>JAIOJX010000030.1:12904594-17904594 GCA_022376925.1 Tragulus kanchil | reverse complement strand
GGTAATTGGACACATCGGTCCAGCCGCTCAGCGGCACGTGGGATCTTCCCAGGCCAGGGATCGAACCGGCGCCCTTGCACTGCAAGGCGGTGTCCTTACCCACTGACACCGTGACCCTTGACTGGGGACGTGGGCCCGTGGGGACCAGCCTGGGCCGCAGCAGGACTGGACCCGGCTCAGCAAAGCTCCTTCTAGAAGGCTCTGCAGCTGGGAGACATCTCGAAGTCAGCATTGGTGCCATAACAGGAATCTTCAACCATGAGTTGTTTGTGTGGATCGTAGCTCCCAGCAGTTCAGCTTTCACCCTGTTGTGTTTAACTTGATTGCTTTTTCTATTCAAAGGTCTCCAGGTATTTTCATCCATACCAAGTATATCATCCAAAGTAGCGAAGCTTCTTTGGTAACCCAGACATAGGGACTGTACTGACTTGGTCTCCTTTTCTGCCATCTTCCTGAGCGCGTAGAGGCGCCTACTCATGTCATTACCTATTAATTTGGGGCTGGAACCCAGGGGCTCTGGTTTCAGATTGAGTCCCCAGTAAGCCCTTAGGTGAATCGGAGGCATACAAGAATATTCAACTCCTTTGGGACAAGAGTGGGTCCACACACCAGAGGAAGTGGGGAAGGTGTAACTAATGGCTGGCCATACTTGAAACTAGTGGAGTTAGGGATGGCGCGTGTCTTGGGAACTTCCAGAGGGCCTGCAGCATCTTGCAGGAATGCGAGCTGGACTGTGAGCTGGCCACGTCGGTGTCCCCATGGTTCCTGGTGCTCCTTAGGTTGCGAGGGGCAGCCTCGGTTCCAGCAGCAGGCGTGGGCTACGTCTCCACGGCCCCACGTGGCAGATTTCTGTGAAAGCCCATCACCCTCATGGAGAGCAAGGGTCGTGTATGTGGATGCGACTATGGTACCCCAGCATGGGCGGCTTCCTGAGCCCCTTTAGCAGAGCAGAAGACCACCAGGCCTCCCCCGGCTGTGCTGCCTGATTCCAAGCTCTGCTCCGCTCCCCCTTGGTTTCTAGAGCTCTCTGGCCTTCTTTTGGTTCTTCAGGGTTAACCGAACTCCTCCAAAGCCTTACGCCCAACACCTTCCTGTCTGGGGGCTTTATTCTTTCACGGCTGAGCACTCTCCCTGCCCTCCCTTCTTCTCCCCGGTAGCTGTCATCCTGTGGGTTCTCCCTGTTGCCAAAATCTTGGCTCTGTGCACCAGCGCCGAACAGAAATGTGGAGACAGAGATGTGGAGAAGGAGCCAATGGTTTTATTACTTTGCCAGGCAAAGGGGAAACACAGGAGGCTAGCGCCTCAAGACCTGTGCCCCCCTCCCTGGTGAACAGGGAGAGGCCATATAGTCCAAAACCACTGCAGATGGTGACTGCAGCCATGAAATTAAGATGTTTGCTCCCTGGAAGAAAAGCTATGAGAAACCTAGACAGCGTGTTAAAAAGCAGAGACATCACCTTGCAGACAAAAGTCTATATAGCCAAAGCCACAGTTTTTTCAGTAGTTATGTATAAATGTGACAGCTGGATCATAAGGAAGGCTGAGTGCCGACAAACGGATGCAGTTTAAAGCTGTGGCGCTGGAGAAGACTCGAGAGTCCCTTGGACTGCAAGGAGATCAAACCAGTCTACCCTAAAGCACATGGACTCTGAATATTCACTGGAAGGACTGATGCTGAAGCCGAAGCTCCAATGCTTTGGCCACCTGATGCGAAGAGACGACTCACTGGAAAAGACTCTGATGATGGGGAAAAAGACGGCAGAAGGAGGAGACAACAGAGAAATGAGATGGTTGGATGGCATCACTGACTCAATGAATGTGAGTTTGAGTGGACCTCGAGAGACGGTGAAGGACAGGGAAACCTGGCGTGCTGCAGTTCATGGGGTCGCCAAGAGTTGCACGCAACTGAGCAACTGAACTGAGGTATATAGTCTGGCAGGGGTACCTGGTAAAGATCAAGGCTGTAACAATCTTTGCAGTCTTCTTGGAAGGCTCAAAGGGCGGGGCTGCTCACAAGGTTAGGGAGTGGTTGCGTCTCCTAGTTCTCAAAGGTCCATTATGAATCTTGGCACAGGTGGCTTTGTGGCCGCTCCTCCCTTGATTAGTAACTGTTTTGGCCTTTGGAACTCAGAGAAGGTCAAGGAGGTCGGAGTCGGGGGGACAAAAAGACCTCTGTGTCCAGGAGCCCCACAGGCCCTGCTCGGCTTGATCCCCGTTCTTCATGGCTTTTACCATGGGATTTTCCTCATAAGTGATGAGTCTGCAAAGTCAGGACGTGTGCTGTCCTGTCCCCAGGACCTAGCATGGTAGATACTGTGCCTCGATAAATATTAGATGGAGTTTAAGAAATACTTACTGGGTTTAGCGAGACTTGGTTGAATGAAAGAAAACTCTTTCCGGAGCCACTCCCCCGGTTCCAAACGCCTTCCCCAAATCAGGACAGCCTGGGACATCCGGCCGTGCAAGGACAACACGCCCCACCCCACCCCTCCCAGCACCTCCCCGTCCCGCTCAGTTGAAAACCAGACCTGTGTTCAGAGCCGGCTTTCAGTCTGCCCAGCGTTTCCACGCTCTTTGTAAGCAAAGCTACAGATGTCAGCGGAGAGGCAGACGCACGGGGTGGACAGGGCGCTCTGGCATTGGGGTCAATTCTGTTTCCGGGACCCAGGGCCGGGCGAGTCTCCGTCGGAAGCAGGGTCGCGGTCGCTTTAAGGGGCGGTCCCGAGCCGGCGGCGCGCGGTCCCGGAAGGCGCGCGTCGGGCGGCCTCGGCGCCGGGATCCCAGCTCCCCGCTCCTCTGCGCCGGGGTGCCCGGGCCTCCGCGTCCCGATCGCCGGGCCTCCGCGCCCCTTCTCTGCCCTTGGCGCCCAGACCTCCGCTGCCCTTGGCGCCTCCGCTCTCTGCAGCCTACCCTCACCCGACTCCGCCCCGCCCGGCACTGGATCCCCGGTCTCCGGCCGTCCGCACTGCCCGCGACCCCCGGCCCGGCTCGTCGCCTCCCGCCCTGTCTGAGTCGTCTTCCTCCTCCCCACCGAGGCGCCCTCCGATCGGCCCTCCACTACCCGCCGCGCAGCCCCTCTGCGTCCTGGCCCTCGGTGGGTGCGATCTCGCGCCGCCCGGCGTGCGCGGTGACCCTGCGGCCGCCTGGTTCCGTCCCCGCCCGCGCGGCCACCTCGCGCAGGTCACGTCCGCGTTCTGGGGACTGCACGCGGGCGGCGAGGTCGGGGTGCCGCCCCCAGTCGCTGCTGCCCGGCTCTTAAGTGGAAGGCTCAGCAGAGGCCCAGACTCATGTCAGCCTTGCGGAAAAGAAGGAACGTAGGTGGGCTGCTGCTTAAGTCGGGGCCGGCAGCCTAGGCCGTGACCTCTGGGAGAGCATGGTGACCCCCTGGCGCGTTTCTCTCAGGGTCTGCTTGTCGCACTTGAGAGATTTTAAGCTCACAAAGGAACTCAGTCTTCTGAGACCCCCTCGGGGCTATCCCCAGGCTAGACTCTGTTGGCTTCTGCTTGGCACTTTGCCCAAACTCATCTCCACCTGTGAGGACATCGGCGAGGGGCCCCCTGAGCGCTTGGGTCGGCACAGGACCAGCTGGCATGGCCTGGCGGAAAACGGGCCGCTGCAGAGAGTCCCTCCGGACGGGCGGCTGGACTGCCTTCTCCTGCACTTGCGGATCTGGCTCAGGGCAGGGGTTCTCTTGGTGAAATTCTTCCCCCTCCTCCTCCTCTACCCCCTCACCTACCTGGCTCCCAGTGTCTCCAGCCTCTGGCTCCGCCTGCTTCTGAAAGCCACCGAGACCTCGGGCCCAACGTACATCAAACTGGGCCAGTGGGCCAGTACCCGGCGAGATCTCTTCTCAGAGGCATTCTGCACCCAGTTCTCCAAGCTGCACGTCCAGGTGCCACCCCATCCCTGGACTCACACGGAACGCTTCCTGTGCCAGGCCTTCGGGGAGGACTGGGGGAGAGTCCTCTGCTTTGAGAAGCAGGAGCCTGTGGGCTCTGGCTGCGTGGCCCAGGTGTACAAAGCACGTGCCCATCCTGCCTTCCTGGAGAGCGAGAGCCTCCGGAGACTGGCCACGGCCTCCAGGCTGCAGCTTGCTTCGGAAACCGGGGCAGCAGGGCGCCTGGGCAAGCTTCCTGGACCCCTGGGCAAGGAAGGGAGGCCCGAAGGAAGTCTAGCCGACCAGTCCTGTGTAGAAAGGCTGCTCTTCCCCGACGCTGACCTCGTGGGATCAAGTGCAGTCTCGTCTCAGGCTTCAGGGGCCGCCCGCGGACCGCAGCCAGATCACCGCGTCCCCGTGGCCGTGAAAGTAAGTGTTCTGACGTGCGTGGCCAGGCCTTCCCATCGCTCCAGTCTGACCACCTCCACAGAGCTACCCAGGCTAGGGCACTTCCCTTTGCAAGTCACTCTCGCCCGGTTTCCCCCGACCCGAGTGCCTGTGCAAGTGGAAGGCTCAGCAGAGGCCCAGACTCATGTCAGCCTTGCGGAAAAGAAGGAACGTAGATGGGCTGCTGCTTAAGTCGGGGCGGGCAGCCTAGGCCGTGACCTCTGGGAGAGCATGGTGACCCCCTGGCGCGTTTCTCTCAGGGTCTGCTTGTCGCACTTGCGAGATTTTAAGCTCACAAAGGAACTCAGTCTTCTGAGACCCCCTCGGGGCTATCCCCAGGCTAGACTCTGTTGGCTTCTGCTTGGCACTTTGCCCAAACTCATCTCCACCTGTGAGGACATCGGGGAGGGGCCCCCTGAGCGCTTGGGTCGGCACAGGACCAGCTGGCATGGCCTGGCGGAAAACGGGCCGCTGCAGAGAGTCCCTCCTTACGGGCGGCTGGACTGCCTTCTCCTGCACTTGCGGATCTGGCTCAGGGCAGGGGTTCTCTTGATGAAATTCTTCCCCCTCCTCCTCCTCTACCCCCTCACCTACCTGGCTCCCAGTGTCTCCAGCCTCTGGCTCCGCCTGCTTCTGAAAGCCACCGAGACCTCGGGCCCAACGTACATCAAACTGGGCCAGTGGGCCAGTACCCGGCGAGATCTCTTCTCAGAGGCATTCTGCACCCAGTTCTCCAAGCTGCACGTCCAGGTGCCACCCCATCCCTGGACTCACACGGAACGCTTCCTGTGCCAGGCCTTCGGGGAGGACTGGGGGAGAGTCCTCTGCTTTGAGAAGCAGGAGCCTGTGGGCTCTGGCTGCGTGGCCCAGGTGTACAAAGCACGTGCCCATCCTGCCTTCCTGGAGAGCGAGAGCCTCCGGAGACTGGCCACGGCCTCCAGGCTGCAGCTTGCTTCGGAAACCGGGGCAGCAGGGCGCCTGGGCAAGCTTCCTGGACCCCTGGGCAAGGAAGGGAGGCCCGAAGGAAGTCTAGCCGACCAGTCCTGTGTAGAAAGGCTGCTCTTCCCCGACGCTGACCTCGTGGGATCAAGTGCAGTCTCGTCTCAGGCTTCAGGGGCCGCCCGCGGACCGCAGCCAGATCACCGCGTCCCCGTGGCCGTGAAAGTAAGTGTTCTGACGTGCGTGGCCAGGCCTTCCCATCGCTCCAGTCTGACCACCTCCACAGAGCTACCCAGGCTAGGGCACTTCCCTTTGCAAGTCACCTCTCATCGCCTTCCATCGGTTTCTTTTAGCGCGACCATTATCCGAGTGCCTGTGACACGCGAGTTCTTGCCTTGAAGGAGAGGTGATGTGAACGGTCTGAAAGGAAAATAAAGAGGCTTTGGAGCTGGCTCCCTCTGGGTGGAGGGCCCACCGTCCAGCTGGCTGGCCTCCTGCTCTGGGGCCAGGACAGACGGGAGACAGACTAGGTCAGGAGTGCTGCGGCGGGCCCGAGAGGGCAGCGCTCATTTTACAAAACCGGCTTCCTTCTCTGTTCGTTCCCGTCAGCCCCGCCTGGCTCCGTCATCTCTCCACACCCTTCTGAACCGGTCGCGTGCCCAGGAGGACTGGCAGGCGCCAGGAGTGCCCTGTCGCCCTCTCAGAAGAAACCCTCCCAAGGGTGCCTCAGTGAGACGCACTGAGTCGTTCCTTCCAAGGGAAGAGCCTGAACCCAGCTTTTCATAAGTGCTGCAAATGAGTCTCAACGTCAGGCCTGTCTAGGAAACACGAGTCCCCCCAAATCTTCAAGTTGCCCTCTGATCTGTAGGGGACAAAAGAAGTGGATATCTGCTGTGTACCAGGAAATACGCCCGTCCTGTCAGGTGCTTTATTTAATCTGTATTAGGTGCCCGAGGTAGGCATTTGTTTTTTAAAAATATTTATTTACTTATCTGGCTGTGCCAGATCTTAAGTTGCAGCATGTGGGATTTTGTTCCCCGACTGGGGGTCAAACCTGGGCCCCCTGCATTGGGAGCCCAGAGTCTCAGCCACTGAACCACCAAGGGAGTCCCTGCATTTGTTTGTCTTCTATCTTTATACTCCATTTTATTCCTAAAAAGATTTGAGGTGCGGGCAGGGGCTGTTATCTGTGTGCTTTAAATGATGGAACAGGAGGCCGAGAGAGGCTGAGTGAATGAGTTTCCCGACGCTGACCTCGTGGGATCAAGTGCAGTCTCGTCTCAGGCTTCAGGGGCCGCCCGCGGACCGCAGCCAGATCACCGCGTCCCCGTGGCCGTGAAAGTAAGTGTTCTGACGTGCGTGGCCAGGCCTTCCCATCGCTCCAGTCTGACCACCTCCACAGAGCTACCCAGGCTAGGGCACTTCCCTTTGCAAGTCACCTCTCATCGCCTTCCATCGGTTTCTTTTAGCGCGACCATTATCCGAGTGCCTGTGACACGCGAGTTCTTGCCTTGAAGGAGAGGTGATGTGAACGGTCTGAAAGGAAAATAAAGAGGCTTTGGAGCTGGCTCCCTCTGGGTGGAGGGCCCACCGTCCAGCTGGCTGGCCTCCTGCTCTGGGGCCAGGACAGACGGGAGACAGACTAGGTCAGGAGTGCTGCGGCGGGCCCGAGAGGGCAGCGCTCATTTTACAAAACCGGCTTCCTTCTCTGTTCGTTCCCGTCAGCCCCGCCTGGCTCCGTCATCTCTCCACACCCTTCTGAACCGGTCGCCGCGTGCCCAGGAGGACTGGCAGGCGCCAGGAGTGCCCTGTCGCCCTCTCAGAAGAAACCCTCCCAAGGGTGCCTCAGTGAGACGCACTGAGTCGTTCCTTCCAAGGGAAGAGCCTGAACCCAGCTTTTCATAAGTGCTGCAAATGAGTCTCAACGTCAGGCCTGTCTAGGAAACACGAGTCCCCCCAAATCTTCAAGTTGCCCTCTGATCTGTAGGGGACAAAAGAAGTGGATATCTGCTGTGTACCAGGAAATACGCCCGTCCTGTCAGGTGCTTTATTTAATCTGTATTAGGTGCCCGAGGTAGGCATTTGTTTTTTAAAAATATTTATTTACTTATCTGGCTGTGCCAGATCTTAAGTTGCAGCATGTGGGATTTTGTTCCCCGACTGGGGGTCAAACCTGGGCCCCCTGCATTGGGAGCCCAGAGTCTCAGCCACTGAACCACCAAGGGAGTCCCTGCATTTGTTTGTCTTCTATCTTTATACTCCATTTTATTCCTAAAAAGATTTGAGGTGCGGGCAGGGGCTGTTATCTGTGTGCTTTAAATGATGGAACAGGAGGCCGAGAGAGGCTGAGTGAATGGTCCAGTTTCATACAGGGGACGAGTTGCAGAACTGGAGTTTCTGCAGGCTTAGGACTGCCTGATTCAGTTACCTGGGCACGTGGTAAAATGCAGATTCCCACCCCCTCCCTCCCCAGCCAGTCTGATTCAGTAGGTCTTGGAGGGTCCACATTTTCATCAAGCAGTTCATGGTGACTTACATGCTCACTAATGTTTGGGAGCCACTGATCTAAAGTTAATGTATCTGGAAGGGAGGCCAACCTATTCTTCCCAGCAAAGCTGAGTGCCGCGCAGCAGAGCTGACCTGTCCCCTCAAGAAGGTATGAAGGAATGGGTGTTGGAACTACTTCCCCTTGGTCAGCTGACTTTCCTTTTTTTTGTGGTGGTGGTGGTGGGAGGGGCAGGTTTGGCTGTACCACAAGGCATGTGTGATCTTCATTTCCCAACCAAGGATCGAACCTGTGCTCCCCGCGTTGGAAGTGCGGAGTCCTACCTGTGAACTGCCAGGGAGTCCTCTAATCTCCTCTGATGGTGGACCCAACCCTGGCTAGGCACACGTGCCTTCCTGAGCGATCCCCCTCCGTCTCACTGTTCCTTCTTTCGGCAGGTGCTGCACCCTGGCCTGCTCGCTCAGGTGCAGATGGACCTGCTGCTGATGAAGGCGGGTAGCCGGATCCTTACACTTTTGCCAGGCATCAAGTGGCTCAGTTTGCCCGAGATCGTGGAGGAATTTGAGAAGCTCATGGTGCAACAGGTGAATTCTCCTTCCCTCCGTCATGACTGTTTTTGCCATGAGCAGCTGATTAGTAAATGCTGAGTGGATGAGTATTTTCCCAGTGTAGAATACGAGTCAGGATAGGTGATCCAAGCTGATAGAACAAAATCCAGATTTCAGGGAGCTGATGCAACAAGGTTGTTTCTTGTTCTTCTGTGGAAGTTCCATGCTGGTAAACTGAGGGAGCACGTGGCCTGTCTGGGCTGTCTAGACTCCATTCTGCAGGTGTTGGGGGGCCCCAGTCAGTGGATTAGAGAGGGCAGGGAGCTCAGCCAGGACACCTCTGTTCGGGTTCAGGGGACTGGTTTCAAGTCACACTAGGTGGAACAGCGGGACGGAGGGAACAGAACGCAGCATGGCGAGGGCTGCAGAGCTGACGGCAGCGGGTCTCCTTGGCTTGGAGGGGAGAGGAGGAGTCTCCAGCAAGGACCTGCAGGTGCCTGGGGCTGGGGCGAGTGTGGCCTCTGTAGAGACGGGTTTTCCAGCTTGCCTACTGCCTGGAGCTTGGAGGCTCGTGGTGTGGAGGGGACGGAGGGGTCGGGGCTCTGGGCAGCCCTCCCCCTGGAGTGTCTGGAGAGGCTCTAGAGGAGGTTAGGTGGGGAAGGCAGGTGAGCCCCGGGCTTTGCTAGCCCTCGAGGGGCTCCACTGTTGCTGGCCCTGCGCCCCGACGGCCCCGTCCCACCTTTGCTCTCGACTTCCCTGTAGATAGACCTGCGGTACGAAGCTCGGAACCTAGAGCTCTTCCAGTGCAACTTCCTGAACGTGAACTCCGTCAGATTCCCCACCCCTCTGCGTCCCTTCGTCACCCGGGACGTGCTGGTGGAGACATACGAGGTAAGCGTGAGGGCCTCCCCGGGCCGGGCCTTATCCTCCCAGCCAGGCCGCCTCCGCTCTGAGGAGGGCTTGAGTCTGACAGTCCAGAGGCCAAGAGCGCCCGTGAGCCCGGCCTGTAAGACGGAGAGTGGTGTGGACCCGCCTGAGGTGGGAGGTCATGTAGCCCGGAGCCTGGAAGCCTGGCCCCGAGCCTGGCCTCGCGCTTCCTGGAAGTCTGCTCTGCCAGTGGTATCCAGCTGGCCAAGAAGTTCATTCAGGGTTTTCCAGACGATCTTACAAAAAACCCCAACGACTTTCTGGCCCCCTCAGTATTTGTTAGGTGGCTTCAGCTACCTCCTGTAGAACGGTGGGCTGTTTCCTGCCTTGACACGCTGAATACAGAATGCCCTCCCCGACAAGCATGCACAGAGAAAGTGCTGTCTCTTGGCCTTGGCTGTCTCTTGGTCCAGCCTCCTCTGTAAAGATGGTAATGAGATCCGGTGGGCTGTCTAGACTCCATTCTGCAGGTGTTGGGGGGCCCCAGTCAGTGGATTAGAGAGGGCAGGGAGCTCAGCCAGGACACCTCTGTTGGGGTTCAGGGGACTGGTCTCAAGTCACACTGGGAGGAACAGCGGGACGGAGGGAACAGAACGGAGTGTGGCGAGGGCTGCAGAGCTGACGGCAGCGGGTCTCCTTGGGTGTGGAGGGGGAGAGGAGGAGTCGCCAGCAAGGACCTGCAGGTGCCTGGGGCTGGGGCGAGTGTGGCCTCTGTAGAGACGGGTTTTCCAGCTTGCCTACTGCCCGGAGCTTGGAGGCCTGTGGTGTGGAGGGGACGGAGGGGTCGGGGCTCTGGGCAGCCCTCCCCCTGGAGTGTCTGGAGAGGCTCTAGAGGAGGTTAGGTGGGGAAGGCAGGTGAGCCCCGGGCTTTGCTAGCCCTCGAGGGGCTCCACTGTTGCTGGCCCTGCGCCCCGACGGCCCCGTCCCACCTTTGCTCTCGACTTCCCTGTAGATAGACCTGCGGTACGAAGCTCGGAACCTAGAGCTCTTCCAGTGCAACTTCCTGAACGTGAACTCCGTCAGATTCCCCACCCCTCTGCGTCCCTTCGTCACCCGGGACGTGCTGGTGGAGACATACGAGGTAAGCGTGAGGGCCTCCCCGGGCCGGGCCTTATCCTCCCAGCCAGGCCGCCTCCGCTCTGAGGAGGGCTTGAGTCTGACAGTCCAGAGGCCAAGAGCGCCCGTGAGCCCGGCCTGTAAGACGGAGAGTGGTGTGGACCCGCCTGAGGTGGGAGGTCATGTAGCCCGGAGCCTGGAAGCCTGGCCCCGAGCCTGGCCTCGCGCTTCCTGGAAGTCTGCTCTGCCAGTGGTATCCAGCTGGCCAAGAAGTTCATTCAGGGTTTTCCAGACGATCTTACAAAAAACCCCAACGACCTTCTGGCCCCCTCAGTATTTGTTAGGTGGCTTCAGCTACCTCCTGTAGAACGGTGGGCTGTTTCCTGCCTTGACACGCTGAATACAGAATGCCCTCCCCGACAAGCATGCACAGAGAAAGTGCTGTCTCTTGGCCTTGGCTGTCTCTTGGTCCAGCCTCCTCTGTAAAGATGGTAATGAGATCCGGAGGAGTGGCCTGAAGGACCCACTGTTACCAGCTGTGTGACTCTGAGCAAATTACTTAACCTCTCTGGGCGTTAGTTCTTTAATCTATCTCAATAGGCTGCTCTGACAATGAAGCAACTAATCTGTATCATGTGCCTATGGGCCAGCTCCTCTTCCTTCTCTCCCTTTCCGTTTCCTCCAGTGAGGTCACAGAGCTCCTCCTTGTCCCTACTGGCTGATGCTTGACAAGAAACAAGCTCACCCTGACCTCACGGCCCCTCTTACGTGTGGATGGGGGTCAACAGGTGTCGTCCCTGGTGAACCCAGAGGCTTGCTGAGACGTAGTCTAGAAGGGAAGTGTGAACGTAGGTTACAGCTAACTTGTGGGTGACAGATTCACAGGGTTCTAAGAAAGGAAAGACTCTTGGGGTCACTTCCCAGTCAGAGGGCAGGCGGTACCTGTGCGTGCCGGGGAGGGCGAGGAGCCGGCTGTCGGGGCAGTGTGGCCAAGCAGTTCTCTCCTCGTCTTCCTCCCAGGAGAGCGTGCCCGTGTCCAGTTACCAGCGGGCAGGGATCCCCGTGGACGTGAAGAGGAAGATCGCGCGGCTGGGGATCAACATGCTCCTGAAGATGGTGAGCGCGGCTGGGAGCCTGCACACCTCTCTGCCTGTCCGCGATCCCGGGAACGCGCCGTCGCCCTGGAAGCGTTCCCACGTGGGGCCCGGTGGTGATGGGAGCGGGGCGCTGACATAGCCTGGAGCGGCTCTGATCTCCCCCCAGATATTTGTGGATAACTTCGTCCACGCGGACCTTCACCCTGGGAACATCCTGGTGCAGGGCGCTGACGGTCTTCCCCGGAGCGCAGACCTCTGTGACGCGCTGGTGGCGGCGGGGACGCCAGCCCGCTGCCCGCTGCGCCTGGTGCTGCTGGACGCCGGCATCGTGGCCGAGCTGCAGGCCTCTGACCTGAGGAACTTCCGGGCAGTCTTCATGGCGGTGGCCATGGGCCAGGTGAGGCCTGCTGGGCCCTCAGGGATCGGGGCTGAGCTTTTTTTAAAAAAAAATTTGGCCTCTTTTATTGGCTTTTTATTTATTTATTTTCATCCATGTTTATTCTTTGGCCTGTGTGGGCCTCCCATCACAGTGGCCTCTCTTGCTGCAGAGCACCGGCTCTGGGCACATGCGCTCCAGAGCGCCGGCTCATAATTGGCCACACCGGTCCAGCCGCTCGGCGGCATGTGGGGTCTTCCCCGGCCAGGGATCGAACCGGCGCCCCTTGCACTGCACGGTGGACTCTTTACCCACTAGACTGCCAGGGAAGCCCGGGGCTGAGCTTTTTAACCACGGGGCTCCTCAAGAGTTTGTCATTCTTGCATTATTGCCAAGGGTACTTCCAGTGGGAACGGGTGGGGCAGAGAGAGGGAGGAGTGGGGAGGAAGAGGCCCCGAGGAGATGAAACCAGCTGACGGTCCGTGGTCACAACAGGCTTGTTCCAAGAATTATGGTTTGGGATGATGGGAAGAAATGCTTCCACCTCAAGCGATGTTGTTCTGGTGGTTTCTCTGCCTTCCTCAGTTGGGCCCTGGGGACACTGGCCTCTTGAATGAATAGCGGCAGCCCATGCCGTCTCCCGTGAGAAGGTGGGGCTGGTGAGAGGCAGCGGCTTGGGGTGCTCACTCTCCAGCTGTGGGGAGACGCCTAGGGGCGAGGGGAGATGAGTGGTTTCACCCCTCACCCGGGCCTCTGAGGGCTCCTGTGGTGGAGAATTATTATTTAGCCAAAGGGACTCAGTGGAGCCTCTACTGAGTCACCCAACCTGAAGTGGCACGTCAGGGGTGACAGTGAATTCTCCAGCGAGAGACCCTGGGAAAGACAGACTTGACGGACTGCCCTGGTGGTCCGTGGCTAAGACTCCACACTCCCAATGCAGGGGCCCTGGGTTCGATCCCTGGTCAGGGAAGTAGATCCCACATGCTGCAGCTAAGACCTGGTACTACCAAATAAATTTTTTGGAAAAAAAAGAGAGAGCTGGGAAAAAAAGGGCAAAGTTCAGAGAAGGCCCTGCTTAGGAGGTTCTTGAGGAGGGCAGAAGAAGGCTTGAGTCTCAGGCAGTTTGAAAGCATCCCCTGGGGCCAAGGTTAAACTCTGAGGTGCAGGTGGGTGGGGGCTGGGAGGTCCTTCTATGGACAGGCTTGGGCAAAGGAAGAAGCTCACAGTCAAGGAGGAAGAGCTCGGCTCCTGGGCCATGACCAAGGGGCCGGGGTCGGAGGGCGGTTAGGAAGGCCTTGGAGTGTCCTAGGGGGAGGAGGAGTGAGAAGGCTGGAGCACAGAGGCTGGGTCTGCTGGGAGCAGGGAATTCTGCTTGGACGGGAAGACCGCCCTCGAGGAGGTCGCTGGTCCAGCCCGGAGGCAGGTCCTGGTGCCTGTGGGCCAGGCCCATTGGGTGGCAGGCAGTGGCGCGTGGAGTGCGAGCCGCAGGGCCTTGGCTCGGTCATTGGGCCTGGTGGTTTCGGAGGCAAGGGAGACCACGCAGCCCCCGGCCCTGATTGTTCTGAGCACGGGTGGGCCTCACCGATGAAGAGAAGCTTTAAAAGCCCTCGATGGTGACCAGGTATTGGAGGGCGGCGAGGTGAAGCTGAAAAGGGCCGGGTGGCCCAAAGCAGGAGGGAAGAGAAATGGGTGGAGACAGCTAGGCTATGAAGACGCTCAGACAGAGTCCGGCGTCACGCCCTCTTGATTCTAGCAACGTTTCTGTCTCTTCCACTTTCCAGGGCCAGAGAGTGGCCGAGCTCATCCTGGAGCACGCCCGGGCCAGCGAGTGCCAGGACGTGGAGGGGTTCAAGGCTGAGATGGCCAGGCTGGTGACCCAGGCCCGGAAGAACACCATCACCCTGGAAAAGGCGAGCAGGCACTCGAGGGCTGAGGGCCGTGGGTGTTTACTGACCTTGCCCTTGGATAGAGCACACTGCAGCTCTAAGGTGTCTTCGTAGGGAGTGGTCTTGAGGAGGCCTGAGTTTTTCTTTTTTTCCTTTTTTAGTTGAAGGATAATAGCTTACAGTATTGTGTTGGTTTCCACCACACATCAGTACGCATCAGCCATTGGTTTACTTCCGTTCAGTCTCTCCGTCGTGTCCAGCTCCCTGCAGCCCCACGGACGGCAGCGCGCCAGGCTTCCCTGTCCTTCACCATCTCCCGAAGCTTACTCAAACTCATGTCCATTGAACTGGCCATGCCATCCAACCATCTCGTCCTCTGTTGTCCCCTTCTCCTTCTGCCTTCTGTTTTTCC
Organism: Tragulus kanchil; assembly: GCA_022376925.1. Lineage (NCBI taxonomy): Eukaryota > Metazoa > Chordata > Mammalia > Artiodactyla > Tragulidae > Tragulus > Tragulus kanchil. The sequence continues at coordinate 17,890,523 of JAIOJX010000030.1, read as the reverse complement.
CAGCAGCAGGGTCTTTTCTAATGAGTCAGCTCTTTGCACCAGGTGGCCAAAGTATTGGAGCTTCAGTGTCAGCGTCTGTCCTTCCAGTGAATATTCAGGGTTGATTTCCTTTAGCCATAGGCATACATATGTTCCCCGCCACCCGAACCTCTCTCTCACCTCCCACTCCATGGCAGATAAAGAACAAACCTTTTCCTCTGCCCACATCTTGCAGGTGTGAGGAGGCCCACTGACATCCCCGGCTCTCAGGAAAGAGGGGCTCCTTGACCAGGCTCTCCCGGGTGGCGACTGGGGACACATGTAGCACTGCACACCTGCCCAGACTCGGTGTCAGTGTCCTGCTGCTTCGTCTTCCTGCAGCTCCACTGAGCAGGGCTCAGAGAGGGACCGAGGCCCCTGAGCACACAAAGGACATATCAGATGTTCACGTTCTTTACTTAGACCTGAAGTGGAGCTCACTTTGAATTCTGTACACAGGTCTAACAAAACTGACGTTTCTTCCCAAGTTCATTCCCAAGTCTGCATCAGCCGGAGCAAGTCAGACCAAGAGGTGGCCTGCTGGCAGTGAGGAGCGGCAGCTGGCTCCCTGGTGCTGCCCATCTTACTTATTCCGATGGGATTTCCGTGTGTGCCGGGCGTGCTAGAGGAGAGGGCTCCGGGCTGGTGCTCCTGCGGGGCCTTTGAGCTCCGGAGATGGAAGCTGGGCTTGTGTGCTACGGTCCTTTTGGGGGTTTGTCAGGTCGTCCATTTCCGCTCACTGGGGGTGGGTGTGGGTGTGGCTGAGGGGCAGGCAAGGGAGGGACGCGGTTCCTGGGGCTCAGCGGGCTCTTCGTTCTGTTTTCCAGCTTCAAGTTTCCAGCCTTCTCTCGAATGTCTTTAAGTTGCTGATGACGCACAAGGTAAGGCCGGGTGGGGAGCTCAAGCTCTGGCCAGGCCGGAGAGAGGTCTCTGGGGAAGGCGGGTGGCCTCAGGCTGGTGACCGGTACGTCTCTGAGGCACATGCCAATCCCTCTGGCGAAGAGAACTGTTTCTACTCCCTGATGTCCGGCCAGGTCTTTCTTGGGTCACACTGTGATCCCACGTGGGTGGGGGTTTTGGTGAAGAACTTTATGCTTTCCAAAAGTTGTGTCACGTTCTGTTTTAAAGATGACTTAAATCTCACCTTGGGATCAGGGAACGCTTTCCTCATGGCGCGGGGCTGGCTTGGGGAGACCTGGAATGAACACACACCCCTGGGAGCTCAGCTGCTCAGGATGGGGAGCCGGAGGGTGAGGTTCACAGCCAGCGCGGCGCCCACCAGCTCTGACCCGCACAGCCTCTCCAAGGCCCCAGGGTCACCGGGAGGGCCGGATGCGGCCGTGACACGGTGATCAGTGCTCCGTCACTTCCCTCCACGCACCCAGTTTAGCTGTGTAACCCCGTGTTGTTCAGTCAGCCAGTCGTGTCCGACCCTTTGACCCCATGGACTGCCGCATGCCAGCCTCCCTGTCCTTCGCCATCTCTCAGAGTGCGCTCAGGCTCACATGCACGGAGCCGGGATGCCCTCCAGCCACCTCGTCCTCTGCTGCCCTCTCCTTCTGCCGTCAGTCTCTCCCAGGGCAGCCTCGATTAGTATCAAGTGGAATCCCCACGACACGCGTCACGGCTGGCACCGAGCGACTAGCCCCTGGCCACGCGGCCCTCCCGGCACTGCCCGACCCAGTGCCCACAGCCAGCCGGACCACAGAGCCCCCCGCGGCTTTGTTCTCCAGCCTCCCCTGCGCCATGGGGTCTTCGTACACTGTGTGGGACACACGGCTGCCCGCACTGCGGATGTCTGTTGTCATTGTGATCCCCAGGGTGGACGAGCCGAGGAGGGCCAAGTACAGCCGCCCTCTTCAAGTATTTCACCAGGCACTTAATTTAAAATTAAATTGTGGTTAAAAACTAGTATTAAATTTACACCTACCCGTCTGCAAGTGCACAGTTCAGCAGTGTCGGCTGCATTCACATAGTTATGTAACAGGTGGCTAGATCCCCAGTAAACCCTCACCTACAGAACAAAGACCCGACGTCTCTCTCCCCGCCCCGCCCCTGACCCCACCGTTCCAGGTCCCTGGTTTTGATGACTCTGGATTTCTCCCGTAAGTAGAATCATATGGTATTTGTCCTTCAGTGACTGGCTTATTTCACTTAGTGTAGTGTTCTTGAGGTTCATGCACACTGTAGCCAGTGACAGGATTTCCTTTTTAAAGACTGAATATTCCATTGTATGTGCATACCGTAGTTTCTTTATTCATTCATCCTCTGATGGACATTTGGGCCACTTCCTCCTCTTGGCTACTAAGCACAAGGCTGCAGTGAACACAGATGTGCGAGTACCTCTTCGCGTTCCTGGTTTCAATTTTTTTGGATATTTACATAGAAGTGGAATTACTAGATGATACTGTTTTTTTGTATAGTTGATTAACATATTATGGTATTTTGTGTTTTTTCTTAGCTTTTGGGGAAGCTCCATACTGTTTTCCAAAGCCTGTACAACTTAGATGCCCACCATGAGTGTACATATGTAACACACTGCTTTCCTCCCCATCAGCCCATCTGACCCTTCAGACAACATTTTGGACCTTCATTGAGACAAATACCCTTTACTTTCAACAAAGATTATTTCCTCGTGGATCAACCTTGCATTTCCTGAACTGTCCGCCTGAAAGACGATTCCTGTTCTAGGTTTAAATCCTGGTTCAACTCTTCCTCATGGGGGCTTTCTTGACAGCTCAGTGGTAAAGGACACCCCCCGCCTCACTGCCCCGCCGACATAGGAGACCCAGGTTTGATCCCTGGGTTGGGAAGATCCTCTGGAGAAAGGAATGGCAAGCCACTCTAGTACTTGTGCCTGGGAAATCCCATGGTCAGAGGAACTGGGCAGGCTGCAGTCCATGGGGCTGCAAAAATGTTGGACACAACTCAGTGACTAAAACAAACTCTTCTCACCCAGAGGCCTTGAGCAAGTCACTTAGCCACCCTCAGACTCCACTTCCTTGTCTACTGAGCGGGCATGATGAGGTGAATCCCTCTGAGGATTTACTGGGTAATCCATGTAAACTGTTATTACTATTAACTGGGCTCCAAGGGGAGGAAACCCTGCTGTATTTGAGCAAAGCCCATTGTGCTTGGTCTCAAAAAGACCACTGTGGATTTTGAAGGATGACCCTTATTTAGATTTATAGTTTCTGGTGGTTGCTGCTTAGTCACTAAGTCATGTCCGACTCTTTGCGACCTGCACAGACCGTAGCCCACCAGGCTCTTCTGTCCATGGGATTTCCTAGGCAAGAATATTGGAGTGGGTTGCTATTTCCTTCTCCAGGAGATCTTCTTGACCTAGGGATCAAACCCGTATCTCCTGCATTGGCAGGTGGGTACTTTACTACTGAGCCACCGGGGAAGCCCAGTTTCTGGTGGAGCTGTGAACTTTTCACTTTAGTGTTTTCTGTCACTGAGGCCTCCCTTAGAGAAGAGCTGTACACACTGCATCCCCAGATTGTTCCTTACTGCTTCTAGTGGGGAGAGGTTAGGTGTGCAGATGAGATGGTGGGGAAAATGACTGAGTAGGAAAAAGAATGATTGGTAGCTGGGCTTCCCTGGTGGTCCAGTGGGTAAGGACACTGCCTTGCAGTGCAAGGGGCGCTGGTTTGACCCCTGGCCTGGGAAGATCCCACATGCTGTGGAGTGGCTGGACCGATATGTCCAACTACCAAGCCAGAGCTCTGGAGCGCATGTGCCCAGAGCCAGTGCTCTGCAACAACAGAGGCCACTGCAATGGGAGGCCCACACAGGCCAAAGAACAAAGATGGAAATAAATGAAAGACCAATAGAAGTGGCCAAAAAAAAAAAAGAAAGAATGGTAGATAAAAACCATGTGAACAGGTACCCGAGGCTGGGAGAGGATGCTGACCTGTTACTCACGAGACCCTCAATCGATGGGCTTCAGAAAGAACCCCTGTTTTTTTGTTTCAGGTAAAGCTTGAGAGCAACTTTGCCTCGATTGTGTTCGCCATCATGGTGTTGGAGGGGCTTGGCCGCTCCCTGGACCCGAAACTGGACATCCTGGAGGCAGCAAGGCCCTTCCTGCTGCAAGGACTAGTGACCCCCCACTGACGGCAGTCGGGAGGGCTTCTCCTCAGAGGCCGCTCCCCACAGCCTCTCCTGCGGCAGCCTGGACATTCTAGAACTGGGATTGTGGAAGTGCTGCCACTGAGTTGCACCCTCGTTTGGCTTCAGGCGTCTGTTTCAAGAACTCTGAGCCACCCGAAGACGTGAAGGGAGAGCAGGGCCCTGACAGGTGGGTCCTGGAAGCGGGGCCGGGGGCCAAGGAGACTGAGCGAAAACGTTCTCTGGAGGAGGATGAATAAACTTAGCTATTTTGTTTTCTGGTTTTTCTCTCTTCTTAACCCTCTGTTTTCTCAGATCAGGTAAGTCTTCGTGGTTCTTTCCAGACTCTGATATTCAGTTAGAAAATGTCATACTATCCTTTAGACCCACGACTTATACTTTTTTTGGTAGAGGGGAAGGTAGCACACAGCTTGCAAGATCTTAGTTCCCTGACTGGGGATTGAACCCAAACCTTTGGCACGGAATCCTAACCACTAAACCACCAGGGAATTCCCCAATGTATTTTGTGTTTTTTGTTCGACTTCTTTTTTATTTTTTTCCAAATGTTTTGATTATGTGTCCTATTGGTAAAAGGTTGCATATATTCATATGTACATGCACATATATAATTTATTTATAGGGGCTTCCCTGGTGGCTCAGATGGTAAAGAATCTGCCTGTAATGCAGGAGACCCGAGTTTGATCCCTGGATTAGGAAGATCCTCTGGAGAAGGAGACGGCAACCCACTCCAGTATTCCTGCCTGGAGAATCCCATGGACAGAGGAGCCTGGAGGGCTAGAGTCCATGGGGCTACAGAGAGTTGGACGTGACTGAAGTGACTAACACTTTGAATTTTACTCCACAAGGTTTATACACCTGGTACCATCACTAGCACATCTCTAGAGATACAGCTTACACTGAAGGCAAAAGTTTCACTGTATCTCAAATTATCCTTTTGATAATTTAAAATCTTTTTGTCAATCTCATGCTAAATTTTATTATAAGGTAAAAGGAAAATAAAAAACAATGATCAGTGGTTAATATGACATGCTAGAGGCAGGAACAGAATCAGTTCTGCTATTTTTCTTTAAGTTTCCCTGTGCTCACAAATTAGCACTTAGATTCTGTTTTTTGGAGCAATATTCAGGGTTAATTTTGACTAATATTAACAAATAGATAATATAATCAGTACATCCTGTTTGCCAGGCCTTGAAGTCTGCAGTAGCACCTGGTGAAGGAAAATGTGGCAGCCGTTACCTGGCCCTCTGCACGGGGCCCGCCCACGGACCGTGGTCTCAGAGCTGGTCTGCCATGTGGCTGGCCCACGTGGACTTAGAGGGTCCCAGGGTCAGCTTGTAGAGTGGATATTAGTAAAGCTTAATTTATAAGTTTTTATTAAAAGTAGTATTTTCTCCTGCTTATATTGGAGGGGAGGGCATTTGAGTCAGGCAATGAGGGGTCGGGGGCTGCAGGTAGCCCTGTTCAGAAACCTGTTCATGGGCAAGCCAGCTAGACATTCGGCCCCTCATGCCAAATGCACATACATTTACACTGTGGGACAAGAGACAGGGGCACCAACACAGAGCATGTGTTTCCCTGAGCAAACACCAGCACCACTGAACCTTTCCTGAAAGCCAGTGGATTCCATCAACCCACTGTGATTAATGCCTTCTCACTGCATACAAACTACCCCTGAATGTAGCAGTTTAATACAACTATTCTTGTTACCTCATAGTCTCTGCAGATCAGAAATTCAGGTGCAGCCCTGTGGGTCCTCAGTCCTCAGTCTGAACAGCGACAAGCATCGGGGGGCTCCGCTGGGATAGGTCTGAAGCCAGGCTCACTCAGCCTAGTTTGTTGTAGGCTGCTGGGCTGAGGGCCTCAGTACCTCAGGAGCCATTGCAGCAGCAACAGAAAATGACCACCTGCTGGGTTGAGGAGAAGTAAAATAGTTAACAGGTGTGCTTTAATACAGGTCACTTGCTGGTGTTTAAAATAAGCATCTTAAAAAGGTTAAACTTGATTTATACATTCAGCTTCGTAAGGAGAAAAAGCTACTTCTTGGATGCAAGTAGACAGAGTGGCAGTGGGGGAGTCACTTAGAAGGGAGATCACAGCTCAGTCCCTCCAAAATAGAAAGAACAAGGTTCATTTCTGTGTTACTAAAACCACTGGAGAGAGAAATTCCTTTTTTCTTTCTAAGGCTTAACAGAGAAAGGGAGATCAAGCAAGCCTTTAAAAGTAGAAAATGAAAAAAAAAAAAAAATGTAGAAAATGAGGAAATTCCCTGGCAGTCAGTGGTTAGGACTCCATGCTTTCATTGCCCTGGCCCAGGTTCAATCCCTGGTTCTGAAACTAAGATCTCACAAAGAACAAAAGTAGAAAATTAAATAAATACTGGGTCCTGTGAGCAAGTTTCCCTCCCCTCCTTCCTTTCTTCCTCATTCCCTTGCTGTGCTCTCTATTTTAAGTTCCAGGATAGATTCTTGATTTGGGCTTAGATGCTTTAAGTTTGGGCTTAGATGCTTTAAGTCATTTAGAGTCTATCCACAGTTTGTTAAAATTTGCATGAATTGATTTGCATGTTGAATCTGAGACCTGTGTCAGGGCTTGTCCTCCATTCCTTCACCTTCTATTATGCATTCATTCAAATAGTGTTCTTATCTGAGAACCAAAAAGAGGGCCATCATGCAACCTGCAAAAGGCAGTCAGGGATATTTGCCCTTGGAATTTTTGGAGCATTTCTGCAACACAAACATGCATGGCTGTTACACAGTCAAAACAGTTTATGATTGGGACCTTAAACTTTTTAATAGTAAAAAATCAGAATTCATGATGCAAAACATTACAGCTAAGGACTCCACAAATGGTCTATAGAACAATGTTGCTTTAAATACAAGCCAGCATTAAAGTTAAAACTTTTTATTTTGTAATTCAGCAAGAAAGACAGGGAGGGTAAATGGGTTTTAGTTTATCTGAAAAGCTTTTGCTACCAGGAAAGTATTGCCAAAGTAATAAAAAATTGCTGAGTGCATGCTATGGGCTCGGTGCTCTCTTAAATGGCTGATGAAGGGTACTGGGACTTGCAGAAGTGACTTGTCCATATTGATAGAGCTGATCATTGGCAGAGCTGAGGTTGAACTCCAGATCCTCAAACTATCAAGTTTTATGCTTTGTGTGTGTTTTCCTTGTTTGTTTTTGGTGGTCTAGCATTGTTCTTTCCTGGGAGCAAGGCAGAACACTGTGTAATAGGGGCAGAGAGCTCCCTAGGAAGGATGGAAGGCCCTGCCCTTCTCACTCATGAATTTCATCTCTTAGTGGTTTGTACATGTCACTAGGAAGGGTAAGTGGTGAATGGTAACCTAGAGAAAGCCCCACTGTTGCATCAGCTGGAAATTCAACTTGCACCTGAAAAACAGTAAATTCTTCCCTATAATTTATATCCCCACAATTTATATTCTCTCCTGCAGGAGAAGGTGGGGATGGGCGAGGGAGTGGGAGGTGGATGAGTTCTACAGGGCCAGAGGGTCAATCAACATGTTCTGCAGAAAGGTATGTTGTTTGTTTGCTAACCTGTGCCTGACTCTTTGCAATCCCATGGACTGCAGCATGCCAGGCTTCCCTGTCCTTCACTATCTCCCGGAGTCAGCCTGCTCCAGGGAGTGAGGTTCCCAGTTACTGGGCACATGGCCGCCCATATCTTGCCACAGAAGGAGCGTCAGTTATATTCAATACACGCAAATCCCTAAATCCAAGTCTACATTTCTCTCCATAAGTTTCCAGTATTTCATGCTTAACAACTCAGTGTGACGTGCTTAAGAGTGCACTTCACATCTCTGAAGAATGCTTGGCAGGTGATTCATTTCAAACCGAAAACTCAGAGGTGTGAGGCTGGCAGGTTAAGTTTATAAAAAAAACCAGAATTCTTAGGAAAACTATAACCCATAAGTGGGGACACTCAGAATTTGGGAGCTGGAGAAGGGGGTGTCTAAAGAAGTCTGGAGTTCATCCAGGACTTAATAGAAGGCAACAGTAAGAGACAAATGCCAAGAATCGAAGGCTGGCTCAGGATCAAGGAAATCGGGAACACCGCCTAAGTTTGAAGCCTGCTAAAATGCAGATTCCTTGGCTCTACTGCAGACAGAACAGCTGAGGTCAGGCTCCTCAGGGATTCTTTTTTTTTTTTTAAATTAATTAATTTATTTATTTTTGTACATATTATGTTCCCAGATCATTCATATGCATATCCCTTGACCCTCTCCCCACCCAGTTCCCCCCCTTCCATCCCTCCAGACCATCACTCCAAGTGGTTGTAGGTACTCCTATTCCCCTAGCACAATGACAATAGCTATCTTTTCTACACGTGACAGTATAGGTTTCCATGTTACTCCCTCCCACTGTTCGGTCTCCACAATGTCTTTATGTCTATTCTCTGTTTTTTCATGAGTTCACTTCGTGTGTTATCATGACCATCTTACTAGATCCCATATATATGAGTTAGTCATTTTTTTCTTACTTCCTTAGACTAGGGCCCCACTGTTGCATCAGCTGGAAATTCAACTTGCACCTGAAAAACAGTAAATTCTTCCCTATAATTTATATCCCCACAATTTATATTCTCTCCTGCAGGAGAAGGTGGGGATGGGCGAGGGAGTGGGAGGTGGATGAGTTCTACAGGGCCAGAGGGTCAATCAACATGTTCTGCAGAAAGGTATGTTGTTTGTTTGCTAACCTGTGCCTGACTCTTTGCAATCCCATGGACTGCAGCATGCCAGGCTTCCCTGTCCTTCACTATCTCCCGGAGTCAGCCTGCTCCAGGGAGTGAGGTTCCCAGTTACTGGGCACATGGCCGCCCATATCTTGCCACAGAAGGAGCGTCAGTTATATTCAATACACGCAAATCCCTAAATCCAAGTCTACATTTCTCTCCATAAGTTTCCAGTATTTCATGCTTAACAACTCAGTGTGACGTGCTTAAGAGTGCACTTCACATCTCTGAAGAATGCTTGGCAGGTGATTCATTTCAAACCGAAAACTCAGAGGTGTGAGGCTGGCAGGTTAAGTTTATAAAAAAAACCAGAATTCTTAGGAAAACTATAACCCATAAGTGGGGACACTCAGAATTTGGGAGCTGGAGAAGGGGGTGTCTAAAGAAGTCTGGAGTTCATCCAGGACTTAATAGAAGGCAACAGTAAGAGACAAATGCCAAGAATCGAAGGCTGGCTCAGGATCAAGGAAATCGGGAACACCGCCTAAGTTTGAAGCCTGCTAAAATGCAGATTCCTTGGCTCTACTGCAGACAGAACAGCTGAGGTCAGGCTCCTCAGGGGATTCTTTTTTTTTTTTTTTTTTAAATTAATTAATTTATTTATTTTTGTACATATTATGTTCCCAGATCATTCATATGCATATCCCTTGACCCTCTCCCCACCCAGTTCCCCCCCTTCCATCCCTCCAGACCATCACTCCAAGTGGTTGTAGGTACTCCTATTCCCCTAGCACAATGACAATAGCTATCTTTTCTACACGTGACAGTATAGGTTTCCATGTTACTCCCTCCCACTGTTCGGTCTCCACAATGTCTTTATGTCTATTCTCTGTTTTTTCATGAGTTCACTGCGTGTGTTATCATGACCATCTTACTAGATCCCATATATATGAGTTAGTATACTATACTTGTCTTTCTCTTTTTGACTTACTTCACTTTTTATGATAGGTTCTAGAGCCAGCCACCTCATTAGGACTGAGTCTTCTGCATTTCTTTTAACAGCTGAGTAGTATTCCATTGTATATATGTACCAGAGCTTCTGTATCCATTCATTTGTCGATGAACATCTAGGTTGCTTCCATGTTCTGGCTATTGTATAGAGAGCTGCAATGAACATTGGGGTACAGGATTCTTATAGCACCAGTCCAGGTGCTGACATTCGGGAACCACTGGCCGCGGGCTGGTAGTCACGCTCAGGTTTGTAGAACGATACAACAACGCAGGCTTTAAAGAAACCGTTGAGCCTTTGCAGGAGAGGAGTACGATGGACTCGCTTTGAGGACAGACTGGTTCAGGATGGATCTGGCAGCCTAAGAAGGTCTGGAAGGGTAGTTAATTCAGGGGGCGGGGCCAGGTCGAGTAACAGCGTATGGATCAGCACTGCTAAGAAAGAGCGACCTGGCAGCGCGCCGGAGCCTCCTCCCGGAGGCGGGGCCGGTCCGCGAAGCTGCCTCGCCGCTTTCTCCGGGCGGTGCTCATCGCAGCGGCGTCTGGGAAGGCCAGACCAAACTCATGTTCAAGCCAGATCTCACTCTGGAGGAAGTCCAGGCAAAGAACCCCAAGGTGCACGGGGGCCGGTATCGCCCTGAGGAGTGCAGGGCTCTGCAGCGGGTCGCGATCCTCATCTCTCACCGGCACAGGGAGAAGCACCTGCTCTACCTGCTGGAGCACCTTCACCCCTTCCTGCAGAGGCAGCAGTTGGACCACGGCAACTACGTCATCCACCAGGCTGGAAGTAAGAAGTTTAACCGTGCCAAACTCCTGAATGTGGGCTATCTGGAAGCTCTCAGGGATGAAACTTGGGACTGCTTCATATTCCATGATGTGGACCTGGTGCCTGAGAACGACTTGAACCTCTACAGGTGTGAGGATCAGCCCAGGCATCTGGTGGTTGGCAGGAACAGCACTGGGTACAGGTTACATTACAGTGGATATTTTGGGGGTGTTACTGCCCTAAGCCGAGAGCAATTTTTCAAGGTGAATGGATTCTCTAACAACTACTGGGGATGGAGGCGACGATGACCTCGGACTCAGGGTTGAACTTAGAATGAAAATAACACTACTGAAATATACTTCTGCATTTCTTTTAACAGCATGAATGTATATATGTACCAGAGCTTCTGTATCCATTCATTTGTCGATGAACATCTAGGTTGCTTCCATGTTCTGGCTATTGTATAGAGAGCTGCAATGAACATTGGGGTACAGGATTCTTATAGCACCAGTCCAGGTGCTGACATTCGGGAACCACTGGCCGCGGGCTGGTAGTCACGCTCAGGTTTGTAGAACGATACAACAACGCAGGCTTTAAAGAAACCGTTGAGCCTTTGCAGGAGAGGAGTACGATGGACTCGCTTTGAGGACAGACTGGTTCAGGATGGATCTGGCAGCCTAAGAAGGTCTGGAAGGGTAGTTAATTCAGGGGGCGGGGCCAGGTCGAGTAACAGCGTATGGATCAGCACTGCTAAGAAAGAGCGACCTGGCAGCGCGCCGGAGCCTCCTCCCGGAGGCGGGGCCGGTCCGCGAAGCTGCCTCGCCGCTTTCTCCGGGCGGTGCTCATCGCAGCGGCGTCTGGGAAGGCCAGACCAAACTCATGTTCAAGCCAGATCTCACTCTGGAGGAAGTCCAGGCAAAGAACCCCAAGGTGCACGGGGGCCGGTATCGCCCTGAGGAGTGCAGGGCTCTGCAGCGGGTCGCGATCCTCATCTCTCACCGGCACAGGGAGAAGCACCTGCTCTACCTGCTGGAGCACCTTCACCCCTTCCTGCAGAGGCAGCAGTTGGACCACGGCAACTACGTCATCCACCAGGCTGGAAGTAAGAAGTTTAACCGTGCCAAACTCCTGAATGTGGGCTATCTGGAAGCTCTCAGGGATGAAACTTGGGACTGCTTCATATTCCATGATGTGGACCTGGTGCCTGAGAACGACTTGAACCTCTACAGGTGTGAGGATCAGCCCAGGCATCTGGTGGTTGGCAGGAACAGCACTGGGTACAGGTTACATTACAGTGGATATTTTGGGGGTGTTACTGCCCTAAGCCGAGAGCAATTTTTCAAGGTGAATGGATTCTCTAACAACTACTGGGGATGGAGAGGCGAAGACGATGACCTCGGACTCAGGGTTGAACTTAGAATGAAAATAACGCGGCCACTACCTGAAGTGGGGAAATATACTATGATCTTCCACAAGAGAAACCAAGGCAATGAGGTGAATGTGGAACGGATGACTCTCTTACATCAGGTCTCACATGTCTGGAGAACAGATGGGTTGAGCAGCTGTGATTATAAATTACTCTCTGTGAATTACAGTCCTTTATACGTCAACATCACAGTGGATTTCTGGTCCGCCCCATGAACCTGGCTCTTCTGGTGACATTCGGAGGAACTGAGTATTTGATTGCAATACTCATGGCCTAGAGACTTCCGGTAGCACACATTACGAACTTGTTGCAGTCAATATTTGAGCTGATTTCCCCTCTTTTTGTATTTTCTTAGCAGCGTTCCTGATGATGCGGAACGTAAAATAATTGTAGCAAGACAGCTTTCTTAGTTGTTTTGATCATGAAGGTTAACTGTTAGAATATAGATACTTGAAGGACCATGTATAAAAGGACTGCTCAAAAGGTACCATAAAGGCTACTTAAGAACTCTGGTTGGATGAGATGTATTGAAGGGATACATATTTTCTGGGAAGAAAAAGGCCACGGGAAATGAGACTGCTGAATGTCCCAGAGAGTCAGAATTCTTCTCGTCCGAGGGGGAAAGGGTTGAAGATGTGTTTCTGTTACTCATTTATTCTGAGTGGTCATCTGTGAAGAGGCAGGTCCCAGGGGAGAGGATGGCTGAAGAAGAGGGGAGAAAGGTGAAGAATCAAGATGCTGTGCACGTGGGGCTGCAGAGGTGGCCGAAGGAGCGCGTCAGGCGGAGGGCGGAGGGCAGCCGCGGTGGTTGTCCAGCAGCTGTGGCTGCGGCCCCGCGGCAGGTGCTGCCGCCCAGGTACACCTTCCGGTCCCGGCCCAGCAGAGGACACGTTTTATCTACCAGTTTCTAGAGCATTTTTGTAAAATGATTTTGTACGTGTAGGGTATGAAGTATCAGTTTACAAATGACATATTAACTAATAATACATTGGAAATACCTCTTGAGTAAAATATGAAGAAGCTTTGGGGGTTAAAAAAAAAAAAAGAACGACCTGTTTCAGGTGAAGCGTTTCTTAGCGCCCGCACAACAAGGAGGGTCTCCAGAAGCTCGGCGCCGAGGCGCGGCACGCCCGCCTGCGGGCTCCACGCAGCCCAACTCGCCAGGGCGGTCGAGACCATTCACCTGCCCGAGGCACCTCCAGACCAACACAGCGAGCGCGCGCCGGCGCCCTCCAAGCGGAGGGCGCGCTCGGGTTGCGGCCCCGGCTGACTTCCCCTAGGGAAAGGACTGGGATACTAATTTGAGGTGGGAAAGAGGCATCACTTTACCCACAAAAAGGTCCGTAGAGTCCAAGCTCTGGTTTTCCCAGTAGTCATGTATGGATGTGAGACTTGGACCATAAAGAAGGCTGAGCGCCGAAGACTGGATACCTTGGAACTGTGGCGCCGGAGAAAACTCTTGAGAGTCCCTTGGACAGCAAGGAGATCAAACCAGTCAATCCTAAAGGAAACCAACCCTAACTATACATTGGAAGGACCGCTGCTGAAGCTGAAGCTCCAATACTTTGGCCACCCCATGGGAAGAGAGGACTCACCTCTAACGACCCTAATGCTGGGAAAGACTGAAGGCAAGGAGAAGAGGGCAGCAGAGGACGAGATGGTTGGATGGCATCACTGCTCAACGGACGAGAATCTGAGCAAACCTCGGGAGATGGTGAAGGGCAGGGAAGCGGGGCGTGCGCAGTCCGTGGGCTTGCAGAGTCCGACTGCGCGACTGACCTGAACTGCACCGAACCGCTTCCCCGCCCTGCTGCGTAAGTCACCGGGAGTGGGCGGTGCCACGCCGTTGACGTCTGTGGGCGGGGCGCTGGGGGAAGTGACGTCAGGCGGCGGCGCGGCCTGGGGACTGCTGTGCGGACGCTGGCTGGCATGTCGGCGCTGACGCGGTTGGCGCCTTTCGCGCGCGTTGGAGGCCACCTCTTCAGAGGCCGCCGCGGGAAGGCGGCTGCAGGCGGTGGAGTCCGTCAGTGAGTACTGCCTGGGGCGGGAGCTTCGCCCGCTTCTCCCGGGAAGCGCCGGTGCTCCGGACGCCCTCACCTTGACGCCGAGCCCCGTGGGCGGGTCCTGGTCTGCAGCGCTCTCCACGCCGAGGCATGCTGGGAGTTGTAGTCTGTCGGCGCGACGCGGGGGCCGGGAGGGCGGGGAACGCGGAGCCGGGAGCTCTGCTCGCTGGGCTGATAGGTGGAAGCGTGTGTGGGCTCGGCCCTCCAAGGGAAGCTGACAGTTGAGCGTGGAGACCGCTGGAGCTAGTCTGGAAGCGAGAACAGGAGCTGGGGAGGCGAGGGCGTTGCGTGCAGAGGTCACCTGTATGCTGTCGTGGGCAGCGGCAGGTTCGAGGCACGGTGAGGCCGAGGTGGGGCTAGAGACCTTGGGACGCAGGGAAGGAATAGAGTCTCATTACGCCAGGTCGAGGGGTTTCCAACAGAGGCGATAATCGGTCGTTGAGAGGCTTTATTCAGATGTCGCGAGGCCAGATTTTAATTCTGAAGCATGACTATGGTTGCACGGGGAGAATGCGTCCTCTAAGGCGTGAGAGTGGAGGCGGTCACCCGTAGAGAGTGCCGAGGGGTGGGAAGAGAAGGGAGCGAAAAGTGGATGCTTGGGCAATGTCGGAAGAAGCTTTCTCTTTTAAAATATTTTTTTAGAGCCGTTTTCCGTTTCCAGAAAAATTGAGTGACAGATACAGAGATTTCCCATAACGCCCCTGAGCCACACAGGCGCAGCTTTCTCGATTATCAGCTTCCCCGACCTTTGGGGTACATGTGTTACAATCGAAGAGCCTACGCTGGCACATGATTGTCACCCAAGCCCGCTGTGGACTTAGAGCTTACCTTTGCAATACCGGAATTTAAGAGAGTGAGCAAAAGCCGAGTCCCCTGAGATGTAGCGGGAGGAACCCGCTGGAGAGCACAGAGCTGGGTGCCGAGGGAGGGCGGCCAGTTGGTAGTGCCAAGAGATAGACTAAGAGCAGGACTGAATTCAGGGCACTGGAGTTTTCCGAGTGATGTTCCAGGCCTCTCAGAATATAGGTCTGCACTTGACCAAGAGGCAGTGCGAGAGAGTGGTTAAACGCAGGATTTTGCCCTGAGACTGCCTCTGTTCACATCTCACCTCTGCCGCACTCTTGCTGTATGATCTTGGAAAAGTTTCATGATCTCTTGATAAGTCAGTTTTCTCACCCGTATAATTGGGACAATAACGCTGGCTTCCAGGGAAGTAAATGAATCACGAATCTCAGAAACGTTATTATGAGAGGTGCTGGTTCCTAGTAAAGACCATACAAGTATTGTTTAATTATCATTATTAGGGAATGGAGACAAAGGAAAGTTAAAGGAGTGACTTCCTTAAAGCCGTGTGTCTGTCAAGAATATGGAGCTGGGACAGGTGTGGGGTAGGGAGAAGGAAAGGGGCTGTGTGACCTGAGCAAAGACAGAAATAGAGAGCCGCCAACAATAGCCCTGAGCCTGCATGGGAAGACAAGGGGGTATTCCTCTTCACCGATTCAGAGTACCTTGGGACGCAGGGAAGGAATAGAGTCTCATTACGCCAGGTCGAGGGGTTTCCAACAGAGGCGATAATCGGTCGTTGAGAGGCTTTATTCAGATGTCGCGAGGCCAGATTTTAATTCTGAGCATGTGGCACGGGGAGAATGCGTCCTCTAAGGCGTGAGAGTGGAGGCGGTCACCCGTAGAGAGTGCCGAGGGGTGGGAAGAGAAGGGAGCGAAAAGTGGATGCTTGGGCAATGTCGGAAGAAGCTTTCTCTTTTAAAATATTTTTTTAGAGCCGTTTTCCGTTTCCAGAAAAATTGAGTGACAGATACAGAGATTTCCCATAACGCCCCTGAGCCACACAGGCGCAGCTTTCTCGATTATCAGCTTCCCCGACCTTTGGGGTACATGTGTTACAATCGAAGAGCCTACGCTGGCACATGATTGTCACCCAAGCCCGCTGTGGACTTAGAGCTTACCTTTGCAATACCGGAATTTAAGAGAGTGAGCAAAAGCCGAGTCCCCTGAGATGTAGCGGGAGGAACCCGCTGGAGAGCACAGAGCTGGGTGCCGAGGGAGGGCGGCCAGTTGGTAGTGCCAAGAGATAGACTAAGAGCAGGACTGAATTCAGGGCACTGGAGTTTTCCGAGTGATGTTCCAGGCCTCTCAGAATATAGGTCTGCACTTGACCAAGAGGCAGTGCGAGAGAGTGGTTAAACGCAGGATTTTGCCCTGAGACTGCCTCTGTTCACATCTCACCTCTGCCGCACTCTTGCTGTATGATCTTGGAAAAGTTTCATGATCTCTTGATAAGTCAGTTTTCTCACCCGTATAATTGGGACAATAACGCTGGCTTCCAGGGAAGTAAATGAATCACGAATCTCAGAAACGTTATTATGAGAGGTGCTGGTTCCTAGTAAAGACCATACAAGTATTGTTTAATTATCATTATTAGGGAATGGAGACAAAGGAAAGTTAAAGGAGTGACTTCCTTAAAGCCGTGTGTCTGTCAAGAATATGGAGCTGGGACAGGTGTGGGGTAGGGAGAAGGAAAGGGGCTGTGTGACCTGAGCAAAGACAGAAATAGAGAGCCGCCAACAATAGCCCTGAGCCTGCATGGGAAGACAAGGGGGTATTCCTCTTCACCGAGGTCTTGGTACTTCCATACAAAGGTTTTAATGATTTATTAAAAGCTAAAAAAAAAAAAAGTATCTACTGTTGTAGTTGTTTCAGTTCGGAGGGTTGTTCAGTCTGTTTAGTTTGCCATACTGCAGTTAACAGCCTGTCCTGGGACATAAAACAAGATGTTTGTGGAATCTTCATATTCTTTAATAATGACAGTTGGTATGTCCTCCATCATTTCTCTAACTGCAGTGTTTCAAATCTTTGTTCAAAAAGATTTCCACCTTGTGGTCAATGACCTAATTATTTCAGCAATAATGAAATGTGGAGAGTTCGTGGGATGGGTTTAAACTATGATTCTCAAAACTTATTTTAAATGAGTTTAACTGATAGGAACTTATTACTAGATTGTATCTAAAAACCTATCAAAGAGGAAGCCTATTGTAACAGTGTCTGGACTTTCCACTCCCATGGTTTGTTTGCATAATGTAATATACATATGCACGGAGAGATCCTGTATATTAGATACTGTTAAATGAAATTGGCATGCAGAGACAGTATGATAAATTCAGGGTGAGAGCAGTGATGCTTGATGGGAGCTTTTAAAAGTAACGTGTGGTCCAGTGGCTCAAATGATAAATGGACGTGCGTGCCCAACTCTTGGAACCCAGTGGACTATAGCCCATCAGGCTCCTCTGTCCATGGGATTCTCCAGGCAAGAATAGTGGAGTGGGGTGCTGTTTCGTCTTCCAGAGGATCTTCTGACCCAGGAATTGAACCCTCATCTCATATCTCTTGCATTGGAAGGTGGATTCTTTACTACTAGCTGCCACCTGGGAAGCCCCTTGTTCAGTGCTATGGGCTTATTACAAAGAATCCAACTATAATCTCTTCAAAATTTTTTTTGTACCCCTTCATTTTCTTTTCTTCTGGGACCCCTATAATTCTAATGTTGGTGTATTTGATATTACCCAGGAGGTCTCTGAGGCTTTCCTCAGTTCTTTTCACTCTTTGTGCTTTGTTCTGTTCTTCAGCAGTTATTTCCACCATTCTGTTCTTCTGACTCAGATACCCTACTATTGAGTCCTTCCATAATATTTTTAAGTTCAGTGATTGAGTTGTTTGCACGAATTTTCTCTGATACTCTGTTTTTGGACTTTTGGATCCTTGCTAGTATCACTCTTCTAAACTGCTACAAAGCAGCAGTCACCAAGACAGTATGGTACTGGCACAAAAACAGAAATATAGACCAATGGAACAAGAACCCAGAGATAAACCCATGCACCTATGGGTATCTTATTTTTGACAAAGGAGGCAAAAATATAAAATGAGACAAAAACATCCTCTTCAACAAATGGTGCTGGGAAAACTGGACAGCTACATGCAGGAGAATGAAGTTGGAACATTCCCTGACACCATACCAAAGATCAACTCAAAATGGATTAAAGACCTAAATGTAAGACCAGAGACCATAAAACTCTTGGAGGAGAATATAGGCAAAACACTCAATGACGTAAATCAAAGCAAGATCTTCTATGATCCGCCCACTAGAATAATGGAAATAAAAACAAAAATAAGTAAGTGGGACCTAATGAAACTTAAAAGCTTTTGCATAGCAAAAGAAACTACAAACAAGGTGAACAGACAACCCACAGAATGGGAGAAAATCATAGCAAATGAAATAACAGACAAAGAATTAATTTCCAAAATATACAAGCAGCTCAGACAACTCAACACTGAAAAAACAAACAACCCAATCAAAACATGGGAAAAAGACCTGAACAGACATCTCTCCAAAGAAGACTAACAAATGGCCAAAAAACACATGAGAAGATGCTCAACGTTGTTCATTATCAGAGAAATGCAAATCAAAATTACAATGAGATACCATCTCATACCAGTCAGAACGGCCATTGTCAAAAACTGCTGGAGAGGATGCGAAGAAAAGGGAACACTCCTGCATTGTTGGTGAGAATGTAAATTGATTCAACCTCTATGGAAGACAGTATGGAGATTCCTTAAAAAACTAAGAAGCACCATATGACCCAGCAATCCCACTGTTAGGCGTGTACCCTAATGAAATCAAAATTGAAAGAGACAGCTGTACCCTAGTGTTCATCGCAGCACTCTACACAATAGCTAGAACATGGAAATAACCTAGACGTCCATTGATGAATGAATGGATAAAGAAGCTATGGTACATACATACAATAAAATATTTCTCAGCTGTAAAGAGAAATGCAGAAGAATCAGCCTTAATGATATGGATTAACCTAGAACCTATTACACAAAGTGAAGTAAGCCAAAAAGAAAAGGACAAATACAATATACTAACACACATGTATGGAATCTAGTAAGATGCTACCTATAAATTACACATGCAGAGCAACGATGGAGAAATAGACAAAAACATCCTCTTCAACAAATGGTGCTGGGAAAACTGGACAGCTACATGCAGGAGAATGAAGTTGGAACATTCCCTGACACCATACCAAAGATCAACTCAAAATGGATTAAAGACCTAAATGTAAGACCAGAGACCATAAAACTCTTGGAGGAGAATATAGGCAAAACACTCAATGACGTAAATCAAAGCAAGATCTTCTATGATCCGCCCACTAGAATAATGGAAATAAAAACAAAAATAAGTAAGTGGGACCTAATGAAACTTAAAAGCTTTTGCATAGCAAAAGAAACTACAAACAAGGTGAACAGACAACCCACAGAATGGGAGAAAATCATAGCAAATGAAATAACAGACAAAGAATTAATTTCCAAAATATACAAGCAGCTCAGACAACTCAACACTGAAAAAACAAACAACCCAATCAAAACATGGGAAAAAGACCTGAACAGACATCTCTCCAAAGAAGACTAACAAATGGCCAAAAAACACATGAGAAGATGCTCAACGTTGTTCATTATCAGAGAAATGCAAATCAAAATTACAATGAGATACCATCTCATACCAGTCAGAACGGCCATTGTCAAAAACTGCTGGAGAGGATGCGAAGAAAAGGGAACACTCCTGCATTGTTGGTGAGAATGTAAATTGATTCAACCTCTATGGAAGACAGTATGGAGATTCCTTAAAAAACTAAGAAGCACCATATGACCCAGCAATCCCACTGTTAGGCGTGTACCCTAATGAAATCAAAATTGAAAGAGACAGCTGTACCCTAGTGTTCATCGCAGCACTCTACACAATAGCTAGAACATGGAAATAACCTAGACGTCCATTGATGAATGAATGGATAAAGAAGCTATGGTACATACATACAATAAAATATTTCTCAGCTGTAAAGAGAAATGCAGAAGAATCAGCCTTAATGATATGGATTAACCTAGAACCTATTACACAAAGTGAAGTAAGCCAAAAAGAAAAGGACAAATACAATATACTAACACACATGTATGGAATCTAGTAAGATGCTACCTATAAATTACACATGCAGAGCAACGATGGAGAAACAGACTTCAAGAACAGACCTATGGACACTGGGGGGAGGGAAGATCAGGCGAGAGGTATGGAAAGAGTAACATGAAAACCTACTCTATTGTATGTAAAAGATAACCTGTGTGATTAAGCTGTAAGACTGAGGGAACTTACATGAGGACTGTGCATCAACCTGGGGGATGGGATGGGAGAAAAGGGAGGGGGACTGAGATGGGAGGGGTCGGGCATATGCCTATGACTGTTTTGGGATTATGCATAGCTGTAAACAAAACTCTGTAAAAGTCGTATAACAATAACTTGGCTGTACACCTGGAACTAATGCAACATTGTAAAACAACCAAACCCCAATTAAAAAAAAAGAATCTAAGTTCTTTTTTTCATAAAGTGGTCTTTTTTAATAAAGACCGCATGACTAACACAGCAGAGGACATAATTTACCTTTGAAATAGATGGCACACCGGAGAAAGATTAAGTTGCTGATGTGTTTTTCTGAATGAGCTAGGAAAGTACCACTGCAAGTTCCAACCCCTTAACAACTCTGTGGAGCCAGGACCGGGCAATCAGCAGTCACGTTTCTGGTGTAACATAAACGGATACTCAGTAAATGAGCATCCTAACTAGCCTCCTACCTGTTCAGACCAGTTTTTGCCTCTGCACAAGTATAAAGCAAGCTTATGAAATGAAGTATTTTGAGGGACCGTGGAGCATTATTCTGGTTTTTGTGGAGGATACGAGAAAGGTTTAGTTTCTGGCTGGGTTCTGTCAGTGAAGACGGAGCGAGCTGCTTCCCGTGTCTGTTCTGTCGTGCAGTGCTGGTGGAGGCGCGCACATCGAGGCCCGCTACAGACAGTTTCCCCAGCTGACCAGGTCCCAGGTGATCCAGGCCGAGTTCTTCAGCGCGACCATGTGGTTCTGGATCCTCTGGCGCCTCTGGCACGACTCAGATGCCGTGCTGGTAAGTGCTGCAGAGTTCCTGTGCTTCTTTGGCAGTGGGGAGGGAAGCCCTGTGAATAGCTTGGATGGTTTCTTTTTTCTGTTTGTAGCCTGTTTTCTTGTCTGGATGTATGTTGTGCTTATGCATATGCCGGGATTCTTTCATGAAACATACTATCTCTGACTTTATCCACTCACAGATATGCACGTAGCTGGGACATGTCTTATGATTTCTGATTGGTGGCCATATCTAGAAGGGAGACCACAGAAAGCTAATTCGTTTACCTTCCAAGCTAGGGTAGGAGTTAAGTTTCACACTTAAGTTAGTGCCTTTAAATGATAAATGTCCAGAGGCCCAGGTTAAGGTGGAACGAACGTGGGCTAATTTGTCCTAAGCAGGGAAATTAGTTGTTGGTGACTTTCTAACATGTCATTGGCCTCAGCTGAGCCTTTAATCACTTTTGCACAGATGCCGTTCTCTAGGAAATTACACTTTTAGGCCATTGAAATCCATGCTTATTGATCTAGAATACTTTGAATTTCAGTAAAATTTAGGGTTTTTTTCCCTAAGGATAGGGAAAAATCTTAAATTTCACAGTGAGTTCTAGAAGCCTCAGGTTGATGAATGACCCCACGAAGGAGCCGCATGGTGTCTGTGAACTGGTGACACCTTTATGTCACTCTGGGGCAGCTGTCAGGGGTACGTGCGGCTGGCCGGCAGGAGATGACCATCGGCCCTAGATCAGGATGGTGGAGGCATGCGTCCGCCTGAGGCCCCAGGTCTGCCAGCAGGACAGCTGGAGGCGTTACGCATTGTCAGGGGTTCAAGACGCTGTTAGGGTGTGGGTGTCTTTGAAATCTGTTGTCTTGGTTCCCCATCCCCTCCATCCCAAACACATCCTCTAAGGCTGCCTCCGGCGGCAGCTCCAGAATGGTCAGGCTTCTAAAATTCAGGCCACGGTGCATTCTGAACAGTGAAGAATAGTTGGTTTGTTAAATAGTCGAAGTACAGTAGAGTTTGCTCCTGGGATATTATAAAGGATTTTTTTTAATCACATTTTTTCCCCAAGATTTATTTTAAAATTTAATCAGTTGTATTGAGTGTGGGTTCTTTTATTAATAGCTATGTGAGGTAGACATTCCTTGAACTTCTTGTTTCATCGGCTGTCCGCAGGGTCACTTTCCATATCCAGACCCCTCCCAGTGGACGGATGAGGAATTAGGTATCCCGCCAGAAGATGAAGACTGAACACGGAGTCTCAGCTCTTTCCAAGTGGGTGCGCCCTATGTTTCTTGTTACGTTTGACTTTTGTCAGTAAACGTGTTTGGACTTTGCACCTATGATGGTTTCGAAGAAACAGTGCGTTTTATAACAGAAGAACCGTTACCACATCACGTCTCTCTGCCTCTGGTATTTTTCACATTTTCTGTCATTCTGCCCCTTCTTCCCCGTGCACATGTCTAGTCTCATCTTCCTTTTCCTTTTATGTTTTAAAAGATTGCTTTTTCCTAAGCCATGTTCCAGTTTAGTGTCCCATTTGTCTATCTATTGATCAAAGACTTTTTAAGCACCACCTCTGCTCAGGGCTTAAAGTGATGGACTAGATAGATAGCGGGCTTGTTTGTAGTTGCAGAAATAGTGTTCTGTTTTCAGCATTCGAATGGGAAACTTGAGCATATGGGAATATTACAGTATGGAATTGTGTGGAAATTAACTCATTCAGTAGTACAAGGTTATGGCCCTATCATTTTCCAGATAGGGAAGTTTTCCTTTCAAAAGGAAGATACTGGGAGGAATTCTTTTCCTCACGAATCTGTCAGGGATTAAGACAGTCTCATTTAACGTTTGTTTTTTTTTTTCTCTCTTTTTGGGCCATTTCTATTGGTCTTTCATTTATCTATTTTCATCCATCCTTGTTCTTTGGCCCATGTGGGCCTCCCATCACAGTAGCCTCTGTTGCTGCAGGGCACCAGCTCTGGGCGCATGCGCCCCAGAACTCTGATTCCAGTTAGACACATCAGTCCAGCAGCTCCATGGCACATGGGATCCTCCCCAGGCCAGGGATCGAACCGGTGCCCCTTGCACTGCCAGGCGGTGTCCTTAACCCACTGAACTACCAGGGAAGCCCTAACATGTTTTTAAGTTCATCATCGCCTGGGTAATAGACCTAAAAAAACCCCCCACCTCTTAAAGCTTCTAAAAGAAAGCACGGGAGACTATTTTAGTAATCTTAAGGCAGACAAAAAACTTATGGAGAGAAAACAAAAGCATTGATAAAAAAAAACTTGATAAAGTTTATTTAGTCTCATCAAAAATTTTTGCTATCAAAAGACACCATTAAGGAATGAAATATACAAGCCACTACTTGGGAAAAAGACACAGCATCAGTATCTGACAGGGGCTTGCATCTGGCATGTGTAAGGAACCCCTGTAATCATAAATTGATGACTCACCCAATTGAAAAATGGGCGAAAGCCTTGAGCAGATACTTCACAGAAGAAGGTCCATGAATGGAAAGGCCCTTAACCACCAGGGAAATGGAAATGAAAGCTTCGGTAAGGCATCATTTGTACTCACTAGGCTGGCTAAAATAGGACTGATAGCTTTAAATGCTGGTGAGAGTATGGAACAGCTAGCAGTATTTGATAGTAAAACTGTAAAAAGGTACAATAATTTTGTAGTTTCTACTGAAGTTAAACATGTATAACCTAGGATTCAGGGACTGTTGAATCCTAGGATTTACTCAAGAGAAATGAAAAATATATGTCCATAAAAGACATATACAAAATTTTTCATGACCCCAAACTAAGCCTAATTGTACATCAGTGAGAGAATGGATAAACATATTACAGTGTATTCATTCAATTGAGTAATAATTCAGCAATTAAAAACAAGCTATGAGACAATCATTTAGATGAATCTCAGAATCATCATATTAAGCAAAAGGAGTGAGTCACCTAAAAGTACTTAATACATGATTGCATTTATATGAAGCCTACAAACTGGTAAAACTAAAGATGTAGAGTGGTTGTTTGGGGTTTATGTGGGTGTATACAGTTGTCGGAATTCATAGAATTAAACCCTTAATATCTGAGTGTTTTTATTTTACTTACACTTCCATAAGAATGTAAAAACCATAAACTTAACCATTGCACGTTAATCACTACCATTGTTCAGAATACCTTGGAGATTGTTTTAAAGGATAGGAAGCATTAAGTGATAGTGGTGTCCTCAATAAATCAGGCTACTAGTATTGCTGTTATTTTAATTAGAAATAATTATTGATATGAAAATTACAGCAGTTTTGAGTATGTGGGAGGTGCTGTTATGCTGTTTCACAGCTTGCTTTGTGTCTCTGGCCTTGCTCTGGACCAGTCAGGGGTTCCAGTCCTCACTAGGCCTCTTTGTTTCTCCAGTGTTACGAGGTCTGCAGCACTAGCCTCTTGCTGTCTTCTCACATAATATCCAGTATTCCTGCACACCATGAGTAACATTTTAATGACTAGACCATAAACTTTTTGAAAAAGCAAGGTGATTTGACTCCTGCAAGGCTACACTCACATGATTGGGGCTTAATGAATGCTTGAATAATTGACTGAATAAGAGTGATGGATTTGAATTTTTGAAAATAAAACTTCTTAAAGCTTTCCAACTTTTGTTTCCTTGCAGGAGCCAGGGGAGAATTTCAAGAAATTATGGACATCATATTGTATATTAAAGTTGTAAATTAAAGTGCTTTGGTCAAGAACGAGGAATTGAGTTATGGATGTTTCTGATAATGACCAACATCCTGTATGGATTATTTCCTGTGCACTGAACTGCTGTGCCAACTGGCTATAGCGCATTTGGTGGATGTTCTTGGGTGCCCTGTGGTGTAGATTGATGATCAGTGAGGACGTCCAGGTTCAAGGGAATGAAACAGCCTTGCTTAGGGTCACACACCGCTGAGCGATGAGATTAGGTCTCACCGCACACTGACCAGCAGTGCCATACAACCCACCTGCTTAGCTAGTCTCTTAGTCAGCACATACACTGACGGTTCATATGAAGATCTTGCAATTTCTCTACTGCTAGTATAGGACCAAGGTCTAAAGTCGACCAGGGGGTTTATGATTGCATTTATATGAAGCCTACAAACTGGTAAAACTAAAGATGTAGAGTGGTTGTTTGGGGTTTATGTGGGTGTATACAGTTGTCGGAATTCATAGAATTAAACCCTTAATATCTGAGTGTTTTTATTTTACTTACACTTCCATAAGAATGTAAAAACCATAAACTTAACCATTGCACGTTAATCACTACCATTGTTCAGAATACCTTGGAGATTGTTTTAAAGGATAGGAAGCATTAAGTGATAGTGGTGTCCTCAATAAATCAGGCTACTAGTATTGCTGTTATTTTAATTAGAAATAATTATTGATATGAAAATTACAGCAGTTTTGAGTATGTGGGAGGTGCTGTTATGCTGTTTCACAGCTTGCTTTGTGTCTCTGGCCTTGCTCTGGACCAGTCAGGGGTTCCAGTCCTCACTAGGCCTCTTTGTTTCTCCAGTGTTACGAGGTCTGCAGCACTAGCCTCTTGCTGTCTTCTCACATAATATCCAGTATTCCTGCACACCATGAGTAACATTTTAATGACTAGACCATAAACTTTTTGAAAAAGCAAGGTGATTTGACTCCTGCAAGGCTACACTCACATGATTGGGGCTTAATGAATGCTTGAATAATTGACTGAATAAGAGTGATGGATTTGAATTTTTGAAAATAAAACTTCTTAAAGCTTTCCAACTTTTGTTTCCTTGCAGGAGCCAGGGGAGAATTTCAAGAAATTATGGACATCATATTGTATATTAAAGTTGTAAATTAAAGTGCTTTGGTCAAGAACGAGGAATTGAGTTATGGATGTTTCTGATAATGACCAACATCCTGTATGGATTATTTCCTGTGCACTGAACTGCTGTGCCAACTGGCTATAGCGCATTTGGTGGATGTTCTTGGGTGCCCTGTGGTGTAGATTGATGATCAGTGAGGACGTCCAGGTTCAAGGGAATGAAACAGCCTTGCTTAGGGTCACACACCGCTGAGCGATGAGATTAGGTCTCACCGCACACTGACCAGCAGTGCCATACAACCCACCTGCTTAGCTAGTGTCTTAGTCAGCACATACACTGACGGTTCATATGAAGATCTTGCAATTTCTCTACTGCTAGTATAGGACCAAGGTCTAAAGTGACCAGGGTCACCATGTTTAAGGGACAGAAAGTCCAGTGGGGTTCCAGCAGGGGCGGAGAGGGTGGCACTTGATGAGGTCAGGTAGTGAGAAATCGTCTGACGAGCCTTAAGCAGGGGCTGGTCTAGTTCGAGTTCCTAGTTCTCAGGTCTTCACTCACCCTTTGGTTCTCCCCAGTGGTCAGAGTGGGCTCAGTGGCAGCAAAAGCAGAAGCAGGTGAAACGGTTCTTAACCCTCTCAGTCGTTGGCTCCGGCAGTCCTGAGCCTGGTGTGCACGGTGCTGGACACCCCTGGTTTCACGTTCACTGACTTGCGTAGGCATGTGCTGTCTCACCTGAGAATTATTTATGGTCTTTAAGAGACCATTAGATCTCTATGCTTTCTGAGTCTCTTTTTGTTGTTGTTTCCATTGCCACTCTTCCCCCGCCTCCAATCAACAGAGCTGTTTGGGAAAGAACACAATCTGTGTAACAGTGAGCTCACTTAGGTAGGATAATTCCGTTAACTTTTCCCTGCAGAAACTAATCAGAGTTGCTTCACTTGAATTAAAAGACAACTTTAAAACTGGCATTCTTCCAAAACTGGCTAGCGTGGCCTCCACATACTGGATCTTCTTTTCCATACCTGGGCTGTGAAATCAGTTTGCCCTGATGCAGACATTGCCCCAGCCAGCCTTCTCTCAAAGGAACAAACCTCTTAACCTCCTTATATGCTTTCCATTTTATAGATGAGTAAATTGAGCTGTAGATGGGTTAGATAACTTACCCAAGTTCCAACAGTTTGAGAGTTTCAAATCCTGGCTGTTTGGCTGTACGTCTGAGTGAGGTAGGTGGTGTAAAGATGTTTTGTTTTGTTTTTTTTACATTGGAAAGGTAATCAAATTTATTCTTTTTTGAAAATGTATTTTACAGTGTTTTGTTGTTTACAGATATGTATAATCCCAGATTAGTCATCTGTATACTCCTGGCCCCCTCCCTCCTCCACCCCCCTCCCAGTCCCCACCGCCCCACCCCTCCAGGCCGGCTCACAGCGCCCCTGCAGGATCCCCTGTTCCCACAGCGCAATGACAGTAGCTGTCTTTTTTCACGTATGATAGTATAGGTTTCCATGTCACTCCCTCTTAGCCTCCCACCCCCTGTTCATTCCCCACAATATCTATATGTCAGTTTACTATGTTTTTCCATAGCTTCACTGTGCGTTATCATCATCTTACTAGATTCCATATATATGTGTTAGTATACTGTACTTGTCTTTCTCTTTTTGACTTACTTCACTTTTTATAATAGATTCTAGATCCATCCATTAGGACTGATTCTTCTGCATTTTTTTTTACAGCTGAGTAGCAGTGCTCCATTGTATATATACACC
This sequence comes from Tragulus kanchil, assembly GCA_022376925.1. Taxonomy (NCBI): domain Eukaryota; kingdom Metazoa; phylum Chordata; class Mammalia; order Artiodactyla; family Tragulidae; genus Tragulus; species Tragulus kanchil. The sequence continues at coordinate 17,862,826 of JAIOJX010000030.1, read as the reverse complement.
AGAGCTTTTTTATCCATTCATTTGTCGATGGGCATCTAGATTGGATGTAAAGCTTTTTGATTGTGACAAATTTACTCTAAGAAATCATTTTACACCATGACCTAAAGTATACATATATGTATACATACATAATACAAGTTTTATGAAAACTTACCTGTTGTATTTTCTTTCTTATTCTAGTCTACATTTAAACAAATGGCCGAGGCTGATTTGCCTGCCCACTAATGGGTTGCCCCCTGCAACCATGGAAAACTGGCACAGTGAAGAACTCAGGCTCTCAAGCCAGACTTGCTGGGTCTGACTCCTGACTTTTATCATTTATTTATTGAATACCTGCTCTTGAGTTTGGGCAGATTACTTATTTGAACTTCACTTCAATACCCTCATTTTAAAATGGATTAAGTGGATTCAGTGAGTGAGCACATAAGCCCTCAGAACTACATCTGGCAGGAAGGAAATACCCTAAATGGAAGTGAGTTTATTTCCAGACCACTGGGTCTAAGCTGAGTTTATAGTGACCTTGAATCGTAGTTTGATTTTTATAGAAAAGCCTCCACATGGAGATGACAGACGAACTGTAAACATATTTCAGCAGATGCAGAGCCACCCCTCCTCTGCCTAAAGCAAGGCAGACATTTAGGATGGTTTTTTCTTCCTACTGAGTGGCTAAAAGTACAGTTAGTTTTAGGGTGTGGCCTGGTAGATGGAGAGAGACATAGACCTTCATAAATGGAAAGGTAGGCATTGAAAGCATTTTTTCTTTTAAAAATACATGATGTAAGTTTATTTTTAAATTATTTATTTTCGGCTATTCTGGGTTTTCACTGCTGCCACAGGCTCTTCTCTAGTTGCAGGGAGTGGGGGCCACTCTCCAGTTGAGGTGAACAGGCTTCTTATTGGGGTGATGTCTCTTGTTGTGGAACTCAGGCTCTAGGGCACATGGGCTTCAGTAGTTGCCGCACATAGGCTCAACAGTTGTGGCTCACAGGCTTAGTTGCTTCACAACACGTGGGATCTTCCCAGATCAGGGATCGAACCCGTGTCTCCTACATTGGCAGGTGAACTCTTTACCACCGAGCTACCAGAGAAGCCCTGAAAAAATTATTGATGGCAACAGAGAATGTTGTGTTAAAATTTAACACCTTTGTGTAAGTTCACCCAGTTTCCTATGGAAACGTGAGTGTAAATGCACAACTATTACCTACTATGGTTGTGAGGCGCGGAGGTCCTGTGGAAGGAAAGCCTGGCGTGTGTGTCATGGGAAGGTATACAAGTCATCTGGGGTCCACCTGTCCCTGGAATTGACCTGTGGAAGAGGCTGCCCAGGTGCCTGTTGCCACCGTCTCGAGGAGCCCCAGCAGTACAACGGTGTGCAGTGGAGGAACCAGGGGCTGCCCGAGGTGGCCCTGCCTGCCCTGGCACGGGGCCTGTACCTGCTGGCACCTGCGTAAGTGGTGGGCTTGTTGACTGCAGCAGACAGATGAGCCAGTGGAATACGCCTGACGCAACACTCACAGCTATAAACAGTCTTGTGGAGTCCACACCCATTTTTATCCACATTTCACTATAGCCATCACAATCAGGTAATTTTATATATGTGGTATATATCAAATGCGTACTAGTGATCCTGGAAACAAAAGTCCTGACTTCGAGTCCTGCCTACGTGAAGTCATCCCTGGGGATTCATATTTAGTAGCTGAGGAGGGGCCGTGTAATCCTTAAGATGGAGCCATACAAGGTTTTTTTGGTGGGGGAGGACCATGGCACGTGGCTGACGGGATCTTAGTTCCCTCATGAGCAATCGAACCCTTACTCTCTGCAGTGGAAGCATGGAGTCCTAACCACGGGACTGCAAGGGAAGTCCCTCAACCATATTGTCTTTAAGAACTCTTGGCTCTATAGCTGTACAAGTCCAGGAGAACTACAGAGGCCAGACAGTAGGCTCGATTATCAAGGCCCTGGTAAGATTTCAGAAAGGCCAGTATAGTATGCCTCTTTATAATAGAATCTAATCTCAATAATTAAAGGATTCATAATTCTGGGCTAGATTTTATGGAAAACTACAACAGTGTATTAAGAAATGAATCCACAATTACACTACTGTAATCATGTATGAAGGTTATTAAAAATTAGTTCCTGTAATGTCATTACAGAATTGCATTTTTCCGATGAGAAAACTGCAGCTCAGAGAAAATACTCGTCTCACTAGCATTTTATGGTTCACTTCACTGGAAGGGCCCAAGGATCAGACACCAGATCCCTTAAATATGTGCCACCTTGAAGACTTCTGTTGATCCTGTTCTCAGAGGGTTTCCAGGTGAAGTTTTAGAATTATTTCTCTCTCTTCTGGAAACTTCGCCTGGTATTATCACTTAGCATTGACAATATTCTAGGTCTCTTTCAAACTTCGTGAGATCAAACATATAAAATCAAGGTAGCCAGTGCTAAAAAAAAAAAATGAAGTATAAAACACGAGCGCGCCGTTTCAAATACATATATTTCTGTGTACAGTCTGTGTTCCTGTAGAAAATGTATCACTGGGAGTTGTGTCAAAAAAGTTTGAAAGATACCATTCAAAAGTTCCGAAGAGGGAACCTCTCCAGACAAACGACTCCATCACAGCGCACACTTCAGCTGAGCCGCCGGAGGGACACGGTCCGATCACGGCGTCTCACAGCACTGGAGGATCCTCCAACAGCAGATGAAACTCACCGCCACGAGGCTGCGAGGGGCGCTCATCGTGACAACTTCCTTTAGACGCACGTCTCATATGATACCTCCTCCCCCAAGCAGTCGTCTGCGCCTCCGCCTCTCTGCTGCCCGGGAAAACTGTCAAGAGCCTACTTCCACTGCTGGAGGTGGCAGTGCTAGAGAAATGATCCCGATAAAGACGTCTCCATGCAGTCAATCTTTATTATAGCAGTATTCGCATATTCACATCAAGTACATAGAACTGCCTTTTATAGCTGTACAAGTCCAGGAGAACTACAGAGGCCAGACAGTAGGCTCGATTATCAAGGCCCTGGTAAGATTTCAGAAAGGCCAGTATAGTATGCCTCTTTATAATAGAATCTAATCTCAATAATTAAAGGATTCATAATTCTGGGCTAGATTTTATGGAAAACTACAACAGTGTATTAAGAAATGAATCCACAATTACACTACTGTAATCATGTATGAAGGTTATTAAAAATTAGTTCCTGTAATGTCATTACAGAATTGCATTTTTCCGATGAGAAAACTGCAGCTCAGAGAAAATACTCGTCTCACTAGCATTTTATGGTTCACTTCACTGGAAGGGCCCAAGGATCAGACACCAGATCCCTTAAATATGTGCCACCTTGAAGACTTCTGTTGATCCTGTTCTCAGAGGGTTTCCAGGTGAAGTTTTAGAATTATTTCTCTCTCTTCTGGAAACTTCGCCTGGTATTATCACTTAGCATTGACAATATTCTAGGTCTCTTTCAAACTTCGTGAGATCAAACATATAAAATCAAGGTAGCCAGTGCTAAAAAAAAAAAATGAAGTATAAAACACGAGCGCGCCGTTTCAAATACATATATTTCTGTGTACAGTCTGTGTTCCTGTAGAAAATGTATCACTGGGAGTTGTGTCAAAAAAGTTTGAAAGATACCATTCAAAAGTTCCGAAGAGGGAACCTCTCCAGACAAACGACTCCATCACAGCGCACACTTCAGCTGAGCCGCCGGAGGGACACGGTCCGATCACGGCGTCTCACAGCACTGGAGGATCCTCCAACAGCAGATGAAACTCACCGCCACGAGGCTGCGAGGCGCCATCGTGACAACTTCCTTTAGACGCACGTCTCATATGATACCTCCTCCCCCAAGCAGTCGTCTGCGCCTCCGCCTCTCTGCTGCCCGGGAAAACTGTCAAGAGCCTACTTCCACTGCTGGAGGTGGCAGTGCTAGAGAAATGATCCCGATAAAGACGTCTCCATGCAGTCAATCTTTATTATAGCAGTATTCGCATATTCACATCAAGTACATAGAACTTTTTTTTGCCTTTTATATAGTACAGAGTTTTTAAATAACTTTACACAAATAAATTTCTTCAATCTGAATTTCAGCTGTCTTTTTTTTATTTAATTCTCCATGCGTTCTATCCAAACTGAACAATATTTTCCATTGTACAAATTTACATGAGAAAAAACTCCAAAGTACAAATGAAAGGACCTGAGCAGGAAAGAGAACCCAAGGTTTCAAGAAGTGGGGCTGGGGAAGAATTGAAGAGAACGAAAAGATTCAAGCAAACATTAAGGAGGATTAAGGGATAAGGAAACATCATCCGTTTGACTGAAAATAAAGGTCTTTTTTATGAATTGAAAAATAAGCTTTAAAAATAGTTACTCCTTTGTCATTTTTGCAAAGCAGGTGTAGAGAGGTCTGTGGACAATTAAAAAGTCCCCATCTTTTCACTGGGCACACCCCAGACTCCATGCAAACATTTTCAATGTTTAAGCAAAACTGAGTGAACTTAACCCCAACCTCTGGTAGCAAGAGAGGAGAGGAATGTGAATATGCATTGCCATGAGGTCTGCGGTAAACCAGGGGCCATTAACTCACTGCAGTGAACACATGGAGGATTTTCCCTTCCCTCTCTTTCATAGAAGAATTGTCCTCAAACTAAGAAATAAGTGAAAAGGTGGGGAGGTGGGATTTCCATTTTCTTGGTCCAAACCAAAGAGCAATCATAACTAATAAACAGAATTCAAAGGGACATACGTCCAACTGTTACTTTCAGTCTCATAGTTGTACACTCGTCTTTTAGAAGAAAGGGCAACTGCTGAGTGAGGCAAGGGTTAAGAGTGTACACCCAGTGAGCAGGCCATGCCTCTGTGACGGTCCTTCCGAGCAGAGGAGAGGAAGGCCAAGCTGAGACCACAGCCCGGGGCACGGCCCACGGGAACACAGAGGACCCACCAAGTGTGCTTTCAGATGAAGGAGGGAACGTTTACAGGGTACACACACACACACACACACACACATCCCTGGGTGTAAACTAACATAACATGACGATAAATAAGACATAAAGGCTAGCCATTTATGTTGGTAATTAACATGAATAAAAAGGCATTATATGTTTACATAGCTGGTTTTAATCAGCTATGGAACACAGGCAAATGTATTAGGAAGGAATGACTTTTCAAAAAACCCGTTCACAGCTTAGAATAAAAAGCACACTTATTGCACTCTTACATTTTATTTCAGGTAACTAGGGTTTATTTCCCACCCTCACCTCAGTTCTTCCCTGCCCCTAAACTTAGCCCCACGCCTCCCCTTGCTCCCACTTTGGCCGCTGCTCTCCGCCTCTGCCTAGGCTGTGCGCTTTGCTGCCCGTGCCAGTCTGGAGTTTCCTCCTGTGTGACACACACTCCCAGAGGGGCACAAGTGGGTTGAAAGAAGCTCAACACACCAACGGAGCACAGTAACTTTCCAAACCAAATGACCTCGCCACTTCCTCACAGCCCTGTCTCCACGCCTGTGGAGCACAGTAACTTTTCCATTTTGGGCACACCCCAGACTCCATGCAAACATTTTCAATGTTTAAGCAAAACTGAGTGAACTTAACCCCAACCTCTGGTAGCAAGAGAGGAGAGGAATGTGAATATGCATTGCCATGAGGTCTGCGGTAAACCAGGGGCCATTAACTCACTGCAGTGAACACATGGAGGATTTTCCCTTCCCTCTCTTTCATAGAAGAATTGTCCTCAAACTAAGAAATAAGTGAAAAGGTGGGGAGGTGGGATTTCCATTTTCTTGGTCCAAACCAAAGAGCAATCATAACTAATAAACAGAATTCAAAGGGACATACGTCCAACTGTTACTTTCAGTCTCATAGTTGTACACTCGTCTTTTAGAAGAAAGGGCAACTGCTGAGTGAGGCAAGGGTTAAGAGTGTACACCCAGTGAGCAGGCCATGCCTCTGTGACGGTCCTTCCGAGCAGAGGAGAGGAAGGCCAAGCTGAGACCACAGCCCGGGGCACGGCCCACGGGAACACAGAGGACCCACCAAGTGTGCTTTCAGATGAAGGAGGGAACGTTTACAGGGTACACACACACACACACACACACACATCCCTGGGTGTAAACTAACATAACATGACGATAAATAAGACATAAAGGCTAGCCATTTATGTTGGTAATTAACATGAATAAAAAGGCATTATATGTTTACATAGCTGGTTTTAATCAGCTATGGAACACAGGCAAATGTATTAGGAAGGAATGACTTTTCAAAAAACCCGTTCACAGCTTAGAATAAAAAGCACACTTATTGCACTCTTACATTTTATTTCAGGTAACTAGGGTTTATTTCCCACCCTCACCTCAGTTCTTCCCTGCCCCTAAACTTAGCCCCACGCCTCCCCTTGCTCCCACTTTGGCCGCTGCTCTCCGCCTCTGCCTAGGCTGTGCGCTTTGCTGCCCGTGCCAGTCTGGAGTTTCCTCCTGTGTGACACACACTCCCAGAGGGGCACAAGTGGGTTGAAAGAAGCTCAACACACCAACGGAGCACAGTAACTTTCCAAACCAAATGACCTCGCCACTTCCTCACAGCCCTGTCTCCACGCCTGTGAACAGACCACGTCCTCTGCACGCACTGTCCCGTGAATGCCACGCCCGACTCCCGACACAGATGCTGCGACGAGACCCGGTCGCTCGTGGGTGACGGGCCACGTGCTCAGCCTGCCAGGAGGAGCTGATGCTCTGCACACGTTTTTTTTTCTTTTTAAATATTAACATGAAAAAACACATTTTGGTTCTTTGTTTTCAAAGAATACTTCAATCTACGGAATTCTTAAGGAACAAAAGCATCAACAAAAAAACCCGGATACCCTCACGGGCTGTGTCCTCATGCACAACTGGCTATACAACTGTAATCAGTCAAAACTGCCAAATAAACTCAAATATTTAATGAAACTGATTTAGTAATTAATAAAACTAAATTCACACTCCAGTAAAGGGGGTCAAAGGTTAAAAAAAAAAAGCATTACAAAAATAACAGCTGAAGCTGTGAATGCTGAAATCAAAGATACACTTGATCACTTTTTCTGAGGTAGAGACTAACCACCCCTACGCATTTAAAAATAAACCATGGTCACCTTAAGGTTTTAGAACTTCAATTTCTGTCCTCTTCTACCTTAAAAATACCTGATAGAAACTGTTAAATCACCGTGAGAGGCAAAATTTAGGACTGAAGTTCAACTTAAATGTCTCCTCAAACAGAAGTGAAAATTGATTACCTAAAAACAACAAAGCAAAGCTTACTCTCCAGGGTACTGATAAAAATCTTACCAGTATTTTCAGTTAACCAGAGCTAGCAACATGGAACATGAGAACACTGGCCACTGTACAACCAGGCAGAGATGAGGCTGCACTCCTCAGGAGCTCAACAACCCAGGGGCATCGCTAACACAGCCTAGCGAGACGTCTGGAGAACTCGCTGAAGCCTTCCGTGGGTGTGGCGAGGAATCAGGACACAAGCAGCACACCATGACGTGTGTCCAGTTCACACGTGCCCGCCAGGTCATTAGCTAGTCTGATGTCCCTTCCCCCCAGTCCCCCTGTACCAATCCAGAGCACGGGGGCCCCCTAACTTTCCAAACCAAATGACCTCGCCACTTCCTCACAGCCCTGTCTCCACGCCTGTGAACAGACCACGTCCTCTGCACGCACTGTCCCGTGAATGCCACGCCCGACTCCCGACACAGATGCTGCGACGAGACCCGGTCGCTCGTGGGTGACGGGCCACGTGCTCAGCCTGCCAGGAGGAGCTGATGCTCTGCACACGTTTTTTTTTCTTTTTAAATATTAACATGAAAAAACACATTTTGGTTCTTTGTTTTCAAAGAATACTTCAATCTACGGAATTCTTAAGGAACAAAAGCATCAACAAAAAAACCCGGATACCCTCACGGGCTGTGTCCTCATGCACAACTGGCTATACAACTGTAATCAGTCAAAACTGCCAAATAAACTCAAATATTTAATGAAACTGATTTAGTAATTAATAAAACTAAATTCACACTCCAGTAAAGGGGGTCAAAGGTTAAAAAAAAGCATTAAAAAAATAACAGCTGAAGCTGTGAATGCTGAAATCAAAGATACACTTGATCACTTTTTCTGAGGTAGAGACTAACCACCCCTACGCATTTAAAAATAAACCATGGTCACCTTAAGGTTTTAGAACTTCAATTTCTGTCCTCTTCTACCTTAAAAATACCTGATAGAAACTGTTAAATCACCGTGAGAGGCAAAATTTAGGACTGAAGTTCAACTTAAATGTCTCCTCAAACAGAAGTGAAAATTGATTACCTAAAAACAACAAAGCAAAGCTTACTCTCCAGGGTACTGATAAAAATCTTACCAGTATTTTCAGTTAACCAGAGCTAGCAACATGGAACATGAGAACACTGGCCACTGTACAACCAGGCAGAGATGAGGCTGCACTCCTCAGGAGCTCAACAACCCAGGGGCATCGCTAACACAGCCTAGCGAGACGTCTGGAGAACTCGCTGAAGCCTTCCGTGGGTGTGGCGAGGAATCAGGACACAAGCAGCACACCATGACGTGTGTCCAGTTCACACGTGCCCGCCAGGTCATTAGCTAGTCTGATGTCCCTTCCCTCGCAGAGGAGCCCTGGAGACCGCCCCCGCCCCCCAGAGCACCTTGAACAGCGTAAGCAGGACAGTCCCACTGAGTCAGCAAGCGAGTCCTGAGGGGCAGGTTTACACTGCAGTCTCTGGAAACTCAGTGTCTACTTCGGCAGCAGTACTTTGAGAACCAGGAAATCAAATTCTGTCCTGTGTCTTAATTTCCCCCTTCTCACTAGCTAATACGTACAACTGCTGCCCAGTGTACAGTACTTCAGCCCAAGCCTACAGCAATTTCTTAAAATGTCTGTCACACATTTCTGTTATATAAAAAGTTCCATGCTTTGAAGAGCCTATATGGGAGTAGAAAAAGTTTCTCTAGAAATGTCATTGAATTATGATTTCAATCTATTTGCTCTATGTGATAAATATATCTCACTCTACTAGGGATTATGTGCTTTAAAAAAATACTTTTTTTCACTGAAAATTTACCTGTGTGTTTTCTCACTTTTTAAATGTGATTTTGGCTGTAAATTCTTTAGTGCATTTATCTCTGCAGTCTAAATTGCACGCTAAAAATATGAACACAGCTGAGTTAGACCAGGGTGCCTGCTCTCTTCACAAATCACTGATTTCTGCTATAATTTTAGCTTTTTTTTATTGCATCATGAAGGCACAGTAAGATCATTTGGCAAATTGTCCAGGTGTTTTCGCCCCAAAAATATTTTTTAACAAAATTTAGGACTGAAGTTCAACTTAAATGTCTCCTCAAACAGAAGTGAAAATTGATTACCTAAAACATCAAAGCAAAGCTTACTCTCCAGGGTACTGATAAAAATCTTACCAGTATTTTCAGTTAACCAGAGCTAGCAACATGGAACATGAGAACACTGGCCACTGTACAACCAGGCAGAGATGAGGCTGCACTCCTCAGGAGCTCAACAACCCAGGGGCATCGCTAACACAGCCTAGCGAGACGTCTGGAGAACTCGCTGAAGCCTTCCGTGGGTGTGGCGAGGAATCAGGACACAAGCAGCACACCATGACGTGTGTCCAGTTCACACGTGCCCGCCAGGTCATTAGCTAGTCTGATGTCCCTTCCCTCGCAGAGGAGCCCTGGAGACCGCCCCCGCCCCCCAGAGCACCTTGAACAGCGTAAGCAGGACAGTCCCACTGAGTCAGCAAGCGAGTCCTGAGGGGCAGGTTTACACTGCAGTCTCTGGAAACTCAGTGTCTACTTCGGCAGCAGTACTTTGAGAACCAGGAAATCAAATTCTGTCCTGTGTCTTAATTTCCCCCTTCTCACTAGCTAATACGTACAACTGCTGCCCAGTGTACAGTACTTCAGCCCAAGCCTACAGCAATTTCTTAAAATGTCTGTCACACATTTCTGTTATATAAAAAGTTCCATGCTTTGAAGAGCCTATATGGGAGTAGAAAAAGTTTCTCTAGAAATGTCATTGAATTATGATTTCAATCTATTTGCTCTATGTGATAAATATATCTCACTCTACTAGGGATTATGTGCTTTAAAAAAATACTTTTTTTCACTGAAAATTTACCTGTGTGTTTTCTCACTTTTTAAATGTGATTTTGGCTGTAAATTCTTTAGTGCATTTATCTCTGCAGTCTAAATTGCACGCTAAAAATATGAACACAGCTGAGTTAGACCAGGGTGCCTGCTCTCTTCACAAATCACTGATTTCTGCTATAATTTTAGCTTTTTTTTTTTTTATTGCATCATGAAGGCACAGTAAGATCATTTGGCAAATTGTCCAGGTGTTTTTCTAGAGCCTTACCTACACCATTTCAGTGTATGAGCTGTAAGCTTTTTGCTCTTTATACTCACAGTAAACTTTCCGTGTCTGCCTATGGTTTTTCTGTTGGTTGGTTGTTTTGCCTTTTAACAGCCAGCCTAATAGTCGGAATCGCTAGTTTCAGCGTGCTGATACTCTAGCATTCACAATGCCAGTTTGGACAAAGAAGAGAATCCTGAAAAATGGGTCATCGTTCTACCCTCTTAAATGGGCAGTTTCTCAACAGGAAAGTCTGTGCATGTGACAAAGCTGTGGCTAATTCATCATGGAGATGTACTGTCTCGCGAAGCCTACTGAAAATTAAAATTATATCACTGTTAGTGAGTGCTACCATTATTTAATCTCATGCAACCAATTTAAGGTTGATACTGACATACCCCTAAACAGATTCTAACACCATTTTCAACAACATTCTGACACTCCGAACTCCATTTTTCAGTATTACTGCTTAAATGTATAAATGCCCTTTAGGACAAAAGGAGAGTGCTCAAAATACAAGTACACACAAAAGTTAAAATTCTTAGATCATCTTCACGTTCTAGAGCTCCTGACTTTTCATATTTTAAAATAAATAACTATTCATGACCTCATTCTGAGGAGGTAGCTTTTGAAGAGGTCACCTGAACCCTGCAATGTGTTTCAAACTAAAGCTAAATGAGGTGTGCACAGGGCTGGAGAGGCGGGCACGGGGGGCAGGTGGGATGAGAGCGAGACTGCATCAGATGAGAATCTAGGAAATATTTACAAAGTTTCAGGCTGACAGTGTTGAAGTCTCGAACTTCTTCCTTATTATTACATAGTATCTCTTTCTTTGCTAACCTTGACATAAATATTATATGTATCCTGAAGGGCATGGGATTTAATCTTCCGGTTTGCCCCACCATGCCCTACCAGACCAAACACAATCACTGATTGGATGGGAAGGAACCAGAATTTGACAGCTAGACAGAATCTTCTTTTCAGGTGCACGTAAGTATTCACACCGGATTTTCTATTCACAAATCGCTTTTATAAATTACTTTTTGGTCAATATTATTTCAGTGATAAAAAGTTTAGACCCTGGACTAATTTAACAATGAAAAAGTCCATCAGGAATACTATACATTTTCAAACAACCTTTTAGGGTTGCTCTGAGATTTTTCGGAAGGCCATCACCTCTCCTTATCCAAAATAAAGCCCACTACAGAAGGCACAGCAGCCGCCATACTGCAAAGACAGACAGGACAGCCTCACGAGCGGGGCAGGGAAGCAGCCACGGACGATCCACACAAACGACTCATAAAGTGCTCTGCACAACAAGGAGTTCATCCTCGTTTTTTCTTAGGAGCTCAACACGTCTATCTGTAGTCCAAGCATAAAACAAACAAACAAGAAAGGCATACAAAACTCAGGGACATTCCTTTTCCATCTCATTTGCAAACTAGAGAAAACAGTATCTGATGGAGAAAAGGATGAAAAGGGAAACGCTAAAATTCTGTTATTTTTTTGAGGGCCCTGTACAACTCTCTCAATACCCTGGGCACAGCTTCATCTGAGATCAACTCTATTTCCCTTTTTTCACATGAGACAGCAACCTAGTCCAAAAAGAAAGGGGAGAAGGAAGTGCATCACCTTGAATTTTGCTCTGAAAATGCCAATGCTAAGCTTCCTCCATGCCAGCTCCTGCCGCGCTGAGGGAGGGGTTCTGCGTGAGAGCCTCTGGCTCTTTCCAACCTCGGAAAAGGCAACACATGCCATGTTCAAAAGCTTCTATGGGGACATATTTCAAAAGAAAAATAAACACTGCTTTTAAAAGACAGGCAGCATTATGCACACAAGATGCTCTTCAAGTCAGCATGAATCATTTCCATTTTTGCAATTTCTGAATTTTGTAACATCTTGCTCTACTCAGGAAAAGACTTAAGAACTCACTGCTGTTCAAACTTGTTAATAACTTGAGGATGATTTTCCATTTTACTGGGACAATCTTTTACACATCCATGGAATTTTCAGTAGGTCTTCCTTTGCATATAGGTATTGTAGCAAACACCATCTAATGACAGTAAACTAGAATAAGCTGAAAGATGGATAGCAGGGCAATTTACAATTTGAAAACTTTAAACAACTTCTAATTCCCTGACTTATTCTATAGGTCCTGCCTAATCTCTTTCAAGTCTTTCACTACATAACTTGGTTGGGCTAGGTACACTTGATATGATTTACATTCCTAAGTTTTGATAAGAGTTTCTAGATTCATGATGAGGGAGATACTCGCCATGGATACATCCAGAGTCACTTTCTTTGCTACTACTGTGATTTACACCACACTTTAGTAAAGGTCAAGGGAAGTTATGACTGGATTACAGTCTCCATTTATAAAGAACAAGGTTCTTAATTCCATAGCAGTTCTTCCTGTAAAAATAACATGTGTGATGTTAGCTTTCACACATCTTCCCTCAGTCCCAATACACCTAAAATCACACTCTTCTCTGCCAGGGGAACTCAGCTACCAAAATGAACCAACCTTTTGAAGATCAGGCTTGGGAAAAAAGGAAGGAGGAGAATGAATGGACACGCCACTGTTTTTATTTGAGGCTGCATATTCTAGATCAAAGATGAGGAAGAAGATGTATGATGTAGTGTAGCAATAAGTTGGAAGAAACAATGAGTTATTAGTAAAGATGTTAGTGTGGATCCAGCAAGTACCATTAATTTAAAAATTATAAATATTTGTCATTATGCATATGACTCCCCATATATTTAGGTAGAGAAAAGGATAATGATCTTTCCTTAAAAGTTGTTTATATAACAAAAATACAATTTTCCAGGATATATAATTCTAGTGGGAAGGATTATTTTATTCCAATTCAATTAAATCTGAAAGTTATTTTCTTTTTTTTAATAAAAATATAATAGAAGTAACTTAGAAATTAAAACTTGTACCTTACATTTAAATTATATAAATGTCTCACATTCAAAACTGTTACCAAGCAGTTTTGCAGGCTTTTAGTTAGATACAGGCATTTTGTGCCCTGGACAAAGAGCCACATAAAGTACTTGGTGACTGACTGGAATGTTCAAACTTGTTAATAACTTGAGGATGATTTTCCATTTTACTGGGACAATCTTTACACATCCATGGAATTTTCAGTAGGTCTTCCTTTGCATATAGGTATTGTAGCAAACACCATCTAATGACAGTAAACTAGAATAAGCTGAAAGATGGATAGCAGGGCAATTTACAATTTGAAAACTTTAAACAACTTCAAATTTCCCCTGACTTATTCTATAGGTCCTGCCTAATCTCTTTCAAGTCTTTCACTACATAACTTGGTTGGGCTAGGTACACTTGATATGATTTACATTCCTAAGTTTTGATAAGAGTTTCTAGATTCATGATGAGGGAGATACTCGCCATGGATACATCCAGAGTCACTTTCTTTGCTACTACTGTGATTTACACCACACTTTAGTAAAGGTCAAGGGAAGTTATGACTGGATTACAGTCTCCATTTATAAAGAACAAGGTTCTTAATTCCATAGCAGTTCTTCCTGTAAAAATAACATGTGTGATGTTAGCTTTCACACATCTTCCCTCAGTCCCAATACACCTAAAATCACACTCTTCTCTGCCAGGGGAACTCAGCTACCAAAATGAACCAACCTTTTGAAGATCAGGCTTGGGAAAAAAGGAAGGAGGAGAATGAATGGACACACCACTGTTTTTATTTGAGGCTGCATATTCTAGATCAAAGATGAGGAAGAAGATGTATGATGTAGTGTAGCAATAAGTTGGAAGAAACAATGAGTTATTAGTAAAGATGTTAGTGTGGATCCAGCAAGTACCATTAATTTAAAAATTATAAATATTTGTCATTATGCATATGACTCCCCATATATTTAGGTAGAGAAAAGGATAATGATCTTTCCTTAAAAGTTGTTTATATAACAAAAATACAATTTTCCAGGATATATAATTCTAGTGGGAAGGATTATTTTATTCCAATTCAATTAAATCTGAAAGTTATTTTCTTTTTTTTAATAAAAATATAATAGAAGTAACTTAGAAATTAAAACTTGTACCTTACATTTAAATTATATAAATGTCTCACATTCAAAACTGTTACCAAGCAGTTTTGCAGGCTTTTAGTTAGATACAGGCATTTTGTGCCCTGGACAAAGCAGCCACATAAAGTACTTGGTGACTGACTGGAAGAGCTTAGGAGGAAGATATCAATTGTATTTTCCTGAGAACTTGCTACATCGTGGGGGAAAAAAATCCCCAAACACTCGTCTTCGTTGCTGGACCCAATGGGAAAAGAAGGCGATGCCCACCCTGCACTCTGGCTGGTCCGCCAGGCAGAGCCCGCGGGTGAGCAAGGAAGCCAAGGCCAGAGCCCCAGAGCCCCAGAGCCCAGGAAAAAGATGCAGCATTCCACTTCCTCCACAACCGAACCTACTTCCTCACCCCTCGCCCTCCTTTTAAGTAAAGTAGCTTCATTTTGGTAAAAACCTGTCAAGGACTGAACATGCACCACAGAGGAAGGGCATGCTGCATTTTTGTTCCATCCCTCAGAAATTAACCCATGATGGGCAGGGGAAAGAGCTCCACAACACAATCCCAGAAAGTAAAGAGAACAAGGCTTGGTGATTGCAGCTGCCCCATCAGATGACCAGCCACATATCGATCTGGTGGTTAGAAGGGCAAAGCTGACCGGCAGACTTCCCAGAGCACATCTCCCAAGCTGTAGCAGCGGTTTCTTTCCATCATGCCTGACCATCAAAAGGTCAGAACTCAGGGTCTCTCCTCTTTCTTCCCGGGAGTGGGCAGACTTGTATGAACGTGGTATTTGTGTTGAAGAAGAAACACTGGCAGCAGAGAATTCTGGTTCCTAAAACATTCTTCCCTCTTTTGTTGGATGGGAAATTTCCTTCTGTTCCACACCAGCTTATACACTGAAAATTATCTTTAGAAAGAGTTGAGGAACAGAACTGTGTTTTGATGTTAACAAACTGTATGAACACAAGACTTAAGAAAGTAAGAGTAGATGCTGTCATGATGGTGTGGCTACTTGAAGGCTGCAAATTCTCCTGTAGAGGGAGGACAAGAGCTGATTTTAAAAAGTTATCTCAAATAACCTAGAGACACAGAAGAGCCTCACTGAAACCTCACTGAAAGATGAGTAGCTTATATTACAAACCTAGCAACAACATCACTAATTTAAAAGCAAAAATGGCTGAAACCATGAAAGAAGAAAGCTTACATAGTACTATAGTTAAGTCTGCAGATAATTCCCTAGTTAGGTTTTCCATGCTATGATTCTAATCAAGCTATGAACAGTTCCAATGAACAAAATTCCTCAAAAACTGACAGTAAAACAATAAGGCTGATTTGTAGAATACTTTCCTCCTGAATTATTAACTCATTTTCATTATTATAATGCCACTATTAGGAAGAAGAAGCAAGAATTAATCTCATTTTGTAAAAGATAAAATTTACAGGTCAAATAGTGTGTCCACATTACACATTTGACTGAAGGAAAGAAAAGTCAGACTGCTCCCATTTATAGTGCATTTCACCTTTTAAACTCAAAAAATTACACATAGGCCATGTCAATGAACATTATTCTCAGCATAAAAAATTTTTAAACCACAAAGACCCTTTGAGGTACTACAGTCTTTTAGATTACTGAATTTGGGGGCTTCAAGCCATTATTTTTCACCTACCATTTTGTCCATATCTTCTACTAGAAACTAGAGATAGGTTCCTTTTAGTAATCTACTATAATTCATTTCTGGGGTTAATAACTGACAACTATCAGAATTCAGTCAGCCTTAACATCATTTTTTAGTAACATTGTTTTTCAGTAACCTTCTGATTAGGATCCAAGCAATCATTTGTATGATTCCACCATTTGAGGAATAATCTATCCATTTTGTGACTGCTACTAGATTTCAACTGGTTACTAGAGAACACTGGCATGTCCCAACAAACAGACTGCTAATGACTGGCTGAATGAACCCTCAGATTGTCTGCTGATAATATTAGCAACTATCTGAGCGTCTCCTATAGTATACCAGATGCCTCCCTGAATACCTGACACACATTTACACGGCATCTGAGCCTTATTAACAACTCTCTGTAGAGTGCATGAGTGTGGCTACTTGAAGGCTGCAAATTCTCCTGTAGAGGGAGGACAAGAGCTGATTTTAAAAAGTTATCTCAAATAACCTAGAGACACAGAAGAGCCTCACTGAAACCTCACTGAAAGATGAGTAGCTTATATTACAAACCTAGCAACAACATCACTAATTTAAAAGCAAAAATGGCTGAAACCATGAAAGAAGAAAGCTTACATAGTACTATAGTTAAGTCTGCAGATAATTCCCTAGTTAGGTTTTCCATGCTATGATTCTAATCAAGCTATGAACAGTTCCAATGAACAAAATTCCTCAAAAACTGACAGTAAAACAATAAGGCTGATTTGTAGAATACTTTCCTCCTGAATTATTAACTCATTTTCATTATTATAATGCCACTATTAGGAAGAAGAAGCAAGAATTAATCTCATTTTGTAAAAGATAAAATTTACAGGTCAAATAGTGTGTCCACATTACACATTTGACTGAAGGAAAGAAAAGTCAGACTGCTCCCATTTATAGTGCATTTCACCTTTTAAACTCAAAAAATTACACATAGGCCATGTCAATGAACATTATTCTCAGCATAAAAAATTTTTAAACCACAAAGACCCTTTGAGGTACTACAGTCTTTTAGATTACTGAATTTGGGGGCTTCAAGCCATTATTTTTCACCTACCATTTTGTCCATATCTTCTACTAGAAACTAGAGATAGGTTCCTTTTAGTAATCTACTATAATTCATTTCTGGGGTTAATAACTGACAACTATCAGAATTCAGTCAGCCTTAACATCATTTTTTAGTAACATTGTTTTTCAGTAACCTTCTGATTAGGATCCAAGCAATCATTTGTATGATTCCACCATTTGAGGAATAATCTATCCATTTTGTGACTGCTACTAGATTTCAACTGGTTACTAGAGAACACTGGCATGTCCCAACAAACAGACTGCTAATGACTGGCTGAATGAACCCTCAGATTGTCTGCTGATAATATTAGCAACTATCTGAGCGTCTCCTATAGTATACCAGATGCCTCCCTGAATACCTGACACACATTTACACGGCATCTGAGCCTTATTAACAACTCTACGAAGCAGGTGCTATTACTCCTCCCGAATTTACAGAGGTGAAGCTGGGGTTTAAAGTGGTTAAGTAATCTGTTCAAAATTTCATAGCCAGAAAATGACAGACCTGGGATACAAAGCCAGGTGCTGACTCCAAAGTTCACGGTCTTAACAATGAACAAACCCCTCAACACTTTGCAATAATGAATAATTTGTTTTCCCAGTCTGAATACAACTACAAACGGGGTTGCAGATAGTGGTAACTGTCTCTTTCCATCCAAGCATTCCTGTTAACAAACAATTAATTAAGTTGAAAGATCAAGGAAGGGTAAAAGATTTATTATCTCATATTTAAAGTTAAAAGAACTGGGGAGATTGTCACTGATTGGGGGAAAAAAAGTCAAATTACTAAGACCATGGAGAGGAAAACACTTAAAGTATAACCACAGGAGGCAAATCAACAGGGAATCTAGAAATATGTAACCATCATTACTACCTTTGCTGATGGTTTTAAGGCTGCTACTTTTTTTTTCAGAAGTATTCCAATACGTTTCTTAAAAGCAATTTTCTAAAGTCTTATGAGCAGTCACCATATCCGGCAGAACCTAAAATTCCTTAAAGGAAGCCAATGTGAAAACAGGATTTGCTTAACAGACATCTTTATAAAAATGGCTAGATTTCATCTATTAAGAGAATATCAGAAAATGATAAACTCTAAGCTCAGTTGAAATGTTAAAAATACTAAAAAAAAAATCAGATAAATGATTAACCTTTATTTTCACCTACCATTTTGTATCTTCTACTAGAAACTAGAGATAGGTTCCTTTTAGTAATCTACTATAATTCATTTCTGGGGTTAATAACTGACAACTATCAGAATTCAGTCAGCCTTAACATCATTTTTTAGTAACATTGTTTTTCAGTAACCTTCTGATTAGGATCCAAGCAATCATTTGTATGATTCCACCATTTGAGGAATAATCTATCCATTTTGTGACTGCTACTAGATTTCAACTGGTTACTAGAGAACACTGGCATGTCCCAACAAACAGACTGCTAATGACTGGCTGAATGAACCCTCAGATTGTCTGCTGATAATATTAGCAACTATCTGAGCGTCTCCTATAGTATACCAGATGCCTCCCTGAATACCTGACACACATTTACACGGCATCTGAGCCTTATTAACAACTCTACGAAGCAGGTGCTATTACTCCTCCCGAATTTACAGAGGTGAAGCTGGGGTTTAAAGTGGTTAAGTAATCTGTTCAAAATTTCATAGCCAGAAAATGACAGACCTGGGATACAAAGCCAGGTGCTGACTCCAAAGTTCACGGTCTTAACAATGAACAAACCCCTCAACACTTTGCAATAATGAATAATTTGTTTTCCCAGTCTGAATACAACTACAAACGGGGTTGCAGATAGTGGTAACTGTCTCTTTCCATCCAAGCATTCCTGTTAACAAACAATTAATTAAGTTGAAAGATCAAGGAAGGGTAAAAGATTTATTATCTCATATTTAAAGTTAAAAGAACTGGGGAGATTGTCACTGATTGGGGGAAAAAAAGTCAAATTACTAAGACCATGGAGAGGAAAACACTTAAAGTATAACCACAGGAGGCAAATCAACAGGGAATCTAGAAATATGTAACCATCATTACTACCTTTGCTGATGGTTTTAAGGCTGCTACTTTTTTTTTCAGAAGTATTCCAATACGTTTCTTAAAAGCAATTTTCTAAAGTCTTATGAGCAGTCACCATATCCGGCAGAACCTAAAATTCCTTAAAGGAAGCCAATGTGAAAACAGGATTTGCTTAACAGACATCTTTATAAAAAAATGGCTAGATTTCATCTATTAAGAGAATATCAGAAAATGATAAACTCTAAGCTCAGTTGAAATGTTAAAAATACTAAAAAAAAAAAAAAACCTTCAGATATTTCCTACTCATTACAATCTGAACAGTGTTCTACTTAACAAACTTAAAAATCAGCCTTAAAAATAAAACCACAGGGACTTCCCTGGTGGTTCAGTGGTTAAGACTGCCTTCCCAATGCGGGGGGCCTGGGTTCAATCCCTGGTCAGGGAACTAGATCCCACATGCCGCAACTAAGAGTTCACCTACCACAACTAAAATTCTGCATGCTGCAAATAAGACCTGGTGCAGCCAGGAGAATATAAAATAAATATTAAAAAATAAATAAATAAAACCATATAACCCTCCAAAGCACAAAATCTTACCAATAGACTTCAAATCAAGTAACAATAAAGCAAACACTAAACATCATGCTACCAGAATCTGTTGCTTCTAATGGAATAGTTGTTGATTTCATCATCAGACTTTAGGTCGGGGGTGGGGGTGGAAGAACTCCCCAAAAGAACTCATAGTTTAGGAATTTCTCTGATGGTCTAGTGGTCAACACTTTACTTTCCAATGCAGGGTCCCTGACTGGAGAGCCTCTTGGCCAAAAAACCAAAATATTTAAAAAATTCATAGTTTAGAGATCAATAAAACTCTTTCTATGTATGTCCCTGAAATCACAGATAATTTAAGGAAAAGACAGGGGTAATAGGCAACAGACCTGATTTTAGAAAAAACAAAAACAAAACTTTCTTTTTTCTTGCTTATTCCTTCTTGCATATCAGGAAACCTTGAAATTCCAACTTCTACCCTATCTTATTTGAGCTAAGAGCCAACACTGCTTCTGTGAAGATATTTAAAATGAAACACTTAGATACTCTGAATTAAAAAAAAGAGTCAGTATATTAATTACTAACCAAAACTATCAATCAGAGGTCAAAATGAAACTTTTTAAAAAACCTCCTTTCTTGTTGAAAATAACCTAAGCTCTATTTTCCATTTGACGTTATCTAGGAACAGGGCAGAGAACACTTGGGAAGACCTAACTCATAATTCCAGAATTAAATGTATTTCAGTGACTGTTATACATACAATTTGATAAAAATTTCTTAAATGTTAAAAATACTAAAAAAAAAAAAAAAACCTTCAGATATTTCCTACTCATTACAATCTGAACAGTGTTCTACTTAACAAACTTAAAAATCAGCCTTAAAAATAAAACCACAGGGACTTCCCTGGTGGTTCAGTGGTTAAGACTGCCTTCCCAATGCGGGGGGCCTGGGTTCAATCCCTGGTCAGGGAACTAGATCCCACATGCCGCAACTAAGAGTTCACCTACCACAACTAAAATTCTGCATGCTGCAAATAAGACCTGGTGCAGCCAGGAGAATATAAAATAAATATTAAAAAATAAATAAATAAAACCATATAACCCTCCAAAGCACAAAATCTTACCAATAGACTTCAAATCAAGTAACAATAAAGCAAACACTAAACATCATGCTACCAGAATCTGTTGCTTCTAATGGAATAGTTGTTGATTTCATCATCAGACTTTAGGTCGGGGGTGGGGGTGGAAGAACTCCCCAAAAGAACTCATAGTTTAGGAATTTCTCTGATGGTCTAGTGGTCAACACTTTACTTTCCAATGCAGGGTCCCTGACTGGAGAGCCTCTTGGCCAAAAAACCAAAATATTTAAAAAATTCATAGTTTAGAGATCAATAAAACTCTTTCTATGTATGTCCCTGAAATCACAGATAATTTAAGGAAAAGACAGGGGTAATAGGCAACAGACCTGATTTTAGAAAAAACAAAAACAAAACTTTCTTTTTTCTTGCTTATTCCTTCTTGCATATCAGGAAACCTTGAAATTCCAACTTCTACCCTATCTTATTTGAGCTAAGAGCCAACACTGCTTCTGTGAAGATATTTAAAATGAAACACTTAGATACTCTGAATTAAAAAAAAGAGTCAGTATATTAATTACTAACCAAAACTATCAATCAGAGGTCAAAATGAAACTTTTTAAAAAACCTCCTTTCTTGTTGAAAATAACCTAAGCTCTATTTTCCATTTGACGTTATCTAGGAACAGGGCAGAGAACACTTGGGAAGACCTAACTCATAATTCCAGAATTAAATGTATTTCAGTGACTGTTATACATACAATTTGATAAAAATTTCTTAAATGTAAAATAGTCTAGGAAAAACCTAATGTTACTTGCACCCAAATAAATCCCTGTTTTAGACGGAGGGGTAGTCATCTGAAACCAGTAAGCCCCATTCCTTCTGTTGGTGGCCTTTGAGGCAGCTTCAGAAAAAATGAGGGACATTCTGGAACTGCCATGCTGACCTTATTAAAATTCTTGGAGAAATAATCACAGAAAAGGTACTACAGAAACATGCCATACTTCTCAAATAAGACTGTGACTGACAAAATGCTTGTGTTATGAAGTATTTTCATAATACTTAAAAATATAGATGATTTCCTTACACTGAGACTGACCCACCTGCCTGAAAGACCACTTAAGCTAGTGTGTTAAATAATCACTATTTTAGAGAGAATGATTTTAATGACTAGCTTAGGATTTGCATAGATGGTATAACAACACTAATATCTGAAAATTAACAAACCTAAATTAAAGTATTTGATTTAAATGCTGTGATCCCTAAACTGCTTAAAAATCAAGAAGACAAACCTCACTCCTTATCACTGACTAGTAAAACTTCTAAAAATTGCAAAACAAATTTTGTGAAAAGGTTGCCTTCTGAAGAAGGAAATAAGTTTAATGAAAGTATGTGGGACTCAGGTTTCAAGAAAGAAGCCATCAACTGCAAGAGAATGAGCATCCGTTTCAATTCCTTAGTCAAAAAGATTAACTCCACCTATGGTTAGGAAAATGTTTTTCTTATTTGGAGAAGGAACACATCTAAAAGTCAGTATCCAAGGAAACAGCACAACAGAAAAACTACCATGTATCATTCTTTTTTTTTTTTTTTACCACATATCATTCTAATGCTTCCTACTTCTCTGGATCCATGTTATTTAAATATTTCACCTGCTATATTTTCAACGTTCTTCTAAATTCCAGTGGGCCCAATTTGGAAATAAGAGAATTACTATGCAACCCCGTGAAGGCATGTTCAAATGTCAATGGGATTGGTATAATGAGTTTTCCCGAGCAGTTCTAAGAGTTCAGCAATGCCCTCTGGCAAAGGAGACTGGGAAAGAAAGGAAGGAAACGAGCCAGAAGCAGACGTGGGGAGCTGGGTGGCACAGTTAGTGTGGGGGAGTGTTGAGGGAGCAGAATGAGACTGAACAAAGACAGGGAGATGAAAGTGAAGAAAGTATGCTGGGAAATTATAAAAGACCTCTGTCAATAAAAAGATCCTTTGACTCTTGCCCAAACCTTTGAACATTCCACAGACCAAAGATAATTTTGCAAAAACTTTGCGAGCTACATGCTTGCTATTCAATTCATGAATAAATAAAACCCTGTCTAATAGTTAATAATAATCATACCTTTAGCTTCACTGGAACATTTAGAAATCATGCGCACTGCTGTTTTTGAATAAGTCACATTCTTTTCCGACTTTCTTATTTTCACTTTGTAAAATACAAGAAATGTTCTTTTTCACAACTCTTCCTAAACTAAAATTTATGAATCAATTTCTAAAAATATGAACGGCATTACTTATCTTATGCTGCCCAAACGAAGGGCAAAAAGTAAGCCAAACTCATCAACAAATGATTTCCCTGGATGAAATCTAACTTACTCAAATAAAGAAAATATTTCAAAAATTTATTTATGGTGTGTGTTACCTTTGGTCCTTCAAGACTAAATTATCATTGGTGTAAAGTCTTCCTGACTTTCTCCTTTACGTCCAAGAAGAATGGACAGCACTTACGTGGATGCTGTCCGTGTGCCCCTGAATAACCTTGACCTGTCAGCTACATTGAAAGTCATCACAAATCCGAACTGAGTCAATGAAGATGTATTTAAGAGGCTGGCTTTGGTCCCTAGGCCGACTTCTGAAATCGAGATAGCAATTTCTTTGACAGCAATCATGCTTCTTACTTTTGACTTCCAGTAAAGATTCTGATTCTCATATCATTAGCAATAAACTTTCCTCCCTTCTCTGGATCCATGTTATTTAAATATTTCACCTGCTATATTTTCAACGTTCTTCTAAATTCCAGTGGGCCCAATTTGGAAATAAGAGAATTACTATGCAACCCCGTGAAGGCATGTTCAAATGTCAATGGGATTGGTATAATGAGTTTTCCCGAGCAGTTCTAAGAGTTCAGCAATGCCCTCTGGCAAAGGAGACTGGGAAAGAAAGGAAGGAAACGAGCCAGAAGCAGACGTGGGGAGCTGGGTGGCACAGTTAGTGTGGGGGAGTGTTGAGGGAGCAGAATGAGACTGAACAAAGACAGGGAGATGAAAGTGAAGAAAGTATGCTGGGAAATTATAAAAGACCTCTGTCAATAAAAAGATCCTTTGACTCTTGCCCAAACCTTTGAACATTCCACAGACCAAAGATAATTTTGCAAAAACTTTGCGAGCTACATGCTTGCTATTCAATTCATGAATAAATAAAACCCTGTCTAATAGTTAATAATAATCATACCTTTAGCTTCACTGGAACATTTAGAAATCATGCGCACTGCTGTTTTTGAATAAGTCACATTCTTTTCCGACTTTCTTATTTTCACTTTGTAAAATACAAGAAATGTTCTTTTTCACAACTCTTCCTAAACTAAAATTTATGAATCAATTTCTAAAAATATGAACGGCATTACTTATCTTATGCTGCCCAAACGAAGGGCAAAAAGTAAGCCAAACTCATCAACGAAGTGATTTCCCTGGATGAAATCTAACTTACTCAAATAAAGAAAATATTTCAAAAATTTATTTATGGTGTGTGTTACCTTTGGTCCTTCAAGACTAAATTATCATTGGTGTAAAGTCTTCCTGACTTTCTCCTTTACGTCCAAGAAGAATGGACAGCACTTACGTGGATGCTGTCCGTGTGCCCCTGAATAACCTTGACCTGTCAGCTACATTGAAAGTCATCACAAATCCGAACTGAGTCAATGAAGATGTATTTAAGAGGCTGGCTTTGGTCCCTAGGCCGACTTCTGAAATCGAGATAGCAATTTCTTTGACAGCAATCATGCTTCTTTCACTTTTGACTTCCAGTAAAGATTCTGATTCTCAGTAAGAATATAATGACTGCCACATTACAGTTATTTTTTACACAAGAAAGCGTAAGTCCTAGAAAGCACTAAACATACCAATTATACCGTGGAATCAAAAAAAGAAAATAGCGTTCATTCATAATAAGGAGACCCTTGTTGGGCAAAGAACGTAAGGAGGACAGATGTTTTACAAGACACATGGATAAGGTGATTGCTAACAGGCATCATGAGACGTTGAGTGTAATCTAAAGTAATAATAACTAAAAAAAAAAAAAATTAACTCCTGGTTGTTTGGCAACCAGAGTTATCTAAGAGAAAACAAGTAAACCTACAAGTGCTCACAGAAGTCTGTGCAGATTTTTGGAAGGAAGAGGAGGCAATGCTTTTGTAAGCAAATTTGACTTCTATAATATGTAAGACCTCCTTAGTACATAAAGAAATGTTAACTAAAAGTTCAAAGTTAAACCATGTTATACATGTCAAATACACCAATCCTCAGTGATACGTTTGGTTACCTGCACCTATAATTTATACTGCTGTAAGGGAATAAAGGACAATTATATTTTCCAAATTTTAACAGAAAGAGTTACAAGAAAAAATTAATAAAAACAAGCTTATTCAGTTCTAGTGACTCCTAATTAGACCTGGTCAGTTTACCTTCACTAATACTGCCTAACTTACCATCAGCTTCCCACCCGTCAACACATACACTCAGTGTATAGCACTGTTCTTGGAGCACCTAATGGACGTGGGAAAGCTAACGGCAAGAGGTAGGTGAGGAAAGTTCCCCTGAATTTTAATGATTAGAATGACCAAGTAAACACAACAAACCTGCAATGGCAAGTAAAGCCTCTTGAAAAGCATGGTCTGTGAACTTAAAAAACTCTTCGATGTTGAAAATCTAATGCTAAGTATGAATTTTAGACTGGGAAAACAATTATGTCCAGTCTTTAAAACATACATGTTCTTCTAGGACCTTGACCTGTCAGCTACATTGAAAGTCATCACAAATCCGAACTGAGTCAATGAAGATGTATTTAAGAGGCTGGCTTTGGTCCCTAGGCCGACTTCTGAAATCGAGATAGCAATTTCTTTGACAGCAATCATGCTTCTTTCACTTTTGACTTCCAGTAAAGATTCTGATTCTCAGTAAGAATATAATGACTGCCACATTACAGTTATTTTTTACACAAGAAAGCGTAAGTCCTAGAAAGCACTAAACATACCAATTATACCGTGGAATCAAAAAAAGAAAATAGCGTTCATTCATAATAAGGAGACCCTTGTTGGGCAAAGAACGTAAGGAGGACAGATGTTTTACAAGACACATGGATAAGGTGATTGCTAACAGGCATCATGAGACGTTGAGTGTAATCTAAAGTAATAATAACTAAAAAAAAAAAAAATTAACTCCTGGTTGTTTGGCAACCAGAGTTATCTAAGAGAAAACAAGTAAACCTACAAGTGCTCACAGAAGTCTGTGCAGATTTTTGGAAGGAAGAGGAGGCAATGCTTTTGTAAGCAAATTTGACTTCTATAATATGTAAGACCTCCTTAGTACATAAAGAAATGTTAACTAAAAGTTCAAAGTTAAACCATGTTATACATGTCAAATACACCAATCCTCAGTGATACGTTTGGTTACCTGCACCTATAATTTATACTGCTGTAAGGGAATAAAGGACAATTATATTTTCCAAATTTTAACAGAAAGAGTTACAAGAAAAAAAATTAATAAAAACAAGCTTATTCAGTTCTAGTGACTCCTAATTAGACCTGGTCAGTTTACCTTCACTAATACTGCCTAACTTACCATCAGCTTCCCACCCGTCAACACATACACTCAGTGTATAGCACTGTTCTTGGAGCACCTAATGGACGTGGGAAAGCTAACGGCAAGAGGTAGGTGAGGAAAGTTCCCCTGAATTTTAATGATTAGAATGACCAAGTAAACACAACAAACCTGCAATGGCAAGTAAAGCCTCTTGAAAAGCATGGTCTGTGAACTTAAAAAACTCTTCGATGTTGAAAATCTAATGCTAAGTATGAATTTTAGACTGGGAAAACAATTATGTCCAGTCTTTAAAAACATACATGTTCTTCTGTTCACCTTTCAAGAAAAAGAAAATCCCATTCAGTTTAACAAATATAAGCAAACCTATGGCCACTTTCCTTTGTCTCTGCCCTCCTGGACGCTGCCACTCCTTTAGCTTGTTTCAGTGGACAAGGAACGTACCATATCCCCCCGCCTGGATGGGTGTTTTTGGAGAAGCACAAGCATATAGACTAAAATCCTCTGTCTGGAAGCCAGCCCGATTCAAGGAAGGCTCTGATGCACTGCGGTGAATTTTTGGCAATGAGCGGGCCAGCAGCTCAATAGAGGCGAGAATCTAAAAAAAAAAAAATTAAAAAAAAAAGGAAAAAAAAAAAAGGATGAAAATGTAGATAGTGTTAATCTTTAAGAGCCCCATTATACTTTATAAGAAAGCTTTATGTGAAATCTTACATTGTTTTTACTATTATCCCAAATGCCTGGAAAATACTAAAGAAACTGATACTTTTCCTTTAAAAGAAAAGAAAATTACCACTAGTACAGCTTTAGTGTAAAGTGAATGAGAAAAAGAACCCATAGTTAGCTTTTATTTACATTTTATAACTTTAGATCATTTGCCAGTCTTGGAAGAGTAAATAATAATGAAATTAAAATCAACTATATACCTATTTCTCATAGACCACAAGTCCCCTTTGGGAAGAAAATGGAGCATAAATAATTAAAGCATTATATGACTTCATAGACAGAACCATTAGAGCACCTCACTCTTTAATGGGATTTAGTAATGGGGATGTCTTAAAACACAGAACTAAAAACAGGGCCCCAATGACCCCAGTGCCACAGGAGTAAGAAGTGACACACGAGGACCTGTGAGCAAAAGACAAGAAAACTCTACAGATAGACACCCATACACAAAATGTAGAAATTCAGCACATTTTTAAGGTACAACGAAACAGGTTATGGCTCCTGAAGGCATACATATGCATGAAACATACACATAAAGGGCCTGGCTCACTGCCTGGCATAGAGTAAGTACTTGATACAACTTTAGCAGCCAGTATTATTACTACTATGGTTATACACTATATAGTAGTATTATGTACATTATCTACTACATTATTATTTTTCTGAGCTAACAAAAATTTTTTAAAGTTAAACTGTAATCTGTATAATGATTAGTATAAAAAGGCAAAGAAGCTATAATAAGCAACATACATGTTCTTCTGTTCACCTTTCAAGAAAAAGAAAATCCCATTCAGTTTAACAAATATAAGCAAACCTATGGCCACTTTCCTTTGTCTCTGCCCTCCTGGACGCTGCCACTCCTTTAGCTTGTTTCAGTGGACAAGGAACGTACCATATCCCCCCGCCTGGATGGGTGTTTTTGGAGAAGCACAAGCATATAGACTAAAATCCTCTGTCTGGAAGCCAGCCCGATTCAAGGAAGGCTCTGATGCACTGCGGTGAATTTTTGGCAATGAGCGGGCCAGCAGCTCAATAGAGGCGAGAATCTAAAAAAAAAAAATTAAAAAAAAAAGGAAAAAAAAAAAAGGATGAAAATGTAGATAGTGTTAATCTTTAAGAGCCCCATTATACTTTATAAGAAAGCTTTATGTGAAATCTTACATTGTTTTTACTATTATCCCAAATGCCTGGAAAATACTAAAGAAACTGATACTTTTCCTTTAAAAGAAAAGAAAATTACCACTAGTACAGCTTTAGTGTAAAGTGAATGAGAAAAAGAACCCATAGTTAGCTTTTATTTACATTTTATAACTTTAGATCATTTGCCAGTCTTGGAAGAGTAAATAATAATGAAATTAAAATCAACTATATACCTATTTCTCATAGACCACAAGTCCCCTTTGGGAAGAAAATGGAGCATAAATAATTAAAGCATTATATGACTTCATAGACAGAACCATTAGAGCACCTCACTCTTTAATGGGATTTAGTAATGGGGATGTCTTACACACACAGAACTAAAAACAGGGCCCCAATGACCCCAGTGCCACAGGAGTAAGAAGTGACACACGAGGACCTGTGAGCAAAAGACAAGAAAACTCTACAGATAGACACCCATACACAAAATGTAGAAATTCAGCACATTTTTAAGGTACAACGAAACAGGTTATGGCTCCTGAAGGCATACATATGCATGAAACATACACATAAAGGGCCTGGCTCACTGCCTGGCATAGAGTAAGTACTTGATACAACTTTAGCAGCCAGTATTATTACTACTATGGTTATACACTATATAGTAGTATTATGTACATTATCTACTACATTATTATTTTTCTGAGCTAACAAAAATTTTTTAAAGTTAAACTGTAATCTGTATAATGATTAGTATAAAAAGGCAAAGAAGCTATAATAAGCAATGTTACAGAACTTTTAAAATTATAAGCATAACACACAAATACAAATTCAAATAATACAAAAAAGTATAAATCCTACCTTCCGAGGTAACCACTGTTAAAGAGGCTATACTTTCTTCTGGACCTTTCCTATGCATAAACATGCACATATGAAAACAGAGCCCAGCCCCGCCCCACCGCCATTTCAAGTGGCGTCACGTCACACATTTCTCTGCACTGCTTTCTTTTCCCCTCACTGATATCCAAGCCATCTACAGAGACATCTTGATCTTTATGTCTTTCATGTTTCCTATTACAGTTAGACTAGTGCATATCTGGATATGTGCGGAAGCAGAGTCTGTAGCACATACAGCAGATTTTCGGGAGTGAAATAACCAGAGAAAAAGATGTATGTATTTTACGTTTATGGCGCCTACCAAGTCTTTCCAAAAGGTCAAACCAATTTCTATTCCTACCAACACTGTTAAAAAATTTAAAAGAAAAGCGTTTCCTCACTTTCTAACATTGTTCTAACATGTTAGATTATTGTTAAGCTGAGAGACAAAACTCAGAATGTATTTCACTGTTGTGACTGTGCATCTTACTGATTATCACTGAATTCTTCACATCTTGTGCTAAGGTCATTCATCGTTCGTGTTTTTTTTGTGAATCACCAGTGTATATTCCTTGTTCATCTTCTACTGATTACCTTTTCTTACAGATCTCTAGGAGTCCTCTGTATAATATAATTGCTCTTTATTAGACATGTTGCAATTTCTTCCTCACTGTTTATCTTTCAATATTGTTTTTACTATACAGAAATGTAAAACATTTAATGTAGTTTTACCTGGTAACCTTTTCCTTTACAACATCTGGATTTTGTCTCTTGCTTAGGAGAGCCTTTCCTACCTTAAGATTATAAAAATAATGTTATTTCATAGTTTTTACATAAAAACCTTTAAGTATCTGAAATGTGTTTGTGTATGGTATGAAGAGAGATCCTATAGTGAAAATGTGAAAATAATACTTAAAAGGAGCAGTGTTTAATAATCTGGAATATTCATCTATGGACTTCATTTTGTGATACCATGAAAAAAGTATTATTTAAACATGTTATTTAAATTTAAAAATATGACCATTTTGTCATACTGTTTGAAAAGTGAGCTCCAGAGTGCAATGTGCATTGTTAATGTACACCCACCAGGTTACACAGAAGGGCCGAGCACCTGGGGTGGGCAATGAGAACATGGTGCAGAGTCCTGCTTATACTGGCCAACAGCATCAGTTGTTGACTTCAACTGTCATAAACTAGTGGCTTCATGGGTTTAAAAAAAAACCCAACTCTTCCTCAAAGGAACAGCAATGTAGAATTCCAATCTGTAAAACATAACCCTACCCACACAGCCCTTTCAAGCATTCTCTTTCTGTTCTGGGGCAAGCCCCTGAGAGACTGGTTAAAAGCATAAATTCTCTCTTTAATTCTTTAGATAGGAATAAGAGATTCACACATTCCTGTAACACTGACTTCTAAAACTTAGCTAGGACTGGGTACTCAAAGGCTTAAGAGTCACAAGAGACCAAGGCAGCCATGCTGGTAGCTGAGTTATGGGAGTCGGCACTTCCCATGTAGAAGCCGTACTGACCCACGGAAACAGGTTTATACGGTGGTATGATGAACTTCCTAGGTGCTATAAAATACTGAATTTTTATGATAGTATCTACTACAAGCTAAACTTTCTAAGCTTGTTCAGGTGCTTTAGTTCCAGTTCATGAGGTTTATGAAAGATTATTAACTTAAGGCCTTTAGCCTTCCAACTTGAGAAGAATCTGTGGAAAGTTTCTAAGGTCTACATTTTTCAATAATAAGTCTTAACTTTCTTTTTACTGTTTATCTTTCAATATTGTTTTTACTATACAGAAATGTAAAACATTTAATGTAGTTTTACCTGGTAACCTTTTCCTTTACAACATCTGGATTTTGTCTCTTGCTTAGGAGAGCCTTTCCTACCTTAAGATTATAAAAATAATGTTATTTCATAGTTTTTACATAAAAACCTTTAAGTATCTGAAATGTGTTTGTGTATGGTATGAAGAGAGATCCTATAGTGAAAATGTGAAAATAATACTTAAAAGGAGCAGTGTTTAATAATCTGGAATATTCATCTATGGACTTCATTTTGTGATACCATGAAAAAAGTATTATTTAAACATGTTATTTAAATTTAAAAATATGACCATTTTGTCATACTGTTTGAAAAGTGAGCTCCAGAGTGCAATGTGCATTGTTAATGTACACCCACCAGGTTACACAGAAGGGCCGAGCACCTGGGGTGGGCAATGAGAACATGGTGCAGAGTCCTGCTTATACTGGCCAACAGCATCAGTTGTTGACTTCAACTGTCATAAACTAGTGGCTTCATGGGTTTAAAAAAAAACCCAACTCTTCCTCAAAGGAACAGCAATGTAGAATTCCAATCTGTAAAACATAACCCTACCCACACAGCCCTTTCAAGCATTCTCTTTCTGTTCTGGGCAAGCCCCTGAGAGACTGGTTAAAAGCATAAATTCTCTCTTTAATTCTTTAGATAGGAATAAGAGATTCACACATTCCTGTAACACTGACTTCTAAAACTTAGCTAGGACTGGGTACTCAAAGGCTTAAGAGTCACAAGAGACCAAGGCAGCCATGCTGGTAGCTGAGTTATGGGAGTCGGCACTTCCCATGTAGAAGCCGTACTGACCCACGGAAACAGGTTTATACGGTGGTATGATGAACTTCCTAGGTGCTATAAAATACTGAATTTTTATGATAGTATCTACTACAAGCTAAACTTTCTAAGCTTGTTCAGGTGCTTTAGTTCCAGTTCATGAGGTTTATGAAAGATTATTAACTTAAGGCCTTTAGCCTTCCAACTTGAGAAGAATCTGTGGAAAGTTTCCAAGAGCCAGAGAATGGCAGACAACACAAGCAGGTGCCTTCTCTTTTTGCCCCAGGTAAAAATGCCCCTCACGATGATATGTTAAAGAGATGCTGGCAACCTATTTATTGTCAAGAAGAACAAAAGTAGCAGTACACAGAGTGTGGTCTCTAGAAAAGTATTTTTACACTAACACTAAGGTACTACCTGCCTTTTTTATTGTCATTATACGTGTAAGGGGGGCTTTCAGAGGCTATGTAATGGAAGCTATTACAACATAAAGAATACAAAGCAGAGAATCCATGTATCTTCCTTTGACAGAGATTTGCAAAAAAGTAAAACAATGCCACTTTTCTCTCAATTTTTTTGGCTTGTTTAGGAAAATGCAATTATTTTTTCATAAGAACATTATTTAATATGTAACAGTTTTATTATGTTCAAGTAAATTTATAAATATTTTAAAACCTTAGTTTCAATTTCCAAAAAGGGGCTTAATTTATAAAAACAAAGGGTCTGAAAAAAAAAAAAGGTCTTTGCAGGGGTCTCCAATTACTTTTAAGTGTAGAAAACGGTTCTGGGACCAAACGCTTGAGAACTGCTAGACAAAAACAAAAGCTTTCTGAATATCAGGATTCTAAGTTACTAGGGTCAACCTTAATAAAATCACCTCTATGTGTTTACTTCTCTGAATTTGCACACAGAATCCACATGGAATCCAAATCTGCAAAAGACAAACTGTGTGCCTCTTTAAGATCTGCACCAGAATATCAGTCTGTAACACTGACTTCTAAAACTGAGCTAGGACGGGGGACGCAAAGGCTTAAGAGTCACAAGAGACCAAGGCAGCCATGCTGGTAGCTGAGTTATGGGAGTCGGCACTTCCCATGTAGAAGCCGTACTGACCCACGGAAACAGGTTTATACGGTGGTATGATGAACTTCCTAGGTGCTATAAAATACTGAATTTTTATGATAGTATCTACTACAAGCTAAACTTTCTAAGCTTGTTCAGGTGCTTTAGTTCCAGTTCATGAGGTTTATGAAAGATTATTAACTTAAGGCCTTTAGCCTTCCAACTTGAGAAGAATCTGTGGAAAGTTTCCAAGAGCCAGAGAATGGCAGACAACACAAGCAGGTGCCTTCTCTTTTTGCCCCAGGTAAAAATGCCCCTCACGATGATATGTTAAAGAGATGCTGGCAACCTATTTATTGTCAAGAAGAACAAAAGTAGCAGTACACAGAGTGTGGTCTCTAGAAAAGTTTTTTTACACTAACACTAAGGTACTACCTGCCTTTTTTATTGTCATTATACGTGTAAGGGGGGCTTTCAGAGGCTATGTAATGGAAGCTATTACAACATAAAGAATACAAAGCAGAGAATCCATGTATCTTCCTTTGACAGAGATTTGCAAAAAAGTAAAACAATGCCACTTTTCTCTCAATTTTTTTGGCTTGTTTAGGAAAATGCAATTATTTTTTCATAAGAACATTATTTAATATGTAACAGTTTTATTATGTTCAAGTAAATTTATAAATATTTTAAAACCTTAGTTTCAATTTCCAAAAAGGGGCTTAATTTATAAAAACAAAGGGTCTGAAAAAAAAAAAAGGTCTTTGCAGGGGTCTCCAATTACTTTTAAGTGTAGAAAACGGTTCTGGGACCAAACGCTTGAGAACTGCTAGACAAAAACAAAAGCTTTCTGAATATCAGGATTCTAAGTTACTAGGGTCAACCTTAATAAAATCACCTCTATGTGTTTACTTCTCTGAATTTGCACACAGAATCCACATGGAATCCAAATCTGCAAAAGACAAACTGTGTGCTCTAACAAGTGCTTAAAGATCTGCACCAGAATATCAGTCTGTCTTCCGAGCTAACATGGAGCTTTTTCTTACTTGGGGAAAGAGTGGTCTCTCGTCTCTTTTCTTTTTTAGGCACTCCGCCATTAATCTCTTCATGGCTTTTGGACAGTTACTCCGTACCTTACTGAGATCTGGAGACAGGTATCCTCGTCCCACCATAAAAATTATCTGGGGAGGGAAAAAAAGACA
This sequence comes from Tragulus kanchil, assembly GCA_022376925.1. Lineage (NCBI taxonomy): Eukaryota > Metazoa > Chordata > Mammalia > Artiodactyla > Tragulidae > Tragulus > Tragulus kanchil. The sequence continues at coordinate 17,828,759 of JAIOJX010000030.1, read as the reverse complement.
AATCATATAACCTTGTAGATAAGTGCAAACACTGCACGTTCAACAAGTTGTGCGCTTTAAGGCATGGATTTCTCTGTATGGACATTACACTTCAGTAAAAAATTCAACACAATGCCACTAGTATTTGGAACCCTATCTATCACAGACTGTGGAGAATCAATATTTCATGTGTTGCAGGCTGAAATCTTCATGACCCCTCGTGTTCTGCAAAGCTCTCCTGCTTCCCACACTGCCAGTCTTCTCTTATCCAGTCCGTTTTCCCACTGACCGGGTGATCTTTCTGAAACACACATCAGATTCTGCCTCTTCCATTCAACCCAAAGTTAACCTTTGCTTAACCAAAGGTAACCTGTTTAGCAGCTGTTCTGGTATCTGAATTTTTAACCTCTTTTAAAGTTGAGGAAACTCTAAGGGGGCACTGAGTTAGGTAAGTCTGAGCATCAGAGTCTCCTCCAGAGGGAAGAAAGTGAAGCTGTTAGGAACTAACACCTTCTATTTAATAAAGTAAAAAGGTTTATCTTCCCTGGGTACAGAGATGTATAATTTTTCTGATTTCTTACTTTTCCAGTTATATGACTTGTGGTTCTTTTGAAAGTGGGCAAAGACATATGCTAGCAGTCTTAGGTCTCAGGGAGGAGAGTGGAGTTTTGATCTTAGAGGGAACAGGTTCAATAGGGACAGACTGATGCTGGGAAAGATTCGAAGGCAAAGGAGAAGAGGAGAACAGAGAACCAGATAGCTAAGACAGCATCAGTGACTCAAAGGACTTGAGTTTGAGCACCCTCCAGGAGATGGTGAAGGACAGGAAAGCCTGGAGTGCTGCAGTCCACGGGGCCACAAAGAGTTGGACACAACCGAGCAACTGAACTGAACTGGAGGGGCTGACGCCAAAGGTGGTTAACTGTATCTATGAGGCCCTGGGAAAACTCTGGCCTCCAAGGCTCCAGTGGGTTTCCCTGGTTGGCAACACTTCCGGCATGCTGTCACACGCGGCTGCCAGGAGAGCTTAGTGCTGCCCACAACTGCAAGCAAGAGGGCAAATGGAAGCTCCATACCCGGCCCTCTCTTCGACTTTGCCCACATACCTCTTCTCTTTGCTGTTTTTTACTGTGTTCTTCTGTTTTAATAAAACACGATGTGAGTATCATAGTGTATCAACAACTGCCAGTGAGTTCTATAAGACTTAGTGAATTACTGCACCTGAGGCTGAACTGCTGAACTCTGCATATGGTTATAACAAAACTTCTCACTTCACAATACTCTTTTTTTTTTGGCCACTTTTGTTGGTCTTTCATTTCCATTTTTGGTCTTTGGTCCGTGTGGGCTTCCCATCGCAGTGGCCTCTTTCGCTGCAGAGCACCGGCTCTGGGCGCATGCGCTCCAGAGCGCTGGCTCGGTAATTAGACACATCGAAGCCCCTCCGCACTCAAAGGGGATCTTTGATGTGGGATCTTGCCAGGCCAGGGATCAAATCGGCACTCCTTGCACTGCAAGGCAGTGTCTTTACCCACTGGACCACCAGGGAAGCTCCCACTATACTCTTATTAATATTAATATTTATTTGAACAATATTTCTCAGCACTTACTTCTTTAAAAATAGACCCAGGGAAAGGACTGATCCTAACTCCCAGCTTATTCTAGCGAAAGTCATATTTTTCACATATATAGTAATGGACTGAAGAGAAAAAAAAGCCCCATGTTGTTCATTAAAATTCACATTTCCAATAAAAGTTTGTTTCTATATGTAAAACTGTTATGCTATTCATCAATTATATATTAATAATTACTAATAGCATAATTTGTAATTTAAGCTAACATAGCCTACAGTCATTGGCAAATTTTTTTTTAATTATAAATTTAAAACCAATTTTTTGTTGCAGAGATAGAATATGAGTAATCAATAAAAGGTTTTAAAGCATAAAAATATGTTGCATTGGGGGGAAATTCAGTGGAGAAATAAAAGTACAAATATTCAATAGCTCAAAGGCAAAAAAATTCATGTAAAACTTCCAGAATTTTATACATATACACACAAATATACATTCATACATATTTTGGCTGCACCATGTGGATCTTAGTTTCCAACCAGGGATTGGACCTGTGCCCCCTGCGGTGGGAGCATCGAGTCTTAATCACTGGACTGCCAGGGAAGTCCCAAGACTTCCAAAAATTAATGAAGTTTTATATTTTTTAAACAAGTAATGATGGTAAGTATCAAAATAACGTATGATGTAGATTTTATTTGGTACACTTAAAAGAATGATGTAATGGCACTCTTTTTCCCCAAATGTCTATATAATACACTAGAGATTACATTCTCTACAATTTCAACTTAAGAGAAGGTCTTTCCTGGATGTAATTCATGGGCAGGAAATTCAGCTGGCTTTCATTTCCATTTTGGTCTTTGGTCCGTGTGGGCTTCCCATCGCAGTGGCCTCTTTCGCTGCAGAGCACCGGCTCTGGGCGCATGCGCTCCAGAGCGCTGGCTCGGTAATTAGACACATCGAAGCCCCTCTGCACTCAAAGGGGATCTTTGATGTGGGATCTTGCCAGGCCAGGGATCAAATCGGCACTCCTTGCACTGCAAGGCAGTGTCTTTACCCACTGGACCACCAGGGAAGCTCCCACTATACTCTTATTAATATTAATATTTATTTGAACAATATTTCTCAGCACTTACTTCTTTAAAAATAGACCCAGGGAAAGGACTGATCCTAACTCCCAGCTTATTCTAGCGAAAGTCATATTTTTCACATATATAGTAATGGACTGAAGAGAAAAAAAAGCCCCATGTTGTTCATTAAAATTCACATTTCCAATAAAAGTTTGTTTCTATATGTAAAACTGTTATGCTATTCATCAATTATATATTAATAATTACTAATAGCATAATTTGTAATTTAAGCTAACATAGCCTACAGTCATTGGCAAATTTTTTTTTAATTCTAAATTTAAAACCAATTTTTTGTTGCAGAGATAGAATATGAGTAATCAATAAAAGGTTTTAAAGCATAAAAATATGTTGCATTGGGGGGAAATTCAGTGGAGAAATAAAAGTACAAATATTCAATAGCTCAAAGGCAAAAAAATTCATGTAAAACTTCCAGAATTTTATACATATACACACAAATATACATTCATACATATTTTGGCTGCACCATGTGGATCTTAGTTTCCAACCAGGGATTGGACCTGTGCCCCCTGCGGTGGGAGCATCGAGTCTTAATCACTGGACTGCCAGGGAAGTCCCAAGACTTCCAAAAATTAATGAAGTTTTATATTTTTTAAACAAGTAATGATGGTAAGTATCAAAATAACGTATGATGTAGATTTTATTTGGTACACTTAAAAGAATGATGTAATGGCACTCTTTTTCCCCAAATGTCTATATAATACACTAGAGATTACATTCTCTACAATTTCAACTTAAGAGAAGGTCTTTCCTGGATGTAATTCATGGGCAGGAAATTCAGCTGGCACTTTTCCTATGAACAGTTCAGTTTGAAATTCTGGGACTGACGCTTGCACCTCTGGTATCCCTGTCTGAACTCTCTCCTCTGTTCTGTTGGCCCAGGGTCTGCTCATCCTCAGTATCACCTCCTGCACTGCCTCAACAGTACCACGAGCTCCCCTGTGTTCTATTCATCTCTACAGCCCATTCAGTAGGTACCACAACATTTTTATTAAAATAAAATAATTTGCATGTTGATAAGACACTTATTGGCTTCCTTGGTGGCTCAGCGGTAAAGAATCTGCCTGCCAATTCAGGAGACTCAGGTTTGATTCCTGGGTTGGGAAGATCCCTTGGAGGAGATGGCAACCCACTCCAGTATTCTTGCCTGAGAAATCCCATGGACAGATCTCACCCCAAACCCCATGGTGGGCTACACAGCCCATGAGGTCACAAAAGAGTTGGATACAACTCTGACTAAACAACAACAAGAAGATACTTATTATGATTCTCTGGTACTTATCATTTCCTGTCTCCTTGAGATCTGATCTCGTGGCTTAGAACTCAGCCACTGTACTGGGAGAAAGTCCTCATAGAAAGACCCATGTTGAGACAAACTGAGGCCCCTCGCCCTTGGCCATGACTAAGCTTCTGGCTGACAGTTAACTGGTCATCTACCTTCTCAGGCATGCAAATGAGCCATTTTGCAAGTAGATCCTTTAACAGTTAGTGAATGGATCACCATGCTGAAACACAGAAAAACCTTCCACACTGAGAGAAGCCCACATTGCAGATTTATAATTTAAGCCACTATGTTTTAGGTGGTTTGCTATATAGTAGTAACAACTGGAATTCATGCAAAATAAAAACATTATCTGTTATTTCTTCTAAGATGACACAGTACTTCTGTTCTGAGAGAGAAAAAAGCCACTATACACAGCCTAACTGAGCACATTATTCATCCTGATTCAGTAGAGAAGCTGCATGGAAAGAGGGAAGAATAAGGTGACTAGAGAGCAAAACAGAATGATAAGGGGTGGATGACAAGGCAGTTTCTCAGATTTTGGCACTCAGATAAGTGAAATAAAAAGACATGATACTCTGCAAAGTCATAAAGGGATGGTGGTCATTCCTCAAGGAGTTAAGAGGCCTGTTTTAGGAAAGAATACAATCTCTATAACTGTAAGGAATTCTTTAATCCAATCTCTTATTTTTAATAATAGAAAAAAAAAAGATCCCTAGAGAGGTACAGTGGCCAGGTCACTCAGGCTGTGAGTCCAGCCGCTGCCATCACATCACGCCACGTGGCCCCTCCGTCCTGCCATGAAGTTACAGCAAAACCTGCCACCTCAGACTGTGCAGGGGAGAGTGCAGAAGAATGGGTCTGTATTACACTGTACAAAAGAGCTGGACCGTCTCCCATGGAAAAAATGAAGAGCACTCCTTGATTTTCAAACAAGAGTCCGATCTGAAAGCCGTGGAGATTAAAGTATGAGACAGACAGAAAAAACCAAACTAAGGAAATGGATGGAACAACACCTGGGGCTACTTCCCAGAGGAGGACCAGTTACCGATTCTAAAGAGAGACCAGACGGTAATGAAGTAATGAAGGGGTTGATGGGAAGAGCACACAGTCCCTTCATGTCCTTTTTCTTCCTCAAATGCTTGGTTCAGACTGGCAAATTCCAGAAGGCTCTAACTATACTACCAGAAAGAATTAGCTAGGAAGGGCCGCACCCTTCTGCTGGCCACTCACTCCTCTCATGGGAAGCCAGCCCTTTCCACATCACTTATCATGCTCCCATGGAGGAAAAAGCACCTAAACGACCAAGAAGTGGGTGAGTGCAGAACTCTGGGATGCCTTTTCCACATTTTGGAGACATGACTACTTATTTCCATAATATAGCTTTATTATTTTATTAAAACAAATGTATTCACTGACAGATTTCATCCAGATCTTAGGTTCATAAATTTTTATTATTTGTTGTCTCTATGATAAATCAATTAAGACTAAACTAAAATTCCTTCATAATTCCTCTAGAACAGTATGGATAGGAAAACTGACGATGGCACAGGGCATTATGCTGTATGGTCGCGTTAATAAGACTTGCAAGAGCCACAGCACAGGAAGCTAGCAAACGAGAGACAAGCGTGCTCCTCAGACTGCCGTCACCAGCTCAGCCCTCCCGCTCACCCAGGATCTGCCACAGGCACAGCAAGGGTGATGCTTCAGGTGTGCTCTTTAGCTTCTGTTCTGGACCACTGTGCATCTCAGCTGCATGCAAGCTTAAAAGATCAGATCATCAGAACCCAGGTATGCAGATTTCTTTTCAACACTTAAGGCTATAATTCAACATTCTAAAGCTATGAAGTAGTCAGAAAGACCAAACAACAGTCGAAAAAAAAATTAGTTTTAGGCTGACTTAGGTGGAAATATAGTTATTTAAGAAAATCCTCAAGATAGAGAATCAAGGCCATTGTTGGGTTAGGGCTATATGGTGACTCAATTAAGTACAGGCAAGGTATATGACAACTTAGATTACTTCTCTGATATCACATAACAAAGCTATCTTTAGAAAACCTCAGTATCACCAAAAAGACAAAGACAGTTGAACTACTGACCAGAACATTACTAAAGGAGGCAATACATTACAATTATCATTTCATTAGGGGGTTGATGGGAAGAGCACACAGTCCCTTCATGTCCTTTTCTTCCTCAAATGCTTGGTTCAGACTGGCAAATTCCAGAAGGCTCTAACTATACTACCAGAAAGAATTAACTATTATGCGCCGCACCCTTCTCCTGCCCACTCACTCCTCTCATGGGAAGCCAGCCCTTTCCACATCACTTATCATGCTCCCATGGAGGAAAAAGCACCTAAACGACCAAGAAGTGGGTGAGTGCAGAACTCTGGGATGCCTTTTCCACATTTTGGAGACATGACTACTTATTTCCATAATATAGCTTTATTATTTTATTAAAACAAATGTATTCACTGACAGATTTCATCCAGATCTTAGGTTCATAAATTTTTATTATTTGTTGTCTCTATGATAAATCAATTAAGACTAAACTAAAATTCCTTCATAATTCCTCTAGAACAGTATGGATAGGAAAACTGACGATGGCACAGGGCATTATGCTGTATGGTCGCGTTAATAAGACTTGCAAGAGCCACAGCACAGGAAGCTAGCAAACGAGAGACAAGCGTGCTCCTCAGACTGCCGTCACCAGCTCAGCCCTCCCGCTCACCCAGGATCTGCCACAGGCACAGCAAGGGTGATGCTTCAGGTGTGCTCTTTAGCTTCTGTTCTGGACCACTGTGCATCTCAGCTGCATGCAAGCTTAAAAGATCAGATCATCAGAACCCAGGTATGCAGATTTCTTTTCAACACTTAAGGCTATAATTCAACATTCTAAAGCTATGAAGTAGTCAGAAAGACCAAACAACAGTCGAAAAAAAAATTAGTTTTAGGCTGACTTAGGTGGAAATATAGTTATTTAAGAAAATCCTCAAGATAGAGAATCAAGGCCATTGTTGGGTTAGGGCTATATGGTGACTCAATTAAGTACAGGCAAGGTATATGACAACTTAGATTACTTCTCTGATATCACATAACAAAGCTATCTTTAGAAAACCTCAGTATCACCAAAAAGACAAAGACAGTTGAACTACTGACCAGAACATTACTAAAGGAGGCAATACATTATACATGAACAATTATCATTTCATTAGGTTGGGAGGTTATGATCAAACATACAATATTCTCACTTTTTTAAAGACTCTTTTGCACTAGTGACTCTCCTGTATGTGTTAGAAATGCCCAGCAAATCCATTAAAATGCTAATGTCTGGACCCCACCCCACTCAATCAGCATCTGTTGCAGCATCTCCACTTTTAAAACAAATTATCCTGGTGATTCACATGCAAACCACAGTATAATGTATAAATATTACTTAATCACAGTTTATATGGTTAACTATTGTCTTCTAATATATTGACAGTGTAATTGCTGCCATCTCTCCACACACACACACTTTTAAAAATGCTGAGGTATAATGGGGTGATTTCAGTAAAGACAATTCATTTTCTTGGCCAGTGCTAAAAGCCTAGGTAAATTTAACATGGCTAGGATCAAAATGACAACGAGTTGCAGAGGCTATCCTGACGCTTTGGAAGACAAGGAAGAGAACAGGAGCTTAGGAAGAGAGAAGTAAAAATTCCCTCTTCCCCGAATCCTTCTTATAGAAAAATGAAAGCGTGATGTCCTTTCATTTATCTTATTTGAAAAAATTTAAAAGTAGGGAGAATTTTTCGTGATTTTAGAAGGATTTGGACTTTAAGAGAAGTTCATGGTTGAGCACCTGCTCAGACAGACCGCACGGCCTGTGCCAGGAGAGAAAGCCATGCCCAGACGCTGGCAGCGGAGCTCATTCCTTGAACCCAGGTATGCAGATTTCTTTTCAACACTTAAGGCTATAATTCAACATTCTAAAGCTATGAAGTAGTCAGAAAGACCAAACAACAGTCGAAAAAAAAATTAGTTTTAGGCTGACTTAGGTGGAAATATAGTTATTTAAGAAAATCCTCAAGATAGAGAATCAAGGCCATTGTTGGGTTAGGGCTATATGGTGACTCAATTAAGTACAGGCAAGGTATATGACAACTTAGATTACTTCTCTGATATCACATAACAAAGCTATCTTTAGAAAACCTCAGTATCACCAAAAAGACAAAGACAGTTGAACTACTGACCAGAACATTACTAAAGGAGGCAATACATTATACATGAACAATTATCATTTCATTAGGTTGGGAGGTTATGATCAAACATACAATATTCTCACTTTTTTAAAGACTCTTTTGCACTAGTGACTCTCCTGTATGTGTTAGAAATGCCCAGCAAATCCATTAAAATGCTAATGTCTGGACCCCACCCCACTCAATCAGCATCTGTTGCAGCATCTCCACTTTTAAAACAAATTATCCTGGTGATTCACATGCAAACCACAGTATAATGTATAAATATTACTTAATCACAGTTTATATGGTTAACTATTGTCTTCTAATATATTGACAGTGTAATTGCTGCCATCTCTCCACACACACACACTTTTAAAAATGCTGAGGTATAATGGGGTGATTTCAGTAAAGACAATTCATTTTCTTGGCCAGTGCTAAAAGCCTAGGTAAATTTAACATGGCTAGGATCAAAATGACAACGAGTTGCAGAGGCTATCCTGACGCTTTGGAAGACAAGGAAGAGAACAGGAGCTTAGGAAGAGAGAAGTAAAAATTCCCTCTTCCCCGAATCCTTCTTATAGAAAAATGAAAGCGTGATGTCCTTTCATTTATCTTATTTGAAAAAATTTAAAAGTAGGGAGAATTTTTCGTGATTTTAGAAGGATTTGGACTTTAAGAGAAGTTCATGGTTGAGCACCTGCTCAGACAGACCGCACGGCCTGTGCCAGGAGAGAAAGCCATGCCCAGACGCTGCGGCAGCGGAGCTCATTCCTTGAGGTGGGCCACAGTCCCGAGGCAGGAGCGGATGCAGGGCTCTGTCGCCAGTGTCTAGTCAGAAGACCAGGCGGTTCACTCCACTACAATACTGAAGTATGACACATTAAGGAAAGGCCTCACAAGCCACTATTAACTGCCAGAAGAACACAAAGGTTCTACACCTGCAACCAAGATCAAGCGTTCCATCCCTCATGCTTACCCAGAATCCAGTATTTCTTTTCTACAATGAACTGGAGCCTTTCTACAAGTGTTAAATGAACCCCAAGAGATGGTCAATATTTACCTGGTCCCTGTTGTTGATGTTTGAATAAGGTAACTGTCCGGTCATCAATTCATACAGAACAATCCCAAATGCATACACATCTGACTGAAAGCTATATGGGTTTTTATCTTGCATTCTGATTACTTCTGGTGCCTGGTAGAACATAAAAAGAAAAATATTCTTGTTTATTCTTCACAATAACTGAATAAAGACTGAAAACCAAACTATCATAATTCTCAGAACAGTGCTTTTATCATTAAATAACCCATGTAAAATATGTAATCAATTCTCTTATTCATGGCCAAAGAAATAAATGTTTATAAAAGACAAATAAAAATGCTCTTTAAACTCTAAAAGAGGCAGTAGTAGCTGAGACTCCATAAACATTATTAGGATTTTGGAAATTTTAACAGCTGCCCTCTTTCTGCACAAAATACCCTTACTGCCATTTGAATTTTCCCCACTATTTACCCTATCAAGAGAGTGAGTTCATACTTTCCATTCCTGATTCAGGAAAGAAACACTAGATCTGGCATAACGAGATGTTTGGAAGTAGCATAACCACTATGTAATCATCTAGAATTTAAGTTTTCCCATTGACACAAATGCTTCTCCTCACTTCAGCGCACCTTAGATAATAATGGTAAAATTTCAAGACTGATATACTCAAACTCCTTTCCTGCCTCCAAAAGCAGTAAATTATGCCATGGATGCTTTATTAGCAAAAGCAATAAACAACAGGTAGATTTAGTAGAAAATTTATAAAGATTCTTTTGGCTGCTGCTTCCTGGGCAAAGATAAAGACTTAATCTTATTAGCTATATTTTTACACATTTCAATTACTACAGTCTACAACTAGATTTCCTATTAGCTGTTTACATCTAATGTAATAAATGGTTGATCAAATACTAGCTTTGAAGAGTTTTTCACCTTGCATCTTCTGTATTGTTTCACTGGGAAGAAATCAGAGAAACTGCAGGGTAATAAAACTTTGTGAAAACATTAATTTGATACCAAAACAAGGACCCCCTTAAAAAATGGCTGAAAGACCTGTAACAAGATTCCTGGTTACTGGTCAGAGTAAGGCAGGCCAGACTATCTTACAAGGCAGGCAGTAACAGCACTCGGTATAGAAGTGCAGGAATAACCTGCAACAATCACCCATGTAATTTAACCTCTCAACATCCAGACTACATGCTAGCTCAGTGATATACCACCAGAGACTAGGGGTGGGAACAGCTTCAACTGCTAGTTTTTATAGCTTCCCAGATGACTTTAACGTCCACCAAGGTTGAGAGCCACTGACAAAAGGTGTGTGGGAGGACCAGATGAGAGTGAAGGCTGTGAGGAGGGGCTGGGTGGTGGCAGGCTGTGAGTGTGGTGAAGGGTACTTCTACTTGGTTTTGTCATGTAACTGTTCTTTGTAGGACAATGCAAATAAACCACATACAACTGATACAACTGTGATATCATGGACAAGCCAGAATACTAAGAGGCTGGTTATGATACAGACATAACTTTCAAAGCCACAATACAATTTCTGTGAGGTGAAGAAGTGCCATAACCTAGTTTTTCCCTATTACCCTATCAAGAGAGTGAGTTCATACTTTCCATTCCTGATTCAGGAAAGAAACACTAGATCTGGCATAACGAGATGTTTGGAAGTAGCATAACCACTATGTAATCATCTAGAATTTAAGTTTTCCCATTGACACAAATGCTTCTCCTCACTTCAGCGCACCTTAGATAATAATGGTAAAATTTCAAGACTGATATACTCAAACTCCTTTCCTGCCTCCAAAAGCAGTAAATTATGCCATGGATGCTTTATTAGCAAAAGCAATAAACAACAGGTAGATTTAGTAGAAAATTTATAAAGATTCTTTTGGCTGCTGCTTCCTGGGCAAAGATAAAGACTTAATCTTATTAGCTATATTTTTACACATTTCAATTACTACAGTCTACAACTAGATTTCCTATTAGCTGTTTACATCTAATGTAATAAATGGTTGATCAAATACTAGCTTTGAAGAGTTTTTCACCTTGCATCTTCTGTATTGTTTCACTGGGAAGAAATCAGAGAAACTGCAGGGTAATAAGACTTTGTGAAAACATTAATTTGATACCAAAACAAGGACCCCCTTAAAAAATGGCTGAAAGACCTGTAACAAGATTCCTGGTTACTGGTCAGAGTAAGGCAGGCCAGACTATCTTACAAGGCAGGCAGTAACAGCACTCGGTATAGAAGTGCAGGAATAACCTGCAACAATCACCCATGTAATTTAACCTCTCAACATCCAGACTACATGCTAGCTCAGTGATATACCACCAGAGACTAGGGGTGGGAACAGCTTCAACTGCTAGTTTTTATAGCTTCCCAGATGACTTTAACGTCCACCAAGGTTGAGAGCCACTGACAAAAGGTGTGTGGGAGGACCAGATGAGAGTGAAGGCTGTGAGGAGGGGCTGGGTGGTGGCAGGCTGTGAGTGTGGTGAAGGGTACTTCTACTTGGTTTTGTCATGTAACTGTTCTTTGTAGGACAATGCAAATAAACCACATACAACTGATACAACTGTGATATCATGGACAAGCCAGAATACTAAGAGGCTGGTTATGATACAGACATAACTTTCAAAGCCACAATACAATTTCTGTGAGGGACAGTTGAAGAAGTGCCTTCCTGAAACTTAGTTTTACTTCACTGTTGTTGGTAGATTATTTGATGAGAAGTCATATGTGATCTATTTATAAGAAATGCATGACTTATCTGCAATTGATTTAGTGCTTTATAAAAGCTTCCATAAAAGATTTTCTTAAGGTATAAATAAAGCAAGGTTGAGAATACCACTGTAAATAATTCAAGGATTTACCTAACCTTTGGTTCTGACCAAGCTCTTCTCTCCTAGTCTATGCATGTTCCATATTTGTTTCTGAAGGCAGTATCAACTCAAAGGGATTTTATGCAATAATTAAGTGTGACTAATCTCTTGTCTTAAAACTCAGTGTGGTGGGATAAAGGATGAACCCATTTGCCTAGGTATCCACAAAAAGAAATTAAAAGAAAATATAAAACTTCATGTATAATAGTCTATAAACCATATAAGCTAAGGTTTTTAGAAAAGGACAAATCTGGAGACTTGACTGAGCCTAACTTTCCCATACTAGTTAAAATAAACACACCTTTAAAACATGTACCAACTGTTTCTTTATAATGTTTTGCAATTTCACCCCCTCCAAGGATATATTGTTATCTGTGTTACAAAGTATACGCCTTAAAGGTGCCTGAGATCCAGATTACAATTATTAATTAGCTTCTTATTTATAATTATTCATTTAAACAAACAAATGTTAAAGATAAAATATAGCTAGCTCTAATTACTAAGTCTCAGAAAAGACTTTAAAAATCCTTTAATCTAACCTAATGCTAAAGATGGGAGAGACTTGGAGGAGGTCAAGAAACGGGCAGGTTAAACGTCAGGGTACGACAGTACAGACCTCTGGACTCCAAGTCCAATGCCTTTGCCCTTCCACCTTGCCATTCACTCTAATGCCAGTTAATACTACAAGACATCATAGCCAAAATTAACCCCAGGCTTATCTTGACTAGTTTAGAACCTTAACTTGGAATTCTCTTCTTAGAACTGCTACAGGTAAGTTCAGGGAATTTAGGCCACTGTGGCTTTGAAAGCCCCTGCAGTGGTGTCCCAGAGTCTTACTGCAGACTCAGTTATTTAAGGCTTAAAACTGTACTAACAGTTCCGGAAGACCCTGTGTTCAACTCATAACACAGGTCCTCAGACCTTTTGGTTTCGGGATTTTTTCAGACTTAACAATTATGGAGGACCCCAAGAAGCTTCTGTTTGTGGATTACACCAATGGATATTTATCATATTAAAACAATTGAGGAACTGTTCATTCATATCCATGATTTAAATTATAAAACAACCATGAGCTGTTAACACAGATGAGCCAATTTTAAATGAAAACTAACTTTACTTTCAAAAACAAAGTTTAGTGAGAATTATAATATTGCAATTCCTGTTTTTTTCCTGCCTTGCCAACAAGGCATGAGGGATCCTAGTTCCCCTACTGGGGACTGAGCCTGTGCCACCTACGTCAAAGCACAGAGCTTTCATCACTGGACTGCCAAGGAAGTCCCTGCCACTCTTTCTGACCGGTTAAACAGCCGCCACTGGGGTCGCATACTCGCTTATGCATTCGATCTGTTGTGATGTGTTGAACACTATGAAGAAAAAGCTAGTCTCACACAGGATGGCTTTGGGAACCCTTAAAGGGTCTTGACCCTCCTGAGAAAAGGTGGCTTAAGAAAAGCCCTACGACTGCCCTTTTCACAGCCTGTTGAAAGTAAGTGCACCAAAGTTGCTGTTCCCTTCTCTTAAAGCTCTATCTTCTTTTCCACAAAGCAGAAACAAGAATAAGAGAGAACAAGAAAGAGCTATGCAAGGCACCCAAGGCTGACAGTGTTAAAAGTCTACCTTTCATTTTTCTTTTTGTCTTTCTTTTCCCAGCTGTCCATAATTATATGGTGCTTGCTGGTCTAAAGAAAGTAACTTTCCAATTTAGGCTTAAATAAGATTGCAAAACAACCTCTTCTTTTTTTTTTTTTTTTCCCTCTTTGCAGATGACACGAACAGCCTCTTCTTAAAGGGAGCAGTTCTTTTACTGAAACCTTAATAACGAATGCAGATCACATCTACTTTTAAACTGAAGACTTTTTTATTTTAAACCAGGATACACAGAACATTCTAAACACAAAATATTTTTTTTTTTGATTTGTTATTTATTTTTTTAAACACAAAATATTTTAAAGAGACAATTCTGAATACAAAAACAGTGCTTATAAAATACACACTTTTTGTCTGAGATATATGGAAACTAGTTTCATATATTCTTTTTAAAGAAAGTTAAAATCTATTTATATATGAGATCAACACTGGTTTTTGTGCATATTGAGAACTATGAAATACTATAGCTGAAATCTTCAATAACTGTTCAACAGCAGCTTCTCAGGGGCCAAAAACTTAATTAAAGGAGAAAGAGCCTCATTTCTTACCATCCACAGAATGGATCCAGACAACTGTTCAAACTGATGGGACCCACTCCATCGAGATTTCACTGTGGCTAGACCAAAATCACCTATTTTTACTGTGAGGTCTTCATGAAGAAAAATATCTGAGGTGTAGTAAGTAAAGGAAAACAACAGGTCTCATTTTCCTATCAAAGCAAGCATTATGAAGATTTTAGGTACTAGATATGATTTCCACAATTCTGTATTAAGATATTCTTTAAAAGGAAGTATAGTATTTCATATGTCCTTTTAAAGTTAATAAGTGGGCTTTAAAATACTGTTATTTAGGGCTTCCCTTGTGGCTCAGTGGATAAGAACCCATCTGCCAATGCAGGAGACACAGGTTCGATCCCTGATCCGGGAAGATCCCACATACCGCAGAGCAGCTAAACCCACACATCAACAAAGACCCAGCACAGCCAAAAATAAATAAATAAAAGTTAAAAAAAAAAGTATAAAATACTGTTATTTGGACTGTATGACCTGCTTTTAGGATTTCTGGTGCCTGAAATGTGGTAGGATGAGGTGAGCTGTTTTCCAAAGTTTGTGGGAGACCTTGAGACTTCCCCATCAGATTTTAGTACCGGAGGCCCAAATAGTCTTCGGGCACTGCTGGGAAGGCCGGAAAGCTTGTCCTGGGCATGAAGGCACCTGGTAGACCAGGTCTTAGCCTGGGCTTATGGAGGAAGAAGAAACATTATGTTTTTCTCACCTCATTGTTATATAACGTGGAGCCTTCAGTTACCTCTCAATGACCACTGAGCAAGGTCAGAGAACTGAAAGCAGCTAGTCGACAGCCACAAAGCTATGCATGTTACAGTGCTTCCAGGACAGAAACAAGCAATTGGGATCCTCCTATCATAAAGACTTGACAGACGTTTTAGTAATGATCAGTCATTCAAAAACCAAAAGTAGGCTGTCGTATTGTGCACCACTACCCTCCTGTGCAAACCCATTTACTGATTCCCTTCACAGGGTACTGCTGAACTTGGCATGGACATTCGCTTTACATAGTGTGCAGAGAAAATGCAGGAGAAAAGTCAGGCTGTTTTCAAACTTCGCAGTCAAGTTCAGGAAGGATACTATTACTCTTGAGGTCTCTGTGGATGATTGACTTGGCGTGTAAGTAACTGAAAACAAAACATCATTGAAACCTGAGTAGGGTTTCTTACCACCCAAGAATGATAGATTTAGGTACTTTCACTGTGGCTAGACCAAAATCACCTATTTTTACTGTGAGGTCTTCATGAAGAAAAATATCTGAGGTGTAGTAAGTAAAGGAAAACAACAGGTCTCATTTTCCTATCAAAGCAAGCATTATGAAGATTTTAGGTACTAGATATGATTTCCACAATTCTGTATTAAGATATTCTTTAAAAGGAAGTATAGTATTTCATATGTCCTTTTAAAGTTAATAAGTGGGCTTTAAAATACTGTTATTTAGGGCTTCCCTTGTGGCTCAGTGGATAAGAACCCATCTGCCAATGCAGGAGACACAGGTTCGATCCCTGATCCGGGAAGATCCCACATACCGCAGAGCAGCTAAACCCACACATCAACAAAGACCCAGCACAGCCAAAATAAATAAATAAAAGTTAAAAAAAAAAGTATAAAATACTGTTATTTGGACTGTATGACCTGCTTTTAGGATTTCTGGTGCCTGAAATGTGGTAGGATGAGGTGAGCTGTTTTCCAAAGTTTGTGGGAGACCTTGAGACTTCCCATCAGATTTTAGTACCGGAGGCCCAAATAGTCTTCGGCACTGCTGGGAAGGCCGGAAAGCTTGTCCTGGGCATGAAGGCACCTGGTAGACCAGGTCTTAGCCTGGGCTTATGGAGGAAGAAGAAACATTATGTTTTTCTCACCTCATTGTTATATAACGTGGAGCCTTCAGTTACCTCTCAATGACCACTGAGCAAGGTCAGAGAACTGAAAGCAGCTAGTCGACAGCCACAAAGCTATGCATGTTACAGTGCTTCCAGGACAGAAACAAGCAATTGGGATCCTCCTATCATAAAGACTTGACAGACGTTTTAGTAATGATCAGTCATTCAAAAACCAAAAGTAGGCTGTCGTATTGTGCACCACTACCCTCCTGTGCAAACCCATTTACTGATTCCCTTCACAGGGTACTGCTGAACTTGGCATGGACATTCGCTTTACATAGTGTGCAGAGAAAATGCAGGAGAAAAAGTCAGGCTGTTTTCAAACTTCGCAGTCAAGTTCAGGAAGGATACTATTACTCTTGAGGTCTCTGTGG
This sequence comes from Tragulus kanchil, assembly GCA_022376925.1. Taxonomy (NCBI): domain Eukaryota; kingdom Metazoa; phylum Chordata; class Mammalia; order Artiodactyla; family Tragulidae; genus Tragulus; species Tragulus kanchil. The sequence goes on along the minus strand of JAIOJX010000030.1, from coordinate 17,812,174 downwards.
ATGATTGACTTGGCGTGTAAGTAACTGAAAAACAAAACATCATTGAAACCTGAGTAGGGCTAACGACTCTGGCCTCAGTAGCTATAGAACACATTTAGGGGTGTACACAAAGATTTATTTAGAATCATGATACAAGTGCAAACTGTATACTGTGATAATCCTTTTATAGAAGAAACAGTAAAAGACTGGGTGTAAACCTAGGATTTTAGGAACACATGACTATTATGGTACAACCAAAAGCTGTTTTCTACTGAATGACTTTGCTTTATTTTTTACGATTCACCAGTACAAACCTTCCTCTCCAGTCAGGCCTATTCATCCAGGTCCTTGGTATCTCACCCCGCCTCTGTGATCAATGCCCCCCTCCCACACCCAAGCAGCTTTCATTCTGACTCCTAAATGATGCTTCCCTAGGACTGAACAAGTAACCTTTCCCCTGTTCAATTATATAGTAATTATTGTTAATAGCTTGATTCATATATATATACATATTTTCACCTGCCAATGTTCACTTTCTATTTGGAATGTAAATTCCATTTGATAAAGTAAAACCATTTTCAAAAGCTATATTATATGTTCTTAAAATACCTTCTTAAAATTAGTGAGGAGCTTTCTAATGTAATGGACACTGTGAATCTCTTTCAAAGTCAATGACAAATTTAAATCATGTTACCCCTAAAAACTGCCTCAGTTGAGCTTATTGAGAAAGAGCTGTGTCTAGTTTATTTCTGTTTATCCCCAGTGCCTAGAACAGTGCAACTCAGGACATACCCGAATCAACTAAAATGAGATGGATATAATGTCCTAGTGAAGGTTAATTTTTCTTCATTTAATCTAGAGCAAGGGGTCAGAGAACTGAAAGCAGCTAGTCGACAGCCACAAAGCTATGCATGTTACAGTGCTTCCAGGACAGAAACAAGCAATTGGGATCCTCCTATCATAAAGACTTGACAGACGTTTTAGTAATGATCAGTCCTTCAAAAACCAAAAGTAGGCTGTCGTATTGTGCACCACTACCCTCCTGTGCAAACCCATTTACTGATTCCCTTCACAGGGTACTGCTGAACTTGGCATGGACATTCGCTTTACATAGTGTGCAGAGAAAATGCAGGAGAAAAAGTCAGGCTGTTTTCAAACTTCGCAGTCAAGTTCAGGAAGGATACTATTACTCTTGAGGTCTCTGTGGATGATTGACTTGGCGTGTAAGTAACTGAAAAACAAAACATCATTGAAACCTGAGTAGGGCTAACGACTCTGGCCTCAGTAGCTATAGAACACATTTAGGGGTGTACACAAAGATTTATTTAGAATCATGATACAAGTGCAAACTGTATACTGTGATAATCCTTTTATAGAAGAAACAGTAAAAGACTGGGTGTAAACCTAGGATTTTAGGAACACATGACTATTATGGTACAACCAAAAGCTGTTTTCTACTGAATGACTTTGCTTTATTTTTTACGATTCACCAGTACAAACCTTCCTCTCCAGTCAGGCCTATTCATCCAGGTCCTTGGTATCTCACCCCGCCTCTGTGATCAATGCCCCCCTCCCACACCCAAGCAGCTTTCATTCTGACTCCTAAATGATGCTTCCCTAGGACTGAACAAGTAACCTTTCCCCTGTTCAATTATATAGTAATTATTGTTAATAGCTTGATTCATATATATATACATATTTTCACCTGCCAATGTTCACTTTCTATTTGGAATGTAAATTCCATTTGATAAAGTAAAACCATTTTCAAAAGCTATATTATATGTTCTTAAAATACCTTCTTAAAATTAGTGAGGAGCTTTCTAATGTAATGGACACTGTGAATCTCTTTCAAAGTCAATGACAAATTTAAATCATGTTACCCCTAAAAACTGCCTCAGTTGAGCTTATTGAGGGAAAGAGCTGTGTCTAGTTTATTTCTGTTTATCCCCAGTGCCTAGAACAGTGCCTGGCATGGTACTCAGGACATACCCGTCGAATCAACTAAAATGAGATGGATATAATGTCCTAGTGAAGGTTAATTTTTCTTCATTTAATCATAGAAAGAACAGATATATGAGACTTCTGAAATCTAACAATATTTGGAAATAAATTTTGCCTTAAAGATCTTAAAATTCAAATGATATAGTCAAAATTAAAGGATGAACACTTAAAAGTGAAAGATTCTCAAATAATTAACTTTATTATTTTTGTTTTCTCATCTTCGATTTCCTCATGCAGAGATCAAGACTTTGAGATGTTTTCTCAGACAAAATTTTCATTTAAAAGTTACTGCTTATACAGAGCAACACCTTCTCCTTCAATTACTCTTATGTGACAGTGTTTATTTCCTTCACAGCATTTATCAGAGCCTGAAATCATACTGCTGTCATGACTTTTTAGGCCGAGAGTTTGACATACTACGTCACACTCACTCTTCCATCGAAAGAAAACATGATTATCAGTTTTAGGCCTCACTGGCTTTAAAAGTTCTACCGTGACATAGAAAGGTTAAAAAATGAGTCTCAATCAAAAGCTGTTCCAAGATGGGGAGACTTTATCCTTATTAGAAAGGAAAGGTGGTGGAGGTCCACATTGGTGGTGGAGCTTGGGGCTTTAGATAGCAGCTGGTGCACAGAAAAGGACCTCTGAAAAGAGGTCCTGTCTCTCTGAAATGGGCCAAAAGGTTGAAAGGCCCCAATTAACCTAGATCATTCTGACTCCTAAATGATGCTTCCCTAGGACTGAACAAGTAACCTTTCCCCTGTTCAATTATATAGTAATTATTGTTAATAGCTTGATTCATATATATATACATATTTTCACCTGCCAATGTTCACTTTCTATTTGGAATGTAAATTCCATTTGATAAAGTAAAACCATTTTCAAAAGCTATATTATATGTTCTTAAAATACCTTCTTAAAATTAGTGAGGAGCTTTCTAATGTAATGGACACTGTGAATCTCTTTCAAAGTCAATGACAAATTTAAATCATGTTACCCCTAAAAACTGCCTCAGTTGAGCTTATTGAGGGAAAGAGCTGTGTCTAGTTTATTTCTGTTTATCCCCAGTGCCTAGAACAGTGCCTGGCATGGTACTCAGGACATACCCGTCGAATCAACTAAAATGAGATGGATATAATGTCCTAGTGAAGGTTAATTTTTCTTCATTTAATCATAGAAAGAACAGATATATGAGACTTCTGAAATCTAACAATATTTGGAAATAAATTTTGCCTTAAAGATCTTAAAATTCAAATGATATAGTCAAAATTAAAGGATGAACACTTAAAAGTGAAAGATTCTCAAATAATTAACTTTATTATTTTTGTTTTCTCATCTTCGATTTCCTCATGCAGAGATCAAGACTTTGAGATGTTTTCTCAGACAAAATTTTCATTTAAAAGTTACTGCTTATACAGAGCAACACCTTCTCCTTCAATTACTCTTATGTGACAGTGTTTATTTCCTTCACAGCATTTATCAGAGCCTGAAATCATACTGCTGTCATGACTTTTTAGGCCGAGAGTTTGACATACTACGTCACACTCACTCTTCCATCGAAAGAAAACATGATTATCAGTTTTAGGCCTCACTGGCTTTAAAAGTTCTACCGTGACATAGAAAGGTTAAAAAATGAGTCTCAATCAAAAGCTGTTCCAAGATGGGGAGACTTTATCCTTATTAGAAAGGAAAGGTGGTGGAGGTCCACATTGGTGGTGGAGCTTGGGGCTTTAGATAGCAGCTGGTGCACAGAAAAGGACCTCTGAAAAGAGGTCCTGTCTCCTCTGAAATGGGCCAAAAGGTACAAACATGAAAAGGTGTTCAACATCACTAATTAACCAAGGAAATGCAGATCAAAACCACAACGAAACATCACCTCACACCTGTTAGAAAGGTAAGAAGTACCAGGTGCTGGTGATGAGTAGAGACAGGGACTCCTCCTACGCCGCTGATGGGGTTGTAAACTGGCAGAGCTGCTATGGAAAACAGAATGGAGGTTCTGCAAAAAATCAGAACTACCATATGATCTAGAAATTCCACTTTGGGGCACATATATTCAAAACAATTTAAACCAGGCTCTCAAGAGATTCCTGCACCCTCAACTTCACTGCAGCATCATTCACAACAACCAAGACATGGAAACAGCCTGAGTGTCCAGGAATGGATAAAGAAAATGTCACACTGGGGCTTCCCTGGTGGTCCAGTAGGTAAGGACACCGCCTTGCAGCGCAAGGGGCGCCGGTTCGATCCCTGGCCTGGGAAGATCCCATGTGCCGTGGAGCGGCTGGACTGATGTGCCCAATTACCGAGCCGGAGCTCTGGAGCTCTGGAGCGCATGCGCCCAGAGCCGGTGCTCTGCGACAACAGATGCCACCGCGATGGGAGGCCCACATGGGCCAAAGAACAAAGATGGATGGCCCGCCCACTCCCCTCCCTCCCCACCCCCGCCAAAATAAATGAATAAATAATAAATGTTTAAAAAAAAAAAAAAGAAAATGTCTCACACACACACACATGTACACAGCAATATTATTCAGCCATAAAAAAAAGGAAGGAAATCCTGCCATTTATGACAACATGGATGAATCCTGAGGGCATTATTCTAAATGAAACAGGTCAGGGAAAGACAAATATTATAAGATCTTACTTACATTTGGAATCTCAAACAACAACAACAAAAAAAACAGAAAAAGCAAAAATAAAACCCAAATCTTCTTTATGGTGGAGAAAAACTGTTTATTAATTCAGCCATGTAAATCATTCATTGTTTTATGGCAGCCACAGTCACTCTACTGACTCCTATTAAAATGATATTCAATTATAACCCGAGAGTTGTTGTTCTTGCATGGCTCCTATAAAACCATTTCCTTCATCCTACATTTGTGTGCTTCTCTTTTTTGAACTTGGAGATTTCATATTTTGTAGACATGGTCTATAATTGCAGCTTATTAAAATTTTAGTTTTCACTAAAAAATAAGTTATAAAAGATTAGCATGCTAATGATTCCCACATCTAAGTTATCTATAAATATATGCTAAACACATTCAAGAGAAGAATGAGGACAAAAAGTCTCCTTCAAGTGTAAAAGCTTCAGGTATGATAATTACACAGTTATGAATGCAGTTAAATTCTTCATGTCTGTTCCATATTTCCACCTTATCCTCGAGAATCTCATGAGAGATATTAGTCAAATACTTTGCTGAAATTCAAATACTACACTTACACCATCTGCCCAATTTCCCAGTTTAGTCTATTTATAAAAGACTCAGGTGTCTCTCATTCAACTTTGTGGCTATTTTCTTATATTTTCACCCATTTCTAAAGTCAAACAACTGGCCAACACACACATTAGCATTTCAGTCCTCTTTCATCTAATGTTACACAATTCGAAATAAGTTCATTGGTTTTCACGCGCAGAATCTCTCCTCCGACACCAACAGAATTTAGGAGTTGACTAGACTGATACGTGTGATGGTCGTGACAGTGTTATTTTATCAAAATACAGTTTTAAATCCCAGTCTCCCCTTTTACTTTGATGTCCTCCACCCCCTCATAATTACAGTGTGGAAAGTGAGCAAGACTGCAGGGAATGCCATTCTGCTACTCCATGGTCGTTAGCAATCATTTACCACTTTAAAATAATTAAAATCCCTAATAAGTGGGGATCACTCACTTTTCAGTTCTAAATTCAATTTTTACTTAGATTTTTCAGTTTCTCTCACTGAAAACAAAATCAAATTTATTGAGAGGTGTAACTAGTATACAACACAAGAGTTTTTGACAAACACATAAATTTTACTTGAGTAAGACCAGCTATAATCAAGAAGGATATCCATCACCCCTAAAAGTTTCCTTATACATTTCTACAATTAGTAACATCTCCTAGGCTCAGGCAACCACCGATAATAATTTTTGGTATTAGCAATTCGCTTTACCTTTCCTAGAATTCCATACAAACAAACTCAAAATGCTTCTTTTGCTCGTCCTGATTTGGAGATTCACACACCTGCTGCATGCAGTATTGGTGTAGAGCCTTATTAGGCATTTTGTAGACATGGTCTATAATTGCAGCTTATTAAAATTTTAGTTTTCACTAAAAAATAAGTTATAAAAGATTAGCATGCTAATGATTCCCACATCTAAGTTATCTATAAATATATGCTAAACACATTCAAGAGAAGAATGAGGACAAAAAGTCTCCTTCAAGTGTAAAAGCTTCAGGTATGATAATTACACAGTTATGAATGCAGTTAAATTCTTCATGTCTGTTCCATATTTCCACCTTATCCTCGAGAATCTCATGAGAGATATTAGTCAAATACTTTGCTGAAATTCAAATACTACACTTACACCATCTGCCCAATTTCCCAGTTTAGTCTATTTATAAAAGACTCAGGTGTCTCTCATTCAACTTTGTGGCTATTTTCTTATATTTTCACCCATTTCTAAAGTCAAACAACTGGCCAACACACACATTAGCATTTCAGTCCTCTTTCATCTAATGTTACACAATTCGAAATAAGTTCATTGGTTTTCACGCGCAGAATCTCTCCTCCGACACCAACAGAATTTAGGAGTTGACTAGACTGATACGTGTGATGGTCGTGACAGTGTTATTTTATCAAAATACAGTTTTAAATCCCAGTCTCCCTTCTACTTTGATGTCCTCCACCCCCTCATAATTACAGTGTGGAAAGTGAGCAAGACTGCAGGGAATGCCATTCTGCTACTCCATGGTCGTTAGCAATCATTTACCACTTTAAAATAATTAAAATCCCTAATAAGTGGGGATCACTCACTTTTCAGTTCTAAATTCAATTTTTACTTAGATTTTTCAGTTTCTCTCACTGAAAACAAAATCAAATTTATTGAGAGGTGTAACTAGTATACAACACAAGAGTTTTTGACAAACACATAAATTTTACTTGAGTAAGACCAGCTATAATCAAGAAGGATATCCATCACCCCTAAAAGTTTCCTTATACATTTCTACAATTAGTAACATCTCCCTAGGCTCAGGCAACCACTGATAATAATTTTTGCTATTAGCAATTCGCTTTACCTTTCCTAGAATTCCATACAAACAAAATCAAAATGCTTCTTTTGCTCGTCCTGATTTGGAGATTCACACACCTGCTGCATGCAGTATTGGTGTAGAGATATACCATAACTTATCCAGTTACTTGTCGGACATTTGGGTGGTTGCGTTCTTTGGCAATTACGAATAAGATACTATCTATATACATTCATACAATAAGTCTTCATTGTTGACTTGTTTTCATTTCTTTTGGGGAAGTCAGTAGGATTAGAATTGCTCAAGTGGTAATTTTAATTTTAAAAGAAACTGCCAAGGTAGTTGTGCCATTTAAGGTGCTTACCAGCAACATGTAAAAGCTCTGTTACCCTGCACTCATTTTTAATGTCTAACATGTTGAGCATCTTAGGATGTGCTTATTTGCCATTCTTTCATCTTCTTTAATAAAGTACTCCAATGTTTTGCCCATTTTTTCACTAGGTAGTTAGTTTGCCTTATAACCTACTGAGTTTTAAGAGTTCTTCATATGCTTTCGATATAGCTCTTTTAGAAGACAGTGTGCCCTGCAAACATTTTACTCAAGACTTTGGTTTGTCTTTTAATTTTCTTAGATGTCTTTTGAAAAGCAAATGTTCTGAATTTTGATCAAGTCCAATTTATCTTTTTTTTATGGTTATTAATTTTTGTGTCCTAAAAATTTTTACCTATCTTTAAGCTTCAATGATTTTCTCCTGTGTTTCTTCGAGAAGTTTTAGATGTTCAGCCTTTAGTCTTAGGTCTTTGACCTGTTTTGAATGAATACTCATGTCTTGTGTTAGAAAAGGGCTAATTATTTATTCTATTTGAATATACAGTTGTTCTAGTAACATTTTATTTTGTTTTGTTTTAAAATATTTATTTCTTTGGCTGTGTCGGGTCTTAGTTACATGGGGTCTTTGATCTTCCTTGTGCATGAGCTGCGGCACGCAGGCTCTTTGGTAGCAGCATGCAGGATCTAGTTCCCTGACCAGGGATGGAGCCTGGGCTCCCTGCATGGGGAGTGAGGAGGCTTAGCCACCAAGGAAGTTCTGGGATGAAGATTTTGTGAAAACAGGTTCTAGGGGGTTGTTCTGGGAAAAGTGGATGAGGGGAGAGGGAGCTTTGAAGGAGGGTTACAGGGGGTGTGGAGAGTGAGAGAAGAGGGGGCCCTAAGTGGAGGGAGATTCAGCCAAAGAGGGGATCTGGGGTGAGGGCTCTGACAAGGGGATTTGGGAGTGCTCTCTGAGAGGATCCTGGGGGGAGGAGACTGACAGGAAGGAAGTTCTGGGGAAAGCCAGATTCTGGGAAGGGGCTCTAGAAGAAAAGGATTCTAGGGGGATAAGGAGGTGAGTTCTAGGAGGCAGGGGAGTCTGAGTCCTGCCAGAATTCTCGGGGAAGATTTCCAGAAGATAAGAAGATTGCAGATGGTGAAGCAGTAAGACAAGCTTCCTTTGAGGGAGGTGAGACCTGATCTCCAGTAACATCTTCTGAAAAGACTATCCTTTCTCCATGAACTGACCCGGCATCCTGGTTAAAAAACAAAAATCTACTGATCACACATATAACAGATATATTTCCAGGCTTTCTTTCCTGTTTTGCTGATTTACACGTCTATCATTAACAATCACAGTCTTGATTATTGTGGCTTTATAGAAAGTTCTGAAATCTCACATTAAAAGTCCTTCAAATTTGTTCTTTTTCAAAACTGTCTTGACTACTTTTGCCACTACATTTCCACATACATTTTAAGATCAACTTGTGAATTTCTATGAAAATCCTGCTGAGACTCTGACTGGGACTGCTCTGCACCTACAGATTCTATAAATCAACTCAGAAAGAATACACATCTTAAGAATACTGAGTTTTCTAGTTCCTGAATATGGTATCTGTAGGTCTTGTTTCCTGCTGGGACTTGCATTAGAGAGGGTATAATCGCTCTTTGGAAAATACTCTTATCATAGTTTAAGTATGACACTGGGCTGAAGAGACTAAGAGAGTATAAATGTAAACATGGAATATTTTCATGATACTGATGGAATAGCAAGACAGCTAAATGTGGGAAAGGACATAAAGTCCTGTGCTGCTGCACGCAGGTCTTGGTAGCAGCATGCAGGATCTAGTTCCTGACCAGGGATGGAGCCGGTCCTGCATGGGGAGTGAGGAGGCTTAGCCACCAAGGAAGTTCTGGGATGAAGATTTTGTGAAAACAGGTTCTAGGGGGTTGTTCTGGGAAAAGTGGATGAGGGGAGAGGGAGCTTTGAAGGAGGGTTACAGGGGGTGTGGAGAGTGAGAGAAGAGGGGGCCCTAAGTGGAGGGAGATTCAGCCAAAGAGGGGATCTGGGGTGAGGGCTCTGACAAGGGGATTTGGGAGTGCTCTCTGAGAGGATCCTGGGGGGAGGAGACTGACAGGAAGGAAGTTCTGGGGAAAGCCAGATTCTGGGAAGGGGCTCTAGAAGAAAAGGATTCTAGGGGGATAAGGAGGTGAGTTCTAGGAGGCAGGGGAGTCTGAGTCCTGCCAGAATTCTCGGGGAAGATTTCCAGAAGATAAGAAGATTGCAGATGGTGAAGCAGTAAGACAAGCTTCCTTTGAGGGAGGTGAGACCTGATCTCCAGTAACATCTTCTGAAAAGACTATCCTTTCTCCATGAACTGACCCGGCATCCTGGTTAAAAAACAAAAATCTACTGATCACACATATAACAGATATATTTCCAGGCTTTCTTTCCTGTTTTGCTGATTTACACGTCTATCATTAACAATCACAGTCTTGATTATTGTGGCTTTATAGAAAGTTCTGAAATCTCACATTAAAAGTCCTTCAAATTTGTTCTTTTTCAAAACTGTCTTGACTACTTTTGCCACTACATTTCCACATACATTTTAAGATCAACTTGTGAATTTCTATGAAAATCCTGCTGAGACTCTGACTGGGACTGCTCTGCACCTACAGATTCTATAAATCAACTCAGAAAGAATACACATCTTAAGAATACTGAGTTTTCTAGTTCCTGAATATGGTATCTGTAGGTCTTGTTTCCTGCTGGGACTTGCATTAGAGAGGGTATAATCGCTCTTTGGAAAATACTCTTATCATAGTTTAAGTATGACACTGGGCTGAAGAGACTAAGAGAGTATACTGTAAACATGGAATATCATGATACTGATGGAATAGCAAAAACTATGCTAGTCTAAGTTCTTTTCAAACATTCGTAAGTTCAAATACATAAATTCAGAAGTATGATATTTGTTGACTTATAGGAGCAAGACAGCTAAATGTGGGAAAGGACATAAAGGGAAACAAACCTTCAATCCTCACCTCATACTAATGTGAAGTGATCAGAAGAACTAAAACTAAAAGCAAAAACTGTAAAACTTCTATAAGAAAACACAGAAATACTATCATCTTCTTGTACATGTAAAACATTTTTAAGCTCTCAGGATATTTTTACATCATTTGGTTTTGTAACCTTTGAGTTTTTTCTGTAGAGGCAAGCAAAAAGGCAATAATGCCACTTACGCTAATGGGAAAACCAGAGTCCAAAGGACCTAAGTGCTGTGACAGAGAGGCACGGTGGAAAGGACATGGGTTGTGAGCGTACAGATTGGGCTCTGAATTCTGTATCGTTTACTAAACACATGACCTTGGGGACATGACATAATTTCCTGAAGCTCTGGATTTCTAACATGTAAAACAGAGATAATCCTTGTCTTCATAAGTTCTTGTTTTTATTCAGCTAACACATACTTATTGAAAGCCCATTATGTCCTAAGCAACAACTGTTCTAAGTCTTGGAGATAAAGCAGAAAATTCCCCTTCTGCAAGGGGCTTGCATTCTAGTACAGAAGATGGAAAATAAAAAAGATACAGTTTACTCCCTGGCCTGGGAAGAGCCCATGTGCCGCGGAGCAGCTGGACCGATGTGTCCAGCTACCAAGCCAGCGCTCTGGAGTGCATGCTCCCAGAGCCGGTGTTCTGCAACGAGAGAGGCCACTGCAATGGGAGACCCGTACAGGCCAAAGAACAAAGACGGAAATAAATGAAAGACCAATAGAAGTCGCCAAAAAAAAAAAAAGATACACCAGTAGGTGGGAGACAGAAAATGCTGAGTTGCAGAGGGCTGTAATTTTAGGCCAGGGAGCACCTCTTTTCAAAGGACATTTGAGTAAAGATTCAAAGGAGCAGAGGGAGAGAGTTGTGCAGATATGGGATAAGAACACAGCAGGCAGAGATAAGCAAGGGCAAAGCCCCATCGCCGCCGTGTGCTTCCCACGTTCTATGAATAGCAAAGGCAACCAGGCTTGGAACAGAAAGCAAGAGGGAAAGAGGGAGAAGAGTAGTAAATGAGCTGAGAGAGGCAGTAAAACAGGCGGTAGAGGGAGGGAAGATTATGGCGGTCACATTATAAGAACTATTGTAAGGACCCTGGCTTACTTTCAGCATGAAATGTGAAACAGAGGAGCAACATAATCTGACCCAAGTCTTCAAAGGAGCACTCTGGCTGCTGTGTTGAAAACACAAGGAAGGTGGGTTAACAGTGAAAGCAAAGCACTCACCCAGGCAAGAGATAACTGTGCTTTCAATCAGGGAGAAGCTGTAAGATTCTTGTTGTTCAGTCACTCAGTCGTGTCTGTCTCTTCGGGACCTCGTGGACTGGAGCATGCTAGGCTTCCCTGTCCTTCACTCTCTCCTGGAGTTTGCTCAAACTCATGTCCACTGAGTTGGCGATGCTATCTAACCATCTCATCATCCATTGCCCCCTTCTCCTGTCTTCAGTCTTTCCCAGCATCAGGGTCTTTCCCAGTGAGTCAGCTCTTTGAATCAATCAGGTGGCTAAAGTACCAGAGCTTCAGCATGAGTCCTTCCAATGAATATTCAGGGCTGCTTTCCTTCAGGATTGTCTGGTTTGGTCTCTTTGTAGTCCAAGGGACTCTCAAGAGTCTTCTCCAGCACCACAACTCAAAAAGCATTTATTCTTTCATGCTCAGCCTTCTTTATGATCCAACTCTCACATTCACAAATGACTAACAGAAAACCATAGTTCTGACTATGTGGACTTCTGTTGGCAAAGTGATGTCTCTGCTTTTTAATACACTGTCTGGTTTGTCATAGCTTCCCTTTCAAGGAGTATCTTTTAATTTCATGGCTGCAGTCACCATCCACAATGATTTTGGAGCCCAAGAAAATAAACTCTGTCACTGCTTCCACTTTTCCCCAACTATTTTCTATGAAGTGATGGGACTGGATGCTATGATCTTAGTCTTGCGACTATTGAGTTTTAGGCCAGCTTTTTATTCTCCTCTTTCACCCTCATCAAGATACTCTTTAGTTCCTTTTGGCTTTCTGCCATTAGCGTAAGATCTTAGATATACTTTAAAGACAGAACTAACAGGAGCTGATTAATACATTGGTTGCATGGTAAAAACTAAAAGCAGCCTAGGAGAGCTGCCAGTCACTCTGATGAAAAAACGGTAGAAAGGGCAGGGTTGAGGACAAAGATCAAGACTTCAGAATCAGACATACTACATCTGAGATGTCTATTAGAGAATCAAGGGATGTTGAGCACAGTTAAATATGACCATTTGGAGTTTAGAGGAAATGAATTAACTGGAGACTGCCATAGAAATGGTAATTAAATGGTTTTTTAAGTCATGAAACTTGATGAAATTACGAAAGAACATAGTCCCTGGACTGTTTCAATATTTAGAGAGGTTAGAGTTTAAGAACTGGCTGAAAAGGAACAGATAGTAAGGAGAAAGAAACTCAGGTGAATACACTTCAAATTAGTGCTTCTCAAACTTTAATCATTTAGGGATCTTGCTGAAATGCAGTCTTCAATTCAACAGATCTGAGGTGGTGTCTAAAATTCAGCTTTTCTAAACGGCTCCCAGGTGGTAGGCAGACTTTAAGGGACTATGAAGAGCTTTCATAAAGAAGAGCGTCATCAACTGCATTATATATTTCTGATGGCTCAAACAGATGAGGACTGAGTATTGAACCACTGGATCCAGCAACATGGTAACTATGTCATTAAGAGATATTTCAGTGAAGCACCAGGGGCAAAAGCCTGATTGGAGCAGGGTCTAAGAAAAAAGGGAGAGGGAAGAATATAGAGAGTGAGTTTGGAGAACTCTGTTGGGAAGTTTTACTATAAAAGGAAGGAGAGGAGTGAGATGACAGCTTGAGAGGCAAGTGGGATCAAGGAAAGGGCCTCTACAACTTTTTACTGCAAAAACTTTCATGCACAGTGAAAAATTATATAGCACAATAAATAACCTGTGACTTCCACCTAGGTTTAACAACTGCCAACATTCTATGCATCCAAATGCATACAAGTGATGGGACTGGATGCTATGATCTTACTCTTGCAATGTTCTATGCAACATTCTATGCATCCTGTGCATCCAAATGTGCATAGGAAAGATGTTTTAAAACACAAGATAATCCAGTAGAAAAGGAAAATCTGATGTTGAGCAGGAGAGAGCTACTAAGAACATGTCAATTTGTAGGAGAAAGGGGATGGACTGCGTGCACAAAAATGGAAGGATTGTCTTTTATTCTTAGCAGTGACACAGAAAAACTGAGTCTGAATGAAGGTAGGTAGGAAAATATTGTGGTGGCTGCTTCTCATTCTGTTTACTAAAACGGCAAGCAAGGTTATCAGCAGACAGTTTCTGGAGAAGAGATGTTGGAGGACTGAGGATAAACAGAGTACGACAGTGTCCACAGAGCAAACAGCCAGGGAAGTAGAAGTATGAGGCTGCATGGCATTCAGGGCCCAGCGGAAGTTCTGAGAAGACTCTCTCAAATGAGGAAGCACAACAGCGAAGAGGTTCAAGAAATACACACAACAGCGAAGAGGTTCAAGAAATACACGCTGGGGCTGCTCTGGTGGTCCAGTGGCTGGAGAGTCCGCCTTGCAGTGTAAGGGGCACCAGTTCAATCCCGGGCCCGGGAAGATCCCACGTGCCGAGGAACAGCTGGGCCGGTGTGTCCAACTACAAGCCAGCCCTCTGGAGCGCATGCGTCTGGAGCCAGTGCCACGCAACGAGAGAGGCCACTGTGATGGGAGACCCACACAGGCCAAAGAATAAAGATGGATGAAAAATAAATGATAAAGGCAAAAAAATGAAAAGAAATACACTCTGGAGTCCAAGTGCCTGCAGCACATTACCTGGCCTTTTAAACTATAGGTTCTCCATCAGTAAATATGGCATAATAACAGTATCCACCTGCAGGGTGGAAGAGACCCTGATGATGGGAAAGATTGGGGGCAGGAGGAGAAGGGGGCAACTGAGGATGAGACAGTTCGATGGCACCACTGACTCAACAGACACGAGAATGAGCAAACTCTGGCAGAGAGTGAAGGACATTCAGGGAAGCTGGGCATGCTGCAGTCCATGGTGTCACAGAGAGTTGGACACGACTTAGCAACTGAACAAAAGACAGCTAAGGATGACATGAGATAGCACATACAAAGTACACAGAACAGACGACTGCAGTTTTTATAAAAGAGTCCCAATGTGAGGAAAGATGTTTTAAAACACAAGATAATCCAGTAGAAAAGGAAAATCTGATGTTGAGCAGGAGAGAGCTACTAAGAACATGTCAATTTGTAGGAGAAAGGGGATGGACTGCGTGCACAAAAATGGAAGGATTGTCTTTTATTCTTAGCAGTGACACAGAAAAACTGAGTCTGAATGAAGGTAGGTAGGAAAATATTGTGGTGGCTGCTTCTCATTCTGTTTACTAGAACGGCAAGCAAGGTTATCAGCAGACAGTTTCTGGAGAAGAGATGTTGGAGGACTGAGGATAAACAGAGTACGACAGTGTCCACAGAGCAAACAGCCAGGGAAGTAGAAGTATGAGGCTGCATGGCATTCAGGGCCCAGCGGAAGTTCTGAGAAGACTCTCTCAAATGAGGAAGCACAACAGCGAAGAGGTTCAAGAAATACACACAACAGCGAAGAGGTTCAAGAAATACACGCTGGGGCTGCTCTGGTGGTCCAGTGGCTGGAGAGTCCGCCTTGCAGTGTAAGGGGCACCAGTTCAATCCCGGGCCCGGGAAGATCCCACGTGCCGAGGAACAGCTGGGCCGGTGTGTCCAACTACAAGCCAGCCCTCTGGAGCGCATGCGTCTGGAGCCAGTGCCACGCAACGAGAGAGGCCACTGTGATGGGAGACCCACACAGGCCAAAGAATAAAGATGGATGAAAAATAAATGATAAAGGCAAAAAAATGAAAAGAAATACACTCTGGAGTCCAAGTGCCTGCAGCACATTACCTGGCCTTTTAAACTATAGGTTCTCCATCAGTAAATATGGCATAATAACAGTATCCACCTGCAGGGTGGAAGAGACCCTGATGATGGGAAAGATTGGGGGCAGGAGGAGAAGGGGGCAACTGAGGATGAGACAGTTCGATGGCACCACTGACTCAACAGACACGAGAATGAGCAAACTCTGGCAGAGAGTGAAGGACATTCAGGGAAGCTGGGCATGCTGCAGTCCATGGTGTCACAGAGAGTTGGACACGACTTAGCAACTGAACAAAAGACAGCTAAGGATGACATGAGATAGCACATACAAAGTACACAGAACAGAGCTTGACATAAAGTATTATGTAATTGCTAAATGTATCACTGTATTTTATATAAAAAGAGTCCATAAAACACAGTATAAAAAAAGAGTAAGTTACCAGTAGTAGCACAGCTGGAGTCAGAACATCATATTTATTATTTAGTAAAGATGTCCAAAATAAGAGCAAGTAAAAAGGTAAAACCAGTGTGATTCTGTATTTAAAACAACAAATCACTGTAGAGAGTATTAACACAACAGAGTTCTGAAAAGACACCCAATACTACACATCCAGACATTAACAGTAATTCTCTCTCAGTGGAGAACTGGTGCTTATTTATGTTTACATCTTCTACATTTTCTACAGTGATTATATTTTTCCTTATAATACTTAATTTACTTTTTTAAACAAGAAAAGCTGCAACAAAGGCTAATGGAGAAATCACTTATCCTCACTATACTCAATCCTTGTTAAAACTTTTACACATTTGCCTATTGCCTTTTTTTTTTTAAATTATTGCTTTATTTATTTTAATTTGGCTGCACTGGGTCTTAACTTGTGGCATGTGGGATCTAGTTTCCTGACCAAGGATCGAACCCGGGTCCTCTGCATTAGGAGCAGAGTCTTAACCACTGGTCCACCAGGAAAGTCCCTTGCCTCCTGTCTTCAGACATATATATTTATATATATATACACCTATAAAAAGGTTATGAAAATAAAAACACAACTGTAGAAACTTTTTTAAATTTGAAGAGAGAAACCATAAGAACTTTACACAGGTAAAACTACCACTCCTCTCTCCTTGATAAGCTATCCCTGACTGGACCCTTTTTGCCATTCCTGGAGACAACTACTGCTGAGCTTGGGATGCACATTCTAATCTTTTGCTATACATATTTATATGTAAGATTTAAAAATACATGCAATGTTTTGTTTTTAAAATTTTAAGTGGTCTCATACTGCAGCTTGCTTTTCTCACTTGACATATTTTAAAGCTGATGTTGATACATATATTATTCATTTCTGCTATATATTCTTTCCCTGAACATATGCGCCAATACTTGATGACATGAGATAGCACATACAAAGTACACAGAACAGAGCTTGACATAAAGTATTATGTAATTGCTAAATGTATCACTGTATTTTATATAAAAAGAGTCCATAAAACACAGTATAAAAAAAGAGTAAGTTACCAGTAGTAGCACAGCTGGAGTCAGAACATCATATTTATTATTTAGTAAAGATGTCCAAAATAAGAGCAAGTAAAAAGGTAAAACCAGTGTGATTCTGTATTTAAAACAACAAATCACTGTAGAGAGTATTAACACAACAGAGTTCTGAAAAGACACCCAATACTACACATCCAGACATTAATAGTAATTCTCTCTCAGTGGAGAACTGGTGCTTATTTATGTTTACATCTTCTACATTTTCTACAGTGATTATATTTTTCCTTATAATACTTAATTTACTTTTTTAAACAAGAAAAGCTGCAACAAAGGCTAATGGAGAAATCACTTATCCTCACTATACTCAATCCTTGTTAAAACTTTTACACATTTGCCTATTGCCTTTTTTTTTTTAAATTATTGCTTTATTTATTTTAATTTGGCTGCACTGGGTCTTAACTTGTGGCATGTGGGATCTAGTTTCCTGACCAAGGATCGAACCCGGGTCCTCTGCATTAGGAGCAGAGTCTTAACCACTGGTCCACCAGGAAAGTCCCTTGCCTCCTGTCTTCAGACATATATATTTATATATATATACACCTATAAAAAGGTTATGAAAATAAAAACACAACTGTAGAATCTTTTTAATTAGAAGAGAGAAACCATAAGAACTTTACACAGGTAAAACTACCACTCCTCTCTCCTTGATAAGCTATCCCTGACTGGACCCTTTTTGCCATTCCTGGAGACAACTACTGCTGAGCTTGGGATGCACATTCTAATCTTTTGCTATACATATTTATATGTAAGATTTAAAAATACATGCAATGTTTTGTTTTTAAAATTTTAAGTGGTCTCATACTGCAGCTTGCTTTTCTCACTTGACATATTTTAAAGCTGATGTTGATACATATATTATTCATTTCTGCTATATATTCTTTCCCTGAACATATGCGCCAATACTTGATGCAGTCCTCTACTGATGGACACTTATGTTTCCAAATTTTCACTGTTACGTATTTTCCTGTAGTACATGTCTTCCTCTCTAGTACTCTTTGTGCACAAGCTGGCTGTTTTTCGATAGTAGACCAAACACTCCATTTTAATAGACTTATCTCCAGGAGGGCTGGTTGTATCAAGAGTGGCCCAGTAAGCAATCCCCTCATCTTTATCAATATTTAATCTTGCCAGAATTTGGGCATTTTGCCAATTCTAGTAGGTAAAAAATAGGACTTCTTTTAATTTGCATTTTTTGTATCCTCCTCTCAACTACTGTTTTTATCTACCAGAAAATGTTTACTATAATGAAATATTCTTTAACCAATCAGAATTATTTTTAGTCATTAATACATGTTCACCATCTTTCCAAATTCAAGTCATCCTTCTATCTTTCTTTGAACTAGGCTTATCTATGAATAAAAAGAAGTATATGCTTCATTATTCTTTTAAGTAAATTGTGAGGACTTATTTTTAAATTACTTTTAATCACCTTACAAGGAGAATACATCATCCTTGTGAGAGCAACTTTTTCTGTGTGCCTCCTTGACTTAACATTTAGTAAATTTTCTAATAATGCTAAATTTAAAATTATATAATAAATACTAGACTGAAATGAAAAGCCCTGCAAAGAAATAGCACGACAGACTACAATTCGTGAAATCTCTTTGTAACATCATTCTTTAAAATATCTTGGCCCTTAGGGAGAATCAATGACTGTCCGGTGAGAAGATGATAAACACATACTACATGACTCCTGAATCCTAGGAGTCTTTCAATTATTTACCGCTAGAATAGCTCTGCTCTCTTAAAGTAAACCTAGGAATCAGAAACGACCTTTTGCTGAAGGGAAAAGATAGAGCCAAGCAGGAAAGACACCACCCATCTACTGCCTGCTTATATTCTGTAATCCAGCAAAGGGTGACAGTCCCAGTAACGTTCCTAATTCCTGGAGGTCTCTATCTAACGAATGACTGCAACCCTCGTGCCAGTAACGTATGCTCTCCTGTGCTTAATATATTCTTTCCCTGAACATATGCGCCAATACTTGATGCAGTCCTCTACTGATGGACACTTATGTTTCCAAATTTTCACTGTTACGTATTTTCCTGTAGTACATGTCTTCCTCTCTAGTACTCTTTGTGCACAAGCTGGCTGTTTTCGATAGTAGACCAAACACTCCATTTTAATAGACTTATCTCCAGGAGGGCTGGTTGTATCAAGAGTGGCCCAGTAAGCAATCCCCTCATCTTTATCAATATTTAATCTTGCCAGAATTTGGGCATTTTGCCAATTCTAGTAGGTAAAAAATAGGACTTCTTTTAATTTGCATTTTTTGTATCCTCCTCTCAACTACTGTTTTTATCTACCAGAAAATGTTTACTATAATGAAATATTCTTTAACCAATCAGAATTATTTTTAGTCATTAATACATGTTCACCATCTTTCCAAATTCAAGTCATCCTTCTATCTTTCTTTGAACTAGGCTTATCTATGAATAAAAAGAAGTATATGCTTCATTATTCTTTTAAGTAAATTGTGAGGACTTATTTTTAAATTACTTTTAATCACCTTACAAGGAGAATACATCATCCTTGTGAGAGCAACTTTTTCTGTGTGCCTCCTTGACTTAACATTTAGTAAATTTTCTAATAATGCTAAATTTAAAATTATATAATAAATACTAGACTGAAATGAAAAGCCCTGCAAAGAAATAGCACGACAGACTACAATTCGTGAAATCTCTTTGTAACATCATTCTTTAAAATATCTTGGCCCTTAGGGAGAATCAATGACTGTCCGGTGAGAAGATGATAAACACATACTACATGACTCCTGAATCCTAGGAGTCTTTCAATTATTTACCGCTAGAATAGCTCTGCTCTCTTAAAGTAAACCTAGGAATCAGAAACGACCTTTTGCTGAAGGGAAAAGATAGAGCCAAGCAGGAAAGACACCACCCATCTACTGCCTGCTTATATTCTGTAATCCAGCAAAGGTGACACCTGTGACAGTCCCAGTAACGCGTTCTTCCTAATTCCTGGAGGTCTCTATCTAACGAATGACTGCAACCCTCGTGCATGATGCAGTGAGACGGTATGCTCTCCTGTGCTTACACCCTGTAACTGGAGAATCAATTTTGGAGAGTCAGAAAAGATCCTTTTGAACAGTCTCTGGAAATCCTTCAGAGGAAAGACTGGTCTGAAGTGAGGGCTGCGTGGAAGTACATTGTTAAGGAGCTATTTAAATAGTCTATAGATTGCTGGTCAGCTCCGTCTAGCTTGTTCTGTCCTTGGTGAAACGATGGTGGAGGACAATGGAAGAGGAACCTGACGTTTAACAGTTTAAATAGTTGTAAGGAATGTAATTTCCTGTTTACTTTAAATATCAGCATTTTAACATTGTTATATGAATGTTCCTTGTGAAGCATCTGTTCTCCCTTTATAAGTAGAAAATCTCCCACCTCTGAGGAAACCGCCAGGGCTGGTGGGAGCAGGAGAGGCCAGCCCTCCTCTCTGCACCGTGCTTGTTTACTCCTAGCTGCCTTTCCCCGTTTGGTCTCTGTCACTGGCATAAAAGACCTTCCCTCGAATGTCCACTAAGTGAGAGATAACCTGTTTTTACTTGGAGACTAAAAGCCTCTCTGGAAGCATGGAGCACATGGATGGGCTTCTTATTCTGAACTCCCATGTGCTCCCATCCATAAGGAATTCCAGATATCACTACCTTTGGCTGGAAGATTCCTCAAACGAGTCTTTCAGTCTCCTGCCTGAAGGGGAAGGTTAGCTGCCAGCGCTCTGGGAAACAAATGAAAAGAGAGTACTGGGGAACTCTCCATTCCTCACTCAGTAGGCACTCACCCAACCACTGCCCCCACCCCCTCACCGCACCTCATTTCCCCTGTGTCCTGGGTCCAGAAACCCTCTTGCCTCTCCAGGGTCCTGCCAGGATAGGGATACAGTAGCCACCAAGCAGGGGTCGAAACATTTTAATTTATGAACTCTTCCTCCTCCAGAGAAAACTCACACTGCCAATTCTTGAGACTTGAGGATTCCACGGTACAAATCAGGTTGGTTCCCATTTCTCCTCAGTCAGTTAATAATTCAGTTTTTTTGGGGGGTGCACCATGTCCATTATTATGTCTCCATCTGCTTTCTAGCTTTTAAAATGTCACTGCTATTCTTTTCTTCCTCTCTGTTACCTTCATCTTTATATGCTCAGCTTTAACACAGTTTTCATTATTATAGTTTTGGTGGCATCTCAAGGGAACAAAAATGGGTCACCTTAACCTGAAAACCACACAATAACTTTAATAAGAGGATTTTCAACCTGTCAAAGCCTTCAGGAACTAAAGATATGCTGCCAAAACTAATGTCAGCTGCTAGCTTGTTCTGTCCTTGGTGAAACGATGGTGGAGGACAATGGAAGAGGAACCTGACGTTTAACAGTTTAAATAGTTGTAAGGAATGTAATTTCCTGTTTACTTTAAATATCAGCATTTTAACATTGTTATATGAATGTTCCTTGTGAAGCATCTGTTCTCCCTTTATAAGTAGAAAATCTCCCACCTCTGAGGAAACCGCCAGGGCTGGTGGGAGCAGGAGAGGCCAGCCCTCCTCTCTGCACCGTGCTTGTTTACTCCTAGCTGCCTTTCCCCGTTTGGTCTCTGTCACTGGCATAAAAGACCTTCCCTCGAATGTCCACTAAGTGAGAGATAACCTGTTTTTACTTGGAGACTAAAAGCCTCTCTGGAAGCATGGAGCACATGGATGGGCTTCTTATTCTGAACTCCCATGTGCTCCCATCCATAAGGAATTCCAGATATCACTACCTTTGGCTGGAAGATTCCTCAAACGAGTCTTTCAGTCTCCTGCCTGAAGGGGAAGGTTAGCTGCCAGCGCTCTGGGAAACAAATGAAAAGAGAGTACTGGGGAACTCTCCATTCCTCACTCAGTAGGCACTCACCCAACCACTGCCCCCACCCCCTCACCGCACCTCATTTCCCCTGTGTCCTGGGTCCAGAAACCCTCTTGCCTCTCCAGGGTCCTGCCAGGATAGGGATACAGTAGCCACCAAGCAGGGGTCGAAACATTTTAATTTATGAACTCTTCCTCCTCCAGAGAAAACTCACACTGCCAATTCTTGAGACTTGAGGATTCCACGGTACAAATCAGGTTGGTTCCCATTTCTCCTCAGTCAGTTAATAATTCAGTTTTTTTGGGGGGTGCACCATGTCCATTATTATGTCTCCATCTGCTTTCTAGCTTTTAAAATGTCACTGCTATTCTTTTCTTCCTCTCTGTTACCTTCATCTTTATATGCTCAGCTTTAACACAGTTTTCATTATTATAGTTTTGGTGGCATCTCAAGGGAACAAAAATGGGTCACCTTAACCTGAAAACCACACAATAACTTTAATAAGAGGATTTTCAACCTGTCAAAGCCTTCAGGAACTAAAGATATGCTGGTACATTTAACCAGTTGCATATACTGTCTTATAAGAATCAAAAGGAAAAAAAGGAATTGTATCTTCTTTGGTTGAATTTAAGTTGGAAATAAAAAATATTATCTATGAGAAGACATACTTTATACTAATAGTTTTTCAGCTACTAAAATAAAGGATAAACTCAGCAGATGATCTACATTTATAGCCAGACACAGTCATCATAGTAAAGAGCTACTTCAAAATGTACATAAAGTATTTTAAAGACATAGACTGTAAAGTTTATATAGATCCCAAATTGTAAAGTACTGGCAAAATACTGCCTCTTCACTATTCCCCAGACCACAGAACAATTCTAATCTGATAGTGTCTTTCTACTGTCACTTAATCAACAGTGGCTTCACTGCCCCATCACTGTTTCTAAAACAATATTTAATACGATTCGCTGCTGCCCCTGTGTATGGCAAAAGCCTCTTCACTGCTGCTATTCTTTTATTACTTTTTTGACTGTTTTTCCCTTTTCTTGACACTTCTCAGTTTTGATATGACAAGGATATGGCTGCTCCCTCTTCTGCAAGGTAAGCCTAGCAGTGACATGCAGTTGTGTGTAATCACGGCTGCATTTTTACATTTTTGTAATATGTGTCTATCATAGGCCAGGCCTTGTTCCAGGCATCAGAGATAAAACTAAGAGGGAAACAAGACCCCTGCTCTTGTACACCTTGTATTCTAGTGGGGATGACAGACAATAAACAAGTATGTCACACGGAGTTGGGTGTTAAAAACAAGGGTAAGGTGGGAGCGTGTTAGTTATATAACGAGACTGCTGAAGGCCTCCTTGAAAAGGCAACACTTGAACAGAGATGTAAGTGAAAAGCTTTGTGAAGATCTGGTGGCAGGAGCACTTATCCTAAAAAGAAAATAAGTCCAAAGGCCCTGAGAGGAAAGAGCCCACTTGGCCTGCTGAAGAATCAGCAAAGAGGCTGGTGGGATGGAGGCAGAACAAGCTTCGTTTCTCTCTCAGTGTTCACCATGGTTTAGTTTTTTGCAAGATTTTACTACAATTTTTCAAATTTGAACAAATTCAGAGGTGGGACTATTTCAGTCTACTGGGTAAGTGGGAATGTTACTGAATAAGGTTATAATTTGCTGCAATAAGGACTTTGGCTGAATACACACTGATAAACAATCAAAATTACAAATATATTGCCAAGTTTTCCTGACGAGAATATAGTGTAGGACAGTGGGACGATTTAGGATCTAGATCTGGTTTTGAGTCGGTTCTAAGCTTATGTGCTGTAAATGATGCTGAGTCAGAGTAAGTATTAGTACGTATACATTCTTTTATTGTTTTATTCTAATTTTATAATGTAAAGGTGGTATAGTGTTATGGAAGAACAATGGCTTGGGAGCAAAACATTTTGAGTTGAACACTTTTGCTGCTGCTTATTAAATGTGTGGTCTAGACAAGTCATTTAGAAGTACAGTTTCTTTATTTGATAAAATTATCTATTTTGTAACATTATTAAGATTAAATGACATATTGACCTATACATGTGAAAGTCTTCTATATACTATGTTAAATTAACTTAAAACACATGCATATTTTAAAACTATCTATGGAATTTCCAACCTATATTTTACTCAAATGTTTTCATCTAAGCACTTTCAACTATATTTAATTTTACCTTTTATTTATTGTTTATCTGTGCCGGCATGCAAAATTTATCCTTCGCAGTCAGTTTCCTATTTTGGCCTATGATAAATTTTATGAAGTAATTTTTTGTCTCAAAAAAAATTCAATGGATATGAACTAATCAACTTGAAATCCTCAAGAAGGTTCAAAATGCAGACTTACATTTTACTTTATTTTCACTATGTTTCACACAGATGATCATTTTGCAATAGAAAATTTGGGAACGTGGAAAAAGCAGTTTGAAAGGATAATGAACAATCATTTGACAACTTAGTAACTGTTGATGACTTTTTAGTGGAGTTTTTTGGGGGAGGAACTATTTTTATCTTTGAATCCTCACTGCTTAGCTATATTAGAGCATGCTAAACATAAACTCAGTCACATACTTATTGTCAAATATTTGATATGTTTTGAGGACTATATTAAAGACAGACTATTCTGTTTCTGAATATCATACTGCTAGGCATTAGCTAAAAGTGTCCACACATTGCTGGAGAGTCACTGTAAATGCAAATCACAAGAACAGTAGCTAAAACCTTTAAAACACTCTTGACAATCTTCAGAACTAATTTACAAGAGATTTACCAGAATGGAACTTACTCCATGCCCTGTGCAGTCTGCCGTGCAATATCTATAAGTTTGATCATCTCGAATTTGGTCTCAATGATGTGGAGATGATGATATAAGCTGGAGCCCTCACACCACTGGGTAACAATAGCCAGCTGTGGCTTTGTTGAATAACCCATGAAGAGGAGGATATTCACATGTCGAGTTTTCCTATAAAAAGAAACGTGACAGTAAATAGTGAATACTGATAACCATTAGCAAATGATAAAACAACAACAACAAAAAACAGGGCTAAAGCAATAAGATGCTGTCAGAAAAAGGTATTTTTTTTTAAAAAGGCAACAGAAGGATAAATTTAGATGAGACTAGGAAATTATGTAGTCTAAATCCTGCCCTTTTCATAAATGTCTTTTTTAGTGTACCGCACAGATAGGCAATTAGAGATTGTCTAAGTACCTTCAATTACGGGATGCTCATCACTGAAACGGTAGCCTGTTCACACTATTTTTTATTTTTGTTGTTTTTCCTTTTTCGGGCTGCACCATATGGCATGTGGAATGCTAGTTCCTCAACCAGGGATGGAACCTGTGCCCCCTGCAGTGGAAGTTTGGAGTCTTAATCACTGGACCATCTGGGAAGTCCCTTCTCCCTCTCTTTTTTCCTTTTAAGTGATTCTAGTATTAGTACAATTTTAGGTTGATAAAAAATGATTTTCCTACAATTTCCATCACTGGCTTCCCTGCTGCACTCTCTAGAATAAAACAGAGCAAGTTTACACCCTCTTGAACTTAACAGCCTTCTATGGACCCAAATGTTCTCAGTTCTGTTGACAATTTTCTCCCGAAGTTATAGTTCCAGGTTCCTCCCCATGTAAGTTGTCCTTGCCCAGATACGCTCTAGTCTGCTAATTTCCCTCAAGTTCCAGGCTTGGTACAATCTCTAAATATGTTCTGATAATCTTAGAATTTTGGAAGCATTATTTCCATAAGTAGAAGTACTACTTCTCATGATCAGAACGCTGTTTCCATTAATTCACTCTAGGATTAGTATTTTTATCAACTGTACCATATAGCATTGCATACCACTTAAAAGAATACAGTTAGGCCACTGGATTTGCTCTGCCATGGCCCACACTCTGTCTGTGGAGTGTGCTTTCTCTGAATCTGAATAAATCCATTTCTTACCTATCACTTTGCCTCTCGCTGAATTCTTCTCTGCAAAGAGACATGAAGAACCTGAACCTCAGTGGGTCCAGACATTGGGAGAGGGCTGCTAACAATTTATATGGCCAATTTGATGAAGAATCTCAGAGGCAGTGAACTGAGGGGGTGTGTCTGGAGCTACAAAAATTAATGAACTACCTTCCTTTGGGTCTGTATACCAGCTAAGAAAAACTCGCATATGTTTAAAAAAAAAAAAAAAAAGAATACGGTTAAAGACAAAATATATTCAGACAGACTTTTTAAAAAAAATACATTTTTTCTTTTTCCCCATTATGCCTCTTTTTTATTTATATTTATTTTCATCAATCCTTTTATTTTTCAGCCTGTGTGGGCCTCCCATTGTAGCGGCCTCTCTTGTTGCAGAGCACTGGCTCTGGGCGCATGTGCTCCAGAGGGCTGGCTCATAATTGGACACACCGGTCCAGCCGCTCCATGGCATGTGGAATCTTCCCGGGCCCGGCATCGAACTGGTGCCCCCCAGCACTGCAAGGCAGACTCTCTATCCACTGGACCACCAGGGAAGCCTCCAGACTTTGTTTTATCCATTTTGAATAAATCTGTGAAGCTAACAGCAGTTATAACTAGAAATTACAAGTTGATTAAGATAACCTCTCTCTCTCTTTTTTTGTTTTTTAAATTTTGGCCTCTTTTATTGGTCCTTCATTTATTTATTGTCATCCACCTTAATTCCCTGGCCTGTGTGGGCCTCCCATTGCAGTGGCCTCTCTTGGTGCAGAGCACTGACTCCGGGCGCATGCGCTCCAGAGTGCTGGCTTGGCCCGGGAACGAACCGGCGCCCCTTGCACTCCAAGGCAGACTCTTTACCCACTGGACCACCATGGAGGCCCAAGATAACTTCTCTGGAAAACATAATTCACAGAGGCTCACCTGAGTACTCCTACTTCATTTTTGAAGGCCTGTAACTGCTGAGGTGTGGGTGCCGTCACATTCAACATTTTCACTGCGACATCACCTAAAAGGTAAATGCCATTTCAAATGCCATTCCAGTTTTCAAAATTTTAAAAATATAAAAAACTCTAGGGTATTTTCACAAATTACCACAGCATTAAAATTATACTGTTATAAAATTGCACATAAATTATACCATAACTCCCTAAAAAGCATTAATTTTCTAAGGATAAAAATGAAATATATCATTACTATTCTAATATTTTAAAATATCAATCCAAAAATAAATTAATAAATAAAACAGCCAATCTCATTTTTCCCTTAAAAATTTAGTAAAACCAATTAAATACCCAAGATGTTTTCCTAGTTATTTAGCAAAGCTAAATTAGAAAACTGCAAACTTCTTTTTCAGAGTATTTAACACTTTCTTCAAATCCATGGATTACTTGTTGCTTTTACTTAGAAAATTATTTAAAAAAACCCGCAAACCAAACTTTATGTGAAACAAGCAGAATTCTTACACATTGCCAAAAGGTGTATAAATTGGTGCAACCACTTGAACCCTGTTGGTAGTATCTACTACTGGCCCCACAAGTCTTTGCTGGGTATATACCAACCAACCTGGATTCACTAAATGACAGGTACTAAGAATATTCATAGCAGCAGCTTTTGTAACAGCCCCCAAACGGAAACTATTTGAATGCTCATCACACAGTAGACAGTCATGCCTATAGTCACACAATAGACACTATATAGAGAACGAATAACCTATAACTACATACAATAATACAGATGACTCTTATAAACAATAATGAGTAAAAAGGGCCAGACACAAAGGAGTACATACAGTCCTATTTCTGTTTTGGTCAGGACAGTTGTCATCCTTGGGGGTGGGGCACATGAAGAGGACTTCTAGAGCTCTGGGAATGTACTATTTACTTTTTATTATATGTTTCCTTGAGGTTTCTAAGACAAATAAAATTACCAATAAGAAGACTTACAAAATTAAAAATATCTTGGTGACTAGCTCGTCTGGAGGATCCTCATCTTTAAAAATTAGTCCTGCATATATATAATGAGAGGATCGCTGGTTGCTGTGAATCCAGTTTTCATTTCCCACGATTTTTGTTATAAACCTTTGGGGAACTCTTGCATCTGATCAGAACAACTTAATGATGCAAACAAGTGAATACTTTCTTTGATATTTTTTTCTTTTACAAAAGCTGTGACAAGATCTCTGTATAACATACATACCATGCCACTTTCCCTTGTAGACGGTTCCAAATGACCCGGATCCAATTCTTTGTCCCACTGTGATCTGTCCATCAGGAATCTCCCAGTCGTCACTTGAATCCCGTCTACCAAGTGTTTTCTTGATAAAAATAGGGCAAAAGTCAGGCCAAAGCAAACAGAAAAATTTTATTTTTCATACTAAGTATATTCCTCTATTCCTGAAAGGGACAAAAGCCTATATTCTAGAGGAATAACAAAAGGATGATTCTTATAATACAGAACTTAAGTTTAAGACCTAAGTCAGTATTAGGATGGAAATAATTTAGAAAAAATAAAAATTATCTGCTGGGTATTGGCAGAAATGTTATATTAAATTTGATTATTAAAATAAACAAAGCAACTTAAAATCATTTAGAAGGTTACTAGGGGCAGGATAAGTAGTACACATCTGTGACTAGTTTTGGCTCCAACGGCCAAAAATGTAAGATAACATACTAGGCAACTGTTGATAATCTAATTACTTTTTCCTAGTCAGTGCTAAAGTACTTCATATATCTAACTCAGTCTCTCTCTCAAAAGAGTTACCAACATGTACAATCACTTTGGCATGATAAAAAAATCCTCTTATCTAATATATACTGATGTACTATTGCTAAAATAATTAGTTATTAATATAGACTTAATTTATGGCAGAAAGTGAATTTTTCAATAGGGATCAATGTCCTTTGGTAGATATTTGAATTTCAGACCAAGTTTTTAAAACATATATGCCTAATGCTTCCTAAAACACTAGCTTAGTCTCTTTCCATAGCACAGAAACAGAACACTATTCTGACTCATCCAAAACTGCCTTTTATTCAATTATATTAGAGTTGAGAGCAAAAAGTCAATGTTGTGGGAACATACTTTAAGCAAAAAACTATCAGCTCTTAATGACTTCTAAAAAGAATGAACTTAGAGAAGAAATGATATCATACACCCTCACCATTCGATTCCTGTCTTCTGAAGATGAGGATGACTTCCTTTCTCGCTGAGGTCCTGGAGATTTCTGTAATGCTTTCACATTCGAGAGTGAGCCAGGTAATGAGGCAGGGGGCGTGGCGGATAAACCTGTGGTTGATCCTAAGTTAGTGAAAGGAAAAATTTATCTATTAAAGGAAGGGCAAGTATGTTAGCTTACTGGGGGCAGAGGGTGGAGGGAGATGTAGGCTTATATTACAAAATGCAGTTTATGTTCTAATATTAACCATTTGGAAAGGACAGGCAAAAGTGGGGCCTCATTTGGTGATTAACTGTAAATTTAAAAACCCTTAGGGGCTTCCCTGGTGGTCCAGTGGATAAACAGTCTGCCTTTCAGTGCAAGGGGTGCCAGTTCAATCCCTGGCCTGGGAAGACCCCACATACTGTGGAGCGGCTGGACCGGTGTGTCCAATTACAAGCCAGTGCTCTGGAGCACATGCTCCCAGAGCTGGTGCTCTGCAACGAGAGATCACTGCGATGGGAGGCCCCCACAGGCCAAAGAACAAAGATGGATGAAAATAACTAAATGAAAGGCCAATAAAAGAGGCCAAAATTTAAAACAAAACAAGAAAAAACCCTTAATTTCTTTTAGTTTTATAATTTAACTTTCTGGTCAATTTAATGACCTTTAAAATATATGATTACATATATATATATTTTTTGCTTATTTAGTGCAAAGTTTACTAGAAAAACAATCTTTTTGAAGCAAGAGATAAACACCAAAAAGATATTCCCAACTTTTTTGATCAAAAATAAAGAGAAAAAATCAAAATCAACTTAAAAGTGAATATAAAAAAACAACCTTTAATTATGTTACCTTAAAACCCAATCAAAAACAAAGAGAAATTCCACAAATGGAAGCATATTCTAACAATGGCCTTAATGTTGACACTATCTGACTCTTTCATATTAGCCACTAAAATTTTTAAAAATCTTACACTATATAAGAGTGAGAGATACTGGTCACTTTCATTGGTTCTTGGAGACTTATGTTGCTAAACCGAGATTAATGTTACCTGGATAACAAAGTCAATGCCAACAAAGCCAAGTAGGTTTCTCAAGACTTTCTGAAAAATCTCTGCCTATAAAGTGAGAACAGGGTTAAGTGCTCTGGCATCTCAGCCAAATTACTACAAATGGAAATATTTTATTAGCAAAATGAGTCCACGGGCTTCCCTCTTTGAAAATGGACTCAGCTGGCAGGGTTGCATACCATTCTGATGGATACTTTGCTAAGTGCTGATTGAAAAAAGATCCCAATTCATGTACAGAAAGCACCTGGTTCAGAGGGGTTCAGGGCAATGAGCCCTTGTGGGGCCTTGGTACAGCTAAGCAGGACTGAGATGTCAGATAGTAACTGCACATACAGAACAAAAAAACTTCATTTTTTAAAAAAAGTAGATAACTATTCTCTTGTTAAAAAGTCACTATCTCTCAAAGAACTAGTGGCAACATTTAAATGGTAAAACTGTAGAAATCTTATCATCACTACCCCATATGCATCATCATGGGGGATTTTCAGGATCTCATATGCAGTTTTCTAAAAGAAACTGACACCTAGAATGACTATTAACTACAGCACAGTCCATATTTTGCCTTCCACTGATAATATTTCAACATTATAAAGTCTTAACAGTTACCCAGGCTTCACAAGTCTGATCTGCTCAGTGCTGTACTGTATCATTACTTTAATTACACTGCTCAGTACTCTTTAACTTCCAGCCCATTGCTGGATTTTCTGAGAAAGCTGGGTAGAGAGAGCAAAAATCTGAAATATTATCATTACACTCAGAATAAGTAACAGACACTAGTAAAAGCCAGTAAATAATTCCTTAAAGATATTTACAGCAAGACACCTGTCTAAATTTTGACTTAACTCGTTAAGAATTAGTTTAACTGCTAATTAAAGGATTGTGAGATACTATGGGTGACCGAAATTATACTGCAAACCTCCTCCTTCATGCGAGAGCATAACTGAAAGTATCAATCCTACCTTTCTGAAGTACTGTAAAATACCCCAAATATATTAGAAATCTTACTTTAAGTTCCCCACTTTGGATGTAAAATATAAATGCCTATGTTTTAAGAAACAATATATATCACCAAAAAATATACAGTCAACATCTAGTAAGAACTCAAAACAGGGATTTCCAATTCTTAAAAACCAAAAAAATTGATGACCAGTATTATCAGTTGTCAAGGTTATCACCTAAATGGATTAAAAGTAAAAGAAATTCAGCTTGAAGAGCCCCTCCCCCATCATTTGCTGCCACCCCCTCCCCGAGGCCAGGATACGATCAAGACCAAAAATAATATAGACTAGCATCCAAGTAAACAGGAGGGTTCAGGGCAATGAGCCCTTGTGGGGCCTTGGTACAGCTAAGCAGGACTGAGATGTCAGATAGTAACTGCACATACAGAACAAAAACTTCATTTTTTAATAAAAGTAGATAACTATTCTCTTGTTAAAAAGTCACTATCTCTCAAAGAACTAGTGGCAACATTTAAATGGTAAAACTGTAGAAATCTTATCATCACTACCCCATATGCATCATCATGGGGGATTTTCAGGATCTCATATGCAGTTTTCTAAAAGAAACTGACACCTAGAATGACTATTAACTACAGCACAGTCCATATTTTGCCTTCCACTGATAATATTTCAACATTATAAAGTCTTAACAGTTACCCAGGCTTCACAAGTCTGATCTGCTCAGTGCTGTACTGTATCATTACTTTAATTACACTGCTCAGTACTCTTTAACTTCCAGCCCATTGCTGGATTTTCTGAGAAAGCTGGGTAGAGGGGCAAAAATCTGAAATATTATCATTACACTCAGAATAAGTAACAGACACTAGTAAAAGCCAGTAAATAATTCCTTAAAGATATTTACAGCAAGACACCTGTCTAAATTTTGACTTAACTCGTTAAGAACTAGTTTAACTGCTAATTAAAGGATTGTGAGATACTATGGGTGACCGAAATTATACTGCAAACCTCCTCCTTCATGCGAGAGCATAACTGAAAGTATCAATCCTACCTTTCTGAAGTACTGTAAAATACCCCAAATATATTAGAAATCTTACTTTAAGTTCCCCACTTTGGATGTAAAATATAAATGCCTATGTTTTAAGAAACAATATATATCACCAAAAAATATACAGTCAACATCTAGTAAGAACTCAAAACAGGGATTTCCAATTCTTAAAAACCAAAAAAATTGATGACCAGTATTATCAGTTGTCAAGGTTATCACCTAAATGGATTAAAAGTAAAAGAAATTCAGCTTGAAGAGCCCCTCCCCCATCATTTGCTGCCACCCCCTCCCCGAGTCCAGGATACTATCAAGACCAAAAAATAATATAACAAAAAAACAACATGGAAGTCTCAGCTCCGAATTTTGTTTTTAAACATGGATGATAGACAGCATACAGAAAGCTTGTGGAGGTGAGTATGTGTGAGAAGCACATTCAGAGCATTCCAGCCAGGCCAAGCAGAAACTTAGTACTGAAAACTCTCACACATACAAACACACTGTGAGGGTGAGGCACAAAACAGCATCTGTTGTTTATATTTAATTTGTTTTGGGTGAAAACAAGAAAGAAGAGCCCAACTACCTCTGAACACTGGGCCAGGCTCAAAATCAAACACTATTTCACTGGGGACAGAATGTAGGAGGGGACTGGGAGTCCGGGATTGGTATTTCCGAAGACAGCGCACCAGCTGGTTCAAAGGGGCTGTTAGAGAGAAAGAGAGGGGCAGGCAGACACAGGAAGACAGACACACAGAAGAAATGAAAGAAGTCACGGGGAATAAATAAGATGAGTTGAAGCCTGCTTCACAAAATAATTCTGGACGTTTAGAAAATCTGCTTATTTTCATAAAATTCCAATGATTCTTTCAAAAGTGATTCATAAAAAGGATAAATGCCATTTGAGTTTTGGTATTCAGCAGGCAATTTTTATGACTAACTGTGAAGCTAACATGATGGCAACATTTAAATGCTGGATGTACTGGGCAAAATTATCAAAAGCCACAGCTCTTAAGACATATGAAAGTCAAATTGGCAGCAACATTAATTGGTGGGTTCATGGAGTAACAAACAGGAAAGAAAAACTTTTATAACTATGTGCTAAATACTAAATTCAGAGTATATAACACAGACTTATTATTTTGATAGCTCCAAAGGTATATAGAAATATAACAAAAGATGGTTCACACAACATTTATTTGACATAAAGTATCTTTGTGTCTGGGCTTAGATATTTTTACTATGAAGTAGGGTCACAGTGAAGAGACCAACTCTAAACAAGACCTGTTGGTACTGCAGGGCTTCCTTATTAAGCAGAGGACAGCAGAAGAGGGAAGCATAAAGGGCCATCGGGAAGACAATGTCAAGACTGTTTGAAACAGCATCCCTTAGAAAAATCTTTGGGGGTAAAATCTTATTAAAAATTTTTTTTTCTAATGTAATGTTTTGCTATGCTCCCAATTTTCATTGGGTGCCAGAGTAGACATGTGATAAAAATTCTTTTTAAGAAATCTCAATTTGATTTCTCATTTGCTCATTTTACTTGCTATACTAGTAAGAGGGGAACTAGGTTTTTCTATTAGGGGTTCATGCTATAAAATGTATATTTCAAGACCTTCTAGAAAGCTGAAAGGAAGCAGCTAACAGTGTCTATCAAACTTACACGCTATAGCAGGCAGTCCCAGGAGAACCACCAGGTCTTCTCCCAAGGAGGACTTAGGGACGTCACGTTTTAGCTGACTGTGAGCTCAGTCTTTAAATATGAGTGGAGATGGTTAGGAATAAAGTGGGTCAAATTAAGGATCTCTCCTTGATGACACCATTTTAAAAACTGCAGATAGTACATTTAAGACTCCTTTTTTTGTGTTTTCTCTTTTTCTCTGGTTATAAACCAGTTAAATTTTTATTAGAGATAAAATGATAAATACTAAAGAAAAACAAACAATTTTTGTTTTTTTCTCTACACATTTTTCTCTGTGTCTGTGTTTCATGAAAGAAGCAAATATAAAGGAGACAAGCAGCAAAGCAATTGCATTTTTCTCCGCATTATTGAAATCATGACTTACCTCCATCACTTCGAAACCCCTGGTCTCTAATCAAGTCCTACAAATAAACAGTAATGTATATTTAATCAAAGCATATGAGAAGAGAGTAACAACATTTTATTTTCCACTAAACACTAATAACAGAAAAGTGAATTCAAAATAATACCTGTCTTTTTTTTTTGTTTTGCCTTAAAATAATTCCTGTCTTGTAAATTATGTCACAAAACAGAAAGAAAACGAAATTGGCTAGCGAGTAAGATAAAAACTTTGAAACACTTGCCAACCTAACTCTAGATTGATGAGATTATTAGTCCTGATCAAGTGCTGAAATGCATTTCAGGCCATTCAAAACAAATGGCTGCATTAATGCTTAAAAAAATATTCTACTGTTACATATTAAGAGCCACAAAATGTTCATACCCTTTGATCCAATAATTCCATTTCTGGGAATTTTTCCTAAAGAAATAATTCAGAAGAAAAAATGACATGCACAAAGATATTTAGTGCAACATTTATCCATTATACTAAAAAAAAAAACCCCCAAAAATCCAGAAATAATCATTTCCCTATTTTAGGCATTACTGACATATTGGTTAAGTAAATTACAGTGTATCGACTTAGCAAGTATTACATTGCTACTAAAACAGTTATGAAGCTTGAATCATGAAACATGCTTATAATTTAAAAGGTACAAAATGAAATGTACACGGATACAATCATAAGGTGTTTTAGCTACTTTTTTTTTTTTTTTAATTTTGGCCACTTTTGTTGGTCTTTCATTTATTTATTTTCATCCATCTTTGTTCTGTGGCTTGGGTGGGCCTCTCACTGCAGTGGCCTCTCTGGCTGCAGAGCACAGGCTCTGGGCTCATGTGTTCCAGAGCGCTGGCTCCTAATTGGACACGCCAGTACAGCCTCTCCGCGGCACGTGGTCTTTCCAGGCCAGGGATCCAACGGCACCCCTTGCACTGCAAGGTGGACTCTTTACCCACTGGACCACCAGGGAAGCCCCAACCATAAAATTTTTAAGGACACACTAGAAGGGAAAAAAATTTAAAAATTGTCTTTATTATTAAAATAGTTTTTACAACAGACAACGTGAGGTGGGGCAGCAGAAAAGGAGGCTACCGGCAATGCAGTGCAATCTGGACCCTGACAGACAGAACCTAGTTCACACAGCACAGCTTAAATAGAGGACTGAACTGCCCCAGGAGTCTCCAAAGAAGCTCCGAGGCGTACAGGCTAAAACAAGAATACATTCTCTACAGATGTATTTCTGTCATGTTCTATGTACTATAAAAAGTCTTAGCATTTTCTACAGAATAATCTACAAATACTCATAGCTGCAAATAAGGTGCTAAGTGTTAGGGGTTGTGTGACTAACAATAAATATAAAATCACGGTGGTCGCACTAATTTTGAGTTCTTGAGAGCTTATCATTTAGGTGTAAGAAAGATACACAAATACAGAAATTACATAAGAATAAGGCCTTAAGAAAACAAAAATGGTCTCAAAGTTGCTTAATTAATTGCCAAATAAATAGTACAGGTGAAAAGGTTCTTTGTGCTACATATGTTTAAAGGATAAATAGCTATAAAATAAAATATAGAACTTGGTGACTGGTGAAGCATGTGAAGACGTTAATCTAACAGCTGGAGTTTGAAGAGTAGATAGGAATACAGGAATAAAAAGCAGAGGGGGAATTCCCTGGTGATCAGGACTCTGAGCTTTCACTGTTGAGGGCCAGGGTTCAATGCCTGGTCAGGGAAGGAAGATCCCATAGGCTGAGCAGCGATACCAGAAAAAAAAAAAAAAAAAAAAAAAGAAAAGAAGGAAAGAAAGGCCTTATAGAGAACTTACTGCTAATAACCACCATAAACTTTCTATTTTTCAATCTTAAATATGTTCTTAAAGCTCCTTGACAACTTTTTTCTATGTGATCAAGGTTAAACAGAATCTTCTAGTATCCTGCTACTGGCTATTTCAAACCTTTCCCCAATTTCCTACTTATCTCTCTTCCCCTTTTTAGCATGATAGAGGAAACAGAAGCCATCAAAGAACATTTTGTTCTGTCTCTATATCTACAAACATGTGCACACAATAATATTAGCTATAATTCCTTATTCTGTGCCAAGAATAATAAGCATTTTCAAATGACTACAAGGGGTAGACCCTATTGGCTTCAAGGTTAGGTCATCAGCCCAGGGTCGTACTGTCTCTGAAGAGCTGCAGAACTAGCTATGTTCACCTCTAACTCCTCCTAGGCCCTGAGGAACATCACTTTCAAGTTCAAGGAACTGTATTTACTGCCTTCATTATTCCTTCTCTTGCTATTTTGAACCTCTTTCTACTTGCTTCCTCCCCTCAAGTGACAAGCATGCTCAAGTCTCTCACATGACTCTGCTTCAATCTATGGCTTCCATCATTCCCTTGTAGCTAAGCTTCTCAAATCTGGCATCAAATCCCACATCTGTACCAGCTTTTGCTCTCCTCCACTAGTCCTCCAAAACAGCTCTCAATGACATCAAAATGACACTGTAATTACCCAGTTCAATAGTTATATCCAGTCTTTATCTCACTTGAGTCTCAATGGCAACTGACATCAACTACCTCAGCATTCTTGAAGCTCCCTTTCGCCCTCTGGCTTCTTCAACATTACTTTCTCTTATGTATTTGAAACTAAATTTAGGAAGAGGAGTCTACAATGGAGACATAGAATGATAGTCTCAGTTCAATGTCTCAAATGCCTATCAAATCTCTCATTAATTAAAAAGATTTTTCTAAAGTAAAGAGCTGATCACTTTCTTTCCCATTCAATATATCGGACCCTTTATTACCAAGAGACCTCAGAGTCATACATGTCATCTTCCCTACAATATCAACTGTTAATTACATCCTACATAAAGGTACTTCCATACTTCTGCATATACCAGTTCCTTAACAAATGCCTTTCCTTCTTAAAACCTCCACAACTAGGCACTTCACAAATTCCTACTCCTTCATATTCACCTACTGCAATCTGGCTTAAATGTTGTCTCTTCTCTGCTAAACATTACTATCTTTTACCAGGTAGAGTTTATCATCCCCTTCCATAAACTATTACTGTGTATTTTGTGTTTATTTATTTATGTGTCTGATTCATCCATTAGACCGTGGCCTCCCTGAGGGCAAAGACTGTGTGCTAATTCATCTTAATTCCTTATTCTGACAGTGCCTATCCGGAGTAAATACTCAATCTGGTTTACTGGAATAATAAGTGATAAATAATGACTGAAATTGAATGAAATGCTGAAAGGTTTGTACTTTTATAATCAACGGGAAGTAAATGAAAGTTCTGTAACAAAGGAACAGATGATGACTGAAGTCTTATAAAATAATAAATAATAAAATAGAATAAAGACCTATTCTAACAGTAGCAATAAAGAACGGAAATGGACAGGGAGAAATCAATGACAGGAAATTCATTTAGCAGATTTTTTGTCATAAGTAGTTCAAGTAAAGACATATGGGCCTGGGAATTCCCCGGTGGTCTCATGGTTAGGACTCCATGCTTGCACTGCAGCGTGCATGGGTTTGATTCCTGGTCAGGGAACTAAAACTCCCACATGCAGGAGGATGTGACCAAAAATAAATCATAAATAAAAATAAAAAAAATTCAGGAAAAAGAAATGCTTAAAAATTAAACAGATATATGAGTAATTACCCAGTTCAATAGTTATATCCAGTCTTTATCTCACTTGAGTCTCAATGGCAACTGACATCAACTACCTCAGCATTCTTGAAGCTCCCTTCGCCTCTGGCTTCTTCAACATTACTTTCTCTTATGTATTTGAAACTAAATTTAGGAAGAGGAGTCTACAATGTAGACATAGAATGATAGTTTCAGTTCAATGTCTCAAATGCCTATCAAATCTATCCTTACTTTAAAAGATTTTTCTAAAGTAAAGAGCTGATCACTTTCTTTCCCATTCAATATATCGGACCCTTTATTACCAAGAGACCTCAGAGTCATACATGTCATCTTCCCTACAATATCAACTGTTAATTACATCCTACATAAAGGTACTTCCATACTTCTGCATATACCAGTTCCTTAACAAATGCCTTTCCTTCTTAAAACCTCCACAACTAGGCACTTCACAAATTCCTACTCCTTCATATTCACCTACTGCAATCTGGCTTAAATGTTGTCTCTTCTCTGCTAAACATTACTATCTTTTACCAGGTAGAGTTTATCATCCCCTTCCATAAACTATTACTGTGTATTTTGTGTTTATTTATTTATGTGTCTGATTCATCCATTAGACCGTGGCCTCCCTGAGGGCAAAGACTGTGTGCTAATTCATCTTAATTCCTTATTCTGACAGTGCCTATCCGGAGTAAATACTCAATCTGGTTTACTGGAATAATAAGTGATAAATAATGACTGAAATTGAATGAAATGCTGAAAGGTTTGTACTTTTATAATCAACGGGAAGTAAATGAAAGTTCTGTAACAAAGGAACAGATGATGACTGAAGTCTTATAAAATAATAAATAATAAAATAGAATAAAGACCTATTCTAACAGTAGCAATAAAGAACGGAAATGGACAGGGAGAAATCAATGACAGGAAATTCATTTAGCAGATTTTTTGTCATAAGTAGTTCAAGTAAAGACATATGGGCCTGGGAATTCCCCGGTGGTCTCATGGTTAGGACTCCATGCTTGCACTGCAGCGTGCATGGGTTTGATTCCTGGTCAGGGAACTAAAACTCCCACATGCAGGAGGATGTGACCAAAAATAAATCATAAATAAAAATAAAAAAAATTCAGGAAAAAAAAGAAATGCTTAAAAAATTAAACAGATATATGAGTCCAAATGGTAGTAGAAATAACAAATTTGAGATGTATATCAAAAGGAAAAGCGAAACTTTATTTACTTATAGGGGAAGATGAAAAAGCATGATATAAAGGTGATACTCTAAATGTTCAAGCCCAAGAGAATAGGAGAACCTTAGTAACACTAAGTGATAAAGAGAAATAGTCTACAAGTATGTTAGTTTTAGAAAGAAAATAACAAAATTTACAACTTGGAACATACTGACCATAGATCTAACCTAGAAATAAGATTTGATTTCTTATTTCACATAATCTCCTTATTCTTGTATTTCCTTCTCCTACTTTTATTTTTCCTTTGTATGTGAGTCTAGCTAGACAGAAGACCTTACTAGTTGAGAAAAACTGGTTAATACCAATTTAGAAAAGCCTACTTTAAATAAATCCAACAAAAACAGAAAAAAAAAAATCATAAGAAGAATTTGTAAAATAATTCGTAAAAAGTAAGAAAGTCTGACTTTGGAATGTATCTTGAAAAATGAAATTAAGATTTATAAAAAGTTTATTTGCTTTTACATTCAACAAAAATATTGTTATAACATCAACAGTATGTTAATTTAGAATTAATAGAGGGAATCCAAGTTTTTGTTAGTCACAGAATCCAATTTATGATAGCACAAATTGAAATTCTTAATTTAATATTCATCTTTTATATCAGTCATTTCTATAGAAATTTTAAAGGACATTACCAGTGTCCTCAAAGGTCTCCATCAATCCTTTGATGTTTAATCCATTTTTTAGAAAAGCCTATTCTCCTGGTTGCTTTAGACACTTTCTCTCTTTCACTGTTAACTGGACTTATTTAATTCTGCTGTATCTTATGTGCCAATGACTTCTCACTGTCTTCATAAAATCCTTAAAACCTTTTTTTGTTGTCAGATTAGCAAGGTTAGACAGTGATGGAAAAGGGCGAGAAGGCAAGCTGGCAGTAAATGGGAAGGCAGAGGTATGTGGTGGAGACCAACATTACGGCAGTCTGTTAATAGTGGATATTTTCCTGTGAGGATAATGTGTGGTTCTTTAAGCCTTACGAGGACTCACAGAAGGAACGCCTGCGCGATGAGAACATGAGGCTCATCAGCAAGCAACAGGCTCCCCTCCAGCGTGCACAGGACCCTTCAGTAACGTCAGGACCCTGGTTACCTGGGAAAAGAGTTTCAAACTCCTTTTTACATATGATTACTTCCCAAGGCAAATGAATTTGGTGACTTTTTTGTTTTGTTGCTTATTACAGACAAAAATTAAGGATAACCCAGATTTTTATTCTAAAGTACAAATTCTGGGAGAAGTGATCTTGACCCCACCACCGTTCAGATGGCAAGCGCTCTTAATTTACTTTAGGAATTTGGTTATCAGGATGGTAAGAGCTGAAGGAACCTGTCCTTTTGGAGTGATCCTGTCCATCTCATCTTTTTTCTCATCTCTTCCTTCCCTTTTGTCCACATCAGGGACTGGCGAAAAGCAATGGGCTGGCCCACCTGCTTTTTTAAAGTTTAATGGAACAAAAGCTCACCTGTTTGTTTAAAATGCATTTACCTATGGTTGTTTTCACATTAAACAGTGGCAGAGCTCAACAGCCGTCATTAGAGATCATAAGACCCACAAGCCTAAAATATTAACCATCTGGCCCTTCAAGAGTTTGTTGACCCCTGGTCTACATTATGGCAAACGGATCCCTGCTTTGTCTTCTTACCCTTTTATTAATACAAGTATTTTTTGATGACCTCTTAACTCAGGTGTCAACTAACACCTAATAGTTCCTATGTTAGGAAACTATATTGGGAATGGTTTCTGCTGTTCAGAAGTTAGGATCAAGTTGAAGAAGTAACAATAATGTACATAATTAACTTATAGTGTGTAATATAAACTGGGAAAGGAAAAAAATTCAAGAGTGATCAGCTGAAAGGAGCTAAAATAACTGATTTGTATACAGATGGACTACAATGATATAAGAAAGAACATAAAGAAGGTAAAAGGTAGCATTGCATGCGAAGTATATAAAGTAATGATTAGTCCTTAAGGGTTATTTAACTCAACGTTGAACTTTTAGAAATCTAGGTAAAGATTTCACATTGATCTAAACTGGAAATACGCAAGTATATTCTTATTTTTTCTAAACTCCCAAATGGTCATGTGGACTGGTTATCTGTTAGATAAATGAAGATAAGACTGTTACAGAGGCATCATAAGGCAAAAAAATAGGAATAACTCTATAATTTGGCATGATTTAAATATTTTATGCCACCAGAGAAGATCACAAGGCTTTTCTGATTGGTAATTCATTGAAAGTCACTTATAATATCTGTCACTTATACTTTATCGAAAAAAGAAACTCCTTTACATATGATTACTTCCCAAGGCAAATGAATTTGGTGACTTTTTTGTTTTGTTGCTTATTACAGACAAAAATTAAGGATAACCCAGATTTTTATTCTAAAGTACAAATTCTGGGAGAAGTGATCTTGACCCCACCACCGTTCAGATGGCAAGCGCTCTTAATTTACTTTAGGAATTTGGTTATCAGGATGGTAAGAGCTGAAGGAACCTGTCCTTTTGGAGTGATCCTGTCCATCTCATCTTTTTTCTCATCTCTTCCTTCCCTTTTGTCCACATCAGGGACTGGCGAAAAGCAATGGGCTGGCCCACCTGCTTTTTTAAAGTTTAATGGAACAAAAGCTCACCTGTTTGTTTAAAATGCATTTACCTATGGTTGTTTTCACATTAAACAGTGGCAGAGCTCAACAGCCGTCATTAGAGATCATAAGACCCACAAGCCTAAAATATTAACCATCTGGCCCTTCAAGAGTTTGTTGACCCCTGGTCTACATTATGGCAAACGGATCCCTGCTTTGTCTTCTTACCCTTTTATTAATACAAGTATTTTTTGATGACCTCTTAACTCAGGTGTCAACTAACACCTAATAGTTCCTATGTTAGGAAACTATATTGGGAATGGTTTCTGCTGTTCAGAAGTTAGGATCAAGTTGAAGAAGTAACAATAATGTACATAATTAACTTATAGTGTGTAATATAAACTGGGAAAGGAAAAAAATTCAAGAGTGATCAGCTGAAAGGAGCTAAAATAACTGATTTGTATACAGATGGACTACAATGATATAAGAAAGAACATAAAGAAGGTAAAAGGTAGCATTGCATGCGAAGTATATAAAGTAATGATTAGTCCTTAAGGGTTATTTAACTCAACGTTGAACTTTTAGAAATCTAGGTAAAGATTTCACATTGATCTAAACTGGAAATACGCAAGTATATTCTTATTTTTTCTAAACTCCCAAATGGTCATGTGGACTGGTTATCTGTTAGATAAATGAAGATAAGACTGTTACAGAGGCATCATAAGGCAAAAAAATAGGAATAACTCTATAATTTGGCATGATTTAAATATTTTATGCCACCAGAGAAGATCACAAGGCTTTTCTGATTGGTAATTCATTGAAAGTCACTTATAATATCTGTCACTTATACTATCGTTTATACTGTGATAAATGAAAGATGGCACTTATTTCTGATCTATGTTATAAATGTAGCAGAAAAACAGACACTTGAATCTTCTATCTTTAAGCCCTGCTGGATACTCACATCAATATTGACAGGTTCTATTGTGTTTATATGCACATTTGGAGCTGATGACGACCGGTCTCGTTGTCCAAACTGATTTCGATGATCTTCATCTGCTGGTCGGAAAGGCTGTGGAATTGGAATGGATTTTGAAGGAGATGGACTGGTGAGAATTGGGGGCCTGGAAAAATCAAGTAATTGGAAGATAAAGATTTATAGCAACTTTATAGAGATAATAACAGAAAAATTAATGATATGAAGATTTTGTTTTCATACTGTCAAACTTCAAAATAAAGCATTAAAATCCAGCAGTAATGCCTTTTAAAAGAGTTAGTTTAAAAAATATATGGGAAAAAAACCCTAATATATTCTTACAACTAAAACTAACAAAGCTGCTTTGCTCAAGCAGACTCTCCACAGAGTTCAATAATAAGAACACAGATTTCATCCAGAAAACTCCCAAGATACCTACAAATGGCTAGAAATTACCTGTGGTTAATAAGCTGAAAAACTTTTTCTTTAATATTATACAAAAATGCTATAGGCAGATGCTGACTGAATAATGTCTGCTAACTTTTTCTACCTTGCCAATTCTTGATAGTTGAAGTTACCAAAATAACAGATGACTA
Organism: Tragulus kanchil; assembly: GCA_022376925.1. Classification (NCBI taxonomy): domain Eukaryota; kingdom Metazoa; phylum Chordata; class Mammalia; order Artiodactyla; family Tragulidae; genus Tragulus; species Tragulus kanchil. Next base: position 17,769,145 of record JAIOJX010000030.1, on the reverse strand, counting down.
CAATGATATAAGAAAGAACATAAAGAAGGTAAAAGGTAGCATTGCATGCGAAGTATATAAAGTAATGATTAGTCCTTAAGGGTTATTTAACTCAACGTTGAACTTTTAGAAATCTAGGTAAAGATTTCACATTGATCTAAACTGGAAATACGCAAGTATATTCTTATTTTTTCTAAACTCCCAAATGGTCATGTGGACTGGTTATCTGTTAGATAAATGAAGATAAGACTGTTACAGAGGCATCATAAGGCAAAAAAATAGGAATAACTCTATAATTTGGCATGATTTAAATATTTTATGCCACCAGAGAAGATCACAAGGCTTTTCTGATTGGTAATTCATTGAAAGTCACTTATAATATCTGTCACTTATACTATCGTTTATACTGTGATAAATGAAAGATGGCACTTATTTCTGATCTATGTTATAAATGTAGCAGAAAACAGACACTTGAATCTTCTATCTTTAAGCCCTGCTGGATACTCACATCAATATTGACAGGTTCTATTGTGTTTATATGCACATTTGGAGCTGATGACGACCGGTCTCGTTGTCCAAACTGATTTCGATGATCTTCATCTGCTGGTCGGAAAGGCTGTGGAATTGGAATGGATTTTGAAGGAGATGGACTGGTGAGAATTGGGGGCCTGGAAAAATCAAGTAATTGGAAGATAAAGATTTATAGCAACTTTATAGAGATAATAACAGAAAAATTAATGATATGAAGATTTTGTTTTCATACTGTCAAACTTCAAAATAAAGCATTAAAATCCAGCAGTAATGCCTTTTAAAAGAGTTAGTTTAAAAAATATATGGGAAAAAAACCCTAATATATTCTTACAACTAAAACTAACAAAGCTGCTTTGCTCAAGCAGACTCTCCACAGAGTTCAATAATAAGAACACAGATTTCATCCAGAAAACTCCCAAGATACCTACAAATGGCTAGAAATTACCTGTGGTTAATAAGCTGAAAAACTTTTTCTTTAATATTATACAAAAATGCTATAGGCAGATGCTGACTGAATAATGTCTGCTAACTTTTTCTACCTTGCCAATTCTTGATAGTTGAAGTTACCAAAATGAAATTTTTATGTGAAGTATTAGGAAATTATGAATCTTTTAAAAACATACATGTGTATTTCACATATCTATTGCTCTATACAAGATATAGCTACTGCTTTATACAAGAGTCGAATTAAGATACTGAACAACAGCAAAAATCATTTCCAAATTCAAAAGATGACTCTGAGTGTCAATGTCTCATAGTTCCCAATGTTTACCATGCCCAATAATTGATACAAGACACACAGAAGAATAATACATTAAGCCTTTAAAAATGTAAAAATGGCTGTTTGATGAAATCACCATAATGACAGTGGTCATTAATAGGTTACAGTGACCTATTTTGGTACTGTAGATAAGTAACAGTCTATGACCTCTGCCCCTGAAATGAGCCTGGCACTCACAGAGCACATTACAGTTCTGAGAATAGATTGTAAACACCCTCAGAAAGAATACCCAAGGGAGCTGAGAAGTGAGTACTACTTGACTGATGAGGTGCAACTGGGGAGTTCCATCAGGACCAATGAATGATTCAATGCTAAGAGCCTCTCTTCAGAGACTGGTTATCATTGTACCCCATCTACGCAAACTCCGTAACTAATCAGTATTATCTAGTGGTCAATAAGGCAGCCAGAAGGACAATGTTGAGGGAATAAAAAGATACTTTTTAAGAGGGGAAGAGGGTTCAAAGAGGAATGAGAAGAAAATACAGTAGAAAAGGACTAGATGAAGGTTGGAAGAGCCAAAAAAGTCAAGCAGTGACAAGAAGTTCCCAAATAAAATATACTACTAGAATTTGAACCATCCCAGCTTACGAGTTTTACTTATTGGAAGCATACTTTTAAAAGGGTAGGAAAAGAAATTTTGACTTTAACTGTTCATAGTAAATGAATCCACTTGGTACTGAAATAAAAACAATTATTCTACTGGTCTTTTTGTTCTGATAACTAGGACATTTTTAGTTTGTGACAAACTTGTCTTTATTTTGCTTGAGAGAGCCAATAAAAGCCTTTGGCAAGGGATTTGGGGAGCAGGTAAAAAGAATGTAAAAATGACAATATTAATTTTTACGAAGTTTTGGAAAGTGCATTGACTTTTTAAATGAGAGACTAAAGTCTCAAGGCAATAATATACTTTAAGTTATTACAACCGTAGAGAGTGGCCTAAATACATGTAACACATAAGAGGTCAGAAACATGTATGCAAAGGACACTGGTCTTTAGGTAGGAAAAACAGAAACCTGGATTAAATCTAATCAATTTTATTATCAAATTTAAACAAAATGGATAATCTAAAAAGTGAACATGCTGTCTGTCCTTCCCCTCTCCCCCAGCACCTGCCCCACCATCACTCCTATGCCTCGACCTCCCGGGCTCATTCAGATTCTAGAATTTTTTATGGTATAGTTCAAATCGCACGTTTTGGATTAAACCTTCACTGCTCTATTTTTTCTTCTGTAAACATGGTAATATTTATCACAGAGTGTAATATATCATAAATTGAAGATTATAACTATATGTTGGCTTAAAACTGTGGTCATCATCTTCTGTGTTAACACTTTTTTCTAAATGGAAATCATATACTTCTATATCTGCTATTAAAAATAAAGCAAGCAGGGACTCTCAATTATCTGTTGCATGATTTTTTTCAGGTATGGTTCTGATACAGTCTACTGCAGCTTGTTAAGTATCTGTACCAAACTGACTAAACTGTAAACTGACTGCTGTGATAAGTTACCTGAAGAAAAAAATGGCCTTAATTTAATGATTAGAAAGGTTTCTAATCAACCAAAAGTCCCCCCCTCCACCAAAAAAAACAGCTCAAGTGGCATGTCACTGAACAGCAGGAATCAAACCATACCCAATGGACTCGGAGGGGGGTGCAGAAGGGGATGATCCAGACGTAAGGGTAGTCTCTGCTAAGGAGGCCTCCTCCTGTGGTATTGGGTGGTGTTCAAAGAACTTGGAGACAAACAGCAAACTGTGAGGCAAAAACAAAAACAAAACAAAACAAACCTAACTTGTGCAAAACCCAGAAGCTTCATACACCAGAGTACATTAAAGAATTAACACCGGCTTCCCTGGTGGTCCAGTGGGTAAGGACACCGCCTTGCAGTGCAAGGGGCGCCGGTTCGATCCCTGGCCTGGGAAGATCCCACGTGCGGTGGAGCGGCTGGACCAATGTGTCCAATCACCGAGCCGGGGCTCTGGGGCGCATGCGCCCAGAGCCGGTGCTCTGTAGCGACAGAGGACACCGCGATGGGAGGCCCACAAGGGCCAAAGAACAAAGATGGATGAAAATAGACAAATGAAAACCAAAAGAAGTAGCCCGCCTGCTCCCCTCCCTCCCCACCCCACCTCCACAAAATAAATAAATAAATAAATCTTTATTAAAGAATTCACAAAAATATCCGAACCCAAATTGCATTTTCAGGAAGGATTGTTAAATTCAATTACCTATATTTTTGTCTGTACTCTACTTTCAAAGACAAGCTCAGAATCTAAAACTAATTATTCTAAACAGCAAACTTCTATATAGTACAGAAGGAAAAATCATGCTTTACGTTTAAGGAATTAGAAGAAAATGTATCTATTGCTAGAAGGTAATATTATTTTATTATGCACTTTAAACTAGAGTTGAATTCCCTCTGTTCTGGTGATTAAAAAACAATAAGACCTAGATAACAGCAGTTACAACACATAAAAAGAGATTAAAATTAATTCAGTAAATTGAAAGAGGAAGTGGGGGAAAGAGAGGGAAGATAAGAGAGACAGACACTAACTTTGAGAGAAAACTTAATCTACAAAACAGCTGACTGAACCAGATTCCCCAACTCAAGGTCCAAAAATATAATGGTTAATTTCATTTAAACTCTCAAAAACCATGTAAAAGTGATTTCTATGGGTCAATTTAATTGAAACACTCAAAAACCATCTAAAAGTGGTATCTATCGGTCAATTTAATTGAAACACTCAAAAACCATCTAAAAGTGATTTCTATCGGCAAGAACATGCTTTTTAATTAATAAAAAAGAATATGAGGGCTTCCCTAGTGGTCCAGTGGGTGAGGAGTCTACCTTGCAGTGCAAGGGGCACTGGTTTAATACCTGGCCCGGGAAGATCCCACGTGCCGTGGAGCGGCTGGACTGGTGTGTCCAATTCTGAGCCAGTGCTCTGGAGTGCATACACCCAGAGCCGGTGCTCTGCAACAAGGGAGGCCACTGCAATGGGAGGCTCACACAGGTAGAAGAATAAAGACGGATGAAAATACATAAATAAGGAATCAATAAAAGAGGAGGTCAAAATTAAAAAAAAAATCCCTCATAAAAAACAAGAATATGAAACATAAATGTATAGAAAACCAGAATTACAATTTGAAGAGAAGTACCGGCTATACAACTTTCTTGCCAAACTTCAAAACATTCCCAGTAACAACTCTTCTGTACAGAAAACTTCCACAGACTCTAAGACACACTGGTTTCACATTAAAAAAAGTTAAATATCAAGTGGTAGAAAGAAAAATTTTTTGATTACTTACTCTAGTTGGTCATAATTAACACACATCAGTGGAACCTCTGTACTACAACGCTGGTGAAATTTATAACCACATGTTTGACAGCGGAACCCCTGGAAAAGCAGCTTTCGACAGAAGTCACAAAATGCTAAGGTGAAAAATGTTTTCCGTACCTGCAAAGTAAAATATCATGGAGGATTTAAAAAACCTGCAACAATCTTTTTAGAAATCAACTTGTTTACCCTTTTGTTTAAAGTAACAAACCTTTAATATGTTTACATCACAAGAACTGACTTACCCAAGAAGCTAAAACAAAAACCAGAGGGTTCAAGATAACAGATGGGACTACAAGCATTTATCTCCCACCCACTATCCAAATAAATTCGGAAGTCAAGAAGATGGGAGATGAATAAGAGACTGGAAAATAATTCCAAGCCTTACTATATAAAAGTAAAAGCAGAGGTGATGGGAAAAGGGGGAAATAGAGGTGAAAAACAGAGTTCCCTTGAATAATTCTACAAAGAGGAGGTTAGAGATGCTTATGGGTGTTGACAGAACAAGAAACAACAGTATACTTAAAAAGGTTGGCCACAGAGGAACCAAAATCCCACAAAAACCAACAATGCTTCCAAGGACAGGAAAGAGGAGGAGATCATGTTACAGATGACCTAATTCCCTATGGCACTAGCAAATGCTGTCTAAAATGGATAAAGTAAGAAGTTGTGACCTAAAGTTATTATTCAGTAACATGGAAATAATCACCAGAAGAGCTGAAAACAAAGACCATTAAAAACTAAGAATGTCATTCTGTTGAATTGGTTCATGGTGCTTTTTAGGTCTACCAGATCCTTCTACGTTTCTATCTCATTCTATTGATTTTTGAGAGTTTGAGATTGACACTCCAACTAAAAACCTTGAAAAATGAACAGGTTTGTAACCTTGTTCTGGATTTTCCAAGTCTGTAACACTCCAAAAAAGAGAAGTACCGCTATACAACTCTCTTGCCAAACTTCAAAACATTCCCAGTAACAACTCTTCTGTACAGAAAACTTCCACAGACTCTAAGACACACTGGTTTCACATTAAAAAAAGTTAAATATCAAGTGGTAGAAAGAAAAATTTTTTGATTACTTACTCTAGTTGGTCATAATTAACACACATCAGTGGAACCTCTGTACTACAACGCTGGTGAAATTTATAACCACATGTTTGACAGCGGAACCCCTGGAAAAGCAGCTTTCGACAGAAGTCACAAAATGCTAAGGTGAAAAATGTTTTCCGTACCTGCAAAGTAAAATATCATGGAGGATTTAAAAAACCTGCAACAATCTTTTTAGAAATCAACTTGTTTACCCTTTTGTTTAAAGTAACAAACCTTTAATATGTTTACATCACAAGAACTGACTTACCCAAGAAGCTAAAACAAAAACCAGAGGGTTCAAGATAACAGATGGGACTACAAGCATTTATCTCCCACCCACTATCCAAATAAATTCGGAAGTCAAGAAGATGGGAGATGAATAAGAGACTGGAAAATAATTCCAAGCCTTACTATATAAAAGTAAAAGCAGAGGTGATGGGAAAAGGGGGAAATAGAGGTGAAAAACAGAGTTCCCTTGAATAATTCTACAAAGAGGAGGTTAGAGATGCTTATGGGTGTTGACAGAACAAGAAACAACAGTATACTTAAAAAGGTTGGCCACAGAGGAACCAAAATCCCACAAAAACCAACAATGCTTCCAAGGACAGGAAAGAGGAGGAGATCATGTTACAGATGACCTAATTCCCTATGGCACTAGCAAATGCTGTCTAAAATGGATAAAGTAAGAAGTTGTGACCTAAAGTTATTATTCAGTAACATGGAAATAATCACCAGAAGAGCTGAAAACAAAGACCATTAAAAACTAAGAATGTCATTCTGTTGAATTGGTTCATGGTGCTTTTTAGGTCTACCAGATCCTTCTACGTTTCTATCTCATTCTATTGATTTTTGAGAGTTTGAGATTGACACTCCAACTAAAAACCTTAACGTATCCACTTAAAAAATTGTAATACATAGTGGAACTATATGTAACCTTGTTCTGGATTTTCCAAGTCTGTAAATGTCCTATCATGCTTTCATAAATTAAAACATAATAAGGAAAGAAGAAAAATAAAAGAATGATTTCCCCTGCAGAGTGGCATTAGAGACTAACAAAGAATGGGGCAATCTCTTTGCACTATTTTAAAAACTACATGCATTTGATTAAAATGTTAAAAAATATTACAAAAGAAAACAACTAGTTTATAATCATATGAAAATCAGATCAACCCTACCTAAACTTGCTAACTGAGAACAAGGAACAGGAACATCACCTGAAAGATGGTAAGAACTACTGTTAACAAATTTTCTGTTTGTTAGAGGCTTAGAACACCTCAGTGCATCTGTGAACATTTCTCTGTGTGAAACTTAACAAGGCAACATGTAAAAACTTCATGTCAGAAGGCAAATACGTGTCACATAAACAGAACTGTGCTAAGGAGATTCTATCTTGATAACGGACAAAACCAGAAATTGTTTACAACTGTTTGGTTTGTGTACATAATAAGCACAAAACATAAGAAGGATAAGCCAATGAGAAAAATGTTAACAACGGCTATTGGAAAGTGGAGAGAGCGTAAGTGACTCTATTCTGACCTTTGCTTTTGCTGTATATTCTCAATTCATCTCAGGTTTTCAGACATCATTAATCACACACAGTAATAAGAAAAACACATCATGACCCAGGACACAGCTATATTCTTATAACACTGTTCTAACTATATATAATGCACATCGAAATTTTCTAATCTATTCTATTATATAAAAATGCTTTTCATGATCCATTAAATTGATTTCAAGATCCACTTTATCAAACTCTTCAATCAACACATATTTAACAGGATAAAATGGTATTAAAAATAATGCTTCATCAAGAAAATGGTATCTTGGCACATCATCCATTCTGGCTTTGTGAGAACATTTAGATAGCTTTAAGAGTAGCTCTTGTTTTCTTCACATTTTGGCTATGGATCAAGTCCCAGAACATATAAAAAGGCAACTGGCTGTTTTTAGCTTTGTTCCTTTTCCATTTGTCTCTGGATATATAAGAAATTAGAAAAAAACTTCTGTAATACTTATGTGGCTACTATTTACTAAAGCAAGCATCTTTTTATATTGCTAGCATAATCTCTGGAAATTAGAGTACAGAAAACTATAAATCATATTTATAGGAATCAGCATTTTATAATCATCTTATCTTCTTTGCTAAACACTCATGCTCTCAATTGAGTCCATGAAGCCCTAATTTTTTTTCCTTCTTTAATCTAGTCAACTGCAGTTCTTCTTCTTGTCACTGACATGTTGGAAAACTATGTGTAACTGGTTGTTTCTGTATATAAATAAGTGAGGGGAAAAGATAGAGAAGGAAGGAGTCGAGAAAGGAGGGAACCAGAAGGCAGGGAAAAAACACTGGAGCAGGAGAAAATATGGGTAATGCATTTGTGCATAAACCTCTATCTGTATGTATACCTTTGCTATGAGCAGGTACAGAAAGATACATCTTTTCTTTTGGGTCATAATTTATGCTTATTTTGGAATTCAAGCCATGGACAGTAAACTTGCAGGGGGCACAGAACAAGCAATCTGTACGTTTTAATTTGTAAGGTGTGGGGCTATCTGAGCCTATAGAAAATGAGAAGGTCTGGACACACGGCATCTGTTTCTAATCTTGTTTCTCTACCTTTGTTGCTTAAGAAAAAAATGAAGGGTTTTACAAAAAAATGAAGGATAAGCCAATGAGAAAAATGTTAACAACGGCTATTGGAAAGTGGAGAGAGCGTAAGTGACTCTATTCTGACCTTTGCTTTTGCTGTATATTCTCAATTCATCTCAGGTTTTCAGACATCATTAATCACACACAGTAATAAGAAAAACACATCATGACCCAGGACACAGCTATATTCTTATAACACTGTTCTAACTATATATAATGCACATCGAAATTTTCTAATCTATTCTATTATATAAAAATGCTTTTCATGATCCATTAAATTGATTTCAAGATCCACTTTATCAAACTCTTCAATCAACACATATTTAACAGGATAAAATGGTATTAAAAATAATGCTTCATCAAGAAAATGGTATCTTGGCACATCATCCATTCTGGCTTTGTGAGAACATTTAGATAGCTTTAAGAGTAGCTCTTGTTTTCTTCACATTTTGGCTATGGATCAAGTCCCAGAACATAAAAAAAGGCAACTGGCTGTTTTTAGCTTTGTTCCTTTTCCATTTGTCTCTGGATATATAAGAAATTAGAAAAAAACTTCTGTAATACTTATGTGGCTACTATTTACTAAAGCAAGCATCTTTTTATATTGCTAGCATAATCTCTGGAAATTAGAGTACAGAAAACTATAAATCATATTTATAGGAATCAGCATTTTATAATCATCTTATCTTCTTTGCTAAACACTCATGCTCTCAATTGAGTCCATGAAGCCCTAATTTTTTTTCCTTCTTTAATCTAGTCAACTGCAGTTCTTCTTCTTGTCACTGACATGTTGGAAAACTATGTGTAACTGGTTGTTTCTGTATATAAATAAGTGAGGGGAAAAGATAGAGAAGGAAGGAGTCGAGAAAGGAGGGAACCAGAAGGCAGGGAAAAAACACAGGAGCAGGAGAAAATATGGGTAATGCATTTGTGCATAAACCTCTATCTGTATGTATACCTTTGCTATGAGCAGGTACAGAAAGATACATCTTTTCTTTTGGGTCATAATTTATGCTTATTTTGGAATTCAAGCCATGGACAGTAAACTTGCAGGGGGCACAGAACAAGCAATCTGTACGTTTTAATTTGTAAGGTGTGGGGCTATCTGAGCCTATAGAAAATGAGAAGGTCTGGACACACGGCATCTGTTTCTAATCTTGTTTCTCTACCTTTGTTGCTTCTTCTACCCTGCCTGCTCCCAAGGATCCTTGGGATGTAGGTAAATACTGAAGGAATAGCTGTTATAACAGACTATGAGACTAGGAAGTGTAAGCAACTCTCCTCCAGGGGCAACAAAATCCAGCACCAACAAATATAGAGGAATTTCTCCCCTTTCTAAGCAGAACACAGGCTTCCTCTTGACACTAACAGCAATTGTTCAAGATAACAAATCTAATCACACTGCTTCTTTACCTGTTACAGTCATTCATTTTAGGGAAAAGTCCAAATAGTCAAACATAGCATGCAAGGACTGCATGAGCTTACTCTACTCACATACATGCTACACTGTAAAATCCCCTCTCCAAGCACGTAGCTTCCATTCTAAACTTCTTTCAAAACTCAAAAGGTAAAATCCTTTCTTGCTGTTACCTTAGTCTAGAGTATTCTCCCCTTCACCCTTCATCTGTTTTTCCATCATTCACCAGGCCTTAGCTTTGATATTTCTTTCTTTGGGAAAACTTCCTGATTCCTCAAAGGCCAGGTTAGGGATCTCTAATCTGTGTATCAAATGCACTTTAAACATATACAGTAATTAAGAATGTTTATGGGCTTCCCTGGTAGTTCAGTGGGTAAACAGTCTGCCTTGCAGTGCAAGGGATCCCTGGCCTGGGAAGATCCCCTGTGCCGCGGAGCAGCTGGAACAGTGTGTCTAATTATGAGCCAGCGCTCTGAAGCACATGCACCCAGAGCCGGTGCTCTGCAAAGGGAGAGGCCACTGCAATGGGAGGCCCACACAGGCCAATGAATAAAGATGGATAAAAATAAATAAATAAAAAAAACAGTAAAAGAGGCCAAAAAAAAAGAGAATGTTTATGAAAATTTCTAACAAAGACATTTAGTCATGTCTGATTCTTTTGTGACCCCATGGACTGCAGCCTGCCAGGCTCCACTGTCCACAGGATTTCCCAGGCAGGAACACTGGAGTGGGTTGACATTTCCTTCTCCAAGGGATCTTCCCAACCCAGGGAGTGAACCTGCACCCCTTGCATTGGAGGTGAACTCCTTACTGCTGAGCCACTGGGGAAGCCCCCTAAGGCAGTACCTTTGTTGCTTCTTCTACCCTGCCTGCTCCCAAGGATCCTTGGGATGTAGGTAAATACTGAAGGAATAGCTGTTATAACAGACTATGAGACTAGGAAGTGTAAGCAACTCTCCTCCAGGGGCAACAAAATCCAGCACCAACAAATATAGAGGAATTTCTCCCCTTTCTAAGCAGAACACAGGCTTCCTCTTGACACTAACAGCAATTGTTCAAGATAACAAATCTAATCACACTGCTTCTTTACCTGTTACAGTCATTCATTTTAGGGAAAAGTCCAAATAGTCAAACATAGCATGCAAGGACTCGCATGAGCTTACTCTACTCACATACATGCTACACTGTAAAATCCCCTCTCCAAGCATGTAGCTTCCATTCTAAACTTCTTTCAAAACTCAAAAGGTAACATGCTTTCTTGCTGTTACCTTAGTCTAGAGTATTCTTCCCTTCTCTCTTCATCTGTTTTTCCATCATTCACCAGGCCTTAGCTTTGATATTTCTTTCTTTGGGAAAACTTCCTGATTCCTCAAAGGCCAGGTTAGGGATCTCTAATCTGTGTATCAAATGCACTTTAAACATATACAGTAATTAAGAATGTTTATGGGCTTCCCTGGTAGTTCAGTGGGTAAACAGTCTGCCTTGCAGTGCAAGGGATCCCTGGCCTGGGAAGATCCCCTGTGCCGCGGAGCAGCTGGAACAGTGTGTCTAATTATGAGCCAGCGCTCTGAAGCACATGCACCCAGAGCCGGTGCTCTGCAAAGGGAGAGGCCACTGCAATGGGAGGCCCACACAGGCCAATGAATAAAGATGGATAAAAATAAATAAATAAAAAAAACAGTAAAAGAGGCCAAAAAAAAAGAGAATGTTTATGAAAATTTCTAACAAAGACATTTAGTCATGTCTGATTCTTTTGTGACCCCATGGACTGCAGCCTGCCAGGCTCCACTGTCCACAGGATTTCCCAGGCAGGAACACTGGAGTGGGTTGACATTTCCTTCTCCAAGGGATCTTCCCAACCCAGGGAGTGAACCTGCACCCCTTGCATTGGAGGTGAACTCCTTACTGCTGAGCCACTGGGGAAGCCCCCTAAGGCAGGGATCCTTCTTCTTCATTGTCATATCCCCACATTAGACAAAATATCACTAATGAAAATGTCACAACAAATATTCACTGGCACATCTCCAACTGTGTTGTGCCAATTTCCATACCCTGCAGCTTGTTCCCATTATCCTCTGTGGTAAGGACCTTCCCAAGGCACTACTTTAAGGTGAGTAACTTAGGGTCTCCCTCTATCTCCTCATATCCAATTTCTTTTCTTTTATTTATTTATTTTTTGGGGGGTGGGGTGGGGAGGGAGGGGGACGGGCGGGCCACTTCTATTGGTCTTTCATTTCTCTATTTTCATCCATCTTTGTTCTTTGGCTCCTGCGGGCCTCCCATCGCGGTGGCCTCTGTTGTTGTAGAGCACCGGCTCTGGGCGCATGCGCTCCAGAGCTCCGGCTCGGTAATTGGACACATCGGTCCAGTTGCTCCATGGCACATGGGATCTTCCCAGGCCAGGGATCAAACCGGCGCCCCTTGCACTGCAAGGCGGTGTCCTTACCCAATGGAACACCAGGGAAGCCCCTCATATCCAATTTCTAATGAAAAAGAATAACTAAGAAAAAGAGTAGTGATTGACTCAATTATTGTTTTTAATTCCTAAAAATTTAATAAAAAATCTTAAGATTTATACTCTCAAAATTCTACAGGTTAAAAAAAAAAAAAAATCAAGGGGCTTCCCTGGTAGCTCAGAGGCAAAGAGCTCACCTGCCAATGAAGGAGACACAGGCTCAATCTCTGACCTTGGAAGATTCCCACATGCTGCAGAACAACTAAACCCATGAGCCACAACTACTGAGCCTGTGCTCCAGAGCCGTGGAACCACAACTATTGAGCCCATGTGCTGCAACTATGGAAGCCCGTGTGCCCAAGAGCCCGAGTTCCACGACAAGAAAGTCACTGCAACAAGAAGCCTGCTCACCTCAACTAGAGAGTAGCCCCCACTCTCTGCAACTAGAGAAGAGCCTGTGGTAGCAGTGAACACCCAGAATAGCCAACCATAAATAAATAAATACAAATTTAAAAAATTAAGATCAAATTTTAAAAAATCAGTACTAGAGAACTCCTTATCTCATAATTATAAAACTACCTGTACTTCACAGTAAATCTGACTGACATCAACCCCCATGGGAAGCCCCTAAGGCAGGGATCCTTCTTCTTCATTGTCATATCCCCACATTAGACAAAATATCACTAATGAAAATGTCACAACAAATATTCACTGGCACATCTCCAACTGTGTTGTGCCAATTTCCATACCCTGCAGCTTGTTCCCATTATCCTCTGTGGTAAGGACCTTCCCAAGGCACTACTTTAAGGTGAGTAACTTAGGGTCTCCCTCTATCTCCTCATATCCAATTTCTTTTCTTTTATTTATTTATTTTTTGGGGGGTGGGGTGGGGAGGGAGGGGGACGGGCGGGCCACTTCTATTGGTCTTTCATTTCTCTATTTTCATCCATCTTTGTTCTTTGGCTCCTGCGGGCCTCCCATCGCGGTGGCCTCTGTTGTTGTAGAGCACCGGCTCTGGGCGCATGCGCTCCAGAGCTCCGGCTCGGTAATTGGACACATCGGTCCAGTTGCTCCATGGCACATGGGATCTTCCCAGGCCAGGGATCAAACCGGCGCCCCTTGCACTGCAAGGCGGTGTCCTTACCCAATGGAACACCAGGGAAGCCCCTCATATCCAATTTCTAATGAAAAAGAATAACTAAGAAAAAGAGTAGTGATTGACTCAATTATTGTTTTTAATTCCTAAAAATTTAATAAAAAATCTTAAGATTTATACTCTCAAAATTCTACAGGTTAAAAAAAAAAAAAAATCAAGGGGCTTCCCTGGTAGCTCAGAGGCAAAGAGCTCACCTGCCAATGAAGGAGACACAGGCTCAATCTCTGACCTTGGAAGATTCCCACATGCTGCAGAACAACTAAACCCATGAGCCACAACTACTGAGCCTGTGCTCCAGAGCCGTGGAACCACAACTATTGAGCCCATGTGCTGCAACTATGGAAGCCCGTGTGCCCAAGAGCCCGAGTTCCACGACAAGAAAGTCACTGCAACAAGAAGCCTGCTCACCTCAACTAGAGAGTAGCCCCCACTCTCTGCAACTAGAGAAGAGCCTGTGGTAGCAGTGAACACCCAGAATAGCCAACCATAAATAAATAAATACAAATTTAAAAAATTAAGATCAAATTTTAAAAAATCAGTACTAGAGAACTCCTTATCTCATAATTATAAAACTACCTGTACTTCACAGTAAATCTGACTGACATCAGGTGCATTTTATACCTGTCCAAAAGACGCCTCATCTACGGACGCACAATCCCGACTGTAGTACTCACCACGAATGGAGCCCCCAGAACACTGCCCCTTGGGAAATCAAAAGAACCCAGCTGTGCTAACCACCAAGGCACAAGGGAAAACACTCAATGCCAAAAGGGGAGCAATTACCATCCATCTAGAAAAACAAACTAGAGTCCAAATTCCATACACAGAAAAATGAGAAACATTCTCCTGCCCTTCAGACGGCTCTAATCTTGGCTCCTGCCTCCTCTCTCAGAGGACAGGTTCTCAAGCTCTGAGAACTGTGCCCTCATCTCTGCGGCAGAAAGATTCCACTGTTCCAGGACTCATGTTGGCTGACACTTAGCTAGGTTCTGGCAAATGCAAAAGCCAGATAAAGGGAGAAGTACGGCAGGAGAGCTTTACTGTCTATCTTTCTTCAGTCCTCAAGGAGAGCTATTCCACTTCCACTACTCCATCTTTAAGAAACACTCACACAAATGTGTAAAGGTGCATACACAATCTACTTACTACGCAAATTATGGAATCTTAAAAAACTTAAATCTCAATTATGAGGGATGGTTAAATATACTTATGAGTTTATATTCTTATGGGCTATTATGCCATCATTTCTAGGTGTACTGATAAGAAAAGATGCCCATGATGCTGTGTTTAACTTTTTAAAAAAATCATATAAAATATGACTCCATCTTTAGTTTTTTTTAAAAAAATAAAGAAGTGGAAAATAATGAAGGAAAGTTAAGGAAGGAAAAAGGAAAGGAGAATATTCTGGGCTCACAGATAATAAGAACACATGTTTTATATACAGAAAGGCTTTGGAAGACTACACAATCAATTATTAATAACAACTGTTTAGTTCTAGTAGGTTACTTTCAAAACTTGATATACCTTCATACCACTCAAATTTTTTAAGAATTTTCTTTCATTCATGAGTATCTTTTAACCCAGAATAGAACAAAAAAAAAAAAAAGATCAAATTTTAAAAAATCAGTACTAGAGAACTCCTTATCTCATAATTATAAAACTACCTGTACTTCACAGTAAATCTGACTGACATCAGGTGCATTTTATACCTGTCCAAAAGACGCCTCATCTACGGACGCACAATCCCGACTGTAGTACTCACCACGAATGGAGCCCCCAGAACACTGCCCCTTGGGAAATCAAAAGAACCCAGCTGTGCTAACCACCAAGGCACAAGGGAAAACACTCAATGCCAAAAGGGGAGCAATTACCATCCATCTAGAAAAACAAACTAGAGTCCAAATTCCATACACAGAAAAATGAGAAACATTCTCCTGCCCTTCAGACGGCTCTAATCTTGGCTCCTGCCTCCTCTCTCAGAGGACAGGTTCTCAAGCTCTGAGAACTGTGCCCTCATCTCTGCGGCAGAAAGATTCCACTGTTCCAGGACTCATGTTGGCTGACACTTAGCTAGGTTCTGGCAAATGCAAAAGCCAGATAAAGGGAGAATTACGGCAGGAGAGCTTTACTGTCTATCTTTCTTCAGTCCTCAAGGAGAGCTATTCCACTTCCACTACTCCATCTTTAAGAAACACTCACACAAATGTGTAAAGGTGCATACACAATCTACTTACTACGCAAATTATGGAATCTTAAAAAACTTAAATCTCAATTATGAGGGATGGTTAAATATACTTATGAGTTTATATTCTTATGGGCTATTATGCCATCATTTCTAGGTGTACTGATAAGAAAAGATGCCCATGATGCTGTGTTTAACTTTTTAAAAAAATCATATAAAATATGACTCCATCTTTAGTTTTTTTTAAAAAAATAAAGAAGTGGAAAATAATGAAGGAAAGTTAAGGAAGGAAAAAGGAAAGGAGAATATTCTGGGCTCACAGATAATAAGAACACATGTTTTATATACAGAAAGGCTTTGGAAGACTACACAATCAATTATTAATAACAACTGTTTAGTTCTAGTAGGTTACTTTCAAAACTTGATATACCTTCATACCACTCAAATTTTTTAAGAATTTTCTTTCATTCATGAGTATCTTTTAAAAATTTACTTAAAAAGTTAGAAACAAAGTCTAATGACTGAAACAAAACTGTTTAAATAAGTGGTGCTTTTTTTGTTTAAAAGAATAGAATTGATTTTCAAGTTAGGTAAAATATCAATGCCAAAATTATTCATCCATACTTCATAACCTCTAAGTAAAAATTCATTCACCAGAACTTGAAGGTTTTTGACACTAAAAATATACATATATAAAGGTACATACAAAGTTGTGTGTTGTAAGTGGAACGTTCTCCAACACTTCTACATGCAATTCCTCTCCGGTAAGCCAGGAAATATCAGTGTCCCAGCCAATTGGTTTCTTCTCCCTGAAAAGTGTACACATGGCCTTTCTTGGTTATCATACCTAAGGAGCTTCATATACCTCATGCTGAAGATATGAAAATTGGTTATTGAGGGGCTAGTAATGGTGAGGGAGTTTTGGCTCCCTGGTCTTCCATCGTTAGAAATTTAATGGCAATAAATTAATTTTTAAGTTTACCCCAAATAAATGTATCACTCTTGGACAAACAGCAGGGTAAAGAGATGTACTCTTTTCTTCAAGTCAGCTCCAGAAAATACCTACAACAGCAGAAAATGGATTGTTCCTGGGGTCCAAAAAAAAAAAAAAAACAAAAAAAAATTCACAGGTATGGATTTACCTATCCATTCAGAGAAAAAGAGTACACAAGGGGACACTGTGCTCCCCAAAAGATTTTTTTTTTTTCTGGTGAGATTCAAAATTGGGGATGGAAGGGGTATGGGTCGTGGCATAATTTTATGCTTTTGAAAAAACAGTTTGATATGAAATGTTAATTTTGCTACGTCTTTTGTGAAACTATTAATTTACAGTAAAAATGCAGGAGTTGGAAAGAGTCCATTATTCAAATAAGAAACACAGAAAATGGTTCAATATTCTAAGAAACTCAAACTCCAAATAAAGTCATTTGATCAGAGTAACAAACACTATCATCATATAAAATTATCTAATGTGAACTCCTCAAAGGGCCTACCATATTTTTTTAGACTAATTAATTTAGTATTAATATTTTATTTTTCTGAAGTTGATTTTCAATACCCTAGGTTTGGGTAAAGATTTTATATAAAACCTCAAAATTTAATATCTGAGGTTGCTTCCCTTTGAAATAAAGATATTACCCTTATCTGTAAACAGCACAGCACTCTGGGATTGTTTAGTGACAGTTAGGTAAAATATCAATGCCAAAATTATTCATCCATACTTCATAACCTCTAAGTAAAAATTCATTCACCAGAACTTGAAGGTTTTTGACACTAAAAATATACATATATAAAGGTACATACAAAGTTGTGTGTTGTAAGTGGAACGTTCTCCAACACTTCTACATGCAATTCCTCTCCGGTAAGCCAGGAAATATCAGTGTCCCAGCCAATTGGTTTCTTCTCCTGAAAAGTGTACACATGGCCTTTCTTGGTTATCATACCTAAGGAGCTTCATATACCTCATGCTGAAGATATGAAAATTGGTTATTGAGGGCTAGTAATGGTGAGGGAGTTTTGGCTCCCTGGTCTTCCATCGTTAGAAATTTAATGGCAATAAATTAATTTTTAAGTTTACCCCAAATAAATGTATCACTCTTGGACAAACAGCAGGGTAAAGAGATGTACTCTTTTCTTCAAGTCAGCTCCAGAAAATACCTACAACAGCAGAAAATGGATTGTTCCTGGGGTCCAAAAAACAAAAAAACAAAAAAATTCACAGGTATGGATTTACCTATCCATTCAGAGAAAAAGAGTACACAAGGGGACACTGTGCTCCCCAAAAGATTTTTTTTTTTTCCGGTGAGATTCAAAATTGGGGATGGAAGGGGTATGGGTCGTGGCATAATTTTATGCTTTTGAAAAAACAGTTTGATATGAAATGTTAATTTTGCTACGTCTTTTGTGAAACTATTAATTTACAGTAAAAATGCAGGAGTTGGAAAGAGTCCATTATTCAAATAAGAAACACAGAAAATGGTTCAATATTCTAAGAAACTCAAACTCCAAATAAAGTCATTTGATCAGAGTAACAAACACTATCATCATATAAAATTATCTAATGTGAACTCCTCAAAGGGCCTACCATATTTTTTTAGACTAATTAATTTAGTATTAATATTTTATTTTTCTGAAGTTGATTTTCAATACCCTAGGTTTGGGTAAAGATTTTATATAAAACCTCAAAATTTAATATCTGAGGTTGCTTCCCTTTTTGAAATAAAGTTTCACATCACATACAAACCATACCCATCCTGAATTCTGTAAACAGCACAGCACTCTGGGATTAGACCTCTCATCATCAGTGCTTTCTTCAGGCTGTCTCGAACTGTGACTCCACACCGTGCAGGTACCTATGGTATCACAAAGACAGAATATGAGGTAGACGAAGTACACTATATACTTTTTCACATTATTGAAAAAAAAAAAAATTTTACCTTTATAACATCTTTAAAATGTCATATGGATTACTATATCAGACAATTATTTCTAGCACTAACTTAATGGGAGTTATGACTCAAGCATCTATTATTACTGACCAACTTAATGCAAAATTAATTTTTAAGTTAAAATTACAAAATATTTTAAAATACAAAAGAAAAGAAAATACAGCAGATTCCTAAGTGCTCACTGCTGAGAAATCACAGATGTCAACATTTACAGCAAAATCAATCCTGATTAACACTGTTCAAAGCTGAAAACTGCAATCCTTCAGTCATAATGATGGTCCTTAAGAGATCTCTTACTGGTCCTAAACATAGCAGAAGAAAATACTTGTCTTAAGGTATGTAACTGACATTTGTTTAGTTGTTGAGCACTCCTATTTCCTCTGGGAACTAGCCTTTCCCTAAAACCACATGGTGCTGGAGAGGCTCTGACTCCAGGGTCACGACTTCTTTGGCTGCACGTAACATAACTGGCTGATCGGTTTCCTGTGTTCCTGACCCAGGGCTAGATATATGACCCAAACAGCACCAGCATTCTTCCTTTGACAGATGGACTCTGGTTAAGAGAAATTCCTTTTCTACTGTAGTTAAAGTTCCAAGAGGACAGATACCTGGAGTCTCTATGGTCAACTTCCCTAGTATAACTGAGGAAATCAGGCTACCGAGTGAAGCGCACCTAAGGAGGAGCAGTGATAACCTGAGGAAGGAGGAGAGAAGAGGCACTGGATACCATATTTTTAGACTAATTAATTTAGTATTAATATTTTATTTTTCTGAAGTTGATTTTCAATACCCTAGGTTTGGGTAAAGATTTTATATAAAACCTCAAAATTTAATATCTGAGGTTGCTTCCCTTTTTGAAATAAAGTTTCACATCACATACAAACCATACCCATCCTGAATTCTGTAAACAGCACAGCACTCTGGGATTAGACCTCTCATCATCAGTGCTTTCTTCAGGCTGTCTCGAACTGTGACTCCACACCGTGCAGGTACCTATGGTATCACAAAGACAGAATATGAGGTAGACGAAGTACACTATATACTTTTTCACATTATTGAAAAAAAAAAAATTTTACCTTTATAACATCTTTAAAATGTCATATGGATTACTATATCAGACAATTATTTCTAGCACTAACTTAATGGGAGTTATGACTCAAGCATCTATTATTACTGACCAACTTAATGCAAAATTAATTTTTAAGTTAAAATTACAAAATATTTTAAAATACAAAAGAAAAGAAAATACAGCAGATTCCTAAGTGCTCACTGCTGAGAAATCACAGATGTCAACATTTACAGCAAAATCAATCCTGATTAACACTGTTCAAAGCTGAAAACTGCAATCCTTCAGTCATAATGATGGTCCTTAAGAGATCTCTTACTGGTCCTAAACATAGCAGAAGAAAATACTTGTCTTAAGGTATGTAACTGACATTTGTTTAGTTGTTGAGCACTCCTATTTCCTCTGGGAACTAGCCTTTCCCTAAAACCACATGGTGCTGGAGAGGCTCTGACTCCAGGGTCACGACTTCTTTGGCTGCACGTAACATAACTGGCTGATCGGTTTCCTGTGTTCCTGACCCAGGGCTAGATATATGACCCAAACAGCACCAGCATTCTTCCTTTGACAGATGGACTCTGGTTAAGAGAAATTCCTTTTCTACTGTAGTTAAAGTTCCAAGAGGACAGATACCTGGAGTCTCTATGGTCAACTTCCCTAGTATAACTGAGGAAATCAGGCTACCGAATGAAGCGCACCTAAGGAGAAGCAGAGATAACCTCAGGAATGAGGAGAGAAGAGGCACTGAAAGGAGAGAGGAAAAAAAAAAATCTTCCTGTATATTTGAGGTTCTCTCTCTCCTGGTCTTTTCTGCCAGTGACTCGTTTCCCTTCTTATTAATTTGAACAATTTAAAACTGAAAAAGAACTGACAAACACTTAGTGTAGACGGAGGTGAAATGACGGGAATTCAGGTTGGTCAGTTTTTATGGGGGAGAGGGCAGTGGAGACAGACAAGATGTGTTAGCATTTAATAACAAAATTAAAGGTCTCATTCTTTTAAATCACTAAAGTACTTAGCAAACCTAAAGTTTCTAAAGAAACTGGGACTTTAATGGCAGATAAAGTACTTAGCAAACCTAATGTTTCTAAAGAAATTGGGACTTTAATGGCAGAGGGGGAAAATTCTGAGTGAAAGTGAACATGAGCTTAATTTTAAAAAATATTTTTTATTACTATTTTATGATTTATTTGCCTGTGCTGGGTCTTCATTGTGGCATGTGGGATCTAGCTCCCTGAGCAGGGATCAAACTCACGTCCCCTGCATTGGGAACACAGAGTCTTAACCACTGAACCACTAGATCAAGGGAAGTCCCCAGCTGAATTTAAATAGTATGCCAATGGAGGACAATCCAGAAAGCCAAATTAAGACCTAAGATTAGAAAAAACAGGAGACAGATTTTAGCTCAATATAACCGTTACAACTATCCAGCAAGGAAAAAGTTTGAGGGAGTAGGTTTATTACTGCAAGTATTCAAGAGACAGGCTAGTACAGCTGATCCTCTTTATTCATGGATTCCTTATTTGCAAAGTTGTCACCCCCAAATCAACACTTGCAATGCTTCTGCAGGCACGCAGGGAGGACTGGAAAACTTGACCCTTCCCAAATGAGGTTCATCAAGCTGACACTGCCTTCTTTTTCTCACTCCCATACTGTAAACAAGTGCCCTATGCCAGGTGACTTTTAAGCTAATGGACACCCGTCGACTGTGAAGATATAAACAATCTAGGGGCTGGTATACAGAAGCCATCTTTGACTCATTTATAATAGTAACCCTGCATTTCTCCTAGGAGCAATGGTTCAGTATTCACTAATTCAGTGTTTGCAGAAAACATACTGAACATAACTACTGCAAATAGTGAGAACTGGCCATACCTACTAGAAATAATGAACAGAAGTGAAAGCTCACTTTTTCCCTCTGCTATTCATATTCTGTCTACTCTAAAGCAAAACTTCTTGGGTGGCAACCCTATCTTTAGTTTTAAAACTCTTCCAATCTATCTTATCCCACATTATCAGTGAAATCGTTTTAGAAGAAGCTATTCTTAATGTGTGTGTATATGTGCATGCTGGCCAAATACTTCTGAGAACCTGATGAAAACCTTAGATAATCTCCTTGAAACTTAGAATTTCAGGCCCATCTATGGACTGCTGAGGAGTCCACGAATTCAGAATTTCATTCTATGATTTACATTTCATTAGTCTTCTCAAAAATTTCCAGTTAATTATAGGGTACAATTCAAATTACTTAATATGGCATACAAAGTATTTAATGGACTGGGCCTATCCTTTAGTTTCTTTGGTAATTTCCCTCGTGCACTCCTGTAATGCTGCCTTCTAATATAGCTAAGCTCCCTTATGTTTTTTGGAATAGGTTCATCAGCAGGCAAAATTTTGGTTTCTCACTTTAATCACCAAGGGACCATCAAGAAAGTCATCAATCAGTCCTTCATCTACTTCTGTAGGCTGAATTTTATTTGTTCCTTCATAATATGACTTGTTCAACAGACTGACAGACCAATGGAATGAAACAGAAAGACCAAGGCAGACTCCAACATATAAAGAAAATTAAAATAAAATAAAGGCAGCATCTGAAGTAGGATAAAGATGAACTTTTAAATAGTTAATGTTGGGACAACTAGAACCAATCTAGGAAAAGAAGGTTCATTCATACTTCATACCGTATCTTAGGGTAAACTTCAAATGGATCAGATATTAATGTAGAAGGAAGTGATATTATCATAACAATCTAGGGGCTGATACAGAATCCCCATCTTTGACTCAAGCTAATGGACACCCGTCGACTGTGAAGATATAAACAATCTAGGGGCTGGTATACAGAAGCCATCTTTGACTCATTTATAATAGTAACCCTGCATTTCTCCTAGGAGCAATGGTTCAGTATTCACTAATTCAGTGTTTGCAGAAAACATACTGAACATAACTACTGCAAATAGTGAGAACTGGCCATACCTACTAGAAATAATGAACAGAAGTGAAAGCTCACTTTTTCCCTCTGCTATTCATATTCTGTCTACTCTAAAGCAAAACTTCTTGGGTGGCAACCCTATCTTTAGTTTTAAAACTCTTCCAATCTATCTTATCCCACATTATCAGTGAAATCGTTTTAGAAGAAGCTATTCTTAATGTGTGTGTATATGTGCATGCTGGCCAAATACTTCTGAGAACCTGATGAAAACCTTAGATAATCTCCTTGAAACTTAGAATTTCAGGCCCATCTATGGACTGCTGAGGAGTCCACCGAATTCAGAATTTCATTCTATGATTTACATTTCATTAGTCTTCTCAAAAATTTCCAGTTAATTATAGGGTACAATTCAAATTACTTAATATGGCATACAAAGTATTTAATGGACTGGGCCTATCCTTTAGTTTCTTTGGTAATTTCCCTCGTGCACTCCTGTAATGCTGCCTTCTAATATAGCTAAGCTCCCTTATGTTTTTTGGAATAGGTTCATCAGCAGGCAAAATTTTGGTTTCTCACTTTAATCACCAAGGGACCATCAAGAAAGTCATCAATCAGTCCTTCATCTACTTCTGTAGGCTGAATTTTATTTGTTCCTTCATAATATGACTTGTTCAACAGACTGACAGACCAATGGAATGAAACAGAAAGACCAAGGCAGACTCCAACATATAAAGAAAATTAAAATAAAATAAAGGCAGCATCTGAAGTAGGATAAAGATGAACTTTTAAATAGTTAATGTTGGGACAACTAGAACCAATCTAGGAAAAGAAGGTTCATTCATACTTCATACCGTATCTTAGGGTAAACTTCAAATGGATCAGATATTAATGTAGAAGGAAGTGATATTATCATAATATCACTGGTAAACTACAGCACATTTGTACAATGGAATCTATAGCTACAAATAGTGTTTAAGCATTCTATACATGGAAACAGAAAATTTACAGGATGGTTCACGTAAACATTAAAAGCAAATTACAGGATGACATATACAGTATGATGCCTTGTATGTATGGAGAGGAGTAGGAAAATAATGTATCCTTGTATTTTCTTCTTGCTACATCTTTAGAAACCTATCACAACTCCCCTACTCCATACACAGCCCAAATAAAAAGTTACATAAAAGGTGCAGGGGAACAAGGATGTATAGGGACAGGGGCGCAAACAAGATTTCCTGATATAAATACCACGTGAAAGAATTCCCTATTCAAAAGGAAAAGGGGTGGACTTCCCAGGTGGCTCAGTGGTAAAGAATTCACCTGTCAACGCAGGAGACACTGGGCTTGATTCCTGTGTCAGGAAGATGTTATGGAGGCAGAAAGGGCAAACTTCTCCAGTATTACTGTCTGGAAAATCCATGGACAGCGGAAGCTTATAGGCTACAGTCCATGGGGTCGCAAAAGAGTCCGACACAACTTAATGACTAAACAACAATAAAGGTAAAGGGGTAGCGGAGCACTGTCTCAAATTTTAAGGCTGAAAAGACAAAAATATATTTTCAGAAGAACCAGGTTAATGCCTCTTTTCCAAATTTCAGATTAAATGTCCTTGATTAGGCCATCGAGCAGGTTAAAAGCACTAAACTTTTCTCCCTTATGTTTTTTGGAATAGGTTCATCAGCAGGCAAAATTTTGGTTTCTCACTTTAATCACCAAGGGACCATCAAGAAAGTCATCAATCAGTCCTTCATCTACTTCTGTAGGCTGAATTTTATTTGTTCCTTCATAATATGACTTGTTCAACAGACTGACAGACCAATGGAATGAAACAGAAAGACCAAGGCAGACTCCAACATATAAAGAAAATTAAAATAAAATAAAGGCAGCATCTGAAGTAGGATAAAGATGAACTTTTAAATAGTTAATGTTGGGACAACTAGAACCAATCTAGGAAAAGAAGGTTCATTCATACTTCATACCGTATCTTAGGGTAAACTTCAAATGGATCAGATATTAATGTAGAAGGAAGTGATATTATCATAATATCACTGGTAAACTACAGCACATTTGTACAATGGAATCTATAGCTACAAATAGTGTTTAAGCATTCTATACATGGAAACAGAAAATTTACAGGATGGTTCACGTAAACATTAAAAGCAAATTACAGGATGACATATACAGTATGATGCCTTGTATGTATGGAGAGGAGTAGGAAAATAATGTATCCTTGTATTTTCTTCTTGCTACATCTTTAGAAACCTATCACAACTCCCCTACTCCATACACAGCCCAAATAAAAAGTTACATAAAAGGTGCAGGGGAACAAGGATGTATAGGGACAGGGGCGCAAACAAGATTTCCTGATATAAATACCACGTGAAAGAATTCCCTATTCAAAAGGAAAAGGGGTGGACTTCCCAGGTGGCTCAGTGGTAAAGAATTCACCTGTCAACGCAGGAGACACTGGGCTTGATTCCTGTGTCAGGAAGATGTTATGGAGGCAGAAAGGGCAAACTTCTCCAGTATTACTGTCTGGAAAATCCATGGACAGCGGAAGCTTATAGGCTACAGTCCATGGGGTCGCAAAAGAGTCCGACACAACTTAATGACTAAACAACAATAAAGGTAAAGGGGTAGCGGAGCACTGTCTCAAATTTTAAGGCTGAAAAGACAAAAATATATTTTCAGAAGAACCAGGTTAATGCCTCTTTTCCAAATTTCAGATTAAATGTCCTTGATTAGGC
Source organism: Tragulus kanchil (assembly GCA_022376925.1). Classification (NCBI taxonomy): domain Eukaryota; kingdom Metazoa; phylum Chordata; class Mammalia; order Artiodactyla; family Tragulidae; genus Tragulus; species Tragulus kanchil. Next base: position 17,743,877 of record JAIOJX010000030.1, on the reverse strand, counting down.
CATCGAGCAGCAACAACTTCTTAAAAAGTGTAAAAATGAGCATCCTACTATAACAAAGCTCTATAGTCAATACAATCATCTGAACATTTGCAAAGGAAAAAATACCCAAGAAAAACAAAGACATATGTCCACACAGAAACTTGGACATGAATATTTACAGCATTATTCATAATGGCCCAAAGCAAAAACAACACTCACAATGGATAAATAAAATGTGGTTTGATACACCCAACAGAGTACTATTCAACCATAAAATGGCATAAGGCACTGACACATGCTACAATATGGATGAATCTTGAAAACATTATGCTAAGCAGAAGAAGCCAGTCACAGAATTACTGTATGATACCATTTATATGGAATGAAATGTACAGGACAGGGAAATCTAGAGAGATAGAAAGGAGACAGTGGTTGACTAAGACTGGGAAGACGGGAGAAATGGTATGTGATTGCTGGGGGGCACACAGTTTCTTTTTCAGAGTGATGGAAATGTTCTAAAATTAACAGTGATGACAGTTACATAACTCTGTGAATACTAAAATTGTATAGTTTAAATAAGTAAATTGTATGTCTGTGAACTATATTTTAGCAAGCCTGTAAAAATAAAATAAAATAAGCAAATTCTGTCTTTTAAACTACAAATTCAAGAAAGCCAGATTAGGACAAGCCATGTTTCAGAAAAACTGGGTGAGGTTTTTTTTGGTTAGCTTTTTGTTGTCATAACATACACACTGAAAAATATACATGAATGAGGGTATCTCATGTCTAATATACTTGAAATTCTACTAGATCAGTGGTTGTTTAGTCGGAAAGTCGTATCTGACTCTTTTGTGACCCAATGGGCTGTACCCACTAGGCTCCTCTGTCCAAGGGATTTTCCAGGAAGAATACTGGGGTGGCTTGCCATTTCTTTCTGTAGATCTTCCCGACTCAGGGATCACTCATTTCCTGCACTCGCAAGTGGTAAAATCTTCTAAATTTCATTAACACTCAATGTTGACCAGGGTCTTGTAGGAAAAGAAAGTCTTATACACTACAGACCAGGTTAATGCCTCTTTTCCAAATTTCAGATTAAATGTCCTTGATTAGGCCATCGAGCAGCAACAACTTCTTAAAAAGTGTAAAAATGAGCATCCTACTATAACAAAGCTCTATAGTCAATACAATCATCTGAACATTTGCAAAGGAAAAAATACCCAAGAAAAACAAAGACATATGTCCACACAGAAACTTGGACATGAATATTTACAGCATTATTCATAATGGCCCAAAGCAAAAACAACACTCACAATGGATAAATAAAATGTGGTTTGATACACCCAACAGAGTACTATTCAACCATAAAATGGCATAAGGCACTGACACATGCTACAATATGGATGAATCTTGAAAACATTATGCTAAGCAGAAGAAGCCAGTCACAGAATTACTGTATGATACCATTTATATGGAATGAAATGTACAGGACAGGGAAATCTAGAGAGATAGAAAGGAGACAGTGGTTGACTAAGACTGGGAAGACGGGAGAAATGGTATGTGATTGCTGGGGGGCACACAGTTTCTTTTTCAGAGTGATGGAAATGTTCTAAAATTAACAGTGATGACAGTTACATAACTCTGTGAATACTAAAATTGTATAGTTTAAATAAGTAAATTGTATGTCTGTGAACTATATTTTAGCAAGCCTGTAAAAATAAAATAAAATAAGCAAATTCTGTCTTTTAAACTACAAATTCAAGAAAGCCAGATTAGGACAAGCCATGTTTCAGAAAAACTGGGTGAGGTTTTTTTTGGTTAGCTTTTGTTGTCATAACATACACACTGAAAAATATACATGAATGAGGGTATCTCATGTCTAATATACTTGAAATTCTACTAGATCAGTGGTTGTTTAGTCGGAAAGTCGTATCTGACTCTTTTGTGACCCAATGGGCTGTACCCACTAGGCTCCTCTGTCCAAGGGATTTTCCAGGAAGAATACTGGGGTGGCTTGCCATTTCTTTCTGTAGATCTTCCCGACTCAGGGATCACTCATTTCCTGCACTCGCAAGTGGTAAAATCTTCTAAATTTCATTAACACTCAATGTTGACCAGGGTCTTGTAGGAAAAGAAAGTCTTATACACTACAGAGAAGATAAACCAGCAAAATTCTTCTGCATAAAATGTACATTATAAAGTCTTAAGTGTGCATATCCCATGACCTAATATTTAAGCATCTAACATGAAAATATTCCTACAACATTTCAGGATATGTGTATTTAAATGTATTTTGCAGCATTACCTAATTATCTATCATGAAATAGTTAATAAATCATATGTGATCACCCTAAGCAATAATTTCAACCATAAAAACACTCAGGAAGCTTAGTATTACGTGAAAGAAGGCGCTAAGTATAAGCTAAGAGGTTAGTCCCTTTCTCCTGCCCCCAGCAATGTTCCCATCTTCCAGATAATCGCAAGTAACAGGTTTTTTATATGATTCAAAAATATCTCAAAGGACACACACATTTATTCTTTTTAGTCACTATATCTAATCCATGAACTGGATAGTCTTAAGTAGTTCTGTACCATGGGACACTTACCTTGCTTATACTTCCTTTTATTTTTTAACATTTATTTATTTATTTATTTATGGGGGTGGGAGGGAGGGGTGGGCGGCCTCTTCTATTGGGCTTTTATTCGTCTATTTTTCATCCATCTTTGTTCTTTGGCTCTTGTGGGCCTCCCATCGCGGTGGCCTCTGTTGTTGCAGAGCGCTGGCTCTGCGCTCATGCGCTCCAGAGCTCCGGCTTGGTAACTGGACACATCGGTCCAGCCGCTCCGCCACACGTGGGATCTTCCCAGGCCAGGGATCAAGAAAGCCAGATTAGGACAAGCCATGTTTCAGAAAAACTGGGTGAGGTTTTTTTTGGTTAGCTTTTTGTTGTCATAACATACACACTGAAAAATATACATGAATGAGGGTATCTCATGTCTAATATACTTGAAATTCTACTAGATCAGTGGTTGTTTAGTCGGAAAGTCGTATCTGACTCTTTTGTGACCCAATGGGCTGTACCCACTAGGCTCCTCTGTCCAAGGGATTTTCCAGGAAGAATACTGGGGTGGCTTGCCATTTCTTTCTGTAGATCTTCCCGACTCAGGGATCACTCATTTCCTGCACTCGCAAGTGGTAAAATCTTCTAAATTTCATTAACACTCAATGTTGACCAGGGTCTTGTAGGAAAAGAAAGTCTTATACACTACAGAGAAGATAAACCAGCAAAATTCTTCTGCATAAAATGTACATTATAAAGTCTTAAGTGTGCATATCCCATGACCTAATATTTAAGCATCTAACATGAAAATATTCCTACAACATTTCAGGATATGTGTATTTAAATGTATTTTGCAGCATTACCTAATTATCTATCATGAAATAGTTAATAAATCATATGTGATCACCCTAAGCAATAATTTCAACCATAAAAACACTCAGGAAGCTTAGTATTACGTGAAAGAAGGCGCTAAGTATAAGCTAAGAGGTTAGTCCCTTTCTCCTGCCCCCAGCAATGTTCCCATCTTCCAGATAATCGCAAGTAACAGGTTTTTTATATGATTCAAAAATATCTCAAAGGACACACACATTTATTCTTTTTAGTCACTATATCTAATCCATGAACTGGATAGTCTTAAGTAGTTCTGTACCATGGGACACTTACCTTGCTTATACTTCCTTTTATTTTTTAACATTTATTTATTTATTTATTTATGGGGGGGGGGTGGGGAGGGAGGGGGTGGGCGGGCCTCTTCTATTGGTCTTTTATTTGTCTATTTTTCATCCATCTTTGTTCTTTGGCTCTTGTGGGCCTCCCATCGCGGTGGCCTCTGTTGTTGCAGAGCGCTGGCTCTGCGCTCATGCGCTCCAGAGCTCCGGCTTGGTAACTGGACACATCGGTCCAGCCGCTCCGCCACACGTGGGATCTTCCCAGGCCAGGGATCAAACCGGCGCCTCTTGTACTGCAAGGCGGTGTCCTTACCCACTGGACCACCAGGGAAGCCCGCTTATACGTTTTTATTTTTAAAAATAATGAGTACACATTTGTTTTGATAGTATAAAAATCTCAAAATTACTTTTTAAGAAATTACAATTTTGAAATTATAAACATGTTTGTTAGAAATTTTGAAAAAGAATAAATACCTCTAATACCACCACCATGAAATAATCATTACAACATTTAAAAAAGAAGTTTTACATGCATTTCACGTGAATTTTAACACAATAAAAGATAAGTAAGAAAAAAGAACCAAACTTCAAATAAACACTTCTTCACACTCAAAGAGGTCAATCCCTAGAAGAGGCCTCTAGGGTAGCTCTTGGCTTTTCCATATAACTTTTAGAATCAACTTTTCAGACAAGGAGGCAAGGATGGGATGAGACACCTCTAGAATTCTGGGGAAAGTGCACAGAATTTTCATTAATTTGGGGGGGAAACATATTCAGGGAAATTACTAAAAACAAAGTAATTTTTGATTATACTCATCAAATGTCTTCCAATAAATCTGTATAAATTTCTTCATAAAAATTTTAAACATTTAAAATTATTTTTACTGTCAATGATAACCTATTTTTAAACAAAATTACATGTTCTAACTAGTAAGTGCAGAGTTTCTTAATTATAATAATTTAGTAGATTTTCTATGTAGACAAATTAGTTGATAATATAACAATTTTGTTTCTTCCCTTTTTGGGGGGGGGCGGGTTGGGGAGGGAGGGGGGTGGGCGGGCCATTTCTATTGGCCTTTCATTTATCTATTTTCATCCATCTTTGTTCTTTGGCCCGCATGGGCCTCCCATCGCAGTGGCCTCTGTTGTCGCAGAGCACTGGCTCTGGGCTCATGTGCTCCAGAGCTCCGGCTTGGTAATTGGGCACATCGGTCCAGCCTCTCCTCTGCACGTGGGATCTTCCGAGGCCAGGGATCGAACTGGCGCCCCTTGCACTGCAAGGCGTTGTCCTTACCCACTGGACCACCAGGGAAGCCCCATGTTTCTTCCTTTTTAGTGCTCATTTTTTTTATTCCTTTGTTTTGATCAAGATTGGCTAGGATATTCAACCCCATGAACAGTAGATATTTGTAGTAGTATATTTGTCTTGCTTGCTTTCAATTTTAATGAGAATGCACCATAATGTAGAATCCCTCTTTAGACATTTGTTTTGATAGTATAAAAATCTCAAAATTACTTTTTAAGAAATTACAATTTTGAAATTATAAACATGTTTGTTAGAAATTTTGAAAAAGAATAAATACCTCTAATACCACCACCATGAAATAATCATTACAACATTTAAAAAAGAAGTTTTACATGCATTTCACGTGAATTTTAACACAATAAAAGATAAGTAAGAAAAAAGAACCAAACTTCAAATAAACACTTCTTCACACTCAAAGAGGTCAATCCCTAGAAGAGGCCTCTAGGGTAGCTCTTGGCTTTTCCATATAACTTTTAGAATCAACTTTTCAGACAAGGAGGCAAGGATGGGATGAGACACCTCTAGAATTCTGGGGAAAGTGCACAGAATTTTCATTAATTTGGGGGGGAAACATATTCAGGGAAATTACTAAAAACAAAGTAATTTTTGATTATACTCATCAAATGTCTTCCAATAAATCTGTATAAATTTCTTCATAAAAATTTTAAACATTTAAAATTATTTTTACTGTCAATGATAACCTATTTTTAAACAAAATTACATGTTCTAACTAGTAAGTGCAGAGTTTCTTAATTATAATAATTTAGTAGATTTTCTATGTAGACAAATTAGTTGATAAAATAACAATTTTGTTTCTTCCCTTTTTGGGGAGGGGCGGGTTGGGGAGGGAGGGTAGCAGGCGGGCCATTTCTATTGGCCTTTCATTTATCTATTTTCATCCATCTTTGTTCTTTGGCCCGCATGGGCCTCCCATCGCAGTGGCCTCTGTTGTCGCAGAGCACTGGCTCTGGGCTCATGTGCTCCAGAGCTCCGGCTTGGTAATTGGGCACATCGGTCCAGCCTCTCCTCTGCACGTGGGATCTTCCGAGGCCAGGGATCGAACTGGCGCCCCTTGCACTGCAAGGCGTTGTCCTTACCCACTGGACCACCAGGGAAGCCCCATGTTTCTTCCTTTTTAGTGCTCATTTTTTTTATTCCTTTGTTTTGATCAAGATTGGCTAGGATATTCAACCCCATGAACAGTAGATATTTGTAGTAGTATATTTGTCTTGCTTGCTTTCAATTTTAATGAGAATGCACCATAATGTAGAATCCCTCTTTAGACATACTTGATAGATATCCTTTATTAAGGAAACTATTTTTTATTCCAAGTTTACAGAGATTTTTTCTTTCTTTTTTTTTTTTTTACAAAATGGTTTTCAATAATATCAAATGTCTTATATACTGTATCTAGAGATATCCATACACATTTAATCTGTTAATAAGAACTGCAATGATTTGCTTGGGGGGTGGGGGGCACACCACACGCATGTGGGACCTTAACTCCCCAACCAGAGATTGAACCATGTCTCCTGCAGTAGAATCGAGGGGTTCTAACCACTGGACCATCAGAGAAGTCCTTGAACTGCACTAATTTTCAAAAATCATTGTTGTACTCCTAGAATAATTTTTTAAATAATATATACACTGCTAGATTCAGTTGACCAGTATTTTATTCAAGATTTTTGAAAATATATTCTTAAATTAGATTAACCTTTATTTTTTCTTTATCAAATGATCTTTGGTTTTAGAACCAAGATATACAAACACTATAAATGAGTTAGGAAATGTTCTTTTACTCTTTTTTTTGAAGAATAAAATTTATATACGACTAGGTTTTTTTTTTTTCAAATTTTTTCTTCTGGCATACGACATTCAGAAGCAGCTTCAAATCACTAAAAATGTGGTTACATTATTGTTACTAACTTCTACTTTAATTACATTACACTCAAAAAAACATACCTTTTGTTTGTGAAGATTTCCTTTCTTGCTTAAAATGCAGTAAAAATAACAATTTTGTTTCTTCCCTTTTTGGGGAGGGGCGGTTTGGGGAGGGAGGGTGGGCGGGCCATTTCTATTGGCCTTTCATTTATCTATTTTCATCCATCTTTGTTCTTTGGCCCGCATGGGCCTCCCATCGCAGTGGCCTCTGTTGTCGCAGAGCACTGGCTCTGGGCTCATGTGCTCCAGAGCTCCGGCTTGGTAATTGGGCACATCGGTCCAGCCTCTCCTCTGCACGTGGGATCTTCCGAGGCCAGGGATCGAACTGGCGCCCCTTGCACTGCAAGGCGTTGTCCTTACCCACTGGACCACCAGGGAAGCCCCATGTTTCTTCCTTTTTAGTGCTCATTTTTTTTATTCCTTTGTTTTGATCAAGATTGGCTAGGATATTCAACCCCATGAACAGTAGATATTTGTAGTAGTATATTTGTCTTGCTTGCTTTCAATTTTAATGAGAATGCACCATAATGTAGAATCCCTCTTTAGACATACTTGATAGATATCCTTTATTAAGGAAACTATTTTTTATTCCAAGTTTACAGAGATTTTTTCTTTCTTTTTTTTTTTTACAAAATGGTTTTCAATAATATCAAATGTCTTATATACTGTATCTAGAGATATCCATACACATTTAATCTGTTAATAAGAACTGCAATGATTTGCTTGGGGGGTGGGGGGCACACCACACGCATGTGGGACCTTAACTCCCCAACCAGAGATTGAACCATGTCTCCTGCAGTAGAATCGAGGGGTTCTAACCACTGGACCATCAGAGAAGTCCTTGAACTGCACTAATTTTCAAAAATCATTGTTGTACTCCTAGAATAATTTTTTAAATAATATATACACTGCTAGATTCAGTTGACCAGTATTTTATTCAAGATTTTTGAAAATATATTCTTAAATTAGATTAACCTTTATTTTTTCTTTATCAAATGATCTTTGGTTTTAGAACCAAGATATACAAACACTATAAATGAGTTAGGAAATGTTCTTTTACTCTTTTTTTTGAAGAATAAAATTTATATACGACTAGGTTTTTTTTTTTTCAAATTTTTTCTTCTGGCATACGACATTCAGAAGCAGCTTCAAATCACTAAAAATGTGGTTACATTATTGTTACTAACTTCTACTTTAATTACATTACACTCAAAAAAACATACCTTTTGTTTGTGAAGATTTCCTTTCTTGCTTAAAATGCAGTAAAAAAGGTTTTCAGTATCCCATACATTCTTGAAAATAACGTGTATTCATTCCTTCATTTATTAGTACAAGGTTTACACGTCTATTATATAAAATTGCAACTATGTTGTTCAAATCTTCTATAATTGTTTTCTTTTTTTGTAAGAGTATGCGTAACGTTTTTAAAAATATATTTATTTATTTATTTATTATTTTTAGCTATTCTGGGATTTCACTGCTGCCACAGGCTCTTCTCTAGTTACACAGAGTGGGGGGCTCCTCTCTAGTGCAGGTGCGCAGGCTTCTTGTTGCAGTGACCTCTCTTGTTGTGGAACTCGGGCTCTAGGGCACACGGGCTTCAGTAGCTGCGGGACAGGGCTCAACAGTTGTGGCTCGGAGGCTCTGGAGAACAGGCTCCACAGTTGTGGCTCACGGGCTTAGCTGCTCCGCAGCATGTGGGATCCTCCCGGACCAGGGATCAAACCCATGTCTCCTTCATTGGCAGGTGAACTCTTCAGCTACCAGGGAAGTTCTGAGAAGAAGTTCTTAATTTTGATAAAGTACAGCTTATCATTATGTTCATTAAGGATTGTGTTTTTTGGTGTCATAGTTTAGAAACTGTCGCCAAATTCCAGGTCACAAAACTTTTCTCCTGTGCTTTCCTGTACAAACTAGTTTTACATTTAATTTTTACTTTTCACTCCTTCCTCTGTGTTCAGTTTTTGTCCTAAGCCACTTTTGGTAGTCCCTTGAGGTAGAGCTTGGGAAAAGTAAACTCAACTGGAAAGGGCTTTATTGGGCTTTGACTCATGGTATACCCAATCAGCTAAACTCGTATTTTAGCTAAGCAACTTACAGCATCACTCAGAGATACATCTATTCTCTATACAAACACTATAAATGAGTTAGGAAATGTTCTTTTACTCTTTTTTTTGAAGAATAAAATTTATATACGACTAGGTTTTTTTTTTTTCAAATTTTTTCTTCTGGCATACGACATTCAGAAGCAGCTTCAAATCACTAAAAATGTGGTTACATTATTGTTACTAACTTCTACTTTAATTACATTACACTCAAAAAAACATACCTTTTGTTTGTGAAGATTTCCTTTCTTGCTTAAAATGCAGTAAAAAAGGTTTTCAGTATCCCATACATTCTTGAAAATAACGTGTATTCATTCCTTCATTTATTAGTACAAGGTTTACACGTCTATTATATAAAATTGCAACTATGTTGTTCAAATCTTCTATAATTGTTTTCTTTTTTTGTAAGAGTATGCGTAACGTTTTTAAAAATATATTTATTTATTTATTTATTATTTTTAGCTATTCTGGGATTTCACTGCTGCCACAGGCTCTTCTCTAGTTACACAGAGTGGGGGGCTCCTCTCTAGTGCAGGTGCGCAGGCTTCTTGTTGCAGTGACCTCTCTTGTTGTGGAACTCGGGCTCTAGGGCACACGGGCTTCAGTAGCTGCGGCACAGGGCTCAACAGTTGTGGCTCTGAGGCTCTGGAGCACAGGCTCCACAGTTGTGGCTCACGGGCTTAGCTGCTCCGCAGCATGTGGGATCCTCCCGGACCAGGGATCAAACCCATGTCTCCTTCATTGGCAGGTGAACTCTTCAGCTACCAGGGAAGTTCTGAGAAGAAGTTCTTAATTTTGATAAAGTACAGCTTATCATTATGTTCATTAAGGATTGTGTTTTTGGTGTCATAGTTTAGAAACTGTCGCCAAATTCCAGGTCACAAAACTTTTCTCCTGTGCTTTCCTGTACAAACTAGTTTTACATTTAATTTTTACTTTTCACTCCTTCCTCTGTGTTCAGTTTTTGTCCTAAGCCACTTTTGGTAGTCCCTTGAGGTAGAGCTTGGGAAAAGTAAACTCAACTGGAAAGGGCTTTATTGGGCTTTGACTCATGGTATACCCAATCAGCTAAACTCGTATTTTAGCTAAGCAACTTACAGCATCACTCAGAGATACTATTCTATTGCCTTCTGGCTTCTACAATTATTATAAAGAAATTTTTTGATAGAGTAACTGGAATTCTTTTATAAATAATTTTTCTTAAGTACTTTAAAAATAATACTCTTTCATTTTATTACATCTAATAAGAATGGATTCACATTTACTTAAATAACTTAGAGCTTATATGTCTCAAATCCTTAATTTGTGTCTTTAATGAAGGTTAACCATTATTTTTTTGAACTGTGTTCTACTTCTTTGTTTTTATTTATTTATCTCTTAATATTTATCTATTTATTTATGTATGGCTGTACTGGATGCTTACTGCTGCACAGGCTTTTCTCTAGTGGTGGGTAGGGGCTACTTAGTAGCTTCAGTGAGCAGGCATCTCATTGTGCAGCATGGGCTCTAGGGTACTTGGGCTTCAGTAGCTGGGATGTGTGGGCTCAGTAGTTGCAGTTTCTGGGACCTAGAGTACAGGCTCAATAGCTGTGGTGCGTGGGTTTAGTCGCTCCCAGAGCAACTGGGATCTTCCCGAACCAAGGATGGAGCCCGTGTCTCCTGCACTAGCAGGTGGACTCTCTACCACCAAGTCACCAGGGAAGCCCTACTCCTTGATTCTATTCTCACCTTCTGCTTTGAGGCATATGATGGAATTATCCAACCCATTCTTTATACTGCCTAACCTCTCATATTTTCTATAACTCTCTTTCCCTATTTTCTAGAGTTCACCAATTCTCCTTCTAGTGGATATAATCTACTTTTGAACTTGTCCACTGAGTTTTAAAAAATAAATACTGTGATTTCTGTACAGCATTTTAACACTGTAATTGTAACACTGTCTGTAATATGCTGTAACTAGCTTGACATACTGAGATTTTATCTAAAGTGTTACCTTGCTACTTCCCCAGTATTAGTATCAATATGCTCATTAATATTTTTTCTACAGACAACTGTTACTTTTTAACTTTCTATTTTTCCTTTGTTCTACCCTTTCAATTTTTGTAACCCTCGGGAAAAGTAAACTCAACTGGAAAGGGCTTTATTGGGCTTTGACTCATGGTATACCCAATCAGCTAAACTCGTATTTTAGCTAAGCAACTTACAGCATCACTCAGAGATACTATTCTATTGCCTTCTGGCTTCTACAATTATTATAAAGAAATTTTTTGATAGAGTAACTGGAATTCTTTTATAAATAATTTTTCTTAAGTACTTTAAAAATAATACTCTTTCATTTTATTACATCTAATAAGAATGGATTCACATTTACTTAAATAACTTAGAGCTTATATGTCTCAAATCCTTAATTTGTGTCTTTAATGAAGGTTAACCATTATTTTTTTGAACTGTGTTCTACTTCTTTGTTTTTATTTATTTATCTCTTAATATTTATCTATTTATTTATGTATGGCTGTACTGGATGCTTACTGCTGCACAGGCTTTTCTCTAGTGGTGGGTAGGGGCTACTTAGTAGCTTCAGTGAGCAGGCATCTCATTGTGCAGCATGGGCTCTAGGGTACTTGGGCTTCAGTAGCTGGGATGTGTGGGCTCAGTAGTTGCAGTTTCTGGGACCTAGAGTACAGGCTCAATAGCTGTGGTGCGTGGGTTTAGTCGCTCCCAGAGCAACTGGGATCTTCCCGAACCAAGGATGGAGCCCGTGTCTCCTGCACTAGCAGGTGGACTCTCTACCACCAAGTCACCAGGGAAGCCCTACTCCTTGATTCTATTCTCACCTTCTGCTTTGAGGCATATGATGGAATTATCCAACCCATTCTTTATACTGCCTAACCTCTCATATTTTCTATAACTCTCTTTCCCTATTTTCTAGAGTTCACCAATTCTCCTTCTAGTGGATATAATCTACTTTTGAACTTGTCCACTGAGTTTTAAAAAATAAATACTGTGATTTCTGTACAGCATTTTAACACTGTAATTGTAACACTGTCTGTAATATGCTGTAACTAGCTTGACATACTGAGATTTTATCTAAAGTGTTACCTTGCTACTTCCCCAGTATTAGTATCAATATGCTCATTAATATTTTTTCTACAGACAACTGTTTCTTTTTAACTTTCTATTTTTCCTTTGTTCTACCCTTTCAATTTTTCCAACTTTACTATGAAAAATTATAAACACAGAAACTTAGAAGGAATGGCAAATTAATATCCAAATTTTCCCAGATTCTAAAATTAGTTTTTCATATTTCCTTTCTCTTTAACATTTTGTTTTCTATCATATCATTTGAAAGTAAGTCCTAAATTTATTGACTGAGACAGAACTCATAATGGTGGTGACTCTTAAAGGTGGGTACTGAGTTGAGGAAGCATAGGAGTACACTCTCAAGCACTAGAAACGTTCTATATCTTTCTCTGCATGGGACTTAAACAGGTAGGTCACTGAGCTGTACACTTAAGATCTGTGCACGTTACTATAGGGAAGTTTCATTAAAAAAAAAAAAAGGCAGAGAGAGGTTGCAGACATCATGACAATTTACCTTAAATATTTAAGCATGTATTTCCTAAGAAAAAAGACATTTTCCTACATAACATTATCCCTATTATCACACATAATAATTCCATAAGAACATATTATATTCAGTCAACATTCAATATTTCCCATCTCAAGAGGACTTCCATATCGTCCCAAACCAGAATTATATAATGCATTTGGTTGTTTTGTCTTTTTTAGCCTCTTTAGTTTAGAATAATCCCCAACCTTTCGTCTTCCACAAATTTAAGAGTCCAGGCTGTCCTGTGGAATATCCACCTTTTGAATTTGCTTCTTCATGGTGCTTAGCTTTTTCCTTTATTCCTTGTATTTTTTTTTATAAAACAGAAGGTCTAGATGCTTAACATTTGACACATCATTTTTAGCAATAATACACCAGAGATGTTAACTGTCATCCACTGAGCTCTAAATTTTAAAGCCGTCTAGAAATTCCATATAGTTCTTTCTTAGGAATCTAATCTTGTTACCATGAAGTCTTCTAACGCACTGATGGTAGACTGTTTCTCACTGTGTATTATAACCTGGGATCTACTCCATGAGATGTTCATGGGCTAAGGGAGGGTTTGCATTTGCTTCTGCCCAGTGCCTGCATGCTAGTACTACTCCATGACCAGTTCTTAATTTCATTTCTTAGGTTGAGAATTCCTGAATAATGCAGGTGATATAATTATGAACCCCATGCTATGATAAGAACAGGTCTATAGTTAAGAATCCACAAGAGAAACTTTAATGTTTATCTGGGACCCTGGCAAAGACAGAAAAGTTTCACTGTTTTTATGTATGTTGAACAGATTTTCTTCTAATTCACTCTTTTGCTTAAGATAAAGCTCTTCAAAAGTTCAGATATGACTTGCAACTACCTTTGTGACTCAGGTCAAAGGCCTAGTCTTCTATGTCCACATAATGACATTCACATGCCTTTGTTTCACTGGTAACAAACTGACCACCATGGAGGCCACTGTAGCATAAGTCAGCAAACTTTTTTTCCCTGAAGCATTACTACTAATGCTGTCTGAGGGGGAAATTTAAAAGACTACTTTGGCTTCAGTTGTATTAGGAAATGAAATGTGTTTTTATTAGTATCAAAACAATTATATATATTATGAAAACTTAGTGAAGAATATAGGTGCGTTTTCCCATCAATTCTGTCCACTGGTAGTACTTGTTGCCCTTGAGGATTACAGACCATCTATAACTATCCTGCAGATTTCCTGCTTAAAAGGTTATTTACAGAGGACTGTACTCCAATGATGATACTAGTGATCAATAATCAAAAGTTAAGTAAACAAGGGCTTCCCTTGGTGGTCCAGTGGATAAGGACGCCTTGATACTAGTGGATTTAGAATAATCCCCAACCTTTCGTCTTCCACAAATTTAAGAGTCCAGGCTGTCCTGTGGAATATCCACCTTTTGAATTTGCTTCTTCATGGTGCTTAGCTTTTCCTTTATTCCTTGTATTTTTTTTTATAAAACAGAAGGTCTAGATGCTTAACATTTGACACATCATTTTTAGCAATAATACACCAGAGATGTTAACTGTCATCCACTGAGCTCTAAATTTTAAAGCCGTCTAGAAATTCCATATAGTTCTTTCTTAGGAATCTAATCTTGTTACCATGAAGTCTTCTAACGCACTGATGGTAGACTGTTTCTCACTGTGTATTATAACCTGGGATCTACTCCATGAGATGTTCATGGGCTAAGGGAGGGTTTGCATTTGCTTCTGCCCAGTGCCTGCATGCTAGTACTACTCCATGACCAGTTCTTAATTTCATTTCTTAGGTTGAGAATTCCTGAATAATGCAGGTGATATAATTATGAACCCCATGCTATGATAAGAACAGGTCTATAGTTAAGAATCCACAAGAGAAACTTTAATGTTTATCTGGGACCCTGGCAAAGACAGAAAAGTTTCACTGTTTTTATGTATGTTGAACAGATTTTCTTCTAATTCACTCTTTTGCTTAAGATAAAGCTCTTCAAAAGTTCAGATATGACTTGCAACTACCTTTGTGACTCAGGTCAAAGGCCTAGTCTTCTATGTCCACATAATGACATTCACATGCCTTTGTTTCACTGGTAACAAACTGACCACCATGGAGGCCACTGTAGCATAAGTCAGCAAACTTTTTTCCATGAAGCATTACTACTAATGCTGTCTGAGGGGGAAATTTAAAAGACTACTTTGGCTTCAGTTGTATTAGGAAATGAAATGTGTTTTTATTAGTATCAAAACAATTATATATATTATGAAAACTTAGTGAAGAATATAGGTGCGTTTTCCCATCAATTCTGTCCACTGGTAGTACTTGTTGCCCTTGAGGATTACAGACCATCTATAACTATCCTGCAGATTTCCTGCTTAAAAGGTTATTTACAGAGGACTGTACTCCAATGATGATACTAGTGATCAATAATCAAAAGTTAAGTAAACAAGGGCTTCCCTTGGTGGTCCAGTGGATAAGGACGCCTTGCAGTGCAAGGGGCGCTGGTTTGATCCCTGGCCTGGGAAGATCCCACGTGCCGCGGAGCGGTTGGACTGATGTGTCCAATCACCGAGCCAGAGCTCTGGAGCGCATGCGCCCAGAGCCTGCGCTCTGAGACAACGGACACCACTGCGATGGGAGGCCCACAGGGGCCAAAGAACAAAGACAGATGAAAACAGAGAAATGAAAGACCAATAGAAGTGGCCCGCCCGCTCCCCTCCCTCCCTAACCTGACCCCCGCCCAAAATAAATAAATAAATAAATCTTTAAAAAAAAAAGGAAAAAAGTTAAGTAAACAAGATGAAAAATATCAAGCACATGGAAGAACCCAACATCTGATAATAAATTCAAATAGGGATTTCTCTAGGACAAAGAAAGAATCTTACTTGACATATGTTTGACCACAAACAAGCTTAAGTCTGGAAATTCTGACTGATACTCTACACTAGTACTCAGACATGAGCGTGGTTCAAGCCTGGTAGACAGGTATAAACGTCATATCTGACACTAAAGACAATGCAGTGTGTTCCCGCTAAGGAACTCAGACTTTGGCAGCAAATAATTATGTCTTTTCCACTCTTGTTTAAATGGATGCTTCCATTTGCAAGACCACTGGATATCACATTTCATTTTCCACAACTAGTCTTTCTGAAAAATATGAAGAAAAAGCAATGATGAATTAAGAGCTGACTCACCACTGTCCTCTGTTTGTTGGGCAGGAAGACTCTAACGATAGGTTTTTGTGGTGACTTGGGGTTGCTCCGTGACACGTCTGTGGGATTTTGAAAAACTGAAAGAGATGAAGGCAGCACTGAAAGGCTAGAAGAGGAAGAAGATGTAACGGTGTCCGTCGAGGCAGAGCTAGAAACAGAAAGATCAGTTCCATTCCCCAGGGACTCCAGTAATTGCTGTTCTCTTTGCTGGAGGGCATCTAGCTTGCTGGTGTATTCTTCATAGGCCTATAAAATAAAGTAGACTTACATTGAATCTGGACATTTTCCTGACAGTAACAAAAGGAAATAAGAAATATAAGTTTTTGATTATAATCTCTTTATAATCTAGCTAACAGGATTTTGTGTTACAAGTCATAGAATAAGTACTGGACGTATTGTAAAGCAGTACTTTTAACCTTTAAATTGATAAATCTTTTGTTACAAGATACTACATCTAGATATTGACACACATACACATACGATGTCTGTAATAGCCACAAATGTTAATTTTAAAAGACTAGTATTTTTAGTTTTCTGGCCAATTCATAATTTATCTTCCAAACTACACATTTAACATAAGATAAAACATTACATGAAAGCATTTTTTTTGGCCACATCTATTGGTCTTTCATTTATTTATCTTTGTTCTTTGGCCCGTATGGGCCTCCCATCACAGTGGCCTCTGTTGTCACAGAGCAACCGGCTCTGGGCACACGTGCTCCAGAGCTCCGGCTCGGTAGTTGGACACATTGGCCCAGCCGCTTCGTGGCACGTGGGATTGTCCCAGGCCAGGGATCGAACTGGCGTCCCCTGCACTGCAAGGCGGTGTCCTTACCCACTGGACCACCAGGGGAAGCCCCAAAGCATATTTTTTTTTTTTTTTCAGAAAAATTATAGGCATATAAGGTTTAATCTCTCTCTTGCTTGCTAAACAAGTAAGAGGTTTAAAAGGAGATGAGCAGAGAGATCTGGCAAAAAGACAAGCTTCTAAGGTAAACATCCAGGTAGTGCTAGTTGTAAAGAATGCCTGCCAATGCAGGAGACATAAAAGATGTGGGTTCAATCCCTGTGTCTGGAAGACTCCTGGAGGAAGGCATGGCAACGCACTCTGATATTCTTCCCTGCAGAATTCCATGGACACAGGAGCCGGACGGGCTGCAGTCCATGAGGTCACAAAGAATCGAACACAACTGAAGCAACTTCGTAGACAGGCAAAGGTACACAGGGCCAGATTTCACCATTAGACCAAAATCTCAACAGGGATTAGAGGATGTAAAACTGCCACCTTTTACTGAAACAGCTATTAGTTACAAATGCTTTCTCTTTCTCACTATGGATACCTTATGACCTCCTCTTTCCCATCAAACACTGCTTAGAGAATAGAATTTTATCTGAAAAGGTGGTTTACGTTCTGTAGTAAAGAAATTTTGAGACCATTATCCATCCGGGTATCTTTTCTAGAAGCATCATTTTACTAAAGCTGTAAGGTCAGACGCTCATACATGGGGACTATGTGACGGCCTAGAGGGGTGGGATTCGGGGGAATGGGATATACATATGACTAATCTGGAATTACACATAACCTGTAAACAACAAAACTCTGTAAAGTCAAAAAAAACAAAATAAAAAACTTGTGATTGTGAGAAAACATTACATGAAAGCATTTTTTTTGGCCACATCTATTGGTCTTTCATTTATTTATCTTTGTTCTTTGGCCCGTATGGGCCTCCCATCACAGTGGCCTCTGTTGTCACAGAGCAACCGGCTCTGGGCACACGTGCTCCAGAGCTCCGGCTCGGTAGTTGGACACATTGGCCCAGCCGCTTCGTGGCACGTGGGATTGTCCCAGGCCAGGGATCGAACTGGCGTCCCCTGCACTGCAAGGCGGTGTCCTTACCCACTGGACCACCAGGGGAAGCCCCAAAGCATATTTTTTTTTTTTTTTCAGAAAAATTATAGGCATATAAGGTTTAATCTCTCTCTTGCTTGCTAAACAAGTAAGAGGTTTAAAAGGAGATGAGCAGAGAGATCTGGCAAAAAGACAAGCTTCTAAGGTAAACATCCAGGTAGTGCTAGTTGTAAAGAATGCCTGCCAATGCAGGAGACATAAAAGATGTGGGTTCAATCCCTGTGTCTGGAAGACTCCTGGAGGAAGGCATGGCAACGCACTCTGATATTCTTCCCTGCAGAATTCCATGGACACAGGAGCCGGACGGGCTGCAGTCCATGAGGTCACAAAGAATCGAACACAACTGAAGCAACTTCGTAGACAGGCAAAGGTACACAGGGCCAGATTTCACCATTAGACCAAAATCTCAACAGGGATTAGAGGATGTAAAACTGCCACCTTTTACTGAAACAGCTATTAGTTACAAATGCTTTCTCTTTCTCACTATGGATACCTTATGACCTCCTCTTTCCCATCAAACACTGCTTAGAGAATAGAATTTTATCTGAAAAGGTGGTTTACGTTCTGTAGTAAAGAAATTTTGAGACCATTATCCATCCGGGTATCTTTTCTAGAAGCATCATTTTACTAAAGCTGTAAGGTCAGACGCTCATACATGGGGACTATGTGACGGCCTAGAGGGGTGGGATTCGGGGGAATGGGATATACATATGACTAATCTGGAATTACACATAACCTGTAAACAACAAAACTCTGTAAAGTCAAAAAAAACAAAATAAAAAACTTGTGATTGTGAAAAAAAATATATCATTTTCTAAAAGCTAGAAGAATCTTAAAAACAGAGTGATATGGAAAATTAAGAGACAATGAATGGGGCTTCCCTGGTGGTCCAGTGGGTAAGGACACCGCCTTGCAGTGCAAGGGGCGCCAGTTCGTTCCCTGGCCTGGGAAGATCCCACGTGCCGCGGAGCGGCTGGACTGATGTGTCCAATTACGAGCCAGAACTCTGACGTGTGTGCGCCCAGAGCTGGTGCTCTGCGCCAGCAGAGGCCACCGTGATGGGAGGCCCACACGGGCTGAAGAACAAAGATGGATGAAAAATAAATAAAAACGAAAGACCAATAGAAGTGGCCCGCCTGTTCCCCTCCCTCCCCACCCCGACCAAAATAAATAAATAAATAAATCTTTAAAAAAAAAAAAAAAGAGACAATGAATGGATTGGGATGTGTGTGCCCATGGTTCTTCACTGCAGCGGTAATGATCTCCGCTGCACACCATAATCCACCACCATGTCTCCCAACCACTCCCAATACAAGCAACACTACAAACATTTACGAAAGGCTACAAAGAAGAATCACAGATGTTTAAACTGGCATTTCCCATCATCTAAGGAACTTATTATTGGTCTGCAGAGAAGCAGATGGCTGCATTTTTATTTGTGTTGTATATGACAAATAAATAATTTTTTAAAGAATATTTTTGATACAAGGTAAGAATAAGGAAAGAGGGGAGCCTTAAAATGTCAGCATTTAGACAGATGGAGTTAAGTGGGGAGAAGAGGGTACTGTGCAGTACAGGAGACCTTTTATCAGAGTAAGGAGGGGGCTTCCCCGGTGGTCCAGTGGGTAGGGACACCCCCTTGCAGTGCAGAGTAAGAAGGTTAGAAATTTTAAGACACTGACGAAAACTATGGACTAGTATAGCTGAATGTCATACAATACTTGGGACATGGCAAAACACCAGCAATGTTTGTATAATTTAAGTGAAGAACAGGAACACGAATAAGACTAGAAAACTGGGTAACGTGGGTAAAGGCCAGCTTGAGAGAATGAATGTATATACTATGCTATGAAGCCTGAACGTCACTCTATAAGCAAGGAAGAATTATCAGAGGTATGGGAGAATACTGGAGAATTTCATTTCAATATAGGCCACCACACCTGACAGGCCTGATCTCACCATGTAACTTTTGGTGGGTGAGAGAGGGAAAGTACTACAATGAGCTATGGAGGGGCCTAAACTACACCAAAATGCACTCTCCTTTACAATCCAATAGTTGCCCAACGCTGCCCCTGAAATGTTTACTTTAGGGCATTATAACAAAATTTCAGTCGGTAAAGAATCCACCTGCAATGCAGAAGACCCCAGTTCAATTCCTAGTTTGGGAAGATCCCCTGGAGAAGGGAATAGCTCCCCACTTCAGTGTTCTCGGCTGGAGAATTCCATGGCTCGTCCATGGGGCTGCAAAGAGGCAGGCACGACTGAGCGACCTTCGTTTCACTCCAGGGAGACTACTCCAAATCTTCCCTTAACCAAATCAGTCCAAAATCTTCCGGCTGAATTTCTATTTAGCTTTCAGTTCCATGAGATAATTACTTCAAGGCATCTTTTTTCAATATGATCCACTTATGACACTTCAATCATTCAATACATATATATTAAGCATGCATGTGCCTGGTACGATTTGGGGCTCAAACCACAAAAATAAAGACAACACAATTTCTGCCCTTTTAAAATTATATACATACAGTCTAGGAGACAAAAATTTCTCCTTGCATAGATCATATATTTTAAAGAATATTTTTGATACAAGGTAAGAATAAGGAAAGAGGGGAGCCTTAAAATGTCAGCATTTAGACAGATGGAGTTAAGTGGGGAGAAGAGGGTACTGTGCAGTACAGGAGACCTTTTATCAGAGTAAGGAGGGGGCTTCCCCGGTGGTCCAGTGGGTAGGGACACCCCCTTGCAGTGCAGAGTAAGAAGGTTAGAAATTTTAAGACACTGACGAAAACTATGGACTAGTATAGCTGAATGTCATACAATACTTGGGACATGGCAAAACACCAGCAATGTTTGTATAATTTAAGTGAAGAACAGGAACACGAATAAGACTAGAAAACTGGGTAACGTGGGTAAAGGCCAGCTTGAGAGAATGAATGTATATACTATGCTATGAAGCCTGAACGTCACTCTATAAGCAAGGAAGAATTATCAGAGGTATGGGAGAATACTGGAGAATTTCATTTCAATATAGGCCACCACACCTGACAGGCCTGATCTCACCATGTAACTTTTGGTGGGTGAGAGAGGGAAAGTACTACAATGAGCTATGGAGGGGCCTAAACTACACCAAAATGCACTCTCCTTTACAATCCAATAGTTGCCCAACGCTGCCCCTGAAATGTTTACTTTAGGGCATTATAACAAAATTTCAGTCGGTAAAGAATCCACCTGCAATGCAGAAGACCCCAGTTCAATTCCTAGTTTGGGAAGATCCCCTGGAGAAGGGAATAGCTCCCCACTTCAGTGTTCTCGGCTGGAGAATTCCATGGCTCGTCCATGGGGCTGCAAAGAGGCAGGCACGACTGAGCGACCTTCGTTTCACTCCAGGGAGACTACTCCAAATCTTCCCTTAACCAAATCAGTCCAAAATCTTCCGGCTGAATTTCTATTTAGCTTTCAGTTCCATGAGATAATTACTTCAAGGCATCTTTTTTCAATATGATCCACTTATGACACTTCAATCATTCAATACATATATATTAAGCATGCATGTGCCTGGTACGATTTGGGGCTCAAACCACAAAAATAAAGACAACACAATTTCTGCCCTTTTAAAATTATATACATACAGTCTAGGAGACAAAAATTTCTCCTTGCATAGATCATATATTTTTATTTACTATCATCTGGGCAGGTACATTTACTATGCAAAGTTAGGCTTAGGAAAAATAATAAATGTAAACAAAATTTCTGAATGTTATTTATCAAAATGTTAGCCTTAAATTTTTTTATATATATTATTCCCTCTACTGTGGATTACAATCTATTATTCCACTGCATTTATCAATAACTCTTCCTTAAGTACAAAACATTTATTTATTCCACCTCTCTCCATTCTCATTGCTTCAGTCTTCCAAGGTACTTCCCCACCTTGTTCTGTACCTGGTTTGGCTCATTTCACCCTATTATCCTTGCTGCATTCAATGTAGACGCTGATTACTCTTATAACAGTCCTGCCTTGAAGTTCTCTTCACCTCTTATCTACAAAGACATTTATTTCTACTCCACCTCCAAGATTCAGAGATACAAATAGTTCTAAGAGAGCGTTCTAAATGATGAGAAGAGCTCAGTTGGGAACCTCCCACACTCCTGGGCACATACACTTATCTCACTGTCTTAAATCTCTTAAACCTTCTTAAATGTCTTATATCTCACCACCATACTACTCTGTTCATGGTCACCATAATCCCCTTAACATTTTTCAGATTTCTTTGTTATTTTACTTCCCATACTTTGTGGCTCACCATTAAAAAATGCCACTGTTAACATCTTAGGTTGTCTGGTTAATTCTTACTTTAGTTGTTACCAACTCTGGGCAAATTCTCTCAGGAGAAGGGAATAGCTCCCACTTCAGTGTTCTCGGCTGGAGAATTCCATGGCTCGTCCATGGGGCTGCAAAGAGGCAGGCACGACTGAGCGACCTTCGTTTCACTCCAGGGAGACTACTCCAAATCTTCCCTTAACCAAATCAGTCCAAAATCTTCCGGCTGAATTTCTATTTAGCTTTCAGTTCCATGAGATAATTACTTCAAGGCATCTTTTTTCAATATGATCCACTTATGACACTTCAATCATTCAATACATATATATTAAGCATGCATGTGCCTGGTACGATTTGGGGCTCAAACCACAAAAATAAAGACAACACAATTTCTGCCCTTTTAAAATTATATACATACAGTCTAGGAGACAAAAATTTCTCCTTGCATAGATCATATATTTTTATTTACTATCATCTGGGCAGGTACATTTACTATGCAAAGTTAGGCTTAGGAAAAATAATAAATGTAAACAAAATTTCTGAATGTTATTTATCAAAATGTTAGCCTTAAATTTTTGTATATATATTATTCCCTCTACTGTGGATTACAATCTATTATTCCACTGCATTTATCAATAACTCTTCCTTAAGTACAAAACATTTATTTATTCCACCTCTCTCCATTCTCATTGCTTCAGTCTTCCAAGGTACTTCCCCACCTTGTTCTGTACCTGGTTTGGCTCATTTCACCCTATTATCCTTGCTGCATTCAATGTAGACGCTGATTACTCTTATAACAGTCCTGCCTTGAAGTTCTCTTCACCTCTTATCTACAAAGACATTTATTTCTACTCCACCTCCAAGATTCAGAGATACAAATAGTTCTAAGAGAGCGTTCTAAATGATGAGAAGAGCTCAGTTGGGAACCTCCCACACTCCTGGGCACATACACTTATCTCACTGTCTTAAATCTCTTAAACCTTCTTAAATGTCTTATATCTCACCACCATACTACTCTGTTCATGGTCACCATAATCCCCTTAACATTTTTCAGATTTCTTTGTTATTTTACTTCCCATACTTTGTGGCTCACCATTAAAAAATGCCACTGTTAACATCTTAGGTTGTCTGGTTAATTCTTACTATTTTACCAACTTGCTTGTCAAATACCAACTCTGGGCAAATTCTCTCATTCAATTATCCCATTCTTTCTCCCAGGTTACCACATTTTACTGAAGAAAATAATAAAACTAGGCAAATGAGTTCCATTATTGATTCATGGAAATTAGTCCTTTACACTACTGCATGAAAATTTGTACTCATTTTTAATTCATATTACATTTTCACACAACACTTATCCCAACGTTTTTGATGCTTCTCTGTCTCCTAACTTCATTTCCAACCCTTTAATTCACTCAGAAAACAGCATTACCTTCAAATTTACCCTGAAGATCACAGCCATCAAACAAAAGCTTCCTTTTGAAGAACAGGAACATGAATAGTAAGATTAGAAAATTCTGCTCATCTAGTAATTCTGCCCATCTTTCCCCATCTTTCTTTTGCTCTCAATTTAGTGCTAGCGTTGGGTGTTTAAAGTCCCCATCTATTGAGGCTTCAATTCACCATTATCTCCATTTTCTCTTTTACCTTCTAACTTGCCCTTTTCCTCTGTTTTCTTATCTTGCAAATGTGAGTGGGTTGGGTCCTATCACATAAACACACACATCAAGCACCACCACCACCATCAACAAAATTCCTCTGGTGTGGCAAGAAGTTCCTTTCTGCAAGACGTGGGTTTTCCAAAACCCCATTCTTTCTCATTAAAGTCCTAATTTTTCGAAGCTCTGCTTGATAATATCCAAAATCAGTACTTTTTTTTTACCTCCTTTAAAGTATTGCTACACTTTTCTTTATATGGTTAAAAAAAATCATTTGTGAAAAAATTTTGTGAGCATTAAGTGAAATAATATTAGTAAAGGGAGTTATTACAGAGACTACCACATAGCAAGAACCTAATACTTCAATTAGTAGTAATAAGCAGTAATAGTTCTTATCATTATTACTGTTACTATTACTGGGTTGGCCAAAAAGTTCACTTGAGTTTTTCCATAAGACATTACAGAAAAACCTGAATAAACTTTTTCACCAACGCAATATATTACTTGGTTGAGTCCTCAACGTGACTCTACTAAACTTAAGGTAGTTGATGGCACAGCTCATGTTATTTATTCATTCATCCATCCATTCATTCATTCAATGGATTCTTTTTTAAACAGTAGTTCATTTGTTTTTGAACTTAAAGAATACTTAATATTATTAAGATGAAAATACTTCTCATATTGATATATAGATTCAATGCAATCCTTATTAAAATCCCAGTTGGCTTTTTTGCAGAAATGAACAAGCTGATCTTGAAATCACACAGAAGAGCAAAGGACTTGGAATAACCAAAACAATAAAAAAAAAAAAGAGTTGGAAGATTTACATTTCCTGATTTCAAAAGTTACTACAAATTTACCCTGAAGATCACAGCCATCAAACAAAAGCTTCCTTTTGAAGAACAGGAACATGAATAGTAAGATTAGAAAATTCTGCTCATCTAGTAATTCTGCCCATCTTTCCCCATCTTTCTTTTGCTCTCAATTTAGTGCTAGCGTTGGGTGTTTAAAGTCCCCATCTATTGAGGCTTCAATTCACCATTATCTCCATTTTCTCTTTTACCTTCTAACTTGCCCTTTTCCTCTGTTTTCTTATCTTGCAAATGTGAGTGGGTTGGGTCCTATCACATAAACACACACATCAAGCACCACCACCACCATCAACAAAATTCCTCTGGTGTGGCAAGAAGTTCCTTTCTGCAAGACGTGGGTTTTCCAAAACCCCATTCTTTCTCATTAAAGTCCTAATTTTTCGAAGCTCTGCTTGATAATATCCAAAATCAGTACTTTTTTTTTACCTCCTTTAAAGTATTGCTACACTTTTCTTTATATGGTTAAAAAAAATCATTTGTGAAAAAATTTTGTGAGCATTAAGTGAAATAATATTAGTAAAGGGAGTTATTACAGAGACTACCACATAGCAAGAACCTAATACTTCAATTAGTAGTAATAAGCAGTAATAGTTCTTATCATTATTACTGTTACTATTACTGGGTTGGCCAAAAAGTTCACTTGAGTTTTTCCATAAGACATTACAGAAAAACCTGAATAAACTTTTTCACCAACGCAATATATTACTTGGTTGAGTCCTCAACGTGACTCTACTAAACTTAAGGTAGTTGATGGCACAGCTCATGTTATTTATTCATTCATCCATCCATTCATTCATTCAATGGATTCTTTTTTAAACAGTAGTTCATTTGTTTTTGAACTTAAAGAATACTTAATATTATTAAGATGAAAATACTTCTCATATTGATATATAGATTCAATGCAATCCTTATTAAAATCCCAGTTGGCTTTTTTGCAGAAATGAACAAGCTGATCTTGAAATCACACAGAAGAGCAAAGGACTTGGAATAACCAAAACAATAAAAAAAAAAAAGAGTTGGAAGATTTACATTTCCTGATTTCAAAAGTTACTACAAAGTTATAGTAATCAAGACATGTGGTACTGATATATACATAAATTAACACAACAGGTTGAGAGTCCAGGAAAAAAAAAGCTTTACCTTTATGATTAATTGATTTTTGACAATGTTAATGAGTATAACTGAACATCTGCATGCAGATAAATGAAGCTGAACTACTACCTGATATCATGTTCAAAAATTAGCTCAAAGTGGATCATACACATAAAAGTAAGAGTAAGACCTGGGGCTTCCCTGGTGGTCCAGTGGCTAAGGACACCGCCTTGCAGTGCAAGAGCCGCCAGTTTGATCCCTAGCCCGGGAAGATCCCACGTGCTGCGGAGCAGCTGGACCGATGTGTCCAATTACTGAGCCGAAGCTCTGGAGCGCATGCGCGCAGAGCCTGCGACAACAGAGGCCACTGCGATGGGAGGCCCACACGGGCCAAAAGAACAAAGATGGATGAAAATAGATAGAGGAAGAACCAATAGAAGTGGCCCGCCTGCTCCCCTCCCTCCCCATCCCACCCCCCACCAATAATAAATAAACAAATAAATCTTTAAAAAAAAGAAAAAAAAGAGTAAGACCTGGAGGGGCAGCATGGGGAGGATTGGGTGGGCCGGTTCAAGAGGGAGGCGATATATGTATGCTTACGGCTGATTCACGTTTCTATATCGTAGAAACCAACACAACATGTGTAAGGCAATTATCCTTCAATTAAAAATGCTTTTTTAAAAAAAGAGTTAAAACTCAAAAATTCTTACAAGAAAAAACCTTTTAACGCAATATATTACTTGGTTAGTTCAACGTGATTTTTGGGGCACAGCTCATGTTATTTATTCATTCATCCATCCATTCATTCATTCAATGGATTCTTTTTTAAACAGTAGTTCATTTGTTTTTGAACTTAAAGAATACTTAATATTATTAAGATGAAAATACTTCTCATATTGATATATAGATTCAATGCAATCCTTATTAAAATCCCAGTTGGCTTTTTTGCAGAAATGAACAAGCTGATCTTGAAATCACACAGAAGAGCAAAGGACTTGGAATAACCAAAACAATAAAAAAAAAAAAGAGTTGGAAGATTTACATTTCCTGATTTCAAAAGTTACTACAAAGTTATAGTAATCAAGACATGTGGTACTGATATATACATAAATTAACACAACAGGTTGAGAGTCCAGGAAAAAAAAAGCTTTACCTTTATGATTAATTGATTTTTGACAATGTTAATGAGTATAACTGAACATCTGCATGCAGATAAATGAAGCTGAACTACTACCTGATATCATGTTCAAAAATTAGCTCAAAGTGGATCATACACATAAAAGTAAGAGTAAGACCTGGGGCTTCCCTGGTGGTCCAGTGGCTAAGGACACCGCCTTGCAGTGCAAGAGCCGCCAGTTTGATCCCTAGCCCGGGAAGATCCCACGTGCTGCGGAGCAGCTGGACCGATGTGTCCAATTACTGAGCCGAAGCTCTGGAGCGCATGCGCGCAGAGCCTGCGACAACAGAGGCCACTGCGATGGGAGGCCCACACGGGCCAAAAGAACAAAGATGGATGAAAATAGATAGAGGAAGAACCAATAGAAGTGGCTCGCTTGCCCCCTCCCTCCCCATCCCACCCCCCACCAATAATAAATAAACAAATAAATCTTTAAAAAAAAGAAAAAAAAGAGTAAGACCTGGAGGGGCAGCATGGGGAGGATTGGGTGGGCCGGTTCAAGAGGGAGGCGATATATGTATGCTTACGGCTGATTCACGTTTCTATATCGTAGAAACCAACACAACATGTGTAAGGCAATTATCCTTCAATTAAAAATGCTTTTTTAAAAAAAGAGTTAAAACTCAAAAATTCTTACAAGAAAATATATTAGTAGAAGTAAATCATCATGACCCTGGACTAGGCAATCGTTTCTCAGATGACACACCAAAACACAGTAAACCAAAGAAAAAGTTGATAAACTCTACTTCATCAAAATTAAAGCTTTTGTGTTTCAAAAGACATTATTAAAATAGTGAAAATAAAAAAAAGACATCTCACAGAATGGGAGAAAATATTTGCAAATCAAATCTGATATGGATTTCCCACCTGAGTATATAAAGAACTCTTAAAAAACCAAGTATTTTTAAATGGGCAAAGGATCTGAATACACATTTTTCCTTAGAAACTATAGACGACCATCAAGCACACAGAAAAGAATGCTTATATCGTTAGTTACCAAGGAATTATGAATCAAAACCACAAGGAGATGCCAATTCACACTTACTAGGATGGCAATAATAACAATAAATGGAACTGGCACATTGGTGATGAGGCATAGAACCTTCACATGTTGCTTGTGGGGATGTAAAACGGTGTAGCCACTCTGGAGAGCAGTCTGGTAGTTCCTCAATAGTTAAAACAGAGTTACCAAAGCACACAGCAATTCCACCCCTAGGTATATAATCAAAAGAACTGAACACATATGTGTACCACAAGAACCTGTACATGAAGGTTCACAGCAGCTTTATTCATGAGAGCCAAAATGTGGAAACAACTTAAATATCCATCAGTTGATTAATGGATAAACAAAATGTGATGTATTCACATGACAAAATATTAGCCAAAAAAGGAATGAACATAAAATGCTACAACATGGTTGAATCTATTTACACAAAATGTTCAAAAAGGCAAATCCACAGATTTAAAAAGTAGATAACTGGTTGCCAGAGATTGGTGGGAATGACTGCCAGTGGGTAAAAGGGTTCTTTATCCCACCCCCACCAATAATAAATAAACAAATAAATCTTTAAAAAAAAAAAAGAGTAAGACCTGGAGGGGCAGCATGGGGAGGATTGGGTGGGCCGGTTCAAGAGGGAGGCGATATATGTATGCTTACGGCTGATTCACGTTTCTATATCGAGAAACCAACACAACATGTGTAAGGCAATTATCCTTCAATTAAAAATGCTTTTTAAAAAGAGTTAAAACTCAAAAATTCTTACAAGAAAATATATTAGTAGAAGTAAATCATCATGACCCTGGACTAGGCAATCGTTTCTCAGATGACACACCAAAACACAGTAAACCAAAGAAAAAGTTGATAAACTCTACTTCATCAAAATTAAAGCTTTTGTGTTTCAAAAGACATTATTAAAATAGTGAAAATAAAAAAGACATCTCACAGAATGGGAGAAAATATTTGCAAATCAAATCTGATATGGATTTCCCACCTGAGTATATAAAGAACTCTTAAAAAACCAAGTATTTTTAAATGGGCAAAGGATCTGAATACACATTTTTCCTTAGAAACTATAGACGACCATCAAGCACACAGAAAAGAATGCTTATATCGTTAGTTACCAAGGAATTATGAATCAAAACCACAAGGAGATGCCAATTCACACTTACTAGGATGGCAATAATAACAATAAATGGAACTGGCACATTGGTGATGAGGCATAGAACCTTCACATGTTGCTTGTGGGGATGTAAAACGGTGTAGCCACTCTGGAGAGCAGTCTGGTAGTTCCTCAATAGTTAAAACAGAGTTACCAAAGCACACAGCAATTCCACCCCTAGGTATATAATCAAAAGAACTGAACACATATGTGTACCACAAGAACCTGTACATGAAGGTTCACAGCAGCTTTATTCATGAGAGCCAAAATGTGGAAACAACTTAAATATCCATCAGTTGATTAATGGATAAACAAAATGTGATGTATTCACATGACAAAATATTAGCCAAAAAAGGAATGAACATAAAATGCTACAACATGGTTGAATCTATTTACACAAAATGTTCAAAAAGGCAAATCCACAGATTTAAAAAGTAGATAACTGGTTGCCAGAGATTGGTGGGAATGACTGCCAGTGGGTAAAAGGGTTCTTTAGGGGCCGACAAAAATGTTTTACAATTAGATGATGGTGACGATTGCAGAGTTTAGTGCCTATACTATAAACTACTCAATTGTACACTCTAAAAAGTGAATCACAGATCATGAATAGTTTCTCAATTAAAAATGGGAGAAAATTAAGGACCTACTTAATTAAAACATAATAGGAAAAAATAATGGCATAATTTTTTTTTTTTTATCATTAGAGTTCATTATATTTACTCTTACTGACTTTATCTCACAAAATGAAAGTGAAGTCACTCAGTCGTGCCTGACTCTTTGCGACCCATGGACAAACCATGGAATTCTCCAGGCAAGAATACTGGAGTGGGTAGCCTTTCCTTTCTCCAGCAGATCTTCCCAACCCAGGGATCCAACGAGGTCTCCGGCATTGCAGGCAGATTCTTTTCCGTCTTAGACACAAGGGGAGCCCCTAATCTCACAAGATACAGTGAAATCTTTCAAAATGCCCACAGCTGATAATGAACTGCTCTGCATTTCACAGGAAGCACCCAACTTCAAGTATCATTTTCATGGTATTATTTGTTTTGATAACTGTAGTCTGTCTACACAGACTAAACATCAGAAAGGCTGTCAGCATAATAATAATAATAATAAAGCATTTAAAAGCATAGGTTCTGGGCTTCCCTGGTGGTCCAGTGGGTAAAGACACCACCTTGCAGTGCAAGGGGCGCTGGTTCGGTCCCTGGCCTGGGAAGATTCCATGCGCCACGGGGTGGCTGGACTGATGTGCCCAACTACTGAGCCAGCGCTCTGGAGTGCATGCGCCCAGAGCCGGTGCTCTGCTACTGTCATTGCGCGATGAGAACAGGGGATCCTGCAGGGGAGCTGTGTGACGGCCTGGAGGGGTGGGGTGGGGCATCCCACATGCCTCGGAGCGGCTGCACCGATCCCGAGCCAGCACTATGGAGCGCATGTGCCCAGAGCCGGTAGTCTGCACCGACACAGGCCGAAGAATAAAGATGGATGAAAATAAATAGAAAACTAATAAAAAAATAAATAAATAAACCGAGAGTAAAAAAAAAAAAAGAAACACCTAGCATCATTTCTTACATATAGAAGGCATTCAAATAATTTGTTGGAAGAACAAAAACAAACCAACAAACAAACAAACTGGGAAAAAAAATTAGAAATTCTGGGAAATGACTTTTAGGGGAGACATCTTTTCTTCCTTTGTATGATGGTTAAAAAGAAAAGACTGGAACCAAACACTGAAAACACAAATCTGAAATTCTTTAGAGTATGATATGATAGTTCACTTCACTGTAGTTATCACTGAGGGAATCAACAGTGTTAATTATTTTTTGGGGGGGTGGGGGCAGGTTGGGGCGGTGGGCCACTTCTATTGGTCTTTCATTTCTCTATTTTCATCCGTCTTTGTTCTTTGGCCCGTGTGGGCCTCCCATCGCGGTGGCCTCTGTTGTCGCAGAGCACCAGCTCTGGGCGCATGCACTCCAGAGCACCAGCTTGGTAATTGGACACATCGGTCCAGCCGGTCCAGCCGCTCCGTGGCACGTGGGATCTTCCCAGGCCAGGGATCAAACCGGCGCCCCTTGAACTGCAAGGCGGTGTCCTTACCCACTGGACCACCAGGGAAGCCCAACAGTGTTAATTATTATTCATATGCCAGGAGGAAAAAATCTACAACAACTTAAAAACTTGTTTTAAAATAAATTAGAAGATAGAAAAAAGAAGGTCACAAGAATTTCTGATAGTGATATAACTTCATTCTGTTTTTGCTGAGGAAGAAATGTGGGGATAGGTAAAGATTTAACTTTCTATGAAAACATCAAAGTAGTTTGTTTGGAAATGCTATATAATGAAATAACTAGAGCACAACCTCTATCTGCCAGTGCACAAACTAATCTGAAACCAAACTGTGAACACTGAACAATTTTTATTTTTTAGCCTCTTATTTCAGAAAATGCAAGCATAGTCACTAATCTAGGAGTGTATACGACTCATTCTGGCTGGTAAGACGTTAAGACTTGTAGGGGATTCAAAGGGCAGGTTTTCTCCTGTAAAAGAGCTCAGTACCCCAGGGAGCATCTGTGATTCCCTGCTTCCTGACCAGATGCACTGTGTTAGAGTACAATCCTCAGGTCTGCTGCAGTCGTGATGGAAAATCAAAAAGACCGTAGAAACCTACGCCAGTGAGCTGCAGAACCAATCTTTGAATAATTTACCTCCATGGTTCTTGTCATGGGAGGGGACATTAAAACAAGTTTGGAAAACCTGTTGTTTGGTTTTTGCAGACAAAAACACTTTACAAATGTTTTCACAGATCTCTTAGATTTATTCTCTAATTTTTCCCAACTCTCTTCTAGTATTTTCCATCTTTGTTTTATTCTGCTTTCTGGAAAATGTCCTTAACTTTGTAGCGTTTGTCTGTTTATATGCACATGCGGATATACACACATATATATGCATATTTTCTACTACACTATTTTAACTTACTATTTCAATTCCAAGAGCTCTTTTCTACTCTTTATTACTTTGGGTTCTTTAGTACAGCCATGAAACAAGAACAGATTACTGTATCTCTGATAGTATAGTTATTTTCAATTTTTTTTTTCTGTTCTATGCACTGTTTCTGAGTTCTTTTTGACCATTATGTTTCTGAGTTCATTTCTGCCATTAATTATGTTTCCTGTTAAAAGCTTTCTTCAAATATAACTGTCCATTTGTATTTAAGAGTTATGAACTCTTAAATTGTCAATACAGGACTTCCCTGGTAGTCCAGTGGGTAAAGAGTCCGCCCTGCAGTGGGACGCCAGTTCAATCCCTGGCCCAGGAAGATTCCACATGCCACGGAGCGGCTGGACCAATGTGCCCAATTAGGAGCCAGTACTCTGGAGCGCATGCACCCACAGCCGGCGCTCTGCGACAGGAGGCCCACACAGGCCGAAGAATTAAAAAAGGATGAAAAATAAATAGATGAAAAGCCAATAAAAGAGGCCAAAAATTAAAAAAAAAAAAAAAAAAAACTGTCAATACAAATGAAACAATCTACAGATTCAGTGTAATCCCTACCAAAATCCCAATGTGTTTGCAGAAATAAAAAAATACTATCTTAAAATTCATGTGAAAATCCAAAGGATCCTAAATAGCCAAAACAATCTCGGGAAAGGACAAAGCGGGAGATTTGCATTTCCACAATGAGATACCGCTTCACACTCACTAGGATCACTATTCCTTTACACACACACAGAGAAAATAAGTCTTGGCAAGCATGTAAAAAGGATTGTCAGTGGGAATGCAAAACACAGCTGCTTATGGAAAACAGAATAGCAATTCCTTTAAAAATTTAACATTGAATTATCTTATGATTCAGTAATTTCACTTCTGGATTTATATGCCCCAAAAAAGTAAAGTCAGTATTATCACAATAACCAAAAGATGGAAACAACTATCACTGATAGCAGCCATCAAATAGATATATAAATAAAATTTGGTGTGTGTGTGTGTATATATATATATATATGCTATTCTGTTTTCCATAAGCAGCTATGTTTTGCATTCCCACTGACAATCCTTTTTACATGCTTGCCAAGACTTATTTTCTCTGTGTGTGTGTGTACATATATACACACACACACACACACACACACACACACACACACACACACACAATGCAATGTTATTCAGCCTTAAATAGGAAGAAAATTTTGACACATTCTTCAACATGGATGAAGCTTGAAGACATTATGCTAAGTGCAATTAGTCAGTTATGGGATAAATATATTAGAATTCCACTTATATGACATTACTAGAGTAGTAAAATTCACAGAGACAGAAAGGAGAATGGTGGGTCTCAGTGGGTCATTAGTAGATTGCTCACTGAAGGGCCTTCAAGTATCAGTACCCACCAGTCTTTTACCTTGGCCTGGTCAACTTTCCTCAGGGAAGAAGACTGTCAAGTCCTGCCAGGTTCCTCTTCACAGTAAATCAGACAGTGGTTAAGTTTAATATTTTAACTTATTTACATGTTTATTTTGTGTAAACCACTCTCTTGATTAAAATATAAGCAACCTGAGGGCAGAGATTCGGGGAGGAGGATTTTTTGCTGTTGTTGTATCCCCAGAACCTAGACAAGTACAAATGCTAGCAGGCAGCCATTAATTACCTGCTGAATGAATGACTCAACGATTTACAGAGCACATATTTCATAATCATAAACTCAAAACTTAGTCTTTAAATTACCACGTGTTATATATTCCCATTTTACCAATTAGGTGAAGTACAGAGGTTAGGTAGCCTGTTTGCAGAAATTAAAGCAGAGCTAGAATTCTAACACAGGTCTATGTAACTCCATGGTTCATCTCACCACTATATTATACCACCTTCCACACAGAAACTGTAATGTTAGTCCCTGAGAGTAAGAATCTATGTGCTAATGATATAACCTACAAGGTATAGTTTGCTGTAAACTGCCCTACTGTTCGTCGTTCAGCTAAGTCATTTCCCATTTTTTGTGACTCCATGAACTGTAGCCCAGGCTCCTCTGCCCATGGGATTATGAAGGCAAGAATACTGGAGTGAGTTGTCATTTCCTTCTCCAGGGGATCTTCCCAACCCAGGGATGGAACCTGCATCTCCTGGCGGACTACCACTGAGCCACCTGGGAAGCCCTTATCCTGTCCTGGTTAGACACAATTCAAATAGTAAAGTCTGAAGAGTATGTGTGCAGTGAGGGGAGTGAATCCCTGCTATAGTGAGGCCTGGTTATTGAGGCAAATGTTTTATATCTGAGGGTAGGGAAAGCTTCCTGACAAGAATGGTTGGCAGAAAAACTGCTGGTTAAATTGTCTAGTTCTGGTTAACAAGGAATTACTATTTTCACTAGGACTATTTGCTTCCTTACAACTCCTCTGGCTGTTCTCCTCACATATACAAGTAAAACAGAGAGCATGCGCTATTAGAAGGTACACTAACTAATATTCAGAGGTATGAATTCCAGTCCTAGCACTGATACTAAACTAACTGGCAGTGTGCTCTGTGATAAGCCATATAAAGAAGAGAACAGTTTATCAGTAGTTATTTCTAAACTTCCAAGTTTATTCTAGAAATACAAACTTAATTTTCTCTTGAAATACCAAAGATTACACTTATCCTTACAAGTAATCAGATCCTTTAAAAGTAATCAGATTACTAAATTAGAATTCTGTTTTAGGAGTCTGTCAATCCATGCCTAAAACATCTCTGGCATTTGAAGGCAAATGGTAACCTGATCATCTGTAATTGAGGCTTATCTCCCAGCAGAACTGGTGATGATAGGTGGAGCCAGTTTTTATGGAGACAGGCATGGTAATGCAGTGGTAAGTAGTGTGGCTGTGGAGCCCGAGTGACTTACATAAGGAAATTAATGCCAAGAAAGCCTATCTGTGATGATAATGGTAACTGCTACTTCATAGGATTAAGGCAATGACCAAGCTGTACAGAGGTTAGGTAGCCTGTTTGCAGAAATTAAAGCAGAGCTAGAATTCTAACACAGGTCTATGTAACTCCATGGTTCATCTCACCACTATATTATACCACCTTCCACACAGAAACTGTAATGTTAGTCCCTGAGAGTAAGAATCTATGTGCTAATGATATAACCTACAAGGTATAGTTTGCTGTAAACTGCCCTACTGTTCGTCGTTCAGCTAAGTCATTTCCCATTTTTTGTGACTCCATGAACTGTAGCCCAGGCTCCTCTGCCCATGGGATTATGAAGGCAAGAATACTGGAGTGAGTTGTCATTTCCTTCTCCAGGGGATCTTCCCAACCCAGGGATGGAACCTGCATCTCCTGGCGGACTACCACTGAGCCACCTGGGAAGCCCTTATCCTGTCCTGGTTAGACACAATTCAAATAGTAAAGTCTGAAGAGTATGTGTGCAGTGAGGGGAGTGAATCCCTGCTATAGTGAGGCCTGGTTATTGAGGCAAATGTTTTATATCTGAGGGTAGGGAAAGCTTCCTGACAAGAATGGTTGGCAGAAAAACTGCTGGTTAAATTGTCTAGTTCTGGTTAACAAGGAATTACTATTTTCACTAGGACTATTTGCTTCCTTACAACTCCTCTGGCTGTTCTCCTCACATATACAAGTAAAACAGAGAGCATGCGCTATTAGAAGGTACACTAACTAATATTCAGAGGTATGAATTCCAGTCCTAGCACTGATACTAAACTAACTGGCAGTGTGCTCTGTGATAAGCCATATAAAGAAGAGAACAGTTTATCAGTAGTTATTTCTAAACTTCCAAGTTTATTCTAGAAATACAAACTTAATTTTCTCTTGAAATACCAAAGATTACACTTATCCTTACAAGTAATCAGATCCTTTAAAAGTAATCAGATTACTAAATTAGAATTCTGTTTTAGGAGTCTGTCAATCCATGCCTAAAACATCTCTGGCATTTGAAGGCAAATGGTAACCTGATCATCTGTAATTGAGGCTTATCTCCCAGCAGAACTGGTGATGATAGGTGGAGCCAGTTTTTATGGAGACAGGCATGGTAATGCAGTGGTAAGTAGTGTGGCTGTGGAGCCCGAGTGACTTACATAAGGAAATTAATGCCAAGAAAGCCTATCTGTGATGATAATGGTAACTGCTACTTCATAGGATTAAGGACAATGACCAAGCTGTACAGTTACACCGATGTTCAAGACTTGATACAAAAGCTTCAAGACACTATTAAACTGTAAGGCCGAGCAATCTTGAGATATTTACATTTTTAAGTTTTACCCATAAAGAAGCAAAAACCTATTTGGGGGGATTTGTCCTGGAAAAAAGATACTTCACAAAATTTCTCAAAATTTTCTAACACTGTAACTAGTCTGGTGACCTCCAGAAAAGAATATTTTTTCTTTTTCCATATTTTTTTCTTTTTTTTAACCAGGGTAATATTCTGAAGTTTATGTACAACTTCTCCTTTAGTTTTGCTATTTTCCATATTACAAAATATTTTTTGTAACAAGTAAAACAATAAGAGTACAATAAAGACAAAGTTAATTCCATATTTATTCTAACCCCACTCCCTAAAATAACCTGTATTACCAATACAAATGTGTCTTATAAGTTCACTTTCTTTTTTTCAAAAGTACTACAGATATGATACTCTGAAGCTTACCTCTAGATATATGGATGGTGGATTATGCTCCCCACCAAATTTGTCCAATAGGGCTTCTATATGCTCCTGTGTCAACTTAATCATTTGTTTGATATTCCACACCTAAAAAACATTTTAGAAGAATTTAAGTATAAATCATTTAGAATATGAATTAGAAATATTTGAATATTTGTACTGAAAATATTACAGTAACTCCCAGTGTTCCTCGAAATCTAGAACTTTGAGATCTTAGAGATGATTTACTGGTTTTTCTCTTCTATTATTAAACTTCTTTAAATTTCTTCTTACACTAGTAATACAATATCTTCTTAACTATAAAAGATTCAAGTAAAACATGACTATTCAGGAACAAACAATAAAAATCTCTTTCACATTCCCTATATTTCTGGGCATCCTGCCAAAAAGGTAAGTCCTATTTACAGTTTGATATACATTCTTCCATAACTCTTTTCTGCTCAGGTAAAAAACAAAAATACATACCATATAAAATATACAAATACATATAATATAAAGATTACATAGTAAAATATTCTTAATACTTGCTTTCTTCACCAAATAACATGCCTGAGAACTCTTTCCATGTCAGTAAGTGTGTATTTTGCTCCTTTATTTTTGAGTGTTTTAAAAATATTTAATGGTAACTGCTACTTCATAGGATTAAGGACAATGACCAAGCTGTACAGTTACACCGATGTTCAAGACTTGATACAAAAGCTTCAAGACACTATTAAACTGTAAGGCCGAGCAATCTTGAGATATTTACATTTTTAAGTTTTACCCATAAAGAAGCAAAAACCTATTTGGGGGGATTTGTCCTGGAAAAAAGATACTTCACAAAATTTCTCAAAATTTTCTAACACTGTAACTAGTCTGGTGACCTCCAGAAAAGAATATTTTTTCTTTTTCCATATTTTTTTCTTTTTTTTAACCAGGGTAATATTCTGAAGTTTATGTACAACTTCTCCTTTAGTTTTGCTATTTTCCATATTACAAAATATTTTTTGTAACAAGTAAAACAATAAGAGTACAATAAAGACAAAGTTAATTCCATATTTATTCTAACCCCACTCCCTAAAATAACCTGTATTACCAATACAAATGTGTCTTATAAGTTCACTTTCTTTTTTTCAAAAGTACTACAGATATGATACTCTGAAGCTTACCTCTAGATATATGGATGGTGGATTATGCTCCCCACCAAATTTGTCCAATAGGGCTTCTATATGCTCCTGTGTCAACTTAATCATTTGTTTGATATTCCACACCTAAAAAACATTTTAGAAGAATTTAAGTATAAATCATTTAGAATATGAATTAGAAATATTTGAATATTTGTACTGAAAATATTACAGTAACTCCCAGTGTTCCTCGAAATCTAGAACTTTGAGATCTTAGAGATGATTTACTGGTTTTCTCTTCTATTATTAAACTTCTTTAAATTTCTTCTTACACTAGTAATACAATATCTTCTTAACTATAAAAGATTCAAGTAAAACATGACTATTCAGGAACAAACAATAAAAATCTCTTTCACATTCCCTATATTTCTGGGCATCCTGCCAAAAAGGTAAGTCCTATTTACAGTTTGATATACATTCTTCCATAACTCTTTTCTGCTCAGGTAAAAAACAAAAATACATACCATATAAAATATACAAATACATATAATATAAAGATTACATAGTAAAATATTCTTAATACTTGCTTTCTTCACCAAATAACATGCCTGAGAACTCTTTCCATGTCAGTAAGTGTGTATTTTGCTCCTTTATTTTTTGAGTGTTTTTAAAAATATTTATG
The DNA here is from genome assembly GCA_022376925.1 of Tragulus kanchil. Taxonomy (NCBI): domain Eukaryota; kingdom Metazoa; phylum Chordata; class Mammalia; order Artiodactyla; family Tragulidae; genus Tragulus; species Tragulus kanchil. Next base: position 17,705,384 of record JAIOJX010000030.1, on the reverse strand, counting down.
TATTCTTTTTTTAATAGCTTCAGTTTTAAATTTACTTATTTATTTAATTTTATTTTTTTAGTTCATTGCTGCACATACGCTTTCTCTAGTTGTGGTGTGCAGAAGACTACTTGTTGTGGTATGTGGGATTCTCCTTGTGGTGGCTGCTCATTACAGAGCCCAGGTCTAGGTGTGAAGGCTTCAGTAGTTTCAGCACACAGGCTCAGCAGTTGCAGCACGCAGGCTCAGCAGCTGCGGCTGGTGGGCCCTAGAGCTGAGGCTCAGTAGTTGTGGTGCAAGAGCTTAGCTGTTCCATGACATGTGAAATCTTCCTGGACCAGGAGTCAAACTCATGTTTCCTTCACTGGCAGATGGATTCTTATCCACTGTACCACCAAGGAAGTCCTATTTTGCACCTTTTAAATGGCTGTACTACAACATCATATCTATAATGTTATAGATAGATAACATTAATTTCATAATGTTGTTAAGACACTGTTATTTCAATGGTCTTCAAACTTCAATGGTAACTTAAGGTTAGGTGAACATGGATGATTTTAGGAGAATCATTTCCAGATTTTCAATGGCTATTTGTATTTTTCCTAACTGATCTGCTTGAGAGCTAGTTCTCCTTTCTTCCTATCCTTTAAAAATCTTCACTTTGTAAAAGAAAGGCAAAATTCTTATCCAGCTCGAGTGCATCTAGTAAGGTGCACTCTTCTGAGCTATATAAACTTCAAAGTACCTAACAAACAAGAAAAGAAGGAGAAGCTCTTGACAAAAAAGGGGGCTATTAAGAGCAAGATCTTTATTAATGAAACAAATTTTTGCGAATTCACACCTTATCCATTTATTTATCCAGTCACCCTGCTGAGAATTCAGAAGTCTAGCAGTCATAGTATAGGCACATATTATACGTTAATTTTAAGATAAATAAGAAGTCAGATTTTTTTTTCTTAGTGAAAAATGAATTCAGTTTATCTGAGTGGTGTGAGAACCTGCTTTGCAAATTACACTACAGTCTATACTGTTTATAGATACTCTCTATGAACTGAATGATTTAAATCTGTAATTTTATGGTATGACTGAAAATGTATTTAACATAAATATACACTAGAAACCACAGCCTTTTAAACTATCTAAAGTTAAAAAAGTAAACTATCTAGTGTTATAATGAAAAATGTGAGAATAAATAAGCAAAGGGTTTCAGGACCCTTGGTTCATTTAATAATTCCTTACTGGAGGACATTTAGATTGTTTCATTTTTCTCAACTTCAAACAGTGCTTCGGTGAATGGCTCTGAAATGCCTTTCTGCGCAAAGGCACAAGTTTCCCTTTTAGATACTGAGGCACAGGATTCCTGGATTGAAGGATATGCACATTTAAAAACTTAATATAACAAATGGTCTTCCAAAAGCACAAAAGTACCAAGACACCACATATAAGGGTTTATCAGCTCACCCTTTGCCTCACAATCCCACCAACACTGGATATTTTCAAACTTCTAAGTTTTTCCTGATCTTAATGGGGGAAAGGTGATCTACTTGTTTCAATTTCTATTTCTCGGGAGGATGAACATTTTTCATGTTTACTGGCTGTTTAAATTTCTTTATGAAAACTTCCCTATTCATGTTCTTTCTCCCTTCTATTCTTTTCTTGTCTATTTACAGATGCCCTTTATTCTGGATATTAATCTGTATTCTCCTACGAACACTTCTTTTTTTTTTTTTTAAACATTTATTTTATTTATTTATCTTTTGGGGGGGTGGGGTCGAGGGGGGGGGGGATGGGTGGGTCACTTCTATTGGTCTTTCATTTCTCCACTTTCATCTGTCTTTGTTCTTTGGCTCCTGTGGGCCTCCCATCGTGGTGGCCTCTGTCGTCTCAGAACGCCGGTTCTGGGCGCATGCGTGCCAGAGCTCGGTAATTGGACACATCAGTCCAGCCGCTCCGCAGCACGTGGGATCTTCCCAGGCCAGGGATCGAACTGGCGCCCCTTGCACTGCAAGGCGGTGTCCTTACCCACTGGACCACCAGGGGAAGCCCTACGAACACTTCTTTACTTCTTTTTACTTTACGTCTCTTTAGTCATAGATAGTCTTACTACTCAAAGCATGGTTCACAGACTATCAGCAGCACAGTCTTCTGGAAGTTTGATAGAGCAGCAGAATCTCAGGCCCCATTTCAGACCCAGTAAACTATAACCAAATGGTCCTTATTAAAGTTTGAGAAGGAATGGTTATATACACTAGAAACCACAGCCTTTTAAACTATCTAAAGTTAAAAAAGTAAACTATCTAGTGTTATAATGAAAAATGTGAGAATAAATAAGCAAAGGGTTTCAGGACCCTTGGTTCATTTAATAATTCCTTACTGGAGGACATTTAGATTGTTTCATTTTTCTCAACTTCAAACAGTGCTTCGGTGAATGGCTCTGAAATGCCTTTCTGCGCAAAGGCACAAGTTTCCCTTTTAGATACTGAGGCACAGGATTCCTGGATTGAAGGATATGCACATTTAAAAACTTAATATAACAAATGGTCTTCCAAAAGCACAAAAGTACCAAGACACCACATATAAGGGTTTATCAGCTCACCCTTTGCCTCACAATCCCACCAACACTGGATATTTTCAAACTTCTAAGTTTTTCCTGATCTTAATGGGGGAAAGGTGATCTACTTGTTTCAATTTCTATTTCTCGGGAGGATGAACATTTTTCATGTTTACTGGCTGTTTAAATTTCTTTATGAAAACTTCCCTATTCATGTTCTTTCTCCCTTCTATTCTTTTCTTGTCTATTTACAGATGCCCTTTATTCTGGATATTAATCTGTATTCTCCTACGAACACTTCTTTTTTTTTTTTTTAAACATTTATTTTATTTATTTATCTTTTGGGGGGGTGGGGTCGAGTGGGAGGGGGATGGGTGGGTCACTTCTATTGGTCTTTCATTTCTCCACTTTCATCTGTCTTTGTTCTTTGGCTCCTGTGGGCCTCCCATCGTGGTGGCCTCTGTCGTCTCAGAACGCCGGTTCTGGGCGCATGCGTGCCAGAGCTCGTGGTGGACACATCAGTCCAGCCGCTCCGCAGCACGTGGGATCTTCCCAGGCCAGGGATCGAACTGGCGCCCCTTGCACTGCAAGGCGGTGTCCTTACCCACTGGACCACCAGGGGAAGCCCTACGAACACTTCTTTACTTCTTTTTACTTTACGTCTCTTTAGTCATAGATAGTCTTACTACTCAAAGCATGGTTCACAGACTATCAGCAGCACAGTCTTCTGGAAGTTTGATAGAGCAGCAGAATCTCAGGCCCCATTTCAGACCCAGTAAACTATAACCAAATGGTCCTTATTAAAGTTTGAGAAGGAATGACAGAAGTTTCTAATTTTTCTACAGCCATATATCACAGTATTTCCCTTTATATTTCTTGGCTAATTTCTCATACCCTCAACAAGCATTTAGATGTCTTTTCTCTAGCTGCAGCTCTCCCCAAGTGATCTTATCTAATCTTGTGGCTTTATATATGAAGTGATGAAGCCCAAAATTTTAAACACAGCTCTGTTTGTCCAACTATCATACATCCCTACTAAGATAAGTAATAAATATCTCAAGCTTAACATGTTCAGAAGTTAACTTTATATCTATCCACCACGCCCAATTTTTAAACTTGATTTTCTTACAGTCTCTTCATCTCAGAAAACAACAAACTCCCTCTAAGATGAATTCACTGACCACCCAGGCAGAACTGCTTAGAGTCAGAATTTGATATCCTAAAACTGATTATGTTTTTCATGTCTATTAGCTACTTTGAGATCAGAAACATGCTTTATTCATCTTTTATTCCCTCATCACTTATCTGAGTGCGTCCTAGTCATAACAGTATTCAATTAGTGCTGGAGCGAAGATTTATGCTGTCTTCAGAAAAGGATAAAAGAGAAAAATGAATCCTAGTTCAGTGATTCTTTGTAGTTCAGGAAATAAAGTACTCTAGTACCTACAGTCTTTATTATTTTTTTCTTCAAGTTCCACAGATAAAAACCTGTGTGGTTAGGGTTAAGAACCATTCACCCACAGAATGGGAGACAAGGAAAAGAAACAAAATTAGGGCAAAGAGAATGTGAGAAATGAGGAGACTAAGTTGATCAGAACTGGTTAGTTTTCTTGCTGAGGGTAGAAAACACTAAGATTTACCTAAGGCAGGGCCAAACCACAACTGCCTGAAAGGCAGGTTTCTTAACTTTCCAACAAAAGTAATTTTATAACCAAAGAATGAAGAAAAATCACTATGAACCTTCAGTGATAATTAGAAAAAATGAGTCTGGGTGAGCAAACTCTTTCAGATTTCTCCTAAAGAGTAAGAAAAAAGAAACTCTGATGATATTAGACTCTGATGGTATATTAAAAAGTAGAATAAGATACTGTAAAGCTAACAGTAGATACACAGTTTTGGCCTTACAATGTCTTCTTGGTAAAACAAGAAAAATTATTACAACAGTCCTAAAAGGGAAATGAAAGAATTAAAAACAAAAAACTTCAAGAAAAGTACTAGAAGATTTCCTCTCATTCTTTGATCTCTTCAGTAGAACACAACAATTAAAACCAAGTAATATTAGTAAACAACTGATCATTTCTTGCAACTTTACATATGTTAGGCTAATTAACAGCCTCCAAAAGGGTCTACATCTTGAAACCCAGAACCTACAAATGTTACCTTATATGACAAAAAACCTTTGTAAATGTATTTAAGTATTTGAATTAGAGATACATGGATGGTTATTATATTATTTTCAACAATTTTCTATATGCTTGAAAGGGAAGGAAACAAGGAAAGCAGAAAAGGAGGAAGGGAGGGAAGCAAGGAAGGAAAAAAATTGACCTGTTAAATTTATTAGCTTTTTCTGCACTAAACTTGTCCTTACTTTCATAATTGGGTCTCAACCTGCCTACTCCAATTTCTGTGTCTTAAAAGAGACCAACTAACGAACATCAAAGACTTACAGAAAACCCACCATAGGACATTTAGAAGTCTATATCTGTATAACTGTAAACCTCTCTACTGTCATTAGCCCAATCCTTTATTAATAAATATGAACAGATAGTAAGATTGACAAGACATGTATACAGTATGGTATATGAAAGTTGCTAAGAGAGTAGATCTAAAATTTCTCACTCTAAGGGGTAAAAAAAATTTAACTATGTGTGGCAAAGGATGTTAACTAATTTATTGTGGTGATCATTTATCAATATACACAAATATCACATCACTATGGTGTATATCTGAAACTAACATAATGTTATATGTCAACTATATAAATTTAAAAAAAAGAGAAGACATTGAAAATTCAACAGGAAGAAAGAGAAAGATCATGATGAACAAACAGAATGACTGGCTAAAAAGAAAAATGGAAATAATATTATCAGAAAAAATTTTTTAGAAGGGGTAAATAATAGAATGCGTATTGGTAAAGACCATGGCAGGGATTTGTAATTTAAAGTTATAAAAACTTCCCAGAAAGTAAAGCAAAACAAAGCAAAAAACAGAGGTGGATGCAACCTAGGTAAAAAGGTTGCAATGTTACCAACGTATCTGGGGAGGTTCAAAATTCATTTAATAAGAATTCAAAATGATTAAAACAGCAGAAATGAAATATTTAAAATATTTGGATCTAAAGAAAGACATCAGTACTCTACTGAAAGGCTCAGTGAGGGCTAAGGATAAGTACAGTAATGAACTTACGGTTGCCAGTGGGGGAGTGATAGTGAGTTTGGGAAGGTCATGTACACACACTATATTTAAAATGGATAACCAGCAAGGACTTATTACACAGCACAGGGAACTCTGCTTGATGTCATGTGCCAGTCTGGATGGGAGGGAAGTCTGAGGGAGAACGGATAAATGTGTACGTATGGCTGAGTTCTTTTGCTGCTCATCTGAAACTATCACAACATTGTGAACTGGCTATACCTCCGTATAAAATAATAAGTTTAAAGTCTGAAAAAAAGTACAGTAAGATGAGTAAAACAGACTAATTTCTGAATAAATCCTAGTTTCCATGAATAAATTTCAGAAATTCAAAGTTGAAAAGAAAACCATAAATGTTTCCTACAAAATAACTAGAATTGACATCAGACTTTTGATCAGCAAAATAGAAAGAGAAAGTGGATTACTTGTTGCCTAAGACGGAGGAGCGACTGGGCATGGGGAATGCCCACTGCCTGGGAGACTCCTCCTGGGGTGATAAAAATGTTCTACAGCGACCAGGGTGACAACTGCCAAACCGGGGACTATTTTAAAAGCCCCTGAGGTAAACCCTGTAAGGGATATATTCTATGATATGTGGGTTATATCTCAAGACAGCTGTTAAACGGAAAAGGCAATGGAGTAATGTCTTCACTGTCCAAAATAAAAAACTACCAATAGAGCATGAGGGTAAATGAAACCTTTTTTGTCATGTAAGTTCTCAAAAATTTGCCACAATAGAATTCACAGGTCTGAAAAATACTCCTATGTTTTAATTTAGCAATTTCACTTCTAGGAATTTTTACCAATCTCCCTCAAAACTAGAACATAGTAAGTCTATTTATAAATGATTCACTGAGTGAAACAAAATCAACTGATTTTTTAAAATTTGGCACTATCTTTACATTTTAATACAATAAAACAAGTAAAAAGCAAAAACTGAAATTGCTTTCCCAAATCCTACTAAGAAGATATCACATAAAAACTTATGTTTCAAAGTAGAGAGTTAAAGATATAAAAATGATAACAAAAAAGCCGTCAGAACAGTTAGGCATAGGGTCTGGTTAAGAAGAGTCCTGAAAGTCATGCTCTAAATAGCTTTAATTTTATTCTAAGTCACAAGAATCTGAATTTTCAAAAGCAGACATGTGTGCAATAATCTGATATTTTATTATTGACGAATATTATTTATAGCTGAGAATACTGTGGCACAGAGGTGTTAAATGGGAGAAGGATGAGACAGTAAGAATCAAGTACCAGAAAGGACAGTAATGCCATTGACTGAAGTGGAGAATCTCTAGGGGAAGACATCAAGTATCACACCACCTACAGGGAAAGTGTCTGCTGCTCAGTCCTATCTGACTCTATGTGATCCCATGGACTGGAGCCCACCAGGTTCTTCTGTCCACGGGATTCTCCAGGCAGGAATTCTGGAGTGGGTTGCTATTTCCTTCTCCAGGGGATCTTCCCAACCCAGGGATCAAAGCCAAGTCTCTTGCACTGCAAGCAGATTCTCCACCATCTGGGCCACCATGGAAACCCGTATCACCTAAAAGAAGGTTAATTGTGATCAAGCAGGCAGCCTGGCTACACATTTTAGCACTCAGGAAGAAATATGAGGCAGGATATACACTTAGGTGTCACAGTATTCGCCAAAAGGAAATTTCCAAGGGAGTGCAAGCAAAATACTCAACTCTAAAGCCCACCAATGTTTAGAGGACTGGCAAAGAAGAGAGTCCACAAAAATCATTGAGAAGAAACAGTCACTGAGGTAGGAAAAAACTATTCTATAAAGGCAATCTATTGGATAAGAACAAGAATTAGGTGATAAAAGATAGTGGGAAATGAAACCTTTTTTGTCATGTAAGTTCTCAAAAATTTGCCACAATAGAATTCACAGGTCTGAAAAATACTCCTATGTTTTAATTTAGCAATTTCACTTCTAGGAATTTTTACCAATCTCCCTCAAAACTAGAACATAGTAAGTCTATTTATAAATGATTCACTGAGTGAAACAAAATCAACTGATTTTTTAAAATTTGGCACTATCTTTACATTTTAATACAATAAAACAAGTAAAAAGCAAAAACTGAAATTGCTTTCCCAAATCCTACTAAGAAGATATCACATAAAAACTTATGTTTCAAAGTAGAGAGTTAAAGATATAAAAATGATAACAAAAAAGCCGTCAGAACAGTTAGGCATAGGGTCTGGTTAAGAAGAGTCCTGAAAGTCATGCTCTAAATAGCTTTAATTTTATTCTAAGTCACAAGAATCTGAATTTTCAAAAGCAGACATGTGTGCAATAATCTGATATTTTATTATTGACGAATATTATTTATAGCTGAGAATACTGTGGCACAGAGGTGTTAAATGGGAGAAGGATGAGACAGTAAGAATCAAGTACCAGAAAGGACAGTAATGCCATTGACTGAAGTGGAGAATCTCTAGGGGAAGACATCAAGTATCACACCACCTACAGGGAAAGTGTCTGCTGCTCAGTCCTATCTGACTCTATGTGATCCCATGGACTGGAGCCCACCAGGTTCTTCTGTCCACGGGATTCTCCAGGCAGGAATTCTGGAGTGGGTTGCTATTTCCTTCTCCAGGGGATCTTCCCAACCCAGGGATCAAAGCCAAGTCTCTTGCACTGCAAGCAGATTCTCCACCATCTGGGCCACCATGGAAACCCGTATCACCTAAAAGAAGGTTAATTGTGATCAAGCAGGCAGCCTGGCTACACATTTTAGCACTCAGGAAGAAATATGAGGCAGGATATACACTTAGGTGTCACAGTATTCGCCAAAAGGAAATTTCCAAGGGAGTGCAAGCAAAATACTCAACTCTAAAGCCCACCAATGTTTAGAGGACTGGCAAAGAAGAGAGTCCACAAAAATCATTGAGAAGAAACAGTCACTGAGGTAGGAAAAAACTATTCTATAAAGGCAATCTATTGGATAAGAACAAGAATTAGGTGATAAAAGATAGTGGGAAGGATGAAATTTAAGCATCTGTATCTATTTTGTCATCATAGTTATATATATTTGCATACGTATCAGGGCTGGCAGATAACAGTGTCTTTGTAGGCTGGAGGGAAAATTCAACAGAGACAGAAACTGATGATGTGGACGAGAGACAGTAATTGCTGGAAAGAAGCCCTAGAGACAGGAAGAAGTGATGGAACCTGAGTCATAAGAGGAATCAGACTGCCAGGGAAAGTCTCTGAGCAGCAACAGAAAGGAAGACTGAGAGCCTCCAGACTAACACAGGCGAGCCTGCAGATACAGGGCTGCAAAGATGACGACGGCCGCATCCAGTTTCTCAACGAAGTCTGAGGTGAAGCCCCCAGATGAGAGCGGAGGCTGTGAGAGGGGTGCAGTGAGTGGTAACATGGTCTTACTAGGGGAAGTGAAGACACAGCAGCACTGCCAGCATGGCTGAAGCCCTGTTGAGGTCCATGGAGTCCATTTAGAGCAGTACATTCAACTGCCTGAGTGCAGGCAGAGAGAGAACGGTAGCCAGCTGGTATTTTGTTCTGCCCATAAAAGGGAAGAAGGACTAGAGAGTCAGGGATACTATTAATTCTTATAGGCATTCCTTACTAGTATCTTCATCCTGAGGGCTGTGAACTGTGAAGAAACAGCTTTACTTCAGAAGGCTGAAGAAGGGCTATAATCAAGGGCCAGACATGGTCTGGAACCTTTCTGAGCTTAAGAAAGGCTGAGGCTGAGGCTTTAAGAGTTTTCTGATTACAGTTTCACAATTACTTTGGCCAGTGGACAGTGAGAAATAAAAATAGGAAAGTCGTTCTCATGAAATCAATAAACAGAAAATGTCCCAACTTTGAGTTAAACTCAGAAATTTATCTAGAATCATCTGAAACAGAATAAGCAAATCAAAACATTTCTTCTGGCTGATTGAGAGCAAATAAATCCTAGTATTTCCTGAATCCTGACAAACACAAAAGAAACAGCACCATAACTGAACTATTTTAAACCATCCTTAAAATTGTCCAGCCTTATGAAGTTCCAGTACTTTGGCCACCTGATGCAAAGAGCAGACTTACTGAAAAAGTAGAAGGCAGAAGCAGAAGGAGAAAACAGAGGGTGAGATGGCTGGATGGCATCACGGACTCAGTGGACATGAGTTTGAGCAATTCCAGGAGGTGGTGATGGGCAGGGAAGCCTGTTGTGCTGCAGTCCACGGAGTTGCAGAGTCAAACACAACCGAGTCACTCGACTGAATGAACTGAAAATTGTCCACTAAATTTATTTAGCTTTTAAAAATTCAACAGCTACTCACCACTACTATTCAAAAGGGTCTTCAGATCAAATTTTTGTCACATACATATAACTGAATTAAACGAAGCTGTATTTGGAACTGAATAAAATGAGTGAAATACAGATTCATACCATGTGAAACAGATGCAGCACAGATTTAGGACTTTCAACTGCAAATTTTTTTACATGTCTCAACAACATATCATGTCTCCTATTATTAATTTTGGTACAATCCTCCAATCATAATTTTCTTCCACCATAAACCTCCTATCCCACGTCACTTTCTGTTTTTCCAAACCATGGAAACACTCCTAAAGCACCACATCCTAAAATTCTAAAATCAAAGATTTGGGGGAAAACACTGCCACAAATAAGTAACTGGGGCACAGTCACCAATTAGGGCCACAAATTCAGTAAAGTGGAGATGTGGAACACCTCCATCACTGTTTCATTCCTAGCACTTAAGTATACTAGCAAGAAGCAGGTATTTCATAGGTGCTGGCTGTATGAAAATATAAAAACTCTATATTCTGAGTAAGCTCAAGGCAGACTGATGAAAAGCACATTCAAGACTGTAACATGATTCCATACTGAAACAACAGTTATGTATGCAGGTAGACACCTTGCTTGGAGAATCCCATGGACAGAGGAGCCTGGCAAGCTACAGTCCACAGGATAGCAGAGTCAGAAACGACTGAAGCAACTTATCACACATACACACACATAAACAGATAGCAAGTATACACTTAATACTGATGAAGCAAATAAGCCTAAAAATGTTATGTGTGGAGTAAAATACTTGCAAATGACATGACTGACAAGGACCCAAATTCCAAAAATATATAAAGAGCTCATACAGCTCAACATCAGAAATACAAACAACCCAATCAAAAATGGGCAGAAGATTTGAACAGACATTTCTCCAAAGAAGACGTACAGACGGTCAACAGGTACATAAAAAGACGCTCAACACTGCTAGGTAATAGAGAAATGCAAATCAAAAACTACAATGAGGTATCACCTCACACCAGTCAGAATGGCCATCATCAAAAAGCCTACAAACGGCCCTCCCTGGTGGTCCAGTGGGTAAGGACACCGCCTTGCAGTGCAAGGGGCGGCGGTCAGGTTCCTGGCCTGGGAAGATCCCACGTGCAGCGGAGCGGCTGGACCGATGTGTCCAATTGCCAAGCTGGAGCTCCAGGGCGCATGTGCCCAGAGCTGGTGCTCTGTGACAACAGAGGCCACTGCGATTGGAGGCCCACACAGGCGGAAGAACAAAGATGGATGAAAATAGATAAATGAAAGACCAACAGAAGTGGCCCGCCTGCCCCCCTCCCTCCCCAACCCATCCTCCTCCACGCCCCCCCAAAAAAGTCTACTAACAATAAATGCTGGAAAGGGTGTTGAGAAAAGGAAACCCGCCTACACTGTTGGTAGGAATGTACACTGGTGCGGCAACTATGCAAAACAACACCGAAGTTTCTTAAAAGACTAAAAATAGAGTTACCATATGATCCAGCATTTCCACACCTGGGTATATATCAGGAAAAGATGAAAACTCTAATCTAAAAAGATACATGTACCCCCAATATTCATTGTGGCACTGTTTACAACAGATAAGATATGGAAGCAACCTAAGTGTCTATCGACAGATGAATGGATAAAGAAGATGTGGCATAGATACAAACAGAATATTACTCAGTCGTAAAAAAAGAATGAAACAATGCCATTTGCTGCAACAGAGATGAACCTAGAGATTATTATACTAAATGAAGCAAGTCAGACGAAGACTACTCACCACTACTATTCAAAAGGGTCTTTAGTAAACATATCAGAAACAGAAACAGACTCACTGACATAGAAGACAGAGTTACCAGAGGAGAGGGATAATTCAGAGTAACAGATACACAGTACTATATATAAAACCAATAAATAACAAGGACCTACTATATAGCATTGGGAACTATATTCAATATTTTGTAATAAGCTATACAGTGTAGATATCGTAGCTCAGCTGGCAAAGAATCTGCCTGTAATGCAGGAGACCAGGTTTGACTCCCGGACTGGGAAGATCCCCTGGAGAAGGAAATGGCTACCCACTCCAGTATTCTCGTCTAGAGAATCCCATGGACAGAGGAGCCTGGTGGGCTACAGTCCATGGGGTCACAAGAGTCCAACACAACTTAGCAACTAAACAACCACCACCATCACCACCAAGCTATAAAAGAAAAGAATCTGGAAAGGCATACCATTTCACTGTGCACCTGAAAGTAACACAACACTGTATTTATAAATCAACCACACTTCATTCACTCAACAGACTACGTCAGTAAGTATAAAATAAAAATGTTAATAAGCACTGTTTTGGTAGTACATAAAATAAGTAAGACTGTGTCTTGGTAGTACGTAAAACAACAGTGCATCTTATAAGCAACTGTATCTGAAATTCAGTGGAAAATAACAGATGATATTTAAAACCATGAAAATGAATTAGATCACAAGAGAAGAGAAAGTAAACAGAGAAAAGGAGAGTCACTGGGCAATTTCCTAGTTAATCACAGTTCTTTCCTCATAGGAAAAGATCAAGAGTTTAGCGACATGTTTTATAAAGCACCAAACAGGTTGCTTAAGACATAACTGAAAATACAATCAGTAGTTATTAATGTTATCATCAAATGTTTAAAGGCTTATAACAGAAGCTCCATCAATGAGCATTTTCCAGGGAAGGTGTGTGACCAGGATGGGCTACATTATACTCTGTTAAGAATCACCAGTCTCTGGGATTATACAGAGCTATAAACAACGAAACTCTGTAAAAGCAAAATAAGAAAAAAACAAAAAAGAATCACCAATCTCTTTGCCGTGAAATGAATTTAGTTGTCACTCATGCTATGTCCTTTTTAGACAGGCAGGGAAGCCCTGCTTAGTGCAGTCACGCGGGGATGCAGGTTAATACAGCAGCAGTCACTATTTTTAATAATGCCAATCATCAGGCTGTACAGGAAAAAAAGAAACTCTGGAACGCCCAACAGTGGCAGTTACACATATGAAATGTGACCTGAGGTGACACAGGTCATATCTGTAACACAACGGACAGAACTAGTCATATGGCCTTCTGCATGGCTGGGTAGGAAGACTGGGTATGGATAAAGAGCACAAATGATTCCTAGGGAAGCTGATTATCCAGAAACCCATAGGTACACGAAAACTACAGAAAAACAGTCTGAGACTGTGGCTTAAAAAGAATCATTACCAGATGCCATGGAAAAAGTGAAGAAATACATTACACCTATCAAACACTATCCATATTTTAATGATCTTTGAATACACTGTCCCTTCTGCTAGAACATTCTTTTCTTCCATTAGCCACACGATCCCACAACACAGCCAAATGGGGAACTAGGTTTCTTCCTCTGAAGTCTTTTTTTAATTTTTGGGGCCTCTTTTATTGGTCTTTCATTCACTTATTTTCATCCATCATAATTCTCTGGCCTGTGTGGGCCTCCCATCACGGTAGCCTCTCCTGTTGCAAAGCACCAGCTCTGGCACATGCGCTCTAGAGTGCAGGCTCGCAACTGGACACACCAGTCCAGTCACTTCGTGGCATATGGGATCTTCCTGGGCCAGGGACTGAACCTGTGCCTCTTGTGCACTGCAAGGCAGACTCTTTACCCACCGGACCACAAGGGAAGCCCCTCTGAAGTCTTTATTGTGAACAAAAACTGTAAGCCCAAAACAACCAATTAGCACATACTGAACCTGATTCATAAATAAATGAATAACAGAAGCTCCATCAATGAGCATTTTCCAGGGAAGGTGTGTGACCAGGATGGGCTACATTATACTCTGTTAAGAATCACCAGTCTCTGGGATTATACAGAGCTATAAACAACGAAACTCTGTAAAAGCAAAATAAGAAAAAAACAAAAAAGAATCACCAATCTCTTTGCCGTGAAATGAATTTAGTTGTCACTCATGCTATGTCCTTTTTAGACAGGCAGGGAAGCCCTGCTTAGTGCAGTCACGCGGGGATGCAGGTTAATACAGCAGCAGTCACTATTTTTAATAATGCCAATCATCAGGCTGTACAGGAAAAAAAGAAACTCTGGAACGCCCAACAGTGGCAGTTACACATATGAAATGTGACCTGAGGTGACACAGGTCATATCTGTAACACAACGGACAGAACTAGTCATATGGCCTTCTGCATGGCTGGGTAGGAAGACTGGGTATGGATAAAGAGCACAAATGATTCCTAGGGAAGCTGATTATCCAGAAACCCATAGGTACACGAAAACTACAGAAAAACAGTCTGAGACTGTGGCTTAAAAAGAATCATTACCAGATGCCATGGAAAAAGTGAAGAAATACATTACACCTATCAAACACTATCCATATTTTAATGATCTTTGAATACACTGTCCCTTCTGCTAGAACATTCTTTTCTTCCATTAGCCACACGATCCCACAACACAGCCAAATGGGGAACTAGGTTTCTTCCTCTGAAGTCTTTTTTTAATTTTTGGGGCCTCTTTTATTGGTCTTTCATTCACTTATTTTCATCCATCATAATTCTCTGGCCTGTGTGGGCCTCCCATCACGGTAGCCTCTCCTGTTGCAAAGCACCAGCTCTGGCACATGCGCTCTAGAGTGCAGGCTCGCAACTGGACACACCAGTCCAGTCACTTCGTGGCATATGGGATCTTCCTGGGCCAGGGACTGAACCTGTGCCTCTTGTGCACTGCAAGGCAGACTCTTTACCCACCGGACCACAAGGGAAGCCCCTCTGAAGTCTTTATTGTGAACAAAAACTGTAAGCCCAAAACAACCAATTAGCACATACTGAACCTGATTCATAAATAAATGAATAACACAATCATAAGAAATCTGGGATACAGCTTTAAATTTCAATATTTGTCCAGGAAACTGAAGAACTTGAAATTTTATGTTATTTTCTTCTCTCCTCCCTATGATAAAAGAGGAAGATTCAGAAATTAAAATAGCTGTCTATAAAGAAGAAATTATAAATACAAATTAAGTGTTCTTTGATTCATAATAATTCTATAATACCTGACTTCTGATTATAGACACTAGCACCTGGCCATAGGAAGGTCATGTTATACAAGATGGGCCAATCACATACTTCATCCCTCTAGACCAGGTAACTGGTATTGTGGACACATGATTCTAGTTAGAAACAAATTCTTTCCCAGGAATTTTCCTGAAATGTAGCTTCCCTGACTATTTATGTATGGGCTATCTATTCTTAGCTATACATATATGACTACAGTCATGTAAGTGGAAGCAAACGAATCCAGGACTACCTAGAGCCATGCTCCCTGCCACAGGGGGAAGCTTTTCTCTAACAGAAGACAAGCAGCAAATATTTACAAACAAGGAGAAAAAGACAACCTAAGGTCATGCTCGACCAATTCCTGCAGCTCCACAGGTTACTTCAGTACATTTCCCATACATTTTCCTCTCTCTCTCTTTTTTGTAATATTGGCCTCTTTTATTGTTAATTTATGTATTTGTTTTCTTCCATCTTTATTCTCTGGCCTGTGTGGGCCTCCCATTGCAGTGGCCGCTCTCACTGCAGAGCACTGGTTCTGGGCGCATGTGCTCCAGAAAGCTGGCTTGTAATTGGACACACCAGTCTAGCCGTTCAGCAGCACATGAGATCTTCCTGGGCCGGGATTGAACCAGTGCCCTTACACTGCAAGGCGGATTCTCTACCCACTGGACCACCAGGGAAGTCCCATTTCCTTCTTTTTGATTAAGATGGATTGAATTAAGTTTCTGTTTTGACCAACACTGTTTTTGCAAATTTAAAAGAAGAATTTGGTATTATCTTCTGGCTGAAGAACACCAGAAAACAGGTTCTCTGTAGATGGCAGGAAAGCTAGGAAGAAAAGCATCTGGCATGCCCATCTAATCCAGGAAGCCCAAAACAACCAATTAGCACATACTGAACCTGATTCATAAATAAATGAATAACACAATCATAAGAAATCTGGGATACAGCTTTAAATTTCAATATTTGTCCAGGAAACTGAAGAACTTGAAATTTTATGTTATTTTCTTCTCTCCTCCCTATGATAAAAGAGGAAGATTCAGAAATTAAAATAGCTGTCTATAAAGAAGAAATTATAAATACAAATTAAGTGTTCTTTGATTCATAATAATTCTATAATACCTGACTTCTGATTATAGACACTAGCACCTGGCCATAGGAAGGTCATGTTATACAAGATGGGCCAATCACATACTTCATCCCTCTAGACCAGGTAACTGGTATTGTGGACACATGATTCTAGTTAGAAACAAATTCTTTCCCAGGAATTTTCCTGAAATGTAGCTTCCCTGACTATTTATGTATGGGCTATCTATTCTTAGCTATACATATATGACTACAGTCATGTAAGTGGAAGCAAACGAATCCAGGACTACCTAGAGCCATGCTCCCTGCCACAGGGGGAAGCTTTTCTCTAACAGAAGACAAGCAGCAAATATTTACAAACAAGGAGAAAAAGACAACCTAAGGTCATGCTCGACCGATTCCTGCAGCTCCACAGGTTACTTCAGTACATTTCCCATACATTTTCCTCTCTCTCTCTTTTTTGTAATATTGGCCTCTTTTATTGTTAATTTATGTATTTGTTTTCTTCCATCTTTATTCTCTGGCCTGTGTGGGCCTCCCATTGCAGTGGCCTCTCTCACTGCAGAGCACTGGTTCTGGGCGCATGTGCTCCAGAAAGCTGGCTTGTAATTGGACACACCAGTCTAGCCGTTCAGCAGCACATGAGATCTTCCTGGGCCGGGGATTGAACCAGTGCCCCTTACACTGCAAGGCGGATTCTCTACCCACTGGACCACCAGGGAAGTCCCATTTCCTTCTTTTTGATTAAGATGGATTGAATTAAGTTTCTGTTTTGACCAACACTGTTTTTGCAAATTTAAAAGAAGAATTTGGTATTATCTTCTGGCTGAAGAACACCAGAAAAACAGGTTCTCTGTAGATGGCAGGAAAGCTAGGAAGAAAAGCATCTGGCATGCCCATCTAATCCAGGCTTCATAATGAATTCTGCTATTGGCTAGAAAGCCCAGACAAAAGACTCAAACGGAGTCACACTGAAATACATACACATGAAAGTAATATCCATATACTAGAGCTATCCAGTTTTTCTATTTTGATCAAGCAAAAGGTTATAACTAGTTCTATTCCATGTGTTATGAACAGAAACTACTTGTGCTAATGATTTTTAAAACTCTGATAAGTAATAATCCTTATAAATTCAAGGAGCCATACTCAACTTACCAAGTATAAATAAAAAGAGAAGACAAAACTTTTACACAAGAAGGTAACTTTCACTGAAACCTGAAATAGTCAATAGATCTTATTTATATAGATTCAACCAAAAAGAAGACAGGAAGAGATAGGTGATAAGTAAAGCAAAGAGAAATCATCAATGTAGGCGAATTTTGACCTCTGAGTATGGAAAGGCAGCGATGAATACCAGAGCAAGGATTAAAAGGAAGGTAGGTAATCAAAAGCATCTTCTTGTCATGAGGGCACAGGAGAAAATATCAGTTTCAGATCATTTAGAAAACACTTCCTATCAGGGACTACAAACCTGCCGCAAAGTAAAGCTATTATAGTGACAGACAACTTAAAACTGTTCTGACATCTGTTTGGAAGTCTTATTCTGCTTAAAATTTCATTTTATTTGATCAAATAAATGAAGTTAATAGTTCTTTCCGGGCTTCCTCTGGTGGTCCAGTGGGTAAGGACACCACCTTGCAGTGCAAGGGGCGCCGGTTCGAGCCCTGGCCTGGGAAGATCCCACGTGCCGCGGAGCGGCTGGACCGATGTGTCCAATCACCGAGCCGGAGCTCTGGAGCGCATGTGCCCAGAGCCGGTGCTCTGCAACGACAGACGCCTCCGCAATGGGAGGCCCACGGGAGCCAAAGAACGAAGACAAATGAAAATAGAGAAATGAAAGACCAATAGAAGTGGCCCGCCTGCTCCCCTCCCTCCCTAACCCGATCCCCGCCCAAAGTAAATAAATAAATAAATCATTTTAAAAAAAAAAAAAGTTCTTTCCTTTATATACCCAAGGAATCTATTGTGATAATCAAGCAACAATATAACCTTTTCTATGAGTTACAATATGAAGACATACATGCTTATATTAACTTCTAAGGAAATTTAAAATTTCAAAAACATTCAAAAGTACATTTCAAACGGAGTCACACTGAAATACATACACATGAAAGTAATATCCATATACTAGAGCTATCCAGTTTTCTATTTTGATCAAGCAAAAGGTTATAACTAGTTCTATTCCATGTGTTATGAACAGAAACTACTTGTGCTAATGATTTTTAAAACTCTGATAAGTAATAATCCTTATAAATTCAAGGAGCCATACTCAACTTACCAAGTATAAATAAAAAGAGAAGACAAAACTTTTACACAAGAAGGTAACTTTCACTGAAACCTGAAATAGTCAATAGATCTTATTTATATAGATTCAACCAAAAAGAAGACAGGAAGAGATAGGTGATAAGTAAAGCAAAGAGAAATCATCAATGTAGGCGAATTTTGACCTCTGAGTATGGAAAGGCAGCGATGAATACCAGAGCAAGGATTAAAAGGAAGGTAGGTAATCAAAAGCATCTTCTTGTCATGAGGGCACAGGAGAAAATATCAGTTTCAGATCATTTAGAAAACACTTCCTATCAGGGACTACAAACCTGCCGCAAAGTAAAGCTATTATAGTGACAGACAACTTAAAACTGTTCTGACATCTGTTTGGAAGTCTTATTCTGCTTAAAATTTCATTTTATTTGATCAAATAAATGAAGTTAATAGTTCTTTCCGGGCTTCCTCTGGTGGTCCAGTGGGTAAGGACACCACCTTGCAGTGCAAGGGGCGCCGGTTCGAGCCCTGGCCTGGGAAGATCCCACGTGCCGCGGAGCGGCTGGACCGATGTGTCCAATCACCGAGCCGGAGCTCTGGAGCGCATGTGCCCAGAGCCGGTGCTCTGCAACGACAGACGCCTCCGCAATGGGAGGCCCACGGGAGCCAAAGAACGAAGACAAATGAAAATAGAGAAATGAAAGACCAATAGAAGTGGCCCGCCTGCTCCCCTCCCTCCCTAACCCGATCCCCGCCCAAAGTAAATAAATAAATAAATCATTTTAAAAAAAAAAAAAGTTCTTTCCTTTATATACCCAAGGAATCTATTGTGATAATCAAGCAACAATATAACCTTTTCTATGAGTTACAATATGAAGACATACATGCTTATATTAACTTCTAAGGAAATTTAAAATTAAAACAATTTCAAATACATTCAAAAGTACATTTTAAAAGGATATGGTAAAACTTTAAAGGGGGAAAAAGCAATTGAATTCTTTGTCATTAATGTTATTAGTCTCTTTATGAGAGTTCTCAACTTTTCTTAACTAAACGTCCCTACCTGAAGAGAATACATATCTCCAAGGTTCTAGGCAATCCAAGCATCGAAAGTCTTTACAGGCAGCTCTCTTTACTTCTAGATCTTTAGTGAGATCATCTTTCTGACTCAGGCCACCTGAGAAAAGGGCTTCAGTCTATCTTTCAACTAGGATGCTCTAAGTTTTTACACTCATGAGCACAGTTAAAGCCAAAAAAATAAATTAAAGAGAGGAGAGGAGAGAACCACAGAGGGCATGTCTATGCATCATTGTGAATTTATATTTCTGTTAGTCCCTAGTCAGATTAATTCTCTTAACATAATATTCAAAATGTCCAGCAAAATTACTCAGCATACAAAAAACCAGGAAAACCCCCAACTTACATGGAAAAGACAAGCAAAAATTACAAACCACAAGATGACCCAGATGTTGGAGTTACCTGACAAAAACTTTAAAGCAACTTTAGTAAAAAATGCTTCAACAAGCAATCACAAATACTCTAGAAGCCAATGGAAAACTAGAGAGCCTACAGAGAATTACAGAGAAATTACAGTCACAAAAATTTAAAAACTCATTGGACGGGCTTAACAACAGAATGAAAATAGAGGAGTCTGTGAGCATGAAGGCAGATCAACTGAAGTTATCTTAGAAGAAAAGAAAGAGATTAAAATTGCTTTAAAAATTGGGGCTCTAATGGGACAGCAATAAGGTCTAACATCTGTGCCACTGAACTTACAAAAGGAAAGGAGAATGAAGCAATAAAAAATATTTGAAGAAATACCAGTTGAAATCTCCCCAAATTTGACAAAACACACAAAACTACAGATTCAGAAGTCAGTGACTCCAGAAATGGATAAGTATATAGAAACAAACACCCACACACATCATTAAGTGTCCAAAACTATAAACAAAGTCATTATCTTGGGGCTTCCCTTGTGGCTCAGTGGATAAGAACCCGTCTGCCAATGCAGGAGACACAGGTTCGATCCCTGAACCGGGAAGATCCCATATACTGCAGAGCAGCTAAACCCACACATCAACAAAGACCCAGCACAGCCAAAAAAAAATAAATAAAACTTTAAAAAAAAAAAAAAAGTCATTATCTTGAAAGCAGACAGAGAAAAATGACCCATAAAGTACAAGGGAACAACATTTCAGATGACTACAGGTTTCTCAAAAGAAACCATGAAGGCATAAAGTAGTAGCACAACATTTGAAAGTGTTGAAGTAACTGTCAACCTAGTATTTTATACCCAGTGAAAATACCTCTCAGTGATGAAGTAAAATAAATATATCTTCAGATAAATAAAAACCAAGAAAATCTGCTGCCACCAGACCTGTTGTGAGAGAGTTACTAAAAGAAATTCTTCAAACAGAAGAGAACTGTATCAAAAGGAAACGTTAAAGAGCAGGAATAAAGAGCAACAAAAATAGTCAGTATCTTGGTAAATATAATACATTAACCGTCTTCTTTTGCATTCATTAAATATATTTAATAGTTGAAAGATAATTTTATAACATTTCCTAATTAGGCTTTCCATAAAGGAAATGTAATATCAACAAGCAATCACAAATACTCTAGAAGCCAATGGAAAACTAGAGAGCCTACAGAGAATTACAGAGAAATTACAGTCACAAAAATTTAAAAACTCATTGGACGGGCTTAACAACAGAATGAAAATAGAGGAGTCTGTGAGCATGAAGGCAGATCAACTGAAGTTATCTTAGAAGAAAAGAAAGAGATTAAAATTGCTTTAAAAATTGGGGCTCTAATGGGACAGCAATAAGGTCTAACATCTGTGCCACTGAACTTACAAAAGGAAAGGAGAATGAAGCAATAAAAAATATTTGAAGAAATACCAGTTGAAATCTCCCCAAATTTGACAAAACACACAAAACTACAGATTCAGAAGTCAGTGACTCCAGAAATGGATAAGTATATAGAAACAAACACCCACACACATCATTAAGTGTCCAAAACTATAAACAAAGTCATTATCTTGGGGCTTCCCTTGTGGCTCAGTGGATAAGAACCCGTCTGCCAATGCAGGAGACACAGGTTCGATCCCTGAACCGGGAAGATCCCATATACTGCAGAGCAGCTAAACCCACACATCAACAAAGACCCAGCACAGCCAAAAATAAATAAATAAAACTTTAAAAAAAAAAAAAAAGTCATTATCTTGAAAGCAGACAGAGAAAAATGACCCATAAAGTACAAGGGAACAACATTTCAGATGACTACAGGTTTCTCAAAAGAAACCATGAAGGCATAAAGTAGTAGCACAACATTTGAAAGTGTTGAAGTAACTGTCAACCTAGTATTTTATACCCAGTGAAAATACCTCTCAGTGATGAAGTAAAATAAATATATCTTCAGATAAATAAAAACCAAGAAAATCTGCTGCCACCAGACCTGTTGTGAGAGAGTTACTAAAAGAAATTCTTCAAACAGAAGAGAACTGTATCAAAAGGAAACGTTAAAGAGCAGGAATAAAGAGCAACAAAAATAGTCAGTATCTTGGTAAATATAATACATTAACCGTCTTCTTTTGCATTCATTAAATATATTTAATAGTTGAAAGATAATTTTATAACATTTCCTAATTAGGCTTTCCATAAAGGAAATGTAATATGCAAGACAAGAATAACAGAAAGGAGTTGTGGGGCGGGAGAAGAGGGAAATAAAGAGACCCATATAGCAGTAACACTTCCATAATTCACTTAAGGGAGTAGAGAATTTATTCTAAGCAGACAGTGAAAACTTTAGTATGTCTCCTGTAATCTTCAGAGCAATCACTAAAGAAACCACAGAGAGACATTAACAAAAGAAAATAACCACATTTAGTAAATTTAAAATGGAATACTAAAAGAATGTTCAAATAACCAAAGAGAAGGCAGGAAAGGAGAAAGAGAACAATGAAAAAGCAGAGGAAACCAACAGAAAACAAAGCACTAAACTAGTTACCTAAATCCAAACATATTAATAATATTAAATGTAAATGGTCTACGGACACAAGTTAAAAGATAAAGATCATCAGGAAGGATGAAAAAATACTCAGGACTGACGTGGAAACTAAAGCTCCATTACTTTGGCCACCTGATGCAAAGAGATAATTCACTGCAAAAGACCCTGATTCTAGGAAAGATTGAAGGCAGGAGAAGGGGGTGACAGAGGTTGAGATGGTTGGATGGCATCACCAACTCAATGGACGTGAGTTTAGCAAACTCCAGGAGATGGTGAAGGACAAGGAAGCCTGGCGTGCTGCAGTCATGAGGTTGCAATGAGTCAGACATGACTGAGAGACAGAAAATGGTTTTTCCAGTGATCCTGTTCAGATGTGAGAGTTGGGGCATAAAGAAAGCTGAGAGCCAAAGAATTGATGCTTTTGAACTGTGGTGCTGGAGAAGACTCTAGAGAATCCCTTGGACAGCAAGGAGATCAAACTAGTTAATCCTAAAGGAAATCAACCCTGAATATTCATTGGAAGGACTGATGCTAAAGCTAAGGTTTCAATACTTTGGCCACTTAATATGAAGATCTGACTCACTGGAAAAGACCTTGATGTTGGAAAAGACAAAGGGCATGAGGAGAAGGGGCGACAGAGGATGAGATGGATGGATGGCATCACTGTCTCAATGGACATGAGTTTGAGTAAACTCAGGACAGGGAAACCTAGCATACTGCAGCAAAGAGTCAGACACAACTGAACTAATGTACAACAACATGTGTGCAAAGATTTTGTTCAAAGTCTGTGTTATCTCTGGATAACAGGTTCTACAGTGACAGTGACAGTATCTATTTCTATATGTAAGTATGTCCACAATGTGTACACATAGTGGTCAGCACACAGCCACCACATAAATATCTGCTAGATGAGCGTAAATTCAAGAAAATTAAAATTCAAAGAATCCCCTTTAAAAAAAATTTGGAATACTAAAAGAATGTTCAAATAACCAAAGAGAAGGCAGGAAAGGAGAAAGAGAACAATGAAAAAGCAGAGGAAACCAACAGAAAACAAAGCACTAAACTAGTTACCTAAATCCAAACATATTAATAATATTAAATGTAAATGGTCTACGGACACAAGTTAAAAGATAAAGATCATCAGGAAGGATGAAAAAATACTCAGGACTGACGTGGAAACTAAAGCTCCATTACTTTGGCCACCTGATGCAAAGAGATAATTCACTGCAAAAGACCCTGATTCTAGGAAAGATTGAAGGCAGGAGAAGGGGGTGACAGAGGTTGAGATGGTTGGATGGCATCACCAACTCAATGGACGTGAGTTTAGCAAACTCCAGGAGATGGTGAAGGACAAGGAAGCCTGGCGTGCTGCAGTCATGAGGTTGCAATGAGTCAGACATGACTGAGAGACAGAAAATGGTTTTTCCAGTGATCCTGTTCAGATGTGAGAGTTGGGGCATAAAGAAAGCTGAGAGCCAAAGAATTGATGCTTTTGAACTGTGGTGCTGGAGAAGACTCTAGAGAATCCCTTGGACAGCAAGGAGATCAAACTAGTTAATCCTAAAGGAAATCAACCCTGAATATTCATTGGAAGGACTGATGCTAAAGCTAAGGTTTCAATACTTTGGCCACTTAATATGAAGATCTGACTCACTGGAAAAGACCTTGATGTTGGAAAAGACAAAGGGCATGAGGAGAAGGGGCGACAGAGGATGAGATGGATGGATGGCATCACTGTCTCAATGGACATGAGTTTGAGTAAACTCAGGACAGGGAAACCTAGCATACTGCAGCAAAGAGTCAGACACAACTGAACTAATGTACAACAACATGTGTGCAAAGATTTTGTTCAAAGTCTGTGTTATCTCTGGATAACAGGTTCTACAGTGACAGTGACAGTATCTATTTCTATATGTAAGTATGTCCACAATGTGTACACATAGTGGTCAGCACACAGCCACCACATAAATATCTGCTAGATGAGCGTATTACAATTCAAAGAAACTACTTTACAAAAAGAAGGTTACAGGACAACATCTGTCAAGAGGCAAATTTGGAAGGCTTCAGATTTGACCTAGATCCCAAAGGATAGTTAGAATTTTATTAAGTATATGGGGTTAGAGTACTGCAGTCATAGTAAACAATCATCAGCGGCATCAAGGTACAGGAATCTTCAAATTAATTACCGCAATAGTTTGCTTTGGCTACAGCAAAGATGAGTAAAAGTCAAGGAGGAGTAAAGGAAATAAAGGTATGCTGAAAAATCCTTGATGAGTCTGGCTTTTATTTTTAAGACACAACCAAATGGTTAACACCCATGGTATCAATTCTACATCACCATTTACTAGATGGACTTGCATAAGTTTATTCTAAATCTTATTCTGTTCATATATCATAGGTTATTTTAATAGCTTTATGAGACAATCATTTCATGTGCTACCTTGTTTACTATCATTACTCTGGTTTAAACTGCTATCTTTTCTCCTTGAACTACTACTTACAAAGGCATCCTAACTGGTTCTCCCACTTTGTCTGCCCTACTTCCATTCCTCTGACAGCCATTCTCCACAGAGTGAAATCTCTACAACACAGATCTGATCACAATCCTTCTCCTAGCTTATACCTTCTAACAACTCCTCAATTATTCAGCATAAAACCTGAAGTTCTTAGCAAAGTATACAAGATCCTAAAGGATTTTGCCCCTGTCCATCTCCTGCCTCATCAGGCACTACTCTCTCCTTCTCTTACTCAATAAACTCAACCACAATGGCATTCCAGCAGCATATAGTATGCTATTCCTTCTACCTGGAAAACTCTGCTCAGCACTTTTCCAAACTAGCAGAGCTTGATCAGACAGAAGAGATCTTTAGACTTCACTTCCTCCAACAGGCCTTTCCTCATTACCCTCCTGCCAATCTATACCAGGTACTCATTAAACTCTCAGCACAGTCCATGGGGTTGCAGAGTTGGACATGACTGAGCAACTGAACAACAACAAAACTTTTAAATCACCATTTTTATGAACAGCTGATTGCACAGAGTATATCTAAGCCAGCACATACAGTAATTTTTTATAAATGCAGTTTTTGTTATAACTGTCTTTTGATCTGATTAGACATATTTTAGGATGTTTCCACTGGCAACAATGTTTAAGTTAACTAATAAATCAGAGAGGTACTACAGGTAGACTTTCATTAAAAACATGCTACAGGGTTTCCCTGGTGGTCCAGTGGGTAAAGAGTTCGGCTTGCACTGCAAGGGGCACTGGTCCCACATGCTGCGGAGCGGCTGGACCGTATGTCCAATTACAAGCCAGCCTTCTGGAGCACATGAGCCCAGAGCCAGTGCTCTGCAATGAGAGAGGCCACTGGTTTTCAATTCTACATCACCATTTACTAGATGGACTTGCATAAGTTTATTCTAAATCTTATTCTGTTCATATATCATAGGTTATTTTAATAGCTTTATGAGACAATCATTTCATGTGCTACCTTGTTTACTATCATTACTCTGGTTTAAACTGCTATCTTTTCTCCTTGAACTACTACTTACAAAGGCATCCTAACTGGTTCTCCCACTTTGTCTGCCCTACTTCCATTCCTCTGACAGCCATTCTCCACAGAGTGAAATCTCTACAACACAGATCTGATCACAATCCTTCTCCTAGCTTATACCTTCTAACAACTCCTCAATTATTCAGCATAAAACCTGAAGTTCTTAGCAAAGTATACAAGATCCTAAAGGATTTTGCCCCTGTCCATCTCCTGCCTCATCAGGCACTACTCTCTCCTTCTCTTACTCAATAAACTCAACCACAATGGCATTCCAGCAGCATATAGTATGCTATTCCTTCTACCTGGAAAACTCTGCTCAGCACTTTTCCAAACTAGCAGAGCTTGATCAGACAGAAGAGATCTTTAGACTTCACTTCCTCCAACAGGCCTTTCCTCATTACCCTCCTGCCAATCTATACCAGGTACTCATTAAACTCTCAGCACAGTCCATGGGGTTGCAGAGTTGGACATGACTGAGCAACTGAACAACAACAAAACTTTTAAATCACCATTTTTATGAACAGCTGATTGCACAGAGTATATCTAAGCCAGCACATACAGTAATTTTTTATAAATGCAGTTTTTGTTATAACTGTCTTTTGATCTGATTAGACATATTTTAGGATGTTTCCACTGGCAACAATGTTTAAGTTAACTAATAAATCAGAGAGGTACTACAGGTAGACTTTCATTAAAAACATGCTACAGGGTTTCCCTGGTGGTCCAGTGGGTAAAGAGTTCGGCTTGCACTGCAAGGGGCACTGGTCCCACATGCTGCGGAGCGGCTGGACCGGTATGTCCAATTACAAGCCAGCCTTCTGGAGCACATGAGCCCAGAGCCAGTGCTCTGCAATGAGAGAGGCCACTGCAACAGGATGCCCACACAGGCCCAATAATAAAGATGAATGAAGATAAATAAATAAAAAAAACAATAAAAGAACTCCCCCCCCCCCGCCAAATGCTACAATTATCAGCAAGAAGTAATAAAAGTCTTAACTACTATTGATCAGTTTAGTACCCTACCGCAACCCTACACTGTAGCAAGGAAGAAGTTAAGGTTCTGAAAAAGTAAATGACCATTTCAAAAACAGAAGTTTGAAAACTGTTTGGCTAATAATTCAGTTATGAGTTTAGATGACCAGAAAAGTAGAGTGCTGAGCAAAACTGTGATCCCGGCTCTACTAAGTAAATTATCAAATTGTAACCCTAAAGTGGGTACAAAAGAAATCCCTCTATTCAATGTAATCAAGTCTGATGGTTGATTAATTGAAAAAGTTAATGAAATGAGATTAACAATGATAAAACCTTAGTAATTTTAAATTGTTTCAAGAAACATATTCTCTAGTCTGACAGAAAAACTTTTCAAGATCGTAAAAAAATCTCAGAAAACAAATCAGCTCTTTCTAACAACACAAATATAATCCTCATGCCAAAACTGGGCAAAACAGCACAGGAAAGTTATAGACTAAGCTCATTTATAAACACAGATTTAACAGCACTAAGTAAAAAGCTGTACTGGCAAATGGAATTCAACAACAGATTAAAAGAATACACACTGTGACAAAATGTATTCTGTAAAAGTTAGTTTTTCAAAACTAGGATATACCCTTATACAGCTGATTGCACAGAGTATATCTAAGCCAGCACATACAGTAATTTTTATAAATGCAGTTTTTGTTATAACTGTCTTTTGATCTGATTAGACATATTTTAGGATGTTTCCACTGGCAACAATGTTTAAGTTAACTAATAAATCAGAGAGGTACTACAGGTAGACTTTCATTAAAAACATGCTACAGGGTTTCCCTGGTGGTCCAGTGGGTAAAGAGTTCGGCTTGCACTGCAAGGGGCACTGGTCCCACATGCTGCGGAGCGGCTGGACCGGTATGTCCAATTACAAGCCAGCCTTCTGGAGCACATGAGCCCAGAGCCAGTGCTCTGCAATGAGAGAGGCCACTGCAACAGGATGCCCACACAGGCCCAATAATAAAGATGAATGAAGATAAATAAATAAAAAAAACAATAAAAGAACCCCCCCCCCCCCCGCCAAATGCTACAATTATCAGCAAGAAGTAATAAAAGTCTTAACTACTATTGATCAGTTTAGTACCCTACCGCAACCCTACACTGTAGCAAGGAAGAAGTTAAGGTTCTGAAAAAGTAAATGACCATTTCAAAAACAGAAGTTTGAAAACTGTTTGGCTAATAATTCAGTTATGAGTTTAGATGACCAGAAAAGTAGAGTGCTGAGCAAAACTGTGAGCCCGGCTCTACTAAGTAAATTATCTAATTGTAACCCTAAAGTGGGTACAAAGAAATCCCTCTATTCAATGTAATCAAGTCTGATGGTTGATTAATTGAAAAAGTTAATGAAATGAGATTAACAATGATAAAACCTTAGTAATTTTAAATTGTTTCAAGAAACATATTCTCTAGTCTGACAGAAAAACTTTTCAAGATCGTAAAAAAATCTCAGAAAACAAATCAGCTCTTTCTAACAACACAAATATAATCCTCATGCCAAAACTGGGCAAAACAGCACAGGAAAGTTATAGACTAAGCTCATTTATAAACACAGATTTAACAGCACTAAGTAAAAAGCTGTACTGGCAAATGGAATTCAACAACAGATTAAAAGAATACACACTGTGACAAAATGTATTCTGTAAAAGTTAGTTTTTCAAAACTAGGATATACCCTTATACAATTATTTATATTAGTAGAAGATGTAGATAAAACTCTGAGAAAATTCAATATCCATTTATGATTTAAAAAAAAAAAAGGCATAAATCTCTCAAACTAGAAACTGAATAACCAAGCATATAGAAGCATTCCCATTAAAGACAGGAGAAATAAAGATGTAGTTATATATATTACTACAACTATCAAATGTATGGAAGGTCCTGGGCAGTGAATTAAAACAAAAACAAAACAAAGACATAAGCATGAGAAAGGAAAAAATAAAACAATCATTTGAACATATGCATGTTATTAAACAATAAGGTGTTTTTTTTAATCCCATTTATAATAGCACAAAAGATTCTCAGGAGTAAGACTAATCCCCTACTCCCCAAAGTACAAGAGCATTATGCAGAAAATTATAAATATTTATTTAAGGAAATAATGGACCAAAATAAATGAAGACAAAGACCACATGCGTGATTTGGAAAACTCTATTTGTAAACATCTAATATATATAGCTCCCTATATTAATAAATACATAAATTTGATACAATCACTATCAAAATCTCACTAGGACTATTTACAGAACTAGACAATCTGATTTGCATTCCTGAACAATACTGTTAATTCCATTTGTTTTTGGGTTCTTTATGAATAGAATCATGTTGTATATAATCTTTTATGATTTTCTAATGTTTGACTAAATTATGTTTGGGAGATTCATACAGATTGATGAAGGAGATAGGTTTTCTAATCTATTTGAAGAATACTTTTATTCCATAAGTGAATATACCATGATTTATCTATCCAATCCACTATTGATGGACACCTGAATTTTGTGTCTGTGTACTTTGGGGTTAATAGGTAATCTAATCCGAAGCTTCCTAGTCCATATATTAGCACATTTTGAATGCCAACGGTTGTTTTAATTTCAAAAATCGTAAAATTCTCAGAAAACAAATCAGCTCTTTCTAACAACACAAATATAATCCTCATGCCAAAACTGGGCAAAACAGCACAGGAAAGTTATAGACTAAGCTCATTTATAAACACAGATTTAACAGCACTAAGTAAAAAGCTGTACTGGCAAATGGAATTCAACAACAGATTAAAAGAATACACACTGTGACAAAATGTATTCTGTAAAGTTAGTTTTTCAAAACTAGGATATACCCTTATACAATTATTTATATTAGTAGAAGATGTAGATAAAACTCTGAGAAAATTCAATATCCATTTATGATTTAAAAAAAAAAAAGGCATAAATCTCTCAAACTAGAAACTGAATAACCAAGCATATAGAAGCATTCCCATTAAAGACAGGAGAAATAAAGATGTAGTTATATATATTACTACAACTATCAAATGTATGGAAGGTCCTGGGCAGTGAATTAAAACAAAAACAAAACAAAGACATAAGCATGAGAAAGGAAAAAATAAAACAATCATTTGAACATATGCATGTTATTAAACAATAAGGTGTTTTTTTTAATCCCATTTATAATAGCACAAAAGATTCTCAGGAGTAAGACTAATCCCCTACTCCCCAAAGTACAAGAGCATTATGCAGAAAATTATAAATATTTATTTAAGGAAATAATGGACCAAAATAAATGAAGACAAAGACCACATGCGTGATTTGGAAAACTCTATTTGTAAACATCTAATATATATAGCTCCCTATATTAATAAATACATAAATTTGATACAATCACTATCAAAATCTCACTAGGACTATTTACAGAACTAGACAATCTGATTTGCATTCCTGAACAATACTGTTAATTCCATTTGTTTTTGGGTTCTTTATGAATAGAATCATGTTGTATATAATCTTTTATGATTTTCTAATGTTTGACTAAATTATGTTTGGGAGATTCATACAGATTGATGAAGGAGATAGGTTTTCTAATCTATTTGAAGAATACTTTTATTCCATAAGTGAATATACCATGATTTATCTATCCAATCCACTATTGATGGACACCTGAATTTTGTGTCTGTGTACTTTGGGGTTAATAGGAATAATGCTATGAACATTCTTCTATATGTAAGCTTCCTAGTCCATATATTAGCACATTTCTCTAGGAAAATGGTTGGTTCTTAAAGTATGACTCCTGAGCCAACTTCCCATCATGTGGGAATTTGCTAGTAATACAAATTATCAAGCTCTACTCCACTCCAACTGAATCAGAAACTCAGGAGGTGGGCCCAGACATCTGTTAACACCCCAACAAGTGATTCTGATACACACTGAATCTTCACTGGTCTAGCACAACTGCCTAGTAGTCGTATTGTAGATTGTAGACAATTATTGTTTTCCAAAGTGGTTCTTCAAGTCACACTCGTACCAGCAGTGAAGAGCTCCCATTGCGCCATTCCTTACCGATGCCTGATGCTATCAGGTATTTACTTCAGTCAATGTAGTCTAATGATCTCTTGTGGTGTTAGTTTCTACTCAGTTGTTAATGAGGATAAATATGTTAATTGTGTATTTACATTTCTTTCAACATCAAATGTCTTCTAAGACTTTTTTTGTCCTTTTTCTACTTGGTGTTCTTGGTGTTCTTAGTGATTCACAGCTCCTTAGGTATATTTCTCATAACAGTTCTCCATTCATTATATGATGGATGTAACATCTAAAATGGTCCCAGTGATTCTCACTTCTTGGTATTCACACCCTTGTACAACCTCCCCTCCCTGAGTATGGGTTGGATTTACTGACTTTCTATCGGAAAAAATGGATAGTGATAGGATGTCATTTTTTTTTTTTTAAGATTTATTTATTTATTTAGGGCGGGGGTCGGGTTGGGGAGGGAGGGGGATGGGCGGGCCACTTCTATTGGTCTTTCATTTGTCTATTTTCATCCGTCTTTGTTCTTTGGCTCCTGTGGGTCTCCCATCACGGTGGCGTCTGTTGTCGCAGAGCGCCGGCTCTGGGTGCATGCACTCCAGAGCTCCGGCTCGGTAATTGGACACATGGGTCCAGCCGCTCCACGGCACGTGGGATCTTCCCAGGCCAGGGATCGAACCGGCGCCCCTTGCACTGCAAGGCGGTGTCCTTACCCACTGGACCACCAGGGGAAGCCCAGGATGTCATTTTTAAGATTAATTTTTAAGAAGACAATCAACCTAAGTGTGCATTCTTTATCCAGATGAATAGATAAAGAAGATGTGGTATATCTATAGATAGACAATGGAATACCACTCAGCCATGAAAAAGAATGAGATTTTGCCATTTGCAACAACATGGATGTACTTGGAGGGTTATCATGCTTAGTGAAATAAGATAGAAAAAGACAAATACTCTATGCTATCACTTATGTGTGGAATCCAAGAAATAAAACAAGTGATAAGTATAACCAAACAGAAACTGAGTCACAGAAATTAGGGAACAAGTGATGAGAGGGAAGGAGGGATGAGTAAAATAGAGGTAGGGGATTAAGAGGTACAAACTACTATGTAGAAAATAAATACAGCTTATTTATTTATGTTAAAGGATATATTGTACAGCACAGGGAACATAGCTTTAAAAAAAGACCCTCCTGGGGTTTTCCTGGTGGTCCAGTGGGTAAAGAGTCCGCCTTGCAGTGCAGGTGGCACCAGTTCGATCCCTGGTCTGGGAAGATCCCACATGCCAAGAAACGGCTGGGCCGGTGTATCCAATTGCGAGTCAGTGCTCTGGAGTGCACACGCCCAGAGCCAGTTCTCTGCAACATGAGAGGCCACTGACGGGGAAAGGGCCCAAAATAGGCCAAAGAATAAAGATGGATGAAAAAATAAAAATGATGACCTAGAGGCAAAAAGGGGGGGATTTATTAAAAACAAAAAACAAACAAAAAAAACTCCATCCAAAAAAACCCAACATTCCTATATACAAATAATGAAAAATCAGAAAGAGAAATCAAGGATGCAATCCCATTCACCACTGCAACCAAAAGAAAGGAATAAGCCTACCTAAAGAGACAAAAGAACTGTACACAGAAAATTACATGACAATTAATGAAAATTACATGAAAATTAATGAAAGAAATCAAAGATGACATAAACAGATGGAGAGATATTCCATGTTCCTGGGTCGGAAGATTCAATATCATGAAAATGACCACACTACCAAATATTACATACAGATTCAATGTGATCCCTATCAAATTACCAATGACATTCTTCACAGAGCTAGACCAAAAAGTAACACAATTCATACAGAAACACAAAAGACCGTGGATAGCCAAGGCAATTATGAGAGAGAAGAATGGAGCTGGAGGCATTAGGCTCCCTAACTTCAGACTCTACTAAAAAAACATTCTTTATCCAGATGAATAGATAAAGAAGATGTGGTATATCTATAGATAGACAATGGAATACCACTCAGCCATGAAAAAGAATGAGATTTTGCCATTTGCAACAACATGGATGTACTTGGAGGGTTATCATGCTTAGTGAAATAAGATAGAAAAAGACAAATACTCTATGCTATCACTTATGTGTGGAATCCAAGAAATAAAACAAGTGATAAGTATAACCAAACAGAAACTGAGTCACAGAAATTAGGGAACAAGTGATGAGAGGGAAGGAGGGATGAGTAAAATAGAGGTAGGGGATTAAGAGGTACAAACTACTATGTAGAAAATAAATACAGCTTATTTATTTATGTTAAAGGATATATTGTACAGCACAGGGAACATAGCTTTAAAAAAAGACCCTCCTGGGGTTTTCCTGGTGGTCCAGTGGGTAAAGAGTCCGCCTTGCAGTGCAGGTGGCACCAGTTCGATCCCTGGTCTGGGAAGATCCCACATGCCAAGAAACGGCTGGGCCGGTGTATCCAATTGCGAGTCAGTGCTCTGGAGTGCACACGCCCAGAGCCAGTTCTCTGCAACATGAGAGGCCACTGCGACGGGAAGGCCAACATAGGCCAAAGAATAAAGATGGATGAAAAAATAAAAATGATGACCTAGAGGCAAAAAGGGGGGGATTTATTAAAAACAAAAAACAAACAAAAAAAACTCCATCCAAAAAAACCCAACATTCCTATATACAAATAATGAAAAATCAGAAAGAGAAATCAAGGATGCAATCCCATTCACCACTGCAACCAAAAGAAAGGAATAAGCCTACCTAAAGAGACAAAAGAACTGTACACAGAAAATTACATGACAATTAATGAAAATTACATGAAAATTAATGAAAGAAATCAAAGATGACATAAACAGATGGAGAGATATTCCATGTTCCTGGGTCGGAAGATTCAATATCATGAAAATGACCACACTACCAAATATTACATACAGATTCAATGTGATCCCTATCAAATTACCAATGAC
This sequence comes from Tragulus kanchil, assembly GCA_022376925.1. Taxonomy (NCBI): domain Eukaryota; kingdom Metazoa; phylum Chordata; class Mammalia; order Artiodactyla; family Tragulidae; genus Tragulus; species Tragulus kanchil. Next base: position 17,671,398 of record JAIOJX010000030.1, on the reverse strand, counting down.
ATTCTTCACAGAGCTAGACCAAAAAGTAACACAATTCATACAGAAACACAAAAGACCGTGGATAGCCAAGGCAATTATGAGAGAGAAGAATGGAGCTGGAGGCATTAGGCTCCCTAACTTCAGACTCTACTACAAAGCAACAGTTATTAAGACAGTATGGTACTGGCACAAAAAACAGAAATACAGAGCAATGGAACATGATAGAGAACCCAGAGATAAACCCACAAACCTTATTTTTGACAAAGAAGGTGAAAATATAAAATGGAACAAAGACAGCCTCTTCAACAAATGGTGTTGGGAAAACTGGACAGATGCATGCAACAAAATGAAGTTGGAACACTCCCTAACAACATACACAAAGATAAACTCAAAATGGATTGAAGACCTAAACCGGAAACCATGAAACTCTTAGAGGAGAATATAGGCAAAACAATCAATGACATAAATCAAAGCAAGATCTTCTATGACCCGCCCACTAGAATAATGGAAATAAAAAGAAAAATAAGTAAGTGTGACCTAAGGAAACTTAAAAGCCTTAGCACAGCAAAAGAAACTACAAATAAGGTGAACAGACAACCCACAGAATGGGAGAAAATCATAGCAAATGAAACAACAAAGAATTAATTTCCAAAATACACAAGCAGCTCAGACACCTCAACACTGAAAAAACAAACAACCCAATCAAAAAATGGGAAAAAGACCTAGACAGACACCTCTCCAAAGAAGACTTACAGATAGCCAAAAAACATGAAAAGACACTCAAAGTCGCTCATTATCAGAGAAACACAAATCAAAACTACAATGAGGTATCATCTCACACCTGTCAGAAAGACCATCATCAAAAAATCTACAGATAATAATTGCTGGAGAGGGTGCGAAGAAAAGGGAACCCTCTTGCAGTTCTGGTGGGAATGTAAATTGACACAACCACTATGGAAGACAGTATGGAGATCCCTCAAAAAGCGCCATATGACCCAGCAACCCCACTATTAGGCTTATACCCTGATGAAGTCAAAACTGAAAGAAGCACCTGTAACCCAGTGTTCATTGCAGCACTCTACATAATAGCTAGAACATGGAAGCAACCTAGATGTCCATCAACAAACGAACGGATAAAGCTCTGGTACCTATATACAATGGAGTACTTCTCAGCCACAAAAAGAAATACAGAAGATTCAGTCCTAATGAGATGGATGAATCTAGAACCTAATATACAAAGTGATGTAAGTCAAAAAGAGAAGGACAAGTATAGTATACTAACACACATATACGGAATCTAGTAAGATCGTATTGATAAATACAACCGCAGAACACCCATGGAAAAACAGGCACAGAGAAAAGACTTACGGACATTGGGAAGAGGGAAGAGTGGGTGAGTGATATGGAAAGAGTAACATGGAAACCTATATTAGCATATGTAAAAGAGATAACTATTGTCAATGTGCTGTGGGTTACGGCATCTTTCACGTGGGCTATGCAATGGCCTGAAAGGGTGGGACGGGCAGGGATGGGATATACATATGACTAATCTGGGATCATACATAACTTTAAACAACAAAACTCTGTAAAAGCAGAAAAGCAAAATTTTTTCAAAAGGTGAAAAAAAAAAACAAAACAAAACAAACCAACAAAGGTTGTGGCTTCTACCTTAGAGAGTCTCTCATCTCTCTCTCTTCTAGATCTTTCATCTTGGGAGAAGCCAGCTTCCATGCTGCAAGATGGCTCGATAAAGAGGCCTATGTGAGTAATTTGGAAGTGGATCTTCTCAGGCTTGCCACATGCACATGAGGAACAGCAAGAATGAGGTCCTCCCTCAGTCCAGCCTTGAGATAACTGCAAGCCTGGCAGATACCTTGGCTGCAGCCTCATGAGGGACCCCGAGCCAGAAACACCAAGATAAGCTGGTGTCAGATCCCTGACCCACAGAAAGAGAGAGATTGTTGTCTTCAGCTGCCAAGCAAGAGGCAGCTACCGCATCTGTTGCAAGTATCTTCAATCCTATACTTTCTTTTAGTCTCTTAAGGGAGTCTCAATAGAGTTTCTATTTTTAACGTAAGTCAAAAATCCACCAATATTTACGGTGTCTTTCAGTCTTAAGAAATCCTTCCCTGGGCTTCCCTCGTGGTCCAGTCATTAAGAATTCGCAAAAAAAAAAAAAAGAATTCGCCTACCAAAGAAGGGGACACAGGTTCGATCCCTGGTCTGGGAAGATCCTACATGCAACTAAACCTGTGCGCCACAACCACTGAGCCTGCTCTCTGGAACCCAGGAGTCACAGTCCAAAATGAATTAATTAATTAAGATGAAAGAAAGAAAGAAAGAAATCCTTCTCTGCTTTGAGCTCATAAAAGTATGCCCCTTATTTTAAAAAGCTTTCTGAGTTTATCTTTTGTATTTAATCTTCAATTCACTAACATTTTTATGTGTAGTAAGAAGTGGGGTAGAACTTCATTTATTTAATGCAATAAAGCAACTAATTTGCCATTAAGGCTGTATCCATTCACCTACCCCCATAAAAGCATCAAAACTCATTAGCAACCTCTACTTACATAGTTCAGTTCAGTTGCTCAGTTGTGTCCAACTCTGAGATCCCATGGACTGCAGCACACCAGGCTTCCCTGTGCTTCACCATCTCCCAAAGCTTCCTCAAACTCATGTCCATGATACTGCTTACATAGTATCACCTATCATTTTGTTTTTCATCTTCCTTTTTTTTCTTATAGGCATCTAAGACACCTCGTAGGCTAGACCTCAGACACCCAACTGGCAAGGCCTCAAAACCCGTACCGGTAGGGTCAATCTCCCTTGCTCCCAGTGGTAACCACTCCGGAGATCACTCAGCAGCAGATTCCAACCCTCTCCCGCCTTTCTAACCAGGCTGCAGTATAGCTGCCATTCTTAAAGATCTTTTCAAAGAAAAACCTTTCTACTTCTAGATTTCCTACCATTTAAAAAAATTCACAAAAGAAAATACACAAAAAGCATATACAACGAGGAAAAATTTAAATGTAAAAAAAAAAAAATCAGACAATAAAAATTAGACTGGTAAGTTTGTTGGTATTCCTCGTGGGATATTTTAAGAAGTGGTTTGTGAAGAAACTGTCAGCTATCACCAGAATTGAATCTGATTGTGACCTTTGGTGGGAGTCACATGTCTTATTCATTAAGATAATAACCAGGGCCCAGGAGTGAAAGCACATTAGCAAGCTCTCAGTCATTAAGAATTAAAAAAAAAGAATTCGCCTACCAAAGAAGGGGACACAGGTTCGATCCCTGGTCTGGGAAGATCCTACATGCAACTAAACCTGTGCGCCACAACCACTGAGCCTGCTCTCTGGAACCCAGGAGTCACAGTCCAAAATGAATTAATTAATTAAGATGAAAGAAAGAAAGAAAGAAATCCTTCTCTGCTTTGAGCTCATAAAAGTATGCCCCTTATTTTAAAAAGCTTTCTGAGTTTATCTTTTGTATTTAATCTTCAATTCACTAACATTTTTATGTGTAGTAAGAAGTGGGGTAGAACTTCATTTATTTAATGCAATAAAGCAACTAATTTGCCATTAAGGCTGTATCCATTCACCTACCCCCATAAAAGCATCAAAACTCATTAGCAACCTCTACTTACATAGTTCAGTTCAGTTGCTCAGTTGTGTCCAACTCTGAGATCCCATGGACTGCAGCACACCAGGCTTCCCTGTGCTTCACCATCTCCCAAAGCTTCCTCAAACTCATGTCCATGATACTGCTTACATAGTATCACCTATCATTTTGTTTTTCATCTTCCTTTTTCTTCTTATAGGCATCTAAGACACCTCGTAGGCTAGACCTCAGACACCCAACTGGCAAGGCCTCAAAACCCGTACCGGTAGGGTCAATCTCCCTTGCTCCCAGTGGTAACCACTCCGGAGATCACTCAGCAGCAGATTCCAACCCTCTCCCGCCTTTCTAACCAGGCTGCAGTATAGCTGCCATTCTTAAAGATCTTTTCAAAGAAAAACCTTTCTACTTCTAGATTTCCTACCATTTAAAAAAATTCACAAAAGAAAATACACAAAAAGCATATACAACGAGGAAAAATTTAAATGTAAAAAAAAAAAAATCAGACAATAAAAATTAGACTGGTAAGTTTGTTGGTATTCCTGCGTGGGATATTTTAAGAAGTGGTTTGTTAAGAAACTGTCAGCTATCACCAGAATTGAATCTGATTGTGACCTTTGGTGGGAGTCACATGTCTTATTCATTAAGATAATAACCAGGGCCCAGGAGTGAGGCACATATAGCAAGCATTCAAATTTGTTGACTGAAAAAATGGATTACAGAAGTCATCTAATCTTACCATTCTTTAAGAATATCTTGGCAATTGTTGCCTCTTTTTACTTCAACAGAAACCATTTATCAAGTTGTCAGGTTCCAGAGAAAAACTGACAGAGGTGTAGATTTCAATAAATTACTGATCAGTATGAGAAAAACTGACATTTTTACCATTCAACCTTCCAATCCATCCATGTATGGTATATAATTCTATTTAGGTGTTCCTTTATATCTCTAAATAAAGCTTAATACTCTTCTTTATAAAAGTTTTATGGGCTTCCCTGGTGGTGCTAATGGTAAAGAGCCTGCTTCCTGCCAATGCAGAAGACATAAAGAGACAAGGGTCTGATCCCTGGGTCAGGAAGATGCCCTGGAGAAGGACATGGCAACCCACTCCAGTATTCCTGCCTGGCGAATCCCCATGGACAGTGGAGCCTGGTGGGCTATACAGTCCATAGGGTCACAAAGAGTCTGACCTGACTGAAGTGACTAAGCATGCCAGCACATAAAAATCTTGTACATCTTAAATATTTACAATTCAGTGTAAGTAGCTCCTTTTCTAAAAAAATGTTTCTGTCCCCTATCCCCTATAACCATCCAGAATTACATGCTCCTCTCCTATGATTCCTCTGCCCCTGGGTCACATACCCATATATACCCAGGTATACCACAGTATACCATCCTTAATTCTTGATTTGTCTGTCACTGCTTCTACCTTTTCCCCTTCTATTTGCCATGAAGTGATAGTACTAGATGCCATGATCTTAGTTTTTGAATGTTGAGTGGTTTTTTTTTTTTTTTAATGGCCACTTTTATTGGTCTTTCATTTATTTATTTTCATCCATCTTTATTCTTTGGCCTGTGTGGGCCTCCCATTGCAGTGCTCTGTAACAGAGCACTGGCTCTGCATGCATGCAGTCCAGAACGCTGGTTTGTAATTGGATACATCGGTCCAGCCACTCCATAGCACGTGGGATCTTCCTGAGACAGGGATCAAACCAGCGCCCCTTGCAGTGCAAGGCAGATTCTTTACCCACTGGACCACAAGGGAAACCCCTGACTGTTGTGTTTTAAGCTAGTCTGTTCACTCTCCTCTTTCACCCTCATCAAAATACTCTTTAGTTCCTCTTCACTCTCTACAATTAGAGTAATATCATCTGTATATCTGCAGTTGTTGATATTTCTCTTAGCAATCTTGATTCCAGCTTCTGATCCATCCAACCCAGCATTCCCTATTATGCTCTCTGCATATAAGTTAAATAAACAGGTTGACAATAAACAGCTCTGTCATACTCCTTTCCCAATTTTGAACCAGTCAGTTATTCCACAGAAGAAAGGCCAGGCTGGATGAATAGCTCTGCATCTTCAAGGTTCTTGTCTCCCTTGCAAAATTTCTTGAACCATCACTGCACTGTATGTTCGTTAGCTGTTCCAGACTAAATGTGTTGTTGATGCTGTTAATTGTCTCTGCTGCTTTATGACCCATTTTGAATGCGAATAAAAAAACTGCCTGAGGGCTTCCCCTGGTGGTCCAGGGGGTAAGGACACCGCCTTGCAGTGCAAGGGGCGCCGGTTCAATCCCTGGCCTGGGAAGATCCCACGTGCCGCGGAGCGGCTGGACTGATGTGTCCAATCACTGAGCCGGAGCTCTGGAGCGCATGCGCCCAGAGCCGGCACTCTGCAGCAACAGACGCCACCGCGATGGGAGGCCCATAGGAGCCAAAGAACAAAGACAGATGAAAGTAGAGAAATGAAAGACCAATAGAAGTGGCCCGCCCGCTCCCCTCCCTTCCCAACCCGACCCCCGCCCACAATAAATAAATAAATCTTTAAAAAAAAAAAAATTTGCTTGAGCATGCTTTTTGTTTAATACCATTTCTATAGTCCAAAATAAATACAACATAAACTGCCCGTAATAAGCCATTAGAAAAAAGCATAGATATTTTATTTAGAACATATTCCAGTATCAAAGAGCTGAGTTCAACAATGTAAAAATTACAGATACTTTTGTACCAACCTAGTACATACATATATCATGTAATTTTGCTTGGTTTTTCTTTTTTTATATATACTTGGTTACTTATGACAATGTACTGTTCTTTGTCCTTGAAAAATTTCTGTTGGCAATTCCCTCAGAATGAAGTAGACTTTGTCTACAGATGATTTGCCTTTCCTTCTTCCAGACCTTGGGAGTACTACCAGTTGGAAACAAGAGCCACAATAAAAGGGTACTTGGATCATACTGGCAGATCGAACTGCCAATCAGTGAGGGCTAAAACTATGGTCACAACTTGAAGAGGTTAATTAGTTACCTTTTTCTTGCTCTGTTCCAATGAACCCTATAATACCCTAGATACTGGAATGGGTAGACAGTTCTCTTTCACCTTTAATCTAATGATGAAATTCTTGGGGTACCGTCCTCAAATGGAGTTGTTTTCCTTTTTTTTACTTTCAGCTTGGATGAACTCTAGGTCTTGAGTTGTTTTCTTCACCCCTATGAGACCCACCAAAACCAAAGTCCAAATTCAGACAGACTGGCAATAGTACCTAGGGCTAAAGCTACTTCATCAAGTACTTACTACTTGGGGTTTTTGCTTTCTCCATACATCACTTTGCCAACAAAAGTTCGTAAAGTTAAAGCTATAGTTTTTCCAGTAGTCGTGTATGGATGTGAGAGTTGGGCCAAAAAGAAGGCTGAGCGCTGAACAACTGAAGCCTCTGAACTGTGGTGTTGGAGAAGACTCTCAAGAGTCTCTTGGAAAGCAAGAAGATCAAAGCAGTCAATCCTAAAGGAAAGTAACCCTGAATATGCATTGGAAGGACTGATGCTAAAGCTCCAATACTTTGGCCACCTGCGGTGGAGTGCTGAATCACTGGAAAAGACCCTTATGCTGGGAAACATAGAAGGCAAAAAGAGAAGGGGATGACAGAGGATGAGATGGCTGGATGGCACACCACTGACTCAATGGACATGAGTTGGAGCAAACTCAGGGAGATGGTGAAGGACAGGGAAGTCCGGTGTGCTGCAGTCCATGGGATGCAAAAAGTCGGACACAACTGAGCAACTGAACTGATAATTTGGTCTGGCAGCTCTCTATTGGGCTTCCCAGTGGCGCAGTGGTAAAGAGTCTGCTTGCCGATGCAGGAGATGCAGGCTCAATCCCTGGGTCAGGAAGATCCCTTGGAGTAGGAAATGGCAACCAGCTCCAGTATTCTTGTCCGGAAAATTCCATGGACAGAGGAGCCAGGTGGGCTGCAGTTCACAATGTTGCAAAGGGTCAGCCACGACTGAGCGCCTATGCACTCATACACAGACCTCCATTATCTTTTCAGCTCTTCAGTCTTTAAGATGTTTAAAAAGAACGTTCCAAAGTTTTCTGTCTTCATCAAGAGTCTGTCTGAATAACCCAATCCATCATAACTGAAAACTGAAAACAAATCTATTCCCCCCTTTATGGCAACTATTCTGCAATACTTCCTAAAATTTAGAGATAACTTACATAAGCACAATTTTAAAAGTCAACATAACACCTTAAGTGTACTTTTAATCATATGAAATAAATTTATAATAAAGTATTCATTCAAAAATGTGAAAGCAATAATAAACAGCACAACCAGGGCGGCAGGTGCCGGCATCTATATGCAGAATCACTGTGACTGGTGGTTTCAGCTCTAGGCTGAGGGGAAGAGGAGCTGAGTCATCAATACTGTACGAGTGGCACTGCCATTAGTCACGTGATTTTCTAAGAATTCTTGATAAAGTTCTAGTATTTCACCAACTTAATGATAACTGAATTCCTGCAACTTCTAGTGTCATCTATGAAAATAAGACCTCATACACAAAACAAAGTTAGTTTCTAAGCTCAGATCTTTATAATCAGTTTCTCTCCCCTACCTCAAAGTCCAGCAACTCATTCTAAGTCATGTGCTGATCTGAACAACTTGTTTGGGTGTGGTTTTTTTTGGCCACTTCTATTGGTCTTTCATTTATTTCCATCTTTTTTTTGTTCTTTTGGCTTGTGTTGGCCTCCCATCGCAGTGGCCTCTCTTGTTACAGAGCACCGGCTCTGGGCGCATGTGCTCCAGAGCTCTGGCTTGGTAGTTGGACACATCAGTCCAGCCGCTCCGCGACATATGGGATCCTCCCAGGTAAGGGACTGAACTGGCACCCCTTGCACTGCAGGACGGTGTCCTTACCCACTGGACCACCAGGGAAGTGAACAACTTTTAAATATGCAGACTGTCTTGGGTACTGTGGGATGACTGACTTCCCCTAGTCCTTGTTCATTAAATGCTAGTAAGTCCCCTCTTCCCCCATTTTGGTAAAAAGCAAAACACCTCTAAGTACTCAAAACCTCTTCTCTGGAGAAGAACAGTCCACCCACAAGACATTTGGCTGTAGAAGACACAGGTTTGCATCACCTAGCTTTTCTTCATGGAAGGAACTGCTGCCCATTTGTGAGTATAGTCAGCAGACAGCCTCCAAATGTCAACTCCTCCAAGGTCCACCTCGACTGCAGTCTACATCCAGTAACCAAACAAAAGGCCCAGCAATCTTGGTTTGATATGGGGCTCTCTGATAGGCAATCCCTCACTCCAGAGTGCCATGCTCATAGGTGAAGGTTCTGTGAGGCTTAAAATGAATAATTATAATAAAGTATTCATTCAAAAATGTGAAAGCAATAATAAACAGCACAACCAGGGCGGCAGGTGCCGGCATCTATATGCAGAATCACTGTGACTGGTGGTTTCAGCTCTAGGCTGAGGGGAAGAGGAGCTGAGTCATCAATACTGTACGAGTGGCACTGCCATTAGTCACGTGATTTTCTAAGAATTCTTGATAAAGTTCTAGTATTTCACCAACTTAATGATAACTGAATTCCTGCAACTTCTAGTGTCATCTATGAAAATAAGACCTCATACACAAAACAAAGTTAGTTTCTAAGCTCAGATCTTTATAATCAGTTTCTCTCCCCTACCTCAAAGTCCAGCAACTCATTCTAAGTCATGTGCTGATCTGAACAACTTGTTTGGGTGTGGTTTTTTTTGGCCACTTCTATTGGTCTTTCATTTATTTCCATCTTTTTTTTGTTCTTTTGGCTTGTGTTGGCCTCCCATCGCAGTGGCCTCTCTTGTTACAGAGCACCGGCTCTGGGCGCATGTGCTCCAGAGCTCTGGCTTGGTAGTTGGACACATCAGTCCAGCCGCTCCGCGACATATGGGATCCTCCCAGGTAAGGGACTGAACTGGCACCCCTTGCACTGCAGGACGGTGTCCTTACCCACTGGACCACCAGGGAAGTGAACAACTTTTAAATATGCAGACTGTCTTGGGTACTGTGGGATGACTGACTTCCCCTAGTCCTTGTTCATTAAATGCTAGTAAGTCCCCTCTTCCCCCATTTTGGTAAAAAGCAAAACACCTCTAAGTACTCAAAACCTCTTCTCTGGAGAAGAACAGTCCACCCACAAGACATTTGGCTGTAGAAGACACAGGTTTGCATCACCTAGCTTTTCTTCATGGAAGGAACTGCTGCCCATTTGTGAGTATAGTCAGCAGACAGCCTCCAAATGTCAACTCCTCCAAGGTCCACCTCGACTGCAGTCTACATCCAGTAACCAAACAAAAGGCCCAGCAATCTTGGTTTGATATGGGGCTCTCTGATAGGCAATCCCTCACTCCAGAGTGCCATGCTCATAGGTGAAGGTTCTGTGAGGCTTACATCACAATACTTTGTGATGAGAGGACACTGTTCTCTGCCCAATCCTGCACAGTGCCTCTTCCCTTAGCAGGTACTGATTGTCAATAAATATCCTGCACTGCAAAAAAATGTGTTAGCAACTGCTTTCAAAGAACCCAACCTCCAACTGTGGGCTAGTATAACATCTGACTACCAAGTTTTTCTTTTTTTTAAGAGTGTGCTTAACTTTTTAAAAAATGTATTTTATTTATTTAATATTTTTGGCTATTCTGGGTTTCACTGCTGCCACAGGCTCTTCTCTTGTTGCAGGGAGTGGGGGCTACTCTCTAGTTGAGGTGAGCAGGCTTCTTGTTGTGGTGACTTCTCTTGTTGTGGAACTCAGGCTCTAGGGCACACAGGCTTCAGCAGTTACGGCACAGGGGCTCAATAGTTGCAGCTCCAAGGCTCTAGAGCACAGGTTCCATAGTTGTGGCTCACAGGCTTAGCTGCTCCTCAGCATGTGGGATCTTCCCGGATCAGGGATCAAACCCATGTCTTGTGCACTGGCAGGCGAGCTTCCCACCACTGAGCCAGCAGGCAAGCCCCCAAGTCTTTCTTGAAACACTTTTTGTTGTCCGACTTCTTTCCATCTTGATTCTACCCTATAAACATTTATCAATTCAATCATCTTGGAATACAGCTTTTATCATTTTTTATTTTAAATTTCCAGTTTCATCCCACTGCATATAAGATGAAGTTTTTTCAGTCTATCATTATTTTCCACAATCCAGTGGCATCTAATTTAGTCAAATTTTATTTCACACAACTCAGTTAACTATACTCAGATTGTTCTGTTCCTTTAAAAAACTACCATATGAATTTCCAACTCCAATTCTTTGCAAATTCTATTCCAACTGCCTATTACGGCCCTCTTCCTTCCTTCTACCTGCCTAGGTTAAACATTATCTTCCATTAAGACCTTATTTGCCTATAACAGCCTTCCACATCTGAACTCTGCCAGAGTCTACTGTTCTCCACCATCCACTGGGACACTTGTCACCTACTGACATGTGCATGCCCTGCTTCCTCAGTTACGTATTATTATCTTTTAGAAGTCTTTCTTCCCCTCCAAATGAAATCCTAAGCACAATTCCAATACATTAACCTAGGAAGGGAAACTACTTGGGCTGAAGCAAATACTGTCTCCCTAACTCTCCACAAACCCACTGAGTTTCTTTCCTGCTGGTCCCCAGGCCTCAGAAAGTCTTTGAGGTAACTTTAGAGCACGTGATTTTCCATTTCTAAAGAGACAAGCAAAAACAAGAACAAACGAGTTTTACAGGACTGAAGAACTTCAACAGAATTCCAAAAACATACTGGAAAACTGTGGTTTAAGAATGAAAGTCTAGTGAAGAAAACTGCCATATCTCGGGTGAGTGAGAACTATTCCGACTAAGGCCACTGAAAATCAACACAGTCGCTTAAATAGAAGTACTACTGGTAAAAATAATGAGAAAACAAATATGAATCTGACATGAGCCTTGATGATTTTATTGAAGTCTAGTTGTGTTACTTTCAAGGGCACACAAAAGTGACTCACTTATGTATACACATGTATGTATTTTTCCAGATTCTTTTCCATTATCAGTCATTACATGGTACTGAATATAGTCCCCGGTATTGTACAGTAGGTCCATGTTGCTTACCTATTTCATATACAGAAGTATCTATCTGCTAATCCCAAACTCTTAATTAACCCCTCCCTGCCCTTCTCTCTTTCCCTTTGGTAAACAGAAGTTTGTTTTCTATGTCTGTGAGTCTATTCTGTAAATGAGTGAATCTTGACTTTTAAAAGGTCTAGAACTGATCAAGGTAGCCACAGCCAAATGTCACTATTTAAAGTTAAAATTTAAAAGTTAGTTTTTGGGGCTTCCCTGGTGGTCCAGTGGGTAAGGACACCGCCTTGCAGTGCAAGGGGCGCTGGTTCGATCCCTGGCCTGGGAAGATCCCACGTGCGGCGGAGCAGCTGGACCCATGTGTCCAACTACTGAGCTGGATCTCTGGAGTGCATGCGCCCAGAGCCAGTGCTCTGTGACAACAGAGGCCACCACGATGGGAGGCCCACATGGGCCAAAGAACAAAGATGGATAAAAACAGACAAATGAAAGACCAAAAGAAGTAGCCCGCCTGCTCCCCTCTCTCCCCACCCTACCCCCTGCAAAAAAAAAAAAAAAGTTAGTTTTTGGTCCTACTATACACATTCTAAGTACACAACAGCCACATGTAGACATACTGGATGGACATCAGGGAACATTTCCATCATGACAGCTATTCTGACTGAAGTGGCGTCGGTCTAGAGAATAGACAGATCTCAACAAGAGCCCAATAGCACAATACAGTAAGGAAAATGATACAAGTATACTTTAGGATTCTACGAAAGCACAAGTAAAAGCACATAACTAGGCCTTGGAAAGAGGTTAAAGGAGGTTTCCTAACAATAAGTAAACTAAGTTTGAAAGGGTTTAGGAGAGGGAATCTGTATTTCAGGCAACAGGAAAAGCACAAACAAAGAGAGGCCAAATTTGGAGGGTTTTTAAAAGAAAATAACAGGATGGTAACAGTTTCAGTGTACAGTATAAAAATTAGACTCCAACAGTGGGGATGTTTCTCCACATAGGAAAAACAACAAACATTCAAAATTTTTTCAATAAAAAATTATTTTTAAAAAGAAAATTAGTAACCAGACCTCTCCAAATTCACCTTATATTCACAGCAGGATAATGGCAGATACGTCATGAAGAAGTAATAATTCATGTTCTATTTCCCAATGATTCTATGTTTGTGAGTCAAAATTAGAATGACTTGTATCAATTACTAAACTGCCTTGGCAAGTTATAGTGAACTTTTTTTTTTTTTAAAGATTTATTTATTTATTTATTTTGGGCGGGGGTTGGGTTGGGGAGGGAGGGGAGCGGGCGGGCCACTTCTATTGGTCTTCCATTTCTCTATTTTTTCATCCGTCTTTGTTCTTTGGCTCCTGCGGGCCTCCCATCACGGTGGCCTCTCTTGTCGCAGAGCGCCAGCTCTGGGCACATGCGCTCCAGAGCTCCGGCTCGGTGATTGGACACATCGGTCCAGCCACTCCATGGGCACGTGGGATCTTCCCAGGCCAGGGATCGAACTGGCCCCCTTGCACTGCAAGGCGGTGTCCTTATCCACTGGACCACCAGGGGAAGCCCGTGAACTTTGATCTAAAGACATGTTAGGAGTTCTACAATGCTGTCTGGACAGCAGCAAGTAAAATACAGTATAAAATAACCTAATGTTGTCTATCAATTTCACTATTCCTAGTCCATTCACTCTCACATGCTCCTAGCAATCTTTAACACCTTTACCTTTCTCCTTGAAACACCATATTTCCAGAACACCAAAACCCTAAAGTTATCTTAGCTGATAACCTTGAGTCCGTCTTCACGGGGTAAAAAATGAAGCAACTGGAAGACAACATGTACAGACTGCCAGCATCACATCTACTTACCTATCAGCATCACCACTCCACATACTCTGCCTGACCACCTGTTATCAAAGATAAAGTGTCCGGCTCCTACTGAGAGCCAGTCCTTCCACTTGTACACCAAATCCCTTTCCCTTCTGCCTCTTCAAACACTGCTCCAGCAATTTTCTCTCTCTTGGATATTTTACATCTTAATGGTTCATTCTTACATTATATGCCTTTACTTTTTCATCATTAAAAGAAAAATCCCTTAATCCAAACTCCTTCACTAGCTACGGCCCCATTTCTCTCTCCTTCATAGGAAAAAGCCTTCACTATCTTCACTTGCCATCCTAGTCTCTCTTAAACTCACTCACTATTTCCCAATGATTCTATGTTTGTGAGTCAAAATTAGAATGACTTGTATCAATTACTAAACTGCCTTGGCAAGTTATAGTGAACTTTTTTTTTTTTTAAAGATTTATTTATTTATTTATTTTGGGCGGGGGTTGGGTTGGGGAGGGAGGGGAGCGGGCGGGCCACTTCTATTGGTCTTCCATTTCTCTATTTTTTCATCCGTCTTTGTTCTTTGGCTCCTGCGGGCCTCCCATCACGGTGGCCTCTCTTGTCGCAGAGCGCCAGCTCTGGGCACATGCGCTCCAGAGCTCCGGCTCGGTGATTGGACACATCGGTCCAGCCACTCCATGGGCACGTGGGATCTTCCCAGGCCAGGGATCGAACTGGCCCCCTTGCACTGCAAGGCGGTGTCCTTATCCACTGGACCACCAGGGGAAGCCCGTGAACTTTGATCTAAAGACATGTTAGGAGTTCTACAATGCTGTCTGGACAGCAGCAAGTAAAATACAGTATAAAATAACCTAATGTTGTCTATCAATTTCACTATTCCTAGTCCATTCACTCTCACATGCTCCTAGCAATCTTTAACACCTTTACCTTTCTCCTTGAAACACCATATTTCCAGAACACCAAAACCCTAAAGTTATCTTAGCTGATAACCTTGAGTCCGTCTTCACGGGGTAAAAAATGAAGCAACTGGAAGACAACATGTACAGACTGCCAGCATCACATCTACTTACCTATCAGCATCACCACTCCACATACTCTGCCTGACCACCTGTTATCAAAGATAAAGTGTCCGCGCTCCTACTGAGAGCCAGTCCTTCCACTTGTACACCAAATCCCTTTCCCTTCTGCCTCTTCAAACACTGCTCCAGCAATTTTCTCTCTCTTGGATATTTTACATCTTAATGGTTCATTCTTACATTATATGCCTTTACTTTTTCATCATTAAAAGAAAAATCCCTTAATCCAAACTCCTTCACTAGCTACGGCCCCATTTCTCTCTCCCCTTCATAGGAAAAAAGCCTTCACTATCTTCACTTGCCATCCTAGTCTCTCTTAAACTCACTCACTATCTCCCTCAGCATCTTTTTGTACAAATCATTAATACACCCATACCTTAACTCGAGTGGAAAATTCTTAGTCTTTATCTTACTTAACATAGCAGCATACACAAATGACCACTTTCTCTGTTAATAAACTTTCTTCATGTCATCTCCTACCTCACTGGCTGGTCCTCTGGTTTGAGACTCCTGCCAAAGGTAGGCCTTTTTTTTTTTAAATAATAAATGGGAATTATTACCTTCATACATCACCACAAATTATGTTAATAAGAACTTTTTAAAAATAAAATTCTCAAATTAGTAACTTGGGATATTTTTCCCCTTATGCTTCAGAGAGATTTCTGAGAGTATAAACTTTAAAATAGACAAAATGGGATTAGACCCAAGGTGAGAAAAAAGATAAAAAACAACAACAACAGAGGTTCCAATAACTATTTGCAGTGTTACTGCTAGACCTAGTAAACTCCTTTAATAAAGTGCATCTATAAATGCAAACAGAAATTTACTCTGCAAAATAAGTGCTATAACACAGCAAATACAGTATGAAAGTCTTAGGTCAATGGAGGAATAACCCCAAGCAGTATTTTAAACTGTTTCAAAATACTCAAAGGTAAGTGACTAATTCAAAGCATCCTAAATTTTAATTTAAGCTGTTCTGGAAATAAAGTCAAATTTTTCTAGTGTCATTAATTTAAAAGTTATATATTTAGTGAAAGGAAAAATATAAAACAAAAGTAGAGTATGTTTCAATTTAAACACAAGGCGCTTTTTACAATAAGAAGATGCATCCTTTTTTTTTGTTTTTAAACACACTAATTCTGGAACAGTAGCTGAAAACACTCTCCAGAAATGTCATGGTTCTCTCTCCCTACAAGTGCCATTTCAAAATTTGCAAAGTAGCCAAAAACAATTAGAATACTACTACTTACAACATGAACAAAGCCTGAATAGTATCTAGCCTCCCAACTGTCACCTGACCCTGTACAGAGTTAGGTATTCAAGATGTACACTCATAGTCTAAGTTTTCCCCTCAAAAATTTAAAAAAAAATCAAGGAATATGTTCATAATTCTATGAAACATAAGTCCTGAAGCCCTCAGCTTGGATTTCTCTCTCCTTCATAGGAAAAAGCCTTCACTATCTTCACTTGCCATCCTAGTCTCTCTTAAACTCACTCACTATCTCCCTCAGCATCTTTTTGTACAAATCATTAATACACCCATACCTTAACTCGAGTGGAAAATTCTTAGTCTTTATCTTACTTAACATAGCAGCATACACAAATGACCACTTTCTCTGTTAATAAACTTTCTTCATGTCATCTCCTACCTCACTGGCTGGTCCTCTGGTTTGAGACTCCTGCCAAAGGTAGGCCTTTTTTTTTTTAAATAATAAATGGGAATTATTACCTTCATACATCACCACAAATTATTTTAATCAGAAGTTTTTAATAATAAAATTCTCAAATTAGTAACTTGGGATCTTTTTCCCTTATGCTTCAGAGAGATTTCTGAGAGTATAAACTTTAAAATAGACAAAATGGGATTAGACCCAAGGTGAGAAAAAAGATAAAAAACAACAACAACAGAGGTTCCAATAACTATTTGCAGTGTTACTGCTAGACCTAGTAAACTCCTTTAATAAAGTGCATCTATAAATGCAAACAGAAATTTACTCTGCAAAATAAGTGCTATAACACAGCAAATACAGTATGAAAGTCTTAGGTCAATGGAGGAATAACCCCAAGCAGTATTTTAAACTGTTTCAAAATACTCAAAGGTAAGTGACTAATTCAAAGCATCCTAAATTTTAATTTAAGCTGTTCTGGAAATAAAGTCAAATTTTTCTAGTGTCATTAATTTAAAAGTTATATATTTAGTGAAAGGAAAAATATAAAACAAAAGTAGAGTATGTTTCAATTTAAACACAAGGCGCTTTTTACAATAAGAAGATGCATCCTTTTTTTTTGTTTTTAAACACACTAATTCTGGAACAGTAGCTGAAAACACTCTCCAGAAATGTCATGGTTCTCTCTCCCTACAAGTGCCATTTCAAAATTTGCAAAGTAGCCAAAAACAATTAGAATACTACTACTTACAACATGAACAAAGCCTGAATAGTATCTAGCCTCCCAACTGTCACCTGACCCTGTACAGAGTTAGGTATTCAAGATGTACACTCATGTAAGTCTAAGTTTTCCTTCCTTCACAAGGAAAACTTTAAAAAAGAAAAAAATCAAGGAATATGTTCATAATTCTTACGTGAAAATCATGACTAGAACTATCATTTTACATTGCAAGGAAGCCCTCCAGGCTATGGAGTAAAAAGCCACCACCACTGTAATTTAAAACAAGGTAACCGGTCCTATGGGTCCCAATGAAAAAAGGGAGAAATATGACCAACAGCTACCTTATGCTGATCCTTAGTAAAAACAATTTAATGATGACTCTAAGACTAACAAAGGTGCTAATTCTGGAACACCATGGAACATGACACAGGTTTCAAATGGGAAGACTCATGATGAAAATGGAGAATGACACGGCTAGTATTATAAACTGGTACCTCCCACCACCTTACTAACATTTTCCATGACTTTTTTGGTGAATAAACATCTTAACATATTCACTTTTACCCATACACATCTTAATTACAGTTAATATTTTTGAAATATGGTAAAACAAAGGGTACTATTGACTTTTTGATGCCACCTTTAGGATATCTCCTTCATTTCTTATTAAGTTAATTTTGGATGAAACATGTTTTCTTTACCTACCACTTTTCACAACCTCTCCACCAAGGCAAGGGTGGAGTATGTTAATTCTATACTACAGAGTTTAAACTTTTTTTGGATAGAAGACACCGCTGAGAACTTGGAGAAAAGTATAAACCCTGTCCTTTCAAAAAATACAATAGCACAAAGGAAAAATATAAAACAAAAGTAGAGTATGTTTCAATTTAAACACAAGGCGCTTTTTACAATAAGAAGATGCATCCTTTTTTTTTGTTTTTAAACACACTAATTCTGGAACAGTAGCTGAAAACACTCTCCAGAAATGTCATGGTTCTCTCTCCCTACAAGTGCCATTTCAAAATTTGCAAAGTAGCCAAAAACAATTAGAATACTACTACTTACAACATGAACAAAGCCTGAATAGTATCTAGCCTCCCAACTGTCACCTGACCCTGTACAGAGTTAGGTATTCAAGATGTACACTCATGTAAGTCTAAGTTTTCCTTCCTTCACAAGGAAAACTTTAAAAAAGAAAAAAATCAAGGAATATGTTCATAATTCTTACGTGAAAATCATGACTAGAACTATCATTTTACATTGCAAGGAAGCCCTCCAGGCTATGGAGTAAAAAGCCACCACCACTGTAATTTAAAACAAGGTAACCGGTCCTATGGGTCCCAATGAAAAAGGCAGAAATATGACCAACAGCTACCTTATGCTGATCCTTAGTAAAAACAATTTAATGATGACTCTAAGACTAACAAAGGTGCTAATTCTGGAACACCATGGAACATGACACAGGTTTCAAATGGGAAGACTCATGATGAAAATGGAGAATGACACGGCTAGTATTATAAACTGGTACCTCCCACCACCTTACTAACATTTTCCATGACTTTTTTGGTGAATAAACATCTTAACATATTCACTTTTACCCATACACATCTTAATTACAGTTAATATTTTTGAAATATGGTAAAACAAAGGGTACTATTGACTTTTTGATGCCACCTTTAGGATATCTCCTTCATTTCTTATTAAGTTAATTTTGGATGAAACATGTTTTCTTTACCTACCACTTTTCACAACCTCTCCACCAAGGCAAGGGTGGAGTATGTTAATTCTATACTACAGAGTTTAAACTTTTTTTGGATAGAAGACACCGCTGAGAACTTGGAGAAAAGTATAAACCCTGTCCTTTCAAAAAATACAATAGCACAAAAGAATGTAAAAAAAAAAATCAAAATTTAAAGTTCTAAAAATCCTATACACTGAATCTACCTAATTTTAAGAATGAACTATAAAGCTACAGTAATCAAGTCAGTGTGGTACCAGGCAAAGAAGAGACATATAGGTCAATAAAATAGAGTATAAAACTCACAAGCATAATTTTATGGCTGATTTCAACAGAGGTGCCACAGTAACTCAATAGAAAAGTCTCTTCAAGAAAAGGGGAAACAGGGCTTCCCTGGTGGTCCAGTGGGTAAAGAGTCCACCTTGCAGCGCAAGGGGCACCGGTTCGATCTGTCCTGGGAAGATCTCACATGCTGGAGCAGCTGGACCAGTGAGTCCAATTATGAGCCAGTGGTCTGCAACAAGAGGCCAAGGCAATGGGAAGCCCACACAGGCCGAAGAATAAAGATGGATGAAAAATAAATCAATAAAAAAATAGTAAAAAAGAGGACAAAATTTAAAAAAAAAGAAAAAGAAAGAAAGGGGAAACAACTGGAAATCTTTACAAAAAAGAATGAACAAATCCTAACCCTTACTTCACAATATATATATAAATTGACTCAAAATGGATCATAGACCTAAATGTAAAAGCAAAACTGTAAAATTTTTAGAAGAAAATATGGGAAAAAATTTTATGACCTTAAGCTGGGCTAATATATACTTGGTAGGATACTAAAAGCATAAAACACAAAAGAAAAGATTGACAAATTTGACTTCATCAAAAACAAAATTTTTACTTTTCAAAGAATATTTGGGAAAATGAAAAGACAATCCATAGACTGGGAGACGTGTTCAAAACACACGTCTGATACAAAGAACTTGTATCTAGAACACATATACAGCAGTCTTACAACTCCAAAATTAGAAGGTGACTACTACATACAAAGAATTGAATGGATACTTCACCAAAAAATACTATATGAGAAGTAAAAAAGCATACAAACAGATGTAGAATGTCATTAGGAAGATGCAAATTAAAACCACAATGGGGCTTCCCTGGTAGCTCAGTGGTAAAGATTCACCTCCCAATTCAGGAGACAGGGGTTTGATTCCTGATTCAGGAAGATCCCACATACTACGGAGCAACTAAGCCCATGAGCCATAACTATTGAGCCTGTGCTCTAGAGCCTCGGAGCCTCAACTATGGAGGCCATGGGCCACAACTACTGAAGCCCGTGTGCTCTAGAGCCCGAGTTCCACAACAAGAGAAATCTCTGCAACAAGAAGCCTGCTCACCTCAACTAGAGAGTAGCCCCCACTTTCTGCAACTGGAGAAGAGCCTGTGGCAGCAGTGAAAACCCAGAATAGCCCCCCCAAAATAACCCACAATGAGCTACTACTGCATACATATTAGAATGACTAAAAACTAACAAGACTGATAATCCAAGTGTTGACAAGCATAAAGTTTGGAACTCTCATTCACTGTGAGTGGCAATGCAAATGGTACTACTGCTTTTGACAATTTCCTATAAAATTAAATATATACTTATAGGATCCATTAATCCAACTTCTAGGTCCTTACTAGAGAGAAATAAAAAAGAATGTCCACACAAAATGTGAACCCAAAAGTTTATAGCAACTTTATTTATAACTGCTGATAACTAGAAAGAACCCTACTATCCATCAACTGGTAAATGGAGAAATAAATCATGCTACATCCATACACTACACTAAGCAATGAACAGAAACTGATTATTGATACAGGCAACATGAGTGAAACTCAAAAACATCAAACTAGGGACTTCCCTGGCAGCCCAGTGGGTTCAATCCCTGGTCAGGGAAGCAAGACACCACATGTGGCAGAGCAACTAAGCCCAAGTATTGCAGCTACCAAGCCTGCAACACTCTAGACAGCCTGTACGGCAGTGAAGATTCTACACGCCGCAGCTAAGACCTGAAGCAGCCAAACACATAAATAAAACACATACACAAAATAAAAAATAAAAAGAGAATACTGGGACCCTGGCCCTTTTATTAGGTAGTTTAAGTTAGAGGGGGGAAAAATTCAACTTCAAAAAAAAAATTAAGCTAAATGAAAGAAGCCAAATACATGGGACCACATACTGTATGATTTCTCATATATGACTTTCTGGAAATGGCAAAGCTAGAGGTAAGACCAGTGTTTGGCAGGACTGACAACTGGGTAGGGAGGAAAGTGAATGCAAAGAGAAAGTGGGGGACTTTGATGGAAATGTTCTTTATCTTGTGGCAGTAGTTACATGACTATACACACTGGTCAAAACTTACCCAAGCTGGGTGTTTAAAATGGTACATTATAATATGTGTCAATTACATCCCAATAAACTTGATTTTTAAAAAGCAATTATAAACTTATAGAACTCTAATTCACACTTTAATTTCAGAACCTCAAAAATGATAGACTTCATCTCCACCAGACCGGATGTCTAAAAGCTTTGGCCCATTAACTACATCTGCCCCACCCCTCCTCCACTGTTGTTTGTAGAGCTCACAAGCTAAGAACGTTTTAAAATTTTTAAGTGACAAAAGAAATCACAACACAATTTCAGTGTCCATAAGTAAGTTTCACTGGAAACTAGTCACGCTTATTCATATACACACTGTCCACTGGCTACTTTTATGCTACGATACCACTGTTGAGTGCTTAGTCCTGTGACAGACACAGAGCGGTGAGGCCCACAGTGCCTAAAATGTTTATCACTTGACCCTTTACACAGAAGTCTGTTGACTACTGCCTCAAGTCCAAGTTGCTGAAAATTTTCTACACAGATTATCAGATTTGGGAAGATTCATGTCAGCACAAATCTCTCGTCCACGCATAGTAGCTCTAAAATTTTTATAGCCATCAAACCCCATTCTTTCAAGGAGATCCACATGTAATGCAGATAAATGAAGAACTTCAACAGTTAGAGTGCCATGGGACTAAACAGCATCTGGCGGTAACCTCTGAAGAAGGTACCTGAAACTCTCAAAACACTGTTTTTCAAACTGCTGCAATTAGGTGGTTGTCAATCTAATAGACTGCTTTTATGAGTAGCATTTAAAAAAGAGAACTGAATGGTACAGAAAATCCGAGTGCACCATATCTAACATGGTTTCAAAATTCACTAATCCTTTAAAAAATTTTTTTTTTAACTGAGGGATTGCTTCAGGTGTACAACACAGTGATGCAAAAATGTTAGTCCATTTAAAGTTAAATGGTCCATTTAAAGTTACTGTAAGATATTGGCTATATTTTTTGTTTTGTACACATTAACCAATTCTTTCACATGCTGAAAATGGTATCTTCATCTTGTGGCAGTAGTTACATGACTATACACACTGGTCAAAACTTACCCAAGCTGGGTGTTTAAAATGGTACATTATAATATGTGTCAATTACATCCCAATAAACTTGATTTTTAAAAAGCAATTATAAACTTATAGAACTCTAATTCACACTTTAATTTCAGAACCTCAAAAATGATAGACTTCATCTCCACCAGACCGGATGTCTAAAAGCTTTGGCCCATTAACTACATCTGCCCCACCCCTCCTCCACTGTTGTTTGTAGAGCTCACAAGCTAAGAACGTTTTAAAATTTTTAAGTGACAAAAGAAATCACAACACAATTTCAGTGTCCATAAGTAAGTTTCACTGGAAACTAGTCACGCTTATTCATATACACACTGTCCACTGGCTACTTTTATGCTACGATACCACTGTTGAGTGCTTAGTCCTGTGACAGACACAGAGCGGTGAGGCCCACAGTGCCTAAAATGTTTATCACTTGACCCTTTACACAGAAGTCTGTTGACTACTGCCTCAAGTCCAAGTTGCTGAAAATTTTCTACACAGATTATCAGATTTGGGAAGATTCATGTCAGCACAAATCTCTCGTCCACGCATAGTAGCTCTAAAATTTTTATAGCCATCAAACCCCATTCTTTCAAGGAGATCCACATGTAATGCAGATAAATGAAGAACTTCAACAGTTAGAGTGCCATGGGACTAAACAGCATCTGGCGGTAACCTCTGAAGAAGGTACCTGAAACTCTCAAAACACTGTTTTTCAAACTGCTGCAATTAGGTGGTTGTCAATCTAATAGACTGCTTTTATGAGTAGCATTTAAAAAAGAGAACTGAATGGTACAGAAAATCCGAGTGCACCATATCTAACATGGTTTCAAAATTCACTAATCCTTTAAAAAAATTTTTTTTTAACTGAGGGATTGCTTCAGGTGTACAACACAGTGATGCAAAAATGTTAGTCCATTTAAAGTTAAATGGTCCATTTAAAGTTACTGTAAGATATTGGCTATATTTTCTGTTTTGTACACATTAACCAATTCTTTCACCATGTTAAGTATCTGAGAACCTATGTATCAGATGAGGATTAAAAAAAAAAAATGTACAAAATAGAGAGGCTTCCCTGGTGGCCCAGTGGGTAAAGTCTCCGTCTTGCAGTGCAGGGAACACCAGTTCAATCCCTGGCGCAGGAGGATCCCATGTGCCACAGAGTGACTGGACCAGTGTGTCCAACTGCTGGCCAGTGCTCTGGAGTGCTGCACCCAGAGCTGGTGCTCTGCGGTGAGGGAGGCTGCTGCAGTGGGAAGCCCACACAGGCCAAAGAACGGAGATGGGTGAAAATAGATAGATAAAAGACCAATAAAAGAGGCCAACATTTCCCAATTTTAATTTGCAACTACAAATTTAAAAAATGTACAAAACAGACAAAAGCTGCTTCGTGTATGTAGGTATTACAGCAACTCAATCTGTATCTCTTACAGTACTAATGTTTCTTTTAAAAAACGATACTCTATAATAAATGGAAAACCACCATCCTATGGTACATTTGTCCCTAAAGTGCTGTCAATAATTTCAGCTACATCACAAGAATGAAAATGATGTTTCATTTGATGTTATACAGCTTCCAGAAAATGAAAAGTTAACTGAGTTCAGAGCAATTTATAAATTCTTTATCAAGGGCGTTCCCAGGACCCAGGAAGAAATGTAATGTTACTGAGCATCACTTTTCCTCTAAAGCACAGTCCTGATATGGTGAGGAACAAGAATAAGGGTTTTTTAAGCCCAAGAGAAAACATGGAAATCAAAATAATCTCAAGAGGGTTGAGGGGAGAAAAAATAATTGCTTAGTGAGAGGTACCTGAAACTCTCAAAACACTGTTTTTCAAACTGCTGCAATTAGGTGGTTGTCAATCTAATAGACTGCTTTTATGAGTAGCATTTAAAAAAGAGAACTGAATGGTACAGAAAATCCGAGTGCACCATATCTAACATGGTTTCAAAATTCACTAATCCTTTAAAAAAATTTTTTTTTAACTGAGGGATTGCTTCAGGTGTACAACACAGTGATGCAAAAATGTTAGTCCATTTAAAGTTAAATGGTCCATTTAAAGTTACTGTAAGATATTGGCTATATTTTCTGTTTTGTACACATTAACCAATTCTTTCACCATGTTAAGTATCTGAGAACCTATGTATCAGATGAGGATTAAAAAAAAAAAATGTACAAAATAGAGAGGCTTCCCTGGTGGCCCAGTGGGTAAAGTCTCCGTCTTGCAGTGCAGGGAACACCAGTTCAATCCCTGGCGCAGGAGGATCCCATGTGCCACAGAGTGACTGGACCAGTGTGTCCAACTGCTGGCCAGTGCTCTGGAGTGCTGCACCCAGAGCTGGTGCTCTGCGGTGAGGGAGGCTGCTGCAGTGGGAAGCCCACACAGGCCAAAGAACGGAGATGGGTGAAAATAGATAGATAAAAGACCAATAAAAGAGGCCAACATTTCCCAATTTTAATTTGCAACTACAAATTTAAAAAATGTACAAAACAGACAAAAGCTGCTTCGTGTATGTAGGTATTACAGCAACTCAATCTGTATCTCTTACAGTACTAATGTTTCTTTTAAAAAACGATACTCTATAATAAATGGAAAACCACCATCCTATGGTACATTTGTCCCTAAAGTGCTGTCAATAATTTCAGCTACATCACAAGAATGAAAATGATGTTTCATTTGATGTTATACAGCTTCCAGAAAATGAAAAGTTAACTGAGTTCAGAGCAATTTATAAATTCTTTATCAAGGGCGTTCCCAGGACCCAGGAAGAAATGTAATGTTACTGAGCATCACTTTTCCTCTAAAGCACAGTCCTGATATGGTGAGGAACAAGAATAAGGGTTTTTTAAGCCCAAGAGAAAACATGGAAATCAAAATAATCTCAAGAGGGTTGAGGGGAGAAAAAAATAATTGCTTAGTGTTAGAGTGGAGAGTTTCTTCTGACTACCCTGCTAATTATGCACGATAGTAAATTAGGTTGGCAGACAGAAGAATATTGAAAAATAAAAACTACCTCCCAGAACATGTCACTGCCTTCCCCAAATATTTAAGGAAGAAATAGAAGAAACGAAGCTAGATTTTTGGTTCTTGTATTAAGTATCCACAACATTATGACCATGGAAAAGCACTGTTTATAAAACAAAGAAGCTCCTAAACAGGCTCATCTATTTTGAATTCAGATGCTGCATAACTACTGTTGATGCTGACTTCACAAAATAACCAATGCAGACAAACTACACAAAGAGAATGAGTAAAGGACTTAAAACAATTCAACTTTTGAGGAAGACAAAATTCAGTAAAAGCCACTGACTAGAAAGGTTTATTTGAATGACAATTTGAGGCAGAAATACAGGAAACACGGGAATATATTGAATTTCACAAAAGAGGAGGAAGATGATACAAAATGTTCGCTAAGTACTCAGCTAAATTAATATCAAGTGTCAAAGAAAAAATGCACTCATACGCATTTCTAAAGCAGAAAAACAGCTCTACGGCTGGAGAAAAAAGAACACTAAGTAGCTGCCTCATTCCTCAACAAGGTAAGCTTCAGGTCTTAGAAAACGCTAACAAAACAGTGTACAAATGCAAACAAAGCTCTCTCCCTTTCTTCCCTAGCACTCACAGAGCGTAGGCTTTCAGTTGCTATGACCTGAACAGCTCCCTAAACAGGAAAGCCAGAAACAGGGAATCAAAATAAATCAGACTTCTCTAGCCTACAGTCTTAATATAATGTTTTGGCCTATTATCTAAATGCAATTAAATCAAGTTTGCTTTCAGGAAATTTGAACTCAAATACTCAGTTCCAAAGTTTCTTTCTTGTTTGTTTACTGACAATTCCTTTAACAGTCAGAATATTTAAGTGACTGATGTGAGAAATTTTCTAAAGAAGAGGTGAGCGGATGCCTAAAGAGGGAGTCCATTAAATGATAGGAGAAAAAGACTACAGAAAAGGAATTTGAAAAACACCAACGACACATAGTTATTTTATTGTTTTACCTAACAGGCATGTTCTGTCCACCTTCCAATGCATCTTAACAAGTTTTTACAGCAACAGTCAGAACTGCAGCAACACAAGGTTTAGCAGGCCTACCATTTTTTAAAAGTACGATGCAATTCAACCTGGTTTGGCATGGTTCATAAAAATGTATTTTAATACATGGGACCTCACTATAAAGTACACACCATCCCAGAATACTACGGAGTCAACGCATTATGATAATTACACAGCTTAACTAAGGTTGGTGATAACAGATCTTCAAAACAATACAACTTTAATTATAATGAAATTGTAAGAGGCTCCCTTCTACAAAAATACAGTGTAAAAGGAACAGTTAATAAATATCACACCGTGTCATAACACATTTTTTAAAATAAATATATTTTAAACCATATTGTCATAATGTCCCATAAAATATCATATGGTCATAGAAACAAAGTAACATCATGGAAGTATAAATGGTCGGAATTGAATTTTATTTTGAGTTGTATTTTTAAAATTTATTTCTTATTTTTTACAGAGTTCTGCTGTTGACTGCCACACATCAACCTGAATCAGCCATAGGTGTACACATGTCCCCTCCCTCCCCAGAGTAAATGTTTTATGACAGAAGAGTAAGCACATTTATTTGATAAATACTTAATAAGCTCCTGTCATTTACCAGAATATTCTATTTTGAGCTTCTACAGTTATACTTAAAATACAGGACATGAAATTTGTTCGTTTCCTAACATAATTTTTTAAAACTAAATTTACATTCTATGTTCAAGAGATTTAACAACAACAAAAAATTAGAAACAATATAAAAATTGTTAAACTTATCCTGTATCTGTGATGTTAAATGTTTTATGATATTATTTTAAAATATTACAAAACCACATATATATTATGCAAGCATAAAGGAGTATACATATATATACACTAAATGTTTTATAGTAGTTATATCTGAGTGACTAGATTACAGATAATTTTCCAAAACTTTTTGCATGTAGAGAATATTTTTCTAATTTTTCAACAATAAATGTGATTTTCCTCTAGGAAACTTTTTTTTAAAGATATATCCTTCCAATGCATCTTAACAAGTTTTTACAGCAACAGTCAGAACTGCAGCAACACAAGGTTTAGCAGGCCTACCATTTTTAAAAGTACGATGCAATTCAACTGGTTTGCATGTTCATAAATGTTTAAACATGGAGCCTCACAGAAAGTCAACTACCACTTTCATTTAAAAGTACGATGCAATTCAACCTGGTTTGGCATGGTTCATAAAAATGTATTTTAATACATGGGACCTCACTATAAAGTACACACCATCCCAGAATACTACGGAGTCAACGCATTATGATAATTACACAGCTTAACTAAGGTTGGTGATAACAGATCTTCAAAACAATACAACTTTAATTATAATGAAATTGTAAGAGGCTCCCTTCTACAAAAATACAGTGTAAAAGGAACAGTTAATAAATATCACACCGTGTCATAACACATTTTTTAAAATAAATATATTTTAAACCATATTGTCATAATGTCCCATAAAATATCATATGGTCATAGAAACAAAGTAACATCATGGAAGTATAAATGGTCAGAATTGAATTTTTTTTTGATTTGTATTTTTAAAATTTATTTCTTATTTTTTACAGAGTTCTGCTGTTGACTGCCACACATCAACCTGAATCAGCCATAGGTGTACACATGTCCCCTCCCTCCCCAGAGTAAATGTTTTATGACAGAAGAGTAAGCACATTTATTTGATAAATACTTAATAAGCTCCTGTCATTTACCAGAATATTCTATTTTGAGCTTCTACAGTTATACTTAAAATACAGGACATGAAATTTGTTCGTTTCCTAACATAATTTTTAAAGCTAAATTTACATTCTATGTTCAAGAGATTTAACAACAACAAAAAATTAGAAACAATATAAAAATTGTTAAACTTATCCTGTATCTGTGATGTTAAATGTTTTATGATATTATTTTAAAATATTACAAAACCACATATATATTATGCAAGCATAAAGGAGTATACATATATATACACTAAATGTTTTATAGTAGTTATATCTGAGTGACTAGATTACAGATAATTTTCCAAAACTTTTTGCATGTAGAGAATATTTTTCTAATTTTTCAACAATAAATGTGATTTTCCTCTAGGAAACTTTTTTTTTTTTTAAAGATATATTTATTTATTTATTGTGGGCGTGGGCTGGGTTGGGGAGGGAGGGCAGCGGGCAGGTCACTTCTATTGGTCTTTCATTTCTCTATTTTCATCCGTCTTTGTTCTTTGGCTCCTGTGGTCCTCCCATCGCGGTGGCGTCTGTCATTGCAGAGCGCCGGCTCTGGGCGCATGCACTCCAGAGCTCCGGCTCGGTAATTAGACACATCAGTCCAGCCACTCCGCGGCACGTGGGATCTTCCCAGGCCAGGGATCAAACCGGCGCCCCTTGCACTGCAAGGCTTACCCACCGCGCCACCAGGGGAGGCCCTCCTCTAGTAAACTTTTAAAACTCTCTATTTTACTGTCAAGGAAGGTAACTCTTTAAGAACTTTTTTTCATTTCTTTCCATGTACTTGATAATCATAAGATTACCTCAAGTGTACATAAGGAAGACAGTTTAATAAAAAGATGATGGTATACCAACTTCAAATTGAAATTATCTTTTGGAGGAATTTATTCTACTCTCCATAACAATGATACTTATATTGAAAAGAGATTCACTTTTAACTCTTTACTTTCCCCTCCCCCAGTCAAATGCATCTATTATAAGCTCCTATAAGAAAACATGGAGGAAAAACTACTATATATCACTAACCATTAAAACCTGGGTGGAAGAGGCAATGGGAAACACTTCTAACCACTGAAAATTAATTAAGGGTATCCTTACGGTTTCAAGAGATACTAATATGCTTTCTAATTTAAACTTGAATTCATCTAGCCTAGATGTTCTCAAGTACTGACACATGAGAACTGCGCAGGAAATGTGCCAAATACAGTAACTCGTGGCCCCTAGCTCTCACCTATTGAATCAGAATCTTCAAGAGTAGAGCCCACATAATCTGGCCCTTTCAAGTAAACTAGCAGACATTTTACTTAAAAGGTTTCTCTGTATCACTGCAAACTGTTCTAATAACTTTGAAACAAAGTTTTCAATGAAAACAATGTTACAATCAGAATCTCAATTTCATAGAAAGTGAAAGTGTTAGTTGGCCAGTCCTGTCTGACTCTTTGAGACCCCATGAACTGCAGCCTGCCAGGGTTCCTCTGTCCATGGGATTCTCCAGGCAAGAATACTGGTGTGGGTAGCCATTCCTTTCTCCTTCCCAATCCAGTGATTGAACCCAGGTCTCCTGCACTGCAGGCAGTCTTTACCATCTGAGCCACCAGGGAAGCCCTATTCATTTTCCCACTGGTTTGGATGCAATTCAACAAAACCACACATGCGCTACAAAGTAAGCAAGCCTAGAGCACCTGTGAGGAGTAAGACAAAGGCATATCCATTCATGGAAAAAAAAAGACAGCAGATGTGACCCCAAGTATTTATCCATTAAAACAATGTATCCTAAAAATAAATTTCCATGTCAACGGAACAAAGCTGTTTATAAATAAGAAGGAATGTGGAGGTGTGGGGAAGACAAGAGGAAGCCTCAGGAAGTTAAGTACCAAGAGCCAGGAAACAAAGCAGAATGAATGGCAACTGGGGACAAGGAAAACAGAATGAACTAGGAGTGGAAGAAGGGATGATTGCTATCCTTAAGATCCAAGAGGCTAGGGAAAGTGAACAGATATTAAAGGAAACTGATCTGAGCAGAAATGAGAACAGAAGAGAAAGTGGGAAGGGGTGTAAAGGACAACCCCCCCCATATATATCTATTACAGATATTCATATAATACACAACTCAGAAACAAAGTTCTCAATGAAAACAATGCGGCAATCAGAAAATTATTATTCAAAACCCATGCCGATTATTGTTTATAATACATATTTACAGATATATATAAATAAGAAATTTAGATAAGATCAAATGATGGTTACAGAACACATCTTGGGCACAGATACAATAACTCTCAAAGCAAAGATGATGAAGCAGGAAAAAGAGAACTATGTAGTTCTGATAAGGAGACCTTATCAGAATTGGGAAACCAAATGTAAGTACTGTAGCAGGAGGGGAAGAACTTTGAGCAAAGTCAACGCAGTAAGTCACATTATCTAATCAATAATTGTGAAAGCACAGTTATCGTACCAGACATTATCTGATTATTTGCAAAGTATCATAAAGTGCATTATTTAATGTAATACCATACCAAGTACCAAATGTAATACATTTTACATAATAGAAACAAAAATGTAAAGAAAGTAATTTGACAAAGTGATTAGAGACTAACATAGAGACTAAAATAAGTAATGGCTGAGAGGACTAAAGCAGTATAAGAAAAAAATGGGACCCCATGAACTGCAGCCTGCCAGGGTTCCTCTGTCCATGGGATTCTCCAGGCAAGAATACTGGTGTGGGTAGCCATTCCTTTCTCCTTCCCAATCCAGTGATTGAACCCAGGTCTCCTGCACTGCAGGCAGTCTTTACCATCTGAGCCACCAGGGAAGCCCTATTCATTTTCCCACTGGTTTGGATGCAATTCAACAAAACCACACATGCGCTACAAAGTAAGCAAGCCTAGAGCACCTGTGAGGAGTAAGACAAAGGCATATCCATTCATGGAAAAAAAAAGACAGCAGATGTGACCCCAAGTATTTATCCATTAAAACAATGTATCCTAAAAATAAATTTCCATGTCAACGGAACAAAGCTGTTTATAAATAAGAAGGAATGTGGAGGTGTGGGGAAGACAAGAGGAAGCCTCAGGAAGTTAAGTACCAAGAGCCAGGAAACAAAGCAGAATGAATGACAACTGGGGACAAGGAAAACAGAATGAACTAGGAGTGGAAGAAGGGATGATTGCTATCCTTAAGATCCAAGAGGCTAGGGAAAGTGAACAGATATTAAAGGAAACTGATCTGAGCAGAAATGAGAACAGAAGAGAAAGTGGGAAGGGGTGTAAAGGACAACCCCCCCCATATATATCTATTACAGATATTCATATAATACACAACTCAGAAACAAAGTTCTCAATGAAAACAATGCGGCAATCAGAAAATTATTATTCAAAACCCATGCCGATTATTGTTTATAATACATATTTACAGATATATATAAATAAGAAATTTAGATAAGATCAAATGATGGTTACAGAACACATCTTGGGCACAGATACAATAACTCTCAAAGCAAAGATGATGAAGCAGGAAAAAGAGAACTATGTAGTTCTGATAAGGAGACCTTATCAGAATTGGGAAACCAAATGTAAGTACTGTAGCAGGAGGGGAAGAACTTTGAGCAAAGTCAACGCAGTAAGTCACATTATCTAATCAATAATTGTGAAAGCACAGTTATCGTACCAGACATTATCTGATTATTTGCAAAGTATCATAAAGTGCATTATTTAATGTAATACCATACCAAGTACCAAATGTAATACATTTTACATAATAGAAACAAAAATGTAAAGAAAGTAATTTGACAAAGTGATTAGAGACTAACATAGAGACTAAAATAAGTAATGGCTGAGAGGACTAAAGCAGTATAAGAAAAAAAAATGGGACAAAGAGGACCACAAATAGAAACGAATCACATCTATTAAAAAAAAAAAAGAGGGGGGTAGGAATAAACAAAGAGGTGTGGATGCCCAACGGATGACGGACTAAAAAGTGCCAGGAAAGCCAGTGAAACCTGACGGAGTCCTGACAGCTTTGAGATTCAGAAAGTAAGTCGCTCCAAAGCGTCCAGAAGGATATGTGACCGTAGCAATGCTAGGGAGCGGGGGAATGAAGGAGAGGGCCCCAACCGGACTAAGACCAGAGGCGTGCAAAAAACTCGTCTGAAGTCGAAGCTGAGGTTAGGAGCAGGTAGGTCCGGCCGCGGGCAGAGGAGCCGGGCCGCAGGTGGGATGCGGATGCAGGTTACCAGCCGGCGACACGGACAAGCCTTAGGCACCGGGGGTCTGAGGTCGGGATGGGAGAAAGAACGGAAACACTGGCATTTAGGGCTGCCCAAGTAGAGGCTAAATCTAAACCCATTAGTTGTTAAAGCCAGGTGACGAGAAATCCTTCCCCCCGCACAAGGAGAGAAGTGGAAGGCAGGGAGGGCAGCGGCCTGAGTAGGGGGAGCGCCGGGGAGCGCCGCGAGAGAAGGATGCGCCCCGTCTTCACCGCGACCATCGTTACACCCGGCGTTCACTCGGGCTGGGGTCCCGGCCCCGGCTCCTCGTCCCCGTCTCCCACCGGGCGCCGCCGCCCGCCGCCCGCGTCCCCCACCCCAAACGCAGCATCCCGGAGCGGGGAGGCGGGCTCCCTCCGGCCGGCCGTGACCTTCTCGGACCCAGCCCGAGGCTCGCCCCCTACAGCGCGCCGCCGGCCCCGCCGCCGCTGCCCGAGCCCTCCGGCCCCAGCGCGGGCCGCCGAGCGCCCCCGGCCGCCGCAGGAGCCGGAGGGGCGGGCGGGGAAGCCCGTCTCCCAGCCCGCGGAGCCCGCGGCAGAAGCCGGCGGAGGGCGCCGGAGCCCCCGCCGCCACCTCGCCCCCCCACGCAAGCCCCAGCCAGCCGGGCCCCGAGCCGGGACGGGCGGGGAGCGCCGGCACTCACCTCCTCGGGGATGGCGGGGTCCGCAGCCGCGGAGGCCGCGGCGCCGGCCTCGGGCTCCATGTCCCCGTTGAACAGAGCCGGGCCCTGCTCCGCGCCGCCGCCGCCGCCGCCGCCGCCGCTCAGCGCCGCCATCTTATACGCGAGAGCCGGGCCCGAGCGCCCGCGGCCGGCGGGGAGGGGGAAGGGAGGCGGAGGGCGGCGGAGGCGGAGGCGGAGGCGGGGGGCGCGGGGAGGGAGGCCCGACGGCCCGGGCGGCGCCGGCGGCGGGAGGGCGCCTGGGCCCCTCGGGAACCGGCCTGCGGCCCCCGGCGCGGCTCAGCCCGAGGGGATTGGGGGAAGGACGCGAGGCGGGGGGCGGGGGCAGGGGGCGGAGACCACTGGAAGTCGCCGCGGCAACGGCGTCACCCGCGTGTCACGGCCGTGACGTCACCGAGGTGCGTGACGTGATCCTCGGAGCGCCCTCGCGCCGCCGTCCGGGGGGGTGGCCTGCCCCGCCTGCCCACCCTCCGCTCCCACGTCTCCTCCGCCCGGCCGTTTCCATGGCTCCGCCGACTTCGCCGCGCCGCGGTCCTGAGCCTGTGCTGTATCGTCGGATGTACTCGAAGAGGAGGGTGGTGTTCGAGAAGTTGAAATCCTAGAGGGAGGGAGACGGAAAGCCCCTGCGCCTGGGTTATTTCCATTACCATTACAACGAACGTCTCGAGTCGTAGAGATAAGCCTTGAAACCCCGAGGTTGCAATAGCCAAGCGGACTTTGATAGAAATATATTCCGGAAAAGCCAGGTTACCCGAAGGATGCTTGGATCCTTTTCATGAAAGGATTTGGCCCGTTAAAGTGGGTCTAAATGGAAGTCTAAAAGCTTTTGGTTTTGTTTCATCGTTTGAGAATGAAATGTTTTCGTCTATCTTTCGTTTTCCAGATTCGTTCATTTAACAAATAAAAGTGGATGACTTCCCTGCACAAGGCATGGAGCGTTCTAGACATCTGAAGCATCCAAACTTGAATCACTTTTAGTTTCAAGAAAACCATTCAAAATATTTTAAATCCCTGTGTGCAGTTCATATTTCTGCAAAATATGGGTGAAAACTAGAGAGGCAAATTACCTTGGAGAGGCCCAATTATAGAATGGAATTCGTTAAAGAAATTCAGTTTATTATTATAAAATACATTTATGTGAAAGAAAGGGGCAGAAAAACTTAAGGAAAAAGAGTGAGAAACAAGGAGTTATGTGAGCTCCTGATGGTGTGGTGTTAATCACAGAATAATCTGAACATCGTCATGGAATGCTTTAAGCGGATCATCCATGGGGGGAAAGTCACCTGTCACCATTCTGTATTCACCATGATTCAAGAGATAGAAAGCTATCCTACAGATACCTGAAGCAGGATGTCTGTGCGTGGACAGTCAACCTGAGCCCGGGAGCTGATCTGACTCCCAAGGTAAGGACTTGTATGTGAAGATACTTGTGTAATCAGAATGCTGTTACTCCTCTACGTTGAAAAATACCAAATACCACCTAGCAAATGAGGCTGGTGTTCTTTGTATTTTCCTTCCAAGAAGAAAAGTCTCTTTGAGACACTAAATTTAAATGAAAAGATGACTTGACAAAAGTAGTGTAAATGAAGATGATGGTAAAGGATAATGTCACTGAGCTGTACTAGCCCGAAGCGCCCTTCTTTACTGTAAGGAATTCTGAGCAAACCAAACCAGCAACCAGCCCTGGCACCTTTCCCCCTTGATACCATCAGAAATACATTTGGCAGAGTTTTTTTTTTTTATTCTCTAATACTCCTCTTTCATTTAAAAAAAAAACAACAAAACAACCCCTAGAAATATTACATCAGTATAACACTTCTTCATAGCATTAACGTTCCAAGATTTTTTTCTCTTGGTTACATTTTAAACCTTTATCTGCCACAATCTGTCGATCATATCTTAAATGATTTTTTTCTCCACAGGATGGATTATCTCATCCATTTAATACTGGTTCTTGTTAGCTTTCATTTATTTGGTATTTTCTGACTTCATATTCTGGATGTATCTTATTTGATTTCCTAGGCCATTCTAAAGACCCACGGAATCCAGTTTTTTTTTAACAAATAAAAGTGGATGACTTCCCTGAAAATGGAGCGTTCTAGACATCTGAAGCATCCAAACTTGAATCACTTTTAGTTTCAAGAAAACCATTCAAAATATTTTAAATCCCTGTGTGCAGTTCATATTTCTGCAAAATATGGGTGAAAACTAGAGAGGCAAATTACCTTGGAGAGGCCCAATTATAGAATGGAATTCGTTAAAGAAATTCAGTTTATTATTATAAAATACATTTATGTGAAAGAAAGGGGCAGAAAAACTTAAGGAAAAAGAGTGAGAAACAAGGAGTTATGTGAGCTCCTGATGGTGTGGTGTTAATCACAGAATAATCTGAACATCGTCATGGAATGCTTTAAGCGGATCATCCATGGGGGGAAAGTCACCTGTCACCATTCTGTATTCACCATGATTCAAGAGATAGAAAGCTATCCTACAGATACCTGAAGCAGGATGTCTGTGCGTGGACAGTCAACCTGAGCCCGGGAGCTGATCTGACTCCCAAGGTAAGGACTTGTATGTGAAGATACTTGTGTAATCAGAATGCTGATACTCCTCTACGTTGAAAAATACCAAATACCACCTAGCAAATGAGGCTGGTGTTCTTTGTATTTTCCTTCCAAGAAGAAAAGTCTCTTTGAGACACTAAATTTAAATGAAAAGATGACTTGACAAAAGTAGTGTAAATGAAGATGATGGTAAAGGATAATGTCACTGAGCTGTACTAGCCCGAAGCGCCCTTCTTTACTGTAAGGAATTCTGAGCAAACCAAACCAGCAACCAGCCCTGGCACCTTTCCCCCTTGATACCATCAGAAATACATTTGGCAGAGTTTTTTTTTTTTATTCTCTAATACTCCTCTTTCATTTAAAAAAAAAACAACAAAACAACCCCTAGAAATATTACATCAGTATAACACTTCTTCATAGCATTAACGTTCCAAGATTTTTTTCTCTTGGTTACATTTTAAACCTTTATCTGCCACAATCTGTCGATCATATCTTAAATGATTTTTTTCTCCACAGGATGGATTATCTCATCCATTTAATACTGGTTCTTGTTAGCTTTCATTTATTTGGTATTTTCTGACTTCATATTCTGGATGTATCTTATTTGATTTCCCTAGGCCATTCTAAAGACCCACGGAATCCAGATGGGAAAATATAGTGAAAAGCATAAACTTTGGAGTCCAAAGTGGCTGTATAATCTCCAGGCTGGTAAGCACAAATCCCTGTTTGTTGTTCTTTCAGTCTGTAAGATTAAGGTAGTGATAATGCCAGTCCTATCTATCTGTATCATTGTGAGGTTCAAACATAATAGGTTTGCCTTTTATAAAATATAGTCACTCTCTCGCTCAGAGTTCAGACAAGGCATAGCAGACATGGTTTATCTCTGCTCCATGATGTTTGTGACCTCGACTGGGAAGATTGAATGCCTAGAGGTATCTCAGTGGTGGGGAACTGATATCATGTGGAAGTGGATTTCCTTCTGTCTCTGATGGTTGAAGCTGGGACCTCAGCGAGGCAGTCAGCCAGAATCACTCTCTTCAGGTGGCCTGAGCTTCCTCCTAACATGGCTGCCTCAGGGTAGTCAGACTTCTAACAAGGCGACTGGGGGCTCTCTACACTTGGGTTCCTATAATTATGCAAGGTGGAAGCTGTATTGCATTTTATGACCTAGCTTGCACAGTCACACAGCATCACTTCTGCTACATTTTATTGGATACAGGTAAGTCACGAAGTCCTTCCCAAATTCCATGAAAGACATCCCAAGGAATTTACAGACATTTAATTTACAGATAGATCATGTTTAGAATAATGAAGTAGTTACTCTGTAGAAATGGCCACTTACCCTCACCTTCTCCAGAGGGGATTCTGCCTTTAACCTCTTCCCTTGTTAATTACTGAGAATAACCAAGGTATCTCAGTAGGGTCATAAAAAAGCCTTTACCTTCTTTCTTTGGATTCTGAGGTCTTTACTGTTCACAAAATTAAATGCAGGTCCTTGGCCGTTGGACACAGCCTAACTTCCCCTTCTTGGGCATTTCCCCCAAAATCTCAGTGCTGACATAGACAGTGTTGATGTGCTGAAACCCTCTACACAAAACAGTGGCACTGTGTTCTTGGAGCCTGTAATGAGCCAAGCCAGTTTGTGTTGAGCAGAAACAGAAATAACACCTCCCTTTTGTGTTATAGCATGCCATATGGGCATCAAAGCAGTATTATCTTGCATTCTAAAGTCTTACAGATAATTTTAGTCAATGCAATTCTCTTAGTGTTTGCTCACCATCCCCTTGGGGTGGTAGAGAGTTGGACATGACTGAGTGCACATGCATATCATTTCCTTACCCTCTCAGGCATTCATGAATTCACAGGAAGCTGGAAAACAAATCTAGGTGAGAAACACTACTCAGAACATTGCTCCAGTTGATGACTGAGATACTGTTACAAAGCCGTGCTGCTATGTCTGACCCTCTCTTCCTTGACGATCAGTTTATTTCCGACGGGTGTTTCCATTGTGAATCCTGCATTTTAATAGACAGTGAATAGTTCCAGCCATCCGCCAGACTTGACCAGCCAGGTCTCATCCCACATGAATGTTGTCAACTACTGAAAACCGGTAGACAGCTTTTAGGAAGCATAGAAGCTCCAACTATATTCAATGCTGTATAGCTAATCACAGTTTAATATTTTCTTTATTAATCAAGGTCATCATTACAAATAATACTTATTGTGTTAATAATAAATTACTCGCAGAAGTATTTAGGTACAAATATAAAATGGAGTCATAGAGTTGACTGAGCACAACTTTTCTACAGAGAGAGATTTGGAATCTCCTCTGTGGAGTTCTAGACTCTACTCAGATAGTTTAGTGAGGCAGACCTCACTACTACAACTGTGGAGGCTTCCCTGGTGGCTCAGATGGGGGAGTTTGCTCGCAGTGTGGGCGACTTGGGTTCATTCCCCGAGTTGGGAAGATCCGCTGGAGAAGGAAATGGCCACCCACTCCAGTATTCTTGCCCGGAAAATCCCATAGATGGAAGAGCCTGGCGTTCTACTGTCCGTGGGGTCCCAGAGTCAGACGCCGAGTGACTGACACACACACACACACACACACACACACACACAGATACTTCAGTG
Source organism: Tragulus kanchil (assembly GCA_022376925.1). NCBI lineage: Eukaryota > Metazoa > Chordata > Mammalia > Artiodactyla > Tragulidae > Tragulus > Tragulus kanchil. Next base: position 17,633,279 of record JAIOJX010000030.1, on the reverse strand, counting down.
AGGGAAACCTGAGTAATACAGTATGTTCGACTGGGACTTTTTTTTTTTTTTTCTGAAGTTGAATTGAAATCCTCCTCTTTGTGACATCCATATTGTGATCTAAGGTTTGCCTTACAGAGGAACACAGGATGAACCTGTGACTTAGTCTGTGTAACTGCTGTCAGATATTTGAAGGAAGTTCTCTCAAGGCATTTTTCTTTTCTTTCTGTGGAATCTTTCAAATGTCTCTCTTAAACCATGGTCCTGTGAATTAATCACTCTTCCAGATTTGGTCCAACTGACAAAGAATGGAATCTCTCATTGCAATAATCCAGAAACCATGTGCTTGTTAATATAATAACAAACCCCATTATTGATACATAGGGAGGTTACAGTCAACAACAAAAAAACCCTTTGTTGCTATGTAAAAAAATGCTATTACATCAAGTCTGTGTTTTTAGTCATTTTAGCATTGGACACATCTTCCATTGAACTTATATTTTTCAGACTTTAATTCTTGAAGGATGATCTTTTTAATTCATGAAATTTGTTAGATATTATATTTCTAACATTTAACAAAGGATGTTTTTGATATGTTTTATCAATATGTTATTTCATCTTATAACATCTTGCTTATACTATCCTTGGGTATGTTAATAAGATAGAGTTCTTTGAAATATTCTTTGTGAATTTGGTAATATGGGGGTGTTGAATTTTTAAAGTTTTATTTTATTTCAAGGTGTAGGTGTACCTGTCCATATACAGATATGGAAAACTGTATCTATATAGTAAAAATAGTTCCTGATAAGGGATGGGTCATAGTAGGGTAGAGGTGATACAGTGGGAATGAGACTTCCCTGAGTATACCTTTTAATAGAGTTTACCTTATGAGATATGTAAATAAATGAAAAAGTATAATCTAACCAACTGAATCTAATTGCACATCAAATTAATAACATAACCATAAAGATACAGGGCTTCCCTGATGGCTCAGATGGTAAAGAATCTGCCTGCAATACAAGAAACCTAGGTTCAATCCCTGGGCCAGAAAGATTCCCCTGGAGAAGGGAATGGCAACCCACTCCAGTATTCTTGCCTAGAGAATTCCATGAACAGAGGAGCCTGGAGGACTATCATCCATGAGGTTGCAAGGAATCAGACATGACTGAGCGACTAACACACATACAGAGAAAATGATTAATCCATACCTGACTGGAGACTATGGTGGATTTACTGTGTTAAATTATCTCAACTGAACCAGTTTCCCAGAATCCACTTACATCCTGCAAGATCTACTGACCATCTCCTTAAGTACATCCCATTGTTGTTGTTAGTCAGTAATTCCTGTCCAGTTCTTTGCAGCCCCATGGACTGCAGCACACCAGACTCCTCTGTCCTCCACTGTCTCCCAGAATTTGATCAAATTCATGTGCACTGAGTCGATGATGCTATCTAACCACGTCACCTTTTGCTGTCCCCTTCTCCTTTTGCCTTCAATCTTTCCCAGCATCAGGGTCTTTTCCAATGAGTTGGCTCTTCACGTCAAGTGGCCAAGAGTTGAAGATTCAGCATTAGTGTTTCCAATAATTATTCAGGGTTGATTTCCTTTAGGACTGACTGGTTTGAGCTCCTTCCTCAAGTCCAAGAGTTTCAGTACGTTCAAAGGATGTTTTTGATATGTTTTATCAATATGTTATTTCATCTTACAACATCTTGCTTATACTATCCTTGGGTATGTTAATAAGATAGAGTTCTTTGAAATATTCTTTGTGAATTTGGTAATATGGGGGTGTTGAATTTTTAAAGTTTTATTTTATTTCAAGGTGTAGGTGTACCTGTCCATATACAGATATGGAAAACTGTATCTATATAGTAAAAATAGTTCCTGATAAGGGATGGGTCATAGTAGGGTAGAGGTGATACAGTGGGAATGAGACTTCCCTGAGTATACCTTTTAATAGAGTTTACCTTATGAGATATGTAAATAAATGAAAAAGTATAATCTAACCAACTGAATCTAATTGCACATCAAATTAATAACATAACCATAAAGATACAGGGCTTCCCTGATGGCTCAGATGGTAAAGAATCTGCCTGCAATACAAGAAACCTAGGTTCAATCCCTGGGCCAGAAAGATTCCCCTGGAGAAGGGAATGGCAACCCACTCCAGTATTCTTGCCTAGAGAATTCCATGAACAGAGGAGCCTGGAGGACTATCATCCATGAGGTTGCAAGGAATCAGACATGACTGAGCGACTAACACACATACAGAGAAAATGATTAATCCATACCTGACTGGAGACTATGGTGGATTTACTGTGTTAAATTATCTCAACTGAACCAGTTTCCCAGAATCCACTTACATCCTGCAAGATCTACTGACCATCTCCTTAAGTACATCCCATTGTTGTTGTTAGTCAGTAATTCCTGTCCAGTTCTTTGCAGCCCCATGGACTGCAGCACACCAGACTCCTCTGTCCTCCACTGTCTCCCAGAATTTGATCAAATTCATGTGCACTGAGTCGATGATGCTATCTAACCACGTCACCTTTTGCTGTCCCCTTCTCCTTTTGCCTTCAATCTTTCCCAGCATCAGGGTCTTTTCCAATGAGTTGGCTCTTCACGTCAAGTGGCCGAAGAGTTGAAGATTCAGCATTAGTGTTTCCAATAATTATTCAGGGTTGATTTCCTTTAGGACTGACTGGTTTGAGCTCCTTCCTATCCAACAGTCTCAAGAGTCTTTTCCACGTCACAGTTCAAAAGCATCAGTTCTTCAGCCCTCAGCCTTCTTTGTGGTCCAGCTCTCACATCCATACATGACTACTGGGAAAACCATAGCTTTCACTATATTAACCTTTGTTGGCAAAGTGATTCTCTGCTTTTTAGTACAGTGTCTAGGTTTGTCATAGCTTTTCTTTCAAGGAACAAATGTCTTTTAGTTTTCTGGCTACAGTCAACATTGTAATTTTGGATCCCAAGAAAATAAAATCTGTCACTGCTTTCACTTTTTGCTGTTCTGTTTGCCATTAAGTGATGGGACTGGATGTCATGATCTTAGTTTTTAGCCAACTTTCCCCCTGTCCTGTTTCACCATCACCAAGAGACTCCTTAGTTCCTCTTCACTGTCTATCCTTTAGAATGGTGACATCTGCATATCTGAGGTTGTTGACATTTCTCCCAGCAATCTTGATTTCACCTTGTGATTTATCCAGCCCAGTATTTTGAATAATGTGCTCTGCATATAAGTTAAATAAGCAGAGCGACAATATTATAATCTTGTCGTACTCCTTTCCCTGTTTGGAGCCAGTCTGTTGTTCCATGTCTAGTTCTAACTGTTGCTTCTTGATCTGCGTAACAGGCTCCTCAGGAGCCAGGTAAGGTGGTCTGGTATTCCAGTCACTTAAGAATTTTCCACAGTTTGTTGTGATCCACACAGACAAAGGCTTTAGCGTCATCAACGAAGCAGAAGTAAATGGTTTTTTGGAATTCATTGCTTTCTCCATGATCCAGTGGATTCTGGCAATTTGATCTCTGGTTCCTCTGCCTCTTCAAAACCCAGATTGTACGTCTGGAAGTTATTAGTTTACATACTGCTGAAGTCTACCTTGAGGGTTTTTTTTTTTTTTTAAATTTTGGCCTCTTTTATTTATTTATTTATTTTTTAATTTATTGATTTGCATCCATCTTCATTCCTTGGCCCATGTGGGCCTTCCATTGCAGTGGTCTCTCTAGTCACAGAGCACCAGTTCTGGGAGCACGCGCTCCAGAGTGCTGGCTCGTAATTGGACAAACCAATCCAGTCGCTTCGTGGCATGTGATATCTTTCCCAGGCCAGGGATTGAACCGGTGCCCCTTGGACTGCAAGATGGACTTTTTACCCACTTGACCACCAGGAGAGCCCCTACCTTGAAGGATTTTGACCATAACCTTGCTAGCATGTGAAATGAGTGCAATTGTATGGTAGTTGGAACTTTATCATTGCCCTTCTTTGGGACTGGAATGAAAACTGATATTTTCTAGTCCTGTGGCCACCACTGATTTTTCCAAATTTGCTGACATACTGAGTGCAGCACTTTAACAGCATCATCTTTTAGGATTTTAAATAGCTCAGCTGAAGTTCTGTCACCTCCACTAGCTTTGTTCATAGTAATGCTTCCTGAGGCCCGCTTGACTTCACACTCCAGGATGTTCAGCTCTAGGTGAGTGACCACACCATCGTGGTTATCTGAGTTATTAAAACCTTTTTGATATAGTTTTTCTGTGTATTCTTGCCACCTCTTCTTCATCTGTTCTGCTTCTGTTATGTTCTTATTGTTTCTATCATTTATCATGCCCATTCTTGCGTGAAATATTCCTTTGATATCGCCAGTTTTCTTGAAGAGATTTCTGGTGCTTCTCATTCTATTGTTTTCCTCTATTTCTTTGCAGTGTTCATTGAAGAAGACCTTCTTATTTCTCCTTGCTGTTCTCTGGAACTCTGCATTCGTTTGGGTTTATCTTTCCTTTTCTCCCTTGCCTTTTTTTTTTTTTTTTTGAGAGAGAGTTGTTTTGTTTTGTTTTTTGCCTCGAAGCCATCGTTTCTATTTTTTTATCCATCTTTATTCTTTGTCATGTGTGGGCTTCCCATTGCAGTGGCCTCTCTCATTACAAAGTACCAGCTCTGGGCGCATACTCTCCAGAGCGCTGGCTCGTAATTGGACACATCGGCCCAACCATTCTTTGGCATGTGGAATCTTCCTGGACCTGGGATCCCTTGCACTGCAAGGTGGACTCTTTCCCCACTGGACCACCAGGGAAGCCCCTCCCTTGTCTTTTGCTTCTCTTCTTTTCTCAACTGTTTGTAAAATCTCCTCAGACAATCACTTTGCCTTCTTGTAATTGTTTTTCTTTGGGATAGTTTTGGTCACTGCCTCTTATACAAGGTTAGGAACCTCTGTTCATAGTTCTTTCAGGTACACTGTCTACCAGATCTAAGCCCTTGAATCTATTTGTCACCGCCACTGTATAATCATAAGGAATTTGAATGGTCTAGTGGTTTTCCCTACTTTCTTCAATTTAAGCCAGCATTTTACAATCAGGAGTTCATGATCTGAGCCACAGTCAACTCCAGGTCTTTTTTTTTTTGCTGACTATTTAGAGCTTCTCCGTCTTCAACTACAAAGAACATAATCAATCTGATTTCAGTATTGATCATCTAGTGATGTCCTTTTTTGGGTTAAAAGGGTTCTTTTCGTCTCAATACTGAAGTTCTGTCACCTCCACTAGCTTTGTTCATAGTAATGCTTCCTGAGGCCCGCTTGACTTCACACTCCAGGATGTTCAGCTCTAGGTGAGTGACCACACCATCGTGGTTATCTGAGTTATTAAAACCTTTTTGATATAGTTTTTCTGTGTATTCTTGCCACCTCTTCTTCATCTGTTCTGCTTCTGTTATGTTCTTATTGTTTCTATCATTTATCATGCCCATTCTTGCGTGAAATATTCCTTTGATATCGCCAGTTTTCTTGAAGAGATTTCTGGTGCTTCTCATTCTATTGTTTTCCTCTATTTCTTTGCAGTGTTCATTGAAGAAGACCTTCTTATTTCTCCTTGCTGTTCTCTGGAACTCTGCATTCGTTTGGGTTTATCTTTCCTTTTCTCCCTTGCCTTTTTTTTTTTTTTTTTGAGAGAGAGTTGTTTTGTTTTGTTTTTTGCCTCGAAGCCATCGTTTCTATTTTTTTATCCATCTTTATTCTTTGTCATGTGTGGGCTTCCCATTGCAGTGGCCTCTCTCATTACAAAGTACCAGCTCTGGGCGCATACTCTCCAGAGCGCTGGCTCGTAATTGGACACATCGGCCCAACCATTCTTTGGCATGTGGAATCTTCCTGGACCTGGGATCCCTTGCACTGCAAGGTGGACTCTTTCCCCACTGGACCACCAGGGAAGCCCCTCCCTTGTCTTTTGCTTCTCTTCTTTTCTCAACTGTTTGTAAAATCTCCTCAGACAATCACTTTGCCTTCTTGTAATTGTTTTTCTTTGGGATAGTTTTGGTCACTGCCTCTTATACAAGGTTAGGAACCTCTGTTCATAGTTCTTTCAGGTACACTGTCTACCAGATCTAAGCCCTTGAATCTATTTGTCACCGCCACTGTATAATCATAAGGAATTTGAATGGTCTAGTGGTTTTCCCTACTTTCTTCAATTTAAGCCAGCATTTTACAATCAGGAGTTCATGATCTGAGCCACAGTCAACTCCAGGTCTTTTTTTTTTTGCTGACTATTTAGAGCTTCTCCGTCTTCAACTACAAAGAACATAATCAATCTGATTTCAGTATTGATCATCTAGTGATGTCCATGTGTAGAGTAATCTCTTGGGTTATCGGGAAAGAGTGTTTGCTATGACCATTTATGTTCTCTTGACAAACATCTCTGCCCTATATAATTTTTAACTTGAAGGCCAAACTTGCATGCTATTCTGGGTATCTCTTGACTTCCCATTTTTGCATTCCAATCACTCATGACAGATAGGACCTATTTTTGTATGTTAGTTCTAGGAGGTCTTGTAGGTCTTTGTAGAACCATTCAACCTCAGCTTCTTCAGCACCTGTGATTGGAGTATAGGCTTGGATTACTGGGATATTGAATGGTTTGCCCTGGAAATAACTGAGATCATTCTGTCATTTTTGAGATTGTACCCAAATACTGCATTTTGGACTCTTGTTGACCATGAGGGCTACTCCATTTCTTTCTTTCTTTTGGCCACTTCTATTGATCATTCATTTATTTATCTTTGTTCTTTGGCCTGTGTGGGCCTCCCATCGCAGCAGCCTCCCTCATCGCAGAGCACCGGCTCCAGGCGCATGCGCTCCAGAGCTCCAGCTTGGTACTTGGACACATCGGTCCAGCAGCTCCGGGGCATGTGTGATCCTCCAAGGCCAGGGATTGAACTGGTGCCCCTTTCCCTGCTAGGCAGTGTCCTTACCCACTGGACCACCAGGAAAGCCCTACTCCATTTCTTTTAAGGGATTCTTGCTCACAGTAGTAGATATAATGGTCATCTGAATTAAAGTTGCCCATTCCTGTCTATTTTCGTTCACTGATTCCTAATATGTCTATGCTCTGCTTGACCAACTCCAGTTTACCTTGATTCATGGACTGACTTACATAAGAGGGTACATCTATCCCATGAGAGGCTCTAAAGATTCTTCACAAAGATATAAGAATGAATTTCTGAGGGCAGCTCTTAGAGCTCTGTGATGGCTCTCCTTCATAAGCCAGAAATGCCCATCACTGCTGCCATTGCTGTGAAGTGAGCCTCTACCACTGTGGAGAGCACTGGCTTCTTCTGCAGGACGCCCATCACTGGAGTTGGCATGAGAGCCCCGCGAGGTGAGAGTCTGGTTTATACTGCAGTCCCTCCTCATGGTTTCCAGCAGTAGACCCAGAAACACCAGCCTCACATAGACTGTCCAGCCAGAGCCACAATTGCCTAATATCACATCTCTGCCCTATATAATTTTAACTTGAAGGCCAAACTTGCATGCTATTCTGGGTATCTCTTGACTTCCCATTTTTGCATTCCAATCACTCATGACAGATAGGACCTATTTTTGTATGTTAGTTCTAGGAGGTCTTGTAGGTCTTTGTAGAACCATTCAACCTCAGCTTCTTCAGCACCTGTGATTGGAGTATAGGCTTGGATTACTGGGATATTGAATGGTTTGCCCTGGAAATAACTGAGATCATTCTGTCATTTTTGAGATTGTACCCAAATACTGCATTTTGGACTCTTGTTGACCATGAGGGCTACTCCATTTCTTTCTTTCTTTTGGCCACTTCTATTGATCATTCATTTATTTATCTTTGTTCTTTGGCCTGTGTGGGCCTCCCATCGCAGCAGCCTCCCTCATCGCAGAGCACCGGCTCCAGGCGCATGCGCTCCAGAGCTCCAGCTTGGTACTTGGACACATCGGTCCAGCAGCTCCGGGGCATGTGTGATCCTCCAAGGCCAGGGATTGAACTGGTGCCCCTTTCCCTGCTAGGCAGTGTCCTTACCCACTGGACCACCAGGAAAGCCCTACTCCATTTCTTTTAAGGGATTCTTGCTCACAGTAGTAGATATAATGGTCATCTGAATTAAGTTAGCCCATTCCTGTCTATTTTCGTTCACTGATTCCTAATATGTCTATGCTCTGCTTGACCAACTCCAGTTTACCTTGATTCATGGACTGACTTACATAAGAGGGTACATCTATCCCATGAGAGGCTCTAAAGATTCTTCACAAAGATATAAGAATGAATTTCTGAGGGCAGCTCTTAGAGCTCTGTGATGGCTCTCCTTCATAAGCCAGAAATGCCCATCACTGCTGCCATTGCTGTGAAGTGAGCCTCTACCACTGTGGAGAGCACTGGCTTCTTCTGCAGGACGCCCATCACTGGAGTTGGCATGAGAGCCCCGCGAGGTGAGAGTCTGGTTTATACTGCAGTCCCTCCTCATGGTTTCCAGCAGTAGACCCAGAAACACCAGCCTCACATAGACTGTCCAGCCAGAGCCACAATTGCCTAATATCACATCCCTAATGTAAATAAACTGTTTACATTTCCTAGTGCTTCTACTTCTGATTAAGAAGTTACTGGAAAAGATTTTAAAAACAAAATTAACTACAAATAAATCTTTGACTTTGTTTGGATTTATTATTGGTAGTAATCTTGATTTTGTAATTCTGAAACACTTTGTACTTCTTGTGGTGTAGAGGAAATGAGTATACATGTTGCTACTGGGAATTGGAGTTCTTACTGTGGAAAAAGTAGAAACACACATGGACTAGGGGAAGTTGAAGAAGAATGTTGTGGTATTATATTTAATTAGAAGTAATAGAATTAGTATAAGACTTAGTGGGGAAAATACATATATATGTGTATATACAGAGAAGAAATGATATAATTTGAAAATTATGTACTAATAAGTGTATCCGTTGTGTAAAACCGTACTACCATATAAGTACATATGTCCCTTGAATAACACAGATTAGAGCTACACAGGTCCACCTTATATAAGTCTTTTTTAATAGTAAATACTATATAGTACTATATGATCTGAGGTTGGTTGAATCCACAGATGCAGAACTTTGAATATAGAAGAATTGTGTATACAGAAGGTCAGCTATAACTTATACATAGATTTTCAACTGCAAGGAGGGTCAGTGACTCTAACTCTTGTGCTGTTCAAGAGTCAACTGTATGTCCTTATAAGTACTTATAATCTACACATCTGTATTTATATCTATACCTATATAGAGTATATATACGTACTATATAACTACTTGTGTGTGTGTCTGTACATATATGTGTGCTCAGTCATGTCTAACTCTTTGTGACCCCCTGGACTCCAGCCCTCCAGACTCCTCTGTCTTTTGGATTTTCCAGGCAAGAATACTGGAATGGGCTGCCATTTCCTCCTCCAGGGGATCTTCCTGACCCAGGGATCAAACCCGCATCTCCTGTGTCTCCTGCATTAGCAAGCAGATTCTTTACCACTGAACTGCCTGAGAAGTCCCATATTTGTCTGTCTGTCTCTCTGTGTGTGTGTATACACTTGAGTTTCTATATAAGTATATAAATACATATATGTGTGTGTACTTTGTAATGATACAGATTTAGATCCATAGATTGCTATAGATATAGGTTCATAGCTTCTTAACCCTGCCCACTGAAAGAAGTGCCTAGGAGTAGTAATAAGTATATCTGGTGCCTGGATCTTGATTTTGAAATGCCATTCTCTGCTAAAAGTAATACGAACTTCTTTAAGAAATCCAGATCTGGGGCAGTAAATGTCTAAACCGGGCTTGCACAGGATGCACATTGGCATGTGCAAGAGCAAGGTATGATAGAATTAGAAAAACCACCATTTTGCAACCGCCTGTGTAGTAATTACTCTAGGTCAGAACTATGAACGGTTGCCGAAACTATTATTGGGTAAAAGACTGCAGGGAAACGGGACAGTCTTACGGTTTCATAACACAACTGCACAGACTTCTTATGAATTATAAAGGGGAAGTGTATATTGACAATGAAGAGATCTGGCAATCACTATATTAACCAAGTAATAAAACTTAGCATCCCATCATCAGTAGGGGAACAGTTCGCCATCATTGAAACCTAATGCACTACATAATCTATGTAGGTAGTGTTTGGATCCAAAAGTGTTCAACGTGAATGTAATCATGAGGAGACAATCAAATCCAGAATGTGGAACATTATAAACATAAGACAACTGGCTCTAACTCTTTAAAAATTCAGTATCATGAAACACAAAAGAAGTTAAGGGCAGAGGACTATTCTAGTTTAAAACAGAATAAAGAGTAACAACCAAATGTTAATATGTGAAACTTAACTGAATCCTGGATAAGAAAATAAACTGTAAGAGATATGTTGAGAACAGTTGGGATATTTTAAATATGGGCTGTATATTAAGTGATAATTGTGAATTACTGTTAATTGATTAACTCTGTAGTGTGCACACACAAACATATACACACACAATGAGATCTCTTCCTCTTCATGTAAGACCCTAGTTCACCTGAATTAGGGTGATGCTTGTGGTAACGAACCCGCCTACCCATGTGGGAAGTTCTTATTTCTGTGAGCTGAATGGTGAAGTGTTTAGGGTTGAAATATCGTTGTATCTGCAACATATTTTAAAGTGACTCAGAAACAAATGGAGATAGAGATAAAGAAAAGGTGCAAGTATTAGCAATTGGGGAATCTAAATAGATATAATAATGTGTTTGTAATACTCTTCTCTGTATGTTTGAAGTTTTTCCAAAACTGTTGGAAGAAACAGTTTTTATTATATAAAAGTAATAACTACCTAGGGTAATAAAACTTTGTGATATGTTTCCAAAGAAAATTTTAAGCAATTAAACACTTGTTGGTTGGGCGTCTATTAATATTACATTAAATTTTACCTTCTTCTTACATTACCTACCTAAGATCTAGTCCTGCTAAATCTAGTTTGAAAATACCTTCTATTTTCTGACACACTGGAATTAAACCATTTTGTATCATGATTTATAGGCAATAAAAATCATGAAACAAAATGCTTGCTGTTTCTCACTCAGGTTTTGGTAATACCCTATAATGTATCTCTACCTATCAGGTGACAATGTTCTTACATCCTAAATGTTGTTATATTAATATAAGTGTGTGTTTGGAGTACATTTTTTTTTTATTTTAAATATTTGCAGCAAGACCTGTCCTAGTATCTTCTCATTCTTAAGATATTTTTTATACTGTCTCATGGTTCATGTCTTCATTTCTTCATTCATTCCACAAATATTTACTGCATGCCTACTGTGTGCTAGACTCGGTACTAGGTTTTTATGTGATCTGAACAATAATGAGAGTCTTAGGATTTTGGTCTGTTTCTTTCAGCATTTACTTTGATAAGTGTTTAGCTGTCTCTTTTGCTCCTGGTTTCTGGTTTAAAGAGCCTTATATACATACAGTTGTTGTTGTTCAGTCGTTCAGTCATGTCCAACTCTTTGCAGTCCCATGGACTGCAGTGCGCCAGGCATATCTGTCCTTTACCACCTCCCAGAGTGTGCTCAAACTCATGTGCATTGACTCAGTGATGCTATCCAACCATTTCATCCTCTGTCGTCCCCTTCTCCCCCTACTTTCAATCTTTCCCAACACCAAGAGTCTTTCCCAGTGAGTTGGCTCTTCGCATCAGGTGGCCAAAGTATTGGATCTTCAACTTTAGTATCAATCCTTCCAATGAACATTCAGGGTTGATTTCCTTTAGGTTTGACTGGTTTGACCTTGCTGTCCAAGGGACATGCATATATACAGTATACTGTTAAAAAGCAAATCATTAATAGTACCCTGCATTGGAGACATCAGGACTTCTATTACTCTCTGTGTGTATTTAATGTCTCTAATGCTGATTTCCAAATCTATGTTTTGCTTCTGTCTTTGATTCTTAGGAATAGAAACCTGTGGAATCTTGCTTCCATGGAGGAAATGGAGGCTACAAGGCATGAACTCTTTAGCTTCCAGCTCTCCCAAATAGGAACTTCTATGCTTTTTTATTCATTCTTATCTCTTTCCCTGCCTCACAGAATAGTGTCACTCCTCATTATGCATTTGATACTGTTGGCTGTCTCCTTTTCAAACTATTGCCTTTTTCCCACTAGATCTAGTCCTGCTAAATCTAGTTTGAAAATACCTTCTATTTTCTGACACACTGGAATTAAACCATTTTGTATCATGATTTATAGGCAATAAAAATCATGAAACAAAATGCTTGCTGTTTCTCACTCAGGTTTTGGTAATACCCTATAATGTATCTCTACCTATCAGGTGACAATGTTCTTACATCCTAAATGTTGTTATATTAATATAAGTGTGTGTTTGGAGTACATTTTTTTTTTATTTTAAATATTTGCAGCAAGACCTGTCCTAGTATCTTCTCATTCTTAAGATATTTTTTATACTGTCTCATGGTTCATGTCTTCATTTCTTCATTCATTCCACAAATATTTACTGCATGCCTACTGTGTGCTAGATTCTGTACTAGGTTTTATGTGATCTGAACAATAATGAGAGTCTTAGGATTTTGGTCTGTTTCTTTCAGCATTTACTTTGATAAGTGTTTAGCTGTCTCTTTTGCTCCTGGTTTCTGGTTTAAAGAGCCTTATATACATACAGTTGTTGTTGTTCAGTCGTTCAGTCATGTCCAACTCTTTGCAGTCCCATGGACTGCAGTGCGCCAGGCATATCTGTCCTTTACCACCTCCCAGAGTGTGCTCAAACTCATGTGCATTGACTCAGTGATGCTATCCAACCATTTCATCCTCTGTCGTCCCCTTCTCCCCCTACTTTCAATCTTTCCCAACACCAAGAGTCTTTCCCAGTGAGTTGGCTCTTCGCATCAGGTGGCCAAAGTATTGGATCTTCAACTTTAGTATCAATCCTTCCAATGAACATTCAGGGTTGATTTCCTTTAGGTTTGACTGGTTTGACCTTGCTGTCCAAGGGACATGCATATATACAGTATACTTTTAAAAAAGCAAATCATTAATAGTACCCTGCATTGGAGACATCAGGACTTCTATTACTCTCTGTGTGTATTTAATGTCTCTAATGCTGATTTCCAAATCTATGTTTTGCTTCTGTCTTTGATTCTTAGGAATAGAAACCTGTGGAATCTTGCTTCCATGGAGGAAATGGAGGCTACAAGGCATGAACTCTTTAGCTTCCAGCTCTCCCAAATAGGAACTTCTATGCTTTTTTATTCATTCTTATCTCTTTCCCTGCCTCACAGAATAGTGTCACTCCTCATTATGCATTTGATACTGTTGGCTGTCTCCTTTTTCTCAAAACTCTCTATTGCCTTAGATTTTATGATTCCACACATTCCTGGTGCTCCTCATAAAAGATCAATTCTTTCTTGTTTTCCCTTTGGGAATCAGCTTTCACTATTTGCCATTTTGCCACAGGTATAACCCAGGCTTCCGTCCTCTGCCAGTTCTTTTTTCTCATGGAACTCCTTTTATCCTCTTGTCAATTCTGTCAGTTTTATTTGCAATGATGATTTCTACATCCTTATCAGTCTACAGAGCTCCACCTTGACCCCAGCCTTCAGTGTCCAACTACCAACTGAAAGCCCCCACTTGAATATTTCACGAACAGTGCAAACCCCACAAGTATCAAACTGAGCTCTCCAATCCCCACTGTCTGCTTTAACAGTTGCTCATCTTGTATATTTTTAAAATCTCAATTGATGATACCACCTTTTGACTTTTTAATTTAAGTATAAAAACTTAATACATACTTCATTCTTTGCTATAGATATAGCAAAAATCTTTGAGTTGATTTCTATCATCTTTCTTTTAAATCATTAAATTCAGCTACTTCTGAAGTTTTTTTAACAATCAGTTGGTAAATGTGTGTCTCTTAACCTTCCTGTCTTTTCCATTTTAGGTGTCCTCTGAAAAATCTGGATTCTTCTTTTAAAACTCTTTTATTTATCACTTTGATAAGTTTTTAGCTGTCTCTTTTGCTCCTGGTTTCTGGTTTCAGCATCTGCCATGATCACTTCTCTTCACTTTTACTTTCATGACTCAATATTAGATAATTTAAGCCAAATTTGATACTGTTGCTTTGGGAAACAAATATCCTAAATTACTTTGTCCCTCTCATACTGTTCAGAATTAGTCATGGTTTGAAGGTAGCGCTTTTCAAATAAGAATTTTTCTTGCATGAATATAAATATGTCTTGGGGTTTCCCTGGTAGCTCAGTGGTAAAAAGTTCGCCTGCTAAAGCAGGAGCCATGGGTTCAATCCCTGATCTGGGAAGATCCCACATGCTGTGGAGCAACTGAGCCTGTGAGCCACAGCTATTGAACATGTGCTCTAGAGCCTCGGAGCCACAGCTGTTGAGCCTATGTGCTGCAACTACTGAAGCCGGTGAGCCCTAGAGCCCGAGTTCCACAACAGGAAAAGTCGCTGCAACAAGAAGCCTGGGGCTTCCCCTGGTGGTCCAGTGGGTAGGGACACTGCCTTGCAGTGCAAGGGGTGCTGGTTTGATCCCTGGCCTGGGAAGATCCCACGTGCCGCGGAGTGGCTGGACTGATGTGTCCAATTACTGAGCCGGAGCCCTGGAGTGCACGCGCCCAGAGCCGGTGCTCTGCGACAACAGAGGCCACCGCGATGGGAGGCCCACAGGAGCCAAAGAACAAAGACAAATGAAAAAACAGAGAAATGAAAGACCAATAGAAGTGGCCTGCCCGTACCCCTCCCTCCTCACCCCACCCCCCAAAGGATAAATAAATAAAATAAATGTTAAAATAATAATAATAATAATAATAAATTAAAAAAAAAAAAACAAGAAGCCTGCTCACCTCAACTAGAGAGTAGCCCCCACTCCCTGCAACTAGAGATAGCCTGTGGCAGTAGTGAAAACCCAGAATAGCCAAAAATAAATAAATAAATAAATATTTTTTTTTAATTGAAAAAAAAAAAATGTCTTCCATGATTTTATTCAGGACATTAATTCACTCTTTAGGAAATGTTATTAATTGCTAAAATAATGATAGAAGTTAGATGTTGGGAAATTAAGGTGCTAAGAACAGTTACTTCAATAAGAAGATTGAATATTTTATCATGTTTGTGTTTCATGCATTTTGGTACCTTTCAAACACATTGTAAGTATGGTAGATTGTTCTGGATAAGACTAGGCCCAAAGATTTTTGAAACACTGAACAGAAAATACAGTTAAAACTATATTAAAACTATATTAAAACTTATAAGTAGGAGACTGTCACTGATGGCAGACAGCCAGTCTGGACTCAACCAGAAGCTGAATTTACTCCTTTTAGTTTACAGGATACTGATAAATGCAGGCAACTTCATAATATTACTCTATCTTTAGAAGGTTTTTTTTTTTAAAGATTTATTTATTTATTTATTTTGGGCGGGGGTCGGGTTGAGGAGGGCGGGGAGCAGGCGGGCCACTTCTATTGGTCTTTCGTTTTTCTATGTTCATCTGTCTTTGTTCTTTGGCTCCTGTGGGCCTCCCATCGCGGCGGCGTCTGTCGTTGTAGAACGCCGGCTCTGGGCGCATGCGCTCCAGAGCTCTGGCTCGGTAATTGGACACATCAGCCCAGTCGCTCCGCGGCACGCGGGATCTTCCCAGGTCAGGGCTCAAACTGGCACCCCTTGCACTGCAAGGCGGTGTCCTTACCCACTGGACCACCAGGGGAAGCCCTAGAAGGTTTTTGATAAAGAGATCAAGGTTGAAACTCCCAGCCTTCTATGGAAGGATGCTTAGAGAGGCTTCCAGCTAAAAATGAACAAGTTAAAGGTGAAACTGACTCACTGAAGTAATATTAAAGCCTCTTTGCTAAATAAAATTGACATGGCTAAGAACTGAAGTATCCAAGGTGGGGGTCATCCATGTTCTTAACTAGCTTATTTTCACTAAATCTGAACGGTATCTATTTATAACTTTTGTGTCGAGTTGACCTGCCAGTGATAAGGTGTTTGTAACTGCTCTTAGTATCCTGTATCAATTTTCTTGATAATATGGAACAGGAACAATTTCTTTTAGGCCATTATAGTTTCCCTCAAGATACTTGTTCTTACAGTTTGACCTTGTGACATGTGGAAATTTGAAGTTATAAAAGATATGAAACTAGTTTTCCTTTCTCTGTCCCTGAAGACTTATTTCATTGTCAAGTTTCAACACAGAGTTAATTACACATCTTTGGGTGTGGTTTATTTAATTATTCTCTATGGGAAAACAAGTCATAGGAAAATAGTTTAGCAATGTTAAATATGCTCAGTAAATTAAAGATTTTTTAAAATTAAAAGTTATAAAGTTTATTTCTAGAATGGGTCTAGATATAAAGCAAGTACCCGATCTTTTTTCTTCTGAGTACATACATAGGGGCTTCCCTGATAACTCAGATGATAAAGAATCTGCTCACAATGGAAAAGACCTGGGTTCAGCCCCTAGATTGGAAAGAACCCCCGGAGAAGGAAATGGCAACCCACTTCAGTGTTCTTGCCTGGATAATTCTATGGACAGAGGAACCTGGCAGGCTACAGTACACAGGGTCGCAAAGAGTCAGACACGACTGAGTGACTAACACACACAAATGTATACATACAGCCACCACTGACTAGTGGAGGACAGCGGAGCGTGGCACGCTGCAGTTCATGGGATTGTAGAGTCGGATATGACTTTGCGACTGAACAACAAGAACCACCATTGAATAACCACAAGTATTAGGTGTTCTGATTTAGATATATGCTTCTTTGTGCTTTTGGATAGGGGTTGGAGAAAGCATATGGAGACATTTGTAATATGCACTGAGACAGGTTACCCAAAACTAGTTGCTTATTTCTGTGGCTGGCTCAGGCAGACTCTTGGTAGGAGATGATGTTGAGGGTTGCTTGCAGGAGATGAGAATGAATGGAGAGGGAGAGCTGATGAGATACTTTGATGAGAGAGTGTGAGGTTTGGGCTTGAGAATCTGAGAAACAAAGTGCCATGGCTGCAGGGAGTAGGTCTTTCTCTGTGTATCTGAGAAGCACCCAGACCTGATCTGAAAGGTGCAGACAATGGAGCCGGCACTGTTTATTGGCTGCATCCTTGGGATAAGTCATGGGGAGCTGCCAGGTGTGTCCTCAGCATTAGGATCAGTGGTTCTCCATCAAGCAGTGTCAAGGACAGTCAACAGTGGCCAGGGGCACCTGCAGCAGAAGAGAAAGAGCATGAATGGGAATTGGTTTGTGAACACCTTAAGGCTCAGGGTCAGTGCTATGCCATTCCAAGTACACCATTCACTTTTTACTTCCTGTGAACCTCAGTTGTGCTCTGGGGAGTGATGTTCACCCAGAACACCATCTCAGTTGTTTCCCTGGAATTGGGCAATGTGGCCATCTGATCCTGGGAAGCATAGCTTTTGCAGGTTCCCAGAAATAATTACAGGCTGCCTTAGTTATAAAGTTTATTTCTAGAATGGGTCTAGATATAAAGCAAGTACCCGATCTTTTTTCTTCTGAGTACATACATAGGGGCTTCCCTGATAACTCAGATGATAAAGAATCTGCTCACAATGGAAAAGACCTGGGTTCAGCCCCTAGATTGGAAAGAACCCCGGAAAGGAAATGGCAACCCACTTCAGTGTTCTTGCCTGATAATTCCATGGACAGAGGAACCTGGCAGGCTACAGTACACAGGGTCGCAAAGAGTCAGACACGACTGAGTGACTAACACACACAAATGTATACATACAGCCACCACTGACTAGTGGAGGACAGCGGAGCGTGGCACGCTGCAGTTCATGGGATTGTAGAGTCGGATATGACTTTGCGACTGAACAACAAGAACCACCATTGAATAACCACAAGTATTAGGTGTTCTGATTTAGATATATGCTTCTTTGTGCTTTTGGATAGGGGTTGGAGAAAGCATATGGAGACATTTGTAATATGCACTGAGACAGGTTACCCAAAACTAGTTGCTTATTTCTGTGGCTGGCTCAGGCAGACTCTTGGTAGGAGATGATGTTGAGGGTTGCTTGCAGGAGATGAGAATGAATGGAGAGGGAGAGCTGATGAGATACTTTGATGAGAGAGTGTGAGGTTTGGGCTTGAGAATCTGAGAAACAAAGTGCCATGGCTGCAGGGAGTAGGTCTTTCTCTGTGTATCTGAGAAGCACCCAGACCTGATCTGAAAGGTGCAGACAATGGAGCCGGCACTGTTTATTGGCTGCATCCTTGGGATAAGTCATGGGGAGCTGCCAGGTGTGTCCTCAGCATTAGGATCAGTGGTTCTCCATCAAGCAGTGTCAAGGACAGTCAACAGTGGCCAGGGGCACCTGCAGCAGAAGAGAAAGAGCATGAATGGGAATTGGTTTGTGAACACCTTAAGGCTCAGGGTCAGTGCTATGCCATTCCAAGTACACCATTCACTTTTTACTTCCTGTGAACCTCAGTTGTGCTCTGGGGAGTGATGTTCACCCAGAACACCATCTCAGTTGTTTCCCTGGAATTGGGCAATGTGGCCATCTGATCCTGGGAAGCATCGCTTTTGCAGGTTCCCAGAAATAATTACAGGCTGCCTTAAATGGGCTGCTGAGGTTCAAACTATCAAACTGGAAGGGACCCAAGCTGTTGTGATTTTGATGTATCCTCATTTTGATATATCCTCATTTTGGGCTTCTCTAGTGGCTCGGGTGGTAAAGGATATGCCTGCAATGCAGGTGACCTGAGTTCAATCCCTGGATTGGGAAGATCCTCTGAAGAAAGGAATGACAACCCTCTCCAGTATTCTTGCCTGGAAAATTCCATGGACAGACAAGCCTGGTAGGCTACAGGGCAACAGTCCATGGGGTCACAAAGTGTTGGACATGAGTGAGCAGCTAACACTTTCACAGCATTATTTTTTCCATTTTGTTTTGATAACATCTGGGAATTTGGATTGCTTAGTTTTACACACTCTTGCTAGATATTGTTAGGTTCTCTCTCAGCAGGGCCCAGCTGGAGTCTCAGCAGTGTTCCAGATTCAAGCATATTTGGAGGACTGGTGGGACAGAACTATCAGCAGCCCATTTACAGGAGGGATTGGAGTGACTTGTGGGTGGATCAAGGACCATGAACCAGTGATGAATAGGCAATTCTCGTAACAGTATATAGGACGTCCCTAGTGGTTCAGCATAAAGAATCTGCCTGTGGTGCAGGAGCCACAGGAGATACAGATTTGACCCCTGGGTTAGGAAGACCCCTGGAGGAGGGCATGGCAACCCACTTCAGTGTTCTTGCCTGGAGAGTCCCACGGACAGAGGAGCCTGGTGGGCTACAGTCCATGGGGTCGCAAAGAGTCGGACACGACTGAAGTAACTTGGCAGGCATGCACATAATAGTATATTGTGTCTTCCTTAATTTTTTTGTCTCCATTTCCACACCTCTCATTCATATTTGGGTTGTGAAGTAAATTTGTAAAAAAAGTAAATCTGTTCAGTACAGAGTTCAGTATGGAGCAAGCTCCCCTGGGAGATTCACACAGTGCTGACCCTTCTGGAGTGAGGTCATGCCAGCTGAAGAAGAGAATTGCACACCTTTGAGAAACATTTCCTGGTGTATTACTGGGCCCCGATAGAGACAGAATATTAGACTGTGAGGAGCTAAGGAGGCATGGGTTCAGACATGTTCATGAGGGATTTTGTCAGTTATAAGTCAGATGGGCCCAGCAGCAGTTCATCAAAAGGGTGGCATCACAGAGGACCAGAGGGCAAAAAGGGAACCTAGACCCCCATGCTCAGGTAATCTCTTCCTCACTCATACCTATGACTGTCTTGTCAGGGGAGGTCCTGTAAAACCAGCTAAAGGAGGAGGCTCACAGAGGCATAGGCTGTTTAGTTGCTAAGTCACGTCCTACTCTTTGCAACCCAATGGACAATAGCACTCCAGGCGTCCCTGTCCTTCAGTATATTCCACAGCTCGCTCAAACTTGTGTCCATTGAGTCAGTGATTCCATCCAACCATCTCATGCTCTGTCGTCCCCTTCTCCTCCTGCCCTTAATTTTTCCCAGCATCAGGGTCTTTTCCAATGAGTCGGCTCTTCGCGTCAAGTGGCCAAAGTATTGGAGCTTCAGCATCAGTCTCTCCAATGAATATTCAGGGTTGATTTCCTTTAGGATTGACTGGTTTGATCTCCTTGCTGTCCAAGGGACTCTCAAGAGTCTTCTCTAGCGCCACAATGTGAAAGCATCAGTTCTTTGGCTCCCAGCCTGCTTTGATGAATAGGCAATTCTCGTAACAGTATATAGGACGTCCCTAGTGGTTCAGCATAAAGAATCTGCCTGTGGTGCAGGAGCCACAGGAGATACAGATTTGACCCCTGGGTTAGGAAGACCCCTGGAGGAGGGCATGGCAACCCACTTCAGTGTTCTTGCCTGGAGAGTCCCACGGACAGAGGAGCCTGGTGGGCTACAGTCCATGGGGTCGCAAAGAGTCGGACACGACTGAAGTAACTTGGCAGGCATGCACATAATAGTATATTGTGTCTTCCTTAATTTTTTTGTCTCCATTTCCACACCTCTCATTCATATTTGGGTTGTGAAGTAAATTTGTAAAAAAAGTAAATCTGTTCAGTACAGAGTTCAGTATGGAGCAAGCTCCCCTGGGAGATTCACACAGTGCTGACCCTTCTGGAGTGAGGTCATGCCAGCTGAAGAAGAGAATTGCACACCTTTGAGAAACATTTCCTGGTGTATTACTGGGCCCCGATAGAGACAGAATATTAGACTGTGAGGAGCTAAGGAGGCATGGGTTCAGACATGTTCATGAGGGATTTTGTCAGTTATAAGTCAGATGGGACCAGCAGCAGTTGATAAAAAGGGTGGCATCACAGAGGACCAGAGGGCAAAAAGGGAACCTAGACCCCCATGCTCAGGTAATCTCTTCCTCACTCATACCTATGACTGTCTTGTCAGGGGAGGTCCTGTAAAACCAGCTAAAGGAGGAGGCTCACAGAGGCATAGGCTGTTTAGTTGCTAAGTCACGTCCTACTCTTTGCAACCCAATGGACAATAGCACTCCAGGCGTCCCTGTCCTTCAGTATATTCCACAGCTCGCTCAAACTTGTGTCCATTGAGTCAGTGATTCCATCCAACCATCTCATGCTCTGTCGTCCCCTTCTCCTCCTGCCCTTAATTTTTCCCAGCATCAGGGTCTTTTCCAATGAGTCGGCTCTTCGCGTCAAGTGGCCAAAGTATTGGAGCTTCAGCATCAGTCTCTCCAATGAATATTCAGGGTTGATTTCCTTTAGGATTGACTGGTTTGATCTCCTTGCTGTCCAAGGGACTCTCAAGAGTCTTCTCTAGCGCCACAATGTGAAAGCATCAGTTCTTTGGCTCCCAGCCTGCTTTATGGCATTACTCTCACATCCTTACATAGCTATTAGAAAAACTATAGCTTTGACTATATCGACCTTTGTTGACAAGGTGATGTCTTCTGTTACATAGGTAAAAACCAAATATGATTATGACTGCATTATATCCACTTTTAGGTGTGACTTTGAACAATGGTAGGCAGGGAGAATCTTCCCAATAGGCAGAGCCATGCATGGTATAATTGGTCATGTACTTTGTAGGAGGAGAAATGGGCCAAGAGAAGAGTATACGCAGATTCTTTGGCTGTGGTCAATGGTGAGGACCTAGAAAGAAGAGACTGACAGATCTGCATAAGGAAATCTAGAGAAGAGCCTTGTGAATAGACCTATGAGAACTGACACCAGTGAGCAGATCTTTCTGTCAAATGTTAATGTCTACCAGAGAGCATCCACACATGGATAAGGCAACGAACAACCAAGGAGACAAGACGGTTAAGCCATTTGATGTTAACCAATCAATGTCATAAGATGGCCCATTGCTGGCATGATGGGCACATGAGCATATTGGCTGTGGGAGCAGAGCCTGAGGTTACTTGTGGGCCCAGCAGCCTAGCCTCCTACTTGCCAAAGTGGCTGTAGCTACTGCCGCCAACCTGCCAGCATAGAGACCAATGCTGAGCCCTTGAGACGGCACCATTTGTTAGGGAGACCACTGGTCACTTAGTGACCACACTGGATATCTTGCTTTTTCTACTCAGTAATAGTAGAAATATCTGATAATCCCTCAAAGTCAGCTGCTGTGGCCTGGGTTCAATCCCTGGTTAGGAAACTGAGATTCCCACAAGCTGTGCAGTGAGGGGAAAAAAAAAAAAAACGGGTATGACATTGTTTGAAAAAGGTACCAATGAGTATAATTTGAAGAGATAATTGCCAGATGTTTTACAAAAAAGCTCTAATACTTCCTGTTTCCACAGCAGTACGTGGGAACCTCCTCCCCACATTCTTGCCAGTACTGGCCATTATTGCTTTAAAACTTTTTTGATAAAATAGATTTAAAGTGATATCTCATAGTTACTATATATTTCTGTGATCATAGTATTTTTTTTTAATATTTATTTATTTGAGGGGGATGAGGTGGGGGGGGCGGGCAGGCCACTTCCATTGGTCTTTCATTTATCTATTTTCATCCATCTTTGTTCTTTGGCCCGTGTGGGCCTCCCATCGCAGTGGCCTCTGTTGTCGCAGAGCACCGGCTCTGGGTGCATGCACTCCAGAGCTGTGGCTCGGTAATTGGACACATCGGTCCAGCTGCTCCGCGGCACATGGGATCTTCCCAGGCCAGGGATCAAACTGGCGCCCCTTGCACTGGAAGGCGGTGTCCTTATCCACTGGCCCACCGGGGAAGCCCTGATCATAGTATTTTTATGTATTTATCAGTTATTAAATTTTTTCTTCTGTTAATTGTCTGCTCATATCTTTTTCCTTCTTTTCTACTAGATTTTTGTTCTCTTCTGCTTAGTTTGTAAGAGTTCATTATTTATCATAGTTATAAAGTCTGTTGTGTATTAGTTTAAGTTAGTTTCTTTTATACTTCTGGCCTTCCAGTGCTGTCTACCTGTTGTTTAAATATATATCTTCCCAGATTTTTTTCTTCAAGGATCTTGTTTGATTAATCTATAAGTATTCCCACAGTGATTCCACCCACCTTCGTTATGTATTACTTTTCACATATATGTTGAAATCTTTCTGGATTCGTATCCCTTCCATTGATATGTTTGTCTCATTTAGAACTCTGTCATCATTTGATAACAGTGACTTTTCAGTGTGTTCCTATATCTGCTAAATCTTCCTTTACTGTTTATTTTGCTATACTGTCATTTATTTTTATGTATAACCTTTACAGGTATTTTATCTAATTCCAACATGCATCCATACCCTATCAGAGTATTAATTGAAATTTTATTAAATTTATATGTTGTTTTGAGAAAATGGACTTTCCAGCATTGATGGCCTTATCTAATAACATCAATGGTTTTTCTTTCATTCAGTGCTTGCTTTATGTTCTGAAATAAGGCATTATTTTCTTTATTTGCTGTGCTTTTCTTGTCAAATTTAGCTCCAAATAATTTATGTTTTTCTCCTTTTGTGAGTTGTTTTTTTTTTTTTTTTTTTTTTTTTTGAGGTACATTCCAAAGTTAGGGCTCCTGACCAATGACGGGAAACCTTCGATGTGTCCAGATGCTTGTAAGTTAGAAATTATTTGGTCTGTATTTCTTTTGATGCATGGTTCATGTTCCAATTACATCGGATCTCAGCATTTTATCCTGGTTCTTTTGGGTGCATGCACCTCGCTCGCTTACTGACGGCTAACGTCTCTACCCTGTTTGAACGTCGCCAGTCAGACCCCCAGCCGCCCTGAGCTGTCAGCTCCACGTGTAGGCCCCAGAGGACTGCAGAGCCTCCCTGGGGAGGGATGTGGGCTTGTTCATGTACCCTCGGCAATGCCAGGTGAGTTGCATTTTTAACCTCATTTCTTTTTCTAAATGTTTGTTAAAATGAGTAGAGAAAAGTCAGTAACTCCTATGTATTGATCTTGTCTTAAAGCATCTTATCAAAGCATTCTTGATCAAATTCTGTTTTTTTTTCTTATTTCTGCAGCGTTTTCTTTATGTATTAGTTTAGTTAGTTTTTTTATACTTCTGGCCTTCCAGTGCTGTCTACCTGTTGTTTAAATATATATCTTCCCAGATTTTTTTCTTCAAGGATCTTGTTTGATTAATCTATAAGTATTCCCACAGTGATTCCACCCACCTTCGTTATGTATTACTTTTCACATATATGTTGAAATCTTTCTGGATTCGTATCCCTTCCATTGATATGTTTGTCTCATTTAGAACTCTGTCATCATTTGATAACAGTGACTTTTCAGTGTGTTCCTATATCTGCTAAATCTTCCTTTACTGTTTATTTTGCTATACTGTCATTTATTTTTATGTATAACCTTTACAGGTATTTTATCTAATTCCAACATGCATCCATACCCTATCAGAGTATTAATTGAAATTTTATTAAATTTATATGTTGTTTTGAGAAAATGGACTTTCCAGCATTGATGGCCTTATCTAATAACATCAATGGTTTTTCTTTCATTCAGTGCTTGCTTTATGTTCTGAAATAAGGCATTATTTTCTTTATTTGCTGTGCTTTTCTTGTCAAATTTAGCTCCAAATAATTTATGTTTTTCTCCTTTTGTGAGTTGTTTTTTTTTTTTTTTTTTTTTTTTTGAGGTACATTCCAAAGTTAGGGCTCCTGACCAATGACGGGAAACCTTCGATGTGTCCAGATGCTTGTAAGTTAGAAATTATTTGGTCTGTATTTCTTTTGATGCATGGTTCATGTTCCAATTACATCGGATCTCAGCATTTTATCCTGGTTCTTTTGGGTGCATGCACCTCGCTCGCTTACTGACGGCTAACGTCTCTACCCTGTTTGAACGTCGCCAGTCAGACCCCCAGCCGCCCTGAGCTGTCAGCTCCACGTGTAGGCCCCAGAGGACTGCAGAGCCTCCCTGGGGAGGGATGTGGGCTTGTTCATGTACCCTCGGCAATGCCAGGTGAGTTGCATTTTTAACCTCATTTCTTTTTCTAAATGTTTGTTAAAATGAGTAGAGAAAAGTCAGTAACTCCTATGTATTGATCTTGTCTTAAAGCATCTTATCAAATTCTGTTACTTATTCTTGCAGCGTTTCTTTAACCTGTATATCTAGAGTTTTATCTTCTTTTCTCTTAATGCTTTTTATCATTTTTCCCGTGCCACCGAATGTACTGGACTGTTTGAGACAATGTCTAATAATTCTGACATATTACCCTATTTACTAATTTCAATTAAATAGTTTTGGTATTTTGCGCCCTAGGCTGTTTTCTATTGGGCTTTGGTAAATAATCTATTGTATGAAGGGTTTTCTTCAGTTTTATATAGAATTTTTATTAGGTATTGCTACTGACTTTTATCAAAAATCTTTTTTAGCCCCTATTGAAATGATCATATAGTCTTTCTCCTTAAAATTTATTGATAAAATGCATACTCTTTTTTTTCTAGCTCATGATTTTTATTTTATTTTTTTCTTTTTTTATTTTATCCTTTATTTTAAAGATTTTACAGAGTTTTGTTGTTCACCAACATGTATGTTCCCAGATGATAAAATGCATACTCTTGATAGAATTCTTCTTATTAAGCCACCTCAAAAATACTTGACTACATTACTAGATTAAATGTAATTCTTTGGAATCATACATCTGTATTTCTAAACTTGGAAATATATGTCTATACTCATGAATGATATTGGTTTACAGATTTACTGTTTTTTGTATATGCTTCATCAAGTTTACATTTAAACTTTGCTAACTTTATAAAATAAACTACTGGGCTTTCTATCTTTTCATTAATAGCCTAGGATAGTTAAAATTACATTAAATTTTCTGCTCTTTAAAGAATAGATAAAAGTCAGCTGGTAAGTCATCTAGTTCTGGTACAGTTTACACTGTGAGGTTAACACTTTTCCAGCTCCATCTGTAGCAATTGTTCTATTCATGTTTACCATCTTTCTTGGATAGGTTTTATTTACGTAGGAAATCCTTTATTTAATTCCAATTATTATGAGCCTCCTGGAGGGATGTGGGCTTGTTCATGTACCCTCGGCAATGAGTTGCATTTTTAACCTCATTTCTTTTTCTAAATGTTTGTTAAAATGAGTAGAGAAAAGTCAGTAACTCCTATGTATTGATCTTGTCTTAAAGCATCTTATCAAATTCTGTTACTTATTCTTGCAGCGTTTCTTTAACCTGTATATCTAGAGTTTTATCTTCTTTTCTCTTAATGCTTTTTATCATTTTTCCCGTGCCACCGAATGTACTGGACTGTTTGAGACAATGTCTAATAATTCTGACATATTACCCTATTTACTAATTTCAATTAAATAGTTTTGGTATTTTGCGCCCTAGGCTGTTTTCTATTGGGCTTTGGTAAATAATCTATTGTATGAAGGGTTTTCTTCAGTTTTATATAGAATTTTTATTAGGTATTGCTACTGACTTTTATCAAAAATCTTTTTTAGCCCCTATTGAAATGATCATATAGTCTTTCTCCTTAAAATTTATTGATAAAATGCATACTCTTTTTTTTCTAGCTCATGATTTTTATTTTATTTTTTTCTTTTTTTATTTTATCCTTTATTTTAAAGATTTTACAGAGTTTTGTTGTTCACCAACATGTATGTTCCCAGATGATAAAATGCATACTCTTGATAGAATTCTTCTTATTAAGCCACCTCAAAAATACTTGACTACATTACTAGATTAAATGTAATTCTTTGGAATCATACATCTGTATTTCTAAACTTGGAAATATATGTCTATACTCATGAATGATATTGGTTTACAGATTTACTGTTTTTTGTATATGCTTCATCAAGTTTACATTTAAACTTTGCTAACTTTATAAAATAAACTACTGGGCTTTCTATCTTTTCATTAATAGCCTAGGATAGTTAAAATTACATTAAATTTTCTGCTCTTTAAAGAATAGATAAAAGTCAGCTGGTAAGTCATCTAGTTCTGGTACAGTTTACACTGTGAGGTTAACACTTTTCCAGCTCCATCTGTAGCAATTGTTCTATTCATGTTTACCATCTTTCTTGGATAGGTTTTATTTACGTAGGAAATCATTTATTTATCCTAGCTTCCAAATGTATTGATGTAAAGGTGTGTATGGTATTTACTCTTAGTATTCTTTTAATCACTCCATCTCGGGCATATCTCCAATCTCATTCCTAATTGTGTATATTTTTATTCCCTTTATTTGTCCCTAATTAAACTCATAAAAGTTTATTAATATTTTGACTTATTAAAAAAGTGTTTTATGTTATTAAATGAGAGTAATTTAAGTCATAAAGCATCATGCATCTCCCAGTTGTCTTTGATGATGAAGAGGGACGGTGTTTTTCCCCAGAAGAAATCTCAAAGAAACTTTTTCTTTTTTTGTAAGAAACTTTTTGTAATAGCCACGAAAGAAATTTCCTGGTGGCCCAGTGGGTAGGACTCCATGTTTCCACTGCAAGGGGCATGGGTTTGATTCCTGGTTGGGGAACTGAGATCCTACCTGCTGTGCAGTGTGGCCAAAAATAAAAAAGTGAAATAAAAAATAAATTTTTAAAAAGTCACAAAATAGGCAAAATAAGCAATTATGCAGCAGACAGAAAATAATGGAAACATGAGAAGTACATATGAGTTTAGTGTAATTATCTTCATTGTCATTTATGAACACAGAGTAAAACTTTAAAAATAAATGTTCATGCCTCTGACAAACAGATGTATTCACTGTTGCTATACTCAGTCATTTATTTTTCTATATAACCTTTACAGGTATTTTATCTAATTCCAACCTTTTGTCTGATTCCTTGCTAAGAGTACTCTGTGTGTGCGTGTTCAGTCATTCAGTGTCTAATGCTTTCTGATCCCATGGACTATATAGCCCGCCAGGCTACTCTGTCTATGGGGGTTTCCTGGCAGGCATATGGAGTGGGTTGCCATTTCTTCCTCCAGAGGATCTTCCTGACCCAGGGACAGAATCCAAGTCTCCTGTGGCTTCTGCATGGCCGGCAAATTCTTTACCATTCAGCCACCGTGGAAGCCAACACTATTCTTTGCTTTGAGAAAAAAGTGCAGTCAAACTTATACTGAGAAAGAAAATGCTTCCACAATTATCAAGGTGTCTTGTCTTAGAGTATTGTGGGGAATAGTGTTTTTTTTTCTTATTTTGTTGTCAAAGAATGTTTTTAAATTAAAATCCTTATCAGCAGATAAGTAGGTTGAGTTTGGTAACACCTTTGTTCTAGATCAAATAACGCATCTATAAACTTTCTAATAAGGTTACCATATGACCTAGCAATTCCACTTTTAAGTATATACCCAAAGTAATTGAAACTATACATTCACATGAAAACTTGTACATGGATGTCTATAGCAGTATTATCCATAATAACCAAAAGACAATCCAAATCTTCAGCTGATGAGTGGATAAACAAAATGTTATAAACTCTTACTTTGGAATATTATTCAGCCATTTTAAAGAAATGAAGTACTGACATTTGCTTCAACATGGATGAACCAAGAGAAAATTATGCTTGGAAAAGTCAGACATAAAAGGTTTCATGTTGTATGATTCCATTTCTCTAATATGTCTAGAACAGGAAAATATGTTAGAGACAAAAGATTAGCTGTGCAGTGTGGCCAAAAATAAAAAGTGAAATAAAAAAAAATTTTTTAAAAAAGTCACAAAATAGGCAAAATAAGCAATTATGCAGCAGACAGAAAATAATGGAAACATGAGAAGTACATATGAGTTTAGTGTAATTATCTTCATTGTCATTTATGAACACAGAGTAAAACTTTAAAAATAAATGTTCATGCCTCTGACAAACAGATGTATTCACTGTTGCTATACTCAGTCATTTATTTTTCTATATAACCTTTACAGGTATTTTATCTAATTCCAACCTTTTGTCTGATTCCTTGCTAAGAGTACTCTGTGTGTGCGTGTTCAGTCATTCAGTGTCTAATGCTTTCTGATCCCATGGACTATATAGCCCGCCAGGCTACTCTGTCTATGGGGGTTTCCTGGCAGGCATATGGAGTGGGTTGCCATTTCTTCCTCCAGAGGATCTTCCTGACCCAGGGACAGAATCCAAGTCTCCTGTGGCTTCTGCATGGCCGGCAAATTCTTTACCATTCAGCCACCGTGGAAGCCAACACTATTCTTTGCTTTGAGAAAAAAGTGCAGTCAAACTTATACTGAGAAAGAAAATGCTTCCACAATTATCAAGGTGTCTTGTCTTAGAGTATTGTGGGGAATAGTGTTTGTTTTTTCTTATTTTGTTGTCAAAGAATGTTTTTAAATTAAAATCCTTATCAGCAGATAAGTAGGTTGAGTTTGGTAACACCTTTGTTCTAGATCAAATAACGCATCTATAAACTTTCTAATAAGGTTACCATATGACCTAGCAATTCCACTTTTAAGTATATACCCAAAGTAATTGAAACTATACATTCACATGAAAACTTGTACATGGATGTCTATAGCAGTATTATCCATAATAACCAAAAGACAATCCAAATCTTCAGCTGATGAGTGGATAAACAAAATGTTATAAACTCTTACTTTGGAATATTATTCAGCCATTTTAAAGAAATGAAGTACTGACATTTGCTTCAACATGGATGAACCAAGAGAAAATTATGCTTGGAAAAGTCAGACATAAAAGGTTTCATGTTGTATGATTCCATTTCTCTAATATGTCTAGAACAGGAAAATATGTTAGAGACAAAAAGATTAGTTGTTGCCAGTAGCTGAGGGGAGGAAGAATGGGGAATGATGACTAGTGGGCACAGGGTGTCTTTTGAGGGTAAAAAGAATGTTCTGGAGTTAATGGTGATGATTGCATAAGATTGTGAATATGAGAAAAACCACTTGTACAGTTTAAAATGGTAAATATTTTATTATGTAAATTTTACCTAAAAACATTGCAAAATAAAAAATACCTAGGAAAAGTGTTAAGAATTGGTACGTATGCATGTCTGGAGCCCAGGGAAGAGGTCATTCTAAAGCGAGAAATTTAGAAGAGATTTCTATATTGATAGGATATAAAGTGTTGAATCTGAGTCTTTGTTTGCAGATAAAATGATTTTTTGTTGTAGGTGGCCATTCTGGGTTTTCACTGCTGCTGCAGACTGTTCTCTAGTTGCAGGGAGTGGGGGCTACTCTCTAGTTGAGGTGAGCAGGCTTCTTGTTGTGGTGACTTCTCTTGTTGTGGAACTCAGGCTTTAGGGCACATGGGTTTCAATAGTTCTGGCACATGGGTTCAACAGTTGCAGCTCTGAGGCTCTAGAGCACAGGCTCAACAGTTGTGTCTCACAGGCTTAGTTGCATCACAGCATGTGGGATCTTCCTGGTTCAGGGATCAAACCTGTGTCTCCTGCATTAGCAGGCGAACTCTTTACCACTGAGCTACCAGGGAAGCCCCATGTTTGCAGATAATAAAGTGTGAGGAAAATCCTATGGATCCCACAAAACAACCACTGCCAACTAATATGTGAATTTAGCAAGGTCCCAGGATACAAGGTTATATACAAAAATCAGTTGTATATTTATAGACCAGAGTAAAAAAATTAGAAAATGAAATACTAAAGAAACTACTCTGTTTCTAATAATTTTAGAAAAAAAAAAATATTGAGAAGTAAATTTAACAAAAGATATGTAACTACACTAAAAATTATTCAACATCGCTGAGAGAAGTTAAATAAAGTCTAGATAAATGATGAAGTAACCATAGTCATAGTGTGAAATGATAAGGAATACATATGTTTGTCTCTATTCTTGGTTCTAACACAGGGTTCCTGCATTCCATATTAAGAAGGATACTGGGGAAATCGTTTGTTCTTAGGTTTCATCTTTGACCCAATATTTTGAAATTCTTGTAATTTCCAAGTGACAAGAGTACTGGGAGCATCTTTTGTTCTAATATTTGATCTTTGACCTCAATTCCTGACACTTATTTGTGGGCTGTCTTTTGAAAAATTGGAATTGCATAAGATTGTGAATATGAGAAACCACTTGTACAGTTTAAAATGGTAAATATTTTATTATGTAAATTTTACCTAAAAACATTGCAAAATAAAAAATACCTAGGAAAAGTGTTAAGAATTGGTACGTATGCATGTCTGGAGCCCAGGGAAGAGGTCATTCTAAAGCGAGAAATTTAGAAGAGATTTCTATATTGATAGGATATAAAGTGTTGAATCTGAGTCTTTGTTTGCAGATAAAATGATTTTTTGTTGTAGGTGGCCATTCTGGGTTTTCACTGCTGCTGCAGACTGTTCTCTAGTTGCAGGGAGTGGGGGCTACTCTCTAGTTGAGGTGAGCAGGCTTCTTGTTGTGGTGACTTCTCTTGTTGTGGAACTCAGGCTTTAGGGCACATGGGTTTCAATAGTTCTGGCACATGGGTTCAACAGTTGCAGCTCTGAGGCTCTAGAGCACAGGCTCAACAGTTGTGTCTCACAGGCTTAGTTGCATCACAGCATGTGGGATCTTCCTGGTTCAGGGATCAAACCTGTGTCTCCTGCATTAGCAGGCGAACTCTTTACCACTGAGCTACCAGGGAAGCCCCATGTTTGCAGATAATAAAGTGTGAGGAAAATCCTATGGATCCCACAAAACAACCACTGCCAACTAATATGTGAATTTAGCAAGGTCCCAGGATACAAGGTTATATACAAAAATCAGTTGTATATTTATAGACCAGAGTAAAAAAATTAGAAAATGAAATACTAAAGAAACTACTCTGTTTCTAATAATTTTAGAAAAAATAAAATATTGAGAAGTAAATTTAACAAAAGATATGTAACTACACTAAAAATTATTCAACATCGCTGAGAGAAGTTAAATAAAGTCTAGATAAATGATGAAGTAACCATAGTCATAGTGTGAAATGATAAGGAATACATATGTTTGTCTCTATTCTTGGTTCTAACACAGGGTTCCTGCATTCCATATTAAGAAGGATACTGGGGAAATCGTTTGTTCTTAGGTTTCATCTTTGACCCAATATTTTGAAATTCTTGTAATTTCCAAGTGACAAGAGTACTGGGAGCATCTTTTGTTCTAATATTTGATCTTTGACCTCAATTCCTGACACAGGGCTTCTGAATCCCTTGGAACTTCCTGGGTGATAGAAGTGTCTTTTGTTTTAATGAGGCAGTTCTGGATGGACTCCTGGATGATTTCTTCATCAGGGCTGGTCACCAGAAAGACCAAGCCATGATTAGAAGTTTGAAATTTTCAGCCCCACGCTCTCATTCTCTAGGAAAGGAGAAAGGTGCTGAAAATGGAGTTAACTGATCATGCCTGTGTGATGAAGCCTCCATTAAAATCCCAATAGTATGGGGTTTGTGAAGCTTCTACATAGGTGGACACTTCTATGTACTGGGAAGGCGGTTGATTCCAATTCCACAGGAACAGAAGTTTCTGTGTTCGGTACCCTCCAGACCTTGCCCTGTGTACCTCTTCATCTGTTTGTTCATCTGTACCCTTTACATGATCCTTTATTGTACAGTAAACAGGTAGATGTAACCTGAGTTCTGTAGCTCTTCTAGCAAGTAACTGAATCCAAGGGGGAGGAGATCATGGGAACCTCTGAACTATAGCCAAGGTAGCCAGAAGTTGTGGGTACCCTGGGAACCTACTAGCAGCTGGCATCTGAAGTGGGAGCAGTCTCATGGTAATGAATAAACTCTTAATTTATGGGGTCTGTTGCCATCTTCAGGTAGGTAATATCAGAATTGAGTTAAGTTGTAGGACACCCAACTGCTGTGACAGAGAACTGATTGGGGTGAGAGAACCCCCTCAGGCTTTGTGTCAGAAGAGTTGTGGGCATGGTAGTAGAGAGTGTGAAGAAGGGGCACACAGGAGAAGGAGTGGGCTTTCCTAGCCACATGGATTGGCTGATTCAGTATTCATCGACACATCTAGCCCTTAGGCTTCCCTGGTGGCTCAGTGGTAAAGAATCTTCCTGCCAGTTCAGGAGACACAGAAGACATGGGTTCAATCCCTGGGTCGGGAAGGTCCCCTGGAGGAGGGCATGGCAACCCCCGGAGGGCAAAGGTCTGGAAATCGTTTGTTCTTAGGTTTCATCTTTGACCCAATATTTTGAAATTCTTGTAATTTCCAAGTGACAAGAGTACTGGGAGCATCTTTTGTTCTAATATTTGATCTTTGACCTCAATTCCTGACACAGGGCTTCTGAATCCCTTGGAACTTCCTGGGTGATAGAAGTGTCTTTTGTTTTAATGAGGCAGTTCTGGATGGACTCCTGGATGATTTCTTCATCAGGGCTGGTCACCAGAAAGACCAAGCCATGATTAGAAGTTTGAAATTTTCAGCCCCACGCTCTCATTCTCTAGGAAAGGAGAAAGGTGCTGAAAATGGAGTTAACTGATCATGCCTGTGTGATGAAGCCTCCATTAAAATCCCAATAGTATGGGGTTTGTGAAGCTTCTACATAGGTGGACACTTCTATGTACTGGGAAGGCGGTTGATTCCAATTCCACAGGAACAGAAGTTTCTGTGTTCGGTACCCTCCCAGACCTTGCCCTGTGTACCTCTTCATCTGTTTGTTCATCTGTACCCTTTACATGATCCTTTATTGTACAGTAAACAGGTAGATGTAACCTGAGTTCTGTAGCTCTTCTAGCAAGTAACTGAATCCAAGGGGGAGGAGATCATGGGAACCTCTGAACTATAGCCAAGGTAGCCAGAAGTTGTGGGTACCCTGGGAACCTACTAGCAGCTGGCATCTGAAGTGGGAGCAGTCTCATGGTAATGAATAAACTCTTAATTTATGGGGTCTGTTGCCATCTTCAGGTAGGTAATATCAGAATTGAGTTAAGTTGTAGGACACCCAACTGCTGTGACAGAGAACTGATTGGGGTGAGAGAACCCCCTCAGGCTTTGTGTCAGAAGAGTTGTGGGCATGGTAGTAGAGAGTGTGAAGAAGGGGCACACAGGAGAAGGAGTGGGCTTTCCTAGCCACATGGATTGGCTGATTCAGTATTCATCGACACATCTAGCCCTTAGGCTTCCCTGGTGGCTCAGTGGTAAAGAATCTTCCTGCCAGTTCAGGAGACACAGAAGACATGGGTTCAATCCCTGGGTCGGGAAGGTCCCCTGGAGGAGGGCATGGCAACCCACTCCAGTATTCTTGCCTGGAAAATTCCATGGACTGGGGAGCCTGGTGGGCTACAGTCCATGGGACCACAAAGAGTCAGACACGACTGAGCAGCTGAGCATGGCGCAGGTTCAGTTCAGTGTCAGTCATGATTCCACTAGACTTTTTTTTTTTGATTGATTGAAAGGCTCATTCTGATATCTAAAGCAATCTTACAAAATGAGAAAAAGGTTGGAGGACTAACATTACGTGACTTCAGTATTTACTATAAATCTAAAAAATCAAGGCAGCATAGTACTGGTATGGGGATCAACTAATAGATGAATAGAACTGAAGAAAAACCCCCAACACACAAACACACATATATATAATCAGTTCATTTTCAGCAAGGATATTAAAGCAACCTAATGAAGAAAGGAAAATCTTTTCAACAAATTATGTTAGGACAACTGGATATTTATATAGAAAGTCCTTAACTATCTCACATGATATATAAAGGTTAATTATGAAACCTAAACATAAAAGCTAAAACTATAAAGCATCTGAAAGGAAAGAATGAACAAAATCTTTGTGACTTGTAGTTAAGCAAAGTTTTTAGAACATGGACTTATCTAGGCATGAAAGAATAGATTGAAAAGGGAGAAATGAAATGAAAATTTAACTTAAAGAGCTCAACAGAAGATTTGAATATGCAGAAGAAAGAATCAGTGAACTTTAAAGTTAGTTAAATTGAAAGTATTCAGTGTGAAGAACAAAAAGAAAGAAAGAAAAAGAATAATGAAGAGAGCACTAGAGATTTAGGTGTACCAGCCTGTGCCTTGTGGTAGCCCCAGAAGAAAAGTCAGACAAAGGGCAGAAAGAAGACTTGAAAAAAATAATAGCCCCAAACTTCCCAAATTTTTTTTTTTTTAAAGATTTATTTATTTATTTTTGGGCGGGGGTCGGGTTGGGGAGGGAGGGGAGCGGGCGGGCCACTTCTATTGGTCTTTCTCTATTTTTATCCATCTTTGTTCTTTGGATCCTGTGGGCCTCCCATCGCGGTGGCGTCTGTCGTAGAACACCGGCTCTGGGTGCATGCGCTCCAGAGCTCTGGCTCGGTAATTGGACACATCAGTCCAGCTGCTCTGCGGCACGTGGGATCTTCCCAGGCCAGGGATCGAACCGGCGCCCCTTGCACTGCAAGGCGGTGTCCTTACCCACTGGACCACCAGGGGAAGTCCCCCAAACTTCCCAAATTTAATATCAGACATTACTATACACATCAGGGAAGTTCAACAAACTCCAACGAGGATAAACAAGAAGACAGCCAGACCTCAACACATCATAATCAAACAAAAGTCAGACAGAGAATCTTGAAAGCAGCAAGATTTATGTTACCCAGCCGTACAAGGGATCTTCAATAAGTTATCATTTCATTTCTTCTTTAACATTGAATCACTATCAAAAAACTGATTACCCCAACACACAAACACACATATATATAATCAGTTCATTTTCAGCAAGGATATTAAAGCAACCTAATGAAGAAAGGAAAATCTTTTCAACAAATTATGTTAGGACAACTGGATATTTATATAGAAAGTCCTTAACTATCTCACATGATATATAAAGGTTAATTATGAAACCTAAACATAAAAGCTAAAACTATAAAGCATCTGAAAGGAAAGAATGAACAAAATCTTTGTGACTTGTAGTTAAGCAAAGTTTTTAGAACATGGACTTATCTAGGCATGAAAGAATAGATTGAAAAGGGAGAAATGAAATGAAAATTTAACTTAAAGAGCTCAACAGAAGATTTGAATATGCAGAAGAAAGAATCAGTGAACTTTAAAGTTAGTTAAATTGAAAGTATTCAGTGTGAAGAACAAAAAGAAAGAAAGAAAAAGAATAATGAAGAGAGCACTAGAGATTTAGGTGTACCAGCCTGTGCCTTGTGGTAGCCCCAGAAGAAAAGTCAGACAAAGGGCAGAAAGAAGACTTGAAAAAAATAATAGCCCCAAACTTCCCAAATTTTTTTTTTTTTAAAGATTTATTTATTTATTTTTGGGCGGGGGTCGGGTTGGGGAGGGAGGGGAGCGGGCGGGCCACTTCTATTGGTCTTTCTCTATTTTTATCCATCTTTGTTCTTTGGATCCTGTGGGCCTCCCATCGCGGTGGCGTCTGTCGTAGAACACCGGCTCTGGGTGCATGCGCTCCAGAGCTCTGGCTCGGTAATTGGACACATCAGTCCAGCTGCTCTGCGGCACGTGGGATCTTCCCAGGCCAGGGATCGAACCGGCGCCCCTTGCACTGCAAGGCGGTGTCCTTACCCACTGGACCACCAGGGGAAGTCCCCCAAACTTCCCAAATTTAATATCAGACATTACTATACACATCAGGGAAGTTCAACAAACTCCAACGAGGATAAACAAGAAGACAGCCAGACCTCAACACATCATAATCAAACAAAAGTCAGACAGAGAATCTTGAAAGCAGCAAGATTTATGTTACCCAGCCCGTACAAGGGATCTTCAATAAGATTATCATTTCATTTCTTATAGAAACTATGGAGTCCAGAAGGCATTGAATCACATACTCAAAAGACTGAAAGAAAATACTGTCAATTAAGAATTTTATATTCAAACAAACAATAAAACAAACTACCTTTCAAAGATAAAGGAGAGAAAACAACTATGTAAAGCAACTGTGTGTGTGTGCAAAAGCAGCTATACTCCAATAAAAGTGTATGAAATACGCAAAAAAAAAAAAAAAAAAAAAAAGGGAAAGGAGAAACAAGACATTTTAGAAAAACAAAAAATGGAGAAAATTTATTGCTAGCAGATGTGCCCTACAAGAAACACTAAAGGTAATCCTTCAGATTGAAATAAAAAGATCCTACAGGGACTTCCACGGTAGTCCAGAGGCTAAAACTCCATGTTCCCAGTGCAAGGGGCCTGGGTTCCATCCCAGGTCAGGGAACTAGATCCCACATACCACGACTGAATATCCTGCATGCCACAACTAAGACCTGGCATAGTTAAATAGAATAAATAAATATATTAAAAAAATATATATATACTGGATAGGGCTTCCCTGGTGGTCCAGTGGGTGGAAAGTCTGCCTTGCAGTACAAGGGGCACTGGTTTGATTACTGGCTGGGGAAGATCCCGTGTACCAAGGAGCGGCTAGACTGGTGTGTCCAATTACGAGCCAGCGCTCTGGAGCACATGCGCCCAGAGCCAGTGTCTGTGGCAAGAGAAGCTGCTGCAATGGGAGGTCCACACATGCAAACGACTAAAGATGGATGAAAAATAAATGATGACTTAGATGCGCCCAGAGCTCTGGCTCGGTAATTGGACACATCAGTCCAGCTGCTCTGCGGCACGTGGGATCTTCCCAGGCCAGGGATCGAACCGGCGCCCCTTGCACTGCAAGGCGGTGTCCTTACCCACTGGACCACCAGGGGAAGTCCCCCAAACTTCCCAAATTTAATATCAGACATTACTATACACATCAGGGAAGTTCAACAAACTCCAACGAGGATAAACAAGAAGACAGCCAGACCTCAACACATCATAATCAAACAAAAGTCAGACAGAGAATCTTGAAAGCAGCAAGATTTATGTTACCCAGCCCGTACAAGGGATCTTCAATAAGATTATCATTTCATTTCTTATAGAAACTATGGAGTCCAGAAGGCATTGAATCACATACTCAAAAGACTGAAAGAAAATACTGTCAATTAAGAATTTTATATTCAAACAAACAATAAAACAAACTACCTTTCAAAGATAAAGGAGAGAAAACAACTATGTAAAGCAACTGTGTGTGTGTGCAAAAGCAGCTATACTCCAATAAAAGTGTATGAAATACGCAAAAAAAAAAAAAAAAAAAAAAAGGGAAAGGAGAAACAAGACATTTTAGAAAAACAAAAAATGGAGAAAATTTATTGCTAGCAGATGTGCCCTACAAGAAACACTAAAGGTAATCCTTCAGATTGAAATAAAAAGATCCTACAGGGACTTCCACGGTAGTCCAGAGGCTAAAACTCCATGTTCCCAGTGCAAGGGGCCTGGGTTCCATCCCAGGTCAGGGAACTAGATCCCACATACCACGACTGAATATCCTGCATGCCACAACTAAGACCTGGCATAGTTAAATAGAATAAATAAATATATTAAAAAAATATATATATACTGGATAGGGCTTCCCTGGTGGTCCAGTGGGTGGAAAGTCTGCCTTGCAGTACAAGGGGCACTGGTTTGATTCCTGGCTGGGGAAGATCCCGTGTACCAAGGAGCGGCTAGACTGGTGTGTCCAATTACGAGCCAGCGCTCTGGAGCACATGCGCCCAGAGCCAGTGTCTGTGGCAAGAGAAGCTGCTGCAATGGGAGGTCCACACATGCAAACGACTAAAGATGGATGAAAAATAAATGATGACTTAGAGGCAAAAAGACAAAAAAAAGAAGGTACTGGATAGTAGTTTCAATTCACATGAAGTAAGGAACACTGCCAAATGTAACTGCAAGGTAAATATTAAGAGCAATGTGAATGTATTTTTTGTTTGTAATTATTTAAAAGACAGATACATAAAGCAATCATTAAAGATCCACGTTGATGCACATACAATTTGTATTGTTTGACAGCAATAGCACAAAGGAGCAGGAAGGGAATGGAGCTTTTAGGAGCAGTTTTTCGCATACAAATGAAATTAAGTTGGCCTAATGTGAACTAGATTTTTATGTTTATATGCTAGTTGCAGTACTACATAAGATCTCTCTCGTCTTTTACCACTTTTCCCTCCCCCTTCTTACTCTAACCTTGGAGGGGTCACAGACCACCTCTAGTTGAGTAGGGAGTGAAATAGGACAAAGTGGAGAAACAGGAGTCCCTTAGGGTCACCTTTTTCCTTAGCAGTCGTCTACCTGTGGGAAGCAGCATAAACAGGCCTGAAAGAGTTAAACAATCTTTGTTATTCTTTAGCTGTTACTATTAACAAACACTTACACTAGACTTGTCCTTCACCAAGCTAAACAAAGCTAATCACTCTCTGACTTCATATGAATTGTTAGTTTGCACCTGGCATTCTTCTGCCAAAGAGCACATGGGTGATAACTTCAGGGACACCAGACTGGCTGCTGTGTCGCCTGATGCTAGCAAACTTTGCAAATGAAAAAGAAATGTTGAGAGAGAGGGGCACGCCCAGTTCTTGAAGTGCATGTCCCCCTTTGGCTGGCAAAGATGAAAACACCTCTTTTCTGTTTCCTCCAAACTCTCTCTCCATATATTTATTCAACATCAGTGGACATGGAGCCAAGATTTTGGCAACATTAATGACAACATTAATGACTCTAGTCCAGGATGCCTAATATACAATGGTGAGAAGCCTAGGATAGCAGCAATAAAACTCCCACTCAGAGAAAGGGAAATGGGAAACTATAGCAGTTACCAGCCTTTAGAAATGATCAAATCCTGCTAGATACTTACTCAGTCCTACTGGACAGGATCGGTGAGGACTCCCTGCCCTCACAGAGAAAACTGTTCCTTGATGAACCAATCCAGCGGCCCCTAGTCTCCACCCTGGGGTACACCTGTGTCTCCCTCCGCCTCTGGAGACAATACCCCTCTCTTCCTCCTGGGACTGTCTGAGCTCCTGGAAATTGCTTTAGATTTCGATAGCCACAGGCCATTACCTCTTTTTCTCTTACTTTTTTTTTTTTTTTTAATTGACACAGGTCTGTCTTAAACCCAGTAGGTTTTTGGAGTATCTATTTCTTTTTTTTTTTTTTTTAACATTTTTTTGGGGTGGGGGGCAGGTTGGGGAGGGAGAGGGGCAGGCGGGCCACATCTATTGGTCTTTCATTTATCTATTTCCATCCATCTTTGTTGTTTCGGCCTGTGTGGGCCTCCCATCACGGTGGCCTCTCTTGTCTCAGAGCACCGGCTCTGGGCACATGCACTCCAGAGCTCCGGCTCGGTAATTGGACACATCGGTCCAGCCACTCTGCGGCACGTGGGATCTTCCCAGGCCAGGGATCAAACCAGCGCCCCTTGCACTGCAAGGTGGTGTCCTTACCCACTGGACCACCAGGGAAGTCCTGGAGTATCTGTTTCTAATTAATTCCATGTGCAGGTTACCACAGTCAAGATTTTTTCTATTAATAGATAGTCTTTGAGTCTGAGAATTTTTGGCTCTTAAGCCAGTCTTAATACTCTGCCAGTCCTCCACTCCCAGAATGTAGTGGCCACAGCCCTTGGTGCTGGGAAAGATTAAAGGCAAAAGGGGAAGGGAGCAGCAGGGGCTGAAGTGGTTAGATAGCATCAGTGATTCAAGGGAGCTGGTGAAGGACAGAGGAGCCTGGTGTGCTGTGTCCGTGGGGGGCAAAACGTTGGACACAACTTAGTGATTGAACAACAACAGCCTAGTGGCATTTTTTAAAAAAATTCTGGCCTCTTTTATTGGCTTTTCATTTATTTATTTTCATCCATCTTTATTCTCTGGACTGTGTGGGCCTCCTATTGCAGTGGCCTCTCTCGTTGCAGAGCACAGAGATGTATGCGCTCCAGAGCTCTGGCTCGTAATTGGACACACCGGTCCAGCCGCTCCATCGCATGTGGGATCTTCCCAGGCCAGGGACCGAACCAGTGCCCTTTGTACCGCAAGGCGGACTCTTTACCCACTGGACCACCAGGGAAGCCCCAGGTGGCACTTTTAAAGCAAAGGCAGGAAGACAACACTCTTACTCCCATCTTCTTCCACTGACATTCTTTCTTTGTCAGGCAAAGACTTCTTAAGAATGAGGGTATTGGACTGTATTCTAGGCTCCCAGTCTTCTGCCCTGTTGGCCTGTTGCGTCACAGCCCAGCTTGCGTGAGGTATTGAAGCAGTTGACTTTTACAGTTTCACAAAGATCCCAACTCCAGGACAGTCGGCTGCAGACAGAGCCCCTCTTAGCCATGAGGTATTCCGCATTCCCTTCCCTCTCTGAATCTGGCTAACTTGAGTCTCAGTTTGCCTATTGTTTGCTGGAAGAGGCAAGATATTTTGTTACAGGAAGGCAAATCCCTTCCAGGGCCCAGGCGTGTGCTCTTGTCTGTCTCTGGGAAATGAGTTGTCTAAGGAGACAGCCTGCTGACAGGGCAAGAGGCTTTGTTGGAAGGGGCTCTTGGGTGGAGAGCAGGAGAGTAAGGGTACCTAGGAGGACTGCTCTGCCACATAGTCTACAAGCTCAGGTTTTATGGTGACGGGATTCGTTTCCAGATTGTCTCTGGCCAGTCAGTCTCACTTCCTAGTGGTGCAGGCATTGCTCAGACGAAATGCATTCCATCAAGGAGTATTCTGGAAAGTTGGTAGGGTGTGTGGCGTTTCCTTTTGACCTTTCCTGCATTCTTTAGACTGGTGGTGGCTTGTTAGTTCCCTGTTTCTTACCAGGACCTCCCGTTGTAAAATAACTCAGGCAAATGGTTACTGTGATGCCTGCCCACAGTGGACAGTCTTGAACGCTGGTTCCCTAACAGTTGGGCTTCCCACGACACTCAAGAGTCCTTACCATGGCCAAGGCCTTCCACGCACAACCTCCCCCTGCCCCCACACAGACCCCTCTACATCATGTTTCACTCGCCTCCATTTTCTGGACTCTTCTTCCAGAAACACTCCAGGGATATTCCTCCTATTCCCAGTGCATGGGCAGTATCATGTAGGTAGCCTCATGGCTCTCTCTCACTTCGCTTAGGTCCCTGCCTACTTTTCTCACGTGATCTCAGTCACTGTTCAGACCACCTCGTGTGAAAGCAACTTCTATTCATAAAGGTCCTTTTATTCATCTCCTTCACTTTGCTATTTTTTTCCCATAGCACTTTGTAGACCTGAACATTCTTTCTTTGTCAGGCAAAGACTTCTTAAGAATGAGGGTATTGGACTGTATTCTAGGCTCCCAGTCTTCTGCCCTGTTGGCCTGTTGCGTCACAGCCCAGCTTGCGTGAGGTATTGAAGCAGTTGACTTTACAGTTTCACAAAGATCCCAACTCCAGGACAGTCGGCTGCAGACAGAGCCCCTCTTAGCCATGAGGTATTCCGCATTCCCTTCCCTCTCTGAATCTGGCTAACTTGAGTCTCAGTTTGCCTATTGTTTGCTGGAAGAGGCAAGATATTTTGTTACAGGAAGGCAAATCCCTTCCAGGGCCCAGGCGTGTGCTCTTGTCTGTCTCTGGGAAATGAGTTGTCTAAGGAGACAGCCTGCTGACAGGGCAAGAGGCTTTGTTGGAAGGGGCTCTTGGGTGGAGAGCAGGAGAGTAAGGGTACCTAGGAGGACTGCTCTGCCACATAGTCTACAAGCTCAGGTTTTATGGTGACGGGATTCGTTTCCAGATTGTCTCTGGCCAGTCAGTCTCACTTCCTAGTGGTGCAGGCATTGCTCAGACGAAATGCATTCCATCAAGGAGTATTCTGGAAAGTTGGTAGGGTGTGTGGCGTTTCCTTTTGACCTTTCCTGCATTCTTTAGACTGGTGGTGGCTTGTTAGTTCCCTGTTTCTTACCAGGACCTCCCGTTGTAAAATAACTCAGGCAAATGGTTACTGTGATGCCTGCCCACAGTGGACAGTCTTGAACGCTGGTTCCCTAACAGTTGGGCTTCCCACGACACTCAAGAGTCCTTACCATGGCCAAGGCCTTCCACGCACAACCTCCCCCTGCCCCCACACAGACCCCTCTACATCATGTTTCACTCGCCTCCATTTTCTGGACTCTTCTTCCAGAAACACTCCAGGGATACTCCTCCTATTCCCAGTGCATGGGCAGTATCATGT
The DNA here is from genome assembly GCA_022376925.1 of Tragulus kanchil. Lineage (NCBI taxonomy): Eukaryota > Metazoa > Chordata > Mammalia > Artiodactyla > Tragulidae > Tragulus > Tragulus kanchil. The sequence continues at coordinate 17,590,351 of JAIOJX010000030.1, read as the reverse complement.
AGGTAGCCTCATGGCTCTCTCTCACTTCGCTTAGGTCCCTGCCTACTTTTCTCACGTGATCTCAGTCACTGTTCAGACCACCTCGTGTGAAAGCAACTTCTATTCATAAAGGTCCTTTTATTCATCTCCTTCACTTTGCTATTTTTTTCCCATAGCACTTTGTAGACTGCACACTATATGATAAGGTATGACCGATGATATTCTGCCCAGATAGTTCCTATCAAAGTTCACCACCTTCTCAGTCTGAAATGATTGATTCCTTGGTATTCTCTGACCTACTTCCTCATAGTCAATTCCACAATTTTGTTTTCTTATTCTTGTGGTTTCTCATTTCTTAAAAAAGTCAAAAGCATTCAGGAATAATTTTACTTCCAAATAACCAAAACTTCAATGGCGCTATAAATAGATGGAGGATTATTTGTCTCAAACCATAAGAAATCAGGGGATAGGTAGGTAGTCCAGGTCTGGTGCAAGGAAGTCTCTGAGTCCAGGCTTCTTGTTTTAATATCTTCTCACACTTGTAGTATTTGGCCTGTGTCTCTGTGCTCATTGTCTGTGATGCACATGATCGCCGCTGCATCGCCATGCTTTGAACACACATGTGAGCAAGAGGAAGGCAGAAAAGGCATTAGCTGTATCAGCAATGGAAAACTTTTCCAGAGATCTTCAGCATTTTCCTTTTGGTCTGCATGGTCAGAACTATATTGTATGGTCTGTTCAATATGCAAGAAAATTCTAGAAGGTGAATATTTTTAGCTGGAAACATCGCTGGTGGTTTAGTCGCTAAGTTGAGCCTGACTCTTTGTGACCTCATGGACTGTAGCCTTCCAGGCTCCTCTATCCATGGAAACACTGCTGCCTGGAACCAAACCTGTGGTCTGTCAGTAAGGAAGAAGAGGTGAATGGCTACTAGGTAAACAGAAAAGTTTGTCAGTGTTTTTCTCTTCTGTAAATTGCTATTTATACATTTTGTCTAGTTTTTCTACTGGGTTATTTATCACCATCTTATTAATTTTTAAGGGTGTATTGGAAAATTGGGATGTTAGTTTGTTGTTGATTTTATGCATTACAAACACCTTCTATCATTTGTTCTTTCATTCATTCATTTTTTTAAAATTGTGATAAAATACGCATAAACTTTACCATCTTAAGTATTCTTCAGTGTACAGTTCAGTGACATAAATACATTCACATTGTTGCACAGCCTCTTCCAGACCTTTTTCATCTGTCTCAGCCTCAACTCTATACCCATTAAAAACTACATCCCCCCCACCAACCCCTGATAACCACCATTCTACTTTCTGTCTCTATGAATTCGACTACTTTAGAACTTCATGTAAGAGGAATCATACAGTATTTGTCCTTTTGTGACTGACTTATTTCACTCAGAGTAGTGTCCTCACGGTTCATCCACGTTGTAGCATGCAGAACTTCCTTGACCAGGGATCAAACCCGTGCCCTCTGCAGTGGAAGCACAGAGTCTTAACCACTAGACTACCAGGGGAAAACCCTGTCCTTCATTTTTAAGGCTGAATAATACTCTATTTGGGGATATACCACATTTGGTTTATCCATTCATCCATTAATGGTAAGTGGACATTTGGGTGGCTTCTACCTTTCAGCAATTGTGAGTAATGCTGCTGTGAACATGGATGTACAAAGGTCTCTTGAAGACCCTGCTTTCAATTCTTTAGGGTATATATCCTGAAGTGGAGTTGCTGGATCATATGGTTATTTATTTTTGAGGATTTTTCTTTGGGCCTTCCCAGGTGGTGCCAGTGATAAAGAATCCGCCTGCCAATGCAGGAGGTGCAAGAGACTCAGGTTCCAGCAAGATCTGGAAGAAATGGCACCCCACCCCAGTATTCTTGCCTGGAAAATTTCGTGGACAGAGGATCCTGGCAGGCTACAGTCTGTGGGGTCGCAAAGAGTTGGACATGACTAAGCACACACACATGCACACGTGTGCTCACACACATACACACACACACACATACACAAGGCAGGGTTCCACAATACTGGTCCAGAAATTGGACTAAAGTTTTTTTACGTCCTGTCTTTCATTTCTGGACAACCGCATCTGGTGGGTAAGAGATCAGATGCAGAAACAATGCCACACATTCCAGACCCTCTGCCCTCGGTGCTGGCTGCCACCCTGGGACAGGCCACACTCACATTACGTTTCCTGTCATTCAGGTCATTTCTGGACAACTATCTAAACCTTCTATCATTTGTTCTTTTATTCATTTTTTTAAAATTGTGATAAAATACGCATAAACTTTACCATCTTAAGTATTCTTCAGTGTACAGTTCAGTGACATAAATACATTCACATTGTTGCACAGCCTCTTCCAGACCTTTTTCATCTGTCTCAGCCTCAACTCTATACCCATTAAAAACTACATCCCCCCCACCAACCCCTGATAACCACCATTCTACTTTCTGTCTCTATGAATTCGACTACTTTAGAACTTCATGTAAGAGGAATCATACAGTATTTGTCCTTTTGTGACTGACTTATTTCACTCAGAGTAGTGTCCTCACGGTTCATCCACGTTGTAGCATGCAGAACTTCCTTGACCAGGGATCAAACCCGTGCCCTCTGCAGTGGAAGCACAGAGTCTTAACCACTAGACTACCAGGGAAATCCCTGTCCTTCATTTTTAAGGCTGAATAATACTCTATTTGGGGATATACCACATTTGGTTTATCCATTCATCCATTAATGGTAAGTGGACATTTGGGTGGCTTCTACCTTTCAGCAATTGTGAGTAATGCTGCTGTGAACATGGATGTACAAAGGTCTCTTGAAGACCCTGCTTTCAATTCTTTAGGGTATATATCCTGAAGTGGAGTTGCTGGATCATATGGTTATTTATTTTTGAGGATTTTTCTTTGGGCCTTCCCAGGTGGTGCCAGTGATAAAGAATCCGCCTGCCAATGCAGGAGGTGCAAGAGACTCAGGTTCCAGCAAGATCTGGAAGAAATGGCACCCCACCCCAGTATTCTTGCCTGGAAAATTTCGTGGACAGAGGATCCTGGCAGGCTACAGTCTGTGGGGTCGCAAAGAGTTGGACATGACTAAGCACACACACATGCACACGTGTGCTCACACACATACACACACACACACATACACAAGGCAGGGTTCCACAATACTGGTCCAGAAATTGGACTAAAGTTTTTTGTTACGTCCTGTCTTTCATTTCTGGACAACCGCATCTGGTGGGTAAGAGATCAGATGCAGAAACAATGCCACACATTCCAGACCCTCTGCCCTCGGTGCTGGCTGCCACCCTGGGACAGGCCACACTCACATGCCATGGCAGCCTGTTTTACAGGCCCTGAACAGCTCACATAGACCATGGTCAGGATGAACAGGTTCTGTCTGCACAGCGGAAGCAGTGGTCACAGGAGAAAGTCTGAGCCAAAAGCTGCCTGTTAATTAGTGTTTCTCACTGGCTGGTTTCTCACCTTCCCCCTCCATGCCAGAGGCAACTTGTACCTGAGGATCCTGAGGCCCATTGCCTAGATTTTATAAAACTTTTTCTGGAAAGATCAAAGATTCAAGAGGACTATAAGATTTTACTCCTAAAGGATTTAAGCCTGTATATTTTACCATGTCCTTAAAGACACAGGAAGCCTTTAAGACTTTATCCTTGAAATAAAATCTTAGCCAGACAAATTCCAGGTGTCACTGTTAACAAAACCTACCGTATAGAAAAGGCACACCCTAGAATATGGAGTGTAATCAGCACCAGTGTCTTTAGCCTGGGTCTTGACCCGCAGATATATAGTAACAACGGGACAGAAGCGATGAGGAGGACAATTAACATTCTAAGGCACCTTCTGTGTGTGAGGTTTAACTAGAATGGCTCACCAGATGTGTACATAAAATCAGTGATGTGACTATGGCTGTCCTTCACGCTTCCCCACACCCATCTTTCCTGAGGAATAATTGACAAAAATTGTATGTATTTAAGGGATACAATTTACTGCTTTGCTACATGTATACATTATGAAATAAAATTGCCGCAATCAAGCTAACTAACATATATTAAAATATAAAAGAAGCAAATTGTGGAAAAGGTAGAAGAATTTGTAGCAAAATTTACTTGAGGAAAATCGTTCTGTGATTCCCTCTCCTACTCTCTCAGGGAGTGAGGGTACTTCTCCCTTTATAGCAGATAAGGAAGGAAGATACACAGTGAACTGGTATCAGACTCCGACTCAGAAAAGCCCCAAGCCAGAGAAGGGCTGCCTTCAGATCCAGAAGCAAATAAGGATAGTGGCTGCTCCGGGAGACACTGCTTGCCAAGAGTGTCAGAGCACAGGATGCTGGAGTATTTGGAAGACCCACTGTAGCCCTCTCAGTAGAGAGCCCAATTCGACCCACACTGGTGGCGGTTGTTTAGGTGCTCAGTGGCGTCCAACTCTTTGTGACCTCATGGGCTTCTAACCCGGTGGGCTCCTCTGTCCATGGGATTTCCCAGGCAAAGCTATTGGAGTGGGTTGTCATTTTCTTCTCCAGGGGATCTTCCTGACCCAGGAGTAGATCCCGGGTCTCCTGCACTGCAGGCAGATTCTTTACCACTGAGCCCCCTGGAGCCACACTAGACCCAGCCCCAAAGGACCACAGGAAGGAAGAAAGGACAGTGGAAGACAAGAGTCTACATGGTGCAAGCCTTTGAAAAACCAGAGGTAGAACTGGCCAACCTGCAGAAAACATTTCTCCCACACCACAGGAAATGCGGCTCCATGTGCCCAGGGTCTGCCTCCAAGGAACCTGAGAAGAATCATGAGAGAAAACGTCAGCCAGAGACATCTGCCAGACCCCACACTGTAAAGTCACCTTCCAAGTCTACTAGTCAGATGAGAACTCCCCTTCAGTGCTAAGCCAATCTGCACCCCTGTGTAGACTTCTCAAGTGATGCACTCATATGCTGAACCAAGTGGAAAAGTTAATAAAGATTTTACAGTCTAAAACCAGGATGACACATGAAGTCCTGGGTTGCCCAGTCTCTTCTCTCTCCATTGTAAACCCTCACAAACATACTCGTCGAGGGGGACATGATGACCCGGTGGCCCTTGAACTACACGCTGATAATTAGAAACACTGTTCCCGTTGCACAACTACTTAAGGTCTTAAGACAAACAAAACCCAACAGACCATCTTTATTTACATTTTTAGTGTGTTGTTCATCCTGGAATTTTTTTCATTTGACTTAAAAAAAAAAAAGACACACATTACTTGGTTTATCTGAATTACTGATGCCTTTTAAATTTTGCCCCAGAAACAAGCACCTCCCTTCCAACCCTGCTTTCCAGCTCTGTTCTTCTTTTTTCATCCCGTCAATCTCAGAAAACCCAGCCATCTGGGATATTTAGTAAGAGGGAGGGGAGGGGTGAAGCATAGAGTGAAGAAAGCTTCTCATCTACAGATGGCCCGAGCTGGAGGAGAGGAGCAGTGGGAGGCAAAATGAAGATCCACTGTCTGATTACATTCCCTAAGATTTGCTTATTCAAGGTACCGGTCACATAAAGTTGCATGCCAGCTTCAAAACAAATTCGGGGGAATTTCCCAGGCAAAGGACCAGTATTGGAGGGTTGTCATTTTCTTCTCCAGGGGATCTTCCTGACCCAGGAGTAGATCCCGGGTCTCCTGCACTGCAGGCAGATTCTTTACCACTGAGCCCCCTGGAGCCACACTAGACCCAGCCCCAAAGGACCACAGGAAGGAAGAAAGGACAGTGGAAGACAAGAGTCTACATGGTGCAAGCCTTTGAAAAACCAGAGGTAGAACTGGCCAACCTGCAGAAAACATTTCTCCCACACCACAGGAAATGCGGCTCCATGTGCCCAGGGTCTGCCTCCAAGGAACCTGAGAAGAATCATGAGAGAAAACGTCAGCCAGAGACATCTGCCAGACCCCACACTGTAAAGTCACCTTCCAAGTCTACTAGTCAGATGAGAACTCCCCTTCAGTGCTAAGCCAATCTGCACCCCTGTGTAGACTTCTCAAGTGATGCACTCATATGCTGAACCAAGTGGAAAAGTTAATAAAGATTTTACAGTCTAAAACCAGGATGACACATGAAGTCCTGGGTTGCCCAGTCTCTTCTCTCTCCATTGTAAACCCTCACAAACATACTCGTCGAGGGGGACATGATGACCCGGTGGCCCTTGAACTACACGCTGATAATTAGAAACACTGTTCCCGTTGCACAACTACTTAAGGTCTTAAGACAAACAAAACCCAACAGACCATCTTTATTTACATTTTTAGTGTGTTGTTCATCCTGGAATTTTTTGCATTTGACTTAAAAAAAAAAAAAAAAAAGACACACATTACTTGGTTTATCTGAATTACTGATGCCTTTTAAATTTTGCCCCAGAAACAAGCACCTCCCTTCCAACCCTGCTTTCCAGCTCTGTTCTTCTTTTTTCATCCCGTCAATCTCAGAAAACCCAGCCATCTGGGATATTTAGTAAGAGGGAGGGGAGGGGTGAAGCATAGAGTGAAGAAAGCTTCTCATCTACAGATGGCCCGAGCTGGAGGAGAGGAGCAGTGGGAGGCAAAAATGAAGATCCACTGTCTGATTACATTCCCCTAAGATTTGCTTATTCAAGGTACCGGTCACATAAAGTTGCATGCCAGCTTCAAAACAAATTCACGCGGACGCCTGGAAGCTTGGGCTTGAGGACAGAGAGAGAAACCTCCAGCATGATATAGTGAAAGAACTCGGGGTTTTAGGTCAAAGGCCACAGTTCCTCTACACATAGTCTTGGGAAGACTCTGGTAGTCGCAGTCCCCCATCCATACACTGAGTGAATGTGGTTGAAAACTTCCAGTATGTTAAGGAGACGTGGTTACCTCTTTGGGGAAGACATAGGCAAACAGCCAATGGCTGGCTGTTCAATCAGTCTTACAGTAAAGCTATCTGCAGTGTGGGTTCCTGCAATAGAGCCCAGGCGCAGAGCCACCTTCCGACCTCGGGAGCTTAGGGAGGTGACAGCGGAGCTCTGGAGGGCAGAAAATCAGAGAGACGGGTCATGTGATGCTGCAGGAGAAGAATCCCCTAGTCAGAGAGAACTGCATACGCAGAGGCATAGAGGATTTCACGTATGTGCATTAATATACGATGCTTGTTTTCTCTTTCTGGCTTACGTCACTCTGTATGAAAGACTCTGGACCCATTCGAATCTCTACAAATGACCCAATTTCATCTCTTTTTATGGCTGAATAATAGTCTATGGCATACATGTCCTGCATCTTTATCCATCATCTGGCGATGGGACCCTGAGGTTGCATCCACACCCTGGCTATGGTAAATAGTGCTACAGTGAGCTTGGCGTGCAGTGCTCTGTGATGACCTAGATGGGTGGGATGAGGCGGGCGGGCGGGAGGCCTGAAAGGGAGAGGATTTATGTGTACATATAGCCAATTCATTTCATTGTACTGCAGAAATCACCACAACCTTGTAAAGCAGTTCCTCCCCAATAGGTATATTACTTTACAGTGTTGTATTAATTTCTGCTGTGCAATGAAATGAATATACATAAAGCAGAGAGGAGAGCAGAATCTAAAATAGTCAACCTTATGGAAGCAAAGAGTAGACAATGTTTGCTAGGGACTGGGGGAGAGGAGAATGGGGAGATGATGGTGATGGCGCGTGAAGTTCCAGTTGGATGAGAGCTGCAGATTATTCTGGGTAGCTAATGTACAGCAATATGACTTGAGTCAACAATAGTTTATTTGAAATTTGCAAAGAGGGGAAATCTTAAGTGGTCTTACCAAAAAAAAGAAAATTGTAACCATGTGGGGTGATTGATAAAAGTTGAAGGGTTCCTAAGAGCCATGCTGCCAATTTTCAGAGCCATGCTGCCGAAACATTCCTGTAGGGTAGTCTATCTTGAAAATCCCTTTGGGGACTTCCCTGGTGGTGCAGTCGCCAAGACTCTGTGCTCCCAGTGCAGGGGGCCCACGTTCCATCCCTGGTCCGGGAACCGGATCCCACTTGCCACAGCTAAGAGCGCAATCAAATAAATACATAGTTTTTAAAAAGAAAATGAAATTCCTTTGGAATCAAGTAACTAGAGCCTTGGTGAGTTAGCTGAAAAGTCCACTTTAACATTCTGCTACTCTTACTTTGAAGAGATGTTTTTCCTAAAGATTTGGACCTGATAAGAGAAAAGTGATGCATTAAGATTCCTCAGCTCTATGGCTCCTGGTGGTCCAGTGGTTTGGACTCTGTGCTTGCACTGCAGGGGGCATGGGTTTGGTGCCTGGCCTGGGAACTAAGGTCCCATATGCCGTGCAGCCCCCACAACTTCCTCCCAAAAGATTCCTTAGCTCTGTTCTTAAAGGCAGGAGTCTACATTTTAATAAAAACATACTATTTCAGATGAGAACTTGTGGACCCCTTGTGTGTGCTGATGGAGTCCGTGACTGAAACATCATCTGAAGCTGGTGATCTCACCTGAATCATGGCCAATGTGCTCACCTTTCAGACAGGACAGTCAGTCACCAAACCTCCAGCTCTTTACTGCATCCCACGAGAGTGGCTAAAACTCACAGGTAACGATCCAAAAGGTGGAAGTAGCTGCAGTTTTTACCAGACAGAGAGTATGCAGAAAACCCCCTGTAAAATTAATAGTTCAAACCTTATGAAAAAAAAGCAGAGAGGAGAGCAGAATCTAAAATAGTCAACCTTATGGAAGCAAAGAGTAGACAATGTTTGCTAGGGACTGGGGGAGAGGAGAATGGGGAGATGATGGTGATGGCGCGTGAAGTTCCAGTTGGATGAGAGCTGCAGATTATTCTGGGTAGCTAATGTACAGCAATATGACTTGAGTCAACAATAGTTTATTTGAAATTTGCAAAGAGGGGAAATCTTAAGTGGTCTTACCAAAAAAAAGAAAATTGTAACCATGTGGGGTGATTGATAAAAGTTGAAGGGTTCCTAAGAGCCATGCTGCCAATTTTCAGAGCCATGCTGCCGAAACATTCCTGTAGGGTAGTCTATCTTGAAAATCCCTTTGGGGACTTCCCTGGTGGTGCAGTTGCCAAGACTCTGTGCTCCCAGTGCAGGGGGCCCACGTTCCATCCCTGGTCCGGGAACCGGATCCCACTTGCCACAGCTAAGAGCGCAATCAAATAAATACATAGTTTTTAAAAAGAAAATGAAATTCCTTTGGAATCAAGTAACTAGAGCCTTGGTGAGTTAGCTGAAAAGTCCACTTTAACATTCTGCTACTCTTACTTTGAAGAGATGTTTTTCCTAAAGATTTGGACCTGATAAGAGAAAAGTGATGCATTAAGATTCCTCAGCTCTATGGCTCCTGGTGGTCCAGTGGTTTGGACTCTGTGCTTGCACTGCAGGGGGCATGGGTTTGGTGCCTGGCCTGGGAACTAAGGTCCCATATGCCGTGCAGCCCCCACAACTTCCTCCCAAAAGATTCCTTAGCTCTGTTCTTAAAGGCAGGAGTCTACATTTTAATAAAAACATACTATTTCAGATGAGAACTTGTGGACCCCTTGTGTGTGCTGATGGAGTCCGTGACTGAAACATCATCTGAAGCTGGTGATCTCACCTGAATCATGGCCAATGTGCTCACCTTTCAGACAGGACAGTCAGTCACCAAACCTCCAGCTCTTTACTGCATCCCACCGAGAGTGGCTAAAACTCACAGGTAACGATCCAAAAGGTGGAAGTAGCTGCAGTCTTCTTACCAGACCAGATGTTATGTATGAAAGATATAAACTTGAAAGAGGTATATAGAGAGTGTAATTAGTTTTCTCTGGTAATCTGATTCCTGTGTGCAGTGTCAAAGTATAGGTCAGCCAAATTTCTGAGTATTCACAGATCCAAAATGAGCAGAATTCAATTACGTAAGATTTGGCTCTGTCTTTATTCTAGTATAGGAATATAATACCAATCTTTTTAGGTGTTACTAGTAACCAGCCTCAGGCCAATTTGTCTGTATTGTCTCTCTGTTAGAACTCTATAAAATTCAGCTTATCTAGAAAACCGCTCATCCTAATAGATGTTTCTCCTTGAGTCTATTTTAAACTGAAGTAAGACAGTCCTGCAGGATAGGAAATTCTTTATGTCAGGCTGCTCTGACATTCGTCCATCACGTTAAATACCATTTCTTCAGAGACACTTTGGGGAGTGTCACAAAGGCAGGGACTGCGTGGATTTCGCCCACTGCTGTGTCTTCGGGAGCTTGCACAGTGCTAGCTCAAAATACAGGCTCCGTTACCATGTTCTCAATGAATGGGTTCATTTACCCATTGGCCTGTGGCAGGCCTCATGTTCGGTGTGTGTGCGACTCTTTGTGACCTCTGTAGCCCGAAGTGTGTTTGTGTATCAGCACTTCTCTAAAGCAGAGTCTAGGAGGGCTGTGTGTGTGTGTGTGTCTGCATCTGCGTGTGGCTGTGATGGAAAGGCCCACCGGTGCTCACGGGTTTCTCTGGAGACCCATGCCCCTATTTCCAGACAACACTGGGCTGAAACACACAGTCTTTCCGTCTGCCCGCTCTCAGCCTCGCACCCACTCCAGTCCTTCTCCCCCACATCACCTGTTTGTCCTCGATGCCTGGCTACCCAGCCAGGGCGCCTTTTCTTTCCTGCTCCTGCATGAGTGTCATCTCCTCATTTGTGTGGCCAGCAGTCCTTGGTGTGGGGGCCGTCTCTGAGTCCCCCAAATTGTCATCCCAGGACAGTGAGGCTCCTTCATACCACAAATGATAATTATTTTCCTGCTGTGGAGGTATTGGATCAATTGGCCTTTCATTTTCTCTCCATTCAAAGACACAATCCGAAATTCATATCTTAGTTTTTTCTCTGGGAAAAGCAACCCAGGATACCACACGGCTCCGGCAGTGCAATAGGAACAGTGGAATCAAGCTCCGAGAGCCAGGTTCCAGGAAAACCAAGACCTCTGATGAGCTCTGTAAGCTTGGAAAAGTGGTTTTCTTGCGTTTAAAACAGCCAGAGCAGTACAAGGTGCTCTCTAAGATAGTCTCCCACTCGGATTCTAGTCAAGGAAGAAAGTATTTACCTTTATGAGGAAGACACAGAGTAGTGTTGATGCTGAGCAAAAATGGTAGGAATTGCCTCTCATCTCTCAGTTTCTCTTTGTGTGTTTCTCTCACTGTCAGACACACACACACCCCCCCACACCCACACCCCCGACACACACAGACTCTCCATGGGAATATTTCAGCTAAAGGAAACCAACTTAACAGAAACCCAGCAGTGGGTGTAAGGTTAGCATTCTCCATAAATGTTTTGATAATTGTGCAGTTGTAATTAAGTTCTGCTTGAGAAAATTGGTTCTCACGGTGCAGCTTGAGAACTTCCTTCATTGCTATTCATCTCCAAAGCTAAGCGAATCTCTGTATCTTACTAGTCACTAAAGTCCAAAGCACCATGATACCACTGAGAGACCGTATCATTTAGCTGACCCCTGACCAGTATGCGGTGGAAGCTGGTAATCTGTACTTTTTGAAACAAACAAGCAGAAGTCTGTTTATATTTAGATTTGGTAGAATATCTTCCCATCTAAAGGAGAATTAATTACACTTGTTTTCTTTAAGACGTAGCTGTTTCTGGTATTGTATGTGTGTGCATATGTGTATTTACCTGTCTCAAAGTAACAATTCCAGTTTGGCAACCCCTAATTGCAGGGATTGCTAAAAGATTATTATACATATTATGTGAGCTCCCCTGCCAGGGAGGGTTTTGTCAATCTCCTCATTTGTGTGGCCAGCAGTCCTTGGTGTGGGGCCGTCTCTGAGTCCCCAAATTGTCATCCCAGGACAGTGAGGCTCCTTCATACCACAAATGATAATTATTTTCCTGCTGTGGAGGTATTGGATCAATTGGCCTTTCATTTTCTCTCCATTCAAAGACACAATCCGAAATTCATATCTTAGTTTTTTCTCTGGGAAAAGCAACCCAGGATACCACACGGCTCCGGCAGTGCAATAGGAACAGTGGAATCAAGCTCCGAGAGCCAGGTTCCAGGAAAACCAAGACCTCTGATGAGCTCTGTAAGCTTGGAAAAGTGGTTTTCTTGCGTTTAAAACAGCCAGAGCAGTACAAGGTGCTCTCTAAGATAGTCTCCCACTCGGATTCTAGTCAAGGAAGAAAGTATTTACCTTTATGAGGAAGACACAGAGTAGTGTTGATGCTGAGCAAAAATGGTAGGAATTGCCTCTCATCTCTCAGTTTCTCTTTGTGTGTTTCTCTCACTGTCAGACACACACACACCCCCCCACACCCACACCCCCGACACACACAGACTCTCCATGGGAATATTTCAGCTAAAGGAAACCAACTTAACAGAAACCCAGCAGTGGGTGTAAGGTTAGCATTCTCCATAAATGTTTTGATAATTGTGCAGTTGTAATTAAGTTCTGCTTGAGAAAATTGGTTCTCACGGTGCAGCTTGAGAACTTCCTTCATTGCTATTCATCTCCAAAGCTAAGCGAATCTCTGTATCTTACTAGTCACTAAAGTCCAAAGCACCATGATACCACTGAGAGACCGTATCATTTAGCTGACCCCTGACCAGTATGCGGTGGAAGCTGGTAATCTGTACTTTTTGAAACAAACAAGCAGAAGTCTGTTTATATTTAGATTTGGTAGAATATCTTCCCATCTAAAGGAGAATTAATTACACTGGTTTTCTTTAAGACGTAGCTGTTTCTGAGTTTCTGGTATTGTATGTGTGTGCATATGTGTATTTACCTGTCTCAAAGTAACAATTCCAGTTTGGCAACCCCCTAATTGCAGGGATTGCTAAAAAGATTATTATACATATTATTGCAGAGAACTCAGCATCCTATGAAGTCATGTGGCAGGAACTAGGGCATTTCTCAATTTACCACATAACATTGCAATAAACCAGCTCCTCTCAGTAACAGCAGGCCAGAAAGACTACCTGTAGGGTGGGTTTGCAGGGTTTAGGAAAGTCTTTTTGTTGTTGACAGAGTGCAGAGAGGCAGAGAAATCACAGTCGTTTTGTTCCTTTTTATGTTGTTCTTTGGCGTGTCTCCTTCTTTTATTTCTTTTTTCTGATTAGAAAAGGAATGCATATTGAATGCACAAAATTTGTAAAATGCATAAAAGTACAAAAAAGCAGAAGTAAAATTATTTGAGATCCTATCTACTAGTTACAACCACTATCCACCATTAGAAATACTCCCATACTGTCTGTATGCATGAAAAACGTTTATGCTCTGCTTTTAACACAATATTATAAGACAGGCATTTTTCTTATTTAAAAAATTATTTACAACCATCATTTTAAGTAGCTACTTACTGTCTTATTTATAGAATTTGCCTAAGCAAACTTCAATCATTAGATGTTAACTCAGTATCAGTTTTCAGTTGCATAAAAAGTTGTCTTGATGTCAAAATATTTGTGGGTATTTTGCATAACTGCTTTTATGCAAAACTTTAGCATAGGTTACTAAGAATGGAACGTCAAGGTCAGAGAGCAGAACATTTTAATGACTCTTTAAATACATTGTGAAATGGCTGTGCCGAAAAGATCCATTTCATCACTGGCATTCACATTAGAACACATCTTTGCAAACTAAGCAGAATCTCTGTATCTTACTAGTCACTAAAGTCCAAAGCACCATGATACCACTGAGAGACCGTATCATTTAGCTGACCCCTGACCAGTATGCGTGGAAGCTGGTAATCTGTACTTTTTGAAACAAACAAGCAGAAGTCTGTTTATATTTAGATTTGGTAGAATATCTTCCCATCTAAAGGAGAATTAATTACACTGGTTTTCTTTAAGACGTAGCTGTTTCTGAGTTTCTGGTATTGTATGTGTGTGCATATGTGTATTTACCTGTCTCAAAGTAACAATTCCAGTTTGGCAACCCCCTAATTGCAGGGATTGCTAAAAAGATTATTATACATGTTATTGCAGAGAACTCAGCATCCTATGAAGTCATGTGGCAGGAACTAGGGCATTTCTCAATTTACCACATAACATTGCAATAAACCAGCTCCTCTCAGTAACAGCAGGCCAGAAAGACTACCTGTAGGGTGGGTTTGCAGGGTTTAGGAAAGTCTTTTTGTTGTTGACGGAGTGCAGAGAGGCAGAGAAATCACAGTCGTTTTGTTCCTTTTTATGTTGTTCTTTGGCGTTTCTCCTTCTTTTATTTCTTTTTTCTGATTAGAAAAGGAATGCATATTGAATGCACAAAATTTGTAAAATGCATAAAAGTACAAAAAAGCAGAAGTAAAATTATTTGAGATCCTATCTACTAGTTACAACCACTATCCACCATTAGAAATACTCCCATACTGTCTGTATGCATGAAAAACGTTTATGCTCTGCTTTTAACACAATATTATAAGACAGGCATTTTTCTTATTTAAAAAATTATTTACAACCATCATTTTAAGTAGCTACTTACTGTCTTATTTATAGAATTTGCCTAAGCAAACTTCAATCATTAGATGTTAACTCAGTATCAGTTTTCAGTTGCATAAAAAGTTGTCTTGATGTCAAAATATTTGTGGGTATTTTGCATAACTGCTTTTATGCAAAACTTTAGCATAGGTTACTAAGAATGGAACATCAAGGTCAGAGAGCAGAACATTTTAATGACTCTTTAAATACATTGTGAAATGGCTGTCCCGAAAAGATCCATTTCATCACTGCGGCATTCACATTAGAACACATCTTTGCTCAGCTCATAGGTAGGCAAACTGTCATGTATTTATGGTTTTGATTCTTGCTTATTTGATTTTAGTGAAGTTAATCATTTTACAGATGTCTGTCATCAAGTTGCATGTATGTTGTATTCATATTCTTTGTTCATTGTCTATTGAGAATTTAGAGAGGTTTTTTTTTGTTTTGTTTTGTTTACTTATTTGTGTGAGCGCATTTAATCCTAAGGCCATAATATTTCTTTTAGTAAATATTTCTCTCAAATGATTGTATTGCTTCTGTATCTTTGATGTGTAGAAATTTAAATCTTTGATATAGCTCAACTTTTAATCTTTTATTTTCTTTTATTTTTAAATTTAGAAAGTTATCTCCAGTCTAGAGATGAGTAAAGTTTTCCTTCTCTTTCTTTTCATTGTATATCAGAAGCTATTTTAAATGCAAAATACTTACATACCCTAAAAGTCTGAGGATATACCCTACCCATCAGTTCAAAGAAAGCAAAAGTAAGCATTCATTAAGAAGGTAAAGCTGGCCTCTGTTAGGAACCCGTTGCAACTTTAATAAGAGTATTTGAAAGGAACACCCGTGGCTGTCTGTGAGCTGCTGATGGTGCAGCGTTGGGGGTACTGGGAGGAGACAGACAATCTGGAGAGATGGCTTCTCACCCTGGTTTTGAGGCCTCTTCGTGATTTCCTATCTTTACTTAGAGTTTCTGAGTTTCCACAGTAAATTTGTAGCAGCTGTGGATTGAAGGAATGATGACTCAAGACCTCTCCTAAGAAGGACAGATAGCTATGGGTTGGGGAACACACAGTTCCTCATTTTCTTTTCTTTTTCTTTTTTTTTTTTTAAGATTTATTTATTTATTTATTTTGGTGGGTGTGGGGTGGGGAGGGAGGGGAGCAGGCGGGCCACTTCTATTGGTCTTTCATTTGTCCATTTTCATCCATCTTTTTTGTTCTTTGGCTCCTGTGGGCCTCCCATCGCAGTGGCCTCTGTTGTCGCAGAGCACCGGCTCTGGGCGCATGCACTCCAGAGCTCCGGCTCGGTAGTTGGACACATCCGTCCAGCCGCTCCGCGGCACGTGGGATCTTCCCAGGCCAGGGATTGAAGCGGCGCCCCTTGCACTGCTGCAAGGCGGTGTCCTCACCCACTGGACCACCAGGGAAGCCCCCTCATTTTCAAAAAACACTGAGAGAAAAGAAGAGTTAGAGACCCGGGGAAAAGCTAACAGGGAGCCTCTCAACGTGCCCCATCATAAACAGACACGGTGGGTAAATGTAGAAACGGAGTGTCAGGGCACAGACCATGAGCTCTGGGGAAATGTGGAGCCTGAGTGAGAGGAAGTCGTTGCCCTTTTGAAATGAAATAAGGAGATTCAGAATTAGATGAAGCGTTCATACAATTTGAAATCCAGTATAAAAAAGGCAGATATTCCACCGGGATGGGAGGGCCACACAGGCCAAAGAATAAAGACGGATGAAAATAAATTAAAAAAAAAAAAAAAGAAGGACCAATGAAAGAGGCCAAAATTAAAAAAAAAAAAAAGGCAGATATATGAAATTCCATATGTTTTGTTTATACTTTGAACCTGCTTATTTTTATTTTATCATTGTGGATTATTTAAATATTTGTATTGGTTATCAGCTCTGCTAGCACATTTAATTTTTAGTTGAAATTATAATGTATGTCCTCACTATCATTCCTACTTGGACAAAGCCTCAGAGGCTGGTCTAGCAGCTACTAAGGAGAATTTATCTTTTAACTTACGTAAACTGTAAACACAGTGACTAAGAGGAACTACTTGGTTTGTAAAACACTGGCGTAAACTTGTACACATGGGGGAGTTTCTGAGTTTCCACAGTAAATTTGTAGCAGCTGTGGATTGAAGGAATGATGACTCAAGACCTCTCCTAAGAAGGACAGATAGCTATGGGTTGGGGAACACACAGTTCCTCATTTTCTTTTCTTTTTCTTTTTTTTTTTTTTAAGATTTATTTATTTATTTATTTTGGTGGGTGTGGGGTGGGGAGGGAGGGGAGCAGGCGGGCCACTTCTATTGGTCTTTCATTTGTCCATTTTCATCCATCTTTTTTGTTCTTTGGCTCCTGTGGGCCTCCCATCGCAGTGGCCTCTGTTGTCACAGAGCACCGGCTCTGGGCGCATGCACTCCAGAGCTCCGGCTCGGTAGTTGGACACATCCGTCCAGCCGCTCCGCGGCACGTGGGATCTTCCCAGGCCAGGGATTGAAGCGGCGCCCCTTGCACTGCTGCAAGGCGGTGTCCTCACCCACTGGACCACCAGGGAAGCCCCCTCATTTTCAAAAAACACTGAGAGAAAAGAAGAGTTAGAGACCCGGGGAAAAGCTAACAGGGAGCCTCTCAACGTGCCCCATCATAAACAGACACGGTGGGTAAATGTAGAAACGGAGTGTCAGGGCACAGACCATGAGCTCTGGGGAAATGTGGAGCCTGAGTGAGAGGAAGTCGTTGCCCTTTTGAAATGAAATAAGGAGATTCAGAATTAGATGAAGCGTTCATACAATTTGAAATCCAGTATAAAAAAGGCAGATATTCCACCGGGATGGGATGGCCACACAGGCCAAAGAATAAAGACGGATGAAAATAAATTAAAAAAAAAAAAAAAGAAGGACCAATGAAAGAGGCCAAAATTAAAAAAAAAAAAAAAAGGCAGATATATGAAATTCCATATGTTTTGTTTATACTTTGAACCTGCTTATTTTTATTTTATCATTGTGGATTATTTAAATATTTGTATTGGTTATCAGCTCTGCTAGCACATTTAATTTTTAGTTGAAATTATAATGTATGTCCTCACTATCATTCCTACTTGGACAAAGCCTCAGAGGCTGGTCTAGCAGCTACTAAGGAGAATTTATCTTTTAACTTACGTAAACTGTAAACACAGTGACTAAGAGGAACTACTTGGTTTGTAAAACACTGGCTTGGTAAACCTAGCCTTATAAAGTGACCACAGATTTCACAAATTGACATTGTGCCCTGTTTGAACACATCTGCCAGGAGGACCTTCTGTAACCTGGGATCTAGTTCCGCATGTCCAAGGGATCTTGGGCAAAACATCTGGCTCCTGACATGCCAATTTCTTCTGCTGTTTATGGGGCCTTTGAATAAGGCTACTGCCAGCTCTATAACTTGGATTTTTTTTTTTTTTTTTTTATCTTACAACTAGGAAAAATCTAACAAGGATAGTTTTCTTGTTATTCTTCTTTAGCTATATGAAAAATACATTTCAGGACAGTCACAGGAGGTAGGCTGGAGCTTTATAATTGGTTAGGAATACTAGAAAGACAAACTAATATTATTCCTTTAAGTTACTCTAATTGCCTAAGCAGTGTGACTAGGCTCAAACTTTTTTTGAGTTCCTTTTTTAATCTTTTAAGTTTTTTTCTGTTTTCTTTATCTCAGCATGGAAGAAATATTTACCATAGTCAGTTAAGTTCAAATATTTTAATAAAGAATTAGAGCAAGGAATAACACCGTATGTATTTCAATACATTGGAACAGCTTCCTGTAGTAAACTCTTTAGTGTTCAAATAACTCAGCCAGGACTGAGGCACTACTGCCACCTGCTGGCACGTTGCCTAATTACAGGAAAAGTATCGAAAGAAAAGTCAGCTGTGAATCTAAAAAGTGATAATAAATGTAATAGGTCTTGTTTGTTTATATTTGGTCACACTGCGAGGCACGTGGGATCTTAATTCCCCAACCAGGGATTGAGTTCAGACCTCCTGCAGTGGAGGCACAAAAGTCTTAACCACCGGACCCCAGGAAAATCCCAAATATTGTAGTTTTAAAGAAGCCTCTGAAATGTGTATTTTAAAAGGCAATTACTATATAGATAAAAGTATTATAATCTAATAGTGTCCAGGTTGGTGGCACTGAACATATAGTCAGACAACATTGCTTGTTAAATTCTTGCATCTATGCTCTGGGGGAAAATTAAAAAATCCATTTTCCTCCCCAGTTGCTCCCATGGCATTTATTTATTTAAAAATTTAATTAAACGGGTCATGGATTTTTTTTGTTGAAAACTTAGAAAACTCAGAAACAAGCGGATTATAAAAGTCACTTATAATGGCATTACCAAGGAGTAAACACTGTTAACTTTTGGGCATATTTCCGGTATCATGGCATGAGTTTTTCTGTGTCATATTTAATGATGGGATAGGTGACTTAGTACATGTGTGGCAATATTAATCATAACAACTAATACTTACATTGTACTTATTATATGCCAGGCATGGTTCCAAGTGCTTTACATACATTAAATTTGATCTTCATGGCTGGCCTATGAAGAAAATAGTATTATTATCTTCATATTACATACAGGAAATTAAAACACATAGAAGAAAAATAACTTACCTGATGTCACACATATAATAATTGGTAGAACTGGGATTCAAACTTAAAAGTCTGCTTGGATTTAGAAACCGTTCCTAACCACTATACTCTACTGCCTTTCTGTATTCTGTTATACTGATATATTTTATTCACTAAATTACCCTTGTTGGACATTTAGGTAGTTTTTTCTGTTTTCTTTATCTCAGCATGGAAGAAATATTTACCATAGTCAGTTAAGTTCAAATATTTTAATAAAGAATTAGAGCAAGGAATAACACCGTATGTATTTCAATACATTGGAACAGCTTCCTGTAGTAAACTCTTTAGTGTTCAAATAACTCAGCCAGGACTGAGGCACTACTGCCACCTGCTGGCACGTTGCCTAATTACAGGAAAAGTATCGAAAGAAAAGTCAGCTGTGAATCTAAAAAGTGATAATAAATGTAATAGGTCTTGTTTGTTTATATTTGGTCACACTGCGAGGCACGTGGGATCTTAATTCCCCAACCAGGGATTGAGTTCAGACCTCCTGCAGTGGAGGCACAAAAGTCTTAACCACCGGACCCCAGGAAAATCCCAAATATTGTAGTTTTAAAGAAGCCTCTGAAATGTGTATTTTAAAAGGCAATTACTATATAGATAAAAGTATTATAATCTAATAGTGTCCAGGTTGGTGGCACTGAACATATAGTCAGACAACATTGCTTGTTAAATTCTTGCATCTATGCTCTGGGGAAGATTAAAAAAATCCATTTTCCTCCCCAGTTGCTCCCATGGCATTTATTTATTTAAAAATTTAATTAAACGGGTCATGGATTTTTTTTGTTGAAAACTTAGAAAACTCAGAAACAAGCGGATTATAAAAGTCACTTATAATGGCATTACCAAGGAGTAAACACTGTTAACTTTTGGGCATATTTCCGGTATCATGGCATGAGTTTTTCTGTGTCATATTTAATGATGGGATAGGTGACTTAGTACATGTGTGGCAATATTAATCATAACAACTAATACTTACATTGTACTTATTATATGCCAGGCATGGTTCCAAGTGCTTTACATACATTAAATTTGATCTTCATGGCTGGCCTATGAAGAAAATAGTATTATTATCTTCATATTACATACAGGAAATTAAAACACATAGAAGAAAAATAACTTACCTGATGTCACACATATAATAATTGGTAGAACTGGGATTCAAACTTAGTCTGCTTGGATTTAGAAACCGTTCCTAACCACTATACTCTACTGCCTTTCTGTATTCTGTTATACTGATATATTTTATTCACTAAATTACCCTTGTTGGACATTTAGGTAGTTTCTAAGTTATTGTCATTATAAACAGTGGTGTGGTGGTCATTGTTTTTGTTAATTTTTGCAAACATATTTCTTTATACCTTTTGGCTAAATTCCAAGAGGTAAATGAAAGCCAAATTAACTCCACATTACTTAAGGTTCATTGTCTAATTGCCTTGTGTCAGACAGTAAGGATGTGCTCAAGGAAAGAGTGGTATAGTGAGGGAAAACGAAAGGGAGCCAGTGGTATTGGATTGGAATTGAAGGTATAGGTATGAACTTAGAGTATTTAGAAACATAGATAGCTAAATATAGAAATAGGTTGAGGGCTTCCCTGGTGGTCCAGTGGGTAAGGACACCACCTTGCACTGCAAGGAGCGCCGGTTCGATCCCTGGCCTGGGAAGATCCCACGTGCCGCGAAGCAGCTGGACCGATGTGTCCAATTACCGGGCCAGAGCTCTGGAGCGCATGCGCACAGAGCCGGTGCTCTGCGACAACAGAGGCCACGGCGATGGGAGGCCCACGTGGGCCAAAGAACGAAGATGGATGAAAATGGACAAATGAAAGACCAATAGAAGTGGCCCGCCTGCTCCCCTCCCTCCCCACCCCACCCCACCAAAATAAATAAATAAATAAATCTTTAAAAAAAAAAACGACATAGGTTGAGATATATGTGTATTGAGAGGATACAAATGCACATATGTATATGTTTACTGGCTCTATCTGCTGAGAGGGCCTAAAAACAATGCCACCCAGTAACAACGACTACACTTAGCACCCATATCTTGGTTTCTAAGGGCCATTCTTCATTAAAAGGAACCAAATCTTCCTTGGCTAATTTCAAGGCTGGGACTTGGAAAGCACAAAGTGAGTGTGCAGTATTTTTGTATCAGAAAGTAAGGCAATGCCAAAGAAAGAGGGAATATGTCAGAAGAACATGGGATTCAGGTAAAAGGGGCTCCCACTGGCCAAATCTGGGAAAGTTTGAACATCAAAATAAATAATGATAGTAAAGAATCCATGAGTTTAAGCCGACATGAATGTATGAAACAAAGAATGAATGATGAATAAATGACAGATAAGGGAAGTTTTCCTTGATAGTAATATTCTTACTGATTCATGTGGAAGAAATGATGGAATTAGAAAATCACTATTACAAAGGAAAAACTAGTAAATTAACAGTGGAGAAGCCTGGCAGATGTCACCTTCAAGTGTTCAAAGCTTAACAGGACCTGTAAGGGTCCATTGTGTGCCTCCTGATAAAGAGAAGAACACATCACACTTGTGATATTGCCATCCCAAATGATAACCTGACCTGGATCACGAGGAAACATCAGACAATTCCAGACTGAGGCACATCCTTCAACATACTTGGACTTGATTCATCAGAAATATCAAGGTCCTGAAACACAAAGAAAGAACTTCCCTGGTGGTGCAGTGGATGGGAATTCACCTGCCAAGGCTGGGGACGTGGGTTTGATCCCTGATACAGAAGTATCCCACATGCCTTGGAGCAACTAAACTCGTGCACCACCACTACTGAGCCTGTGACCTAGAGCCTGTGAGCTGCAGCTACTGAGTCTATATGACACAGCTACCGAAGCCTGCACACCTGTAGCGTGTGCCCTGCGACAAGAGAAGGTGCTTCAGTGAGAAACCCAAGTACCCCAGCCAAGAGTAGGCCCCACTTGCGCAACTAGAGAAAACTCCAAGCACACAGCAATGACAACCCAGCACAACCAAAAAAAAAAAGAAAAGAAAAAAAAGACCAAGGCACTGTTTCTGACAAAAGGAGACCAAAGAAATGTGACAGTTTACTGGCTCTATCTGCTGAGAGGGCCTAAAAACAATGCCACCCAGTAACAACGACTACACTTAGCACCCATATCTTGGTTTCTAAGGGCCATTCTTCATTAAAAGGAACCAAATCTTCCTTGGCTAATTTCAAGGCTGGGACTTGGAAAGCACAAAGTGAGTGTGCAGTATTTTTGTATCAGAAAGTAAGGCAATGCCAAAGAAAGAGGGAATATGTCAGAAGAACATGGGATTCAGGTAAAAGGGGCTCCCACTGGCCAAATCTGGGAAAGTTTGAACATCAAAATAAATAATGATAGTAAAGAATCCATGAGTTTAAGCCGACATGAATGTATGAAACAAAGAATGAATGATGAATAAATGACAGATAAGGGAAGTTTTCCTTGATAGTAATATTCTTACTGATTCATGTGGAAGAAATGATGGAATTAGAAAATCACTATTACAAAGGAAAAACTAGTAAATTAACAGTGGAGAAGCCTGGCAGATGTCACCTTCAAGTGTTCAAAGCTTAACAGGACCTGTAAGGGTCCATTGTGTGCCTCCTGATAAAGAGAAGAACACATCACACTTGTGATATTGCCATCCCAAATGATAACCTGACCTGGATCACGAGGAAACATCAGACAATTCCAGACTGAGGCACATCCTTCAACATACTTGGACTTGATTCATCAGAAATATCAAGGTCCTGAAACACAAAGAAAGAACTTCCCTGGTGGTGCAGTGGATGGGAATTCACCTGCCAAGGCTGGGGACGTGGGTTTGATCCCTGATACAGAAGTATCCCACATGCCTTGGAGCAACTAAACTCGTGCACCACCACTACTGAGCCTGTGACCTAGAGCCTGTGAGCTGCAGCTACTGAGTCTATATGACACAGCTACCGAAGCCTGCACACCTGTAGCGTGTGCCCTGCGACAAGAGAAGGTGCTTCAGTGAGAAACCCAAGTACCCCAGCCAAGAGTAGGCCCCACTTGCGCAACTAGAGAAAACTCCAAGCACACAGCAATGACAACCCAGCACAACCAAAAAAAAAAAGAAAAGAAAAAAAAGACCAAGGCACTGTTTCTGACAAAAGGAGACCAAAGAAATGTGACAGCTGCATGCAATCCATTATCTGAGATATTCTTTTCCTACTGAAGTCATTATTGGGATAATAGTTGAACTATGGTTTGTAGGCTAGCTAATATGTTTTCACTGATGTTAATTTCTTGATTATCCTGATTTTGGTAATTGTACTGTGGTTATGTAACAGAGTGCTTTGCTTTAGCAAGTAGTTACTCAAGTATTTAGAGGTACAGGGGAACCATGTTTGCAACTTCCTCTCAGTTTTAAAAATTCATATACACACACACAGAAAGAGAAGGAGAGAGAAGAGAGGAATAGAAAGAAAGAGGGGGAGACAGTGAGAAGGGAGAGCGAAAGAGATAAAATGTGACATGCTAACATTTGGGGAATCTGGATGGAGAGTATAAAGTAATTCTTTGCATTATTTTTTACAATTTAGTGTAAACCTGAAATTTTGCCAAAATCAAAAGTTTTACAAAATTGCACAAATGTGTATGTTTTCCTGGTGGGTCTGTGGTAAAGAATCAGCCTGCTAATGCAGGAGACATAGGTCTGATTCTGGGTCAGGAAGATCCCCTGGGGAAGGGGATGGCAACGCATTTAAGTATTCTTGCCTGGGAAATTGCATGGACAGAGGAACCTGGCAGGCTATAGTTGGACATGACTTAAGTGACTGAACAGCAACAACAAATGTATATGCTATGAAAGGGAAAGTAATTTCTTATTCTTTTTTATCCTTTTCTTCAGATATAATCACAGTAAGCAGTTTGGTGGGTAGACCTACAAACATGTGCTATACATATATAAATAGACGTGTATGTATGTGTCTCTACATGTGTTCTTACACATAATTTTTAAGTAGGCTCATACTATAATAGAATGTCCTACTACTTGATTTTTTTAAAAGGTTTTATCATTGACATTTTTCCATGTCAGGACGTGTGCATATATCTTTTTAAAATAACTAGTTGTTTAATATCCAGGGTATGGATGTGTAGTACAACTTAGTTAATAACTTTACTATTGATAAGCATGTATTTTTCTATAAAAACCACAGTGAACATTTTTGTGCATTTGTATCTTTATTCCTATGCTACAGTCACATGGAAATCCTGAGTCAAAGACTATTCATATTTAATCTCTTGACATTTTAAGGGCCTCTTTAGAAAGCAAAAGCTCAGCTACATCATCTATCTCTAATTACCACTCTCAGGGCCATACATTCAGAATAAATGGGAACAAAGACCAAGACCAGTGTTGAGGCTGTTTGGGTGAGTCTTATGGACCACGCGCCGCTTGTGACGCTGCGCAAGCCGTGGCACTGCCTCTTGTGTGTTCCCAGCAAACAGCTCTGGCTGAGGGTTCCCTCTTGCAGGCTGGTACATGACTGCCTAGAGTTTCTCAAGAGTGCATTGTTAACCTGAGGGGCGATGCCAGCTCTGTAAGTGCCCCATAATTATCTGTGTGTTTTCTAAGTGTGTTTGTCTGAAGAACACAGTTATTAATTATTGTGACTTGGACCACTACTTATCTTCTACTTTAATTTCTTCTCTTTACTGTTGTGTGTGTGTGTGTTTCTGTCGGGGCTTTATTTTTTTTTTTTGTCTTTTACTCACAACCAGTTCAGTAATGCCAGTTATGTATGTGTAAGGAAATATTAGTGGCATCATGACAGGCTTAGTATAAACAAATAGATACAACAATTCCTTCTACTATGCCATCTGCCACTACTACCCACAGATATTTGCTCTATAAGCTGGCTTTTCATCAGCCACGGGTATGTCACGTTGTGGGAGAGGGCTGTATGCAAGGCAGAAGTGGCCGAAACAGTTATCCCAGTGAAATGTAGGCTCAGAGATTGTTTCTAGGCCAATGGAAATGTTTTTGAATCATGATCGTAAATAGCAAGTTAAAGATATAAAAAGAGTTTCTAAAGGCTAGAAGGTTACCCTGTGAAACGCTTTAGGCAGCACAAGGTTTACCATGACAGGACCAGATAATAGTGAGGGGAAAGATCACGAAAAGCACTTTTCATGGAACAGTTATTGAGCTTCTGTCCCAAGTCCTGGGCTGGGTGCTGAGGAACATAGTTAAATAAGGTGTGCTCTTTGTCCTTGAGTGACTTACCTTCTTGCGGAGGACAGAGACGTGGGGGCACATACTTACAGTGAGGTATGACGCAGAGGTGTGTTCTGGGTGTGGATGCCAAGGGTCAGGGAGCATGGAAGAGAGAAGGACTAGTCTTGACTCAGGGTACAGCATCAGGGAGGGCTTCCCAGATGACTGAGTGGTGAAGGATCTGCCTGCCAATGCAGGAGACACAGGAGACCTCTGGCTGAGCCCTGGGGGTCAGGACAATCCCCTGGAGGAGGCATGGCAACCCACTCGAGTCTGCTTGCCTACAGAGTCCCTTGGACAGAGGAGCCTGGCGGGCTACCAACCACCAGGTCCAAAAGAGTCGGACAGGACTGGAGCGACTTAGCACACACGGCATGAAAGAGATTCCAGTGGGGCTGCGATCTTTGGGCTGGGCCTTGGAGGGGTTTGCCAGATTGAGGGGCTATGATGGAAGAATTTCCAGGCACAGAGAATAATGAATTGAAAGAATACAGGCAGAAGGACTGCATTTAGGCTCCTGGTATACCTATGACCTCTAAGGCCTCCGAAGGTTAATAATACAAATCTACGTCAGTCATACAAACCAGCTGGAGATCCTATCAGCAGGTGCGTTCAGGCGCTCAGTCATGTCTGACTCTTTGGGACCCCGTGAACTGTAGCGTGCCAGGCTCCTCTGTCCATGGAGTTTCTCAGGCAGGAATACTAGAGTGGGCTGCCATTTCCTCCTCCCGGGGCTTTTCCCCACCCAGGGATTGAACCCGTGTCTCCTGAAGCTCTAAGCTGGCTGTTCATCAGCCACGGGTATGTCACGTTGTGGGAGAGGGCTGTATGCAAGGCAGAAGTGGCCGAAACAGTTATCCCAGTGAAATGTAGGCTCAGAGATTGTTTCTAGGTCAATGGAAATGTTTTTGAATCATGATTGTAAATAGCAAGTTAAAGATATAAAAAGAGTTTCTAAAGGCTAGAAGGTTACCCTGTGAAATGCTTTAGGCAGCACAAGGTTTACCATGACAGGACTGGATAATAGTGAGAGGAAAGATCATGAAAAGCACTTTTCATGGAACAGTTATTGAGCTTCTGTCCCAAGTCCTGGGCTGGGTGCTGAGGAACATAGATAAATAAGGTGTGCCCTTTGTCCTTGAGTGACTTACCTTCTTGCGGAGGACAGAGACGTGGGGGCACATACTTACAGTGAGGTGTGACGCAGAGGTGTGTTCTGGGTGTGGATGCCAAGGGTCAGGGAGCATGGAAGAGAGAAGGACTAGTCTTGACTCAGGGTACAGCATCAGGGAGGGCTTCCCAGATGACTGAGTGGTGAAGGATCTGCCTGCCAATGCAGGAGACACAGGAGACCTCTGGCTGAGCCCTGGGGGTCAGGACAGTCCCCTGGAGGAGGCATGGCAACCCACTCGAGTCTGCTTGCCTACAGAGTCCCTTGGACAGAGGAGCCTGGCGGGCTACCAACCACCAGGTCCAAAAGAGTCGGACAGGACTGGAGCGACTTAGTACACACGGCATGAAAGAGATTCCAGTGGGGCTGCGATCTTTGGGCTGGGCCTTGGAGGGGTTTGCCAGATTGAGGGGCTATGATGGAAGAATTTCCAGGCACAGAGAATAATGAATTGAAGGAATACAGGCAGAAGGACTGCATTTAGGCTCCTGGTATACCTATGACCTCTAAGGCCTCCGAAGGTTAATAATACAAATCTACGTCAGTCATACAAACCAGCTGGGGATCCTATCAACAGGTGCGTTCAGGCGCGCAGTCATGTCTGACTCTTTGGGACCCCGTGAACTGTAGCCTGCCAGGCTCCTCTATCCATGGAGTTTCTCAGGCAGGAATACTAGAGTGGGCTGCCATTTCCTCCTCCCGGGGCTTTTCCCGACCCAGGGATTGAACCCGTGTCTCCTGCATTGTAGGCAGATTCTTTACTGCTGGGCCATCAGGGTAAACCCCCTCTTATCAACATACAGACCCTGATCCAGAAGGTCTGGGCTGGGCCTGCAATTCTGCATGCTCCCAGGGAGTCCACACATCACATTTTGAGTAAAAAGGCTCTGATTCTGTAAATGTCGTCAGCTTCAGCTGGGCCTGCTAGCAGAGGCAACCTGCGAGCAGGATGCAGAGTGCAGGCTTGTCTTCTGCCCTGAGCAAGTTGGGAAGAAGTCTAAGAAACCTCTTTTTTTGAGACTGCAGCATTTCAGAAATAGATTCTGGGATTTCCCTTGTAGTCCAGTGGTTAAGACCCCGTGCTTCCACTGCAGGAGGAGTGGGTTCAATTCCTGGTCGGAGAACTAAGATCCCACATGCAGCACAGCATAGACAAAAGAACAGAAAAGAAGAAACAGATTCTGTGTTTTACCTGAACCAGCCCGTAAGTCAAGGCTGACTCATCCTGGAGGTCACCTGCGGTAAAGGGAAGGGCAAAGTGCCCGTGGATCAAGGCAGCTTGGCAGTGGCGCCACCTGAGTCCGAGAGACTGGGCTGGGGTGGAAGGGAAATCAGGACACAGACGGCTTGCACAAGTTTCCAGCTGACTGGGGCTCCTGCAGAACAATACCAATCAGGAAGACGTACCCCACCTTACCATTTGAGTTATTTCTTGTTTAAGTTTTTATTGAGTATCGTTGCTTTACAATGTTGTGTTAGTTTCTGCTGTACAGCCAAGTGCATCAACTATGTGTAA
Organism: Tragulus kanchil; assembly: GCA_022376925.1. Classification (NCBI taxonomy): domain Eukaryota; kingdom Metazoa; phylum Chordata; class Mammalia; order Artiodactyla; family Tragulidae; genus Tragulus; species Tragulus kanchil. The sequence goes on along the minus strand of JAIOJX010000030.1, from coordinate 17,562,269 downwards.
ACACAGACCTCTTCTCTTTTGGATTTCCTTCCCATTTAGGTCCCCACAGAGCACTGCGTAGACAGTGCTATACAGTTGCTGTTGTGTGGTTGCTCAGTCGTGTCCAACTCTTTGTGATCCCATGGACTGTAACCCACCAGGCTCCTCTGTCCATGGGATTTCCCACGCAAGAGTCCTGGAATGGGTTGCCATTTCCTTCTCCAAGGGTTCTTCCGACCCGAGGATCAAGGCCACGTCTCCTGCTTGGCAGGTGGATTCTTTACTCTGAGCCACCTGGGAAGCGTGCGCTATAACAACAGAATCTCACTGATTATCTATTTTATACATCGTATCATTAGTGTATATATGTCAGTCTCCATCTACCAATTCACTCTACACCCCCCTTTCCCCTGGGCATCCAAACGTTTGTTCTCTGTGTCTGTGTCTCTTTTTCTGCTTTGTAAGTAACATTGTCTATACCAGTTTTTTCAGATGCCACATACATAATACTCGTTTCTCTCTCTCTGACTGACGTCCGTTTGAGTTATCCTGATGATGCTTACTCGGGTGCTTCATGTTTAGTGAGAAAATGGGTGCAGCGTTGGGGTGCTCTGTTTTGAATTCATGACCATGTTCTTCCTAAAGAACCATCTTCTTCATTTGGGATCATAGAAGTGATGGTTGTGTTTTGCAGAACACTTGGCAGTAAGCCGTGCTTCGGAGCGGTCTTAGTGGAGTAGATGGTCTAGACTCTTTTTCCTTTATTCCTGTTATCCATACATCACCCGGTGGTCACACCCTCCCTGGGGAGCTCGTTCTGGTTCGTGGTTTGGCACTGTGGTAAACAGAATCCCCTGTGGCCCCACCTAAGGACACACTGTGATCTTCAAATGAGATCACTGAGCTTTTCTTCACTTTCATCTCCTGTGCTATTAATGCTGGTTGTGAAATGCAGCGGGTAGACTTCATAAGACTAATGGGGGAGGAGGAACGAGTGATTATTTTCCACTAGAAAAGGTTTCTTGTCTTGTCTTTCTTTCCACGATGAACTGCGCAACCTGCACAGGACGGTTCAGAGCAGACCTCAGGCTGGAGTTCAGCGCCCGGGGACTGGAATGGTCCTACTGCCTCTGCATCCCCGAGCCTCCCCACAGAGACCCCTGCAGAGACGAGGCCACATGAGATGGCGCCAGAATGATAAGTGGTCATTTAGCACCAAGGTCTCACTGAGAACAAAATCAGACAGATGTGAGCTCGTTGGAGAGAATTATAAAATCAGAGGCTGAAGGAGATTGGTGATGAGGAGCCCACAGTTCAAAGTTGACTCAAGACATCTTTGATAACATCTTCCAAGCACAAGACCATCTGGAGGGCAGCAGCGGGTGGGCTCACTAAGTAAGCATCTTGGAACCGGGGTTTGTCTCTATCAATTTTGGTTCCACCTGAATTCCTAAAACAGTTGATTCTCATGCTTTCAAACTCACATTAATTGCCTGGAAGCACTTGCTGGAAATGCAGATGCCTGGGCTGCCTTGCAGACAGCTGACCGAGAGAAGCTTCCAGTGACCATTATGTGCACGAGGGCTGAGCCCAGCCCCTAAGTGTGCCTTCTTCCTGGAGTCACGCTGACTGGCAGGTCCCTTGCGACTGGGGAAGAAAGTCCTGTTTTTATCCTCTCTGCCCCCCGCCAGTTTCCCACCAAGAGCTAAGAGTAAAGGCCAAATGAAGGGAAGAGGTCCAAAGAAAGGAAAAACAAGTTAACAAACCCCAATTTTTACATCCCAGATGTATTTCTCAAGGGTGTGTAAAAATCTAATTTTGGGGAGCTCGTCTTCATATCTCTTTATTTCAACCCTGACATGTTATATCCACTTTTGATTTTCCCGTGGTAGTAACTCTGCTGCCTCACCGTTCGTTGTTCAGTTCCACCCGGCCTCTCACCACGCTCTCCGTGTGAACAGAGTAAGCAAAGTGAGAGCCCCAGGGGCCCCTGCCTTCACAGCCGCAGAGCCTGCAGAGGGGCGGGGAGGCTTTCCCCTTCCTGGTGCTGATACCTGTCGGGGGCTCAATGGCTGCTGGTTTCCGGCCTCCGCGTGGAGGGTTGTTTGCATTCTGCCCAAGGCCCTGGCTCTCTTTGTGCTTGATGCCGCTCCCTGTCAAGCTGTGGCTGGAGGTGCAGAGTTATGTAGCCCTTCTTTCACTTGTTAGACCAGGTGCCCTGGTTGGGCTGGTCACCTATCTGGGTTCATTCTGGGTCAGTACCACACTGACCAAAGGGCTCAGAAGTCAATCCCATCGGAGTTCAAGTTCCTGCTCCGCAGCCAGCCAAGTCCTACCTCTGTTTGCTCTCAGAGTATGTTTCCCAGGGCTCCCCAGGCGTCGCTGGTGGTAAAGAGCCTGCCTGCCAAAGCAGAAGACACGAGAGACGCGGGTTCCATCCCTAGGTCAGGAAGATTCCATGGAGGAGGGACTGGCTCCCCACTCGAGTCTTCTCACCTGGAGGATCCCGTGGACAGAGGAGCCTGGTGGGCTACAGTCCACTGGATCACAGAGTCGGACACGACTGACATGACTTAGCATGCAGGTAAAGTGCACATTCACAGCAGAAGACATAAAACCAGAAAACTTTTGTTCCCTAACAGTGCTCCCTCCTGAAAAGCATAATCCCTTCTTCCACTCACCTCTGCCTTCAAACCACACAAATAACATCTGTCTCATCCATGCAGAGCCTATTGAATCCTGTTCTATTTTTTTCCTTGGCAGTCACAAAATCCCAGGAAACAGAATCAGGTGTTGTACTTCTTTGAGTCGAACTGAGTGTGACAGAAAGAGAAGAAACCACTAAGCCGGCCAGTCTCTTCCTCAGTAGAACACGCTTTCCTCTCTGCTCCGTTGCTGAAGGCAGGGATGGTTAGACCTGCCCGGGAGCTTAGGTGCTCTGGCTGCAGGGGGTGCTGGCAGAGCACCCCTGCACCAGCGCCGAGCGTTCGTCATCAAGGGGGCTGACTCAAACCCAGGCCAGGGTCAGGCCGCGCCGTATCCTGCAGTCACTCCAGCCTGTGTTGTCACATGGACTTTGCTGCTTCAGTGAGATCCTGAGATACATTTAAAGACTGACGAGCCTACAGGAGAGCCAGGCAGGTGACAAGAGACCAGAGAAGCAGGCAGGGAAACAGCCCAGTGATCAACACGCTGGCACTGGCTTCGGTCCTGGAGGGGCAGCCACGTACACCCAATGTTGTGACTTCTGATTCTTTTTCAAAGAAAAAAATCTTATTTTTTAGGCCACTTCTATTGGCCTTTCATTTATTTCCATCTTTGTTCTTTGGCCTGTGTGGGCCTCCCATCGCAGTGGCCTCTGTCTCTGCAGAGCACAGGCTCTGGGCGCATGCGCTCCAGAGCTCCGGCTCGGTAAATGGACACATCAGTCCAGCCTCTCTGTGGCACGTGGGATCTTCCCAGGCCAGGGATTGAACCAGTGCCCATTGAACTGCAAGGTGGTGTCCTTACCCACTGGATCACCAGGGAAGCCCTTCTTACTTTTAAGAGAAGCTGATAGCTGGGTTTTATGTACAATCTCTTTAATTACAAAACATTGATATCCAATTCCCAGTTTAAAAAATACCACGTGGGCCAGACACATCACGTGTCATGGGCCCCAATATGGGCTTCAGGTCGCCAGCCTCTGACCACTGGGCTAGGTTCTTTGTTTCTGATGCTGCTTCACCTGGTGGCCCTTTGCTTCTTTCTTGGTCCCTCGGGTCCTTAGGCTTCCACGTCCTGAGCCTGATTTTACCTTGGCACTCCCCTCTCTCTAATCCCTCACTCCAGGCTCACTTGTGTCCGCTAGCTGCCTAACCCGTGTCCTCCTGCTCTGCCTTCTGGGGGCACAGGTGAGGCGCCGTGTGGGTCAATCTCGCGCTGTCTTAGCCCCACACCTCCAAGCCCCTCTGTGCCTTGACAGGGTACCTGGCAGAGCTCCTGGTTCTACATTATGGGGCAGAATTTCTCAGGTGTGCTATGGCCCTCTCAGTGAATCCTGTTGAGATTACCTAGTGTTGGCGTGTTGTTTTGTTGACGTTACCCTGGATCACCTGCTTGAGGTGGTGTCTTCTAGGTCTTTTTAACCTTAAAGTTACTACTTTTCTCTTTGTAAATAATGGTTATCTAGGGGAGATACTTTGAAAGCATACAAGTATCTGCACACTTTTGCCCACTAATTTTAGCATCTCATCATGGATCTTGCCTGCAGCGATAATTATGTGGTCCGATGGTGGCTTTCTCTTTTCCTCATTCTTTACATTTTTAAAATGGAATTCTTCTATAAGTAACAGTTGACCCTTCTCCCAAATTTATTTGTATCGGTATGAACTCAAGGATATTTATTTTCATCTGTTTTTTTTTTTTTTTAATTTTTGGTTATCCTGGGTTTTCACTGCTGCCACAGGCTCTTCTCTAGTTGCAGGGAGTGGGGGCTACTCTCTAGTTGAGATGAACAGGCTTCTGGTTGCAGTGACTTCTCTTGTTGTGGCACTCGGGCTCTAGGGCATTCAGGCTTCAAGAGTTGTGGCACATGGGCTCAATAATTGTGGCTTCGGGCTTCCCCTGGTGGTCCAGTGGATAAGGACACCGCCTTGCAGTGCAAGGGGCGCCGGTTCGAGCCCTGGCCTGGGAAGATCCCACGTGCCGCTGAGCGGCTGGACCGATGTGTCCAATTACTGAGCCAGAGCTCTGGAGCGCATGCGCCCAGAGCCGGGGTTCTGCGACAACAGAGGCCACCACGGTGGGAGGCCCACAGGAGCCAAAGAACAAAGATGGATGAAAACAGAGAAATGAATGACCAATAGAAGTGGCCCGCCTGCTCCGCCCGTTCCCCTCCCTCCCCAACCCGACCCCCGCCCAAAATAAATAAATAAATAAATCTTTAAAAACAAAAAAAAAAAATAAAATAAATATCCAGTCCACCTTTAAAAAAAATAAAATAAAATAATTGTGGCTTCGAGGCTCTAGAGCACAGGCTCAACAGTTGTAGCTAATGGGCTTAGTTGCTCCGCAGTACATGGGATCTTCCCGGATCAGGGATTGAAGTGGTATCTCCTGCATTGGCAGGTGAACTCTTTACTACTGAGCTACCAGGGAAGCCCCATCTTTGGGTTTTAAACCAGCACTATTCTCATTTGTTTTGTTGCTCAAATTGGTCCAGCCTTGGCCACTGGGAAGTCTTCCAGGTTGAATTTCTTGCCGTTTCAACAAGTTTCCCCCATCCTCTTTTTGGAGGGGCACATTCTTATTTTCTGGCATAACTTGTATTTTACCAGCTCCAGCCTCGGAATCCACTATTTCTCCAAGGAGCTAGAACTTCTTGTGTTGGAAAATGGTATTTAAAAATAAAAACCTAGGTGCTAAATTGTACCTTTGGGTCAAAAGATATGGGTGTTATTCATGGCTCAGTATACGTGTTAATCCAGGTGGCTCAGTGGTAAAGAATCTGCCTGCCAAGCAGGAGACATGAATTTGATCCCTGGTCGGGAAGATCCCCTGGAGAAGGAAATGACAACCCACTCCAGTATTCTTGCCTGGGAAATCCCATGGAGAGAGAAGCCTGTTGGCTGTAGTTTATGTGGTCACAAAAGAGTCAGACACAACTCAGCAGCTAAACAACGACAGACATGTTAATTCATTCTTTTTCAATAAGATCAAAGTAAACACACTGCCAACAATATTCCAACTTTACTAAATCATGTTGTCAATCCAAACAAATTATCATCCACTTATCTTTCTCTTCTTTCATCCTTCCCTCCCTTTCTCTTTTTCCTTCACCGTGTCTGGTGGAAGAATGGAGCAGAAAAGGAGGCATTAGTACTAGTGAGTAACATCTGTGATTTTCAAGTGATGGTCAGAGAAAGTTTTGTTCAGGTGACCTCTGAACAGAAACCTGAAGAAGTGAGTTTGAGAGCCAGGCGGGGCATTTGGGGAGGGTGTGTTTGGAGGCAAAGGATAAAGGCCCCAAGGCTGGAGTGTGTGTCCCCATGTACTTGTTTATTGCTTCCAGTTGCTCTTTTTGTTTCATTTGCCTCTTTATGTCATTTGGCAGTTTTCCTTTGTTACTTGCATGTTTTTGTCATAAAATTGTATGAGTCCTTTATATAACCATAAAAATGCCCAATTTGTGTTTGCCATAAAAATATTTTTAAATACCATTTAAAAATTCTCTTAAGAACCTGTTTTTAATCTGCTGGCCTTTTCACTGAGGTGCTTTTTATTACTTTGAAGTTACAGAAATAAACTGTCCAAGTTTAGCTAATGATTCAGTTTTATTCCCTTATACTTTCCATTAAATTTTTTTCCCCTGTATTTAATTACTGACCCATCCAATATTTCCTTGGTATATGGTATGACGTTAAGTTGTTCTTCCTCCACCCAACTGCCAGCTAATTGTCCCAATACCATTTATCCACAAATCTGTCAAGCATCCTTTATTATATATAAATGATTATACAAACTATTTCTGGATTATCTCTTTTTGCCCAAAGATTTACTCTTTTATGAGTATCAGTATTTTTAAAACAATTTAAATTATATATTTCAACATCTGATGTAGGTCGCCATTATTCTTTCTTTTCAGAATTTCTTTTGTGTCCTCTATTTTTTCTTCCAAATGAAAATTTAAACCCTTTTATCAACCCAAGAAATGTATAATGAAATGTTGATAGAAATAATAAAATCCATTATATAAATTAAATGTAATCTTTAAATGCCTGGGAAATCCCAGGGAGAGAGAAGCCTGTTGGCTGTAGTTTATGTGGTCACAAAAGAGTCAGACACAACTCAGCAGCTAAACAACGACAGACATGTTAATTCATTCTTTTTCAATAAGATCAAAGTAAACACACTGCCAACAATATTCCAACTTTACTAAATCATGTTGTCAATCCAAACAAATTATCATCCACTTATCTTTCTCTTCTTTCATCCTTCCCTCCCTTTCTCTTTTTCCTTCACCGTGTCTGGTGGAAGAATGGAGCAGAAAAGGAGGCATTAGTACTAGTGAGTAACATCTGTGATTTTCAAGTGATGGTCAGAGAAAGTTTTGTTCAGGTGACCTCTGAACAGAAACCTGAAGAAGTGAGTTTGAGAGCCAGGCGGGGCATTTGGGGAGGGTGTGTTTGGAGGCAAAGGATAAAGGCCCCAAGGCTGGAGTGTGTGTCCCCATGTACTTGTTTATTGCTTCCAGTTGCTCTTTTTGTTTCATTTGCCTCTTTATGTCATTTGGCAGTTTTCCTTTGTTACTTGCATGTTTTTGTCATAAAATTGTATGAGTCCTTTATATAACCATAAAAATGCCCAATTTGTGTTTGCCATAAAAATATTTTTAAATACCATTTAAAAATTCTCTTAAGAACCTGTTTTTAATCTGCTGGCCTTTTCACTGAGGTGCTTTTTATTACTTTGAAGTTACAGAAATAAACTGTCCAAGTTTAGCTAATGATTCAGTTTTATTCCCTTATACTTTCCATTAAATTTTTTTCCCCTGTATTTAATTACTGACCCATCCAATATTTCCTTGGTATATGGTATGACGTTAAGTTGTTCTTCCTCCACCCAACTGCCAGCTAATTGTCCCAATACCATTTATCCACAAATCTGTCAAGCATCCTTTATTATATATAAATGATTATACAAACTATTTCTGGATTATCTCTTTTTGCCCAAAGATTTACTCTTTTATGAGTATCAGTATTTTTAAAAACAATTTAAATTATATATTTCAACATCTGATGTAGGTCGCCACATTATTCTTTCTTTTCAGAATTTCTTTTGTGTCCTCTATTTTTTCTTCCAAATGAAAATTTAAACCCTTTTATCAACCCAAGAAATGTATAATGAAATGTTGATAGAAATAATAAAATCCATTATATAAATTAAATGTAAACATCTTAATAACACATAATCTTCTTATTTAGGTATATGGGGTTCCTCTCCACTTATTCAATTTTTCTTTCACAGCATTCAGTAACTTCATGAACTTTCTCATACTAACACTTTCTCCTTACCTGGAATGGGTACCTTGTTTTACTGCTTTCAGGTTCTGAAGATTTGCTCTTTCTGGGTTCTTAGACGAAGGCTTCAGGGGGGCCAAGGAATCTCATCAGAGGTAGAGTCACGCTAGTTTGCCAGCTGGTAGATTTTGGCCAAGTCCACTTCTCAAAGTGTGGTCTCATGCTAGGAGCATCAGCAACACTCAGGAAGTGTTGTTACAGGTGCAAATTCTTGGCCCCTGGGAACCCTACTGAGTAAGGCAGTCTGGGGTGGGCCACAGTTATGTCTGACAAACTCTCTTCAGGGTAACTGCTGAATACTAAATTTCCTTTTTTTTTAAAATTCCCTCCCTCATCATGCCTCTTTTATATTTATATTTATTTTCCTCCATCTGTTTTATTCTTTGGTATGTGTGGGCCTCCCATGGCAGTGGCCTTTTTGGTTGCAGAGTACCAGCTCTGGGCACATGCGCTCCAGAGCGCTGGTTTGTAATTGGACACATAGGCCCAGCCACTGCAAGGCACGTGGGATCTTCCCAGGCCAAGCATGAACCGGTACCCCTTGCCACTGCAAGTGGACTCTCTGCCCACTGGACCACCAGGGAAGCCCTACTTTTTTTTTTTTTTTTTAATTAAAAATTTGTATTTGGCTGAGCCAGGTCTTAGTTGCAGTAGACAAGATCTTTCATCTTCGTTGGGGCATGCAGGACCGTTGGCTGCAGCATGCACTCTTAACTGCAGCATGTGGGATCTAGTCCCTGACCAGGAGTCAAACCCAGCGCCCCTGCTTTGGGAGCATGGAATCTTAGCCGTTGGACCACCAGGGAAGTTCCTGAGGAATAACTGCTCTAAAGCAATGATTCTTAACCTGCGCTGCACAGTACAGCCATCTAAGGAGCTTCTCAAAAATACTGTGGTAAAGTTGTTGCTCCCCCCCATCGCTACTCTGAATGAACTGGCCTGGAGTGGAACCAGGCACACGCTTCCTCTAACCTCCTGCTGGTGACTGACGCATAGTCAGAGCTGAGAACCACTGCTCTCAACTGCAGTTCACATATGAAGTGGGAAGAGTAATACTTCATAGGGCTGTGGTAAGAATTAAGTGATACAGTTTATAGAGTTAAGCACAGTGCTTGCTGTGCGTACTGCTGTGCCGTCAGGTCCCCCTCTTTGCGACCTCACGGCCTGTAGCCCACCAGACTCCTCTGCCCACTTGATTTCCCAGGCAAGAATACTGGAGTGAGTTGCCATTTCCTTCTCCGGGGGATCAGCTCGACCCAGGACTTGAACCTGCGTCTCCTGCTTTGGCAGAGGATTCTTTACCACTGACCCACCTGGAAAGCCCAAGCACTGTGCTTAGCGAATGCTAAAACACTGGACAAATGGTAGTTACTGTTTCGCTAATTTTCAGACTTAGCAGATGTGTGCTACACTGTCATGTCAAAAGTTGCAGGTTTTGGAGTCAGGTGGCATGGATCTAGCCCTTAGTGTAACACATTTAGAGAGAGCTGTGTGATCTTTAGCAAAAGACCTAAGCCTCCATTTCTTCATCTGTAAAACGGGAATACTTACGATTCGGGGGCTAAGATCAGGCTCACAAAACACAATCCCTGGCATCTAGTAAGTTCTCCAAAAATGGTGACATTACTTGCAATCATTGTTTTCACTGCTTGTGAAGTTCCTGATGATTCAAACCACATTGATCTTTCAAAATGTTTTTAAGTTCAGCATAAAGTTTTTACTGGTTTTCCAGATACCTCCATATCCAAGAGTTTACTGTTTGTTCCCTTGTTTTATCCAAGTCTTCTTGAATGTATTGCTGTTTGTTTTGGTGATTTTATCTCATACACATATGTATGTATATATATATATTTTGTTTGTTTGATTTTAGAACTGTTTCCTTTTGAACTTACAAATGAGTACTTAAGAAGGGCCACAAAAAAAAAAAAAAAAAAGAAGGGCCACAAAGTCAGGATTGGCAGATTGAAAGACCTTTCCCTCTGGCTTCTGCTCTTGAAGTTTGTTCCTATCTCTAACTCTCTAAACTTTGAGACTTGAAAGTTTTGGGAGAAGTAATGTGAGTAAAGAGGGAAAAGCTGGAGCTGAAGACGCTGGAATTGTTTTGAAACTTTTTTACACTGGAGTATAGCCAATTGACAATATTGTGATAGTTCCAAGTTGACACCAAAGGGATTCAGTCATACATGTATCCACTTGAAGGTGGAATTTTAAATTCTGATCTCCTCTTTTGTGGGAGGAGCTTCATAAATAAAAGCATTATTATGTATGTATGTGTGTGCTTTTTTTAAAAAAGTTACTGGAACCCATGATTACAGAAATAATAAAATGCATCTCACACCTGATTATTCCTGAACCTGTCGTGGGGCTTGTAAATGTAAAGATCTGTTTTTACCAGCTATTTGTCAATATTGCCTTGGAAAAATCTAATAAGACACAAGTAATTCTTACTCGTCATACAAATAGCTGTATGTAAAAATATTTGATTACCCTTTTACAGTATGCCTAGTCCTTTTCAAAATGTTGTTTCATTAATCCTGTGAAGTAGTATGATTTTACAGAGGAAGTGTGAGAATCAGAGGTGACAAGTGACTTATGTCTCCTAGCTGCTGAGTAGAACTATGTCACAAACCCGAGAAACCCAGTTTTTAAGCCATGCTGATTTCAAGGGCGAAATCCTCCATGCACACCAAATACTGAACATTAGAGAGAAAACAAGTCGTTTTGGTGGTGACCAGAGAAACCCGATTGAGCCATCTGGCTAGCCAAAACCTACAAAGATACTTCTTCTAGTTGCATTTAGTTCTTGTTTTAACTGCTGGTCGCTGGTGTCCTGACATGGTTGGTTCCATCCATGACGTCAAAGACTGGCTCTTCCCACTCATCTTGTACTTCCCATCTGGTCCACTGTTCAGAACAGACTGGTCTGAGCCACAGTGTTTACTGTACTGGTTGGTTTTAGGATACAGCTCGTGTATTAATGCACTTTGGCTTCTGAGTTTCAGCAGGGAGCAGTGCCACACTAACCCGCTAAGTTGTCTACAGTTTTCCTATCAAATGGCGCTAAAGCTCCTCAGAGGCTCAGGGAGCATCAGCGAACCCACACACCAATTCTCGGCTTGGTCTCTGACTCAGGATAGCTGTTGGCATCTAATGCTGTCACTCTCTTCAAAGTCTCAAGCTAACGCTCCTAAGCTTCTCTTTCCCCCGAAAGGTGGTGATGGCGCGATTCAGAACATCTGTCTCGCAACACTGGGTTCAGGCTGCGAGCCTGTTTCTCGGCCCAGAGTCCTAGGGCCCTCCTCCCCAGCCGCCTCGGCTGCTCTGGCCAGGAGTCACAGTGCATCTGCTCTTTCCTGAGCGCGTCCCCGAGAGAGCCTGTCAGTACGTTACAACTCACACGTGCTCACTCACACGCCCCTCGGGAGGAAGGCTATTCGTTTGTGTCCTCTACAGTTAGCATGTGCCAGCTGCTCAGCAAAGTTCTAACTGAATGGATTCAGCTTTCTGTGGAAGTCTTGTCTATCAGATGGAATTATCCATTTTTAGGTATTTCTTATTTTTATCAACTATAACATAGGCCCTAGCCATACCATCTGGATTAGTATCTTTAAAAATATCATTTATCTGAACATATGGAGCAGGATTCCTACTAGTTGAGGAATTATTCACAGGGCAGTTACTGCCAATACTTCTAGTGTTGCAGGGAAGAAAACGACAGCTAGAGCAGCTGCTGAACGTGCTCTGCCCATGGGCTTTGCTCTCTTTTCCCGAGAGGTAGAAACTGGGGTTAAAGGTGCTTTATATTCCACAACAATCTGCATATAGTTAGCCCTTCTGGACTGTACACTTGTCAGGATGCTAAATTTTATGATTCTGCCACAATCAAAGTACTTAAAAAACTAACTAGACAGTGCTAGAGACCTTCAGAATTCTTGGGGAAAAAATCAGAGAAGCCCTTGCACCTCATGGGAGTCACTGCTGAAATACGGTAAAAAGAGCATCGAGCTGCCCGGCTGTGTACACGTTATCTGGTTCAGTCCAAGCTTTTCCACAGGACTTGCAAAGCCCTTCATAGTCTGGCCTTTGTTTCATTATACCCAAAGCCATACTAGTTAGTGCTTTTTATCAGTTCCTCCAACAGGACAATTTCTTTTTACCTTAGCGCTTTGCAAATGGCATTCTCTATACCTCTAATGCTATGCCAGCGTTTTAATTCTACCTCTCTCTTATTCTTCAGAATTCTTCAGGGAGGCCTTTTTTAAATTACCTAATGGGGTTCTGACCTCTTGCTTCCCTTCTGGATCAATCCATCGATCCATCCACATTCTCACATAAGTCTGGATTTTTCCTTTGTAGCATGTAATACAATTGTATTTGTGTAACTATGTAGTATCAACCTCTCCCTAGGACTGAAAGTTCCACGAGGCAGGGGCTGTTTCCTGGCTCTGGGAGCCTGCAGACAGCAGGTCCTCAATACTCTTAACAGGCACAGCCTTTTCCCACAAACTTATCCTACAGATATCCTCAAAGGAGTAGGCGGAGAGGCACATCAAGTTTGCGAGCTTGGTGGTGGAGACGGTGGTTGTGCAGCCGGAAAGATGAAAGAGTTTAGGTGGGGAGGCGAGAAGGGAGTAACGAGGACCTGCATTTAATGAGCCCCTCCCCACTCTCCCAACAACCCATCCCGTCCTAAACCAGTCATTTAACAAGAATCACACGTTTGTTTCTTTGGGGAATAAGGTGAACCTCAGATTACAGAATCAAGGCAGAAGACTTGGAGGAAGTAGAATGTGTTCTTGAAACCAGTCACAGCTCCAGTGGAATTAGATCTCAACATGGAGATGTCTTCAGCCTGGGACGCTGACGCTCCTCCAGCACGTGGAGGGACCGTAAACACACTTCCTCCTGCTCTCAGCCACTGAGGAAGAAGTCCTCTCCTGATGGACCAGCACTATTTCTTTTTCGCTGCTCTTTTTCCTTCTCCTTTCCTTGGCTTCCCCTTTCCACGAAGTTTCTTGAGCCGCAGCTGCTCCTCCTTAAAGTCCTGATGCTCGTCTCTTGAAAGGAGAAAGGAAAAATAATTAGCCAGTCTTTTTACCAGACTGGAAAAGTACACCATCTAGAATGTTCCCTTAGGTGGTTCTGGTTATCAAACTTTGACTTCTGCAGCTTGGTGAACAGAAAGGACAGGAGCCCCCGACATACAGACAGGCTGTGTTCCCAGAATTCCTTATAGGTCAGTTTCGCCTCACAGGAACAGCGGTGCAAACAGGAGTTAATTATCAAGCCCACCCATGTAAACCTATGTAACTAGTATGCTAAGTCGCTTCAGTCATGTCCGACTCTTTGCAACCCTAAGGACTGTAGACAACAGGGCTCCTCGTTGCACAGGATTCTCCAGGCAAGAATATTAGAGTGGGTTGCCATGCCCTTCTGGATCAATCCATCGATCCATCCACATTCTCACATAAGTCTGGATTTTTCCTTTGTAGCATGTAATACAATTGTATTTGTGTAACTATGTAGTATCAACCTCTCCCTAGGACTGAAAGTTCCACGAGGCAGGGGCTGTTTCCTGGCTCTGGGAGCCTGCAGACAGCAGGTCCTCAATACTCTTAACAGGCACAGCCTTTTCCCACAAACTTATCCTACAGATATCCTCAAAGGAGTAGGCGGAGAGGCACATCAAGTTTGCGAGCTTGGTGGTGGAGACGGTGGTTGTGCAGCCGGAAAGATGAAAGAGTTTAGGTGGGGAGGCGAGAAGGGAGTAACGAGGACCTGCATTTAATGAGCCCCTCCCCACTCTCCCAACAACCCATCCCGTCCTAAACCAGTCATTTAACAAGAATCACACGTTTGTTTCTTTGGGGAATAAGGTGAACCTCAGATTACAGAATCAAGGCAGAAGACTTGGAGGAAGTAGAATGTGTTCTTGAAACCAGTCACAGCTCCAGTGGAATTAGATCTCAACATGGAGATGTCTTCAGCCTGGGACGCTGACGCTCCTCCAGCACGTGGAGGGACCGTAAACACACTTCCTCCTGCTCTCAGCCACTGAGGAAGAAGTCCTCTCCTGATGGACCAGCACTATTTCTTTTTCGCTGCTCTTTTTCCTTCTCCTTTCCTTGGCTTCCCCTTTCCACGAAGTTTCTTGAGCCGCAGCTGCTCCTCCTTAAAGTCCTGATGCTCGTCTCTTGAAAGGAGAAAGGAAAAATAATTAGCCAGTCTTTTTACCAGACTGGAAAAGTACACCATCTAGAATGTTCCCTTAGGTGGTTCTGGTTATCAAACTTTGACTTCTGCAGCTTGGTGAACAGAAAGGACAGGAGCCCCCGACATACAGACAGGCTGTGTTCCCAGAATTCCTTATAGGTCAGTTTTGCCTCACAGGAACAGCGGTGCAAACAGGAGTTAATTATCAAGCCCACCCATGTAAACCTATGTAACTAGTATGCTAAGTCGCTTCAGTCATGTCCGACTCTTTGCAACCCTAAGGACTGTAGACAACAGGGCTCCTCGTTGCACAGGATTCTCCAGGCAAGAATATTAGAGTGGGTTGCCATGCCCTTCTCCAGGGGATCTTTCCACTCTAGTGATTGAACTGAGTCTCTTGTGTCTCCTGCATTGAAATGGGTTCTTTACCACTAGCACCACCTGGGAAGCCCAGTGTAACGAGGATATAACACTAATAATTGCCCCAGATTTCCCTGTAACACAAAGACTAAACACTGGAGGGGGCAGGAAGTGGTATAAGTTTCAGTAGTTATACGAGACCCTGGGAGGCCCAGGGAGCAGCACTTCCTACAAGGGGGAGAGGTGTGGAGGAAGCTGCCTGGATAGCAGTGGATGATTCACAAAAAGGCTGCTGGGCAAAGTCTCGGGCAGAAAGAAGCTGGATCAGTAGAGAGGTCCTCTACAGACAGATCCTCTGGGGATCAAGGCAGCCAGAGCTGTTTGCACATGTGAATGGGGTGCAAGCTAAAGAGTGCCTGTACTGTACAGAAGTGTCTGCATTTTAAGATCAAATATGGTCATCCCTCAATATCCTCGGGGGACTGGCACTAGGACCTCCCCATAGATACCAAAATCCACTGGTGCTTAAGTCCCTTACATAAAATAGCACAGCACTGGCATATAATCTACACACATCTGTATACTTTGAATCATCTACATTACTTACAATTCTTAATACAATGTGAATGTTATATAAAGAGTTGCCAGGTGCATGGCAAATTGAAGGTTTGCTTTTTTAGAACTTTTTCCCAGGGGTGCTCAACAGGAGCCCCGAACATGAAAGGAAAGGAAAATAATTAGCAGTCTTTTACCAGTGGAAAAGTACACCATCTAGAATGTTCCCTTAGGTGGTTCTGGTTATCAAACTTTGACTTCTGCAGCTTGGTGAACAGAAAGGACAGGAGCCCCCGACATACAGACAGGCTGTGTTCCCAGAATTCCTTATAGGTCAGTTTTGCCTCACAGGAACAGCGGTGCAAACAGGAGTTAATTATCAAGCCCACCCATGTAAACCTATGTAACTAGTATGCTAAGTCGCTTCAGTCATGTCCGACTCTTTGCAACCCTAAGGACTGTAGACAACAGGGCTCCTCGTTGCACAGGATTCTCCAGGCAAGAATATTAGAGTGGGTTGCCATGCCCTTCTCCAGGGGATCTTTCCACTCTAGTGATTGAACTGAGTCTCTTGTGTCTCCTGCATTGAAATGGGTTCTTTACCACTAGCACCACCTGGGAAGCCCAGTGTAACGAGGATATAACACTAATAATTGCCCCAGATTTCCCTGTAACACAAAGACTAAACACTGGAGGGGGCAGGAAGTGGTATAAGTTTCAGTAGTTATACGAGACCCTGGGAGGCCCAGGGAGCAGCACTTCCTACAAGGGGGAGAGGTGTGGAGGAAGCTGCCTGGATAGCAGTGGATGATTCACAAAAAGGCTGCTGGGCAAAGTCTCGGGCAGAAAGAAGCTGGATCAGTAGAGAGGTCCTCTACAGACAGATCCTCTGGGGATCAAGGCAGCCAGAGCTGTTTGCACATGTGAATGGGGTGCAAGCTAAAGAGTGCCTGTACTGTACAGAAGTGTCTGCATTTTAAGATCAAATATGGTCATCCCTCAATATCCTCGGGGGACTGGCACTAGGACCTCCCCATAGATACCAAAATCCACTGGTGCTTAAGTCCCTTACATAAAATAGCACAGCACTGGCATATAATCTACACACATCTGTATACTTTGAATCATCTACATTACTTACAATTCTTAATACAATGTGAATGTTATATAAAGAGTTGCCAGGTGCATGGCAAATTGAAGGTTTGCTTTTTTAGAAATTTCTGGAATTTTTTTGCTCCCAAATATTTTCATCCGTGGTTGGTTGGCTGAATCTGCAGACATCTAACCTATGGAGGGCCTAAAACAGTATGGTGTTTAAAAATGTAATCTCTGGACGCCAGGGGACCCTGGGCTCAAGTCACAGCCCCACCATTTAGTAGCTGTGTGCCTTGGGTGAGGGACCTTCCTTCTCTGCAGACTTACAGGTCTCCTCACCTGTAAAAGCGTGGATAACGGTGTCTAATTAAGCGAAAAAGAGGGGTTTGCTAGGCCCAATTTTTTTTCTTATTCTTTTTTTTTTTTTTCCTGGGCCCAATTTTTAACTCTAGATGCTGCTTTATTTTTTATTCTTTAATTTTTGGTTGTGCTGTGCGACTTGTGGAAGCTTCGTTCCCCAGCCAGAGATTGAACCTGGAGCCTCGGCAGTGAAAGCTCAGAGTCTTAACCACTGGACCGCCAGGGAATGCCCCCTAGGCTGTCTAAAGATAGATGGGTTTTATAAGGTATGATGTTTCATCCCATGAAGGTGAGAGATACAACAGATCTCTTTGGGATTAGCTATGATTGCCCCTATGATTTGGGGAGCACTCTCAAAAAAGCAGCTGGATTAAAAAGAGATTAAAAAAAAATAAAAAGCAGCCAGAGTAATTCTTCTGAAATGTCCCTCAGATCGTGTCACTGCTCTGCTCAGAGCCTGGCAAACAGTTCCATTTTACTCAGCTCCCTTCACAATCTGCCTCCCGTCCCCGGCCCTCCCTTCAGCCTGTGCGGCTCCTGAAGAGACGAGGCATCGTCTTCAAGGCCTCTGCTCTGGTCTCTGCCTTGAAAGCTCGTCCCTGGGTCCCACCTGGCCACTCGCCACCCTCTGCTTAAACCTCATCTTCTCCGTGGGGCTGACCCTGATCGTCTTAATATTGTGCCCTGTCCTTGCCCCGCCACTCAGGGCCCAGGCAGCACTCTTGATCCTGCTCAGCCAGCTCTGCTATTTTCTTCCCCCATAGCACATTCAACTTTGGAACATACCACATAATTTACTAATTTAATATATTTTTCCCTCCCCTCAACCATTCCCAACAGTGCTCAGCCAGTTAGAAAGTTCCAGAGGCAGGCGTCTTTGCCTCTGCTGATGAGCCGCCTCAGCACCTGCCTGAAGGAATGAGTCACTGTTTCTGAGAACCCGATCCTCTGCCTGTTTTGTAGGTCTTTGTAAGATTTTCTTTATTGAAGACCACTTAGTTTCCTCTGGCCTGAATCCCCAGGAGGCCTTGCATTAGGGGCACTGTTTGCCATAACTAGTGACTGAATACATGAAAATAATTGTGCCTCTCCACGGATAACTACATCTAAGTATCTTTTCTCTGTCCCCAAAGATAGCTGAGGCTTTATTTTTCAAACAAATAGGGAGTAACAGCAAACAAGTATATTCAAACAACTGAATGTAATTTTGTTATCGGTTATGATTCTCCATTCAGGACACATGCCTTCCAATATTTTATTTGGGGTAGGTAAGAATAAAATTAATTTTTATTTTTTGAGCCAAGACATTAGGGGAGATAATCTCAGAAGCAATTCCAGAAACTCCAAATACATCATGGATTATCATCTCTACTAATATATTAACTAAGAAGATCTATTTTGTTCATAGAATGTTCCTCTCGTGCCCATCTTAAGCACCTGCACATGGAAGTTACTTAAAAATTAATTTTTGCAACAATGCTCTAAGACAAGTCCAATTAAAGCATGTTAAACTGAAAGAAAAACCCCTAGGCATTTTAATTTTATATAATTATGTACTGTTTAAATTCTTGTATAATGAGCATGTATTTGTTTGGTACTTAAGACATTAAAAAGAAAGATCCCATGGAGGGGGCTTCCCTGGTGGTCCAGTGGGTAGAGTCCACCTTGCAGTGCAAGGGGCACCAGTAAGATCCCTAGCCGGGGAAGATCCACGTGCCCTGGAGCGGCTGGACTGGTGAGTCCAGTTGTGAGCCAGTGCCCTAGAGTGCATGCACCCAGAGCTGGTGCTCTGCAGTGAGAGAGCCACTGCAGTGGGAGGCCCACACATGCCAAAGAATAAAAAGATGGATGAAAATAAATATAAATGAAAGATGCTCAGCCAGCTCTGCTATTTTCTTCCCCCATAGCACATTCAACTTTGGAACATACCACATAATTTACTAATTTAATATATTTTTCCCTCCCCTCAACCATTCCCAACAGTGCTCAGCCAGTTAGAAAGTTCCAGAGGCAGGCGTCTTTGCCTCTGCTGATGAGCCGCCTCAGCACCTGCCTGAAGGAATGAGTCACTGTTTCTGAGAACCCGATCCTCTGCCTGTTTTGTAGGTCTTTGTAAGATTTTCTTTATTGAAGACCACTTAGTTTCCTCTGGCCTGAATCCCCAGGAGGCCTTGCATTAGGGGCACTGTTTGCCATAACTAGTGACTGAATACATGAAAATAATTGTGCCTCTCCACGGATAACTACATCTAAGTATCTTTTCTCTGTCCCCAAAGATAGCTGAGGCTTTATTTTTCAAACAAATAGGGAGTAACAGCAAACAAGTATATTCAAACAACTGAATGTAATTTTGTTATCGGTTATGATTCTCCATTCAGGACACATGCCTTCCAATATTTTATTTGGGGTAGGTAAGAATAAAATTAATTTTTATTTTTTGAGCCAAGACATTAGGGGAGATAATCTCAGAAGCAATTCCAGAAACTCCAAATACATCATGGATTATCATCTCTACTAATATATTAACTAAGAAGATCTATTTTGTTCATAGAATGTTCCTCTGTGCCCATCTTAAGCACCTGCACATGGAAGTTACTTAAAAATTAATTTTTGCAACAATGCTCTAAGACAAGTCCAATTAAAGCATGTTAAACTGAAAGAAAAACCCCTAGGCATTTTAATTTTATATAATTATGTACTGTTTAAATTCTTGTATAATGAGCATGTATTTGTTTGGTACTTAAGACATTAAAAAGAAAGATCCCATGGAGGGGGCTTCCCTGGTGGTCCAGTGGGTAGAGTCCACCTTGCAGTGCAAGGGGCACCAGTAAGATCCCTAGCCGGGGAAGATCCACGTGCCCTGGAGCGGCTGGACTGGTGAGTCCAGTTGTGAGCCAGTGCCCTAGAGTGCATGCACCCAGAGCTGGTGCTCTGCAGTGAGAGAGGCCACTGCAGTGGGAGGCCCACACATGCCAAAGAATAAAAAGATGGATGAAAATAAATATAAATGAAAGAGGCAAGATGGGGGGAAAGAAAAAAAAAAGATCCCATGGGTATTTGACCTTTTTTCTTCCTTGAGCAGTATGTCACCATAAACGCCTACTTCCTACATGTGCACACACATGTAAATGCATGATGGAAAGAGCCTATTAATCTTTTTAAAAAAAAATTATTTATTTATTCATTTTTGGCTATTCTGGGTTTTCCCTGCTGCCACAGGCTCTTCTCTAGTTGCAGGGAGTGGGGGATACTCTCTAGTTCAGGTGAGCAGGCTTCTGGTTGCGGTGACTTCTCTGGTTGTGGAACTTGGGCTCTAGGCCTCATGGGCTTCAGTGGCTGCCGCACATGGACTCAACATTTGCAGCTCCGAGGCTCTAGAGCACACGCTCAGTAGTTGTGGCTGACGGGCTTAGTTGCTCCGCAGCACATGGGATCTTCCTGGATCAGAGATTGAACTGGTGCCTCCTGCATTGGCAGGTGAACTCTTTACCACTGAGCTACCAGGGAAGCCCATAGCCTAGTATAATTATAGTATCAATTACCTGTTTACTCTTAAAGTAAACTACAGCTTTAGACCCAAATAAGTATACCAAAAAGGGTACCAATTAAAAACGCCCAGGGCTTCCCTGGTGGTCCAGTGGGTAAAGACACCACTTTGCAGTGCAAGGGGCACCGGTTCGATTCCCGGCCTGGGAGGATCCTACGTGCCGTGGAGCGGCTGGACAGACGTGTCCAAGTACCCAGCCAAAACTCTGGAGCGCAAGCGCCCAGAGCCGGTGCTCTGCTACGAGAGAAGATCACTGCAATGGGAGGCCCACACAGGACAAAGAACAAAGTGGAAACAAATGAAAGACCAATAGAAGTGGCCAAACCTAAAGAGGGTGAAAGGAAATAAGAAATCCAACAGAACCACATCAGGAGAGAAAGGAGGCTCCCCCTCAACAGTCAGGAAGCAGGTCAGCCACAGGGCAGGGGCGCTTTCATCTGACCAACAAGGACCCACTCAAGTGTTTGGACCACTTTTCCTCTGTATCCATTGAGTGCTCTTAGATTAATGGCTTAATTAGATGTCTCTGGTTTAAAACTCAACATTCAAAAAACGATGATCATGGCATCCACTCCTATAACTTCATGGCAAATAGACAGGAAAAATGTGGAAACAGAGTCAGAGTTCATTTTCTTGGGCTCCAGAATCAATGTGGACAGTGAGAGAAGCCATGAAATTAAAGATACTTGCTCCTTGAAAGAAAAGCTATGACAAACCTAGATAGTGTATTAAAAAGTAGAGACATCACTTTACCCACAAAGGTCTGTACAGTCAAAGCTATGGTTTTTCCAGTAGTCATGTACGGATGTGAAGAGTTGGACCATAAAGAAGGCTGAGCGTCAAAGAATTGATGCTTCTGAACTGTGGTGTTGGAAAAGGCTCCTGAGAGTCCCTTGGAAAGCAAAGAGATCAAATCAGTCAATTCTAAAGGAAATCCAGTCTCAATATTAATTGGAAGGGCTGATGCTGAAGCTGAAGCTCCAATACATTGGCCACCTAATGTGAAGAGATGACTCACTGGAAAAGACCCTGATGCTGGGAAAGATTAAGAGCAAGAGGAGAAGGGGGCAACAGAGGATGAGATGGTTGGATGGCATCACTGACTCAATGGACATGAGTTTGAGCAAACTCAGGGAGATAGTGAAGGACAGAGAAGCCTGGGGTGCTGCAGTCCATGGGGTCGCAAAGAGATGGACGTGACTTAGTGACTGAACAACAAGAAACGTCTCTCTATAGTTCAGTATCTAGTCAGTGTTAAGTCACATCTTAGACATAATTAAGTTATATCTTCCAATAAGTGCATGTTTCCTTTTTTTTTAGTATTCTTATTATGGACATTTTGAAAGCTTTCCTCTCCCACAACTGAACCTTTTGAATTACTTGGGCACTTATAAGAACGGAAAACTATCAAGATCACTGCAATGGGAGGCCCACACAGGACAAAGAACAAAGTGGAAACAAATGAAAGACCAATAGAAGTGGCCAAACCTAAAGAGGGTGAAAGGAAATAAGAAATCCAACAGAACCACATCAGGAGAGAAAGGAGGCTCCCCCTCAACAGTCAGGAAGCAGGTCAGCCACAGGGCAGGGGCGCTTTCATCTGACCAACAAGGACCCACTCAAGTGTTTGGACCACTTTTCCTCTGTATCCATTGAGTGCTCTTAGATTAATGGCTTAATTAGATGTCTCTGGTTTAAAACTCAACATTCAAAAAACGATGATCATGGCATCCACTCCTATAACTTCATGGCAAATAGACAGGAAAAATGTGGAAACAGAGTCAGAGTTCATTTTCTTGGGCTCCAGAATCAATGTGGACAGTGAGAGAAGCCATGAAATTAAAGATACTTGCTCCTTGAAAGAAAAGCTATGACAAACCTAGATAGTGTATTAAAAAGTAGAGACATCACTTTACCCACAAAGGTCTGTACAGTCAAAGCTATGGTTTTTCCAGTAGTCATGTACGGATGTGAAGAGTTGGACCATAAAGAAGGCTGAGCGTCAAAGAATTGATGCTTCTGAACTGTGGTGTTGGAAAAGGCTCCTGAGAGTCCCTTGGAAAGCAAAGAGATCAAATCAGTCAATTCTAAAGGAAATCCAGTCTCAATATTAATTGGAAGGGCTGATGCTGAAGCTGAAGCTCCAATACATTGGCCACCTAATGTGAAGAGATGACTCACTGGAAAAGACCCTGATGCTGGGAAAGATTAAGAGCAAGAGGAGAAGGGGGCAACAGAGGATGAGATGGTTGGATGGCATCACTGACTCAATGGACATGAGTTTGAGCAAACTCAGGGAGATAGTGAAGGACAGAGAAGCCTGGGGTGCTGCAGTCCATGGGGTCGCAAAGAGATGGACGTGACTTAGTGACTGAACAACAAGAAACGTCTCTCTATAGTTCAGTATCTAGTCAGTGTTAAGTCACATCTTAGACATAATTAAGTTATATCTTCCAATAAGTGCATGTTTCCTTTTTTTTTAGTATTCTTATTATGGACATTTTGAAAGCTTTCCTCTCCCACAACTGAACCTTTTGAATTACTTGGGCACTTATAAGAACCGGAAAACTATCAAGATAGAAAGGCTACTTTTCCCCCTTTCTGATCTATTAAACAACCTTCCTATAGGTCACTGTTGGTGAATATTTTTCTTTGGTTATTACCTGTAGAGGCCAAGAGAACGCAGTATCCCCATGAGAGCAAAGTAAGTGTTGTGATTTGGGTACCAGTCGTAAGTCTCCTTCCTCTTGGCCAAAGGCTGCTCGCTGAACAGCTTCACCACTTTCATGGATTTGGAATCAGTGGGCCTGGCAACTTCACCGAACAGCCGGGCACTCAGACGACTCATGCGCAAGGCATACTCAGAAAGTGAAGACATTTCTCGAGCAGCAAGGAGCAACAGTTCCTACAGAAAATGAGAAGACGGATTAACGGGCTCAGGTTAAGAAACTCCCAGGTTATTTCATGAATGCTTTACAAACGGCATGCCCTGGGGCTGAGAACTATCCACAGTCCAAGTGGCTATTTCCTATGCATGCTCTCTGCTTGCGTCTTTCTCACTTGCCGTTCACACAGGATTCCTCCCGAGTGCCTGTTTTCACAATGAACGGCTCTGTGATTCCACAGGTTATTTACTGATAGTCAGCGTACTTATCTGTAGGCTAGACGAGGACAGGGAAACAATCCAGCTACCGCACTTGTTATTACACCTTCAGAAAGCACCGACCTCAGCACTCTGCAGAATAAATATGCTGACTGTGTGCCATCTGCAGGTTTAATCATGGTGGAGAAATAATTACACTGTTGTCTTTATTATCAGCCCTTTGAACACTGTTCTCCTCAAGGGCTCCAGATGGCTCTGAGAACGGCTAATGAGTTATGAGGTCATTTAGCCTCTAGGCTGCTGGACTGAATTCTGCCTAGAGACTGAGAGCCAGCTGGGAAAAACAGAGATAGTAGTCTTACAGGAATTAACGCAACAGCTCAGAAGATTCATTTTATTCTTGAATAAAAGGTATTTATGAATTGTGATATTACGTGTCTTATACATTCTGCTTTAATGAAAATTCACTCAATTCTTATTAGCTTTCTGGAAACAGTAACTTCTTTGGAGGCATCAGTTCAGTTCGGTTCAGTGGCTCAGTCATGTCCGACTTTGCACGCGTGGACTGCAGCACGCCGGGCTTCCCTGTCCTTCACCATCGGAGGCGTAGACTATTGAAATAGTATAAAAATGATATCTGGAATATGCATAAATTACAGGTAATATATATTGAGGATTATATAAGTGATACATAAAAATCAAGAATGTTCACAGGCACTATAGCCAATATTTCATAACTATAAATGGAATATTTAAGAATTGTGCATCACTGTATGGTATATCTGTAACATATAACATTGTACATTAGCTATAATTCAATTTAAAAAGCAGTAGAGGGTTTCTTATCTTGAAAAAAAAAAAGAATGATGCTGGTGGACTCTCACTCCATTTTTCAAAGGTAAGGGTAACTGTCAGCAGAGTGTATTAATTTATGTAAGCATTTTTCAGATAGTTAACCTCCAGTTTTGACCGCATGCCCTGGGGCTGAGAACTATCCACAGTCCAAGTGGCTATTTCCTATGCATGCTCTCTGCTTGCGTCTTTCTCACTTGCCGTTCACACAGGATTCCTCCCAGTGCCTGTTTTCACAATGAACGGCTCTGTGATTCCACAGGTTGTTTACTGATAGTCAGCGTACTTATCTGTAGGCTAGACGAGGACAGGGAAACAATCCAGCTACCGCACTTGTTATTACACCTTCAGAAAGCACCGACCTCAGCACTCTGCAGAATAAATATGCTGACTGTGTGCCATCTGCAGGTTTAATCATGGTGGAGAAATAATTACACTGTTGTCTTTATTATCAGCCCTTTGAACACTGTTCTCCTCAAGGGCTCCAGATGGCTCTGAGAACGGCTAATGAGTTATGAGGTCATTTAGCCTCTAGGCTGCTGGACTGAATTCTGCCTAGAGACTGAGAGCCAGCTGGGAAAAACAGAGATAGTAGTCTTACAGGAATTAACGCAACAGCTCAGAAGATTCATTTTATTCTTGAATAAAAGGTATTTATGAATTGTGATATTACGTGTCTTATACATTCTGCTTTAATGAAAATTCACTCAATTCTTATTAGCTTTCTGGAAACAGTAACTTCTTTGGAGGCATCAGTTCAGTTCGGTTCAGTGGCTCAGTCATGTCCGACTTTGCACGCGTGGACTGCAGCACGCCGGGCTTCCCTGTCCTTCACCATCGGAGGCGTAGACTATTGAAATAGTATAAAAATGATATCTGGAATATGCATAAATTACAGGTAATATATATTGAGGATTATATAAGTGATACATAAAAATCAAGAATGTTCACAGGCACTATAGCCAATATTTCATAACTATAAATGGAATATTTAAGAATTGTGCATCACTGTATGGTATATCTGTAACATATAACATTGTACATTAGCTATAATTCAATTTAAAAAGCAGTAGAGGGTTTCTTATCTTGAAAAAAAAAAAGAATGATGCTGGTGGACTCTCACTCCATTTTTCAAAGGTAAGGGTAACTGTCAGCAGAGTGTATTAATTTATGTAAGCTTTTGTAGTGAGATGAGAGTTTCCGTTGATTAAGTATCCTGGGGGAGCGTTCATCTGGGAGGAAAAGGAGTTGACCTCCAAAAAGCAACAATGTGTCTTGAAAAACCAATGGAAGAAACATGTTTTTAAAAACCTCCCAAAGAGAAATGCTGCCAAGTAAATTTCAGAACTGCTCTGGCAATTTAAATACTTAGTATTTAAAGAACTTGTCATGTCCATTCCACTGAAAGAGCAGAGGATGACCTGAAACCAATTTCAGAAGTCAGTTTCAAAGCAGTTCCCTCCTGAAAACCAACCAAGCCACCTTGGGCCAACAGTGCCATCTGAAGGCCAGCAATGGTAGAACTGTTGGGTCCAAGGTCTCCCCCCATCTCCCCTTTCAGCCTGGGCTCTGTGCGAGCCTTACTCTTTTTCTTTCAGCACTCTCAGGCCCACGGTTCCCTTCTCTCCCAACCCTTGCTCCATTATTTGAATGGTGATGGACTGGGCTTGTTATTAGCCCTAGGTTTATAATTCCATCAATGACAAAAAGTCATTAACAGTTTAACATACAAAGAGAATATAGTAACATATCAGGTCTTGCAAATTACCAGATGGAGCCTTCAGAAGCTACAAAAGTTTCTTTGCATGCATTATCTTTTCTCTTCCCTCCATCTTTATGGTTATCTTTTTTCCAAACATCAGATTAAAACACTTAAAAAACAAAGTTTCTTAAAGAACTTGTCTTCGTTCTGCTTAATTACCACTATGGCACCAGAACAGCTTTCTGTTGCAACAGCACATTTGTAAGGAGGTATGCGAACTATCATTTTGCTACAAAATTTTCAGGAAAATATGTTCTAAATTCCAAATCATTTTATTTTTAAATACAGAGGCAGCATGGAATCCTGAGGCCTACGTCTGAGTACTGGCTCTGCCACATATCAGCTGGGTTAATTTGAACCTTTTCTCTAAATATGAGTTTCCTTTACAGAAAACAAAGCTGCAGGACTATGGAGAAAGATAATGGCACTGAATAAATAGCAAACTAAAAAAAGCAAAAGCCTAAAGATGCTTGGTGTTCATAATTCTATATACAGATACTTGTTTATCCCTTGTCCTCATTTAACCATGCACAAAAGGAGATGCATCCACCATGCAGTGGAACCTGTCCCTCCCTGAAAATGGTATCTTCACTTATAAACACTGACAGCATCTCTGCTGCAAAAGGGAGGGGACCAGCAGCTTGGCAACCTGACAGGTAGTGAGGAGGAAGGGACTCAGTAGGGCTGTGGTCACCAAAGCCATCACAGGATGCCAAGTTATTTCCAGGCCCACCCTGGAAGGCAGCAAGGTACTGGACACACAGCTCATAGATAAGGTCTCAGAATCCAATGGAGGACTTCCCTGGTGGTCCAGTTGCTAAGAATTGCCTGCCAACGCAGGGGACATGGGTTTGATCCCTGGTCTGGGAAGATTCCACATGTCACAGGGCAACTAAGCCAGTGCATCACAACCGGTGAACCCAAGCTCTAGAGCCTGTGCTCTGCAACAGGAGAAGCCACCGCAATCAGAAGCCCCATGCAACAATGAAGACCCAGTGCAGCCAATAAATATATGCATTTTAAAGAATCCTATGGAAATGAACATATTGCAAGTCCAAGTGATCATAAATGATCGTATCTCCAAGCCCTACAACTTTTCTGATGGAGAAAAGAGAACAAGCCTTTCCAAACCTGAAATGCTCACTAGAAACAAAGAAGCATTTGATAAACAGGAGCAAACTGAACATGGCTGTAACAATCACCAATTACTGCTTTGTGCTCTTACAGAGCACAGACCTATATGCTCCTGATGAAGGATGGCATAGGTGCTTGGTAATCCTTTCTTTCACACAGACCAGTAAAACAGCTCAAAAGTTCTGCTGCCCATCAATACTGGTCCTGAGACTGGAAAACTGCCGCTTTTCAAGAGCTTTAATTTTTTTTTTTAAGATTGGGAAAGCCTTACATAGGACCTTTCAGGCTCCTCGTACACCCCTTTATAGAAACTTTCACCTTTGTTTTTAAAAACAAAAAAAAAGCAAAATGACTGTGTGAAAGACATTAAGGTAAAAGACAAATAAGATTTTTAGTCACATGAAACCATTCTAAGGGGGTAGAGGAGAATCACTTAAAACAGCAAATTTTCTTTAAATGTGAATAAGCATCATGAAGAAAAATCACCTGGACTGAAAATGCTAAGCAAAAAGAAATGACTGAAATGTGCTGGAGCTGAACCTGTAAAGCTCACAGGAAAAGAATTTCCGTATTTTTGCTTTAGCAAAAATATAAGGGTAAGTTTCTTTATTTTTCTGATAGGTCTGATGCAATTAACAGGTCAGGTTTTACAGCCACTGACTCTGGGTTAGGTTTGCCTTTTTCTTTGGAAAGTGCAGATGATGTTTAGGAGTTCTTACTCTGAGTATCTCTCAGTGTGGTGAGTCCCTGGGAACTTTAAAAGCACATGCTGAAATGTGTATGTGTAAATTCTGCTGAGGAGGGAGCCTTCTCAAAAACCTCTGGTTACTGGTGAGTGCCAGCTTTGGCGTTCGAAAGCTGGCTGAAATTCTGCCTCTGCACTTTAATGGCCACATCGTGTTTGTAGTAGTATGTTTTTTTTTTTTTTTTTTGCCTTCGTTTTCTTATCTACTACAGGACAGTTGTATTATCTCACTGCGTTGAGAAGATGTCAGGCAAAACTCATGGTACAGTGCCAGCCCTAACAGATGTCAGGCCTCAAGGAACTCGCACCCTGTGCACACGTGTTTCACAGTTAAAACAACCAAGACGCAATGTTTTATTATTTTTAAAGCCTAAGGTGTTAACTGGGACGCAAGAGACAAGAACGGCTCTGAATGTAGGTCAAACTTTACTCCGTTCAATAACATCCCCAACCCCATCCAACTGCCTAGATGACGCCTCCTGTGATGGAAGTCACAGTGTCAAGTTGGGCATTTCGCTAATATTTTTTTAAGCTGACAGCAAAATTAATCTGCATTACCCACCACTCCCACACACCTAAGGCCGACTGAGCAGAGAAACCGAGCCTTGAATGCTGCCTTAACCGCGCCGGGAGGAAACAACGATACCTTATAGGACCTTTCAGGCTCCTCGTACACCCCTTTAAGCTTTCACCTTTGTTTTTAAAAACAAAAAAAAAGCAAAATGACTGTGTGAAAGACATTAAGGTAAAAGACAAATAAGATTTTTAGTCACATGAAACCATTCTAAGGGGGTAGAGGAGAATCACTTAAAACAGCAAATTTTCTTTAAATGTGAATAAGCATCATGAAGAAAAATCACCTGGACTGAAAATGCTAAGCAAAAAGAAATGACTGAAATGTGCTGGAGCTGAACCTGTAAAGCTCACAGGAAAAGAATTTCCGTATTTTTGCTTTAGCAAAAATATAAGGGTAAGTTTCTTTATTTTCTGATAGGTCTGATGCAATTAACAGGTCAGGTTTTACAGCCACTGACTCTGGGTTAGGTTTGCCTTTTTCTTTGGAAAGTGCAGATGATGTTTAGGAGTTCTTACTCTGAGTATCTCTCAGTGTGGTGAGTCCCTGGGAACTTTAAAAGCACATGCTGAAATGTGTATGTGTAAATTCTGCTGAGGAGGGAGCCTTCTCAAAAACCTCTGGTTACTGGTGAGTGCCAGCTTTGGCGTTCGAAAGCTGGCTGAAATTCTGCCTCTGCACTTTAATGGCCACATCGTGTTTGTAGTAGTATGTTTTTGTTTTTTGCCTTCGTTTTCTTATCTACTACAGGACAGTTGTATTATCTCACTGCGTTGAGAAGATGTCAGGCAAAACTCATGGTACAGTGCCAGCCCTAACAGATGTCAGGCCTCAAGGAACTCGCACCCTGTGCACACGTGTTTCACAGTTAAAACAACCAAGACGCAATGTTTTATTATTTTTAAAGCCTAAGGTGTTAACTGGGACGCAAGAGACAAGAACGGCTCTGAATGTAGGTCAAACTTTACTCCGTTCAATAACATCCCCAACCCCATCCAACTGCCTAGATGACGCCTCCTGTGATGGAAGTCACAGTGTCAAGTTGGGCATTTCGCTAATATTTTTTTAAGCTGACAGCAAAATTAATCTGCATTACCCACCACTCCCACACACCTAAGGCCGACTGAGCAGAGAAACCGAGCCTTGAATGCTGCCTAAACAAGATGAGAGTAACCGCGCCGGGGAGGAAACAACGATAGCGTCTTTTCGCTTGGTAAACTCCCCAAGTTAAGCAGGGAAACGCCAAGTTGTTTGGGGGGATACCTGCGAATCCTCCGAACTGGTTAATGAAACTGACTCGTCCTACCCTTGGAGACTCTACAAGGCTGGGTACCCCTGCAGGGTCTCGGAAGCCACCGCCCGTACTCACTACAGACCCCCGCTAAAAGTCACGCATCGCCTTACCTACCTGTGACCTCGCCAGCGCTCCCCTTGGCCGGAAGGCCCGCCCCCAGCCCGCCGGAGAGTCCAGCGAAGAGCAGTAGAGAAACGGAAGTTTGAAAGCTAGAGCAGAGTCTTAGTGAGAGACCCGGAAGTCGTAACGTCGCTCCTGGTGCCTGCGCAGCGAGAACAGCGCCTCCGGGCGCCTGGAGGACTGACCGGAACGCCAGTACAGGTGCGAGAGGCCTGCTTTCAGGGCCTGTCCTGCAGGGTTCGCTAATTGTATTTGGTTGCGAATGGCTCTAGCGCGGAACTCCCTCCCATATAAGCAGTGTTTATATGTGTGCCCTGTCGGGCTTGCGTGCTTTTTCTTTCCTTCCTTCCACTTTATTTCTGTGTGTTTTCCTTCTCTTTTCATCCAGCTTAGGCCTTGACGTGCGTCAAGCGCGTTGCTGGACTTGAAGAGCTGAGGAGTCTCCTGACCCACCGGGTTGCCATTCCCCTCCTTCAGGACGCTATTCTTCTTCTTCTTCTTCTTCTTTTTTTTTTT
The DNA here is from genome assembly GCA_022376925.1 of Tragulus kanchil. Taxonomy (NCBI): domain Eukaryota; kingdom Metazoa; phylum Chordata; class Mammalia; order Artiodactyla; family Tragulidae; genus Tragulus; species Tragulus kanchil. Next base: position 17,532,000 of record JAIOJX010000030.1, on the reverse strand, counting down.
CTAATTTTAATTTTACTTTTAAAGTGTTTTGTTGTTTATAGATATGTATAATAGCAGATTAGTCATATGTATAGCCCTGGCTCCCATCCCTCCTCCACCCCCACCCCGCCAGGCCATCTCACAGCGCCCCTGCAGGATCCCCTATTCCCGCAGCGCAATGACAATAGCTATCTCTTTCACATATGATGATAGTATAGGTTTCCACGTTACTCCCTCTATGTCTCCCACCCCCTGTTCATTCCACACAATGTGTATAAGTCTGTTCTCTATGTTTGTTTTTCCAACATTTCACTGCGTGTATTATTACCATCTTACTAGATTCCATATATATGTGTTAGTACACTATTCTTGACACCCCTTTGCTGGCTTAGGAGCGCCATTTGGAACACTCTGTGTATTTCTCTCACCAGCTGCCCTGAACACTTCTTCGTGGATTAGAGGATTTACCTGACTCCTCAGTGGTCACCTAGGCCCCGCTTGGCAGGTAGTAGAAACGCGGACTATTTCACTCCGTGAAAGATCTGCTCTCAAGGCGCATAGGTATCGAACTGATGCATTTGTTGAGTGTTTACTAGTTCAGCTGAGAACAGTACTTATTTTCTGAGCATTATTCAAGGCCTGTCATAAATACTGTAAAATGTACCCAGGAAAAAGACAAATTAGCCATGAGCTATATACTTAGACACCCTTTTCCTTCTTACAAAATTTTGTATTACTAACTTAGATTTTTACATTTTATCAATATGTATGATAGAGTTTGTTTTTATCAAGTTAAGTTTTGATATGCTGTCAACTATGGTATATTTGGTAGTCTTGTGAACTCGGGTCTGGCTTAAGAAGTTGACACAGGATGTAATGAGTATAGCATGTATAACTCAGTTCAAAAAATATACTGGATAGGAATTTCACCTTGTCTCAGCTTGTTTTTATCTATTAACCACTGAATCATGTAAACAAGGAGGTTTCCCCTGAGTATTGGCTGTTAGGACGTTTTAAAGCCAAATTTGCAGTGAACTCATGGCAAATATATATGTGTATATGTATATATGTATGTATGTATATATATATATATATATTTGCATAGACAAATATAAACCTTGTTGTTGACTCTGTTTTGTGTATCTTTAGTTTTCCCCCTTTTGGCCTATTTATTGCTTGTGTTATCAGGCTGCTTTGTAAATCTCTGTAAGCTACCATAGTTTTTTCTTAAAATATAGCAAGGCTTATGGGTGGCTGTGTCCTCCAGGGGCACTTCACACTGTGACTCTTACTCCGTCAATTTCATAGGGTCTGGACTATTTTCTGGAGCCTGCTGTACAAAATGCCACAAACTTGGCGCCTTCAAACATCAGAACTTTATTCTCTCACAGTTCTGGAGGCCAGAAGTCCAAAATCAGTATCCATCGGCCAAAACCAAGGTGTTGGCCAGGCCGTGCTCCTTCTTCAGGCTCTGGGGCAGAATCATTTCCTGACTCTGCAGCTCCTGTGGTTGCAGGCATTCATTGACTGACCGCATAGTTCCAACCTTCAAGGCCAGAATCTTCAAATCTCTCTCTGCTTCCTCTTACATCACCTTCTCCTCGGTGCATATTAGATCTCCTGCTGCCTTCCTCTTAGAGGAATGTGTAATTGCATTTTGGTAACCCACCTCATCTCAAGATTCTTAAACATATTCACTTTTGCAAGGGCCCCTTTCCCATCTATAGTGGGATTCACACCTTCCAGGGATTATGACTCACAAGCTTGGGGGCACATCTTCCTGTCTCCCACAGAGTTAAAAACAGCAAGTCTATGATATTGATCTGTAGAAACTATTACTGACCAATGGAGAAGCTTAAATATTAGGGTGGGAAAACTGTTTTTTGGAAACCTATTACTGACCAATGGAAGAAAAGTTCTTTTTAATCATTAGTTGATTGTGAAGAAGTTGACACAGGATGTAATGAGTATAGCATGTATAACTCAGTTCAAAAAATATACTGGATAGGAATTTCACCTTGTCTCAGCTTGTTTTTATCTATTAACCACTGAATCATGTAAACAAGGAGGTTTCCCCTGAGTATTGGCTGTTAGGACGTTTTAAAGCCAAATTTGCAGTGAACTCATGGCAAATATATATGTGTATATGTATATATGTATGTATGTATATATATATATATATATTTGCATAGACAAATATAAACCTTGTTGTTGACTCTGTTTTGTGTATCTTTAGTTTTCCCCCTTTTGGCCTATTTATTGCTTGTGTTATCAGGCTGCTTTGTAAATCTCTGTAAGCTACCATAGTTTTTTCTTAAAATATAGCAAGGCTTATGGGTGGCTGTGTCCTCCAGGGGCACTTCACACTGTGACTCTTACTCCGTCAATTTCATAGGGTCTGGACTATTTTCTGGAGCCTGCTGTACAAAATGCCACAAACTTGGCGCCTTCAAACATCAGAACTTTATTCTCTCACAGTTCTGGAGGCCAGAAGTCCAAAATCAGTATCCATCGGCCAAAACCAAGGTGTTGGCCAGGCCGTGCTCCTTCTTCAGGCTCTGGGGCAGAATCATTTCCTGACTCTGCAGCTCCTGTGGTTGCAGGCATTCATTGACTGACGGCCGCATAGTTCCAACCTTCAAGGCCAGAATCTTCAAATCTCTCTCTGCTTCCTCTTACATCACCTTCTCCTCGGTGCATATTAGATCTCCTGCTGCCTTCCTCTTAGAGGAATGTGTAATTGCATTTTGGTAACCCACCTCATCTCAAGATTCTTAAACATATTCACTTTTGCAAGGGCCCCTTTCCCATCTATAGTGGGATTCACACCTTCCAGGGATTATGACTCACAAGCTTGGGGGCACATCTTCCTGTCTCCCACAGAGTTAAAAACAGCAAGTCTATGATATTGATCTGTAGAAACTATTACTGACCAATGGAGAAGCTTAAATATTAGGGTGGGAAAACGAATGTAACAGAATAAAATTTAACCTCCTGTGGATATTAACTTCCAGACCTTGTCTTACCCACTTGTACCTCCAAGCTAAAGCTTCCTTAAAGTCACTTGTTATAGAAATTGCCTTCTATATTTCTATTTTCTAAAGTCCAGTGTTCTCAGATTGTGGGTTATGAATCATTAGTTGATTGTGAAGTCAATTTAGTAGGTCATAAACAACATTAAAAGGTGTTAGAGGGCTTCCCTGGTGGTCCAGTGGGTAAGGACACCGCCTTGCAGTGCAAGGGACGCCGGTTCGATCCCTGGCCTGGGAAGATCCCACGTGCCACAGAGCGGCTGGACCGATGTGTCCAATTACCAAGCCAGAGCTCTGGAGCGCATGTGCCCAGAGCTGGTGCTCTGGGACAACAGAGGCCACCGCGATGGGAGGCCCACACGGGTCAAAGAACAAAGATGGATAAAAATAGACAAGTGAAAGACCAGTAGAAGTGGCCCGCCTGCTCGCCTCCCTCCGCATCCCCCCAAAATAAATAAATAAATAAATCTAAAGAAAAAAAAGATGTTAGAACAGGAAATATCAGAATGCATCACATATAGTGTGGGTAATTATTGTTTCATGAAACAGTATGTATGTGTATATTGAATCGTGATGTAAAATACACTGCTTACTCTAGGCTTGTGGTAAAATGAAAAGCATCCACTTTAAGCAAATTCATTATTCCTCATACTCTATGACAAGTGTTCCTTGCTGTTGGAGCAGGAATTAAAAGTTCACATCAGTTCAAGTTCTTATTGTGTGGAATAGTCCATGGGGCAGGTGGATACCTACTCCTTCAAGTATAAATTAATTTATAGAGCCCTCATTTCTATAAGTATTCTTCCCTAGTGTTGTGTAGGTTCTTCTTTCCTATTTTTGCGCTCACAGTAGTTCTTTTCTCACTTTACAAAAAGAAGGATGTATTCTTCATCTTTTATACCAGGGTGTAAAACCCTTCAGTATGACTAAGGGACAATGGAACATGTTTTGGGAGAAGCTACCCTCCACCACCCTGCATTGTGATTTTTATTATTTAAAACCTTTTTGTTTTGTTTTGGTGTATGGCTGATTAACAATATTGTGGTGGTTTCAGGTGAACAGCAAAGGGACTCAGCCATAGGTATACAAGTATCCATTCTCACCCCAACCCCCTCCGTCCAGGCTGGCACATAACATTGAGTAGAGTTCTGTGTGCTCTACAGTAGGTCCTGTTGGTTATCCATTTTGAATATAACAGTGTGTACATGACCTTCCCTAACTATCCCTTCCCCCCAGCAACCGTAAATTCATTTTCTAAGTCTATGAATCTTTTTCTTTTGTAAGTTCATTTGTGGCATTTCTTTTTAGATTCCACATATAAAGGATGTCATGCAATATTTTTCCTTTTCTGTCTTGGCTTACTTCACTCAGTATGATGCTCTCTAGGTCCATTTATGTTGCTGCAAGTGGCATTATTTCATTCTTTTTAATGGCTGAGTAATATTCCATTGTACATATATATACCACACCTTCTTTATCCGTTCCTATCTCAGTGGACATTTATGTTGCTTCCATGTCCTGGCTGTTGTAAACAGTGCTGCAGTCAACACTGGGGAGCATGTGTCCTTTTGTATATGACTTTTGCTTAGTTTTTCCTGAAAGCTGAGAACCAAATTTCAGTATACACGTGGACATACTTATTAAAGGAATCCTGTGCTTAAAAAAAAAATATTCTAATTTATATATAATATTTATTTATTTTTTTACTGCTGTAAATTAAGTGGTGACAAAATACACAAAATACAGGATTTTTTTTTTTTAATGTTTGGACTCTTTTATTGATTTTTTTGTTTATTTATTTTCATCCCTCTTTATTCTTTGGCTTGTGTGGGCCTCCCATCGCAGTGGCCTCTCTAGTTGCAGAGCACCAGCTCTGGGCACATGTGCTCCAGAGTGCTGTCTTGTAATTGGACACGCTAGTCCAGCCGCTCTGCGGCACGTGGGATCTTCCTGGGCCAGGGATCAAATTGGTGCCGCTTGCACTGCAAGGCGGAGTCTTTACCCACTGGACCACCAGGGAAGTCCTACAGGTAGATTTTTATCCCTGGTTTTATGATATTATAAAAATGTATAAACTAATTCTATTAGTTCTTATTAATAGATCATTTTAATCTTGATTAGTTTTAATAATTGAATTTATGAGATACATTTTGTCAGCTGTTTTTCAGTTTTTAGAAAATTCTCATCAAATACATATACTAGCACATTTATTGGAATTGAAAATTATCACTTCTTCTCAAAGTGAATTTCATTTAGATGATTGATTGGAAAATGAAGATTGACTTTACTAATTAGCTTATGTGGTCAATAACACATTTTCTACAAATTGGATAAATTATATTTGCATCTCCTTCAAGGTTTAGCAAAAATATATAAAGTACATGATGCAATAAAAGTGTTTTATAAAAAACATTTTACATTAAATTAATAATGTTTCCATTTTGCTAATCCTTTAAAGGTTATTTCAGGTAAGGCAAGATACTTTTAAATGAGAACAGAAGAAATACGGATTTGGTAAATCTTAGTATTGCTTTTTTGGTTTATTTCCCAGACGTTGTGAGATTAGGTAGCAGGGATGCCTGGGTAATAAATATGTTTTCTTTTAACTCAAATTTTAGGTTCTCTTTTGGAGGATAACGTTCTCTCCATTGTTGCCTAGTTATTTTGAGTTGTAAACATTGTTTGTTTTTCCTTATATTAACATCTGTGGTAGGAACCTTAGTGGAGTAACTGCTCCAGGTCAATATATTCTTTTAAAAATCAGGTTGAAAACAGTTCTTTGTTTTCAGAAAAATTGGAGGAACTAGTGAAGTTGTCAGTTGATAGATCATTACAAATAATTTTTATGGTAGATTTCTATGTACTTTTTAGCATCTAACTTGGAATTAATTTAAGGAATTGGGTGATATTGCTGTGACCTAGCTTTTTCCATTCCCATCTACTTGCTCCTGTGTACAAAATTTATCAGTGCTTACGTCAATACAAGTAAAAATAGAATTGATGCTGTCTTGTTGAAGCAGTAAGTAATAGTCCTACATGGATACATTAAGTCAGTGAAGGGAACTTCTGTCAAGAAATGTGTTACATTTTTTGTTGTTTATAAGCATTCACATATGTTTAATTTATTTGGTCACTTGTGTACAAAAAAATTGTAACCCTAAATCAACCCAAAGGGAAAACTATTTTTTAAAATATAGAGACTTTTAGTCACAGAAGTTTAAAAAAATTAAAATTCAATTTACAAATATTTTGTCACAGAGAATTGGAATAGATGATCAAGAAATACCTTTTAAGTATAAAAACATATTAGGATAAGGTGAGATTTCATGAGTTGAGTAGAATGTAACTTACAGGAGAAAATGAAATGGTGTGTATAAATGAAGAAGATATTCTTGAAGGCAATCTGACTAAAAAAAGTGTTCTTCTCTAGCTATCTCTAATTTTATTAATTGAATTGCTTTTCTTTCTAGATCCTTAGCCAATTTCTCTTAAAAAACGTATGTTCCATTTTGCTAATCCTTTAAAGGTTATTTCAGGTAAGGCAAGATACTTTTAAATGAGAACAGAAGAAATACGGATTTGGTAAATCTTAGTATTGCTTTATTGGTTTATTTCCCAGACGTTGTGAGATTAGGTAGCAGGGATGCCTGGGTAATAAATATGTTTTCTTTTAACTCAAATTTTAGGTTCTCTTTTGGAGGATAACGTTCTCTCCATTGTTGCCTAGTTATTTTGAGTTGCAAAAATTGTATGTTTTTCCTTATATTAACATCTGTGGTAGGAACCTTAGTGGAGTAACTGCTCCAGGTCAATATATTCTTTTAAAAATCAGGTTGAAAACAGTTCTTTGTTTTCAGAAAAATTGGAGGAACTAGTGAAGTTGTCAGTTGATAGATCATTACAAATAATTTTTATGGTAGATTTCTATGTACTTTTTAGCATCTAACTTGGAATTAATTTAAGGAATTGGGTGATATTGCTGTGACCTAGCTTTTTCCATTCCCATCTACTTGCTCCTGTGTACAAAATTTATCAGTGCTTACGTCAATACAAGTAAAAATAGAATTGATGCTGTCTTGTTGAAGCAGTAAGTAATAGTCCTACATGGATACATTAAGTCAGTGAAGGGAACTTCTGTCAAGAAATGTGTTACATTTTTTGTTGTTTATAAGCATTCACATATGTTTAATTTATTTGGTCACTTGTGTACAAAAAAATTGTAACCCTAAATCAACCCAAAGGGAAAACTATTTTTAATATATAGAGACTTTTAGTCACAGAAGTTTAAAAAAATTAAAATTCAATTTACAAATATTTTGTCACAGAGAATTGGAATAGATGATCAAGAAATACCTTTTAAGTATAAAAACATATTAGGATAAGGTGAGATTTCATGAGTTGAGTAGAATGTAACTTACAGGAGAAAATGAAATGGTGTGTATAAATGAAGAAGATATTCTTGAAGGCAATCTGACTAAAAAAAGTGTTCTTCTCTAGCTATCTCTAATTTTATTAATTGAATTGCTTTTCTTTCTAGATCCTTAGCCAATTTCTCTTAAAAAAAAACACTGTATGATCAGCCCATCATTGATTCACCAGTGAATGTTCAGGGTTGATTTCCTTTAGGGTTGGCTGGTTTGATCTCCATGCAGTCCAAGGGACTCTCAAGAATCTCCTTCAACACAGCAGTTTGAAGGTATACAGCAAAGTGCGTCAATTATACATATACATATATCCAAAAAGACACTTCCTCCTTGGAAGAAAACCTGTGACAAACCTAGACAGCATATTCAAAAGCATAGATACCACTTTGTCAACAAAAGTCTGTATAGTCAAAGCTATGGTTTTCCCAGTAGTCATGTAAAGATGTGAGAGCTGGGCCATAAAGAAGGCTGAGTGACGAAGAACTGATGCCTTTATTTATTTATTTGTTTTTTAGTGTTTATTTTATGGAAGGGTCAACTAACTGTGTCAATTAAGTAACATGAGTGACAAGTAATTATATTTCTTAAGATGTGATAGTTTTATTTTTTGTGCCATTATTTAGAATGCTTGTGACTGTGTGGTATACACGCTCAGTTGTGTCTGACTCTGCGACCCCGTGGACTGTGGACCATCGGGCTCCTTTGTCCGTGGGGTTCTTCCAGAAAAGAATACTGAAGCAGGCTGCTGTTTTCTTTTTGAGGGGAATTTTTTCCTCACCCATGGGATTAAACACTTGTCTTTTGCCTGGCCTGCATTGGCAGGCCTGTTCTTTACCAGCTGAGTCACCAGGGGAGCCTCCAGAATGCTCGTAAATCTGTGTAAAGAAGATTCTGAAGGATAATTTATAACAAATCTGACTATGGATATAAATTGTGAAATTTTAGATGAGGACTCAGTTGAAAGTGTGAAAGTGTTAACTGCTTAGTCATGTCTGACTCTTTGTGACCCGATGGATGCCTGCCAGGCTGCTCTGTCTATGGAATTTTCCAGGCAAGAATACTGGAGCGGGTTGCCGTTTTCTTCTCCAGGGAATTGATGCCTTTGGACTGTGGTGTTGGAGAAGAGTCTTGAGACCCCCTTGGATTGGAAAGAGATCAAACCAGTCAATCCTAACAGAATCTAATTTTAGCCAATTTTTTGCTTTTCTTTCTAGATCCTTAGCCAATTTCTCTTAAAAAACACTGTATGATCAGCCCATCATTGATTCACCAGTGAATGTTCAGGGTTGATTTCCTTTAGGGTTGGCTGGTTTGATCTCCATGCAGTCCAAGGGACTCTCAAGAATCTCCTTCAACACAGCAGTTTGAAGGTATACAGCAAAGTGCGTCAATTATACATATACATATATCCAAAAAGACACTTCCTCCTTGGAAGAAAACCTGTGACAAACCTAGACAGCATATTCAAAAGCATAGATACCACTTTGTCAACAAAAGTCTGTATAGTCAAAGCTATGGTTTTCCCAGTAGTCATGTAAAGATGTGAGAGCTGGGCCATAAAGAAGGCTGAGTGACGAAGAACTGATGCCTTTATTTATTTATTTGTTTTTTAGTGTTTATTTTATGGAAGGGTCAACTAACTGTGTCAATTAAGTAACATGAGTGACAAGTAATTATATTTCTTAAGATGTGATAGTTTTATTTTTTGTGCCATTATTTAGAATGCTTGTGACTGTGTGGTATACACGCTCAGTTGTGTCTGACTCTGCGACCCCGTGGACTGTGGACCATCGGGCTCCTTTGTCCGTGGGGTTCTTCCAGAAAAGAATACTGAAGCAGGCTGCTGTTTTCTTTTTGAGGGGAATTTTTTCCTCACCCATGGGATTAAACACTTGTCTTTTGCCTGGCCTGCATTGGCAGGCCTGTTCTTTACCAGCTGAGTCACCAGGGGAGCCTCCAGAATGCTCGTAAATCTGTGTAAAGAAGATTCTGAAGGATAATTTATAACAAATCTGACTATGGATATAAATTGTGAAATTTTAGATGAGGACTCAGTTGAAAGTGTGAAAGTGTTAACTGCTTAGTCATGTCTGACTCTTTGTGACCCGATGGATGCCTGCCAGGCTGCTCTGTCTATGGAATTTTCCAGGCAAGAATACTGGAGCGGGTTGCCGTTTTCTTCTCCAGGGAATTGATGCCTTTGGACTGTGGTGTTGGAGAAGAGTCTTGAGACCCCCTTGGATTGGAAAGAGATCAAACCAGTCAATCCTAACAGAAATCAACCCTGAATAGTCATTGGAAAGACTGAGGCTGAAGCTGAAGCTCCCGTTCTTTGGCCACCTGATGCGAAGAGATGACTCATTGGGAGAGACTCTGATGTTGGGAAAAACAGAAGGCCAAAGGAGGGCTTCCCTGGTGGCCCAGTGGGTAAGGACACCGCCTTGCAGTGCAAGGGGCACCGGTTCGAGCCCTGGCCTGGGAAGATCCCACGTGCCGCGGAGCGGCTGGACTGATGTGTCCAATCACCGAGCCGGAGCTCTGGAGCGCATGCGCCCAGAGCCGGTGCTCTGCAACGACAGATGCCACCGCAATGGGAGGCCCACAGGAGCCAAAGAACGAAGACGAATGAAAATAGAGAAATGAAAGACCAATAGAAGTGTCCCGCCCACTCCCCTCCCTCCCCAACCTGACCCCCGCCCAAAAGTAAATAAATAAATCTTTAAAAAAAAAAAAAAAAGAAGGCCAAAGGAGAAGGAGACGATAGAGGATGAGATGGGTGGATGGCATCACTGAATCAGTGGACATGAGTTTGAGTAATCTTTGGGAGACGGTGAAGGACAGGCAAGCCTGGTGTGCTGCAGAGAGTGTGTCGCAAAGAGCAGGGCACAACTGAGCGACTGAACTGAACTGAATTGATGTACTGTCCACTCTTCTCCACCCTGCTCTGTGCTGTAGGAGCTCACCTCCTAAGGCTGCATTTCATTGGGCCCAGGCACTGGGAGCCACCAGCAAAAGATTGGAGGGTGGTGGGATATTTATTCCCTTGAGTCCCTCCAGCCTGGGTGGCCTCATCTTCTACCCAGAGCCATTGAACTGCCCTTCCTTACAGCCGCAGTTCACACTGGACATTCTCTAGATCCCTATTTGAATAAATAAACTGTTAAAGTAGAAAAAAATTCCTTTTCCTTATAATACAGTAAATTATGGTGATTGATTTAATTTTAATTTTTCTTCCTGTAGTAAACCTATCTTGATTGTGATATATTTGCTATTTTATGCAAGAATACTGGAGCGGGTTGCCGTTTTCTTCTCCAGGGAATTGATGCCTTTGGACTGTGGTGTTGGAGAAGAGTCTTGAGACCCCCTTGGATTGGAAAGAGATCAAACCAGTCAATCCTAACAGAAATCAACCCTGAATAGTCATTGGAAAGACTGAGGCTGAAGCTGAAGCTCCCGTTCTTTGGCCACCTGATGCGAAGAGATGACTCATTGGGAGAGACTCTGATGTTGGGAAAAACAGAAGGCCAAAGGAGGGCTTCCCTGGTGGCCCAGTGGGTAAGGACACCGCCTTGCAGTGCAAGGGGCACCGGTTCGAGCCCTGGCCTGGGAAGATCCCACGTGCCGCGGAGCGGCTGGACTGATGTGTCCAATCACCGAGCCGGAGCTCTGGAGCGCATGCGCCCAGAGCCGGTGCTCTGCAACGACAGATGCCACCGCAATGGGAGGCCCACAGGAGCCAAAGAACGAAGACGAATGAAAATAGAGAAATGAAAGACCAATAGAAGTGTCCCGCCCACTCCCCTCCCTCCCCAACCTGACCCCCGCCCAAAAGTAAATAAATAAATCTTTAAAAAAAAAAAAAAAAGAAGGCCAAAGGAGAAGGAGACGATAGAGGATGAGATGGGTGGATGGCATCACTGAATCAGTGGACATGAGTTTGAGTAATCTTTGGGAGACGGTGAAGGACAGGCAAGCCTGGTGTGCTGCAGAGAGTGTGTCGCAAAGAGCAGGGCACAACTGAGCGACTGAACTGAACTGAATTGATGTACTGTCCACTCTTCTCCACCCTGCTCTGTGCTGTAGGAGCTCACCTCCTAAGGCTGCATTTCATTGGGCCCAGGCACTGGGAGCCACCAGCAAAAGATTGGAGGGTGGTGGGATATTTATTCCCTTGAGTCCCTCCAGCCTGGGTGGCCTCATCTTCTACCCAGAGCCATTGAACTGCCCTTCCTTACAGCCGCAGTTCACACTGGACATTCTCTAGATCCCTATTTGAATAAATAAACTGTTAAAGTAGAAAAAAATTCCTTTTCCTTATAATACAGTAAATTATGGTGATTGATTTAATTTTAATTTTTCTTCCTGTAGTAAACCTATCTTGATTGTGATATATTTGCTATTTTATGTATATATATACATATATATATATATTTGTATTCATGTTGCAAATATATTATTTAGGAATTTTGTATCTATACTGATGAGTATGATTAATGTCCAATTTTACTTTTTAAAAAATATGCTTATTGGGTTTTGGCGTCAAGGTTATGCTAGTTCATATAATAATCCTCTTCTTTTATTCCCTGGAATAGTTCTGAGATCAGCATTATTTCTTCCACAGGTGTTTTGTAGAATTTGCTGGTAGAGTCACCTAGGCTTGGGTTCTGTTTGTGGAGATATTTTGAATTACTTTCTTTTTTTGATAATCATTATTCTTAAGTTATTTTTTTTTAAATTCCACTCACTGCCCATCTGAAACAGTACTCTGACTTTTTATTTATGTCAACATTGATAAATTTTCTAGAAAGTTGTCCATATAGCCTAACTTTTTACAGGGTTTTGTTGTTTACTGCCAAGAATCGACCCCAATCTGCCACAGGTATACATATGTCGTCTCCACCTCCTGAACCTCCCCCTCCCCCCCCAGCCTTCCACGTGGCCGCACAGCCCCTGTCTGAGACCCCCTAGTCCCACAGCATATTCCCCTCCCTCACACCAATGTCCGTAAGATGGTTCTCCATGTCTCCCTCTCCACTGCAGCTCTGCATGTTCATTTATCAGCACCGTCTTTCTAGATGCCATACATATGTGTCAGTATACAATATTTGTCTTTTTCTCTCTGACATACCGCACTCTGTGTAATAGGTTCTAGATTCATCTACCTCATTAGAACTGATTCAAATACATTTCTTTTTATGACTGAGTAATATTCCATTGTATACATGTGCCACAGCTTCTTTATCCATTCATCTGTCGATGGACATCTAGGTTGCTTCCATGTTCTAGCTCCTGTAAATGGTACATATAGTCATTTTTTTTTTAATTTTAGCCTATTTTATTTATTTATTTAATTATTTTTTGCTGTTGTTGTTGCTTACATCCATCTTTATTCTTTGGCCCCTGTGGGCCTCCCATTGCAGTGGCCTCTCTCACAGCAGAGCACTGGCTCTGGGCGCGTGCACTGCAGAGCTCTGGCTCTGTAATTGGACACACCAGTCCAGTCACTCCGTGGCACGCGGGATCTTCCTGCCAGGGATCAAACTGGTGCCCCCTGCACTGCAAGGCGGACTCTTTATCCACTGGACCACCAGGGAAGCCCATAGCCTAACTTTTAATGTTTGTTGTCACAGTAGGCTATGGGATATCAATTTTTAAAGAACCAACCTTTGGTTTAGGTATTCTTCTCTACTGTATGTTTGTTTTTTATTTTACTATTTTCTTCTATCTTTATTATCTTCTTTCTATTCTGTTTGGGTTGAACTTGTTGGTTTTTTTTTTATTATTATTTACTTATAATGTAGAAGTTTACCGTCCTGATTTTAAACCATCTTCTTTCCTACTATGTGCAATTAAAGAAATGATGACTTTTGAGAAGGATGAGAACCCTGTGGGTTAGAGTAGCTGCTAGAGAAGCTGGGACTTGTGCTTTCAGAAAGCGGAAGGGAACTGCTTAGCAGGCTGATGGAATATTGTAAACAAAAAAGTGGTAAGAATGCGTTAACATTTTTACTAGAAAATTTCAAACATATACACAAGCAGAAAGAGCAATATAATGAACCCCTTTGTACCCATTTCTGGTGGCTCAGATGGTAAAGAATCTGCTTGCAATGCAGGAGACCTGGGTTCAACCCCTGTATTGGGAAGAGCCCCTGGAGTTGGAATTGGCTACCCACTCCAGTATTCTTGCCTGGAGAATTCCATGGACAGAGGAGCCTGGCAGGCAACAGTCCATGAGGTCGCAAAGAGTCAGACACGACTGAGTGGCTAACGTTTTATACCCATCACCCATTTTCATGGCCCATCCCCCTCTTCTAATATTATTTTGAAGTAAATCATGAATGGCATACGATTTTGGCAAACCTGTGTAAAAGACTGGGAATCTTTTTTGTTTATTTAAAATCAGCGTGTTGGGGATCTTATAATGAGGTGCTAGTAAGAAGTTTTAGTATCATGGCACTAATGGCCTGAGGACTCATGAATATACAATTCTGGGGCAACCTGGCCCCTACTGTTAAACCTAACTGAACAGAGCACTGGCTCTGGGCGCGTGCACTGCAGAGCTCTGGCTCTGTAATTGGACACACCAGTCCAGTCACTCCGTGGCACGCGGGATCTTCCTGCCAGGGATCAAACTGGTGCCCCCTGCACTGCAAGGCGGACTCTTTATCCACTGGACCACCAGGGAAGCCCATAGCCTAACTTTTAATGTTTGTTGTCACAGTAGGCTATGGGATATCAATTTTTAAAGAACCAACCTTTGGTTTAGGTATTCTTCTCTACTGTATGTTTGTTTTTTATTTTACTATTTTCTTCTATCTTTATTATCTTCTTTCTATTCTGTTTGGGTTGAACTTGTTGGTTTTTTTTTTATTATTATTTACTTATAATGTAGAAGTTTACCGTCCTGATTTTAAACCATCTTCTTTCCTACTATGTGCAATTAAAGAAATGATGACTTTTGAGAAGGATGAGAACCCTGTGGGTTAGAGTAGCTGCTAGAGAAGCTGGGACTTGTGCTTTCAGAAAGCGGAAGGAACTGCTTAGCAGGCTGATGGAATATTGTAAACAAAAAAGTGGTAAGAATGCGTTAACATTTTTACTAGAAAATTTCAAACATATACACAAGCAGAAAGAGCAATATAATGAACCCCTTTGTACCCATTTCTGGTGGCTCAGATGGTAAAGAATCTGCTTGCAATGCAGGAGACCTGGGTTCAACCCCTGTATTGGGAAGAGCCCCTGGAGTTGGAATTGGCTACCCACTCCAGTATTCTTGCCTGGAGAATTCCATGGACAGAGGAGCCTGGCAGGCAACAGTCCATGAGGTCGCAAAGAGTCAGACACGACTGAGTGGCTAACGTTTTATACCCATCACCCATTTTCATGGCCCATCCCCCTCTTCTAATATTATTTTGAAGTAAATCATGAATGGCATACGATTTTGGCAAACCTGTGTAAAAGACTGGGAATCTTTTTTGTTTATTTAAAATCAGCGTGTTGGGGATCTTATAATGAGGTGCTAGTAAGAAGTTTTAGTATCATGGCACTAATGGCCTGAGGACTCATGAATATACAATTCTGGGGCAACCTGGCCTTCTTACTGTTAAACCTAAACTCAAATCTCAGAGCTGTAACAACTCCGAGGGAGCAAAAAGTCACACCTGCCAATATCAGAGAAGAAGAGTCTAAAGACGTTTCCGTTAGTGACCAGGAATCATCATTTAGATCACAGCCTGAAATCGCCCACAGGCCATTTGCAGGGGCTCTTATTAAGGGGTGCGATGCCTCTTGTAACCCACAGGCACACACTCTCGTGTTAGCTTGGCCAGTCTTTGCCGCAATGACCCACTCCTTCTCACCCTGGCTTTTGGTAGTTCACCTTTGTGTCCCACCGTTGGGTGATTTTGTGATCCTGGAAGAGGTACGCTTTTTATCTGCTCTAGAGGGCAGCATGGTTAGGGAAAAAAGGTTTTGGAATTAGAACTGGGTTTGCATCCTTTGTCCCTCACTGAAGAGGTCTAGATACTCTTTTAACTGTCTTCATCTTCAATAAAACAGGTAATGGCTAGGTAGCAAGGCCATTGTGAAATTAGTAAATATAATATGTGAACCACGTGCTAGTACTCCTTCCTCTCAGTTTAAGGATGAACCTGTCTTTGTCTAGGAGTTACTTGAACCTTTGTATGTGTCTCTGGACTTGATCAACAGAAATTCCATAAATTAAACTCTACTTGGACGTTAGTTGTCATTACACCAGACTCTCTGAGTTGTCTGTTTTTAAAATGTTTTCCATATTTCTTAACTTCTGAATCCAAACATTTTCTCAAAAAATGCTTTCTAGTTTCTCCACCGTTCTGCCCTGGATGGTAGGAGTTCTTGTCCTTAGCCACATGTTAGAATCTTAGAAATTCTTATTTAACTGAAACATCCTGCCTTTGAACTGTCTACTGATAATATTAGCATTCTTAGAATTCGACATTTATATTTCATCATATCCTCTCTAGCCCATTTTTGAGTTATTAATTGAGTCATAATAATTTGGAGAGAATATATTATTTTCCGACAGTACCTTGGGGAATCAGAGTTACTAGGCTGAGAGAAATGAGTTTGAAAGAGAGTTTGGAAATCCCAAAGCAGATAGTCATTGGCTTCACAAATTTGCTGGCAGTTAGCTTGCCCAGTAGCTAGACGTTTCATTGGGGCAGCCTCATATGCATTTAGTCTCTGTAGCTTCATTTTCCCATCTTCAAAGTGATAGACAATAGTGCCAGTGGTCGGTATCCTGTGAGTAGATCCTGAATAAGTATTCCTGTGATTTATTCATAATGTTAGCATCATAATGCCTACCCCACAGGGTCAGGGAGATAAGAGAGCGTTTATATCGTGGTTAAACACAAGCATTTTTGAGCCAGACAACCTAGGTTTAAAGCTCAGCTTTACTACGTATTACCTACATGACTTTGGGCAAGTTACTTAACCTTTTTATGCTGTACTTTCTTCCTCTGTAAAATGGTAGTACTAATGACATCTATTTCAGAGTGCTGTTAGAGGATTAACTGAAATAAATTCTGGTATTTAAGCACTCTAAAATTTCAGAGGGCAGCATGGTTAGGGAAAAAAGGTTTTGGAATTAGAACTGGGTTTGCATCCTTTGTCCCTCACTGAAGAGGTCTAGATACTCTTTTAACTGTCTTCATCTTCAATAAAACAGGTAATGGCTAGGTAGCAAGGCCATTGTGAAATTAGTAAATATAATATGTGAACCACGTGCTAGTACTCCTTCCTCTCAGTTTAAGGATGAACCTGTCTTTGTCTAGGAGTTACTTGAACCTTTGTATGTGTCTCTGGACTTGATCAACAGAAATTCCATAAATTAAACTCTACTTGGACGTTAGTTGTCATTACACCAGACTCTCTGAGTTGTCTGTTTTTAAAATGTTTTCCATATTTCTTAACTTCTGAATCCAAACATTTTCTCAAAAAATGCTTTCTAGTTTCTCCACCGTTCTGCCCTGGATGGTAGGAGTTCTTGTCCTTAGCCACATGTTAGAATCTTAGAAATTCTTATTTAACTGAAACATCCTGCCTTTGAACTGTCTACTGATAATATTAGCATTCTTAGAATTCGACATTTATATTTCATCATATCCTCTCTAGCCCATTTTTGAGTTATTAATTGAGTCATAATAATTTGGAGAGAATATATTATTTTCCGACAGTACCTTGGGGAATCAGAGTTACTAGGCTGAGAGAAATGAGTTTGAAAGAGAGTTTGGAAATCCCAAAGCAGATAGTCATTGGCTTCACAAATTTGCTGGCAGTTAGCTTGCCCAGTAGCTAGACGTTTCATTGGGGCAGCCTCATATGCATTTAGTCTCTGTAGCTTCATTTTCCCATCTTCAAAGTGATAGACAATAGTGCCAGTGGTCGGTATCCTGTGAGTAGATCCTGAATAAGTATTCCTGTGATTTATTCATAATGTTAGCATCATAATGCCTACCCCACAGGGTCAGGGAGATAAGAGAGCGTTTATATCGTGGTTAAACACAAGCATTTTTGAGCCAGACAACCTAGGTTTAAAGCTCAGCTTTACTACGTATTACCTACATGACTTTGGGCAAGTTACTTAACCTTTTTATGCTGTACTTTCTTCCTCTGTAAAATGGTAGTACTAATGACATCTATTTCAGAGTGCTGTTAGAGGATTAACTGAAATAAATTCTGGTATTTAAGCACTCTAAAAATCCCTTTGTGGTTATTCTTAAAAGTACTAATGGTGATTAAAGTATTCAAATCAGTAGGCGTGAAAGCTCCAGCAGAGTAGGTGCTTAATAAATGTGAGAAGTTGATCATTATTTTTCTCTCTTTCAATACTTCTTCTCTATCAACGGAATACCAAAGACAAAAAGGAAACGATAAAGTGGATAAGGACTTGGACTCTGGCATCAGTCAGGATTCAAATCCTGAATCTGAAGTTTACTGGCTGTCTGGCCTTAGACAGGTTACTTAACTTCTCTGTGCCTCAGTTTCCTCATCTATAACATTAAGATAAGAGTAGAACCTGTGCTAAGTCACTTCAGTGGCAACTCTTTGCGACCCCATGGACTGTAACCTGCCACACTCCTGGGAGTGACCAGGCAAGAATACTGGAGTGAATTGCCATGCATTTGTTCAGGGGGTCCTCCTGACCCAGGGATCGAACCTGCATCTCATATCTCCTGCACTGGCAGGTGGGTTCTTTACCTCTAGCACCACCTGGGAACTCCCGGTAGAACCTACCTCATAAACTTATTATGAGGATTAAGTGGTTTGATACACTGAAGTATTTCATAATAGCCTCAACACTGTCAGTTCTATTATACATGTGTATCAAATAAAATATATTTTATTTGTTGAATTTTTGTCCCAAATTCCAAGTGCATCAGTTCCCATTTTGTAATATATATGGTGGGTGACTGACAATGAACTTGGATGAAATGTGGGTAGGTTACAAATAGAGTTTGAAAACTCAGAGAAGAGAAGCATGAAAACCCATATATACAGTTATAATAATAATTCTTTAATACTACACATCATTTTCTGATTTAAGTATTAAACATGAATTATCTCCTTTCATTTTACCACAGTCCTTTGAGTTAGGAGCTGTTTTATGCTTATGATGAGAGAAATGAGGCACAGAGAGACTTTGTAACTTGCCTCAGGTCACAGAGTGGAGCTGGGTTAACTCTAGACCTGTCTCCACAGCCCTTGCACGTCACTCTGGTGCCCTGTCCTCTTCCCAGTGAGAATGGTGCTCTGCGGGTCATGGGCTTAGGCTGGTGATCTCCACTCTCTAAGTCACTCACACTTTTGAGGTAGAACTGGACTTTCGCCTGAAGCCGGCAAGTTTCAAGCAGCGAGTCAGTCTTCTGCATAGCCAAATGTGTGGATACGTGCTTAGTCACTTTAGGCACGTCTGACTCTTTGTGACGCTACGGACTGCACCCCGCCAGGCTCCCCTGTCCATGGGGATTCTCCAGGGGAGAATATGGCTGTGCCTTCTTCCAGGGGATCTCCCAACCCAGGGATCGAACCCAGGTCTCCCACATGGCAGGAGGATTCTTAACCATCTGAGCCACCAGGAAAGCCCAAGAATACTGTAGTGGGGAGCTGATCTCTTTTCCAGGTCCCTTCCCAGGAATCAAACCAGGGTCTCCTGCATTGCAGGCAGATTCTTTACCAGCTGAGCTACCGTGGAAGCCCCCTAAACACCTTTAGGCAGCGATGACTGTTTTGCTCACCCATGACACACTTGCTCTTCCTCTGGGTCAGAACATCCTGAATTTCCTCTGGTGAATCTTTTCTCCGTGACTTAACCCTGTGCATTGTGAACTGGGTGGCGCTCCTTTCTGACCCCAGAGGTGGAACATATGAACAATGCCTGACTAATCAGGAGTGGACAGGGATCCAAATTGATCCAATCAGCATGAATCCAGGACTCAGAGGGTGGGTTACAAAAAATGGCCCTGTCATTTCTGCTGAAATACACCTGGGAGGATGGGAGTCCAGAGAACGGCAAGCAGAGAATGAGAATGAAGCCAACAGTGACAGCAGAAAGGAAACTCCATAAAATATACAGTTATAATAATAATTCTTTAATACTACACATCATTTTCTGATTTAAGTATTAAACATGAATTATCTCCTTTCATTTTACCACAGTCCTTTGAGTTAGGAGCTGTTTTATGCTTATGATGAGAGAAATGAGGCACAGAGAGACTTTGTAACTTGCCTCAGGTCACAGAGTGGAGCTGGGTTAACTCTAGACCTGTCTCCACAGCCCTTGCACGTCACTCTGGTGCCCTGTCCTCTTCCCAGTGAGAATGGTGCTCTGCGGGTCATGGGCTTAGGCTGGTGATCTCCACTCTCTAAGTCACTCACACTTTTGAGGTAGAACTGGACTTTCGCCTGAAGCCGGCAAGTTTCAAGCAGCGAGTCAGTCTTCTGCATAGCCAAATGTGTGGATACGTGCTTAGTCACTTTAGGCACGTCTGACTCTTTGTGACGCTACGGACTGCACCCCGCCAGGCTCCCCTGTCCATGGGGATTCTCCAGGGGAGAATATGGCTGTGCCTTCTTCCAGGGGATCTCCCAACCCAGGGATCGAACCCAGGTCTCCCACATGGCAGGAGGATTCTTAACCATCTGAGCCACCAGGAAAGCCCAAGAATACTGTAGTGGGGAGCTGATCTCTTTTCCAGGTCCCTTCCCAGGAATCAAACCAGGGTCTCCTGCATTGCAGGCAGATTCTTTACCAGCTGAGCTACCGTGGAAGCCCCCTAAACACCTTTAGGCAGCGATGACTGTTTTGCTCACCCATGACACACTTGCTCTTCCTCTGGGTCAGAACATCCTGAATTTCCTCTGGTGAATCTTTTCTCCGTGACTTAACCCTGTGCATTGTGAACTGGGTGGCGCTCCTTTCTGACCCCAGAGGTGGAACATATGAACAATGCCTGACTAATCAGGAGTGGACAGGGATCCAAATTGATCCAATCAGCATGAATCCAGGACTCAGAGGGTGGGTTACAAAAAATGGCCCTGTCATTTCTGCTGAAATACACCTGGGAGGATGGGAGTCCAGAGAACGGCAAGCAGAGAATGAGAATGAAGCCAACAGTGACAGCAGAAAAGGAAACTATCATTCTGATAACATGATTTGGGTTCCGGCTCATGTCATGCCTGAAAACCATCCTGAGACTTTTTCTTTGCTGACACCAGTTTAAGTTGAGTTTCTGTTACTTGCAACAGGAAGGATCTTAACGGACATTGCAAAACAGACTATGGAGCTTTGTATTATTCCTGGTAGCTTGTATCACAGTTTAAAAAATTATCTTAAAAAAATCTGTGTCTATCTATCTACTATGTATTTCTTTTTAAAAATAGAGTAAGGCTTCATATTTTTTAAAAAATTATCTTAAAAAATCTATGTCTATCTGTCTACTATTTATTTTTTAATATGTATTTATTTTTAAAAATAGAGTAAGGCTTCATATATATATTTTTTTAACATTTATTTATTTATTTTTTGGGGGGTGGGGTGGGGAGGGAGGGGGATGGGCAGGCCACTTCTATTGGTCTTTCATTTCTCTATTTCATCCGTCTTTGTTCTTTGGCTCTTGTGGGCCTCCCATCACAGTGGAGAGCACCAGCTCTGGGCGCATGCACTCCAGAGCTCCGGCTCAGTAATTGGACACATCCGTCCAGCTGCTCCAGGGCACGTGGAATCTTCCCATGCCAGGGATCAAACCGGCGCTCCTTGCACTGCAAGGCGGTGTCCTTATCCACTGGACCACCAGGGAAGCCCGGCTTCATATTTTTTGAGATATCCTAGAGACCCTCATGCATCCCTAATTATTAATTACCACTATAGCATGTTAGAGAAGGAAATGGCAACCCATTCTAGTATTCTTGCCCGGAAAATCCCGGGACTCTATGATTTGAGAAAAGCTCACCCATGACACACTTGCTCTTCCTCTGGGTCAGAACATCCTGAATTTCCTCTGGTGAATCTTTTCTCCGTGACTTAACCCTGTGCATTGTGAACTGGGTGGCGCTCCTTTCTGACCCCAGAGGTGGAACATATGAACAATGCCTGACTAATCAGGAGTGGACAGGGATCCAAATTGATCCAATCAGCATGAATCCAGGACTCAGAGGGTGGGTTACAAAAAATGGCCCTGTCATTTCTGCTGAAATACACCTGGGAGGATGGGAGTCCAGAGAACGGCAAGCAGAGAATGAGAATGAAGCCAACAGTGACAGCAGAAAAGGAAACTATCATTCTGATAACATGATTTGGGTTCCGGCTCATGTCATGCCTGAAAACCATCCTGAGACTTTTTCTTTGCTGACACCAGTTTAAGTTGAGTTTCTGTTACTTGCAACAGGAAGGATCTTAACGGACATTGCAAAACAGACTATGGAGCTTTGTATTATTCCTGGTAGCTTGTATCACAGTTTAAAAAATTATCTTAAAAAAATCTGTGTCTATCTATCTACTATGTATTTCTTTTTAAAAATAGAGTAAGGCTTCATATTTTTTAAAAAATTATCTTAAAAAATCTATGTCTATCTGTCTACTATTTATTTTTTAATATGTATTTATTTTTAAAAATAGAGTAAGGCTTCATATATATATTTTTTTAACATTTATTTATTTATTTTTTGGGGGGTGGGGGGGGGGGGGGGATGGGCAGGCCACTTCTATTGGTCTTTCATTTCTCTATTTCATCCGTCTTTGTTCTTTGGCTCTTGTGGGCCTCCCATCACAGTGGAGAGCACCAGCTCTGGGCGCATGCACTCCAGAGCTCCGGCTCAGTAATTGGACACATCCGTCCAGCTGCTCCAGGGCACGTGGAATCTTCCCATGCCAGGGATCAAACCGGCGCTCCTTGCACTGCAAGGCGGTGTCCTTATCCACTGGACCACCAGGGAAGCCCGGCTTCATATTTTTTGAGATATCCTAGAGACCCTCATGCATCCCTAATTATTAATTACCACTATAGCATGTTAGAGAAGGAAATGGCAACCCATTCTAGTATTCTTGCCCGGAAAATCCCATTGACAGAGGAGGCTGGTGGGCTACATCCATGGGGTCACAGAAGAGTCAGACATGACTTGCTGAAAAACGAAAAGTAATTGTAGCATATAATTCCTTCCTAAACGCAGCACAGCACATATGAGAATGCACATATTTATAATGACAAGTCAAAGACGGAAGGTGCTACTGTGGAATTTGGGTGCTTGGCTCATGTACCAGCAGTTTTGGGGCATAGGATTCTGAAAGTTGATGTTTTAACAAAATTATCTATTACTATGGATGCAGACTTTAGGACTGTTAAAGAATAGACTATGAAGAAGGAAGTGGCAACCCACTCCAGTATTCTTGCCTAGGAAATCCTGTTGACAGAGGAGCCTGGCAGGATACAGCCCACGGGATTGCAAAGAGTTGGACATGACTTAGTGATTAAGCAACAACAACAAGAAATGATTATACTAAGTCAGAGAAAGACAAATATCATATGATATCATTTATATGTAGAATCTAAAACAATTGATACAAATAAACTTACAAAGAAAGAGTAGACTAAAGATTGAGTGCTAAAGCCACAATTTCAAGGATCAACTATATTGCCTTACTGTGTTAATTTGTTCTACCGGAAATTTTCCCTTTCCCTTCTATTTCATCAAGTCAGACTTTTCCATCATCCTTGCTCTAGAGTAAATTCTGGACCCAAATATATTTGCTATCCACTAAAGCAAAATGAAAATATTGGAAATGTTCTAGCTCCTTTTTTAATTAAAAAATTTCAAACCTTTCCCTAAAGTCTACAGTTTACTGACCTTTACATTGTAGATTTTCTGTGCTTACTGATACAGGAAAAAGCAGAGCTATTTAAATGAGTTTCACCTTGAGGGAAGCTGGTGAAATTTGAGAAGTATTATTTATGAAATAATTATTTGAAGAAGTGGTTATTTGTATAAAAATTTTTTTCATTTTAAACAAAGACTTTTCCATGTTTCTATTAATACTCACCCTAGTAAGTTATTTGCCTCCGTGTATAAAATTGTGCTTAGAATTCTGGAATTTCAGAACAGGAAAAATGTTTGATGATAATTTCATACTTTTGGAAGTTGCAGAAAGGAGCAAGTTAAATAATTGTCCAGTCAGTGAATGGTTGATTAGTGGTAGTTGAGGATGTGTTGCCACTAGACCCATCTTATTTTAAAATTTTATTTATTTATTTGTGGCTGCTCTAGGTTTTCATTGCTTTGTGGACTTTTCTCTAGTTGTGGCAAGTGGGGACTATTCTCTACTTGCGAGTCTAGGGCTTCTCATTGTGGTGGCTTCTCCTGTTGCAGAGCATGGACTTTAGGGCATGGGGGCTCAGTAGCTGCAGCTCCTGGGCTGTAGAGAACAGGCTCAATAGTTGTGGTGCATAGTCTTAGTTGCTTCGCAGCATGTGGGATCTTCCTGAATCAGGGATCAAATCCTGCACTGGCAGGTGTATTCTTAGCCACTGGACCACTAGATAGGTCCCTGCTTCAAGTATTGCACAGGCCTTCGTTGTCCAGTGATTCCTTTTCCTGAAGGGAGTACTTGCTAGCAAGCCCACGATCTGCAGGAAGCAGAGGAGGAATGGAGATTCCTATACTCCAGGTTCTTCTTGGTAAGATGGGCTCCCATGGCAAAGCTGGAGTCTGGGTTTGGCTAGGTAAGTCCTAGCTATGCCATAGTGAGCCAGGTTGTGTTTGGGTGTCTGGCACCCTCTAGAGATTATACAAATCCCTCTCTTTTATGAGGTGATTTCTCTTTGTATTCGTCTTGGGTTGCCATAACAAAGCACTATAGAGAATTTATTTTCTTGCAGTTCTGATGTCCAGGAAGCTTCAGATCACCAGTCAGGGCTCTCTGCCTGGCTGGTGGGTGGATGTCCTCTCTATGTCTTCAAATGGTCTTTTCTCTGTTGGTCAAAGGAAGAGAGAGCAAGAGGGCTTCCTCTTTTCCAGTCCTTTTGGATGAGGCCCCATCCTTCTGGCTTTGTTTAAACTTCCTTCCTTCCTAGAGACCCCATCTCAAAATACTGCTTTTTCATATGAGGGAATTAGGGTTTCAACACATGTTTCTATTAATACTCACCCTAGTAAGTTATTTGCCTCCGTGTATAAAATTGTGCTTAGAATTCTGGAATTTCAGAACAGGAAAAATGTTTGATGATAATTTCATACTTTTGGAAGTTGCAGAAAGGAGCAAGTTAAATAATTGTCCAGTCAGTGAATGGTTGATTAGTGGTAGTTGAGGATGTGTTGCCACTAGACCCATCTTATTTTAAAATTTTATTTATTTATTTGTGGCTGCTCTAGGTTTTCATTGCTTTGTGGACTTTTCTCTAGTTGTGGCAAGTGGGGACTATTCTCTACTTGCGAGTCTAGGGCTTCTCATTGTGGTGGCTTCTCCTGTTGCAGAGCATGGACTTTAGGGCATGGGGGCTCAGTAGCTGCAGCTCCTGGGCTGTAGAGAACAGGCTCAATAGTTGTGGTGCATAGTCTTCGTTGCTTCGCAGCATGTGGGATCTTCCTGAATCAGGGATCAAATCCTGCACTGGCAGGTGTATTCTTAGCCACTGGACCACTAGATAGGTCCCTGCTTCAAGTATTGCACAGGCCTTCGTTGTCCAGTGATTCCTTTTCCTGAAGGGAGTACTTGCTAGCAAGCCCACGATCTGCAGGAAGCAGAGGAGGAATGGAGATTCCTATACTCCAGGTTCTTCTTGGTAAGATGGGCTCCCATGGCAAAGCTGGAGTCTGGGTTTGGCTAGGTAAGTCCTAGCTATGCCATAGTGAGCCAGGTTGTGTTTGGGTGTCTGGCACCCTCTAGAGATTATACAAATCCCTCTCTTTTATGAGGTGATTTCTCTTTGTATTCGTCTTGGGTTGCCATAACAAAGCACTATAGAGAATTTATTTTCTTGCAGTTCTGATGTCCAGGAAGCTTCAGATCACCAGTCAGGGCTCTCTGCCTGGCTGGTGGGTGGATGTCCTCTCTCTATGTCTTCAAATGGTCTTTTCTCTGTTGGTCAAAGGAAGAGAGAGCAAGAGAGGGCTTCCTCTTTTTCCAGTCCTTTTGGATGAGGCCCCCATCCTTCTGGCTTTGTTTAAACTTCCTTCCTTCCTAGAGACCCCATCTCAAAATACTGCTACATTGAGGGTTAGGGTTTCAACATATGAATTTTTGGTGAATACAAACAGTCCAGAACAGTCTTGCAACCTGCTTTATTTTTTGTCAAACACATTTAACGTCTTCTAAAAGACTAGATGACTTGCTTATTTATTAAGTTGGTTATTGCTTGTCTCCTGTTAGGGAAATTAAATAAATAGCCTTGTTTAGGCTTCAGAGACAAGCTGAGCAGGCCTCTGACCTTGCTTCTGACCTGCCTGGACGTGGCCCTGACCGTGAGTGCCCTAACTGCCTGCTGTGAGTTCAAGACTTGCTGTACCATGGATTAGATAGGGGACAAATCTTGAAATTGTTGAGCCCTTGGAGGGGCCCTGCCAACCAAACCCCAGGCCTAACAACATTCCAAGTTTTACAAGACAAAACAAATAGGATTAACTGTGCTTACAGACTGATGGTGATAGCAGTTTGCTGTTTGCATCCTGGAATTATAAGTGACCCCCACTCTGCAGTGCCATCTTTGAGGTCTCACTCATGGAGCAGATGTGCTTCCTGGGACTTTTTCTCCCTTGGGACTCTAGACGTGCTGTGTCACAGGACTTTCCAGCACTATTTCAGTTAGGATGTTGGTCTAAACCCAATTTTTGTGATGTATCCTCTGCTGTTTCGGTTTCTCTTTTCTTTTAATGTTGGTGTATGGAAAGTCAGCTAGACAATTCTCTAATAACTATTGGCATTATTTATTTGTAAAGAACAAATGGCTTATTTTGCTAGCAAATCTTTTGAACCTGAGACAAAAGTGCAAACTTTTGGTGAAACATCTCCCATAGCTAGAATGTAGGCCCCATGAGGTCAGGACTCTTTCTTTGTTTTTCATTGATATTTCTTCAAGAACCTAAGAGAGTACTTTCATGTGGCAATTGCAGAACACATGAATGATGTGAGCAGCCATAACTATCTAGGTGAGATGAGAGAGAAAAGAGAGAGAAAAATTGGGTGAGGTTGGTAGAGACAGAGAGAGAGAGAGAGGATGAATCAACTGCTGATAATTTACTATCTGAACCACCAAGGAAGCCCAGTATACAGAAAACCCCAGGAAAAATGAATCTCTAGGAAGGCAAATTGGGGTTTATCTTACCCTAGAACTGCTAATACTCTGTGCAGCAATATGTGGATCATTTTACTTGATCAGCCATGAGGTGATGAAGGCATTGCATTACAGTCCAAACTGTGTCCCTTTGAGTTGCTGTGGTAACTGTGGTGTCCCCGTCTGTTTGGGCTGCCAAAGTAAAATGCCATCAACTGGAAGGCTCCAGCAACAGAATTTTGTTCCCATTCTGGACATCTAATATCAGAGTGCTGGCAGGGTTGGGTTCAGGTGAGGGCTCTCTTCCCAGCTTGCAGAAGGCTGCCTTCTCTCTGTGTCCTCACATGACAGAGAGAGAGGAAGCAAGCTATCTGGTGTCTGATCCCGTCATGGGGACCGCACCCTTATAACCTCCAAGACCTCATTTCCAAATACTGTCACATGGTGGGTTAGGACTTCAACATAGGAATTTTCTGGGGATAGAAACAGTCAGTCCATGGCAGATGAAGTAGCAGATGATCAGGGACTCACAGGATCTGCACTCTGAGATGTCAGGTCCAGGAGGAGGACAGGATGCTGTCAGTCATGACTCCTTAGAACAGGAGGTCAGTGCCTGGAAAACATCAGGGGATTGCACTGACCAGATGGCACCAGAGTCAGACCTGTCCTGGTCAAAGTCTGCCTGGGAGGAGTGTGTCTACTCATCACATGTCCAGATCTTATAGAACTGTTATCCCCAAGAGGTCTAATTTCATACAGATCAAGTGTGCCATGATTTTTGGTGAATGATTAGATCAGGCTTCTTGTTCTTTTCATTTATTTAAAAAAATCCTGGGGCTTCTGGGGAGGAAGTACAGAGTCTGAGAAGTAGATATCACACAGTTTAAAATATCATGACTTTTAAAAATACTTGCTTAGGAGAGAGAAATGATCACATACAGATGTCTTAGCCATTCTCACTAGTAACGTTTTACAAAAGAGCTGTAGAACTATTTTCCAATAAATACCTAGGGTCCAATAGAACTCATTAAATCTATGAATGATTTTGTAAAGCACTGACATTTTAACAGTTTTGAGTTGCTTTATACAGGAACATGGTAGGTTTCTACATCTTTTCAGGTCATTTGTGTCTAGCAATAAAATTTCATTGTTTTCTTCATATGAGGCCTTCACTTTCTTTTTATTTTATTTTATTTTTATTTTTTATTTTTTTGGGCGGGGGGTGGGAAGGGAGGGAGGCGGGTGGGCCACTTCCATTGGTCTTTCATTTATCTATTTTCATCCATCTTCATTCTTTGACCCTTGTGGGCCTCCCATCGCGGTGGCCTCTGTTGTCACAGAGCACCGGCTCTGGGTACATGCACTCTAGAGCTCTGACTCGGTAATTGGACACATTGGTCCAGCTGCTCCGTGGCACGTGGGATCTTCCCTGGCCAGGGATGGAACTGGCGCCCCTTGCACTGCAAGGCGGTGTCCTTACCCACTGGACCACCAGGGAAGCCCAAGCCTTCACTTTCTTTGTTACTGTTTTACTTAAGTATGTTATAGTTTCTAAAAAAATTTGTTTGATTTTGTTTTGGCCACATCTCAGGGCATGCAGTATCTTAATTTCTCGACCAGGGGTCAACTCCATGTTCCCTACAATGGAAACTCGAAGTCCTAACCACTGGATGAGCAGGGAATTTCTAGGGTGTTTTTTTATTTTGTTTGTTGTTGTTACTATGCATGGGATAGTTGAATAGTTGTCCAGTATTTGTTGTAACAATCAATTGATATTATAATGTATTGATTCTTGTGTATTTTTCTTATATTTGACCATCTTATGAACTCTCTTATTACTATAAATAGTTTTAAAGTATTTTCTTTTGAATTTTCAGTCATATTTTCCACATATGATAATAGTTTTGGCTTCTTCTCTCCCATTGTTGTAAGTCTTATTTGTGTTGCCTGTCCTATACTTGACTCCTTTGCCCCTCTGCAACATTACATAGTGATGGTAGAGAGACCATATTTGTCTTGATCTTGATTTTATGGAAATATCCACTGTATGCCATTCCATCGCAGTCTGTTCGGCCACAGATTTGGTCCTCGATTTTCTTTGCTCAGTTCTGCTGCTGGGAGCTGACATTTGTAGCCTACAAATCCCGAAGCTCCCCTGTCAGCTGGTGTCCATCTGGGTTCAGCCAACAGGAGGTCCTGGGAAGGATTGATGAACAAAAGGAAGGAAGAAAGGGAGAGTATCTCTCCCTTGTTTCCTTCCACAGGTAATCACTCCAGCTGCGTCTGCCTCAATTTCGTGGTTCTGGCTCTACTCGACAGCTGTCTCCTTGGCTCCCGCTTCTCTTAGGTGAGTCTGGTCCCTAGGCTCAGGAAATGTCTTTCCTTTTTTGTTCCTCCAGCTACGCTGCCCTCAGTCTCCAGCAAGAAGGCCCCTTCCCTGTAGGCGTCTTGTTTTATTTTTTACATTTTGTCTGTGCTGGTTCTTTGTTGCTTCTCTATGTGTGGTGCATGGGCTTAGTTCTCACCCCATCTCCTGCATATGGAATCTTAGTTCCCTGATCAGGGATTGAAACTGCATCCCCTACATTATAATAGTGATTCTTAACCACTGGACTACCAGGGAAGACCCTAGACCCCTTGTTTTAGAGGGCTCACATATCACAGTGAAAGTGAGAGTGTTGGTTGCTCAGTTGCATTCAACTCTTTGTGACCCCATGAACTGTAACCCACTAGTCTCCTCTGTCCATGGAATTCTCTAGGCAAGAATACTGGAGGGGGTTGCCGTTCCCTTCTCCAGGGGATCTTTCCAACCCAGGAATCAAACCCAGGACTCTTGCATTGTAAGCAGATGCTTTATTTACCATCTGAGCCACCAAGAGGTGACATATGGCGAACACACACAAAATGACTGTTGAAGACCTCATGGTTGCCTCTGTACCTTGGAATCCTGCATCAGCATGGCTTGCAACCTTAAGCGTCTATTCTTCTGGTTAACACAGAACAGATTCCAAGGAGATGCTTTTCTATACTTCTTGCTCTGTATTCTAACAAACGACAAGGACATCTGAGTGCCTTTACGTGGTGTGGGTTGAGTTGCTGCTGATGTTGGTGATAGGTACTGCTTTGAGGTGTGGAGAGGATCTGAGGGTGGAGGCACTTTGATAAAAGAAAAGACAAAATGATTAATGTGTCAAATCCTTCCTCCCAGGTAGCATGCATGCAGTTGAATTTTGAATAAGGAAGTATCATTTCCAGCAATGATGAGCATCCATTTTCCTGCTTCCCTTTGTGTTCCAATTAATGGTTTGGAGTTACACATGAATCAGGGTGGTGGTTTGAACAGTAGCACACGGTGACTAAGGAATGTTTTACAATGTTATGCTCTTGCAATTCATATTGCTCTTTTAAAAATTATTTTTATTTGTTCTTGGCTGTTCTGGGTCTTCTTTGCTAGTTGCAGCTAGCAGGGGCTACTCTCTAGTTGCAGTGCACAGGCTTCTCATTGTGGTGGCTTCTCTTGTTGTGGAACAGGGGCTCTATGGCACATGAGCTTCAGTAGTTGTAGCTAACAGGCTTAGTTGTTCTGGGCCATGTGGGATCTTCTGGGACCAGGGATTGAACCTATGTCCTCTGCATTGGCAGATGCATTTCTTTTTTTTTTTTTTTTACATTAAAAAAATTCCCCCCCATCATGCCTCTTTTTTATTTGTATCTATTTATATCCATCTTTTTTATTCTTTTGCATGTGTGGGCCTCCCACTGCAGTGGCCTCTCTCACTGCAGAGTACCAGCTCTGGACACATGCACTCCAGAGTGCCAACTTGCAACCCAACACACCGGTCCAGCCGCTCCACAGCATGTGGGATCTTCCCAGGCCAGGGATTGAACGGGTGTCCCTTGCACTGCAAGGTGGACTCTTTACCCACTGGACCACCAGGGAAGACCTGGCAGGTGCATTCCTAACCACTGGTCATATTACTCTTAAACTACAAGTGTACTTCTCTAGACTCAACTTAGATTTTTGCCAAAAATTCAGAAACATTCTTGATAACTTATGTGGAACATAGCTTGAATTTATTTCTAGTGATGTAGTCTCAACTGAGCCAATAGTCATGAGGTTCCTTAGGGAAATTCAGAGATTATTTATGATATGTCTTGGATCTATCTGTAGATGAAATACATTTAAATTTGACTTTATAGCCACTTAAGACACGTAATGGAAATGTTGATTAAATGTTGTCAAAGTCATTAAATTTAATTTAGAAAGGATATAAGATATACTAGGAGAGCTAAATGAAACAATGGAAGATTCTTAAATACAGAGCAAAATATGGTCTTTGGTGAATTATGAAACTAATTTTGGATGATATTTCCTTCCTCCCAGGTAGCATGCATGCAGTTGAATTTTGAATAAGGAAGTATCATTTCCAGCAATGATGAGCATCCATTTTCCTGCTTCCCTTTGTGTTCCAATTAATGGTTTGGAGTTACACATGAATCAGGGTGGTGGTTTGAACAGTAGCACACGGTGACTAAGGAATGTTTTACAATGTTATGCTCTTGCAATTCATATTGCTCTTTTAAAAATTATTTTTATTTGTTCTTGGCTGTTCTGGGTCTTCTTTGCTAGTTGCAGCTAGCAGGGGCTACTCTCTAGTTGCAGTGCACAGGCTTCTCATTGTGGTGGCTTCTCTTGTTGTGGAACAGGGGCTCTATGGCACATGAGCTTCAGTAGTTGTAGCTAACAGGCTTAGTTGTTCTGGGCCATGTGGGATCTTCTGGGACCAGGGATTGAACCTATGTCCTCTGCATTGGCAGATGCATTTCTTTTTTTTTTTTTTTTTACATTAAAAAAATTCCCCCCCATCATGCCTCTTTTTTATTTGTATCTATTTATATCCATCTTTTTTATTCTTTTGCATGTGTGGGCCTCCCACTGCAGTGGCCTCTCTCACTGCAGAGTACCAGCTCTGGACACATGCACTCCAGAGTGCCAACTTGCAACCCAACACACCGGTCCAGCCGCTCCACAGCATGTGGGATCTTCCCAGGCCAGGGATTGAACGGGTGTCCCTTGCACTGCAAGGTGGACTCTTTACCCACTGGACCACCAGGGAAGACCTGGCAGGTGCATTCCTAACCACTGGTCATATTACTCTTAAACTACAAGTGTACTTCTCTAGACTCAACTTAGATTTTTGCCAAAAATTCAGAAACATTCTTGATAACTTATGTGGAACATAGCTTGAATTTATTTCTAGTGATGTAGTCTCAACTGAGCCAATAGTCATGAGGTTCCTTAGGGAAATTCAGAGATTATTTATGATATGTCTTGGATCTATCTGTAGATGAAATACATTTAAATTTGACTTTATAGCCACTTAAGACACGTAATGGAAATGTTGATTAAATGTTGTCAAAGTCATTAAATTTAATTTAGAAAGGATATAAGATATACTAGGAGAGCTAAATGAAACAATGGAAGATTCTTAAATACAGAGCAAAATATGGTCTTTGGTGAATTATGAAACTAATTTTGGATTTGTGCTATCAGCAATTTTTGATATAAACTATTCTGGCTGTTTATAATATAAACAAAAGCATATCTAAGTTAGGCAGTTTCTCCAAGGGATTAAAAACATTGTAAAATTGTAAAGAAAATGGAAATAAACTATTTAGAGCCAAAAGTGATATTCCAGTGAAATAAAAGGAAATTAGAACAAGGAAATGCAAATATTTTTAAGACTTTAAAGAAAATTTACATGCAATTAATCTCAAAATAATGTTTGTAGTAACTATTTTCAATCATTACTGATCAAATTATGGTCTTGGAGAGAGATTTGAATAAATTAAGCAATATGCTGTGATTTTTGGTTTCTTTATCCTTGTATTTAAATATTTGAAAGAAGAACTTAATAAATATTGTGTGGATTATAGATGTTGCTTTAAGAGATAGTAAAAATCATGCTGTTTGTGATAATGATTTATATGATAAAAGTAACATTATTTTGCCTTAACAATAATTTGTCATATGTGATTGTTACAATGTTTGACTATAACATATAAAATTCCAAATGTAAGGATTGATTTAAGAATTTTATTGACACTTCCAATAGAAGTATTATTGTCTCCATAAAGTTTCTCCAAATTAAAATTAATTTAAAAAACCTAGAAACTACAGAGGATCAAAAACAGTTATCAAAAATATTTGGTATTACCATCAATGAGATATAATGTTGTGTGAAAACATTATAACAACAGCATGATTATCATAGCAGCATGTTTTTCTGAAACAAAAGTCAAGAAGAGTAAGTCTGTCTTTATTTTATTACTCATCTGCACATTGTTGGTCTGTCAGTGCATGTATAATAATAATTAACTTGGTTGTCTTTGATATTGCCTTTTTTTTCATTTAAATTTTGACTTTATAGCCACTTAAGACACGTAATGGAAATGTTGATTAAATGTTGTCAAAGTCATTAAATTTAATTTAGAAAGGATATAAGATATACTAGGAGAGCTAAATGAAACAATGGAAGATTCTTAAATACAGAGCAAAATATGGTCTTTGGTGAATTATGAAACTAATTTTGGATTTGTGCTATCAGCAATTTTTGATATAAACTATTCTGGCTGTTTATAATATAAACAAAAGCATATCTAAGTTAGGCAGTTTCTCCAAGGGATTAAAAACATTGTAAAATTGTAAAGAAAATGGAAATAAACTATTTAGAGCCAAAAGTGATATTCCAGTGAAATAAAAGGAAATTAGAACAAGGAAATGCAAATATTTTTAAGACTTTAAAGAAAATTTACATGCAATTAATCTCAAAATAATGTTTGTAGTAACTATTTTCAATCATTACTGATCAAATTATGGTCTTGGAGAGAGATTTGAATAAATTAAGCAATATGCTGTGATTTTTGGTTTCTTTATCCTTGTATTTAAATATTTGAAAGAAGAACTTAATAAATATTGTGTGGATTATAGATGTTGCTTTAAGAGATAGTAAAAATCATGCTGTTTGTGATAATGATTTATATGATAAAAGTAACATTATTTTGCCTTAACAATAATTTGTCATATGTGATTGTTACAATGTTTGACTATAACATATAAAATTCCAAATGTAAGGATTGATTTAAGAATTTTATTGACACTTCCAATAGAAGTATTATTGTCTCCATAAAGTTTCTCCAAATTAAAATTAATTTAAAAAAACTAGAAACTACAGAGGATCAAAAACAGTTATCAAAAATATTTGGTATTACCATCAATGAGATATAATGTTGTGTGAAAACATTATAACAACAGCATGATTATAATAGCAGCATGTTTTTTTCTGAAACAAAAGTCAAGAAGAGTAAGTCTGTCTTTATTTTATTACTCATCTGCACATTGTTGGTCTGTCAGTGCATGTATAATAATAATTAACTTGGTTGTCTTTGATATTTTGCCAACATTTTTTCATACAAAATAGTAAATTTATGTATATTTGCAAATTTTCTCGTCATAAAGGTATTTGTCAGGTAGAAAGAATATTTTTAGTTAACAGTTTGTCATTTGATGTATGCCTTTTAACGTGCTCAGTTGTGTCCGACTGCCCAAGGACTTTAGTGTGCCAGGCTCCTCTGCCTAAGGAGTTTTCCAGGCAAGAATACTGGAGTAGGTTGCCATTTCCCTTTCCAGGAGAGCTTTCCCACCCAGGGATCAAACCCATGTCTCTGTCTCCTGCATTGGCAGGTGGGTTCTTTACCAGTACACCCCCTGGGAAGCTTCACCATTTACACATGTGCTGTGTGGGCCTCTGTTTGTATGCTTGCCCTGGGCTCTTTGTTAGGGGCGAGCCTCTTGGATGAGAGGCGGTAGTGACTCTCTGCCATCTACTTCCTGTTGCCTGCTTGGCTTCTTGGTTCTTCCATCATCCTTTCATTTTGCACAGGTAGCAACCACATGAGTATTTTCATACATCCTTCTCTTTTTCACATGAGAAGTAAAGTTATGGGTCGACTAGTGTTCCCCTCAAAGAATGCTGAACCCTTATCCTCATGCCCTCAGAATGTGGCCTCATTTAGAAACGATGTCATTGCAGATGTAATTAGTTAAGAAGTTATGCTGGAGCAGGGTAACTTCTTAATCCAATGTGCCTAGTGTCCTTCTAAGAAGAAAGAAATGTGGAGACAGAGGGGAAAGGGTGATATGAGGGAAGATGGTGATGTACTGACACAGGCAGAGATCAGAGTGAAGCATCTATAAGCCGAGAAATGTCAAGAATTGCCCGCAGACCCTGGAGGTTAGAAAAAGCCAGGAAGGATTCTCCCTTCCAGGTTTCAGAGGGAGCCTGGTTCCACTGACACCTTAATTTTGAACTTCTAGCCTCTAGGACTGTGTGACAGTAAATCTCTGATGTTTTCAGATGCCTGCTTTGTGATATTTCTCATAGGAAATGAATGCAGGCAGTTGTAGGTTCAAGAAGAGTAAGTCTGTCTTTATTTTATTACTCATCTGCACATTGTTGGTCTGTCAGTGCATGTATAATAATAATTAACTTGGTTGTCTTTGATATTTTGCCAACATTTTTTCATACAAAATAGTAAATTTATGTATATTTGCAAATTTTCTCGTCATAAAGGTATTTGTCAGGTAGAAAGAATATTTTTAGTTAACAGTTTGTCATTTGATGTATGCCTTTTAACGTGCTCAGTTGTGTCCGACTGCCCAAGGACTTTAGTGTGCCAGGCTCCTCTGCCTAAGGAGTTTTCCAGGCAAGAATACTGGAGTAGGTTGCCATTTCCCTTTCCAGGAGAGCTTTCCCACCCAGGGATCAAACCCATGTCTCTGTCTCCTGCATTGGCAGGTGGGTTCTTTACCAGTACACCCCCTGGGAAGCTTCACCATTTACACATGTGCTGTGTGGGCCTCTGTTTGTATGCTTGCCCTGGGCTCTTTGTTAGGGGCGAGCCTCTTGGATGAGAGGCGGTAGTGACTCTCTGCCATCTACTTCCTGTTGCCTGCTTGGCTTCTTGGTTCTTCCATCATCCTTTCATTTTGCACAGGTAGCAACCACATGAGTATTTTCATACATCCTTCTCTTTTTCACATGAGAAGTAAAGTTATGGGTCGACTAGTGTTCCCCTCAAAGAATGCTGAACCCTTATCCTCATGCCCTCAGAATGTGGCCTCATTTAGAAACGATGTCATTGCAGATGTAATTAGTTAAGAAGTTATGCTGGAGCAGGGTAACTTCTTAATCCAATGTGCCTAGTGTCCTTCTAAGAAGAAAGAAATGTGGAGACAGAGGGAAGGATGATATGAGGGAAGATGGTGATGTACTGACACAGGCAGAGATCAGAGTGAAGCATCTATAAGCCGAGAAATGTCAAGAATTGCCCGCAGACCCTGGAGGTTAGAAAAAGCCAGGAAGGATTCTCCCTTCCAGGTTTCAGAGGGAGCCTGGTTCCACTGACACCTTAATTTTGAACTTCTAGCCTCTAGGACTGTGTGACAGTAAATCTCTGATGTTTTCAGATGCCTGCTTTGTGATATTTCTCATAGAAACACTAGGAAATGAATGCAGGCAGTGTATTAAAGATACTCTTTGCCTGTTGTACAAGTGTTCTGCCAGCTAAGTACCTAGGAGCACATCCTCTGCTTCAGAACAGACCTGTAGTTTTCATCTTAACAGCTCTTCCAGATTGCCCTCCAGTGGGGCAGTGTCAGTTTACTCCTACCAGCCATGCATGAGAGCACGTTTCCTGTGCCCTGGCCAGCACTTGACATTAACAGCCATGTAATTTCCGCCCCCATCTGACTGGTGAAAAGCAATACTTAAAAGAATTGTATTCCCTGATTACAAGTGAGACTGAGTTTTTCTCCATATGTTAATTTTTCATGTGAATTTCTTCCTCTGTAAATTGTCTTTTTATCATCTTTGCTTGGTTTCCTGTTGTGCAATTTGTTTTATTCCTACCAGTCATGAATATTTCTTTACACGGGAGATGATCTTACTCATTTTAAACCACTCTAAGTATAGGAACAGCTTTTTTTATATCAAGAATGTTTGCTAGGTTTTAATAGGCTGTCTTTTCAGATTCTAGTGAGATGATCAAATGATATTTATTTGACTTATTGATATAAGGCACCTACAGGAACTTTTAAAAAAAAATCGTATTTGGGCTTCCCCTGGTGGTCCAGTGGGTAGACACCGCCTTGCAGTGCAAGGGGCGCCGGTTCGATCCCTGGCCTGGGAAGATCCCACGTGTCACAGAGCGACTGGACCGATGTGTCCAATTACTGAGCCGGAGCTCTGGCACACGTGCGCCCAGAGCCAGTGCTCTGAGACAACAGGGGCCACCGCAATGGGAGGCCCACAGGAGCCAAAGAACAAAGACGGATGAAAATGGAGAAAATGAAAAACCAATGGAAGTGGCCCGCCTACCCCCCTCCCTCCCCACCCCACCCCCCAAAAGATTGATAAATAAATTAAAAAGAAAAAAAAACCCAAGCGTTTAAAAAAAAGTCGTATTTATTTATTTTTGATTATACTACTGGGTGTTTGTCACTGCAAGCGGGCTTTCTCCAGTTGCAGCGATTTAGGGATACTCTCTAGCTATTGTGCTCGGGCTTCTCATTGTGGTGGCTTCTCTTGTTGCAGAGCATAGGCTCTAGGCGGACAGGCTTCAGTAGTTGTGGCATGTGGACTCAGTAGTTGTGGTGCATGGGCTTAGTTGTTCTGTGGCATGTGGAATCTTCCCTGTCCAGGGATAGAACCTGTGTCCCCTGCCTTGGCAGGCAGATTCCTATCCACTGCACCACCAGGGAAGTCCTATAAGAACTTTTAAAAACAGAGCAGTTGCTTTTTAGGCAAGAGGAACAATACCAGCTAGAAAACAGGTCGAAGTCTTTGTGGGGCAGAGTTTGAGCTTTACTGCAGAGGCAAAATGAAATCACTGCAGAATTTTGAGTAAAGGACTGAAGAATTTAAGAAGATTAGTATGATGCTGTGGTGGAGGAAGAAGACAATCAAAGCACTTCTTACTGACTTAGATACTCAGGGGTGAGATGAAAATAGCATTTTGCCATTATGACCCTAATAAGGAAGAAAACATGGAAGGTCGTTAAGCAACACTATGTGTCTCTGATGAGGAGATATTTAGGAAGGTCTTCATCAGGAAAAAATGTACCTATTCAAGCATAAATGCTAGCATGTCACAGACATGGGTGACTTTGTCAGGAGGACTGAAGTAGAAGATAACTTTTGTGTTTCAGGCAATTTCCAAGTCGCACAAAGTTATTTAAGAAAATAGAAATAAGAATATACAGAGGGCCTTTCTCTGGGCAGTGATGGAAGGCTGAGAGAAAGCTCGCCTCACCAACTTTTATTTCCAATTGAAAATGTCAAGGAGAGTCCTAGCCTCTAGGACTGTGTGACAGTAAATCTGGTGTTTTCGGACACCTGCTTTGTGATATTTCTCATAGAAACACTGGGAAACGAATGCAGGTAGTGTATTAAAGACACTCTGAACAGAACACTTTCAGACTGAAGGTGGGGTGTAGGGTAGAACAGACATGGTAACTGAACACGGTTCACAGTGGGTGAGAAATTATAGGAGAGCATCTATCTCTCTGTGTAAACTGTACCCCAGGAAACTGAGAGAAATCTTCATGACATCTCTGAGTCTCTGATGGTGACCTTGGAGAAAGCCTGGAAAATGTGAACTTAAAATAGATGTGTGTGTGTGTGTGTGTGTGCATGTGCATAAATGGAATTCTAAATTTCAAATATGTAGATTTCACAAACTGCAAATCTATAATCTTAATGTCATCTGGGGTAAGATCCTAGGGTAATATTCCTAATGACATATGGGCTCCTAGAATAGGAAGCGAGGATCATTAGAACTCTACATGACTAGACCAATTCAGACTGATGTATGGCAGCAAACAACTCTGTCCAAAAAACAAAATGGCTGACCACATTTTCTTCATTGGTTGCCATGACTGTTAGATCAAGGAACACTGTTGGGTACAAGGAGTGCAAACAATTAGGAGGTCTCAGAAACCCAGTAGGAGCAAGCACAAAGAGAAAATGAACAAAGAATGTTTAGCCTGGAGGGAAGAAGGCATATAGGGAACATGATGGTTGATGGTGAATATGAGAATGACCATTATATGGAAGAGGAGCTGGGTATCTCTGGGCTTCTTAAAGGCCTAGGATGAAACTCAGTATAAGGAAAACCTGTTTAATCACATACACCATACAGTAGGGGAACAGAATGCTTTACAAGCCAGTTACTTTCCCATCACTGCGAGTGTGCTAGCAGAAGCTGGTCAGTCACTTTTTGAGAAATGCTCTAGAAGAGATTCTTGCGTTCTTGTGGGGATAAGCTGTGTCCGATTCTTTGTGATCCTACGGACTGTAGCCTTTGCCGTCCTATGGACTGTAGCCATCAGGCACCTCTGTCTATGGAAGTTTCCAGGGGAGAATACTCCTGTGGGTTGCCATTCCCTTCTCCAGGGGACCTTCCTGACCTGGGGATTGAACCCAGGTCTCCTGCATTGCAGGAAGACTCTTTACCATCTCAGTCACTAGGAAAGCTCAGAGTCCGTTCCAAGACCTGTGTAGGTGTGAATGGGAAGAATTAGGTTGGAAATATAGAGACCATGAAGCTGTACCTAATGAGGTAGAATGAACTGGAATAAGACAGAGGGAATACCCATAGATCACTTAATTAAGGAAGATCATGTAGTCATATGGTCTAGAGGAAGAACCCATCATCTTTTTAGCTGCTAAGAGCAGCAGCATCCCCAAATGGTTAAGAGCTGTCTAAGGATATCACACTTCAAGGGAGGCCTCAAATCAGTGTCTTTTTTTAAAAAAAAAATAATTAATTAATTTATTTTTGACTATTCTGGATTTTCACTGCTGCTGCAGGCTCTTCTCTAGTTGCAGGGAGTGGGGGCTACTCTCTAGCTGAGGTGAGCAGGCTTCTTTTTGAGGTAACTTCTCTTGTTGCGGAATTCGGGCTCTAGGGCAGGCACATGGGCTTCAGTAGTTGTGGCTCATGGGCTTAGTTACTCCATGGCATGTGGGATCTTCCCAGATAAGGGATCGAACCTGTATCTCCTGCACTGGCAGGTAAACTCTTTACCACTGAGTTACCAGGGAAGCACCTCAAATCAGTGTCTTTCATAGGGTTTCTGAGATGTGATGAAGAGCAGACATTGCAAAATAAAAATCTTTTAAAAATTACTTTATTTTTATTTTACTTTTACAGAGTTTTATTGTTTACTGCTATACATAAACCCAGATCAGTCATAGGAATACACTTGACCCCTCCCACTTGAACTTCCCTCCCATCTCCCTCCCCATCTCATCCCTTGAGGCTGTTGCATGGCTAACCCCTGTGTACATTCCCTTAGTCTTATAGTCTTACAGCGGGTTCACATTGGCTGTCTCTTTTACATCTGGTAAGTTTCCATGTTTACTCTTTTCATACCTCTCGCCCATTCTTCCCTCCCCCATTGCACCATGTCCATAAGTCTGCACTCTATGTCCGTTTCTCCATTGCTGCTCTGTATATACTTTTATCAGTACCATCTTTCTAGATTCCATATATATATTTTAGTATATCATATTTATGCAAAATATATGAACAGGTACATTTATGCGAATGGCAGCTGCCTGGGCTTGCTGAGGTCTCAGGGGCTTCTCTTTCAGCTGCTTCTCATGGGGCAGGAGAGGTGGGTACCAGATTCGGTGGAGACTGAGGCGCTACTCCTGGTGCGCCCAACTTCCCAAGACCTGTGTAGGTGTGAATGGGAAGAATTAGGTTGGAAATATAGAGACCATGAAGCTGTACCTAATGAGGTAGAATGAACTGGAATAAGACAGAGGGAATACCCATAGATCACTTAATTAAGGAAGATCATGTAGTCATATGGTCTAGAGGAAGAACCCATCATCTTTTTAGCTGCTAAGAGCAGCAGCATCCCCAAATGGTTAAGAGCTGTCTAAGGATATCACACTTCAAGGGAGGCCTCAAATCAGTGTCTTTTTTTAAAAAAAAAATAATTAATTAATTTATTTTTGACTATTCTGGATTTTCACTGCTGCTGCAGGCTCTTCTCTAGTTGCAGGGAGTGGGGGCTACTCTCTAGCTGAGGTGAGCAGGCTTCTTTTTGAGGTAACTTCTCTTGTTGCGGAATTCGGGCTCTAGGGCAGGCACATGGGCTTCAGTAGTTGTGGCTCATGGGCTTAGTTACTCCATGGCATGTGGGATCTTCCCAGATAAGGGATCGAACCTGTATCTCCTGCACTGGCAGGTAAACTCTTTACCACTGAGTTACCAGGGAAGCACCTCAAATCAGTGTCTTTCATAGGGTTTCTGAGATGTGATGAAGAGCAGACATTGCAAAATAAAAATCTTTTAAAAATTACTTTATTTTTATTTTACTTTTACAGAGTTTTATTGTTTACTGCTATACATAAACCCAGATCAGTCATAGGAATACACTTGACCCCTCCCACTTGAACTTCCCTCCCATCTCCCTCCCCATCTCATCCCTTGAGGCTGTTGCATGGCTAACCCCTGTGTACATTCCCTTAGTCTTATAGTCTTACAGCGGGTTCACATTGGCTGTCTCTTTTACATCTGGTAAGTTTCCATGTTTACTCTTTTCATACCTCTCGCCCATTCTTCCCTCCCCCATTGCACCATGTCCATAAGTCTGCACTCTATGTCCGTTTCTCCATTGCTGCTCTGTATATACTTTTATCAGTACCATCTTTCTAGATTCCATATATATATTTTAGTATATCATATTTATGCAAAATATATGAACAGGTACATTTATGCGAATGGCAGCTGCCTGGGCTTGCTGAGGTCTCAGGGGCTTCTCTTTCAGCTGCTTCTCATGGGGCAGGAGAGGTGGGTACCAGATTCGGTGGAGACTGAGGCGCTACTCCTGGTGCGCCCCAACTTCCCAAGTGACCTTGTGGATGTCATCTCACCTTGCTGCCTCCTCCTTATTGTCAAAGGCAGGCAGACTGCTAACCTAAAATTGCTCCAAGCTTTACCGGCGAAAATAGCTCCAGAAATTTAAGGCATTGTCTGCCTGGTAACTGAAGTGTCTGCACTTGTTTCCATGTTTCCACGGTTGAGGGATGGAGAAGGGGTAAGTGGAGGCTGGAGAGAAAGGTGAGAAGATATTGTGGCCAAAGTCGCCTAGTTCCGCCTCGTGTCCTAGAGGAGCCCGGGACCGGGACCCGGCCGAGGCGACATGCCTGCAGCCCGCAGCCAGCCGGACACCCGAGGACCGAGCGGACATGGCGCTTCAGCGAGCCCCATTGCAGCATCAGGGACCAGAGGCGAGGCACGCCCCTCCCCCACTAGATGGCACTGAAACGCCTCGTTCGAGATTTTCAGAATGCAGGAAGGAGGAAAAAAGACAAAAAGAACATGGTGGAGGTGCGCTCATTTTGGCTCGCAGGCCCACTTGTGCAAAGCAGGGTGCCAGACCCTCTCTGTTTTCCCAGGGCAGCTGTCTACCCGGCAGTGCGGGCCCTCGGCTTTGGAATGAAGGTGAAAATGAGAGATGCACTTTAGAACGAAGAACCTAAGGTTTCAACCTGGGAGGGAGGCACCCAGTCCTGCGGCGGCGTCTCACGTGAGCCGGGCGGTGTGTGTTGGGAGGATGAAGTTGGCTCGCTTAGGGCCCGCTCTTTTTAAGGTCTGGGGTCTAACCCGCGCCACCTCTCAGAGTCCTCAGAGAGCCTCAATCCAGCCGCGCCTCAGATAAGGACAATCCACGCACCGAGGTTTCATTTAACCCCACTTCCCCGCCTCGACGCGTGAGCCCCCGGGCGTTTCCAAAATGTCTATTAAGCGCCCGCCGCCCCCCACCCCCACCCCACCCCCGGAAAATTCTGTTCCTTCTGTCTAGAAAGCATCAGCCCGTTTTCTTTTTTCTTTTCCCCCTGGGGAGGGAGGTGGAGGCAGGTGGAGGTGGGTGTGTGTCGGGGTGTCTGGCGCTGGCGTGGGGCTGGACCCGGGCAGGCGCTGACAGCCATGCGGCGCGCTCGGCCGCGGGTGGAAACGCCTGTAGCCAGTTAAAGCAGCGCCTGCGGCTTTCCGGGGAAAACAAAGATCAGATACAATCCAGGGCTCGGGCGACCGAATCCAGGGACGGAGGGAACTTTCTCTGTCCCTCTGAAGGCCCACTCCGCACGAAACAGTCTTTTCTTTAAAGAACCGTAGTCTATTTAAGGGAATTTAATGCTATTGAAAAGAGATACACGGGAGATGGAGGCAGCATCCTTACATTTATACGAATGCCTGTAAACGTGCTACATATCACATATATGTGTAAGCGCATAAATATGGATGTGGTTGTGCACAGACCTATCTAGACACCATTGACTTGCCTGGTCACAGAATAAGCCTTAGACATCTCGTGCCTGGGAAATGGTGTACTTTATCTTTAAGGATGCTAGAAAAATAAGAGATGAGGCTCACGTTGCACGGATGACATCACTAGCTTTTGGCTGCGCGCTCCGTGTTCTCGTCTGTGGGTTTTAGCCAAGGCTGCAGCGCCCAGCGCCCGAGCAAGCGAACACATCGGCGGCTTCCTCCAGCGCCCACAGCCGGGCGATGCGATTTCCCGAGCCTCGCCGGTGCAGCCTGGGCTCTCGCTCCCTGGCACCGGCCGAGACCGAGAGGCCCCGGAGCCGCCGCGGCTAGAGGAGGAGGCAGAGAGGGGAAGCTGAGAAATCCAGCCTCCCTCCCCCACCCTCCCCCCCATTCACCTCGGCGACCCCAGCGCCAGGAGCCCGATCGTGCAACGCCGAGGCCGGACGCGATTCTCTGCACGCTGCCGAGTGAGCTGGCATCTGAGTCCCTGGGTGGGCTGCGAAGAAAATGGTGCAGTCTGAGAGCGACTGAGCCCAGTTGGGCAGAGCAGACGGAGTGGTAGAGTGCCGGCGCTCAGGTGGCGGGAGAAGGGGG
Organism: Tragulus kanchil; assembly: GCA_022376925.1. Classification (NCBI taxonomy): domain Eukaryota; kingdom Metazoa; phylum Chordata; class Mammalia; order Artiodactyla; family Tragulidae; genus Tragulus; species Tragulus kanchil. The sequence continues at coordinate 17,488,257 of JAIOJX010000030.1, read as the reverse complement.
CAGATTGTGTTGAAGGGCCGGGCTGTGGTTTTTCTGGGTCCCTGCAGTGTTCGGGCAGCACGTTCCCGGGGCTCCCTGGGAGACAGATGAAGTGAGGCGGAGGCGTCGCCGGAGAAGCGGGTGTGAAGGTGGCCGGGTGGACACTTCAGGAAGAAGACGGCAGAGGGGAGGGCGGCATGACGCCCGGGGGGCTGGCTGCCGGTTGGGCCCGGCGCGGGGATCGCGCGACCTGTCCATGGTATTGAAGGCGCTGTGCGTGGAGCTCCGCGCGCCCCGCGCTGTGCGCTCTGCCGGGTGCGCCCTCCTCGGCTCAGCCCGCCTCTCGAGCCAGCCAGCTGCCGCCCCGTCGCCGCAAAGGTCCGAACAAGGCTCGTCTGGGTGACCGCACCGTCGGCCCGAGGGGCTGCCTGAATGGCGAAGCAAGAGGCAGACGACCCCGGAGCGAGCGGAGAAAGGTCGGCCGAGATCGTGCACCGACTGGGAGCCCGCCTCTGAGGGCAGCGCGCTGGCCAGAAGGAGCAAAGGACCTGCTGGTGACCAGAGATTTTTCTTTTTAAGACCTGACGCAGAGAGGAAGAACATTTTTCTCATAAACCAGGAAGGGGAGACTCCCACCTGAGAGGGAGATTCAGGCGGGACTTACGGCAGCCGGCCCCGGCACCTGGAGGTTTTCTGCGCTGGCTGGCCGCATCGCGGGTGATTCCGTTCATCCCACCGCCTAGCAGCTCCTCCTGATAGACCCCCTCCCCCCTAGAAAGCCAAGCGAGTGGGTCCCGTCGCCACCCTGCACAAGAAAGCCCAGGAGCCACACCGCAGCCGAGGGCACTTGGTGTTTAGTTTCTGGTCCGAGGGCAGCGCCGCCCGAAGCCCGACGGAGTGTGGCGGACCCGGCCAGTTTGGAGCAGTTGCTTCTTGCCGGCCAGGGAGGGGGCGGGAGGCGGCCTTGCCCGGCGCGCCGCCGCCTGAAGCTGCACCTGCTCCGGAGGATGCCCAGGGGTTCGCCGGAGCCCCTCTGGATCAGAACTTTTTAGGCTGCCCGCCCCCAACCCCTCAGTCGTTGGACTGCGCACCAGCAGGCGGGGGCCGAGGGGCGCCGCTGCGGAGTCCCCTTCCCGTCCCCGCTTCCCCACTTCGGCTCGGCCGCCCGCAGCTTTGTTTCGGGCGCGCGGAGGGAAGGCTAGGCTGCGGCGGATCATGCCCATGGTGTAGTCCGAAGCGGAGGCATGGCTGCCGGAAGGTTACTGCTGTACACCGGCCTCTCGCTAGCGCTCTGCGCCCTCGGCATGCTGGCCGTGGCCATCTGCTCAGACCACTGGTACGAGACGGACGCCAGGAAGCACAGGGACAGGTGCAAGGCCTTCAACACTCGCCGGATCGACCCTGGCTTCATTTACAATAACAACAACAACTTGCCGCTCCGGGCCAGCCGCTCGCGCCTGGACCGCTGGGAGGGCAAACTCCTCCGGGCCCGGAATCGCCGGCAGCTCTTCGCCATGAGCCCCGCCGACGAGTGCAGCCGGCAGTACAACTCCACGAACATGGGCCTCTGGAGGAAGTGCCACCGACAAGGCTTCGACCCCGAGATCGAGGCCCTGATTCGGAAAGGTAAGCGCTGGACGCGAGGCGTGGCGCTGCGGAGAGCCGGGCGCCTCTGGGCCCCGCCGCCCTCTCCTCCGTGGCCCGGCCGGCCGCAGTCTCTCAGACCTCGTGGTTCTAGGAGGTCAGGTCATCCAGGCTAGGCTGAGCCTTGGAGTGGATCTTGACTCCCAATAGCTGGTAATGGAGGCTTTCCTCTCTCTACCCAGCCTCTGGTCTTTCGTTTTTCTGATGGGATTCCGGTAGAATCTCGTAGTCTGTGTGTCTGAAAAGGAAGGAAATCTGTAATGTTGTGCGGTTAGCAGAGGAAGCCCTTTAGGAGTGTCATGTTGGAGTAGACAGACTCCTAGTTTTCATCTTTGTCTTATATGTTGAATTGATTCATCAAAGGAAACTGGGGAGACATCTCCCAGAGAAGGCCTTATCCATGCCAGAAACGCTGAAATGCTCTGCTGTGTGAGGCATCTGCAGGCGGTGGGCATATAAACAGACTGACTCTCAGCCCCTGGCCTGTTTCAGCCCAGAGCCTGCTGACCTGGAGCCGCACACCACAGTTCTTGGCCCGTCTTGTGGAGAAAAGGATGGACCAAAGTGCCTCTTGCACAGCAAATATTAGCAAGATCTCATAAGCACCCAAAAGTAGTTTTTCCAGTAACAATGAAGTGGGTACTTCAGAGGGAAAAAAAATACTATTTTCAGAAGATTTGTATACAAAACACCCAGAGTATACCCAAACAGAAAACAAACTGCATTTGCTAATGATAAAAATGGATTTGAAACTTACATGCGATCCCATGAATTTTTAAAATTTGGCTCATCTGATGCAGTTTGTAGATCTTGCATGATTTATACTTCGGGGACCATCCTGTTCCATTAGCCCACTGAAATATTGTTTGGATGTCTATTAATATTGCTCTGAAGAAGGGAATGTGCCTCCTGGAATATGTGTTGATGGTAGCTGCACCCTGGAAGATGTGGTGCAATTTTATGAGTCTTGTTCCTCCCACTCTTTCATGTTCTTCATCTGTGAAGTGGTAATACCAAGGTGAAAACAGTGTTGTCATTCGAAAAGTCTTTGTGGCCAAGACAGGAAGTAGTTTTTCTTAATGTCAATTATTACAGCAGCAGGGGTGATGCTATTTTAAAATTTTGTATGTGAGAACTGATGTTGATTTGTCAAAAGATATTGACGTGGATCAGAAAAGAAATTGTTAATTTGAAAAAAGAGTGACTTGTTTAAGAAAGACACCCAGTGGGTATCATCTGGGTGGCCAATCAGATTTAGATAGGGGGTAGGTTCAGAAGGAGAATCCATTTTAGTGTTTGTTTTGCATCTTCTGTAGAATGACTAGGGATTTTAGCTGATGTAGTTAAGAATGTGTTACTATTACAAACATCACATCTACTTAATGGTTAGACGTATTCAAACAGGATGGCTTATTTGGAGCTCTATAACTTTGTCAAGCTGTACAGGATATTAGAGAATTACAGAAGAGAGCAACTTAGGTTTAGATTTAGGAATGGGAAAGCAAGAGGAAACAGAATAGATTTTGACAGTGGGTGACTTTGTAACAGTTTTCAGATTCTCAGATTCAGGAAAATGTTACTTTGTCATTTTCAGCTTTCTTTAAAATTGGACTGGTAGGACCTTAGCTGAAATGTGAAGAAGGATTCATGTTAATAACGACTGATAAACATTGATGGACAGGCTGAACGACATACTTGAATTTCCTTTCTTGAATGTCTTGTGGAACAAGACTGGTATCCTTCTGCCTGGTACTGGTTAACTCCACTGAGAAAAAGGGGGCTGAAATTCGTGGCTTCTGGTGACTTCATTGAGAGCTTTGATTTCATGTTGCTCCACTTGGCAATATGACTAGAAAGGTTGACTTGGTCTGTGCACTAGAGGGATTGGTTACCATAGTGACATGTTCTTCCGGTGAAACTGGAAACACAGTGACAGGGAATTGGATAGGGGAAGAATGTACAACATTTTGACTTATTTTTAATTGAAGCAACAGAAAATGGACACGGCATAGCTGGGGGATTGAATACACTGATACCTTGAGTTGGCAGGGCATTGTATTTCACTTGAACTAATGGAAACACTGTTCCCTGTCACCCAAAATACAGCAGTCACTGTCAGCTGCAAACACCTGCTTACGATGGCCATTTCTGTCCATGTGACATTCCTGTTAGGTGGTATTGAGATAGATGGCATGCTGGCCTTACAAATCTTGAGAGACTTAAGGTAACTATCTTCATTTTTAATCTCAAAATGTAATCTTTGAAAGCCAGATCTGCTTTTTCTCAGCAGTGATGGATACATTTTGAAAATGAGTACATCTTATATTAGGAGAATTCACATGCAATTCCAAAGAGTGGGCAGAATGTAATTTCTAGATTTAATGTTCTTCCTAAAGATGCAGATTTTAGGAAGAAGTAGAAAAAATAAATTGATATCCTTATAATTAAATTTAAGACATCTTAGGGAAAGATGTTTATCCCACAGTTTTATTATCAGTCTCAAAAGTTCTCTTTAGAGCTAAGAGGAAACAGGATGGCTTATTTGGAGCTCTATAACTTTGTCAAGCTGTACAGGATATTAGAGAATTACAGAAGAGAGCAACTTAGGTTTAGATTTAGGAATGGGAAAGCAAGAGGAAACAGAATAGATTTTGACAGTGGGTGACTTTGTAACAGTTTTCAGATTCTCAGATTCAGGAAAATGTTACTTTGTCATTTTCAGCTTTCTTTAAAATTGGACTGGTAGGACCTTAGCTGAAATGTGAAGAAGGATTCATGTTAATAACGACTGATAAACATTGATGGACAGGCTGAACGACATACTTGAATTTCCTTTCTTGAATGTCTTGTGGAACAAGACTGGTATCCTTCTGCCTGGTACTGGTTAACTCCACTGAGAAAAAGGGGGCTGAAATTCGTGGCTTCTGGTGACTTCATTGAGAGCTTTGATTTCATGTTGCTCCACTTGGCAATATGACTAGAAAGGTTGACTTGGTCTGTGCACTAGAGGATTGGTTACCATAGTGACATGTTCTTCCGGTGAAACTGGAAACACAGTGACAGGGAATTGGATAGGGGAAGAATGTACAACATTTTGACTTATTTTTAATTGAAGCAACAGAAAATGGACACGGCATAGCTGGGGGATTGAATACACTGATACCTTGAGTTGGCAGGGCATTGTATTTCACTTGAACTAATGGAAACACTGTTCCCTGTCACCCAAAATACAGCAGTCACTGTCAGCTGCAAACACCTGCTTACGATGGCCATTTCTGTCCATGTGACATTCCTGTTAGGTGGTATTGAGATAGATGGCATGCTGGCCTTACAAATCTTGAGAGACTTAAGGTAACTATCTTCATTTTTAATCTCAAAATGTAATCTTTGAAAGCCAGATCTGCTTTTTCTCAGCAGTGATGGATACATTTTGAAAATGAGTACATCTTATATTAGGAGAATTCACATGCAATTCCAAAGAGTGGGCAGAATGTAATTTCTAGATTTAATGTTCTTCCTAGAGATGCAGATTTTAGGAAGAAGTAGAAAAAAAATAAATTGATATCCTTATAATTAAATTTAAGACATCTTAGGGAAAGATGTTTATCCCACAGTTTTTATTATCAGTCTCAAAAGTTCTCTTAGGCTTTTGCCATTTGTTTTTTGGAAACATGTTAGATTACAATTCTGGAGATACGTGTTGGGCAGGGGGAAAGGGAGATCAGAGACAAGACTATGTAAGATCTGTCAATATTGTGGGACAATTAGAGATTTATCTAAATGATCCTAGAGCACTAAAGAACTCAATCATTTGTTAAATCAATGTTCATTACTTTAGGAAGTGCTGTTTGTGCATTTTACAGTAATGCCGCATAATTAATAAGAAAACAAAAGTTAAATCTGTATCTGATTTGAAGCAAAGTCCTTTGGATTCATATGCTTTCTGAAATTTGTTTCTTGCCCTGCTGACATGACTGTACCCATAAGAAAACATTTTTGATCAACGTGTTTGTTTGTCTGATTGAACCGTAAGTTCCTGGAGGTTAGGAAAGATAATAATTTTTGTAAACTACATCCACTGATGCTCAATGCTTGTGAACCATCTCATATAAATCAGGTTCACAGAAACTTATACATCAAAAGCTTACTCTAATTGTTGGAACACTGTGTGGGAATCCAAACAAAGGATTAGTCAGAAAATTGTAATAGGAAAAAAGAACTAGTACGGCTCTCGGGGCAGGTTCATATTGCAGCTTCATAATTTAACAAGGAAGATTTCCTGAGCAAAAGCTTTGCTAAGGACTAAGAGCAGCACAATACAGTTTTGGATAACACATGTCACTGGACAGATACCTATTACCTGCAATTATTATTTTTCATCTTAGACAAGGTTTTATTTATTTTCTTCTTGAGGGTAGGATTTGGGAAGAAGATGTCGCAAGGATCACTTACCTTGAATTTCCATCTGTATCTATAATCAGGTGCTCTTGTCTTCTTGCTTTTAAACCTCATCTGTGTCTCCCTGGTAAGTCATTTCAAGCACCGGGGACAGATCAATGGCAGGATCAGTTCCTGAAATCCTAGAGACTTTGAGACTCTTAGAAAGGGCAGCCACAGGTAGGATTTTGTTCCAGGGAAGATTCAAATGCTTTGGTTAGTACTGAAATGCTATATTGATATGGCTTGAAAACAGTAGATCTTCAACTGATACTTGAAGAACTTTTTTTATGATTTGAAAATAGGCCTAGGAGAATGTGACCTAAGTAGTTTCCATGATTATGGAGTGGTCATCAATATTCTGAAGTTTTTAAAAATAAAACATTGCATATGTTTACAAATTAATAAGGGAGTCAGAAAGTATTTACTGCTCAGGTATTAGAGAATGGGCACATATATCACTGAAATGAAGAGAGATGGATCCTAAGAATTTCCGTCATCTGTTAGCGTCACATAGAGTAAGTGACAAGTCTGGGATAATGAGAGCAACAGAAACAGATGCTGAGAAACGAAGAGGAGGTGATGCTCCATTGTGTCAGCAGTGGGATGAGGTCAGTGGGGAGGGAGCTGAGGAGACTTGGCCCGAGGAAATGAAATTTGAACAAGATCTTTATGAAGCTTGGAGGCGGATGGGGAGGAAGGGTGTTTCAGGCAAAGAGACTAGCATAGGCACAGCTAATGGGGGTGTGAACCAGCAGCTTGGCTTTGTGAGTGTTGCTGTCTGGGTTGAGGCATAGGAGCAGACCAGGAGTTGGAGGAGCAGGCTGGGGCCACGTCAGGGAGCTTGTGAGCTGAGATGCCCCGTAGCAGTGCTGCCCATCAGGTGGCCACCAGTCACGTGTGACTGTTTAAACTTAAAATAATCCTAATTAAGTAAAATGTGAAAACCACTTCCTTGGTCACATGACAGATGTGGCTCATTACAGGTGTGCTCATATGTGGCTGGTGGCCACCATTTCAGACAGTATCGATTAGGGAATGTTCCCATCAGCACAGAGAGTTTTGTGGGATGGGGCAACAAGGGGCTTATAGCCTTAAACAAAACAAACGCATCCATTGTTTCAGGTAGGGGTGATTATACATGATGACTTCGGCTTAAATTTAAGAATATTATTCTATACTTGAAAAGACTTTGCTACTTGAATGTTTTGGCAGAAGGTTTTAGTTCATGGTCCATTGCGCTGAATCTACATTTTATTTAATTTCAGTCTTTGACTCCCAGAATTCTCATAGACTTCTTGTTTCTCCTTTCCCTCTCCTGACTCCACTAAACTAAACTTTCAAAGTCGATGGGGTGAGAAGATGAACAGTAATCACACTTGGTGCTAGGTATTCTTCCATGAGTTTTATATATATTAGCAAACTTATTCTTCACAATATTCTGAAGTTTTTAAAAATAAAACATTGCATATGTTTACAAATTAATAAGGGAGTCAGAAAGTATTTACTGCTCAGGTATTAGAGAATGGGCACATATATCACTGAAATGAAGAGAGATGGATCCTAAGAATTTCCGTCATCTGTTAGCGTCACATAGAGTAAGTGACAAGTCTGGGATAATGAGAGCAACAGAAACAGATGCTGAGAAACGAAGAGGAGGTGATGCTCCATTGTGTCAGCAGTGGGATGAGGTCAGTGGGGAGGGAGCTGAGGAGACTTGGCCCGAGGAAATGAAATTTGAACAAGATCTTTATGAAGCTTGGAGGCGGATGGGGAGGAAGGGTGTTTCAGGCAAAGAGACTAGCATAGGCACAGCTAATGGGGGTGTGAACCAGCAGCTTGGCTTTGTGAGTGTTGCTGTCTGGGTTGAGGCATAGGAGCAGACCAGGAGTTGGAGGAGCAGGCTGGGGCCACGTCAGGGAGCTTGTGAGCTGAGATGCCCCGTAGCAGTGCTGCCCATCAGGTGGCCACCAGTCACGTGTGACTGTTTAAACTTAAAATAATCCTAATTAAGTAAAATGTGAAAACCACTTCCTTGGTCACATGACAGATGTGGCTCATTACAGGTGTGCTCATATGTGGCTGGTGGCCACCATTTCAGACAGTATCGATTAGGGAATGTTCCCATCAGCACAGAGAGTTTTGTGGGATGGGGCAACAAGGGGCTTATAGCCTTAAACAAAACAAACGCATCCATTGTTTCAGGTAGGGGTGATTATACATGATGACTTCGGCTTAAATTTAAGAATATTATTCTATACTTGAAAAGACTTTGCTACTTGAATGTTTTGGCAGAAGGTTTTAGTTCATGGTCCATTGCGCTGAATCTACATTTTATTTAATTTCAGTCTTTGACTCCCAGAATTCTCATAGACTTCTTGTTTCTCCTTTCCCTCTCCTGACTCCACTAAACTAAACTTTCAAAGTCGATGGGGTGAGAAGATGAACAGTAATCACACTTGGTGCTAGGTATTCTTCCATGAGTTTTATATATATTAGCAAACTTATTCTTCACAATAGTGCTCTGAGGTTGGTGTTACTATTATTATTTATCTCTGTCTTACAGTTGAGGGAGTTCTGACACACAGCACTCTGTTAACTTGCCACATCTCAGGAGAAGGAAGTGAAGGTGTCAAGATTTGAAGTTCTGGCTCTGGGTTTGGAGACTTACCCACGCCCCTCTGCTGTCCCCATAGGATCTGTTGGGGTAGAGGTGGGTGGAGAAGAGGCTGGTGCATTGATTCCCCAATTTAAAAAAGAAATAGGGTCACTTTGCTGTACACCGGAAACTAACACAACTTTGTAAACCAACTGTACTTAATAAAAATAAACCTGCTGTTTAAAAGATAGGAAAAAAATATGAAGTCATTTAGAATCCATGAAGGTGAGACTTGCTGGAAGACTCCAGCTTAGCCCTGAGAGGAAGGGCACTTCAAAACCAAGCCTCTCACTTTGCCTTGAGAACTGCCAGCAGAATTTCATATGCCTTTTGTCCTGTGATTTTTTAGTGTTCATTTCTTTTTTTTAGTAATTTTGTTTGTTCACAGTGGTAGATGCCGAAGTTATAGACATGAATGACATACACATTACTTCCACAAATATTTATTGAGGGTCTACAGGCTGGGCATTGTGGAGAAGCGTACATTCCACAGTGGAGAGAGACAGACGGTAAAAAAATGCAGATGAAATAAAAATAATATCTACTGAGCTAATCTATGTATAATGTGATATGCCATGGTGAATGCTATGAAATGTCTTTGCTCTTGGTAAACACAAAGGGGAAGATGAACAAGTAAGTCAAAAAATAATTCTATTAGGTTTGGTTCCATAATATCTGAAGTCTTCACCCAATCCCAGGCAGACATCTACAAAATAGCAGACAATCTCGCTATCTATATGAGGCATGCATCCCCATGCATGTATGTTATATGTAGGCGGGGTGAGAACAAAGGGGCATCCTGTGGTTCTTGTCCTGAGGGAGCTTACACTCCCACTCACAATTTCTCAAGTTCATTGTCATATGTGGGTGGATCAGGCTCTTTTGCAGGAGGTCACATCTGTTTTAATTGGGTCAGGAATCAGCTGGTCAGGGAACTCAAGGGTGAGCTCATCTTACCAAGTCAACAGAGTCAAGAGCCTTCTATCTGTTGCAGAGGTCAGTTTATTTATTCTTTTACTGTAGGGTTGGTAAGGATCAGTTAGAGGATCGATTCTATATTCTACTTTGGATTGTCAGTTAAAAATATTTTTTCCCTCTTTGCTATTAGTCAGTAATCCTAAACCTTCAGGCAGAATCTTAAACATACTCTGGGTTAGTTTGAATCTACATACACACACACACACAGACACACACACACACACATGTCTAGACATCGGACAGAATCACAAATGTTCATTCAGATGCATGTACTTTTATAACTTCTTACCTCCAAAATACACATGGAGAGAAGGGAGTGTGTGAGTTGGTGGATGAGTGGACAGAACAGTTATTCTAGCACCTTGTTTGGATGTCTGCTGTTTTGGAGACAATGTGTACATTCTTTTAAAGGACTTTGTTTCCACATGTGTAAAGAGTGGGTTTGGACTGTATGAACGTCAAACCTTTTCACATTTGATGATAAAGTTAAATGTACATGTCAGAGACTAAATAATGGGCAAGTGATTGAGACAAGATGAAAGAGAGGGAAAGGAAAGCAGAGGGAGGTGGGGAAGATGAAGAGCAAATTGAGAGACAGAAACAGAGCTGTTGCAGAAAGGATCATGGCAGGGCACTAGTTTGTAAAAGGAAAAGGTGGAAAATGGAACAGCTAAATTTTGTTCCAATGTAGGGCCATGAAATAAAAATTCACCATCTCTCTTTCTAATGATTTAAAATGCCATGCCACAGATTGGGGTTAAAAATCTAAAAGCTTGGGCTTCCCCGGTGATCCAGTGGGTAAAGAGTCTGCCTTGCAGTGCAGGGGGCACCAGTTTGATCCCTGACCTGGGAAGATCCCACCTGTCGCAGAGCGGCAGGACTGGTGTGTCCAATTATGAGCTAGGTTCTGGAGCGCATGCACCCAGAGCCAGTGCTCTGCAACGAGAGAGGCCACTGCAATGGGAGGCCCACACATGACAAAGATAAAGATGGACGAAAAATAAACAATGGCTTAGAGGCAAAAAAAAAAAAAAAAGTAAAAAAAAAATAAAAAAACTTAAAGGAGAACAGGGATGTTGCTTGCACAACAATGTGGATGTACTTAATGTACTTTAAAGTACAGAACTGTATTCCTGTTTTTATTATTAATTTTTATCGGAGTATAGTTTCTTCATAATGTTGTATTAGTTTCTACTGTACAGCAAAGTGAATCAGCTGTATGTATACACTTATCCCCTCGTTTTTTGGATTTCCTTCCCACTTAGGTCACCACAGAGCACTGAGCAGATTCCTGTGCTGTACGAGAGGTTCTCAAAGAACAGTGTCACTAGTGTATATATGTCCACCCCATTCGCCCAGTCATCCCTCTCTTCCTTTCCCCCTTGGTATCCATATGTCTGAAGAACTGTATCCTTTTTTTTGGCCACTTACATTGATCTTTTATTCATCTATCTTTGTTCTTTGTCCTGTGGGGTCCTCCCAGTACAGTGGCCTCTCTCATCGCAGAGCACTGGCTCCGGGCGCATGTGCTCCAGAGCTCCAGCTCGGTAGTTGGGCACATTGGTCCAGCTGCTCCATGGCACATGGGATCCTTCCAGGCCAGAGATCGAACCAGCGCCCCTTGCACTGCAAGGCGGTGTCCTTATCCACTGGACCACCAGGGAAGCCCAAGAACTGTATTCTTAAAAGTGCTTCCTATGATACATTTTATGTTATATATATTTTACCACAATTAAAATATATAAATTAATTAAAAGAATCAAACTTAATAGAAGTGGGGAGGGAGACTGGAGGGAAGTTCAAGAAGGAGGGAACATGGGCACACCTAGGGCTGGTTCATGTTGATGTTTGCCAGTGAACCACAAAACTCTGTAAAGCTTTTATCCTTCAATTAAAAAAAACAAAGAAAACCTAATAGAGAAAGGATCTGGATTCCTGGTGTGTAGAATACTTCATAACCAAGGATCTTCACTTATTCAGCACATTTTTTGAGCACCTACTATGTGCCAGGCATGAACTCGGGTATGTTTTGGACATAGAAGTTAATGAAACAGACAAAATATCTGCCCTCATAGGACTTACACTGAAACACCTTCGAGGATTGTGTCTTTTCTCTAAACAAAGCTTTTCAAGAGTACCAGTATATAAAACAAATACAAGTAATGAATACATTCCTTGGGTCATTTGCAAACCATTGTATGGTAAGGAACACTTCTCTGTGTTTATTCTAAAAATGCCTTTTGAGGGAAGCGATTCCAGGGACGTTACTTGGGGTTGGAGGATCCTGAGTGAGATACATAGTAACAGCTCCTGTCCTCAAAGAGGAAAAAGGAAGTATAGAGAAGACTAACAGATGCCAAGTTTTTTTTTTTTTTAATATTTTAATTTGATTGGAGAGTAGTTGATTTACAGTGTTATGTTATTTCAGGTGTACTGCAAAGTAATTCAGCTATACATATACATGTGTTTGTTGTTTAGTCACTAAGTCATGTCCGACTCTTTATGGCCCTGTGGACTGTATCCCACTAGGCTCTTCTATCCATGGGATTTTCTGGGCAAGAATACTGGAGTGGGTTACCATTTCCTTCTCTAGGGGATCTTCCCAATTCAGGAATCCAACCCACATCTCCTACATTGGCAGGCAGATTCTTTACCAGTGAGTCACGTAGAAAGTCCCCTGTATATATATACACACACACACACATATACACACACATTTATTCTTTCTTAAATTCTTCTCTCATATAGGTTGTTACAGGATACTGGCTAGAGTTCCCTGTGCTAAACAGTAGGTTGGTCATCTGTCTTCTATATAGCAGTGTGCCTGTGCTCGTCTCGAGCTCCTGACTTATCCCCGTCCTCCACATTCCCCTTTGGTAACCATAAGTTTGTTCTTGATATCTGTAAGTCTGCTTCTGTTTTGTAAATAGGTTCCTTTGGATCTTTTTTTAAAAAAATTAGATTCCACATAAGAGTGATACCGCATGATATTGGTCTTTGACTTACTCCACTTTCTGTGATCATCTCTAGGTCTTCCATGTTGTTGCAAATGGCAGCATGTTATTCATTCTTATGACAGTAATATTCCATTGTATATATGTGCCACAGCTTCTTTGTCCATTCCTCTGTCAGTGGACTTTTAGGTTGCTTCCATGTCTTGGCTATTGTAAATAGTGCTGCAGTGAACACTGGGGAGCATGTATAATTTCTAATTATGGTTTTCTACAGATATAGACCCAGGAGTGGGATTATTGGATCATTACTGAATCCAGTAAAAACTCTATTTTTAAGTTTTAAAAGGGACCTTCATACTGTTCTCCATACCAGTTTATATTCCCACCAACAGTGTAGGAGGATTCCCTTTTCTCCACACCCTCTCCAGCATTTTTATTTGTAGGATTTTTGATAATGGCCATTCTGACCAGTGTGAAGTGACAACCTCATAGTTTTGATTTGCATTTCGCTGATAATTAGTGATGTTGAGCATCTTTTCATGTGCTTTTTGGACATCTGTATGTCTTATTTGGTGAAATATCTATTTAGATCTTCTGCCTGTTTTTGAATTGGTTGTTCATTTTTTAACACAGAGCTGTGCGAGTTGTTTGTATGTTCTGGAGATTCAAGTTTGGTTCTTTGAGAGATTTATGTTCTGGTAGCCTGAGTGGTTCTTGAGTTCTGGAGCAATAAGAGGGAGCTTTATTGAAAATGGGATATCTGGGCCTAAGATGTACTTGAGAGGTTATCTGTGGGTTGAGGAAAGGAAGTCTGAGCCTCAGTTAAAAGTGATTAATAATGACAAAGTAATACTTGTTATCTCTGTGTTCCACCCATATTTGTCCCCTAGACACCTAATCTTTCTCCCAATAAGAAGTTATTGCTTAACAGACTTTAAGAAATCATATCATGGGCTTCCCTGGTGGTCCAGTGGGTAAGGACACTACCCCCTATATAGGTTGTTACAGGATACTGGCTAGAGTTCCCTGTGCTAAACAGTAGGTTGGTCATCTGTCTTCTATATAGCAGTGTGCCTGTGCTCGTCTCGAGCTCCTGACTTATCCCCGTCCTCCACATTCCCCTTTGGTAACCATAAGTTTGTTCTTGATATCTGTAAGTCTGCTTCTGTTTTGTAAATAGGTTCCTTTGGATCTTTTTTTAAAAAAATTAGATTCCACATAAGAGTGATACCGCATGATATTGGTCTTTGACTTACTCCACTTTCTGTGATCATCTCTAGGTCTTCCATGTTGTTGCAAATGGCAGCATGTTATTCATTCTTATGACAGTAATATTCCATTGTATATATGTGCCACAGCTTCTTTGTCCATTCCTCTGTCAGTGGACTTTTAGGTTGCTTCCATGTCTTGGCTATTGTAAATAGTGCTGCAGTGAACACTGGGGAGCATGTATAATTTCTAATTATGGTTTTCTACAGATATAGACCCAGGAGTGGGATTATTGGATCATTACTGAATCCAGTAAAAACTCTATTTTTAAGTTTTAAAAGGGACCTTCATACTGTTCTCCATACCAGTTTATATTCCCACCAACAGTGTAGGAGGATTCCCTTTTCTCCACACCCTCTCCAGCATTTTTATTTGTAGGATTTTTGATAATGGCCATTCTGACCAGTGTGAAGTGACAACCTCATAGTTTTGATTTGCATTTCGCTGATAATTAGTGATGTTGAGCATCTTTTCATGTGCTTTTTGGACATCTGTATGTCTTATTTGGTGAAATATCTATTTAGATCTTCTGCCTGTTTTTGAATTGGTTGTTCATTTTTTAACACAGAGCTGTGCGAGTTGTTTGTATGTTCTGGAGATTCAAGTTTGGTTCTTTGAGAGATTTATGTTCTGGTAGCCTGAGTGGTTCTTGAGTTCTGGAGCAATAAGAGGGAGCTTTATTGAAAATGGGATATCTGGGCCTAAGATGTACTTGAGAGGTTATCTGTGGGTTGAGGAAAGGAAGTCTGAGCCTCAGTTAAAAGTGATTAATAATGACAAAGTAATACTTGTTATCTCTGTGTTCCACCCATATTTGTCCCCTAGACACCTAATCTTTCTCCCAATAAGAAGTTATTGCTTAACAGACTTTAAGAAATCATATCATGGGCTTCCCTGGTGGTCCAGTGGGTAAGGACACTACCTTGCAGTGCAAGGGGCGCTGATTTGATCCCTGGCCTGGGAAGATCACATGTGCCATGGAGTGACTGGACGATGTGTCCAACTACCAAGTCGGAGCTCTGGAGCACATGCGCCTGGAGCCAGTGTTCTACAACGACAGAGGCGACTGCAATGGGAGGCCCACAAAGGCCAAAGAACAAAGATAAATAAATGAAGGATCAATAGAAGTGCCCCCCCCCCAGAAAAAATAAAAATAATAAAAAAAAGAAATCATGTCAGAGATGTTCAGTAATATGTACAAATACTAGCACGTATAAACATGTCAGGCAGTGCACAGGTGATTTAAGGATGAAAGAAAGTTTATTTTTTGTGAATCTGTATCCACAGAGACAATGTTTAAAGGCCCATTCCAGGAGTCACTAGGACTCTTCTACAGGTGATGTTTATTGTGAGTGGAGGTTGCTGTTGGCATTTAGAGGAGTTTGACAGATTTGCTGCTTCTATGGGAGACTGCAGTATCTGAATTATTTCAATTGATTTTTTTTTTTGGCGTCCAAGTATTTTGCCAAGAAAAGGCAATTTACTTTATATTAGGTCATCTTCATGAATTTATATCATTTCCTGCATTTGAAAATGCCCTGCTGTTCTATATTCTGAAGCTCACTCTGTTGGACACTTGATTTGCTCTAGAGCAATCTCTCATTCAGTTTTGCCCTCGATTTCTCTTCATCTTTGTAATAGCAATTCTATTTAGATAGACACAACTCTTATTCCCTGAGGCTCTGGAGTGTTTTGTAGACTTGGATGGGATAGGCTAATCTTTACCTTAAAGAAGCTCTGCCCTCATATGCTGTGAATTAATACAACGTTAGACACTGCCTTGTGAGGCTGAGGACATAGGTGCCTGCTCACCTGGCACGTCTACCCCAGGTTGTATGCACTCTTGAGTCCATGGAAACATCCAAGGATCTCCATGGCACCAGTGTCTTATAATAATAAAATACAGAAGCAAACAAAAAGGAAACACTTGTGTTCATTATTAATAGAAACATGGATAACAGGTATGGTCTATTCATACGATGGAAGCTACCACTGTATATTTAAAAGACCTGGGCTTCCCTGGTGGTCCAGTGGGTAAGGACACCGCCTTGCAGTACAAGGGGCGCCAGTTCAATCCCTGGTCTAGGAAGATCCCATGTGCCGCGGAGCGGCTGGACCGATGTGTCCAATTACAGAGCCGATGCTCTGCGACAACAGAGGCCACCGCAATGGGAGGCCCACATGGGCCAAAGAACAAAGATGGATGAAAATAGACAAATGAAAAGACCAATAGAAGTAGCCCACCTGCTCCCCTCCCTCCCTACCCCACCCCCTAAAAATAAATAAATAAATAAATCTTTAAAAAAAAAATAAATAAAAGACCTGTGCTGGATCTACATACTTCCAAGTGGAGAAACATAAAATTGGAGTGAAGAGTCAGGGTGCAGGATGAAATGAGGAGTATGGTGCCATTTATATGAAGCTGAAAAACAGATCAGATAACATGAGATATGGTCTATTTGCCTTGTATTTATACAAATATGCGTGTGACTGATAAACCCAGGATGAAGGATGATGTTTACTTTTCTCAGGACAAGAAGAGAAATGGAGTTGAGATGGAGCTTTCAAATCATCTCTGATATTAATACTTTATTTCTTAAAAAGATCTGCAGCAAATGCAACACATACAGGCATGCACACTGATGCTATTTCAAAGATTGTTGCTGTTCTGATAAAAAGGTGAACATTTTATTCCAACTCTACTGTTCAATGTTCAAGAGGGAGGTTCTTTAAGGAAAATTCTTGGAAAACTTTGAGGCAGTCTGTGACTGACTTTTGTAAGAAGTAACAAAGAGGAGAATCGGATAAACCTTAACCAACAGTTTGCACTGAAAGTGGCTCCTGGAGAAAGGTTTAGGAAGGGTAACACCATGTTTTACTCCCTTCCGATGTGGTACAAGAAGAGTAATCCCAGGGCTTTAAAATGACTTATTTTTGAGACAGAGACAAATGGAATATCACTCCTCGCTTTGTAGTTTTCCTGCGGCTTGTAGAGAAAACCCAGGGTTCTAAGGGCCAGAAAGTTAAACCAAAGCCATCCCCCCACTGAACTTGATCAGATACTGAACGTTAGTAGCAAAGGCATGGAGACAGAGCACAACAAACCAGAGACTGAGCACCAGCCCCTGGGAAGGCCTGCGGACTCGATGGGAGGAACCCAGGTGAACTAGGAAAGGAGAAGCTGAGCATTGCTAAGAAGGAATCAGAATCCTGTTCTTAGAATTGTGAGGGTGACTTCAGCCAGGCGCCTGTCTGTTATGGCAAGGTACGTTCCTACGTCGTACAGGCGCCAGCTGGAGTGGGACAGTCCCATCAGAATTATAGCACGGGACCCATTTTCACCCAATAACGCTTTTCAAACACCAAAGCTGGGCCTGAAGTTACAAGGGCTCGTGGAAGTCGTAGGGGATTTCAGGGGTGTTGAAGCAGAATAAGTTTTACACTCATGCTTTGGGAACCGCGGTGCTGAAGAGATGCCTGTGTGTAGCTCTGGGCAGGCCTGCATCGCTAGGTCTCACGTTGATGAGCCGCTTGTTTGATCATGCTCTACAAGGATGCTCTTCCTGCCCTCCCTGAGAGGAGTGACCTTGGGAAGGGCTGGCCTCTGTGTCTTCAACCTCTCCCCCACTCTCCCTCCTCCTGGAATGTGCTAACACAGAACAGAAGTCATTGTACTTGGCCCTTGTCCTTTTCATGTGCAGCCTCTCTCCTCGCCTGGCTTTCTTGTTTTCTTCACCTTCAGTGCACATTGAGGCCCCTGCCACTGGATTTCCTTCCCAAGCCCTGCACTGGAATCACTCCTTCTCTTTGAAAACCTTACCTTCTCTGGCTCTGGGGGCACTGTTGTCTTCTGGTTTCCTTCTATCCTGATTCTTACCTCTTCTCCATCACTGGCTCTTCTTTCTCAGCTCGTGTGTGTGTTCTCCACTTATTTTCCCCTTCCTCACTGTCTCCTTAAGCCATCTCACATCTGAGACTGATTTTGGCCCTTGATGTTTCCCAACCTGTTGCACCGGAGATCTCTCACTTAGACCTTCCACCCAAACATCTCGTCTGTTGGATATCTCCACTTGGAGATTCCATAGGTCCCAAAGAACCTGTTTTCCTTCCCATTCCCAAGTCATTTCTCTTTCATTTTCCTCCATTTTGGGGAATGACTTCACTGTCTCTCTACTTGGCTAAACCAGAAACTTAGGAGTCACCCTTAGAGATTGCTTCATGCTTTGCTCTACTCATCTGAGCCGTGAAGAAGTCACTTTTCCTCCTGATACTTTCCTGCTCGTCTCCCCATGCTGTTCAGGTATTGTTGCTGCGGTGAAGTCTGCATTATCAGTGTTCTTGTATCATTCTCTGTTCTCTCATCTCATCTCCCGTCAATGCTTTCCATTTAGAGTGATTTTTCTTAAATGTAAATCTAATCACATGATCACTCTGCTCAAAATCCTTCAGTGGCTTCTCGTGGCCTATCGGTCACGATGAGGTCCCTGATAAGGTCATCTTGGCACTTGAGGACTCACAGTCTGGCAGCCTGCCCACCATCCATCCTTCAGTGTGCCCACCTCCTCCTTTTGCCTGCTCCTCTCCATCCAGCATGCTCTCCTCCCACGCGTGAAGGGCTCCTGGGTCTCCAAACAGGCTAAACTCTTTGATCATGCTCTACAAGGATGCTCTTCCTGCCCTCCCTGAGAGGAGTGACCTTGGGAAGGGCTGGCCTCTGTGTCTTCAACCTCTCCCCCACTCTCCCTCCTCCTGGAATGTGCTAACACAGAACAGAAGTCATTGTACTTGGCCCTTGTCCTTTTCATGTGCAGCCTCTCTCCTCGCCTGGCTTTCTTGTTTTCTTCACCTTCAGTGCACATTGAGGCCCCTGCCACTGGATTTCCTTCCCAAGCCCTGCACTGGAATCACTCCTTCTCTTTGAAAACCTTACCTTCTCTGGCTCTGGGGGCACTGTTGTCTTCTGGTTTCCTTCTATCCTGATTCTTACCTCTTCTCCATCACTGGCTCTTCTTTCTCAGCTCGTGTGTGTGTTCTCCACTTATTTTCCCCTTCCTCACTGTCTCCTTAAGCCATCTCACATCTGAGACTGATTTTGGCCCTTGATGTTTCCCAACCTGTTGCACCGGAGATCTCTCACTTAGACCTTCCACCCAAACATCTCGTCTGTTGGATATCTCCACTTGGAGATTCCATAGGTCCCAAAGAACCTGTTTTCCTTCCCATTCCCAAGTCATTTCTCTTTCATTTTCCTCCATTTTGGGGAATGACTTCACTGTCTCTCTACTTGGCTAAACCAGAAACTTAGGAGTCACCCTTAGAGATTGCTTCATGCTTTGCTCTACTCATCTGAGCCGTGAAGAAGTCACTTTTCCTCCTGATACTTTCCTGCTCGTCTCCCCATGCTGTTCAGGTATTGTTGCTGCGGTGAAGTCTGCATTATCAGTGTTCTTGTATCATTCTCTGTTCTCTCATCTCATCTCCCGTCAATGCTTTCCATTTAGAGTGATTTTTCTTAAATGTAAATCTAATCACATGATCACTCTGCTCAAAATCCTTCAGTGGCTTCTCGTGGCCTATCGGTCACGATGAGGTCCCTGATAAGGTCATCTTGGCACTTGAGGACTCACAGTCTGGCAGCCTGCCCACCATCCATCCTTCAGTGTGCCCACCTCCTCCTTTTGCCTGCTCCTCTCCATCCAGCATGCTCTCCTCCCACCGCGTGAAGGGCTCCTGGGTCTCCAAACAGGCTAAACTCTTTGATGCTTGGGAGCCTTTGATGGTGAAGCTTCTTCTTAGCCTTGAAGCCCCTGTCCCTGCTCCCACCCACCTCCAGGTCAGCCTGGCCACCACCTGCTTATCCTCTAGCGGTCAGTCATGGCCACTCCTCCTCGTCTGCCTTGGGTTCTATTACCGCCACCTCCCATGAGAATTACCTTCTTCCCCCTTGGCCCTCTGTCCCACAGCACACATTTTCCCTTCCTAGTGCCAGTGACATTTTGTTTC
Organism: Tragulus kanchil; assembly: GCA_022376925.1. Taxonomy (NCBI): domain Eukaryota; kingdom Metazoa; phylum Chordata; class Mammalia; order Artiodactyla; family Tragulidae; genus Tragulus; species Tragulus kanchil. Next base: position 17,468,334 of record JAIOJX010000030.1, on the reverse strand, counting down.
CCCATATGTTTGCCTCCTTTTAAAGACTATTTTTGAACTACTGATTATTCATCTTTTTATCTGCAGTGTTTTGCATAATGCATGGGCCATAATAGGCATTTAATACATAGTTGTTGAATGAATGAAGGTTTATTTCAGTTAATGCAGTCGATCTGGAAGTCTTATTTAACAAAGAGCCATAATTTCATTGGACTAGGGAAACTCACTATTAAAAGGAAACCTGCTGTGAGTTGTTCTGTAATGCATATGATAAACTTTGATTTATTTCTTTTGTCAAGGATGGTGTTTTCTTAAAGCACCCATATCTCTGATTCACACAAGGAGCATTTCAAGTGAGGATGGTGCCACTTTTCCTGGACCAGGCCTCTTCATTATGATCTTGCCCACTTTCTTTTCTTTGCAAGCTTTTCTTAGGCTGATCCTCCCACCCATAGTGTATTGGGTAAAGAGAAGGCTAGGTCAATTTCATTTTCTTTTTCTTTTTAAAAAATGATCACTTACTTATTTGGCTGCACTGTGTCTTTGTTGCAGCGTGTGGGGTCTGGTTCCCTGACCCGGGATTGAACCCAGGCCCCCTGCTTTGGGAGTGTGGAGTCATAGCCACTGGACCACCAGGGAAGTCCCATATCTCCTTTTCTTGTCCCCATCGCAGATATTAGAATTTACCTCTGGGTCTGGCATATGTGACCATTCCCTCACGTTTCTCAGTGTTTGTCACCAGGCTGGCCTTCAGGCTGCCTCAGTGAGGCTCCCTTCTCAGTTGTTCATTTAGGGCAGTGTTCTCAAATCTCTTCACATAAAGAGTTTGATCAGACAATGGCCAGAAGACAGAGACTATGTCTTTGTGACTGCTTCCTTTGTGGTTCATACCTCAGTTCACTTTTCGTGACTTCCAGCTGGAGCTGGTCACTGATGCTGAGAAAACATGGCCAGTATCTATTGCGAAGTCTCTGATGCATCTGGCCCCATTGTGGTTGGTGAGAACTTTGCTCACAGAAAACATCCATTGCCTACAGAAGGATTTGGGGACAGAAAGACATCATGGCCAACCAGTCCATGTTTACTTGTGAGGACCAGCGTGTGGTCAACAGTGGATGGGAGACTCATTTACTCTCAGTGTCATGGGGAAGTGGGATAGAAGACTATTTTTGAACTACTGATTATTCATCTTTTTATCTGCAGTGTTTTGCATAATGCATGGGCCATAATAGGCATTTAATACATAGTTGTTGAATGAATGAAGGTTTATTTCAGTTAATGCAGTCGATCTGGAAGTCTTATTTAACAAAGAGCCATAATTTCATTGGACTAGGGAAACTCACTATTAAAAGGAAACCTGCTGTGAGTTGTTCTGTAATGCATATGATAAACTTTGATTTATTTCTTTTGTCAAGGATGGTGTTTTCTTAAAGCACCCATATCTCTGATTCACACAAGGAGCATTTCAAGTGAGGATGGTGCCACTTTTCCTGGACCAGGCCTCTTCATTATGATCTTGCCCACTTTCTTTTCTTTGCAAGCTTTTCTTAGGCTGATCCTCCCACCCATAGTGTATTGGGTAAAGAGAAGGCTAGGTCAATTTCATTTTCTTTTTCTTTTTAAAAAATGATCACTTACTTATTTGGCTGCACTGTGTCTTTGTTGCAGCGTGTGGGGTCTGGTTCCCTGACCCGGGATTGAACCCAGGCCCCCTGCTTTGGGAGTGTGGAGTCATAGCCACTGGACCACCAGGGAAGTCCCATATCTCCTTTTCTTGTCCCCATCGCAGATATTAGAATTTACCTCTGGGTCTGGCATATGTGACCATTCCCTCACGTTTCTCAGTGTTTGTCACCAGGCTGGCCTTCAGGCTGCCTCAGTGAGGCTCCCTTCTCAGTTGTTCATTTAGGGCAGTGTTCTCAAATCTCTTCACATAAAGAGTTTGATCAGACAATGGCCAGAAGACAGAGACTATGTCTTTGTGACTGCTTCCTTTGTGGTTCATACCTCAGTTCACTTTTCGTGACTTCCAGCTGGAGCTGGTCACTGATGCTGAGAAAACATGGCCAGTATCTATTGCGAAGTCTCTGATGCATCTGGCCCCATTGTGGTTGGTGAGAACTTTGCTCACAGAAAACATCCATTGCCTACAGAAGGATTTGGGGACAGAAAGACATCATGGCCAACCAGTCCATGTTTACTTGTGAGGACCAGCGTGTGGCAGTCAACAGTGGATGGGAGACTCATTTACTCTCAGTGTCATGGGGAAGTGGGTTCTCTTCCAACATGACAGTGACTGTTGTTCAGGCTGGTCATTTCCTGGGCAAGGTTTTGAGGACTTCTCCTTGAGCCATGTGGTCTACTACATGGTCTACTAAGGGCAGATTGTTGCTGTCATTTGGATAAGCAGAATAATTCTCTTGTTTTCAGCAGATAAATGTAAATGGGGCTACATTGCTTGGCTTTCTAAACTAAGTTGAATAATGATTCATGTCAAGGAAACATTTTCTATGACCACTGTTTCTCCCGAATTTATGTTAGTTGAGTCTATGCTGAGTTTAAGCTAGAAAAATGATTTCCAGCTCCTTCTGCCTAGGTGGCACAAAATGCTACAGGCCAGAGTTTGGATTGTGGATTCAGTAGTAAGCAGTGGGTAGGCAGCACAACTAACCACCAAACTTACTTTTTGAAGAGGTGTATTAATTATATAAAAAAATTGATTATAAATAGTGTTAGTGATCTATGCAGTAACATGCTTCTCACAAAATGGAGGGTAGCCCTTATCTTAGAAAACTGTCTCTTGTCATAAACACTTACTTTAAAACCTGTAGGAATCCAGGGGTTTATTTCAAACTGGAAGGTGGCATTTCATCTTTTTGGGGTCAGCAGAGTTAACATTTCAAAAAAGGACTTTTATGCTCCTGTGCTGGCACAGGCCTGTATCAGCTTTTATTACACATCTCCGTAGTGTTGTGGTGGCTGGCTAGGCACTTGTAGATCAATAAACTGCTAAAAAGGGAGATGATGCATTGGGGCCCATAATGGCTTCTTCACAAAAGACAGATCGTCTCCAGGTAGTGAAGTGCACTTAGGAACAACAATGATATCCCTATACGGAGATCCTTCATATTTAGAAGAGAGAAACAGACTCTCTCAAGGTGATGAGTCCTACGATGTAGACTTTAACCAGCTAAATGTATACTCCAGGAGATTTTCTGTTCCAAACGAATTCAATTTGCTTTAATAGAAGACTTCCCAGATGGAGAGATACAGAAGTCATCCTCTTGGCCTTAAACATGACTTGATTGTAGTTATTCTGCAGCTTGGTTATCCTATTAATTTTAAAAAGTCCTCTTCTAACTGTTTTTTAAGAGACTCAGGTGGGCTTGAGTCCAAGCATCAGTGGGGTGTTGGAAAAGTAGTGACTCTAAACACAAAGTGATATGACTGTGGTTCGAGGATGGTGGAGATTTACCAAAGATGGCACAGAGCTCCTCGGCTAAGGTGCTTGACTTGAAGGCTGTGGACACATGGAGTCAAGGTTTTATCTGAGCTGAGTGTACTTAAGTGCAGCTGAGTTCCTAGGGTGTGTGGTGTCCAAGAAGATACTGGCTTTTTCCAAGGAGGGAGTGATAATTTCTACTGTGTGGCTCTCCTTCATGATGTCATTAATAAATTACACAAATTGTATCTTCATTGATTGAACACATATTTGGTGAATTCTTACCTGTCAATATTTGTATGCAAACCTTAGGGCACAGTAGCGAACCAAATAAACACCTCCTGTTAGAAGTGTATTAATTATATAAAAAAATTGATTATAAATAGTGTTAGTGATCTATGCAGTAACATGCTTCTCACAAAATGGAGGGTAGCCCTTATCTTAGAAAACTGTCTCTTGTCATAAACACTTACTTTAAAACCTGTAGGAATCCAGGGGTTTATTTCAAACTGGAAGGTGGCATTTCATCTTTTTGGGGTCAGCAGAGTTAACATTTCAAAAAAGGACTTTTATGCTCCTGTGCTGGCACAGGCCTGTATCAGCTTTTATTACACATCTCCGTAGTGTTGTGGTGGCTGGCTAGGCACTTGTAGATCAATAAACTGCTAAAAAGGGAGATGATGCATTGGGGCCCATAATGGCTTCTTCACAAAAGACAGATCGTCTCCAGGTAGTGAAGTGCACTTAGGAACAACAATGATATCCCTATACGGAGATCCTTCATATTTAGAAGAGAGAAACAGACTCTCTCAAGGTGATGAGTCCTACGATGTAGACTTTAACCAGCTAAATGTATACTCCAGGAGATTTTCTGTTCCAAACGAATTCAATTTGCTTTAATAGAAGACTTCCCAGATGGAGAGATACAGAAGTCATCCTCTTGGCCTTAAACATGACTTGATTGTAGTTATTCTGCAGCTTGGTTATCCTATTAATTTTAAAAAGTCCTCTTCTAACTGTTTTTTAAGAGACTCAGGTGGGCTTGAGTCCAAGCATCAGTGGGGTGTTGGAAAAGTAGTGACTCTAAACACAAAGTGATATGACTGTGGTTCGAGGATGGTGGAGATTTACCAAAGATGGCACAGAGCTCCTCGGCTAAGGTGCTTGACTTGAAGGCTGTGGACACATGGAGTCAAGGTTTTATCTGAGCTGAGTGTACTTAAGTGCAGCTGAGTTCCTAGGGTGTGTGGTGTCCAAGAAGATACTGGCTTTTTCCAAGGAGGGAGTGATAATTTCTACTGTGTGGCTCTCCTTCATGATGTCATTAATAAATTACACAAATTGTATCTTCATTGATTGAACACATATTTGGTGAATTCTTACCTGTCAATATTTGTATGCAAACCTTAGGGCACAGTAGCGAACCAAATAGGCAGCACCTCCTGCCCACATGGAGTGTATATTCCAGTGAGACAATGAAAAGGGAAATGAGTAAAATGGGTAATTTTTGAGACATAGTTAGTGCTTAGGAGAAAAGACAAAGCATGGGAAGGGGAAGGACATGTGCAGAGGCAGGGTTGGGATTATAGATGGTGTGGCCAGGGAGGTAGCACTTCATGGAGATGGTGGCTTTGAGAATACCTGAGGGACATGTGGCACCTAACTATGGGGAGGTCTGGGGGAGGGGGCCTTCAGACAGAGAGTAGGAAGGGCATGGGGCCTGATGTGTGAGAGCAGCTAGAAAGTTGGAGAGGTAATAAGAGTGGCTGGGGCAGGGGAAGAAATGCAGGGGACATGGTAGTAGGGTACAATGGCAGCAAAGTGAAGAGCCACCTGCCATAGGGCTTGAAGGCCCTGCAAATGGTGTAAGACGAAAGCCTCTGAGAAGAGGATTGGCATGATTAGACTAGACTTAAGGTTTAAAAGGATCATGGGGGTTGCCAAGTTAGTAAGAGTACAGTGGGGGCACACATGGAAGCCGGGGGACTCGCCCACGTGGAGGGTGGCTGGAACTAGAGCGATGGGAGAAGAGATCGGGTTCTGGGTATGTTTTGAATGAAGAACCATCAGGAGTGACTCAAGGATCACATGCAACCTGGGTGAGAAAATGAGAAGTCAACGATGGCATCCAAGTTTTTTGCCTGAGGAGCTGGTAGTGTGGCATACATGTGTGCTAAGTCACATCAGTTGTGTCTGACTCTGTGCAGCCCCGTGGACTGTAGCCCACCAGGCTTCTCTGTCCATGGGATTCTCCAGGCAAGAACACTGGAGTGGGTTGCCATTTCCTCCTACAGGGGATCTTCCAAGACCCAGGGATCGAACCCTCATCTCTTACATCTCCTGTACTGGTAGGCAGGTGCTTTACCACTAGCACCACCTGGGAAGCATGAAATTGCCTTTAATTATGGTCAAGACTGGAGGAAAATCTTAGTTTGGGAATCCACTCTTTTTGGCATGATAACATTTGAGATACCTTTTGAATGTTCAAGTGGAAATGTTTATAGCTAGTTGAATACACTGGCCTGGGTTCAGGGGAGAACTCTCACTTGGGATGTAAATTTAGGAGTTGTCAGCTGGTGGTATTTTTAAAGTCATGAGACTGAATGAGATCACCTAGATAGTGAGTGTAAATAGAGAAGAGGGAGGTCTAAGATTTGACGTGGGCTTTACAGACCTCAGGGAGACGAGGAAGAATGGACACAAGAGGCCAAGAAGGACATGTGCAGAGGCAGGGTTGGGATTATAGATGGTGTGGCCAGGGAGGTAGCACTTCATGGAGATGGTGGCTTTGAGAATACCTGAGGGACATGTGGCACCTAACTATGGGGAGGTCTGGGGGAGGGGGCCTTCAGACAGAGAGTAGGAAGGGCATGGGGCCTGATGTGTGAGAGCAGCTAGAAAGTTGGAGAGGTAATAAGAGTGGCTGGGGCAGGGGAAGAAATGCAGGGGACATGGTAGTAGGGTACAATGGCAGCAAAGTGAAGAGCCACCTGCCATAGGGCTTGAAGGCCCTGCAAATGGTGTAAGACGAAAGCCTCTGAGAAGAGGATTGGCATGATTAGACTAGACTTAAGGTTTAAAAGGATCATGGGGGTTGCCAAGTTAGTAAGAGTACAGTGGGGGCACACATGGAAGCCGGGGGACTCGCCCACGTGGAGGGTGGCTGGAACTAGAGCGATGGGAGAAGAGATCGGGTTCTGGGTATGTTTTGAATGAAGAACCATCAGGAGTGACTCAAGGATCACATGCAACCTGGGTGAGAAAATGAGAAGTCAACGATGGCATCCAAGTTTTTTGCCTGAGGAGCTGGTAGTGTGGCATACATGTGTGCTAAGTCACATCAGTTGTGTCTGACTCTGTGCAGCCCCGTGGACTGTAGCCCACCAGGCTTCTCTGTCCATGGGATTCTCCAGGCAAGAACACTGGAGTGGGTTGCCATTTCCTCCTACAGGGGATCTTCCAAGACCCAGGGATCGAACCCTCATCTCTTACATCTCCTGTACTGGTAGGCAGGTGCTTTACCACTAGCACCACCTGGGAAGCATGAAATTGCCTTTAATTATGGTCAAGACTGGAGGAAAATCTTAGTTTGGGAATCCACTCTTTTTGGCATGATAACATTTGAGATACCTTTTGAATGTTCAAGTGGAAATGTTTATAGCTAGTTGAATACACTGGCCTGGGTTCAGGGGAGAACTCTCACTTGGGATGTAAATTTAGGAGTTGTCAGCTGGTGGTATTTTTAAAGTCATGAGACTGAATGAGATCACCTAGATAGTGAGTGTAAATAGAGAAGAGGGAGGTCTAAGATTTGACGTGGGCTTTACAGACCTCAGGGAGACGAGGAAGAATGGACACAAGAGGCCAAGAAGGAACAACTAATGTAGTGAGAGAAAAAAATTAGGGGCAGTGTTGGGATCTGGATGTCAGACAAAGGAAGTGGCTTAAGGAGGAGGAGGAAATGATCAACAGTGTGCAGGACTCCTTGTGAGGAAAGATGAGGCTGAGACTTGAACTTTGGGCTTCACAACATGGAAGTTATTGATTCCAGGGGTGGACTCAAGCATGAATGAGAGGAGGGGAGAAATTGGCGACAGTGAGTTTTGACAAATTTAAAAGGGTTTTGTATGTAAAAGTAAGGAGAGAAATGGTAGTTGGACTGAGAAATTTAGATTAAAAACCATTTTTTAAAAAAAGATTTATTTATTTATTTATTTTGGTGGGCGTGGGGTGGGGAGGGAGGGGAGCAGGTGGGCCACTTCTATTGGTCTTTCATTTGTCCATTTTCATCCATCTTCGTTCTTTGGCCCCTGTAGGCCTCCCATCGTGGTGGCCTCTGTTGTTGCAGAGCACCGGCTCTGGGCGCATGCGCTCCAGAGCTCCGGCTTGGTAATTGGACACATCGGTCCAGCCGCTCCGTGGCACGTGGGATCTTCCCAGGCCAGGGCACCAACCGGTGCCCCTTGCACTGCAAGGCGGTGTCCTTACCCACTGGACTGCCAGGGAAGCCCAAAACCTTTTTTTTAAACTCTTTTTTTTGGGGCGGGAGGGGTGTGGGCGGGCCACTTCTATTGGTCTTTCATTTCTCTATTTTCATCCGTCTTTGTTCTCTGGCCCATGTGGGCCTCCCATTGCTGTGGCCTCTGTTGTTGCAGAGCACCGGCTCTGGGCGCATGCGCTCCAGAGCTCCGGCTTGGTAATTGGACACATCGGTCCAGCCGCTCCGTGGCACGTGGGATCTTCCCAGGCCAGGGCACCAACCGGTGCCCCTTGCACTGCAAGGCGGTGTCCTTACCCACTGGACTGCCAGGGAAGCCCAAAACCTTTTTTTTAAACTCTTTTTTTTGGGGCGGGGGAGGGCGGGGGTGGGCGGGCCACTTCTATTGGTCTTTCATTTGTCTATTTTCATCCATCTTTGTTCTCTGGCCCGCGTGGGCCTCCCATCACAGTGGCCTCTGTCGTTGCAGAGTACTGGCTCTGGGCGCATGCGCTCCAGAGCTCCGGCTCGGTAATTGGACACATCAGTCCAGCTGCTCCGCGGCACGTGGGATCTTCCCAGGCCAGGGATCGAACCGGCGCCCCTTGCACTTCAGGGTGGTGTCCTCACCCACTGGGCCACCAGGGAAGCCCAAAACTTTTTTTTTAAACTAGAGAAGTACTAGTGTAATTTTAAGCTGATGGGAGTGACTCAGTAGACAGGGACAAAACTCATGGTGCAGGGGAAAAAGAAAGAAGGAAGAACTGCTGGAGCAATTGTTGGAGAAAGTTGAGGCAGAAAGAAAGGTAGAGAAAAGAGTAAAGGGAAGGGGATGCAGCCCAGGAAGAAACACATTTTAAGTGAGTAAGTAAAAATCTGAGTTTAGCATTTATTAGCTTCGGGTATACCGCAGAGTGATCATACATGCATATATATGCAAAGTATATATATATATATGCATATGTGTGTGTTTATGTACAATATATATTCCTGTTTTGATTCTTTTCCCTTATAGTTTGTTATCAAATACTGACTATAGTTCCATATGCTATCGAGTCAATCCTTGCTGTTTATCTGTTGGTTATCTAGTAAGTGTGCATCTGTTAATCCCCTATGGCAAATTTATCCCTCTCCCCTGCCTTTCCCCTTTGGTAACTATAAGTTTGTTTTCTATGTCTGTAAGTCTGTTTCTGTTTTGCAAATAAGTTCGTTTGTACTGTTTTTTGTGCTTTCACATGTAAGTGATATCATTTAGTATTTGTCTTTTACTTCACTTAGTGTGATCCTCTCTAGGCCCATCCATGTTGCTGCAAATGGCATCATTTCATTCTTTTTTATGGCAGAGTAGTATTCCCTTGATTATATACACCTTATCTTCTTTATCTGTCCTCTGATGGTGGACACTTAGGCTGCTTCCATGTCTTAGCTATACAAAATAGTGCTGTTATGAACATTGGGGTGCATATATCTTTTTGAATTAGAGATTTTGTCTTTTCTGAATGTATGCCTAGGAGTGGGATTGCTGGATAAGATGCTAGCTTTATTTTTAGTTTTTTAAAAGAGCCTCCATACTGTTCTCCATGGTGGCATCACCAGTTTATGTACCCACCAACAGTGTATGAGGGGCCTCTTTTCTCTGCTCTCTCTCCAGCATTTATTATTTGTAGACTTTTTGACAGTGGCCATTTTGACCCATGTGAGGTGATACCTCCATTGTAGCTTTGATTTTAATTTCTCTAACAATTAGTAATGCTGAGTATTTTCTATGTGCTTATTAACCATCTGTATGTCTTCTTTGGAGAATTATTTAGATTTCTTGCCCATTTTTTTTTGATTGGGTTGTTTGTTTTTATTGTTATTGAGTTGTATGAACTGTTTATATATTTTGGAAATTAAACCCTTGTTGGTTGCATCATTTGCAAATATTTTTTCCCAGTCTGTAGGTTGTCTTTTCGTTTTATGGTTTCCTTTGCTGTGCAAAAGCTTGTAAGTTTGATTAGGCCATTTTGATTTTCTTTTTGTGTCTAATATGAGGGACTATTCTGACTTTATTGATTTACATGCAGCTGTGAGGCTGTCATTTCTGATGCAAGTTATCTATCTTGTTCACACTACTTGTGAGAAAATCTGAGCCAAGAGCTTTAAGTTTCTTAGAATAGAGTTTCTGTAGCACATCAGCATCTTACTGGCACTGAACATTTAATGGGAGTTTCTCTGAAGAAAGCGGATTGGAGAGTGAACTGCACTCTGGTTATGCATGTTGGTTTTGTTTTCTGCTTTATAGAAAGGAACTGGTCAGCGTAGCTTAGCTGTTTTAGGCATCAGCTGGTTGGGGTTTGGTTGGACACTGAGACAGATTGCTCTTGGTGTTAGTTGAAATGTGTTGTTTTGTGTCCTGAAATATGGTACTCTGTAAAGTTTAAACTGTTTCATTTTTAAAAGCCAAGACAGCCCCTTCTGGATACCCTCCTACTCGCTGCTGTAGTGATCTTTTAGCCAACTATTTCTACGCAGTATTTTCATTTAATAGCATCACTTTAATTAGAATCTTAGGGTGCTTTGGCTCTGGTGACATTCAAGTCATTTCTGAGATAAAGCTGCTTTATTTTCAGGATGAATAGACACATTCTTGCCTTGTCATCCTAAAAATGCCGCACTGTGTCTGCATTTCAGCATTGCTGTTTAAATGAGTGAAGACCTTTGGTGGTGTGGCATTAGTCTTCTTTGTCTATTATACTGTAAGTTTCTCTGGAAGACAGAGCCCAAGATTTCTGGTAACCTCTCAGCAATAAATATCTTCTATGATTAGTGTACGAGTTTAAGTCACAAAATCATCCTTTCCTGGGGGAAAATAAGAGTCTGGATATTGTGCCAAAATTATGAGTCGAATTTGTATGTCTGCATTTTTTTTTTGGAGGAAGTATGAATATCATTGGGCTTCCCAGGTGGTTCTAGTGGTAAAGATTCCACCTGTTAATGCAAGAAACATAAAAGATGTGGATTTGATCCCTGGGTCAGGAAGATCCCCTGGAGGAGGGCATAGTATTCAGTATTCTTGCCTGGAGAATCTCTATGGACAGAGAAGGCTGGTGGGCTACAGTCCATAACATCGTAGAGTCAAACATGACTGAAGGGACTTAGCACGCGTGCACACATGGAAATCATTACTGTCTTTGATTTCTTTCTTTGGAGATTGTAAAGACTCAAAAACCTAAGAAAAACTGTAAAAGTTCTAAAGACAGAGTAACAGGTGCAAGTTAGGGGAGCATGTGGTGTATAATTTCACCTTTGCCTCCTACTCAGAAATAGAGAGGAATTTAGGTCCCCATTTGGAAACCATGTGAGAAATGTCATTCATTGGTACCTAAAATTGCACATAACTTTTTTTTTTCTTTACCCTTCTGGCTTGTGGCTGGGAGCGTGTTTGGTTCCATCTGGAAGCAAGTAGGTTCTAAGTTTCCACAGAATGTCTTTTAGAGTGTATGCCATGACCAATTTTATTTTTTTCAAGCTCTTAGAAATTTCTAAGCTTATCGTATTTCCCTGTTTGGTTATTGCCACATTCTTTCACAGTTATCACAGTAATAGGTTTATTCAAAGGATGCTCTCCTCCCTAATCTTTTATCACCCACTTTTCCTCTCTCTTTCAGTAACTGCTTCTTTTCTCAAATACATCTTTTCATTAGGACTTTTTACTTTCACCAAACCCTCACCAATGTGTAGGGCATATGCTTATTTTCGTTCTATATATGAGGCACCTGAGACTCAAAAATCATCTGTTGCCTGACTAGTAAACAGTGAAAGTATACCAGGACAATTGCTTTCTTCCATATTCTTTCAGCCACTGCATGCCAGGATGCTGCCTCGTAGTGCTGGATTGAACTGGGGATGTGTCTCTGTGTTTTCCTGTTTGTACTCCTTCATCATTGCATTCAGTTTAAGTCACAAAATCATCCTTTCCTGGGGGAAAATAAGAGTCTGGATATTGTGCCAAAATTATGAGTCGAATTTGTATGTCTGCATTTTTTTGGAGGAAGTATGAATATCATTGGGCTTCCCAGGTGGTTCTAGTGGTAAAGATTCCACCTGTTAATGCAAGAAACATAAAAGATGTGGATTTGATCCCTGGGTCAGGAAGATCCCCTGGAGGAGGGCATAGTATTCAGTATTCTTGCCTGGAGAATCTCTATGGACAGAGAAGGCTGGTGGGCTACAGTCCATAACATCGTAGAGTCAAACATGACTGAAGGGACTTAGCACGCGTGCACACATGGAAATCATTACTGTCTTTGATTTCTTTCTTTGGAGATTGTAAAGACTCAAAAACCTAAGAAAAACTGTAAAAGTTCTAAAGACAGAGTAACAGGTGCAAGTTAGGGGAGCATGTGGTGTATAATTTCACCTTTGCCTCCTACTCAGAAATAGAGAGGAATTTAGGTCCCCATTTGGAAACCATGTGAGAAATGTCATTCATTGGTACCTAAAATTGCACATAACTTTTTTTTTTCTTTACCCTTCTGGCTTGTGGCTGGGAGCGTGTTTGGTTCCATCTGGAAGCAAGTAGGTTCTAAGTTTCCACAGAATGTCTTTTAGAGTGTATGCCATGACCAATTTTATTTTTTTCAAGCTCTTAGAAATTTCTAAGCTTATCGTATTTCCCTGTTTGGTTATTGCCACATTCTTTCACAGTTATCACAGTAATAGGTTTATTCAAAGGATGCTCTCCTCCCTAATCTTTTATCACCCACTTTTCCTCTCTCTTTCAGTAACTGCTTCTTTTCTCAAATACATCTTTTCATTAGGACTTTTTACTTTCACCAAACCCTCACCAATGTGTAGGGCATATGCTTATTTTCGTTCTATATATGAGGCACCTGAGACTCAAAAATCATCTGTTGCCTGACTAGTAAACAGTGAAAGTATACCAGGACAATTGCTTTCTTCCATATTCTTTCAGCCACTGCATGCCAGGATGCTGCCTCGTAGTGCTGGATTGAACTGGGGATGTGTCTCTGTGTTTTCCTGTTTGTACTCCTTCATCATTGCATTCATCAGAGGGACCAGGTGGGTGGAGGGAAGTGCAAGTACTGCTGGTGGCTCTGGGCAACCAAACCATATCTCTCCACTTGACAGCCTCAGACATGGTATCTAGAAGCAAGGAAACTCAGAACTACATTCTGTACAGCATGAACAGCCTTTGGCCATATTCTTGCTCTAGCTCCTTATGATTGACATTTCCCCAGACCTCAGGGGAAAATAGTTTGTAGAGTAGTATTCCAGCTTAATTATTTTGTTACACTGTGCTTTAAATTGCACTGTAGGTCAGTTGATTACCCATCAATCATTTAATAGCAGTGATGTGCTGCTATCTGTTCATCAGATTTCTCTCTTTCCTTGTGGGTGCACAGCCAGACCATTCCCCTCCCACCAAATCTCTGCAGTTAGGTGTGGCCATATGGCTGAGTTCTGACCAATGGTAGGTGGATACAAGTGACACTTCCATGTCTGTCCTATGAAATACTCCTGTCTGACCCCCTTATTTCTCTCTCCTATATTCTGTTTTGGTTCTGACATTTGGATCACATTGAAGGTCGAGGAGGATGATGATAAAGCCTCAGGAAGTCTGAGTCCCGGAATGACCGGGGACAGTAGCCTTTCCTGTCTTTCTGATCAATTGGACTTCCAGTTCATTTCAGTCCCTCAGTCGTGTCTGACTCTTTGGGACCCCATGGACTGCAGCATGCCAGGCTTCCTGACTCCTTGCTCACTTTCCTGTCCACTGAAATCACCTTGCTGCAGTTATCACAGTAATAGGTTTATTCAAAGGATGCTCTCCTCCCTAATCTTTTATCACCCACTTTTCCTCTCTCTTTCAGTAACTGCTTCTTTTCTCAAATACATCTTTTCATTAGGACTTTTTACTTTCACCAAACCCTCACCAATGTGTAGGGCATATGCTTATTTTCGTTCTATATATGAGGCACCTGAGACTCAAAAATCATCTGTTGCCTGACTAGTAAACAGTGAAAGTATACCAGGACAATTGCTTTCTTCCATATTCTTTCAGCCACTGCATGCCAGGATGCTGCCTCGTAGTGCTGGATTGAACTGGGGATGTGTCTCTGTGTTTTCCTGTTTGTACTCCTTCATCATTGCATTCATCAGAGGGACCAGGTGGGTGGAGGGAAGTGCAAGTACTGCTGGTGGCTCTGGGCAACCAAACCATATCTCTCCACTTGACAGCCTCAGACATGGTATCTAGAAGCAAGGAAACTCAGAACTACATTCTGTACAGCATGAACAGCCTTTGGCCATATTCTTGCTCTAGCTCCTTATGATTGACATTTCCCCAGACCTCAGGGGAAAATAGTTTGTAGAGTAGTATTCCAGCTTAATTATTTTGTTACACTGTGCTTTAAATTGCACTGTAGGTCAGTTGATTACCCATCAATCATTTAATAGCAGTGATGTGCTGCTATCTGTTCATCAGATTTCTCTCTTTCCTTGTGGGTGCACAGCCAGACCATTCCCCTCCCACCAAATCTCTGCAGTTAGGTGTGGCCATATGGCTGAGTTCTGACCAATGGTAGGTGGATACAAGTGACACTTCCATGTCTGTCCTATGAAATACTCCTGTCTGACCCCCTTATTTCTCTCTCCTATATTCTGTTTTGGTTCTGACATTTGGATCACATTGAAGGTCGAGGAGGATGATGATAAAGCCTCAGGAAGTCTGAGTCCCGGAATGACCGGGGACAGTAGCCTTTCCTGTCTTTCTGATCAATTGGACTTCCAGTTCATTTCAGTCCCTCAGTCGTGTCTGACTCTTTGGGACCCCATGGACTGCAGCATGCCAGGCTTCCCTGTCCTTCACCATCTCCTGGAGCCTGCTCACTTTCCTGTCCACTGAAATCATGGTCTCTGTTGTCTCCTTCTCCTTTTGCCTTCTGTTTTTCTATAATTGGGCTTTAGTGAGCAAGAAATCAATTTCTTAGTTAAGCCATTGAGATTTCAGAGTTTATATGTTAGAGTAGCTAGTATTTCATCATATACTTATGTGTATAATAATTTAATGCATCACTTTTCAACTCTATGTGGTTTCCCATGTGGCTCAGCAGTAAGGAACCTGCCTGCCAGTGCAGGAGACACAGCAGATACAGGTTCTATCCCTGGGTCAGGAAGATCCTCTGGAGAAGAAAATGGCAACCCACTCCAGTATTCTTGTCTGGAGAATCCCATGGATGGAGGAGCCTGGAGGGCTACAGTTCTTGGTCGCAGAGTTGAAAGTGACCAAGCAACTGAAAAACAACAGTTGAAGCTAGTGTTAAGACAACATATAAACCTTCTACATCCAGGTTAACACAATAAATGCAAGATCCTTCTACCAATATCAGCAGTACAGGGGTTTCACTCATTTATATATTCTAATATGTATGTTTATAATGAGATTTGTAGAAATAAAGGATTCAGTACTTTTCAGTACTTTTCCAGATTTTTAAGTATTGTCAAAGATTGCTTAATTTTGGTTATTATTTTAAAATTGAAGAGAACCAACCCACTTTGAATCTTTTTGACCAATGGAGCACCATGAGAGTCTGTCCATGGTCCTGAAAAATTTAACATTTTCATTGTGTTAAATTTGCAATTGTACCCTTCAAATCTCATCACCTTTAGTGTGCATAATACTTCTTCTTTTAGAATGTATCCATTAGAGAGTTATTTTTTCTTAAACAACTAGGTTTTCCTTTTATGTCAGCTTGCCAAAATGTTCTGCTTGTGATTTTCTATTCTGATTCATCGACATCACCAAAGAGCTCCTTGCTGCCAATTCCCTTCCCAACAAGACAAGTCTCTGTGACTTTTTACCAGTCAGGGGGCATCTCTCCAATTTATTACATCTTTTACTCACTCACTTGATGTTAGATTCTATGCCACTTGAAACTTTTAGCATTGAAAAACTTCCCCAGTGCAGACGGAGAATATTCCTCTAACCTTAATCATGCTCATCAGATTAAATAAAGATTTAAATACAAGGCTTATCAGATTTGTCATAACATATATTAAAAAATAATTTTGATATCAACCAAATTTAAAAACAGGTAAAATGGTTTACTTCTGTTTTACATGTTCCTTGTAAAGGGACTTACCTAGATCTCTGTTTTGCATATTTTTATTAGAGTGTGAGTAGTAACAGTGAAGACCGTGGAGTTACACTGTCTCCAAAGTCCAGCTTCCTTGTGTGACCCAGAGCAAATTACTTAACTTTTCTAGATCTGTTTCCTTATCTGTAAATGGAGGCTTTAGTTTTAATCTACCTCATAGAGTAACTCGAAGGGTTGAGTGAGGTTATACGAGATCTGAGGACAGTTTCTGGCACACAGTGAGCATTAACTATTACCATATTTAAAACTTGCAAAAAGAATAGAATGGACCCATGACATGCATGTCTCTGTATTAGGTAATTGCCAAAATGGTCTCTGTTGGCAGAAGTGCCTTATGGACAAGCACATATCCAGGTCTCCAGTTTTTAATTTCTTTTGGACTTTCTCTGCATTTTTAAGAGCAGATAATGTTTGCTCTTGTAATAACCCATCTTTGATCCCAATGCTGGTCATCTTTATTTACAGAAACAAAAATAGACAAAAATCTGTTTAAAAATGCCCCAGAACAGAACTCTTCAACTTTGCTAAAGCCAGTGTGAGTGCACGACACCATCCACAGCTGAGCTGGAACTCAGCGCGGCTGTGAAGTTTGTCTTTGGATACCCGTGTGTCTCCTTTTAGAATCTTTCCCTCCCTTGATAGAAACTCATTTGTATCAGTTGAAACATTTATGTACCTTCCTTCCTCTCATAGCTCTTCAACTCAGAAAAGCATCTGAGTAGGCTCTTTACTCATATCAATTGTAAATGACCAATCAAGTCAGTGCCTCCTCTTTCCCAGAGAAACTTCCTACAGATAGGGAGACGAAGCCTTAAACTAAAGGAATACATTTCTAATGTGAACTTTTATTAATAGCAACTAGAGTATGAGTATTTTGTGGTCACACATTCTTTCCTAACACCCTTATGAATAGCTACCCTTTTCTTCTTTCTTAAAGGTTTATGCATTTAATTCATTCTGAATTGAATTGTCAGCTTGCTACATGGGCTTATATGTGACTAGCAATTTACTGCTAAAGAACTGGAAGCTGAGGCCTTCAGAGAGGGAGGCAGATCCGAATACAGCTCACTTACTCAGTAGGTTTCAGTCTCTTGACTGGGCATGGGAGCTTGATTTGCTCTATTGTAGATCTGTAGCAAATCTCAATTTCATATGTATCAACTGTTATTGTTCTTAATCATAGCTGCTGATGACATTTAATTGAAAGACCACTATGCTGGGTTGAGTCAAAGCATGGGCTCCTGCTTCTAGCTCTGCCACTTACCTGGGGTCACTGACCCCTTAGTTTTACAGATTATGTCTGTAGAATGAAAATGGTGTCTCTTAATTCAGGCTTCAGTCAGAATCACCTGGGCAGCTTAAAGCTATGGAAATTCTCAGAACTTCACTCTGCAATGCTAATTTAGTCTGTTTGAATGGGCTAGGTGGCCCCTAATAAGACTAGATTGGGAATTACTGGATGGGTCCATTTTTAAGGTCCTTTGGATCTTTTGGGTGAGTGATTATCTTCTCTCTGAAAGCTCTTCGTCTGTACTCTCTCCAAGTGCAGACACTTACACACATAGCTTCTTCTTGTAAAGTGCAAGAGATGCTAGCATCTTCTATGACCAGCTTCAAGTGGATAGCAAGCTAGATTTTGTGGGGAGTCCAGGAGGAGTGGTCAGCCTCCCAGGTATTCCTGATTTAACCTGGCTCCCTAATCATTAGGTGGCTTGTTATTTCAGTTGACATAAATTTATAGAAGTTCCAAAACATGTACATTCTAACATGAAAATACAAAAGCATGCTCAACCAAATTGAAATTATTTTCAGACCATTCACTCTGAAGTTCTTCTTGTAGATATAAATGAGGGTTGACTGCATTTGCATGCATGCATGGTGCATGGGAATAAGCTGATTTTCTTGTGTGGCTGACAAGCTTACTCTAAAAATTATTTCAAAAGAAGCATTCCAAACATGTTTTGAGCACAGGAGTAATACATTGACTGCAAAGGTAAAGCATTAAAGGCCTCTATAGGGCAATCAACTGCATGTGTGCATTTTGTGTTTGTTTAAACAAGTGCCTTTAAATAGTCTGCTACTTTATAAGCAGACAGATTGTGATTTAAGTGCCCTCAAAGATCCTTTTCATGAATCTTTGGAAGGGAGAAAAATTGATTTCCATAGGCTTGATTTAGGTACTTTCTAAATTATGGAAATAATCCTTTGAGATACAGTCTTTGGAACATTAGATAAGGCACCCAATTGTAACTCTGCAACCTGCAAATCTGGGAAAAATTATTTTGGCTGTTTTGAACCTAATCTAGATTTGGCAAAAATTACTCCAAATCTGTTGCCTGTTGTCTAACTCTTGATTAATTAATTAATGAACTACAATAAAATGCTCTGTGCAATCTTTCTGTTTTTCTATTTAACCTCTAAAAACTAGAATGATAGTTTTTTTTTTTTTTTTTAACTTCTTCCTATCTTTTTTGCCTGTGTTCATGTAGCAAACAATGATTTTTTTAGCTATGGCCCTCACTGCTGTTTAAAGAGCCTTTGTGAAAATGGTCGAAGTTATTAGCTTGTGTTTTCTCTGGTACAATGGAGATACCATTGGAACTTGGTGCATAATGTTTTAATCATTCAGTCATGTACAACTCTTTGTGACCCCATGAACTGTAGCCTGCCAGGCTCCTCTGTCCATGGAATTCTCCAAGCAAGAATCCTGGAGCGGGTAGCGGTCTTCCTGGCCCAGGGATCGAACCTGGGTCTTCCGCATTGCAGGCAGATTCTTTACTGTCTGAGCCACCAGGGAAGCTCCAGAATTTGGCCTAGGATCTGTTAATTTTTCGAGGTGGTTCTGGTGGCTCAGAAGCTGCTGAGATGTTAACAAGCATGAAACAGACATATCTCTTAATGCTTTAGTGTTTCCTTCTGTTTTGTTTGGTGACTGAATGTTTGGTTTTGAGAGACTGATGGATGACAGACAGTGCTCTAGAAATAAAAATATGCATAGTATATTTTGATACAACTGACTCTATTAAGTATCAAATATTTTTGTTGGGGTGAAGTTAATTTTAATGATCATGTTACTAAAAATAACATTTTCCGTGTGCAGAGCTGAAGCCCCACTCTTTCTGAATCATCCAGTGCAAAGGAATAATCTGAATGAGAGGGTCTCCTATAGCCCCTGTCATCACCTCTGTTTTTCTTCTTCTGGTTCCTGGATGGTGAATGTTGGCCTGTGTGTATTTGGGTGCATGGCGTGTGTGTGTGGGAGGGGGTGTGCATGCATGTGCTGCAAACCTCCCTCTATGCCCGAGTGAGTTTTGGGGTTTTTTCAGGAGGCTTTATTGGGACATTTGAGGTGAGACTCAGCGAGGAAGAGCGAGGGCCGTTGAAGAGTAATTGCTGCTTGATGGCAGAGCTAAAGCACTGTGAAGAGGTTAGCAACCCCTTTTTATTGCCTGCAATGCAGAGATTTTGTAATTAGTAGTTTCATTAGAGAGTGTGCACGACTATTAAACAGCTCAGCCAAACAAAGCATTCAGTGTATTGGAAAATTTACTGTAATCAGATAGAAAAAGTACTGTTTTGGGGAATCATCTGTCAGGTTGCAGAAATAGTTTCACAGTTTGGAACTCTTCTCTTAGTTAAAGGGTTTTTGCTCATAGGCTTTGAAATGTATATAGGTCAGTGTCTAGTCCCTTCCGGCTGCTGTCACAACCATACCACGGACAGGGTGACTTACCCATCAGACAATAATTTTTCACAATTCTAGAGGCTGGGAGGTCCAAGATCGAGGCACTGATAGCTTTGAGGTCTGCTGAGAGCCTACTTCTTGGTTCGGACAGCCGTCTCCTCTCTGTGTCCTCACCTGGCACGGGGGTCTCTTTTCTAAGGGGATGAATCCCTTTCATGAGGGTTCCACCCTCATGACCTAATCACTCCCCAGTACCATCGCACTGGGGGTTTTCATGTATGAATTGGGGTGGGAGAGGCACAGACATTTTGTCCATGATGGTGAGTGCTCAAAACATGCGTCCTTTGCTAGAGGGACTGTGTGTGTTTATCACACCTGTGTCCTCAGAGTGGCATTTCTTTACCTAACAGTGTGGGCTACATTTTATTCCATTGATAGAGGTTGGTGTTCAGCATGTTCTTGGGAGTTAGGACAGTTGTGTTTGGCAGTGGTGTTGCCTATTGCAGATTTCATTTTGTGAGTTCTCCTACACTGCTGCTATAAGGCCAACAGAAACGTGCTAGTTTCTAAGCATATGCAGGTTTCCTGGCATGGAAAAAGCTGATGGGGGTTTGCCCACACACCAACTGTCTCTGTTTGGGAGTAGCTGTCCCTATTTTTTAACCATCTTCACACTTTGTCGATCCAGAGGTACAGTGTATTTTAATCAAGCCCTAAGGCAGCTCTGTGGCTAGGTTAATTATAACCCTCTCTTCTATTTGTACAATGTTTTTCGGGCTTAAGAACATTTTACTTACCACAGTTCCTTCATTTTTCTAAGCTTTTTGGGAGGTAAGCAGGGTAGATGGTCTGACTCCATTTTACAGATGAGAAAGTTAAAGCCTGAAAATGTGTCCAGTGAAGCGGGTGGACCAGGACCATGGAGTCTCCATCTGGAGCTCTCTCCGTCACAGCCTGCCACCTTTATTGGTTTCCCCAAACCAGGTGCCCGAGCTTTTCCTTTTTCTGTAATCAGATAGAAAAAGTACTGTTTTGGGGAATCATCTGTCAGGTTGCAGAAATAGTTTCACAGTTTGGAACTCTTCTCTTAGTTAAAGGGTTTTTGCTCATAGGCTTTGAAATGTATATAGGTCAGTGTCTAGTCCCTTCCGGCTGCTGTCACAACCATACCACGGACAGGGTGACTTACCCATCAGACAATAATTTTTCACAATTCTAGAGGCTGGGAGGTCCAAGATCGAGGCACTGATAGCTTTGAGGTCTGCTGAGAGCCTACTTCTTGGTTCGGACAGCCGTCTCCTCTCTGTGTCCTCACCTGGCACGGGGGTCTCTTTTCTAAGGGGATGAATCCCTTTCATGAGGGTTCCACCCTCATGACCTAATCACTCCCCAGTACCATCGCACTGGGGGTTTTCATGTATGAATTGGGGTGGGAGAGGCACAGACATTTTGTCCATGATGGTGAGTGCTCAAAACATGCGTCCTTTGCTAGAGGGACTGTGTGTGTTTATCACACCTGTGTCCTCAGAGTGGCATTTCTTTACCTAACAGTGTGGGCTACATTTTATTCCATTGATAGAGGTTGGTGTTCAGCATGTTCTTGGGAGTTAGGACAGTTGTGTTTGGCAGTGGTGTTGCCTATTGCAGATTTCATTTTGTGAGTTCTCCTACACTGCTGCTATAAGGCCAACAGAAACGTGCTAGTTTCTAAGCATATGCAGGTTTCCTGGCATGGAAAAAGCTGATGGGGGTTTGCCCACACACCAACTGTCTCTGTTTGGGAGTAGCTGTCCCTATTTTTTAACCATCTTCACACTTTGTCGATCCAGAGGTACAGTGTATTTTAATCAAGCCCTAAGGCAGCTCTGTGGCTAGGTTAATTATAACCCTCTCTTCTATTTGTACAATGTTTTTCGGGCTTAAGAACATTTTACTTACCACAGTTCCTTCATTTTTCTAAGCTTTTTGGGAGGTAAGCAGGGTAGATGGTCTGACTCCATTTTACAGATGAGAAAGTTAAAGCCTGAAAATGTGTCCAGTGAAGCGGGTGGACCAGGACCATGGAGTCTCCATCTGGAGCTCTCTCCGTCACAGCCTGCCACCTTTATTGGTTTCCCCAGGGACAGCTAAATCCAGGATCCCAAAGATCCCCAGAATAGCTTTCATGCCATTTGTGAGTTTCCTCTGTGCTGTGTATGTTGTTCCCCTGCTGCCTAGTTTTCTTTCAAGTGGAGGGAGAGGAAAAAAGATCACTCCCTGGGTGATGCCAGCTCATCTTTTCTGTGAACTTGGGAAGGCAGTGACCAGTCTAGACTTGCTGAATCATGTGACATGGACCATGGGGGCAAGAATAGAGGGGCAGCGAGTGGGAGACATAGACGGTCAGACTGGGTTGAGTTTATAAAGTATTAAAACCATTGTGCTCTGTGGTTTGCATCCTCTTGACTCAGAAGTCACAATTCAGCAGCCTCTGGTATCCTGAATACAAGGATCACCTTTTGTTCATTTTACATCTTTCTTTCACTTTGCCTCTAGTGTACCACATACACATTATAATCTGTTGATTTATGTGTCTGTCTGTCTTACCTGATAATGAGTTCCTTGAAGGCAGGGATTGTATCTCATCTATCTCCATTCGTCTTACTCTGCTTGGCACATAGTAGGCTTTCTCTGAATGCTGGTAGAATGACTGAATGAACTTTCAATGCTGGGCTTGAATGGAGGACTAGTGGTATTGCTGAATTTCCTGTGGCTTCAGGAGACAGAATTTGATTTGGAAGAAACCTGAATTTGTGCAGTAACGAGGTATGTTGTTTGGATTTGTACCAGGCAATATGTTGTTCCATTTATTTAATAATAGTATTACAGACAGATTTCCTTTGAAGATTTATTGGCAGATTTTATGAACTGTATTAGTGTCAGAATTATGAGTTTTCCCATGTAAACCTCATCATAGCAAGGGAAACAGGGGTGATTGAATTCAGATCCTTCACAGTGCTCAGAGAAGAGTGCCTTCCTCCCCTGGGTATCCAAAAAAAATTTTGTTGGCAGCTCTTAAGGGAACATTTTACTTACCACAGTTCCTTCATTTTTCTAAGCTTTTTGGGAGGTAAGCAGGGTAGATGGTCTGACTCCATTTTACAGATGAGAAAGTTAAAGCCTGAAAATGTGTCCAGTGAAGCGGGTGGACCAGGACCATGGAGTCTCCATCTGGAGCTCTCTCCGTCACAGCCTGCCACCTTTATTGGTTTCCCCAGGGACAGCTAAATCCAGGATCCCAAAGATCCCCAGAATAGCTTTCATGCCATTTGTGAGTTTCCTCTGTGCTGTGTATGTTGTTCCCCTGCTGCCTAGTTTTCTTTCAAGTGGAGGGAGAGGAAAAAAGATCACTCCCTGGGTGATGCCAGCTCATCTTTTCTGTGAACTTGGGAAGGCAGTGACCAGTCTAGACTTGCTGAATCATGTGACATGGACCATGGGGGCAAGAATAGAGGGGCAGCGAGTGGGAGACATAGACGGTCAGACTGGGTTGAGTTTATAAAGTATTAAAACCATTGTGCTCTGTGGTTTGCATCCTCTTGACTCAGAAGTCACAATTCAGCAGCCTCTGGTATCCTGAATACAAGGATCACCTTTTGTTCATTTTACATCTTTCTTTCACTTTGCCTCTAGTGTACCACATACACATTATAATCTGTTGATTTATGTGTCTGTCTGTCTTACCTGATAATGAGTTCCTTGAAGGCAGGGATTGTATCTCATCTATCTCCATTCGTCTTACTCTGCTTGGCACATAGTAGGCTTTCTCTGAATGCTGGTAGAATGACTGAATGAACTTTCAATGCTGGGCTTGAATGGAGGACTAGTGGTATTGCTGAATTTCCTGTGGCTTCAGGAGACAGAATTTGATTTGGAAGAAACCTGAATTTGTGCAGTAACGAGGTATGTTGTTTGGATTTGTACCAGGCAATATGTTGTTCCATTTATTTAATAATAGTATTACAGACAGATTTCCTTTGAAGATTTATTGGCAGATTTTATGAACTGTATTAGTGTCAGAATTATGAGTTTTCCCATGTAAACCTCATCATAGCAAGGGAAACAGGGGTGATTGAATTCAGATCCTTCACAGTGCTCAGAGAAGAGTGCCTTCCTCACCTGGGTATCCAAATAGAAACAATTTTCTTTGTTTCTTCGCCATTCACCCCTCCCCTCTGCAATGCACAACTGGAAACCTGTTCATGCATTTTTCAAGCTCTTGCTCCCAGTGTTTTAGCTGAATCTGAGTGAGGTCAGAAATTTGACCAGCTTTGAATGTAAGACAAACAATTCATGTTTCCCCCAGCCTCCTGGGATGCAGGAAGAGCATCTGGGTAGGTGGTAAAGCCTTTGTCTTCTTACCTGGAGACTCACAGGAAGTGGGCTGCCTGGGTTCCTGCTCTGGGGACAAAGAGGCCTTCCTCTTCAGCCCGTATGTTATGCCCAGTGAACCCAGGAAGGCTGACCTAGGCTTCCAGTGGGACTCACGGATGCCTTCCACTCCCAGCGAAAGAGGTGAGGTGATGGTCCTTTGAAGAGACACGGATGGGTTGGTGGGTGTCGGGGAGGAACTGCTGTCTAACGAAGCCAAGGTCCTTTCTAGGTCTGAAAACACACTCAGATTTCCAGAGTTTTTTCCTTCCTCTGTCTGTTGCTCTATTTCTGCCAGCTGAGCACCATCATCCGTTAGCTTCACTCCTTACCCTGCTTTCATCATTACTGAATTGCATCTATTATTCAGTATTTCTGGACTGTGTGTGTTTGCCAGGGTGGCTGTAGCAAAGTCCTATAGACTGTGTAGCATAACAACGGACATTTATTTTCTCACAGTTCTGGAGGCTGGGACTTGCCAGCAGGGTTGGTTTCTTCCGAGGCCTCCCTCCATGGCTCCTAGATGCCGCCCTTGCCTGGGTCTTCACACGGTCTTCCCTCCGTGTGTGTCTGTGGCTTTCTCTGAATGCTGGTAGAATGACTGAATGAACTTTCAATGCTGGGCTTGAATGGAGGACTAGTGGTATTGCTGAATTTCCTGTGGCTTCAGGAGACAGAATTTGATTTGGAAGAAACCTGAATTTGTGCAGTAACGAGGTATGTTGTTTGGATTTGTACCAGGCAATATGTTGTTCCATTTATTTAATAATAGTATTACAGACAGATTTCCTTTGAAGATTTATTGGCAGATTTTATGAACTGTATTAGTGTCAGAATTATGAGTTTTCCCATGTAAACCTCATCATAGCAAGGGAAACAGGGGTGATTGAATTCAGATCCTTCACAGTGCTCAGAGAAGAGTGCCTTCCTCACCTGGGTATCCAAATAGAAACAATTTTCTTTGTTTCTTCGCCATTCACCCCTCCCCTCTGCAATGCACAACTGGAAACCTGTTCATGCATTTTTCAAGCTCTTGCTCCCAGTGTTTTAGCTGAATCTGAGTGAGGTCAGAAATTTGACCAGCTTTGAATGTAAGACAAACAATTCATGTTTCCCCCAGCCTCCTGGGATGCAGGAAGAGCATCTGGGTAGGTGGTAAAGCCTTTGTCTTCTTACCTGGAGACTCACAGGAAGTGGGCTGCCTGGGTTCCTGCTCTGGGGACAAAGAGGCCTTCCTCTTCAGCCCGTATGTTATGCCCAGTGAACCCAGGAAGGCTGACCTAGGCTTCCAGTGGGACTCACGGATGCCTTCCACTCCCAGCGAAAGAGGTGAGGTGATGGTCCTTTGAAGAGACACGGATGGGTTGGTGGGTGTCGGGGAGGAACTGCTGTCTAACGAAGCCAAGGTCCTTTCTAGGTCTGAAAACACACTCAGATTTCCAGAGTTTTTTCCTTCCTCTGTCTGTTGCTCTATTTCTGCCAGCTGAGCACCATCATCCGTTAGCTTCACTCCTTACCCTGCTTTCATCATTACTGAATTGCATCTATTATTCAGTATTTCTGGACTGTGTGTGTTTGCCAGGGTGGCTGTAGCAAAGTCCTATAGACTGTGTAGCATAACAACGGACATTTATTTTCTCACAGTTCTGGAGGCTGGGACTTGCCAGCAGGGTTGGTTTCTTCCGAGGCCTCCCTCCATGGCTCCTAGATGCCGTCCTTGCCCTGGGTCTTCACACGGTCTTCCCTCCGTGTGTGTCTGTGTCCTGATCTCCTAGTTCAGTGATGAGAGTCATATTGGATCAGGGCCCACTCTAGTCCATGCTGGCATACCAGTGGCTGGGACTGTAACACATAAATTTTGGAGGACATAATCAGCTTCTAACAGGGGCTGAAAGGCGGAACTCTTCATGAGCTTCAAGGACAGTTGCATTGGAAGTGTGAGAAAGTGAGTGTTGTTTGCTTAGTCATGTCTGACTCTTTGTGACCCTGTGACCTTTAGTCTCCTCTGTGCATGGAATTCTCCAGGCAAAAATATTGGAGTGGGTAGCGATTCCCATCTCCAGGGGATCTTCCCGACCCAGGGATCCAACGTGGGTCTCCTGCATTGCAGGCGGATTCTTTACCATCTGGGCCACTAGAGAAGCCCTGAAAGAGTCAGAAGACAGACTTAAATCCATCACAGTAGGTATGACCCCAAGCCCAGGGTGGCCTTTTGTCTAAATGGTAAGGCATGAGGGAAGAGAAAGGGAGGAGAAGAAGAAAGGAGAAGAGTAGAAATCAGAGTGAGGCCAGCAAAGGGCTGGCTGACTGAGCGGTAGTGTCTGAGCTCAACCTCCATGCCAAGATTTTAATCTGAAAGATGGGACATTTTATTTCTTTTGCTTTATCTAGCCACAAGTGGAAATGCATGTTGATAACATTTTCATTAAAGTTATTCTTCCCCTTAATTTCCCTCATCAGTTGTAATGACCTCTTCCAAGTTACGGCTACTAAAGGATGTTAGAGCAAAAACCTAAAACGTGACATGCAGCTTCTCCAATAGTTCTAGAACCAAATATGTGGTCATTAGAAGACTGTGAAAGCAAAGACAGAAATTTATAAACAAACTCAAAAGAGCTCAATAGGAGCATCACGTTAGCCACTCTACCCTGCTTTCATCATTACTGAATTGCATCTATTATTCAGTATTTCTGGACTGTGTGTGTTTGCCAGGGTGGCTGTAGCAAAGTCCTATAGACTGTGTAGCATAACAACGGACATTTATTTTCTCACAGTTCTGGAGGCTGGGACTTGCCAGCAGGGTTGGTTTCTTCCGAGGCCTCCCTCCATGGCTCCTAGATGCCGTCCTTGCCCTGGGTCTTCACACGGTCTTCCCTCCGTGTGTGTCTGTGTCCTGATCTCCTAGTTCAGTGATGAGAGTCATATTGGATCAGGGCCCACTCTAGTCCATGCTGGCATACCAGTGGCTGGGACTGTAACACATAAATTTTGGAGGACATAATCAGCTTCTAACAGGGGCTGAAAGGCGGAACTCTTCATGAGCTTCAAGGACAGTTGCATTGGAAGTGTGAGAAAGTGAGTGTTGTTTGCTTAGTCATGTCTGACTCTTTGTGACCCTGTGACCTTTAGTCTCCTCTGTGCATGGAATTCTCCAGGCAAAAATATTGGAGTGGGTAGCGATTCCCATCTCCAGGGGATCTTCCCGACCCAGGGATCCAACGTGGGTCTCCTGCATTGCAGGCGGATTCTTTACCATCTGGGCCACTAGAGAAGCCCTGAAAGAGTCAGAAGACAGACTTAAATCCATCACAGTAGGTATGACCCCAAGCCCAGGGTGGCCTTTTGTCTAAATGGTAAGGCATGAGGGAAGAAAAAGGGGAGGAGAAGAAGAAAGGAGAAGAGTAGAAATCAGAGTGAGGCCAGCAAAGGGCTGGCTGACTGAGCGGTAGTGTCTGAGCTCAACCTCCATGCCAAGATTTTAATCTGAAAGATGGGACATTTTATTTCTTTTGCTTTATCTAGCCACAAGTGGAAATGCATGTTGATAACATTTTCATTAAAGTTATTCTTCCCCTTAATTTCCCTCATCAGTTGTAATGACCTCTTCCAAGTTACGGCTACTAAAGGATGTTAGAGCAAAAACCTAAAACGTGACATGCAGCTTCTCCAATAGTTCTAGAACCAAATATG
This sequence comes from Tragulus kanchil, assembly GCA_022376925.1. Classification (NCBI taxonomy): domain Eukaryota; kingdom Metazoa; phylum Chordata; class Mammalia; order Artiodactyla; family Tragulidae; genus Tragulus; species Tragulus kanchil. Next base: position 17,440,489 of record JAIOJX010000030.1, on the reverse strand, counting down.
TGGTCATTAGAAGACTGTGAAAGCAAAGACAGAAATTTATACAGAGTCTGTTAAACTCAAAAGAGCTCAATAGGACCTTTAAGAAGGGTCAGTTAGGGTCTGACAAGGCAAAAGTGTGCAATATAGCAGTTTGCTTTTGTGCTTCCATTCAGCTTTGCAGCCCTCGTGCTTGTTGTTTGGTTGTTTCGAAGTGTCCTGTGATTCTCAGAGTGGCATTCCCGTACTCCCTGGGAGGGTGTGATGCCCAGGACCCACACGGTACCCTTGTCTCTTTTGTGTTACTCTAAGATTGTTTAGGAAATCGTGTTATTAAACTGTTAAGTAATTTAACAAAACATGATACTTTAAAGGCATTTAGGGATTTGATGGACCACCCTCATTACTTATTTACCATAGGAGTACAAGGTAGTAGTCATTTACTCTTTGGAGTAGGTTCCCAGGGGGCTCAGTGGTAGAGAATCTTTCTGCGGGACACCAGGTCAATCCCTGGTTAGGGAAGATCCCCTGGAGTAGGAAATGGCAACCCACTCCAGTACTCTTTTTTTTTTTTTTTTTTCACTTTCAAATCCAAAATATTTTAATATGAAAGCTTTCACCACGTCCCCAAACACAGAAAGAAAGCCTTTATAACAGCAGTTGTCAATTCCACTCCAGTATTCTTGACTGGAAAATTCCATGGGGCTTCAGTACACGGGGTGGTAGAGACTCAAACATGTCTGAGTGACTGGGCACACAAGCACACATGGTAGGTTGTAAGAAAGTTTTAGAAAATTTTCATCTCTCCTCAAGTTACCAGGTGTCTCCAGCTATCTTTTGACCTCAGGGCACTTTCCAAAGCAACCACCAGACACTTGGATGAAAATCTATGTGTAAATACTCTAATAAATGCTAACTTGTTCATGGGATCACAGTGGTCCTTGTACTCACCACCCACTTTGCTCTGGATAAGCTTTGAGTATTACAACTGTGGCTATTGAGTGACTGCTTCTCTGCCTCTTGTTTCATGTATTATTCACCAAACATAGATATACCCATTTGGAGCTGAAACTGTGCCTGACACCGGTCTAGGCAACCTGAGATAGAGGAATAAAAAAGAAAGAAAATCCCTGCCATGGCTGAGCCTATATTTTACCAGGGAGACAATAATCAGAATAAGTAAATGAGATATTGTGTTTGAATGAGTGTATTGATGAGTATTTGCGTATTGATGAGTGTTTTGGGAAAAAATGAAACAAGGTAGGGAACACAGACTTGTCAGTCCACTGGACAGCAAAGAGATCAAACCAGTCAATCTCAAAGGAAATCAGCCTTGAATATTCATTGGAATGACTGATGCTGAAGCTGAAGCTTCGTTACTTTTGGCCGCCTGATGCCAAGAGCTGACTCACTGAAAAAGATCCCGATGCTGGGAAACATTGGTGGTTGTTTTGGTAGAGGAGCTGAAGTCCATTTGGGTTTGGTTTATGAGAGGATAGAAGAGGCAATATTGGAGACCCCAGGTATAAAGAACTTCTCAAAGATGGTTTGTCATAAAGATGGTAGAGGAATGGAAGATTAGCTGGAGTGAGAAGAGGGCCTAGGAGAGGGATTTTTAAAGGTGGGAGAAATAACAATACAATTGCATGATAATGGGAATGGTCCAATAGGGGAGGGGAATTTGCCAGTGTGGGAGAGGGGATCCTTACAGTGATGTCATGGAGTAGGCACCCAGGGATGGGAATCTAGGGATGCACAGGTGTGCATCAGACAGGTGTATGAGCAGCTCATTTATAGTAACGAGAGGCAAGGCAGGATGTGTGGTAGTGAGGCATGTGCTGGTAGGTAGACAGATGCACTCGTGGGAGTTTGTGGAAATTCTATCAACTGCATCAAATCTCAGCAGTGCAGGCTGCAAGATCCTCACCTGTGAGGCTGAGCAGCAGGTGATGCAGGGGTGGACTTGGAAATATTGTATCCTTGCAGGCAAGCTTAAAGGTTCAGTTGAGGTTTGTGGTGCTACATTTAACACAAGACTAGAGTGGTGTGGTTGTGTGTTTTTATCTAGAATGTTTTGCTGCATGGGCAAATACATGGAGAGGGCAAGGAGTTAAGAGTTTGGTTTTATTTATTTGGCTGCATCAGTTGTGGCACGTGGAGTTTTCATTGCAGCATGAAACTTTAGTTGCTCCTATGCAGCTAAGACCTTAGTTCCTCAACCAGGGATCGAACCTGTGTCCCCTGCACTGCAAGGAGGATTCTTAACCTCTGGCCCACCAGGGAAGTCTGGGCAAAGAGTTAGCATTAACCAAGAGCTTGCTGAAGTAGAATATGAAGACATGAAAGTGGGGTCTAGAGGTGGAGAATAAAGGAGTGATTGGCTATGACGTCCGAGCTGGAAAGTGTGGCGAGAAAGGACAGGAGGGGATGAGGGACAGTTAGCAGGTGATGGGGTGGATAGATTGTAAGTCCTGGTGGGATCGAAGGACTGTTGGAGACGGGTCACGAGAGAGAGTCAACTGTACACTCAGCAGGTGGTGTGCAAAGAGTGGGACCCCTGAAAGCGTGCATTACTGGTAATGACAATGGTTTGAATTCTTACCTGATTTTCTCTTCTCAGATTTTACAGGCCTGGGTTCCTCTCCTTCAGTACCCTTAATCCGGCTAGTAATTAAACATGTATTATTGTGATAGTTCCCTTCACCAAAGTGTAGGTGTCATAAGGGCAGGGAATGTGTCTCTTTCTTCTCACCATTACATCACTGTGTGTCTAGGTCAGTGCTTGGCAAATTGTAGGAGCTTCATAAACAATTGTGGAATGAATGGTAAGACCCACGCTGATGGTAGCAATGTGACCCAAGGTGGGCAGGTGATGTCCACTTGGGCTGTGTTGATTTTGAGGATGCCAACACAGGAATCAAACATTGGAGCTTCTAAGCAAAATGTGCATTCTTGGCAGCATGGAGTTTGTGGAAATTCTATCAACTGCATCAAATCTCAGCAGTGCAGGCTGCAAGATCCTCACCTGTGAGGCTGAGCAGCAGGTGATGCAGGGGTGGACTTGGAAATATTGTATCCTTGCAGGCAAGCTTAAAGGTTCAGTTGAGGTTTGTGGTGCTACATTTAACACAAGACTAGAGTGGTGTGGTTGTGTGTTTTTATCTAGAATGTTTTGCTGCATGGGCAAATACATGGAGAGGGCAAGGAGTTAAGAGTTTGGTTTTATTTATTTGGCTGCATCAGTTGTGGCACGTGGAGTTTTCATTGCAGCATGAAACTTTAGTTGCTCCTATGCAGCTAAGACCTTAGTTCCTCAACCAGGGATCGAACCTGTGTCCCCTGCACTGCAAGGAGGATTCTTAACCTCTGGCCCACCAGGGAAGTCTGGGCAAAGAGTTAGCATTAACCAAGAGCTTGCTGAAGTAGAATATGAAGACATGAAAGTGGGGTCTAGAGGTGGAGAATAAAGGAGTGATTGGCTATGACGTCCGAGCTGGAAAGTGTGGCGAGAAAGGACAGGAGGGGATGAGGGACAGTTAGCAGGTGATGGGGTGGATAGATTGTAAGTCCTGGTGGGATCGAAGGACTGTTGGAGACGGGTCACGAGAGAGAGTCAACTGTACACTCAGCAGGTGGTGTGCAAAGAGTGGGACCCCTGAAAGCGTGCATTACTGGTAATGACAATGGTTTGAATTCTTACCTGATTTTCTCTTCTCAGATTTTACAGGCCTGGGTTCCTCTCCTTCAGTACCCTTAATCCGGCTAGTAATTAAACATGTATTATTGTGATAGTTCCCTTCACCAAAGTGTAGGTGTCATAAGGGCAGGGAATGTGTCTCTTTCTTCTCACCATTACATCACTGTGTGTCTAGGTCAGTGCTTGGCAAATTGTAGGAGCTTCATAAACAATTGTGGAATGAATGGTAAGACCCACGCTGATGGTAGCAATGTGACCCAAGGTGGGCAGGTGATGTCCACTTGGGCTGTGTTGATTTTGAGGATGCCAACACAGGAATCAAACATTGACTTCTAAGCAAAAATCAAATAGGACTTGACAAAACCTCTGTTCTGTTTATTGAAAGACAAAATTCTGCATCAGTTTTGAAAGCTAATTTATAGGAAAAAGAAGACACATGGTAGGAAAGATCAGGAGTGGATTTTAGGAGCTTTTTCTTTTTTTAAAATTTTGGCCTCTTTTTATTGATTATTTATTTATTTATTTTCATCCACCTTTATTATTCAGTCTGTGTGGGCCTCCCATCACAGTGGCCTCTCTCGTCACAGAGTGCTGGCTCTGGGCACATGTACTGCAGAGCTTGTAATTGGACACACGGGTCCAGCCGCTCTGCGGCACGTGACATCTTCCCCGGCCAGGGACCGAACCAGCGCCCCTTGCACTGCACTGCACTTTACCCACTGGACCACAAGGGAAGCCCAGTTTTTTTTTTTTTTAACGATTTTATTAAAACAATGTTTTAAGCTTTTGAGAGCTTTTTGTTTCTTTATTCATTCAACAATTGTATGAATGTCCCTATGTATCAGATACTATGTTGCTGTGAGTTTCATTGGAATAGGGCAAGGTCTTGATCCCTAAGGGCTTACAGAATTAAAAACTGACTGAAGAAAGAACTTTTTAATATAGATAAGTAGTGGCAATTCAGTGATACAATTCAGAATATACTGTTGCCTCAAAGCTTGGGAAGAACACACAAGTAGTGATTTGAATTGAACTGCTTCCTCTGGAGGCATCATCCTTAATGTGTAGAAGCAGCATTTTGAGAGTCACTAAACTCACTTTAAAAGTGAATATGCAAAACTGAAGATCTAAAGAAACGAGGCAGGCATCATTAGGACATGAATGTATGTTCACTCTTTCTCTTCTCTTTTTTCCTCTTTTCCCTTTCACATGAGGGAAATGCCTGTCACGTAGTAGGAACTGAATAAATATTGACTGAGTAAATAATTTACCTAAGTTGCAGAGAATAGCAAATTTCTCCATAGATATTTTTATGAACTGAATGTATACGATCTCCCCCTCAAACCCGTGATTCATCTGTGGGAGTCCTAACCCCTGGTGTAACTATATTTGTGGTAAGGAAATACTAATGGTTAAATGAGGTCATAAGGTAGGGTCCTGATCGGAAAGGATTCGTGTCCTTATGAGAAGAGAGACCAGAGAGCCCTTTGCCTCTCCATCCATGTGTGTGCAAGGAGGGCAGGAGTGAGCAAGTGGTCGTCTGCATGCAAGAAAGGAGAGCCCGCCAGAAACTGAACCCTGTGGGAACCTTGATCCTGGACTTCTACCCTCCAGAACTTGGAGAGAACAAATGTCTGTTGTTTGAGGCACCCTGTTGCTGGTATTTTGCTGAAACAGACAGGCACACGAAGCTGCCTACCTCTTAAAGGATATGGCATCTGCCATCCTCTGTTTATCTAATACATTGATTTTCCATTTATGTTATACAGGATTGCCTCAAAAATGGTGTCTTTGCTGACAATTCCCTGGCCTAGGGAATGTTCTTCAGATACGAATGGCTCTTTCTCTCCTCAACTGTGGAGAAGCCAGCTTGCATAGAAGCTGAGAAGACAAATGTTGAAAGGTTCAGGGTATTTTCTGATGTTAATTCTGGATTTAAAAATATAAAGAGAAGGAGAAACGGTCAGAACCTAAAGGGCTCTCCATCATCTCACTTTATAATAATTTTTTCCTGGGAGGAAAAAAAGAGTAGGACAAATGACTGCTGTCAGGGACTGTGTTTCTATTTATTTTTCTATTGCCAGAAATGAGTGTTAGCTTATATCAATATTTTCATTCTGCTTACACCCTTCAGCCAACTAAAGTGTGTATACTAATTCATAGAAGTAGTTGAATGAAGTTGACAATTTTGGCATTTCATGACAAAGCCAGAAACATTAGTCTCTAGATTAGAAGTATTAAGGATGCATAATTTACAAAGTCAATAATTGTTTTCTTCCTGCCATTTGTTGACATTTGATCTTTCCTTTTGGCCCATGTGTGTAGTAGATCGTCAGGATGAATTAACTCACATGGGACATTTTCATCTGCTTTTTACACTTATTCTACCCTGGAAGATTTATTTGCCTCAAAGCAATTTATCTTCAGAAATCACCTCACTAACTCTGTCCTCTTACTGGATTAGAATATAAAAATCTACTAATAGTTCCAGTTCATGGTATCAGCATTCTTGCCCTCTTTCCTGCTTCTCTGTTCCTACCCTTTTAGCAAGAGCATCTCTCCATGGTTTCCAGTCTCCATGGAGACTTCCTAGGGGCTCCAGTGAGGTAACAGCAAAGGTCTTTTCTCTTGTTTGTCTGAGAAGCGAGGATGCCCCTGGAAACCCTGCATTCTATTCTGCAAGTACCCACTCACCCACTTGGCCAGGTGATAAATGGCTTTTGCTGGGTGAGTGGTCAAGGCGCACATTTCATTTATCTGACTGCTCCAGCCTCTTCTGGGGAAGAGGAGGAAAAGGAGGTGACATACACGGTGACTTGGGAGCTTGCTCTGCACGTTAACCAGAGGCAGACCATTGGCTGTCGTGAAGACCCCACCAGGCTTCCAAGTGGAACCTAGCTTCTTTTGAAGCCCTCTCACAATTCTGAAATGGCAAAAAGGATGACTTGGGGCGTCAACTGTGAAGAAGCCAGCTTGCATAGAAGCTGAGAAGACAAATGTTGAAAGGTTCAGGGTATTTTCTGATGTTAATTCTGGATTTAAAAATATAAAGAGAAGGAGAAACGGTCAGAACCTAAAGGGCTCTCCATCATCTCACTTTATAATAATTTTTTCCTGGGAGGAAAAAAAGAGTAGGACAAATGACTGCTGTCAGGGACTGTGTTTCTATTTATTTTTCTATTGCCAGAAATGAGTGTTAGCTTATATCAATATTTTCATTTTGCTTACACCCTTCAGCCAACTAAAGTGTGTATACTAATTCATAGAAGTAGTTGAATGAAGTTGACAATTTTGGCATTTCATGACAAAGCCAGAAACATTAGTCTCTAGATTAGAAGTATTAAGGATGCATAATTTACAAAGTCAATAATTGTTTTCTTCCTGCCATTTGTTGACATTTGATCTTTCCTTTTGGCCCATGTGTGTAGTAGATCGTCAGGATGAATTAACTCACATGGGACATTTTCATCTGCTTTTTACACTTATTCTACCCTGGAAGATTTATTTGCCTCAAAGCAATTTATCTTCAGAAATCACCTCACTAACTCTGTCCTCTTACTGGATTAGAATATAAAAATCTACTAATAGTTCCAGTTCATGGTATCAGCATTCTTGCCCTCTTTCCTGCTTCTCTGTTCCTACCCTTTTAGCAAGAGCATCTCTCCATGGTTTCCAGTCTCCATGGAGACTTCCTAGGGGCTCCAGTGAGGTAACAGCAAAGGTCTTTTCTCTTGTTTGTCTGAGAAGCGAGGATGCCCCTGGAAACCCTGCATTCTATTCTGCAAGTACCCACTCACCCACTTGGCCAGGTGATAAATGGCTTTTGCTGGGTGAGTGGTCAAGGCGCACATTTCATTTATCTGACTGCTCCAGCCTCTTCTGGGGAAGAGGAGGAAAAGGAGGTGACATACACGGTGACTTGGGAGCTTGCTCTGCACGTTAACCAGAGGCAGACCATTGGCTGTCGTGAAGACCCCACCAGGCTTCCAAGTGGAACCTAGCTTCTTTTGAAGCCCTCTCACAATTCTGAAATGGCAGAAAAACTGGAGACATTTCGAGAAGTGCTGAGGTGGCGGGCGAGGAAACTGAGGCTCCTTGAGGCTCAGGGTCCTGCTCTTTGGCTGGTTGGTGACATCAGGGTGGGTCCCCAGCTCCTCCACTCATGCTTTCCACTCCAAGAGCAGTTTTTACTTTTCAAACGCTTGCTTCCCAGTGGAGTTCATTCTGTTCTAACTCAGATGCCCTAGCTTATGTGGGAACAGGATCTCGGAGTCCTGTGCTCTGGCTTATCTGCCCCATTGCGGTCCATCTGCTCCCAAGTTCCTGGGATACCACGTAACTCAGCGGGAAAGCTAGGAGACTTGATCACCATTGGGCTGTAAGGGTGGGGGAGGGCTCAGGCAAGGGCACCACTCTGATGAACGAGCCTTCGGAGTCTGTCTGCTTCTTCCTATTCTTTGGGAGCATCCTTCTGGGTGGAATGACCAGCCAGTGCCCATCTCAACGTCCTCTTCTCCAGAAGCCATTCCCAGTTCCCCCATCGGAATGGTAGCCCCCTCCTTCTCAGTCTAGTGCTTCTGTTGCTCTGGGGCTCTTCTTTTTGTCTGCCTTGCTGATGAGTTGGACCATCTTCAGTCTGAGGGGAAGCTTCCTGAGGCCAGGGACCATGGCATACTTATGTCATCTCTTTGCACCTACAATCTGTTATTGTTTTGTCGCTCAGTTGTATCCAACTCTTTGCAACTCTTTGTAGCCCGCTAGGCTCCTCTGTCCATGGGATTTCCCAGGCAAGTGGGTCGCCATTTCCTTCTTCGGGGATTTCCTTTTTCCTGACCCGGGGATTGAACCTGAGTCTCCTGCATGGGCAGGCAGTTTCTTTACCAGTGAACCACCAGGGAAGCCCCAGCACCTGCAACGGCATGTTGCAGATAATGGGGACTCAGCAAATGTTTGTGGAATTGAATGGAAGAGACGCTTGGATTTGGTCACCCTTTAACCACCATCACTTGAGCTGGATAACCTCTGATGTCTGGGGCTGCTAATTATGCCACCTCATGCAGGGTGAGAAGATTATGTAGATAATTGTTCAGAAATGCTATGTAAAAATCTAATGGTTATCTTGTCTTGCTCTTTCACAGTTCAGGGTATTTCAGTATGGGGAAGTCAAAGATCGTCTATAATTGGTATAAAGAGGAAGCCTTGAATTTTTTCAGGGCTGAAAGTGGATGACCACAGAATGTCCCCAACTGGCAGGCCAGGTCCTCAAGGAGGAAGTGTTTGGGCTGATCTCGCCGTTAAGGACGGCGCATCTGTGTTAAGCATAGTGCTGCCCTAGGCGCTGAGGGTCTGCATCGGATGTCTCTGTGTCCTGCCTGGCGTCCTTCAGCCTATCGTTTACTCCGGCCATTGCTGAGGAAGGAGCCTCGCACAGCGTGACGGGACAGTGCCTTGCTTCAGCTGTGCCACATCGCTGCCCTCTCTGCCCGCGGGTTTCTGGGGACCGCCACTGGAAGACCCGACGGAGTGTGAAGGAATCAATATCCTCAGGTTCACCCTTACCAGTGAGGGGTGGGAGCGGGTGGCAAATAGCGCCCCTCTTTGTCCTTTGGATGCGGGGAGTCTGAGCCATATACTGTGTGTCTCCAGGGGGCCCAGTGCGATGGAGTGAGCCACGCAGGGACCCTCGCCGCGACTACTCGTCCACGCACATGTGTGTTGGCTCTCTCCTCTCCTGTGTTTCTCTCTCCCCTGGTTTTCAACTCCCGCTCCTGGGATCCATCCCAAATCACCTACCACTTTTAAGCTGTTAGTAAAGACAGCTTTTAGTGGGGAATTCAGGCCAAAGGTTAAAGAGTGCTCCTCTGTCCATGGGATTTCCCAGGCAAGTGGGTCGCCATTTCCTTCTTCGGGGATTTCCTTTTTCCTGACCCGGGGATTGAACCTGAGTCTCCTGCATGGGCAGGCAGTTTCTTTACCAGTGAACCACCAGGGAAGCCCCAGCACCTGCAACGGCATGTTGCAGATAATGGGGACTCAGCAAATGTTTGTGGAATTGAATGGAAGAGACGCTTGGATTTGGTCACCCTTTAACCACCATCACTTGAGCTGGATAACCTCTGATGTCTGGGGCTGCTAATTATGCCACCTCATGCAGGGTGAGAAGATTATGTAGATAATTGTTCAGAAATGCTATGTAAAAATCTAATGGTTATCTTGTCTTGCTCTTTCACAGTTCAGGGTATTTCAGTATGGGGAAGTCAAAGATCGTCTATAATTGGTATAAAGAGGAAGCCTTGAATTTTTTCAGGGCTGAAAGTGGATGACCACAGAATGTCCCCAACTGGCAGGCCAGGTCCTCAAGGAGGAAGTGTTTGGGCTGATCTCGCCGTTAAGGACGGCGCATCTGTGTTAAGCATAGTGCTGCCCTAGGCGCTGAGGGTCTGCATCGGATGTCTCTGTGTCCTGCCTGGCGTCCTTCAGCCTATCGTTTACTCCGGCCATTGCTGAGGAAGGAGCCTCGCACAGCGTGACGGGACAGTGCCTTGCTTCAGCTGTGCCACATCGCTGCCCTCTCTGCCCGCGGGTTTCTGGGGACCGCCACTGGAAGACCCGACGGAGTGTGAAGGAATCAATATCCTCAGGTTCACCCTTACCAGTGAGGGGTGGGAGCGGGTGGCAAATAGCGCCCCTCTTTGTCCTTTGGATGCGGGGAGTCTGAGCCATATACTGTGTGTCTCCAGGGGGCCCAGTGCGATGGAGTGAGCCACGCAGGGACCCTCGCCGCGACTACTCGTCCACGCACATGTGTGTTGGCTCTCTCCTCTCCTGTGTTTCTCTCTCCCCTGGTTTTCAACTCCCGCTCCTGGGATCCATCCCAAATCACCTACCACTTTTAAGCTGTTAGTAAAGACACTGCTTTTAGTGGGGGAATTCAGGCCAAGTTAAGGGATTAAAGAGTGTAGTGAGATATTTCCCTTGTCCTCCCAAAGCTTATTAGCTTGGTGAGACTTGTGGAACACTTGGTTACTTCAGGAGGCATTTAAAGGCTGAGACGGGTGGTTCAGACGGGGTGGGTGCCGCTGCAGAAGCGAAGAGGGAACATGTGTGTGTGGGGAACCTGGGGGCGAGGCAGGCCCCGAGGAGGGGCTGAGTGGGCCAGGAGGAAGGCAGAGGACGTGTCTGTATTACGTAACAGGAAGTGTGAACAGAAAAGCTGGGTTAGGGTTATTGTAGGGGAAGAGTGAAAAGTACCTTTAGAATTGTCCGATTGAGTTCAACCGTGAATACCAGGCATAGGATTCCTGACTTTCCTTGGACATGATGAAAAGTAGTGGTTCTGAAAATCTGAAAACTCGAGGGCGGGGTATGGTCTGGAGAAGGAAGCAAAAGGGACAAGAAACTGTTGAGACATTAAAGTGAATCAGGGATGAGGGGACGAAGTTCAGTGACCCAATCAGTTGTCCACTTGTTTGAGCATTTAGCCGGGAGCAAGGTTCCCCAGGGTGGGGGATGCGGGGGAGTACAGAGATCAACCTGAGCAAGGTGCATTCACCGGAGGGCGTTTTACTGAGTGAGACAAGCCGGACAGAGAAAAACGAATACTTTGGTGGTATCGCTTATATGTGGAATCTAAAAATTACAACCAACTAGTGAAGCAAACGAAAAAGAGAAGCAGCCTCACAGATAGAAGAAACCCGTGGTCACCAGTGTTGGGGAAAGGCATGGGAGGCACAACCTTCTGGATGGAAGAGAGGCTTGTGGATATACTGTACAACGTGGTGAACAGAGCTGATAGTTTGTAATAGCTGTGAATGGAAATTAGCCCTTAAAATTGTATAAAAAATATACTTCCCCATCCTTAAAAAATATAAATAAATCGAAAACCCTGAAGGGATGCTCACATCTGATACAGAGGCCTTTAGGAGTAGAGTGGTGTTTAAAGAAAAATTCTCATGGACCCCAGGAGTTTTTAGAAACTCGCGCTCCTGGGATCCATCCCAAATCACCTACCACTTTTAAGCTGTTAGTAAAGACACTGCTTTTAGTGGGGGAATTCAGGCCAAGTTAAGGGATTAAAGAGTGTAGTGAGATATTTCCCTTGTCCTCCCAAAGCTTATTAGCTTGGTGAGACTTGTGGAACACTTGGTTACTTCAGGAGGCATTTAAAGGCTGAGACGGGTGGTTCAGACGGGGTGGGTGCCGCTGCAGAAGCGAAGAGGGAACATGTGTGTGTGGGGAACCTGGGGGCGAGGCAGGCCCCGAGGAGGGGCTGAGTGGGCCAGGAGGAAGGCAGAGGACGTGTCTGTATTACGTAACAGGAAGTGTGAACAGAAAAGCTGGGTTAGGGTTATTGTAGGGGAAGAGTGAAAAGTACCTTTAGAATTGTCCGATTGAGTTCAACCGTGAATACCAGGCATAGGATTCCTGACTTTCCTTGGACATGATGAAAAGTAGTGGTTCTGAAAATCTGAAAACTCGAGGGCGGGGTATGGTCTGGAGAAGGAAGCAAAAGGGACAAGAAACTGTTGAGACATTAAAGTGAATCAGGGATGAGGGGACGAAGTTCAGTGACCCAATCAGTTGTCCACTTGTTTGAGCATTTAGCCGGGAGCAAGGTTCCCCAGGGTGGGGGATGCGGGGGAGTACAGAGATCAACCTGAGCAAGGTGCATTCACCGGAGGGCGTTTTACTGAGTGAGACAAGCCGGACAGAGAAAAACGAATACTTTGGTGGTATCGCTTATATGTGGAATCTAAAAATTACAACCAACTAGTGAAGCAAACGAAAAAGAGAAGCAGCCTCACAGATAGAAGAAACCCGTGGTCACCAGTGTTGGGGAAAGGCATGGGAGGCACAACCTTCTGGATGGAAGAGAGGCTTGTGGATATACTGTACAACGTGGTGAACAGAGCTGATAGTTTGTAATAGCTGTGAATGGAAATTAGCCCTTAAAATTGTATAAAAAATATACTTCCCCATCCTTAAAAAATATAAATAAATCGAAAACCCTGAAGGGATGCTCACATCTGAGAAAAAGGCCTCTGTATCAGGAGTAGAGTGGTGTTTAAAAGAAAAAAAATTCTCATGGACCCCGAGTTGACTTCAGTCATTTTTATTATGGTTGTTGCTGTGTGTGCACACTCAGTTGTGTCTGACTCTTTGTGACCCCATAGACTATAGCCTGCAAGGCTCCTCTGTCCATGGGATTTCCTAGGCAAGAATACCCGAGTGGGTGGAGGACGGAGGGGTCAGGGATATACATACGACTAATTTGGGATTATACATAAACAACAGAACTCTGTAAAAGCAAAAAGTAAAATAAAAATAATTATTAAAAAAATAAAGAGGGCTTCCCTGGTGGTCCAGTGGGTAAGGACACCGCCTTGCAGTGCAAGGGGCGCCGGTTCCATCCCTGGCCTGGGAGGATCCCACGTGCCGCGGAGCAGCTGGATCTATGTGTCCAATTACCCAGCGGAGCTCTGGAGCGCATGCGCCCAGAGCCGGTGCTCTGCGACAACAGAGGCCACTGCGATGGGAGGCCCACATGGGCCAAAGAACAAAGATGGATGAAAATAGATAAATGAAAAACCAATAGAAGAAGTGGCCCGCCTGCCCCCCTCCCTCTCCACCCCCCCCCCCCACCAAAAAAAAAAAAAAGTATATATATATATAAAAAAAAGAATACTGGAGTGGGTTGCCATGCCCTCCTCCAGGGCATCTTCCCAATCTAGGGATAAAACCTGCATCTCTTATACCTCCTGTATTGGCAGAGGGGTTCTTTACCACTAGCACCATCTGGGAAGCCCATTTTTATTATAATTTTATTTAAATGTGTGTACAATAAGGCTAGGTAGAAACCCTTAATACTTATACCTCCATAAACCCCAAAGAGATATACACATTAAAAACAAATCGAATGACAAAATCAATAACATGCAAATTACCACCATTAATTTAACGTGATGGATGATGTTTTTGGCTAAAATGAAACTGCAGTGGATGAATGAGTGTGGTCCTGCCGGCCTATCAGATTATTAGTGTTGCTGTCAGTGTGCAGCTGATAGTTTGTAATAGCTGTGAATGGAAATTAGCCCTTAAAATTGTATAAAAAATATACTTCCCCATCCTTAAAAAATATAAATAAATCGAAAACCCTGAAGGGATGCTCACATCTGAGAAAAAGGCCTCTGTATCAGGAGTAGAGTGGTGTTTAAAAGAAAAAAAATTCTCATGGACCCCGAGTTGACTTCAGTCATTTTTATTATGGTTGTTGCTGTGTGTGCACACTCAGTTGTGTCTGACTCTTTGTGACCCCATAGACTATAGCCTGCAAGGCTCCTCTGTCCATGGGATTTCCTAGGCAAGAATACCCGAGTGGGTGGAGGACGGAGGGGTCAGGGATATACATACGACTAATTTGGGATTATACATAAACAACAGAACTCTGTAAAAGCAAAAAGTAAAATAAAAATAATTATTAAAAAAATAAAGAGGGCTTCCCTGGTGGTCCAGTGGGTAAGGACACCGCCTTGCAGTGCAAGGGGCGCCGGTTCCATCCCTGGCCTGGGAGGATCCCACGTGCCGCGGAGCAGCTGGATCTATGTGTCCAATTACCCAGCGGAGCTCTGGAGCGCATGCGCCCAGAGCCGGTGCTCTGCGACAACAGAGGCCACTGCGATGGGAGGCCCACATGGGCCAAAGAACAAAGATGGATGAAAATAGATAAATGAAAAACCAATAGAAGAAGTGGCCCGCCTGCCCCTCCCTCTCCACCCCACCCCCCCACCAAAAAAAAAAAAAAGTATATATATATATAAAAAAAAGAATACTGGAGTGGGTTGCCATGCCCTCCTCCAGGGCATCTTCCCAATCTAGGGATAAAACCTGCATCTCTTATACCTCCTGTATTGGCAGAGGGGTTCTTTACCACTAGCACCATCTGGGAAGCCCATTTTTATTATAATTTTATTTAAATGTGTGTACAATAAGGCTAGGTAGAAACCCTTAATACTTATACCTCCATAAACCCCAAAGAGATATACACATTAAAAACAAATCGAATGACAAAAATCAATAACATGCAAATTACCACCATTAATTTAACGTGATGGATGATGTTTTTTGGCTAAAATGAAACTGCAGTGGATGAATGAGTGTGGTCCTGCCGGCCTCAGCTTAGACTCCGAGTTCAGGCCGTAGTGCGCCGGCAGAGCCTCCATCCTGCTGCCGGGCTCTGTTTGAACCACCGCGAAACCTTTGTTTGAACAGCTGGCCACAGGTGAATGCATTATTTACCCACGGAGGCCGCCTCTGTTCTTTTCTTGTTAGCCAGAGACAATGGAAGCGGCATCCTTTGTGCCAGCTGGGTCCTAAACAGGAAGCAGAAGCGGTGCTGAGCTTTGTTGGGGGGCAAGAGGAAGCAGGGAGGAGGCCCTGGAAGAAAACTGAGTGGTGGAGGCTGGGGCTCGGTAGAGGATTGGGAGAAAACGGTCAGCGTCTCACAAAACCGAGAGGGAGCCTAGCATCCAACATTGAGTTCAGCTGGGGTGTGACGTCGCTTTCTTCAACTATTGAATTCGCACCAAGTGGGGATTTCAGAGACATTTCAAATATTTGATTTGATATTTAAGATATTGGATCAGGGGGCTCCCCCCACCCCCCCAACCACTGTATCAGTGGGTGGAATATAATATTTGTGGAATATTACGTTACTATCTCCTATACAGTTCTGTGTTTTTATGGTATATAGGAGACTTCCCCCAGAGAAGGGAGGGTGGTTGTGAAGTTCAGCTCTGGCTCTCTGAGTGGGCGGAGCGCTGAAAACGCTTCACCTGGGGCTCGTTCGTGGCCCCGCCTCCACCCCAGTTGTTTAAGGGCTTCTCACCTGCGGCTGGTTCTAGACCCGAGGCTGCGGCCAGCGCTGAGCCGGGGCCGTTTGCAAGTCTGCCTTCTCTCTCAGACTCAGGGCCAGAGGTAAGGGGGCCTGGGGTTCAATCTCAACTTTTTCTCCGTTTCCTGTGAGACTTTAGACAGTCTCTCCCTCTGTACTGCGGCGGTAGTAATAATGACCGCTTTGCACGTGCTTAACGTACAAGGACGCCAGGCAGACGGTGAGTGCATCACTTGACGGTGATGGGGACGGCGTTAGTTAAGCCAGTGATGTTTGACCCCGCAGGAAAGCGCTGGGCCTGCTCTTTGAAGGTTTGCATTTTAACAGGTTCTTCAGGAGAAATGATCGGCTGGTAATGATGAGCTCTCTTTGCTAAAAACCCAACAGCAGGCTATGAAAATATATCAGGAATTGTGAACCTTCTTTATGTCAGCCCTCTGTGCGTCAACCACCATGAAACCTTTGTTTGAACAGCTGGCCACAGGTGAATGCATTATTTACCCACGGAGGCCGCCTCTGTTCTTTTCTTGTTAGCCAGAGACAATGGAAGCGGCATCCTTTGTGCCAGCTGGGTCCTAAACAGGAAGCAGAAGCGGTGCTGAGCTTTGTTGGGGGGCAAGAGGAAGCAGGGAGGAGGCCCTGGAAGAAAACTGAGTGGTGGAGGCTGGGGCTCGGTAGAGGATTGGGAGAAAACGGTCAGCGTCTCACAAAACCGAGAGGGAGCCTAGCATCCAACATTGAGTTCAGCTGGGGTGTGACGTCGCTTTCTTCAACTATTGAATTCGCACCAAGTGGGGATTTCAGAGACATTTCAAATATTTGATTTGATATTTAAGATATTGGATCAGGGGGCTCCCCCCACCCCCCCAACCACTGTATCAGTGGGTGGAATATAATATTTGTGGAATATTACGTTACTATCTCCTATACAGTTCTGTGTTTTTATGGTATATAGGAGACTTCCCCCAGAGAAGGGAGGGTGGTTGTGAAGTTCAGCTCTGGCTCTCTGAGTGGGCGGAGCGCTGAAAACGCTTCACCTGGGGCTCGTTCGTGGCCCCGCCTCCACCCCAGTTGTTTAAGGGCTTCTCACCTGCGGCTGGTTCTAGACCCGAGGCTGCGGCCAGCGCTGAGCCGGGGCCGTTTGCAAGTCTGCCTTCTCTCTCAGACTCAGGGCCAGAGGTAAGGGGGCCTGGGGTTCAATCTCAACTTTTTCTCCGTTTCCTGTGAGACTTTAGACAGTCTCTCCCTCTGTACTGCGGCGGTAGTAATAATGACCGCTTTGCACGTGCTTAACGTACAAGGACGCCAGGCAGACGGTGAGTGCATCACTTGACGGTGATGGGGACGGCGTTAGTTAAGCCAGTGATGTTTGACCCCGCAGGAAAGCGCTGGGCCTGCTCTTTGAAGGTTTGCATTTTAACAGGTTCTTCAGGAGAAATGATCGGCTGGTAATGATGAGCTCTCTTTGCTAAAAACCCAACAGCAGGCTATGAAAATATATCAGGAATTGTGAACCTTCCTTATGTCAGCCCTCTGTGCGTCTGTGGTCAGTTGAAGTTTGCCTAAGCAGAGAAAGGGTGATGAAGGAAGGGTGTGAAGAAACAGAACCGAACAGGCAGGGCCTTGTCCGAGGCGCTTCAGAAAACCTTTCTTTCTAAGTGTTAGTCCTGCGTTGAACAAACAGATGTGCTAATGATGTGTTGTCAGTCTTGTTAACTGTAACAGGTCCCCAAAGACAATTATGTGGCACCCTTGGGTCTCTTGAGACAGTCTGTTGAGTCTGACAGGCCCCGTGTCAGTCAGAGCCCCGAGCAGTGCACCCGGGACAGGAAGACGGCCGCGGGGAGGGGAGAGGGGCCGAGGTGTGGGAACGGGATGGGGCAGGGCGGCCTAGCCGGGGGGGCTCTGGCGGAGGGCAGCCAGGGCTCAGTCTCCGCAGAGCTTGGGGGTCGGTGCTGAAAACGCTTCTGTTGACTCAGGTGACCCGTGAGGGAGCCGTGCTGCTTGACCACTGGCTCTCTAAGGCCTGTGCTGAGGGTGGGGGCAGGGAGAGGCATTGGCTCTCTGGCACTTCTGGTCTGTTTCACTTCCTGTTTCACCAGGAAGGCGGCCAGAGAGGGTCTTCAGACATTGACTGTCAGGTCCTGGCGGATGGAAGACGGGCATCGCCCCCAGGTACCGGGGCGCTCCTTGTGATGTGGTCTGGGATGTTGGCTAAGTCCTTTCCAAGTTCTGTGCTCTCTTCCACACTTACACCTTGGGTTGGCACTCCGCAAACACTTTATGAACACGCTTCGATGCCTTTTGCCGATGTATCTGCTAAGTGTCCTCAGTGGGGAATCCCCATGCGTGGTCCAGTCTCAGACAGAAGGAGTGGCTAGCTGAGATGGAGGACGGGCTGGTGAAGGGAGGTGGGGAGAGGTTGATGAGGTGCTCAGGACTTGAAGGGGCTGGGTGCTCCTCTTTCTCAGGTGCACCCATCGTGTACGTGGGAGGAGGTTTCTCTCCCGCTCCTGGATCAGGGCAGGATTCTGCCTTTGCCATGGAATTGAAATATAGCCGTGTGTTTTGCTGTTGCTTAGATAGTCCTGTTGTAATGGTTAAAAAAAGTGGGAGTGTTGGTTGCTCAGTCCCGAGTTCCTTCCTCCAGGGGATCTTCCTGACCCAGACTCAGACCTAGGTTGAATCTGTACTGCAGGCAGGCTCTTTACCATCTGAGTCACCTTTTGGAGGCTCTGTAATGGTAAAGTGGCAGATTCTGGGTAAGGGCAGGAGGGTGAGTTGGGGTGAAGATGGAGCTTGTAACTGTAGCTTTGGGAAGGGCAATGTCTTTCTCCAAATTTGCGGGTATCAGCATTGAGGGTGGAGAAGGAAATGGCAACCCACTCCTGTATTCTTGCCTGGAAAACTCCATGGACAGAGAGGCCTGGCGGCTACAGTCCATGCGGTCTTAGATATTTATATTCTCCCTGATGGTTCAGTGGTGAGGAATCTGCCTGCAATGCAGGACACCCGGGCTTCATCCCTGGGTTGGGGAGATCCCCCTGGAGGAGGGCATGGCAACCCTCTCCAGTATTCTTGCCTGCAGAATCCCCATGGACAGAGGAGCTTGATGGGGTGCAGTCTGTGGGGGCAAACGGAGTCAGACATGACTGAAGTGACCCTGCAGTAGCAGCATTGAAGGATTTGGCTCAGCTCAGGGAGGCAGCCTCAGTGTTTGGAGGCAGAGACTGGGGGGAGGGTCACCTCTGGTCTGAGACGTGACGTTGGACAGGTTGACCTCTGCTTTTTTATTTGAAGGAGGAAATGGTAATGTGCAGTTTGCCAGATTAAGATCAGGTGAGCAGATGTTATCTGTTATAATGTAGTCATAGTTATACATAGTTGGCTGGTGGTTGCCAACAGGCAAGTGGCTGAGAGAGGGTTGGAATATGACCTTGGGGTTAGCCAATGTAAGCTTTTATAGATAGAATGGATAAAGAAGGTCCTACTGTATACCACAGGGAACTCTGTTCAGTCTCCTATGATCAATCATAATGGAAAAGAATATAAAAGGATGCATATTTATGTATTACTGAATCATTTTTCTGTACAGAAGAAATTAACACATCATTGTAAATTAAGTATACCACAATAAAAAAAAACTTACAAAAATAGTGCAGTCACTTTGGAAAAGATTTTGAAAGTTTCTTATAAAATCAAACATATAAATTAAACACTACGGGGGAAAAACAACCAGAAAAAAGCAGTCATGGTTTTTTTCTGTGTGTGAAATGTTTTAAATGTTTACATTTAATTAAATGCTTTTAATAAAATAATGCACCCTAATGCAATTATGCTATTTACAAGATAATTGCAGGTTTTATAAGAATGTTAATTCAGAGTATGTATTAATGAGATGCAAAATTTAAATTTAGTTTTATTTTTATTAATAGTTTTTAATCAAAGTAAAAGTGGTAATAAAATACAACTAAAAGTGTCTGAAAGGAAATAAAAAACAGTCCTTTGGCTTTCATTTCCCAAGCCAAATTTTTAGAGCCAGTTGAGTGAGTGAGTGCTAGTTGCTCAGTCATGCCTGACTCTGCGAATCCGCGGACCGCAGCCTGCCAGGCTCTTCTGTCCGTGGAATTCTCCGGGTGAGGATTCTGGAGTGGGTTGCCATGCCCTTCTTCTCCAAAGGATCTTCCCAACCCAGGGATCGAACCCACACCTCTTAGGACTCCCGTGCTGGCACACGGGTTCTTTACTGCTAGTGCCACCTGGGAAGCATTTTTGGTTAGATCTCTCATGAGTATTTTTATTATTAAGACTGTATAAATATCATTTATTAATATTTGAGCCAAATAGTGTATTCTGATTCTGTGTACTTTGTATACACTTTATTTTTCTAGAGGTAATAACTGCCTTAAAAAAAAAACTTGCTCCATGTTTTATGCAGCTTTTGCTAATTTCTCCCCGAGAGTCTAATAGATCTGTCAAATATCTATCCTTATTGCTTTCTAGACACTTCAGTGGGGGAGAGAACCTCTGAGTTCCATTTCCCCTTCTCATAGCCCTCTTTCCTTCTGCTCTGGCTTCTGTTTCTTTAGGCCAGTCCCACACACCCAGTGATCCGAGGAGTTTCACTGACCGCTCTCCTCATTAAAATCCTCTTTTCATTAATGCGTCTTCTTTTTTTTTTTTTTCAATCATAAAGAATAAAAAACTTTTAAACAATCTTTTCAAAAATTAAAAGTAAATTAAGTATACCACAAAAAAAAAACTTACAAAATAGTGCAGTCACTTTGGAAAAGATTTTGAAAGTTTCTTATAAAATCAAACATATAAATTAAACACTACGGGGGAAAAAAAACCAGAAAAAAGCAGGCATGGTTTTTTTCTGTGTGTGAAATGTTTTAAATGTTTACATTTAATTAAATGCTTTTAATAAAATAATGCACCCTAATGCAATTATGCTATTTACAAGATAATTGCAGGTTTTATAAGAATGTTAATTCAGAGTATGTATTAATGAGATGCAAAATTTAAATTTAGTTTTATTTTTATTAATAGTTTTTAATCAAAGTAAAAGTGGTAATAAAATACAACTAAAAGTGTCTGAAAGGAAATAAAAAACAGTCCTTTGGCTTTCATTTCCCAAGCCAAATTTTTAGAGCCAGTTGAGTGAGTGAGTGCTAGTTGCTCAGTCATGCCTGACTCTGCGAATCCGCGGACCGCAGCCTGCCAGGCTCTTCTGTCCGTGGAATTCCCCGGGGTGAGGATTCTGGAGTGGGTTGCCATGCCCTTCTTCTCCAAAGGATCTTCCCAACCCAGGGATCGAACCCACACCTCTTAGGACTCCCGTGCTGGCACACGGGTTCTTTACTGCTAGTGCCACCTGGGAAGCATTTTTGGTTAGATCTCTCATGAGTATTTTTATTATTAAGACTGTATAAATATCATTTATTAATATTTGAGCCAAATAGTGTATTCTGATTCTGTGTACTTTGTATACACTTTATTTTTCTAGAGGTAATAACTGCCTTAAAAAAAAAACTTGCTCCATGTTTTATGCATCTTTTGCTAATTTCTCCCTGAGAGTCTAATAGATCTGTCAAATATCTATCCTTATTGCTTTCTAGACACTTCAGTGGGGGAGAGAACCTCTGAGTTCCATTTCCCCTTCTCATAGCCCTCTTTCCTTCTGCTCTGGCTTCTGTTTCTTTAGGCCAGTCCCACACACCCAGTGATCCGAGGAGTTTCACTGACCGCTCTCCTCATTAAAAATCCTCTTTTCATTAATGTCCTGTCTTTTCCCCCTTAGTTTGCTTCCTCTTTTTGCTGCAGCACATCCTATAAGTAGCTTCTTTAAAAAGGGTGATTTTCCTGAAGGTTTGTTTGAAAATGCTTTTGTTCTTTTTCTTGGCTGGTAGAATTCTCTGGTCAAACTAAGTTGAAATGAACTATATCTAAAATTTGAAAGCAGGACTCATTGGTCATGAAAGGTGTGATGTGCTTAGATTGTTTCCCTAGGGGATCTGATTTCTTTTCTCCCTATGTAGCTGGACCCCAAGCCCGGCACCTCTCCCGGGCTCTGTGGGAGAGACTCGCTTCCTTCTAGTTAGCACCCCACTTTCAGCTTGCTGAGGTGGTAAGTTCCTCACACTGTTTAGTCAGATACCCTCCTCCACTTGTTCCCTGTCTTTAAGAATTTGTAGATATTTATATCAAATATAAATGCAGCAATATATTTTAGATCCATCTCCTAGAGTAGTGGGAACAAACGCCAAAATAAACAAGTGGAACCTCATTCAGCTTAAAAATTTTGCAAAGCAAAGGAAACCATAAACAAAACAAATGCAACCTACAGAATGGGAGAAAATATTTGCAAATGAGGCAACCATCAAGGACTTAATTGCCAACATATACAAACAGACTATACAGCTCCATGTTTAGAAAAATACAAAACAAAACAAACCAAACCAATCAAAAAAAAAAAATGGGCAGAAGACATAGACATTTTTCTAAAGAAGACATACAGGTAGCCAACAGGCACATGAAAAGATGCCCAAACACTGCTGATTGTTAGAAAAGTGCAAATCAGAGCTACATTGCATAGATCAGAATGGCCATTTTCCAAAGTCTACAATTTTGTAATTATCCTCCAATTAAAAGTATACTTTTGGCCGATGTGTGGCAGTAAACAACAAAACCTTATACAAAATAATAATAAATAAAACTTTATGGAATTAGAAAAAGGAATGAAAAAGAGCAAAAAAAAAAAACCTTTCAAAAATGAAGGACTCTATAGCGGCATAAGTAATAAATGCTGGAGCGGGTCTGTTTCTTTAGGCCAGTCCCACACACCCAGTGATCCGAGGAGTTTCACTGACCGCTCTCCTCATTAAAAATCCTCTTTTCATTAATGTCCTGTCTTTTCCCCCTTAGTTTGCTTCCTCTTTTTGCTGCAGCACATCCTATAAGTAGCTTCTTTAAAAAGGGTGATTTTCCTGAAGGTTTGTTTGAAAATGCTTTTGTTCTTTTTCTTGGCTGGTAGAATTCTCTGGTCAAACTAAGTTGAAATGAACTATATCTAAAATTTGAAAGCAGGACTCATTGGTCATGAAAGGTGTGATGTGCTTAGATTGTTTCCCTAGGGGATCTGATTTCTTTTCTCCCTATGTAGCTGGACCCCAAGCCCGGCACCTCTCCAGGGCTCTGTGGGAGAGACTCGCTTCCTTCTAGTTAGCACCCCACTTTCAGCTTGCTGAGGTGGTAAGTTCCTCACACTGTTTAGTCAGATACCCTCCTCCACTTGTTCCCTGTCTTTAAGAATTTGTAGATATTTATATCAAATATAAATGCAGCAATATATTTTAGATCCATCTCCTAGAGTAGTGGGAACAAACGCCAAAATAAACAAGTGGAACCTCATTCAGCTTAAAAATTTTGCAAAGCAAAGGAAACCATAAACAAAACAAATGCAACCTACAGAATGGGAGAAAATATTTGCAAATGAGGCAACCATCAAGGACTTAATTGCCAACATATACAAACAGACTATACAGCTCCATGTTTAGAAAAATACAAAACAAAACAAACCAAACCAATCAAAAAAAAAAAATGGGCAGAAGACATAGACATTTTTCTAAAGAAGACATACAGGTAGCCAACAGGCACATGAAAAGATGCCCAAACACTGCTGATTGTTAGAAAAGTGCAAATCAGAGCTACATTGCATAGATCAGAATGGCCATTTTCCAAAGTCTACAATTTTGTAATTATCCTCCAATTAAAAGTATACTTTTGGCCGATGTGTGGCAGTAAACAACAAAACCTTATACAAAATAATAATAAATAAAACTTTATGGAATTAGAAAAAGGAATGAAAAAGAGCAAAAAAAAAAAACCTTTCAAAAATGAAGGACTCTATAGCGGCATAAGTAATAAATGCTGGAGCGGGTGTGAGAAAAGGGAACCCTCCTCCACTTTTGGTGGGAATGTAAATTGGTGCAGCCACTATAGAGAACCATATAGTTTTTTCTTAAAATAAAAAGTTACTGTATGATCTTGCCATCCCACTCCTGGGCACATATCTGCAGAAAAACACAATTTGAAAAGATACATGCATCTCAGTGTTCATAACAGCACTGTTTACGGTAGCCAAGACACAAAAGTAACCTGTGTCCATTGAAAAATGAATGGATAAAGAAGATGTGATATGTACATACACAATGTATATAATACAATTATATATATACAATACAATAGATACACACACACACACACACACACACACACACACAGAATGGAGTGTTACTCAGCCATAAAAAGAGAATGGAATAATACCATTTGTAGCTACATGGATAGACCTAGAGGTTATCATACTAAATGAAGTCAAAGACAAATATATGATATCACTTATGGTGGCATCTAAAGAGATACAAAGGAACTTTACTTACAAAACAGAAACAGAGTCACTGATAGAAAAAACCCTTTTGATTACCAAAGGGGAGAAGCAGGGGAGGGATAAATTAGGAGTTTGGGATTAACAGATACACACACTACTATATATAAAATAAACAACAAGGACCTACTGCGTAGCACAGGGAACTATAGTCCATATCCTGTAAGAATCTATAATGGAAAAGAATTTGAAAAAGAATATATGGGTAACAAAATCACTTGATTGTATACCTGAAACATTGTGTCAGCTGTGCCTAAATTAAAAAAAGCCCTCCCCAACCAAACATTTGCTGAAATCTTTCATGTGTCATTACCTCTTCTGTATGCCTCAGTAAAGGACTCTATAGCAACATATTGAGAAAGAAAGAAAGTTGATACCCAGGTCTGTCCTGTCTCATGCAGGTTCTCTGTCCACTATGGATCAGGCAATTGTTATTGATAATGAATTTAGCAATGGGCCATTACAGTGTTACATATAAGAATTTTATGTCTATCTGCTTCAGAGGGCAAAGGACACTGATTATGCAAAACAAACTCCATCCTGTCCTAGGAAAGGTGGTTCATCTCCAACAGAAGAATACCACCGGTATCCTGGGAGGTGAAATACAGGGTCCCATGGCTGTGAATGGACTGCCTGGGGACTTCAGACTCAACCTTAAATGTGATTACATGAATGTACTATATCATGGTGAGGGAGAAAATTACCAATAAGGACTTTTTCCTTTTTCATCTTGTCCATTATTTTTCTTCCTTTTTTAAAAAAATGGGTTTTCTTCGTGAATCTGAAGGCTCTGAATGAAAGATAATGATAATAGCTTGTTTGTTTACGTAGCTATAAAGACAACCATTATAGCTAATTTGTTTCCATAGCCACCTACAGTATTTCTTGCCCATATGCAGGTGGATCAAGGCCAGTGGTCAGAACAAAAACAATCTAAACTCTGAAAATACCAGTTTTGGTCAGCTGGGACCAAAGAGAAAGGCAAGATAGGGCGAAGGGGAGAGAAGGGAAGAAGGAAGCATGAGGGCATCAGTAGGAAAAACAAGGCTTGAGTGAAGGGCTTCATAGAGACATATCAGAAAGGAAATTCGAGACTGAATTTCAGGACAGTTTCATGGTCTAGGTCTAACATTCTGAGGATTCCCCCGGTTCTTTTCATTTAGTTATTTTATTATTGCCCCTTTATTTTAAGGTCTTCAGTGTGCTGAGTGCTGCCCCACCTGTCTTGGCCTGTCTCCTCTGTGTCCTGATGTTTTATCAAAGATGCAGAAAGGAGGATGGTGCCCAAGTTGTGTGAGTGGAGTTTATTTTTGCAATCGGGCAGGGCAGGAAGAGCAACCCTACGCTGTGCTAGATCTTCTCTTGTCTGGTGGGTGGGCAGGTGACCAGGAGGCTCCTGCTTCCTCATTGTGTGACTTGTGCCAGGGCTGGTGGTGTGGCTGTCATTACAAAGATCCCCTGAGATGTACATTGCTCTCTGTGTCCTTTGGTAACCAATGTGGGCACGCCAAGAGAACAAGAATGGGCCTTCCATGTACAGCACATGGAACTCTGCTCAATGTTTTGTGGCAGCCTGGATGGGGAGAGGGTGTGGAGAATGAGTACATGTATGTGTATGGCTGAGTCCCTTCTCTCTTCAGTTGAAACGATTGCTACAGTGTTAACTGGCTGTACCCCAATGCAAAATAAAAAGTTAAAAAAAGAGAATGATGTTTCCTCCTCTCCCAGAGATAGTGAAGAACAGGAAAGCCTTACACGCTGCCATCCATAGGTCACAAAGAGTTGGACACGACTTAGCCATTGAATGACAACAGTTTCTCCTCTCAACTCCTGCATATCATCCCCTTGAATTCTTTGAGTCTGCAGAAGGAGGGTTAGCATCGTGCAGAGAGGAGGGCAGCTGCTCTTGGCAGTGCACCTGCCTCAGGCCCAGGACATGAAGTCTAATCCCCTGTCTACACAGGTGGGCACTGTGAACTCAGATGCTGACCTCGTGTGCCTCAACTTCCTAGGTTGTATAATGAGGAAACTAGAAATCTCGGCAATCCTTTGAACTAGGACATTCTGTGAAGCTTGTGGCAGATACATATTCTAGAGCTGTGTGTAGAAATATCTTGGAGATCCTGTGGGTTCTGTCCCAGACACTCCAGAATATTGTAGTCTGGGGTGAGTCTGCTTTTTTTTTATAGAGACATATCAGAAAGGAAATTCGAGACTGAATTTCAGGACAGTTTCATGGTCTAGGTCTAACATTCTGAGGATTCCCCCGGTTCTTTTCATTTAGTTATTTTATTATTGCCCCTTTATTTTAAGGTCTTCAGTGTGCTGAGTGCTGCCCCACCTGTCTTGGCCTGTCTCCTCTGTGTCCTGATGTTTTATCAAAGATGCAGAAAGGAGGATGGTGCCCAAGTTGTGTGAGTGGAGTTTATTTTTGCAATCGGGCAGGGCAGGAAGAGCAACCCTACGCTGTGCTAGATCTTCTCTTGTCTGGTGGGTGGGCAGGTGACCAGGAGGCTCCTGCTTCCTCATTGTGTGACTTGTGCCAGGGCTGGTGGTGTGGCTGTCATTACAAAGATCCCCTGAGATGTACATTGCTCTCTGTGTCCTTTGGTAACCAATGTGGGCACGCCAAGAGAACAAGAATGGGCCTTCCATGTACAGCACATGGAACTCTGCTCAATGTTTTGTGGCAGCCTGGATGGGGAGAGGGTGTGGAGAATGAGTACATGTATGTGTATGGCTGAGTCCCTTCTCTCTTCAGTTGAAACGATTGCTACAGTGTTAACTGGCTGTACCCCAATGCAAAATAAAAAGTTAAAAAAAGAGAATGATGTTTCCTCCTCTCCCAGAGATAGTGAAGAACAGGAAAGCCTTACACGCTGCCATCCATAGGTCACAAAGAGTTGGACACGACTTAGCCATTGAATGACAACAGTTTCTCCTCTCAACTCCTGCATATCATCCCCTTGAATTCTTTGAGTCTGCAGAAGGAGGGTTAGCATCGTGCAGAGAGGAGGGCAGCTGCTCTTGGCAGTGCACCTGCCTCAGGCCCAGGACATGAAGTCTAATCCCCTGTCTACACAGGTGGGCACTGTGAACTCAGATGCTGACCTCGTGTGCCTCAACTTCCTAGGTTGTATAATGAGGAAACTAGAAATCTCGGCAATCCTTTGAACTAGGACATTCTGTGAAGCTTGTGGCAGATACATATTCTAGAGCTGTGTGTAGAAATATCTTGGAGATCCTGTGGGTTCTGTCCCAGACACTCCAGAATATTGTAGTCTGGTGAGTCGCGTGAACTTTTGACTTCCAGTGCATGTAAAAGTTGTGTTTACACAACTATACTGCAGTCTTAACTCTGTACTAGCATTATGTGCAAAAACCTTACAGACTTTGTGTGAAGTGAAAGTCACTCAGCCGTGTCTGACTCTTTGCAACCCCGTGGACTGTAGCCTGCCAGGCTCCTCTGTTCATGGAATTCTCCAGGCGGGAATACTGGAGTGGGCAGCTGTTAACTTCTCCAGAGGATCTTCCCTAATCACTGCTAAACAATGCTAGCCATCATCCGAGGCTTCAGGGAGTCAATCCTTTGCAAAATCAAACAGCAAAGATCACTGATCACAGATCACCCTAACAAATATAATGCTAATGGAAAAGTTTGAAATATTGTAGGAATTACCAAAATGTGACAGACAAGAAGTGAACAGATGCTGTTGAAAGCGCAGCACTGATAAACCGACTTGGTGAGGGTTGCTGTAAACCTTCAACTTATTTTTTTAGAAAATGCAATATCTGAGAAGCACAGTAAAGTGAAGTATGCCTGTACTGGTCACACCTCCTTTCTTAGAATGTCATTGAACATTCACTTTTTAGAAGTTTCAGTGGAGCGAACATCTCCCTCATGTGGACTAATTTTTGTTTCTCTGATAGGGAATACCAAACATTAAGAAGCAGTGAGTTTTTTTGTCCACCACGAGCTCCTTTTTGAATAATGACAAGCATTGTCCTCTAGACTGTAATCTTCATGAGGGCAGGACTCCTTTTTGTCTTATTAAGAGATCCCTGAGAGCATCTGCCTGTCCACATGACTGGAAGTGAAAGTTGGCTATATTATTTATTTTTTTTTAGCACCCAGCACCATGCCAGGCCTGTAATAAATATTTCTTGAGTTGATGCCTACCATATGGTATTCTAAGTATTATGAATGTTGGAAATTGCATAAAAGTGGATATAATGAGGAAACTAGAAATCTCGGCAATCCTTTGAACTAGGACATTCTGTGAAGCTTGTGGCAGATACATATTCTAGAGCTGTGTGTAGAAATATCTTGGAGATCCTGTGGGTTCTGTCCCAGACACTCCAGAATATTGTAGTCTGGTGAGTCGCGTGAACTTTTGACTTCCAGTGCATGTAAAAGTTGTGTTTACACAACTATACTGCAGTCTTAACTCTGTACTAGCATTATGTGCAAAAACCTTACAGACTTTGTGTGAAGTGAAAGTCACTCAGCCGTGTCTGACTCTTTGCAACCCCGTGGACTGTAGCCTGCCAGGCTCCTCTGTTCATGGAATTCTCCAGGCGGGAATACTGGAGTGGGCAGCTGTTAACTTCTCCAGAGGATCTTCCCTAATCACTGCTAAACAATGCTAGCCATCATCCGAGGCTTCAGGGAGTCAATCCTTTGCAAAATCAAACAGCAAAGATCACTGATCACAGATCACCCTAACAAATATAATGCTAATGGAAAAGTTTGAAATATTGTAGGAATTACCAAAATGTGACAGACAAGAAGTGAACAGATGCTGTTGAAAGCGCAGCACTGATAAACCGACTTGGTGAGGGTTGCTGTAAACCTTCAACTTATTTTTTTAGAAAATGCAATATCTGAGAAGCACAGTAAAGTGAAGTATGCCTGTACTGGTCACACCTCCTTTCTTAGAATGTCATTGAACATTCACTTTTTAGAAGTTTCAGTGGAGCGAACATCTCCCTCATGTGGACTAATTTTTGTTTCTCTGATAGGGAATACCAAACATTAAGAAGCAGTGAGTTTTTTTGTCCACCACGAGCTCCTTTTTGAATAATGACAAGCATTGTCCTCTAGACTGTAATCTTCATGAGGGCAGGACTCCTTTTTGTCTTATTAAGAGATCCCTGAGAGCATCTGCCTGTCCACATGACTGGAAGTGAAAGTTGGCTATATTATTTATTTTTTTTTAGCACCCAGCACCATGCCAGGCCTGTAATAAATATTTCTTGAGTTGATGCCTACCATATGGTATTCTAAGTATTATGAATGTTGGAAATTGCAACATAAGAAAGGTGAGGATATAAGCATTATGTTTTATTTTTTTTAATCTAAGAAAAAAATAATGGTGCGAAATAAAACCTTTCAGAGAAGATCACACAGCTGTTTTCTTCTTTATTACTCAGCACCTTCCTCCTCTCCAGAATTTCAAGTCCTGTTGTCTCACCAAACAGTGAAAAGAGAAAAATAAAACCTTCCAGAATGATCCCTCCTTGTTGTGTGTGTGTGTCCTTTCTGTGCTTTGGTTTGGTGGGAGTTAGCCAAGGATGAAAGAAATACCTGAGGCTCCATATCAGGATGTTAATTAGTTGTTTTCTTGTCAAAGGAATTTAAAAGATGCTTCTGAGAGAATGTCTATGTTTGATTTAGACGAGAACTTCCATCTCACCCTAGTTTTAGGTGACATCCTCAGGTATCTCCAATTAGCTCAAGAGGTGTTAAGACATTTATAAAAAAACTCTCAAAGCAAAATTAACTTTTGTTTACTTTGGTTTAAAACATATGTGCCATCCATCCCTTGAGGAGGATGAAAAGCTGTTATAAAATCTGAAAACAATTAAAAGAAGAGCTCCACTCCCTAACTGCTCAGAGGGAAGTCCAGTGCATTATACTGACTGGAAAACAGAGTTGTTTTAATTGCAGTTGGCTTTTGCAACTCTCCAGGTGAAGGAAGTCAGCTTGCTGGAAAATTTCTTTTGGCATTAGAAGCTCAGGAAATTAATAAGAAAGAACTGAGGACAAAGTTGCACTTACTGATTAAAGCACACCTCTGGAATTTCCCATGGATCCTCAAGTAACCTTTGCTTTTCTTTTTTTTAATTTCTTAAAATTTTGGCCACTTTTATTGCTTTTTTTTTTATTCTTTATTTTAAAGGTTTTACAGAGTTTTGTTGTTCACAGACATGTATGTTCCCAAAGTCATGTGCATATCCCATTTTTTAATTTTCACCCATGTTTGTTCTTTGGCTTTTGTTGGTGGCCTCCCTTGTTGCACAGCACCAGCTCTGGGCACATGCACTCCAGAGCGCTGGCTTGTAATTGGACACATCAGTTCAGCTGCTCTGCGGCACGTGGAATCTTCCCAGGCCAGGAATCAAACCAGCGCCCCCTTTCCCCTGCAAGGCAGATTTTTTACCCACTGGACCACCAGGGAATTCCTAACCATTGATTTGTAGATGCTGATGACTGCTCAGTGGAGGGCACTCGGCAGATGCAGAGAGCTCCCTTCTCTAAAAGGCTCTGGACGAGCTGGGAGTAGGAAGGGAGCAAGTCACTTGGGAGAGAACCAGAGTTTGTGGAATGAGGCAGTTCAGAGAAAGGTGAGGCCATGTTGGATTGGAGTCTAGAAGAGAGATGTGCCGGCAGGGATGGGGTGGTGCTTAATGGGGCGTCTGATTTGCCGGTAAGTGAAGAGGACTCGGAAGAGCATTCAGAACTGAGGAATGGCATGAGCCAAAGCTGGAAGGCGAGCAGTGGGCCCCATGGGTAGATGGGGTAGTGGTTCATGGAGGGTGTTAATGAGAGATGAGGCAGGAAGGCCGAGCAGGGGCTGCCTTGTGAAATGCCTTGAAGATGGTGCTGTTTGCATCTGGAATGGGTTCTCCTGAGCCCAATATCCTCCATCCTTTGCACTCTGGAATGGGTTCTCCTTAACTTTTGTTTACTTTGGTTTAAAACATATGCCATTGAGGAGGATGAAAAGCTGTTATAAAATCTGAAAACAATTAAAAGAAGAGCTCCACTCTAACTGCTCAGAGGGAAGTCCAGTGCATTATACTGACTGGAAAACAGAGTTGTTTTAATTGCAGTTGGCTTTTGCAACTCTCCAGGTGAAGGAAGTCAGCTTGCTGGAAAATTTCTTTTGGCATTAGAAGCTCAGGAAATTAATAAGAAAGAACTGAGGACAAAGTTGCACTTACTGATTAAAGCACACCTCTGGAATTTCCCATGGATCCTCAAGTAACCTTTGCTTTTCTTTTTTTTAATTTCTTAAAATTTTGGCCACTTTTATTGCTTTTTTTTTTATTCTTTATTTTAAAGGTTTTACAGAGTTTTGTTGTTCACAGACATGTATGTTCCCAAAGTCATGTGCATATCCCATTTTTTAATTTTCACCCATGTTTGTTCTTTGGCTTTTGTTGGTGGCCTCCCTTGTTGCACAGCACCAGCTCTGGGCACATGCACTCCAGAGCGCTGGCTTGTAATTGGACACATCAGTTCAGCTGCTCTGCGGCACGTGGAATCTTCCCAGGCCAGGAATCAAACCAGCGCCCCTTCCACTGCAAGGCAGATTTTTTACCCACTGGACCACCAGGGAATTCCTAACCATTGATTTGTAGATGCTGATGACTGCTCAGTGGAGGGCACTCGGCAGATGCAGAGAGCTCCCTTCTCTAAAAGGCTCTGGACGAGCTGGGAGTAGGAAGGGAGCAAGTCACTTGGGAGAGAACCAGAGTTTGTGGAATGAGGCAGTTCAGAGAAAGGTGAGGCCATGTTGGATTGGAGTCTAGAAGAGAGATGTGCCGGCAGGGATGGGGTGGTGCTTAATGGGGCGTCTGATTTGCCGGTAAGTGAAGAGGACTCGGAAGAGCATTCAGAACTGAGGAATGGCATGAGCCAAAGCTGGAAGGCGAGCAGTGGGCCCCATGGGTAGATGGGGTAGTGGTTCATGGAGGGTGTTAATGAGAGATGAGGCAGGAAGGCCGAGCAGGGGCTGCCTTGTGAAATGCCTTGAAGATGGTGCTGTTTGCATCTGGAATGGGTTCTCCTGAGCCCAATATCCTCCATCCTTTGCCCTCCACGCCCTTCCCCTTGTCTGGGACAGGTGTTGCTGTGAGATGAGGAGGGCACATAGAGATGCAGAGACAAAGTGGAGGCCTGGTGAAGATGGAGACAGATGGGAATGGTGGGATGCTAAGGATTGCTGGAAGACTCCCAGAAGCTGGGAGAAAGGCAGAGAGCACATCTTCCCAGAAGGAGCCATTCCTGATCACACCAGGATTTTGGACTTCTGACCTCCAGAAGAGAGTAAATTCTCCGTTAAGCCATGCAGTTAATGGTAATTTGTTTTTGTGGCCCGAAGAAACTTGTATAACACCCACATGGGAGAGCTTACCCTCCTCATTGTGGTCCAAGCCCTTTTAACCTCCCTAAGCAATTATCTTTGCTTCTTTAGACTTTTTTCATTTTTATTTCTCTGCGAGTAGAGGTAGAATTCCCTGTTTTAGGTCCAGTTCCTTTTCACTGTATTTCCTCTAGGGTCTGTTGGCCATGGAACCTGCGCTTGTCTGAGTGGCCCTAGGATATTCAGAGGACCTGGTCTCTTTCCTCCAAAGGCTGTGTCAATTTCAGTTCATTGCTCTTACTTCTTTTACTGATAAGGTGTTTATATAGTATTTTGTTCAAATTAAGACACTTGTGAGATTTAAAGGGGGCACTACTGATATATATATATAACAAATATAAACTGAGACCATCCTAGGTGACCCAGGACATCTGGTCATTATTCTTACTGGTCATATCTGGGTTCCAAATACTAGTCCCGTTGAGGATCCTTTCTGATCTTGTCAGTATTAATGTCAGGAATAATGGCTGGCTCAGCTTTAGTAGTGAGAAACGCAGCGTGTTCAGAATCACTGGTCTTCCAGTCTTTCTTTCTCTTGCCTTGTTGTTCTCTCCAGAGGCTTGATTTCTCTTTTTCCTTTTTAGCTCCAGGGTTATCCAACTTTTTTTGTCCTTAGACTTCTTTTGTAAAGTAACACAACCCCTGGGACCTCTTCCTCATTCTCATTTTTGCCATTCAGCCTGGGGAAAATGCTTCTCTAAAGTGAATAAGAAGATTGGGCCTCTTTTGGATGAACCATCAATGAACCTGAATCCTTTAAAATAAAGCCTAAAATATGTTAAATTATTAATTCACCCCAGAAAGAGGAAGAAAGAGTTTGTCATATTCCATACGTTAATACTGCATGGGGCTAACCCTTACACCATCTGGAGCACAGGATCCTGGGGCCATGATAGGGGCCATAGGCAGTCGCGGCATGAAAGCCAGTTGAAGAAAGAGTTTGTCATAATTCCTTTTACTGCTTCCCCTGATCACACCAGGATTTTGGACTTCTGACCTCCAGAAGAGAGTAAATTCTCCGTTAAGCCATGCAGTTAATGGTAATTTGTTTTTGTGGCCCGAAGAAACTTGTATAACACCCACATGGGAGAGCTTACCCTCCTCATTGTGGTCCAAGCCCTTTTAACCTCCCTAAGCAATTATCTTTGCTTCTTTAGACTTTTTTCATTTTTATTTCTCTGCGAGTAGAGGTAGAATTCCCTGTTTTAGGTCCAGTTCCTTTTCACTGTATTTCCTCTAGGGTCTGTTGGCCATGGAACCTGCGCTTGTCTGAGTGGCCCTAGGATATTCAGAGGACCTGGTCTCTTTCCTCCAAAGGCTGTGTCAATTTCAGTTCATTGCTCTTACTTCTTTTACTGATAAGGTGTTTATATAGTATTTTGTTCAAATTAAGACACTTGTGAGATTTAAAGGGGGCACTACTGATATATATATATAACAAATATAAACTGAGACCATCCTAGGTGACCCAGGACATCTGGTCATTATTCTTACTGGTCATATCTGGGTTCCAAATACTAGTCCCGTTGAGGATCCTTTCTGATCTTGTCAGTATTAATGTCAGGAATAATGGCTGGCTCAGCTTTAGTAGTGAGAAACGCAGCGTGTTCAGAATCACTGGTCTTCCAGTCTTTCTTTCTCTTGCCTTGTTGTTCTCTCCAGAGGCTTGATTTCTCTTTTTCCTTTTTAGCTCCAGGGTTATCCAACTTTTTTTGTCCTTAGACTTCTTTTGTAAAGTAACACAACCCCTGGGACCTCTTCCTCATTCTCATTTTTGCCATTCAGCCTGGGGAAAATGCTTCTCTAAAGTGAATAAGAAGATTGGGCCTCTTTTGGATGAACCATCAATGAACCTGAATCCTTTAAAATAAAGCCTAAAATATGTTAAATTATTAATTCACCCCAGAAAGAGGAAGAAAGAGTTTGTCATATTCCATACGTTAATACTGCATGGGGCTAACCCTTACACCATCTGGAGCACAGGATCCTGGGGCCATGATAGGGGCCATAGGCAGTCGCTGAAGTTGTTTCATGATTCCCTCACCACTGCCACTGTTGAGAGAACAAAGAGTCGTCTGTTGGATGTTCCTCTGCAGGGTGAAAGCTGGGCCACATTCTCTAAAATTAGCCTCTTTTACTCTGCTGTTGTTGCAAATGAGGAGCCTTCTAGGAGGATGTTTGCCATCACTGCCAATGACCTAGAAATGTCAGTTGCAATTAAGTACCACGCTCTGAGATATATTAGCCATATTGCTCCTCAGGAGAAATGAATGACCCCGTGTGATGTTTCGGCTACTGGATTAGAATGATGGTCTAAGAGATCTCTTGTGGAAGCCAGTGAACTTCTGTAGGACTCTAGCTGCATTTGAGAAGCGGCCACCAGCAGCCCCCAGGGCAGTAGGTCATGTGTTTGCCTAGTTCAAGAGTGCCCTTAAGGGTAGAGATTGTGTTGCCACATTCATTCATGTGTCCTGCACACCCAGCATGGTGCTCGGCAGCTGGGAGATGTTCAGGAGATGTGTACTGAATGAATGACCTATTTGTGCTGGAAAAGGTCCAGCATTTCCATCTACTGAAGTCGTATCAGTGGCTAAAAATTCCTGAGACACTCCCTAAGACCTATTCCTATTCCCAAGTGTGCTTCTTTATTTAGCTTGATGGCACTGTGTTAGGAAGAACAACATACATAAAATGCTCAGATCTGTAGCGCTCAGCTCCATTTTTATCCATGTATACACCGATGTCCCCACCACTCAGATCAAGAACATGTCTAACACACAAGAAATTTTTTTTTTTCCCCCCCCTCTGGCCTCTTCCTTTTGCTCCAGGGTTATCCAATTTTTTTGTCCTTAGACTTCTTTTGTAAAGTAACACAACCCCTGGGACCTCTTCCTCATTCTCATTTTTGCCATTCAGCCTGGGGAAAATGCTTCTCTAAAGTGAATAAGAAGATTGGGCCTCTTTTGGATGAACCATCAATGAACCTGAATCCTTTAAAATAAAGCCTAAAATATGTTAAATTATTAATTCACCCCAGAAAGAGGAAGAAAGAGTTTGTCATATTCCATACGTTAATACTGCATGGGGCTAACCCTTACACCATCTGGAGCACAGGATCCTGGGGCCATGATAGGGGCCATAGGCAGTCGCTGAAGTTGTTTCATGATTCCCTCACCACTGCCACTGTTGAGAGAACAAAGAGTCGTCTGTTGGATGTTCCTCTGCAGGGTGAAAGCTGGGCCACATTCTCTAAAATTAGCCTCTTTTACTCTGCTGTTGTTGCAAATGAGGAGCCTTCTAGGAGGATGTTTGCCATCACTGCCAATGACCTAGAAATGTCAGTTGCAATTAAGTACCACGCTCTGAGCGATATTGGCCATATTGCTCCTCAGGAGAAATGCATGCCGCCGTGTGATGTTTCGGCTACTGGATTAGAATGATGGTCTAAGAGATCTCTTGTGGAAGCCAGTGAACTTCTGTAGGACTCTAGCTGCATTTGAGAAGCGGCCACCAGCAGCCCCCAGGGCAGTAGGTCATGTGTTTGCCTAGTTCAAGAGTGCCCTTAAGGGTAGAGATTGTGTTGCCACATTCATTCATGTGTCCTGCACACCCAGCATGGTGCTCGGCAGCTGGGAGATGTTCAGGAGATGTGTACTGAATGAATGACCTATTTGTGCTGGAAAAGGTCCAGCATTTCCATCTACTGAAGTCGTATCAGTGGCTAAAAATTCCTGAGACACTCCCTAAGACCTATTCCTATTCCCAAGTGTGCTTCTTTATTTAGCTTGATGGCACTGTGTTAGGAAGAACAACATACATAAAATGCTCAGATCTGTAGCGCTCAGCTCCATTTTTATCCATGTATACACCGATGTCCCCACCACTCAGATCAAGAACATGTCTAACACACAAGAAAGCTCCCTTGTGCCCCCTTCCAGTAGACCATTTTCTGCCAAACATAACCACTCTTAGGTCTTTTGTTATCATAGGTTGGTTTTACCTGCCCTTGAACTTCTTATATATGAAATTTTATAGTGTATGGTCTCCGGTGTTGGGCTTCTTTCACTCAGTATTATGTCTGTGAGATTCATTCAAGTTGTTAATTGCTATACAGCAGCAGTTTGTTCTTTTTATCACAAGGAGGTATTCCATTATATGAATATACCACAATTTATTTATTCAGTCTAATGTTTGGGCTGTTTCTAGTTTGGACTATTATGAATGAGATTGTTACAAATGCTTTTGTACATGTCTTTAATTGCACATATGTCCTAGAATTTCATGTTTTACTTATAAGAAGGGAAGGAGAGGAAGGAAATAATAATGATAATAATAACTGATGCTCTTGAAAAGTTACACTATGCCAGGAAGTACGGTAAATGGGCAAATGCTCTGTAGCCCAGTCTATGCATGCTTTTAGTCGCTATACTGTCTGTCTTCCACATTGTACCTTAATTAGAAAAAACCCTAAAAGCAAGATAACCTTTTAGTACACTTTGTGTACATGATTAGTCAGCATCTAGAATTAATTGACTTATTTGTTTGTTGTATGGCAGCCCCTGTCCCCTGCTGGGGCTTCCCAGATGGCGCTAGTGGTAAAGAATCCGCCTGCTAATGCAGGAGACACAAGAGATATGGGTTTGATCCCCGGGTTGGGAAGATCCGCTGGAGTAGGAAGTGGCAATCCACTCCAGTATTCTTGCCTGGAAAATTCCATGGGCAGAAGATCCTGACGGGCTGCAGTCCGTGGGGCCGAGAAGAGTTGGACACAACTTTGCGACTGAGCACTCCACTTGCTGCTTCCTTCACTAGAATGGGAGCCCTGAAGATTTGGGATTGAATCCTCAATAACCAGTCCTGTGCCTGGTACTGGTAAACTCTGAATAAATAGGCTTACTTACAAGGGAACTAATTTTTAAAAAAGAGTTTGTTTGTGAGAAGGTGGTTTTTGAATCTCAGACACACTTTGTCACAAAATTGTCTTGGACACGTCTAACCCAGTCTCTTGTTACTGAGTGCCCGTGGCGGCCACCACAACCTTCCATGCTCTTAATTTCTAAGAGAACAGCTCATCAACTCGGGTGTTTTCTGATAGTATTGTGCCATTTTTACTTTTAACCTGATGTTGTGTGCATGCTAAGTAACTTTAGTCCTGTCCAACTCTTGCAAACCTAATGTTAAGCAGCCTAAAAATTTTAAAAACAATTGAGTCTTGGTTAATATACAATAAAATGCCCAGATCTTGAGTGTATTCTCTTTGATATATATGGATAGTTGAGTGTAACCATCACTCCAAATAAGGTGCAGAATTTATCTGTCATCCCATACTCTCATCAATACTCTGCCTTTTCCTGGTCATTAGCAACCACTGATCTGACTCCTTTTAGTATACGTTAGTTTTGCCTGTCTTGGACTACAAGCACATAGAAAATACAGTGTGTAGCTCTTTGGTGACCAACTTGTTTTCTTACCATGATGTTTTGAGGTTTACCCTAATTGTATATATTTTTATTGTTGTTCAAATGCTCTGTAGCCCAGTCTATGCATGCTTTTAGTCGCTATACTGTCTGTCTTCCACATTGTACCTTAATTAGAAAAAACCCTAAAAGCAAGATAACCTTTTAGTACACTTTGTGTACATGATTAGTCAGCATCTAGAATTAATTGACTTATTTGTTTGTTGTATGGCAGCCCTGTCCTGCTGGGGCTTCCCAGATGGCGCTAGTGGTAAAGAATCCGCCTGCTAATGCAGGAGACACAAGAGATATGGGTTTGATCCCCGGGTTGGGAAGATCCGCTGGAGTAGGAAGTGGCAATCCACTCCAGTATTCTTGCCTGGAAAATTCCATGGGCAGAAGATCCTGACGGGCTGCAGTCCGTGGGGCCGAGAAGAGTTGGACACAACTTTGCGACTGAGCACTCCACTTGCTGCTTCCTTCACTAGAATGGGAGCCCTGAAGATTTGGGATTGAATCCTCAATAACCAGTCCTGTGCCTGGTACTGGTAAACTCTGAATAAATAGGCTTACTTACAAGGGAACTAATTTTTAAAAAAGAGTTTGTTTGTGAGAAGGTGGTTTTTGAATCTCAGACACACTTTGTCACAAAATTGTCTTGGACACGTCTAACCCAGTCTCTTGTTACTGAGTGCCCGTGGCGGCCACCACAACCTTCCATGCTCTTAATTTCTAAGAGAACAGCTCATCAACTCGGGTGTTTTCTGATAGTATTGTGCCATTTTTACTTTTAACCTGATGTTGTGTGCATGCTAAGTAACTTTAGTCCTGTCCAACTCTTGCAAACCTAATGTTAAGCAGCCTAAAAATTTTAAAAACAATTGAGTCTTGGTTAATATACAATAAAATGCCCAGATCTTGAGTGTATTCTCTTTGATATATATGGATAGTTGAGTGTAACCATCACTCCAAATAAGGTGCAGAATTTATCTGTCATCCCATACTCTCATCAATACTCTGCCTTTTCCTGGTCATTAGCAACCACTGATCTGACTCCTTTTAGTATACGTTAGTTTTGCCTGTCTTGGACTACAAGCACATAGAAAATACAGTGTGTAGCTCTTTGGTGACCAACTTGTTTTCTTACCATGATGTTTTGAGGTTTACCCTAATTGTATATATTTTTATTGTTGTTATTTAGTCACTAAGTCGTATTCTACTCTTTTGCAACCCCGTGGACAGTAGCCCACCAGGCTCATCTGCTGAGGGGATTTCCCAGGCAAGAATACCAGAGTGGGTTGCCATTTCCTTCTCTAGGGAATCTTCCTGACCCAGGCATCAAACTCTCAAACTGAACCATGAGTATTATTCCATTGTATGAGTATCTCATAATTAATCTACTTTCTTCTTGAACCTTTTGGGTCATTTCCAGGTTTTGGTTGTTTTTGAGTAAATCTTCCACATTTTTGTGCAAGTCTTTTGTGGGCATAAATTAATTTGTCTTGGGTAAATATCTTAAGGTATAGTTATTTGGTAAGTGTATATTTAACTTATAAAAACCTTGAAAGTGATTGAATTATTTTACACTCTTACTAGCAATGTATGAACATTCCAGTTGCTCCACATCTTTATCAATATATGGTATTGTCATGGAGCTCTATATTTAACAAGCTCTGATTACCCTCAACATTTGTCTTTATGCAATTCCACACTTCTTTCTCTCTCAGTGTGTACCTTGAGCCTTTATTTATAGTCCTGGGCTTTTTTTTTTCTTTTTTTTTTTGAGTGATGAGTTTAAGAATTTCCTTGGCTCTCCCCAGCCTGAACCCTTGCTGCATGTTTGGTGTTTTCTGGTTCAGAAGAAGAGACTCTAAACTTATCTCAAGGGCTTCCCTGGTAGCTCAGTGGTAAAGAGGTTGCCTGCCAGTGCAGGAGACACGGGTTCGATCCCTAATCCGGGAAGATCCCACATGCGGTGGAGCAACTGAGCCGGTGCGCCACAGCTATGGAGCCTGTGCTCTAGAGCCTCAGGGCCACAACTATTGAGACCATGTGCCCTGAGGAGTTCCGATGCAGAATTTATCTGTCATCCCATACTCTCATCAATACTCTGCCTTTTCCTGGTCATTAGCAACCACTGATCTGACTCCTTTTAGTATACGTTAGTTTTGCCTGTCTTGGACTACAAGCACATAGAAAATACAGTGTGTAGCTCTTTGGTGACCAACTTGTTTTCTTACCATGATGTTTTGAGGTTTACCCTAATTGTATATATTTTTATTGTTGTTATTTAGTCACTAAGTCGTATTCTACTCTTTTGCAACCCCGTGGACAGTAGCCCACCAGGCTCATCTGCTGAGGGGATTTCCCAGGCAAGAATACCAGAGTGGGTTGCCATTTCCTTCTCTAGGGAATCTTCCTGACCCAGGCATCAAACTCTCAAACTGAACCATGAGTATTATTCCATTGTATGAGTATCTCATAATTAATCTACTTTCTTCTTGAACCTTTTGGGTCATTTCCAGGTTTTGGTTGTTTTTGAGTAAATCTTCCACATTTTTGTGCAAGTCTTTTGTGGGCATAAATTAATTTGTCTTGGGTAAATATCTTAAGGTATAGTTATTTGGTAAGTGTATATTTAACTTATAAAAACCTTGAAAGTGATTGAATTATTTTACACTCTTACTAGCAATGTATGAACATTCCAGTTGCTCCACATCTTTATCAATATATG
The DNA here is from genome assembly GCA_022376925.1 of Tragulus kanchil. Lineage (NCBI taxonomy): Eukaryota > Metazoa > Chordata > Mammalia > Artiodactyla > Tragulidae > Tragulus > Tragulus kanchil. Next base: position 17,399,858 of record JAIOJX010000030.1, on the reverse strand, counting down.
GTATTGTCATGGAGCTCTATATTTAACAAGCTCTGATTACCCTCAACATTTGTCTTTATGCAATTCCACACTTCTTTCTCTCTCAGTGTGTACCTTGAGCCTTTATTTATAGTCCTGGGCTTTTTTTTTTCTTTTTTTTTTGAGTGATGAGTTTAAGAATTTCCTTGGCTCTCCCCAGCCTGAACCCTTGCTGCATGTTTGGTGTTTTCTGGTTCAGAAGAAGAGACTCTAAACTTATCTCAAGGGCTTCCCTGGTAGCTCAGTGGTAAAGAGGTTGCCTGCCAGTGCAGGAGACACGGGTTCGATCCCTAATCCGGGAAGATCCCACATGCGGTGGAGCAACTGAGCCGGTGCGCCACAGCTATGGAGCCTGTGCTCTAGAGCCTCAGGGCCACAACTATTGAGACCATGTGCCCTAGAGTCCGAGTTCCATAGCAGGAGAAGTCAGCACAAGAAGCCTTCTCGCCTCAGCCAGAGAGTAGCCCCCACTCCCTGCAACTAGAGAAGAGCCTGTGGCAGCAGTGAAAACTCAGAATAGCCAGAAAAAGTAAATAAAATTAAAAAATAAAACACCTTATCTCAACTTTCCTGTCCTTGTTTAGCAGTTGTTAAGTTCCTATTGAACAACTAAGACCTGACTACTATTTTCTATTGGAGTTTTGGCTTTGACTGAATTGAACTAGAGAGTAATCTTTTCAGGGGTGGGAGTTTATCTGATTTGGTGATCATTATATGCCCAGTTTCCAGAACAGTGCTGGTGCACAATGAAGACATTTAAGACTATGGAAGTAAACATGTTATACATTAGTCAACATTTAGCAATTTATTAAGTGTTTCTGATAGTGCCACAAATAATACTTTGGCCCACACAGGCCAAAGAACAAAGATGGATGAAAATGAATAAATGAAAGACCAATAGAAGTGGCCAAAAATAAAACAAACAAACAAACCCAAAATGGAGTATGATTTACTGAGAAGGGTACAGAAATAACTAAATAGACTGAAGTTATTAATGATACGATAGAGTTCTGTGCTGGCACAGCGTTTGGCACAGTACAAGAGAAGGGGGCTGCTAAAAGTTCCCAGTCTACAAAATATCTTTCCCACCAGGCTGGCAGAACTCCTGAAATGTGTTAGAGATTTGTTTCTTGGCTTAAGGTATTCAGTATTTTTATTTTCTTGAGCTCTTTTTTAAAATTCAAAAATTTAAGGAAGGCCCATAGACATCCTTACAGGGATTATAGGGATTAGTTTAACAGACTGATTCACCAGTTCACATGGCCTAGGGATGCCCAGAAAGGGAGAAGGCGGGCCAGGTGGTTCAGCCCAGGGCTTTCTCTCCTGAGGGTGAAAGTGGAGGTGGGTGGGTGGGTGGGTGGGTGGGTGTGTGTGTGTGTCAGTGTCAGAGGGGTTGTGCATGTGAGTCAATGCTGCATTTGAGGAGCAGAGTGCAGTAGGAAAGGAAGAAAGGAAGATGACCTCTGTCAAGATTTTATTTAACATCAGTCAAACTGTTAAACCTAATGCAGATGTGTAGAAAGTATAAAAGCTATGCCCTACTTTCTTTCACTCCTAAAATCATGTACAAAACATGACTTACATGTTTTTGTTTTTTTAATTTATTTTTATTTTTTGGGGGGGCAGGTTGGGGAGGAAAGGGGGGCAGGCGGTCCACTTCTATTAGTCTTTCATTTATCTATTTTCATCCATCTTTGTTCTTTGGCCCATGTGGGCCTCCCATCGCAGTGGCCTCTGTTGTCGCAGAGCACCGGCTCTGGGCGCATGCGCTCCAGAGCACTGGCTCGGTCATTGGACACATGGGTCCAGTGGCTCCGCGGCACGTGGGATCTTCCCAGGCCAGGGATCGAACCGGCGCCCCTTGCACTGCAAGGCGGTCTCCTTACCCACTGGACCACCAGGGGAAGCCCGACTTACATGTTTTAAGGGCAGTTTTGTTTTCAGATACAGCAAATTACAAACACCTAAGCTAAACTTTATCTTTTAGGTGTAATCTTCCATGAAACAGTCCAGACGTTCTTAATATCGTTCTCTTCTTTCACCGTTTATCCTGCAGCCAGCTTAAATCCATTGACTATCCAAAGGTGTGTTTTGTTTCACCTTCGTTTTGCCTTCTCAGTCTGCCTAAACATTTCCGTCGTTGCCCAGATGTGTTCAAAGCCTCCAGTTCTTCAGCGTTCCGTTCCCCCCTCACTTGTATGAAATGAGTGACTGCCAGGCCCACAGCGGAGCAGACACGGCTGCGGAGCGGGCTGTCCCGAAGGCCCGGCACTCCTCTCACTGCTTCTCTCTGCACGGAAAGCAAGGGCCTCCTCCTCACTAGAGTCAAGGCCTGGAGTGGTCCCCGCCCACCCTGCCACCCTCGTGTCTCGCCGCGCCTGCTCTTGTTCACGGCACCTGGGCACACGGGCTCGCTCTCTTCCTCAGCGGTATCGGCTTCTTTCCTGCTGGAGGGATTTCACACGACCTGCTTCCTAGGCTCTGAACACTCTCCTTTTTTCACACGACCTGGACCTTCAAGTCCAGGCTTGACATGAGTTCTCCAGAGAGACTTTCTCAGACATCCCTGTTTATTTTTCCATGTAGCTTTACTCACTTTGAGTTTTAGAATAGTTCGAAAGAAAAAATTGAGCTAGACAGTACAGCGTTCTTAGATAGCCCCTGGACAGTTCCTTCTATTATTAACATCTTGTGTTAGTGGGGTGCATTTGTCTGCATTAATGAGCCAATATGATAATATTAACTAACGTCCATTTTATTCAGATTTCCTTAGTTTTTGTCTGTCCTCCTTCTGTTCCAGGGCCCCAGTCGGAACCCCATGTTATGTTAAGTTGTCATGTTTCCTTAGGCGCCTCTTGGCTGGGACGGTTTTTCAGACTCTGCTGGTTTTTGAAGACTTGGCAGTGCTGCATGCTGGTTAGAGGCTTTGTAGGATGCGCCTGTTTTGGAACTCCTCTGATGTCTTTTTTCCTCATGATTAGACCAGATATGGGTTTGGGAGGAAAACTTTGTAGGTAGAGTGCCATTTTCATCACATGATATGAAAGGTACATGCTATCAGTGTGATTCATGATTGTGAACATTGACCTTGGTCACCGGGCTGAAGTGGTATTTGTCAGATTTCTCTAAAATCACTTCTTTTACTGCCTTCTTTGGAAGGAAGTAACTACGCCATAGCTAAGGAGGGGGAACAGAGCTCCCTAGTCCTTTAGGGTGGAGCTTCTATAGAATTCATTTGGAATTTCTCTGCACAGGAGAGTTTTGTTCTCCATTTATTAATATAGTAAGTTATTTACTCATAGCAGTAAGGACTCATGAATATGAATTTTATACATTGGGTTACAATCCAACACGATTTGATTTATTTTGTTATTCCAGTTGTTCCACTTTTGGCCATTGGGAGCTCTTTCCGTTGGTTCCTGTGTGTCGTTGAGCTTGCTCCCTCAACTAGGTGTTTATTCGCAACACCTTTCTTTCTGCCACCACGAGGATTATCTTGTGTATTCCACCACGAGGCTTATCTTGTGTATTTCCTGCCCCACATTCAGAATCAGCCCTCCAATGAGCTCTGTTTCCTTTTATTGGAGACTGATATTAGAGACAAAGATCTAGCTGCTAGTGATGCTCATTGCTATAAATGGGGGTGTTTCCCATGTATTTTCATTAGAGTATGCTGATTCACCCATAGCATAAATCAGGCAGTATGTTATTTGTTTTCTTTTTTTCAGAACTTATTATTAAATAATAACAATTTTCATCAACTAGAGGCACAGTTAAGTTACGTGAACCCCATGATGTTAAGTTGTCTTTGTTATTAACCTAAAAAAACGTCCATTTTATTCAGATTTCCTTAGTTTTTGTCTGTCCTCCTTCTGTTCCAGGGCCCCAGTCGGAACCCCATGTTATGTTAAGTTGTCATGTTTCCTTAGGCGCCTCTTGGCTGGGACGGTTTTCAGACTCTGCTGGTTTTTGAAGACTTGGCAGTGCTGCATGCTGGTTAGAGGCTTTGTAGGATGCGCCTGTTTTGGAACTCCTCTGATGTCTTTTTTCCTCATGATTAGACCAGATATGGGTTTGGGAGGAAAACTTTGTAGGTAGAGTGCCATTTTCATCACATGATATGAAAGGTACATGCTATCAGTGTGATTCATGATTGTGAACATTGACCTTGGTCACCGGGCTGAAGTGGTATTTGTCAGATTTCTCTAAAATCACTTCTTTTACTGCCTTCTTTGGAAGGAAGTAACTACGCCATAGCTAAGGAGGGGGAACAGAGCTCCCTAGTCCTTTAGGGTGGAGTTCTATAGAATTCATTTGGAATTTCTCTGCACAGGAGAGTTTTGTTCTCCATTTATTAATATAGTAAGTTATTTACTCATAGCAGTAAGGACTCATGAATATGAATTTTATACATTGGGTTACAATCCAACACGATTTGATTTATTTTGTTATTCCAGTTGTTCCACTTTTGGCCATTGGGAGCTCTTTCCGTTGGTTCCTGTGTGTCGTTGAGCTTGCTCCCTCAACTAGGTGTTTATTCGCAACACCTTTCTTTCTGCCACCACGAGGATTATCTTGTGTATTCCACCACGAGGCTTATCTTGTGTATTTCCTGCCCCACATTCAGAATCAGCCCTCCAATGAGCTCTGTTTCCTTTTATTGGAGACTGATATTAGAGACAAAGATCTAGCTGCTAGTGATGCTCATTGCTATAAATGGGGGTGTTTCCCATGTATTTTCATTAGAGTATGCTGATTCACCCATAGCATAAATCAGGCAGTATGTTATTTGTTTTCTTTTTTTCAGAACTTATTATTGAATAATAACAATTTCCATCAACTAGAGGCACAGTTAGCAGTTATTATTCATGTAAATATTTTTTAAAAAATGGTTCAAGTCTCTTTGGGAACAGTATAGATTCTACAAAGGCTTTTTTCTCTATCATAATGCAAATCAGTTCTTCCTGGTGAGGATTTTTCAATTTTACAAAGTGGTATTAAAATATGATATTTTTTTCATGTATTTTAAAAAATTTAAGTATAGTTGATTTACAATATTGTGTTAGTTTCAGGTGTACAGCAAAGTGATTCAATGGTATATATATATCCATATCTCTATATATGGATATATGTATCTTTTTTTCCAGTAAAGGTAATTCCAAGATATTGAATATACTTCCCTGTGCTACATAGTAGGCCTTTGTTTATCTAGTTTATTTTTTATTTTATTTTTTGAATATAATTGCTTTACAATATTTGCTTTATTCATTGTGTTTTCTCACCTATATTAGCTGCTCCACTTCACCCACAGTGCCTGACACATAGTTGGCCCTCAACAAACATATGTTGAAGGATGAATGAATAAATGAATACTGGTTGGAAAGTAGGACTTTCAGCAGAGAGCTTGAATGTTCATCTAACAGCTGTTTAGAGCTGCGTTTCATATGTAAGTGGTGGTTCAGCTGAATGTGTGAAATTAAGGATTTCTTTGATATATGCACTACTTAAAAATTCATTAATTGTGTTAATGTTTACATTCTAATTTTCTCGTCAGCTTGTTTATTAACTTTACAATCAGAAAATGTACATATGATTTCTACCTAAATATTGCGCGCTGTAGGTGAGATAGCTAGATAGTGAAAACACATTTTTTATTTACTAGTGGATACAGTAAACAGGGGTGTTTGTGTGTTTGTTTTAATGCCTCCTCCATTCTTAATAGCTGTGGGCAAAGAAGTTCAAATAGAGGCACAATAAACATGCTCTCTACCTTTTCTCTGTTAAAAGTAACATTTTGAAACAAAACAGGACATGTGAAAGCACAGAGAGCTGGGAGGGCTGGGGCCTGGAGCAGGGCTCAGTGCGTGTGGATACCCAGGACTCTGGGTGCAGTCGGTCAGCAGCGGAAGGATCTCAAGCTTGCTGGAACTTATTAGAATAATAACAATTTCCATCAACTAGAGGCACAGTTAGCAGTTATTATTCATGTAAATATTTTTTAAAAAATGGTTCAAGTCTCTTTGGGAACAGTATAGATTCTACAAAGGCTTTTTTCTCTATCATAATGCAAATCAGTTCTTCCTGGTGAGGATTTTTCAATTTTACAAAGTGGTATTAAAATATGATATTTTTTTCATGTATTTTAAAAAATTTAAGTATAGTTGATTTACAATATTGTGTTAGTTTCAGGTGTACAGCAAAGTGATTCAATGGTATATATATATCCATATCTCTATATATGGATATATGTATCTTTTTTTCCAGTAAAGGTAATTCCAAGATATTGAATATACTTCCCTGTGCTACATAGTAGGCCTTTGTTTATCTAGTTTATTTTTTATTTTATTTTTTGAATATAATTGCTTTACAATATTTGCTTTATTCATTGTGTTTTCTCACCTATATTAGCTGCTCCACTTCACCCACAGTGCCTGACACATAGTTGGCCCTCAACAAACATATGTTGAAGGATGAATGAATAAATGAATACTGGTTGGAAAGTAGGACTTTCAGCAGAGAGCTTGAATGTTCATCTAACAGCTGTTTAGAGCTGCGTTTCATATGTAAGTGGTGGTTCAGCTGAATGTGTGAAATTAAGGATTTCTTTGATATATGCACTACTTAAAAATTCATTAATTGTGTTAATGTTTACATTCTAATTTTCTCGTCAGCTTGTTTATTAACTTTACAATCAGAAAATGTACATATGATTTCTACCTAAATATTGCGCGCTGTAGGTGAGATAGCTAGATAGTGAAAACACATTTTTATTTACTAGTGGATACAGTAAAGACAGGGGTGTTTGTGTGTTTGTTTTTAATGCCTCCCCTCCATTCTTAATAGCTGTGGGCAAAGAAGTTCAAATAGAGGCACAATAAACATGCTCTCTACCTTTTCTCTGTTAAAAGTAACATTTTGAAACAGAGACAGGACATGTGAAAGCACAGAGAGCTGGGAGGGGCTGGGGCCTGGAGCAGGGCTCAGTGCGTGTGGATACCCAGGACTCTGGGTGCAGTCGGTCAGCAGCGGAAGGATCTCAAGCTGCTGGTAGTCAGCCTGGGAGAGGGCATCCCTGGGAGACCACAGTGTGCTTGCTGTGCAGAACCCAGACAGGAGAACAATGCTAGGTGTCTGAGCACTCGGTATAGGAACATTCCAGGGGTGCTCAAAACAAACAGGGCCCCAGTTCATCCAAGGAGCTTTGAAAGAAAGGGGAGAGGGAGCATCTGGGGCTCAGAGGTGTGGGCACAAGGGAAGTGGGGGCTCATTTGCCAGAACTGGAGCTCATGGTGGGAACAAGGGAGAGAGCGTGATGTCAGGACTGGGCTGCTACAGGGCAGACTTGAGGTTCAATTCTAATATGAGTGGGCACCCCTTAGTTGTCTCCTGTACGTAACCAGGCTCAGGGCGGCTTGAGCTTGCAGAGCTCAGGTGGAGTTGGGGAGGTTCGTCATGTGACCAGAGCCTTACATAGGAATGCTAGGCCTGATCTGGGGGGGTCTTCATTTACTGTTTGACTTTTAGCTCTGGTGTAATTGCTTTTATGAGCAAATTATTCTAAGGTCTCTTTTGGTTGCTTACCAAGACAGCCAGCAAGGCTTACCCTTGGTGTGTATTCTGTGCAACATAAATAGTATATTCCAAGGGTGGGACAAATTGAGAGAGCAGCATTATGTGTATGTGTGTGTATATATATATATATATATACACACACTACTGTGTGTAAAATAGACAGCTAGTGGGAAGCTGCTGTATAACACAGGGAGCTCAGCTCGGTGCTCTGTGATGACCTAGAGGGGAAAACTGGGGCCTGGGAGATAGGCTTAAGACGGAGGGGATATTTCTGTACTTATAGCTGATTCACATTGTTGTGTAGCAGAAACCAGCACAACATTGTAAAGCAATTATCCTCAAGTTAAAAAAAAAAACCAACCCAGCTATGAATCCCAAACTCCCAGTCTATACCCCCCTCTCCTCTCACTGCCCCCTTGGCAACCACAAGTCTGTTCTCTATGTCTATGAGTCTCTTTCTGTTTTGTAGGTAGCTTCATTTGTGCCATAGTTTAGATTCCACATATATGTGATGTCATACGTATAACAGAGTCATTTTGCTGTACGGCAGAGATTGGCTGCACACTGTAATCAACTATACTTCAGTACGCACCCCCCTCCAAAACGCTCGTTCCTCCAGCCCCAGCAGGAACAGGGTTGCTCCTGGGCTCAGCTCCCTTGTGCCTGGGGCCACATTGCTACCCTCCAAGTTCCCTTCTCGGCTCCTCTGAGGAGAGGGCGAATGGGGACTGTTGTCCTCGCTGTCCTCGCCCTTCTATGCTACCGCCAAGGATTCTGTCCCCCAGGAGTTTTCTCCCTAAACTCAGGTCCACCGCTTCCTTCCCAGGGCAAACCTGGTAGAGTTTACACTTCTCGTTCCCTGCTGTGCCTAGCTTTTCTGACTTGTAAAATCTGGGTTAGGGAGATACTGTGGCTTCCCCTGGAAGATTTCCTGGAAATTCTAGATTAAGAGGGCCACTTCCTTCCAGTGACAGCAATAGCCTCTGTTTATTTCCTATCTTGTACAAAACAAACATCCAAAGTTGGCAGCATTGCAGGTCTGCTCATTTACCCTTGGGCCATGCATTTATTTGGAAATCACAGAATGTCTCCACTTTTTAATTCAATGATTTTCAAAGCCAAAAGTGTACAAGAATTTAAACTGTAGAGTCCAGGGCCCTGCTCTGGGCAAGTCAGATTGTGTCATTCTGAAGCAGATGTAGGCCACCTTGATTTTCAGCATGGTTTAGAACTCCGATGCCGCCGGGGAAGGGGGTTATTGTCATTGCAAAAGCTACGAGGTGCCGAGCTGCTTGTCTTGTAGCAGCAATAGCTCCTGCCCAGTTACTGTGCATTTTCAAACACTTTGCCGGCCTAACTAATATATGCCCAAGGGCCATAATTTGCAATTGTCCTTCTAATGTTTCTGGGAAGCATTTGGTTTAGGGAGTATTGAAGAGTAATTATTTGTTGAAGCAACAAGAGGAAGGGATTTATTTATTGTGTGCTCACTGAATGCCAAGTACTGCCCTTAACCCTTTTATATAGTGTCTTATTTAATTCTAATAAAACCAACAAAGTAGATATTCATATCTTCATTTATGGAGGAGGAAACAGATGCTTAGGGCGATTTATAAGGTAACTTGCTGCTGTTTCTACAGGTTGTGGGGGTGCAGAGCTGGGTTTGAGGCTAGGTCAGCCTGACTTCAAGGCCAGTGTCCATCCCACTGGTATAATGCCTGTCACTGTCTTCTACGCCATGCTATATTCCATGTTTTATTTCCATGCAAAGACAACACACAGCCCCAGCTGCAGCATGTGAGCTCTTAGTGATCTGTGAGCCACTCACAGGCAGGGTGTTGAAATGGGAAGTGGGGACGAACACAGACTCTGGACCTGACAGCCTGGCTAGGAATCCAGGCCATGGCGCTGCTTAGCTAGATGATGCTGGACATGTCACTTCACTTCCTGGGTCCCCATTACAGCATGTATAAATGGAAGGTAATGCTATGGACCTCATGAACTTGCTATGGGGATTAGATGAGGTAGTGTCAGCCTGCGTGCCTGGCGTAGAGTGACCACAGTTGGAACATTCGCTGCTGTTTGGTGATGATGATGGTGACTGCTCCTGTGGGTCCTTGCAGACCCATGCCTCTGTTGGCAGCATGGCATTGGGCTTATTCTTGGGGTTTAGGGGAAGCTGGTAAATGAATATGTCCCAGTTGACTCTTCCGTGAGCATTCCTCTGTTCTTCCATTGACTCTCAATCTTCTACCATCCTTTCCCAACTCCTGTTTCTTTAGTCTCACATTCTCTCAGTCATGTAAGTTATCTGCTTCACTTTAGATGTTTAAGTCTTCAGGCTGTATCTGTCTGGGAGAATTTTAGAGGTGGTTATGTAAAGACACGTGCAGTTGGATGAGCATCTGTATCGTTTGTTTGTCTTTCTGTGTGTGGGCATTTCTGTAAGGGAATGAATATTTGCATGAATTTGCAAGTTGGGGTGTGATTTTGCACTTTGGGGGTGTGCCTTGAGTAATGAGAATGTATAATTGCTAATTTTTAAATTGGAGTTTGTAAGGAAAGGGATTTATTTATTGTGTGCTCACTGAATGCCAAGTACTGCCCTTAACCCTTTTATATAGTGTCTTATTTAATTCTAATAAAACCAACAAAGTAGATATTCATATCTTCATTTATGGAGGAGGAAACAGATGCTTAGGGCGATTTATAAGGTAACTTGCTGCTGTTTCTACAGGTTGTGGGGGTGCAGAGCTGGGTTTGAGGCTAGGTCAGCCTGACTTCAAGGCCAGTGTCCATCCCACTGGTATAATGCCTGTCACTGTCTTCTACGCCATGCTATATTCCATGTTTTATTTCCATGCAAAGACAACACACAGCCCCAGCTGCAGCATGTGAGCTCTTAGTGATCTGTGAGCCACTCACAGGCAGGGTGTTGAAATGGGAAGTGGGGACGAACACAGACTCTGGACCTGACAGCCTGGCTAGGAATCCAGGCCATGGCGCTGCTTAGCTAGATGATGCTGGACATGTCACTTCACTTCCTGGGTCCCCATTACAGCATGTATAAATGGAAGGTAATGCTATGGACCTCATGAACTTGCTATGGGGATTAGATGAGGTAGTGTCAGCCTGCGTGCCTGGCGTAGAGTGACCACAGTTGGAACATTCGCTGCTGTTTGGTGATGATGATGGTGACTGCTCCTGTGGGTCCTTGCAGACCCATGCCTCTGTTGGCAGCATGGCATTGGGCTTATTCTTGGGGTTTAGGGGAAGCTGGTAAATGAATATGTCCCAGTTGACTCTTCCGTGAGCATTCCTCTGTTCTTCCATTGACTCTCAATCTTCTACCATCCTTTCCCAACTCCTGTTTCTTTAGTCTCACATTCTCTCAGTCATGTAAGTTATCTGCTTCACTTTAGATGTTTAAGTCTTCAGGCTGTATCTGTCTGGGAGAATTTTAGAGGTGGTTATGTAAAGACACGTGCAGTTGGATGAGCATCTGTATCGTTTGTTTGTCTTTCTGTGTGTGGGCATTTCTGTAAGGGAATGAATATTTGCATGAATTTGCAAGTTGGGGTGTGATTTTGCACTTTGGGGGTGTGCCTTGAGTAATGAGAATGTATAATTGCTGATTTATATGTTTGAAGTGTCTTGTATGGAGGAGGTGTTTCTACTCCTTTTGAGTTGGGAGTCCATCTGATTGGGGTTTTGGAGAGGTAAGCTCAGTGAAGGAAGGGCCTGAGAGAGAGACCATACTTTTTCCTTACCTCTCTTCCTCTTTCCATGCCTCTCTCCTTCCTGTCTTCTAATAGAAGAGTGTGCTTGGGGGCATGGAAAAATGGACTGCGGTACAGAGGAGTTGAAGCTCGGAGTGATGGGGGTGGGAGGCAAACAGGGGAAAACCCTTTTCAGTCACATTCAGCAGCTTGACTTTTATCCCAGAGGAATCTAGAGAGGAGAGGTGTGAAAGGATATTTGCGTATCAGAAAGAAAAAGGCAGCATGGAGGATGGATTTGAGGGGTTCAAGGATGGCAATCTTGGGAGGGAGATTGGTTGGAAGGCTGTTATGGAAACAAAGAAGAGACAGTGAAGAGGAGGGGACAAGTGTATGAGATGAAATTACAGGACTTAGAGATGAGTTAGACACTGGGATAAAGAACAGGGAGTCCTCTAGGTGCCCTGCTTGGACCAGTGGGTGTCCAGTGCTGCCATCAGCTGAGACAGGAAATGCAGGTGGAGAAACAGTTGGGCTGGCGTCAGGGAGGGACTGAGCTGGGGACATATTGAGTTTGGGGTGTCTACTGGACATCCAGGGAAAGATGGCAAGTAAGCTGTTGAATATGTAAGTCTGAATTTTAGAAGTGAAGCATCTGCTTACAGATGGTCATTGAAGCCATGGGTGAAGATGGAGTTGCCTCAAGGGAAGATACAGAATCGACGAGAAGAGAACTGGTAAATGAATATGTCCCAGTTGACTTTTCAGATCTTGCTACCAATCCTTTCCCAACTCCTGTTTCTTTAGTCTCACATTCTCTCAGTCATGTAAGTTATCTGCTTCACTTTAGATGTTTAAGTCTTCAGGCTGTATCTGTCTGGGAGAATTTTAGAGGTGGTTATGTAAAGACACGTGCAGTTGGATGAGCATCTGTATCGTTTGTTTGTCTTTCTGTGTGTGGGCATTTCTGTAAGGGAATGAATATTTGCATGAATTTGCAAGTTGGGGTGTGATTTTGCACTTTGGGGGTGTGCCTTGAGTAATGAGAATGTATAATTGCTGATTTATATGTTTGAAGTGTCTTGTATGGAGGAGGTGTTTCTACTCCTTTTGAGTTGGGAGTCCATCTGATTGGGGTTTTGGAGAGGTAAGCTCAGTGAAGGAAGGGCCTGAGAGAGAGACCATACTTTTTCCTTACCTCTCTTCCTCTTTCCATGCCTCTCTCCTTCCTGTCTTCTAATAGAAGAGTGTGCTTGGGGGCATGGAAAAATGGACTGCGGTACAGAGGAGTTGAAGCTCGGAGTGATGGGGGTGGGAGGCAAACAGGGAAACCTTATCAGTCACATTCAGCAGCTTGACTTTTATCCCAGAGGAATCTAGAGAGGAGAGGTGTGAAAGGATATTTGCGTATCAGAAAGAAAAAGGCAGCATGGAGGATGGATTTGAGGGGTTCAAGGATGGCAATCTTGGGAGGGAGATTGGTTGGAAGGCTGTTATGGAAACAAAGAAGAGACAGTGAAGAGGAGGGGACAAGTGTATGAGATGAAATTACAGGACTTAGAGATGAGTTAGACACTGGGATAAAGAACAGGGAGTCCTCTAGGTGCCCTGCTTGGACCAGTGGGTGTCCAGTGCTGCCATCAGCTGAGACAGGAAATGCAGGTGGAGAAACAGTTGGGCTGGCGTCAGGGAGGGACTGAGCTGGGGACATATTGAGTTTGGGGTGTCTACTGGACATCCAGGGAAAGATGGCAAGTAAGCTGTTGAATATGTAAGTCTGAATTTTAGAAGTGAAGCATCTGCTTACAGATGGTCATTGAAGCCATGGGTGAAGATGGAGTTGCCTCAAGGGAAGATACAGAATCGACGAGAAGAGAACTGTAGTAGTTTCCTAGGCCGGCTATAACAGGTGACTACAAACTTGGTGGTGTGAACAATAGAAACGTACTACCTTATGGTGCCAGAGGTCAGCCATGGGTCTTACAGGGCTAATATAGGGCTAATATCGAGGTGTTGGCAGACCTGTGTTCCTTTTGGAGACTTTTGGGGAATTTTCCAGCCTCTCCAGGCTGCCTATATTCCTTGGCTCATGACCACACCACTGTCCCCTTGCCTTTGGTCATTGTAACTTTCTGGCTCAGATCCTCCTGTTTCCCTTTCATAAAGATCTCTGTAATTACATTGGGCCCACCTGGATAATACAAGATAGTCTCCCTCTGCAGAGTTGAAGATTCTTGACTTTTTATTTTTTTTTCCTTTTTGTTTTCGGCTGTTCTTGGTCTTCATTGCCGTGTGGGCTGCTTTCCCGTTGTGCTGCACAGGCTTCTCATTGTGCTGGTGTCGGCTGTTGTGGAGCATGCGCTCTAGAGCATAGGGGCCTTTGCAGCTGCAGCATGTGGGCTCCAGAGCACAGGCTCAGTAGTTGTGGTTCATGGGCTCATTTTCTCTGAGGCATATGGGATCTTCCCAGACCAGGGACTGAACCTGTGACGCCTGCACTGGCAGGCAGACTCTTCATCAGTGAGCCATCAGGGAAGCCCTGCAGACCATTAACTTAATTGCATCTGTGAAGTCCCTTTTGCTACAGAAGGTAACATATTGATAGGTTCCAGGCATTAGGATGTGGGCATCTTTGGGTGAGCCATTATCCTGTCTACCACAAGGATCTAAAAAGAACCCGAGGTTTACTGACTTTAAAGGCATAGCGGAAGAGGACTGTGCTGACGAGACAGAGAAATTAGAACTTGGGGAAGTGGGTGTCCAGTGCGAAGTGAAAATGCAGGTGCAGAAACAGTTGGGCTGGCGTCAGGGAGGGACTGAGCTGGGGACATATTGAGTTTGGGGTGTCTACTGGACATCCAGGGAAAGATGGCAAGTAAGCTGTTGAATATGTAAGTCTGAATTTTAGAAGTGAAGCATCTGCTTACAGATGGTCATTGAAGCCATGGGTGAAGATGGAGTTGCCTCAAGGGAAGATACAGAATCGACGAGAAGAGAACTGTAGTAGTTTCCTAGGCCGGCTATAACAGGTGACTACAAACTTGGTGGTGTGAACAATAGAAACGTACTACCTTATGGTGCCAGAGGTCAGCCATGGGTCTTACAGGGCTAATATAGGGCTAATATCGAGGTGTTGGCAGACCTGTGTTCCTTTTGGAGACTTTTGGGGAATTTTCCAGCCTCTCCAGGCTGCCTATATTCCTTGGCTCATGACCACACCACTGTCCCCTTGCCTTTGGTCATTGTAACTTTCTGGCTCAGATCCTCCTGTTTCCCTTTCATAAAGATCTCTGTAATTACATTGGGCCCACCTGGATAATACAAGATAGTCTCCCTCTGCAGAGTTGAAGATTCTTGACTTTTTATTTTTTTTTTTTCCTTATTTATTTTCGGCTGTTCTTGGTCTTCATTGCCGTGTGGGCTGCTTTCCCGTTGTGCTGCACAGGCTTCTCATTGTGCTGGTGTCGGCTGTTGTGGAGCATGCGCTCTAGAGCATAGGGGCCTTTGCAGCTGCAGCATGTGGGCTCCAGAGCACAGGCTCAGTAGTTGTGGTTCATGGGCTCATTTTCTCTGAGGCATATGGGATCTTCCCAGACCAGGGACTGAACCTGTGACGCCTGCACTGGCAGGCAGACTCTTCATCAGTGAGCCATCAGGGAAGCCCTGCAGACCATTAACTTAATTGCATCTGTGAAGTCCCTTTTGCTACAGAAGGTAACATATTGATAGGTTCCAGGCATTAGGATGTGGGCATCTTTGGGTGAGCCATTATCCTGTCTACCACAAGGATCTAAAACAGAACCCCGAGGTTTACTGACTTTAAAGGCATAGCGGAAGAGGACTGTGCTGACGAGACAGAGAAATTAGAACTAGGAAACTGTAGCCTGGAGATCGCAGGGGGAAGAGATGGTGGAGAATTTCACAAAAAGAAAATGATTCCTCTGATCACATGCACTAGGTTCTATAGGGTAAAGATAGAAAAGTCTCCATTGGACTCGACAATAAGAAACAATTCATTTTTGAAACTAATACTTATCAAGCATCTCCTTTGTGCCAGGCACTCTGGTGTGGCAAATATAGCAGAGATAAGGCAGAGTCCCTGTTTACATCCTAGTGGGGAAGACAGGCAGTGAATCAACAAGAAAGCAAATCACATAGTTATAAGTGCTATGTAAGGAATCGAGTTAGGAAATGTGAAAGAGAAAGGGAAGATCTGTGAAGCGTGACATCAAAACCTATGTTTGATCGACAAGGAGACTGAGTCATTATTCTGGGACTGATGCTGCAGGCGCTGGGAGCAGCCTGTGGAAAGGAGCTGGTGGAAAGACCCTCGCTGGGGTGGGTCTTTCTTTAACAGATGCTCCTGTGTGGCTATAACCTGAGGGTGAGGAGGGGTGTGGTGGGGAGCCAGCTGGGGAAAAGCCATGCAGATCTTGACCTCTGGAGGCTTTGAATGCCAGGGACAGAGTTTAGGTTTTGTTTAGGGGTTTTGCTCTAGGTGGCCAAGAGTGAAACTGGGAAATTAGGAAAAGGAGGTGATTGTAGAGACTTCCCAGGCAGTCAAGTGGTTAAGATTCCTTCCAATGTAGGGGCTTGGTTCATGGGCTCATTTTCTCTGAGGCATATGGGATCTTCCCAGACCAGGGACTGAACCTGTGACGCCTGCACTGGCAGGCAGACTCTTCATCAGTGAGCCATCAGGGAAGCCCTGCAGACCATTAACTTAATTGCATCTGTGAAGTCCCTTTTGCTACAGAAGGTAACATATTGATAGGTTCCAGGCATTAGGATGTGGGCATCTTTGGGTGAGCCATTATCCTGTCTACCACAAGGATCTAAAACAGAACCCCGAGGTTTACTGACTTTAAAGGCATAGCGGAAGAGGACTGTGCTGACGAGACAGAGAAATTAGAACTAGGAAACTGTAGCCTGGAGATCGCAGGGGGAAGAGATGGTGGAGAATTTCACAAAAAGAAAATGATTCCTCTGATCACATGCACTAGGTTCTATAGGGTAAAGATAGAAAAGTCTCCATTGGACTCGACAATAAGAAACAATTCATTTTTGAAACTAATACTTATCAAGCATCTCCTTTGTGCCAGGCACTCTGGTGTGGCAAATATAGCAGAGATAAGGCAGAGTCCCTGTTTACATCCTAGTGGGGAAGACAGGCAGTGAATCAACAAGAAAGCAAATCACATAGTTATAAGTGCTATGTAAGGAATCGAGTTAGGAAATGTGAAAGAGAAAGGGAAGATCTGTGAAGCGTGACATCAAAACCTATGTTTGATCGACAAGGAGACTGAGTCATTATTCTGGGACTGATGCTGCAGGCGCTGGGAGCAGCCTGTGGAAAGGAGCTGGTGGAAAGACCCTCGCTGGGGTGGGTCTTTCTTTAACAGATGCTCCTGTGTGGCTATAACCTGAGGGTGAGGAGGGGTGTGGTGGGGAGCCAGCTGGGGAAAAGCCATGCAGATCTTGACCTCTGGAGGCTTTGAATGCCAGGGACAGAGTTTAGGTTTTGTTTAGGGGTTTTGCTCTAGGTGGCCAAGAGTGAAACTGGGAAATTAGGAAAAGGAGGTGATTGTAGAGACTTCCCAGGCAGTCAAGTGGTTAAGATTCCCCCTTCCAATGTAGGGGGCTTGGTTCAATTCCTGATTGGGGAGCTAAGATCCCACATGCCTTGCAGCCAAAAAGCCAAAGCATAAAAGCAATATGGTAACAAATTCAATAAAGACTAAACGGTTCCAAGGCCACCACAAGAAGCTCAGAGGCCAGGAAGGGTTCTCTCCTCCGGGTTACAGGTATTGCATGACTCTGTCAACACCTTGATTTCAGACAGCTTGCCTCTGAAACAAAGAGACAACACATCTGTTGCTTTAAGCCACCCACTTTGTGGCAATTTGGTATGGCAAGTCCTAGGAAATGGATACAGTAGTGGAGATGGGCCAGGGGTGGCTTGGAGGTACAGCTGATGAGACATGCGGGTGAATTAGACACTGGAGTGGTGAAGGAGAGGAGCGATTGAGGACAGACTAGATGTGTGACCTGAGCTGCTGGGTGACGGATGACTTTCTCTGCTGAGTCTGTAAAGACCATGGATGGAGCAAGTTTGGGCGGCAACGGCAAGACCTGAATATGTGAGTCAGAAGCTGGGTTGGAGGTGTGACTATGAGGATCATTAGCATAGAGATGGCACTGACATAATGAGCGTATCTGAAGTTGCCCAGGGAGAAGATACGTCAGGCAACCCTGAGTGGCCTCGAAAACTCCTCATGTGGAGAAAAGGGATTTTCCAGTCAGATACTTCTGACTTTTTAAGGGTTCTGGTAGGGGGGTGTGTTGTTCCTCCACATCTGTTAGTACATGGCTTGAATGAAATGTGTATTTCTTTTACTCGGTCTGGTTTGAAACCCTGGCCAAAATATTCTGAAGCTCCTTTCATTGAGAGGTAGAGTCTGTTCTTACCTCCAAATCCCTGCACGCGAAAAATAATTGTATTGGTCATGGGATCGCCTTTGACTGATGAATGTGGTAGCAATGATGCTGAGCTGGCCTCAGAGCCTGGGCTCCAGAGGTCTTGTGGCTCCCGATTTGGCCCTCTTGGTCCACTGTTGCCTCCGTGTAAGGGAGACTGGGTCCTACCACCGGTGCTGGGAGAGTTGCCTGATAGCAGCCCAGTGAGTGAGTCTGAGTGAGGGCTGCAGCAGAACTGCCCGGCCAGCCCGCAGAACCGGAGCGCTGATGGGTGTTTTAAGCCACATCGTTTCAGACTGGCTGGTTCTGTAAAGGGATACACTTGGTTAGAGTTTGCATCCATGTAGGCAGGATAACATGGAGGGGAAGAGCGGTATGCTATTCAGGGTCATGAAAATGAATCAGGATTTAATCTAGGTGCATGATTAAATGGAAATCTAAAAGGTCATGGAATAATACATCATGCAGAAAATGATGAAATACAGAAGGCACATTTCAAAGACCAAATGGCATTCATCAAATCATTCCTTCAACAAATATTTAAGGGCCAGCTCTCTACAGAATGCCTGTAGGGCAGTAGGTGAGCAGTACAGGGGTGAATGGGATGAGCATTCCGAATGCAGTCCCTGACTGTGTGGAGTTTATGGTTGAGGGTGAAGAGAGCATCGCTGAGCTCGGGATGGCCACGGCGATACAGAATGGGGTTAATGATGGCAATGGCGGTCCTTGATGGACGTCTTACTAGATCCCACGCACTTTATTATCTTATTTAGATCTCACCACAACCCTATGGAGTGGGACTTGTTTATTTCCGTTCTACAGATGATCAGTCTGGCTCTGGTGCAGGGCAGGTAGCTTGGGCAGGATCACACAGCTGGCACGGAATGATATACCACCAGCTGTGTCTGACCCTCAGGTTTGTATGTGCGAATGAGTTCTATTCTGAGAACACTTTCGCTAACCACATCTGTTAGTACATGGCTTGAATGAAATGTGTATTTCTTTTACTCGGTCTGGTTTGAAACCCTGGCCAAAATATTCTGAAGCTCCTTTCATTGAGAGGTAGAGTCTGTTCTTACCTCCAAATCCCTGCACGAAAAATAATTGTATTGGTCATGGGATCGCCTTTGACTGATGAATGTGGTAGCAATGATGCTGAGCTGGCCTCAGAGCCTGGGCTCCAGAGGTCTTGTGGCTCCCGATTTGGCCCTCTTGGTCCACTGTTGCCTCCGTGTAAGGGAGACTGGGTCCTACCACCGGTGCTGGGAGAGTTGCCTGATAGCAGCCCAGTGAGTGAGTCTGAGTGAGGGCTGCAGCAGAACTGCCCGGCCAGCCCGCAGAACCGGAGCGCTGATGGGTGTTTTAAGCCACATCGTTTCAGACTGGCTGGTTCTGTAAAGGGATACACTTGGTTAGAGTTTGCATCCATGTAGGCAGGATAACATGGGGGGAAGAGCGGTATGCTATTCAGGGTCATGAAAATGAATCAGGATTTAATCTAGGTGCATGATTAAATGGAAATCTAAAAGGTCATGGAATAATACATCATGCAGAAAATGATGAAATACAGAAGGCACATTTCAAAGACCAAATGGCATTCATCAAATCATTCCTTCAACAAATATTTAAGGGCCAGCTCTCTACAGAATGCCTGTAGGGCAGTAGGTGAGCAGTACAGGGGTGAATGGGATGAGCATTCCGAATGCAGTCCCTGACTGTGTGGAGTTTATGGTTGAGGGTGAAGAGAGCATCGCTGAGCTCGGGATGGCCACGGCGATACAGAATGGGGTTAATGATGGCAATGGCGGTCCTTGATGGACGTCTTACTAGATCCCACGCACTTTATTATCTTATTTAGATCTCACCACAACCCTATGGAGTGGGACTTGTTTATTTCCGTTCTACAGATGATCAGTCTGGCTCTGGTGCAGGGCAGGTAGCTTGGGCAGGATCACACAGCTGGCACGGAATGAATATACCACCAGCTGTGTCTGACCCTCAGGTTTATACAGCAAGTCCCCTATGTGCGAATGAGTTCTATTCTGAGAACACTTTCGCTAAGTTCACGTTGTTCCTAAATCCATCAAAGTCAGCCTAGGTATCCAACTAACACAATTGGGAGTTAGTTGGGTACCTAAAAAACAAACACAAAAAATAAACCATTTTTGAGCTTAAAGTAGTACAGAACCTTGAAAAGAACAGTACCATACCAGCTATATTACTGCTGCTTTTCCTCTTACCTCCAGACATCCTGGACTTGCAATAAAGATACTGTATTGCTGTGCTCTGTACAGCCCTGTGCAGTAAAGTACACACAAGCACAACCACCTGTAGAGGATGCATATACGTGACAATGTACACCAGGCTTGTGGACTGACTCATGTGATTGGATATGTGCACACATGTTTGCATCTTTGAAAGTTTGCAACCTGAAGGTTCATGCGTAGGAGATTTATTCTCTTTTTTGCCACAGTATCTTCATTTCCCACTAATCTCTCTCCTGATCTGAAGGCAGCTTATCAGGCCAGGTTCTAGTTTGGGTTTGAGGTGACCTGTCATCTGATGCAGTTCCTTTCTGGGTTGGCACTTGGTGTTGGGTGGATTGATGCTGAATGGCGAAGCCCACTGTGGAGATACAGGCAGAGTGAACCCACACCATCATGAATTTAACCTGTGAGATCTTGAAAGACACCCCCTCCCTCCCCAAGTAGAGTTTAACAAGGAGGGAGGCTTCTCCAGGGTATGTTTTCTTTGTGCTGGGTTCACGGCACAGTCATATGGGTGGTGGGGAGGAGCCGGGAGGTGAGAACCGCTGTCAGAGCCAACACTCCTCGCCTCTCGGGTCCCTCCTGGTGCATGAGCAACATCCTGTGGGCTCCACAGCTCGCATGTGGCAGCCGGGTCCCTTCAGCAGAGCCTGGTATGGGGTGTCACAGCCATGGGACGATGTGCTCTGGCATGCCTGTGCTAAGATCAAAGGAGGGCTTGCATATCACTTGACTCCTAGGGGAGAAGGGGGTCACGGCTAGGGAGTGGTCCTGCACTGGAGGGAATGGCTTGGTGCCGCCTCAGAGGAAGCCCATGGCAGCTAATGTCCCGAGAACCCGACTGATAAGAGGTCGCAGGCAGAGAAAGGTTCCTCGTAGGGAGGCAAAAGTCAGCATCACAGGGTAGGATATGGAAGACAGGCCATAATCCTATGAGGCCAGACCTGACCTTAGTGCAGGAGCCCCGCCCTTGTGTGGGCCGCTCTCTGTAGCAAGGTACCTCTTGGGAGCCGGACTGGTGGCTCTTCAGGTACCATCTCTGGGAGGACTTTGGGAGTTCCAGGGTCACCTCAAGATACTGAAAAATTGCTGTGCTCTGTACAGCCCTGTGCAGTAAAGTACACACAAGCACAACCACCTGTAGAGGATGCATATACGTGACAATGTACACCAGGCTTGTGGACTGACTCATGTGATTGGATATGTGCACACATGTTTGCATCTTTGAAAGTTTGCAACCTGAAGGTTCATGCGTAGGAGATTTATTCTCTTTTTTGCCACAGTATCTTCATTTCCCACTAATCTCTCTCCTGATCTGAAGGCAGCTTATCAGGCCAGGTTCTAGTTTGGGTTTGAGGTGACCTGTCATCTGATGCAGTTCCTTTCTGGGTTGGCACTTGGTGTTGGGTGGATTGATGCTGAATGGCGAAGCCCACTGTGGAGATACAGGCAGAGTGAACCCACACCATCATGAATTTAACCTGTGAGATCTTGAAAGACACCCCCTCCCTCCCCAAGTAGAGTTTAACAAGGAGGGAGGCTTCTCCAGGGTATGTTTTCTTTGTGCTGGGTTCACGGCACAGTCATATGGGTGGTGGGGAGGAGCCGGGAGGTGAGAACCGCTGTCAGAGCCAACACTCCTCGCCTCTCGGGTCCCTCCTGGTGCATGAGCAACATCCTGTGGGCTCCACAGCTCGCATGTGGCAGCCGGGTCCCTTCAGCAGAGCCTGGTATGGGGTGTCACAGCCATGGGACGATGTGCTCTGGCATGCCTGTGCTAAGATCAAAGGAGGGCTTGCATATCACTTGACTCCTAGGGGAGAAGGGGGTCACGGCTAGGGAGTGGTCCTGCACTGGAGGGAATGGCTTGGTGCCGCCTCAGAGGAAGCCCATGGCAGCTAATGTCCCGAGAACCCGACTGATAAGAGGTCGCAGGCAGAGAAAGGTTCCTCGTAGGGAGGCAAAAGTCAGCATCACAGGGTAGGATATGGAAGACAGGCCATAATCCTATGAGGCCAGACCTGACCTTAGTGCAGGAGCCCCGCCCTTGTGTGGGCCGCTCTCTGTAGCAAGGTACCTCTTGGGAGCCGGGGACTGGTGGCTCCCTTCAGGTACCATCTCTGGGAGGACTTTGGGGTGGACAAACCAGACTGACTCAGTTCCAGACTTCACAACAAGGGTCACCTCAAAGATGAGGGCTTCCTTTTGCTCCCCTGCCTTTTTTAAAATTTTGGTCTCTTTTATTGGTTTTTCATTTATTTATTTTCATCCATCTTTATTCTTTGGCCTGTGTGGGCCTCCCACTGCAGTGGCCTCTCTTGCTGCTGAGCTCTGGGCATATGCACTCCAGAGTGCTGGCTCCTAATTGAACACACCAGTCCAGCTGCTCCACAGCATGTGGGATCTTCCCAGGCCAGGGATCGAACTGGCGTCCCTTGCACTGCATATCAGGTGCCAGCAATTGGGTTAAGTACTTCACAGAGATTACATTATATGGATTCTCATAACACTCTGAGACAGAAATGAGCAGAACTCCTTTTGTACAGATGGTGGAATGGAGGTACAGAGAAAGTAGATGGCTTGTCCTAAGTCACATGGCTGGTAAGTCGTGGACCTAGGGATTAACAAGAGCCTGAGCACTTACCTGTGCTTCCTCCAACCGGCAAAGAAAGAACACGCTCGAGGTAGAAGATCTGCAGAACATGAGAGAAACACTAGTCATCTGTAGTCTCTCTCTCCATAGATAACCTCTGTTAATGTTTTATCCATGTACAGGTCATTTTTATAAAAAAATGGAGTTACCGTATCTATTGACTTTAGTCTGATTTTTAAACATTCTTTATTGTATTTTGAACATTTTCCAATGTTAAATATTTTCAACACCTTGGATTTTTTAATGGCTGTGTGCTGTGTGCTCAGTTACTCAGTCATGTCTGACTCTCTGTGACCCCATGGACCTTAACCCACTGGTTCCTCTGTCCATGCAATTTTCCAGGCAAGACTACTGGCGTGGGTTGCCATTTTCTACTTCAGGGGATCTTCCCGACCCAAGGTACAAAGTATTTTATTTTATAGAAATCTATAATTTAATTTAAAAACATCTTCCTATTATTGGAACTTCAGGTTATTTATAAGTTCTGTTATAAAAAATGCTATGACTGGCAACTTTGTTTACACATCTTTACATATATTATAGAATACAGCCTGGTGGAGGGTAAATTTTTAGAGGCATTTCCACAGGTTGCTGTGTGATCTTGCCCAAGCTACCTGCCCTGCACCAGAGCCAGACTGTTCACCTGTAGAACAGAAACAAACAAGTCCCACCCGTAGGGTTGCAGTGAGATTTAAATAAGATAATAAAGTGTGTGAGATCTAGTAAGAAGTCCATTGATGACCGCCATTGCTATCTCACTATCAGAGTACCTATTTATTCCTAATTAAAAGACACTTGCCTCTTGGAAGGAAAGCTGTGGCAGCTCTAGACAGTATATTAAAAAGCAGAGACATCACTTTGCTGACAAAGGTTTGTATAGTCAAAACTATCGTTTTTCCAGTTGTCATGTACAGATGTGAGAGTTGGATCATAAAGAAGGCTGAGCACCAAAGAATTGATGCTTTTGAACTGTGGTGCTGGAGAAAGCTCTTGAGAGTCCTTGGACAGCAAGGAGATTATACCAATCAGTCCTAAAGGAAGTCAACTCTGAATATCCATTGGAAGGACTGATGTTGAAGTTGAAGCTCCAATACGTTGGCCACCTGATGTAAAGAGCCAGCTCATTGGAAAAGATCTTGATGCTGGGAAAGATTGAAGGCAAGAGGAGAAGGGGACGGCAGAGGATGAGATGGTTGGATGGCATCATCAACTCAGTGGACGTGAATTCACATGAGTGTTCTGAAAAACACTGGATGCTTTCTCAATAGAAAGGTGACAGGCCAAGGATTCACAGTGGCTGTTGGATAATTACAGTTCTATTTTCTTGCTTAGTTACCCGGAGGCCTGGGGCCCTCAGTCTCTGGAATGCAACTGTTGGTTTTTCTAGCTCAGGTTGGAAAAGGAGAGAAGGGTTTGGTTTCCTTGTTTTTGCCCCAACTTGGTTCATCTGTGGAGGACTCAAGGACACAGTGCTACTTATACAGGCCTGAAATCAGGGACCAGGGTGGGCAGCAAGAATTGGGGATTCTAGGCCAAAATCTTTTCTCAGAGTCGAGGACAAAGCCATAAGAAATCTTTTTTTTTGACTGGTTTTTTTAAAAACTTTGTTTTACACATCTTTACATATATTATAGAATACAGCCTGGTGGAGGGTAAATTTTTAGAGGCATTTCCACAGGTTGCTGTGTGATCTTGCCCAAGCTACCTGCCCTGCACCAGAGCCAGACTGTTCACCTGTAGAACAGAAACAAACAAGTCCCACCCGTAGGGTTGCAGTGAGATTTAAATAAGATAATAAAGTGTGTGAGATCTAGTAAGAAGTCCATTGATGACCGCCATTGCTATCTCACTATCAGAGTACCTATTTATTCCTAATTAAAAGACACTTGCCTCTTGGAAGGAAAGCTGTGGCAGCTCTAGACAGTATATTAAAAAGCAGAGACATCACTTTGCTGACAAAGGTTTGTATAGTCAAAACTATCGTTTTTCCAGTTGTCATGTACAGATGTGAGAGTTGGATCATAAAGAAGGCTGAGCACCAAAGAATTGATGCTTTTGAACTGTGGTGCTGGAGAAAGCTCTTGAGAGTCCTTGGACAGCAAGGAGATTATACCAATCAGTCCTAAAGGAAGTCAACTCTGAATATCCATTGGAAGGACTGATGTTGAAGTTGAAGCTCCAATACGTTGGCCACCTGATGTAAAGAGCCAGCTCATTGGAAAAGATCTTGATGCTGGGAAAGATTGAAGGCAAGAGGAGAAGGGGACGGCAGAGGATGAGATGGTTGGATGGCATCATCAACTCAGTGGACGTGAATTCACATGAGTGTTCTGAAAAACACTGGATGCTTTCTCAATAGAAAGGTGACAGGCCAAGGATTCACAGTGGCTGTTGGATAATTACAGTTCTATTTTCTTGCTTAGTTACCCGGAGGCCTGGGGCCCTCAGTCTCTGGAATGCAACTGTTGGTTTTTCTAGCTCAGGTTGGAAAAGGAGAGAAGGGTTTGGTTTCCTTGTTTTTGCCCCAACTTGGTTCATCTGTGGAGGACTCAAGGACACAGTGCTACTTATACAGGCCTGAAATCAGGGACCAGGGTGGGCAGCAAGAATTGGGGATTCTAGGCCAAAATCTTTTCTCAGAGTCGAGGGACAAAGCCCATGAGGATCTTGTAGCTCTGACAGGGACCCAGGGAAGAGCTATTGCATCCTTGCTAATTCAATTTTTCTTTTCTTCCTGAGTTGACTGGTCTGTAGGGGAAAGGGCTCTTCAATTAGGGCAGGCCATCAGTCCCTGGTGAAGAGACTGCAGCCCATGCTATGGTAGTAAACAGGCTCTCAAGAAAATGACACCACTCTTAATCTGTGGCACTTGCCAGTTTCCATGGTATAAATGGCCCCACCATGGCTGATGGAGCAACCAATAGTTTAGCAGTGGGTTCAGAAAATTAAACCATCGGCTTTCAGGAACTCTCAAGAGCTGGTTGCAGCGCATGATGGCAGCACCCTCACCCTGCCTAGGGGGCTTGGCATCCACGTCTGAAGGAAGCCCCAAGTTGGCTCAGCAGACCTGAGTTCAGTCTGACGTTGAGGCACTGACCCTCCTATCCTTCTGTTGGCTCTTCAAGGAGGTCTGTTTTTCTTCCCAGTAGGGGTCATTTTCTTCCCTAGCCTCAGAGCTATGAGTGCTGGCATCTTAAGAAATATGCAGAGACACATGTTCAGTGGCTCCCTTAGACAGGTGGGCTTGTTGTTTATTTAGAGCACAGCCCTGCAAATCTCATTCATGGCACTGAGCCCTCTGCCAACTAGCTAGCTGTGTGATCAGGAATATCACTTTTGGGTGCTGTCCTTATCTCTAAAATGACTGTAGACAGGTGGGCTTGTTGTTTATTTGAGAGGATGAGATGGTTGGATGGCATCATCAACTCAGTGGACGTGAATTCACAGTTTTAAAAACACTGGATGCTTTCTCAATAGAAAGGTGACAGGCCAAGGATTCACAGTGGCTGTTGGATAATTACAGTTCTATTTTCTTGCTTAGTTACCCGGAGGCCTGGGGCCCTCAGTCTCTGGAATGCAACTGTTGGTTTTTCTAGCTCAGGTTGGAAAAGGAGAGAAGGGTTTGGTTTCCTTGTTTTTGCCCCAACTTGGTTCATCTGTGGAGGACTCAAGGACACAGTGCTACTTATACAGGCCTGAAATCAGGGACCAGGGTGGGCAGCAAGAATTGGGGATTCTAGGCCAAAATCTTTTCTCAGAGTCGAGGGACAAAGCCCATGAGGATCTTGTAGCTCTGACAGGGACCCAGGGAAGAGCTATTGCATCCTTGCTAATTCTATTTTTCTTTTTCTTCCTGAGTTGACTGGTCTGTAGGGAAGGACTCTTCAATTAGGGCAGGCCATCAGTCCCTGGTGAAGAGACTGCAGCCCATGCTATGGTAGTAAACAGGCTCTCAAGAAAATGACACCACTCTTAATCTGTGGCACTTGCCAGTTTCCATGGTATAAATGGCCCCACCATGGCTGATGGAGCAACCAATAGTTTAGCAGTGGGTTCAGAAAATTAAACCATCGGCTTTCAGGAACTCTCAAGAGCTGGTTGCAGCGCATGATGGCAGCACCCTCACCCTGCCTAGGGGGCTTGGCATCCACGTCTGAAGGAAGCCCCAAGTTGGCTCAGCAGACCTGAGTTCAGTCTGACGTTGAGGCACTGACCCTCCTATCCTTCTGTTGGCTCTTCAAGGAGGTCTGTTTTTCTTCCCAGTAGGGGTCATTTTCTTCCCTAGCCTCAGAGCTATGAGTGCTGGCATCTTAAGAAATATGCAGAGACACATGTTCAGTGGCTCCCTTAGACAGGTGGGCTTGTTGTTTATTTAGAGCACAGCCCTGCAAATCTCATTCATGGCACTGAGCCCTCTGCCAACTAGCTAGCTGTGTGATCAGGAATATCACTTTTGCTCCTTGGGGCTCGCTGTCCTTATCTCTAAAATGATGGAGCTGGAGGTAGTGACCTCCAGGATCACTCTAACCTCGAACATGCTCTGGTTTTAAGAATCTTTGAATGATGGCAGTATTTATAGGCCATGATATGACTAGGGAATGTTTAGACTGGTTCAGAATCTGTGTGAGGCAGAGAAGAACATGCAAAGTCATTTGGGAAAGAAATGTTATTTTTGAGAACCATAGATTCTAGTAACAAAACACAAATTCAAAAGTGAAAGAAACTGGGCCAGATTTCTCAGGTGCAAAAGACTGACACCTTGAAAGATGACGGGGTTAATAGATTCAGCTGTGATACTCCCTGCGGCTCCAGTTCAGGAAAGAAAGGTCCTCCTGGGAAATCAACAGGAACTCTTTTAGACAGATCAACTCTAAATTATGGAGGGATTATCCAGGTTCAATCTTGCTTTCATGCATTTGGACTGCATCTATTCTGCTTAATTACTTACTTGGTTGGCATCTCAGATTTCCTCTGTTTTCTTGTAGCCTGCAGGGAATCCCTTTGATGAGATAGGATGGTGTAGCCAGAAAGCTGTGGATTAGCAATCAGGAGACCCCGTTTCTAACTGATTTTAGTGATAAGGCTCCAGCTGATCATTTCTCCAGTCTGAGTCTCAGATGCATTTATTGAAAATTGAGGGCTTTGCAGCCACATCAGAGTGTTGCAGGTCTGGCTTTGGTTCCCAGCTTCAGGTGGAGTTCAGGACTGCCTGGCCTGGCTCTCAGTGTTCTGGGACAAGTGGAGCATGTTCTTTTCTTAGTGGTGGAAGTGGAAACCTGGAATACTTCTGTGCTGAGGCCAGGTTGAGGCTCATGGTCAGTTATGCCCATATTCCACTGGCCACGGTGAGTTACTTGACCAAGCTGAACATCCCTGGTTGGAATTCCCTGGTGGTCCAGTGGCTAAGACTCTGTGCTGCTAATGCAGGGCGCCCGGGTTCGATCCCTGGTCAAGGACTAGATCCCACATGCTACAACTGAGACCCAATGTAGCCAAATAAATATAAATAAAATATATTAAAAACCACATCCCTGGTGCAGGAATGTATGCTTTACATCTTGTGGGACAGACTTTTTGAAATATTTATTACTTTTATTTGGAGTATAATTGCTTTACAATGTTGTGTTGGTTTCTGCTGTGCATCAGCATGAATCAGCCGTGTGTGTGTGTGTGTGTGTGTATCCTCTTCTTCTTGAACCTCCCTCCCTCCTCCCACCGCATGCCACCCCCTAAGGGGTCACAGAGCACCAGGTGGAGCTCCCTAGAGCACACACAAATTCCCAGTGGCTATCTAGTTTACCTATGGTAATGTGTATGTTTCAATGCTCGCCTCTCAATTGGTCCTGTGGGACAGACTTTAAAGTTGAATGGTGACTCTGGAAGCCGGAAGGAGTTAAGAGTGGGAACAGTATGCAGCCCACCAGGGGAGACGCTCCTCCTGCAGAGAAGCCTTCTTCATTTTACAGAGCAGCTTCCAGATCAGAAACAAAGCAAAGCAAATCAGATCTTCACTTCCCTGCCCCTACACAATACACACACATACACACACAAACACACATAGGACACAAGACACCACGCAATGAACAACTGCAGCAGTGACCACTATATCTAGAGAGAAGGTTATGGACATATATAGTAAATGCTTCCCTGTTGCTCAGATGATAGAGAATCTACCTGCAAATGCGGGAGACCTGGATTTGATCCCTGGGTTGGGAAGATCCCCTGAAGGAGGGAATGGCAACCCACTCCAGTATTCTTGCTTGTAGAGTCCCCATGGACAGAGGAGCCTGGTGGGCTGTAGTCCAGGGTTGCAAAGAGTTGGACACGACTGAGTGGCTAAGCACAGCACCTATGCTGCTTACGTATCTGAGTGGCTGGAGGCCAGGTCCCATAGCTGGTAGTTGTATTTGAAAATACTTTCAGTTGTACTAAGCCTCAGTCTCACGTCTGTGAAATGGGAACGTGAACTCCAGTCTCTCTCTGCACAGGACGGCTCTGAGAACTGGGTAGAGTCACAGCCATGAAGCGGATGCCTGGCACATAGTGGGTATTAAGACCTTCGTTTCTCCTTCTCGCTCCTCTTTGAACCCTTGTCTCGTGGTTGCTGGATTATTATCTCATCCTCCTCTGTGCCCCGTCCCACCTTCAGCTTCCCTCCTAATGGCTCTGCCTTTTCCTATCTCTGTGCCTTTGATGGAGCACTTTGCCCTGCTTGGTGTACCCTTTCTTCTCCTGTCTGTAAAAATAGTACTTTTCTTTAAAGGCCAGCTTGAGCTCCACTTTCTTTTTTGCTAGCAGACATCAGCTTACAACTGACTCTTTCTCTCGTTACCATTGGTATTTAACCTCATGTGGCCTCACGCTGCCAGTTGATGTCTCCACTGAAAGTTCTTCAAGGGCAAAAATCCGTGTCTGATCCATCTCTGTATCTCTTATACCAGCACATTGCAAAGACCATATAGGTGCTTCAAAAAGGATCTCAGGCTCCCCAGAGCCGTCACCTTTATCTATGAAATGTGTGACCAGGACAAGGAGACCAGCAGGAAGAACAGAAGAACTCAGGAGGGTTCTTTGCGATGAGATCAGGTCTGTGTAAAGGGGCTCCTCTGCCTGGAGCCAGCCCTGGACCACATGGGTCCACTGATAAGCTACCGATTGGCCAACTGTCCGGTTGCCATTTGGAGACATGGTTTGACCCCCTGCTGGCTCACATGCCCAGGGAACAAGCCTTCAGCGTCCGTTGGGGTTCCTGCCTGTGCCTTCTGAGGGTCCAGTTGCTTTCTGGCTTCATAGAACGCCGTTCTCTGAATGACCTCTAGAGGAGTCATTGTCTGTCCTTGAGGAGTTTGGCAGAAGGATTGGAGAGAATGAAGGTTAAGTGGAGATTTATGAGTGAAAAAAAGGGGTGGGGCGGGGCTGAGGGGTGCTTGGGAGGGCAAGGGAAAGGAGGGAAAGTTTGGCTGTGTTTTTGTCCTTTGGTGAGCTACTTGGATACTTGTGTCCCTTGCTTGTCTTCATGTTGGGAATGATGTACACTCAGCGGCTCAGGCCGAAAACCCAAGTGTTCTTTACTTCCTTCCCCACCTGTCCCATCTGTGGTCTGTCCTTTTTTTTTCCCATGTTCAAACCCTCATCTGACTGTCGCTTACCTCTCAGCCACCTCCTCGCCTCTCTCCAGGGATCCTGTGAGAACCTCTCACTGCAGCTGTCTCCCTGGGGCTAGGCTTGCCCTTCACAGGTCAACCTCCTCCGTCACAGCCAGGTTGGCCTCAAGAGC
Organism: Tragulus kanchil; assembly: GCA_022376925.1. Taxonomy (NCBI): domain Eukaryota; kingdom Metazoa; phylum Chordata; class Mammalia; order Artiodactyla; family Tragulidae; genus Tragulus; species Tragulus kanchil. Next base: position 17,369,375 of record JAIOJX010000030.1, on the reverse strand, counting down.
TACGTAAAATCTTGTCGCTCTTCTGTTCAGAACCCAATTATGATCTCCATTTCACTTACAATTCCACCCAAACGTTTTGCTGTGAAACATAGTTTCCTCAAAAAATTAACCACCGTATCACCCTGTAATCCTGCAATTCTACTTTTTGGTACTTCCTGAGTGGCTCAGTGGTAAAGAACCCACCTGCCGATGCAGGAGATGCAAGAGCCATGGTTCACTCCCTGGGTTGGGAATATCTCCTGGAGGAGTAAGTGGCTCCCTGCTCTGGTGTTCTTGCCTGGGAAACCCTAATCCATGGAGTTGCAAAAGAGTTGGATGCAACTGGACAGTGAAATAACACTTTTGGATATTTGAACTATTAAAAGATAAATGGAATAAACATATTAAAAGCTTTAAGACTTTCTCTGAGAAACAGCTGACTTGGATGTGGCAGCGCCAGCTCAGGAATGGTTAGGAGGGCTCCAGTGGCAGGAGCCGCCCCTAAGGGAGGGGCCTCTATAGAGAAGAAGCGGAAGCAAAAGAAATCACATGATTGGCTGTAGCTTAGGTGGCTGTGTAATTTGGGAAGGCAAGCTGTCTGTCTCTGATTGGTTGTCGTTGGGTTTTGATTTCTTCTTTAAAAATTGTTTCTTTGAACGTTGGTCTTCCTTGCTATGCTTGTGCTTTCTTTAGTTGGGGTGACAGAGTGGGGCCTCTCCTTCATTGCAGCACATGGACTTCTCATTGCAGTGTTTTCTGTTGTTGTTGTGGAGGACAGGGTCCAGGACATGGCTTCAGCAGTGGCAGCATGAGGGCTCAGTGACTGGGCTATGTGGGCATCATTGCTCAGCGCATGTGAAATCTTACCAGACCAGGGGCTGAGCCCTGTTCCCTGCATTGGCAGGTGGACCCTTATCCACGTTGATTTCTTAACCTTGAGATTTTACAGGCTTAGGTTGGGCTTTGCTTACTTAAGCTCCTAAGGCATTGAAGGAGTCTAATGGCCTCCTTGTTTAATTAATCTCACAGGCTCTAAGAATTAGAAGTAAAGTTTGAAGGACAGATTTGCACACCCGTGTTCATAGTAGTAGTATTCACTGTAGCCAAAATGTGGCCGCAGTCTGAGTGCCCATCACAGATGAATGGATAAACAAAATGTGGTGCATGCATACATTGGAGTATTATTCAGTCTCTAAAAAGAAAAGAAATCGGCTATAAAGTGGATAAATCCTGGAGACATTATGCTCTGTGTAATCAGCCAGTCACAAAAAGACTGTTTGGTTCTACTTATGCATGAGGTTTAGAGTTTCGTTCATAGAGATAATGGAGGAGGGATGGGGAGTTGTTTAATGGGTATGGAATTTCGAGTTTGTAAAATAAAAATTGTTCTGGAGATGGGTTGTGGTTGCACAATGTGAATGTAACACTGCTGAACTGTGCACTTAGAAATGGTCACGATGTTGAATGTGTGGCTTGCGCAGTTGTGTCCGACTCTTTGTGACCCATGGACGAGCTATGGAATTCTTCAGGCAAGAATACTGGAGTTGGGTAGCCTTTCCCTTCTCCAGAGGATCTTCCTAACCAGGATCGAACCCAGGTCTCCTGCATTGCAGGTGGATTCTTTACCGTCTGAGCCACCAGGGAAGCCCAACTGAAAAAGGAGTCCAGTCTATTTTTGAGGCTTTGGGTCATCTTTGCTATCATTACTCTGAACTCTTTTTCAGGTAGTTTGCCTATTTCTCCATTTATTTGGTCTTGTGAGTTTCTGCTTTGTTTTTTCATTTGTACAATATTTCTCTGCCTTTTCATTTCCCCCCTAATTTACTGTGTTTGAAGTCTCCTTTCTCCCAGCTTTAAAGTCGTATTCCTTCTTTCCTTTGGTTTCTGCCCAGTGACCCAGGGATCTCAAACTGGAGCTCTGTGACAACCTGGAGGGGTGTGATGGAGTGGGAGCTGGGTGGGAGGCTCCCTCTCCAGAGGGAGAGGACATATGTATACCCATGGCTGGTCCATGTTGACGTAAGGCAGAAACCAGCACACTATTGTAATTTTCCTTCAATTAAAAATAAATTAGGCTTCCCCTGATGGTCCAGTGGGTAAGGAGACCGCCTTACAGTGCAAGGGGCGCCGGTTCGATCCCTGGCATGGGAAGATCCCACGTGCCGCGGAGCGGCTGGACGGATGTGTCCAACTACCGAGCTGGAGCTCTGGAGCGCATGCGCCCAAAACTGGTGCTCTGCAACAACAGACGCCACCGCGATGGGAGGCCCACAGGAGCCAAAGAACAAAGACGGATGAAAATAGAGAAAGACCAATAGAAGTGGCCCGCCTGCTCCCCTCCCTCCCCAACCCGACCCCCGCCCAAAATAAATAAATAAATAAATCTTTAAAAAAGAAATAAATTAAGAACTTCCCTAGTGGTCCAGTGGGTAAGGACGCTGCCTTGCCGTGCAAGGGGCACCGGTTCGATCCCTGGCCTGGGAAGATCCCACGTGCCGCGGAGCGGCTGGACCAATGTGTCCAACTACCGAGCCAGAGCTCTCAAGCACGTGTGCCCAGAGCCGGTGCTCTGCAGCGAGAGAGGCCACTGCAATGGGAGGCCCACACAGGCCAGAGAACAAAGATGGATGAAAATAATAAATGAAGGACCAATAGAAATGGTCCCCCCAACAACAAAAAAATAAAAAAACTTTAAAAAAAAATTAAGAAAAAAATCAAAAAGAAAATAGAAGGGAGTCTAAATTTCTCATGACCTTACCTTGATGTGCCTCCCCCAAGTCTCCAGCATTACAGCCCTGGCCCCTCATACTCAGTATCTGAGTACCAGCCTCCCTTCTCTGTATCTTCTCTGTCTCACTGAAAGAGATTTGCATGGCTGGTGCCTTCTCGTGGGTGAGTCTCAGCTCTAACGTCACCTCTAATGTCTGCCCTTACCCCACCACCTCCACTCTTCATAACCCTTTCTGGACCCTTATAGCTCAGCTGGTAAAAGAATTTGCCTGCAATGCAGGAGACCCGATTTGATTCCCGGGTCAGGAAGATTGCCTGGAGAAAGGAGCGGCTACCCAGTCCAGTGTTCTTGGGCTTCCCTAGTGGCTCAGATGTTAAAATGGCTCATCCATGGGTTTTGAAGGGTTGAGCGTGACTGAGCAGCTCTCGCTCTTCACTTCACTGGACCTTTGTGGCGGTCAGTGTCCTCTAGGCTGGATTTTGTCTGTCTGCCCCCATAACCTGTGGTCTGACTCGTCCGCCCTCGTGGCCAGCAGAGTGCGCGCTCGGGAAGGATGGTCAGTAACTGCTGGCTGAGTGGTGTTTCCCGGCGCCTGTTCCTGGCTGACTGGTGAGAGGGCATAGGCTCTAAGCTGTTCTCCTCCTCGTGGGCCTGAGTTACACGGAACCCGTCATGATCTCTGGACCAGGCTGCTTGTGTTCAGTGATGGAAACTGGCTGGATGTGGGATTAACACAAAGTAATTGGTCCTCGTAGGAATGAAATTATTAACCTTGACGTCAGCACATTTTTATTGGATTTCTTTTATGATTAAGGCATTAGGGAAGGGGAAGTTTTAGAGATGAAGGTGATGCTGGATGTGTCTTGAAGAGATTCCCGTCTGACAAGATAGAGAAGGTGCACATGGTCAGGGCCGTGGTGAAAGGCTCGAGGAGATGAATGGTGTGTGCGGAGGGTGTTACTTTTAGCCACAGGGCCCCAGAAAGTCTCCATGGTGAGGTTCTGTTGGGGCAGGGCTGGAAAGGTGGAGGACAGGCCTTAACTGTGACGCAGGAGCAGAACCAGAGATGGGGTTGAGGGCGGGGCGGGCAGCCATGGTGCCTGAGTGCGTGTTGTGGAGTGGCCACTATTCTCTAAAAATCAGTGGCTTCTGAGCAGAAGAATGAGGAGCTCAGACCTGAGTATCATGAAGATCTTTTGATAATCACGGCAGGTTGGGAGGCTGGCAGCAGGGGCCCCAGTTAGACGAGAGGCTCTTCCCGTGGGACAGGTAGAAAGCAGTGCAGGTCTGAGCATAGGACAGCTCTGTGTGTGGGTAACTGTGTGTGCCACTGTGTGTGAGCACTTGTGATGCGTTCGTTTGTTGGCAGAAAGGGAGGAGCTCCTCCCTGTGCTCAGCAGGCAGGACTCCGCTGCCAAGAGCTCACTCTCCAGATGCCCTCCTGTCAGGTGCCACCTGCAGGGCTTGGCCACCTCCCCTAGGATTCCCTCTTTCCCCGCAGGAGCCACAGAGAAGCCCGTCTCAGGAGCAGGACGCTGTCTCTGATCTGGTGGCTGATGTGTGAGGCTGGGCGCCCCGTGGCTTCTGCCAGCCCCGTCCCGCACCTGGCCTCCTCTTCGCTAGGCACCACCTCTCGCCTTGTTCTGCTTATGTTGGATTTTGTCTGTCTGCCCCCATAACCTGTGGTCTGACTCGTCCGCCCTCGTGGCCAGCAGAGTGCGCGCTCGGGAAGGATGGTCAGTAACTGCTGGCTGAGTGGTGTTTCCCGGCGCCTGTTCCTGGCTGACTGGTGAGAGGGCATAGGCTCTAAGCTGTTCTCCTCCTCGTGGGCCTGAGTTACACGGAACCCGTCATGATCTCTGGACCAGGCTGCTTGTGTTCAGTGATGGAAACTGGCTGGATGTGGGATTAACACAAAGTAATTGGTCCTCGAGGAATGAAATTATTAACCTTGACGTCAGCACATTTTTATTGGATTTCTTTTATGATTAAGGCATTAGGGAAGGGGAAGTTTTAGAGATGAAGGTGATGCTGGATGTGTCTTGAAGAGATTCCCGTCTGACAAGATAGAGAAGGTGCACATGGTCAGGGCCGTGGTGAAAGGCTCGAGGAGATGAATGGTGTGTGCGGAGGGTGTTACTTTTAGCCACAGGGCCCCAGAAAGTCTCCATGGTGAGGTTCTGTTGGGGCAGGGCTGGAAAGGTGGAGGACAGGCCTTAACTGTGACGCAGGAGCAGAACCAGAGATGGGGTTGAGGGCGGGGCGGGCAGCCATGGTGCCTGAGTGCGTGTTGTGGAGTGGCCACTATTCTCTAAAAATCAGTGGCTTCTGAGCAGAAGAATGAGGAGCTCAGACCTGAGTATCATGAAGATCTTTTGATAATCACGGCAGGTTGGGAGGCTGGCAGCAGGGGCCCCAGTTAGACGAGAGGCTCTTCCCGTGGGACAGGTAGAAAGCAGTGCAGGTCTGAGCATAGGACAGCTCTGTGTGTGGGTAACTGTGTGTGCCACTGTGTGTGAGCACTTGTGATGCGTTCGTTTGTTGGCAGAAAGGGAGGAGCTCCTCCCTGTGCTCAGCAGGCAGGACTCCGCTGCCAAGAGCTCACTCTCCAGATGCCCTCCTGTCAGGTGCCACCTGCAGGGCTTGGCCACCTCCCCTAGGATTCCCTCTTTCCCCGCAGGAGCCACAGAGAAGCCCGTCTCAGGAGCAGGACGCTGTCTCTGATCTGGTGGCTGATGTGTGAGGCTGGGCGCCCCGTGGCTTCTGCCAGCCCCGTCCCGCACCTGGCCTCCTCTTCGCTAGGCACCACCTCTCGCCTTGTTCTGCTTATGTTCACATCCCGCTGCTGTCCCCCGGCTCTGTGGCCAACTGTCCTCCTTCCCCCTCAACTCCCCAGCACCCCCAGGGCCTCTTGGCATCTTGTCTGCGGTGTTGCTGGTGTGTGATACTCACTGGGCTCGCCTGGCTCTAACTGCTGCCCACACCCTAGGGCAGAATCCTGAGCAGGGTTTGCATAAAGCAACTTGATGCTTAATACGTGTTTGTGGAGTGATTTAAAAATAAGCAAAATGGGCCCAGCTAAATACATTTGCCTTTTAGCTCAACTGCCTAAGGGGACAAAAGGAATATTCAGCTCATTATAGGATGTTGACATGTAATTTTGTTTCTTACCAAAGCATAGTTAGAAAAAGAATCATATCGTTCCCATAGTACCAATACCAACATTTCGTTTCATTAATCAAAGATGGGCAATTCTTTGTTGAATACAGGCACCGGGAAACACGGGGACTGGTATAAATAGTTTTACAATCAGGATTTTAAAAGGTGGCACTGTGTAGATAAATCAGCATTTGCATGTGTTTCTATGGGAGTGGAGAGTAAAACTCCGTGTGCACTCGGGGCAGGCAGACTTTTTATCCATCTGGGGACAAAGGATTGATCGTGAGAGTGATGCCGCACAGGCCTCTGCATTCATCTATTCGCCAGCAAACTGGGGCCCTTTCGTGCAAAGCGTTTTATGGCAAATACACATACCCAGTTCTTGTCAAAAATGGATTCCCTCCGAAGCTGAGATGTTCAGGTGACGTAGCCGCCAGCTTTCACGGTGTGCCAGACAACCACGCAAACATGGCGGCTTAGACACTCTGGGTCCAGAGATCTGTGCCCGTCTCCACCATGTGACTCTTGGTCGTTGGGGCTCCTTCTTGCGTGCGGAGCTGACGGAGACTTGTCTAGGGCACATTAACGGGGCCAGTTCTTTCTGGGCTTCTCATCCTTCACTCAAGACGAGCAGCAAGGGACATGAGTGTGTGTGGGAACTTGTAAGCCATGGAGCTGGCCTCCTGTCATCCTACCACCCGACGGGACCCAGATGTGTCACACGGCTGAACCCAGATTCTGGGGGTAGCGGGTGAGGCCTTGCTTCCGTGGTGGAAAGAGCTGCAGTAGATAGAGAAGGTGAGGGCAGCGGGAGGGCCGAGAACTGGGACCAGAGGCAGCTGACCATGGAGTGTGTTCTCTCTCTAGTAGACAGCATGTTGTTAAGCAGATTAGAGGAAGAAAACAAAGGTATGTGTTTGTTTGAATTGGTCATTCATCCATAGGTATTGAAAACCGAATGATTGTTTAGTGTTTTGGAATCATGAATTATTAGAATTAGAAGAGGGCTCAGAGAAAATCAAATCCCAACTAAACCTCTGATTTTATGCACTGAGACTTTTTTTTTTTAAAGATTTACTTATTTATTATTTTTTTGGGGCGGGGGTCGGGTTGGGGAGGGAGGGGAGTGGGCGGGCCACTTCTATTGGTCTTACATTTCTCTATTTTCATCTGTCTTTGTTCTTTGGCCCGTGTGGGCCTCCCATCGCGGTGGCGTCTGTCGCTGCAGAGCGCCGGCTCTGGGTGCCTGCGCTCCAGAGCTCCGGCTCGGTAATTGGACACATGGGTCCAGCCGCTCCGCGGCATGTGGGATCTTCCCAGGCCAGGGATTGAACCGGCGCCCCTTGCCCTGCAAGGCGGTGTCCTTACCCCCTGGACCACCAGGGGAAGCCCGCACTGAGACATTTTTAACTCGGATTGGTGAGGTGATTTTTCTTGGGTTTTTTAGTCACCAGAGACCATAACCCTGGAAACTATATATATTTACTGAATGTAATACTGTTTTGTAGGTGTAATAGTACACGAAATCCTTCCTGCATCCTCTTTTGAATAAAAACCAAGTGAATATAGTAATAGCATTATTTTTAATATTCAAACTTCTTGTTTATAAAACTCCAAATATGAAAGTCATGGTATTCTGATTTTCAGATCTGTTACTGTATTCATTGCGTGCGGAGCTGACGGAGACTTGTCTAGGGCACATTAACGGGGCCAGTTCTTTCTGGGCTTCTCATCCTTCACTCAAGACGAGCAGCAAGGGACATGAGTGTGTGTGGGAACTTGTAAGCCATGGAGCTGGCCTCCTGTCATCCTACCACCCGACGGGACCCAGATGTGTCACACGGCTGAACCCAGATTCTGGGGGTAGCGGGTGAGGCCTTGCTTCCGTGGTGGAAAGAGCTGCAGTAGATAGAGAAGGTGAGGGCAGCGGGAGGGCCGAGAACTGGGACCAGAGGCAGCTGACCATGGAGTGTGTCTCTCTCTAGTAGACAGCATGTTGTTAAGCAGATTAGAGGAAGAAAACAAAGGTATGTGTTTGTTTGAATTGGTCATTCATCCATAGGTATTGAAAACCGAATGATTGTTTAGTGTTTTGGAATCATGAATTATTAGAATTAGAAGAGGGCTCAGAGAAAATCAAATCCCAACTAAACCTCTGATTTTATGCACTGAGACTTTTTTTTTTTAAAGATTTACTTATTTATTATTTTTTTGGGGCGGGGGTCGGGTTGGGGAGGGAGGGGAGTGGGCGGGCCACTTCTATTGGTCTTACATTTCTCTATTTTCATCTGTCTTTGTTCTTTGGCCCGTGTGGGCCTCCCATCGCGGTGGCGTCTGTCGCTGCAGAGCGCCGGCTCTGGGTGCATGCGCTCCAGAGCTCCGACTCGGTGATTGGACACATGGGTCCAGCCGCTCCGCGGCATGTGGGATCTTCCCAGGCCAGGGATTGAACCGGCGCCCCTTGCCCTGCAAGGCGGTGTCCTTACCCCCTGGACCACCAGGGGAAGCCCGCACTGAGACATTTTTAACTCGGATTGGTGAGGTGATTTTTCTTGGGTTTTTTAGTCACCAGAGACCATAACCCTGGAAACTATATATATTTACTGAATGTAATACTGTTTTGTAGGTGTAATAGTACACGAAATCCTTCCTGCATCCTCTTTTGAATAAAAACCAAGTGAATATAGTAATAGCATTATTTTTAATATTCAAACTTCTTGTTTATAAAACTCCAAATATGAAAGTCATGGGATTCTGATTTTCAGATCTGTTACTGTATTCAGTAATGGATTCTTAAATGAAAAGATGTAAGGATGTTTTCCTTAGAGGTAGGCAAGTCAGTGTGACAACAGAAAGAAGCCTGTGCTGCAGCGTCTCACCCTGACTGCTATGTCTATGCTGGTATTAATCCTGCATTGCTGGCATTTGGAACTGTCACCAAGCAGTGAGGCAGGCGGAGGAAATGGGACTGGGGCAGGACTGGGTTCCTGCCTTCACTGCACTGCTGGCGATGAGACCTGGGCCCCAGACTCATCTCTTTGATTCTTCTTTCACTCATGTGAAAAGTAACAGATTCGATGAAATCAAAGGCCAATACCAGGGCTAAAATTCTAATTTTTATGTCAGTGATGAAAATAGACAGGTTTTCCCCTGTGTTTCTGTTAATAAGGATTAGGGTCAGTTGTACTTGACAGAAAATTCCCCAAATAAACGGCTTATTTAATATAGAGGCTTTCTTATTCACAACCCAAAACGAGGTTTGGAGTTAGGCATTCACAGCTTGTAAGATCGCCCTGAGCCTCGTTGGGGACACAGGCTTCTGTCTTTCTGCCCTGCCATCCTCAGGATGGGACTCTTGTCCGCCAAGTGCCCTCAAGGTTACCTCGTGGATCTGAAAGGCTGCTGGGGCTCCAGCAGTCAGTATCATTTAATAGCCCAGCAGGAGAAAGGAGTGGAGGAAAGGGAAAAAACCCTCGCCCTTGCTTTTCAAAAATATTTTTATTTTCAAATCATTTTAGATGTACTGAAAAGTTGCAAAGATAAATAGCATGTATCTTTTATTCAACTTTTCCTGATTTTATATATAACCATGATATATTTATTAGAAACAAGAAATAAACATTCTTCAGGCCTAGCTATAGTCTGTATGTAAATTTTACTAATTTTTAAACTAATGTTTCTGGTGGTCTCCAGGGACCTATTTTGTATCCTATTCTGAATTCCTATTCTGGATTCTATGTTGCATTTAGTTGTCACAGCCCCTTCAGTCTGTAACAGTTTCTCTATCTTTCCTTGTTTTTCATGGCCTTGACAGTTTTTAAGTTTTACTAATTTTAAACTAATGTTTCTTTTGATTTCCAGGGTCCTATTCTGGACCCTATTCTGGATTCCTATTCTGGATCCTATTCTGGATTCTGTGTTGCGTTTGGTTGTCATAGCCCCTTCAGTCTGTGACAGTTTCTCTGTCTTTTCTTGTTTTTCATGACCTTGACAGTTTTTCAGATTACTGGTCATGTAGTTTGTAGAAAGTTCCTCAATCTGGGCTTGTTTGTTCTTTCATGGTTAGACAGCAGTTTGGGGTTTTGGGGGAAAGTTTCAGAGGTGATGTCCCTTTCCTCTTGCATTCTATCAGGGTATGTGATACCAACATGGCTTGTTACTGGTGATGTTAACCTTGATCTCCTGGTTAAGCTGGTGTCTGCTAGGTTTTTCCACTGTCAAGTTATTCCGTTCCTTTTCCAGATAGAAGTAAGTTGCTAAATTCAGCTCACCCACAAGGGAAGGAGAATTAAGCCCCGCTTCGTGAGTCTCCTTCCTTTAAGGCACAGTCTTGGAAGTTCCACACAGAGCTTTGGCCTCTATTGGCTGGAATTTAGGAAGGCATCCAGAGCTCTGGCTTCTGTGGGCTGGAATTCAGTGGAGTGCAGTCGGTGGTGAAGAGCTTTGACTGACGTCAGGCTGTTTGAATTCAAATCGTAGCTCTGGCACTCAGGATGAACAGTGCAAATCACTTAACTTCTGTGTCTGTCTCCTTGGTCGAAAAGGAGGCAATAACCATGCCTGCTCCTAGGGTCGATGTGAGGTGGGAGTGAATTTCTACTTATAGAGTTGCCTAGAATTGCGCCTAGCACCTAATGTGGTGCTGTCGTTGTTAGCTGTTGACATTATCATAAGGCCACACCCCGCTATGGGTGAGGCTGGGAAATACTGTCTTTTTCTCATGAAGTAACATGCCTTGATAAAAATTAGGAGGCTTCTCCTAAGGAAGAAAAAGGAGGCGAGCTATCCAGAGGCAACCAGCAGTGTCTATTGTAACTGTCACCAAGATCTGGACCACTAGTAGCTGGGAGAATACAACGAGCATCGTTACAAAGCATCGTTTCTGCTTTGTAACGAGCATCGTTTCTGTTACAAAGTCTCCCTAGGACAGGGTCCCCTGTGCTCTTGAAGTGATCATTTTGGACCTCAGGTAAGTGAGAAACACAGGTTGCCACCAGAAGGGAGCTAAGAAATCATCAGAAATCATCAGAAATTAAGGGTCCCATTGGGTTCACTTTCCCTGCTGCATCATAGTCCCAGCTGACAACACCCAGGATGAGTGTGGTGGAAGGATGGTGCATCCATTTGAGAGTGGTTGATGTATTTGCTTTCTTGTAAACATATTCCTCAAAAAGGGAAGAGGCGGGGGTAGGCTAGACGTTTTAGCCTTGGTCAGAGCCACCTTCTCCTGTGTGTCAGCAGATGGGTAAGAAGGAGCCTCCCTGGGATGGAGGACTGGCATCCAGAAGAGCTGTGAGAAGTTACCCAGAGCCTGGCCAACCCCGTCTTTCATACCAGGGCCTCCTTCCGAGCACCAGCAACCAAGGCCTGGGTCACTGCCAAGTCGTGCCTTGGGGTTTTCAGGTTTGAAAGGAGGACACAGAGGAAGCACCAGGAGTGGCTCTACTTTGCCGATGGCATCTCAACAGTAGTTCTAGCGGGAGCCCAGTGTGCTGTGTCTGCCCGCTGCTCCGCCTCCTGAAGCTCGGTCCTGACAGGTGGTTGCTAACAAGTATCCCTTCCCTATTATGTCAGGTGTCTGGAAACTTTCCTCCTGGTCTAATGTTTACCCTGCTGGATTTGTGCTTTTCACATAATATGTTCGGACGGTGATAGTGTTCAAAGTCATACCCGGAGCTTGCTGTGTGGCCTAGAGCTAGTTGTTTAACCTCTCTGGGCTCCAGTCGTCTCTTCTGTGAAGTGAGGGTGTTGAATCTATGTGATCTAAAATCCCTCCCTTCTGGCAAAAACTGTTCCTGGCTCTGCCCTGATCTGAGGGCACTTTATCCGGAGCTGCCCATGGGAACTGCATCTTGTCCTTTGATGCTGGACTTAAGAACTCACCTCTTCCTCCATGTGTCATGCAGAGAGTTGCTCTGTATGGTTTGCTTCTCTGACCCCAGGCGGCTCCAGTCCAGGCGCTCCATCCTCCCAACCAGCAGTGTCTATTGTAACTGTCACCAAGATCTGGACCACTAGTAGCTGGGAGAATACAACGAGCATCGTTACAAAGCATCGTTTCTGCTTTGTAACGAGCATCGTTTCTGTTACAAAGTCTCCCTAGGACAGGGTCCCCTGTGCTCTTGAAGTGATCATTTTGGACCTCAGGTAAGTGAGAAACACAGGTTGCCACCAGAAGGGAGCTAAGAAATCATCAGAAATCATCAGAAATTAAGGGTCCCATTGGGTTCACTTTCCCTGCTGCATCATAGTCCCAGCTGACAACACCCAGGATGAGTGTGGTGGAAGGATGGTGCATCCATTTGAGAGTGGTTGATGTATTTGCTTTCTTGTAAACATATTCCTCAAAAAGGGAAGAGGCGGGGGTAGGCTAGACGTTTTAGCCTTGGTCAGAGCCACCTTCTCCTGTGTGTCAGCAGATGGGTAAGAAGGAGCCTCCCTGGGAGGGAAAGACTGGCATCCAGAAGAGCTGTGAGAAGTTACCCAGAGCCTGGCCAACCCCGTCTTTCATACCAGGGCCTCCTTCCGAGCACCAGCAACCAAGGCCTGGGTCACTGCCAAGTCGTGCCTTGGGGTTTTCAGGTTTGAAAGGAGGACACAGAGGAAGCACCAGGAGTGGCTCTACTTTGCCGATGGCATCTCAACAGTAGTTCTAGCGGGAGCCCAGTGTGCTGTGTCTGCCCGCTGCTCCGCCTCCTGAAGCTCGGTCCTGACAGGTGGTTGCTAACAAGTATCCCTTCCCTATTATGTCAGGTGTCTGGAAACTTTCCTCCTGGTCTAATGTTTACCCTGCTGGATTTGTGCTTTTCACATAATATGTTCGGACGGTGATAGTGTTCAAAGTCATACCCGGAGCTTGCTGTGTGGCCTAGAGCTAGTTGTTTAACCTCTCTGGGCTCCAGTCGTCTCTTCTGTGAAGTGAGGGTGTTGAATCTATGTGATCTAAAATCCCTCCCTTCTGGCAAAAACTGTTCCTGGCTCTGCCCTGATCTGAGGGCACTTTATCCGGAGCTGCCCATGGGAACTGCATCTTGTCCTTTGATGCTGGACTTAAGAACTCACCTCTTCCTCCATGTGTCATGCAGAGAGTTGCTCTGTATGGTTTGCTTCTCTGACCCCAGGCGGCTCCAGTCCAGGGCGCTCCATCCTCCCCTAGGAGTGGCCCAGACCCACATGAGGTGGGAACCGTGAGTGTGTGGGATTCGCAGTGTTCTGCCAGCTTGCCGCTGCTCGCTCTGGTCAGGTCCTATTAGAAATGACAAGTCTGCGGCAGATTTGCGCCTTTAATCACTTCACCGTGTACAAGGGCCTGGATCCACATCACTGACATCTCTCACTCTTTTTCATCCTTTTGATCAGAGACAGTGCCTGACTTGCTCTCTTGCAATGGGCTTCCTTCCAATCCCTTAGACTGGTGGAAACTTTTTTTTTTTTTTTTCAGAAATGCTTGTTCCTATGCTGCTCCAAATGCCTAATTAGGAAGGTGGTATGGCTGTATTTCGGATTCCAAAGCAGGTGCCTCTTCAAGGGCCTGTGAAATAATTCAGTCCTGGCCAGGCAGGGCCATGAACAGGCTCCTTCACCGAGGGCTGCCCACCTGAGGGGCCAGTTTGCCTGTAGTTTGTGTGCTCCTTCCCACGAGGTCCTGGGAAATGGTGACTTTCTGCTGCTTTGAATGTAGATCTAGGTCTGCTCCACACCTTAAACTTGGGCTTCCCTAGTGGCTCAGAAGGTAAAGAATCCAGGGCTTCCCCTGGTGGTCCAGTGGGTAAGGACACCGCCTTGCAGTGCAAGGGGCGCCGGTTCGAGCCCTGGCCTGGGAAGATCCCACGTGCCGCGGAGCGGCTGGACTGATGTGTCCAACTACCGAGCCGGAGCTCTGGAGCGCATGCGCCCAGAGCCAGCGCTCTGTAATGACAGACGCCACCGCGATGGGAGGCCCACAGGAGCCAAAGAACAAAGACGGATGAACACAGAGAAAAAACGAAAGACCAATGGAAGTGGCCCGCCTGCTCCCCTCCCTCCCCAACCCGACCCCCGCCCAAAAAATAAATAAATAAATAAATCTTTAAAAAAAAAAAAAAAAAAAGAATCCACCTGTAATGCGGGAGACCTGGGTTTGATCCCTGGGTTGGAAAGGCCCCCCTGGAGAAGGGATAGGCTCCCCACTCCAGTATTCTCGCCTGGAGAATTCCATGGCTCATCCACGGGGTTGCAAAGAGTCAGACACGACTGAGCAACTTCACTTTCACACCTTCAATTTGCCTTGGAGCTTCCCTGGTGGTCCAGGCGTCCAGACTCCACCTTTCAATGGAGGGGATGCAGGTTCAATGATCCCTAGTCAGGGTAACTGAGCCCTGCGCACCACAACTACTGAGCCTGTGATGAAGAACCCACCTACGGGCACAGAGGATCCTTCATGCTGCAACTAAGACATGATACAGCCAAATAAATAAATATATAAAAAAAATGCCTTTTCTTTGAAAATCACACCATCTTTTGGCTCCTTTTCACCCTTTTGTCTACTCATGTGCTCCAGCAAACGTTTCTTGTGGTTGTGGCTGGGTTTTTTACACAGCCCATTATAGTATACCCATCTATTGTGTGTATGTGTTTATAACATATTCAGTTTTCATGACATCCCAGTGAGAGACCAAGACAGAGACCAGAAACCTGAGTGAATATTAATTTTTTCAGATCAGAGTTGTATGAATATTGTTGAACATTTTTGGTATACCACATACAAGTTTAAAAAAAAAATAAAATGAAGGAAACCAGGAGACCAGATATCTGTGTCTCAGAAAGGGTGAGTGATTTGTTTAAGCCGGTGAAATGCTTAGCTGGGTCTTCTGTCTCTGCTAAGAATCTCTGATTTTTCATGATTTTTGACTCAGTCTCATTCAGTTGACTTCTGGCTTCAAGTCTTTCTCCTGGTGACATTGAAGTTAATGCACAGTTCATGGCATCTCCTTCCACCATGAACGCTGCCTGGGGAACGTCCTCAGACTTCGCAGAACTGGAGCTCTCCTGTGCTTGTGTATCTGGGGAATGGAGTTTGTGGAGTGAAGAGGGTGAAGTTTAGAGAATTTCAATCAAGCACTCTCTTTCCCAGAGCTTCCTCTCATCTCCTCTTAATAAAAAAGAAAAAAAAATTCCTCCTGGCTATTTTCTTGAACCTCTAATCCATCTCATTAATATCTAGACACATGACTATGAATGATCAGATGGTCCCAGGCTTAGCAGAGAATTATCCACGTGGTTGTTTGTAACCTTCTTTCAATATTTATTGAGGTCAGGTCATTTGGAAAAAAACTCAGGAGACACAAAGATGAAAAAGACTCTGGTCTTGGTTTCAACAAACTCACAAAGATGACTGGAACTATTAGAGACATTAGAGGTCCCAGCGCGATGTCCTTCATTTTATGTTTTTAAACCTTTATGTGGTCTACCCAAAATATTTAACAGTAATTATACAATTCTGAATTAAAAGAAGAAAAAAAAATTAGAGTTTTCACCATACCCCCCAAATCAAGCTGTTCTCACTGGTCTGTGTTCCCTTCTACGTTTTTACCCCCATCATGCTTTTGAAAATCACACCATCTTTTGGCTCCTTTTCACCCTTTTGTCTACTCATGTGCTCCAGCAAACGTTTCTTGTGGTTGTGGCTGGGTTTTTTACACAGCCCATTATAGTATACCCATCTATTGTGTGTATGTGTTTATAACATATTCAGTTTTCATGACATCCCAGTGAGAGACCAAGACAGAGACCAGAAACCTGAGTGAATATTAATTTTTTCAGATCAGAGTTGTATGAATATTGTTGAACATTTTTGGTATACCACATACAAGTTTAAAAAAAAAATAAAATGAAGGAAACCAGGAGACCAGATATCTGTGTCTCAGAAAGGGTGAGTGATTTGTTTAAGCCGGTGAAATGCTTAGCTGGGTCTTCTGTCTCTGCTAAGAATCTCTGATTTTTCATGATTTTTGACTCAGTCTCATTCAGTTGACTTCTGGCTTCAAGTCTTTCTCCTGGTGACATTGAAGTTAATGCACAGTTCATGGCATCTCCTTCCACCATGAACGCTGCCTGGGGAACGTCCTCAGACTTCGCAGAACTGGAGCTCTCCTGTGCTTGTGTATCTGGGGAATGGAGTTTGTGGAGTGAAGAGGGTGAAGTTTAGAGAATTTCAATCAAGCACTCTCTTTCCCAGAGCTTCCTCTCATCTCCTCTTAATAAAAAAGAAAAAAAAATTCCTCCTGGCTATTTTCTTGAACCTCTAATCCATCTCATTAATATCTAGACACATGACTATGAATGATCAGATGGTCCCAGGCTTAGCAGAGAATTATCCACGTGGTTGTTTGTAACCTTCTTTCAATATTTATTGAGGTCAGGTCATTTGGAAAAAAACTCAGGAGACACAAAGATGAAAAAGACTCTGGTCTTGGTTTCAACAAACTCACAAAGATGACTGGAACTATTAGAGACATTAGAGGTCCCAGCGCGATGTCCTTCATTTTATGTTTTTAAACCTTTATGTGGTCTACCCAAAATATTTAACAGTAATTATACAATTCTGAATTAAAAGAAGAAAAAAAAATTAGAGTTTTCACCATACCCCCCAAATCAAGCTGTTCTCACTGGTCTGTGTTCCCTTCTACGTTTTTACCCCCCATCATGCCTCTTTTTCATTATTTTTAAATTTATTTTCATCCATCTATTAGTCTTTTGGCATGTGTGGGCCTCCCACTGTGGTGACCTCTTTCGCTGCAGAGTACCGGCTCTGGGTACATGCGCTCCAGAACCCTGGCTCGCAACTGGACATACCAGTCCAGCTGATCCGCGGCACGTGGGATCTTCCCTGACCAGGGATTGGATCGGTGCCGCCTGCACTAGAAGGCAGACTCTCCACCCGCTGGAAAACCAGGGAAACTCTCCTTCTACTTTTTATCTCTATGAATACGGATTGTGACTTTTCTTCAATATTATACAAATATTTTTCCATGTTACTCAGCAGTCATTTTATTTACTCAAGTGTATGTTTTGTGTGCTTAGCTTTATGTTTACCATTCGATACTTAGGTTTCACATTTTTGTCATGATAGAGCCCTAGTCAACTTTTGCCAACACTTTTACAGTTGTTTTGGGTTATTTCCTTGGTCTAGGTTCCTTAAAGTATGATTACTAGGTCAAAGATAGAACATTTTCATAGTACTTGATTAGTATTGTCATACCGATCATTTAAATGGTGATTATATATTAATTTCTCCAATCATCAACAAAGTGTGAGCTAATGTTCTTGATCTGAATAGTCCCTGCATGGATTCTTTTCCTTTTCAACAGTAATCCTTGATGTCCCTTGGAGTAACACTCTTACGATCGAACCTTGTTTCTGTCATTGCTATTCTTCTCAGTTCTTTCTCAGTTGTGACATGATCAGGACTGAGATCATGATAAGTGACTTAGCCTGGTGTACTCCTGCTTGGGCATCACTAGAGTGGGGACCGTCCACTATTTCTGGGTGGTTGTGAGGGTGAAACAATGCAATTTATGGAATGTCTTTGTAAGTGGTATACAAGTAAGCTGTCACTGATGAGGGAGCTCATTGCCTCTTTCACCCCATTTCTCTGCTGTGAATGAGACTCCCTGAATGGGGTGGATGGTGGACATGAAGTGCCCACCAGCTGCAATGACTGCAGTGCATAACTACCAGAGGCAATGCTGAGCTGGAGTGAACACGTGTGCTGATGAGAAAGGTTTTGGAAGAGCCTAGAGAGAACTAATAACCCCAGAGCCAGTCCCCACGGGTTTAACCCCCCGTGTGGGCCTCCCACTGTGGTGACCTCTTTCGCTGCAGAGTACCGGCTCTGGGTACATGCGCCCAGAACCCTGGCTCGCAACTGGACATACCAGTCCAGCTGATCCGCGGCACGTGGGATCTTCCCTGACCAGGGATTGGATCGGTGCCGCCTGCACTAGAAGGCAGACTCTCCACCCGCTGGAAAACCAGGGAAACTCTCCTTCTACTTTTTATCTCTATGAATACGGATTGTGACTTTTCTTCAATATTATACAAATATTTTTCCATGTTACTCAGCAGTCATTTTATTTACTCAAGTGTATGTTTTGTGTGCTTAGCTTTATGTTTACCATTCGATACTTAGGTTTCACATTTTTGTCATGATAGAGCCCTAGTCAACTTTTGCCAACACTTTTACAGTTGTTTTGGGTTATTTCCTTGGTCTAGGTTCCTTAAAGTATGATTACTAGGTCAAAGATAGAACATTTTCATAGTACTTGATTAGTATTGTCATACCGATCATTTAAATGGTGATTATATATTAATTTCTCCAATCATCAACAAAGTGTGAGCTAATGTTCTTGATCTGAATAGTCCCTGCATGGATTCTTTTCCTTTTCAACAGTAATCCTTGATGTCCCTTGGAGTAACACTCTTACGATCGAACCTTGTTTCTGTCATTGCTATTCTTCTCAGTTCTTTCTCAGTTGTGACATGATCAGGACTGAGATCATGATAAGTGACTTAGCCTGGTGTACTCCTGCTTGGGCATCACTAGAGTGGGGACCGTCCACTATTTCTGGGTGGTTGTGAGGGTGAAACAATGCAATTTATGGAATGTCTTTGTAAGTGGTATACAAGTAAGCTGTCACTGATGAGGGAGCTCATTGCCTCTTTCACCCCATTTCTCTGCTGTGAATGAGACTCCCTGAATGGGGTGGATGGTGGACATGAAGTGCCCACCAGCTGCAATGACTGCAGTGCATAACTACCAGGGAGGCAATGCTGAGCTGGAGTGAACACGTGTGCTGATGAGAAAGGTTTTGGAAGAGCCTAAGAGAGAACTAATAACCCCAGAGCCAGTCCCCACGGGTCAGGCCTTCATCTAGCAGTGGTCCCTTGCTTCCTAACTGGGTTCTTGTAGCCCTGCCCTGGGCCCCTTCCTGAAGCGTGTCGTCTGCTGGCCCAGCACGCCAGTTGACACTGGAAACACTGGAGGGGATGTGGCAGCTTGTGAGCAGCTCCTGCCGGGGGTGGTGAGGCTGGTGGACCGCACGTGCCCAACCACATAGCACGGTGGCCCTCTTCTGTTAGAATCACGTGCTCTGTTGTTTCCTAGTCCACTCGGATTGATTAATCCACACCGTGGGAGTGGATCGGTGGTTACTGCACATCCATAAGCGGCCCGAATTTCAAATGTGCTTGAAGGATAACACTTCACATTTTAGTCTTCTAGACTTCTCTTAGCCTCTTAATAGAGACCTAGTGTCTGTTTTAAAAATAACAAATATTTTAGAGTTTTTACTATGTGAGAGAAACTGAGTGTTTTAACGTCATTGTCTTATCCATATAATGATGCCATGATGTGGGTACTAATGTTAAATCCATTTTACTGACTGGGTAAAGTCTGGGAACTTAAATAACTTGCTTGTGGTCACTTGGTTACTAAGTGGCGGAGCTTAGATTAGAACTCAGGAATTTAAAAATATTCTGCTTGTTTGTGTCTCAGGGCTCTGGTTTGTCCAGACCGTACCCATAACTTATTCAGGATCAAGGTGCATGAGTGTACTTGGCCACCAGCGTGTCCTTTATGATACTGCCTTCTGTTGTTGTTATTTAATTGCTAAGTCGACTCTAGTGAATGAGACTCCTAGCCTGGTGTACTCCTGCTTGGGCATCACTAGAGTGGGGACCGTCCACTATTTCTGGGTGGTTGTGAGGGTGAAACAATGCAATTTATGGAATGTCTTTGTAAGTGGTATACAAGTAAGCTGTCACTGATGAGGGAGCTCATTGCCTCTTTCACCCCATTTCTCTGCTGTGAATGAGACTCCCTGAATGGGGTGGATGGTGGACATGAAGTGCCCACCAGCTGCAATGACTGCAGTGCATAACTACCAGGGAGGCAATGCTGAGCTGGAGTGAACACGTGTGCTGATGAGAAAGGTTTTGGAAGAGCCTAAGAGAGAACTAATAACCCCAGAGCCAGTCCCCACGGGTCAGGCCTTCATCTAGCAGTGGTCCCTTGCTTCCTAACTGGGTTCTTGTAGCCCTGCCCTGGGCCCCTTCCTGAAGCGTGTCGTCTGCTGGCCCAGCACGCCAGTTGACACTGGAAACACTGGAGGGGATGTGGCAGCTTGTGAGCAGCTCCTGCCGGGGGTGGTGAGGCTGGTGGACCGCACGTGCCCAACCACAGAGCACGGTGGCCCTCTTCTGTTAGAATCACGTGCTCTGTTGTTTCCTAGTCCACTCGGATTGATTAATCCACACCGTGGGAGTGGATCGGTGGTTACTGCACATCCATAAGCGGCCCGAATTTCAAATGTGCTTGAAGGATAACACTTCACATTTTAGTCTTCTAGACTTCTCTTAGCCTCTTAATAGAGACCTAGTGTCTGTTTTAAAAATAACAAATATTTTAGAGTTTTTACTATGTGAGAGAAACTGAGTGTTTTAACGTCATTGTCTTATCCATATAATGATGCCATGATGTGGGTACTAATGTTAAATCCATTTTACTGACTGGGTAAAGTCTGGGAACTTAAATAACTTGCTTGTGGTCACTTGGTTACTAAGTGGCGGAGCTTAGATTAGAACTCAGGAATTTAAAAATATTCTGCTTGTTTGTGTCTCAGGGCTCTGGTTTGTCCAGACCGTACCCATAACTTATTCAGGATCAAGGTGCATGAGTGTACTTGGCCACCAGCGTGTCCTTTATGATACTGCCTTCTGTTGTTGTTATTTAATTGCTAAGTCATATCCTGTTCTTTTGCGACCCGAGGGACTGTAGCTCTCCAGGCTCCTCTGTCCATGGGGTTTCCCAGGCAAGAATACTGGAGTGGGATGATCCCTGATCTTCCTGACCCGGGAGTAGATCCTGGGTCTCCTGCATTGCAGGGGCATTCTTGACCACTGAGCCACCAGGGAAGCTCCACTGCCTTCTGAGGGATGCTGTAAATTTCATGGGGAGATGATGGGTGTCATGGGGGGAAGACCAGCGATGGGGACAGTGCTTCAGGTGGGGGTTGGAGGAGGGAAGAAAGTGGAACATGACTGTGTGAGCACGTAATTATGGGCCAGGGGTAGGGGGGCAAGGGAGCTACATTCCTGTAGCTCTTGTTGGAGTCTCTGCCTGTTGATTTTCAACACATATTTGTTGAGCACCTACTGCGTGCTAGTGTCATATTGTTGCAACTGTCCATTGTGTGCTGACTGTGCTCCACTCACTGGGATGGGTACTATATATTTATTTTTTCCATTCCTCCCAATGATGCCCTATGTTACATGCACGCATACTCAGTTGCTTCAGTCATGACCGTATGGACTGTAGCCCGCCAGGCCCCTCTGTCCATGGGATTCTCCAGGCAAGAATGCTGGAGTGTGTTGCCATTGCCTTCTTCAGAGGATCTTCCTAATCCAGGGATTGAACACAGGTCTCCTGCATTGCAGGCAGATTCTTTATCTGAGCCACCAGGGTGCTGTATGCTACATATTCTTTTACAAACAAGAAGTTGGAGGCATGTAGAAATCAAATATTTGTAACACGGTTATGGAGCTGAAACCAGCATTACAACTCACAGGATGGTGAGCTTGAGTAGTTTATGTCATAATTTCATTTAATTTTGACCATTCATTCACACATGTTTACTGAGAGCTTGCCAGGTGCAATCACAGTTTGAGGTCCTGAATTAAAGAGTGAGGTTCAGCTCTGCTGCCAGGCAGAATATGCATAGTGTTCCAAAGAAACTTCAAGACTCCATGTCTCTGTCTTTGACCGGATCATGTTTTAGCTTGAACTGAAGCTGAAATGTGTTTTTCACACTGGACAGGGAAGTGCCTAAACTCCTCTTAGATGCTGCAGTGCAGCAGAGAATGCAGGCTGAGCAGGTCTGACCGGAGGACTTGGGCATTGGAACAGAGAGCAAGAGTGGATGGCTGGGCCTTGTTCTCCCCAGAAAAGGCGATGCTGAGCCCAGCGCCCAGCAAAGGAACAGGCTTGGCCACAGTGCTTTCTCAGGACTAACTGACCAGGACTCAGCAGCCTCCCACCAGCTCTGGATGCCACAGAGGAGGACCTGAGAAGGGTTAGCAGGAATGAACATGAATGGAAACAATTACAGCCACATTGGCCAGGGGAGGAGAAATTAGCAATCATCAGACGTTGAAGGTGTAGTACTCTAGATTGCTGTATGTAATTATGGTAAGTTCTGTCTCAAAGCAAAAACAGTCATTCTCAATTAATTCTTTTGTTCTCCTCATTAAATCCTACTTGAATTACTCCTTGAGGTATTGTTATAGATGAGATCTGCACAAATGTACTATGTTATGAGTGTGTGCAGGTGCATCAAAATAGCTGTTCAAAGTCCAGACTGAGTCTTGGAGTGGATGGCCAACTAAGTGTCCCAGAGTCTGCTGCCCATAGCACTTGGCTCTGGGATCCAGTGGTGAATCCAGCAAAGTCCTTCCCCTTAAGGACCTCAGAGGTAAATTCTACAAGGTAGACCGGCTCAGTTCAGTCGCTCAGTCATGTCCAACTCTTTGCAACCCTGTGGACTGCAGCATGCCAGGCTTCCCTGTCCTTCATGTCCATTGAATTGGTGATGTCATCAAACCATCTTGTCCTCTGTCATCCCCTTCTCCTTCTTCCTCGTATTTTCCCAGCATCAGGGTCTTTTCCAATGAGTCCTTTCTTCATATCCAGTGGCCAAAGTATTGGAGCTTCAGCTTCAGCATCAGTGCTTCCAATGAATATACAGTTCTGATTTCCTTTAGGATGGACTGGTTTGATCTCCTTGCAGTCCAAGGGACTCTCAAGAGTCTTCTCCAACACCACAGTTCAAAGGCATCAGTTTTTCAGCACTCAGCCTTCTTTATGGTTCAACTCTCACATCCATACACAACTAATGGAAAAACCATATCTTTGATTATGTGGACTTTTGTCGGCAAAGTGATGTCTCTGCTTTTGAATATACTGTCTAGGTTTGTCATATCTTTTATTGCCAGGAGCAAGAGTGGATGGCTGGCCTTGTTCTCCCCAGAAAAGGCGATGCTGAGCCCAGCGCCCAGCAAAGGAACAGGCTTGGCCACAGTGCTTTCTCAGGACTAACTGACCAGGACTCAGCAGCCTCCCACCAGCTCTGGATGCCACAGAGGAGGACCTGAGAAGGGTTAGCAGGAATGAACATGAATGGAAACAATTACAGCCACATTGGCCAGGGGAGGAGAAATTAGCAATCATCAGACGTTGAAGGTGTAGTACTCTAGATTGCTGTATGTAATTATGGTAAGTTCTGTCTCAAAGCAAAAACAGTCATTCTCAATTAATTCTTTTGTTCTCCTCATTAAATCCTACTTGAATTACTCCTTGAGGTATTGTTATAGATGAGATCTGCACAAATGTACTATGTTATGAGTGTGTGCAGGTGCATCAAAATAGCTGTTCAAAGTCCAGACTGAGTCTTGGAGTGGATGGCCAACTAAGTGTCCCAGAGTCTGCTGCCCATAGCACTTGGCTCTGGGATCCAGTGGTGAATCCAGCAAAGTCCTTCCCCTTAAGGACCTCAGAGGTAAATTCTACAAGGTAGACCGGCTCAGTTCAGTCGCTCAGTCATGTCCAACTCTTTGCAACCCTGTGGACTGCAGCATGCCAGGCTTCCCTGTCCTTCATGTCCATTGAATTGGTGATGTCATCAAACCATCTTGTCCTCTGTCATCCCCTTCTCCTTCTTCCTCGTATTTTCCCAGCATCAGGGTCTTTTCCAATGAGTCCTTTCTTCATATCCAGTGGCCAAAGTATTGGAGCTTCAGCTTCAGCATCAGTGCTTCCAATGAATATACAGTTCTGATTTCCTTTAGGATGGACTGGTTTGATCTCCTTGCAGTCCAAGGGACTCTCAAGAGTCTTCTCCAACACCACAGTTCAAAGGCATCAGTTTTTCAGCACTCAGCCTTCTTTATGGTTCAACTCTCACATCCATACACAACTAATGGAAAAACCATATCTTTGATTATGTGGACTTTTGTCGGCAAAGTGATGTCTCTGCTTTTGAATATACTGTCTAGGTTTGTCATAGCTTTTATTGCCAGGAGCAAATGTCTGAATTTCATGGCTTCAGCCACCATCCACAGTAATTTTGGAGCCCAAGAAAAGAAAGTCTGTCACCATTTCCATTGTTTGTCCATCTATTTATCATGAAGTGATGGGACCAGATGCCATGATCTTCGTTTTATGAATGTTGAGTGTTATGCCAGTTTTTTCAATCTCCTCTTTCAAAGTAGGCCATAAGCTCCTTGAAGGTGAGAACCATATTGTAGATGAGTTTGTGTCCCCAAGCCCCATGTGGAGTAGGTAGTCAGTAAACGTTTCCTGGTTAAGTTGAGTGAATGATAAGAAAAATGTTAAGGAAACAGAATGGAACCAGTTACTTCCTACCTGACCTCTTCCCCAACCCTTTCCATTGGGTGTTTGGGGAACGTTCCTTGAGGGAGGGATATTTGAGTCAGATCTTTAGGACTGGACTGTCTTCATGGTGAGGATATGAAGATACCAAAGAAGATAGCCTTTTGCACATGAAAAATTGTACAGCCTGACAGTTTATGGGCTCCTCTGGTGACTCAGACAGTAAAGAATCTGCCTGTAATGCAAGAGACCAGGGTTCAATCCCTGGGTTGGGAGGATCCTCTGGAGAAGGGAAGGGATACCCACTCCAGTATCTTGCCTGAAGAATTCCATGGCCAGAGGGGCCTGGTGGGTTACAGTCCATGGGGTTGCAAAGAGTTGGGCATGACTGAGCAACTAACACTTTCACTGATAATTTATAGATAGATTTGAGGCTATGTAACCATGATGTAGGTCTGGAATTATTTCCTTCTGAATGTCAACCCAGTCGATCCAAATGCGGGCCTGAATTTGTGTTGGGGAGACGATCTGGGAATGTCTTACTGAGGCTCGATTGATTAGCCATGCTTCCCATGGTGTGGGAGAGGTGCTGGTAGTATCTGCATAGTCTTAAGACTCTGGACTTTTGAAATAACCCCACTCTGGAAGGAGAGGGTGAGAGAATGTGAGAGAGTAACATAGAAACATACACATTACCATATGTAAAATAGAGAGCCGGTGGGCATTTGTGCTATGACACAGGGAGCTCAAACCTGGTGCTCAGTGACAAGCTAGAGGGGTGGGAGGGGAAACTAGAGGGAGAGGATACAGGCATACCTGTGGCTGGTTCATGTTGACATGTGATGAAAACCATCACAATATTGTAAGTAATTATCCTGCAATCAAACAAAACAAAACAAAAAAACCCCTCCTTTGTCTGGCCTCAGCCATATCCATAGGGGGAAAGCAGATCTGTGGTTAACAGGGCCTGGTAACGCAGTTGGGGACAACTCACACCAAGGAAAGAGACCATACAGGGGCGAGAAGTGGTTCTCAGCTTTGTCATCAGTCAAATCCTGCATCAAAAACGCATGTCTTGGGCTTCTCTGGTAGCTCTGTGGTGGAGAGTTCATCTGCCAGTGCAGAAGACATGGGTTTGATCCCTGATCCAGGAAGATCCCACGTGCTGTGGAGCAACTGAGCCCGTGAGCCACAACTATGGAGCTCTAGAGCCTTGGTGCCGCAACTG
Source organism: Tragulus kanchil (assembly GCA_022376925.1). NCBI lineage: Eukaryota > Metazoa > Chordata > Mammalia > Artiodactyla > Tragulidae > Tragulus > Tragulus kanchil. The sequence continues at coordinate 17,343,854 of JAIOJX010000030.1, read as the reverse complement.
TGGAGCCTGTGTGCGGCAACTACTGAAGCCCGTGTGCCCTAGAGCCCGAGTTCCACATCAAGAGAAGTTACTACAACAAGAGTGTGCTCATCTCAGCTAGGGAGGAGCCCCCACTCCCTGCAGCTAGAGAAGAGCCTGCACCAGTGAAAACCCAGAATAACCAAAAATAAATAAATAAATAAAAATTTTAAAAAATTATACATAAAAAAGCATGTCTTCCAAGGCTGAGTGGATGGATTAGTCTTTGAAGAGATTCTAGTGGAAATGGTCTGTTGAAAAACATTAATTGTCAGAAAGGAATTAGGTGTCACAGAAGCATGGGCATTTTTCTACTGTTCACTTTAAGGTAATAATGTCTAGCAGTTGCTTCCAGAGTTGAGGTCTGAACTGAACCACAAAGGTTAAATCTCCAGATCACTTAGATTTTGTGTTACAGCTTAAAACAATTTAAGTGGGACTAACTATAGAGTTGATTGTCGAATTTACTGCTTAAGTGACTCACTTGCAAGGGTTACTATTAGTGACATTGTCGGTGATACATTGTCATCATCGTTGGGTCAGGCATTTTACTGTCATGAAGTTACGTCCCCAAGGATATGAGGGCAGGTCGCCCCTGTATTACACAGTCCCAGGCTGCCCTGGCTCCTGAGACTTTATGTCTCCATTTTTTTTTTTTTGTCTTACTTTGATGTTGGCTGTCAACCTCTTGGCTGCTGTCAGTCCGCCTGCTTTCGTAGGACTTCATTTGTGTTACAGTTTTGTGAATTTCTCTAGAATCACATAATTAAGCCTTTTAGAATTTTGTCTAAAAGAAGTCACAGCAGGCTCCAAATGAAGGCCTGAGGAACATTCCTGTGAATAAAGAACATGTTCTTTCCACGCGTGGGTGTTTGGGCTTGGCTGGGCACCTCTTTTCACTTACCTTTCACTCACTCACTTCACTTTTCTTTTTTAAACGGAATATTTGTTCCAATTGTTTAATGGACAGTTTCTCATTTGTCATTCTGGAAGCCCTTGATTCATAAAGAGTATTCTTTCTGATGACAAGCAGCAGCCACGTCCCCAGTGATTATTCTGGACCTCCATGTTGGAGGCTGGCTTTTACTCAGTCAGGACGGCTGCATAAGTGACCTTTGGGTAAACTGAGGTGTAACTGTGCTGCGAAAGATTTTCTAGTTTTATGGACAAGCCCTTCGAGGTCAGATTTGAAACCGCTGGTCCGGAGAATAAGACTATAGACTGGAAAGCCTAAGATCTCGTTTGACTTGCTAGGATTTGCTTAGCTTCTCTGAAACTTTAAAGAAAATGCTCTCCTTTAGGCCAGTATCAAACAATTTAAGAATTTAGTCTCTTGGCTAAAGGGCTGTGTCAAGATCAGTAAAACTACTTGCTCTGAAGGGTTAATATGAATATTTAGGCCAAGTTGTGGTGGAATTTGCCAAATGGAAAAAAATCCGGAAAAAAAGGTGATTTGATTAATTTCTTTTTCTTTTGAGAGACAGAGGGTGAGGAGAAGCTTTCTGATAAAAAGTCATCATTTGAAATGGTTGCATAATGTTAGCGGCAGTCCTTCATCGTGGACACCCTGCCCTGCCGCTGTAATATACAATGTCACTCGCAGCTAATCCGTTTATTGATTTTTTTTTTTTTCCCTCTGAATTTGCTGACAGCAAAAGATTAGGTCTAGAAAAATAGTTGCAGTTCAGGTTCTGTTTGACAGTATTTATAATTTAAAGTGACCTTTAATAAAAGGGAGAGGGCCGCCCAGCATGGAATTTAAGTGGTTAGGGACAGGGCAGTGTTAAGGGTGAGGCGAAAGGGAATGCCTTCTTGATGCTGGGGTCGGGGCAAGCCATCCTGAACAAGTGTCCTCTGCCCTCGGGACCACGTGAGAGCCCAGGGCCAGGCTGACCGCTGGTTTTGTTGTGAAGGATACGAAGTTTAATTTTTGCCCCCATTTAGTCTTGAACATGCTTGACCCTCCCTTCTGTAATTGCCTCTGTCTCTGGTCTCACTCACGGCGTCCAGAGTCCCACACTGTGCCTCTCACCCAGGCCTGTGCACCTTCAGGGCCTGGGCTCACACACCACCTCCAGGAGTCCTCCCATCTCTGCCCATTTTCAAGAGGAAAAAGATCTCATGAAACTAACAAGATGTGAATGGCTGGTCCTTCACTCTCCATGAAGTAAAGGCTTTTAAAACGGCATATAGACAGATTTTTTTCCTTTGTGCTTATTGGTATGTCAGGATGTTAGACTGAGGTGTAACTGTGCTGCGAAAGATTTTCTAGTTTTATGGACAAGCCCTTCGAGGTCAGATTTGAAACCGCTGGTCCGGAGAATAAGACTATAGACTGGAAAGCCTAAGATCTCGTTTGACTTGCTAGGATTTGCTTAGCTTCTCTGAAACTTTAAAGAAAATGCTCTCCTTTAGGCCAGTATCAAACAATTTAAGAATTTAGTCTCTTGGCTAAAGGGCTGTGTCAAGATCAGTAAAACTACTTGCTCTGAAGGGTTAATATGAATATTTAGGCCAAGTTGTGGTGGAATTTGCCAAATGGAAAAAAATCCGGAAAAAAAGGTGATTTGATTAATTTCTTTTTCTTTTGAGAGACAGAGGGTGAGGAGAAGCTTTCTGATAAAAAGTCATCATTTGAAATGGTTGCATAATGTTAGCGGCAGTCCTTCATCGTGGACACCCTGCCCTGCCGCTGTAATATACAATGTCACTCGCAGCTAATCCGTTTATTGATTTTTTTTTTTTTCCCTCTGAATTTGCTGACAGCAAAAGATTAGGTCTAGAAAAATAGTTGCAGTTCAGGTTCTGTTTGACAGTATTTATAATTTAAAGTGACCTTTAATAAAAGGGAGAGGGCCGCCCAGCATGGAATTTAAGTGGTTAGGGACAGGGCAGTGTTAAGGGTGAGGCGAAAGGGAATGCCTTCTTGATGCTGGGGTCGGGGCAAGCCATCCTGAACAAGTGTCCTCTGCCCTCGGGACCACGTGAGAGCCCAGGGCCAGGCTGACCGCTGGTTTTGTTGTGAAGGATACGAAGTTTAATTTTTGCCCCCATTTAGTCTTGAACATGCTTGACCCTCCCTTCTGTAATTGCCTCTGTCTCTGGTCTCACTCACGGCGTCCAGAGTCCCACACTGTGCCTCTCACCCAGGCCTGTGCACCTTCAGGGCCTGGGCTCACACACCACCTCCAGGAGTCCTCCCATCTCTGCCCATTTTCAAGAGGAAAAAGATCTCATGAAACTAACAAGATGTGAATGGCTGGTCCTTCACTCTCCATGAAGTAAAGGCTTTTAAAACGGCATATAGACAGATTTTTTTCCTTTGTGCTTATTGGTATGTCAGGATGTTAGACGGAGAGGTGGATGTGGTGGAACACATTAAAAATTTAAATAAAATGCAACTATGTCCCAAGGCAGAATACTCATTCTAGCCCTATCCTGTACTCTCTACCCTGCACCTCGTGGTTACCCTTTCTCCTTTCCTTAGTCACTTTCATAGGAATGCTGTTCATACCCCTCTGGTAGACTTGGTGTGTCACGTGGAGCTTGTGTTAGTGGTGGTAACACTTTTAGGAGTTATTTCACCTGGGTATATCCAAATTCAACTGATGTGTTCCACTCTATCCTTTCACTTTTTGGTATTGCCTGGCAGAGGACAGTGACATTTCCGTTAGTTCCCAAATTGCATAATTGCAAATTTCTAGTTGTTTGACTTGCCATTTGATCCCTCTGGTCTTTGGTTTTCTTACCTGTCAAGTTAAAAATGTGACCAGACACCTCCAAGGTCACTTCTAACTGTAAAATTCTAGGTTTCTTGTGTCTGTGCCCTCCATTGCTTCTAAATCCTATTCCAAAAGACTCCACAAGTAGAAAAATTCCAACATCTTTCAATCATCCATCCATCCATCTATCTCTCCATCCATCTGTCCATCCATCCATCCATCCATCCGTCCATCCTTCATGTGCCAAGTGTGATAGGGAACTATCTATGGTACAATGATGGAATTCAAAAGCCATAGACGATGTGATCCTTCCTTTGGGGAATGTACATTTTAGTTTTAGAGACAAAATTAAGTATAGAAAATAGCCAGAGAGCAGAAAAAACAAGTTTGTATCATCACAACAATGTCTTCACAACCATATCCTTAAATGTATAGTTAGATTGTAAGCCCTTTGAGGCTTTAACACATGGTAAATTCTTAATATATGCTTGTTGATATGTACATGTTGTATATATCATGATGAGATATACACAGTGGAAATACCCAATATAGAGGTGGGGGCCTTTGAGGCAGAGGGGCTGGCCTAAAAAGGGGAGAGGAAAGGGAAATCTCATGCTTAATGGCTGGTCCTTCACTCTCCATGAAGTAAAGGCTTTTAAAACGGCATATAGACAGATTTTTTTCCTTTGTGCTTATTGGTATGTCAGGATGTTAGACGGAGAGGTGGATGTGGTGGAACACATTAAAAATTTAAATAAAATGCAACTATGTCCCAAGGCAGAATACTCATTCTAGCCCTATCCTGTACTCTCTACCCTGCACCTCGTGGTTACCCTTTCTCCTTTCCTTAGTCACTTTCATAGGAATGCTGTTCATACCCCTCTGGTAGACTTGGTGTGTCACGTGGAGCTTGTGTTAGTGGTGGTAACACTTTTAGGAGTTATTTCACCTGGGTATATCCAAATTCAACTGATGTGTTCCACTCTATCCTTTCACTTTTCGGTATTGCCTGGCAGAGGACAGTGACATTTCCGTTAGTTCCCAAATTGCATAATTGCAAATTTCTAGTTGTTTGACTTGCCATTTGATCCCTCTGGTCTTTGGTTTTCTTACCTGTCAAGTTAAAAATGTGACCAGACACCTCCAAGGTCACTTCTAACTGTAAAATTCTAGGTTTCTTGTGTCTGTGCCCTCCATTGCTTCTAAATCCTATTCCAAAAGACTCCACAAGTAGAAAAATTCCAACATCTTTCAATCATCCATCCATCCATCTATCTCTCCATCCATCTGTCCATCCATCCATCCATCCATCCGTCCATCCTTCATGTGCCAAGTGTGATAGGGAACTATCTATGGTACAATGATGGAATTCAAAAGCCATAGACGATGTGATCCTTCCTTTGGGGAATGTACATTTTAGTTTTAGAGACAAAATTAAGTATAGAAAATAGCCAGAGAGCAGAAAAAACAAGTTTGTATCATCACAACAATGTATTCACAACCATATCCTTAAATGTATAGTTAGATTGTAAGCCCTTTGAGGCTTTAACACATGGTAAATTCTTAATATATGCTTGTTGATATGTACATGTTGTATATATCATGATGAGATATACACAGTGGAAATACCCAATATAGAGGTGACTGAGGCAGAGGGGCTGCCTAGGGGAGGGTTGATGTAGGCTAGCTGACTATGGAGGGGCTCAGTGGGGACTGGCTACCAAGAAGAGGAAGGCGTTTTTTGAGATAAGTAGATTGGGTGAGTGTAGCTTGAGCTGCAGTTTTAGAGGAGTGCTACCTACTAACAGTGCTTTTCTTTGCATGTGAATGTGCCTTTGCCACTTCCTGTCTGTAGTGAGAGTGAGTTCAGGCTCACAGCCAGGAGCTGGGACCTGCTGGACATACTCTTCTTCCGTCCCTGAGCCTGTCGTCTGGTCCTTGAATGTCATTATACCAAATTGCATCCCTCATTTCCTAAAACTCCTGGGATGTCTTCCTTCCTGGGTGTGAAGGTTTTGTGTCATCCTCTTCCTTAGAATCATGGTGCTCCCAGCTGCCCAACTAGGAGGCTCATCTTGACCCAAAGTGCCCTACAGCCAGAGTCCACCACCATCTTGGACCCCTTAGCTGTTAACGATAAGTGTGGATGTTTGGACTGTTGATAATTCTCATCCCGGCTGGAACTTGAGTTTGGTAGTTGTCCCCAAGCCTGATATTCCCAGCTGCACATTCTTCCCTATTGATTTACATCAGGCATGTGTCCTGGGCCCCCAGGGAGGCCCATGCATGCCTTCTGGGCGTTGGCCTCAGGACCATGATTGAGAAGACCATTGTAAATAAGAACCCACTTGTAGCCAAGAACCTCTTCCTACTGGGCTTAGGTGCAGTTCTAGGGCATGGTTCACTTGGAATCACCCAGGGAAGAGAAGAGAAATGGGTCACCTGGTTGAAAAGAGTTAACGGGGGAAACATATAGAAGGAATGATGCGGGCATTAGCATTGACTGGTCAGTGTTGCAGTTGTGTTGATCAAGATATGGAGATATTAATCCATACCGTAAGAATCCTAAAGGATATCGAAGTCCTGAATCTTGTCACCTTGTCAAAGTTTTTAAATGGAGAGTAACATGTGTTTGAAAGAGTTGCAAAATACCCTGATTGAAACCTTGGTGACTAAAGTTTTTAAATGGAGGTGAATTTGCATGTAGTTGTATACACGTGGAAATACCCAATATAGAGGTGACTGAGGCAGAGGGGCTGCCTAGGGAGGTTGATGTAGGCTAGCTGACTATGGAGGGGCTCAGTGGGGACTGGCTACCAAGAAGAGGAAGGCGTTTTTTGAGATAAGTAGATTGGGTGAGTGTAGCTTGAGCTGCAGTTTTAGAGGAGTGCTACCTACTAACAGTGCTTTTCTTTGCATGTGAATGTGCCTTTGCCACTTCCTGTCTGTAGTGAGAGTGAGTTCAGGCTCACAGCCAGGAGCTGGGACCTGCTGGACATACTCTTCTTCCGTCCCTGAGCCTGTCGTCTGGTCCTTGAATGTCATTATACCAAATTGCATCCCTCATTTCCTAAAACTCCTGGGATGTCTTCCTTCCTGGGTGTGAAGGTTTTGTGTCATCCTCTTCCTTAGAATCATGGTGCTCCCAGCTGCCCAACTAGGAGGCTCATCTTGACCCAAAGTGCCCTACAGCCAGAGTCCACCACCATCTTGGACCCCTTAGCTGTTAACGATAAGTGTGGATGTTTGGACTGTTGATAATTCTCATCCGCGGCTGGAACTTGAGTTTGGTAGTTGTCCCCAAGCCTGATATTCCCAGCTGCACATTCTTCCCTATTGATTTACATCAGGCATGTGTCCTGGGCCCCCAGGGAGGCCCATGCATGCCTTCTGGGCGTTGGCCTCAGGACCATGATTGAGAAGACCATTGTAAATAAGAACCCACTTGTAGCCAAGAACCTCTTCCTACTGGGCTTAGGTGCAGTTCTAGGGCATGGTTCACTTGGAATCACCCAGGGAAGAGAAGAGAAATGGGTCACCTGGTTGAAAAGAGTTAACGGGGGAAACATATAGAAGGAATGATGCGGGCATTAGCATTGACTGGTCAGTGTTGCAGTTGTGTTGATCAAGATATGGAGATATTAATCCATACCGTAAGAATCCTAAAGGATATCGAAGTCCTGAATCTTGTCACCTTGTCAAAGTTTTTAAATGGAGAGTAACATGTGTTTGAAAGAGTTGCAAAATACCCTGATTAGCTAAAATTCCTCATTATAAAGACAACGTTGACTATAAGTCATAACAAATTGTAAGTCAGAAAGCCTCAGTGTAAGGGCTGCGTCCTTGCTGATTGATCCCTTCCCACACCTGAAATCTTCCAACAGCCTGGGGTTGAGTAAGCCAGGGGAGGGAGGACACAGCTTTGGCAGCTCTCTCAGCTCAGACTGTCATCCACATGTTTATTCTCAGATTCCAAGTCCTTTGTTATGCCCTTAATTGTTAAAAACGCACATGGAATTACTTTCATCAGTGGTAAAAATTAGTGTGTCATTCAAGTTAGAACTTCGAGTTCTCCAAACAGGTCTTCGGGTGGGACTTTGTGTTGCCTGGTGAAAAAATAGTTGGTTGAACATAGTAGGCATGTAAGTATAATGTTTTCATTTCAAACAATTTAGAAATACCTCTTTATACCTAAAGAGCTAACATACCTAAAGACCTAACATACACTAAACAGTTAATCATTAGAACCTGTTAATGTGATGTTTTCCTGGACTTGATTTCTCGCTTCCTTCCTCTTTTTCCTCCCTTCTGCTCCCCTTCCCAAATTAGATTTTAAACTTCTGAAGCTGAGACTGTATTTTATTAATTTTCTCACCCATGCTCCTAGTCCAGTGCCCAATATCTAATGTCAGGAGTGATGGATAATTGTGAACCTATATAAGGCAATGGGCTTTGCTGGTGGCTGAGGGGTAAAGAACCTGCCTGCCAATGCAAGAAGCATAGGAGACTCAGGTTCGATTCTTGGGTTGAGAAGATCCCCTCGAGGAGGAAAGGACAACCCACTCTAGTAGTCTTGCCTGTAAAATCCCATGTACTGAGGAGCCTGGGGGTGCTACAGTCCATGGAGTGGCAAAGAGCTGGACGTGACTGTGAAACTAAACAACAATAATATAATGACCTTTGATAAACAAGAGCATTTCCTGGAAGGGGCAGGTTCTGAGCAGAGAGTCGTGGGGTTGTCTGAGTAGCTGGCCTGTGGCTGCGTTCACCCCTGTGTGCTGGCCTCCTCGGGGCACAGAGCAGTCAGTTAGCCTCAACAAAGAAACGTCACCTTCAGACCTGATGGAACCAGAGCCCACTGGAGCCTCCTGCTAGGTGGGCAGGCTTCCTGAGAACTCTTTCCTTCCAGAGAATTCTTTCCTACCAAAGGAGAGGCAGTCTTCATGGATTTCTTCTGGGTGTTCGACTCCTTCACAGGGTCTGAAAAGCACATCAGCTTGTTGGGACATACGTTATAGAGTGAGATCCTGCAGGCCATATATCCTCCATCATCTTACATAGTTTCTTGGGGAACGTCTGTTGACTGATTTGTACTTAACTAGATTGAGCCGTAGACCTGCAATTGCTTTATTGTGTTGGTTTAGGTTTTAGGCAGGAATTAGCTTGTCTTGATCTTCATGGTCCTTCTTCCACCACCATCGTTCTTTGTTGTTGTTTTTGTCCAGTTGCTAAGTCATGTCTGACTGTTTGCAACCCCAGGGACTGCAGCACATCAGGCTTCACTGCCCTTCACTGTTTCCTGGCGTTTGCTCAGATTCATGTCCATATTTTTGTTTGTGTGCATACTAAGTTGCTTCAGTTGTGTCCAACTCTTTGTGACCCTGTGGACTGTAGCCCACCAGTCTCCTCTGTCCTAAAGGATCCTCCAGGCAAGAAGATTGGAGTGGGTTGCCATGCTGTTCTCCAGGGGATTGTCCCAACCCAGGGATCGAACCCACGTCTTCTGTGCCTCCTGCATTGCAGGTAAATTCTTTACCACTGAGCCACTGGAGAAGCTCATATTGTTCTTTAGGGACTCTCCAATTACCTCTCAGTGAGTTCTAAAGCTATCTGTATATTTCCAAATGTTCTTGGCTCTTGGATTCCTGGAGGGCTCTTGAGATTGACTCAGAAGGAGTCAAGACCTGTGCTCTCTCTCCATCAGCGACACTTCCACCACAACTAGGCTGCTTGCACCACTAGGTTGATGAGTGGGAGCCTCTGCCCTCCCAGTCTGTTCCAGACATGGGCTGGAACAGCTTTCTAGGATCCTCACTCTGGAGCCTGCCTGTTGGTTGTGATTTCACTGGAGACGGAGGAACTGCTCCCCTGTTTCATGGGTCACCAACCAAGGCTGCCTTGTATTTGTGTGGCCTCCTCGGGGCACAGAGCAGTCAGTTAGCCTCAACAAAGAAACGTCACCTTCAGACCTGATGGAACCAGAGCCCACTGGAGCCTCCTGCTAGGTGGGCAGGCTTCCTGAGAACTCTTTCCTTCCAGAGAATTCTTTTCTACCTAAGGAGAGGCAGTCTTCATGGATTTCTTCTGGGTGTTCGACTCCTTCACAGGGTCTGAAAAGCACATCAGCTTGTTGGGACATACGTTATAGAGTGAGATCCTGCAGGCCATATATCCTCCATCATCTTACATAGTTTCTTGGGGAACGTCTGTTGACTGATTTGTACTTAACTAGATTGAGCCGTAGACCTGCAATTGCTTTATTGTGTTGGTTTAGGTTTTAGGCAGGAATTAGCTTGTCTTGATCTTCATGGTCCTTCTTCCACCACCATCGTTCTTTGTTGTTGTTTTTGTCCAGTTGCTAAGTCATGTCTGACTGTTTGCAACCCCAGGGACTGCAGCACATCAGGCTTCACTGCCCTTCACTGTTTCCTGGCGTTTGCTCAGATTCATGTCCATATTTTTGTTTGTGTGCATACTAAGTTGCTTCAGTTGTGTCCAACTCTTTGTGACCCTGTGGACTGTAGCCCACCAGTCTCCTCTGTCCTAAAGGATCCTCCAGGCAAGAAGATTGGAGTGGGTTGCCATGCTGTTCTCCAGGGGATTGTCCCAACCCAGGGATCGAACCCACGTCTTCTGTGCCTCCTGCATTGCAGGTAAATTCTTTACCACTGAGCCACTGGAGAAGCTCATATTGTTCTTTAGGGACTCTCCAATTACCTCTCAGTGAGTTCTAAAGCTATCTGTATATTTCCAAATGTTCTTGGCTCTTGGATTCCTGGAGGGCTCTTGAGATTGACTCAGAAGGAGTCAAGACCTGTGCTCTCTCTCCATCAGCGACACTTCCACCACAACTAGGCTGCTTGCACCACTAGGTTGATGAGTGGGAGCCTCTGCCCTCCCAGTCTGTTCCAGACATGGGCTGGAACAGCTTTCTAGGATCCTCACTCTCTGGAGCCTGCCTGTTGGTTGTGATTTCACTGGAGACGGAGGAACTGCTCCCCTGTTTCATGGGTCACCAACCAAGGCTGCCTTGTATTTGTGTGTGGCAGTGTCTTTCCTACAGGGACTTTTGGCATTTGACTTGTGCATTTATTTTGTTAAACCTTTCTTTCCTAGGGCTCTGGCACAGATGCCAGGCACGTGGGGACTCCCGGGGCAACACAGCCTGCTGTGTTGGGAATTGCCCTCTCCTTACCCTGGGTTGTGGTCCTTGGACCAGGCTTGTGTGCAGGGACCCTTCCCTTAAGATGGATATTTTTCCAAATGGGCTCCTGGGTCCCTGGTGCAAGTAAACTTCTGGAAAACCCAGAGAGGGGAAGAGACGGGTAATCCTAGGACTAGATCACAGATATTCTGAAGTCCAATAAGTGCTCCTGCTCTGCAGGGCAGCTGTCTTACTGACCCAGCAGATGTGCCTAGATGTGTCTAATGTCCCAGGCAGTCGTGGCAGCTTAGGCTGCTACTGTGCTACTCTCAGTGCTTTTCTGCGAAACTGATGTTTAGTTAGGGCCTCATTCATGAGCTCCATCCAGAGACAGTTTTAATTATGGCATTAAATGCGAATGTTGGTCCTTGACCAGCTTTGAGAATCCTTTCCTTTTGAAACTTCAATGTCTTAACCTTTTAGATCCTTAGTAGCTTGGTCTTCTTTCCCATCCACCATGACTTGATATTATAACAAGTCAAAAGAAAAGTACGGTTAGGGGTGACCTGCAATCAATAAGTCAGGGTGACAGTTCATTCAGTTCATGGTGAGAGTTAAGGCCATGGATGGGAAACCAGAGCTGATCCTAGAGGATCTGGGTAGATGCCAAGAATGGAGAGGGTGGTGCCAACAACCATGGTCCAAAGAGGGAGTTTCATTTGGTAAACTAGAAGCTTTTTCAGTGAGCCAGGAGTTTTCATGTCTTACTGGCTTGACTTCAAGGAGCACAAGTACTCAAGTGGAGGGAGGTGGTTAGGAGGATGGACAGAAGCTGAGAAAGTGAAGAACAGTACAGTCCTGGGTCCTATCCTACCTTCTTTCTTTCTCTGCTTCTCCCTCATTGCCTCTTCCTATCCTCACTCTCTGGAGCCTGCCTGTTGGTTGTGATTTCACTGGAGACGGAGGAACTGCTCCCCTGTTTCATGGGTCACCAACCAAGGCTGCCTTGTATTTGTGTGTGGCAGTGTCTTTCCTACAGGGACTTTTGGCATTTGACTTGTGCATTTATTTTGTTAAACCTTTCTTTCCTAGGGCTCTGGCACAGATGCCAGGCACGTGGGGACTCCGGAGCAACACAGCCTGCTGTGTTGGGAATTGCCCTCTCCTTACCCTGGGTTGTGGTCCTTGGACCAGGCTTGTGTGCAGGGACCCTTCCCTTAAGATGGATATTTTTCCAAATGGGCTCCTGGGTCCCTGGTGCAAGTAAACTTCTGGAAAACCCAGAGAGGGGAAGAGACGGGTAATCCTAGGACTAGATCACAGATATTCTGAAGTCCAATAAGTGCTCCTGCTCTGCAGGGCAGCTGTCTTACTGACCCAGCAGATGTGCCTAGATGTGTCTAATGTCCCAGGCAGTCGTGGCAGCTTAGGCTGCTACTGTGCTACTCTCAGTGCTTTTCTGCGAAACTGATGTTTAGTTAGGGCCTCATTCATGAGCTCCATCCAGAGACAGTTTTAATTATGGCATTAAATGCGAATGTTGGTCCTTGACCAGCTTTGAGAATCCTTTCCTTTTGAAACTTCAATGTCTTAACCTTTTAGATCCTTAGTAGCTTGGTCTTCTTTCCCATCCACCATGACTTGATATTATAACAAGTCAAAAGAAAAGTACGGTTAGGGGTGACCTGCAATCAATAAGTCAGGGTGACAGTTCATTCAGTTCATGGTGAGAGTTAAGGCCATGGATGGAAACCAGAGCTGATCCTAGAGGATCTGGGTAGATGCCAAGAATGGAGAGGGTGGTGCCAACAACCATGGTCCAAAGAGGGAGTTTCATTTGGTAAACTAGAAGCTTTTTCAGTGAGCCAGGAGTTTTCATGTCTTACTGGCTTGACTTCAAGGAGCACAAGTACTCAAGTGGAGGAAAGGGGGTTAGGAGGATGGACAGAAGCTGAGAAAGTGAAGAACAGTACAGTCCTGGGTCCTATCCTACCTTCTTTCTTTCTCTGCTTCTCCCTCATTGCCTCTTTTTCCCTAGCTTCCTACTTCCCTGCTTCCTTTACAAGTTTAACCTGCATTTTATTTTGTCTGTTATTCTGTTTGCTTTTCTTGGTACCAACTTAACTTGATGGTACTCCTTCAACTTCCACTGCTTCCCTTCCGTGTTTCTGTAGTCATTTCACTTGAGGGAAGACTGGCTTAGTTCCAGATCTTGGACTGGTCCTTCACCATGGGTGGCTGATGCCCATGCCCAGATTGACGGTCATCTGTTTCAGCATAGAGCTGTTGAAGCAGCAGGGGAAAATGGTGATGCCCACTCTCTTAGAAGAAAGTTTGAGTGGGGCAGGGTTTCTCTGGTTCCAAGGAGGTTGATTCTCTTGATTCCCTGCAGACAGCGTGGGCTGTTCTCATGTCAGGGCTCTTGCCTCTGGAATTTCTTTAAAGAGTCCCTGAGCATCTGGCATGTGGCAGCATCACAAGTGCACTTGAATAGTCTAGAGCCCATATTTTCTATGTATATGTCTTTGATAAGATGTTTATAACATGACTCTCAATACACTAATCTCTGTGCTGTGAGTGACAGCTAGAATGGTATCATAATATGCCCAAATCCCTCAAGCCTCCACAACAGCCTTGTGAAGCAGGTGCTGCTGCTTTCATTTTACATAGGAGGAAACTGAGTCCAGGAAGTGCAAGATGTGCATGATGCCTAAACCCCAACCATGGATATTATAACAAGTCAAAAGAAAAGTACGGGGGTCCTGCAATCAATAAGTCAGGGTGACAGTTCATTCAGTTCATGGTGAGAGTTAAGGCCATGGATGGGAAACCAGAGCTGATCCTAGAGGATCTGGGTAGATGCCAAGAATGGAGAGGGTGGTGCCAACAACCATGGTCCAAAGAGGGAGTTTCATTTGGTAAACTAGAAGCTTTTTCAGTGAGCCAGGAGTTTTCATGTCTTACTGGCTTGACTTCAAGGAGCACAAGTACTCAAGTGGAGGAAGGTGGTTAGGAGGATGGACAGAAGCTGAGAAAGTGAAGAACAGTACAGTCCTGGGTCCTATCCTACCTTCTTTCTTTCTCTGCTTCTCCCTCATTGCCTCTTTTTCCCTAGCTTCCTACTTCCCTGCTTCCTTTACAAGTTTAACCTGCATTTTATTTTGTCTGTTATTCTGTTTGCTTTTCTTGGTACCAACTTAACTTGATGGTACTCCTTCAACTTCCACTGCTTCCCTTCCGTGTTTCTGTAGTCATTTCACTTGAGGGAAGACTGGCTTAGTTCCAGATCTTGGACTGGTCCTTCACCATGGGTGGCTGATGCCCATGCCCAGATTGAGGGTCATCTGTTTCAGCATAGAGCTGTTGAAGCAGCAGGGGAAAATGGTGATGCCCACTCTCTTAGAAGAAAGTTTGAGTGGGGCAGGGTTTCTCTGGTTCCAAGGAGGTTGATTCTCTTGATTCCCTGCAGACAGCGTGGGCTGTTCTCATGTCAGGGCTCTTGCCTCTGGAATTTCTTTAAAGAGTCCCTGAGCATCTGGCATGTGGCAGCATCACAAGTGCACTTGAATAGTCTAGAGCCCATATTTTCTATGTATATGTCTTTGATAAGATGTTTATAACATGACTCTCAATACACTAATCTCTGTGCTGTGAGTGACAGCTAGAATGGTATCATAATATGCCCAAATCCCTCAAGCCTCCACAACAGCCTTGTGAAGCAGGTGCTGCTGCTTTCATTTTACATAGGAGGAAACTGAGTCCAGGAAGTGCAAGATGTGCATGATGAGTAAGTGGAAGAGTTAGGGCTAAGTCTTCTGACCGCTAGCCTGTACCTCTTTCTTTCCATACGTCACACATCTGTATGCAGAGCCTTATATTTCCCTAGGTGTTATGAGGAGATAAAAAAGAAATAAGCTTACATTCTAGTTAGGAGAAGCTGCAAACAACATCCATTAAGACAGTCATTTGAGAGCTGATTGCTCTCTGCCGGTGATTGTGACCTTGAAGTACTCACAGGAGAGGACACGCAGAAATTACAGGCTGCTTTGAAAGTCTGGGATGTGCTGTGGATTGGAGATAAGCTCAGAAACAATTAAGGTCGTGTACTTGTCCAAACTGTTGGAAGTAGTGGACTTCAGGGTGTTCCTGAATCCTGCTGCCTGAGGAGGTCCAGCGGTGATGGAATTGACAAGGAATCTGAAGTCTGTTGGAAAAGCCCCTGATGCTGGGAAAGGTTGAGGGCAGAAAGAGAAGGGAGTGACAGAGGATGAGATGGTTGGATGGCATCATCGACTCAATGGACATGAGCTTGAGCAAATAGCAGGAGATGGCGAAGGACAGGGAAGCCTGGCATGCTGCAGTCCATGGGGTCGCAAAAATCTGACCCAACGAGTGATTGACAACAACAACAACTGAAGTCCAAACCAAGGAGTCGCTATGTTCTTTGGGAAGTGGATGGTGGAGCCAGCGTAGCTCTGAAGGTCCACACTGCAGTGGTGTTTCATCTTTCGGACAGCCGTGGCACCTGAACTGCCTGAGGACTTCACAAGAGGTTTTCTGAGCTGTTTTAACATAGCCTAGAATGAACATTAAATGACAAGAGAGACTCCCTAACTACAATGTACTAGAGCATAACCGACTTGAAGGGCTGTTTCCAGGAGCAAAGCTTTGACAGGTTGGCCACGGGAGGCCAAGCTCTGAAGACAGAGCTCTCCAGGCAGGGGTACCCAGGGGGCAGCCCCTAACACAAGGAATGGAGGAAGCCCAGCCCCCAGGGCATCCTGGCCACAGACAGGCAGAGCCACAGGAGCTTAGGGGTGGGGTGTGTGCTCCTGGGTCAACGCACAGGAGGCCGGCAGCTGGTGACTGGGTCTCCCGAGGCTCATCCTGGCAAGCTGTCCGTCCTGGTGGAGTCCTCAGCCTGGAGGAACTGGTGGCTTAGGTGGCCATGATGTCAGCCCTGGTTCTGGGAGGACAAGGCATGACTGGTGAACAGGTGAGGGCAGCGTGCATGACCTTGCCCCAGCCTGAGCCTGGCTCTGGTGGCCGCCGACTCACCCACGGGCTGTGTCAGCTGTTCCAAAGTCTCTCTGCAAAGACGCAGCACTGCTTTTGAGATTAAGACAGGGGTGGCTCAAATTGTGGGGAGAGGAAGGCTCTGAGGACTGAGAACAAAGAGGTAGCTGTTGAGGACCACGGTGGATGCTGAGTGCTGGGCAGGTGTGATGTGGAAGCCAAAGAGATCTGTGATTCAGAGAGGGGAGGTGACCGTCTCAAAGCCATCCTGGCCAGGCCTGGATTTTCTTTCTTATGATCTTTACCTTGTTTTCTTTTTAGTGTCATTGCTTATTTTTTTTGTGTATGTGAGACATTGACATGGCGCAATGCTTTAAAAATAGAAAAGGACTATACTGTTGTTGAGCAACAGAAAAGGATTATATTATCGTCCAGCCGCTCAGTCATCTCAGACTCTTGGTGACCCCATGGCCTGCAGTGTGCCAAGCTTCCCTGTCCTTCGCCATCTCCTGGCGTTTGCTCAGACTCATGCCCATTGAGTCAGTGATGCCATCCAACCATCTCATCCTCTGCTGCCCCCTTCTCCTGCCTTGTCTTTCCCAGCATCAGGGTCTTTTCCAGTGAATTGGCTCTTTGTGCCAAGTGGCCAAAGGGTTGGAGCTTCAGCTTCAGCATTTGCACTTCCAATGAATATTCAGGGTTGATTTCCTTCAGGACTGACTGATTTGATCTCTTTGCTGTCCAAGGGGCCCTCAAAGATTATATAAGATACAAAATGGAGAATGTCTCTTTCCCTCTCATTTCCCCAGCTTCCCAGTTCTTTCTTTAGTGGGAAATATTACTTCTTTCCTCCTGTGCATGCATGCTGTTGTGTCTGACTCTTTGTGATCCCATGTACTGCCGTGCACCAGGCTCTTCTATCTGTGGAATTTTCCAGGCAAGCATACTAGAGCAGGTTGCCATTTCCTTCTCCAGGGGATCTTTCCAATCCAGGAATCAAACCTGCATCTCTCATGTCTCCTGCATTGGAAGGCTGATTCTTTACCACCTGAGCCACCAAGGAAGCCCATTTTTCCCCCTGGAGTTATTTCATGCAAGTACCTATAGATCTACATCTATGTCTATCATCTCCTTCCCCCCTTAAATAAATGTGGTATATAGTACATGCTGTTCTGAATATTAATTCATCTCTAAGGCTTTCCTTATAAGTTTCTAAAGAGTTTTGTCCTTTTCAAAATGTTGTATTGCGTTCCATTGTGCAGATATACCATAATTTATCTAACCAGTCTCCTATTGATGAAAATTTAGTTTGCTCTTATAAGCAAACTGGCAATAAATAACCTTGTATGTATACATCATTTCCCACCTGTGCGACCACATCTCTCAGATACATTGCTAAAAGAGGGATTTCTGGGTCAAATAGAGTCTTTGTAATTTTAAGAGATATTGATGAATTGCCCTCCAGAAGAGCCTGCACAGATTTATAAAATTTACATGCCAGCAGCAGCCTATGAGGATATCTGTTTCCTCACACCTCACCTCAGGGCATTATCCACCTTCTGGACCTCTGCCAGAATGGAAATGCCACCTCAGTGTAGGTTTAATTTGTAGATTTCTTTCTCTCTCTCTTTTTTTTCTGTTTTTTTCATTTGTTTTAATCTATTTTTATTCTTTGGCCTTTTATTATTTGGTCAATTGCAGTGTCCTCTCTTACTGAAGAGCACTGGCTCCAGGCACATATGCTCCAGAGCACTGGCTTGCAATTGGACGCACTGGCCCACGCACTCAGTGGCACATGGGATCTTCCCGGGCCAGGGATCGAACCAGTGCCCCTTGACTGCAAGGCAGACTCTTTACCCACTGGACTACTAGAGAAGCCCTCTTTCTCTTTTTTTTAAAGAAAATAATTTATTTTTGGCTGTGATGAGTCATCATGGGTACACATGGGCTGTTCTCTAGTTGCAGTACACTGGCTTCTCATTGCAATGACTTCTCATTGTTGCAGGTTCTAGAACCATGGGCTCAGTAGTCATGGTACACAGGCTGGCCTTGCAGCCCGTGGAATCTTCTGGCATCAGGAATTGAACCTGTGTTCCCAAGCATTGGCAGGTGGATATTTAACCACTAGACCACCAGGGAATTCCTGTAGTTCTCTTACATTGAGTGCTCTTGAGTGTCTTTTCATGTGTTTAAAATAGATTGCATTTTCATGAACTGTCTGCTCATATCTTTTTGCTCATTTTGACATTGGATTGTTGATCTTTTTCTTAACATGTAGGTGCATTTTATGTATGAGGGAAATTGTTTCTTTGTAATGTGAGTTGCAAATGTTTCCCTCAGTTTATCTTTTGCTTTTGTTTACGGTGGGTGGAAATTATGTATTTTTTTTTTTCTTGCAGCCAGATTTATCAGTATTTTCTTTCATGGATTCTGTGTCATAGTTATAAAGGCTTTCTCCCTCTAATGCTACTAAAGGTTTTTGATGGTTTCTTCTTGTACTTTTATGATTTAACTTCTTTCCAAACAAATATCTATTTGGAATTTATCCTGGCCTAAGATACAAAGTATACTTTCAATTTAATTTTTTCCCCAGAAGGTCACCCAGTTTTCTGAATATAATGAATTGAATAAGCTCAGTTTTCCCTGGGACTTAGGATGACACAGTTACTAGGCTAAGGACTGAACTGTATTCCATCAAAATTCATATGTTGAAGCCCTAACCCTCAATCTGTTTGTATATGGAGATGGGACCTTTAGGTTAAATGAGGTCCTAAGGATCAGCCCTGACTGCGTAGAGCTGGTGTCCTTATAAGAAGAGGAGGAGACCCCAGAGTGCTCTCTCCTTGCATCATAGAGGCAAGGCCCTGTGAGGTCATAGTGAGGAGGCAGCCACCTGTAAGCCATGGAAGAGTGGCAGAAACCAACCCTGGCACCTGGATCTTGGACTTCTAGTCTGCATATCATGAGGAAGTAAATGACTGTTGTTTAATCTACCTTGTCTCTGGTGCTGTGAGAGCTTGAGCAGATGCATACAGACTGTATGATAAGCTCCCTTGTCTTTTGCGTTGACCTTGGATTTTCTGATTCCGGTCCCATTCTCTGTTGCATCACATTGCCCACCACCTTGGAGCAGGGAGAGTCAGGGCTGTCAAAGCTGGGGATGGGATAGGGGAGCAGAGGAACATGCTGGGGAAGGGAAGCATCGAGTGGTCACTGGGGAGAGGATGCAGGGAAGGACTCAGATCAGCAGAGACCCTCGAGGCTGGAGAAGGACTGCCAGGCGTGGAGGGGAAACAACAGGAGACAGGACTGGGCAAAGAGAGAGGAGCGGCTGGCCCAGCAGAAGGAAGCACCAGGGCAGATGTCGTCCAGGTCAGCTTGGAGGACAGGGGACAGCTGCAACTTGGATGGGAGAGAGGAGACAACGGGACTCTCCAAGTGGCATTGTCTCAGGGGTTTGTTTCAGCATATGGCTCAGTGGTTCAGACTCCACTGCTCTTTTGCTTGTTACTTTTATGTTTTTTCTTGCAGCCAGATTTATCAGTATTTTCTTTCATGGATTCTGTGTCATAGTTATAAAGGCTTTCTCCCTCTAATGCTACTAAAGGTTTTTGATGGTTTCTTCTTGTACTTTTATGATTTAACTTCTTTCCAAACAAATATCTATTTGGAATTTATCCTGGCCTAAGATACAAAGTATACTTTCAATTTAATTTTTTCCCCAGAAGGTCACCCAGTTTTCTGAATATAATGAATTGAATAAGCTCAGTTTTCCCTGGGACTTAGGATGACACAGTTACTAGGCTAAGGACTGAACTGTATTCCATCAAAATTCATATGTTGAAGCCCTAACCCTCAATCTGTTTGTATATGGAGATGGGACCTTTAGGTTAAATGAGGTCCT
Source organism: Tragulus kanchil (assembly GCA_022376925.1). NCBI lineage: Eukaryota > Metazoa > Chordata > Mammalia > Artiodactyla > Tragulidae > Tragulus > Tragulus kanchil. The sequence continues at coordinate 17,324,050 of JAIOJX010000030.1, read as the reverse complement.
AAGGATCAGCCCTGACTGCGTAGAGCTGGTGTCCTTATAAGAAGAGGAGGAGACCCCAGAGTGCTCTCTCCTTGCATCATAGAGGCAAGGCCCTGTGAGGTCATAGTGAGGAGGCAGCCACCTGTAAGCCATGGAAGAGTGGCAGAAACCAACCCTGGCACCTGGATCTTGGACTTCTAGTCTGCATATCATGAGGAAGTAAATGACTGTTGTTTAATCTACCTTGTCTCTGGTGCTGTGAGAGCTCGAGCAGATGCATACAGACTGTATGATAAGCTCCCTTGTCTTTTGCGTTGACCTTGGATTTTCTGATTCCGGTCCCATTCTCTGTTGCATCACATTGCCCACCACCTTGGAGCAGGGAGAGTCAGGGCTGTCAAAGCTGGGGATGGGATAGGGGAGCAGAGGAACATGCTGGGGAAGGGAAGCATCGAGTGGTCACTGGGGAGAGGATGCAGGGAAGGACTCAGATCAGCAGAGACCCTCGAGGCTGGAGAAGGACTGCCAGGCGTGGAGGGGAAACAACAGGAGACAGGACTGGGCAAAGAGAGAGGAGCGGCTGGCCCAGCAGAAGGAAGCACCAGGGCAGATGTCGTCCAGGTCAGCTTGCGGAGGACAGGGGACAGCTGCAACTTGGATGGGAGAGAGGAGACAACGGGGACTCTCCAAGTGGCATTGTCTCAGGGGTTTGTTTCAGCATATGGCTCAGTGGTTCAGACTCCACTTGCCTTGTGGGCTTCATACCTGCCCTCAAACCCCAGTCTCCTTAGTTTCCTTTAATTCCAAAAACATCTCCACATTGGACACTTGGAGTACTAACTCTCAAGGGGTGGTGTGTTACTCACTGATGCTTATATTTATTTAAAAGAATCTCAGTGTTTTCCACGTATGGTAAGCAGGAAGAATATCAGCTAATGGAGATTTCTCCAACATGACTTGCCCCGTCGTCCTCTAACCTGCCCACTCCTGCCCTGCCCCTCTGGTGGGTGGGGCTTTGCGCTGGGTTCCTATGTCTCCAGCTCTGCTCTGTCTCTTGGCTCTGCCTTCTGGATCCTGGGTCCTGTCCAGAGAGCCTTGCCAGGTGGAGGTTGCACCGGTTCTATTTTATTGTGGTGAATGGAGTGACTCCCTGAGTCCTTGCAAAACTAGATTAAAGACCGGTGTCTATCCATCTTCTCTTGTTCCTCTTCTGCGTGCTGGCTGCTAATTTTCATAAAGTCCTGGATACAGAGCCTCAAGGGACCTGCGAGTGATGGTCACTGCCTTTAAGCAGGGGTTGGCAGCCTTTCAAGGAGTGGGTTTCTCCATTAGGACCATTCAGTCTGGATGCCTGGGCTCCCAGAGGGCACACACTCCCCACCTTTCTGCCCCTGTGATCTGGAAGCTGGGCAGCTGTTTGCCTCTATTGCCACAAGTGAGCAGGAAGAGTGCTGCTATGCTGCCCCTGCAAGGAGCAGGTCCAATCCAAGGGGCCAGGAAGCCAGGGTAGACCAAAAGGCTCCCCAGGGGTCCTCCCTGTCTACACCTCTAGCTGTGCTCAGGTCCTGCTCTGAGGTCTGGACAGCCACAACAGCCCCCTGCCCGGGCTCTCCCCACTGTGCTCTGCTACTAGCCCAGACTCACCCCTCCCTGCAGGACCTCACCAGACTCTGGCTGAGGCATAGTCTGTTTCCTGTTGGGTTGGCTGTGGACTCTTTAGAAGTGGACTAGGCCCAGGTGACCCCTTCCCTGGTAGGTTATGTCCCCCAAACTGAAGAAGGTGATTCCTCCTCTTCCTTCTGTCAACCTTCCCTGATGTCCTCCGCTGTGACGCCCCTCCCCCCACGCCATCCGGCAGCACGGAGCAGCCCTCTCTTCCTGGTACTTCCCTGCGTCTCTGTGTCGTCATTCCATCCTCTGGGCATCTCCTGTGCACTCGGTGGAGGTGAGGTGGGGCTCATAGGTCCTTAGAGGGAAACTACCAGGAGGAGATTAGTGCCAAATGGCCAGAGGCCCTCCCCCACCGCCAGAGGTTCTCCTACCCTTAAAACTTGGAGAATGTGGCTTCAATTTTGTTAAAGTGACTGAGTGGATTTCTCCTACAGAAATGATGGTGTTCTTTCTCATTGAGTCTCAAGGGACTATGTTTTCTAGGAGGAAAAAAATCTAAAATACTGAAAGGTGCAAAGCTACCATAGGTCTAAGTCTACAGTTGTGTTTTCATTCCATGTAATACTTGGAGGTGTATCTCTGTACTTATAGGTACAATGCATTCATTTAAAGTATCATATAATATGTGACTATAACCATCTAATATTTTCTTTCTCCTAATCGCTGGACCTTTAGATCTTTACTTTTATTTTCTTTTTGCAAGCAGTGCTGTAGACAGCATTCTTGTTCTCACCTCCTTGGGTACATATGTAGGATTTTTGACTAAGGGTATAATTTGGGGTCATAACGTGTGTCCATTTCCAATTTGCTTGATATTTGGCAGGTGTTTGCGTCAGTTTACACTCTGAACAACAGTGTGTGAAAGTTTTCTTCTCCCCACCTTTACTAAACCTTGATGTAATCTGTTAGATTTTAACATTTTGATTGGGAGTTGGAATATGGGGCAGCATTTCCAAAAAGTTAAAAAATGAGAAATTCCATCATGATGTGGGCCAGGAAGTAATGCATCAGATGAGGGCTAGGGAACACCTTTCCAGCTAGGGAGGGTCATCTTCACAGGTCACAGGCTTCCCTAAGTCACCGCTTTCCTGGGTGTCGGTGGTTCCCCTCCTCGGTGCTGTGTAGGAATGCGTGTGCTGTTGAGTCTGTGAGGTTTTCACAGGTGGGGAGCCAGGAGGGGTTAGACACTTGTGTCACATCCCTTTAAAGTGAAGGCCTGGAGGCGCAGAGAGCTTGATCCATTTGGCCAAGATCACTCATCCAGAGAGTCGCAAAGCTGGGCTCTGGCCCCAGGCAAGCTGGCTCCTGGGCCCGGGCACTGACCACAGTGCTGTTGAGCACGGTGGGGAACAGGGAATCAGTCACGATTTGTATTTTCATGTCTGGTTTTGAATTTTCTTTCAACTCGTGAGTCGGGCTGACTTAACACTTTAATTAACATCTAACCAAGCCATTTGACTTGAAGAAGAAAATAGTTTTGTGAGTAGAGATGATGCTGGGAAAGACTGAAGGCAAAAGGAGAAGAAGGTGTCAGAGGATGAGATGGTTGGATGGCATCACCAGTTCCATGGGCCTGAACATGGGTGAACTCTGGGAGATGGTGAGGGACAGGGGAGCCGGGCGTGCTGCCGTCCATGGGATCGCAATGAGTCAGACATGACTTAGCGACTGAACAACAACACATGGAGAAAAGCATAGTTCCTCTCTTTGGGCTTTCTACTTGAATTCTGTGATCTTTAGTTTCCGTTCACTTTGCAGCGAAGGCACACATTTTAAGAGTAAAACAATGAACAGTCGTCTGGGTTTGGCTTCTCACACAGGACAGTCCAGCTTTCCCCCCAGTCCTTCACGAATTTGCGTGTCATCCTTGCGCAGGGGCCATGCTCATCTTCTCTGTATCGTTCCAGTTTTAGTATATGTGCTGCTGAAGTGAGCACTTTTTCCCCACTCCTGCCCCAAACACACACACACACGCACACACACACAGAGTCTCTCTGTCCCTCTCTCTGAATTAACTGGTAAAAAGGAAAAGAATTATATACCTCCCTTTTCAAATGAAAAGTAGAAAACTCAGTAATCTGGATTTTTTTCCCTAGCTGAAGTCCAACATTCAGCTATTTGGAGGCACTTGGCCAGCTGTCTGAATTCTCTGACGCTTCTCTGGTGCATCCACGTGGGATGACTGGCCCTGGCCTTACCGAGAGGTACCCCGAAGGTGGCAGGCCCTCTACCAGAAAAGCTAACAGGGTCCACGACCTGATCTGGACCCACCAGGGAGCCGCAGTGCCAGCCTGGCCCGGGCGTCTGTCGTGCCGGCAATGCAGCAGCCACCATCTTCCTTTCCTCTGAAGGAGCAGGAATGAAGAGTTTCCAGCTCTGCTGATCATCTCCCTGTCCCCCTCGAGGACAACCGCTTCACGCCAGATCCTTAGAGAATATGGATGTTTTCCTCTGGCCTGAGAGCTGGGGATTCTTCTCAAGTGTGACATTTAAGCAGTGCCAGGCTGGCCCCCTCCCTCTTGCCCGCGCGTCCCTCATCACCCCTGCCTGTCGCCGTCGCCGTCTCCCCATCTCCAGATCTGTCTCCACCTCCTGGGTCTCCGGAGAGAAAGCATGAGCTCATTGTTTTCCGGTGGAAAACCAGATTTGCTCTCCTCGCCTTGCTCGTCTGTCAGGGCCTGGAGACAGACGATGGCTCCGCCGCGGAAACGGTGCTCAGAGGAACTGCAGCCTCACGCACGGGGTGTCGGTGCCCCAGGGCTTGCGCGAGGTGGCCTTGGGGAAGGCAGTGGCAGTTCGAGGCTCTGAACTTTCCAGAAGTTCATTTGGGATGTGATGGGAATAAGGGAGCAGGTAATTTACTATACCCCAAATGGTGATTTAAAGCCATACTTCATCTTCTCATTCTTTCCCAAGCAGCCTGTTTCAAGCTGGAAAAATACATGAGCAGACTGGGAAAAGGGGCGGCCGAAACCTTACCGGGAGGGTGGGTGGCATGGGGCCTGCGTGAGGACATCTCCGTGCTTTATTTCCTTTCTTGAGGAAGTTACGGTGTCATGACACTTAAAAACGTCTTGTGTAAAACATGCGAAAAGACTGAGAAGTGGAGGTGGAGGCAAGACTTTCCAAAGCCAGGAACGAGGACCTGAGGATACAAAGGTGGTGGACCCCACAGTCGATGAGGTGACCTTCGGCACAGAGGATGGTGAAATGTTAAGTGCTGTGATACTGAGTCAAGCGGGTCGCGTGATAGCGTGTTGCGAAGCGGGGCGAGGTGAGCCGGAGTCAAGGGCATGGGGACCATGCTCCCCGGGGTGACCAGGAGACACGGGCGTGGGCTGTAACGGGGAATGTACGTGGGGGTCACCCAGCAGGGAGGCCTCATTTCTATTCTCGATGGGAGTGTTAGCTGCCAGATGTTGTGAAAGGCTGGTGGGCAGCGCTGAGAAGCCATTTCTTCCGCGGGGCCACCCTGTTCGTGAAGGGGGACCTGATGGCCAGAGGGAGCTGTGGCCTGGAGGCAGGGCTGCCGTGTCGATTTTCAGTAGAGGAGACCCTGGGGGTTCCATGGGCGCAGATGGGCAGCCGGGCTAGAGCGAGGCCTGGACAACTGTCCAAAGGGCTTGTGAAGCAGATGTGGGGGGGTGCTGAGCCAGGAGGCTGTGATACAGAGGGGCCTCATTCCCTTTGTGGGTGCCGTTCCTAGATGGGTTGATGGGGTGAACCGTGCAGATGGGGGTCTCTCATGACATCCAGGTGCACAAGACGTAGAAGGGGCTCGGGGTCGGCAGGCAGTGGCAGGCTGCAGGGTCTTACCCAAGAGCTCTCTCAACAGTTTGAGTTTTGATTACAAGGAAATTTGTGGGGTGTGTGTGCATGCCGAGCTCTGCCCTCAACACCGCCGTCATGAGAGATTCTAGTGATGACTTGAGTGAGGATGGAAGGGGCCCACTGATGGAGTTTGCACACTGATGGCTGATTTACAGAAGGACAGGCTCACCACCCAAACATTTCTTCAGGGGCCTGGAGCAAGCAGGAGAGCCCACAGGAGGTAACACACCAGACTACACAAAACAGCCCTCAAACCTTACCGGAGGGGTGGCTGGGGCCTGCGTGAGGACATCTCCGTGCTTTATTTCCTTTCTTGAGGAAGTTACGGTGTCATGACATTTAAAAAACGTCTTGTGTAAAACATGCGAAAAGACTGAGAAGTGGAGGTGGAGGCAAGACTTTCCAAAGCCAGGAACGAGGACCTGAGGATACAAAGGTGGTGGACCCCACAGTCGATGAGGTGACCTTCGGCACAGAGGATGGTGAAATGTTAAGTGCTGTGATACTGAGTCAAGCGGGTCGCGTGATAGCGTGTTGCGAAGCGGGGCGAGGTGAGCCGGAGTCAAGGGCGTGGGGACCATGCTCCCCGGGGTGACCGGGAGACACGGGCGTGGGCTGTAACGGGGAATGTACGTGGGGGTCACCCAGCAGGGAGGCCTCATTTCTATTCTCGATGGGAGTGTTAGCTGCCAGATGTTGTGAAAGGCTGGTGGGCAGCGCTGAGAAGCCATTTCTTCCGCGGGGCCACCCTGTTCGTGAAGGGGGACCTGATGGCCAGAGGGAGCTGTGGCCTGGAGGCAGGGCTGCCATGTCGATTTTCAGTAGAGGAGACCCTGGGGGTTCCATGGGCGCAGATGGGCAGCCGGGCTAGAGCGAGGCCTGGACAACTGTCCAAAGGGCTTGTGAAGCAGATGTGGGGGGGTGCTGAGCCAGGAGGCTGTGATGCAGAGGGGCCTCATCCCCTTTGTGGGTGCAGTTCCTAGATGGATTGATGGGGTGAACCGTGCAGATGGGGGTCTCTCATGACATCCAGGTGCATAAGACGCAGAAGGGGCTCGGGGTCGGCAGGCAGTGGCAGGCTGCAGGGTCTTACCCAAGAGCTCTCTCAACAGTTTGAGTTTTGATTACAAGGAAATCTGTGGGGTGTGTGTGCATGCCGAGCTCTGCCCTCAACACCGCCGTCATGAGAGATTCTAGTGATGACTTGAGTGAGGATGGAAGGGGCCCACTGATGGAGTTTGCACACTGATGGCTGATTTACAGAAGGACAGGCTCACCACCCAAACATTTCTTCAGGGGCCTGGAGCAAGCAGGAGAGCCCACAGGAGGTAACACACCAGACTACACAAAACAGCCCTCAGGGTGCCTAAACCGCTTCCTGGAGGAAAGCACGTGGGCCTGTCCCTGCCTGGGCAGCCTGTGGCCCGGCCGCCGGCAGCACTCACAGGGAGCCGGGCTGCGCTGAGAGCCTTACGGCTGCCAGGCCGGGTGGGCTCACGGCGCTGTGGGCTCTGCCCCTGCAGGGAACGACCGTGGTCGGGGTCATCCTGCGAGAGATTCTGACACATGCCTGAGCCTCGGGGATGACCAGTGCAGTGCTGGGTTCCGTGCCGGTGGGCGCAGGGCCTGGACGATCTCAGCGACAGAAAAGCAGCCGTGGGCGGGAGGGGTGGGAGCGCCGTCTTTGGACGCGCGTGCACTGTTCTGCGGGAGCGGATGTGTCCCAGAGCCAGAACGGAGAAATGAGCGGTTCTCCCGTGTGTACTTCGGAGAAGGTTTTTTTTTTAAGATTTATTTATTTATTTATTTATTTATTTTAAGCGGCGGGGGTGGGGGTGGGGAGGTGTGTTCCGGCTGGGGAGGGAGGGGAGCAGGCGGGCCACTTCTGTTGGTCTTTCATTTCTCTATTTTCATCCGTCTTTGTTCTGTGGCTCCTGTGGGCCTCTCATCGCAGTGGCCTCTGTTGTTGCAGAGCACCGGCTCTGGGCGCATGCGCTCCAGAGCTCCGGCTCCCTAATTGGACACATCGGTCTAGCCGCTCCGCGGCACGTGGCATCTTCCCAGGCCAGGGATTGAACCGGCGCCCCTTGCACTGCAAGGCGGTGTCCTTACCCACTGGACCACCAGGGGAAGGCCCGGGGAAGCCCCTCGGGAGAAGGTTTTACAGAAGTTATCTCATTTCTTTCTTAGCGATCTTAGGAGCTGGCGCTATCATCATCTGCAAATGCAGATGAGGAAACGAAGTTCTGAGAGACTAACTTGCCCAGGTCCGTGCTGTGGGTTACTTGTCCTGGGAGCGGGACAGGGCTGTGGCGCGTCCGGGGCGGTAGACACGTTCTCAGTCCTCCACCGGGGGCCGTTCCTAATGGCAGCTCTGGAAGCAAGCATTCTGTCGTGCTCTGATAAGAGCAGCAAAGTCTGTACCGCAGACGCACAGGGGGGCTTTTGGGCGGCCCCTAACACACCAGACTACACAAAACAGCCCTCAGGGTGCCTAAACCGCTTCCTGGAGGAAAGCACGTGGGCCTGTCCCTGCCTGGGCAGCCTGTGGCCCGGCCGCCGGCAGCACTCACAGGGAGCCGGGCTGCGCTGAGAGCCTTACGGCTGCCAGGCCGGGTGGGCTCACGGCGCTGTGGGCTCTGCCCCTGCAGGGAACGACCGTGGTCGGGGTCATCCTGCGAGAGATTCTGACACATGCCTGAGCCTCGGGGATGACCAGTGCAGTGCTGGGTTCCGTGCCGGTGGGCGCAGGGCCTGGACGATCTCAGCGACAGAAAAGCAGCCGTGGGCGGGAGGGGTGGGAGCGCCGTCTTTGGACGCGCGTGCACTGTTCTGCGGGAGCGGATGTGTCCCAGAGCCAGAACCGAGAAATGAGCGGTTCTCCCGTGTGTACTTCGGAGAAGGTTTTTTTTTTTAAGATTTATTTATTTATTTATTTATTTATTTATTTTAAGCGGCGGGGGTGGGGGTGGGGAGGGGTGTGTTCCGGCTGGGGAGGGAGGGGAGCGGGCGGGCCACTTCTGTTGGTCTTTCATTTCTCTAGTTTCATCCGTCTTTGTTCTTTGGCTCCTGCGGGCCTCCCATCGCAGTGGCCTCTGTTGTTGCAGAGCACCGGCTCTGGGCGCATGTGCTCCAGAGCTCCGGCTCCCTAATTGGACACATCGGTCTAGCCGCTCCGCGGCACGTGGCATCTTCCCAGGCCAGGGATTGAACCGGCGCCCCTTGCACTGCAAGGCGGTGTCCTTACCCACTGGACCACCAGGGGAAGGCCCGGGGAAGCCCCTCGGGAGAAGGTTTTACAGAAGTTATCTCATTTCTTTCTTAGCGATCTTAGGAGCTGAGCGCTATCATCATCTGCAAATGCAGATGAGGAAACGAAGTTCTGAGAGACTAACTTGCCCAGGTCCGTGCTGTGGGTTACTTGTCCTGGGAGCGGGACAGGGCTGTGGCCGCGTCCGGGGCCGGTAGACACGTTCTCAGTCCTCCACCGGGATTAGGACCCATCTTCTGGCCAGTTCCTAATGGCAGCTCTGGAAGCAAGCATTCTGTCGTGCTCTGATAAGAGCAGCAAAGTCTGTACCAGCTAGAAATCCCTGCACATGAAAAAATTCTGCTTTTTTTCCCCCTTGGAAGGTCTCTTTCTTTTTGAAGAGCTTTACTTTTCGCAGTTTCTCTTCATGAGCGCATGTAGTACAGTCCTAGGGAGTGTGGTTGGTGGGTTTGCATCCGACCTGTGCGGAGTAGTAGCTGCGTTCTCTGGCAGGAGACCTCTCTCAGCCTGTATGTCATCATCTGTGAAATGGGGACAGTGACAGGACCTAGCTTTTAGGATTAAATGAGATCATGTGGAGTAGAGCCCTTTGTACAGTACTTAACATGTAGAAAAGCATTCGTTGAAGTGAAATGTAAGTCGTTCAGTCGTGTCTGACTCTTTGCAACCCCATGGTTGAGCCATGGGATTTTCCAGGCAAGAATACTGGAGCAGGTTGCCATTCCCTTCTCCAGGGAGTCTTCCCATCTCAGAGATCGAATCCAGGTCTCATGCATTGCAGGCGGATTCTTTACGGTCTGAGCCACCAGGGAAACCCCATGAAGGGGTTAGGAACTGCCCCTCTGTGCAGTCGAAAATCTGAGTATAACTTATGAGTCGGATTGTCCAAATATGCGGCTCCTCTATATCATTGATTCAACTAGCTGGAGATTGTATCGTACGAGCAAATCTAAATAAGCAGACTCGTGCAGTTCAAACTCATGTCTGTCAAGGGTCAACTGTTAGACACTCATGGTACCCTCTTGGTCAGAGTTGAACACCACGGGCTTCACTCCCCTGGTACATTTGCTACATACAGACAGAAATACATAGTTAATATACAAGCAACTCACAACAAGAGCTGGCAGAAGTGTTGGGGGAGAGGGTGATGGGTCGGAAATGGGGTGGGTGGAGGGCTGGCCTTTGGGAGCAGGGTTTTTGAGAATGTAATCCATGCGTGTGAGTCCAGAGGGCCCCCAGAACATGACTCCTAACAAACATTTATGAAGCTGAATGGAAAGGAATTAAATATTTAGGAGTTGCCCATGCGTTGCATACAAAACAACATTAAAAGGCCACACCGATAGCAAATGCAGATGAGGAAACAGTTCTGAGAGACTAACTTGCCCAGGTCCGTGCTGTGGGTTACTTGTCCTGGGAGCGGGACAGGGCTGTGGCCGCGTCCGGGGCCGGTAGACACGTTCTCAGTCCTCCACCGGGATTAGGACCCATCTTCTGGCCAGTTCCTAATGGCAGCTCTGGAAGCAAGCATTCTGTCGTGCTCTGATAAGAGCAGCAAAGTCTGTACCAGCTAGAAATCCCTGCACATGAAAAAATTCTGCTTTTTTTCCCCCTTGGAAGGTCTCTTTCTTTTTGAAGAGCTTTACTTTTCGCAGTTTCTCTTCATGAGCGCATGTAGTACAGTCCTAGGGAGTGTGGTTGGTGGGTTTGCATCTGACCTGTGCGGAGTAGTAGCTGCGTTCTCTGGCAGGAGACCTCTCTCAGCCTGTATGTCATCATCTGTGAAATGGGGACAGTGACAGGACCTAGCTTTTAGGATTAAATGAGATCATGTGGAGTAGAGCCCTTTGTACAGTACTTAACATGTAGAAAAGCATTCGTTGAAGTGAAATGTAAGTCGTTCAGTCGTGTCTGACTCTTTGCAACCCCATGGTTGAGCCATGGGATTTTCCAGGCAAGAATACTGGAGCAGGTTGCCATTCCCTTCTCCAGGGAGTCTTCCCATCTCAGAGATCGAATCCAGGTCTCATGCATTGCAGGCGGATTCTTTACGGTCTGAGCCACCAGGGAAACCCCATGAAGGGGTTAGGAACTGCCCCTCTGTGCAGTCGAAAATCTGAGTATAACTTATGAGTCGGATTGTCCAAATATGCGGCTCCTCTATATCATTGATTCAACTAGCTGGAGATTGTATCGTCGAGCAAATCTAAATAAGCAGACTCGTGCAGTTCAAACTCATGTCTGTCAAGGGTCAACTGTTAGACACTCATGGTACCCTCTTGGTCAGAGTTGAACACCACGGGCTTCACTCCCCTGGTACATTTGCTACATACAGACAGAAATACATAGTTAATATACAAGCAACTCACAACAAGAGCTGGCAGAAGTGTTGGGGGAGAGGGTGATGGGTCGGAAATGGGGTGGGTGGAGGGCTGGCCTTTGGGAGCAGGGTTTTTGAGAATGTAATCCATGCGTGTGAGTCCAGAGGGCCCCCAGAACATGACTCCTAACAAACATTTATGAAGCTGAATGGAAAGGAATTAAATATTTAGGAGTCTGCCCATGCGTTGCATACAAAACAACATTAAAAGGCCACACCGATACCACAAACAGAAAACAAAGCACACCAAATGGAATGCGTTCGAAAGCATTAAAAATAAAAAAGTACGTAACACTTTTCCTCTGTTTGAAGAAAGTAAAACCTTTCTGGCTGGGCCAGTAGCAGCTCTAAGCCTTGCAAATCCTTCAGCTCAGATCATCTGGGAGGAGCAGGAGGTGCTGAAAAGGAGCCTTGGGGAGGTGGGGTGGGAAGGTTTCTTGCAGAAGGCTTTTGTGAAGAGCTGTCTGAAATCACTTGTAAATATCACTGCCCTCCCTGGCCCTTCCCCCTTCCCTCTCGCCTTAGGGATGTGGAAACCACAGCTCTGTCTGCCCTCCTTGAACCTGGAACATTCCTGGTTTGCTTCCCTCCCTTTTCATCAGGGACATGGTTTTGCTTCTCATCTGAAATCTTTAACCCCCTAAACTCCGTCTCCGCTCTTGTGGCTGGCTGAAGAATTCCACGTTGACAGTGCTGATCAACCTGATGATGGCTTTCCTGATTGGCTGAAGTAGACTCTCCTTGTCTCCTTTTCCTTCTAAGGTGTAATTTTGACCTTTCTTTTTTGTGAAAATGCCCTTTATAGAGGGGAGGAAGGTCAAGATTGAAAGCTTCAAGCTTCAACCAGTTTCTTTCTTTTTTTTTTTTTTGAAGGTTGGCTTTCCGTGTTTTTCCAGTGTGTTCCTTCTACTTTTGACTTAATCTTTCCATTTATTGGGACTGAACGGTGACTGAGAGCTGCCAGCCTGATTGGCGAGACAGATGTGGCAGCGAGGCAGGAAAGGCTCGTGCTGTGGCAGGCTGAGGCCAGGGCCGGCCAGCTAGAGAGACCCCCGTGTCCTACGTGCTCTCGCCATTGGCACCAGGGAAAGAGGAGCAGCCGACAAGACATGGGTGATGACCCTTCCCCTCCTCCTCCTCCTCATCAGTGGATGTGAATTTCCTCCACATACAAGGCTCTGTGGCTGTAAAATAGTCCTTGTTCCCAACAGACCTCCAGCCAGGCAGTGAGTCATTATAGCTGTGGGGTCTGAAACCATTGTGCTGACCCCCGGACACTGGCTCTTCTCCTTGCCGGCTGAGGGGCTCCAGAGAAGGCCTTCATCTCTCTGAACTCTCCTTCCTTCAGTCATATGGGGATACCACTGTACTATCCAAATCTCAAGGTTGTTGTGGCCATGATGTGGGGTAAAATGAGTGTCCGGCATCTGGAAGACATTGAATATTTAATATTTTTAAAGAAGGGGCCCTGGGATGAAGGAAACTCATGGACACTCAGCAGTGGTCCAGTAGCATGCTGGAATGTCCAGAAGAAAAGAGCGTGTGGCACAAGCAAAGCCGAGAAGGAGCTATGCCTGCCTCAGCCCTGGGCACCCACGGGACCCTCCGCAGTGACCTCGGGTTGGAGTTGGACCACCGTTTTTGCTTCTTGCTATAGCAGGGAGGAAGCCAGTTCTGACTCCATGTTGGAAGCTGTTTCTTTGACTTGCTTTTCATTGCATTTGCTGCTGTAATTGTAGAACAAATGGCTTGCCCTGAGGACCCTCCCTGCCCAGGCAAGGGTCTGTAAGCTGAAGTGCTTGACTGCAACCTAAAGTGCCTTTGTTCAAAACCCTGTCCACCTGTGAATGGCAGGAAGGGAGGCATGAACACATCCCCTGCCCGAGGCTTGCCATTCTACCAAACCTTTGTACGACTAATAACCTTTTTACTTTGTTTCCTCTCCTCCTCCCATCTCTGATCTATAAAAGAACCTGGCATCCAGATCCAGATAAGATGGTTACTTTTGAGGTGCTATCCTGCCATCTTCTTAATCAGCTGCTTTCCAAATAAAGTTGTTTTCCTTGCCTCAACACCTTGTCTCTTGGATTCATTGGCCTGTCAGTGAGCAGAGCAAGCTTGAACTCAGCAACATTACCTCCTGATGAAGGTGAAAGAGGAGAGTGAAAGAAATGGCTTAAAATTCAACATTCAAAAACCAAAGATCATGGCATCTGGTTCCATCACTTCATGACAAATAGATGAGGAAACAATGGAGACAGTGACAGACTTTATTTTCTTGGACTCCATAATCACTGCAGACAAGGCTCTGTGGCTGTAAAATAGTCCTTGTTCCCAACAGACCTCCAGCCAGGCAGTGAGTCATTATAGCTGTGGGGTCTGAAACCATTGTGCTGACCCCCGGACACTGGCTCTTCTCCTTGCCGGCTGAGGGGCTCCAGAGAAGGCCTTCATCTCTCTGAACTCTCCTTCCTTCAGTCATATGGGGATACCACTGTACTATCCAAATCTCAAGGTTGTTGTGGCCATGATGTGGGGTAAAATGAGTGTCCGGCATCTGGAAGACATTGAATATTTAATATTTTTAAAGAAGGGGCCCTGGGATGAAGGAAACTCATGGACACTCAGCAGTGGTCCAGTAGCATGCTGGAATGTCCAGAAGAAAAGAGCGTGTGGCACAAGCAAAGCCGAGAAGGAGCTATGCCTGCCTCAGCCCTGGGCACCCACGGGACCCTCCGCAGTGACCTCGGGTTGGAGTTGGACCACCGTTTTTGCTTCTTGCTATAGCAGGGAGGAAGCCAGTTCTGACTCCATGTTGGAAGCTGTTTCTTTGACTTGCTTTTCATTGCATTTGCTGCTGTAATTGTAGAACAAATGGCTTGCCCTGAGGACCCTCCCTGCCCAGGCAAGGGTCTGTAAGCTGAAGTGCTTGACTGCAACCTAAAGTGCCTTTGTTCAAAACCCTGTCCACCTGTGAATGGCAGGAAGGGAGGCATGAACACATCCCCTGCCCGAGGCTTGCCATTCTACCAAACCTTTGTACGACTAATAACCTTTTTACTTTGTTTCCTCTCCTCCTCCCATCTCTGATCTATAAAAGAACCTGGCATCCAGATCCAGATAAGATGGTTACTTTTGAGGTGCTATCCTGCCATCTTCTTAATCAGCTGCTTTCCAAATAAAGTTGTTTTCCTTGCCTCAACACCTTGTCTCTTGGATTCATTGGCCTGTCAGTGAGCAGAGCAAGCTTGAACTCAGCAACATTACCTCCTGATGAAGGTGAAAGAGGAGAGTGAAAGAAATGGCTTAAAATTCAACATTCAAAAACCAAAGATCATGGCATCTGGTTCCATCACTTCATGACAAATAGATGAGGAAACAATGGAGACAGTGACAGACTTTATTTTCTTGGACTCCATAATCACTGCAGAAAATGACTGCAGTCATGAAATGAAAAGAAAGCTTGATCTTTGGAAGAAAAGCTATGACAAATCTAGACAGTGTATTAAAAAGCAGAGACATAACTTTGCCAACAAAAGTGCATATCGTCAAAGCTATGTTTTTTTCCAGTAGTCATGTGTGGATGTGAGAGTTGGACCATAGAGAATGCTGAGTGCCAAAAAATTAATGCTTTTGAACTGTGGTGCCTGAGACTACTCCTGAGAGTCCCTTGGACAGAAAGGAGATCAAACCAGTAAATCCTAAAGAAAGTCAACCCTGAATATTCACTGGAAGGACGGATGCTGATGCTGAAGCTCCAATACTTTGGCCACCTGATGCAAAGAGCCAACTCATTGGAAAAGACCCTGACACTGGAAAGATTAGAGCAGGAGGAGAAGGGGATGGCAGAGGATGAGATGGGTGGATGGCGTCACTGACTCAGTGACATGAGTTTGAGCAAACTCTGGGAGACAGTGAAGGACAGGGAAGCCTGGCATGCTGCAGTCCACAGCCACACTGTTTTCAAATGTATAAACCATATTTAGACTACTCTCCTCTGAGGGTTATTCTTCAGAGTTTGGATCTCCTCAAAGCAGAACCTGAGACAGGGGCTTTGGGGAAGTTCCCAGCAAGGGAGGAAGGAGAAGCCGATGGAGGGTGCGGTGCTGACCCGGTTCCTGCTGTGAGCTTTAGCGTGGATCCCGGGGCCTCCCTTAGGGTAACTGTGCGGAGGCACCTTGTGGTCATCCTCCAGGGGGCAGGGCACTTGTTCTCTGGCTCTCAGACTCTTGACTGAGGGTCTCTCTTGTGAGTATTGACTCTCTTGCACTCCTGTGAGCTGCCCAGCAGGGCTGAGTGCACCGTGAGCTGTGATGAGGTGGGAGGCCTGCCGGGGACCTGAGTCGGGTGCTGCTGGTGTGCCTGGGAGGACCCGCTGCAGCTGCAGCTGGAGCCCAAGTGGGCTGGGAACACGGGGAGCCACGGCTCTAGTCCTGCCCACAGAGACCCCAGACTGGCCAGGTGTGGCTGCACACCTGGGTGGGCCCCCGGCCCTGGCGCATCTTTGCTGGTGGCTTCCAGACGTTCCTGCAGGGGAGGAGGCCAGTGCGTATTTGGAGCCAACTGCTTATTTGACCTCATAGACCATTTGATCAAAGAACAGGCCCCGTTGTCTAGTCTCTGTTCATCCACACACGTCGTGAGGGCTTTATGCCAACTCTTGCCTGGCCCTGGGGGTAGAAATGCAAACAAGAGACCTGGTGTCTGGTTTTGTGGGACTCACAGTCAAAGGGTAGACACTGCTCTTTGGATCAGAAAGGATTGGGGCTAGTCCCTCTTTGTGTCATCCACAGACCGAATTAGGAGATCAAACCAGTAAATCCTAAAGAAAGTCAACCCTGAATATTCACTGGAAGGACGGATGCTGATGCTGAAGCTCCAATACTTTGGCCACCTGATGCAAAGAGCCAACTCATTGGAAAAGACCCTGACACTGGAAAGATTAGAGCAGGAGGAGAAGGGGATGGCAGAGGATGAGATGGGTGGATGGCGTCACTGACTCAGTGACATGAGTTTGAGCAAACTCTGGGAGACAGTGAAGGACAGGGAAGCCTGGCATGCTGCAGTCCACAGCCACACTGTTTTCAAATGTATAAACCATATTTAGACTACTCTCCTCTGAGGGTTATTCTTCAGAGTTTGGATCTCCTCAAAGCAGAACCTGAGACAGGGGCTTTGGGGAAGTTCCCAGCAAGGGAGGAAGGAGAAGCCGATGGAGGGTGCGGTGCTGACCCGGTTCCTGCTGTGAGCTTTAGCGTGGATCCCGGGGCCTCCCTTAGGGTAACTGTGCGGAGGCACCTTGTGGTCATCCTCCAGGGGGCAGGGCACTTGTTCTCTGGCTCTCAGACTCTTGACTGAGGGTCTCTCTTGTGAGTATTGACTCTCTTGCACTCCTGTGAGCTGCCCAGCAGGGCTGAGTGCACCGTGAGCTGTGATGAGGTGGGAGGCCTGCCGGGGACCTGAGTCGGGTGCTGCTGGTGTGCCTGGGAGGACCCGCTGCAGCTTCAGCTGGAGCCCAAGTGGGCTGGGAACACGGGGAGCCACGGCTCTAGTCCTGCCCACAGAGACCCCAGACTGGCCAGGTGTGGCTGCACACCTGGGTGGGCCCCCGGCCCTGGCGCATCTTTGCTGGTGGCTTCCAGACGTTCCTGCAGGGGAGGAGGCCAGTGCGTATTTGGAGCCAACTGCTTATTTGACCTCATAGACCATTTGATCAAAGAACAGGCCCCGTTGTCTAGTCTCTGTTCATCCACACACGTCGTGAGGGCTTTATGCCAACTCTTGCCTGGCCCTGGGGGTAGAAATGCAAACAAGAGACCTGGTGTCTGGTTTTGTGGGACTCACAGTCAAAGGGTAGACACTGCTCTTTGGATCAGAAAGGATTGGGGTCAGAGGAGTCTGGGGAAGCCTGAATGCCACACCTGTCCCTTTTTGGGGAGTCACGTTGTGCATAGAAAACTCAAGTCCTGAAGTAAGTAAACCTCTCATAGACTGTTAAACCCAAGGCGTCCTGCATATCAATGTGTTTGGCCATCCCGCACACAGCCTGCATCACTTCATGTTGAAAGTGGTGGGGAGGGGGTTCCCATGTTCTGACTGTCAGGCCCACGCTGGTCAGCAGGAGAGATGGTCGAGAGGTTGTGGGCTTGCCTTCCTAGCACATCTCCTCACGTCCTCTGAGCTGCCGGGATCCTCCTTCCGTTCTCGGTCTCTCTCTTCTCTGAGTCCTCTGCTGCGAGTTTGGAGGAAGGGAATTTGGGAATCTCATCCACACCTAGGTACCAGTGACTCAGGACTAGCTCTGGAATTACTTAAAAGAGCTTTAAAAATAGGTTCCGATGAGAACAAAGTCTGACACAAAGGAATGGCCCTCTCATGCATGTCTGGAAATACTGTGGCACCTGGTTAGGGGAGATAATTTTAGATGGCGTGGGGATGGGTCCTAGCATTGCCTCTAAAACCTACCTGCCTCAGATGATTCCCACTTAACATGCTTCACTCTGGAGTAGTCCACTCCTTCTACAGTACAGAGGAAACCATGCCGCGCTGATAGCAGATGTGTGTGAAAGGAACAGTGCCGCCAGTATTATTGTCCCTGGAGGCGGAAATGCCAACCCACTCCAGTATTTTCCTTGCCTGCAGGGAAATCCCAGATGTCGTGGTAGGGTGTAGAGGAGCCTTTTTTCTGCCAAGGTCTGTTCCTACCCGGCCGCCCTGGCGCATCTTTGCTGGTGGCTTCCAGACGTTCCTGCAGGGGAGGAGGCCAGTGCGTATTTGGAGCCAACTGCTTATTTGACCTCATAGACCATTTGATCAAAGAACAGGCCCCGTTGTCTAGTCTCTGTTCATCCACACACGTCGTGAGGGCTTTATGCCAACTCTTGCCTGGCCCTGGGGGTAGAAATGCAAACAAGAGACCTGGTGTCTGGTTTTGTGGGACTCACAGTCAAAGGGTAGACACTGCTCTTTGGATCAGAAAGGATTGGGGTCAGAGGAGTCTGGGGAAGCCTGAATGCCACACCTGTCCCTTTTTGGGGAGTCACGTTGTGCATAGAAAACTCAAGTCCTGAAGTAAGTAAACCTCTCATAGACTGTTAAACCCAAGGCGTCCTGCATATCAATGTGTTTGGCCATCCGCACAGCCTTCATCACTTCATGTTGAAAGTGGTGGGGAGGGGGTTCCCATGTTCTGACTGTCAGGCCCACGCTGGTCAGCAGGAGAGATGGTCGAGAGGTTGTGGGCTTGCCTTCCTAGCACATCTCCTCACGTCCTCTGAGCTGCCGGGATCCTCCTTCCGTTCTCGGTCTCTCTCTTCTCTGAGTCCTCTGCTGCGAGTTTGGAGGAAGGGAATTTGGGAATCTCATCCACACCTAGGTACCAGTGACTCAGGACTAGCTCTGGAATTACTTAAAAGAGCTTTAAAAATAGGTTCCGATGAGAACAAAGTCTGACACAAAGGAATGGCCCTCTCATGCATGTCTGGAAATACTGTGGCACCTGGTTAGGGGAGATAATTTTAGATGGCGTGGGGATGGGTCCTAGCATTGCCTCTAAAACCTACCTGCCTCAGATGATTCCCACTTAACATGCTTCACTCTGGAGTAGTCCACTCCTTCTACAGTACAGAGGAAACCATGCCGCGCTGATAGCAGATGTGTGTGAAAGGAACAGTGCCGCCAGTATTATTGTCCCTGGAGGCGGAAATGCCAACCCACTCCAGTATTCTTGCCTGCAGAATCCCATGGATAGAGGAGCCTGCTGAGCTACAGTCCATGGGGATCATAAGAGTTGGACAGGACTTAGCCAGATGTCGTGGTAGGGTGTGACGAGAAACCAGAGCTCATGGTGTGTGCCATATCTTCTGCTCCCCTCCAAGGTCTGTTCCCTCCTCCACCCAGCGTGCATCAGGGCTCTTGAGCTACAAGTCTCCTAGGGTTACTGTGTATGAAATTTCTCTCTCCCCCCACCACGTGTCCCACTTTCCACCTCTGTGTGTGCAGGTAGCATGATGTAAATAATGCTGACATCATTTCTGATTTACCGTAGTCTTGCCCCCTTAGTAAGTAGTATTAAAGTGGCAACTCATGACTATCGGATTGGCCATAGAGTTTGGATTTTTCTATAAGGTGTTGTAAGAAAGCCCCAACAAATTTCTTGGGCAACTCAACAGTATTCATTGAGCACATACTATGCAGGGAGATGACATTAGTACTTGACGTGAATTACCACACACTCATGTCTTGGAATGTTAAGGATTTGGAGTGGAGAGAAAGGATAGGAACAGTCTCCACCTGTTCCTTGTTCCCGGTATCCCTTTGCCACTGAGGACTTTGAGAGGTGGAGGGAGGTGCTCGCTTGACTGGGGGGGACTGGAGTGATGGTGTAGAAGGGGAGTGGGCTGAGGAGGCATGAGAGGAAAAAGAAAGAAGGGGAGAGAGCTGGATGCTTGCGTTTGTCCCTTGAGTCCCATTTCAACTTCATGGGCTCTGTGCTCAGAGGCTGGCCTGCCCTTTGGCTTCTAGGTGGGTTCACCTCTGAAGGGACCTGACAGGTAAGGGTGGGAGGAAAGAGAGGTTGGGTGATTATTCCCCACCCCTCACAGAAGTCGATGGTGCCCTCTGCCATAGCTGGCATCATCTCCTTCCCATGGCCACCCTCTCAGGTTCCCGTGACAACCCCGCCCCTGCCTCACCTGGCCTCGAGTTACCCAGCTTGATGTGTTGCCAGCCCCAGGGCCCTGGCCCACCCTTGGCTGGTCTCTTTACACCCTGTGCTCAACTTTGTAAATTGTCCCTTTTGGAAATTCTCTTCAGTTACCTGTTTGGGCATCCTGTCTCCTGGGCCCCTGACGATGGCTCAGACGGTAAAGAATCCACCTGCCATGCGGAAGACCTGGGTTTGATCCCTGGGTCAGGAAGATCCCCTGGGGAAGGGAATGGCCACCCACTCCAGTATCCTTGCCTGGAGAACTCCATGGACAGAGGAGCCTGGCGGGCTACAGTCCCTGGGCTTGCAAAGACTCAACCATAACTGAGCAACTCACACTCTGGGAGCCTGGCAGGCAGACTGGAGGGCTCTCAGCTCAGAAGGCCCTGCGTGGCTGGCGGTATCAAGTCCCGAGGTGTGCGTAGGAGGGGTCATCACTGATGTCTCACTGATGGGTTTTTTTGGTCCCTCAGCTGAGGCTTCCAGAGCTGGAGGAAGCTCCTCTCTCTGGGCTGGATTGCTGGAGCTGAGGAAGGTCATGGGGTTCTCCATGGCTTTCCAGGTAGCCCCTCTGCACCATCCTTTGCAGGAGAACCCGTTTGCGTTGGGAAGCCCACATTCCGGGCACACGAATTTGGTGCCCAGATGGTGCCTGTATTGACAAAAGCCCAGCGCACTGACAGGACCTGCAGACACATGGGTAAATATTTTGCCTTTCTTCTTAGGCAATATTTGAGTCTTTCAAATTTAATTGCTGTCAAAGGCAGGATGCTTGCATCCCTGAGGCAAAGCAAATAGTGAGGGCCTCCAGTGGGGCTGCTGGGAACTGCTCCAGCCGGGCTCTCTGGCTGCCTGCCCGCCGTGCCTGTCCGTCAATGCCTTGCTCTTGTTCTGGCCTGTTCCCTCCCTGGCCAGGTAGTCTGGGGCTGAGGGAGACTCCTGGAAGCTTGGAACCTGTGGCTACTAGAGCACGTGTTGAGGTTGAGAGGACCCGGTCTCAGCCAGGACATCAGGTACTTCTCTCAGACAAGAGTGACAAGCACCCCATCCAGCTGTTACCAGTGCGATCCTGTCTTGTGTCTCCCAAGCTGAGTCCAGGGAGTTGTTTTTTTTTTTTTTTGATCTTGAAATTAAGGAGTGTAGGGCGACTCCAGTTTGCATGCTATCTTTTGTGCAAATTGCATGCAGGTAGCCTCTCTGACAGAGCCATCCCCCACATACTCCACCAGGGTGTATGTCTTGGCGAGCAGGGAAGCAGCTGGACTTCAGCACCCAGGTACCCCTGGGAGGTGCCCTTGTACAGTGTGCAACCTGCTCAACTGTGTATGTCCCGCATAGTTGCTGATGATATTCAGGTAAACACCCTTTTTCCCTTATATTTCTCTCTCTTCTTTCTTTTCTTCCTCTCTTTTCTACTCCCAAACCGTTGACCAAGTTGTCCCTTGGATCACATTTATAAAGTGAGAGGCTATTCCAAATTCATCTGTGATTGACAAACTGTCTCCTTACTTAGTTCAGACGGGGAAGAAGTTCTTTGTTGTAGGCTCCCAGAGTCCTGCAAATCACCTCTGTTTATTCACGACATTCTAATTGACCTCCATCATTTTAATCTCTTGCATACTACAGAAGCAGTTGGATCCCTGGCCCACTGTAGTCTTACAAAGGACACCTTATATTATTCATTGCTTCCTTCAAAGCAGGAGTTCTCTGATGCTCATCCTGTGCAGGAGGCCAGGGAGACAAAGATGAATGAATGACTAGTCCCTCCTAGAGAAACTCATAATCCACTGGGGTAGTGAGGCACGCAAAGAGATAAATCACAGCCCATCGGTGTGCAGGGTGCAGAGGACCCAAGCAGGGCGAGGGAGGAGGAGGGGCTGTTGAATGCCTACTGCTGGGTGCTGTCTTAGATGTGAGCAGGACTTTGCTGAGGAGCTGAAAGTGTGTACCAGGTGAAAGGAGAGGAGGGACAGGATTGTGAGCAGATGCACCATGATCAGGGCAGGAGGGCCCCTGTCTGGAGCCTAGGGGGTGTCACGGTTGGGGCTGTATGGGGGCTGGCACTTTCTACCTGGAGTGTGGAGCTTATCTGGTATGTGAAAGAGACTGCATTTTCCTTCTGCAGTATTGTCCAAATGGCAGCAGCGTGGAGGGTGGCCTGATGGAGGAGACTCACTTAAGGCAATTCTGGCTTCTAATTCTGGTGCTGCAACTGCCCTGGGCAAGTCACTTAATCTTCCTGAGCCTCCATTTTCTTATTTGTAAAATGGGGTGATGAGCATTGTAACACCGACTTAATTGGGCTACAAAAGGGATTAGTAAGGCAGTGAGTGCTCTTAACACAGTGCTCTACCAGTGCAACATGGATGTAAGTTTGCGTGCATGCTAAGTCACTTCAGTCGTGTTCCACTCAGCAACCCCATGGACTGTAGCCCACCTGGCTCCTCTGTCCATGGGATTCTCCAAGCAAGACTACTGGAGTGGGCTGCCATGCCCTCTGCCAAGGGAACTTCCTGACCCAGGGATGATGACACGTATAGAAGCCACAAATGGGTTATGGGATGTGGCTCCTTCGGCCCTCGGGGAGGCTGGATAAGGCCCGGCAGCCCACCTGGGTGCCTCGCACACATCTTTTCTATGTGCTCCAGGACATGAGTAAGCTGGAAACTACTGGTCTACTAGGCTCTTAACAGGTCTATCCTACCTAGTAAGTCTGCAGTCAGTGTGGCTGTTGGCTCAGATTGTTCATGGTTTTCTCGTGGCTCTGATGGAGGCAGTGGGGACAGAGAGGGCAGGCTGGGTTCCAGGAACATCTCTGACATAAAACTGTCAGAATTTGGTGGCTGGTTGGATGTCAGGGAGAAGGGCACCACTAGAGCCTGGAAAGCCTGGGAGATGACCGTGGGCTTTGTGATACAGACTGGACGGGAGGTGATCCTGTCAATGAAAATGGTTATGGAAATAAGGTAGAAAAGTGGGTAGAGGAAGCAGAGACTGTCTAGCAGACTACTTAAAGTATAGCAAGTGAGAGAAGAAGGGAGACCGAGGTGGGGGACTTGGTGAGGGACTGGTGGGGCATATGAGAGACTGCAGGATGTCTGTAGGCTGAGAGGACAGAGTAGAGGAGGTGAGAAATAAAGAGTGCCTGACCCTTGCCTCAAACTCCACCTCTGTGGACAGCATCTATCCCACTGGAGGACTGTGTGCCAGTAACCAGGGGTGGGCGGGCGTCCAGCTGTGATTTACAGCGAGGCGCTGTCTGAATTACTGCTCTCCACCTAGTGCTAGGCTCCCTGCTGACAGTGAGCCAGGGGTCAGACAGCTCAATCAGGTGCCACTACTTATAAATTGAAAATCAGTGGGGTGCAAAATGGATTACCATCAAAATCCATTCAGGTGCAAAACCAAATTTTAAAACCTAACCTTTAAAAATCACTTCATTTCACAATGCCCAAATTCATGGTACAGAGAAGAACCCTAACCGTGCATGCTAAGTCACTTCAGTCGTGTTCCACTCAGCAACCCCATGGACTGTAGCCCACCTGGCTCCTCTGTCCATGGGATTCTCCAAGCAAGACTACTGGAGTGGGCTGCCATGCCCTCTGCCAAGGGAACTTCCTGACCCAGGGATGATGACACGTATAGAAGCCACAAATGGGTTATGGGATGTGGCTCCTTCGGCCCTCGGGGAGGCTGGATAAGGCCCGGCAGCCCACCTGGGTGCCTCGCACACATCTTTTCTATGTGCTCCAGGACATGAGTAAGCTGGAAACTACTGGTCTACTAGGCTCTTAACAGGTCTATCCTACCTAGTAAGTCTGCAGTCAGTGTGGCTGTTGGCTCAGATTGTTCATGGTTTTCTCGTGGCTCTGATGGAGGCAGTGGGGACAGAGAGGGCAGGCTGGGTTCCAGGAACATCTCTGACATAAAACTGTCAGAATTTGGTGGCTGGTTGGATGTCAGGGAGAAGGGGCACCACTAGAGCCTGGAAAGCCTGGGAGATGACCGTGGGCTTTGTGATACAGACTGGACGGGAGGTGATCCTGTCAATGAAAATGGTTATGGAAATAAGGTAGAAAAGTGGGTAGAGGAAGCAGAGACTGTCTAGCAGACTACTTAAAGTATAGCAAGTGAGAGAAGAAGGGAGACCGAGGTGGGGGACTTGGTGAGGGACTGGTGGGGCATATGAGAGACTGCAGGATGTCTGTAGGCTGAGAGGACAGAGTAGAGGAGGTGAGAAATAAAGAGTGCCTGACCCTTGCCTCAAACTCCACCTCTGTGGACAGCATCTATCCCACTGGAGGACTGTGTGCCAGTAACCAGGGGTGGGCGGGCGTCCAGCTGTGATTTACAGCGAGGCGCTGTCTGAATTACTGCTCTCCACCTAGTGCTAGGCTCCCTGCTGACAGTGAGCCAGGGGTCAGACAGCTCAATCAGGTGCCACTACTTATAAATTGAAAATCAGTGGGGTGCAAAATGGATTACCATCAAAATCCATTCAGGTGCAAAACCAAATTTTAAAACCCCTAACCTTTAAAAATCACTCATTTCCTGATTTCTTCACAATGCCCTGATGCTGAGTTTTAATATCCCTCCATAAGCAAGTGCAATAGAAGAGCCTACAGGAGACCAAGAACTCCTAATCTTGCCTGCCTGTAGAATTTGCCCAACATGGCGGATTTATCAATTCACACACAGGCAGTTCTATCACATTCTCGAAGGTGGTGGTTTTCAAACTCAAGGTTGCAACAGAATCACCAGGAGGGCCTGGTAGAATTCAGATTGCAGACTCTAGTTGAGTTTGGTAGCTCAGTCGTGTCCGATTCTTAACCCCATGGACTGCAGCACTCTAGGCTTCCCTCCTCCTCACCACCTCTAGGAGCTTGCTCAAACTCATATCCATTGAGTCAGTGATGCCATCCAACCATCTCATCCTCTGCCATCTCCTTTTTTCTTCTGGTTTCTATTTTTCCAGCATCAGGGTCTTTTTCCATTGAGTTGTCTGCTTGCATCAGGTGGCCAAAGTATTGGAGCTTCAGCATCAGTCCTTCCAGTGAAAATTCAAGGTTGAATTCCTTTAGGATTGCAGGCTCTACCTCTGGGTTTTTGATTCATCAGGTCTGGGGTTAGACCTGGGAAGTGGCATTTTCTAGCAGGTTCGCAGGGGATGCTGATGCTGTGGTCTCAGAGTCAACCATTGAGAACCTCTGCTCTGAGATACAAGACTATTTTGATAATCTGACTAGCAAAGCGTGCATTGACTGATAGCAATTTCTCAGAAAAGGCCCTATTGGACTAGGCATTGAAGTGTGTCAAGGGGCTTCAATTTTGTCCAAGAAGTTTGGGAGGAGGCAGGTTCAAGGAGTTATAGATAGAATTGAGAGCTTTGTGTTTAGAGGTGAGGCTGGTGGAGGGCATGGGATAGAGAAAAAAAAAAAAAAACCCTCTAGGTTACCTTTCCACAAGATGGCATGTGCTACATGATTAAAGCTGAAGCCTGCTTGCTGCCGGCCTGTGGGTGCAAACTGTAAATGTTTTTAGATACCAGACTTCCTTCCTCGATGTACAAGTTGGTTTTCTTAAGGTTAAACACACATTGGTTCTACTTTCTTTCTTTCTTTTTTAAACAGAAGCCATCAGCATAAACCTTTTTTATTTTTTAATTTTAGCCTTCTTTTATTAGCTTTTTTTAAAATTTATTTTCATCCATCTTTATTCTTTGACCTGTGTGGGCCTCCCATTGCAGTGGCCTCTCTTGTTGCAGAGCACTGGCTCTGGGCACACGCGCTCCAGAGCACTGGCTCTTATCTGGATGCATTGGTCCAGCTGCTCCATGGCACATGGGATCTTCCCGGGCCAGGGATTGAACTGGTGCCCCTTAAGCTGCAAGGCAGACTCTCTACCCACTGGACCAGCAGGGAAGCCCTGGTTCTACTTTCTTAACCAGCTACTATCAGTCTCAACTTTGACTCTTCCTGTCTCTGGCCCTTGAGCCTGCCAGGCTCGCCTGTCCATGGGATTTTTCAGGCAAGAAGGCTGGAGTGAGTTGCCATGCCCTCCTCCAGGGGACCTTCCCAGCCCAGGGGAGGAACCTGGGGTCTTGCGTCTCCCGCATTGTCAGATGGATTCTTTACTACTAGCGCCATCCAAATCGATGGTGTTTGATTTTGTCCT
Organism: Tragulus kanchil; assembly: GCA_022376925.1. Classification (NCBI taxonomy): domain Eukaryota; kingdom Metazoa; phylum Chordata; class Mammalia; order Artiodactyla; family Tragulidae; genus Tragulus; species Tragulus kanchil. The sequence continues at coordinate 17,298,037 of JAIOJX010000030.1, read as the reverse complement.
ACTCTCTTGCTCTTCTGCAGGTGAGGTTACTACCTTGTATATATAAAATGTAGATGTCATCATACCCAATACGAAACAAGTCTCTCACCCCATGACAGAAAAACAGATCCTAGAAACTGCCCCAGGCATGGTAGTGGCCTCATTAACATTTGGTCTCCTGTTTCTCTTCCAGGAGAAATTGAGCGATGCACGTACATCAAATACCATTACTCCTCAGCCACCATCCCCAAGAACCTCACCTTTAACATCACGAAGACCATCCGCCAGGATGAGTGGCATGCCCTGCGTAAGTACACCTGGGTTTCTTTCCTTGGCTGTGGCCTCTGGAGGGCATGGAAATTGGATGCCCATCAGCAACTAGGTATAGATGGACAGATGGACCTCCGTGGGAGACCTGTGGATGGTCTCTGAACAAGGCAGTGATCTTTAAAGTGCCGATGTCTGTGTGTCAGAATTGTCTCAGTTGGTTTTGATCATATTGTAGGTTTTTGAGAAGTTTGCATCTACAATTAACACAGAAAATGATTAGCATTAGATAACGATCCTTGGTCTTGCTATGCCACCCTGGTAGGCATTTCAGATTTCACCTACCTCACTAAACCGACTCCTGGGATTCAAGTCCAGTGTATCTCTAAGTACCTTGGGGCATTATCGTGGCAACCTATGGCTCCCTCACGTCATGCTCTGAGTGGGAGAGGACTAGCTGGTGGTTGCAGACTGCATTGCACTGGGAATTTGCATCTGGGTGGGGCCCCTAAGGGGATGGGGTTGATCCTCCACTGACAAGTTTCTGTTTCCCCAAGATTGATAGGCTTTGGGACCCTGGTTTTCCTGTGTTGGCTCAGCGAAGATTAGAACCTGTGACTTCACTGGTTGGGGAAGATTTGGGTCAGGAGTTCTCAGAGACTTCAATTATTAATATGATGATATGATGACTTAATGAGCAAACAGTTGGCTGACTCTTTTTACCTTTCTGCTCCTTGGGGATCCACCTGCTTCTCTGTGTCAGGATAACTCCGCTTTATTGCTGGCATGGTTCAGGTGACACATTCTTCCTATTAGTAAGCTCTACACCACCTTTGGTCCACTTGTGATTTCTTCCTGATTCCAGCGTTTATTGTGTCATGTCACAAGGTTAAGTTTCAATTTACATGTATATGTGAAGGAGGCTCTCAGACTGTTTCTTGAGGACAAGTATCCTGTCACGGGTAAACTTTGTCAGTTGTTCAATCGTGTCTGACTCTTAGTGACCCCATGGACTGTAGCCCGCCTGGCTCTTCTGTCCATGGAATTCCTCAGGCAAGAATACAGTAGTGGGTTGCTATTTCCTTCTCCAGGGACAGGTAAACTTTGATGAAGGCCAAAGTCATCTTTCTTCATTTAGTGTTGCCTAGTTATCTTTTGTGTGCATGGAGCCCACTGGGTCTGTTTTACTTTTTGGTGTGGTTTTAATCAAATCACTGTATCTTGAGGGGTGAGGTGAGAGACAAGCAAAATTAAACAGTGCAATTATTCATTGGTTTCGGGAAAAATATTGTGATCTTTAAAGTGCCGATGTCTGTGTGTCAGAATTGTCTCAGTTGGTTTTGATCATATTGTAGGTTTTTGAGAAGTTTGCATCTACAATTAACACAGAAAATGATTAGCATTAGATAACGATCCTTGGTCTTGCTATGCCACCCTGGTAGGCATTTCAGATTTCACCTACCTCACTAAACCGACTCCTGGGATTCAAGTCCAGTGTATCTCTAAGTACCTTGGGGCATTATCGTGGCAACCTATGGCTCCCTCACGTCATGCTCTGAGTGGGAGAGGACTAGCTGGTGGTTGCAGACTGCATTGCACTGGGAATTTGCATCTGGGTGGGGCCCCTAAGGGGATGGGGTTGATCCTCCACTGACAAGTTTCTGTTTCCCCAAGATTGATAGGCTTTGGGACCCTGGTTTTCCTGTGTTGGCTCAGCGAAGATTAGAACCTGTGACTTCACTGGTTGGGGAAGATTTGGGTCAGGAGTTCTCAGAGACTTCAATTATTAATATGATGATATGATGACTTAATGAGCAAACAGTTGGCTGACTCTTTTTACCTTTCTGCTCCTTGGGGATCCACCTGCTTCTCTGTGTCAGGATAACTCCGCTTTATTGCTGGCATGGTTCAGGTGACACATTCTTCCTATTAGTAAGCTCTACACCACCTTTGGTCCACTTGTGATTTCTTCCTGATTCCAGCGTTTATTGTGTCATGTCACAAGGTTAAGTTTCAATTTACATGTATATGTGAAGGAGGCTCTCAGACTGTTTCTTGAGGACAAGTATCCTGTCACGGGTAAACTTTGTCAGTTGTTCAATCGTGTCTGACTCTTAGTGACCCCATGGACTGTAGCCCGCCTGGCTCTTCTGTCCATGGAATTCCTCAGGCAAGAATACAGTAGTGGGTTGCTATTTCCTTCTCCAGGGACAGGTAAACTTTGATGAAGGCCAAAGTCATCTTTCTTCATTTAGTGTTGCCTAGTTATCTTTTGTGTGCATGGAGCCCACTGGGTCTGTTTTACTTTTTGGTGTGGTTTTAATCAAATCACTGTATCTTGAGGGGTGAGGTGAGAGACAAGCAAAATTAAACAGTGCAATTATTCATTGGTTTCGGGAAAAATATTGTGATGAAGTGTCTAGATGAGTATTACTTAATGCCACTGGCCCCAAATAATGAAGGGCAGGTGTGAGCAGATGGGAAGACATTAACCAAATGTTTCCCCCTATAAGCTTTATCATTGCTGAAGACACAAACCAGAGCGTGGGAACAGAGAGCAAATGCCCAACGGGCATCCTCATGTGTTAGATACAAGCTGAGGTTCCCAAAGACTTAATTTTAATATGAGATTTGCCTTAGGGACACTAGTAAGGGTTATTTATTTCCTTTTGGTAGTAGACGTACAAGAAGCCAAGCTTATATATCCTTGACAGTGACTGCTTATTAGTCACACTGCATTGGTCTAGGAGCATCACTTACTAGACACCTACAGTGGATGTTCAAGATACATGAAAAGCCTGGTAGAAGAGTCACTTATATAAATGCATAAATCCTAAGCTGTGGAGGGGCAGTCAGCACTGAAATGAAGAAGCGAGAAATTGTTGGTATTGCAGCTTCCATTCAGTTCCACTCAGTTCAGTCCCAGTTACTGAGTTTCTCCATGTACCCGGCACATGGTGGACACCCAGGCCACAGGGAGCTCTTTCAAAGAGCTCACGTCTGGAGGCGGAGGAGGGTAGGGAGGAGTGGAGAGAGACATTCACAAAGCAAATAATTATAAGGCAATGTGCTAATTACAATATGGCGTAATTGCTTCAAGCAATTAAGATAGTTTGTGAAGGATTTTCAGCAAGAAGGAGAATTATTCTAGTGTAAGTGGCTCAGATGCACTTCATGGGGAACCGGGTAGAGCTTTTCTGGCCGTACACGCGGTAAGAGGATCTGGAATTCAGATGGACGACCCATGGTGACATCACTGAAAGTGTGTTCCACTGTGTTAGCAAAGACAGAGAAGAGGCTGATGCTCAGCTTTATGGACCTTCTCTGAGCCCGGTGTCTCTGGGGTTCTTGTTCTAAAACTGGAGTGCCCTTAGGTTCTGCAGAATCCAGCGGGAGCCCCTGCTGTGGGGAGTGGGGGTGTGAGCAGGTCTATTTTTAACTGATAAAAGCTATCGCAGTGACTGATGCATGCAGAAGTTTGGGCACCCCACGATGAGTGAAGTCGAGGCTCCCCTTTGGTGTGGGATTCATCCGCCCATTTCACAAAGCAGCCTGATGGGCTGTGAAGCTGGCAGAGAGCGTCTGCTGTTCCCGACATGCACGGCAGCTATTTTTATCAGAGGGCAGGTGAGCTTCAGTCATATCTGAAGCTGCCGTTAAGTGTAATTGGCCATGTTGACACAGTGGGGAAGCAGAGAAAGAAAGAAAAAAAAGAAAGACAGGACGTTGTGCTTAGTTGTGTCTGACTCTTTATGATCCCATGCACTGCAACCCGCTAGGCTCCTCCGTCCCTGGAGTCCTCAGGCAGGAATACTGGAGTGGGCTGCCATTTCCGTCTCCAGGGCATCTTTCTGACACAGAGATCGAACCCAGGTCTCTTGCATTACAGGTGGATTCTTTATCAACTGAACCGCCTGAGAAATCCATGGGGAAGCATAATACATGTCAATTTTAATTTTCAAAGGTCAGATATCGACGACATTAGATGGGAAGGGGGTCCATAAGCCCCACTGAAATAAAGTAGAAATGGTCAAAGATTAGCAAATCCCCATGGTGGAGCTTTAGAAACAAAAAAGTATCAGATTCTGATTTCTTCACTTATTTGAGAGTCCCCATATTCTTTAAGACTGTTAGTGGGATCAAATAACTTCATGTAATACTAGGCTGGTTATTGTTTTATAATTTCACCATAATACCTTACATTCTGTAATTTTTATCAGTAAATGATTTTTGTTAAATCAAGAACTCTGCTTTGTTTCTTCTGAAATAACTTCTGGCAGATATTTCAGACTTTGGTGAAGCTTGTGTTACTTTGATACATACATTAGTGTGTGAACCTGGGTGGGTGGGAGGTCTGGGGAGAGTGGATACATGTGTATGTATGACTGAGGCCCTCCTTCCCTGTTCACCTGAAACTATCACGATATTGTTAATCAGCGATACCCAGAATAAAACGTTTAAATTAAAAAAAAAAAAAGAATTTGCATGTAATCGTCAGACACTCTTGTGGAAAATTTTGTTTCAAGTAAGAAGAGCACAATTTGGTTTAAAACTATGCGGTGGTTTTTAATTCCACCAATGAGAGGCTTGACTGTTTGGCTGAGAGCTCATTCACCTCTTGGCCACGTGACTAGCAGATGAAAGAATAAAATTATCTATAGGTCGCTAGGTTTATAAATCTTAGTGTAAAGAGATAATGACCATCCTTCTGGGGCGTAAAGGCCAGAGAATCAAACCTGTCTGCCTCTGTGTGTGTGTGTGGTCCCTGCTATGCAGGTTTGAATGCTGAGTTGTCTGGATGATTTGGCGACAAGGCTCTGAATCTGTCTTGAATGGCGATTGCTGATGCAGAATTGGGTGTGCCCGTTTCTCCTCCCACCCTGGCGAGAGCTCCCCCTCAGAGAAGGCAGAACTCCTTCGATAGTTGGGACCATGCCCTCCACCCACCCAGACCTGACCGTCTGCTACCTTTGCATCCTACCTGTCTGCCACCTCCCATGATACCCCAGTGACCCCAGGCGGCCTTGGTCCGGCCTTGGTGGGCTCCCAGGGTGCACTGCACCCCTGCTGGATCCTCCTGTGGCCCCAGGGCAGGTGCAAGATGGGCATGGGTGACCAGGCCCGCCAGGATGGGCCAGTGGCTGCAGGAGATGAGTCTGGCTTATGCTGCTGTCGGGGTGGGGCGTCTGGTGGACTGCTTGGAGTAGGACAGAGTCAGACTGGCAGTGGTCAGAGGATGCAGGCTGGCGGTACAGTGGCTTCTTCTTTTTTTTTTTTTAAAGATTTATTTATTTATTTATTTTGGGGCGAGGGTCGGGTTGGGGAGGGAGGGGAGCGGGCAGGCCACTTCCACTGGTCTTTCATTTGTCCATTTTCATCCGTCTTTTGTTCCTTGGCTCCTGTGGGCCTCCCATCGCGGTGGCGTCTGTTGTCGCAGAGCGCCGGCTCCGGGCGCATGCGCTCCAGAGCTCCGGCTCGGTGATTGGACACATCCGTCCAGCCGCTCCGCGGCACGTGGGATCTTCCCAGGCCAGGGATCGAACTGGCGCCCCTTGCACTGCAAGGCTGTGTCCCTACCCCCTGGACCACCAGGGGAAGCCCCAGTGGCTTCTTAAATGGTGCCACTTCTCCTCTGGCCGGAATGCATCCCTACGGGCTTCTCGTGCTCCGAAGCTCAGGCTCGCGTTACGGCTCTGGTTGAAGGATGCCGTGTCCTCGTGCAACCTCCTGGAGCCCCCGCGGCCGTCCCTAGTGACTGTGTCTCTGCTTTGGCTGTCACTGCTGTCCCTTTGGAAGTCCCCTTCAGCACAGCCGGCGGCCTGGGTGCAGCCAGTGGCAGGTCAGATGGGTGGGAGGGAGGGGACCTGGGTGGCCTGTGATAAGGACCTGGCGGGCAGGGGTCTGAGCAAGCAGATGGGTGGGAGAGGTGCTGAGATGTGGGTACTTCTGCAAGGAAGAGCTGAGCTGGGGGCAGCAGTGGCCTCCGCAGGGTGGGGACAGTGGCAGGGGCTCTGTGGGGGCCTGCCTGAGGGCTGCAGAGCAGGTGCCCACTGGAAAGCATGGGAAGGACAGCCCTCTTTCGCCCCAATCTCCTGCTCTGTGCGTCAGGGACTCTCGGCAGCTGCTGCTGAGGCTCCCCCGGGGTCCGCGCCCTGAGACTCCGGACCTGTGTTCCTGTGAGCGCTCTCATCCTGCTTGGCATTTTCAAGACGGAGGCTTCAGCTCCCCGTTGATTGCCCCTAGCAGTGGGGATCAGGGAGCTGGGGCTCCATTTTCCTGCAATCACATCCTTTCTGTAATCTTTCAAGAGCTGAGTGTCAGGAAAGCTCGAGGTTTTTTTTTTTTTTTAAAGTTTCCTTCTGTCAAGACTGGAGGTTCAGCTAGTTAAATTGGATGGTCACACGGCACATTTCCAGTGGGCCGTGGAGAGATCCCCCCATCCTCCCGAGGGCTCAGCCCTGTCCCGTGCCTCCCATGCCACACACACACTCACTCACACAGTAGCCTTGCAAAGTGGAGTCGGAAGCAATTTTTATGTAGTTTAAGAGGGAGGGGACGAGGAGGGAAGGGGTACTGGGAGAGGGAGGGAGACAGAGAGAAATGGAGACTTTGTGGAGGAGCGAAGACATGTCAAGGAACTTGATGCAAAGAAGGAGGAGGGATGAAATCCAAAACTGGTATTATCTAATGCCTGCCCCTGAAGGACACACTTGGAGCCCTGGCCCCGAGGCTCCTGACTGTTGGGGGTGGGGGGTGGCCTGTAGCTTAGCTTAGTCTCGGGGGACCCAGCCCCTTCTAGGCCGGGTACCTTGGCAAGCTCAGGCCGTTGGCTGCTTTGCTGTGGATCTCGGTGCCTCACTCTTTTACTCTGCCTGGCCAAGCCCTACCTGGTTCCGCCTCATCGAGCCTCTGCTGTAGTCTCACACCCTCCCCTCTTTCCAGAACTAACACATCCTGCCCCTGAACCCTTATCTCCCTGGTGCTAAGACTCCCTCCAGCCGCCCCCAGGTACCGCCCACCTCTTGGGCCCCAGGCTGCTCCCTGCCCCTCCCCACTGGATTGGCCTCCTGGCCTTGGTCTTGTGTTACCTCCTTGCCCAATGCTGCTTGCCTTTCTCTTTTCCGATGGACTGTCCTGGACCAGCCTGCTCATCTGCCCTCTGAACTTTACTCCTGTTCGGACCTCTGGTCTCACAGCCCAGGAGCTGCCTTGGTTTCTGTCCCTCCTTCTGCAGCCATCCCTGGTTATGACAAGATGCCTGTGTAGACGGGAGAGCTTGGGAGGATCATAAGAGTAATTATAACAACAAAAAACTGCCTCTTTGTTCATATCAGCTGTGATGCTCCTTGGAGGGTGGCGCAGCGTTTCCTCCTAGGAACCCGGTCCACATTGTTCTGGCTTCTTTGCAGAAAGAATAAACAAGCCAGGGAGGAAGGGCCTGTGTAGAGGTCCTTTCTTGGCTTCGAAAGAATCCCGGACTCAGAACCCAGGTTTGAACTCCAGCCGGCTCCCTCCAGCTGGTTTTCCTGTCTGGTTTGGGCTGATGTTAGTAAGCCACGACACACACCCCACTCACCCCCCCGAGGCTCAGCCCTGCCCGTGACTCCCATGCCACACACACACTCACACAGTAGCCTTGCAAAGTGGAGTCAGCAATTCTTATGTAGTTTAAGAGGGAGGGGACGAGGAGGGAAGGGGTACTGGGAGAGGGAGGGAGACAGAGAGAAATGGAGACTTTGTGGAGGAGCGAAGACATGTCAAGGAACTTGATGCAAAGAAGGAGGAGGGATGAAATCCAAAACTGGTATTATCTAATGCCTGCCCCTGAAGGACACACTTGGAGCCCTGGCCCCGAGGCTCCTGACTGTTGGGGGTGGGGGGTGGCCTGTAGCTTAGCTTAGTCTCGGGGGACCCAGCCCCTTCTAGGCCGGGTACCTTGGCAAGCTCAGGCCGTTGGCTGCTTTGCTGTGGATCTCGGTGCCTCACTCTTTTACTCTGCCTGGCCAAGCCCTACCTGGTTCCGCCTCATCGAGCCTCTGCTGTAGTCTCACACCCTCCCCTCTTTCCAGAACTAACACATCCTGCCCCTGAACCCTTATCTCCCTGGTGCTAAGACTCCCTCCAGCCGCCCCCAGGTACCGCCCACCTCTTGGGCCCCAGGCTGCTCCCTGCCCCTCCCCACTGGATTGGCCTCCTGGCCTTGGTCTTGTGTTACCTCCTTGCCCAATGCTGCTTGCCTTTCTCTTTTCCGATGGACTGTCCTGGACCAGCCTGCTCATCTGCCCTCTGAACTTTACTCCTGTTCGGACCTCTGGTCTCACAGCCCAGGAGCTGCCTTGGTTTCTGTCCCTCCTTCTGCAGCCATCCCTGGTTATGACAAGATGCCTGTGTAGACGGGAGAGCTTGGGAGGATCATAAGAGTAATTATAACAACAAAAAACTGCCTCTTTGTTTATATCAGCTGTGATGCTCCTTGGAGGGTGGCGCAGCGTTTCCTCCTAGGAACCCGGTCCACATTGTTCTGGCTTCTTTGCAGAAAGAATAAACAAGCCAGGGAGGAAGGGCCTGTGTAGAGGTCCTTTCTTGGCTTCGAAAGAATCCCGGACTCAGAACCCAGGTTTGAACTCCAGCCGGCTCCCTCCAGCTGGTTTTCCTTTCTGGTTTGGGCTGATGTTATGTAAAACATCCTAACGAGGTCAACATCCCAGACGGGAGGAACTTAGTTCCCCTGCGGTGTCAGCCATTTTCCTTCTCCCGCATCTGCGTCCAGCCGGTGTGAGTTCTCAGGGTGGGCAATCTGCTGTGAGCTGCGAGACTGGTATCCATGGGGGGCCATGCTGGGCCAGACGTCCCCGGAATTGTGGTAGCTAGGTAGCACAGGTCTCACCGATGGCACATCCCCATGTGTCGCCTGGCGTTCTGAAGTCTTGGCTTCTTGGAACCCATTGCAGGTCTCTCTGCCCCCACCCAGCCCTTGAGGGGAAGGGTGGAGACCTCCCAGGATGCCCGCAGCCTGCAGCCCAGAGGCTGCCCTGTGCTTGTCCTCCTGGAACTCATGTCATATTTTTGCGACAGGCCAGGCAGAAAACAGCCCCCCACACCTCCCAGCCCCTTCATGTGGCATCCCACCTGCACCTGCTCTGGCAGCTGTAACTTGGTCCAGGACTCCTTTCTTCCACAGCTTTCCCTGCCTGTCAAAACCTCCCTCTCCTCTGTCCCACTGCCTCAGGCTTTGGCCAGACAGCAGGTTCATTAGGTGGCGGGACTTGTTTAAGTTAAGGTGTTAATACCTTCTTGGATTACCTGTCCTGATAGCATTGTTGTTTTCAGAGAAGGTGGGTGCTAAGTCACTTCAGTCATGCCTGACTTTCTGCGACGCCATGGGTTGCAGCCTACCAGCCTCCCCTGTCCATGGGATTCTCTGGCAAGAAGACTGGAGTGGGTTGCCATGCCCTCTTCCAGGGGACCTTCCCAGCCCAGGGGTGGAACCTGAGGTCTTGTGTCTCCTGCATTGGCAGGTGGGTTCTTTACCACTAGTGCCACCTGGGAAGCCTGTTGTTTTCAGGAGACCTCACCCAAAGGAATGACAGTGAAGTGTTAAATGTCATGCGGAGATACTTTAAAATCATAACACACGTGCAGCTGTTGATCCTACCCACCTAGATGGTGGCCTCTCTAGGGCCCGATGGTGGAAATGGAGTGGACAAGAGAGAGAGTTTGCTTTTGAGGTGGCCTTAGGAGGAAGTCTTCCCTTTTGGCTCAGCAGTAAAGAATCTGCCTGCCAGTTCAGGAGACACAGATTCAATTCAATCCCTGGGTTGGAAAGAACCCCCGGAGAAGGAAACAGCCAGTCCAGCATTCTTGCCTGGGACATCCCTAGGACAGAGGAGCCTGGTGGGCTATAGTTGGACATGACTGAGGGGCTAAACAGAAACCACTAGGGAAGAGAGGAGGCCTGGAATAAGGGGCAGGGAAGGGTAGAGGCCAACCTTTTCTGTTAAAGATATCCATGTACTGAAACAAGGCCGTGAACCACTGTGCCAGGCTAACTGCGGTCTTCAAGCCACAATTCATCTGAATGTGCAGGGCCACCTTTGTGCTGGGAATTAGTTGGGAGTCTGGCCTAGGGGTGGTCTGTCAGTTTCCGCAGATTGGAAGGTGTTTTCTTCTGGCCAGGCATACTGATCCAGACACCACAAAGGAGACCTGGGTGCGACCCCAGCGGCCCCGCTCATTCATTGGTTCTTTTCCTCATTCATGGAGTGCCTGTTCCACGAGAAGCCCCGTGTGGAGTGCTGGAGGGGCTATGAAAAGGTATCCTGCTTCCCAAGTTGGATGATATATTTTCAGGGGCCAGCTAGGCAAGGGATCAAACTGCTTGTTGCTTTACATTTATTGACGATCCAAGGAGTGCGGGCGAATGTGGCTGGCATGCACACACACCGTGAGGCCTGACCTCCACGCTTAGATCAGCAAGAACTCATTGCAGGGGAAATAAAAGCAAACCATAAGACAAAACTGCCATACCCCAGAGCCTAGACCTTTTTTTCTATTTTTCCAAAGGCCCCGGAAAAGTGGGAGATGGTGTAGGATGGGCTTCTTCTTGGCCCCCTGGGGGAGGTGTCCCGGTTCTAAAAGTGCTGAAAACGGAGCTCAGCGTGGCAAGTGACTCATCTTCCCAACAGTTAAGGCAATGGAGCTGTCTGTCCATGTGAGCTGCAGCTGTTGATCCTACCCACCTAGATGGTGGCCTCTAGGGCCCGATGGTGGAAATGGAGTGGACAAGAGCGAGAGTTTGCTTTTGAGGTGGCCTTAGGAGGAAGTCTTCCCTTTTGGCTCAGCAGTAAAGAATCTGCCTGCCAGTTCAGGAGACACAGATTCAATTCAATCCCTGGGTTGGAAAGAACCCCCGGAGAAGGAAACAGCCAGTCCAGCATTCTTGCCTGGGACATCCCTAGGACAGAGGAGCCTGGTGGGCTATAGTTGGACATGACTGAGGGGCTAAACAGAAACCACTAGGGAAGAGAGGAGGCCTGGAATAAGGGGCAGGGAAGGGTAGAGGCCAACCTTTTCTGTTAAAGATATCCATGTACTGAAACAAGGCCGTGAACCACTGTGCCAGGCTAACTGCGGTCTTCAAGCCACAATTCATCTGAATGTGCAGGGCCACCTTTGTGCTGGGAATTAGTTGGGAGTCTGGCCTAGGGGTGGTCTGTCAGTTTCCGAGATTGGAAGGTGTTTTCTTCTGGCCAGGCATACTGATCCAGACACCACAAAGGAGACCTGGGTGCGACCCCAGCGGCCCCGCTCATTCATTGGTTCTTTTCCTCATTCATGGAGTGCCTGTTCCACGAGAAGCCCCGTGTGGAGTGCTGGAGGGGCTATGAAAAGGTATCCTGCTTCCCAAGTTGGATGATATATTTTCAGGGGCCAGCTAGGCAAGGGATCAAACTGCTTGTTGCTTTACATTTATTGACGATCCAAGGAGTGCGGGCGAATGTGGCTGGCATGCACACACACCGTGAGGCCTGACCTCCACGCTTAGATCAGCAAGAACTCATTGCAGGGGAAATAAAAGCAAACCATAAGACAAAACTGCCATACCCCAGAGCCTAGACCTTTTTTTCTATTTTTCCAAAGGCCCCGGAAAAGTGGGAGATGGTGTAGGATGGGCTTCTTCTTGGCCCCCTGGGGGAGGTGTCCCGGTTCTAAAAGTGCTGAAAACGGAGCTCAGCGTGGCAAGTGACTCATCTTCCCAACAGTTAAGGCAATGGAGCTGTCTGTCCATGTGAGCTGCAGCAGTGAGGGACAGAAACAGGACCAGGGGCAGGTGTTCCAGCAGGCAGGGACAGCTCGGAGGCAGGGAGTCTGGGTTGGACCAGACACCAATGGCTGGGCAGCGGTCACTTGACCTCAAGGCAGTGGGGTCAGCAGGTGTGAATTCAGCAAGTGCTACCATAGGGCTTTAAGACGACATGATCCAGCAGGGAAGAAGCTTGGCCATTAGAAAGCAGGCACCAGTTCTCAAGAAATCTGGAGCATTAGGCGGGTGGAATAAGAAACAGAGAACAGGGACTAGACGAGAAGCCAGTTTTAAGGTCAGGGGTCCTGTGCCTGGATGGAGGAGGAAATGCCCACCCAGTCCAGTGTTCTCACCTGGGAAGTCCCATGGACAGAGGAGCCTGGGGGCTACAGTCTGTAGGGTCGCCACAGCGTCAGACACTGTGTAGTCACTAAACAGTAACGACTATGCCTTGAACCCGATGGGAGAGGAGTTTTAGTCTGAGCAGCCATTTCTGCCCGTGATCAGGATTGGTTCTGGGATTTGGGGAGGAGGAGGGGAGAGGCATCTGGGATCAGAGTCGCTCAACAGAAAAAGCAGTCAGGTTCTCCCTCATGTGGTAAAGGTCTCACCAGAGCCTAGAGCCGCGCTGCTGAGATGTGGTTCATGGACCAACAGCACCTGGGAACTTGTTCGGAATGTGGATGCTCGGGCCTCAGCCCCACCCTGCCAAATCCAAACCTCTGTGGGTGGGGCCCAGGCATCTGTGACTCTTCACACGTTCCAGTGTGAGAGCTCTGGGTCTGGAGGGGCGGGGGTGGTGGTGTGGGGGGGACTGCAGTGGTCAGGGGCGGCTCAGGGGACGAGAGTGTGGGCGGGCTTTGGATGAGAGCTGGGAGAAAGAATGTTGCATTTTGCACTTCTCAGGCAGAAGAAGGACTTTCCAGTTGTGTGTTTGTGTTGTCTGTTTCTGTTTGATTACAGCTCTGGTAATTTAACTTTGCCTTTCTGTTAATTGTACAAAATGGGCATAGACGAGGTGCAGGGTGTTTTCTTTTTTTCCCCCTTTGGTGGGGGCATTCTCCTGTTATCTAGTTGAAATCTCTGTCTTCCATGTGCGGTGTTCTCCTTTCAGAAACAGACTCTGAGCTTCACTGAAGATAGGAGGTGGGCATTGAGTTCCAGCTCTGTTGCTCTCAAGGAGTGTGACCCTGGGCAAACTACCTGAGTGTTGTAAGCCCGGTACAGTCCTCTGTAAACTGGCGATAATCATACCTGTCTCGAGAACTATTATAAAATTTAAGTTAAATGATTCATGTGAAATCAGTCAGTGACTCTGGAAAGGCTGATACCAAGCAGTGTTGCCGTTGCTGTTTTAATTGTTAGGTCGTGTCATATTCTTTGTGACACCAAGGACTGTATAGCCAGCGAGGCCTCTCTGTCCATGGGATTTCCCAGGCCAGAACACTGGAGTGGGTTGTCATTTCCTTCTCCAGGGGATCTTCTGGACCCAGGGATGGAACCCGTGTCTCCTGCATTGGTAGGCGGATGCTTTACCACTGAGCCACCAGGGAAGCCCTACCAAGTAACATTAAGTGCTGTTATTAAGCAGAACATAGAGCTGTGGCAAGTACTGGGTTCCCCAAATGGGGGAAAGGGTCTGAAGTGATGCTTTATGAACTCAAGGCCCTTCCTCTTCAACCGTATGCAGCTGCGTGGGTCAGTGGGCCTTGTGTATGGCTGTGTGTGTTGGTGGGTCTGATGAGGGGTTGCCGTCTACACAGCTGTGTGTGGGGGCGTGTCTGTGTGGGGGCATGATGGGGGCTGGCGTCTGGTGTTTCCGGTGTGGGAGCAGGCAGAGGCTGAGTATATTTTGTGCTGAGTAGCACCAGTGTGGCATATCGTGAAAGGAGTTTAAGGGCAGAGAATCCTCCATGTTTGGCATCCTCAGTGGCATAGCTCAGCAAAAGCAGCCTCTGATTTATCTGTGTCCAATAAGAATGCAGTTTAGACAATAATGCGCGCCTCTAAAAGGAGATTTACATACTAAGTGTCTGAAAAGTAACATCTTCAGAGCTTTGAAGATAAATACACAGTGAGTACATTCGTATTGGAATTGTCAAGAGGAGTATGGAAATGATTCTCACCTAACAGTTGCCGCCCAGCCCTGCCTTTCAGGAAGGCTGCAGTTTCCAGTATGTGCTATGATGAGGTGAAAAGACACATCCCCAGAGAGGATGCTGGGAGTGTGTTGGAAAGAGATGGAGGGAAGGTCCAGGAAGAGAAGAGATGCTGGAGGCGATGTTCCTGTCCTGGGGGAAAGGCAACTCCTTTTCTCCTCTTTTTCTTCATTGAAGTACAACATACATTTATTAAAAATTTAATAGCAAATTCTAAGTCTTCTATTAAGAGTCTTGCTTATGATAGGTACTCAGAAACTATATCTTTTCTGTCCTTTATATTTCGCTGTTATATTAACTTTCTCTACATGTTTTAAATATAAAAAAACAGTTAAAGAATGGTCATCAGTCTGCACCATTGCATATAGCTCCAAAACAAAAACAGAAAATTGTGGTAAAAGTTGTTATTAAAAAGACCTAGGACATCATAATCTTATGGTGCCCCCATACATGCAAAATTATGTTTTATTCTGTTAAAAAATAAAATTTAAAAAGATATTGAGATAGCCTCAGGGAACTCCTTATTTTCAGCTCAGCGCCCACAATGGGGCACGGGGTGGTGCTGGCTGTGGTTGGTCGTGGCTTCTGCCAATCCTTGTCACCAACTAAGAAGGGCTGAGAATTGCAGGAAGATTGCTTGGCCTTGGAGATTACCTACTAACTTGTCAGTTGAGAGAGAGAGGGCTACAGCACTGGCCAGCCTGAGTTCCTTAGGGAGGGAGAACTAGAACCCAGGTCTTTGTGAATGCAAAAGTCACATTCTCTCCTTGTTCCAAGGGCCCCTACCTACATCTTACAAGATAAGGCTGAGTATATTTTGTGCTGAGTAGCACCAGTGTGGCATATCGTGAAAGGAGTTTAAGGGCAGAGAATCCTCCATGTTTGGCATCCTCAGTGGCATAGCTCAGCAAAAGCAGCCTCTGATTTATCTGTGTCCAATAAGAATGCAGTTTAGACAATAATGCGCGCCTCTAAAAGGAGATTTACATACTAAGTGTCTGAAAAGTAACATCTTCAGAGCTTTGAAGATAAATACACAGTGAGTACATTCGTATTGGAATTGTCAAGAGGAGTATGGAAATGATTCTCACCTAACAGTTGCCGCCCAGCCCTGCCTTTCAGGAAGGCTGCAGTTTCCAGTATGTGCTATGATGAGGTGAAAAGACACATCCCCAGAGAGGATGCTGGGAGTGTGTTGGAAAGAGATGGAGGGAAGGTCCAGGAAGAGAAGAGATGCTGGAGGCGATGTTCCTGTCCTGGGGGAAAGGCAACTCCTTTTCTCCTCTTTTTCTTCATTGAAGTACAACATACATTTATTAAAAATTTAATAGCAAATTCTAAGTCTTCTATTAAGAGTCTTGCTTATGATAGGTACTCAGAAACTATATCTTTTCTGTCCTTTATATTTCGCTGTTATATTAACTTTCTCTACATGTTTTAAATATAAAAAAACAGTTAAAGAATGGTCATCAGTCTGCACCATTGCATACAGCTCCAAAACAAAAACAGAAAATTGTGGTAAAAGTTGTTATTAAAAAGACTTAGGACATCATAATCTTATGGTGCCCCCATACATGCAAAATTATGTTTTATTCTGTTAAAAAATAAAATTTAAAAAGATATTGAGATAGCCTCAGGGAACTCCTTATTTTCAGCTCAGCGCCCACAATGGGGCACGGGGTGGTGCTGGCTGTGGTTGGTCGTGGCTTCTGCCAATCCTTGTCACCAACTAAGAAGGGCTGAGAATTGCAGGAAGATTGGTTGGCCTTGGAGATTACCTACTAACTTGTCAGTTGAGAGAGAGAGGGCTACAGCACTGGCCAGCCTGAGTTCCTTAGGGAGGGAGAACTAGAACCCAGGTCTTTGTGAATGCAAAAGTCACATTCTCTCCTTGTTCCAAGGGCCCCTACCTACATCTTACAAGATAAGCCTGATCACTTTCTCTTTGCCCCTTTTTGTCTGTTTTCCAAAATAAGCTTTATTCCCCACACCCAGTATCCCAAAGGACAACTCCAACTCATCCTCCAGCCTCTCCCCTCCACCAGCAGCTGCTCCCCCCCATCCCATTGTCTAAAGTGAGTGAGGATCCCCACCCCACGAGCAGCCAGGCTCACCACCCTCTCCATCCAAGAGTTCTGGTATTCAAACGAAATGAAAGAAAGCTATTTATTTTCCACTTCCCTGTTTTTCTTTTTCATTTAATTACTAGTATCACAACAGGATTTTTTTTCTATTGCTTTTCATCAGAAATGTATAGTGTTTCATCTACATTATGAGTTAAATAGGCTTTTGTGGACTAGCCTAGAAACCCAGTCATCATTTATAACAGATATGACTTCTGTGGAAATGGGTTGTGAATTCCAAATAACTGACTTACAAATGAGGTCTTGGAATGGAGCTCATTTCAAAGCTGGAGACTGTATCTCCTACTTTCTAGACAGTTTGCCTCCGAATGGTCTTTCTGTCTCCCCTCTTTCCACATCTGTTGGCTGGATCCCGCAAATTAGACACCCTCAGTGGGGTGAAAGCTCGGACTCTTCTATCCCTTGTTCTTAGCCCATCACCAGCTAGTGATACAGAGTTAATGCCTGACCCATGATGTGTCCCGTGTAGGCTTGGCTGAAATACAGAAACCCCACCATGAGACATTGAGCATCCTTGGTGCTGGGTATCATTCAACCCCCTCCCCGGCAGTTCATGTTGGTAAAATGAGGCTGCTTGTGTCACATTTCCCTGAGGCTCTTTGCTCGAGCACCTGGCACCGACCTGGAAATGAGCAGTCAGAGTGGTGTGCATGCGTGTGTGTGTGTGTGTGTGTGTGTGTGTGTGTGTGTGTGTATGAGACCGTCTGAGACTGAGAAGCTGCTAAACATGGGTGTGGAGGTGACGCCACGTGGGACCCACACAGTGTTCATATTCTTCACGCCATCACATCCCACTGCCTCATGCTGGAGCGTCTAGATGCTGCAGTTACCAGGGAAACCAGGAAGAGGACCTGCATGAAAGCTTTCTCCTCCCTAAGCTCCTGGGCATGCGCTCTTGGGGGTGAGGGCAGGGGAGAAGGAAGGGAGAGTTCTTCCTGGCTGTGATGGGTGGTTGGGCCTGAACCAGGGCCCCTCCCTCCCCAGTCTGGCTTTTTCCATGCATCGTCAACTGTCGTCTCAGCATTGCGTCCTGCTGTCCCCCGTCCCCCGTTCACGTCACTGTCAGCTCCCGGTCCAAAGTCATCTTTGCATTTCCTGGAAGTAAAGGTGACTTCTCCACTTCATATAAGAGTAGGGACCTCTGGTTTGTGATTCGGGTTTGAAATCCAGCTGCTGTTTGGTTTGGGAAACCTAATAGAAATGTGCCGTTTAGAAAAGTAACGAACTCAGCTCCATTGCCTCATTAAATTGAAGGAAAGGGCTGGGATCCTAAGTGCTTACACTGCCCCATCAGACCTTTGAAGCTGTAGTTAATGAAGATCCATTTTTGGTCATCCTTGAAATGACCTAAGGACCTTCATGTCCGGTCGAGGGCCTGCAGTGTGTACAGCATCTGAAACAGACAGTGAAAGAGGGATCTTCTGGGGGCCCACGGTCTCCCAGAGGAGCCAGGGCAGTGACATCAGCTTGAGACAGCAGGGGCTGGCGCTACAGGACGTGGACAAGCAAAATACCATTAGCAGTGTCCCTGGGAGGAAAAGACCGTCTCAGCCCAGGAAAGCCGGACAGCAATAGTACATTGAAGTGGGCCTAAAATACTTGCTTTGTTAAGTTTATCACCTTCCAACCATTTACCAGGAACTGTCCTAGATAGCAGATAAAAGAGTGAGCAATTCCTGCCCTCATGGAGCTTGCATTCTTGTGAGATTGTAACTACCATTTGTTGGTGAAACTTGACTTAGGTCAGTGGCTATATTACATCCCCAATGTGCATTATTTCACTTAAGCCTCGGTTGTCTTGTGAAGAGCACATTAGTAGTATCACAGCTTACTGATGAGGAAACTGAGCCTTCCAGAAAGTAACTTGAGAGCCATGTGGTTTGAGTGTTATGACTTTATGATACCTTGAAAGTGTTACTTGTTCTGTCGTGTCCAACTCTTTGTGACCCCCTGGATGGTCACCCATCAGGCTCCTCTGCTCATGGAATTCACCAGGCAAGAACACTAGAGTGGGTTGCCCACTTCTTGAGTGGATCTTCCTGACCCAGGGATGGAACCTGGCTTTTTCCATGCATTGTCAACTGTCGTCTCAGCATTGCGTCCTGCTGTCCCCCGTCCCCCGTTCACGTCACTGTCAGCTCCCGGTCCAAAGTCATCTTTGCATTTCCTGGAAGTAAAGGTGACTTCTCCACTTCATATAAGAGTAGGGACCTCTGGTTTGTGATTCGGGTTTGAAATCCAGCTGCTGTTTGGTTTGGGAAACCTAATAGAAATGTGCCGTTTAGAAAAGTAACGAACTCAGCTCCATTGCCTCATTAAATTGAAGGAAAGGGCTGGGATCCTAAGTGCTTACACTGCCCCATCAGACCTTTGAAGCTGTAGTTAATGAAGATCCATTTTTGGTCATCCTTGAAATGACCTAAGGACCTTCATGTCCGGTCGAGGGCCTGCAGTGTGTACAGCATCTGAAACAGACAGTGAAAGAGGGATCTTCTGGGGGCCCACGGTCTCCCAGAGGAGCCAGGGCAGTGACATCAGCTTGAGACAGCAGGGGCTGGCGCTACAGGACGTGGACAAGCAAAATACCATTAGCAGTGTCCCTGGGAGGAAAAGACCGTCTCAGCCCAGGAAAGCCGGACAGCAATAGTACATTGAAGTGGGCCTAAAATACTTGCTTTGTTAAGTTTATCACCTTCCAACCATTTACCAGGAACTGTCCTAGATAGCAGATAAAAGAGTGAGCAATTCCTGCCCTCATGGAGCTTGCATTCTTGTGAGATTGTAACTACCATTTGTTGGTGAAACTTGACTTAGGTCAGTGGCTATATTACATCCCCAATGTGCATTATTTCACTTAAACCTCGGTTGTCTTGTGAAGAGCACATTAGTAGTATCACAGCTTACTGATGAGGAAACTGAGCCTTCCAGAAAGTAACTTGAGAGCCATGTGGTTTGAGTGTTATGACTTTATGATACCTTGAAAGTGTTACTTGTTCTGTCGTGTCCAACTCTTTGTGACCCCCTGGATGGTCACCCATCAGGCTCCTCTGCTCATGGAATTCACCAGGCAAGAACACTAGAGTGGGTTGCCCACTTCTTGAGTGGATCTTCCTGACCCAGGGATGGAACCTGGCTCTCCTGCATCACAGGCAGATTCTATACCATCCAAGCCACCAGGGACATCTTAGAAAATGCATCCCTCAGCTCTGTCTGGGGTGGATAGAGGGGGCAGAGTCTGGACTTTGAGGGGCCTTCTGGAATGTTCCAGACCTGAGGTCGTGGGGGTCTGGTCTGGCCTGGCCTCTCAGCCATGGGTTGTGTGAGACTTGATGAAACATGGAGCTGTAGATGGGTGTGCTTGTGCGAGAACTTTATGGAGGAGGGCTGAGACTCTCACATGCCAGACCAGGTCTGAACGAGCAGGTCTCTAACTCACTCGTTGCAGGGGCACCGCAACTGTCTTCATCTCAAGAACAACTTCATTAGCACAAATCGTGGGCTCAGAATACGAAAAGTCACCTTTCCTTGAAGTGTAGGGAAGAATTAACTATTTTTTGTGGGGCGTACATTTCTCTTTTCATGCAAAGAAGTAAGGTATATTCATTATATCCAAAACTAATTCAACCTTGGCATGCAATAAATGCATGAATCATACATCTCTTTGGTCTTCAAGTTTCAAGGCTAACAGTAGTTTTCATTCTGTCATTTAACAAGACTTATTTGATCATGGTCATTAATCTATAAAAATTAGTTTTCATATGTATGTTATATTTAAATTAATTTAAATATACCAAGCTGGCCAAAACTGTTCTTGAGAATAGAATTGTCAACTGTAACACAGTTGGCAAATACACCTATTACTCATGAACTCAGATTTAAGAGGACAGTTAGATTTTCTTCTATCTTTGGATATTTAAACTGGATTCTCACCCCAGGATCACAAAGTGGGGAAAAATCAATGAGGAGCTATTACGTACTCTCTGAAGGAGGGGTTCTTCTGCCTTTCCCAAGTGGAGTCGTGAATAATTCAACATGATCCTAGGCTCCTTCTTCCATTCTTGAGGTTGAGTTTATTAAAATTGCATGGCCAAAGGACTCTGGTGAGGAAATGCCTGTCTCCCCGCATCTCAGCTGCTCATGGAATTCACGGGTATTGGGCCCACTTCTTGAGTGGATCTTCCTGACCCAGGGATGGAACCTGGCTCTCCTGCATCACAGGCAGATTCTATACCATCCAAGCCACCAGGGACATCTTAGAAAATGCATCCCTCAGCTCTGTCTGGGGTGGATAGAGGGGGCAGAGTCTGGACTTTGAGGGGCCTTCTGGAATGTTCCAGACCTGAGGTCATGGGGGTCTGGTCTGGCCTGGCCTCTCAGCCATGGGTTGTGTGAGACTTGATGAAACATGGAGCTGTAGATGGGTGTGCTTGTGCGAGAACTTTATGGAGGAGGGCTGAGACTCTCACATGCCAGACCAGGTCTGAACGAGCAGGTCTCTAACTCACTCGTTGCAGGGGCACCGCAACTGTCTTCATCTCAAGAACAACTTCATTAGCACAAATCGTGGGCTCAGAATACGAAAAGTCACCTTTCCTTGAAGTGTAGGGAAGAAGTAACGATTTTTTGTGGGGCGGACATTTCTCTTTTCATGCAAAGAAGTAAGGTATATTCATTATATCCAAAACTAATTCAACCTTGGCATGCAATAAATGCATGAATCATACATCTCTTTGGTCTTCAAGTTTCAAGGCTAACAGTAGTTTTCATTCTGTCATTTAACAAGACTTATTTGATCATGGTCATTAATCTATAAAAATTAGTTTTCATATGTATGTTATATTTAAATTAATTTAAATATACCAAGCTGGCCAAAACTGTTCTTGAGAATAGAATTGTCAACTGTAACACAGTTGGCAAATACACCTATTACTCATGAACTCAGATTTAAGAGGACAGTTAGATTTTCTTCTATCTTTGGATATTTAAACTGGATTCTCACCCCAGGATCACAAAGTGGGGAAAAATCAATGAGGAGCTATTACATACTCTCTGAAGGAGGGGTTCTTCTGCCTTTCCCAAGTGGAGTCGTGAATAATTCAACATGATCCTAGGCTCCTTCTTCCATTCTTGAGGTTGAGTTTATTAAAATTGCATGGCCAAAGGACTCTGGTGAGGAAATGCCTGTCTCCCCGCATCTCAGCTGCCAGAAGCCCCGGTACAACTCATAACAATCTCAGTCCTGTCTCTGGGGACTCTGGGCTGCCGTCAGCTGAGGGTGATGTGCGGGTGACTGAAGAAAGGGAGGGAGGAAGAGGCAAGCATCTCCTCCACGCGGTAGTTTTCGTCCATTCCCCCGGCAGCCGTCCCAGTGGTGCGTGGAAGCGGGATACTATCTCCATGTTCACTATTGATTAACTTAGTCGTCATTGTCGACTGCCTCATTAAGTATTTAGAGTTCACTGTGCTCTAGGCAAGTGCTGAACCGTCAGGGCACCCTTTTAGAGGCTTTCCAGGATTATCTAATTCATCTCCAGTGAGATGGAATCTCTAGAGAAGGCATCTAAACTGAAGAGTCAATTGATTACAGCCAGCACTATGTTTATTAGGGGGGAGGAAGGAGTCTGATTACACTAAAGAGTTTTTGAAAATGCTATGGTTCTTTGGGAGCTTTTTAAAAGTGGGTCCATATATAAAGTTTCTAGGACCAGCTAGTATTTAGCTTGGAGGCTGAAAATGGTGGGAACCCAATGAGACTTTTAAATCCTATAGACCCAGGTCGGATTTATTTAAGCGTTGTCAGGGAGATTGCAACTGAATGTTAAATCTGATTAATCTTGAAAGGAGGGAGGAAATCTGAGACAGACATCGTCACCGAGTGCTATTCTGGGCAGCAAACATTTGCCCACCATCTGAATCCTTCTCTAAGTCTCTGGTGGTAATCCTTTCTTGTGACCACGCACCCCAACCCCAGTTCCTGTTCTTCCTTATTAGATTCATGTTTTCCCCTCTCCCATCTTATCTCCTTTTTTTTCATCAGCTTATTTCATTTCTCCTGCTGCTCAAAATAAAGCATGATTAGTATTAAAACAAAGTTTGATAGGAAAGTGCAGAAAACCATCAAAACATTATCTAAAATTGTATGACCCAATAGACAAGGGACTTCCAGTGATTCAGATGGTAAAGAATCTTCCCACAATGCTGGAGACCTGGGTTCAGTCCCTGGGTGGGGAAGATCCTCTGGCGAAGGAGATGACAACCCATTCCAGTGCTCTTTCCTGGAGAATCCCATGGACAGAGAAGGCTGTGGGCTGCATGCAGTCCATGGGGTCACAGAGTCAGAAATGACTGAGTGACTGACACATCACCAGTAGACAAGTTATCCTGATGGTGTATATCCTTTTGCATTTCTTTCCATGGTATAAGTCACACTTCTCATTTTTATCCCAAGTTTTATTTATAATTATATCATACACATTTCCTCTTATCATCAAAACTCACTCTTCTTAAGGGCTTCCCTGGTGGTCCAGTGGGTAAGGACACCGCCTTGCAGTGCAAGGGGCGCTGGTTTGATCCCTGGCCTGGGAGGATCCCATGTGCCATGAAGCGGCTGGACCGATGTGTCCAACTACTGAGCTGGAGCTCTGGAGCACATGTACGCAGAGTCGGTGCTCTGCAGCGAGAGAGGCCACTGTGATGGGAGTCCCACACAGGCCAAAGAACAAAGATGGATGAAAACAGATAAATGAGACACCAATAGAAGCGCCCCCCCCAAAGAAATATTAAAAACAACAACAACAACAAAACCTCTTCTTAATCACAATTTTAATGGCATAATAATCCTCTACCATATGGATATTCACAGTTTGTGTGAACTTTCCTTTAAAATGGAGTTCTAGTTTTAGGCTGTTATAATTACCTTTGTGTGTAAATCTTTAACCATATTTTTGATAATTTGTTGAGGATAGATTCCTGCAATGGGGATTATTGGCTTAAAAGATACAGATATTTTGCTTTTATGTTCTTTATAAACAGTGCCAGATTTCTGTTCAGAAAACTTAGGCTAGTTTTATCTTACCTAAATTTACCTATCCTGAAAATCCTTTTTTTCGCTTAAGTATAGGCTGATTTGATTGATGAGAAATAGGGACTCCTTTTTGAAATAGCATTGCTATGATTATGAGACAGGTTTGAACAGGAGGAAATGGTTATCGGCCATTTGTGCTTCTCCTTTTTAAAAGTTCTCTCGGTTGTCTTTACTCTCATTTTACCTCATGTTTCCGTCTCAAGTGCAGAAAACCATTATCTAAAATTGTATGACCCAATAGACAAGGGACTTCCAGTGATTCAGATGGTAAAGAATCTTCCCACAATGCTGGAGACCTGGGTTCAGTCCCTGGGTGGGGAAGATCCTCTGGCGAAGGAGATGACAACCCATTCCAGTGCTCTTTCCTGGAGAATCCCATGGACAGAGAAGGCTGTGGGCTGCATGCAGTCCATGGGGTCACAGAGTCAGAAATGACTGAGTGACTGACACATCACCAGTAGACAAGTTATCCTGATGGTGTATATCCTTTTGCATTTCTTTCCATGGTATAAGTCACACTTCTCATTTTTATCCCAAGTTTTATTTATAATTATATCATACGCATTTCCTCTTATCATCAAAACTCACTCTTCTTAAGGGCTTCCCTGGTGGTCCAGTGGGTAAGGACACCGCCTTGCAGTGCAAGGGGCGCTGGTTTGATCCCTGGCCTGGGAGGATCCCATGTGCCATGAAGCGGCTGGACCGATGTGTCCAACTACTGAGCTGGAGCTCTGGAGCACATGTACGCAGAGTCGGTGCTCTGCAGCGAGAGAGGCCACTGTGATGGGAGTCCCACACAGGCCAAAGAACAAAGATGGATGAAAACAGATAAATGAGACACCAATAGAAGCGCCCCCCCCAAAGAAATATTAAAAACAACAACAACAACAAAACCTCTTCTTAATCACAATTTTAATGGCATAATAATCCTCTACCATATGGATATTCACAGTTTGTGTGAACTTTCCTTTAAAATGGAGTTCTAGTTTTAGGCTATTATAATTACCTTTGTGTGTAAATCTTTAACCATATTTTTGATAATTTGTTGAGGATAGATTCCTGCAATGGGGATTATTGGCTTAAAAGATACAGATATTTTGCTTTTATGTTCTTTATAAACAGTGCCAGATTTCTGTTCAGAAAACTTAGGCTAGTTTTATCTTACCTAAATTTACCTATCCTGAAAATCCTTTTTTTCGCTTAAGTATAGGCTGATTTGATTGATGAGAAATAGGGACTCCTTTTTGAAATAGCATTGCTATGATTATGAGACAGGTTTGAACAGGAGGAAATGGTTATCGGCCATTTGTGCTTCTCCTTTTTAAAAGTTCTCTCTTCGGTTGTCTTTACTCTCATTTTACCTCATGTTTCCGTCTCTAATGAATGAACCCATCTTTAGGATCTGTGTCAGTTGACTCCACCTCTCATCTCCCCACTGACTCCTGCTTAAGCCTTTGCCGCCTCTCATAGATTTATGCTCTCGTGGCTAATTGACAGCTCCTGGATTACATATACCAAGCCGTAAGAGGTGTTCAGAAAATGAATATCAGTAGCTACTTAACTGGGTTCAGGAACACTTTGGATTTTGTGGCGCTAGAAGGTGGGGCAACTCTACGAGGAATGAGACCTGTCTTGCTTACATCTGTATGACCAGCGTCCAGAACAGAGCGGGCGCACACAGAAGGCAAGGCGCTCAGTTGCCTATTTTCTGAATGAAAGGGCAAAGCCTTTTCAAGTTTCCAGTTCTTCACAGAACTTTGGCTCTCCTGACGCACAGCTCTGTCCCTGATCTCTAGGAAAGAACAAGGGGGCTGCCAAGCAGGTTTGAAATGAACCTACAGTTTGCAATTTGTACAAGAATATAATTGGATTTCTTCTCCAGAGGCAATCCATTAATGTAATCAATGATGGTAGTTACTCAGTATGTAGCCTTAAAAAATTGCTGATGCCTCGTAAAAATAAACACTTGCCTAGTAAAATTCTACACCCAGTACCAGCCATTTATCTCTCTTCTTTTTGTATGAGACACGGTGTCTCCTCTGCAGCAGGCCCACTTAGTGACAGCAGCTGGGTCTGCTCCCCTGGAGGCCAGAAGGACCTCTCAGCCTGTGAGATGCAGGACTGCGGGCCCCTCAGCCTGTGAGATGCAGGACTGCGGGCCCCTCAGCCTGCGAGATGCAGGACTGTGGGCCCCTCAGCCTGCGAGATGCGGGACTGCGCGCCCCTCAGCCTGCGAGATGCAGGACTGTGGGCCCCTCAGCCTGTGAGATGCAGGACTGCGGGCCCCTCAGCCTGCGAGATGCAGGACTGTGGGCCCCTCAGCCTGCGAGATGCAGGAGTGCGGGCCCCTCAGCCTGTGAGATGCAGGACTGCTGCAGTTGATGGTGGGCGGCCTGGGGCCGCATGGCTCTCACCATCAGCTAGTTCTCCCGTGCTGGCTAGCTGGTGCCTCACGTAATTGACCATGTGATCCAGTTTGCACTGCTAGTGCCATTCAACTTAACTCTCCTTTTTTTTTTTTTTTAAAGTAGACATGTAAGTATGAATTCACCACCAATTAAACTCATGTAAATTCAGGGGTGCGACGTGTATACATCCTCCTTCTCTCACTTTGATTTTTCCTTCTCCTGCCAGGAAACGTTCTCTAGCCTTGGAGGGTTGTGGGTTTCCAGTTGTCCTGCCTTTAACTTCAGGCAGGCAGGCCCCTGCCCATCAGCGAACCTGAGCCTTCCCTCTGAGGCTCGTGGGAATTTACCAGTCAGCCCCCAAATCTGAGAGCAAGTGTCTAATGATGGAGACGCCACCCCCCACCCCCTGCCCTGAGAAAAGCGTGAGAGGTCATCTGAGCCCAGCTGTGAGCTGCCCTTTCTAGTAACCAGGGAAAAGTAGATGATGTCCACTCCTGAGCTGGAAAGTTCTTCTGACTGACTTGGAGCAGACAGAGGGAGTGCACGTTGATTTGCACGTGGTGATCCAGCAGGGAGCTGTCAACGCTGAGGTTAGGTCTCCTTCTCCCGTTCTCTTCTCTCCCGGGGAGTTTGCGTGGCTCTCCCGTGTGTCTCTCTCAGCGCACTGTTCACTTCAGGTCATGGTCACGGACTGTAGCGCTTGGGCAAAGGAGATGTCTTATACACATTGAGTCCCAGGGTCGAGTATGATATCCGGCACACAATAGGCTTGAAAACTTTTCTTTAATTAAAAGAAGCTGAAGAGTATGAGACGGACGTTGCTGGATGCAGGGGTAGAGCAAAGCATCCTGGTGCTGCCTCAGAACTGTTCAAGGTGGAATTTATGTTGCTCTCAACTGGGTGAGCTCTGTTTTGAGGAAGAATTTTCTCCGTTTTCCATATTAACTCTGGAAACCTTTCACCAAGTGATGACCCCACCATAACTCTTCCTCCATTTCTGGCTGGTCCCTCTCTCAGATTCCTACGCATCCCGGCACCAACGCTGGGAGTTAGCCTGGGGGTGTTACGCCTTCCACATCCCACTGGGCTACGTGTTCTGCCGGAGAAGTCTTAGCCTCTGGTCAGACACTTCCAGGGAATTCAATGCTTGGAAGGTCCAGAGCACTTGGACTCGTGCCTCTGCTGGTTGAAAGGAGATTGACAATGCAGGCATCCCTGAGGGTTCTCCAGCTTGAAAAACAGGCAGCACTGAATTCTACTTCTTTGGCCTCCCTGTGCCTCTGTTCCTGTCTCATGAAGTGTTCCCCCGCCCACCACAGAATTTTCAAATTGTGGTCCAACGCCACCAGCAGCAGAATCACCTGGGTGGGCTTGTAAAATACCCCGGGTTTTTGTCCCTCCAGTCCAGACTGCCAAATCAACATTGTGAGCAGGGTCCAGGTATCAGCTTTTTAGCACACTCCGACAACAATTCCTATGTGCTAACTGAAAGTGAGCTAACTCCTGCCCTAGAGCATGAAGGAAGTTGGTCTCCCTGGAAGTAGTGGTTTTAAAGAGATGTCTGGCCCAGGCCTTCCCCGGTGGTCCAGTGGGTAAAGAGTCTGCCTTGCAGTGCAAGTGGCACCAGTTTGATCCCTGGCCCAGGAAGATCCTATGTGCTGCGGAACAGCTGTACTGGTGTGTCCAATTACGAGCCAGCACTCTGGAGCGCATGCGCCCAGAGATGGTGCTCTGCAAATGAGAGAGGCTACTGCGATGGGAGGCCCACACAGGCCAAAGAATTAAGATGGATGAAAATAAAATAAATAAAAAACCAATACAAGAGGCCAAAATTTTTTAAAAAGAACTTAATTCTTTTTTTTTTTTTTAAATGATATCTGGTCCAGATGGTGCCAGGGGATAGTCACTGCTCTCTTTCTGCAGCCCAGTTCTTGCTGATCCATAGTTATATATAAAGCTGGTGATATGTATTGTTGAGGTTAAAGTATGAATAAGATGATGCATCTGTCTTAGATTGCTTAAAATAAGGTGTCTGTATTTGTACATGAGTCACTTTGATACATGGCACACTGGGACAGATCAAATGCCATAAAAGATGGAATAGACGTGATCACTGCTGCCTCTAGATTCCTCGCATCCCGGCACCAACGCTGGGAGTTAGCCTGGGGGTGTTACGCCTTCCACATCCCACTGGGCTACGTGTTCTGCCGGAGAAGTCTTAGCCTCTGGTCAGACACTTCCAGGGAATTCAATGCTTGGAAGGTCCAGAGCACTTGGACTCGTGCCTCTGCTGGTTGAAAGGAGATTGACAATGCAGGCATCCCTGAGGGTTCTCCAGCTTGAAAAACAGGCAGCACTGAATTCTACTTCTTTGGCCTCCCTGTGCCTCTGTTCCTGTCTCATGAAGTGTTCCCCCGCCCACCACAGAATTTTCAAATTGTGGTCCAACGCCACCAGCAGCAGAATCACCTGGGTGGGCTTGTAAAATACCCGGTTCTTGTCCCTCCAGTCCAGACTGCCAAATCAACATTGTGAGCAGGGTCCAGGTATCAGCTTTTTAGCACACTCCGACAACAATTCCTATGTGCTAACTGAAAGTGAGCTAACTCCTGCCCTAGAGCATGAAGGAAGTTGGTCTCCCTGGAAGTAGTGGTTTTAAAGAGATGTCTGGCCCAGGCCTTCCCCGGTGGTCCAGTGGGTAAAGAGTCTGCCTTGCAGTGCAAGTGGCACCAGTTTGATCCCTGGCCCAGGAAGATCCTATGTGCTGCGGAACAGCTGTACTGGTGTGTCCAATTACGAGCCAGCACTCTGGAGCGCATGCGCCCAGAGATGGTGCTCTGCAAATGAGAGAGGCTACTGCGATGGGAGGCCCACACAGGCCAAAGAATTAAGATGGATGAAAATAAAATAAATAAAAAACCAATACAAGAGGCCAAAATTTTTTAAAAAGAACTTAATTCTTTTTTTTTTTTTTAAATGATATCTGGTCCAGATGGTGCCAGGGGATAGTCACTGCTCTCTTTCTGCAGCCCAGTTCTTGCTGATCCATAGTTATATATAAAGCTGGTGATATGTATTGTTGAGGTTAAAGTATGAATAAGATGATGCATCTGTCTTAGATTGCTTAAAATAAGGTGTCTGTATTTGTACATGAGTCACTTTGATACATGGCACACTGGGACAGATCAAATGCCATAAAAGATGGGAAGAAGGAGAGGGCATTTTAGGAGTCTAGGATGATCTGGTGAGAGTTTAATGGGAGGTAGGATTTAAATTGGACCTTGAAGAGTGGCTGGGACTTCCCAGGCACATGTGGGAAATGAAGACCTTCTAGACTGCTGGAACTACGTTTTGGAGGCAGCGAGGATGCTGGGACGTCTGTGCAGTGGGTCGAGTCCCATGTGGTTGTAATGGAGAATGTACGAGGCTTAATGATGGGAGAAGAGACCGAAGGAAGACATTCTTTTAAATCAGCAGGGTTCATAAAGTCCTTTACTCCCTTTGGGTCATCTCACATCCCAAGCCCTCAGAGTTCTAGGCCACGTGTACTCTGTTCTATATGACATAGCCAAGCCATGGTGAGACAGCTTAGCACAGACAGAGAAGAGACAGAGTGTGGTCATTTCTGCATTGTCCATGCCCCTGGAGGGATAGGCAAGGGAGGTGACTAGCCACGGCAGCGTGTGATACCAGAGGCATTTATATTTGGCTGTGCAATGCGTGGCGTGATGGCAGCGGGAGCAGCAGATTTACCCTTCTAATTAGGCAAATATTCAAATGAGCTGGCACTCCCTGAACCCATGCCACCGAATTGCAAGACCTTGTCAGAGAGAGCATATCCATTTTCATTTTCATATTAATTATTTACCTTCACACTAGTTAGAGTCCTCCAGAGCATTGACATGAAGAGATCTATTAGCTTGTGTGGCAAGTGGGCTCCCAGCTGTACATCTCCATTTGTGATTGATTTTTTTATGAAGCTGGGAATAACCTCTACCAAACTTAGAATCACTGAATCAAGGCTTCTGATTTATTGTGGTGAGGGATGTGTTATATTGATAAGAGTTTCCTGCTTGGGGTAGAATTCTTGCTGGAGGATGGCGGTGGGGCAGCATACACAGAAGCCGGGGAAAGCCATTCGGGGTTCTAATTCCCTTTCAAACTTTACTTTCCAGTAAGGTACAGTCATATGTCAATGCTGGGATGTACTCTAAGCCCATGTGTAGACAGAACAGGATTGATATCAGTAAAAGCATTCCTCTTTCACTTATGCATCTCACTTTGATACATGGCACACTGGGACAGATAATGCCATAAAAGATGGGAAGAAGGAGAGGCATTTTAGGAGTCTAGGATGATCTGGTGAGAGTTTAATGGGAGGTAGGATTTAAATTGGACCTTGAAGAGTGGCTGGGACTTCCCAGGCACATGTGGAAATGAAGACCTTCTAGACTGCTGGAACTACGTTTTGGAGGCAGCGAGGATGCTGGGACGTCTGTGCAGTGGGTCGAGTCCCATGTGGTTGTAATGGAGAATGTACGAGGCTTAATGATGGGAGAAGAGACCGAAGGAAGACATTCTTTTAAATCAGCAGGGTTCATAAAGTCCTTTACTCCCTTTGGGTCATCTCACATCCCAAGCCCTCAGAGTTCTAGGCCACGTGTACTCTGTTCTATATGACATAGCCAAGCCATGGTGAGACAGCTTAGCACAGACAGAGAAGAGACAGAGTGTGGTCATTTCTGCATTGTCCATGCCCCTGGAGGGATAGGCAAGGGAGGTGACTAGCCACGGCAGCGTGTGATACCAGAGGCATTTATATTTGGCTGTGCAATGCGTGGCGTGATGGCAGCGGGAGCAGCAGATTTACCCTTCTAATTAGGCAAATATTCAAATGAGCTGGCACTCCCTGAACCCATGCCACCGAATTGCAAGACCTTGTCAGAGAGAGCATATCCATTTTCATTTTCATATTAATTATTTACCTTCACACTAGTTAGAGTCCTCCGGAGCATTGACATGAAGAGATCTATTAGCTTGTGTGGCAAGTGGGCTCCCAGCTGTACATCTCCATTTGTGATTGATTTTTTTATGAAGCTGGGAATAACCTCTACCAAACTTAGAATCACTGAATCAAGGCTTCTGATTTATTGTGGTGAGGGATGTGTTATATTGATAAGAGTTTCCTGCTTGGGGTAGAATTCTTGCTGGAGGATGGCGGTGGGGCAGCATACACAGAAGCCGGGGAAAGCCATTCGGGGTTCTGATTCCCTTTCAAACTTTACTTTCCAGTAAGGTACAGTCATATGTCAATGCTGGGATGTACTCTAAGCCCATGTGTAGACAGAACAGGATTGATACCCATCAGTAAAAGCATTCCTCTTTCACTTATGCATCTCATTACGAACTTTTATAGCTAGACGCAACACTGGAACTCAACTGATCAAACTTTATCATTTTGGTGATGAAGGCCCAAGGAAGTTCCAGGTCTTGAGTCTGTCATCCTAAAAATGTGTTTTGGAGTACAGGCTACCCGAGGATAAAAGCAAAGGGCGGGCTTCCCTGGTGGTCCAGTGGGTAAGGACACTGCCTTGCAGTGCAAGGGGCGCTGGTTTGATCCCTGGCCTGGGAAGATCCCACGTGCCACAGAGCGGCTGGACCGATGTGTCCAATTACCGAGTCGGAGCTCTGAAGCGCATGAGCCCAGAGCCGGTGCTCTGCAACAACAGAGGCCACCGCGATGGGAGGCCCACATGGGCCGAAGAACAAAGATGGATGAAAATGGACAAATGAAAGACCAATAGAAGTGGCCCGCTTGCTCCCCTCCCTCCCCACCCCAGCCCCACCCCCACCAAAATAAATAAATAAATAAATAAATAAAAAGGAAAGGGCTTCCCTGGTCATTGAGTGGGTAAAGAGTCCACATTGCTTTGAAAGGAGCACCAGTTTGATCCCTGGTCCAGGAAGATCCCACATTCTGTGGAGCAGCTGGACTGGTGTGTCCAATTATGAGCCAGCGCTCTGGAATGCATGCGCCCAAAGCCAGTGCTCTGCAGGGAGAGAGGCCACTGCAATGGGAGGCCCACACAGGCCAAAGAATAAAGATGGATGAAAAATAAATAGATTTAAAAAAATCAAAGAGGCCCAAATTAAAAAAAAAAGAGCTTTTTTAAAAAAAAAAAAAAGGAAAGTGTATTGGTTACCCAAACCAACTCATACCCTGAAAACCCTCTGCTGATAAGGCCAAGTTGATTGTTTACATATATTTTAGTCCCCATATCCCCTAGGGGTCTGTGATGGAAAGGCTCCTCCTATTTGCTCCTTAATGATTATCCATCGAGCCCTAGGAAAGTTCCAGGCACCCTTCGAGATCCTGGGTAACTGGTGGACAAGATTGCTCAGGCCTTTGCCATTTGCATCTTGTATTTCTCTTGAACATATGGTGCTTTCTGCTAACTTCAGGCCTGTCCTCAGCCCAGCTCAGCCTTCCAGATCCTGGGTGTGTGATGTTCCTTAAGCTTGCCTGCTGTTTGGTTTTTTAATGAGAGCAAACCAAAGAGCCCAAGAGGGATCCTTCCCTCTCTGTTTAATCACCAGCAAGAGTTGAACTGGATGAGAGCGAGAGAAACAGAGCAGAGCTGCAGCGATGCTCTCCGATTCCAGCTTCGAAATGTGTTCCGGGAGGCTAGCCAAGCAAACACCCTTGCCCAGAGGCCCCTGTGAAGGTTGGGAGGGGCTGGATGGAGGGAGCTTGGAGCTCAGGAAGGGTTTGTAATGAGGCGGAGAGGAGACGGAAGGGTTCCCCAGCATCTCTTGCATTGGCAGTCAGGTTCCTTTACCATGAATGCCACCTGGGAAGCCCCCTCACTAGCATCTCTGATTAAACTGCTCCCAAGTGTGAGAAGCTGCAGGGATCAGGTAAAGGGGCACTAGACAAAGGGGAAACTGGGGAGCGCGGGGGGGAAGCGTATGTGTGACTGGTCTGTGTAGCTGTGGTGATGGGGTCCCCACAGCCCCCGAGAGGAGTCACCAAAGTCCTGAGCAGAACTTGTCTCTCTCCTGACCACAAATAAGACAGCCCTGGCTGGAGGGGAGGTAGGCACTGGGCAATTGCATCAGTGCCCGGTGCACGTGCTGGAAGAAGGTAACAGAGCCAAGCCAACTACCTGGGGCCTGCCTCTTTGCCACAATACACAAGATTATTTCAAATGGATTGTCTCTGTCCCTCCAAGAACAGCTGCAGCGTATATGATGGGTGAGGAGCTAGAATAAAGTAACCCAGCGTAAGGGAAGGCCTGGGAAAGAAGCTGATGAGACCCACCTTGAGAGTGGAAATGGTCCATGGGAAAGATATTAAACAAAGTAGAAGAAAAACAGGGAATTATTTATCTGATGCTCTGATGGGGGTAAGGTTTTCTAAGCTTAAGGGAAGCCACAAAGGAAAAAATTGATAGGCTTGTTTACACTCAAATTAAAAACTGTACAGTCCCCAAATTATTGAGAAATTAAAAGGCAGAGAAACCTGAGCAAATACTCGCAATGAACACAATAGACAAAACGTTAGCTTTCTTAATATGCTGTGAGGGCATGCATATAGATTCAGAGCCAATAAATAAATGCATAAAGGATTTGACAAGGTGGCCCAAGAGAAGTCGAAATTGTAATACACATGAAAAACGTGAAGTTTCACCAGGTAATCTGAGATGCCAATTAATATAGTACTATCATAGCTTTTTTTTTTGGCCAAATAAGGTTGAGAGAATGCTCATTCATTGTTGATGTGTTAGAGATTAAACTGACTGATATAAGATTGCTTGAAGGGCTTCCCTGGTGGCTCACTGGTAAAGAATTCACCTGCAGTGCAGGAGACATGGGTTCGATCCCTGGGTTGGGAAGATCCCCTGGAGAAGGAAATGACAACCCACTCCAGTATTCTTGTCTGGAGAATCCTATGGACAGAGGAGCCTGGCACACTCCAGTCCATGGAGTCACAAAGGCTCTGACACGACTGAGTGACTGGGCACACACATATTTAACCCCCACTCCCAATATTGCTTGAAATATATTTGGCCATATTTTTCAAAAGACTGCATGTTCATATCCTTGGACTACGTAATTTCACTGAAGGGCTGCTATCCTAAGGAAATAGTCTGAAATATACGTAAAATTCTATGTTCAATTGTACATCACTAAAACCCAATAATGATCTTAATGCTCAAAAATGGGAGTGAGAGTTAAATTATGGCTCAATCATATGGTAAATGATACTGTAACCATCAAATGAGATAGTTCTGCAGAATTTTTAAAGCCACGAAGAAATGCTTACATATTGAATGTTAACTGAAAAAAGCAAAATGCACAATTGTAAGTAGATTCTTTCCAATGAGAATGTTACAAGGAACTATATACACATATATAAGGAAGAGGCTACAAGGAGGTAAACCAAAATGTTAACAATACCTATGCTGTTAAGGTATTGAGAGAAAAAAATGCACAGACTGGGGAGTGAAGAGCCACTGGCGAGTGAAAGTCACCAGCCTCTCTGATGGCAATAGTAAGTGGATCCGGGAAGTCCCAGTGGAGGGTGACTGGGCGGCCCGGGGCCCGGGGAGCCTTTGGAGGGCATGGGACCTGGTCACTCTTTGTGCCAAGAGAGGTCTGTGTTCTTCCATAGCTGAACCAAGACAAACAGTGTGGATGCCGCTAGGAGTCTGTGGGTTGAGGAGCACCATCTGTGGTCAGGGAACATGGGAAACTGATCTATCCCCTGGGAAGAGCTGAACCCTTTATCTTTGGACTTCTTAACAAAGGGCTCTAACTAGGTGACATCACCAGCTGTATGTGCAGCTTCGCTCTTGGGTATCAGTATGTCTTTTCTTTGCCCAAAAAAGCAGAGACAGATAGATGTTTCACAATAATCCCCACAACTGAGAAGAGCCAGTGGGAGCTGATAGAAGTTTCATTTTTTTTTTTTTTAGCTGTGTGTAGCTGACCTAAATATCCAGACTTCATTTCTGGGCCCAAATGCTTGTACATGGGTGTGCACACGATACTCTTTTTTTCCATAACACCTTCTTCACATCTTAGGGTTCAGAAGCAGAACTCTCAGAGCCTAGGAAGCAGGCTCTTTTTGTTCAGGCTGCTGTAACAAAACCATGATGACTGGGAGGCTTAAACAACAGCTGTTTATTTTCTCAGCTTTGTAGGAAGTCCAAGATCAGGGTGCCTAGAGATGTGGTCTGGTGAGGGCCCACTTCCTGGTTTGCAAACGGCTGTCTTCTGGCTACCAACATCTTCACACAGTGGAGGACAGAGAGAGGACACAGCATCTCTGGGGTCTTCTCTTGTAAACACTGAGGCCATCATGGAGGTTCCACCTTCACGACATGGCTACCTCCCAGAGACCCTGTCTCCAAAACCCGTGGCACTGGGGTTAGGGTTTCAGCATATGAATTTGGGGGCGACACAACCGTCCAGTCCATAGCAAAGAACTTGAGATGGAGCTTGACCTGCTGTGTTTATTGGGAAATGTCCTGTGAGGGAGGGAGAGAGGAAGAGTGGGAGGCAGGGTTGGGCAGAAGGAGCAGCAGGATGATGATGGAGTTGTGACAGCATCGGCCGGTCACACGAGGGGCTCTGGAGCTGGGATGGCCCTTCAGAATGTTCCGAGATGAGGCAAGGAATTCACCTCCACACTGACCTGTCACTGGGTCCAGGCTGCTGCTTGGAAAGGGCCCAGCTGTGGATGAGACAGCTCCCTCTGGCCAAGGACATTGGCTAGGAAGAGTCTCAGTAGTGAGCCTGGTGCTGCAGGGAGACTTGGTGGCGTACGACAGCAGCCATTACAGAGGGCAGCAAGAGTCTCAGAATGCCTGCCCTCCGTTCTGACCACCAGCCACCACCCTGGGCCCACCCGTGGTGGTTCCCACCTGCAGACTAGCTTCTGTGATGGTTCAAGGCACTGCAGCTGGGAGGGCTTAGCATGTAGGCAGTCAGAGCCTGGCCACAGGACTTGGTGGTCCTGCTTCACTTTATCATCGACCCCATCCCCTGTATGAGTGAGTGTGGGGAATCCTACCGCTTTTCGGGAGCTGAAGTTGGTCACTTTGGAACTGCACTGTCCAATAGAAATATGATGTGAGCCATAGACTAAAACTTTTTACTAGCCACTTTTTAAAAAAATGTAAAAGGTAAAGTAAACCTTAATAATATAGTTTAAGTTTACTTAACCTAAAATAATATAATTGTATTTCAACATATAGTCTATTTTTAAAAATTTTTTGAGTTATTTAAATAATTTTGGTATTATATCTTCAAAATCCAGGGCGAGTTTTCTAGTCTCCTTCGGACCAGTGAAATCTCAAGTGCTCAGAAGGCCCATGTGATTAGAATGCAATTTTTTTTTTCAGTGAAGTCTACCCCACACATTAGGGGTTTAAGAGGTCAATAATTCAGATTCATCACCATTAATACTAAAATTGGCAAAGCATAGGATTGGATCTGCTTTGTGTATGCAGTACTAAGAAGGTACACCTTACTTCTACAAGCCACTAAGCCTCTGTTAATGTGTTTACAGATTAGACTTCTAAATCTCCACAGTCTGTCCTCAGGGTCATCTGGTCTCTGGGACAAGTTTGAAAAGATGATATAGTTTATGATGAACTGAAAATAACAATAATCCAATAACTACTTGAACTTAATAACATGAGCATCAATACCTTAAAATATCCCATGATATGGGGGTGTCATTAGGCCTTAAAAGTAGAAGATACTCTGGTTGTGATGCCTTCTACTTTCCCAAATAGAAAGTCAATGATTTTCTCTAAGCAAATGAGAACAAAAATTTCTGAGCAGAAATTTTACTTTTAAGAATTTGGGGGGCAAAACATTTAAGTTGATTGGATTCCTTTTTATCCCAAAGAGAACGCTGTCAGAAGGGAGTTCAATTTCTCCGTCTCTGGCAAACACCACATGGGTTTTCCAGCTGTAAGCACCTTTTGCGATCATTTCCATCAAGCAGATGGCTTTCTTACCCTCCACTGCTCTGGGTTGCTGTGTTCCTTTTGTTTATTCATGTCTCTGTTTCCACCTCCTCCTGGTGACTGGGTACTTGCCAGCTTTGGAAAAGTTCTCTGAAAGCTGGGTGTTGGTGAGGTTGCCCTTGTACTTTCGGCCCCTTTATCTTCTCTGGGCAGAAAGCCCTCTCTGTCAGGTCAGAACATTCTCCCTTCCTCTCCGAGGATTCTTTTTTAATGCAAAGTGAGTTCCTGCTTCCCCTGAGTCCCCTCACCCCAGAAAACAATAGGATAGATGATTTAGAATCTATCTGACTTCTCAGTTGTAGTTTCAGGTGAACAGTGAAGGGACTCAGCCATACATATCCACGTATCCATTCTCTGCCAAACCCCCTCCCATCCAGACTGGCAGCTAACACTGGGCAGAGTTCCATGTGCTCTACAATAGGTCTTTGTTGGTTATCCATTTTAAATATAGCAGTGTGTATGTGACCTTCCCAAAGTCCCTAACTATCCCTTCCTACAGGCAGCCATCAGTTCGTTTTCGAAGTATGTAAGCCTCTTCATCAGATCTCTTTTAAAATAGCATTGCCTTGCTTCCTTTGGAGCAGTGCTATCCAGAAGAACCATGATGGGGACATAGTAACTGCATTAAAGATGAAAAACAGGGCTTTCCTGGTGGTCCAGTGGGTAGAGACACCACCTTGCAGTGCAAGGGGTGCCAGTTTGATCCCTGGCCTGGGAAGATCCCACGTGCCGTGAAGTGGCTGGACGGATGTGTCCAGTTACCAAGCCAGTGGGCACTAGTGCTCTACAGCGAGAGAGGCCACTGCGATGGAAGGCCTCCACATGCCAAAGAACAAAGATGGATGAAAATAAATAAATGAAAGATCAATGGAAGTGGCTAAAAAAAAAAAAAGTAAAACAGGTGACATTAAATCAAATACTGTATTTTATTTAACCCTATTGGAAAAGACCCTGACGCTGGGAAAGACTGAGGACGGGAGAAGGGGCCGACAGAGGATGAGATGGTTGGATGGCATCACCGACTCAATGGACATGAGTTTGAGCAGACTCCAGGAGACAGTAAAGGACAGGGAAGCCTAGTGTGCTGCAGAATTAGACACAACTGAATTACTGACCAACAACAGCCCAAATAACCTCATTTCTTTATCTCATCAGCATAAAAAATTATTAGTGAGATATTTTACATTTTTGATTTTCATACTAAGTCTTCAAAATCTGATGGGCACTTTACATTCAGGACACATCTGAATTTGAGTACTAAATTTTCATCAGAAATACTTGGTCTATAGTTAGAGTTCAAAAAAATCTACAGGGGAAAATGTGAGGTCACGTATCCAAGTTGTTCCAAACGTACTTAAAAATTTTTCAGTGATGGAATTGAGTGTCCCTATATCAATTTTCTTTATATATCTATATTAATAAAACTGGTTTATTAATGAATAATGAATTGATTTGACTTTGAAGCAAAGTGAAAAGGAAGTCCTACCACATAAGGTTGCGTTTAATGAAAAAAGATTTCACATTATTTTCATTTTTAAATTTAAGCTTAAGTTTAATTAACGTCACATCAAATTGGGACTTCCCTGGTGGTCTAGCAGTTGAGACTCCACTCTTCCATCGTAGGGAACACAAGTTTCATCCCTGGTCAGGGAACTAGGATCCTGTGTGTCACATGGCTTGGCCAAAGACAAAACAAGTTAACTAATTCTTAAATAAAAATTGAATCAGATTAAAAATTCACTTTCTCAATCACAGTGGTCAGAATTCAGATGCTCAATTCACCCACATGTGGCCACTTTAGAATAGTTTAAAGCCCTATGGAATTGAAAACAGCAAAATATAAACAGGACTTGAGAGTGACTTTTTTCTACCATACCTCTCTGTGTGGCTATTTTCAAGTGTCTTGTTTCAAAGGCGCATGCATGTGTATGTGTACACATGTGTGAGTGTGTGTATGTCTTCATTAACTCCGTTTCTTCACCTGGGATTTTAACGGCTGTTTCTTGACCTTTTTCATTGCAGTGAACTTGGTTTCCTGCCCCCCCCCCTTTTTAATAGTTTTATTTATTTTTGGTTATACTGGGTTTTCACTGCTGCCACAGGCTCTTCTCTAGTTGCAGGGAGTGGGGGCTACTCTCTAGTTGAGGTGAGCAGGCTTCCTGTTGCAGTGACTTCTCTTGTGGAACTCGGGCTCTAGGGCACACGGGCTTCAGTAGTTGGGGCACGTGGGCTCCATAGTTGCAGCCCCGAGGCTCTAGAGCACAGGCTCCATAGTTGTGGCTCATGGGCTTAGTTGCTCTGCAGCATGTGGGATCTTCCTGGATCAGGGATTGAACCTGTGTCTCCTGCATTGGCAGGCAAACTCTTTACCACTGAACGACCAGGGAAGCCCCTGGTTTCCTGCCTTCCTGATAACTGTTTTTCATTTCACCCTCCATCCAGCTCTTTTGGTTCCCCTCTCTCCTGCTTTCATATCTGACTTTCTTCATGAATGGGTCTCAAAGTGTATTTTTAAAAGAATAGATTTCTTAGAGCAAGTTTTAGGATCCCAGAAACCTTGAGTGGCATGCACAGAGATTTTCCATGTACCTCATCCTCGCTCACATTCGCAGCACCTCTATCATCAACATCTCCCGCCAGAGCAGTGTATGTATTACAGTCAAACAGTTTAACGTTTAATTAACGTCACATCAAATTGGGACTTCCCTGGTGGTCTAGCAGTTGAGACTCCACTCTTCCATCGTAGGGAACACAAGTTTCATCCCTGGTCAGGGAACTAGGATCCTGTGTGTCACATGGCTTGGCCAAAGACAAAACAAGTTAACTAATTCTTAAATAAAAATTGAATCAGATTAAAAATTCACTTTCTCAATCACAGTGGTCAGAATTCAGATGCTCAATTCACCCACATGTGGCCACTTTAGAATAGTTTAAAGCCCTATGGAATTGAAAACAGCAAAATATAAACAGGACTTGAGAGTGACTTTTTTCTACCATACCTCTCTGTGTGGCTATTTTCAAGTGTCTTGTTTCAAAGGCGCATGCATGTGTATGTGTACACATGTGTGAGTGTGTGTATGTCTTCATTAACTCCGTTTCTTCACCTGGGATTTTAACGGCTGTTTCTTGACCTTTTTCATTGCAGTGAACTTGGTTTCCTGCCCCCCCCCCTTTTTAATAGTTTTATTTATTTTTGGTTATACTGGGTTTTCACTGCTGCCACAGGCTCCCCTCTAGTTGCAGGGAGTGGGGGCTACTCTCTAGTTGAGGTGAGCAGGCTTCCTGTTGCAGTGACTTCTCTTGTGGAACTCGGGCTCTAGGGCACACGGGCTTCAGTAGTTGGGGCACGTGGGCTCCATAGTTGCAGCCCCGAGGCTCTAGAGCACAGGCTCCATAGTTGTGGCTCATGGGCTTAGTTGCTCTGCAGCATGTGGAATCTTCCTGGATCAGGGATTGAACCTGTGTCTCCTGCATTGGCAGGCAAACTCTTTACCACTGAACGACCAGGGAAGCCCCTGGTTTCCTGCCTTCCTGATAACTGTTTTTCATTTCACCCTCCATCCAGCTCTTTTGGTTCCCCTCTCTCCTGCTTTCATATCTGACTTTCTTCATGAATGGGTCTCAAAGTGTATTTTTAAAAGAATAGATTTCTTAGAGCAAGTTTTAGGATCCCAGAAACCTTGAGTGGCATGCACAGAGATTTTCCATGTACCTCATCCTCGCTCACATTCGCAGCACCTCTATCATCAACATCTCCCGCCAGAGCAGTGTATGTATTACAGTCAAACAGCCTCCACCCAAAGTCCATAGTTTACCTTAGGGTGCACTCTTGATGTTGTGCATTCCGTTGGTTTGGACAAATGTGTAATGTGTAATGAATGTGGTATCATACAGAGTATTTCCACTGCCCTAAGGCTCTTCTGTGTTCTACCTTTTTTTTTTTTTTAAAGATTTATCTATTTATTTATTTAGGGCGGGGGTCGGGTTGGGGATGGAGGGGAGCGGGCGGGTCACTTCTATTGGTCTTTCATTTCTCTATTTTCATCTGTCTTTGTTCTTTGGCTCCTGTGGGCCTCCCATCACGGTGGCGTCTGTCATCACAGAGCGCCGGCTCTGGGCGCATGCACGCCAGAGCTCCGGCTCGGTATTTGGGCACATCGGTCTAGCCGCTCCGTGGCACGTGGGATCTTCCCAGGCCAGGGATCGAACCGGCGCCCCTTGTACTGCAAGGCGGTGTCCTTACCCACTGGACCACCAGGGGAAGCCCTGTGTTCTACCTTTTTAAATAATTATGTTTTGTATTGAATAATTTTGAATTCCCAGTAGTAAAAAAAAAAACCAAGGTAGTTTAGATTTTCCTCTCACTCTAAAGTTAAATGTAAGCAAATTTTAACAGCTAAACCACTAGAACCCTTGACTGACTTCTTTTCTTGATGATCATTGACTGACAAACAGGAAAAGTGTCACTGCTACTGAATCTGCCTGAGGTCAGCTGGGCACTCTGTTGGCTTTTGCTGAAGGGGCTGCTGAGCTGGTCACTTGTTTTTTCGGTCTGACCCCAACAATGAACATCTGTTTTGGGATTAAGAAGAACACACAAATATCTCAAAGGGGGGGGTCAACTCTGCTTTGTGGGTTATGCTTGCCATGAGGTAGTGGATGTTTTCATTTCACCCCCAAGTTTTTGGTTCCCTCTCCTGCTTTCATATCTGACTTTCTTCATGAATGGGTCTCAAAGTGTATTTTTAAAAGAATAGATTTCTTAGAGCAAGTTTTAGGATCCCAGAAACCTTGAGTGGCATGCACAGAGATTTTCCATGTACCTCATCCTCGCTCACATTCGCAGCACCTCTATCATCAACATCTCCCGCCAGAGCAGTGTATGTATTACAGTCAAACAGCCTCCACCCAAAGTCCATAGTTTACCTTAGGGTGCACTCTTGATGTTGTGCATTCCGTTGGTTTGGACAAATGTGTAATGTGTAATGAATGTGGTATCATACAGAGTATTTCCACTGCCCTAAGGCTCTTCTGTGTTCTACCTTTTTTTTTTTTTTAAAGATTTATCTATTTATTTATTTAGGGTGGGGGTCGGGTTGGGGAGGGAGGGAGGGAGTGGGCGGGCCACTTCTATTGGTCTTTCATTTCTCTATTTTCATCCGTCTTTGTTCCTTGGCTCCTGTGGGCCTCCCATCACGGTGGCGTCTGTCATCACAGAGCGCCGGCTCTGGGCGCATGCACGCCAGAGCTCCGGCTCGGTATTTGGGCACATCGGTCTAGCCGCTCCGTGGCACGTGGGATCTTCCCAGGCCAGGGATCGAACCGGCGCCCCTTGTACTGCAAGGCGGTGTCCTTACCCACTGGACCACCAGGGGAAGCCCTGTGTTCTACCTTTTTAAATAATTATGTTTTGTATTGAATAATTTTGAATTCCCAGTAGTAAAAAAAAAAACCAAGGTAGTTTAGATTTTCCTCTCACTCTAAAGTTAAATGTAAGCAAATTTTAACAGCTAAACCACTAGAACCCTTGACTGACTTCTTTTCTTGATGATCATTGACTGACAAACAGGAAAAGTGTCACTGCTACTGAATCTGCCTGAGGTCAGCTGGGCACTCTGTTGGCTTTTGCTGAAGGGGCTGCTGAGCTGGTCACTTGTTTTTTCGGTCTGACCCCAACAATGAACATCTGTTTTGGGATTAAGAAGAACACAGAAATCTCTCAGCTCTTCTGTCTTGGCAAGGGGTGGAGGGAGGTCAACTCTGCTTTGTGGGTTATGCTTGCCATGGGAAGTGATAAGCTATGCCTTAGCCAAGGAGGTGAGATATTTGTGAAGCTGAGGGAAAGATCGACTGGGAGTGGGTATTGCCACTGAACAAGACCTGGAGGGGAGAGGAAGCCGAGGCAGGGCCCGCAGGTTGACTTGGGCTAGTAGATGCGTGGTCGTGAGCAAGTCAGTCTCCTCCTTGGGCCTCAGTTTCTTTCCTCCTCAGCAAATTGAGCTGCACCCTGTGTGATTCCTCCATTGTATTGGCCTTTGAGTCCGGGTCCACTTTTCAGAGCACTCATTCCTACGGCCAGGCTGGCACCGAGTGACAGAACTGAAAAGAGGTTGAATCAAGCAGTTCCATTATTCAAAGCAATGGGGAGAAGCAAGCAAATAAGAGCTAATGTATCTCCACGTCCCATTTTCACTCCTCAAATAATTCAAATTGGCACGAGTTGTTTTTGCTTGACTTGTCAAGCCCCAAACGTGTATCTACCAGCAGATGCCCACACACCCATGTCCTTCAGCTGCCTGACCCAGTTATGGCCTGGCGTTCTGAGCTTGCCTCTGCAGCTGGCCGGAGAAGCCAGCTGGAGCCCCGTGAGATGTGGGGGTCTTGGGAACATCTCACAT
Organism: Tragulus kanchil; assembly: GCA_022376925.1. Lineage (NCBI taxonomy): Eukaryota > Metazoa > Chordata > Mammalia > Artiodactyla > Tragulidae > Tragulus > Tragulus kanchil. The sequence continues at coordinate 17,254,753 of JAIOJX010000030.1, read as the reverse complement.
AGATCATCTGACTCAGTTTGCCAAGTGTTTATTGAGTTATCTACTTACTTATCTTTAAACCTCTATTTTTCTGCTCATATTCTGTGCTAGGCCCTGAAATAAGCATTTTATAAAGATTAGCTCATCTATTATTTATATGTTAAAATAAATGTGCATGCTAAGTCACTTCAGTCATGTCTGACTCTGTGCTATCCTATGAACCATAACCCACCAGGTTGCCGTGTAAAAAATTTGCCTCTCACTCTAAAGTTAAATGTAAGCAAATTTTAACAGCTAAACCACTAGACCCCACATTCTTTTCTTGATGATCATTGACTGACAAACAGGAAAAGTGTCACTGCTACTGAATCTGCCTGAGGTCAGCTGGGCACTCTGTTGGCTTTTGCTGAAGGGGCTGCTGAGCTGGTCACTTGTTTTTTCGGTCTGACCCCAACAATGAACATCTGTTTTGGGATTAAGAAGAACACAGAAATCTCTCAGCTCTTCTGTCTTGGCAAGGGGTGGAGGGAGGTCAACTCTGCTTTGTGGGTTATGCTTGCCATGGGAAGTGATAAGCTATGCCTTAGCCAAGGAGGTGAGATATTTGTGAAGCTGAGGGAAAGATCGACTGGGAGTGGGTATTGCCACTGAACAAGACCTGGAGGGGAGAGGAAGCCGAGGCAGGGCCCGCAGGTTGACTTGGGCTAGTAGATGCGTGGTCGTGAGCAAGTCAGTCTCCTCCTTGGGCCTCAGTTTCTTTCCTCCTCAGCAAATTGAGCTGCACCCTGTGTGATTCCTCCATTGTATTGGCCTTTGAGTCCGGGTCCACTTTTCAGAGCACTCATTCCTACGGCCAGGCTGGCACCGAGTGACAGAACTGAAAAGAGGTTGAATCAAGCAGTTCCATTATTCAAAGCAATGGGGAGAAGCAAGCAAATAAGAGCTAATGTATCTCCACGTCCCATTTTCACTCCTCAAATAATTCAAATTGGCACGAGTTGTTTTTGCTTGACTTGTCAAGCCCCAAACGTGTATCTACCAGCAGATGCCCACACACCCATGTCCTTCAGCTGCCTGACCCAGTTATGGCCTGGCGTTCTGAGCTTGCCTCTGCAGCTGGCCGGAGAAGCCAGCTGGAGCCCCGTGAGATGTGGGGGTCTTGGGAACATCTCACATAGATCATCTGACTCAGTTTGCCAAGTGTTTATTGAGTTATCTACTTACTTATCTTTAAACCTCTATTTTTCTGCTCATATTCTGTGCTAGGCCCTGAAATAAGCATTTTATAAAGATTAGCTCATCTATTATTTATATGTTAAAATAAATGTGCATGCTAAGTCACTTCAGTCATGTCTGACTCTGTGCTATCCTATGAACCATAACCCACCAGGTTCCTTTGCCCATGGGATTCTCCAGGTGAGAAAACTGGGGTGGATTGCCATACCTTTCTCCAAAGGATCTTCCCAACTCAAGGATCAAATCCATGTCTCTTGCATTGGCAGATGGGTTCTTTACCATTAGTGCCACCTGGGAAGCCCGTTAAGATAAGCAGTTCCTTTTTAAAAACATCACCGACACAGTTCCTATCATCCAGAAGCCCATAGAATACTTTGAGTTATATAATATGTCTGCAGGAAAAAGTTAAGAGTCCAAGGCATTGTTTTTTTAAGTGCATAAGTGGTAATATAGTCAGTAAGTGCTTGAGGCATTCAGGGAAGGGAGAGATTATTCAGGACTAAAATGAAATCATGAAGGTATCTCTCATATGTGGAGAGGAAGGAAGATAGTTTTTTGAGTAGGAATAATATGGGTTAAAGTTTTAGTGATGATCGACCAGCAGGTATATGGGAAGGAAAAGATACACATGTACGTTGTTGTTGAATGAACTGATGAATTGCTTCAGGCTGGGTGACTGGACCTCGTCAGGCCATTGGAGTAGGGAACATAGTGATCGCGGTTTCTGTTTGGGGCAGGTAGAGTTTGTGATGATGACGTGTCCACTTGCAGACCTCTGAACTGGAGTATAGATGAGAAACTGAGGAAAGAGTACAAACTTGAGAGTCATGGAATAGAGGCAATCGTGAAGTCGTAAGATAGGATTTGTTTTCTAAAGGAAGGAGCAGATTGAAGGCTGTGCTAAGTGCACAGGGCTTGCAAAGACTTACCAGCAGATGCCAAAATGTCCTTCAGCTGCCTGACCCAGTTATGGCCTGGCGTTCTGAGCTTGCCTCTGCAGCTGGCCGGAGAAGCCAGCTGGAGCCCCGTGAGATGTGGGGTCTTGGGAACATCTCACATAGATCATCTGACTCAGTTTGCCAAGTGTTTATTGAGTTATCTACTTACTTATCTTTAAACCTCTATTTTTCTGCTCATATTCTGTGCTAGGCCCTGAAATAAGCATTTTATAAAGATTAGCTCATCTATTATTTATATGTTAAAATAAATGTGCATGCTAAGTCACTTCAGTCATGTCTGACTCTGTGCTATCCTATGAACCATAACCCACCAGGTTCCTTTGCCCATGGGATTCTCCAGGTGAGAAAACTGGGGTGGATTGCCATACCTTTCTCCAAAGGATCTTCCCAACTCAAGGATCAAATCCATGTCTCTTGCATTGGCAGATGGGTTCTTTACCATTAGTGCCACCTGGGAAGCCCGTTAAGATAAGCAGTTCCTTTTTAAAAACATCACCGACACAGTTCCTATCATCCAGAAGCCCATAGAATACTTTGAGTTATATAATATGTCTGCAGGAAAAGTTAAGAGTCCAAGGCATTGTTTTTTTAAGTGCATAAGTGGTAATATAGTCAGTAAGTGCTTGAGGCATTCAGGGAAGGGAGAGATTATTCAGGACTAAAATGAAATCATGAAGGTATCTCTCATATGTGGAGAGGAAGGAAGATAGTTTTTTGAGTAGGAATAATATGGGTTAAAGTTTTAGTGATGATCGACCAGCAGGTATATGGGAAGGAAAAGATACACATGTACGTTGTTGTTGAATGAACTGATGAATTGCTTCAGGCTGGGTGACTGGACCTCGTCAGGCCATTGGAGTAGGGAACATAGTGATCGCGGTTTCTGTTTGGGGCAGGTAGAGTTTGTGATGATGACGTGTCCACTTGCAGACCTCTGAACTGGAGTATAGATGAGAAACTGAGGAAAGAGTACAAACTTGAGAGTCATGGAATAGAGGCAATCGTGAAGTCGTAAGATAGGATTTGTTTTCTAAAGGAAGGAGCAGATTGAAGGCTGGTGTCCTAAGTGCACAGGGCTTGCGCTTGAGGGAAGGAGGGTTCACCAAAGGGCACAGAGAAGGGATGAATGGTCACGTGGGAGGAAAACAAAGGAAAGCCTGGCGTGGCTGCCCCCTGTACCACCTGATGGCGAGGGGAGCATCGGAACCACAGAAAGAGCAGAGGCAGGACCCAGGGTCCTTCTGGATGATGATGAAGAATGGGCTTTGTGGAAAGAGGTCTGTTCTTTTTATACTTGTAGGTAATTTCGCTCAGAGGCCTAGGTGTTACATGGTTGTGACAGAAAGCTGAACTTCCGAGTACAATTTATACGATAGAAAAACACAACAAAAAAGGCTCTGAGAGCCTGTTGAGTTTACAGCATGGAGAGAGAGGCATCACTGAGGTCTCAGAACTGTTCCCCTTTCCTTCTGAGCATCCTCTTCTGCAGACTCATTTCTGCAAATAATGTGTGTATGTTTTCACTTGTCCCTGAGCTCAGATGCACCTGACGCTCACCAGCCAGCTCCCCTGACAGAGCTCCACGTTACTGAGGGGAGTGTGTATAGATTTGTCAGCTGAAATTGAGGCAAGAGAACCAGCATGCTAGGAGCAGATCTGCTTCCACCCGTTCCCCAGCTCCACGTTCTTTCTGCTGTGTCCAGTGAATTTCACTATGGCACATGTCCAAAATGTCACGTGGAATCAGATGTAAATCCACATCCATTAGGTAAACAAGCACCCTTCTGATCTCATTCCAGAACCACCATCAGACTGGAAAAGGGTTCGGAGGTCAAGATGGAAAGAATACATTTTGGGAAATGATGTTTTAGGAATTTTTTCCCCTGAGTTCTGATTAAACCTGTAACTTCTGGAGATTTCTACAGACTCAACTAGTGTCCGTGTAGCTTTAGTTTAGCCAAGCTGATATTTTCTTCAAATTTGTTTCTGAAGGGGTTGATTCTGAGTAGGAATCAGATTCTTGTAGGTCCTAGATGATCAGCAGAAGAAAGGCAGCACCTTCTGTGTGTCTTTGTTGACGCTCCTTCCTCTGGAGCCATGCTTAGTTTAGTTCAAATCAAATCATATCATCAAATATTTAGCATTCCCCAAGTCAAATGGAATTGAGAAATACCTCCAGAGGAGGGACCCCTTTTCTTGCATTGATACAAGTGCAAATTTCCCATTCATGATTTCAACAAGTATCTATCTGGTCCAGTTTGTCAGGTGAGGTGTTTTTGAGATGACAGAAGGCCATCTGGGGTGGTATCCACTCCCAGGAGCTTATAGCCTATGTGGAGAGACAAGAATAACTCAAATGGATTTTAAAAATAATCTGGCTAAATATACAAAGGATTGTGTATAGTATAGCTTGTGTGTTTAGGAATTCAAAGTAAGTTAAATAATACAGAGTGATGTAGTGACCAGAGACGGCCAGTTGAAGCAGGTCAGGTCATGAATCGGGTGGACCGCATGGCCAGTGAATGGCGCACCCAGGGATCAGCCCAGCTGTTGCCGACTCGAGAGCCCGCACTCCTCCGGGGCCACCTCACCAGCACCGGAGCCAGCATGCACAGTTCTGGGAATGCTCCCGGGAGGCGGGAGCCATGTCCTAGGACTTGTGAATGTGGAGCCCATAAATACTCAAGCAAGGGAGGAATTCTGATTGGAATAAGGGGACAGAAGGTTGGAATAACTGGAGAAGCAATCTGACTGTGAGTTCTGAGGGTCCCACAGAACCCCTCCCAGGCCTCAGGTGGAGGGCCCTGGATCCCACCACGTCGGCCTTCAACTGGAGCCTGACGCCTCAGCTGTGTGAAATGGGAGCACAGCAGACCCACTGGATCAGCCTTCCTGGTCCTTACCGCAGCCTGCTGCCCCGGCCAAGGCTGCTGAGTTACGTGCAGGATACTGGACTACATCTGAATTTCAGAAAAGGAACGGACATGGTTTTAGTCTGCGTCTGTCCCCTTAATAATTCAGACAAACTAAACTTATTTGTTCATCTGAAATTTGAATGTACCCGGGCATCCTTCTTTTTCTTTGTTATTCCTGGTATTGCTGACTCAGGCTCCTGCCTCCTTCTGGGATGGCTTCTGGCCTACTTGCTTCTCTTCTTCTCCTGCATCCTGTGTGTCAGGCAGGTTAGCAGAGCTTTAAGTCCTCTTTGCAGTACTTGTGCATTCATTTATGGAACCTCCATGTTACCCCTCTGAGCAAGCACTGTTATCATTCATTCCATTGTAGAGACGAGTTCATTGAGGCACAGAGAGGTTAAGTAACAAGCTCCAGGTCACACAGTGAGAGGCAGAGGGAGGCTTTGAACGAGGCAGCCTGGATCCAGCATCAGGACTCTGTGTCACTGGAATCCAACCAGAAGGAAATACTGAAGCATGGTGAAGGAAAGGAAGCAAGGTGAGGCCGAGAGAACCCTTCAGCTCCTGGAGCTCAGAGGAAAGGGCAGAGGGTGGCGTGGCTGCTGTTGCTGTGGGGACGGAGCCGATACTCTGTGCTGCCTTCCCTCAGCCCTCGCGAGGCCTCCTGCCTCCTCTCCACAGCAGAGGCTCCTGCGAAGCACTGGACGAGGCTCTGCTGTTCCACTCCTTCCCTCGCCCCAAGGTGTGTGAAGTCAGATTCCCTTCCCCAGGACAGTATGTCAACAGCCTTCATCAAGTGGAGCCCTGACCCGTGAGCCTCAGGGTTCCCCGCAAACCTTTTCCACATCGGACAGGACCCAGTGGGTCTCATCTCACCAGAGTTTCCCTGAAAACACTCATGGCGGGTGTTTCTCCAAACTCCAGGCCACGGGAAAGATTGATCCCTACATAGACCTTTACTTTGCATTCGACTTGGTGCTTGGTGTTGCCCCAGAGAGTCAGCTTTAACCATCTCCCTTCAGCATCCTCCACTGCCACGCTGCTGAGCATGGCCCTGAAGACACAGTGATGGGTAAGAGGCTCCCAGTCTCACTTGTGTGGAGTTGCCTCAGTCCCCAAAGAGGAGGCACTGTCTTTGCCAGAGAATTCTATGCCAGAGGCAAAAACAAGTAAGCACACCAAAACACCCCACAGGAATCAGAGAGATGCATTAAATCTGACAGGTAGGGACTTCTCTGATGGTCCAGTGGTTTAGACTTCGCTTTTTCATCTGAAATTTGAATGTACCCGGGCATCCTTCTTTTTCTTTGTTATTCCTGGTATTGCTGACTCAGGCTCCTGCCTCCTTCTGGGATGGCTTCTGGCCTACTTGCTTCTCTTCTTCTCCTGCATCCTGTGTGTCAGGCAGGTTAGCAGAGCTTTAAGTCCTCTTTGCAGTACTTGTGCATTCATTTATGGAACCTCCATGTTACCCCTCTGAGCAAGCACTGTTATCATTCATTCCATTGTAGAGACGAGTTCATTGAGGCACAGAGAGGTTAAGTAACAAGCTCCAGGTCACACAGTGAGAGGCAGAGGGAGGCTTTGAACGAGGCAGCCTGGATCCAGCATCAGGACTCTGTGTCACTGGAATCCAACCAGAAGGAAATACTGAAGCATGGTGAAGGAAAGGAAGCAAGGTGAGGCCGAGAGAACCCTTCAGCTCCTGGAGCTCAGAGGAAAGGGCAGAGGGTGGCGTGGCTGCTGTTGCTGTGGGGACGGAGCCGATACTCTGTGCTGCCTTCCCTCAGCCCTCGCGAGGCCTCCTGCCTCCTCTCCACAGCAGAGGCTCCTGCGAAGCACTGGACGAGGCTCTGCTGTTCCACTCCTTCCCTCGCCCCAAGGTGTGTGAAGTCAGATTCCCTTCCCCAGGACAGTATGTCAACAGCCTTCATCAAGTGGAGCCCTGACCCGTGAGCCTCAGGGTTCCCCGCAAACCTTTTCCACATCGGACAGGACCCAGTGGGTCTCATCTCACCAGAGTTTCCCTGAAAACACTCATGGCGGGTGTTTCTCCAAACTCCAGGCCACGGGAAAGATTGATCCCTACATAGACCTTTACTTTGCATTCGACTTGGTGCTTGGTGTTGCCCCAGAGAGTCAGCTTTAACCATCTCCCTTCAGCATCCTCCACTGCCACGCTGCTGAGCATGGCCCTGAAGACACAGTGATGGGTAAGAGGCTCCCAGTCTCACTTGTGTGGAGTTGCCTCAGTCCCCAAAGAGGAGGCACTGTCTTTGCCAGAGAATTCTATGCCAGAGGCAAAAACAAGTAAGCAAACAAAAACACCCCACAGGAATCAGAGAGATGCATTAAATATGACAGGTAGGGACTTCTCTGATGGTCCAGTGGTTTAGACTTTGCCGTCCAATGCAGGGGGTGTGGGTTTGATCCCTATGTGGGGAGCTAGGATCCCACCTGCCTCGCTGCCCCAAACCCAAGACACAAAACAGCAGCAATATTGTAACACATGCAGGGAAGACGTAGGGAGAACAGAGGGGCCTGCCCAGTGCATGTGGACAGATGTCCAGGTTGACACATGATGTGTGCATCTGGGAACGGGCCAGAGGGGAAGTGGTATGAGATGCTTCTTGACAGGATCAGGGGAGCGTGAGCCAGTGAAGAAGAGGAAGGTTCTCGTACCTCCTGAAGGTCTGTGGCTGGAGACATTTCAATTAACATTTATTGACAGGACCTACTAGGTGTGTGATGTAGTGTTCCCAGGTAACTACCTCGCCTGCAAGATTCCTGCATAAGTGAAAATTATTAACACATTAAGGCGTAATTATTAAGTAAAATAACGACAGTAATAACTCCAGAGCAAACTTATGAAACAAAATTAGAGCATTCATTTCCCCAGGTCCAATTTAATTTATTGATTTCAAATTGTAATTAACCATTTGTTACAGTAGATCCCAACCCACAGTCCTCTGTCCAAGGCTATTAACACACTCTTATTTCTTTAACTTGTTAGTAGACTTGACCTTCAAGTGACATTTTTTCTCAGACTGCCTCCCCCAGGGCTTTTCATGTGAGGGTGTCAGCGACTGCACCCGGAACTTAGGTGAGGGGCAGCACAGATGACTGTCCCCTGGTGCAATGGAAGTCACTTCTCTTTGAAATTTCAGTCCACTCGATGCTTCTTTTATCACTGAGTTCTTTGTCGCTTAGGAGAAAGGCATTTCTCCATGATTTCTATTTGCTTAAGAAATGGGATGCTGCTATTTATTAGTGTTCTTTTTCAAGCTGCTGTGAGATAACAAGAGAAAGACTTTTTTTAAAGATTTATCTATTTATTTATTTAGGGCGGGGTTGGGTTGGGCCACTTCTATTGGTCCTTTGTTTCTCTATTTTCAGTCTTTGTTCCTTGGCTCCTGTGGGCTCAAAACAAGTAAGCAAACAAACACCCCACAGGAATCAGAGAGATGCATTAAATATGACAGGTAGGGACTTCTCTGATGGTCCAGTGGTTTAGACTTTGCCGTCCAATGCAGGGGGTGTGGGTTTGATCCCTATGTGGGGAGCTAGGATCCCACCTGCCTCGCTGCCCCAAACCCAAGACACAAAACAGCAGCAATATTGTAACACATGCAGGGAAGACGTAGGGAGAACAGAGGGGCCTGCCCAGTGCATGTGGACAGATGTCCAGGTTGACACATGATGTGTGCATCTGGGAACGGGCCAGAGGGGAAGTGGTATGAGATGCTTCTTGACAGGATCAGGGGAGCGTGAGCCAGTGAAGAAGAGGAAGGTTCTCGTACCTCCTGAAGGTCTGTGGCTGGAGACATTTCAATTAACATTTATTGACAGGACCTACTAGGTGTGTGATGTAGTGTTCCCAGGTAACTACCTCGCCTGCAAGATTCCTGCATAAGTGAAAATTATTAACACATTAAGGCGTAATTATTAAGTAAAATAACGACAGTAATAACTCCAGAGCAAACTTATGAAACAAAATTAGAGCATTCATTTCCCCAGGTCCAATTTAATTTATTGATTTCAAATTGTAATTAACCATTTGTTACAGTAGATCCCAACCCACAGTCCTCTGTCCAAGGCTATTAACACACTCTTATTTCTTTAACTTGTTAGTAGACTTGACCTTCAAGTGACATTTTTTCTCAGACTGCCTCCCCCAGGGCTTTTCATGTGAGGGTGTCAGCGACTGCACCCCGGAACTTAGGTGAGGGGCAGCACAGATGACTGTCCCCTGGTGCAATGGAAGTCACTTCTCTTTGAAATTTCAGTCCACTCGATGCTTCTTTTATCACTGAGTTCTTTGTCGCTTAGGAGAAAGGCATTTCTCCATGATTTCTATTTGCTTAAGAAATGGGATGCTGCTATTTATTAGTGTTCTTTTTCAAGCTGCTGTGAGATAACAAGAGAAAGACTTTTTTTTTTTAAAGATTTATCTATTTATTTATTTAGGGCGGGGGTTGGGTTGGGGAGGGAGGGGAGCGCGCGGGCCACTTCTATTGGTCCTTTGTTTCTCTATTTTCATCCGTCTTTGTTCCTTGGCTCCTGTGGGCCTCCCATCACGGTGGCGTCTTTCGCTGCAGAGCGCCGGCTCTGGGTGCACGCGCGCCAGAGCTCGGGCTTGGTAATTGGACACATGGGTCCAGCCGCTCCGTGGCACGTGGGATCTTCCCAGGCCAGGGATCAAACCGGCGCCCCTTGCACTGCAAAGCGGTGTCCTTACCCACTGGACCACCAGGGGAAGCCCAAGAAAAAGACTTTTAAGGTGCAGAACTGACTTGATGAGAGGCAGCTGGTGAGATGGGGAAAGAGGCTCCTCTGTGAGCCTGTTGGTCCGTAGCCTCCTGTCCCTGCGGGCTCGGCTGGGGGCAGACACCAGCTCAGCATGGGAATGGTGCTGAGGAGCGGAGACTTTTGCAATGGGAGCGGTGCGTCTGCACGGTGAGGCCTGGCCTTACAGTCTCCTTTCCCATTTGGGTGCCTGAGCCCTCTCTCCTGCATGCACAGCTGCAGCGGCTTTGAAACGCACACTGTTGACCAGGTTTGCTGTTCTTGAAAGGAACAAGGCAGCCATGTGAAATTGTGAGCTCTGCAGTAATCCACAGGGAAGTTGGTTAGGATGTGAGAGTAACTCCAGTGATAACGTTGAGAATCAAGAGAGGAGAATTCCTTGGGCCCATATTTCTGCTCCTGTGAACTTTATTTCTATTGGGATCTTCGAGGTCGGAAGCAAACCGTTTCATAGATGGAAGGTACAGGTTTAAAGCTTTGCGATGACCATAGTTGCTAATGTGTTATCTGTTAATTCTACGCATCTCCTGGAGCTGTTTAGCTTTTGTATTTGTATAATTCTTAGCACAGAGTCTCAGAATGTAAACAGAGATCATGGAGTCTGTCTAGTTCAGCCTCTTTCCTGGGAGTCTAACCATCTTGAAGGGTGTCCAGAGTCTCAAAGCCAGTAGCGGCACAGCTGCCGCCAGGTGTCCTGACCCTCCATCTAGGGCTTTTCATTGGTTTTGTCCATTGGCCCAGCTTCATTCTCCAGGTCCTGGGAGGCTGATCTGCATTACCTAGGTTCACTTCTTCTTGGCTTTCCATCTGGGTTTGGCCAATGTGAGGCACAGCCAAAAATGAGGAGGTCGGAGGAAAGAGGGGCAGTCTCCCTTGGCACCGCGCCCCACCGTCTGCGTCCTTCAGTACCGTGGTGCTGGGTTCTTTAAGGCACGGGTCCTGCCAGGGAGCCTTCCTCCCCCCTGGCTCTTCCCAGCCTCACAGTTCTGTCCTCCAGTCCATCAGGAGCAGTGATAGAGTCCCCCTCATTGCCAGTCGCTTGGTGCTTCACTGTCCCTTAAGTTAAAGAACTGTTAGGTCCCTTCCTAAAACTCTCTTCAGTCGAGTCCTCTTGAGTGTGTTCTCCATACGCTGCTAGGTCCTGACAGCTGCAGGTGCTTCCCTTCTCCTGGGGCTGTGGGATCTTAAATCGGCAGCTTCCCCAGCTCCAGGCTTCTGCCCTTTCTAACCCCCTCTAGCAGGTGTATCTTGGTTTACACGATAGCTGTACTCCAGAAAACACCTAAGTTTCATGTGTACTAGTTGAGCGTCTTCTATTTTCTATACTATTTTCATTTCAGGCACACATTTTCCCTTCAGTTTTGAATGCTTTTAGGGGTGGTCGTTCCTCAGACGAGGAGTCTATAATCTCACTATTAACAGAGCAGAGGGGGCCTGCTCCGTTAAAGCCTATGCTCCAGGCAGAGAAGCCTTTTGGCAAAATGACTTCTGGCACCCTTTGCCCTTGTTCTTTTTCCCGCTTCCAACTTTTTGCTTATTTGTGAGTATGACTTTTCAAATTGGCCTTTCAAAATGATTTCAAAAGTGGGGCTTATCCATTAATAAAGTAGAACAAAACATTCCTGATGGAAAGGAAGGATAGTTATCTTGCGTTTTGCTAGAAGGTCTCAGAATGTAAACAGAGGTCATGGAGTCTGTCTTGCTCAGCCTCTTTCCTGGGAGTCTAACCATCTTGAAGGGTGTCCAGAGTCTCAAAGCCAGTAGCGGCACAGCTGCCGCCAGGTGTCCTGACCCTCCATCTAGGGCTTTTCATTGGTTTTGTCCATTGGCCCAGCTTCATTCTCCAGGTCCTGGGAGGCTGATCTGCATTACCTAGGTTCACTTCTTCTTGGCTTTCCATCTGGGTTTGGCCAATGTGAGGCACAGCCAAAAATGAGGAGGTCGGAGGAAAGAGGGGCAGTCTCCCTTGGCACCGCGCCCCACCGTCTGCGTCCTTCAGTACCGTGGTGCTGGGTTCTTTAAGGCACGGGTCCTGCCAGGGAGCCTTCCTCCCCTCCCCTGGCTCTTCCCAGCCTCACAGTTCTGTCCTCCAGTCCATCAGGAGCAGTGATAGAGTCCCCCTCATTGCCAGTCGCTTGGTGCTTCACTGTCCCTTAAGTTAAAGAACTGTTAGGTCCCTTCCTAAAACTCTCTTCAGTCGAGTCCTCTTGAGTGTGTTCTCCATACGCTGCTAGGTCCTGACAGCTGCAGGTGCTTCCCTTCTCCTGGGGCTGTGGGATCTTAAATCGGCAGCTTCCCCAGCTCCAGGCTTCTGCCCTTTCCACCCCCCTCTAGCAGGTGTATCTTGGTTTACACGATAGCTGTACTCCAGAAAACACCTAAGTTTCATGTGTACTAGTTGAGCGTCTTCTATTTTCTATACTATTTTCATTTCAGGCACACATTTTCCCTTCAGTTTTGAATGCTTTTAGGGGTGGTCGTTCCTCAGACGAGGAGTCTATAATCTCACTATTAACAGAGCAGAGGGGGCCTGCTCCGTTAAAGCCTATGCTCCAGGCAGAGAAGCCTTTTGGCAAAATGACTTCTGGCACCCTTTGCCCTTGTTCTTTTTCCCGCTTCCAACTTTTTGCTTATTTGTGAGTATGACTTTTCAAATTGGCCTTTCAAAATGATTTCAAAAGTGGGGCTTATCCATTAATAAAGTAGAACAAAACATTCCTGATGGAAAGGAAGGATAGTTATCTTGCGTTTTTTGGCTTTGTTTTTATTGTGGCAGCATTGGTTTATAACATTATATAGATTTCATGTGTACATTGTTATATCTATATCTATATCTATATGTTCTGCCATGTGCTCACCACCAAAAATTTATTTGACATCTATCACTGTTTAGCTGGTCCCTTGATCAGCTCTCCAACCTGCCTTCTTCTCTGATAACCGTTATTGTGTTCTCTGTATCTACATGTTAGTTTTTGTTTATTTTTTTAATATTTCATGTAAGTTAAATCATATGGTAAATCTTTCCTATTTGACTTACCATGATACCCTCAAAATCCATTCATGTTGTTGCAAATGGCAAGATTCCATGCTTTTTATGGCCAAGTAGTATTCCACTGTGTGCCTATGTGTATGTAATGTTTTTTGACATTGGTCTTAGTGATGTCTTTCTAGATCTGTCACAGGCAAGTGAAATAAAAACAGAAGTGAATGAGTGACACAACATCAAACTAAAATGCTTCTGCATAGCAAAAAGAAACAATCAGAAAAATGAAAAGACAACCTACCAAATGGGAGCAATGATACATCTTATAAAGGATTAGCATCCAAAGTATATATGTGTATATATATATAGATATATATAGATATATATAGATATATATAGATATATATAGATATATAAAGAAATCATGAAACTTAACAAAAAACCAAGCAAGCCAGTTTCAAAACACGGGCAGAAGTGCTTTCTTTCTTAAAAGGGCAATGATCTCTCTTGTGTGAGTAGCATCTGGCCATGGGAGCTTGGGCATCTCCAGCAGACTGGAGAGACAGTGGGAGTGGGGAGAGAGCTTTCTGAAGTGAACCCTAAGAGGTGATGCCCATGAGGCTAAGGGCCCACCAGGGCTGACTCAAGATTCCTGGGAGAGATTGCTTCTCTCCCCTTGACTACCTTCATTGCTTTCCTTCTCACTTGAAATTAAAAGCTTGTTTATTGCAAGTAGCATTCAAAAGGAGAACTGAGAGAACTGAGTCCTGACTACCTTCAATTCTTAATAAAGTAGAACAAAACATTCCTGATGGAAAGGAAGGATAGTTATCTTGCGTTTTTTGGCTTTGTTTTTATTGTGGCAGCATTGGTTTATAACATTATATAGATTTCATGTGTACATTGTTATATCTATATCTATATCTATATGTTCTGCCATGTGCTCACCACCAAAAATTTATTTGACATCTATCACTGTTTAGCTGGTCCCTTGATCAGCTCTCCAACCTGCCTTCTTCTCTGATAACCGTTATTGTGTTCTCTGTATCTACATGTTAGTTTTTGTTTATTTTTTTAATATTTCATGTAAGTTAAATCATATGGTAAATCTTTCCTATTTGACTTACCATGATACCCTCAAAATCCATTCATGTTGTTGCAAATGGCAAGATTCCATGCTTTTTATGGCCAAGTAGTATTCCACTGTGTGCCTATGTGTATGTAATGTTTTTTGACATTGGTCTTAGTGATGTCTTTCTAGATCTGTCACAGGCAAGTGAAATAAAAACAGAAGTGAATGAGTGACACAACATCAAACTAAAATGCTTCTGCATAGCAAAAAGAAACAATCAGAAAAATGAAAAGACAACCTACCAAATGGGAGCAATGATACATCTTATAAAGGATTAGCATCCAAAGTATATATGTGTATATATATATATATAGATATATAGATATATATATAGATATATATAGATATATATAGATATATAAAGAAATCATGAAACTTAACAAAAAACCAAGCAAGCCAGTTTCAAAACACGGGCAGAAGTGCTTTCTTTCTTAAAAGGGCAATGATCTCTCTTGTGTGAGTAGCATCTGGCCATGGGAGCTTGGGCATCTCCAGCAGACTGGAGAGACAGTGGGAGTGGGGAGAGAGCTTTCTGAAGTGAACCCTAAGAGGTGATGCCCATGAGGCTAAGGGCCCACCAGGGCTGACTCAAGATTCCTGGGAGAGATTGCTTCTCTCCCCTTGACTACCTTCATTGCTTTCCTTCTCACTTGAAATTAAAAGCTTGTTTATTGCAAGTAGCATTCAAAAGGGAGAACTGAGAGAACTGAGTCCTGATCTTCACAATTCTTAGATTCTAGAATCTAAGTAAAATTGACCCAATTTAACAGAAGCTGAAAAATCTAACTCAGAACTTACAAAATATATGACTCCAGGGCCAGTCTTTCCCCACTGCTGCTGCTGTTCAATGGCTAAGTCGTGTCTAACTCTTTGTGACTCCATGGACTGCAGCATCTCACGCTTCCCTGTCCCTCACCATCTCCTTGAGTTTGCTTGAGCTCATGTACATTAAGTCAGTGATGCCATCCATCTGTCTCATCCTCTATTGCCCCTTCTCCTCTTGCTCTCAGTCTTTTCCAGCATAAGAGTCCTTTCCAGTGAGTCAGCTCTTCACATCAGATGGCCAAAGTATTGGCGCTTCAGCTTTAGCATCAGTCCTTTCAGTGAATATTCAGAGTTGATTTCCTTTAGGATTGACTGGTTTGATCTCCTTGCAGTTCAAGGGACTCTCAAGATCCTTCACCAGTAACAAAATCTGGAAGCATCAGTTCTTCAGTGCTCAGCCTTCTTTATGGTTGAACTTTCACATCCATTCATGACCACTGGAAAAGTTATAGCTATCGTTTTGACCATATGGATCTTTGTCAGCAAAGCAATGCCTCTGGTTTTTAATACATGGTCTAGGTTTGTCATAGCTTTCTTTCCAAGAAGCACGCATCTTTTAATTTAATGACTGTAGTCACTGTTCACAGAGATTTTGGAGCCCAAGAAAATACATCTGTCACTGTTTCAATTGTTTCCACATCTGTTTGCCCATGAAGTGATGGGACCAGATGCTGTGATCTTCATTTTTTGAATTGTTGGGTTTTAAGCCAGCTTTTTCACTCTCCTCTTTGACCTTCACCAAGAGGCTCATTGGTTCCTCTTCACTTTCTGCCATTAGAGTGGTACCATCTGCATATTTCTCCTGGAAAAATCTTGATTCCAGCTTGTGATCTGTTCAGCCCAGCATGTCTCATGATGTACTCTGTGTATAAGTTAAATGAGCAGGTGACGATATACAACCTTGATGTACTCCTTTCTCACACATTTTTTGCATTACAGTATGAAACATTCTTTATATCCCCTGAGTGTTTCAAATCACTGACTCTACCCAGTAGAGACCATGGAGACTTCAAGTTCCTGTGTTCTTGTCCACTGTCTTTAGGAGAGCAACCACGAGGTGGAGAAGGAACTGTGAGATCAGAAGGCAGATAAGATTTCATCTACAAAGGCTGATTTCACACATGATCTCAAAAGCACAATGTCAGATGCCGCCTGTGTCTTTCTCATTTTCCCCTGCTCTTGGCAGGGTCTCTGCCAGTGAGATCAGGGCCCCGGAGGCAGGGCTGGGGTACTGTAACTGACTCCCCTTCAGGTGAAGAGGGGGAAGGGAGTGTGGGAAGCTGCTTAAGGCCAGGCCAGAGTCCAGCCTTGAAGAAACCGGGGTACCTTGCTCATTGTTGATTTTGACAAGAGCTGGGTCACAGGGGGGGAAAAGGCTGAAAAGCAGGGAACAGAAACAGTGGTTTACAAACCTTTGATTTCATGAACAAAATCCTTCCCTGCTAAAGGGCAGTGTTGGCTCATAAACGAGTCTCCGTATTTATGCAATACAGCGGAATCCAGGTGCCACCTGCAGCATGGTGGGATAAAAGTGTGGCCTCATACAGAAGCCTCCCTTTCCCTTGTAGAGTTAAGTAGGGGATAAGTGATGTAAAAAACATTCTTTGGGGGATTCCTGGGTGGCTCAGTGGTAAAGAATTCACCTGTCAGTGCAGGGGCATGGGTTCGATCCCTGGTCTGGAAAGATCCTACATGCCTTGAGCAACTAAGCCCGTGTGTTGTAATTACTGAGCCTGTGCTCTAGAGCCCCTGTGCTGCAATTGCTGAGCCCATGTGCCCTACTCTGCAACAAGAGAATCCACCACATGAAAAGCCTATGTAGTACAGCTTGAGAATAGCCTCCACTCTCTGCAATGAGAGAAAGCCTATACAATAATAAAGACCCGGCACAGCCCAAACAAGACAAAACATTACTTTCAAATGAATAAATACAGCTATTAAGTAAAATACAGAATTCAGAAAAAAACTTTATGTGTTTAGATAAAACCATGAGATATCAGAGAAATTCTACACTTAGTCTTCCCACTTTTGGGTACCCCTAGAGGTATGTCTTCATTCTCGTGAGTATTTTCATTAAAAAATTACAGAAATGCTATAGAGAGGAGGCTTAAAACAGTTAATAAAAGATAATATAGGCTTTCTGGTAAAAAGACTTTAAGACTTATTAAATTGAAAAGAAGATCATTTGTTAGGATGTAAGTAGTAATCCAAGTTCAGCCTTAGACACTGAAAGGAACCAAGAATTCTCATTGCAGTAATATTCCTATAATTAAAAAGAAACCCAGCCTTAGTGAACACATTCCTTGCAGTCAAAAACTGGTAAAATGCAGCCTTATTCCTACATAATTGTTTTGTTTGGGGCACAGAGTTTTTAAAATCCAATTTCCATGCCTGTTTGTGAGAGGGGGGGAGCAGATGTGGTCTCCTCCTCCGTCTTGCCTTTACACGGTAGAGGCGTTCCACTGGGCCCCCCTTGAACTGATCAAATTCTAAGCTGAAGCTGGCTTCCCTGGTGGCTCAGATGGTAAAGAATCTGTCTGAAATCTACCTTCCATCCCTGGGTTGGGAAGATTCCCTGGAGAAGGAAATGGGCTACCCACTCCAGTATTCTTGCCTGGAGAATTCCACAGACAGAGGAACGCGGTGGGCTACAGTCCACGGCGTCACAAAGAGTCAGACACTGCTCAGCACCTAACACTAAGCTAAAGCTAGGACGAAGCAAGTGTCGTAGTTAGAGTCCTTGTCTGCAAGAAAAGAGAACATTGGACTGTGGGTAGAACTTCTGGACAGTGGAGATGGGACAGGACAGGCACAGAAACTGTGGATGCAGAGGAGGGTCTCAAGTGCAGAAGCTGTTCATCACATGTGGTCCGAGGCTAACCAGACATCAGGACAGAAAGTCTAACGCAAGCACGTAGCTGTGAGTGGTGGGTGACCATGGTCCTCATCTCGTCTCTCCGAGTGGGAGCTCTGTCTGCTCCAGGCCATCTGTCAGCCGTTTCCATCCTTACCCTGGCTCCAGGGGATAAGGACCTAATTCTGAGTTCCTATACAATAATAAAGACCCGGCACAGCCCAAACAAGACAAAACATTACTTTCAAATGAATAAATACAGCTATTAAGTAAAATACAGAATTCAGAAAAAAACTTTATGTGTTTAGATAAAACCATGAGATATCAGAGAAATTCTACACTTAGTCTTCCCACTTTTGGGTACCCCTAGAGGTATGTCTTCATTCTCGTGAGTATTTTCATTAAAAAATTACAGAAATGCTATAGAGAGGAGGCTTAAAACAGTTAATAAAAGATAATATAGGCTTTCTGGTAAAAAGACTTTAAGACTTATTAAATTGAAAAGAAGATCATTTGTTAGGATGTAAGTAGTAATCCAAGTTCAGCCTTAGACACTGAAAGGAACCAAGAATTCTCATTGCAGTAATATTCCTATAATTAAAAAGAAACCCAGCCTTAGTGAACACATTCCTTGCAGTCAAAAACTGGTAAAATGCAGCCTTATTCCTACATAATTGTTTTGTTTGGGGCACAGAGTTTTTAAAATCCAATTTCCATGCCTGTTTGTGAGAGGGAGGGAGCAGATGTGGTCTCCTCCTCCGTCTTGCCTTTACACGGTAGAGGCGTTCCACTGGGCCCCCCTTGAACTGATCAAATTCTAAGCTGAAGCTGGCTTCCCTGGTGGCTCAGATGGTAAAGAATCTGTCTGAAATCTACCTTCCATCCCTGGGTTGGGAAGATTCCCTGGAGAAGGAAATGGGCTACCCACTCCAGTATTCTTGCCTGGAGAATTCCACAGACAGAGGAACGCGGTGGGCTACAGTCCACGGCGTCACAAAGAGTCAGACACTGCTCAGCACCTAACACTAAGCTAAAGCTAGGACGAAGCAAGTGTCGTAGTTAGAGTCCTTGTCTGCAAGAAAAGAGAACATTGGACTGTGGGTAGAACTTCTGGACAGTGGAGATGGGACAGGACAGGCACAGAAACTGTGGATGCAGAGGAGGGTCTCAAGTGCAGAAGCTGTTCATCACATGTGGTCCGAGGCTAACCAGACATCAGGACAGAAAGTCTAACGCAAGCACGTAGCTGTGAGTGGTGGGTGACCATGGTCCTCATCTCGTCTCTCCGAGTGGGAGCTCTGTCTGCTCCAGGCCATCTGTCAGCCGTTTCCATCCTTACCCTGGCTCCAGGGGATGGAACAGGGACCTGGGGATGGGAAAGGGGAGTCTGGTGCTGGAGTTCCCAAAGTGAAGAGGTGGGAGAGATGGGGAGCATGTGGTCCGTCCGCCACAGCAGTCTTTACGGTGGTTTTATTTTTCATTCTTTAAAAAGTCACTTTATTGAGTTATGATCGAACATGCAAAAAGCTGTATTTTTTTTTTTTAAAGATTTATTTATTTATTTATTTTGGGCGGGGGGGTCGGGTTGGGGAGGGAGGGGAGCAGTCGGGCCACTTCTATTGCTCTTTCATTTCTCTATTTTCATCCGTCTTTGTTCTTTGGCTCCTGTGGGCCTCCCATCGCGGTGGCCTCTGTTGTCGCAGAGCGCCGGCTCTGGGCGCATGCGCTCCAGAGCTCCGGCTCGGTAATTGGACGCATCTGTCCAGCTACTCCGTGGCACGTGGTATCTTCCCAGGTCAGGGATCGAACTGGCGCCCCTTGCACTGCAAGGCAGTGTCCTTACCCACTGGACCACCAGGGAAAGCCCCTGTATGTTTTTAATATTTACAATTTTATGGGTTTGGAGACAAGTATGCACCTGTGGAACCGTTACCATGATATATGCCCTAAGCCTACCTGTTGTCTCGAACAGTTTCCTCCCACTTTCTTATTTATCATCATCATCATCATCATCATCATCTTAAGATAAGAACACCTGATGTAAGCTTACCCTCTTACCAAATTCGTAACTATATATTTTTTGCCATTTGATTTTAGAAAGTTTTTATTGAAATATTGTTGAGGAATAATGTTGTGTTAGTTTTAGGTATAAAGCAAAGTGCTCCAGTTATGCATATATATATATATTTTTCTTTTTTGCATTTTTTCTCATTATAGGCTATCCCAAGATATTGAGTACAGTTCCCTGTGCTATAAAGTAGGTCCTTACTGGTTACCTATTATAGCACATTACTGTTAACTGTAGGAACTGTGCTGTACACTCCATCTCTAGGATGTATTCACTTGTAAAATGGGAACTCTGCTCTTTAATGCCTCTCTATTTCCTCTCCCCTAGCCCCTGGTGGCCAACATTGCATCGCTGTTGCTGCCATCTTTCACCCTTGCATGTCTCAGTCTCTTCCACCATCTGGCAATAGGAGACATTACGATTTTGCATTGCAAGCATCACAGAATCTTAGCTCTTAGACCTGGGAAGAATCTTGTCAGGCTGTCAGGTCTAGCCCCTCCCCCAGTTCCAGAGAAAAACAAAAACAAGGTATCATTATCCCAAGCCCAAAAGGCAACTCAGGCCATAAAAAAGGTTTGGACACTTTTAGGACCCTTAGGGTGAAAAGGACCTTAAAGGTCCTTCAGTTCCTTCTCCTAATTTACAGACAAAGGAGTTGTTTTGAGGGGGAGCAGGTCATCAAGGAGAGAAGATAAGCAATTTAGAACCTGTTTGCAAGCCAAGGCTATTCATACCACACTGGGGACCCTGAGCCATCTTTCAAAAAGTGGCCTCAGCTGGTGAATCCATTTGAGGTGCATGTTTCTCTTTGGGCTCAGCAAATAGCCACTTGTTCAGGCTCTGATTGGAATCCGTTGACAACCAGATCTGGTGCTCTCTTGCTCCCTCTGCTGGTCCTCAAGGCTGATGCCCTGAAATTGACATAGATACTTGGGCAATGAAATGACTTCAAATAAAATGGAGGCATGCATGTGGGTTGCTTTAGAAACAAGGCGGAAAGCTACATTTTTTTTTCTCAAACAGGCAAAGCCAATCCAATGGAAGCATGAATATATATAAACACAAAATGTATTTCCAACTCCTCCACTCCTCCCCCACCTCCTGGTTTCTCTTGGCTACACATAATAGCAAAGCAAAAATGGAAAACTTGAAAAAAAAAAAAAAAGTTGACAGCATTTCTGTGATTCAGCTGGCAATTTGCTATGGTATCCAGGGAGACAGCTTCTCACATACATTAGCATAATGTGAAATGGCAGCTAGAACCAGAATTTACTGTCTAAGCAACTCTGTCTGAACAGCCGTTGACGACAATGCAATTTAAAGGAAATCCAAATATTAGGCTTAAGTGACTGATACAGCCCTGAAACCTCTTCATTTTAAGCATATGGGGTCCAGTTTGTTTCCTCATTTGACTCCCTGTTCTTGGGGCAGATGACTGGAATTTAAGGTTAATAAAGAAAGATATTGTGGCCAGTTGAGATGTAGTATAGCATTCAGCCAGCCTCAGCTCACTACAGTCCTGTTAGCACCAAAATACATTTTCTTCCTCTCTTGATTTTTTTGTTGTTGTTGAGATTTTCCATGTCCACTGATATCCAAGTGCTGACATTTTTCTTCCTGTATCTTCCCCATGAGCTTTGACACAAGAGTGTATCTCCTTGCTCTCCTGTTATCTGGACACCAAGCCACAGCCAGTAAGCAGCACAACCTTGAAAAGGGTTTTACTTCTCAGCAGAGGAGCCCAGCGAGCCAGGAGAGACATCCCACCGGCTGCGACTCCTGAGAATTAAGAGGTTGTCATGGACGGCCCTCTAACTGACCTCTCGCTCCTCTTTTCCCTCCTTCTGTCTATGTAATTCCCTCCTCTGAGTTGAGGATCAGGCTCAGTGGAATGGTGCCTGGCATTTTCCAGGCAGCTGAGACACATGGACACAGGTGTCAGTTTCCCAGGTACGGTC
Organism: Tragulus kanchil; assembly: GCA_022376925.1. Taxonomy (NCBI): domain Eukaryota; kingdom Metazoa; phylum Chordata; class Mammalia; order Artiodactyla; family Tragulidae; genus Tragulus; species Tragulus kanchil. The sequence goes on along the minus strand of JAIOJX010000030.1, from coordinate 17,233,038 downwards.
TTCCAGTTGACACCCCTTCTAATCCACCTCCAGTCTGCTACCTCTGTGGCTGCTGCTGCCAGACTGATGAGTCCCAGATGCCCCAGAGGCAGGACCTCACCCATGTGGTGCATGGAAGTCTGGGGACAGAGAGAGGGCTGGGAGTGGGGGAGGGATTCTGTACACACTCCGAGTGGAGAGGTCTTGCAAGTGGACACAGAGTAACCATTTTAGGCTTTGGGGCTTACCTTCTCGTGACAGGGAATGATCCAAGGATGTGGTTGTTCAGTTTCTTGGAGGTGAACCCAGAACCTGGCTGCCCATTTGCAGGGATTTCCCCAGTGGTCTCTGCAGCATTAGAGGATCAGCTCCCAATGCTAGTCTCACCTCCAACACCAATAGGAAGGTTGGGAGCACCCAAAATCTCCCTGGTGGCTAAGATGTTAAAGAATCCTCCTGCAAGGCAAGAGACCAGGGTTCGATCCCTGGGCCGGGAAGATCCTCTGGAGAAAGGGAATGGCTACCATACAGCCCTGAAACCTCTTCATTTTAAGCATATGGGGTCCAGTTTGTTTCCTCATTTGACTCCCTGTTCTTGGGGCAGATGACTGGAATTTAAGGTTAATAAAGAAAGATATTGTGGCCAGTTGAGATGTAGTATAGCATTCAGCCAGCCTCAGCTCACTACAGTCCTGTTAGCACCAAAATACATTTTCTTCCTCTCTTGATTTTTTTGTTGTTGTTGAGATTTTCCATGTCCACTGATATCCAAGTGCTGACATTTTTCTTCCTGTATCTTCCCCATGAGCTTTGACACAAGAGTGTATCTCCTTGCTCTCCTGTTATCTGGACACCAAGCCACAGCCAGTAAGCAGCACAACCTTGAAAAGGGTTTTACTTCTCAGCAGAGGAGCCCAGCGAGCCAGGAGAGACATCCCACCGGCTGCGACTCCTGAGAATTAAGAGGTTGTCATGGACGGCCCTCTAACTGACCTCTCGCTCCTCTTTTCCCTCCTTCTGTCTATGTAATTCCCTCCTCTGAGTTGAGGATCAGGCTCAGTGGAATGGTGCCTGGCATTTTCCAGGCAGCTGAGACACATGGACACAGGTGTCAGTTTCCCAGGTACGGTCTTCCAGTTGACACCCCTTCTAATCCACCTCCAGTCTGCTACCTCTGTGGCTGCTGCTGCCAGACTGATGAGTCCCAGATGCCCCAGAGGCAGGACCTCACCCATGTGGTGCATGGAAGTCTGGGGACAGAGAGAGGGCTGGGAGTGGGGGAGGGATTCTGTACACACTCCGAGTGGAGAGGTCTTGCAAGTGGACACAGAGTAACCATTTTAGGCTTTGGGGCTTACCTTCTCGTGACAGGGAATGATCCAAGGATGTGGTTGTTCAGTTTCTTGGAGGTGAACCCAGAACCTGGCTGCCCATTTGCAGGGATTTCCCCAGTGGTCTCTGCAGCATTAGAGGATCAGCTCCCAATGCTAGTCTCACCTCCAACACCAATAGGAAGGTTGGGAGCACCCAAAATCTCCCTGGTGGCTAAGATGTTAAAGAATCCTCCTGCAAGGCAAGAGACCCGGGTTCGATCCCTGGGCCGGGAAGATCCTCTGGAGAAAGGGAATGGCTACCCACTCCAGTATCTTGCCTGGAGAATTCCATGGACAGAGGAGCCTGGTGGGCTACAGTCCGTGGGGTCCCACAGAGTCAGACATGACTAAGTAGCTGAACACTTTTCTCAAGATCTCTCTTAGCACCAGTAATTCACTGACAGCAGATGTACTCATGGTTGTGGGTTATGACAGTGAAAGGCTACAGAATAAAGTCAGCCTAGGGGAAAGCACGGAGGAAAGAGTCCATGTGGGGCTTCCAGTTGTCCTCTCCTGGGGAGTCATGGGCAGCACCACTTTCTTGGTATCAGTGTATGAGCATAGCCTGAAGTACTGCCAACCATGGCAGCCCACTGAGCCTCGGTGTCCAGCGTGTTTATTCAGTCTCTGTCCTGACCGACAACGTGGTTGACCTCAGTCTCCAGCCCCTCCTGACGCCGAGCTGATACCACGTGACCCAAAGCCTGAACTCTGAGTCATCTCATTGTACTGTGCTGCACGACCATAGCCCCCAAGCAGACGGACCTGTATTTGGTATTCTATTCTGTGAGCTTGAGCATCGCCTCCCAGAAGCCTGTGGCAAAGGCCAGCGGTCTTCTGGGGCAAAGCTGATTCTTTACCAGGCAGCCGGTCTGTAATGCTGAGCCACTTGCAGAATTTGTTCAGTCAGTTAAGGCCGTGTGCTCCTGATCTGTACGAGACCGTTGGCCGTTGTGAGGATGGAGGTGAAAGAACCACAGATGAGCAACTGCTGGAAAGAGAAAAATTGCCCTGGAAAGGAAGAGAGGCTGCTCTGAAGACATGAACTGCAATATTATGTATGAACAGAGCAGGAGACATGAAACCCAAAGGGCGTGTGAAATACTGTTTTAGGTGGTGATTTATTCCTTGATTTTGTCCACAAGGTGTCTGTTAAACCAAGGATAAATATATCTTAACCTTCAGGATTGAGAGCTAGTTTTTCCAAAAGGCTTCAGGAAAATGAGAGTCTAGTTTTTCATCAGCACCCAAAATCCCCCTGGTGGCTAAGATGTTAAAGAATCCTCCTGCAAGGCAAGAGACCAGGGTTCGATCCCTGGGCCGGGAAGATCCTCTGGAGAAAGGGAATGGCTACCCACTCCAGTATCTTGCCTGGAGAATTCCATGGACAGAGGAGCCTGGTGGGCTACAGTCCGTGGGGTCCCACAGAGTCAGACATGACTAAGTAGCTGAACACTTTTCTCAAGATCTCTCTTAGCACCAGTAATTCACTGACAGCAGATGTACTCATGGTTGTGGGTTATGACAGTGAAAGGCTACAGAATAAAGTCAGCCTAGGGGAAAGCACGGAGGAAAGAGTCCATGTGGGGCTTCCAGTTGTCCTCTCCTGGGGAGTCATGGGCAGCACCACTTTCTTGGTATCAGTGTATGAGCATAGCCTGAAGTACTGCCAACCATGGCAGCCCACTGAGCCTCGGTGTCCAGCGTGTTTATTCAGTCTCTGTCCTGACCGACAACGTGGTTGACCTCAGTCTCCAGCCCCTCCTGACGCCGAGCTGATACCACGTGACCCAAAGCCTGAACTCTGAGTCATCTCATTGTACTGTGCTGCACGACCATAGCCCCCAAGCAGACGGACCTGTATTTGGTATTCTATTCTGTGAGCTTGGAGCATCGCCTCCCAGAAGCCTGTGGCAAAGGCCAGCGGTCTTCTGGGGCAAAGCTGATTCTTTACCAGGCAGCCGGTCTGTAATGCTGAGCCACTTGCAGAATTTGTTCAGTCAGTTAAGGCCGTGTGCTCCTGATCTGTACGAGACCGTTGGCCGTTGTGAGGATGGAGGTGAAAGAACCACAGATGAGCAACTGCTGGAAAGAGAAAAAAATTGCCCTGGAAAGGAAGAGAGGCTGCTCTGAAGACATGAACTGCAATATTATGTATGAACAGAGCAGGAGACATGAAACCCAAAGGGCGTGTGAAATACTGTTTTAGGTGGTGATTTATTCCTTGATTTTGTCCACAAGGTGTCTGTTAAACCAAGGATAAATATATCTTAACCTTCAGGATTGAGAGCTAGTTTTTCCAAAAAGGCAAGATGAATTGGAGTCCATTGGTAGAAATCATTTGCACTGGAGTCAATATAAGCATTGCTTTCTCTATACATCCATTCAGGCAGCAGAGGAATCAAGGGCCATAGGATGAAATGGGCTGTGTTTTGTAAGCATGTCAATAGTAATAACTATTGTAATTATAACAATAATGACTACCATTTATAGAATGCTTCCAAGTGCCAAGTACTGTTAGATTATTTACCAACATTATAACATTTAATTATTGGAACATCACTAGGGGGTAGGTATTATTATCCGAGTTTTATAAATGTGAAAACTGAACCTGAGTGTGGTACTTTAAGCTGAGTCAATAGCTTAAAGGCTCAAAGGTTTATAGAGTTAAGATTCAACCCATGGTTTCCTGACATTAGTCTTCTGGCCTTAACCTGCTACAAGTCCTTATGGTGGACATGGTTAACATGGTCTGCAGGGTAGAGGTAAACCTCTGGTTTACTGGTTTGGTATTTAATGTGCTTATTTAAAAAGTGGCTTCAGAAGACTATTGTGAATTTCCTGGCGATCCTGTGGTTAGGACGCGGTGTTGTCACTGTCAGGGGCCTAGATTTGATCCCCAGTTGGGTAACGAAGATCCTTTAAACCAAAAATACATAAATAAAAAAAAAAGATGATGCATGTGCTAAGACTGAGGCTGGGTCCCTGAGGACCTCAAGTTTCAACATGAAAGACTTTGAGAGGGCAAAGGCGATGAGGTGGGGGTTGGGGGGTTGGGAGACAATTGATTTTGATGACTTCACCACAGCGATATACACTCAGCCTCAGACTTAGCTCCCAGCCTGGGGTGGCAGGTTCAGTCTGTGCATCTACACCAGAAGCGAGGTGTAGGCATCTTGCTAGGATGAGATTTACAGACATAAAACAGAGGAGGGAATCGTGTTGGGATTCTTTAGATTCATACTCTCCAAGGGCAAGAAGAGTGTCTCATTTAGTGTTCTCTCTCCAGCATCTAGCAGAGCGAAGGGCACCCTGGAGAGGTTTAATGCATGTTGAATGAATGAATGAGCAGATATGTGAAGTAGTTAGGTGAGATGCATCTCTTCTGGGATTGAGTTGAATGAAAAAACAAGATCAGCTTTTGGGTGTTTTTGGACACTTTGTGTGTTTTCAGAAGGTTCCCAGGTACTTTCAAAATGATGCTGGACATTGGTGTGACTCTTTCTAGTTTTAAGCGAGTTTTATGTACTTTATATCATTTCATCCTTACAGCATCCTTGGAGTTAAGTTTTACAGTGTTCATTTTAGATAAATGGAGGGGACACTCGAGGTTCACTGAGGCTAAATGACTTGCTGAAGGCTATATAATTCATGAAGGACAAAGACATTGTGACCGCAGATTCAGGGTTCTTTCTAGGACCGTAGGGGTGATGGTGGGCGCAGGTTATAACGGCGTTCCTCCAGCCCCCTGACTGCTATGGTCGTGATGGCTAACATGCTTCCTGGCAGAGCTGGATTTTGCAGCGCATTGTTGTTGTGACAAGTTGGGTTCCCCCAGCTAATGATTCTTTGTTGGCTGGACTAAAGCTCTCCAGCGCTGGCCCTGGAAATGACCTTGCTGGGGGGCTGGGGTCACCATGAGTTTGTCCTGGAAGCCTGAGGTTGCCCCTCCTTGAATTCCTCCTGCTTTATGAACCAGCCCATCCTGGAGCATAGTCAGGGCTTCTCACGGCAGAGACCGGAAGCAAAGTGGCTGCTTGGAGACCAGGTGAGATTACGGCTGTCTTGACTAATCTGGGTGTAAACAACAAAACACTGTAAAAGTCAAATAAAAGTTTTTAAAAAAGATATTGAAACTTGCAATCCCAGTGGTGCTATAGCTTTTAGCAGCCCCTCTTCTTTCTTCCCCCCCACCCCAAATAAACAGCTTTTTTCATTTTTGAAGTATAGTTGAGTTACACTGTTGCGTTAGTTTCAGGTGTACAGCAAAGTGATTCAATTATACATATATATATATTATTTTTAAGATTTTTTTCATTATAGGTTATTATAAGATATTGAATATAGTTCCCTGTGCCCTATACGAAATCCTTATTTGTATAGGTTATGTATAGTAGTATGTATCTGCTAATCTCAAACTTTTAATTTATCTATACCTCCACACTTTGCCCCTTTGAGAATCATAAGCTTGTTTTCTATGTCTGTGGATCTACTTCTGTTTTATAAAGAAGTTCATTTGTATCATTTTGTTTTAGATTCTGCACATAAATGGTATCACATTTGTCTTTCTCTGTCTGACTTCCTTCACTTTAGATTACTGCCAAACATTTTAATGGTATCCATTGAGTGCTCCCAGTTTTACTTTGTACTTTATATCATTTCATCCTTACAGCATCCTTGGAGTTAAGTTTTACAGTGTTCATTTTAGATAAATGGAGGGGACACTCGAGGTTCACTGAGGCTAAATGACTTGCTGAAGGCTATATAATTCATGAAGGACAAAGACATTGTGACCGCAGATTCAGGGTTCTTTCTAGGACCGTAGGGGTGATGGTGGGCGCAGGTTATAACGGCGTTCCTCCAGCCCCCTGACTGCTATGGTCGTGATGGCTAACATGCTTCCTGGCAGAGCTGGATTTTGCAGCGCATTGTTGTTGTGACAAGTTGGGTTCCCCCAGCTAATGATTCTTTGTTGGCTGGACTAAAGCTCTCCAGCGCTGGCCCTGGAAATGACCTTGCTGGGGGGCTGGGGTCACCATGAGTTTGTCCTGGAAGCCTGAGGTTGCCCCTCCTTGAATTCCTCCTGCTTTATGAACCAGCCCATCCTGGAGCATAGTCAGGGCTTCTCACGGCAGAGACCGGAAGCAAAGTGGCTGCTTGGAGACCAGGTGAGATTACGGCTGTCTTGACTAATCTGGGTGTAAACAACAAAACACTGTAAAAGTCAAATAAAAGTTTTTAAAAAAGATATTGAAACTTGCAATCCCAGTGGTGCTATAGCTTTTAGCAGCCCCTCTTCTTTCTTCCCCCCCACCCCAAATAAACAGCTTTTTTCATTTTTGAAGTATAGTTGAGTTACACTGTTGCGTTAGTTTCAGGTGTACAGCAAAGTGATTCAATTATACATATATATATATTATTTTTAAGATTTTTTTCATTATAGGTTATTATAAGATATTGAATATAGTTCCCTGTGCCCTATACGAAATCCTTATTTGTATAGGTTATGTATAGTAGTATGTATCTGCTAATCTCAAACTTTTAATTTATCTATACCTCCACACTTTGCCCCTTTGAGAATCATAAGCTTGTTTTCTATGTCTGTGGATCTACTTCTGTTTTATAAAGAAGTTCATTTGTATCATTTTATTTTTAGATTCTGCACATAAATGGTATCACATTTGTCTTTCTCTGTCTGACTTCCTTCACTTAGTATGATGATCTCTAGGTTCGTCCATGTTGCTGCAAACAGCAATATTTCATTCTTTTTAATGACTGAGTAGTATTCCATTATGTATATATACAGTATCTTCTTTATCTATTCATCTATTGATGGATATTTAAGTTGTTTCTATGTCTTGGCTGTTGTAAACAGTGCTGCAGTGAATGTTGGGGGCGTATTTCCTTTCAGACCATGTTTTTATGTGGATACATACCCAGGAGTGGGATTGCAGGATGATATGGTTGCTCTAGTTTTAGTTTTTTAGCATTGTCCCATATTCCCATTTAACACTGTTCTTCATAGTGGAACAGCCACTCTTCTGGTAAGACTTGTTCAGTGATAAAACTTTGGGGGAGAATCATGTCATTAATTCTCCTTCTGAGACAACCTAGAGGCATGATCAGTAACTGATCTCCTTGCTGGCACAGGGCATGACTGAGAGTGGACACCCTTGACCTAAGATGCTGGAACACTGAGTAGAGAGAGAAACCTAGTTGCTGCTGCCTATCAATTCTCTGTTAATTACTCATATTTCTAGTTGTAGCTGCTTTCTCAGCAAAGGGTGTATACACAGAACTATTAACTCTTGAAACCTTTTATCAGCATAGTATTCTGGTGGGTTCAGCTTGCCATCCTTTCTGTCCCAGGAAGGGTACCAGAGTGAGTCTTCCTGCTGGTTTTTGCCTTAAAAGGAAGACCTGTGCAGACCTCCTAGTGGGCTCAGGGCATGGGGAAGGGGCTGCCTCGAGATTCTGAGGAAATCTCGTGTTATGCTCATGACGAGCCATTGCTCCTTTAGTCCCAGCTGAGTTGTATAGCACCCCGTCATGGTTATTGTTTATAGGACATTGTTCTCAAATGCTGAAGTTCTATCGATGGCTCATTGAGAAGTTGTCAATTACTTGAGAAAATGTGTTTATAAACTGAAATAAAAGAGGACACTCAGATCCAAGTCATGGATTATGTTCGATGTTTCTACTGCACTTGGAGTTTTCTGAAGGTGTGACTAGTCGTGGATTACTTTTTTTATAAAGAAGTTCATTTGTATCATTTAGATTCTGCACATAAATGGTATCACATTTGTCTTTCTCTGTCTGACTTCCTTCACTTAGTATGATGATCTCTAGGTTCGTCCATGTTGCTGCAAACAGCAATATTTCATTCTTTTTAATGACTGAGTAGTATTCCATTATGTATATATACAGTATCTTCTTTATCTATTCATCTATTGATGGATATTTAAGTTGTTTCTATGTCTTGGCTGTTGTAAACAGTGCTGCAGTGAATGTTGGGGGCGTATTTCCTTTCAGACCATGTTTTTATGTGGATACATACCCAGGAGTGGGATTGCAGGATGATATGGTTGCTCTAGTTTTAGTTTTTAGCATTGTCCCATATTCCCATTTAACACTGTTCTTCATAGTGGAACAGCCACTCTTCTGGTAAGACTTGTTCAGTGATAAAACTTTGGGGGAGAATCATGTCATTAATTCTCCTTCTGAGACAACCTAGAGGCATGATCAGTAACTGATCTCCTTGCTGGCACAGGGCATGACTGAGAGTGGACACCCTTGACCTAAGATGCTGGAACACTGAGTAGAGAGAGAAACCTAGTTGCTGCTGCCTATCAATTCTCTGTTAATTACTCATATTTCTAGTTGTAGCTGCTTTCTCAGCAAAGGGTGTATACACAGAACTATTAACTCTTGAAACCTTTTATCAGCATAGTATTCTGGTGGGTTCAGCTTGCCATCCTTTCTGTCCCAGGAAGGGTACCAGAGTGAGTCTTCCTGCTGGTTTTTGCCTTAAAAGGAAGACCTGTGCAGACCTCCTAGTGGGCTCAGGGCATGGGGAAGGGGCTGCCTCGAGATTCTGAGGAAATCTCGTGTTATGCTCATGACGAGCCATTGCTCCTTTAGTCCCAGCTGAGTTGTATAGCACCCCGTCATGGTTATTGTTTATAGGACATTGTTCTCAAATGCTGAAGTTCTATCGATGGCTCATTGAGAAGTTGTCAATTACTTGAGAAAATGTGTTTATAAACTGAAATAAAAGAGGACACTCAGATCCAAGTCATGGATTATGTTCGATGTTTCTACTGCACTTGGAGTTTTCTGAAGGTGTGACTAGTCTAGACTCTTTTCCTAAAACTGCTCAAGAGCTCTTGAGACTTGCCTCTCCTTTCATGGAAATTGGGCGATGCTCTCGGGATCTTTGTCCTTGGCCGGGGGAGAGCAGTATGGCCAGGAGCGGGGGTGGTGGTTGCTGCCTAAAGAGGTGGGGAGGGGAACAGAACGTCATATCAGAAAGACTTCTTCCTTGACAGCTGATCCTGAGCTAAAAGCACCATTGACTTGGGCAAAGTAGAGAAGGTGGGAAACTCTCTAACCATTGTTGGTCTTTCCTCTGATGTCAGCATTGCCTACTTATCTCAATCTTCTCTGCTTAAAGGTTTTTCCTATCTCTCCTGGTGAGGAGCTCAATAATTGGTTAAATTCCTTTACACTGCCATAGTAGGGACTTGATGAGTTATTCCTGCCTAATGTATGGACTTTACTTTCTAACTGAGATGAGAGGATCTCACGTAGCTCAGAACAAGGATGGTGGGTTTTGAAACCTCAGTGATGGAGACATTTGATGTTCTGATTGGAGAGACATTAACCAGAGTAGCTGTTTGGGGAACTAAATGAGAAACTGTCTCTTAAAGACTCTCTTGAGTTTCGTGAGAAAATTATTAGAACTTGGAACCCACAGTGGTGCTGTAGCTCTGAGCAGCCCGTCTTCTGATGCAGGCTGTTTGGCGGTCACCTACCCTTGGCTGCTGCTGCTTCCATGTTGGGTTGGCTCTGGTTTCAAGCTGACATCCTTTGGGGCACAGGCATAGATGTGGTCATCCCTGGTGAGTGTGCTGACATCAAGCATCAGGCTGAAAAGCGAGTCACGTCTGCAGAGACTAGAGAGGCTGGCCTTCTGCGTCGCAGCTCGGCTGGCTTTGGCTACTGCGTGGAGCCTCACTGTTCTTTGGGCTTTCCTGGCTTTCTCGCTCCAGCATCAGTCTTCTCCTCATAGTTAATTCATGCTGTGTTCTTGTCTGAGTCACGCTTTTCTTCAGCAGCCTCTTTACAGCTGTGCTGGCCTGATTCTGTACTCCTCCTCCTGTATCGGGGGGAGGGAGGAGCCGGGCTGACAACCACTTCACCTGCAGAACCTAGCTGGTGCCTGCATTTAACAAATGCTTAATAAATATTCTCAAAGCTCCTCCTGAAAGTCAACGTTGGAGCTCTTAAGGGAGTACGAGGCTTGTTTTCCCCAGCGTGGTGGCACTGTGTCCTATGCCACTCTGTTCATGGAGCACTACAGAATAGCACGGAGGCCCGTATTTCTCACTGGCCATCAGTAAGAAATGCAGTGACTGTCTAGACATTCACGATAGGATGGATTCCCCCAGATAGGATGTGTTTATGTCTTTTGATTAAAGAACTGTGATCGGATCTCCAAAGTGCTATAAAAATTGTGTGGCTTTAGAATTCAGTAGCAGAAGTAAAGACCCTTGAGGAAAAACCTGGCTCAGCTTCTGATTTTGGTATGGTCCATTGTAGCTGTGGTTCAAGTTGAGATGCTCGAGTGGGTGGTTCATCTCTGGGACGTGTCTGGTTCACGTGCAGAAGTTCAGGTGGGCAGATCAGCTCTGGGGAGTCCCTTGTTCTAGGTGGGGTGCTCAGGTGGGCAGTCAACAGACCTAGGAAGAGGTGACCCAGGATAAGAAGAAATTGACCTTCAGGATTTTGGGGTACATTTTCTTTTGATACTAAAATTTCTTAGAATTTAGCAATATGTATTGGGCTGGCTCCTGCAGGAGTCATGTTTGACCCTTTGTTAATCCCATGAGCTGTAGCCCGCCAGGCTCCTCTGTCTATGGAATTCTCCAGGCAAGATTGCTAGAGTGGGTTGCTATGCCCTTTTCCAGGGGATCTTCCCAACCCAAGAATCAAACCCGTATCTCCTGCTTTGCAAGCAGATTCTTTACTGTCTGAACCACCAGGGAAGCAGTTGAAGGTGATGGAATTCCAGCTGAGCTATTTAAAATCCTAAAGGATGATGCTGTTAAAGTGGTGCACTCAATATGCCAGCAAATTTGGAAAGCTCAGCATTGGCCACAGGACTGGAAAAGGTCAGTTTTCATTCCAGTCCTAAAGAAGGGCAGTGTGAACACTGTTCAAACTATCCCACAGTTGCACTTATTTCAGGGGAGGTTCGGGGCGGGGTACATATGTGTTCATGTATGGATGTGAGAGTTGGACCATAATGAAGTCTGACGACAAAAGAATTGATGCTTCGAACTGTGGTGTTAAAGACTCTTGAGAGTTCCTTGACAGCAAGGAGATCAAGCCAATCAATTCTAAAGGAAATCCACCCTGAATATTCATTGCAAGGACAGATGTTGAAGCTGAACCTCCAATACTTTGGCCACCTGATGAGAAGAGCCAACTCACTGGAAAAGACCCTGATGCTGGGAAAGATTGAGGGCAGGAGAAGAAGGGGCCAGCAGAAGATGAGATGGTTGGATGGTATCACTGACTCAATAGACACACGTTTGAGCAAAGTCTGGGAGACAGTGAAGGATAAAGAAGCCTAGTGTGCTGCAGTCCATGGGTTGCAAAGAATGTGACACAACTGAGGGACTGAACAACAACAACCTGCAGGAGATGCAGGTTTGATCCCTGGGTCAGGAAGACCCCTGGAGAAGGACCTGATAACCCACTCAAGTGTTCTTGCCTGAAAAATCCCATGTACCTCGGAGCCTGGCAGGCTACAGTCCAAGGAATTGCCAAGAGCTGGACATGACTGAGGAGTAACACACATACCTATCTGGCAGGACAGCCCTGCTCTGCCTTCCCACCTTCAAGTTCTTGCTCAATCGGGTACATTTTCTTTTGATACTAAAATTTCGAATTTAGCAAGTTGTACTGGGCTGGCCCCTGCAGGAGTCATGTTTGACCCTTTGTTAATCCCATGAGCTGTAGCCCGCCAGGCTCCTCTGTCTATGGAATTCTCCAGGCAAGATTGCTAGAGTGGGTTGCTATGCCCTTTTCCAGGGGATCTTCCCAACCCAAGAATCAAACCCGTATCTCCTGCTTTGCAAGCAGATTCTTTACTGTCTGAACCACCAGGGAAGCAGTTGAAGGTGATGGAATTCCAGCTGAGCTATTTAAAATCCTAAAGGATGATGCTGTTAAAGTGGTGCACTCAATATGCCAGCAAATTTGGAAAGCTCAGCATTGGCCACAGGACTGGAAAAGGTCAGTTTTCATTCCAGTCCTAAAGAAGGGCAGTGTGAACACTGTTCAAACTATCCCACAGTTGCACTTATTTCAGGGGAGGTTCGGGGCGGGGTACATATGTGTTCATGTATGGATGTGAGAGTTGGACCATAAAGAAGTCTGACGACAAAAGAATTGATGCTTTCGAACTGTGGTGTTAAAGACTCTTGAGAGTTCCTTGACAGCAAGGAGATCAAGCCAATCAATTCTAAAGGAAATCCACCCTGAATATTCATTGCAAGGACAGATGTTGAAGCTGAACCTCCAATACTTTGGCCACCTGATGAGAAGAGCCAACTCACTGGAAAAGACCCTGATGCTGGGAAAGATTGAGGGCAGGAGAAGAAGGGGCCAGCAGAAGATGAGATGGTTGGATGGTATCACTGACTCAATAGACACACGTTTGAGCAAAGTCTGGGAGACAGTGAAGGATAAAGAAGCCTAGTGTGCTGCAGTCCATGGGTTGCAAAGAATGTGACACAACTGAGGGACTGAACAACAACAACCTGCAGGAGATGCAGGTTTGATCCCTGGGTCAGGAAGACCCCTGGAGAAGGACCTGATAACCCACTCAAGTGTTCTTGCCTGAAAAATCCCATGTACCTCGGAGCCTGGCAGGCTACAGTCCAAGGAATTGCCAAGAGCTGGACATGACTGAGGGAGTAACACACATACCTATCTGGCAGGACAGCCCTGCTCTGCCTCACCTTCAGATCCTTGACATATTGTTTCTTTGCTCAGGCCTCTTTGTTCCCCTGTTTCAGTGTCCAGCTCAACGCCGGGCCCCTGTGTCGACAGTCCAGACAGAAGGGAGCTCTTTATGGACTCCGATAGTTCATGGAGCTCAACTACTTACCACTGCTTCCCATTCACCACCTTGTGCTACAGTTCACATTCATGCTTCTGATTTCTAATTGGGTGATCCTTTTTCAGAAGGCATTTTCTAGTGCCTTTTGCTTCTCCTGCAATGATGGTTCCATGTTCCCACATAGTCCGCATTCAACAAATCCTGGTTATTGATACTACTTTGCAGTTGAGCCCTTACCTATGAAGGCAGGAATATATTTTGCTGTATGATGTATAGCGTAATTGGAAGGGTTTACTGACATCGTTTACTTTCCCCCCTTATTTAATAAGTCATTTACTTCTAAAACAAGGAATCTGTAACATTTATCTGAAATGATTTATTACAAAAAAGAAAAATGGTTTAAACTGGCTTAAGTCAAATCTACAAATAACATTTAGTATCAATTCTACTGTCTCACTGGAGGAAAAATAAGATTCCCATTTTGAAACCTAGTTTGTGGTCACTTCACCAGAGCCCCGAGGACCTCTTTTCTGGGTATAAGGTCACCAGGCACAACCTCTTTTCTCCCCTAAAAGCTAAGAGGTCCCCTCCAGCCACCTTCCCAGGCACTTCCCTCACCACCTCTCCCAGAGCAGCATATTTACCTCCTTTTCTGGTGTGACTGGTGGACACACAGCAACTTGTGCTAAAACAGAAAATCTACAAAAAACAATGTTCTCCAACTTTCATGGGCCCTAGGATAGAATGAATGGGGCTTTCTAGGTGACTCAGTGATAAAGAATCTGCCTTTCAGTGCAGGAGAAACAAGTAACTTGTGTTCAATCCCTGGGTCAGGAAGATCCCCTGGAGAAGGGAATGGCTACCCAGGCCAGTACTCTTGCAGGAAAATTCCGTGGGTGGAGGAACCTGGTGGGCTACAGTCCATGGGTCCACAAAGAGCTGGATATGACTGAATGAGCATGAGTTCAAAACACAAGGGATATAATGAATGAGAAATTGAGACATTTTTGTACAGATACTAGGGCACAGATGAGAGACGGATCTAAGACAGTCTCTAATTAAAACAAAACAAAACAAAATGCAGCATTATACAAATTAATAATTATTAGCCATCTAAACACATGCTATTTCAACAAACTGACCAATAATTACTGCTGGAGAGAGACTGTGCATTCGTTCTCATTCACTCATGTGCTCCAGTTATAAGCAGGTCTGCTAAACGTTTCTGTGTCCATTGCTGTTACAAGAACTGTGAAGGATCCTCAGAAGTCCTTGTCCAAGTATTAGGTCTCTCTCCCAAGAGCCGTCACATTGAAAGCAGTGTCTGAATAAGTAAAGATACATATGTCTTCAGTTTTACTCATAGCTGCAGTGGGGCATGCGGATGGCCATTGTAACACGGTGTTGACTGGTTGAACAGTTTGTCATGAGACTCTGTGCTAGTCTTCAGGAGCTTCAGAAGCAACGGGACTGATATCCAGCGTCTCCAATAAAATGGTTAGTGATCACTGGTTCTTGAAACCCTGTGAGGGAAGGATGGGGGTGCCATCTTCAGCTTCTTTCACTGAAGGATTGTTGTTCCTTGAAAGCAGGATAAAGAAGCTGTAAACCTCTCTGCTTAGCTTCATTTTCCTTGCCCACAATGTGAGTTGCTCCATCAAGGTCCCTTCCACATATAAGACCCTATAGTTTCTTTAATTCCATTAGAAGGTTCATGAAAAAAACTGCACTATATAGATAGTACAGAACAAGCCCTTCCTATATACATACTTACAAGAATTCACTCTGTCCCTGTCTCAAGGCTTTTGTCTGATGTGCGTGAAGACAGCATCGCTGCAGGGAACAATTCTTTGCGAAGGTCCAGAGGCACCTTCCTGTACGATAGATGTGTTTATGGAAGGTTGCATGGTAACCACATGTGGGCTCATCATCTCATAGACTAAATACACTGAAGGGAGCTTTTATAAAAAAAAAAATCTGTGACAGGCTGTTTTGTAGAGAGAATGCTATTCTTAAAGTAGGTGATGTTTCCCTGTTTTGGTTAATCTGAAAGATCACATATTTGCTCCAGATCTTTTTCCTCCATCATTGCCTGTAGTAGAAATCCTGAGGGACCATGAGGGGCATGCAGTGAGTTGGTGCTAGTGGATATGTTGAGTCCTGAAAAGGTGAAGGCAGTGATGAGGACTGAGAGGGGCTGGTTTATGGAGAGCAAAATATGTAGGGTGCAAGCAGGCTGCCTTGGGTACACCCAGTGGGTCCAATGGAGACAGACAAGGTTCAGACCAAAATATGGGGGAGGGTGCACTCTTGGGACACCAGGGTCTGCAACGTTTCTGTGTCCATTGCTGTTACAAGAACTGTGAAGGATCCTCAGAAGTCCTTGTCCAAGTATTAGGTCTCTCTCCCAAGAGCCGTCACATTGAAAGCAGTGTCTGAATAAGTAAAGATACATATGTCTTCAGTTTTACTCATAGCTGCAGTGGGGCATGCGGATGGCCATTGTAACACGGTGTTGACTGGTTGAACAGTTTGTCATGAGACTCTGTGCTAGTCTTCAGGAGCTTCAGAAGCAACGGGACTGATATCCAGCGTCTCCAATAAAATGGTTAGTGATCACTGGTTCTTGAAACCCTGTGAGGGAAGGATGGGGGTGCCATCTTCAGCTTCTTTCACTGAAGGATTGTTGTTCCTTGAAAGCAGGATAAAGAAGCTGTAAACCTCTCTGCTTAGCTTCATTTTCCTTGCCCACAATGTGAGTTGCTCCATCAAGGTCCCTTCCACATATAAGACCCTATAGTTTCTTTAATTCCATTAGAAGGTTCATGAAAAAAACTGCACTATATAGATAGTACAGAACAAGCCCTTCCTATATACATACTTACAAGAATTCACTCTGTCCCTGTCTCAAGGCTTTTGTCTGATGTGCGTGAAGACAGCATCGCTGCAGGGAACAATTCTTTGCGAAGGTCCAGAGGCACCTTCCTGTACGATAGATGTGTTTATGGAAGGTTGCATGGTAACCACATGTGGGCTCATCATCTCATAGACTAAATACACTGAAGGGAGCTTTTATAAAAAAAAAAATCTGTGACAGGCTGTTTTGTAGAGAGAATGCTATTCTTAAAGTAGGTGATGTTTCCCTGTTTTGGTTAATCTGAAAGATCACATATTTGCTCCAGATCTTTTTCCTCCATCATTGCCTGTAGTAGAAATCCTGAGGGACCATGAGGGGCATGCAGTGAGTTGGTGCTAGTGGATATGTTGAGTCCTGAAAAGGTGAAGGCAGTGATGAGGACTGGAGAGGGGGCTGGTCGTTTATGGAGAGCAAAATATGTAGGGGTGCAAGCAGGCTGCCTTGGGTACACCCAGTGGGTCCAATGGAGACAGACAAGGTTCAGACCTGGAAAAACATAGGTAGGAAGGGAGCAGCTGGAAGGAGTCCTTAGGTGCTACTCTTGGGACTTTAGTGTGATTCATCAGGAGTTGAGAGTGTCAGGGGGATATTAGGATATGGGTGAAGCTTAATGAACCAACACATATTTGTCAAATAACTTCTGTGTCACCATGCTAAATATTTATACTTATTCCTTATATTAAAGTAAGAAAAATACCATCTCCAGAACCCTAAACTCTAGTTGGAGGAAGAAGATACGAAGAGTCAGGTAAGAAATGAAGTTACCCACAAAAACAAACACAATTGGTGTAAATGGAAAAACTCTGTTTTGGATTGAAAATACCAGTTAAGAAATACAGAATTTGGTTCCCTGAATCATACAGCCAATGCCCACTGGCTATTTATTTGAAATATATGTTAGTGTGTATGTTTCCATGCTACTCTCTCTGTTCTGGGGCTCTGTGACAACCTACAGAAGCGGGGATTGAGAGGGAGGCTTGAGAGGGAGGAGATGTACATATACCTATGACTGATCCATGTTGATGTGTGGTCAAAACCAACACAATATTGGAGTTATCCTTCAATTAAAAATAAACAATTTTTTTAAAGAAGCTAAAAAAAAATTCAGAATTGTGAATATCTAAGAATTTTAGTAGGCTTCACCCTCATAGGCGTCAGCAGTACAAAATGGCTACCAGAAAACAAGTACTGTCTCAGGCTTCAGGAATAAAGGCTTGGTGCCCAGGGCAGGAGGGCCAGGGGGCCTTGGCACCCTGCACAGCTGAGCTCATTTGGCATGTGGCACATGTGACATTTTGAGAGGCATGTGGAAATGTTGCAATGGGACAGTGCCAGGAAAGGGAAGGGGCTAGAAGACACATCAAATTAGGAACAGTTCATCCTTTCCTTGTGCCACAAACAGTTATGAGTGTCTGCCAGCTAACCAGCACCAGGAAACATGTGAGGGCATCAGATTAAAGCTTGGCATCCTTGGAAATGCTAAATGAGGCCTCACCTTTCTGGAGAAGAAAGGACTTTGGGGTGAAACTTAAACACAACTGTGGGCTTCTGTGGTGGCTCAGATGGCGAAAAATCTGCCCGCAGTGTGGGAGACCTGGGTTTGATCTCTGGCTTGGAGAGATTCCCTGGAGAAGAGAATGGCAGCCGATTCCACTATTCGTGTCTGGAGATTTCTGTGGACAGAGGAGCCTGGTGAGCTATCATTCATGGGGTCGCAGAGAGTCAGACATGACTGAGCAACAAACACTTTTCACATAGAAGGAAAGTTCTGAAGGGTAAGACAAGGGCCAAAGGATGGCCATTAGAGGAATGCAGGATTGGACCCAGATAAGGAAAAATTGGGGTAACCATTGGAGCAGATGAATGATAAGTTGTTTATGAGAAGATTTTATAGGTCTGTGAAATTTTAAAAATTGGGAAACACCGTCCAGTTCTCTTCCTGGCTTGAAGGCTGTCATTGATGTCATGAATTGTAATAGTAAGTGCTAAATTTGTGGTAGGCACAGCAGATGCTGTGGAAATTGGTAGAAGGGAGAGACGGTCGCTTCCCTCCCAGGCAGCAGGGGATGTTTCCTTAAAAAGGAAATATCTAATTTAGGAGCTGGACTCAGGTGTACACTCCCGGCTTGGAAAGACAATGCTCTGGGTTTCTGAGGCTGAGGGATGGGTGGGTGGGTGGTCTCAGGCAGGGGACTGGCAGGAATGGAGTGCAGTGGCTGCCAGGACAGGTCCCACCCGTGAAGTTGGAGTGACCCAACTTACTGAACCAAACCAGGGTGCCCCTGGGA
The DNA here is from genome assembly GCA_022376925.1 of Tragulus kanchil. Taxonomy (NCBI): domain Eukaryota; kingdom Metazoa; phylum Chordata; class Mammalia; order Artiodactyla; family Tragulidae; genus Tragulus; species Tragulus kanchil. Next base: position 17,214,630 of record JAIOJX010000030.1, on the reverse strand, counting down.
AAGCTGGCTGTGAGCAGATAGTATGGCTATGTGTTAGATTGCCCTCTCTGTAGACACTAGAGCCTTCCCATTTCAGACCTCCACAGATTTGCAAGCTCTCCTCTGATACACTTCTGGCATCCTGGCAGTCAGAACTCTCAGAGTCCATTTTCCCTTTAATAACTTTGTGTCACACACAGGGCTCTTTGGTTGTCCCAAAGAGTCACACAAACCCACCTTGGATAAACTGGGTCCATTCCTCGTGGCATGGAGTGGGGTCCGGGGAGGGTGGGGCAGGCCATACCCACCCATCGTCCTGGGTTCATCCTCAATGAGATACTCTAGGTGGCCTGACCCGAATCAGATGCCCATTCTACACCACCTGTAGCCCTGATGATGGAGGTGGCGCCCGCTCTTCTCAGATCTGGACTGTACATCCAGGTGGGGAATGAGGAGACAGGAATCTGCCATGCTGCGGGGTTGGCGCTAGTCCCAGAACAAGGCAGGGCACCGGACTGGTGGACCGTGAGGTGTCCATGAGTTCGTGCCTGGGAGAGTCCCCGGGCTGGACTGCAGTCATACTGTGGACGCCCTGCTGACTCCGGTCGGTAATTAAAGCCTGAGTTTCTTCATTCATGAGCTGAAAGGAAACAGCCATGGGTTCTTGCTGACACAAGCAGGTCAGAGGCAGGGCTGTGTCCCTGGGCAGCCCTCACAAAACCCTGTTTCCTAGGGCAGCTTTCTTTCGCCCGGAGTTGCTTGTCCAAGAAACCTGCATTTAAATTAGACTTCATTTTTTTTTCCTTAGCAGAGATTCTGCGTCCACAGTCTGGGGTGGGGTCTGGGATTGGCATCTGCGCTCAGCACCCCGGCTCTTGCCTGGCGGATGCACACGGCCTGTGGCCGCACTTGGAGAAAGCTGCCTTGGGTGCCTGTCGGCTTCCCTGCCCCCTCTCCTAGGTTCCACTTCAGATTGTTAATATTTCGCCAACAAATGGTTACCTGTACAAGGGGAACTCTTTCAGGGCCTGGAGGAGTGAATGGTTTTGCAAAGGGAAGCATAATCTTTTGATGATGGAGCCCACTGTTTTGTTCCTTCTCCTCCGTCTCCCAGGGAAGGGATATTGGGGTTTGTCAAAACTCCATGAAGGCCTTTTTTTTTTTTCTGGATTCAAGGCGCCTGTTATTGCGGGAGCCTGTGATAACGCCAGGCGCTAGTATTACTTTAAGTCTCAGTTTTAAAATAGCTGCAGGGCTGCACCTGGAATAAAAATGAATTAAAAAGAAAATCACTGAGTGGAATTTAAATAGTGCCTCAGGGATAGGCTTGTTCTTCTGGTGCCATCCTTTAGACCCACAAGAGGATTTTTCTTTTTTTTTTTTTCTTCCTTTCTGAAAGCTTCCCAGAATGCCACTCATATGAGCAGACATGCTTTTGTCATCTTTTCTTCTTTGGGGTTTTAAAAAGACCACTTTGAAGGAAGGCTCCTCTGTCTTCTCTAGTCATTTATCAGATTGGGTACCAAGTGGCTGACATGTAAACCACCTGCTAGTGAGGGACCAGGTACGACAGTCCAGTTAGGTGTGGCCCCTGCCCTCAAGGAACTTTCTGGAGGATGTGAAGGCACAAGTCCAAAGGCACCCTGGTAATGTGGGGGTTCCTGTGTGCCATGGAAGGAGCATAGGACCCTCTGCCTGGGGAGCCACCCTGGAGCTGAATCATATACAAGATGGCGGAGTTTGGGGGAACAGCATGTGTGTAGAGGGAAGGGCGTGGCGCTGTAGCCAGGCCAGCGGGATGTGTGGAGAAATGCAGGAGGTGTGGTGGGGAAGGCTGGCAGGGCCAGATCAAGGGACGTGTGTGCTGTGGGGAATTGTCTGGATATGGTTTTGTAGGCGAGAAAAAATTAAGTAGGAGAGTGGTGTGGTAGAATTTTCTTTTTTTTTTTTTTAAATTCTTTTTTATTTTGTATTGGGGTATAACTGATTAACAACATTGTGGAAGTTTCAAGAGAACAGCAAAGGGACTCAGCCATTCGTATCCATGTATCCATTTTGTCCCAAGCTCCCCTGCCATCCAGGCTGCCACAGGACACTGAGCAGAGTTCCCTGTGCTGTCCAGTAGGTTCTTGTTGGTTAGCCATTTTAAATAAAGCAGTGTGTACAGGTCAACCCCAGACTTCCTACTGATCCCTTCCGCCCACTGATTTTGCTTTTTTAAATGACCATTTTGACAGTGGACCAGAGATGGTATTGGAGAGTATGTGGGGTTGATCCTGGAGACAAGAAAACCTATTTGGAAGCTTCGGCAATGGCCCAGGTGAGCTATGAGAAAGGTTTGAGTTCGGCCAGGGCACTGGGATGAAGAACTGACAAAAAAGAGAGATGTTTAGAAGATACAGCAGAGCAAGAGATGCTCTGATCTAAGAAGGAATGAAGCCAGGTATCAGGAGTGGCCACAACCTAGAGATGGAAATGGCAGTGAGACTTGAAGACTGTCCTTGGGTTTGGCAGTCATGAAGTTCCTGTAACCCTGGCCTTAAAACATCAGCTCAAAAGCATCCACTAGGGGAGAGAAGGGTGGAGGAAGTAGGGTAAGAGAGGATGGAAGGGAAGAATAAAGACAGTATTCAACGGTGCTGGATAAATCATAAAATTAAGCCCCCTGCTTCTAATTGGTAGAGTTTTCCTTTTTTTTCAATGCCGTTTCTCATTTTCTTTCCAAGTTCCTGAAGGTGAAAGACAACTCTGCAGATGAGAAGCCTGGCAAATGTGGAATTGGGGAGAATAATTGGGAAATTCGTTAATTATCACTCTATTTACAGTTCTGTTACAGAGTCCAAATGGTAGTTTACAACACCAATTTAAGTCTTATTGGATAAGAGGTATTGACATAGCATGACTCCCTGGAGAGGAATGCTAGTGAGATTCAAACATACTTGTGAATGTAAATTCAAACCCATACAGGACGGTAATGACAACACATCCTATTAAATAAATGAACACTTGAATACGCAGGCACAGTTGTCAGCAGGTGATCCAAAAATGTTCTCAGTGCTCGTTCTTTCTTCCCAACTGTGTGGGGCTGAGAAGAGAGGGACAGGAAGAATCATGATGAACTCTAATAGTAGGGGTAATTTATTAAATGCTCAGATGGTGCCAGGTACTGTGCTGAGTATAGCTCATAAACTTCTGTCTTTAGATGATATCATTTATTCAGTAGAATTTCCTACAGGTAATCACGGCTCTTACTATCCCGTTTTGACACTGAGAACTTGGAGGCCAAGTGGTCATGACTGGCCAAGTGGATGTTGTGATCTCTGGTGACGGGCACACTGACCATGTTTGTTCCTCTCCAATATATAGCTTTGGTTCTTAACTGCTTTATCAGCAGAAGGTGGAGGTTGAGCCAAAATACCTCTACAGTGCTCTTTGCCTAGAAAATCCAACCAACTCCTTCCACCTATGGTTGAGGGCACTGGGATGAAGAACTGACAAAAAAGAGAGATGTTTAGAAGATACAGCAGAGCAAGAGATGCTCTGATCTAAGAAGGAATGAAGCCAGGTATCAGGAGTGGCCACAACCTAGAGATGGAAATGGCAGTGAGACTTGAAGACTGTCCTTGGGTTTGGCAGTCATGAAGTTCCTGTAACCCTGGCCTTAAAACATCAGCTCAAAAGCATCCACTAGGGGAGAGAAGGGTGGAGGAAGTAGGGTAAGAGAGGATGGAAGGGAAGAATAAAGACAGTATTCAACGGTGCTGGATAAATCATAAAATTAAGCCCCCTGCTTCTAATTGGTAGAGTTTTCCTTTTTTTTCAATGCCGTTTCTCATTTTCTTTCCAAGTTCCTGAAGGTGAAAGACAACTCTGCAGATGAGAAGCCTGGCAAATGTGGAATTGGGGAGAATAATTGGGAAATTCGTTAATTATCACTCTATTTACAGTTCTGTTACAGAGTCCAAATGGTAGTTTACAACACCAATTTAAGTCTTATTGGATAAGAGGTATTGACATAGCATGACTCCCTGGAGAGGAATGCTAGTGAGATTCAAACATACTTGTGAATGTAAATTCAAACCCATACAGGACGGTAATGACAACACATCCTATTAAATAAATGAACACTTGAATACGCAGGCACAGTTGTCAGCAGGTGATCCAAAAATGTTCTCAGTGCTCGTTCTTTCTTCCCAACTGTGTGGGGCTGAGAAGAGAGGGACAGGAAGAATCATGATGAACTCTAATAGTAGGGGTAATTTATTAAATGCTCAGATGGTGCCAGGTACTGTGCTGAGTATAGCTCATAAACTTCTGTCTTTAGATGATATCATTTATTCAGTAGAATTTCCTACAGGTAATCACGGCTCTTACTATCCCCGTTTTGACACTGAGAACTTGGAGGCCAAGTGGTCATGACTGGCCAAGTGGATGTTGTGATCTCTGGTGACGGGCACACTGACCATGTTTGTTCCTCTCCAATATATAGCTTTGGTTCTTAACTGCTTTATCAGCAGAAGGTGGAGGTTGAGCCAAAATACCTCTACAGTGCTCTTTGCCTAGAAAATCCAACCAACTCCTTCCACCTATGGTTGCAAATGTGCCTGTGCATGAAGTAAGAAGGACGGGTGGGAATGGACATAATCATGCCAGCCTCACTGGGGAAGCAGAAGGTGAATTTCAGAGCAGAAATGTCTGATTCGTGGGAGCTTCCTGCTTGACTCTCTGAGATGGACCAGAGCACTGTGGGCATCCCAGGTGTGGTCTCCCTTTTCTTAAAGATTTCCCATCCTGTCTCCTGTAGTCAACGGTACCCTTTTCCCTGGATGGATTCTGAGTATTAATTTTGCATGTATCTAGAAATCCTTTTTTTAAAACCATTCATATTTTAACTCTTTATCTTTCACTTTGACATCACTTATGGCAAAGACAAATGTCTGAAGCACTTGTTGAAATTCCCCGTGTTCTTCCTGAGATCACTACACCACATCAGCTCTTTGCCTTGTTACTTCTCCAACATAAGCTTTTCTTGCCTAATGTCACTTGGGTGAAGAATTGTTTGGTAATAGATGAATGCATATTTATTTGTTATAAAAAGAGTTTTTTCTGAGCCCAGATGATCTTGATATTGGAAAGTTTCTAGTGCTGGATCTTCTTTCCAAGTGTGGAAGGGCTGGAATGCCCAAGGACGATCCCAAGGATTTGAGCTGAGAGGTGGAAAGATGGCAGTTGTTGACCTGTTAAGGACAGAATAATTCCATGGGAGACCTAGTATCTTGACCTGGACCCTGCTTCATTCAGTTGAATTACTGCCACACAATGGCTGCTGCTGCTATTTATTGAGTCTTCGTGTGTGAGGCACTGTGTGACTATTGATACTTACACAGGGATGGTCCCCATTTAATCATCACAATAGGTGAACAACAGAAAGCTTTTTATGGCTTGTAAAGCTCCACTTTGGTGGACAATATGTCCTGTGATTTGAGAGCTGAGCTTTCCTCTGGAGGTTAGAGTTGTTCAATTTTCTCCTAATGCTTTTACATAGATTTTCTCATAACTTTATCCAAACCCTCCTTCAATTTACATGTTTAGTCTTTCCAACCTCTTGATGTCATCAGCTTTGTTGCTAGTAATTTCTCTCTAGCTGCCCTACAGTGGTCTGCTTTAAGATGCAAGGGATGGTGCTTCAGCATGCTGGAATGTGGTTTAGGACGGCATTTTTATTCTAAGGCATTTGGAAAACTTTGACATTTGTCTCCTCCTAACATTTCTATTTGTCTGCAGGCTCCTAATTTATTTAATTCATCTTTATAAAGGAGACTTTTCTATTTTTGATGATTTTAGCTGCCCTCCTCCAGACCTTTTCTGATTCCATTAGATCGTTACCAAACATTGAAACTGAAAATGGTATTTGCTGTGGTCTTATTTCAAATTGTCTTAGGACAGACCAATATAAAATGTAACATGGGGTCATATTCTTGAACAACTTTGCTAAGTGTATTAGACAAAGGAATGACTGTCAAATACCACTGGCTGCTCAAATACAGTCTGAAGGATGAGTCAGATGGACCATTGGTCCCGAGGATCTGGACCAGTCAGTTTTATTTCAAGGAGGTCAAAGACAATTGGAAACAATGTGGTGGACGGGACTAGAGGATGCTATGTGGGATTCAGCTGGGAATCTCCTGGCTTTGGAGTAGTTGAGAGAGCAGAGTCCAAGATCAGTAAAGGACAGTGGATCACAACAGAGGCCACGGTTATGGGGCTTATGAGGTTATTTTGGAGGGACTGGCTGTAAGGTGAATGGTGAAGTTCTAGTGCTGGAATTCTTCTTTCCAAGTGTGGAAGGGCTGGAATGCCCAAGGACGATCCCAAGGATTTGAGCTGAGAGGTGGAAAGATGGCAGTTGTTGACCTGTTAAGGACAGAATAATTCCATGGGAGACCTAGTATCTTGACCTGGACCCTGCTTCATTCAGTTGAATTACTGCCACACAATGGCTGCTGCTGCTATTTATTGAGTCTTCGTGTGTGAGGCACTGTGTGACTATTGATACTTACACAGGGATGGTCCCCATTTAATCATCACAATAGGTGAACAACAGAAAGCTTTTTATGGCTTGTAAAGCTCCACTTTGGTGGACAATATGTCCTGTGATTTGAGAGCTGAGCTTTCCTCTGGAGGTTAGAGTTGTTCAATTTTCTCCTAATGCTTTTACATAGATTTTCTCATAACTTTATCCAAACCCTCCTTCAATTTACATGTTTAGTCTTTCCAACCTCTTGATGTCATCAGCTTTGTTGCTAGTAATTTCTCTCTAGCTGCCCTACAGTGGTCTGCTTTAAGATGCAAGGGATGGTGCTTCAGCATGCTGGAATGTGGTTTAGGACGGCATTTTTATTCTAAGGCATTTGGAAAACTTTGACATTTGTCTCCTCCTAACATTTCTATTTGTCTGCAGGCTCCTAATTTATTTAATTCATCTTTATAAAGGAGACTTTTCTATTTTTGATGATTTTAGCTGCCCTCCTCCAGACCTTTTCTGATTCCATTAGATCGTTACCAAACATTGAAACTGAAAATGGTATTTGCTGTGGTCTTATTTCAAATTGTCTTAGGACAGACCAATATAAAATGTAACATGGGGTCATATTCTTGAACAACTTTGCTAAGTGTATTAGACAAAGGAATGACTGTCAAATACCACTGGCTGCTCAAATACAGTCTGAAGGATGAGTCAGATGGACCATTGGTCCCGAGGATCTGGACCAGTCAGTTTTATTTCAAGGAGGTCAAAGACAATTGGAAACAATGTGGTGGACGGGACTAGAGGATGCTATGTGGGGATTCAGCTGGGAATCTCCTGGCTTTGGAGTAGTTGAGAGAGCAGAGTCCAAGATCAGTAAAGGACAGTGGATCACAACAGAGGCCACGGTTATGGGGCTTATGAGGTTATTTTGGAGGGACTGGCTGTAAGGTGAATGGTGAAGTTTTATAGGTACATCTGAAATCTCTTTCTTTAGAGATGGTAACTTAGGAGAGCTGACTAAGGATAATCATTGATGAGATCGGTAGGGCCTTGGTACAGTCTTAGATGAGGATAGGGCTATCACTTCCCAACCCCTTCCCCAGCTTGGATCTCTGGTCGTCCACTTGGGCCTGCCCAACCTCCACTTGTTGCTGCTCCATGAGTGAATAGACTCTTGGTCTTCTCTATCAAAGCCCATCTCTGGACAGGCCAGCACAGAGGATCGGGGGCACTGAGTTGCCATTCAGAAGTTTATTTTTTAAAAATTAGTATGCAGCTTGTTCTGAAATTCACCTGTACTGAATGTTGCTTAAAATAATCAGGCCAACATTTGGGGACTGAGGATTACCAGTAATCATGGAACACAGAAGTAAAGGGATTCTTAGAAGTGTTACAAGTTAGATTATCTTATATCTAACTGCAAGAAATTCCTTGAAATCTTCGTTATTATTACTCACTGTCCCTTTTTATGGAGACTCTCAGGCAACGTTTCCTTGCCTTTCTCCTCCCATCCCATTTAATTTTCACAATAATTCTTTGTGGTAGATAAAATTATTCTAGTTTTAGAGATGAATAAACAGAAATTCAAATTGTTTCATAGATTTGGCTAAGCAAACAAATCTCTAAAAGAAAATTTGGTCTTATTTCAAATTGTCTTAGGACAGACCAATATAAAATGTAACATGGGGTCATATTCTTGAACAACTTTGCTAAGTGTATTAGACAAAGGAATGACTGTCAAATACCACTGGCTGCTCAAATACAGTCTGAAGGATGAGTCAGATGGACCATTGGTCCCGAGGATCTGGACCAGTCAGTTTTATTTCAAGGAGGTCAAAGACAATTGGAAACAATGTGGTGGACGGGACTAGAGGATGCTATGTGGGGATTCAGCTGGGAATCTCCTGGCTTTGGAGTAGTTGAGAGAGCAGAGTCCAAGATCAGTAAAGGACAGTGGATCACAACAGAGGCCACGGTTATGGGGCTTATGAGGTTATTTTGGAGGGACTGGCTGTAAGGTGAATGGTGAAGTTTTATAGGTACATCTGAAATCTCTTTCTTTAGAGATGGTAACTTAGGAGAGCTGACTAAGGATAATCATTGATGAGATCGGTAGGGCCTTGGTACAGTCTTAGATGAGGATAGGGCTATCACTTCCCAACCCCTTCCCCAGCTTGGATCTCTGGTCGTCCACTTGGGCCTGCCCAACCTCCACTTGTTGCTGCTCCATGAGTGAATAGACTCTTGGTCTTCTCTATCAAAGCCCATCTCTGGACAGGCCAGCACAGAGGATCGGGGGCACTGAGTTGCCATTCAGAAGTTTATTTTTTAAAAATTAGTATGCAGCTTGTTCTGAAATTCACCTGTACTGAATGTTGCTTAAAATAATCAGGCCAACATTTGGGGACTGAGGATTACCAGTAATCATGGAACACAGAAGTAAAGGGATTCTTAGAAGTGTTACAAGTTAGATTATCTTATATCTAACTGCAAGAAATTCCTTGAAATCTTCGTTATTATTACTCACTGTCCCTTTTTATGGAGACTCTCAGGCAACGTTTCCTTGCCTTTCTCCTCCCATCCCATTTAATTTTCACAATAATTCTTTGTGGTAGATAAAATTATTCTAGTTTTAGAGATGAATAAACAGAAATTCAAATTGTTTCATAGATTTGGCTAAGCAAACAAATCTCTAAGTAGAAAAGTGAGATTTAACTCAAGTCTGTCAAACTTCAGAACTCTTCAAACTAAGAGTTCCTCATACAAAACTTTGACGTCCTTGATGAAGAAATACAAGCCCAAGGAAGTTGTGACTTCTATGACCTCTAACAGCTTGCCTTTTAGCGTTTCTCTTACTATCATTTTGAGTATCTCAAGAGAGTCATCATCCTCTTGGCCTCAGTTCTTAAGGTATTTAAGAACTGCCCTGCATAGCCTTTTCCGTCTCCCTCCATGAGCATGCTTAAGTGCTAAAATGTTATTTATTGTGCTTTTATTTCTTTCATTTTTTCTATCTTTGTGCCCACCTCCATCCACCTCTACTTTCCTTTCTCCCTTTTCCTACTCCTTTGTCAATTTCATGGCTGGCGTGAAGTGAATGACCCAACAGGTTTTTCTTTTGCTGTTTCCTGCTAGAACACAGAAATCCAAAGAGTGTCTGTCTTTAACAAGGAAATAAAATTTGCTTTACCGCATGAGTAGAGCTCTTTGCCGCATGATTTAATATTCATCTTACTCATGGCTCCATTTTTCGGTCTCTCTGTCCTTTGTCTTTCCTTTCTCATACCTCTGTAACTTGTAGTGTCTTGGTAGATTTTAGTGTCCCTTGAATCAGCTTCCAGTTATTTTTGGAATGAGGCAGGATATAAGTAAATGAGTTCCAGCCTCATCACCTATCTCTAAATTTGAGACTGAGGTTACCTTGCCCAGCTGATGAACCCCCTTGGTTTTCACAATCAACATATTCTCTTCTAAATACTCACAAGCCACCAGTTTAATAATTTGTTCCATTTTGGGGATAGGCTTGGGTCTCCTAAGGGAGTGCCATCCTCCTTCTCCTGAGATGGACAACATTTATTCCTTGCCCTTGAAATCTTCGTTTAATTTATTACTCACTGTCCCTTTTTATGGAGACTCTCAGGCAACGTTTCCTTGCCTTTCTCCTCCCATCCCATTTAATTTTCACAATAATTCTTTGTGGTAGATAAAATTATTCTAGTTTTAGAGATGAATAAACAGAAATTCAAATTGTTTCATAGATTTGGCTAAGCAAACAAATCTCTAAGTAGAAAAGTGAGATTTAACTCAAGTCTGTCAAACTTCAGAACTCTTCAAACTAAGAGTTCCTCATACAAAACTTTGACGTCCTTGATGAAGAAATACAAGCCCAAGGAAGTTGTGACTTCTATGACCTCTAACAGCTTGCCTTTTAGCGTTTCTCTTACTATCATTTTGAGTATCTCAAGAGAGTCATCATCCTCTTGGCCTCAGTTCTTAAGGTATTTAAGAACTGCCCTGCATAGCCTTTTCCGTCTCCCTCCATGAGCATGCTTAAGTGCTAAAATGTTATTTATTGTGCTTTTATTTCTTTCATTTTTTCTATCTTTGTGCCCACCTCCATCCACCTCTACTTTCCTTTCTCCCTTTTCCTACTCCTTTGTCAATTTCATGGCTGGCGTGAAGTGAATGACCCAACAGGTTTTTCTTTTGCTGTTTCCTGCTAGAACACAGAAATCCAAAGAGTGTCTGTCTTTAACAAGGAAATAAAATTTGCTTTACCGCATGAGTAGAGCTCTTTGCCGCATGATTTAATATTCATCTTACTCATGGCTCCATTTTTCGGTCTCTCTGTCCTTTGTCTTTCCTTTCTCATACCTCTGTAACTTGTAGTGTCTTGGTAGATTTTTAGTGTCCCTTGAATCAGCTTCCAGTTATTTTTGGAATGAGGCAGGATATAAGTAAATGAGTTCCAGCCTCATCACCTATCTCTAAATTTGAGACTGAGGTTACCTTGCCCAGCTGATGAACCCCCTTGGTTTTCACAATCAACATATTCTCTTCTAAATACTCACAAGCCACCAGTTTAATAATTTGTTCCATTTTGGGGATAGGCTTGGGTCTCCTAAGGGAGTGCCATCCTCCTTCTCCTGAGATGGACAACATTTATTCCTTGCCCTTCAACTGTCGTCTGTTTAAAAAACTTTCCCAGATACAGACCCATGAGCCATACTTTCAGTTCTGGGCTTGAATAGTTGAACTCATTTAAGGAGACCAGCTGTTCTCTCATTATCTTTTCCCCCTCTCTCTCTTGCTTCACTTATTTCTTTATGATGTTTACCTTCCTCACTTCCCAGGCCATTTCCTTAAGGAAAGGCAAACAGAAGAGGAATCTTTTTTTGCCATCTGTGAACACTAAGTTGTCTTCCCCAAGCAGCAAGTTCATCTTTTCCTGGCTGTCTTATCCCAAACATAGCTCATAAGTGCTTTTTAAATTATCTAGCACTTTTGGATTCCCTAGCCCTGCTGACAGACACTCGAGACCTCTGCCATGGAGCATGTGCACCCCATGATCAGAGTCCTTCCCCTACCTGCCTCTTCAATGCATGGGCTCCAATGGACAGCCGTCTGGTCTGAGTGCCCCCGTGGGTTTCTTTGGATGTCTCCCACTCCTGTGGGATCTTTTGTGATCTTTCAGCTGCAGTTTCACCTTTGAGAATCTTTCTTGTACAAAGGTTTGACTTGCACACCTCACCATGAAATTCTATCCATTTTTGTCACCATTACTATTTCTATTTCACTTTTCCTAAAGTCCAGGTGCCTTCTTAGGCCTGGACCCTGCCCCATCCTTTATCCTTTGTCTGTTGCAGCTTCAGTTTTGCTTGCTGGCTCATTACCTTTCACCTATAAAGATAAGCAGAGTTTCTTTGTTCAGAAAAAAGGAGGAAAAAAACCTTAAAATGAAAGTAAAGAGAAAAAGATAAGAAAGAAACCATCTTTGATTTTCCTGTCCCCTCTGGCAGCTGTCTTCCTTCTGCCCTTCCTTTCAAGTTCATGTCCATGTTCCTTGACAGTCCTGCCTCGCACTCATGGCTCCATCTCCTCCTTCCTCCATCCGTTTCAGACTGACTTCTGACCCTGGTGCCTTTGAAGCAAAGAGCTACAGGTTGGTTCTTCCAAAGAGCCGCTCCATCCCGGCAGCAGACACCAAAGTGCCAGCCCCTGCGGTGCCCAGGCCGACCTGCCTCCTTGGCGCCTTCTGCCTGCCTTCATTCCTTGCCCTGCCTCCTGCCCCACTGCCTCTTGTGACCTGGCTGCTGACCTACCTGTGTTCCAGCCTTTCTATCCCCCTCTCCCCTAACTGACCTCCAGGTTCTTGTATTTCTGGTCTAATGACCTTGTCTGTCCTTCTGCCTTGCTGTCCTTCCTCACTTCCCAGGCCATTTCCTTAAGGAAAGGCAAACAGAAGAGGAATCTTTTTTTGCCATCTGTGAACACTAAGTTGTCTTCCCCAAGCAGCAAGTTCATCTTTTCCTGGCTGTCTTATCCCAAACATAGCTCATAAGTGCTTTTTAAATTATCTAGCACTTTTGGATTCCCTAGCCCTGCTGACAGACACTCGAGACCTCTGCCATGGAGCATGTGCACCCCATGATCAGAGTCCTTCCCCTACCTGCCTCTTCAATGCATGGGCTCCAATGGACAGCCGTCTGGTCTGAGTGCCCCCGTGGGTTTCTTTGGATGTCTCCCACTCCTGTGGGATCTTTTGTGATCTTTCAGCTGCAGTTTCACCTTTGAGAATCTTTCTTGTACAAAGGTTTGACTTGCACACCTCACCATGAAATTCTATCCATTTTTGTCACCATTACTATTTCTATTTCACTTTTCCTAAAGTCCAGGTGCCTTCTTAGGCCTGGACCCTGCCCCATCCTTTATCCTTTGTCTGTTGCAGCTTCAGTTTTGCTTGCTGGCTCATTACCTTTCACCTATAAAGATAAGCAGAGTTTCTTTGTTCAGAAAAAAGGAGGAAAAAAACCTTAAAATGAAAGTAAAGAGAAAAAGATAAGAAAGAAACCATCTTTGATTTTCCTGTCCCCTCTGGCAGCTGTCTTCCTTCTGCCCTTCCTTTCAAGTTCATGTCCATGTTCCTTGACAGTCCTGCCTCGCACTCATGGCTCCATCTCCTCCTTCCTCCATCCGTTTCAGACTGACTTCTGACCCTGGTGCCTTTGAAGCAAAGAGCTACAGGTTGGTTCTTCCAAAGAGCCGCTCCATCCCGGCAGCAGACACCAAAGTGCCAGCCCCTGCAGTGCCCAGGCCGACCTGCCTCCTTGGCGCCTTCTGCCTGCCTTCATTCCTTGCCCTGCCTCCTGCCCCACTGCCTCTTGTGACCTGGCTGCTGACCTACCTGTGTTCCAGCCTTTCTATCCCCCTCTCCCCTAACTGACCTCCAGGTTCTTGTATTTCTGGTCTAATGACCTTGTCTGTCCTTCTGGTTTTATTTTCTTCTCTTTCCCAGTAAGGCTCAGTGCATCTATAAACAACCCTGAAACTATCTTCTGACTGAGCCTGACCCTCAGGATCCTCTATCCCATGATGGTGTTATGGACACCTGGAGACATGTTCATTTCTCACAAAAATTAAGAAAGATATCCGGGCTAAACAGACAATTGTCTCCTCACACTAAGGATAAAGCCTCGCCTCTCTGAGACCCATACAGAGCACAAATGTTCTTCCTCTTACCACTTTTTAATGCTAATGAAACACTTTACAAACTCCGAGTGCCCTTTGTAACTTAAGAATTGTAAGAATGTTTCTCCTCAAGAGCAAAGGTGTTGGTGGAGGAGCAAAGGGCTCAGGTGATGACCTCTTTTGCATCTCTAGAGAGACAAAAATCTTCTTCATGACTATTAATTAGCTTGAGATTTCTAGTTAGAGTTAGAGAAAATATAAAAAGGGGTGGGGAAGGATTGTGCATTGGCCTCGCCCATGGAGATCTGCTAAGCCTGATAGGGTCGAGACTCTCCAGCTCTTGGGTAAGAACATCTGTTTACATTTGATTGAGTTCTGATTGTTTCTGATTACTTGTGCTTGCCTTTATTTGATGATTAATAAACCCACTCTTGGTTTGACAATACTTGAGACCACGATACTTTATTGTCGAGGTCGGAGGCTCACACCCTGAGGGGACCACGCCGTGTTCGAGGAAAAGTCTCTGAGCTATTTAACATAGTTTCTCTTAGCGAGAACTAGTGAGAATAGTAATCAGAGTGAGCTCGGAACACGGTGCCCACGACAATGGTCCTCTCCTGGCTCACAGCTCTTCCACTTCTTATTTAAAGGACTGAGCTCAGAGTCTTTCGTCATAAACTCTGGGTACAACTCACATGCCTTGCCAAGGGAGAAGAGCTGTGGGGTTGAGAGCACAGGCTCCAGAACAGACTGTCTGGGCGCTAGCCCTGGCCCTGCCATCATCCAAGAAGCTCAGTGACCTTGTGTCGTTTACTCAGAGCTCATAGTATCTACCTACACGTTTGCGGAGACAACCACGTAGAAGTGGTCAGCTCAGCGACCCATAGTAAAGTGTCAGCCATAGTCATCATCACAGTCTTTGGGATGCAGTCTCATTGTTCAGTTGCTCAGTTGTGTCCAATGCTTTGTGACCCCATGGACTGCAGAACACCAGACTTCTCTCTCTTCCTCTGTCTCCCGGAGTTTGCTCAGATTCATGTCTATTGAGTCAGTGATGCTATCCAGCCATCACATCCTCTGCTGCCCACTTCTTGTTTTTCCTTCAGTCCTTCCCAGCATCAGGGTCTTTTCCAATGAGTTCACTCTTCACATCAGGTGGTCAAAGTATTGGAGATTCAGCCTCAGTTCTTCTAGTTAATATTCAAGATTGACTTCTTTAGGATTGACTGGTTTGATCTCCCTGCTGTCCAAAGAAGTCTAGAGTCTTCTCTCTAGTACCACAGTTCAAAAGCATCACACAGCAAGGTTCAGCTCTGCTTTTCTCTATTTGTCTGCTTCACTGTTCTTCTGTAGACTGCCTTCCTGTCTTTTTTTTTTTTTTTTTTTGCTCTTAGGAGCAGATGGTTTCCCCAGAGCTCCTGAGTTTCTGTACCCATAAAGCAACCAACCAGCAGAGAATCCAAATTTCAAATTTCTGGGAGAAAGCATCTGCGTGGTTCAGCTTTGGTCACGTGTTCACCCCAGTCCAAACAGTTGTGGTACGTTGTGTGAATGGTAACTTGGAAGCAAAATGCTTGTGTTGGGCTTTCCTGGTTGCCCAGTGGGTAAGGACACTGCCTTGCAGTGCAAGGGGCGCCGGTTCGATCCCTGGTCTGGGAAGATCCCACATGCGACGGAGTGACTGGACCAATGTGTTCAACTACCAAGCCAGAGCTCTGGAGCGCATGTGCCCAGAGCCAGTGATCTGCCATAAGAGAGGCCACTGCGATGGGAGGCCCACATGGGCCAAAGAACAAAGATGGATGAAAATAAATAAATGAAAGACCAATAGAAGTGCCCCCCCCCCACGCCAAAAAAGAACTTAAAAAAAAATGCTTGTGTTGTTGGGGTGGGGGTGGGCCCCATGGGGTTGGGCCTGGGGGGGGCCCACCCCATCCTGAGGACTGGGGGCAGTTCTCCAGGAAATCAGGTGTGGCTTATTGAACACCTGAAACGTATGTGTTACCTTGTGTTTTCAATCACATTGCTCATTGCATCATTAAAAGAATTCTTCATTGGGCCCAAATCAAGGCCAAACACATGTAAGTTCACATTCTAGTTCTCAACCCACTGCCCACACGTGGAACCTGTGTCCCTCCTTCACACACCCGCCCATCACCTTCTGGAAGTCAGCTCCAGTCAGCTTTCTGCTCCAGAGCTTTCCTGACCTCCTTGTCCTCCCCACTAGACCTTGGTCCTTCTGCTTCTCCTTTGTCACTGACACAATGCCCCAGAAGTTATTTACATTCCGTATAAAGTAGAAGCTCTCAGAAGGCAGGAGCCAGACATGACTTCTGTTCATAGGTGCTGGCTGCAAGAGATAATCATGTCCACCTGTGCTGAGCATCCCCTTCCGTAGCTACTCCAAGGCCTGAGATAAAGTGGTCACGAAGGAGACCCCTGCCACTTAACGGATCTCCAGCAGGTTCTTCCCTGGTGGTCAGAATTGTGTCCTGAATAGCAGTTTTCCTAATTGCTTTCTCTACCTTTGTGAGATAATATTGTCAGCAGGACAAGGGAGGAACCTATTTAGCCTGCGACTACCAGAGACCCCAACATTCTCAATAGCACTGCTGTGGCTAGATTCTGAGACAGGCTTGCCATCTCTCTGGGAAAGTGTTATTATCTGCTGCAGCCAGAGCAGTGTTCTGTACTCGATTACCTCCACCCAAATGACTTCCGGTCATCATTTCTCCTCTTTTAGAAGACCCTTTGGGAAATCTTTTGAGGATCTTGAGGGCTTCTGACATCACCCTGTGACAGATTTTTCTATTTTATGAGAAGCAACTGGAATTAACAGATGGTGCCTGTTGCCTGCCATTCTTAACTAGGTTAAACCGGGATGGGTGCCCCCTTTACTGGTGGAGAAGTTGGGCTGTGACCGCAGGAGTGAGCATCCATAATGGTTGCTGGAGTCCCTTTAAAACTCTCTCTGCTGATTAGTCACACTGACTTCCTTTCTTTGTTTCTACTAGAAGATATACAGGAAAATTGTACCACTCACTGACCAGACTGAGGTAAGGTAGAGAGTATCTTATCCTCTTTGCCAGCTGTCCCCCAGTCACCAAGATGGCAGCCCAGAATTGTGGGGCTCATTGAAGAAACTCACCTCCAGTTAGTGGGAAATTTAGGGACAGTATTACTTTGGGGCGGCACTTCCTCTTCAGGGGTGCTGAAATTTCTAACTAATGACAGTGATTAAAAAAAAAAAAAATCAGCCTTGTCCAACCCAGAGTGGAACAGCCACCATCTTGACAACTCATTAGTCACCTCCCTTTGTTGTTCAGTCACTAAGTCATGTCTGACTTTTTGGGACCCCATGGACTGCAGCACGTCAGGCTTCCCTGTCCTTCACAATCTCCCAGAGCTTGCTCAAACTCATGTCCGTTGAGTCAGTGATGCCATCCAACCATCTCATCCTCTGCTGCCCCCTTCTTCTCCTGCCCTCAATCTTTCCCATCATCAGGGTCCTTTCCAGTGAGTCAGCTCTTTGCATCAGGTGGCCAAAGTATTAGAGCTTTAGCATCAGTCCTTCCAATGAATATTCAGGGTTGATTTCCTTCAGGACTGACTGGTTTGTTCTTCTAGTCCATGGAAATCTCCAGAGTCTTCTCCAGCACCATAATTCAAAAGCGTCAATTCTTTAGCACTCCGCCTTCTTTATTGTCCAGCTCTCACATTCATGCATGACTACTAGGAAAACCACAGCTTTGACTATATGGACCTTTCTCATCAAAGTGATGTTTCTGCTTTTGAATATGCTGTCTAGGTTTGTCATAGCTTTTCTTCCAAGGAGCAAGCACCTTTTAATTTTATGTTTGAAGTCACTGTCCACAGTGATTCTGGAGCCCAAGAAAAGAAAATCTGTTGCTGTTTCTACATTTTCCCATCTATTTGCCATGAAGTGATGGGACCAGATGCCATGGTCTTAGGTTTTGAATGTTGAGTTTTAAGCCAGCCATTTTGCTCTCCTCTTTCACCTTCATGGTGTGCCTGCCATTCTTACTGGTGGGGGGAAGTTGGGCTGTGACCGCAGGAGTGAGCATCCATAATGGTTGCTGGAGTCCCTTTAAAACTCTCTCTGCTGATTAGTCACACTGACTTCCTTTCTTTGTTTCTACTAGAAGATATACAGGAAAATTGTACCACTCACTGACCAGACTGAGGTAAGGTAGAGAGTATCTTATCCTCTTTGCCAGCTGTCCCCCAGTCACCAAGATGGCAGCCCAGAATTGTGGGGCTCATTGAAGAAACTCACCTCCAGTTAGTGGGAAATTTAGGGACAGTATTACTTTGGGCGGCACTTCCTCTTCAGGGGTGCTGAAATTTCTAACTAATGACAGTGATTAAAAAAAAAAAAAATCAGCCTTGTCCAACCCAGAGTGGAACAGCCACCATCTTGACAACTCATTAGTCACCTCCCTTTGTTGTTCAGTCACTAAGTCATGTCTGACTTTTTGGGACCCCATGGACTGCAGCACGTCAGGTTTCCCCTGTCCTTCACAATCTCCCAGAGCTTGCTCAAACTCATGTCCGTTGAGTCAGTGATGCCATCCAACCATCTCATCCTCTGCTGCCCCCTTCTTCTCCTGCCCTCAATCTTTCCCATCATCAGGGTCCTTTCCAGTGAGTCAGCTCTTTGCATCAGGTGGCCAAAGTATTAGAGCTTTAGCATCAGTCCTTCCAATGAATATTCAGGGTTGATTTCCTTCAGGACTGACTGGTTTGTTCTTCTAGTCCATGGAAATCTCCAGAGTCTTCTCCAGCACCATAATTCAAAAGCGTCAATTCTTTAGCACTCCGCCTTCTTTATTGTCCAGCTCTCACATTCATGCATGACTACTAGGAAAACCACAGCTTTGACTATATGGACCTTTCTCATCAAAGTGATGTTTCTGCTTTTGAATATGCTGTCTAGGTTTGTCATAGCTTTTCTTCCAAGGAGCAAGCACCTTTTAATTTTATGTTTGAAGTCACTGTCCACAGTGATTCTGGAGCCCAAGAAAAGAAAATCTGTTGCTGTTTCTACATTTTCCCCATCTATTTGCCATGAAGTGATGGGACCAGATGCCATGGTCTTAGGTTTTTGAATGTTGAGTTTTAAGCCAGCCATTTTGCTCTCCTCTTTCACCTTCATCAAGAGGCTCTTTGATTCCTCTTTGCTTTCTGCTATTAGAGTGGTATCATCTACATATATGAGATTGTTGATATTTCTCCTGGCAACACGGATTCCAGCTCTTCCCCTGCATGTCCTCCCTTGGAATTCTGCACTCTGGTTTGTGTATCTCCCAGACATACAGTTTTTTCAAATATCAAAACCCTGCCTGCTCATTTTTTTCTGCTATTATTGGCTCTTTGTCATTTCATCTTGGAGACACATTTTAGAAAGACAACACATCTCTGCTTGTTTTGGCAGGTTACAAAGAGCCACCCCGTGTCACTCAGGAGAGAGCCTCTGAGAGCCATGCCTCACCTGTGCCACCCCCTAGTCCGGGACACTAATGAGTCTCCTCCCGCCTGTGTGAGCATTCCCCTCAATGTTCTGCAGAGAGAACACTGTTCTTATTTGGACGAGTCAGAATATTCCTGCATGTGGATCGTAGCTGCAAAGGGATTGGATTTTTCCTCCTCCTCTTGATCTACTGTGTCATCTTCCCTGACATTATTTCCTTCTCTTATCTTTGGTTTTACTCTAATTTCTCAGAAATACCTTCTCACTGTCATCTTGCCATCTTGTCTAGGAGGCCTTTATCTTGTCTAATAAACCAGACTGTAAAGCATCCTTCCTCAAGTGCCTTTCATCTTGGGAAGCAGAGGAGGGAACTCGTCCTTGCAAATTTGTATCCCTGGGCAGGAAAACAAGTTGGGATCCCTGCGCGTGCCCGGCAAGTCACTGAAAGGGTGCCCGTGTTTTTGCATCACTAATGAATCCAAATCCTTCCTGGCTGTTTCTCTATGTTTCGCCTTTAAATATTCCCCTACCCCTTCAAGGTTGCTTTTAGATCTTTTCATTGAGGGCACTGGGGCTTATCTCTGGGGAAAATTTGAGCCTGAAATACTGAGATTGTCAGGGTCATGGGAAAAAGGGCCTCCCCCGTGAAATAAAAATATGATAAGGATCTGGGGACCCACCTGTGTCCTGGAGATCATTCTGGTTTTGGAGACAGATCTGGAGAGAGTCCAGATTATTCTTATCTGAAGAGGAGGATTCATGTAGGATTTGGGGGTGACTCAAACTTGAAATGGCCCCAGAGATCCCACACTGAAGCCTGACTCCTCAGCAGACCACACCTCAGCCCGTCTGACTGGGGACCACCACAACCACCAGAGGAGGACTGGCCTGGACTCCTGGGCTTTCCCCGGGCATGACCTGTGAGCAACTTCCGGTGTTTCCCTGCTTCCCTCCCCAGGAGGCCTAAAGCTCACCAGGAGTCTAGGTTTTGTCAGTCTTTTCATTCAAAACAGTCTCCTTTGCCTCTAAGACCCCTGACCACCCTGGGTTTTTCATGTTTTTTTTTTTTTTTTTCTGGCAAAAAAAGTAACCTTTGGAGATGGAATTACTAAGGAGCTTACATACTGCAGGCTCACCTGCGGCCCCGTAATTATGAGGGTGAAGTTCAAAGAGGGTGGTTCCAGGCAGTGGAAATGTAAAGGAAGGAAAGAAGGTGAGACCGTGGGAGAGATAGGCTGGCTGCTTTTACTGGATTCAGTCCTGCTCAGCATTTCCTGACATTATTTCCTTCTCTTATCTTTGGTTTTACTCTAATTTCTCAGAAATACCTTCTCACTGTCATCTTGCCATCTTGTCTAGGAGGCCTTTATCTTGTCTAATAAACCAGACTGTAAAGCATCCTTCCTCAAGTGCCTTTCATCTTGGGAAGCAGAGGAGGGAACTCGTCCTTGCAAATTTGTATCCCTGGGCAGGAAAACAAGTTGGGATCCCTGCGCGTGCCCGGCAAGTCACTGAAAGGGTGCCCGTGTTTTTGCATCACTAATGAATCCAAATCCTTCCTGGCTGTTTCTCTATGTTTCGCCTTTAAATATTCCCCTACCCCTTCAAGGTTGCTTTTAGATCTTTTCATTGAGGGCACTGGGGCTTATCTCTGGGGAAAATTTGAGCCTGAAATACTGAGATTGTCAGGGTCATGGGAAAAAGGGCCTCCCCCGTGAAATAAAAATATGATAAGGATCTGGGGACCCACCTGTGTCCTGGAGATCATTCTGGTTTTGGAGACAGATCTGGAGAGAGTCCAGATTATTCTTATCTGAAGAGGAGGATTCATGTAGGATTTGGGGGTGACTCAAACTTGAAATGGCCCCAGAGATCCCACACTGAAGCCTGACTCCTCAGCAGACCACACCTCAGCCCGTCTGACTGGGGACCACCACAACCACCAGAGGAGGACTGGCCTGGACTCCTGGGCTTTCCCCGGGCATGACCTGTGAGCAACTTCCGGTGTTTCCCTGCTTCCCTCCCCAGGAGGCCTAAAGCTCACCAGGAGTCTAGGTTTTGTCAGTCTTTTCATTCAAAACAGTCTCCTTTGCCTCTAAGACCCCTGACCACCCTGGGTTTTTCATGTTTTTTTTTTTTTTTCTGGCAAAAAAAGTAACCTTTGGAGATGGAATTACTAAGGAGCTTACATACTGCAGGCTCACCTGCGGCCCCGTAATTATGAGGGTGAAGTTCAAAGAGGGTGGTTCCAGGCAGTGGAAATGTAAAGGAAGGAAAGAAGGTGAGACTGTGGGAGAGATAGGCTGGCTGCTTTTACTGGATTCAGTCCTGCTCAGCATTTCCTGAGACCTGCTTGATGCTGTTTGGCATAATGGACAATAAAGGTTCTCTGCATCTCTTTAATTTGCTGTTGGAGAGGAGAGGGGGGAGTTTTATTTGTTAACAGCAGAAAGGTTTCACGTGTAACGCTTGTCAAGGTTACCTACCTGTGGCTGGCACCATGCCTGGCATGCAGAGAGCTAATAGAGAGTCTTTATGAATGACAATAAGAGATCTCATGTTTTTTCCATTGCCAGTGTAGGAAATCTGAGAGAGTATGAGGTCGTCACATGGTTGCTTCTTTCTTGATCTTTGTCTTTAGAAGGGAGCAAAGGAGAGCACCTCAAGTTCTTCTGCTTGACATTTCTACCCTCTGAATTTCTGAGGTCAATAGAAGGAGGCTGGAGATGGTGATAGGAAGGACAGAGAACTGGGATCAGGCACCCTGAGACTATCCCAAGCTTGCCACTTAGTAATAGAGGGGCCCGGGGTGAGATTGTTTTTCTTGGTTCTTACCCACCCCCAGGGCACTGTAAATATCAAAGAAGATGCTATAGAGAGGAATAATCAGGAAACTACTGGAGTGGTTTGCAAAATTAATTGTAGTCATTAATAGGAATAAAGCTGTAGTTTCCGGTCCGTCAGTTCTGCCTCCCACACCTGCTGATTTCTGCTACTTGAACCACGAAAGGGCACATGGTCCTTGTGAAGGGGACCTTGATTCATTCCCAGTCTCAGAATCTCAACCCTAAGGCCAGAGGCGGCAGGAGCCTGTCTCTTAT
Organism: Tragulus kanchil; assembly: GCA_022376925.1. NCBI lineage: Eukaryota > Metazoa > Chordata > Mammalia > Artiodactyla > Tragulidae > Tragulus > Tragulus kanchil. The sequence continues at coordinate 17,192,342 of JAIOJX010000030.1, read as the reverse complement.
CAGTCTCTGGTGCTCACAGGTATGGCTGGCGTGTGACTAGGTCCTTGTGCTTAAACATTGTAACACAGAGAAAGAAAGAGGCAGTTGAAAAATGAACCAGCCACTAACACGGAGATCTAGAGGGGGGTGGTTACTAGAGGAGAAGGGTGAGGTGGGTATGCTGATGGATGGAAACTAAATTTTTGGTGGTGAGCCGGTTCCAGGGTGGTATACAGAAGTTGAAATGTCACGTTGACACTTAATTATTGTTATAAACCAATGTTTTTTGTTGTCCAGTCACCCAGTCATGCCTGGCTCTTTGCAACCACGTGGGCTGCAGCATGCCAGGCCTCCCTGTCTCTCACGATCTCCTGAGTTTGCCCAGGTTCACGGCCATTGAATCATGATGCCATCCAACCATAAGCAGAAACCAGGGTTACCTCAGTAAACAATAAAGCTTGGGAGAGGAGAGGGGAGTTTTATTTGTTAACAGCAGAAAGTTTGCCAAGGTTACCTACCTGTGGCTGGCACCATGCCTGGCATGCAGAGAGCTAATAGAGAGTCTTTATGAATGACAATAAGAGATCTCATGTTTTTTCCATTGCCAGTGTAGGAAATCTGAGAGAGTATGAGGTCGTCACATGGTTGCTTCTTTCTTGATCTTTGTCTTTAGAAGGGAGCAAAGGAGAGCACCTCAAGTTCTTCTGCTTGACATTTCTACCCTCTGAATTTCTGAGGTCAATAGAAGGAGGCTGGAGATGGTGATAGGAAGGACAGAGAACTGGGATCAGGCACCCTGAGACTATCCCAAGCTTGCCACTTAGTAATAGAGGGGCCCGGGGTGAGATTGTTTTTCTTGGTTCTTACCCACCCCCAGGGCACTGTAAATATCAAAGAAGATGCTATAGAGAGGAATAATCAGGAAACTACTGGAGTGGTTTGCAAAATTAATTGTAGTCATTAATAGGAATAAAGCTGTAGTTTCCGGTCCGTCAGTTCTGCCTCCCACACCTGCTGATTTCTGCTACTTGAACCACGAAAGGGCACATGGTCCTTGTGAAGGGGACCTTGATTCATTCCCAGTCTCAGAATCTCAACCCTAAGGCCAGAGGCGGCAGGAGCCTGTCTCTTATCAGTCTCTGGTGCTCACAGGTATGGCTGGCGTGTGACTAGGTCCTTGTGCTTAAACATTGTAACACAGAGAAAGAAAGAGGCAGTTGAAAAATGAACCAGCCACTAACACGGAGATCTAGAGGGGGGTGGTTACTAGAGGAGAAGGGTGAGGTGGGTATGCTGATGGATGGAAACTAAATTTTTGGTGGTGAGCCGGTTCCAGGGTGGTATACAGAAGTTGAAATGTCACGTTGACACTTAATTATTGTTATAAACCAATGTTTTTTGTTGTCCAGTCACCCAGTCATGCCTGGCTCTTTGCAACCACGTGGGCTGCAGCATGCCAGGCCTCCCTGTCTCTCACGATCTCCTGGAGTTTGCCCAGGTTCACGGCCATTGAATCATGATGCCATCCAACCATAAGCAGAAACCAGGGTTACCTCAGTAAACAATAAAGCTAAAAGAGAAAGAGAAGAAAGAGACAAACTCAGACTCAAGATATACATCCCCTTCTCTCCTGTTATTTTTCTTTTTTTTTTTTTTTTTAAAGATTTATTTATTTATTTATTTTGGGCGGGGGTCGGGTTGGGGAGGGAAGGGAGCAGGCGGGCCACTTCTATTGGTCTTTCATTTCTCTATTTTCATCTGTCTTTGTTTTTCGGCTCCTGTGGGCCTCCCATTGCGGTGGCGTCTGTCGCTGCAGAGCACCGGCTCTGGGCGCATGCGCTCCAGAGCTCCGGCTCGGTGATTGGACACATCAGTCCAGCCGCTCCGCGGCACGTGGGATCTTCCCAGGCCAGGGATCGAACCGGTGCCCCTTGCACTGCAAGGCGGTGTCCTGACCCACTGGACCACCAGGGAAGCCCTCCTGTTATTTTTCTAGAAACGTTAACAAAGACCCCTCAGTTAAATACATTGTGAGCGGGGAGAGCAGGCTGAGTTGGGCGTTCCTCTTCTGCACGCCCAGCACCTTCAGCTCCCAGCCTGGCCCAGCAGAGACTCTCTTGGTTTCTGAGAGGACAGAGGTTTTCAAACCCCTTTCCCGCTGGGAACCCAGATTCCTTTGGAGAATATGGAGAAGAGGACAAAGAAGAGAAATCCTAAACTGTGTTTATATTACTCTCATTTCTCTCTTGGAGAGAATTAGAGAGAATCTCCTATACAATCCTGGTGAATCTCCTATAAAATGCTGAGCTGCAGGCCAGTCACCTATGAACAGACATCGCTCAGACATGGGCCTTTTTCAAACAAATGTAATTCAGTGGCACATAGAATTTGGCAGCTTTAATTCCTCTAGAGAGAGGACTGCTTTCCTGAAGGGCTGAGGAGTGTGCTGGACCGGTTCCAGGGTGGTATACAGAAGTTGAAATGTCACGTTGACACTTAATTATTGTTATAAACCAATGTTTTTTGTTGTCCAGTCACCCAGTCATGCCTGGCTCTTTGCAACCACGTGGGCTGCAGCATGCCAGGCCTCCCTGTCTCTCACGATCTCCTGGAGTTTGCCCAGGTTCACGGCCATTGAATCATGATGCCATCCAACCATAAGCAGAAACCAGGGTTACCTCAGTAAACAATAAAGCTAAAAGAGAAAGAGAAGAAAGAGACAAACTCAGACTCAAGATATACATCCCCTTCTCTCCTGTTATTTTTCTTTTTTTTTTTTTTTTTAAAGATTTATTTATTTATTTATTTTGGGCGGGGGTCGGGTTGGGGAGGGAAGGGAGCAGGCGGGCCACTTCTATTGGTCTTTCATTTCTCTATTTTCATCTGTCTTTGTTTTTCGGCTCCTGTGGGCCTCCCATTGCGGTGGCGTCTGTCGCTGCAGAGCACCGGCTCTGGGCGCATGCGCTCCAGAGCTCCGGCTCGGTGATTGGACACATCAGTCCAGCCGCTCCGCGGCACGTGGGATCTTCCCAGGCCAGGGATCGAACCGGTGCCCCTTGCACTGCAAGGCGGTGTCCTGACCCACTGGACCACCAGGGAAGCCCTCCTGTTATTTTTCTAGAAACGTTAACAAAGACCCCTCAGTTAAATACATTGTGAGCGGGGAGAGCAGGCTGAGTTGGGCGTTCCTCTTCTGCACGCCCAGCACCTTCAGCTCCCAGCCTGGCCCAGCAGAGACTCTCTTGGTTTCTGAGAGGACAGAGGTTTTCAAACCCCTTTCCCGCTGGGAACCCAGATTCCTTTGGAGAATATGGAGAAGAGGACAAAGAAGAGAAATCCTAAACTGTGTTTATATTACTCTCATTTCTCTCTTGGAGAGAATTAGAGAGAATCTCCTATACAATCCTGGTGAATCTCCTATAAAATGCTGAGCTGCAGGCCAGTCACCTATGAACAGACATCGCTCAGACATGGGCCTTTTTCAAACAAATGTAATTCAGTGGCACATAGAATTTGGCAGCTTTAATTCCTCTAGAGAGAGGGACTGCTTTCCCTGACGCAGGGCTGGAGGATGTGCTGAGAAGTGACCTTGCCTTTAGTAGAGTCCCACCCAGGGCCAAGAGAGCTGCCTGCCTGGGAACCTACCTCAGCTGTCGTGGGTGTCTACACATGTACATTTGCTTTACTATTGAACATGGATGAAAGCAGCCAGATTCCAAGGTGTGCAGGAGGTGGGGGTTGAGGGAGATCTTGGGCTCTGTGGGGTGAATCTCTGGTTGTCCCTTGCCCAGTTAGGGGAATTACAATTAGGTATGCAGCTAGGGGGGCTTCCCAGGTGGCTCAGTGGTAAAGAATCCACCTGCCAATGAAGGAAAGGCAGACTTGTTCCCTGGGTAGGGAAGATCCCCTGGAGCAGGAAATGGCAACTCACTCCAGTGCTCTTGCCTGGAAAATCCCATGGACAGAAGGAGGCTGGCGGGCTATAGTCCATGGGGTCACAACGAGGCAGACACAACTGAGCACATGCGTGTATACACACACACACTCATGCAGCTTGGGAAGGTGCAGAGACGTAAGGAAAGAGGCTGCCTAGAACAGCACCATGAGCAGACTGCACGTGCAGCCCAGAACCTCGGGCCCAGCAGGTGCGGTCTGCAATTTCATTTCTCCAGGCTCGTCTGGGCAGCCGCTGTGGTTGGGCCTTCTGGATCCTCCACAAAGGATGTTTGGTTTCTTTATTCGTGTCTACATTTAGCCCTGGGTCTGGCCAGTCCCTGATGCCCAAGGATTATTAGGAGGCACTAAGAAGAGGCAGAGGACAGAGGTTTTCAAACCCCTTTCCCGCTGGGAACCCAGATTCCTTTGGAGAATATGGAGAAGAGGACAAAGAAGAGAAATCCTAAACTGTGTTTATATTACTCTCATTTCTCTCTTGGAGAGAATTAGAGAGAATCTCCTATACAATCCTGGTGAATCTCCTATAAAATGCTGAGCTGCAGGCCAGTCACCTATGAACAGACATCGCTCAGACATGGGCCTTTTTCAAACAAATGTAATTCAGTGGCACATAGAATTTGGCAGCTTTAATTCCTCTAGAGAGAGGGACTGCTTTCCCTGACGCAGGGCTGGAGGATGTGCTGAGAAGTGACCTTGCCTTTAGTAGAGTCCCACCCAGGGCCAAGAGAGCTGCCTGCCTGGGAACCTACCTCAGCTGTCGTGGGTGTCTACACATGTACATTTGCTTTACTATTGAACATGGATGAAAGCAGCCAGATTCCAAGGTGTGCAGGAGGTGGGGGTTGAGGGAGATCTTGGGCTCTGTGGGGTGAATCTCTGGTTGTCCCTTGCCCAGTTAGGGGAATTACAATTAGGTATGCAGCTAGGGGGGCTTCCCAGGTGGCTCAGTGGTAAAAAAAAATCCACCTGCCAATGAAGGAAAGGCAGACTTGTTCCCTGGGTAGGGAAGATCCCCTGGAGCAGGAAATGGCAACTCACTCCAGTGCTCTTGCCTGGAAAATCCCATGGACAGAAGGAGGCTGGCGGGCTATAGTCCATGGGGTCACAACGAGGCAGACACAACTGAGCACATGCGTGTATACACACACACACTCATGCAGCTTGGGAAGGTGCAGAGACGTAAGGAAAGAGGCTGCCTAGAACAGCACCATGAGCAGACTGCACGTGCAGCCCAGAACCTCGGGCCCAGCAGGTGCGGTCTGCAATTTCATTTCTCCAGGCTCGTCTGGGCAGCCGCTGTGGTTGGGCCTTCTGGATCCTCCACAAAGGATGTTTGGTTTCTTTATTCGTGTCTACATTTAGCCCTGGGTCTGGCCAGTCCCTGATGCCCAAGGATTATTAGGAGGCACTAAGAAGAGGCAGAGGAAGGAGGTACTGTTGAGCTGTGGTTGGCGAGCAGGGAGTGTTTTCTCAGCAAACAGACTTGGCCTCACCTTTGGTTTCTGCAGGGGGCCAATTCCTCCACTCATTCGCTTTGTCAAAAGAGGAAATTCACAAAGCACATGGCCAAGAGCAGGGAATGAAATTAGAGTGGGTATTTTGACTGTCAAACCAGAGGCAGAGGGAAGAGCAGAGAGGGAATACCGACCCAGAAGAGCGGCTCACCTTTGTCCCACATTTCCAGAGACCTGACAAGGGTCCAGCCGCAGCTCTGTTGCCATTAACCTCCTGATGCTAATGGCAGCTGGTTTGCATTCCCTTAACCTTTGTTGGCTGGGCGTCTGTGGCCGCTGGCAGTGTGCATGTGTCTCTTCCAGTTGAGGTTTCCAAAGGCACAAAAAAATGAAATGCAGCAAAATCCTGCACAACCCTTTTGCTGGAGCCAAAGGGGAAGGAGTGCTTTCAGCGAGCCTTCAGGGGTGAAGGGCTTGGGAAAGAGGATCAGTCCTTTTACACAGCCGTGTAACATTTACTGTGAGTCTGCTGCCACCAGGCAAAGCCCTCATCTGCTGGGGATGCAGAGATGAAAAAAAAAAAAAGGTTCCTGCTGTCAGGAAGCTTGGCCCAGAGTGGGGATGGTGAGGGAGCCAGATCGCTGATGGCACCAGATTCATTTCCGTGGAGTCTTGGGGACTTGGGCTTCTGGCAAACTTCTTCTTCCTCTTTTTTTTTTTTTTTTAACTTCTTATTACATGATCATTTGAGATTCTCAGAGAGATCCTGATGCCCTCCACTCAGTTTCCCCAGGGGCATCATCTTGCATCCCTAGAGGACAGTGGAGCAGACTCTGAAGTGTGTTTCCTCTGCCTCTCACCCCATCTTTTCTTCTTCTAAGTGGATCTTGCTTATCTCACCCCACAGCCTTGTCCTGCTACAGGGTCTCTCCAGTCATGAGGCAGAGTCACTTAATTGGTTGACAGACTCGTATTGTGTGGAGGCGTGCATTGTTCTAGAGAGAGGAAACCCACAGTGGCAGTTCTCCACCTGGTCCGATTCTCACCATTTACTTGCACAAGTGTATCACGAGGAGAGTTGAGAATTACTAGCTTAAAACAATAAATAATAATTGGTTTTGTTATAATGACCTTTGCCATGGGCTTCATATATTGCGGGAAAGTGAAAGTGAAAGTTGCTCAGTTGTGTCCGAGTCTTTGCGACCCATGGACAAGCCATGGAATTCTCCAGGCGAGAATACTGGAGTGGGTAGCTTTTTGCTTCTCCAGGGGATCTTCCCGACCCAGGGTTTGAACCCAGGCCTCCCATGTTGCAGGCAGATTCTTTACTGTCCGAGCCACCAGGGAAGCCCAAGAGTCCTGGAGTGGGTAGCCTGTCCCTTCTCCAGGGGATCTTCCCGACCCAGGAACTGAGCTGGGGTCTTCTGCATTGCAGGCGGATTCTTTACCAGATGAGCTACAGGGAAGCTCCTATTGCTGTATCTTATACTCAAAACAAAGTTTGGCGAGTAGGACCTGGGACCTTTCTCATACGTTGAGAGGCTAAGTGAGCAGAGCCTCGTAGCAGAGCCTGAAGCTCCCGCTCTTCCTCCTAACAAAGGGCTGAGTTGGCACCAGTGGACTGTGAGGAGCCCAGGGAATGTGCAGCAATGTCAGGGAACACGGAGCCTGTGATGCTCCCCAGAGTACATGGCACAGTCCTCTCCCCATCTTTAAAACCCTAGGCTGGGTCTGGCTATCTTTATGAAATTTCACTTTATTAAGAACTCTAAGAGAGCAACAAAGGAGAGACTGAGGGTCCTAATAGGTACAGACTAAATTTGAGTAGAATTTTCTGGGATTTTAAGCTTCTTGAATTCCAGGCAAAAATGCTAAAGTGGGTAGTCATTCCCTTCTCCAGGGGATCTTTCCAATCCAGGGATTGAACCTGTGTCTCCTGCATTGCTGGTGGATTCTTTATCATCTGAGTCTCCAGGGAAGCCCAACCTCCAATGGTTCTTTTTTTTTTATTTTAAATACTTTTTATTTATTTATTTATTTATTTATTTTTGCTGTTCTGGGCCTTTGCTGTTGCACAGGCTTTTTTCTGTAGTTGTGGTACACAGGCTTAGTTGATCTGCAGTGTGTGGAATCCTCCCGGATCAGGGGTTGAGCGTTTGTTTCCTGCATTGACAGGCAGATTCTCCACCACTGGACCACCAGGGAAGCACTCCCCCAACCCCTGTGACAATTCTTATCCCAGTAATTTGGCGTTAATGTTATCACACCGGGAGTTGAGATGAAATAAGCTTTTCTTGTACTACTGGAGGAAAAGGTTCTAGGACGTAAATACGGTGAAAAGAGAATCAAGTCCTTAGAAGCTCTTGGGCAACACCATCCATTTGCAGATGCGTAACCCATGTACCAGTTTTAGAAGTCTCATTTATTTTCCTGCAAAGGTCAATGAGAGTGGTTTGGTGACTCAGTGGCAGGTTAGAAGGGTACAGATGAGAAAGAAGAGGAGAGAGAACTCACCACCCTGCCAGGATGGTGGCCCCTCTGCCATGCCTCCCCCTAGGCCACCTGCTTGCATGCTTACCTGAGCTTTGTAGGAATGCGTGGACTTTTGTCTGCAGGAGACAGGAGTAGGAACCCATTTTGAGGAGGAGTAGGGGGAAGAGAGAGAGACTGGAACAGATCTGTTTTGGGGAAAAGGGAGCTGCCTGGTTGGGGAAAAGGGCTAAGGTGGTGTTTGAGAGAAAGAGGCTTACCAATGAATCTTTCCTTTGAGAAAGCAAGCTGGTTTCCTTACTTTTTGGCGTTTCCTGCTCCACTATCAGGCTCCCAGAATGTTCCCGTTTGCACCCAAGGCGGCTCCTGAGGCAGAGCTAAAGTGCCCCCTTCCAGAAGGCCAGGTTTCCCTCAGGGGTCCCCTTCTCTGGGGCTCCCCTTCTCTGGGGCTCCCCTGGCCAGGCCAGGCCTACGTCCTTTCTTCTGAGCTTCCTGATCCCACACTCGAAGCAGGGTTGGGAGGCCCCGCTTGGTCTCCCTTTGATTCTCTGCTGACTGTGGGAGGTGGTGGTGGGGTCCTCGCTTCTGTCCCTTTACCTGGTTGCACACTTGGAGATCCAAAATCTGGGATCCTGGTGATAGTTCTAGGTGGTCTGAAATAGTGGCTTCTTCTGTTTGTTTTTAAATTCACTGTCAACATTGGGCAGATTTCCACACTAACATCACAGACGGTAATTCCTCAGGGAGGAGGATCCACGAAGTTGCTGCTCTCTTTCAGGTGGATTTCCTCTTGTAGATCAAGGGTCTCATGACCTGGGCTTCTGCTTCTGCCCTTATCCGTCTCACCGGGCAGCGTGGAGGCTGCCGCCCATCATACACAGTCGGACTTCCCTGACTGCTTTTCTTGTACTACTGGAGGAAAAGGTTCTAGGACGTAAATACGGTGAAAAGAGAATCAAGTCCTTAGAAGCTCTTGGGCAACACCATCCATCTGCAGATGCGTAACCCATGTACCAGTTTTAGAAGTCTCATTTATTTTCCTGCAAAGGTCAATGAGAGTGGTTTGGTGACTCAGTGGCAGGTTAGAAGGGTACAGATGAGAAAGAAGAGGAGAGAGAACTCACCACCCTGCCAGGATGGTGGCCCCTCTGCCATGCCTCCCCCTAGGCCACCTGCTTGCATGCTTACCTGAGCTTTGTAGGAATGCGTGGACCTTTGTCTGCAGGAGACAGGAGTAGGAACCCATTTTGAGGAGGAGTAGGGGGAAGAGAGAGAGACTGGAACAGATCTGTTTTGGGGAAAAGGGAGCTGCCTGGTTGGGGAAAAGGGCTAAGGTGGTGTTTGAGAGAAAGAGGCTTACCAATGAATCTTTCCTTTGAGAAAGCAAGCTGGTTTCCTTACTTTTTGGCGTTTCCTGCTCCACTATCAGGCTCCCAGAATGTTCCCGTTTGCACCCAAGGCGGCTCCTGAGGCAGAGCTAAAGTGCCCCCTTCCAGAAGGCCAGGTTTCCCTCAGGGGTCCCCTTCTCTGGGGCTCCCCTTCTCTGGGGCTCCCCTGGCCAGGCCAGGCCTACGTCCTTTCTTCTGAGCTTCCTGATCCCACACTCGAAGCAGGGTTGGGAGGCCCCGCTTGGTCTCCCTTTGATTCTCTGCTGACTGTGGGAGGTGGTGGTGGGGTCCTCGCTTCTGTCCCTTTACCTGGTTGCACACTTGGAGATCCAAAATCTGGGATCCTGGTGATAGTTCTAGGTGGTCTGAAATAGTGGCTTCTTCTGTTTGTTTTTAAATTCACTGTCAACATTGGGCAGATTTCCACACTAACATCACAGACGGTAATTCCTCAGGGAGGAGGATCCACGAAGTTGCTGCTCTCTTTCAGGTGGATTTCCTCTTGTAGATCAAGGGTCTCATGACCTGGGCTTCTGCTTCTGCCCTTATCCGTCTCACCGGGCAGCGTGGGAGGCTGCCGCCCATCATACACAGTGGAACGGCACGTGGTCCCATCTGACTCTGTTCAGCTACTCTCAGGGCACGTCCTCAGGGGATTCATCTGTCCTCATGCAGCAGTGGTGGGCTGCGGGAAGAAGGGTTGTTTCCTTTGGCAGAACTCAGCTAGGAAGTGATGGAAGAGGAACACTGAGGGAAGAGGGGCCACCTGCCTGGCCCACTAGAACAATAGTCCAGGTGCCTCCATGCCCCACCTGCAGCTTGTCTCTGAAATGTCAGGAGGGGAAGCATGGTGTTCCTTGTCTCCAGGAACTCGGAGACCTTCTTTTGTTTCTCTTACCGTCTCTTAGCTTCTTGGATTCCCTCACCACTTTTGGTTCATTCCAAGGCTGCAGTCCATGGGATCGCAAAGAGTTGGACACAAATGAGCGACTAACACTTTCACTTTCAAGGCCAGATGCTGAGTGACAACTGGAAGATGGCGGAGAGAAGCTTTATTCCCAACATTCACCAGGTGTTTGAGCTGCCTGGGATGGTAGAGCCCAGGGCTCTTGTCCTGGCTAGTACTTCCCATTCCCCACCCCTTCCCACACCCACCAGCCCCCTCGGCCATTCTTTTTTCTTCATTTTCTTCCTCTCTCTGTCTCCTTTTACCCTTCCCCGTAATTTTGTGTCTTTCCCAACCCACAATTTCTAACTTGACTTACATTTCTATGGTTCTAGAAAGTTCCTCAGCTGTTCCTGTCACTTCCCTTGGCGAAACCCCTTCCCGTCTCTCTTGGTTTTGCTCTGCTGACTGTGGGAGGTGGTGGTGGGGTCCTCGCTTCTGTCCCTTTACCTGGTTGCACACTTGGAGATCCAAAATCTGGGATCCTGGTGATAGTTCTAGGTGGTCTGAAATAGTGGCTTCTTCTGTTTGTTTTTAAATTCACTGTCAACATTGGGCAGATTTCCACACTAACATCACAGACGGTAATTCCTCAGGGAGGAGGATCCACGAAGTTGCTGCTCTCTTTCAGGTGGATTTCCTCTTGTAGATCAAGGGTCTCATGACCTGGGCTTCTGCTTCTGCCCTTATCCGTCTCACCGGGCAGCGTGGGAGGCTGCCGCCCATCATACACAGTGGAACGGCACGTGGTCCCATCTGACTCTGTTCAGCTACTCTCAGGGCACGTCCTCAGGGGATTCATCTGTCCTCATGCAGCAGTGGTGGGCTGCGGGAAGAAGGGTTGTTTCCTTTGGCAGAACTCAGCTAGGAAGTGATGGAAGAGGAACACTGAGGGAAGAGGGGCCACCTGCCTGGCCCACTAGAACAATAGTCCAGGTGCCTCCATGCCCCACCTGCAGCTTGTCTCTGAAATGTCAGGAGGGGAAGCATGGTGTTCCTTGTCTCCAGGAACTCGGAGACCTTCTTTTGTTTCTCTTACCGTCTCTTAGCTTCTTGGATTCCCTCACCACTTTTGGTTCATTCCAAGGCTGCAGTCCATGGGATCGCAAAGAGTTGGACACAAATGAGCGACTAACACTTTCACTTTCAAGGCCAGATGCTGAGTGACAACTGGAAGATGGCGGAGAGAAGCTTTATTCCCAACATTCACCAGGTGTTTGAGCTGCCTGGGATGGTAGAGCCCAGGGCTCTTGTCCTGGCTAGTACTTCCCATTCCCCACCCCTTCCCACACCCACCAGCCCCCTCGGCCATTCTTCTTTCTTCTTTTCTCTTCCTCTCTCTGTCTCCTTTTACCCTTCCCCGTAATTTTGTGTCTTTCCCAACCCACAATTTCTAACTTGACTTACATTTCTATGGTTCTAGAAAGTTCCTCAGCTGTTCCTGTCACTTCCCTTGGCGAAACCCCCTTCCCCGTCTCTCTTTGGCTCCATTCTACTCTCCTCAGCTGTGCAAGGTGCAACCCACCTGGAGGACACCTCACTGTGCTCATAAAATGCTCCAGATTCCTGCATGTTTCGAGGCACCGACTCTGAAATCTGGGCGCATTTGAGTAAATGCTCAACAACCCAGGAACTGAGCTTAAACCTGAATGATCTGGCAGTCTTTGGAGGAAATTGGAATTCAATTAGCATTTCCTTTTATGCCACTGTCAGCATGCCTCTGTTACATTTATGGGGTTGTGTGGGTATCCTTCAGTGACTAATTACGTGAAAATTTTCTTCTTTGTTAAATTCTAATAAACACGCACAATATATATAAAGTGGCAACTGGCTCTGTTGCCAAAAGTGAGATTTTAAGATTTGAATAGGGGTTTATTTCTCTCTCTTTTCAAGGATACGGTAGTTTCATGTATTCCTGTTTCGCTGATGGGTGGGGGATGTTTGTAATGTTTTTTCTCTTATAGGCAATAACAATGAGTAATCTGAACTGGTAACACTTTCTCTTCTTTGGTATATGTCCAGAAAGGTTGCAATGAAAAAAAAAGCAAGTGGGAACTTAGATTTAAATTGCTTGTGTAGAACTTGGTTCTCTAACCTCTAGCTCAGGGCAATTAATTATACCAAGAGAAATATTTTGTAGGTGCCTGTTAAGGTTATAACAACTCTTCTCCTTGCCATATGGGATGTGTTGGCCCCCTTCTCCCTTGGCAAGGACGAAGTTGGACACAAATGAGCGACTAACACTTTCACTTTCAAGGCCAGATGCTGAGTGACAACTGGAAGATGGCGGAGAGAAGCTTTATTCCCAACATTCACCAGGTGTTTGAGCTGCCTGGGATGGTAGAGCCCAGGGCTCTTGTCCTGGCTAGTACTTCCCATTCCCCACCCCTTCCCACACCCACCAGCCCCCTCGGCCATTCTTCTTTCTTCTTTTCTCTTCCTCTCTCTGTCTCCTTTTACCCTTCCCCGTAATTTTGTGTCTTTCCCAACCCACAATTTCTAACTTGACTTACATTTCTATGGTTCTAGAAAGTTCCTCAGCTGTTCCTGTCACTTCCCTTGGCGAAACCCCCTTCCCCGTCTCTTTGGCTCCATTCTACTCTCCTCAGCTGTGCAAGGTGCAACCCACCTGGAGGACACCTCACTGTGCTCATAAAATGCTCCAGATTCCTGCATGTTTCGAGGCACCGACTCTGAAATCTGGGCGCATTTGAGTAAATGCTCAACAACCCAGGAACTGAGCTTAAACCTGAATGATCTGGCAGTCTTTGGAGGAAATTGGAATTCAATTAGCATTTCCTTTTATGCCACTGTCAGCATGCCTCTGTTACATTTATGGGGTTGTGTGGGTATCCTTCAGTGACTAATTACGTGAAAATTTTCTTCTTTGTTAAATTCTAATAAACACGCACAATATATATAAAGTGGCAACTGGCTCTGTTGCCAAAAGTGAGATTTTAAGATTTGAATAGGGGTTTATTTCTCTCTCTTTTCAAGGATACGGTAGTTTCATGTATTCCTGTTTCGCTGATGGGTGGGGGATGTTTGTAATGTTTTTTCTCTTATAGGCAATAACAATGAGTAATCTGAACTGGTAACACTTTCTCTTCTTTGGTATATGTCCAGAAAGGTTGCAATGAAAAAAAAAAAGCAAGTGGGAACTTAGATTTAAATTGCTTGTGTAGAACTTGGTTCTCTAACCTCTAGCTCAGGGCAATTAATTATACCAAGAGAAATATTTTGTAGGTGCCTGTTAAGGTTATAACAACTCTTCTCCTTGCCATATGGGATGTGTTGGCCCCCTTCTCCCTTGGCACATGGGACCTGTGTGGGTTCCCAGATGTCCCCCAACTCCAGCTGCCCCAGAGTTGGCTGTAAGCACCAACCCAGAAAGAGCACTTAAGGGGTGCCAGAGGGGCTCGGGCCAAACAGAGGACTCAGTTGGCACTGAAACAGTTTGTAGGTCTGCACTGTGATCACAGTGTCCCTTTTTCAGAAGAAGCTGAGGCTGGGTATGAACGGTCAAGGATTGTAGCAGGTGTACTTGCCCGGGGCTGAGAGGAGGGCACGTGGGGAGTTGTTGTTGAATGGGTATGGAATTCCACTTTGGGAAGATGAGAAAGTTCTGGAGATCAGTAGGGATGGTGGTTGCCCAACAGTGTGAATGCAGGTAATGCCACTGAACTGTATACTTTAAGATGGTTGAACATTTCGATATATTTTATCATAATGAAAACCAAGTTTCATATTCGCTAGTCATTAGTTTAAGAATACAGAAATTCAGGGGACTATATTTTTAAAAATGTGGTATATACAGTGAATGACATATTCAGCCTTATAAAGGAAGTTCTGACACACACACACACACACACCAACACGGACGAATCTTGAAAACACAGTGAAATCAGCCTGACACACAAGGACAAACATTGTGTGCTTCCACTTGTGCGAGGTACCTAGAGGAATCACATTTCAGAGACAGAAAGGAGAGTGGCAGTTGCCAGGGCCTGGGGGAGCAGGGAATAGGGAGTTGGTGTTTAACGGGTGCGGCGTGTGATGTTGGGAAGATGAAACAAGGGGGAAAAGGAGAGTGGCAGTTGAGCCGGCACTGGTTGGTGTTTTTTTTTCTCTCTTTCAAGGATACGGTAGTTTCATGTATTCCTTTCGCTGATGGGTGGGGGATGTTTGTAATGTTTTTTCTCTTATAGGCAATAACAATGAGTAATCTGAACTGGTAACACTTTCTCTTCTTTGGTATATGTCCAGAAAGGTTGCAATGAAAAAAAAAAAGCAAGTGGGAACTTAGATTTAAATTGCTTGTGTAGAACTTGGTTCTCTAACCTCTAGCTCAGGGCAATTAATTATACCAAGAGAAATATTTTGTAGGTGCCTGTTAAGGTTATAACAACTCTTCTCCTTGCCATATGGGATGTGTTGGCCCCCTTCTCCCTTGGCACATGGGACCTGTGTGGGTTCCCAGATGTCCCCCAACTCCAGCTGCCCCAGAGTTGGCTGTAAGCACCAACCCAGAAAGAGCACTTAAGGGGTGCCAGAGGGGCTCGGGCCAAACAGAGGACTCAGTTGGCACTGAAACAGTTTGTAGGTCTGCACTGTGATCACAGTGTCCCTTTTCAGAAGAAGCTGAGGCTGGGTATGAACGGTCAAGGATTGTAGCAGGTGTACTTGCCCGGGGCTGAGAGGAGGGCACGTGGGGAGTTGTTGTTGAATGGGTATGGAATTCCACTTTGGGAAGATGAGAAAGTTCTGGAGATCAGTAGGGATGGTGGTTGCCCAACAGTGTGAATGCAGGTAATGCCACTGAACTGTATACTTTAAGATGGTTGAACATTTCGATATATTTTATCATAATGAAAACCAAGTTTCATATTCGCTAGTCATTAGTTTAAGAATACAGAAATTCAGGGGACTATATTTTTAAAAATGTGGTATATACAGTGAATGACATATTCAGCCTTATAAAGGAAGTTCTGACACACACACACACACACACCAACACGGACGAATCTTGAAAACACAGTGAAATCAGCCTGACACACAAGGACAAACATTGTGTGCTTCCACTTGTGCGAGGTACCTAGAGGAATCACATTTCAGAGACAGAAAGGAGAGTGGCAGTTGCCAGGGCCTGGGGGAGCAGGGAATAGGGAGTTGGTGTTTAACGGGTGCGGCGTGTGATGTTGGGAAGATGCAAAACTTCTGTAGGTGGAAGGCGTGGTGGGTACACAACCATGGGAACGTACAGAATGCCGCTAACCTGCTGTTGCTGCTGCTGCTGTGGCTGACTCTTTGAGACCCCATGGACTGCAGCGCACTAGGCTCCCCTGTCCTTCACTATGTCCCAGAGTTTGCTCAAAGTCAGATCCATTGAGTCGGTGATGCTACCGAAACTGTCTCATCCTCTGCTGCCCCCGTCTTTTGCCTTCAATTGTTCCTAGCATCAGGGTCTTTTCCAATGAGTTGGCTCTTTGCATCAGGTGGCCAAAGCAAACTGTGTACTTAAAAATGATTGAAACAGTAAAGTTTATCTATCTATCTACCTATCTACCTATCTATCTATCTATCTACCTACCTATCTACCTACCTATCTATCTACCTACCTACCTATCTATCTATCTACCTATCTATCTATCTATCTATCTATCTATCTATCTATCTATCTATCTATCTATCTACCTACCTACCTACCTACCTACCTGTCTACCTACCTACCCACCCATCTATCTATCTACCCACCCACCCATCTATCTATCTATCCATCTACCCACCCACCCACCCACCTGTTTACCCACCCACCCACCCATCTATCTATCTACCCATCTATCCATCTATCCATCCATCTATCCATCTATCATCCATCTATCTACCCACCCACCCACCCACCCACCTGTCTACCCACCTACCTACCCACCCATCTATCCATCTATCTATCTATCTATCTATCTATCTATCTACCTACCACCTACCTACCTACCTATCTATCTATCTATCTATCGCAATGCAGAGACACAGATACACAGTCCTGGCAGGCTGCAAGGCACCAAGGAGGCTCCCTACTGTCCCGGCCCAGCACCCCTTCACTCGGTCCCGGCTACCTCTCTGGGAACATTGTGTAAATGAAACCAGACAAGCTTCTCTCTGTCCTGACAGATGCCACCATTACCGGTGGGGGCCTGATAGGACAAACATTGTGTGCTTCCACTTGTGCGAGGTACCTAGAGGAATCACATTTCAGAGACAGAAAGGAGAGTGGCAGTTGCCAGGGCCTGGGGGAGCAGGGAATAGGGAGTTGGTGTTTAACGGGTGCGGCGTGTGATGTTGGGAAGATGCAAAACTTCTGTAGGTGGAAGGCGTGGTGGGTACACAACCATGGGAACGTACAGAATGCCGCTAACCTGCTGTTGCTGCTGCTGCTGTGGCTGACTCTTTGAGACCCCATGGACTGCAGCGCACTAGGCTCCCCTGTCCTTCACTATGTCCCAGAGTTTGCTCAAAGTCAGATCCATTGAGTCGGTGATGCTACCGAAACTGTCTCATCCTCTGCTGCCCCCGTCTTTTGCCTTCAATTGTTCCTAGCATCAGGGTCTTTTCCAATGAGTTGGCTCTTTGCATCAGGTGGCCAAAGCAAACTGTGTACTTAAAAATGATTGAAACAGTAAAGTTTATCTATCTATCTACCTATCTACCTATCTATCTATCTATCTACCTACCTACCTACCTATCTATCTATCTACCTATCTATCTATCTATCTACCTACCTATCTACCTACCTATCTATCTACCTACCTACCTATCTATCTATCTATCTATCTATCTATCTATCTATCTATCTATCTACCTACCTACCTACCTACCTGTTTACCTACCTACCTACCTATCTATCTATCTACCTACCTACCTATCTATCTATCTATCTATCTACCTACCTACCTACCTACCTGTTTACCTACCTACCTACCTATCTATCTATCTACCTATCTATCTATCTATCTATCTATCTATCTATCTATCTATCTATCTATCTACCTACCTACCTACCTACCTACCTGTCTACCTACCTACCTACCTATCTATCTACCTACCTACCTATCTATCTATCTATCTATCTATCTATCTACCTACCTACCTACCTACCTACCTATCTATCTATCTATCTATCGCAATGCAGAGACACAGATACACAGTCCTGGCAGGCTGCAAGGCACCAAGGAGGCTCCCTACTGTCCCGGCCCAGCACCCCTTCACTCGGTCCCGGCTACCTCTCTGGGAACATTGTGTAAATGAAACCAGACAAGCTTCTCTCTGTCCTGACAGATGCCACCATTACCGTGTGCTAGGGAGCAAAAGGCTGCCTGATAGAGAGTTGACCTCTGGGCACAGAAGACACAAACACAAATGCCAGATCAGGAAATGGATTAATGATTTAAACGGTCTGAGGGAAAGAAAATGCTATTAGTGCTAGCTTGGCTCACAGAGAAGGGTCCATTAATTCACATATAGGAGTTCCAGGGGGAGAAATGTTGCCCTCATTATGTCTTGGGTAATTTGGGCATTTAAATGGCTAACCAATTTGCAGCTCGTTTCTTCCTCAAGGTATCACATCTTTATTCAAGGCTATCCCCTCCCACCCGGGACCAGGTCGCTCTTCCGACACTTGTCACATTGTGAAGATGTTACCTTGTCCCGGCTGATTGCTGCCGCACCTCCTCTTCAGTCACATGACCTTGCGACACTTCTGTGTGATTGGAAGTGTGTCTTGCTGGAGTTATCACCCACGTTAGCAGAATTCTTGTAGCCTCTGGAAATTACAGGGCCAGACACCATGTTTGCAGCATCTTCCATGAATAACTGTGGTGGGTAAGGATCAGACACTTGTACTTCAATGAAGGGGAGATTCAGAACCTGTCCAAGTTCCATTCTTGTGAGGTGCCTGTTGAAGAAGCTCGGTACCTAGGAACACCCAGTGCCCTGCTGTTCAGGCAGGACCCACCCTCCAGAGATGGCCTTCCCACACCCGATGAGCTGAGTGTCTGATCTTGCCGTGATTAATGGGTAGGCTCCAAACGTCCTTGCTGATGTTTTTACCAGGATACAAGACATATCTCTAGTCTTTGGTGAAGAGAGAGCTTCTGGAGCAAGGATTTTGATATTTACTTTCACCAATCCCTACCACCTAGTGCAGGCAAAGACATGGGAAGCGTGGCAGTGAGGAAAATGTGACATTCTTCCCAGAAGAGCAGGGAGAAAAGCAACAAAGACTATTTAATGACAACGTCTCCTTTAGTATTACTAATAGACAGGAGCTATTGTTTCTTATAGGCCAGGCTTCGTGTTGGGTGTGCTGGATGTATTTCTTTATCTGATCTTTACAATAACCCTCAGAGGTATAGGTATCGTGATCTCCATTTTGTAGGTGATAGAAAAGAGACTCAGAGGGGTGTGGTGACTTGTCTCTTATCACACAGCCAGTAAGTAGTAGACCAAGATTCCAGTCAGGTTTTTGGATTCACAAGTCTGTATTTTTTTCGGCAGTTCACAGCTGCTCAGAGACTAGCATTCATTGCGGGAGCTAAATACCTAGGGCTTAAGGTAACCTTTGTTAGTTCAGAATACCAGTGAGCTACATTATGGGGTTGTTAATTGATTCCTTTTTTTAAAGTGCCACATGTGTCTCCTCTTTTTCTTCCCACCTTTGCAGATCTTCCTCACTCTGTGTATTGGTGATTCAGGAAGAAGGTAGAGGAGAATAGGAAGTGGTGATTGGAGGTGGGTAGGCAGACCCAGAATGGAAGAATTCTGTCTTTCTCAACCAACCCCGTGTTCTTTTGAGAAAATGGCAGTGAATTTGTTCATCTCCTGCTGTGTGATTGGAAGTGTGTCTTGCTGGAGTTATCACCCACGTTAGCAGAATTCTTGTAGCCTCTGGAAATTACAGGGCCAGACACCATGTTTGCAGCATCTTCCATGAATAACTGTGGTGGGTAAGGATCAGACACTTGTACTTCAATGAAGGGGAGATTCAGAACCTGTCCAAGTTCCATTCTTGTGAGGTGCCTGTTGAAGAAGCTCGGTACCTAGGAACACCCAGTGCCCTGCTGTTCAGGCAGGACCCACCCTCCAGAGATGGCCTTCCCACACCCGATGAGCTGAGTGTCTGATCTTGCCGTGATTAATGGGTAGGCTCCAAACGTCCTTGCTGATGTTTTTACCAGGATACAAGACATATCTCTAGTCTTTGGTGAAGAGAGAGAGCTTCTGGAGCAAGGATTTTGATATTTACTTTCACCAATCCCTACCACCTAGTGCAGGCAAAGACATGGGAAGCGTGGCAGTGAGGAAAATGTGACATTCTTCCCAGAAGAGCAGGGAGAAAAGCAACAAAGACTATTTAATGACAACGTCTCCTTTAGTATTACTAATAGACAGGAGCTATTGTTTCTTATAGGCCAGGCTTCGTGTTGGGTGTGCTGGATGTATTTCTTTATCTGATCTTTACAATAACCCTCAGAGGTATAGGTATCGTGATCTCCATTTTGTAGGTGATAGAAAAGAGACTCAGAGGGGTGTGGTGACTTGTCTCTTATCACACAGCCAGTAAGTAGTAGACCAAGATTCCAGTCAGGTTTTTGGATTCACAAGTCTGTATTTTTTTCGGCAGTTCACAGCTGCTCAGAGACTAGCATTCATTGCGGGAGCTAAATACCTAGGGCTTAAGGTAACCTTTGTTAGTTCAGAATACCAGTGAGCTACATTATGGGGTTGTTAATTGATTCCTTTTTTTAAAGTGCCACATGTGTCTCCTCTTTTTCTTCCCACCTTTGCAGATCTTCCTCACTCTGTGTATTGGTGATTCAGGAAGAAGGTAGAGGAGAATAGGAAGTGGTGATTGGAGGTGGGTAGGCAGACCCAGAATGGAAGAATTCTGTCTTTCTCAACCAACCCCGTGTTCTTTTGAGAAAATGGCAGTGAATTTGTTCATCTCCTGCTGGGTGTTGTAGACATGTGTGTGCTTGGGTTATCCTCTCTGGTTTCTTGATAAAACCTTGAACCCGTGGACTATCTTCTCCAGATCTAGATCCTCCATAGCATCCAGCAAGTGCCTTACACATAGTAGGTGCAGGCTGTGTCTGGTATATTGAACTGAAGTTAACAGGCTTGAATTCACATTCTGGATTCCTTGAAAGACTGATGTCTTTTGGGTAGCCTACCCCTTCTAGTTAAAAGGCTAGATAACCCCAACCAAATCAGGAAGAATAAAGAATCCAAGGGTGCATGTGTGTGTGCTCAGTTGCTTCCGACTCTTTTGTGACCCCGTGGACCGTAGGCTGCAGGAACCTCTGACGATGGGATTTCCCAGGCAAAAATACTGGAGTGGGTTGCCATTCACTTCTCCCAGGGATCTTCCCAACCCAGAGATTGAATATGCAACTCTTGCATCTCCTGCATTGGTAGATGGGTCCTTTACTTCTGAGCCATCAGAGAAGCCCCATGGCCCTATAGCAGTCTCCAAAGAAGACAGTGATGCGCTGGGGACAGAGGCATGAGGACTGAGCCTTCTGAATGCCCAGCCTCCATATGTGGCCACATCTGCCATATACCCTTCCCACGATGGAGCATTATCGATCACCCCAACGTGCAGAAGTAAAACACGCATGGTATAAAGACATTCTGATTATTAAGTGTTCTTGGGGAAGACTGAGAAAGTGGATGAAGTTAACTTTACAGAGGAAAAGCACCCAGAGCTTGAGCCTGAAATAGGACAAGGTTTTTTTTTACTGACAGGAAGAGTAAGACTCACATATTTTGTTTTTTATGATTTTAACAATAATATGTTTTCACTATAAAATAACTAGGAAAACTCAGAAAAAATAAAAGAAAAATCACTTGTAATTTATACCCCCAACTTAGATATTTGCATAGTATATTTTCTTCCACTGTTTCTTCCCTGTATATAATGCATCTGTACCTAAGTGGATCAAATTTTTTAACGTATTTAATTTCTACTTTTTGCTCTTTAACATTATAGGATGTACATTTTTCCATTCTCACCGGGATGATGTTGAAAACAATTTAAAACATCTTTCTTGTTACACATGTAGTATATATTTGTTGTAGATGTTTGGGAAAAAAAAAAAGATAAGCACTAAGAAGAATATAAAAATCACCAATAATCTCAGTACCTAAAAAATGACTATTGCTAAGCATTTGGTGAATATTTTTCTAGTCTTTCTGTTACATCTATACACACAGACACACACACACATGCTTAATACACTCTTGGTTGTATTACATATACTTGAGTATTTTCCAATTTGGTAAGTTAGGGACAGATATTAATTTTATCTTCTTTTGTTACTTTATAATAAACTAATATTTATTGATTAGTATTTTTAGGTGAATACCTATCCATGTCTTGTCTTTTTTAATAGAATTATTGTTGATGTATAAATGTTCTTTAAAGATTAAGGATATTTATCTTTCCTCTTTTTGCATCTGCGTGAAAATATTGAGTATGTAATTTAAAAGTCTACATTTCATTAGTCTTCTAAAGTATCAATATATGAAGTATATGAAATTTATAAGTTTTTGGTGCTACAAATAATGCTATACCTAATATAGTTGCTCATAGATCTCATTTGTATCATTTCTTTGGGATTGGTTCAGAGAAATGGAGTTATTGGAGCAGTACCCACAAGAAGTATAGGCAAAACACCTATTTCTCTAAACCCTTAGTATAACTGAATATTGTCTTTAAGGAACTGTCCAATTTAATAAGCAAAAAAAGACTTTGACTTTAAAAATGTTTGATTAAAAGATATGAAGAAAGTCTTTTCTTCATGTCTTACTGTCTTCTTGTGTCTGAATGCTCTGGGTTTTTTTTACTGACAGGAAGAGTAAGACTCACATATTTTGTTTTTTATGATTTTAACAATAATATGTTTTCACTATAAAATAACTAGGAAAACTCAGAAAAAATAAAAGAAAAATCACTTGTAATTTATACCCCCAACTTAGATATTTGCATAGTATATTTTCTTCCACTGTTTCTTCCCTGTATATAATGCATCTGTACCTAAGTGGATCAAATTTTTTAACGTATTTAATTTCTACTTTTTGCTCTTTAACATTATAGGATGTACATTTTTCCATTCTCACCGGGATGATGTTGAAAACAATTTAAAACATCTTTCTTGTTACACATGTAGTATATATTTGTTGTAGATGTTTGGAAAAAAAAAAAAGATAAGCACTAAGAAGAATATAAAAATCACCAATAATCTCAGTACCTAAAAAATGACTATTGCTAAGCATTTGGTGAATATTTTTCTAGTCTTTCTGTTACATCTATACACACAGACACACACACACATGCTTAATACACTCTTGGTTGTATTACATATACTTGAGTATTTTCCAATTTGGTAAGTTAGGGACAGATATTAATTTTATCTTCTTTTGTTACTTTATAATAAACTAATATTTATTGATTAGTATTTTTAGGTGAATACCTATCCATGTCTTGTCTTTTTTAATAGAATTATTGTTGATGTATAAATGTTCTTTAAAGATTAAGGATATTTATCTTTCCTCTTTTTGCATCTGCGTGAAAATATTGAGTATGTAATTTAAAAGTCTACATTTCATTAGTCTTCTAAAGTATCAATATATGAAGTATATGAAATTTATAAGTTTTTGGTGCTACAAATAATGCTATACCTAATATAGTTGCTCATAGATCTCATTTGTATCATTTCTTTGGGATTGGTTCAGAGAAATGGAGTTATTGGAGCAGTACCCACAAGAAGTATAGGCAAAACACCTATTTCTCTAAACCCTTAGTATAACTGAATATTGTCTTTAAGGAACTGTCCAATTTAATAAGCAAAAAAAGACTTTGACTTTAAAAATGTTTGATTAAAAGATATGAAGAAAGTCTTTTCTTCATGTCTTACTGTCTTCTTGTGTCTGAATGCTCTGGGTCTTGGCTATTATTCTTTGCCCAGGTGGACTGTTATTCGTTTCCTAACTGATTCTTTATGTTTTTAAAAATATAATGATATTAACCTTATGCTATTTGCTACAAATTTGTTTCTCACTTTGTTCCATGAATTTTTACTTTAAAAAAAAAAATTTATTTGATTTGATGTTTTAGATTATGTGGTCAGATCTATTCCATGCTTTTCTTTGTGATTGTCTATCATTTGTATTATGCTTAGCGAAGCCTTCTGATTGTTTTTCTGGTCTGATTTTGTTCATTTAGCTTTAACATTCATTGACAGTACATTTTCACGTGTCATGTCTGAGGTGGGACAGTTTTGACAAGCCTAAGAGAGAATGAAAGCCAGGTTTGAGCAGTCGTCGGAAGGTGCCAGCGCATGGAGCTGAAATTTCAGAGGAAGCAGGAAGGCTGTGATGCTGGACCTTGAGAGTCAGGTTGCAAGTCCTCAAAAGATGTACTAGTCCTTACAGTTGAAGTACAATCCACAGCTGAGACTGAGGACGAGAACCACTAAGAACAGACATGCTTATTCTTTGTTGTTTGTTTATTTTTTTGGCTGTGCTGCCCAGCTTGTGGGATCTTAGTTCCCTGACCAGGGATCAAGCTGGGGCTCTCAACAGTGAAAGCACTGAGTTCTAAGCACTGGACCACCAGGAAATTCCCCAGGACATGCTTATTCATGATGGCAGGGCTAGGATGGCTTTGATTAGGAATTAGTACGTTTAAAAACAATTGTTACCCTAGCCAAGGTCACCAAGGACTTGACACGTGTCAGATCACTTTTCCTTTCTTATTTACCTCTTTGGCAGCTTTTGACTGTGACTGAGTTTCCTGGTTTTCAAAGCACCAGATCTGCTCAGATTCCACGGCACCATCCTCTCCTGATTTCCCTTCTTCCTTCTGAAGTGGGAGCTTCTCCACTCTTGTGCCATCCCGTTCTCAAGGTTAAGCCTTGTTCCCTCTACTCGATGAATTTGCCCTGAGTGCCCTTATTAACTCCCATACATTACCATCCACAGGCCAACCACCCCAGCCCTCAGCATGTCTCTTCAACCTGGACCTCTCTTCTGAATCGGGGTGAATGTATTTACTCAGTGGCTGGATGCTTTATCGCAAATTTAGAACATCCGAACCTCACTCATCTTCCTTTCCCACTCCCTCCCCTCCCCAGACCCAACTTATGCTTCTTCAGGGATTCCCTGTCTTAGTGAGTGGGATTCTGTTTTGTGTGCTCTGATTTTAGAAGAAAGGGACTCACATCTCTGCGAAAAACTTGGAGTCAACTGAAGATGTTCCTGTGGCTGAGAATGAGCTAGGTACTAGTTTCCCAAGGAAAGCTAAAATAGGACAACAAGCTGTCCTTTGAGTTGGGAAATAAAGCCCTAACCCCTTGATATTTTCTAGGCCCTGAGAGGTCATCTGGGAGACAAGAGTGTCTGAGCGTTTCTCCAGTATAAAGATTCTTAAAGTGAACCACCCCAGTCTTCAGCTTGCAGATTCAGTCTCCAAAGGTCACACGTTCCCAAACAGTTTCTAAATTTGCTTCTCCAGTTTGCATTCATGACAAGGTGCACCTGCAGATCCTGTAAGAGCCACATCTGAGCAGTAGAATCGCATTCCTCCCTGGTGGTCCAGGCAGGATGGTAGATGCAGTTCCTAGAGCAGGTGGAAACCTTTTAAAGAAAAACTTCCCAAAGATTTCAATTGAGCAGTTAGTTCTCTATTGTATTTTTGTTTTTATTAACAAAAGACATGACAGATGGACCAGAGTGGGAGTTCAATTCTTTTTAGATAAACTTTCTAAAGCTTCAAGCAAGAGATGCCCAAATTTGGGGTAATTATTAAATCCTAAAGGAAATCAACCCTGAATATTCATTGGAAGGACGGACGCTGAAGCTGAAGCTCCAATACTTTGGCCACCTGATGTGAAGAGCCGACTCATTGGAAAAGACCCTGATGCTGGGAAAGATTGAGGGCAAGAGGAGAAGGTGGTGGCAGAGGATGAGATGGTGAGATTGTATCACTGAGTCAGTGGACATGAACTTGTGCTGACTCCTGGAGATGGTGAAGGACTGGGAAGCCTGGGTGCTGCAGTCCATGGGGTCACAAAGAGTCAGACATGATGTCACGACTGAACAGCAACAATTACATCTTTGAAGGAGAAGACAAAGTACTGTTTTTTTATCCATTTGGAGGCATCAGAGCCATTAGAAAAATAATCAGAAGTGAAGCAGCATCGAGCATTTGCGTGCGTAGAAAAGAAGGCATCCAGTTTGCTAAGAGTGCAGGAGAAGACCTTCCTACAGCTCCTTCTTTCCCTGGCCTCACCACACTCTTTGTGGCAACCACTGAGCTCTTCAGAAAGAGAAGCTTTCTCTTCACTGCCCTCCAGGGCTGCTGGGTGTTGAGGTCATTCATGCTCCAGGCTCACCCGGAACCTCAGGCTTTCTATGTGTCCCCGGCCTTTCCCCGGAATATCTGTCTCCTTCCACCTGATAGAACTGAATCCTGCTCAGGACCTTGTCATTTGAGGCTTCATATCAGCTTTACTGAAAATGCCCTAGGCCTCCTGCTCACTTGTGAATATGAACCACAGACACTTTCTTTCAAGGAAACTTTAAGGATATTTAGTAAAACTAGTCAGTTAATTCACACACAATTGCTAGAAAACAGTTCTGTGCCCCCAGATGGCTGGGGCTCCAGATGCCCTTTGACCTTGGCTGAAATGCCTTTCCTCTGGGGTCTTCAGCTGCCTGGCAGAGATAAAAATGTTGCTATTAGACAAATGCTCTGTGCAAGTTGACAACTTCTGAAAGCTGAATGGAAGCATTGGCTTTCAGTGGACAAGTACAGGCCTTCTGGAATTACTTCTATGCTTTTCTTTCAATGAGTCTGTGTGTGCACCTGCTGCATTAGTGGTATATGTCTTTGGGTACCTATGCAGATGTGCTAAGCTGCTTTAGTTGTGTCCAACTGTTGGCCGTGCTATGGACTGTAGCCTGTCAGGCTTCTCTGTCCGTGGGATTCTCCAGGCAAGAATCCTAAAGTGGGTTGCCCTTTCCTTCCCTAGGAGATCTTTCTGACTCAGGGATAAAACTCTCGTCGTTTATGCCTCCTGCATTGGCAGGTGAATTCTTTACCACCAGTGCCACTGGGAAAGCCCGGTGTCTTTAGTGGGAGGGTCTAATTTCAGAAAGACCTAGAGGCACCTGTTGCCTCCTAGCCTTCCTGATGAGACAGGGAAATCAGTAAGTGCAGAAATCACGGGTTGAAATCCAGTTCCTGAGAGGGAGCAGACCGGAAGCAGTTTAAGCTTCCACAAAATGATGCCAGTTAGAGTGGAGAGCAATGAGGTGAAAACAAACCAAGCCAAAGGTTTTGGTTGCCCATGGTACGGCCATGTCAGTGGAGATCACCACCACCTGGCTTTTCTCTCATTGAGTAGCAACAGCCAGAGCATCTCGCCTGGACACCCAGGAGATTCTTCTCTCATCCCTTCTTGGAAACCCCTGCTGGCTGAAATCAGCATCACAGGGAAGACAAAAACGGCTGTGTAGCTTCCATCCTCAGATGGACAGGTTTCAGGGCTCCACCTTGCACAGTGTTGGCATCACAGGGTGGTTTTCTCCTGCAGGATTTCTCTTTGTTTTTCTTGGTTTTCTCCTTGTCCGAGAGCAGGCTGGCTCCTGGCTCTCAGGATGTGTCTGCTCTCAAAGATGAGAGACCGTTCCTCCTGACGGGGTGGGGATGGGACTCGGGGGGCTGTATCTGCACACACTACGGTCTTGCATTCAGTGCTGTGTTCGTGATCCTGTGAGCAACCGTGGTTTACTCATATGAGCTGTCTGCTGCCTCCACATACTCATCCCCATCTTTGTGTCTCCCCTGGTTCCTTGGGACCTAGTTTCTGCTCTCTAGGTGAACGTCTAGATGATGTTCTCTGAGGGCCTGTTGGCTCAGGTCCCATACCCTTTTCCTGGGCATCCTCTTCCACTCCTCCGCAAAGCTGGATGCTGTTCCTGTGGCCACCCCACCCCACTCTGACCCTGCTTTCCCTTCTGCCTCAGCAGCTGCTCCAGTTCTGTCTGCAACAGTGGCTATCATCTCTCTCCACTCTCCCCAGATGCTCCCTCTGATCTTCAGTGCTCGCCGACCTCCCTCTGAGGTGTTAGTCACTCTTATGGCCAAGCCACTTGCGTATTCTGCTATTTCCAGGCTGAGCTCTAATCTCGGGGAATTCCAGCAGGAGATTGATCAGGTGCTTAATGACCATTTCTACCCACACATCCCATTATTATCTCAGACTCAGTCTGCTTCCAACTCATCCAGTCATCCTCCATCCACACTTGAGTCTTCTTCCTGATATTCTTCATCCGTGAGAGCCAAGGCCCTTAGGGGCATGTATCCAGTTAACTGGGGCTTCCCAAGTGGCTCAGTGGTAAAGAATGTGCCTACCAGTGCAGGAGACACAAGAGACATGGTTTCGATCTCTGGGTCAGGAAGGTCCCCTGGAGGAGGGCATGGCTACCCATTCTGGTATTCTTGTCTGGAGAATCCCATGGACAGAGGGGTCTGGCAGGCTGTAGTCCATAGGGTTGCAGAGTTGGACACAACTGAAATGACTTGGTACACATGCAAACATCCATTCACTTGCCAAGGCCTGACAGGTCTTTTTCTGAATGTCCCTCCAGTCAGTCCCTTCCCTGCTCCTTGTCACCCACGACGCAGTCCATTCACACCTGAAATTTTGCTCTTTCTTGGATGCTGATCTCCTTGCCTCTGATCACTGTCCAGTCGATTCTGGACACCTCTACCCAATATGTCTCCCAGAAACTGATTTCCTGCACCCCATCCTCTGGGCAAACAGTTTATCTTATGAACAGCCTGAAATCTACAATGTGTAGGTTGTCACTGAAGAATTCCCTTTTCTGGCCAGTGTGAATTCATACCACCAGTCAACAGGGGACCCAGAACAAGGGCACACCCGCTCCTCACCCATGCTGGTGTGGCTTCCTCACCCCAGAGGCCTTCTCACTTTCCTATTTATAGATCTTCCCCCTTCACCAAGGTCTAGTTTAGGATCTGCTTTATTCATGAAACTTCCTATAAATATTTGAGGTTTTTTAAGGATCCTGACCTTCCAGCATCTAAGTAATGATATCCAGAACTTACATTTAATCACCTATTGCTTTTTTTGGTATCTTTGACTTGTAATTATTATTTGTGGATTAATTTTTTTCTTTTTGTGGACATGTTTTATTGCATGAACATTATTATAAACTTCTTGAAGGCATATGAAATGCATTTTTTCCTTGTGTTTCCCCTATGAACTGGTACAGAGCTTGGCAGGTAGGCATTATTTGGCACTTGAGAGCAGAATGAGATTTAAGGTTATCTGGAACTTTTATTTTCATCAAGGAAATCTATTTTTAAAATAACGATCTTTATTCTCTACAAGATTATTTACTGACCTGTTCGTCCCTGCCATCTTTCCATCAGTATGTAAAAACACAATTTTACTCATCAAAAAAAGTGTTCTATTTCTTGTTTGTGAGCTTGATTATGTTTGATTGACAGTTGAGACGTACGAATACACTCCTTGTTTTTCATGGCAGGTTGTTGGCGACTCTTCCCTGATGAGGCTGTATGAGTGATGCTCAGGGTGGAAATTTGCTGCTGGTCGCGTGGTTTAACCCCAGAGAGGGGAGGACGTAGCTGCACGCCGAGGCTGTCAAGCCTAATTCAGGCATGACTGGGCCTTGGTGCCTTTTGTACTGAGGATATTAAAGCAAAGAGAATGGCTGGCAGGCAGACAAAGAAGGCCAAGCCTGGTTCTAGGTTTGGCGAATCCAGAAACTTGATTTAACAGTTCACCACATTCTCTGGAGAAGAAATTGATACTAACCCGATTTTAAAACTCTGTCTATAAAGTCAGCATTCCAGCATATTAACATATAATTAAACATTTTACGGATTGATGGATTTGATCCTTTTTCTAGGGTGACTTGGATGGTATGAAGGCATCTAGGCAACCTAATTCTAAATCAAGAGAGTTGACTGATGGTTGTGAGAGGACTGGGGGAGTGCTTTGGGAGGAGTCTTGAACTCTGGGAAGGCCTGAGGAATTGCCTCTGAACAGCTGTGTGTGTGCGTGTGTGTGTGTGTATGCATGCTTATGTGTCTGCACTTACACACATTTTCCTCCTCCTCCAATCCTGCATATTCACACTTGCCATTTGCAAGTATTTATTGAGCCCCTAGTTAGTGCTTGATGACATGTGCAGAAGACAAAAGACACTAACCATTCCTACACTTCTGGAGATCATAGACAGGGAACTAGCCTTTGGACAGTGTTGTGTAAACGGTAGCAATCTCATTCCTCAGCTCTTTTTTTTCCCCTAATTCCCTCTCAATGACTATTTCTTCTGGGTCTTAAAAGTCATTTCTGAAGTTGCCATGTCTATGAAACTGTCTGATGTGATCAGTTTCAGTCTGTTTTTGGAAGTGACCTCTTCTAACCTTGCCTCTAGTTCTGGATGGCAATCTTCTGGAGTGGGTAGACCGCACATGTCCAAAACTCCCAGGAACAGGAATGGGGAGCTACGGGTGGGCATCCACCACTCTTCCTCCATCCTGCCTCTGGTGCTGGAGATCTCTAGTCTCTCAGGTGTACCTGAAATGTCCTGGTGGAAATCAACTTTCAGAAGCTCTTGTTCAAGCAGTCTGTGGCCAAGGCGGGCAGAGGAGGTTTTAGCTTGCTGCTTTGAGAAGTGCCATTGTATTTAAAAACAGCATCTAGGAGCCCTGCTATTTATCACTGGAGCTGCCTACAGGGAGGGGGCTTTTTCTTTCCCCTTAAGGAGTAGTGAGAGCCGCCTTCCTCTGCAGAGGAGTGAGGTGACCGGCTGCCCTGCTGTTGTAGAGAGAAGCCCCAGGTGGGTATAATCCTACCTTTTCCGCTATGCCCACTTGGCTACAGGTGTGTCAGGGAGAATGGCAGACCTTCTAAGCTGATGAAGAGGCGAGAAGGGCAGACTGAGGCTGTGTTTTTAATTAGTGTGAATGACTAAGAGCAGGTGGCAAGAGCCCTGGAACAGGAGACAAGCTGCTGGTACCTGTGAGACATGGGCGAACTCTTAATGCCAAGATGACCTTTAGTCCTGGAGCAGAAATTCCCGGGCTGTCTGCCCAGGAATGGTCAGATGCCAAGATCAAGAGTCTCCATGTGGTTTCGGATGATGTGTTTTAATCAGACGTTTGGCACGCAACTGATTGGAACTCCACAGCCATAACACAGTCCCAGAAGTGAGTTCATTCCAAGATCTGATTCAGAGTGAGGTAGAAAAGAGGATTTTACCAGAGTCTAGGGATCGGTCAAAAGTTGTTTGTGTGTGCCATCAGTGAAGAACTAGTGATAAACTGTAGACAAAGAATGCCACCCGCCATATTAGCTGACAAAGGCTGCTGCAGACATCAGCCACTGCAGCAGGATAGAGAAAAAGAAAAAAACAGGATCTTGGCCCTAGATAGGTAAGGTGTGTATCAGAGGAATGATTTCAATGAGCCCAGACTCTCACATCTTTCCAGTTAGAAAAGCACTAACTGCATTAATCTGAGATGTCTGGTTTTCTTTAACAGTAATCTTTTGATGTTCCAACCACCTGGAGGTTTTCCTGCAAATACTCCTTCATATCCTAGCTCCTCCCTTAACTCTCCTAAACATGCCCTCAGAGCTGTCTGACAGTTTGCCTTCTGGACTCAAGTCCTCAGTTTGCTCACTGAATAGAACATAATTGTCAAGTTTTAGGTTGTGCTTTTTTTTTCCCAGCCAACAAGTCGTAGGTTTCACTTGTTATATTTTGAGCCCTAAAAAAAGGCAGTAGCTGTGATGGTTGAATGGGGTTGTCCAAAGCTGCCAAACACAGCTGTGCTAGTCTCTGCAAGTGCACAACACCATGTTTTCAAAAAATTATTAGATTTTGGATTTTAAACATAGGTACTTGGGAGGGATATAGATTTATTTTTAACTTTGGTTAAACCATCTCTTGTTGAATCAGCTTTCTCAAACCTTCTGGTTAGGACTGTGGTATGATCACAACCTAGGGTGGTATGGGATGTCCATCTGTCTGTCTATCCATCCAGTGATAGTTCACTGAGCCTACAATATGGCCTGCACTATGTGAGTGATCGACAAATGTACTGGATGTTGGGTCTGTAAACAAAATATGACGATGGCTGGCCATCCTTTCTTACAACCCATTTTGAGAATGGAAATGGGGTTGAAAAATTAATGATTAGGTGTTTTAACAATAAAAAACTTGGGTATCCATATATCCCAGTTGACTTGAATTAATTTTGTGGAGGGAAAAACCCAAGTGTGTGGATTCATTTAACCACTCAAGTCTATCTCTAGCTTTCATTTATTTGAATCAGCACTGTGTTCGAGTGTAACATGTCTTCACCTGGAATAGGGCACGACTCTATCACTCCTACTACCAGTAGTAATAGGGAGCCACTCCTTGTCACTCAATGGAAAACAGAAATGTATCAGGGCCTAAAATGCATCTCTGCTCTTCAGACCTGTTCCATGTTGCCAGGCTATTTTACAAGCAAACCTGAGCCCGCCTTCAGAAGCCTGTAGGAGACATCTGGAACTTTGCTACTTTAAGTCTGTCTGATTCACAGCTCATCTTGATTTTACAATATCTGTTACCTTATAGAGAGCAACACACCAGCTCCACCACATGTGCTAAGAATAATACTGTCAAATATTGTTAAGCTGCTAGAAATCAACTCTTGAAAATGGCTAAATGAATGTGTATTTCCCACGCTGTCTTAATTCAGTTAAAGAGATCTTTTTTTTTTTTTTTAACCATATGTGCCAGAAATGCTTACCTTGGATCCAAGCTTGAATATGAGATACTGTGCCAGAAAAAGGGAACAATTTTTACCAAGTTTTAAGCAGTTGCAAAAAAAATTGGTGACTGAGATGGTTGGAGAATTGTCAAAGACTACAAAATACAATTCTTACCAATCCCAGAATATAAAGCACAAAGCAGAAGGTTAGAAGATGATAGACCAAGTGCACAACACCATGTTTTCAAAAATTATTAGATTTTGGATTTTAAACATAGGTACTTGGGAGGGATATAGATTTATTTTTAACTTTGGTTAAACCATCTCTTGTTGAATCAGCTTTCTCAAACCTTCTGGTTAGGACTGTGGTATGATCACAACCTAGGGTGGTATGGGATGTCCATCTGTCTGTCTATCCATCCAGTGATAGTTCACTGAGCCTACAATATGGCCTGCACTATGTGAGTGATCGACAAATGTACTGGATGTTGGGTCTGTAAACAAAATATGACGATGGCTGGCCATCCTTTCTTACAACCCATTTTGAGAATGGAAATGGGGTTGAAAAATTAATGATTAGGTGTTTTAACAATAAAAAACTTGGGTATCCATATATCCCAGTTGACTTGAATTAATTTTGTGGAGGGAAAAACCCAAGTGTGTGGATTCATTTAACCACTCAAGTCTATCTCTAGCTTTCATTTATTTGAATCAGCACTGTGTTCGAGTGTAACATGTCTTCACCTGGAATAGGGCACGACTCTATCACTCCTACTACCAGTAGTAATAGGGAGCCACTCCTTGTCACTCAATGGAAAACAGAAATGTATCAGGGCCTAAAATGCATCTCTGCTCTTCAGACCTGTTCCATGTTGCCAGGCTATTTTACAAGCAAACCTGAGCCCGCCCTTCAGAAGCCTGTATGAGACATCTGGAACTTTGCTACTTTAAGTCTGTCTGATTCACAGCTCATCTTGATTTTACAATATCTGTTACCTTATAGAGAGCAACACACCAGCTCCACCACATGTGCTAAGAATAATACTGTCAAATATTGTTAAGCTGCTAGAAATCAACTCTTGAAAATGGCTAAATGAATGTGTATTTCCCACGCTGTCTTAATTCAGTTAAAGAGATCTTTTTTTTTTTTTTTAACCATATGTGCCAGAAATGCTTACCTTGGATCCAAGCTTGAATATGAGATACTGTGCCAGAAAAAGGGAACAATTTTTACCAAGTTTTAAGCAGTTGCAAAAAAAATTGGTGACTGAGATGGTTGGAGAGAATTGTCAAAGACTACAAAATACAATTCTTACCAATCCCAGAATATAAAGCACAAAGCAGAAGGTTTAAGAAGAGCGTAGAATCAGGAGAGACGGTGATCCTAGTGGACCACTGAATTTAGACCAAGAGCAAAGGAGAGTCACTCGAGAAATAAATTGACTTTTGAGCACCTGGCCCCCAGTTCAGTGGTTCCCATTTGGTTTTCTTTAGGAAAAGAGGCCCTCATTGCAGCCTGACCACCTTTTCTCTGAAGTTTCTGGTCTTCTGTAGCCCTGAGCTTGGTCCCACAGACAAAAATTCAGGTGTCTGTTGTCATCCTCAAAAGACTTGTGAACTTGACCATTGCAACATTCATGCCCACTTGGTTAGCCTTTGGTCCCCAGAATAGTTTGAACTTTTTGCTTAGTGTCTTGTCAAGAAAAGGGGGAACTAGGCATTTTTTTGATGGTGCAAAGATCTAATAGAGGGACCATCTTCCAAAGAATGGGATGAAAGACCTGTCTTTCTGATTGCGTCCGTATGTTTGTCTTCTCACCATCAGGAATAAGAATAGTGAGGTTTAAAGCCCATTTAAAGACCATGTGTGGGACTTCCCTGGTGGTCCAGTGGTTAAGACTTCACCTTCCAGTGCAGAGGGACGGGTTTAGTCCCTGGTTAGGGAGCTAAGATCCCACCTGGATTAAGACCAAATAACCAAAGCATAAAACAGAAGCAATATTATAACAAATTCAATAAAGATTTTAAAAATGATCCGCATTAAAAACAAAATCTTGGGGGGAGAAAAAAGACCACTTGGGATGGGATCTGTGCATTTCCACTCACTAACTATGAGAACTTAGGCAAGTTTCTTAGCATCCTTTCTTCTCTACCTGTCCACTGGGAATCTAGGAAACCTGACCTAGAAGCGTGGCGTGAGGACTGAAAATATTTGGGGCTCAGGGGGGCTGTGCCTTAGCCACATGTCTCCACATGGGTTAAGGGATCTCTGTCAGGTATGCGCATTTGAGCTGGAAAAGTCCAGATGACTTCTGAGGCTGGAGTGAGCTCCAGGAGGGAAGAAACATGAAATCAAATTTTCTGAGCCTTGTGAGAGCTCAGAGGGTTGTCCCTCTCCTCAGTCCTTGGTAGCCTGCTGGTCCCAGCCTGGTTCCTTGAACTCCTGTCTCCTGCAGCCCCCGCATGCAGCCTCAGACCCTCCTCTACCCTAAGTGAGTCCTGGAATCCTTTCCTTATTCAGTCATCCAGCCATGTATACATTGATTGATTCATTCATTTAGCTTGTCATTGCCAAGCTATACTTCAACTCTTTGATCCTGAGGTCAGTCCACAAACAAATCTGTGATGGAGATATTCTCAGGATTGTCCTCATTTTACCGAAAAAGAAAACCAAGGCATAGAGAGGTTGAGTAACTTGCTCAAGGTCACACAGCGAGTAAGTAGCAAGGGATTTGGACCTGGGAGGTCTGAGTCCAGCTCCTGCTATTAACCTCTGAGCTGCAGCACCCTGTCTGTTAGGTGGCTGAAAAACTGAAGGTGGCTTTTCCTGCAGGGGAAGCCTTCGGGAGTTGGAGAGGCTTTTTTCAATCTGTTTTCCATTGTGGCTCACCTGGATTCCCCAAGTCCTTGGTTGAGAATAAGCTTCATCACAGTCAGTGGTGAACTGTTGTCCCAGACATTCAAGTCTTAAGAAGGTGAAGTCTGCTGGAGCACGCCCCTCTCTGTAGAGGAAGAAACTTCTGGCTACTAAGAGCACACGGAAAGCCTGTGCCCCTGACTGCAGGAGGCCCAGCATCCAGAGGCTGCCAAGACCAAATCTGCAGGCCCAAGTCTCTCCAGACCAGCTAGAGACTCGCCTCCAGTGTGGAAATGGCAGGTCTTGCCTGTCCTGGCCAGTAGGTCGGACATTTCCATGATGCCTGTCCTGAAGCAGATTGTCCCATGCTCTTGAGCATTTCTGTCCTCGTTCATTGAAGATGCCACGTGCATGAACAGTGAGGCCTCAGTAATTTCCATGGCAAGTGACTTGTGTTGGTTGTCATGCACGCCCACACCACGCTGTTCACCGAGGCCCTGAGGCTCCACGAGGGAGCCACGCCCGGGAGGGCAGCAGGGGCCGTGGTCGTCACTCGAGGCCTGCCGCCATGTGCTCAGGCTGTCTCTTCTCTTCTCCCCGTTGGGCCACAGTTCCTTGAAAGTGGCTTTAAGGTCTCAACGCTGGTTCCATTCCTTGTGATTTTGTTCCAGGTCTGAGTAGGACACAAAGGAGGAAGGAGCTCACCGGCTTGCTATGTGGCTGAGTAGCCTTCAGGTGAGAGCAGTAGTTCTCAGCCCTGGCTGCCACCGGGTCACCCGGAGAGCTTTCAAAGAGGACCGACCCCCGGGTCCCAGTGGCGTTTCTGATGTACTTGTCTGGGCCCTAATTGTCTGCACTTAAAAAATGCTTCCCAGGGCTTACCTGGTGGTCCAGTGGGCAAATAGTCCACCTTGCAGTGCTTGGGGCACCGGTTCCATCCCTGGCCTGGGAAGATCCCACGTGCTGTGGAGCAGCTAGACTGGTGTGTCTAATTCTAAGCCAGAGCTCTGGAGCACATGCATTCCAGAGCTGGTGCCCTGCAACGAGAGAGGCCACTGCAGTGGGAGGCCCAAATAAGCCAAAGAATAAAGAAAATAAATAAATAGAAACAATAAAAGAGGCCAAAAAAAAAAGCTTCCCAGGTGGATCTCAGGTGCAGGCAGGAATGAAGAAGCTCAGGGCCCCAGCCTTAGCCCTCAGCCCAGGATCCAGGGGGCTAGACTCTAAACAGATGCAAAAGCTGCTTCCCCACTCACCTGGAGGAAGCCCGGGCTCGTCATCATGATCGCCAGCGTCCATTTGTGGAGTTGCCAAATTGTACAAACACTCTCTGCTTTGTGCTGGGAAATAGGGAGGGTGAAATCAAATTAGAAGTGTGCAGACTGGCTGGAAATCTGAAATGATCTGCGACCCGGGACCATCCTGTGGTGTTCATCTTCTGTATCCTTCCTGCCAGCCCCGTCAGGGGTACACAGCACACAGTACTGTTTATGTTGCTATTAATAATAATCATCATGACAACCAGCAATGCCAAGGAGCATGTTCTCAGTGCCAGTTGAGCATGTGTTGGTGGGAACGAGAGGGTCAGAAAGCTTCATGCCAGAAGGGAACTCTAGCAAGCCCGGAAGGACAGGGCATTGAAGGCACGGCCAGAACCAGCGCAGAGGCCT
The DNA here is from genome assembly GCA_022376925.1 of Tragulus kanchil. NCBI lineage: Eukaryota > Metazoa > Chordata > Mammalia > Artiodactyla > Tragulidae > Tragulus > Tragulus kanchil. Next base: position 17,155,727 of record JAIOJX010000030.1, on the reverse strand, counting down.
GGCGGTGGGGCGTGCATGGGGGTGGTCAGCAAACTCAGGTATCCTGTCTTACCGGAATGAGAGCTGCAGGTGACACTGGGTGGCCAGGTAGGTAAGAGATGGATGCTACAAGGACCTTTTTTCCACCCGGAGGAAGGAGCTCCCCTTGCAGGGAGTAGAGGAGGCAGTAGTTCTCAGCCCTGGCTGCCACCGGGTCACCGGAGAGCTTTCAAGAGGACCGACCCCCGGGTCCCAGTGGCGTTTCTGATGTACTTGTCTGGGCCCTAATTGTCTGCACTTAAAAAATGCTTCCCAGGGCTTACCTGGTGGTCCAGTGGGCAAATAGTCCACCTTGCAGTGCTTGGGGCACCGGTTCCATCCCTGGCCTGGGAAGATCCCACGTGCTGTGGAGCAGCTAGACTGGTGTGTCTAATTCTAAGCCAGAGCTCTGGAGCACATGCATTCCAGAGCTGGTGCCCTGCAACGAGGAAGGCCACTGCAGTGGGAGGCCCAAATAAGCCAAAGAATAAAGAAAATAAATAAATAGAAACAATAAAAGAGGCCAAAAAAAAAAGCTTCCCAGGTGGATCTCAGGTGCAGGCAGGAATGAAGAAGCTCAGGGCCCCAGCCTTAGCCCTCAGCCCAGGATCCAGGGGGCTAGACTCTAAACAGATGCAAAAGCTGCTTCCCCACTCACCTGGAGGAAGCCCGGGCTCGTCATCATGATCGCCAGCGTCCATTTGTGGAGTTGCCAAATTGTACAAACACTCTCTGCTTTGTGCTGGGAAATAGGGAGGGTGAAATCAAATTAGAAGTGTGCAGACTGGCTGGAAATCTGAAATGATCTGCGACCCGGGACCATCCTGTGGTGTTCATCTTCTGTATCCTTCCTGCCAGCCCCGTCAGGGGTACACAGCACACAGTACTGTTTATGTTGCTATTAATAATAATCATCATGACAACCAGCAATGCCAAGGAGCATGTTCTCAGTGCCAGTTGAGCATGTGTTGGTGGGAACGAGAGGGTCAGAAAGCTTCATGCCAGAAGGGAACTCTAGCAAGCCCGGAAGGACAGGGCATTGAAGGCACGGCCAGAACCAGCGCAGAGGCCTGGCGGTGGGGCGTGCATGGGGGTGGTCAGCAAACTCAGGTATCCTGTCTTACCGGAATGAGAGCTGCAGGTGACACTGAGTGGCCAGGTAGGTAAGAGATGGATGCTCCAAGGACCTCTTTTCCTCACCAAACAGTGATGAGCTTGACTTACTTATCTTTTATCACTTCCTCACATGTCTTTTTGTTGTCAGGGACAGGCATAGGGCTTCTTTTGGAATTCTGAAGAGTCTGTGGTCCGCTTCTGGAAGGCTTGCCTGAAAGAGTTTGAAGGCTGCTTGTTAGGCTACTATTGAGTCTAGTCAGGCTCTTCGTAGGGAGCTAATCCTTGATCAATGTTAAAAGAGAAAACTCTCTTCATAAAATTCTGTTTAGAAGCTGCTCATCGTACACAATCTGATGCATAAAGACTAAAGAAAGCAAAAGAATTCTCCTTACGTTCTTCTACCTCAATTATTTGGTCTCTCATCTCTCTCTCAACGATCAGTCTACCCACACAAATACATGCACAAATGCAGTTTTATAGTAAATAGAGGTGATACATACACATGATACTTATGTACTGTTTTATACCGTGATAATACGGTACTTAATGTTATTCAGTCTTCCTGCTTCACTGAATCTATTGGGACAATCCTTTCACATTAGTGAGTAAATTCTACATCATTATTTTAAAGGCTGCCTTGTGTATTGTCATGTATATTGTTTTATGGCTACATCATTATCTGACCAATTTCGTGTTCAAAAGGCATTTAGACTGTTTCTAATGTTTTCCAGTGATCTCTTGTTTTTCACTTGTCATGCCGTGCAGTGTACCAGGCACTAGAGCAGCGGTGCATTCAGGAACAGAAGGGACAGAAATTCTTGCCCTTACGGAGCTAACATTCGATTGTGAGACAGAGATGATGAACAAGGTAAATAAATGATGAAGGGTGCTGGGTAATTAGTGCTAAGTAGAAAAAGCTCATGTGGCAAGAGACAGGGATACTGTGATGGGAGCAGATGGAGATGTTGGAGAAATGGAGACAGGTTGTCAGAAAAGGCTTCAGTGAGCAGGAGGGCTTTTGGAAATAGAGGCATGAGAGTGCCAGTCATGGGAACATGAGGGGAAGGGCCTTCCAGACAGGAGCACCAGCAGGTGCAAAGGCCTTGAGGTCTGCACACTGACATGTTCAAGAAACTCCCTGGAGGTCATGAACTTGGAGGAGAAGGAGGGAGGGAGAGCTGTGAGAGAGGCAGATTATCTGGGGCCTTTGGAGAGTTGACCAAAGAGAGATAACATGACTTACATTTAATAGGATACAGCCTGAAGCCAGAGCAAAATCAAAGGCAGAGAGATGAGCTGTGGGCATTTCAGTATTCCAGGCTGCAGATGGTAATAGCTTGGATTAGCAGCATGACAGGTAGAGGCAAGGACTTTGTCCTCTGGCTCAGCCACATTTGCTGACAGATGAGATGTGGAGTGTGAGAGCAGGAGAGGTGGAGCCGATTTCAGGGTCTGTGTCCTGAGCAACTGAGAACGGCACCGCACCGCCATGGGAGGAGAAAGACTGGGATGAACACTCTGTCTGCTAGGAGGGTGGGTGGGAGGGGTCAGGAGCTGAGACTCAGACTTAATGTTGTGTGAGAAGCAGTCTGCCTTGAAAAGTTCTTTTTACAGCTGTCTCATTTAAGGCACAGGTTGGCTTCCTAACAACGTTGAGCAGTGCAGCTGTTAGATTTTAGGGGATTTTTGTCATCGTAGTTTTGAATCAGGGTATAACAGCCCTTGGAAGAATCATCTGGCTCTTTTTGGCGTGCGGATTTTCAAGCACACATTTTGTTTTAGCCATAAACCCGTGTATTGTACATTTTGGCTTTGGTCATTATTTCGGCAGATCTTGATAACTATGTCTTATTTGCATACAAACAGGGCCTTTTGTGTCTGAGCCAGCCATCAGCTCCTAGCTGGATCGGGGTTTGAAGTCACAATCCTCTCTTGGTGACAGCACAGCGGTTGCTCTTGGAAATGATTAGGGTGTTGTAATTGGTTTAGGATTCCAGGTGGGGAATAAGCGAGAGGGGCAGGTGATCATTTTCTGAAAAGTGAAAAATTCCTGCCTCCTCCCCAGGCTCTCAGTGATAAGGGAGGGAGACTGAGAAAAGGCATGAGCTATAAATAGAACGGCTTCTAAAGAGCCTGCTTTCCTAAAGGTCTCATTAGGCATCGGAAAGTCCTTTCCTCTTAGCAATTAATGGCACTGATTTGACAGCTATATTGTGAAGATTCAAAGAAACCTCAATTTTCCTTATGGAACAGATGCAGGTAAAATGCCTGAGAGAACTCTAAATGGGTTTCTATAAATCTCTAGTCATTTTCCCAGATTATCAAAGTGTTTTGAGGAAGGGAACTTTCTCCTGTCTCTGTTGACTCTTCCTTGTGGACAAGAGCTAGCATAACATGACTTACATTTAATAGGATACAGCCTGAAGCCAGAGCAAAATCAAAGGCAGAGAGATGAGCTGTGGGCATTTCAGTATTCCAGGCTGCAGATGGTAATAGCTTGGATTAGCAGCATGACAGGTAGAGGCAAGGACTTTGTCCTCTGGCTCAGCCACATTTGCTGACAGATGAGATGTGGAGTGTGAGAGCAGGAGAGGTGGAGCCGATTTCAGGGTCTGTGTCCTGAGCAACTGAGAACGGCACCGCACCGCCATGGGAGGAGAAAGACTGGGATGAACACTCTGTCTGCTAGGAGGGTGGGTGGGAGGGGTCAGGAGCTGAGACTCAGACTTAATGTTGTGTGAGAAGCAGTCTGCCTTGAAAAGTTCTTTTTACAGCTGTCTCATTTAAGGCACAGGTTGGCTTCCTAACAACGTTGAGCAGTGCAGCTGTTAGATTTTAGGGGATTTTTGTCATCGTAGTTTTGAATCAGGGTATAACAGCCCTTGGAAGAATCATCTGGCTCTTTTTGGCGTGCGGATTTTCAAGCACACATTTTGTTTTAGCCATAAACCCGTGTATTGTACATTTTGGCTTTGGTCATTATTTCGGCAGATCTTGATAACTATGTCTTATTTGCATACAAACAGGGCCTTTTGTGTCTGAGCCAGCCATCAGCTCCTAGCTGGATCGGGGTTTGAAGTCACAATCCTCTCTTGGTGACAGCACAGCGGTTGCTCTTGGAAATGATTAGGGTGTTGTAATTGGTTTAGGATTCCAGGTGGGGAATAAGCGAGAGGGGCAGGTGATCATTTTCTGAAAAGTGAAAAATTCCTGCCTCCTCCCCAGGCTCTCAGTGATAAGGGAGGGAGACTGAGAAAAGGCATGAGCTATAAATAGAACGGCTTCTAAAGAGCCTGCTTTCCTAAAGGTCTCATTAGGCATCGGAAAGTCCTTTCCTCTTAGCAATTAATGGCACTGATTTGACAGCGCTATATTGTGAAGATTCAAAGAAACCTCAATTTTTTCCTTATGGAACAGATGCAGGTAAAATGCCTGAGAGAACTCTAAATGGGTTTCTATAAATCTCTAGTCATTTTCCCAGATTATCAAAGTGTTTTGAGGAAGGGAACTTTCTCCTGTCTCTGTTGACTCTTCCTTGTGGACAAGAGCTAGCACAATGCTGTGCCTCTGTCTGCACTGCCTTCCCACTGGGAGGGCATCCCCAGGAGGGTCTCCCTGAACTTAAAGAACCATATTTGCTTCTGAACCTCAGATAGGCCAGTGGGGGCATCTCTGTTTTAGCTGGTCCTTACAGAGATCCGCTTATGGTCTGACCTCATTAAGACCACAGTCAAACGTCTTGGATGTAAGGGCTCAAAGAAGGTGAAACAGGCTTGAACTTGGAGAGACCACAGGAAATCTTCTTCTGTATGCTGGATCCTTATGCCCAGACTTAGAAAAAAGACATAAAAACCTCCTTCCCCATTTTTCTAGAGTGAATTATGTTTAAACCCAGCAGCTCTTCCACCTGGGATAGTTTCAATTCAGATGGATGGCTTTGGTTAGTTACAAAAGACTGCCCTGGGAAAAACGTCTGCTTCTCTAGGGAGTTCAGTCATTGATGGTCAGAAATGTACAGGCCTGTGGATTCAGGCCCGGAAATGACTGGAGGGGTCTCTACCTTTTTAGGTCACAGATAACTTTGATAATCTGTCAAAAACTATATATAGGTCATGCCACAGACTCTCACATATACCCAGCCTTACTCATGTTGTAAAATTATAGAATTCCTAAAATCCATTTATGAACACTCCTATTTTTGCAATGTTCAGTCTTTTTTTCATTTGAGAAGTATTTATTGAGCACTTGTCCTGCATTCAGCACTGTTCTAGGTACTAAGAATATAGCTGGAAACAAAGGAATCATATATTTGTATTTATTAACAGCGGCTAAAACTCTCCTGAGACTCAGACAATCTTCTTTTCCTCTCCCATCTATTTTTTTAAATCTTGCATTCTCATTTTTCTAAACCAAAGATGCATTACTTGTATTAGAGAAACATAATAAAAGAGATAAACTTCATGGTTCATTTCCTGAGAAGAATATACAATGACAAATGCTCCTTTGAAAGCAGTAATGGCTTTAAATGGATTTGTATTTTATCCATCATGATAACATAGAGATATTCTGATAAATAAAGGTCCAGGTATATGCTAGACATTTATGTAGTCATTCGACAGCTGCTACTTGTGGTACCTGTGGATAGATGACAAAGAAAGTGAGTCCCTCAGTCGTCTCCAGCTCTTTGTGATCCCATGGACTGTAGCCCGCCAGGCGTCTCTGTCCATGGGATTCTTCAGGCAAGAGGACTGGAGTGGGTTGCCATTTCATTCTCCAGGGGATCTTCCCAACCCAGGGATTGAAACTGGATCTCCTGCATTGCAGGCAGATTCTTTACCATTTGAGGCACCGGAGAAGAGATGCCCTGCAATAATTTAAGACCCCCTGGGAGTCAAGTGTCCCTGGATTAGGAATGGTTCCTCTAGGAACCAAATTCCACTTTTATAAATAAAGTTTTATAGAAACACAGCCGTGCCCTTTTGTTTGCTTATTGTCTCTGACTGTTTTCACACTGCCAGGCAGTGCTAAGCAGATATATCAGGTAATTTGGTTGGCTCACAAACCCTGGAACATTTACTTTGTAGCCCTTTACAGAAGAAAAAGGCTTCAGGTCCTTGCTTTAGGGTGGTGCTGCCCAGGGTTTCTGTCTCTAGGGGCAGTGCTCTGGATCAGGGCGGGGCTGCCCAGTACAGTAGCCTAGCCACACGGGTCCGCGGAACCCTTAGGATGTGGCCAGTGTGACTGAGGAAACAAACTGCCTTTATATTTGAATTTAAGTTATTACACATGCCCCGGACAGAGGAACGGAGCAGCGGCGTTCTAGTTACCGAGGTCCGTGGTTGACCTGAGGGTTTGCTTTTGTTGATATCCATGCTGTGGGTCTTGACAAATGCATCATGTGCAGGTTCAGATCCCTTTTGGGAGGGGAAGAAAGACATGGTGTAAAACCCAACCATTAGCCTGTACTTCCTAGATTAAGCACCTGTAAGCACCTGTAAGACTGTAAATGAAGGCACAGCTCTGGGAATGGGGGCACAAAGGCAGATTAAGGATGATGGGGAAGGTGCTGAGGGGAGAGCGAGGAGGATAAAGAAGACTGTGTTTGCTTTACCTTTTTGACCACTTCTCCTTCCCCGCTGGAAGCTGGAGGTGGGCAGGCAGACACACGTGAGCGTGAATTCACACACTCCGGCATGCTTTCCCCATCATGTGTAGCCATGATCAGAAAGGACGCCACCCCAGTTTCCAGCTCATTTCAGGTGGTTCCCAGAGACATCTGGACCTGACGAGAGCAGTGCTGGTGACACCAGTGGCCAGCCTGATCCTCTTTGAGAGACGTGTGTTCACACCATGTCCTCAGGGCGGCTTACAAAGCCCATATTTTCGTACTGACAGAGTGTTCCATGCAATTGACCCTAAAACACACTACAAGGTCTGTGAACTTTGGTGTTTGAACTTGGCCTCTTTCAGACAGTCTGAGATTAAGACTCGCCTAAGGTTACGATTTGCTTTTTGCCATGAACGTCTAATGTGGCTACAGGGCGGACTTGCCTTTTCAGGCAGCACGTGTGGATATTTTGGTCTTTCAAAGAAAGCAGTATTTATTTTATTCAAACTGTCTGATTTGGGTGACAATCTGATGCCCTGAACTTCAGCTCCTCCTCTGCCTCTGACGTCTAGCATTATTAATGCACGCGCTGGAAGGGTGCTTTAAGAGTCGCAGTGTCTTTCAGGGAATGCTCTTAAATTATTATTTAGCACCACCACGGATCCCGGTGGTTTATTACTCGGTCTTTAATGCATTCTGCAGTTGAAATGAGGACTAGAGACAGTGAAGCTGGCACAGGATATGTAAGATGTGGTCTGCGAAATGGGGTGTTAGTCTGCAGTGAGCGTCACGGGGTTGGTGGGACCTGAGGTTTGCTTTTGTTGATATCCATGCTGTGGGTCTTGACAAATGCATCATGTGCAGGTTCAGATCCCTTTTGGGAGGGGAAGAAAGACATGGTGTAAAACCCAACCATTAGCCTGTACTTCCTAGATTAAGCACCTGTAAGCACCTGTAAGACTGTAAATGAAGGCACAGCTCTGGGAATGGGGGCACAAAGGCAGATTAAGGATGATGGGGAAGGTGCTGAGGGGAGAGCGAGGAGGATAAAGAAGACTGTGTTTGCTTTACCTTTTTGACCACTTCTCCTTCCCCGCTGGAAGCTGGAGGTGGGCAGGCAGACACACGTGAGCGTGAATTCACACACTCCGGCATGCTTTCCCCATCATGTGTAGCCATGATCAGAAAGGACGCCACCCCAGTTTCCAGCTCATTTCAGGTGGTTCCCAGAGACATCTGGACCTGACGAGAGCAGTGCTGGTGACACCAGTGGCCAGCCTGATCCTCTTTGAGAGACGTGTGTTCACACCATGTCCTCAGGGCGGCTTACAAAGCCCATATTTTCGTACTGACAGAGTGTTCCATGCAATTGACCCTAAAACACACTACAAGGTCTGTGAACTTTGGTGTTTGAACTTGGCCTCTTTCAGACAGTCTGAGATTAAGACTCGCCTAAGGTTACGATTTGCTTTTTGCCATGAACGTCTAATGTGGCTACAGGGCGGACTTGCCTTTTCAGGCAGCACGTGTGGATATTTTGGTCTTTCAAAGAAAGCAGTATTTATTTTATTCAAACTGTCTGATTTGGGTGACAATCTGATGCCCTGAACTTCAGCTCCTCCTCTGCCTCTGACGTCTAGCATTATTAATGCACGCGCTGGAAGGGTGCTTTAAGAGTCGCAGTGTCTTTCAGGGAATGCTCTTAAATTATTATTTAGCACCACCACGGATCCCGGTGGTTTATTACTCGGTCTTTAATGCATTCTGCAGTTGAAATGAGGACTAGAGACAGTGAAGCTGGCACAGGATATGTAAGATGTGGTCTGCGAAATGGGGTGTTAGTCTGCAGTGAGCGTCACGGGGTTTCAGGAGGCTTGTATATCCTAAATTATGGCATAACTGGGGCATGCTCTTATAAAGTAATTTCAGGGGCATCTTAAAGTTCTAGTTGAAAACTATTTCTAAACCCACACCACACCCATATAGGGTGTGTGTAATTTAGCATGGTCACTAAGTGAATGCTTTTTTTTATTTAAAAAATTTATTGAGGTATAATTGATTTACAATGTTGTGTTAGTTTCAAAGCAAAGTGATTTAGCATATATATATGTATATATATGGAGACATATAAACTCACCTATATATATCCCACTTGGTAATCATAATTTGTTTGTTCTGTGAGTCTCTTTCTATTTTGCATCTGAATTCACTTACATCATTTTTTAAGATTCCACATATAACTGATATCATAGATGCTTGTCTTTTCTTGACTGACTTCACACTAAGTAAATGTAAATAACACTTTAGAGAAACACTAAGTCAGGTCAGCGCTGCCTGGCTCCTTCATACATTCTGGGCCCCAGACCCTGAGTTCTCCTTAGAGCTGCGAGGACTGAGCCAGCTTGGGAAGTGGAAGACGGGCGCCTTCAAGGATGAACAGGTAACTTTGCGTCCTAACTTGGACTCACACCACGCATAAGTGTGTCATAAGACCACACACTTCTGTTGCCCACTCGCTTCTGTTCCACAAGTGGAGAAGGAAGGGAGGGAGGCCAGCTCCTGATGAAGAAGGTGCATATTTTCCTTTCTGATCATTCCTTTTCTTCTGGAGGCCCTGTTACTGTAGCGGTGGAGAAAGATGCCCATTGGGGATTCTGTCCAAACCTCACATGAGTGGTATCTTGTATCTCATACCTTTGCCTCTGACGTCTAGCATTATTAATGCAGCTGGAAGGGTGCTTTAAGAGTCGCAGTGTCTTTCAGGGAATGCTCTTAAATTATTATTTAGCACCACCACGGATCCCGGTGGTTTATTACTCGGTCTTTAATGCATTCTGCAGTTGAAATGAGGACTAGAGACAGTGAAGCTGGCACAGGATATGTAAGATGTGGTCTGCGAAATGGGGTGTTAGTCTGCAGTGAGCGTCACGGGGTTTCAGGAGGCTTGTATATCCTAAATTATGGCATAACTGGGGCATGCTCTTATAAAGTAATTTCAGGGGCATCTTAAAGTTCTAGTTGAAAACTATTTCTAAACCCACACCACACCCATATAGGGTGTGTGTAATTTAGCATGGTCACTAAGTGAATGCTTTTTTATTTAAAAATTTATTGAGGTATAATTGATTTACAATGTTGTGTTAGTTTCAAAGCAAAGTGATTTAGCATATATATATGTATATATATGGAGACATATAAACTCACCTATATATATCCCACTTGGTAATCATAATTTGTTTGTTCTGTGAGTCTCTTTCTATTTTGCATCTGAATTCACTTACATCATTTTTTAAGATTCCACATATAACTGATATCATAGATGCTTGTCTTTTCTTGACTGACTTCACACTAAGTAAATGTAAATAACACTTTAGAGAAACACTAAGTCAGGTCAGCGCTGCCTGGCTCCTTCATACATTCTGGGCCCCAGACCCTGAGTTCTCCTTAGAGCTGCGAGGACTGAGCCAGCTTGGGAAGTGGAAGACGGGCGCCTTCAAGGATGAACAGGTAACTTTGCGTCCTAACTTGGACTCACACCACGCATAAGTGTGTCATAAGACCACACACTTCTGTTGCCCACTCGCTTCTGTTCCACAAGTGGAGAAGGAAGGGAGGGAGGCCAGCTCCTGATGAAGAAGGTGCATATTTTCCTTTCTGATCATTCCTTTTCTTCTGGAGGCCCTGTTACTGTAGCGGTGGAGAAAGATGCCCATTGGGGATTCTGTCCAAACCTCACATGAGTGGTATCTTGTATCTCATACCTTTTTTGATGGGAGGAATCTGAGAAGGGGCTGTGAGACACAGCATCTGCTGAGAGGAAAAGAACAAATGGTGTTCTTCCCTACTCCCCCCAGTGAAGGCTGGGGCTGAGGAAGAGAGATCTGAACCCATAAAAGCCACCATGGGTGGTGGGAAGAGCTTCTACCTGGGAGATGAGACAGTGAGTGTGGGACCAGTCTCTCGGGTCTCTGGTCTACACCAGTGGTGAGAGGAGAGCTGGTCCTATGTCCCATGACACATTGTGGCTTAGAAACTGCTCTGTCTTCACCTGTCCCTGTGCCCTGCGGCAACACCCAGCATACAGTTTTTATTCTGCTCTGGGAAAGAGCTTGAAGCTGTTCTTGTGAATTTTCCCTGATACGGGCCGTGATCACTCACCATCCCTGGGGTTGAACAATCCAGGCCAAAAATGCCTTTCGTTTTGCCTTTCTGGAACAAATCCTGGGCTCACTGACTTGCAGAGGGTCTCTGAAGACCAATGGGTCTAAGATCGGCTTTGTTTCCAATTCCTTCTTCCTCCAGCTGAGGCTCAGAAAATTTCTGGACTTCGCTCAAGGTGACCTAGGAAATTAGTGGTTAGAATCAGGTCTCATGACTCTCAGGTCATTTTTTTTTTTTGGTGGGGGCGGGTTGGGGAGGGAGGAGGGCGGGCGGGCCACTTCTATTGGCCTTTCATTTATCTATTTTCATCCATCTTTGTTCTTTGGCCCGTGTGGGCCTCCCATCACAGTGGTCTCTGTTGTCGCAGAGCACCGGCTCTGGGCGCATGCGCTCCAGAGCTCCGGCAAGGTAATTGGACACATGGGTCCAGCCGCTCCGTGGCACGTGGGATCTTCCCAGGCCAGGGCTCGAACCGGCACCCCTTGCAGTGCAAGGTGGTGTCCTTACCCACTGGACCACCAGGGGAAGCCCTCTCAGGTCATTTTGATAGGCTGTACTTCTTCTCTGGCTAGTCCTCTTTTTATGTGTGCACGTGTGCTTAGGCACTGCAGTTGTGTCCCACTCTTTGTGACACCGTGGAACATAGCCCGCCAGGCTCCTCCGTCCATGGAATTCTCCAGGCAAGAACACTGGAGTGGGTAGCCATTTCCTCCTCCAGGGGATCCTCCTGACTGAGGGATTGAACTCATGTCATCTCCTGTGTCCCCTGCACTTCAGGAAGATTCTCACTGCTGAGCTGTCAGGGGAGCCATTATATATTAACACCCTCCCACAGATCTCTGATGTCTTTAGGTTGTATTGCCTTCATGTCCTTAGAGTCAGCCCCCTGAGTCTTCGAATAGGAAGGCTGGACACTTGGGTGTTGACCCTGGATGTCCTAAAACTGCAGGGAAGGAGGGGCTGGTCCTATGTCCCATGACACATTGTGGCTTAGAAACTGCTCTGTCTTCACCTGTCCCTGTGCCCTGCGGCAACACCCAGCATACAGTTTTTATTCTGCTCTGGGAAAGAGCTTGAAGCTGTTCTTGTGAATTTTCCCTGATACGGGCCGTGATCACTCACCATCCCTGGGGTTGAACAATCCAGGCCAAAAATGCCTTTCGTTTTGCCTTTCTGGAACAAATCCTGGGCTCACTGACTTGCAGAGGGTCTCTGAAGACCAATGGGTCTAAGATCGGCTTTGTTTCCAATTCCTTCTTCCTCCAGCTGAGGCTCAGAAAATTTCTGGACTTCGCTCAAGGTGACCTAGGAAATTAGTGGTTAGAATCAGGTCTCATGACTCTCAGGTCATCTTTTTCTTTGGTGGGGCGGGTTGGGGAGGGAGGAGGCGGGCGGGACACTTCTATTGGCCTTTCATTTATCCATTTTCATCCATCTTGTTCTTTGGCCCGTGTGGGCCTCCCATCGCAGTGGCCTCTGTTGTTGCAGAGCACCGGCTCTGGGCGCATGCGCTCCAGAGCTCCGGCAAGGTAATTGGACACATGGGTCCAGCCGCTCCGTGGCACGTGGGATCTTCCCAGGCCAGGGCTCGAACCGGCACCCCTTGCAGTGCAAGGTGGTGTCCTTACCCACTGGACCACCAGGGGAAGCCCTCTCAGGTCATTTTGATAGGCTGTACTTCTTCTCTGGCTAGTCCTCTTTTTATGTGTGCACGTGTGCTTAGGCACTGCAGTTGTGTCCCACTCTTTGTGACACCGTGGAACATAGCCCGCCAGGCTCCTCCGTCCATGGAATTCTCCAGGCAAGAACACTGGAGTGGGTAGCCATTTCCTCCTCCAGGGGATCCTCCTGACTGAGGGATTGAACTCATGTCATCTCCTGTGTCCCCTGCACTTCAGGAAGATTCTCACTGCTGAGCTGTCAGGGGAGCCATTATATATTAACACCCTCCCACAGATCTCTGATGTCTTTAGGTTGTATTGCCTTCATGTCCTTAGAGTCAGCCCCCTGAGTCTTCGAATAGGAAGGCTGGACACTTGGGTGTTGACCCTGGATGTCCTAAAACTGCAGCCTCTGTTACTGCTTTCCCACCAGTTAACCTGAGACGCGCACCAAGAGATTGTATGGAGTGTTGGTGGAGCTCGCTGTGGTAAATGGAACGAAGAAACCTGACCCCTACAACTGTCACCCCACCTCCCACCAGGGGTTTGCACATGGCACAGGGTCTGTGTGGGTGGAGTCTCAGGCACCCACCTGTGTATGGCCGGAGGAAGGCAACTGGGGCTCTGGCCGGCCCGGCCGCTATGGTTACTATCCTTGTTGCCAATTTCCTCCATTGACTGGGGAGCCGATTCTATAAGCTGGTGAATAGCCCGTTGAACCGCTGTCTCCAATCATCCTCCTTTCGTCCTGATCCTTATCAGGTCAGCAGAGCTGCCTTTTATCCTTGTCCCTGGGGATAGAACTTTTCTGTCACTGCAACATTTTCAGGTAAAGCCATTTGTTCTTGGTGTTTTTGTTCGAAGGAATTGAAAGAAAAAAAAACGATTTGTACTGAGCTGCTAGTACATCGACCGTTCTACAGAACATTCTATGATAGCTGCTGCAGATATTTTAGGGAAGGAAATGAGCCCATGGTTCAGAAACACTCAGCAAGCACCCCTTTATGCAGGTTACACCATCTGTTCTTCCCTATTAACTAAACCAGTGTCAAGGGACCTGCGATCATCTGGAAGCCGAGGAAGGGACAGAAAATAAAACAGAAGATGCAATCCTAACTCACAAACAGTTAAAAACAGTCTGGTAAGGGAAATCAAACTCACACGTAGAGGGTAAGTCTTGAGAATGTATGTGAATGACAGGCTGCTAGTACAATGTACACAGGATCAGTGGCAGCCAAATGGGCTCATCAAGGCACGTGGCCAGGAAATACATACGAGGACTACCTCTGCACAGCAAAGAGAAGATGGACTGAAAACACGGGAATATACCCATGAACAAAAAGAAAACAATGCCCTCATAGGCCCACCGCCCTCATCTGGGTTACACTGATACTCTTATAAGCACACATCTTTCCATCATATGAGTTACACGCAGACTGAAACTCTTGTAAACACACACATTCCATTGGCGCGATCTCTTGACCCGTACCAGTGGTCCACATGATCCCCAGGACCTGTAGGAAGGGTGGTTCTTCCCCTTGCTGTGTTTTATTCTCTCCCTCTTCTTTACAAAAGTTCCCTGCCTCTTCCACCCCTCCCTCCTCTCAGGGAGGACTCATCCGTTTAGAGACATACAGGCCTGTCACGTGATCGTCCTTGAGGTTTTCAAGCATCTCTTCTAGACATTCTTTTCAAATGACAGAAGACAACAGTGTGTGCATATGGGCCAGGAGGGTGATGGGTGACTTTGCCCAGAGAAATGGAAGCAGGAAATGCAGATGAGTTTCTCTCCTGGCTGCAATGCTGTCCTTCCCCATAGGGGAAACTCTCCACTGCCATATCTGTTTGTCTGTCTGACTGTCTGTCTGTCTATCCATCCATCCATTCACCCATGTCACCTGGAATATGCAAAATGTTGTCAGCCTTCTCCAGCTTGTCATGTGTATTGCAGGTTAAATTCCACACTAACCAGCCCGAGTGCCTCATTCATCATTTTGAGAATAGACATACTTTGGTGCTTTGTTGCTTATTTCCTCCCAGCTTTTGTAGATTTCAGGGGTTCTCCTTGGCAAGCTCCAAAGAACATCTGGCTGAGAACCGTCTCCACCCACCCATTTTGACTCTACCATGTTAATGAAATTTACAAGTGTCTTTATTTTTTTTTCCCCCTCAGATCAAACCACTTGATCGAGTGGCTTCAGGGAGATGGTCAAAGGGCCTGGAAGACAATGAGATTTGATGTCCTTGGCCTAGGCCAGGATCTCCCTGACTTAACAGTTGCTGAAAAGCCCATGCCTTTATTGCTGTATCTACTTTTCCTTGCCCCTCCATCTCTCCTAGAGGGTGAGCAGTCCGTAGAGTGGCACAGAAGGAAGATCTACTTTTTTCAGGTCCTAGTGGCATCTCACGGAACACTCAGCTCTTAAACTCTGTAGTCTTGAAAACACCATTGGACATGGACATATGTGTGTCTCCATCACATGTTGGTGGGCAGACCTTCATCAGGTTGAGACTTCTTATGATTCCTGGAGGTGTGGAGGTGTCCATTTTCCAGCTCTCTGCTTCCCCAGCCCAGCCCCTGGAAAAGTCAGGTACAGGTACTTTGGGTCCATCATTCCCTTTCTGGTCTCTGAAAAATGTTAGTTGCTCAGTCATGTCCAATTCTTTGCAACACCATGGACTGTAGCCCACCAGGCTCCTCTGTCCATGGGATTCTTCAGGCAAGTATACTGAGGTGGGTTGCCATTTCCTTCTCAAGGGATCTTCCCAACCCAGGGTTCAAACCCAGTTCTTCTGCACTGCAGATGGATTTTTTCTCATTAGTGTCTTATTTGGCTTTCCTGCCTGGGAAATCAAATGTGCCCACACAATCATTAGCAAGTGTGGGAATTGTTAGGAGCTGCATATTTATTGCACGCCCACCAATTTTTAGATGCTGTGCAGAATATGATTGCCAGGGGATGGCTTTTGTCTGAGATGCCAAAAGGAAATTCATTAGCATTTGAGAGAAATGCCCGCATTACAGATAGGACTCTTGACCACACTGGGCCAGGGCCAGACAGAGGTTGGGCTGAGGCCTCATCTCCTGGCCTGGTTGGGGTGTGGGCACCTCCCAGGCCTGGAAAGAGGTGAGCCGGGGGAGGATCCTGGCCCAGGGGGAGGAGGCCAAGAAGCAGGGAAGCCAGTCTCCAAAACTGTCTGGCATTGATTCATTTTAACTCCACTCAGCCCTAGGACACAATTGAGGACCAATTGCTGGAACTTTTCTGGGAATGTGTGGGCCTTCCTCAGACCTGGCTTGACATGCAGCCCAGGATTTTACTCAGACTGATGGGTATTTGAGTCCTGGCTTGGCAACGGATTAGACTTCCCTGGTGGCTCAGTGGTAGAGAATCTGGCGGCCAGTGCAATGGACACGGGTTCCGTCCCTGGGTGGGAAAGATCCCCTGGAGAAGAAAATGGCAACCCACTTCTTGCCAGGGATACCCCACAGACAGAGGAGCCTGGTGGGCTCTAGTCCATGGGGTCCCCAAAAGCCGAACATGGCTTAGCAACTAAACAAAAATATCAACAGCAACTTATTGGTAGGTGACCTGGGCCAAATTATATAACGTCTCTGAGCCTCTCTTTTTCTTATCTGAAAAAAGGGCATATGAATGCCTCCAGGCTTATTCTTATGCAGCTTAAAAATAAAGTATATTAACAGGTTGGTTGGTGTCGTGCTTAACCTGAGATGGTGTTTTGCTTGTGTTAGAGATGATCACCCTTGTGGTTGTTACCACAGTCAGCTCTAGATGGTACACTTTGTCATGTGTCTTTGGCATGTGAAGAAGCCAAAAACCTGGGAGCCGGTTATCCAAGGCAGAAACCTAAGATGCACAGCCTCATTCCTTGGAAATGGGGAGATTTGTTGTTCTTGAAGATGTGAACATCTGTTGAAGGGGGCAGAGAAGAAAGCAATGGACGAAAGGGAAGAACACTGTAAAATTTCCACTAGGGGGCTACCCTGGTGGTCCAGTGGGTAAGGACACCGCCTTGCACTGCAAGGGGCACCGGTTGGAGCCCTGGCCTGGGAAGATCCCACGTGCCACGGAGCGGCTGGACCCCTGTGTCCAATTACCGAGCCGGAGCTCTGGAGCGCATGCGCCCAGAACCGATGCTTCCGCGACAACAGAGGCCGCCGCAATGGGAGGCCCACACGGGCCAAAGAACAAAGATGGATGAAAATGGACAAATGAAAGACCAATAGAAGTGGCCTGCCTGCTCCCTCCCTCCCACCCCCACCAAAATAAATAAATAAATAAATCTTTTAAAAAAGTTTTTTTTCCACTAGGAAAACATCACTAGTTATACCGGTGGCTTCCCTTCCCTCTCGCTGACCCCCAGGGAGGTCACCGTCTCGGGACCCTCCCCTTACAGATCAATGGGGAGAAGCCCTGGGAAATGCGTGTCATTGGCATTCCAGCCACGGGTATGCTTTGTCCTATAGAAGGAGTGCACTTGATCCAGGTAATTAGAAGTGTCAGCTCCTTATCCAGGAGAGGGTTCTATTAAATTATGTAAATATTTTTGCAAGTTGGAACTCTGAAGAAGACTTATTGATCTGTGGCAAGCTGCCAGGCAGCTGGTAAAGATTGGGAAAATTGTTCGCCATCCAAGGCAGGGCTTCGGAGGGGTGGGAACACAAACAGCCTGGAGGTTCTTTTGTTTCACCTTTATCTTCACCTCCCGGGAGGAGCCTGCAGCTTCTCCCAGAGCGGCTGAATCAATAGCAGACAATGACATCAAAGGCTCTAGATGGTAACACTTTAAGATGGTGTTTTGCTTGTGTTAGAGATGATCACCCTTGTGGTTGTTACCACAGTCAGCTCTAGATGGTACACTTTGTCATGTGTCTTTGGCATGTGAAGAAGCCAAAAACCTGGGAGCCGGTTATCCAAGGCAGAAACCTAAGATGCACAGCCTCATTCCTTGGAAATGGGGAGATTTGTTGTTCTTGAAGATGTGAACATCTGTTGAAGGGGGCAGAGAAGAAAGCAATGGACGAAAGGGAAGAACACTGTAAAATTTCCACTAGGGGGCTACCCTGGTGGTCCAGTGGGTAAGGACACCGCCTTGCACTGCAAGGGGCACCGGTTGGAGCCCTGGCCTGGGAAGATCCCACGTGCCACGGAGCGGCTGGACCCCTGTGTCCAATTACCGAGCCGGAGCTCTGGAGCGCATGCGCCCAGAACCGATGCTTCCGCGACAACAGAGGCCGCCGCAATGGGAGGCCCACACGGGCCAAAGAACAAAGATGGATGAAAATGGACAAATGAAAGACCAATAGAAGTGGCCTGCCTGCTCCCCTCCCTCCCCACCCCCCCCCCACCAAAATAAATAAATAAATAAATCTTTTAAAAAAGTTTTTTTTCCACTAGGAAAACATCACTAGTTATACCGGTGGCTTCCCTTCCCTCTCGCTGACCCCCAGGGAGGTCACCGTCTCGGGACCCTCCCCTTACAGATCAATGGGGAGAAGCCCTGGGAAATGCGTGTCATTGGCATTCCAGCCACGGGTATGCTTTGTCCTATAGAAGGAGTGCACTTGATCCAGGTAATTAGAAGTGTCAGCTCCTTATCCAGGAGAGGGTTCTATTAAATTATGTAAATATTTTTGCAAGTTGGAACTCTGAAGAAGACTTATTGATCTGTGGCAAGCTGCCAGGCAGCTGGTAAAGATTGGGAAAATTGTTCGCCATCCAAGGCAGGGCTTCGGAGGGGTGGGAACACAAACAGCCTGGAGGTTCTTTTGTTTCACCTTTATCTTCACCTCCCGGGAGGAGCCTGCAGCTTCTCCCAGAGCGGCTGAATCAATAGCAGACAATGACATGGACTGCTTGGTTAGTGCAGCCTCAGTTATTCTCATACAAGCCTTATTGGCGTGGCTACTCAGAGGGGCAGCCTGGGTAAGGGAGGGGAAATCGATGTTGGCGGATGGGAGTCAGATCCAGCTGGAGGGAGCAGGCAGCAGCATTGGGAGGTGGGTGGCGGAGACGTTGCTGCTTGGATCCTGACTCAGTCCTGCCCACCAAGAGATCTTCAGTGGCACTGACGCTCACCCACCGGGGTCTACGTCTGCCCTTCCTCCTCTCTCCTGCCCCAACCTCTGGCTCTGCCTCAAGGATGCTGAAAATGGTGTTGGCCAACTGACATGAAGAGCTTAACTGGGTCTTGAGAACAGAGATGAAGAGATGGGAAGGGAAAGCCTGTCTGGGCCGGAAGCTCTTTCCTCAGGGTTTTGGTCCCATGTGATTGGGCAGTCACCCAGAGGAGGAGCCACGGTGACAGCTGGGAGGGCTGCCCAGATGCCCAGCCCTTCTTAGAACTCCTGCTAGCTAAACCAGAGCTGCGAGTTTCCTCTTTGATGGGGTCTGTCTTCTTTCTTGTCATCTTCATGGCAGTTTGCCCAGTTCTTTGAATGCTTCCTAGCACATAGTAGGTGTTCAGTAGATTTTTATTGAATGAGTCAGTGGATGATTCCTTCTCTGTCTTGATTTAGTTCTCCTGCCAAGGTTCCCAGGGCAGGAGCAGAGGGTGGGGAGGAGAAAGGGATGTTCTAGGGCTGGGAGGTTTGGGGAGATCCTCTTGACCCTCTATGCTGAGGCATAAGGGGTTGGAAACTTGATCCAGGTAATTAGAAGTGTCAGCTCCTTATCCAGGAGAGGGTTCTATTAAATTATGTAAATATTTTTGCAAGTTGGAACTCTGAAGAAGACTTATTGATCTGTGGCAAGCTGCCAGGCAGCTGGTAAAGATTGGGAAAATTGTTCGCCATCCAAGGCAGGGCTTCGGAGGGGTGGGAACACAAACAGCCTGGAGGTTCTTTTGTTTCACCTTTATCTTCACCTCCCGGGAGGAGCCTGCAGCTTCTCCCAGAGCGGCTGAATCAATAGCAGACAATGACATGGACTGCTTGGTTAGTGCAGCCTCAGTTATTCTCATACAAGCCTTATTGGCGTGGCTACTCAGAGGGGCAGCCTGGGTAAGGGAGGGGAAATCGATGTTGGCGGATGGGAGTCAGATCCAGCTGGAGGGAGCAGGCAGCAGCATTGGGAGGTGGGTGGCGGAGACGTTGCTGCTTGGATCCTGACTCAGTCCTGCCCACCAAGAGATCTTCAGTGGCACTGACGCTCACCCACCGGGGTCTACGTCTGCCCTTCCTCCTCTCTCCTGCCCCAACCTCTGGCTCTGCCTCAAGGATGCTGAAAATGGTGTTGGCCAACTGACATGAAGAGCTTAACTGGGTCTTGAGAACAGAGATGAAGAGATGGGAAGGGAAAGCCTGTCTGGGCCGGAAGCTCTTTCCTCAGGGTTTTGGTCCCATGTGATTGGGCAGTCACCCAGAGGAGGAGCCACGGTGACAGCTGGGAGGGCTGCCCAGATGCCCAGCCCTTCTTAGAACTCCTGCTAGCTAAACCAGAGCTGCGAGTTTCCTCTTTGATGGGGTCTGTCTTCTTCCTTGTCATCTTCATGGCAGTTTGCCCAGTTCTTTGAATGCTTCCTAGCACATAGTAGGTGTTCAGTAGATTTTTATTGAATGAGTCAGTGGATGATTCCTTCTCTGTCTTGATTTAGTTCTCCTGCCAAGGTTCCCAGGGCAGGAGCAGAGGGTGGGGAGGAGAAAGGGATGTTCTAGGGCTGGGAGGTTTGGGGAGATCCTCTTGACCCTCTATGCTGAGGCATGCGACAGGGACTGCTCCAGGAGCTGAGTCCAGTGCTTCCTGTCACCTGGGAATTCCTGGCAGCTGGACCGTAGGGCAGAAGGAGCGGCCAGAAACAAAGGGACAGGTGGTCAAGGAAAGCTGAGACATGGAAAACAGATCAAACATGGTGCTTGCAACCGATGTTTCCCATTTCTCCTGCCCCAGCCGTGGCCCCGTGTGTCCAGCAGCTCCTCCCTCCCTGCCCCGTCTCCTCTGGACTCCTCTCTCCAGTGATCTCGGCATGTCTCTGGGACTCTGGCCTAGGCTGATGCGGATCTGGGGCTCCTTTAACTCTCTTTCTTCCCACTGCCTAGCATTTGGCGGATTTGTGACTCATGTGCACTTTTTCTTTTAAAGATTTATTTATTTATTGGGTGGGGGTCGGGTTGGGGAGGTAGGGGAGTGGGCGGGCCACTTCTATTGGTGTTTCATTTCTCTATTTTCATCTGTCTTTGTTCTTTGGCCCGTGTGGGCGTCCCATCACGGTGGCATCTGTCGTTGCAGAGCGCCGGCTCTGGGTGCATGCGCCCCAGAGCTCTGGCTCTGTAATTGGACACATCAGTCCAGCCGCTCCGCGGCACGTGGGATCTTCCCAGGCCAGGGCTCCAACCGGCGCCCCTTGCACTGCAAGGCGGTGTCCTTACCCACTGGACCACCAGGGGAAGCCCTCATGTGCACTTTTAGCAGTAATGGAAAAAGGTGGGGAATAGAACCCACAAATAGACAGTTTTGCTGTTTGTTAGTAACTTCTGTCGGGTGAGAGAAACTGAACCGAGTAGCTGAACCACGTGCGGTTTGGGGTTGCTATTTATTTTCCTTTAAACTTCCCATGGCCTCAGCTCTCCTCATCAGTACAGTGTGGTGGGAACTACTTATCTACCTCTCAGACAGGTTTGGAGCAGAGACACATGGTGGTTCCATTGGGCTGGTCCAGCCTGTCCAGCGACAGTCTGAGCAGTACATCAGAGACAGAGGTCTGAAAGGATGGTGTGTGTTTGTGTGCGTGTGTGTCCTAGATCGTTGTGAGGCCATGCTGTTCTTCTGGAATTTGAGAAAGCTTGCTAATTTTCCTCCCAGCGTCTCGGGGAAAAGCGAGCCCCCTGTCTGTGCTTGAAGTTCCGTTCTCTGCAGGGAGTCATTGCTTTGCTGTTTAAAGAAGGCTTTATGCTTTGTGGCCTTAGATCATTTCACATGATGAAACACCATCTCACTGCTGACAGTTGTAATTTACAACGTTTGACCGTCTTCTCAACTGAAAAAGAGGAATTGTCGCTTGCCCCGGGCTGTCTCGGAGAGTCGCCATTCCTGAGGCCAGGAGGAGAGACTTGTCGGCTCCTCCCAGGTGAGCCTGGTCCTCTGTGGGGCCTACGTCTCTTCATTTGCTCCTCTGCCTCATCCTCACCATCTTTTAGCCTCAGCTGCTCTCACCGCTGTCACCGCCAGCCCCAGCACCCTCACAACCACCGTGCACCACCTGCGTTCTGATCCCAGGTCCGCGTGTCTGCCTCTGTTAAACACGGGGACTCTGAGCCCTGGGCCACAGGCTTCCCTGGAAGGAACAGGCAGTGAGAAGTGCTCATCTCTGGAGAGGGACTGGTGGGGAGGAGGCTGTCTTCTGAATGATGGACTCCTGGGCCCACCCCTATCCGCCGTGCAACCTTGGGCTGCACTTATTTAACTGTTGTAGGTTTCTTTTTTTAATGTGTCAAATGGGGAACACCTACCTGTTTAGACTGTTGTGAGTCTTAGAGCCAGTGTTACAAGGCTCCTGACACAAGGACTGGCTCAGTTAGTCTCAGCTGGGCCATGAGAATGCTATCTGTAGGACAGTGTGTTTCTAAAGTAATGTGAGCTGTGTGAATGGGTGGTTTTACCATTCATGTTCTCTGACTCAGCAAGCTGCATAGTGTTAAATGTGTATTACCATTGCTTCTGGGGCTTCCCAGGTGGCTCAGAGGTAAAGAATCCACCTGGCCTCAGCTCTCCTCATCAGTACAGTGTGGTGGGAACTACTTATCTACCTCTCAGACAGGTTTGGAGCAGAGACACATGGTGGTTCCATTGGGCTGGTCCAGCCTGTCCAGCGACAGTCTGAGCAGTACATCAGAGACAGAGGTCTGAAAGGATGGTGTGTGTTTGTGTGCGTGTGTGTCCTAGATCGTTGTGAGGCCATGCTGTTCTTCTGGAATTTGAGAAAGCTTGCTAATTTTCCTCCCAGCGTCTCGGGGAAAAGCGAGCCCCCTGTCTGTGCTTGAAGTTCCGTTCTCTGCAGGGAGTCATTGCTTTGCTGTTTAAAGAAGGCTTTATGCTTTGTGGCCTTAGATCATTTCACATGATGAAACACCATCTCACTGCTGACAGTTGTAATTTACAACGTTTGACCGTCTTCTCAACTGAAAAAGAGGAATTGTCGCTTGCCCCGGGCTGTCTCGGAGAGTCGCCATTCCTGAGGCCAGGAGGAGAGACTTGTCGGCTCCTCCCAGGTGAGCCTGGTCCTCTGTGGGGCCTACGTCTCTTCATTTGCTCCTCTGCCTCATCCTCACCATCTTTTAGCCTCAGCTGCTCTCACCGCTGTCACCGCCAGCCCCAGCACCCTCACAACCACCGTGCACCACCTGCGTTCTGATCCCAGGTCCGCGTGTCTGCCTCTGTTAAACACGGGGACTCTGAGCCCTGGGCCACAGGCTTCCCTGGAAGGAACAGGCAGTGAGAAGTGCTCATCTCTGGA
Source organism: Tragulus kanchil (assembly GCA_022376925.1). NCBI lineage: Eukaryota > Metazoa > Chordata > Mammalia > Artiodactyla > Tragulidae > Tragulus > Tragulus kanchil. Next base: position 17,132,690 of record JAIOJX010000030.1, on the reverse strand, counting down.
GAGGGACTGGTGGGGAGGAGGCTGTCTTCTGAATGATGGACTCCTGGGCCCACCCCTATCCGCCGTGCAACCTTGGGCTGCACTTATTTAACTGTTGTAGGTTTCTTTTTTTAATGTGTCAAATGGGGAACACCTACCTGTTTAGACTGTTGTGAGTCTTAGAGCCAGTGTTACAAGGCTCCTGACACAAGGACTGGCTCAGTTAGTCTCAGCTGGGCCATGAGAATGCTATCTGTAGGACAGTGTGTTTCTAAAGTAATGTGAGCTGTGTGAATGGGTGGTTTTACCATTCATGTTCTCTGACTCAGCAAGCTGCATAGTGTTAAATGTGTATTACCATTGCTTCTGGGGCTTCCCAGGTGGCTCAGAGGTAAAGAATCCACCTGCCTCTGCAGGAGACGTGGGCTCCATTTCTGGGGTGGGAAGAAGCCCTGGAGAAGGAAATGGCAACTGAAATTCCATGAACAGAGGAGCCTGGCAGGCTACAGTCCATGGAGCTCCAAAGAGTCAGACATGACTTAACGGTTGAACAAGGACACCCCTTGGTTCCGCCATCACCACCACTATCCACCATCACCCTGACCACCACCACCACTGCTGGCACCTCTGCCATCGCTGTCATCCCCGCAGTCAACACCAGGACTAAAATCAGCAACAGGGAACTTGCTGGAAGCACTTTCCGAACACATTGTAAATGTTTTGCATGTATCCGCTCCGTTCCTACAAAAACACAAAGATGTATTCAAATATCATTAACCTCATTTTCAGTATTACTACCTTCCAGATAGATGACACATCTACATCGTGAGATATTTAGTCATTTGCCCAAGATCGTAGAGTTAAGAAGTGGAGATGGAGCCTCTCTTGTCCACACCTTTGGCTACGTGGTTCAGGTGGTTTCCACATGTGCTTTGTGTCTGTCTGTGTGACTACGGCATATGTGTTTCTAATCAGGTTGGTGCATACTTTGTTGTTTTGACATTGAGGAGGCCATGGTGGCCTTATTAAAGACTAAGTCCACTGCAAACAACAGGGTAGAAAATATTCACGAGCTGTCTTGCAGGTAAAATAAAGCAGAATTATTTTTGAAATTCTGTGACAGAAATTAGAGTAATAAAAGTATAAGAAAGTAGAAGGAAAGCAGAATTTTGATCATAATGCAGTTAAAAGTTTTTTTAGGTTTCTTTTTTAATGTGTCAAATGGGAACACCTACCTGTTTAGACTGTTGTGAGTCTTAGAGCCAGTGTTACAAGGCTCTTGACACAAGGACTGGCTCAGTTAGTCTCAGCTGGGCCATGAGAATGCTATCTGTAGGACAGTGTGTTTCTAAAGTAATGTGAGCTGTGTGAATGGGTGGTTTTACCATTCATGTTCTCTGACTCAGCAAGCTGCATAGTGTTAAATGTGTATTACCATTGCTTCTGGGGCTTCCCAGGTGGCTCAGAGGTAAAGAATCCACCTGCCTCTGCAGGAGACGTGGGCTCCATTTCTGGGGTGGGAAGAAGCCCTGGAGAAGGAAATGGCAACTGAAATTCCATGAACAGAGGAGCCTGGCAGGCTACAGTCCATGGAGCTCCAAAGAGTCAGACATGACTTAACGGTTGAACAAGGACACCCCTTGGTTCCGCCATCACCACCACTATCCACCATCACCCTGACCACCACCACCACTGCTGGCACCTCTGCCATCGCTGTCATCCCCGCAGTCAACACCAGGACTAAAATCAGCAACAGGGAACTTGCTGGAAGCACTTTCCGAACACATTGTAAATGTTTTGCATGTATCCGCTCCGTTCCTACAAAAACACAAAGATGTATTCAAATATCATTAACCTCATTTTCAGTATTACTACCTTCCAGATAGATGACACATCTACATCGTGAGATATTTAGTCATTTGCCCAAGATCGTAGAGTTAAGAAGTGGAGATGGAGCCTCTCTTGTCCACACCTTTGGCTACGTGGTTCAGGTGGTTTCCACATGTGCTTTGTGTCTGTCTGTGTGACTACGGCATATGTGTTTCTAATCAGGTTGGTGCATACTTTGTTGTTTTGACATTGAGGAGGCCATGGTGGCCTTATTAAAGACTAAGTCCACTGCAAACAACAGGGGTAGAAAATATTCACGAGCTGTCTTGCAGGTAAAATAAAGCAGAATTATTTTTGAAATTCTGTGACAGAAATTAGAGTAATAAAAGTATAAGAAAGTAGAAGGAAAGCAGAATTTTGATCATAATGCAGTTAAAATCTTCGCTAATAACCTTATTTGGTTTAAAACTGATGATAATCAGTGGAGATACGCTGTAAATTAGTCAATTATATAACTGAGCTTTCTCTCAATCTTTCCTTCTATGATCTCCCAGCTTTGTTTTCTTCCCTGGAAATCAAAGAGCATGTGTAAGTAGTCTTTGTGGTTCAGATTGGAGGACACTCTTATTCTGGCCAGAAACATCTTATTAAGACAGTCAGTAATGGAAACACCTGGAACCCTAGCACATCTACCCTCTATGACCTCGAATGGTGATGGGAGGCAGGCAGGGGTAATGTCTGTTTTCTTACATAGTTTAGAACAGCAGAGAAAGAAATCCGTTTTAGTGATTCCAGATTGCCAGCGCCATGTTGCCCATGAGGTCTGGACTGCTCAGCTTTGTGAACGTGTTTGTATCATTTGAAACAGGCTGGAGTTGCGAGGAGAGCAGTGCTGAGTTGTTGCCCTGGCATCTGCTAGCCTGATGGCCACGGTCTCCGTGTGTGCAGAGGGTGACGGGGCTCCCTTCACTTCCCACAGCCGTCAAATCCAATCCCATCCTGGCTGGTCAGGGGTGACACCTCTGCCTAAGAAGTCACTTTATATTTTAGCAGCAGGTGTGTGTGGAAGGGTGTCTGCTACAGGTGCCCTTTGTTCCCGTCACAGATAGTTGTGTGTTGGGGGATTTTTTTTACTGGTAAGAGGCTGGAGCCATCTAGTAAACTGGAAATAGTTGCTTCAGAAAAATATAGGGACTTCCATGTCAGGAGTCAGGAAGCGGAAATGGGTGTGTATTTGTGTGTTGGGATAGGGGCGTGGATTGCGACTTGAACATGTACACATGCATTGTAAATCCCTGAGAGGACCAGTTTCTCCAGACCCAGGTTGGGGAAGGCTCTGGCAACCCCCATGGGGTCACCTTCCTTTTCTCTGGCTCTTTGCACTGGAGAGTGGACAGACAATCCTATCAAGAGAAGGGATCAGAAGTCAGTGAGGAATCATTTCGGCAGCAAACAGCCACACATGTCTGGGCTGGGGAAGCCAGCCCGTGGTCTCTAGTCAGGGCCAGTGGACAGATCAGAAGAATAAGCTATGTGCTGCAGGCAGCCAGGCCACAGTGGGGCCCCCAGAGCCATGTGTGCCCGTGAGATGGGAATTAGTGATGGCTCAGGAGACCAGCTGCAGGGGAAGGTATGGACGGGGAGATTGGGATTGACACATATACACTATTGATCTATGGTGCTGGGAAAGGTGGAAGCAGGGCAAGAGGCAACAGATGAGATGGTGGGATGGTATCACCCATTCCAATGGACATGAGTCTGAGCAAGCTCCGAGGACAGGGAAGCCTGGAGTGCTGCAGTCCATGGGTTACAGAAAGTCGGACATGACTGCACAACTGGGCAACAATAAAATAGACAACTAGTGAGAACATACTGTGGAGCACTGGCAGCTCTACTTAATGTTCTATGGTGACCTTAATGGAAAGGAAATCCAAAAGGTAGAGGAGATATATATAATTTGGCTGATTCATTTTAAAGCCAGGCCAAGTAGAAGATCGGAAAACCAAGACTGTGCTTCAGCAAGAGATCTAGTAAAAGGGGTTCAAATTAGCAAAGGAGAGGTTTTTTTTAAATAAGCAGCTGGTGAAGGTGAAGGTCCAAATATAGAGTCAAATAGGAAAGCAATACCATTCATGTGCTTCACGCAGGAAAATTTGAACATTAAAGCAGGCTCTCTTCCCATCTTGCCACATCTGACCCTTGGTAGCAGAAACGAGTCCTTAGTACTGTTAATGTGGGGGTTGGCACCTGCTAGAAAGCACCTGGCTGAAGGCTGGGGGAAGGATGGAGTCAGAAAGACAAGAGCAGGTAGAACTTGGTGTAGCCAGCCTGCCCTGGAGTGGATGGACCACTCTGTGAACATTTGTGTCATCCTGGCTTGACGTCAAAGAGCCTGATGATCAACTGCACAAGAGGATTTAGGGCAAGTTACAAAAGGTCCTTTTGTCGAAGTCTTGGAGTAAGACCAGGATCAAATGAAAATGCGATGATTGTTAGGCACAGTTTGTTGAGAGTGGTGCTGTGAGACACAACTCTTGCCTGTGAGGTGTCTACATCTCTACCTCCGAATCCTGTGAGTGTGTTCCCTTCCACGGCAAAGGGGCATGGCAGCTGTGATTTCATTAAGGATCTTGAGACAGAGGTTATACTGGATTATTCAGGTTGACCTAACACAAGAATCCTTAGCAGAAGGAGGTAGGAGGGTTGGAGTCATAGATTTGAAGATGCTATACTGTTGGATTTGAAGTTAAAGGAAAAAGCCATGAACTAGGGAATACATGTTGCCTCTAAAAGCTGGAAAAAGCAGGGAAACAGTTTTTCCCCTGGCTCCTAGGCAGGGTTGGAGTCATAGATTTGGATCTTATTTATTTAAGAACCCATTCCAATGGACATGAGTCTGAGCAACCCAAATGGAGTGCTGCAGTCCATGGGTTACAGAAAGTCGGACATGACTGCACAACTGGGCAACAATAAAATAGACAACTAGTGAGAACATACTGTGGAGCACTGGCAGCTCTACTTAATGTTCTATGGTGACCTTAATGGAAAGGAAATCCAAAAGGTAGAGGAGATATATATAATTTGGCTGATTCATTTTAAAGCCAGGCCAAGTAGAAGATCGGAAAACCAAGACTGTGCTTCAGCAAGAGATCTAGTAAAAGGGGTTCAAATTAGCAAAGGAGAGGTTTTTTTTAAATAAGCAGCTGGTGAAGGTGAAGGTCCAAATATAGAGTCAAATAGGAAAGCAATACCATTCATGTGCTTCACGCAGGAAAATTTGAACATTAAAGCAGGCTCTCTTCCCATCTTGCCACATCTGACCCTTGGTAGCAGAAACGAGTCCTTAGTACTGTTAATGTGGGGGTTGGCACCTGCTAGAAAGCACCTGGCTGAAGGCTGGGGGAAGGATGGAGTCAGAAAGACAAGAGCAGGTAGAACTTGGTGTAGCCAGCCTGCCCTGGAGTGGATGGACCACTCTGTGAACATTTGTGTCATCCTGGCTTGACGTCAAAGAGCCTGATGATCAACTGCACAAGAGGATTTAGGGCAAGTTACAAAAGGTCCTTTTGTCGAAGTCTTGGAGTAAGACCAGGATCAAATGAAAATGCGATGATTGTTAGGCACAGTTTGTTGAGAGTGGTGCTGTGAGACACAACTCTTGCCTGTGAGGTGTCTACATCTCTACCTCCGAATCCTGTGAGTGTGTTCCCTTCCACGGCAAAGGGGCATGGCAGCTGTGATTTCATTAAGGATCTTGAGACAGAGGTTATACTGGATTATTCAGGTTGACCTAACACAAGAATCCTTAGCAGAAGGAGGTAGGAGGGTTGGAGTCATAGATTTGAAGATGCTATACTGTTGGATTTGAAGTTAAAGGAAAAAGCCATGAACTAGGGAATACATGTTGCCTCTAAAAGCTGGAAAAAGCAGGGAAACAGTTTTTCCCCTGGCTCCTGCAGAGAGAGCATGGTTTGGCAAGAAATCTCTTGCATAGTCCTGTAGACTGTTGATTTTTGCCTGGTGAAAATTGTTTTTGACTTCTGATCTGGACAATGATAATGGATTTATTTATTTTTAAGTCTCTGGATTTGTGGTAGTTTGTTATAATAGCAACTGGAAACTATTTTTTTTTTTAATTTTGGCCTCTTATTGGTCATTCATTTATTTATTTTCATCCATCTTAATTCTTTGGCCTGTGTGGGCCTCCCATCGCAGTGGCCTCTTTTGTTGCAGAGCACCGGCTTTGGGCACATGCACTCCAGAGCGCTGGCTCATAATTGGACACACCGGTTCAGCTGCTCCGTGGCACGTGGGATCTTCCTGTGCCAGGGCTCGAACTGGTGCCCCTTGCACTGCAAAGCGGACTCTTTACCCACTGGACCACCAGGGAAGCCCCAATTGGAAACTATTAATAATACACCTACCAATTTCTTCTGAGAGATTTCTTGCCAAAGCATGATCTTGAATCTTGATCTATAATTCCTGTTGTTAACTATGTGGCAAGTATAGCTGTGTTGATAATATTGATATACGGATTTATGTTTTCAAAAGGAGTAAAATCAAGCTTGTTTCAGTCTTAGTTAAAACTCCTCAGAAGATGTTGTGTGCTTCTCAGGACCCTAACTGTAGACACACCACCACCGGCTGGCAGTACAGCGTTCCCTTAAGGAAAAACATCTAAGGAGAACACAAGACAGGTCATGGCAGCAGGAAAACACTAAAATTGTAAAGCAAAAGCACATATCCTGCCTTGACATGAACCTGTATCTAATGGATTGGTAGGCCACTGGTAGATTTTATAAATATTGTATGAGCGCTTGGAGAAAATATTTTCTTTCCTTGGTGCATATAGAGCACATAGGCTATTTTTTTCTGCAAGATCATTGGATATTCCTTTTTCTCCCTCAGTGTTAAGCGATTATGTAGCTATATGTTCTCAGAGATGAGGCTAAATATAAAATTCACTGCTCCTTCCCTCCCAAGCAGAAACAAAGACAAGCCATGGGAATACATGTTGCCTCTAAAAGCTGGAAAAAGCAGGGAAACAGTTTTTCCCCTGGCTCCTGCAGAGAGAGCATGGTTTGGCAAGAAATCTCTTGCATAGTCCTGTAGACTGTTGATTTTTGCCTGGTGAAAATTGTTTTTGACTTCTGATCTGGACAATGATAATGGATTTATTTATTTTTAAGTCTCTGGATTTGTGGTAGTTTGTTATAATAGCAACTGGAAACTATTTTTTTTTTTAATTTTGGCCTCTTATTGGTCATTCATTTATTTATTTTCATCCATCTTAATTCTTTGGCCTGTGTGGGCCTCCCATCGCAGTGGCCTCTTTTGTTGCAGAGCACCGGCTTTGGGCACATGCACTCCAGAGCGCTGGCTCATAATTGGACACACCGGTTCAGCTGCTCCGTGGCACGTGGGATCTTCCTGTGCCAGGGCTCGAACTGGTGCCCCTTGCACTGCAAAGCGGACTCTTTACCCACTGGACCACCAGGGAAGCCCCAATTGGAAACTATTAATAATACACCTACCAATTTCTTCTGAGAGATTTCTTGCCAAAGCATGATCTTGAATCTTGATCTATAATTCCTGTTGTTAACTATGTGGCAAGTATAGCTGTGTTGATAATATTGATATACGGATTTATGTTTTCAAAAGGAGTAAAATCAAGCTTGTTTCAGTCTTAGTTAAAACTCCTCAGAAGATGTTGTGTGCTTCTCAGGACCCTAACTGTAGACACACCACCACCGGCTGGCAGTACAGCGTTCCCTTAAGGAAAAACATCTAAGGAGAACACAAGACAGGTCATGGCAGCAGGAAAACACTAAAATTGTAAAGCAAAAGCACATATCCTGCCTTGACATGAACCTGTATCTAATGGATTGGTAGGCCACTGGTAGATTTTATAAATATTGTATGAGCGCTTGGAGAAAATATTTTCTTTCCTTGGTGCATATAGAGCACATAGGCTATTTTTTTCTGCAAGATCATTGGATATTCCTTTTTCTCCCTCAGTGTTAAACGATTATGTAGCTATATGTTCTCAGAGATGAGGCTAAATATAAAATTCACTGCTCCTTCCCTCCCAAGCAGAAACAAAGACAAGCTCTCAAAAATCACTCGCGGCCAAAACTCTTGAGTGAGATCGAAGCACAGAAACACACACATGCAACCATTCCAACAAATCCACATGTAAGCATTGCTGAGAAGGAAAGGAATCCACTTTCTTTTTCAACCCAGAGTGGGTTTTGACCCTGTTTGGAGGTATTTGTGCACAAGCTGGAGAGAGGGGTGCATCCTGCTGCCTGGTGATTGTTGCTATGGAAACTGGCAGAGACAAAAGGCCACACAAGTGAAGGAATAAGATGACATCTAAGGACTAAAAAACAAAACAAAATGGGGCCTTCTTTCTTTCCTTTGCCCCATTTTAGTAATGAGTGTATTAAATGCTATGATTAGAGAGGCAAGGAGTGGAGGGAGGAAGGACAAGGGTCAAGAGTTTGCCTTCTCTCTTGTCACTTGTTTTAACTGCAGAATCCAGTTAGAGGCCCATCACTTTCATCTCCTACAAAAGAAAAGAATCTAGCCATATGTCAGAGGCAAAGCTTTCTTTCCTTTCTCTTTAGGGAAGGCCGTATGACTATTTCAGCTCAATGTGAACATGCTCTTGCCAACCAGTGGACTGCCTGCCTGCCCTCTCTCTGGGGTGTTTTCATCTCGAGAGGTCAAGGTGTGGCAGAATGACCTCAAGGTCCTTGGGCAATTCTCCTGTCTAGTGATTTAGGAAATAGCCATTTCACTCATTTGATTTAGGGGGAATGGAACAGAATTTCAAATGCATCTCTTTTATCTAGAAAAGAAACACACACACACACACACACACACACAGCTGCAAGGCTCCTCCACTGGGAGGCCCAGCCCCTTTCTACTTGATCTGGGGAACTTCCTACATTTCGGGTTTGCAGTGACTTTTTATGACTTCAGAAACTAGTCATTAGCTGAGTCACCAATAGGTTTTAGAATAAACTTACAAATTACATTTAAATAATGCAACTGGAAAGCAAATAATAGCTGAAGAAAAGAGGAATAATGTAGAGATGTCATTGGTTTCAACCTTTCTGTCATTGGATGAGTGAATCATGAAGTATTTCTCTACTGCTATAAATCAGGACAAGTGGAGCCCCGTGTTAAAATGCATATTCAGAAAATTCATTTTCCTGGATCCCCTTCTCAGACCTCCTGAACTAATGAATCTCTTGGGATGAGCCTGAGGAATCTGCTGATTTTACTCCCGTTTTATTCTTTGGTGAAGTTTCCCCTTCTAGTGTAGGTCTTCTGATGACCTGCAGAATGAGTGGAGCTCATTGAGCTGATCCCTTGGCTCCTTGGTTACCAAGAAATCTCTTTGGAGTTAGCTGAAGCAGGTCTTTGTCTCTTGAACAGAGAGACAAGCAAGCTCAGAGTCCACTTTAAATGAAACTCTTCTCACGTATGTATGACTCAATCATTCCTGGTTTTCTCTATTTGAATTTCTATGGCCAGTGAGGTGTGAAAATGCCCTGACCTATCTCATGTTGTGTCTGGCTCCAGTTTCTCTCAGCCTGATTGAGTCGTCTGTCCAGCCTAGTAGGGTCTTTGCGACATGGGGTTTGTTATACACACTGTCTGTCCTCATGGAAGGCCAGCTTCCTGCCATCTTCTTGTCTGTCATTGATTGCCTCTGGCTGCTCCTCTTAAGCATTCTCTATCATTGGTTCACAACCTTTAGCTACATCAGCATCACTGTGAGGCTTGTTAAACCATGGGTTGCTGAGCCTGCCCCCAGGGGGTTCTGGTTCAGATGAGGCCTGAGAATGTGCATCTCTAACAAGTGATGCTTGCTGATGCCCAGGTGAAGTTGACGCTGCTGGTCCAGGAACCTCACTTTGAGAACTGCTGTCCAGTGTTTTACACATGATTGTTGAACCATGTAGGCCCCTAAAGGAGCCTGATTCATCCCTGTCCCAGGCATTGCATCTGACAAGGCCATGTATGATAAATATGTATGATGCTGAACTGGACAAATGAAATGAGACACCTCTCTGACCTCGAACTAGTCCTTGGATTCTGACTACAAGCTTCCAAAGCTGATGGTCCCCCAGATTGGCCTGGTTGGCACTCCCCAGATCCAGCTGGAGCCCATTGCTGGACTCCTGGCAGCCAAACAATAAAATAAGCTAAGAAAAGAGGAATATGTAGAGATGTCATTGGTTTCAACCTTTCTGTCATTGGATCAGTGAATCATGAAGTATTTCTCTACTGCTATAAATCAGGACAAGTGGAGCCCCGTGTTAAAATGCATATTCAGAAAATTCATTTTCCTGGATCCCCTTCTCAGACCTCCTGAACTAATGAATCTCTTGGGATGAGCCTGAGGAATCTGCTGATTTTACTCCCGTTTTATTCTTTGGTGAAGTTTCCCCTTCTAGTGTAGGTCTTCTGATGACCTGCAGAATGAGTGGAGCTCATTGAGCTGATCCCTTGGCTCCTTGGTTACCAAGAAATCTCTTTGGAGTTAGCTGAAGCAGGTCTTTGTCTCTTGAACAGAGAGACAAGCAAGCTCAGAGTCCACTTTAAATGAAACTCTTCTCACGTATGTATGACTCAATCATTCCTGGTTTTCTCTATTTGAATTTCTATGGCCAGTGAGGTGTGAAAATGCCCTGACCTATCTCATGTTGTGTCTGGCTCCAGTTTCTCTCAGCCTGATTGAGTCGTCTGTCCAGCCTAGTAGGGTCTTTGCGACATGGGGTTTGTTATACACACTGTCTGTCCTCATGGAAGGCCAGCTTCCTGCCATCTTCTTGTCTGTCATTGATTGCCTCTGGCTGCTCCTCTTAAGCATTCTCTATCATTGGTTCACAACCTTTAGCTACATCAGCATCACTGTGAGGCTTGTTAAACCATGGGTTGCTGAGCCTGCCCCCAGGGGGTTCTGGTTCAGATGAGGCCTGAGAATGTGCATCTCTAACAAGTGATGCTTGCTGATGCCCAGGTGAAGTTGACGCTGCTGGTCCAGGAACCTCACTTTGAGAACTGCTGTCCAGTGTTTTACACATGATTGTTGAACCATGTAGGCCCCTAAAGGAGCCTGATTCATCCCTGTCCCAGGCATTGCATCTGACAAGGCCATGTATGATAAATATGTATGATGCTGAACTGGACAAATGAAATGAGACACCTCTCTGACCTCGAACTAGTCCTTGGATTCTGACTACAAGCTTCCAAAGCTGATGGTCCCCCAGATTGGCCTGGTTGGCACTCCCCAGATCCAGCTGGAGCCCATTGCTGGACTCCCTGGCAGCCACAGAGTCTACGGCCAGATTGGTGCTAGGGCTACTGACCTTCCCGCAGCTGCCGGCTCAGACTCAGGCTTGACATATTCCGTGGCTGTGATGGGAAGACTTCCTTCAGCCTCTGTGCTCCGGCTTGTTCTTTAGCAATGACTGTGGGGCTGGCCGCCCAGGCCCTGGATCCTGTCTCACCCACTGGGTGCCCGTGATCTCTGCTTCAGACTCCCAGACTTCCTGGGGAGCAGAGTAAATCCATTTATTCCTACTGCAGAAGACGAGATAGTTTGAATTGTACTAAGTCAAGAAGCTCCCCTGGAGAAGGAAATGGAAACCCGCTCCAGTATTGTTGCCTGAGAAATCCCATGGACAGAGGAGCCTGGGGGGCTACAGTCCACAGGGCTGCAAGAGTTGGACACAGTTTAGTGTCTAAACCACCACTGCACTAACTCTGAAACTAGAGTGTCTATTGGCCCCTCACTATGGGCTGATCTAGAGTTCTGTTCTCTTTTTAGTGTGTAGGTGCAAGTCAGCCAGCTCTCCAGGACTCGGTTGCCTTGGTTCTGAAGTCACAGAAATGGACAGGGGCCCTACCACATCTCTGGACTGGTACCTTGATTAATGAACTTGAGCTCATGGCTAAAAAAATAATTTAAAATAGGCATTACTTTTTTTTGGCCTTTTTTTTTTTAAAAGTATTTTTAAACTAGATATGTACTTTTTTTTTTTTTAATTTTATTTATTTATCTTTTGGAGGGTGGGGTGGGGAGGGAGGGGGATGGGTGGGCCATCTCTATTGGTCTTTCTTTTCTCCACCTTCATCCGTCTCCGTTCCTTGGTCCCTGTGGGCCTCCCATCACGGTGGCCACCGTCGTCGCAGAGCACCGGCTCTGGGCGTATGCGTGCCAGAGCTCTGGCTCGGCAATTGGACACATCAGTCCAGCCGCTCCGCAGCACGTGGGATCCTCCCAGGCCAGGGATCGAACCGGCGCCCCCTGCACTGCAGGGCGTTGTCCCCACCCACTGGACCACCAGGGGAAGCCCCCTGGCCTCTTTTTCATTGGTTCTTTTATTTATTTTTCACCCATCTTTTATTCTTTGACCTGTGTGGGCCTTCCATTGCAGTGGCCTCTCTAGTTGCAGAGTACTGGCTCTGGGTGCATGCGCTCCACAGCGCTGGCTCATAATTGGACTCACCAGTCCAGCCTTTCCACAGCATGTAGGATCTTCCTGGGCCAGGGATCAAATTGGTACCCCTTGCACTGTAAGGCAGACTCTTAACCCACTGGACCACCAGGGAAGCTGTAGGCATTACTTTTATGAAGAGATCAAAGCTACTCAGAATTAGTACATTGCACCCAACTGTGTTATGAAAAAGAGTTTTAACAGAAATTTTAAAAAGTAAAAGCTACAAATACACTCCCATTGATATTAGTACTATTTTAGGGTTCATCTCCCCACCCTTTTTCCCATTTATAGATAGAAGACAGCTCTATTTCCACCTGACCCTGGTCAATTTAGCACAAATTCATTATCAATAGTACCCGAATTAATAGCAAGTCATTTATCAGAAGCCCACACTTTTACAAATACATTTACAGTGAGAGTGGATAATTCTGCAATAAAAATCTTGGAGCCCAAATGTCAACAATTTGAGTAGGAAAGATTTTTCAGAGATTCTGGAGAAGCAGATTGTTGCCTTCCACCTTAATTTTGTTTCCTGCCCTCACTTTTACAGTGCGTGACCTCTTCCTTTGACAAACTACAGGAAGATGATACTGTTGCAGTGAATGATAGAGTTATCTCAGCATAAGCTGTGGTGTAGGCATCAGGGTCCTGTTAGCCTTATATAGCCAAGTTTTAGGTGATCTTGTCGTAATCCACACTAGATAATGGTTTGGTACAGATGGTTAGTGCTGCATAGAATATAGTGAACCAGTGTGGCCAAGAAATTGACATGTATCTTGCAAGGAGAAGAAAACAGCTGAAGAGATTGGTTTAATTAAATACTAGATAAAACTATAGAGGCATATATTTAAAATGCTTTTACTTATTGTTTTATAGTAACCACCACTTTTACCATGAGATGGGCCTTTTTAAACCCTTGGGAGCTCTTTTAGGCAAATGAGGCTTCCACCCTGGGTCTCCTCTCAGAGGTGGTGGAGGGTAAGAAACTTACTTTGCTCTGTGGCATATGGTCCAGATCTTACCCACTTCTTTAGTCAAATTAAAGAAGGCAGAAGAAGTAGGTCTCTCTTATCATCTCTTTGCAAAGATAAATGATATGGAAAACAGTAAATCATGCTATAGAAAATCAGGTAGAAAAGTACTAAAAAATACAGATTTAAGGTAATTTGGCATCCTTTCCAGCAGTTCTTTGGTATTGCAGGTCTAAAAGACTCATGCACGCCACTGTTCATTGCAGCACTGTTTACAATAGCCAGGACATGGAAGCAACCTAGATGTCCACTGACAGATGAGTAGATAACGAAGATGTGGTACATATACACAATGGAATATTACTCAGGCATAAAATAAGAATGAATTTGAGTCAGTTCTAGACAGGTGGGTGAACCTAGAGCCCGTTATATGGAGTGAAGTAAAGCAGAAAAAAACCAAATATTTCATATTAATGCATACATATGGAATCTAGAAAAACGGTATTGATGAGCTTATTTGCAGGGAAGGAATGGAGATGCAGATATAGAGTATGGACCTGTAAACACAGGGGGAAAGGAGAGGGTGGGGCAAATGGAGAAAGTCACATCAACATATACACACCATCAGGTATAAAGTAAATGACGGGTGAGAAGTTGTTTAGAACCCAGGGAACCCCTGTCTGGAGCTCTGTGATGGTTGGGGTGGAGTCAGGGAGGCCAGGGAGGCTCACGAGGGAGGGTCTATATGTTTAAGTATGTCTGATTCCAACCATATGGCAGAAACTAACACAACATTGTAAAAAAAATTTTTTTTAAATGTACAGATATAGAGATTCTTGGGTGTTATCCAGCAGCTCTGTTATTATCACTATAGTTCCTTCTTTCCTAATTTATCTAAAATGTCACCTGGAAGAGCAATCTGTGGGGACAGTACCCATCTATCCAGCAGCTTTTACTTATTGTTTTATAGTAACCACCACTTTTACCATGAGATGGGCCTTTTTAAACCCTTGGGAGCTCTTTTAGGCAAATGAGGCTTCCACCCTGGGTCTCCTCTCAGAGGTGGTGGAGGGTAAGAAACTTACTTTGCTCTGTGGCATATGGTCCAGATCTTACCCACTTCTTTAGTCAAATTAAAGAAGGCAGAAGAAGTAGGTCTCTCTTATCATCTCTTTGCAAAGATAAATGATATGGAAAACAGTAAATCATGCTATAGAAAATCAGGTAGAAAAGTACTAAAAAATACAGATTTAAGGTAATTTGGCATCCTTTCCAGCAGTTCTTTGGTATTGCAGGTCTAAAAGACTCATGCACGCCACTGTTCATTGCAGCACTGTTTACAATAGCCAGGACATGGAAGCAACCTAGATGTCCACTGACAGATGAGTAGATAACGAAGATGTGGTACATATACACAATGGAATATTACTCAGGCATAAAATAAGAATGAATTTGAGTCAGTTCTAGACAGGTGGGTGAACCTAGAGCCCGTTATATGGAGTGAAGTAAAGCAGAAAAAAACCAAATATTTCATATTAATGCATACATATGGAATCTAGAAAAACGGTATTGATGAGCTTATTTGCAGGGAAGGAATGGAGATGCAGATATAGAGTATGGACCTGTAAACACAGGGGGAAAGGAGAGGGTGGGGCAAATGGAGAAAGTCACATCAACATATACACACCATCAGGTATAAAGTAAATGACGGGTGAGAAGTTGTTTAGAACCCAGGGAACCCCTGTCTGGAGCTCTGTGATGGTTGGGGTGGAGTCAGGGAGGCCAGGGAGGCTCACGAGGGAGGGTCTATATGTTTAAGTATGTCTGATTCCAACCATATGGCAGAAACTAACACAACATTGTAAAAAAAATTTTTTTTAAATGTACAGATATAGAGATTCTTGGGTGTTATCCAGCAGCTCTGTTATTATCACTATAGTTCCTTCTTTCCTAATTTATCTAAAATGTCACCTGGAAGAGCAATCTGTGGGGACAGTACCCATCTCCAGAGCTCGATATCAGCTTTATATAAGGCTGCTAGTTTATCAGCACCATATGAGTGGGAACCCCACGTCACTCTCTGTACCTCCTTCATGTCCTCACTGCAGCCACCCCGGATATAGGCTGTGAAGATCTCTGTGTACACACACACAGATAGAATCACATTTTTAAATTAAAAAGTAAATTTCCATTAGAAAGTAGATTCTTGTAAGGTAAAGAGAGGTGTTTCCGGCTCCATAAGGAATCTTCTAGACCAGGTCTGCCAACCTAGAGAGCATATTAAAAAGCAGAGACACCACTTTGCCAACAAAGGTCTGTATAGTCTATGGTTTTTCCAGTAATCATGTATAGATGTGAGAGCTGAACCATAAAGAAGGCTGAACATCGAAGAATTGATGCTTTCAAATTGTGGGGCTGGAGAAGACTCTTGAGAGTCCCTTGGACAACAAGGAGATCAAACCAGTCCATCCTATAGGAAGTCAACCCTGAATATTTGTTAGAAGCACTGATGCTGAAGCTGAAGTTCCAGTACTTTGGCCACCTGATGTGAAGAGACCACTCATTGGAAAAGAGGAAGAGCAAGAGGAAAAGGGGATGACAGAGGGCGAGATGCTTGGATGGCATCGTCAACTCAGTGGACATGAGTTTGAGCAAAGTGAGGGAGACAGTGAAGGACAGGGAAGCCTGGCATGCTACGGCCCCTGGGGTCACAAAGAGTCAGACACAACTGAGCAACTGAACAATAGCCTAGGTTTTCTATGAAATTTAAATATAGGATGACAGGGAGTCCTGCTCCTCTGGGTAGACTCTAAAGTTAGGATGTCAAGTAAAACCCCTCCATGGGAATTCCTTTGGGTGATGCCACATGACAGGTCAGCCCGCAGTCTCCCAGGCGCCCAGCAGAGCCTGGTGTCCAGTCAGCCTGGAAAGAGACCACAGTTTGCTCAGCCCCACCTCAGATGCCACAGTTGGTTTGTGTTGAGGAGCCACACTGTGCAAAAACATTCCTCATGTAGGAGCAGCATCACACTCTGTGCAGTGAGATGCTCGTGTCTGAGAGAGCTGCTGTGACAGAATGCGGCTCCAGGGCCAGCTGGCTTCCAGCCCTGGTCCAGCTCGCCCCTCCTGCGCTTTGCACGGGCCTTGGCACACACACCAGCGCTCTCTTACTCTCCATCTCTCCTCTGCCTTCTCCTCTCTCCCTTTTGTGTCTGTGCCCCCTCCCCTCCTCCATCACCCACACCACCAACAGTGAAATATGTGCATAACAAACGCAACCCCAGGACAAAAATGCCCCGACAGTCTTGCTTTGTCGCTGCTGTTACCCAGGAAAGATAGTTTCACAAACAGCCTCTGTCATAAAACCTTTCAAAATGTAATTTCAAAAGGTCCCCATCTAATTATGGCAGAAATTTTAAGAACAGTATTTACACGAGTTGGAAGATAAAAGGATTTTAAGAGACCTAGCCACATTTAACGATAAGCTACATATTCTGTTGCAGCCTTGTTGAGATTTTTATTATACTAACCAGGTCTTTTATTTTATGTTGTTTTTTAAATCTTAGTGAAAGTCTTGGCTTTTGCTATAGTAAGTTGTTTTATTTCTTTCTTATTTTTAAATTGTTTCTAAACTTCTAAAAACTTTATTTATTTGGGACTGTATGGGTCTTTGTTGCTGCAAGGGATTTTCTCCAGTTGCAGAGAGCAGGGCCTCTCTCTAGGGCATATGGGGTTCAGTAGTTGCCGCTCCTGGGCTCCAGAGCACAGGCTCAGTAGTTGTGGTGCACGGGCTTAGTTGCTCTGCAGCGTATGAGACAAGGAATCTGACCCGTGTCTCCTTCATTGGCAGGTGGATTCTTTACCACTAAATCCACCACTGAATCTTTCCCACTTTTAGTCACCAGGGAAACCCTTTAAATTTTGAAGTTGTTTGTTTTACATAAGAAACCCTCCATGGGAATTCCTTTGGGTGATGCCACATGACAGGTCAGCCCAGTCTCCCAGGCGCCCAGCAGAGCCTGGTGTCCAGTCAGCCTGGAAAGAGACCACAGTTTGCTCAGCCCCACCTCAGATGCCACAGTTGGTTTGTGTTGAGGAGCCACACTGTGCAAAAACATTCCTCATGTAGGAGCAGCATCACACTCTGTGCAGTGAGATGCTCGTGTCTGAGAGAGCTGCTGTGACAGAATGCGGCTCCAGGGCCAGCTGGCTTCCAGCCCTGGTCCAGCTCGCCCCTCCTGCGCTTTGCACGGGCCTTGGCACACACACCAGCGCTCTCTTACTCTCCATCTCTCCTCTGCCTTCTCCTCTCTCCCTTTTGTGTCTGTGCCCCCTCCCCTCCTCCATCACCCACACCACCAACAGTGAAATATGTGCATAACAAACGCAACCCCAGGACAAAAATGCCCCGACAGTCTTGCTTTGTCGCTGCTGTTACCCAGGAAAGATAGTTTCACAAACAGCCTCTGTCATAAAACCTTTCAAAATGTAATTTCAAAAGGTCCCCATCTAATTATGGCAGAAATTTTAAGAACAGTATTTACACGAGTTGGAAGATAAAAGGATTTTAAGAGACCTAGCCACATTTAACGATAAGCTACATATTCTGTTGCAGCCTTGTTGAGATTTTTATTATACTAACCAGGTCTTTTATTTTATGTTGTTTTTTAAATCTTAGTGAAAGTCTTGGCTTTTGCTATAGTAAGTTGTTTTATTTCTTTCTTATTTTTAAATTGTTTCTAAACTTCTAAAAACTTTATTTATTTGGGACTGTATGGGTCTTTGTTGCTGCAAGGGATTTTCTCCAGTTGCAGAGAGCAGGGCCTCTCTCTAGGGCATATGGGGTTCAGTAGTTGCCGCTCCTGGGCTCCAGAGCACAGGCTCAGTAGTTGTGGTGCACGGGCTTAGTTGCTCTGCAGCGTATGAGACAAGGAATCTGACCCGTGTCTCCTTCATTGGCAGGTGGATTCTTTACCACTAAATCCACCACTGAATCTTTCCCACTTTTAGTCACCAGGGAAACCCTTTAAATTTTGAAGTTGTTTGTTTTACATAAGAAGGTCACAGAACCAGTGAATCGAAACTTCTGTAATAAAGCCCAAATCGTGTAAAGGTTTTCTTAAGTCACATCTGAAGGAAGGCTGTCCGTTACGTTTAACGTGTCTGTCAGGTGGGTATTGGGTACATAATTTGTTAAAAGGTGTTACACTTTTGTGGGGACAGGAAGGGCATTGAGGGGCTTGTGAAGGGATGGCTTTCTGACTGGAGAGTCAAGTATTAGAGGAAACACAGGTTTCTGGAAGAAAGGAGACCGTCTCTGGGCCGTCTTGGCAAACTGTGATTTCAAGAGGGAGCAGCCTGAAATTAGTTAATCTAATTTAGATGGTGAGAAAAATGCAGTCATTTCAGAGAAAGTGTGGATAGTTTCAGGCTGAAAGCAAATCTTAACTGACAAGAGCATCTCCAGCCTAGTTTACTCTAATGAAACCTTAACTAGGTTACAAAGAAATCAGAAGATGAGAGTTTGAAATAGACCTAAGAAGAAAAGGAGCAATTTCAGATAATGTGTCTTACTCTGGGTGGAAGGCTGGTTTTTGTCTGGAGAAGAATACCTTTAGCCTGGTTAAGATAATGAAACCTTAACTAGGTTACAAAGCCATCATGAGCATGTGTGAGCAAAATGGACACCTAGAGACTTGTCAGGATCCTATTAAGAGTGGCAGGCATCGTTCAAGACAGGGTGTGGGGGCTGGGCACCCTCATGGGCGGGCCACTCTATGTTCCCACGTGATTGACACACGGGCAAAGGAAAAAGGCCCACAGATAGTTGTTGGAACATATTTTATAAATTTTCCCATCATGCTCGTCTTCACTTTATTTCATAGCTCATCTTTGTGCATAGGTAATAAACAATTTAGTTTTTATTTATAAACCAGAAGTGTTTTATATTTTTAAAATATGTCTTTTTAAATGTTTTTTATTTTCCCCCATCATGTCTCTTTTTTATTTATATTTATTTTCATCCATTTTTGTTGTTGTTATTATTATTCTTTGATCTCTGTGGGCTTCCCATTGCAGTGGCCTCTCTCCCCGCAGAGTACAGGCTCTGGGCACATAATTGGACACACCGGTCCAGCTGCTCTGCGGCATGTGGGATCTTCCAGGGTTAGGGGTTGAACTGGTGCCCCTTGCACTGCAAGGCAGACCCTTTACCCACTGGACCACCAGGGAGGCCCTAAACTGTCCGTTACGTTTAACGTGTCTGTCAGGTGGGTATTGGGTACATAATTTGTTAAAAGGTGTTACACTTTTGTGGGGACAGGAAGGGCATTGAGGGGCTTGTGAAGGGATGGCTTTCTGACTGGAGAGTCAAGTATTAGAGGAAACACAGGTTTCTGGAAGAAAGGAGACCGTCTCTGGGCCGTCTTGGCAAACTGTGATTTCAAGAGGGAGCAGCCTGAAATTAGTTAATCTAATTTAGATGGTGAGAAAAATGCAGTCATTTCAGAGAAAGTGTGGATAGTTTCAGGCTGAAAGCAAATCTTAACTGACAAGAGCATCTCCAGCCTAGTTTACTCTAATGAAACCTTAACTAGGTTACAAAGAAATCAGAAGATGAGAGTTTGAAATAGACCTAAGAAGAAAAGGAGCAATTTCAGATAATGTGTCTTACTCTGGGTGGAAGGCTGGTTTTTGTCTGGAGAAGAATACCTTTAGCCTGGTTAAGATAATGAAACCTTAACTAGGTTACAAAGCCATCATGAGCATGTGTGAGCAAAATGGACACCTAGAGACTTGTCAGGATCCTATTAAGAGTGGCAGGCATCGTTCAAGACAGGGTGTGGGGGCTGGGCACCCTCATGGGCGGGCCACTCTATGTTCCCACGTGATTGACACACGGGCAAAGGAAAAAGGCCCACAGATAGTTGTTGGAACATATTTTATAAATTTTCCCATCATGCTCGTCTTCACTTTATTTCATAGCTCATCTTTGTGCATAGGTAATAAACAATTTAGTTTTTATTTATAAACCAGAAGTGTTTTATATTTTTAAAATATGTCTTTTTAAATGTTTTTTATTTTCCCCCATCATGTCTCTTTTTTATTTATATTTATTTTCATCCATTTTTGTTGTTGTTATTATTATTCTTTGATCTCTGTGGGCTTCCCATTGCAGTGGCCTCTCTCCCCGCAGAGTACAGGCTCTGGGCACATAATTGGACACACCGGTCCAGCTGCTCTGCGGCATGTGGGATCTTCCAGGGTTAGGGGTTGAACTGGTGCCCCTTGCACTGCAAGGCAGACCCTTTACCCACTGGACCACCAGGGAGGCCCTAAAGTGTGTCTTATATAAATAAAGTGTATTTATATTTTCTCTTTGTGTGTACCTTGCTCAAAGTTTTTGATTGCCAAAAAAATCACTTATTTTTAAGAATGTTTGTAGGGCTTGTCTCACCTCTTTGGTGAACCCACCCATCTGCAGCTAGAACAAATAACCTGTAGTGTTAGTCACTCAGTCAAGTCCAACTCTTTCTGATGCCATGGATTATAGCCTGTCGGGCTTCTCTGTGCATGGAATTCTCCAGGCAAGAATACTGGAGTGAGTCTCCCTTTCCTTCTTCAAAGGATCATCCTAAGCCGAGAATCGAACCCCAGGTCTCCTGAACTGCAGGTGGGTGTCTGAGCCACCAGGGATGGAGTTCTCTAAAAGCAGACATCTCACAGGAGAAACTGAACAGAAAAGGGACCCAGACACACATTAGATCAGACTCCAGAAAAACTGAGAGGGGCAAGGTCACATTCAGACATTGAACATATATGTTTGGAGCTCTTCCTATGTTCTGGGCATGGCATGAGGCATTGGATTATGATCATGAGCAAAACAGGTGAAGACCCCACCCTTGGGAAGCTTAAATTCTGGTGATGAGAGACAGGCGAGTGGTAACAAAACAAGTCTGTCAACTATCTGTTGTGTCAGAAGGTGTACATTGTTATGAAACAGAAAATACAGCAGGGCGACAGTTAGGAGTTCTGGATGTGGGGGTTGGGCACAATGTGGTGTGAAGCCTTGCTCATGGCCCAAGTTAGTAGCCCACTATGCTTAGATCCATGGGGGAGAATTAATCTGGCATCCACCATCCATTTGTCCATCCATCGGTAAGACTTTCTGGGTACTTGGCACTGTTCTGGGCATGAAGCTACAGAGATGAGTAAGGCGTGGTTGCTCCTTCAAGATGTCACAGTGAAGAAAAGACGGAGACAAGGAAACCAGTGATTACATAACTGTACACTGCCCCTGTGTCCTTCATTCGAGCTCTGCTCAGATCCTTTCAGTGGGTCCTCTTCTGATCATCTTACCTGTGGGATCCAGGGTTAGGGGTTGAACTGGTGCCCTTGCACTGCAAGGCATTCCCTCTACCCACTGGACCACCAGGGAGGCCCTAAAGTGTGTCTTATATAAATAAAGTGTATTTATATTTTCTCTTTGTGTGTACCTTGCTCAAAGTTTTTGATTGCCAAAAAAATCACTTATTTTTAAGAATGTTTGTAGGGCTTGTCTCACCTCTTTGGTGAACCCACCCATCTGCAGCTAGAACAAATAACCTGTAGTGTTAGTCACTCAGTCAAGTCCAACTCTTTCTGATGCCATGGATTATAGCCTGTCGGGCTTCTCTGTGCATGGAATTCTCCAGGCAAGAATACTGGAGTGAGTCTCCCTTTCCTTCTTCAAAGGATCATCCTAAGCCGAGAATCGAACCCCAGGTCTCCTGAACTGCAGGTGGGTGTCTGAGCCACCAGGGATGGAGTTCTCTAAAAGCAGACATCTCACAGGAGAAACTGAACAGAAAAGGGACCCAGACACACATTAGATCAGACTCCAGAAAAACTGAGAGGGGCAAGGTCACATTCAGACATTGAACATATATGTTTGGAGCTCTTCCTATGTTCTGGGCATGGCATGAGGCATTGGATTATGATCATGAGCAAAACAGGTGAAGACCCCACCCTTGGGAAGCTTAAATTCTGGTGATGAGAGACAGGCGAGTGGTAACAAAACAAGTCTGTCAACTATCTGTTGTGTCAGAAGGTGTACATTGTTATGAAACAGAAAATACAGCAGGGCGACAGTTAGGAGTTCTGGATGTGGGGGTTGGGCACAATGTGGTGTGAAGCCTTGCTCATGGCCCAAGTTAGTAGCCCACTATGCTTAGATCCATGGGGGAGAATTAATCTGGCATCCACCATCCATTTGTCCATCCATCGGTAAGACTTTCTGGGTACTTGGCACTGTTCTGGGCATGAAGCTACAGAGATGAGTAAGACGTGGTTGCTCCCTTCAAGATGTCACAGTGAAGAAAAGACGGAGACAAGGAAACCAGTGATTACATAACTGTACACTGCCCCTGTGTCCTTCATTCGAGCTCTGCTCAGATCCTTCGTCAGTGGGTCCTCTTCTGATCATCTTACCTAAAAGAGCCTCATCAATGCCTTTCTGTTCCTGGACCATGCATTATTTTACTTTACGGTGCGTATCAGGCCTGGTATTGTTGTTATTGCTATCTCGTTTTCTCCCCCGCTAGACTGCAGGCTCTGAAAGAGGAGACATGTTCTTTTGTTCACTGCTGTGTCTTTATTGCCCAGCACAATACCTGATTCATAGAAGAGACTTAATAAGATTTGTTGAATGGATGAATAAATGAAGAGCTCTAGAAGAGGGATATGTTAACTTTGGAGCCGCTCACCCTATATCTCCTAATAAAGTAGCGAGTAGAAAAAGTAATATTAACATAGGATCACCTGGAAACAGTGTAAGGGATGATTAAAAATCATGTTGTTATAGTGAGAAAATGTAAGATATTTCTTACTAGATTAAAATTTTTAAATTTTAAAT
Source organism: Tragulus kanchil (assembly GCA_022376925.1). Classification (NCBI taxonomy): domain Eukaryota; kingdom Metazoa; phylum Chordata; class Mammalia; order Artiodactyla; family Tragulidae; genus Tragulus; species Tragulus kanchil. Next base: position 17,109,498 of record JAIOJX010000030.1, on the reverse strand, counting down.
TATGAAATATTTCAGATAAACCAAAAAGCACATAAAATATCCACACACCTCATTTACATGGAGTTTTGTTTTATTTTTCTGATAAAACTCATGCACACGCACACACTCTCATACCTCCTTGAAGGTTTTGTGATGCTTCAGGCCAAAGGCTCAAAATACCAATGCTTGGTAACAAACATCCCTCTGGTCACCTGAAAACTATACAGGTCTTGTCCATCCCTCAAAGAACTTCCTCTAACTGCGACAGGGGTGAAACCTTACTGTATGACCTGTATCCCTGCCGGCACCCTTTTGAGCAAACTTTATTGCCACGTGGATGATGGGTGGCATGGCGTACACTGGGGCTGCTGTTAGCGGCTGCACAGCCGTGAGCTTGCGTCTCTGGGGAAGTGCTCTTTCCTGGTGCAGTTGAAGCACCAGTTTCCTTCGAAGTAGGGAGTCAAGGAAAACTGTCTTTTTCCTTTTATAGAAATAGTCTATCCATAACTTATACTACAAATAATCTCCCAACTCAAGAGGCTTAAAGCAACAGTTATTTACTTAACTCACAATTTTTTGAGTTGGCAGTGTGGATTAGGCTCAGCTGGGCAGTTCTTCTGGTCTCCGGGAGCTCCCTCAGATATCTGCGGTCGGCTGAGGTTGGCTGATGGCCTCCACTTGAATAACTGGTCCAGCACGGCCTCAGAGGGAATAGCTGGGCTCTGTTCCCATTGATTTCCCATCTTCCATCATGCCAGCCTGTGCCTGCTCAAGGGGTGCCCAGGCAGGGTCCTGAGAGAAAGCAGGAGTGTACAAGAACAAGGTCGCTTCTGCTGGTTCTCTTGCTCAAAGTAAGTCACAAAGATTCACTCTAGATTGAAGGACGGATGTGGAAACAAACTCCACTCCTAGATACCATTTTTTTAATCCGAAAGTTTTCCTAATTTCATGACCTTTTTGAATACCTCCTACCTTTAGATCCCTGATTCAGCTGGTATGTCCTACCTTTGAGGTGCTACTACAGAGGCAGATAAGAAAGTTGAGAACAACATAACTTCATGGAAGTTTATTGAGCACCCCAAATGTTCCAGGCTGTGCATGAGAAAAGAAAGAACCAAGGATGAATATGATGCCACTCTGTTCTTAATACATACACAGTTGTTTTCAATTCACTTAGCACTGTTTCCTGTAGCTCAGTCTTCCTGTGCATTTAAACACAAAGTCCCGTGGATTTCACTTTGACGTGCCTTCTGGGGACATCTCTTCCACCACCACCTCAATTCCGTCCTCTTCATCTGTTGCCATGACTACAACCCAGCCTCCTTGCTGGTCTTCCAGCCTCAACTCTTCCTTCTCTGCCAAGCTTCGCTGAGTCTCCACTGCTGCCAGAACATCTTCTAGCATGAACATTTGGTCATCTCACTGCCCTGTGGGTATTCTTCCGTGGGTAGCCCTCAGCCTAAAGACTTACTGTTAGTCTTCCCTGCCATGCAAGACCCTTTTTGAGATGGCATTTCATCACCAACTATCTCACATTTTATTCTTATGCAAAACCAAACCATTGTTACTTTTGTGAATACACTAGTCTTTCTCAAATCTCTTGCCTTATGTATGTTATTTCCTATGACAAGAACAACTGCTCACCCCTGCTTCCTTTGAGTTGGCAGTGTGGATTAGGCTCAGCTGGGCAGTTCTTCTGGTCTCCGGGAGCTCCCTCAGATATCTGCGGTCGGCTGAGGTTGGCTGATGGCCTCCACTTGAATAACTGGTCCAGCACGGCCTCAGAGGGAATAGCTGGGCTCTGTTCCCATTGATTTCCCATCTTCCATCATGCCAGCCTGTGCCTGCTCAAGGGGTGCCCAGGCAGGGTCCTGAGAGAAAGCAGGAGTGTACAAGAACAAGGTCGCTTCTGCTGGTTCTCTTGCTCAAAGTAAGTCACAAAGATTCACTCTAGATTGAAGGACGGATGTGGAAACAAACTCCACTCCTAGATACCATTTTTTTAATCCGAAAGTTTTCCTAATTTCATGACCTTTTTGAATACCTCCTACCTTTAGATCCCTGATTCAGCTGGTATGTCCTACCTTTGAGGTGCTACTACAGAGGCAGATAAGAAAGTTGAGAACAACATAACTTCATGGAAGTTTATTGAGCACCCCAAATGTTCCAGGCTGTGCATGAGAAAAGAAAGAACCAAGGATGAATATGATGCCACTCTGTTCTTAATACATACACAGTTGTTTTCAATTCACTTAGCACTGTTTCCTGTAGCTCAGTCTTCCTGTGCATTTAAACACAAAGTCCCGTGGATTTCACTTTGGCGTGCCTTCTGGGGACATCTCTTCCACCACCACCTCAATTCCGTCCTCTTCATCTGTTGCCATGACTACAACCCAGCCTCCTTGCTGGTCTTCCAGCCTCAACTCTTCCTTCTCTGCCAAGCTTCGCTGAGTCTCCACTGCTGCCAGAACATCTTCTAGCATGAACATTTGGTCATCTCACTGCCCTGTGGGTATTCTTCCGTGGGTAGCCCTCAGCCTAAAGACTTACTGTTAGTCTTCCCTGCCATGCAAGACCCTTTTTGAGATGGCATTTCATCACCAACTATCTCACATTTTATTCTTATGCAAAACCAAACCATTGTTACTTTTGTGAATACACTAGTCTTTCTCAAATCTCTTGCCTTATGTATGTTATTTCCTATGACAAGAACAACTGCTCACCTGCTTCACTGCCTAAAGATTTTGACTTCCTTTGAGGGCAGGTTATTCTTAGAAAGGTACCTACCTTTTTTAGAAGCTGTATATGAAATTCAAAGCGTATGCTATTCCTGCTGTCTCTGACTTCAGACTTCTGTTCCCCCGTCAACTGTTTGCCCCGTTGGAATCATCCTGCCTTATTTCGTCTCTTCTCATTACGATTGTTTTGTTTATTATCTGAAGCTTCCTTTATGGCAGCAGCCCATTCTTTCCAACTTTTTAAAATCTAGCAACTAGCACTTAATACATATTAATTAAACAAATGAAATCAAGTTAGAAGTGAAAATATTCAGTTCATTTAAGTTACATAGATGGTTAGGCAGTAAGGTATTATGTACTGCTCACTGGACTTGATGCCAGAAGATGTTGCTGTGGTACTTCACAGCCAGGTGACCTTGAGAAAAATCTCATTCCTTCTCTGAAGTCTCCATTTCCTCATTAGCTAAACAGGAATAAACCTACCCTTTCTACCTCGTGGTGTTAGGAGGGTCAAGTAAGAGAATGAAATGTAAGCACCCAATTATTTGTGAGCAAAACTGAGAACCAGCCCTAATACTTAAGCAGAATTTGAAGAGTCCTTCCCCACAGCTTTGCTCCATAATTTAGAGTCCATGACTTGTAAAGACTCCAGTAGGTAATAGCGATATATATGCTTTGCATATTAATATATGTTATACTTTGTATTTGCTGCTATATTCTAAACTCTGTAGTTTTTGTTTTCTTATTTTGTAATAAGCTATAGGAAGCCCAAAGCTATCATAAGCTATCCTCAAAGAACATTAGAGAGTTCATGGTATCACGGAAATAGGCTATATTCAGTGGAAATGTTTTTGATGCCATGATGGTTATATTATACACAGTCCGTCCTCTTCCCCTTCCTGCCATGATCCTGGAACCTCAGGTTTGGTATGGCATGCAGTTCGGGCAAAGTAATGAAGCAAACTTCTAATCTCAGTATAGTCCAGGAAAATGAGATGTTTAGGAGTTAGTGTGCGTGTGCGTGTGTGCATGTGCGTGTGTGTGTGTGTGTAAGTGGGAGGAGAGGGAATCTATAAGCGTATGCATATGTGCTTGAGAGTTAAATTATTTTCATTTATGGGTTTTTAAAAATATATTTTTGGTATCGCCTACCTACCTGTTCACCCACTTTTCTCCATTATTGACCTCTGAAATCTTTTTAGGCCTCAGGGAACTTACTGTGGCCACTTGTCTCTATATCCCACTCTCTCCACATGGTTTCACTCGAGTGGTTTCTATGGTTCTCATTGGGCACCCCCTCCCATTGCATTTCTCCATCCTTTATTTATTTCTGAGCCATTGCCCTTGTCCCCACCAACTTCTGAAGGACTGCTCTGAGTTTCTCCCTCTTTCATCCCTTTGGGACCCCAGGTCTCCTTCCTTCTTCAACTTTTCTGTGAATGGATCATGAATATCCTTACAGGTTTAAGAGGTTCTAGCTGCTCTCTATTTAAGACTGGTTTTTTTGTGTTGTTTTTTTTTTTGCTGTGCAAGTTGTCATTTTGCTTAGAGAAAAACAAAGTTATTCATGTTAATAAAAAAAAAAGTTCATTAAAAGCAGCCAGGCCTAGTTAACAACCTTCTCCACCAGTCTCTGCTTCTGTGATGAAAGAGTGGGAAAGGGTGAAGGTTCATCTTTTGGGAAGGCAGAGAGAGCACCAGGCTGAATACTGGTCATTTTTCAGGGCTATCTCCAGTTTTACTGAAGTGAATCAAATGTTCTTGCTAATCATTGTCAGGGAGTTGGCCACTGTTCAGACTCGGTGACTAACTCAGGAAATAAAGGGAGTCAAAGAGATGACCATTCTGAGGCCAAAACCATAACCATGGCCAGACAGACTGTGAGCCTCAAGGATGGGGACCCCCAAGGACCCCTGGCAATCTCTTCATCACTTATGCATCTGACATGAACTGAGATCCAGAGCAGAGGAAGACCATAGATTCTCTTAAAGAGGGAGAGAAACGGGCTTCCCTGGGCGTCCAGTGGGTAGGGAGTCCACCTTGCAGTGCAAGGGGCACCGGTTCGATCCCTGGCCCAAGAAGATCCCACGTGCCACGGAGCAGCTGGACCGGTGTGGCCAATTAGGAGCCAGCGCTCTGGAGCGCATACATTTCGGTGCTCTGCAACAAGAGAGGCCACTGCAATGGGAGGCCCATGCAAGTCAAGGAGTAAAGATGGATGAAAATAAATATATAAAAAAAATAAAATAAGATAAGAGGCCAAAATAAAAAAATAAATGCATTGTCTATCAGTAGGGAAAAGGTAGAGTCTGTAATTAATGGTCCTGAGTCAATTTTGTAGCCACTGCAATGGGAGGCCCACACATGCCAAACAAGAAAGATGGATGAAAAAATATATTTATAATAATAAATGTTAAAAAAAGAATGGTAAAGAAAAAATCCTAGGGAAAAAAAAAAAGAGGGAGAGAAGCCATTGTAAATATTTTAAGATTGTTTCATTCTTAAGTGGGGCAGAATAGGTACTAGATAGCAAGGGCGAGCAACCTTGCATAAACTTCCCACATGGGTTTTCACTCCTGTTAAGAGTAAAGGATGTGGGGGAGGAGCCAGGCCTGTGACTGGCCTGTTCAAGGTGCTGACTCACCTCTGTGACCATCTAACCAGTGGTCATTAATCTTATTCTCAGAGATTCTGCTTGAGGACATAACTACTTTGAACCTTGCTAACCTTGGCCCTACGCCCCTACCCCTCTGTTCCTTTCTGCTTCATCCCTGGGTCCTAAAATCACTCTCTGCGTGCTTTCCTGCAAATATGGTATTTTGTGATTCATAAAATATACCTTAAATCAACAATGAGAGCACAAGTTTTTAATGCTCAGTCCCCAACACGGGGATCTGTGATGAAATAGAGATATGTAGTCATTGTGTGTTATATTGTAATTTGTTCTAGTCATGCACAGAGGAAAGAAAAAACCTGATTGATTAGAACAAGGATGAATTCTTAAAGAAGGAGGGAAATATTACAGTACTGGCTCATACTCAGCTGTCTCCATCTTTATCTTCCGCATCAAATGATGTCTTCAACTGACGGTTCTATTGTCTTCCCCAACATCAGCCTTAAAGGTTAAGTGCCTCCAGCTCTCCTCTCTGAGGAGCTGCTTATGGCTAAAACTGACAAGTTTGTTCAAACCCTTTTGGAATCCTTTCATATTTCCAATCCATACAGCCTACTGAAATAATGAGGTACACATCTTTATAAGACTTGTTGTAAACTTGCCTTTTTTTAGTCCTAAACGCACCGTCTTCACAGTTCTTCTGCTTCCATCCACCCATGCTCATGTTACATAGATATGGGACGTATGTGTATCTCCATTATTCTTTACATGATAAGCACCGGTCATATTATTTCTCAGCCCTTACTGTTAGGACAGGGCACTTAGCTTTGGGTTCCCAAACCTCAAGGAGCCTATGGGAGAAATCCAAAAGGTTTATGAACTTGTATGGGAAAAGCTGCATCTTTATTTCCACTAACACCTAATTGAAATTCATGATTTTATTCCATTACAAATACCACCAATAGATATCAGGGATATTTTTATCTCATGCACAGGTTTGTAAGAGTTTCCTGTACCATTTTTCAATAAGCTGAAATCTTTTCTCCCTGTGCCAGTTTGGTGTCATCTGTGAAACACGCTTATGTCCTTTCTCCTACATATGGCTTGTAAAAATGCTAAAGAGCATTGGCCTGGTGCTTATCTTTGAGAAACCAGCCTCCTCATAGTTTGCTTTTCTACTCAGAGATGTTTTTAAATACTTTGTTTCCTAAACACCCCTTCATCTGTGAAACCTCATCCCTATCCTGTCTCCTCAATTTCATCACTGTTCATTCAATAAATCAAAAAGGCCTTGAGTGGAGAAACTTTTGTTGATGATCAAGACATTCTGCTCCTCTTTATTTAGATTCTTTGCTCCTTTCTCAGAAGTTCTACATGTAGGCAGGCATGTTTTCTCTTGTTTGAATCATGTTACTTCCCCAGTAATAAGGATGTTTAGGTTTTCTAGCCAACTATTAAGAATGAATATTTTAATACATGCCATATCTCTGGGAAATGGAGTTGAGACAAATCATCTATGATATGGAATTGTGATTTTCAAGAGTTCTGTTAGGCACTATGTCTTCCCAGAGGCTCAGTCTGTCTCTCTCTTTCACACACAGACACACACACGCACACACACCCCTACCTCTGTCTGTCCTCCTGCACACATAGTTCATATTTAATAGTTACCTTAACTGACTCAGATTGACCAGCTGTTTTTCATAAAATAGATGCTACATTTGGCATTAAATGGAGTGGTCCCAATTAATTCTGTTTGGGAAAAGCAAAGTTATTCTTTCATGTGTAATCCAGAATTCTTGAACTAGTGTCTTTTTAAAGAGCCATTTCAACCTCAGTGTTGTATTGATGTTCCGTTTTCTTCCTGCCTTTCCGGGGAAAGGAAAGGTCTTAGTGAGATGCATGTACCAGTTCTGCCCCAGGGTACAGCCCAGCAGCTTGGTGCCCTCCGTGCGGTTGACTCTGGCATAATTAACCTACTTACTGGTATTGTTGAAGTTCTGTATTGAGCTTCTGTTCATCATTTTCTTACAATAACTGCCATGTTCTTGAGAGAAGCCTCTCAGCTTCTCTCTATTCCAACCTGCACTCCAGTCTCTCCTAATTGACCCATTATCATTAGCTCGATTGTTAGTTTATTCTATCCATAATGACTATAAACAATTGTGATGATAACCTATTCTTAGGCGGGCTACTGGAATAATTTGACTCCCAGAGGCTCATGTCTTTTTATTATAGATTCCATCAGCCAGTAACTCCATGGTGGAGTTACTGTTATGAATACAGGGTGTGTTTTCAGGAAAGCCGTTTTTAGCATTGGTGGCCATTTATATGAGTGGGTTACCTATTGTGGCCAATTTTGTTCTTGAAGTCTCTCCAAATTCTTGGGTCCATGCTTTCTCATTCTGATAATTAACATGGCTTTTTTTTCTGTAAGTTGAGGTTGTGACATCCTTTTCCCATAGAAGAGCCATATGACCACCCCTTGCCTGCTCACAGACCCCAGACTCTGTTCACATGAGGATAAGGAGGGGGAAGAAGATTCCTCTGACAGCCTGGGAGGGTGGATCATGACTGATAACAGACAGTCATGACAGTCTCCTTCTGCTCTGACAGCCTGTGCTGCATCTAGACGTGTCTGTGGGACCATTACAGCTCATAAGAGGAGAGGAGAGGTCTTCTCGGGGCTCTAGCAAGGATCTTGATTCCAAATACAGGGTGAGATCCTTGTAAGAGGCAAGCTTTTTTTCCCTCTGCCCCTTCCTTCTTGCTCAGCATGCGAGCACACAGGTGTGAGGTCTGCAGGGGCTGTAGCTGTCTTGCACGCATGATGGAAAGGTCAAGAGAGACACAAGATGCTGACCCAGCATCCTGTCATTGTTGAGCCCCAGCACTAACTCTGTAACAACTCACTTCCAGAACTCGTGTTGTGTAGAACAATTAAATGACTCCAACTTTGCATTATTCAGGTTTTCTTTTGCTTGCAGCCAAATGCATTCTTGACTAATTTGGGCTCAGAACATAGTGTTCTGACTGCTTTTTCCATCCAAGAGGTAGGTGAGGTTCTGGTGTTTAGATGTAGTTACAAGTAAGAATCAAACATTTTAGAGGACATTTGGAAGCCAAACATCCGCTAATCCTCCTTGGTGGAAGAACAACTAAAAAGATGACAGTTTGGTGATGCTTTGTGTTCCATGGGAAAGACAGCAAGGAGAATATTAGTCACTATGGGCAATTTGGCCAAAAAGGAAATAGTCTCAAAGAAGGAAAATGAGTGAAACTTCTCTAGGCAGAGAGAATAAAAGGTTGAAAAGGTGTGACACCACGGTCATGGCTACTGTGGACACGTCCCCAGGTAGTGTGCCAGGATATGAGGTTCTTTGAAGGGGAGAGAATATAGAATAGGGGTCTTGACACACTAGGTTCAAGGCACCCTCTATCACTGGCTCGTCATGTGACACAGTGAGCCCTCTGCTCCTCATTGCTCTCCCTGGGATGTGGCAGAGTTTGGCTCTGTGAGGTCATTTGTCTCCACCATCCATCTAGGTTTTCAGGTGAGGAAGCAGGGAATGGAGGAAAAGCCCTGGCACAGCGCCAAGTGAGTCAGAGAAGGAACAGCCCTCCCATGGCATCTGCAGAGGTTGGTTCCAGGGCCTCCTGCAGATTTCAAAAACCGGAGGGAGCTCATGTTCCTCAGTCTGCCTGCTAAACCTGCAGATCCTGTGTCCACAATTCTGCATCTGTGGGGTCCACCAACCCAGTCTGCAGCTGGTCGGATCTGCAGATGCAGGATCTGTGGATAGTGAGGGCCACCTGTCCTGGAAAGCCAGTTCTGTGTTTGAAATGGAAGAATCTTTTGTTTCTCTATATCCATGGCACATCTGGGGGAGAGGTGAACGAGAACAAACAGTTTAAATTGAACTTGCAAGACTGCCCCAGGGGTCCTGATTTGGTAAGATGCGTATTGTTTGATCCACCCACTTTTCATGATTAAAAAAATAGTTGCCAACATTTAATAATCAGCAGACTTTGCATTGGAGAAGGAAATGGCAACCCACTCCAGTATTCTTGTCTGGAAAACTCCATGGACGGAGAAGCTGGGTGAGCTACAGTCCGTGGGGCCTCCCCGATGGCTCAGTGTTTAGAAATCTGCCTGCAATGCAGGAGATCCCGGTTCCATCCCTGGATTGGGAAGAAAGCCCTGGAGGAGGACATGGCAACCCACTCCAGTGTTCTTGCCGGGAAAACCCCCATGAACAGAGAAGCCTGGCGGGCTGCAGTCCCTGGGGTCACACAGAGTCGGACACGACTGAAGTGATTACGCCGCAGACTTTGCATGTTTTTGGTCTCGAAACAAGTAGACTTCTCGGCAATGTGGGGCCTCTGTTTCTGCACACCATTTGGGTTGGAGCAGAGTCACCTTGTCCCATCGTGTGTTTCCCAGTTTGACACTGTCATCCTCTCCTTATTGTCTACACGCACTGAGGCTGGGGATTACTTTATCATCACTTTCACAATGCTTTCTTTCTCATAATAGAAGTTGTCTCTCTCTGGAGAGTGGGGAAACAGAGGAATGGAGGGAGTAGGCTGTGTGTTTCTCACGCCCAGCCCACTTCGTCATTGAAATTAGCAGCCTACCAACACCTGTGGGCCTTCGAATTTGCAAACCCAACTCTAACTGTAATGCAGACCGCAAATGGCAACTTGTCTCTGTGACACTTTCACGCTCATCCTTCTTGGAAAGAGGGAGGTGAGGAGGTTCATTATTCTTACAAGGCAAAGCATCTTTAGTACATGGCAATGGTTAAATTAATTCAGCTTTCTAGACCCCTTTGCCGCAAGACAGCTAGTCTGACAAATGCCATGGCTAATTAGTGTGCCAAGTCGAGGGAGGGAACTCGAGATCTGGTACTTTTCAATAGGCCCCACAAATTAAGACATAACATGTAATCTTGGTCTGGGTGGCAGTGGTGGGAACTTTATTTTGCAGTGGAGGGGAGCATTCCCACCAGGGCTGCGTACTAGGACAAAAGTCTCAACTCTGGTGCAAGCCGTGAACATAGGACATGGTAGTCATGTGAAAATGGACCTTTTCTGGCTTTGAAATGTACGGACAAGTTGCCTGCAGCCTGCTCGTCTCTCAGGCTCCAGAATAAGATGCTGGCCCCTTGGCATCTAAGAAACTGCTGGGCTTCTCTTCGATTATTTCCTAAATGTGAAAGCATAACACATGTACAGTAATTTTAAAGACCTGTTTATTAGCCAAACTATTAATTTGTTCACTAAAAGAACTCCATGGAATGGGGAGGTCTAGGATATTTTAGATTGATCAAAGTGTCAATCTAAGAACCTGTCAGGACTCACACAGGTGGCTGGATCTCAGTATCAGGGAGTGCTCCGTGGGACATGTGGTGCTTTGAGGTCAGTCTCGTAACTTTGTTGACATTCTGGCTGAAGGAATGGTTGAGGGTCTGGCTTCTTTGGGACATTTCAGTTGAGTTAATTGGGGGATTCAAGCCAACTGCTCAGTGGGCAGCTCTTGCCATCCAGTGCACTGAGGCTGGGGATTACTTTATCATCACTTTCACAATGCTTTCTTTCTCATAATAGAAGTTGTCTCTCTCTGGAGAGTGGGGAAACAGAGGAATGGAGGGAGTAGGCTGTGTGTTTCTCACGCCCAGCCCACTTCGTCATTGAAATTAGCAGCCTACCAACACCTGTGGGCCTTCGAATTTGCAAACCCAACTCTAACTGTAATGCAGACCGCAAATGGCAACTTGTCTCTGTGACACTTTCACGCTCATCCTTCTTGGAAAGAGGGAGGTGAGGAGGTTCATTATTCTTACAAGGCAAAGCATCTTTAGTACATGGCAATGGTTAAATTAATTCAGCTTTCTAGACCCCTTTGCCGCAAGACAGCTAGTCTGACAAATGCCATGGCTAATTAGTGTGCCAAGTCGAGGGAGGGAACTCGAGATCTGGTACTTTTCAATAGGCCCCACAAATTAAGACATAACATGTAATCTTGGTCTGGGTGGCAGTGGTGGGAACTTTATTTTGCAGTGGAGGGGAGCATTCCCACCAGGGCTGCGTACTAGGACAAAAGTCTCAACTCTGGTGCAAGCCGTGAACATAGGACATGGTAGTCATGTGAAAATGGACCTTTTCTGGCTTTGAAATGTACGGACAAGTTGCCTGCAGCCTGCTCGTCTCTCAGGCTCCAGAATAAGATGCTGGCCCCTTGGCATCTAAGAAACTGCTGGGCTTCTCTTCGATTATTTCCTAAATGTGAAAGCATAACACATGTACAGTAATTTTAAAGACCTGTTTATTAGCCAAACTATTAATTTGTTCACTAAAAGAACTCCATGGAATGGGGAGGTCTAGGATATTTTAGATTGATCAAAGTGTCAATCTAAGAACCTGTCAGGACTCACACAGGTGGCTGGATCTCAGTATCAGGGAGTGCTCCGTGGGACATGTGGTGCTTTGAGGTCAGTCTCGTAACTTTGTTGACATTCTGGCTGAAGGAATGGTTGAGGGTCTGGCTTCTGGACATCAGTGAGTAATTGGGACAGCATCTGTACGTTCCCCGCCTCCGCTGGGCAGAGCTGCTTTGAGCAGTTTGAAAGTTACAGGAGGTGGGCAGGAAATCACCCACGCTGTATCCTTCCCTCCCCAAACCGCCAACAAATGCTCAGTGGGCAGCTCTTGCCATCCAGAGCAGGCGGCTAGCTGGCTGGCCATCTGGAGAAGCGCTAGTGAAGTCAGCGCCGCTGCAGACAAAGAGGGACATTTTTTTTTTTTTTTGAGTAGACGGAGCCAGGACTGGGAAGGCAAAAGCCAGCCTGTGCTCCAGGGACAGAGCAGATCGTGAGGCCCCATGCCAGCGAACTCTGGAGAACTGGCAGGGCAGAACCTTCAGGGCATACAAAATCATCACAAAAGTCTCCAGGGCCTCAAACGGAGGAGCTCATTAACGCCAGGAGAAGAGTGAGCAAATCTTAACGTGAGTCAGACTGCGGTGACTCATGAATGGGGCTAGTGTGGCACCCTCGGGGGTTGCCTTGGCGGGGTTAGTAAACAGCTAGGAATTCCTTTAGGATCTTGACGAGAAGAGTCAGATTATTTACAGCAACACACATGACACATGATTCTCTTCCCTGAGTCCTCTGTGACATCTTTTGTCTGGTCAGTTACTCAAGATATCATGATCCAGTCCACAGAGAGCCTCCACGCATCACCTCAAAGGACCCACCAAGTAACCCCCTGGGAGCCGACAGGAAGGCCTCAGTTTCCAAGGGAAGGAAACTGAAGACCAGCGGAGTGATTGACCGAGGTCAGGCTGATAGGTGGGAGTCTGGGACTTGCACCCACTTCTGATGGCAGAGCTGTGAACTTGGTTCCAGGTCCAATGTTTCCCCAAGATGAGCTTCTTTACGTGTCAATAAGAATGTTCTCTCCTCTCTCTCTCTCCTTTATGTGCAGGGGTGGGAAAAGGAGGTTTCATTGAAAATTAGATCTCTTTAGTGCTCCTCTGAATAAAAATGAAGGAATGGTTGAGGGTCTGGCTTCTCATCAGAGTGATTTTTTACAGTCTCGTAACTTTGTTGACATTCTGGCTGAAGGAATGGTTGAGGGTCTGGCTTCTGGACATCAGTGAGTAATTGGGACAGCATCTGTACGTTCCCCGCCTCCGCTGGGCAGAGCTGCTTTGAGCAGTTTGAAAGTTACAGGAGGTGGGCAGGAAATCACCCACGCTGTATCCTTCCCTCCCCAAACCGCCAACAAATGCTCAGTGGGCAGCTCTTGCCATCCAGAGCAGGCGGCTAGCTGGCTGGCCATCTGGAGAAGCGCTAGTGAAGTCAGCGCCGCTGCAGACAAAGAGGGACATTTTTTTTTTTTTTTGAGTAGACGGAGCCAGGACTGGGAAGGCAAAAGCCAGCCTGTGCTCCAGGGACAGAGCAGATCGTGAGGCCCCATGCCAGCGAACTCTGGAGAACTGGCAGGGCAGAACCTTCAGGGCATACAAAATCATCACAAAAGTCTCCAGGGCCTCAAACGGAGGAGCTCATTAACGCCAGGAGAAGAGTGAGCAAATCTTAACGTGAGTCAGACTGCGGTGACTCATGAATGGGGCTAGTGTGGCACCCTCGGGGGTTGCCTTGGCGGGGTTAGTAAACAGCTAGGAATTCCTTTAGGATCTTGACGAGAAGAGTCAGATTATTTACAGCAACACACATGACACATGATTCTCTTCCCTGAGTCCTCTGTGACATCTTTTGTCTGGTCAGTTACTCAAGATATCATGATCCAGTCCACAGAGAGCCTCCACGCATCACCTCAAAGGACCCACCAAGTAACCCCCTGGGAGCCGACAGGAAGGCCTCAGTTTCCAAGGGAAGGAAACTGAAGACCAGCGGAGTGATTGACCGAGGTCAGGCTGATAGGTGGGAGTCTGGGACTTGCACCCACTTCTGATGGCAGAGCTGTGAACTTGGTTCCAGGTCCAATGTTTCCCCAAGATGAGCTTCTTTACGTGTCAATAAGAATGTTCTCTCCTCTCTCTCTCTCCTTTATGTGCAGGGGTGGGAAAAGGAGGTTTCATTGAAAATTAGATCTCTTTAGTGCTCCTCTGAATAAAAATAAGCCTGGGGCAAGGAGAGGTCTCGGCAGTGGTCAATATCCCTGTGGCCTTTAAAGGATAAAGAGGCTCCATGAACTGCCTCAACTCCCTCTGGATGTCTGCTCGTGTTTTCATCACCCTTGAATGGATCTCAACTATTTTGGGGCCTAGTTACAGCTTTACATCTTCAGGAGTTAATAGATTTATATGCTTTCTGCATAGAACAAATGTGACTGCTTTTGATTTGTCTTCTAACTAATTCCTTCAAATCTTTCTTTGCATGGCGAGCAACTCCCCGCTTTCTTGTCCCAAAATAATTTTCAAGAGACAGTCCCCTTGGTACAGGAAAGAGTCATTCATTTTTGCTGCACTTCTGGGCTGTGCCCCAGATACCTCTCAGGTACACACATCCATTAAAAAATTGTGCCTGGATCCTCTGAAAGATTGGGTTTCCCTTTACCTTCAGAGCCATCAGAGAAGTCCAAGAACACAGGAGTGGGTAGTCTATCCCTTCTCCAGGGGAGCTTCCCAACCCAGGGATCGAACTGGGGTCTCCTGCATCGCAGGCAGATTCTCTACCAAATGGGCTGTAAGGGAAGTCCAGCCTTTTAGTGGACCTAGGCACAAAGAGTCACACATGACTGAGCCGCTTTCAGTTCATACCTTCTTTGCTCCTGCTCCCTTCTGCCTACTCAATCTTTTCGTTTTGTACAGCTCCTCAGAGCTTTTTTCTGTCTGCTAGATTGGATGCTGCTCAATTTGAATCAATTTTTGCTCAAATACAACCTTAAACACTAAAAATAATTCATTGAGCCTGGGACCACATCCTGTAACGTCTACCCTACAAACCAGGCAGGTAACCCAAGAGAGAGAAGTGGGCGAATGCAGGAAAAGCAGTACCATAAGAGGGGCGGCTGGCATTTGGTTCCTGTGTGGGATGCTGGGGAGACAGGGAGGCTCAGCGTAACATACTCTGCCCTCCTTAGCCTCAGCCCTGTGATGCTGTGAGGATGTAGGTCTCATGTTGCCAGGTGTTCTGCCTTTTCCAATAAAAGCTGGGAATCAAGATTTGAAGGTAATGTCTCCTGACATTTGCATGTCATAACACATTAGAATTTTTTTTTCATATTGTGGACTAAACAAAACACATCTGTGGCCCAGGGATGGTGCCAAGTACCAACCTGGGGAGACTGGAGCCCCCTCTTAGGATGCTTGTCACTCTCTTCTTTGATATGGATATTCCGCATTTTCTCAGTAAAGCCCTGGGTAAATGGAACTTTGAGAACACTCACTCTTTCCTCTCAGATTTTTGGATTCAGATACCTGTGATAGGCATTCTGGGTTCCACATGGCCCTCATGATGTGAGTTAAAGATGGAGTTAGGGGGGCTTCCTTGGTAGTCCAGTGGGTAAAGAGTCCGCCTTGCAGTGCAGAGGCCACCGGTTCGATCCCTGGCCCGGGAAGATCCCACTTGCCGCAGAGCAGCTGGACAGGTGTGTCCAATTACAAGCCAGTACTCTGTGGAATGCATGCATCCAGAGCCAGTGCTCTGCAACCAGAGAGGCCACTGCGATGGGAGGCCCACACTGGCCAAAGAATCAAAAGATGGATGCAAAAAAAACAGAAAAAGATAGAGTTAGGCTATGACCTTGGCAAAGATTAAGGAAAGTCTCTTCATCTGTAAACAGATGCAGTTAAACTTGGAGGCCCCCACTGAAGCTCCAAGCTGATGGAAAGGTACTGGAGCTTTTGGGATTAAGGCTCCTGAAGTTATTCAAATACTGCCCCCTTCATAACTGTAGGAGTCAGGCAGATTTCCTTAACCTCGCCAAGTCTCTCCTTATAAAATGGGGATAATGACCATCCCTGGACTTGTAAAGATGTTTGGGATTGGAGGAAATGGGTATCAAGTTCTGGGTAAATAGATAAAGTCACTCAGTGGACTCTGACTCTTTGTGACCTTGTGAACTATAGCCCCCAGGCTCCTCTGTCCATGGGATTCTCCAGGCAAGAATGCTGGAGAAGGTTGCCATGCCCTCCTCCAGAGCAATCTTCCCAACCCAGGGCTCGAACCTGCGTCTCTTTTTCTCCTGCATTGGCAGGTAGATTCTGTACCACTAGTGCCCCCTGGGAAGCCCTAAAGTTCTGGGCATGACGCTTAATCAATGTCACCATGTTTCTATTTTACACCAAAGGTAAGTGTAACATCAGATTTTCCCCTCACTGATAACTCAGATGCCTGACTAGTGAGATGGAATTTGTTGAGGAGAAGAGAAGGGGATGTGGGGGGAGATTTGGCTGTGAGGGCAGCACTAGCACTGGGTGATGAGTGAGTGAGCTGGGTGTGTGGCTTGATGGCCGGGGGGAGAGGAGGTGTGGTCCAGCTGGCGTGGTCCAGCCAGCATGGCCCGGGTGGAGGGATGGCTGCCACAAGATGTGCCTCAGGGAAGAGCGTTAGAAGTCCTGAACGTGCAGCATGGGGGCTAGGGCGGCTGTCACATCCCACAGCTATGCCTGAGCGACTGGCTGAGTCGGCACAGGTTGCAGGGGCCCCACAGAGTGGTGGGTTAAGACAGGAGGTTAATTCAGCTCTGGAGGCTAGAAGTCTGAAATCCTGGTGTCAGCAGGGCCGTGTACTTTTTCTCCACCTTTTAGTGGTTGACTGGGTCTTGGGCTGCGGCTGCATCTCCTCTACTCTCTGCTTCTCTTGACACGTGACTGTCGTCTCCTTGTATCTTTGTGTTCAAATGACAGTCTCCCTTCTGGATGTGTCTGTCTTTGAGTCTCCTCTTTTTATAAAGCCATCAATCATATTGAATGAAAGGCCCACCCTACTCCAGTAGAACCTCAGCTTCATTACATCTGCAGAAACCCTATTTCCAAATAAGGTCACATTCGCAGGAATGTTTTCCAGGGGGCCTTCCTGGAGATAGGAATGGCTACCCACTGCAGTATTCTTGCCTGAAAGATTCCATGAACAGAAGAGCCTTGTGGGGTCCCAAAGGGTCAGACACCACTGAGAGACGAACACTTCCACGTTCACTAGGCATTACACATTAGGATTTCATCATATCTTTTTTGGGGGACACAGTTCACCCCACAGCAGTGACCTAGGCAAATCATTTCAGCTTCAGAATGTCTCTTCTTTCTTTGGTCAAAGAGACACGTCCTCCTCGCATCTCCCAGGGCTGTTGGGAGATCATGTGCAACTGGGCCTTTTTGCGGCAATCTGGGCATGACGCTTAATCAATGTCACCATGTTTCTATTTTACACCAAAGGTAAGTGTAACATCAGATTTTCCCCTCACTGATAACTCAGATGCCTGACTAGTGAGATGGAATTTGTTGAGGAGAAGAGAAGGGGATGTGGGGGGAGATTTGGCTGTGAGGGCAGCACTAGCACTGGGTGATGAGTGAGTGAGCTGGGTGTGTGGCTTGAGGGCCGGGGGGAGAGGAGGTGTGGTCCAGCTGGCGTGGTCCAGCCAGCATGGCCCGGGTGGAGGGATGGCTGCCACAAGATGTGCCTCAGGGAAGAGCGTTAGAAGTCCTGAACGTGCAGCATGGGGGCTAGGGCGGCTGTCACATCCCACAGCTATGCCTGAGCGACTGGCTGAGTCGGCACAGGTTGCAGGGGCCCCACAGAGTGGTGGGTTAAGACAGGAGGTTAATTCAGCTCTGGAGGCTAGAAGTCTGAAATCCTGGTGTCAGCAGGGCCGTGTACTTTTCTCCACCTTTTAGTGGTTGACTGGGTCTTGGGCTGCGGCTGCATCTCCTCTACTCTCTGCTTCTCTTGACACGTGACTGTCGTCTCCTTGTATCTTTGTGTTCAAATGACAGTCTCCCTTCTGGATGTGTCTGTCTTTGAGTCTCCTCTTTTTATAAAGCCATCAATCATATTGAATGAAAGGCCCACCCTACTCCAGTAGAACCTCAGCTTCATTACATCTGCAGAAACCCTATTTCCAAATAAGGTCACATTCGCAGGAATGTTTTCCAGGGGGCCTTCCTGGAGATAGGAATGGCTACCCACTGCAGTATTCTTGCCTGAAAGATTCCATGAACAGAAGAGCCTTGTGGGGTCCCAAAGGGTCAGACACCACTGAGAGACGAACACTTCCACGTTCACTAGGCATTACACATTAGGATTTCATCATATCTTTTTTGGGGGACACAGTTCACCCCACAGCAGTGACCTAGGCAAATCATTTCAGCTTCAGAATGTCTCTTCTTTCTTTGGTCAAAGAGAGACACGTCCTCCTCGCGCATCTCCCAGGGCTGTTGGGGAGATCATGTGCAATGCTGGGAGAAGCCCTTCTGTAAAGCAGAGGCACTTGATAACTGCTTGATGTTTTGTGATTGTCCTGGAAGGAATGTGATAAGGTCAGAGATGATAATTGTTGAGCATGTGCATTCCTCAGGAGCTATCATAAAAAATAAAGCTTGTAGTATTATTATTAATGACCTGTGTGCTGGGTCACTGGAGGCCCAGGTACCCGCCGATGGAATCGTTTGATTCGCTTCTCATGTCAACTCCTGATCGCCCCCTCCAGTTCCTGCCCACACGGAAGGCATGTCCACGAGTTCCATCCTAAACGGGAAATGATTATTCTGTTTCCCCTCCTTCCCCCGCTATCTGACTCCCCAACAAAAGCCTCCACACGATGAGATGATCACAACAAGTTTATTTCGAGGCATTTTGACTTTCAAATCCATGCCCACACTGCGATTTGATTGCATATTACCCAGAGGGATCTGTTTCCTTGTGTTGAAGGCCTATTTGTTGCTGAGGATTTAACCAAGCACACATCTGTGTGAGCTCAGAGGTGATCTGTTTTAGGGAGGGCTCTGGTTTCTTGGCACTTCACCCCCTGCCCCTCCCTGTTCCCTTGCCTGCACCCTCCTCAGCTCCCTTAGACTTTTGTCTTTTCTCTTTATCACCATTTTGTTTGGTTTCTCCTTTTCTTCAACCCTCTCATCCCTCTCCATGTATCTCCCTCATTTCTCTCATTTTTTTCCTTCCCTTTTTTTCCCTCCTTTGCGTCCACTCCCTTTCCAGAACATTCTCTCTGGTTTCCATTCATTCTTTGTCTATCAGATTGGAAGTGATCTTGGCTAACCTCGGCTTTATTTTCCTTCTAGCATGTGTGCTCAATCATTCCTGTTATGTCCAACTCTTTGCGACCCTATGGACTGTAGCCCACCAGGCTCCTCTGTCCATGGGATTCTCCAGGCAAGAAGACTGGAGTGGGTTGCCATGTCCTCCCTTAGGGGATCTTCCCAACCCAGGGATGGAACCCTTACCTCCTGCGGCTCCTGCATTGCAGGCAGATTCTGTAACCACTGAGCCATCCAGGAAGCTCATTTTCCTTCTAGAGACCCCTCTGGTTGCCCATAATACGCTGTGCCACTCTGCCGTGACAGTTTATAATCTGTTTTATAGGCTTTAAAACTATTCAGTCTTCTTGCTCTTTAAAGAGGGTGGCTTATGCTGAATTGAATCCACAGGAGTTCACAGGTGGGCCTGCTCCTGCATGGACAGCTGCTTCTTGACTTCCCTTTATAGTTTGGGCTTGTGAGCTGGCTTGTGCTGCTGTGATTTGGGTCCTCACTTCCAGGAAGGGCCACACACCTGTGGAGGAGGGCCAAGCAAAGACTTCCAGCCCTGTGACGGCAGCAGGACCCCCGGCCAAGCCCCATGGATGGGGAGAGATGGGGGGAAAGACCCTGTCCTGTGGTGTCTTTCAAAGTTTGAACTTCTTTTACAAACCAATTATGTATAAAAAGATGAGAAGATTCTCTGTTCTTTCATCCAGCAATTCATTTTTGAGCTCCTCTTAGGAGCCAGGCATTGTGTTCAGTGCTAGGAGTCTAGTTTTGGGTAAAGCCATCTCCTCAAACCAGGAAGTCTTACTGGTCAAGACAGACATCATGTAGAAGCAGTGGGTGAAGGAGAGAGTGGGATGAATTGAGAGAGTAGCACAGAAACATATAAATATCCATATGTAAAATAGAAAGCCAGTGGGAATTTGCTATATACAGATGCAGGGAGCTCAAACTTGGTGCTCTGTGACAACCTAGAGGGACGGGATGGGGTGGGAGATGGGAAGGAAGTTCAAGAGGGAGGGGATATATGTATGCCGATGGCTGGTTCATGTTGATATATGGCAGAAACCAACATAATACTGTAAATCAATTATCCTCCAATTAAAAATAAATACATTTTAAAGGCTTCCCTGGTGGTCCAGTGCGTAAACAGTCTACCTTGCCTTGCAAGGAGCACCAGTTCGATCCCTGGCCTGAGAAGATCCCACACACCACAGAGCGGCTGGACCGGTGTGTCCAATTACGAGCCAGCACTCTTAAGCTGGTGCTTTGCAACCAGAGAGGCCACAGCAGTGGGAGGCCCACACAAGCCAAAGAATAAAGATGGATGAAAATGGATAAATAAAAAGCCAATTTAAAAAGGGCCAAAAATTAAATAAATAATTTGAAAAAAAAGGAAAACATTGAAAAAGAGACATAGAGAAATAGTATGTGATGAGAGGTTGTGCTGAGCACAAGCCTGGACTCTAACCTGACCTACATGGTGGGTGGCAGGTGGGAATTTCTCCTGTGAGGCAATGACCTTGAGCTGAGACTTGAAGAATGAACAGGGCCTCATTGTTGGAAGATGTGGGAGTAGGAGAGTGAGGAGCAGAGGGGATGGGGCTCCAGACGGAGGAAGCCATCACTGCAAAGGCCTTTCGAACAGGTAGACCTTGGAGCTTCCGAAGATCTGAAGACCAGGGAGCAGGGGAGCATGAAGGCCGATGGCCCAGATCAGACGAGCGGTGGGGGCAGAGGCCATTTCACTCTGGAAAAGGGAATTGCTGGAAAACATGAAGAAAGGCAAAATGATCCATGTCATCCCACATTTACACATTGTAAAGTTTTCTGAGCTAGAAAACACATACAGTAAGGTGCTAAAGGCACTAAGTGTGTATCTCATTGAATTTTTACTTGAATGGACTGCGCTTAACAGACGTGTGATTCTATTTTGAATGGAGCTTCATATCACAGAAATTCTACACTGTTAAAAGTATGTCAAGAACTTGATGCTGACGATTAAACCCTGCTCTCTTGTTGGGTGCTTTGTAACTCCTCCATTTGTTGCTGTGTTTCTTGTGTTGGTGTTTTCCTCATGGACCACCCCCTGAACATTACTGTACCCAACGGGTGGCGCCTGTCTAGTAATCTTGGTAGCAAACTAGAGGTAAAAAGGATATGAACGTAGGTGAGGCTCTTGAGACAAAGTGCAAGATCGCAGAAAGGTTAATTTTCACTCCAGGCTTTCCAGCAGAGGTGCAGCCTCCTTGGGTCCCCTCCACGTGAGTGCTTCTCTTCTGTCCCCATCTCTCACGAGAGGATCCTGTTGCTCATGCTTTGTTCCCCACGTCTGAGTCTGAACAAAGAAAAGTTCTCAAGTCAGGGAACACTGGTGAGTGTTTGACCTGCCAGAGAGGATCCCCATTTCCTTTGAGGTGGGAAACCCTGACCCCTGAAGGTCATGAGCCCCTCGTGGAGATGGGGCTGATCCCAGGAATAATGTCAGAGGAGCCCACTTGAAAAAAGGAAAACATTGAAAAAGAGACATAGAGAAATAGTATGTGATGAGAGGTTGTGCTGAGCACAAGCCTGGACTCTAACCTGACCTACATGGTGGGTGGCAGGTGGGAATTTCTCCTGTGAGGCAATGACCTTGAGCTGAGACTTGAAGAATGAACAGGGCCTCATTGTTGGAAGATGTGGGAGTAGGAGAGTGAGGAGCAGAGGGGATGGGGCTCCAGACGGAGGAAGCCATCACTGCAAAGGCCTTTCGAACAGGTAGACCTTGGAGCTTCCGAAGATCTGAAGACCAGGGAGCAGGGGAGCATGAAGGCCGATGGCCCAGATCAGACGAGCGGTGGGGGCAGAGGCCATTTCACTCTGGAAAAGGGAATTGCTGGAAAACATGAAGAAAGGCAAAATGATCCATGTCATCCCACATTTACACATTGTAAAGTTTTCTGAGCTAGAAAACACATACAGTAAGGTGCTAAAGGCACTAAGTGTGTATCTCATTGAATTTTTACTTGAATGGACTGCGCTTAACAGACGTGTGATTCTATTTTGAATGGAGCTTCATATCACAGAAATTCTACACTGTTAAAAGTATGTCAAGAACTTGATGCTGACGATTAAACCCTGCTCTCTTGTTGGGTGCTTTGTAACTCCTCCATTTGTTGCTGTGTTTCTTGTGTTGGTGTTTTCCTCATGGACCACCCCCTGAACATTACTGTACCCAACGGGTGGCGCCTGTCTAGTAATCTTGGTAGCAAACTAGAGGTAAAAAGGATATGAACGTAGGTGAGGCTCTTGAGACAAAGTGCAAGATCGCAGAAAGGTTAATTTTCACTCCAGGCTTTCCAGCAGAGGTGCAGCCTCCTTGGGTCCCCTCCACGTGAGTGCTTCTCTTCTGTCCCCATCTCTCACGAGAGGATCCTGTTGCTCATGCTTTGTTCCCCTACGTCTGAGTCTGAACAAAGAAAAGTTCTCAAGTCAGGGAACACTGGTGAGTGTTTGACCTGCCAGAGAGGATCCCCATTTCCTTTGAGGTGGGAAACCCTGACCCCTGAAGGTCATGAGCCCCTCGTGGAGATGGGGCTGATCCCAGGAATAATGTCAGAGGAGCCCACTTGTTTCCCTCCGTATTTCCCTGGTTCCTCTAAGAGGTTTCCAAGCTGTAGAAAACTGTAGACCTCCTTTTGCCTCAATCTGACTTTTTGTCCCCAGTGGATCTACTCATTCTCCGTAAAATACAGGTATTCAGGATTTGTTTTGTGTCTAGAATCAACAAAGGGAGATGTTGTTTCTTAGAGTGAAACTGTCTAGGAATCTCCTCGTCTCTGTGTGTGTGTGTGTGTGTAAAGGGGAAAGAGGGTAACTTTATCACCACAGAGGAGATGAAGTACAGTTGGCCTCTCTGTACTGACTTTCTCTCAAAGCAGCAACTCCTTGCAGGGCTTCTGGGCTTCTCCAGCTGTTTAAAATGGCCGACCTCCTGTTTACTTCCTTGTATGTATGTCTGAGCAAAAGGCAAAATTCAAAGGAAGGTGTTTTGCTCTCTCCCTGAACTAGAATGCTGAGCAGGGAAGCACTTCCACCCACGTTACTAATGGTGCTCGCTCTCTGCAGACTGGCTCCGAGCCCGGGTTTATGGAAATTCACTTCAGACAAATACATTCTGCCACATTTTCTCTTGGGAGCAGACATGGCAGAATCCCAGTGGGTCATTCCATCTGTCCCCTGGAGCCAGGATTACTTCCTACCTCATTCCACAACAACTTTTTCCACAGGACTTTTAAACAAACCATAAAATAAAAACAGGCCAGCAAGTGGAGAGAGTCTACCGGTTGAACAGGCTCATGGAATGATCCAGCTTGGAGAAAAACAAACAAAGAAATCAATATAAAAGCCAAAAAGAAAAGGACAAATTTCTGCTTGTTTTGTCCCTCTTTCTTCAAGCTCAAGGCAGATCCAAACCTGTCACCCCAAATAACAATGGATTCTGTGTGGGTTTTACGCTCCCAGGCTGGAGGAATGAGCTGGGGGTCTGTCATAGGCAGGAGGGTCCTGGAATGAGATGGAGCTGTGAGGGACCCCCAGTGTGTCATCGAACCACATAGACAGAGAGGGGTAATAGGAGTGGCTGGAAAAATGACCCCTCAAGGTCATGAGCCCCTCGTGGAGATGGGGCTGATCCCAGGAATAATGTCAGAGGAGCCCACTTGTTTCCCTCCGTATTTCCCTGGTTCCTCTAAGAGGTTTCCAAGCTGTAGAAAACTGTAGACCTCCTTTTGCCTCAATCTGACTTTTTGTCCCCAGTGGATCTACTCATTCTCCGTAAAATACAGGTATTCAGGATTTGTTTTGTGTCTAGAATCAACAAAGGGAGATGTTGTTTCTTAGAGTGAAACTGTCTAGGAATCTCCTCGTCTCTGTGTGTGTGTGTGTGTGTAAAGGGGAAAGAGGGTAACTTTATCACCACAGAGGAGATGAAGTACAGTTGGCCTCTCTGTACTGACTTTCTCTCAAAGCAGCAACTCCTTGCAGGGCTTCTGGGCTTCTCCAGCTGTTTAAAATGGCCGACCTCCTGTTTACTTCCTTGTATGTATGTCTGAGCAAAAGGCAAAATTCAAAGGAAGGTGTTTTGCTCTCTCCCTGAACTAGAATGCTGAGCAGGGAAGCACTTCCACCACGTTACTAATGGTGCTCGCTCTCTGCAGACTGGCTCCGAGCCCGGGTTTATGGAAATTCACTTCAGACAAATACATTCTGCCACATTTTCTCTTGGGAGCAGACATGGCAGAATCCCAGTGGGTCATTCCATCTGTCCCCTGGAGCCAGGATTACTTCCTACCTCATTCCACAACAACTTTTCCACAGGACTTTTAAACAAACCATAAAATAAAAACAGGCCAGCAAGTGGAGAGAGTCTACCGGTTGAACAGGCTCATGGAATGATCCAGCTTGGAGAAAAACAAACAAAGAAATCAATATAAAAGCCAAAAAGAAAAGGACAAATTTCTGCTTGTTTTGTCCCTCTTTCTTCAAGCTCAAGGCAGATCCAAACCTGTCACCCCAAATAACAATGGATTCTGTGTGGGTTTTACGCTCCCAGGCTGGAGGAATGAGCTGGGGGTCTGTCATAGGCAGGAGGGTCCTGGAATGAGATGGAGCTGTGAGGGACCCCCAGTGTGTCATCGAACCACATAGACAGAGAGAGGGGTAATAGGAGTGGCTGCAGAAAGAAGGGGAAACTCGCAGAGAGATTCATTCAAAGAGAAGATCCAGTCTTAGGATATCAAGAGTAGTGGGAAAGAGACCCCAAGAATTATACTTGTGTCCAGGACTGGGATGGCGGGAACATATGGTAACTATTTTGAGTTTTCTGAAGATTGTCCATGCTGTTTTTTTTTTTTTTAAATTTATTTTTAATTGATGGATAATTGCTTTACCTTGAGCTGTGGCATTGGAGAAAGCTCTTGAGAGTCCCTTGGACTGCAAAGAGATCAAACCAGTCCATCCTAAAGGAAGTTAACCCTGCATATTCATTGGAAGGACTGATGCTGAAGCTGAAGCTCCAATACTCTGGCCACCTGATGCAGAGATGACTCATTGGAAAAGAGCTTGATGTTGGCAAAAATAGAAGGCAAAAGGAGAAGGGGATGACTGAGGATGAGATGGTGGGATGGCATCACCAAGTTAATAGACATGAGTTTGAGCAAGCCCCAGAAGACGATGAAGGACAGAGATGCCTGGCATGCTGCAGTCCATGGGGTCGCAAAGCATTAGACACAACTGAGTGACCAAACTGAACTAAATTGCTTTACAATGTTGTGTTGGTTTCTGCTATACAACAACATAAATCAGCCATTAAGCATATGTATATCCCCTCCCTCTTGAATATTCCTCCCGTCCCACCACCAACCCCACCCCTCTCGGTCATCACAGAGCACGGAGCTGAGCTCCCAGTGCTCTAAGCAACTTCCCACTAGCTCTCTGTTTTACATATGGTAACATATCTGTTTCAGTACTACTCTCTCAGTTTGTCCCACTCTGTCCTTACCCCTGTGTATCTACAAGTCTGTTCTCTGGGTCTGCGCAGGCTCTTCTCCACAGTAACTGTACCAACTGACTCTCCCACCAACACTGTAGGAGGGCTTCCTTTTCTCCACACCCTGTCTCCAGTGTCAGTCACTCAGTCGTGTCCAACTCTTTGTGACCCCATGGAATGTAGCCCGCCCTGCTCCTCTGTCCATGGGATTCTCCAGACAAGAATACTGGAGTAGGTTGCCATTCCCTTCTCCAGGGGATCTTCCCAACCCAGGAATCAAACCCAGGTTTCCCACATTGCAGGCAGATTCTTGAGCATCTGAGCCACCAGGGAAGCCCCACACCCTCTCTAGTATTTATTTGTAGGCTTTCTGACATTGGCTGTTCCAACCCCTGTGAGGTGGTTCTCACATTGTAGTTTTGATTTGTGTTTCTCTAATAATTAGTGTTGTTGAACATCTTTTCATGTGCCTACTGATCATCTGTATGTCTTCTCTGGAGAAATGTCTGTCAAGTTCTTTTGCCCATTTTTTGATTGAGTTGTTCGCTTTTGTTGTTGTCATTATTGAGTTGTATGAGCTATTTATATGTTTTGGAGATTAAGCCCTTGTTGGCCATATCATTTGCAAAATTAGTACAATTTTGTATCAGTAAATCAAATAAACTTCAATTTTTTAAAAAAGAGCCCCCAAGAAGAGGGAGCCAGAATCCAGGATTTCCACTGGCCATCAGCTCAGAAAGTGATGCCAGGGAGTGAAGGGTCCATATCCGGGCTCTGTTGAGGAAGCTGGGAGAGGCACTGGCGAGTGGACGTGACTGAAACGGGCTCATATTGCAGGTGAGAAACCCTGGAACTTTGAAAAATGGGATGGAAATAGCTCATGACCTCTGCCCTCAAGGAGCTTTTAATCCAGTTAAGGAGACTGGTAAATACAAGTGTTCATAGAAAATAGTGTGTGATAAGGTCTCCCACGTAAGCAATGGACAGGACGTTCCTTTTGTGCTCAGTGCTAGGAGAAACTAGCTCAGACTAAAATAGTCAAGGAGGATTTCCTGAAGAGAGAATTTATGCTGAGTCTTGCAGGGCAAATGAGATTTGGACAGGAAGGGATGGGCAAGGCATTTCAGACTCTGCGCTTTAATATTTCCTAGGGAGTTGACTGTGGGAAGCGTTAGTTGCTCAGTCGTGTCTGAGTCTTTGAGACCCCATGGACTATAGCCGCCCAGGCCCCTCTGTCCATGGAATTCTTCAGGCAAGAATACTGGAGTGGGTTGCTGTTTCCTTCTCCAGGGGATTTTCCTGACTTAGGGATCAAATCCAGGTCTTCTGCATTGCAGGTGAATTCTTTACCATTCCAGAGAGGAAGTGGGCTGATGGGTGGACATAGAATGAAAACAATCCCTGTGGTGCAGCTCAGAACCCCTCAGACACATCTAGTCCCTTCCACCTGTGCACCCACCATGTTCAAAGCATTCCTGGGGCCTCCTTGCCCTACCTGGCCATTTATCACCTGATTTTACCCTGGCGTTTACTCTTCCAGGCCATTTGTTCTAAGGAACTGTATATGGATCTCTTGCATTTGAACTGAACTTCTGAAAATTTAATCTGATCAGCTGGATCCTTACCAGGGACCTAATGATCCCCAGTAATGATCAATTCTCCCCTAAGATTCCACATACTCCTCATATGCCAAGTGTGGTGGGGCAGAGGACCAGCTGCAGGTAAACATTCCCAGGATGTCTCACACCGTCGGCCTCCTCCCCAGTATTCACTTTGTTTTTGTCTTCAGATACGTGTCACCACGTCCCAGGTCTGGGACTTGAGAGTTTGTCTTGCTATTTCCATATGTTTCTTTTTCATAATTGAATGTATCCTCGGATGCTGACAGATGCTCTCCCTTCTGGATTTTGCATATTTGATGGACAGGTCACCACCCCACTTTATACATTGGGTGACGAGAATTACTGTTTGCTTTCATTTGCTCCTTTCTACCATTTACATGTTGTTCCATCTCCCTCTGATTTTAATAATTAACATGAGTAAATTATGCCTAGGAGTGTATAACCCTGATGCATTCTGACAGGATGGAGAGGTCTTGGTGGGGCCCCTATTTGCAACTGCCTGCAGTCGGAAAACCCTGGCCCCATCACTTCAGGGTCATTGTGATGTGTCATGTGAATTGCAAAGAGTAAACCCATCCATTACATCTGTCTTGATTGCACCTGCATAGAGGTTGTCAAAGTCAGACCCTTAATTTTTAAATGAAAAAGACAAGGAGTTAAAAATATAGTAGAAACCTTTTGTGATACTGATTTTAGCAGACAGGACTATTGCCTGTGTTAGAAGTAAACTATATTACATCCTGTTTCTTATTGCAGTAGGTAACAGTTATGTTTCAAGAGAAAGCATTGGACTCCAGGGGTTCATCCACTATTTTCTCTTACAGACACCACAAGGAAATGAAAACCTGTTACTTCGTGTACATCTTGGTTGTTGGCGGCTGTAGTTGTTGTAGTTTATTTAGAGAACTGTGGTTATTAGAGTTTGTTTAGAAATAGCCGTGTTGATGAGTCTGGAAGAATTTAATATCCTGCCATACTAATTTGGAGATGGGAAGTGGTCTCACTTAAAGGGAGAGATCCTTCTTGGGGAGGAGAGTAGATTCTTAGACATAAAATAGACCAGGCCTCAGACGAGCAACAGAAGGGGATATAGCTGTAGGCTTTGAGCCTAGTGTAGTTCAGATGGGAGCAGCCATGTGGAAGTAGCCAGGGGCTGAAAGCCCAGGGCCAAAGGCTTGGTGCCCTTGAAATTCTGCCAGTCCTCTGGATACCTACCTTCATCTTTGTCAGCTGAAGCATCTTCTATCTTATTTGTAATATCCTTAGCGTTTATCTCATCTTGTATTTCCTGAATGCTTGGTAAAATCTTTTAAATGCCTCAGCCAGCATTTTTCTTGTCTTTTCTGTACAAACTGTATTGAAGGGTGACAGTCTAGACCCAAATGATTAGGGAGTGTTACATTTTCTGAAAGAAAGCCAGCCAATAAGAAGAAGAAAGAATTTTAAAGATAACTTCATGAATTCCAATGAAATTATTGATTCAGGGAAGTATCATTAATTAGTCTGAAAATCACTGGATAGGTAGCTATTAAGGAAGAGAATATTCGTTATTCTGTCAACCTTATACTGACTCGTGGGTTACTTTCTGGTCTCAAGAGGGGAGCATAGTTGTATAATATAAGGAAAAGATTATCGCCACCTTCGTCTGATGACCAGTCATAACAGCACTAATTGTGTAACAGCCTGATGTTTTGTGTCTTCTGATGTAACTGAGTGCAAATAGGCAACATCACTCACAGTGTTTTCTAGAAAGATGTGTTTGACAGTAACCCATCAACCCCAAGATAGAGACTTCAGTTTCTAGGAAATACAGGGCATGGAGGGACAAGTTAAGCATCAGCAGAAGGAAGTCATTACACAAACCTAGAGACTGAGACATTCTGTAGGCCCACTGGCCTAGTATCTTCATCAATCAGGGTCAGTAGATGAAGCTTACTAGGTTTAAACATATTGAAAGGACATAACAATCAGCTGCCGTTGTCCTGGATTGGATACTGGTTTGAAGAAAGAAGTTGTCAGAACATTTGGGGGAAAATTTGAATATGGTAAAAAGTAATGGATGATAGGAAAGTTTACTGAAATGCAAAAGGAGAAATCATTGGCTGAAGAAACAAAAGTGCTATAAAAAATTTCACCCTCACAACTGTATATGTGTATATGTATATATGTGTACATATATATATATATATATATATTTATACATGTATATACACACACACATATAAGAACTAGAGCCAAAAAGAGAACAATCTCTGTGTGGCTATTTTGATTTTTAGTGTTTACTTGTATATATTTTGTCATTTTCTATAATGCATGCAGACATTATTTTAAGAGATCACTATAAAGAAAACATATCAAAAAGGAATTAAGATTTCATTTGGTATTCAAATCTGTAGATTCTTTTGGAATGCAAATGCATTTTAAATAAAACTTTATTTTGGAGTAGTTTCAGGCTTAGAGAAAAATTGCTAAGATAGTACTGAGTGTTCCTGTATATCCTTCGTTTCCTGCTGTTAGCATTTCACATGGTGGGGTTCATTTGTCAAAACTAAGAAATGAACAGCACATTGTAATGAACTAGGGAGGGACCCTTTAAACCCTTTTCTGTTCCGTGCCACATGGCACGTTGTCATCACTGGATAGGTAGCTATTAAGGAAGAGAATATTCGTTATTCTGTCAACCTTATACTGACTCGTGGGTTACTTTCTGGTCTCAAGAGGGGAGCATAGTTGTATAATATAAGGAAAAGATTATCGCCACCTTCGTCTGATGACCAGTCATAACAGCACTAATTGTGTAACAGCCTGATGTTTTGTGTCTTCTGATGTAACTGAGTGCAAATAGGCAACATCACTCACAGTGTTTTCTAGAAAGATGTGTTTGACAGTAACCCATCAACCCCAAGATAGAGACTTCAGTTTCTAGGAAATACAGGGCATGGAGGGACAAGTTAAGCATCAGCAGAAGGAAGTCATTACACAAACCTAGAGACTGAGACATTCTGTAGGCCCACTGGCCTAGTATCTTCATCAATCAGGGTCAGTAGATGAAGCTTACTAGGTTTAAACATATTGAAAGGACATAACAATCAGCTGCCGTTGTCCTGGATTGGATACTGGTTTGAAGAAAGAAGTTGTCAGAACATTTGGGGGAAAATTTGAATATGGTAAAAAGTAATGGATGATAGGAAAGTTTACTGAAATGCAAAAGGAGAAATCATTGGCTGAAGAAACAAAAGTGCTATAAAAAATTTCACCCTCACAACTGTATATGTGTATATGTATATATGTGTACATATATATATATATATATATATTTATACATGTATATACACACACACATATAAGAACTAGAGCCAAAAAGAGAACAATCTCTGTGTGGCTATTTTGATTTTTAGTGTTTACTTGTATATATTTTGTCATTTTCTATAATGCATGCAGACATTATTTTAAGAGATCACTATAAAGAAAACATATCAAAAAGGAATTAAGATTTCATTTGGTATTCAAATCTGTAGATTCTTTTGGAATGCAAATGCATTTTAAATAAAACTTTATTTTGGAGTAGTTTCAGGCTTAGAGAAAAATTGCTAAGATAGTACTGAGTGTTCCTGTATATCCTTCGTTTCCCCTGCTGTTAGCATTTCACATGGTGGGGTTCATTTGTCAAAACTAAGAAATGAACAGCAGCACATTGTAGAACTGAACTCCAGGCTGGACTTGGGTGTTACCCCTTCTTCCACCAGAGCCCCTTTTCTGTTCCGGGTGCCACATGGCACGTTGTCATCACAGCTCTTTGGTCTCTTCTGATCTGGACCAGTTTTTCAGCCTTTCCTTGCTTTTCATGATTTTGACAGTTTTGAAGACTATTACTCAGGTATTTTGTACCATGTTCCTCATTCTGGGTTTGTCTGATGTGTTTCCCAGGGTTAAATGCTTTGGACGGAGAATTCTGTAGTGACGAGGCACCTGCCTTGGTGTATATATTACATGAAAGGCACCTTTATATATTATATACATGTATGTATATATGTATTATATGACAAGTACCTTAGTGTGTACATTATGTGACGGGCACCTTAGTGTGGATATTCTATGAGGGACAGCATGCTATCAGCCTGGCTCATCACTGGTAAAGTTAACCTTGATCACTTAATCTTGCCACTCTTGCTTTTCTTAAAAGTAAGTTTTTATAAAAGGAAGTTAAGAAACTTAAAAATACATACTCTTTCTTAAAGTCACATTTTTTCCCTTTCTGTGCCCTGTCCTCTGGAAATGAGTCACTGAGCTCAGCCCATATGTTTTTTGTTTTTTTTTTTACTATTTTGTTTAACTTATTTATTTGAAACATAGTTGCTATACAACTTTATATGTTACATATATACAATAAAGTGAGTCACAATTCTATTTTATTTGTAGTTATTATAAAATATTGGCTGTGTTCTCCATTTTCTATAATGCATGCAGACATTATTTTAAGAGATCACTATAAAGAAAACATATCAAAAAGGAATTAAGATTTCATTTGGTATTCAAATCTGTAGATTCTTTTGGAATGCAAATGCATTTTAAATAAAACTTTATTTTGGAGTAGTTTCAGGCTTAGAGAAAAATTGCTAAGATAGTACTGAGTGTTCCTGTATATCCTTCGTTTCCCCTGCTGTTAGCATTTCACATGGTGGGGTTCATTTGTCAAAACTAAGAAATGAACAGCAGCACATTGTAGAACTGAACTCCAGGCTGGACTTGGGTGTTACCCCTTCTTCCACCAGAGCCCCTTTTCTGTTCCGGGTGCCACATGGCACGTTGTCATCACAGCTCTTTGGTCTCTTCTGATCTGGACCAGTTTTTCAGCCTTTCCTTGCTTTTCATGATTTTGACAGTTTTGAAGACTATTACTCAGGTATTTTGTACCATGTTCCTCATTCTGGGTTTGTCTGATGTGTTTCCCAGGGTTAAATGCTTTGGACGGAGAATTCTGTAGTGACGAGGCACCTGCCTTGGTGTATATATTACATGAAAGGCACCTTTATATATTATATACATGTATGTATATATGTATTATATGACAAGTACCTTAGTGTGTACATTATGTGACGGGCACCTTAGTGTGGATATTCTATGAGGGACAGCATGCTATCAGCCTGGCTCATCACTGGTAAAGTTAACCTTGATCACTTAATCTTGCCACTCTTGCTTTTCTTAAAAGTAAGTTTTTATAAAAGGAAGTTAAGAAACTTAAAAATACATACTCTTTCTTAAAGTCACATTTTTTCCCTTTCTGTGCCCTGTCCTCTGGAAATGAGTCACTGAGCTCAGCCCATATGTTTTTTGTTTTTTTTTTTACTATTTTGTTTAACTTATTTATTTGAAACATAGTTGCTATACAACTTTATATGTTACATATATACAATAAAGTGAGTCACAATTCTATTTTATTTGTAGTTATTATAAAATATTGGCTGTGTTCTCCATGTTATACAGCAGATCCTTGTAGCTCATCCTTTACACAGAAACGTACATTTCCCAATCACCTGTCTCTGCAGTACCCCTCCCTCCTTGCCCCTCCCCACTGGTAACAGCCCATTTGTTTTTGATTTTCACAAAGTGGTGCTCTGCATTGGCCCCCACCCCTCAAATATAACCCAGGACACTCGTCAATTTTAGCTGTGCTGAGGGGAGCTTACTTTTGTCTTATTTTCACAAGAGCATTGTCGGATAGCAGCAGGCACTGGCAGCGTGGCATGGGTGGAGCAGATAATGAAATGAGAGGACTCTAAGGAGAATGATCCTCAGGAGCAGAGATAGGTTCCTTTGGTCAGTTACTGCTTCTCCACATTGTCCTTTGACAGACCTGGAAATTTTTCTTCTCAAGCTCAACTTGAAAGAATCTGCGCCATAAATGATTAGAGGGACTGTCTTCCGTTATAGAAGCTGCTTTTGATTCCTATGAACCTTTCATTGCTACTGGATAATGGACAGCCAGAGAATGGAAGGGATGCTTCCAGGAGTCAAAGAAAATTGTCAGCCAAGCTCTCTTCCCTGGCAGACATCACTTGGATGTGCAGAGTGAGAGGGATCCCCCACATCCAGTGGAAGAACCTCTGCCATTTGTGTGACTGCTGTTTCCAAAGAGGCACTCACACTTTTCTTGTATGATTTTTCCAATTTTTCCAAGATTTATGGAGAAATAGTTGACATACATCACTGTATACGTTTAAGGTATACAACATGATGGTTTGATTTACATATCATGAAGTGATTATCGCATTAGGTTCAGCAAACATCATCTCATATAGATAGAAAATAAAGAAAAAATTTCTCATTGTAATAAGAGCTCTTCAGATTTATTGCCTTAACAACTTTTCTATATATCATTCAGCAGTGCTAACTAGGGTGATGATGTTGTACATCACATCCCTCACTTATTTTTCTTATAACTGGAAATTCGTACGTCTTCTTGATCATGCGTGCCACTCTATCAGAGATGAAGGTTTCTGTGCAGGCTAACAATAAGTCCTTGGGAGATTTTTTATAAAATTGAAGGATTGTTTAGGTATATTATGATTCCACGAGGAAAGTCTTTTACCTTTGGAGAATTTAGAAAAGGATGTAAATTTATGGAATTTTGCACTGGCTCTCTTTTTATGGGACTTCCCTAATGGCTCAGTGGCTGGGAAGATCCTCTGGAGAAGGAAATGGCAACCCACTCCAGTATTCTTGCCTGAGAAATCCCACGAAAGGAGGAACCTGGAGGGCTATAGCCCATGGGGTCATAAAGAGTTAGACAGAACTTAGCAACTGAATGACAGCAACAACTTTTTCTACCCACAAATTCTTACTGCTCTAGATATAGACCAACAAGTTACTTAGCATTATGCCCCCTACCCATAAATGTAACTTTGAAGACAAATTTAGTGTCATATTAAAAACTACATATTTAAATGACAAACCTTTTAGGCCTAAATGTGTATTTTGGAAACTGATTAAGTCTTCATACATTTGTGGCTGATCACCTCAACAGCCTAAAATTGATCATAGTTCTGCAATGGTTATTGGAGTGGTCCATGAAAAAGTGAAGTATGTCAATATTTGTTGGCTATGCACAAAAATCTGTACATCTAAAGTGTCTGAATGTTTGGGATTGATAGCAAATGTACCTGAAATAACTGAATTTCTCAATTATATTCTGTCCTAAGCTCTCTTCCTGGCAACATCATTGATGGCAATCCCCAAGTGGAAGAACCTCTCAGTGTTTTAAGAGGCACTCACACTTTTCTTGTATGATTTCCAATTTTCCAAGATTTATGGAGAAATAGTTGACATACATCACTGTATACGTTTAAGGTATACAACATGATGGTTTGATTTACATATCATGAAGTGATTATCGCATTAGGTTCAGCAAACATCATCTCATATAGATAGAAAATAAAGAAAAAATTTCTCATTGTAATAAGAGCTCTTCAGATTTATTGCCTTAACAACTTTTCTATATATCATTCAGCAGTGCTAACTAGGGTGATGATGTTGTACATCACATCCCTCACTTATTTTTCTTATAACTGGAAATTCGTCTTCTTGATCATGCGTGCCACTCTATCAGAGATGAAGGTTTCTGTGCAGGCTAACAATAAGTCCTTGGGAGATTTTTTATAAAATTGAAGGATTGTTTAGGTATATTATGATTCCACGAGGAAAGTCTTTTACCTTTGGAGAATTTAGAAAAGGATGTAAATTTATGGAATTTTGCACTGGCTCTCTTTTTATGGGACTTCCCTAATGGCTCAGTGGCTGGGAAGATCCTCTGGAGAAGGAAATGGCAACCCACTCCAGTATTCTTGCCTGAGAAATCCCACGAAAGGAGGAACCTGGAGGGCTATAGCCCATGGGGTCATAAAGAGTTAGACAGAACTTAGCAACTGAATGACAGCAACAACTTTTTCTACCCACAAATTCTTACTGCTCTAGATATAGACCAACAAGTTACTTAGCATTATGCCCCCTACCCATAAATGTAACTTTGAAGACAAATTTAGTGTCATATTAAAAACTACATATTTAAATGACAAACCTTTTAGGCCTAAATGTGTATTTTGGAAACTGATTAAGTCTTCATACATTTGTGGCTGATCACCTCAACAGCCTAAAATTGATCATAGTTCTGCAATGGTTATTGGAGTGGTCCATGAAAAAGTGAAGTATGTCAATATTTGTTGGCTATGCACAAAAATCTGTACATCTAAAGTGTCTGAATGTTTGGGATTGATAGCAAATGTACCTGAAATAACTGAATTTCTCAATTATATTCTGTGTGTGTGTGTGTGTAGACCTTTCTAAGGTAGTTGAAGCAGAGACTTCACTTTCCTGAAACTCAAGTATAGGAGCCCTTTTATCCCTTTTAGAAAATGATACTCCACATTTTTTCCTTTGTCTTATTAAACTTGGTGGGTTTCATATCAAATTTTTCAAGTTATTAGTGTTTTTGCCTTCCCACTGGAATACACATTTACTAAATGTCCCATTCAAATAGAATGAGTTATATACTACTGAGATTATTTTTGTGTGGTGTTGGATCTAAGTATTTTAATTAAACTTAGTAAAAAGAGTATGTGCCCATCCCTTCCAGTAAAACTTCAGAAATTGTTGTTATCATGTGTGTGCGTGTGTGTGTGTTTATTTAGGGAAGGATTTTATGCCCTTCTACAAGCAAATATTAATTGATAGCATTTATCATCCTGATCCTCAGATAATTATTCACATAAATTGTAATCATTCCCGGCTATATTCGATCATTGCAGTGTAAGTGAAGTTGTCTCAGCGTGTTCATCTCATTGCATTCTAGAGGGGGAATATCATCTCTTAAAAGAGACGTATATTTGTCTGTCTGTCTGAAAATTTTGGACTCAGACCTGTAACTGGGCGTCACAGAGGCCAATACTGTGACGCTGAGACCCCAGTGACAGAGGCATCACTGTCTCCCTTCTCTCATCCCCTGTGTGCACAGTACAGTTCACACCTTGCCTGTATACTCAACATATTTCTTTTGTATGCTTGCTTCACTTTCCCATAGTATTACTGGGAGTGAGGTCATTTTCAGTCAGGGTTCAACCCTTTTTTCCCCTACCCATAAATGTAACTTTGAAGAAAATTAGGTCATATTAAATTTTGACAAACCTTTTAGGCCTAAATGTGTATTTGGGAAACTGATTAAGTCTTCATACATTTGTGGCTGATCACCTCAACAGCCTAAAATTGATCATAGTTCTGCAATGGTTATTGGAGTGGTCCATGAAAAAGTGAAGTATGTCAATATTTGTTGGCTATGCACAAAAATCTGTACATCTAAAGTGTCTGAATGTTTGGGATTGATAGCAAATGTACCTGAAATAACTGAATTTCTCAATTATATTCTGTGTGTGTGTGTGTGTAGACCTTTCTAAGGTAGTTGAAGCAGAGACTTCACTTTCCTGAAACTCAAGTATAGGAGCCCTTTTATCCCTTTTAGAAAATGATACTCCACATTTTTTCCTTTGTCTTATTAAACTTGGTGGGTTTCATATCAAATTTTTCAAGTTATTAGTGTTTTTGCCTTCCCACTGGAATACACATTTACTAAATGTCCCATTCAAATAGAATGAGTTATATACTACTGAGATTATTTTTGTGTGGTGTTGGATCTAAGTATTTTAATTAAACTTAGTAAAAAGAGTATGTGCCCATCCCTTCCAGTAAAACTTCAGAAATTGTTGTTATCATGTGTGTGCGTGTGTGTGTGTTTATTTAGGGAAGGATTTTATGCCCTTCTACAAGCAAATATTAATTGATAGCATTTATCATCCTGATCCTCAGATAATTATTCACATAAATTGTAATCATTCCCGGCTATATTCGATCATTGCAGTGTAAGTGAAGTTGTCTCAGCGTGTTCATCTCATTGCATTCTAGAGGGGGAATATCATCTCTTAAAAGAGACGTATATTTGTCTGTCTGTCTGAAAATTTTGGACTCAGACCTGTAACTGGGCGTCACAGAGGCCAATACTGTGACGCTGAGACCCCAGTGACAGAGGCATCACTGTCTCCCTTCTCTCATCCCCTGTGTGCACAGTACAGTTCACACCTTGCCTGTATACTCAACATATTTCTTTTGTATGCTTGCTTCACTTTCCCATAGTATTACTGGGAGTGAGGTCAGGTACGGAAGTGTTTTGGACCCTGGAAGTCAGGGCAGGGGTAGCATCCACGTGACTGTGATCTTTTCATGTAATTCAGTGACGTGCTCTGGGGCACCCACCCAACCCCATCTGAGTCTTGTATTCAGTTTAGCAGTGGCTTCTCCTGATTTTCCACTATGGCTTTGTTCACATTTCTTAAATTCTTCTAGATGCACATAACAGACAATTCTAGCCTCCCATTCTGAATAAGGAGCCTTCCCTGGTGGTCGAAGGTTCGATCCCTGGGTCAGGAAGATCCCCTGGAGAAGGAATGGTAACCCACTCCAGTATTCTTGCCTGGGAAATCCCACGGACACAGGAGCCTGCTGGACTACAGTCCACTGGGCTGCAAAGAGTTTGACATGACTGAGCAAGTAAACAACAACAAATTCTGAGTAGAGATGTAGACTCTTTCCCTGAAGTCATTGGGGAAGTAATTTCTGTTTGATTTTCCTGGACCACACTTGGTTTGTCAGAGAGCTCATTGTAGTGTGAAATTTTTTTTTCCCAAGAAGAGGCAACTTTCATTTTTCATATTTCTTCCTTCTCTTTCCTGAGCTTCAAATACTTTTGTCTATGAATTATTATTTTAAAAGGCCATTTTAAAATATTTCCCTTACTTCTTTACATATATCACTCAAACCTTGCCTTATTAGAGGCATATAGATCTCAAATATATTTGTCAATCAAGGAAATGAGGGCCTTAGTATCGAACATTCCTACATTAAAGAAAAAGTGTGGGAGGGGCTTTCATGTCTTAGGACAGTGACAGTTCAGTCCCCTCCTTTTTGACCACAGAAATAATACATTTTCTCTTGTAACAGAGAAGAACTGAGTACATATATACTCTTCTGTGTTGGCAAGAACCTTTTCCATTTTTAAGACATAGAGTTGGTCTCAGGCATTCATTTATTCATCCTGGATTTAAATCTCCAGCCCATTCTCCCTCTCTGAGTTCCAGGATCAGATACCTCCTGCTATCTGATTTATATCTAATTGGCATCTCCACACAGTGTCTAAG
This sequence comes from Tragulus kanchil, assembly GCA_022376925.1. Taxonomy (NCBI): domain Eukaryota; kingdom Metazoa; phylum Chordata; class Mammalia; order Artiodactyla; family Tragulidae; genus Tragulus; species Tragulus kanchil. The sequence goes on along the minus strand of JAIOJX010000030.1, from coordinate 17,071,047 downwards.
GACTTTCCTCAAACTTCACACGCCCCAACAGAATTGAACTCTCCTCCCCTAAACCAGTTCCTTTCTCTGTCTTGCCCATCTCAGTAAGGGCACCACCATCCACCCCATTTGCTCAAATTATGCTAGATGCCTCTTTCCTGGGCCCCACACCCAGATCATCAGTACATCTATTGGCTTTGCTTTCCAGTTATCTCGAATCAAACGTCAACGCCAAATCCAGGCCACCACAATCCCTCATTTGATATATTCCAGTGGCCTTTGCCATATGGACACCTGGTCTACCTCCTATCATTGCTTTTTCTATCATCTGTTCTCTGCATAGCAGCCAGAGTGGCCTTTTAAAACTGAAATCATATCACTTTCCTGTGTAAAAATATACAAAGTCTTCCTATTCACTTAGATCAATATCCAAATCCTTCATTATGAACCACAGGGTGCAGCGTGCCTTTGTTACTGCTTGTCTTTCCGACTCCCGTGTGCTCCGCCCCACGCTAGGCGTGGGGATACTAGGAAGACTCAGATAATGTATGTCTGCCCTCCTGGAACTGATAATCTGGGTGGATGCTTAAGAGATGGGTCTCAAGACCTTTGAGAAACTACCAATTTATGAACAATGCTACATTATTTAAAATCTCCCCATAAGTACAGTTTTTACATTGGCTGGAACACTCATAAAAATTCTATTTTCTGATTTCCCTCATCCCTGTAAGTGAATTTTTTGTTTCACATGCCTGATTTGCCAAATTTAACATTTCACTTTTTATTTTATACAAAACACTGCTTGCTAAGACCTCTCCTAGTTGATCTCATCTATTACCAGCATTAGCCAGTAATTAAAAAAATAATCACTTCATGAGTGTTAATGCATGTGTAACAACATAGGGAAAACAGCATTAACACATCGATTTGGGAATGCTATGTAGTAGACTGGCCTTTCTCACTAGACTAAATGATTCACCCCTACTAACAAACCTTATGATGCACACAATTCAAAATTCAGCAAAAGTAGTGAGCTTCCTTGTGCCTCTGAAGTCTCCTGGGGAAGGTAGAAATTCCAGCAACATCTGCCAGTGAGAATCCACAGAAGCCCTCTTGCTTACCTTCCTTATATTTCTGGTACCTTTGTCATCATGACCCTGTCTTCCCACTCCCTGTCCCTTTAGAAACTTGGGAGCTTGGAGACTCATCTTTCTGCCCCAAGCTCATGCTGTTGCTTGGACCAGGTAGGAGGCTATGGTCCCGCCTTGATATTCACAAATTCTGTAAGTGAGGCCACATGTTATGTTTTCTGTGGCTTATTTCACTTAGCACTCTATCTCCCAGGTTCATCCAGGTCATTGCAAACGGCAGGTTTCCTTCTTTTTAAAGGTGTGTGTGTGTATCACTTCTTTTTTTTTTTTTTTAACTTTTATTTATTTATTTTTGGCTGTGCTGGGTCTTTGTTGATGTGTGGGTTTAGCTGCTCTGAGATATGTGGGATCTTCCTGGATCAGGGCTCGAACCTGTGTCTCCTGCGTTGGCAGACGGATTCTTATCCACTGAGCCACAAGGGAAGCCCTGTATATCACTTCTTTATTCACTTATCCATCATTGGACACTTAGTTGAACGTAGATATTTCTTTGATACAATGTTTCCATTTTCTATGGATGTATACTCAGGAATGGAATTGATAGATCATATGATAGTTCCCTTTTAAGTTTCTTGAGGATGCTCTACATTGTTCTTCATAGTAGCCGCAGTAATTTACATTCCCACCCACCAATCCTCATCAACATTTGTTATATTTATCGGTTTGGTAACAGACATCCTGACAGTTGTGTGTCTTACTGTGTTTCTGATTTGCATTTCTCTGATGATTATTGATGTTGCACATCCTTTCATGTTTACTGTTAGCCATTTGAATGTCTTCTGAGGAAGCAATGTCTATTTAGATCCTTTGCCCATTTTTAATTGGGTTATGTTTATATTCTTTAGAGTTGTATGCTTATATGTTTTGAAATATGTTCTCAATGCTTTCTGTAGGTCAGATTTACTTGAGATGTCACTGATTTAGTATTTTAATAATTTATGTAGTGTGAAAATCTATCATATGTAATTAATCTACATATTGTCCCCTATAGAACATGCTGACACTCTTACATTATTTTTTTCCCATTTCTTTGCTCTCAGATAAACCAACCTTCTTTCTAAGACTATTATGAATTCTGAGTTCAAAATTAAATCCAAAGCATTTTTTAATCCAAGTGATTGTCCTGACAAATTTTATGTGGGTCTTCAAATGTCCTCCATTTTTTTTCCAGCAAAAGGGGCTATCTTTCTGCCCCAAGCTCATGCTGTTGCTTGGACCAGGTAGGAGGCTATGGTCCCGCCTTGATATTCACAAATTCTGTAAGTGAGGCCACATGTTATGTTTTCTGTGGCTTATTTCACTTAGCACTCTATCTCCCAGGTTCATCCAGGTCATTGCAAACGGCAGGTTTCCTTCTTTTAAAGGTGTGTGTGTGTATCACTTCTTTTTTTTTTAACTTTTATTTATTTATTTTTGGCTGTGCTGGGTCTTTGTTGATGTGTGGGTTTAGCTGCTCTGAGATATGTGGGATCTTCCTGGATCAGGGCTCGAACCTGTGTCTCCTGCGTTGGCAGACGGACTCTTATCCACTGAGCCACAAGGGAAGCCCTGTATATCACTTCTTTATTCACTTATCCATCATTGGACACTTAGTTGAACGTAGATATTTCTTTGATACAATGTTTCCATTTTCTATGGATGTATACTCAGGAATGGAATTGATAGATCATATGATAGTTCCCTTTTAAGTTTCTTGAGGATGCTCTACATTGTTCTTCATAGTAGCCGCAGTAATTTACATTCCACCCACCAATCCTCATCAACATTTGTTATATTTATCGGTTTGGTAACAGACATCCTGACAGTTGTGTGTCTTACTGTGTTTCTGATTTGCATTTCTCTGATGATTATTGATGTTGCACATCCTTTCATGTTTACTGTTAGCCATTTGAATGTCTTCTGAGGAAGCAATGTCTATTTAGATCCTTTGCCCATTTTTAATTGGGTTATGTTTATATTCTTTAGAGTTGTATGCTTATATGTTTTGAAATATGTTCTCAATGCTTTCTGTAGGTCAGATTTACTTGAGATGTCACTGATTTAGTATTTTAATAATTTATGTAGTGTGAAAATCTATCATATGTAATTAATCTACATATTGTCCCCTATAGAACATGCTGACACTCTTACATTATTTTTTTCCCATTTCTTTGCTCTCAGATAAACCAACCTTCTTTCTAAGACTATTATGAATTCTGAGTTCAAAATTAAATCCAAAGCATTTTTTAATCCAAGTGATTGTCCTGACAAATTTTATGTGGGTCTTCAAATGTCCTCCATTTTTTTTCCAGCAAAAGATATTCCTTTCCCTTCTTTTCATGTTTCTCAATAAAGATCTCGTCCCTGTTTCTGACATTTCAAAGTCGTTAATTTTGCCAGTTTTTCGGCACATGCAACATGTCCGTTGCTGAAACAGAAGAATCTGTTGTGAGATTACCCCTTAGTGCTGAACCAGATCCCTGGAGCTCATTATGGTCCCTGCCATCATATGGTCTTTCTAGGAGCATCCTCGCAGGTGGACCGAATAGAATCAGAATTAGTTATTAGCAAAGACATTCCACTTCACCCAGCCATTTAAAGATTTACATAGAAAAGATTTACATAGAAAAAATTAGAAACATATTACACAGAGTCTTGGGCTCTATTTGTAAGTAACTCATACCTTAGAGTAAGTAGAGGAAAAGAAGACTTCTAAGTTGCAAACGTCTATGGTTAATGCTAACTTAACTCTTAGGGAACAGTGTTTCAAATAATCCTTTGTGTTATGAGATCCACTGTTCATTGTTACCCACCCCTACCTGTCTGTCTTGATTATTTCCAGCCATATATCAAGGCATAAATCCTACTTACATCACTGGAACTTTTCCTTCTGTTCTCTGGCCATGCATTGGTCTTAATTATTGCTAACCTAGGTGAGTCTGGGAACAACTGTTATTAGCTCCACAGCTTCATTCCTATCTCCACAAGTACAACTCTCTGACAGAGCAGAAGATAGCCCTTTCCTTCTACACCACCCTCTGCTTAAAGCAAACACAAAGCAAAAGCAAAACCAAAAAAAAAAGGTCTCCCAACTCCTAGTCTGGCCTCACCTGAGGTTTGTGTTACAAAGAGACCAGAGTTTTCTGGGGATTCTCTCTGAACTCATTGCAACACCTGGGGATGGTAAGATTTTCCTTGAGCCTCTGGAATTCCCACATTCCTTTCCCTTCCAGTATCCATTCATCACAGTCACAAGGATCAGAAACCTTGGCCCTCATGGGCAGGTGGCCTTTAAAAGACTTGGGAAGGGGTTTTGAGGGGCTAAAGGGGTTTTGAGACTTTACTCCCCTCTTCTAGGCTTTGAATCATCATGGATATAATTAGTTCTCTCTGTCTTCAACTCCTTTCTCTCCTGGATGATAACTTGATTACAAATCTTATCTACTTATTGGTGGCATTCTAGTATAAAGAGTCATTTGGGGAACTTTTCAGAAACTTCAGCACTGTTCCCTGGACTCTGAAATATTGTTGTTGTTTAGTCACTCAGTCGTGTCTGACTCTTTGCAACACCATGGACTGAAGCATGCCAGGCTTTCCTATCCTTCACTATCTCCCAGAATTTGCTTAAACTCATGTCCATTGAGTCAGTGATACCATCCAATCATCTCATCCTCCGTCATCCTCTTCTCCTCCTGCCCTCAATTTTTCCCAGCATCAGCATCTTTCCCAATGAGTCAGCTCTTTGCATCAGGTGACAAAGTATTGGAGCTTCAGCGTCACCATCCATCTTTCCAAAGAATATTCAGGGCTGATTTTCTTTAGGATTGACTGGTTTGATCTCCTTGCTGTCAAGGAACTCTTTAGTCTTATCCAACACCACAGTTTGAAAGCATCAATTCTTCTGTACTCACACTTCTTTCTGGTCCAACTCTCACATTCATACATGGTTACTGGAAAAACTATAGCTTTGACTATACAGGCCTTTGTTGGCAAAGTGTACATTAAAGGTCTTAATGACTCAGATAACCGTGATGATGTGTGATCACTCACCTGAGCCAAACATCCTGAAGTGTGAAGTCAAGTGGGCCTTAGGAAGCATTACTACAGATCCTGAAATATGGGAGAAATCAAAAGTATTAAAATCCACTCTCAGGAACTTGGGTCTCCAGTGAATAGAAAGCATGCTGCCTTTGTTCTCTGAGGAGCTCCCTCTCTATTACTTTATTAGATGAAGCTCTCATGTCTTGGAGTTTAATCATTTTTGGGGATAGAGGAGTCAAGAATACTTTCAAAATATTCTGAAAACTATAGATCTTCTAAGTAATGTGACTGTGCACATACCTGTGTGCATCATTGCCTGTCCTTTGTTTGCAAGGAATGGACATCACCTCTGGTCAGTGGAAATGAAAAAGGATGTTAGGCTCACTTATGTTGCTAAGACAGAATCAGCCCTGATCAGCCCTGACCAATGCATAAGCCCATGCATTGGTCTTAATTATTGCTAACCTAGGTGAGTCTGGGAACAGCTGGGAACAGCCCTGATCAGGGGAGGACAGGAATCTGAGCAGTCCAGGGACTGGGGATCTTCCTGCCTTAGCTCCAGTAGCTCCTAATATCTGTATCTGTTCATATTTCAGAAACTCAGGAGAGGGAAGTTGTCCTAGCTTGAGGCAGATCAGTCAGGTGTACCAAGAGGGTGGGATGTTCATTTGGATCCACTTCTGGTAGCATGAGGGGCTTTCCTGGTGGCTCAGATGGTAAATAACATGCCTGCAATGCAGGAGTCCTGGGCTTGACCCCTGGGTCAGAAAGATCCTTTGGAGAAGAGAAGGGCTACTCACCCCAGTATTCTTGCCTGGAGAATTCCATGGACAGAGGAGCCTGGCGGGCTACAGTCCACGGAGCCACAGAGTCAGACATAGCTGAGCGACTGGGCACACATGCATGCATGCGTCAGACATTAGGCTAAGCTGTTTACATGCACCATTTCCTTTTATTTCTACAATACCCCCTTTAGACAAGTACATATTACATGTTAGTCTACAGAAAAGGAAACTGAGACAGACACTCCACCTAGTGAAAGATCGTATGACATCCCCTCAGCTCTCATCCTGGCCTCATAACTTATTACTGTCCAGGGAAGAAATTCTACTGCTAGCTCTGAGAAAGTGTGAAGTCAAGTGGGCCTTAGGAAGCATTACTACAGATCCTGAAATATGGGAGAAATCAAAAGTATTAAAATCCACTCTCAGGAACTTGGGTCTCCAGTGAATAGAAAGCATGCTGCCTTTGTTCTCTGAGGAGCTCCCTCTCTATTACTTTATTAGATGAAGCTCTCATGTCTTGGAGTTTAATCATTTTTGGGGATAGAGGAGTCAAGAATACTTTCAAAATATTCTGAAAACTATAGATCTTCTAAGTAATGTGACTGTGCACATACCTGTGTGCATCATTGCCTGTCCTTTGTTTGCAAGGAATGGACATCACCTCTGGTCAGTGGAAATGAAAAAGGATGTTAGGCTCACTTATGTTGCTAAGACAGAATCAGCCCTGATCAGCCCTGACCAATGCATAAGCCCATGCATTGGTCTTAATTATTGCTAACCTAGGTGAGTCTGGGAACAGCTGGGAACAGCCCTGATCAGGGGAGGACAGGAATCTGAGCAGTCCAGGGACTGGGGATCTTCCTGCCTTAGCTCCAGTAGCTCCTAATATCTGTATCTGTTCATATTTCAGAAACTCAGGAGAGGGAAGTTGTCCTAGCTTGAGGCAGATCAGTCAGGTGTACCAAGAGGGTGGGATGTTCATTTGGATCCACTTCTGGTAGCATGAGGGGCTTTCCTGGTGGCTCAGATGGTAAATAACATGCCTGCAATGCAGGAGTCCTGGGCTTGACCCCTGGGTCAGAAAGATCCTTTGGAGAAGAGAAGGGCTACTCACCCCAGTATTCTTGCCTGGAGAATTCCATGGACAGAGGAGCCTGGCGGGCTACAGTCCACGGAGCCACAGAGTCAGACATAGCTGAGCGACTGGGCACACATGCATGCATGCGTCAGACATTAGGCTAAGCTGTTTACATGCACCATTTCCTTTTATTTCTACAATACCCCCTTTAGACAAGTACATATTACATGTTAGTCTACAGAAAAGGAAACTGAGACAGACACTCCACCTAGTGAAAGATCGTATGACATCCCCTCAGCTCTCATCCTGGTCCTCATAACTTATTACTGTCCAGGGAAGAAATTCTACTGCTAGCTCTGAGTTCCCTTGGGATCCAGATTTTATTTCTGGGTAATCTATGTAAAGTAATCACACGTAATCTGGGTAATCCCAGGTAGAGTACAGAATGGCGTTCGTTCCTGCCTGAACTGGATTTGACGGCAGATGAATCCCTCGCCAGGCCCATCTCTTCTTACCCCACCGCCAGCTAGGACTTAGGAGGGGTTCTCACGGAGAGAAGCTATATATAGCATCCCCCTTTTCAATAAAGGGAAAATGTTAAGCCTGCACGTATTCACCCATTTCTGTCACCCAGTGGCATGGACTCCTCTGCCCGCCCACCACAGCCTGCCGCACTTCCCTGTGGCTGGACCTTTGTCTCCCATCACCACATGGCTCACCCACAACGGTTCCATTTCTGGGCCTCTCGTCCACCCACTCTTGCTTTGTTATTCTGTCACACAACCCAACATTCATGCAGATTCTCCACCCGGCCCTCCACGGTCATCCTCCTGGCCACTCCGTTCTATAAGAGGCCTGTTTTTCTCACCCAGTCTCCACCTGCTGTTGGAAACCTGCCTTCTTCCACTCACCTGTAGTCATTTGCTGAAGGTGTCAAGCCACACATCCCTTTAGCTTTTCATCGGCTCACTCTGTGGGATGTGTGCTTTCATGACTGTTGGGCTGTGTTCATTGAAGCCCTTGCAGACCTCTAGGTGACTCAATAAGACATTTTGCTACTGAAGCAACTTGAGTGTCTACTCATCACAGCTAGAGTGTCTGTCAGGTGACCATGAAAGCTCCCGGAGGGCAGCTGGAAGCAGCTCAGGTGTATCTTTGGCTCCTCTGGACCCGGTATAATGCCCAGCTCATGGAAGGCACTCAGTAAGAACTTGCTCTGAATTGCCTAGGGTTTCCAAGTTGGCTCAGTTGTAAAGAATCTGAGCGACTGGGCACACATGCATGCATCGTCAGACATTAGGCTAAGCTGTTTACATGCACCATTTCCTTTTATTTCTACAATACCCCCTTTAGACAAGTACATATTACATGTTAGTCTACAGAAAAGGAAACTGAGACAGACACTCCACCTAGTGAAAGATCGTATGACATCCCCTCAGCTCTCATCCTGGTCCTCATAACTTATTACTGTCCAGGGAAGAAATTCTACTGCTAGCTCTGAGTTCCCTTGGGATCCAGATTTTATTTCTGGGTAATCTATGTAAAGTAATCACACGTAATCTGGGTAATCCCAGGTAGAGTACAGAATGGCGTTCGTTCCTGCCTGAACTGGATTTGACGGCAGATGAATCCCTCGCCAGGCCCATCTCTTCTTACCCCACCGCCAGCTAGGACTTAGGAGGGGTTCTCACGGAGAGAAGCTATATATAGCATCCCCCTTTTCAATAAAGGGAAAATGTTAAGCCTGCACGTATTCACCCATTTCTGTCACCCAGTGGCATGGACTCCTCTGCCCGCCCACCACAGCCTGCCGCACTTCCCTGTGGCTGGACCTTTGTCTCCCATCACCACATGGCTCACCCACAACGGTTCCATTTCTGGGCCTCTCGTCCACCCACTCTTGCTTTGTTATTCTGTCACACAACCCAACATTCATGCAGATTCTCCACCCGGCCCTCCACGGTCATCCTCCTGGCCACTCCGTTCTATAAGAGGCCTGTTTTTCTCACCCAGTCTCCACCTGCTGTTGGAAACCTGCCTTCTTCCACTCACCTGTAGTCATTTGCTGAAGGTGTCAAGCCACACATCCCTTTAGCTTTTCATCGGCTCACTCTGTGGGATGTGTGCTTTCATGACTGTTGGGCTGTGTTCATTGAAGCCCTTGCAGACCTCTAGGTGACTCAATAAGACATTTTGCTACTGAAGCAACTTGAGTGTCTACTCATCACAGCTAGAGTGTCTGTCAGGTGACCATGAAAGCTCCCGGAGGGCAGCTGGAAGCAGCTCAGGTGTATCTTTGGCTCCTCTGGACCCGGTATAATGCCCAGCTCATGGAAGGCACTCAGTAAGAACTTGCTCTGAATTGCCTAGGGTTTCCAAGTTGGCTCAGTTGTAAAGAATATGCTTGCCACTACAGGTGGCACAGGTTTGAGCCCTGGGTCTGGAAGATCCCTAGAGAAGGAAATAGTAACCCACTCCAGTATTCTTGCCTGGGAAGTCCCATGGGCAGGGCAGCCAGGCAGGCTACAGTCCATGGGGTCACAAAGAGTCAGACATGACTTAACAACTGAATACCAACCATAGCCACAACCTGAATTGCCTCCATCATATCAGTCAGGCTTCCAGTGGAGATGTGCGCCTAAGATGAGTAGGAGGGGTGCCTTTCTGTGTTAAAGACTGTGTCACTATTACAACCGCCTTGGCCATGAGTGCAACTGAGAGCTCACCGAAGATGGGGCAGCATTTCTTTAGGTGAAAAACATTCTCATCACCTTAATGTATTCAGCCTGAACTCTTTTAAACAACGAGGAAGCAAATTCTTTATTCCTTTCTCCCAAGGTTGCTATGCTTCCTCCCCACTAAGCCTCTTCTTACCCTTCAGACATCCAAAGCCTAATTCTAGGAATGGTCAAGGAATTAGTTTAAATGGACTGGAATAACAAATACTTCCAGGTGGCATTAACTTTCCTTGTGCTGGCAGCCTGAGCAATGAACAGTGGTTTTCATGGGTCTAACTCTGCTGTGGTTCCGAAGTGTCACAATGCTGGACATTACAGCTTGGGCATGATTTAGGTCCGAATCAGCAAGACTTGCCTCCACTCACCTGCTGTTGGAAACCTGCCTTCTTCCCCTCACCTGTAGTCATTTGCTGAAGGTGTCAAGCCACACATCCCTTTAGCTTTTCATCGGCTCACTCTGTGGGATGTGTGCTTTCATGACTGTTGGGCTGTGTTCATTGAAGCCCTTGCAGACCTCTAGGTGACTCAATAAGACATTTTGCTACTGAAGCAACTTGAGTGTCTACTCATCACAGCTAGAGTGTCTGTCAGGTGACCATGAAAGCTCCCGGAGGGCAGCTGGAAGCAGCTCAGGTGTATCTTTGGCTCCTCTGGACCCGGTATAATGCCCAGCTCATGGAAGGCACTCAGTAAGAACTTGCTCTGAATTGCCTAGGGTTTCCAAGTTGGCTCAGTTGTAAAGAATATGCTTGCCACTACAGGTGGCACAGGTTTGAGCCCTGGGTCTGGAAGATCCCTAGAGAAGGAAATAGTAACCCACTCCAGTATTCTTGCCTGGGAAGTCCCATGGGCAGGGCAGCCAGGCAGGCTACAGTCCATGGGGTCACAAAGAGTCAGACATGACTTAACAACTGAATACCAACCATAGCCACAACCTGAATTGCCTCCATCATATCAGTCAGGCTTCCAGTGGAGATGTGCGCCTAAGATGAGTAGGAGGGGTGCCTTTCTGTGTTAAAGACTGTGTCACTATTACAACCGCCTTGGCCATGAGTGCAACTGAGAGCTCACCGAAGATGGGGCAGCATTTCTTTAGGTGAAAAACATTCTCATCACCTTAATGTATTCAGCCTGAACTCTTTTAAACAACGAGGAAGCAAATTCTTTATTCCTTTCTCCCAAGGTTGCTATGCTTCCTCCCCACTAAGCCTCTTCTTACCCTTCAGACATCCAAAGCCTAATTCTAGGAATGGTCAAGGAATTAGTTTAAATGGACTGGAATAACAAATACTTCCAGGTGGCATTAACTTTCCTTGTGCTGGCAGCCTGAGCAATGAACAGTGGTTTTCATGGGTCTAACTCTGCTGTGGTTCCGAAGTGTCACAATGCTGGACATTACAGCTTGGGCATGATTTAGGTCCGAATCAGCAAGACTTGCCTTCATTTCTAAGGATGTACACAAGCAAACAATGGGTAAAAGTCAAACACTCCAGTTTCTTGGAAGTTCTATCAAGACCTGCAAATATTTAACTGGTGCTTAGTTACTCAGACTTTTAAAGAGGCTCTTCCTTTGTCACTGTGTGTTCTCAGTTGTGTCTGACTCTTGGAGACCCCATGGACTGTAGCCCATCGGGCTCTTCTGTCCATGGGATTTTCCAGGCAAGAACGCTGGGATGGGTTGCCATTTCCTCCCCCAGGGGATCTTCCCAACCCAGGAATAAAACCTGCCTCTCTTGTGTCTCCTGCACTGGCCCACCTGGGAAGTGGCCCGTTCTTTACCACTAGCGCCACCTGGGAAGCCCCTTAACTGGTACAGCTATTATGGAAAACAACATAGAGGTTCCTCCGAAACTTAAAAAGAGAACCATCTTGTGATCCAGCCATCTCACTTCTGGTATATATACCCAGGGAAAATGAAATCCTCGTTTTCTCAAAGAAATGTCTGTGCACTGCGGCATTATCCATGACAGCCCAGACACAGAAGCAACAGAAACATTCAGTGAAAGATGACGGGATAAAGGAAGTGTTCAGTGGGCTGTTATTCAACCTTAAAAAATAAGGAGATTCTGCCATGCTTGTGACAACATGGATAAACTGTTAAGATAGTAGGCTAAGTGAAATAAGCCAGGGGCAGGAAAACAAATACTCCATGATGGTAACTTACATGTGGAATCTAAAAATAGAAACAGAGAGTGGAGCGGTGGTTACCGTGGTCTGGGAGAAGGGAGCCACGGGGAGATGGTGGTCAAGTGGTACGAGCTTTTCCTTGTATGCAAGATGAACAGGTTTCAGAAACCTAACATACAACCAGCTGACTATAATGACTACTGTATTGTAGATGTGAAATTTGCTAAAAGGGTTGAATATTCTCACCACAAACGAAAAGGGTGACTCTGTGAGGTCCTCATTAGCTTGAGTCTAGTGAACAGTTCACAGTCGAATTATCAAGTTGTACACCTTAAGTGCATATGATTTTTGTCACCTATAAGTCAATAAAATTGGGAAAAAATTTAAAAATGAGATAGTAGAATAGCAGCCTATGAATTTGGTGATTCTAATTTGTACATTGATTATTGGATATTTTATACACTTGAAATCTTCCTTTTCTGAAACAAACAGGTAGACCAGAATTGCAAATGTTTTGAATACACCATTTCTGAAATCGTAGCTATGTTACTGTCCTGGCGGCCATCCTAAAGCTCCCGGGTGGTACCTTCCTCCTGGCAGGAGTAAGGATTCGATAGAGCACCCAGGGCTACCACGTCCAGCTGAGGTAGATAGTGTCACCACACTTGGATCACCAGGGTCCAGAAACTGGGCCTTCCTGGGTCTCTTGATTCTTTACATTTTTTTTTCTTGGACTATGGTCGCTTTACACTGTTGTGTGCCAGTTTCTGCTGTACAACAAGGTGGATCAGCTGTATGTTTACATATATCCCTTCTTCCTTCAATTTCCTATCCATTTAGGTCATCTCAGAGCACTGAGTTGCCTATGCTCTACAGTAGGTTCTCATTAGTTATCTATTCTATACATGATAGTGTGTGTGTGTGTGTGTGTGTGTCAATCCAAGCCTCCCAGGTCACCCTACCCCTCCTTTCCCACTTTGGTATCCATACATTTGTACATTTGCTCCCTACATCTGTGCCTCTGTTTCTGCTTTGCATGACAGATCATCTCTACTCTTTTCCTAGATTCCACATATATGCATTAATATTACCACACTTCTCTCTCTCTGTCTTACTTCACTCCATGTGGGAGTCTCTGGCAGACACAAACTCTTTCCTCCGAGCTCCAGTCAGCAGGAACACGCTAGCATGTGTATCGCTGTTTCCCCATACCAGCTACTCTTATTAGGTCTGCAAAGTACAAATAGAAATTTCATAGTAAAAAACATATAGCTACTCTGGGCTCTCCTCTGGGCTCTCCTCTGTCATGTATAATGTCTAACATAAAAGGAAAAGAGAACCTTTCTGCACGACCAGCTTCTCATAACGAGTAAGTCATATTCACCCTCCTAATAACCCCTTCTGGATCCATGGAATGGTCTCTCTAGTAAATTGATTTTGAAACTGGGTCATATGCAGACCTGGATTTCCATTTATATAGCCTAGTGGGAAAAGAGGGTGCATCTGTGCACAACTGCATAGGGTAGAGCAGAAGAAACAGCTGTGAGAGCTGTTAAGTATTCACCACTCAGAGCTGGGGTGATTGGTAAGTAAGGGAGATCCTCATGTTCCTGGCGTCTTGGGATCTCTGATTAGCCAGTCATAACAGGCCTAGGTGACTCACTGGTAAAGAATCCGCCTGCCAATGCAGGAGACACGAGTTCAATTCCTGGTACAGGAAGATCGCCTGGAGAAGGAAATGGCAACCCACTCTGGTATTCTTCCCAGGGAAATCCCCTGGACAGAGGAACACAGTGGGCTATAGTCCATGGGGTTGCAAAAGAGTCAGACATAACTCAGTGACTAAACAACAACAACATCAATTATACCAGCTGCGCCTAGGCAGCACCACACTGCCGAAGTCATCAGTAGAGTGACAATCTCTTTTGCTTTCAAGACTGTCCTTGATCAGTGACAAAGATATCCACTGTTGAGAGTTGTCTGCATGAATCTGAATGGAGACATTTGTGCGGGATCTGCAGTTTTACAGGAAGCCTTTGGGTCTGAACAAGGAGTCATTGAGAGACTTGGGGGAGGAAGGACATTTCTGGAGACCTCCATCTTTCAGCTGGGTGCCTGGCGTGAGCCCCTGAATGATCTGCCTGGGGCCATTAGAAAATGGCGAAGGAGTCTCTCTTTTTTTTCTTTTAAAAATACAGGTGTTTTGGGAGCTGAGCAGTGCCTTTGGGGACCAAGTGTGTGACTGGACACGTCTTGTCCAGGGTCCAGGCAATTACTCCTAAGGGAGGTTTCTGCTTCTCACTGAGAAATACTTCAAGCACTCAGATCCACTTCTTTTCGAGTTAAGATTTCCTTCAAACAAAGAAGAATCACTTAGGAGAGAGTGGGAGAGGATAAACCCAGTAGAGTGAAAGGGCAACTCCTTTCTCTCCCTGCCACCTTTCTCCTTTCTTCCCTGGTTTTTGGGGGAACACTCCCTCTTCGGAGTCAGGAAGCAGGCGTGTGTTGTTCCTCGTCACGTGCACTGTGGCTTTAAGCCTCAGCTGCCCACTTTCCTGTTATGAGCCAGCTTTGGTGCTTTCTGTCCTGAAGTGATAAATTTTTGCTTGTTTAGTTGTGTTTTTATGTACCATATTCTGTTCCACAAAACTACTGTCCTGTGGTTTGGGGTAGGAGCATCAACTCCTACTCAGAATCCAGTAATTCTTGCTTGCTGGGGAAATCCGCGCTTTCTGCCTGCTCTATCCACCTCCAGGGGACTCTCGTCTCATCCCCAGCTCTGACGGGGGCTGGTGGGTGTATCCTGGTGGGGTTACGCTACACATTGCAGTCTGGCTTACCTTGCTTTGGGGTTTTCAAAGCCAGAAATGCTTGAACTGCCTGGCCCATCCTGAAATGCCATTTGGTTGGGAATTTTATATATTGCTGGGGATTGAGGGTGGAGATCATAATTTCCCAGCTATGACCTTTAACTCTCAGTCCCACGTGATCCATGACCTTTCTAACGTGCATATTCCCTCGAAGGAAAACGTATGCTCCTTGTACCTCCGCCGGGACTCTCAAATGAGCTATACGCACAGCGTACTCAGCTGTGGCCAGATTCTGAGCATTGATTTTGTCTTTAAGGGCAAACAAATGTTTGTGGAGCATACTGACACAATGCAGCAGACATCAGAGAAAGACAGGATCACTGTGGTCACAATTTGGAAGGGTTTTTAGAAAGAACATGACATCTTTTTTTCTAAAGACAGAAGCCTGACTTCCAGAATAGATGGGATTTGACAGATGGAAAAGGCAAGAGAGAATTCACACAGCAGGACTAGGAGGAGGAAAGGCTCAAAAAGGCTGGGTGGTGGTGAGGCACGCACAGGGCCAGTGGAGCAAGAAGTGCTCAGCAGAACCCAAGGGCCTCAAAGGCCAGACTAGGGAAGCTTACTCATAGTGTGCCTAGCTGCTTTCTTTCAGCTCTTTATTATGAAGGCTTTTCAATTGTGGCCAAATGAGGGGGCTTCCCTGGTGACTCAGACAGTAAAGAATCTGCCTTCCATGCAGGAGACATGGGTTCGATCCCTGGGTAAGGAAGATCCCCTGGAGAAGGGAATGGCTACCCACTCCAGTATTCTTACCTGGAGAATTCTATGGACAGAAGAGCCTGGTGGGCTACAGCCCATGGGGTCACAAAGAGTCTGACATGATTGAGCGACTAACCCTTTATAAGTAACCTAAAATGTACCATATTAACCGTCTTTAAGTGGACAGTTTTGTCTCTTTCAGCTAGTTCACTCTCTTGTGCCACCATCACCCCCATCCATCTCTATCATTGGCCCCAACTGAAACTCCGCAGCCATAAAGCACTTGCCCATTTCCTCCTCCCCTTGCGGGTAGCCACTGTGCTACTTTCTGTGAACTGTCTACTCAAGGCATCTCGGGTAAGTGGAGTCATGCCCTGTTTGTTGTTTTGGGGCCAGCTGATTTCACTTAGCATGGCATCCTCAAGGATAAGCTTGTGTCAGAATTTTCTCCCTTTTCAAGGCAAAATGAACATCCCACTCTGTGAACATACCACATGCGTTTATCTGCTCATCCGTCTGTGGACGTTTAGGTTGCTTCTACCTTTTGGCGGTTGTGAGTCATGGTGCTGTGAATACGGGTGTTCAAATACCTATTCAGATTCCTACTCTTACTCCTTTGGGGTATATACCCCAAAGTGAAATAACTGGATAATAGGGTAATTCCATGTTTAATGCTTTAAGGAATGAGCGTACCATTTTTATCACAAAAAATGTTAAATATTAACAAAAATTAAAAGAAAAGGCATGTACTAACCCCTCCAATTTGAAAGCAAAGTCTCAAACTGGCTGGCCCTAATACACCATTTGATTAGAGATCTTGCTTAAAGTTTGGGACTGAGCGGCAAAGATCATAATTGTCTAGTCTGGCCTTTAGCCTTCCATCCCATAGGCACAAACTTCTCACACTTAGCTCTTTGAAGGAAAATTTATACTCTTCTCCCTCTGAAAGGAACAGATGACATTCATAGGTCCACAATCTAAGTCTAACTAATGCTGCAATTTTCCATATTTACTTCACTTTTCTCTATTCTCTGACTACCTATCAAAAATGTTTGATTCTTAGCGAACTTCTCCAATGTAAATTGCAGACTTCGATGCCCTAAATACCCCAGGATCCTGACATGTCCATATTGTCATTATCACATTCAACAATGTGAATAATAATTTCCTAATATCACCATGCCTTATTCATATTCTCATGTCCACAAGTGTCCCTCAAATGTCTTTTGTGATTGGATCTCTCTTTTTCCAAACCAGAATCTGCTAGCCAAGGGCCATGGGCAGCAGGATTTGACTTTGTCTGGCAGGTGGAAAGCAAAGACTGGAGGTTTTGAGCAGGGAGAGAGGAGGTCAAAGCTGAAAACTGGTATTGCAGACAGCAGCATTTTTCTAGGCTCCCTCTGGGCCATTTTCTAGCTCTTGGGAATGAATTGAAGGGTGAATTCCCTGCTCCGAAGCAAACCAGGAACAGGTTCTAATGGGGCTTGCATCTGACACTTGCTCTCACTAAACTTTCAAACCTCTGAGAAAAAAAGACTTACAGTGAGTCATCAAGTTACCAGAAGTTCTGTATTTACCATCTCCAAGTCCTGTTATTTAAGGCAAGTAACTTGCCAGTTTCAGCACTTTGAGCTTGTGCATTTGGGGTATGTTTAGACACTGGGAATTCACAAAATGTATGATAATTCGTTTTCTTCCTCCTGCTGCCAGGCAAGGATGCTGTCCTAGGTGCTCCAAGGGGTTTCTCTTCCCCAGGATAGCAGTCTTCATCCTCCTTTCCCTCCCTCTCCCTTAAGGTAACCATGAAACCAAGAATGCCTGAATCCTTCATCCATTCCTGAGTCAGCAGGGTGGGTACCGAGTGGCAGCTCTTTACTCAGCAGTGAGGAGGAGTCGAAGGAAATAGAAAGCACTTGAAACCAGGAGAATGAGAACTCACAGCAGTATAATAGTTACAGAATCAGTGCATTGAGCCCAAAGTGTAGGAGATACTTGGATCAAGGAGACATGAAAAAGGGAGAGATGGAGTTGAAGGGTTTTGAAAGATTTGAGGGCGTGGCTGAGAGGTCAGGAGAAGGGACAGGGCTCATCCCCTCAGTACTCTCTGTGGGGTCAGGGCTCAGCTCTAGCCCTGCCTCACCCTCTTCGTGTAAGTCCGTCCCACCCCATGACCTGATGGACATGCCAGCAGCTGGTACTCCCGGCAGCAGAGTCCCAGAGATAAAATGGCAGCCATCTCCCACAAAGATGGTCTCATGTTCTCAAGAAGACCTTTAGTTTTTCTTTCTACTGCTTTTCATGGTTTGTGGTTATCACAGGCCACATACATGTTCTCTTACAGGTGCCATGTGTGGGTTTAGAGTAGGCTAACTAGACAAGTGACTTTCTGGTGTGCAACACTCCATCTGGGGGAACTAGTAGAAAGATATACTTTTCACCCTAAGTTAAGAGGAATTTATTAGCCTCAAATTCCTTTTCCTCTTTAGACAAAGGGATGGGTTCATTTCTTTGCCATTTAACCCCTATTACATATGTTCCTTTTTAGCTTCTAAAGACTGGATGGGTTGATGGAAACTCCTCTTCTTGTCTCAATATATCATGGACAAGCTCTATTGCCTGACCTCTCCTTGGCTGGCACTTCTGAGAAAAAAGACTTACAGTGAGTCATCAAGTTACCAGAAGTTCTGTATTTACCATCTCCAAGTCCTGTTATTTAAGGCAAGTAACTTGCCAGTTTCAGCACTTTGAGCTTGTGCATTTGGGGTATGTTTAGACACTGGGAATTCACAAAATGTATGATAATTCGTTTTCTTCCTCCTGCTGCCAGGCAAGGATGCTGTCCTAGGTGCTCCAAGGGGTTTCTCTTCCCCAGGATAGCAGTCTTCATCCCCCTTTTCCCCTCCCTCTCCCTTAAGGTAACCATGAAACCAAGAATGCCTGAATCCTTCATCCATTCCTGAGTCAGCAGGGTGGGTACCGAGTGGCAGCTCTTTACTCAGCAGTGAGGAGGAGTCGAAGGAAATAGAAAGCACTTGAAACCAGGAGAATGAGAACTCACAGCAGTATAATAGTTACAGAATCAGTGCATTGAGCCCAAAGTGTAGGAGATACTTGGATCAAGGAGACATGAAAAAGGAGAGATGGAGTTGAAGGGTTTTGAAAGATTTGAGGGCGTGGCTGAGAGGTCAGGAGAAGGGACAGGGCTCATCCCCTCAGTACTCTCTGTGGGGTCAGGGCTCAGCTCTAGCCCTGCCTCACCCTCTTCGTGTAAGTCCGTCCCACCCCATGACCTGATGGACATGCCAGCAGCTGGTACTCCCGGCAGCAGAGTCCCAGAGATAAAATGGCAGCCATCTCCCACAAAGATGGTCTCATGTTCTCAAGAAGACCTTTAGTTTTTCTTTCTACTGCTTTTCATGGTTTGTGGTTATCACAGGCCACATACATGTTCTCTTACAGGTGCCATGTGTGGGTTTAGAGTAGGCTAACTAGACAAGTGACTTTCTGGTGTGCAACACTCCATCTGGGGGAACTAGTAGAAAGATATACTTTTCACCCTAAGTTAAGAGGAATTTATTAGCCTCAAATTCCTTTTCCTCTTTAGACAAAGGGATGGGTTCATTTCTTTGCCATTTAACCCCTATTACATATGTTCCTTTTTTTAGCTTCTAAAGACTGGATGGGTTGATGGAAACTCCTCTTCTTGTCTCAATATATCATGGACAAGCTCTATTGCCTGACCTCTCCTTGGCTGGCACTTGCATTCCTGGGGGATTCTGTTTGAAGGTGGAGTCCACCCAATGTCAGCATTTTCTCTCTCTGACCACAGTGGTGTCCTCTGTGCCTTGCACATGACCCTGGAAAGACTGGACAGAAAGCAGCTCTGTGGTAGTTGACCCTCAGCCTGACCATTGGTGGGTTTGGTGTACTTTTTCCAGCCTCCAGGATAGAAACGAATTGAACTTTTCTAGTAGAAAATGGGTATGATGACAAGAATTTAGGCTTCGCGCACAAGAAAAGTTTGGGCTTCCCTGGTAGCTCAGTGGCTAAGAGTCTGCCTTCATTGCAAGAGATGTAACAGACACGGGTTCAATCCCTGGATTGGGAAGATCCCATGGAAAGGGGCATGACAACCCAATCCAGTATCCTTGCCTATAGAGTCCCATGAACAGAGGGGTCTGGTGGGCTACAGTCCATGGGTTCGCACAGAGTTGAACATGACTGAAGCAACTTAGCAAACACGCATGCATGCGTGAGAGAGTTTGGTTTAGATGTGGCCTCCACACGTCCTAGTTTTGGGGATTTAAAGCAAAGTAGGGGACCCTCCTATCTACCACGAGAGGCAACTCAGGAGTCAGATACGGTCTGAATCCCAGCTCTGCCACTTACTGGCTGTGTGGCATTGGGCATGACATCTGTTTTTCTGGGCCTCTGCTTCCTGATCAGTTAGAATACCTGCTTCAAGAGTTGTTCAGGGGGTTATAAATTAACAAATGCCTCACCCGTCACAGTTTCTGGTAACAGAAGCAAAATCATGGCCTCCATGTAGAATACTACTGTCCACGGCTCCTCCATCCCAGAGGTGCAGCCCAGGACACGGCTGCTATTTCTTTCCCACCACCAGTGTTAATATAGAGCTATGGTATTTTGAGCAAATTCTGTCATTCTCCATTTTTCATCTATGCCTGGTTCATTTACAGATTCTAAGATACAGATAAAGCCAATTGCATAGCATATATATTTATGTATATTCTTAGGCCCAGTCCTCCTCCACCCCACTACTCTGAATTTCCCGCAGTGTGCCGGCCCATTTTTAACTTCTTGTCATGTATTTTAAGTATGTGCTGCCCACGAACTCTGGACCCACCTGTGATACCCCTGACCTTTCATCATGATCAGCCTTCTCTTTGTCTACCCACAGTCCCCTGCTGCTGCCTACACCCACTGCATCCTCCTCACTCCAGCTTCCTGGCACCCAAGACACCCCTACCTCTACTGACTTATTTAATGATTTTGACTCTAGTTCTTTAGTTGGGTGAGGTTTCCAAAGAAACGTGACTGCAGATACACTACACTTCTCTATAGAGAAGATCCTATAGAAGAAATTCCATGGACACGTGAAAGAGTTGCTAAGAATTTAGCTGCTCATGTATATAGCGTTGCAGAGCTTCCTTGGAAAAGGCAATAGCAACCCACTCCAATATTCTTGCCTGGAGAATCCCTGTAGACAGAGGAGCCTGGTGGGCTGCAGTCCATGCAGTCGCAGAGTCGGACACAACTGAGCGACTAAGCACAGCCCAGCGCAGCTTTCTGGGTGTCATTGTTTTGATTCTCATAATGAGCTCAGAGTGAGCACAGCTGCTGTGTTATTCCAGTTTTAGGAGCAGGAAACCAAGGGCCCGAGGCAGAGGTCCCGTAAGCCTTCTCTGTGGGTTTGTGGTGGTACCGGAGGCAGATCCGTGACTCACTTGGGTGTTTGGTCCACAGAGCGCTCCCCTCCCCCTTCCTCAGTAAAGAGGAAATGGCATGATGTATTTACTCTGCTTATTTATACACCTATGACTTTTTATATCAGGAGAATGGGAGAAGAGGCTGGGGGTGGGGTTGCGAATGGGTTGGAACCAGAGAGCTATAATTAATTCTTTCTCCCACACACGCCACTGAAATACCACATATGAGAAACAGCTTCACCCGCAAAATGCCGTGATTACGCAGCGTCACTTTGTATTTGGGAGGAAAGGAGGGGTGGTGCTGATTAACAGGTGGAGACGGAATGTTTACAACCGCCTATTACTGGTAATGGAATTATCTTTACCCTCCTAATCATCACCGAGACCAGGACTCCTCCCAGCGGGGCGTCTGGCCGTGCCTTGTGCAAGAAAGAGAGCTAGGCGAGAGGCTTCAGGGTCCTGATAGCCTTCCCTGCCCCCGGGGGCAGTGCAGAATGCAGCCCTGGCGAAGGTGGGGGGGCTTGCACCAGGGCGGAAGCAGCTCTGTCAGTGTCCCTCACCTGTGCCTCATCCCCGTTGTTCCTGGTTGTCTTGGGTACTTCATCACTCAGGAGGCGGATGCCCCAATTCCAGAGGAGGAAAACAGAATCTCTTTCCAAAGGTCCAAACAGACAAATGCCCTACCACGTCTCCCTCCCTGACCCCGCACGCCACCCTCCAGCCTGTTTCCCAGGGCATCCCTGGATCATTCAGCTGACCTCCCCTCCTGGAAGACCCTGATCCCACTGATCAACGGTCATGGGAAGCAGAAGGATCTTTAGGCCTTGCGCAGTCTGGGCTTCTCACATGACAGAGAAGAGTATCAGAAAGGGAAATGATAGAGCAGGGCCATTCAAGCTTTTACCAATGCTCAGGCTGACCCCTGGTTTCCTTTCCTTTTCCTCAGACCTGTATATGTTCCGAGTCAGAAGCCCCTCCAGATGTGGCCTTAAAAAAGAGAAGGTGGGGGACTTCCCTGATAGTCCAGTGGTTACAACTCCATGCTCCCAATGCAGAAGGCCTGGGTTCAATCCCCGGTCAAGGAACTAGATCCCACTTGCCGTAACAAAGATGCCACTCTTGGCAATAAAGATCCTGTGTGTGCACTAAGATATGGTACAGCCAAAAAACAAAATAAATAAAATAAAAAATTTAAAGCAAAAAAGATGGGACAAAACTCGGGGACCAGAGTATTTTTTTAACACTGTGAGTTGGCATGTTTCCTAAAAGTTACTTAGCAGCCTCCTAGGAGTCCACATGATACTAAGAGAAAAATCCTAAGGAAGGTCACCATCACAGTGAAAAAGCACTTCAGTGGCCCCCACTGTTTAGGCAGTGTTGAAAGCCCTCCATCAATTCATTGTGGAGACAATAACACCCTAAGATATTTGTGATTGTTGTCATTCCTGGGAGAAAAAAGAGCCCCAAGAGGATAGAAAGTCCTCCAGATTGAGTACCTTTTTTGTCCTGTGAACATCACTGAGCATTGTGCATGGGCCTTGCATCAGCACCACCCTCACCCCAGGGGACCACGCCTCAGCGTCCCGCTAGTGAAGGTTGATGGTTGTCAGAAAAAAATCAACGTTGGTGCTTGAAGTATTGAGATCATGGGGTTTTCTTCTCTGAATCGTAGTCTAGTCATTAACTGTTTCATTCATTTCTTTGCCTTAGAAATAGCACAGTGAAGAAAAGCAAAGGAAGTGTGACCTTACAGGACTAGAAAAGGTTCCTCTCCCCCGTAGTCCTTGGACCACCTCTCATACTGCGTCCTGAGGGCACTTGCAGCATGAGGACCCTTCTGGGGGGCCCGTCAGTTCAGGAGAAACATCACTTCCTTGAATCCGGCCCCTCCAACCAGCCCTAGTACAGTCAGGCTTTGTACCAGATTGGTGGTCTCCGACTTAGAAGGAGCCTGTTCCGAAATGTTCCCAGCAATACAGGGATCGGGAGCTCAGAACATAGTCTCTGATAGAAACCAGCCTATGAGCAGTCGGCAGGTTTCCAGGCCGCAGGGTGAAAGCCCTTCTGTAACTGAACTGGGAGTTCGGAGCCCCGGGTTCTAGCTCAGCTCTGTGACTGCTCCTGATTTTCTCACTGGAATACTGATTACCTTTATTTTTTTAACATTTACTTATTTTTAGTATCTATTTATTTGACTGCATCGGGTCTTAATTTTGAAGCACATGGAATCTTCATTGCAGATTGTGCTGGCTTCTCTAGGTGTGGCTCACGGGCTCAGCATGTGGGACCTTAGCTCCCTGACCAGGGATCAAACTCACGTCCCCTGCACGGGAAGGCTGATTGTTAACCCCTGAACCATGAAGTCCCAAATGCTGCTTGTCTTTCTGTACTGATTAATATAGAATTTAATCACCATGATGAATCCGTTTCTAACTGGCAGTGCTGGAAATGAATCTGCTTAGTCAGGGGCAGAAGCAGAGCGCCCTGCCCCTGAGCCTTCCGGCAGCTCTTGGGCAGGTGGGACTCTGACGGGAAGGCGCCCGGCTGTGGCTGTGCTAGGGGCTGAGTCCGGGTCATCGGCAGGATCAGGGGGCCGGGGCGGGTGGGTAGGCAAGACTAGGGGGAGAGGTGCCAGAGTGTATAGAGATGGACTTTTTAACATGCTAGGGACTCCGTAAGGAGCCTTTGACAGGGGCTCAGGGTGAGATCAAGGGGGCTTCCCTGCTACCTAAATGGTAAAGAAACTCCCTGCAAGGCAGGGAGACGAAGGTTCCATCCCTGGGTCAGGAAGATCCCCTAGAGACGGAAATGGCAACCCACTCCAGTATTCTCGCCTGGGAAATCCCATGGACAGAGGAGTCTGGTGGGCTACAGTCCCTGGGGTTGAAAAGAGTCAGACTCGACTTAGTAACTAATCCACCACCAGCACCACGGTGATATCAAGGACCAGCTGTAGGATGTTAAGACCTTTACCCAGTTGGCTCTGGTCTTAGGACCTTTGCTAGAACTTTGCGGCAGCTCTTGGAGTCTAGCCAGAGGGTTAATTTAAGTTCTTGATTCCCATTGCAAGGAGGAGACCTCTTCATGCCTATTTCTTCTAAAAAGTCTCTGTCCTCTAGATAAAGTGCACTGAGACTCATGGCTCCTTGGTTCTGCTGCACTGCAGCTGTGACCCAGCCTGGGAACACCCCAAGGAGGCACAGGAGCTGAGATGGCCGACACCTCTCCTCTCCACCGCTTGGCTCCTGCCTTCTCTACCCACACCCCGCTCCTCCTCCCCTTGGGGCTTCTTTCCTCCCCAACACTTGGTGTCTCAGACACCAATGAGGGCTTTTCTCTGGGCCATCCGCAAGAGCACATGGGAGGCAAATTAGACTGTTAGGCAGGCAGCAGAAGATAGTCTTTGCTAGAACAGTTTGATGGAGAGTCCTGTGTTTTCTGGAAGCGCCAGGAGGGGCCGCAGAGGTCTCCAGTGAGCTTGGTCTAATGGCCTCAGGTGGGGGCTCCCAGAGCTGGCAGGCTCTGGTCACCCTCCTCTGTGTATGGGTGAGGAGTCTGAGCCCCAGAACAAGTGAAATGACTTCTCCAAGATCACAAAGCTTGGAGGCGACAGATGGGGAATGGCTCTGCTGTTTGCCGTTGTTGACGCTCCTCCTGCCTGACCTTTCCTGAGAAGGGGCACTAAGGAGAGAGGCTCTGCAGGGCATTTTCATCAGTAGCTCCCCAGTCATCCCAAATTAGCAAGCATCAAGCTGCAATCAGGGACTGTGCGGGCAGCCCAGATACCGCACCTGTGTGCTTCCTTGGCTTTTCTTTTCTTAACTTTGGAAAGGTTTCCTATCGATGCAAATTCAGACCCAATTTATCTCCCCTTCCTGACTCCCCTCCCATTTTCCTCTTATCTTCAAGGGCCTACCTGCAGTACCTCGGGGCCTCGCCTTTATCTCACTGCCAGCCCTGGCCAGTTGAGGCATTTGCCTAATTACTCCTGGATTTTGGCCGCAGGCATCTAACTGGATCCCTGGACCTCTGTTTGTCCCTGATTCAGACACCGCCATCCTAACTGACAGGATGAACGTTGAGGGAGGTCGTGGGAACTGTGGGGTGCGGTGCGTCACATTTTATCCTATTCACTGCTACATGGTCACAGCAGAATCGTGATTAAGAACTCAAGCCTTCTGATTCCAATTTCCAGGTTATGGTAAGGAAATGTTCCCTCCAGAGACTTCCCTAATGGTCCAGGCTCTAAGACTCCAAGTTCCCAGGGCAGGGGGTCCAAGTTCAATCCCCGGTCTCAGAGCTAGATCACAGATGCTATAAGTAAATATCAAAGATCTTGTGTGTGGCAACTAAGACCCAGCACAACCAAACACATTAAAAAAAAATTTTTTTTAAATATATTCTTTTAAAAAGCTTTTAAAAAATGTTCTCTATAATCACAAATGTTCTCTATAATCACAAATGTCCTAGGAAGATAACTGGTCCTAATCTGGGTTTGCTAGACACCCCTGAGTCTCTGCCCAGGAGGGCAGATTCACATCTGTTTTCCATGTACGGGTCTTCGCCGTTTTTCAGAAGGCGGTTTATGGATGTCATTTGTTAGCGTTCTTGGCTGGCATATTGGTCCGCATTATAGGGACAGTCACGTGACTTCCCGGCTGCTAACCCGTCAAGTGTGTATCTACCTCTCTGCATTCTCTTCTGCTGCTGCTCCCTGAGATTTTCTATTTCACTCTCCTTTTTAAAGTGGTGTCTTACTTTGGGCCTGGAGATTTTCACTGCCTCTCCTTGCCTCGCTATTTTTGAAAATAAATGCACAGGTATTCTCCACTTGAAAAGAAAGCTCAATGGGCAACAAAATACATATTCGGGAACTTGGAAAACAGTCTCAGATGCAGCAGATTCTTTTGGGATCTGGGAACACAAAGATGAACAGAGGCCGGGATCTGTTCCCAAGGAGTTGGTGGTTAAGCTATAGACGTGGACACAAAACATAACAACATGATGTACAACTGCTAGAAGTCATCATGCACCCACTGGCAGGAGTTCTTCTTGTAGCAGGCACCCTGATACCCCAGGAGTTTCAGGCCTGAAACAAGTTTGATTGAGTTCACTGCTTAGACTTTTTTATCATTTGTACACCTAGTCGCCAGATGATAAGAACAAAGATTTGTGCAGATTAGCTCAGGCCAGATTTCAGAAGCACAAACACATTCCTTTTCCCAGTCCCCTCTGCCCTAAATTCCCTAGCTGCTCAAACACACCTGCATTTTTCTGCCTGATCCCACTGTCCCTGCGCGGGCCCCGAGATGTACTTGTCACTTTGGCTTGGGTCAAAGGCAGGCATGCCCTGCCTTTCCCAAGTCTGTTTCATCTTTCCTAGAACCTCCTTTCTCCTCTTCTTTGTTCCAAGCTGGGAATACACCCACCCATTCCCAGAATAGTGTCTTTTACCCATACTCTTGTTTGAGGCAGCTGGCAGCTTTACATGGGAGCTAAGTTGCATGTGATTCTGAGAAAAGATATTTAAGTTCTCTCGTCAAGTGAGGGCCTAGATAACGCTCTCACAAAGACGGCTGTGGCCTGCTCTTCCTGGGTGCTGGGGTTGGGGGATAGTCAAAGAAGGCTTCAGGAAAAAGTAGCCTTTGAGCTGGGGCTAGAGCAGGGAAGGTGTTCTCTGTATGGAGGGTCACTGGTGGGGCAGCGTGAAAGCTGAGGAAGGACATGATGTGTCTTTGTCTCTGGCCTGTCCTCTCTGACCCAGATTAGATGGTGACCAGTTGTCCCAATGTTCTATTGTCTTCTCTTTTATTCTCTAAAATCTCCAAAGGTTGAGGACCACTTCCTGAGATTTTCTATTTCACTCTCCTTTTTAAAGTGGTGTCTTACTTTGGGCCTGGAGATTTTCACTGCCTCTCCTTGCCTCGCTATTTTTGAAAATAAATGCACAGGTATTCTCCACTTGAAAAGAAAGCTCAATGGGCAACAAAATACATATTCGGGAACTTGGAAAACAGTCTCAGATGCAGCAGATTCTTTTGGGATCTGGGAACACAAAGATGAACAGAGGCCGGGATCTGTTCCCAAGGAGTTGGTGGTTAAGCTATAGACGTGGACACAAAACATAACAACATGATGTACAACTGCTAGAAGTCATCATGCACCCACTGGCAGGAGTTCTTCTTGTAGCAGGCACCCTGATACCCCAGGAGTTTCAGGCCTGAAACAAGTTTGATTGAGTTCACTGCTTAGACTTTTTTATCATTTGTACACCTAGTCGCCAGATGATAAGAACAAAGATTTGTGCAGATTAGCTCAGGCCAGATTTCAGAAGCACAAACACATTCCTTTTCCCAGTCCCCTCTGCCCTAAATTCCCTAGCTGCTCAAACACACCTGCATTTTTCTGCCTGATCCCACTGTCCCTGCGCGGGCCCCGAGATGTACTTGTCACTTTGGCTTGGGTCAAAGGCAGGCATGCCCTGCCTTTCCCAAGTCTGTTTCATCTTTCCTAGAACCTCCTTTCTCCTCTTCTTTGTTCCAAGCTGGGAATACACCCACCCATTCCCAGAATAGTGTCTTTTACCCATACTCTTGTTTGAGGCAGCTGGCAGCTTTACATGGGAGCTAAGTTGCATGTGATTCTGAGAAAAGATATTTAAGTTCTCTCGTCAAGTGAGGGCCTAGATAACGCTCTCACAAAGACGGCTGTGGCCTGCTCTTCCTGGGTGCTGGGGTTGGGGGATAGTCAAAGAAGGCTTCAGGAAAAAGTAGCCTTTGAGCTGGGGCTAGAGCAGGGAAGGTGTTCTCTGTATGGAGGGTCACTGGTGGGGCAGCGTGAAAGCTGAGGAAGGACATGATGTGTCTTTGTCTCTGGCCTGTCCTCTCTGACCCAGATTAGATGGTGACCAGTTGTCCCAATGTTCTATTGTCTTCTCTTTTATTCTCTAAAATCTCCAAAGGTTGAGGACCACTTCCTCCTGAAAGACCCCCTACAAGCACTGCTAAAGGGAGCAAGGGGAGCTGGTGGACCATGAACAGATCCAGTCTCACATGGCTAACTGATGAGCTAGGCAAGTTAGAGCCTGACAGCCCAGAGCTCCTGATTCTTTCCAGTGCCACAGAATAATTTCAGAAAGTGAAAGACATGAGTCCCATGCAGAATCGGATGGACTGGTCTCAAAAGTTTACCCAGCTTATTAATTGATGAGGGAACCAGTAGCATGGTATATTAGTGGTTCAAAGACTGCTGAAGAGCAGGAGGTGTTGTGTTCTGTGTGCTCAGCTGCTCAGTCGTGTCCAACTCTTTGTGACCCTGTGTCCTGTAGCCTGCCGGCCTCCTCTGTCCATGGGATTTTCCCGGCAAGAATCCTGGAGTGGGTGGCCCAGATCCCCTTCTCCAGGGGATCTTCCCGATCCAGGGATCGGATCTGGATCCCCTGCATTGCAGGCAACTCTTTACCGTCTGAGCCACCAGGGAAGCCCTAGCACAGGCCATAGATATTAAAGCTTCTGGAGAAGCCCTCCTGCCCTTCCACACGAGAAGGGAGTTGTCTTTTCCCAGAACTTTAATAATAGAACTGGTCACAGATATTATTGATGTTCTGGGAAGAGGAAACTCCCTTCTAGTGTGAAAGGGTAGGAGGGCTTCTGGAGGAAACCCCTTGGTGCCTGTGGGTTGAGTTAACCTGCTTTCCCCTGTCTGCCCGCGTGGGTGCCTATCTTTATGTGTTCTGCAGAGCGGGGTGTCGGGGCTCCAGGGCAGTTCATCTCCCCCCTCCCACCGGTGCCTGTCAT
Source organism: Tragulus kanchil (assembly GCA_022376925.1). Taxonomy (NCBI): domain Eukaryota; kingdom Metazoa; phylum Chordata; class Mammalia; order Artiodactyla; family Tragulidae; genus Tragulus; species Tragulus kanchil. Next base: position 17,042,351 of record JAIOJX010000030.1, on the reverse strand, counting down.
CAATACCGACGTTTCTCCCGTCGCGGCTGCATCTCAGTGGATCAAATGCTCCTTTCCGTCTGCTTGCGCCGCTAGCTCAGAAGCAAGCTCGTGGATGCTCAGCTCAGACACTGCCCCTGCCCTGCCCCTGTAGCTCTCACTCCTGTCCTCCCTGACTCCATTCTGTCTGTACACCGGCCTGGAGGTGGGTGGACAGATGTGGACTGGGTGAGATGGACAGACTGAAGGAGACAGAGCTTACAGCCCTGGCCAGTTTGGGGCTGTAATGGTCTGGGCTCCCACCAACCTATTATTATAGGCACTTAGCTGAACCAGGAAGAGGCCTGAGGCACCAAGAACTTGGAGGCCTGAGTGTTGACAGCGACCGCAGATAGGAGGAGGGCTCTGGGTTAGAAGCCAAGGGAGTAGAACCGATAAACATATTTCCTTTTCACTGTTTTTCATTTAACCGCCTTAAGAAGGAACCTTGGCCAGAACTCTGTTGGTGTTCTTTCCTTAATACCACATGGCTGGTATAAGTTGCATTTGCCCTCAACTTGCAGCTATTTGAAAGATTGGCCTGAATCCTCATGCAGGTGCTTCCCAGGGTATTGTCAAAGCTCGCCTTGGCCAATAGTAGAGTAGGTGTGACATGTGTAATTCTTCCTCTTCTAGTTGCCACATTAAAAAGAAAGTCCAAAATCAAGCAGGTGAAATGAATACATCTTATGTAGCTCAGTAGGTCAAGAATACCATTTCAACATGTAATCACAATAACAAAGCTTAGTGAGATCGTCTACACTGTCTTCTTTCTACCTTGTGGACTGGTCAAGCTCTAGGGCTTAGTGGCCACACACAGCTCATGTCACTTTTCCTGGACAGCATAGACCTGGGCAGGACAACCTAGGTGCTCGTCAGTGATGACCTCAAGGCCATGGTTCAGCTGGCCTCTTTAGTGAGCCCTACGTCAATCCTAAAGGAAATCCACTGTGAGTGTTCATTGGAAGGACTGATGCTGAAGCTATGATATACTGGCCACCTGATACGAAGAGCCGGCTCATTGGGAAAGACCCTCATGCTGGGAAAGATCAAGGGCATGAAGAGAAGTGGGCAACAGAGGGTGAGATGGTTGGACGGCATCACTGATTCAATGGACATGAATCTGAGCACACTCAGGGAGATAGTGAAGGAAAAGGAAGCCTGGCATGCTGCAGTCCATGGGGTCGCAAAGAGTCAGTGAAGACTTAGCAACTGAACAACGAAAATAGGATGTAAGCAGGCTGAGCTATTTTTCCCCTAACACTAACTGTGTTAGTTCCTAAGCCTGCCATGACACCATGCCAAAGGCTAGGCAGCTTAATACAACAGGAATTTATTGTCTCAGTTCTCCATCCCAGAAGTGCAAGACCTAGGTGTCAGCAGGTTCTCAGGGAGGTTCCTTTCTGCCTCTCCAGCCTCTGGTGGCTTCAGGCAACCTTTGACCATGGCGGCGCCCCTCCAGCCTCTGCCTTGCTCATGACCTTCTCACCGGTGTCTCTGTGTGTCAAATCCCCCAGTTCTTTTTCCTCTAAGGACACCCGTCATTGGTTTTCAGGCCCACCTAAGTCCAGGATGATCTCATATTGAGATTCTTAAGTTAATTTCATCTGCAAAGACCCTATTTCAAAATAAGGTCTTATTCATAGGTGGTAGGGGTTAGAGCTGGGCATATCTTTTAGGGGGTCACAAGGCACCATATTATACCCCTCATACATGTAAGGACATTGGGGCTCCTGTCTCTTCCAGGGTTATGTGGCTGCTTAGGAGCACAGCCAGGATAAGAACCTAGACCTACTGTGTCTGGTCCAGTGTCCTGTCCACTATGCTGAGCATAGTAGCCTTGCCCATGCCCAGCTCGCCATGGGCAAGGCTACAGGCAACAGTCCCTGTGGCAGCCTCTGCTGCAGCGCGTGGGCACATGGCGCTGCTGCCGTGGGCTTTGCTCGCCATCCTTTCCTCCCGCCTCAGCCCAGACTTTCCTGTGCCACCTGTCCTGGGCTGCTGAGTGCATGCTCCATTGTGCTTAGTCATGTCTGATTCTTTGAGACCCCATGGACTCTAGCCCTCCAGGCTTCTCTGTCCCAGGCAAGAATATTGGAGTGGGTTGCTATGTTCTTCTCCTGGTGTCTTCCTGACCCAGGGGTAGAACCTGGGCCTCCTGCTTGGGAAGCAGATTCTTCACACGCTGAGCCACCAGGGCAGCCACATCTCCAACCCTGGACAGCTGCTTCTGCTGATTCCTTACAGTGGAAATGAACATGTTTCTGACCCTCCCTGGTTCCACTGGGGCACTTGAGTGCAGCCAGATCCGGAAGCCTGGAGTCCTAACCCCATGGAGGGAATTGGGACACAGGAACTGCAGTTCCTTGGACAGTCTGGGGCCCTTTGGGCGACTGCACCTTTGGGTGCCTTGCAGAGTATGATGGGCAACAGGCTCTGGTGTCCATATCAGGCCAGGCTCGGGAAGCACCCATGACCTCATGTACCTGGGACAGAGGAGGCACGTGAGGCCTTTCCTCAAGCCCAGAGGCAAGGTCACGAACCGTCTCTCTAGACAACTTCCTTGACTTTACCTGACCTTGATGGTGGGGCCCATCTCTCCAGCTGTAGAATAAGTAAAACACACTTCCCATTTATCTTGCGAACTGAGCAGCAAATGAGCTAAGGTATATAAAAGTTCTTTAATGCAAATGGTGATGATTAACCGTATTATTATCCTGGGCTTCCTGGGTAGCTCAGCTGGTAAAGACTCTGCCTGCAGTGCAGGAGACCCTGGTTTGATTCCTTGGGGGGAAGGGGTTAGAGCTGGGCATATCTTTTAGGGGTCACAAGGCACCATATTATACCCCTCATACATGTAAGGACATTGGGGCTCCTGTCTCTTCCAGGGTTATGTGGCTGCTTAGGAGCACAGCCAGGATAAGAACCTAGACCTACTGTGTCTGGTCCAGTGTCCTGTCCACTATGCTGAGCATAGTAGCCTTGCCCATGCCCAGCTCGCCATGGGCAAGGCTACAGGCAACAGTCCCTGTGGCAGCCTCTGCTGCAGCGCGTGGGCACATGGCGCTGCTGCCGTGGGCTTTGCTCGCCATCCTTTCCTCCCGCCTCAGCCCAGACTTTCCTGTGCCACCTGTCCTGGGCTGCTGAGTGCATGCTCCATTGTGCTTAGTCATGTCTGATTCTTTGAGACCCCATGGACTCTAGCCCTCCAGGCTTCTCTGTCCCAGGCAAGAATATTGGAGTGGGTTGCTATGTTCTTCTCCTGGTGTCTTCCTGACCCAGGGGTAGAACCTGGGCCTCCTGCTTGGGAAGCAGATTCTTCACACGCTGAGCCACCAGGGCAGCCACATCTCCAACCCTGGACAGCTGCTTCTGCTGATTCCTTACAGTGGAAATGAACATGTTTCTGCGACCCTCCCTGGTTCCACTGGGGCACTTGAGTGCAGCCAGATCCGGAAGCCTGGAGTCCTAACCCCATGGAGGGAATTGGGACACAGGAACTGCAGTTCCTTGGACAGTCTGGGGCCCTTTGGGCGACTGCACCTTTGGGTGCCTTGCAGAGTATGATGGGCAACAGGCTCTGGTGTCCATATCAGGCCAGGCTCGGGAAGCACCCATGACCTCATGTACCTGGGACAGAGGAGGCACGTGAGGCCTTTCCTCAAGCCCAGAGGCAAGGTCACGAACCGTCTCTCTAGACAACTTCCTTGACTTTACCTGACCTTGATGGTGGGGCCCATCTCTCCAGCTGTAGAATAAGTAAAACACACTTCCCATTTATCTTGCGAACTGAGCAGCAAATGAGCTAAGGTATATAAAAGTTCTTTAATGCAAATGGTGATGATTAACCGTATTATTATCCTGGGCTTCCTGGGTAGCTCAGCTGGTAAAGACTCTGCCTGCAGTGCAGGAGACCCTGGTTTGATTCCTGGGTTGGGAGGATCCTCTAGAGAAAGGATAGGTTATGCACTCCAGCATTCCTGGGCTTCCCTGGTGGCTCAGAGGGTAAAGAATCTGCCCACAAGGCAGGAGACCTGCGTGCAATCTCTGGGTTGGGAAGATCTCCTGAAGGAGGGCATGGCACCCACTCCAGTATGCTTGTCTGGAGAATCCCATGGACAGAGAAGCCTGGCGGGATGCAGTCCATGGGGTCACAGAGTCGGACACAACTGAGTGACTGAGCACAGCAGAGCACTTCCCCTTAACCATCCACAGACTGAAATCCAGACTGTGGAGCTACTTGATCCTCTGCCCAGAGGTGGGGCCAGCAACCCAGACCTTTCAGGGCCTGCCCTCCTGGGGTCCAGCTTAAAGGAGGAGGCGTGTGCCTCCCACTGCCATGGAAACCTCTGGGATTGGGCTTCCTGGTGTTCTGAAACAGCTGTGACAGGCTCTACAGCTAAATTTCCATTTTAATAGCTGTGTCAGAGCGTCAAAATGTCTATGTTGCATTCAGTCCTCATTAAAATGGAAGCCCATTGCCACCGGGTACAGAGGAGGTGTGCTGCATTATTTATTGTTTTTCATCTGTTTTCCTAAAACGGGGCTGTTCAGGTTCAAATGGCAGATAAAATTGCCACCTACTTACCTCCACCCTGTCATTTTCCAGCTCACATCTCTTCACTGCATGTTGTATGCTAAATGCTGCATTACCAGGGTGTCAGAAGGCCCAAGGGTAACCTCAGAAATCTTATCTGTCTACTTGCTGGCAACATGTAGGGGTAATTTCTGCTGCTTCCTTTTCCCACAAGGTTCCTGGCTCTGGTTTTCATCTCTCTGCATTCTGGCCTCTTCTCTATCTTGTGCTCCATGAGGCCCCTCCCCTAAGTTTTCAGGAAGTTTCTACCTTGCTCTATTCATTGTTTTGTCCTTGCCTTCTGTCTTGACCCTCTACTAGACCCAACCCCTCATGCTACTCCCAGATCATACCAGCTTCCCTGGTGGCTCAGATGGTAAAGAATCAGCCCGCAATATAGGAGACCTAGGTTCAATTCCTGGGTTGGGAAGATCCCCTGGAGAAAATGACAACCCACTCCAGTACTCTCACCTGGAGAATTCCATGGACAGTGGAGCTTGGTGGGGTAACAGTCCATGGGGCTGCAGAGACAGAAGTGAGCAACTAACACACACAGAGACACAGACACACACACACATACACACACGGGAAAATGAGAACTACCTCACCACTCATGAATCCTAAGAATTTTTAACAAAGCAAAACAACTACTCACTCCACCCCACATCATTTAGAGACTTTTGTCTGAGTGTATTAAGATTATTTATCATGGCATGATATTCTTACATGATCGCTGTACACATATATTCTTCGTCGAAAGGAAGGACTGCTTTTCCATAACTTTGATCAACTCCTAGAAAAACAGATTAGCTGCTATATATAGGATGCTAAAGTTTTCACTTAATAAAATAACATATTCTAGCTAGGATGAGAGAGAAACCGTTTGTGTGGGCATACATGCCAATAGGGTTTTAAAATATTTATTTATTTGGCTGTGCTGAGTCTTAGTTGCAGTATGTGGGATCTAGCTCCCTGACTAGGGATCAAACCCAGGCCCCCTGCACTGGGAGACTGGAATCTTAGCCACTGGACCACCAGAGAAGCCCCAGGTTTTTTTTTTTTTTTAAATAATTCTGTACCTTCAGTATCATAAGATAAAACTCCTATAATGAACTCCATGTCACTCAAACTCTAAAACTGAAGTGGGATTTTGCTCCAATTTACACACTTCCAGAATTCACAGCCCCTGGCTGCAAGAGCTAGAGATGTAATGAAGTGGATTTCAATTTCTCTTTAATGAATTAACAAAGAAAATGAAGTGTTTTGAATGGGGCTGAGTAAAAGAAGGACCACAATTCTTTCATGTCCAGTTTTGGTTTTTTGGTTCTGTAAGCCAAGGCTTGGCAAGCGGTGGCCCATGGGCCAAGTCCAGGCCATCTGACTGGGTTTGCACCACCTCTGTACTTCAGTGGCTGAGTTGAGTGGCAGTGGCAACAAAGACCCTATGGCCTGCAAAGCCTAAACTATTTAACATCCAGCTCTTTAAAAGAAAAGTTGGCTGACCCTTGTAAAGAATCAGCCCGCAATATAGGAGACCTAGGTTCAATTCCTGGGTTGGGAAGATCCCCTGGAGAAAATGACAACCCACTCCAGTACTCTCACCTGGAGAATTCCATGGACAGTGGAGCTTGGTGGGGTAACAGTCCATGGGGCTGCAGAGACAGAAGTGAGCAACTAACACACACAGAGACACAGACACACACACACATACACACACGGGAAAATGAGAACTACCTCACCACTCATGAATCCTAAGAATTTTTAACAAAGCAAAACAACTACTCACTCCACCCCACATCATTTAGAGACTTTTGTCTGAGTGTATTAAGATTATTTATCATGGCATGATATTCTTACATGATCGCTGTACACATATATTCTTCGTCGAAAGGAAGGACTGCTTTTCCATAACTTTGATCAACTCCTAGAAAAACAGATTAGCTGCTATATATAGGATGCTAAAGTTTTCACTTAATAAAATAACATATTCTAGCTAGGATGAGAGAGAAACCGTTTGTGTGGGCATACATGCCAATAGGGTTTTTTAAAAATATTTATTTATTTGGCTGTGCTGAGTCTTAGTTGCAGTATGTGGGATCTAGCTCCCTGACTAGGGATCAAACCCAGGCCCCCTGCACTGGGAGACTGGAATCTTAGCCACTGGACCACCAGAGAAGCCCCAGGTTTTTTTTTTTTTTTAAATAATTCTGTACCTTCAGTATCATAAGATAAAACTCCTATAATGAACTCCATGTCACTCAAACTCTAAAACTGAAGTGGGATTTTGCTCCAATTTACACACTTCCAGAATTCACAGCCCCTGGCTGCAAGAGCTAGAGATGTAATGAAGTGGATTTCAATTTCTCTTTAATGAATTAACAAAGAAAATGAAGTGTTTTGAATGGGGCTGAGTAAAAGAAGGACCACAATTCTTTCATGTCCAGTTTTGTTTTTTTGGTTCTGTAAGCCAAGGCTTGGCAAGCGGTGGCCCATGGGCCAAGTCCAGGCCATCTGACTGGGTTTGCACCACCTCTGTACTTCAGTGGCTGAGTTGAGTGGCAGTGGCAACAAAGACCCTATGGCCTGCAAAGCCTAAACTATTTAACATCCAGCTCTTTAAAGAAAAAGTTGGCTGACCCTTGCCTTGAGTGTACACTCTGTAGTTCAACACCCATGAGCGGGTCCAGGATCCATGGGTGGACCTCTTGGCAGGAACGGTCCCTGAAATATTCAACCCGAAGGTTTTGAAAGGCTGCCTTGCTTGATGTCTGAACCAACCACATTAAGCCAAAACACACCAAGACCAAAGACACAGGGCTCTGTGGTCCAGAGTGCACACACGCACGCACGCACACACACAACAGCAACTCAGTGCCACATAATCAGAAGGTTGTGTTGGTTAAGATTGTTCTTTGTAGACCGTGTACCACTAGGTCTCCTGTCTTGTGCTGCTCTTCTCAGGAGTGAAAATAGCACCACTTAACAACGACTAGTAGTCCATTAGTGGCAAGAGTCCCTAACCTGTTGAAGGCTTAGAGTACACTTCAGCATCTGACATATAGTCAGGCCACTGGGGAAGGTGCGTGGAATAAGGGCTCATTGTGCAGCCAAGGAAACTTCAGTACAGAAATAGGAACGTTTCCATGTCACACACATGGGAGCCTCGGAACTGGTTAGAACCCAGAATGACGCCTGAGCCTGTGTCATGACCAGCTGGTATCTCTGGGGACCCTGTCTTTTCTTAGTGTCCATTGAAATGGGATTTTATCTACATTTCACAAGATCAGAGAGTTTTAGAGCCGAAATACTTTGCTATTCATCTAGTCTGGCGTATGTCATTTTGTCAGTAGGAACAGACATTGAGAGGCTGTGTTAAAGTTGAGGAAACACACTTACCAAGATTCTCTTGCTTGATGTTCATGTCAACTCCACGAAGTGGGCAGGTCTCCTTTTCAGAAAAAGAACAGAGGACCTAGTAAGAGTCAGAGCTGGGCCTGGTCTCTGAGTGTTGTTTCTATTTCCAGAAGTCTACGTGACCTGAAGATGCACTGATTCAATTCGTCTCGGAGTCCTCTAGCTTGTTGCCAACTGCACTGGGGCTCGAATGAGACTGAAAATACAGTGATCCTAGATCCACTGGGCTAGACAGGGAAGCTAAGAACATCTGATCCCCTCCCCAAGAGAAAGACAGTGAAAATGTTTGTCACTCAGTCATGCCTGATTCCTTGCAACCCTGTGGACTGTCGCCTGCCAGGCTCCTCTGTTCATGGAATTCTCCAGGCAAGAACACTGGAGTGAGCTGCCATTTCCTTCTCCAGGGGATCTTCCCGATCCAGAGATCGACCTGGTCTCCCACATTGCAGGCAGGCTCTTTACTGTCTGAGCCACCAGGGAAGGAAGTCTGATTCCGTCCCCAGGAGAGGACGGAGCAGTCCTGAGGCTCCTGGGGGTGGTTTCCAGCGACAGCTGGCTACCCGCTCAGTGCACGTTGATTGAACATGCTGTGCCAGGCACTGAAATCAGGGGTTCCCAAACCGGACGGCTTGTTAGAACAAAGTCGCCATTCAGTAGATCTGTGGTGGTACCTGAGAATTTGCATTTCTCTCAAGTTCCCAGGCTGATGGGGCTGCTACCCAGGATCCCACTTTGGGGGGGAACCCCCACCCCAGGCTGGGAGAGGCAGGGAATAGGGCTCATTGTGCAGCCAAGGAAACTTCAGTACAGAAATAGGAACGTTTCCATGTCACACACATGGGAGCCTCGGAACTGGTTAGAACCCAGAATGACGCCTGAGCCTGTGTCATGACCAGCTGGTATCTCTGGGGACCCTGTCTTTTCTTAGTGTCCATTGAAATGGGATTTTATCTACATTTCACAAGATCAGAGAGTTTTAGAGCCGAAATACTTTGCTATTCATCTAGTCTGGCGTATGTCATTTTGTCAGTAGGAACAGACATTGAGAGGCTGTGTTAAAGTTGAGGAAACACACTTACCAAGATTCTCTTGCTTGATGTTCATGTCAACTCCACGAAGTGGGCAGGTCTCCTTTTCAGAAAAAGAACAGAGGACCTAGTAAGAGTCAGAGCTGGGCCTGGTCTCTGAGTGTTGTTTCTATTTCCAGAAGTCTACGTGACCTGAAGATGCACTGATTCAATTCGTCTCGGAGTCCTCTAGCTTGTTGCCAACTGCACTGGGGCTCGAATGAGACTGAAAATACAGTGATCCTAGATCCACTGGGCTAGACAGGGAAGCTAAGAACATCTGATCCCCTCCCCAAGAGAAAGACAGTGAAAATGTTTGTCACTCAGTCATGCCTGATTCCTTGCAACCCTGTGGACTGTCGCCTGCCAGGCTCCTCTGTTCATGGAATTCTCCAGGCAAGAACACTGGAGTGAGCTGCCATTTCCTTCTCCAGGGGATCTTCCCGATCCAGAGATCGACCTGGTCTCCCACATTGCAGGCAGGCTCTTTACTGTCTGAGCCACCAGGGAAGGAAGTCTGATTCCGTCCCCAGGAGAGGACGGAGCAGTCCTGAGGCTCCTGGGGGTGGTTTCCAGCGACAGCTGGCTACCCGCTCAGTGCACGTTGATTGAACATGCTGTGCCAGGCACTGAAATCAGGGGTTCCCAAACCGGACGGCTTGTTAGAACAAAGTCGCCATTCAGTAGATCTGTGGTGGTACCTGAGAATTTGCATTTCTCTCAAGTTCCCAGGCTGATGGGGCTGCTACCCAGGATCCCACTTTGAGAACCACTGGACTCAAGGCTGGAGAGGCAGGGGTTGAACCAGGGGCGGCTGTAGTTCCTTCCGTCCCTGGGGCTTACGTGTGTGAGTGGATGAGTGAGTGGGCCTCGCAGGGGAGAAGGGGGAGTGAGGAGAGATACCATCGCAGTGCTGTGGGGGAAAAGTTATGCTGCGGTCAGGGTGCCAGGGGGAGGGAGCAGAGGAAAGAAGCCCTCTCAGTCTGACCCGGCACAGGAGGCTTTGTGGAGGAGGTGGCCTGGGAGGACTGAAGGCCCAGGAGGGGTCGTCCAGGCAGATGAGGGGAGTGGGTTTGCCCCCAAGGAGCAACAGGTGAAAAGGCCCAGAGTTAGGAGTGCAGGAGTCTGGAGAGACAGGATGAGTCGGGTTCCCGTTCATTAGCGTCACAGGTGCCCTCATGGGCTAGAGGCGCTGGGGGTGGGGATCAGACTGGAGGAGATGAGGCTGGGGAGGGAACGCAGGAGTCAGACCACGCAGGGACTGGGATTTCATCCTAAAAATGGGGGTGGGGCGCTGCAGGATCCTCAGTTGTGAAACGCCAAGATCAGATGTGCACTGGGCAAGGACGTAGCGACTCCCAAGTTGGAGCAGGGCCACCACATAGCCCTGCCAGGAGCGGTAACGAAAGCCCGTGAGAGACGGGGGGAAAGCCACTGCGAAGAGTCGGGGCGAGGGTGGTGAGAAATTCTTCTCAGCTGCATTTTATTTATTTATTTATTTATTTAAATTAATTAATTTATTTATTTTGGGGCGGGGGTTGGGGAGGGAGGGGAGTGGGCGGGCCACTTCTATTGGTCTTTCATTTCTCTGTTTTTCATCCGTCTTTGTTCTTTGGCTCCTGTGGGCCTCCCATCGCGGTGGCGTCTGTTGTCGCAGAGCACCAGCTCTGAGCGCATGCGCTCCAGAGCTCCGGCTCGGTGATTGGACACATCGGTCCAGCCGCTCCGCGGCACGTGGGATCTTCCCAGGCCAGGGCTCGAACCGGCGCCCCTTGCACTGCAAGGCGGTGTCCTTATCCACTGGACCACCAGGGGAAGCCCTCAGCTGCATTTTATTTGGGACCCTTGCTAACTGCCTTTTAGGCCATTTAAAAAAAAAAAATCATAAGCTAGTTATTGAGTGTCTCAAGACTCAGGAAGGTGAAATGTTCATTTTGATTCCATTTTGCTGTATGACCTTGGGCCAGTTACTTAACCTCTCTGTGTAGCTGTTTCCACATCTGTGAAATGAGGAGAAGTGTGTGTGTGTGTGTGTGTGTGTGTGTGTGTGTAGTATCTGGGACAGTGTTTAAGTAAAATGCCTTCAGGTACACAGGTACATGGGAAGTGTCCCCCTCCCCGGGTTTGGCGTTTTTATTAATTTATTTGAGTTAGTCGACTTTTTCTGCTTTCCTAGGAAAGATGATAAGGCAGGATATTTCTGTTTCATCTCTGGTCTCTGTAATTAGCCTGTTTTCTTTAAGAAAGAGAACAAAAGTCTCTCCCAGTATACAATTGTAAGTGCTTGTCCTCTTTGACTGTCTTTGTCTTTGCCTTTTTTTTTTTAAGAAGTAATTTCATGGCTTGTGCACTTGAGAATCCATCAGGAAAGCAGGAGCGCAGGCCTTTGCTATCTGGCAGAGGATCGCTCCTGCTGGGCGCTCATTGGCAAAGCACAGCTCTGTTAATTAACACAATGTGGGATTTGAGCTCTCCGCGCTTCTTGCCTTTTTTTTCCGCTTGGGGTTGGCGCTGTGGCCTCTCTCCTCCTCTGAGCCCTGGGGACACGTGTGCCTCGGGGCTGCGCCTTGTGTCCTGGCTCCTCCTGGGCCCAGCAGCCTGGAGGACGAGGCCACGTGTCTTCCTCACCCTCACCTGTCCTGGCTGTCTGGTTCTGGTTTTTTTTTTTTTTTTCTTACCTCAACATCCCCATCATCTACTTTCTGGAAAATTTCCTGATTTCTCCACGGTGTAAAAAGAGACTTCCATTTCTATTCTGAGCACTTGGCTTGACTTGGCGTGCCTCCCCGGTCTTCGGCAGGGCGCCTGGGCTGTGTAACGAGCCTCTCTCCGCGCTGCGGCCGCCGGCCCCGATGAGCACTTCTGTGGATGCAGATGTAGCCAATTCCCCCAGACGCAACCTCTTCACAGATGCGCTCAGCAGCGAAGGCTCCAGCTCTGTGTGTTCCCCCCTCCTACTTCCCTTGAGACGGTATCCTCCGGTGTCTTTTTTTTGTTTTATTAGGTAGATTGGATTGGCCAGGAAAAACCCAGATGAACTTCTTGGTCCACCCAGTATAGGCTCGGACAGTAATGAATCTGCCTGCCATGCAGGAGACTGGGTTCAACTGCTGCGTCAGGAAGATGCCCTGGAGAAGGGCATGGCAGCCCACTCCTGTATTCTTGCCTGGGAAATCCCATGGACAGAGAAGCCTGGTGGGCTGCACTTCCCGGGGTCGCAAAGAGTCGGACGTGACTTTCACTTTCAGTGTCTAAACCAGAGCTAATAGTGGGCTGTAATAACCCCCTCCATCCGCCCCCGCCCTCCACAACTCTGGCCTGGGACCAGTCACCAGACACCTAGAAATAGCCGGAGATGAAGTGACTTGGGAAATTCTCCATGGAGTCCATTTCTTATGCAGACCTCCGGACCTCTTTATTGATATCAGCTCTGAAAGAACTTGGAAAAGTGAAGAGAGATGTACCATGCAGTGTACTGTCACTGTTGCCACCCCTGTCATGTTAACAATGAGCCACGGTGGCCCCTGAACTGTATCCTTAAAAATGGTCATGATGGGGCTTCCCTGGTGGTCCAGTGGGTAAAGAGTTTGCCTTGCAGTACAAGGGGCACTGGTTCCATCTCTGGCCCAAGAAGACCCCACGTGCCGTGGAGTGGCTGGATTGGTGCGTCCAGTTACGAAACAGCGCTCTAGAGTGCATGCGCCCAGAGCTGGTGCTCTGCAACGGGAGAGGCCACTGTGATGGGAGGCCCACACAGGCCAGAGAATAAAGATAGATGAAAAATAAATGATGACTTAGAGGCAAAAAAAAAAAAAACCTTACAAAAATGGTCATGATGGTAAAGTTTACATTATGTATGTGCATACATGTGTGCTTAGTCACCAGTCATGTCCGACTCACTGTGACCCTGTGGACTGTGGCCCACCAGGCTTCTCTGTCTGGGATTCTCCAGGCAAAAGTACTGCAGTGGGTTGCTATGTCCTCCTCCGGGGGATCTTCCTAACCCAGGGATCAAACCTGTGTCTCATGCATCTTCTGCATTGCAGGCGGATTGAAAAAGCTCTGGAGTTGGAGGGTCGTGATGGTTGTACAACAAAGTGAATGTATTTAGTATCAGCAAACTATACCCTTCAAAACAGTTTACATGGTAAACTTTGTTAGGCGGAAGCACAATTTTAAGAGGTAGGGGGAGGGCACCACCACGAAAACATTTTTAAAGCACAAAATGAACATGTGTGGGAAAACAAAAAGGTAAAAATAACTTTTTTGAAAGCCCACTTATTGATTCAAAGACACTTTCCTAGCTTTAGGACGTACAAATGTATTATGTACAATTTAGGTTGTTCACGGAACTATTGTGTTTTGTGTATTCAATTTAAAAGTATAACTCAGACAACTCACCCATTTATCCAGGGTATTTATGGAGCCTATGTGGGAGGCACGGCACTCAGCACTGGGGAAAACAATCAGTGCAAACTCAGTAATTGAATTTAATGTAAGATGGTCGACGTTTTTCTTCCACATAGTGGAACAAGCTGCTGAACTTTCGGAGTCTAGCCTCTCTAGGCTGTGGTGGGTGATATTGGTGGGTCTCCTGCAGGTCGGCTGCAGAGAGGCAAGGCCAGGTTATCTTTGCTGACAGACTTTTGTTGTGAAGAAGCAAGGAAACGAAGTGGTGGGGAGGTGCTGGGTGGGCAGAGGGGAGCCATGTCCTCAGCTCCACCCCTTCCCAGAGACCTAGCGTTTCTAAGACAGGGCTCTATGGCAACAGGGACTTGCGATTAGGGATTTCAGGCTGAGCTGGAGTGACCTGTCCTTTCTCTATGCCCCCTCACGTCCCTGGATCTCCACAGAGGGTCTGCTGGAACCAGCTTGTCACCCCCACTGGGCAGGGTGTCCCCTGAGTCGTCTCCAAAGCATCAGGTTGTTCTGACAGTTAGATCACTTAGTAAATGCAGAGCTTTGGGGACAGGACTATAGTCAGCACAAGGCGAGGGCCAGGAATATGCTGTCCTCAGTATGAAGAAAGGCACCGTCTCAGGCCATATGAATCAGAATGGGGAAGGCAAGGACCAGGAATAACATCTGACCAACATTTCAACGCTCTGAATCAACCTCAGTCAGATAGAAATTGTCCGTCACCCTGCCGTAAGTGTGCCCTGGGCTTCTGAATGGAGGCCAGTGCAGAAGCAGCTGGATCTTCTCTTATATTTCTGCTTTTGAACCAGGGGCCCAAGAGATTTGCAGCAGCATGAGCTGGTTGACAGCAAGATTCATGCTGTTTATTGACCAAAAAAAAAACCTCTTTTCACTTAAACGTCTGCATTAAGCGTCTGGAAGATGTTGGGTTCTATTTTATCTCAGCCATTTGCACAAGAGTATTTAGTGAGATTCAGATGAGGGATGGCAAAGCAACCACTTTGCCAGCAGCGCGGAGGGTTCTGGGGTACTCAGAGCCAAGCCCAGCTGGAGTCCAGTGCCCCAAACAGCTCACTTCTGTGGAATATCTAATATATCATGCGTGATCCCTTCTAACCCTCATGTTCTGAGGGAAGCCCTGTTATAAGCCCATTTTACACATGGGGAGACTGAGGCTGAGAGATGAGTAAAGCTGCATGGCTGGCAGGAGCCAGTGCTTAAACCCAGGCAATCTGATTCCAGACTCTTCTGTGTCTCAAGAGTCAGCATGTCCACTCTTGATGAAAACACACTGCTGTGACTGGTGAACTCGTCTGCTCTCTTTAGATCTTTGAAAGAACAGCGACACCATGTCACAAAGAAGCATAGATAGTAACACTCTTCTGCCACGTCATGATGGTTTTTAACACGACAAAACTTGTCAGTGGGTCAGCCAAGGATATTTCATGAGCGCATTCTATGCACTAAACAAGGATCAAACCCACGTCTCCTGCATTGGCAGGTGGATTCTTTGCCATCTGAGCCACCTGGGAAGCCCCAGATTGCTTAGTACACAGTTACACAATGGCGTTAAGAGTAACTCAACACATTTAATAATGACTTCTGTTGATACGTGTCATCCATCATGGACGGAGATATTATAGAAAGAGAAAAAAAGTATTTCTTTTGCAAGACCTTGGTTCCTTGGCCCAGGCAACCTCCAGGCATCCTGGCTGTAGGTGAAGTCGTTGAGCGTATTTAGTTTGCAGCTGATCACGGTATTTGGTTCAGAGGCTGATGAGGAGGAAACCTTTGTGGTTAGACTGTGAAGGCCAGAGGATACAGAAAGAACCGCCTGAACGTCCTCCGTACTTAAGTGCCTCAGCTAAGCCTAGGAACATTTGTTTGTTGCTGTATTTGTTTTTGAATCACTCTGACTATTTTCCTCTTTCATTGTAAAAGCAACACATGCTTATTACTGAGAATTTGGAAACCACAGGAAAGGATAAAGAAGAATATAAAAATCCAACATAAGCTTCTTCCCACACAATTAACCTTTTGGCATATTTTCTTTTGGTCTTTTCTTCTTGTGTCTTATGATTATCATTTGCGAGTCTAATCATTATTATTATATGTCCGGGAACAGCCAGAGTATACAATTTCATATCTCTTTCTTTTCAACATCATTTAATTTCTTTAAAAACATCATCTTTACGGCTGTCTAATAGCCCCTAATGTGAGTATATCATAATTTATTTAACTCTTTCCCAATTAGTAGAATAGTTTAGGTTGTTTTCCCTTTTCACAGTGGGGTTTCTACTGTCTGTGATACACTTCTTACTGAGAAGGATATGTTTGGTCAGCATATAACATTCAGAAATTAATACTTCACTAGAGAATATTTGCAAGTTACTTTTATTTCTCAAACTAATTTACTATCTAGAAATATGGAAATTTCAATATAGAACAGCTAGTGTCTAGCTTTTATCTCTGTTTATTCCCCATACCCACAAATACACTAAGCTACTGTAAATTTATATTTATGTACTTAGTAGTGGTGTCTCTTTAACATGCCCATTATTTAACTTTGATAATTAAATGATCCCTGCGGGGTGCTAACAGTGGGGTAAATTGCATGCATGTGTGTTATGTCATAGTTTGCTTTTGGCCACAGTCAAGTATCAGGAAGACTTTCCAAAGGGTTCAGAGTGGAGCTGAGCTGAATGGGTCAGAACTGGACACACAGACCCAGAGCAGGTGCTCTGTTCAGCATCAGGAAAGGAAAGCGCCTAGGAGGGCAGGGGTGATCACAGATGCATAAGCCATCCAGATGGCCACAGCACAGAGCCAGGAAAGGAAATGCGCCTAGGAGACACAGGGGGTTCAGAGGCTGATGAGGAGGAAACCTTTGTGGTTAGACTGTGAAGGCCAGAGGATACAGAAAGAACCGCCTGAACGTCCTCCGTACTTAAGTGCCTCAGCTAAGCCTAGGAACATTTGTTTGTTGCTGTATTTGTTTTTGAATCACTCTGACTATTTTCCTCTTTCATTGTAAAAGCAACACATGCTTATTACTGAGAATTTGGAAACCACAGGAAAGGATAAAGAAGAATATAAAAATCCAACATAAGCTTCTTCCCACACAATTAACCTTTTGGCATATTTTCTTTTGGTCTTTTCTTCTTGTGTCTTATGATTATCATTTGCGAGTCTAATCATTATTATTATATGTCCGGGAACAGCCAGAGTATACAATTTCATATCTCTTTCTTTTCAACATCATTTAATTTCTTTAAAAACATCATCTTTACGGCTGTCTAATAGCCCCTAATGTGAGTATATCATAATTTATTTAACTCTTTCCCAATTAGTAGAATAGTTTAGGTTGTTTTCCCTTTTCACAGTGGGGTTTCTACTGTCTGTGATACACTTCTTACTGAGAAGGATATGTTTGGTCAGCATATAACATTCAGAAATTAATACTTCACTAGAGAATATTTGCAAGTTACTTTTATTTCTCAAACTAATTTACTATCTAGAAATATGGAAATTTCAATATAGAACAGCTAGTGTCTAGCTTTTATCTCTGTTTATTCCCCATACCCACAAATACACTAAGCTACTGTAAATTTATATTTATGTACTTAGTAGTGGTGTCTCTTTAACATGCCCATTATTTAACTTTGATAATTAAATGATCCCTGCGGGGTGCTAACAGTGGGGTAAATTGCATGCATGTGTGTTATGTCATAGTTTGCTTTTGGCCACAGTCAAGTATCAGGAAGACTTTCCAAAGGGTTCAGAGTGGAGCTGAGCTGAATGGGTCAGAACTGGACACACAGACCCAGAGCAGGTGCTCTCTGTTCAGCATCAGGAAAGGAAAGCGCCTAGGAGGGCAGGGGGTGATCACAGATGCATAAGCCATCCAGATGGCCACAGCACAGAGCCTGTGAAGGAGCGAAGACAGAAAAGAGATTGTGCTGGCAACGAGGGTCAGGTATGAAGAGCCTAAAACTAGGCTCTCAGTGTGGCCCTTACGCCACGAGTCAGTGTGGAGCAATTCAAGGTTGTGAGCCCGGAGGTGACAGAGTGAGTATTGCTTTAAAAGAATTAATCTGGCAGTGGAGCATGAAACAGATTGGAGCAGAGAAATCCTGAGAGGAAGGCCTCTGGGGATCAGATGAACAAGTAGGAGAAGAACGGGGCTCACTGAGCTCCTACTGGGGACCGGATGCCGGCTGTGCATTTCATGTAAATTCTCTCATTTTGCCGCCTGTCCTTAGAGATTGGGAACTTGACACTTGCTGAAGGTCGTGGAGGTAGATGTTATGGAGCCAGAGATTAAAATAACAAAGTTTGGGCTTATTTGACTGCACCAGGGGCAAGGTCAGGCCAGCCAGCGGCAGGGGAGAGGGGAATGATGATCATGGAAGCAGAATTAGGGGAACTTGGCAACTGGTCAGAAGTGAAGGTGTTAAAAAAAGAAAGTGAAAGTCACTCAGTCATGTCCAACTCTCTGCAACCCATGGACTGTAGCCTGCCAGGCTCCTCTGTTCTTGGAATTCTCCATGCAAGAACACTGGAGTGGGTAGTCTATCTCTTCTCCAGGGGATCTTCTGGACCCAGGAACCGGGTCTCCTGCATTGCAGGTGGATTCTATACCAACTCAGCAAGGAGGGGATTCAAAATGCTGCTGGGGTATGGCACGCAGAGGATCATGAGGTTGGTGATGCCATTGGCCCCTTGACAGCGAAGATAAGGAATTGTGTGGTAAGAGGTTCAAAAAGGGGAGCATGCTAGGCAGGGGCTATTGTTGTGTTATGTCATAGTTTGCTTTTGGCCACAGTCAAGTATCAGGAAGACTTTCCAAAGGGTTCAGAGTGGAGCTGAGCTGAATGGGTCAGAACTGGACACACAGACCCAGAGCAGGTGCTCTCTGTTCAGCATCAGGAAAGGAAAGCGCCTAGGAGGGCAGGGGGTGATCACAGATGCATAAGCCATCCAGATGGCCACAGCACAGAGCCTGTGAAGGAGCGAAGACAGAAAAGAGATTGTGCTGGCAACGAGGGTCAGGTATGAAGAGCCTAAAACTAGGCTCTCAGTGTGGCCCTTACGCCACGAGTCAGTGTGGAGCAATTCAAGGTTGTGAGCCCGGAGGTGACAGAGTGAGTATTGCTTTAAAAGAATTAATCTGGCAGTGGAGCATGAAACAGATTGGAGCAGAGAAATCCTGAGAGGAAGGCCTCTGGGGATCAGATGAACAAGTAGGAGAAGAACGGGGCTCACTGAGCTCCTACTGGGGACCGGATGCCGGCTGTGCATTTCATGTAAATTCTCTCATTTTGCCGCCTGTCCTTAGAGATTGGGAACTTGACACTTGCTGAAGGTCGTGGAGGTAGATGTTATGGAGCCAGAGATTAAAATAACAAAGTTTGGGCTTATTTGACTGCACCAGGGGCAAGGTCAGGCCAGCCAGCGGCAGGGGAGAGGGGAATGATGATCATGGAAGCAGAATTAGGGGAACTTGGCAACTGGTCAGAAGTGAAGGTGTTAAAAAAAGAAAGTGAAAGTCACTCAGTCATGTCCAACTCTCTGCAACCCATGGACTGTAGCCTGCCAGGCTCCTCTGTTCTTGGAATTCTCCATGCAAGAACACTGGAGTGGGTAGTCTATCTCTTCTCCAGGGGATCTTCTGGACCCAGGAACCGGGTCTCCTGCATTGCAGGTGGATTCTATACCAACTCAGCAAGGAGGGGATTCAAAATGCTGCTGGGGTATGGCACGCAGAGGATCATGAGGTTGGTGATGCCATTGGCCCCTTGACAGCGAAGATAAGGAATTGTGTGGTAAGAGGTTCAGAATTAGAAGTAGGGGCAGACCACCCTTGCTAAGGTGCCCAGAAAGCCCAGGGGAAAGGTCTGCTTTCCTCTGTAGCATTACTAAACGTCAGAGCAGGGGGGACACTTAGTTCTCAAATATGCAGGTTATACATATATTGGAATGCAGCCTGAGTACAGTTTAATAAAAGTTCAAATAAACTCTAACTTTACGAAAAAGAAGAATACTCTCTTTAAATCCTTTGGTATGTCATAAGGTCCCAGAGACTGAAGGAGCCAGGTTTCAACCTCCTTCCAGTTCTAAAGGCTCAAGTCTTCTTGCCTTGGGTTCTCTGGAGCCTTCTAAGCAGGAAGGCCATGCATTCTTTGCTTTTTAAACTGCTCAAAAGCATCTAGAGGATTCTGCCAGAGGAGTTCATTCTATGCACAGACCCGTGAGTTACAGTACAGGGTTCATGGGAATGTCCCCTCCGCCCCCAACTTCTACACACAAATCCTACAAACCCAGAAGGCTCTGACTCTTTTCCTCTTTTCCAATACCCAGGATGGTGTCCCCAGAGGGCAGAAATGAATCTTGAACTTGAGAATTGCCCTGTGGTGCTGGGCAGGAGGGCACTGGAATTGTAAAGATCTGATGAGTTAGTGTTGGCTGCATAGCTTGGCTACTGTTCCTTTAAAGTCATTCAAGGGATAGAAAAGATTGGCTATCAATATATGAACATCCTGCCTTAAATATTTTATCCATCATGCTTCATCCATCATGAAAAAAAATCCATGATCCACTTTTTTTTTTTTAAGTTGGGAGTAAATCAAACACACTGGCTCCCTTGGAAGAGCTGAAAAAACAACTTTTGCCAAATATCTCCTATTTGATTCTGCGTTTTTCCTAATCTATTGATGACCTTGGGCTCATTCATATGTACCTTACTAGAACAGGCTCCAGTAGCCTGCTACAGAAAGAAGGGCAGAGGGAGATGGGGTGCACATGGGGCCAGAGGGGTGGGCTTGTGCTTCTCTTGCAGAACCAGACAAAGTACATAACAAGCATTTACTTAACAAAAGACCCAACCGCCAAACATCGGCAAAATCTAGAAGTGAATGACTACGCACGAAGCATGAAAAATGTTTCCAGTCACGTGAGACACGTTGAGCATAGAAAGCAAACCATACATAATGGAAAACATTTGAAAACATAACAATGAAGCCATTAGGCATCACTTTGCCACAAAAGGAGTAAGAAAAGGCTTTCTCATCGACTGGCTCTAAGTGAGCTCTGTGCTGTCAGCAGTGCCTGGCACGTAGTAAGTGATGACTAAGCATCAGCTCCCTGTCTCCTAGAAGATCAGGAAGTGATCTTCTGGGGACACTGTGGGCCCCTACTCACTTGGGTACCTACAGATCAGAAGAGACATTCATTCCTTCTTTCTGTGAGGTTTTAGAGCTCCTCCTATGTATTAGATACTGAGAGAGATACAGAGAAGAAATGATGCTGTCCCAGGTTCTGAGCGATTGGATGAGCACACCAAACATGGCAGCAAGAGAGAAGACCCAAGGCTTTCTGGACCAGCGGCCTTCTCCAGGGAAGGGCTGGGGTCTTGCCCATCTTTGTAGAACAATGCCTGAGTAAGGGACAGAGCCCTGCGGGTGATGAATAAATGAATGAGTCAGCCAGTGGATAAACATGCCCTAAGAAAGAGGCCGGCCCGCCCGAATGCTCCATGCTGGGCAATTCCTTCTGAATGCGTGCTTCTGGATAGGAGTACTCAAGAGAGTTTCAGGGAGGACATGGGTCCGAACTGAGCCTGGGGTTGGAAGAGGGAAGATGTGTACTCACCTTGTGCTCACCCACTTCCTAAGCCTCCCTGCATCTGCCAGACGTCTCCCCTCTCACATCCCTCTCAGACCCCTCTGTCCTCCGCATGTGCACCCGTGGGCATATGTGCATGTGTGTGTGTGTCTGCTTCTGGGTCTTCCTTTCCCAGCACTTCCACGGCTCTTGCTCTGTGACAGCCTTGCTTGAAGGTCTATAAAAATATAAGCCTCAAAACAATCTTCAAGGTAGGGACTATTATTAGCCCTGCTCCCTGGTGGGGAAACGGAGGCGCAGAGCCAGGAAGGTCATGTGGCTGGTACACAGTTGATCTGGAATTCAAGCCCAGATAGTCTGACCCTTAGACTCAGTGTTTTTCACCACCAGGCTCCGGCCTCGTTTGTCAAGCGGAACCAGGGACTTGCCTGCATTTGACTGCGGGCCTGCTTTTTTGGCTTGGGTAAGACTCAGTGCACAAGACAAGGTGTTGCCTCTGGTGTTTTGGGGTTCATCTTCTCTGCTAATTCTTCCTCCTCTGCATAGAAACACATTCAAGTCTTGCAGACTTTAGAAAAAGAAACGTCTCCCTCAGTGTCTCTTTGTCTCCTTCCTCTTCACTAGAGTCAGGCTGCTTGACTGTAACTCAGTGAGGTTGACTTCTACTCAAGAAGCCTGTTCTAAGGTCATGAGGGACCTTCTGACTGTGAATCTTTTAAGTTCTGTGTGGAAGAGACCACGCCAGTCTTCTGTATTGCGGTGCTCCCTGTGGTTGGCATAATGCCGTGGCAAACCCTCAGTGCTCAGCAAGACTTTGGTGGCTCTTTTTTATGACATTAGGCCTTATTTGATGTCAGCATTCTCAGTCATCATTGAAACCCTTCTTCCTGTCCTTCCCATGATGGCCCTCAAGCTGGATTTTGCCCTGCCCTTCTTGGCTATCCATTCTCATTTTTCTTCTCTTCCTCTTCTCAGCCGTTAATTACTGAAGTTCACACTCTGTCTTGGGTCTTCTTTTCTTCTCACTTTTATATACCTACCCCGGAAGAGCAGGCATCCAGTCCCACAGTGTTAGCTCCATGGTTCTTATACCAATATGTCAAACTCTGATCTCTTCTCAGAAGATCCATACAGGCCCTGTCCCATGATGGACATCTCCAGTGAGATGTCTAATAAACACTTAACAAACTGAGCTTAGCATGCTCCCTTCTCTCACAAGACCTACCCTTCTCATTCTCTGTCCCTTCCCCCCTCCCTCCAAAAAATGAATAAAAATAAAACAGAGGAGCAACACACTCCGCCTCTTCTTCTACTCTGTTTCTAGGTCAATGACATCATCAGGTTCCTCCTCATCCAAGCCAGAGACCTGGGAGTCAGCAGTGATGTGTCCTTTTCCTTCATCACTCAAACTCAATCACCAGTTCCTATCGATTCTGCTGCCTTCCTCCTACCCCCTACGTTCTAAAAGAATTTAACTGGTTATACCAAGTACTTTTTTGTTTCTATACCTCTCACTAGGATTTATCATGCGGCTCCAAGTCAACATGTTACCCTCATAATTGTGACGAGAAAACTATCTTTTTAAAAATATTTATTTATTTATGGCTGTGCTGGATCTTTTGCTGTGTGGGCTTGTCTCTAGTTATGGTGAGCGGGGGCTGCTCATTGCTGCAGCACAGGGGCTCCTCGTTGCGGTGGCTTCCCTTTCTTCAGAGCACAGGCTCTAGGTACGTGGGTTCAGTTGTTGCGGCTCTCAGGCTCTAGATCACAAGGTCAATAGGTGTGGCATACGGGCTTAGTTGCTCCATGGCCTGTGGGGTCTTCCCAGGCCAGGGATCGAACCTGCATCTCCTTTACTGGGCAGTGGATTCTTTACCGTTGAGCCAGCAGGGAAGCCCAGGAGAAAACTATTGTACCGGGTTGGATAAACTCTGAAGTCTTCCTGCAAAGGCAGCAGATTCCCATCTCCATGCCTTTGCTTCTGTTGTTTCTTCTTCCTGGGATGCTTTTCCTGCAGATATCCACACGTCTGTTCCCTGTCTTCCTCAGGTATCTGCTTAAGTGTCACTTTATTAAGAGCAATTCTGCGCTGTGTGTGGTGCTTAGTCACTCAGTCGTGTCCAACTCTTTATGACCCCAGGGAGCCCATGGTAGCCCGCCAGGCTCCTCTGTCCGTGGGATTCTCCAGGCAAGAAGACTGGAGTGGGTGGCCATGCCTTGCTCCAGAGGAGCTTCCCACTTCCCTCTATTAATTCTCAGCTCCCCCACTGCTGCCCCGTTACATCTCATCCCTGTTACCTGCTTTATTTTTCTTCGTAGCATTTACCACCTCCTGTCATGGTGTGATAGATATGCACATATGAAAACCATTTGTCTCTCTCCCTGGAAATCACATTTCACGAAGCCAGGGACCCAGCTCTGATGTTGGACATGGCTGTGGCTTGCTAAACAGGCAATGCATGAATAAATGAATATAAGTTGGCCACAAAGAGGGAATTTCTGTTGATGAATTGTTTTCAATTAGAGGGTATGACATAATTTGTTTCCTTACAGAGGCCCTTTCCTTGGCAATATCTTTATTTGAATAAACTTTATCTATCTGCCAAAGAAGCCTGGGTCACCGATGCCTCCAAAATAACAAGTCAGGAGAACCCCAGAGGAAGGCACAGGGGAAAGGAGAGGACATCCAAGTCTCCTCACCCACTGCTGGTCACTGCCAAGCACCTCCCTACCGGGAGAGACCCAGAGTTGGGGCAAGGAAGTGTTGACCACCGGGAGGCGGCGGCTCCGTTGTCTCATGCTGGAAGCTCCCAGCCTTGTGGGAGGCATACAGCCTCCTTGATTTATGTTAGCTGCTTGATTTATGATCGTTCAGCACTCCTCAGAAATGGCTCCAGGATGCAGTGTTAATGTTTTAGTAACACACTCATTATTTTCAAATCGTGCTCCACATCTTGAGGTAAAGACAGGCTGGCATATTACAAAAGTGGGGCTGAGAATCACAACTGCTAGAACAGAGTCATCTGGTCTACCCTCAGACCTCCAGGCAGGAAAGGTGTTCTTATCCCTGTTTCAGAAGCTAGAGGAAGTCTGAAATTATAGGACCAACCTAGGGTAATATAGTTAGTGGCAGAGGTCAAAGGTCAGATCTCCTGTCCCCCAGACCAGCGGTCGCCCACTCTTCCGTGGTCCTGAGAACTCTAAAGCACGTTTTATTTCTGTTACACTGCCTGTTCCTGCCATCCCATGCACACGGCTCTGGAAAACCTATTTGCTGATACGTGGAGCGGAACCTGGAGGACTACAGTCCATAGCGTCGCTAAGAGTTCAACACGACTGAAACAACTTAGCACATTTAGGACAGAGACAAACATGGCCTTCTGAGGCCCTTCATCATCATGCTACTAAAGTAGAAAACAAAGTTTGCCAATGAAAGATTTGGGGAAGGGCCAACGAGGCGGTGGAGAAGCTAGTGGTCTTGTGTTTCCCATTAACAACAATGACCAGTCCCTGTCAGGGGATAGATATGCACATATGAAAACCATTTGTCTCTCCTAATAAAAAGAGGCCCTTTCCTTGGCAAAATGCATGAATAAATGAATATAAGTTGGCCACAAAGAGGAATTTCTGTTGATGAATTGTTTTCAATTAGAGGGTATGACATAATTTGTTTCCTTACAGAGGCCCTTTCCTTGGCAATATCTTTATTTGAATAAACTTTATCTATCTGCCAAAGAAGCCTGGGTCACCGATGCCTCCAAAATAACAAGTCAGGAGAACCCCAGAGGAAGGCACAGGGGAAAGGAGAGGACATCCAAGTCTCCTCACCCACTGCTGGTCACTGCCAAGCACCTCCCTACCGGGAGAGACCCAGAGTTGGGGCAAGGAAGTGTTGACCACCGGGAGGCGGCGGCTCCGTTGTCTCATGCTGGAAGCTCCCAGCCTTGTGGGAGGCATACAGCCTCCTTGATTTATGTTAGCTGCTTGATTTATGATCGTTCAGCACTCCTCAGAAATGGCTCCAGGATGCAGTGTTAATGTTTTAGTAACACACTCATTATTTTCAAATCGTGCTCCACATCTTGAGGTAAAGACAGGCTGGCATATTACAAAAGTGGGGCTGAGAATCACAACTGCTAGAACAGAGTCATCTGGTCTACCCTCAGACCTCCAGGCAGGAAAGGTGTTCTTATCCCTGTTTCAGAAGCTAGAGGAAGTCTGAAATTATAGGACCAACCTAGGGTAATATAGTTAGTGGCAGAGGTCAAAGGTCAGATCTCCTGTCCCCCAGACCAGCGGTCGCCCACTCTTCCGTGGTCCTGAGAACTCTAAAGCACGTTTTATTTCTGTTACACTGCCTGTTCCTGCCATCCCATGCACACGGCTCTGGAAAACCTATTTGCTGATACGTGGAGCGGAACCTGGAGGACTACAGTCCATAGCGTCGCTAAGAGTTCAACACGACTGAAACAACTTAGCACATTTAGGACAGAGACAAACATGGCCTTCTGAGGCCCTTCATCATCATGCTACTAAAGTAGAAAACAAAGTTTGCCAATGAAAGATTTGGGGAAGGGCCAACGAGGGCGGTGGAGAAGCTAGTGGTCTTGTGTTTCCCATTAACAAACAATGACCAGTGTGTCCTGAAACTGCTAAGTGCTTGTTAGATGATACCAGTAATGCCTTTGGGGTTCATTGTGTTTGTTCCTCTGCCTTGTAGCCCGCCAGGGAGCACAAATGATCCCTGGCATTTGTGGAAGCACTTTACAGTTTATGGAGAGCTGTTGCAACGATCCCATTTGGTCAATGACTTCAGGAGGCTGTGGACCACAGGGAGGAAGGCCTGGGTTTTGGACTCTCCTCCTTCCAAGCTGCCTGCTGTGGGCAAGTTACTTATTATCTCACCCATGAAAGGACCATTCTAAACTCATCAAGTTATTGGAAAGATTCCATGGGATGATGCGTGGGAAACACTAAGGACATGCCTGGCACGTAAAAGATGCTCGCTGTATTATTATCATCATTAGCCTTCGGGTTTCCAATATGACTTCTATAAAATCATTTTTAACCAATTTATTGGAAAGCCTGCATCTATGAGTTTATTTTCTCCCTCACTACAACCTTTTTAGCCCATTCTGTCTGATCGCCTGTTCCTAGCTTCCATCTCTGGGCAGGTAGGGTGGGTAACCTAGAGGTTTCTTTGGGTAACCTTCAGGTGTTAGCAAACTGTCCTGTGTAGATACTAGCATTTGAGTCAGATCTAGAATCAGAAGGTCAGTCTTCTATCTGGTCTAAATATCTTTTCATCCCAAATACATGAACTGGACCCTGTCCAGGAAGCCTACAGGAAGAGAGAAGGGCAGTTCTGCTCCTTCTTCAGCTTTGTTGCGTCTGCTTCCCTTCTGATCTACTACTTCCACGTCCTCTAGGGTTGGGAGGGTTGGAAGAAGAACGAGTAAAAGACCCCCGGGGTCTCGTTTGCCTGGTGGCCTTGCTTCTGTTGGTGCCTGGCGTGTAGCAAAGCCCAAGTGCCACTCTGTCTCTTGCAGGGCACCTTCGTGATTCCTTTGGAACAGCTTCTCAGTGACTGACATCCGTCATTGTCTTCTGTCATCTCCTGATGTAGGAATCATTGTCTCTTCTCTACTGTCCAACTGACTTAGTCCCACTTCTTCCTCAGCCCCTGACTTTGGTGCCCTCCCCACACAGAGGGACTCTGTCATAGTTATCACACCCTCCCAGGCGAGGCTCTTCCATGTTGTCTTTTCTGGGAGCCTCTAGTCTTCATGGGCATCCACCTGGCCCATGGAGAAAGCCCAGAATTCTTCCCCACCCAGACTCTGGGTATGTAGCTGTGTCTCTGCTTCCATAGGAAGCTGTAACCAGCTTCTCGCCTCCTTTCTCAGGCCACAAATAGGTACCACCCCCTGCCTCTTCTGTACTCTGAGGTACCTGGGCACTGCTCTCCAAATGGGTCTCTCAAGTTTCTTCACTTAGCTTGAGGAGGTGGTGCTGGTGGTAAGAGTCTGGAAGCTCCTATAGGAAGAAGGGAAAACACACTGCCCTCTACTAACTCTCTTCTAAGAAACCTTCCTCCTCAGTCTCTGCCCTCTAATCTTCTATGTGTAAACTGAAGGTGGGGAACACACAGTACGTTGCAAAACCCTCATATGGCAAGTCCCTACCCTTCTCTTTAAAAAGGGCCATCCCTTGAAATACGATGCAAACCATAATACAAGGTAAAATGTGCTACTAGCCTGATTGACTATGCAAAAACAAACAATAAAATTAAGGTAAAGAAAATGTATATAATGCCATATATTCAAAAAGCTATCGCATCAGTATAAAAATTATTGTGGTATTAGATGAAAGCTCATACCAGGTCTTTGACAGCTGGTGTGTGTTGCATGTACACAGCTCAGGTGCTTGATAGTGATTTCAAGTGCCCAGCCCATGTGTGTGGCCAGTGGCGGCCGAGGGGCCCCCACACAGCTTGAGCACAGCTTGAGGGAGCGGGTGCTCACCATCCACCGTTCTTCGCTTCACTGTTGCACTCTCTGTTTTGTTCTGAGGACTCAGACCTCAGAGTTTGGTGTGGCCTGTGTGATGCCTTCCAACCAACACGTGGAAAGCTGGAACTCCAATGCAGGTCTTCTAACACCAAGTTCAGTGTTTTGTTGTCCTGCTAGCAAAGCCCAAGTGCCACTCTGTCTCTTGCAGGGCACCTTCGTGATTCCTTTGGAACAGCTTCTCAGTGACTGACATCCGTCATTGTCTTCTGTCATCTCCTGATGTAGGAATCATTGTCTCTTCTCTACTGTCCAACTGACTTAGTCCCACTTCTTCCTCAGCCCCTGACTTTGGTGCCCTCCACAGAGGGACTCTGTCATAGTTATCACACCCTCCCAGGCGAGGCTCTTCCATGTTGTCTTTTCTGGGAGCCTCTAGTCTTCATGGGCATCCACCTGGCCCATGGAGAAAGCCCAGAATTCTTCCCCACCCAGACTCTGGGTATGTAGCTGTGTCTCTGCTTCCATAGGAAGCTGTAACCAGCTTCTCGCCTCCTTTCTCAGGCCACAAATAGGTACCACCCCCTGCCTCTTCTGTACTCTGAGGTACCTGGGCACTGCTCTCCAAATGGGTCTCTCAAGTTTCTTCACTTAGCTTGAGGAGGTGGTGCTGGTGGTAAGAGTCTGGAAGCTCCTATAGGAAGAAGGGAAAACACACTGCCCTCTACTAACTCTCTTCTAAGAAACCTTCCTCCTCAGTCTCTGCCCTCTAATCTTCTATGTGTAAACTGAAGGTGGGGAACACACAGTACGTTGCAAAACCCTCATATGGCAAGTCCCTACCCTTCTCTTTAAAAAGGGCCATCCCTTGAAATACGATGCAAACCATAATACAAGGTAAAATGTGCTACTAGCCTGATTGACTATGCAAAAACAAACAATAAAATTAATTTAAAGAAAAATGTATATAATGCCATATATTCAAAATGCTATCGCATCAGTATAAAAATTATTGTGGTATTAGATGAAAGCTCATACCAGGTCTTTGACAGCTGGTGTGTGTTGCATGTACACAGCTCAGGTGCTTGATAGTGATTTCAAGTGCCCAGCCCATGTGTGTGGCCAGTGGCGGCCGAGGGGCCCCCACACAGCTTGAGCACAGCTTGAGGGAGCGGGTGCTCACCATCCACCGTTCTTCGCTTCACTGTTGCACTCTCTGTTTTGTTCTGAGGACTCAGACCTCAGAGTTTGGTGTGGCCTGTGTGATGCCTTCCAACCAACACGTGGAAAGCTGGAACTCCAATGCAGGTCTTCTAACACCAAGTTCAGTGTTTTGTTTCTGCAGCATCGGGCTGTTCAAGCAGAAATTGCCGTGCTTGTGCATGGTAACCTCACAATGAATGGACATTTAGGGGTGAGAAGATGCCCATAGAGATATTCATGTGAGTCATTGAGGTCCTAGGGTGTCCTCGAACTGCTTCATCCCTAAAACATGGGATGTACTCAGAGACAGTGTGCTGGGGGGACCTGTACAGCTCACTGAAAGCTTCACATGCGGAAGGATTAGCAGCTGAAGGCGTGACATCTCCGAGCTCATTCCCTTGCTGGCCTCAGCGAGAGCTGCCTGGTGAGGAAGCAGTGCCCCCCAATGGCAAGTCTGAGCTTGGCCGAAAAGTTCCTTCAGGTTTCTGTAGATGGTGTGGGCAAGTCAGAACAAACTTTTTGGCCAAACCAGTGTTTCCACCGTCCACGCTGTTAGCCAGAGGGGAGCAGGGCAAGTCTTTGGGTTTCACTGTTAAAAAGACTCAAGAAACTAGTCAGCAGCAGTGTGTCTTTACGGAGGGGTATCAGGAGAAGGCATCTGTGGCCAGCTCTGAGATCAGCCTCTCTGTCAGTTCAGTTAGCCTCATTGTTTGTGCTCAGGACTTCAAAGATCAGTAAAACTCACCTTCCCCAGAGAATTCAACGTCTGATTGTTAACATAACACATGCTCATTGTAGAGAAGAAC
The DNA here is from genome assembly GCA_022376925.1 of Tragulus kanchil. NCBI lineage: Eukaryota > Metazoa > Chordata > Mammalia > Artiodactyla > Tragulidae > Tragulus > Tragulus kanchil. Next base: position 17,012,716 of record JAIOJX010000030.1, on the reverse strand, counting down.
AAGCAAAACCCTGCATATCAGAACCCAGAAAGGCTCCCTGTTAGCATTTGGGGTTCCTCTCCCTTCTCCTATGTGGGTGGGCATGCATGGATGCATGCGTGTGTACCCATAGCCCAGGGGTCGTATGGAATCGATAATCAGTATTCCACATATCCCACATGTGCGTTATTTTTCATTTAACGATCTGATATGAACTTTCTGCTTGTCACTGACATTCTTCAGGAAAGTAATTTTAATAGCCGAGTACTATTCCGTTACATTTTATTGAATGTTAAGCTCTCTTCTGGGATTTGAAGCAGCATGGAATCTGGAAATGACTGAGGACTGGAAAGGGCATGGGCAGACGGGGGACCCTTTTCCAGGCCTGCCTCTGACTGACTGCGTGCCCTTGATCTGTTGCAATTCCACCATCATCATTTCCAAGTCTACACAATAAAGGAAAGAGCATTTTCTGTGTAGAGCTAAGTGGGTATGTCCTATGTAAATTAGTGGGCGGGCTCAGTGGGTGTGTCCTATGTAAATTACCCAACCCGAAGCCTGCACATAGTAGGTGCACAATAAATGTTCATTCCGATTTGCCTTCCCCTCCCCTAGGCCTTTCAACTTCTCTGCTATCAGTCAATTCTCAGGTACCTGCAGTATGTCTCTGTAAAGCATTGCACTCTCGAAGGTGCCCAACGTTGTCTTTTTAAAAAACATTTATTTTTTACTTATTTATTTATTTGGGTACACCAGGTCCTAGTTGTGGTGTGTGGGACATAGTTCCATAACCAAGGATCGAACCCAGGCGCCCTGCATTGACAGCATAGAATCTTAGCTATTGGACCACCAGGGAAGTCCCACCCATGTGTCTAAGCTCCCAGCTCCTGCCTGCATTGTGGGAACTCTCTGGGGGCACAGGTTTGGCCGCTCTGATTTTTGTCCTTCACATTGAGAGTAGCTGTCAGTGACGCAGTGATCCAGAGGAGGATGTTGTGCTCTTTGTACTGGTTGGAAAAGAATTTCCAGACATGAGGCAGAATGAGAAGAGAATTGCGTTAACTCGAGTATGAGATGCTGTTAGAACAGTGGGCCAGATCAAGGAAGAGCTGACTGACCCCTTTCGTGAGCTGCTGCTCAGTCACTCCGTCATGTATGACTCTTTGTGACCCTATGGACTGTGACCCACCAGGCTCCTCTGACCATGGGATTCTCTGGGCAAGAATACAAGGGTATCACCATGCCCTCTTCTTCGCACTGAAGAATTTTCATAGCCTAAAGGCAGAGAAAATTCCTATGGGAAGTGTGGCATTAGTAATTGGTTTAGGATGCTATAAGGTGGGTGTTTTATCTAATATGGGGTCAAGGAACCTTACAATGGTAATAGTTGCTATGGGACTTGGTTAATTCCAAAATTTTGGTCCTGCTGATCTTCTGGGATTTGAAGCAGCATGGAATCTGGAAATGACTGAGGACTGGAAAGGGCATGGGCAGACGGGGGACCCTTTTCCAGGCCTGCCTCTGACTGACTGCGTGCCCTTGATCTGTTGCAATTCCACCATCATCATTTCCAAGTCTACACAATAAAGGAAAGAGCATTTTCTGTGTAGAGCTAAGTGGGTATGTCCTATGTAAATTAGTGGGCGGGCTCAGTGGGTGTGTCCTATGTAAATTACCCAACCCGAAGCCTGCACATAGTAGGTGCACAATAAATGTTCATTCCGATTTGCCTTCCCCTCCCCTAGGCCTTTCAACTTCTCTGCTATCAGTCAATTCTCAGGTACCTGCAGTATGTCTCTGTAAAGCATTGCACTCTCGAAGGTGCCCAACGTTGTCTTTTTAAAAAACATTTATTTTTTACTTATTTATTTATTTGGGTACACCAGGTCCTAGTTGTGGTGTGTGGGACATAGTTCCATAACCAAGGATCGAACCCAGGCGCCCTGCATTGACAGCATAGAATCTTAGCTATTGGACCACCAGGGAAGTCCCACCCATGTGTCTAAGCTCCCAGCTCCTGCCTGCATTGTGGGAACTCTCTGGGGGCACAGGTTTGGCCGCTCTGATTTTTGTCCTTCACATTGAGAGTAGCTGTCAGTGACGCAGTGATCCAGAGGAGGATGTTGTGCTCTTTGTACTGGTTGGAAAAGAATTTCCAGACATGAGGCAGAATGAGAAGAGAATTGCGTTAACTCGAGTATGAGATGCTGTTAGAACAGTGGGCCAGATCAAGGAAGAGCTGACTGACCCCTTTCGTGAGCTGCTGCTCAGTCACTCCGTCATGTATGACTCTTTGTGACCCTATGGACTGTGGCCCACCAGGCTCCTCTGACCATGGGATTCTCTGGGCAAGAATACAAGGGTATCACCATGCCCTCTTCTTCGTGCACTGAAGAATTTTCATAGCCTAAAGGCAGAGAAAATTCCTATGGGAAGTGTGGCATTAGTAATTGGTTTAGGATGCTATAAGGTGGGTGTTTTATCTAATATGGGGTCAAGGAACTGGCCAGTTTAGACCGGGAGGTTTATGGTAATAGTTGCTATGGGACTTGGTTAATTCCAAAAATTTTGGTCCTGTGATCTTGGTATAAGGCTCCACGAGGGAGAGATAGGAGCTCCTCTGGGGTAGGACAGTGGTTGTACTGGTCTAGCTCCTGGCTCCTGGCAGGAAGGCAACACCCCTGCCCTACCCACAACTGAGGACAGAGACCTGGGCAGCAAGTAGGTGTATCTGGTTGGCCGAGCTTTCTTATCCTCATTCCTGTCTGTAGTGTCTGCTGTTAGCCCAGCAGTGTGGCCGTGGGGAGATGGGAGGAAGTCATTCTTGAGGTTTTTTGGCTTGGGACTTTGCCTCTCCGTTCTGGGTTTTTTCTACCTTTTCTCTCCAGGCACTTGCTTTAGCTGCTGACTTAGCTTTCTTTCATCAGGCGAGTACAAATTTTGCAATTTGCTTTCCTTTGTCTTGACAATGAATGTGATTTGTATATGGCAGCATCACATCATGTCCCTATTTATGGCTGCTCTCTAATCCGGAGGTAGGTTGGAGAGCAGGAAGCTTCCAGCCTGTCTCTGACCCAGAAACCACTTCTCGTTTCTATAGCAGCCACCTTCCCCCACGATCTCTTCCTGACTTGGGGGTGTGGGGAGGAGAGAAAAGTCTGTTGGGATTGTTATCTGTAAGGTATCATGCATGCTTATGAAACTTTCTAGTATAACGAGCTCCCACGTTACATGGCTCTGTGCAGTCTGGAATCTGAACTTAATGTTGATGTTCTCTTTGTGTGTACAATTAAAAACAGCTGTGTTGAATTATTAAGCAGAAGTTAATGCTGGCTTTTAAAAATAAGATTGGAGGAGAGAGACGTTGGTTTCAAGTCACCATGACATTTGAATCACGTCTTCCTCACCTGACTTTAGCCCATGGTTTACTGGTTTTAGTGGTTGTTACAGGGTGAGGGTGATCTCATTTAGCCAAGATTTATGGAGCACCTCCTTACGGCAGGCAGTGCGCTGGGGAGACAAAGTAAACCAGGCACGACCACAGCCCCAAACATGCTCGCGTTTGTTGGAGGAAGGGGCACCTAAGTAATTACAGTAAAATCGGGATTATTGTTCAGGTGCTGCAGGGCCTCAGGCACTGGGCACCAGTGTCAGCTAAAGGACCCCAGAAGCCTCCCAGACATTTACTTTTCTGGAAAATTTCAAGGATGCTGAGAAGTTTGCCAGGTGGGCTGTGCGGGCAGCCATGTTGGAAGAGAGCTCAGCGCCATCGAGGAAAGAGGGGGAACTGTGCCAAGCCTTTCAGAGAAATAAAGTTTGTCATGACCAGAGCTCAAGGGGCTTGGTGAAAGACAGAACCACAGGGATGGGCAGAGGGCACTTTTTATGTAAAAAAGTGGTTTTTTTCAATGGAACAAGTTTTTTGGTTTTATGGTAACCCAACAACTATTTTGTTTTCACATTAAAAAATGGTTTCTTAAATATGACTTCAGGGCTTCCCTGGTGGTCCAGTGGGAAAAGGGTCCACGTTGCAGTGCAAGGGGCACCAGTTTGATCCCTGGCCTGGGAAGATCTCACATGCCAAGGAGCAACTGGGTTGGTGTGTCCTAGTACAAGCTAACACTCTGGAGCTCATGAGCTTAGAGCCAGTGCTCTGCACCGAGAGAGGCCACTGTGATGGGAGGCCCACACAGGCCAAGGAATAAAGACGGATGAAAAATAAACAAAACAAAAAAATGTTTAAAAAATGTTTTAAAAACTATATGTAATTTCATTATGATGCCAAACCAACTTACACTCTGGAAGAAAGCCACCGACAAAACCTTTCAATCATAAATACAAAGAAGACGTCAGCATAGGTTCCCGTCCAGACTTGTGAGCCACTTCTCTGCTTCATGTTAATTAACCAGATCTCGGAGCAGTGATGGTCTTGCCGCATCCTCCTTCCTCCTAGATTGGTACAGTTCTCACTGCAAAAGCCCAGGTTTCAAGCAGCCCCCATGGCCTCCAGCACCTCTGCTATTAGCTGCTGTGGCCGCAAGCTGTTTGGGTCTCCTGAGAATAAGCAGCATCCACACTCTAGGGTGGATGCTTCTCAATATTAACAAACAGAAACATAAACTCTTCACATCAGCCTCTTCGGGAACCTGAGAGGCACAGGAACAGATCCCAGAAGCCTGTTCCCTCTGGCTACCAAATGCTTAATTAGGGCTCATCCCAACGTGTGACTCAGCTCTTGTATGCTTGCACACAGCTTGTGCAAGAGATGTGGGGCCTGAAAAAAGAGAGAACTACTTTAAGTGACTTGTATTGCTCTAGCTTTGTGTCAGGTCGTATTCTAAACAATTTATGCATATGATCTTATTTAATCCTTTGAAGTAGATATCGTCATAACTTCCACTTAAAAATGTGGAAACTGAGATCTAGAAAGAGGGACTGTCTTGCTTAAGTTCACACAGCCAGCATGTGGCAGAGCCAGGATTTGAACTGAGGCACTCTGCTTCCAAGAATCCATCTTTCTGCGCCCATCTGTTGAATCTCTGTGTGGTTTGTTGTTCTTTAGCCACTAAATCATGTCTGATTCTTTTTCGACTCCATGGACTGTAGCCTGCCAGGCTCCTCTGTCCATGGACTTCTCTGGGCACGAGTACTGAAGTGGGTTGCCATTTCCTTCTCCAGAGGATCTTCCCAACCCAAGGATCCTACGTTGGCAGGCAGCTGCTTTACCGCTGAGCCAGCAGGGAAGCCCTCTGTGTGGATACCCAGCTCCAAAACCCCCTCTTCCTTTAGAGATGGCTGCTGTGCAGAGATTGTGTCTTAGAATATTCCTTCCCCTGTGAATCAGCTTGTCCTGAGTTGATCCCATGGCTGACATGCTCCTTGCCCACTCTGTCTCTCCACTTCTAGACTGAGTCCCTTGGGCAAGAACACCAAGTCCTGTCCTCACCACTATACTCAGCCCTCCAGTTCTTGTGCCCTTGAACTCCAAAGGGACTGATTAATTTGCAAATGCATGTGCAGCTGATGCTCTTCCACCTTTGTAGCCAAAGCAGCAGCCCTGTCACCCAGAGGTGCCCCTTTTGGCCAGCAGAGAAGGACCACGACCTTGTTGGTTTTGCCAGCTCTTGACCCTGGACCATTAACACAGTGTTCGCCTGCCCAATTCTAGCCATGCTGATGCCCAGGTTTCAAGCAGCCCCATGGCCTCCAGCACCTCTGCTATTAGCTGCTGTGGCCGCAAGCTGTTTGGGTCTCCTGAGAATAAGCAGCATCCACACTCTAGGGTGGATGCTTCTCAATATTAACAAACAGAAACATAAACTCTTCACATCAGCCTCTTCGGGAACCTGAGAGGCACAGGAACAGATCCCAGAAGCCTGTTCCCTCTGGCTACCAAATGCTTAATTAGGGCTCATCCCAACGTGTGACTCAGCTCTTGTATGCTTGCACACAGCTTGTGCAAGAGATGTGGGGCCTGAAAAAAGAGAGAACTACTTTAAGTGACTTGTATTGCTCTAGCTTTGTGTCAGGTCGTATTCTAAACAATTTATGCATATGATCTTATTTAATCCTTTGAAGTAGATATCGTCATAACTTCCACTTAAAAATGTGGAAACTGAGATCTAGAAAGAGGGACTGTCTTGCTTAAGTTCACACAGCCAGCATGTGGCAGAGCCAGGATTTGAACTGAGGCACTCTGCTTCCAAGAATCCATCTTTCTGCGCCCATCTGTTGAATCTCTGTGTGGTTTGTTGTTCTTTAGCCACTAAATCATGTCTGATTCTTTTTCGACTCCATGGACTGTAGCCTGCCAGGCTCCTCTGTCCATGGACTTCTCTGGGCACGAGTACTGAAGTGGGTTGCCATTTCCTTCTCCAGAGGATCTTCCCAACCCAAGGATCCTACGTTGGCAGGCAGCTGCTTTACCGCTGAGCCAGCAGGGAAGCCCTCTGTGTGGATACCCAGCTCCAAAACCCCCTCTTCCTTTAGAGATGGCTGCTGTGCAGAGATTGTGTCTTAGAATATTCCTTCCCCTGTGAATCAGCTTGTCCTGAGTTGATCCCATGGCTGACATGCTCCTTGCCCACTCTGTCTCTCCACTTCTAGACTGAGTCCCTTGGGCAAGAACACCAAGTCCTGTCCTCACCACTATACTCAGCCCTCCAGTTCTTGTGCCCTTGAACTCCAAAGGGACTGATTAATTTGCAAATGCATGTGCAGCTGATGCTCTTCCACCTTTGTAGCCAAAGCAGCAGCCCTGTCACCCAGAGGTGCCCCTTGTGGCCAGCAGAGAAGGACCACGACCTTGTTGGTTTTGCCAGCTCTTGACCCTGGACCATTAACACAGTGTTCGCCTGCCCAACTCCTATCTTTCCTGACGCGGCAACATCTAATTCAGACTTACCTTCACCATTTCTGTTTTTTGAATGAGAAAAAAAAATTCCAGTCCTCATCAGTTTTTTTGTATGAGGTCTTTAAAAAGCACATAGAAAGGTATTCATGGCCCACATATATTTTCCTTGTCTGGGTAGTGTTTATTTAAATGCAGATAGCCTGGTTTCCCATGTAGAGTTGCAAGCAATACCTTTCAATTTAAATGTTAATAGGAGTGTAAACTTCAAAATCAGAATTTTTCCAGGAGGGAGAACTGCTTTTTCTGGTTCTATTTGATGATTCTCCTGGCCTTTCTTTCTCCACATCCTCATCATCCAGCCCCTCTGCCCGCTCCTTCCCACAGTGCTGAATAGAGTCCCTTTTCTAAAAAGGTTAGAACGCACCTTTCTCATTTTGAACACTAGACTGTCAAACATTAGGGTCATGGAAGACAGATATTGGACTCAAGCCCAACAGGATTCATGAGAAGATTTTTCTTTATCTCAGCCTTTGCCTGTAGAGTCCAACTCAGCATTCCAAGTTCTTTCTAAGGGGGTTATTCTGAGTTCAACCCTGCATAATATTTTTCCAAGGGTTCAGATAGATGAGTTAGGTTTTCTGCTTCCCCTTCCCCTACCCTTTCTTTCTACAAAAGGGCAGGAGGAGATGGAAAAAGAAATAACAACTGACCCTTAAACAACACAGGTTTGAACTCCATGGATCCACTTATTTGTAGATGTTTTTCAAGAATACATACAATCGTAGTACAGCTTGAGTGGTTGACTGAATCCATGGATGTAGAACCTTCCATCCTCTGTAAGTGTATGGAGGGCTGACTGTAACTTTTATGTGGATTTTCCACTGTGCAGAGGGTTGGTGCCTCTAACCCCCTCATTGTTGAAGGCTTAACTGTGTAAACTGTGTAAATTTCTGGGTCCAGAGTACTGCTGTGGGCACAGTGAACAATCACAAAGAGCAAAAAAGGCAATTTCTCACTCCTAAAGAAATAAAATTAGCACACAGGGTAACGCAGGTGGGGAGGAATGGGCCATCTATATGTGAGTCATTCCCTAGGCAGAGTGACCTTTGCGATTTGCTCAAATGCAAATGAAAAGCAACAAAGATTTAAAGATAATAAGAATAATATCTAATGCCTTAAATCCAAATATGGCGACTGTAATAACCTTTCTAAGGACCTCGGGGACCAAATTTTGTGTGAGAATGTGATATTTGGTTTCATCTTATTTCTTTATTTTCTCTTTCCTTCATTTTCTTATACTGTGTGCATTTCGTAAGACTCTTAAATCTGTTGGAACAGGATAGCACTGTTACTCCGTAAGTTAGAATTGATTTTATAATATAAATTTCAATGATTTTGATTCCATTATTATAAGGTGTTATTTTTGTTCTTCAGAGAGTGCTTTTCAATAATATCCTGTTTTTATTTCATCGAGGCAAACTATGTTTCTCTTGTCTCCTGGGAATATTTATAATAACTTAAAATTTTATTTTAGAAAAATGTAATACAATTCTTAAAGGTTACTTTCCATTTGTAGTTATTATGAAATATTGGCTATATTCCCCTGTTATAAATGCAATATACCCTCGAGCTTATCTATACCCAGTAGTTTGTTACTCCACCCCTCACCCCTATATTCCACTCCCATCCACCCAAACTGATAAGTGTTAGTTTGTTCTGTGTATCTGAGAGTCTGCTTCTTTTTTTGTATTCGCTAGTTTGTTGTATTTTTCAGATTCCTCTTATTAGTGATATACTGTATTTGTTGTTCTCTGTCTGAATTGTTTCTCTTAGCATTATACCCTCCAAGTCCGTCCATGTTGCTGCAAATGACCAAATTTTATTAATTTTTAAGGAATACTGGATAGTAGTTCACTGTGTGTATATTTGTATATATATATGTATATATGGGTGTGTTTATATATGTATACTCACACACATATATGTGTATATATGTAAATATATCACATTTTCTTTATCTATTCATCTATTGATGGACACAGGTTGCTTCCATATCTTGGCAATTGTAAAAAATGCTGCTATGAGCATTGAAGTATATGTATCTTTTCAAATTTAGTGGGTTTTTTTTTTTTGTATATATATATATACCCAGGAGTGGAATTGCTATGTTATGGGGTAGTTCTGTTTTTAGGTTCTTTTTGAGAAAACTCCATACTGTTTTCCACAATGGCTGTACCGATTTACATTTCCACCCACAGTGTACAAGGATTCCCTTTTCTCTACATTCCCAATAGCATTTATTATTTGTGGTCTTTTGATGATGACCTTTCTGACAAGTGTCAGATGATATCTCATTGTGATTTTCTTTGCATTCCCTAATAATGCAATTTTTCTCCTGTAATTTGTTTCTTTAGTGTGCATTTCGTAAGACTCTTAAATCTGTTGGAACAGGATAGCACTGTTACTCCGTAAGTTAGAATTGATTTTATAATATAAATTTCAATGATTTTGATTCCATTATTATAAGGTGTTATTTTTGTTCTTCAGAGAGTGCTTTTCAATAATATCCTGTTTTTATTTCATCGAGGCAAACTATGTTTCTCTTGTCTCCTGGGAATATTTATAATAACTTAAAATTTTATTTTAGAAAAATGTAATACAATTCTTAAAGGTTACTTTCCATTTGTAGTTATTATGAAATATTGGCTATATTCCCCTGTTATAAATGCAATATACCCTCGAGCTTATCTATACCCAGTAGTTTGTTACTCCACCCCTCACCCCTATATTCCCACTCCCATCCACCCAAACTGATAAGTGTTAGTTTGTTCTGTGTATCTGAGAGTCTGCTTCTTTTTTTGTATTCGCTAGTTTGTTGTATTTTTCAGATTCCTCTTATTAGTGATATACTGTATTTGTTGTTCTCTGTCTGAATTGTTTCTCTTAGCATTATACCCTCCAAGTCCGTCCATGTTGCTGCAAATGACCAAATTTTATTAATTTTTAAGGAATACTGGATAGTAGTTCACTGTGTGTATATTTGTATATATATATGTATATATGGGTGTGTTTATATATGTATACTCACACACATATATGTGTATATATGTAAATATATCACATTTTCTTTATCTATTCATCTATTGATGGACACAGGTTGCTTCCATATCTTGGCAATTGTAAAAAATGCTGCTATGAGCATTGAAGTATATGTATCTTTTCAAATTTAGTGGGTTTTTTTTTTTTTGTATATATATATATACCCAGGAGTGGAATTGCTATGTTATGGGGTAGTTCTGTTTTTAGGTTCTTTTTGAGAAAACTCCATACTGTTTTCCACAATGGCTGTACCGATTTACATTTCCACCCACAGTGTACAAGGATTCCCTTTTCTCTACATTCCCAATAGCATTTATTATTTGTGGTCTTTTGATGATGACCTTTCTGACAAGTGTCAGATGATATCTCATTGTGATTTTCTTTTGCATTCCCAATAATAATGTTCAATTTTTCTCCCTGTAATTTGTTTCTTTGAGCTCTTTTCTTCCAGCTTATAGCTTGTCTTACTGTTTGGGGCCCTGAGTAAGTGGTGGCTTTGCCCTTGGGAAGCTTCACTGTGGATAGTTGGAGGGACTTATGCCTCCCCCTACACACACACGCACACACACACACACACACTCACACAATAGTAATGGGTCTAGATATTTTGTCTTGTGCTGGACATCACCAGAAAGGTCTCTCCCAGCTTCCAGGCTATAGGGCAGAGAGGGTGTAGTCCGCTTCTGGGAACCAGGCAGAAGAGGTCTGCGGTCTCAAGGGTGAGCATTTAACTTTCTGTATGTACACAGGCACCTCTTTGCCCTGTGTGTAATGACTTTTAGCTGTGCCAACCAGCCCATGCCTGAGCTTGTCGACCACCAGTCCTATGTACTCTCTCTCCCCCCGGGGGTGGGAGAAAGGGGAATAGTCCTCAGAGATGTGGAGTGGCTGAGGAAACCTAGGGTTCTAGTTCCATCTCAAACAGCTCGTACCAAGTCCGTGTTTTATCTCCCCTACTCTGCGTGACTTCCTAATCCCATGGTGATCAATGCCAGTTCCTGAGCCTTTGGGCTTCCCTTGGTAAAGAATCTGCCAGCAATGCAGGAGCCCTGGGTTTGATTCCTGCGTCTGGAAGATCCTCTGGAGATGGAAATGGCAACCGACTCCAGTATTCTTGCCTGGAGAATCCCGTGAATCCAGCACAGTCCATGGGCTTGGAAGAATCAGTGATGGTTTAATAATTAAACCACCGCCCCACCTGAGCCTTTGGGGGTTTAGCAGGATGGTTTCAGCTGCCCGCACCCCAGCTTCACTAGCTCGAGTCTCGGCTTGTTAGGTCTGTTGAGGAATTGCACTGTCCCTCAGCTTTGCAGTTTCCAGTCTTCTGCTGCCACCACTTTCTTTCCTAGTTTCCCTATAACCCTGGCTTTATTTGGGAGGGAAAAAAATGCTAGTTATGTTTGTTCCATCGGTCATTATGAGCCGGTAGGTCTTTAATTATACTATTAATTTTATTTTCCCACACAACTGAATAACCCAACTCACTCCTTTTTAGTTCACTGATTGAAGACTGTTGGTCAATAAATTCTTTCGCTTTTCTCGATCCTGTAAAGCAGGACTGTTTCTCACGCTCCCTACCGTGTAGGTTGCTGCTTGCCGTGGCTGCTCTCAGCGGCCCTGTGGGACTGAGGACAGAATAACCAGCTGCACATGCACGGCTCTAGCAAAATCAGGCGCACAGGGTAACGGTGGACATCTTCCCGGGTCAGTGAGAATCCTTAGGCCTGATTTCTGGTTTTCATCCTTCTTTTCAGATCAGCAGCCCCGCCTGACCCTCAGCTTTGGTTGACGAGGCCTTGGGGAGGCAGCGGGCGTGCACCTAGTTGGGGTGGGAGGCCCAGCCCTCCCTGACCTGGGACACAGATGACTGTGGTCTGTCTCAGGACTTTCAGAAGACGAATTCTTCTCTCTGTTTCCGCCTCTGCCATTTGCCCTGTTTTCTTCTAAGTGAAGCGCTTGGCTTTCCTCCACTAGCAGCTCTGTCCTTCCTGCTTTTAATGATTTACATTTCCATTTTCCTGCCCAGTCCACTTCTCCATCCCTAGTCCAAGAGCACATGCCTTCCTGGGACCCATGATCCATTCTGTCCCCGAGGTGGCACCTTTGCTCCCCAGGGCCCGTCCAGCCCCGGGGCTAGTACCGGCCGAGCGCGCCAGCGGGGGGCTCTGTGGCTTCGGCAGGGCTGGCTTCCTCTCTCGTGTTGCCAGAGGGGCCCAGATTCTTCCTACAACCCCACCCTGCTGCTGAAAAGGAAGCCAGTGGCTTCACAGGGGCCTAGACGAGGAAGTTCCTGAGCCGTTGAAGGGGTGATATAGTTCCTTTAGACTGAAAATACCCTGGCCTCTCCATTCCCATCACCTCCTTGCCCTTGCCTGCAGTGGAGAGAGGAGGCAGCACCTGCAGCAAAGGGTATCCCACGTCCAGGAATCGGTTCAGATGGAGTCGGGAGGGGGCCCTTTTCCACCAAGGAGGCAGCCCAGAGCTGGCTCCCCGGAATCTGTTGCCATGACAAAGGAAGAAGGGATGGAGGAACTAAGGCTTATGGCCGCGGGGAGGTGAAAGGGCCAAGGGGATCACAGGTGGCTGAATGAGAAGGGGTGCTGGCCCGAGTGGCTGGAAGATCGTCCTGTATCTGCAGCCAGCCGGGGATGCCTGAGCACAGAGCCTGCGCAGGAAGCCTGGCACAGGTTTGAGCGCTGGGATCTAACACACTCTCAACAAAGTTCCCTCTGGCGTGTTTAGCAATCTGAGCAATCGGCATGGTGCAGCCTGATAATGAGGCATCCTTGGCAGTGCTGGAGAATGCCTGTGACGGCTGTGATGGCTCCCTGGCCGGGCTGGCCCTCCCGGGTCAGCAGGGGTGGGGAGGACCCAGGGGAGCTCAGTGCAGCAGGCTCTCGGGGAATGTCCACCTCTGTGACAGGCCCTGTCAGGGCCCCCTCATCACGGGGAGAGGTACCTGCTCTTCTCCTCCTTCCCGGCCCCCAGTCAGCCTCCTCCCCGGGGGAGGTGCGACAACGACGGGCTGCCCGTGTCTGATCTAAAGCGTCAGGACAAGGTCCCTTGGGGCAGGGCCATACGAGGGCTGCTTAAGTGAAGCGCTTGGCTTTCCTCCACTAGCAGCTCTGTCCTTCCTGCTTTTAATGATTTACATTTCCATTTTCCTGCCCAGTCCACTTCTCCATCCCTAGTCCAAGAGCACATGCCTTCCTGGGACCCATGATCCATTCTGTCCCCGAGGTGGCACCTTTGCTCCCCAGGGCCCGTCCAGCCCCGGGGCTAGTACCGGCCGAGCGCGCCAGCGGGGGGCTCTGTGGCTTCGGCAGGGCTGGCTTCCTCTCTCGTGTTGCCAGAGGGGCCCAGATTCTTCCTACAACCCCACCCTGCTGCTGAAAAGGAAGCCAGTGGCTTCACAGGGGCCTAGACGAGGAAGTTCCTGAGCCGTTGAAGGGGTGATATAGTTCCTTTAGACTGAAAATACCCTGGCCTCTCCATTCCCATCACCTCCTTGCCCTTGCCTGCAGTGGAGAGAGGAGGCAGCACCTGCAGCAAAGGGTATCCCACGTCCAGGAATCGGTTCAGATGGAGTCGGGAGGGGGCCCTTTTCCACCAAGGAGGCAGCCCAGAGCTGGCTCCCCGGAATCTGTTGCCATGACAAAGGAAGAAGGGATGGAGGAACTAAGGCTTATGGCCGCGGGGAGGTGAAAGGGCCAAGGGGATCACAGGTGGCTGAATGAGAAGGGGTGCTGGCCCGAGTGGCTGGAAGATCGTCCTGTATCTGCAGCCAGCCGGGGATGCCTGAGCACAGAGCCTGCGCAGGAAGCCTGGCACAGGTTTGAGCGCTGGGATCTAACACACTCTCAACAAAGTTCCCTCTGGCGTGTTTAGCAATCTGAGCAATCGGCATGGTGCAGCCTGATAATGAGGCATCCTTGGCAGTGCTGGAGAATGCCTGTGACGGCTGTGATGGCTCCCTGGCCGGGCTGGCCCTCCCGGGTCAGCAGGGGTGGGGAGGACCCAGGGGAGCTCAGTGCAGCAGGCTCTCGGGGAATGTCCACCTCTGTGACAGGCCCTGTCAGGGCCCCCTCATCACGGGGAGAGGTACCTGCTCTTCTCCTCCTTCCCGGCCCCCAGTCAGCTTCCTCCCCGGGGGAGGTGCGACAACGACGGGCTGCCCGTGTCTGATCTAAAGCGTCAGGACAAGGTGCGTGGACCACATCCATCTGTAGAGGTGGGGAAGAGGCAGGAGGTCTCAAGCCAAACTGTCAAGGATTCTCTGATTTCTCAGCCGACGGGGAGACTGGAGTGAGAGAGAGGCCTAGAGGCGAGGCCATGCCTGGGAGGTGCTCCCCACAGAAGCCTGGGGGTTTTGTTTCCCAGAGATGAAAAGAGACCATCCAGCTTGCTGCAGGCGGGGGACGGTGTGTGGAGGGGGGCGGCTGGGACTCATGTAGTTTGCTGTCCAGTGCCTCCCTTCCCCACTCCCTTCCTCTAAGAGAAGGGAATGCCCACGGGTCTCCAGGCTGCTCTGCAGTCCCCACCCTCAACCCCCACCTCAAGGGCAGAGGCCATTCAAATGGCCCCCGTTTGGAGCCTGACTGGGATGCTATCCAGAAGGAAGAAAGCCAGATTCCCGGGAAGGAGTGGGAGGCGGGTGGGGTGGGGTTGGAAATGCACTCAAGGGTGGGGCTGGAGCTGGGAGGAAGCAAAGCAAGATGCTGAGTGAGGCTGACTGAGACATGACAGCAGCTCTGCCCTCCCCCTTCTGCTAAAAATAGCACCTTCCCAGACCTACATGTGAAGGGAATACAAAAAAAACACCAGGGGTATATGTAAACGTAAGACGGATGCACTTTGCTTACAGCAGAAATGAATGCAGTACTCACGGGCTAAGTCACTTCAGCCGGATCCGACTCTGCGTCCCCATGGGCTGCAGCCCACCAGGTTCCTCTGTCATGGAATTTTCCAGGCAAGAATACTGCAGCGAGGTGCCATTTCCTTCTCTAGGGGATCTTCCCCACCCAGGGGTCAAATCCGCATCTCCTGCGTTGGCAGGCGGATTCGTGACCACTGGGGACTGTATCCTTGAGGGCCAGCGCTTTCCAGGGCAGCCTCGTCCTGCACACAGGGGGATGCCATAGCAGCCGTCTTTCCTCCTGCGCCTCGTTGGTGGGGGGCACAGCACTCCTTCCCAGGCGTCCCGCCTAGCCTTCAGAGGCAGCTACTGTCTTTACCCCTGTCTGAGAAATGGCGCGGCCTGCAGAAATCCGTACTGAGAGTGGAGGGCGTGGGTCCTAACCCAGCATTACTGGGCCAGCATTACCGACCCTTCAGGGAGCTGAGGACCAGGCAAATGTACCCTGAGATCTGGGCTTGGTCGTGGCAGTCTGGCTCCACCTTCCTAAGACTTCCCTCTTCCCTCCAAGGGTTTGCTGGTCTCCCAGGAGGTCAGGGGTGAAGAGGAACGCTACAGGACATTCCTCGGCCTCCAGTCTGATTCTCAGAGGCTCAACTTCCTCTACATGTGGAGCTGCAGGGTGGGCACCCTGCTTCCTGCTCTCAGGTTGAGCCCCCAAGGAGGCTCCTCTAAACTTTCCAAATCAGTCCCTTCTCCACTCGAAGCCCCACTGACCCGCCAGATAAAGCTTGGCATGAGCACAGTGGGAAGGAGGGCTGTCTGCAAAGGTGGTTTTTTTTTTTAATGTTTTTACTGGAGTATATTTACTTCACAGGGCTCCCTCCCAAGTGCACTCGTGGTAAAGAAACCGCCTGCCCCTCCAGGAGGCATAAGAGATGTGGGTTCGATCCCTGGGTCAGTAAGATCCCCTGAAAGAGGGCACGGCACCCCATGCCAGTCTTCTTGCCTGGAGAATCCCATGGCCAGGGGAGCCGGGTGGGATACAGTCCATGGGATCGCGAAGAGTCAGACACGATTGAGCGACTAAACAAAAAGTCTGTCCTCTGCAAAGGAAACGAGTATGCCAAGCTGTCTGTAAAAGGAAGGCAGCCTCCCTGCCCCTGCAGTGTCTGACCCCCAACCCGGCCCTGAGTGTCGGGCCCCGATGCTCACTGTTCCCTTTGCTCCCTGCAGACCTGCGCAGGATGACGGCTGGCTTCATGGGCATGGCCGTGGCCATCATCCTCTTCGGCTGGATCATCGGCCTGCTGGGCTGCTGCTGGGACCGAGGCCTTATGCAGTATGTGGCCGGGCTGCTCTTCCTCATGGGAGGTAAGGCACGGGGGGCTGCGGGGTGGGAGGTCCTGGTTACTGGGATTCCGAGAGAACGGTTGATGGGCCCACAGATGGCGGCTTTGGGAGGACCTTTCCTTCACTCCTTCCAGCAGCGTGTTTTGAGTTCCCACAGCGGCTCATCCCTGCTGGCCTTGCCCTCGGGAGTCTGCTGCCTGGTGTGGGAGAGCCCTCCGTGACGACACTGGGACTGGTGTTGGATGTGGAGCGAACGTGAAGCTAGGAGGTGCGCGGGTGTTTTATGCACATGGAGTATACGTGCTATGCTGTGGGGCAGGCAGCCAGGGCTGTCTGGGCCGTTTCCCTTTAGAAGCCTGCCTCCGCCCTTGGTTTAGGGGTCCTGAGGCTGCTTCTGTTTCCAACGAGGCTCTCAAGTGGGTAGAAAAGGGCTAGACCTTCTGTCATGTGTCTCCTTCACCCTCTGTCACTGCCATGGCCATAAAACCAGTCCAGCCGTTTGGAGGGTGGCTCATAAGCAGAGCTGTGTCGCTATGGGGGAACGGGTTCTCGCCCGTGGAAGCAAACGTTCATTCAAAATCTCTAGATGCCTCTTTTCTCCCTGAATAGTTAAAGCCTACTTTTTGGTCTCTCTGTTTGGGTCTCAGTCCAAAGCTAACAGCCAGCATGCCCGTCACAGGGCACTCCTTGGAGAGAGGTGAGTGGACGCATTGCATAGAGTTAGTCAGAGGGGGCATTGGGCTTGTGCAGAAGGAACGGGAAACACGTGTGGGGAAACGTGTACGGGCAGGAGGAGAAGGGGGCGACAGGAGGAGATGGCTGGATGGCGTCATCAACTCAAGGGACATGAGTTTGAGCAAACTCCAGGAGATGGTGAAGGACAGGGAAGCTCGGTGGGCTGCAGTCCACGGGGCCACAGAGAGTCAGACACGACTGAGGGACTCAACAACAGCAACAAGCGGGGAGAGGACGGCGAGGCCGTGAGTGGAAGCCCGCCTCTGTTAGACGATAGACACCACGCAAACCGCCTGACTCGGGGTCTCTGACCAGGGCCAGGAGGTGGGGGCGGGGGTCAGCTAGAGAAAGGAGGCAGCTGTCTGTCTGGGTGGACAGAGAGAGCTGGGGGCTAGTGAGCTGCGGGAGAGGAGGAGGAGGAGGAGGAGTGTAGGGTTTGACTTGGCACCTGTTCACCCTCATCCCCCTGAAGCACAGCCAGCCCGAGCCTCCCCGATTCTGTTGCCAGAATCAGCCGTCCCTGCCCCGCACCGCCTCCCCTGGGGGCCCCACACCAGGGCGCAGGGCAGAGGCCGGGGGAGCGAGGAGCGCAGGAGGCTGGGCACCCCTCCTTCCATCTCCCGCTGGGACAAGACCCCCACAAAACCAGCCCCAGCACTTTCTCTGCGCCCTGTGTCCTCCTCCCTGAAGCCAGGGCCACACTTGGCCTGGGGTTTCCGCCCCTGGTTTTAGCAGCATAGAATCTTGTCAAAAATCTTCCGTGGCCCCCGAAACGTGGAAAGATCAAAGTGGAGTGGCTCCGTTTGCGGTGAGTGTTCTCTCTAAGGCTCTTGTGGTTGTAACAAAGACAGGCTCCCGTAAAGCAGGGCTTTTCTAAGGCTCCAGAGAGGCCTCCCAGGAATCCAAGAAAAGCTGAGCAAACAGGCCTCGGGCAGAGCAGGAATCCAGGAGCCCTGGGAGCTGACGCTCTTTCATCTCAGCTCCTCTCAGGTGCTCCCACCTCCCCGCACGATCCCTTCCCCGCTCTCTCCAGGCCTGGACCTTGGCTCACATCCGGCCCAGGTGCCAGCCGCCAACTCTGACAGCTTACAGTGACCGTGAGGGGCCCGGTGATCTTTCCAGGCCAGCCTCGCACCATGCACCCGACACGCCCCAACTCACCTGAGGCCTGGGTGGGAGCTCTCTCACAGAAGAGGGTGGGGGGCAGGAGCGTGCCTGGGGCCCTGCCCCCCATTTGCTAGGGCACTTCCAGAAGCCTAGGGATGCCAGGTAAAAGCCCTCGGGCTGGACCACGGACCAGAGGACCCTCCTCACAGGGGATCGGGTGGGCGTGTTGACCCCTTGAGCCTGGTTAGTGGTTCTTTTCCTTTTTTTAATCTTACTATTTACTTTTGGCAGTAGTGAGTTTTTGTCGCGGCTCGGGCTTTCCTGTAGCTGCTGAGAGTTAGGAGCTGCTCTCTGATTGTGGTGCATGGGCTTCTCACTGCCTCTTGTGGCAGAGCATGGGCTCTAGGGCACTTGGTCTTCAGTAGTTGTGGCTCCCTGGCTTTCGTGCACAGGCTCCGTAGTTGTGCCTCAGAGGCTCAGTTGTTCTGAGTCATGTGGGAACTTCCCGGATCAGGGATTGAACCTGTGTCCTCTGCATTGGCAGGCCGATTCTTTACCTCTGTACCAGCAGGGAAGCCCTGGATGGTGGTTCTTAATGACTGCATGGTCGAATTGCCTGCAAGGCTTACAAGAGTGCTGATGCTGGACCTTGTCCAGACTCATCCAAGCTAAACACCTGAGGTCACCCCAGTGTGTGGTGAAGGGAAGAGCTGGGGGCACCAGTGACCTTTAAAGTCCCCTCCAGCACTGCGCTGTCACCATTCTGGGGTTGAGCCAGCTGGGGAGACCTCTCAGGATTTGTTTTCTTCCTTCCCGGACTCCCCCGCCCCCACATTATGACTGCTTCTCAAACCCTTAGGCCACATTGGACAGAACTGTCAGGACATCAGTTAATACTTGGAAGGCCCATCCAAGACGTGACCACTGAGCATCCCAGCTAAACCCGCTTTCCCAGAACATGTTCTCCCTATCGCCCCTTTTAAATGGGAAAACCACAGTTCATGATAAAATGTCAGCATCCAGAAGAGCTCGGGGAAGCCGCCGCCCTGAGAGCTGACGGGAGCCTCGTCCTGGTGGCGTGAAGCTGTCTCGTCTACCCTGAAGTTTTGTTCCCTGTGTCCTCTCCCCAAGAGGTTGGGGAGGGAAGGGGTATCCACACACCTCATGGGTGCTAGCAGACAGGCCCCCAGAGGAGAGGAAGGACAAACCCACTAAGCTGATTCCTTGAACCCTGTTCTTTGGTGACGACCAGGTGAGGGAGGGCACCCTCTCCATTTTTAAATCAGTGCCCTGTCCAAGGAGGCCCTCCCAGGTAGTGCCAGTGGTAAAGAACCCGCCTGCCAATGCAGGAGACACAAGAGAGATGAGTTCCATCCCTGGATCAGGAAGATCCCCTGGAGGAGGGCTTGGCAACCCACTCCAGTATTCTTGCCTGGAGAAAATCCCATGGACAGAGGAGCCTGGTGGGCTGTAGCCCACGGGGTCGCAAAGAGTTAGGCATAACTGAAGCAGCACACACACCAAGGAGGCCAGACGCAGTCCTGGTGGCAGGGCGGCGGGGCGTGGGGGGAAGCAGTCCCGATGCCCAGAGCAGCTGCAACCTGCTGACCCCAGGAGAGTGCTTTAGTTTGGAGCCTGGCAGGGAGCAGACTCAGAGCGGAAGCCGAGCTTCCCTGTCTGGGCTCAGCACAGAGCAGCCAAGAGGTGAGGTGTCAGCCCAGCGATGAAGCCTTGTCCTGTAGATCCTGTGTGTTGCCAAGAGACAGGCCAGCACCAGCTCCTCCCCGAACCGGAGCCCCACCAGAGCCTGGCCTCCAAGAGCTCCTCTTCCGGGGTGACCCGTGGAAGGGCTCGGAGAGACAGCGCCTGTCCACAGCCGCCTCACAAGCACAACAAAGCCATCCCTCAGACTGTAGATATTTGGGACCAAAAGGTCCCACGGCCTTAGCGTTCACCCAGCTTGGCTCAGTCTGCAACTGAGCACAGACTAATGCCCAAGGGGTTAGACTGGGCTGCAAGTGAGAACAGGTGGGGGGTGACCAGACCGACCACCATGGTGCTCCCAAGCTGGCCGGGCATGGGGGTGGGGGTGGTGAGCAGGTGGAAGGCAGGGGTCTGCAGGAGCAAAAAAGGTAAACTGAAAATCAGGAGTCCAAAGATGAAATAGCACTTGACTTCACATGACCCAGCCGGGGCCACAAGAAGAGGTTCTAGCCACAGCCTCTTCCCTGTTCACATGTGAACAGAGGTGGCCCACGCGGGGTGCTTCTCTCTTTTAGATTTAAGTATTTCCAGGGTTAAAGAGAGGGCGCCCCACATCTTAGGAGAGGACTAGCAACAAATTGTTGAATTAATGCTCAACCCAGAGGAAGCAGTTAATTAAGTATGGCAACTCTGTTCAGCCAGAAGGCTGGGGGCGGTGGGTGGGATCCAGTTTCTCCTTTGGCAAGGCGTCCAGGGAGACTCTAGCCCAGACTGGCACAGCAGCGTTTGGGTACAAGTGCTAGAAACAAGTGTCTGGGTGAGTCATCAGTGAGGTTCAGAAGCACGGGGACAGGATGACACGGGGAGAGAGTGGGGCGCTGTGGCAAGGGAACGGGTGACAACCAGGGCCACTTGTCACTGACTCACGGGGTGCATCTAGAGCCGCCTCGTGGACACAGGTCTGCGGAACGGTGGGAACATCCACAGCCTGTGCCCTCCCCCTCAGCGCCCCTCTCTCATGTTCGTGTTTCACCACGTGAATTCGGGAGCACCCAACATTCAGTCCATGATGGAGACCCCACATGATCTGGCTCATGCTCCCTCCTTCGGCTCCTGTCCTGTCCCTCCCCTGTGCTTGCATCCCTCCAGCCATACCACCCGGCTCTCTCCTGGGACTCAGCTTCCCCACAAGGTCCCAGAACCACCTGATCTCTTCCCACAGTGCTTTCCCCACCAATGCCTCGTGACTGGATCCTCTAAGGATTCCAGTTGCAACTGAGGAGTCACTCCCTCAGCGAGCGCTGCCTCGACCACCCAGTTTAACAAAGCTACCCAGTCACTCTCTGCATTGTAATCAATTTTCTGCAGCATGCTCACTACTTTATGGTGTGTTTATTGTCGTTGTGTTTGGTTTGGGTTGCTTTACTTTCAAACAGCAGCACTGGTTCTCTCACAGGGACTCCCTGGATCAGAATTCCAGGCAGATTTAACTGGGTTCCCTGCTCAGGGTCTCCCCAAACTACAGTCCAGATATCGACCCAAACTGGGGTCTCATCTGAGACCGGGGTCCTCCTCCAAGATCATGATGCTGTTGGCAAAATTCGTTTCCTGCAGTTGTAGGAGTCATGGAAGCCTGCTTGTGCAAAGCCAGCAGCACAGAGAGAGTCTATGACTCCTTCCATCTCTGACCTTCAGATTCTTTTTTCTTAATACACTTTCTTTTTTAGAACAGTTTAGGTTTACAGGAAAATTGAGTAGATCACACAGAGAGCTCACATATTCCCTTTGCCCCTTGAACAAAAAAGTCTGTTCAGCCAGAAGGCTGGGGCGGTGGGTGGGATCCAGTTTCTCCTTTGGCAAGGCGTCCAGGGAGACTCTAGCCCAGACTGGCACAGCAGCGTTTGGGTACAAGTGCTAGAAACAAGTGTCTGGGTGAGTCATCAGTGAGGTTCAGAAGCACGGGACAGGATGACACGGGAGAGATGGGCGCTGTGGCAAGGGAACGGGTGACAACCAGGGCCACTTGTCACTGACTCACGGGTGCATCTAGAGCCGCCTCGTGGACACAGGTCTGCGGAACGGTGGGAACATCCACAGCCTGTGCCCTCCCCTCAGCGCCCTCTCTCATGTTCGTGTTTCACCACGTGAATTCGGGAGCACCCAACATTCAGTCCATGATGGAGACCCCACATGATCTGGCTCATGCTCCCTCCTTCGGCTCCTGTCCTGTCCCTCCCCTGTGCTTGCATCCCTCCAGCCATACCACCCGGCTCTCTCCTGGGACTCAGCTTCCCACAAGGTCCCAGAACCACCTGATCTCTTCCCACAGTGCTTTCCCCACCAATGCCTCGTGACTGGATCCTCTAAGGATTCCAGTTGCAACTGAGGAGTCACTCCCTCAGCGAGCGCTGCCTCGACCACCCAGTTTAACAAAGCTACCCAGTCACTCTCTGCATTGTAATCAATTTTCTGCAGCATGCTCACTACTTTATGGTGTGTTTATTGTCGTTGTGTTTGGTTTGGGTTGCTTTACTTTCAAACAGCAGCACTGGTTCTCTCACAGGGACTCCCTGGATCAGAATTCCAGGCAGATTTAACTGGGTTCCCTGCTCAGGGTCTCCCCAAACTACAGTCCAGATATCGACCCAAACTGGGGTCTCATCTGAGACCGGGGTCCTCCTCCAAGATCATGATGCTGTTGGCAAAATTCGTTTCCTGCAGTTGTAGGAGTCATGGAAGCCTGCTTGTGCAAAGCCAGCAGCACAGAGAGAGTCTATGACTCCTTCCATCTCTGACCTTCAGATTCTTTTTTTTCT
Source organism: Tragulus kanchil (assembly GCA_022376925.1). NCBI lineage: Eukaryota > Metazoa > Chordata > Mammalia > Artiodactyla > Tragulidae > Tragulus > Tragulus kanchil. The sequence continues at coordinate 16,990,215 of JAIOJX010000030.1, read as the reverse complement.
TAATACACTTTCTTTTTTAGAACAGTTTAGGTTTACAGGAAAATTGAGTAGATCACACAGAGAGCTCACATATTCCCCTTTGCCCTTGAACACAGCTTTCCCAATTATTAACACCTTATGCTAGTACAGGACATTTAGTACAGTTAATAAGTCCTGGTACATTGTTATTCATTAATGTCCATAGTTACTTTGATTCCTTTTTCCTGTTGTCACCTGATGTTCTTTTTCCCCTCCTGGCTCCCACCCAGAAACCCCCATTGCATTTTGTGGTCATGTCTCCTTGGCCTTCTCTTGACCAAGACAGTTTCTCAGACATCTCTTGTTTGTAGTGACCTCAACAGTTGAGGGCTTGAGGAGTATCGGTCATGCATAGTGTGGGATGCATCTCTGTTAGAGCTGGTCTGGTCTTCTTCTCACGATTGGACTGGGTTATGAGTTTGGGGAAGAAGATCATACCAATAACATGCCATTTTTATCACATCATTTCATGGGTCCATCCTGTCGCCACGATTGATGATGGCTGATATTACCCTTTATCACCTGGAATGAGGAGTGTGTGTCAGGCTTCTCTGCTGTAAAGTTACTCTTTTGTTTTACTGTTTCCATGCTGGCCTCCTTGGAAGGAAGTCAGCAGGCACAGCCCACACTTAAGTACCTGGGGGCTACATTTCCTTCTCCTTCAGGTGGAACAGCCACATAAACCATTTGGAGTTCTGCATGGGAGATGTGTCTCTTCTTCTCTGTTTATTAATTGATTCGATTATTTATTTATCTCAATATGGACTCATGAATATTGATTTTATACTCTGAGTCATAACTCAGTCCTCTGTTTACTTCGTGGTCCAGCTATCCCAGCTTTGGCCACTGGGAGCTCTTTCTGTTGGCCCCTGTGCCCTTTGGTGTACTCATTCAGGTGGATGATTTGATTTTGCTTTTGGTTTTGCTTTTTATGAGCACTTCCTTAGTTTGGGGTACTTCAGGGTACTCCGGGCTCATTTTGTGTTGTTCCTCATCTTGAAACTGGCCATTTCTTCAAGAAGCCTGGTTCCTTTCATTGAAAAAAGGTATTGGAAACCAGGATCTGGACACTGTGTGTCTGCAATGTTTTCTAACATTCCCCAACTCACCAATATTTCAACCTTGAGTAGATCACACAGAGAGCTCACATATTCCCCTTTGCCCTTGAACACAGCTTTCCCAATTATTAACACCTTATGCTAGTACAGGACATTTAGTACAGTTAATAAGTCCTGGTACATTGTTATTCATTAATGTCCATAGTTACTTTGATTCCTTTTTCCTGTTGTCACCTGATGTTCTTTTTCCCCTCCTGGCTCCCACCCAGAAACCCCCATTGCATTTTGTGGTCATGTCTCCTTGGCCTTCTCTTGACCAAGACAGTTTCTCAGACATCTCTTGTTTGTAGTGACCTCAACAGTTGAGGGCTTGAGGAGTATCGGTCATGCATAGTGTGGGATGCATCTCTGTTAGAGCTGGTCTGGTCTTCTTCTCACGATTGGACTGGGTTATGATTTTGGGGGAAGAAGATCATACCAATAACATGCCATTTTTATCACATCATTTCATGGGTCCATCCTGTCGCCACGATTGATGATGGCTGATATTACCCTTTATCACCTGGAATGAGGAGTGTGTGTCAGGCTTCTCTGCTGTAAAGTTACTCTTTTGTTTTACTGTTTCCATGCTGGCCTCCTTGGAAGGAAGTCAGCAGGCACAGCCCACACTTAAGTACCTGGGGGCTACATTTCCTTCTCCTTCAGGTGGAACAGCCACATAAACCATTTGGAGTTCTGCATGGGAGATGTGTCTCTTCTTCTCTGTTTATTAATTGATTCGATTATTTATTTATCTCAATATGGACTCATGAATATTGATTTTATACTCTGAGTCATAACTCAGTCCTCTGTTTACTTCGTGGTCCAGCTATCCCAGCTTTGGCCACTGGGAGCTCTTTCTGTTGGCCCCTGTGCCCTTTGGTGTACTCATTCAGGTGGATGATTTGATTTTGCTTTTGGTTTTGCTTTTTATGAGCACTTCCTTAGTTTGGGGTACTTCAGGGTACTCCGGGCTCATTTTGTGTTGTTCCTCATCTTGAAACTGGCCATTTCTTCAAGAAGCCTGGTTCCTTTCATTGAAAAAAGGTATTGGAAACCAGGATCTGGACACTGTGTGTCTGCAATGTTTTCTAACATTCCCCAACTCCCCACCTCTCCCCACCAACAAAGACATCAGCAACAAGAACTCCAAAACCTTGTCTGCCTTGTTCTCCAAGATCTGGGACAGTGTCTGCAGCCTCCCATATCTGTTGAATGCATGTATCAGAGAAGGGAATTATGTACAACAGAGAAAAGTGTTTTGTTTTTTCTTGATAGAGCAGCAGTGCTTCAAAAAATGAGCCTGTCTTATCCTCTGTTCCTCATCTGACCTTCTCCTCTTCCATGGGGTTTCTTACTCTCTTTTTATCTTTATTTGAACAGTCCTGGAGTCTGTCTCAAATTCATTTTGGATGTAGGGTATGAATTATACATGACCTCAGGAAGAACTTTCCATGTTTAATTTGGGCTCCTAGAATGTTAGAAATGGAAGGGGCCTTAGAGGCCATCCAGTTTGACCTTCTTGTACTTCCAGGTAAGAGTAGTTATGTTGGCTGTCCTAGGTCACGAAGACCTTGATAAAGGTCCAGCAACTCTGAAGACTTAAAACCGAAAATGAAAAGGCCAAGGCATAGGTGTCTAGTGGCAGAAATGAGACTGGAGCCCAGCTGGTGACACCAACCTGGCTTCTTACAGCCCATCCTGCTGTCTCTGCTCTCAGCTCCCCATGTTGGAGGTTCCCATGACCCCCTGTGCCTACGTACCTTCCTACTCTGTCATAGCACCAATTCTGTGCTTCTAAGCAAATGCCAGGCTCATACTCTTTCTCCATTCCCTTTTGTTGCTACCTTCTCAAAGCACAAAGGGCCAGATGGAGCAGATGATGGCCCAAACCATGGGAAAGGAAGTCACTATAGGCCCTTTTCCCCCCACCGAATATTGATTTTATACTCTGAGTCATAACTCAGTCCTCTGTTTACTGTGGTCCAGCTATCCCAGCTTTGGCCACTGGGAGCTCTTTCTGTTGGCCCCTGTGCCCTTTGGTGTACTCATTCAGGTGGATGATTTGATTTTGCTTTTGGTTTTGCTTTTTATGAGCACTTCCTTAGTTTGGGGTACTTCAGGGTACTCCGGGCTCATTTTGTGTTGTTCCTCATCTTGAAACTGGCCATTTCTTCAAGAAGCCTGGTTCCTTTCATTGAAAAAAGGTATTGGAAACCAGGATCTGGACACTGTGTGTCTGCAATGTTTTCTAACATTCCCCAACTCCCCACCTCTCCCCACCAACAAAGACATCAGCAACAAGAACTCCAAAACCTTGTCTGCCTTGTTCTCCAAGATCTGGGACAGTGTCTGCAGCCTCCCATATCTGTTGAATGCATGTATCAGAGAAGGGAATTATGTACAACAGAGAAAAGTGTTTTGTTTTTTCTTGATAGAGCAGCAGTGCTTCAAAAAATGAGCCTGTCTTATCCTCTGTTCCTCATCTGACCTTCTCCTCTTCCATGGGGTTTCTTACTCTCTTTTTATCTTTATTTGAACAGTCCTGGAGTCTGTCTCAAATTCATTTTGGATGTAGGGTATGAATTATACATGACCTCAGGAAGAACTTTCCATGTTTAATTTGGGCTCCTAGAATGTTAGAAATGGAAGGGGCCTTAGAGGCCATCCAGTTTGACCTTCTTGTACTTCCAGGTAAGAGTAGTTATGTTGGCTGTCCTAGGTCACGAAGACCTTGATAAAGGTCCAGCAACTCTGAAGACTTAAAACCGAAAATGAAAAGGCCAAGGCATAGGTGTCTAGTGGCAGAAATGAGACTGGAGCCCAGCTGGTGACACCAACCTGGCTTCTTACAGCCCATCCTGCTGTCTCTGCTCTCAGCTCCCCATGTTGGAGGTTCCCATGACCCCCTGTGCCTACGTACCTTCCTACTCTGTCATAGCACCAATTCTGTGCTTCTAAGCAAATGCCAGGCTCATACTCTTTCTCCATTCCCTTTTGTTGCTACCTTCTCAAAGCACAAAGGGCCAGATGGAGCAGATGATGGCCAGACTTGACGACACGGGTGCTCATGGGAAAGGAAGTCACTATAGGCCCTTTTCCTCCCACCTGTGATCAGCGTAACCTTGTCTAACTTCATGGTCAGCCAGGAGAGCAAAGAGAAGGCTCCCAAAGAAGCTCACACTGTCCACTTTGAGCGCTTGCTGTCATCTGCAAACCAGAGATTCTCAATGACACCCCTCCACCAAGCCCCCTAGAGGGCAGTTCAGTTGTGCAGTGAACCCCCAGACACCCCTCTTCTGATGAAGACCATGATAAATTCTGAAAACTTAAAGCCTAAAATGAAGAGCCCAAAGCCTGGGGGTCTTGCCTGGGTGAGTGTGTCTTTCACGCAGTACATAGAGTGGTTTTAGGAAATCTATGAGGTAGACAGCACCCGGGTCTCTCCAGCAACCTCTCCTCACTGTCCTTCCAAGCACCAGCACCGTTCAGAAATGTAGCTGAGACTGTGTTTCTGTAAGTTCAGCAGGGACTGTGCCTCAACATTCATGACTCATGGTTAAGAAGAGGGTGACCACGTAAGTTAGATTCTGTTCTGGGGAGGGAGGATACAATCAGTAAGCCAAAGACTTCACATGATGCAGGCTTATAAGAAGCCCTCAGCAGGTAATAGCTGTCACTTCTGTTAAAGGTACTAAAACAGTAGTGCATATTACACATGCATCCCAAATGAAGAAGTGAAGTCCTTTCTCATAGGCAGAAGACAGTTTGTAATCTGTCATGACCAGAGAGGGCCCATCTACCTACCCTGCTAAACAGCTTCTGTAGTTTCATGTGAGATTTCACTATAACGTCACAACTCTTCTCTTGACTTTCTGTCTCACAGCCTTTCTCTCACAGTCCTTGGCAGAGAGCCACAGACTCCTTCATACCCTGGGATCTGTCTTTGCCTTTGGAAGATGCATATTTGAATATGTATTAGCATTTGATTTTGGATTCAAAACAGAGACACTTGGGGGAGGAGGCACATTGTCAGGAGGATTAGGAAATAACATCCACACTTGCCTGATGTAGAACCAGTGGCCAAGACGGTGGGGGTAGGGCTTCATTTTTGCCTTAAAAGTTGAAATAGCCCCAAAGCACTTGCACCCTTGCCACCCAGTGGGGCTTTCTCTGATATAGATTTCCACTCTGGAGGAGAATGGTGAGCAACCTTGTCTAACTTCATGGTCAGCCAGGAGAGCAAAGAGAAGGCTCCCAAAGAAGCTCACACTGTCCACTTTGAGCGCTTGCTGTCATCTGCAAACCAGAGATTCTCAATGACACCCCTCCACCAAGCCCCCTAGAGGGCAGTTCAGTTGTGCAGTGAACCCCCAGACACCCCTCTTCTGATGAAGACCATGATAAATTCTGAAAACTTAAAGCCTAAAATGAAGAGCCCAAAGCCTGGGGGTCTTGCCTGGGTGAGTGTGTCTTTCACGCAGTACATAGAGTGGTTTTAGGAAATCTATGAGGTAGACAGCACCGGGTCTCTCCAGCAACCTCTCCTCACTGTCCTTCCAAGCACCAGCACCGTTCAGAAATGTAGCTGAGACTGTGTTTCTGTAAGTTCAGCAGGGACTGTGCCTCAACATTCATGACTCATGGTTAAGAAGAGGGTGACCACGTAAGTTAGATTCTGTTCTGGGGAGGGAGGATACAATCAGTAAGCCAAAGACTTCACATGATGCAGGCTTATAAGAAGCCCTCAGCAGGTAATAGCTGTCACTTCTGTTAAAGGTACTAAAACAGTAGTGCATATTACACATGCATCCCAAATGAAGAAGTGAAGTCCTTTCTCATAGGCAGAAGACAGTTTGTAATCTGTCATGACCAGAGAGGGCCCATCTACCTACCCTGCTAAACAGCTTCTGTAGTTTCATGTGAGATTTCACTATAACGTCACAACTCTTCTCTTGACTTTCTGTCTCACAGCCTTTCTCTCACAGTCCTTGGCAGAGAGCCACAGACTCCTTCATACCCTGGGATCTGTCTTTGCCTTTGGAAGATGCATATTTGAATATGTATTAGCATTTGATTTTGGATTCAAAACAGAGACACTTGGGGGAGGAGGCACATTGTCAGGAGGATTAGGAAATAACATCCACACTTGCCTGATGTAGAACCAGTGGCCAAGACGGTGGGGGTAGGGCTTCATTTTTGCCTTAAAAGTTGAAATAGCCCCAAAGCACTTGCACCCTTGCCACCCAGTGGGGCTTTCTCTGATATAGATTTCCACTCTGGAGGAGAATGGTGAGCAACCCTGACCTTGTAAACTCCAGTCTGGTTCCTGAAGGTCAGGCCAGAAGGTTCTATCACCTGCCCACCAAACATTCAACACAGCCACACTGCTACACATCTTCCAGGACAGAGATTAATGCGTGCATTGCTTCAGTTTTCTCCCCTGTACCACAAGGCTAATATTAGCACCCACCTGAGGCATAGTTGTGAATATTATAGTCAACTCAAGTAAAAAGCTTAGAACAATGCCTGACATTGTTCTCAGTACATTTCCAGACCTTATTACTTTTACTACTGAGGTGTCCCTTTTTGTAAAACCAACTACCTTCAGGGACGCTTTGCTTTAAGCAGTCCCTTACCACCACCACACAAAGACGCACACCCCACCAGCTGATGCAGATGAAATTGTTGAACAGATATTGTTTCTCTGGCTAATCACCACTATATTCATTCATTCATTCAGTACTGATTTACTATACTATGTGCCAGACACTGATTAAGCTCTTGGCTATGGGATCAAGCATTTGGGGATAAGATCAAGTCCTCATGAAACTTACATTCTAGCTAGAGAAACAGACAAGAAAAAAGTACCATAAAGTAGATACATAACCTGATATTGAGAGGGAGAACAATAGAGAAAAATTAAGCTGGGAAGAACAGAGTTATGGAGACCATCCTTATAGATAAGAGGCTGGTGGGCGGGCATGGAGACCTCTCAGGGTGGTTACGGTGAACTGAGTTGTGAATGGAGGATCCTGAGCCAGGGGAAGACTCGAGCAAAATCAGTTCCTGCAAAAACAGCATCAGAAGTAAAGGACCTCAGATGGGGATGACCTTGTTGGGTCTAGAGAAGTTGAGCAAGAGGAAGATTGTGCCACGAACAAAGAGAGATGGAGATACACCCAAAGCGGGGTGGATGGTGTAAGGCCTTGGAGGCCATGGTCTGGATTTGATTGATTCTGCCTTGCCCTCTATTTCATAGATTGTTCTGGGCTTCTCCCCTGGGTGATCTTTTGATAATGTGTGGCTTTTGCCAGTGGTCTGGCTTCCTTGGGGGTTACCTGTAGCTGGGGCTTCCTCAACCTGCCATGCCCAGTTCTAAAGAGTGGGGGCGTGGTGTCTGTTGCCCAAAGAGGCCAGGTCAGGGTAGGAGGACTCCCTGAAGGTGCTGCATTACCACACACCTGTAGCACCCTTCCCCTGCTACCAGGACTAGCTCCATAATTTGTGAGGCCAAGGGTTAAATGAAACCTCAGACCCCTATTCAAAGATAGTTCAGATTTTCAAGATGGTGACAGCAGAGCATTAAAGTCAGCAAACAGCTGCTCAGGAGGCAGGCCCACAAACCATCTGCCTCCACATTGCCCCACACTCAAACTCCCTGGTCCCAGGACACCACCGCCTTTTGCTACAGGGACTCCCAGAGAACCTGAGACCTCAGGTCTTCTCCCTGTTCTGCAAGCAACTCCCTTCCTCCGTATCTCAGGCTGTCTGCTGTGCTGAAAATCACCCCTTGCCTTTGATGACTGGACAATCACGCAGAACAAGTGTTCCCCCTTCTCTCTGAACAACAGCTGGCTCCCCCAAAATTGCCAGCACAAGCTGCTGCTAAGACTCGGGGGCGTGTATTGCCCACAAGTCCTCATGAAACTTACATTCTAGCTAGAGAAACAGACAAGAAAAAAGTACCATAAAGTAGATACATAACCTGATATTGAGAGGGAGAACAATAGAGAAAAATTAAGCTGGGAAGAACAGAGTTATGGAGACCATCCTTATAGATAAGAGGCTGGTGGGCGGGCATGGAGACCTCTCAGGGTGGTTACGGTGAACTGAGTTGTGAATGGAGGATCCTGAGCCAGGGGAAGACTCGAGCAAAATCAGTTCCTGCAAAAACAGCATCAGAAGTAAAGGACCTCAGATGGGGATGACCTTGTTGGGTCTAGAGAAGTTGAGCAAGAGGAAGATTGTGCCACGAACAAAGAGAGATGGAGATACACCCAAAGCGGGGTGGATGGTGTAAGGCCTTGGAGGCCATGGTCTGGATTTGATTGATTCTGCCTTGCCCTCTATTTCATAGATTGTTCTGGGCTTCTCCCCTGGGTGATCTTTTGATAATGTGTGGCTTTTGCCAGTGGTCTGGCTTCCTTGGGGGTTACCTGTAGCTGGGGCTTCCTCAACCTGCCATGCCCAGTTCTAAAGAGTGGGGGCGTGGTGTCTGTTGCCCAAAGAGGCCAGGTCAGGGTAGGAGGACTCCCTGAAGGTGCTGCATTACCACACACCTGTAGCACCCTTCCCCTGCTACCAGGACTAGCTCCATAATTTGTGAGGCCAAGGGTTAAATGAAACCTCAGACCCCTATTCAAAGATAGTTCAGATTTTCAAGATGGTGACAGCAGAGCATTAAAGTCAGCAAACAGCTGCTCAGGAGGCAGGCCCACAAACCATCTGCCTCCACATTGCCCCACACTCAAACTCCCTGGTCCCAGGACACCACCGCCTTTTGCTACAGGGACTCCCAGAGAACCTGAGACCTCAGGTCTTCTCCCTGTTCTGCAAGCAACTCCCTTCCTCCGTATCTCAGGCTGTCTGCTGTGCTGAAAATCACCCCTTGCCTTTGATGACTGGACAATCACGCAGAACAAGTGTTCCCCCTTCTCTCTGAACAACAGCTGGCTCCCCCAAAATTGCCAGCACAAGCTGCTGCTAAGACTCGGGGGCGTGTATTGCCCACTACCAGCAGGGGAGCGGCACCTTCTAAAACTGACAGGGTCTCAGATAGGGGAGGTAAAGTCGGAATTTATTGAGAATTGGAAGCTTGGTGAAGGCCTCTATTTCTATGCATGTCTTTGATTAAGATTGGGTGAGAATATTGATAACACCCAAGATTGATGGAAACAGCAGGACTGAAGAAGTCTTAGCGCTTACACTGTCTACTGACTCTTTAATCGAAGAGTCAATGAATTTCTTGGGAAGTTTCTATAATGCATGCCCACCACTTGCGTGGGCAGGGCAGACCCCAAAGCGTCAAGCTCTAGGGAAGGGAATGATAAGAGTTACGTTACTATAGACAGTAAAGTGTGGTTGTGGTGTGGCATCTAGACTGAGTCAGGGTGGATGATCTGGGGTCCCACTCGGGACGAGTGATTTCTCCACAACATGGGTGCCTTCCCGGCTGGCCTTCCTCCACCCACACAGATGTGTGCAGACATAGTCCAGGCTCAGGCTGGGACCCTGATAGCCTGTCTTGCCTGGGTTAATACCACTGCCCCAATTTGGGATATCTTGCTTCCAGACAGTGGGCCATTGGCAAGAATGGGATGGGGAAGGGCAGCCTGAAGAAGGCTTGGATGGGGGGTAGCTGGAAGGCCATCTTGGGGTGATTGTTGAGAAAGAAGAGATTTATCCAATAGCCTTTCCAGTGGAAGCAAAAGACCCAGAAGGCGATGGCGACGCCACAGTTCCTAAGATTGACAAAAAAAGATAGTTCAGATTTTCAAGATGGTGACAGCAGAGCATTAAAGTCAGCAAACAGCTGCTCAGGAGGCAGGCCCACAAACCATCTGCCTCCACATTGCCCCACACTCAAACTCCCTGGTCCCAGGACACCACCGCCTTTTGCTACAGGGACTCCCAGAGAACCTGAGACCTCAGGTCTTCTCCTGTTCTGCAAGCAACTCCTTCCTCCGTATCTCAGGCTGTCTGCTGTGCTGAAAATCACCCCTTGCCTTTGATGACTGGACAATCACGCAGAACAAGTGTTCCCCCTTCTCTCTGAACAACAGCTGGCTCCCCCAAAATTGCCAGCACAAGCTGCTGCTAAGACTCGGGGGCGTGTATTGCCCACTACCAGCAGGGGAGTGGCACCTTCTAAAACTGACAGGGTCTCAGATAGGGGAGGTAAAGTCGGAATTTATTGAGAATTGGAAGCTTGGTGAAGGCCTCTATTTCTATGCATGTCTTTGATTAAGATTGGGTGAGAATATTGATAACACCCAAGATTGATGGAAACAGCAGGACTGAAGAAGTCTTAGCGCTTACACTGTCTACTGACTCTTTAATCGAAGAGTCAATGAATTTCTTGGGAAGTTTCTATAATGCATGCCCACCACTTGCGTGGGCAGGGCAGACCCCAAAGCGTCAAGCTCTAGGGAAGGGAATGATAAGAGTTACGTTACTATAGACAGTAAAGTGTGGTTGTGGTGTGGCATCTAGACTGAGTCAGGGTGGATGATCTGGGGTCCCACTCGGGACGAGTGATTTCTCCACAACATGGGTGCCTTCCCGGCTGGCCTTCCTCCACCCACACAGATGTGTGCAGACATAGTCCAGGCTCAGGCTGGGACCCTGATAGCCTGTCTTGCCTGGGTTAATACCACTGCCCCAATTTGGGATATCTTGCTTCCAGACAGTGGGCCATTGGCAAGAATGGGATGGGGAAGGGCAGCCTGAAGAAGGCTTGGATGGGGGGTAGCTGGAAGGCCATCTTGGGGTGATTGTTGAGAAAGAAGAGATTTATCCAATAGCCTTTCCAGTGGAAGCAAAAAGACCCAGAAGGCGATGGCGACGCCACAGTACTTGATTGCCATGGAAACAGAGGTAGTTTCTAAAGCAGCTCTACAGCCTCCCTCCCTGTGGCTCCTCTTGGATGTTCTTACAGAGGTGTGCAAGCTTCAGAGAAAGGGAACTTGGCTGGCAAGCTCCTGCCTCTTGAAACCAGTCATCAATCAAAGACGAATGCCCATTCCTGAAGTAAATACACAGACCTCTCCTGTTGGCCTTAAAAGCGGCTCCCAGGAACCAGTGAAAAGGGAGGCGCTGGTGGAAGTGAGGAATTGCCTCTCTCCTGTCCTGGGTGCAGAGAGGAGAATGAGGGCTGGAAAGGCAGTGTCAGAAAGAGCCACGCCCAGGGAAGGGGGAGGGGAGTATCGTCCTCGAGAGAGGCTCCTGTCACCCCCACTGCTTGAATGGCTGTGACAACTATGCGTGAACAGGACTGAAGGACTTCCCAGGTGGTGCTAGTGGCCAGTGCAGTAGAAATAAGAAATGCAGGTTCAATCCCTGGGTCAGGAAGATCCCCTGGGAAAAGGCATGGCAGCCCACTCCTGTCTTCTTGCCTGTGGAATCCCATGGACAGAGGAGCCTGGCAGGATACAGTCCACAGGGGTCCATGGGGTCGTGAAAGAGTTGGCCATGACTGAGCAAGTAAACAAGCAAGACAAATAAAATTATTCGAGAACAAGTGCCTGTGTAGAGCAGTTCTCTCCCTGACATTTTAGAAGCCTCCTGATTTCAAATACACTTTGCTCTTATCAGATCATGTCTGATACCATGATTTCAGTTTTGGAAAGTACACTCACCCTATCTATAGAAGCCATCAGAGCATCTGGAACGTCCAAGATGTGGCTATGAGAGAGGAGAGCCTAATCCCCCACTTTAGTAAACCATTGCAATCTGCCAAATGTTTATAATTCATTAAATAAACAGCCCCTTAGGTACCTGCTAAGTACTTGGGACTATGGCACATACAAAATGAGAATAAAAAAATAAAGCTCATCTCTGCCTGGACTCTGCTTAGAGTCACACAGTTAAGTAAATAGTGAACCCTTAATCTGAGGTCTTCAAATGGATTCCCGCCTTCTTTCTTCTCTGTTCCTGGAATGTGTGGGAGAAAAGAAAAGGGTCCTGGTGAGGCCACCTGGGATGAAGAAGGAGGCATGAGAGGTGAAGCAGAAGGTAGATGCAGGCTCATCCACCAGCTCTCATTAGTGTTTGGAGGCCAGAGGGGTCCTCCTCTGCCCCCACAGCGCAGGGCAGGTGGATGGCCTTTTGGGTGGGCCAGGAGGAAGATGAGTGGAGAAGACCTGAAGGGCTGCCCAGGCAGAGTGACTGGTGCCTTAACAAAGGGGACGGCGGGTGCCTGGTGAAAGGGACCCTCTCTCTGCTGGGAACTCAAGGGCAGCCTCCAGGGAAGCCCCTGACTGAGGCTGCGGGAGGAATTGAGTAAACTTGTCCTGTTCTTACTGTGGCCCCTTTAAGGACTTTTCATGTCCATTTATCAAATGAAACTGTTCCTAGACTTGGAGTCGGCCTCTCTTCAGAAGCAGTCCCCAAGGCTTTATTTATTCATTCAGGTTTAGGATTTCACATGTCATTAATACTTTTCCGTTTTTATACATCTCTATGTAACTAAACTCTATTGTGAATGAAGCCAAAAAAAAAATCCATTTCATCTTTTTTAAAAAATGCTTAAGCAGCTTTGTGTCAAGTTAAATGTAAATTTAATATGATATTTGACCCTGTCCTTCCCATTGACCAACCCCTCCCTCAAAACCTAGGAATCCCTTTAAGATCCACTGTACTCCCAGGCTACAGTTTATTCTAAATAATACTTAATGCCCCCTCCCATTTAGCTCTTAACATTTTCAGACAAGTTCTACTGAAATCACATTTCCCAGAAGGCTCTGAGTCACAGATTTTTAGGGTCTTGAGGGAAAAGTGATGGCAGTCTCTTTATCTCAGCATTCCCGTCTGGGCCGATAAAGTAGGAAAGTTCTCTCCTCTCTTTAGAAAGGTTCTTTTTTAAAAAAACTAGTTAAAAAAATAAATAGCAGGTAGGTATTAGGGTTTTTTTTTAACTCTACCTTTAAAAAATACATATCGATTTTATTTATTTATTTGGCCATGCTGGGTCTTAGTTATAACATGTGGAATCTTTAGTTGTGACATGCGAATTCTTAGTCTGGGCATGTAGGGTCTAGTTCTCTGACCAGGGGTGGAATCTGGGCCTCCTGCGTTGGGAGCATGGAGTCTCAACCATTGGGCCACCAGGGAAGTTTCCCCAACTCTACCTGTTAAGGCCCTGCTTCCTGAAGGAGAGGTGACTGATTTCTGATTGGTGAGGTTGCCCGATGAAGCTAAGCTCCTGGGTCCAGCAGTATCTGGGTCTCTGCTCTTGCTTTGCTTCTCCAGATGGCCAGCATTTGCCAGGGCCCACGACCCAGGCTAGCATCAGAAGGCCAGGTTGGAGGCCTGTTTTGCGTTCTTCTTCTGGCCCACCAGTGTGAGTCACTCCTGGGTGAATGTATCTCTTGGCAGACCCAAACAGTCCCTTAGGGAAACCATCCTAAACTGTCAGCCTGGCAGGTGACAGTATTACTGAGCTTGATTGAGGCCAGGGACCAAGCCATAGTCACCATACCTGCCTTAACGGTAGGAAAGCTGGTAGCTTCTGTCCTCTTGCCCTTGTTTCTGACTGTCTTCTCATCAGAGTTTGAATTCAGAAAGTGAAGATGGGTAAGTAAGGATTATCCCCTAAATCTCCCAGACATGAGCGGATCTGAAAGGGTTGCTAGGTACAGGCCCTCTCACGAGCTAGCAGCATTGGGAGAAGCCTGCTGAAGGGCTCCATTGTGAGCTCCCTTGGGCCTCTGACCACCAGCCTACTTTGCCCACTGGATTTGGTTTCTAGCTGCCCAGGAAGCTACTAAGAGTCTTACTGAAAGAGAGTTGATCTTCTCTCCTTTCTCAACCACACTATCTTGTTCCTTGTAGAAAACCATGTCCCTCTACAGGAAGTCACCCTCCCCTGTGTCTTAATTTTAAGCTGCCCCTCTGGACCCGATTCGTCTGGGCCGATAAAGTAGGAAAGTTCTCTCTCTCTTTAGAAAGGTTCTTTTTAAAAACTAGTTAAAAATAAATAGCAGGTAGGTATTAGGGTTTTTTTTTAACTCTACCTTTAAAAAATACATATCGATTTTATTTATTTATTTGGCCATGCTGGGTCTTAGTTATAACATGTGGAATCTTTAGTTGTGACATGCGAATTCTTAGTCTGGGCATGTAGGGTCTAGTTCTCTGACCAGGGGTGGAATCTGGGCCTCCTGCGTTGGGAGCATGGAGTCTCAACCATTGGGCCACCAGGGAAGTTTCCCCAACTCTACCTGTTAAGGCCCTGCTTCCTGAAGGAGAGGTGACTGATTTCTGATTGGTGAGGTTGCCCGATGAAGCTAAGCTCCTGGGTCCAGCAGTATCTGGGTCTCTGCTCTTGCTTTGCTTCTCCAGATGGCCAGCATTTGCCAGGGCCCACGACCCAGGCTAGCATCAGAAGGCCAGGTTGGAGGCCTGTTTTGCTTCTTCTTCTGGCCCACCAGTGTGAGTCACTCCTGGGTGAATGTATCTCTTGGCAGACCCAAACAGTCCCTTAGGGAAACCATCCTAAACTGTCAGCCTGGCAGGTGACAGTATTACTGAGCTTGATTGAGGCCAGGGACCAAGCCATAGTCACCATACCTGCCTTAACGGTAGGAAAGCTGGTAGCTTCTGTCCTCTTGCCCTTGTTTCTGACTGTCTTCTCATCAGAGTTTGAATTCAGAAAGTGAAGATGGGTAAGTAAGGATTATCCCCTAAATCTCCCAGACATGAGCGGATCTGAAAGGGTTGCTAGGTACAGGCCCTCTCACGAGCTAGCAGCATTGGGAGAAGCCTGCTGAAGGGCTCCCATTGTGAGCTCCCTTGGGCCTCTGACCACCAGCCTACTTTGCCCACTGGATTTGGTTTCTAGCTGCCCAGGAAGCTACTAAGAGTCTTACTGAAAGAGAGTTGATCTTCTCTCCTTTCTCAACCACACTATCTTGTTCCTTGTAGAAAACCATGTCCCTCTACAGGAAGTCACCCTCTGACCCAACACAGACAAGAGTGAGGTTATGTATGGGCCATAAGTTTTCTCAGTTCTCTGGAAACGTCAGCCATGAGATTTGTATTAACTGAGCCAGGAGTCTGAGGGACCCTCAGAACCTTTTCAGGGCCATGTTTGATAGCCATAGGGCCTCTTCTCCCAGTCTCACCATCGAGTGGGTAAATCCTGTTTAAACACCACTGTGTGTAGGGTGTTGGGGAAGAGAAGAGCTTCTCTGCTTACACTGCTTACGGTCAAGCTCCAGAAACCGTACACATTCATGTGAAATATCTGGAATGAGAGGAAGCAAGTGGCAAAAGCGTGGATTCGAACCCTGGCTCTAGGACATAACAGCTGTGTGATGTTGAGAAATTTACTTAGCCTCTCTGTGCCTTACTTTCCCTCTCTAAACCTCATAAGGTTGCTTTGAGGAGTCAAAGAACTACCATTTGTAAAGCGTTTGGAACAATACCTATCACATTATAAATAGTGTTTGATTCATACAGAGCTGTATGTCTGTGCAGTGACCCAGTAGTGTGGTGACAGTGTTCCCAAATCACCTGGGTACAGTTTTCATCTCAAGGGAGAGCCAAGCCAAGCTGACCAATATGCCAGGCATGTGGAAACATGAACCAAGCCAGGTGGCAGGCTCACCTGGTCTTCTGGCTACCATGCCATGCCTCTCTTTCCCTCTACTAATGATTATGGCATTGACTTAGAACAGATAGGGCAGAAGCCAGAGAGGTTTCTTTCAGGAACCAATTTATTCCAGACACTTAAACAGCTGGGTCTCCATCCTTCCACATTTCAAATCAAGGCCGTTTCAAGCTGAGCCTCATAGGCACTCTGATGGTGAATAATGACATCTAATGGTCGCATTCACCAGCCCTTCTGTGTGCGTCAGGAAGTGAGAAATGGTATCTTCTTTCCAAGTGGTTCATGTCTGACAAAATAAGTGACAGTAAGTCCTAGAACAATTCAAGGAGCATAGTACCTTTTTGTCCCGATAACCGGAGTCATGAGATTGCGTAAAGCGGAAGGATCTTAGAGACCTGGGCTCCCCTGGCATGCTATAGTCAAGGGGATCATAGCCAAGAGACATGCAGTGGCTTATCTACTTCTTGGGAAAAAATGGAGCCAGAACCTGGATTTTCTGATTCTTGATGGAGTTTTCTTTCCACTAAGCCATGCTGATAGCCACTCTCCTTGCAGAAAGCTGGTGCAGACTGTCTTGGTGGACTTCTGGGCAGGTCAGGAGAGCCTCATGATGACCAAGACAGTGACTCAAACCTAAAGAGACATCAGCTTGTAGTGGGCTTCCTGCTGGCTCACCAGAGGGCGGGAGTCAGGTGTGGAGATGCGGCTCTCTCTTGTGTCTACTTAGGAAGATGACTGGTAGAGAGACCAGAGAGTTCTGGTATCAGAGATGGTCTGCACGAGGCTTTGTATGCCTTCCGGCATCGTCTCCAGTAAGAAACACCAGGCAAGATTGCCCTCTGCCCTCGATGTTCTCAGTGTTTGCTCTGTGGACCATTGTTGTCCATGGGAAAGCATTGGCCTAGAACGAGAAGGAGAGGAAAGAGAAACAGGGGCAGGGAGATGGCATGCTCTAAGTGGCCTTCCGCTTGGAAGCTCGCTCTTCACAGCTTGAGAGTGTTCCTTTCTGCACAGCTGTGGCTGCCACTCTCAGTCTAGTGAAGGAGCCAGTTGGATCCACTAACTCTCAGCTCTGAACCAAGGCCCAGATGGATAGGAAGCTGCAAAGATTTGCATGGAGAAAAATGTGATACTGCACTCTTGCTTCATTTCTCTCTAGAACTCTCTTTTCTGTCCTATTTAGAAAGCTCACTGCACACCACAGACCACCAGCCTCAGATCTTCCCAACTTTTCATTCCTCGAAGCATGGAATATCCAAGATGAGGGGGCAGGAGTGGAGTGGGCCAGTGGTTGCTTCCTCTAGGAGATATTATTTTTCAGTGGGGCCAATGGAAGGCAATGTGATGGGTAGTTCTCAGGGGATTCCACAAGCAAATAGTTTGAAACTTTACAACAAAAGCAGATTTTTGCTCTGTTCCTGATACTTTGGAACCTTCAGCAGATTATTTAATTTGGGATTACTATGTGAATTATGTAATTTATGGGGTTTGTGTACAAATACACAATTTGCATAAATATATGTAATCTCACAGCATCCTTAGGAGGGACAGAAGATACAAAAACTGAGACTTGACTTGAGTCAAGTGCCTTGACCTGAATTAATCATTCTGATCACAGAATGGCTTCCTTGGGAAAAAGAATGATGGTGGAGCTTTAACAAAGGAAGAAAGAAGAGAAGAGTTGGGATTTCCCTGATTGTCCAGTGGCTAAGACTCCATACTCCCAATGTACATGGCCTGGGTCCAATCCCTAGTCAGGGAACTAGATTCCTACACGCCGCAACTAAGGGTTCACAATGCCACAACTAAAGATCCCACATGCTGCAAACTAAGACCCAGTGCAGCCAAATGAATTAATTAATTTAAAAAAAAAAGAAGGGTTTGCATGGTGTTCCAGTGGGTAAAGAGTCCGCCTTGCAGTGCAAGTGGCACTGGTTTGATCCCTGGCCCAGGAAGATCCGATGTGCTGCGGAGCATCTGGATGGGTGTTTTCAATTACAAGCCAGTGCTCTGGAGCACGTGCTCCCTGAGCCAGCACTCTGCAACGAGAGAGGCCACTGCAATGGGAGGCCTACACAGGCTGAAGAATAAAGATGGATGAAAAATAAATAAAGAGGCCAAAATTAAAAAAAGAAGAAGAAGAAGAAGGGAAAAGGTACTGTGTAGACTAAAATCAATAAGAATATAGCTCTCACAGTCCCCTAGGCAATGTGAAAGTGAAAGTTTTAGTCGCTCAGTCATGTCCGCCTCTTTGGGACTCCTTGCACTGTGGCCCATCAGACTCCTCTGACCCTGGGATTCTCCAGGCAAGAATACTAGAATGGGTTGCCATCTCTTTCTCCAGGGGCTCTTCCTGACCCAAGGATCAAACCCATGTCTCCTGCATTGCAGGCAGATTTTTTTTACCGTCTAAGCCATCAGGGAAGCTCTTAAGAAATTAATTGTATTAATTTAATAAATGAGATAGCTATAAATGCCACCTCTATGTTCCAGAGGAACCAGGATAAGAGCTTCTGCAACACTCATAAAAGGTCCCCAGCTCATGTTGGGGGTTTTCCAACCTAGGGATTTCCAACCCTTCTCTTAGGGCTGCTTCCTTTTCCTCCTGGTTGAACACAGGCTGCTTTGTAACCCCGGTGGAGGCTGGAACAGCTCTGAGCCCAAAGCAAATACACAATTTGCATAAATATATGTAATCTCACAGCATCCTAAAGGGGACTCCAATACTGCACCAGTTTTTGTAAAATGGCTTCCTTGGGAAAAAGAATGATGGTGGAGCTTTAACAAAGGAAGAAAGAAGAGAAGAGTTGGGATTTCCCTGATTGTCCAGTGGCTAAGACTCCATACTCCCAATGTACATGGCCTGGGTCCAATCCCTAGTCAGGGAACTAGATTCCTACACGCCGCAACTAAGGGTTCACAATGCCACAACTAAAGATCCCACATGCTGCAAACTAAGACCCAGTGCAGCCAAATGAATTAATTAATTTAAAAAAAAAAGAAGGGTTTGCATGGTGTTCCAGTGGGTAAAGAGTCCGCCTTGCAGTGCAAGTGGCACTGGTTTGATCCCTGGCCCAGGAAGATCCGATGTGCTGCGGAGCATCTGGATGGGTGTTTTCAATTACAAGCCAGTGCTCTGGAGCACGTGCTCCCTGAGCCAGCACTCTGCAACGAGAGAGGCCACTGCAATGGGAGGCCTACACAGGCTGAAGAATAAAGATGGATGAAAAATAAATAAAGAGGCCAAAATTAAAAAAAGAAGAAGAAGAAGAAGGGAAAAGGTACTGTGTAGACTAAAATCAATAAGAATATAGCTCTCACAGTCCCCTAGGCAATGTGAAAGTGAAAGTTTTAGTCGCTCAGTCATGTCCGCCTCTTTGGGACTCCTTGCACTGTGGCCCATCAGACTCCTCTGACCCTGGGATTCTCCAGGCAAGAATACTAGAATGGGTTGCCATCTCTTTCTCCAGGGGCTCTTCCTGACCCAAGGATCAAACCCATGTCTCCTGCATTGCAGGCAGATTTTTTTTACCGTCTAAGCCATCAGGGAAGCTCTTAAGAAATTAATTGTATTAATTTAATAAATGAGATAGCTATAAATGCCACCTCTATGTTCCAGAGGAACCAGGATAAGAGCTTCTGCAACACTCATAAAAGGTCCCCAGCTCATGTTGGGGGTTTTCCAACCTAGGGATTTCCAACCCTTCTCTTAGGGCTGCTTCCTTTTCCCCTCCTGGTTGAACACAGGCTGCTTTGTAACCCCCGGTGGAGGCTGGAACAGCTCTGAGCCCAAAGCTAAGTTCTCTGACCAAGGAAGGTCTCAGAACTTTATTATGAGATCTTCCAAATTCTGTGGCTTGAGACCCAACAAAGTGCACAGAACGAAGGGTCCTGAGTGAGCACGTTGTCTGATCTCTGCTGCTGAGAGCACATGCCTCCCCATTCAGCACTTGCCCTCCTGCGGGGCCGGGAGAGAAAGGAGTGGGTGATGGAGTTGAAAAGCAGCGAGCACAATTTTTCTTGTCCTCCAGAACAATCATTCTTCACCCTCACTGAAAGCTTTCCCTTTCTCATACTACACCTTAACCTATAAAAAGCAATTTTAACTTTCTAAGCCTTTTCACATTTATTATTATTGCTCTGCAAAATAAGCCTGCAGAAGAGGGCATTATTCTGATGCTGAATTTCTATAGAAACAAAAATGCTTCCTGAAATCCAGGGTTTCATGTCCATTGACACATGAGGTCGGCCAGCATGTATATGTGTGGGCATGCATGCATACAGAGACTCCTCGCTATCCACAGAATGATTGAGGAGACAGGTGAGTGGGAAGGCCAGCTGTGGTATCTCTTTATACCTTTCCGTGTTTTGAAGTCCATGTTTTCACTGAAAAGTTTCATCGCCCAGTCATCTGTTTTCTCCAGCGATATGGATTTACAGAGTGGTGCTGTGATTCAGGAGACACCGCAGCCACATAAGTTCTGGAGGATGTTACTGTGCGCCAAACAGAAGCTATAACAGAGAACCAGAGAAGGTTCCTCCAGCTGATTGTCAGATTGCCTGTTGCAGGCAGATTTTTTACCGTCTAAGCCATCAGGGAAGCTCTTAAGAAATTAATTGTATTAATTTAATAAATGAGATAGCTATAAATGCCACCTCTATGTTCCAGAGGAACCAGGATAAGAGCTTCTGCAACACTCATAAAAGGTCCCCAGCTCATGTTGGGGGTTTTCCAACCTAGGGATTTCCAACCCTTCTCTTAGGGCTGCTTCCTTTTCCCCTCCTGGTTGAACACAGGCTGCTTTGTAACCCCCGGTGGAGGCTGGAACAGCTCTGAGCCCAAAGCTAAGTTCTCTGACCAAGGAAGGTCTCAGAACTTTATTATGAGATCTTCCAAATTCTGTGGCTTGAGACCCAACAAAGTGCACAGAACGAAGGGTCCTGAGTGAGCACGTTGTCTGATCTCTGCTGCTGAGAGCACATGCCTCCCCATTCAGCACTTGCCTCTGCGGGGCCGGGAGAGAAAGGAGTGGGTGATGGAGTTGAAAAGCAGCGAGCACAATTTTTCTTGTCCTCCAGAACAATCATTCTTCACCCTCACTGAAAGTTTTCTCTTTACTCATACTACACCTTAACCTATAAAAAGCAATTTTAACTTTCTAAGCCTTTTCACATTTATTATTATTGCTCTGCAAAATAAGCCTGCAGAAGAGGGCATTATTCTGATGCTGAATTTCTATAGAAACAAAAATGCTTCCTGAAATCCAGGGTTTCATGTCCATTGACACATGAGGTCGGCCAGCATGTATATGTGTGGGCATGCATGCATACAGAGACTCCTCGCTATCCACAGAATGATTGAGGAGACAGGTGAGTGGGAAGGCCAGCTGTGGTATCTCTTTTATACCTTTCCGTGTTTTGAAGTCCATGTTTTCACTGAAAAGTTTCATCGCCCAGTCATCTGTTTTCTCCAGCGATATGGATTTACAGAGTGGTGCTGTGATTCAGGAGACACCGCAGCCACATAAGTTCTGGAGGATGTTACTGTGCGGCCAAACAGAAGCTATAACAGAGAACCAGAGAAGGTTCCTCCAGCTGATTGTCAGATTGCCTGTTCCAGACCAGACTTGTTTCAGGGATTCGGAAACGAATGTTGACTATCTTGTGGCAGGCATACTCAGAGAAGACTTCTTGGAAGATTTAGGACTTAGATTGGGCCATGAACAGTAACAGCCAGGACAGCTGCCAGGAGTTTGTGCAGACTGGGCTGAGGAGGGAAATGGCAGAGTCCAGTCAAGGAGCCTGGATAGTGGTGCTCTGACTTTAGTAAATTCCCATCACAACATTCAAACCCATGGATGCTCTCTTCCACGAGCTCAACTCTTTAGACATTTGCCCAAGTTTGAAAAGGCCCTGTCTCGGGTGTAGAGTTCAGCAGACAGGGCGCTTGTGATCAGATCTAATGTACTCCCAGAAGATTAAGTGTCTTGGTGGGATTGAGGGGGAGTAAATGTCAAGGCATTGATGAGGGAGAGGAGATGGATAAAAAGCCACCTGATGCCCAGCAGCTATTGTTCTGTATGGCTGTGTTTAGGTGCCATTTTCAGCTACCTGGTGCCTGTAAAGTCTGGAAACGTAGGCTTATTGTATCATGTAAACGTTCTGTTAAGAAGCCAACTGTTACACATTCACCTGTTGTATCAGAGATGGAGGAGCCTGGCAGGCTACAGTCCATAGGGGCGCAGAGTCAGACAGGATTGAAGTGGCTGAAAAGGCACTTTGTTATGAGGTTGTGAGTGCCACCACAACAAAAATCCACACACGGGTGGCTTGAACAAGAGAAATTCATTTTCTTACGGTTCTAGAGTTTGGAAGTCCAAGATCAAGGCTGTCTGAGGCCTCTCTCCTAGCCTTGCCATCAGCCTCCCTCTTGCTGTCTCTTCACGAGAGCTTCCCTCTGCACGTGGCTGTATTGTGTCTCTTCGTATGTCCTAATCTCCTCCTCTTACAAAGACTCCAGTCCCATTGGCTTACACCTGGTGCTGGTGCTCAGTTGTGTCCAACTCCACCCCATGGACTGGGATTTCCCAAGCAAGAATACCAGAGTAGGTTGCCATTTTCTTCTCCTGACCCAGGGATCGACCCCCATCTCCTGTGGCTCCTGCATTGGCAGGAGGATTCTTTATGACTGGGGCCACCCGAGGAGCCCCACATTGGCTTAGGGCCTACCCAAAGAGGCTGATTTTAGCTGCATTAGCTCTTGAACAGCCCTATCTCCAAACACAGTCACATTCTGAAATATTGGGGGACTGTGGTCTTCCCTGGTGGCTCAAATGGTAAAGAATCCACCTGCAGTGCAGGAGACCTGGGTTTGATTCCTGGGTTGAGAAGACCCCCTGGAGAAGGGAATGATAACCCACTCTAGTTATTCACGCCTGGAGAATTCCATGGACAGAGGAGCCTGGCAGGCTATAGCCCATGGGGTTGCAAAGAGTCAGACATGGTTAAGAGATTTTCACTAAGGCTTCAATCTAGGAATTTTAGGAGGACACAATTCCGTCCATGGCACCTGTGCTTCCGAATTCGGTGGCCACCCTGGAGATGTGGAAAAACCAAGGGATGAGGCTGCATGTTCTATCATAGGAATGTGGACGTTTTTCTCTACAGCCAGTGCCAACCCAGCTGAACCAGCTGGTCCCTTTCATTGCTTGAGTTGGGGATGTGGCTTTACTGTGGCACCATCATGCCCGGGCAGAGACCAGCCTTGCGGCATGCAGACACAGCCCGGAGGCTGCAGACGCAGCTTGCCCTGGGGGTGCGGTGGCATCCACCAGGCACTCTGCCTAGAGCACTGCAGGGTGTGCAGAGGGATGGATGGCTTCATCTGCACTCCGGGCCCCAATCCTGGGCGCCTGTCACCACCCCCCGCCTCCTTCCAGGGAACCCCTAAGGCACCTTGGCTGTAAACCCCATGTGACCCGCCTGCCGGCTGCTGCTGATGCAATGGTGTATAATTCAACAGTGATTTATATTCCATGCAGGTCTGAGCAAAGCTCTAAAATGCTCTCGAGAGCTAAATGCTGCTGAGGCATTTAATCTAAGCAAAGGAAGGGCTTGTATACATCAACTTCCTGGGATGCATAGCAGTGTGAGAGGAGGTGGGAACCTTGTGCTCGGCAAGCGGAAGAATACCAGAGTAGGTTGCCATTTTCTTCTCCTGACCCAGGATCGACCCATCTCCTGTGGCTCCTGCATTGGCAGGAGGATTCTTTATGACTGGGGCCACCGAGGAGCCCCACATTGGCTTAGGGCCACCCAAAGAGGCTGATTTTAGCTGCATTAGCTCTTGAACAGCCCTATCTCCAAACACAGTCACATTCTGAAATATTGGGGGACTGTGGTCTTCCCTGGTGGCTCAAATGGTAAAGAATCCACCTGCAGTGCAGGAGACCTGGGTTTGATTCCTGGGTTGAGAAGACCCCCTGGAGAAGGGAATGATAACCCACTCTAGTTATTCACGCCTGGAGAATTCCATGGACAGAGGAGCCTGGCAGGCTATAGCCCATGGGGTTGCAAAGAGTCAGACATGGTTAAGAGATTTTCACTAAGGCTTCAATCTAGGAATTTTAGGAGGACACAATTCCGTCCATGGCACCTGTGCTTCCGAATTCGGTGGCCACCCTGGAGATGTGGAAAAACCAAGGGATGAGGCTGCATGTTCTATCATAGGAATGTGGACGTTTTTCTCTACAGCCAGTGCCAACCCAGCTGAACCAGCTGGTCCCTTTCATTGCTTGGGTTGGGGATGTGGCTTTACTGTGGCACCATCATCCCCGGGGCAGAGACCAGCCTTGCGGCATGCAGACACAGCCCGGAGGCTGCAGACGCAGCTTGCCCTGGGGGTGCGGTGGCATCCACCAGGCACTCTGCCTAGAGCACTGCAGGGTGTGCAGAGGGATGGATGGCTTCATCTGCACTCCGGGCCCCAATCCTGGGCGCCTGTCACCACCCCCCGCCTCCTTCCAGGGAACCCCTAAGGCACCTTGGCTGTAAACCCCATGTGACCCGCCTGCCGGCTGCTGCTGATGCAATGGTGTATAATTCAACAGTGATTTATATTCCATGCAGGTCTGAGCAAAGCTCTAAAATGCTCTCGAGAGCTAAATGCTGCTGAGGCATTTAATCTAAGCAAAGGAAGGGCTTGTATACATCAACTTCCTGGGATGCATAGCAGTGTGAGAGGAGGTGGGAACCTTTCTGTGTTTGCTGATTTGCTTCTTGGCGGTTTTCAAGATCAGAGGAGGGGCCAAAGGGAGAGGCTCTTAGGGAGGACTTGGGCTGCTCCCTGACCTCCCTGTCACACTTGCCCATGAGGGCACATCTGCACGGACAGCTTTGGGCTGAGTGAGGACCTAGGCTGTCTGGGCTCCATAGCAACAAGGCGCCCCACGAGGGTCAGGCCTCCACAGACGTCCCTCCTCACTCCCAAGAGCAGAAAATGGCACTCAGAGGGATTTCTGGCCCTGAAATGCTGCAGAAATTCTACCCCAGTGAAGCTGGGACACAACTTGGGCACAGAAGGAATAGCTATTGGGGAAAATGCCTGTGCACACAGTATGTGATGGCGCTGGGTTCCAGCAAGAACCTTCGCCAGGCCCTCAGTTTCCTAGGCGATGGCTTCTTGAATTAGTCCGAGCACTCCCACCGCCTCGCCTGAGGCTGCGGTTGCAGTACTCTTTCTCCACTGAGTCTGGGGCTGCGGCAGTCCTGCCCAGGCTTCTCTGACAATCCCTAACAGGAAACAGGTGTTCCCCGCTCCCTTCCTGTGGATGCTAAGGCAGCAGGCTCCCAGGAGGCCTCTCCCTGTCTCTGCGTTGTGTACCTTCAGTCACTGCTTGGAAGTGGCCTGAGCAGGGGTTAACGCCCGAGCGCTGAATATCAGTGTAAAGGTATCTTGGTAGTCAGCCTTCCAAATGGTCCTGGGATCGACCTGTTTGGGGGCTGCAGATAAAGTGCTCCCTGGCAGCATTTCAGGGTGGCGAAAGACTTCACTGCCCCAAAACAGTGCTCTCCTGGCCTGGTGTTTCTTAACATGGCTGCCCATCCAGGGATCCAAGTTTCTGTGCTTCAAGCATTACATCTTTTATAACTTACAAGTGAGGTTTCCTGGGTGGCACTCGTGGTAAAGAACCCACTGCTGATGCAGGAGAGTTAAGAGATACCGATTCCGTCTGATCCCTGGGTCGGGAAGATCCCCTGGAGGAGGGCATGATAACTGACTCCAGAATTCTTGCCGGGAGAATCCCATGATCAGAGGAGCCTGGTGGGCCATAGTGCATAGGTTTACAAAGAGTCAGGCATGACTGAAGCAACTTAGCACACGCACCCAACTTACAAGCCAGGGTTCATTTTCGTAGCCATCACAGTGTCACCGATGGGTCCTGGGGTGCAGAGCAGGAGGGAACCTTTAGGAAGGGTGACCAGTGTGCCCCATATAGCCCAGGTCTTTCTAGTTTTAGGCTGAGGACCTAGGCTGTCTGGGCTCCATAGCAACAAGGCGCCCACGAGGGTCAGGCCTCCACAGACGTCCCTCCTCACTCCCAAGAGCAGAAAATGGCACTCAGAGGGATTTCTGGCCCTGAAATGCTGCAGAAATTCTACCCCAGTGAAGCTGGGACACAACTTGGGCACAGAAGGAATAGCTATTGGGGAAAATGCCTGTGCACACAGTATGTGATGGCGCTGGGTTCCAGCAAGAACCTTCGCCAGGCCCTCAGTTTCCTAGGCGATGGCTTCTTGAATTAGTCCGAGCACTCCCACCGCCTCGCCTGAGGCTGCGGTTGCAGTACTCTTTCTCCACTGAGTCTGGGGCTGCGGCAGTCCTGCCCAGGCTTCTCTGACAATCCCTAACAGGAAACAGGTGTTCCCCGCTCCCTTCCTGTGGATGCTAAGGCAGCAGGCTCCCAGGAGGCCTCTCCCTGTCTCTGCGTTGTGTACCTTCAGTCACTGCTTGGAAGTGGCCTGAGCAGGGGTTAACGCCCGAGCGCTGAATATCAGTGTAAAGGTATCTTGGTAGTCAGCCTTCCAAATGGTCCTGGGATCGACCTGTTTGGGGGCTGCAGATAAAGTGCTCCCTGGCAGCATTTCAGGGTGGCGAAAGACTTCACTGCCCCAAAACAGTGCTCTCCTGGCCTGGTGTTTCTTAACATGGCTGCCCATCCAGGGATCCAAGTTTCTGTGCTTCAAGCATTACATCTTTTATAACTTACAAGTGAGGTTTCCTGGGTGGCACTCGTGGTAAAGAACCCACTGCTGATGCAGGAGAGTTAAGAGATACCGATTCCGTCTGATCCCTGGGTCGGGAAGATCCCCTGGAGGAGGGCATGATAACTGACTCCAGAATTCTTGCCGGGAGAATCCCATGATCAGAGGAGCCTGGTGGGCCATAGTGCATAGGTTTACAAAGAGTCAGGCATGACTGAAGCAACTTAGCACACGCACCCAACTTACAAGCCAGGGTTCATTTTCGTAGCCATCACAGTGTCACCGATGGGTCCTGGGGTGCAGAGCAGGAGGGAACCTTTAGGAAGGGTGACCAGTGTGCCCCATATAGCCCAGGTCTTTCTAGTTTTAGGTCAGACATCACAGTTCTGAGGGACATACCCTCTACCCCCACCAACTCCCAGACAAGCTGGGATGGTTTATCATGCTGCTAAGGAAACAGGACCTAGAAAAAAAGTCAGAAACTTAAGGGAGTTGGGATTATGAGGGAAACACTGGGAATCTGTGTGTAGCCAGACAGGTACCTGGAACATACCATGTCCCCGAGGTTTGGGCCATTTCATTACTTAATATGCAATATCACAGACTGTCCCATGCTTCTACGACTCAGTCATGTTGTGGTGGCAGTTCAAGTCAGGAGGAAGTGGCCAGGAAGGAGGCAGGGTCCTAGGAGAACTGGGGGAGCCCCAAGCCTGAAAAGACAAAGGAGGAGGTGGAGAGGGACACTAGGGACCGGGGACCAAGCCTGAGTCAAGGAGCAGCTTGGACACTCAGGGAAGAGACATCCCAATAGGAAGGTAAAAGTAGGGAGAAAACTAGAATCTGATGTCTGCCAACCAGAGAGACATTCATTCAGAGATGGCAACACAGCGAAGGAGGTGGGCGAGGAAGCTGTATTGGTGTTGGAACCAGGTGTCGGCCGTCTGGATGTGGACACTGTCCTGTTTCACCCTCCCTGAGCCTCAGCTGGGGGCTGGCAGTGCGGGAACGGCCCCAGGCCACCGCACAGCCCTCTCCCCTTCCAGCCAGGTACTGACCAGACACGTAGACAGGAGTGGCCAGGGCCGGGCCATCGGTTGCCAGGTGATGTCGTGGGCATTAGTCCTGACTGTGCTCCTGGTGGGGACAGTCTACAGGGGAGCAGGTGCTATGTGTGAATCAATAGGAAGTATTTATGTTTATAGAGGTCATAAACATATTACCTTGGCCCTTCCTTCCCGCTCACAGGTAGAGTTTGCAAGGTGGGACTCTAGAGGGGTCTGGAGGACCTGTTTGTCTGAATGGGTCTCCAGGCACCAGCTCTGAGGCTGTGGGAACCTCGGGTGCTTTGGTGTCATCTAACCGGGCTTCCTGAGCTCTGAATCCATATGACTGAGAGTCCTGGTGCAGAAAGGGTAATTGGATTCCATTTCTCCTTCCAGGCAGCTGCAACTGACCAGCTGGGGCTGGCTGCCCAGAGGGTTAGACTGAATAGGAATCTGAGGCCCCTTCCAGGACCAGCAGGAATGAGGGGTTTAGATTGATTAGCTACTTCGCCAAAGGCATGGACTTGAAACTAATAGAAGGGCCATTGAACATGGCTGTCCAGAGCCGGTGCCTATAATGACAGACCTTACAGTCCCCTTGTGAATGGGCAAGGTTAGCACTTTTCAGAAATGTTTAGATCAAATGAAACTTCGCATGGAAACAGATCAGAGCAGGGCTGTCATGACCAAAGAGAGAAAAGAAGGCTGGGAGTTTCTTTTACACCCTCTGCCTTTCCGGGGACAGCTCCGGAAGCATCGCTGTGGTGCATGGTTTGAAAACCCTTGGAGAAGGGACTGCTTTAGGAGAGGGCCTCTCCCTGAGAGGATAGCACTGGAATTGAGATTCCAGATCTCAAGAAGAAGGCCATTTTAGTGAGAAAACAGAAAGTGCAAAGGCCCTGGGGTGAGGACAGGCGCAGCTAGTTTGAATCACAGAATGTTCTCTTGGGTGGCTAGAGTTCAGGGAGTACACAGCTCAAGCTGAGAGATGAGGTCTGGTAGGTGGGAAGCATCCACCCAGGTAGGCCATACAGGCAGGGTAAGGAGGTGGGGCTTAAATTTGTTAATTGTTTGTTAAATGGCTGGAGAAAGAGTCCGGGCATCAGTGCTCTGTCACAGAGGTTCTGTAGGAGATGATGGAAGCCTGGCCAGAATGACGGTGATGAGAATTTCTAAAGTCAGAAGCGTGATGGGCTGAAGTCAGAGGCATGATGGGAGAGGGTTCAGCCATTTTGGCCAGGGCCGGGCCATCGGTTGCCAGGTGATGTCGTGGGCATTAGTCCTGACTGTGCTCCTGGTGGGGACAGTCTACAGGGAGCAGGTGCTATGTGTGAATCAATAGGAAGTATTTATGTTTATAGAGGTCATAAACATATTACCTTGGCCCTTCCTTCCCGCTCACAGGTAGAGTTTGCAAGGTGGGACTCTAGAGGGGTCTGGAGGACCTGTTTGTCTGAATGGGTCTCCAGGCACCAGCTCTGAGGCTGTGGGAACCTCGGGTGCTTTGGTGTCATCTAACCGGGCTTCCTGAGCTCTGAATCCATATGACTGAGAGTCCTGGTGCAGAAAGGGTAATTGGATTCCATTTCTCCTTCCAGGCAGCTGCAACTGACCAGCTGGGGCTGGCTGCCCAGAGGGTTAGACTGAATAGGAATCTGAGGCCCCTTCCAGGACCAGCAGGAATGAGGGTTGAGATTGATTAGCTACTTCGGCCAAAGGCATGGACTTGAAACTAATAGAAGGGCCATTGAACATGGCTGTCCAGAGCCGGTGCCTATAATGACAGACCTTACAGTCCCCTTGTGAATGGGCAAGGTTAGCACTTTTCAGAAATGTTTAGATCAAATGAAACTTCGCATGGAAACAGATCAGAGCAGGGCTGTCATGACCAAAGAGAGAAAAGAAGGCTGGGAGTTTCTTTTACACCCTCTGCCTTTCCGGGGACAGCTCCGGAAGCATCGCTGTGGTGCATGGTTTGAAAACCCTTGGAGAAGGGACTGCTTTAGGAGAGGGCCTCTCCCTGAGAGGATAGCACTGGAATTGAGATTCCAGATCTCAAGAAGAAGGCCATTTTAGTGAGAAAACAGAAAGTGCAAAGGCCCTGGGGTGAGGACAGGCGCAGCTAGTTTGAATCACAGAATGTTCTCTTGGGTGGCTAGAGTTCAGGGAGTACACAGCTCAAGCTGAGAGATGAGGTCTGGTAGGTGGGAAGCATCCACCCAGGTAGGCCATACAGGCAGGGTAAGGAGGTGGGGCTTAAATTTGTTAATTGTTTGTTAAATGGCTGGAGAAAGAGTCCGGGCATCAGTGCTCTGTCACAGAGGTTCTGTAGGAGATGATGGAAGCCTGGCCAGAATGACGGTGATGAGAATTTCTAAAGTCAGAAGCGTGATGGGCTGAAGTCAGAGGCATGATGGGAGAGGGTTCAGCCATGCCTTCTTGACTCAGGCTTAGAGACCAGGACCCCGAGGCACTGGGACTGAAGGAAGGATGCTCTCCAGGTCAGGTGAGGACCCGCTTCTGTTTGCTGCCTGCAGGCACCCTGTTCCTTTTCAAGATTCCGCTTCCTCCGGGAGCTTGTCCTGGCTCCGTGGAGTTGTCTCTTACCATTTTCTTCCCGGTATTATTCCTCCTTTTCCTAAAGATGACCTGATACAGGAGGAACCAGCTCCCTGACTTTGCAGAGGAGGGCACCAGCCGATCGGAGCGGATGCTACACTCAGGCCCTTTAATCCCCAGTATGGCACTATTTCCATTTCACCCTCAGCTTTTCATTTATGTCTGTCTCCTAGCCCCAGTGAGATTATAAGATTTTTCTTTCATCTTTTTATTTTAGATTTAATTAAAAATTCTTAAGAACAGCAATCCTATCTTATTCTCCCTTTTATCCCCTAACATCTAGCATAATGCTTGGCACAAACAGAGAAATTGAAAAAATGCTTGCTGATCAGCCGTTGGGTACACCATGAGTGCCACGGGCATAGGAATGCCCCCCTCTGCGCACCTCCTCACTGCTAACCGGCCTCCCTGAGACCTGACGTCACTTAGGTCTGGCAGCCACACTGCTGCCGTCCCTCCTTGCCTGCCCAGTGTCACAGCCAGCTCTGGGCACACTGTGAAGCCTTGCCCCCAGGGAAAGGCTTGGCCAGTTCTTTTCACATAACTGCTAACTGTGACTCTCATTAGTCTTGGAGTCTGATTGGAATTAGTTTCAGACCCCAAACCAGGGGGATAATTATTGAGAAGATGTGGCCATACATTATTACTTTCGGCACTCTTGGGTTCTCACAAATCAGTCAGTAAGTGCTTCTGAGAAATCAGATGACCCAGGCTGCAGCCTGCTCCTAGGGGAGAGCAGGGTCTCATATTTGCCCAAAGGACCACTGCCCTTTCCGTGAATGGAAAAAGACTGTGATCCCCAGGGCTGTAATACCTGTGTGTGTGTATTAGTCACTCAGTCATGTCCAACTCTTTGTGATCCCACGGATGATTGCCCACCAGGATCCTCTGTCCATGGAATTCTCCAGGCAAGAGCACTGGAGCAGATTGCCATTCCCTTTTTCAAGGGATCTTCCCAACCCAGGGGTCGACCAGGGTCTCCTGCGTTGCAGGTGGATTCTTTACCCACTGAGCCACCAGGGAATCCCTAGCCCTTTGTTTGAGGTACGTTTTCTAGTAGACACGTAGAATCTCTGTAAGTTCCCCAGAGAACCCCAGGGAGCTGGTGGTGGGATCAGGGAAGAGTTCTGCACCCCACCTTCCCCAGCTGGGCTCGCCAGTTCACAGGCCTGAGGGCTGGGCTCGTCACCTGAGACAGAACACTGGGTCCGGTGGGTCCTCGCCCATCTGTGCCTGTTTGCCCGCCACATACTTGGGGACCCATCAAACCACAGCGTTACTTCAGCTGTCAAAACAGTGGTGGCAACATGTGATTCATTCAGTCCATTTAGCCAGGACCCACGTGTGTGTCTCACATGCCTATGTGTGTGTATTTCCAGGTATTAATGCGCATTTCCAAACTTCAACTTAGAAGTGCAGAAGCACATAAAAACATAAATCCTTAAAAAAATAAATCAAATAATAAAAAAAATATATCAATCCTTGCTCTAAATGGAAAACCGCCGTGTCAGTGGGGGCTGATAGAACCTGCTCCCCCTCTTCCCGCTTGGGTCACACAGACTTCCCGGCAGGTTGCACAGATGACCCGTGTCATGGACCATCTTGAGTAACAGCCCTCCAGGTTTTTTCACATTTATGATAATATTGACAAGAACTAACAAACCATGGAAATCTTTAAAGGTTCCAAAGTCACAGAACAACTGACATGAAGTGAAGGCAGAAAGATACTCCAACTAATGCTCTTAACGTAACAACAAGATGTGCGTTATCAACAAGCTGGGCCATGTCCAATTGGGAGGTAATTAGGTCCATATGGTAATTAAGTAATTAGGTCTTGATTTATCAACCACATCCTTCATGTCCTGTCCACTCTGCTTGCAGAAAACCCTTAAAATAGTGTCCCTCAAGCCTTTTCAGCTCCTGGGAACTTGGGAAGCTCAAGACTTCCTTGAGGTCGACCTTCTCTCCCAGAACAGATCATTGGACTTAATCAGAAGAACTGGTTCCATTTGATGAGAAGAAATGTCTGTCTTTTTCAAAGAGCCCTGTGTCGATACAGTTTATAGTGAGCCTTGGGTGACTTCAGTCACATCCAGAAAGCTTCATTTTGAAAGACATTGACTAGTCCATGTCTCCAGCTCAGAAATTTCTACCAGACTCCAAACCTGTGGTCCCAAGCCTCTTAACATCCCAAGGGCAGCTCAGATTTGAACTCAGCACACACATCTATGCATGAACACACACATGCACACGTACCCTCTCTCTCTTCTCCCTCTCTTTCTGTCCTAAATCTAAATTTTAGTAAATGGTATTGTTGTAACCCAGGTTTATAAATGAGAATTTAAAAGCATACTTGAGGAACAAGCAGGCCAGCTCTGGTTTGTTGGAATTTGGATTTTTGGAAACAGGAGCCCAAATGGCGCTTTCCCCAGCTTGGGCACTGCCGGGCCACCACTGTCTCCTCCCCTCGTCCCCCTCTGCATCTTCTGTCACCTAGGTCTGTGCCTCAAGGTTCTACAGAGACCCTCTGCCCTCACACAGGGTCTCACCAGGCTGATCAACAGAAATCATCCGAGGAACTCTTAGAAAGGAAAGATCCCCATCCTGTCCCCCAAGATTCTGAGTTAGAAAGTCTAGGGTGAGACGTAACCAATCCTGGGTACCAACTTAGAATCCTGTCTGAACCCCAAGGCACAGCAGCAGGAGGCTTTGTAGTCCCCCAGGCTTGGAACCACTGTTCTCCTAAGGAATGCTGGCACCTATGTGTGTGTGCAAGCTGGCTGTCGCTGCACACTCATGCATGTGCATGACCACACACACACATACCCCTACATGCTTCCCCCACATGCAATTTTAGTTATGCCAGGTCACCCGGAACCACTGCCTCCAGCCGCCTCTACCAGCCGTCGTTCACTAAACAGTCATTCAGGCCTGCCCCGGCCCCTCCTTCCTTCTCCTCTGGACACAGCAGGGTCCTCCCTGGACTCCCTGCCCCTGCGCTCCCCTCTGCTCTGCTCCTGACTTGGTGGTCTTTGGAAACACAGATCACAGCCACCAGTGAGCTTGGACCCCTGCGGTACTATCACCCCACCCAGCCTTCTCAAACGTTACCTATTTCTTCAGGCCATTACTGTCCTGTCTGCGGTGACAAAGCACACAAGACCCAGCAAATATCGAGAAAAGCTCTTAATCGCATCTTAGGTACATCACCTCTCTGTTGGCTGAAAGTGGGCCTAGAATTCTATTTGATGACATTTTGTCTCTTGTAGCAGCCTTCTCACTGAAGGTTAATATGGGCATGGTTTTCTTTGTTTTTGTTTTTCTTAAGGTTTTTTGTTTGTTTTGTTTTCTATTTGGCTGTGTTGAGTCTTAGTTTTGGCATGTGCGATCTGGTTCCCTAACCAGGGATTGAACCCAAGCTTCCTGCATGGGGAGTGTGGAGTCTTAGCCACTGGACCACCAGGGAAGTCCTTAAGCAATGGGTTTTTTGTTTTTGTTTTTTTTTAAAGAAGCGTCATTGAATAAGATTGTGAAATAACTCATAAGGTTAGCTCGGACAGGTTAACTTCTGTGACTGTGGATTAAGAGTCTTCATGGGGGAGAAGTCACATACAAAGTTTCCACCTAGGTCTGTGCCTCAAGGTTCTACAGAGACCCTCTGCCCTCACACAGGGTCTCACCAGGCTGATCAACAGAAATCATCCGAGGAACTCTTAGAAAGGAAAGATCCCCATCCTGTCCCCCAAGATTCTGAGTTAGAAAGTCTAGGGTGAGACGTAACCAATCCTGGGTACCAACTTAGAATCCTGTCTGAACCCCAAGGCACAGCAGCAGGAGGCTTTGTAGTCCCCCAGGCTTGGAACCACTGTTCTCCTAAGGAATGCTGGCACCTATGTGTGTGTGCAAGCTGGCTGTCGCTGCACACTCATGCATGTGCATGACCACACACACACATACCCCTACATGCTTCCCCCACATGCAATTTTAGTTATGCCAGGTCACCCGGAACCACTGCCTCCAGCCGCCTCTACCAGCCGTCGTTCACTAAACAGTCATTCAGGCCTGCCCCGGCCCCTCCTTCCTTCTCCTCTGGACACAGCAGGGTCCTCCCTGGACTCCCTGCCCCTGCGCTCCCCTCTGCTCTGCTCCTGACTTGGTGGTCTTTGGAAACACAGATCACAGCCACCAGTGAGCTTGGACCCCTGCGGTACTATCACCCCACCCAGCCTTCTCAAACGTTACCTATTTCTTCAGGCCATTACTGTCCTGTCTGCGGTGACAAAGCACACAAGACCCAGCAAATATCGAGAAAAGCTCTTAATCGCATCTTAGGTACATCACCTCTCTGTTGGCTGAAAGTGGGCCTAGAATTCTATTTGATGACATTTTGTCTCTTGTAGCAGCCTTCTCACTGAAGGTTAATATGGGCATGGTTTTCTTTGTTTTTGTTTTTCTTAAGGTTTTTTGTTTGTTTTGTTTTCTATTTGGCTGTGTTGAGTCTTAGTTTTGGCATGTGCGATCTGGTTCCCTAACCAGGGATTGAACCCAAGCTTCCTGCATGGGGAGTGTGGAGTCTTAGCCACTGGACCACCAGGGAAGTCCTTAAGCAATGGGTTTTTTGTTTTTGTTTTTTTTTAAAGAAGCGTCATTGAATAAGATTGTGAAATAACTCATAAGGTTAGCTCGGACAGGTTAACTTCTGTGACTGTGGATTAAGAGTCTTCATGGGGGAGAAGTCACATACAAAGTTTCCTGGAGTTGTCAGCTCTGCTGCCATGTCATAAAATTTTCTCTAGGCTTGGTGTTCCACAGAAAACACGTTGGGGAATGTTGTCTTATGGGACAAGGCTTTCAGGACTTGAATGACTGGTTGGTAAATAGGTTAAAGGAAAATCTGCTATCGTGTAAGACCCTGTATGTGGAAAATGAAAGAATAAAGATGTTTTTCTCTCTCAAGAACTAGCACAGGGGGTGTTTTCTGCGTCTCCAAAGAAAGATAATGAATTTTAAACTCTTTCGAAAAATGAGCCAAATGCTCTTCTGCTTCGCCTCACCCTACACAAACTGTTCTGTGATTTATTTTTAGGATTTTTCCCAAAGGAGAGACTCCCTGAGCTTGTCTAAGACCAGGCAGTTACTGGAGCATGAGGATGTCTTGACACCCTTCCCCTCTCTGTGAATGTTTTCAGATATGGATCTCGTGAGCAGGTTACTTGTGACCTGCATCCCTTCATTTTCTTTCTTGAAGAAAATTTAAAAAGTAATTAAGTTCACTTCTCTCTCTCTTCTTCTCCTCTCCCCTTGCCTTCTCTGCTCCCCACTCCTTCCCGGTCTGTCCCCTCCTCCTCTAGGAACCTTCTGCATCATCTCACTGTGCACCTGCGTGGCCGGGATCAACTTTGAGCTGTCCCGTTACCCCCGCTACCTGTATGGACTCCCCGACGACATCAGCCATGGCTACGGATGGTCCATGTTCTGTGCATGGGGGGGCCTGGGCCTCACTCTGATCTCGGGATTCTTCTGTACCTTGGCCCCTTCTGTCCAACCTGTCCCGAGGACCAACTGCCCCAAATCCAGACCCGAGAACGGGACAGTGTGCTAAAAACCAACAAGCCCACACTCAACACACACACAGACACACACACAGACACACACACACACATATATATATATATATAAATATATATATAATATACATATATACGACAGGACTCAATCAAGACGATGCCAGTGCCAAGGCAGAGCGAGAGTCGGCTCCGGCGCCCACCTCTCGCTGGACTCTGTCGCCTCATCGCCGAGACGGGGAAGGCGTTCCCCTCACGTGGCTCTTCCATCGATCTGTGACTTCTGACTCCGTGGTTTCTTGAGGACAGCATCAGCATCATCCCTCAAGACAGGGTCCTCATTCCCACCACTCATGAGGATGGGGGGACGGGGTGGGAGGGGAGGGAAGAGACAGTGTCCGTGGTCCAGGGTGGCCCAGGTGTAGACAAGGAAGTGCTCTCCCCTGGGCCAACGGGTGGCGACCCGGCCCAAACCCAGTCACATCACTGAGAAACAACGCCCTGAGTTCATAGAATGTAACCAGGTCTTCGAGGCCATTTCCAGAACCATTTTCTTCTCCCACTCTTCTCGTTCTGATTTCCTTCCTGGCCAACCAGCGACACACCAGGAGTGGAAGAGGAAACACACTGAGGAGAACATTTCCTCTCTGCTGCCAAACTTCTGGACAAAGTTCCAGAGGTGGGAACGGGAAGAGCACACCATGCTGAGAGGCGAGACCCACGTCCATGAAAGATGCTTCCGTGGATACTCAGAGAGCCCAGTCTTACCTTCCAGCTGCCTTACACTCAGTTGAACAAGAGGCTGCCCTGCCCCTAAAGCCCACCTGCTCTCCCAGGCAGGTCGGGGCCTTGGAGTAACGCTCTGATGTGTGTGTGCGTGCATGTGTGTATGTGTGTGCAACAACCCTGGATAGTTTCCTTGTTTTTTTCTTCTCACCTTTTTAAAATACTCCTGGATTATGACTGTTGTCTATCATTTGTGATGGTTTCACAGCCCAGGATGGAGACCCCAAGAACTAGGAAGCATCGTGAAGAGAGGGCCTCTATGGGGGCCAATTCTGCAGCTTCAGATTCCTGGGGTGTATGTGTGTGTGTTTTCTGAGTGTGGGGTTTTATCATCTGTGTTGCGTTTTTCTATTCTTTTTAGTGCAGTTGAAATTCCCTGAGGGCAGAACCAAGACCACGACCACTGGGCAGAGGACCTGTGGTGCTGCACATCCCAGGTGTGGGATGCCACGGGACTTGGCCCTCTTATTTTGGAAGTTCAAGACACATCTGCACACACAGCCATGAGCAAAGAGGGGAGCACGGATCAAGAGGGAGAAGGGAAGTGGCCTCTGTTACTGCTGGATCAAGTCCATACACCAAACAAGAGCATTCCCTTCCCATCACAGAAGCTGTCCTCTGTCACTGGACATCTGCCCCTTTCGTAGGGGTGACCTCTGTACAGACAAGAGAAAATGGGTCCCATGCAGAGAGAGCTGCCATGTCCCATGAGCTCCAATTTGTATGATAATTGTGTAAATTCATGGAGAACTCTTGACTCTTGCCATCTTCTTCCTTTTCCTCTTGATATTCAAGGCCATGAATCCCCAAATCGCCATCTTGGTGGCTGGCACCCAAACATAGGTGGCCTCGATCTAGCCTGGTGTCCCAGGCTTGGTTGAGCATGTTGGCCAGTGCTGGTGTTGGCGAGCTGTGCTGTAGGCCAGAGGGTTGGGAAAGCTGGGGATGGGATCTTCCAGCAGAAGTCAGCAGCAGTGGTGATCGGTCACCTCCATGACCCCGCAGGGGCCAAGCAGCCCCAGGAGGTAAAGAGCAAATTCCCCGAGCTGTCCAGCCATGGGTCAACTGTGTAGCCGAGGATTCAGTTGCTCTGTAACTGAATGTGCTCTGGGCACTCTGCCGCCCACCCAGCAGCCTTCCTCCTCAACCTTGCCCTCTGCTTCATCCACCTGTCTCCTGCCCCCATCCCCCTCGGACTCCCCCCTTTCCCCACCTGTGAGCCATTTCCCTTCTTGTTCTTCATCTACCAGGTTCTAAGTCCTCCCTCTCTCATCTGCTCCTTTTGACCGTGTGTTTGTGTGTGTGTATGTGAGTGTGTAATTCACATCCAGATAGGACATCTGATGTGCGTGGATGGGCCTGAGTGTAGTCTGTGTGTGTGTGTGTGTGTGTGTGTGTGTGTGTATCTCTGGTGCATTTTGTGTACATTTGTGTCAGTGCATACCTGGACGTAGATGTGGGTCAAGATTTCCTTGCTAGAGACACAGGTCAGCTTCTGAAGAAAGATTCAAGTGTGAGTGGCCTGTGTGTGGGATGCTGGGAGGTGACTGGGAGATGCATTTGGGCAGGAAATGCTTTTAGCTCCCAATTGTGCTTCTAAGGATGATTTTTAAGACAGAGGATTTACTCTATGAGAAGGGAGAGAATTTTTAGGAGAATCCAATGTTTCAATTGTATAGGGAGTTTTAAAAAAGAATAATTTTCTTTGAAAAGTTAAGATTTCCCGCTTCGGGGAAAGGCGTACTTGGGCTTGAGGAAAAGTAAGGGGAAGTATCTCAGATTGAGAAGCCTGTGTCTCCCTTCCAAGCATCTGGACTGGGCTCCGCCCGGCAGGAAGAGGTGGTGTCCACTGGCATCCATTTGGGGGAGAGTGCTTGTCTGCGACCAGATCCAAATTTCAGCTGGCTCCCAGCTGTAGGCAAATGGGGAAGAAAACCCAAATGGGGCAATTTGCAATCGATCACTTCTTAAGTAACCAACCTATGTTCACCAACCTATGATTTATATCCTCTTTTTTAATCCCATGCTTGCCATAAATAGATCAACCATTCTTTCCAACTGCTCATCTTTATTGTTGTTGCTCAGTCTGACTCTTTGCGAGTCCTGTCTGACTCTTTGCGACCTCATGACTGCAGCACGCCAGGCTTACCTGCCCTTCACTATCTCCTGGAGTTTGCTCAAACTCGTGTCCATTGAGTCAGTGATACCATCCAACTATCTCAGCCTCTGCCACCCTCTTCTCCTCCTGCTCTCAATCTTTCCCAGCATCAGGGTCTTTTCCAATGAGTTGGCTCTTCACATCAGGTCATCTTTATAACAGGCCTTTAGCACGGCTTGCTGCACCCCTTTGAAATGTTCATCAAAGGCTAGGAGGAGTCCTGGGAGAGATGAAAACCACCTGGGCTCAGCTCACCATCCGCAGAGCAGGAGCTTGGATCTGCTCTTTTGGTCACGGGGCCAGAAACATACAGACACACACTCACTGGATCTGATCCTGCCCATGGCTGGGAAAAGCCTGGCCACACAGCCAGGATGGAAGGCCTGGATAGATGGACAGTTCTGTCTGTGGGAGAATCACTCTGGTGACCTCCATCCCTCCAGCACAGAGACTTGAACCCAGATGATGACATGCCTCCCCAAGCTGTTACTGAAGCTTTCATGCCGTGAGGGCTGAGGAAGAAAAGGAAATGAGGGAGCAAAAGGAAGAAGGAGGCTCAGCAGTGAGACTCTTGACATGAGACTTGGCTAACCCCAGGTCAGCCTAAGACCCAACCTTCTGGTGGGATTCGGGGTCCTCAGCCTCACCCACCAGCCCCCACCCCAGGCCAAGGTCAAATTCTCTACAGGTGTGCAGACGAGGCTTACAACTGTGTATGTGTTTTGCGCTCCATGCAGGTCAACCTTGAGCCCAAGGCCTATTTCAGCTCCTTGCCCTCTGACCCTGGGAATTCAGGAAAGTGGAGTATTTTCCTGGAAAGAGAGCCTATTTCTCTCTGTCCCCATCTTGAGAATTTTGACTTCTTCTGTTTTCTGTTCCTTTCTCCTCACTTCCATTTTCCTCTGCATCAACTTCAGTCAACTAAAATGGTTAAGGAATCTGTCTTTGGAGAGGCTCCTACCCTCCAAGGAGCCCTCATTCCTTGTTTACTGGGGCTACAGGTTTCATAAGGAGTACTGTGATTCCCTGGCATCAACGTGTAAGAAAAATTCAAATGTGCCTGTTCCAGCTTCAGTTCTCCTGTAAGTCCCAGCCTTTCAACAACTAGACCCTTTTAATTTCCAGGATCACAAAGTGACAAAGGCTTGACAGATCCACTGAATCAAGACAAAGCCTTCCTCCATCACATGTCCACGTGTGGCACCCTGGACCCTGGTGCTGTTCAAATATATTCTCTGGTTGGGAATGAATGATTCCACCTAGCAATGCTTGCCTTCCCTTCGGTAAGGGAAGAAGGTTCCCTGAGACTCTGAGCCTGGGACATACCTCTTCATATCCATCCACAGTCACAATGAGAGGTCTAAAATGAAAGAACCACCTGTAGTTGTCCTGATTTTTGTAGGAGGATGGGCTGCTTTGATCTTGAAGGATGCACCCCTCCCCCAAATCAGATTCAGGGAAATGAAATCAAGTACATCACCCAGAGACATTTAGAATCGACTCTGTCTTCACCTGGCTTATTCTGAGAGCATTAATGAACTGATTTTCAAGCGAATGGGAAGGAGTGGGAAGAAGTACACTCTGGTCACCTTCAGTTTGATTTGTGTGGGATGTTTGCTTGATTTTCATAGTGAAAGAGAAGCTACTCTTCTAAAAATGTTCCCTCTTCTCCAGGAACCAGTCTTTCCCATGGACTTGTCCAGCTTTTTCCAGAGCCAGGTGGTGAGTTGTGGGGTGATTTTACCACAGATAGAAGTAGTCAGTGCATAACAGGCGGGTTGGCTTCTGTGCTATCTTCCAGCTGTTGTATAATAGAGTAAAGGGGCAGGTTTTTAACCACCCCACCTGAATTGATGGTCACAAGAGCTTCCGGTGTCCCTCAACACAGTCATTTTGGTGGACTGGGTTCACCTTCTTTCCACTGATGTCGCCATGGTGCAAAATGTTTCCAAAACACTGTTAGTTCTTAGACCCCATTGTCATTGGCTATTTGATTTTCTTCTTCCTAAATAACAAATGCTCACTGTAGAAAATTAGAAAACATACAAAAGAAAAAAATTCCTAGCAGATTATTCATAATCCCGTGTCTGTGAGACGTCCTAATTGTCATAGCCCCAAGAGGATCATGTCTCTGGGTTGGCAGTTGGGGTCAGGGATGCAGCCCATGACCACAAACCCATACTGGTCTGTGTGGAGCTTCAGTTCTCCTGTAAGTCCCAGCCTTTCAACAACTAGACCCTTTTAATTTCCAGGATCACAAAGTGACAAAGGCTTGACAGATCCACTGAATCAAGACAAAGCCTTCCTCCATCACATGTCCACGTGTGGCACCCTGGACCCTGGTGCTGTTCAAATATATTCTCTGGTTGGGAATGAATGATTCCACCTAGCAATGCTTGCCTTCCCTTCGGTAAGGGAAGAAGGTTCCCTGAGACTCTGAGCCTGGGACATACCTCTTCATATCCATCCACAGTCACAATGAGAGGTCTAAAATGAAAGAACCACCTGTAGTTGTCCTGATTTTTGTAGGAGGATGGGCTGCTTTGATCTTGAAGGATGCACCCCTCCCCCAAATCAGATTCAGGGAAATGAAATCAAGTACATCACCCAGAGACATTTAGAATCGACTCTGTCTTCACCTGGCTTATTCTGAGAGCATTAATGAACTGATTTTCAAGCGAATGGGAAGGAGTGGGAAGAAGTACACTCTGGTCACCTTCAGTTTGATTTGTGTGGGATGTTTGCTTGATTTTCATAGTGAAAGAGAAGCTACTCTTCTAAAAATGTTCCCTCTTCTCCAGGAACCAGTCTTTCCCATGGACTTGTCCAGCTTTTTCCAGAGCCAGGTGGTGAGTTGTGGGGTGATTTTACCACAGATAGAAGTAGTCAGTGCATAACAGGCGGGTTGGCTTCTGTGCTATCTTCCAGCTGTTGTATAATAGAGTAAAGGGGCAGGTTTTTAACCACCCCACCTGAATTGATGGTCACAAGAGCTTCCGGTGTCCCTCAACACAGTCATTTTGGTGGACTGGGTTCACCTTCTTTCCACTGATG
The DNA here is from genome assembly GCA_022376925.1 of Tragulus kanchil. Classification (NCBI taxonomy): domain Eukaryota; kingdom Metazoa; phylum Chordata; class Mammalia; order Artiodactyla; family Tragulidae; genus Tragulus; species Tragulus kanchil. The sequence continues at coordinate 16,948,498 of JAIOJX010000030.1, read as the reverse complement.
TCGCCATGGTGCAAAATGTTTCCAAAACACTGTTAGTTCTTAGACCCCATTGTCATTGGCTATTTGATTTTCTTCTTCCTAAATAACAAATGCTCACTGTAGAAAATTAGAAAACATACAAAAGAAAAAAATTCCTAGCAGATTATTCATAATCCCGTGTCTGTGAGACGTCCTAATTGTCATAGCCCCAAGAGGATCATGTCTCTGGGTTGGCAGTTGGGGTCAGGGATGCAGCCCATGACCACAAACCCATACTGGTCTGTGTGGAGCTGAGCCTGTGTTCACATCAGCAAGAGTACACAGGTTTGAGCCCCCAAAGGTAGCAAATAGGCCTTTGAAGAGGCTCAGTGCCAGAGCTTAGGAACAGGGTAGAACAGAGCTAAAAGGTTCCTACTTTGGGACTTCTTTCCTCCTTTTTTTTTCTCTCTCTTTCTTTTCTCTTTTGGAGTGCCATCTCAACCTAATGATAGATGTAAGAGTACTGAAGCCAGAGTAACTCACCAACCCCACTCCACTTGTATAACGTAGTTACTGTAGGTCGCGTTTCAGCTCTGCACTAAAATGACTTGTGACTCTGGGCACTGTGTATTCTCCATACTTGAACTTCCTCATCCACAGAATGAGGACAGTGATAACACTTTACCTCATGGTATGTTAAGGGTGACCAAGAAATTGCAAAGTGATTTGCAAACATGAAGTGTCAGATCAGTTGTGCACTGTTCAAATTCTCTGGCAGCAGCCAAGCCCTCACTGAATGGAATTCTTCTGTATAGTTTCCGAGCCTCGCTCTGGAAAGGATAACCTAGAATGAGAAAGACGGCTGCTCAACAGGACCATACGATCCAGCGTAAGCACATGGATTTTGCTCAGAGAAGCCGGCTCCTTAATTTACCCATTCTCAGGCTTCCTTCTTTTATCCAAAGCTGATTTTGCCAAGAACACTCTTAATCCCTCTCTATTGCTCCCAGAGGTGATGGAGTAAGTAAACCATATGTGGCAAATAACATATATGAGCTAAACCAGTTAACTGTTAACCAAGACACTAAGTCAATGCCTTATTTATTTTTTTATCATTATCCTAGCATTATTTCTAGCTGTCCATGCCCAAGAGGTGGGAGCGTAGTAGATTCTGAAACATTCTAATGGTCTTTTAAGTTTAAGATGGGAATGAGTTTTAAGGAACTGGGATCTTCTTCTCCAGTCGGTTGGTGACGCAAATGGCTTCTTCAGAAGCACATGGGTTCTTAAAGGAAGTCCTTTGGACAATGTCCAGGGAGTTGTTCTGGGCATGCTCCTATTAGGGGAAAACTGAACCCTAGGTTCTAAACAAGAAATGATTGCATTTTCCAAAGGATCAGCATGCTTTCTGCTTTGCAGGGATCTGCTTCCAGTGTTAGGATGAGACCTCCTTTAAGGGCAAGCCAAGTCCTTGCTTAACGTATGATTGGAGCCCAGCCAAGGATCAGGAAATCACCCAGCCACAGGGGGTGTTTGTTCACCATGGAGAAATAGGAAACTGGGTGTCAGCCCTGGGGTCACACAGCCACCACTCAAACCTGGCCTTGCGGTGACAGAGCCCAACCCCAGCGATTGCAACTCCCACTCTTCACTTGCAAGGAGTGGGTGTTTGCTCCTTGGGGACCTCCGTGACCCTCTGTCCTCGCCTGGCAATGTGTTTCCCTCCTTTCTGGGTCTCCGTGGACTCTGTGCAGCCTGGATGTGTTGGTGTGTCTGTGTTGCCATGTCTGTGATGCCGCCTTTCAGGTACAGAGCTTTCATGACTCCCCCTCCTCCTTCCCCATCCCCACCCCTGGTGTGACTGTTTTGCTATTCAAGACTATCTGTAAAAATGTACAAATAAAAGTGGAAACTGAAAATACGGGGGAGGGAATCAAGACTAGACAGATGCATTGACGTAGCCCTCAGTTTTCTGAGGACTTATGCGGACTGCCTGGAAACCCCTGACCCTGGGTGGGATTCGGAGGCAGGGAAGCCTTTGGCACAGGAGGGTTCTTTTGTTTTCGGGTTGTTTTTTTTTCTGGTTGTTTCTCTGACAGTTGCAAGTGTCTGCTTGGAACTCTCTTTTTGAAAGGTTTTGGCCTTTCAAGGGAAATGTATTTTTCCCAAAAGTAAAAGCAAGTCATCTATGTGTGAAGGTGAAGGTCACTGCGAAGGTCAACACAGAGACCTGACCCAGGGGTGGTGGTCTTCGCCTTGTCACCGGCTCACACGGGGCCTCGGGCGACTCGTTACCTCACCGTGTCTCTGTGTCCTCTCAGCCAAACATCGGGGCTCCCGGGTGCCCTGTCTCCTTGGCCTCGCTGCTTTTGGGGGGGTTCTTAAAGGAAGTCCTTAGGACCATGTCCAGGAGGTTGTTCTGGGCATGCTCCTAACAGGGGAACACTGAACCCTAGGTTCTAAACAAGACATGATTGCATTTTCCAAAGGATCAGCATGCTTTCTGCTTTGCAGGGATCTGCTTCCAGTGTTAGGATGAGACCTCCTTTAAGGGCAAGCCAAGTCCTTGCTTAACGTATGATTGGAGCCCAGCCAAGGATCAGGAAATCACCCAGCCACAGGGGGTGTTTGTTCACCATGGAGAAATAGGAAACTGGGTGTCAGCCCTGGGGTCACACAGCCACCACTCAAACCTGGCCTTGCGGTGACAGAGCCCAACCCCAGCGATTGCAACTCCCACTCTTCACTTGCAAGGAGTGGGTGTTTGCTCCTTGGGGACCTCCGTGACCCTCTGTCCTCGCCTGGCAATGTGTTTCCCTCCTTTCTGGGTCTCCGTGGACTCTGTGCAGCCTGGATGTGTTGGTGTGTCTGTGTTGCCATGTCTGTGATGCCGCCTTTCAGGTACAGAGCTTTCATGACTCCCCCTCCTCCTTCCCCATCCCCACCCCTGGTGTGACTGTTTTGCTATTCAAGACTATCTGTAAAAATGTACAAATAAAAGTGGAAACTGAAAATACGGGGGAGGGAATCAAGACTAGACAGATGCATTGACGTAGCCCTCAGTTTTCTGAGGACTTATGCGGACTGCCTGGAAACCCCTGACCCTGGGTGGGATTCGGAGGCAGGGAAGCCTTTGGCACAGGAGGGTTCTTTTGTTTTCGGGTTGTTTTTTTTTCTGGTTGTTTCTCTGACAGTTGCAAGTGTCTGCTTGGAACTCTCTTTTTGAAAGGTTTTGGCCTTTCAAGGGAAATGTATTTTTCCCAAAAGTAAAAGCAAGTCATCTATGTGTGAAGGTGAAGGTCACTGCGAAGGTCAACACAGAGACCTGACCCAGGGGTGGTGGTCTTCGCCTTGTCACCGGCTCACACGGGGCCTCGGGCGACTCTCGTTACCTCACCGTGTCTCTGTGTCCTCTCAGCCAAACATCGGGGGCTCCCGGGGTGCCCTGTCTCCTTGGCCTCCTGCTGCTATTTCTGGAGAGGCTTTGAGCTGTGCTGGTGCATGCTTCCTGCGGGAGGTGCTTTCAGAGAGTCCCTCCTCGCTGCTCTCGCCCCACGCGTTCACTCCTTAGAAAGTCACCTCAAGCTAACAGTCAGTTTGTGCTCAGAGTCCAAAGCCTTTTATCTACCTTTTCAGTCTCAGATGCCTTTCCGCCCACATTGACGATCTCATTTGACTATCATTCCTGACAGAGTTCTGCTGCGCTGGGGTAGGAGGATGTCTCAAAGGAGAGATGATGTGTGTGAATCGCTTTGACTTGCTCTATGACTTACTCTACCAACCTGGTGGTGCTGTCGGAAGCAGGAGGCCTGGCTAAGGGATGCGGTCGCATCAGAGGGAAGGAAGCCTTGGTGGGAGAGGAGGGTAGAGGCAGTGAGCCGCAGGGGTGGGGTGGGGAGTGGAGGTAGGATCACAGGGCATGCTCCACATGGCAGCAGAGAAGGATCCCCCAAAGGCCAGACACCCTGAAGAGGAATTAGGAAAGAGAAACTGGGGCAGATAATCCTGTAATACAAAGAACTGCCTTCCCCCAGGACGGAGAAGACTAGCTGCTCCAGGGGGGCTTCAGACCAAACTTGGCCAAGTGATCTAACCCCTCCTCCTCCACGACACTTTCAATCCAAACCTTTCTGCTCTCTGATGGTCCACAGGGATCATCTCTGGGATCAGTGGTGTCCACTAGATACAGTACAAGGCAAGCCACATATGCCATCTTAAATATCCTGAAGGGAGAGTCAAAATGTTGGTCGTTCAGTTCTGTCCAGCTCTTTGTGATCCTGTGGACTGCAGCCCACCAGGCTCCTCTGTCCATGGAATTCTCCAGGCAAGAATTACTGGAGTGGGTTGTCATTCTCTTCTTCAGGGATCTTCCCAACCCAGGGATGGAAACTGGGTCTCCTGCATTGCAGGCAGATTCTTTATCCTCTGAGCAACCAGGGAAGCCCATAGTAGCCCCATTTTTAGAAGTCCAAAGAAACAGGTGAGACTAATTTTAGTATCTGTTTTAATCCAACATACCAAACCAAACATCGGGGCTCCCGGGGTGCCCTGTCTCCTTGGCCTCCTGCTGCTATTTCTGGAGAGGCTTTGAGCTGTGCTGGTGCATGCTTCCTGCGGGAGGTGCTTTCAGAGAGTCCCTCCTCGCTGCTCTCGCCCCACGCGTTCACTCCTTAGAAAGTCACCTCAAGCTAACAGTCAGTTTGTGCTCAGAGTCCAAAGCCTTTTATCTACCTTTTCAGTCTCAGATGCCTTTCCGCCCACATTGACGATCTCATTTGACTATCATTCCTGACAGAGTTCTGCTGCGCTGGGGTAGGAGGATGTCTCAAAGGAAAATGATGTGTGTGAATCGCTTTGACTTGCTCTATGACTTACTCTACCAACCTGGTGGTGCTGTCGGAAGCAGGAGGCCTGGCTAAGGGATGCGGTCGCATCAGAGGGAAGGAAGCCTTGGTGGGAGAGGAGGGTAGAGGCAGTGAGCCGCAGGGGTGGGGTGGGGAGTGGAGGTAGGATCACAGGGCATGCTCCACATGGCAGCAGAGAAGGATCCCCCAAAGGCCAGACACCCTGAAGAGGAATTAGGAAAGAGAAACTGGGGCAGATAATCCTGTAATACAAAGAACTGCCTTCCCCCAGGACGGAGAAGACTAGCTGCTCCAGGGGGGCTTCAGACCAAACTTGGCCAAGTGATCTAACCCCTCCTCCTCCACGACACTTTCAATCCAAACCTTTCTGCTCTCTGATGGTCCACAGGGATCATCTCTGGGATCAGTGGTGTCCACTAGATACAGTACAAGGCAAGCCACATATGCCATCTTAAATATCCTGAAGGGAGAGTCAAAATGTTGGTCGTTCAGTTCTGTCCAGCTCTTTGTGATCCTGTGGACTGCAGCCCACCAGGCTCCTCTGTCCATGGAATTCTCCAGGCAAGAATTACTGGAGTGGGTTGTCATTCTCTTCTTCAGGGGATCTTCCCAACCCAGGGATGGAACCTGGGTCTCCTGCATTGCAGGCAGATTCTTTATCCTCTGAGCCACCAGGGAACCCATAGTAGCCCCATTTTTAGAAGTCCAAAGAAACAGGTGAGACTAATTTTAGTATCTGTTTTAATCCAACATACCAAACATCATATCATTTCAACATGAATTCAGTATAAAAATTACTGAGCTATTTGATTTTTTTTCCCAAATGAGGTCTTCAAAATTCAATGTGAATTTTGCTCTTAGAAAACACCTCAGTTTGGACCATCTACATTCCCAGTGCTCAGTCACCACACATGGCCCCTGGCTGCCATACAGGACAGGAAAGATTTAGACACTTCCTTAGGAGATGGCATGGGATCCCCCTCACCTGTGAGGCCCTCAGATCTCACAGCTCATAGTCTGGAGGCTGGTGTTGACTCTGAGCTGAAAGCCCAGGGCGAGTGTCCAGGCTGCCATCCTGGCCCAGGAGAGGGCCACTGCTTATCCAACACATGGCATGTCTGACTTAGAGGGTCGATCCTGCCCCAGGCACCGCCACACTGACCCATCAAGAGTTCTAGAAGTCACAAAGCAAGTCAGTTTTTTTCAGCTATAGGAGCACTAGCTTAGCCCTTATCCAAACGCCCTTTATCTTAGGGTGGAGAGAGGGACAGATGAACCTTCTCTTTGTCAAGAACAAGGATCTCCACAACCTCTTGTCACCTGGTCCAGTCACCTGCTAAGAAGAGCATCACTAATACTAAGAGCTGTTTTCTCCTTTCCTTACCTTCCTTAAACGCTAAAAGAGCAGTGGCCACAGGCAGACGGGGTCTCCTGGGAGGTGGCGGTGACAAGCTCTGTCCCTTATTCGAGGTCTACTGGTGTCCACCTCTCTTCCCTGCCCAGAGGCCTTCCTTAGGTTTTGAAGAAGCCTCTAATTTTAGAGTGGAGGTGGGTAGCAGAAGCGGGGTGAAGACAAGAAGTGTGATCTCAGTACAGAGTACAGAATAACAAGCAAGCAAACAACCCCTGGGCATTCTCAAAGCATTTCAAAAAGCCAATATGACAAGGTTGGATTCATTTAAAATGCCACATTCTCAGTCCTGTTACCAGGCGAAAGAGAATGAGCTGATTTGGTGAGTATGTTTTATATATGGTCACTAGACAGGGACCATAGCCGACAAAACTCTCAAGCACCTGGAGTGTTTATGGTCCACCAGATTATTGCTCAGTCAATAGAAATTGATTTACCTTTAATTTGCATAGTGCTTTCTGATTGGTTAGACAAGGTGTGATGTGTACTGCAGGATTCCAACACCATCTCTGCCCTTGGAGGTAGCAATTCCTGTGGTTATTGGTGCTAAAATAAGATTAAATATTATGTTAATTTGTTCTGATACGATGTGAATACATGTGTCGTTTAATCTTAACAAGAATGCTACATCTTATCAGATCTATTGTACTGTCTGTTCCTTCTCATAGTTAATTTTAATTGCAGGAAAGGTGATCCAAACCAGATCTTGAAACTATTGTGCTATTCCAAGAGGTGAATTGAACAGGGAAGTGGGAGGGGCGGGATGAAAAGGGAAATTGCCAGGTCCCTGTGACTTTGCCAGAACTGAGGAAGCAGAGAGCATCTGGGGACTTCTCACACTGACTGCATCTTGCAATTTTCTTTTTCAAATTGGCAGAAATATTGTATTTCCATCGATTGAAGAAAAAAAGTGTCTGGTAATTAAATGACTTGTTCATGGAAAAAAATAAAAATAAATAATCTGTCAGTTGTGGAATGTAAACTGATTAAACAATTAAATAAAGATCATGTTGTGTGTTTTAAGTGATTGTGTCTGCTTGGGGAAGAGGAGCAGACCCTGCGCTCAGGGATGGTAAACGATAGCTTTCCCTCAGGTATTGTATAGGAAGAAAAATTGAACAACTCTTATGCAGGTAAGAATTACCCAGGGGTTCTGAAGGTAAAGAGTCTGCCTGCAGTGCAGGAGACACAAGAAAAGGGGGTTGGATCCCTGGGTCAGGAAGATCCACCAGAGAAGGGCATGGCAACCCACTCCAATATTCTTACACAGAGAATCCCATGGACAGAGGAACCTGGCGGATTGCAGTCTATGGGCTTGCAGAGAATCAGGCATGACTGAGTAACTGTCACTTGCACTTATGCAGGTGATGGATGGAAAACTGTAATCCCGAAGGAAATAGACATAAAGCATTTCAAGCACAGGTAAGCCAGAGGTGCATGCTTTTAATGTTGAGGGGATGGGGAATGGAGAGGGATTTAGAAGACAAAAACAAAACAAAACCCAGGCAACTATTATCTTTTTCTCCCAGTACTGAAGTTTTTTTGTGATGTGTACTGCAGGATTCCAACACCATCTCTGCCCTTGGAGGTAGCAATTCCTGTGGTTATTGGTGCTAAAATAAGATTAAATATTATGTTAATTTGTTCTGATACGATGTGAATACATGTGTCGTTTAATCTTAACAAGAATGCTACATCTTATCAGATCTATTGTACTGTCTGTTCCTTCTCATAGTTAATTTTAATTGCAGGAAAGGTGATCCAAACCAGATCTTGAAACTATTGTGCTATTCCAAGAGGTGAATTGAACAGGGAAGTGGGAGGGGCGGGATGAAAAGGGAAATTGCCAGGTCCCTGTGACTTTGCCAGAACTGAGGAAGCAGAGAGCATCTGGGGACTTCTCACACTGACTGCATCTTGCAATTTTCTTTTTCAAATTGGCAGAAATATTGTATTTCCATCGATTGAAGAAAAAAAGTGTCTGGTAATTAAATGACTTGTTCATGGAAAAAAATAAAAATAAATAATCTGTCAGTTGTGGAATGTAAACTGATTAAACAATTAAATAAAGATCATGTTGTGTGTTTTAAGTGATTGTGTCTGCTTGGGGAAGAGGAGCAGACCCTGCGCTCAGGGATGGTAAACGATAGCTTTCCCTCAGGTATTGTATAGGAAGAAAAATTGAACAACTCTTATGCAGGTAAGAATTACCCAGGGGTTCTGAAGGTAAAGAGTCTGCCTGCAGTGCAGGAGACACAAGAAAAGGGGGTTGGATCCCTGGGTCAGGAAGATCCACCAGAGAAGGGCATGGCAACCCACTCCAATATTCTTACACAGAGAATCCCATGGACAGAGGAACCTGGCGGATTGCAGTCTATGGGCTTGCAGAGAATCAGGCATGACTGAGTAACTGTCACTTGCACTTATGCAGGTGATGGATGGAAAACTGTAATCCCGAAGGAAATAGACATAAAGCATTTCAAGCACAGGTAAGCCAGAGGTGCATGCTTTTAATGTTGAGGGGATGGGGAATGGAGAGGGATTTAGAAGACAAAAACAAAACAAAACCCAGGCAACTATTTTCTTTTTTCTCCCAGTACTGACGTTTATAACATTTTTTAAAGATGTTCGAATTACTAGTTACATTTGAATTTGCCATCCTATTTCTTAGCTATCAATAAGGAGAGAAATTTTTCTAACAGTCTTCATCATCTCTATTCCTAGCTTAGAATTCCAGTTCTTTTCCACCCATGAGTCTTTTAAACATTCTTAGCTCACACCTGGGTAGGACCTCCAGGGGAAAAAGGGAAGATGATGGGAGAAAAGCACTTTTTAAGAATGATGGTAGGCTTCCCTGGTGGTCCAGTGGGTAAGGACACCGCCTTGCAGTGCAAGGGGCGCTGGTTTGGCCCCTGGCCTGGGAAGATCCCACGTGCTGCGGAGCGGCTGGACTGATGTGTCCAATTACCGAGCCGGAGCTCTGGAGCGCATGCGCCCAGAGCCGGTGCTCTGCAGCAAGAGAGGCCCCTGTGATGGGAGACCCACACAGGCCAAAGAACAAAGATGGATGAAAATAGATAAATGAAAGACCAATAGAAGTGGCCAAAAAAAAAAAGAATGATGCTAGTCAGCCTCTTGAGTTTTAAGCCAAAGCCACTGGCTCTGTCTGGTATATGTGGCGAAGTCATTTACTAGAAAGACATGGGTAGTTGGAAGCCCACAGCACAGGTGGAAAAAAAGGATCAGCGAGGTAGCTAGAATCACAGTTGTTCCAACCTGAACCCAGCGCCACGGCTGGCTGGCTGCTGCCATGACACTGGAGCACATCACTGCTGCGCTGCCTCTGTCACCAGGCTGGATCCCCAGGAACCCGCTTCTTTCAGGCGGTATCCCTAGTGTCAGAACTTCAGGTGGATGGGGCAACCCACACCAATATTCTTACACAGAGAATCCCATGGACAGAGGAACCTGGCGGATTGCAGTCTATGGGCTTGCAGAGAATCAGGCATGACTGAGTAACTGTCACTTGCACTTATGCAGGTGATGGATGGAAAACTGTAATCCCGAAGGAAATAGACATAAAGCATTTCAAGCACAGGTAAGCCAGAGGTGCATGCTTTTAATGTTGAGGGGATGGGGAATGGAGAGGGATTTAGAAGACAAAAACAAAACAAAACCCAGGCAACTATTTTCTTTTTTCTCCCAGTACTGACGTTTATAACATTTTTTAAAGATGTTCGAATTACTAGTTACATTTGAATTTGCCATCCTATTTCTTAGCTATCAATAAGGAGAGAAATTTTTCTAACAGTCTTCATCATCTCTATTCCTAGCTTAGAATTCCAGTTCTTTTCCACCCATGAGTCTTTTAAACATTCTTAGCTCACACCTGGGTAGGACCTCCAGGGAAGAAGGGAAGATGATGGGAGAAAAGCACTTTTTAAGAATGATGGTAGGCTTCCCTGGTGGTCCAGTGGGTAAGGACACCGCCTTGCAGTGCAAGGGGCGCTGGTTTGGCCCCTGGCCTGGGAGGATCCCACGTGCTACAGAGCAGTTAGACCCATGTGTCCAACTACCAAGCCAGAGCTCTGGAGCACATGCGCCCAGAGCTGGTGCTCTGCAGCAAGAGAGGCCACTGCAATGGGAGACCCACACAGGCCAAAGAACAAAGATGGATGAAAATAAATAAATGAAAGACCAATAGAAGTGGCCAAAAAAAAAAAGAATGATGCTAGTCAGCCTCTTGAGTTTTAAGCCAAAGCCACTGGCTCTGTCTGGTATATGTGGCGAAGTCATTTACTAGAAAGACATGGGTAGTTGGAAGCCCACAGCACAGGTGGAAAAAAAGGATCAGCGAGGTAGCTAGAATCACAGTTGTTCCAACCTGAACCCAGCGCCACGGCTGGCTGGCTGCTGCCATGACACTGGAGCACATCACTGCTGCGCTGCCTCTGTCACCAGGCTGGATCCCCAGGAACCCGCTTCTTTCAGGCGGTATCCCTAGTGTCAGAACTTCAGGTGGATGCACCCTCTGAGGGAGGCAGGAAGATGGGTCCTAGAGCCCTTCACCTCTCGGTTGGTGAGCCTACCTCCCACCAAAAGTCATAGAGTTGAGAATACCCCAGTCCCAGGAAGAGGCCTAGCTGCTGCACGGTCAAAAAGGGAAAATGCCCGTGAGAGGCGGGACATCTGAGAGAGAGAGAAGGACCCCCCCCCCCTCCCCCCCCCCACCGAATGTGGCCCAGCACTGCATCTCTGTGTGGTGCATCTGACCAGTGCCCAGGGGCTCTGTGTGTAATCTTCATGACAGTGGTTAGCACCATGGCTGGCAGCCTCTGCGGATGGGTGTGCGCCATGTTAGGCATTGTGCAGGAGGACCTGCCTAGATTTAAACACTGATATAGTCAGTGGGTGGTGAGTGTTTTCCAGCCCCACCATGTTCTCCACGTCTCAGAGGATACTGATCAGATGTCCTATGATTCAGCTCAGTTCTGACCCCATGTGCCCAGAGGGAGGGTCAGATCCCACAGGTTAAGGGCTCAGTCCCATAGGACTGTCCCCACTGTGGACACCCAAGTCCAGGTTATCCCCTGTGCTATCCGTCAACTGGCTATCAATTGGAGGTTTCCTCCTTGGGTTCAATTAATTTGCTAGAGCAGCATGTAGAACTCAGGAAAATAACTTACTTGGAAGATGAAGGGTTTCTTATGGAAGGAGAGACGCATAGGGCTCAGTATGGGGAAAGAGGTGCAGAGCTTCCACGCCCTCTGCAGGCACCATGCTCCCAGAATCTCCACGTGTTCACCCATCCTTGTTTAATCGCTAAGTCGCATTGACACTGCGGCTCCATGGTCCACAGCCCATCCCCAGGCTTCTCTGTCCATGGGATTTCGCAGGCAAGGATACTCGTGTGGGTTGCCATATTCTTCTCCAGGGGATCTTCCAGATCCAGGGATCAAACTCACCTCTGCATTGGCAGGTGGATTTGTTTCACTGTCTGAGTTCCCAAAATCCTTTTGGGTTTTAAACTGCTGCGCTGCCTCTGTCACCAGGCTGGATCCCCAGGAACCCGCTTCTTTCAGGCGGTATCCCTAGTGTCAGAACTTCAGGTGGATGCACCCTCTGAGGGAGGCAGGAAGATGGGTCCTAGAGCCCTTCACCTCTCGGTTGGTGAGCCTACCTCCCACCAAAAGTCATAGAGTTGAGAATACCCCAGTCCCAGGAAGAGGCCTAGCTGCTGCACGGTCAAAAAGGGAAAATGCCCGTGAGAGGCGGGACATCTGAGAGAGAGAGAAGGCCCCCCCCCCCCTCCCCCCCCCACCGAATGTGGCCCAGCACTGCATCTCTGTGTGGTGCATCTGACCAGTGCCCAGGGGCTCTGTGTGTAATCTTCATGACAGTGGTTAGCACCATGGCTGGCAGCCTCTGCGGATGGGTGTGCGCCATGTTAGGCATTGTGCAGGAGGACCTGCCTAGATTTAAACACTGATATAGTCAGTGGGTGGTGAGTGTTTTCCAGCCCCACCATGTTCTCCACGTCTCAGAGGATACTGATCAGATGTCCTATGATTCAGCTCAGTTCTGACCCCATGTGCCCAGAGGGAGGGTCAGATCCCACAGGTTAAGGGCTCAGTCCCATAGGACTGTCCCCACTGTGGACACCCAAGTCCAGGTTATCCCCTGTGCTATCCGTCAACTGGCTATCAATTGGAGGTTTCCTCCTTGGGTTCAATTAATTTGCTAGAGCAGCATGTAGAACTCAGGAAAATAACTTACTTGGAAGATGAAGGGTTTCTTATGGAAGGAGAGACGCATAGGGCTCAGTATGGGGAAAGAGGTGCAGAGCTTCCACGCCCTCTGCAGGCACCATGCTCCCAGAATCTCCACGTGTTCACCCATCCTTGTTTAATCGCTAAGTCGCATTGACACTGCGGCTCCATGGTCCACAGCCCATCCCCAGGCTTCTCTGTCCATGGGATTTCGCAGGCAAGGATACTCGTGTGGGTTGCCATATTCTTCTCCAGGGGATCTTCCAGATCCAGGGATCAAACTCACCTCTGCATTGGCAGGTGGATTTGTTTCACTGTCTGAGTCACCAGGGAAGTCACCAACCATGAAGCTCTCCATATCCTTTTGGGTTTTTAGGAAGGCTTCATTACGTAAGCATGATTAAATGATTGGCCATTGAATTTGATCTCCAACTTCTCCCCCTTTCCCCAGAAGACTGGGGGATGAGACTGAAAGTTCCAACCTTCTCATCAGCTGGTTGATTCTCTGAACAACCATCCCACGCCTTCTTGAGTGACTTCCCGAAACCACCTCATTAGCACAGACGCCAGTAAGGTTGAAAAGGGCTGGTTATGAAGAACAAGATTCTCCTTCCACCTTTAAGGAACTGCTAGTCTTTCCGAATTTCAGAAACTCAGGACCAAAGAGCAAATAATAGACCCAAAGATGTTCCCATGACTCTTTTCGTTTTGGAAATCCTAAGGGCTTTAGATGCTGTGTGCCGGCTACAGAGATGAAGACATTGTGTATATTTCATACTATAAATAACAGTATCACAAGCGGATTTTTTTTTAAAGGAGGCATCCTGGAAATAATGGAAACAAACAGTAAAACATTTCAAAGGTAAGTATCGATCAAAGGTAAGTGCCTTACAGAATGCGTGAGGTCAACTTTAACTTGAAGAAATAGGAGACCAGAATCCTAAAGGTCCCCTGCCTCCTTGTTAGTCATGCTATCTGTAAGTGAGAAAGAATGGAAGTTCTTCTGTTCTTAAGGAATGAGCAGGGCCTTTTGGCCCAGGTACCTTCAAGGGCGAAAATTCCTGCCCCTTCCAGGCTGGGGGTGAGGAGGACTGGGAGGATGTGACCAGAAGGTCCTGTGAGTTTCTACTGGAGTATTTTGACCTGGGAAAGATCCTGATGCTGGGAAAGACTGAAGGCAAAAGGAGAAGGGGGCAGCAGAGGATAAGATGGTTAGATAGCATCACTGACTCAATGGACAGGAATCTGAGCAAACTCTGGAGACTGTAGAGACCAGAGGAGCCTGTTGGTGGGGTTACAAGAAGCTGGACTCATTTACCAACTGAACAACAACAACATTCTGACCTGAGGGGTAGGCAGAGTCATCAGCAGCCATCTGAGGCTAATACAGATGCCCTTTAAACAGCCTGGGCTGAACCACAGAGAGATAAGTAGCCTGTTCTGTTTTGTTTTTCCAAGGAAGAAGCACTTGGTCTCTGTGTCTGTGATGAGTTACAGAGTCCACTGGGTTTGCGGGAAACACACTTACTTTCCCTTATCTAGCACTTGTTTCTCCAGACACAAAAATCCTCACCATGAGACTGTTAAGCAGTTGGAAAAAGGCAGCACCAGAAACTGTGAGCAGGTCTCCCCACTTCCCTGGGGTGTCCATGGAGGGGCGCCCTTCTCCAGGAAGCATTCCTGTCCTGAGTACCCAACCTGCCAGGTGCCCTTCTGCTGCCCATGGCAGCATGCTGTCCCTGTTGGGGCACTTACCACTTCCAGATGAAATCACTGTTCCTTGAGACCTTCTCAGGAACTAGGTTGTCCCGAGCAGCAGGGCCTCTGACTGACTCACCATTGTACTCCAGTGACTAGTAGTGCCTGGTGTGTAGTAAGTGCTCAGTAAACACTTACTGATCTGAAGCCAACTAGAGTCTTCTCCCCTCCACTCACTCAACTTGGTCCTTAGTTGTGGTTCAGTTGCTAAGTTGTGTCCAATTCTATGGCCCCATGGACTGCAGCACCCCAGGCTTCTCTGTCCTTCACTATCTCCCAGAGCTTGCTCAAACTCAAGTGCACATTGAGTCAGTGATGCCATCCAACCCTCTCATCCTCTGTTGCCCCCTTCTCCTCCTGCCTTCAATCTTTCCCAGCACCAGGGTCTTTTCCAGTGAGTTGGGTCTTCCCATCAGGTGGCCAGAGGATTGGAGCTTCAGCTTCAGCATCAGTCTTTGCAGTGAATATCCAGGGTTGATTTCCTTTGGGATTGACTGGTTTGATCTGCTTGCGGTCCAAGGGACTCTCAAGAGTCTTCTCTAGCACCTCAACTCAAATGCATCAATTCTTCAGCCCTCAGCCTTCTTTATGGTCCTTAATGCTGGTGTTAAATTCTTCTTGAAATGTTGTTGGGGATTTTCAAGACCACTCTCATTCAGTGATATGCTAGAAGGAAGGACAGGCCTTGGAAAAGCTGTTATCCTCAAGATTATGGTTTATTGTACTGAAAAGATATGGATTAAAAATCAGCCAAGGTGAAAAAGCAGGTAGGACACAGTTCAGGAGAGATGAGATGGTTTTCAGCAGTCCTTTCATTATGGATTTGTACAGACAGTGCTTAATTCTCCCAGCAAAAGCTGTGTGACAACAGATGTATTGCTAACCAGGGGAGCTCACCAGGGCCTTCATATACAGAGACTTGAGAGAGATCAGTCAGGTGGGCATGAAACACCCAGAGAGCTGACCATAGTTACCCAGCCACCAGAGGTCAAACAGGGTCTCCACCACACATCACACTGTTGGCAAAGATTATCCAGCATGGCCCAAGGCAAACCAGGTAAACAAAGACACTGATCAGACAGATGTTCCAAGCACTTAGAGGTTATCTCTCAGGAGCCACTGAATTAGAATCTTCATTTTAACATGATCTCTGGGTGATTTGTACGCACTGATCTGAAGATTCACTCATCCAGCTATGTGATTTGATCGTCTGTTTCAACACTTTTACTGATGTCTTTTATCTAGATCAAGATCACGGGAGGATTTCAAAGGACAATGAAAAAAATTGGCCCTGTCTGAGGTTTTAAAGCCATTCAGAACAGGTATCACTTCTTGAAAATTCATTTTCTTGAAGTCTATTTGATTCACAAGGTGGTGTTAGTTTCTGCTGTACAACAGAGTGATTCAATCATATATATGTATATATATTCTTTTTCATATTCTTTTCCATTGTGGTTTATTACAGGATATTGACTATAGCTCCCTGTGCTATGCAGCAGGACCTGTTGTTTATCCACTCTACGTATAAGAGTTTGCACCTGCTCATCCCCAACCTCCCACCTACCCCTCCCTCTCCCGTTGGCAACCACGAGTCTGTTCTACATGTATGAGTCAGAGCAGGTATTGTTTTTAACTAATGTGCCAAGAAGGATCCCTTCTGCTGAGTATAACACTGGTTTTTAGGGTCATCACTGGGAGAACAAAGCCAAGTAATTAGGTTTTGTTTCTCCTGGTGAGCAGGTTTGAACTCTGCAGCAGCTGGCCCAGAGCAGATGTGTGGAACACCGTGAGGTGTTGGCCACCGAGGGGAAGCTGGCGTGGAGTGGCTCTGGGGTGAGGAGTTTGCTCTTGTCAGTTGCTGAAAAAGTCTGGACCTCAAGACACAGTCAATCTGGAGTGAGGGGACTTGGAGGGCCTTACCCCTGGTGTCCCTTCTTTTGTGTTTTTTTGTGAGTGAGATGCAGAGCTTTAGTTTCTGAAAGTGTAACTTACCGGTTATAAGGAAGGGCTCTGGACTCTGATGGCTTGAGTTCAAATGTGGCACCATTTACCAGCAGGGTGACCTCGGGCAAAAGACCCTTTCCAGGCCTCCCTTTCCCTCTCAGAGAGTGAGGACGGTAGCAGTACTACCCACATTGTAGGGCTGCTGTGAGGATAAGATGGGTTTATTTTGTCCATATACTTAAAACAGTGCCTAGCATGTACTAGCTGCTAAATACATATTTACAATATCATTAAAGAATTCAAACTTTAAATGGCCTATGTGAAGACTCACTGACTAGACAGACATGCTCAGAAGGTGTGAGTCTGGGATAGAGATTTTTTTTTTTTGGCCACTTCTATTGGTCTTTCCTTTATTTATCTTTGTTCTTTGGCCTGTGTCCCATTGCAGTGGCCTCTCTCATCACAGCACCAGCTCTGGGCACATGTGCTCCAGAGCTCCGGCTCGGTAGTTGGACACATCGGTCCAGCCGCTCCATGGCACGTGGGATCTTCCCAGGCCAGGGATCGAACCAGCGTCCCTTGCACTGCAAAGCGGTGTCCTTACTCACTGGACCACCAGAGAAGCCCTGGGATAGAGCTTTTGAGAAGAATGGCAGTGGAGGACTTCCCTGGTGGTGTGGTGGAAAAGAATCCACCTGCCTTAGTTAACATGTGTGTGCTCAGTCCTGACTGACTCATTGGGGCCCCATGGGCTGTAGTCCACCAGGCTCCTCTGTCCATGGGATTTCCAAGGCAAGAGTCCTGGAGTGAATTCCCATTCCCTTCTCCAGGGTATCTCTCCGACTCAGAGATTGAATCCGTGTCTCCCAAACTACAGATTCTTTACCATCTGAGCCACCAGGGAAACCCTATTTCCCTAAACTGCTCTTTAAATTTCAGCATAGTGCCATATAAGAGCTAAGAACTATTTTTCTTCATTTTAAAGTAAAAATTGCATTTTTAGAACACATTTAGATTTACAGTAAAACTGCAGAAATACGATAAAGAATTCCCATGTATCTCTCAATTTCCTCCTTTATTGATGTGTTAACATGAGTGTGGTGTATTTGGCACAATTAATAAACCATGATTGGCCCCTTATTATTTACAAAAGCCCATGCTGATTCATCGCTCTGTCCCTTTTACCTAATGTCCATTTTGCGTTCCAGGAGCTCGTTCAGGATGCCACACCACATTTCGTTGTCACATCTCCTTAGGCTCCTCTTGGCTAGGATGGTTTCTTTGACTTTGCTTGTATTTGATGACCTTGACAAATTTGAGGCACACAAGCCAGGTATTTCGTAAAATGTTTCTCTACTGGGAATAGTCTGATGTTTTCCTCATAATTAGACTGGCATCAGGGGTTTTTAGGAAGAAAACACAGAGCAGAATTGCCATTTCTTCACATCATATCAAGGGTAGATGCTCTCAACATGATCTGTCACTTCTTGATGTTGGTCTTGACCACTTGGCTGAGGTCATGTTTGACCAACTTATCTCTCATCACAGCACCAGCTCTGGGCACATGTGCTCCAGAGCTCCGGCTCGGTAGTTGGACACATCGGTCCAGCCGCTCCATGGCACGTGGGATCTTCCCAGGCCAGGGATCGAACCAGCGTCCCTTGCACTGCAAAGCGGTGTCCTTACTCACTGGACCACCAGAGAAGCCCTGGGATAGAGCTTTTGAGAAGAATGGCAGTGGAGGACTTCCCTGGTGGTGTGGTGGAAAAGAATCCACCTGCCTTAGTTAACATGTGTGTGCTCAGTCCTGACTGACTCATTGGGGCCCCATGGGCTGTAGTCCACCAGGCTCCTCTGTCCATGGGATTTCCAAGGCAAGAGTCCTGGAGTGAATTCCCATTCCCTTCTCCAGGGTATCTCTCCGACTCAGAGATTGAATCCGTGTCTCCCAAACTACAGATTCTTTACCATCTGAGCCACCAGGGAAACCCTTTTTCCCCTAAACTGCTCTTTAAATTTCAGCATAGTGCCATATAAGAGCTAAGAACTATTTTTCTTCATTTTAAAGTAAAAATTGCATTTTTAGAACACATTTAGATTTACAGTAAAACTGCAGAAATACGATAAAGAATTCCCATGTATCTCTCAATTTCCTCCTTTATTGATGTGTTAACATGAGTGTGGTGTATTTGGCACAATTAATAAACCATGATTGGCCCCTTATTATTTACAAAAGCCCATGCTGATTCATCGCTCTGTCCCTTTTACCTAATGTCCATTTTGCGTTCCAGGAGCTCGTTCAGGATGCCACACCACATTTCGTTGTCACATCTCCTTAGGCTCCTCTTGGCTAGGATGGTTTCTTTGACTTTGCTTGTATTTGATGACCTTGACAAATTTGAGGCACACAAGCCAGGTATTTCGTAAAATGTTTCTCTACTGGGAATAGTCTGATGTTTTCCTCATAATTAGACTGGCATCAGGGGTTTTTAGGAAGAAAACACAGAGCAGAATTGCCATTTCTTCACATCATATCAAGGGTAGATGCTCTCAACATGATCTGTCACTTCTTGATGTTGGTCTTGACCACTTGGCTGAGGTCATGTTTGTCAGAGTTCTCTGCTCTGAAGTTTACTCTTAGTTCCCCTTTCCATACTGCAATCTTGGAAAAGATGTTGCTATATCGAGGCACTTAACCCACACTTAAGGAGTAAGAGCCTATGGGCCCTTTCCTGAAGAACGAATTTTTCTTCTGGCCTCTGATCTACCAGAAAAAAAACCAATACTACTTCCAATTAAAACCAATTAATTTTATAGTTCTTAGTATATATTCTACCACCTAAATTTAAGAGGTAAACGCTTGAAACAGCTTAAGTGAAGATGATAAATAAATATTAGAAATTATTTCAGAGTCACAATTTGACTTCAAAAGAGGAGGTAACCATTTTCCTCAAACTTTAGAGTACATCAGAATCGTTTGGAGGGGATGTTTCTGAGCACATATTTTGTATCAGGCACAGTCTCGGGTTGCAGAGATGAAGCCGTGAACCAAACAGATGGACATGTCTGCCTTCAAGGAGCTTACATTGCAGTGTGCGCAGAGAAAGACCATAAAACCAGAAGCAGTCAACACAGTGATGAGTTACTTGGAGAAAAATTAAACCAGGGAATGAGGAAGAAGTGCTGGAGGTGTGGTTTTTCAATAGAGGGAGAAGACAAGGCTTGGAAGAAATGTGCTCTCTAGGGACTACAGGGTCAGATTTTAGGGACACGGGTGGAGAGAGGGAGAGTGGAGCATCAGCCAATGCTGTTGTTAGTTGAGTATCCAACCTTGCTTGATTCCACCATGCTGCTCACACAGCCATGGGGCTCAAAGTCAGATTGTCATCATGCTGTGATATGGATAAGTCATTATTCACATTTCCTCTCCCCATAGCCTGGCTTCTTGGTAAAGGTTGAACCTACCAAGTGGAAATGGACATTCCTTTGGCCCCTACAGCCCTGAGAATCAACCACTAAGATGGCATTTCAAAGATTTTTTTTTAAGAAATGCATTTTATTTACTTATTTATGGCTATTCTGGGTTTTCACTGCTGCTGCAGGCTCTTCTCTAGTTCCATAGAGTGGGAGCTACCCTCTAGTTGAGTTGAGCAGGCTTCTTGTTGTGGTGACTTCTCTTGTTGTGGAACTCAGGCTCTAGGGCACAGGGGCTTCTGCAGTTGCGGCACATGGACTCCATAGTTGCAGCTCTAAGGCTCCAGAGCACAGGCTTAATAGTTGTGGCTCACGGAGTTAGTTGCTCCATAGCATGTGGGATCTTCCCAGATCAGGGCTTGAACTCATGTCTCCTGAATTGGCAGGTGAACTCTTTACCACTGAGCTACCAGGGAAGACCTCAAAGATATTTTTGAGTGGAACTAATGTGTTTAGCAATGTGGCTCCCAGACCACAAAGGTCTTCACCCTCTGTATTATAAGGTTCTCCATCTATGACAATATATTTCCACTGTTGTGTCCTTTGTGTGTGTGTGCTCAGTCACTCAGTTCTATCAACTCTTTGCAACCCCGTGGACCATAGCCTGCCAGGCTTCTCTGTCCATGGGATTTTTCCAGGCAAGAATACTGGAGTGGGTTGCTATTTCCTCCTCCAAGCGATCTTCCCAACCCAGGGCTTGAACCTGCATCTCCTGTGTCTCCTGAATTGGCAGGCAGATTCTTTACCACTGCATCACCTGGGAGGATCAAAAATCATTTTAGTGGTTTAGTAGACTTTGGGGACATGAATTATCTCTTCCTTTAGAAGAAAAAAGAAACATTTCAAAAGATTTAAAAATATGAGGATTCAACCAAGACAAAGAAATTTTCTGGTCCCATGTGCCCCTTCCTACCACAATGGAATCTTTGAAGTTGGTTTCCCTAATCCCACCAACAGCCTCTAAATTCCTTGGGTATTTAACACCATAATTGGTGACTTTAATAACCTGATAAACGTTCTAAAATTGTAGGCCTTAAAAGATAATTATCTCTGAGGTTCATAGACTAGGACTGTAATAGATTGGGAACAAAAAAGAATCAACTTTGATAATCTATATCTACAAGGTGAGTGGAAGAATCCCCAAAAGGTACTATTTAGAATATAAAATGGTATCTATGCAAAGTAGTTCTCATTAATTCTGAGCCAAATGGTCATAAAAACAAAGTGGCCTTCAGAAAGGACTCTGGCTATCTAAGCTTGAGAATTTGGTTTCCAGCCCATAGAGGTCTGCCTTTTAATATTCCCTTCAAATGTTGAAGGATTGAGCTTCATCTACACTAAGATTGTGACTAAGCAAAAATAAAATCTGTCCTTAGCTGTTTTGAGGGCCAAGGATGGAGTCATCTTACTGAATATTGCATATTCCAGCATGTACATTTCCTTCTAGAATAACCTGGTTCTTCTGATAGTGAGTGCTCTTTTGAAACTAAAACACGCAATGGCTTTTAGCCATTTTAGAAGAAAAAATTTTTGATATGCCACCTTCTCTGCACCAAGAACTTCAGTTTTTAAAAATGGGATTCTTTTCTTTAAGAAATGATTTTCATTGAGGAAAATGCAAAAAAAAAAAAGAAGAAGAAGAAGAAGAAAGCGAACAAAAGCAAGAAAAAGGAGGAGGAAGAGGAAAGACGTAGGAGGGGATCTACTCTGTGTGTATGTGTTATTCGCTCAGTCGTGCCAGGCTCCTTACTGTGTCCTACCACACAAAGAAGCTAGTCACCAGTAACATCTGACATCTCTGTAGCTGTGATTTGCTAAAGTCATGGTAAGCTCACATGTGATATGCATGGCTGCTCAGTCCCTCAATCATGTCTAGCTCTTTTTGACCCCACGGACTGTAGCCTACCAGGCTCTTCTCTCCATTGGATTTCTCAGACAAGAATACTGGAGTGGGTTGCCATTTCTGACCCAGGGATTGACTTGTGTCTCCTGTGTCTCTTGCATTGGCAAGGAGGTTCTTTACCACTTTGCCACCAGGAAGCCCTACAAGTGACACACCAGCTTGTAAAAATCAGAAGTATGCTCTTCCTTTCATGGAAGTATCATCCTTCAATCTTTTATCAGCTTCCTGCTTCAACATCAGAATGTTCTGGCTTGAATTGAGGCCAGACTCTAAACATCAGCTCAAGGCTTGATCTGAAAACCTGTCTTGGTTTTATGTCTTGCACATGGCCTTCAAGCGCACGTCCGTGAAGCTTTGGTTTTGTTGTGTCTCTCTTTTATCCCTGCATAATTAGCACAAACGTTCTGCCAGTTGCTAAGCTGCTGGTTGGCTTCTCCATAATTTAACAGATTTCCGTCTATGAGCTATCAGAATGTAATGTTATTCTTCCTTTTGTTACGCTTATGAAGGATTATATAAGACTATTCTATTGTCATCTGTTACATCTCTCGTTTCTCTTCCATCCCTCCTTCCAGTCTCTCTCTTCTTCTCCCCTTCTCTCCCTCTTCCTTTCCTTCTCCCCTTCTTTATACACACGCACACACACACATTGCTGAGTCCCACCAGTAAACCCAAATACATGCTGAGTCCCACCAGTAAGTAAACTCAAATACATAACTGGGAGATGGAAAAAAACAGTTGAGAACAGCTAGAATACAGTGATTGGATATAATCTCAGGGTCCCTGCATATTTTTGTACAGAATAGACTATAATGTAAATGCCATCCTCTAGATTTGTGCAGTGCACAACCTGGGTAACATTCACAGTAACTCAGTAGTGCACCATCAAGGCTGAATTCCAACAAAAGTTAAGTCATAGTGTAGAGAAAGCAGGGTCGATACTTGCTCATTTGTATAGGAGCTGCTATAAACATTATAGCAGAGACGTGGGTGACACTATTGGTCCTGCTCTCCCAATCTTCACACTAGCTGTGGAGGCCTAGACTAGTCTGTCTGTCTATCTGTCTCTCTCTCTCTTTTTTTAAGTTTTTGGTTGTGGGCCATTTTTTTTTTTAATTTTACTTTTTGCTTTTCAGAGTTTTGTTGTTTACATATATGTATAATCCCAGATTAGTCATATGTATATCCCTGAACTCTCCACCCTACACCCCCTTCCTAATCTCCCCAATCCCACGCCTCCAGGCTGTCACACAGTGCCCCTGCAGGATCCCTATTCCCACAGGGCAATGATCATAGCTGTCTCTTTCACATGTGATAGTATAGGCTTCTGTATTACTCTTTCCATGCCTCCTACCCACTGACATTTCCCTAAGTCTCTTTTCTGTCTGTTTTCCCATTTTGCTGTTTCCATCAGAATGTTCTGCTGAAGAGGCCAGACTCTAAACATCAGCTCAAGGCTTGATCTGAAAACCTGTCTTGGTTTTATGTCTTGCACATGGCCTTCAAGCGCACGTCCGTGAAGCTTTGGTTTTGTTGTGTCTCTTTTATCCCTGCATAATTAGCACAAACGTTCTGCCAGTTGCTAAGCTGCTGGTTGGCTTCTCCATAATTTAACAGATTTCCGTCTATGAGCTATCAGAATGTAATGTTATTCTTCCTTTTGTTACGCTTATGAAGGATTATATAAGACTATTCTATTGTCATCTGTTACATCTCTCGTTTCTCTTCCATCCCTCCTTCCAGTCTCTCTCTTCTTCTCCCCTTCTCTCCCTCTTCCTTTCCTTCTCCCCTTCTTTATACACACGCACACACACACATTGCTGAGTCCCACCAGTAAACCCAAATACATGCTGAGTCCCACCAGTAAGTAAACTCAAATACATAACTGGGAGATGGAAAAAAACAGTTGAGAACAGCTAGAATACAGTGATTGGATATAATCTCAGGGTCCCTGCATATTTTTGTACAGAATAGACTATAATGTAAATGCCATCCTCTAGATTTGTGCAGTGCACAACCTGGGTAACATTCACAGTAACTCAGTAGTGCACCATCAAGGCTGAATTCCAACAAAAGTTAAGTCATAGTGTAGAGAAAGCAGGGTCGATACTTGCTCATTTGTATAGGAGCTGCTATAAACATTATAGCAGAGACGTGGGTGACACTATTGGTCCTGCTCTCCCAATCTTCACACTAGCTGTGGAGGCCTAGACTAGTCTGTCTGTCTATCTGTCTCTCTCTCTCTTTTTTTAAGTTTTTGGTTGTGGGCCTTTTTTTTTTTTTAATTTTACTTTTTGCTTTTCAGAGTTTTGTTGTTTACATATATGTATAATCCCAGATTAGTCATATGTATATCCCTGAACTCTCCCTCCTCCACCCCCTTCCTAATCTCCCCCAATCCCACGCCTCCAGGCTGTCACACAGTGCCCCTGCAGGATCCCCTATTCCCACAGGGCAATGATCATAGCTGTCTCTTTCACATGTGATAGTATAGGCTTCTGTATTACTCTTTCCATGCCTCCTACCCACTGTTCCTTCCCCACAATGTCCATAAGTCTCTTTTCTGTCTGTTTTCCCATTGCTTCTCTGCATGTGTTATCATCACCATCTTACTAGGTTTCATATATGTGTGTTAGTATACTGTACTTGTCTTTCTCTTTTTGACTTACTTCACTTTGTATAATAGGTTCTAGGTCCATCCGTCTCATTAGGACTGATTCTTCTGCATTTCTTTTTACAATTGTGTAGTATTCCATTGTATATATGTACCAGAGCTTTTGGATCCATTCATTTGTCGATGGACATCTAGGTTGCTTCCATGTTCTACTTATTGTATAGAGTGCTGCAACAAACATTGAGGTACAGGTGTCTCTTTCAATTTTGATTTCATTTGGGTATAAGCCTAATAGTGGGATTGCTGGGTCCTATGGTGCTTCTGTTTTTAGTTTTTTGAGGAATCTCCATACTGTCTTCCATAACGGCTGTATCAATTTACATTCCCACTAGCAATTCAAGAGTGTTCCCTTTTCTCCACACCCTCTCGAGCATTTATTGTCTATATAGATTTGTAGATGATGGCCATTCAGACTGCTGTGAGGTGATCATTGTAGTTTTGATTTTAATTTCTCTAATAATAAGCAACTTTGAGCATCTTTTCATGTGTTTTTTGGCCATCTCTATGTCTTCTTTGGAGAGATGTCTCTTTAGATCTTCTTCCCATTTTTTGATTGGGTTGTTCATTTTTCTGCTGTTGCGTTGTCTGAGTTGCTTGTAGATTTTGGAGATTAATTCTTTGTCTGTTGTTTCATTTGTTATTATTTTCTCCAATTCCGTGGGTTGTATGTTCACCTTGTTTGCTATGCAAAATCTTTTAAGTTTCATTAGGTCCCACATGTTTATTTTTGTTTTTAGTTCTGTTATTCTAATAGGGGGGCTCATAGATCTTGCTTTGATTTATGTCATTGAGTGTTTTGCCTGTGTTCTCCTTTAAGAGTTTTACTGCTTTGGTCTTACATTTAGGTCTTTAATCCATTTTGAGTTTATCTTTGTGTATGGTGTTAGGGAATGTTCCAACTTCGTTTTTTTGCACATAGCTGTCCAATTTTCCCAGCGATATGGATCATTTTTAATGGTCTTTTTTGGATTTGTTACAATATTGCTTTTCTTTTATGTTTTGGTTTTCTGGCTGCAAGATATGAGATCTTAGCTCCTTGACCAGGAATCAAACCTGCACCCCCTGCATTGGAAGGTGAAGTCTTAACCGTTGGACCATTAGGGAAGTTCCTTAGACTAATCTCTTTATCTGACAAGGAAACAGTATTGGTAAACTGACTGGTATGAGTTGAATTGTGTCCCCACAAGAAGGTATTGAAGTTCTATGGCCCTGTCAGGGTACTCCTGACTCTTTGCAGCCCTGTGGACTGTAACCCCCCAGGCTCCTCTGTCCATGGGATTGTCCAGGCAAGAATATTGGAGTGCATGGCCATTTCCTACTCCAGGGGATCTTCCCAATGCAGGGATCAAACCCATGTCTCCTATGTCTCCTGTACTGGCAGGTGTGTTCTTTACCACTAGTATGCCTGGGAAGCCTATTGTAGGTTATTATACGCTATTGAATATAGTTCCTGTGCTATTGTAGACACCCTCTCGAGCATTTATTGTCTATATAGATTTGTAGATGATGGCCATTCAGACTGCTGTGAGGTGATCATTGTAGTTTTGATTTTAATTTCTCTAATAATAAGCAACTTTGAGCATCTTTTCATGTGTTTTTTGGCCATCTCTATGTCTTCTTTGGAGAGATGTCTCTTTAGATCTTCTTCCCATTTTTTGATTGGGTTGTTCATTTTTCTGCTGTTGCGTTGTCTGAGTTGCTTGTAGATTTTGGAGATTAATTCTTTGTCTGTTGTTTCATTTGTTATTATTTTCTCCAATTCCGTGGGTTGTATGTTCACCTTGTTTGCTATGCAAAATCTTTTAAGTTTCATTAGGTCCCACATGTTTATTTTTGTTTTTAGTTCTGTTATTCTAATAGGGGGGCTCATAGATCTTGCTTTGATTTATGTCATTGAGTGTTTTGCCTGTGTTCTCCTTTAAGAGTTTTACTGCTTTGGTCTTACATTTAGGTCTTTAATCCATTTTGAGTTTATCTTTGTGTATGGTGTTAGGGAATGTTCCAACTTCGTTTTTTTGCACATAGCTGTCCAATTTTCCCAGCGATATGGATCATTTTTAATGGTCTTTTTTGGATTTGTTACAATATTGCTTTTCTTTTATGTTTTGGTTTTCTGGCTGCAAGATATGAGATCTTAGCTCCTTGACCAGGAATCAAACCTGCACCCCCTGCATTGGAAGGTGAAGTCTTAACCGTTGGACCATTAGGGAAGTTCCTTAGACTAATCTCTTTATCTGACAAGGAAACAGTATTGGTAAACTGACTGGTATGAGTTGAATTGTGTCCCCACAAGAAGGTATTGAAGTTCTATGGCCCTGTCAGGGTACTCCTGACTCTTTGCAGCCCTGTGGACTGTAACCCCCCAGGCTCCTCTGTCCATGGGATTGTCCAGGCAAGAATATTGGAGTGCATGGCCATTTCCTACTCCAGGGGATCTTCCCAATGCAGGGATCAAACCCATGTCTCCTATGTCTCCTGTACTGGCAGGTGTGTTCTTTACCACTAGTATGCCTGGGAAGCCTATTGTAGGTTATTATACGCTATTGAATATAGTTCCCTGTGCAGTAAGTCTTGTAGTTTATCTATTTTATATCTAGTAGTGTGCATCTGTTAATCCCAACCTCCTAATTTATCTCTCCCCTCCCCTTCCCCATCACTATCCCCTTTGGTAGCCATACATTTGTTTTCTATATCTGTGAGTCTATTTTGTAAATGACTTCATTTATATCATTTTTTAAGATTCCACATATAAGTGATATCCTATGATATTTATCTTTCTCTGAGTGGTTTCACTTAACGTGGTCATCTCCAGGCCTACTGGTGTTGCTGCAGATGGCCTTATTTCACTCTGGTTCATGGCTGAGTCATAAAGAAGATGGGATCCACGTGCACAGCAGAATATCACTCAGCCAAAACTCACGCTCCTAAGGACCACTGTACACTTTATGTCTGCCGTGTGGCTTGTATCTCCAAAACCCTCCAACATCCTGCAACTCTTGTCCTAAATACATATCTTCTTCTTGTTTTGTTACAGATTCATATTTTAATTATTGAGTCAAAAGAAAGCACTTCCTCTGCTCGCCCCATGACTATTTTACTTGACCAGAAATTAGCTACTTCGTTTGGAGTTTTCAATGACCAATCACATTAGCCTCCAATTTTTGAGCATTCACTGTGTACCTGGCCTCATACTAATTGCTTAAGATGAATGATCTCATTCAGCCTTCATAAGAATTCTCATTTTCTGTACGTGAGTTTGGGCAGCTTGCCAAGGCCCCACAGGAAGTGAGTGTCAGGACATGACTACAGAGCCTGCCTCTTCACTGCTTTGTTTTCTCGTGTATTGTGTCTTCCCTTCAAAAGGGATACATAAACAAAGCTCAAAGGGACTTAAAACCTGAGTCCTATTTCCTGAAAGCTTCCTGTATACTTTCACCTGTCTCCCATCATCTCTCATCTGGACCATCACACTAACCTTTCTAAGGGTCCATGTCCCTCCTCTCGGGCATCCATGCATTTGGTCTGTGCCTGGAAGTCCTGTTGAAATTAAGCTGTACATCTGATTATAGTACTCTCAAGCTTTAACCCATTCAGTGGCCTGCTGTAGAACTAAGAACATAATATGCAAGCACCTTCCATGGCCTCTGAGACCTAAGTTCATCTAATCTTCTCTATGGATCCCCATAAATTACACACCAATCTGAAGCCATGCTGGACTAATGCCAATTCCTCTACAATGCCCAGGTGGCCCTGTCTCTCCAGCCTCCCATGGAGTTCCCTGCTGGGCACAATCTCTGACTCTCTCCCTCATTCCCAATCGCCCTGTAGGTCTTGGCTTATGTGACACTTCTTCATGAAGGCCCTCCCTGACCACCTAATCTTACCACTGCTTTTGCTGCATCCCCAGAGATTTAATGTCTACACTTTCATGTTCATCGCAACACTATTCACAACAGCCACAGCGTGGAAACCACCAAAGTGTCCATTGACATAGGAATGGATAAAGCAAAATGTGGTATGTGTATATTAAAGAATATTATTGTCTTAAGGAAAAGAAGAAATCCTGCCATTGGTATGTGGTAAAGAATACTATTTTAAATTTTTTGTTTTGTTACAGATTCATATTTTAATTATTGAGTCAAAAGAAAGCACTTCCTCTGCTCGCCCCATGACTATTTTACTTGACCAGAAATTAGCTACTGTTTGAGTTTTCAATGACCAATCACATTAGCCTCCAATTTTTGAGCATTCACTGTGTACCTGGCCTCATACTAATTGCTTAAGATGAATGATCTCATTCAGCCTTCATAAGAATTCTCATTTTCTGTACGTGAGTTTGGGCAGCTTGCCAAGGCCCCACAGGAAGTGAGTGTCAGGACATGACTACAGAGCCTGCCTCTTCACTGCTTTGTTTTCTCGTGTATTGTGTCTTCCCTTCAAAAGGGATACATAAACAAAGCTCAAAGGGACTTAAAACCTGAGTCCTATTTCCTGAAAGCTTCCTGTATACTTTCACCTGTCTCCCATCATCTCTCATCTGGACCATCACACTAACCTTTCTAAGGGTCCATGTCCCTCCTCTCGGGCATCCATGCATTTGCTCTGTGCCTGGAAGTCCTGTTGAAATTAAGCTGTACATCTGATTATAGTACTCTCAAGCTTTAACCCATTCAGTGGCCTGCTGTAGAACTAAGAACATAATATGCAAGCACCTTCCATGGCCTCTGAGACCTAAGTTCATCTAATCTTCTCTATGGATCCCCATAAATTACACACCAATCTGAAGCCATGCTGGACTAATGCCAATTCCTCTACAATGCCCAGGTGGCCCTGTCTCTCCAGCCTCCCATGGAGTTCCCCTGCTGGGCACAATCTCTGACTCTCTCCCTCATTCCCAATCGCCCTGTAGGTCTTGGCTTATGTGACACTTCTTCATGAAGGCCCTCCCTGACCACCTAATCTTACCACTGCTTTTGCTGCATCCCCAGAGATTTAATGTCTACACTTTCATGTTCATCGCAACACTATTCACAACAGCCACAGCGTGGAAACCACCAAAGTGTCCATTGACATAGGAATGGATAAAGCAAAATGTGGTATGTGTATATTAAAGAATATTATTGTCTTAAGGAAAAGAAGAAATCCTGCCATTGGTAGTAGCATGGATGGGCCTGGAGCGTATTTTGTTAAATGAATCAGCCCGTCAAAGGATGGGCATCCTCCGGTGGCGCTGCTGATAAAGAATCTGCCTGTGATGCAAGAGATGCAAGAGACAGGCTCCATCCCTGGGTTGGGAAGGTCCCCTGGAGAAGGAAATGGCAACCCACTCCAGGATTCTTGCCTGGGAAATTCCACGGATGGAGGAGTCTGGCAAGTTCTAGTCCATGGGGTCGCAGAGAATCAGACATGACTGAGCACTCATACACACAGTCACAGGACAGATGGTGCATGATTCCTTCATTATTAGAAATAAAGTCATAGAAGGAGGTGATACAGTAGTGTTGCTGGCTGAGCAAATTCTAGAGATCTGCTCTTGGACACAAAGCCTGTAGTTAACAATACAGAATTGTGCACTTCAAAATACATTTATTAAGAGGATCAATTTCACAGTAAATAGTCTTATCACACACACACAAAAGGGACAAAAAGAAATTCTGGAAGGTAGTGAATACATCTGTTAGCTTAACTGGGGTGATGGTATCAGGTGTTTACAGATATGCAAATCCTCAAACTGTTAAATATGTGCAGCTTTTTATATATACTTCAGTTATACCTCCATAAAACTGCTAAACAGAACAGTAGGGAAAGCCTCGTGTGTGTGTGTGTGTATGAGTGTGTGTGTGCATGTGTACATACTATATATGCATGCTCAACTCTTCTGCCTAAAAATAGTTCAGAATGAAATATGTGAAAGGGACTTCTCTGGCAGGCCAGTGGTTAAGACTCCACACTTCTACTGCAGGATCTGTGGGTTCGATCCCTGGTCAGGAAACTAAGATCCCACATGCCAAGTAGAACAGGCAAAAATAAATGCCATGCTCAAATGAAACATTTGAAAAATAAAGACAAACCAACAAAAAGTAAGCCCTTTTCTCTGAGCCTTAACCTCAAGCCCTTGCTTTGTGTTAGTTCTTGTTTTCCAACACTGCACTTTAATTCTAATTTTCAATGCTTTTGTTAGTCTGCCTGCTTGTTTTTGCCAGTTCCCTCTGCTAAACACTGTAAGTTCCAGGAGAATAGAGACAATGTCTGTCTTTAGTTTTGCAGTCCCAGAGGCCAGCACGATACTGAACCATAGTTAGGTACACAATGTGTACAGAACAAATAAATGAAAGAGAAGAGGCCAGCTCCCACTGGATGGGAACCAGATGGGCCCAGGTCTTTGAGGCAAGCTTCCACGATGTTGTTTGACATTTTGTGATCCCATGGACATAGCCTTCCAGGCTCCTCTTTCCACGGGATTTTCCAAACAAGAACATTGGAGTTGGTTGGCATTTTCTTCTCCAAGAGATCTTTCTGACCTCAGGATCAAACCCACACCTCCTGCATCTCCTGATTCTTTACCACTAAGCCATCAGGGAAGCCCTAGTTTCCACTATAGGACCTTGGAAATGAAGCAGAGAAGGGGAAGAAAGGGAAATAGGAGTGGGAATAAACCCTCGCCTCTACTTTTGCTCAAGTTTTGTGGTTTCTGGAAACTGAGCAAATAAACTGCCTGAGAGTCCAGCTTTGCTGCTCACTGCCCCCTCTCCTCTCCCTGACCCCGATTGCCATCCCTCTTTCTCCAGTCACCAGTGAGGGAGGTCATTCAAACCTACACATCCTCCCACCTACACTTAGAAGACGTTTTCTTTCCTTACATCTTGGATCTCTGTTTTCCTAATTTTCCCTCACCTCCTCACACATCGAGTCTTGTGATCTTTGAGGCATAGCAAAATGGAGAAAGGGCTGTATGTGAGCTGCAGGGGGAGAAACAAAGCGTGTACCTGGAGGGGTTCTGGGTGGATGGAGGTCTGAAGGATTGCCAGGTAACAGCTCTGCCTGTGATCTGGTTGCCAAGGTAATTATGAATCTTCGTTGTGTTGCTCTGACCAGTCCTGGGCAGCCAAGGACAGTGGTTCTGTAGCTAGCCACAGAATCCACCTGAGTTCTCCCAAGTTCGGCTCTGTGAAGACCACTGTCCACCTCAGCTGCCCCATATGCCATCTCTCTCTCCCTCCCTGACCCGACAGGGAGTGGCAGACTTCACCTTTCAACAGCCCGGTAGCTGGCCGGGGTCCCCTGTACGCTTAGGGGAAGTGGGTATCACAATTCCACGTGTAGGCACTTGTGTTCAGATGAAAGGCAGACTGTGCACCAGAGACGCATCAAATAACAAAAACCCAGCCTCTTCAAACGCTAAGCACTGCTGTCTTCAAAAGAAAGAAACGGTGCCCGCCCCTCATCCTTCCCAAGCTGTTTTGCTGCTAAAGGATCCCTCTCACTGAGAAGACAGAGACACACAGCTTTCCTGGCAGCTGTGAGCCACCTGCTCTGGAAGTTCTCCGTGCTGCCTTCGCCACATTACGTGGAGAAATGCACGTTCTTTTCTTCATTTATCCTTCACTCCCTCTACACCAAGAGCGCCATCGCCTCCTGTGCCCCCACACATACACAGAGTGAGGAAAAGCTACGTGCAATGGTCTTTTTAAAAAAGGAAGAGACTTCTAGGATTTTTTAGCAATACGTTTAGTTTCCTATCAATATGTGTCTTTGTCTCTTTCCCCTTCCTTCTCCTTATCTCCTTAGATTTTTGGAGATAATTTTGCCCTAGAAGAGAAACTTGATCACTGGTAATAGAAATTCAGAGGGGAAAGTGCTTGGAGTGATTTAGGACCATCTGGAGACCCTCATTTTTTCTAATCACAGATTTATGGCACTTCATAATTTATTCATGCGTATATTATCTCAATGGATAATAGAGTTCCCAGTGACATCACTTGACTCCTAGGACCACTGACAAGTCTGTCTTCTTTCTTCCTTTCCTTTTGACCTGTTTCCAGACTCCTAAGAGAAGATGATATTTTAAATGGGGTTTTAAGAAACACTGTGGGTTTTCAAGAAACACTATATTAAGATTAAGTGCTTTAAAATGAAAGGAACCTCCTATATCTACTTCATTTTGAAAAGCACTTGTCTATCAAGAGGAAAAGGTAAGACTCCCCTGACCCTAGTGTATCTCTTTCATGGGGATGAGAGTAGACAGATTTTGTCAATTTTATTGAATTTAGTAGGGATTTATTGATCTGGTCACTATTATATAGAAATTCAAACTTGACTCTAGTTTTAATTATTTTTTCTGGTTCCTTGAATCGTTAGCCTCATCTTAAAGTGCTCAGATGGGTCTTTTCCAGTCTTCAGAGTTCAAGAGACAGGGGCAGAGGGAGCCAGGAGAATTATCTAAAGTCACCCAAGGAGAGAGGGACAGATCTAAGACTTGAACGCATATCTCTTGGCTCTCAATATTTCCAACATTTAAAAATCCTGTTTAAATGACTGTATGAGGCATTTGGAAACCTGAACACCAATGAAATTATTTGTGTATATTTTAGGAATATGTTGTTAATTATTTTAGGTGTGACAGTAATATGAATTTTTAAAAAATTTCTTCCATTTTAGGGGTGAACACTGAAACAGCTATGAATGAAATGATAAAATGTCTGGAATTAGCTTCAAAATAATGTAGGAGGTGGGAAATTGGTAGGACCATAGATAAAAAAGATGGGTCATGGATTAGTCATTGCAGCTAAATGGTATATAGGGGTTCATCACAGTATTTTCTCTACCCTTATATACATCAGCAACTTCCCATAATAAAAGTTTGAAAATTAAATAGCATGTATTACCCAAGAATCCTTCCCAGACAGATAACAGAATGTTATGTTATATTTTGGTGTTTGCAACCACAGTTTTTGCTGGAAAACAACCTATTCAATCTCAAAATAGGTTGTAGACAAGACATCAAGATTGAGGGAACAACTAAATATTCAGCCACAAATAGGTCATTGTTGAGGGAAGCCAAAAATCCCCTGGAAATGCAGGGAGCATGTCACCAAGTTGCCAAAAATAAGTCTGGATTCAGGCAAATGTCCCCTCTGAGAAAAGAACAACTGGGCTTTCATCTTCAGTGGAGTCAGCTCCCAAGGACCCCCGAAATAGTACCAATGGTGCTTTGTTACAGAGTCAAAGAAGAACAAAGGGCATTGTTAGTCCCTTCACCCTCATGCCCATTGTTCCACCTTCAGAAGGAAGCCTTTTGGGTGTCATTAGTGTGGAAGCACTTTGAGAGGCCAGTTTGACAACATCAAAATGGCAAAGGCATTTGCAGCTCTTCTCTTTCTGGGAATTTTCCTCCAGCTGTATTTAGGTACAGATATTCATAGAAGGATACTAATTACAGTATTGCTTTGCCATAGCAAAAATCATAAACACATGGACATTCATTCTTGGGAAATAGCAAAAGCGACCATGGCCATGGGGTGGCATGCCATACAATCAAGAAAGCCATCAAGGTCAATCTTGATGTGTTGATAGAAAGATGTATAAGCATTAAGTGAAAAACACCAAATGTGGTTGAATTCTGTAGGAGACCAGCAGTCTCTGGAAGGTGTATGGGTGTGTCCTTGAACGCCATTGGGGCCCACCTTGTGCTGGGAGAAGGGATTGACAGCGTTGATATTCAGTTCGGGTCAGTCTGACCACAAAGCCTGTGGCCCTGAGCATTCAGATCCTCTTTATATTGACCCACTTGGCCTTCTGCGAGGCCTAGATGGACTAGGCCAATTTCTATTACTCTCCCCACTTCCTTGGCCCCTCTCATTAGAAGAAAGAGGGCCCCTGAGCCCTGGGACCAGAAACAACAGGCCAAGCCCATAGCCCTGTGGGGAACCATCTGGCCCAGAGCATCAGCCTGGGGACCTGACATCTTGAGTTCCTGTGCCAGGTGGGATACACAGTCCTTTTATGTATTGATTTACTTATTTTTCTGGAAATTTCTTATGGGAAGACATGGGAAAGCCAGCACAAGGACTTTTCTATTTGCAGTCTTTGGCCCCCAAGAACCTAGTATGTGATACTGACAAGTGTCTTTCTCTTGTGTGTGCCTTTCTTTTTCTTTTTCGGGAGAGATTAAATGAGGTTTTACATCCCTGCAGAAGGGCAAAGAAGACATGAGAGAGAATTGTTTTAAAGACATCACCACCTTTCTCCAATTACTGCCTAAGATATGTCTAAAACCAGATGACTCCTATGTCTTCAACCTCAGGAAGTCAATGTTGAGGCTTTGAGGTTGACATGTCTATTCCATCACACTCATGGGCTGTTATGGCGAGCAGTTCATGTGACAAGGAAAGGTAGTAGTGATGTAGTAGACGCCCACAATGGTTTGCTTAAGATTGAGAAGGAATACACACAACTGTATGTAGAATAGATAAACAACAAAGGCCTACTATAGAGTACAGGAAACTATATTCAGTATCTTGTGATAACCTATAATGGAAAAGAATCTGAAAAAGAATGTGTGTATAACTGAAGCATTTTATTGTACACCACAAACTCACACAACATTGTAAATCAACTATACTTCTATTAAAAGAGAAACACTTTAAAAAGCATTTTTTAAGAAAGAAAATCTTTCACATACAGGTTGAAAATGAGTCAGAAATCAGGTGGAGGCCACTGGCTGCTGTGGTCAGAGTAGCATTCCAACGATGAGCTTGGCTCTTGAAGTTCGTAAAACCGGCATGTGGAAGAGGCAACTAACTCAGGAAGAGCTCTGTACAGGTAAAAAGTGTGGAAGTATTAGCTGCTCACTTGTGTCTGACTCTCTACAATCCCATGGATTGTGGTCCGCCAGGCTCCTCTGTCCATGGAATTCTCCAGACAAGAATACTGCAGTGGGTTGCCATGCCCTTCTCCAGGGGGTCTTCCCAACCCAGGGATCAAATCCCAGCCTTCTGCATTGCGGGCAGATACTTTAGCATCTGAGCCACCAGGGAAGTTGTGAGGGTAAAGAAGCCATTTTTAGTTCTTGAGAGCTGATAACGCTAAGCCTTCTTGACCTTGACTGGAAGAGGAGGTGATGGAATTAGCCTCTAAAATTCCATGCTGAGAGGCCGGCAGTTTGGAGGGAAATTTCTGGCTGAGATGACTCCCCTCCCCCTTCCCTCTCTTTCCTCCTACCTGCTCCAGCCATCAGGCAGTGGGGGACAGAGCAGTGGTTGCTTTCAGCAATCCAAATTCCTTCACTTCAACTCTAAGTAATGATTTCCTGTCCCTTTATAGCATCTCCCTCCAGGGTTCTCACATACAAAGCATGACAAAATGGGCATCATTATCAACAGAGATCTGACTAATGTAGATTGGAGCCTAATGATTGCTTCCTGGGCTTTGCATGTCACCCTTCTATAAGATGCATCCAGGATCACTTTGGAAAGGTTTGATAGTACGCCCAAGGAAAGGTAGAAGTGATGTAGTAGACGCCCACAATGGTTTGCTTAAGATTGAGAAGGAATACACACAACTGTATGTAGAATAGATAAACAACAAAGGCCTACTATAGAGTACAGGAAACTATATTCAGTATCTTGTGATAACCTATAATGGAAAAGAATCTGAAAAAGAATGTGTGTATAACTGAAGCATTTTATTGTACACCACAAACTCACACAACATTGTAAATCAACTATACTTCTATTAAAAGAGAAACACTTTAAAAAGCATTTTTTAAGAAAGAAAATCTTTCACATACAGGTTGAAAATGAGTCAGAAATCAGGTGGAGGCCACTGGCTGCTGTGGTCAGAGTAGCATTCCAACGATGAGCTTGGCTCTTGAAGTTCGTAAAACCGGCATGTGGAAGAGGCAACTAACTCAGGAAGAGCTCTGTACAGGTAAAAAGTGTGGAAGTATTAGCTGCTCACTTGTGTCTGACTCTCTACAATCCCATGGATTGTGGTCCGCCAGGCTCCTCTGTCCATGGAATTCTCCAGACAAGAATACTGCAGTGGGTTGCCATGCCCTTCTCCAGGGGGTCTTCCCAACCCAGGGATCAAATCCCAGCCTTCTGCATTGCGGGCAGATACTTTAGCATCTGAGCCACCAGGGAAGTTGTGAGGGTAAAGAAGCCATTTTTAGTTCTTGAGAGCTGATAACGCTAAGCCTTCTTGACCTTGACTGGAAGAGGAGGTGATGGAATTAGCCTCTAAAATTCCATGCTGAGAGGCCGGCAGTTTGGAGGGAAATTTCTGGCTGAGATGACTCCCCTCCCCCTTCCCTCTCTTTCCTCCTACCTGCTCCAGCCATCAGGCAGTGGGGGACAGAGCAGTGGTTGCTTTCAGCAATCCAAATTCCTTCACTTCAACTCTAAGTAATGATTTCCTGTCCCTTTATAGCATCTCCCTCCAGGGTTCTCACATACAAAGCATGACAAAATGGGCATCATTATCAACAGAGATCTGACTAATGTAGATTGGAGCCTAATGATTGCTTCCTGGGCTTTGCATGTCACCCTTCTATAAATGAATCCCAGGATCACTTTGGCTCTTCAGCTGTGGCACTCCACTGCTGCCTGCATCCCCCTGTGATCAACCAGGACCTCTCTGGTCTCTTTGTGTTACACCTGTACCTAATCAGTCCCTGCCAACTCCTATAAAGAAGGCAATTTGACTGCTTTATCTGTAAGCCACCTTTTAAAACTGCAAACTTTAATACTGTAGCATAAAATGAATTTGCTAGTGGATCCCTATTTGAAAGCTTATGGCTTTTTTGGAATTCCAGAGTCAGATGGAGAAGACAAACTCTGGTTTATCCTTAATCCTTTTTTTTTTTTGGCCACTTCTATTGGTCTTTCGTTTATTTATTTTCGTCCACGTTTGTTCTTTTGGCCT
Organism: Tragulus kanchil; assembly: GCA_022376925.1. Classification (NCBI taxonomy): domain Eukaryota; kingdom Metazoa; phylum Chordata; class Mammalia; order Artiodactyla; family Tragulidae; genus Tragulus; species Tragulus kanchil. The sequence goes on along the minus strand of JAIOJX010000030.1, from coordinate 16,911,318 downwards.
GTGTAGCTCTGGCGCGCATGTAGTTGGACACATCAGTCCAGCCGCTCCGCAGCACATGGGATCTTCCCAGGCCAGGGATCAAATCAGCGCTCCTTGCACTGCAAGGTGGTGTCCTTACCCACTGGACCACCAGGGAAGCCCCTTATCCTTAATCTTAGGCTATTTTATTGATCTCATTCTTTGACATATTATGAAAACACAAACATAGACACAAACATGAACATCATCCATCTCATTTCAAAGTTTATAATCTAAACAAGGATAGTAGAGGTGAGAGGAAAACTCCTTTTCCCATCAGGATGGTTTTCTGTTACCTCTTGGTTCTGGCATCTTCTACTCCTGAAAACAGCCTGAGGTCTTACCAGGGAAGGCGTGAGCTTAAGCTTGGCCTCTTGATACTGTGGGTACCATTCACGGCCTTCAGATGTCCAGCAACTCAAGATAAGAAGCCTAAAAGTAACACAATATTGTAAGCCAGCTTATAGTTACGTTAGAAAGAAAAAAAAAAAAGAATACCAGCACAACTAGATTCTTCGTATCAGCTAGGGAAACATGCAGTGTGTCCTGAGATGAAGACAAGCAGCTTTTCACCAGGAGGCTGCGTGGAATAGTTGAAGAAGTTAAGCTGACACACCCTGTCCCTTTGCTTCGTCCTGCAGCCTCGGGTGAAAATCAGAAGGAATAACACTCGATCTCTTTGCCTGAAGACCCTTGCCCCTTCAAAGTGAAGAATAGTTCCTACACTTGTTAAGTCCACCCTCCACCGTTTGTTTCCAAGTCTAAGTAACTATGTCACAGGCTGTGTAAAAAGACCTGGTATGCCACAGTGTGCAATTTTTAAGGAGTCAGAGAAGAGTGGAGGTGCCATGAGATGGGACCCCTGACCATGAAAATACTTTGACTCTCATCAGATGGAGAAGACCAAACCTTAAAACTGCAAACTTTAATACTGTAGCATAAAATGAATTTGCTAGTGGATCCCTATTTGAAAGCTTATGGCTTTTTTGGAATTCCAGAGTCAGATGGAGAAGACAAACTCTGGTTTATCCTTAATCCTTTTTTTTTTTTGGCCACTTCTATTGGTCTTTCGTTTATTTATTTTCGTCCACGTTTGTTCTTTTGGCCTGTGTGGCTCTGGCCCCATGTAGTTGGACACATCAGTCCAGCCGCTCCGCAGCACATGGGATCTTCCCAGGCCAGGGATCAAATCAGCGCTCCTTGCACTGCAAGGTGGTGTCCTTACCCACTGGACCACCAGGGAAGCCCCTTATCCTTAATCTTAGGCTATTTTATTGATCTCATTCTTTGACATATTATGAAAACACAAACATAGACACAAACATGAACATCATCCATCTCATTTCAAAGTTTATAATCTAAACAAGGATAGTAGAGGTGAGAGGAAAACTCCTTTTCCCATCAGGATGGTTTTCTGTTACCTCTTGGTTCTGGCATCTTCTACTCCTGAAAACAGCCTGAGGTCTTACCAGGGAAGGCGTGAGCTTAAGCTTGGCCTCTTGATACTGTGGGTACCATTCACGGCCTTCAGATGTCCAGCAACTCAAGATAAGAAGCCTAAAAGTAACACAATATTGTAAGCCAGCTTATAGTTACGTTAGAAAGAAAAAAAAAAAAGAATACCAGCACAACTAGATTCTTCGTATCAGCTAGGGAAACATGCAGTGTGTCCTGAGATGAAGACAAGCAGCTTTTCACCAGGAGGCTGCGTGGAATAGTTGAAGAAGTTAAGCTGACACACCCTGTCCCTTTGCTTCGTCCTGCAGCCTCGGGTGAAAATCAGAAGGAATAACACTCGATCTCTTTGCCTGAAGACCCTTGCCCCTTCAAAGTGAAGAATAGTTCCTACACTTGTTAAGTCCACCCTCCACCGTTTGTTTCCAAGTCTAAGTAACTATGTCACAGGCTGTGTAAAAAGACCTGGTATGCCACAGTGTGCAATTTTTAAGGAGTCAGAGAAGAGTGGAGGTGCCATGAGATGGGACCCCTGACCATGAAAAGTCAGCTCAATATCAACTTCAGGCCATAGTCTAAACTGTTGTTGAGTCACTAAGTCATGTCTGACACATCTGTGACCCCATGTTCTGTAGCCCACCAGGCTCTTCTGTCCATGGAATCTTCCAGGCAGGAATACTGGAGTGGGTTGCCATTTCCTTCTCCGGGAGATCTTCTAGACCCCAGGGTTGAACTGCATCTCCTGCATGAGCAGGCGGATTCTTTACCAGTGAGCCACTCTAAATTAGATTTACTTAAAAGGGGCAAGGGTTGGCAGACTTATTAGAGTGCCATGGGCACCAGAGCCAGCATACACAAGCTAGAAGGTTGTACCATATGCGCTACGTTTTATTTATTTGAATGGACTACGTGGCTGGCAAATTTCAAGTGCTACTGTAGATAAAGTATGCATGTACTTAAAACCTTTAAAAAATCTTCTCCTTAAGATCTTTATGGGTAAGATGGGAAAGAAGGGGTGTCCGGGAGTACTATGGAGTGTATTTATCAGCTCATGGTTGATTACTTGTGAGTGCTGTGAGTGATTCTGGATGAACATGGAAAGGGGTGGTGACCATGGGAACTTCTGTCTCCGTCCCAATCTTTTCAGCATTGTTGTCACACAGGAAGATAAAAACAGAAAAGATCTGCAGGTCAGATTTTTCAGTGACCTGAAGCCAGGAAGAATGGCTGATGTAGTCACTGATAGCATCAAATTTAAAGTGGTTTGGGTTGGAGTTAACCTAAGCCCAAACCAACATACTAGAAAGCTCTACATTTGGGGTTCAAGACGAAATCCACAAATGCAGAATGTGAGAGATGCAGCCTGGCAGAAGTCCATGTGGAAACATTTTGGTATTTCAGGTGACCACAAACTTAATGTGATGTGGCTTTAAAAATAAGTGCAGGGCTTCCCTGGTGGTCCAGTGGGTGGAGAGTCTGCCTTGCAGTGCAAGGGGCACTGGTTTGATCCCTGGCCCGGGAAGATACCACGTGCCACGGAGTGGCTGGACTGGTGTGTCTAATTGTGAGCTGGTGCTCTGAAGCGCATGTGCCCAGAGCCAGTGCTCAGTGGCAAGAGGGGCCACTGTAGTGGGAGGCCTACACAGGCCAAAGAATAAAAAGATGGATGAAGATAAATATAAAAATCAAAGAGGCAAATAAAAGAGGGAAAAGAAAAACACTAAAAATATGTATATATATAAGCCAGTGCATTTTTTCCAGTTTCTCTTATCAGAAGTAAAGTTTCCAGGCACAATATATATTTTTCTCCCTATATTTTGTGCTGGTCAAAAATGTGCTAAACTGTGTTCAATTTTTGACCTTTACAATATTAAGAAAAAAATACAGTAAATTCAGTAAAAAATACTGAATTTGGCCGTATATAAAGGAGAGCATTGAGGATAAGAATATATAAGCATGATACATAAGTAAGTGTGGAGTTTCTTTTTATTATTATTGAGCCAAAGGTTTTTTTGGAGTTGATCTTTTATAAAATTATGCTACTGTAGATAAAGTATGCATGTACTTAAAACCTTTAAAAAATCTTCTCCTTAAGATCTTTATGGGTAAGATGGGAAAGAAGGGGTGTCCGGGAGTACTATGGAGTGTATTTATCAGCTCATGGTTGATTACTTGTGAGTGCTGTGAGTGATTCTGGATGAACATGGAAAGGGGTGGTGACCATGGGAACTTCTGTCTCCGTCCCAATCTTTTCAGCATTGTTGTCACACAGGAAGATAAAAACAGAAAAGATCTGCAGGTCAGATTTTCAGGGACCTGAAGCCAGGAAGAATGGCTGATGTAGTCACTGATAGCATCAAATTTAAAGTGGTTTGGGTTGGAGTTAACCTAAGCCCAAACCAACATACTAGAAAGCTCTACATTTGGGGTTCAAGACGAAATCCACAAATGCAGAATGTGAGAGATGCAGCCTGGCAGAAGTCCATGTGGAAACATTTTGGTATTTCAGGTGACCACAAACTTAATGTGATGTGGCTTTAAAAATAAGTGCAGGGCTTCCCTGGTGGTCCAGTGGGTGGAGAGTCTGCCTTGCAGTGCAAGGGGCACTGGTTTGATCCCTGGCCCGGGAAGATACCACGTGCCACGGAGTGGCTGGACTGGTGTGTCTAATTGTGAGCTGGTGCTCTGAAGCGCATGTGCCCAGAGCCAGTGCTCAGTGGCAAGAGGGGCCACTGTAGTGGGAGGCCTACACAGGCCAAAGAATAAAAAGATGGATGAAGATAAATATAAAAATCAAAGAGGCAAATAAAAGAGGGAAAAGAAAAACACTAAAAATATGTATATATATAAGCCAGTGCATTTTTTCCAGTTTCTCTTATCAGAAGTAAAGTTTCCAGGCACAATATATATTTTTCTCCCTATATTTTGTGCTGGTCAAAAATGTGCTAAACTGTGTTCAATTTTTGACCTTTACAATATTAAGAAAAAAATACAGTAAATTCAGTAAAAAATACTGAATTTGGCCGTATATAAAGGAGAGCATTGAGGATAAGAATATATAAGCATGATACATAAGTAAGTGTGGAGTTTCTTTTTATTATTATTCAGCCAAAGGTTATTGATCATTATGTGCCAGGCACTATGATAGACCTTTGAGGTATACGAGATAATGATCCCATTGTCAAGGTGCTAATAATTTAGCCGGGGATCCAGAAGGTAAGCAATAATTTGGCTACCTGATGCGAACAGCTGACTCATTGGAAAAAGACCCTGAGGCTGGAAAGCAGGAGGAGAAGAGGGTAACAGAGGATGAGATGGTTGGATGGCATCACTGATGCAATGGACATGAATCTGAGCAAACTCCAGGAGATGGTGAGGGATAGGGAATCCTGGTGTGCGGCAGTCCATGGGGTCGAGAGGAGTCAGACACGACATAATGACTGAACAACAGCAGCAAGTACCTCAAGGCGTGTATAGGAAGTATTGTAGAGTGCTAAGCATGGTCCTGTGACCTAGGGCAGCAGAGGCAAGGAATTCTGATGGAGAGGATCAGACACTGAAACCAGAAGTTCAGAGGACATACACTTGGAGGACCATAACCTTTTAAAGTTGGAAGAAACATTTTTATGTGATGCATATAAAGTGGCAGGGGGAGAGCATAGGTGGTTTCTTCTCAAAGGTCCCTTTGACTCCAAAACTCTTGCGTGTCACACAGCTCTTGTATCAGAAGCTTGGTCTCTGTACGACAAGGTCACATAGCTAGTTGCACTCCTAGAGTTAGAATTCTAGGCCCATGTAGGGCCTCTGAACTTCATCCAATTATCTTTCCTGTGGGCCAGTTTTTCCCCAATTGCTCGACATTATTTTGCATGATTTTCTGCTAGAATTCAGCTGGCCCACCAAATTTAGTATCGCCTGACAATCTGACAGGCACATACTCAACTCCTTTGTCCAGATCACAAAGCCTATGACCAGAATGGATCCACCCCCCATCCAGAGCAGGTGGCTTACTCCTAGGTATGTCTCCAAGGCTATTCTTCAAGGATTCTTGCCAAAGACAGGATGGATGTGAAAAGACCTCCTGCTTTTGAGTGGGGAAGAAAAGAAGCTCAACTGGAAATTCTATTGAGAAAAGGTAGTCTTCAAAACAAATAATCACACTGAGCTCAGTGAAATAAGTATAGATGCCTTTCACCCAGGGTGGAAATAGAGGAAGGAGAAAGAATGAAATGGTAGCTCCTATGATTTGTCATCTTGAAGATGTTATCTGTGCCCTGGGGCTACTGTGGGTCCCCAGCAGTTAGGGATGGGGGCTTTGAGATCAGAATTTGCATACAGAAGATTTGCTTGGGTAGGAACTAGGCTGCTATGCTAATGGTGGCTCTCCTTGAACGTGAGATAGGAGGACTGTCCCCTGTGACTCTTCCATGCTATCATCATTGACTCTGGCACCAGCAGACAACATGGGTCCACAAAACTTTGAGTGAAACAAAGTATCCTCTATAATATAGGTGGGCCTCATCCAGTCAGTTGAAGGTTTTTCGAGCAGGAAGAGGGAATTTGGCCTTACAATGCCTTTAGACTTCAGCATTAGCATCAGTCCTGCCGTGGGTCTTCAGTCTGCCAGCCTACACCTGCAGAATTTGGATCCACAGCCTATATAATCATGTGAGTCGATTCTTTAACTCACTCTCTAGCATATATGTGTATCTTGTTGGTTTTGGTTCACTGGAGAACTCAAACACACTCTTTGAACTGGACAACTAGTTGTTCAAGCCTGCACTTACTTTTCCTCTTGACTCCAGAAATAACCTCATCTCAGATTTGAAATCCTCCAACTTTCCACTCATATACCCAAGAAATTTCCTGAGCTTGGATATGCCCCCATCGTCTATCCCCAAACTAAGAAAATTGACCTTTTCCCTCTTCTCCATTAGATCCCACCCTGCCACCCTCCCACTGCCCCAACCCATGCAGACTCTAACTCACACCTGCTCTGTGTCTCTGATCATGTATCATATATGTACTTGCTGCTTTCCTGCCCTCTTTTTATTTTTGGTGCAGTTACAGGTGTGCACGGTAAGGTCGGGCAGCATACAAGTTGTCTGTGGAATGAGTCTGATGGCAGTTCCGCCAACTTACAGGTCTGTCCTTTTCCAGGTTTTTCTCACTAGCTTGAAAGAACCTCTTGACAGGCACATGAAGCAAGTTGAGAAGGAATCAAAGCTGGGGGAATTACTAAGATGCTAGAAGACAAAACCAAGCTCATAATGTTCTCAACGGGCAGTAAGCCAAAGCCAAGAATACATTTAACAGAGAAAAACACACGGCAGAAGCTCAGAGGAAAAGGATCTAAAAGGTCTCTGACCCGAGGCCCTGATTAAATCCTTGACTGGCTGGATCCCTCTCTCCTGGTTGTTACTATTCTAGTCACACAGGTTCCCATCTGATTAGCTCTGGAGGTGTGAAGAAATCACCATATCTATTAAAAAAAAAATCTTGTTAAACTCTAATTAAATGGGCTGGGCTAGCTTAGTTGTTTAAACCCCAAGCTCTTAAAGCAGATGTATCAGAAGCAGACTTGTCTCTAATCCTGAGTGTGTGATCTTGGGTTGGGAGGAGTTAAGTGAACAAATGTGAGAGGTGTTTGTGACTGATGGGGGCAGTGGTTCTAATGGGGAAACCAGGGTGAATTTATAGTCTGTTTTGTTGGTTTCTGTCACCCAGAGAGAAGGGCCACCAAAAAAAGGGAAAGTTTGCATTCTAGGAGGTAAATTAGGAGGTGGGTTGCTAGAACCAATTTACTAGTTTTCCAAATAAGAGAAATGTTAATAGGTTTGACATTTGGTGAAGTTGCTAAAGCCCAAGGCCTTCCAATCTTCAAACTTGAAAAGGGGGCTTCCCTGGTGGTCCACTGGGTAAACAAGTCTGCCTTGCAGTGCAAGGGGCACCTGTTCGATCCCTGGCCCAGGAAGATCCCACATGTCATGGAGCGGCTGAACCCGTGTGTCCAATTATGAGCCAGCACTCTGGAGCATGTGTGCCCAGAGCCAGTGCTTTGCAGGGAGAGAGGCCACTGCAATGGGAGGCTCACACTGGCTAAAGATGGATGCAAATAAGCAAAAAATAAATAAATAAATAAAAGAGGCCAAAAAAAAAAACACCTTGAAAAGATTGAAGCTGAATTACTTCCACTCAAGTCTGGTGGTGGTTTAGTCGCTTAGTCGTATGGGATTCTTGGGACCTCATGAACGGTAGGTAGCCTGCTAGGCTCCTCTGCCCACGGGATTCTGCAGGCAAGAATCCTGAAGAGGGTTGCCATTCCTTCTCCAGAGGTTCTCTTCCTGAACCAAGAATTGAAACCCAGGTCTCCTATATTGGAGGCAGATTCGTTATCTGACTGAGCTATGAGGGAAGCTCAGTTGAATAAAGGAAAAACAAGATGAGGTAAAGTAATGAGTGGCAATCTGATCGCTAATGATTTAAAACAATGTCTTACATTTCAATAGACTTCAGACTCACTAGGAAGGCTTGTTAACATACAGATTCTCTGGTCCTGCCCAGGTAGGACAAGGCCTAGGGATCTGCATTTTAACAACCCTAAAATGGTTTCTAGGCACACATGAGTTTCTGAGTTGGAAAGCTGACTCTGCTCAAGCTTTTCTTTCCTGGTTTCTCTGACGTTCCTCACTAAGAGCTCCCAGTGCTGTTCCAATGAATCTGGCTCCCCACATGGCTGCTTAAACCTCCAACACTCAGGCTCTCACCTTCAAGGATCTGCCCCTCTGCTGGGTCAGTTCATCCTCCCAGGCAGGGAGGGACCTCATGAGCCAGGTCCCTAGGAAGATGGCTCAGGTCATGTCCTTCCAGCCTGTGACACAACTGGTCAGGCAGGACACGTCCCTGCTCTACCGTTACTTGTGCAAATGCACATTGCTTCTAAGACCTCCGTCTCCTCACCACCTCAGCCTTTTGTTTTGTATTTATTTCTTGGCCACACTGTGCAGCATGTGGGATCTTACTTTCCTGACCAGAGATTGAATCCTCACCCCATGTAGTGGAAGCATAAGGTCTGAACCACTGGATCGCCAGGTAAGTCCTGCCTTTGTATTTTTTGGCACGTATTACATACTAGTTCCCAACACACCCCCAGAGATATGCCAGGCTCTCCAAGGATTCTCAGCAATCCCTGATTTGAAAGGAACGCAAAGCCTTAAAATTTTCTCCAAAGGAATGATCTCCCCTTGTTCTCTTTCAGAGGATGGAGGAGGGTAATGGACTAACTCTGTCAACCCTGGCTTCTTAAGCTCACAAGGTGTCCTGCAAGCGGTTTAACACCTGTGAGGATACGAGAGGATGACACTTCTTTCATTGTTCCCCACCTGGGGGATTCTGTGTGAACAGGCAGGCCTCAGGAAGAGCAGGACTAGACATCCTATTGTGTGTGTATTTGTACAGACATTTCTGTGTTTGCCAACGAGGCACAGGATAGGAGAGCTGATTGGGATTGCGTTTTCTTCAGGAGAAATGAACGCGAAATGAAGGCAGGTGGTAAATATAAAACGATGAGAATGTCCACGCTCTTCTATAGTGTTTGTGAGGGATACAAATTGGTGGGTGGAAAAGCAGATGATCTTAGGAAGAAGAGTGAAGACAAAGGAGAAAAGCACCAAAGGTGTAGTAGGCTGGTGGAGGTGGTTTATTTGCTAAGCCGTGCCTAACTCTTGCGACCCCATGGACTGTAGCCCACCAGGCTCCTCTGTCCATGAGATTCTCCAGGCAAGAATACTGGAGTGAGTTGCCATTCCCTTCTCCAGGGGATCTTTCTGACTGGGAGATTGAACCCAGGTTTCCTGCATTACAGGTGTATTCTTTACCAGCTGAGTTACCAGGGAAGGCCATAATAGGGTGGGCGGAAAATCTGGAAAGAACGTGTGGACCGTTTCAAGAAATTGACATTTTTAAGAAGCCCAGGGGCGAAGGGGAGCCTATGCTGAGCAGACATGGGCCAGTCTAGCACCTCTGTGATCTGACGGTCATCCAGGCTTGCAGCCCTTTTCCTGGTGGAGCTGCCTGCATGTCCCAGCTGCCTGGCTGCCCTGTTTCCTGTTCCTGGCATGTTTCAGCTTGTTTATCCTACCTAGCTCCTCTGGGAATCACTAACCTAGGTGATCTCTAAGGCCCAGTCCATGTCTGGGCGTCTAAATGGCATATTTTATTCTTTAAAGGCATTCCAGCTCCCCAGCTTTCTTCCAAGAGGCTGTGTTCTGTGTGGAATCTGAAATGGAGGAGAGAAATGAGTCTGTATTCCCAGGAAAGCAAATGCATGCTACTTCTTAAGAATGTCTGTTTCTACAAACTTACAGTTGCTAGGGGGAAGGGGTAGTTAGGGAGTTTAGGAAAGTCATGGACACAGTACTATATTTAAAATGCTTAGGGCTTCCCTGGTGGTCCTGGAAGGGTATTAACCCACGTAAAAATGGTGTGTCCTTAACTGACAAGGCTTGAGTGGAAGTTTTTGGCAGTGAGGGGGCTTGGCAGAAACAGAAGAAAGTTTCCGAAGGGACTTGAGCAAAGAAACATCCATTTGGGGCGGCCTTGGGATGCCCTCTTATGACGTGCCCTGTAAGACTCAGTAACATTCAAGAGAAGTCTCAGGTCTGGCCCAGAAAGAGGAAAAGGAAGGAGAGGAAACACAAGAGAAAATAAAAGGAGAGAGAGAGGGAAAAAAAAATGGAGCAGATCTGTTGGAGTGAGATAGTGAGCTGGCCCATGAAGGGAGGTAGAGGTTGCCCAGCTGTGAGAAATCGCCCTGAAGGGTGAACCTCCACGACCTGCCCTTCCCTACTGCACCTGGGGCTGATCTCCACCTCTTTTGCGCATGCTCTGGCTGCTAAAACCAGGGATCGGGGAAGTTTTACCAAGCAAAAAGCAGAGGCCAACATTCAGAGAAGAAGCACAGAAAGTGGGGCCAATTTGAGCCTTCGCGGCTGATTCTGGGGCTGTTGCTGGGGCTGGGGCGATAGCCCTTTCGGCTACTATAATTACTCACCCCTCCACCCCCACACCCTCAAATCTCCCCCCATGCCCCCACCCGCTCCGTTCTCGTTTCTTGGCCTCAGGCCCCAGCCCTGAAATTCTTCTGCGGAGCAGTAAAAGGTCCAGGAGGCAGCTTGCACTCCTGGTGAGAAGCAGCCAACTGCGCCCAGGTGCAACCATCTGCTCCAGGTAAGGCCCAGGCGCGGGCAGCTCGGATGGGTGGAAGGCACCCACGCCCTTGGCCTCTTGGCTTATTTCAAACTGCGACTGAGAACGAGGAGCTCTGAGGGTCTGCAGGAGGTAAAAGCCTAGCATGTGAGCCCAAGGGGGCTGACTTCTCCTGCTCTGGCCGCCTTCTCTCTCCCTCTTCCTGTGCATCTCTGCCTTCCCCTAGGCCCTTTCCTCCCCACTCCTGCATTTCCCTCTCCTTCTTGTTTCCTGCTTCCTTCCAGGGTGGAGTGATTCTGCTCCTAGTGGGGATGCTCAGGCTCCCTGGAGCCCAATGAGCTGAACTGCACTGTAGTAACGGCTCCGCTCAGTTCCCTGGCTGCCAGCCCCTGGGGTCTCTTAAAGGCGCCCTTCCCTCCTTCCACTCTCATTTTCCTCTCCTCTGGCTTCCCCCACTCTCCCCTCTCTGGAGCTCTCATCCTCTTGGTGGCTGACTCCACCCCCACACCACCCAGGCTTCTTCTCCAAGCTGACTTTCACCTCTGATTTCCCTTCCTCTTTCTCGGTCCAGGTTTTCATCTTCACTGTTTAGCTTCCTTCCTGCCTTCACCTTCCTACCCAAATCTCTGCCTCTTTCCTTTTTTTCCCCTCAACTTAATTATGCTTGGCTGCGATAGGTCTTCACAGCTGCGCACCAACCTTTTGGCAGTTGTGGCAAGCAGAGGCTACTCTCTAGTTACGGTACTCGGGCTTTTCGTTGAGGTGGCTTCTCTTGTGGTGGAGCACAGCCTGGAGGTACACGGTCTTCAGTAGTTGCAGCACTTGGGCTCAGTCGTTGTGGTGTTCTGGGCTTAGTTGCTCCAAGGCATGTTGAGTCTTCCTGGACCTAGGATCATGTCCCCTGCCTGAACCGGCAGGTGGGTTCTTAACTACTGGACCACCAGGGACGTCCCTGCCTCTTTCCTTTTGGAATTCCTTTCCTCATTTCCTCCCTCGCCGTGGTTAGCACTCCAGGGCAGTAAAACCAGGCTGACTGGGGAATGAGCAAGAGACCCTAGATACAAGTAAATGGAAGACACACTTTATTGACGTGTTAAACGGAGCACAGCTAACTGTACTTGGTTTTTCTGATGACTTGGGTGGAGAGTGTTGCCCCAAATGAGATGTGGTTGAAGGAACTTCCAGGCTTGGCTGAGCTCTGGGTCAACACGGTTTGGTCCTCAGCTTTGCTGATTCAGGAAATAGTCCTTTGGGCTCGCGGGGAGCAATCCCACGTGGCGAAGCTGAGTCACACTGTTACCCGTCATGAGAGAGTCGGGCTTCCCTGGTGGCTCAGCCGTAAAAAATCAATTACCGAGCTGGAGCTCTGGAGTGCACACGCCCAAAGCCGGTGTTCTGCAGCAAGAGAGGCCACTGTGATGGGAGGACCATACAGGCCAAAGAACAAAGATGGATGGAAAAATAGATAAATGAAAGACCAATAGAAGTGCCCCTCACCAAAAAAAGAAAAATGGATAACCAACAAGGACCTGCTGCATAGCACAGGGAACTCTGCTCAGTGCTGTGCGGCAGCCTGGATGGGAGGGGAGCTGGGGGGAGAATGAACGTATGTGATGCGTATGTCTGTGAGTCCCTTCGCTGTTCACCTGAATCTGCCACAGCATTGTTAACTGGTTAAACCCCAATACAAAATTAAAAGTTCAAAAAAACCCAATTATGTCTAAGCCAGAACCCAGCTGGGACTTGACAGCTCTGGGGCCTGCTGAACAGTATCAGGCAAGGTAAAGTGGAACATCCTGGGCAGGCAATGGTTGCCATGGCTGGGGCTGGAGCTGGGGGCAAGCTGAGGGAGCTTTCTAGTGTAGTTGTTCCAGAATGCAGGCTAAAGAGGCGCTCACAGAAGCTGAATCTGAGTGAAGGGAAGGCAGGGATCCTAGGAGCAAGGACATGAGAAAACAGAGGGAGAAACAGAAAGAAGAACGAGCTGTAAGAATGGAACACAAAAGTACATGGTAGGGCTTCCCCTGGTGCTCCAGTGGGTAAGGACACCGCCTTGCAGTGCAAGGGGCGCCGGTTTGATCCCTGACCTGGGAAGATCCCACGTGCCGCGGAGCGGCTGGACCGATGTGTCCAATTACCGAGCGGGAGCTCTGGGGGCGCATGCGCCCAGAGCCGGTGCTCTGCAACAACAGAGGCCACCGCGACGGGAGGCCCACAGGAGCCAAAGAACAAAGACGGATGAAAATGGAGAAATGAAAGACCAATAGAAGTGGCCCGCCCGCTCCCCTCCCTCCCCAACCCGACCCCCGCCCAAAATAAATAAATAAAAATAAATCTTTAAAGGTACATGGTAGTGCCAGGCAGCTTGGAGAGCCCACAAGCCTTGGTTTTGCAGCCTTGGAGAGGCAGGCAAGAGAAACAGCAACCAACCATTGCTTTCCTCCAGATCCAGTGAATCTCGCCCAAAGGACCCAAGAGAGGGGTAATAATGGAGTCCTGGAAGGGTATTAACCCACGTGGGGATGACTGGGTGAAGCAAGACGGCACCCCTCCCACCAGTTCAGATGGAACTGCAGTGATCACGGGGCTCCTATGCCGCTTGCAGCCTCAGCTTTATTACTTTGACATAGCACTATGGTATCTCAGCTGTTCCTTTCCATGACTTAAACAGCCCCAAAGTAAATGGTGTGTCTTAACTGACAGGCTTGAGTGGAGTCTGGCAGTGAGGGGGCTTGGCAGAAACAGAAGAAAGTTTCCGAAGGGACTTGAGCAAAGAAACATCCATTTGGGGCGGCCTTGGGATGCCCTCTTATGACGTGCCCTGTAAGACTCAGTAACATTCAAGAGAAGTCTCAGGTCTGGCCCAGAAAGAGGAAAAGGAAGGAGAGGAAACACAAGAGAAAATAAAAGGAGAGAGAGAGGGAAAAAAAAATGGAGCAGATCTGTTGGAGTGAGATAGTGAGCTGGCCCATGAAGGGAGGTAGAGGTTGCCCAGCTGTGAGAAATCGCCCTGAAGGGTGAACCTCCACGACCTGCCCTTCCCTACTGCACCTGGGACTGATCTCCACCTCTTTTGCGCATGCTCTGGCTGCTAAAACCAGGGATCGGGGAAGTTTTACCAAGCAAAAAGCAGAGGCCAACATTCAGAGAAGAAGCACAGAAAGTGGGGCCAATTTGAGCCTTCGCGGCTGATTCTGGGGCTGTTGCTGGGGCTGGGGCGATAGCCCTTTCGGCTACTATAATTACTCACCCCTCCACCCCCACACCCTCAAATCTCCCCCCATGCCCCCACCCGCTCCGTTCTCGTTTCTTGGCCTCAGGCCCCAGCCCTGAAATTCTTCTGCGGAGCAGTAAAAGGTCCAGGAGGCAGCTTGCACTCCTGGTGAGAAGCAGCCAACTGCGCCCAGGTGCAACCATCTGCTCCAGGTAAGGCCCAGGCGCGGGCAGCTCGGATGGGTGGAAGGCACCCACGCCCTTGGCCTCTTGGCTTATTTCAAACTGCGACTGAGAACGAGGAGCTCTGAGGGTCTGCAGGAGGTAAAAGCCTAGCATGTGAGCCCAAGGGGGCTGACTTCTCCTGCTCTGGCCGCCTTCTCTCTCCCTCTTCCTGTGCATCTCTGCCTTCCCCTAGGCCCTTTCCTCCCCACTCCTGCATTTCCCTCTCCTTCTTGTTTCCTGCTTCCTTCCAGGGTGGAGTGATTCTGCTCCTAGTGGGGATGCTCAGGCTCCCTGGAGCCCAATGAGCTGAACTGCACTGTAGTAACGGCTCCGCTCAGTTCCCTGGCTGCCAGCCCCTGGGGTCTCTTAAAGGCGCCCTTCCCTCCTTCCACTCTCATTTTCCTCTCCTCTGGCTTCCCCCACTCTCCCCTCTCTGGAGCTCTCATCCTCTTGGTGGCTGACTCCACCCCCACACCACCCAGGCTTCTTCTCCAAGCTGACTTTCACCTCTGATTTCCCTTCCTCTTTCTCGGTCCAGGTTTTCATCTTCACTGTTTAGCTTCCTTCCTGCCTTCACCTTCCTACCCAAATCTCTGCCTCTTTCCTTTTTTTCCCCTCAACTTAATTATGCTTGGCTGCGATAGGTCTTCACAGCTGCGCACCAACCTTTTGGCAGTTGTGGCAAGCAGAGGCTACTCTCTAGTTACGGTACTCGGGCTTTTCGTTGAGGTGGCTTCTCTTGTGGTGGAGCACAGCCTGGAGGTACACGGTCTTCAGTAGTTCACTTGGGCTCAGTCGTTGTGGTGTTCTGGGCTTAGTTGCTCCAAGGCATGTTGAGTCTTCCTGGAAAACACAGAAAGTGGGGCCAATTTGAGCCTTCGCGGCTGATTCTGGGGCTGTTGCTGGGGCTGGGGCGATAGCCCTTTCGGCTACTATAATTACTCACCCCTCCACCCCCACACCCCCCAATCTCCCCCCATGCCCCCACCCGCTCCGTTCGTTTCTTGGCCTCAGGCCCCAGCCCTGAAATTCTTCTGCGGAGCAGTAAAAGGTCCAGGAGGCAGCTTGCACTCCTGGTGAGAAGCAGCCAAGTGCGCCCAGGTGCAACCATCTGCTCCAGGTAAGGCCCAGGCGCGGGCAGCTCGGATGGGTGGAAGGCACCCACGCCCTTGGCCTCTTGGTGGGCAAGTGTGCTTATTTCAAACTGCGACTGAGAACGAGGAGCTCTGAGGGTCTGCAGGAGGTAAAAGCCTAGCATGTGAGCCCAAGGGGGCTGACTTCTCCTGCTCTGGCCGCCTTCTCTCTCCCTCTTCCTGTGCATCTCTGCCTTCCCCTAGGCCCTTTCCTCCCCACTCCTGCATTTCCCTCTCCTTCTTGTTTCCTGCTTCCTTCCAGGGTGGAGTGATTCTGCTCCCAGTGGGGATGCTCAGGCTCCCTGGAGCCCAATGAGCTGAACTGCACTGTAGTAACGGCTCCGCTCAGTTCCCTGGCTGCCAGCCCCTGGGGTCTCTTAAAGGCGCCCTTCCCTCCTTCCACTCTCATTTTCCTCTCCTCTGGCTTCCCCCACTCTCCCCTCTCTGGAGCTCTCATCCTCTTGGTGGCTGACTCCACCCCCACACCACCCAGGCTTCTTCTCCAAGCTGACTTTCACCTCTGATTTCCCTTCCTCTTTCTCGGTCCAGGTTTTCATCTTCACTGTTTAGCTTCCTTCCTGCCTTCACCTTCCTACCCAAATCTCTGCCTCTTTCCTTTTTTTCCCCTCAACTTAATTATGCTTGGCTGCGATAGGTCTTCACAGCTGCGCACCAACCTTTTGGCAGTTGTGGCAAGCAGAGGCTACTCTCTAGTTACGGTACTCGGGCTTTTCGTTGAGGTGGCTTCTCTTGTGGTGGAGCACAGCCTGGAGGTACACGGTCTTCAGTAGTTGCAGCACTTGGGCTCAGTCGTTGTGGTGTTCTGGGCTTAGTTGCTCCAAGGCATGTTGAGTCTTCCTGGACCTAGGATCATGTCCCCTGCCTGAACCGGCAGGTGGGTTCTTAACTACTGGACCACCAGGGACGTCCCTGCCTCTTTCCTTTTGGAATTCCTTTCCTCATTTCCCTCCCTCGCCGTGGTTAGCACTCCAGGGCAGTAAAACCAGGCTGACTGGGGAATGAGCAAGAGACCCTAGATACAAGTAAATGGAAGACACACTTTATTGACGTGTTAAACGGAGCACAGCTAACTGTACTTGGTTTTTCTGATGACTTGGGTGGAGAGTGTTGCCCCAAATGAGATGTGGTTGAAGGAACTTCCAGGCTTGGCTGAGCTCTGGGTCAACACGGTTTGGTCCTCAGCTTTGCTGATTCAGGAAATAGTCCTTTGGGCTCGCGGGGAGCAATCCCACGTGGCGAAGCTGAGTCACACTGTTACCCGTCATGAGAGAGTCGGGCTTCCCTGGTGGCTCAGCCGTAAAAAAATCCACCTACTATAGCGATTCACTCTCTGAGTCGGAAGGATCCGCTGGAGAAGGAAATGGCTACCCACTCCAGTGTTCTTGCCTGGAGAATCCCATGGACAGGGGAGCCTGGTGGCTACCGTCCATGAGATCACAAAGAGTCGAACACAACTTAGCGAATAAACACCAACAAGGACACAACCGAAACACCAGGGTATTCGTCACTGGGAGGGAAAAGGCTTTTGTGTCAGGGGCTGGAGAGACGCTCACGCATCCCACTGCTTCCTGAGCCCGTGGGAGACTGCGTGCACAGCTGCACTTTCTGGTAGGTGAAACCATGGGATTGAGTTCCAGCCAATGGAATGTGGACAGAAGTGACAGCCGCCACTTCCAGGCCTGGCCATAAAGTGTCCCAAGGGCTGGGAGTGAGGGACTCGGCCGTGGAGGATCCGGGCTCCAGAGTCACTGTGTGGAAGAGTGCCACCAGCAGAGATGCCTGGCTCGCAGTGGGTTGTCATGGAGACGAGAAAGTCACTTGTAACGTGTTGCCATACTGAGCTTCGGAGATTGCTTACTTCATAAGCTGGCGTTGGTATGTCTTTCTAGGGAAAAAGTAATTTGTACTATTCTGAAATCTTCCTTCCCCATCCCAGGACATGAGAAACCTAGTCCTCAGAGGTCTGTTTGGGGAGCAGGGCAAGGAGAAAAGGCCTTGGAGGTAGCTTTTGTTTTGTTTTGTTTTTGTTTGTTTTTCATTTAAAGAGTTCATCAGTTGTTTTTACCAACTCATTTTTTGAAAATATTTTTTAATTTATTTATCTGACTGTGCCAGGTCTTAGTTGCCATACTCAGGATCCTTGATCTCTGTTGTGGTATGTAGGGTCTTTTATGGTGGCATGTGGGGCCTTAGTTATGGCATGTGGGATCTAGTTCCCTGAGCAGGGATGGACCCTGGGCCCCCTGCATGGGGAGCTCAGAGTTTTAGCCACTGGACAAAGGAAGTCCAGAGGTGGGTTATTTTTTTTTTTTTTAAGTTTTTTTTCTTTTTTTGGAGGAGGGGAAGGGTTGGGGAGAGAGAGGGGTGGGCAGGCCACTTCTATTGGTCTTTCATTTGTCCACTTTCATCCATCTTTGTTCTTTGGCCCGTGTGGGCTTCCCATCACAGTGGCCTCTGTTGTCGCAGAGCGCCGGCTCTGGGCGCACGCGCTCCAGAGCTCCGGCTCAGTAATTGGACACATGGGTCCAGCTGCTCCGCAGCACGTGGGATCTTCCCAGGCTAGGGATCGAACTGGCGCCCCTTGCACTGCAAGGCGGTGTCCTTACCCACTGGACCACTAGGGAAGCCCCAGAGGTGGGTTATTTTAGATTTCAGTACAACTTAAGCATTTCTGCCTTTGATCAGGAGGTACTGGAAAGAAACTGACGGAAGTAGGGAGAAGGGGACAACAGGATAGTTGGATGGCATCATCAACTCAATGGACAAGAGTTTGAGCAAGCTCTGAGTAATAGTGAAGAACAGGGAAGCATGGCATGCTACAGTCCATGGGGCTGCAAAGAGTCAGACACGACTTAGCAACTGAACAAAAACAACAAAGGCTGGAAGAAGCAATCAAATGGTTGTTCTCCAAGCATAGGACACCTTCTACTGGCTTGATCACCCTTTGATTTAGGAGCAGGAAGAAGAGTCATATGAGAACCAAGAAGGCACTGAACCTGCTGAGAAGTGTGGGTAAGGAAGGAAGGGCCCAGCTTTAAAGACGTCATGCGGTGTCATGCCAAGTCGGAGAAGACACTGGGCAGGGCAGGAGGCAGTGGCCCGAAGTGTGGCTCCGGTGGGCAGGAGTTAAGTTCCAAGTGCACATCTCTGCTGTCTGGTCCACCTCCCCGTGCAGATGTCTTCCGCTTGGAGACATTTCAAATAGAGCAGGTCCCAGACCACTCCTCCCTAAGCCCTCTTCAACCCAATACACATCTCTTCTAGTCTCCCATTTTAGAGTTAGTCTTAGCTCCTCTTCCTCTCCTGCCCCACATCTGATCCCCTAGCAGATTCAGTGTGCTCTTCCTTCTAAATAGATCAAGAAATCAGCTGCCTCTTGCCATCCAGCTGCTACCACCCCAGGTCATGTTGCCGTCACTCCTGGCCTGCATTTTTGCAGAGGCCTTCTAAATGGTCTTCCTGTCTCCAGCCTTGCTCTCCTGCTGTCTGTTCTCCCCACAGCTATCATAGTTTTTTTATCTAGAAATGGAAACAGACCGCATTGCTTAAATTCTCCAAATGCTTGCTGTCTTGCTGGCCCTCCCGATCTGGGCCACACCTCCTCTCTGATCTCATCTCCTCCTGTGCCCTCCCCCATCAGGTGGGGCCAGCACCTTGCCCACACCCCCTGGCTTGCCCCCAAGGTTGCCCTGCGCCCCAGCAGCCTTTGCATCTCCCCGGAGGCGTTCTGTGGCCTCCAGGGAAGCTTCCAGAAGCCATCCTCAGCTGTGAGGTGGGAGTTTGAGAATATCCAGCTTCTTGACTGGTCGGTGGGGAGTTCTGAGGCGTGTTCTGTGTATTCTCTCAGAGATCCCCACCAGAACTGAGCCTCAGTGGCTCACAGTGGCAACCCACTTATTATTTTCTTTTAATATTTATTTTATATTTATTTGTCTACGCCAGGTCTTAGTTGAGGCACGTGAGACCTTCAGTCTTCGTTGCTGCGTGCAGAACCTTTTCTTGTGAAATCTAGTTCCCTGGCGAGGGGGGGAACCTGGGCCCCTGCATTGGGAGTGTGGAGTCTCAGCCTCTGGACCACCAGGATAGTCCTGGTGACCCACTGATGAACGCCCAGTGTGAGCTTTCCTGCCTTCCCTCTCTCCCCACCAAGCTCTCCCTCGGTGCTTCCTAAATCCACTTCCAGACAAATCTGCTTCCACCCAAGTATGCAAACTAAGAGACTTCTCGCTCCACCCCAGCCACACCAGCTTCCTACCTTTAACACACCTCAGACGTCCCACCCAGAGCCTTTGCATATTCTGTTTCTTTTGCCTGGAATACTCTCCCTAGAGTCCTTTAGGATGATATTGCTCAAATATCATCTCTGACTAACGTACAGAGTAGGAACCCTGACCCCCAGGAATCACTCTCTATCCCCTTTCTCTGTTTTCTTTCTCTTTTTATCATCACTGACTGTCTCCCCCCGGCCAAAGGGGCTTCCCTGGTGACTCAGATGGTAAAGAATCTGCCTTTCCTGAATGCAGGAAAGGAGAAGGGAATGGCTACCCATTCCAGTATTCTTGCCTGGAGAAACCCATGGACCGGGGAGCCTGGTGGGCTACAGTCCATGGGATCGCAAAGAATTGGACACAACTGAACAACTAACACTTTCACTTTCCCCAGCAGAAGACAAGCTTTCTGAGAAGAGGGACTTAGTCTGTTTTGTTGTGTTCTGTTCATTGTTATCTTCCCAGCCAGTGTCAAGAATGGTCCCCAGCACACAGTAGGTATTTAGTAGATGCTTGCTGAGTAAATGGGTGTAGAGGTTGAACAACAGGAGGAAAAGACAGGGAAGAGTATGTGTAGCTGGGATCACCCACATGCAGCTTGGCTTTGATGGTCTTCGTTGGTAGTTGCTCCAAGTCTCCCAGGGGCAATGTTACCACTGTGTGAGAAAGATCTTGGGGCATACTCGACATCCAACTTTCTAGAAAAGGACTGGAGGTTTTCCCTGAGTGAAAATGAGGAGAGTTAATTTCCTAAGTATCTCTGCTTCCTGATTTTTGTCGTAAGAAGTAGCTTAGATGCCAAGTATAGCGTCATTCACAAATTCTTTGAATCAATGAATTAAAACTATTTATTTGGCTGCACCAGATCTTAGCTGCAGGACATGGGATCTTTTTAGTTGTAGCACTTGAGATGTAGTTCCCTGGCCAGGGGTTGGACCCAGACCCTCTGTGTTGGGCACCTGAGCCACTGGATCACCAGGAAAAGTCCTCTTGTGATTTATAAAGACCTATTTCCCCCCCAAAATAGCAGACTTGTACCACTGTGCAGTATCACATGGTTCTGTCCCGGGCAGGAGACACTCGGGTGCTGTATTTCCTTCGCTAGGTGCCCCCTTAGAGGCTGACACTACCAAGTAAATGAATAAGCCTAACAGAGTTGCAGAGAC
Organism: Tragulus kanchil; assembly: GCA_022376925.1. NCBI lineage: Eukaryota > Metazoa > Chordata > Mammalia > Artiodactyla > Tragulidae > Tragulus > Tragulus kanchil. The sequence continues at coordinate 16,890,612 of JAIOJX010000030.1, read as the reverse complement.
TAGCTCCCGAGTCCGCCCTCTCAGCTCTGCAGGGTCAGCCTGAGCTCTTTCCTCATCTCTCTTGGTGTCCTTAGCACGTTGTCCCTACAGGCATGACCTGGGGCTCACCTCCATTTTAAGTCCTCCTTCTGGTCCTCACTTAAATGTCGCCTCTCAGGGAAACCTTCCTGACCGCCATCTGTGTCGTGGTGGTCTTCCATAGTGTGCAGCTGTTTCCCTTGGTGGCATTTATCATTCCCTGTAGGCATGTATTCAGTTCTTACCATTTCTTTCCTGTTATCTGCCTGCCTAGCATGTAAGTCTCCCGAGGGCAGGACGGTGTCTGTATGGTCACGACCGCCTGCAAAGTGCCTGGTCCACAACAGACACTCTGTTAATAGTTGACAGATGTTAGAATGAAAGGGCACATGAAGGAAGGGAGACAGGCACCAGCGAGCGGGGTGGCGATGTACTCAAGATCAGATCATCAGCCAGGCTCAGGACCGGGCCCTGGCTTCCGCTCTGCACCCTCCTCCCAGTCTGCGCTGTGCTTCACCAAAGCTTTTAATCACCTTGCTGACAGGGAGGGTCATCCAGGAAAGCAGAAAGAGGAGAAGAAAAATGAAGCACAGGAGGGCTGAGGAGAATCCAGGCTCTTTTAGCAGCCGCTATTCCTTATTTCCTGCTTGACTATTGGCACCTTTAAAGGCTTTGGCTCTCCTGCCAACCTCCCCACTCAATCACAAACCACAGTGCCTAGAAAAAAATAAAGAGGAAAAAAAATCAATGTGGTAAATCTTCCCTGGGTTCAGTAGCAGCTCCTCCTGTAGCTTCTCTTGCTGGCCATAGAATTGAGCTCTCCAGGCCTCTGAACTTGACTCCAGGGAACTTGTGTGTTAAAATTATGCTCCTCCCCCTTCCAAATCGTTCTCAGCCTGGAGAAGTCGAGGCAATGACATCCCAGCTCTGAGTCTGTTGGCTGATTCTTACCTGCCCTCTCATGCCTCTCAGCCCTCACTATAAAGTTTTCCATTTACAGTTCACATTTAGGTTCCCCTTGAGACTTCCCTGATGGTCCAGGGGCTAAGACTCTTTGCTTTGAAGGCAAGGGGCATGGGTTGGGAAACTAAGATCTCATATGCCCCAGGGAACAGCCAAAATTTTTTAAAAAAATAAAATTTAAAAAATAGATCCTCCTGTTTTTGATGTGTAGAGAATGAAATGGAAAGGGAAATTTGTTATCTGCAGGTAGACGATTGGGCTGATAGCAGAATCCTCTTTTAAAGATATTAAAAATGACTTATGTTCATTTCTCTTTTAAATCATATTACTTGCAACAATCTCCCTCCCAGTCTGAGTCAGGGTTTAGTGCCCCAGGGAAGGAGGAGATGGGTAGAACCTGGGAAACCTTCAGAGAGAGAGAGGGAGAGAGAGAGGGTGAACTCAGTCAATTGGCTTAGTAGCCAGACCTGGAACAGGTCAGGGAGATGTGAATTTACAGGGCTCCCTGTTTCCAACGCCTGGAAGCATTTCTTTGCACAGCTGCTCTAAGAAAGGCTTGAGTGACCATCCTAGGGACCGAGAAGGGTCTGGGAACCACTGGCTGCCTTAATTGGAGGAAAAGAAGGGCTCATCTGAAGTCTTGCAGGAAAGGAATCCATGCCCTGGACCACATGCCTGGTGTGTGTAGGAATATCAGTCAAAGGGAGCTTTGTCTCCCTACCTAGTGTTTGTTATGGGATGTCTAGGCTAGACATTGGGACTCCCTGTCACTGTTTTTCTGTCTTCTGTGATGAAGGTATGGGTATGGCTCTTCAGCCTGTTGATGTGGGTTGCACGCTACACCTGTCCTTGTACTCCATGATGAGGCACTGCCTTTGCAGAGCTGATTTTTCAATCAGAGCTCCAATTAGGCTTTCACATGGCTGTGTGGAGTGCACAAGTCAAGCCTCTCCCGCAAACCTCTGCAGGTCTGAAGCAGCACTAGGTGGTTCCCTTATTAGTGGCCTACTGCTGAGTGACAAATCTCCCCTTCTACTTAGTGATGTAAAAGTGCTAGTATCTACTGTCTCAGGATTCCTGTGGGTTGGGGGTCTGGGAGTGGTTCAGCTGGGGTCTCTAGCTCAGCATCTCACAGGCTGTGGTCAAGGTGTCGGTCTGGGCTGCAGTCTCATCTGAAGGCTCAAAGAGTGTCTTCGAGTCTCACTCATGTGGCGGTTCATAGGCCTCGGATCTATGCCTTCAACTTGAGTCCTGTGGGCCTCTCTCCAGAGGACTGTCTATGACGTGAGAGCAGTAGGTATAAAAGATTTAATAAGAGTAACATAGGCATGTCATTGTAAAAACCTTTTTATTGAAGCATAACAGATACGGGAGGTGCATAAATCTAATATGTATGGCTCAGTGAGGTTTCATTAAATGGCCACACCCGTGTAACCACTCAGGTCAAGAAATAGGACGTGGCCTAGAAGCCTCCAGAAGCCCTTATTCTTCTCCTGGTCATCAGCTTACTTCTTCCTTCCTAAATGTAGCCGCTGCTTAGACTCTGGCACCACATTTGCCTCCAGTCAATTGGCTTAGTAGCCAGACCTGGAACAGGTCAGAGATGTGAATTTACAGGGCTCCCTGTTTCCAAGCCTGGAAGCATTTCTTCGCACAGCTGCTCTAAGAAAGGCTTGAGTGACCATCCTAGGGACCGAGAAGGGTCTGGGAACCACTGGCTGCCTTAATTGGAGGAAAAGAAGGGCTCATCTGAAGTCTTGCAGGAAAGGAATCCATGCCCTGGACCACATGCCTGGTGTGTGTAGGAATATCAGCCAAAGGGAGCTTTGTCTCCCTACCTAGTGTTTGTTATGGGATGCCTAGGCTAGACATTTGGACTCCCTGTCACTGTTTTTCTGTCTTCTGTGATGAAGGTATGGCTCTTCAGCCTGTTGATGTGGGTTGCACGCTACACCTGTCCCTGTACTCCATGATGAGGCACTGCCTTTGCAGAGCTGATTTTTCAATCAGAGCTCCAATTAGGCTTTCACATGGCTGTGTGGAGTGCACAAGTCAAGCCTCTCCCGCAAACCTCTGCAGGTCTGAAGCAGCACTAGATGGTTCCCTTATTAATGGCCTATTGCTGAGTGACAAATCTCCCCTTCTACTTAGTGATATAAAAGTGCTAGTATCTACTGTCTCAGGATTCCTGTGGGTCGGGTGTCTGGGAGTGGTTCAGCTGGGGTCTCTAGCTCAGCATCTCACAGGCTGTGGTCAAGGTGTCGGTCTGGGCTGCAGTCTCATCTGAAGGCTCAAAGAGTGTCTTCGAGTCTCACTCATGTGGCGGTTCATAGGCCTCGGATCTATGCCTTCAACTTGAGTCCTGTGGGCCTCTCTCCAGAGGACTGTCTATGACGTGAGAGCAGTAGGTATAAAAGATTTAATAAGAGTAACATAGGCATGTCATTGTAAAAACCTTTTTATTGAAGCATAACAGATACGGGAGGTGCATAAATCTAATATGTATGGCTCAGTGAGGTTTCATTAAATGGCCACACCCGTGTAACCACTCAGGTCAAGAAACAGGACGTGGCCTAGAAGCCTCCAGAAGCCCTCGTTCTTCTCCTGGTCATCAGCTTACTTCTTCCTTCCTAAATGTAGCCACTGCTTAGACTCTGGCACCGCATTTGCCTGAGTCTTTTTTTTTTTTAGCTTCAGTGAGGTATAATTGACACGTTTGTCTGTTTTTAAACTTTATATAAATAAAATCCTGCCATACGTGTTTTGCGTCTGGCTTCTTGCTTAACATATGTGTGAGGTCCATTTAAGCTGTAATATAAAGCTATGACTCATGTATTTAATTACCATAAAGGATTCTGTTTTATGAATATACTATAATATACACTAGGTAACAATCAGTTCTACCATTGATAATCCATTTGGGTTCTTTCCACCTTTTGACCAGTAAAGACACCACCACTCTAAACCTTTTTGTACATGTCTTTTGATACATGTGTGCATGCATGTATGTTAGCCAGTGTGGTAGACAGATTAATGGTCTACAAAGAAATCTACATCTTGTTTTTTAATACCTCCAAAATATACTATTTATCTAATGTATTTATTTAATTTTTAGGCCACTTCTATTGATCTTTCATTTATTTCCATCTTTGTTCTTTGGCCTGTGTGGGCCTCCCATCGCCGTGGCCTCTGTTGCCACAGAGCACTGGCTCTGGGCGCATGCACTCCAGAGCTCCGGCTCGGTAGTTGGACACATCGGTCCAGCTGCTCTGTGGCACATGGGATCTTCCCAGGCCAGGGATCGAACTGGCGCCCCTTACCCTGCAAGGCGGTGTCCTTACCCACTGGACCACCAGGGAAGCCCTGTTTTATTTATGTTTAATTGAAATATAGTTGATTTACAATGCTGTGTCAACCTTTGTGATACAGCCAAGTGACTCAGTTATACATGCTAATCCCCAGAACCTATGAATACGTTACATTTCATGGCAAGGTGGAATTAGGGTAGCAAATGGAGTTAGGAAATACAGCTGGCCTTAAGAGAGGGCGGTTATCCTGGATGATCTGGCTGGGCCCTGTGTAATTACAAGTGTCCATAACTGTGGGAATGGGTAGGGGGAGAAAAGGAGGTCAGAGGGATGCCTGGTGAGACCCACCCACTGTTGCTGGCTCTGGGACTATCCGCCGAGGAGTGTGGCCTGGCCTCTTGAAGGTAAAATGATCAAGGAAAAAGATTCTTCTAGAATCTCCAGAAAATCAAGAAAAAGCTGTTATTATATTTAAGCTTCAGTGAGGTATAATTGACACGTTTGTCTGTTTTTAAACTTTATATAAATAAAATCCTGCCATACGTGTTTTGCGTCTGGCTTCTTGCTTAACATATGTGTGAGGTCCATTTAAGCTGTAATATAAAGCTATGACTCATGTATTTAATTACCATAAAGGATTCTGTTTTATGAATATACTATAATATACACTAGGTAACAATCAGTTCTACCATTGATAATACATTTGGGTTCTTTCCACCTTTTGACCAGTAAAGTCACCACCACTCTAAACCTTTTTGTACATGTCTTTTGATACATGTGTGCATGCATGTATGTTAGCCAGTGTGGTAGACAGATTAATGGTCTACAAAGAAATCTACATCTTGTTTTTTAATACCTCCAAAATATACTATTTATCTAATGTATTTATTTAATTTTTAGGCCACTTCTATTGATCTTTCATTTATTTCCATCTTTGTTCTTTGGCCTGTGTGGGCCTCCCATCGCCGTGGCCTCTGTTGCCACAGAGCACTGGCTCTGGGCGCATGCACTCCAGAGCTCCGGCTCGGTAGTTGGACACATCGGTCCAGCTGCTCTGTGGCACATGGGATCTTCCCAGGCCAGGGATCGAACTGGCGCCCCTTACCCTGCAAGGCGGTGTCCTTACCCACTGGACCACCAGGGAAGCCCTGTTTTATTTATGTTTAATTGAAATATAGTTGATTTACAATGCTGTGTCAACCTTTGTGATACAGCCAAGTGACTCAGTTATACATGCTAATCCCCAGAACCTATGAATACGTTACATTTCATGGCAAGGTGGAATTAGGGTAGCAAATGGAGTTAGGAAATACAGCTGGCCTTAAGAGAGGGCGGTTATCCTGGATGATCTGACTGGGCCCTGTGTAATTACAAGTGTCCATAACTGTGGGAATGGGTAGGGGGAGAAAAGGAGGTCAGAGGGATGCCTGGTGAGACCCACCCACTGTTGCTGGCTCTGGGACTATCCGCCGAGGAGTGTGGCCTGGCCTCTTGAAGGTAAAATGATCAAGGAAAAAGATTCTTCCCTAGAATCTCCAGAAACAACACAGCCTTGCCAACACCTTGATTTTTAACCCAAGAGACCACTTTGAGCTGCTAAACTGCAGGATCATAAGGTAGAAAATGTGTTGTCTTATTCTGCTGAGTTTGTGGTCATTCAGTATAGCAGCAATGGAAAGTTAATACGATGATGCTCTTACAAGTGAAGTCATTGCATATATCCATGTTCATCTTTTCTAGATACTGTCAAACAGGTTTTCCAGTATGATTGTGCTTGCCTCACTCCCACAAGGAATGTGTGAATGTTTCCATCACTCCAGGTCTTTATCAATGCTTTGTCAATCAGTTCTTTCAATTACAGCCACTTTGTCATGGTGTCTCATTTTTACTTCCATTTGCATTTCTCTGATTCCTGAGGTTCCTTTTCATGCCATTACTGGCCATTCAGAGCTCTTCTTTTGTGAAACGCCTGATGGGATCTCTTGCCATGTGATTCCTTTGAGCCTTGTGGTAAAGGAGGAATAGAATTTAGAAATAGTTTCCCAGGTGGCACTAGTGGTAAAGAATTCACCTGCCAATGTGGGAGAAGCAAGGTTCGATCTCTGAATTAGGAAGAACCCCTGGAGGAGAAAGTGAGAACCCACTCTAGGATCCTTGCCTGGAAATTCCTTGAACAAAAGAACCTTGTGGGCTACAGTCCGTGGGGCCACAAAGAGTAGGACAGGACTGAGCATTCTAGTTTTCTCTTCATAAAACATTCTGCATTCTCAAGTCACAAAATTAGGATTTTCTTAAATGTTTGTGAAGACGTTTTTTCTTATTTTCTTTAAAAATAAAGAGAAGCAGATTCTAGCATATACATCACAATATGGCTATTTTTGCAAGCTTGTAACACAACACACACACACACAGAGTTAGAGATATGGAACACTAAAAAGAAATATGCAGCAGCCATGAAAGCCACTAGCAAATATTTTTAAAAACAGTAGTCATGAATATCAGTGGACCATTAAAGTGTTATTTATAGATTAATAATCTCTGCATGCGGGTATTTTGTTCAGAGGCTCTGTGATGAGTGTATTAGGACAAGCCTGATTTTGTTCAAAAAGGCTCTGTACTAAAAAAAAAAAACCCTTGCCAACACCTTGATTTTTAACCCAAGAGACCACTTTGAGCTGCTAAACTGCAGGATCATAAGGTAGAAAATGTGTTGTCTTATTCTGCTGAGTTTGTGGTCATTCAGTATAGCAGCAATGGAAAGTTAATACGATGATGCTCTTACAAGTGAAGTCATTGCATATATCCATGTTCATCTTTTCTAGATACTGTCAAACAGGTTTTCCAGTATGATTGTGCTTGCCTCACTCCCACAAGGAATGTGTGAATGTTTCCATCACTCCAGGTCTTTATCAATGCTTTGTCAATCAGTTCTTTCAATTACAGCCACTTTGTCATGGTGTCTCATTTTTACTTCCATTTGCATTTCTCTGATTCCTGAGGTTCCTTTTCATGCCATTACTGGCCATTCAGAGCTCTTCTTTTGTGAAACGCCTGATGGGATCTCTTGCCATGTGATTCCTTTGAGCCTTGTGGTAAAGGAGGAATAGAATTTAGAAATAGTTTCCCAGGTGGCACTAGTGGTAAAGAATTCACCTGCCAATGTGGGAGAAGCAAGGTTCGATCTCTGAATTAGGAAGAACCCCTGGAGGAGAAAGTGGGAACCCACTCTAGGATCCTTGCCTGGAAATTCCTTGAACAAAAGAACCTTGTGGGCTACAGTCCGTGGGGCCACAAAGAGTAGGACAGGACTGAGCATTCTAGTTTTCTCTTCATAAAACATTCTGCATTCTCAAGTCACAAAATTAGGATTTTCTTAAATGTTTGTGAAGACGTTTTTTCTTATTTTTCTTTAAAAATAAAGAGAAGCAGATTCTAGCATATACATCACAATATGGCTATTTTTGCAAGCTTGTAACACAACACACACACACACAGAGTTAGAGATATGGAACACTAAAAAGAAATATGCAGCAGCCATGAAAGCCACTAGCAAATATTTTTAAAAACAGTAGTCATGAATATCAGTGGACCATTAAAGTGTTATTTATAGATTAATAATCTCTGCATGCGGGTATTTTGTTCAGAGGCTCTGTGATGAGTGTATTAGGACAAGCCTGAGTATTGAATGTTGAGATCAAAATATGATCTTCTTCAGCTGATATAACTTCTAAAATAAATCATTCATACAGCTGATGACTCATAAAATCCATTCCAGCATCCTCTTCTTTTTGATAGGAGATTTTTATTTAATTTAAGTATTTTCATTACGGCAGATTTTTGCTGTGCCCTGTTCAGTTCTGAGTCTTGGGCAATTGTTGCAATAAGGTCGCTCGTCAGAGGCTGCAGATAAAGAACAGCAATCCAGTAATTAAAAGGCAACCAAGAGTGCAATCTGCCGAGTAGCAAAAAATCAGATCTAAAATGGCATGAAGATGGGCTAAAAGCCAAAACTATTAATGCAAAATATGATTATTTCCAGTAGTGAGTGATACATGGGGCTTCCATGTTACAAAGGGGATTTTGTAAGATAATCAGACCAACAGTGTTAGGACGATCTTGATTTTCCACCTCTTCCAATATCTCCTCTCAGAATTCCATTTTTAACAATGTTAGGATTCCAGTAGACCAGGTGGTATTCCTTCCTCTTCCTGTTTATTTCCTCCCTTATCTATAACCATTTCTATCTTCTGCGTAGATTTCCATCCGCAGAAAAAGTAAGGCTTTGGGGAGTAAACACCTGTTTTTTTTCTGTTTTGCACTTCTTCCTAAACATCTTTTGGAACTGCCCACTCATCTCTGCTTCCATTACCCTAGCTCCGGTCACGGTTCCACACTTCACTTCCTGTGGGTCTCTATATCCATTCTCACCTCACCACCACCCCACACCAACCCCATCTTACAAAGTCTCCACAGAGCAGCCAGGTTGGTCTTGTTGCTACACAAATCCGATCCTGTCATTTCTGTCCTAAACGTGATTTTTATCCTTACTCCAGGCTCCTCCCTGTCACCTGAAAAGCCCTGCCTCTCTGGCTCTGGCTTGCCTCAGAACATCTCTCCTTGTTCTCTAAGTTTTACCTTTCAAATCCTAAAACACACGGTGCTCCTCTTGACCTCAGGGCCTTTGCACATGCTGTTTCCTTCTGCCTGGTTAATGGCCACCATCTCAACACCACTTCCTCAGACCAGCCCTCTAGGTAATCCCGGGTCACTCGTAGGTAAGAATGCTACTATTTGTCCTCAGCAACCTTATTTGTCCTTCCTAGTACTTACCACAGTTGTGAAACTTTATTCATTAATTCACTTATCCCTTCAACCTTGTGTGCTTAGCGTGTGTCTGTATTAGTTTGCAAGAGGTGTCCTAACAAAATACCACTTATTGGGGCTTATACACCAAAAACAGCTCACAGTTCTGGGGGCAGAAGTTAAGGAAGGTTTGGTTTCTCTTAAGGTCTCTCTCCTTGGCTTGCAGATGGTCACCTTCTTGCTTAGTCCTCCCATGGCTTTTCCTCTTGTGTGTGTTATATATCTCTGTCTTAATTGCCTCTTCTTATAAGGGCACTGATTGTATTGGATTAGGACACCATCCTTATGGCCTCCTTTAGCCCTAATTGCTTCTTTAAAGACTTGTTAGGGACTGAAGGTTTGTGTTCTCCCCAATTTGGTATGTTCAGATCAGATTCCTGTCATGATGGTACTTAGAGGTGGCGCCTTCGGGAAATTATCAGGTCACGCTGGTAGAGCCCTCGTGAGTGGGCTGAGTGCCCTTGTAAGAGGCCAGAGAGTGAGCTAGCTCTCTTTATGCTGTGTGAGGACACTACGAGGAGTCACCAGTCTGCAGCCTGGAAGAGTGCTCTCGTCAGCATCCGACCGTGCTCAGACCCTGAGCTCAGACCTGCAGCCTCCAGAACTATGGGAAATGCATTTCAGTTGTTAAGAAGCCTCCCAGTCTATGGCATTTTATTATAGCACCCTGAGCCAAGAATCTGTCTTCAGATTCAGCCAGTCTTGGGGGTAGGGTTTTAATGTAAGAATTTTGAGAGAACACAATTCAGGCCATAAAAGTGCCCATCACTGAATATGCTCTGCTCTGATGAGCAAGATATAGAGAGCCTCTAGGGTCCCTGTCCTCAAGGAGCCTATAGACTGGGCAGGAGCTAACAGGTAGAATAGGCAATAAACAAGGAAACTAATGAGTGATAATAACAGATTATAAGGAAAAAGCAGGGTATAATGAGAAAAAGGGTGAACGCCCTCCACTCATGTGTGTGTCTTAAGGGGCCCTCCATTTCCTGTGTGTCTTTCTTTCCTTTTCTTAGAAGGACGTGAATGCTATTAGATTAAGAGCCATTGCTATTTCAATATGACCTCTTAATTATCTCTACAAACTCCACTTCCTAAATGACTTACATTCTGAGATCCTGGAAGTCAAAATCTCAACACCCCTCTGGGGACACAACTCTACCCATACTAAGGGCCCGGGACAAGCTCTGAGGTGTAGCAACATCAGAGGTCAGGCTGGCTGGACAAGCGTGAACACACTAGCCGCACAATGCCTGTCTTTTCCACTGGGTTCCTGTCAACACGTCTGTCTTTCCCTTCAGAACGTGAGACGCATTAAGACCAGGGCTGTCCCTCTCTTGCTCACCATGGTCCCCCAGCAACCATCTGTGGGTGGAAAATGTGGACCTAAGTTGTTTTTACTGTAAATTCCTAAACCGCAGTCTTCAGCTCTTATAGGAAAATTTTAAAATTTCCAGAGAGGTTTCACTGGGGATCTTTCCACTTTCTAAACTGGTCTTCTGCTTCCTGACCATATCTATGTTTATGCAGGTTTCATGTGTGCTCCTTGTAAGAGGCCAGAGAGTGAGCTAGCTCTCTTTATGCTGTGTGAGGACACTACGAGGAGTCACCAGTCTGCAGCCTGGAAGAGTGCTCTCGTCAGCATCCGACCGTGCTCAGACCCTGAGCTCAGACCTGCAGCCTCCAGAACTATGGGAAATGCATTTCAGTTGTTAAGAAGCCTCCCAGTCTATGGCATTTTATTATAGCACCCTGAGCCAAGAATCTGTCTTCAGATTCAGCCAGTCTTGGGGGTAGGGTTTTAATGTAAGAATTTTGAGAGAACACAATTCAGGCCATAAAAGTGCCCATCACTGAATATGCTCTGCTCTGATGAGCAAGATATAGAGAGCCTCTAGGGTCCCTGTCCTCAAGGAGCCTATAGACTGGGCAGGAGCTAACAGGTAGAATAGGCAATAAACAAGGAAACTAATGAGTGATAATAACAGATTATAAGGAAAAAGCAGGGTATAATGAGAAAAAGGGTGAACGCCCTCCACTCATGTGTGTGTCTTAAGGGGCCCTCCATTTCCTGTGTGTCTTTCTTTCCTTTTCTTAGAAGGACGTGAATGCTATTAGATTAAGAGCCATTGCTATTTCAATATGACCTCTTAATTATCTCTACAAACTCCACTTCCTAAATGACTTACATTCTGAGATCCTGGAAGTCAAAATCTCAACACCCTCTGGGGACACAACTCTACCCATACTAAGGGCCCGGGACAAGCTCTGAGGTGTAGCAACATCAGAGGTCAGGCTGGCTGGACAAGCGTGAACACACTAGCCGCACAATGCCTGTCTTTTCCACTGGGTTCCTGTCAACACGTCTGTCTTTCCCTTCAGAACGTGAGACGCATTAAGACCAGGGCTGTCCCTCTCTTGCTCACCATGGTCCCCCAGCAACCATCTGTGGGTGGAAAATGTGGACCTAAGTTGTTTTTACTGTAAATTCCTAAACCGCAGTCTTCAGCTCTTATAGGAAAATTTTAAAATTTCCAGAGAGGTTTCACTGGGGATCTTTCCACTTTCTAAACTGGTCTTCTGCTTCCTGACCATATCTATGTTTATGCAGGTTTCATGTGTGCTCCTGAGGCCGTTTAGTGGTTAGTGAGCCAGGGACCGTCACCACATCAGCATCGTGAACGTGGTGCCTCTGTTTTATTCTCTTTGCCCGGGTTATTTTACGGGCATCCCAAGTCCACTTCAGTCCATTTCAAAAGGGGTCTTTCCAGGACCAACGAGAATATGCTGTAAGACTAAGGGGACTTCCACAGGGGCTGTTCCACAACCCGGAGGGGTGGGATGGGGAGGAAGGTGGGAGGGAGGTTCAGGTGGAAAGGGTCAAGGGGATTCCTATGACTGATTCAGGCTTATGTGTAGCCATAAACAACGAACCTCTGTAAAAGTAAAATAAAAATTTAGAAAGGGGCGGGGGGCGCTTTCCTGGTGGCCCAGTGGGTAAAGAGTCTGCCTTGCAGTTCAAGGGGCACCAGTTCGATCTCTGGCTGGGGAAGATCCCACGTGCCTGGGAGCAGCTGGACCATGTGTCCAGTTAGGAGCCAGCGCTCAGCAGCACGTGTGCCCAGAGCTGGTGCTCAGCAACAGAAGAGGCCGCTACAATGGGAGGCCCGCAAAGGGCCGGAGAAAAGGATGGATGAAAATAAATAAATGAAAGACCAAAAGAAGAGGCCAAAATTAAAAAAAAAAAATTAAAAAGGGGTCTTTCCAGGTTACATTCCTTAGTGCAATGGCTGTGTGCAACTTTAGGGTGCAGATGTGGTCACATCTCTTTTCTCTAATTTATTGCTCAAATGTCTAAGGGACAGCTTAGCTGAAAGTAGGTGACTCTTTTGAGAATCCTCCCTCCCCTCCCAGGGATTCTGGAGGTTTATACAGACTCAAGAAGAGCCAGTGTGATCGCCATACCCAAGAGAGTTCTCTCCTCCTCTGATTTCTACTGCAGTTGACTCTCATTACCACAAGGTGTCGCTGTTGGGGACGTACTCTGGGCCACCAGACTGCTAAGGCTCCTTTCTTCTGGACAGAGCCTGCCAGAAGGGCTATTGTGAGTCCATACGGAGGACAATTCCACATCCTCAGTGCATTCTAAAAAAAAACCAAATTCATTTTTATTTTAAACTGTTTGCTTCCTGACCATATCTATGTTTATGCAGGTTTCATGTGCTCCTGAGGCCGTTTAGTGGTTAGTGAGCCAGGGACCGTCACCACATCAGCATCGTGAACGTGGTGCCTCTGTTTTATTCTCTTTGCCCGGGTTATTTTACGGGCATCCCAAGTCCACTTCAGTCCATTTCAAAAGGGGTCTTTCCAGGACCAACGAGAATATGCTGTAAGACTAAGGGGACTTCCACAGGGGCTGTTCCACAACCCGGAGGGGTGGGATGGGGAGGAAGGTGGGAGGGAGGTTCAGGTGGAAAGGGTCAAGGGGATTCCTATGACTGATTCAGGCTTATGTGTAGCCATAAACAACGAACCTCTGTAAAAGTAAAATAAAAATTTAGAAAGGGGCGGGGGGCGCTTTCCTGGTGGCCCAGTGGGTAAAGAGTCTGCCTTGCAGTTCAAGGGGCACCAGTTCGATCTCTGGCTGGGGAAGATCCCACGTGCCTGGGAGCAGCTGGACCATGTGTCCAGTTAGGAGCCAGCGCTCAGCAGCACGTGTGCCCAGAGCTGGTGCTCAGCAACAGAAGAGGCCGCTACAATGGGAGGCCCGCAAAGGGCCGGAGAAAAGGATGGATGAAAATAAATAAATGAAAGACCAAAAGAAGAGGCCAAAATTAAAAAAAAAAAATTAAAAAGGGGTCTTTCCAGGTTACATTCCTTAGTGCAATGGCTGTGTGCAACTTTAGGGTGCAGATGTGGTCACATCTCTTTTCTCTAATTTATTGCTCAAATGTCTAAGGGACAGCTTAGCTGAAAGTAGGTGACTCTTTTGAGAATCCTCCCTCCCCTCCCAGGGATTCTGGAGGTTTATACAGACTCAAGAAGAGCCAGTGTGATCGCCATACCCAAGAGAGTTCTCTCCTCCTCTGATTTCTACTGCAGTTGACTCTCATTACCACAAGGTGTCGCTGTTGGGGACGTACTCTGGGCCACCAGACTGCTAAGGCTCCTTTCTTCTGGACAGAGCCTGCCAGAAGGCTCCGATCCCATCACAAGCTATTGTGAGTCCATACGGAGGACAATTCCACATCCTCAGTGCAGTATTCTATAAAACACGAGCCTTTTCTAGCTGGTCTCTCTGCTTTCATTCTTGCTCTAATGAATTATCCTAAAAGTGGAGAGGAAGCAAAGATTCTCAGAATGTGGAAGAAGGAACTGGTGGTGGAGTTGGGAGAAGTACATTTAAGATGCTCTTTTATACATGAAAACTCTGTATTAGATCATGTCAGGTAACCATGGAGGGAAGCTTTGAGTCATAATTTATAGTGTATATCTATAAAATTGGGCTCACCAAGATCCTTGGGAGAAAAAACAATACCCACTAGAAAGCACAGAAGACTGTTACCTGATTCCCTGTTTACAAGGGTCTAGAATAAAGAGCTCTAGATGGATGAGAAGACCTGAATTCCAGTCCTTGTTCTGGAGTATAAATTGAGTAGTCACTCCATTTCTCTGACCTCTATGTCCAAATCTCTACACGGAGGACAATACCAGTCCCTTTCATCTTGTGGCGGTGGTCTTGAGAGAATCAAATGGATTGATTCAGAAATTGTGACCCCCTATAAAATAAGAAGTCTTTCCCAACAGGTTCTTTTAAAAAAAAAAAAAAAACGTTACAGACTTTATTTTTTGAGCAGTTTCAGGTTTATACAAAAAATGAGCAGAAAGTACAGCGTTCCCATAGGTCGCCTCACTCCCTCTGCAGTTTCTTCTAGTATTGTATTCTTGCATCCATTTGTTACAACTGATGAACCAATATCATACATTATTATGAGCTAAACCCAGAGTTGATGTTAGGCTTCATTCTCCGTGCACTCCATGGGCTCTGACAAATGCTTAGGGACACAGGTCCAGTGTTGCACAGGATGCATTCACTGCCCTCAAAGGACCCTGCACCCCGTTCATCTCCTGTCTCCCCACAACCCCAGCAACCACCGGGCTTTTCACTGACTCTGTAGCTTCGCCTTTCCAGATGTCATAGAGTTGGACTCATACAGTGGGTAGCCTTTCAGATGGGCATTTTTCATTTAGTATTGTAGTTAAAATTGCTCCAGGTCTTTCCATTGATAGCTTTTTTTATTGCTGAAAAATATTCCATTATAAATGTATTCCCAGTCGACATTTTACTTCAAACAAGAGCCCGAAGACTGCATTGTATTACAGTCAATTAAATATCAAGAGCTCCACGAAAAAGAAGAAAGAAGGTGCAAAGGGCAGCTTGATGGGGGGTGGGGTGGAAAGAGAAGAGGTCCTTCACCTCTCCTCACGTTCATGATGATGTTGTGTGTTGGAGGAGGCAGGGATTATGAGCTGGATGTAAATATAAGAACCACGCTATTTCCCTTCTTCTGCCTCTTGGAAACACTCAGCTGCCAGCCACTTGGCCCCTAAGTTCAGGACCAGAAGTACAAGCCCATGCACAGTTTGGGCTTGGTGTCGATAGCAGACTTAGAAAAAAAATGCTAAGGTCTTGTATCTCACACCGCATCACTTCCAGCTTGTAGGGCTGACCCACACAGAGTGCAAAAAAATGCTTGAATGAACTGCTGAGGAAACACGGATGCACCCCAGACTTGGGGACTCAGTGAAAGTGAAGTCACTTAGTCATGTCCAACTCTGCATCTCATGGAAGAGCCACGGAATTCTCCAGGCAAGAATACTGGAGTAGGCAGCCTTTCCTACCCTTCTTCAGGGATCTTTCTAATCCAGGTGTCAAACCCAGGTCTCCCGCATTGCAGGCGAATTCTTTACCATCCCAGCCACCAGGGAGGCCCAAGAATCCTGGAGTGGGGAGCCTATCCCTTCCCCAGGGGATCTTCCAGACCCAGGGATCAAACCGGGGTCTCCTGCAATACAGGCAGATTCTTTACCGACTAAGCTACAAGGCAATCTCTGGGGACTAAGAAAGGTGCAAAGAAGAGGCAGAAAGATCCAGGCATTGATCATCTTGTGATAAAGTTCTGGAGACACTACCACCACGTCCAGGATCCTCTTTACAAGCTGCTGAGCACTGCAGAGCGACTGTGTGCATCAGCTTCAAGTCAAGACATCCCTAAGATCTCTGACAATAAAGCAAATAGCAGCCTGGTGCCAGGCAGTAGACCATAGCTTGTGTACCTAGTTGAAGCCCCATTCTCCTTCTACGGCCAGATCGTCAGCGCCACCCAGTGGTGTAGCTTTCAGGCTCGCTGCACTACCAAAGCCACCTACTAGGGAGGAAGTTATGCCCTGGCTTAAAGCTGGAAGGATTAAAGCCTTTTTTTAAGGTTCAAGATAAGAGACGCTGTGGCAAAAAAACCCAAAGGATTTTAAAAAGCATGGGCAGCTTGATGGGGGTGGGTGGAAGAGAAGAGGTCCTTCACCTCTCCTCACGTTCATGATGATGTTGTGTGTTGGAGGAGGCAGGGATTATGAGCTGGATGTAAATATAAGAACCACGCTATTTCCTTCTTCTGCCTCTTGAAACACTCAGCTGCCAGCCACTTGGCCCCTAAGTTCAGGACCAGAAGTACAAGCCCATGCACAGTTTGGGCTTGGTGTCGATAGCAGACTTAGAAAAAAAATGCTAAGGTCTTGTATCTCACACCGCATCACTTCCAGCTTGTAGGGCTGACCCACACAGAGTGCAAAAAAATGCTTGAATGAACTGCTGAGGAAACACGGATGCACCCCAGACTTGGGGACTCAGTGAAAGTGAAGTCACTTAGTCATGTCCAACTCTGCATCTCATGGAAGAGCCACGGAATTCTCCAGGCAAGAATACTGGAGTAGGCAGCCTTTCCTACCCTTCTTCAGGGATCTTTCTAATCCAGGTGTCAAACCCAGGTCTCCCGCATTGCAGGCGAATTCTTTACCATCCCAGCCACCAGGGAGGCCCAAGAATCCTGGAGTGGGGAGCCTATCCCTTCCCCAGGGGATCTTCCAGACCCAGGGATCAAACCGGGGTCTCCTGCAATACAGGCAGATTCTTTACCGACTAAGCTACAAGGCAATCTCTGGGGACTAAGAAAGGTGCAAAGAAGAGGCAGAAAGATCCAGGCATTGATCATCTTGTGATAAAGCTCTGGAGACACTACCACCACGTCCAGGATCCTCTTTACAAGCTGCTGAGCACTGCAGAGCGACTGTGTGCATCAGCTTCAAGTCAAGACATCCCTAAGATCTCTGACAATAAAGCAAATAGCAGCCTGGTGCCAGGCAGTAGACCATAGCTTGTGTACCTAGTTGAATCCCCATTCTCCTTCTACGGCCAGATCGTCAGCGCCACCCAGTGGTGTAGCTTTCAGGCTCGCTGCACTACCAAAGCCACCTACTAGGGAGGAAGTTATGCCCTGGCTTAAAGCTGGAAGGATTAAAGCCTTCTTTTTAAGGTTCAAGATAAGAGACGCTGTGGCAATAATGAATAAATTGAGAGCTTCAGACTTAATGTCAGAGAATTTTGAGTGATAGAACTTAATCTCAGCAATTACATACACAATTAGTAGCAGGGCTTTGTATTTGGGCTTCGCGCTCTCAGCTTGGGATACTGAACCATTCTGGACAGTGAGGCTGAGATCAGAAGCTAAAGCTCTGCAAAGTGCGGAACTGAGAAGTGGGAGAGAGAAGCTGATCCAGCCCTCCCCTCCAGGCAGAGGAAGTGTTCTTCCCATTTTTGACTCTAGCTACCCATCTCTTCCCTTCCTCTCTCTCATTCTCTTTTTTCTTTGTTTTTGTCCTCTGGGAATACCAGAAGCTGTTTTTCATCTGCCTACACGAGCCATGATGTCTGTGATGGCTGTGGCCATCACATTCACATCTATTCCCTCAGTACCTACTAGAGTATATGTAAGTGCTCGGTAAGTGTTCCTTGTCTCGCTCTCCTTTTAACTTTTCACTGACTTGTTTTCCAGTTTCCTTGAGACAGGACTGCCGCATAGTCCCGCAGCCCATTTTAACCTGTCTTGGGGTACAGCAGGCTTCAAACTTTACCGCCTATTCTGGTTTTCTCAGTGCTTATCAGTTTAATGCTAGGAAAACAATCTGATCAAACAAATATATTCACTGTATTATCAGTTCTTAGTGCTTCAGGAACATTTGTAACTGGAATAAATAATTCTGTAACTGGAAAAATTGACTCGATTTAGAGAAAAGTGCTGATGGATCTAAGCTGAATATTTTTAAAATGCTATATATCCTGTGTGTTAGAAAAAAATAGATATTGCAATTTTAACTACAATTTCCAAGAGTACTGAAAACATGAAAAAACAGAGATAAATTGAAGAAAACGTGTCCAAGACACGTACAGTATTGTATACCATTGTTGTTGAGTTTCTAAGTTGTATCCAGCTCCTTGCGACCCCATGAACTGCAGCACGCCAGGCTTCCCTGTCCTTCACTATCTCCCTGAGTTTGCTCAGACTAATGTCCATTGAGTCAGTGATGCCATCCAACCATCTCATCCTCTGTCACCCCCTTCTCTTGGCCTCAATCTTTCCCAGCATCAAGGTCTTTTCCAATGAGCCAGCTCTTCACATCAGGAAGCCAAAGTGTTGGAGCTTCAGCTTCAGCATCCATCCTTCCCATGAATATTCATTTGGTTTCCTTTAGATGAGGTTGTGAAACTCCTTGCTAGATAGCCCTCCCTGAACCATTCTGGACAGTGAGGCTGAGATCAGAAGCTAAAGCTCTGCAAAGTGCGGAACTGAGAAGTGGGAGAGAGAAGCTGATCCAGCCCTCCCCTCCAGGCAGAGGAAGTGTTCTTCCCATTTTTGACTCTAGCTACCCATCTCTTCCCTTCCTCTCTCTCATTCTCTTTTTTCTTTGTTTTTGTCCTCTGGGAATACCAGAAGCTGTTTTTCATCTGCCTACACGAGCCATGATGTCTGTGATGGCTGTGGCCATCACATTCACATCTATTCCCTCAGTACCTACTAGAGTATATGTAAGTGCTCGGTAAGTGTTCCTTGTCTCGCTCTCCTTTTAACTTTTCACTGACTTGTTTTCCAGTTTCCTTGAGACAGGACTGCCACATAGTCCCGCAGCCCATTTTAACCTGTCTTGGGGTACAGCAGGCTTCAAACTTTACCGCCTATTCTGGTTTTCTCAGTGCTTATCAGTTTAATGCTAGGAAAACAATCTGATCAAACAAATATATTCACTGTATTATCAGTTCTTAGTGCTTCAGGAACATTTGTAACTGGAATAAATAATTCTGTAACTGGAAAAATTGACTCGATTTAGAGAAAAGTGCTGATGGATCTAAGCTGAATATTTTTAAAATGCTATATATCCTGTGTGTTAGAAAAAAATAGATATTGCAATTTTAACTACAATTTCCAAGAGTACTGAAAACATGAAAAAACAGAGATAAATTGAAGAAAACGTGTCCAAGACACGTACAGTATTGTATACCATTGTTGTTGAGTTTCTAAGTTGTATCCAGCTCCTTGCGACCCCATGAACTGCAGCACGCCAGGCTTCCCTGTCCTTCACTATCTCCCTGAGTTTGCTCAGACTAATGTCCATTGAGTCAGTGATGCCATCCAACCATCTCATCCTCTGTCACCCCCTTCTCTTGGCCTCAATCTTTCTCAGCATCAAGGTCTTTTCCAGTGAATCAGCTCTTCACATCAGGAAGCCAAAGTGTTGGAGCTTCAACTTCAACATCAGTCCTTCCAATGAATATTCATTTGGTTTCCTTTAGGATTGACAGGTTTGATCTCCTTGCTGTCAAAAGGACTTTGGTGCTCAACTCTTTTATCTGTACACGACTTCTGAAAAACCATAGCTTTGACTATATGGACCTTTGTTGGCAAGTGATGTCTCTGTTTTCTAATATGCTGTCTAGGCTCATCATAACTTTTGTTCCAAGGAGAAAGTGTCTTAATTTCGTGACCGCAGTCACCATCTGTGGTGATTTTGGAGCCTGAGAGGAGGGTATGGATATTCTGTAGGAAAAATAATAGCATTGTCAGTGTTGTCACAGAATTTAGAACATAAGGTGGGGTGAGAGGTCAAGTACTAATACCATTACAAAATTATATGGTATTGCAGACACAATTGTCAAGCCCTCAGAATATGAACTCCATGAAGGACAAGGAACCTGAGGGTGAGTGTAGTGGGAGGAACCTAATTTAGATGAATGACCCAGGGAAGATGTCTGGGGTGAGGTGATCTTTGAGTTGAGAGGAGAGAGATGAGCGGTGAGAGTTAGGTGATAAGTGAATAGACCAGCCTCAGTGAAGACTTGGGAAGATTTTGGAACTTTTTAAAAAAATTTTTGGCCTCTTTTATTGGTTTTTATTTATTTATTTTCATCCAACTTTATTCTTTGGCCTGTGTGGGCCTCCCATTGCAGTGGCCTCTCTCGTTGCAGAGCACTGGCTCCGAGCGCATGCACTCCAGAGTGCTGGCTCCTAATTGGACACACCCGTCCCACCACTCCGTGGCATATGGGATCGTTCCTGGCTAGGGATCGAACCAGCGCCCCTTGCACTGCAAGGCAGTCTATTTACCCACTGGACCACCAGGGAAGCCCAAGATCTTGGTACATTTTGATAGAAAAAAATTATTATGGGCGATTATTTATTTTATTATGGGTGAATTTTAAAAGATGAGTATATAAAAATGAAACCACAGAAAACTCCTGGTAAATAAATACCGGTCAATTTCTGATCATTTGATAGTCATGCTCCAAGAGTATGACTGAGATTCAACTGCATTCCATACAAGAAGGTTTGTTTGTTTGACTGCACCAAGTCTTAGTTGGGGCCCTTGAAGTCTTCCATGTTAGTGTCAGCATGCGGGATCTTTATGACATGCAAACTCTTAGGTGCAGCATGTGAGATCTAGTTCCCCAACTGAGGATCGATGCTCAGGGATCTCCTTGTGAAACCCGTCAGTCAAACCATTTTGTTGGTTGGCAAGTGATGTCTCTGTTTTCTAATATGCTGTCTAGGCTCATCATAACTTTTGTTCCAAGGAGAAAGTGTCTTAATTTCGTGACCGCAGTCACCATCTGTGGTGATTTTGGAGCCTGAGAGGAGGGTATGGATATTCTGTAGGAAAAATAATAGCATTGTCAGTGTTGTCACAGAATTTAGAACATAAGGTGGGGTGAGAGGTCAAGTACTAATACCATTACAAAATTATATGGTATTGCAGACACAATTGTCAAGCCCTCAGAATATGAACTCCATGAAGGACAAGGAACCTGAGGGTGAGTGTAGTGGGAGGAACCTAATTTAGATGAATGACCCAGGGAAGATGTCTGGGGTGAGGTGATCTTTGAGTTGAGAGGAGAGAGATGAGCGGTGAGAGTTAGGTGATAAGTGAATAGACCAGCCTCAGTGAAGACTTGGGAAGATTTTGGAACTTTTTAAAAAAAAATTTTTGGCCTCTTTTATTGGTTTTTATTTATTTATTTTCATCCAACTTTATTCTTTGGCCTGTGTGGGCCTCCCATTGCAGTGGCCTCTCTCGTTGCAGAGCACTGGCTCCGAGCGCATGCACTCCAGAGTGCTGGCTCCTAATTGGACACACCCGTCCCACCACTCCGTGGCATATGGGATCGTTCCTGGCTAGGGATCGAACCAGCGCCCCTTGCACTGCAAGGCAGTCTATTTACCCACTGGACCACCAGGGAAGCCCAAGATCTTGGTACATTTTGATAGAAAAAAATTATTATGGGCGATTATTTATTTTATTATGGGTGAATTTTAAAAGATGAGTATATAAAAATGAAACCACAGAAAACTCCTGGTAAATAAATACCGGTCAATTTCTGATCATTTGATAGTCATGCTCCAAGAGTATGACTGAGATTCAACTGCATTCCATACAAGAAGGTTTGTTTGTTTGACTGCACCAAGTCTTAGTTGGGGCACTTGAAGTCTTCCATGTTAGTGTCAGCATGCGGGATCTTTATGACATGCAAACTCTTAGGTGCAGCATGTGAGATCTAGTTCCCCAACTGAGGATCGAGCCAGGGATCCCTGCACTGGAAACTCAGAGTCTTAGCCACCGCTCCCCAGGGGCATCCCAGATTTCCCCATTCTTGTTCCAGAATACTTAGAATTGGGTTACCCTGGGAGATGGGGTTTTGCAGAACAATATCAGAGACCTTGCTTGAGGTAGTCAGTGTGAACCCTATCTTTGTTCCCTTTTGCTCCTATATTCTGTGTAGAGCTGCTCCATCTTCAGCTGCAAAGATGGCAGCTGGAAAGTGTCAGCCAGGGCCCAGGCATGGTCAGGAGGAGGACATGGCCAAGGACAAGGAGACATGTTAACAAAGGAAGTCACATTCGGGAAAAGGCAGGGTCCGTAGAGATCACGGATGAGAACAGGCATGGCAGAGAGTGCTGATAAAATCCGTGTTAAATGTGGAAGAGAGTCTCTCTCCTAGGAACCTGCAGGTTTCTTGAAAGGCCTCATTTACATGTTTGCAATCTGTTAGTTACTACCAACAGTGGATATTAAAGGTCACAACAAGGAAGAGATTTTACACCTAAATACAACGAGAACGCCACCTCATACTTTCCTTAGTGGAAACAAAGTAGTCTGAAGAAGAATCTGTGAAGAAGTAGTCTGAATAAATAACCCCTGGTGAATGTTAAAAGAATCAGTACACAATTTTCTACAATAGAAGTTCTGGTGAAGGAGTGTCTAGTCCCATACGAAGATTCCATCTGAGAGGCGGCATGTAAGTCTATTCATGTTATGTCAAATTTTCTTAACCTTTAACTATTAATGAATCTAGAGCAAATGAGTATGACCCAGGTCCAGGAGAATGGTTGGAGAGTGATTTTATTTTTTAAATAAAACAATCAAATTTATTTGTTGGTTTATTTTGACCGTGTCAGATCTTAGTTGCGACATAAGAAATCTTCAGTTGCAGCATGTGAACTCTTAGTTTCTGCATGTGGAATCTAGTTCCCTGACCAGGGATTGAACCTGGCCCTCCCTGCATTGGGTATGTGGAGTCATAGCCAGTGGACCACCAGGGAAATCCTCTGAAGAATGATTTTAGGAACACTAAAAGGCTAAACATACCAACTAGCTCCTTCTATCATCTATTTTCATCTGTTTTTCCCTTAAAAATTCACTATCAGCTTAAAAGCATTGTCCTTACTGTGTCTCCCGCCCATCAAGATCCCATGACTTGCACTTTATCAGGTATCAGTGCTCTGGGCCTCGAGGGAGAGAAAACCCTGACTCTGACTTAGATAATTTATTATTTCACTATTAGACAATTTATTATTTATTATTATGGGATGTCCAAGTTTGAGCAAACTTCAGGCATCGTTCAGCCGTTGGCCTCAGTGATGTCACCAAGTACCCAAGTTCTTTCCATCTCTTCTTGCTCATCTTCTGTGAGTGGTTTCTCCCTGGGCCTGGCTCCCTTCATGGTTGAACATTAGCTGTAGCAGCTTCGGGTATTAGGGACACATATGATCCCATCTGCGGGGAAAAGTGGGACATCTCTTCCATTTTTAAAAAGTGTTGGCCTCTTTTATTGGTTGTTGATTTATTATTTTCATCCATCTTTATTTTATGGCCTGTGGGGGATTCCCGTTGCAATGGCCTCTCTCGTTGCAGAGCACCGGCTCTGGGTGCACGCGCTCAAGAGCGCTGGCTTGTAATTGGACACACTGGTCCAGCCACTGACTCTTGGGTTTGCTCTATGGATCTCCTTTGCTTCATGGCTTTTTGTTCCCCATTTATATGTTTCAGACTCGAGGACCCATGAACATTCTATTCCTGTAGGCTCACCGTGGCCACTGCCCCATGCCACTCCACGGACCACCATTGCTGTAGATCCTACCATCAGGCTTCGCTAAGCTGACTGAGCTCTGGAGCTTCATGGAAACGGCAAAGGCCAGGAGAAGTGAGTGAGAGGTGAGAGGCACATGGCATTGTCTAGGTCGCGAACAGACAAAAATGTAGCATGCCTTCTTTGCTGTTCCAGCTTTGATGTGTGTGAAGTGGGAAGGAGGCTGCAAGTGTGGGAATGTTCTATATATGCACATGCTTGTATACCTGTATATGTATGTCTTGTCAGCAAACAGCTAAAATGAGGAGCCACCTTAAACCTGAGTCTCTCTCCATTGGTTTAGTCTCACGTTCTCTCACTCTCTTCTGCAGTAGGGAGCAATCTCACCGGGCACTTAAGCGCTTCTTAAATCTCCAGTGATTCGTGAGTGATCATGGCACTCTGATCTTTCTTTTCCTCTTATGCTACATCTAAACAGAGGTCATTTCCTTTCAGCAGTCTTAATAACAGAGTTTGAGTTAAGAGGAGGTCACCTCAGGTTTGGTTCTGGACTAATGGGAAACTACTGGGTTTCTTGATGGTCTGTCATCATATTAAGAAAATAATACAGAGTTTAAAAATGTTTTAAATTTTATATTGGGGGCTTCCCCTGCTGGTCCAGTGGGTAAGGACACCGCCTTGCAGTTCAAGGGGCGCCGGTTCGAGCCCTGGCCTGGGAAGATCCCACGTGCCGTGGAGCGGCTGGACCGATGTGTCCAATTACCGAGCCGGAGCTCTGGAGTGCATGAGCCCAGAGCCAGTGCTCTGTGACAACAGAGGCCACTGCGTTGGGAAGCCCACATGGGCCAAAGAACAAAGATGGATGAATATGGACAAATGAAAGACCAATAGAAGTGGCCCGCCCAACCCCTGCCCAAAATAAATAAATAAATAAATCTTTAAAAATAATTTTTTTTTTTATATTGGGGCATGGTCGATTAACAGTGTTAGTTTCAGGTGTACAGCAAAGTGATTCATTCATACATATACTTGTATCTGTTCTTTTTCCAAATTCTTTTCCCATTTAGTTTGTTACAGAATATTAAACAGAGTTCCCTGTGCTATATAGTAGCTTCTTGTTGGTTATCTAGTTAAAATATAGCAGTGTGTACATGACAATCCCAAACTCCCAATCTGTCCCCTCCCTCCCCATGCACCCTTCCCCCCGGTAACCATAAGCTCTTGTTTCTTTTTAAAATTTTGGCCTCCTTTTTTTTTATTGGTTTTTTATTTATTCATTTTCATCCATCTGTATTCTTTGACCTGTAGGGACCTGCCATCGCAGTAGCCCCTCTCGTTGCAGAGCACTGGCTCCGGGTGCATGCACTCCAGAGTGCTGGCTCCTAATTGGACACACCGGTCTAGCCACTCTGTGGCACGTGGGATCTTCCCTCACCAGGGATCAAACCAGTGCCCCTTGCACTGCAAGGCAGACTCTTTACCTACTGGACCACCAGGAAAGCCCTAACCATAAGTTCCTTATCTAAGTTCATGGGTCTGTGTCTTGTAAACAAGTCCATTTGCATCAGTGTTTTTAGACTCTACATGTAAGCAGAAATAGGACATTTGTCTTTCCCCAGTTTACCTCACTTAGTATAATATTCCCCAGGTGCATCCAAGTTGCTGCAGATGGCATTATTTCATTCTTTCTATGGCTGAATAATATTCCATTGTTCATATGTACCACATCTTCTTTACCCATTCCTCTGTGGATGGACATTTAGGTTGCTTCCATCTCTTGGCTATTGTAAACAGTGCTTCAGTGAATGCTGGGGTGCATGTGTCCTTTCAAACCGTGGTTTTCTCTGGATATATGCCCAGGAGGATTACTAGATCACATAGCAGCTCTATTTTTAGTTTCTTAAATACTAGCCAGTGCTCTGTGACAACAGAGGCCACTGCGTTGGGAAGCCCACATGGGCCAAAGAACAAAGATGGATGAATATGGACAAATGAAAGACCAATAGAAGTGGCCCGCCCAACCCCTGCCCAAAATAAATAAATAAATAAATCTTTAAAAATAATTTTTTTTTTTATATTGGGGCATGGTCGATTAACAGTGTTAGTTTCAGGTGTACAGCAAAGTGATTCATTCATACATATACTTGTATCTGTTCTTTTCCAAATTCTTTTCCCATTTAGTTTGTTACAGAATATTAAACAGAGTTCCCTGTGCTATATAGTAGCTTCTTGTTGGTTATCTAGTTAAAATATAGCAGTGTGTACATGACAATCCCAAACTCCCAATCTGTCCCCTCCCTCCCCATGCACCCTTCCCCCCGGTAACCATAAGCTCTTGTTTCTTTTTAAAATTTTGGCCTCCTTTTTTTTTATTGGTTTTTTATTTATTCATTTTCATCCATCTGTATTCTTTGACCTGTAGGGACCTGCCATCGCAGTAGCCCCTCTCGTTGCAGAGCACTGGCTCCGGGTGCATGCACTCCAGAGTGCTGGCTCCTAATTGGACACACCGGTCTAGCCACTCTGTGGCACGTGGGATCTTCCCTCACCAGGGATCAAACCAGTGCCCCTTGCACTGCAAGGCAGACTCTTTACCTACTGGACCACCAGGAAAGCCCTAACCATAAGTTCCTTATCTAAGTTCATGGGTCTGTGTCTTGTAAACAAGTCCATTTGCATCAGTGTTTTTAGACTCTACATGTAAGCAGAAATAGGACATTTGTCTTTCCCCAGTTTACCTCACTTAGTATAATATTCCCCAGGTGCATCCAAGTTGCTGCAGATGGCATTATTTCATTCTTTCTATGGCTGAATAATATTCCATTGTTCATATGTACCACATCTTCTTTACCCATTCCTCTGTGGATGGACATTTAGGTTGCTTCCATGTCTTGGCTATTGTAAACAGTGCTTCAGTGAATGCTGGGGTGCATGTGTCCTTTCAAACCGTGGTTTTCTCTGGATATATGCCCAGGAGTGGGATTACTAGATCACATAGCAGCTCTATTTTTAGTTTCTTAAATACTATGGATACTGAAACAAAAGTAAAACTCTTCCAATCCCAGAAGCTATTGACTGGCAGTCAGCACATACTTCTCATGCCCTCAGGGAAATACAGCTTCATTTTATAGCCCATTGAATTCACCCTTTCAACGTGTGGCTTATTTCCATATGTGCTTGTGTGTGGCTTATTTCCATATGTGCTCGCGTGCGCCCTCGTGTCCGACTCTTGGCGACCCCAGGACTGTGGCCTGCCAGGCTCCTCTGTCCATGGGTTTCTCCAGGCAAGATTATTGGAGTGGGAAGCCATTCCCTTTTCCAGGGGGATCTTCCAGACCCAGGGATTGAACCCAGGTCTCCTGCATTGCAGGCAGATGCTTTACCATCTGAGCCACTAGGGAAGCTGGCAGTGCTGTGCTGCCACCCGGTTGTGCCGATGAGTCACAGAGCACCGAGGCAGGCCTCTGTTCACTGCCGTGACACCCTCTATGCCGTGTGCACGGATGCACGGCTGTGCTTAGCACAGTTGTCCTCACGGCGCTCACAGGCCAACACAGCACACTCAATGTGATCGGATCACAGCCACACATGACACGGCTGTCCCAGCCAGACTACATTCTGTTCTTTGTTGGTCCTAAAGGCAGAAATGAGTGCAAAGCTTCCTATGGATGTGTAATCCACAACAAGATAAAATCAGGCCAAGAAGAACAGGGAAAGGTGTACATATAAAGTACACATATACAAAACATGCGTCTATATATGAGTATAGATACATGCTTTAAAAGTAAAGGCTTTCTTCTACATTTCTTGATTGTCTGATGGGAAAACTATGGAAAATTCATTTAAGCTGTACTTTTCTCACCGAGGAGAAACTGTTTTGCTGAAGCCCTAAAGCTTAATCTGCCCATTCACCCATGCACCATGAAGTTCCAATTTTTTCTAGCCTGCAGGCAAGCAGTTCAGCAACTCATTTTCAAATGCAAACATTGTGCTTCAGTGAATGCTGGGGTGCATGTGTCCTTTCAAACCGTGGTTTTCTCTGGATATATGCCCAGGAGTGGGATTACTAGATCACATAGCAGCTCTATTTTTAGTTTCTTAAATACTATGGATACTGAAACAAAAGTAAAACTCTTCCAATCCCAGAAGCTATTGACTGGCAGTCAGCACATACTTCTCATGCCCTCAGGGAAATACAGCTTCATTTTATAGCCCATTGAATTCACCCTTTCAACGTGTGGCTTATTTCCATATGTGCTTGTGTGTGGCTTATTTCCATATGTGCTCGCGTGCGCCCTCGTGTCCGACTCTTGGCGACCCCAGGACTGTGGCCTGCCAGGCTCCTCTGTCCATGGGTTTCTCCAGGCAAGATTATTGGAGTGGGAAGCCATTCCCTTTTCCAGGGGGATCTTCCAGACCCAGGGATTGAACCCAGGTCTCCTGCATTGCAGGCAGATGCTTTACCATCTGAGCCACTAGGGAAGCTGGCAGTGCTGTGCTGCCACCCGGTTGTGCCGATGAGTCACAGAGCACCGAGGCAGGCCTCTGTTCACTGCCGTGACACCCTCTATGCCGTGTGCACGGATGCACGGCTGTGCTTAGCACAGTTGTCCTCACGGCGCTCACAGGCCAACACAGCACACTCAATGTGATCGGATCACAGCCACACATGACACGGCTGTCCCAGCCAGACTACATTCTGTTCTTTGTTGGTCCTAAAGGCAGAAATGAGTGCAAAGCTTCCTATGGATGTGTAATCCACAACAAGATAAAATCAGGCCAAGAAGAACAGGGAAAGGTGTACATATAAAGTACACATATACAAAACATGCGTCTATATATGAGTATAGATACATGCTTTAAAAGTAAAGGCTTTCTTCTACATTTCTTGATTGTCTGATGGGAAAACTATGGAAAATTCATTTAAGCTGTACTTTTCTCACCGAGGAGAAACTGTTTTGCTGAAGCCCTAAAGCTTAATCTGCCCATTCACCCATGCACCATGAAGTTCCAATTTTTTCTAGCCTGCAGGCAAGCAGTTCAGCAACTCATTTTCAAATGCAAACATTTTGGATGGTTGGAAAAAGGAGATGTCTCACATACCTAGAATATCACAACATTTAATAGCTTGAGATGTTTTGTTGTTGTTGTTGTTGTTGTTCTACAATGACCCGGTCTCCTAATTTACAGGTGGATAGTCTAGGATGTTCACCCGACTGTCAGCATGGGCCCCTGCAGATTAGAACTTGGGGAGTATGCTTTACCGCACCATAACCTCTCATTTCTCTCCAATCATTCATCCAAGGAACGACAGGAAGGATGTGTGTCTTTATGCAGTAAATGGGGAAATTAGACTGC
Organism: Tragulus kanchil; assembly: GCA_022376925.1. Classification (NCBI taxonomy): domain Eukaryota; kingdom Metazoa; phylum Chordata; class Mammalia; order Artiodactyla; family Tragulidae; genus Tragulus; species Tragulus kanchil. The sequence goes on along the minus strand of JAIOJX010000030.1, from coordinate 16,861,635 downwards.
AAGCTCTGTGAGGGCAGGGGCCATGGGGTGTACAGGCGTGCAGCCCCTGTGCCTAGCTCGTGTGCAACACTCTGCAAAGGTTGGTTGATCCAATGATGAAACTGAGAAGCAAAGGCAAAAAAGCTTGACTGAGTGGCCTGGCCTCCACAGGACCCCTGAAGGTGCAAGAAGAGGTGGGAAGACAGAATTAGAACTGCCCTCTGGTGGTCAGCCTGTGCTCTGGCTTCTCTCCCTTCTCCTCCTCTCTGGAATCGGTTCACTACACTGTGGCCAGAGGTGTTTAAAATGCAGTCCAGAGCACCATTCTCTTTACTACAACCCTCCAACCCCCCACCGGGTCTTCCCATACCATTTCTTTTAAGTCAGAACTCCTTACTACCTCTGCCTTCACCCCGTCCCCTACTCTTCGCTCTCTCAGCTTCACCCATAACGGCCCCCGACTTGGTAAAATGCCTTAGGCTTTACAGCTTTTGCACTGGCTTCCTATGGATGTGTAATCCACAACAAGATAAAATCAGGCCAAGAAGAACAGGGAAAGGTGTACATATAAAGTACACATATACAAAACATGCGTCTATATATGAGTATAGATACATGCTTTAAAAGTAAAGGCTTTCTTCTACATTTCTTGATTGTCTGATGGGAAAACTATGGAAAATTCATTTAAGCTGTACTTTTCTCACCGAGGAGAAACTGTTTTGCTGAAGCCCTAAAGCTTAATCTGCCCATTCACCCATGCACCATGAAGTTCCAATTTTTTCTAGCCTGCAGGCAAGCAGTTCAGCAACTCATTTTCAAATGCAAACATTTTGGATGGTTGGAAAAAGGAGATGTCTCACATACCTAGAATATCACAACATTTAATAGCTTGAGATGTTTTGTTGTTGTTGTTGTTGTTGTTCTACAATGACCCGGTCTCCTAATTTACAGGTGGATAGTCTAGGATGTTCACCCGACTGTCAGCATGGGCCCCTGCAGATTAGAACTTGGGGAGTATGCTTTACCGCACCATAACCTCTCATTTCTCTCCAATCATTCATCCAAGGAACGACAGGAAGGATGTGTGTCTTTATGCAGTAAATGGGGAAATTAGACTGCAAGCTCTGTGAGGGCAGGGGCCATGGGGTGTACAGGCGTGCAGCCCCTGTGCCTAGCTCGTGTGCTACACTCTGCAAAGGTTGGTTGATCCAATGATGAAACTGAGAAGGAAAGGAAAAAAAGCTTGACTGAGTGGCCTGGCCTTCACAGGACCCCTGAAGGTGCAAGAAGAGGTGGGAAGACAGAATTAGAACTGCCCTCTGGTGGTCAGCCTGTGCTCTGGCTTCTCTCCCTTCTCCTCTCTGGAATCGGTTCACTACACTGTGGCCAGAGGTGTTTAAAATGCAGTCCAGAGCACCATTCTCTTTACTACAACCCTCCAACCCCCCACCGGGTCTTCCCATACCATTTCTTTTAAGTCGGAACTCCTTACTACCTCTGCCTTCACCCCGTCCCCTACTCTTCGCTCTCTCAGCTTCACCCATAACGGCCCCCGACTTGGTAAAATGCCTTAGGCTTTACAGCTTTTGCACTGGCCGTTCCCTCCTTCTCTCTCTCTTTTTCTCTCTTTGCTAGATCTGCTCTTCTTGCCTTCAGGTCTCAGATTCATTGCCTCTTGGAGAGGCCTAATTTAAAATATCTCTCCCCACCTGTTCGCTGTCACCTATTTTCATTTTCTTGTGTACATGCTGTTGTTTCATCGCTGATCCTTTTCTGTTTGCCACCCCATCGACTGTAGTACGCTCAATCTCCTCTGGCCTCCACGGCCTCCCTGGGCGTGCTCAAATTCATGGCCGTAATGAATGAGTGGTATATATCACTACCTAAAATTCTCCAATTTGGTGCCAGGTCCCAAAACAGTGTTTGGTTTTTAGGCTTTTTATAAAATATTGCTGAGCGTCACAGGGGTGGATGATGAGGATGAATGGATGAGTCAATGTGTGATCAATAACCGAAGGTAGCCCCCGGGAGGCGGCCCCTACAGACCACGCCCTCGCTGCGCGCCGGGAGTCGGCGGAACTCGAGGGCGGCGGTAGCGGTTTCCCTTCGAAGAGCCGGCGGGATCTTACGGGAGCACACAGGAAAGGCCGGGCGGCGAGCGGGACCAGCCGTGGTGAGTGCGGCGGTGCTGGCGCGGGGAGCCGGGAGCGGGGAGCGGGTTTGGGGGACCGTGCAGGGGCTGGCGCCGAGGACCGGGGCCTGGGGCTGAGCCCCGGGGGCTCGGCCTAAGCGGGGCGCCGTCGGAACGCCGGCCCGAGCGGAGGGTGGGAGCGAGGGCCGGTGGAACGGCACCCGGAGCGGTCCGAGCATCGGATGGCGGGGTTCCTGCTGCCACCACGGGAGGCAGGTGTCCTGAGTCCCGGAGCGGTCTCTAACTTCTGTGACCCTGATTTTTTCTGGGGACCCTGGGGAGGCGCGGAGGCGGAGAGGGGAGAGAGCAATTCAGCTAATTTATTTGCAAAATAGGGCTAATGGTTTCTGGTCGATTGATTCATTCATTCCAGGCGCGTTACTAGGCTCTGCATAATAGACAGAACCTGCTGTTTGTGAGGGTTCACCGTCTAATTGGGAAAGTGCCGCCTTAAGTGGGGAGGACGGAATACAATCAGAATCTGGGAGTTCTGGGCGAGAAGGGGCGAGACAAGCATTTCGGATGAGACATGGAACCGGTAGTGGAATGACTTACGTGCCAGCTTGTATTTTTTCAGGTGATTGGGAAATAAGAATTCTGTTGGGTACTTAGAAAGCATATACATTGGTAACTAATATATTGCATGTTATTATTGCAATGACAGCTTACAGAAGGAGGAATTTACAAAGTGCATCTACACCCCTTACAATGGCGACTTTAGAGCCAAATGAGTTAATGAGAGCAGCTGTGGCCACGTGTTACCTGATCAGGTGTGAAAACCCCATCAGGTGTGGTTCACAGCCAAATGAGTTAATCAGAGCAGGTGTATCCTTTTACTCATGAAAAGATGGAGACAGGTTAAATGACTTATCCAGGCTCTCACTGCCAATACGTGTCAAAAGTAGGACTTGAATCTGGGCCTCAGTCTTAGTCTTTTCCACTACATGAGGTTGCCTGCGTGTTTCTGCCCTGTAGACCCATTCATTTGTGACACAAGGATTCCAGTGGGTCGTGGGCGGCTTTAAAACAGACTCTTAGCAACTCTCACATTGTTCTCTAACTTCTGTCCTTGCTCTGTGTATTTTATCTGCACTCCAGTGTGACTTCCTTCACACTGAGTCCCAAATCTCTACCTTCTATCCAGACAAAGTCTCCTGACTTCAAACTGCTAAGTGCAGACATCCATTGATCAAAACTCTGTATCTCCTACACGAAGTGTAATACCTTTCTTCATGAACCGACTCTGAATCTCATTGTTCAGTAAGCTGCTCAAGTACAAACCCTCTAGGATCAATTGACCACTAAGTGCTGCCAAATTCTATTTTCTAAAGATCTCCCAAATCCATCCCCTCCCATTTCCTTTGTTCTTTCCTTCATTTCTGTGTCTAGAGATTGTAGTGACTTCCTGCCGGCTCTTTGTAGCTTTGAGCTCAGCTTCTTCCATCCCATTTCCTGTTCTGCTACAAAGTGATCTTTCCACAGTCCAGATGTGTTCCTCACGTGCTTAAACCCCCTCAGGGTTTTTGTCATCTTCAGTGTGATTTCCAAAGTCTTTAGCATGGATTCAAGGTCCTGCCTGATTTTTCCTGACCTCCCGTACCTTCCCCATCCTTTATTTCCAAACTACTATTTCTCAGTGTGATGCTGACCGCCACGAGAAGCGATGGGAGTACTGCTTAATAATGAAGAAGATGATGTTGAAAACTTGGTCCCTGCACAGGTGCCAAATTGAGTCTTGGAGGCCAAGTTTTGGGTGACGTAGAAAGAGATCGCTGTGTTGCTTTGCCCGGCAAAGGGGGACACGAGAGGATCATGCCCTCCCTACCTGTGTGTCTCAACTCTGGGGGACTTGGTGAGGAGTTTTATGGGAACGGTTTAAAGGCAGGGTTGTTAATGAGGATCAGGTGTGCAGGGCCTGCTGCCCTTTCATCTGGCCTCAGGTGGTTTCCTGATGGACCCTGGTGCTCGAGGTTATCTCGCTGTGACCTCAGGAATGAGGAATGCTCCATCAGATGATTAGCATCTTCGCCTTGTTGGGGTTTTAGTTCCCTGGTAGAGCTCAAAGTGTCCTTTGTGTCCCTTGAGGCAGAACCAGGACCCCGCCACAGGGCTGCACTGTTGTTGGCTGCCTTCTCCTCCCTGTCTCTGTCCGCCCTCCCTTCCCTGATTAGCAGCTGCTTGAATCTGCCCTTTGTACCTCAGGGACGCGGTCAAGAAATGGGGGGGACACAGAAAGGCTTTCGTGCCCGGGAGCCCCACAGGCTCCTGCTCTGTTTCACTGACAGCCCAACCAGCCCAAGCCAGAACCTCCGGGTAATGCCCAAGAATCTGCCTTTTAAACACGTTCTTTGAATTTTCGCAAGGCTTTCCCTAGAGCTTGAGAGGCCTCTTTCTTTTCTTCCCTGTTCACCCTGCTCTCTACACCTGACTGCCCACGTGGGTGTCCCTGAGCTTGCCTCGCTGTGCTCGATGCCTGTGTGCACACCCGTCTCCTTAGCTTCTCCTTGGGTGCTCCTCCTCATTCTTCAAGACCCAGGGTGAACGTCGTGCCCTCTGGGAAGACTTCCCCATTCACGGACCACCGTATCACCTCCTGTCTCCATGAGGTCATTCTCGTGGCTTCTCACAGAGCCACGACTTAGCCCTCGGTGGCCTTCCCCCAGTGTTACCATCAGAAATTGTGTAATGGGTTTGTACTTACGGGTTTAACAGCTGCCAGCGCTTGAGCACAGAGACTTGTGCTTCTCGGCCCAGCACCCAGCTCGGGGCCTAGCAGGTTGAATGGGTGTGTGCTTCAGGGCCGGGTGGAGGGGCATCTCTTTATCACCTGTGCTTTTGGGCTCCTGTGTGTACCATCCTGGACCGTGGCCCTGATTCACAGGAAGGTAGGCTCCCTGCCACCCGCTTCACACGTGGCTGGTGACAAGAGGATTTCTGGCCTTGAGTGGAATTTTAACCAATGGCGATGTTGAAGACAAAATTATGTAGTGATACTTGTTAAAGCCTGGTAAGGCAGACTTCACTCAAGGGTGGGCGGAGGCATCTGGGTGGACGTGGAGACCACTGCAGGGGTGGTCTTGGAGTGAGAGGACGAGGCTGGACTCAGCTCTGATCCCAGTGAGGACAAATGGGGGTTTATAGCCAAGAAACAGGCTGGACATCAGTGGATGCAGTATTGCCAAGAGGAAACACCAGGGGTAACGGGGACTCTGATTAGGTGACTCGGGAATTCTTGCTGAAGGCATACCAGGGTGATAAGGTATCCAAGGTGACCAGGAACCAACGGCGGAGGTCGGGGATTTTCACTCAACTGGGTAGGATTCTGGCTCAGACTGGCTTCTACAAGGGCAGAGTTGGAAGCCCAGGCTAAGGCCTAGTCCAGCAGGGCTCAGACCCTGATTAGATTTAGGTCAAGAAAGAATCAGTGGTTAAAGGGAGCAATAAAAAAGACCAATGTGGGACTCTGCGACCCTATGGACTGTCCACCAGGCTCCTCTGACTGGCATTCTCCAGGCAGGAACACGGGAGTGGGTTGCCATGCCCTCCTGCAGGGGATCTTCCCGACCCAGGGATCGAACCTGTGTCTCCTCTGTCTCTTGCACTGGCAGGCGGGTTCTTTACCACTAGTGCTACCGAAGAACTAGAATCTGCCGCAAAAGCAGCTGCCCCTTCCCTCCTCCCGCCCTCCTTGGTTTGTTTACCTCATGTACACGTAGTTAAAAACGTTCTCTGTCTGTCTAGAACGATTTTATTTATTTTTCAAAAATTTAGAAAATGCATTGCAATTTAAAACATAAGTATCACATATCTTACAAGCAAGAGGGAACTACTTAAAAGTTTTGTGTGTTTGCTTCAGTTTTTTATTTATATTTGTATTTGAACATCAGTGGTAAATAACAATTTCATAAGACTTTTTATGTAAAAGCAAAGTATTTTTCATTTTCTGCATATCAACAAAAATTCTTAGTGAAGAAAAATTTAATGTAGGTAGGGGGAAAATGTTCCTCAACACTCATAGGGTTCCTAGCTGGGTCTGCAAATTGACAAAAGACAGATTAAGAGGAGGAAATCATACAGGTTAACTAATGTTAAGTTCTACATGCCACGAGAACCTACATAAGGAAATGAGGACCCAAGGAAACAGATCTGAGTGGTTTTTTTTGCAGGGAGAAGCACGAGAGGGTAAAGAGTACGAAGTGATTGTAGCAAGTGAGAATCTTAGCATGGCGAGCATGTCAGGAATCCTTCCAGCTGGGTATGGGGCAGGCGCCCCTCACTGGAGGGTATGTGATCTGTTTTAGAGAAGAGGCAAGGTGGAGAGGTGGTCAGAGTGACCTTCCTGCCTCTGCCGTTTTCCCATAGCCCTTCCCAATAAGATATCCACCCTTGCCACGGTGCCGTGTTTGGGGATAGCAGGTCTTTTGGGCCAGGGGGTTGATTTTTATTTTACTTTTAACTTTTATAGAGTTTTGTTGTTTACAGCTACATAGGGGATAACATGTCTTGAAGCTTATCTCATTCCACAGTTAGTAAGGTGCCAGATCTTATTTTGGATGCAGAGTTCCTGCAGTGACCAGCGCAATCAAAGTCCTTACTCTCTTGGAGTTTACAGTCCATGATAAGTGCTGTGAAGAAAAACAGAAGACTGTCTATGGCCACTTTGTTTTTGGGTCTGTGTGCTCAGTGGCTTTGTCGTGTCTGACTAACCCTATGGACTGTAGCCCACCAGGCTCCTCTGTCCATGGAATTTTCTAGACAAGAATACTGGAGTGGGTTGCCATAAAGTTATGCTAATTTACCTTCTTATAGGAGTGTGCGACAGTCAATCTCACTTTATTTTGTCATTATTGAACATGATCATTTTAAAGTTTTGTTAATTTTACAGGTGAATCGTGACAGTTCTTTGTCATTTTCATGTCTTTGATTAACTTGGAAGTTGAGCATTTTTACAGAGCTATGTGCATTTCCTCTTCACTGAATTTTCTATAAATGTTCTCTTATTCATGAGAAAGCCTCATGTTTTCTCTTGTTTTGAATAATCCCTTTACTAATTTAATTACTAATTTGTTAATAAGCACTTTATATATGATAGATAAGCAGATACTCAAAACAGAGGTATAGAGACTGTAAGAAGAAAGTAGACAGGACTCCTAGAATTCCTTTCCTCTCTTCTAACTCTTCCCTTTCTTCCTTCTAAGAAAAGGTGATGCGAGAAGAAAAAGTGTAGTTCAGGTGGAGAGTCAAGGTCAAAGTCTAATCGCTAAGCTGTGTCTGACTCTTTGCAGCCCCTGGACGAGCCTTGGGCTTCTCCAGGCAAGAAGGTTGAGAGGGGTTGCCATTCCCTTCTCCAGGGGATCTTCCCAACCCAGGGATTGAACCCAGGTTTCCCACATTGCAGGCAGATTCTTTACCATCTGAGTCACCAGGGAAGCCCAAGTTGGACAGAAGGGAAGAAAGAGAAAATGTAGGCAGGCAGGTGAGAGGACGATTAGCTAGGAAGGAAGGAAGTCATGTGGAGATGGTGCAGGAATAGGAGACAGTCCTAGAGCCTGCACGATTCCCTTGGGTAATTATGTTTTTCTTCTCTGCCCCTGCTCATCCAGCCAGTCCCTAAGAGAAGATGACCGTGATCTTTAAAACACTTCGAAATCACTGGAAGAAAACGACGGCTGGGGTCTGCCTGCTGACATGGGGAGGCCACTGGCTGTATGGGAAACACTGGTGAGTGAGCGACAGCCCCAGCCCCCCGCCTCCACGTCGGCAGCAGAACCGTCCGCCAGGGCCTGTAGTTAAAACCTGGTTCAGCTCTGCTCGTCTCTGTAAAATGTTGTGGTATAATAGGAAGGCAAATGTTAAAACCTCAAACAAAGACGAAAGCTTCTTGTGGTAACCCCTCCGGAAAGATGCAAACTGTGTGAAGCTATTAACTCCTGCAGCAGGATCAGAACAGGGAGACTGAGGGCCGCTTCGAGAGAGACAGGTGACCTCCCAGGGGAGGGTGGAGGTTGGAACTCACACGTCTCCTTGGGGTTTCGGTCCTTGTTTTCCTCACTCCAGTCTCTTGAGCTGTAACAGTGGCCATTGATGGACACGGAGTCCACTGCCTCCAATCTCTATGACTTTCCTCATCTAACTCGTTAGAAATGAGACTCAGACTTTTCAGCCTTCTGTCTGAGTAGGAATTCCAGGAGCCCTGGGTTTCATTAGCCTTCAGGTCTGCGGGGAGAAGGAAGTGCCAGATCTCCTCCTCTGGTTTAACATGGTAATAAGATTTACGTAAACAGTTTTTGTGTAAAAATCACACAGATGATTAAGAGAGCCAATCAAATTGCAGTTTTGGGGGGACTTGGGGCTACATCTTCAATACAGAGCAACTCTCTCTGAATCCCAAGTGTCCTAAATGCTTAGTTAAACAGAACACCGAGCAGGCATTATAATGGGCAGTCTCCCATTATAAGCAGAGTCATGCTGGTGCTTTTGTGAGCATCCTCAGTTCACCCGTCGGAGATCATCTGTGATCTTTCAGGTGTGGAGAGATGAACCATCCCCACCTCCCCACCTCCGCTTTCTAAGCATTCTCAAGGCTAAGCGCTTGAGTTCTGTTAGCTAGCATATGAAGAACAGACCCAAGAATCTTAAACTTTTAATATATAAAATGAAAGGCAGAGGAAATGTTTTAACAGATTGTGTCTGGATCTTGTAACTATTTGGCTTTTCCACCTTTTCAAACCACATTTGAGCCCTCCAGGAAAGGCTCCTTCAGGTCCTGCTGAGGTAGGAACTAGGGTTTCCTTTGGAGGGGCTGCCCGTCCAGGCCGTCGCTGGCCTCGCCAAGGGGTATGGCTGTTGCTACTGCGGGGTGAAGATTTCGGGAAATAACCATGTCCCCTGTGCAGGATGTCTTTAACGTACCGTAATCATTTCTCAGTGTAGGCTTGAGACTTTAAAAAAAAGTGCACATTAAGTCTCCAGCACGTCAGAGGCCGCCTTCTCAGTTGGAGACAGCAATGCAGCAAGAGCTTAAAGGCATCATTTTGCTTTGTCTTTACCCTTGACCTTAAGGTTACTGCTCAGAATGCAAACCCCCATTGTCCCGCCTAGCTTGCTTTTCTCAGCTTCTCTCCTCCATGCTTTGCTGCTATTTAGCACCCCACTCTCCCTTTTAAAATTCGTGGTAAAAATCTCTAGCAGAAGGTTTACCACCGTGAGCATGTTTAAGTGCACGCTCAAGTAGCATTCAGTGTATCCATGTTGTCGCACAGCAGATGTCTAGAACTTTTCATCATGCAAAACTGACACTGTGCTCATTGAAAACAACAGTCCGTTTCCTTCTTCCTCCACTGTGCTACTTTCTGTGCAAGTCCTCACTTGTATCTTGAATCCCATTCTTCCCACGTCTTCCCCCTTGTTTGTCAGACTCTTCCAAGCTTAAACGTGTCCTCTTGGCTTGCTGTTCCCGTTTATTCTCGGCCCTCTCTTCCGTTCGCACCGTTCTTGAGAGCTTGCCTCCCGCTTGCAGCCTCTCCCTCCACTTTAGAATAAGCTTTGTAAAACTTGGTTTTCTATCCCATCAGTTCATTGACCCTGTTCTTGACGAGGTCATTAATAGCCTCTTAGTTGTTAAATGAAGTGGATACTTCTTGCCGCAGCACCTCAGTCGGGTGCGGGCAGAGTAGCGAGTGTGGCGAGACGTTAAGAAATACACGCACAGACAGAAGCAGAAAGGATGGGAATAGGGACTCCCGATCTCATAGATTGATAGCCCCAAACACATTCACTCAATCCTCTTTTATTGATCGCTTAAGCATCCAGGAAATGTTTCCAATCATCGCAGACTGGGACTCAGTCATGTCCGCAATTAACAACTATCCTTGAGCCTCTGTTGTTTATGTTATTTCTTTAAGGGAAAGGTCTTGCTTCAGCCGGGGGCCAACTAGACCTGTAAGAAGTTCAAAGGAGTCTGGTCTGTGTGCGCACGCAGCGTTCTGACAGGCGCTGACCCGGCATTCCTAAGTTCACAGTGGCGCTCCTCTCTTCTTCTAGGCTAGCATGATCCCAGCTAAGGAGCCTATATTTTGCCTCAGTCCTCCCTGTTATATTTCTCTTTTATTGTTTTTCCTCCTTCCAAGCTGCCTTTCTCATGGCTTGGCCAAGGCTGGGAAGACTTCTGCTGACTTGTGTCCCACAACTTGTCAGTCCCTATCTGCCACACTTGATTCTCTTTAACCATATCCTCTTCAGTTACCTTTAGGGTTTTTTTTCTCTTTAACCAGGTTGGATTTTAAGTGCACGCTCAAGTAGCATTCAGTGTATCCATGTTGTCGCACAGCAGATGTCTAGAACTTTTCATCATGCAAAACTGACACTGTGCTCATTGAAAACAACAGTCCGTTTCCTTCTTCCTCCACTGTGCTACTTTCTGTGCAAGTCCTCACTTGTATCTTGAATCCCATTCTTCCCACGTCTTCCCCCTTGTTTGTCAGACTCTTCCAAGCTTAAACGTGTCCTCTTGGCTTGCTGTTCCCGTTTATTCTCGGCCCTCTCTTCCGTTCGCACCGTTCTTGAGAGCTTGCCTCCCGCTTGCAGCCTCTCCCTCCACTTTAGAATAAGCTTTGTAAAACTTGGTTTTCTATCCCATCAGTTCATTGACCCTGTTCTTGACGAGGTCATTAATAGCCTCTTAGTTGTTAAATGAAGTGGATACTTCTTGCCGCAGCACCTCAGTCGGGTGCGGGCAGAGTAGCGAGTGTGGCGAGACGTTAAGAAATACACGCACAGACAGAAGCAGAAAGGATGGGAATAGGGACTCCCGATCTCATAGATTGATAGCCCCAAACACATTCACTCAATCCTCTTTTATTGATCGCTTAAGCATCCAGGAAATGTTTCCAATCATCGCAGACTGGGACTCAGTCATGTCCGCAATTAACAACTATCCTTGAGCCTCTGTTGTTTATGTTATTTCTTTAAGGGAAAGGTCTTGCTTCAGCCGGGGGCCAACTAGACCTGTAAGAAGTTCAAAGGAGTCTGGTCTGTGTGCGCACGCAGCGTTCTGACAGGCGCTGACCCGGCATTCCTAAGTTCACAGTGGCGCTCCTCTCTTCTTCTAGGCTAGCATGATCCCAGCTAAGGAGCCTATATTTTGCCTCAGTCCTCCCTGTTATATTTCTCTTTTATTGTTTTTCCTCCTTCCAAGCTGCCTTTCTCATGGCTTGGCCAAGGCTGGGAAGACTTCTGCTGACTTGTGTCCCACAACTTGTCAGTCCCTATCTGCCACACTTGATTCTCTTTAACCATATCCTCTTCAGTTACCTTTAGGGTGTCCTTTTTTGTTGTTGCTCTGTTTTTTTTGACTGTATGACATGGCAGGTTGGATTTTAGTTCTCTCAGTTCCACAGCCAGGGATGGAACCTGTGCCCCGTGCAGTTGAAGCTCAGAGCCCTATCCACTGGACCACCAGAAAATTTTCACTTTTGGGGAGTCTTTTTGCTCTACTTGTCCCTTAAATGCTGGTGTGCCTAGGTCCTATCCTGGATCCTATCCTCACCCCTTAGACTTCTTACATGGTCGTCTATGGCTACACCACCCTCACCACACCCAATCTCGTCTGATATTGAAAGCTAAGCAGGGTCAGGCCTGGTTTATACTTGCATGGGAGACGTCTTACATGGTCATAACCACAGTAGGGTTTTCTGTGGAGTACTTAGATTTCAGGGTGCTTTTATTTTCCAGTCCATGACTTACTTCCCTTGAAATCCTTTGTGAGTAGTGTCCCTGGAATTGTACCATGCATCCAGTAAGCAGAATACTCTTTCTGAAAGAGAGCTCTGATCACGTCATCATTCTACTAACAACCTGTAAACGCCTCAGCAGTGCCTGGAAGAATAAGACCCAGCCCCTTAGCATGGCATAGAAGTCCCTTCATGGTCCTGCCCAGTCTTCGTCTCCAGCCTTCTCCTGATTCCTTTTCTTCCTCCCTCCATGACCCTTACCTTCAGCCTCTGTGTTCCAGAAGTCTCTAGAAGAGGCCTACTTCCTCCTGTCTTTCCCTTTTCTGTTTTCCCTTCCACCTGGCTCGCTTTTCGCAAAATTGCCGTTTTTTTTGACCAGGGGCCGCTAAAACCCGGCATTCTGACAGGCGCTGACCCGGCATTCCTAAGTTCACAGTGGCGCTCCTCTCTTCTTCTAGGCTAGCATGATCCCAGCTAAGGAGCCTATATTTTGCCTCAGTCCTCCCTGTTATATTTCTCTTTTATTGTTTTTCCTCCTTCCAAGCTGCCTTTCTCATGGCTTGGCCAAGGCTGGGAAGACTTCTGCTGACTTGTGTCCCACAACTTGTCAGTCCCTATCTGCCACACTTGATTCTCTTTAACCATATCCTCTTCAGTTACCTTTAGGGTGTCCTTTTTTGTTGTTGCTCTGTTTTTTTTGACTGTATGACATGGCAGGTTGGATTTTAGTTCTCTCAGTTCCACAGCCAGGGATGGAACCTGTGCCCCGTGCAGTTGAAGCTCAGAGCCCTATCCACTGGACCACCAGAAAATTTTCACTTTTGGGGAGTCTTTTTGCTCTACTTGTCCCTTAAATGCTGGTGTGCCTAGGTCCTATCCTGGATCCTATCCTCACCCCTTAGACTTCTTACATGGTCGTCTATGGCTACACCACCCTCACCACACCCAATCTCGTCTGATATTGAAAGCTAAGCAGGGTCAGGCCTGGTTTATACTTGCATGGGAGACGTCTTACATGGTCATAACCACAGTAGGGTTTTCTGTGGAGTACTTAGATTTCAGGGTGCTTTTATTTTCCAGTCCATGACTTACTTCCCTTGAAATCCTTTGTGAGTAGTGTCCCTGGAATTGTACCATGCATCCAGTAAGCAGAATACTCTTTCTGAAAGAGAGCTCTGATCACGTCATCATTCTACTAACAACCTGTAAACGCCTCAGCAGTGCCTGGAAGAATAAGACCCAGCCCCTTAGCATGGCATAGAAGTCCCTTCATGGTCCTGCCCAGTCTTCGTCTCCAGCCTTCTCCTGATTCCTTTTCTTCCTCCCTCCATGACCCTTACCTTCAGCCTCTGTGTTCCAGAAGTCTCTAGAAGAGGCCTACTTCCTCCTGTCTTTCCCTTTTCTCGTGTTTTCCCCTTCCACCTGGAGCGCCTCTGCTCTTCCTCACCTGGCCAATAGCTCAAAAAGTGTGTCACACAGCTATGTTAAGCGATGGTGGCGTTACTGGAATATGAGGAAAGGAAAACAGTGCGTGTTAAATACTTACCCCGTGTCTGCTGCTGCTGGGCTGGTGTTTCCATGTCCATACGTGGTCTCGTTTCATCGTCCAGCTAGGCCTGTGGGGGAGAGAGTGTTATTTCCATACAGAAGTAGGCAAGTCGGGGCTCAGAGAAGTTACTAACTTGTCTAAAGTCCTGTGTCTGCTTATGAGTAAAATTGAGATTTGAACCTAGGTTAATCGCGTTCTATAATAAATCCAGTGTGCTTTCCTGGCTGCCGACGACCTTGAACAGCAGTGCTCACTTCAATGTGTACATTCTGCTGCGTTGATTAAATGACATTACCTTTTAAATGCCTTTTGTGCAACTTTACTGGAAAACTGTTCTGTTGCATTCCTGTTTCGTTTTTCATTGTTCAGATGGAATCAAGCTCCTTTGTTAAGTAGAACATTTATTAGCATTTAGTAGCGATGAGGTGAACACTGGGCACATTGCCTGGGAGCGTGGCCCTCGTTTCAGAACCTCCTAGACCGTCTTGGATGTTCCTTTGTGCTCTTGGGGGTTCTCTGTGGGCCTTGGCGCATATTCTGGTCTGGCTCCCCCTCTCCCTGTTACTCACTGGCCCTCCCCTTTCTCTCAGCCTTTCACTTTTTCTCCCTGCCTCCACCACCCCCCACTTAACAATTTATTTAATGTATTTATTTATTTATAGACTTATTTATGGCTGCCCGGGTCTCTGTTGCTTTCTCTAGTTGCAGTAAGTGTGGCCACTCTCCATTGTGCCGTGTGGCCTCTCACTGCAGTGGCTTCCCAGGCTTCCCAGGGCTCCAGGCCTGCGGGCTCAGGAGCTGCCTGTGCGACCTTCCTGGACCAGGGATGGAACCCACGTCCCCTGCCTTCGCTGGCAGATTCTCAACCACGGGACCACCAGGGCGGTGCCCCCCAACCACCTTATTTAAGCTTCCTTACCTGTTGGTAGTTTATAGATGAATATATTTATTTATCTTTCATCCTGTGAAAATCTTCAAACCTAGAGCAGACTTGAAAGAATTTTACATTAAACATCTGCCTCCCTACCACTTGGATTCTAGACTTTACTCTATTTGCTTTATCACTTCTCTACCCGTCTGTCTGTCCTCTCAGTCTTTCTTTCTGATGCGTGTCCAAGTAATTTGTCAACATTGGTATACTTCCAGCTGAATATCCAACCATGTGTGTCAGCAATTAGAGTTTAGTATTTGCTTATACTGTTTTCTTCCTTTACTATGAGATTTATACACAATGAAATTATAGACGTAAGCCTGCTTTCACCGGGGTCTGGCCCCTGTGTGACTCAGAGCCTAGGAAGCCAGCGCGCCCTGCCCCGCGCCCAGGCGCCCTCCTGTGTCCCTTCACAGCCACTTCCTGCCCCCACACCCTGAGACGGTCATTATTCTGATTTTTTCCTCACCATAAACTAATTTTTTTCACTTCTAGAACTTTATAAGAGAAATGATAAAAACTATATTCTTTTTTGTAAAACTTATTCCTCTTAGCATAATGGTTTTGATGTTCATCCATTTTCATTCCATCTTTCTTGGTGTTGAGTAGTATTCTAGAATATAAACATAAAAGAATTATTTCATGCTTAAAGAATTTTAAATTTTTTGTTCTTGATTTCTAAGACTAGTGAACATGATATTTTGCATTCCTCATTTTAAAAAGCAAACAAATTGATTTATATTATATGTATTTGACTTTTTCTTGCCTTTGAAAGGAAAATAGTGCCTCCTTATATAGGAGTCCCATGCCAGGAATAATAATTTCCTCTGTTTCAATGTTGATTTTACGATTGTAATAACAACCATGGTTTGGTAGAGTAAAGTGAAGTTTGCTTTTAAGGAAGTAAGGTTTCTCTGTTGTGTGTGAGAGACAGCTTTGGAAAAAAATTGGGTATGTTATTTTTATCTGTCCCATTTTTGGCTGCAGTCTTTAATTTGTCTTTTGGCACGGGTATGATTTGTTTGCGGGTGCTCTTTCCTGTTGCTGTGTGTGTGAGTCGTCTTCTCCTGCGGGAATTCCTCTCCTTCTGTTTTCTTCTCCCTTCCCCTCAGTGTCAAGAGAGGAAACCCTGTGATAGTTTCCTCTGTGATTGCCCCCACAGCCCACGGCGGTGGTCGGCGGGAGCAGGCTGCTTGCAGGCCTCTGGAGGAGCAGGTGCAGAGGAGGAAGTGACACTCTTTGAGGAAAGTAGAGGATTTACACGTGGCTCGTTCCTCTTCATCTGCTCTTCCCCAGCTTTCTGGGTTCCCGGGGGGGGATCGTGTTCCAGGTGGTTCAGTTCGTCCTGTCAGAATGGTCTTTCTCTCATTCAGAGCCCTTTCGGTAGCAAGAAACCTGCTTGCAGCGACAGCATGAGAGAGGAGGCACTTGTAGCAGGATACCCTCGGGCTCTCTGAGCCTCCGGTTCATCTGTAAAGTGGGGATAATAACAGTACGTCATCGGATCACTGAAGGATTGAGATAACCGGAAAGCTCTCAGCATGGTCCTTGATTGATATCAGGGTTCGGTACAGACTAGGAACTGAATCAGTTTGATGCAGTACGTACTCAGTCACTTGGGGAGTTAAAACGAATTACTGCTGGTAACTGGACAATGAAGGGTTCGAGAGACAGCCAGTGGGGATGGAAGATGAGGATCTGCCAGATGGTGTGATACAATCCCAGCCTTTTATTTATTTCACCTTCCATGTATAACAAGACAGCTTGGAGAAGTGTAATTTCAAGAGAGACAGGGCAGAACCACCCAAGAGGCAGGGTATCAGTAGTTAAAAGCCGTAAGCCGTGTCTGAACCCTCGTCTGTCTGACTTGAGCTCAGATCCTTTCATCTTCGAGGACCTTGTCCTTGCTCGTCCTGCCTCTGGTCGCTCTCCTTGAGATTCTGGCTGGGGAGGCTGGCCACAGCTTCTCAATGAATCCTCATGTCTCACCAGTTGACAGTAACTCTGTTCTTGCTTCATTCTGGCTCCTGGTTCTCAGCTCCGTCCTTCAAAGCCCCGTGCTTCTGGCACCAGTTCAGCCACCCACCTTTGCCTATGTCCCGGAACTTGCTCCAATTTATTTCTGGAGCATCTAGCCACTTAGCCAGACTTTGTGGTATCCTCTCGGAGAATTTTCCATTCCACAAACACTATCCATCCCTCTACATAAAACTTGCAAAGCAAATGTGATACTCTAGCAGTGATCCTGGGCCATGTGTCCCTAGGTTTTTATTAATACTGGAGTTTTTTCCATCTGAACATAGGGACATTAATCTTAGTTAGTAAACATTAATCTTGATTACTAAACATTAATCTTGATTACTATAAGCATTGATAAGAGCCCACCTTTCAATTCTGTGGTCAGAACAGTTGCTTAGAAGTAAAACTAAATGGTTATGAATGAGTTGGCCCACAGGGTGTGTTCAGTGTCATTCAGTTTTACTGAGAGCATAGTAATATTCATGATGAGGATCACAGACTTCATCAGTGCTTGCCGTGTGTCAGACACAGTTCTAAGCACTTTACATTTATTAGCTCATTTTATCTTCCTCGCAGCTTTACGAGATGGTTGTTAATCGCAGGCTAGTGTGAGATTAATAGCCCTGGGCAGATGAAGAAGCCGAGGGACAGCAAGATGAGGCAGTTCGCCCAGGGTCACACAGCTAGTAAGTGTCAGGGCCCTGGTTCAAAACTAGGTCCCCCTCGTCACCTCTCACTGGAGTTTTTCCAGTAGTCATGTACGGATGTAAGAGTTGGACCATAAAGTAGGCTGAGGGCGGAATAATTGATGCTGTTGAGTTGTGCTGGAGGAGACCTTGAGAGAGTCCCTTGGACAGCAAGGAGGGCAAACATTCCTAAAGGAAATCGACCCTGAAAGTTCATTGGAAGGACCGATGCTGAAACTGAGGCTCCAGTGTCTTAGGTGACAAATTACAAGTTGAGACTGTCTCAGGCCTTAAGCGCCGCCTGGCAGAGATGGATGATGGACCGTCATGCCTCAGACGGGGCTTCCTTTCGAGTCTTTGGGTCTGGGTTTGAGTCCGTGTCTTTACACTTGCTGGTGTGTGACTATGGGCACGTGCTTCAGGCTTGCTAAACTTCACTCTTCTTCATCTGCACAGTATCTCCCAACATTACTGTTACCTTAAATGATATCATCATAGTTTCTGGCACACATTAAAAAGAGCAGCTCTCAAGCTTCCTTGGTGGTTCAGTGGGTAAAGAGTCCGCCTTGCAGTGCAGGGGGCGCTGGTTCGATCCCTGGTCCAAGAAGATCCCACGTGCCAAGGAGCGGCTGGACTGATGTGTCCAATTGCGAGATGGTGCTCTGGGGCATTTGTGCCCAGGGCCAGTGCTCTGCGACAACAGAGGCCACTGCGATGGGAGGCCCACAGGGGCCAGAGAACAAAGATGGATGAAAAATAGATAAATAAAATATCAATAAAGAAAAGAGGCCAAAAAGAGAAGCTCTCTTTATTATGAATGAATAAGGCACTCTGCTGTGTCCTGTTTGAGTGGTGCAGTCAAGGTGAGGATGCCTAAGGGAAAAAACAATTGTTGCTCAGTCTCACAGTTATGCCCAATTCTTTGCGACCCCATGCACTGCAGTAGGCCAGGCTTCCTTGTCCTTTACCATCTCCCAGAGTTTGTTCACACTCATATCCATTGACTCAGTGATGCCATCTGACCATCTTGTCCTCTGTTGGCCTCTTTTCCTCCTGTCTTCAATCTTTCCCAGCATCAGGGTCTTTTCCAGTGAGTCTGCTCTTCATATCAAGTGGCCTAAGGATTGGAGCGTTAGCTTTAACATCAGTTCTTCCAATGAATATTCAGGGTTGATTTCCTTTGGAATTGACTGGTTTGCTCTCCTTGCTGTCCAAGGGACTCTCAAAGTCTTCTCTAGAACCACAAATTAGAAAGCATCAGTTATTCAGCACTCAGCTTTCTTTATGGTCCAACTCTCACATCTTTACATGACTACTAGAAAAATCATACTTTGGACTGTACGGACCTTTGTCAGCTGTGATGTCTCTGCTTTTTAATATGCTGTCTAGGCTTGTCATAGCTTTCTGAGGAGCAAGCATCTTTTAATTTCATGGCTGCAGTTACCATCCACAGTGATCTTGGAGCCCAAGAAAATAAAGTCCATCACTGTTTCCAATTTTTTCCCCATCTATTTGCCATGAAGTGATGGGACCAGATGTCATGATCTTAGTTTTTTGAATGTTGAGTTTTAAGCCATCCTTTTCACTCTCTTCTTTCACCTTCATCAAGAGGCTCTTTAGTTCCTCTTTATTTTCTGCCATTAGAGTGGTATCATCTGCAGTCTTCATTCCAGCTTGAGCTTCATTCGGCCCAACATTTTGCATGATGTACTCTGCATATAAGTTAAATAAGCAGGGTGACAATATATAGCTTTCATGTACTCCTTTCCAAATTTTGAAGCACTTTGTTGTTCTACGGTCCAGTTCTAACTGTTGCTTCCTGACCTGCACACAGGTTTCTTGGGAGGCAGATAAGGTGGTCTGGCACTGCGATGGGAGGCCCACAGGGGCCAGAGAACAAAGATGGATGAAAAATAGATAAATAAAATATCAATAAAGAAAAGAGGCCAAAAAGAGAAGCTCTCTTTATTATGAATGAATAAGGCACTCTGCTGTGTCCTGTTTGAGTGGTGCAGTCAAGGTGAGGATGCCTAAGGGAAAAAACAATTGTTGCTCAGTCTCACAGTTATGCCCAATTCTTTGCGACCCCATGCACTGCAGTAGGCCAGGCTTCCTTGTCCTTTACCATCTCCAGAGTTTGTTCACACTCATATCCATTGACTCAGTGATGCCATCTGACCATCTTGTCCTCTGTTGGCCTCTTTTCCTCCTGTCTTCAATCTTTCCCAGCATCAGGGTCTTTTCCAGTGAGTCTGCTCTTCATATCAAGTGGCCTAAGGATTGGAGCGTTAGCTTTAACATCAGTTCTTCCAATGAATATTCAGGGTTGATTTCCTTTGGAATTGACTGGTTTGCTCTCCTTGCTGTCCAAGGGACTCTCAAAGTCTTCTCTAGAACCACAAATTAGAAAGCATCAGTTATTCAGCACTCAGCTTTCTTTATGGTCCAACTCTCACATCTTTACATGACTACTAGAAAAATCATACTTTGGACTGTACGGACCTTTGTCAGCTGTGATGTCTCTGCTTTTTAATATGCTGTCTAGGCTTGTCATAGCTTTCTGAGGAGCAAGCATCTTTTAATTTCATGGCTGCAGTTACCATCCACAGTGATCTTGGAGCCCAAGAAAATAAAGTCCATCACTGTTTCCAATTTTTTCCCCATCTATTTGCCATGAAGTGATGGGACCAGATGTCATGATCTTAGTTTTTTGAATGTTGAGTTTTAAGCCATCCTTTTCACTCTCTTCTTTCACCTTCATCAAGAGGCTCTTTAGTTCCTCTTTATTTTCTGCCATTAGAGTGGTATCATCTGCAGTCTTCATTCCAGCTTGAGCTTCATTCGGCCCAACATTTTGCATGATGTACTCTGCATATAAGTTAAATAAGCAGGGTGACAATATATAGCTTTCATGTACTCCTTTCCAAATTTTGAAGCACTTTGTTGTTCTACGGTCCAGTTCTAACTGTTGCTTCCTGACCTGCACACAGGTTTCTTGGGAGGCAGATAAGGTGGTCTGGTATTCCCATTTCTTTAAGAATTTTCCAGTTTGTTGTGATCCACACAGTCAAAAGCTTTAGTGGAACCAATGAAGTGGATGTTTTTCTGGAATTCCCTTGCTTTTTCTTTGATCCAGTAGGTGTTCACAACTTTATCTCTGGTTCCTCTGCCTTTTCTAGGTTCAGCTTGTACATCTGGAAGTTCTTGGTTCATGTGCTGTTATACTAGCTTAGAGGATTTTTTTTTAAAACATTTATTTATTTACTTATTTTGGAGGGGTTGGGGAGGGAGGGGGGTGGGCGGGCCACTTCCACTGGTCTTTCATTTGTTTAGTTGCATCCATCTTTGCTCGTTGGCCGGGGTGGGCCTCCCATCGCGGTGGCCTCTGTTATCGCAGAGCACCGGCCCTGGGCGCATGCGCTCCAGAGCTCCGGCTCGGTAATTGGACACATGGGTCCAGCCGCTCCGCGGTACGTGGGATGTTCCCAGGCCAGGGATCGAACTGGTGCCCCTTGCACAGCAAGGCGGTATCCTTACCCACTGGACCACCAGGGAAGCCCGCTTAGAGGATTTTGAGCATAACCTTGCTAGCATGTGAAATGAGTGCAGTTGTGTGATAGTTGAACATTCTTTGGCATTGCCCTTCTTTGGGGTTGGAGTGACCACTGAGCCTTTCCAGTTCTGTGGCCACTTCTGAGTTTTCCAAAATTGCTGGCATATTGAGTACAGCACTTTAACAGCATCATCTTTTAGAATTTGAAATAGCTCGGTATCAATATCAATAACTGCAGATATGCAGATGACAGCACTCTAATGGAGGTGAATTCCATCACCTCCCACCAACTTTATGTAAACATTTTTTATTATGGAATTTTTTTTAATATCATCTGCAGTCTTCATTCCAGCTTGAGCTTCATTCGGCCCAACATTTTGCATGATGTACTCTGCATATAAGTTAAATAAGCAGGGTGACAATATATAGCTTTCATGTACTCCTTTCCAAATTTTGAAGCACTTTGTTGTTCTACGGTCCAGTTCTAACTGTTGCTTCCTGACCTGCACACAGGTTTCTTGGGAGGCAGATAAGGTGGTCTGGTATTCCCATTTCTTTAAGAATTTTCCAGTTTGTTGTGATCCACACAGTCAAAAGCTTTAGTGGAACCAATGAAGTGGATGTTTTTCTGGAATTCCCTTGCTTTTTCTTTGATCCAGTAGGTGTTCACAACTTTATCTCTGGTTCCTCTGCCTTTTCTAGGTTCAGCTTGTACATCTGGAAGTTCTTGGTTCATGTGCTGTTATACTAGCTTAGAGGATTTTTTTTTAAAACATTTATTTATTTACTTATTTTGGAGGGGTTGGGGAGGGAGGGGGGTGGGCGGGCCACTTCCACTGGTCTTTCATTTGTTTAGTTTCATCCATCTTTGTTCTTTGGCCGGTGTGGGCCTCCCATCGCGGTGGCCTCTGTTATCGCAGAGCACCGGCCCTGGGCGCATGCGCTCCAGAGCTCCGGCTCGGTAATTGGACACATGGGTCCAGCCGCTCCGCGGTACGTGGGATGTTCCCAGGCCAGGGATCGAACTGGTGCCCCTTGCACAGCAAGGCGGTATCCTTACCCACTGGACCACCAGGGAAGCCCGCTTAGAGGATTTTGAGCATAACCTTGCTAGCATGTGAAATGAGTGCAGTTGTGTGATAGTTGAACATTCTTTGGCATTGCCCTTCTTTGGGGTTGGAGTGACCACTGAGCCTTTCCAGTTCTGTGGCCACTTCTGAGTTTTCCAAAATTGCTGGCATATTGAGTACAGCACTTTAACAGCATCATCTTTTAGAATTTGAAATAGCTCGGTATCAATATCAATAACTGCAGATATGCAGATGACAGCACTCTAATGGAGGTGAATTCCATCACCTCCCACCAACTTTATGTAAACATTTTTTATTATGGAATTTTTTTTTTTAATATTATTTATTTATTTTGGGCGGGGGTCAGGTTGGGGAGGGAGAGGAGCAGGCGGGCCACTTCTATTGGTCTTTCGTTTCTCTGTGTTCATCTGTCTTTGTTCTTTGGCTCCTGTGGGCCTCCCATTGCGGTGGCCTCTGTCATCGCAGAGCACCGGCTCTGGGTGCATGCGCTCCAGAGCTCCGGCTCGGCAATTGGACACATCAGTCCAGCCGCTCTGCGGCACGTGGGATCTTCCCAGGCCAGGGCTCAAACCGGCGCCCCTTGCACTGCAAGGCGGTGTCCTTACCCACTGGACCACCAGGGGAAACCCTATTATGGAATTTTAAAACAAAAATTCAAATAGTATAATGAATCCTCTGTATGGGCACCCAGCCTCAACAGATATCAGCATTTTACTAATCTCATTTCCTCTTGTTCTTTTTTTTTCTTGTTATATATTTTATTTTATTTTTATTTTACATAGTTCTGTTATTTACAGCTCTGTATAATCCCAGCTCCATCATAGGCATATCTTGGATTGCTCGCAGCTGTGCACCCTCCCACTTCCTCCCATTCCGCCCCTCCCAGTTGTTGCCTAGCCGCCAGCTACATCCCTACTCTCTCTCTTTTTTAAAAAATTTTTTCTGAAATATTTTTAAGCAAATTCCAGGTATATCTCATATAATTTTACCCATAAATATTTTATGGGAACCTTATCTTTAATAATTAAAGAATTTTAAAAAACCACAATGCCATTAACATGGACCTAACAAAATTAAAAGTCCTTCACTGCTGCTACTGCTGTTTAGTTGCTAAGTCATGACTCTGACCCTTTGCAACCCCATGTACTCTGGCGCCCCCAGGCTCCTCTGTCCATAGGATTCTCCCGGCAAGAGTACTGGAGTAGGTTGCCATGCCCTTCTCTAGGGGACCATCCCCACCCAGGGATCGAGCCTGGGTTTCTTGTATTGGCAGGTGGATTCTTTACCGTTGAACCACTGGGGAAGCCCCTAAATCCTTTATGTCATCTAATAGTCTCTGTTTACATTTTGTCTCTTTTTACATTTTGTTGACCCCAATTTCTGTTTATGATTTTGTTACAAATCAATATCAAAACAAGTTCCACACTTTGTGTTTGATGTCGTATTTCTTAAGCCTTGTCTCTCCCCCTCCTCTTTTCATAGGGTTTGTTTTATAAACCAATTGTGTCTGCATTTGCCCAGAAGTTTTCATTCCTAGATTTGACAGTTAACTTACATGGTTCTGTGGTGGGCTGAGCCGTATCGAGCCCGAGGTGAAAAGAAGGGTGGAGTCTTCGTTTCTCTATTTTCATCCGTCTTTGTTCTTTGGCTCCTGTGGGCCTCCCATCGCGGTGGCCTCTGTCATCGCAGAGTGCTGGCTCTGGGCGCGTGCGTTCCAGAGCTCCGGCTCGGCAATTGGACACATCAGTCCAGCCGCTCTGCGGCACGTGGGATCTTCCCAGGCCAGGGCTCAAACCGCGCCTTGCACTGCAAGGCGGTGTCCTTACCCACTGGACCACCAGGGGAAACCCTATTATGGAATTTTAAAACAAAAATTCAAATAGTATAATGAATCCTCTGTATGGGCACCCAGCCTCAACAGATATCAGCATTTTACTAATCTCATTTCCTCTTGTTCTTTTTTTTTCTTGTTATATATTTTATTTTATTTTTATTTTACATAGTTCTGTTATTTACAGCTCTGTATAATCCCAGCTCCATCATAGGCATATCTTGGATTGCTCGCAGCTGTGCACCCTCCCACTTCCTCCCATTCCGCCCCTCCCAGTTGTTGCCTAGCCGCCAGCTACATCCCTACTCTTTTCTTTTTAAAAATTTTTCTGAAATATTTTTAAGCAAATTCCAGGTATATCTCATATAATTTTACCCATAAATATTTTATGGGAACCTTATCTTTAATAATTAAAGAATTTTAAAAAACCACAATGCCATTAACATGGACCTAACAAAATTAAAAGTCCTTCACTGCTGCTACTGCTGTTTAGTTGCTAAGTCATGACTCTGACCCTTTGCAACCCCATGTACTCTGGCGCCCCCAGGCTCCTCTGTCCATAGGATTCTCCCGGCAAGAGTACTGGAGTAGGTTGCCATGCCCTTCTCTAGGGGACCATCCCCACCCAGGGATCGAGCCTGGGTTTCTTGTATTGGCAGGTGGATTCTTTACCGTTGAACCACTGGGGAAGCCCCTAAATCCTTTATGTCATCTAATAGTCTCTGTTTACATTTTGTCTCTTTTTACATTTTGTTGACCCCAATTTCTGTTTATGATTTTGTTACAAATCAATATCAAAACAAGTTCCACACTTTGTGTTTGATGTCGTATTTCTTAAGCCTTGTCTCTCCCCCTCCTCTTTTCATAGGGTTTGTTTTATAAACCAATTGTGTCTGCATTTGCCCAGAAGTTTTCATTCCCTAGATTTGACAGTTAACTTACATGGTTCTGTGGTGGGCTGAGCCGTATCGGAGCCCGAGGTGAAAAGAAGGTGGAGTCTGTCTTTATTTAACACTCAGATGTTGTGGGATTTCCCTGGTGGTCCAGTGGTTAAGACTCTGCACATCTGACACAGTGGGTGCAGGTTTGATCCCTGGTCAGGGAACAAAGATCCCACATACCAAAATGTTAAAAACAAACACAACTCTGATCTTGTGTTCATCATGGGTCTTCTACACTCATTTTGATTTTTTAAGGTACTGTATTAAAGTGTTTATCTCCAGTCCTGTGTTTTTTGGTGTTTCCTTTAACTTTGCACCTGAGGCCTGTGGCGCCTCGCTCTCCTTGTTCTAGTCCTGACTTTGCCTTGTTTAACTTGTTCCTCTGTCTAGCCTGTGTCTTGTACACTGGTGATAGTTCCCAGCTTCTTTTTTTTTTTTTTGAAGTCTTTATTGAATTTGTTACAATATTGTTTCTTTTATTTCAGTTTTTTGGCTTGAAAGTATGTGGGATGTTAGAGTTCCGCACCCCCTGCATTGGAAGGTGACATTTTAACCACTGGACTGCCAGGGAAAGTCCCCAGTTAAGGCTTCTAGAGCTTTGCTATTGAAAGCATGAGCCCTGTCACCCCTGGAAGCTTTCTGCAAATGCAGAATCCCAGGCCCCAGACCTGCTAAGTCAGAATCTGAATTTTAACCAGATCCCCAGGGGATCTGTGTGCACTGGAAGATTTGAGGAGAACACCCAAACTTGGAAAGTGTGATTCCAATCCGGTTTCATTGTTTTGACCTGAATGTTTCATAGGCCTGTTGTGGATTTCTTACTCCATCACCTCAGGAAGTACGTGGTGTCTGGTTGTTCTGCCTTTGGGGATTTTAAATTAATCAGTGGATTCAGATTTTGTTGACCCCAATTTCTGTTTATGATTTTGTTACAAATCAATATCAAAACAAGTTCCACACTTTGTGTTTGATGTCGTATTTCTTAAGCCTTGTCTCTCCCCCTCCTCTTTTCATAGGGTTTGTTTTATAAACCAATTGTGTCTGCATTTGCCCAGAAGTTTTCTTTCCCCTAGATTTGACAGTTAACTTACATGGTTCTGTGGTGGGCTGAGCCGTATCGGAGCCCGAGGTGAAAAGAAGGTGGAGTCTGTCTTTATTTAACACTCAGATGTTGTGGGATTTCCCTGGTGGTCCAGTGGTTAAGACTCTGCACATCTGACACAGTGGGTGCAGGTTTGATCCCTGGTCAGGGAACAAAGATCCCACATACCAAAATGTTAAAAACAAACACAACTCTGATCTTGTGTTCATCATGGGTCTTCTACACTCATTTTGATTTTTTAAGGTACTGTATTAAAGTGTTTATCTCCAGTCCTGTGTTTTTTGGTGTTTCCTTTAACTTTGCACCTGAGGCCTGTGGCGCCTCGCTCTCCTTGTTCTAGTCCTGACTTTGCCTTGTTTAACTTGTTCCTCTGTCTAGCCTGTGTCTTGTACACTGGTGATAGTTCCCAGCTTCTTTTTTTTTTTGAAGTCTTTATTGAATTTGTTACAATATTGTTTCTTTTATTTCAGTTTTTTGGCTTGAAAGTATGTGGGATGTTAGAGTTCCGCACCCCCTGCATTGGAAGGTGACATTTTAACCACTGGACTGCCAGGGAAAGTCCCCAGTTAAGGCTTCTAGAGCTTTGCTATTGAAAGCATGAGCCCTGTCACCCCTGGAAGCTTTCTGCAAATGCAGAATCCCAGGCCCCAGACCTGCTAAGTCAGAATCTGAATTTTAACCAGATCCCCAGGGGATCTGTGTGCACTGGAAGATTTGAGGAGAACACCCAAACTTGGAAAGTGTGATTCCAATCCGGTTTCATTGTTTTGACCTGAATGTTTCATAGGCCTGTTGTGGATTTCTTACTCCATCACCTCAGGAAGTACGTGGTGTCTGGTTGTCCTGCCTTTGGGGATGTTAAATTAATCAGTGGATTCAGATGTGATCAGACTGACCCACCCACTCCTGTTAGAAGGCGGAGAAGTCAGTTGATCCAGAGAGTTCCCCAGAGTGGTGAAGAGGAGGGCAGCTGGATGGATTTCAGTGTTGACTTACAGTTACTCATCTGCGATCCTGGATAAGTCGCTCCAGTGCTTTGTCTATAAACTGGGGGTCGCGGTGGATCCATCCCATTGGGCTGTCACGCAGATTGTCTTAGAGTCAGGCTCGGCTTAAAGCAAGCTCCCCATCAGAGGCGTCACTTCCTTTCCTTTCTTCCTTCCTCACTGGAGAAAGCATCGTGACACAGATGTCTCGAGTGGGGCCTTGCAGAGGGGACAGGACTCATCCCGGGGGAGATTCCTGGCTTGCGCATAGGCAGGAAATGGAAGTGCACGTGTGCTCTTGGACTGACCTCACTGTAGAACTGTATGTTTTCAGTGGAACAGGGGAAAGCCAGGTGGAAGGCTGTGACTCTAGGCAGTATGGTGTTTATATGTGGTGAGCAGTGAAGATGTTCAAGGAGAGGGGGATGCCATGATTGCAGTAGCGTTTAGGAAGGCTAGTCCTGCTTCCATGGAGGGAGAAAAATGTGTCGACCGGGAGGACGTTTCAGTAGTTCCCGTAGAAGACGGGAGAGGACAGCGTGGTGGCTTTAGGAGGGGGAATAAAAGGGCGGACGTGAAGCTGTGGCCGTGTGAGCAGTGTCTGAGCACGGGCGCTGTGCCTGACACCCAGACGTGTGTGTGGTCTGGGGTTTATGACCTACTGGCCGTCTCTTAACCACAGAGCCTCACTTGCCTTACTGGTCAATGGGGACAATGAGATCTGTTTAGCAGGCTACCTGTGAGGATTCAATGAGATGGTGCAGGGACTTCCCTGGTGGTCCAGTGGTGAAGACTCCACAATTCCAGCGCAGGGGATGTGGGTTCAGCCCTTGGTTAGGGAACGAAGATCCCACATGCCTCATCCTGTGGCCAGAAGGAAAAAAAGCAAAAAGATGAGATGGTGCCTGTCACATGCTGAACTTTGATAAATGCCAGCCATGATAGTTATTAGATAACTGGCTAAAGGAGAGGAAGGTGGAAATCATTTTTTAGCTTCACATTCGGGATAATTGGTGATACAGAATCAGGGAGGTTGCCTGGGAGAACTGGTTTAAGCAGGCCGTATTGTATTTATATTCCCTTTTAGATGTGTTGAGTTTGAGACCTTGTGGGGAGGTCCAGCGGGGATGTCAGATTCCAGGGGGAAATTACGCAGGAGCCATACTTGACTAAATCGTACTGTTTCTTTGGGTACAGATTATGGTTCCAGTAATGCCTTGTGCTTTCTTCTCAGTATCTCTGGGGTTTCTGACAAAGCAGATGGTTTACTTGGATGTCCATTCAGATTAGCCTCTGACTTTGCAGTCAGTGGTCCAGAGCCCGGCTGGTTGAGCAGCAGGGAGAGGATGCGAGGCTCTCCCTCATGGCTTTTCCTCATTCCAGATTTTGTCACAATTTGCAGGAAGCAGTTTGTTTTGCTTTTTAGTCATTTCAAGGTTCCTTTCTGTCTCTCTCTCGGAGCACAAGATGATGCTGAAATTTGAGGTATTAATAGGTGCTATTTAAAGAAATTCATTTATAGGTGATTAAATAACATGCCTGTCAACCCAGATTTGATAGAGAATAAGGGAACTTTTTTTTTTCAGTGCAGTAAAGTTTAATTACCTTCCTGTTCCTTTGAACGCTTTATCATATTATTTAGAAAACAGATTTCTTCTTTTTTGAAAAATCTGTTATTTATTTCATTTCCGGTTTGTGTGTGTTTTCTGTGTGTTCACTGGTAGAAGGTAGAGTGGGGTTGGGGCCGGCGGGGAAGGGGAGATTGAGATATAATGGCAGAGAGATTAAGTTGTATTTTGTTTTGTTGATTTTACATAATTTTTAGGGATATTTATATCTGTGGCTTCAGCTGGTCCAAACTCTGCAGAAAGAATAATCACAGCTGATGCTAAAATTAATCCCTCTCCAGGTAGTCAGTCACTGCATCTCAAATCCTGCGTGTCCTGGACCAACTCAAATACTGACAACACCAGCTACTAGGTTGCATGTCTGTAGGTCAGAAGATCTCCAGATCTGTCCTGAAGCCTGTAGTAAATAACCACTTTCTACGTGCGGCTTACACAGGAGACGTTGTTGGGGGAAGGAAGATAGGAAAGAATTCTCCTTTCCCATGTTTTCTTCCTGAGTGTTGGT
This sequence comes from Tragulus kanchil, assembly GCA_022376925.1. Classification (NCBI taxonomy): domain Eukaryota; kingdom Metazoa; phylum Chordata; class Mammalia; order Artiodactyla; family Tragulidae; genus Tragulus; species Tragulus kanchil. The sequence continues at coordinate 16,832,912 of JAIOJX010000030.1, read as the reverse complement.
TAGTTGCTCAGTTGTGTCCAACTCTTTGTGACCCCATGGACTATGGCCCACCTGGCTCCTCTGTCCATGGGATTTTCTAGGCAAGAATACTGAAGTGGGTTCCCACTTCCTTCTTCAGGGGATCTTCCCGACCTGTGTCTCCATCTGAATTGGCAGGCAGATTCCTGACCACTGAGCCACCTGGGAAGCCCTTCTTCTTTCTGAATACCTGTCCTAATCTCTGTGTCCTCCGTTTTCTGTCTTTCCTCTTTCTAGGCAGATAGACGTGAGCACCTTGTACGTAGCTGACAGTGTGTAGGTTTGCTTGTAATGAGATACATGAGTGTGTAATGGCTGATAAAACAGAAAGAACTACTGTTTTGGTTGCCAAGTAAAGTTTATCGTTACGCGGTGTGTGATGAAAAGTAGGTGGCATAGAGTGTTTAACTTGGCATGTTGGGTGGAAATGGATGGATGGACAAAGAGCAGAAAGTGGAAGGAGTACATGAACCACAAGAGACGGTCAGGATACTTGTGAGAATTAGGTGGGGATAGAAACCATCCAAAAAATGGCTGGTGGCAGCAGCTCAGAGAAAGACGCCCTTTACTGGAAGCCACAGTCTGCTCTTGAGTCCGCTCTCGAGTGTAACCTAGCAGCCAGCAGAGATGGTCCCCGGGCCTCACCCCCTGTGAGTGTTTGGATGGCAGAGCGGGAATTTTATGGAAAACCAAGGCCCAAGTCAGAGGGTGAAAACAGAACCATTCATGTTCTAAAAGGAGAAAGGAAAGATTTAGGCTTCCCTCTGCGCCCATTTCTCTCGGTCAATGGAATGAGGGAATACCCTGCAGAACCCATTTCCATCTCTCTGGTTGATGGAAAGTGCTACAGAACAGACCCAGATGATTTGTTTATTATGTGAGCAGACCCCTTGGGATGCCATTTTTCATGAAGTCATTTCTTGTCCTGAATTGGAGAGAAGTTTTGTAGAGAAAACCAGAGGAATAAGAAGCTACTTGAAATAGGTACACGTCAGTACACATTAGTATAGACTGAAACAGCTGGGAACAGAGACACTTGGAAGAAGACTGGGGGGCTCCTTGAGTGTTGGTTAGTTGCTCAGTTGTGTCCAACTCTTTGTGACCCCATGGACTATGGCCCACCTGGCTCCTCTGTCCATGGGATTTTCTAGGCAAGAATACTGAAGTGGGTTCCCACTTCCTTCTTCAGGGGATCTTCCCGACCTGTGTCTCCATCTGAATTGGCAGGCAGATTCCTGACCACTGAGCCACCTGGGAAGCCCTTCTTCTTTCTGAATACCTGTCCTAATCTCTGTGTCCTCCGTTTTCTGTCTTTCCTCTTTCTAGGCAGATAGACGTGAGCACCTTGTACGTAGCTGACAGTGTGTAGGTTTGCTTGTAATGAGATACATGAGTGTGTAATGGCTGATAAAACAGAAAGAACTACTGTTTTGGTTGCCAAGTAAAGTTTATCGTTATGCGGTGTGTGATGAAAAGTAGGTGGTATAGAGTGTTTAACTTGGCATGTTGGGTGGAAATGGATGGATGGACAAAGAGCAGAAAGTGGAAGGAGGACACGAACCACAAGAGACGGTCAGGATACTTGTGAGAATTAGGTGGGGATAGAAACCATCCAAAAAATGGCTGGTGGCAGCAGCTCAGAGAAAGACGCCCTTTACTGGAAGCCACAGTCCACTCTTGAGTCTGCTCTCGAGTGTAACCTAGCAGCCAGCAGAGATGGTCCCCGGGCCTCACCCCCTGTGAGTGTTTGGATGGCAGAGCGGGAATTTTATGGAAAACCAAGGCCCAAGTCAGAGGGTGAAAACAGAACCATTCATGTTCTAAAAGGAGAAAGGGAAGATTTAGGCTTCCCTCTACGTCTATTTCTCTCGGTCAATGAAATGAGGGAATACTCTGCAGAACCCATTTCCATCTCTCTGGTTGATGGAAAGTTCTACAGAACAGACCCAGATGATTTGTTTATTATGTGAGCAGACCCCGTGGGATGCCATTTTTCATGAAGTCATTTCTTGTCCTGAATTGGAGAGAAGTTTTGTAGAGAAAACCAGAGGAATAAGAAGTTACTTGAAATAGGTACACGTCAGTACACATTAGTATAGACTGAAACAGCTGGGAACAGAGACACTTGGAAGAAGATGGTTTTGGAGTTCTGTGTTTCAGAGAGTGAGAAAGAATAAGCACTAATTCAGTGAGAGCTTCCTGCCAGCGCTAGCCATCATTGCAGACAGGGCGCTGCCACTGAGGAGAGAGATTGTCTGGTTAGTAAGGATTCTTGCGTGAATGAATAAAGAGTGAGGTTGGACGTAGTCGGGCTTTTTCCTAAGCCTACTTGCAGGAGAGACAGTAATCACTGTGGTGACCCGTTGTGAGTCGAGGCGACCGTAGTGGAGGTGTGCGCCTGTGTGTGTCGTTAGGCAGTGAATGGAGCTGTGGTGACTGCTTTTCTGTCCTTGGGATGGCCATAGAGAACAGAGTAGAAGCACAGTGTCGAGAGAAGATGTTGGCTGTTGAGAATGAGAAGGCTTACATTCTAGTGCTACGTCTTTAACTAGCTTCTGTCTAACAGTGGGCAGATCGCCACACCACGAGTTTCTCAGACTAGATCAGTCAGGAGCTTGAAGGAGATGGCACTGCTGAAGGAGTCCCTGCTCAAGGGCACCTCCCAGAATCTTGTGAGGTTTAGGGATTGGAATCACATATGGAGCGTGGGAGTGTGGGATGTGGTGTGGTATGTGTGTAGCTCTTTGCCCAAAATGAGGGTCACTGCTGTCGTGAACTTTGCAACTAATGGGACGTTGTTGTGTCATTTGATTGATGGGGATCAGGCTGCATTGCAGGAGGTTGGACAGCACTGGCCTGGATAGTGTCTAAAGACTTGCCCAACCTTAAAAATTTGAATTGTCAGGAAATGGAATTAGGGCTTAGATGAATGCAGGAGATACAAGTTTGATCCCTGGGTCAGGAAGATCCTTTGGAGTAGGAAATGACCACTCACTTCAGTATTGCTGCTTGGAAGATTCCATGGACAAAGGAGCCTGTCAGGCTATGATGAGGAATACCAAAATTTCCATCTTGGAATTCTACAGAACAGACCCAGATGATTTGTTTATTATGTGAGCAGACCCCGTGGGATGCCATTTTTCATGAAGTCATTTCTTGTCCTGAATTGGAGAGAAGTTTTGTAGAGAAAACCAGAGGAATAAGAAGTTACTTGAAATAGGTACACGTCAGTACACATTAGTATAGACTGAAACAGCTGGGAACAGAGACACTTGGAAGAAGATGGTTTTGGAGTTCTGTGTTTCAGAGAGTGAGAAAGAATAAGCACTAATTCAGTGAGAGCTTCCTGCCAGCGCTAGCCATCATTGCAGACAGGGCGCTGCCACTGAGGAGAGAGATTGTCTGGTTAGTAAGGATTCTTGCGTGAATGAATAAAGAGTGAGGTTGGACGTAGTCGGGCTTTTTCCTAAGCCTACTTGCAGGAGAGACAGTAATCACTGTGGTGACCCGTTGTGAGTCGAGGCGACCGTAGTGGAGGTGTGCGCCTGTGTGTGTCGTTAGGCAGTGAATGGAGCTGTGGTGACTGCTTTTCTGTCCTTGGGATGGCCATAGAGAACAGAGTAGAAGCACAGTGTCGAGAGAAGATGTTGGCTGTTGAGAATGAGAAGGCTTACATTCTAGTGCTACGTCTTTAACTAGCTTCTGTCTAACAGTGGGCAGATCGCCACACCACGAGTTTCTCAGACTAGATCAGTCAGGAGCTTGAAGGAGATGGCACTGCTGAAGGAGTCCCTGCTCAAGGGCACCTCCCAGAATCTTGTGAGGTTTAGGGATTGGAATCACATATGGAGCGTGGGAGTGTGGGATGTGGTGTGGTATGTGTGTAGCTCTTTGCCCAAAATGAGGGTCGCTGCTGTCGTGAACTTTGCAACTAATGGGACGTTGTTGTGTCATTTGATTGATGGGGATCAGGCTGCATTGCAGGAGGTTGGACAGCACTGGCCTGGATAGTGTCTAAAGACTTGCCCAACCTTAAAAATTTGAATTGTCAGGAAATGGAATTAGGGCTTAGATGAATGCAGGAGATACAAGTTTGATCCCTGGGTCAGGAAGATCCTTTGGAGTAGGAAATGACCACTCACTTCAGTATTGCTGCTTGGAAGATTCCATGGACAAAGGAGCCTGTCAGGCTATAGTCCCTCGGGTCGCAAAGAGTAGGGGCTTGAACTTGAAATTGGTTTTGTGTAAAGCAAAAACTGTGTGCATGCCCCAGGGGAAAGCTGCTTGTAGAGACAGCTGTACAATGTGCCTCTAGACTATAGCGGGGAGAAGTTTTGGTGGGGGGAGGCGGAGGGTAGAATAAGATGGATCAATGTGATTTTCCTCTCCAGGTAGAGTTGTTATTGAAATAACAACTTATCTTATTTTGCAGTTCTAAAGTAATAAATAAAACATTTCAGGCTCAGGATAAATTGAGAGTACCCCATTTCCTGTGGGGCAGGCATGTTCAAATTCTTTTAAAGCCTCTGGCAGAATGGCATCAGCAGATTTTTTTTTTTTCCATTTTCTAATCCAGAAGCTTCTAATTTCTTTCTGTCGAAGAACCCACATTTTAGTACTGAGCAGATTTCAGGAACCCTGTTGGATGTGACTGCATTTTGTAGCCCCTTTTTAAATTGTGTGAAGCTTCAGTTCTCTCGGGAGACAGCACGCTGCCGTGGAAGGAGCATGGGCTTGGAGTTTCTATTCAATAGTTTTATTCCCTGGTAGTGGGGTCTTCGGTTCCCATTCAGATCGTTGACCCATTAGCAATCTGGAATTTCTGACACCAGATTCAGACACGTGGAGAGTTCTTGTGTGTTTCCTGGTGGACCCAAAGGAGTTCCTGACGTAGCCTTTCTAGAGGGTTCTAGTTCCAGGACCCTGTCCCGCAGACACACATGTACAGCCCACCCACGTGGGCCTTCTTGCTTCTGTCAAGCTCCTGTGCCTGTTTGAAGGTTCCCCTCCTTTTCTGCCCACCAGTGAGCCCTGCTCTTGCCCCTTGGTGATCACAGCCCTGCAGCAGCGTCCCCTTCAAGGACCCCCGAGACTCCTACAGAGCATCACCTTCAGTTGATCCCTCAGAACAAAGTCTGCGGCCTGCGCGCCGTGAGCCAGTCTCTCCTGTTCAAACAGTTACCACTTATTTATTAAACAGTTATCTTATTGAGTGTCTTCGATTGCATACAGGAGTCTGTGCTCTGTGCGTAGGAAATGACCACTCACTTCAGTATTGCTGCTTGGAAGATTCCATGGACAAAGGAGCCTGTCAGGCTATAGTCCCTCGGGTCGCAAAGAGTAGGGGCTTGAACTTGAAATTGGTTTTGTGTAAAGCAAAAACTGTGTGCATGCCCCAGGGGAAAGCTGCTTGTAGAGACAGCTGTACAATGTGCCTCTAGACTATAGCGGGGAGAAGTTTTGGTGGGGGGAGGCGGAGGGTAGAATAAGATGGATCAATGTGATTTTCCTCTCCAGGTAGAGTTGTTATTGAAATAACAACTTATCTTATTTTGCAGTTCTAAAGTAATAAATAAAACATTTCAGGCTCAGGATAAATTGAGAGTACCCCATTTCCTGTGGGGCAGGCATGTTCAAATTCTTTTAAAGCCTCTGGCAGAATGGCATCAGCAGATTTTTTTTTTTTCCATTTTCTAATCCAGAAGCTTCTAATTTCTGTCGAAGAACCCACATTTTAGTACTGAGCAGATTTCAGGAACCCTGTTGGATGTGACTACATTTTGTAGCCCCTTTTTAAATTGTGTGAAGCTTCAGTTCTCTCGGGAGACAGCACGCTGCCGTGGAAGGAGCATGGGCTTGGAGTTTCTATACAATAGTTTTATTCCCTGGTAGTGGGGTCTTCGGTTCCCATTCAGATCGTTGACCCATTAGCAATCTGGAATTTCTGACACCAGATTCAGACACGTGGAGAGTTCTTGTGTGTTTCCTGGTGGACCCAAAGGAGTTCCTGACGTAGCCTTTCTAGAGGGTTCTAGTTCCAGGACCCTGTCCTGCAGACACACATGTACAACCCACCCACGTGGGCCTTCTTGCTCCTGTCAAGCTCCTGTGCCTGTTTGAAGTTTCCCCACCTTTTCTGCCCGCCAGTGAGCCCTGCTCTTGCCCCTTGGTGATCACAGCCCTGCAGCAGCGTCCCCTTCAAGGACCCCCGAGACTCCTACAGAGCATCACCTTCAGTTGATCCCTCAGAACAAAGTCTGCGGCCTGCGCGCCGTGAGCCAGTCTCTCCTGTTCAAACAGTTACCACTTATTTATTAAACAGTTATCTTATTGAGTGTCTTCGATTGCATACAGGAGTCTGTGCTCTGTGCTATGGGAGAGAAAATGATGAATTACCCATGACTTCAGGACAGTTATAATCGAGGAAGATAGATAAGAGCTTTGTGTGGGGTTGGGTAAGGACGTGGGTGGTATTGTTTGGTCTTCAATTTTTTTTTTAAAGGGAGAGGGGAGGAAACGGTCGCATCCTTGGAGGGGAAAAGTGAAGTTCGTAGGGTCTTTCAGAACAGTAGAGTGTGCAGTTTGCCAAGAGTAGGGGCAGCATAGAGAGCGTGGAGGGAGACACGGGGAAGGATGCTCACCTTTATTCGCCTTCATACACCGCATTTTTCCTTTGCCTTTGAGATGAGGCGTGGGGTCTACAGAGTCACTTGGTGTTCTCTGTCCAGGGTCCCTGCGTGCAGGCTACGTCTTCCTGCTTCTGTTTTCACCTGCTTCTACAGATGAGCCTCGCCCCCTCTCATCCCTCCTGTTACCATGTGTGTATCTTTTCTTTTAAAAAACAATTATTTATTTAGGCAGCCCTGGGTCTTTGTGGCTCTTCACGGTCTTTCTCCAGCTGCAGCAAGGAGGGCGTACTCTCTAGTTGCAGTGCGAGGGCTTCTCAGTACAGTGGCTTCTCTTGCTGCACAGCATAACCTCTAGGGCATGCAGGCTCAGTAATTGCAGCTCATGGTCTTAGTTGTCAGGGCATGTGGAATCTTCCCAGAGCAGGGCTCGAACTCAGGTCCCCTGCAGTACTGTAGGGTTAGGCTGGCGTGGGCTTGACAGCCCTCTCTCCTTACCAACACGTGCTTTTGGACAAGTCAGTTTCTGTCTCTGAGCCTGGACTTCCTTATCTGTGAGGTGGGAACGTAACGCCAGCCTTGCCACGGTTGTTGTTAAAGATTAAACAACTGTGAAAACAACTGCCAGAGTATCTGGCACACAGTAGGTGCTGTGTGAATTTTAAGTTATTTTCTTTTTTTTATTCCAACAATGCTGCCATTATGGAAAACATTTTTTTTTTTTTTTCGGGCCACTTCTATTGGTCTTTCATTTATTTCCATGTTTGTTCTTTGGCCTATGGGCCTCCCATCACAGTGGCCTCTCTCGCTGCAGAGCACCAGCTCTGGGCACATGCGCTCCAGAGCTCTGGCTCGGTAGTTAGAAATGTGGGTCTAGCTGCTCCGCGGCACATGGGATCTTCCCAGGCCAGGGGTCGAACAGGCGCCCCTTGCACTGCAAGGCGGTGTCTGTACCCACTGGACCACCAGGTAACCCTGGAAAACATTTTTGAAGTTTCTTTTTTAAAATAGTTTTTGGAATTTGCTTTGGACCATCAGAATATGTCAATAGCAGAATTTTTTTTCCTTTGAAGATATGTTTGGTTTTTAAATACAGCTTGGTTCAGAGAGCATGATCAAGATGGTTAATACCATTTTTTGATATTGAGAAAATTAAGTGTGATTATAATGAGGGTTTCTTTTGTAGTATCTAAATTGGTACAGGTTCTGGCTTTCTCACAGGTGGCATTGGCAGCATGCTTATTCCATTTGGCACATTAAAATCCATGGAATTACCATCAAAAAATTCTTCTGATTTTGAATAGCATGCTGATACATCAAGCAGTATTAGTAAGCTCGAGAATGTTGAGATCTTTAATAACATATCAGAATTTCACTTCTAGCAAAAAAAGATTTGAGAAAAAAATGATCCAAGGTACCTGCCATATTTCTGTGAGCATAACCTCTAGGGCATGCAGGCTCAGTAATTGCAGCTCATGGTCTTAGTTGTCAGGGCATGTGGAATCTTCCCAGAGCAGGGCTCGAACTCAGGTCCCCTGCAGTACTGTAGGGTTAGGCTGGCGTGGGCTTGACAGCCCTCTCTCCTTACCAACACGTGCTTTTGGACAAGTCAGTTTCTGTCTCTGAGCCTGGACTTCCTTATCTGTGAGGTGGGAACGTAACGCCAGCCTTGCCACGGTTGTTGTTAAAGATTAAACAACTGTGAAAACAACTGCCAGAGTATCTGGCACACAGTAGGTGCTGTGTGAATTTTAAGTTATTTTCTTTTTTTTATTCCAACAATGCTGCCATTATGGAAAACATTTTTTTTTTTTTTTTTCGGGCCACTTCTATTGGTCTTTCATTTATTTCCATGTTTGTTCTTTGGCCTATGGGCCTCCCATCACAGTGGCCTCTCTCGCTGCAGAGCACCAGCTCTGGGCACATGCGCTCCAGAGCTCTGGCTCGGTAGTTAGAAATGTGGGTCTAGCTGCTCCGCGGCACATGGGATCTTCCCAGGCCAGGGGTCGAACAGGCGCCCCTTGCACTGCAAGGCGGTGTCTGTACCCACTGGACCACCAGGTAACCCTGGAAAACATTTTTGAAGTTTCTTTTTTAAAATAGTTTTTGGAATTTGCTTTGGACCATCAGAATATGTCAATAGCAGAATTTTTTCCTTTGAAGATATGTTTGGTTTTTAAATACAGCTTGGTTCAGAGAGCATGATCAAGATGGTTAATACCATTTTTTGATATTGAGAAAATTAAGTGTGATTATAATGAGGGTTTCTTTTGTAGTATCTAAATTGGTACAGGTTCTGGCTTTCTCACAGGTGGCATTGGCAGCATGCTTATTCCATTTGGCACATTAAAATCCATGGAATTACCATCAAAAAATTCTTCTGATTTTGAATAGCATGCTGATACATCAAGCAGTATTAGTAAGCTCGAGAATGTTGAGATCTTTAATAACATATCAGAATTTCACTTCTAGCAAAAAAAGATTTGAGAAAAAAATGATCCAAGGTACCTGCCATATTTCTGTGTATGTTTGGGGATCTTCTCTTTTCAGCTGGGTCCACAGGCATCCGTGTGGCTGAAATACAGTAAGGAAGATGGCGTCTACTAATGACCCAGATAAATCTGGTACCTTCAGAGGCCTTTCCTTAGGAGGAGGAGGAGCCAGTGGGGGGAAATGGACAGGGGTGTACAGATAGGCACTCAGCTTTTATAGAAGCATGTATTTGTAGAGAGTAGTCCACAGGACGCCTGTGTAGGATAAGAGAGTGGAGGCACAGGCCCTGCAGTCTACTGGGAGAATCACGCTAAGACAAGGTGGTCGAAGGAAGATAGTCTTGTGGGGCTGGCCGTGGTTCCCTGGGCCAGAATGGGAACTAGTTCAGTTCAGTTTCTCGGTCACGTCTGACTCTTTGCGACCCCTTGGACTGAGGCACACCAGGCTTCCCTGTCCTTCACCATCTCCCAGAGCTTGCTCAAACTCATGTCCATGGACTTGGAGATGCCATCCAGCCATCTCATCCTCTGTTGTCCCCTTCTTCTGCCTTCCGTTTTTCCCAGCATCAGGGTCGTTTCCGGTGAGTTGTCTCTTCGCATCAGGTGGCCAAAGTATTGGAGCTTCAGCTTCAGCATCAGTTCTTCCGATGAATGTTCAGGGTTGATTTCCTTTAGGTCTGACTGCTTTGACTAGACTGAAGGTTAAATCTGGTGACTGTGCTCAGGTGACTGCAAAGAGCCTAGTTTTCTTTTATGATCCAGCGGTTACAGAGGGCTCTGTGTCTGAATTACACTAAGTCCCCTCCATACGAACCTTCCATCTTTGAACTTTCAAAGATGGGAACGTGCCCTTGGTTCCAGCAAGGAACCAGAGCCTGTGCCGTCAGCCTCAGGCATGACTGAGAGTGCGGCTGGCCCTGCGTCTCCTGGTGCTGACGATCTTCAGCTCCCCCACCTCCCACCCTTCCCCGCCCACCCCACGCAGTCACTCTTCTTGCCTGTTCACTTGATGCCAGCCCCTCTATGCCCGTTGCTGTACCGCACTAGCGTACTTTTCAAGGTACTGCACTGTGAGATTAAAAATGATTTCTTTATTTTTTTTTTATGTATTTGTGTGAAAAGTATTATAACCTATTCCAGTGCAAGGCTCTATAGCTGATTGTGTTAGTTGGGTACCTAGGCTGACTTTGTTGGACTTCCAAACAAACTAGACATTCCAACGCGCTCTCAGAACGGAGCTCATTCGTATGTTGGGAGCTTACTGTTCTGTAAAGATGCAAAATTCAAGGTCTTTGATGTTAGGAAAAAGGTCTAGGCAAACAGTGTAAGTGAAATAATGCTTTCTCCTTTTCTTTCCTATAAATTGTTTATTGGTCATGTTCTCTAGGTATTTGTTTTCTTAACTTTGGTTAGCTAGGTTGAAGTTACCTGAGCCCTGCCAGCACCCTGTGTTAGAGCTGACTCTTACAGTGAGAAGATTTCTGGCATTTAAAGGGCTTAAGGTGTAAGTGGTCCAAACACATTTTAGAAAGACTCTTGGACTGCCGTTCCCTTCCTTATTCCCAGGTCCCAAATGGACTTGGAGATGCCATCCAGCCATCTCATCCTCTGTTGTCCCCTTCTTCTGCCTTCCGTTTTTCCCAGCATCAGGGTCGTTTCCGGTGAGTTGTCTCTTCGCATCAGGTGGCCAAAGTATTGGAGCTTCAGCTTCAGCATCAGTTCTTCCGATGAATGTTCAGGGTTGATTTCCTTTAGGTCTGACTGCTTTGACTAGACTGAAGGTTAAATCTGGTGACTGTGCTCAGGTGACTGCAAAGAGCCTAGTTTTCTTTTATGATCCAGCGGTTACAGAGGGCTCTGTGTCTGAATTACACTAAGTCCCCTCCATACGAACCTTCCATCTTTGAACTTTCAAAGATGGGAACGTGCCTTGGTTCCAGCAAGGAACCAGAGCCTGTGCCGTCAGCCTCAGGCATGACTGCGAGTGCGGCTGGCCCTGCGTCTCCTGGTGCTGACGATCTTCAGCTCCCCCACCTCCCCCCCCTTCCCCCACCCACCCCACGCAGTCACTCTTCTTGCCTGTTCACTTGATGCCAGCCCCTCTATGCCCGTTGCTGTACCGCACTAGCGTACTTTTCAAGGTACTGCACTGTGAGATTAAAAATGATTTCTTTATTTTTTTTTTATGTATTTGTGTGAAAAGTATTATAACCTATTCCAGTGCAAGGCTCTATAGCTGATTGTGTTAGTTGGGTACCTAGGCTGACTTTGTTGGACTTCCAAACAAACTAGACATTCCAACGCGCTCTCAGAACGGAGCTCATTCGTATGTTGGGAGCTTACTGTTCTGTAAAGATGCAAAATTCAAGGTCTTTGATGTTAGGAAAAAGGTCTAGGCAAACAGTGTAAGTGAAATAATGCTTTCTCCTTTTCTTTCCTATAAATTGTTTATTGGTCATGTTCTCTAGGTATTTGTTTTCTTAACTTTGGTTAGCTAGGTTGAAGTTACCTGAGCCCTGCCAGCACCCTGTGTTAGAGCTGACTCTTACAGTGAGAAGATTTCTGGCATTTAAAGCAGTCTTAAGGTGTAAGTGGTCCAAACACATTTTAGAAAGTTTTATACTAAACAAATGAACATATTCTGATAGACCATTCTATTTTTGCAAGCCAGAATTTTCCATTTATGGTATAATTGAGTATCTGACTATGATATAAAAAATAAGAGACTTAGAGAAAACACTGACAGGAGAAACTGTGTATCAAATCCATTTCTGGCAAATGACCTGAGTAATTTCTACTGAATAAAAAAAATGCGGGGTATGTGCATTCATTTTTCTGTCACTGCCCTAACAAGTTACCACACACTTAGAGATATAACACAGCATAAATTTAGTATCTTACAGTTTTGTGGTTTCCCAAGTGGCACTAGTGGTAAAGAATCTGCCTGCCGATGCAGGAGATGTGGGTTCGATCCTTGGTCCTAGAAGATCCCCCTGGAGAAGGGAATGGCTACCCGTTCCAGTCTTCTTGTCTGGAAAATCCTGTGGACAGAGGAGCCTGACAGGCTACAGTCCATGGGGTTGCAAAGCGTTGCACACAACTGAGCATGAGCGTTATTGTTGTTTGTGGATTAGAGGTCCAACACGGGTCTCGCTGGGCCAAAATCAAAGTTTCGGCAAGGACAGCGCTCCTCTTGGAGGCTCTGGGGTGATCCCCTCTCCTGCCTTCACAGCTTGACATGCGGCTGCTCTCCATCTTCAGAGCCAGTGAGGTTGGCTTTTCTGAGCATTCTTTCTTGGTCATATTTGCTGCTGACGTTTCTCTGCTTTTAGAGGACCCTTGTGATTCCTTTGGACCCACCTGCATGATTCAGGGCTCTCTCCCACCTCCGCGTCCTAACTTAATCACATCTGCACAATCTCTGTTGCTACATAAGGTGGCCTTCTCACATTCTGGGAATTAGGATGTGAACATCCTAGAGGGAGGGGAGATTATTCTGCCAACCCAAGTATGGGAACACCTAACATGGGATCATTTAAAGAAAGTATCTTTTGGATGCACTCATCATTTGTTACAGGTCTTAAGACTCTTTCACGTTGGTATTTTATAGGAAAGAGTGACGTGTATTTTTAAAAATGATGATGTGTTTGGATCTGAACCTGCTTATGAAAGCTAACGTTCCTTCTCTTTTGTTTACTTTGATAGTGATAACCTACTAAGGAGAGCAGCCTGTCAAGAAGCTCAGGTAATGCCATTTAATGTGAAACAATTAAAACCCGCCTTATCTCCACCGTGCAGAAATCTCAGGCTGTTCCAGGGAACTTGCCCGGCGCCGTGCATCAGTGCAGCTTGGCTATTTTTTTCCCACTATCAGGGGATGGATCAGGCTGCCAGCCAACTCCGAATAGAACTCAAGGAAGTTAGCCATCTGGTGAAGAGCTGTTCCAACGCCCACCCCTTCAGACTTGTTTACTTCTGGATTAGTCCAGAGAACACAGAACTGAACTGGTTGGTGCTCTGGGAATTGGTTCTCGTCTGCAGGTGTCCTGGAGGATCTGGCTAAAGCCTGAATCCTGCCTAAGCCGAATAAGCCCCACGGATATCAGTTCAGAGCAGGTGCTGCCTCTCAAAGTCAAATCTTCTTAAAGCAGTCGATTTGTATTTGTAAAGCCGATCTCTTTAGCAGGGCTGGTTCATACCCTGTGTGTTGTTATTCCCAGTCTCAAGGTATTGCACTTACGTATTCACCTGTCTAGTTAGCGCTGAATTGTGCCCCCTTTCAAGTTGAAGACCACATTTCTGTTCCTCAGTCCCATCCTAATGTGCCCAGTGTAACGACAGATGAATCTGCATCATTGAGTCACCTTTTGGTTGTGTCACTTGGCTATTGATGTCAGAAATACCAGAAGAGAAGTGTGAGATGAACAAGTGACAGAGGCATGACGCAGACCTCACGTCTGTTCTGAAATGTCTGAATGACAGTGACAATAGGTACTATTCAGAAAGTTCTCTCTTTGTTTATTTTCCTAACTGTTCAAAATCCTTTTTTTTAACAATTTGGTTGCTTTGTTGTTTTATCTTATGGCTCTAAGTTGTTTGGGGAATCCATTCAAATAAACTTTAGTATTAAATCTGAGGTGATCTTCACCTGATTTTCCATTAGCAACTGGAAAATCCTCCTAGCAAGGAAGGTTTTTCCCCTAGAAGGAGGAGTGATCATGGGGACTCCCTTTCTTTCTTTCTTTCTTTCTTTCTTTCTTTCTTTCCGCTCTTCTCATTCTCCACTTCCCAGCACCCATTTAGCTCCTCCCATCTGAAAAAAAGAAGTGTGTTCATCTTTATAGTCTACTCCTAGTGACCCTTCTTACGTCCTTCCTCTTTCAGTCTAAACGCTTGAAAGAATATGATTAAAAAAAAAAATTCACATCAAGCCATCTCATTATAGTCTCAGATAAACTCCTTCATCCACTGTAAAGCTGAGACCTCCGTTGTAGATAGCCAGAACTTCTCGAGGCTAAAAATCCGGGACCCGGAGAATAATCTTGAACTATAATTTTTTTTTTTAAAGATTTATTTATTTATTTATTTTGGGCGGGGGTCGGGTTGGGGAGGGAGGGGAGCAGGCGGGCCACTTCTATTGGTCTTTCGTTTCTCTATGTTCATCCGTCTTTGTTCTTTGGCTCCTGTGGGCCTCCCATTGTGGTGGCCTCTGTTGTTGCACAGCACCGGCTCTGGGCACACGTGCTCCAGAGCTCTGGCTTGGTAATTGGACACATCAGTCCAGCGGCTCCGCGGCACGTGGGATCTTCCCAGGCCAGGGCTTGAACCGGTGCCCCTTGCACTGCAAGGCAGTGTCCTTACCCACTGGACCACCAGGGGAAGCCCAATCTTGAACTATAGATCTGGAATCTGGTGGGTTAGTTCAATCATTTCTGGCCAAATTCCAAAAATTCTACGATAGAAAAAGAACAAATTAAAATATTTAGAGACTTGACAGCAAAGTGTTAAGGTCTTAACTCAGAGTGAAAACAGAGTAGACAGTATAATGTATAAACTAGAAACTTTTTACAAAGATCCCTATGTCTTTCTCAAGTTTTCAGCAATAAAAGTTTATTTATTTATTTATTTTTAAAATAAGCAGCAGTGAGAGAGGATCTCCAGTGGGCTGTCAGGCAAGTGGTAGAGTCGGAATCGGTTACTTAATAAAATTCTTGGCACAACTTTTCATTTTTCTTCTGTCTTTACCTTGTGCTTCTGTACTTGAATTCTGCCATCTTGGCCCATAGCTGCTTCCCACCGACTGAGACTCGAGATTCTGCCCTCTTTGGGGTTTCCCGGTTCTCTCTCTTTTTGTTGACCATCTTCTCTCATCCAGATGGAGCCAGGACAGCTCCCGTTAGTCCCTGTGGTGGCCCCTCACATCTCATCCTCCGTGAGCCTCGATTCTGCCTCCTCCTTGATCCGCTCTTTAGAGCCAGTAGAGTAGGCATTTGAGTTTTGGACTTAGATGGATGTACATTCTGAGCTTGTAATGTATTAGCACGTTGATTTTGACTGACTTTATCTTTCTGAATCTTGGCTTTCTCATCAATAAATGTGGGGATATTTAACACCTCCTTGGTTTTGGAGAACTAAGAATAATATGTTTGGAAGTGGCAAGTACTAGGTGCTTAGTAAATATTAATACATGTATATGTATGAACTCAGCCATACATATCCATGTATCCATTCTCTCCCCAAACCTCGCCTTCCATCCAGGCTGCCAGATGGCATTGAGCAGAATCCCTGTGCTGTCACAGTGTCCTTGTTGGTTATCCATTTTCCTCATAGCAGCGTGTCCACGTGCTGATCCTTCATTCTTCCCTCCCTTGCCAACCTGAAGTTTGTTCTCCGAGTCAAAGTCTTTTTCTGTTTTATAAATAAATTCATTTGTATCATTCTTTTTAGATTTGTGCAGTTTTACTGTTTATGGTAGAGTTGTCCATATGAAATCCTGAAAAAACATTTGCTTCCCCAGGGTAGATCAGAAGTAAATCCTTCTGGAGTGAAAGAATGTATGTGCTCACTAGCTGAATAAAAGGACACTGACTGAAAATTTTTCTTTGTTCCTTTTTAGGTGTTTGGCAATCAGCTGATTCCTCCCAATGCACAAGTGAAGAAGGCGACTGTGTTCCTCAATCCCGCAGCTTGCAAAGGGTACTTCAGTTAGTGATTTCTTGTACATTCAGTGTTTCTGGAGGAAGAAGAGTCACAATGCCAGGCAGCTGCTTGGAGTCTGTGGGACTGGAAGCGCCAGATTCTTTCCTCTTGTAGCCCTTAGATTCCATTGTAATGTAGTAATCACAGCTAATGAGATATAACTATAAAGCTAATTGATGCTTAGCCGACTTGTCTAATTGAATTTTAATAATTATTCCAGAATTAACACCCTCAAATCAGTCTTATCTGCTTGGCGGTAGCCCCCCCTTGGAAACAGCTTCTGCTGCCATGATGTAGATTATAAATTTGTCTCTCTTACAAGATGTTCAGAGATGGCCGAGGGTACTGTGGCCTTGTGAGGTCAGAAACGTTCTTCCCCAAAACCGTGAATGTAGAGTTAGGTCTTGGAGGTGAGTTAGGAGGACACTTGGCTTCCCGACTAAGGAAATGGTCCATAGAGGTTGGAGCTGTGGTTAGAGACAGGAGGAATCATTTAAAATTTAAAATGATGATTGTTTTTTAAAACATTTATTTATTTACTTATGGGTGGGTCTTCGTTTCTGCGCACTGGGGCTTTCTCTAGTTGCAGGCGGGGGCTACTGTTCATTGCAGTGTTTGGGCTTCTCACTGCAGTGGCTTCTCTTATTGTGGAGCACAGGCTCTAGGGTGCATGGGCTTCAGTGGTTGCGGTACTCAGGCTCAGTAGTTGTGGTGTATGGGCTTAGCTGCTCTGCAGCATGTGAAATCTTCCTGCACCAGGGATCAAACCTGTGTCGCCTGCATTGGCAGATGGATTCCCATCCCCTCTGCCATGAGAGAAGTCCTACAATTGTTTTTTTAAAATAGTAAGCAGGGCTAGTGAGGATGTGATACTTTTATTCAAAGGACAAGAATAATTCTTTCTGTCCTGAGAATCAGAAAATTAATAAATACATATTTGAGTAGATTCTATAAGATGCACATCAAATAACATTAAGATGATAAGAGCAACAGCACAAAGCATAGTTGGGAGTGGCTTCTAAGTGGTGAATAAAAGGACACTGACTGAAAATTTTTCTTTGTTCCTTTTTAGGTGTTTGGCAATCAGCTGATTCCTCCCAATGCACAAGTGAAGAAGGCGACTGTGTTCCTCAATCCCGCAGCTTGCAAAGGGTACTTCAGTTAGTGATTTCTTGTACATTCAGTGTTTCTGGAGGAAGAAGAGTCACAATGCCAGGCAGCTGCTTGGAGTCTGTGGGACTGGAAGCGCCAGATTCTTTCCTCTTGTAGCCCTTAGATTCCATTGTAATGTAGTAATCACAGCTAATGAGATATAACTATAAAGCTAATTGATGCTTAGCCGACTTGTCTAATTGAATTTTAATAATTATTCCAGAATTAACACCCTCAAATCAGTCTTATCTGCTTGGCGGTAGCCCCCCCTTGGAAACAGCTTCTGCTGCCATGATGTAGATTATAAATTTGTCTCTCTTACAAGATGTTCAGAGATGGCCGAGGGTACTGTGGCCTTGTGAGGTCAGAAACGTTCTTCCCCAAAACCGTGAATGTAGAGTTAGGTCTTGGAGGTGAGTTAGGAGGACACTTGGCTTCCCGACTAAGGAAATGGTCCATAGAGGTTGGAGCTGTGGTTAGAGACAGGAGGAATCATTTAAAATTTAAAATGATGATTGTTTTTTAAAACATTTATTTATTTACTTATGGGTGGGTCTTCGTTTCTGCGCACTGGGGCTTTCTCTAGTTGCAGGCGGGGGCTACTGTTCATTGCAGTGTTTGGGCTTCTCACTGCAGTGGCTTCTCTTATTGTGGAGCACAGGCTCTAGGGTGCATGGGCTTCAGTGGTTGCGGTACTCAGGCTCAGTAGTTGTGGTGTATGGGCTTAGCTGCTCTGCAGCATGTGAAATCTTCCTGCACCAGGGATCAAACCTGTGTCGCCTGCATTGGCAGATGGATTCCCATCCCCTCTGCCATGAGAGAAGTCCTACAATTGTTTTTTTTTTTAAAATAGTAAGCAGGGCTAGTGAGGATGTGATACTTTTATTCAAAGGACAAGAATAATTCTTTCTGTCCTGAGAATCAGAAAATTAATAAATACATATTTGAGTAGATTCTATAAGATGCACATCAAATAACATTAAGATGATAAGAGCAACAGCACAAAGCATAGTTGGGAGTGGCTTCTAAGTGGTTAGGTTAAGGTTGTCTGGAAAGAAACGCAGGAGTTCTGAAATAAGTCTCTCTAACGTTTCTAGGGAGGTAGTGAGTATGGCTTTACAGATTTGAAGACTAGCCGTGCCTTATTTCTTTTTAATTCAGCAGTTTATACTTCCCTGCAGATTGCCCAAATTGGCTCCGTAACGCTATGTAATTGTATTTTCCCACCTTTGTTGGAACCGCTTCCTGCCCCTCTGAACATACCTATCATAAGGGCGTGTGATCATCCTTGTTTCATATTTATTTGTTCATCTGCTTGGCTGCGTCGGGTTTTAGCTGCGGCTCGGCGGCATCTGCGTTGCCTCACGCGGGACCTCTCATCGTGGTTCCCCAGTTAAAGCCCGCGGGCTCCGTTGCTCTGGGGCACGTGGGGTCTTAGTTCCCCCACCAGGGATCGAACCTGCGTCCCCTGCGTTTTGCAAGGTGGATTCTTAACCACAGGACCACCAGGGAGGTCCCTCATTCTTGTTTAAAGCCAACACTATCAACAAAAATACCAACAAAGGTTTTAACACAACACAATCAAACAACTAAATAGCCTCTGGTGGCCTTTGGGGAAAGCCAGCAGGGAACGGGATGTGAGTTTCAGACTCTGGAGGACCAGGTCTGTCACTCCCTTCTGCTCTGTGACACTGCGGGTGCTACTTAGCTTCTTATATCCTCGGTTTACTCTTTTTTTTTGACAGGGGTGGGGAGGCAGGGGGGTGGGCAGGCCACTTCCACTGGTCTTTCATTTGTCCATTTTCATCTATCTTTGTTCTTTAGCCCGTGTGGGCCTCCCATCGTGGTGGCGTCTGTTGTCACAGAGCACCGGCTCTGGGCGCATGCGCTCCAGAGCTCCGGCTCGGTCATTGGACACATTGGTCCAGTCGCTCCGCGGCACGTGGGATCTTCCCAGGCCAGGGATCAAACCGGCGCCCCTTGCAGTGCAAGGCGGTGTCCTTACCCACTGGACCACCAGGGAAGCCCCTCGGTTTACTCTTTTGTAAGATGGGAAAAGTAATGGCACATACCTTATAAAAAATTTCCATGTAATTCTTTAGGGTTAAATGAGGTAATGCCGGTGAAGTGTTTCTCATTCTTTCCATTTCATAGTTAGCTTTTGATTCAGGAACTGCAAACGGCTGCTCTTGTCCCTGCTGACCTGTAAGGCCAGGTTCACAGGGGCCTCTGCTTGGCTCCCTTGCCCTTGAACCTCTCCTTCTGCCTCTGTTCCTGTAGCTGTCACAGGTCCCTGTTTGGAGAGCTAGTAAGGTAGTAACTTGCCAGTTCCGATGAGGTACGTGGCCATTTGTTTAAGCTGTAATTAGTCATTCTGAGTTTTTACTTTTAAGATAGTTGAATTTTTTAAAAAATGAAGACAGTTTTTGTAGAGCAGTTTTAGGGTCTGGTTTATACTTTCGTATGAAAGTATATGTGCATTTTTAAAGGTAGACTCGTATTGAAAAGTAGAATACCTTTATCCGCTGGCGAGGGTAGGGAAAATTTTTCCAAAGTCACAGTCCCCTTTAACAAGGTGAATTCCTGCGTGGTTCTGGGAAGCAGCCACTCTGAAATAGCTCTTGCTACTTAATTGTACTATTTTTGTCATCTTGGCTCAGCCCTGGCACATAATTCATAATTTATCATGTCGCTGTTTCATTATGTAGTCCTGGTTTAAAGCTACATTAGAGCTTTAGGAAATAAGGTAACTGTTTAGCATTAATACATAATACATTAAGGAGTAATAATTTTTTGTGTCTGTATGCACCTGGAAATTGCTATAGTAGAGGAAGTTGTTCTTTAGCGCTGATGCTTTCTCACCCTTAATTACATAGTAAATACACATTTCTCACTGGTAACACTTGTTTTTCAATCTTTTTTGTGGAACATTAGAAGGAAAAAAAATGTCTTCACTTTCATCTTAGAGATTTTCCATACCCATAGCATCACATAAAGATGTGAATAAAGGCCCAAATGTTCAGATATTTTTTTTTTTTTGAGGTATAGTTGATTCACAGTATCGTGTTAGGTTCAGATATACAGCAAAATGATTCAGTTAGATATGCATATGTATATTTTTTTCAGATCTTTTTCCATTACTGGTTTATTATAAGACACTGAATATAGTCCCCTGTGCTATACAGTACATCCTTGTTGGAGCTTCCCTGATGGTCTAGTGGTTAAGATGCCATGCTTCCAGGGCCGGAGGCGTGGGTTCGGTCCCTGGTCAGGGAACTAAGGTCCCACGTGCTGCTCAGCAAACCAAACAAAACCCAATAAATCCTTGTTGTTTATCTGTTTTACGTATAATAGTGTGTCTACATCAGTCCTATCCTCCTATTTATCCCTGCCCTCTGTGGTAGCCAGAGGTTTGTCTTCTATGTTTGTTAAGTCTATTCTGTTTTCAAAATAAATGTACTTGTGTTATTTTTTAGATTCCACATGTAAATTATGTCATGTGACGTTTATCTTGATCTTTCTGATGTATTTCAGTGTGATAATCTCTAGGCTCATCTGTGTTGTTGTAAATGGCAGTATTTCATCTTTTGTGGCTACCGTTGCGTCGTGTGTGTGCACACCACACCTTCTCTATCCGCTCGCCTGTCAGTGGACACTTAGGTCACTTCCGTGTTTCAGCTATTGTAAATTGTGCTGTTGTGAAAGTTGGGGTGCATGCACCTCTTCACATTAGAGTTTTCTCCTTTTCTGGGGATTGGATTGTTGTATCGTATGGTAGCTCTGTTCTTAGTTTTGTAAGGAACCTCTGTATTCTTCTCCATAGTGATTGGACCAATTTGCATTCCCACCAGCAATGTAAGAGGGGTCCCTTTTCTCCGCATCCTCTCCAGCATTTATTTCTGTAGATTTTTTGATGGTGGCCATTCTGTGTGAAGCGTGAGGTCGTGCCTCTTTTCTGCAAGTCTTATTTGTTAATCTAACTCGAAGGAGCTCACAGATGTGTTGTGAGTTAATTAATATAGCTCATGGAGGCTGCTCCAGAGGGCTGCTTCTTAGAGATAGATCTGATCCACTCCCACCTGACCCTTTCTAACCAACCTAATAATAAAAGCAACTCTGCAAGGAGAAATGTTTACATTGTCACCAGTTCAGCCTTCTGTTGTTGGGGTAAGCCCCAGAAATGATGATCTGGAGAGGAGGAATTTCCATGTAACCTTTCATGTCAATTCTATGAGCATTCAGAGCAGTAGAAGAGAGGGCACATTTGTTTAATTTTTTTTATTACCTGCTCAGGTAAGCCTTTGGTTTAAGGTCTTTCTTTTGGTCTTGTGATCAAGCTTCTCAATTTCTATTTCATTCATAATCAGAAATGTTTTATGTTCTGTGTTCCATTTGGTAGTGATTTCTTTTTAGCTTAAAAAATGTCGAATTTGGTTTGTGCGTAATTTTATGTGTCTCTGATTCACTACTTTTGTATCTCTTTCTAGGATAAAATATCCTTAAGAAAGTCAACGTGTGCATCAGTGATAAGAAAAATAATATTTTTGAAAGAGGACTAAGTAAATGTGAATGTATAAGTTAGATGTTTGGTATTGGTTATTTTGAAAGTACCTAGTTTTTGCTTCTGTTTTGTGACGGTGATAGCTGAAAATATTTGGGTAAAAGACAAGTCAGCTAATTGGTATGTTTAACATTTATTCAACCTTGAGACTTCGCAATTGGAAACTTTTTGTAGCTTCTGAGTCCCTTGATTTCTAGGCTGTGTTTTTGAATCCTGACCTGAATTAGACAGAAGTCAGTACCAGAATGATGTTAATGATACTTTTAAAACACACAAACTGTCCGAAGGGCTCTTTATTTCTGTTATTATAGGACACTACAATATTCTCATTTCCTTTTCCTCACAATATACATGTCTGCATTTGAAATAGGTTATTTGGGCTTCCCTGGTGGTCCAGTGGGTAAGGACACCGCCTTGCAGTGCAAGGGGTGGCAGTTCGATCCCTGGCCTGGGAAGATCCCACGTGCCGCGGAGCGGCTGGACTGATATGTCCAACTACAGAGCCGGAACTCTGGAGCACATGCGCCCAGAGCCGGCGCTCTGCGGAAGCAGACGTCACTGCTATGGGAGGCCCACAGGAGCCAAAGAACAAAGACGGATGAAAACAGAGAAATGAAAGACCAATAGAAGTGGCCCGCCTGCTCCCCCTCCCTCCCCACCCCACTCCCCCAAAAGATAAATAAATAAAATAAATGTTTAAACAAAAAAAAAGTAATAGGTCATTCATTCATTCATTCATTCATATGTGCATTAATTCACCAGGAGCTTACTAAATACCTTCTAAGTGTACCAGTCATAATGCTAAAAGTCACAGGACTCAAGGATTAATCAGGTTTGGTGGGTGTTTTTGCAAGGCTTCCAATCT
Source organism: Tragulus kanchil (assembly GCA_022376925.1). Classification (NCBI taxonomy): domain Eukaryota; kingdom Metazoa; phylum Chordata; class Mammalia; order Artiodactyla; family Tragulidae; genus Tragulus; species Tragulus kanchil. Next base: position 16,810,499 of record JAIOJX010000030.1, on the reverse strand, counting down.
AGTGCTGAAGGCTCTCTTGGGAACCACTACTCATCACAGAACATGAAAGTCCCTAGGCGAGGTGTGGACCTGGGCTACCCCAAGAAGCACATGACTGAGAGTTTCAGATGAGCTAAAAATGATCCTACAGTAAGACTGAACCATTTCAAACTTGCTTTTCTCAGCAGAAATTCTGCCTTCATGGGAAAGAATTTTGCTGTTTCTCCAGGAATTTCACCACTGGTTTAAAACCAAGAAACTTAGGTAACCCCAGTGTTTGAAATTGCTACAAATAATGTCTCTCTGCTTCAAAGGTTGTGTCCACTGAGTCAGAATTAAGCAGTATTAGGTTTGGATCAGTCTGTTCTCTTGAACCACATGAAAAATGTTAGAGTAAATGCATTCTCAGCCCACCCCTGGAATATAAATAAGTCCTCTGAGTGCTGGCTACATTACACGTCAGTTACATGTATGTTCGTCCACCCTGTCCTGTTTGCCCAGCTCCTAGATGTGTCTGGCATGCAGTAGAAGGTCAGCGGTGCCTGCTGAATGAATTGGACGCTGTTGCCAGGCAGGAGCCATGTCTAGTGTCCAGGTCTCCTCTAGAGGAGCTGGAGGATGACCTGTAAGTGTCTCACATAGACCAGAGCTCACTGTATTAGACAAGGGCACACTCCTGGAGGCCCCAGAATGGAGGAGTCCATGTTTCTACCCAGAGAAACCCAGTGCTCACTGTTAACCTTCCTGTACTTGAACAAATAAAAGAGACTTGTGTTCTCTAGGCCGTTTCTTGTGCTATTCTAGAGAAGATGGTTGGGATTTTTATGTGTCCTCTTGAGCACTCCTGTTAAAATATTTGTATTTTTTCCTTTGTTTACAGCAAAGCCAGGACTCTATTTGAAAAAAATGCTGCCCCGATTTTACACTTATCTGGCATGGATGTTACTATCGTTAAGGTGAGAACTGCTCCAGAGTGTGGATTTTATCCAAGCTACCCTCCCTAATAATGTGTCTTCTTCTCTTGACTTCTTAGCAGAAATCGCTTATCACGTAAGAAGATAAGGACAGAGAAATCAATGTTGGGTTCTTCTTCTGATAATTAAGAAAATGATATTGTTTTTTTCCAACCACTGTCAGCTTTTCATTTTCAGAACAGGATTAAATGGAGCCATGAACTTGATTCCTTTCATCTGAAGGACAGGACATGGAACTCTTGTCCCTTAGAAGGTGAAAAGTTGTTATAGCTTATAACAATTCTTTTTCTGAATAATAAAAAATAACGTCAAAATTGAATAACTGAATTTCTTGGCAGAGAAGTAAACATTTTCTTTCTGTTGAGGAATTTTCTATGGTGAGGAATTTGTGGTAAAACTTTAGAATTTTCGAGACTTGGGTAAGAAAATAAGGGAGAAGAATTGTGTACTCCAGAGAATGCCTCAAGACTCCAGTTTGTTGACTTCAGTGCTGTGTACATAGGTGTATATATTTGGTGAAAATCGCTCTGTGACCGTATTTATAAGTCTATAGTGTGTGTTTGTGTATTAGAGGCTTCCCTGGTGGCTCAGATGGTAAAGAATCTGCCTGCAATACAGAAGACCTGGGTTCAATCCCTAGGTTGGGAGGATCCTCTGGAAGAGGAATGGCTCCCAACTCCAGTATTCTTACCTGGAGAATCCCATGGACAGAGGAGCTGGCCATAGAGTTGCTAGGTCTATGGTGTACCCATTTTTAATACTACAAACTTCTTTAAATCTTAGATACTGAATGGTCATCTAGTCCAGTGGACCATGCAATGCTGAACTCTCTTCTCCTACTTGTCTGAGACGTAGTCTTTAGTTGTCTGACTCCAGGGATGGGAGAGAGGGGAAGACCACTGACATTTATTTATTTTAGGACCTGTAAGCATATTGCAGACTCTGCGTATGAGAGATCTGGGAGTGGTCACTTAGGACTGGTGTTATTTGTCCCTGGAATGTTTGGTTGAACTCACAAGTAGAACCATCTGGGCCTGGAGCTTTCTTTGAAGGGACATTTTGAGATAGATATATATGAAATTTCTTTAGTGTCTGTAGATGTACATCAAGAAGTTTTATATCATCTTTTTTTTAGTCAGGTAAATTTTTGAAAAGAATTTGTGCATTTTATCTAAGTTGTCAAATGAGTAGGCATTAAGTTGTTCATACTATCATCTTTTTGACTTATAAATTTCTGTAACATCTGAAGTCGGTCGTCATCGTGCTCAGTATTGTTTGTTGTTCATCTGTGCCGTCTTTTCTTCTTTTGCCTCCCACTCATGGGAGAGATACGTCAGTTTAATCCTGGCCCATAACTGTGCTTCGGCCTGTTGATTCCTTCGTTTATGTCTGTTTCATTCATTTTCAGTCTGTCTTTATTGTTTCCTTCATTCTGCTTTCTTTGGGTTTCTTTTCTGCTGTTCTGACATTTTAATTTGGATGTTTATTGCATTAATTTGCACCCTTCTTTCCTAGTGTTTGTTTAGAAAGCTATAAACTCTACTGCTTCAGCTGCATCCTAGAAGTTTTGATGTATATTTTCATTACCATTCATTTCTAAATATTTTCTCATTTTCATCATGATGTTTGTTTGACCTATGAGTTATTTAAGCATGTTTTCAAATCTAAAGTTTTTCTGCATCTTTTTGTTAATAATTTCGGATTCAATTATCTATTGGTCAAAGGATGTGGTCTGTATAATTCCAATATTTTAAAGTTGAAATACTGTCTTACGCCTTAAGGTTGAAATTTATCTTAGGCCCAGCATGTGGTTTGTTTTCATAAATGTTTTCTGTATGCCTAAAAAGAGTATGTATAATTGGACAGAGGAGCTTAGATCTAGGTCTGGGGACCCCCGTACGATCTTTAGTGGACCATGCAATGCTGAACTCTCTTCTCCTACTTGTCTGAGACGTAGTCTTTAGTTGTCTGACTCCAGGGATGGAGAGGGGCAGACCACTGACATTTATTTATTTTAGGACCTGTAAGCATATTGCAGACTCTGCGTATGAGAGATCTGGGAGTGGTCACTTAGGACTGGTGTTATTTGTCCCTGGAATGTTTGGTTGAACTCACAAGTAGAACCATCTGGGCCTGGAGCTTTCTTTGAAGGGACATTTTGAGATAGATATATATGAAATTTCTTTAGTGTCTGTAGATGTACATCAAGAAGTTTTATATCATCTTTTTTTTAGTCAGGTAAATTTTTGAAAAGAATTTGTGCATTTTATCTAAGTTGTCAAATGAGTAGGCATTAAGTTGTTCATACTATCATCTTTTTGACTTATAAATTTCTGTAACATCTGAAGTCGGTCGTCATCGTGCTCAGTATTGTTTGTTGTTCATCTGTGCCGTCTTTTCTTCTTTTGCCTCCCACTCATGGGAGAGATACGTCAGTTTAATCCTGGCCCATAACTGTGCTTCGGCCTGTTGATTCCTTCGTTTATGTCTGTTTCATTCATTTTCAGTCTGTCTTTATTGTTTCCTTCATTCTGCTTTCTTTGGGTTTCTTTTCTGCTGTTCTGACATTTTAATTTGGATGTTTATTGCATTAATTTGCACCCTTCTTTCCTAGTGTTTGTTTAGAAAGCTATAAACTCTACTGCTTCAGCTGCATCCTAGAAGTTTTGATGTATATTTTCATTACCATTCATTTCTAAATATTTTCTCATTTTCATCATGATGTTTGTTTGACCTATGAGTTATTTAAGCATGTTTTCAAATCTAAAGTTTTTCTGCATCTTTTTGTTAATAATTTCGGATTCAATTATCTATTGGTCAAAGGATGTGGTCTGTATAATTCCAATATTTTAAAGTTGAAATACTGTCTTACGCCTTAAGGTTGAAATTTATCTTAGGCCCAGCATGTGGTTTGTTTTCATAAATGTTTTCTGTATGCCTAAAAAGAGTATGTATCAGTTGTTGAGTGTGTGCTGAGTCGCTTCAGTCCCATCTGACTCTTCTTGACCCCAGGGACTGTAGCCTACCAGGCTCCTCTGTCCATGGGTCTCTAGGCAAGAACTTTGGAGTGGATTGCCATTTTCTTCTCCAGGGTATCTTCCCAACCCAGGGACTGAACCCACGTCTCCTACCACTAGCACATTGGCAGATGGGTTCTTCACCACTAGCGCCATCTGGGAAGTTACTGGGTGCCGTGTTTGATATGTGCCCCCATTAAGTCTATTAATACTATAGCTCAAATCTTATATGTCCTCGCTTTTTTCTTCTGTTTTAGCTATAGATTATTCGGAAAGAGGTGTTAAAAATATCCCACTAGATAGATTAGCCTGTTTCTTGATGTAGTTTTATCCACTTTTGCTTTCTTATATTTTGAGACTATGTCAGTAAATGCATTCACATTTCAAACTATTTCATTTTTCTTGCATTTTGACCCTGTCATAGAGTGACTCTTTAGCATTAATGCTGCCTTTTACTGAGGTCTATTTTATTTGATATTGTTAGCAAGTATACTAGCTTACTTTGGTTAGTTTTGCCTGGTATCCTTTTTACTTATATTTTTAATTGTAAGGAAATCCAAATTATCAGGTTTTTCTTTTGTGGATCTTGCTTTTGGGATTTATCTAAAAACTCCTTACCAAACCCAGGGTCACCTAGATCCTCTACTGGGTTATTTTCCAGAAATATTACAGTTTTTGATTTGATATTTAGATCTGTGAACCATTTGGAGTTAATTTCTGTGAAAAACATGAAGTTCTAGTTCTTTGCATCCTTAGGCCACTCTCCTTTATCCTTTCTCTTTGGTGCAGTTAGAATTTTCCTCTTAATGTCAGAGCCTCAAGTGTGTCCTCTCTAGTGATGTAATCGTTTACTTATGATCTGTTAAATCTGTTGATGTCTTTTTGAATTTCAGTTCTCTCGTTCATGTACTTATTCATGTTTTTCACATCAGTATTTGAGTACCCCATGTAGCTCAGTGGTAAAGAATCCACCTGCCAAAGCAGGAAAGGTGGGTTCCATCCCTGGGTTGAGAAGATCCCCTAGAGGGGACGGCAGCCCACTCTGGTATTCTTGCCTGGAGAATTCCATGGACAGAGGAGCCTGGGAGGCTACAGTTGCAAAGAGCTGGACACGGCTTAGTGACTGAGCATCACCACCACCTACTACAGAGTAGACTGTTCCAGGTATTGAGGACACAGTCTGAACAGAAAAGGTTTTCCCTGTCTATCCTCAGAGAACTCCCAAAGTGTGAAAAGAAGGGACACAGATAATAAACGCATACAGGTAAACATATGATTTGTCAGATGGTGATAAGTGCCAAGAAGAAAAATCAAGAAGGATAAGAAGTGTAACAGCAGTGTTGGTTTAGTTCAAGAAGCTAAGGAAGGGGCTGGGGCTTCCCCTGGTGGTCCAGTGGGTAAGGACACCGCCTTGCAGTGCAATTGGCGCCAGTTCGATCCCTGGCCTGGGAAGATCCTATGTGCTGCAGAGCGGCTGGACTGATGTGTGCAATTACCGAGCCGGAGCTCTGGAGCGCATGCACCCAGAGCCGGTGCTCTGCGACAACAAAGGCCGCTGCGATGGGAGGCCCACAGGAGCCAAGGAACAAAGACGGATGAAAATAGAGAAACAAAAGACCAATAGAAGTGGCCCGTCCACTCCCCTCCCTCCCCAACCTGACCCCCACCCAAAATAAATCAATAAATACATCTTTAAAAAAAAAAAAGAAAAGAAGCTAAGGAAGGCTGGTCTTAGAAGGTGACCTCTGAAAGAGACCTGGAGGAAAGAAGTGAATCACACAGGTGGGTGAGCTGGAGGATCCAGGCCAAGTGCAGTGCACGTTCAGAAGCTCTGCAGAGTGTACCTGGGTGTTGCGAAGAGTAAGAGGCCAGCGTAGTTTGAGGAACAGTGAGCAAGGAGAGACGGGGAGAGAAGATGGGGTTGGAGAAGTCAGGAGGGTCCCGGTAGTCAAGTTTGTATCACATATATATTCAGTACGTTACCTTTCTTCTTCTTGTTGATAAAGTGTCATGTAGGCAAAAGGCTGGACGGAGAGCCCTAAGAACTGTCACCAGGAACCTGCCTACAGTTTGATGTGGCTTCGCCGGGGGCAGCTGACTTTGAGCATAGACACTCACTGGGTAATCAGTTCACCCAGTTGTGTTCTGGTGTGTTGTCCCCGCCTGTCTTCACCTTGTCCCCAAGGATATTATCAAATAGCTTGCCAGGTGCCTGGCTGAGGACCGGATAGAATGTCTGTCTGGATTCCCATATCTGCTTATCTAGTCATCTGTTCAAGATGAGGATAGCCTGAGATGCGTTGTTCTTGGAGAACCCTTGCAAATTCCCAGTGGTCACCTATTTCGGGTGTTCACAAAGCCTCCTTTTTAATTAGAATCAACATATATGCTTTTTTAAGAAAAGAAATATTTGGAGTGATTGGGCTCAATCACCAGAGGGCAACAATTTAGCCAAGCGAGTGTGTAATGAGACCAACATGAAGCCCTGAAGGGGCGGAGTTTGAGAGCATCTGGGCTGGTGGGCAGTGGAGATCTGGGGGAGAGGGGGTGTGCCCGGAGAGGGCATGGGACGCTCCCTCCCCATACCCGCTGCCCCATGTACCTCTTCATTTGTTCATCTGAATCCTTTCTAATGAACTGGTAAGTGTGAAAAAAAATGAGATGTATTTGTGAATGTGTAACTGCAAAGCCAGTCATTTCATTTTTCAGGCTGAAAGTAGCATTCATCAGGAGATGCGCTGTGTTCATGTAGGGACTGTGTTTTTCCTCTGTGTTGACTGTGACTTACTGGCCAGGGTACTTTAGCCCGTCTGAAACCTCAGTCTGATTTTTGCCTGTTAGTGTGTCTGTGAAAGTGTCCACAGGCGATAGTGTTTCCTTATTGTAGTATTAGCTCCTTTATGTAAATGAGGTATTCTCAATAAAAATGATGAGGCTTAGGTACTATTGTCTGGCTGCTTTGAGTTACATCTATGTTTCTTTATGTACAGTTATAGCAAAACCATGATAACCCTTGTATTTAGCATGTGTGTGGGGGGATACTCACGCTTGGTCCTACTCTTGGAGACCTCATGGACTGTAGCCTACCAGGCTCCTCTGTCCATGGAATTTTCCAGGCAAGAGTACTCGAGTGGGTTGCCATTTCCTTCTCCAGGAGATCAGGGGTTGAACCTGTGTCTGTTGCATCTCCTGCATTGGCAGGTGGGTTCCTTACCAGCTGAGCCACTGGGGAAGCCCTCACTGATTGCTTTCATAGTGCTTTCCACCAGTATTAGGAGGGATCTCTTATCCTTTCTTCTAGTGCACATGATTTCAGTGAGAAGGAAAGTAAGATCCTGAGCATTTAAAGCCACTCAGCTGAAATGTGGCCGAGTTGGGGTTTCCTCTGGGTCTCCTGGGCGCTCAAGGCTTTGCTCTTTTCATTACATCTGTTTCTCCGTATTTGCATAGACACTTGACCTCCTGCTTTCAGATAAAAGTCACTGGATAAATGAAGTAATAGAATCTGCACTGAACTGGAAATGAGTCTTCTGACTAGCTAACTGTAACTGAGACAAATCACTAGGTTTGAGTTTTATTTTTACAGCAGGGGGCTGACTAGATGGTTTCTGAGATCCCTTCCAGCTCTAAACATGCAAAGCTATGAAAACCACACTTACTTTGCTAGCTCTTTAGTTTTCATATTTGTCAACTATGTAGACTTTCAGAAAAGATTCAGTGGAACACTGAAGACAATTTCACATTGATAGACCTTTTGGGGCTTGCTGCTCTAGGATGATCAGTTTACCAAAGGCTTCCTGTTTCTATTGCAGACAGATTATGAGGGCCAAGCCAAGAAACTCCTGGAGCTGATGGAGAACACAGATGTAATCATTGTGGCTGGAGGAGATGGGACTTTGCAAGAGGTATGGCCGCTGTCCTGTTCAAAGCCGTTTTGAAAGTGAGGAAAATAGAAATTAGATCTTGGAGCAGTGGCACAAAGTGGTTGTCATTTAAGGGGATGATTTCTTGGTAGCGATTCTTTTGAGGATTACTTCACGGTGGTATGCAGCATTACCTTTCCTCATGCACTTGTATTTCATTCTATTCAATAAAAATGATGAGGCTTAGGTACTATTGTCTGGCTGCTTTGAGTTACATCTATGTTTCTTTATGTACAGTTATAGCAAAACCATGATAACCCTTGTATTTAGCATGTGTGTGGGGGGATACTCACGCTTGGTCCTACTCTTGGAGACCTCATGGACTGTAGCCTACCAGGCTCCTCTGTCCATGGAATTTTCCAGGCAAGAGTACTCGAGTGGGTTGCCATTTCCTTCTCCAGGAGATCAGGGGTTGAACCTGTGTCTGTTGCATCTCCTGCATTGGCAGGTGGGTTCCTTACCAGCTGAGCCACTGGGGAAGCCCTCACTGATTGCTTTCATAGTGCTTTCCACCAGTATTAGGAGGGATCTCTTATCCTTTCTTCTAGTGCACATGATTTCAGTGAGAAGGAAAGTAAGATCCTGAGCATTTAAAGCCACTCAGCTGAAATGTGGCCGAGTTGGGGTTTCCTCTGGGTCTCCTGGGCGCTCAAGGCTTTGCTCTTTTCATTACATCTGTTTCTCCGTATTTGCATAGACACTTGACCTCCTGCTTTCAGATAAAAGTCACTGGATAAATGAAGTAATAGAATCTGCACTGAACTGGAAATGAGTCTTCTGACTAGCTAACTGTAACTGAGACAAATCACTAGGTTTGAGTTTTATTTTTACAGCAGGGGGCTGACTAGATGGTTTCTGAGATCCCTTCCAGCTCTAAACATGCAAAGCTATGAAAACCACACTTACTTTGCTAGCTCTTTAGTTTTCATATTTGTCAACTATGTAGACTTTCAGAAAAGATTCAGTGGAACACTGAAGACAATTTCACATTGATAGACCTTTTGGGGCTTGCTGCTCTAGGATGATCAGTTTACCAAAGGCTTCCTGTTTCTATTGCAGACAGATTATGAGGGCCAAGCCAAGAAACTCCTGGAGCTGATGGAGAACACAGATGTAATCATTGTGGCTGGAGGAGATGGGACTTTGCAAGAGGTATGGCCGCTGTCCTGTTCAAAGCCGTTTTGAAAGTGAGGAAAATAGAAATTAGATCTTGGAGCAGTGGCACAAAGTGGTTGTCATTTAAGGGGATGATTTCTTGGTAGCGATTCTTTTGAGGATTACTTCACGGTGGATCAAGTGCAGCATTACCTTTTTCCTCATGCACTTGTATTTCATTGCTTTGTATAAATTCTGTACATAGCACATGGAAGAGTTTTTGTTCTATCGAATTGAAGGTGGATCGAGTGGAACATGACATGGTACAAAATGGTGCTGGGCGTGAAATGCTTTTTATATTTTGAAGACTCTGATGCAAGAGCCCGTTATGGAATCATAGTCACAATTATGGGAAACTTTCTCATAAATTTAATGATTCTCTTTTTAAAAAGTGCATCTGTCCCTTCTCACGTCACATCCATCCTGTGTAATGTTATCTCCTAATGGTACCTTGAGAGACCGAAGTTTCCTTGTTCCAGTGTGCGCACAGTTCTATTTCTGTCGTGCTTGCTTGGGACAGTAAGCATATGGCCCTGGGAATGCTCTTCTCTCCCAGGGTAATAGACTAGAACCGTCATTATGTCTTGGAAGCCCCTAAAGAGCCCAGTGCAGGCGTCCCTCCCTCTCCGTCACTCCATCCTGAGTATCAGATGCCTCACCCGTTGCTAGCTTCTCAGTGCCTTCTGCCCCACGTGGCACTTTCCCCTGTGAGGGATCAGGAGCCACCAGGAGACAGGGCCCGGTGCTGGCTTTGATCTCGCAGCCCTGTGAGCCTGAGTAAGCTTCCTTTTAAAAGGCTGTGCTAATGATCCTGTAATTGTTTTTATGGCTTTTTAATGAAGTGTGAAGAAAACAGATTGCATGCCAGCAAAGAATGAAGCGGACCTCCTGACAGCCCCGTTTAATCCTGAAACTCAGGGAGACAGGAGGTGGGGGAGATGGGCATCAGCCTTGACTTTACAAAATGTTTCTAAGAAAGATACCAAGTTGTGTATCTGGTACAATCTAGTCATAAACATACGCCCTGGTTTAAAAAATGGAGGAAACGATAACAAAATGTAAACTACTAATGATACCTGGTGGGTTTATGAGAAAGTATTCTTCCTTCAGGTATTGTGCACAGTGTTTTTTGTGTTTTTTTTTAAACATTTATTTATTTATTTATTTTGGCGGGGTGAGGTGGGGAGGGAGGGGAGCAGGCAGGCCACTACTATTGGTCTTTCATTTGTCTATTTTCATCCATCTTTGTTCTTTGGCTCCTGTGGGCCTCCCATCGCAGTGGCATCTGTTGTCGCAGAGCACCGGCTCTGGGCGCATGCGCTCCAGAGCTCTGGCTCGGTAATTGGACACATTGGTTCAGCCGCTCCGCGGCACATGGGATCTTCCCAGGCCAGAGATCGAACCAGGAAGCCCTTGTGCACAGTTTTTACAAGACATGTGCATTATAGTTGAAAAACAAAAAGGAAATTATGTAAAAATTCAAATTAAAATTGTCTTTTTATAGAGGGAACACAGTCCCCTTGCCTTTGTATTCATCAGTAGGAAACGTTTCCTAGGAGCAGGCTTCTGAGTGTAGAAAGTGTTATTTTCTCTGCTGTGTAGCAAACTCGGATCTTTAATATGATTGATGTGAGCATCACACTTATATCCACCTTAAAGAACTTCAAGCATAATTTTGCTCTTATAATGTGGAGGCTTTATAATTGTTTTATCTTAGCCTTTTATAGTGCTATTGATCCTAGGTGAGAAATAACATCTAGTTTAGCTCTGATCTGATTGAGAGTATTTGTGTTTCTAAGAGCCACTACATATTTTGACATAGTTTCTATGAAGAAAACTGGAAGAAGTTTGTGGCCCATGAAAACTGAATCTGATTATTTTATGATAAAGGAAATACAAGGTGTTTATAACAATTTTTTTCAAAAAAACATTTGTAGGTTATTACTGGAGTTCTTCGAAGAGCAGATGAGGTGAGCTTTAAAATAAGAATAATTACACTTTGACCTTTACTTTCCTCTTTCTTTCTCTCTTTCTCGCTATTTTATGTTTTAAGGTGGGCCCAAGTTTCACTTCCTTGGGTTTTGGAAAATAAAATCTGGATGTTATAGGACACTTTTATTAACCCGTGACAGACTTTTCTGCTTTGGGAATCCAGAGTATCCAGTGACCTTTTACCGAGAGTTGTTTAAACTATAAAATTTCCCTTTGGAATCTTTTTCTCAAAGGATTCATTCATTAATGAATGGTGGTATATTCATATATCGGAAGCCATACAACAATTCAAATGAACTAGGTTTACAAACATCTACATGGTAAATCTAAAAAATATTCAGCAAAAAAACCAGGTTACCAAAGCATGTTATATGCATTCCTGCAAAGTTTTAAAATTCAGTAAGCAAAGATACTGTTAATGAAAGCATCGGCTATGCAGTAAAAGGATACTCACGTGGATGGAAAGGAACTGTACCAGCTCTGCCATAGCAGATGGTTTCCTTTGGGAAGAGGAAGAGAAAGAGGTTGAGAAGGGACTTGAATTACATCTGCATCAATGTATTTCTTAACACTCTGAAGCAAATATGGCAGAATGTAGTATCTGTTAAATCTTGGGTACGTGGGTAGTTGTGAGCTTATTTTATCCACTTTTCTGCAATAATTTAATTTGAACAAGAAGTACAACAAGAAAGTACAAGAAAGAAGATCCTTTGTAGTCCCTTTGGTAATAATAGATTTAGCTCAAAATAGCCGTTAGAGTTTACAGTATCTATTAGTATCAGTGGCATTTAATTAAGTCCTCAAGTATTCTTCTGCTCCTTGACCTTGCTTATTATTCTCTTTGCCTTGTTTATACTTGTGGTAGTTCATAAGGCACTTTTGCCTGCCCTTAGTCACTGTACCTGTGTTAGACATTTTTAGTTGACTTTCATCTGCAGCTTTGTCAAATAGCGTGGCAGCAAAATACAGTCTGTCACGGTTGTGCAGTTACGTAATATCTCAGACCCTCACTTTCTTAACCAGTTTCTTTCAACCCGCTNCTATGGTGAGTACTCAAGCAGTCCTTCCAAATCTGAAGTTTTATTGTTTTCACTGCCTTGTTCTAGAAACCCCGGTTTTAATGCTTAAAAGTTTGATACTTCGCTATTTTATGTTTTAAGGTGGGCCCAAGTTTCACTTCCTTGGGTTTTGGAAAATAAAATCTGGATGTTATAGGACACTTTTATTAACCCGTGACAGACTTTTCTGCTTTGGGAATCCAGAGTATCCAGTGACCTTTTACCGAGAGTTGTTTAAACTATAAAATTTCCCTTTGGAATCTTTTTCTCAAAGGATTCATTCATTAATGAATGGTGGTATATTCATATATCGGAAGCCATACAACAATTCAAATGAACTAGGTTTACAAACATCTACATGGTAAATCTAAAAAATATTCAGCAAAAAAAACAGGTTACCAAAGCATGTTATATGCATTCCTGCAAAGTTTTAAAATTCAGTAAGCAAAGATACTGTTAATGAAAGCATCGGCTATGCAGTAAAAGGATACTCACGTGGATGGAAAGGAACTGTACCAGCTCTGCCATAGCAGATGGTTTCCTTTGGGAAGAGGAAGAGAAAGAGGTTGAGAAGGGACTTGAATTACATCTGCATCAATGTATTTCTTAACACTCTGAAGCAAATATGGCAGAATGTAGTATCTGTTAAATCTTGGGACGTGGGTAGTTGTGAGCTTATTTTATCCACTTTTCTGCAATAATTTAATTTGAACAAGAAGTACAACAAGAAAGTACAAGAAAGAAGATCCTTTGTAGTCCCTTTGGTAATAATAGATTTAGCTCAAAATAGCCGTTAGAGTTTACAGTATCTATTAGTATCAGTGGCATTTAATTAAGTCCTCAAGTATTCTTCTGCTCCTTGACCTTGCTTATTATTCTCTTTGCCTTGTTTATACTTGTGGTAGTTCATAAGGCACTTTTGCCTGCCCTTAGTCACTGTACCTGTGTTAGACATTTTTAGTTGACTTTCATCTGCAGCTTTGTCAAATAGCGTGGCAGCAAAATACAGTCTGTCACGGTTGTGCAGTTACGTAATATCTCAGACCCTCACTTTCTTAACCAGTTTCTTTCAACCCGCTGCTATGAGTGAGTACTCAAGCAGTCCTTCCAAATCTGAAGTTTTATTGTTTTCAGGAACTGCCTTGTTCTAGAAACTGTTTCCTCAGAGTTCCTTGATGGATGATCTAGGGGTGCGGGGAGGAAGACAGGGAGGCAAGCCCAGGGTCAGTTACTTTGCTGTATCTGCCTTTTTATTCAACCTCATTTTCTGACCATAACAGTAAAACTTCCATCCTGTTTTCTCCCTGCCAGGCTGCCTTCAGTAAGATTCCCATCGGATTCATCCCGCTGGGCCAGACCAGTAGTTTGAGTCAGACGCTCTTTGCCGAAAGTGGAAACAGAGTCCAGTAGGTCTTCAGGGTGGGATGGTGGCGTCTGTGGGTGGGCGCGCCTGGGAGCGTCAAGCTCTCCTGGGTGCTACAGTTCTCTTTTTGAGTTTCACAAAGCTGAAACTTGAGATCATTAAGAGGAGGAGACCAGAGTTCACGCGTTCACTTGATTGGGGAGTTTCTCTGTTGGCTGGTGAGCCCCTGGTGATCTAATGTTAAGTCCCCAAGTGAGATATGGAGATGAATAGTGATGTCATTTTGTCACTTATGAAGATAGCTTCTCTTATCTAAGTGTGCTGTCCATGTGCTTGTGTGTTGTAAGAGTCTCTGGTGAAGACGGATGCTCAGGGGTCATTTGTTTGCGTTAAGTATGCATGATGACAAATACCAAGCCCCCCATGGAGACCGAGCCAGCAGCCTTGGCTGCATTACCTTGATAATATAAGTAGCTAAAGCAACCAAACATAGCTCCCTCCCGTAGGGAATGCCTCAAGTAGAAGGCAGTACAGAGAAAGCAGACAGAAAGTTGCGCTGCTCTGACAGCTAAATTAAATTGCTGTGAGTCTGCCGGTGTCTTCAGGAGTCAGACAAATTGTTATTACTGCTCTTGTGTTTGGAAAGCATTAGGTAAACAAAGATCGAGTCTTTCAAGAAGAAGGAAATCTTGAATTTGAGTCATGGCTTTGACAGTGATTAAAAATATAATCTTGGACAAATCATTTTCAGGCTCTCAATGTTGGTTGCCTGATGTTTAATTTTTATTTGATGTTTTAACTTTTAGTTTCTATTCGGTTTGCATTAGTTGAGTGTTGTGGTAGTTTCAGGTGAACAGCCAGCAGAGGGACTTAGCCAGACGTATACACGCATCCATCCTCCCCCAAATTGGCCCCCGTCTGGGCTGCCACAAAGCTCTGGGCAGAGGCCCTTGAGCTATAGAGCCAGGCTGCCCTTTTTGTATCTGCCTTTATTCAACCTCATTTTCTGACCATAACAGTAAAACTTCCATCCTGTTTTCTCTGCCAGGCTGCCTTCAGTAAGATTCCCATCGGATTCATCCGCTGGGCCAGACCAGTAGTTTGAGTCAGACGCTCTTTGCCGAAAGTGGAAACAGAGTCCAGTAGGTCTTCAGGGTGGGATGGTGGCGTCTGTGGGTGGGCGCGCCTGGGAGCGTCAAGCTCTCCTGGGTGCTACAGTTCTCTTTTTGAGTTTCACAAAGCTGAAACTTGAGATCATTAAGAGGAGGAGACCAGAGTTCACGCGTTCACTTGATTGGGGAGTTTCTCTGTTGGCTGGTGAGCCCCTGGTGATCTAATGTTAAGTCCCCAAGTGAGATATGGAGATGAATAGTGATGTCATTTTGTCACTTATGAAGATAGCTTCTCTTATCTAAGTGTGCTGTCCATGTGCTTGTGTGTTGTAAGAGTCTCTGGTGAAGACGGATGCTCAGGGGTCATTTGTTTGCGTTAAGTATGCATGATGACAAATACCAAGCCCCCCATGGAGACCGAGCCAGCAGCCTTGGCTGCATTACCTTGATAATATAAGTAGCTAAAGCAACCAAACATAGCTCCCTCCCGTAGGGAATGCCTCAAGTAGAAGGCAGTAAAGAGAAAGCAGACAGAAAGTTGCGCTGCTCTGACAGCTAAATTAAATTGCTGTGAGTCTGCCGGTGTCTTCAGGAGTCAGACAAATTGTTATTACTGCTCTTGTGTTTGGAAAGCATTAGGTAAACAAAGATCGAGTCTTTCAAGAAGAAGGAAATCTTGAATTTGAGTCATGGCTTTGACAGTGATTAAAAATATAATCTTGGACAAATCATTTTCAGGCTCTCAATGTTGGTTGCCTGATGTTTAATTTTTATTTGATGTTTTTAACTTTTTAGTTTCTATTCGGTTTGCATTAGTTGAGTGTTGTGGTAGTTTCAGGTGAACAGCCAGCAGAGGGACTTAGCCAGACGTATACACGCATCCATCCTCCCCCAAATTGGCCCCCGTCTGGGCTGCCACAAAGCTCTGGGCAGAGGCCCTTGAGCTATAGAGCAGGTCCTGGTTGGTTATCCATTTCAAACGTCTGCCCTTCAGTGTAAGGCTTTGTGATACATTGGGGAGGTCCATAAATAGTATTTGTTCCATGAATGAATTGAAATCCTCTCAAGACATTTCTGATTATAACCTTCAAGAGTCAGTAATAATAATAAGGTGATTTTCTGTTTCGGATGTTTGTTGTTTCTGCTTTGGAATTTTTGTTTTAAATTGAGGTGTAATTGGCATACAATACTGTGTTAGTTTCACATGTACAACTCAATGATTCAAAATGCATATATCACCATAATAAGTATAGTTAACATATCGCCAGACAGTAGTTACAGAATTGTTTTCCTCATGATGAGAACTTTTAAGATACACTCCATTTAAAACTTTCAGACATGCAGCACAATATTAGCGTTAGTTGCTATTGCCATGCTTTCCGTGCCCAGGACTTGCTTATTTTGTAACTTTTGACCCCTTTCACCTGTTTTACGCACCTTCCTCTCCCATCTCTGACAACGACCAGTCTGTTCCCTGTGTCACCTATGTGTGATGTCACCCACATGTGAGATCATACAGTATTTGTCTTTCTCCATCTGACCTCCTTCACTTAGCGTATCACCCTCCAAGTCCATCTGTTTTGTTGCAAATGTCAAAATTTCATTCTTTTTTATTGCTTAATACTGTGTGTGTGTGTGTGCGCACAAACATATGCAGGTATCACATATATATCACATCTTCTTTATCATTCACCTGTCAGTGGACACTAAATAATGCTGCAACAAACATGGTGCCTATATATTTTGAGTTAGTGTTTTCATTTTCTTGGGATAAATACCTACAGGTGGAATTGCTGGATCATATGGTAGTTCTATTCTTAATTCTCTGAGGAATCTCCATACTGTTTTCCACAGCAGCTGCACCAATTTACTTTCCCAGCAACAATGAACAAGGGTTGCCTTTTCTCCATATCTTCCACAACACTTGTTATTTCTTATCTTTTTGGTAATAAACGTCCTAACAGGTTTGTGAGGTGATATCTCAGCGTGTTTTGCTTTGCACTTCCATGATGGTTAATGACTCCAGGCACATCTTCATGTACCGGTGGCTTTCTCTGTGTCTGCTCTGGAAAAATTCCTATTCTAATTATTTGCCTATTTTTCAGGTGGATTGTTTTCTCTTGAGTTGCATAGTTGAGATGTTTGTATGTTTTGGAGATTAACCGTTTGCCAAATATATGACGTGCCCTTTTCATTTTGTTGGTGGTTTTCTTTGCTGTACAAGTTTCTAGTATGATGGAATTTCACTTATTGTATTTTTGCTTTTGTCGCCTTTGCTTTAGGTATCAGATTCAAAAATCATCACTGAGTCTCATATCGAGAAGCTTACCCTCTGTGTAGTTTTATGGTTTCAGGTCTGACTGTATTCAGTTATTTAATCCATTTTGACTTAGTCTTTGTGTGTGGTGTGAGCTAGTGGTCCAGTTTCATTCTTTTGCATGTGGCTGTCCAGCTCTGCTTTAGGATTTTGAATAGGCTGGTTTATGGATTTATTATTGCTGTTGTAATTTTTGGCATCATCTTATATCTTTTGACAATTCAGGTTTTTTTTTTTTAATTTTCTTATTAAAAACCTTGATCCAGGAGCTTCCCTGGTGGTCCAGTGGGTAAAGGATCTGCCTTGCAGTGCAAGGGGCACTGGTTCAATCCCTGGCCCGGGAGGATCCCACGTGCTGTGGAGCAGCTGGACCAGTGAGTCCAATTGCGAGCCGGTGCTCTGCAACAAGAGAGGCCACTGCGATGGGAGGCCCACACAGGCCAAGGAACAAAGATGGATATAAATAAATAGATAACAATAAAAGAGGCCAAAAATTAAAAAGAAAAAGCCTTAATCCATATATCAAATACTAAGCATAAACATAGACATCTATCAGTATCAGGGCTTTATGAAACAGGTCTCATGCCTCAGGTCTTCATCTACCCATCATTCTGCAGCTGAACATGGCATTTCAGTTTGGTATATTTTTCTCCCCAGCTTAGAATTTCTGAGGGGCAATAAAAATGACAAACAACGAATTAAACGTTTTTGCTTGTTGGAAGACAAATCCTGTCGGGTTTGGGTCTTGATCACTTGTGATAGCTAGTCTTTCCACTTGTCAGTGTGGATTATTCAAACTGCTTGCCAGCTTTCCTGAATGTGTCAGTGGTGCAGAGGCAAAGCGCATCCCTGGGAGAAGGCCTCACCTGTCCAGAGCCACGGTCTGTGCGGGGCAGCCGTCCTCAAGGTCTTTGATAGCCCTCAGGTTTTTGAGGGCTGATTTTCCCTGTAGTTAAACTAATGTTGTTGCTGCTTCTATTTATAATTTAAAGATTTATAAAACTTAATTTACAAGCATGCCCCAGGGCTCTTAGGTAATTAAATCGGTCTGCCCTGGGTTCAGAATTTTGTAGACCCTCTTAACATGGCAGGTGCCTGAGGCTATTTAAAAGAACAAGCCTTTGCTTTTTGCCTTGCTGTCAAGATTTGTTGTACCATAATTACTACAGAAGAAAAAGGAATTTGGAATGTTGCAGATAAATAATCCTAAAAAATAGCTGTTCATGCTACAGTGCTGCTTTATTTAGAACTTTCAATTATTGCTGGAGGATGATAAATTTAAGGTTACATTTAACCGTCTTCTACCAAGCAATTTTGAAAAAAATTAATATGAAAAGGCATTTTTCAGTCGGAACATTTTTTAAAGGTCAGCCTTTCAAAAGCACTTCTTAAACCTGTTAATGTGCTAGGTGCCACTCAGAGCATGCATGGAGCTTTAAGATTCTTCCTAATTTCCTTTGAAATTAATGTATTCATATCACATTGATCTGTACGGGTGATCATGCATCTTGTGTTCTCCTAAATTGAATCTCATTGTCTAGACTTCTCACTGTGATGACTTCTCTTGTTGTGCGGCACAGACTCTTAGGGCACAAGGGCTTCGGTAGCGGTGACTCTCCGGCTCTAGAGCACAGGCTCGTTAGCTGTAGCGCACAGGCTTAGTTGCTCCGCGGCCTATGGAATCTTCCCAGATCAGGGATCCAACCTGTGTCTCCTGCATTGGCAGGTGGATTCTTTACCACTCAGCCACCAGGGAAGCCCAGTTCTGTCCTTTAGTTCTCCTTTGGGTTATTAGAGTAAAACAATACAGTTTTTGAAGTGCTTGACTCTCTTACAACAAATGGAAGATGTTGTGTTATTCTTTGTTTAGCACAGTTTCGAGTGCTAAGAGTCGGACACAATGTAGAGACTTGATAAATGTGAAGTAAATAACTGATTGGTGCTTCATATAAACTTTTCTTTGCTGAAGCCTCCTCTTAGGGTTTGTATTGGAATGTTTCACTATATTTGTATCAGCAATTCTTAAGGTCTAAACCCGGGAGGGCTGATTTTCTGTAGTTAAATGTTGTTGCTGCTTCTATTTATAATTTAAAGATTTATAAAACTTAATTTACAAGCATGCCCCAGGGCTCTTAGGTAATTAAATCGGTCTGCCCTGGGTTCAGAATTTTGTAGACCCTCTTAACATGGCAGGTGCCTGAGGCTATTTAAAAGAACAAGCCTTTGCTTTTTGCCTTGCTGTCAAGATTTGTTGTACCATAATTACTACAGAAGAAAAAGGAATTTGGAATGTTGCAGATAAATAATCCTAAAAAATAGCTGTTCATGCTACAGTGCTGCTTTATTTAGAACTTTCAATTATTGCTGGAGGATGATAAATTTAAGGTTACATTTAACCGTCTTCTACCAAGCAATTTTGAAAAAAATTAATATGAAAAGGCATTTTTCAGTCGGAACATTTTTTAAAGGTCAGCCTTTCAAAAGCACTTCTTAAACCTGTTAATGTGCTAGGTGCCACTCAGAGCATGCATGGAGCTTTAAGATTCTTCCTAATTTCCTTTGAAATTAATGTATTCATATCACATTGATCTGTACGGGTGATCATGCATCTTGTGTTCTCCTAAATTGAATCTCATTGTCTAGACTTCTCACTGTGATGACTTCTCTTGTTGTGCGGCACAGACTCTTAGGGCACAAGGGCTTCGGTAGCGGTGACTCTCCGGCTCTAGAGCACAGGCTCGTTAGCTGTAGCGCACAGGCTTAGTTGCTCCGCGGCCTATGGAATCTTCCCAGATCAGGGATCCAACCTGTGTCTCCTGCATTGGCAGGTGGATTCTTTACCACTCAGCCACCAGGGAAGCCCAGTTCTGTCCTTTAGTTCTCCTTTGGGTTATTAGAGTAAAACAATACAGTTTTTGAAGTGCTTGACTCTCTTACAACAAATGGAAGATGTTGTGTTATTCTTTGTTTAGCACAGTTTCGAGTGCTAAGAGTCGGACACAATGTAGAGACTTGATAAATGTGAAGTAAATAACTGATTGGTGCTTCATATAAACTTTTCTTTGCTGAAGCCTCCTCTTAGGGTTTGTATTGGAATGTTTCACTATATTTGTATCAGCAATTCTTTTATACTCCTTCGTTCTACTTTCTTGGGGTATTTTGAGGGAATAAGTCTTTTTCCTGACCCAACTGTTAGTACTCTGGAGAGAAATGGGTGTGTGTGGGGGGGGGGTGTCTTGGGGGACCTGTTGTTTGTTTTTCACAACATGATCATTTTCTTCTTGTTATCCTTTAGACATATTACAGAAGCTACGCTTGCCATTGTGAAAGGAGAGACAGTTCCACTTGATGTCTTGCAGATCAAGGTAAGGTCTTTTCATCGGTGTCTGAGAAAATTACAAAGTAATGCATATTTTAAAAAATGAAATTTAATAGTTCATATAAGATTAGAATGAAAACAGTATAGTTCCTCTTCTTATCCTTTCCTATCTGAAGTATAGCTCCCTAGAGAAAATAATTTTACCAGTTTATTCTAGATGTTACCACTAATTAGTATGCCTATGATGCTACTTTTTGGTTTGCTTTGTTTTTTAATTGGCTTTTTATTTATTTATTTTCACCCATTTTTATTCGTTGGCCTGTGTGGGCCTCCCATCACAGTAGCCTCTCTGGTTGCAGAGCACCGGCTCTGGGTGCATGTGCTCTAGAGTGCTGGCTTGTAATTGGACACATTGGTCCAGCCTCTCCATGGCACGTGGGATCTTCCCAGGCCAGGGATTGAACTGGTGCCCCTTGCACTGCAAGGCAGACTCTTTACCCACTGGACCACCAGGGAAGCCCCTGATGCTCCTTTTTAAAACTGTAGTTTAAAGAAACATAACCCACAAAACATGAAGTTTACCATCATAACCATTTTTCGGTGTATAATTCAGTTTGGGGGGCATCCCAGGTGGCACAGTCATAAAGAACCTGCCTACCAATCCAGGAGACGAGGTTCGATCCCTGGGTAGGGATGATCCCCTAGAGTAGGAAATGGAAACCCTCTCTGGTATTCTTGCCCCAAAAATTCCATGGACAGAGGAGCCTGGTGGGCTACATACAGTCCATGGGGTTGCAATGAGTTGGACACGGTAAACAACTGAGCATATATACACACACAATTCAATTTAAGTGACAATACTATGTTTTGATTTATCAGTTTTAGACCTTATCTGTTGGCCTCCAGTATATATCAGAAATCTTCTATATCACGTCTCAATATAGCTGTATCATCAAGATTTTAGTTCCTCTGTTGTTGACCCTTGGCCCACAAGTAATTTTTCTATCTCCCATGGTTGTTTTGAGTACTGAAAGAGCTAATAAGTATAAAGCACGTAGGAGAGCCCCTGGTGTCATCTTCTGTGTTTGTACAGTGCTGTCTCTCTATCTCATGCTCTGCCAGCAGTGAAACCCTTCTCATGACCCCTCTGTCCTTTGGAGAGCCTTCTGTTTGGACTTCAGGATATTTGGTTTTCTTGCATTCTCAGCTCTCTTTAGGGTGGGAACAGTGTTCCTTGTTGCTTCTTACATCTTCTTTTGAATTTTCTAACATTTTCTTGCTGATGTGTAGATAAACTCTGAGTTATTCTAGAAATATTTGCTGGCTCTGCCCACTGAAGGGGCATATGACAGTGATACCCAGCCGCAATGATTTTGGTCTCTGAATGCCATTCCCTAATAAAAGTTCCCAGCACTCTATTCAAACATGTCTTTCAGAGGCAGGGCAGAAACAAGGCAAAACACTGCTCAAAAGCTAATGGGACAACACAGAGGACATAGAAGCCAGCCTGATGGTATCCTCCTGGCCACTTTGGGAGCACTTTGAACATCGAAAAAGAATACTACTGATGGACAATAATACAGTAAATAGAAATGGTGAATCTGTGAATGTATAGTCTTATTACAGAAGAATTACCAAGTTGTAAATGTGTAAGATACAACTGAGGGAGAGAATTACCATTTTGTAATTAATGAAATAATCAGTTCAAGCAGGAATCATCAGTGGATGCTACACACATTGGATAAAAGGCTGTTGTGAGGACTTCTGGATCGTTCACTGGTTAAAAGTCCATGCTTCCAATGCAAGGGACATGGGTTTGCTCCTGGTCAGGGAAGTTCTGCACGCCATGCAGTGTGGCCAAAAAAACGGTTGTTAAGAAACAAATATCCACATAGTATCAAATCATCACAGACTGCTATACTTAATAATTACAAAAGGAAAAATACCTTTATAGTAGAGAGATCAAGCATGCACCACCTTAACCAAGGGGTCCAGCAGCATCACCAGCAATGGGACAGAGAATATCTTCTGCCTCCTGGTGTGATATATTGGGTAGGGTACAACATCGCTTACATAGTGTGCTGCCCAAAACATTCATCTTAACCTAACTGAATCTAATCATGAGAAAACAATTAAATCCAAGTTGTAGGACACTGTAAAAACAACCATTAATTTGACATCTTCAAAAATGTCAGTGTCATGAAATCTTCCTTTAAACGATTTAATCTTGAGTAGACTAATCGGAAAACTTAAAGAAAATTCATAATTGGGTCCAATATGAGACTCTGGATTAGAAGAATAAAAAAATAGTGTCAAGCACTAAAGATACCAGGGATGTTTTAATATGGATGATACATTAGATGGCGGCAGTGGTGTTAGGGTTGTATCTGTGCACATCCTTGTTCTAAGGAGACACGTGCTGAAATATTTAAGGTCCGCACTTTATTTGTAAATGCTTTAGCAATTCTACACAGTGTACACACAAAGATCAAGCTTATATGAGGAAGTGTTGGCATGGTGAAGCTGAGTGAGAGGTAAAACTGTTGTTGATTGCACATATAGAAAGTTTCTTGGTTTGAGTTAAGATTTTGGAAACGTCTCAATAGCCATTCCTGATTCTTGATCAGAATCTTCTCTCTAAAAAGGGTTTGGGGGCTTCCCCTGGTGGTCCAGTGGGTAAGGACACCGCCTTGCAGTGCAAGGGGCGCCGGTTCGAGCCCTGGCCTGGGAAGATCCCACGTGCCGCGGAGCGGCTGGACTGATGTGTCCAATCACCGAGCCGAAGCTCTGGAGCGCATGCGCCCAGAGCCGGCTCTGCAACAACAGACGCCATCGCGATGGGAGGCCCACAGGAGCCAAAGAACGAAGACGAATGAAAATAGAGAAATGAAAGACCAATAGAAATGGCCCACCCGCTCCCCTCCCTCCCCAACCCGACCCCTGCCCAAAGTAAATAAATAAATAAATCTTTAAAAATAAATAAATAAATAAAATAAAATAAAAAGGGTTTGGTTCCTAGGGAAAAGATATTCTTACTTGACAGCAGATAAGTATCTATTCCTTTGTCATCTAAATTTCTTTTCCCCCTCAAAGGCAGGTTCTCAGGAGGCTGAGCCATAAAGCCTAATAATCCTATATACAATGACTCATTTGTACTTGACTCAGATTTGGCCTTAAAAATTCAGGTTGTCCTCCAAAGGCTATGCACGCGTTACCTGCTATAAGGTACATGAGGAAAACAATTAAATCCAAGTTTTTAGGACACTGTAAAAACAACCATTAATTTGACATCTTCAAAAATGTCAGTGTCATGAAATCTTCCTTTAAACGATTTAATCTTGAGTAGACTAATCGGAAAACTTAAAGAAAATTCATAATTGGGTCCAATATGAGACTCTGGATTAGAAGAATAAAAAAATAGTGTCAAGCACTAAAGATACCAGGGATGTTTTAATATGGATGATACATTAGATGGCGGCAGTGGTGTTAGGGTTGTATCTGTGCACATCCTTGTTCTAAGGAGACACGTGCTGAAATATTTAAGGTCCGCACTTTATTTGTAAATGCTTTAGCAATTCTACACAGTGTACACACAAAGATCAAGCTTATATGAGGAAGTGTTGGCATGGTGAAGCTGAGTGAGAGGTAAAACTGTTGTTGATTGCACATATAGAAAGTTTCTTGGTTTGAGTTAAGATTTTGGAAACGTCTCAATAGCCATTCCTGATTCTTGATCAGAATCTTCTCTCTAAAAAGGGTTTGGGGGCTTCCCCTGGTGGTCCAGTGGGTAAGGACACCGCCTTGCAGTGCAAGGGGCGCCGGTTCGAGCCCTGGCCTGGGAAGATCCCACGTGCCGCGGAGCGGCTGGACTGATGTGTCCAATCACCGAGCCGAAGCTCTGGAGCGCATGCGCCCAGAGCCGGCTCTGCAACAACAGACGCCATCGCGATGGGAGGCCCACAGGAGCCAAAGAACGAAGACGAATGAAAATAGAGAAATGAAAGACCAATAGAAATGGCCCACCCGCTCCCCTCCCTCCCCAACCCGACCCCTGCCCAAAGTAAATAAATAAATAAATCTTTAAAAATAAATAAATAAATAAAATAAAATAAAAAGGGTTTGGTTCCTAGGGAAAAGATATTCTTACTTGACAGCAGATAAGTATCTATTCCTTTGTCATCTAAATTTCTTTTCCCCCTCAAAGGCAGGTTCTCAGGAGGCTGAGCCATAAAGCCTAATAATCCTATATACAATGACTCATTTGTACTTGACTCAGATTTGGCCTTAAAAATTCAGGTTGTCCTCCAAAGGCTATGCACGTTCTGTATTCACACCAGTTTCCAGGTATCTGTGGAAGAAGCATCCCCACTGTGTCATGATTCCAAACTTCAGTCCTAAAATGTTCTTACTATATATAGCATTTGTTAGGTGCTTGCTTACAGTCGATGAGCCCGCAAGCTTGCATTCTGCTTGCATTTTGATTGCCTTGTTCTTTGTGCAGCCATGTCTGGCCTCTCCACCGTGACCTTGTCGCTCAGGGTAAAAGTGATTTAAGTTCCAATTGATTCTTTAGCATCTAATAAAGCTTAATTGTTTCACAGAAAGTGCTGAGAGAAATGTTAACCTAGAAAAAGAAACTACAGATCAGCATCTATGAAGATATTATTTTAAAATATTGTTCCTATCAAAGGAGTGAATCAGGGTAGGTCTCTTAATAACTGTTTTACTGCTTCTTATTTATGTGTGAGAAGCAATGCATTCCAGAGTAATTAGGATTTAACTGAAAATTCTTGACTGTGCTTGCATTTAAATGTTTCTTGCCTCCTTTTTTATTTCAAATATACCAATTCTGTGAATTGATGAAACCAAACTCAAATTTACCACAGGCTCTGTATATTGGTAACATACCCCAGGAAGCAGAAAACTTTTAAAATCAATTCCTAGAAAACATAGTACAGTAGCCTCTACTGTGGTTTGTGAGGCACCCAGCTAGGCTGAATTTGCTTTTTGCTTTTTTCTTTATTTCTAGAAATTGCTTTCAGAATATGCTTAAAAGCATTATAGATGAAATATGATTCCAGATTCCTCTTAGGAAACAAACTGAGACCAAAAAAAAAAAAAAAGAGCCTAAAACACATCTAAACATATAATGGAAGATTCTCCAAAGATAAAAGAAGTACTCCTTAGCAGCTCTAATGTGAGTGAAAGCTGCTCAGTCATGCCTGACTCTTTTCGACCGCAGGGACGAGCCATGGAATTCTCTCGGCAAGCATACTGGAGTGGGGAACCGTTCCCTTCTCCAGGGGACCTTCCCAGCCCAGGTCTCCCTCACTGCAACTTCTTTACTGTCTGAGCCACCAGTGAACCAGCCATAATCCTGCTTTATATTTTCATTGTATGGCGTGAGTTCACATCTCCTTAGGACCTCTCACTCAGTGAGAGGAACAAGATACGTGTTAGTATCTTCATCAGACAGATTAAAAAAATGAAGGATTATCTGATCATAGACTAGCTCTGCTGGAGACACGTAGAATAAGGATATTCTGTCTGAGGTCCCATTGCTTTTTCCTTCAGTGCTTTGTCTAGATGGGATCACTCTTGTCCTGTCCCATGTAGACATCTACAGTGTCCTGAACTTGACTTTAAAGTAACTACTGGAAGGATTTATGGAATTCTTTCTGGTTCTTTATTTTTGGTCTTTCAGTTGGACTTGGACCCTGCCAGCCCAGAACCAGAGGAGGAAGATGGGGGGTGGTGAGGAGTGAGAGGCTGCCCCTTTGTGCCGTCTGTCCTTCCAGGCTCCTTACAGGCCCTCCTTCTGCTGAAACCCCAGCTTGGGTCATTCTCCTGGGCTGATGCTTAGGGCTGCTCCAGAGCGCCTCCTGCCCTCTTTTTCTTCATCTACGATCCCTAAGATTCCTAGATCAGACAGCTGTCTAGTTGACCAGGATTGTTTCTTTTCATTGTTCCTTCCGTTCCTGTCTATCAGAGCACAAGTTTCAAATACTTCTGTGAAAACCAAACTCAAATTTACCACAGGCTCTGTATATTGGTAACATACCCCAGGAAGCAGAAAACTTTTAAAATCAATTCCTAGAAAACATAGTACAGTAGCCTCTACTGTGGTTTGTGAGGCACCCAGCTAGGCTGAATTTGCTTTTTGCTTTTTTCTTTATTTCTAGAAATTGCTTTCAGAATATGCTTAAAAGCATTATAGATGAAATATGATTCCAGATTCCTCTTAGGAAACAAACTGAGACCAAAAAAAAAAAGAGCCTAAAACACATCTAAACATATAATGGAAGATTCTCCAAAGATAAAAGAAGTACTCCTTAGCAGCTCTAATGTGAGTGAAAGCTGCTCAGTCATGCCTGACTCTTTTCGACCGCAGGGACGAGCCATGGAATTCTCTCGGCAAGCATACTGGAGTGGGGAACCGTTCCCTTCTCCAGGGGACCTTCCCAGCCCAGGTCTCCCTCACTGCAACTTCTTTACTGTCTGAGCCACCAGTGAACCAGCCATAATCCTGCTTTATATTTTCATTGTATGGCGTGAGTTCACATCTCCTTAGGACCTCTCACTCAGTGAGAGGAACAAGATACGTGTTAGTATCTTCATCAGACAGATTAAAAAAATGAAGGATTATCTGATCATAGACTAGCTCTGCTGGAGACACGTAGAATAAGGATATTCTGTCTGAGGTCCCATTGCTTTTTCCTTCAGTGCTTTGTCTAGATGGGATCACTCTTGTCCTGTCCCATGTAGACATCTACAGTGTCCTGAACTTGACTTTAAAGTAACTACTGGAAGGATTTATGGAATTCTTTCTGGTTCTTTATTTTTGGTCTTTCAGTTGGACTTGGACCCTGCCAGCCCAGAACCAGAGGAGGAAGATGGGGGGTGGTGAGGAGTGAGAGGCTGCCCCTTTGTGCCGTCTGTCCTTCCAGGCTCCTTACAGGCCCTCCTTCTGCTGAAACCCCAGCTTGGGTCATTCTCCTGGGCTGATGCTTAGGGCTGCTCCAGAGCGCCTCCTGCCCTCTTTTTCTTCATCTACGATCCCTAAGATTCCTAGATCAGACAGCTGTCTAGTTGACCAGGATTGTTTCTTTTCATTGTTCCTTCCGTTCTGTTCCAGCCAGCTCTCCCAGCTGCTTTCCTAATCAGAGCACAAGGCGAACCCCACAGGGATTCCCTGTGGCCAGGGGAGCCTCTGACTTGGTGCAGCTCAGATCCATGGCTGCTGAGATCTAGCTGTGTGCTGTCTCTCTGGGTCTGTTCTTGTTCTGTGACCTGTCCCTCACACAGCTTATCACCCAGATCCTCACTGGCGTCAGGTACAGTGGTGCTTTGTCTGTTGGCTTTCACTCCGTCTGGCTGACCTTGCTTGTTTTTCCTGAACCTGTGTGTCCTCTACCTGGGACCAGTGTCTCCACTACTGACCCTCAGGCCTCTTCTGAATCCTGAGGGCTCTGTGCCCATCTGCTTCTCTAGACTTTTCACACTCCTTTCCTATTGCTAGAATACAGCATCTCAGGTTTGTGGAGCCTTAAGGTTCCAAGGCTTTTCAGTGAGTCCTAACAGAAGAGTCTCCTACTCCTTTCCCCTTCCTGAAGAAAGAGAGCGTGGTTTTAGGGTACCAGTCAGGAAATCGTGAGTGCTTATCTCAGCACTTCCTGCGTCCACTGCATGCTGTAGAATAGCACTTTCCCAAGAAACACTGCTTCTGCAAGGTATCTTCCCAGAGAGGATTACACAGTTAACGACTCCATAAAAATTTCTTCCTACCCACTACTTTCTGCCTCTGTGAAGCACCAGTCTGTTTTCTATATCATCTGTGAGCTTGTGTTTTTTTTTTTTAATATTTATTGGTTTTAATTTTTTGGGTTCCACATATAAGAGAGATCACATAGTTTTTCTTCCTCTGACTTACTTCACTTAGCATAATGCCCTCAAGGTCCATCCATGTTTTCCCAGATGGCAAGATGTCATTCTTGTTTATGGCTGAATAATATTTCTGACTGTGTGTGCATGTGAGCATGTACCACAGTTAATCCATTTATCTGTCGATGGACCCTTAAGTTGTGTGCATATCTTGGCTATTGTTCACAGTGCTGCAGTGAACATGGGTACATGGATTTTTTGAGTTAGTGTTTCTGTTTGAATAAATATCTAGAAGTGAACTTTCTTGGTTGCATGATCGTCCTATGTTTAATTCTGTTTTCCACGGTGGATGCACAAATGCACATTCCCACCAGCGTGTGCAGATGTTCCCTCTCCTCTGCGTTCTTAACAGCACTTGCTTTCTTACCTGTTTGATAATGGCCAATGGATCATTCTCAAAGGTGTGAAGTCTTAACTCACTGTGTTTTTGATTTGCCTTTTCTGTTGATTAATGATGCTGGGCATCCTATTGGCATGTCTATTCCTAGGCTTTCTCCATTTTTCAGATGGATTGCTTCTTTTTTTTCTATTGAGTTATATGAGTTCTTTGTATATTTTGGATATTATCCCCTTATCAGATATGTGATTTGCAAACATTTTCCCTCAGTCATTAGGTTGCCTTTTTATTTTGTTGGTTTCCTTTGCTATCCAGAAGCTTTTTCGTATGAGGTCGCCCTCCTTACTTATTTTTGCTTTGGCTTTTGGTGTCAGATTCAAAAATCATTGCCATGCCTTATGTCAAGAAACTTCCTCTGTGTTTTCTTCCAGGAATTTTATTGTTTCAGGTCTTGTATTTAAGGTCTTTAATCCATTTTGAGTCAATCCCTGTGTATGGGGTAAGCTAGTAGTCTAGTTTCATTCTTTTGCATGTGACTGTCCAGTTTCCCTAGCATTGTTTCTTGAAGACATTGTCCTTTTCCCACTGTACATTCTTGGCTCCTTTGTGATAAACTAATGGACCACATATGTGTGGGTTTGTTTCTGGGGACTCTGTTCTATTGATTTTTGTGTCTGGTTTTATGCAAATGCCTTGCAGTTTTAATCACAGCTTTGTAATATAGTTTGAAATCAGAAATTGTGATGCCTCCAGCTTTGTTCTTCTGTCTCAGAATTGCTTTGGCTGGTTGGGGAGGGGTGTGTGTGTGTGTGTGTGTCTGTCTGTCTGTGTGTGTGTGTTTCCATGCAAATTTTAGGATTATTTGTTTTTTTTTCTTGAAAATGTCATTGGAGTTTTGACAGGGATTACACTGAATCTGTGTATTGCTTTGGGTAGTATGGACATTTGAACATCATTAATTTTTCTGTCCCACTTTATTGAGAGTTTATCATATATCGGTGTTGAATTTTGTCACATTTTCTACATATAGGGAGACGATGGTATGGTTTTCATCCTCCGTTTAGTTAATGTGGCATATGACATTGATTTGAAGGCGTTGACCTTGCATCCATGGAATAAATCCTACTCGAATATGGTGTCTGATCCTTTTCTGTTGATTAATGATGCTGGGCATCCTATTGGCATGTCTATTCCTAGGCTTTCTCCATTTTCAGATGGATTGCTTTTTTTTCTATTGAGTTATATGAGTTCTTTGTATATTTTGGATATTATCCCCTTATCAGATATGTGATTTGCAAACATTTTCCCTCAGTCATTAGGTTGCCTTTTTATTTTGTTGGTTTCCTTTGCTATCCAGAAGCTTTTTCGTATGAGGTCGCCCTCCTTACTTATTTTTGCTTTGGCTTTTGGTGTCAGATTCAAAAATCATTGCCATGCCTTATGTCAAGAAACTTCCTCTGTGTTTTCTTCCAGGAATTTTATTGTTTCAGGTCTTGTATTTAAGGTCTTTAATCCATTTTGAGTCAATCCCTGTGTATGGGGTAAGCTAGTAGTCTAGTTTCATTCTTTTGCATGTGACTGTCCAGTTTCCCTAGCATTGTTTCTTGAAGACATTGTCCTTTTCCCACTGTACATTCTTGGCTCCTTTGTGATAAACTAATGGACCACATATGTGTGGGTTTGTTTCTGGGGACTCTGTTCTATTGATTTTTGTGTCTGGTTTTATGCAAATGCCTTGCAGTTTTAATCACAGCTTTGTAATATAGTTTGAAATCAGAAATTGTGATGCCTCCAGCTTTGTTCTTCTGTCTCAGAATTGCTTTGGCTGGTTGGGGAGGGGTGGGGGGAGGGTGTGTGTGTGTGTGTCTGTCTGTCTGTGTGTGTGTGTTTCCATGCAAATTTTAGGATTATTTGTTTTTTTTTCTTGAAAATGTCATTGGAGTTTTGACAGGGATTACACTGAATCTGTGTATTGCTTTGGGTAGTATGGACATTTGAACATCATTAATTTTTCTGTCCCACTTTATTGAGAGTTTATCATATATCGGTGTTGAATTTTGTCACATTTTCTACATATAGGGAGACGATGGTATGGTTTTCATCCTTCGTTTAGTTAATGTGGCATATGACATTGATTTGAAGGCGTTGACCTTGCATCCATGGAATAAATCTTACTCGAATATGGTGTCTGATCCTTTTACTGTATGGTTGAATTTGGTTTGCTGGTATTTTGTTGAGGGGTTTTTGCATCTGTATTCATCAGGAGTACTGGCCTTAAGTTTTCTTCTCTTGTAGTGTCCCTGTCTGGTTTCAGGATCAGAGTAACGCTGGCCTCATAATATCAAGTTTGGAATTCTTCAGAATTCCCTCCCCTTCTGTTTTTTGGACGAGTGTGAGAAGGATTGGTGTTAATTCTCCTTTGAGTGTTTGGTGAAATTGACCCACAAAACTGTCTGGTTCCAGACTTTTGTTTGTTGAGGGGTTTCTACTGATTTAGCCTCCTTACTGGTAATCAGCTTTTACCTTCTTCTGTAAAACGTATGGCTTGTCTTAAAACTTACGTTGTGTTTTCCCTGATCGTCTGTCTCTTCTGTTCCCTCACTCATCATACAGTTGCATTTTCTCTGTACTTTCCTAATGCTTGATCCATATCTCTTTTCTTCGGACCTACCGCCTTGTGTGGTTATTACCTGTGTCTTTAAGCTCCCCCTTTATGTCCTGAGCTCTTGGAGGACAGACATTTTTTATTGCTAGTTCCTAACATATAAATGTCCTTAATGATGATTCATGGAAAAAATGACTAAATGAATGACTAGTCAAGTGAGGTGGCTCGCGCCCTGCCGTCTTTTACAATATGCGCTTGGCGCCCAGGAGGCCTGTACAGCCTTGCTGGGCCAGTCGTGAGTTACTTTGCCATTGCCTCTTTGCACTACTGTTTCCTCTTCCCTGCACGGTTTCTTCTCTTGCTTAAGCAGGTGCAGAGAGCAGAAGAGCAAATCTGCTTCAACAGATAGACAACCAAGGAATGAGAGGCCAGTGCCTTTTACTGCTAGGCTGACCCTCACTTGTTTCAGCGTAGGAGGAACAGGAGTGAAGGTGGGCCAGACTTGCCCTCCTGAGAAGACTTAGACACTGTCTCTAGGCCAACAACTCGCAGTGCCAGGAGTCTCCTGCAGTTCCTCCCCTCTGTCTGCCGCTGGTTCCGGTGATGGCAGGGCGAGCACTGAGCAGGTTCTGTGCCCAGTTAGCAGCTCCTGTGGAGTTGCGTCTAGCATTTAGCAGCTCTCTTTAGAATGGGGCGGGGGGCACTTTTGGGCTTTAGCTGCAGTTCTGAGTTACACAGGGAATGTCCCTTTCAGAATCCAGGTGTGTATGTTTTCATATAGGAAAGCGTGTCATGGAGTATAAGCTCCTAAAGGCCGTGACACTATTAAGGTGTGATTTCTACAATAGGTATTGCTTAATTCACTGATTTATTAGAAATCCACTGACTATAATATGCAGTATTTGGCCATAAAGGACTGGACTCAATTAGAATTGCCTTTCATCCTGATTCGTTAGGACAGACATCTGACTGTATTTTTCAGAGACTCAGGTGGAACATTCTGGAGTACATACCAGGATTCTGACCTTCCTTGACAGCTTTTGGCCCTCCAGAGAGAACTCAGGTTTAAATTATCTTTGTCTTAGACAGGTGTGAGTGAGGGAAGAAGTAATTGGCCCAAAAGTCAGCACAGTGACCACAGTCAGACGTACGATGCCAGGTTTTCTTGGCGGCAGGATCATGAGGCCTGATGCGTGAACGTTAGTTTCATTTTATCTCAGTACTTTGTAACTGAGCACTCAAAGAGTTAATGTCTTAAATTTGGTACACCCCTTTTGGAATTTTGGTTTGATGAAGTGTAAGCCGTGGATGTTTGCTGGCTACTTAACCTGTAGAAAGTTCCGGGTTATTGTCATTGTTAGTTTACGTTAAATGCATTTACCTTCCAGGGTGAAAAGGAACAGCCTGTGTTTGCACTGACCGGCCTTCGATGGGGATCCTTCCGAGATGCTGGCGTCTCAGTTAGCAGGTGAAAGGGCTCTGGGTTAAGGCATGCTGATTTTTTTTTTTTTAAACACCAAAAAACGTTCTGTATTGGGGTATATAGCCAGTTAACAATGTTATGATAGTTTCAGGTGAGCAATGAAGGGGACTTGTTTCCATTCTCCTCCAAACCCCGCTTCCATCCAGACTAGTACATAACATTGACCAGAGTCCCATGTGCTATACAATAGATTTTTATTGGTTATCCATTTCAGATACTGCAGTGTGGACATGACTTCCCCAGTCCCCGACCATCCCCTCCACCCTGCAGCCATGCGTTCTTTCTCTAAGCTCATTTGTGTCGTTTCTTTTTAGAATCCACATGAAATGGATGACCTACGATGGTTTACTATGACTTCCATTGCTGCCTTTGGCAGTTCTGAGTTACACAGGAATGTCCCTTTCAGAATCCAGGTGTGTATGTTTTCATATAGGAAAGCGTGTCATGGAGTATAAGCTCCTAAAGGCCGTGACACTATTAAGGTGTGATTTCTACAATAGGTATTGCTTAATTCACTGATTTATTAGAAATCCACTGACTATAATATGCAGTATTTGGCCATAAAGGACTGGACTCAATTAGAATTGCCTTTCATCCTGATTCGTTAGGACAGACATCTGACTGTATTTTTCAGAGACTCAGGTGGAACATTCTGGAGTACATACCAGGATTCTGACCTTCCTTGACAGCTTTTGGCCCTCCAGAGAGAACTCAGGTTTAAATTATCTTTGTCTTAGACAGGTGTGAGTGAGGGAAGAAGTAATTGGCCCAAAAGTCAGCACAGTGACCACAGTCAGACGTACGATGCCAGGTTTTCTTGGCGGCAGGATCATGAGGCCTGATGCGTGAACGTTAGTTTCATTTTATCTCAGTACTTTGTAACTGAGCACTCAAAGAGTTAATGTCTTAAATTTGGTACACCCCTTTTGGAATTTTGGTTTGATGAAGTGTAAGCCGTGGATGTTTGCTGGCTACTTAACCTGTAGAAAGTTCCGGGTTATTGTCATTGTTAGTTTACGTTAAATGCATTTACCTTCCAGGGTGAAAAGGAACAGCCTGTGTTTGCACTGCCCGGGCGTTCGATGGGGATCCTTCCGAGATGCTGGCGTCTCAGTTAGCAGGTGAAAGGGCTCTGGGTTAAGGCATGCTGATTTTTTTTTTTTTAAACACCAAAAAACGTTCTGTATTGGGGTATATAGCCAGTTAACAATGTTATGATAGTTTCAGGTGAGCAATGAAGGGGACTTGTTTCCATTCTCCTCCAAACCCCGCTTCCATCCAGACTAGTACATAACATTGACCAGAGTCCCATGTGCTATACAATAGATTTTTATTGGTTATCCATTTCAGATACTGCAGTGTGGACATGACTTCCCCAGTCCCCGACCATCCCCTCCACCCTGCAGCCATGAGTTCTTTCTCTAAGCTCATTTGTGTCGTTTCTTTTTAGAATCCACATGAAATGGATGTCCTACGATGTTTTTCTTTCTCTATCTGACTTACTTCACTGAGTATGACATTCTTTGGGTCCATCCATATTGCTGCAAACGGCCTTATTTTCTTCTTTTTAATGGCCATGCGTGGTGATTTTTAAACACCTTCTTACTCTGTCCCTGTCTTTGAGGTTTCAGTATATGGTGCAGTGCGCCTGGCAGTTGAGTTATGTATGAAGCCTAGAAGTGGAGTTAAATTCTTATGTGCAGAGAGGCTGGGGGACGTCCCAGTTTCCTCCATACTGGCTTGGAGATAGCTCAAGAGGAGCAGTGTCCACCTGTCTTTCTAGACATTGTGTTTGAGTGTGAGAGAGGCCTGACTAGACCAGAGGGGCACTGGGTGACATCTGCAGCCTGCTTAGCTGGATACCAGGGGCAAGGCATCCCTGGGGCCACAGCCTTGTGGTGCTTTGACAGTACTGGTCGAAAGGGCCCCCTCCCTACCCGTCCCCTCCCAGCCCACAAGGGGTGTTCTTTCTGAAAGCCGAGTGGATTCAGAGGCCCCAGGCCGCCTCCTTCAGAGCAGGAAGAAAGCCAGAGGCCTGGGAATGCAGGGAGGTGGAAGAAACAGGCCTGCAGAGGAGGCGACGAGAGGGCCACCCCTGGCTTTTCATGGCAGTGGGCTTATTTTTGGAGACCTCATTGTGTAGAATCAAACTGCAGCTCAGAAGCAGGGAACGGCCGGTGCTGGAGAGGCTGCGTGGGCCAGGCTTCCCGAGATGGGGCTGCAGGAGACGGCGTGAGGTCCACTCCAGGCTGGTGGGCATTATTTTCATTCTTTACCTTTTCTTGAAAACACGCTTACAATTTTAGTGTAGTTTAAATGAATGATGATTGATGTCACACGCAGCTGTTATCAAGAAAGCTCTCTTTCACCTTGTAGCTGTTTCTGCCACATTTTCTTTACAGAAATTCCTCTCATTTGTTCCACTTTGTTATTCCTGCTAATGTCGTTCCTGACAGTGGACTGTCCGAGGAGAGAGGTCACTGAGTTACATCACATGCTGCATTCTCTCTTTTTTTTTTTTAATAATTACTTTTATTTGACTTTTTACTTTTACAGAGTTTTGTTGTTTACAGATATGTATAATCCCAGATCAGTCATATGTATATCCCTGCCCCTCCCTCCGCCACCCCCTTCCCAGTGCCCCCCATCCCACCCCTCCAGGCCGTCGCGCAGCGCCCCTGCGGGATCTCCTCTGCTTGCAGTGCAATGACAGTAGCTGTCTTTTTCACATATGACAGTATAGGTTTCCATGTTACTCCCTCTACGCCTCCCACCCTCTGTTCATTCTCCACAATGTCCATACGTCTATTGTCTAAGTCTGTTTTCTTTTATTTGCAAGTATGTGTGATTATCTTGATTCCACAAGTCATCTTGTGTCTGGTCTGTAATCTCAAATGCCAGTAGTTTGCCAAGAGGAATTGCATAGTTTCCCCTGAGAAAGTCTGGTGAGAGCGAACTGCTTTCCCTTTTTTTTGGCCACACAGGGCGGTGTGTGGGCTCTTCGTTCCCTGAGCAGGGATGGAATCCATGCCCCCTCCAGCAGGAGCACGGACTCCTACGCAGTGGACTGCTCGGGAGGCCCACCTTGTTTCCTGAGTGTGTTGAGCGCAAGCATCGGTCGGCCCTTGAGGAATATCACACACAGACCCATACTCTGTTTGGTTTCTGAGCATGGAATTTTAAAATGCTGGCTGTTGTTGTACCTGGGCGAGGCCCATCCACTGAGTTGCTCTGTGTGTTATGAGAGAAACTGGCGGAGTACAAGAAGCTGTGGCCTAGCTGGGCCCGGGAAGGCCGCAAGCGCAATATCACCATTTGCTATTGATTGACATGGAGGGGACTGCAGGCAGCTTAGAGTAAACTGCCTTGGCTAGACTGTGTTTCTGTCTGGCTACCTGGACAAAGAAGCAAATGGTGGAGTAAGCTTTCAAACAAAATAGCTGAAACAAAAGCATTAGATGATCACAGCCCTCATTAATAGCCTTGCAGTACTTGCCCGGATAATAGAGTAGTTCCACCCTGCTCCTTGAGCAGCTGAACTCCTCATTCTGGCCTTCAAGACCAGCTTAGTCCACCGTCAGCCCTTATTCCTGCTAATGTCGTCCTGACAGTGGACTGTCCGAGAGAGGTCACTGAGTTACATCACATGCTGCATACTCTCTTTTTTTTTTTTAATAATTCCTTTTATTTGACTTTTTACTTTTACAGAGTTTTGTTGTTTACAGATATGTATAATCCCAGATCAGTCATATGTATATCCCTGCCCCTCCCTCCGCCACCCCCTTCCCAGTGCCCCCCATCCCACCCCTCCAGGCCGTCGCGCAGCGCCCCTGCGGGATCTCCTCTGCTTGCAGTGCAATGACAGTAGCTGTCTTTTTCACATATGACAGTATAGGTTTCCATGTTACTCCCTCTACGCCTCCCACCCTCTGTTCATTCTCCACAATGTCCATACGTCTATTGTCTAAGTCTGTTTTCTTTTATTTGCAAGTATGTGTGATTATCTTGATTCCACAAGTCATCTTGTGTCTGGTCTGTAATCTCAAATGCCAGTAGTTTGCCAAGAGGAATTGCATAGTTTCCCCTGAGAAAGTCTGGTGAGAGCGAACTGCTTTCCCTTTTTTTTGGCCACACAGGGCGGTGTGTGGGCTCTTCGTTCCCTGAGCAGGGATGGAATCCATGCCCTCCAGCAGGAGCACGGACTCCTACGCAGTGGACTGCTCGGGAGGCCCACCTTGTTTCCTGAGTGTGTTGAGCGCAAGCATCGGTCGGCCCTTGAGGAATATCACACACAGACCCATACTCTGTTTGGTTTCTGAGCATGGAATTTTAAAATGCTGGCTGTTGTTGTACCTGGGCGAGGCCCATCCACTGAGTTGCTCTGTGTGTTATGAGAGAAACTGGCGGAGTACAAGAAGCTGTGGCCTAGCTGGGCCCGGGAAGGCCGCAAGCGCAATATCACCATTTGCTATTGATTGACATGGAGGGGACTGCAGGCAGCTTAGAGTAAACTGCCTTGGCTAGACTGTGTTTCTGTCTGGCTACCTGGACAAAGAAGCAAATGGTGGAGTAAGCTTTCAAACAAAATAGCTGAAACAAAAGCATTAGATGATCACAGCCCTCATTAATAGCCTTGCAGTACTTGCCCGGATAATAGAGTAGTTCCACCCTGCTCCTTGAGCAGCTGAACTCCTCATTCTGGCCTTCAAGACCAGCTTAGTCCACCGTCAGCCCTTGTTGCCAAGTCGTGGGTCTTTGTGCAAAGCTTTTGCTCTGGCGAATGCTCTCAGTGTTTCCGTCACTTTCATTCCTCGTCATGCCTAGAGCGATGTCCTGGCCTCTTTCTTATGTCTCCATCCACCCGGGTCTCTAGGTCTCCCGCCCTTTGTTCTTGTGTCTTTTGCTGTTCAAGTGCACTGCACCACTGATTCCAGGCCCTTAATGATTTCTTGTGCCTCTGGACTCACTCTCCTTACCAGTCAATGGTAATCCATTTATACCATGTCATGGAAATGTGTGTATTTATCTGTTGTTATCTGTTACATTTGGGGGCCTTTTTTTCTCAGGAGCCCCCAAGGCAAGAATTTTGTGCTGATGATACGGCTTCTGCTTCCTCCATAGACATCCTAAGTGCCATCCTAAGTGCATATCTGTTTGAATCAAACAG
This sequence comes from Tragulus kanchil, assembly GCA_022376925.1. Lineage (NCBI taxonomy): Eukaryota > Metazoa > Chordata > Mammalia > Artiodactyla > Tragulidae > Tragulus > Tragulus kanchil. The sequence goes on along the minus strand of JAIOJX010000030.1, from coordinate 16,772,757 downwards.
GGAGCAGTTAAGATGGGCGGGTAGCTCAAAGCGAGGCGTTTTAATAGAGAAGTTTACTCTGTGCCACTTCCCTAATTTCACCCAGGCGTCCTTTTCTCTCCGGTCGCTTTTTGCTTTTCAGAATTTAGCGGTATCAAGTCGGCCCCCTTCACTCCCGGATTTCATGCCCGCCATTTGGAAGCTGCATATCATGAGTAATGTGGAATTATGCTGGTTTCCAGATTTTAATTGTGTGTTTGTGTGAGAGAGGATGCAGTGTGCAGAATCCGGTCGTTGAGCTCATGAGTAATGCATCCGCACCCACATCTATGTCTCATCGTGGCTTTACCACTCATTGGCAACGTGTACTCAACTGTATTCCACCGCGGAAAGTATCTATTACAGCGCTACCTGTGAATTTAGAGATTCAAGGAGGCTCTGATTAGCGCTCTCTCATAAATTGCATGGATCAAGCTGCTGTATACCTAATTGCGTAGTGTTTGATGTGATATTCACATGCAGATTAAAAACGTACTGTAATACTTGTTTTTATGATAAATCACCGTCTCCAGGCCTCCAGAGCAGACGCCCCTAGAGGAGGGGCGATTCTAATGTATTGTCCATCATGAATGGAATCCAGCACCTGATAGTTCTTTTAATATTCTGATTCGATTTTTATCTTGATCTTTCTCAGGTACTGGTATCTTGGGCCTCTAAAAACCAAAGCAGCCCACTTTTTCAGCACTCTTAAGGTAAATACAGTTTACAGATGTTGAAATTAGACCTCCAGTATTGTGTTATTCCTTTGTGATGTGTGTATTTGCAATTTTTAGAAATGTTTTGTTGCACATGTATATGGTGTGCTTCAGCACTAAAATGGGCCAGTTCACTTAGATGCAAATGCAGAAGGCATTGCTGTTTTGATATCTCTCATCTACCAATTCATTCTCTCCGTAACCAGCCCATGTTTAATTTCATTTTAGTATTTCACTTCCCTTTGTCTGTTCACCCACTCTTACTAGACAAACCTTGAACACAGTGACCTGTATCTCATCAGTTATTTGCAAGTGTGTCTATCAAGCAATGAAGATTTGTCTCTGAAAACAACTAATCATAGAGGCTTGTGTATAATAGAGTACACTTCTTGTGCTTCGAATCGTGCTTAGCTAGACCAATACGGGTAGAGTTCGCTGCATGGGACAGTGCGAGACCACTGGACAGTACAGGTATGAGACCCTTGGATGGTACAAGTAAGAGACCCTTGGACGGCACAGGTATAAGACCCTTGCTGTCATCAGAGAAAGTTCTGTCAAGCCGTGCTATTATAGGCTACAATGAAAAATACTGGCATAGAGAAAAGCTCAGCAGTGTATGTTAATGAAAACACTAGTACAAGAGTCATAGTTATCTGCGTACTACATACCACGTTCAGCTTCTGTACACATCCAGGTAGTATATTTGCAGTTTGACCCATATGAACATTGGCAGATGAAGTTTGAATATTGTAAGAAGTTTGGTTCTGATGTTAACATTCAGAGAATTGAGTGTTGTTGGAACTATGAAAATAACATATGTCCATTACAAAACATTTGGAAAACATAGCTCCCCTTACCCGGAGCTGTCCAGTTATCCAGTAACAAAACCATGAAAGTACTAGGGGTCACCCGTCTGTATGAGCAGTAAGATGAACTTGGGGTGGTGGTCAGCAAGGACTTGCTGTGGCTAAGGCACACTGTGAGTAAAATGCAGGGCTGCTGTCCCTCGAAGGAGTAGTTTTGTCTAGTGGGGTGTTCGGGAGGAGACAGAGTAGCTACATGGTCAAGCTGTAGAACCTGGGGCGTATGAACTGTTTCTGTCTTGTCTTCAGCAAACAGTTGTTGCATACCTATTGGATGGGAGGCCCTGCTGTATATTTGGAATGCAGGGTCAGATAAGACAGGTTCCTTACCCTCAGGAAGTATTCACGTGCCAGGAGTGAGGATCGGGTACATCAGCAGTTTGGCAAGTGCTCAGAGAGAAGCACGGCAAGAACAAGATGGAAGCAGAGAGGAGGAGTGTTTCCCCTCTGTGACAGTCAGTAAAGTCAGCCCCGGGGAGCGGACACTTCAGCCAGGTTTAGATAAATGTATACAGCTAGACAAAGGGCATGCGCGTGGAGGGGGCAGGGGGTGTGGAGTCGCCGTGGTGTCACACGGTGCGGTGAACAGCTTGAGGTCAGGGCCACTCACGGCAGGTTTTGACGTGGGATCTGACCTTAATCTTTGAAGCACTAGAGGATCCCTGAATCTTAAACAGGGAATGACCAAAGCAGGCTTTCCCTTTGTAAAAATTGTTTGGCAACAGTTTGTGGACAAGAGACTGGACATGGGTAGTTACAGGCAAAGACATCAGATACAAGATCGTTAACGTAATCCAGATGAGGAGAGACGGGGCCTCAACAAAGTGGAGACAGTGAACATGGACCCCAGAGCATGGATTAAAGAGGTACAACCTTCAACAGTCAGGAGGAGCATGGAGCATTCCCAGATTTCTGGTTTGAGGGCCTCGACTTTGATAACTAGAGTTTTCTGTGAATGCTAATAATATTAGAGTAGGATCAAGTTTGTGAAGAAAGGTTAAATTTACAGTTTGGCACATATCAAGTTTCACATCACTGGTGGTACAGACCAGTGAAGAGACCGTCGTGATTTTGATCTGGAATCAGATACCTGGGCTGAAGAAATAGATTTAAATGTTTTAAGCATATGAGTGGCATTGGGCTATGGGCTTGTTGAAGGTACAGTTGAGAATAGGTGGCCAGGAGCACGTGTCATTTAAACTGCTGAGAGAGACCCTGGGAGGAAGCCCTAAAGAGGATTTCAAGAAGCAGCAGCGGAGAGTCTACTGGCAGGGAAGTAAGGCTCCACTGGACTGGCCCCCTCTGAAGGCGTGTGAACCCTTCAGAGGTGGAGGGGCTGACGCCAGGTGGAGGACAGTTTGGGAGTAAACAGGAGGTAAAGGGGCGGGGCCAGCAGAGCCACCCTCCAAAGACCTCGTCCCCGAAGGAAGGAGATAAACACAGCAGAAGGTGGTGAGACATATGGGTCAGTGGAGCATTCGGTGTTTTTAATTGGAGAGTTGTTCATGTGTTTACTCCCTGAAGCAAAAGTAAAAATGAATGGGAGGAGAACAGAGGAAGGGCACAGAAAGCCTGGCTGACTCAGCCAAGTCCACGAGCAGGTGGAAGGAGTGGGATCAATAGACAAAGGGCATGGGGGGGGGTGTGAGTCGCCGTGGTGTCACACGGTGCGGTGAACACTTGAGGTCAGGGCCACTCACGGCAGGTTTTGACGTGGGATCTGACCTTAATCTTTGAAGCACTAGAGGATCCCTGAATCTTAAACAGGGAATGACCAAAGCAGGCTTTCCCTTTGTAAAAATTGTTTGGCAACAGTTTGTGGACAAGAGACTGGACATGGGTAGTTACAGGCAAAGACATCAGATACAAGATCGTTAACGTAATCCAGATGAGGAGAGACGGGGCCTCAACAAAGTGGAGACAGTGAACATGGACCCCAGAGCATGGATTAAAGAGGTACAACCTTCAACAGTCAGGAGGAGCATGGAGCATTCCCAGATTTCTGGTTTGAGGGCCTCGACTTTGATAACTAGAGTTTTCTGTGAATGCTAATAATATTAGAGTAGGATCAAGTTTGTGAAGAAAGGTTAAATTTACAGTTTGGCACATATCAAGTTTCACATCACTGGTGGTACAGACCAGTGAAGAGACCGTCGTGATTTTGATCTGGAATCAGATACCTGGGCTGAAGAAATAGATTTAAATGTTTTAAGCATATGAGTGGCATTGGGCTATGGGCTTGTTGAAGGTACAGTTGAGAATAGGTGGCCAGGAGCACGTGTCATTTAAACTGCTGAGAGAGACCCTGGGAGGAAGCCCTAAAGAGGATTTCAAGAAGCAGCAGCGGAGAGTCTACTGGCAGGGAAGTAAGGCTCCACTGGACTGGCCCCCTCTGAAGGCGTGTGAACCCTTCAGAGGTGGAGGGGCTGACGCCAGGTGGAGGACAGTTTGGGAGTAAACAGGAGGTAAAGGGGCGGGGCCAGCAGAGCCACCCTCCAAAGACCTCGTCCCCGAAGGAAGGAGATAAACACAGCAGAAGGTGGTGAGACATATGGGTCAGTGGAGCATTCGGTGTTTTTAATTGGAGAGTTGTTCATGTGTTTACTCCCTGAAGCAAAAGTAAAAATGAATGGGAGGAGAACAGAGGAAGGGCACAGAAAGCCTGGCTGACTCAGCCAAGTCCACGAGCAGGTGGAAGGAGTGGGATCAATGCCCTGGACTGGCCCTGGACACGGGCAGGGGCACCTTTTTCCTGAGACAGGAGAGCAGTAAAGCAGAGGATCCGGATGAAAACACACAAAGAGGTGAGGCCGTTCTCCCTGGTGTCCTCCTCGTCTCGCTGAATTGTAGGCAGTGCGGTGATGTTCTGAAGGGGAGAGGGGAGATGGTGGCAGCGGTACGAGGAAATTTGAAGAAAAATGAAAATAGGGAGGTTTAGAAGGATTATCAAGTGGTGTAGACGACGGTAGACTGAGAACTTGTGTGATGTGGATATGTACATTCGGGGGCTGGTTGTCCCTGTGTCCATTCTCAGCAGGAGTGTCTGATCTCCCCCTCTGATAATAAGAGCCCTGAGGTAGGCGTGCAGACACCTAGTGACAGATTGATCCAGAATTGGAGCTGATCATGCTGTACATTATGAAAGAATGAGGACAGGAGGGCCCGATGCGATGGAGAAAGACAGTGACGTGAAGTAATTCCCCGCTCACCGGGCAGGCGCTGAGCTTCTCTAAGAGCTAGGGGTGGCCAGGGGCCCCCAGATCCCCGCATCCCAGCCCTTTCTTCCTCCTGACTGTGAACCAAGTTGCAAAAACAAATGCAGGAACAAGGCAAGGAAATCGACACACCAGCTTTATCACAGTCAGCAAGGGTGAAGGGCACAGCCTGGACACATGGTCACAATCTGATTTCCTCCACCTGCATATCGAATCTGTTCACTTAAAACACTTCCTTAAGGGCAGAGACAGGTAAATAAGCTCACTGCATGGAGAAGCAGCGGATGAGTGAGTCTGCAGGACGGCTACTTGCAGAGGGAAGAGAAGGGGACTGGGTCTTTCCGGACTTGGGAGGAGTAAGAGATGGAGTGAGAAAAGTTGGAGTTGCTCCTCCTTCGTAACTCACCACATGGAAACTTGAGAACAGGGTGGCAGTTCACACCTAGAGCCACTGGGCAAAAAAAATTCAACCAGAACAGTATGGGAAGTGATTAGATTACAAGGATGTCAGAACTTTAGATTTCTAAGATGGAGTAGTTCCAGGTACTGATGAGGACCAGGATGTGGCCACGGAATGGGTGGCTGTGGTAGGTTGGAGGCGATGTCCAGGGCTGACAGGCTAGAGCTTGTTTTACTAATTCCTGGGGACACTGATGGGACCCAGGATGGTACTGGACTTGGGTGCCAGGAAGAAGACAGATCTAGAGTGTGAGGACGATGGCCTTTGAGGCAGGGATGAGAAGCCCAGAGCTAGATTTCGAGGTCAAACTGGTCTGGCCTCTGAGTGGAACGTGATTCCAGAAGAGAAGGAAGTTTGTGGTGCTACTGGATTTCATCAGTTACTTGTCTGTGTCACCATCTCTAAATCAAAGGTAAGTGTATCATGGGATGAGTCCACGCACCTGTTGAGGTTTCCTTGGACAAGTACAGGCTGTGGTTGGTTGATCTCCTCTCTGCCTGGTGTTAAGAGTCATTGTTCTAGTTTCAAGATAAACCTTCAATAGGAAAAGAAAGCTTGAGAATTCCACGCTCCACAGTAGAGATCATTTCATCCAGTGAGAGGAGATTACAAGTTGGCTTATTAGAAGATAAGGACAGAAGATGATCTTGTAGAGAGAGAAACTCCAAAGAGTTTGGGATTGTGTTGCGTGATAGAAGTTTTTTCTCTTCACCTTGAAAGGAGTGGCCTCAGTCTCATGAAGCCTCTATCTCGTACACGGGACCTACGGAGAGACCTGCCAGTGGAGCGGAAGAGGCCCCGCCCCGGCCCTCATTGTACAGGAGGATATTACGAAGGCTCGCGTCCTACTGGGCACAACCGCAGGAGGGTGAGCAGCCTGGGGACAGAACCGCACGTCAATGTCAGACCCTCCCAGAGCCGGGGGAGCCTTCCGAGCGGCACTGAACTCAGCCCTTGGTGTGCGCGGCGCGGGGCCCTAGCCAGCAGCATCAGCGTCCCGGGAACGGGGATGGCCTGTGTCACTCGTGACTCCCGGAGACTGCCTCGTGCTCTCACCAGCCGTTTTTGCCATAGCTGCTTTTGTAGGCATGCCTCAGGCACAGGGTTTCCATTTTAAGCCTGGCTCTTTATCCTGTGTATAAAAAGTAGGAGATAAAGAAACCTGAGGCGGTGGGGGTGGGGAGGGGGCGTCTGCAGATGGGCTTGGGAGGCCATCTGAGCCACTGGCTGCTGGCCTGGGTGGCGGTGCTGAAATGTTGGTGGCAGAGGTTGACTTGTAACAAATGCATTCACACAGCGCCCCGAGAGGTGAGTCCAGAGGTCTGGAAAGAGGTACAGCTGTCCACCCTCGAGCTGTCCATCATGACCCGCAACAGTCGGCTGGACCTGGCAGTAAGTGTGCTCCTCTTTCTTTTCTTTATTTTTTTTTTAATTAGAAAGGCATTTGGGAAAAGTGACAAAGGCTACACACTCTTCCAGTGACCTGGGGCTTTTATCTTTATCCTGTGGGGATTAGAGAGGGAAGGGTCAAGAATGAGAGGATGAGGGGTGGCTTTGAGGAATAACAGTGTGAGAAGAAACAGCCGAGTGAAGCGCCTAGAAGCTTACGGGGCTCAGGTCAGGTGTCTGTCACCACGCTTTCTGCCTCAAGAGAATGGAGCGCAAGGGGCCTCGAGGAATGGAGTTAGTCTGCTCCTGTTTGTCTTCGGGATAACACGTTGCAGAACTTTCACCTGAGTAAACATCTATTCTTTTTGTGACTAAATATATAGATTTTGATCTCCAGGGAAGAAAACTATGTATCCACACTTATATAGATATATATATTTGCACACAAATACCTATATTTATATTTATACATTCTGAGTTTCCACTAGTCACAGGTACCCATTTAATTACAAAATAAAATTTAAAACTCATTTCTTGGGCTTCCCTGGTGGTCCAGTGGGTAGAGTCCACCTTTCAGTACAGAGGGCACCGATTTAATCCCTGGCCTGGGAAGGTCCCACGAGCCAAGGAGCAGCTGAACCGGTGTGTCCAGTTACAAGCTAGCACTCTGGAGCGCATGCACCCAGAGGCAGTGCTCTGCAACGAGAGAGGCCACTGCAATGGGAGGCCCACACAGGCCAAAGAAAAAGATCGATGAAAAATAAATGATGACTTAGAGGCAAAAAAAAAACCCTAATTTCTTCTGCCACATGTCAACTGCTCAAGAGCCACATGTGGCTTCTAGCTACCATATTGGAAAGCACAAATATAAAATATTTCCACAGAGCAAAGCATTCTCCAGAAAGTGCTGATACAAAGATATGCTAAAAAATATTTTGAAATAAAGCAGAGGTTAGCAACCTGGTCTGCTACCTGTTTCTACTACAGCCCGCAAGCCAAGAATTGATGTTATGTTTTTAAATGGTTGGAATTTAAAGTCAAAAGAAGAACTGTATTTCATGACAGGTGAAAAGTATATGAAAAGCATAGGAAATTCAAGCTTCAGCCTCCACGGTGAGGTTTTATTGGTGCATGGCTGTATTCATCCACGTCCGTGTTGTCTGTGGCCGCTCGCATGCTGCAGTGGCACAGCCGAGTCCTCGTGACAGAGGCCAAATGGCCCCACTGCCTGGCATGTACTCTCCGGGATAAAATGAGAGGATGAGGGGTGGCTTTGAGGAATAACAGTGAGAAGAAACAGCCGAGTGAAGCGCCTAGAAGCTTACGGGGCTCAGGTCAGGTGTCTGTCACCACGCTTTCTGCCTCAAGAGAATGGAGCGCAAGGGGCCTCGAGGAATGGAGTTAGTCTGCTCCTGTTTGTCTTCGGGATAACACGTTGCAGAACTTTCACCTGAGTAAACATCTATTCTTTTTGTGACTAAATATATAGATTTTGATCTCCAGGGAAGAAAACTATGTATCCACACTTATATAGATATATATATTTGCACACAAATACCTATATTTATATTTATACATTCTGAGTTTCCACTAGTCACAGGTACCCATTTAATTACAAAATAAAATTTAAAACTCATTTCTTGGGCTTCCCTGGTGGTCCAGTGGGTAGAGTCCACCTTTCAGTACAGAGGGCACCGATTTAATCCCTGGCCTGGGAAGGTCCCACGAGCCAAGGAGCAGCTGAACCGGTGTGTCCAGTTACAAGCTAGCACTCTGGAGCGCATGCACCCAGAGGCAGTGCTCTGCAACGAGAGAGGCCACTGCAATGGGAGGCCCACACAGGCCAAAGAAAAAGATCGATGAAAAATAAATGATGACTTAGAGGCAAAAAAAAAACCCTAATTTCTTCTGCCACATGTCAACTGCTCAAGAGCCACATGTGGCTTCTAGCTACCATATTGGAAAGCACAAATATAAAATATTTCCACAGAGCAAAGCATTCTCCAGAAAGTGCTGATACAAAGATATGCTAAAAAATATTTTGAAATAAAGCAGAGGTTAGCAACCTGGTCTGCTACCTGTTTCTACTACAGCCCGCAAGCCAAGAATTGATGTTATGTTTTTAAATGGTTGGAATTTAAAGTCAAAAGAAGAACTGTATTTCATGACAGGTGAAAAGTATATGAAAAGCATAGGAAATTCAAGCTTCAGCCTCCACGGTGAGGTTTTATTGGTGCATGGCTGTATTCATCCACGTCCGTGTTGTCTGTGGCCGCTCGCATGCTGCAGTGGCACAGCCGAGTCCTCGTGACAGAGGCCAAATGGCCCCACTGCCTGGAGCATGTACTCTCCAGAGAGTAACCTTTACCGTCCACAGCAAAGGTGACTGACCCCTGGTCCAGGGGACCCCTTTGTGGTTTTGTGTTAATGAGGATGCCAGCAGGAACGTTAGTCCTGACCATGAGCCGATACTGTGTTCCGCTTTTAAGTAGATCCAAGTAGTATGTTCACAGTTGACCGGGTCAGTCTGAAAACTGGCACTTGGAATTGAACATATGAATATAGTACGATGAGGCAGACAAGTGCAGTGGGAAGTCTGAGTCGAGTCTTAACATTCAGAGTTATCGGGTTGCTTGCTAATTGTAGAACGAATGCACGTCCCTGGTCACATGACTGTTTTCACCTTCTAAATTTCAATTGGATTGGAAGGTCAAATGAAAGCACTGGGGTAAAGTCTTAAGCGATGATCCATAGAAACTGGGAGGACAAGGTGTGTGTCTAAGCTGGGCACCTAAGGCCAACATCACATGGATCTGTTTGCCTGCTTCTAATAAAAAAGAAACTAAACAAACATTTTGATGAAAATTGGGGAAATTATTAGGATGTGATAGACCCAGAGTTAATATCTTTCCTTTATACTAAACCATTAGGATAATCAATAAGAGACAGGCAAAGGACTCGTATAAACAACAGGCAGAAGACAAAGATAGAAATTCACAAAGGAAGTAACCATGAAAAAAAATCACTGGTATTTACTGTGTGATTGGCACTGTCCTAAGAATTTTACATAGTGTCAGTGCATGTAATCCTCATAACTATACTATTGGGTGGTTATAATGTCTGTCTGAATTTCATAGGTAAATAAAAAATGCTCAGCATCAAAGAAATATAAATTAAAATAATAAATATTGAATTGCCATAGATTTAAAGGTGCACTAGTGTGGGTGTAGAAATGGGCTGTCAGGTCTTTTTTGGAGGGCTGAAAAATTGGAATACCCATTCTTCATGACATTTTGGCAGTGTATATGAAACATCTGAGCTACAGGCATACCATTGGCCTTGTTAAGCATATTTCTAGAAACTTATCCTTCGAAATAATCAGATGATATATAAAGACACCCCCTTATTGCTTACATAATAGGAGTCTGGAAATGTTGGTGAAAGTAAATGTATTAAGGTTAAAAAAATACTGTTAAAAAGAGGAATTAAAAAAAAAAAGATAAGATTTCTAATTATGTATTTCTTTTATCCCCAGTCTCTGATGATACATATTTCCAGTGTTTTGTTCATGAGCCGATACTGTGTTCCGCTTTTAAGTAGATCCAAGTAGTATGTTCACAGTTGACCGGGTCAGTCTGAAAACTGGCACTTGGAATTGAACATATGAATATAGTACGATGAGGCAGACAAGTGCAGTGGGAAGTCTGAGTCGAGTCTTAACATTCAGAGTTATCGGGTTGCTTGCTAATTGTAGAACGAATGCACGTCCCTGGTCACATGACTGTTTTCACCTTCTAAATTTCAATTGGATTGGAAGGTCAAATGAAAGCACTGGGGTAAAGTCTTAAGCGATGATCCATAGAAACTGGGAGGACAAGGTGTGTGTCTAAGCTGGGCACCTAAGGCCAACATCACATGGATCTGTTTGCCTGCTTCTAATAAAAAAGAAACTAAACAAACATTTTGATGAAAATTGGGGAAATTATTAGGATGTGATAGACCCAGAGTTAATATCTTTCCTTTATACTAAACCATTAGGATAATCAATAAGAGACAGGCAAAGGACTCGTATAAACAACAGGCAGAAGACAAAGATAGAAATTCACAAAGGAAGTAACCATGAAAAAAAATCACTGGTATTTACTGTGTGATTGGCACTGTCCTAAGAATTTTACATAGTGTCAGTGCATGTAATCCTCATAACTATACTATTGGGTGGTTATAATGTCTGTCTGAATTTCATAGGTAAATAAAAAATGCTCAGCATCAAAGAAATATAAATTAAAATAATAAATATTGAATTGCCATAGATTTAAAGGTGCACTAGTGTGGGTGTAGAAATGGGCTGTCAGGTCTTTTTTGGAGGGCTGAAAAATTGGAATACCCATTCTTCATGACATTTTGGCAGTGTATATGAAACATCTGAGCTACAGGCATACCATTGGCCTTGTTAAGCATATTTCTAGAAACTTATCCTTCCGAAATAATCAGATGATATATAAAGACAACCCCTTATTGCTTACATAATAGGAGTCTGGAAATGTTGGTGAAAGTAAATGTATTAAGGTTAAAAAAATACTGTTAAAAAGAGGAATTAAAAAAAAAAAGATAAGATTTCTAATTATGTATTTCTTTTATCCCCAGTCTCTGATGATACATATTTCCAGTGTTTTGTTCATGTTCTTTAACCTTGTTCTTTGCTCTCATAATTGAATACCGGTGAATGGATGAAGTTCAGCGAGTAGGTGATTGTGGCTCGAGATTAGCTGCCTTCAGAATGCTGAGAGCTTTTTATCTTGGTGCCAATTATAAAAGTATATGATCCTGGGCTGCTTATCACTAGCTGTAGTGCATTCATTTTGGTTTTTTTCAAACCTCTTTTCTGAAAAAACAAAAGTGAATGCAATAAAATATTCAGAGACAATGAGGCTGCCATGTTATAGCTCAAAATGTTCATTTATCATTAAAAAAAAAAGTCCATTCAAAGTCTGAAAGAGGCATTAGGGGTGTGGAATATTTGAAAATTAGGATCTCTTGTAGAGCTGCGTTCACTGTGTTTATCAGCGAAATACATGAAACAAACGCATCAGGCGACTGATTAGACTTTGGTGTCTTTAGTCGCTCAGTCGTGTCCAACTCTGTGTGACCCCATGGATTGTAGCCAGATGTCTCCGTGGAATTTGAATACTGAAGTGGGTTGCTGCTTCCTACTCCAATAGATTTTGGTACATGTATTTAAAATGTTAAATACTACTCTCTCTACTAACATGGAAAGATGTTCGTTGTATTTGTTAAATGAAAAACAGGTAAACGTGATTTGCATCAAGTGAGATACTCCTATAATTGAGTTTCGTGAATGATGGAGGTTAAGGCTGTAATTTTATATTCTTTGGCTATCAAAGAAATATAAATTAAAATAATAAATATTGAATTGCCATAGATTTAAAGGTGCACTAGTGTGGGTGTAGAAATGGGCTGTCAGGTCTTTTTTGGAGGGCTGAAAAATTGGAATACCCATTCTTCATGACATTTTGGCAGTGTATATGAAACATCTGAGCTACAGGCATACCATTGGCCTTGTTAAGCATATTTCTAGAAACTTATCCTTCCGAAATAATCAGATGATATATAAAGACAACCCCTTATTGCTTACATAATAGGAGTCTGGAAATGTTGGTGAAAGTAAATGTATTAAGGTTAAAAAAATACTGTTAAAAAGAGGAATTAAAAAAAAAAAGATAAGATTTCTAATTATGTATTTCTTTTATCCCCAGTCTCTGATGATACATATTTCCAGTGTTTTGTTCATGTTCTTTAACCTTGTTCTTTGCTCTGATGATTGAATACCAGTGAATGGATGAAGTTCAGCGAGTAGGTGATTGTGGCTCGAGATTAGCTGCCTTCAGAATGCTGAGAGCTTTTTATCTTGGTGCCAATTATAAAAGTATATGATCCTGGGCTGCTTATCACTAGCTGTAGTGCATTCATTTTGGTTTTTTTCAAACCTCTTTTCTGAAAAAACAAAAGTGAATGCAATAAAATATTCAGAGACAATGAGGCTGCCATGTTATAGCTCAAAATGTTCATTTATCATTAAAAAAAAAAGTCCATTCAAAGTCTGAAAGAGGCATTAGGGGTGTGGAATATTTGAAAATTAGGATCTCTTGTAGAGCTGCGTTCACTGTGTTTATCAGCGAAATACATGAAACAAACGCATCAGGCGACTGATTAGACTTTGGTGTCTTTAGTCGCTCAGTCGTGTCCAACTCTGTGTGACCCCATGGATTGTAGCCAGATGTCTCCGTGGAATTTGAATACTGAAGTGGGTTGCTGCTTCCTACTCCAATAGATTTTGGTACATGTATTTAAAATGTTAAATACTACTCTCTCTACTAACATGGAAAGATGTTCGTTGTATTTGTTAAATGAAAAACAGGTAAACGTGATTTGCATCAAGTGAGATACTCCTATAATTGAGTTTCGTGAATGATGGAGGTTAAGGCTGTAATTTTATATTCTTTCCATATAGAAAGCCAGTTGTCCAAGCATCTTTTATTTTGTTTTAATTTTTAAATTATTTATTTGCTTTTGGCTATTCTGTGTTTTCACTGGTGCCACAGGCTCTTCTCTAGTTACAGGGAGTGGGAGGTACTCTCTAGTTGAGGTGAGCAGGCTTCTTGTGGTGACTTTTCTTGTTGTGGAACTCGGGCTCTAGGGCTCACGAGCTTCAGTAATTGGGGCACATGGGTTGCGTAGTTGCAGCTCCGAGGCTCTAGAGCACAGGCTCACTGGTTGCGGCTCACGGGCTTAGTTGCTCTGCAGCATGTGGGATCTTCCTGGGTCGGGGATCGAACTTGTGTCTCCTGCATTGGCAGGTGAGCTCTTCACTACTGAGCTACCAGGGAAGTCCCAAGCATCATTTATTGAAATCTGTTCCGCTCCAGCCCCTCTCCCACTGATCTGCAGTAAACCTGTCATACATCAAGTATTTGTATACATGGAGGTCTTTCTAAATCTACTCTTTTGCTCTATTTTTCTATATTTATACTGTGCTTCTCTTTAATTATTATAGTTTTAGAATAAGTCCCTCTGTGTTTTTCTTCTTAAAGGGTATCTTAGTTAGCTCTTTGACTTCAATACATCTTTTAGAATGTTTAAGTTCCACATAAAAATCTGTTATAAAATTGACCAGGATGCCACTGAACCTGTAGATCAGTCTGAGGAAAAATGACATTGTCTCTTCTATCTTATAGACATGGCACATCTCCTCATTTATTTAGGTTTTTAATCTCTTTCAGTGACATTTTATAGTTTTCCTTAGAACATTTTGTCTTGCTGAGTAGATTCCTAGTTAATCTTAATGTTTAATATTGTGGTAAATAGTCTCTTTTAAAATGTCATTTTTTAACTGACTTAGTAGATGTTCATGTAATTGATTTTTTTTTTATATTGATGCCACACTAGCAGCCTACAATTATTATGTTTTTGGATGCCTTTCGATTTCCTATAGATTCAGTCATGCCACCTGCAAATGGTGCAGCTGATACTAGTTTTTCCTTTCAAGTACTTAACATTCTGTCTTCTCACACTGGGTAGGACCTCAGTACAGGGTTCAGCAGAAGCAGAGGCGTCCTTCCCTCAGTCCTGACTTAGAGGGAAAGGCTTTCCTGTTTTATTCTTGAGTTTTATCTGTGTATTTATATAGATACCTTTTATCAGATTAAGGAAGTTCCCTTCTGTTCCTATCCTAGTTTGCCAAGAGTTTTCATCATGAGTGGTTATTTAATTTTATCAAGTACCTTTTCAGCCGCTACTGAGATAAAGCTTTCTCAGCTGAATCTGGCCTAGTGCAATCACATCCTAGACTTTATATATATATCCACTAACCCATTTTGACGTCTGATATATACATTTCAGTCTTGGAATGTACCGAGCTCCTGATCTTCCCTCCCACCCCTTGAAAACTGCCTTATTCTCAGTCTTCTCCAGCGCCACTGATTGTAATTCCATTCCTTTTGAGCTTTTCAGACCAGACATCTTGGCCTCCTCGCCACACATGAAATCTCTGAGGAAGTCCTAGTCGCTTGACCTTTCATTAATACATTGCCAGCACATCACACTTTCCACTGCCACCTGATCCAAGCCACGGTCGTCTTTTAGCTTGATTATTACAGTAGGTTCATAAGTGGTTTCCCTGCCCTTTGCCTTTTCCTTCTCCTCTAAACACAGCAGCAAGAGAGATCCTTTAAACAAAAAAGCAAATCCCCTGTCTCTGTTTAGGACCTTCCAGTGGCTTTTCGCTTCACTCCACCTAACGGCCAGCTTCCTTATCGGGGTGTCCGATGCCCGTCCTCTCTAATTTCACCTCCTCTGGTTCTCCGTTTCCCACTCTCCTTCAGCCACCCAGGCTCCGTGCTATCCTTCCCTGCATCAGACCTGCTCCTGCCTAAAGGCCCTGCCCTGCCAGGGCCCTTGGTGAGGACTGTGCTTCCCTAGACCAATGGTTCTCCAACTGTGGGCCTTAGGTCAGCAGCAGTGGCATTGCTTGGGACGCATCCCAGATCTACTGAGCCATAAGCTCTTGGGTAAAAGTCCTAGCCTTCGATTTCCTATAGATTCAGTCATGCCACCTGCAAATGGTGCAGCTGATACTAGTTTTTCCTTTCAAGTACTTAACATTCTGTCTTCTCACACTGGGTAGGACCTCAGTACAGGGTTCAGCAGAAGCAGAGGCGTCCTTCCCTCAGTCCTGACTTAGAGGGAAAGGCTTTCCTGTTTTATTCTTGAGTTTTATCTGTGTATTTATATAGATACCTTTTATCAGATTAAGGAAGTTCCCTTCTGTTCCTATCCTAGTTTGCCAAGAGTTTTCATCATGAGTGGTTATTTAATTTTATCAAGTACCTTTTCAGCCGCTACTGAGATAAAGCTTTCTCAGCTGAATCTGGCCTAGTGCAATCACATCCTAGACTTTATATATATATCCACTAACCCATTTTGACGTCTGATATATACATTTCAGTCTTGGAATGTACCGAGCTCCTGATCTTCCCTCCCACCCCTTGAAAACTGCCTTATTCTCAGTCTTCTCCAGCGCCACTGATTGTAATTCCATTCCTTTTGAGTTTTTCAGACCAGACATCTTGGCCTCCTCGCCACACATGAAATCTCTGAGGAAGTCCTAGTCGCTTGACCTTTCATTAATACATTGCCAGCACATCACACTTTCCACTGCCACCTGATCCAAGCCACGGTCGTCTTTTAGCTTGATTATTACAGTAGGTTCATAAGTGGTTTCCCTGCCCTTTGCCTTTTCCTTCTCCTCTAAACACAGCAGCAAGAGAGATCCTTTAAACAAAAAAGCAAATCCCCTGTCTCTGTTTAGGACCTTCCAGTGGCTTTTCGCTTCACTCCACCTAACGGCCAGCTTCCTTATCGGGGTGTCCGATGCCCGTCCTCTCTAATTTCACCTCCTCTGGTTCTCCGTTTCCCACTCTCCTTCAGCCACCCAGGCTCCGTGCTATCCTTCCCTGCATCAGACCTGCTCCTGCCTAAAGGCCCTGCCCTGCCAGGGCCCTTGGTGAGGACTGTGCTTCCCTAGACCAATGGTTCTCCAACTGTGGGCCTTAGGTCAGCAGCAGTGGCATTGCTTGGGACGCATCCCAGATCTACTGAGCCATAAGCTCTGAGAATGAGGCCAGAGTCTGAACTTAACAGCCACCCTGGTGATCATTCCTAAAGTTTGCCCTTGGTTTCCAGAATTTCCTCATCTCCTCCAGGTGTCTGCTTAGAGGTTACTTTGTCAATGAGGCGTACCTGCACCCTTCCTGAAAAATGCCACCAAAATCTCTCTTTCTCCCACTGTTATAATGTACTCTAATAATGTTTCTAGTATGCTCTATAATTTACCATTTATGCTAATATACATACTCTACACTGTACTATTATGCTGATATACTCTAAGATACTTCTCAGATTGTGGTAGTTTATTATTTTATTATGGCTGTTTTGTTTATCGTTTTCACTGCCTCTGGTGGAATGTAAGTTTTTTGTGGGCAGAAGTGTTTGTTTCACATTGTCGGGACCCTAGGACTAAGAAAAGTTCCTAGTACAAAGGTGACAATAAGTCGTTTAATCAGCAGTGACCTTAGAGCAGAGTTATCCCTCTGTTTTGAATTCCTAGTTGAGAGGCAGAGTTGTGCTTTGGTAGAGCCCTTTAGCCTTAGGCAAAGACTTGGAGAGGCCTGGGGGTAATCCTGGGGCTATGGATTTTGAACCTTTCCAAAAAAGAAACAAACCTTTATTTGAAGCAGACACCCAAGTGTTGGGATTTATAAGAGGGCCAGATAGTATTGCTAGCTACCAACTGGTGGTAAATTTAGAGGGTGACAAAAGAACCAAGTCTGTTCTTCCAGAGCATTCTATGGTTGGGAATGCAGTTTTAAAAACATTTGTTGTTTTTGTTGAGTCACTAACTCAACAACTCTTTTGCAACCCCGTGGACTGTAGCCCACTAGACTCCTCTGTCCATGTGTAAAGCCTCCATGGTGCCCCATGACTCCCAGAATACATCCCCAGTGCCCTCAGTTAGCTTTGTGATCTAGCCCCAGTTTTCAGCTCCAGGTTTCTCCATAGCAGGGCGTTCTGGCTTAGGCACTGTTGACACTCAGATGTCAGTTGCTCGGTCACGTCTGACTCCTGTCCTCTATCCATGAAATTCTCCACGCAATACTGGAGTGGGTTCCCATTTCCTCCTCCAAGGGATTTTCCCAACGCCAGGACTGAGCCCATGATTGCTGTGTTAAAAACACTGCCGTGGCCTAAATGAATTGCTGCTTTTCAACTCTGGTCACTCACCAAGTCTGCATGTAGAGCATTTTACAAAAACACACACAGATACTTGGGGGCGCCCCACACCAAGAAGCCGATGGAGCTGGCGCAGTGTGATGCTCATGCACAGTGAGGGTGGAGACTTGCTGGAAGAGAGGCCTGCTGGGGAGGGCACCCCGAGGCCGCAACAGCTGTGATAATCAGCAAGCACCAGAACTTGACCAGCCTCCAGACCTGAGTTTTTACCTAGCTTATGTATGTAGTTAAAAAAAAGGAAGCAAGCAATGGAGACAAATTTTATAGTATGTAAATTATACCTCAATAATTCGTGTCTTAATGTAAAAAGAGGGAAAAAGGACTGAAAATATATTCAGGATTAAGTCACTGAAAGTAAAGTCTGTAATACATAGCTCCAGCCAGGACCCTGCAAGGCTAAGAGGGCCACAGGCTCCACAAGCCAAAATTCAGAGCATTAATGTTAGCCTTCCTAACTTTTTTAGAGCAAAGAAGACTTTATGAACATCTGCATGGAACCCAACACTGTCAGCAAAGGAGACTTCATCACCGTAGGGTGAGTCGACTGGGGTTTGTAAGCAGTGAGGCTTTCAGTGCTTTGTATTCTCAAACTTTACCAATCCGAGTGCCCACGAAGTGCGAAACAGAGCTCCCACTGAAGACTCGTGTGGTTTGGGAACTGTAGCATCCTCTTGTCATTTGGGTTGGCGGGCATAGCGCACGTCTCCCCTTGCGTTGTGGGAAGGTCAGAGTGTGGGAGCTGTCTCGGTCTTCTGACTGAAATGGCAGGAGTCTGTGTAGCCTGGCATCCTGCCCAGAATTTTGGCCTCAGGGTCAGAACTACTGGATACAAATCTTGATGTTGCAATTTACAGGCCTGTTGACTCAGACACATCCTTTGCCTCCTTTGAGTCCTTTCCCCTGTGTGTAGCGTGGAATAACATCGTCGCCTCTTTCTCAGGACTGTGCCTGCAGGAGCTGTGTGGGAACAGCCCTCTCTTCAGTGTGACGCATTCACAGCAGTGGTTACCATTCACGCTGGCCCACCTTGCCCTCTTCCCAGGGCATTAATGTCTTGAACGTTTTCCAGGCTTTTTTCCCTTCTCTACTACAAAACACCCTTCCAAGTCCTGTCTGATTTGCTTAGCTGTCCCTCTGCCAGAATTTTATTGGTTAAGAATGCTCTCAGCCCTGGGCCAGTTTTCAAAGCAACTGAGGAGGCTGCGTGTTGCCATGCCAACTGGAAGTCGGCTCCGTTTTTTTCTGAGCTCTGTCTCAGAGCTCCCTCTCGCGCCCGGAGAAGGATTAGACATTTCTGCGGGCGCGGCCAGGTCTCCATGGCTACTTCATTCTCCTGGCCAGCACTGGCAGCACAATGCCCTTCCGCGGTCTGTGTGGCTCTCGCCTTGGGTGCCCTTCTTCAGAGGCTGAGTAGCTGCCTCAGCAGCCTGTGATTGACTCGTGTGACTGCAGTGGAAGGAAGGGGAGAGGCTGTCTTCTCCCAGGAAGGGCCCAGAGGCTGCACAGTCATGTCCCACACGTCTGCAAGACCAGCTTTATTTCAGTCACCTTCCTAATGCTGACGTCCAAAAACAGGAAGACAAACGGGTGATACTGGTTAAATCAGACGAAGCCGTTCTGTTCCCCGTTGTTGCTGCCCTCATCTTCAGCAGCAGCAGCAGCATGGTTTTCCTTTTGGTCTGCAGGGAGCGAAGTCATCCTGTTTCCTCTGGGTATCTGGCTAGGACACTGTAAAGTTGCTTTAGAAAAATGACTAAGTTTCATAGATGAAAAGGTTACCATTGTTAATTAATGACGAAGATGGACTAATTTTCTTGGGTTAGCTTTTACCCCTTTTCCACTGACTCTGACTAGTGAAGGGTGTATACACGCGTGGGATTGCATGTGTCTATGTGTGTCTGTGTAGAGAGGCTCACAGTTTTTTTCCAAAGCCATGTAGCCAAGGTCAAGACGCAGTATTCTAAGTAATAATATGGAGAATCGTGCAAGATCTGCTAAGATTGGTTGTTCATATGAATCCATCTAGTTTAAATTAGAATAAAGTTTTCTCTTTCAAGTAATAGATCCACAAGAAGTACCAAATATCGAAAGTTTAGTACTTTTTTTTCTAAATGATTTTATTTCATTCCAGTTTTTAAACTTGGGATTTTTAAATAGCCCAAAAGTCAGGTATACATGGAACTATATAAAAATAAAGACCAATTGAGAGAAAAATCCGTCTTCATGCATAGCCCTCTGTAATAAATAAGCCTCCTCAAGCTGGAGTGTGTCTCAGCACTAAGCAAGAATCATTGGGGTGGGGGTGGGGGAATTATTTCTAGAGCCCCCCTGGTTCAAGAGACTGTGAGTCTCAGGAGAGACGTGCAGAACTTGCTTTGCTTTTGCCATGGAATGCGGTTGCCAGCACTGGTTTCCAAGGCTGGTTCTTCCTGTGCCAACAGAAGTAAGAAGCTGAGAGACCCCCAGCTGCTCGTGGAGGGCACCGAGTGTCTCCAGGCCAGCCGCTGCACTCTGCTGCTTCCGGAGGTGAGTGGGGATGAGCAGTCCTGCAGCTCGCGGTTCTCTCCTGGTCTGTCTTCCTTTTTGTTTCTTCCCCCTCCTTCCTCCCTCTTAACAGACCTCGTACACCCTAAGTGCTGGGCCAGGCTCTGGGTTATATTAAGGGAGACCTGAAAAGACGGCAGAAGCCCCTCCGAGTTAGAGGTTTAGCTGGGCTCCTGGGTGCTGTCGAGCCAAAGTTCTGGAAAGTGGCCCTTAGGTCTCCTGAGCTTTAATTTTCATGAATGTCAATTATGGTCTGCGGGGAGCGAAGTCATTCTGTTTCCTCTGGGTATCTGGCTAGGACACTGTAAAGTTGCTTTAGAAAAATGACTAAGTTTCATAGATGAAAAGGTTACCATTGTTAATTAATGACGAAGATGGACTAATTTTCTTGGGTTAGCTTTTACCCCTTTTCCACTGACTCTGACTAGTGAAGGGTGTATACACGCGTGGGATTGCATGTGTCTATGTGTGTCTGTGTAGAGAGGCTCACAGTTTTTTTCCAAAGCCATGTAGCCAAGGTCAAGACGCAGTATTCTAAGTAATAATATGGAGAATCGTGCAAGATCTGCTAAGATTGGTTGTTCATATGAATCCATCTAGTTTAAATTAGAATAAAGTTTTCTCTTTCAAGTAATAGATCCACAAGAAGTACCAAATATCGAAAGTTTAGTACTTTTTTTTCTAAATGATTTTATTTCATTCCAGTTTTTAAACTTGGGATTTTTAAATAGCCCAAAAGTCAGGTATACATGGAACTATATAAAAATAAAGACCAATTGAGAGAAAAATCCGTCTTCATGCATAGCCCTCTGTAATAAATAAGCCTCCTCAAGCTGGAGTGTGTCTCAGCACTAAGCAAGAATCATTGGGGTGGGGGGGTGGGGGGGGAATTATTTCTAGAGCCCCCCTGGTTCAAGAGACTGTGAGTCTCAGGAGAGACGTGCAGAACTTGCTTTGCTTTTGCCATGGAATGCGGTTGCCAGCACTGGTTTCCAAGGCTGGTTCTTCCTGTGCCAACAGAAGTAAGAAGCTGAGAGACCCCCAGCTGCTCGTGGAGGGCACCGAGTGTCTCCAGGCCAGCCGCTGCACTCTGCTGCTTCCGGAGGTGAGTGGGGATGAGCAGTCCTGCAGCTCGCGGTTCTCTCCTGGTCTGTCTTCCTTTTTGTTTCTTCCCCCTCCTTCCTCCCTCTTAACAGACCTCGTACACCCTAAGTGCTGGGCCAGGCTCTGGGTTATATTAAGGGAGACCTGAAAAGACGGCAGAAGCCCCTCCGGAGTTAGAGGTTTAGCGCTGGGCTCCCTGGGTGCTGTCGAGCCAAAGTTCTGGAAAGTGGCCCTTAGGTCTCCTGAGCTTTAATTTTCATGAATGTCAATTATGCAAATGGTTACTATAACAACCCCCAGAATTCTCCAGTGAGCAAATGTTCATAGTGAATTCTAGCTTCACATTTTTAAAAAAAGATCTGGAAGCAGTTTTCAGGATGCAAGTAAATTTTGCTGTACTGGGAAATGCCGCGGTTAGGAGAATAACCTGCAAGTGGGGGGGCAAAAAAGTTCCTCCAGTGGGTCTCTGAAGACTTGGGGCTGTTTAACAAAGGTGTCCCCAAGGACCGCAGGTAAAGCACTAGGTGTCCTCCAATGGCTGGCACCGTAGTTTCTACACAGCAGATGCTGGACTGAATCTCGACGGTAAGATTTTCTAGACTCTAATATTAATGGTGCTGTACCTGAGGCGTAAAGCCAAGCGAGTCCTAAAGAACAACAGTGACAATAATCAAGTGGCGGTAATGTTTTGCTAAGAGACTTGGCTGTTTCTCGCTTTCCATTTAAGAAAGATCAGGACTGAGAAGGCCATACACATATGTTATATGAATTCCTTAACGATGGGACAGGACCCCGGCTTACAACAAGCAATCCGAAAATGAGAAACTTGTTTCACAAATCTCAAAATACTCTGGGAGTGGTGGTAGAATTGGGCGATTTCCAGAGCCAAGCCCGTGTCTGCCGGACACAGGCTCTGACCTCCTCTTTTTAAAGAACATGAAGCCACATCCTCAGCGAGGACGCTCTTTTCCGTAACCACCTGCCCCGACGCTCGGGCGAGGACGAACCGCAGCCAGCGCGGGCACCGGCTGTTCTGAGACCCTCTTCTCCGCAGGGCGCAGGCGGCTCCTTCAGCATCGACTCCGAGGAGTACGAGGCCATGCCGGTGGAGGTGACGCTGCTCCCCCGGAAGCTGCACTTCTTCTGCGACCCTCGCAAGAGGGAGCAGCTGCTGCAGAGCCCGGCCCCGTGAGCCGGTGGCAGGTGGGCGCCCCGTGGAGACTGCACTTCAGACCACCCTGGGACCAAGAGGGAACCGGGGCCTCCCCTGTCCCCGCAGGGTCGGCAGAGGACCCCGAGGGCCGGTTCACGGCAAGTACCCAGCCCACCCCCGCTCCCCGTGCTTCCCGGCTGGCAGCCAGCTTCCAGCAGCACACGCTTGACTCCAAGGTGACACGCCGGCCCTCCTAAGCCTGCCTTTTCTCGGGCGCCTTCCAGAAAGCCCCCCGGCGGTGGCTGGAGAAGGGCTAGACCTTAGTGGCGCCCCCTGGTGGGGAGCAGGGCCCCGTCCCGGGACTTCGGGGAAGCACCTGCCTTCCTGCCGCCTCGGCGCTGTTCCAGGCTCCTCTTCGGGTGCTGCTTCTTAGCGTCGACCCAGCTTCTTTCCGTCGACCCCGCCCAAGCGAAACACCTAGGGGAGCTGCGCCCCTCGTGAGCCATGGCTGAAACCTTGTCAGATACTCCTTTTCTCCCCCTGCAGCTGTGCTTCGGAAATGTTGGTTTGTGTGAGAACCACCTGGCGTGCATGTTGAAAACTTAGTCGGGGCCCAGTTACTCGATTGGGGGGGGGGGGGGGCAAGAAACCTGCATTTTCAAAAAGGCAGCTCCCCCTCCCCAGGTGCCTCTAGTAGGAGAGGGTCTCTCAACTGAATTGGGACAGTCTTGTAAAGCAGCGGTCCACACGCCATTCGGCTTCTGTATGTCTTAAAAGGCTTTTGAAAAATCATGTAACCCTTCAGTCTTAAGTTGACAGCTAAAATTGTTCATGGGAAGTTAGAGCTGCCAAAGTACATACTTTCTAGTGTCATGTAAATATTGATATTTTAAAATAAAACTGTTACATCACTTTTAAACATTTTCAGCATAATTGAGATACATAGCAATTTGACATTCATCATCCACTTACAAAAATAAACTGGTGAGTTGTTTATAGCCATTGAAAATGCCGATTTTTCTTATATGTGTATTTCCATACAACTTTCCACAAAGAATGCTACCATAGTGTAATGTTTTTATGGTTTTTTTTTTTTTAATTGGACCTGTCTTCTTGCCAACAAAAAATATAAATGGAAATGACTTCTTTTTTAGTTCATGTTAACTCAGTATAGAAAAAATGGTATAAATTATTGAAATACAACTACTTATAAATTTTGAAAATTAAAAACTAACATTAGAATGCTCTTTATCCTAATGAGATTAATTTCTTTTAAAGCACCTTTCTTTTGGTTTAACTCAAGTTTTTGTATTTTTATTTTATATAGGAATATTGTTGATTATAATGTTGTACAGCAAGGTAATTCAGTTATCCATATATCTGTACCCTTTTTCAAATTCTTTTTCTATAAGGTTATTAGAGTACTGAGCAGAGTTCCCAGTGTTGTACAGTAGGTCCTTGTTGGTTACCTGTGAGAAGTGTGTATATATCGATCCCAAACTCCTAATTTATCTTCCCTGCCCCTCCTTGCCAGTAATCCTAAATTTGTAAGTCTCTGGATCTGTGTTTTGTAAATAAGTTCATTTGTATTTTTTTAACTGATACAATATTTATCTTTCTCTTACTCCACTTAGTATTATGATCTCCAGGTCCGTCCATGTTGCTGCAAATGGGATTATTTCATTCTCTTTAATGGGTAATATTCCACTGTATGTACCATGTCTTCTTTATTCATCTGTCCACAGACATTTAAGTTGTTTCTATGTCTTGGCTCTGGGTAAGCAGCACTGCAATGCATATTAGGTCGCACTTACCCTTTTGAACCATGTTTTTCTGTAGATGGACTCCCAAGAATGGGGTTGCAGGCTCATATGATAGCTCCATCTTTAGTTTCTCAGGGAACCTCCATGAGGTTCTCGACCAATACTATTCTAGTGTCATGTAAATATTGATATTTTAAAATAAAACTGTTACATCACTTTTAAACATTTTCAGCATAATTGAGATACATAGCAATTTGACATTCATCATCCACTTACAAAAATAAACTGGTGAGTTGTTTATAGCCATTGAAAATGCCGATTTTTCTTATATGTGTATTTCCATACAACTTTCCACAAAGAATGCTACCATAGTGTAATGTTTTTATGGTTTTTTTTTTTTTAATTGGACCTGTCTTCTTGCCAACAAAAAATATAAATGGAAATGACTTCTTTTTTAGTTCATGTTAACTCAGTATAGAAAAAATGGTATAAATTATTGAAATACAACTACTTATAAATTTTGAAAATTAAAAACTAACATTAGAATGCTCTTTATCCTAATGAGATTAATTTCTTTTAAAGCACCTTTCTTTTGGTTTAACTCAAGTTTTTGTATTTTTATTTTATATAGGAATATTGTTGATTATAATGTTGTACAGCAAGGTAATTCAGTTATCCATATATCTGTACCCTTTTTCAAATTCTTTTTCTATAAGGTTATTAGAGTACTGAGCAGAGTTCCCAGTGTTGTACAGTAGGTCCTTGTTGGTTACCTGTGAGAAGTGTGTATATATCGATCCCAAACTCCTAATTTATCTTCCCTGCCCCTCCTTGCCAGTAATCCTAAATTTGTAAGTCTCTGGATCTGTGTTTTGTAAATAAGTTCATTTGTATTTTTTTAACTGATACAATATTTATCTTTCTCTTACTCCACTTAGTATTATGATCTCCAGGTCCGTCCATGTTGCTGCAAATGGGATTATTTCATTCTCTTTAATGGGTAATATTCCACTGTATGTACCATGTCTTCTTTATTCATCTGTCCACAGACATTTAAGTTGTTTCTATGTCTTGGCTCTGGGTAAGCAGCACTGCAATGCATATTAGGTCGCACTTACCCTTTTGAACCATGTTTTTCTGTAGATGGACTCCCAAGAATGGGGTTGCAGGCTCATATGATAGCTCCATCTTTAGTTTCTCAGGGAACCTCCATGAGGTTCTCGACCAGTTTACATTCCCAGTGGCAGGGGAGGAGGGTTCCCTTTTCTCCGCACTCTCCAGCATTCGTTATTTGTAGACTTTTTTATGACGTCCAGTCTCACCAGTGTGAGATGATACCTCATTATAGGTTTGATTTGCATTTCTCTAATAATAAGTGATATTAAGTGTCTTTTTATGTATTTCTGGGTCATCTGTTTGTCTTTTCAGTCTCCTGTCCATTTTATGATTTTTTTTTGAGTCACATGAGCTATTCATAAATTTTGGAGATTAACCCCTTGGCAGTCACATAATTTGCAAATATTTTCTTTCATTCTGTGGGCTGTCTTTACGTTTTGTTTGTGGCTTTCCTTCCTCCTTTAGTCTCTTGTGATTTGATGACCAACTCTAGTACTGTGTTTGGATTCCTTTTTTGTGTGGTATCTATGGTAGATTTTCAGTTTGTGGTTACCATGAGTTTTTGATATAGCAGTCTATATAAATAAGACTGTTTTAAATTGGTTGTCTTTTAATTTCAAGTGCATTTCCAATATCCTGCATCTGTGCTCTCCTCACAATTTCTGGGTTTTATATATTTGAATCATTTACCTACTTTTACTGTATGTTTGCCTTTACTGGTAAACTTTTCCAGTGTAATTTTCTTGTTTCTAGCTGTTGCCTTTTCTAGAGAAGTCCCTTTGGCATTTGTTGCAGAGCTGGTTTGGTGGTGCTGAATTCTTAGCTTTCACTTGTCTGGAAGGCTCTGATTCTCCATAAAATCTGAGTAAGAGCCTTGCTGAGTAGAGTGTTCCTGGTTGCAGGTTCTGTTTCATCATTGTAAATATATTGTGCCATTCCCTTCTGGCCTGAAGAGTTTCTGCTGAGAGCTCAGCTGCGAACCTTATGGGAATTCCCTTGTATGTTTTCACTTTTCCCTTGTTGATTTCATATTTTTGTCTTTAATTTTTTGTCTGATTACTATTTATCCTCCTCGAGTTTATCCTGCCTGGGACTCTGCTCTCTGGACTTGGGTGACTGTTTTCTTTCCCATGTGAGGTAAGTTTCCAGCTATTATCTCTCCAAATAGTTTCTTGGGTTCTCTCTCTCTTCTCCTCTGGGACTCCTATAATGAGAATGTTGTTGCACTGAATGTTGTCCCAGAGATCTCTTTAATGTCCTTATTTCTCCTCATTCTTTTTCTTTTTATTCTTATCCATGACAGTGATGTCCACCATTCTGTTTTCTAATTCATCTACCCTTTTGTCTGAGTCTGCTATTGATTCTTCCTTGTGTGTGTTTCATTTCAGTGGCTATAGTGTTCACCTTGGTTCTTTAAATCCTATAGGTCTTTGTGAAACATTTCTTGAATCTTCTCAATCTGTGCCTCCATTCCTCTCAGAGATCTTGGCTCAGGTTTACTTCCATAATTCTGAATTCTTTTTCAGGTAGACTGCTTATCTCCACTCCACTTGGTTCTTCTGGGGTTTTATCTTGTTCCTTCATCTGGGGTGCCTCGTTTTGTCTGACTTCCTGGGATTGTGATTTCCATTCTGCAGGCTGTAGGAGTTCTTCTGTTATCTGCCCGTGGCAGGTGAAGCTATACTTAAGAGCCTTATGCAGGCTTCCTGGTGAGATAAACTGGTACCTGCCTACAGGTGGGTGGAGCTCGGTCTTGTTCCTGTGGTGGGCAGAGCTGTGTTCTCAGGCTTTTAAGGAGCCTGTCTGTTGCTGCGTGGATCTGTGCTCCTGCTCGGGTGGTTGGTTGGTTGGCCTGAGGTGTCCTCGCGCTGGCTGCTGGGTGGGGCCAGGTCTTGGTGAGAAACTGGCAACCTCCAATAGGACTCAGCACCAGTGAGGGCTCCCAAAGACACTCACGGCCAGTGTCCTCATCCCTGCAGTGAGCCACAGTTCCCAACTGCCTCCACAGGAGACCCTCCAATGCTCGTAGGTAAGTCTGGCTTAATCTCTTAGGAGGTCACTGCACACGTGTGACTCCATGCGTGCCCTCCAGGAATGCAGTTGGTTCCCCCAGTCCTGTGGAATTCCTCCAGTCAAACCCCACTTGCCTTCAAAGCTAGATTCTCCGGGGGGCTCCTCCTATTGCCAGACTTCCAGGCCGGAGATCCTTTTGTGGGGCTCCGAACACTCACCCCTAGGGGAGAACTTCAGTGGTATTCAGCTTGCAGGCTGCCCACCCAGCATGTATGGAATTTGATTTTATTGTGATTGAGCCCCCCGAACCGTCTTACTGTGGCTTCTTTGGATGGAAGGTCTCTTTGTTGGTAGGTTCCAGCGTGGTTTTTGTAGATGGTTGTTCCGCGGTTGTGATTCCGGTGTTTCTGTGAGAGGTGAGCTCACAGCCTTCTACGCTGCCAGCTTGTCTCCTCCCAAAGCATGCTATTTAAAGTTAAGATGAACACAGTGCTGTACATTATAAATGTAAACAGATAAATAAGCAGATGGGATGGACACATTCTAACAGTGTCTTGAGTTTTTTGAGTTGCATATCAAAAATCTCAGTGACTGATCAACTTAGCAGCTTGATTAGATCCTTTTTTAGTTTCTTGAAAGTAGAGAACGAGACATTACAGGCCTTGCTATGGACTTGTTGGCCAGCGATTATAATCCCTGCAGTGCCCCAGAGGTTCTTATACTCCAGAGGGCAACACTCTACAATAAGGTGGATGAGACACGAAGCTTTTTCTTTTTTTTGTAAAAAGGAAGGAAAATTGCAAAAGGGGTAATAAGAATTGGCAGTCTTACCCTCAAGCAGATCACTTTAGTACCCATGGACCTCTTAGAGAGGGAAGACCAATGCTTAAAGGATTATAAAGCAGCCTACAAAAAGACTATGACTGAAAAGCCCATAAAATAACACCTGTTTACCTACCTCTGTGTTCTTCAGAGCAGTGTTAAAATCTGTGCTTTTGTGAAAACCAACAAAACAAAAAGCAGACGGGTCCAAACATGCCATGGAGAGGGAGGGGATGCTGTGGTTTGAGAAAAGACAGTCTCTATATGAGCCAAGAGAATCTGGCATGTATTGTTGTATAATACAGTGCAGCAAACCAGCACAGAATCCAGGCTACCAGCAGGTATATTTATTTAGTGATTCTAATTTGCCTGTAGAAATAATGGAATATAGGATTGGGGGAGGATATTTAATTCAGATTAGTATTTTTATTCATTTCTAAATATAAATAGCCCTAGTTCAAACTGTTTTCTTTTTGGCCACTTCTATTGGTCTTTTATTTCCATCTTTGTTCTTTTGGTCTGTGTAGGCCTCCCATCGCAGTGGCACCTCTCGCTGCAGAGCTCCGGCTCTGGGCGTGTGCACTCCAGCTCTGTAGTTGGTCACATCAGTCCAGCCGCGCCGCGGCACATGGGATCTTCCCAGGCCAGGCGCCCCTAAGGCGGTGTCCATTGGACCCCAGGGAAGCCCCAAACTGTTTTCTTGATTCAGACTTTCTACTGAGAACATGGCTGCCTTACCCTCTACTGCCTTCTTCCCATTGTTCTTCCACGTAAGGTCCACTTTAACACAGCTATGAGAGAGACTTCCCTCGTCAGCCAGACCTGGAAGGCTCAGGGGTCTAATGAGAACCTTCTACTTAGTACAAACCTTTTGTCAATTGAATGTCACTGAAAAACCAGTATTTCTATTAAAAACAGCAGATGTTTATACTAAACTGTATTCAATATAAAAGTATTGCTTAACCCCACGGCCAATTTGGATGTGCGGTTATAGTTAACACGTGCCAGTGATTTACACATGCTACTGGGTGCCCTAGGAAATAGGTAAACATATGGTCATGTCACTTAGGAAATGGGAACCTGGCTTGGAACGCAGAGATAACAATGTTAGGAATTGACTCTGTACTGCCTCAAAACAAGTAACTGCCCAGAAGGTTAACAATAAAACAGGTGTGTGCATTCTCAGTTTATAATGTTTTGTAGGAAAAAATGTGAAGCAAAAAGGCTTTGGTCTGTGTGGGGTCCTTTGCCAGAAGTCATTGGATGTGACTGAGGGTGCACAGTCCTGGCTTTTTTTTTGGCCACTTCTATTGGTCTTTCATTTATCTATTTTCATCCATCTTTGTTCTTTTGGTCTGTGTAGGCCTCCCATCGCAGTGGCACCTCTCGCTGCAGAGCTCCGGCTCTGGGCGTGTGCACTCCAGCTCTGTAGTTGGTCACATCAGTCCAGCCGCGCCGCGGCACATGGGATCTTCCCAGGCCAGGCGCCCCTAAGGCGGTGTCCATTGGACCCCAGGGAAGCCCCAAACTGTTTTCTTGATTCAGACTTTCTACTGAGAACATGGCTGCCTTACCCTCTACTGCCTTCTTCCCATTGTTCTTCCACGTAAGGTCCACTTTAACACAGCTATGAGAGAGACTTCCCTCGTCAGCCAGACCTGGAAGGCTCAGGGGTCTAATGAGAACCTTCTACTTAGTACAAACCTTTTGTCAATTGAATGTCACTGAAAAACCAGTATTTCTATTAAAAACAGCAGATGTTTATACTAAACTGTATTCAATATAAAAGTATTGCTTAACCCCACGGCCAATTTGGATGTGCGGTTATAGTTAACACGTGCCAGTGATTTACACATGCTACTGGGTGCCCTAGGAAATAGGTAAACATATGGTCATGTCACTTAGGAAATGGGAACCTGGCTTGGAAGCAGAGATAACAATGTTAGGAATTGACTCTGTACTGCCTCAAAACAAGTAACTGCCCAGAAGGTTAACAATAAAACAGGTGTGTGCATTCTCAGTTTATAATGTTTTGTAGGAAAAAATGTGAAGCAAAAAGGCTTTGGTCTGTGTGGGGTCCTTTGCCAGAAGTCATTGGATGTGACTGAGGGTGCACAGTCCTGGCTTTTTTTTTGGCCACTTCTATTGGTCTTTCATTTATCTATTTTCATCCATCTTTATTCTTTGGCCCGTGTGGGCCTCCCATCACGGTGGCCTCTGTTGTCGCAGAGCACTGGCTCTGGGTGCACGTGCTCCAGAGCTCTGGCTTGGTAGTTGGACACATCGGTCCAGCCGCTCTGTGGCACGTGGGATCTTCCCAGGCCAGGGATCGAACTGGTGCCCCTTGCACTGCAAGGCGGCGTCCTTACCCACTGGACCACCAGGGAAGCCCAGTCCTGGCTTTTCTGATGGAATGGGGATGGTTATCCCCGGCTTTGGTTTCCATTATCTGGAGAGTGTGTACTCAGATCCCCACCTCAAGGACGACAGGCTGCAGCTCTGCAGGGTCCTCCTTCACCAAAAGTGAGGTGCGCATCCAGCACCGCGGGTTCCTGCTCATGCCCTCGGCTGCCGCTCCTTCCTGCCACGAACCACCTTTCTCAGACCAGGTGAAGCAGGGCAGCACACACGTCCATGTTAAAATGTGAATTTTAATTGTAAAAACTTTTTCTGTAAATATAGTTATATCAACCTCTATGCATACGGCTTGGTTCAGATATATACAGATATGATATACACAGATGTTATTTGTACCACAGAACAAAATCAGTTCAATAAACATTTACTGATCGGGATGACCCCCAGCTTTCTATAGGCCTTTTAAATGATCACCACTGAAGAGACAGACCGCCCCAGCCCCGAGGAGACAGACCACCCCAGCCAGGTGCAGGATATTCAGGCTGAGATCTATCAACTGTCTTACTAGTTTCATCCGAGGAGCTAAAGACTGGAAACAAAAATAGATTCTTTTTCTTATTGCTATAACTCTTACACTGGGATATTAATCAAAATAGGGGTTTGACATTTAAGGCGACAGGGAAGGCTAGGCTGCTCCTAACTTGGAAAACAGAACTTCTCCCAAGGCTTACCCCTATTTCTTTTTCAGAAAAGGTTTACGCCACAGACTGATGAAAACATTTAGCCAACAAGCTTGGAATGAACAAAGGAGGTTAGTCTTGTTTTCCTCCACTCTGTCCCCTCAGGTCTCCTACCCAGGCTGCCCCAAAGCACAGAAGCCGCAGCTTTTCTTGCTGGTCTTGGCGGGCTAGACCGAAACTCGTTTCTTGATGTCACCTTCAAAATTTTGGAGACTGTTTTTTATCTTTGCTTGATTTGGCCGAAGGAAGTTTTCACTCCATTGACAATGATTATGGTAACAGCCAGCTAACTCAGTGCCCCGTCTGTGGAGTTTTCATTTTGTGGGCCACCTCTGGCTAGTTCACGATACCCTGCGCCCCACGCCGCATCCCCCAAGGGTCCTTGGAGAGCAAGGCAGACGTACATTAGTGTAAAGAGACATTCCACAGCCAACAGAGGCGACTTGTTCCTGTCTGTCTACGGTGATTAAACACATTTTCTGAATTGAGATCCTATTACCTCTAAAAGCCCACACAGTGCTGAGATTCTGGAAAAATGCCAACGCGATGAAGGCAGGGCTTTAAGTGAGGTGCGCATCCAGCACCGCTGGTTCCTGCTCATGCCCTCGGCTGCCGCTCCTTCCTGCCACGAACCACCTTTCTCAGACCAGGTGAAGCAGGGCAGCACACGTCCATGTTAAAATGTGAATTTTAATTGTAAAAACTTTTTCTGTAAATATAGTTATATCAACCTCTATGCATACGGCTTGGTTCAGATATATACAGATATGATATACACAGATGTTATTTGTACCACAGAACAAAATCAGTTCAATAAACATTTACTGATCGGGATGACCCCCAGCTTTCTATAGGCCTTTTAAATGATCACCACTGAAGAGACAGACCGCCCCAGCCCCGAGGAGACAGACCACCCCAGCCAGGTGCAGGATATTCAGGCTGAGATCTATCAACTGTCTTACTAGTTTCATCCGAGGAGCTAAAGACTGGAAACAAAAATAGATTCTTTTTCTCTTATTGCTATAACTCTTACACTGGGATATTAATCAAAATAGGGGTTTGACATTTAAGGCGACAGGGAAGGCTAGGCTGCTCCTAACTTGGAAAACAGAACTTCTCCCAAGGCTTACCCCTATTTCTTTTTCAGAAAAGGTTTACGCCACAGACTGATGAAAACATTTAGCCAACAAGCTTGGAATGAACAAAGGAGGTTAGTCTTGTTTTCCTCCACTCTGTCCCCTCAGGTCTCCTACCCAGGCTGCCCCAAAGCACAGAAGCCGCAGCTTTTCTTGCTGGTCTTGGCGGGCTAGACCGAAACTCGTTTCTTGATGTCACCTTCAAAATTTTGGAGACTGTTTTTTATCTTTGCTTGATTTGGCCGAAGGAAGTTTTCACTCCATTGACAATGATTATGGTAACAGCCAGCTAACTCAGTGCCCCGTCTGTGGAGTTTTCATTTTGTGGGCCACCTCTGGCTAGTTCACGATACCCTGCGCCCCACGCCGCATCCCCCAAGGGTCCTTGGAGAGCAAGGCAGACGTACATTAGTGTAAAGAGACATTCCACAGCCAACAGAGGCGACTTGTTCCTGTCTGTCTACGGTGATTAAACACATTTTCTGAATTGAGATCCTATTACCTCTAAAAGCCCACACAGTGCTGAGCTTCTAGAAAAAAAATGCCAACGCGATGAAGGCAGGGCTTTACTTCATCCTCATTTCTCTATGTAGTGCTAGAAAGGTATTTCCTAAGCATGCCGTTTCCCCCAAGAGCCCCTGCAGTCCAGCTCCACAAGCAAGCTAAAGTGCCGGCTATAAAACCGCCTCGCCTGCCCTCACGGGGCCTCGTCCTCAGCATGACCACACGCACCCCCTTCCGTACAAGAGTCTTTCTTAAGGTTGGAGACTATCTACCCTACTCCGGAGGGCTATGGACTCTCTGCTCAAAAGGCTGTGAGATGTCACGGGAGAGTCGTCTTTCACTCACCGAAGGATTTACATAACGAAACCTTAGAGGGGGTCTCAGCTGCTTCCAAACTGCACTACTGCCCGTTTCTCCCAGGATTATGGTTTTGACATTTCCTTCCACTTCAACATCTGCATATTCAATACATCACACAGTCATATCCGTATAAAAATAAACTTCCATTTCTTATCAGAAAAACATTAACATAATTCACAGTTAGCCTTTTTCCACCACACTGGGCCCTTCGGGAGTTCTGGGAACAGAGGTATATTAGGAGTACAAATGGAATATTAAAAATCCACGACTAGGGAGTGAAGGGAGCCCTGAACGCCTCTTCCCTTACCTGAACCACGAAAGGGCTTTCCTGATACAAGAGGGGCGGGCTGACCCTCCCCGCAGGGCACCAAGTACCGCAGGAACAGAGGGAAGAGACTGAGGACGGGCCCTTTCAGAGTCAGCCCACCACCAGGAACCTCACAGGGAGATGAAAGCCCGCGGGAGACTCACATCCTGCTTGTCTGAGGGCTGTCTTCACACCAAGGCAGCTCACTGGCGAGCTGGACGCGGCCTTATCACCAGCACCTCCCCTTTACCTCTGCAAGTATGATCCTCCTTGAGACTGGAGAAAGCGCCTCCGTTCATTCCCTGGTCTCTGTAATTTCCTTAAAAAAGAAATTAATTCCCTCTCCGCCAAACAGTTCCTGAGGTCCCCACCTCTTCCTAGGGGGTTGCTGTGCTGTTGTTAAAAGCTTGACTCATCGCTGCTCTTTACCAAAGCTCCCCCAGAGGCCTCGGTTTAAAGGTGAGGAAGCGTATCGCTTCCCTGTGGCGGAAGGGCTTTTAGTGTGTCAAGACAAATGGCCAGTTCACCCTCATAACCTCCAGAATGAAAAAGTGACTCAGCTCTGGTTTCATATATCTTTACCGTTCTCTTTGAGCTAAAATAGGTAGTTACACTGATCAGTGACTCTTCATATGTGATACCAAGAATTACCTGTACCCTGTGCTATACTTAATTTCCCATCGTGATTTTCCCATGGGACAAGTCATAAATGCAAGTTCCTACGCTACATGATTTCTATCAATATATCAATGAATACAGCTTCCCTTCTCCAGCCAAATGGAAGACACAGCACCATGATGAATGATGGAGGCAGCCTTCTAACCCACGGCCATCATAACTTCCTGAGCGCTTATATTAGAAGGGACCTAGGCCAGGCCTAAGGGGTGCTTCATGCTTAGCAAAAGCCAAAGCTAATTCTGAATATGTGGCCATACTTTCTGGTCTGGTGAGACAGAACTCCTACCATTTCTGACTCCTTCCAAAGAGTCCTAACCCAGAGGACACTGAGCATTGTCCCAGAGGCTGAACGGTATGACCTGCCCAGCCTGCACAAGTGAAAAACCCATTTTGCCAGTGCGTCCTATATGACTTAGACATAAACAACAACAGAAAAACCCCAAGCCTGGATTCTAGGCCCACAGGACTCGTGCCGGCTAGAATTTCTTCTGCCTGGATCTAGGGATGACGCGACGGCCCCTGTGCCTCAGGTCAGCAGTGGTTCCGGGATAGGGCGTGGCTCACAGCTTCGTGTTCGATTAGGCTTCAAGTTCCCCAGAAGGACCAAGCCAGCTGGTGGGGGTGAGGGGGAGGTCCAAAAGAGAAGACAGAAGGCCACCCTCAGTTAGTGTACCCACACCAGAGGTTCGCAGCCCGCTCCTGAAGGGCGTCGTAAATCCTAAGCCCTGTTGCCACAGAGGACAGGGTAGACAGACATTCTCCAGTGACTTCTAAACAAAAGCAGGTGGTTTCTCTGAAAGTATTCACATTGTGACCAAAGCAAGTTTGGGTGGCTTCTAGCTCCTGCTGTCCCTGTGCGGGGAGCCCGGCCTGGGACCTCGCCAACAACGCCCCTCTCAGAGACCTGGCAGCACGTGGTGGCGGGGTGCGGCTCACCTGAGAGCCTGGGGAGAAGGCGGGGTGGGAACCTTCAAAAGGTGACCTCAGAAGAGGCTCCCTCCACCTCTTGACAGTGAGGAGGGTAACACAGGGTAACAGCGTGCTGTCCAGCCCAGCAGAGGGCGCTGCACTGGCCTCCTGGCCCCACCAGGAAGCTGGCAGTGCAGGGAAGGACCATTATTCTAGAGTTCCCTCTTCAAAGGACTGCACTGGGGCAGGGTGAGGGGGTGGGCAGAACCCTGGGCCCGCCCTCCAAAGGGAAATGCAGGAACCTCATTTTCATCCTGTGACCGTTACATCAGCAGATGGGAGCCTGGACTTACACCACCACAGAGGCAAAAGCATCCGCACACAGAAAGAGGGCCTGCCTGTGTCCTCCAAGAGGACCCGACCTTGCCTTTGACCCCACCCAACTTCTGACCATCCACCCTAACTTAGGAAGCCTCGAACCTTCAGATAACACTCTGAGTAGCCATTACTTGACCCAAGTTACATACGCTGCTCCCTCCCCAGGGACCGGAGGACACGGCCACTCTTCAAGGAAGAAGGCAGTGAAGCTTGAGCTTCTAAACAGATTCTTTTCTTGGTCTGTAAACCGGTATCTTACCAAAATGACGGCTAAACCCACAGAGGAGAAAAATGTACAGTTTACATCACAGTTCCCATTTTTATGTATTTACATAAAAGACGTGCCCTGGATTCATCCCTGTCTGTCCACACTTCCACATGGGAGCTTCTTAGTCTTGAATTCTGTAGGGAGAAGCTATGGTGAAAATAGTCTTATAAAGCAAAACGCCCCGTAAGGAAAGTCTTGAGACAAGCACGTGATCCATCCGTTTGAAAGTTCCTTCTCTGCTGTGGACGCCTGCCTGTGTCCCAGACCAATGCATGGACAGCCACCCCAGTAGCACAGCCAGGGAGGAACAGTTAAAGGGAAGAAGTTAACTTGTCACCGACAACCCAGGATCTCAAGTCAAAATCCTGAAGCGGCCCAGGAGGCCTCTACCCCCAGGAGCCAGTTTCCCTGACCAACCCTGGCTGTCTGCCCGAAGCTGGCACCCACCCAACACCCCGCCAAAGAGGACAGGCAGGGCCGACAGGGCCCTCTCCAGGTCCACACACGCCCGAGCCCAGGAGAGCAGCTCAGCACGCGCACGTGGGTCCCCGACCACACTCCGGGCGCAGGCCCTGCCAGCGCCGCCCTCTCACAGGTCTGGTACCGCTCTGGTCCCAGTTACCTAGCTCGAGGAATGTCGTCTCTGCTACAGAGAAGTCTGTTACAAGGGCTCCAAACCGGTACGCACGCTTGTTAACATTGGCCTGGAGGAACGTGCCAGCCCATCCCAGGAGGGGAGTCGGAGAAACAGGACGACGGTGTGGAGTGGCCACCATTAACACTCAGAGAAAGGGTTCAAGGCTGCTTCGTCCACTCTTAGTTTTCAGCTGACTGAGAAGCAACCTCTCCCTGTCATCTCGAGAAACTTCCTACTTGGTGACCGAAACAGCCCTTGTCCCTCTGTGAAGTCTGTATGTGAACAGAAACAACATGGATTGACTCTAATAAACCACACAGGGATCAGGATCCCAAGACGAGACTCCCAGAACTGATTTTAAAAAAACCTTGGAAGGCCATCTGGGTCTGGCTTCGGCTTCAGGCAGATGGGCAGCTGAGTGCCCGCTGGAGAGACTGTGGCCTCACTCCTGATACACTGAGCAACAGAGGCCTGACAGACTCTGCCGACAGCCTGGCCCAGCGTGTCCAGAGCTCCCGGTGACAGGCAGCCTTCACCGCATCACCGCAAGTCAATCAACGTGCAGACAAGAGACTCAGCACTGATCACTCCTAAGACCGAACCCGGCAGCAGCTCGGCAAGTAGTTGCTTCCAACGACCTCCAAAACCGAGGCGTTCTCATCTTACCTCTTGGGAGGAAGGGAAGAAAGGAGATGCAGAAATGACACTTGCTGGAAGTACAAACGGCATTCCTGTGTGTCAGCTTAACTAGGGGTCAGGCCGTCCCCACGGGACCGTGGCGCATCCTTCCTACGGGCAACAGGGGTTGTCAATGACCAACATGACGTCGATGCCATAGGCCTCCAGCAGGTCCATAAGAAAGCTCCGGTCTCCCTGGGGGTCCAGGCCCATGCCCCGGGCGTGCTCGGCTGTCAGCGTTCTGTCCTGACTGGCGGACACCTCCAGCAGAGTCTGAAATATCCGGTTGTTTTGCTCAAGGAAAAACCTGCATTCACGAGACAAGACATGGAAAGGGAAGGGCACCGAATAAGCCACACGCGCGGAACCAAAACGACACTGTTTCACTTGCGGTATCTTTAAGTGGTTTCAAAAATCAGACAAGCCTTTTAGAAGGAGAAAACAGGATCAAACTTATTCAAGTGCCACTAAGGTCAGCAAAGAACTGGCATTAGCCATGGTATAAGCAGGATCTCTGAGCGAGGGATGGCTGATGGCCAGGAATCTACTTTCCTGTTAAGAGGGAGGTTTAAACAGAGCTGTACGGAGAGGCCCCATGAACTGTGTGCCTCTCCTCCTGCTTAGTCCCTAAAGGGAAGAGAAAGATTAAAAACCCAAACCAGAAACACAACTGGTAATGCAGTTCTGCGGTCAAGACAATATGGGAAACAAATCCACCTTCAAATGGGGGCCCTATGTGAACAGAAACAACATGGATTGACTCTAATAAACCACACAGGGATCAGGATCCCAAGGAGACTCCCAGAACTGATTTTAAAAAAACCTTGGAAGGCCATCTGGGTCTGGCTTCGGCTTCAGGCAGATGGGCAGCTGAGTGCCCGCTGGAGAGACTGTGGCCTCACTCCTGATACACTGAGCAACAGAGGCCTGACAGACTCTGCCGACAGCCTGGCCCAGCGTGTCCAGAGCTCCCGGTGACAGGCAGCCTTCACCGCATCACCGCAAGTCAATCAACGTGCAGACAAGAGACTCAGCACTGATCACTCCTAAGACCGAACCCGGCAGCAGCTCGGCAAGTAGTTGCTTCCAACGACCTCCAAAACCGAGGCGTTCTCATCTTACCTCTTGGGAGGAAGGGAAGAAAGGAGATGCAGAAATGACACTTGCTGGAAGTACAAACGGCATTCCTGTGTGTCAGCTTAACTAGGGGTCAGGCCGTCCCCACGGGACCGTGGCGCATCCTTCCTACGGGCAACAGGGGTTGTCAATGACCAACATGACGTCGATGCCATAGGCCTCCAGCAGGTCCATAAGAAAGCTCCGGTCTCCCTGGGGGTCCAGGCCCATGCCCCGGGCGTGCTCGGCTGTCAGCGTTCTGTCCTGACTGGCGGACACCTCCAGCAGAGTCTGAAATATCCGGTTGTTTTGCTCAAGGAAAAACCTGCATTCACGAGACAAGACATGGAAAGGGAAGGGCACCGAATAAGCCACACGCGCGGAACCAAAACGACACTGTTTCACTTGCGGTATCTTTAAGTGGTTTCAAAAATCAGACAAGCCTTTTAGAAGGAGAAAACAGGATCAAACTTATTCAAGTGCCACTAAGGTCAGCAAAGAACTGGCATTAGCCATGGTATAAGCAGGATCTCTGAGCGAGGGATGGCTGATGGCCAGGAATCTACTTTCCTGTTAAGAGGGAGGTTTAAACAGAGCTGTACGGAGAGGCCCCATGAACTGTGTGCCTCTCCTCCTGCTTAGTCCCTAAAGGGAAGAGAAAGATTAAAAACCCAAACCAGAAACACAACTGGTAATGCAGTTCTGCGGTCAAGACAATATGGGAAACAAATCCACCTTCAAAGCCCTGGATGGGGACGGAGAGCCAGTGGCGGGAGGAGATCCTTCCCAGCGCAGAGGACTCTGGAACGGCTCGCCAGCCCCGGAGCCACCCACACAGACCAGGCGGGGCTCAGAGGTGCTGGGGCAGGCACGGCGGAGGCCGCAGCCAGCCACGGGGCGTAGAAGCCAGCCACGGGGGACGGGGCAGTCAAGGAGGAAGGGGAGCCAGGCCGGAGGTACCAATATCTCCTCGGCTCACCATTACCTACAACTGTGTGTTCCTTTGATGGCTTTCTTTTTTTTTTTAAATGATGAAAATATGTTAACACAGGAGACTTGGAAAACACACAACGTTCCACTATATATTACAATTATTTTTAAGCAGATAAATTAAGGTTTTTAGTTGCAGTTTCAATGTCAAACTCTCAAAAACTGACAGACTGAATAGACAGAAAAGTAGAATACAGTACACCAGAAAAGCACTATGAACCAATTCATTATAGTTAAAATTTATATAGTATTTGGGCTTCCCTGGTGGTTCAGTGGGTAAGGACACCGCCTTGCAGTGCAAAGGGCGCCGGTTCGATCCCTGGCCAGGGAAGATCCCACGTGCTGCGGAGCGGCTGGACCCATGTGTCCAATCACCGAGCCGGAGCTCTGGAGTGCATGCGCCCAGAGCCGGAGCTCTGCAGCGACAGACGCCACCACGATGGGAGGCCCACAGGAGCCAAAGAACAAAGATGGATGAAAATAGATAAATGAAAGACCAATAGAAGTGGCCCGCCCACCCCGCTCCCTCCCCAACTCGCCCCTCCCCCCCCCCCAAAATTATATAGTTTTCACACAACAGTAGGATACAAATTCTATTCAAGTGCCCATAGACTATAAACCAGGAGAAACTGGAACATACCCAGTGCATAAAACATAAGGTGCATGGATTCCATGCTACTGAAACCAGAGTCTGTCCTTTTATCACAGTGGAAGTCAGAAATCAATACTTTGATGGCTTTGTTTTCATTTGCGCAGAGCACAGCCTGAGGACCAGTGACTTGCAGTACTATATGAATATATAAACTGTATTCAGACACAGTCTGAATAACTAACCGTCTAGACTTTTCAGCTGTGTTCCACAGCACCCGGTGCCCGATGCCCACAGTGGCTCTGGGCACTTAGGACTTTCAGATTCAACAGACAGCATCAAGCCCTGACGAGACTGCTGGCTCTCTGCTGGGCTCCCAGATACTTTCACATCTCAACAGCAGGTACGCGTAAAAAGTACGCTTTATCAGAATCAAAGTACTGCATCTTCGTTGAATCATCAAAGCCAGCATCGAGGCCAGAAACGGCGCTAACTGCAAGTGCTATTCCCCATCACAGGACATGGGGTTGGCAGACCAAGCAGGAAGCTGGCAGACTTGTTTCTGGTTCAATTGCATTTCTGTTCTTATTACTATTACTAGGGACTGTTTTGCACAGCTGCCTATGAATGAACTCAATCCCTTAAGGTATAGAAGCCATGGCTCCCTTCCCAACGGTCAATGGCTCTGGGGGGAAAGAAAGGTCATTTGACTCAAGACTTAAGTTTCTGATGATCCCATAATACTCAGTTCAAGGAAGAGCTCTATTCAAAGGCGGCAACAGATGACAAGCCCCTGCCTCCTGAGAGACAGAGCTCATATACAGTGGGCACCTATGTGAATGCCCAGTAGGAAGACAACCGTCAGGACCCCAGTTTCTCTTAATAACCGTTCTCTGCTCTTGAACTCTTTTGGGTCCCCCAACAGCGTTTCAGGGCTCAGGCTGACTGGAGCCCGGCACTAAGGGCAGTAAAGGGCATTCTCACACTTCATCTGGTGAGAGCAGGTCATTGTTAAGTCGCTCAGTCGTGTCCAACTCTTTGTGACCCCATGGATTGTAGCCTGCCAGGTTCCTCTGTCCATGGGACTTCCCAGGCAAGAACACTGGAA
Source organism: Tragulus kanchil (assembly GCA_022376925.1). NCBI lineage: Eukaryota > Metazoa > Chordata > Mammalia > Artiodactyla > Tragulidae > Tragulus > Tragulus kanchil. Next base: position 16,731,959 of record JAIOJX010000030.1, on the reverse strand, counting down.
GTGCATTGCCATTTCCTTTTCCAGGGGATCTTCCCAACCCAGGGAGTGAACCCGTGTCTCCTGCATTGCTGTGTGTGTTGGGGGCAGGGGTGGGGTTCTTTACTGCTGAGCCACCAGGGAACCCCAGCAATTGATGGCTGTTTCACAGAGCACAGCCTGAGGACCAGTGACTTGCAGTACTATATGAATATATAAACTGTATTCAGACACAGTCTGAATAACTAACCCTAGACTTTTCAGCTGTGTTCCACAGCACCCGGTGCCCGATGCCCACAGTGGCTCTGGGCACTTAGGACTTTCAGATTCAACAGACAGCATCAAGCCCTGACGAGACTGCTGGCTCTCTGCTGGGCTCCCAGATACTTTCACATCTCAACAGCAGGTACGCGTAAAAAGTACGCTTTATCAGAATCAAAGTACTGCATCTTCGTTGAATCATCAAAGCCAGCATCGAGGCCAGAAACGGCGCTAACTGCAAGTGCTATTCCCCATCACAGGACATGGGGTTGGCAGACCAAGCAGGAAGCTGGCAGACTTGTTTCTGGTTCAATTGCATTTCTGTTCTTATTACTATTACTAGGGACTGTTTTGCACAGCTGCCTATGAATGAACTCAATCCCTTAAGGTATAGAAGCCATGGCTCCCTTCCCAACGGTCAATGGCTCTGGGGGGAAAGAAAGGTCATTTGACTCAAGACTTAAGTTTCTGATGATCCCATAATACTCAGTTCAAGGAAGAGCTCTATTCAAAGGCGGCAACAGATGACAAGCCCCTGCCTCCTGAGAGACAGAGCTCATATACAGTGGGCACCTATGTGAATGCCCAGTAGGAAGACAACCGTCAGGACCCCAGTTTCTCTTAATAACCGTTCTCTGCTCTTGAACTCTTTTGGGTCCCCCAACAGCGTTTCAGGGCTCAGGCTGACTGGAGCCCGGCACTAAGGGCAGTAAAGGGCATTCTCACACTTCATCTGGTGAGAGCAGGTCATTGTTAAGTCGCTCAGTCGTGTCCAACTCTTTGTGACCCCATGGATTGTAGCCTGCCAGGTTCCTCTGTCCATGGGACTTCCCAGGCAAGAACACTGGAAGTGCATTGCCATTTCCTTTTCCAGGGGATCTTCCCAACCCAGGGAGTGAACCCGTGTCTCCTGCATTGCTGTGTGTGTTGGGGGCAGGGGTGGGGTTCTTTACTGCTGAGCCACCAGGGAACCCCAGCACAGGAGGGATCCAGGCTAAAGCTGCCAGTGCTAAGGGACCCTCAGGGAGGCCCATGACCGCCGCCTGGGCTGACTTACAGCACAAAGAGGTCCTCTTCACAAGGGTTATAATCTTCTTCCACCTCCTGGGAATATAACAGCATCTGCCTGTCCGGAAGGAGAGCACCGTCAGCCTCCCGCACAGCTACAAGAACCCCAGCCCTGGGCTCGGCCACCGGCCAGGCGTCTGCATGAGAGTGATCTCCCAGGAAGGAGGCTGACCCAGAGCAACACCCCCACGTGGGGAAGGGAAAGAAGGGGCAGCAAAGGAATAAATAGGACTCGGGGTCCGGGCTGGGCTTGGCCCTGTAATCCAGGGCAAGGGAACACCTTTCCTGATGTCACACAATAGGGGCGAGGCGACCATACCATTCACCCTGATACCAACAAGCTTCCTTGGGCTTCACTGACTCCAGAGGCCACCAGAATGGGGTCCGCCCACGCGGCTCCCAGCAGAGGGGCCACGGCGTGTGGGAGGGAGGAAGCGGCAGGCAGGCTTGCCCGGAGCCCCCGAGGCGCCGGAGCAAGGGCAGCTCCGCGGCCCCCAGCCCCACCTCTGCTCGTTGAGCCGCCGGTACTTCTCCCGGTCGGCGCTGTTGATCTTCAGCAGCGGCTGCAGGTGGTCGTGGTGCGTCTTCACGTTCTGGTTGTCCACGTAGACGTCATACAGCTCCCGCTTCTCCTCGAAAATCTTCTCCGTGGTGCCTGCGGGAGCCGGGGTTCAGGAGGCGGGTCCCCGAGGGGGGCCCTGCAGGGAACCAGCCCGGCCCCGCCGAGAAACCGGGGCCCCTGGGGCCTGGGGGCCAGGGAGCCGGGGCGGGAGGGGGCAGGCGCCATACTCACAGGCCACATACGACCCCTCTACCTCCAGGCTCTCGATGTCGGCCACGTTCACGTAGAAGAACGGCTTGGACTCGGGCACGGTGCCCCCGATGCCAGGCAGGGAGACGTTGGCCAGGCAGCAGCAGCAGTACACTGCGGGGACAGCGGAGGTGAGGGCGCCCGGGCCCCCCCGGCCCTCCCTCCCGGCCTGCCGCCGCTCGGTTCAGACGCAGTTCCGTCGTGGTCTCCCGAGATCTTGCACAGGATGCGGCCCTGTGCCCACTGCACGCCCTGCCTCTCCTGATGGCCTCGCCTCTCCTGACTGCGCCCTTCAGCCGCCTTGGGCTCCCTCCTCCTCTGGCTCCCCTCCCGGCCTGCATCTGACACGCAGACCCCTGCCTACGCGTTCACACTCTCCCCAAATGAGGGCACCCTCAGCTGTGCCTCTCCATGGAGCCCAGCCTGTCCCCCAAGGTCCTGACCCCACCTGACCAGTCCCCGCCACCCATCTGGAAAAGGGCCTCAGAGCAGCACACATGCGTCCAGTCCGAGTTAACTCCCTCACCCCCCCCACCCCAGCCCTGCTCCTCCTGGTCCCCGCCTGGGGGCCCCATCCTAGACTCTTCCCCTGGGACCTCGCACACATCAGAACCTGACCATCCAGTCTCAGACCAGTCTTCGTCAGGTTTCCCCCTTTATATGTGGAATCCATCGTCTCTGCTTTAATCCAGCCCTATCTCCAGACTACCAATCTGCCACCCGATCCATCTAGCGCCAGAGTCCACATTCTAGGATATTCATCTCCCCGGGGCTCAAGCCAGTGCGCCCCTGACATGGCTCAATCCCTCTGACCTTGATCAACGATGAAAGACTGGGGCAGTTTCTGGCGCAGGGAGCTTGGGCAGAGCCCCTGACCTTGGCTTCTAGTTACCTCTATAGCATACGACGCCCACTGGAGGAGGGGAGAATATCAAAATGCGCTTTCGAAGTAAGGCAAATTTCCAAAGGATGAGGATCTGCTCGCCAAAGAACTTAATAAACTGAGACATGCAGCCAGCTGGGTGTGTGATCTGAAAAAGTTAACAGAGATGGGGTAAAGGGAGGAAGGCACAGTTGGTTAGAAATGTGAAAATATTCAATACAAATGGATGCTAACCAGCCCTCCTCTCCAAAACACCCAAGGTATAGCCAAGCAGAGATGGTTACTTCCACATATTTTTCACTTTCACTTGGAAAGTCTTATCTTTAAATGGGAATTCCATCATTCACGTCCCCGATGAGCTGCGTCCTGCACAGGAGGGGCGTGGCCCCGGCCCTCCCTCCGCCTGCCGCCGGTTCAGACGCAGTTCCGTCGTGGTCTCCGAGATCTTGCACAGGATGCGGCCCTGTGCCCACTGCACGCCCTGCCTCCTGATGGCCTCGCCTCTCCTGACTGCGCCCTTCAGCCGACTTGGGCTCCCTCCTCCTCTGGCTCCCCTCCCGGCCTGCATCTGACACGCAGACCCCTGCCTACGCGTTCACACTCTCCCCAAATGAGGGCACCCTCAGCTGTGCCTCTCCATGGAGCCCAGCCTGCCCCCCAAGGTCCTGACCCCACCTGACCAGTCCCCGCCACCCATCTGGAAAAGGGCCTCAGAGCAGCACACATGCGTCCAGTCCGAGTTAACTCCCTCACCCCCCCCACCCCAGCCCTGCTCCTCCTGGTCCCCGCCTGGGGGCCCCATCCTAGACTCTTCCCCTGGGACCTCGCACACATCAGAACCTGACCATCCAGTCTCAGACCAGTCTTCGTCAGGTTTCCCCCTTTATATGTGGAATCCATCGTCTCTGCTTTAATCCAGCCCTATCTCCAGACTACCAATCTGCCACCCGATCCATCTAGCGCCAGAGTCCACATTCTAGGATATTCATCTCCCCGGGGCTCAAGCCAGTGCGCCCCTGACATGGCTCAATCCCTCTGACCTTGATCAACGATGAAAGACTGGGGCAGTTTCTGGCGCAGGGAGCTTGGGCAGAGCCCCTGACCTTGGCTTCTAGTTACCTCTATAGCATACGACGCCCACTGGAGGAGGGGAGAATATCAAAATGCGCTTTCGAAGTAAGGCAAATTTCCAAAGGATGAGGATCTGCTCGCCAAAGAACTTAATAAACTGAGACATGCAGCCAGCTGGGTGTGTGATCTGAAAAAGTTAACAGAGATGGGGTAAAGGGAGGAAGGCACAGTTGGTTAGAAATGTGAAAATATTCAATACAAATGGATGCTAACCAGCCCTCCTCTCCAAAACACCCAAGGTATAGCCAAGCAGAGATGGTTACTTCCACATATTTTTCACTTTCACTTGGAAAGTCTTATCTTTAAATGGGAATTCCATCATTCAGCAGCTCCCTGGATGCACTGAAGTGTGCATTTAGGATCATTAACTACGTGACTGGGGGAAAAGGTTCAGAGGAAGAAGTGGTAATTGTTGAGTCTCTCTAAAGTGACGGACACCTCAATGAGACAGTTCAGCTCCAATGCGACTGAGTACAGGGAGGCAGCAAAGAATGAGCCGACTTTCCTAGGTGACAGGATACACACAGATTACAGGATACCTGACTGGGCTCACTGACACAGGAACCCCTGCTCCTAACCCCACCGCTGCTTCTAATCCCACCCCTGCGCCTAACCCCACCCCCTGCGACTAACCCCACCCCTGTGCCTAACCCCACCCCTGTGCCTAACCCCACCCCTTCACCTAACCTCACCCCTGCACCTAACCCCACCCCTTCACCTAACCCCACCCCTGCCCTAACCCCACCCCTGCCTAACCCCACCCCTGCACCTAACCCCACCCCTGCGCCTAACCCCACCCCTACACCTAACCCCACCCCTGCGCCTAACCCCACCCCTTTACCTAACCCCACCCCTGCCTAATCCCAGCCCTTCACCTAACCCCACCCCCTGCACCTAACCCTACCCGTGCACCTAACTGAACCTAACTGCACCTACTCTACCTCCTGCACCTTACCGCATCCATTGCACCGAACTCCATGCCCTGCACCTAACCCCCCACTATACCTAACCCCACCCGCTTGCCCCAACTCTACCCCCTAACCCCCATCCGCTGACCTAGCCCTCTAGTTACCTCTATAGCATACGACGCCCACTGGAGGAGGGGAGAATATCAAAATGCGCTTTCGAAGTAAGGCAAATTTCCAAAGGATGAGGATCTGCTCGCCAAAGAACTTAATAAACTGAGACATGCAGCCAGCTGGGTGTGTGATCTGAAAAAGTTAACAGAGATGGGGTAAAGGGAGGAAGGCACAGTTGGTTAGAAATGTGAAAATATTCAATACAAATGGATGCTAACCAGCCCTCCTCTCCAAAACACCCAAGGTATAGCCAAGCAGAGATGGTTACTTCCACATATTTTTCACTTTCACTTGGAAAGTCTTATCTTTAAATGGGAATTCCATCATTCAGCAGCTCCCTGGATGCACTGAAGTGTGCATTTAGGATCATTAACTACGTGACTGGGGGAAAAGGTTCAGAGGAAGAAGTGGTAATTGTTGAGTCTCTCTAAAGTGACGGACACCTCAATGAGACAGTTCAGCTCCAATGCGACTGAGTACAGGGAGGCAGCAAAGAATGAGCCGACTTTCCTAGGTGACAGGATACACACAGATTACAGGATACCTGACTGGGCTCACTGACACAGGAACCCCTGCTCCTAACCCCACTGCTGCTTCTTCCCAACCCCACCCCCTACCACCCCTTGCGCCTAACCCCACCCCTGCGCCTAACCCCACCCCTGTGCCTAACCCCACCCCTGTGCCTAACCCCACCCCTTCACCTAACCTCACCCCTGCACCTAACCCCACCCCTTCACCTAACCCCACCCCCTGCGCCTAACCCCCCCCCTGCACCTAACCCCACCCCCTGCGCCTAACCCCACCCCTGCACCTAACCCCACCCCCTGCGCCTAACCCCACCCCTTTACCTAACCCCACCCCCTGCGCCTAATCCCACCCCTTCACCTAACCCCACCCCCTGCACCTAACCCTACCCGTGCACCTAACTGAACCTAACTGCACCTACTCTACCTCCTGCACCTTACCGCATCCATTGCACCGAACTCCATGCCCTGCACCTAACCCCCCACTATACCTAACCCCACCCGCTTGCCCCTAACTCTACCGCCGCCGCCTCCTCAGTGCTGGATGCCAGGAGGCCTCAACCCTGAAGGTCGCCTCCCAAAAGGGCAGAGGAGTCAAGACCTCCCCGGATCAACAGCATGACCTCACCCAGGGGAAGCCAGAGGCTGAGGCTCTGCTCTCCCCTTCACTGACAGGGCGGCCTCAGGAAAGCCAGCCCACATTTCTGGTCTTTTTACCTGTAAAACGGGGATATCATCACATCCCTCATATGGCTACAAGGACCATCTGAGAAAAATCGTGTGCAACACTTCACACGTGGGAGAAGCCACATGACACAGCTGTCGCTGACAGGACACTAGGTGTCAAGCGAAGTGCTCTGAGAGTTTTGGAAGGTCACTTCCATGCTAAGGTGTGGTCTACAAGCCAGTGAGAGAAGCAGATACACTAGCCTGTAACCTCAGCGAGGATAGAGGAGGGGCAGAGGTCAGCAGGAGGGTGTGCAAAGGCCCTGAGACAAGAGAACAAGCCGCTTTCAGGAAACCACCAGTAGCTGGGGCCCCGGGGCAGGGCCTGTGCCAGGGCAGCACAGGGGGGCAGCTCAGCCGAGGACCTCCTCTCTTCTGAGATGGGACCCTGGGCTGCGCCTCAGCTGCACGATGCAACAGACCTCTCCCCCGCTTGCACCTCCGCACAGTTTCCTGCTCTTGGCCTCGGAGCGCTGAGGGAGAACCTTCTTTTCTGAACCTGCACAGTTCCTACCTCTACGTTTTCCTTCCAGCCTTCCATCTCAGGCATCCAATCCTCTCCTTACTCCCTAACCATCGCTGGCAGGTGCCTTGGGTTCACGCTCTGTCCCTCACCTTTCACGTACCTCCCTCTAGAAAACCCTGGGGCTCAGTTCCCCCACTTCTGTCTGTCTCTCACTCTCCTATTTCCCTGGGGGAGCATTTACTAGCTGATACCGGGCCTCTCAAAGAGGTCTCCATCAATCCTCCCTTTCTCTCACCGTCCAGGTTTTTCCTTCCCTCTGCTGAGATCTGAATTCTACCTTTCAAGCTTATTTTAAAATTTTCTTTATATATGTATGTTCACTTTGTTAAAAAATTCTTTGAACTGTACACTTACAGGTTTTCAACCAGTGGCTACAAATGCCATATTTCAATAGAAAGGTTATATAACAATTTCTGTATACATACATTTACATGATATTCCATGAATGACCAACAGGATATTGTATACACTATGTTTTTAGTTCTATCATGTTTTCCCCTCACCTTTTCCTTTTTCACACATAAAAGCATTGTCTCTTCATACCCAAGTGTTAATAACCTAAATCACACCCATACGTGTTTTTCCATGTTCATGTACATATGTGGATATACCTACATGTATGTACATACCCAAGACAGTGATTATTTTACAAAAGTATATCAGATACAGTTTTCTGCTCCTTGCTTTTCTCACACAAAAACACTTCCTACTAGAGCATCCCTTGTCAACTACTCAGCTCTAATTCACTCTCCATAGAGGCTGTGTATACACAGAGTGTCTCCCACTCTAAATGATGTTGACTTCAACATGCTCATACAAACATCAGGCTTCCCCGGTGGCACTAGTGGTAAAGAACCTGCTTGCCAAGGCAGGAGATGTAAGAGATTGCGGGTTTGATCCCTGGGTTGGGAAGCTCCCTGGAGGAGAAAATGGGGGCCCGGGCAGGCCTGCGGGCACCCTCAGCCGAGGACCTCCTCTCTTCTGCGATGGGACCCTGGGCTGCGCCTCAGCTGCACGATGCAACAGACCTCTCCCCCGCTTGCACCTCCGCACCGTTTCCTGCTCTTGGCCTCGGCGCGCGGAGGGCGAACCTCCTTTTCTGAACCTGCACAGTTCCTACCTCTACGTTTTCCTTCCAGCCTTCCATCTCAGGCATCCAATCCTCTCCTTACTCCCTAACCATCGCTGGCAGGTGCCTTGGGTTCACGCTCTGTCCCTCACCTTTCACGTACCTCCCTCTAGAAAACCCTGGGGCTCAGTTCCCCCACTTCTGTCTGTCTCTCACTCTCCTATTTCCCTGGGGGAGCATTTACTAGCTGATACCGGGCCTCTCAAAGAGGTCTCCATCAATCCTCCCTTTCTCTCACCGTCCAGGTTTTTCCTTCCCTCTGCTGAGATCTGAATTCTACCTTTCAAGCTTATTTTAAAATTTTCTTTATATATGTATGTTCACTTTGTTAAAAAATTCTTTGAACTGTACACTTACAGGTTTTCAACCAGTGGCTACAAATGCCATATTTCAATAGAAAGGTTATATAACAATTTCTGTATACATACATTTACATGATATTCCATGAATGACCAACAGGATATTGTATACACTATGTTTTTAGTTCTATCATGTTTTCCCCTCACCTTTTCCTTTTTCACACATAAAAGCATTGTCTCTTCATACCCAAGTGTTAATAACCTAAATCACACCCATACGTGTTTTTCCATGTTCATGTACATATGTGGATATACCTACATGTATGTACATACCCAAGACAGTGATTATTTTACAAAAGTATATCAGATACAGTTTTCTGCTCCTTGCTTTTCTCACACAAAAACACTTCCTACTAGAGCATCCCTTGTCAACTACTCAGCTCTAATTCACTCTCCATAGAGGCTGTGTATACACAGAGTGTCTCCCACTCTAAATGATGTTGACTTCAACATGCTCATACAAACATCAGGCTTCCCCGGTGGCACTAGTGGTAAAGAACCTGCTTGCCAAGGCAGGAGATGTAAGAGATTGCGGGTTTGATCCCTGGGTTGGGAAGCTCCCCTGGAGGAGAAAATGGCAACCCACTCCAGTATCCTTGCCTGAAGAACCCCATGGACAGAGGAGCCTGGGGGGCTACAGTCCATGGGGTCACAAAGAATTGGACACAATGGAGCATGCATACATAAATTAGATCTCAATAAAATTAATTGAAACTTGAGGGAAATGATCACCAAAGGGCTGCAAAGAGTTAGATGCAACTGAAGTGATGGAACACACAGACAGGTATCATGACAAACTCAGAGAGAGGACAGAGCCTCAGGAGCGGGACTGCTGGATCAAAGGGTCCAAGGATTTTTTACAGTAAGGAGCACGAACAAATTGTTTTTATAAAAGAAGACTATTCATATTTCTATCTGCAACCTATTAAGGTACCCTTTTCCCTGCATCTCCTAGGGTTTCACATGTCTGCTAATGAGTTACCCAAAATAAGGCAAAAAAGAGACACAATTTCATTTATTCCCCCTTTGGTCCTCTTTCTTGGACCCTTGGGAGAGGAACCCAGGGCACCCAGGGCAGATGCTCGTTACCTCCTGTGGGTTTGGAGACGGCCTTGGACTCAGAAGGAAAATGGAGTCAGCGTTAGGGGCAACAAGAAAGAAAATAGGTTTTTCATCAATACAGGCCCAGAACTGCCCTCATGATCCTCTTACAGTGTCTTAGTTCTATCATGTTTTCCATTTTCCTTTCACACATAAAAGCATTGTCTCTTCATACCCAAGTGTTAATAACCTAAATCACACCCATACGTGTTTTTCCATGTTCATGTACATATGTGGATATACCTACATGTATGTACATACCCAAGACAGTGATTATTTTACAAAAGTATATCAGATACAGTTTTCTGCTCCTTGCTTTTCTCACACAAAAACACTTCCTACTAGAGCATCCCTTGTCAACTACTCAGCTCTAATTCACTCTCCATAGAGGCTGTGTATACACAGAGTGTCTCCCACTCTAAATGATGTTGACTTCAACATGCTCATACAAACATCAGGCTTCCCCGGTGGCACTAGTGGTAAAGAACCTGCTTGCCAAGGCAGGAGATGTAAGAGATTGCGGGTTTGATCCCTGGGTTGGGAAGCTCCCCTGGAGGAGAAAATGGCAACCCACTCCAGTATCCTTGCCTGAAGAACCCCATGGACAGAGGAGCCTGGGGGGCTACAGTCCATGGGGTCACAAAGAATTGGACACAATGGAGCATGCATACATAAATTAGATCTCAATAAAATTAATTGAAACTTGAGGGAAATGATCACCAAAGGGCTGCAAAGAGTTAGATGCAACTGAAGTGATGGAACACACAGACAGGTATCATGACAAACTCAGAGAGAGGACAGAGCCTCAGGAGCGGGACTGCTGGATCAAAGGGTCCAAGGATTTTTTACAGTAAGGAGCACGAACAAATTGTTTTTATAAAAGAAGACTATTCATATTTCTATCTGCAACCTATTAAGGTACCCTTTTCCCTGCATCTCCTAGGGTTTCACATGTCTGCTAATGAGTTACCCAAAATAAGGCAAAAAAGAGACACAATTTCATTTATTCCCCCTTTGGTCCTCTTTCTTGGACCCTTGGGGAGAGGAACCCAGGGCACCCAGGTCAGATGCTCGTTACCTCCTGTGGGTTTGGAGACGGCCTTGGACTCAGAAGGAAAATGGAGTCAGCGTTAGGGGCAACAAGAAAGAAAATAGGTTTTTCATCAATACAGGCCCAGAACTGCCCTCATGATCCTCTTACAGTGTCTTAGTTACTGCCTCTCAGCACAGGCCAGGGAAATCTTCAAACTCCGCTCCCCAGATGCCCACATGAGGTAATGACCTGAGGTTCTTCCACTGGGGGCCGTGGCTGGAGACTGGAGGGTGGAACGAAGCTTCTCGTTTCAGGGTCCAGCTTCTCTTGGGATTTCTCCAGCAGCAGAGGACCTCTCGATTCTAGACTCCAGCTATTCCTGGCAGCCCTGCCCCCGTAGTGGGTCCAGCATCCCCAGGCACATAGTGCCTCCCTAAGCCATCTGAGAACAATGGTGCAGAGCCCCTCCTCCAAGCTCCTGCAGTTTTGACGTCACTTTCTGTCACTTTTCCTTGTTTCTTCAGCCCTAGAATGCATGGCAGACACCCTCTAAAACCCCAGCTACACTCCCCCTCCCCGCTTACTGGCATCTACCGCCTTATACAATCCTCTCTTCCTCCTGAGGAACTTTCCTTTAACACCAGAATATGGCAGCACTGCAGGGCTGTGACTTCCCCAGTCAGAGACAAAGGATGATGACTTCCATCTTGCTAACAGACTTTTCCACATGTTGGCTTTGATGAAGGAAGCCATCATCTTGGAGAGACCCAATGTGTGTGTTTATTGCTACGGTCAATAAACAGTCAGTAAGGTGTTCAGTCCAGCATCCCTGAAGGAACTCAATCCTCCCAACAACCATGTGACCTCACAAGTGGGTAGTTCCCCAGTCAGGCGGTCAGAGAAGCCCCTCATTGTGCGGGACATCTTGGCTGCAATCTCGCAGAGGACCCAGCACAGCCTGGGTTCCTGACTCACAGAAACTGAGAGAAACCAAATGTCTATTATTTTAAACCATTCGTGTGAGAACAATTTATGATGTGACCACAGACAGCCAATATAGGGTGGTAGCCACTGTTTGTATTTCTAGTGTATAGGTTATTTTGTTACCTTTCTGTGCCTTGGTTTTCCAATTCCGGTATTACCAATTCCCTGTACTGAGTTAGTTTGAAATATCTGACATAGTTTGCTTTCCAACAAGACCCTAACTGGTACATATTCAGGTTCAAATTCCATGGTCTAATATTCAAGACTCTTTCCAATCTGATTCCAACCTCTTTTTCCAGTCATTTCTCTCCTGGCCAGCTGATATGGATATTCATGGATATTCATCACAGTCAAACCAGTTTAAGACAATTGCCTTGTGTTTTAAATAAGCAAATGCTTAGGTTACAATCCACTTCTATCAACAGCAGACTTTAGGCATTCGCACAAGACACAATCTCCTTATTCATTAAAACAAGAACCAGCAACTACTGTTCCCAGGCCTAAGCCCGGGGCTGTGTGAGACTCCAGGTGGTAACCTACCTTCATCTCGGGGTACATGTATCGGTGAATGGAAGGCAGCCAGTAGACGGGGGGCAGGCTGCCACCCCTCCCAGGACCGGCGTGGAGCACCCCCTTCTTGTCCTCGTAGAAGGCAGCCAGATGAGAGTAATGACCCGGTGTCTCCAGCTGGTGCCTGCACCAGACACGCAGTGAGAACAGCCCGGCCCGCAGCCCTGCCCTCACTCCCCGGCCCCAGGGCGGTAATACTCGGAGTGGGAGAGGGCAGAAGCCCAGATCAACTAAAAGCTCCCCATCTAGAGGTTGCCTAGGACACTTCTTCCAGTGTTACAGAGGCTCCTTAGTCAAAGCTCTAAGACAGGCTCTGAAACTCCCCGACAGTGTGGGGAACACAAGCTCCTTCTCGTGGGAAACAGGAGGAATTAACAGACTCTTACTGATGTCCATTGTTCTCAAGCGAAGGACGCTTCCGAACAATGGCTGTTGGGGATGAGAAGGGGAAGCTTGGAAGACCACAGATTCCCTGCTTAAAAGCTGCTCTTTGTTTAGAAAGCACGTTTGTTTTCTTGCTTTGCTGTTGTGAAAGAACGAGAGGGTACCCCTCAACATCCTGAATAACAGAACACAATTATTGGGGGCCACGAAGGGCATGTGCTTAAACCAAGAATAAAGGAATAAAAAGCTCACAGTTGTTTTTTCCCCACTCTGCCCTGTATGGTGACAGAGACCTGACTCTGGGTAGCTCTGTCATCTGATCCCCAAACCAAGAAAGCAACACCGAGGCCCTGGACCATTTGGTCAGTGGAGAAGCCAATCTTGCCTTCAGATCAAGCTCAGTAGGCCTGTGGGTACCATTCCACCACTATGTTTACTGAGAGTATAATATGAAGTCATAATCTAGTATGACCAGTGTCTTTATTTTTTAGCCACACTGGGCTTCCCAGGTGGCGCTAGTGGGAAAGAAGCCACCTGCCAATTCAGGAGACACAGATTCGATCCCTGATCTGGGAAGATGCCCTGGAGGAAGGCATGGTAACCCACTGCAGTATTCTTGTCCAGAGAATCCCATGGACAGAGGAGCCTGGTGGGCTGCAGTCCATGGGGTCACGGAGAGTCAGACATGACTGAGGCATCTTAACAAGCACACACGCGCTGCATGTGGGATCTCAGTGCCCCATCCAGGGACCAAACCTATGCCCACCCCTTCAGTGGAAGTATGGCATCGTAAACACCGGACCACCAGGGAAGTTCCACCTAGTGTCTTTACAGAGGGGAAATCTGGACCCGCAGACACACACAAGAACACTGTGTGCAAGTAAAGGATCGGAGTGATGCATCTCATGCCAAGAACAGCCAAGATGTCAGAAGCCAGGAGCGAGGCAACGACCATATTCTCTCTCAGAGCCCGGGGAAGAAGCCAAGCCTGCCGACCCCCTGACTTTAGACTTCCTGCCTCCAGAACTGCGAGACAGTACATTTCTATGGTTCTCAGTCATCTAGTTTTTGGACTTTGTTTTGGCAGCCTTAGGACACGAACAGAAGGAAAAATACAAATAGTAAGACCTTTTTAGTCCATTCACATTTCCTTGGAACTTTACCATTTCCATCATACTGCAATGAAAGAAAATCAAAATAGAGCTTTACTGAGCAAGGGGAGGCATCCTTAACTATGGCTGGCCCTGGCCCAGTGGTGACTGGAGGGCCATGCCCTCAGCCTTTCACTGCCGGCTTCCTCCAAACGCGCTCCTGCACCGCTCCCATTCAAGATCTGCACAGGCCGCGACCCAGCCTCTCCCACCCATCTCTGCTCCAGAGGGGCCAATGGCTCCTGATGTCAGCCTGCAGCTGCCACTTCTCCGCTGGGAGACAGAAGCAATGTTACTGCACTTTGGTCAGTGGAGAAGCCAATCTTGCCTTCAGATCAAGCTCAGTAGGCCTGTGGGTACCATTCCACCACTATGTTTACTGAGAGTATAATATGAAGTCATAATCTAGTATGACCAGTGTCTTTATTTTTTAGCCACACTGGGCTTCCCAGGTGGCGCTAGTGGGAAAGAAGCCACCTGCCAATTCAGGAGACACAGATTCGATCCCTGATCTGGGAAGATGCCCTGGAGGAAGGCATGGTAACCCACTGCAGTATTCTTGTCCAGAGAATCCCATGGACAGAGGAGCCTGGTGGGCTGCAGTCCATGGGGTCACGGAGAGTCAGACATGACTGAGGCATCTTAACAAGCACACACGCGCTGCATGTGGGATCTCAGTGCCCCATCCAGGGACCAAACCTATGCCCACCCCTTCAGTGGAAGTATGGCATCGTAAACACCGGACCACCAGGGAAGTTCCACCTAGTGTCTTTACAGAGGGGAAATCTGGACCCGCAGACACACACAAGAACACTGTGTGCAAGTAAAGGATCGGAGTGATGCATCTCATGCCAAGAACAGCCAAGATGTCAGAAGCCAGGAGCGAGGCAACGACCATATTCTCTCTCAGAGCCCGGGGAAGAAGCCAAGCCTGCCGACCCCCTGACTTTAGACTTCCTGCCTCCAGAACTGCGAGACAGTACATTTCTATGGTTCTCAGTCATCTAGTTTTTGGACTTTGTTTTGGCAGCCTTAGGACACGAACAGAAGGAAAAATACAAATAGTAAGACCTTTTTAGTCCATTCACATTTCCTTGGAACTTTACCATTTCCATCATACTGCAATGAAAGAAAATCAAAATAGAGCTTTACTGAGCAAGGGGAGGCATCCTTAACTATGGCTGGCCCTGGCCCAGTGGTGACTGGAGGGCCATGCCCTCAGCCTTTCACTGCCGGCTTCCTCCAAACGCGCTCCTGCACCGCTCCCATTCAAGATCTGCACAGGCCGCCCGGTACCCAGCCTCTCCCCACCCATCTCTGCTCCAGAGGGGCCAATGGCTCCTGATGTCAGCCTGCAGCTGCCACTTCTCCGCTGGGAGACAGAAGCAATGTTACTGCACTTCCCCAAACCTGCTTTCCTTCCCTTCTTCAAATGTAGACACCAATACTCCACAATATTATTTCGAGGTGTAAATGGATTGGCACAGAAAAAAATGTCCGGCACAGTTTGTGATATATTTCAGCCTCTTATAGAACACGAGGTGAGCTTCCCAGGCAGCTCAGAGGTAAAGAATCTGCCTGCCAATGCAGGAGACAAGGGTTCGATCCCTGGGAAGATTCCCTGGAGAAGGAAATAACAACCCACTCCAGCATTGTTTCCTTTTTCTTTTTTAATTTTGGCCTCTGTTTATTGATTTTTTACTTACTTACTTTCATCCATTTTTACTCTTTGGCCTGTGTGGGCCTCCCACTGCAGTGGTCTCTCTTGTTGCAGAGCACCAGCTCTGGGCGCACATCCTCCAGAGCACTGGCTCACAACTGGACACACCGGTCCAGCCGCTCCACGGCACGTGGGATCTTCCCGGGCCAGGATCGAACCAGTGCCCTCTGCACTGCAAGGCGAACTCTCTACCCACTGGACCACCGGGGAAGCCCTCACTCTAGTATTCTTCTCTGGAGAATCCCATGGACAGAGGAGCCTGGCAGGGGCTCGTGGGGCCACAAAGCATCAGACGCAGCTGAGCACAGCACACAGAACGGGAGGCTCCTTCCTCTCTAGCATGTGGGCAGAGTCTAGCCCGGGGCACAGGAAAGGCTTGCAAACAGCAGGTAAATGGGGAAGATGCAGGTCTAACCCTGGAAGAGGGCTTTAAGCAAATTTACATTTTAAAAAGCAAGAAAAAAAAAAAAAAAGAAAATCAAGTATATCCCAAAAAACGTTTACTAAAATGAACTCCTCTCTGAGTGATAGTTCTCTAATTTGGGGTTTCCTACACTTTCTGTTTTAACCTTCGCACAAAGAAGCAGTTGTGTGATGTAATAATCAGTGACTCTGAGAGGGTGTGCTTGTAATTATTTCTGTTTTTCTTTTATCGCATTGCACAGCATGTTGGATCTAGTTCCCTGACCAGGGATCAAATCTGCACCCGTTGTATTTGAAGCACAGAGTCTTAACCACTGAACCACTAGCGAAGTCCCTATAATCATTTCTTTCTCTCTTAGAAATGTCCATAGGCTAGATGGGAAATCCATGAGGGCTGAACCATGTCCAACAATTCTGAGAAGACAGCAGACTTCAGACACCCTTCAGGGATATGTCAAAGGGATAAAAGCTTGATGACTACAAAATGACATGCAGACAATTAACTTCAAGGGCATTTTTATTAGGGCTTAATTTCCTTAAAAAGAATAGTGGGGCTTCCCTGGTGGTCCAGTGGGTAAGGATACGGCCCTGCAGCACAAGGGGTGCCAGTTCGATCCCTGGCCTGGGAAGATCCCACGTGCCACGGAGCGGCTGGACCGATGTGTCCAATTACCGAGCCGGAGCTCTGGAGCGCATGCACCCAGAGCCAGTGCTCTGTGACAGCAGAGGCCACCGCGATGGGAGGCCCACAAGGGCCAAAGAACAAAGATGGATGAAAACAGAGAAACGAAAGACCAATAGAAGTGGCCCGCCCATACTCCTCCCTCCCCAACCCACCCACTCCCGCCCCCCCAAAAAAGAATAGTGGGAAGCATTTTGTTGTATTTGTAATACTATATTTTGGTTAGTTTCTAGATTCATTTTGGCTGATATCCTATCAGTTAACTATCTTATCAGTTTGACTCCATTAAACCCTACACTTGAACCACGATGCTAAAGAATAGCTCAGTACTAAGTTAGAATCTCTTACACAAAAAGGCAGCTTCCAAGTCCCGTCGTCTGACAGCATAAGATACCACTGGCTGATGGCACGGAGCACGGCAGTGACAAGAGTATGGACAGGAACACAGACAGATATAAGCTGGCAGTTCCTGGATAGTGTCAAACACACACTTCATGAAAGCCTCAAGATTCAAACACAATAGGGATTTTGCAATGAACAACACTGATGATCAATCTGGAACACCAAGATAAACCAGAAAGTACTGAGTTTAGAAGATAAGCTGGGCTCCAAAGACAGCTCATGAGGGTGATCTTATCTCCACGAGGCAGTAACAAAGAAACAAAGGCCGAGCACCTATGGGAACTGCTAGAGAGACAGGACAGTGTAAAAACGAGATAGTAACAGGCACAGTATGTGCCACTGATCTGACGTGATGCCTCTGGCTCAGATCAAAGATTCCCTTAAAGAATCAGACACAGCAGGGTGCTGCTTAAGCCCACAGCCCCTCCACTGATACATCATAAGCTGTGTGACCACACCGACACCCACGGCATCTAACCCTGCCTTCCCCCAGCACACGGGGCGACAACACAACCAGCGTAAGTATCAGAGATGCCTCTGGACAGCAACGACACCTCACTGCTCCTGCATGCTCACCACTGCTCTGAACCAGGCTGTCTTGTCTTTGCAAGCACAGCAAAACAGGCATTCCCATCTACTGCTGGTACAGGTACAAGGCTTCCCTAATGGCTCAGTGGTAAAGAATCTGCCTGCAACACAGGAGACCCGGGTTTGATCCCTGGGTCGGGAAGATCCCCCGGAGGAGGAAATGGCAACCTACTCTAGTACTCTTGCCTGGAAAATCCTCATGGACAGAGGAGCCTGGTGGTCTACAGTCCATAGGATCACAAAGAGTCAGACATAACTGAAACAACTTAGCACACATGCACACAGGTACCACATGGTACTATCTTTCTGAAAGGTCACTTAAAGTTTGTAAAATTGTACCCTGCATGCACCCTCCAACACAACAACTCCATTTTTCAGGATCAAGGCCTAAAGATCTATGTATGGATACAGAAAATCATTACTCACAAGGATACTCACGCTCACAGTTGTGAAAAATAAGCAACCATCCAAAAACCCAGAAACTATGAAACAGGGACTTCCCTGGCAGTCCAGTGGTTAAGACTTCGCGTTCCTCAGTGGGTGAGAGGCGTAAAGGAAGTAGCATGAAGGCCTGTACTATCATAAGTGAAGAAAATAGCTCTAGTCATTGCTCTGTGAGAAAAGGGGATCCTTCAGGGTGCTGTGCAATGAACAACACTGATGATCAATCTGGAACACCAAGATAAACCAGAAAGTACTGAGTTTAGAAGATAAGCTGGGCTCCAAAGACAGCTCATGAGGGTGATCTTATCTCCACGAGGCAGTAACAAAGAAACAAAGGCCGAGCACCTATGGGAACTGCTAGAGAGACAGGACAGTGTAAAAACGAGATAGTAACAGGCACAGTATGTGCCACTGATCTGACGTGATGCCTCTGGCTCAGATCAAAGATTCCCTTAAAGAATCAGACACAGCAGGGTGCTGCTTAAGCCCACAGCCCCTCCACTGATACATCATAAGCTGTGTGACCACACCGACACCCACGGCATCTAACCCTGCCTTCCCCCAGCACACGGGGCGACAACACAACCAGCGTAAGTATCAGAGATGCCTCTGGACAGCAACGACACCTCACTGCTCCTGCATGCTCACCACTGCTCTGAACCAGGCTGTCTTGTCTTTGCAAGCACAGCAAAACAGGCATTCCCATCTACTGCTGGTACAGGTACAAGGCTTCCCTAATGGCTCAGTGGTAAAGAATCTGCCTGCAACACAGGAGACCCGGGTTTGATCCCTGGGTCGGGAAGATCCCCCGGAGGAGGAAATGGCAACCTACTCTAGTACTCTTGCCTGGAAAATCCTCATGGACAGAGGAGCCTGGTGGTCTACAGTCCATAGGATCACAAAGAGTCAGACATAACTGAAACAACTTAGCACACATGCACACAGGTACCACATGGTACTATCTTTCTGAAAGGTCACTTAAAGTTTGTAAAATTGTACCCTGCATGCACCCTCCAACACAACAACTCCATTTTTCAGGATCAAGGCCTAAAGATCTATGTATGGATACAGAAAATCATTACTCACAAGGATACTCACGCTCACAGTTGTGAAAAATAAGCAACCATCCAAAAACCCAGAAACTATGAAACAGGGACTTCCCTGGCAGTCCAGTGGTTAAGACTTCGCGTTCCTCAGTGGGTGAGAGGCGTAAAGGAAGTAGCATGAAGGCCTGTACTATCATAAGTGAAGAAAATAGCTCTAGTCATTGCTCTGTGAGAAAAGGGGATCCTTCAGGGGTGCTGTGTGATAGTAGGGAGGGGAGGGAAGGGGGGGATATACATGTGACTAATCTGAGAACATACATATCTGTAAACAACAAAACTCTGTAAAAGTTAAAAGTAAAATAAAGGTTTAAAAAAAAAAAAAAAAGACTTCGCGTTCCAATACAGAGGTATCGGTTCGATCCCTGGTCAGGGAACTAAGATCCCACATAACTCATGCCCAAACCAAAACATAAAACAGAAGATTGTAACAAATTCAATAAAGACCATAAAAATGATTCACATTGAAAAAAAATCTTGAGGCTTTTGATGGCTCAGTAGTAAAGAATTCACCTGCCAATACAGGAGTCACAGGTTCAGTCCCTGATCCAGAAAGACCCCACATGCCATGTAGCAACTGTGCGCATTCGCCTCAAGTATCTTCCTGTGCTCTAGCGTCCAGGACCCGCAGCTATTGAGCCCATGCACCCTCATTACTGACGCCCCAAGGCCCGAGAGCCTGTAGGCTGCACTAAGGGAAGCCCCAGCAATGAGAAGCCTGCGCACCACAACTAGAGCGTAGTCTCCATCCAGTGTAAGGAGAGAAAAGCTCGTACAGCGTCGAAGAGCTAGCAGAGTCAAAATAAATAAATAAAATTCCTTCAAAAAAAAATTCTTTAAAGGTGCTTCCCTGGTGAAACTGTGGGTGGAGTGTCCGCCTTGCAGTACAAGGGGCACTGGTTTGATCCCTGGCTAAGGAAGATCCCACGTGCCAAGGAATGGCTGGGCCTATGCATCCAATTGTGAGCTGGCGCTCTGGAGTGCATGTGCCCACAGCCGGTGCTCTGCAACCAGAGAGGCCACTGCAATGGGAAGCCCATACAGAATATGGGCCAAATACAGGCCAAAAAGAATAAAGATGGATGAAAAATAAAACCGATGACTCAGAGGCAAAAAAAAGAAAAAACTTTAAAAAATCACAGTAAAAGTTAAATAAACTGATACATCTCTATATTGAAATGCTTGGAAACCACCAAAATGATGGTGAGGACTATTATTCACAATATACTAAAAGGCAAAGTACCTTTCGGTTAGAAAATTTAGACACTGAGGGACCTCGAGATTCTTTTTTGAAAAATGAACGTGTCTGTACATATTTTATTCACAGGAGGGCAAAAGGCCGGGAGGATGTAAACACTAACAGCAGACAGGTCTGGCTGGTGGGATTGTGTTCATTTTTAACCCACTAGTCTTTGCCCATTTTTCAGTTTTCTACAATAGCTCTGTTAATGTTCTATTTAGTCTTTTAAAACTTTTCAATGCAGAAAATTTCAAACATACTCAAAAAGTAGAAAGAAGTGAATCATAAACCCCATCATCTGCCCTTTATTTTCAACATTAATAGTTTATCAGTATGATTAGTACACCTAGACTTTATCCTCCCCACGGCTCATCACTCTTCCTCCTGAAATATTTTAAAGCAGATGCCTTCTAACATTTTACCCAGAAAGACATCACAATGCATCTCTAACCAAAAAAGCTAAAAAATAACTGTCATGCCATTATCTTGCCTGACAAAATTAACAATGATGCCTTTAATCCAAACCAATACCCACTCCACTTTCACATTATACCCACTGTCCCCTAAATGTTATTTTACAGTGGCTTGTTTGAATCATGATATAAGCAAGATCAAAAAGTGGTTATGTGTTTGTTTGTTTTAATTTTAGCCTCTTTTTATTGATTTTTTATTTATTTATTTTTGTCCATATTTATTCTTTGGTCTATGTGAGCCTCCCATGTCAGTGGCCTCTCTCACCGCAGAGCACTGGCTCTGGGCACATGTGCTCCAGAGCACTGGCTCACAATTGGACATGCCAGTCCAGCTGCTCCACAGCATGTGGGATCTTCCCAGGCCAGGGATCAAACCAGTACCCCTTGCACTGCAAGGCGGTCTCTCTACCCACTGGACCACCAGGGAAGCCCTGGTTATGTGTTTAAGTCCCTTATTATTCTATAACATTCCCTCTTCCTTTTTCTAAACAATCCTTTAAATTATAAAGTAGTTCTCCAACATCTTCTGATTAATAATCAAAAAAAAATAGTCATAGAAAAGACTCTCTAACTAAGGAGATATTGAAGGCAAGAGGTGTGGCTGAAATACTAACAAAATTGTTAGGCTATCATAAGTAAAAAGAAAAATAAGACATGGATTCAGTATTTTCAAAAATCAAGTCTAGGTAATTTTTACAAAGGTCACTGCTGCATTCATGTTATCACCCCTGGCCACACCTGGACTTATGTCACTATGCTTTTTCTTCTCATAAGCTCTCAGGCAAGTCCTTCTCTGGTGTTACGTGAGCTCTCTTTAATCACCAAGCTGGAAATCATTTCTAGTTATGATTCAAAATGAAGAAAAATCTGCATGACATAAAGTAATGTTAAGAGATAAATGACTAAGTGGAAAAATATTTTCCATTTATATCACAAAGAATAGATCTCCATATTATACAAAGAACTCCTAGAAATGAATAAAAAAAGATGAATGATCAAAAAATAGTGTGGCAAAGGCTAGGAACAGTTCATGGAAGAGGATATATAAATGACTCAAATACATATAATGGTGCTCTTTCTCACTCCTAAGTGTAAATTAAAATTATTCTCATGTATTGTGTTTTCTGGGCTTCCCTGATGGCTTAGGTGTAAAGAAACTGCTTGCATGGGTTTGATCCCCTGGGAAGATCCCTTGGAGAAGGAAATGGCAACCCACTCCAGTAATCTTGCTTAGGAAATCCCATGGACAGAAGAGCCTGGTGGGCTACCATCCACGGGGTCACAAAAGAGTCCAGCATGATTTAGAGAACAGCAACAACTGTGTTTTATTCATCAGAATGTCAAAAATCCAGAAGTTGTACTTTTGTGTAGGCAATGTTGTGAGGAAACAGCATTCTAACACATTATTGCTGGGCATGCAAAATGGTACAGTCTCTGTGTAAAGCAATTTGACAGTATCTGTTAAAATCAGAAATACATATGCCCTTTGAATCACCAACTGCACTTCTAGAAAATTAATGTACACATAGACCATTCACATGTGAAGTGATACTTGCCCATAGGTATTCAGTGCAGCAGCACCACAGTCAAAGATTGGAAACAACCAAATATCTACCAGTAAGAGACTTGATAAAGCAAGCATGACTCTTCTGTAATACGATAGTGAGAAACAATGACAAAGCTCTCTGTGTACTGATACGAAAGGATCTCCCAGTATACTGTTGAATGAACAAGGCAAGGTGCAAATAGCATATATAATATGCTACTTTTTGTATGAAAACAGAGAAAATAAGAATGTATATTTGGGGCTTCTCTGGTGGTCCAGTGGGTAAAGAGTACTCCTTGCAGTGCAAGGGGCACTGATTCGATCCCTGGCCTGGGCCACGGAGCGACTTGACCAATGTGTTCAAATACAAGCCAGAGCTCTGGAGCGCATGCGCCGAGATGGACGGATGAAAATAAATAAATAAAATACCAATAAAAGAGGACAAACTTAAAAAAAAAAAAGAGAAGAGAAGAATGTGCATTTGCATTTGTATACGCTCATACACCAGCCAGGAAAGACACCTGGGAAGTGAGCGAAGATGACTGGGATTCCTGGATGGATGCGGGAACTCAGGGAAGACTTCTCATTTTATGCCAGTGCTTGAGACCCCACTTTCTTCTTCCCTTAGTAACAGAAACTTTGAAATTTTAGCTCATCACATGGCCACGCAGTTAAGAACCCCATTTCCTAGACTGTCTTACTGCTAGGTGGGGCCAGTAACTAAAAACTGGCCCATGAAATGTGGTCAAAAGTGATGTGTTCAATTCCTAAGATTCCTGTGTTTTGTCCCCTCCTACAGCCTGGGATATGACCTGCTAACGGTGAATTTGTTTTTACCATGTGGGTGAGGACAATATTCTAGGACATGGCAGGATACAGAACAGAAAGACTAACCCAGAACAACCCTGCAAAACAAAGCCATGCCACCCTGGGCTACTTCATTTTTTCTGGGACTGTCATCTTAGAAAAGCTCTACTTCTGTTTCCCCTGAGTCACTGTACTTTGGGTCTCTTTGGTACAGCAACTTAGCATGGACTGGAGCTAAAGTAGAAAATGATATTTAATATGAGTCTCCATTGGATCAACACCAGCACCTTGGCTTAGCAGCTGGCGAGGAAAAATGGTAAGAAAATAAATACGGCAGACCGACGAGCTAGTAACCCTCATTACTGTAGGAAAAAAAAGCTCTTGCTGGAACTTCGATAACTTAGAAGACAAGCTGTATGTCATCTGAACTTGTACCTTCAGGGGAAACAGTGAGAAACAGTACTGACAGCAACTTGATGTTTTTAATGAGCTACACACAGATACTAAAAATTGGAACAATATATAAATTAGCATAGCCCCTGCGCAAGGATGACATGCAAATTTGTGAAGCATTCCTTTCGGGGTTGGGGAGGAGCTTCCCTTGTAACTCAGTCGGTAAATACTGTGACTGCAATGCAGGAGACCTGGGTTCAATGCCTGGGTTGGGAAGATTCCCTGGAGAAGGAAATGGCAACCCACTCCAGCATTCTTGCCTAGAGAATCCCATGGACAGAGAAGCCTGGCAGGCTACAGTCCGAGGGCTTTTAAGAGTCAAACACAACTCAGCAACTAAACCACCACCATGAGAATAAGATGAAAATAAACAAGAACTGGTCACTTTGCAAGCAGAAATGGAAAGAAATACAGCGTAAGGGTGTACCTTCTCTCTGAGTTCCACAGTATGAATCAGTTGAGACTTAAAACATTTGAAACCCCATAGGACTAGAAAAAGCCACTTCTCAGTACCCAAAAAAAGGAGAAGACAAGAATTTCTCTCAAAACCTCTATGAAATTCTCCAATTAAGTATTCTCACCCAGATATGAGAGTCAGTTCATTCGTAAAAATCAGATTTAGGCTACGGTCTCAAGATAGTTGCCACTGGAATGAGGAAAAGATGGGTTGGCCAAGAACAAAGATCAGTAACTAGCCCACAGCCCTCTGACTTAAAAGCTCAGGCCCCGAAGAGATCTTTGGCCGTGGGTATTTTCACCTGGAACTGACGGGAAGCAAAGAGACCCGAGCCTGAGAGTTTCTAAGGGAGCCGTACTGTCCCAGGCTTGGCCTGTATAAGCCTGTGACTTCTTGTCCCTTAAAGAAATCTCTAGACACTGCCCCTCCGCCCCCAGACCCACACTAGCAAGACACATGTTCTTAAGCTACGTAGCTTTCCCAAACGTCCTCCAAAGCTCGATTCACAAGCAGTTGTGGTGGGAAATAACGATTCTCCTAGAAGGCAAAGCGGCAAGCCATGGAGGAAAATGGACAAGAGGTTTCTAGGGAGCAGAACCAAGGTGTAGCCAGGAGTTACTGCTCTGTGACGACAGCGAGTCTTTGCCAACCCTGCTCGGCAGAATTTCACTACCGTTAGGACCTGAGGACTACTCATATTTCAAATAGGAGTTGGTATTATGGCTGACTCTACCTTCGATGTTGCATTTGGGAGGTGGGGAGTAAAGGACTTTCCCTTCTGGGTCTTTCCCTCCTGCCTGTGGGATGCCATGTAGACCTAGGGGGTGGTACGCAGCTCTGAGCAGGTGAGAACAACATCTCAGAACACAACAATGACTCTTAGGATCTGGAGAAATAATAAGAATGTGAGCGCCGAATGATTGCAGGAACAGCAGGCTATCTACCCTGACCACCTGCCTGCTTCTAGATGGTTCCATGGGGAAGAATCTTCTGTCTTATTTGAACCAGTGTAGTTCAGGGCCTCTGTGACCACCATTTAGCCAGGACTCTAACTAATATAATACCTCCTCATAATTTTGGCTTTTGAACCTTGAGAACGTATTGCCTCCTCGGGAAATTAATTTTTCAAAAGGAGGTATAATTTTTAAAGGTGTCAAGATCCCAATAAAAATGTTCTTTTACTCAGTATTACTTCTGAGACGCAGAACTGAGGAAATATTTCAGATTCAGAAAAATATATATCACAGCTTCAAAATGTAGAGGAGCAGTTAAAATAAATTAGAAACATGCCAAGGGCGAACCCAGAGGGAATAATCGAGTAGATTGATGGGACAGCGCTAACATTCTACAGCTCTTAACATAACCATCAGGGACTTCCTGGTGGTCCAGTCACTAAGAATCCACCTGCCAATCCAGGGGACACAGGTTTGATGCCTGGTCTGGGAAGACCCCGCATGCTGTAGAGCAACTAAGCCCGAGCACCACAACTACTGAGCCCGAGCACCACAACTACTGAGCCCACATGCCGCACCTCCTGAAGCCCGCGCACCCTAGAGCCTGTGCTCTGCAACAGGAGAAGCCACCACAAAGAGAAGCCCATGCACCACAACCAAGAGTAGCACCTGCCTCCGCCCCAGCTCATCACAACTAGAGAAAGGAGCAGCAAAGAAGACCCAGCCCAGACAAAAATGAATACCTATTTTTTTTAATCACCAAAATGAAAAATATGGAGGACTCTGGAGAGAAAACATGCGCATAACTGGTGTTCCTAGAGAAGAAGGAAAAATTGCAGAGAAACAGTTGAGGATTTTATTGTAGAAGAAAAAGGTTCCTGAAAGTAAAAATAAAAGTCACATCTATAGATCAGAAAAGAACTATTCCAGAAAAACCGGTTGAGAAACATCACAGATAAAGAATCTATAGGGATTCAGACAAAAGAGACTTTTGTAAAACAACCAATATCCAAAGACAGCAGAACAATATTTACAGCATCCTGAAAGGAAGAAAGAAAAGATTTAAGAATCTTATATCCAGCCAAGAGGAAAAGGTCAAGACCATCAAGCATACAAGATTTCAGAGAAGGCAGCATCCTTTCATGGAAAAAAGAAAAACCTGCTTGATGGCAAAATCTAAGCCACTGTGAAATACATCAGGAGCTCAGGATTGCAGTGAGTCACAGTTAAGCCCTGGATGTGCTTGTGAACATATAAATGAGACTTAAGAATCCTGGGGATTAGGATTACGGAACTAAACATAATAAATCTCACAATATATAAAAGTTGAGAAAAAAGCAGCAAAGGAGTTCTGGGGAAAAATATAAGATAACTGTCTACAACTAGAACACAATCCAAGAGCACCCATGACGCCTATGCAAAGATTCATGGGGCTTCCCTGGTGGTCCAGTGGGTAAGGATACAGCCCTGCAGCACGAGGGGCACCAGTTCGATCCCTGGCCTGGGAAGATCCCACGTGCCGAGGAGTGGCTAGACTGATGTGTCCAACTACCGAGCCGGAGCTCTGGAGCACATGCGCCCAGAGCTGGTGCTCTGCAGTGAGAGAGGTTACTGCAATGGGAGGCCCACACAGGTCAAAGAACAAAGATAAATAAATGAAAGATCAATAAAAGTGGCCCCCCCCCCCCAAAATAAAGATTCATGCACTTGATTGTATATATGGCATTTCTCAGGAAGAATGGCACCATATCTTCATCATTTTGAGAGTCTCTTGTCTTAACCTGGGAAGAATATTCCAAGAAATAAGATATCTTATTGTGAAAAAAATATTCACTGAAAGGAACTGACAATCTTTCAGGTTCACTTACTCTTTTTCTCTGATATAAATGAGTACATTAAGCTTAATATATTTCAAACTAGCCTATTTGACAAAATTAAAGCTTCATAAAATACTAACCCTATTTTTGTAAAACTATGTCTTTTAGAATGGCTTCACTGTGGGCTTCCCTGGTGGTCCAGTGGGTAAGGACACCGCCTTGCAGTGCAAGGGGCGCCGGTTCGATCCCTGGCCTGGGAAGATCCCGCGTGCTGTGGAGCAGCTGGACCGATGTGTCCAATTACCGAGCCGGAGCTCTGGAGCGCATGCGCCCAGAGCCGGTGCTCTGTGGCAACAGAGGCCACCACGATGGGAGGCCCACAGGAGCCAAAGAACAAAGATGGATGAAAATAGACAAATGAAAGCCAACAGAAGTGGCCCGCCCACTCCTCTTCCTCCACACCCCAGCCTCTCACCATAAATAAATAAATAAATAAATAGAATGGTTTCACTGAATATTGACAATGGATATTTCATCTAAGTGCTAAGATTTGGGAGAATTTTAAAAATTCACTTGTGCTTTTAACTCAATTTTTAAATGATAAGCATTTTCCCTACAAACTGCATGTCATATGCTTTCAAAGATGATAATCAAGAAAGACAGGGCTTCCCTGGTGGTTCAAAGAGTAAAGAGTCTGCCTTGCAGTGCAGGGGTGCTGTTCAATCCCTATTCCAGGAAGATCCCACGTGTCGTGGAGCAGCTAGACCAGGGTGTCCAATTAGGAGCCAGTGCTCTGGAGCACATATGTCCAGAGCCGCTGCTGTGCAACAAGAGAGGCCACTGCAATGGGAGGCCCACATAAACTAAAGAATAAAGATGGATGAAAATAAATAAAAAATCAATAAAAGAGGCCAAATTTAAAAAAGAAAGACATTTATATCAAAAATTAAAATAATGATAAATTTTAAAAGTTTGTATACTGTATGGTTCCGAGTATGTAAATATTTTTTAAAGGACACATATACATGTACCAGAAAAGAAGCAAATATGTTAAAAATTTAATAATGCTTCAGGGATTAGAAATAGATTTCTTCCTCAAAATTGGAAATAAAACTATGTTACTTGACGGGGAAAAAAATGAAATATTACCAGTTTTGCATCTTCTGTTAAAATTTCCTTCCTATGAACTCCCTCCCATGACAATAATTACCCCAAATAATAAATTATTAGGCCAAAAAGTTGAGGGTGGGAGGTGGGAGGGATGTTCAAGACGGAGGGGATACAGGTAATGTGCTGTGCTTCATCACTCAGCTGTGAGCAACTCTTTGTAACCCCATGGACTGTATAGCCCACCAGCCTCCTCTGTCCATGGCTGCTCCAGGCAAGAACACTGGAGTGGGTTGCCACGCCCTCCTCCAGGGGTTCTTCCCAACCCAGCGACTGAATCCAGGTCTCCCTCGTTGCAGGCGGATTCTTTACTGTTTGAGACACCAGGAAAGCCCAAGAATACTGGTGTGGGTAGACTATCCCCGTTCCAGGGGATTTTCCCAACCCAGGAATCAAATTGGGGTCTCCCACATTGCAGGCAGATTCTTTACCAGCTGAGCTGCAAGAGAAGCCCACATATGTAATACCTATGGCTGATTCATGTTGATGTATGGCAGAAATCAACACAATATTAAAGAGCAATTATCCTTCAATTAAAAATAAATAAACTTTTCTGAAAAGGTTGAGTCTATGTGCCTGGGGTAAGGAGGTCATTATTGTGGTTAGGAGGTCAATGATAAGCATTTTCCCTACAAACTGGATAGAAGTTTCCCCAAAAAGGTCTGCCTTGCAGTGCAGGGTGGTTCAATCCCTATTCCAGGAAGATCCCACGTGTCGTGGAGCAGCTAGACCAGGGTGTCCAATTAGGAGCCAGTGCTCTGGAGCACATATGTCCAGAGCCGCTGCTGTGCAACAAGAGAGGCCACTGCAATGGGAGGCCCACATAAACTAAAGAATAAAGATGGATGAAAATAAATAAAAAATCAATAAAAGAGGCCAAATTTAAAAAAGAAAGACATTTATATCAAAAATTAAAATAATGATAAATTTTAAAAGTTTGTATACTGTATGGTTCCGAGTATGTAAATATTTTTTAAAGGACACATATACATGTACCAGAAAAGAAGCAAATATGTTAAAAATTTAATAATGCTTCAGGGATTAGAAATAGATTTCTTCCTCAAAATTGGAAATAAAACTAGGTTACTTGACGGGAAAAATATGAAATATTACCAGTTTTGCATCTTCTGTTAAAAATTTCCTTCCTATGAACTCCCTCCCATGACAATAATTACCCCAAATAATAAATTATTAGGCCAAAAAAAAGTTGAGGGTGGGAGGTGGGAGGGATGTTCAAGACGGAGGGGATACAGGTAATGTGCTGTGCTTCATCACTCAGCTGTGAGCAACTCTTTGTAACCCCATGGACTGTATAGCCCACCAGCCTCCTCTGTCCATGGCTGCTCCAGGCAAGAACACTGGAGTGGGTTGCCACGCCCTCCTCCAGGGGTTCTTCCCAACCCAGCGACTGAATCCAGGTCTCCCTCGTTGCAGGCGGATTCTTTACTGTTTGAGACACCAGGAAAGCCCAAGAATACTGGTGTGGGTAGACTATCCCCGTTCCAGGGGATTTTCCCAACCCAGGAATCAAATTGGGGTCTCCCACATTGCAGGCAGATTCTTTACCAGCTGAGCTGCAAGAGAAGCCCACATATGTAATACCTATGGCTGATTCATGTTGATGTATGGCAGAAATCAACACAATATTAAAGAGCAATTATCCTTCAATTAAAAATAAATAAACTTTTCTGAAAAGGTTGAGTCTATGTGCCTGGGGTAAGGAGGTCATTATTGTGGTTGAGCGTAAGCAAAGATCACATACATGTCAACAAATTAACTGAACAAAATTTTTGACAACACTAATAAACTGAAAGCAAAATCTACCCCAGCCTTCATTCAGCTATGAGGAAACATTACACAGGACACTGCCTGAAACACAAAGACCAGCACCTGAGGCCTGAATCATGGCCGTGGATGCTTTTGGTGAGGTGCTGGATGCTCTGACATAGGGCTTTTACCCCCGAGGGCTCATCACGATACACGGGCAGCCCCGCCTGCTACCTCCTGCCCCTGTGTGTAACCACGTACCGAACTTGGTTCTCCAGGAAGTGCATGTACCGGTACAGCAGGGTGTAGGATGGAGAGAGGATGCCCACGGACTTCATCCGGGCACCACGCTCCAGCTCACTTTCCACAGGCATGTTGGCGAAGCAGGCCAGGCCGAAGAAGGGCCCCTTCCGGAAATAGCTAGAATAGACCCAAAATGTAGCAGAGCTCAAAATCAGAAATTTTGTTTTTCCCTTGAGAGGCATGCTAAGTCACTTCCACTGTATCTGACTCTTCACAATCCCATGGACTGTAGCCCACCAGGCTCCTCTGTCCATGAGATTCTCCAGGCAAGAATACTGGAGTGGGTTGCTATGCCCTCCTCCTGGGGCTCTTCCCAACTCAGGGACTGAACCTGCATCTCTCAGGTCTCCTGCGCTGGGCAGGCGGGTTTTGTACCACTAGCACCACCTGGGAAGCCCTTGAGTGGCAGTCCCTTATAAAAGACGTAACTATGTCCAGGGCTCTACATGAGAAAGTTCAGCCTGAGAAAAACCTGTTTTAGAATCTCAGGAGGACCACGATCCCAAGCCACTCAGCTTTACAGATGGGACAATCAAGACTCAAAAAGCATGTG
Source organism: Tragulus kanchil (assembly GCA_022376925.1). Taxonomy (NCBI): domain Eukaryota; kingdom Metazoa; phylum Chordata; class Mammalia; order Artiodactyla; family Tragulidae; genus Tragulus; species Tragulus kanchil. The sequence goes on along the minus strand of JAIOJX010000030.1, from coordinate 16,701,365 downwards.
GAACTCGCTACGGGTCATCCCACCGGAGCCAGGACGTGGCCTGCAAAGACTGCTGTTCAGCTGCACGTGACCCCAAGTCAACTTCCCTTGACCACAGCCCTTCTCGCCTACGTAACAGCTGACTTGATGCGGGACCTCTGTTTTATTAGCATAAACTGATGATCATCTCCTCGCTTCCTGAGTCTCTGATTTTAACAGAACATCTGACCAGAGCTGTCACTTGACTTCCTTCCCTTTCTCACAACTGTGAGTGTCATGGTTTCAGCCCAAGGAGAAGATGAAAGCTACTCCACCATCTTTATGTTCTATTTGCTCCTCTCAAGAATCTTAATTGTACAGGACTATAAAGTGGCCTTAAAGCTGAAATTTCAAATTTTAGCACATACACATCTTAAGTGAACCCAAATGGAATCAAAACTCTATTCTCTGATTTATGCCAAACCTCAAGCAAGGCCCAATCATCTCTTAGAAAAGGCAAGACCCTCTATGGCAGGAGTTCTTAATATTTTCAGGGTGTGGGAACCCAATGAAAACTTGAAAGCTTTTTGCTAGAAAAACTGATATAAAAACACAAACCGGGGCTTCCCTGGTGGTCCAGTGGGTAAAGAGTCCGCCCTGCAGTGCAAGGGGTGCCGGTTTGATTCCTGGCCCATGAGGATCCCACATGCTGAGGAGCGGCTGGGCCGGTGTGTCCAATTACGAGCCAGTGCTCTAGAGCACATGCGCCCAGAGCCAGTGCTCTGCAACAAGAGAGGCCACTGCGATGGGAGGGCCACACAAGCCAAAGAATAAAGATGGACGAAAAATAAATGATGACTCAGAGGCAAAAAAAAAAAAAACCCGCCCACAAATTGGCATATTTTCAGGGCCTTTACACACACTTCCTGAAGATGCTCTGGTGACAGCCCTTATTCTCTGGGGAAAGCAGAGAAGGAGAGGAAATGATGCACAGCGGGCTTTCCATCAGCAGTACTCACATGAAATCAGACTGAATTTTATGGGACCCACTGGCCATAGACTTGAACTCAATGCCTTCGAGGTCAATATCTTGAGGTAAGCACCATTCCACCATGTTTCCTGTGGGGAAGGAAGGATACAAGTGTCAAAGAGACAGACTATCTCAAGGGCTTAGTGCAGGGCCGAGAGCACGTGGCTTCCAAGCCAAGGACCAGCTGACGTGGCCACCAGAATGTTTGGCTGCCCCCCTGCCCGCTTCCACATGCCAAGGATCCAGTCTCTGCCTATTAGCATAAACTGATGATCATCTCCTCGCTTCCTGAGTCTCTGATTTTAACAGAACATCTGACCAGAGCTGTCACTTGACTTCCTTCCCTTTCTCACAACTGTGAGTGTCATGGTTTCAGCCCAAGGAGAAGATGAAAGCTACTCCACCATCTTTATGTTCTATTTGCTCCTCTCAAGAATCTTAATTGTACAGGACTATAAAGTGGCCTTAAAGCTGAAATTTCAAATTTTAGCACATACACATCTTAAGTGAACCCAAATGGAATCAAAACTCTATTCTCTGATTTATGCCAAACCTCAAGCAAGGCCCAATCATCTCTTAGAAAAGGCAAGACCCTCTATGGCAGGAGTTCTTAATATTTTCAGGGTGTGGGAACCCAATGAAAACTTGAAAGCTTTTTGCTAGAAAAACTGATATAAAAACACAAACCGGGGCTTCCCTGGTGGTCCAGTGGGTAAAGAGTCCGCCCTGCAGTGCAAGGGGTGCCGGTTTGATTCCTGGCCCATGAGGATCCCACATGCTGAGGAGCGGCTGGGCCGGTGTGTCCAATTACGAGCCAGTGCTCTAGAGCACATGCGCCCAGAGCCAGTGCTCTGCAACAAGAGAGGCCACTGCGATGGGAGGGCCACACAAGCCAAAGAATAAAGATGGACGAAAAATAAATGATGACTCAGAGGCAAAAAAAAAAAAAACCCGCCCACAAATTGGCATATTTTCAGGGCCTTTACACACACTTCCTGAAGATGCTCTGGTGACAGCCCTTATTCTCTGGGGAAAGCAGAGAAGGAGAGGAAATGATGCACAGCGGGCTTGCCATCAGCAGTACTCACATGAAATCAGACTGAATTTTATGGGACCCACTGGCCATAGACTTGAACTCAACGCCTTCGAGGTCAATATCTTGAGGTAAGCACCATTCCACCATGTTTCCTGTGGGGAAGGAAGGATACAAGTGTCAAAGAGACAGACTATCTCAAGGGCTTAGTGCAGGGCCGAGAGCACGTGGCTTCCAAGCCAAGGACCAGCTGACGTGGCCACCAGAATGTTTGGCTGGCTCCCCGCTCCACTGGCCACAAGCTGGCAGAGTCCCCGAGTCATCGGATGGGCACCGAAGGCACCTCCAGTCTCTGCCTCTGAATGAAAATAGCTCTTCCCAACAAGGCTGCTGGCTGTGCTCCTGCCATTCTGTTGGCCACTTCCAATCCTTTCTTTCGTAGCCTCAATTCTAAGTGCACGTTTTGACCCTCTACCCCCATTTCCTTGTCTCATACTCTCTGCTTAACCTCTAAGATCCTGCTTCCACCTTGCTTTTCTGCCCCCAAACTCTTAAAACTTTTTTAAAAGTTGACCTTTTAAAATTTGTTTATTTATCTGACTGGGCCAGGTCTTAGTTGAAGCGTTCGGGATCTTTAGTTGAGTCATGCAGGCTCTTAGTTGTGACATACAGGATCTAGTTGCCCAACCAGGGATTAAACCTGGACCCTCTGCTTTGGGAGCAAGGAGTCTTAACTACTGGAGAACCGGAAAAGTCCTCCAAACTCTTTTCAGTTTGCATTTTCATTGATCTCTTTGTGGCGCTTGACAATTCCTCAAAAATTTCTCCCATTTTTCTCTCCTTGACTCCCACGATAGAACATTATTTTGGTTCTTCTCTAGTCAATGTGGCTCTGCTTCCTTCCCTAACTCTATTTCCTCCTTCCCCAAATGAGGCTCTTCTCCAAGGTCAAGACACCAATTCTTTACTTTCAGAATTTAAGGGCTCATTCACTCGTCCCTATGGCTCAGACGGTAAAGAATCCACCTGCAATGCAGGAGACCTGAGTTCAATCCCTGAGTTGGGGAAGAGCCCCTGAGGATGGGAAAGGCTACCCACTCTAGTATTCTTCTTTTTTTTTTTTTAAAGATTTATTTATTGATTGATTTTGGGCAGGGGTCAGGTTGGGGAGGGAGGGGAGTGGGCGGGCCACTTCTATTGGTCTTTCATTTCTCTATTTTCATGTCTTTGTTCTTTGGCTCCGTGGGCCTCCCATCATGGTGGCATCTGTTGTCGAGCCGGCTCTGGGCGCATGCGCCAGAGTCTGGACACATTGGCCCAGTCAGTTTGGGGAAGGAAGGATACAAGTGTCAAAGAGACAGACTATCTCAAGGGCTTAGTGCAGGGCCGAGAGCACGTGGCTTCCAAGCCAAGGACCAGCTGACGTGGCCACCAGAATGTTTGGCTGGCTCCCCGCTCCACTGGCCACAAGCTGGCAGAGTCCCCGAGTCATCGGATGGGCACCGAAGGCACCTCCAGTCTCTGCCTCTGAATGAAAATAGCTCTTCCCAACAAGGCTGCTGGCTGTGCTCCTGCCATTCTGTTGGCCACTTCCAATCCTTTCTTTCGTAGCCTCAATTCTAAGTGCACGTTTTGACCCTCTACCCCCATTTCCTTGTCTCATACTCTCTGCTTAACCTCTAAGATCCTGCTTCCACCTTGCTTTTCTGCCCCCAAACTCTTAAAACTTTTTTAAAAGTTGACCTTTTAAAATTTGTTTATTTATCTGACTGGGCCAGGTCTTAGTTGAAGCGTTCGGGATCTTTAGTTGAGTCATGCAGGCTCTTAGTTGTGACATACAGGATCTAGTTGCCCAACCAGGGATTAAACCTGGACCCTCTGCTTTGGGAGCAAGGAGTCTTAACTACTGGAGAACCGGAAAAGTCCTCCAAACTCTTTTCAGTTTGCATTTTCATTGATCTCTTTGTGGCGCTTGACAATTCCTCAAAAATTTCTCCCATTTTTCTCTCCTTGACTCCCACGATAGAACATTATTTTGGTTCTTCTCTAGTCAATGTGGCTCTGCTTCCTTCCCTAACTCTATTTCCTCCTTCCCCAAATGAGGCTCTTCTCCAAGGTCAAGACACCAATTCTTTACTTTCAGAATTTAAGGGCTCATTCACTCGTCCCTATGGCTCAGACGGTAAAGAATCCACCTGCAATGCAGGAGACCTGAGTTCAATCCCTGAGTTGGGGAAGAGCCCCTGAGGATGGGAAAGGCTACCCACTCTAGTATTCTTCTTTTTTTTTTTTTAAAGATTTATTTATTGATTGATTTTGGGCAGGGGTCAGGTTGGGGAGGGAGGGGAGTGGGCGGGCCACTTCTATTGGTCTTTCATTTCTCTATTTTCATGTCTTTGTTCTTTGGCTCCGGTGGGCCTCCCATCATGGTGGCATCTGTTGTCGCAGAGCGCCGGCTCTGGGCGCATGCGCTCCAGAGCTCTGGACACATTGGCCCAGTCAGTCCGCAGCACGTGGGATCTTCCCAGGCCAGGGATCGAACCGGTGCCCCCTGCACTGCAAGGCGGTGTCCTTACCCACTGGACCACCAGGGGAAGCCCCACTCTAGTATTCTTGCCAGGATAATTCCATGGCTCATACATGGGGTCACAAAGAGTTGGACATGACTGAGTGACCTGAATTTGTTTTCACTCATCCCTAATTACTGAGTTTCTACTGAGAGAGATGTTGGAGCTATAAAGTCAAATAAGACATAGCCCCTGACCTCAAATACATTAGATTCCAGGGCTAGATAAAGGTATAAACAAGGAGACCATGGATTTCAGTTCTGCAGGGGTAAATTCTACAACCGAGGATAACATGGGATTTTGTAATGTAGCAATGACAAGCATCCATCAGACTGAAAGAATCAGAGAATTTCATAAGACCAGTGTTTCCTAGAGGCCTGAGGACACCACAGACTATGTTCTGCTGTTTTCTTCCATATTCAAAAATTTTCCCAATGAAAATACTAAGATACTTGTAAGATCTCTCTTTAGAAAAGACTTCTCATCAACATGGCAAACCCTAATTCTACAGGCAACAGAAATACCATTAATGACCCCAAACAATACTGCTTTTCAGGTAACTGTTTGGGGCAAGGACTCTTCTCCAAGGTCAAGACACCAATTCTTTACTTTCAGAATTTAAGGGCTCATTCACTCGTCCCTATGGCTCAGACGGTAAAGAATCCACCTGCAATGCAGGAGACCTGAGTTCAATCCCTGAGTTGGGGAAGAGCCCCTGAGGATGGGAAAGGCTACCCACTCTAGTATTCTTCTTTTTTTTTTTTTAAAGATTTATTTATTGATTGATTTTGGGCAGGGGTCAGGTTGGGGAGGGAGGGGAGTGGGCGGGCCACTTCTATTGGTCTTTCATTTCTCTATTTTCATGTCTTTGTTCTTTGGCTCCGGTGGGCCTCCCATCATGGTGGCATCTGTTGTCGCAGAGCGCCGGCTCTGGGCGCATGCGCTCCAGAGCTCTGGACACATTGGCCCAGTCAGTCCGCAGCACGTGGGATCTTCCCAGGCCAGGGATCGAACCGGTGCCCCCTGCACTGCAAGGCGGTGTCCTTACCCACTGGACCACCAGGGAAGCCCCACTCTAGTATTCTTGCCAGGATAATTCCATGGCTCATACATGGGGTCACAAAGAGTTGGACATGACTGAGTGACCTGAATTTGTTTTCACTCATCCCTAATTACTGAGTTTCTACTGAGAGAGATGTTGGAGCTATAAAGTCAAATAAGACATAGCCCCTGACCTCAAATACATTAGATTCCAGGGCTAGATAAAGGTATAAACAAGGAGACCATGGATTTCAGTTCTGCAGGGGTAAATTCTACAACCGAGGATAACATGGGATTTTGTAATGTAGCAATGACAAGCATCCATCAGACTGAAAGAATCAGAGAATTTCATAAGACCAGTGTTTCCTAGAGGCCTGAGGACACCACAGACTATGTTCTGCTGTTTTCTTCCATATTCAAAAATTTTCCCAATGAAAATACTAAGATACTTGTAAGATCTCTCTTTAGAAAAGACTTCTCATCAACATGGCAAACCCTAATTCTACAGGCAACAGAAATACCATTAATGACCCCAAACAATACTGCTTTTCAGGTAACTGTTTGGGGCATCAGAGGCACTGCCTGTCCAGTCTACCCACATCCAACCCAGTCTCTGAGCAGGGCGGACATCACAGGGGATCAGCCCAGCCTATATTCACAGTCAAAGGCACTTTCAACTAGTTTATTTTCAAGAGAGTAATCGTAAACCCAAACCATGAGCTAAAGCAAAAAGCATGTACAAAGGAATTATGATCTCACACAACAGATAAGACTAGATCAGTGTAGCATGTGTTAGGGTTAAAGACAAGAAGCAGGCGGCACACTGACCAAGGGGTGAACACGGGGAGAAATATGCAAGGTTTCGAGCACCAAGTTCCCCTACATGCCTGTCCTTCTTCTTAGCACCCATGTTTGTTGTCTCTTTAGTTGAGTGGCTCCCACCCTGTGTTGTGCTTCAGGAAGCTTACAAACATGCCAGAAACCACTTCAACTCTGAACTATCATGATCTGTTCCACATGCCTGCTTCTGCTGACGAGATTCCTGTGCACAAGGTCCTAACTCTTTAAAAATATTTATTTGGCTGCACCAGGTCTTAACTGCAGCATGTAGGATCTTTAAATGCAGCATGTGGGTTCTCTAGTTGCATGTGTGGGATCTAGTTGCCTAACCTGGGATAGAACCTGGGCCCCCTGTATTTGGGAGTGCAGAGTCCTAGCCACTAGACATCCCTAGGGTCCTAACCCTTCATGATGGCAACAGATGTCCAGCAGCAGAGGAGAGGGTCTGCCTGCAAGGATCCTGTGGCAGACTCTGTTCTCTCACCTGCTTCTTCTAGTATCTGCTGCCTTTTGCCCACCCCCATGCCATGCCATATGGGGTTCAACTCACTCTAACTCAGTTCCCTTCCTCTATCCCAGCCTGTCCACGACTACTCAATGTGTTGTTAAACATTGCACTCAAGGATAAGTTTAGAAAAGTACACAAATCAGAACTATGTGGCACAGTGAGTCTTCCCAGCATGAACATACCCGAGTGAGCAGAACCCAGATCAAGTAGCAGGACATTATCACCACAGCAGAAGCCTTTCTTGTGTTTCATCCAAGTCACTAACCCTCTCTCAAAGCTAACTACTATCCTGACTTCTAACACCATAAATTAACTTTGCTGTTTTTGAAATTTATATAAATGCAATCACCATTTATATTCTTTTGTCTTTTTTTTTTTTTTGCTCAATATTTTTTGCAAGATTCATCCATGGGTGCTTTAACTTTTTCCCATCCCCATTATATTAATGAAAAAAGAGCTAAAGCAAAAGCATGTACAAAGGAATTATGATCTCACACAACAGATAAGACTAGATCAGTGTAGCATGTGTTAGGGTTAAAGACAAGAAGCAGGCACACTGACCAAGGGGTGAACACGGGGAGAAATATGCAAGGTTTCGAGCACCAAGTTCCCCTACATGCCTGTCCTTCTTCTTAGCACCCATGTTTGTTGTCTCTTTAGTTGAGTGGCTCCCACCCTGTGTTGTGCTTCAGGAAGCTTACAAACATGCCAGAAACCACTTCAACTCTGAACTATCATGATCTGTTCCACATGCCTGCTTCTGCTGACGAGATTCCTGTGCACAAGGTCCTAACTCTTTTAAAAAATATTTATTTGGCTGCACCAGGTCTTAACTGCAGCATGTAGGATCTTTAAATGCAGCATGTGGGTTCTCTAGTTGCATGTGTGGGATCTAGTTGCCTAACCTGGGATAGAACCTGGGCCCCCTGTATTTGGGAGTGCAGAGTCCTAGCCACTAGACATCCCTAGGGTCCTAACCCTTCATGATGGCAACAGATGTCCAGCAGCAGAGGAGAGGGTCTGCCTGCAAGGATCCTGTGGCAGACTCTGTTCTCTCACCTGCTTCTTCTAGTATCTGCTGCCTTTTGCCCACCCCCATGCCATGCCATATGGGGTTCAACTCACTCTAACTCAGTTCCCTTCCTCTATCCCAGCCTGTCCACGACTACTCAATGTGTTGTTAAACATTGCACTCAAGGATAAGTTTAGAAAAGTACACAAATCAGAACTATGTGGCACAGTGAGTCTTCCCAGCATGAACATACCCGAGTGAGCAGAACCCAGATCAAGTAGCAGGACATTATCACCACAGCAGAAGCCTTTCTTGTGTTTCATCCAAGTCACTAACCCTCTCTCAAAGCTAACTACTATCCTGACTTCTAACACCATAAATTAACTTTGCTGTTTTTGAAATTTATATAAATGCAATCACCATTTATATTCTTTTGTCTTTTTTTTTTTTTTTTGCTCAATATTTTTTGCAAGATTCATCCATGGCGATGCCTATTGCAACCATTTGTTCATTTGCTATTTCCATCCTATGCAAGTGACACAGCTTACTTATCTACCTAATGGCTGACGCACACTTGGCTTATTTCTTACTGGAAGCTTTACAAACCACACTGCTGTAAACAATTCCATACTTGTCATCTGGTGACTACACATGTGGTAGCTTTACAACGCATGACCTGGCTGGGCTAGCACACATTTCTCAGAATTCCCTTCCTTATACATTTCCAGTTGAGACTGAGAAAGGAGAGTGAAGCAGTAGCCATATTGTGTTTATGGGGAAAGGTCAGTGCAGGAACATCAGGTAGGCTCATAGGTGTTGTTGCTTATCTTGTAGGCTTATCATTTGGGGGAGGGGAGGGGAATGCCAGGTCTGCTGCTACTGGATCTGCCTTCCCTGAATCCTCTTTCAGCACCGGACTTGCACCCCAGGTGTGTGCTTAGTTACATAATGAAGGACTTCAGCGTCATCAGGTCAGGACACCATGTGATCAGAACTGGAGGCAATGACAGTCTGCTCCGTGTTCCCACCCCCGCCTCATGAGTTCCAGTTTACTCTCCTTCTTTTCACCTTACTCTCCTCTGTTTACTCAAGAAACCTCAAGCTCCACAATCAGACACAAAGGCAACAGCCTCACACAGACTGTCTAACTAGCTCCCACAACTGCACAAGAGCAAATCTCGGCACTAAATCCCTTTATGCATCCCCAGTGGTTCTGTTTCTTGGACTAAACTTTGACATTGATGCAATATACACATGTTCCTGTTGACGACATCCCTGGGTGTGAAACTGCTATAAAAACGTTTGCCTGGCTGCAAACTAAGAAAACTTCAAATTCCCAAAGCAGTGTTCCCCAAAGCTTAGGGCTTCTGCAAAAAATCAATCAATCAAACAAACAAACAAAAATTATAAAAAGGGACTTGGGTCAAACGATCTTTGCTCAGGTTAAACAAAGACAGACACATTCCTTTACTGTGAAGCTTCTCAGAGCTTTTAATGTTTCTCAGCATTATGAATCTCTATGAGATCAATACTATGCTTAACATTTCCATAATTATGCAGCTAATAAACCTATTTTTTTTTTTAATAAACCTATTTTTAAGGAGCATCTTAAGGGTCCAATTTTATAGAGGGCCTTTTTTTAAAAAAAAGAAATATTAGTATATAAGGGGTTGCAAGTTGACCCTTCATACATATCACTCTTTCTTATATGGAATAAAACTTCCTATTCTTAGCGCAGTATAGGGCCTTCCAAATGATGACTGTGTTTCTCTGTACCTTCTTGTATAGGTATGGCTATACAAATAAATTTTAGCTAATGGGATTGGACAGAAATGAGGTGTATCTTTCCAAAATGTGTCTTAAAAGGAAGGAATGTACTTCCCCTTCTTCCACCCTTCTGCCAGGCATGTGGAAAGAGAGACAGGCCATCTTGAATCATACAGGTGCATCAGTCCACATATCACAGAGGGGATGATGGAGTGACAAACAACATGAGTCTAGGTCCCCGGATGACCCCATGGATCTGACATGATGCTCCAGCCCTAGTTACATAATGAAGGACTTCAGCGTCATCAGGTCAGGACACCATGTGATCAGAACTGGAGGCAATGACAGTCTGCTCCGTGTTCCCACCCCCGCCTCATGAGTTCCAGTTTACTCTCCTTCTTTTCACCTTACTCTCCTCTGTTTACTCAAGAAACCTCAAGCTCCACAATCAGACACAAAGGCAACAGCCTCACACAGACTGTCTAACTAGCTCCCACAACTGCACAAGAGCAAATCTCGGCACTAAATCCCTTTATGCATCCCCAGTGGTTCTGTTTCTTGGACTAAACTTTGACATTGATGCAATATACACATGTTCCTGTTGACGACATCCCTGGGTGTGAAACTGCTATAAAAACGTTTGCCTGGCTGCAAACTAAGAAAACTTCAAATTCCCAAAGCAGTGTTCCCCAAAGCTTAGGGCTTCTGCAAAAAATCAATCAATCAAACAAACAAACAAAAATTATAAAAAGGGACTTGGGTCAAACGATCTTTGCTCAGGTTAAACAAAGACAGACACATTCCTTTACTGTGAAGCTTCTCAGAGCTTTTAATGTTTCTCAGCATTATGAATCTCTATGAGATCAATACTATGCTTAACATTTCCATAATTATGCAGCTAATAAACCTATTTTTTTTTTTAATAAACCTATTTTTAAGGAGCATCTTAAGGGTCCAATTTTATAGAGGGCCTTTTTTTAAAAAAAAGAAATATTAGTATATAAGGGGTTGCAAGTTGACCCTTCATACATATCACTCTTTCTTATATGGAATAAAACTTCCTATTCTTAGCGCAGTATAGGGCCTTCCAAATGATGACTGTGTTTCTCTGTACCTTCTTGTATAGGTATGGCTATACAAATAAATTTTAGCTAATGGGATTGGACAGAAATGAGGTGTATCTTTCCAAAATGTGTCTTAAAAGGAAGGAATGTACTTCCCCTTCTTCCACCCTTCTGCCAGGCATGTGGAAAGAGAGACAGGCCATCTTGAATCATACAGGTGCATCAGTCCACATATCACAGAGGGGATGATGGAGTGACAAACAACATGAGTCTAGGTCCCCGGATGACCCCATGGATCTGACATGATGCTCCAGCCCTGGACCAATTATCTCCTGATTATTAAGTGAAAACTTTATCTCAATTAAGTCACTGTTAATATAGATCTCTGATATTCATCTTCTATGGTGGCTCAGTGGTAAAGAATCCACCTGCCACCATGTCAACTAGTAGTTGGCACTTGCTAGCTGTCTCTTTAAAGACTACTGCAAGCTGCTAACCTTCAACACCCCCTGAAAAGGGTTCAGGGTGGAGATCAGAAATAAGGTACTTTGTGCTCTGGAAAAAACTGGAAGAATAGGCCTTCAGATAATCAGATGTTTTCAGGTAAAGGCTTCTCTCAGCCTCAAATTCTTGCATCTTCTCATACCTAGAGAAACACTAACATTATGGGCCAATGTCTGGTCCTGGTTCTCCTGGCTGGCTAGCCTCTCAGCAGCTTTTCTAATTGTTAATCTTTGGGCTATGCATCTTTAACTTTCTTGTTAAGTCTGTCTCTTCTAGAATACAACTAATCTACAAGTGACAGTACAACAAGAAAATCCCCCGGCCAATGCCCATTCAGGGCTGGAACAAGCTGCCATACAGTTCCATGGAGCCACACCTTCCTTCCTAAATGTACCCTGACAGAGAGCAGGCACTGGGAACCCAGAGCCCCACAACACCCCTGTACAGCCTGAAGAAGCCAGCGCGGTCATCGCCCCTTTTCCCTTGAGACTGGGTACCCAAATGCCTGAGAAGAGAAATGGGTAGATAGTTAGACATGAGCAAGGTATCCAAAGGGGCAAAAGAACTGGCTCTAAAAATAAAGAGAGGGAGGAATGTGGTACCCAAGGATGAAATAACAAGGCAAATGAGGGGCGTCGTGGGATGCAAGAAGAGATAAACCAGACTCTTATTGTCCTCCCGTGCGCCGGGTTATAGTACACCGCCCAATCCTCAAGACCCTTTGCCATTCCTTGGACCCTACTGTCTTTCCCTCATGCTGTAGTCATAACTCCACCCCATCCAGTACACTGTCCAATCAGCAATGATCCTTAAGACTCCTGTGCCACTCCTTAGACCCTGGCTATGAAATGGATCAAAGACCGCTTACTGGGGTCGGCTCTCCCTTGAGCTGGCTCACTGTAAGGCCCACTGTTCTCACAGTGTCTTGCACTCTAACTATGTCGGTTCTCCTTTGAGCTGGCCCGCTGTTCTAGCAGCGTCTTCCACTTTAACAACGTCGATTCTCCTTTAAGCTGGCCCACTGCTCTAGAAGCGGATCTCCCTTCCCCAACTCTAATAAACTTTACTTTCCTCTCAAAAAAAAAGATAAAAAAGAATCCACCTGCCAACACAGGAGACATGGATTTGATCCCTGGGTTGGGAAGATCCCCTGGAGAAGGAAATGGCAGCCCACTCCAATATTCTTGCCTGGGAAATCCCATGGAGAGAGGAGCCTGGCGAGCTACAGTCTATGGGGTCACAGAGAGTCAGACATGACTGAGCACGCACGCTTGTGGCAGGCATGGCCAAACATGCGTCTAGCTTAACTCAGCTGATCTGAAGAAGAAAGCCCCCAGTTCCTCAGCCTGGTTCTCAGAGCTCCTTCCTTCCTCCTCTGTGCTTGTCCAATCCTCATTATACAGAAACTGAAAGAATCAGACGAAGCGAATGACCCCCTGTCAGCAGCATCCTCCACTGCTCAGTTCAGTTCTGTTGCTCAGCTGTGTCTGACGCCTTCACTGCTAGATGGAGACAAACCCCTCTGGGTCAGGAAGGCAGGCCCACCAGGGTCAGGCTGACGAGTCACCGTATGGAACATGGACTCCAGGACACCACTCTGGGGACGGTTCTTTATCCCACAGGAAGAACATTCCTGCTGACTCCCTGAACGAAAGGAAAGCAGATAAAGGTGCTATGGCCCTCATCTCAGCCTAATACAATCATGGTCTTACATGTCTGTCTCCCCAGGAGACTGGACTTCTTAAAGGCAGGAACTCTGCTTGTTTATGTTTATACCCCAACAAACCACAGTGCTTAGCAAACGAGAGGATGGACATTAAAACAAAAACCTAGCTTTACTTAGGACAAGTGTGTTTTTAAAAAGCTAGTGGCAATGACAGTATGGTTTTTTAGAAAAGAGTTCTTTCACGTGGACTGTTTTTAAAGCCTTTATTGAATTTGGTACAATACTGTTTCTGTTTTGTGTTTTGATCTTCTAGCCACAAGTCATGTGGGATCTCAGCTCCCTGACCAGGGATTGAACCCTTACCCCTGCATTGGAAGGTAAAGTCTTATCCATTGGATCACCAGACAAGTCCTCAATACTGTGAGCTTTCCTGGGGGCTCAGATGGTAAAGAACCTACCTGCAATGCAAGAGACATGGGTTCAAGCCCTGTGACAGGAAAATTCCCTGGAGAAGGGAATGGCTACCCACTCCAGTATTCTCGCCTGGAGAATTCCAAGGACAGAGGAGCCTGGCAGGCTACAGTCCAAGGGGTCACAAAGAGTTTGATACAACTGAATCACATGATCTTCGCTCCCTGACCAGCAATCTAACCCATACCCCCTGCAATGGAAGGTGAAGGCTTATTCCCTAGATCACCAGGCAAGTCCTTGATACTGTAGTTCGGTAGAAAAATGTCCTTTTCCTTAGGACATTTGTACCCAAAGGAGTGAAGTCATGTCTGCATTTAATTTCAAATGGCTAAGCAAAAGAGCTTATATCTGGATTCACTCAATTCTGACACAATGCTTGCTGAATTTGTGCCAGTTGATATACTGAGAATACTGTATGCAGAGGGAATGTCACATCTGCTAATGCTATAGATTCAACGTGATCTTTTTTTCCCCAAAGGAAAGGAATCTGAAGAAAACTAGTACTATCTAAGAGATCACCGTATGGCGGACCCTCCAGGACAACCCACCCTCTGGGGACGGTTCTTTATCCCACAGGAAGAACATTCCTGCTGACTCCCTGAACGAAAGGAAAGCAGATAAAGGTGCTATGGCCCTCATCTCAGCCTAATACAATCATGGTCTTACATGTCTGTCTCCCCAGGAGACTGGACTTCTTAAAGGCAGGAACTCTGCTTGTTTATGTTTATACCCCAACAAACCACAGTGCTTAGCAAACGAGAGGATGGACATTAAAACAAAAACCTAGCTTTACTTAGGACAAGTGTGTTTTTAAAAAGCTAGTGGCAATGACAGTATGGTTTTTTAGAAAAGAGTTCTTTCACGTGGACTGTTTTTAAAGCCTTTATTGAATTTGGTACAATACTGTTTCTGTTTTGTGTTTTGATCTTCTAGCCACAAGTCATGTGGGATCTCAGCTCCCTGACCAGGGATTGAACCCTTACCCCTGCATTGGAAGGTAAAGTCTTATCCATTGGATCACCAGACAAGTCCTCAATACTGTGAGCTTTCCTGGGGGCTCAGATGGTAAAGAACCTACCTGCAATGCAAGAGACATGGGTTCAAGCCCTGTGACAGGAAAATTCCCTGGAGAAGGGAATGGCTACCCACTCCAGTATTCTCGCCTGGAGAATTCCAAGGACAGAGGAGCCTGGCAGGCTACAGTCCAAGGGGTCACAAAGAGTTTGATACAACTGAATCACATGATCTTCGCTCCCTGACCAGCAATCTAACCCATACCCCCTGCAATGGAAGGTGAAGGCTTATTCCCTAGATCACCAGGCAAGTCCTTGATACTGTAGTTCGGTAGAAAAATGTCCTTTTCCTTAGGACATTTGTACCCAAAGGAGTGAAGTCATGTCTGCATTTAATTTCAAATGGCTAAGCAAAAGAGCTTATATCTGGATTCACTCAATTCTGACACAATGCTTGCTGAATTTGTGCCAGTTGATATACTGAGAATACTGTATGCAGAGGGAATGTCACATCTGCTAATGCTATAGATTCAACGTGATCTCAAGGAAAATCCCAGTAAGTTATTTGTGGATATTGACAAGTTAATTCTAAAGTTTACATGAAAAGCCAAAAGGCTGAAATTAGCCAACACAATACTGAAGAAAACTAGTACTATCTAAGAGTCATCATAAAGCTACAGTAATCAAGACAACACGATGTTGGCACCAGATTCGACCAGCAGATCAATGCAACAGCACAGACAGCCCCAAAATACACCCACACAAACAGTCCACCGATCTTTGCCAACGGAGCTAAGGTAATACAATGGGAAAAAAGACAGTCTTTGCAACAAGTGGTGTTAGAACAACTGAACATCCATATGAAAAAAAAAAAAAAAACGAATCTAGACACAGACCTTTCACTTTGCACAAAAATTAACTCAGGATGACTAGTACGCCTAAACGTAAAATTATAAAACTTCTAGAAAATAACATAGGAGAAAATCTAGGTGACTCTGGGGTTAGCAATGTTTTTAGACACAACACCAAAAGCATCATCCATGAAGAAAAGATTGGTTGGCTGAACTTCATTAAAAACCTCTCATCTGTGAAAGACATATTAAGAGAATAAAAGGACAAGCTAATGACGGGGCGAAATATTGGCAAAAACATACTTGATAAAGGGTTATATCCAAAATACAGAAAGAACTCTTAAAACCCAACATTAAGAAAACAACTCAATTTAAAAATGAACAAAAGCTCCGAGTGGACATCTCACCAAAGATGCGCAGATGGCCAATGCACACATGAAAGCATGTTCAATATCACATCATCAAGGAACTGCTGATTAAAATAACAAGACCGGGGAGTAGTCTCTCAGAGCTATCTGGGGTGCTGCCTCCTGAGTTGCAGTCCTATTTATGCCCCAAATAAAACTTAACCCACAACTCTCAAGTTGTTCATTTCTTTTTAGTCGACAGTTTTGGCGACTGACGATGGGACCCAGAGTGGACTTCACTCCTTTGCCCAGACTCCATGAGGAAGAGCCTTGGTACCAGCAGGGGGGCTCCCTAGTGCAGATCAATTTCTGGTTTTTTAGTCGACAGTTCCTGGCGGAAACGATGTACAATTGCTAACAGTAATCTGACAAAGCACGTTTTGAAATTGGCAAATGCCAGAATTTTAAACGACTCAAGCCAGTAAGTTATTTGTGGATATTGACAAGTTAATTCTAAAGTTTACATGAAAAGCCAAAAGGCTGAAATTAGCCAACACAATACTGAAGAAAACTAGTACTATCTAAGAGTCATCATAAAGCTACAGTAATCAAGACAACACGATGTTGGCACCAGATTCGACCAGCAGATCAATGCAACAGCACAGACAGCCCCAAAATACACCCACACAAACAGTCCACCGATCTTTGCCAACGGAGCTAAGGTAATACAATGGGAAAAAAGACAGTCTTTGCAACAAGTGGTGTTAGAACAACTGAACATCCATATGAAAAAAAAAAAAAAAACGAATCTAGACACAGACCTTTCACTTTGCACAAAAATTAACTCAGGATGACTAGTACGCCTAAACGTAAAATTATAAAACTTCTAGAAAATAACATAGGAGAAAATCTAGGTGACTCTGGGGTTAGCAATGTTTTTAGACACAACACCAAAAGCATCATCCATGAAGAAAAGATTGGTTGGCTGAACTTCATTAAAAACCTCTCATCTGTGAAAGACATATTAAGAGAATAAAAGGACAAGCTAATGACGGGCGAAATATTGGCAAAAACATACTTGATAAAGGGTTATATCCAAAATACAGAAAGAACTCTTAAAACCCAACATTAAGAAAACAACTCAATTTAAAAATGAACAAAAGCTCCGAGTGGACATCTCACCAAAGATGCGCAGATGGCCAATGCACACATGAAAGCATGTTCAATATCACATCATCAAGGAACTGCTGATTAAAATAACAAGACCGGGGAGTAGTCTCTCAGAGCTATCTGGGGTGCTGCCTCCTGAGTTGCAGTCCTATTTATGCCCCAAATAAAACTTAACCCACAACTCTCAAGTTGTTCATTTCTTTTTAGTCGACAGTTTTGGCGACTGACGATGGGACCCAGAGTGGACTTCCCTCCTTTGCCCAGACTCCATGAGGAAGAGCCTTGGTACCAGCAGTGGCCCCTTGTGCCCTTCTGCCTCCCTGCGGAGTGCAGATCAATCTGGTCTAGGTTTATTTCTGAAGCTTGTCTCAGTAGCCTATCTTTGGGTGAAGATCAGATCCCTCACGACCTGCAAACAAGACTGGAAAAAGGCATAATTGAAGGGACTGCCTGACTGTCTTCACCTTGGACGGAAAGACTTTTTTATCAGAGACGTCTGCTGATCTTGACTCACCCTAAAACAATGCTGGAACAGAGGAAACTGTGCTACACTAGGACGAGAAGAAGACATCAGAAGTAGACAGCCTGCCCAAGATGCTGGACCTGACTCGTATGATCTTTTATGTTTTCTTGATTTCTTGGACTTTTGCTTATCAATAAAATGTTCTCTATCATGGGCACAATTCTATGCTAGTTTAAATCTCAATCCAATTTTTGGGTTGTGGCTAATTACCTATGTCTAGTATTCTGGGTTACCTTGGTGGATTTCTCCCTGCCAGGGCTCGGATCGGATACCCCCTAAGAAATTTATTTTAGAAGAGGGTTCAGTTCTGCTCTGTCTATTCATGATATTATTAGATGGAATCCTCTCACCTGACCAATCAATACCTGCTCTGACCCTGTGCTCTTAGGGTCATTCAATCAAAGCAATGAAGCTAAGTCTTAATAAAAAACAAAAACAAAAACAAAACCCTGTAACCTCTCATCTCTTAAAGGGAAAATTTTCACAATTATGAGATGGATCTATGCGGTTAACATAGACTGTGGTCATTTAAGTTTAAAAAGTTCCTCTATGTTGGGAACAATTAAATCATACTTAAAAAATGTTCAATATCACATCATCAAGGAACTGCTGATTAAAATAACAAGACCGGGGAGTAGTCTCTCAGAGCTATCTGGGGTGCTGCCTCCTGAGTTGCAGTCCTATTTATGCCCCAAATAAAACTTAACCCACAACTCTCAAGTTGTTCATTTCTTTTTAGTCGACAGTTTTGGCGACTGACGATGGGACCCAGACCGGACTTCCCTCCTTCGCCCAGTCACCATGAGGAAGAGCCTTGGTACCAGCAGTGGCCCCTTGTGCCCTTCTGCCTCCCTGCGGAGTGCAGATCAATCTGGTCTAGGTTTATTTCTGAAGCTTGTCTCAGTAGCCTATCTTTGGGTGAAGATCAGGTCCCTCACGACCTGCAAACAAGACTGGAAAAAGGCATAATTGAAGGGACTGCCTGACTGTCTTCACCTTGGACGGAAAGACTTTTTTATCAGAGACGTCTGCTGATCTTGACTCACCCTAAAACAATGCTGGAACAGAGGAAACTGTGCTACACTAGGACGAGAAGAAGACATCAGAAGTAGACAGCCTGCCCAAGATGCTGGACCTGACTCGTATGATCTTTTATGTTTTCTTGATTTCTTCGGCTTTTACTTATCAATCAAATGTTTTCTATCATGGGCATAATTCTATGCTAGTTTAAATCTCAATCCAATTGTTGGGTTGTGGCTAATTACCTGTGTCTAGTATTCTGGGTTACCTTGGTGGATTTCTCCCTGCCAGGGCTCGGATCGGATACCCCCTAAGAAATTTATTTTAGAAGAGGGTTCAGTTCTGCTCTGTCTATTCATGATATTATTAGATGGAATCCTCTCACCTGACCAATCAATACCTGCTCTGACCCTGTGCTCGTAGGGTCATTCAATCAAAGCAATGAAGCTAAGTCTTAATAAAAAACAAAAACAAAAACAAAAACAAAACCCTGTAACCTCTCATCTCTTAAAGGGAAAATTTTCACAATTATGAGATGGATCTATGCGGTTAACATAGACTGTGGTCATTTAAGTTTAAAAAGTTCCTCTATGTTGGGAACAATTAAATCATACTTAAAAAAATGATCAACCTAGTAATACTAGAAAACTAGGCTGGGTACTTTATCAACTATGCCTATTATTATTATTTTTTTTTTTTGGTCCTTCGTTTATTTATTTTCATCCATCTTAATTCTTCGGCCTGTGCGGGCCTCCCATTGCAACGGCCTTTCCTATTCCAGAGCACTGGCTCTGGGTGCATGCGTTCTAGAGCCCCGGCTCAGTAGTTGGACACATCGGTCCAGCCACTCTGCGGCATGTGGGATCTTCCCAGGCCAGGGATCGAACCGGCGCCCCTTGCACTGCAAGGTGGTGTCCTTACCCACTGGACCACCAGGGAAACCCCGACTATGCCTATTATTACCCTTAAAAGAGACAGTGTCTGGTATGGGATTCAGTGGATTTGTGACAGTAATTTATAGCCTTGATATTTACAGAGATGGGTGTAAAAGGTGTAGCCTTGGATTCGCATGAATTTAAGGTCATACGTGTTAACAAATTAGGGGTAACCCCAACCAATCTACCATTAGCATCAGCCCAATGGGTGAAAAGAACTATATTCTATTGGTATGACAACTTAACAACTATTCTTTGTGCCTTCCACGGAATTAAAAATGTAATTGGTCATATCAAAGCCTTAGCAACTTTCATAAGCTTTAAGTGACAGTAACTGGGCTATTAGCCTATGAAATTCTGAGATGTCTATGTTGAGAAAGGCAGTGTTACACAACTGCGCGGCCCTTGGTGCCATATACCATGTCAGGGAGGTTATCTGTGCTTTAACTGAAACTGAATGCTGTATTTTCACACCTGATGAATCTTTTTTTTCTTTTTGATGCAATTATAAAATACAGCATAGTTGTAGGTTTATTTTCCTTTCTTACATTAGCTGATTTCAAAAGCAACTATGTAAAACAACATGTATATAATTGTGTCATGGAACTATAACATGTAGAAATATAATATACTCAATAATAATACTGCAAAGAATGTATAGGAACAAAGCTATCCTGACATGAGGAAATATAATTAAATGATAACTCAAATCCACAGGAATAAATGAAGAGAACTAGAAATATTTTTTTAAAACAAGTGTGAGGTAGAGGTCCACTGTAGCTTTTTTATTAATTACTTTTATTTTACTTTTTGCTTTTATAGAGTTTTGTTGTTTACAGATATGTATAATCCCAGATTAGTCATATGTATATCCCTGCCCCTCCCTCCTCCACACCCTTCCCAGTCCACCCCTCCAGGCCGTCGCGCAGCGCCCCTGCAGGATCTCCTATTCCCAAGTGGCAATGACAATAGCTATCTCTTTCACATATGATAGTATAGGTTTCCGTGTTGCTCTTTTCACACCTTCCACTCACTGTTCATTCCCCACAATGTCCATAAGTCTGTTCTCTATTTTCCCATCGCTTCTCTGTGTGTGTTACCATTACCATCTTACTAGATTCCATATATATGTGTGTGTGTTAGTATACTGTACTTGTCTTTCTCTTTTTGATTTACTTCACTTTGAATAGGTTCTAGGTTCATCCACCTCATTAGGACTGACTCTTCTGCATTTCTTTTTACAGCTGAGAAGTACTCCATTGTATATACGTACCAGAGCTTTTTTATCCATTCATTCGTCGATGGACATGTAGGTTGCTTCCATGTGCTAGGTATTGTATAGAGTGCTGCAAGGGGACACTCTTGCATTGCTGGTGGGAATGTAAATTGATACAGCCACTCTGGAAGACAGTATGGAGATTCCTCAAAAAACTAAACAAATGGGGTTTCCCTGGTGGTCCAGTGGGTAAGGACACTGCCTTGCAGTGCAAGGGACACAGGTTTGATCCCTGGCCTGGGAAGATCCCACATGCTGCAGAGTGGCTGGACCGATGTGTCCAACTACTGAGCCGGAGCTCTGGAGCACGTGCGCCCAGAGCCGGTGCTCTGCGACAACAGACGCCACTGCGATGGGAGGCCGACACAGGCCAAAAAAGAAACAAATGGCTAAAAATACAGCATAGTTGTAGGTTTATTTTCCTTTCTTACATTAGCTGATTTCAAAAGCAACTATGTAAAACAACATGTATATAATTGTGTCATGGAACTATAACATGTAGAAATATAATATACTCAATAATAATACTGCAAAGAATGTATAGGAACAAAGCTATCCTGACATGAGGAAATATAATTAAATGATAACTCAAATCCACAGGAATAAATGAAGAGAACTAGAAATATTTTTTTAAAACAAGTGTGAGGTAGAGGTCCACTGTAGCTTTTTTATTAATTACTTTTATTTTACTTTTTGCTTTTATAGAGTTTTGTTGTTTACAGATATGTATAATCCCAGATTAGTCATATGTATATCCCTGCCCCTCCCTCCTCCACACCCTTCCCAGTCCACCCCTCCAGGCCGTCGCGCAGCGCCCCTGCAGGATCTCCTATTCCCAAGTGGCAATGACAATAGCTATCTCTTTCACATATGATAGTATAGGTTTCCGTGTTGCTCTTTTCACACCTTCCACTCACTGTTCATTCCCCACAATGTCCATAAGTCTGTTCTCTATTTTCCCATCGCTTCTCTGTGTGTGTTACCATTACCATCTTACTAGATTCCATATATATGTGTTAGTATACTGTACTTGTCTTTCTCTTTTTGATTTACTTCACTTTGAATAGGTTCTAGGTTCATCCACCTCATTAGGACTGACTCTTCTGCATTTCTTTTTACAGCTGAGAAGTACTCCATTGTATATACGTACCAGAGCTTTTTTATCCATTCATTCGTCGATGGACATGTAGGTTGCTTCCATGTGCTAGGTATTGTATAGAGTGCTGCAAGGGGACACTCTTGCATTGCTGGTGGGAATGTAAATTGATACAGCCACTCTGGAAGACAGTATGGAGATTCCTCAAAAAACTAAACAAATGGGGTTTCCCTGGTGGTCCAGTGGGTAAGGACACTGCCTTGCAGTGCAAGGGACACAGGTTTGATCCCTGGCCTGGGAAGATCCCACATGCTGCAGAGTGGCTGGACCGATGTGTCCAACTACTGAGCCGGAGCTCTGGAGCACGTGCGCCCAGAGCCGGTGCTCTGCGACAACAGACGCCACTGCGATGGGAGGCCGACACAGGCCAAAGAACAAAGATGGATGAAAATAGATGAATGAAAGTCCAATAGAAGTGGCTAAAAAAAACCCTAAAAATAGAAGCACCATATGACCCAGCAATCCCACTATTAGGCTTATACCCAGATGAAATCAAAACTGAAAGAGACACTTGTACCCCTATATTCATTGCAGCACTCTATACAATACTTGATGAATCTTTTAATGTTATATATTTGAACCATATGAAAAATCAGATTTCTGCCTTTAGTGACCCATTCCCTAGTTTTGATTATCTTTTCAAAAACTGGTTTGGTGTGGGAGGCTCGTGGCTAACATATTCACTTATAATGTTATTAGTTCCTTAATGTTATTAGTTATACTATTTGTATTTTGCCTGTTTTACATTATTGCTTCTTGTATTGTAAAGTGTTATGACTAAGCCTCCAACAAAAATAACAATGACTAGCCTTGAAACAGTTGATCAAATGTATAACTTAGGTACATGATCAATGTTTATATAGTGTAACTCTAAATAGGAAGAAGCAATGAGAAGGAATACTTTCCTGGACCATAACTAGGAGGCAGATGTCCAGAGATCTTTGACTATTAAGACCTAGTCCATAATAGCACATTGAGTGGCCTATCAACAAACCTTCTTCGAAACTGGGAATGAGTCTTCCCAGTAACGTGGGACAAAATGATCATGAAATGCCCCCAAAGCATGGTCAGATTTATGACCACAAGGTTGGGCGTGCCAACTACAAATTGGCATTTACCAATTACATTGCCAATGACTGATCAAGGGTATTTGCTGTCTGCCTCTGTGGACCTGACCTCCGTGCTGTGACAGCGCTGACCTTCAACACCCCAAGGTTGTTCAGGGTGGGGTAGAGGCACTCTGTGCTCCGGGGAATCTGGTGGGGCAGGTCTTTAGATAGGTGGATGCTTTTAGGAACAGATTGTATTATCTCAGTCCTTGCATCTCCTCATATTTAGAAGAGCACTAAATGTCTTCATGGTGACATCAGACCCTCGTGACTAACCAAAAACCGTAAAACGACTGTTTAATGATATTGAACTCCCCCCTCACCAAAATCCTTAAATATTGAACCTCCTCCTGCTGCCTGTTGGGAGCAGTCTCTCAGAGCTATCTCGGGTGCTGCCTCCTGGGCTGCAGTCCTAATTATGCCCCAAATAAAACTCAACCCACACAAAGATAAAATAAAATAAAATAAGAGACCCTATTTCACACCTATTCGAATGATCAAAATCCAAAGCGCTGAATACACCAGATGCTGCCGAGGATGTGGAACGACAGGAAACCTTGTCCACTGCTGGGGGAGTGCAAAATGATCCAGCCACTCTGGATGACAGTCGCAGGGTTCAGTTTATAAGACTAAACATACTCGCACCACACGACCCAGCAGTCATGCTCCTGCGTATTATTCAATGAGCTGAAGACTTACGTCCACACAAAAGCCTGAACATCAGTGTTTAGCACAGCTTTACTTATAATCGCCAGCAATGGGAAGCAACCAAGACGTCCTTCATAAAGATGAATGGATTAAAAAGGAAACAAACTGTGGGATATCCAGGTAACAAAACGCTATCCAACAACAACAGGAAATAAGCCACCAAGCCACAAAAAAGACATGGAGGAAACTTCCGAAGAGCATACTGTTAGGTGAAAGAAGCCAGTCTGAAAAAGCTATATCCTGTATAATCCAAACTGTCTGACATTTTGGAAAGGAAAAACTACAGAGAGTAAAAAAGATCAGGGGGCAACCCGCGATAAACAAGTATAGCACAGAGGATTTTTAGGGCAGTACAATTATTCTGTATGATACTGTTATGGTGGATCTCTAACACTGCTCATTTTTCAAAACCCATAGAAAGTACAAAGAATGAACCCCAATGTAAACTATGAACATTACCAATAATGTGTAAATATAGGTTCAGCAACTGAAACACATAGACCACACTAATGCAAGATGTCATTCATAGAGGTAATGGGGGAGGGCTGAGGAAGAGGGTAAATGGAAGCTCAGTACTTTCTGCTCGATTTTCCTGTAAACCTGAAATTGTTCAAAATAAAATTTAAAAAGCCAATAAATGAATTAACCTTGGAGAAGGAAATGGGAACCCATGCCAGTATTCTTGGCTAGGAAATCCTATACACAGAGGAGCCTGTTGGGCTCCAGTCCATGGGGCTGTGAACATGTGGGACATGAGAGAGGCTAAGCCACCACCCATCCTCAGTTCTGCTAGAATACTGGCTGAATTGTTCCAAAGCAAGTGACACATTAACAATTCAGTCATAGAGAATTTCATGTTTGCTGATATGTGATTCTGATCTCAGGATGTGGAACGACAGGAAACCTTGTCCACTGCTGGGGGAGTGCAAAATGATCCAGCCACTCTGGATGACAGTCGCAGGGTTCAGTTTATAAGACTAAACATACTCGCACCACACGACCCAGCAGTCATGCTCCTGCGTATTATTCAATGAGCTGAAGACTTACGTCCACACAAAAGCCTGAACATCAGTGTTTAGCACAGCTTTACTTATAATCGCCAGCAATGGGAAGCAACCAAGATGTCCTTCATAAAGATGAATGGATTAAAAAGGAAACAAACTGTGGGATATCCAGGTAACAAAACGCTATCCAACAACAACAGGAAATAAGCCACCAAGCCACAAAAAAGACATGGAGGAAACTTCCGAAGAGCATACTGTTAGGTGAAAGAAGCCAGTCTGAAAAAGCTATATCCTGTATAATCCAAACTGTCTGACATTTTGGAAAGGAAAAACTACAGAGAGTAAAAAAGATCAGGGGGCAACCCGCGATAAACAAGTATAGCACAGAGGATTTTTAGGGCAGTACAATTATTCTGTATGATACTGTTATGGTGGATCTCTAACACTGCTCATTTTTCAAAACCCATAGAAAGTACAAAGAATGAACCCCAATGTAAACTATGAACATTACCAATAATGTGTAAATATAGGTTCAGCAACTGAAACACATAGACCACACTAATGCAAGATGTCATTCATAGAGGTAATGGGGGAGGGCTGAGGAAGAGGGTAAATGGAAGCTCAGTACTTTCTGCTCGATTTTCCTGTAAACCTGAAATTGTTCAAAATAAAATTTAAAAAGCCAATAAATGAATTAACCTTGGAGAAGGAAATGGGAACCCATGCCAGTATTCTTGGCTAGGAAATCCTATACACAGAGGAGCCTGTTGGGCTCCAGTCCATGGGGCTGTGAACATGTGGGACATGAGAGAGGCTAAGCCACCACCCATCCTCAGTTCTGCTAGAATACTGGCTGAATTGTTCCAAAGCAAGTGACACATTAACAATTCAGTCATAGAGAATTTCATGTTTGCTGATATGTGATTCTGATCTCAGGATTCACAATGTGCATGCAGAAAACTGGATTCAGTTGCAGAAATACATAGAATGCATCCCCACGCAACCCCCAAATAGCTGCCTGCTACCTGGGTTCACCATGTGTGTTCTGAGCCACACTCAGCTCCTCCAGTGTTACGATTTTTCCAGCCAATTTCACAAAGCCCTCTTCTCCTGCCTCACAATAACTCACAAGCTCAACTCTTCCAATATCCCCCTCTGTAAGAAAACCACGGGGCTTTTTTTCAGAGTGCCATATTTTGAGCAGTGATGTATTTCTTCACGATCTAACATATGAACAACCATCCTACAGATTTAATTATGTTCCTGTCTTTTGCCAATGTGTCACTGACAACATTTTTGAGTGTTGTGCCTCTTACCCCGTCTTCCCCGCTTTTACTGCAGGATTTACTTAGCACAGCGGCTTTTAGGAATGCGTATTTCACATCGTGGTGGAAGTGACTTTATAAAGATAAAGCAAATATGGCAAAATGTCAACAAATGGGGAGTGAAGGATATATCTAAGGATACACAGATTTTTATTGTACTATTCTTTAAAATTTCCTGAGGTTTTAAAAAATTCAACCCACGAGAGAGACAAGATGGCAGAACAGAAGGATCTCAGCTAACCTCCTCTCATGAAAACACCAAAGTCACAACTAACTGCTGAACAAAAAAGACCAGAACCTACCAAAAAAGATACTCTACATCCAGACACAAAGCAAGAAACCACAAGAATGAATCAGGAAGAAATAGCAAATATGAATGGACTAATCACAAGTACTGAAATTGAAACTGTGATGAAAAAACTTCCAACAACTTAAGTCCAAGACTAGATGACTTTGAAAGGGTTTTACCTCAATTTGAGAGGTAAACCCAGGGCCCAGACCTGATCAAACCCTGCTTGGGACTTGAACCCATATGGCTGGAGCTTGAATTCCAGCAAAAACTGTGTTTGGGACTCAAACCCACGTGGCTAAGGCTTAACCCCAGCCAAAACTCTGCTTGGGACTTGAACCCACTTAGTCAGGACTCAATCTCGGCTAAAACCCTGTCTGGGACTCGAACCCACGTGCCAGGACTTAATCCAGCACTCACCCAAGGTCTGGACCTACTGAGGCTCAGGTTCTTTGTGTCCTTCGTGTCTCAACACAGAAGGAATTCAGTGAGAAGCAGAGTGATAGCAAGAAAAGGATTTATTAGGATAGGTTACTTGTAAGAGATGCAAGCGGGCAGGCAGGAAAGCTCTGCTCTCCCTTCAATTGAGTGGGCAGCCATATATACAGGATGTCAAGTCTCCTGCCTCACAATAACTCACAAGCTCAACTCTTCCAATATCCCCCTCTGTAAGAAAACCACGGGGCTTTTTTTCAGAGTGCCATATTTTGAGCAGTGATGTATTTCTTCACGATCTAACATATGAACAACCATCCTACAGATTTAATTATGTTCCTGTCTTTTGCCAATGTGTCACTGACAACATTTTTGAGTGGTGTGCCTCCTACCCGTCTTCCCCGCTTTTACTGCAGGATTTACTTAGCACAGCGGCTTTTAGGAATGCGTATTTCACATCGTGGTGGAAGTGACTTTATAAAGATAAAGCAAATATGGCAAAATGTCAACAAATGGGGAGTGAAGGATATATCTAAGGATACACAGATTTTTATTGTACTATTCTTTAAAATTTCCTGAGGTTTTAAAAAATTCAACCCACGAGAGAGACAAGATGGCAGAACAGAAGGATCTCAGCTAACCTCCTCTCATGAAAACACCAAAGTCACAACTAACTGCTGAACAAAAAAGACCAGAACCTACCAAAAAAGATACTCTACATCCAGACACAAAGCAAGAAACCACAAGAATGAATCAGGAAGAAATAGCAAATATGAATGGACTAATCACAAGTACTGAAATTGAAACTGTGATGAAAAAACTTCCAACAACTTAAGTCCAAGACTAGATGACTTTGAAAGGGTTTTACCTCAATTTGAGAGGTAAACCCAGGGCCCAGACCTGATCAAACCCTGCTTGGGACTTGAACCCATATGGCTGGAGCTTGAATTCCAGCAAAAACTGTGTTTGGGACTCAAACCCACGTGGCTAAGGCTTAACCCCAGCCAAAACTCTGCTTGGGACTTGAACCCACTTAGTCAGGACTCAATCTCGGCTAAAACCCTGTCTGGGACTCGAACCCACGTGCCAGGACTTAATCCAGCACTCACCCAAGGTCTGGACCTACTGAGGCTCAGGTTCTTTGTGTCCTTCGTGTCTCAACACAGAAGGAATTCAGTGAGAAGCAGAGTGATAGCAAGAAAAGGATTTATTAGGATAGGTTACTTGTAAGAGATGCAAGCGGGCAGGCAGGAAAGCTCTGCTCTCCCTTCAATTGAGTGGGCAGCCATATATACAGGATGGTAGAAGACCGCCCCCGTCAAGTAGACACAGATGCAAGGCATACACCATTAGTTCCTTCTTCACCAGCTCCTCCTTCATCAGCTGTTCATACCCAGTCAAGCCTGCTTTACTGAACAAGGAGCAGCTCTCCTGAGTTATCGTCAACTCACTGGCCTCCCAACGTTTCTCATGTTTCACCCTTCTGCCTACGGTAGTCCTGCTAGGACTCTACAACCACCTACCTATTCTACTCTGGCCCTATCAACTTCACAGGTGAATTCTATCAAACATTTAAAGATGAGTTAACACCTATCCTTCTGAAACTCTTCCCAAAAACTGCAGAGGAAGGAACACTTTCAAACTCAATCTATGAGGCCACTATCACCTTGATGCTGAAACCAAAGCTATCACTCACACACTCACAAAAAAATTATAAGTCAACATCACTGATGAATACACACACACACACACAAAGAAATTACAGGTCAACATCATTGATGAATACAGATGCAAAAATGCTTAGCAAAACACTAGCAAGCTGAGTCCAACAATACATTACAAAGCTCATACACCATGATCAAGTGGGATTTATCCCAGGGATGCAAGGATTTTTCAGTATCTACAAAACAATTAGCATGATACACCACTTTAACAAATTGAATAATAAAAACCATATGAGCATCTCAATAGATGCAGAAAAAGCTTCTGACAAAACTCAAAACCTGTTTAAGATAAAAAAAAAAAAAAAATCCTCTACAGAAAGTGGAAACAGAGAGACCCTACCTCAACATAATAAAAGCCATATATGACAAACCAACAACTAACATCACACACAATGGTGAAAACCTGAAAGCATTTACTCTACAATCAGGCATAAGACAAAGATATCTACTCTCACCACTTTAATTCAACACAGCTTTGGAAGTCCTACCCATCACAAACACGAAAAAAGAAATGAAAAAAATCCCAATTGGAAGATATTAAACTGTCACTGTTTGCAAATGACATGATACCATACACAGAAGATCCTAAAGATACTATTAATACCAGAAAACTACTAGAGTTAATCAATGAATTCAGTGAAGTTACAAGATACAAAATTAATACAGAAAGCTCTTGCATTTTCAAGTCAAAACTACCATGAGATATCACTGCACACCAGTCAGATAGGCCATCATCAAAAAGTCTACAAACAATAAATGCTGGAGGTCGGTTCTCCTTTGAGCCGACCCGCTGTTCTAGCAGCGTCTTCCATGCTGATTCTCCCTTAAACTGGCCCACTGTACTGGCAGCAACTCTTCCTTCCCCCACTCTAATAAACTTTACTTTCCTCTCAAAAAAATAAATAAATAAATGCTGGAGAGGGTGTGGAGAAAAGGAAACGCTTCTGCACTGGTGGTGGGAATGTAAATTGATACAGCCACTATGGAAGACAGTATGGAGATTCCTTTAAAACAGGTTCCTTTGGTTTTTCAGGAAACCAAAACTGAAAAAGACACATGTACTCCATTGTTCATTGCAGCTCTATTTTCAATAGCTAGAACATGGAAGCAACCTAGACGTCCATTGACAGATGAATGGATAAAGAAGCTATGGTGCATATATACAATGGAATATTACTCAGCCATAAAAAGGAAGGCATTTGAGTCAGTTCTAATGAGGCAGATGAACCTAGAGCCTAAAGTAAGTCAGAAAGAGAAAGATAAATACCATATACTAGCACATACATATGGAATCAATAAAGATGGTGCTGATGAATATATTTGCAGTGCAGCAATGGGGAAACAAACAGAGAACCAACTTATGGACACGGAGGTGGGGAGGAAAGGGTGCAATGTGTGGAGAGAGTAACATGGAGTAGCATCCTCAACATAATAAAAGCCATATATGACAAACCAACAACTAACATCACACACAATGGTGAAAACCTGAAAGCATTTACTCTACAATCAGGCATAAGACAAAGATATCTACTCTCACCACTTTAATTCAACACAGCTTTGGAAGTCCTACCCATCACAAACACGAAAAAAGAAATGAAAAAAATCCCAATTGGAAGATATTAAACTGTCACTGTTTGCAAATGACATGATACCATACACAGAAGATCCTAAAGATACTATTAATACCAGAAAACTACTAGAGTTAATCAATGAATTCAGTGAAGTTACAAGATACAAAATTAATACAGAAAGCTCTTGCATTTTCAAGTCAAAACTACCATGAGATATCACTGCACACCAGTCAGATAGGCCATCATCAAAAAGTCTACAAACAATAAATGCTGGAGGTCGGTTCTCCTTTGAGCCGACCGCTGTTCTAGCAGTGTCTTCCATGCTGATTCTCCCTTAAACTGGCCCACTGTACTGGCAGCAACTCTTCCTTCCCCCACTCTAATAAACTTTACTTTCCTCTCAAAAAAATAAATAAATAAATGCTGGAGAGGGTGTGGAGAAAAGGAAACGCTTCTGCACTGGTGGTGGGAATGTAAATTGATACAGCCACTATGGAAGACAGTATGGAGATTCCTTTAAAACAGGTTCCTTTGGTTTTTCAGGAAACCAAAACTGAAAAAGACACATGTACTCCATTGTTCATTGCAGCTCTATTTTCAATAGCTAGAACATGGAAGCAACCTAGACGTCCATTGACAGATGAATGGATAAAGAAGCTATGGTGCATATATACAATGGAATATTACTCAGCCATAAAAAGGAAGGCATTTGAGTCAGTTCTAATGAGGCAGATGAACCTAGAGCCTAAAGTAAGTCAGAAAGAGAAAGATAAATACCATATACTAGCACATACATATGGAATCAATAAAGATGGTGCTGATGAATATATTTGCAGTGCAGCAATGGGGAAACAAACAGAGAACCAACTTATGGACACGGAGGTGGGGGGAAGGGGAGGAAAGGGTGCAATGTGTGGAGAGAGTAACATGGAAACTTATATTACCATATGTAAAATAGATAGCCAATGAGAATTTGCTATATGTTCAGAGAACCTAAACAGGGGCTCTGTAACCATCTGGAAGGGTGGGATGGGGATGAAGATGGGAGGGAAGTTCAGGAGGGAGGGGACATACATATACCTATGGCTGATTCATGTGATGTTTGGCAGAAAACAACAAAATTCTGTAAAGCAATTATCCTTCAATTAAAAAATAAACAAAAAATACACACATCAAAAAAATCCCTTCATTTCTATATACTAACAACAAAAGATCAGAAGGAGAAATTTTTTTTTAGTTTTTGGTCTCTTTTTTATGCTTTTTTATTTATTTTCATCCATCTTTATTCTTTGGCCTGTGTGGGCCTCCCACTGCAGTGGCCTCCCTTGTTGCAGAGCACAGGCTCTAGGCGCATGCGCTCTAGAGCGCTGGCTCATAATTGGACACATTGGTCCAGCTGCTCCACGACACGTGGGATCTTCCCGGGCCAGGGATCATACCAGTGCCCCTTGCACTGCAAGGCAAGCTCTTTACCCATTGGACCACCAGGGAAGCCCCCAAAGGAGAAATTAAAGAAACAATTCCATTTACAATTGCATCAAAAAAATAAAATACCTAGGAATAAACCTACTTAAGGAGGCAAAAGATCTGTACTCTGAAAAACTGTAAGATGCTGTTGAAAGAAACTGAAGATGGCATACGCAGATGCAAAGATACACCCCATCCTTGCATTGGAAGAACCAATACTGTCAAAATGCTGATACTATCCAAGGCCATCTATAGATTCAATACAATTCTTATCAAATTACCAATGGCATTTTTCACCCAACTAGGACAATTTTATTTTTAAAATTTGTATGGATATATAGAACGCTCTGAAAAGTTAAAGCAATCCCGAAAAGAAAATGGAGCTGGAGGAATCAGCCTTCCTGACTTCAAATTACAAAGCTACACTAATCAAAACAGAACGGTACTGGTACAAAAGAGAAAAATTTGGAATCAATAAAGATGGTGCTGATGAATATATTTGCAGTGCAGCAAGGGGAAAAAAAATATGGACACGGAGGTGGGGAAGGGAGGAAAGGGTGCAATGTGTGAGAGAGTAACATGGAAACTTATATTACCATATGTAAAATAGATAGCCAATGAGAATTTGCTATATGTTCAGAGAACCTAAACAGGGGCTCTGTAACCATCTGGAAGGGTGGGATGGGGATGAAGATGGGAGGGAAGTTCAGGAGGGAGGGGACATACATATACCTATGGCTGATTCATGTGATGTTTGGCAGAAAACAACAAAATTCTGTAAAGCAATTATCCTTCAATTAAAAAATAAACAAAAAATACACACATAAAAGAGACCCCTTCATTAGTATATACTAACTAACAAAAGATCAGAAGGAGAAATTTTTTTTTAGTTTTTGGTCTCTTTTTTATGCTTTTTTATTTATTTTCATCCATCTTTATTCTTTGGCCTGTGTGGGCCTCCCACTGCAGTGGCCTCCCTTGTTGCAGAGCACAGGCTCTAGGCGCATGCGCTCTAGAGCGCTGGCTCATAATTGGACACATTGGTCCAGCTGCTCCACGACACGTGGGATCTTCCCGGGCCAGGGATCATACCAGTGCCCCTTGCACTGCAAGGCAAGCTCTTTACCCATTGGACCACCAGGGAAGCCCCCAAAGGAGAAATTAAAGAAACAATTCCATTTACAATTGCATCAAAAAAATAAAATACCTAGGAATAAACCTACTTAAGGAGGCAAAAGATCTGTACTCTGAAAAACTGTAAGATGCTGTTGAAAGAAACTGAAGATGGCATACGCAGATGCAAAGATACACCCCATCCTTGCATTGGAAGAACCAATACTGTCAAAATGCTGATACTATCCAAGGCCATCTATAGATTCAATACAATTCTTATCAAATTACCAATGGCATTTTTCACCCAACTAGGACAATTTTATTTTTAAAATTTGTATGGATATATAGAACGCTCTGAAAAGTTAAAGCAATCCCGAAAAAGAAAAATGGAGCTGGAGGAATCAGCCTTCCTGACTTCAAATTACAAAGCTACACTAATCAAAACAGAACGGTACTGGTACAAAAAGAGAAATAGAGATCAATAGAACAGGCAGCCCAGAAATAAACCCACATCCCCATGGTCAATTAATCTAAGACAAAGAAGGCAAGAATGTACAAATGAGAAAAAACAGTCTCTTCTAAAGCAGTGCTGGGAAAACTGGACAACTACATGTAAAATAATGAAATCCTAACATTCTCTAACACCGTACACAAAAATAAACTCAAAATTGATTAAATGTAAGGCCAGATACTATAAAACTCTTAGAGGAAAACATAGGCAGAACACTCTTTGACATATATGCAATAATGTCTTTTGGATCCACCCTCGAGAGTAATGAAAATAAAAATAAAATGGAACCTTATTAAACTTAAAAGCTTTTGCACAGGAAAGCACATCATAAACAAATGAAAGCACATCACAAACAAAATGAAAAGACAACCCACACAACGGGACAAAATATTTACAAAGTGACTGATACTACCACAAGGAAAGCTGTGGAACAAAGCAGAGACATGGGATTTGCATGCAGAAGAGTTGCTGCATAAGGTGCTATGATGATGCCTCTTTTGAAAGATGCTGAAGTATCTTCTGTGTATCACTAATATGACTTCCTCAAGACATGAAGGCACTTCCTCACTCTCATACCATCTCTATGTGGATCTCAAGGTGCATCCTTTTTAGCTTCCTTCAGTTCTGTTGCTATGAATGAGCAAATTGTCATTGGAAAACTTGATGAAGATGTAATTCTCCCTTGCTTATTTGAGAATGGGCCCGATGTTGTAATTCACTGGAAGAATCAAGATTGAAAGAAACTGAAGATGGCATACAGATGCAAAGATACACCCCATCCTTGCATTGGAAGAACCAATACTGTCAAAATGCTGATACTATCCAAGGCCATCTATAGATTCAATACAATTCTTATCAAATTACCAATGGCATTTTTCACCCAACTAGGACAATTTTATTTTTAAAATTTGTATGGATATATAGAACGCTCTGAAAAGTTAAAGCAATCCCGAAAAGAAAATGGAGCTGGAGGAATCAGCCTTCCTGACTTCAAATTACAAAGCTACACTAATCAAAACAGAACGGTACTGGTACAAAAAGAGAAATAGAGATCAATAGAACAGGCAGCCCAGAAATAAACCCACATCCCCATGGTCAATTAATCTAAGACAAAGAAGGCAAGAATGTACAAATGAGAAAAAACAGTCTCTTCTAAAGCAGTGCTGGGAAAACTGGACAACTACATGTAAAATAATGAAATCCTAACATTCTCTAACACCGTACACAAAAATAAACTCAAAATTGATTAAATGTAAGGCCAGATACTATAAAACTCTTAGAGGAAAACATAGGCAGAACACTCTTTGACATATATGCAATAATGTCTTTTGGATCCACCCTCGAGAGTAATGAAAATAAAAATAAAATGGAACCTTATTAAACTTAAAAGCTTTTGCACAGGAAAGCACATCATAAACAAATGAAAGCACATCACAAACAAAATGAAAAGACAACCCACACAACGGGACAAAATATTTACAAAGTGACTGATACTACCACAAGGAAAGCTGTGGAACAAAGCAGAGACATGGGATTTGCATGCAGAAGAGTTGCTGCATAAGGTGCTATGATGATGCCTCTTTTGAAAGATGCTGAAGTATCTTCTGTGTATCACTAATATGACTTCCTCAAGACATGAAGGCACTTCCTCACTCTCATACCATCTCTATGTGGATCTCAAGGTGCATCCTTTTTAGCTTCCTTCAGTTCTGTTGCTATGAATGAGCAAATTGTCATTGGAAAACTTGATGAAGATGTAATTCTCCCTTGCTTATTTGAGAATGGGCCCGATGTTGTAATTCACTGGAAGAATCAAGATAACTATGTTTGCTCATACTACAAAGACAGTGACCAGCTGGAAAAGCAAGATCCCAGATATAAACACAGGATATCCCTCTTCCATGATGAAATTCACAATGGGAACGCCTCCCTATCTTTCAGAAGATTAAGCCTTCAGGATGAAGGAATTTACATATGCTATGTGGGAACATCACTTGGGAAAATCACAAATAAAGTGGTATTAAAAGTGGGAGCTTTTGTCACACCTGTGATGAAGTATGAAAAGAACACCACAAACAGCTTCTTAATATGCAATGCTTTAAGTGTTTTTCCTTATCCAATTATCACATGGAAAGTGGATAATATTAATACACATATCTCTGAAAACAATGTGCAAGAAGATGGATCTTGGGGTCCTTTTCATATTAACAGCAGAGTAAATATTACAGGATCAAATTCATCTTATCAGTGTGCAGTTGAAAATACATTGCTGAAGCAAACATGGACGGGGAGATGGGCAATGAAAGATGACCTTCATAAAATGCAGAGCGAAAGTGTTTTACTCTCATGTACACCCGAAAACAATTTTTTCCCACCAAATCAAGACTTCAATGTCACTTGGTCCAGAGTAGAAAGTGGGAGTTCCTTGGTCCTGGCTTGCTTCCTGAACTCCTCACAAGAAACACTTATCAGTGAACCCCGACTTTCATGGAAAGAGCAGATAAACCCACATGACTTCTCTTTGACTTTGAAGGATCTTCGTCCTTCAGACAGTGGCGAGTACTTATGCAATATTTCATCAAGCAAAAATACCTTCCTCACCCTCCAGACACTGCACGTCATAGGTCAGAACTCTACCAGTGCTAGTACTTCTGAAGAAAATGTGGCTTTCAGAACCTCCACCCAACACAAGTGAAGACCGCAGCTGACAACAAGCACCAGCATCCTTAATATCCTGTGACCTCACCTCCCCTTTCTTCATTGTGATTCCAGCAGTGACTTGTCATGACCTGTCAGTTCTGCCATTACAAAGACTTGTGGTACTAGAAAGAGAATAGTCACGTTCTCTCTTCAAAAACTAAGAATCATTCACAGGCCCTCCACTTGCATCAAGATTATAAATACATGGAGGCCAAGGATTCCAATTCAGCTTGAAACAGAACTCTCTCATTCATTTCCATTCCTGCTGCAACCAGCCCAGGAGACTACATTGAGATTTCTGCCAAGAAATCAGAAGAAACAAATCACTAAAAGGTGATTCAAACTCTGATCAACTAATAATGGGGTGAGTGGTAGAAGCTTAAGTTATCTTAGGGAATAAATGAAAGACAAGGGCCAAGAAAACAAGGCAATGGATGTGCTAAAGTATTGTCCTGTAGTTTTATGTGAATGGTTAATGTCAGCCTAATCAACTAGATTTAGTATGGTGAGTCTTCGGGACCCCAAAGTGTAAGAAATGTCAATGTCTTTAAGACAATCCAAGGTGCAGAAGGTCCTATCAACTCAAAAATCGACATCCCTGGGGTTGGGCTGTACTTTCCAACACCAGGGTTTGCATAGCTGAGTGACCCTCGTTATGAGGGTAATCTGACTTCCTCTTTTGGCTCAGTTGTCATATTGTTAATAAGATTTCTAATAAATTTAATTTTCATATAATTTTTTATGCAAGGAGAGAACGGATAACTCAGTCGAGTGGATGATCTGTCCTCCTCAATTTTACCATCAATGTATAAGAAAGAAAGCCTAACCAGGACTTTTGTGGCTTAATCAAATTTTTAAGCCTATAGTTTACAGAAGACAGCCGACCCTCCATTGTGTACTAATGCCACCTGGTTCAATTTTCTTTCTCAGCAGGACTTATTTCACAGCCTCCTATTTTGCACATAGTTTTGTTGACCCCAGATATTTGCTAGAGTGTCGTGACCACTGTTCATCACAAACGGTAACGTATTGAGGACACTTAAAATCTTTAAAAAGGACACAGGACACTTAAGGAGAACGTGCTCAGAACTGTCCTAATCTTACCGTGATAAAGGTGACGAATTTAAAGATGAAAGCCCACCCACTGAGACTGGCAGATAAGAAGGACCCTGTGTCCTTCAACACCGTGGAGCCTGTGCTTTAAGCTTAGAGTCAGGTTGGATCAGAGAGGCAGACTCCTGAGAAACACACAGAACAAGGATTTGCTACAGACATTCAACAGTATACAACCGTGGGCCCTGGTGAAGGAGTGTGCGCCGGGCTGGCCCCTCCACGCGTGGTGCTGGCTCCGAGGTCGCTGTCGCTCAGCTGTGCCAGGAAGGAGAGCTGGACATGGAGTGAGGATGAACAGGGATTTATGGAAACTGGGTCCCATGCTGTCTCTCAAGGCCTCCAGGGTCCATGCTGGGAGTGACCTGTAAGACAGGCTGGCGCCCACTGCTGTGGAGCCGCATGCCTGCCTGGCGCGGACTCTGATAAGAGTAGTGTCAGCCAGCTATCCCTGTGCCTGGGACTGTATAGTGAGCATCAGAACAAAGCATCTGCTCCTTTACGTCTGCCTCTCAAATCAGGGGCACGTTTCTCTTGTGACCAACTTTAATCCAGACCCACACAGAGAAAAGAATCCTGGGAAACATTCCTCCAGCCTAGACACATGGGTACAGTACAAAGACAGCAATAGCAGCCATGACTGGACTGAGCCTCTTGTGTGGGCAGTTGCCTGTGTGGATGTCAGGTGGGAGGGTTTTACTGTGCCTAATTATGACTACAGGTAAATCATTATAGAATGCTATGCATAGCCTATTGTCTCTAATTATCAGTGACTAAAAACAAACTCATGGATATAAAAATGAGTCAAGCAATGCTCCCCCTGGACTATAACACAGCTCATGTCTTCTATGAATATTACTCCTTAAGAGGCAATGTGGATAAAGCATTCATTTAACATCAGAATTTGAAAGATTCTTGCATCTATTTAATCTTTCATGTGAAATGTTCACTTGCATCTGAGGATCAAAAAAATCCCCATTACACATGGAAGCAGCAATATTCCCCTTTATTATATTTTGTCATCACCTTGTTTAAATTACTTTTGACACAGCAGAAACATTTTTAGAAATGTTTCACAAATGAGTGGATATATCAAAACAGAGACTTTTAGATACAAGAATAAATGAGTGGTGACCAGTAGGGAGAAGGGTACAAGGGACAGGAAGGGGATTAAAAAGTACAGACTACTAGGTACAAAATAAACAAGGTACAAGGATGCAATGTACAGCATAGGGAATATAACCAATATTTTATATTCATTTGAAATGGAGTATAATCTACAAATACTAAAGTATTGTGTTATACACCTGAAACTAATAAAACGTTGTAAAGCAAAAAAAAAAAAAAAAAAAAAAGTGACTGATAAGGAATTCATCTCCAAAATATACAAAAAGCTCATGCAGCTCAATATTACAAAAACAAAAAGCCCAATCAAAAACGGTGTAAGATCTAAACATGCATTTCTCCCCAAAAGACATTCAGATGACCAACAGAAACATAAAAAATGCTCAACATCACTAATCATTAGAGAAATGCATATCAAAACTACAGTGAGGCATCACCTTGTACCAGTCAGAATGGCCAACCTCAGAAAGTCTACCAAAAAAAAACCAAACCAAAACAAACAAAAACATATGCTAGAGAGGATGTAGAGAAAAGCGAACCCTTCTATTCTGTTGGCAGGAAGGTAAACTGGTACAACCATTATGGACAACAGTAAGATGTTCCTCATAAAAACTATCATATGATCCAGCAATTCCAGTCCTAGGCATCTATCTCAAGAAAACTATAATTCGAAAAGATACATGCACCTCAACGGACTGGAGCACTATTTACAATAGGTAAGGCAAACTAAATGGAAGCGACCTAAATGTTTATCAACAGATGAATGGATAAGGAAGATGTGGTATATGTCAATATATACAATGAAATAGTAGTTATAAAAAGAATGAAATGATGCCATTTACTGCAATATGGATGGACCAGAGATTATCATACTAAGTAAGTCAGAGAAAAGCAGATACCATATATTATTTATATGTGGAATCTAAGAAGATGAAACTTATTTACAAAGCAAAGACAGACTCACATGCTTTTAAAACAACTTTATGGTACCAAAAAGGAAAGGAGATGGGGAGGGGGGACATAATTAGGAGTTTGGGATTAACACATACACACTACTACATATAAAGCAGACAATCAACAAGGACCTATTGTACAGCACGGGGAACTCTACTCAATATTCTGTATGGGAAAAGACTGATGAAGAATAAATATGTATGTGCATAACAGAAGCACTTTGCCACACACCTGAAACTAACAATACTGTTAATCAACAATACCTCAGTATAAAAGAAAAATTAGATTAAAAAATTCAACATACGAACTAAGGACAATTGAAATAACAGAGATGGGAAAAACCATAAGCTAAGCATAAAGGACTTTGCAAAAGCAAAAAATAACTGAGACAGAAAGAATATGCTACGCTCAAAAATTAGAAACCCAGGCTTCCCTGGTAGCTCAGTGGTGAGGAGTTCGCCTGCCAATGCAGGAGACTTGGGTTCGATCCCTGATCTGGGAAGATCCCATAAACTGCAGAGCAACTAAGCCCATGAGTCACAACTATGGAGCCTGTGCTCTAGAGCCTCAGAGCCACAACGATCGAGCCCATGTGCCGCCACTAATGAAGCCCATGTGCCCTAGAGCCCGAGCTCCACAAGGAGAGAAGTCACCATGACAAGAAGCCTGCTCACCTCCACCAGAGAGTAGCCCCCACTCCCTGCAACTAGAGAAGAGCCTGTGGCAGCAGTGAAAACCCAGCATAGGGTTTCCCTGGTGGTCCAGTGGGTAAGGACACCGCCTTGCAGTGCAAGGGGCGCCAGTTCGATCCCTGGCCTGGGAAGATCCCACGTGCCGCGGAGCGGCTGGACTGATGTGTCCAATTACTGAGCCAGAGCTCTGGAGCACATGCGCCCAGAGCCGGTGCTCTGCAACAACAGAGGCCACCACTATGGGAGGCCCACAAGGGCCAAAGAACAAAGATGGATGAAAATAGATAAATGAAAGACCAATAGAAGTAGCCTGCCTGCTCCCCTCCCTCCCCACCCCGCCCCCCCAGAATAAATAAATAAAATTAATGTTTAAAAAAAAAAAACCCCAGCATAGCCAAAAGTAAATAAATAAATAAACAATTTTTTTTTTAAATTAGAAGCCCATTTAACAATCTTACAGAGGCCTAAAGGAAAGTGATTTTTGCAAAAATAACAATCCTGTGGTGAGCCACGTAGGGCCAGAAAAACCTCACACAGAATGCTACCTAACCCAATTCGGCCTTCACGTGCAAAGTCATTCGGTTTTCCAAATCTCCTCACCACACGTTAGGAACCCAGCGAAGGAGCTGGGGCCTGGCAGGATTGAACAGAAGGGATAATCCCAGGGATAAGAACTTAAAGAGAGGTGTCAACACGGACAGGTGCTTTATTTCCCACCTTGCTCGCCTTCCATCTCCACACCCCCCCTTGCCTTGGGGCCCTCGCAGGGTCCCAGGGACGCTGCCTAGCCTCCGGCTCCTAAGACAGTGCATGCTGGAGGGGTGGAACTGCAGCACAAGACGTGGCAGTCTGCTCCGTGTGCCTTCAGCCAGTCATTCCAGAAATACTGGTGGAACATAACTTGACAGCGCAGTGCCAGATGCTGGGCTCAGGCAAAGGAACGTGTGCGAACAGATTATTGAGCTGGCAGTGCACTTTCGCAGCGAAGCT
The DNA here is from genome assembly GCA_022376925.1 of Tragulus kanchil. NCBI lineage: Eukaryota > Metazoa > Chordata > Mammalia > Artiodactyla > Tragulidae > Tragulus > Tragulus kanchil. Next base: position 16,660,786 of record JAIOJX010000030.1, on the reverse strand, counting down.
AGAGGGCCATGCTGAGCTTGACGGTGGACGCAGAGATGGTCTGAACCTCATGGCCCTGTGCACCGGGGCCTCCCAGAGGTGATGTTTCACAGGCTCCTCGCGAGGTGAGATGTGCTCTGTCCTACCTACTCACACAGGGCTGCCTCTCTTTTCTGTCAAGATGTGGAATGACCACCCCCCGCCCCAGCATATTCAAATTTCATCAACCACTGTTTCTCCAAGGAGAACAGACATTAGCTACTACTGCTGCCGCCTGTGAGAAAGCTGATCTCAGAATACTGAAAGCGGAAAAAGCGATGGTCTTGAACCAAAACCTTCTCTTTCTAAGGGGAAATACGTGACTTTCCTTCCTCTTTTTCTCCCTCCTTGCTGGGCAGTTCCCCACCAACAATTTCCCTCCCAAGGTCTTGATTTCAGCAGCAGCAGCTGCCTCAGGTCAAGGTCCTTTTACTGCTCTTCTGACCTCGAGTGTGGAGCTGTGGACCAGTTCTCCCCTCTCCGAAGAAATGTGCCTTGACTTTTCATCTTCTCTTCAGCTTCCTCCCATCAGCACACACACATGCCCTCATTCCAGTCTGGAAGTAAAGGAATTCCCTCTCAGGAACAGAGGCAAGAATCCAGGAGTACGGCTTCCCTGGTGGTCCAGTGGTAAGGACACCACCTTGCAGTGCAAGGGGCACTGGTTCGATCCCTGGCCTTGGAAGATCCCACGTGCCGTGGAGTGGCTGGACTGATGTATCCAATTACCGAGCCGGAGCTCTGGAGCGCATGCGCCCAGAGCCAGTGCTCTGCAGCGAGAGAGGCCACTGCAATGGGAGGCCCACACAGGCCAAAGAACAAAGATAAATAGATGAAAGACCAATGGCCAAGAAGTGGCCAAAAAAAAAGATATTTAAAAGAATCCAGGAGTACTTGTGGTCCCCACTTCTGCAGGAGACCCGCAAACCCAACATGGAAGAAACCTCAGAAACTTATAGAGTTCAGACTCTAACACCAAAAAATCAACAGCCCATATCATTCGACTTTGGGTCTTACATAGCTCTGAATGGTCTAAACATCACCTAGGATGAGAGTCTATTCAAAGCAAAGGAAGAAAGAGGATAAAGAAACCTGAGGCAGGAAGAAATTAATCCCAGTGATTTCAAGTCAGCCATATGCCAACCCATGGCTAGATTCCAAAGCATTAATTTTACATGGAAGAAACTTTCCATTCACGGGCGCTGTATCATCTTGCACCAGGCAGTGGTGTGGTGTGCCGTGGGAAGGACCACATGCCTCTCTTTCTGTCAAGATGTGGAATGACCACCCCCCGCCCCAGCATATTCAAATTTCATCAACCACTGTTTCTCCAAGGAGAACAGACATTAGCTACTACTGCTGCCGCCTGTGAGAAAGCTGATCTCAGAATACTGAAAGCGGAAAAAGCGATGGTCTTGAACCAAAACCTTCTCTTTCTAAGGGGAAATACGTGACTTTCCTTCCTCTTTTTCTCCCTCCTTGCTGGGCAGTTCCCCACCAACAATTTCCCTCCCAAGGTCTTGATTTCAGCAGCAGCAGCTGCCTCAGGTCAAGGTCCTTTTACTGCTCTTCTGACCTCGAGTGTGGAGCTGTGGACCAGTTCTCCCCTCTCCGAAGAAATGTGCCTTGACTTTTCATCTTCTCTTCAGCTTCCTCCCATCAGCACACACACATGCCCTCATTCCAGTCTGGAAGTAAAAAGGAATTCCCTCTCAGGAACAGAGGCAAGAATCCAGGAGTACGGCTTCCCTGGTGGTCCAGTGGTAAGGACACCACCTTGCAGTGCAAGGGGCACTGGTTCGATCCCTGGCCTTGGAAGATCCCACGTGCCGTGGAGTGGCTGGACTGATGTATCCAATTACCGAGCCGGAGCTCTGGAGCGCATGCGCCCAGAGCCAGTGCTCTGCAGCGAGAGAGGCCACTGCAATGGGAGGCCCACACAGGCCAAAGAACAAAGATAAATAGATGAAAGACCAATGGCCAAGAAGTGGCCAAAAAAAAAGATATTTAAAAGAATCCAGGAGTACTTGTGGTCCCCACTTCTGCAGGAGACCCGCAAACCCAACATGGAAGAAACCTCAGAAACTTATAGAGTTCAGACTCTAACACCAAAAAATCAACAGCCCATATCATTCGACTTTGGGTCTTACATAGCTCTGAATGGTCTAAACATCACCTAGGATGAGAGTCTATTCAAAGCAAAGGAAGAAAGAGGATAAAGAAACCTGAGGCAGGAAGAAATTAATCCCAGTGATTTCAAGTCAGCCATATGCCAACCCATGGCTAGATTCCAAAGCATTAATTTTACATGGAAGAAACTTTCCATTCACGGGCGCTGTATCATCTTGCACCAGGCAGTGGTGTGGTGTGCCGTGGGAAGGACCACAGGCACTGGATGTAAGCAGAGCCAGCTTGCCTCTGAGCGCTGCCCCCTCTCTGCTCTGTGCCTTAGGATAACTTTAACGGCCCTGCGCCTCTATCTCATGATTACTGTGAAGGCTGTTAAAAGGACTAGATAGTTCATGGTCCACAGTGGGTACTCGACAAGCACTGGGGATTATGATTTCCCCTCCTACTCAAGTCTCCACCAGCATTCAAGAGAAGAAACAGAAGTCACAGCAGATGGTCACCAACTGACGTCTCCCTGAAAACTGCAAGCAGGTGAATCACCCACAGCCTGGGAAAGAGTTTGCCAGTGTGAGAATTCAAGACATTCACTAGTGGTATTCCACTGCCTTCTGACAGAAAGTACAGAGAAAGGCTATGGCAGAATTCGTCATTCTTAGAGGCTTGCTTGCCTTGGTGACCTTCTCTTGGCCTCTAGAAGCTGGCCATTCCTAGGTCTGCTCTTTGAGTTTCAAAACTATGCTCCAGGTCTTCCCTGGTAGCTCAGTGGTAAAGAGCTTGCCTGCCAATGCAGGAGACGTGAGTTCAATTCCTAATCTGGGGAAATCCCACATGCTATGGAGCAACTAAGCCCATCAGCCACAGCTATGAAGCCTGTGCTCTAGGGCCTCGGAGCCATAACTACTGAGCTCATGGGCCGCAACTACGGAAGCCCATGTGCCCAAGAGCCCAAATTCCACAACAAGAGAAGCCACTGCAACAAGAAAACCTGCTCACCTCAACTAGAGAAGCCCCCACTCCCTGCAACTAGAAAAGAGCCTGTGGCAGCAGTGAAAACCCAGAAGAGCCCCACCACCAAAAAAAAACCTACGCTCCAAATTTTCCATTCTCATTCTCCTTTGTCACTTTCCCACCACTGGCTGGAGCCATTTATTATTTGCATGAGTCAGATGACCTGGGCAGTTTTCCAAGTTAAGCCTCAGACACCACACCTGACCCTGTCTTCCTGGGCCTTCCTGTCGTCGTTGTTCAAAAGAAAATGCTTGTATTTCATTGACTATGTGGAAAATGTATGGAGGCTAAAACCAGCGTACGGTAAAGTGACTTTAACTGCTACATTCACTGGAAGTATTTAGATGCACTAAAATAAGGCATTTAGATGTAACTGAGGCACTGCCTAGAGGCTGAGAGAGGAACAGGGGATTCGTCCCTAATTGGGAAGAACAAAGGAAAAGGAGCTAGATAGCTGATAAACCTCATCTGATAACCCCTCAGTCATCCCCACCTACACACACATAGGAATTTCCCCTAGACACCCACAAAATACCTGGGGAAAGTCAGGCCCTTAAAAGTGGATCTCTTAAAAAGAGAAAACGGTCCCGTGAGGCTGACTCAAAGCGCTACCTGCCCCAGGCGCGCACAGAAGCCCACAGTCGCACGGTCAGACAGCTGTGTCACCTCCATAGAGGGGGCAGGGGAAGGCTGATTTCCAAGCAGGACATTACCTTTTCCTTTAATTAGGCAGAGAAAGAACATTTGGTTACTAGAGACCCCAAGAAGAGAGTCAAAGCTCTAAATAATGGGTTGACACAATGAAAAAGCAATATTCTGGCTGCCAACCTCTCCCACCCAGCTCGCAGCATCAGCATCTGGGCCTGCTTTCAAAGGCAGCTTTGTAGCCCAGATGGCCGGCACCACCACCATCCCAGGGACTCCCTGCTCCAGATAATGACTGAGTGTGTCAGTGAGTGAGTGTGTGTGTGAGAGAGAGGAGGGAGCAAGGGTATGTGTTAGAGAGAGAGCCTGTACCTCTCCTGACCCTGAAGCTCCGGTCCTCCCTTCATCTATGGACACTACAATTTTCAAACCGCAACTCCAATGAAAATAACGTTCTTTGGGCTTCCCTGGTGGCCCAGTGGGTAGAGAGTCCGCCTTGCAGTGCAGGGGGCACCGGTTCGATCCCTGGCCCGGGAAGATCCCATGTGCTGCAGAGTGGCTGGACAGGTGTGTCCAATTACGAGCCAGCGCTCTGGAGCGCATGCGCCCAGAGCCGGCGCTCTGCAGCGAGAGACGCCACTGCAATGGGAGGCCCACACGGGCCAAAGAATAAAGATGGATGAAAATAATAACCAATAAAAGAGGTCAAAAAAAAAAGTTCTTTATGCTTCTACCCTCTTCTCTGACTCTCCCTACAGATGCCCAACCTCAAACCTGTATCTGAAAGCACATACTCTCTTATTCCCATACACCAGTCCGATAATTACTGAGCACGTCCCCGTCCAAAAGTGTGTGAGTGCGTGTGTGTGTGTGTGTGACCAGGGGCCACTCCTCCCTCTCATGCCCTTTCAGCACAGAGAGCACTCACGACCAGACAGATAACTCTCAGGGGTAAATTCTCTCCTCCCCACCCGGTCTTGTACTCTCACAAGAGGTATAGGGCAACAGTTACTTATACCAGGAGGGAAAGAGAATGAAATACCCATGACTCGGGCAGGCAGTGACTGGGGAGGTTTGGGGAGAAGGGAGGAGCTCCAAGGACGGATACTGAAGACACAGTGTGAGATCCACGGGAGCAGATGGGCCGTCGTAGAAACTCGATAATTCCTCCTACGTAAGAACTTCTGTGATTCAAAGCAGCCAGTATTCACTTTACTACTTTGGGAATCACAGGTTTAGGAAGGGAAGGTCTTGGTGGGCCAAGATCAAACAGTAGCACATAGAAGACCCGCCTCCAAAGCAGAATGAGGAAGACACTCAACTTAAACCAGGAGACAGAAGCCTTGCCTGGCTCCAGCGACATCTCCCACCCCCTGGGCATCCGGGGGCCCACACGTCACCTCTGCAGACACAAAGGACATGCCACGGCCTCTCTGAGGCCCTTGTTTCAGTGTCTGTCTCTGTGGCCCTGGGAACCCCAGGAGGATTCATTCATTCCATCTTCTACTTTCAGGCTCTGCATCATACAGTTTTTACTTGATACAGGTACTATCAGAATTTTTTTTTTCTCCCACAGGAAGTAAAGTGCCATTTGGGACTAGGAAGATGATGAAAGAGAGTTATGGGCAGGAAACAGCAGCTTTCCAAAAAAAAAACATCAACCACAGTTAAAAACACTGTCGCCTTTCCCCGACCCCTGAACTTCTTCCCATCCCTTCCCTCTCTGTACACAGTTAAGCCAAAAAGTTACAGGAGCCGAAGTTCAGGTGGTGCTGTATACTTGCAAGACAATCAGACTCAGAGTCATGTGATTTATTAGCTAGTTAATATTTCCAAGTTACCTAATCATCTTTGTTCTGTTTGCTCATGTAGAAACAGGGTACAAACAATTATCAAATTAGAACGGTGATGAGAATTAAATGACACACCATTAGGGTAAAACACCTACACAAAGCAAGTGTCTGTTAAATCTCTTCTTTCCACACTCATCTTAATCCAAAAACCATTACAAATACACACTGGTGTACGTGTGTGCCTTCCCCTACACGCTCCTTACACACATACCCACAAAACCATGCTCACCAGCTGTGATGAACAAGGCAGGGGGAGGGCCCCAGGTCTGAGGTGCTTTACAATATTAACGCCACCTGTGGTTGGCGCGGGTGTTTCCTTCTCCTCCTCTTCCCCTCTCTAGTCCCCACCACCAGTGGAACCACTGCTCAGTCAGACCTGTTAGCGCCCCCTCTGCATTTCTAATTACTCTTAAACCCTTTCCAAAATGAATCTCATGCTCACGTCTGTTTACAACAGGTGATGGGGTAGGGAATGAGGAATATTATTAGTATTATTAGTTGCAAAATGGCAACTGTTCTTCTCTAGCAATAAAGGTTACTTTTGTCAAAAAAGAATAGTAGTTTTCCTGTCTGGGAGTCCCAACCATATGTCAGTTAAGCAGCCTCTGTGATGAACATTAAAAACAACAACAAAAAAGAAAATGCCACTACATGTAAACGGGGCTAGTTCTGTTTCAATTACAAATACATATGTACTAAGCAAACCGACTGGTGTGTAAAATGAATTTAATATGGTGGGTCAAAGTCAAATAAGTGTGAAAGCCACTGGGAAGGGGCCAGGGAATGGCCAGGAGTCAGGAAGGCCTGCACTCATCTCCCCTCAGGTGTTCCTGTTTTTCCTGGGTCCTGCTTGGTTAGAATCCTGCCTGGGAACCTGTCTTCCGCCACCCAAGACCCTCACTCGCTTTCCTCTCACTCCATCGCACCCTGTTAAGTTTTTCTGGATGGTTTCTAGAGTTCATCCTTGGTCAGGACCAGGAAGGCAACTCAAGAAAGAAGCTGACACTCCACATAATACACACTCCACATCCCAGCAACTTCAGGGGAGTGAGGACAGAAAGACACACCTGTGTTTTCTTAAACCAAATCCATAGTCAAAGCCTGGCAAGCTAAAGTCTGTGGGGTTCCAAAGAGCTGGGAACGACAGAGCGACTAAAACTTTTCAGAACCAACACGACAGTTCTCCCTCCACTCCTGGGAACCCTTCCCGACCACCTGAGGCTTGTGGAGGTAGGACACATGTGGTCATTCACTTTTGAACCCCATGAATTCTCTCACCAGTAAAATGCTCACTTCCTTACTGGAGGGTTAGGCTAACGATTATGCGAGATCATTCTTTAATTCTCCAAACACACCAGGAAGAGCCTACTGAGGAGGTTTCTCTTTTAATCCATCTACAGCTTAATCCCTCAGTGCTATCCCCTAATGCTCCAGGCGCTAATTCCTCAAAATAATGTCATCACAGAGTGAACTTGGCTGCTCACAAAGTTACCAGACGGAGAGGGATAGTGAGCGAGGCAGAGAAGCTGAGAACCTGGAGGCTTAGGATGGTCTGTTTCAGAAGGATTCACCTGGGGGGCGTGCACAGGAGAAACCTATTAACCGAGCCCGAAAAGAAAACAAAAGCTAGCGCGCCCATGGCCACGAACAGGATCCTCTGTTACCCGAGAAGTGCAAACAGGACGGTGGGCACTGGGGATCCGCTGAGAGGCACCGGGACGGACGGAAAGGAGAGGGGGCCTGGACGCAGGGAACAAAAGCCCCACGCCCCCAACCCGCGGGGGCACCCTGCTCGCCCTGGGGCACCCGGCCGGCGGGGAGGGGGTGCAGGTGTGCGGGTGCGCGCGCGAGCCCCTCCCCCGCCGCCCCCGAAGCCCGGTGGGGGGTGACCCTCTCCCCGGTCCCGGCGCGACTCTTACCCGAGCGGGGATCGAAGGTGACCACGAACACGGCCACCACCTGGTCCTCCTCCACGTCGCCCAGCTCCAGGCGCCCGGGCTGCAGCAGGACCTCGGAGGGACCCAGCTCCTCGGGCTCCCGCCTCCTCGGCGGCTCCGCGGCCGCCCAGCCACCGCCGCCGCTGCCCCACCCCCGGGCTCCAGCCGGCGGGTCCGGGGCCCGCGGCGGGGAGACGGCGGGGCCCTCGGCCCAGCGCAGCAGCGGCGCCGCGTCTCCGCGCTCCACCATGGCGAGGCGCGGCGCGGCGGCGAGGAGGAGCCGCGGGCGGCGAGGGGCGGGCGCAGGGGCGGGCTGCAGGAACTCCCCTCGCCGGGCCGGCCGCCCGCCGCCCGGGCCTCCGCGCTCCCGCCGCGCCGCCGCCGCCCCAGGCCCGCACCTGCCCGGCTAGCTCCGCCCCCCGCCCAGCGCCCTCCCACTCCGCTCGGGGGCGTTCCGATCCCGCCCGAGAGGCGTCCTCCCGGCCGGCTTCGCGGAACTGCTTGCTTGATGTGAGATTTCACGGATGCATCTGCGCGCTTCGGGATGAGAAAAGTACGGGGACAGGGACGCGCAGCCACTTGCATCTGTCTACTTGTGCCTTCTCACCTAGGACTCCTTGGGGTTGACTGTACCACCGTACACTGTTATCCGCCCCCATTATTTTGAAAGTTCCCTGGACATATAGACCGTGACAGATATGTGTTACGTAATCCTCGATATTCGGGCCAGAGCTCCCGCCGTGCTGGGACTGAAGAAAAGGACAGCCCCGGCGGCCCGTGTTGTTTGCACCTGGGATGTGCCTGAGCCCCTGCATCCGTGGGCTTTGGTGTCGGGCCTGACGCAGTTGTGTGTGCATCGCCCAATGGGGTGCCCTTGAATGAGCCGGAGAGGGCCTGGCCCTGGTGTTTCTGGACCCTGCCTGATGCTCCATCCATTGCGGCGACTGAGTCTCTACAGAGTGGTGGACAGTCACTTACATGCCCTTGGGGGCGGGCGGTGTAGCAGCTGAACTAAATAACCGCCAGGAGGAAAGCAGTCCCTGTTGTTTAGGGTAAAATGCTGCCTAGATTCTGTATTGTTATGGATTTTGGTCTGGAAGCAGCAGCCATGGTCAGTCCCTGATGATCGCCTTGGGAAGAGGGGTTATACTGAGTTATCACTGCAGGTCTGGCACATAAATATGATTCTTTATCAGCAACCCCTGGGTAACACCTAGCGAACAATTCCACCCGGTCTTTCCGAGGGCAGGCAAACCCCAGGCGGTCCTGAACCTTGGAGAAACTGAGTATCTGAACAAGTCTCTTTTCTCTCCTTATTCTTTCTCATTATTTTAATGGCTATTCCTATTTTTTGCACCTCCTCTGATGACTTAACCACCAGATTTACCCCAAAGCTTGAGGCATTCAAAATGTTATTTCTAAATAGAAAATGGGGGTTCATAGAAAATCCTTAATCCATTCTCGAAGTCATCAACTGTAGTCTGACTTTCCTTTTCCCCCCTGAGGAATTTCCTTTTCCTGATATTTTGTGTGAATTTACCCTCAAGCTGTATATATACCAGGAAATAAACTCATAATCTCGATCCCAATTGATTTTCTATATAAAGAGAAGACCTAAATGTTCACACTCTAAAATCTAGTAAATTTTCCAATCTTCATTTAAGTCATGAGCCATCATGTCAGTCTTAAGATCTGTGAGTGCTCAAGTCGTGTCTCACTCTTTGTGACTCCATGGACTGTAGTCTGCCAGGTTCCTCTGTCCGTGGGATTTCCCAGGCAAGAATACTGGAGTGAGTTGCCATTTCCTTCTTCCGGGGGTCTTCCCAACCCAGGAATCGAACCTGTGTCTCTTGCATTGGCAGGTGGGATCTTTACCACTGAGTCATCAGGGAAGCCTGGCATAATGGGTACTCAACAAGTGTTTGTCAACTAAGCAAATGAGCAGCTTAAGCCTGAGTACAACTGGCCTCTCCTGCCAGGCTTAACCTGCTATCTTGTACATAACGCTCAGAAACTTTAATGATGCTCATGACACCCTGCTTAACATGCATTCACGGTATGAAAAAGACTGGGTACCTGACCATCAGATTTATCTTCTCTGTGTCTCTTGAGTTTCACAAGATGATAGGAAGGGAACTGATTGAACCTAGCTATTAGAATAGAACTGGTGAGAAACTAGTGTTAAAGGCAAGAAGAAATAAAGATCTGTCACATTCAGAGACCTGAGGATAATGTTAATTTTTAAAACTTTTCTGGTCACGCCATGCAGCATTATTGTTCAGTCAGTAGGTCGTGTCCAACTCTTTCTGACTCCATGGACTGCAGCACACCAGGCTTCCTTGTCCTTCACCACCTCCTGGAGTTTGCTCAAACTCATGTTCACTGAGTCAGTGATGCTATCCAACCGTCTCATTCTCCTTTGCCCCCTTCTCCTGCCCTCAGTGTTTCCTAGCATCAGGGTCTATCCCAGTAAGTCAGTTCTTTGCATCAAGTGGCTAAAGTATGGGAGCTTCAGCATCAGTCCTTCCAATGAATATTTAGGATTGATTTCCTTTAGGATTAACTGGTTTGCTCTCCTTGCCTTAAGGGACTCTCAGACCCAATTGAGCTTTGTCTATATATAACCGGAAAAACCTGAAATTTACCCTCAAGCTGTATATATACCAGGAAATAAACTCATAATCTCGATCCCAATTGATTTTCTATATAAAGAGAAGACCTAAATGTTCACACTCTAAAATCTAGTAAATTTTCCAATCTTCATTTAAGTCATGAGCCATCATGTCAGTCTTAAGATCTGTGAGTGCTCAAGTCGTGTCCCACTCTTTGTGACTCCATGGACTGTAGTCTGCCAGGTTCCTCTGTCCGTGGGATTTCCCAGGCAAGAATACTGGAGTGAGTTGCCATTTCCTTCTTCAGGGGGTCTTCCCAACCCAGGAATCGAACCTGTGTCTCTTGCATTGGCAGGTGGGATCTTTACCACTGAGTCATCAGGGAAGCCTGGCATAATGGGTACTCAACAAGTGTTTGTCAACTAAGCAAATGAGCAGCTTAAGCCTGAGTACAACTGGCCTCTCCTGCCAGGCTTAACCTGCTATCTTGTACATAACGCTCAGAAACTTTAATGATGCTCATGACACCCTGCTTAACATGCATTCACGGTATGAAAAAGACTGGGTACCTGACCATCAGATTTATCTTCTCTGTGTCTCTTGAGTTTCACAAGATGATAGGAAGGGAACTGATTGAACCTAGCTATTAGAATAGAACTGGTGAGAAACTAGTGTTAAAGGCAAGAAGAAATAAAGATCTGTCACATTCAGAGACCTGAGGATAATGTTAATTTTTAAAACTTTTCTGGTCACGCCATGCAGCATTATTGTTCAGTCAGTAGGTCGTGTCCAACTCTTTCTGACTCCATGGACTGCAGCACACCAGGCTTCCTTGTCCTTCACCACCTCCTGGAGTTTGCTCAAACTCATGTTCACTGAGTCAGTGATGCTATCCAACCGTCTCATTCTCCTTTGCCCCCTTCTCCTGCCCTCAGTGTTTCCTAGCATCAGGGTCTATCCCAGTAAGTCAGTTCTTTGCATCAAGTGGCTAAAGTATGGGAGCTTCAGCATCAGTCCTTCCAATGAATATTTAGGATTGATTTCCTTTAGGATTAACTGGTTTGCTCTCCTTGCTGCTTAAGGGACTCTCAGACGTCTTCTCCAGCACCAGAGATGAAAGCATCAGGTCTTCGGCCCTCAGCCACACAGCATGCAGAATCTTAGTTCTCTGACCAGGGATCAAACCCACATCCCCTGCATTGGAAGTATGGAGTCTTAGCCACTGGACCACCAGGGAATTCCCAGTGTTAAACTTTTTAATGCATGTCCTTAGAATCCTATATGTCTCATTTTAAAATGAAATTGTTTTACTTTTTCAAATACTGAATATATCTACATTATATAAAACATATCTACATTATATAAGTATCTCTATAATATAAAAATACAGTGTATACACAATATATAAAAATATTTTTGATCTATCATCTCACCACCGAGTTGGCCCCTGTGAAGATTTTGTTTATCCTATCTCATCAACGGTAGGATGCAAAATATCTCACTTCTTCGGGTTGCTGTGGCAACTCATGAATGGTGTCCGCCAGCTCCACTGAGGTCGAGGTCTCAAAGAGATTTGTGTTTGTTTTTGCCGCCATCTGAGACCACATCAAGCCCAGACTACTCTGAGTAACAAATTCTCTACTGGCGGTTCTTTGGGCCACGCTGGTAGTGTGATTTCAAAAATGCAAGCCAGTGCAGGCCCTACCTTGTCATTCTTAGGCGAGATTTTTTTTTTCCTCTGCATCCAATGACAAAGTTGAGACAAGCAAGCTTCCTTGCCTGACCTTCTCTGCATGGGAGGCTTATTCTGCAAAGCTGTGTAGATTATATCATCTTAGATTCCACATCATGGGCATTTTTTATTCTCAGTGGTATGCAAAAATAACAGTTCTTCTTAGAGACCTGAGGATAATGTTTCCACGCCATGCAGCATTATTGTTCAGTCCGTGTCCAACTCTTTCTGACTCCATGGACTGCAGCACACCAGGCTTCATTGTCCTTCACCACCTCCTGGAGTTTGCTCAAACTCATGTTCACTGAGTCAGTGATGCTATCCAACCGTCTCATTCTCCTTTGCCCCCTTCTCCTGCCCTCAGTGTTTCCTAGCATCAGGGTCTATCCCAGTAAGTCAGTTCTTTGCATCAAGTGGCTAAAGTATGGGAGCTTCAGCATCAGTCCTTCCAATGAATATTTAGGATTGATTTCCTTTAGGATTAACTGGTTTGCTCTCCTTGCTGCTTAAGGGACTCTCAGACGTCTTCTCCAGCACCAGAGATGAAAGCATCAGGTCTTCGGCCCTCAGCCACACAGCATGCAGAATCTTAGTTCTCTGACCAGGGATCAAACCCACATTCCCTGCATTGGAAGTATGGAGTCTTAGCCACTGGACCACCAGGGAATTCCCAGTGTTAAACTTTTTAATGCATGTCCTTAGAATCCTATATGTCTCATTTTAAAATGAAATTGTTTTACTTTTTCAAATACTGAATATATCTACATTATATAAAACATATCTACATTATATAAGTATCTCTATAATATAAAAATACAGTGTATACACAATATATAAAAATATTTTTGATCTATCATCTCACCACCGAGTTGGCCCCTGTGAAGATTTTGTTTATCCTATCTCATCAACGGTAGGATGCAAAATATCTCACTTCTTCGGGTTGCTGTGGCAACTCATGAATGGTGTCCGCCAGCTCCACTGAGGTCGAGGTCTCAAAGAGATTTGTGTTTGTTTTTGCCGCCATCTGAGACCACATCAAGCCCAGACTACTCTGAGTAACAAATTCTCTACTGGCGGTTCTTTGGGCCACGCTGGTAGTGTGATTTCAAAAATGCAAGCCAGTGCAGGCCCTACCTTGTCATTCTTAGGCGAGATTTTTTTTTTCCTCTGCATCCAATGACAAAGTTGAGACAAGCAAGCTTCCTTGCCTGACCTTCTCTGCATGGGAGGCTTATTCTGCAAAGCTGTGTAGATGATATCATCTTAGATTCCACATCATGGGCATTTTTTATTCTCAGTGGTATGCAAAAATAACAGTATCATTATGGTATATCTTAAATGATAGATTTAGATGTTTCCTTTTCAGTGTGTTTACATGTTGAAATAGTACTGTATATCAATTTTGCATTCTTTCCCCTTGATATCAAACTGTGAACAATTTGCCATTCTATTAGAAACTTCTTATACACATCATTTTACCGGTTTCCCTTGTATGCATTCTGAAAATTTACTTACCCATTCTCATTGTTGTACAGTCAAACACTCTTTTCGTTGTGGCTGAATTTCACTCTGAACTCACATGAGATACCTATTAAGTCCTGCTGTGAAGGAAACAGACATCCTTTCCCATCAAGCTTTCAGTCTAGCAAGCAAGGCAGCTATCAGGTGAAGAAATGAAATCTCGAATGAGGGGTGACAGGCAGGGCAAGCACAACCGGGCATTCAGGATGTGGACTTATTGCCAGGGGTGGCAATACGGGGTTAAGGGGCAGCCATGTTGTGATTGAACTGCCAGATTGTTGAGTCACAAGCGTATAAGGGCTTCAGTCTCATTTCCCTCTCGTGCCAATTAGTGCCATTTAAAATCTTTTTTTTTTGTCCAGTTGTCTGATGACTATGGCATTCTGTTTTAAGTTCATGTTTTGTGACTGAACCTAATCATGGTTTTGAAATAGATGTTGGTGATTTGTAGGTCCTCTTCAGAGTACCGTCAGAAGACACTGAAGAATTGTTATCAATTTGCGTGAGTTCTTTACGCAGCAAGAATGTTAATCTTGGCATTCCCTTGTGGCTCAGTGAATAAGAACCTGTCTGCCAATGGAGGAGACACAGGTTCGATCTCTGATCCAGGAAGATCCCACATACTGCAGAGCAGCTAAAACCCACACATCAACAAAGACCCAGCACAGCCAAAAATAAATAAATAAAAGTATCTTTTAAAAAAAAGAATGTTAATCTTTTGTCTGGCATAATTTCTGTTAATATGACTTATAACTTTCTGTATGGTTTCAATGCTGCATAATTGCTTTATGAAATATAGATACTGTAAACTTTAAATGATCAATTCCACATCATGGGCATTTTTTATTCTCAGTGGTATGCAAAAATAACAGTATCATTATGGTATATCTTAAATGATAGATTTAGATGTTTCCTTTTCAGTGTGTTTACATGTTGAAATAGTACTGTATATCAATTTTGCATTCTTTCCCCTTGATATCAAACTGTGAACAATTTGCCATTCTATTAGAAACTTCTTATACGCATCATTTTACCGGTTTCCCTTGTATGCATTCTGAAAATTTACTTACCCATTCTCATTGTTGTACAGTCAAACACTCTTTTCGTTGTGGCTGAATTTCACTCTGAACTCACATGAGATACCTATTAAGTCCTGCTGTGAAGGAAACAGACATCCTTTCCCATCAAGCTTTCAGTCTAGCAAGCAAGGCAGCTATCAGGTGAAGAAATGAAATCTCGAATGAGGGGTGACAGGCAGGGCAAGCACAACCGGGCATTCAGGATGTGGACTTATTGCCAGGGGTGGCAATACGGGGTTAAGGGGCAGCCATGTTGTGATTGAACTGCCAGATTGTTGAGTCACAAGCGTATAAGGGCTTCAGTCTCATTTCCCTCTCGTGCCAATTAGTGCCATTTAAAATCTTTTTTTTTTTGTCCAGTTGTCTGATGACTATGGCATTCTGTTTTAAGTTCATGTTTTGTGACTGAACCTAATCATGGTTTTGAAATAGATGTTGGTGATTTGTAGGTCCTCTTCAGAGTACCGTCAGAAGACACTGAAGAATTGTTATCAATTTGCATGAGTTCTTTACGCAGCAAGAATGTTAATCTTGGCATTCCCTTGTGGCTCAGTGAATAAGAACCTGTCTGCCAATGGAGGAGACACAGGTTCGATCTCTGATCCAGGAAGATCCCACATACTGCAGAGCAGCTAAAACCCACACATCAACAAAGACCCAGCACAGCCAAAAATAAATAAATAAAAGTATCTTTTAAAAAAAAGAATGTTAATCTTTTGTCTGGCATAATTTCTGTTAATATGACTTATAACTTTCTGTATGGTTTCAATGCTGCATAATTGCTTTATGAAATATAGAAAGTGTAAACTTTAAATAGTCAAACTTCTCAATTCTTTCTGTGATTCCTTATGTTAGTTTGACATTTGAGTTGGTCCCCACCCAGAAACCTGAGTAACATTCACTTGTGTGTTCTTCTAGTTAGTTATGATTGATTTTCCACATTTGATCTCTTAATCTATTCAAGGTTTTATTGATATGTGATATGAAGTGAGACTCCAAAAAATTTTTATTGAATAGTTAACAAATAATCACTATACCATTTATCAATGGTACCATTTATCATTTTGCTTCCTTTGATGTATAATTTCTCTTTAAAGTACAGCATTAAATTAGTGATATTTACTAATGGATGTATTCTTCATCATTGACCTGCCTGTTCTTACACTATTTAATACCACACTAATTATATATATTCCATGGACGTGACACAACTGAGCATGGATGCATGCATATAGTTATATATATATTATATTGTGTTTAGTCGCTAAGTCGTGTCTGACTCTGAGACCCCATGGACTGTAGCCCACCAGGCTCCTCTGTCCATGGGACTTTCCAGGCAAAAATAGTGAAGTGGCTTGCCATTTCCTACTCCAGGTGATCTTCCCAACCAAGGAATCAAACTCACATCTCTTGTGTCTCCTGTATTGGCAGGCAGGTTCACAATATGAAGTTTTATTTCTAGGAGAGGTAGTCTTCTCTCTTCACTCATTTTTTAAAAAGTCATCAGCTATGTCTTTGACAATCATTTTTCCAGTTGCAATTTAAAATCATTTTATCTAGTTTCAAAAAAAAATTACTGTGAATTGTTTTCATTTCAAACTATATGAGAACTGACCCCTAAACAATGCAGGTGTTTTTTTGTGTGTGGTTTTTTTTTTTTTTTTGGCTACTCTGGATTTTCACTGCTGCCACAGGCTCTTCTCTAGTTGCAGGGAGTGGGGATTACTCTTCAACTGAGGTAAGCAGGCCTCTTGTTGCAGTGACTTCTCTTGTTGTGGAACTCGGGCTCTAGGGCTCACAGGTTTCAGTAGTTGCGGCACATGGGCTTAGTTGCTCTGCAGCACATGGGGTCTTCTTGTTGCAGCGAATTTTATTGATGTGGAACTCGTGCTCTAGTGCACAAGGGCTTCAGTAGCTGTGGCACATGGACTCAATAGTTGCAGCTCTGAGGCTCTAGAGCACAAGCTCAATAGCTGTGGCGCACAGGCTCAGCTGCTCTGCAGCATGTGGGATCCACCCGGATCAGGGATCGAACCCGTGTCTCCTGCACTAGCAGGCGAACTCCCCACCGCTGAGCTACCAGGAAGCCCAACAATGCAGGTTTGAACTGCATGAATCCACATATATGTGGACTTTTCTCAGTAGTAAATGCTACAGTGCTGCACCATTCCTGGTTGGTTGAAAGCACAGGTGAGGAACCGTGGTCACAGAGGCATCTCAGATACAAACTCTAAGTCACATGTGGATTTCTGACCGTGCAGAACCGGGGGCCCCAACCCTCGTGCTGTTCAAGGCGCTCTAATGGGGTTCATCATTGACCTGCCTGTTCTTACCTTTTTAAAATATTATTTTTTGGACGTGACACAACTGAGCATGGATGCATGCATATAGTTATATATATATTATATTGTGTTTAGTCGCTAAGTCGTGTCTGACTCTGAGACCCCATGGACTGTAGCCCACCAGGCTCCTCTGTCCATGGGACTTTCCAGGCAAAAATAGTGAAGTGGCTTGCCATTTCCTACTCCAGGTGATCTTCCCAACCAAGGAATCAAACTCACATCTCTTGTGTCTCCTGTATTGGCAGGCAGGTTCACAATATGAAGTTTTATTTCTAGGAGAGGTAGTCTTCTCTCTTCACTCATTTTTTAAAAAGTCATCAGCTATGTCTTTGACAATCATTTTTCCAGTTGCAATTTAAAATCATTTTATCTAGTTTCAAAAAAAAATTACTGTGAATTGTTTTCATTTCAAACTATATGAGAACTGACCCCTAAACAATGCAGGTGTTTTTTTGTGTGTGGTTTTTTTTTTTTTTTTTTTTTTTTTGGCTACTCTGGATTTTCACTGCTGCCACAGGCTCTTCTCTAGTTGCAGGGAGTGGGGATTACTCTTCAACTGAGGTAAGCAGGCCTCTTGTTGCAGTGACTTCTCTTGTTGTGGAACTCGGGCTCTAGGGCTCACAGGTTTCAGTAGTTGCGGCACATGGGCTTAGTTGCTCTGCAGCACATGGGGTCTTCTTGTTGCAGCGAATTTTATTGATGTGGAACTCGTGCTCTAGTGCACAAGGGCTTCAGTAGCTGTGGCACATGGACTCAATAGTTGCAGCTCTGAGGCTCTAGAGCACAAGCTCAATAGCTGTGGCGCACAGGCTCAGCTGCTCTGCAGCATGTGGGATCCACCCGGATCAGGGATCGAACCCGTGTCTCCTGCACTAGCAGGCGAACTCCCCACCGCTGAGCTACCAGGGAAGCCCAACAATGCAGGTTTGAACTGCATGAATCCACATATATGTGGACTTTTCTCAGTAGTAAATGCTACAGTGCTGCACCATTCCTGGTTGGTTGAAAGCACAGGTGAGGAACCGTGGTCACAGAGGCATCTCAGATACAAACTCTAAGTCACATGTGGATTTCTGACCGTGCAGAACAGGGAGCCCCAACCCTCGTGCTGTTCAAGGCGCATCTGTACCTATTTAATACAGAAGTGTCAACATCTCTCTATAACTAAGTTCTTTCATTCTCTCTGTCAGGAAGTCTTCCGTCCCTGTAAGGAACAGGTCATCCTGCCTCCACCATCAGTCTGAATAATTAGTTGACCAGGGCAAATACTAGTGGTCCAGAGTGTAGACCATGGAACAAGCTGAGATTTAGAATGTGAATGATGGAGGTGGCACATTTACTTATACATTAGCCCACACAACAGTAACGTCAGCCCCATCTGCACTGAAGCGTCTATGCTGCAGGCATTTGGAGTGACCCAAGCTGAAAGCACAGTGAAGCTCATAATACAGAAATCAACCCTAAGCGAAATCAACCCTGAATATTCATTGGAAGGAATGATGCTGAAACTGATGCTCCAGTACTTTGGCCACCAGATGTGAAGAGATGACTCACTGGAATACAGACCGATGTTGGGAAAAATAGAAGCCTAAAGGAGAAGGGGTCGACAGAGGGCGAGATGGTTGGATGGCATCACTGAGTCAACAGACATGAATTTGAGCAAGCTCTGGGAGATGGTGTGAAGGACAGGGAAGCCTGGTGTGCTGTACTCCAGGGGTTACAAAGTGTTGGACACAGCCGAGCAACTGAACTGAACTGAACAGAAGCTGAGTTCTGGTTGAGTTAGAAGTGGTGTAAGGATTAATGATAGAATATATATTCAAAATTATTAAGTTATTTAAAATAAATACATTCCTCCCTTTTAGGCCTCTCAGGTTTGCAATGGGGTTGGAAATTAAACATCTGAAACCTGATAAATACATTTACTAGCACCCGGATCAGGGATCGAACCCGTGTCTCCTGCACTAGCAGGCGAACTCCCCACCGCTGAGCTACCAGGAAGCCCAACAATGCAGGTTTGAACTGCATGAATCCACATATATGTGGACTTTTCTCAGTAGTAAATGCTACAGTGCTGCACCATTCCTGGTTGGTTGAAAGCACAGGTGAGGAACCGTGGTCACAGAGGCATCTCAGATACAAACTCTAAGTCACATGTGGATTTCTGACCGTGCAGAACAGGGAGCCCCAACCCTCGTGCTGTTCAAGGCGCATCTGTACCTATTTAATACAGAAGTGTCAACATCTCTCTATAACTAAGTTCTTTCATTCTCTCTGTCAGGAAGTCTTCCGTCCCTGTAAGGAACAGGTCATCCTGCCTCCACCATCAGTCTGAATAATTAGTTGACCAGGGCAAATACTAGTGGTCCAGAGTGTAGACCATGGAACAAGCTGAGATTTAGAATGTGAATGATGGAGGTGGCACATTTACTTATACATTAGCCCACACAACAGTAACGTCAGCCCCATCTGCACTGAAGCGTCTATGCTGCAGGCATTTGGAGTGACCCAAGCTGAAAGCACAGTGAAGCTCATAATACAGAAATCAACCCTAAGCGAAATCAACCCTGAATATTCATTGGAAGGAATGATGCTGAAACTGATGCTCCAGTACTTTGGCCACCAGATGTGAAGAGATGACTCACTGGAATACAGACCGATGTTGGGAAAAATAGAAGCCTAAAGGAGAAGGGGTCGACAGAGGGCGAGATGGTTGGATGGCATCACTGAGTCAACAGACATGAATTTGAGCAAGCTCTGGGAGATGGTGTGAAGGACAGGGAAGCCTGGTGTGCTGTACTCCAGGGGTTACAAAGTGTTGGACACAGCCGAGCAACTGAACTGAACTGAACAGAAGCTGAGTTCTGGTTGAGTTAGAAGTGGTGTAAGGATTAATGATAGAATATATATTCAAAATTATTAAGTTATTTAAAATAAATACATTCCTCCCTTTTAGGCCTCTCAGGTTTGCAATGGGGTTGGAAATTAAACATCTGAAACCTGATAAAAGGTACTCATTTGACAGTAGGGTCCATCATGTAGATACATAGAATGCATAGTGTGTGCCTTGATTCACAGCAGGTTCTGTGTGTGCCAAGCCTTATTCCAGGTGATAGAAAAACAGCATCATGCATCATGCAAGAGTTAAGTCCCTGTTCTCATGGAATTTAGATTCTACTGGGGATGGGGGAGACAACTTTTTCAACCAACCATTGAATACATGGTGTAGTGGTAAGTGCTCTGAAGAAACATGGAACAGGGTAAGGGACCAGTGCATGAGAGATGGGGTGGTTGGGGAAGACCTCACAGAGAAGTGACCTGTGAACACACACCTGGAGGAAGCGATGGGGTGAGTGAGAGGTGTGGGAAAGGGCTTCATGTGTGGAGGGACAGTGAGAAGACTAGGGCAGGATGTGGCGGCAAGGGTGGGTGGCAGGAATCAGACTGTGGGGTGACCTCTCTGGCCCCCAGGGACCTCATTTAGGGCCTGGCTCTATACTCGTAGTGAAACGGGAGCCCTGGAGGATCTGAGTGCAGGATGCTCTGAAAAAGATCCCTTCGGCTGCTGGGTAGACTGGGGACAGGAGGAAAGCAGGGGACGCCAGTGAGAGGACCCTGAGAGAACTGAAAGAATTTCTTGGGGACTGGATCCATGGTTGAAGAGAAAGAGAGTAGTTGACGATCACTCACAGATTTTTCACGTTGTCATTCACTGAGAAATGAAAAATTGTGGGAGGAATAGGTTTGGTTGGAAAGATCAGGAGTTTGGTTTCAGACCTGTTGAGACAGAGATGCCTATTAGACAACCAGAGATTTGATGAGGTAGCTCTAAGTCTGAAGTTCAACAGAGAGGTCTGTGATGCAGAGATAAACTCAAAGGTCACCCACTGACATACAGGGTTCAAAGTTATCAGCTGGATGATATTCCAAGGAAGTGAATATGCACACAGAAAAGTGTGGGGGACTGAGTTCAGGGACCTCCAGAGTGCAGGGATCAGGAGATAGAGAGTGAGCAAAGCACTCAAGCATGTTCTGGTTGAGTTAGAAGTGGTGTAAGGATTAATGATAGAATATATATTCAAAATTATTAAGTTATTTAAAATAAATACATTCCTCCCTTTTAGGCCTCTCAGGTTTGCAATGGGGTTGGAAATTAAACATCTGAAACCTGATAAAAGGTACTCATTTGACAGTAGGGTCCATCATGTAGATACATAGAATGCATAGTGTGTGCCTTGATTCACAGCAGGTTCTGTGTGTGCCAAGCCTTATTCCAGGTGATAGAAAAACAGCATCATGCATCATGCAAGAGTTAAGTCCCTGTTCTCATGGAATTTAGATTCTACTGGGGATGGGGGAGACAACTTTTTCAACCAACCATTGAATACATGGTGTAGTGGTAAGTGCTCTGAAGAAACATGGAACAGGGTAAGGGACCAGTGCATGAGAGATGGGGTGGTTGGGGAAGACCTCACAGAGAAGTGACCTGTGAACACACACCTGGAGGAAGCGATGGGGTGAGTGAGAGGTGTGGGAAAGGGCTTCATGTGTGGAGGGACAGTGAGAAGACTAGGGCAGGATGTGGCGGCAAGGGTGGGTGGCAGGAATCAGACTGTGGGGTGACCTCTCTGGCCCCCAGGGACCTCATTTAGGGCCTGGCTCTATACTCGTAGTGAAACGGGAGCCCTGGAGGATCTGAGTGCAGGATGCTCTGAAAAAGATCCCTTCGGCTGCTGGGTAGACTGGGGACAGGAGGAAAGCAGGGGACGCCAGTGAGAGGACCCTGAGAGAACTGAAAGAATTTCTTGGGGACTGGATCCATGGTTGAAGAGAAAGAGAGTAGTTGACGATCACTCACAGATTTTTCACGTTGTCATTCACTGAGAAATGAAAAATTGTGGGAGGAATAGGTTTGGTTGGAAAGATCAGGAGTTTGGTTTCAGACCTGTTGAGACAGAGATGCCTATTAGACAACCAGAGATTTGATGAGGTAGCTCTAAGTCTGAAGTTCAACAGAGAGGTCTGTGATGCAGAGATAAACTCAAAGGTCACCCACTGACATACAGGGTTCAAAGTTATCAGCTGGATGATATTCCAAGGAAGTGAATATGCACACAGAAAAGTGTGGGGGACTGAGTTCAGGGACCTCCAGAGTGCAGGGATCAGGAGATAGAGAGTGAGCAAAGCACTCAAGCATGTTCTGGATGGATTTAAATGTATATATAATATAATATATGCATATGTATACATATATAGGGATTTACTTGCTAAAATCTTTAGGTGTCATTTTAAACATTTTAATAAGTAGGTATCTATTGCAAAGATTAAATAATTGAATTAAATTAAATTAGTTATTTAATTAAATAATTAAATTGTCTCCCCCATCCATCCCCAATGGAATAATGATAAGCAGCAATTTCCTTCTTTTCTAATCCCCTCTTCCCTACTTTCTTCTGAGAGGCTAATACTTTAAGTTCTAGTCTTTAGGGTTTCTGCTGGTTACCTCCTGTGGAAGAGCTTTAACTCCTAATTACACGTTGACAAAACATTGAAAATTTGCTTTTCCTAATTTTACGAAGGCAAATTTTCAGTGTGTGGAGCTTGCCATTGGATCAGAAGTATGAAGAAATGACTGAGTATGTTAGAGCCAGTTTCTTGGGACTTCCTGACCCATCTCACGAGAGAGAGAGGGAGGAGAGGGAGGAGAGAGAGAGAGAGAGAGAGAGGGAGAAAGAGAGAGAGAGAGAGAGAAGACTGAGTATGTTAGAGCCAGTTTCTTGGGACTTCCTGACCCATCCCACGAGAGAGAGAGGGAGGAGAGAGAGAGAGAGAGAGAGTGTCAAGACTGAGGCACGACAGACCCAGCTCTTACAATGAATCTTTTCCATCCCTAATAAGTGATCAGCCTAGTCAGTCTGTATCATTTCAAACTCTCTGCTCCTTAGAGTAGGGACAGTACAGGAGGCATCTCTAAACTCCTGGGCTGTCTAGTTAGAGCTCTATTGCTGTTTTAAGAAGAATATGGTCTTGTGAGTGAGTGCTGTTAATGATTGATGTGATTATCACTCGATGGAACACAACTGACCGGTGTTGCTTCTGTGCCTATTAGACAACCAGAGATTTGATGAGGTAGCTCTAAGTCTGAAGTTCAACAGAGAGGTCTGTGATGCAGAGATAAACTCAAAGGTCACCCACTGACATACAGGGTTCAAAGTTATCAGCTGGATGATATTCCAAGGAAGTGAATATGCACACAGAAAAGTGTGGGGGACTGAGTTCAGGGACCTCCAGAGTGCAGGGATCAGGAGATAGAGAGTGAGCAAAGCACTCAAGCATGTTCTGGATGGATTTAAATGTATATATAATATAATATATGCATATGTATACATATATAGGGATTTACTTGCTAAAATCTTTAGGTGTCATTTTAAACATTTTAATAAGTAGGTATCTATTGCAAAGATTAAATAATTGAATTAAATTAAATTAGTTATTTAATTAAATAATTAAATTGTCTCCCCCATCCATCCCCAATAGAATAATGATAAGCAGCAATTTCCTTCTTTTCTAATCCCCTCTTCCCTACTTTCTTCTGAGAGGCTAATACTTTAAGTTCTAGTCTTTAGGGTTTCTGCTGGTTACCTCCTGTGGAAGAGCTTTAACTCCTAATTACACGTTGACAAAACATTGAAAATTTGCTTTTCCTAATTTTACGAAGGCAAATTTTCAGTGTGTGGAGCTTGCCATTGGATCAGAAGTATGAAGAAATGACTGAGTATGTTAGAGCCAGTTTCTTGGGACTTCCTGACCCATCTCACGAGAGAGAGAGGGAGGAGAGGGAGGAGAGAGAGAGAGAGAGAGGGAGAAAGAGAGAGAGAGAGAGAGAAGACTGAGTATGTTAGAGCCAGTTTCTTGGGACTTCCTGACCCATCCCACGAGAGAGAGAGGGAGGAGAGAGAGAGAGAGAGAGAGTGTCAAGACTGAGGCACGACAGACCCAGCTCTTACAATGAATCTTTTCCATCCCTAATAAGTGATCAGCCTAGTCAGTCTGTATCATTTCAAACTCTCTGCTCCTTAGAGTAGGGACAGTACAGGAGGCATCTCTAAACTCCTGGGCTGTCTAGTTAGAGCTCTATTGCTGTTTTAAGAAGAATATGGTCTTGTGAGTGAGTGCTGTTAATGATTGATGTGATTATCACTCGATGGAACACAACTGACCGGTGTTGCTTCTGTGTACTCTCTCTTAGTTGGGGGAGGAGATCAAGAGAAAGTCCTGTTCAAGGCTCCTGGCTTTGCTGACCATCCTCCTCCTGGGAAGAGGCTGTTAGGAGCTCGGAGCACCTGGAACCCCTGCTGGGATGCGTCCAGGCCCGGGACAGCCTCGCCCATCTGGAACTGCTCCCGGTCACTGCCACGGGCGGATCCAGCCAGGATGGTAAACAATACATGCCGGTAATAACAAGTTCTGCTTTTCTCTAAGTTACTGCAAATTTTCCCTGCAGGGTTGAAGCAACACTTCCGGTTATGGTGAGAGACAGAGCCAGATGAGGACAAGGAAGACAATGGGGTTGAAGCCTGAGGGACCTTAGAAACATCACTGCCTAGACTTCCCTTTTCCTCAGTGAGCTGGAGGTGATTCCTCCATGTATAAACAAGAAGCACTGGCACTTTTCTGAGAACCTTGACTGCTGCACTGTTTCCTCAATAGGGCCCATTCTGGAACTAAAGAGCACCTCTATCACTCTGGACTACCCTCAAGTGTGTCTCTGATCTTCAAATTCCAGGCCCAACAGCCCAAGGCCCAGAGAACTGCTCTCTGCTTAAGTCGACTTCAAGTCTTAACTTCCCATCCAGGCATCTGCCAGCTTCCCAGAAAGCCTGGCAGTAAAAATGTCCAGTTCAGACCTCCCAATGCGTCCCAGTGGGGCAGTCATATCAAAGACACCATGATCCAACACTGGTGTTTTTCAGAGTCTGGAATCACTCAGTCTTAATTCAGTCTTCAATAAATAATGTGACGGCGCTTCATTTTGGCTTGTTCAGACATTCTTTTACATTTCTCCCTCCTGACTGAGGAGAAGAGCAGGGTAGCATGTCCCTCCTCAGAGCAACAGACTCTCAGATATTTTCCACAGCCTTAGTCTTACTTTTGAAAAGGAATGGTAAGCCTCAAAGATGAATGTAAGTTTGAATCTCTTGCAAATCCAATTGAAAGGAGCTGGATTTTCCTGTTTCTGTTCTTCCCATCAGTGCTTCAAAGACCTCAGAGCTGAGGTTTGATCAGAGCTCTGAGTCCAAGGGCTTTCTCATCACTCAGCAGGGTCTGCAGAAGGAAAGCTTCCCCCAGGCACATGGTTTGGGGAACCCAGCCTCACAATGCAAAGTGGACTTCCTCCTTATCCATCTTACTCCTGGGAACAGGACTTTTTACTCCTCGCAATAGGAGCTCGGCACCTGGAACCCCTGCTGGGACTCGCCACCCCGATCTGGAACTGCTCCCGGTCACTCCACGCCAGGATGGTAAACAATACATGCCGGTAATAACAAGTTCTGCTTTTCTCTAAGTTACTGCAAATTTTCCCTGCAGGGTTGAAGCAACACTTCCGGTTATGGTGAGAGACAGAGCCAGATGAGGACAAGGAAGACAATGGGGTTGAAGCCTGAGGGACCTTAGAAACATCACTGCCTAGACTTCCCTTTTCCTCAGTGAGCTGGAGGTGATTCCTCCATGTATAAACAAGAAGCACTGGCACTTTTCTGAGAACCTTGACTGCTGCACTGTTTCCTCAATAGGGCCCATTCTGGAACTAAAGAGCACCTCTATCACTCTGGACTACCCTCAAGTGTGTCTCTGATCTTCAAATTCCAGGCCCAACAGCCCAAGGCCCAGAGAACTGCTCTCTGCTTAAGTCGACTTCAAGTCTTAACTTCCCATCCAGGCATCTGCCAGCTTCCCAGAAAGCCTGGCAGTAAAAATGTCCAGTTCAGACCTCCCAATGCGTCCCAGTGGGGCAGTCATATCAAAGACACCATGATCCAACACTGGTGTTTTTCAGAGTCTGGAATCACTCAGTCTTAATTCAGTCTTCAATAAATAATGTGACGGCGCTTCATTTTGGCTTGTTCAGACATTCTTTTACATTTCTCCCTCCTGACTGAGGAGAAGAGCAGGGTAGCATGTCCCTCCTCAGAGCAACAGACTCTCAGATATTTTCCACAGCCTTAGTCTTACTTTTGAAAAGGAATGGTAAGCCTCAAAGATGAATGTAAGTTTGAATCTCTTGCAAATCCAATTGAAAGGAGCTGGATTTTCCTGTTTCTGTTCTTCCCATCAGTGCTTCAAAGACCTCAGAGCTGAGGTTTGATCAGAGCTCTGAGTCCAAGGGCTTTCTCATCACTCAGCAGGGTCTGCAGAAGGAAAGCTTCCCCCAGGCACATGGTTTGGGGAACCCAGCCTCACAATGCAAAGTGGACTTCCTCCTTATCCATCTTACTCCTGGGAACAGGACTTTCCTGCAGCACCTAAGTCCTCGTAAAGATATGGAAAATATTCCAACTTCAAAAAAAGTCCAATACTGAGTATATTTTCACAAAACTGAGATGCATTAATTTTATTTTCCCAAGTCCATTCAAAAACGGTTTATGGGGCACCCACAATGTGCTCCACTTTCAGGGAAAAATTCTCCCTCTATTTCCTCTTAATGCCACAGATTACATGGGTTTCCCTTCTGACATCTCGTCTCAACCGTGATGGCAAGCTCTGTGCCTGGGATGGATGCCTGTGGCAGTAACATGCGCTGAAGCCGACGATGGAACCTTGTCCCAATGCAAAGAAGATAAGGACAAAGAGTAAAGAATGACACCAAAGACAGTGGAACTGTGGGCCGGATGTAAGATGTGCACATCCAGAGACCTTTCACGCCGTCAAAGTCAACAACTGCCCAGTCCCCATTTGGGCAGTTCTACTTTCCAAATTGACAATATTTTTTGTACTTGTTATTATAACTAGTTGGGCTTCCAAGCTGGTGCTAGTGGTAAAGCACCTGCCTGTTAAAGCAAGAGATGCGGGTTTGACCCTAGGTAGGGAAGATCCCCTGGAGAAGGAAATGACAACCCGCTCCAGTATTCTTGCTTAGAGAATTCTATGGACAGAGGAACCTGGTGGTCTACAGTCCATGGGGCCACAAAGAGTTGGACATGACTGAATAGGCTTAGCATGCACACACGCATTATACTTAGCTATTATAAAGCCTTAGCCACAATCATCTGCTGAGTGATAATACATAGAAGGTGAATGGTACAAATTTCTGATAGCATTCCTGGTGATAACATAAGATGTCAGTCATCATGATGGCACAGCTGCCACCCTAGGCAAACAGTGCAGTCCTAAATAGAGGTAATCGAGAATTCTAGCAAAGCAGAGAGCAAAGGCAGGCGTGACAGTAAACCCAACAAAAATACCAGCCCTTGTGCTCCATATGCAGGCTACAGTAAGACTATTTCAGGTTAGTCTCATCCCACCTGAGAGAAGAACCAGTCTCCAGCTAGGCACATGGTTTGGGGAACCCAGCCTCACAATGCAAAGTGGACTTCCTCCTTATCCATCTTACTCCTGGGAACAGGACTTTCCTGCAGCACCTAAGTCCTCGTAAAGATATGGAAAATATTCCAACTTCAAAAAAAGTCCAATACTGAGTATATTTTCACAAAACTGAGATGCATTAATTTTATTTTCCCAAGTCCATTCAAAAACGGTTTATGGGGCACCCACAATGTGCTCCACTTTCAGGGAAAAATTCTCCCTCTATTTCCTCTTAATGCCACAGATTACATGGGTTTCCCTTCTGACATCTCGTCTCAACCGTGATGGCAAGCTCTGTGCCTGGGATGGATGCCTGTGGCAGTAACATGCGCTGAAGCCGACGATGGAACCTTGTCCCAATGCAAAGAAGATAAGGACAAAGAGTAAAGAATGACACCAAAGACAGTGGAACTGTGGGCCGGATGTAAGATGTGCACATCCAGAGACCTTTCACGCCGTCAAAGTCAACAACTGCCCAGTCCCCATTTGGGCAGTTCTACTTTCCAAATTGACAATATTTTTTGTACTTGTTATTATAACTAGTTGGGCTTCCAAGCTGGTGCTAGTGGTAAAGCACCTGCCTGTTAAAGCAAGAGATGCGGGTTTGACCCTAGGTAGGGAAGATCCCCTGGAGAAGGAAATGACAACCCGCTCCAGTATTCTTGCTTAGAGAATTCTATGGACAGAGGAACCTGGTGGTCTACAGTCCATGGGGCCACAAAGAGTTGGACATGACTGAATAGGCTTAGCATGCACACACGCATTATACTTAGCTATTATAAAGCCTTAGCCACAATCATCTGCTGAGTGATAATACATAGAAGGTGAATGGTACAAATTTCTGATAGCATTCCTGGTGATAACATAAGATGTCAGTCATCATGATGGCACAGCTGCCACCCTAGGCAAACAGTGCAGTCCTAAATAGAGGTAATCGAGAATTCTAGCAAAGCAGAGAGCAAAGGCAGGCGTGACAGTAAAACCCAACAAAAATACCAGCCCTTGTGCTCCATATGCAGGCTACAGTAAGACTATTTCAGGTTAGTCTCATCCCACCTGAGAGAAGAACCAGTCTCCAGCTGGCCTGGAGAGCTGAGAATGACTGGCCTATGACCCTGAGTGGGGAAAACTGATCAGGACCGAGGCTGTAGTGAAGGAATTATATCACATGGCCTCCTCGTTTGTAAATAAGAACCCCACTCCAAAGCCCAGAATCTCAGTTAACAGGAGTTTCTTTGTGAAAAAGTGGAAGTGTTAGTCGCTCAGTCGTGTCTAACTCTTTGCAACCTCATGAACTGTAGCTCACCAGGCTCTTCTATCCTTGGGACTTCCAAGGATAGAGAACACTGCAGTGGGTAGCTCTTCCCTTCTCCAGAGGATCTTCCTGACCCCCAGGGATCAGACCCAGGTCTTCTGCATTGCAGGCAGATTCTTTACCCTCTAAGCCACCGGGGAAGCCTGTGGGATGCCAAATTTCTGACCAAGGTGAGCAGGGAGCTGCCCTGTGGAGTGATGTGGAAAGCTGGCATGGCAGGAAGGACTGGGAAGGACACTCGCACCTTCCCAGTCCCTCCCAGGTGTAGGCACGCCTACAAAAATCTGGGGCATAAAGGAGGCATTTAGCTGAAAAGACACTTTCATATCCCTCCCCCACCCTGTCACTCTTCACCTGGATTAAGCTCCTCATGAGTCTGGGTGGGGAATGGGAAAGGAGGGAGAGGGCAGAAAGGGGTGGGGTAGAGGGACTGGTGAAGAGAGAGAAGATGGGAAGCCGGTGACAGGCAGTGGGTGGCCAAAGACCATCAAGAGAAGGGACCCTGAATTTGTTTCATTCAAGACCAAACTTGGGACTTCCCTGGGTGTCCGATGGCTAAGAATACCCCCATCAAAGCAGGGGACCCACGTTCAATCCTTGGTCAGAGAGCTAGACCCAACATGCTGCAGCCTGGAGCTCGCATCCACAACTGAAACCTAGCACAGCCCAATTAAAAACCAAACAACAAACGCAGCCTCTCCTCTCCTCTCACTCTGAGTCCGCATCTGTCATGAAAATAATTCCTCATGTCCAGCCCCTCCAGAGTCTCCCCTGGTCCAGGAGCTCGTGTACATTAATGCCCTTTTTCACAGACTGTCTTTCACATGGTTTCTCCTACAAAGTGATATCAGTGGCCTTTTTTTTTTTTCTTTTTTTCCTGCAAGAGTTTTTCCTACCCTCCCCAGAAGAACCATTCTGAGAAAGACATTCAATAATGTGTGTAAAAGATATCTACACAGGAAGAAAACACACTTTACAAAATAAGGCATTTGGGGTCCAAGCAATCGCCATTTTCTAGTAATACATATATCTGTCTCTATGTGTTGCTGATCTTCCTACATTTCTGTCTTTCTTTTCTTTTTTGGATAAAAATGTGCCTGGTTTTCTAAAAGCCTTAACTGCTAACACCTAGGGGTGGGAGGAGCATGTGGACATGCCTGAATTAGGACAGGTGTGTCTGGTGGAGACCTCAGGTGTGTCTCTTTTAGCGCGATGAACTCCAGCCCAGACATGTTAGCAGCTGTTTAAGGATCATTATGATAGCCAAGTGATACAGAATTCTAAGGAGCTGCTATTAGCTGATCACTGGGTGAGTGGGGAATGGGGAGTCTGGGAGAGGAAAGGGCAATGGTAGGTGGAAAAGGGTGAAAACAATGTCTTTCCAATAATAAGCTTGCTCCCAAATAGCTGATGTGTGTTTTTGAAGCCCTGCTAAAGTAAAGAATCCAAGTGTCTTTCTAGTAGTTTGTAGCATGTGGGCTCAGGGAGATGGTAGGAGTTCTACACATAAATTGGACTTAATTGCTCAAAGACTTACTGGAGCCTTCTTTAATCAGAATGGAAATAAGGAAATGCTGAGATCGTACCAGTGCACGGTACTTAAGGGAGAAAACCAATGGTGTGCTCTGTGTAGCTGTGGGTTGCAGAAGGAAGGCGGGGCTAGGGTTGGGGAACGTGTCCTCTTACGCTCTTTCTCCTCCTTGTTTCTGAATTCCGTAGTGTTTCCTCCTGATAGGCCTATTTGTCCAGGCGGTAAAGCTCTTTGGCTGAGATGGGTGACATCGAGAACAGAGAACTGGGGTAAACTTCTCCTGCGTCTGGGGGGGGTGACTGTCATGAAAATAATTCCTCATGTCCAGCCCCTCCAGAGTCTCCCCTGGTCCAGGAGCTCGTGTACATTAATGCCCTTTTTCACAGACTGTCTTTCACATGGTTTCTCCTACAAAGTGATATCAGTGGCCTTTTTTTTTTTCTGTTTTTCCTGCAAGAGTTTTTCCTACCCTCCCCAGAAGAACCATTCTGAGAAAGACATTCAATAATGTGTGTAAAAGATATCTACACAGGAAGAAAACACACTTTACAAAATAAGGCATTTGGGGTCCAAGCAATCGCCATTTTCTAGTAATACATATATCTGTCTCTATGTGTTGCTGATCTTCCTACATTTCTGTCTTTCTTTTCTTTTTTGGATAAAAATGTGCCTGGTTTTCTAAAAGCCTTAACTGCTAACACCTAGGGGTGGGAGGAGCATGTGGACATGCCTGAATTAGGACAGGTGTGTCTGGTGGAGACCTCAGGTGTGTCTCTTTTAGCGCGATGACCTCCAGCCCAGACATGTTAGCAGCTGTTTAAGGATCATTATGATAGCCAAGTGATACAGAATTCTAAGGAGCTGCTATTAGCTGATCACTGGGTGAGTGGGGAATGGGGAGTCTGGGAGAGGAAAGGGCAATGGTAGGTGGAAAAGGGTGAAAACAATGTCTTTCCAATAATAAGCTTGCTCCCAAATAGCTGATGTGTGTTTTTGAAGCCCTGCTAAAGTAAAGAATCCAAGTGTCTTTCTAGTAGTTTGTAGCATGTGGGCTCAGGGAGATGGTAGGAGTTCTACACATAAATTGGACTTAATTGCTCAAAGACTTACTGGAGCCTTCTTTAATCAGAATGGAAATAAGGAAATGCTGAGATCGTACCAGTGCACGGTACTTAAGGGAGAAAACCAATGGTGTGCTCTGTGTAGCTGTGGGTTGCAGAAGGAAGGCGGGGCTAGGGTTGGGGAACGTGTCCTCTTACGCTCTTTCTCCTCCTTGTTTCTGAATTCCGTAGTGTTTCCTCCTGATAGGCCTATTTGTCCAGGCGGTAAAGCTCTTTGGCTGAGATGGGTGACATCGACGAGAACAGAGAACTGAAGCAGAAGTTAAACTTCTCCTGCTGTGAAGAGGAGCATGAGGATAAGGGGCAGGAGGAAGTCCAGGAGAGTGAGGAGGCCCAGAGCCAAACCCCAGAGAGGCCTGGGGATCAGGCTTCAGGGGTGAAGCTCACGCCCCCCAGGACTCCCCTGAATAAGGAGCAGGACCTCGGCACACTTTGGGAAAGAGACCAAGCGAGGCCAGACCAGGGTCCCAGGACTCCAGTGTCCCACTTGCCCCCCTGTCCTGAGACACCACCAGCCCCGCCAGACAAGGGGCGGCAATCACGCTGGGAGAGCCCCTTCACTCCCAAAGTAAGTCTGCTGTTGGGGGGAGAGAGGGTCACCAAGGCCTGTGATGGAGAACGAGGGCTCAGTTTTAGGTGTGTGGCCAATCTGTTTCCCGCACTGGATATGTCTTCAATTGCACATCTGTTGGTGAAAATGAAGAATTTAAAGCTACTAGAAAACAGCCATGTGTCTTGCCAGCTATCTTCTCAAAACCACTGGTGTAGGTCACAAATAAACCTTGGATGGGGAAAATGTTCCTGGTGAAAAAATATTGGAGCTGGAAAAAATACTGAGTTCTACAGGCCAACTTGTACTCTGTGGATGTTTAGTCATTCAGTCGTGTCCAACTCTTTGCAAGTCCACAGACCGTAGCCTACCTGGCTCCTCTGTCCATGGGATTTCCCAGGCGAGAAGACTGGAGTGGGCTGCTTTTTCCTTCTCCAGGGGATTTTCCCAGCCCAGGGATCTAACCCACATCTCCCGCATTGGCAGGTAGATTCTCAACCTCTAAGCCACTGTGAAAGCCCAACCTATACTCTACCTAGAAGACAACCAAGGTCTTAGCAGAGAAACTGGCCTATTACTCAGCTAATGGCAGAGAAAGGACTAGATATACCATCTTTGGAGTTTGGTTTATTGTTCTTTCCAACTGGTTCTATTTTTCTGTGATTATTTACTATTATTTCCTAGTATGTTTACTTCCCTGTTTGAATATATATATATATCTTTGCTAATGCTTTTTTTCTGAAATAAGTGCTCACCTTTTCTTGGTCTAGTGAGGTACAGGCTTTTACAGGTGAACAAAGAGGTAACTTGATACTACTTTATAAGCTGAGGATGGCCAAGAAGTGAAGGTTCCAAGAAAGCATATTCCTTTATTTTGGCTGCGATTGGTCTCCTATTATATTGTTCCTGTTATTAAAGCTAGGCTCGGGCAGGGGCACCTCTGAGAGCCTGGCGGCGTGGTGTGTGAGCCTGAGGCCTGGAATGAGCTCTGCCTGCTGCTGGCTCAGCTTGAGGCATTTAGGATCATCGTAATAACATCTGTGCTTCTGATGGCGGCACAGTCACTGCCAGCAGGTCTCCTTTGTACCTGCTGAGGACGGATGCCACGTCTACCAGGAAATATCAAGTAAGCTGCTTGTCTGAGTGGTAGACAAGCTACTTTCATCTCTTCATGGGTCCAGCTGTGGATGTTTCAGTGGCCCCTATAACCAGTCAATCATCCATTTCTATTTATGTTAAAGAGTGTTTTATATTTTCTTTTTTTCTTTGCCATTTTTTTTTTCTTTTTTGCTTTTGCAGAGTTTTGTTGCTTACAGATATGTATAATCCCCGATTAGTCATATGTATATCCCATCTCCCGGCATCCCACCCCATTTATTCCTTGAGAATCTACTGTTGGCCAGGAGCACACGGCAGTCTCCAGGAGGGCAGATGTGTCTGCAGATACTATGTGCTAGGTGATCTGAGAGATACTATGTGCTAGGTGATCTGAGAGTGGTCAGAGTTCTCTGGGTGGATTGCTTCTCAGTGGCTGGTCAGGAAAAAAATGAAGGTAAAGGAAATATATGAAGGTCAATGAAAGTTGATATGTATGGTTTTTTAAAAATTTTTAAAGTTTTATTTATTTATTTTAACACCAAAAGCATCTTGCATTAGGGTATAGCCAATTAACAATTTTGTGGTAGTTTCAGGTGACCAGTGAAGGGGCTTGGCCTTACATATACATGTGTCCATTCTCCCCCAAACCCTCCTCCCATCCAGGCTAGTACATAACATTAAGCAGAGTTCCTTGTGCTATGCAATAGATTTTAGTTGGTTATCCATTTCAAACATTTCCATGTGTATGCGACTTTCCCAAAGTCCCCAACTATCCTCTGCCCCCCAAAGTCATGGGCTGACACAATCAAAACAGAGTTCTTTTCAAAAGAGCTTCCAAATATAATGATTATAGTTATTCAGACTTCTCTCTCCATGAAATTCTTGAGGCAAGAATACTGAAGGGGGTTCCCTTCTCCAAGGGATCTTCTTGACCCAGGAAGAACCTCGGTCTCCTGCACTGCAGGTGGATTCTTTACTATCTGAGCCACAGGGAAGCCTAGGAGGCATGACTCTGCCTGCTGCTGGCTCAGCTTGATTGCATCGTAATAACATCTGTGCTTCTGATGGCGGCACAGTCACTGCCAGCAGGTCTCCTTTGTACCTGCTGAGGACGGATGCCACGTCTACCAGGAAATATCAAGTAAGCTGCTTGTCTGAGTGGTAGACAAGCTACTTTCATCTCTTCATGGGTCCAGCTGTGGATGTTTCAGTGGCCCCTATAACCAGTCAATCATCCATTTCTATTTATGTTAAAGAGTGTTTTATATTTTCTTTTTTTCTTTGCCATTTTTTTTTTCTTTTTTGCTTTTGCAGAGTTTTGTTGCTTACAGATATGTATAATCCCCGATTAGTCATATGTATATCCCATCTCCCGGCATCCCACCCCATTTATTCCTTGAGAATCTACTGTTGGCCAGGAGCACACGGCAGTCTCCAGGAGGGCAGATGTGTCTGCAGATACTATGTGCTAGGTGATCTGAGAGATACTATGTGCTAGGTGATCTGAGAGTGGTCAGATTTCTCTGGGTGGATTGCTTCTCAGTGGCTGGTCAGGAAAAAAATGAAGGTAAAGGAAATATATGAAGGTCAATGAAAGTTGATATGTATGGTTTTTTAAAAATTTTTAAAGTTTTATTTATTTATTTTAACACCAAAAGCATCTTGCATTAGGGTATAGCCAATTAACAATTTTGTGGTAGTTTCAGGTGACCAGTGAAGGGGCTTGGCCTTACATATACATGTGTCCATTCTCCCCCAAACCCTCCTCCCATCCAGGCTAGTACATAACATTAAGCAGAGTTCCTTGTGCTATGCAATAGATTTTAGTTGGTTATCCATTTCAAACATTTCCATGTGTATGCGACTTTCCCAAAGTCCCCAACTATCCCCTGCCCCCCCGCAAAGTCATGGGCTGACACAATCAAAACAGAGTTCTTTTTCAAAAGAGCTTCCAAATATAATGATTATAGTTATTCAGACTTCTCTCTCCATGAAATTCTTGAGGCAAGAATACTGAAGGGGGTTCCCTTCTCCAAGGGATCTTCTTGACCCAGGAAGAACCTCGGTCTCCTGCACTGCAGGTGGATTCTTTACTATCTGAGCCACAGGGAAGCCCACAATGATTATATTATGAGGTAATACCATGGGCCCCGTGTCTACTACTGTCTTCTTTTTTTTTTTTTAATTTTTATTTTACTTTTTACTTTTACAGAGTTTTGTTGTTTACAGATTTGTATGATCCCAGACTAGTCATATGCACACCCCCCCCCATCCCACCCCTCCAGGCCATCGCACAGCACCCCTGCAGGATCTATATTCCTCTGTCCCTGGCTCTTAGGTCATAATAGCATTCTGCTGTCTCATGAGAATTCTTTGGCTTCGATTCCTCAGCTGTGTGGTCTGACTTAGTGCTGGCTGGGTTTTAGGCTGATGCCCACTTGGAGTGGTAAGTTCTGCACAGTTTCCTATGGGTTAGTATGCTAGTTACAGCCACCACAAAGCCTTGCATCTTAAAGGCTTAGTGTTATTCCTGTACAATCCCTTTACCCCACTTCATGGAGCTCTCTTCAACTGGTGCTTCCTTGTAGGTGGAACTGGAAGCTTCTTCTATGCTTAGTCCATGAAATCTTTCCCTTACAAAGTGATTATGAACAGCTGACTAGTGGACTGCATTTCTTAAAGCTGGAATTCACCTCTGGACCCTTCAGCACTTACCCAGCATCTGCCACTTAGTAGGCACCAAAAAAAAAAAAAAAAAATACTGATGAATAACTGAGGGGAAAAGTGTACACTTTAAGAATGTAAGCACCAGGTCTTTTAGAGTCATTTTCATTTGTCCAAGCTTGATTCATTTCTCCTCCCATCCAGGCTAGTACATAACATTAAGCAGAGTTCCTTGTGCTATGCAATAGATTTTAGTTGGTTATCCATTTCAAACATTTCCATGTGTATGCGACTTTCCCAAAGTCCCCAACTATCCCCTGCCCCCAAAGTCATGGGCTGACACAATCAAAACAGAGTTCTTTTCAAAAGAGCTTCCAAATATAATGATTATAGTTATTCAGACTTCTCTCTCCATGAAATTCTTGAGGCAAGAATACTGAAGGGGGTTCCCTTCTCCAAGGGATCTTCTTGACCCAGGAAGAACCTCGGTCTCCTGCACTGCAGGTGGATTCTTTACTATCTGAGCCACAGGGAAGCCCACAATGATTATATTATGAGGTAATACCATGGGCCCCGTGTCTACTACTGTCTTCTTCTTTTTTTTTTAATTTTTATTTTACTTTTTACTTTTACAGAGTTTTGTTGTTTACAGATTTGTATGATCCCAGACTAGTCATATGCACACCCCCCCCCATCCCACCCCTCCAGGCCATCGCACAGCACCCCTGCAGGATCTATATTCCTCTGTCCCTGGCTCTTAGGTCATAATAGCATTCTGCTGTCTCATGAGAATTCTTTGGCTTCGATTCCTCAGCTGTGTGGTCTGACTTAGTGCTGGCTGGGTTTTAGGCTGATGCCCACTTGGAGTGGTAAGTTCTGCACAGTTTCCTATGGGTTAGTATGCTAGTTACAGCCACCACAAAGCCTTGCATCTTAAAGGCTTAGTGTTATTCCTGTACAATCCCTTTACCCCACTTCATGGAGCTCTCTTCAACTGGTGCTTCCTTGTAGGTGGAACTGGAAGCTTCTTCTATGCTTAGTCCATGAAATCTTTCCCTTACAAAGTGATTATGAACAGCTGACTAGTGGACTGCATTTCTTAAAGCTGGAATTCACCTCTGGACCCTTCAGCACTTACCCAGCATCTGCCACTTAGTAGGCACCAAAAAAAAAAAAAAAAAATACTGATGAATAACTGAGGGGAAAAGTGTACACTTTAAGAATGTAAGCACCAGGTCTTTTAGAGTCATTTTCATTTGTCCAAGCTTGAATGCCACCGTTCAAAAGCCAGAGGTAGGACTAGAATTGGTGGTCTCATAGCTGGCTAACAGAATCAGTCAAGGGGAGGGGCTGGAGCTTAACAAAAGTACGGATTGCTTGAGCCTTGCACAATAGTGTGAATGGACTTACTGCCACTGATCTGTACAGTTAAGTATGGTCAAAATAGTAAATTTTATATTATGTGACTTTTACCACAATAAAAAAGACATTAAAAGCACAGACTGCTGTGCTGATCCCACAAATCCAAATATCTAGAAGTAGTCTGGGGCTCTGTATATTTCCCAAGAGGACTAGTTACCATGCAACTAGTTTGTATGGTATTAGATCTCTTTCAGCAATAACTTTTTGTGGTTCACATGGTAACTACCTAACTGATAACAGAACCATTGAAAAAAAAAACCACGAGCTCCATTCTGATTTGACTTTTGTCATTTTCATTCAGGGCCAGGTGAGCCAGTCGATGACTTCCTCAACAGGGAAGCCTCTCTCCCGAAGCTCTAAGCATCTGAAGCTCACACCTGGTCCTTTCATCGATGAGATGGCCTCATTGGCTCTGGTCAACATTAACCCCTTTACTCCGGAATCCTACAGAAAACAATTCCTTAAATCCAATGGCAAGAGGAAAACCCGAGGCGATCGGTAAGTGTGCTGGTGCTGTGACTCTTGGGAACTGATCTCACTATGGCTGAATGGAAAGGAGAGTGCTACAGATTAGGGAGGAACAAGAAGTCTATCGGAATGCACTGAACAAGAAGTCTACTGCAGTGCATGTATATATATTCCCCCCTTCCTAAATGTCAGTGTTGGCTTTAACTTTCTTCGTCTCAGAGATCTTAACACCTTTCCATTCAGAAGTTCACCATAAAAGGCCCTCTCCTTAAAGGAACAGGGCAGAGGAAGCAATGGATCTGACATATTAGAAAGCCAAATAGACAATGGAATTGCTCTTAAGGGGTCCCCTCTGGTTACTACGAGGCTAGCAGGTGGAAAAGGTGTAGTTCTCATTCCAGAGAGTATACTGTTGTTTTGACTCCAGTGATGTGACTGAGGATGAGAGCTACAGAGTCAGAATTTGAATGTCTCTGCAGTTGATGGAAGGCTGGCCAAAGAGAAAAAAAACAGTGTTGCATTTGAAGGTGCTAATAGACGGAAAGTGGATTGCACTATTCCACCAGGGTCACTCACTGGCCAAAACTGCCTGAATAAGGAGTGTGCAGATTACTCAGGGACTTGTTTTGTTATGACCCTAGGTATATCTGAGGGAGGAAGGGTACATAGCCTTTTTTTTGTCCTTTTTGTTCTTTTGGCAGCATACAGAATCTTAGTTTCCTGGCCATGGATCGAACCTGTGCCCTCTGCAATGGAAGCTTTGCGTCTTAGCCACAAGACAAACAGGGAAGTCCCTCAGGGACATTTCTTTTCTATCTTCATTGCTGCTTTATATATATATATATAGAGAGAGAGAGAGAATGGAAGTGCCTTTAAAACAGGCCAGCCTTGGGCTTCCCTGGTGGTCCAGTGGGTAAGGACACCGCCTTGCAGTGCAAGGGGCGCCGGTTTGATCCCTGGCCTGGGAAGATCCCATGTGCCACAGAGTGGCTGGACCGATGTGTCCAATTACCAAGCCGGAGTTCTGGAGCGCATGCGCCCAGAGCCAGTGCTCTGCGACAACAGAGGCCACCATGATGGGAGGCCCACATGGGCCAAAGAACAAAGATGGATGAAAATGGATGGATGAAAGACCAATAGAAGTGGCTCACCCACACTCCCCTCCCTCCCCACCGGCCCCTCCACCTGCCCCCTCCACAAAGAAAAACAGGCCAGCCTTTATGTGCTCAGATGTACTCAGCAAAATAAAGGTACAGCTAACAATCTTAAAGCCTATTGAAGATTTAATGTGTTCTTTTGGAATCAATGACCATATATTAATCAGTCTCATATCCAGAATAGATTTTTCTCAATACTATTTCCTGGATTTTAAGTACATAGGACTTTTAACACAAATGTACTGGTCGATTCTCGTTACTGAGTATTCCACTGGTTTTTAGGTCTTTAGGATTCTTTCTAAACCTGCAGAGGGAATGGGTTCACCTCTCACTGAAGCTAGCAGGAAAAGACTCCTGATCTGAATTCCTTACCCTGACAGTGAAGACACTTGATTTATTTAGTTATTTATTCAGTTTTTAATATGGAACGCTTCACGAATTTGTGCATCATCCTTGCTCAGGGGCCATGCTAATCTTCTCTGCGTCGTTCCAATTTCAGTACATGTGCTGCCAAAGCGAGCGTGGGAAGACAAGGTCGCTTAGTGATTCTTAGAGGGCATTTCCCTTCTGTTTCATTGTGGTGTAATTTCATAAAGTATTAGAATGTAGTATTAAATTTAAGTCACACGTTTGCATCATTTTCTTGGCATGAGTATGATGTCCTCCATTTGCCATTTTGATCCTGTACTTGTCCAGAAAAAAAAAAAAAAAACCTAACAGGCTGATCTAGAAACTGAAATTTTGCTTAAAAATCCAGAATGCATCTATTCATGCCCCAAAAGAATACCCATCAGAGACTTCAGATTATTGAAAAGTAACTGAAGAACATCTTAGCTAGAATTAGAGTGCATTCTGTCATACATAGAGTCAGCCTGGGAACCTAAGACAGGCCAGGTTCTGGGGAAGGTGAGTACTGCAGGGAACCTGTTGTATTGTGGGGGTGAATGGCCCGTAGAGGGCCTCAGACATGTTCTGCGAGCTCTCTGGACTCCACATCCCAGCATACCTTGTTCTATTTGCCTGAAAACCTGTTCTTGTCTGTTAGCTGGTTCCTACTGATTCTTGGAATCTTAGCTCACATATCCTCTCTTTGGAGAAAGGCTTTCTTACTCATGAAACTGAGTATTTAGTGTTATCTAGAGTATCCCTTCACATCTTGATTTTAATACTGTCCTACGTTCTGTATTAGAAATTTCTGCTTGTCCTTGTCTCTAAATATAGGTTGAGGAGGGGGAGTCATTGTCTTATTTACTTGTACTGCCCCCAAACCTAGCCTACTAACAGGCTCCCTAGGTGTTAGTCATACATTGATAATCACTTTCTTTTTTCCAAGTGAGGAATCCAGTCCAGGAGAAGGCAAAGGAGAAGAAGGGCTGCCTGCCAAGGTAAGCACTGCTCTTTGGTCCTGATGTTACAACATGGCCATTTCATTCTAATGCCTCTTCTTTCTCCTTATCCCTCTCTCCCCTCCCCACGAAACCTCGACACACTTGTAAATATATTTTGCAGCTGAATTTACCCAGACTCTTGTCAAGGTCTATATTCTTTGCTAGTTGTTACTTTATCAGACAGTGTCTAACAGCTATACTGAGGAATCATGACCCTGGTCTATTCTTAAATTCAAGGCTACTGCTTCCAGGGGAAAATTCTGTATTCCTGGGTTACTGAAGTAAAGGGAAAATCAAGATACTTAAGGTCCAAAAATGGAAAAAAAAAAAGCCAACCCAGAAAAGTAGCTAGAGGTTTACATGTAAACTTTGAGCTCTTAAACGTGTCAGTATCTATTGATTTTTATACAGTCCACAGTCTTTGGTCTAGTATCCCTCATTTGGTAATCTAAACTAAGAAAAGAATGCTGTAAATAGCACCACCAGAGATGTCTGTTGCAACCTTAACTGTAACAGCAAAAAAGAAAAAACGAGAGAGGGAGTACCAAGTGTCCAATAACAGAAGAACAGCCAAGTAAACTCGAGTGTACAGTCAGTGGGATACTGAACTGCCATCAGGATGTTTGAAAGCAGGCCTGTCTTCAATGCTTTAATGTTCAGTGTCCGTATGGGGGAGAGAGGAGGCTGGTGGAGGGAGGGAGCTTGATGGTCAGCGGGCCCTTGGTGTCTGAGATGAAGATGTTAAGGGAGTAGGTAAGGACTACCAGAGCCTTTGGGCCTCTAATCAGAAGTGAGGATTCCCCAGGGGAAACAATTTGTCTGATTCTACAGCATCATTTTGCAAAAAATAATCCTACTGTGAGAGAAGATGGAGAGAGGGCTGGTAGCTGGAGCAAATCCAGATGTGGAAGAAATTAAGCTTGAGACGGGCTGAGGGCAAGGGAAATTACAGATCCTGTTGACAAAGACTGACTGGGCCTGGATGATGAAAATGAAGAGTTAGAGGCAAGATTTCGGAAACATTTTGATGGAAACACTTTGCGCCAGTGGGGATACTGGGAAAAGATGATTTCACAGAGATGAATCAGTTTGGACTGAGATTCTTATAAATTTGTAGATATTTCTATTATTTACAGAGAACTGAATATGTGTATTTGTAGTAGATGTAATTCTCGTGTAATATCTGAAAAGGATCCTGAGGCGTAGTTGCTATGATCCTTACCTTATCTCACAAGTGAGAAAACTGCTAAGGTAGCCTGTTGAGTCACCTGCTGCAGCTATTTCCCTAGGAGGGAGTGAGGGAGGTCACTATTTGGCCAGCAGGGGGAGCGGTTGCTATAGCTGAACACACATTCTGAAAGAAACCAACTTGACAATTGTGTAAGTTCTTGCGGGATGTAAACCGAACACGGTATGTTGATTGCGCTTGAGATGAAACGTTAGCGGTCAGACTGTGAGACACGTAAACAAGCGTCAAAGAGAGGTGTTCTGTTTAACATCTTCCTCCAAGAGCCTCCCCCTCCCCCCGCCCCCACGCTTCCATCTGAGGATTGCACCCCTGGTTGTAATTGCTGTGTCCCCTCTAGGAACATATAGGGAAGAAGAGTATGACCAGGCAGAGGAAATAATATAGAGAAAGATTTAATAAAGTATCAAAGAGAATGTTAGTACAGGGTTGTACGGAAGGTATAAACAGCGCAGCGGAGTCAGCAACTGTGGCAGGCGGCAGGAGGGGCCGGTTCCTGCCACCACGAATATTGACGCAGACAGAATCCAATGAGTTTGCCTCAGAAGTCTTTCTGAAAACTTAAGAGAAATGGAAGAATACGCCTTAATTTTATTCTAAATTATTTGACTTTATTGCTAAACTGTCTCAGAGATGTGTTCTACGAGAAACCAACATGGCTTCCCGCTATGAAAAAGAATTCTTGGAGGTAGAAAAAATTGGGGTCGGGGCCTTTGGTACCGTCTACAAGTGCATTAAGAGGCTGGACGGATGTGTTTATGCAATCAAGCGCTCCACGAAATCGTTGGGAGGATTATCAGATGAGTGAGTACCTGTAAGATGTATTAGAAATACACACTTGGATTTGTCAAAATATTTTGAATAAGAGTACTGATGTCATTTGCTACTTTTAAAATCATCTGTCCCGCACTGAAAGTTGCCTCACCTTCATAACCTTTCTGAATTTTCATGATCAGAGATGAGTTATTTCCCGGAATGTACCATGAGCGTTTGGAATTATGTTTTTGTAGTTCTCTTGGCTTTTACTACTGGCCTTGTGCCGTATGTGCTGTGTTTAGTTATTCAGTTGTGTCTGACTTTTTGTGACTCCATGGACTGTAGCCTGCCAGGCTTCTCTGTCCATGGGGATTCTCCAGGCAAGGATACTGGAGGGAGTTGCCATGTTCTTCTCCTGGGGATCTTCCCGACTCAGGGATCGAACCCAGGTCTCCTGCATTGAAAGGGAATTCTTTGCCATCTGAGCCACCAGGGAAGCCCATTTATGGAATGATCTTCTGGTGCCTGTTTATAACTTTTTTTTTTTTTTTTTGGCCACTTCTATTGATCCTTCATTCATTTATCTTTGTTCTTTGGACTGTGTGGGCCTCCCATAGCAGTGGCCTTTCTTGTTGCAGAGCACCAGCTCTGAGCGTATGTGCTCCAGAGCTCCGGCTCGGTAGTCGGACACATCAGTCCAGCGGCTCTGCAGCACATGGTATCTTCCCAGGCCAGGGATTGGACTGGCGCCCCTTGCACTGCAAGGCGGTGTCCTTACCCACTGGATCACCAGGGAAGCCCTGGTGCCTGTTTAATTTATTGGAAATACTACCAAAGTTGTTAACTCATTGGGTTAGCTCTACTTTGTATTAATAATAAATTCAGTAGTCAAGTTTGAAAGACTCCAAGCAAGGAAAAACTAACAAAACTTTAAATTTCATCCCCAGAACTATATGTTCAAAGAGTTCTTCCATTTCACAAGGAAAACAAATATTTTCAGATTCAGCCGTTGCTTTTTGTGAATTCTAGGGAATATAACCCTAAAATGCTGAAATCCGTCTTTGGAATTGTTTGTGTACCAAAATTGATCAAGTACTGTATTTTGCTGCTTTTTTTGTGTTGGATTTCCTATTCCATCATGAGCATCTGTCCCCAAGACTGTCTTTGTGATTACATCATACCGGCCGAGCTTAGTATCGACTATAACCGTTGTTTAGTTTTCGTAGGGATGGTAGAGGGCCCATCACAATATTCACAATCAAGTCCATATCTTGTTAAGCCCACCAGAGTTTTTAGATTGTGATACAGTGAAATAAGAATCAAAGTAGGTCTGCTGCTGAGGTAGTAAACACCTAAGATTCCTCTCCACATATGCCATGTTCAATCAAAACTCCATGGACCTCCGTCCAGGATGACCAAGGTTCTTGGTCTTAGATCTCCTATCACCAGCTTCACTTTGGGCCAATCACTTAACTTTCTAAAGGTGTCATCCTTGTCACTATATCATACAGAGGAGTGATATTAAATGTGATAAGATAGTAAGCAGGTAGTGAGCATTCAACAAATGCTCTATTTTTAACAATGCCTCGTATCTTGTCTTTTAAAAAAAATTGTATGTATATTATCTTGCTTCAGTTTCATCAATGCTTTTTCATCTCTTAGAAATTTGGCTATGCATGAAGTTTATGCACACGCGGTGCTGGGTCATCACCCCCATGTGGTACGTTACTACTCTGCGTGGGCAGAAGACGACCACATGATTATTCAGAATGAATACTGCAATGGTGAGTATGTGGGCTCATACCTGTGGAGAGAGAGGATGAGCTTTTAAGTCTTCGGAAAAAAATCTTTGCCTCCTTCTTGTAGTTGCTAGCAGGTATAGCAGAGTCAAACCTAAAAGTCTGTACTACTGGTTCAATTTGGAAGCAGAGAGCTGGAAAAAATGAGTTGAGCTGGAAAGGAAGTTCAGTTCAGTCACTCAGTTGTGTCCTACTCTTTGCAACCCCTTGGACTGCAGCGCATCAAACTTCCTTGTCCTTCACCATCTCCCAGAGCTTGCATCCAACCATCTCATCCTCTTTCACCCTCTTCTCCTACTGTCTTCTATTTTCCCCAACACCAGGGTCTTTTCCAGTGAGTCAGCTCTTCACATCAGGTGGTCAAAGTATTGGAACTTCAGCTTCAGCATCAGTCCTTCCAATGAATATTCAGGGTTGATTTCCTTTAGGAATTTCAGGCCTATGCTAGTATGTATTTCTTTCAAAGCTGATGTGTAACTGATACATGGAAGCTATTACATCCTTCATGCTTTCATTAATACTTAGAAAACTTTAACCCTGGTGATTCGAATGGTAAATTTTTTTTTTTTTTTTTTACTGTTTACTAGGTGTTCTGAAAGATGTAAGCCATAGGGCCTACTATTTGGGGGGAAGGAGTGGTAAACTTACATAGCCAATTTTTGATTCAATTTGAAGTGGATTCATACCTTTGGGGATTGTTCATGTTTCTTGTTGCTTCTTACCTCTGAGCTTTCAGTGTTTTCACAAGAGTAGGGGCCTGGAGTGGGACTGAAA
The DNA here is from genome assembly GCA_022376925.1 of Tragulus kanchil. Lineage (NCBI taxonomy): Eukaryota > Metazoa > Chordata > Mammalia > Artiodactyla > Tragulidae > Tragulus > Tragulus kanchil. Next base: position 16,616,036 of record JAIOJX010000030.1, on the reverse strand, counting down.
CTTAGTGACTTAAGAAACATCCTCCTGGGTCCTTCAGGACTATGTATATATACACAGTAACCAGTAAAACATTTTTTCTGGGCTACTTAAATCATGAAGACTGGTCTTTTGGATGAACGTGTTTATCATCCATGGTTAATATTTCTCATCTATGATTAAGGGTTCACATAACAATAGTTATGTATTGTTATTCTTTTTTTTTTTAAAGATTTATTTATTTATTTATTTGAGGTGGGGTGGGGTGGGGAGGGAGAGGGGCAGGCGGGCCACTTCTATTGGTCTTTCATTTCTCTATTTTCATCCGTCTTTGTTCTTTTGGCTCTTGTGGGCTTCCCATTGCGGTGGCCTCTGTCTTCGCAGAGCGCCGGCTCTGGGCGCATGCGCCCCAGAGCTCCGGCTCGGTAATTGGACACATCGGTCCAGCCACTCCGTGGCACTTGGGATCTTCCCAGGCCAGGGATCAAACCGGCGCCCCTTGCACTGCAAGGCAGTGTCCTTACCCACTGGACCACCAGGGAAGCCCTGTATTGTTATTCTTGAACATACATTTTTATCAAAATGTTCAGTGGTAAAGTAGAAAAGAGCTACCAACTGGATAGAAGCATGCCACTGTTTTAGGATGTATCCATATTTTGCAATACATATGAGCCCCAGTAATACTGGATAATGGCATCCCTCCCAACATGTACACCCACCCTGAGTTTCCTTAATAGTACAGTCTGATTTTGTGTAAGTTTAGTTGCCACTGGATAGTACTGAGTATGTATGTCCAGCCTGGCCTTTGAGGACAGTGATCATTGGTAAAGCTTCATCATGGTATACATGATTTAACAAGTAGGTAAGTAAATAACATGATGAGAGGCGAGAAGCATAGAAAATGGTACACATATCCTATAAAGTAATGATCTGCCATTTTCCATATTGTTTCCTTAGAGCCTGATTTTCTCATAGCCTTATTTGTGGATTTTGTGAGTTTTCTTTAATAAGCTCACTCCAAATCCCTTTCATCTAATAGCTTCTTTGGATTAAAAAAAAAAAAGGACCCTTTCCTTGCACTTGTAAGACAATTTTACCATCTTCTCTTCTTTAATTTTCTCATATCATAATCTGGGAAGATTGGTTTTATTTCTATAACATTTACTACTAACAAAGATAATATCAAATTAAAAATTAGTCAATAAAGCAAAACAAAACCAGTTTTAACCTGTGGGCAATGTAAACGTTTCATAAAGAATAAGATGAAGTGATCTATTATGAATCATCTTCTAATTCTTTTCAACATTTGAATACCTGCTACGTGCTCTACACTGTATTAAGCTCTAGGTTGAGAAATACTATAGTGAGGTAAGTGCTTACCTTCAAGAAGCTCTATTCCATTTGCTCTCTTACAGTGAGTAAACAAGAGATGATCTGATGCAAAGCCACATGGTACAACTATGAACACAAAGTGTCCAGAGAGGGCGAAAGTGAGCAAAGACAGCAGTGTGGTGGGATGGGCCTGGGCTTTAAAGTCAGGCAGACCCAAGTTTAAAACTCAGCCCTGTTACACAGTGGTTGTAGGATCATTGGGATGTCAGTTAATCTCACTGAGTAGAGAGACAGTAATATTAAAGGAGCTTGAACATACATTTTATCAAAATGTTCAGTGGTAAAGTAGAAAAGAGCTACCAACTGGATAGAAGCATGCCACTGTTTTAGGATGTATCCATATTTTGCAATACATATGAGCCCCAGTAATACTGGATAATGGCATCCCTCCCAACATGTACACCCACCCTGAGTTTCCTTAATAGTACAGTCTGATTTTGTGTAAGTTTAGTTGCCACTGGATAGTACTGAGTATGTATGTCCAGCCTGGCCTTTGAGGACAGTGATCATTGGTAAAGCTTCATCATGGTATACATGATTTAACAAGTAGGTAAGTAAATAACATGATGAGAGGCGAGAAGCATAGAAAATGGTACACATATCCTATAAAGTAATGATCTGCCATTTTCCATATTGTTTCCTTAGAGCCTGATTTTCTCATAGCCTTATTTGTGGATTTTGTGAGTTTTCTTTAATAAGCTCACTCCAAATCCCTTTCATCTAATAGCTTCTTTGGATTAAAAAAAAAAAAGGACCCTTTCCTTGCACTTGTAAGACAATTTTACCATCTTCTCTTCTTTAATTTTCTCATATCATAATCTGGGAAGATTGGTTTTATTTCTATAACATTTACTACTAACAAAGATAATATCAAATTAAAAATTAGTCAATAAAGCAAAACAAAACCAGTTTTAACCTGTGGGCAATGTAAACGTTTCATAAAGAATAAGATGAAGTGATCTATTATGAATCATCTTCTAATTCTTTTCAACATTTGAATACCTGCTACGTGCTCTACACTGTATTAAGCTCTAGGTTGAGAAATACTATAGTGAGGTAAGTGCTTACCTTCAAGAAGCTCTATTCCATTTGCTCTCTTACAGTGAGTAAACAAGAGATGATCTGATGCAAAGCCACATGGTACAACTATGAACACAAAGTGTCCAGAGAGGGCGAAAGTGAGCAAAGACAGCAGTGTGGTGGGATGGGCCTGGGCTTTAAAGTCAGGCAGACCCAAGTTTAAAACTCAGCCCTGTTACACAGTGGTTGTAGGATCATTGGGATGTCAGTTAATCTCACTGAGTAGAGAGACAGTAATATTAAAGGGAGCTTCCCTGGTGGCTCAGACGGTGAAGAACCTGCATGCAATACAGGAGACCTGGGTTCGATTCCTGGTCAGGAAGATCCCTTGGAGAAGGGAATGGCTACCCACTCAGTATTCTTGCCTGGGGACTCCCACGGACAGAGGAGCCTGGCGGGCTGCAGTTCTGTAGTCACAGAGAGTTGGACATGACTGAGCAACTTTCACTTCATTTCACTTCGATATGATCTAGGGAGTAATCTGCGAATTAGCAACAGTGTATGTCAAATTAGCACAATGTCAAATCCAAAAGTATAGTAAGAATTTGATAATACTTGTTATTAGCATAGCCTGAGAAAATCTCATGAAGGAGGTCAGACTTGAATGACGCCCTACAGAAGGATTACTAGAGTTGAGGGTAGTAGAAGGAAGACCACCAGGTTAGAAGAACAGCATGCAGGCTAGAAGCATGGTGCTGGGCTTGGGTCTGGCTGGTAGATGGTCAGGAGACTAAACAAGACTGAGCTGACCCCTGTAGCAGGAAGGAAGATCAGCGAGGTGACGTGCGGGAAGACTCTAGTGGGCCTTGAAAGCCAGGCAGGAAGTGTGGACTCCATGTGAGAGATTATGGGGAAATCAGGGTTTGTTCATTGTGGTGCTTCCCTAACTTCACTCAGCACTTGCCGATTAAAATGTAGCTGTAATTTACCAAAATGTAATTCACAGACATTGAACCTTTCCAGTGTGAACTGATTATGGATAATAAAGCATTCCCTTAAACCTTGTTTGTAGTTGATGATAATCCATATTGAGACTTTGCTGGGTGGCTCTAGGTAAAGGATAAGAAGCCCACAGTGCCTGTCAGGGAGCAGAGTAGCCAGTGCCTCACGCCTTCCGCTCCTCCCTCCTGCGCCCGCCCCTTCCCCGTGGCTCCTCCCCTGGCTCCTCCCCCTCCATCCAGCCTCTCATAGCAGCCAGGCGGGAACATGTACAATTACGGTTTTAACTTCCGTTATAAATTAGATGATGCAGACAACCTAGGTTTTAGCTATCCGAGACGAGCTGTCACCTGATTTTCCCTCCTGTCCCTCGTAAACCCTGAACCAATCAGAAGTTCCCTCCTCCTCCGCCACCCCCACAAGTCACCTCTGGGCCAGCCTCAGAAATCTGAGGTTTTCCAGAGGCAGATTGATTCTGCAACAACCAGGATTCTGACTGATTCCAGACTGGATGATTAATCCCCTGCTAACGACAGTGTTTTCTTGGTAGGTCTCCTGGCACAGAAATTTTACAGAGCCTGATCCCTACAATGGTGGTTCTCACATTTGTTCAAGGGATGTGACATCCAGAAGTTGGAACACCATGAATCCAGATTCTATTTCCCCGCCAGATAAGGAACAATTTTTACCAGCAGAAAAGTAGGCTTGTGTTCTTGGTAGCAACATAACATCACAATTGTGAGAATACAAATATATAAATAAGATATGCTATTAAACTGTTGGATTCATTATTCTCATGAAGGAGGTCAGACTTGAATGACGCCTACAGAAGGATTACTAGAGTTGAGGGTAGTAGAAGGAAGACCACCAGGTTAGAAGAACAGCATGCAGGCTAGAAGCATGGTGCTGGGCTTGGGTCTGGCTGGTAGATGGTCAGGAGACTAAACAAGACTGAGCTGACCCCTGTAGCAGGAAGGAAGATCAGCGAGGTGACGTGCGGGAAGACTCTAGTGGGCCTTGAAAGCCAGGCAGGAAGTGTGGACTCCATGTGAGAGATTATGGGGAAATCAGGGTTTGTTCATTGTGGTGCTTCCCTAACTTCACTCAGCACTTGTCGATTAAAATGTAGCTGTAATTTACCAAAATGTAATTCACAGACATTGAACCTTTCCAGTGTGAACTGATTATGGATAATAAAGCATTCCCTTAAACCTTGTTTGTAGTTGATGATAATCCATATTGAGACTTTGCTGGGTGGCTCTAGGTAAAGGATAAGAAGCCCACAGTGCCTGTCAGGAGCAGAGTAGCCAGTGCCTCACGCCTTCCGCTCCTCCCTCCTGCGCCCCCCCCTTTCCCCCGTGGCTCCTCCCCTGGCTCCTCCCCCTCCATCCAGCCTCTCATAGCAGCCAGGCGGGAACATGTACAATTACGGTTTTAACTTCCGTTATAAATTAGATGATGCAGACAACCTAGGTTTTAGCTATCCGAGACGAGCTGTCACCTGATTTTCCCTCCTGTCCCTCGTAAACCCTGAACCAATCAGAAGTTCCCTCCTCCTCCGCCACCCCCACAAGTCACCTCTGGGCCAGCCTCAGAAATCTGAGGTTTTCCAGAGGCAGATTGATTCTGCAACAACCAGGATTCTGACTGATTCCAGACTGGATGATTAATCCCCTGCTAACGACAGTGTTTTCTTGGTAGGTCTCCTGGCACAGAAATTTTACAGAGCCTGATCCCCTACAATGGTGGTTCTCACATTTGTTCAAGGGATGTGACATCCAGAAGTTGGAACACCATGAATCCAGATTCTATTTCCCCGCCAGATAAGGAACAATTTTTACCAGCAGAAAAGTAGGCTTGTGTTCTTGGTAGCAACATAACATCACAATTGTGAGAATACAAATATATAAATAAGATATGCTATTAAACTGTTGGTCTAAGTTTTGCATTTCATTGTCAAAAGGTATTTGCTATTTCTTTGTGTCGGCATCTGTTAGGTCTCACAAGCAGATAGGAAAACAAGGACATATTTTTCTTAAGTTTTTCTCCTGCCAAGTGGGCGAGTACATTTATTTTATCTAAAGGAAGGAATTCAGCCACTCATCTCACAAAAATGGTTTGAAAAGAACTGCCCAGAACCTGGCTGTCTCCTCCTAGGGTGCCAGCCAACTCCAGGGGAGCCCTGGGTCACAGAGCTAAGGCTCCAGTGTGGTTGGGTGAGATTAGGAGGGATGAAGTTTACAGTTCATTCCGTATTGCTACGTCTGTAAATGCATGAAAGTGAAGTGATAGCGTTGGTCACTCAGTTGTGTCCGACTCTTTGCGACCCCCTGGACTGTAGCCTCCCAGGTTCCTCTGTCCATGGAATTCTCTAGGCAAGAATACTGCATTGGGTAACCATTCATTTCTCCAGGGGATCTCCCAACCCAGGGATCCAACCCTGGTGTCCTGCATTGCAGGCACATTCTTTACCCTCTGAGCTATGAGGGAAGTCCCCCTGTAAGTGCAAACTTCCTTGTTAATACTATTTAGTAACAAATAGTTAATTATGCTCTTCTATAAGAGTGTGTGGACTATCAGCGTTAGATCTAGGAGATTCTAATTCAGTCATATGAATGAGTCCTTTTCAGTAACCTCTCTTCTACTGTGGTTAATTGTCATTTGGGCGACTTTACCACCACCTATAGATTCTGAAAGTGTTGCTAGCGCTGGTTTAGCTCTCCTTACTAAATACCTGTAGCTCAACACCAGGATTCTGACTGATTCCAGACTGGATGATTAATCCCCTGCTAACGACAGTGTTTTCTTGTGACGTCTTCTGGCATAGAAGTTTTACAGAGCATGATCCCCTAGAATGGTGGTTCTCACATTTGTTCAAGGGATGTGACATCCAGAAGTTGGAACACCATGAATCCAGATTCTATTTCCCCGCCAGATAAGGAACAATTTTTACCAGCAGAAAAGTAGGCTTGTGTTCTTGGTAGCAACATAACATCACAATTGTGAGAATACAAATATATAAATAAGATATGCTATTAAACTGTTGGTCTAAGTTTTGCATTTCATTGTCAAAAGGTATTTGCTATTTCTTTGTGTCGGCATCTGTTAGGTCTCACAAGCAGATAGGAAAACAAGGACATATTTTTCTTAAGTTTTTTCTCCTGCCAAGTGGGGCGAGTACATTTATTTTATCTAAAGGAAGGAATTCAGCCACTCATCTCACAAAAATGGTTTGAAAAGAACTGCCCAGAACCTGGCTGTCTCCTCCTAGGGTGCCAGCCAACTCCAGGGGAGCCCTGGGTCACAGAGCTAAGGCTCCAGTGTGGTTGGGTGAGATTAGGAGGGATGAAGTTTACAGTTCATTCCGTATTGCTACGTCTGTAAATGCATGAAAGTGAAGTGATAGCGTTGGTCACTCAGTTGTGTCCGACTCTTTGCGACCCCCTGGACTGTAGCCTCCCAGGTTCCTCTGTCCATGGAATTCTCTAGGCAAGAATACTGCATTGGGTAACCATTCATTTCTCCAGGGGATCTCCCAACCCAGGGATCCAACCCTGGTGTCCTGCATTGCAGGCACATTCTTTACCCTCTGAGCTATGAGGGAAGTCCCCCTGTAAGTGCAAACTTCCTTGTTAATACTATTTAGTAACAAATAGTTAATTATGCTCTTCTATAAGAGTGTGTGGACTATCAGCGTTAGATCTAGGAGATTCTAATTCAGTCATATGAATGAGTCCTTTTCAGTAACCTCTCTTCTACTGTGGTTAATTGTCATTTGGGCGACTTTACCACCACCTATAGATTCTGAAAGTGTTGCTAGCGCTGGTTTAGCTCTCCTTACTAAATACCTGTAGCTCTTCAGGGGTCTAGTAACCCCTCTGCTTATAATCTAAAGGAACACATTCAAGGAATGCTAAGTAACGTAGGATGTTTCTTTCTCTCCATACCTTTCACAGGGTCCTTACTCAGTCTTTCCTCTCTGTTGCTAAGATAGACACTGAGTTCAGAAAATACTGATGTCATGCCAGACCTTGGGATGAGTGAGTTGTGGGCCCTGTCCTAAAGGAAGAGCCGGGTTGGTGGGGACTCAGGGCGCTTGATGCAACCTCCTTCTTCCTCGTCACATCTCGTAACCTCAGCTGCAAACTTAGCCTCTGGCTGGCTTTATTTTTAACAATACCAATGCACTCTTTACTTACTCTTCCTTTCTAATGTCATCTATAGTCCACAAATTCTTTCTTAAGAAGATTCCCAGGAAAAAAACAAATACCCTTTACTTTAGCCCTTTTTGTATTTCTAAAAGGTGACTGAATTCTCCTTTCTGAGAATTATTATCTGAACATGGCAGCCCAACCTTTACCTTCAATTTTATCTAAGAGACTTTTAAATATGGATTTCCTTAAAAGCACAGTTACCATCTCAGACCCTACTGTTCTGATCCATCCCTGAAGGGTGGATTTAGGGGCTTTATAACTGACAAGGGGGGTCACAGGATTCTCTAACTTGACTGAAGAGGCTGCCTACAAATGCTAGTTAATGAAACAGAGGGTTCAGAAGCATACCTTAGGGCAGGGGCATCAAAGGTCAGGTAATCAGATGAGTCCAGGTCTTACCTCTTTTCCCCCATCATTCCCCATCTTTTATTCTCTGGCATCTGTGGGCCTCCTCTTGCAGTGGCCTCTCGTTGTAATATCTGGTCATGTTTCATCTCTGTAAGTGCCAACTCCCTTGTTAATACTATTTAGTAACAAATAGTTAATTATGCTCTTCTATAAGAGTGTGTGGACTATCAGCGTTAGATCTAGGAGATTCTAATTCAGTCATATGAATGAGTCCTTTTCAGTAACCTCTCTTCTACTGTGGTTAATTGTCATTTGGGCGACTTTACCACCACCTATAGATTCTGAAAGTGTTGCTAGCGCTGGTTTAGCTCTCCTTACTAAATACCTGTAGCTCTTCAGGGGTCTAGTAACCCCTCTGCTTATAATCTAAAGGAACACATTCAAGGAATGCTAAGTAACGTAGGATGTTTCTTTCTCTCCATACCTTTCACAGGGTCCTTACTCAGTCTTTCCTCTCTGTTGCTAAGATAGACACTGAGTTCAGAAAATACTGATGTCATGCCAGACCTTGGGATGAGTGAGTTGTGGGCCCTGTCCTAAAGGAAGAGCCGGGTTGGTGGGGACTCAGGGCGCTTGATGCAACCTCCTTCTTCCTCGTCACATCTCGTAACCTCAGCTGCAAACTTAGCCTCTGGCTGGCTTTATTTTTAACAATACCAATGCACTCTTTACTTACTCTTCCTTTCTAATGTCATCTATAGTCCACAAATTCTTTCTTAAGAAGATTCCCAGGAAAAAAACAAATACCCTTTACTTTAGCCCTTTTTGTATTTCTAAAAGGTGACTGAATTCTCCTTTCTGAGAATTATTATCTGAACATGGCAGCCCAACCTTTACCTTCAATTTTATCTAAGAGACTTTTAAATATGGATTTCCTTAAAAGCACAGTTACCATCTCAGACCCTACTGTTCTGATCCATCCCTGAAGGGTGGATTTAGGGGCTTTATAACTGACAAGGGGGGTCACAGGATTCTCTAACTTGACTGAAGAGGCTGCCTACAAATGCTAGTTAATGAAACAGAGGGTTCAGAAGCATACCTTAGGGCAGGGGCATCAAAGGTCAGGTAATCAGATGAGTCCAGGTCTTACCTCTTTTCCCCCATCATGCCTCTTTTATTTTTTATATTTATTTTCATCCATCTTTTATTCTCTGGCATCTGTGGGCCTCCTCTTGCAGTGGCCTCTCTCGTTGTAGAGCACTAGCTCTGGGTACATGTTCTCCAGAGTGCTGGTTCATAATTGGACACACAGCTGCTACGCAGCATGTGGGATCTTCCCAGGCCAGGGATTGAACTGGTGCCCCTTGCGCTGCAAGGGACTCTTTACCCACTGGACCACCAGGGAAGCTCCAGGCCTTATCTTTTTACTGACAGCAATGACAAAGAGTTGATGTACAAACACAGTGCTTCAACTAGGGTCTAGGTGTGTATGGAGGTTTTATCTTTCCTTTGGGTTGGCAATCATTATATGTTCTTATTTCATGATACGATTTTTTTTTTTAAGTTCCTAGCTCTCTCATTTTTTTCCTTTTAATTTAATTAATTTATTTATTTTTGGCTATTCTGGGTTTTCACTGCTGCCACAGGCTCTTCTCTAGTTGCAGGGAGTGGGGGTTACTCTCTAGCTGAGGTGAGCAGGCTTCTTGTTGTGGTGACTTCTCTTGTGGAATTTGGGCTCTAGGGCACACGGGCTTCAGCAGTTGCAGCACATGGGCTCAGCAGTTGCGGCTCCGAGGCTCTAGAGCACAGGATCCATAGTTGTAGCTCACGGGCTTAGTTGCTCCGCAGCATATGGGATCTTCCTGGATTAGGGAGTGAATCCATGTCTCCTGCATTGGCAGGCGAACTCTTCACCACTGAGCTACCAGGGAAGTCCCCATGATACAGATTTTAATGGAAGGAAACTTGAAATCAGTCACATTAAAATGACTAGATGGCCTACACTTTCTAGCTTGACACCAACCTGTGATTATCCATCAACACCATAGTGGTATATGACTAGGCCTGACTGGCCTTCTGTTAACAAGGTAAAACTTCTAAAATGTTATTTGGGGGCATATTCAAGGCAATCAGGCCACATATTGGTTACCTAGGATATAGCATTTCTTTTCCCCTTTAAAGGCTCTTAATTCTTTTTTCTGATATGTCTGTGGTACTGATAGGGGACTCAGATGAGTCCAGGTCTTACCTCTTTTCCCCCATCATGCCTCTTTTATTTTTTATATTTATTTTCATCCATCTTTTATTCTCTGGCATCTGTGGGCCTCCTCTTGCAGTGGCCTCTCTCGTTGTAGAGCACTAGCTCTGGGTACATGTTCTCCAGAGTGCTGGTTCATAATTGGACACACAGCTGCTACGCAGCATGTGGGATCTTCCCAGGCCAGGGATTGAACTGGTGCCCCTTGCGCTGCAAGGGACTCTTTACCCACTGGACCACCAGGGAAGCTCCAGGCCTTATCTTTTTACTGACAGCAATGACAAAGAGTTGATGTACAAACACAGTGCTTCAACTAGGGTCTAGGTGTGTATGGAGGTTTTATCTTTCCTTTGGGTTGGCAATCATTATATGTTCTTATTTCATGATACGATTTTTTTTTTAAGTTCCTAGCTCTCTCATTTTTTTTCCTTTTAATTTAATTAATTTATTTATTTTTGGCTATTCTGGGTTTTCACTGCTGCCACAGGCTCTTCTCTAGTTGCAGGGAGTGGGGGTTACTCTCTAGCTGAGGTGAGCAGGCTTCTTGTTGTGGTGACTTCTCTTGTGGAATTTGGGCTCTAGGGCACACGGGCTTCAGCAGTTGCAGCACATGGGCTCAGCAGTTGCGGCTCCGAGGCTCTAGAGCACAGGATCCATAGTTGTAGCTCACGGGCTTAGTTGCTCCGCAGCATATGGGATCTTCCTGGATTAGGGAGTGAATCCATGTCTCCTGCATTGGCAGGCGAACTCTTCACCACTGAGCTACCAGGGAAGTCCCCATGATACAGATTTTAATGGAAGGAAACTTGAAATCAGTCACATTAAAATGACTAGATGGCCTACACTTTCTAGCTTGACACCAACCTGTGATTATCCATCAACACCATAGTGGTATATGACTAGGCCTGACTGGCCTTCTGTTAACAAGGTAAAACTTCTAAAATGTTATTTGGGGGCATATTCAAGGCAATCAGGCCACATATTGGTTACCTAGGATATAGCATTTCTTTTCCCCTTTAAAGGCTCTTAATTCTTTTTTCTGATATGTCTGTGGTACTGATAGGGGACTGACACTGAAGCAGTTAGACTTGTTTGATTGAGTCCATTCACGAGGCATGTATTAAATACAAACTAGGCTTTCATGCGTAAGAGTCACACCTTTTATCTCATTCTGTGGGGCTATGCTCTGCTCTGTTGTTCTTTCCTAGGTGGGAGCTTGCAGGCTGCTATAACTGAAAACACAAAGGCTGACAATCATTTCCAAGAGCCCAAACTCAAGGACATCCTTCTGCAGATCTCCATTGGGCTCAAGTATATCCACAGCTCCGGCATGGCGCACCTGGACATCAAGCCCAGTCAGTACAGCTCGCCTCGGCTCCTCTGGTTGTGTTTGGTTCTTTCCCCACCGTGGTCAGAATCTCTGCCTGCCTGTGGGACCATCAAGTGTCCACGATGCTGTTAGCTGGCTGAATCCCTTGGTTCCATGTTCCCCTTCCCTGGCCCAAATTCCAGTTAAACAGCTTTAGCTATTTGCCTACTGGGCCAAGGGGACAGAGAGGAAAGACTCCCAAATAATGAAGCCAAACTATAAAAATAAGTATGTAATTTACTGCATGGATAAGTGGCAGCATACTAGCAGCATCCTAACTGTCCACAACGGGTGGTGTAGTCTTCCTAACTCAGCACTGGTCAAGGTGAGGCATGGTGAAGGCACTCATTCACGTGAAACACAAGGAAATGTTACTATTTCATCTTTGTGATTATTGTTTTGAGGTCAGCCTCTTCAAAGAGGTTTGTGTTTAAGTTACTTTTTTCATCTTTGTGGGTTAAAAATTGGCAGGCGAACTCTTCACCACTGAGCTACCAGGGAAGTCCCCATGATACAGATTTTAATGGAAGGAAACTTGAAATCAGTCACATTAAAATGACTAGATGGCCTACACTTTCTAGCTTGACACCAACCTGTGATTATCCATCAACACCATAGTGGTATATGACTAGGCCTGACTGGCCTTCTGTTAACAAGGTAAAACTTCTAAAATGTTATTTGGGGGCATATTCAAGGCAATCAGGCCACATATTGGTTACCTAGGATATAGCATTTCTTTTCCCCTTTAAAGGCTCTTAATTCTTTTTTCTGATATGTCTGTGGTACTGATAGGGGACTGACACTGAAGCAGTTAGACTTGTTTGATTGAGTCCATTCACGAGGCATGTATTAAATACAAACTAGGCTTTCATGCGTAAGAGTCACACCTTTTCTCTCATTCTGTGGGGCTATGCTCTGCTCTGTTGTTCTTTCCTAGGTGGGAGCTTGCAGGCTGCTATAACTGAAAACACAAAGGCTGACAATCATTTCCAAGAGCCCAAACTCAAGGACATCCTTCTGCAGATCTCCATTGGGCTCAAGTATATCCACAGCTCCGGCATGGCGCACCTGGACATCAAGCCCAGTCAGTACAGCTCGCCTCGGCTCCTCTGGTTGTGTTTGGTTCTTTCCCCACCGTGGTCAGAATCTCTGCCTGCCTGTGGGACCATCAAGTGTCCACGATGCTGTTAGCTGGCTGAATCCCTTGGTTCCATGTTCCCCTTCCCTGGCCCAAATTCCAGTTAAACAGCTTTAGCTATTTGCCTACTGGGCCAAGGGGACAGAGAGGAAAGACTCCCAAATAATGAAGCCAAACTATAAAAATAAGTATGTAATTTACTGCATGGATAAGTGGCAGCATACTAGCAGCATCCTAACTGTCCACAACGGGTGGTGTAGTCTTCCTAACTCAGCACTGGTCAAGGTGAGGCATGGTGAAGGCACTCATTCACGTGAAACACAAGGAAATGTTACTATTTCATCTTTGTGATTATTGTTTTGAGGTCAGCCTCTTCAAAGAGGTTTGTGTTTAAGTTCCACTGAAATAGGTATTATCCCTCATGAAGCTGGTTGGACGTAGTGTGAGAGATTCCCTGCAAGGAAAGAAATCTCGGTAATCTTGTTACCTGCACACAGGAGAGGAGGGTGACTGAAATCACTTACAGAAAAGAATCTCTGGGGCGAAAAGGTTAAGGAGTCATTCCTTAACGATTGTTCTTTTTATTCAGGTAACATCTTCATTTGTTATAAGATGCAAAGTGACTCTCCTGTAGCCCCGGAAGAGGCAGAAAATGAAGCTGATTGGTTTCTCTCTGCTGACGTGATATATAAAATCGGTGAGTCTGCTTTGTAACTTGACTGGTATACTCTTAGCCTATAAAATGTATGCTGATGACACTAATCCATTTATTCCAGTTTGAAGAAAGACATGCTTTGAAAGAACTCTGGTTCTTTTTTCTGGTGTGTTTTTTTTTTTTTTAGGTGACTTGGGCCATGTGACATCAATAAGCAATCCCAAAGTGGAAGAAGGGGACAGCCGCTTCCTGGCCAGGGAGATTTTGCAAGAGGTACAGATTAGGGAAATGAAGGCTATTTTATAGTCCACTGAAGGTTTTGGCTTTCAAATGAAGGTTGACAGTGCAAGAAATGAAAAGTATGTATTTATCATTTAAATTTACACTAGCCTTTTTCTATCCAGAATGGCGACCAAAGATAGGAGAGAAACTTTTGTAAAAAAAAAAAAAAAAAAAAAAGCATGGGGAAGGCTGGCTCAATCAATAGATTAATCAACATTTTCACTGTTTTGTTTTCTGTAAGGGTCCTTTGCTATTTCTAATATTTCTTAGAAGTTTTAACTTCATGGATTTCCTAGCAGGTAGGAAGTCTTTATTGACCCAACCCATCTTCATCATGCTACTCGCCTTTTGACAGCACCACTGGCCTTGGTCACCGAAATGACCTTTGGTTATTGTCATCGGCCAAACTATAAAAAAAAATAAAAGTATGTAATTTACTGCATGGATAAGTGGCAGCATACTAGCAGCATCCTAACTGTCCACAACGGGTGGTGTAGTCTTCCTAACTCAGCACTGGTCAAGGTGAGGCATGGTGAAGGCACTCATTCACGTGAAACACAAGGAAATGTTACTATTTCATCTTTGTGATTATTGTTTTGAGGTCAGCCTCTTCAAAGAGGTTTGTGTTTAAGTTCCACTGAAATAGGTATTATCCTCATGAAGCTGGTTGGACGTAGTGTGAGAGATTCCCTGCAAGGAAAGAAATCTCGGTAATCTTGTTACCTGCACACAGGAGAGGAGGGTGACTGAAATCACTTACAGAAAAGAATCTCTGGGGCGAAAAGGTTAAGGAGTCATTCCTTAACGATTGTTCTTTTTATTCAGGTAACATCTTCATTTGTTATAAGATGCAAAGTGACTCTCCTGTAGCCCCGGAAGAGGCAGAAAATGAAGCTGATTGGTTTCTCTCTGCTGACGTGATATATAAAATCGGTGAGTCTGCTTTGTAACTTGACTGGTATACTCTTAGCCTATAAAATGTATGCTGATGACACTAATCCATTTATTCCAGTTTGAAGAAAGACATGCTTTGAAAGAACTCTGGTTCTTTTTTCTGGTGTGTTTTTTTTTTTTTTAGGTGACTTGGGCCATGTGACATCAATAAGCAATCCCAAAGTGGAAGAAGGGGACAGCCGCTTCCTGGCCAGGGAGATTTTGCAAGAGGTACAGATTAGGGAAATGAAGGCTATTTTATAGTCCACTGAAGGTTTTGGCTTTCAAATGAAGGTTGACAGTGCAAGAAATGAAAAGTATGTATTTATCATTTAAATTTACACTAGCCTTTTTCTATCCAGAATGGCGACCAAAGATAGGAGAGAAACTTTTGTAAAAAAAAAAAAAAAAAAAAAGCATGGGGAAGGCTGGCTCAATCAATAGATTAATCAACATTTTCACTGTTTTGTTTTCTGTAAGGGTCCTTTGCTATTTCTAATATTTCTTAGAAGTTTTAACTTCATGGATTTCCTAGCAGGTAGGAAGTCTTTATTGACCCAACCCATCTTCATCATGCTACTCGCCTTTTGACAGCACCACTGGCCTTGGTCACCGAAATGACCTTTGGTTATTGCTCACCTTTTAACGTGTCTGAGAATCTGAGCTAGGAAGGATATAACTTTCTACAGGATGATAATCGGGAAAACCAAGAGGAATCTTTACTATCTGTGGTCAGTGAATCTAAGCTTCAAGCCTCTTTGAGCCCGAGAGAGCAAAAGTGTGCTAAGATTCTGCCTCTGACTCTTCAGGGCAGTGCAGTATTTTTTTTTTTTTTCAGTTTTATTTTTAATTAGAGGATAATTACAGTATTGAGATGGTTTCCACCCTACATCAACATGAATCAGCCACAGGTATCCATAGGTCCTCTCCCTCCTAAACTGCCCACCTACTTCTCTCTCCGTCCCACCCTCCCAGGGCAAGGCAGTATTAATCAGGTGGATTGATGCCCTGTCTTCAGTCTTCTCCAGAAAAAGACCACGAACCACAGCAGGTTCGACCCGCCTGCTGTGTCTATTTTAGCTCATGTGCTTGTTCAAACGAATCTCTCTTACCAGCTGTGTCTTAGTCTAGACTCTCTGCACTTGACAAGCTAACCAGCCTTCCTGTCTTCTGTTTTGAAGAATTACCAGCACCTCCCCAAAGCAGACATATTCGCTCTGGGACTGACCATCATGGTGGCTGCCGGAGCGGAGTTGTTACCCACCAATGGTGCTGAGTGGCATCACATTCGTGAGGGGAACCTTCCAGACATTCCTCAGGAGCTCTCCAAGGAATTCCACCAACTGCTCACAGATTAGGGGACAGCCGCTTCCTGGCCAGGGAGATTTTGCAAGAGGTACAGATTAGGGAAATGAAGGCTATTTTATAGTCCACTGAAGCTTTTGGCTTTCAAATGAAGGTTGACAGTGCAAGAAATGAAAAGTATGTATTTATCATTTAAATTTACACTAGCCTTTTTCTATCCAGAATGGCGACCAAAGATAGGAGAGAAACTTTTGTAAAAAAAAAAAAAAAAAAAAAGCATGGGGAAGGCTGGCTCAATCAATAGATTAATCAACATTTTCACTGTTTTGTTTTCTGTAAGGGTCCTTTGCTATTTCTAATATTTCTTAGAAGTTTTAACTTCATGGATTTCCTAGCAGGTAGGAAGTCTTTATTGACCCAACCCATCTTCATCATGCTACTCGCCTTTTGACAGCACCACTGGCCTTGGTCACCGAAATGACCTTTGGTTATTGCTCACCTTTTAACGTGTCTGAGAATCTGAGCTAGGAAGGATATAACTTTCTACAGGATGATAATCGGGAAAACCAAGAGGAATCTTTACTATCTGTGGTCAGTGAATCTAAGCTTCAAGCCTCTTTGAGCCCGAGAGAGCAAAAGTGTGCTAAGATTCTGCCTCTGACTCTTCAGGGCAGTGCAGTATTTTTTTTTTTTTTCAGTTTTATTTTTAATTAGAGGATAATTACAGTATTG
Organism: Tragulus kanchil; assembly: GCA_022376925.1. Classification (NCBI taxonomy): domain Eukaryota; kingdom Metazoa; phylum Chordata; class Mammalia; order Artiodactyla; family Tragulidae; genus Tragulus; species Tragulus kanchil. Next base: position 16,599,416 of record JAIOJX010000030.1, on the reverse strand, counting down.
AGATGGTTTCCACCCTACATCAACATGAATCAGCCACAGGTATCCATAGGTCCTCTCCCTCCTAAACTGCCCACCTACTTCTCTCTCCGTCCCACCCTCCCAGGGCAAGGCAGTATTAATCAGGTGGATTGATGCCCTGTCTTCAGTCTTCTCCAGAAAAAGACCACGAACCACAGCAGGTTCGACCCGCCTGCTGTGTCTATTTTAGCTCATGTGCTTGTTCAAACGAATCTCTCTTACCAGCTGTGTCTTAGTCTAGACTCTCTGCACTTGACAAGCTAACCAGCCTTCCTGTCTTCTGTTTTGAAGAATTACCAGCACCTCCCCAAAGCAGACATATTCGCTCTGGGACTGACCATCATGGTGGCTGCCGGAGCGGAGTTGTTACCCACCAATGGTGCTGAGTGGCATCACATTCGTGAGGGGAACCTTCCAGACATTCCTCAGGAGCTCTCCAAGGAATTCCACCAACTGCTCAAGGTGCTGTCTCTTGTGAAATGAAGGGAAGATAGAAATATCTGTTTGTTTTTTTTTTAATGTAATGGCAAACAGATGGGCAAAGGGAAATGGTGGTGCAGTTGACAGAAGGGAAAGGAAGCATGACCAGGAAGCCCAGAAAGAACAGGCTGAAAGCTTCTCTAGGAAACTTAGAGGATATCAAGAGAACCTTTTGCTATGGTTTAAAAATTCTGTCGTATGTTTTCATTTCCCCTTCCGAACAACCCTGTGAGGTAGGCAGTTGAGGAGACCAAGATGCAGATCAGTCCCAACTTGTATCTCAGTTTTGATAACTGATCAGCTCCACAGATCAACCTGCTCTTTAGTCTCCTGTTTCAGGGTGTTAACTATTGTCAATGGTAACAGTGATGTTCCTCAAAAAACTGAATTTTGAGCGTATAGAGGGAATATAAGTTACTTTATTGATGGATAACTGACAGTTATCTGAACTACTGAAAGAAAGGCATAATGTTAATTTGGGAATCTATAGGTTATTTTTGTACTTAATGATACCCGAGTATGTACAGAGACAAGGAAAGGATGGTGAAGAATCAGCCTGCAATGCAGGAACCCTGGGTTGGGAAGATCCCCTGGAGAAGGGAATGGCAACCCACTCCAGCATTCTTGTCTGGAGTGGAGCTGGCTCTGAAGGTTGCTCCCCAAATGAAAGGGTCAGTGTTTTCTTCATTATTTGACACTAACTGCTGCATATAGTTAGGTGTTTTCTACTGTATGCCAGTCATCATAGGCCACAGACATCTTCTACCTGAGGACAAATGCTGTAGGCATACTGCCATGGGGGATATCCTCAATTAATTTTAAGTGAAAAATAAGCACATTATAATAGAAAGTGAGCTCAATGAGGAGTTGGGTAACCCAGGTTTTAGTCTTGGTTCCATCAATAACTTGGACAAGTCACTTTATCTCAGGACCTCAGTGTCTTCTGTTGAAACTTAAGGCACTAGACTAGTTTATCATCCGACCAGCTCTGAGATTTGATGCTTGAGAACAAGTCAAAGGTATGAAGACTGATGCTATCAGATAGGGATGATATTCCTGTCCCAGGTGGAGTTGAGTTTTCATTTATTTCTTCCCTTTGAACAAAGAGGGGGTTCCATGATAGCTCAGCTGGTAAAGAATCCGTCTGCAATGCAGGAGACCTGGGTTTGATTCCTGGGTTGGGAAGATCCCTGGGGAAGGGATAGGCTACCCACTCCAGTATTGTTGGGATTCCCTGGTGGCTCAGATGATAAAGAATCTGCCTGCAATGTGGGCGACCTGAGTTCGATTCTGGGCTTGGGAAGATTCCCCTGGAGGAGGGGATAGCTACTCACTCCAATATTCTTGCCTGGAGAATTTCATGAAGAGCCTGACAGGCCACAGTCCATGGGGTTGAAAAGAGACACGACTGAGCGACTTTCACTTATGTGAACACAGAAGTGAATTTCATAAAATCCATCAGCAGAAGCTTAGGTGGAGTTGGCCTGTGTGGGGAGATTTTCCCAACAGTGAAGCTTCTCTTTCTTCCCTTCTGGTCCTACCTCCTCAGAGCACGATCCACCCCGATCCAGCGGAGAGACCATCTGCAGCAGCTTTGGCCAAAAGTCGAGTCCTCCGTCCCTCCCTGGGGAAAACAGAAGAGCTTCGGCACCAGTTGAACTTGGAAAAGTTCAAGACAGCTACGCTGGAAAGGTAGATTTTGGACATGGGTGTTGAGAAGGAACCTATTTATGGGCTACTCACAGTGACACAACAGGGTCTGGTGTATCTTCTCTATGGATTCAAGTGGAATCTAACATCTGATGCAGAGGCCCCTGCCCACAAAGAGGCAAGCAGCACGGGGCCCTGTGAAACGAGGGGCTGGGAGCTCCGAGACTAGGCAGCTTGAGAGAGACAATTCCAGTTAATGCAAATGAATGCAAAGAAACAGACCTGGTAAAGAAAAATTAGCAGCATTCTGAGTGGCAAGAGTATTTGATCACCTAAAGGAAGATAACCAAAATTAAGGTGGGAAGAGAACCGTTAGGAATCCATTAAATCTTGGGGCAGGCAGATATTCTGTCTTGATTGTTACAAAGCCTATGGCTGATTCATGTTGAGGTATGGCAGAAGTCAGTGCAATATTGTGGAGTAATTATCCTTCATTTAAAAATAAATAAATTAAAAAAAAAACAGAAAAAAGTATTCTGTCTCAGCCCATGTTTAAAGAAGGAGGTATTTTTCTAAGCCAAAGGAAACAATCTTATTTCTTATCCATGTAAGCTTGTATTCATGGCTGCATGCATTAATCTATTCTATCATTTAACAAATAGGAATGTAATATACTTGGTATTATAAAGGTCAGGTGGCGATGGTTGAGCGGGATCCTGAAGGTATTTTAAAGTAATAATTACAACCTGCAAACTGTTGAAAATATAAAAGGAGATGAAAAATGGTCCTTGTCTAAAATAAACCTGTAAGTCCAATTTCTTTTGGATATACAATCCATCTTAAACGATTAGCTTGAAAAGTACCCCCAAATAATTTCTTGATAATGAGTTGGGGAGACTCTAAATAAGCCTTTAGTCAGGTAATCTTGCCTAGTAAGCAACTTCTGAATAATTGCTCTATTTCTGCTAACAAATAAAATATAAATATATATGCTGTCACAGAACTCCAGGTATTCCTTAAGGTGTGGTCTTTGTATCTGAAGCCAGACCTGGAGGCACAGGTGCGTGTCATCAGTCATTACCAGTCATGAGCACCTGTTATGGAGAGGGGGCAGATGCCTTCTTGAAACTGTCTAGACCAGAGGTGGGCACACTTTTCTGTAAGACTGAGATGATATTTTATCCTTTGTGGGTCATATGGTCTTAGCTGCAACAACTCAGCTCTGCTGGTGTAATGTGAAAGCGATCATAGACCATACATAAGTGAATGGGAATGGCTCAATTCCATAAAACTTTATTTACAAACACAGGTGGTAGGCCAGATTTGACCCATGGGCTGTACTTTGCCAACCTCTGTAGAGTTGTCCCCCTAGTTTTCTTTAATTTTGGAGACCATTTATGCCTGAACAGTAGAATTCAGGAAGGCAAACTTGCTATATGTAGAGGCACGTGTGTACTAGCCATTTCTAAAGATAATTGCAGGAGTTAATTTTCTATTCTGGGTATGGTTCATGCTCATTTCTATAAATACTGAAATACAAGGAAAAGTCTATTCCAGTTTTGATCATAAATATGATCTCTAATTAGGGCTGAGAAACGCACATTTTTCCTCTTTCCAACAGGGAACTGAGAGAAGCCCAGCAGGCCCAGTCCCCCAGGGATCGCCACAGTCTCCCTGGGGCCTCTGAGACCCCTGCGGGATCAAGGAGCACCAAGCGCCTGGTGGGAGGAAAGAGTGCCAAGTCTTCAAGCTTTACCTGCGGGCAGTCTTCCTCATAAGAACTCCTTTCCGTCAACTTGCCCTTTATCCCCAAAATAGATGCTGGCTATGTCAACCTTTCTCTTGTAATGGGAGGAACTAACAGACTTGAGCAACTGATGTTTCAAAAGCCACGCCTAACTTAGCACTTTCAGCCAAGATCCTACAGTCTTCAAGGCTTCCTAGCAGCACTGGTGGCTGGTATCATATCACTTATCTTTTTTGTTTAATGAGAATGTCAGGTAATCTTGCCTAGTAAGCAACTTCTGAATAATTGCTCTATTTCTGCTAACAAATAAAATATAAATATATATGCTGTCACAGAACTCCAGGTATTCCTTAAGGTGTGGTCTTTGTATCTGAAGCCAGACATGGAGGCACAGGTGCGTGTCATCAGTCATTACCAGTCATGAGCACCTGTTATGGAGAGGGGGCAGATGCCTTCTTGAAACTGTCTAGACCAGAGGTGGGCACACTTTTCTGTAAGACTGAGATGATATTTTATCCTTTGTGGGTCATATGGTCTTAGCTGCAACAACTCAGCTCTGCTGGTGTAATGTGAAAGCGATCATAGACCATACATAAGTGAATGGGAATGGCTCAATTCCATAAAACTTTATTTACAAACACAGGTGGTAGGCCAGATTTGACCCATGGGCTGTACTTTGCCAACCTCTGTAGAGTTGTCCCCCTAGTTTTCTTTAATTTTGGAGACCATTTATGCCTGAACAGTAGAATTCAGGAAGGCAAACTTGCTATATGTAGAGGCACGTGTGTACTAGCCATTTCTAAAGATAATTGCAGGAGTTAATTTTCTATTCTGGGTATGGTTCATGCTCATTTCTATAAATACTGAAATACCAGGAAAAGTCTATTCCAGTTTTGATCATAAATATGATCTCTAATTAGGGCTGAGAAACGCACATTTTTCCTCTTTCCAACAGGGAACTGAGAGAAGCCCAGCAGGCCCAGTCCCCCAGGGATCGCCACAGTCTCCCTGGGGCCTCTGAGACCCCTGCGGGATCAAGGAGCACCAAGCGCCTGGTGGGAGGAAAGAGTGCCAAGTCTTCAAGCTTTACCTGCGGGCAGTCTTCCTCATAAGAACTCCTTTCCCGTCAACTTGCCCTTTATCCCCAAAATAGATGCTGGCTATGTCAACCTTTCTCTTGTAATGGGAGGAACTAACAGACTTGAGCAACTGATGTTTCAAAAGCCACGCCTAACTTAGCACTTTCAGCCAAGATCCTACAGTCTTCAAGGCTTCCTAGCAGCACTGGTGGCTGGTACTATCACTATCAGACTCTACATGACTTGAAGGTTCTGAAGTGGCTCTTAACTATGGAACAAAAACACTGTCTACAGGGTTGGAGGGAAATCTGACATGGCTTGTTGTCCCTCAGTCCATTTGCTTTGACTCTCTTGTACTGTTATAACTGGTTCTGATTTCCTGAGTGTTACCAATTTCTCCTAGATTTTATCCAAGGTTGGCTTTGTTTCCTGTGATTTTATTCTATTTTATCCAAATCCTTTACTCTGTATATATATTTAAAGAAATAGAATGTTTGTAAATAAAGATTTCTTTATTTTTAATCTTGTCCAAAGCCAAATAAGAGTGAAGCAGTCTTCCTTGTAAACATGCAAGCAACAAAGAATGAGAAATTTATGTTGGGAACCACGAGTAAATAAGAGAGAGAATTCAAGAGGCTGGACTAACAGCTCTTGGCTTTAAGGCCCAGCTTCACAGCTTTCAAAGCTAATAATATCCAGGCTATGATACAAAATCAGGTTGGTCCTAAAGGCATCTGAGAACTCCAAAATGTGTCATACTAATGACAGTGTCCTCATTGTGGCTTGTAGGCTTTGGGGCTACCTTATTTTTTAATTTTCTCTTAATTTTTCAAAGCAGATTAAGAAGTTTTTAAAACTGAAGAAATGGGACTTCCCTGGTGGTCCCATGGTTAAAGAATACACCTTCCAATGCAGAGGACAAGGGTTTGATTCCTGATCAGGGAACTAAGATCCAACATGGCTCAGGGCAACGAAGCTCTGCTGCCTCAACAACAGAAGAAAGATCCTGCATGGTGCAACTGAGACTAATAAATAAATAAATATTAAAAAAAAAAAAAGCAACAAAAAAACCTGAAGAAACCACCGAACAAACTTCCATTTCGGAGTAGCAATTTCTTCCCTGCGATTAAGGAGGGTATGGTGCTCTGTACTGCCCATTCACATTTTAAAAAACTAGTCTTTATTCAGGTTTTTTCCCTTGTACTCTGACGAATTTTATTTTTAAATTTTGGCCTCTTTTATTGGTTTTTCATTTATTTTCATCCATTTTTACTCCTTGGCCTGTCTGGGCCTCCCATCTCAGTGGCCTCTCTCACCGCAGAGCACGGCCTCTGGGTGCATGTGTGTCAGAGTGCTGGCTTGCAACTGGGCACACTGGTCCAGCCGCTCCATGGCATGCAGGATCTTCCCAGGCCAGGGATTGAACGTGTGCCCCCTGCACTGCAAGGTGGACTCCCCACCCACTGGACCACCAGGGAAGCCCAGTATTTTATTTTTATTAAAAAAAAATGTATATTGGTGTATAGAGTTGATTATTTGGATTTTCAAACTGAGTTAATTTTTCTCTTGCCTCTCTGACACCAGCCGTGTGCCTTGCAGTACAGACTTTGCAATTTATAAAACAGGTATATTATTAAGAGTAAGCAATGTATTGGGTTTTCCAGGCAGAGCAGTGGTAAAGAATGTGCCTGCCCATGCAGAAGACAAGAGGAGATGTGGGTTTGATCCGTGGGTTGAGATGATCCCCTGCAGGAAATGGCCACCCACTCCAGTATTCGAGACGGGTAATTTCATGGACAGAGGAGCCTGGTGGGCACAGTCTATGGGGTCACAGAGTCAGACACAACTGAGGAACTGACCACAACAATGTATAACCCTGAATTCTGTGGCTACACTTGACTTCTCAGGCACTAACAACTATTAGTAGGACCTGTGAGCCCTATCTACTGAGTTCCTCACAGCCTGTTCTAGCAACTGAATGAACCTGAGAAGAGACTATTGGTTTCTCTCCATTTCTCTCTGCTGGGCTCCACAGTAGCGGGAGGTCACCAGAAGAGCATGAAGGTGCAGAGACACTGGATGTGAGACGGACTTGGTCTTCTTTGGGCTCAGGACTGAATCCCTTCCACTTCAGGTGGAAGTTGACCCCTGGCCTCAGCAAGAGGCTGCATCCTCAGACATGTTTTCTTTCTTAAACAGAGGTGCCAACAGATAATCTAGAGTTAAAGAACTCTTAGAAGAAATATTATTGACTTTATTAAGCTCTAATGTAGTTTCCAATTTATAAAAGTGATTTATCTAAAATAAGAAAGAGGAACACTGAAGGATAAATGTCAACATTTCAGCCTGAACGATTGGGTTTTTAAAAAAATCTCTGTATGAACCATAATGTCAATCTTGAATTGCATTAAAATTGTCAGGTTGATTTTAAAAAATTGACAAAAAAATAGCCACAGTAACTATGGAGTATTGCTAAAATTGTTTTCGAATCACTGAAATTTTACTAAAATTGATGCTAGTAATCAGTTTAGGTAGTCTAAATGCTGATTTTTTTCTAACAGTTACTGTGGGGCTTGAGGGAAAACTGATATAAAAGCAAAGTGAAAACTTGATTAAAATCTCTAAAAACTGTTCTACAGTATTAAGATTGTCCAAAGGTTCCTATCTGTGAGAAAGCATTGCCAACCCCCTACCACTTGATGCCTACAGCTGTGACTTTCTTTCATCTAGCGGGGAAAGAAGGGTCAGGTCAGGTAACTGTGGACTTGGGTGTATGTAGTAGACATGTCTCTTTCTCAGCCAGCTTTGCAAAGAATGAAAGCCTTGAATTATTCCACTAAGACCAATGGTAATGGTAGCTGATTAAAGGCACAATGCTTTTACCACTTCTCAGCATTGGGAAGGCCCTTTCTGGGTCCATGGATGAACTATAGAAAGTTTATGATGATGTTAAAGAGTGAAGGCAAGTTTATATACATCAAGAAGAGGTTTCAGGAATTCTTCACCAAAATGCAAATTGTAGATTTCTTGCAAAAGCAGTATGTTTTTTTAAAAAAATCAGCTACTCTTCCAGGTTCTTTTTATAAAAGTTAATTTTCTGACTTCAGGTCTATTAGACTGTCCCTGTGTTCTATTTATTTGTTTTGTTGTTGTTGTTGTTGTTCAGTCGCTAAGTCGTGTCTGACTCTGCAACCCCATGAACTGCAGCATGCCAGACTTCTCTGTCCTTCACTATCTCCCAGAGCTTGCTCAAACTAAGGTCAATTGAGTCAGTGATGCCATCCAACCATCTCATCCTCTGTCGTGCCTTTCTCCTCTTGCCCTCACTTTTTCCCAGTATCAGGGTCTCTTCCAATGAGTCAGTTTTTCGCATCAGGTGGCCAAAGTACTGGCGTGTCAGCTTCAGCATCACTCCTCCAACAAATATATCAGGGTTGCATTCCTTTAGGATTGACTGGTTTGATCTCCTGCAGTCCAAGAGACTCAAGAGTCTTTTCCAGCACTGTTCTCTAAGAGCGGATGGGCATTTTAATACAAGATAGACTCAGGGTGTGAAGAAAGTGAAATGGGAGAACAAAGGAGGGATGATTTGCATAGAGAATTCTGAAAGTATGGGGGAAAGAATACTTCTGATGCTGAAGATAAGAGCAAAGCAGCACTGAAGTATCTGCTATTTGGGAAGGAGGATCTATCTGATGATACATTTTAACTCTATTCTGCCATGATATTATACATCTTAGCATGCTTCTCTTTGTTAAAGAAGTCTTTCTCCAGCCAACAGTCAAAGTGGAATGTGAGTTGGTAATTTCTGTCTGAGAGAGGATTCAGATTAGCCCAGAGTATCCACTAAGAGATTATTCATAACATTATGTCTGTGTAACTATCTTCAATTTTCATGGTGCTTTCTGCATTTTTTTTTTTTTAAAAAAACCAAACTTTTCCACACTCCTTTCTCCAAAGTGTTTTTGAACACAAAGAAAGAGGGAGAGATCTGTGGCCGAAAGGATTTTTACGGCTAAGTGACTGGATGTGGATGAACACGGAGAAATTTCAAAGGTGATTTCAAGTTCAAGTCTGCGAGCATCTTACTGCTTCGTCACTTCAGTCGTGTCCAACTCTGTGACTCTGTGCACTGTGTAGCCCCCCAGGCTCCTCCGTCTGTGGAATTCTCCAGGCAAGAATACTGGAGAGGGTTGCCGTTTCCTTCTCCAGGGAGCATCTTAGTACCATCAAAACACACACAGAGCTTAGACGGGGGAGCTGGCTTTGAAGGAAAGGATGAATTTAGTTTTTCACTTGACTCAGCGGCTCAAGTGAAAGCAGGATTTTAAAGAGGAATTGGATGCTGCAAAAACCTGATGGCCATCCAACCATCTCATCCTCTGTCGTGCCTTTCTCCTCTTGCCCTCTTTTCCCAGTATCAGGGTCTCTTCCAATGAGTCAGTTTTTCGCATCAGGTGGCCAAAGTACTGGCGTGTCAGCTTCAGCATCACTCCTCCAACAAATATATCAGGGTTGCATTCCTTTAGGATTGACTGGTTTGATCTCCTGCAGTCCAAGAGACTCAAGAGTCTTTTCCAGCACTGTTCTCTAAGAGCGGATGGGCATTTTAATACAAGATAGACTCAGGGTGTGAAGAAAGTGAAATGGGAGAACAAAGGAGGGATGATTTGCATAGAGAATTCTGAAAGTATGGGGGAAAGAATACTTCTGATGCTGAAGATAAGAGCAAAGCAGCACTGAAGTATCTGCTATTTGGGAAGGAGGATCTATCTGATGATACATTTTAACTCTATTCTGCCATGATATTATACATCTTAGCATGCTTCTCTTTGTTAAAGAAGTCTTTCTCCAGCCAACAGTCAAAGTGGAATGTGAGTTGGTAATTTCTGTCTGAGAGAGGATTCAGATTAGCCCAGAGTATCCACTAAGAGATTATTCATAACATTATGTCTGTGTAACTATCTTCAATTTTCATGGTGCTTTCTGCATTTTTTTTTTTTTAAAAAAACCAAACTTTTCCACACTCCTTTCTCCAAAGTGTTTTTGAACACAAAGAAAGAGGGAGAGATCTGTGGCCGAAAGGATTTTTACGGCTAAGTGACTGGATGTGGATGAACACGGAGAAATTTCAAAGGTGATTTCAAGTTCAAGTCTGCGAGCATCTTACTGCTTCGTCACTTCAGTCGTGTCCAACTCTGTGACTCTGTGCACTGTGTAGCCCCCCAGGCTCCTCCGTCTGTGGAATTCTCCAGGCAAGAATACTGGAGAGGGTTGCCGTTTCCTTCTCCAGGGAGCATCTTAGTACCATCAAAACACACACAGAGCTTAGACGGGGGAGCTGGCTTTGAAGGAAAGGATGAATTTAGTTTTTCACTTGACTCAGCGGCTCAAGTGAAAGCAGGATTTTTAAAGAGGAAGTCATCAGAGACTATGCTGCAGTAGCAACACTGTGGCGTGTGGGCTGATTAATGTCTGAGCAAGGCCTGGAGGCAGTCAGCATGGTGTGTTCCCAGGATGAAACATCTTGAAGGTAGAAGTAAAACAAGTAAGCACCAACTAGGATGTCATACTATTAAGAGTGGGTTAAGGTATGTATTGGAAACCACATGAAGTAGTTCATAATCTTCCCTTTTACAGTAAAAATGGCCCATTGAAAGGTTTTAAGTAGGGGCCTGAGGAGGAGATTTGCCTATTAGAATGACATGGATGTATGCTTTCTAGAAGCTGGATAGTGCCAGGGTTGGGTGATGGAGAGGCCCAGGGAGGCTTCCCCTGGCCTGTATTCTGCAGTCCGTGGGCCTCTATTGCCCTCTTCCTCACCAAGGCCAGGAGACATTATCCAAAATTTAAGGGATGCTAGGAAACCCAGCATTCAAGACTAATGCTACATTTTTAAATGATTAAAATTAATGAAACCCACAATGAATTTTAAATAAAGATCAGTAACTTCAAGTTAATTATTTAAGAGTGCCACTTTCTAAGAAAAACTATCAGAGATGGAAATTCTTGCCATTGCAAACAGGTAAGCAAAGGACTTTGAAGATATGATCAGTTGGTTTACTTCCATTAAAACCAGGAAGGTAAAATTATAATTGGTTTTGGTATAAATAAAATACTTATTTTAAAACTGTTGAGTTTTAGTACACCTGTTTTTTAAATCGACACTTTCAAACTGTGGTCCTGGAGAAGACTCTTGAGAGTCCCTTGGACTGCGAGGAGATCAAAGCAGTCTATCGTGAAGAAAATCAACCCTTGAATATTCATTGGAAGGATAGATGCTGAAGCTTAAGCTCCATTACTTTGGCCACCTGACGCGAAAAGCTGACTCACTGGAAAAGACCCTGGTGCTGCGAAAGACCGAGGGCAAGAGGAGAAGGGGCCAACTGAAGATGAGACGGATGGTATCACTGACTCAATGGACATAAATGTGGGCAAACTCCGGGAGATGGTGAAAGACAGGAAAGCCTGGGGTGCTGCAGTCCACGGGCTCACAGAGTCGGACACGACTGAGTGAACAACAAATTCTTAAACGTTCAATATTTCTTCAAGTACTTTAATGTCCTGGGAAAAAAAAGTTCAAATACACAAAAGCTTGTACATAAGTGCGCACATGTTTCCTGGTGCCCCAGGAACCTACCTGCCTGCCTCAGAAACTGTATTTAATACAAATTATATTTTGTTCACGGATTTTCCCCTTAATTCTGAGTTTAAAATAATGCAGTAACATTTGTTTTGATTCCCATTTTTTTTGGTGACCCTTAATTTTTGCATTTTCAGTTTTTTCCCCCACTCCTTTTTCTGTTTCCTTTTTGTTTGCGTTCCTGTTTTTTTTTTTTTTTCTTTTGGATGCCCGAACATTTCTAGTTTATCCCAGAGGCGCAGCTATCCTTTATTTCGCTCACTTTGGCAAGTCCTGGGCCGACCTTGGAAGTTCTTCAAGTAGCGTCATTTCATTTCATTATAAAATTAAAATCAGGTTAATTCGCCCCTTGACGGCGTCGACGCCGTCACTCACGCGAAGTACCGCTTTAAGGGGGCGTGTTTCCCGCAGCTCCGGCCGGCAGCCTTTTCCCGGTGCACGCAGGGGCCTTTCCGGTTTGTACTTCTCGCGAGCGTAGAGGCCCGGCGGCAGCCGGAAGCGGTTCCCTGGCTGGAGGAAGGTGCGGGTCAGAGCTTCAGGTAAGGGCGGGAGAAAGGGTGGAAGGCCCGCGTCCTGCGTTGGGTCTGCGTGCGGATGTGCGCGGCCCGGGAGGGGTTGCACAGTCGGCGCGTAGACCTCCTCCTCTCGTGCAGAGCACTTTTGTGTTTCGTCGCGCCTCCGGGCCCTGTAAGTAGTTGGTCGGAAGCATCAGCTTTGAGAAAGGGCGCGCGGACGGGGAAGCCCGGGCGTCTCCTTGTGGTTTGCTAACCGGACTAGAGGCAGCAGTTTTTGCGGCAGCACGTTCCAGATTGAAGCCCCGTGATAACATTTGAATAGTTCATGAGCTCTTACTTGGTCTTTGGAACTGTTTTAAAGATATTGGATGGGACAGTGACTAAACCAGGCAGAAATCCCTGCCAGGAGGAAACTTGCGTTTTAATGATATTTGGGAAAACGGTGGAATGGAAATGGGGATAGAATCAAGATTTTCTTTTTCTTTTTTTTGGTGTGTTAAGAGGGGACCAAAGAGACAGAAAACTGCGAGGTTTTTGAGAGCGGGAGGGAATCCTCGTTTAATGAGCAGGGATGTTGATGTGTTAACGGTCTTAAGCTTGGTTGCCTAAAAGTCCTGAATGCAGTTAGGAATTTAGGACCTGGGTGAATTCGTATACTTGCTATAGGACGCAATCTCTTTTTTTCCTTCAGGGAAAGACTAAAGATTGGAAGAAAAGAGAGTAGAAGCCATGTTTCGAAGACCTGTAGTACAGGTAATGACTTTTCCATTTTAGGGTTGAGCTGTGTTGTAAGCCAAAGGGGTCCAATTTCTAGAGGGTTTTGCCTGCAGCGGCGGAAGTCCTTTGAGTCCACCTACCTTATGTGTACTTGGTTGATACGGGGTTGGGCACAGGCTTTTCCTGAATAAATCGTATTCATGAAAGCAGAACAAAACGTTTCTAGTTTATTCACATGTATGATGGGAGTAATTATAGTTTAAAACGTGTTGCATGTGCATCAGTTAGCATTTAAAGTTCTTATTGATCTAAAGATTAGGAGAACCATTGTTCCAGCTTTTTTTTTTTTCTGTAATAAGACACATGGTTTTTTATAGTAGTGACCCCCGACTTCTTTTGTTGTCCTGCCTTCCCCACCCTGCCCTGTCTTCCTGTGTTGAGAGCAGATGAAGTCGCAGCTGATCACCACGCTGTGTTCAAAAAGCCTTCTCATTTCACCCAGTCAGACTCCTCACCTCCTTTCTTCAGTCCGTCCGGCCAGCCTTCAGTCAGCCTGGACCCCTTTTTCCTCACTTACCTCACTGGGGCACCCAGTTCTTGCAGATTCTCCTCTCACACCCCTCTCTCTTGTGACTCCCATCTTGTTAAGGATCGGTTCCTCTCCGAAGCCTGTTCACCTCTCCCCAACTCTGCTGTAGAATTGCCCATGTATTCTTGGATCTCTGCTCATCTGTACTTTAAAAGCATATGCTTTTTAATGTGTTGAGGTGTGAAGCATGGAAAAGTCACTCCTGTCTTGATACACAGCTGTGCAGTGTTAAGATGGGCTTCCCAGGTGGCGCTGTAGACTGCCTGCCTGTGTAGGAGACAGTGGAGATGCGGTCTCAGTCCCTGGGTTGGGAAGATCCCCTGCAGTGGAAGATGGCAACCCACTGCAGTGTTCTCGTCTGGAAAATTCCATGGGCAGAGGAACCTGGCAGGCTATCGTCCATGGGGCGGCAAAGAGTCAGACACAACTGAGTGACTGAGCATGGCCACGCACAGTATTAAGGTACATGTAATGCCGTGTAGAAAAGAGTTAAAGGTTTAGTTTAAAAAGTTATCCCAGTGGAATAATTCCCTATTTCTGCTTCTCAAGTAGGGCTTTGTTTTTGGGTGCCCCCAGTGGGACAAATTATATGTATATATATTTTTTATTTTTTTTAATTTTGGAAAAGATTATTATCCCCTAAAAATTATGAGGTCTGGCTCATCTGAGCACTCAGATTAGTACATTTCCAGAATCATAATACAGGTATCAGTTATCAGCTTGATTCTTTAGTACGTGGTAGCTCCTGTCTTTATTTTCATACCCACTCTCTGCCTCCAGGCATAGTGCTAGGGTTCCACAGCCACAAGTCCCCTTGGAATGGGTATTGTCTTATGGGTAGGTATCGGTTCTATATTAACAGTGCCGCCACTGGACACATCTGGCTCTGATGATGGGTAGCTCTCTGCACCAGTCATGGGTACTCAAATCTTGGCTGTGGCCCTTAGACAGAGTGTCATTAAGGAGGTACCAAAGGGCAGCGGGAAAGCCAGCAGCCCTGGCATCAGGGGGCCCTGGGTTCTAGGCATGACTTGACACATCTTTCCTGTAGGATTTTGAGCAAGTTATTCTCTTTCAACTTCATTTTTGTCACCTGTAGAGTGTTGGTAATTTTGCACAGTTTATTGGTTTATTCTGTAGGTTAATTGGCAGGAGGGGCTTCCCAGGTGGCTCCGTGGTAAGTAAAGTACAGGTGCCTATGTGCTGGAGAGGCAGGTTTGATCCGTGGCTTCGGAAGATCCTCTGGAGGAGAAAATGGCAACCAACTCCGATGTTCTTGCCTGGGAAATCACATGGACAGAGGAGCCTGGTGGGCAACAGGCCGTGGGGTCGCAGAGTGCTTTGATAAGAGAGAAAGCTCTTAGCTCCTACTTGGTAATGATCGCCGTGGGGGTCGCGGCAGCCGAGCGCGGCTGTACGTGGGAGTGACTTTCTCTGACAGACTGATTCAAACAGTCCTATCTTGGTACTTCATCAGAGAACCGTGTTTGTTTATCTTAGATTTTTGTCCTGTGGGTTGTCAAAAGCACAGATTTTTCCAGCATGTATTTGTTTGCAAACAGAGGCACCACGTCAGGAGGGCTGCCCCAGAAGCGGCAGGAGAGGCCTGTGAGTGACTTCTCTCGGCGTACTCCTTCCTGCCTTCGCCTCCTCCGTGCCCGTGGGCTTTTGCAGGAGGCTGCCCAGAGTGTGTGGGGGGGCCTCCTGGCCCGTGGCCTCTTCCTGTGGCTGTGTGCCCCGGGGCTGCTGACTAGGGGGAGACCAGGCGTGAGGCGCTCTTGCCTTTGTCCCATGCTAAAGCCGTGTGGCTCATCTGCTCCGCTCCAGGTACTTCGTCAGTTTGTGAGACGTGAGTCTGAAGTCGCGAGCAGTTTGGTCCTCGAGAGATGTAAGTATTAGCTGACTTCCAGTACCCACAGCAGTGTGCTCATGTTCTCCAGTGTGCCGCAGAAGAGGTGCACTTGTTGGGTTATCCTCTGTTAACGCTCTTGCTTTCGGCTCATATCTGCCCCTCCGAGTGTGGCCTTGCCCTTTCGGGCTGCAGGAATCTCCTGTACACTGGGTCTTTCTTCCCTCATCGGTCACTATTTGCTCCTTGTTGTCACTTTCCTGCCAAAGAAGTTCCTCGAGTCCTGTTTGGTTGGGATTCCCTTGTAGCTCAGCTGGTAAAGAATCTGCCCATAGTGCAGGAGACCCCGGTCCAATTACTGGGTTGGGAAGATCCCCTGGAGGAGGGATAGGCTACCCACTCCAGTCTTCTCAGGCTTCCCTTTGTGGCTCAGATGATAAAGAATCCACCTGCAGTTTGGGAGAACTGGGTTTGATCGCTGGGTTGGGAAGATGCCCTGGAGAAGGCAAAGGCTACCCATTCCAGTATCGCTTGGAGAGTTTCATGACTCATCCGTGGTCGCAGAGTCAGACAATGCTGAGCGACCGCACTTCCCTTCTGCTTGGTTACTTAAGATTTCCAAGCCCCGTGTGTTTCTGGGCTGAAGTTGTGAATGTGAAAGTGGTTGTGTCACAGAAATAGTCCCTTTTATAGAGATTTTCAGATCTCAGTTTTGTTCTTTTAACCATACAGTTTAAAAAAGTTTTCTTTTAAGGTATTTAAAAGAAAAATTTAGATAAAGAGCATTATGCTTCTTGTGTGGGGCTGCTTCCTCTCTAGATTTTCTCCTTCCTCGCCAGCCTTCTTTTTCCCTCCTGGCCTTTCTATTTGCCCCTTACCCTTATTTTCTGACCTTCTAGCGCTTGGGTTTTGCTTAATTCTGAGATTGAGGTTGAAGTAGTGTTTGTAGCCGTTCCTCTTCAGCACACTTCTGTCAGTCTTATGTTATCTACCAATTGCCTTTCAGCTCTGAATCGTGTGCAGTTGCTTGGTCGAGTAGGGCAGGACCCTGTCATGAGACAGGTGGAAGGAAAAAACCCAGTTACGATATTTTCTCTGGCAACAAATGAGATGTGGCGATCAGGGGAAAATGAAACCTACCAAATGGGTGAGTATAAAAGATGGGGGTTTTAGTTTTATCAGCAATAAATAGACATTGTTTATTGTGAATTGTCTAATTAGCCACTTCTAGAAAGAATCTTCTCTAGCTCTGTTCTGTTCTCTGAGGAGTCGTGGCCTTGGTTTTGCTCACATGGTGTCCTTTGGCATTGTCTTCTTGCTTGTAACCACATCCCCTCTTCTTGAGATTTAGGCGATGTCAGTCAGAAGACAACGTGGCACAGAATTTCCGTGTTCCGACCAGGCCTCAGAGACGTGGCGTATCAGTATGTGAAAAGGGGGTAAGTTAAGGACAGTATCATACCAACTGAATGTTTTTTAGAAAAACTGGTAACATGTTCTCATGGACAGTATAGCTCCTCTTAAAAGTACCGCTTGTTATTCTGTGTTAGCCCAAGAGGTGTTTATTCAGTGCTTAACACTGGATGTGTAGGGTCATGTGTGACTCTCGTAAAGGTTTTAACATGGGTTAGCCTTTGAGGAACTTACAACTTAGGTCAATGGGATGTGACCTTAAACAGCACTGCTGAGGCAGAGAGAAAGCGGAGGGTACCGTGTGCCCTGTGAGCACATGCTTGTAGAAGTTCCCAGGCCGCCATGGCCAGGGACCCCAACAGTGGGTGTCTTGCCTCTTGGCACCCACATGATGGCCTGACAGAGGGCCTGGGAGGTTCAGAGCCTCCTGATGCCGTGAGGTATTGCAGTGATATTCAGAGCAGTTGTTTCATATTTTATAATTTTAGATAGGCTTAGCAACTCCCTTTTGGAGTGTTTGGATTATGTATGAAAAATATCTTTTCCACACCTACAGAAGGACAAATGGTTGTATATAACAGCAGCTGTAGTCATACTTTAGAAATGTATTATAGGAATTAAACATTTCATGGAAGGTAAGTTCAGCAGTAATGAAAATGTCTATTTTTCTCAGTAACTGTGTACCTTTTCTTCATATGTCCCTCCATTGCTGTGTGTACATACACACACCCATGAGCACAGAGAGGAGATTTTGACGAAAAGCTCTGTTTTTAGTCTCACCTCCTGGTTAAAGAGTCTGTGTGATTGTTCCCTTTGGCACCCAGTCATTTCACCAGTTTTGTCTACTTCCTATATTGTACAGTTTCAGTGCCATTAGATTCTGAAAAATGGTGCCAGTTGGCCATTGTCTAGCCTTAAAATTGGAGTTACATTTGTCTTTCTACTTGTCTAGTTCAACCTTCTAGAGAGTGCGAAATAGTCTTAGTGATTAACTCTGAGTGAAGTACTAAGCCTAAAACTTGTAGTTTTAATTGTAATAATATAAAGTCCTTTGAGAGTTCATGAACCTCACTATACAAGGGAATTGAAAGATAAGTGCGAAAAAAAAAAATCAACAAATCTGTTGGAGAATCCAGAGTCAGAGGGATGGAAGATCACACATAATGGAAGTCAGTCATAGAGATTAAAAGTACCGCTTGTTATTCTGTGTTAGCCCAAGAGGTGTTTATTCAGTGCTTAACACTGGATGTGTAGGGTCATGTGTGACTCTCGTAAAGGTTTTAACATGGGTTAGCCTTTGAGGAACTTACAACTTAGGTCAATGGGATGTGACCTTAAACAGCACTGCTGAGGCAGAGAGAAAGCGGAGGGTACCGTGTGCCCTGTGAGCACATGCTTGTAGAAGTTCCCAGGCCGCCATGGCCAGGGACCCCAACAGTGGGTGTCTTGCCTCTTGGCACCCACATGATGGCCTGACAGAGGGCCTGGGAGGTTCAGAGCCTCCTGATGCCGTGAGGTATTGCAGTGATATTCAGAGCAGTTGTTTCATATTTTATAATTTTAGATAGGCTTAGCAACTCCCTTTTGGAGTGTTTGGATTATGTATGAAAAATATCTTTTCCACACCTACAGAAGGACAAATGGTTGTATATAACAGCAGCTGTAGTCATACTTTAGAAATGTATTATAGGAATTAAACATTTCATGGAAGGTAAGTTCAGCAGTAATGAAAATGTCTATTTTTCTCAGTAACTGTGTACCTTTTCTTCATATGTCCCTCCATTGCTGTGTGTACATACACACACCCATGAGCACAGAGAGGAGATTTTGACGAAAAGCTCTGTTTTTAGTCTCACCTCCTGGTTAAAGAGTCTGTGTGATTGTTCCCTTTGGCACCCAGTCATTTCACCAGTTTTGTCTACTTCCTATATTGTACAGTTTCAGTGCCATTAGATTCTGAAAAATGGTGCCAGTTGGCCATTGTCTAGCCTTAAAATTGGAGTTACATTTGTCTTTCTACTTGTCTAGTTCAACCTTCTAGAGAGTGCGAAATAGTCTTAGTGATTAACTCTGAGTGAAGTACTAAGCCTAAAACTTGTAGTTTTAATTGTAATAATATAAAGTCCTTTGAGAGTTCATGAACCTCACTATACAAGGGAATTGAAAGATAAGTGCGAAAAAAAAAATCAACAAATCTGTTGGAGAATCCAGAGTCAGAGGGATGGAAGATCACACATAATGGAAGTCAGTCATAGAGATTTAAAGGATGCTCTTCATTTTCATAGTCTGAAGGTAGCTTTTTTTTCTTTTTAATTTTGACTTAAAATTAGGAACTTTTTGTTTTAAGCTTCCATAAGGGCCACAGGCAGCTAAAGGATGAAAACATTGTCCTTTTTCTCTCTGGCACGGCAAGTCCATGTGTCGGTTATGTTTCGGTACTCTTGTTTTTTTGGCTGTGCTTCGTGGCTTGCAAGATCTCAGTTCCCCGACCGGGCAGTGAAAGCGTGGAGTCCTAACCATCAGGGAATACCCTGTTGCAGTACTCTTAATTCTGAATTTTGAGAAGTGGTAGCACAAATGAGCTTATGTGTGGTTGTCTATTTCATTCTTACTGTATATTCGTTCTCCTCTTTGACCTGACTCTCTCCTGTAAAGTATATTGGAATCTCCAGACTAAAACCTGCACATTTTATTTATATCAGGTCTCGAATTTATGTGGAAGGGAAAGTAGACTATGGTGAATATACGGATAAAAATAATGTGAGACGACAAGCAACCACAATTATAGCTGGTAAGGTTCTTGTGATAAAAGCTATTCTCCCCCCACCCCCACCCGCCCCTTGAAAGCTTGGGCTACCTTGTAACTCTCCTGAGCCTGTTAGTACAGATGCTAATGATATTGTCAGGCACTTCCGCAGGACAACCTCCAGTGGAGTCTGAGCGCCTGCTCCCAGTTTCCACATGTTTCTCTGCCTTCAGAAAGAGTCTGTGTGATTGTTCCTTTGGCACCCAGTCATTTCACCAGTTTTGTCTACTTCCTATATTGTACAGTTTCAGTGCCATTAGATTCTGAAAAATGGTGCCAGTTGGCCATTGTCTAGCCTTAAAATTGGAGTTACATTTGTCTTTCTACTTGTCTAGTTCAACCTTCTAGAGAGTGCGAAATAGTCTTAGTGATTAACTCTGAGTGAAGTACTAAGCCTAAAACTTGTAGTTTTAATTGTAATAATATAAAGTCCTTTGAGAGTTCATGAACCTCACTATACAAGGGAATTGAAAGATAAGTGCGAAAAAAAAAATCAACAAATCTGTTGGAGAATCCAGAGTCAGAGGGATGGAAGATCACACATAATGGAAGTCAGTCATAGAGATTTAAAGGATGCTCTTCATTTTCATAGTCTGAAGGTAGCTTTTTTTTTTCTTTTTTTAATTTTGACTTAAAATTAGGAACTTTTTGTTTTAAGCTTCCATAAGGGCCACAGGCAGCTAAAGGATGAAAACATTGTCCTTTTTCTCTCTGGCACGGCAAGTCCATGTGTCGGTTATGTTTCGGTACTCTTGTTTTTTTGGCTGTGCTTCGTGGCTTGCAAGATCTCAGTTCCCCGACCGGGCAGTGAAAGCGTGGAGTCCTAACCATCAGGGAATACCCTGTTGCAGTACTCTTAATTCTGAATTTTGAGAAGTGGTAGCACAAATGAGCTTATGTGTGGTTGTCTATTTCATTCTTACTGTATATTCGTTCTCCTCTTTGACCTGACTCTCTCCTGTAAAGTATATTGGAATCTCCAGACTAAAACCTGCACATTTTATTTATATCAGGTCTCGAATTTATGTGGAAGGGAAAGTAGACTATGGTGAATATACGGATAAAAATAATGTGAGACGACAAGCAACCACAATTATAGCTGGTAAGGTTCTTGTGATAAAAGCTATTCTCCCCCCCCCCCCACCCGCCCCTTGAAAGCTTGGGCTACCTTGTAACTCTCCTGAGCCTGTTAGTACAGATGCTAATGATATTGTCAGGCCCTTCCGCAGGAGAACCTCCAGTGGAGTTTGAGGGCCTGCTCCCAGTTTCCACATGTTTCTCTGCCTTCAGAAAACGATCTGTGCTCACTCTTTTAGTTCCCAAGGGACCTTAGCTGCCCCTGGGCGCAGGGAACCTTTAGTCTGGTGACTTTGAAGTACGTGGCCTAAACGGAAAAGCACGCGGCAGGAGTCACACTAATGGGAGTGGCATTAGGCATTTATTCAGAGTTATTCAGAGCCTGTTCGGTACTTAACACGATGATTTTGTTTTAAACTTCTTCTGTTTGCATCAAATAACAAAATAACATGGAAGAATGGAGGCACAAAGCTTAAAGGGGGTCATGAGCTTTCAAATTCTGACATTTCTGCAAGAATTTTGAAAGCAGTGTTCTCCTTTGGATATGTTTAAGTTGACAATAAAAAATTTTTTTCAATATAAAATTATGTAACTCTTAAAGGTACTAAGGGATCTAAATGCCATAGCGATTTGGTATCCATCAACATTAAAAAGAACATTTGGAAAGTTGATATGACTCCTTTTTCTCTAAATTTGTTTTTCAATTCCATTTTTAAATTCCTCAGAAGTATATAATGTAACATATTGTGGAGTCGAAAATCTCTTATTATTTTATTCTATTGCATTAATAGAAGTACATGCATAAATACAAATTATAAAATATTTAAAAAACTTATGAGGCAGTAGGGCTCTGTTAGGTTTCTCCTTGAACAGGTTATCATTACATTTGTTTCTAGAACAAAATTAACCAAAACAATTATAATACATAAGTATAAAAGCTAATATTTCTTTGAAAACGTGTCTTAATGACATAGATGATGCATTTTTTGGATAAATTGCTAAAGTCAAACAGTTAAGCGTTCATTCTGTTCTCTTGTTTTTTTATGCATATAAAACTCAAGAAACCTTCCTTTTTTAAATAAGTGGATGAGAATGAAGGAACTTTTATTATAGTGGTATTAGCATTTATGAACTTCTGAGATATACCAAAGTTAGGTATCATTTAAAAAATTTATGTTTTATTATGGAACATGCCAAACACACGAAAGGAGGAGTAAAGTCCCATCATGCAGCTTCAACAGTTATCAGCAGACGGCAGGTGTTGTTTCATCCCTGCAAATCCATGTGAATCTCAGGCATTATATCCTCCATAAATATTTCAGTAGGTTATCTCTGAAATATATGGATTCTTTTTTATAGTGCTATCACAGCTAATATTAAGAAATCATTGTTAAATTTATTTTTTGCCAGATGTCATAGTATTGAAACTTTTTTGTCTGCTTCATAAATAGCAGCCTATACATTTATATATTACATGGTTTATGTATATCTTAAGTGTCTCTTTTTAATGAATTTTCTAAAAATTCAGGAGGGTTAAAGTCTTTGTCTTTACAGATTTTCTTATAATTTAATAGATCAAATAACAAAATAACATGGAAGAATGGAGGCACAAAGCTTAAAGGGGGTCATGAGCTTTCAAATTCTGACATTTCTGCAAGAATTTTGAAAGCAGTGTTCTCCTTTGGATATGTTTAAGTTGACAATAAAAAATTTTTTTCAATATAAAATTATGTAACTCTTAAAGGTACTAAGGGATCTAAATGCCATAGCGATTTGGTATCCATCAACATTAAAAAGAACATTTGGAAAGTTGATATGACTCCTTTTTCTCTAAATTTGTTTTTCAATTCCATTTTTAAATTCCTCAGAAGTATATAATGTAACATATTGTGGAGTCGAAAATCTCTTATTATTTTATTCTATTGCATTAATAGAAGTACATGCATAAATACAAATTATAAAATATTTAAAAAACTTATGAGGCAGTAGGGCTCTGTTAGGTTTCTCCTTGAACAGGTTATCATTACATTTGTTTCTAGAACAAAATTAACCAAAACAATTATAATACATAAGTATAAAAGCTAATATTTCTTTGAAAACGTGTCTTAATGACATAGATGATGCATTTTTTGGATAAATTGCTAAAGTCAAACAGTTAAGCGTTCATTCTGTTCTCTTGTTTTTTTATGCATATAAAACTCAAGAAACCTTCCTTTTTTAAATAAGTGGATGAGAATGAAGGAACTTTTATTATAGTGGTATTAGCATTTATGAACTTCTGAGATATACCAAAGTTAGGTATCATTTAAAAATTGATGTTTTATTATGGAACATGCCAAACACACGAAAGGAGGAGTAAAGTCCCATCATGCAGCTTCAACAGTTATCAGCAGACGGCAGGTGTTGTTTCATCCCTGCAAATCCATGTGAATCTCAGGCATTATATCCTCCATAAATATTTCAGTAGGTTATCTCTGAAATATATGGATTCTTTTTTATAGTGCTATCACAGCTAATATTAAGAAATCATTGTTAAATTTATTTTTTGCCAGATGTCATAGTATTGAAACTTTTTTGTCTGCTTCATAAATAGCAGCCTATACATTTATATATTACATGGTTTATGTATATCTTAAGTGTCTCTTTTTAATGAATTTTCTAAAAATTCAGGAGGGTTAAAGTCTGACAACTTAAGTCTCCTGATTGACAGATTTTCCTCTTATATTTATTTTTACACTTGTTTCGGAGTTCATGTCTTAACTACTATGCCATAGTGATAAATTATAGTGTGTTGTAAATAATTCTGTATTTTCTTACTGTTTTCTTGAAAGTATATTGACCTTGAGACTCAATATAGTATCTCCCTCCCCTCATTATTAAACCTTAGAGGAGGTTCTTTCTGACCAGTTTTCTTTCATAATTCTTGAGTGTCTTGAGAACAAGTCACTTCCTGCCTGCCCTGTTCTTCCTTGGCTCATGCTTGCAGAGATATCTACCTATTGAAACATTTTTTTCCAGACTCTATGTGGTATAGAACCATGTCTGTGATTTCAGCAGTGGAATATCAAGCTTTCTAATAAAATAATTGATGTATTTATGAAGTATTTAACACTTTCATATTCCATTATAAACCTGCTGTGTGGGCAAATTTCAAATTTGAATTGTGTGAATTTTTATAAACCAGGCCAAGCAGAAACATTTCAAATTATCTGCCATTTTTTTCTTATCACTATTATTTACCAGCATGGATGTGTAAGCAGTTAACATAGGTTTATGGCTGATTGTAAAATTGAATAGGTCTTTTTTTTTTTTTTTTAAGATTTATTTATTTATTTATTTTTGGGCGGGGGTCGGGTTGGGGAGGGAGGGGAGCGTGCGGGCCACTTCTATTGGTCTTTCATTTCTCTGTTTTCATCGGTCTTTGTTCTTTGGCTCCTGCGGGCCTCCCATCGCGGTGGCGTCTGTTGTCGAAGAGCACCGGCTCTGCGCGCATGCGCTCCAGAGCTCCGGCTCGGTGATTGGACACATCAGTCCAGCCACTCTGCAGCACATGGGATCTTCCCAGGCCAGGGCTTGAACCGGCACCCCTTGCACTGCAAGGCGGTGTCCTTATCCACTGGACCACCAGGGGAAGCCCGAATAGGTCTTTTAGTACCATTAAAATGGAAGGGAATAGTGTGATTTGGCTCATCAGTTTTATAGGCCATATTTTTTCTCCTAGAGATCAATGTGATTTAAAAATAACCACCAGCAGGGGCTTCCCTGGTGGTCCAGTGGGTAAAGAATCCACCTTGCACTGCAAGGGGTGCCGGTTCGATCCCTGGCCTGGGAAGCTCCCACATGCCATGGAGTGTCTGGACCGGTGTGTCCAGTTACAAGCCAGTGCCCTGGAGTGCATGCACCCAGAGCCGGTGCTGTGTAGTGAAAGAGTCCACTGCAATGGGAGGCCCACACAGGCCAGAGAACAAAGATGGGTGAAAATAAATAAATGAAAAACCAATAAAAGAGGCCAAAATTTAAAAAACAAAACCAAAAACCACCAGCAGGTGGCAGTCTTGTTTTACATAATGATGTCAGCTTTGATAATCTCAAATCACCATGCTGTACCAAAATGCTCTAGTTTTAGAAGACTCTAGTCATGAACAAATACTCAGTTATTATATAATAACTGAGTTATTTTGGAATAATTCTAAGGTTTTAAGAATGCAGATGTTTTGGTGATGTATGGCAGGTCATACTTTTCCTTCGCTGGTCCTAAAGTAATTCTGGACAACATTTTAGGAGCAGTGTCTGATGTTTCTAAATAAAAATGTTCCCTCTGAAATATTGATTAGTAAAATTTTCCCAGGAATGAATATGTAAAACTCATTTTGTTTTGCAATTTAAAAATAGAATGTATTCTATGTGAGTGTTCAGACTTTAACAACATAAGTGAACCTTTCTGTGCTGATGGGGCGGTATGGAACCATGTCCTTCCCTCTTCCCTCCAGCATGTGGAGGGAGTTGCTGGATCCTCTTCTGTGTGAGGGTTGCTCCTTGGTTTAAGGGCATCTCTCTGAGCATTGCAAGTGCCAGAGCGTGTGACCCGCTCTTGTGTAGAAAGTTACTGCAGAGAAGACCATATCAACCTGCAGGGAAGATGTGATGTATCCCACCTTTTCTCACAAAGTCTGAAATTACAAGTAAACAGTCAAAGCCCAACTTTTAGCTCCGTTGTGCCTGTTATGTATACCTCTTAAGAGCACAGCAAGTTGTAAAGCAAGAAACTACTATCTGAGAATTTGTCTAAAGTCTCTTCAGAGAGTAGCACTAAAATATGTGTGTGGTAGAGGGGGAATGACTAGATGAAAAGTTCTGAAAGTAATATTTGTGCTCTGGCTTCTTTACAGATAACATTATATTTCTCAGTGACCAGGTAAAAGAGAAGGTGTAGAGTGGACGACGCTTCGTTGGCCGTTGCTTGGTACAGTGTCATTTCCAAATCATGCTAGTCTTTATAGTTTCTAAGGACAAGAATTAAAATACTCTCCTGTATGAAATGAGTGATAGCATTTTCCTGACTCTCGCTCCCCTGCCCTTTTTGTCAAGAGCCTTGGTAGCTCTTGTCTGTTAATGGGGTTCACTAGTTGTTTATTCTTTAGGAGATGGTTTCTGTGTACAAGTGTATAAAATAGTGAACTTTTAGGTCCATCCCTGTTAGGGCAAAGGGATGAGTGTCTCTTGGGAAGGCCCCCCCTTTTGTGCCCACTTCTGATATAGCATCTATTGAAGTGCATGAACAAATACTCAGTTATTATATAATAACTGAGTTATTTTGGAATAATTCTAAGGTTTTAAGAATGCAGATGTTTTGGTGATGTATGGCAGGTCATACTTTTCCTTCGCTGGTCCTAAAGTAATTCTGGACAACATTTTAGGAGCAGTGTCTGATGTTTCTAAATAAAAATGTTCCCTCTGAAATATTGATTAGTAAAATTTTCCCAGGAATGAATATGTAAAACTCATTTTGTTTTGCAATTTAAAAATAGAATGTATTCTATGTGAGTGTTCAGACTTTAACAACATAAGTGAACCTTTCTGTGCTGATGGGGCGGTATGGAACCATGTCCTTCCCTCTTCCCTCCAGCATGTGGAGGGAGTTGCTGGATCCTCTTCTGTGTGAGGGTTGCTCCTTGGTTTAAGGGCATCTCTCTGAGCATTGCAAGTGCCAGAGCGTGTGACCCGCTCTTGTGTAGAAAGTTACTGCAGAGAAGACCATATCAACCTGCAGGGAAGATGTGATGTATCCCACCTTTTCTCACAAAGTCTGAAATTACAAGTAAACAGTCAAAGCCCAACTTTTAGCTCCGTTGTGCCTGTTATGTATACCTCTTAAGAGCACAGCAAGTTGTAAAGCAAGAAACTACTATCTGAGAATTTGTCTAAAGTCTCTTCAGAGAGTAGCACTAAAATATGTGTGTGGTAGAGGGGGAATGACTAGATGAAAAGTTCTGAAAGTAATATTTGTGCTCTGGCTTCTTTACAGATAACATTATATTTCTCAGTGACCAGGTAAAAGAGAAGGTGTAGAGTGGACGACGCTTCGTTGGCCGTTGCTTGGTACAGTGTCATTTCCAAATCATGCTAGTCTTTATAGTTTCTAAGGACAAGAATTAAAATACTCTCCTGTATGAAATGAGTGATAGCATTTTCCTGACTCTCGCTCCCCTGCCCTTTTTGTCAAGAGCCTTGGTAGCTCTTGTCTGTTAATGGGGTTCACTAGTTGTTTATTCTTTAGGAGATGGTTTCTGTGTACAAGTGTATAAAATAGTGAACTTTTAGGTCCATCCCTGTTAGGGCAAAGGGATGAGTGTCTCTTGGGAAGGCCCCCCCTTTTGTGCCCACTTCTGATATAGCATCGATTCAGCCACACCGTAGTGTTTATTGAGCATGGCTCTATGTCAGCCATTAATCCCGTGGTTGTAAATGCTGATTTCCTTATCTGCTTACAGACTAGAAGGCAAGGGCTGTATTTTCTTTTGTGTGCGTGCATCTTCACCAATGCTTGGCACAGAATAGGCAATAAAAGTTGACGCATGAATGATCCCAATAGGATATTAAGTTTTAGCCCAAAACAAAGGGTCTTGCTGAGCAATGGTTAGTATCTAACCTAAATGGCGACAAGACTAAGCTACCTCAGTCACATCTTTTGTTTCTGGACAGTTTCACTGGTAGTATTTGTGAAACAGTGTACCAGCAGTAAAGACCTAGCATGTAACTAGGGATGGAATAGTTCACCTCCAGTTGGCAACACGGGGGCTCTGGTTTTCATGGTTTTCTATCTTTCTAAGCCCCTGTTCTCTGTCCTTTCAGTCTCATCTGGAGTTCACAGGTGGGATCCCCTAAACAACCTTTGGCCCTGCCTCTCTAGGGTAGCGCCCCAGGTGTGATGTTTCCCTTTTGTTTTTCTGCTTGGTCTGTTGCTGTACTTACTGTGTACACTTGTGTACACGTGGTCACTTTTATCATAAGATTCTGAAAATCACAGAGTACTCATAATTTACTACTAAAGATTATATAAAAATAAACTCAGTTTTCTATTCTTTTCTTCCACAAAGTTGCTTTTATGCTCCTTCAAAGGTGTAAGAGGTCATGCGGATTAATATTCCTGTTTAAAGTGGGTGATGAATCTGTGCTTTGGGAAAGTGACACGGTGAACAGAACAGCTTAAATACCAACTCCACGTGGTTCTGAGTCCAGGTGCAGGGCCCAGAGAGGGTGTCCTCCAGGGCCCCGTGAACCGAGGGCCTCTTCTGCAGCCTCCCACTGGAGATGGCACTAGGGGCTCTGGCACTGGGCAGCGGGGCTTGGCGATTGTGATATGCGGAAGTGTGGGAGAAAAAGGGTCAAACAGCATGTGTAGTCTTATCCCATTTTTGAAAAAGAAGTAGTTCATACAAGCGTGTCTCTCAAAAAGTCTGGAAGGAGGAAAAACAAAATGTTCTAATAATCTCTGAATGGGAAGATTGTGTATGATTTTCTTTACACTTTTGTATATTTCTGTTTTAAGCGTTGAGTATGTTATTACTTATATAATAAGAAAAAAATAAAGCTGTTTACATTTGGGGGCAAATCCTTTCCATTATTTCCAAGCCAGGCTTTCTCTCCTCCTTCATACTGAGCCAGTACCGTCTTGTGCATAGACACTTCATCTCTTCTTTTTTCTTGAATTCTCCTCTTAATAAACATACACAACCCAGAACGGATGACTTTAAAGACCATCCTGTATGAGACCCACTCTTTGCTGTGAGGTGCAGTTCTCAGAGTTACCCATTTCTTTTTTTCTTTTTAAAAAATTTTGGCTTCTTTTGTTTTTTTAATTTATTATTTTCATCCATCTTTATTCGTTGGCCCGTGTGGGCCTCCCTTGCAGTGGCCTCTCTCGTTGCAGAGCACCGGCTCTGGGTGCATGCTGAGACTCACTGGTCGCTGCTCTGCAGCACCTGGAATCTTCCTGGGCCAGGGATCAAACCAGTGCCCCCTGCACGGCAAGGCAGACTCTTTACCCACTGGACCATCAGAGAAGACCTACCCATTTCTTAAAAGTCAGTGGATGATTGATTAATCCAATGACATCCAGAATCACCAAAGACATGTTTCTGTGGCTCTTTGGGGGATTACCTGTCATTGCCTACTGGGTTTCAGCCTAATCTTTGCAGCTTATTTAGGGGAAACTAATGGTAGTTTCTCATTGTTCCCTAAAAATATCATTCAGTTCTTGAGGGCCGTGTGGTCTTTTACTCAAACTACTCTTTTGCCTTTGTCCAGCTCAGCCCGAGCTGTGATAGTCTAGGGCTCTGTAAACGTGTGGTGTTCAGTGGGATTGCACTGAAACGCTGACATGCAAATGGTGGCAGGATCACTTACTTGTTTTGCTGTCAGGGTTTGCATCATATGCCCTGAAGATCGGTGGGAATACCAGTAAACAAATCTGTAGAAAATGAGAGATAATCACAGGGTCAGTGCGTTATAGAGAAATGTCTTACAAGGTAACAATAATTGTATTTATTCTGGGTTTTCCACCTGCACATCAGGCCATGAGCAAAGGACTTTTTATTATTGACTCATTTAAGTATGACCCTAAGAAGAAGGTACTGGTATCCCTATTTTACAGGTGAGGAAACTTGAAATTGAGAAGTGAAGAGGCATGTCAGAGTGGCGCAGCTTGTAAGAGGCACACCTGGGTTTGAACCTGGGTACGTGAGGTTTGCCCTTTGCTTTCTGCCCACAGCCTCCTTTCCACTGGATTCTCACTCCTGCTGGCCTTGCATAACCAGAACCCCCCGCTGACTTCCAACCAGTGCCCCAGGCCAGAGCCCCACGCCAGGTGCATCTGAATCACACCAGGACTCAATCCTAGCCTTTGGTTGGGGGAGAATTGCGAGTGAGGGAGAAATACCACCACCTCATGATTTTTCTTTCTTATTTTCAGTCTGATGATTCCTCAGGAAAATAAGTCACAGTTCGTTTCCCTACTGGGTTGTCTTTACGTAGTCCTCTTGCTTCCTCTTCACCAAGCTGTGTCTCTTTACTGGTTAAGATAAGTCCGGAGTGTCTGCTCCTTTTATGGTTTCCTACAGTTGTTTCCTTCCTATTGAGTGTTGGAATTGTTGGGAAGTTTGTTGAAGGATTTGTCAGGCTCACTTTTTAGAGAGTGAGACATTCTTGGCTGCCAACTAGCAGCACTG
This sequence comes from Tragulus kanchil, assembly GCA_022376925.1. Classification (NCBI taxonomy): domain Eukaryota; kingdom Metazoa; phylum Chordata; class Mammalia; order Artiodactyla; family Tragulidae; genus Tragulus; species Tragulus kanchil. Next base: position 16,569,606 of record JAIOJX010000030.1, on the reverse strand, counting down.
AAGTCCCCTCTCAAAGCTGCTCTACGTGGCCTCTGTGCTGGGCCGACAGTCTGTGATAGGAAGGTGGGTGGCTGCCTTTTTCAGCTGTCAGAGTCACACTTCCACAGTATGGAGAGTTTTCTTTCTCTCTCTTGACTCCTTATCCATTCACTCTCTGCCTCACTTTGGACCTCAAGGTCCTGCTTGTCCATAGAGGTGTACGTCTTGACACTGTCTCATCTTCCTGCTGTACCTGTAATTTGGAATAAAGTTAGTCTTTCCTAATAGTTCACTTAAGGCTGTGGAGTCAAAGCCTGCATTTGAATCTCTGCTTTGCTCAGAGCAGCTGAGTGAACTCTGGTGAGGTTCTTAACTTTCCTTGTCATTGATTTCTGTTGTTTTGTCTTCCTGTGGATAAAACTTGGACATTAGCGGTCCTGCTTTTATAGGCCTGCTGTGCAGAACATGATAAATCATACATGTGACTTACATAGCACATGGCGTCTGCATCAGGTGCTCAGTACATACTGGCTGTTACTGCTGTTGCAGCTTTTAAACAAGGTATGCTTCTCCTTCAGTCAATGTGCCCGCCTTACCAAGTCTCCCAGGTACTTGGGCGAGCGTTTTAGTTAGTTGTACTTGAGCTTTTTGTTGTTGTATTATTAACACCCGTGGATTACTGAGCACACATTCCACTTTAGTTACTTTTTTCTTTGGTTTGTTGTTAATCTTCTGTGACTATTTCCCATTAACCTGGGCATCTTTTTAAACTCAGAAGCCACGTGGCACCTGTTATATGGCACACATCTGTGCAGCCCGGGTGTAGGACTGAATCTAACAGGACTCCTGCACTGAAGGAGCTCACAGTGTAGGGTGGGGGTTGTTTAGGGAAGGTGAAAGCAGGAGGCCGTGTAGCCAATGTGATGCGGTGTGAGGAGCACTAGTCATGGTGGACACAGTCCCACGGAGCAAGGAAGAGAATCGTTAGGCTAGGGAACAGCATGAGCAGAGGCCCAGAAACTTACACATCTATGAAGTATTCAAAGGTAAAACACAGGCTAGATCACAAAGGGCATTGAAAGCTTGCGGAGGACTTTGGCAGTAGGAGCAAAGACTGTTTTGAAACAGGGACATCTCATCAGAATTGTGCTCTAAAAGCCATGGGGGCAGTTGAAGGGTTAGAAGGAGGAAAGCCTGGAAGTCACTAGGAGGCTGCTGAGCGAGCCGGGAGGGTTAGGGAGTGGGGTGAGAGGTGACACGGGGGCGTTTGGGATTCGCACGGGCTCGTTCATCGTGCGCCAGCCATGTGCCAGACCTGGTGCTGGGCCCTGAGCTGAAGACATGGCACATGTAACTCCATCCTGGGATCTAGTGCTGACAGAGAAACTGTGGGATGGGAAGAGAAAAGGCAGTCAGAAGGTAAGCGTGAAGCTTCTGCTCGGGCAGCCGCGTGGATGGTGACGTTTTGATTTGAGACTAGGGAACATGGGCAGTGGGGCCTTCAAGATCTCCCTTCATGGACCACAGCCTTGTGGTGAAGGGGCTGGTGTAACTCAGTGGAGCTATGAACAGGGCCACCCCACCCAAGATCGGCAGGTCATAGTGGGGAGTTCTGGCAAAATGTGGTCCACTGGAGGAGGGAATGGCAAACCACTCTAGTATTCTTGCCTTGAGAATGCCATGAACAGTGTAAAAAGACAAGAAGATGTGACATTGGAAGATGAAGCCCCTAGGTCAGAAGCTGTCCAGTATGCTGCTGCGGGGTGGGAGGTGGGGTGGACGACTGAGGGTGAGGTGGCTGGATGGCATCACTGAGTCAATGGCCTTGAGTTTGAGCAAGCTCTGGGAGATAGTGAAGGACAGGGAAGTCTGCTGCAGTCCATGGGATCACAAACAGGTGAGCATGACTTAGCTACTGAACAACAACAAGGAACATGGATCTGGGAGCAGATTTGAAAAGAAAGAAGATATGAGTTCAATCTTGTTTGAAGATACTGAGTTCGTTTTTGTGTAGTTGTAGACTTTCTAGCTTATATTTGGGAGGATGAAGGTTAATGAGTCTGGGGCTTAGAAGAGATGCTGAGGCAAGAGTGACTTTTTTCTTCCGCCAGACATGTCGGAGGCAGATTGTTGTGAGGTAACTTTCAGATGTGGCCAGGATTCCAGCTTTGTGTTGTGGAAAGCCGTCTTGTGGGAGAGATTGCAGTTGCCTACCTGTTTTACAATGTACCTGGGGTTTGCTTTAGTCAGGAATGGCTGATGACAGACACAGAGTCAACTACTCAGGAGGAGGACATGGCCACATCACGCAGGACCACACAGGGAGGCACCAGGAGAGGTCAGAAGGCAGCAGGAGGGCTTCCCTGGTGGTCCAGTGGGTAAGGACACCGCCTTGCAGTGCAAGGGGTGCCAGTTCGATCCCTGGCCTGGGAAGATCCCACGTGCTGCGGAGCGGCTGGACTGATGTGTCCAATTGCCGAGCCGGAGCTCTGGAGCGCATGCGCCCAGAGCCGGCGCTCTGCGACAACAGAGGCCACCGCGATGGGAGGCCCACACGGGCCAAAGAACAAAGATGGATGAAAATGGACAAATGAAAGACCAATAGAAATAGAAGTGGCCCGCCTGCTCCCTTCCCTCCCCACCCCACCCCCCACCAAAATAAATAAATAAATAAATCTTTTTTTAAAAAAAAAAAGAAGGCAGCGGGAGGGAGCCAGTGGAAAGCGTGGGTTTCATGGGGGAAAGAATGGGTGAGACAGGCTAGGAGAGCCAAACAGGTTTAGGATTAGCCGGAGTATATGCCAGCAGGCAGTGGGTAAGGGGTGGTCCTTGGGTGTCAGGTACCTGGCCCTGGGGCCATTTCAGAGAAATAGCATCCTGGACAGGGTGGAGGTGGTGGTGGGGGAGCCTGAGGAAAGGAGGCTGATGAGGGGTGTGCACTCAGGGCTGCTTGATGTGCATATCAAAGGCCTGCTTGGGGGCAAGTCCTTTACTAGTTCTAGGAATCAGCTGCCCTTTGTGGTTGGAGAGGGCCTATCCCTCCATGGTCTGCCAGGCCCAAAGATATCAAAGCATCATAAAATACAGAAAATAAGAAACACTGTTAAAAAAAAGAAAAGAGACATTAATATGCTGCCTGGTATCTGTTATTCTTTTTACGTTGATGGAGCCCATATTTTGGGGGGTGACAGTGTGAACAGCCAAAGTACTGCATTCCCATTCTCCTCTGCAGTTAAGAATTGCTCTGGGTTGTAAGCAGAAGTCATGTGGTGGTGTTTCCAGAAGGTTCCTTCAGTGAACCACCTCTATTGGAGACTCATCCTGTGTGCTTCTCTGAACCCTCACCTGGCTTTTCCTCGCCTGAAATGTGGACATTGGGGCTGAGTCTCCAGTTGTCATCTTGGAGCGTGAGACGATCTTCAGGATGGAAGACAGAACTGGCGTCCATGAAGACCACAGAGCCACACTAGTCCTCGGCAGTCTACTTCTGGACTTATGTTGGAGACACAAATAAATCTCTACCTTGTTTAAGCTACTTGTTTGTCTTTGCAGTTAAACCTAATCCTTGTGAATTCACGCATTCATACCTTTATCTCCATACACCTGGTCAGCTCAATACTCTCACATTTCTCTTGCATGGCTTGCCACTGTAAGTAGAAGTGAATTCTTACTTCTGCTCCCACAGTCCTCCAGGCTTTTAACTTATGTCTCATTATGAATTCGAGGAAGAGATTGAAGCATAAGACATACACAAAACCTTAGAAGTTAGCCTTAAAAAGAGTGAATCCGAGCACACTCTCTCATCAAATAAATACTCGGTAGTTTTGCTTAAAGTTCCTAATGAAGACCTTAGTTATCACCCCTTTTAAAGGAGCTTCTGTTAACGAAGGGGGAGCCAGGGGCGGGGGGGGGCAGTAGGGGTTAAGGGTTTGGGTTTCCTTGGGTGTCAGGTACCTGGCCCTGGGGCCATTTCAGAGAAATAGCATCCTGGACAGGGTGGAGGTGGTGGTGGGGGAGCCTGAGGAAAGGAGGCTGATGAGGGGTGTGCACTCAGGGCTGCTTGATGTGCATATCAAAGGCCTGCTTGGGGGCAAGTCCTTTACTAGTTCTAGGAATCAGCTGCCCTTTGTGGTTGGAGAGGGCCTATCCCTCCATGGTCTGCCAGGCCCAAAGATATCAAAGCATCATAAAATACAGAAAATAAGAAACACTGTTAAAAAAAAGAAAAGAGACATTAATATGCTGCCTGGTATCTGTTATTCTTTTTACGTTGATGGAGCCCATATTTTGGGGGGTGACAGTGTGAACAGCCAAAGTACTGCATTCCCATTCTCCTCTGCAGTTAAGAATTGCTCTGGGTTGTAAGCAGAAGTCATGTGGTGGTGTTTCCAGAAGGTTCCTTCAGTGAACCACCTCTATTGGAGACTCATCCTGTGTGCTTCTCTGAACCCTCACCTGGCTTTTCCTCGCCTGAAATGTGGACATTGGGGCTGAGTCTCCAGTTGTCATCTTGGAGCGTGAGACGATCTTCAGGATGGAAGACAGAACTGGCGTCCATGAAGACCACAGAGCCACACTAGTCCTCGGCAGTCTACTTCTGGACTTATGTTGGAGACACAAATAAATCTCTACCTTGTTTAAGCTACTTGTTTGTCTTTGCAGTTAAACCTAATCCTTGTGAATTCACGCATTCATACCTTTATCTCCATACACCTGGTCAGCTCAATACTCTCACGTTTCTCTTGCATGGCTTGCCACTGTAAGTAGAAGTGAATTCTTACTTCTGCTCCCACAGTCCTCCAGGCTTTTAACTTATGTCTCATTATGAATTCGAGGAAGAGATTGAAGCATAAGACATACACAAAACCTTAGAAGTTAGCCTTAAAAAGAGTGAATCCGAGCACACTCTCTCATCAAATAAATACTCGGTAGTTTTGCTTAAAGTTCCTAATGAAGACCTTAGTTATCACCCCTTTTAAAGGAGCTTCTGTTAAGAACAGAAGCACTGGGGCTTCCCCTGGTGGTCCAGTGGATAAGGACACCGCCTTGCAGTGCAAGGGGCGCCGGTTCGATCCCTGGCCTGGGAAGATCCCACGTGCCGCGGAGCGGCTGAACTGATGTGTCCAATTACCGAGCCGGAGCTCTGGAGCACATGCACCCAGAGCCGGTGCTCTGCAACAACAGACGCCACCGCGATGGGAGGCCCACAGGAGCCAAAGAACAAAGACGGATGAAAATAGAGAAATGAAAGACCAATAGAAGTGGCCCACGCTCCCTCCTCCCCAACCCGACCCCCGCCCAAAATAAATAAATAAATCTTTAAAACAAACAAAAAAACAGAAGCACTGCTCTCATGCTTCCCCTGAGGGTATAGCAGAGGAGGTCACCTGGAGTGAAGAGATTTCCCAGAGGGGAACAACTGGATCTCAAGGATGATGTAGTTTTATTGCATCATTGGATGTCTTCATTGGGGCATCCACGGACTAAGTGACATAAACAACAGACATTTGTTTTCTCACCGTTCTGGAGGCTGGAACTCCTAAGGTCAGGGTGCCAGCATGGTGTCCTGTGAGGCCTGTTCTGGCTTTAGGTGACCACCTCCCCATGTGCTCACATGACCTCTTATCTGTGAGTGCAGGCAGAGAGAGAGCTCTCATGAGGAACTAATCCTGTTGTATCAAGGCACAGGAAGGAAAAGAAGAGTGGTAGTAAGATAGCCACACTAGTCCTCGGCAGTCTACTTCTGGACTTATGTTGGAGACACAAATAAATCTCTACCTTGTTTAAGCTACTTGTTTGTCTTTGCAGTTAAACCTAATCCTTGTGAATTCACGCATTCATACCTTTATCTCCATACACCTGGTCAGCTCAATACTCTCACATTTCTCTTGCATGGCTTGCCACTGTAAGTAGAAGTGAATTCTTACTTCTGCTCCCACAGTCCTCCAGGCTTTTAACTTATGTCTCATTATGAATTCGAGGAAGAGATTGAAGCATAAGACATACACAAAACCTTAGAAGTTAGCCTTAAAAAGAGTGAATCCGAGCACACTCTCTCATCAAATAAATACTCGGTAGTTTTGCTTAAAGTTCCTAATGAAGACCTTAGTTATCACCCCTTTTAAAGGAGCTTCTGTTAAGAACAGAAGCACTGGGGCTTCCCCTGGTGGTCCAGTGGATAAGGACACCGCCTTGCAGTGCAAGGAGCGCTGGTTCGATCCCTGGCCTGGGAAGATCCCACGTGCCGCGGAGCGGCTGGACTGATGTGTCCAATTACAGAGCCGGAGCTCTGGAGCACATGCACCCAGAGCCAGTGCTCTGCAACAACAGACGCCACCGCGATGGGAGGCCCACAGGAGCCAAGGAACAAAGACGGATGAAAATAGAGAAACGAAAGACCAATAGAAGTGGCCCGCACGCTCCCCTCCCTCCCCAACCCAACCCCCGCCCAAAATAAATAAATAAATCTTTAAAACAAACAAAAAAACAGAAGCACTGCTCTCATGCTTCCCCTGAGGGTATAGCAGAGGAGGTCACCTGGAGTGAAGAGATTTCCCAGAGGGGAACAACTGGATCTCAAGGATGATGTAGTTTTATTGCATCATTGGATGTCTTCATTGGGGCATCCACGGACTAAGTGACATAAACAACAGACATTTGTTTTCTCACCGTTCTGGAGGCTGGAACTCCTAAGGTCAGGGTGCCAGCATGGTGTCCTGTGAGGCCTGTTCTGGCTTTAGGTGACCACCTCCCCATGTGCTCACATGACCTCTTATCTGTGAGTGCAGGCAGAGAGAGAGCTCTCATGAGGAACTAATCCTGTTGTATCAAGGCACAGGAAGGAAAAGAAAAAGTAGTAGTAAGATAGCCAAGTTAGAAATGTTGGGGCTACATAGAAAATACAAAGGAGTCCATGGATGAGTAATTAAGAGTTGCTGGAAATAAAAGCAGTATATGAAAGTCAACTGCAAAGAAAATAGAGTTTTAGAAAAATGCTGTACACGAGCATCAGAAGATGGAAGGTGTCCCCAAGTGTGTGGTCCCTTTGGAGGACGTTATAAAACTTACTGAAGTACATTGAAAGAAGACAAATACATTGGTACACCGTGTTTATTGGAAGCATCAAAATGTAAAGCTGTCAGTCCTCCCTGAGCTAATGCTTACAAATAAAAAAATCCCAGAAGTGTTCTGGGGCAGCTGGACAAGTTGATGTAAAGATGTCTTCTTGAACAAAGGTCTGAGACCTCTTGAAGAGGAGGAAGGAGACTGGGGGCTTGCTCTGCCAGTTGGCAAGACAGGTTGGTTTTTTTTTGGAAGTAAAGTTACAGTGATAAGTATACTGTGGATGCAGGAATAAGTAAATGGAGCATGATACAGAATAAAGAACCCAGAAACAACAGGCTGCATATATGGAAATGATCTGACAAAAGTGGCATTATAGATCACTAGGTTAAGTATAGATCATTCAATGAATGTTGCTAGGAAAGTTTGCCATCCATATAGGAAAAAATGAAATTGGACCTCCATCTTGCATCTTATGCAAAAGTCAGTTTAAGTTATTAAAGAGTGAAAGGAAAAACTAAAAATTTGAAAGAAATTAGAGGACATGGCTTTATGGGGCAAAAAATGCGGAGTTTGCATCATGCAAAGGTCCAAAAAAATTTGTGAAGAGATTTCCCAGAGGGGAACAACTGGATCTCAAGGATGATGTAGTTTTATTGCATCATTGGATGTCTTCATTGGGGCATCCACGGACTAAGTGACATAAACAACAGACATTTGTTTTCTCACCGTTCTGGAGGCTGGAACTCCTAAGGTCAGGGTGCCAGCATGGTGTCCTGTGAGGCCTGTTCTGGCTTTAGGTGACCACCTCCCCATGTGCTCACATGACCTCTTATCTGTGAGTGCAGGCAGAGAGAGAGCTCTCATGAGGAACTAATCCTGTTGTATCAAGGCACAGGAAGGAAAAGAAAAAGTAGTAGTAAGATAGCCAAGTTAGAAATGTTGGGGCTACATAGAAAATACAAAGGAGTCCATGGATGAGTAATTAAGAGTTGCTGGAAATAAAAGCAGTATATGAAAGTCAACTGCAAAGAAAATAGAGTTTTAGAAAAATGCTGTACACGAGCATCAGAAGATGGAAGGTGTCCCCAAGTGTGTGGTCCCTTTGGAGGACGTTATAAAACTTACTGAAGTACATTGAAAGAAGACAAATACATTGGTACACCGTGTTTATTGGAAGCATCAAAATGTAAAGCTGTCAGTCCTCCCTGAGCTAATGCTTACAAATAAAAAAATCCCAGAAGTGTTCTGGGGCAGCTGGACAAGTTGATGTAAAGATGTCTTCTTGAACAAAGGTCTGAGACCTCTTGAAGAGGAGGAAGGAGACTGGGGGCTTGCTCTGCCAGTTGGCAAGACAGGTTGGTTTTTTTTTGGAAGTAAAGTTACAGTGATAAGTATACTGTGGATGCAGGAATAAGTAAATGGAGCATGATACAGAATAAAGAACCCAGAAACAACAGGCTGCATATATGGAAATGATCTGACAAAAGTGGCATTATAGATCACTAGGTTAAGTATAGATCATTCAATGAATGTTGCTAGGAAAGTTTGCCATCCATATAGGAAAAAATGAAATTGGACCTCCATCTTGCATCTTATGCAAAAGTCAGTTTAAGTTATTAAAGAGTGAAAGGAAAAACTAAAAATTTGAAAGAAATTAGAGGACATGGCTTTATGGGGCATGGGAGTTATTTTTTTGATTTTTATTTTTTAATAAAAACTTGAACATAGAAAAGAGAAAATTTAGCTGTTAAAACATAGCCTTTTAAAACCAAAAATTACCATAAAGAAAGCAAAAGGCCAAGTCTCAAAGAGGCAAAGATACTTGAAATAATATAATTGAAATACAGTCTGGAATATATAAAGCCAAAAAAATATGATCTAGAATATATGATAACCTAAAAGCAATAAAAAAAATTGACAGATTAGTAGGAAAATGGTCAAAGACAGAAGCACTTAACAGAGAAAAAAATATAATAACAATCCATCAATGTATGAAAAAGTAGTCAATCTCATTAATAATCAAGAAAATGCAAAAACCAGCTGCAATTAACTTTCATAAGAAGACCTCCATGCTGGCAAGTTTCAACACATTTGATAGAGGGAAGTTTGAAGGACAGTGGCAGACCAATGGAAACCAGTGGGGAGAGAGTAAATGGACACCTCCTTTTGAGGGAGATAACTTGCCTTGTTTGAGAAAGCATTTTGACATTCACTTGTAATATTGGTATTTCACCTAGTTATTCCACCTTTAAGGTACACGCCATAGAAAGAAAGTTTTGCCCGTGTGGCCCAAAAAAACAAGTCCAGACGTGCTCATAGTGAAAATGTACAGAATAGTACAAAACTGGTAACAACCCCAAAGGTTCAACCACTAACTCCAGGAGATAGTGAAAGACAGGGAAGCCTGGGGTGCTGCAGTCCATGGCGTTGCGAAGAGTCGGACTCAACAACAACAAATGTTTATAAAAGTTATTCTTGTTACAGGTTAACTGTAATTAGTCCATTTACCCAACTGTGTAATAATCCGTATTTATCCCCTCTGTTTAAAAAGCATTCCTTGGGCCTTCCCTGGTGGTCTGGTGGTTAAGACTCTGTGTTTCCAATGCAGGGGGCCCAGGTTCAATCATGGTTCCCATGCTGTGTGGTGAATACAGAAATAAAGAACCCAGAAACAACAGGCTGCATATATGGAAATGATCTGACAAAAGTGGCATTATAGATCACTAGGTTAAGTATAGATCATTCAATGAATGTTGCTAGGAAAGTTTGCCATCCATATAGGAAAAAATGAAATTGGACCTCCATCTTGCATCTTATGCAAAAGTCAGTTTAAGTTATTAAAGAGTGAAAGGAAAAACTAAAAATTTGAAAGAAATTAGAGGACATGGCTTTATGGGGCATGGGAGTTATTTTTTTGATTTTTATTTTTTAATAAAAACTTGAACATAGAAAAGAGAAAATTTAGCTGTTAAAACATAGCCTTTTAAAACCAAAAATTACCATAAAGAAAGCAAAAGGCCAAGTCTCAAAGAGGCAAAGATACTTGAAATAATATAATTGAAATACAGTCTGGAATATATAAAGCCAAAAAAATATGATCTAGAATATATGATAACCTAAAAGCAATAAAAAAAATTGACAGATTAGTAGGAAAATGGTCAAAGACAGAAGCACTTAACAGAGAAAAAAATATAATAACAATCCATCAATGTATGAAAAAGTAGTCAATCTCATTAATAATCAAGAAAATGCAAAAACCAGCTGCAATTAACTTTCATAAGAAGACCTCCATGCTGGCAAGTTTCAACACATTTGATAGAGGGAAGTTTGAAGGACGAAGTGGCAGACCAATGGAAACCAGTGGGGAGAGAGTAAATGGACACCTCCTTTTGAGGGAGATAACTTGCCTTGTTTGAGAAAGCATTTTGACATTCACTTGTAATATTGGTATTTCACCTAGTTATTCCACCTTTAAGGTACACGCCATAGAAAGAAAGTTTTGCCCGTGTGGCCCAAAAAAACAAGTCCAGACGTGCTCATAGTGAAAATGTACAGAATAGTACAAAACTGGTAACAACCCCAAAGGTTCAACCACTAACTCCAGGAGATAGTGAAAGACAGGGAAGCCTGGGGTGCTGCAGTCCATGGCGTTGCGAAGAGTCGGACTCAACAACAACAAATGTTTATAAAAGTTATTCTTGTTACAGGTTAACTGTAATTAGTCCATTTACCCAACTGTGTAATAATCCGTATTTATCCCCTCTGTTTAAAAAGCATTCCTTGGGCCTTCCCTGGTGGTCTGGTGGTTAAGACTCTGTGTTTCCAATGCAGGGGGCCCAGGTTCAATCATGGTCGGAAGAGCAGATCCCACATGCTGTGTGGTGTGGCCAAAAATAAATAGATAAATAAAATGTAAATGCTTAAAAAAATACAAAACACACCCACATTTTCCATTTTTATAGTCACTGTCTCATTCAGTCACTCTGACAATTCTATGAAATAGGTACTAGTCTTACGCCTCTTTTACAGATGAGCACATTGAAGTCTAGGAAGATTAGCTTGCATAAGATCACATAACTAATGCACAGAGCAGTGAAACTCAAGTTCAGATCTAGACCTGATTCCAGAACCCCGGTCCTTAAACCATCCATTCATATTGACTCTGGTACCTCCTCATTTTGTTTATTTCCAACCTGAGGGTCAGAAAGAACAAGAAGTTTGCCAAATGCCACATAATTAGTTTAAAGCATTTCCATGACAAGGATGCAGGTATCCTAGGTGACCGTCTTCTGGGGTTTTTCCAGTTCACTGTAGTGGCAGGTCTCACTAATCGATAAAGTGTGTTACACAGATAAATGAGGAGCAATGTTCAAGGCAGAGAATGGGACCCAGAGGGTTCTCAGTGAAACATCTGTTGGTTTTAAGATGGATTCCAGGATTTCAGAGGTTATAGGGATCGGTAGGAAACAGATGAAGCAGTGGGATGTAAAAGAAAGGGGGTCTCAGATCTTGTCCCTGGCCTAATATTTCTCATTTGCCCCTGGTATTTATTGAGGTGTCATCAACAGGTGGTCTTTGAGGCCTTTAGTTAAGGCAGTGGATTCTGAAGCCAGACTGCCTAGTTCAGAATCCTTGCTGTGCTGCTTACTAGTTCTTTGAGAGTCTCTGAGCTTTAGTTTTTTTCTCTTTAAAAATGAGGACAATAATAGCACTCACCTCATGTGTTGAAAATTAGGTGACTTCGGTTACTTTAAAACAATGCATGGCATATATTTTTCCTCTTTAAAAATGAGGACAATAGTAGCAGTCACCTCACGTGTTGAAGATTAGGTGACTTACTCCAGTTACTTTAAAATAATGCATAGCATATAATTAAGTACTGTGTATATTTATTATTTTATACATGCTTGCTTAGTTAAGTTGTGCCTGATGCTTTGCACCCCTTTGGTCTGTAGCCTATCAGGCTTTTCTGTTCATGGGATTTCCCAGGCAAGAATACTGGAGTGGGTGGCCATTTCCTCCTCAAGGGGATCTTCCCCATCTGGGTATAGAACCCATGTCTCCTGCATCTCCTGTGTTGCAGACAGATTCTTTACCCCCTGAGCCATTGAGGAAGCCCAGTATTATTTTATATGCATTTCATATAAGTCCGTGGATTTGTTGGTGGATAAATCCACACCATTGTCTCTTCTATTTCTGTAGTGCGTGGAATTCCCTTTTCTTTACCTTGTCTGCCAGGTGAACTCCAATTTGTTTTGTTTAAAAAATCTGTCAAATGTTATCTCCTCTTTCAAGCCTGTGTCTATTCCAGGCAGAATTTTTTCCCCTTTCTATATTTTGTATCTATCTCTTACAGCATTGGTCACATCGTTAAGCCTTTTTTTTGTACATCATCTCTATTGCTTCCTAGTCCATGTGTTCCCATAGCTAGTACACTGCCTGTCACATAGTAGATGCTCAAGAAATGTTAGATGATAGAATAGCAGTACAGAAATAAGATTCAACTTTATTTCATTTATTTTCCGTTATTTTTCCTGAAATCTAACAATATTAGAAAATGGATTAAAAGCTTGAGATAAAAGAAAAAACCAAACTTCTGGGAAATTTGTCTATTCAATATATATTTACTGAAGTTCTACTGTATTCTCAAGGACTGAACTTAGAGCCTGAGTGTTCAGTGAGTAAAACATCAAAAGGGGGCACAATTAATAGTTAATTGGGGTGACAGGCACATAACCATCATTGCCCTAGACAAACAGGAAATATGATAACTCTTCTTACAGGAAGGGTATACTGCAAAGAGGAAGGTTGTCCAAAAATAACCCTAGGAGTTCAATCTAGGTTGCCTGGACAACAGGTTTCCTGGGGAAAGAGGGTCTTTTGCAGGCCTGTGAAAATGTGTTTCACATAAGCTCAGTTCCCTCCTTCTAACACTGAGAACTGGAACATCTAAGGTCCCCAGATGTTGGTCAGCTGACCTTCCTGATAGCTCCTATAATAGCCAGCTTCCAAAGTCCAGATTTTTCTGGTATTAAGCAGACTGTTTATTTTCCTACTGGCAAAGTTGCTTTTACACTTTTGTTACAAGAAACGAAACCAACAATCAGAGAACATGAGGTGTCTTTCTGATACGCAGATCTGCACTGCTGGTCTAACAGTGCTCAGGTCCCTTGGTGTAGTCCTAGGAGAGTGAGGGGGAGTCATGCTTTCATTTCTGTTGTTGATCTAGTTTTGTTTACTCCAATCAGAGAAAGACCAAATGGTATTAGAAAACTTCTTTTTTTTTTTTTTTTAACATGAGAAACATTTTTATTGGGGTATAGCCAATTAACAATTTTGTGATAGTTTCAGGTGAACAGTGAAGGGGCTTGGCCATACATCTGTACGTGTCCATTCTCCCCTAAACCCCTCTCCCATCGAAGCTGGTGCATAACATTAAACTGAGTTCCATGTGCTGTAAAATAGATTTTTGTTGGTTACCTATTTCAAACATGACAGTGTGCACATGACTTCCCAAAGTCCCAAGCCTCCCTTCTGCCTGCAGCTGTAAGTTCATTTAGAAAACATTTCTTGAATTCTGTTGCATGAAGAAGGATATTTAGAAGCAGTTCTCAGAATACAGTATACTGTGAGGAGTTTACGTTTTGTGTAGTTGTACTGGGAAACCAGGGAAGTGTTTTAAGAAGTGGAGTGGAATGATCTAATTTATATTTTAAGAAGGTTATTCTTGTGGCTGTGTGGAGACTGTATTACAGGGTAAAAGGTTAGAAGTAGAGAAATGAGTTAGGAGGCCACTGAGCAGTTCAAAGGAGAGAGGATGGAAGCCTAGACCGGGATAGAGGCAGGGGAGTGGAAAGTTACCCGTGTTACTCTATGTTAGCCACATTCAGAATGGATTAACATGTATATGGATTAAGGGTGGGCCTTCAGGATCCTGATGAGATGCTCACTTAGACAGGTGAGCTGGTCAGGTCTGGACTTGAAAATGTGTTTCACATAAGCTCAGTTCCCTCCTTCTAACACTGAGAACTGGAACATCTAAGGTCCCCAGATGTTGGTCAGCTGACCTTCCTGATAGCTCCTATAATAGCCAGCTTCCAAAGTCCAGATTTTTCTGGTATTAAGCAGACTGTTTATTTTCCTACTGGCAAAGTTGCTTTTACACTTTTGTTACAAGAAACGAAACCAACAATCAGAGAACATGAGGTGTCTTTCTGATACGCAGATCTGCACTGCTGGTCTAACAGTGCTCAGGTCCCTTGGTGTAGTCCTAGGAGAGTGAGGGGGAGTCATGCTTTCATTTCTGTTGTTGATCTAGTTTTGTTTACTCCAATCAGAGAAAGACCAAATGGTATTAGAAAACTTCTTTTTTTTTTTTTTTAACATGAGAAACATTTTTATTGGGGTATAGCCAATTAACAATTTTGTGATAGTTTCAGGTGAACAGTGAAGGGGCTTGGCCATACATCTGTACGTGTCCATTCTCCCCTAAACCCCTCTCCCATCGAAGCTGGTGCATAACATTAAACTGAGTTCCATGTGCTGTAAAATAGATTTTTGTTGGTTACCTATTTCAAACATGACAGTGTGCACATGACTTCCCAAAGTCCCAAGCCTCCCTTCTGCCTGCAGCTGTAAGTTCATTTAGAAAACATTTCTTGAATTCTGTTGCATGAAGAAGGATATTTAGAAGCAGTTCTCAGAATACAGTATACTGTGAGGAGTTTACGTTTTGTGTAGTTGTACTGGGAAACCAGGGAAGTGTTTTAAGAAGTGGAGTGGAATGATCTAATTTATATTTTAAGAAGGTTATTCTTGTGGCTGTGTGGAGACTGTATTACAGGGTAAAAGGTTAGAAGTAGAGAAATGAGTTAGGAGGCCACTGAGCAGTTCAAAGGAGAGAGGATGGAAGCCTAGACCGGGATAGAGGCAGGGGAGTGGAAAGTTACCCGTGTTACTCTATGTTAGCCACATTCAGAATGGATTAACATGTATATGGATTAAGGGTGGGCCTTCAGGATCCTGATGAGATGCTCACTTAGACAGGTGAGCTGGTCAGGTCTGGACTTGAAGGGCCCTGGAAAGCTGCACACCACTTACCATTTTGTATGTATTGCTGATCTCTCTGCTGTGTACACTCAGCTCTGCTGATTTTTCTTCTGTGTTCTTCAGATCAGTGACCATTGATCTGCGTGAATGGACACTGTCTATGATTTATCTTGATGTCGGTCTGAGTGTACCGCCGATGTTTATCCAACCACTTGTCATGCAGGTTAGTATCAGAAGCAGGAATAGTGCAGAGACTTGGGCCATGATGTCCAGGTCCTTGTGGAGAAAGTTCTAAGAATCATGAAGGGGTGGAAGATGATCTGAGAATGCCTTGTCGGTCTGCTGACCAATATTCTCTCAGCTCCCTCTCCTCAGAGTCTCTGAGCTGAAAAATCTTGGCTATGGTCAGGAGGTCTCCTGCACACATAACTCTCTCTGGGAGTGGTATCGTGGTATGATGCCCCACTGTTCCTGCCCTGGGATACTGAACTATCTGTTGATGGTTTCCCTATACTCTGTCCTCATTTTGTAAATAATCCCTTTTTAAAATTCTTCTAGAATGACCCACTCTGGGCAGATTCTTTTTGCCAGTGCCCTGACTTATATACTTACTTTGGTCTTTTATTCAAAAGAATGATTGAGAGCACCTACATGATCTCAGACACCTAGAAAGAAGTCTGTAGCCTGGGTTCCCACCATGTCACAGCCCTAGTACTGATTTCTCCAACAAACTGCAGGCTTAATTGAATTGGAATATATGTGGTTACTTGGCAGACCATAGTCAATGCCCATTTTGGAAGCATCCTTTACTAATGCTGTGGTTTTAGTTATAATATGATGGTCTCTACTGTTTGTGTTAAGAAATGAGAAAGGTTATAACTGTGTACTCATAATCCATATTACTGATACCTGATGGAATGACAGCAGTGATAATGGTGATATTCAGCAAAGTCATTTGGGAAATTGAACTCTGGTCACCAGCTAACGGGGTACACATGGAAACACACTGTGCTGGGGTATTTGTAAGGCACTGACTTGGTTCACAGAGAGTGTTTATGTGGGTTTTTTGTCAGCCTGAACTATTACTGACATATCAGTGCAGTGGTTATGCCCTCTGGAAAAAAATTATACTTTGAGTAGCTTATGCGATACTTCATTATTGTTATTTAAATATTCAAGTACTTAAGCATTTCTGATGCTGTGGCTCACTAGGAACGAGCTTGTAGCCCCTTCATGTGGGCATATGCTAAGAGGCACTTCCTTTAATTCTGATCAGGACCATTGCCTCTGAACTTCCTCTATTTTATGAAGGTACACCTCCCTCCAGGATGACTGTGATAGTGCCTTATGGTGGAATGCTGATATTTCCTCCTTTTGTCTGTGTCCCCGAGTCCCACCCTCCTGAATGCTTCTGTGTGACCCTTCTGGTGACACACTTTTGGATGTGTCAGAACCCTGTTATCTTTGAAACCGAGTCCAAATCCTCCATCTTCTTTGTGACTCAGATCTCTTCCTTCTCCGAGTGAAACTGGACACTACTCTATTTGCATTTTAGCAAAGAGTGTCTAAGTTTAGATCATAGATGAGACACGACAAACCATGTTGTCTTTGAAGAGAACAGTCTAATCTGAAAGAAAGCCAGAGAGGACTTGCTGAATTGTGTCCACAGCCGACCAAGTTAGGCAGGGACAAGAGACAGGGACGGAGAGGCAGCAGGTAGAGGTGATTAACAGAGAGAAACTTCAAATCAGCAAGGGAGTGTTCCTCAACAGAAAGAACACAGATCAGGTCTGCCGAATAGCTGGCATGTTGGGACTCATCGAGTGGGGGTTTCTGTTTCTGACCACCACTCAGTTTGTTCTGGGAATGCTGGGGAATGGTTTCATAGTGTTGGTCAATGGCAGCAGCTGGCTCAAGAACAAGAGGATCTCTTTGTCTGACTTCATCATTGCTAACCTGGCTCTCTCCAGGATTGTTCTGCTGTGGATTCTCTTGGTTGATAGTGTTTTAATGGTGCTCTTTCCCAAACTACACGATGAAGGGATAATCATGCGGATCATTGATACTTCCTGGACATTTACAAACCATCTGAGCATCTGGCTTGCCACCTGTCTCATTGTCTTCTACTGCCTGAGAGTCGCCAGTTTCTCCCATCCCGCATTCCTCTGGCTTAAGTGGAGAGCTTCCTGGGTGGTCGTGCGGATGCTTTCGAGTGCCCTGCTCTTATCCTGTTGCAGTGCCATCTCTCTGATCTGCAAATTTAAGACCCATTCTGGTTTCGGTGGAACCGATAGAACAGGGAATGTGACTGAGTTCCTCAGAAAGAAAATAGATGAATATAAACTGGTCCATGTTCTTGGGAATCTGTGGGACCTCCCTCCCCTCGTTGTGTCCCTAGCCTCCTACTTTCTGCTCATCTTCTCCCTGGGGAGGCATACTCGGCACATGCAGCACAACCGTGCCAGCTCCAGGGATCCCAGCACTGAGGCCCACCAGAAGGTCATCAGAGTCATTCTCTGCTTCCTCTTCCTCTTCCTATTTTACTTTCTTTCCTTTACAGTTTTATCAACCAGTTATTTCCTACCAGCCACTAGAATGATTATTATGATCGGAGAAGTAATTACAATGTTATATCCTACTGGCCACTCGTATGTTCTCATTCTGGGGAATAACAAGCTGAAGCAGATGTTTCTGGCAATGCTCTGGTGTGAGGCTGGTCCTCTGAAGCCTGGCTCCCAGGGACCTGCTTATCCATAGAGCATCCTGGGGCCTGGGAGGGAGCCTTGGAGTCCTTAGAGCTGGCTCAGGATCGCAGTGCCCTTCCTCACCCTCCTGTGGTGCCAGTTCTGGAATGACTGCTTCATCCTGTCCCTCTCTGGGACACTTCACATGGCTTCTCCTTGTATGCTTGCTTTGAAGAGGCTGAAATAGTCTTTGGAATATGTAGATATGTAGTTGTATTTTAGTAAGTATCAACTCGGCATAATGAACTCATCACTAGCTTTAACTTGAAGTTCATACTGACAGTGATGTAGTGAAGGAGAGGAGAGAGGAAAGCGCTGCAGTCCCACAGGCTCGGGCTAGTGTTTTAATGGTGCTCTTTCCCAAACTACACGATGAAGGGATAATCATGCGGATCATTGATACTTCCTGGACATTTACAAACCATCTGAGCATCTGGCTTGCCACCTGTCTCATTGTCTTCTACTGCCTGAGAGTCGCCAGTTTCTCCCATCCCGCATTCCTCTGGCTTAAGTGGAGAGCTTCCTGGGTGGTCGTGCGGATGCTTTCGAGTGCCCTGCTCTTATCCTGTTGCAGTGCCATCTCTCTGATCTGCAAATTTAAGACCCATTCTGGTTTCGGTGGAACCGATAGAACAGGGAATGTGACTGAGTTCCTCAGAAAGAAAATAGATGAATATAAACTGGTCCATGTTCTTGGGAATCTGTGGGACCTCCCTCCCCTCGTTGTGTCCCTAGCCTCCTACTTTCTGCTCATCTTCTCCCTGGGGAGGCATACTCGGCACATGCAGCACAACCGTGCCAGCTCCAGGGATCCCAGCACTGAGGCCCACCAGAAGGTCATCAGAGTCATTCTCTGCTTCCTCTTCCTCTTCCTATTTTACTTTCTTTCCTTTACAGTTTTATCAACCAGTTATTTCCTACCAGCCACTAGAATGATTATTATGATCGGAGAAGTAATTACAATGTTATATCCTACTGGCCACTCGTATGTTCTCATTCTGGGGAATAACAAGCTGAAGCAGATGTTTCTGGCAATGCTCTGGTGTGAGGCTGGTCCTCTGAAGCCTGGCTCCCAGGGACCTGCTTATCCATAGAGCATCCTGGGGCCCGGGAGGGAGCCTTGGAGTCCTTAGAGCTGGCTCAGGATCGCAGTGCCCTTCCTCACCCTCCTGTGGTGCCAGTTCTGGAATGACTGCTTCATCCTGTCCCTCTCTGGGACACTTCACATGGCTTCTCCTTGTATGCTTGCTTTGAAGAGGCTGAAATAGTCTTTGGAATATGTAGATATGTAGTTGTATTTTAGTAAGTATCAACTCGGCATAATGAACTCATCACTAGCTTTAACTTGAAGTTCATACTGACAGTGATGTAGTGAAGGAGAGGGGAGAGAGGAAAAGCGCTGCAGTCCCACAGGCTCGGGCTTGGATTCTGGTTCCATCCATTTTCCAGGACTTTTTGGCCTTAGGGGAGTTGCTTTAATGACTTGTTTGATCCTCTCTGTCCCCATTTTAAAATGTGGACTGTGACACCGACTTGGGGGTTTGAGAGGTTCACAGGACAACGTGTGTGGTCATTTCAGCCCAGTGTGTTGTGTCAGCAGGCAGGAGGTGTTAGTGTAACAATGAAGTAAGTGTGCGGTGGAGGCAGTGACCACAGGAGACCAGCTTCCACAAATCCATTAGGTACTGACAAACAGAGCAATGAAAGTCAAGACCTTTGGATTCTAGCTTCCAATGCAGTCTGCTGGTTAAGTCATTTTACTTTAATTTCCATAGTCCTTTGCATTTCTTTGTCATTTTGCTAAAGCAATTTTTTAAGCAATTTTTCATGTTTTAGATAGGGCAAAGTTCCAAGCAGATATTTTTGTTTTGTTTTAATTAACCAAGAAGCATGTATATTTTTATACTGTCAGTTTTACAGAAAAAATAAGCAGTTTTTTAAATGTAATCATTTTAATAGAATTATGTAGGCATTGATTGCCTTCCTGTCACTGAGCCGTGCTGACAAATCAGTGAGAATGTTCTCAAACTTGTAAACATATTTAAGACCCATGGCAATTCTTTAACATCTGAGCCACAAGGGAAGCCCCCTCCATGGCAATTCTGAATCTGGATGTCTGTCACTAATGGGGCTCTTAGGTATAAAATTTTGTGGCTAAGAATGTAAACCAGATGCCTGAGTTAAAATCCTAACACAGACCTTAACAAACTGAGTGACCTTGGGGTTTCCTAACTTCTGTTTCACTTTCCTCATACAGTCAAAGCTGTGATTTTCCCAGTAGTCATGTACGGGTGTGAGAGCTGGACCATAAAGAAGGCTGCATGCCAAAGAACTGATGCTTTTGAACTGTGGTGTTGGAGAAGACTCTGGAGAGTCCCCTGGACTGAAGGAAGATCAAACCAGTCAATCCTAAAGGAAATGAACCCCGAATTTTGAGACTCATCACTAGGAAGTTCATACTGACAGTGATGTAGTGAAGGAGAGGGGAGAGAGGAAAAGCGCTGCAGTCCCACAGGCTCGGGCTTGGATTCTGGTTCCATCCATTTTCCAGGACTTTTTGGCCTTAGGGGAGTTGCTTTAATGACTTGTTTGATCCTCTCTGTCCCCATTTTAAAATGTGGACTGTGACACCGACTTGGGGGTTTGAGAGGTTCACAGGACAACGTGTGGGTCATTTCAGCCCAGTGTGTTGTGTCAGCAGGCAGGAGGTGTTAGTGTAACAATGAAGTAAGTGTGCGGTGGAGGCAGTGACCACAGGAGACCAGCTTCCACAAATCCATTAGGTACTGACAAACAGAGCAATGAAAGTCAAGACCTTTGGATTCTAGCTTCCAATGCAGTCTGCTGGTTAAGTCATTTTACTTTAATTTCCATAGTCCTTTGCATTTCTTTGTCATTTTGCTAAAGCAATTTTTTAAGCAATTTTTCATGTTTTAGATAGGGCAAAGTTCCAAGCAGATATTTTTGTTTTGTTTTAATTAACCAAGAAGCATGTATATTTTTATACTGTCAGTTTTACAGAAAAAATAAGCAGTTTTTTAAATGTAATCATTTTAATAGAATTATGTAGGCATTGATTGCCTTCCTGTCACTGAGCCGTGCTGACAAATCAGTGAGAATGTTCTCAAACTTGTAAACATATTTAAGACCCATGGCAATTCTTTAACATCTGAGCCACAAGGGAAGCCCCCTCCATGGCAATTCTGAATCTGGATGTCTGTCACTAATGGGGCTCTTAGGTATAAAATTTTGTGGCTAAGAATGTAAACCAGATGCCTGAGTTAAAATCCTAACACAGACCTTAACAAACTGAGTGACCTTGGGGTTTCCTAACTTCTGTTTCACTTTCCTCATACAGTCAAAGCTGTGATTTTCCCAGTAGTCATGTACGGGTGTGAGAGCTGGACCATAAAGAAGGCTGCATGCCAAAGAACTGATGCTTTTGAACTGTGGTGTTGGAGAAGACTCTGGAGAGTCCCCTGGACTGAAGGAAGATCAAACCAGTCAATCCTAAAGGAAATGAACCCCGAATATTTATTGGAAGGACTGATGGTGAAGCTGAAGCTTCAATAACTCAGCTACTCAGTGCTAAGAGCTCACTCTTTGGAAAAGACCCTGATGCTGGAAAAGACAGAAGGCTAAAGTAGAAGGGGGCACCAGAGAATGAGATGGTTAGGCAGCATCACCGAGTCAATGAGCATGAATTTGAGTAAACTCTGGGAGACAGTGAAGGACAGGGGCGTTTGGAGTGCTGCAGTCCATGGGGTGGCAAAGAATTCGACAAGACTTAGCAATTGAGCAACAACAATTTGTTAAATAGGAATAGTAGTAGTATTTTCTTGATAGATTGTTGAAAGGAATGAATGAAAACAGTACATGAAAACTGTTTAGAGTCCTACCTGGAGTAAGTCAATAAATATTGCTATTATTATTATTGTTGTTTTTTTGTGAAAGAGGTTACATTCTGACATAGCATGAAGGGTTAGCACATTACTTAGCATTGTGTCATATGTAGCCCTAAATGAGTTTTGGGGTTGTTCTGATTTATACATTCATTTGCAAAATTATAGGAATAAAATTCTTTTTGGTCTATATCGTTTGCTTTCAAATGGGTACTTGCCTCTTGGAGATGCTAGGAGAAGTCCTAATTCTGCCATAACTTAAAGTTCTCTTTCAAAAACGTATCTGTTGAAACTTAAAATAATTTTTTTTCTCAAAAATTTAATTTGAAGGAAGAAGGAATTTTCCAAAACGGTGCAGACACACAGAGTGAAACAAATGGAAAAAAAGAAACTGAAAAGATACAGAGGAAAATTTTCAGTGAAAATAATGATTTAATATTCATTCATAATTTGTTAAAATAGAAGGATTCTTAAAGGAGTACTTCTATAATTTATATTTAAAACATCCATGTTTCTTTTCAGAACAGGAAAGTTTAACTGGAAAAACTGGGCTGACTCAATTGGTATCTCCTCTGTTCACCTTGAGCCCTGCTCTTGGGTTCATTCCCCTCCCCTCTTGAACACTTGTTCCTACTTCCTGTCATTTTAGCAACTTCTCTGCCTAGCCTTGACTTTCTGGTTCTTTAGCCCTCACCTAAATTCCTGATTCTGCCTTGGATGTGAAGATTTTCTTCACTTTTTATTGAACACAAAACTTTACTAGAAATTTTGGCTCTGCTGTTGTTTCTTGGTGTCTTTGGCTAACTAACTCCTGGAGGATTCCTCCTTCTGTTTCTACTGACGTTCCATTAAATTCTACCCTGATCCAACAGATTCCGATGTGGTGGGTGCAGTAGACTTGCTCAGGTCCCCACTACTGTTCGTTCCACTGGAGCCTGGAGTACGGGTGGAAATGTAGAATTCTCGACCCAGTCTGTCGTGGTAGTCCAGTTGGCTGAGTGCAGTTTCCCTCCCTAAGAGCAGATGGAATCTGATTCATAGGTGTGGCATTCCCAACTCCTCCCTCGTTTCCTTTTTCAGAGAAATTTGAAGGTGGCTCCTGGGAAAGCTCAGACTTTGTTGTGTGACTTCAGCCGTATGTGGACTGCCCTTAATCAAAGACCGGGGTGGGAGTGGGGACAGGGGTCTGAGCAGTGGGTGAGTGGCTGAGGAAAGGACTCTAGAGGCACACCGAAGGGAAGCTGAGCTCTTTTGAAGAGAATATGGTCTTCTGAATCCACCAGGGAAAATACTTAATCTGCAGCTGCTGAGAGTCCCAGGCCATGAGGGAGAATTACCTACTGCCTCACTCCCATTTTTGAGAAACTCTGGAAGCAAACATCTTGTTTATTTTGTTTTCATTAAATTTAGTTGCTAAATCCCTTGAGCCTCTTTAAGTGTTTCATGCACAAAGGACCAGAGCATATGTTTTCCCCATGTTGACCAAGTTCTTAGGGTCTAAGGAGGGGAACGAGAATTGTTCTTGCATTTGTTAAAATAGAAGGATTCTTAAAGGAGTACTTCTATAATTTATATTTAAAACATCCATGTTTCTTTTCAGAACAGGAAAGTTTAACTGGAAAAACTGGGCTGACTCAATTGGTATCTCCTCTGTTCACCTTGAGCCCTGCTCTTGGGTTCATTCCCCTCCCCTCTTGAACACTTGTTCCTACTTCCTGTCATTTTAGCAACTTCTCTGCCTAGCCTTGACTTTCTGGTTCTTTAGCCCTCACCTAAATTCCTGATTCTGCCTTGGATGTGAAGATTTTCTTCACTTTTTATTGAACACAAAACTTTACTAGAAATTTTGGCTCTGCTGTTGTTTCTTGGTGTCTTTGGCTAACTAACTCCTGGAGGATTCCTCCTTCTGTTTCTACTGACGTTCCATTAAATTCTACCCTGATCCAACAGATTCCGATGTGGTGGGTGCAGTAGACTTGCTCAGGTCCCCACTACTGTTCGTTCCACTGGAGCCTGGAGTACGGGTGGAAATGTAGAATTCTCGACCCAGTCTGTCGTGGTAGTCCAGTTGGCTGAGTGCAGTTTCCCTCCCTAAGAGCAGATGGAATCTGATTCATAGGTGTGGCATTCCCAACTCCTCCCTCGTTTCCTTTTTCAGAGAAATTTGAAGGTGGCTCCTGGGAAAGCTCAGACTTTGTTGTGTGACTTCAGCCGTATGTGGACTGCCCTTAATCAAAGACCGGGGTGGGAGTGGGGACAGGGGTCTGAGCAGTGGGTGAGTGGCTGAGGAAAGGACTCTAGAGGCACACCGAAGGGAAGCTGAGCTCTTTTGAAGAGAATATGGTCTTCTGAATCCACCAGGGAAAATACTTAATCTGCAGCTGCTGAGAGTCCCAGGCCATGAGGGAGAATTACCTACTGCCTCACTCCCATTTTTGAGAAACTCTGGAAGCAAACATCTTGTTTATTTTGTTTTCATTAAATTTAGTTGCTAAATCCCTTGAGCCTCTTTAAGTGTTTCATGCACAAAGGACCAGAGCATATGTTTTCCCCATGTTGACCAAGTTCTTAGGGTCTAAGGAGGGGAAGGAGAATTGTTCTTGCATTTGGTGTCCAGTTACAGGTTAGAGCTTGTTCCTGAGGCCACGTGTCTCCACCAAGCATATCTGTTCTTTGGTGTATGGCAGGGGGCTTTAACACATGAGTCAACAGCAACTTATGACAATACTTCATGAAATCTTCCAGGTTTTCACCAGGGTCCTTTGTTCTGTGTCTCATGCGACTACTTCTCATTCTTGATACCCTCTGACCACTTAGGCCTAGTTCATAGCTCCTAATACTTAATGAGATTGAACCATAGTTTGGCCTCAAGAGGATTGTAATTGGAAAAGACAATGAAAACCAAAAGCCTCTCAAAATTACATTTCAGTATTTCTTAACCAGTTTCAGTGCTTACCAATGCTCTTTACCTTATACAATATCCCTGATATTTCCCGACTGTTGACGAACCCACGCTGTCTAGAGGATCTTAAAGTTGTGATTTTCTTGATTTGGAATGAGTGGAAAGGGAAGTCAATGTTATTTGTTCATAATCTGTAAAAAGCTCTGTTTTAAGAAGGCAAAAGTGACCTTTTAAATGCCAGCGAGTATTGCTGATGCTTATATAGTATTTTCTGATATTTTTACATTTTGCTGGACTGGAAAAAAACGTATAAAGTAGTGGCCAAGGATGTTAGTTCTGGAATCACACATTCGGGTTTGTGTCTCAATCCCACTACTTACTAGATGCATGCTTTTTAGCAAGTTACTAGACCTCCTTAGACTTCCCATTTTCCTTTGCTATATTATAGGCATCCTCCATGGACTTCCCCTATAGCTCAGCTGATAAAGAATCAGTCTTCAGTGCAGGAGACCTGGGTTCGATCCCTAGGTTGGGAAGATCCACTGGAGAAGGGAGTGGCTACCTATGCCAGTATTCTTGCCTGGAGAATTCCGTGGATCATCCATGACTGAGCAACTTTCACTTTAGGCATCCTCCATGGGACTAGAGTGAGGATTAAATGTATGGAAAGTGTTTTAGCAGCTAAAGCATAAGTGCATGCCTAAGAAATATTAGTTACGAGTATTTTAACCTGTCAAAGGTTGAGTCAGAAGGATGTACATCTTGGAGTCCCATTCTTATGATGCTGAATCCGTGAAGTTTAGTGTTGCTGGTGGTATAAGGGGACAGGATATGAGGGAAAGCCTACTCTTACTAGCCCCCAGGAGATGGTGGGGGAAGAAGAGGGGGAAAGAAAAGGTATTGCAAGTAGGGTAATGGATACTCCAGAGTCCTCTTTTAGGACTGACTGAAAATTCCCTATTTACAGTCAGTAGGAGAAAAGCAGAGGCAGAGACTCAGCCTTGAATGTTGGCAGGGCTGGCAGCAACCAATGGAGAAGGACCTCTTCCTGAAGCCCAAGAAGACAAGGACACTGACGGAGAGGACGTGACCCTTCTCTGCCATCCTGAGGTGTAGTTACCCCACCCTCTCCCCGTGCACACCGGGACCCTCATTAAAGAAGAGAAGCATGGCATGGGGAGGATGTCTCAGAAGTTTTTATGTTTAAATCTGTAAGAAGACGAACATTTTCCTGAAGATATTCTTTGCATTGTCCCATTGTTTTAAGTTCTTCCCTCCACCACAGGTAGATGTTCAGGAGAAAATCTCTATTACTTTTAGACCAAATAAGGAGCTTTGTTTTTTTCTCTACATATTTGAATTTGCAGAGTGAGTGCATTTTGTGGCCCGCACTACAGTTACATTGTTGTTGTAACTTGGTGGAGCTCGTCTGATGACAGGAGCAGTATTTCCAGGCTAATCTTGAAAAATATCTTTCCATACATTCACGAGTGGACTTTCTTGACATAGACCATCTAGCCTGGGTATCTATCTGTTGCCAAAAAGCGTACTCACAGTCCCATAGGGAGGTGATTTCTGAAGTGTTTCTGGTTGCTCAGGTTTGTGCCTTTACTGCCCAGCTGGCAGATTCCTTTGAGAAGGGGAAGAGTTCTGGCTAGTTTTCAGATGATGCTGTAATATTTCAGGAAGAAATAAACTTCTTACTCCATTTTGATTCTGGCTTATCTTAATTCTGGTTCATTCATTCATACTACAGACATTTATTTAACACTCTCTCTGCGCTAAGCATTGTACTTGATCAATCCTTATTCTGAAAGACATTGGTCTAACAGGCAATAAAGCCAGAAATGAGTACGCCATCTCTCCATCACTGGAACAGAGGCTGCTGAGACCACACTTGCTGCATGCTGCTCCCAGCCAGTGATGGAGACTAGAGTGCTAGAGTCGGTCTGTTCTCATAGTACGTACTGGCTCTGAGCCCATGAGTGGTGGGGAGAAGAGGGAAAGAAAAGGTATTGCAAGTAGGGTAATGGATACTCCTGAGTCCTCTTTTAGGACTGACTGAAAATTCCCTATTTACAGTCAGTAGGAGAAAAGCAGAGGCAGAGACTCAGCCTTGAATGTTGGCAGGGCTGGCAGCAACCAATGGAGAAGGACCTCTTCCTGAAGCCCAAGAAGACAAGGACACTGACGGAGAGGACATGACCCTTCTCTGCCATCCTGAGGTGTAGTTACCCCACCCTCTCCCCGTGCACACCGGGACCCTCATTAAAGAAGAGAAGCATGGCATGGGGAGGATGTCTCAGAAGTTTTTATGTTTAAATCTGTAAGAAGACGAACATTTTCCTGAAGATATTCTTTGCATTGTCCCATTGTTTTAAGTTCTTCCCTCCACCACAGGTAGATGTTCAGGAGAAAAACTCTATTACTTTTAGACCAAATAAGGAGCTTTGTTTTTTTCTCTACATATTTGAATTTGCAGAGTGAGTGCATTTTGTGGCCCGCACTACAGTTACATTGTTGTTGTAACTTGGTGGAGCTCGTCTGATGACAGGAGCAGTATTTCCAGGCTAATCTTGAAAAATATCTTTCCATACATTCACGAGTGGACTTTCTTGACATAGACCATCTAGCCTGGGTATCTATCTGTTGCCAAAAAGCGTACTCACAGTCCCATAGGGAGGTGATTTCTGAAGTGTTCCTGGTTGCTCAGGTTTGTGCCTTTACTGCCCAGCTGGCAGATTCCTTTGAGAAGGGGAAGAGTTCTGGCTAGTTTTCAGATGATGCTGTAATATTTCAGGAAGAAATAAACTTCTTACTCCATTTTGATTCTGGCTTATCTTAATTCTGGTTCATTCATTCATACTACAGACATTTATTTAACACTCTCTCTGCGCTAAGCATTGTACTTGATCAATCCTTATTCTGAAAGACATTGGTCTAACAGGCAATAAAGCCAGAAATGAGTACGCCATCTCTCCATCACTGGAACAGAGGCTGCTGAGACCACACTTGCTGCATGCTGCTCCCAGCCAGTGATGGAGACTAGAGTGCTAGAGTCGGTCTGTTCTCCTGAGACATAAGACTTTTCCAACAGGCAGTTTTGGTCCAAGGACTCTCCACCAGCTTGGATGAACCTTTTTTTCGGAACTGTGCTGCAGTTTAAGGCTCTTCCTACCCAATTCTTCTTGCTTCTTCCTCCCTTTTTATAGGTATCAGAACCACATTGCTATCTGAATACTCTATTCACCTTCCTTTTCTCCCTGCCACCTAAAATCTCTTGCATGTTTAATGCTATTTCAGCCTTTGCTTTTTGTCTCAAAGACATAAATGGTGTGTGTGTGTGTGTGTGTGTGTGTGTGTGTGTGTATCCAAATCCAACCAAGTAACCGAAGCAGGATTTAACTAGTTTCACATTTCTAATTCCATCCCCTTCCAGCAAAGCATCTCCACATTACTGGGTTGTGGGTGTCATGCAGTGAACATACAATCATGGTGCCCTTTTCTTAAAATGATGCTCCATTGCTTTGGCTGAAATCCCAGTGCCTTACGTTGGAATGAGAAGCCATTCATCACTTGGCCCCTATTTTCCTATCTGGTTTCATCTTCCAATTCTTACTTTTTCAAAAGAGCCTTGAACTACTTTAGTTTTTAATATGACGTACTCTTCTGGTGGCTACGCTTTTGCATAAGCTGTTTTCTTTGCCTAGACTACCATTTCTCGCTTATCAGCTTTGTTAACTCTTCTTAATTCTTCAAGACTTGTCTCCTTCATGAAACTTTCCCTGATAAAGTTAAGGATTTATTCCGTGTTTTCCTAAAATGTTAACTCAAATTACTATAATGATTATTTAGGCCCCAAATCTGTACCTGTTTTGAAATAGATACTTCATACCTCTCTTCTCTTTGCAGTTTTATTTCTTGCCACTTCTTCCTCTCCTTGCATCCGCCAGTTCTTCTGTTTTCTGAATTTGCGACACTCTTTGCTGCCTCTGAATCTTCTCATAGAGTTCTTTCCATGATCTAATATCCTTCTTCCTCTCAGCCTAGCCTTTTGCTTGCATAGCCTCTTTGCATCCTCAAGAGTTACTTTGTATGTCTCCTTAAGGAATCCTTATGTGAATCCTCAAGGCTGTGTTAAATGCCCCTCTGGAACACTCCCACCGTGCCCTTTGCTTTTCCTTCACTGATCTAATTCTCAATTTGTCTGTCTCCCACTGTTCTGTATGTTCTTTGAAGGCAGGGTGTGTTGTGAGTGATTCTTCTGTTTTAAACCTAACATATAAGTGACTGGCTGATAATAACAATTTACTGAATGAATGAACCAATGAGGAGCTGCCTAGTGTGCTGGACAGAGCTCAGTCTCAGAAGAGTTTCTGACTTAACCACTGATTTTCCGTGACATTTTTCAGTCACTTACTCTTTTTGGTCTTTATTTTCCTCATCTGTAAATAGGAATAACCAGATTTCCCTCCTAGAACTGTTTTAAAGATTAACTGAGGTTTATGATGCTTGGTTCCCTGCTGGAATCATTATAAGCACTCAGAAAAGTCCAAGGAATATTAATAAACATTTTCTTCTTTCTTCTTCCTAAGCAACATTGATACTCTGTTCAGAACAACTCAGTTTGTAATTCCTGTTTATCTGTGACTGATCTCATTCTTCAAAGCCTTCATCAAATAAACTAAATGATCCTTTTGCTTTGATTATGTTCCCTAAAACTTTCCTTACCAGGTAGCAGAGTATGGACTCACAGCTGCAGTGTACCTACCCTGGGTTTTCTTGGGCTCCAATCAAACATCAATGGTCAGACTCACAAGACTGTCTTTGGCCACTCTGGCACCAGTGTACTCAGGTGGGTATAGTTCAGGGATCAGTTCCTCAGCAGGAGAATGTCAGACCTTCTTCTTTTGCAGAGTCTTTGCTGCCAGTTACACAGTTCAGGTGCAAGGAGAAGAGACCCACACTTGGGTGAGGGTGAAGGCTGCCCTAAAATAAAGGCCTTGTGTCTCAAATGAACCAATTTCTCTTGTAATAATTTCATAGACAAGCTTCCAGGTTGAGCCAAGGGACACACAGCTGGGCATCACCCATAATACTCAAGGAAATGACAGGTCTCCATAACATATTTATAATGAAGGTCCAGTTCTCATGCAGGGGGAGAAAGGGTTTTGTTAACACTTTCCACGTAGTGACCCTTTCAGAAATAACTTCAGATAGAACCGGCTTACTCATGGGTCTTGCTAGTCAACATGATCACATCTTAGTTACAGAACTCCCTGCTAGCGAGAACCCAACAGCTTGGTATGTCAGCCTCTGAATGGGAGCTGTTACTGTGTAGCACTGGGTTTCCTCTTCTTTTTTGAAACATTTACTACTTTTTTTCTTTTAATTGAATTATAGTTGATTTATAATGTTGTGTTAGTTGCTGGTGTATAGAAAAGTGATTCAAATATATACTTATGTGTATATATATTCCTTTCAGACTTTTCCATTATATTACTATGCTATACAGTCGGTCCTTGTTATTTATTTTATACACAGTAGTATGCATCTGATAATCCCAAACTCCTAATTTATCACTCCGCTACCTTTCCCCTTTGGTAACCATAAGTTTGTTTTCTATGTCCTTGAGTCTATTTTTGTTTTGTAAATCAGTTCATTTGTATCAACTTTTAGATTCCACATATTAGTGATATCATATGGCATTTATCTTTCTCTGCTGTATTTAATTTAGTATGTATAATCTCTAGGTTTGTCCAGTGTTGCTGCAAATGAGATTATTCATTCTTTTTTATGGCTAAGTAATAATAACACTATATCTTCTTTATATACTCATTTGTTGATAGACATTTAGGTTGCTTCCATGTCTTGTGTATTATAAATAGTGCTGCTGTGAACATTGGAATACAAGTATCTTTTTATTTATTTATGTATTATTTTTGGCTATTCTAGGTTTTCACTGCTGCTGTAGGCTCCTCTCTAGTTACAGGGAGTAGGGGCTCCTCTCTAGTTGAGGTGAACAGGCTTCTTGTTGCGGTGACTTTTCTTGTTGTGGAATTCAGGCTCTAAGGCACATGGGCCTCAGTAATTGCAGCACATGGGCTCAATAGTTGTGGTTCCGAGGCTCTAGAGCACAGGCTCAATAGTTGTGGCTCATGGGCTGAGTTGCAGTGCAGCATGTGGGATACTCTTATTGTGGTGACTTTTCTTGTTGTGAAACTCGGGCTCTAGGGCACACAGGCTTCAGTAGTTGTGGCATATGGGCTTAATAGTTGTGGCTCATGGGCTTAGTTGCTCCATAGCATGTGAGATCTTCCCAGGTCATGGATCAAACTCGTGTCTTCTGCATTGGCAGGCGAACTCTTTACTACTGAGCTACCAGGGAAGCCCACAAGTATCTTTTTGAATTAGAATTTTCTGCAAATATACACCCAGGAGTGAAATTGCTGGATAATATCGTAGCTCAGACTTTTCCATAGAGGCTGTACAACTTGTATTCCTTCCAGTAGTGTAGAAGGATTTCCTTTTCTCCACACCCTCTCCAGCAGTTGTTATTTGTTGACTTTTTGATAATGGCTGTCCTGGCAGGTGTGAGATGATACCTCATTGTAGATTTAATTTGCATTTCTCTAATAATTATCAATGTTGAGCATATTTTCATATACCTAGAGGCCGTATATTTGTCTTCTTTAAAAAAATGTCTGTTTAGGGCTTGTTATTGTTCAGTTGCTAGGTCATGTCTAACTCTTTGCAGCCCCGTGCACCGCAGCATGCCAGGGCCTCTGTCTTTTACTGTCTCCCAGAGTTGGCTCAAATTCATGTCCATTGAATCAGTGATGCTATGTAACCACCTCATCCTTTGCTGCCCTTTCTCTTTTGGCTTCAGTCTTTCCCAGCATCAGCGTCTTTTCCAGTGAGTCAGCCCTTCACATCAGTTGGCCAAAGTATTGGAGCTTTGACTTCAGCATCAGTCCTTCCATTGCATATTCAGGGTTGATTTCCAAGGACTCTCAAGAATCTTCTCCAACACCACAGTTTGAATGCATCAGTTCTTTGGTACTCAGCCTTCTTTATGGTCCACCTCTCACATCCATGTATGACTACTGGAAAAACTACATAGCTTTGACCATATGAGGAGAATGAAATAGAGAGGGATTAGAATGAAAAATGACCTTTTCCAGTCCTGTGGGCCATTGCTGTGATATCTTATACCCGAGAGCCTCATAAGTGATAGAAATCCAGATTCAGAATTGCCATGTGTCCTAAATATGTTTACAAGTTTGAGATCTTGAGCAATAATATTCTCACTGACTGAAGTATGACGCCAATTGAGCCTTAGGAAGCATTACTATGAACAAACTAGTAGAGATGATGAAATTCCAGCTAAGCAATTTCAAATCCTAAAGGTCATTTTTCATTCCATCCCAAAGAAGGACAATGCCAAAGAATGTTCAAACTACCACACAATTGCAGTCGTTTCGCATGCTAGCAAGGTAATGCTCAAAATCTTTCAAGCTAGGGGGCTTCCCTGGTGGTCAAATTGGTAAGGACACTGCCTTGCAGTGCAAGGGGTGCCAGTTCGATCCCTGGCCTGGGAAGATCCCATGTGCTGCGGAGTGACTGGACCGATGTGTCCAGTTACCGAGTCGGAGCTCTGGAGCGCACGCACCCAGAGGTGGTGCTCTGCGACAACAGAGGCCACTGTGATGGGAGGCCCACAGGGGCCAAAGAACAAAGATGGATGAAAACAGATAAATGAAAGACCAATAGAGGTGGCCCACCTGCCCCCCTCCCTCCCCAAACCCCCGACCCCCCAAAAATATCAAAGCAAAATCCTTCAAGCTAGGCTTCCACAGTACATGGACTGAGAACTTTCAGATATAGATTTAATAAAGGCAGAAGAACCAGAGATCAAATTGCAAACATCGTTTGAATCATAGAAAAAATAAAGGAATTCCAGAAAAACATCTACTTACACTTTCACTGATTACACTAAAGCCTTTGACTGTGTGGATTACAACAAATTGGAAAATTCTGAAAGAGATGGGAATACCAGACAGCTTTATCTGCCTCCCAAGAAACTTGTATGCAGGTCACGAAGCAACAGAACCAGATGTAGAACACCAAACTGGTTTAAAATTGGGAAAGAAGTATGTCAGAGCTGTATAATGTCACCCTATTTATTTTACTTATATGCAGAGTACATCATACTAAATGCCAGTCTGGATAAAGCTCAAGCTGGAATCAAGATTGCTGGGAGAAATAGCAACAATCTTAGATGTGCAGATGACATCACCCTAATGGCAGAAAATGAAAGGGAACTAAAGAGCTTTGACCATATGAGGAGAATGAAATAGAGAGGGATTAGAATGAAAAATGACCTTTTCCAGTCCTGTGGGCCATTGCTGTGATATCTTATACCCGAGAGCCTCATAAGTGATAGAAATCCAGATTCAGAATTGCCATGTGTCCTAAATATGTTTACAAGTTTGAGATCTTGAGCAATAATATTCTCACTGACTGAAGTATGACGCCAATTGAGCCTTAGGAAGCATTACTATGAACAAACTAGTAGAGATGATGAAATTCCAGCTAAGCAATTTCAAATCCTAAAGGTCATTTTTCATTCCATCCCAAAGAAGGACAATGCCAAAGAATGTTCAAACTACCACACAATTGCAGTCGTTTCGCATGCTAGCAAGGTAATGCTCAAAATCTTTCAAGCTAGGGGGCTTCCCTGGTGGTCAAATTGGTAAGGACACTGCCTTGCAGTGCAAGGGGTGCCAGTTCGATCCCTGGCCTGGGAAGATCCCATGTGCTGCGGAGTGACTGGACCGATGTGTCCAGTTACCGAGTCGGAGCTCTGGAGCGCACGCACCCAGAGGTGGTGCTCTGCGACAACAGAGGCCACTGTGATGGGAGGCCCACAGGGGCCAAAGAACAAAGATG
Organism: Tragulus kanchil; assembly: GCA_022376925.1. Classification (NCBI taxonomy): domain Eukaryota; kingdom Metazoa; phylum Chordata; class Mammalia; order Artiodactyla; family Tragulidae; genus Tragulus; species Tragulus kanchil. The sequence goes on along the minus strand of JAIOJX010000030.1, from coordinate 16,536,013 downwards.
GATGAAAACAGATAAATGAAAGACCAATAGAGGTGGCCCACCTGCCCCCCTCCCTCCCCAAACCCCCGACCCCCCAAAAATATCAAAGCAAAATCCTTCAAGCTAGGCTTCCACAGTACATGGACTGAGAACTTTCAGATATAGATTTAATAAAGGCAGAAGAACCAGAGATCAAATTGCAAACATCGTTTGAATCATAGAAAAAATAAAGGAATTCCAGAAAAACATCTACTTACACTTTCACTGATTACACTAAAGCCTTTGACTGTGTGGATTACAACAAATTGGAAAATTCTGAAAGAGATGGGAATACCAGACAGCTTTATCTGCCTCCCAAGAAACTTGTATGCAGGTCACGAAGCAACAGAACCAGATGTAGAACACCAAACTGGTTTAAAATTGGGAAAGAAGTATGTCAGAGCTGTATAATGTCACCCTATTTATTTTACTTATATGCAGAGTACATCATACTAAATGCCAGTCTGGATAAAGCTCAAGCTGGAATCAAGATTGCTGGGAGAAATAGCAACAATCTTAGATGTGCAGATGACATCACCCTAATGGCAGAAAATGAAAGGGAACTAAAGAGCTTTTTGGAAGGTGAAAGAGGAGAGTGTAGAAGCCGCATAAAATTCAACATTCAAAAAACTAAGATCTTGACATCTGGTCCCATCACTTCATGGCAAATAGATGGGGAAAAATGAAAATCATGACAGACTTTTATTTTCTTGGGCTCCAAAACCACTGTGGATGGTGATTGCAGACATGAAATTAAAAGATGCTTGGTTCTTGGAAGAAAAGCTATATGGCAAACCTAGATAGCATATTAAAGAGCAAAGATAGCACTTTGCTGACAAAGGTCCATATAGTCAAAGCTATGGTTTTCCCAGTTGTCATGTATGGATTTGAGAGTTGGTCCCTAAGGAAGGCTGAACACCAAAGAATTGATGCTTTCCAGTTGTGGGGCTGGAGAAGACTCTTGAGAGTCCCTTGGACAACAAGGAGATCAAACCAGTCAATCCTAAAGGAGATCACCCCTGAATATACTGAAAGGACTGATGCAGAAGCTCCAATATTTTGGCCACCTGATTCAAAGAGCCAACCCATTGGGATGAGTTGGGAAGAATCGAAAGCAGGAGGAACAGGGGACTGCATAGGACGAGATGGTTGGATGACATCACTGACTCAATGGACATGAGTTTGAGCAAACTCAGATATAGTGAAGGACAGGGAAGCCTGATGTGCTGCAGTCCATAGGGTTGCAAAGAGTTGGACACGATTGAGCCACTGAACAACAATTGATAGATGTGTATTTATTGCTGTTTTAAGCCTTATTTTCCAGTTGATTTTGTATTTTTTTTGTTTTTGCTTTTTTTGTGTGTGTGTTTGTGAATCCATTGTATGTTTTTGACTTATAACTACAAATCTTAGTTTTCAAGCATTGAACATTAATTCTTATATCTTACAGCGCATTGTTTGTTCTTTTTAAATGTGGTAGTTATATTATTTCAACTTAGTTACTTTAATGTAGTAGTCTATTTTGTAGATAATTAAATGGGAATATGTGCTTTGATACAATCTTTCCCTTTACTGTTGCCTTACTTATTTGCTCTGCGTTGCCTATTTAATCTGACCATGCCTCTATCAGTGCCCATTAGTTTTGTACAGAAAGCTACGTTCTAGATCCGGGAGTTTCTCCAGGCTTGCCTTCCTATCATTTCGCACCCCCCACCCCCAACCCCGTCATCATTATTAAAGAGCCTCAGGAATTTACTCTCCTCTTCTGGACCTGATAATTTTCATAACTTAGCTCCTTATTGTCCATTCTTATTTGGATTTGGTCGTAGGACTCCATAGGTATTACCTTGTTGCTGGTTTGGTGTCCTATATGTGGCTGCATCCAGGCTAGTGCCTTGGTTTCACTCAATTTCTGGAGTAGGCAAGAGTTATGCTTTTGCACTCACTTATGGTCTTTGAGAATATAATTTGCCAGGCCTTTTGCGCCTTTTGCTATCTAAGAAACTGCAGAGAAATAGGGCAATGGTTTGACTTATCTGTTTTGTCCACAAAATATAATTAAAGCATTGCTGTGTATTTAGTATCAGAGTACTTTGATTGGCAGTTAAATGCCTGAGAGAAAATATTTTGGCCACCTGATTCAAAGAGCCAACCCATTGGGATGAGTTGGGAAGAATCGAAAGCAGGAGGAACAGGGGACTGCATAGGACGAGATGGTTGGATGACATCACTGACTCAATGGACATGAGTTTGAGCAAACTCAGATATAGTGAAGGACAGGGAAGCCTGGTGTGCTGCAGTCCATAGGGTTGCAAAGAGTTGGACACGATTGAGCCACTGAACAACAATTGATAGATGTGTATTTATTGCTGTTTTAAGCCTTATTTTCCAGTTGATTTTGTATTTTTTTTGTTTTTGCTTTTTGTGTGTGTGTTTGTGAATCCATTGTATGTTTTTGACTTATAACTACAAATCTTAGTTTTCAAGCATTGAACATTAATTCTTATATCTTACAGCGCATTGTTTGTTCTTTTTAAATGTGGTAGTTATATTATTTCAACTTAGTTACTTTAATGTAGTAGTCTATTTTGTAGATAATTAAATGGGAATATGTGCTTTGATACAATCTTTCCCTTTACTGTTGCCTTACTTATTTGCTCTGCGTTGCCTATTTGATCTGACCATGCCTCTATCAGTGCCCATTAGTTTTGTACAGAAAGCTATGTTCTAGATCCGGGAGTTTCTCCAGGCTTGCCTTCCTATCATTTCGCCCCCCCCACCCCCAACCCCGTCATCATTATTAAAGAGCCTCAGGAATTTACTCTCCTCTTCTGGACCTGATAATTTTCATAACTTAGCTCCTTATTGTCCATTCTTATTTGGATTTGGTCGTAGGACTCCATAGGTATTACCTTGTTGCTGGTTTGGTGTCCTATATGTGGCTGCATCCAGGCTAGTGCCTTGGTTTCACTCAATTTCTGGAGTAGGCAAGAGTTATGCTTTTGCACTCACTTATGGTCTTTGAGAATATAATTTGCCAGGCCTTTTGCGCCTTTTGCTATCTAAGAAACTGCAGAGAAATAGGGCAATGGTTTGACTTATCTGTTTTGTCCACAAAATATAATTAAAGCATTGCTGTGTATTTAGTATCAGAGTACTTTGATTGGCAGTTAAATGCCTGAGAGAAAATAGCCACATATGATCTAAGCGTAAACCAGGCTTATAAAGGAAGCATATGAAATGGCAGACATTTCCTTTCCAAGCAAAAGCAGACTACCGCAAATTATTATGGCCCAGATCTGTGTAGGTGGCTGGGTAAGAAGTGAGAAGTTTTGGAATCATCTTGAAAGGTTGAAATAAGTTGGAAAAAGGCTTTCTACAGCAGGTGTGGGGTTCTTGAACTTGATCTATTAGATAAATATAAATTACTATAGATGCTAAGGCATGAAAGAGTAAGATTGGCATGGCCAGAATGACAGATGGAGAAAATGGTTGCACCATCAACAGATTAGAGGAGAGAGAAGTTGGATTTGGGCAATCCACGGTTTTGTGGATGGATGGGTGTGTGTGTGGGAGGGGGGTGGGTAGGAACAAGATGCGAGAATTCCCAGCATATTCTGGGGTTGCTATGAAGAAAAGTTCAGACCTGCTGGACTGCAATTCAGTCACTTGATTTTGATGACCTTGGAACCTGCCACAATCCCTCCCTCTAGCCTTCCTTCTCATGGAGAAGTGGGCCCCAGGTTCACTTCAGATGTTTTAATTCAGCATTTCTAAGGAAAACAGGACATGAATGAAGAAATAGTAATGCAATCCTTGGAAGATTTGCATCTCAGTAAAAGCAGCTGGCTCTTAGATCACTAATGGTCCATTTGCCACAGCGAGGAAATTAAAAAAGGAAATATCTTTCCTGGTTTGGTACTGGTGCCTACTTGTACATTTCATTATTTTCCCTGTTCCCAGCCTCAGCACCGCATCTGCTGAATCCTCAATGAGTAAAATGCTTCAGGCACTCTTCCCTTCTGTCATTCTCTCAACAATTTTGGCTTCTGTAGGACTCATTGTGAATCTCTTCATTGTAGTGGTCAGCTGCAAGACTTGGATCAAAAGGCACAGAATCTCCTCCTCTGATAGACTCCTCTTCAGCTTGGGCATCACCCGTTTTTTTGTACTGACATTGAATATTGCTTTCATCATCTCTCCAGATGTGGAAAGGTCAGTCTGGATGCGCTTTTTTTATCTGTCATGTTGGATGTTTTTGGACTCTAATAGTCTTTGGTTTGTGACCTTGCTCAATGCCTTGTATTGTGTGAAGATTGCTAACTATCAACACTCAGTGTTTCTTCTGCTGAAACGAAATCTCTCCACCAAGATGCCCAGGCTGCTGCTGGTCTGTCTGCTACTTTCTGTCTTCACCACTCTCCTGTATGTTGTGCTCAGACAGTTTACATCCCCTCCTGAATTTGTGACTGTGAGAAATGGCACGGTATTTGACCTCAATGAGGGAATCTTGTCTTTGGCGATTCCTTTGGTCTTGAGCTCATTTCTCCAATTCGTCATTAATGTGACTTCTGCTTCTTTGTTAATCAGTTCCTTGAAGAGACATATACAGACAATGCAGAGGAATGCCACTGTCCTGTGGAATCCCCAGACGGAAGCTCATGTGGGGGCCATGAAGTTGATGATCTGTTGGAGGGGTGGGTAGGAACAAGATGCGAGAATTCCCAGCATATTCTGGGGTTGCTATGAAGAAAAGTTCAGACCTGCTGGACTGCAATTCAGTCACTTGATTTTGATGACCTTGGAACCTGCCACAATCCCTCCCTCTAGCCTTCCTTCTCATGGAGAAGTGGGCCCCAGGTTCACTTCAGATGTTTTAATTCAGCATTTCTAAGGAAAACAGGACATGAATGAAGAAATAGTAATGCAATCCTTGGAAGATTTGCATCTCAGTAAAAGCAGCTGGCTCTTAGATCACTAATGGTCCATTTGCCACAGCGAGGAAATTAAAAAAGGAAATATCTTTCCTGGTTTGGTACTGGTGCCTACTTGTACATTTCATTATTTTCCCTGTTCCCAGCCTCAGCACCGCATCTGCTGAATCCTCAATGAGTAAAATGCTTCAGGCACTCTTCCCTTCTGTCATTCTCTCAACAATTTTGGCTTCTGTAGGACTCATTGTGAATCTCTTCATTGTAGTGGTCAGCTGCAAGACTTGGATCAAAAGGCACAGAATCTCCTCCTCTGATAGACTCCTCTTCAGCTTGGGCATCACCCGTTTTTTTGTACTGACATTGAATATTGCTTTCATCATCTCTCCAGATGTGGAAAGGTCAGTCTGGATGCGCTTTTTTTATCTGTCATGTTGGATGTTTTTGGACTCTAATAGTCTTTGGTTTGTGACCTTGCTCAATGCCTTGTATTGTGTGAAGATTGCTAACTATCAACACTCAGTGTTTCTTCTGCTGAAACGAAATCTCTCCACCAAGATGCCCAGGCTGCTGCTGGTCTGTCTGCTACTTTCTGTCTTCACCACTCTCCTGTATGTTGTGCTCAGACAGTTTACATCCCCTCCTGAATTTGTGACTGTGAGAAATGGCACGGTATTTGACCTCAATGAGGGAATCTTGTCTTTGGCGATTCCTTTGGTCTTGAGCTCATTTCTCCAATTCGTCATTAATGTGACTTCTGCTTCTTTGTTAATCAGTTCCTTGAAGAGACATATACAGACAATGCAGAGGAATGCCACTGTCCTGTGGAATCCCCAGACGGAAGCTCATGTGGGGGCCATGAAGTTGATGATCTGTTTCCTCATACTCTACATTCCATACTCGATTGCCACCCTGCTGGGTTATCTTCCTTCTTCTATAGGAATGGATATGAGAGCCAAGCCTGTGTATATTCTTGTGTCCACCATTTACCCTCCAGGACATTCTATTCTCATTATTCTTACGCATCCTAAACTGAAAACAAAAGCAAAGGAGATTCTTTGTTTCAAGAAATAGTGGAATTTCAATAATGAATAGTGCTAAAATCATCTCTGGGGGAGCAAGATTTTCTTTGTTAATAGTTTTCCCAGTGATCTGAGGAATTCATTTTTGTAATGACTAATCTGACTCCCTAGGCCTTTGAGTGCACTTTCTATAATGAGCTTGTTGGAAATACTATTTATCATATATTTTGCGTGGGCACTTCATGCCTGGATCATGGAAACCACCACACTGTTCCCCTGGCTACTGAAGTGTAATGGACAATTCCCTCAAATTAAGCAGTACATTAGAGGTCACTTGCATTAGTTAAATTTTTGAAGTTTAGCTGAGAGGAAGTGGGTAAGGGATCAGAAATCAGGAAACGGTCATCAGAAGGCACTCAACTGGCTTAAGGCATAGCAAGAGGGTGCAATGAGAAAAAGAGGAAAGGAAGGTTTCAGAGAGAAAAGAGAAGCATCAAAGGAAATAGGTGCACATTGTGTCAGATGTACAGAAAAAGGGTCCTCAACTTGCTAAGGGACAGCAGCTACTATTACTACCAAGAAATGCAGGACTGAATTTCTGCTTTTATGTTCTGGAAAAAAGGGAAAGGCCAGAACTGATGGGTGGTTGGAAGTGTCTAGGATTAAAGAAGCCCAATCCAGGATGACCTCAAGGATCTTCAAATCTGGGACGCCAAGATCGAGAGGATGTGCCAAAGAGTGAAATTAACTCAGCCTGAGTGCCACCTTACAAAAGCTCATACCCTATCATATGACACGGAGCTCAGTAGAAAGCTGAGAGGAGTCACTGCACTGGTGGTGGAAACACCTGATTTCTGGAGAATTTACATCATCTCTGTGTATATTTATATGCTGACTTTTATGGGCACTGCATGATTCTCCAAAATGCTGGGATTTTTGTTTATTTATTTGGAACAGCAGGACTCTGGCTGCAGAGAAACAGAAATCTGAAGATGGAATACTCATGTTTTAAAGTGGGAACTGGGAAATAATTAGAGTTTTTATGTGTTTATAGGACATATAATATTTACATATCTCAAAATGATTCCATTCTCTTCATTAAAAATGGCCCTGAGGTAGCTCCAAAGTTTATAATTTAACTGATATTTCTCATACCAGACACCAGAAGCTTGACTAGAGTATACAGTAAAGATTACCCAAACTAACCTTTTATACCTGGAGCTATCCATTAGGTTAGAATACGAAGATTAGGAGATAAAAGAATCACTGAGAGTGATTTGATTACATGATGACATAAGAACTCTAAATGAATAGAAGAAACACTCATGAATCCCAGCGTCTTTTCTCTTTTCCCCATAAATTCATAGTTATGGAATTTTTAGCTACCTAGACTTTTAGTAGCTAATTACATTTTACAGGTTTCTTTTCTAAGTAGGTATTGCCATATGATTGAATTTTGCCAATACAGTATGAACAGAAGCTGTGCGTGTAATTTCTAGGGGTTGCCCCCCTAACAGGTGTTAATAGATGGCTTTCCTTCCTCTTTTCCCTTTTCCTCTTCCTGTGGGCTGGAGGTAAGGATGGCCCTCATCTACCACACAGAGGAGGTGACTCCCTGGGGAGAGTGGAGCAGATCTTTATCCTGAAGTTGGCTGTGCGGTTCCTGACACTGTGGAGCTGCCATTCCTGAACTCCAGGACTATTGATGACAAGTAAACATCTCCATTCTTTCCAGCTCTGTTGTTTGGTATTTCTACTGCCTTACTCAAATAATGTATGCTATACTCTAAATATGTGCAATAGCGTATATCTTTATGATGAAGTCATATGCAGTTGCTTACCATTTTATAATCAAGTAACGTTTTTATATGATCTGATGAAATACTTATACTACTAAGTGAAATAAAAATAAAATAATATTATGTAAAGAAAATTGAAAAAAGCCATTTTTTTAAGGTAGAAAGTTTGAGTATTTTTCCCCCATTTTCCAAGTTTTCTATGATGAACATCTATTTCTTTGGTAATCAGGAAAAAACCACATACTTTACAGTATAAATAGTAGGAAAGTATCTGTCTCTCTGTCTGTCTAGCTAAAGGATCTATAGGGTCTTCTGATGTCAAAATCCGGTTTTTCCTCAGTAAGAAAGGCTGTGTGAATAACTATATTCTTCTGGTTTGTCTGGATTCTTTTTGTAATATTGACAAAGTTCTGCTAATTTTCTTTATTGTCATATTCATTCACTTCCCATTTGGACTGAATGTATTGTTTTTGTACTGGAAATATTTTACTATTTGAAGAAAATCTCAAACCTCCCTTCAACTCGAGACTCTTTCTTTAAACTGTTTCTTGAGAAAAGTCTCTTTCTGAAATGAAGATCTGGCACCAGAGCAACGTCTGTAGAATGTCATGAAATGTTCACTGTGGTAGCTATAACTGGAGCCATTGTTGTCTTTTTTTCTTTATTGAGGTATACTTGTTTTACAATGTTGCATTAGCTTCAGGTGTACAACAAAGTTATTGTTGCACGTTTTTACAGAGTTTTCTTGTTTACAGGTATACATAATCCCCAAACAGTCATAGGTATATCCCTGACCCCTCTCCCCTGAGCACTACCTCCCTTTCCCCCCTTCCCACCCACCTAGTCCCCATGTAGGCTCCTCAGCTTAGTCCCCATGTAGGCTCCCTTAGTCTTACAGCTTAATCACAGTGGTAATCTCTATTACATATGATAGTGTAGGTTTCCTTGTTGCTCTTTCCATACCCCTCGTCTGATCTTCCCTCCCCCGAATGACCATAGGTCCGTTTTCTAAGTCTGTTTCTCCCTTGTCATTCTGTGTGTGCATTTATCGCTACCATCTTACTAGATTCCATATATATGCGTTAGTATACTGTATTTTTCCTTTTCATTTTCACTTACTTCACTTTGTATAATAGGTTCTAGATTCATCCACCTCATTAGGATTGATTCTTCTATATTTCATTTTACAGCTGAGCAGTATTCCATTGTATCTGTGTACCATAGTTTCTTTATCCATTCATTCGTCGATGGACATCTAGGTTGCTTCCATGTTCTAGCTGTTGTATAGAGTGCTGCAGTGCACATTGGGGTACAGGTGTCTCTTTCAGTTTTGATGACATCAGGATATATGGCTAATAATGGGATTGCTGGGTCATACGGTGTTTCTATTTTTAGTTTTTTAAGGTATCTCCATACTGTCCTCCCATTGTTATTTAACTTTTAACTGCTACAAGCCAAATGCTGTCTCGGTTACATTTTCACGTGCTATTTTATTCGTCCTTCACAATTTCTTTGGTAATGTAGGTATTATACCCATTATATGGATGAGAAAACTGAAGTACAAACAGGTAAGGTAAATGACTCCTAACAGAAAAACTAGGAGAGGGTAGACCCAAGGCTCCAATTCGTCTTCTGATTCTAAAATTCAGTTATTTTTCCACTGTATCACAAGATGACTGGAAAGACAGAAGGACAGAGTAGAATCTTGCCCAATTATAGAACTGTACTTTCTCAGACAAGAAAAAATATTCAAAATGATGTCTGAAGCAGGATGTATCCAGCCTGAAAAATCCCACCCTGAGGCTGCTAGGATATATATTTATCTATTTATATCTACGTGTCTATTTATCTGAGAGAGGTAGAGGAGGTATGGAAATCTTGTGGGTGCTTAGTTTCCTTCCAAAATTAGTATTATGGGACCCTGAAATTTATGTGAGATGTAGGAGCATTAAAGAAGAAACCATTTTAAAATTTCTTTTGAATTGCTATTACTTGGGAAGGAATAGGCCAATAGAAAGAGGGTGGGAAGGTGGATACAATTCATGGAAGAACTAAGTGAAATTCTTTGCCATTTTAAGTATTTTAAAGGTATCTTTATATTCCTGGAATTTCACTTAAACATATGTAACTTTGGGTTTCCCTGGTTGTTTGTTGTCAGCATTCTGTGAGCTTTATTCAGTTGTTCCAGTCATTGGAAAAAAAAAAAAAACCACTAAAAAAATAAAGAAGGGATTAAGAGAAAGAAGACCAGTAGTGTTTTAAAGCATAAACTGACTGTAATTTTTAAGATAGCCTCAAATGCCAGGGTCTTCCATTGAAACTGAAGCTTACTGAAAGCATTTAGAGTAAGTTTCCCAGTAACGTTCTTTTTTAGGGATAAAGCTGGAGATGTGTCTTCTCATCTAGCTCACTGCTTCTGAGAGAAGGCTGGAGAGGTTGGGACTTTCTTTCAAAGTTTGTATGCCCCGCTTCCTGTTCTTCCTGGGTGTGAGAGTAGCTGGTGGAAGTGGTAGTTTGATAAAACTCGCTAAGGATTTAGATAACTTGCCCCTGGCTGGTTTTATTCCTTAAGTGAAAAAACATGAAAAGAAGCTCCATGAATGTCTTGAGAATTTGCCTGGCATGGAAACTGACAACAGGATAGGAGTCAGTGGAGGTTGGGGAGGGAAGGGGGAGAGGAGAGAGGTCAGAGGGTAAGGGCCACAGCAGGAGGAGGGGCACAGACTGCATGCCAGCCTCCCCAAGTGGGTGGGGTGGGTACGAGGTCAGTCTTCTGGGGTAGTGGCAGTGGTAACTTCAGATCTGAACAGCCAGCTTGTTGCCTGGATGATGGCTGAGTCTGGGAAAGGCAGGACTCTATGTTAGGAGCAAAAGCACGAGGCTACTGGGAGATAGTTCCACGTGTGTACAGCTCTCTTGCAGGCATGTGTCTAAACACAGGTGCATACTTGATTTGTTTGATGATTTTATTTATTTAAATATATTTATTTTTAAATTGGCATATAATTGCTTTATAGTGTTGTACAGGCCTGTTTTCTTTTTTATTAAATATTTCTACTTTTTGAATTTTGGCCTCTTTTTATTGGTTGTTTTTCTTTCTTTATTTTCATCCATTTTTTATTCTTTGGCCTGTGTGGGCCTCCCATCGCTGTGGCCTCTCTCATTGCAAAGCACCAGCTCTGGGCACACGTGCTCCAGAGTGTTGGCTCCTAATTGGACACACCGGTCTAGCCTCTCTGCAGCATGTGGGATCTTCCCGAGCCAGGGGTCGAACCAGTGCCCCTTGCACTGCAAGGCGGACTCTTTACCCACTGGACCACCAGGGAAGCCCCTATTATCTCATTTGATTTTAATAGCAACTCTTTGCAAGTGAAGTTCTATCTCCATTGTAGATGGAGAAAGACAAAACTCAGGCTGGAGTGATAATTTGCTCAAGATCATCAGCTAATGAAACAGCCCCAAATATTTGGACTCCAAGTCTTGTACTTTTTTTTTGGCAGTAAACCTGTAAGTTCCTCTTGTTCATGCTTGTAAGACTGCAGGCTGGGATTAGCCCATGGAATGCTCAAGTTTATGAATATTTTTAAACAGGTGAAATAAGCAGTTAATCTTTCAAGTCTGGTGTTAGAGGGATGCTTAGAAGCCTGGATCATGGTGAGCTGAGGTTTCTGTAACTTGCTTTTCTCAGGGGCAAAACGCTTGCATTTTCCCAGTCATCTTTTGGGACTGGATTTCCTTCCATTTCCCCTATGATTTAGCTCATGGTTCTTGTGTGGCTACTTTGTATTTTATCCAAGAAAGCAAATATGGAGGCAAATCTGTGCTCTTGTATTGAATCCCATGTAATTAAATATTTTATAGTTTGCATTCTCAGAGCTGCAGCTGGATCTTTGTTCATGTGCTTCTCTGTGTGTGTGTGTGTGCACGCGCGTGTGTGTGTTACTAACTTTGCTTTCTATTATGAGGTGTGATCTTGGATGATGTAGCCTAGAGGGGGATTAGGAAGAGATATATACAGTACAGAAAGGTAGAAAATGTACAGAAGCATTTTCCCATTCCACACCCTGATGTTAGTCCCAGGTGTAGTCCCCTTTTACCATTTGTCTTTGTTCTTCTGGTGATGACTTTCACAACTCTAAATATATTGCCTCTCTTACTTGGTTTATTAACTTTGAACTGTAAGTTTTGAATCCCATTCATCAAAGTTTGGGGATTGTCTCACTTAACCTCAAATTTTTCCTCTCTCCTAAATTTGATTATTTTTATTTTCTTGTCATTCTAGTCATTAATTTTATAACTTTTAAGTAATGTATTTTTCACTTTACTTTTTTGAACCGTAACTTCATGACAACAGCTGCAGAATCTAAACTGTGTAGGAGGAAGAAGTTAGTGCTTTAAATTTCCTGTGCTCTCCCACATCCCAGCTCATGTGTCCAACTTGATGTGACTTAAGAATAGAATTAATTTATTGGAAGGGAACTGGCTATCTCTTAGAATCAATGGGAAGTCTGGAGAATCAACATCAGATTGGGAACTAAGACGGTTTAAAAATAACTGAGAACACGACCAAGTCAGTCTAGAGGGACTGATGCCGGCACCACCACTCACGTTTCAGCTGTGGGCATTGTGTCTTTGACACTGCCACGGCCTCTGTGAACGTGTCCCTTTGAGTTATAGTGCCAAGGTTCTAAAATCCTGGCTACAAGCCTCTGGTTGGCTGATTCCAGGTCATACTTGCCGTAGGTGGCAGGTCCTGTTTTGAGGAAAAATCTGATTCCCCTTTGGCTTCTGAAATATGTATTGTTAGATTAGATGACAGAAAGTACTCACAATGAGATTAGCAGTGGAATCAATACAGCTGATGGTGAATTAATAAACTGGAAGGTCAGCTCAAAGAACCCCCAAAAAGTATCAGGAAGCAATAAAAAGATGGAAATAGGAGAAACAGACCAAAGAAATTATGGATATAGATTGAAGCCGAAACAAACTACTGGGGACAACTTACTCTCATTTAAAGAGAAAAGATTAGCCATATATGAACATTTTAAGAACAAAGCTGAAAACTTTGCTGATGTGCTTTCCTTTAGTGGCAGCTAGTGAAATGGCTTCAGAACTTCTGCATTCTACATTAAATGCAATTGCCATATAAGGTAACAATTGCTCTCATAGGTATATAACCAAGAGAAATGAGAATATGTGTCCACACGAAAACTTACCAATGAATTTTTACAGCAATACTGTTCATAATAGCCAACAAGTAGAAACAACCCAAATGTCCATTGTCTGATGAACAAATCTTTCACAACTCTAAATATATTGCCTCTCTATTTTCATTAGTTTTACCCAACTTTTAACCTCAAATTTTCCTCTCTCCTAAATTTGATTATTTTTATTTTCTTGTCATTCTAGTCATTAATTTTATAACTTTTAAGTAATGTATTTTTCACTTTACTTTTTTGAACCGTAACTTCATGACAACAGCTGCAGAATCTAAACTGTGTAGGAGGAAGAAGTTAGTGCTTTAAATTTCCTGTGCTCTCCCACATCCCAGCTCATGTGTCCAACTTGATGTGACTTAAGAATAGAATTAATTTATTGGAAGGGAACTGGCTATCTCTTAGAATCAATGGGAAGTCTGGAGAATCAACATCAGATTGGGAACTAAGACGGTTTAAAAATAACTGAGAACACGACCAAGTCAGTCTAGAGGGACTGATGCCGGCACCACCACTCACGTTTCAGCTGTGGGCATTGTGTCTTTGACACTGCCACGGCCTCTGTGAACGTGTCCCTTTGAGTTATAGTGCCAAGGTTCTAAAATCCTGGCTACAAGCCTCTGGTTGGCTGATTCCAGGTCATACTTGCCGTAGGTGGCAGGTCCTGTTTTGAGGAAAAATCTGATTCCCCTTTGGCTTCTGAAATATGTATTGTTAGATTAGATGACAGAAAGTACTCACAATGAGATTAGCAGTGGAATCAATACAGCTGATGGTGAATTAATAAACTGGAAGGTCAGCTCAAAGAACCCCCAAAAAGTATCAGGAAGCAATAAAAAGATGGAAATAGGAGAAACAGACCAAAGAAATTATGGATATAGATTGAAGCCGAAACAAACTACTGGGGACAACTTACTCTCATTTAAAGAGAAAAGATTAGCCATATATGAACATTTTAAGAACAAAGCTGAAAACTTTGCTGATGTGCTTTCCTTTAGTGGCAGCTAGTGAAATGGCTTCAGAACTTCTGCATTCTACATTAAATGCAATTGCCATATAAGGTAACAATTGCTCTCATAGGTATATAACCAAGAGAAATGAGAATATGTGTCCACACGAAAACTTACCAATGAATTTTTACAGCAATACTGTTCATAATAGCCAACAAGTAGAAACAACCCAAATGTCCATTGTCTGATGAACTGATAAAATGTGATGTGTTATATGTGTTTCACACATATTTGTATAATAGGATATTATTCAGCTGTAATGAAACTATTTTACCTCGAATTGAAACTTGAACCCAGAGCTCAGTTTGGGACTCGAACTTCCATGACCAGGACTCAAACCCAGATGAAACCTATGATATCTGGTTTCCAAAACGGACCTAGTGGAGCTCAGGTTCTTGATGTCTCTTCTCAGAAAAGAATTTAGTGAGAGACAAAGTGATAGGTAAGAATTAAACTTGTTAGGATTCAGAGAAAACTCACTCCACAGACAGCATATGGACCATCGCAGAGGGAGAGTGTAGAGGCCCTGAAAATGGCTGGATACTTTCCATATGATAATGAGTGGAAGGATTATTCCAACTATTTTGGGGAAGAGGAAGAACTGTCCTGGCACCTCTGGATGTGTCATCCAGCTTGCTGATTGAGGATCAAGGTCTGGTCTGCCATCTTGGACCCATTTGATTCTAATGGGCTTATGGTGTGTCTTGGACTATGTCATTCTTTCCAAAACTTCCCTGCCCCAAGAAGGAAAGAAGTACTGATACGTGCTACAGCATAGATGGACCTTGAAACATGCTAACTGAAAGAAGAATGTCACAAAGACTTCACATTTTATGATTCCCCGTATATGAAAGGTCTAGAATAGGCAAATCTATAGAACCAGAAAGTACACTGGTGGTTGCCAGATATGTGGGATAGAAGTATTGGGTAGTGACTGCTAATGAATATATGGTTTCTAAATCATGAAAATGTGCTAAAATTAGCTACTGGGGACAACTTACTCTCATTTAAAGAGAAAAGATTAGCCATATATGAACATTTTAAGAACAAAGCTGAAAACTTTGCTGATGTGCTTTCCTTTAGTGGCAGCTAGTGAAATGGCTTCAGAACTTCTGCATTCTACATTAAATGCAATTGCCATATAAGGTAACAATTGCTCTCATAGGTATATAACCAAGAGAAATGAGAATATGTGTCCACACGAAAACTTACCAATGAATTTTTACAGCAATACTGTTCATAATAGCCAACAAGTAGAAACAACCCAAATGTCCATTGTCTGATGAACTGATAAAATGTGATGTGTTATATGTATTTCACACATATTTGTATAATAGGATATTATTCAGCTGTAATGAAACTATTTTACCTCGAATTGAAACTTGAACCCAGAGCTCACTTTGGGACTCGAACTTCCATGACCAGGACTCAAACCCAGATGAAACCTATGATATCTGGTTTCCAAAACGGACCTAGTGGAGCTCAGGTTCTTGATGTCTCTTCTCAGAAAAGAATTTAGTGAGAGACAAAGTGATAGGTAAGAATTAAACTTGTTAGGATTCAGAGAAAACTCACTCCACAGACAGCATATGGACCATCGCAGAGGGAGAGTGTAGAGGCCCTGAAAATGGCTGGATACTTTCCATATGATAATGAGTGGAAGGATTATTCCAACTATTTTGGGGAAGAGGAAGAACTGTCCTGGCACCTCTGGATGTGTCATCCAGCTTGCTGATTGAGGATCAAGGTCTGGTCTGCCATCTTGGACCCATTTGATTCTAATGGGCTTATGGTGTGTCTTGGACTATGTCATTCTTTCCAAAACTTCCCTGCCCCAAGAAGGAAAGAAGTACTGATACGTGCTACAGCATAGATGGACCTTGAAACATGCTAACTGAAAGAAGAATGTCACAAAGACTTCGCATTTTATGATTCCCCGTATATGAAAGGTCTAGAATAGGCAAATCTATAGAACCAGAAAGTACACTGGTGGTTGCCAGATATGTGGGATAGAAGTATTGGGTAGTGACTGCTAATGAATATATGGTTTCTATCAGAGTCATGAAAATGTGCTAAAATTAGATAGTGTGGTAATTGCTTAAATCTGTGACTATATGGGGAAAAATGATTTATTGACTTAAACACACATTAAATAAATTAAAAATGTAAATATTAGGAAAGAAGAAATAAAAACTCTCCTTATTTTAAGTGGATATGATTGTCTACATAGGAAATCCCAATAATTAAAAAATTTTAAGAAATAGTTTCCTAAAAGTTGTAAGTTCATTTAGAACAATTTTAGGAAATAAGTTAATTGGCTTGTATATAAGGTGAATATCTAAAAGTTCATGTGTTTCTATTTAGCAGTATGAAAAATTAGTAAATGTGAGTTTTTAGAAAACCATTTTTCATGGTCTCTAGTGTTCTATAAAATTCTGGGGAAGCTTTAGATGGCACATGCTTCGTGGTAAAAGTGAGTTTCAAGTTGTAAATCTTGGCAGCTCATCACTTTGGCAATGGTATCCCAAATGCCCGGGTCTTGCCGAAGAGTAAGTATGTCAGAGTCTGAGATAAGACTCAGGCAGTGATGGCTTTTAAGGCTCCTCAGGTGGGTCGTATATGCAGAGAAGGTTAAGAGTAGAGTGTTAATCTCAGTGTAGTTTTCTTAGCATAGGATCATTAAGGTAAACTTACCTTGAATGTAAGATAAAGATAACATTAAAAAACAGGTATACGAGGGGTGGGATGGGGAGAATATATATATGACTAATCCGGGAACATACATATCTGTAAACAACAAAACTCTGTAAAAGTTAAAAGTAAAATAAAAGTTGAAAAAAAACCCAGGTATAAACAGTTTAGGCTTTCTTTTAATATAAGATTTTGTAATTCAGCACTAGATACCCTGAGAAACTAGTGAAAGCATTGGAGGAATATCTGTTGAGAGCATCATTCATTCCAAGGCCCCTAGCTTTGTAAATTGGCGTTGGATTCCCCCAGTATAGCTGCAGGAGCGGTGGTCAATTCAAACCCTTACTCCTGAGGTTCATGTCCTGGATGTTCCCTGGATGAATTCCTTACCTGCTTCCCTTCTTTTGTCCATTTGTCAGCATTGCCCTCTGGGTGCATTGAAGACTCAGGAGTCACATTCTGTCACACTTTGTTATCACAGCTGGTCATAAGCACACTCCTTATTCTTGCTTTCTCACTCCTGACTGAGCATTTTCACTCTGCTGTGTTAATTATGGTATCTTTAAGAGAGCAGATACTGCCTTTCCCAGCCACCTTTCAACTCTGGCTTCTTCATTTCCAAGAAGAATGTGTAGATCCTGCTCCAGCTTTGGGGATCCTGGTTGAGTGGTTCTCAGTGTGCACTCTCTTTAAAATGTTACCCTGGTACTCCCAGGTCCACTCTAGTTTTTTTTCATAGTACTTATCTAACATAGTGCATTTTAAAATTTGCCTGTATCTTTAAACTAGAATGTGTACTCTATGAGGACAGAAATCTTTGATTTTCTCCTGATTATCACCTGTGTTTAGAGTAGTAGATATTATTGAATGATCACACTTATTAATTGTATGTGGCTGTGCTGCCTTTTAAAAAAGAAGCGACACTCTACGGTTCCCACCCCACCAGTGCTTTACAATGAACATCCTTATAAAACTCTAAAGGTAGAGGTCAGAGAATAGGCATATTCATCATTCTAAGGTTTATTGTATGTATTGCCAAATTATTATAGAAGGTGAATGTGCACTTCTACCAGAAGTGAGGTCCTAGTTTTAAATAGGGAAGTCAGACGAGGCTTTACTGATAAACAATAAAAAATACTTATTTATTATTATTTCAAAACATATTTATTTAATTTACTTATTTGGCTGCACTGGGCCTTAGTTGCAGCACATGAGTTCCCTGATCAGGCACTGAACTCAGGCCCCCTGTATTGGGAGCATGGAGTCTTAGCTACTGGATCCACCAGGGAAGTCCCTGTACACTTTTAAAATCTTAATTAATTAATTTATTTATTAATTTTTAGCTGTTCTGGGTCTTAATTTCTGTGTGGGGGCTTTTCTCTAGCTGTGGTGAGTAGGGGCTACTTTGTCGCAATGTATAGGCTCCTCAATGTGGTGGCCTCTCTTGTTGCAGAGTACAACCTCTAGGATGCACAGGCTTCAGTAGTTGTAACACAGGAGCTCAGCAGTTACAGCTCTTAGGCTCCATAACACAGGCTCAGTACTTGTGGTGCATGGGCTTAGTTGCTCCGAGGCATGTGGAATCTTCCCAGAGCATGGGTTGGACCCATGTCTCCTATGCTGTCAGGCAGATTCTTACTCACTGTGCCACCAGGGAAATCCAGAAAATATTCAAAGAACTTAGGGTCAATTTCAGGGTCATCAGCCATTTACATGGGAAGACTGTAGGTGAGGTTGGTTGACTTGTGACAGAGATTTGGACATTAGCTTTAAACATGTGAAGTTTGAAATCTGTATCAGAAATCAAAGTAGAGTGTATGAGTAAAACATATGAGACTGGAACTTAAGGAAAAAGTCCAAACTGGAGATATACATTGGGAGTTGTTAGATTATATATCATATTTAAAATCTTAAGATTAGTATAGCTCACTAAGGAAGTGGATGTATATGGATAAAAGAAAAAGGCCAAGACTAAAACTTTGGACACTTTGAGGTTAAGAGGTTGGAGACGTGTGGTGAGATCAATAAAGGAGACTGAAAAGCAACCATTGAGATAGATGGAAAAAAAAAAGATGATGTCCTGGAGGCCAGGTAAAAAAAAATGTTTCTAGGAGTAGGGAGTGACTAAGTTTTTCAACTGATGCTGATAATGTCAAGTAAAGTAAGAGCTGAGAATTGACTTTTGAATTTGGCAATATATAAGTCGTTGGTTACTTTCAAAAGAGTAGTTTTAGAAGGAATGCTTTACAAAAACCAGATTTGAATTGAATCAAGAGACTGGAATGGAAAGGTATTGGAGAAAATGAAAATAGACAATCTTTTCAAAGAATTTTTCTGTAAATTGTAGGAGAGAAATAGCCATAGGGGACAGGGAACATGAGCTCTAAAAATGTTTTTTTAGTGGGAGATATAACAGCCTGGTTGTGTGTTGATAAGAGTGATGGGGAGCAGAGAGGGAGAGAGGGAGAGAGGAAAAAAATAGGTAGAGACAGACAGACAGAGAGACTGAGAAGAGAAGTAGTACTGCAGTGATTTTTTTGAATGGAAGAGAGGGGATTGGATCCAGTGAGTAACTGTAGGCTTTGCTTTAAATACAAGCTCTTAAATCTGCACAAAATCAGCAGGAAAGCCAGGCTTTCCTGGTGGCTCAGATGCTAGAGTCTGCCTACAATGGATTAGATCCCTGAGTTCTGAAAATCCCTTGGAGGAGGGAATGGCAACCCATTCCAGTATTGCCTGGAGAATGCCATGGACAGAGAAGCCTGACCAGCTACAGTCCATAGGGTTGCAAAGAACCATAGGGTTGCAATTGAACAGCTAACACTTTCACGTCAAGAGCAGTCATTTATCAATAATGTCTCCAGCTGGGGAAAAGTTCCTTAAGAACAGAGTATCAAGGATGCTTACAGAAGGTTTCTTAAGGGCTAACTCTTAGGATGATAAATTGGGTGATTTTTTCTTGGTTAGTTTTCAAAAATGGGCGATTAATAGGGACCGGTCACTTTTAATTGGCTTGGGGGCACAGAGTATATTCAGTGTTTCTTTTTCCATATAGATTCTGAAATTTTTGTGGTCCTTTCCAGATAGGTTGTGGTTTGTTGTTGTTTGTTTTGCAGAATTGATCACTTTCTGACAGGTAGGATGGTGAATTTGATTTTCATCTCTCAGAATTCCTTTTGGTCATCTTCTGGCTGAGGCTATTGGACTTGTGATTTTGATGGGTGGTCCAGATCTACTGTTTGCGTTATATTCTGTCATA
Organism: Tragulus kanchil; assembly: GCA_022376925.1. Taxonomy (NCBI): domain Eukaryota; kingdom Metazoa; phylum Chordata; class Mammalia; order Artiodactyla; family Tragulidae; genus Tragulus; species Tragulus kanchil. The sequence goes on along the minus strand of JAIOJX010000030.1, from coordinate 16,516,067 downwards.
CTGGCAGTAATTTTGACTTAAACAAGTCCTAATCTTTCTTGTTGCTTTCTCTGCATAACTGTTCATTGCATCATTAGATAAGATGGCAGCATTTAAGGTAGTTTTCACACATTTGAACACAACACAGTTTACCATCTACTTCTAAGAGTAATTGATATGATTTGTCTCTGTCTAAGTCTTAGGGACTTCCCTGGTGCCTCAGATGGTAAGGAATCCATCTGCCTACAATGCAGGAGAACCAGGTTCAATCCCTGGAGAAGGAAATGGCAACCCACTCCAGAATTCTTGCCTGGAGAATCCCATAGATGGAAGAGCCTGGTGGATTGCAAAGAGTTGGACTGGCTGAACAACTGAGTGCTCACAAACACAAGTCATAGGTAGTGGGAGTAGGAAAATACTTTACCTGGAATATTGTTGCCTTTGCATTCAACATCAGAAGACTTGGCTTCCCCTCAAGGAATTTTTTAAAAAAATATGAATCTAACTTTGTTATATCTGTGTCTTGACCAGGTTGCCACCTTACAGGGAAAGAGAGCATTGGGCTTTTCATTTTCCTCTGACATTCTTTTTAGTCAGATTTCATTTCACAGGGTCAGGAAGTGATGCCAAGTGGCAGGATAGGTATTGGGATTCTGTTTGGGGAGTGGGATGAGGTTGGTGGGAGGTCTCAAGGAGGCTTGGATACCACTCTAATAAATTTAGAATTTATTCTCAGGGCTACTGGGGACCATTGAAGGTTTTTATTTATTTATTTATTTTAAGATTTATTTATTTATTTATTTTGGGTGGGGGTCGGGTTGGGGAGGGAGGGGAGCAGGCGGGCCACTTCTATCGGTCTTTCGTTTCTCTGTGTTCATCTGTCTTTGTTCTTTGGCTCCTGTGGGCCTCCCATCGTGGTGGTGTCTGTCGTTGCAGAGTGCCGGCTCTGGGCGCATGTGCTCCAGAGCTCTGGCTCAGTGATTGGACACATCAGTCCAGCTGCTCCGTGGCACGTGAGATCTTCCCAGGCCAGGGCTCGAACGCGCCTTGCACTGCAAGGCGGTGTTTCTGACAGGTAGGATGGTGAATTTGATTTTCATTTCTCAGAATTCCTTTTGGTCATCTTCTGGCTGAGGCTATTGGACTTGTGATTTTGATGGGTGGTCCAGATCTACTGTTTGCGTTATATTCTGTCATACTGGCAGTAATTTTGACTTAAACAAGTCCTAATCTTTCTTGTTGCTTTCTCTGCATAACTGTTCATTGCATCATTAGATAAGATGGCAGCATTTAAGGTAGTTTTCACACATTTGAACACAACACAGTTTACCATCTACTTCTAAGAGTAATTGATATGATTTGTCTCTGTCTAAGTCTTAGGGACTTCCCTGGTGCCTCAGATGGTAAGGAATCCATCTGCCTACAATGCAGGAGAACCGGGTTCAATCCCTGGAGAAGGAAATGGCAACCCACTCCAGAATTCTTGCCTGGAGAATCCCATAGATGGAAGAGCCTGGTGGATTGCAAAGAGTTGGACTGGCTGAACAACTGAGTGCTCACAAACACAAGTCATAGGTAGTGGGAGTAGGAAAATACTTTACCTGGAATATTGTTGCCTTTGCATTCAACATCAGAAGACTTGGCTTCCCCTCAAGGAATTTTTTAAAAAAATATGAATCTAACTTTGTTATATCTGTGTCTTGACCAGGTTGCCACCTTACAGGGAAAGAGAGCATTGGGCTTTTCATTTTCCTCTGACATTCTTTTAGTCAGATTTCATTTCACAGGGTCAGGAAGTGATGCCAAGTGGCAGGATAGGTATTGGGATTCTGTTTGGGGAGTGGGATGAGGTTGGTGGGAGGTCTCAAGGAGGCTTGGATACCACTCTAATAAATTTAGAATTTATTCTCAGGGCTACTGGGGACCATTGAAGGTTTTTATTTATTTATTTATTTTAAGATTTATTTATTTATTTATTTTGGGTGGGGGTCGGGTTGGGGAGGGAGGGGAGCAGGCGGGCCACTTCTATCGGTCTTTCGTTTCTCTGTGTTCATCTGTCTTTGTTCTTTGGCTCCTGTGGGCCTCCCATCGTGGTGGTGTCTGTCGTTGCAGAGTGCCGGCTCTGGGCGCATGTGCTCCAGAGCTCTGGCTCAGTGATTGGACACATCAGTCCAGCTGCTCCGTGGCACGTGAGATCTTCCCAGGCCAGGGCTCGAACCGGCGCCCCTTGCACTGCAAGGCGGTGTCCTTACCCACTGGACCACCAGGGGAAGCCACACTGAAGGTTTTTAAATCTCATTATAAAAGCAGTTCTTTTAGTGGATGTAGGTTTAACAATTTTGTTAGTTTTCTATGGCTGCTGTAACAAATTACCACAAACACCTTACATCAACACAAATGTATTATCTTACATTACTATTATAGTAGTAGGTCAGGAGTTTGACAGATTTCACTGGGTTTAAATCAAGTTGTCAAGGGTCTAGGCTGAAGTCCCCATTTGTTTGCCAGTTGGTGGCTGAGGTCAATTCCAGTTTTTAGAGACTGTTCATATGCCTTGTCTTGTCACTCACTTTTCCCATCTTCAAAGCCGGCAGCGGAGGGGGCGGGGCGGTCAAGTTCATTTCATGCTTTGACTCTCTACTGCCTCTTCTGTCCACCCATCTCTGTTCGTATATTCTGCCTTCCTCTTCCACTTTTAAGAGTCCATGTAATTACATTGGTCCCACCTAGATAGTCAGAATAATCTCAACATCCACAAACATAATCGCATCTGCAAAGCTGTATTTCCCATGTAAAGTAACATGTTCATGGGTTCTGAAGATTAGTGTGTGGACATTTTTGGGTGGGATTATTCTGCCTAACAGAGATGTCATTAAATTATAGGTTGTATTTTAAATCTTGGGAATAGAAAATATTGCTGAAGGATAGTGTGCAGTTATTTCCCAAATCTTCATCTGGAAGATTACTTGACCCTGCCTTGTCCTGGATGACCAAATCTCTGGGGTATTTTGAATTTCTCCATTACTTCCAGATCTAGGGTATCTGGTAAGATGTTTCACCAAGTTCTCAAACAGAGGACCGGTACCTGCTTTCTTTAACTTCTTGACCCCTTGGCTTGAGGTTAAACCCAACTCCTGCCTTTCATTTCCTCTCAGCCATCTCCACCTCTTAACCTCTGCTGCTGTTCTGATACTGTACTCTCCTTGGGTCTAAATAACTTCATCTTGCTCTGGGGCTGCCAGGCCTTTCTTTGGACTTGATTTGTGGCCATTGTCACTGTCCTGACATTTCTTTTTGACATGCTCCCCATCCACTAGCTCTCTCCCTCCAGCCTGCTGCAGTCACAGAGCACTGAGATGAAGCATGACCATTCTTGGGAGGGTTTATTCAGTGCCCAAGATATTAGGCCAAGTGAGAGCTTCAACCCTTTGAATGATAAGAGAGGTAGCAGGAAACAGAAACCTGCTGTAATTACTTGCCTGTAATTTCAAGGCTCAGAACATGGGGCTGAAGATATTTTGGGGTTCTATTTCAGGCTCTGATATCTACCAGATATGAGATAATGTGAAGTAACCTCTATTTGTCCCGATTTTCTCATTACTATTATAGTAGTAGGTCAAGTTTGACAGATTTCACTGGGTTTAAATCAAGTTGTCAAGGGTCTAGGCTGAAGTCCCCATTTGTTTGCCAGTTGGTGGCTGAGGTCAATTCCAGTTTTTAGAGACTGTTCATATGCCTTGTCTTGTCACTCACTTTTCCCATCTTCAAAGCCGGCAGCGGAGGGGGCGGGGCGGTCAAGTTCATTTCATGCTTTGACTCTCTACTGCCTCTTCTGTCCACCCATCTCTGTTCGTATATTCTGCCTTCCTCTTCCACTTTTAAGAGTCCATGTAATTACATTGGTCCCACCTAGATAGTCAGAATAATCTCAACATCCACAAACATAATCGCATCTGCAAAGCTGTATTTCCCATGTAAAGTAACATGTTCATGGGTTCTGAAGATTAGTGTGTGGACATTTTTGGGTGGGATTATTCTGCCTAACAGAGATGTCATTAAATTATAGGTTGTATTTTAAATCTTGGGAATAGAAAATATTGCTGAAGGATAGTGTGCAGTTATTTCCCAAATCTTCATCTGGAAGATTACTTGACCCTGCCTTGTCCTGGATGACCAAATCTCTGGGGTATTTTGAATTTCTCCATTACTTCCAGATCTAGGGTATCTGGTAAGATGTTTCACCAAGTTCTCAAACAGAGGACCGGTACCTGCTTTCTTTAACTTCTTGACCCCTTGGCTTGAGGTTAAACCCAACTCCTGCCTTTCATTTCCTCTCAGCCATCTCCACCTCTTAACCTCTGCTGCTGTTCTGATACTGTACTCTCCTTGGGTCTAAATAACTTCATCTTGCTCTGGGGCTGCCAGGCCTTTCTTTGGACTTGATTTGTGGCCATTGTCACTGTCCTGACATTTCTTTTTGACATGCTCCCCATCCACTAGCTCTCTCCCTCCAGCCTGCTGCAGTCACAGAGCACTGAGATGAAGCATGACCATTCTTGGGAGGGTTTATTCAGTGCCCAAGATATTAGGCCAAGTGAGAGCTTCAACCCTTTGAATGATAAGAGAGGTAGCAGGAAACAGAAACCTGCTGTAATTACTTGCCTGTAATTTCAAGGCTCAGAACATGGGGCTGAGAATCTGATATTTTGGGGTTCTATTTCAGGCTCTGATATCTACCAGATATGAGATAATGTGAAGTAACCTCTATTTGTCCCGATTTTCTCATTTCTAAAGTGACAATGAAAGATAAGTTATGTAAGAACTTGTTATAAACATTCAATGAGATAATACATATAGCCCAAGTTTTCATGTTTTGTTTTTGGTTCTTCAGTTCATTATAGAATATGGGCAGAGATAGAAATAAGAAAACACAAGATACTGGTGTGACAAATCCAAATACTTCTACTTGGATGTTTTATTTTGAATTTGGCAAAAGTCGTGGTTGGTGTCATCCATGCAGAGCCACGGGATGCAGAGCAAGTGGCACGGCTTCACTTGTCTTTAGTAGTGCTCTCAATCCAGGTGATGTATTTCTGGACGTTGGTGTAGATGCCCACATCCCCTCCCATGAAGTGCCCGACTTCGATCCCCTGCAGCTTGTCTTTGCAGATGACAGTAGCAACAGCCACCTCCTACGAGGGATCACACACAGAGAGGGAGAGAAACAGATGTGGTCAGACCTTCCTCACAGGAGCCCTCTGGTCCTCGAGGTCAGTGTGCCCGTCTAGAGGCAGCTGCAATCGAGGAAAGAGCACTGAGTCGGGAGCCCAGAAGCTTGAGTCATTTATCTCACTTTGTCGTGATTACCCTTGCATGACATAGATAAAGTCAGAGAAAACCTTTTTAGGACTTACATGTTAAATGAGTCAGACTCCATTGATTTGAACCATTGATGCCAGTTTCAATTTGTGAAAAGTTTGAATCAATTTTTTTTAAGCAATACCCATTTTCACTTGTAGCTATGAGAATAAAAACCACACAAAATATTAACTGTAGATGCTGCGTGATGCCCTTTAATGAAAACAGATGTCTCTAATGAGGGCCCTTTACTGAAGCTAACGGTGGCCAGCGGGTGGGGGAAAGGGGCAGCTTTGCTGCAGCCTTACCAAATTCTCAAAAATTTATGATGGTGCGGGCTTTCTATTTTTAAATACCGTGCTTAAATAGTTAACAAGTGATTAACAGCATCACACGTGATGAGATAGTACTCAAGTGAATGAAAGAGAGAAAAGATTACCCCAAAAATTCGACTGAACACTTTCACAAATTTAACACATATGGAGTTTCTGTGACTTTTTCCTTGTTCGGTTTCCTGGCAGTTTGCATCCGACATCACAGGGGCTTCCATGTTCTGCCGTAGATCAGGGTGTCTGCCTGAGGGAAGACAGGGATAAAAGCGACCCTCCTGGTCACAAATGTTATCTAACCCTCCAGTCCCCACCCTTGACTTCAAGTGGTGTTTTGCATGTGTCTGAAGAAAATGAAAAAAAAGGAGATGATTTTGGTCATGACTATGGGGATTTATCTTGTGAATTTTGAAATGACCTTTATGTTTCTTTAAAAAGCAACCATTTCATTTCTATCCTGTGTCGTCGTCTTGGGGAAACAAGAGGTGCTCCGTGTGTGAAGTGAGCCAGTATGGGAGAGAGGAGGCTTTTTAATGTGAATTGTGCCTGCGATAGTCAGGAATGGCGTGGCCTCTGTGCTGAGTCAGTTGGCCTGCTGGGTCCCTCTGCCGCAGCTCTGAAGAAGCTGAAGCCACCGGGCTCTAACACCCTGGGAAATGAGGCGCTCTGGCCTCCTGGGAGGGTCCCTTTTTGCCAGACCCCCTCAGGTGCTGTCTCCCTTTAATCTCCATCCCTTCTCCTCCCTTCTCAGCTTTACAGATACGGGGGCTCCTCCTCCACTTGTCTGTCATCAGTTATAAATGATGATCTGATTTTCTGTGGCAGGTACACTCACCGTTGTTGTCTTGGCTCCAGTCCAAGCCTGAAAGCATGCAGACGGTGCCTTTCTTGGGGGTGCTGGTGGCGAGGGGAATGGTCTGGACTTTCTCGTTGAGGCTGGCGGGCTTAGCCAGCTTAATGAGCATGATGTCATCCTGGGGCGAGCTATGGCTGTAGTTCCAGTAACGGACAATCTGGACAGGGTTAATTATCTGCTCTGTCCCATCTCTGACTCTGATCCTGAGATTTCCCAGCATCACCTTCAGATTTCTGGTGGGGTGAGAGGTGGAAAGTAATTATCGTCATCAGCACCATTGTGATCATCATCAAAGCTGATGTGGCTGGCATGTTACAGTGGGCCCAGATACTTTGCCACTGCTTTAGCTAGATTTTGGATTGCTTCATTTACCACTCACAACAAAATTGATGATCTGTTATCATCGGGAAATCACTTTTTTTGGAGTTTCTGTGACTTTTTCCTTGTTCGGTTTCCTGGCAGTTTGCATCCGACATCACAGGGGCTTCCATGTTCTGCCGTAGATCAGGGTGTCTGCCTGAGGGAAGACAGGGATAAAAGCGACCCTCCTGGTCACAAATGTTATCTAACCCTCCAGTCCCCACCCTTGACTTCAAGTGGTGTTTTGCATGTGTCTGAAGAAAATGAAAAAAAAGGAGATGATTTTGGTCATGACTATGAGGATTTATCTTGTGAATTTTGAAATGACCTTTATGTTTCTTTAAAAAGCAACCATTTCATTTCTATCCTGTGTCGTCGTCTTGGGGAAACAAGAGGTGCTCCGTGTGTGAAGTGAGCCAGTATGGGAGAGAGGAGGCTTTTTAATGTGAATTGTGCCTGCGATAGTCAGGAATGGCGTGGCCTCTGTGCTGAGTCAGTTGGCCTGCTGGGTCCCTCTGCCGCAGCTCTGAAGAAGCTGAAGCCACCGGGCTCTAACACCCTGGGAAATGAGGCGCTCTGGCCTCCTGGGAGGGTCCCTTTTTGCCAGACCCCCTCAGGTGCTGTCTCCCTTTAATCTCCATCCCTTCTCCTCCCTTCTCAGCTTTACAGATACGGGGGCTCCTCCTCCACTTGTCTGTCATCAGTTATAAATGATGATCTGATTTTCTGTGGCAGGTACACTCACCGTTGTTGTCTTGGCTCCAGTCCAAGCCTGAAAGCATGCAGACGGTGCCTTTCTTGGGGGTGCTGGTGGCGAGGGGAATGGTCTGGACTTTCTCGTTGAGGCTGGCAGGCTTAGCCAGCTTAATGAGCATGATGTCATCCTGGGGCGAGCTATGACTGTAGTTCCAGTAACGGACAATCTGGACAGGGTTAATTATCTGCTCTGTCCCATCTCTGACTCTGATCCTGAGATTTCCCAGCATCACCTTCAGATTTCTGGTGGGGTGAGGGGTGGAAAGTAATTATCGTCATCAGCACCATTGTGATCATCATCAAAGCTGATGTGGCTGGCATGTTACAGTGGGCCCAGATACTTTGCCACTGCTTTAGCTAGATTTTGGATTGCTTCATTTACCACTCACAACAAAACTGTGAGGTGGATTCTGTTTTGAATCCCGATTTTACAGGTGAAGTAACAGAGGCCCATAACAGTATTCACCCATAGTCGCACAGTTAAGTGGTGGAGGCTTTAACGTCTCTATTTGCATGTAGTGGAGGAAGAAAGGATGCATGGCACAGAAGTATAATTTCCCCTCCTTTCCAGCTCCGTGCTTCCTGAGTGGGCATTTCCATTCTGATGGCGGGAAGAAAATGAGGTGATTTGAGTGTTGGATAACTCCAGTTTGCTTCATCATATATACTCAGAAGTCTATTTCATCCTGCTCTGTACTTTGAAAGGTGATATATGTGGATTAAGTCAATGGGCTTTCCTTTCCTCTGCAGTTGATTGGTATTTGGCCAGGAGGAAGCACCAGAGAGGAACCGGAGGGAGAAGGGAAAGGTTGGAGTATTTATCTTCCCATCTGCCCCTCTGTAGGGTGACCACAGGGTTGTGGCTGTCAGCTGACTCCTGACCAGAGGTTACAGCCTGATCCGGCAGTCTCTGCATACAACACACTCTCTCGTTCTCTCTCCCTCTCACCCTTGTAATCATTCTCTCCCCTGGGTAGTAACTGTGTCTTTCAAATAGTAAACCCTGGAGGGAGTGGGCTATTCTCTGTGTTTTCCCTGTGACTAGACCATACCTTTGTCATTAATATTTTTTAAATAAATTCTCCTCAATTTAATCAAACCTGAGTGCACCATCAGTTAACTACTGGTCTCTTAATTGACAAAACTCACATTGCTGGTAAAAAATACCTTGGAAAGACTGATGAGAGACTGAGGAGGCAGGGATCCTCAAACGGCTGTCCAACATCAGCCCTGCTGATGTGCGGGGCTGGGTGATTCTGTGTGGAGGGGCCATCCTGAGCACTGTAGGATGTCTAGCAGTATCCTTGCGTGGGCCTCTGTTCACCAGGTAGATGCCATTAGCCCAGCCCTCCCTCCATCCCCCACTCCGTTGCTTTGCCAGATGTACCCTTGAGGGAAAGTTGCCTCCAGAACTCAGTGCAGAGTGAACGCTAGCTGTTGTAGTGGGTGAGGATGCTCAACACTCACAACAAAACTGTGAGGTGGATTCTGTTTTGAATCCCGATTTTACAGGTGAAGTAACAGAGGCCCATAACAGTATTCACCCATAGTCGCACAGTTAAGTGGTGGAGGCTTTAACGTCTCTATTTGCATGTAGTGGAGGAAGAAAGGATGCATGGCACAGAAGTATAATTTCCCCTCCTTTCCAGCTCCGTGCTTCCTGAGTGGGCATTTCCATTCTGATGGCGGGAAGAAAATGAGGTGATTTGAGTGTTGGATAACTCCAGTTTGCTTCATCATATATACTCAGAAGTCTATTTCATCCTGCTCTGTACTTTGAAAGGTGATATATGTGGATTAAGTCAATGGGCTTTCCTTTCCTCTGCAGTTGATTGGTATTTGGCCAGGAGGAAGCACCAGAGAGGAACCGGAGGGAGAAGGGAAAGGTTGGAGTATTTATCTTCCCATCTGCCCCTCTGTAGGGTGACCACAGGGTTGTGGCTGTCAGCTGACTCCTGACCAGAGGTTACAGCCTGATCCGGCAGTCTCTGCATACAACACACTCTCTCGTTCTCTCTCCCTCTCACCCTTGTAATCATTCTCTCCCCTGGGTAGTAACTGTGTCTTTCAAATAGTAAACCCTGGAGGGAGTGGGCTATTCTCTGTGTTTTCCCTGTGACTAGACCATACCTTTGTCATTAATATTTTTTAAATAAATTCTCCTCAATTTAATCAAACCTGAGTGCAGCATCAGTTAACTACTGGTCTCTTAATTGACAAAACTCACATTGCTGGTAAAAAATACCTTGGAAAGACTGATGAGAGACTGAGGAGGCAGGGATCCTCAAACGGCTGTCCAACATCAGCCCTGCTGATGTGCGGGGCTGGGTGATTCTGTGTGGAGGGGCCATCCTGAGCACTGTAGGATGTCTAGCAGTATCCTTGCGTGGGCCTCTGTTCACCAGGTAGATGCCATTAGCCCAGCCCTCCCTCCATCCCCCACTCCGTTGCTTTGCCAGATGTACCCTGGAGGGAAAGTTGCCTCCAGAACTCAGTGCAGAGTGAACGCTAGCTGTTGTAGTGGGTGAGGATGCTCAACACTCACGGTAAGTAGCAGTGAGCAGGGGCCAGCACCCAGTTGGTTTTGATGAGGACACCCACACAGGGGCTGAAGTGAGACTTGAGGTAGACCAAATAAGGGGCAGGGTCATCTTTCTGCACAGATGAGTGAGCGGAGAAAAATGTCCCTGAGAAACAGATATGAGGTGTTCTTAGAACAAACAAGACAGTCAGCAACTTCCTAGTTGAATAGAAATACCGGCAATTTTAAAGAAGTAATCAGTTGGCCAGGAAATGTGAAAATGTTTGACAAAAAGATAAAAATGTACATCAAAATAACATATCATTTAATCTAATATTTTTAATAATCATTTTTGTTTAATGTTGATAATATTCAGTTTATGAAGTTACAATGAGACTCTACTGCTTATAGGAATGGGAATTGACTCTATCTTCTACAAAAGCAATTTAAAAATGAGCATCAACAGCTGTAAATGGTTCACCACCATTGATCTAATAATTCCAATCACAAGAATTCTTGATTCTAAAGAAATAATCAGTTGTAGACCAAGGTTATTAATCAGTGTGCTCATTTTAGCACTGTTTGCAATAGCTAAACATTTGAAATGTGACTATCCAATATAGTAATGTTGGGCATTGAAATAAAAAGGGACATGAACAAATGGAACATCATATATGTTGAAACTGCATTTGTGAAGAATATTAAACAGCAAAAGAATGTTGATAACCTTTCTTTAAGTTTAAAATTATAAAAATGTACATTTAATCCAGTTGTCTAAGAACAAGTAAAGAAGGAAAAATAAACAATTAAATAAAACCTGGGAATAAATTCAAATGGTGAATGAGCATGTGTTGACTGAGGTGGGATTATGAATGATGTTTATTTTTTCTACTTTTCAGTATCTCTGAATTTTTTAGCATGACCATGCAGTGCTTTTATAAATGAATTGTTTTAAAGGAAACCTAAAGAAGAAAAAGGAGGCAGGCTGATTCTAATATCAGAAGTATTATTCTTGTCTCAGCTGCCCGTGGTTCTTATGTTAATCCTCTCCAGCACCCGGCCTGTACCTCACCACACCCTTATCTGTGTGGTCACACAGAGAGCCCAAGGAAAACTGATAGGGTATCAGCAAGGACAAGAGACACTGAGCTCTTGTTCTTAGTGCTTCACTTGAATTTATTTCATCTTCATAATGACTCTATAATGCAGGTAGCAATAACCCCATTTTGGCTGTAGAAATTGAAACTCAGATAGATTAATTAATTTGTCCAAGCTCACACAACTAATTTGTGATACAGTAACCTAGGCAGTCAGGGTGTAGTGGGAAATGCCTCCCCAGTGAATTCTGCTGTCAGGAGAACTTTGCAATAGTCAGGGAGTGCAGGATGGAGGGCTCCTGCATTTGACCTCTTGTTCCCACTTCCTCCACTCCCTATGTTCCGAGTCTCTAAACTTTGGACAAAGGGAGCATATCAGACGTCAAAATGAGTTTTCTATCCTTGTGACTACACTGAGACTTGCTGCTGTGTGATGAAACCGAATTTTGGAGTAACCAGGGTGGGACACTCACTGTTGGTCATTCTCCAAGACAGGTGTATGCCATACCCTATCCCCAGTCTAGCACTGGGTGGCTCAGACATCCAGGGAGCCTTGGACTGGAGTCTGAGAGGGGTGACCCCTTAATGCCACTCCTGACAGTTTCTCTTGACTCTTCTTTTCTCCATCCACACATACTGCCTCTGCCTCCTCCATCCCATATTAACCTATGCCTTCTAGGACAGAGCAGAAAGTCCTGGATACATACCAGCAAGGACACTCAAATAGAAGATACACTTCATAGTCTTTGCTTGTGAGGTGCGGAAGATCAGCAGAGGGTGGAGCTCTTGGCTCAGTAGTTTCCTTGGGAACACCTGGTGGAATCAGGGGGTCTGGTGAGGCAGGGGTTTGAACAGCAGCTATGGGCATGAACAGGGCAGGGGAAGAGGGCTCTGATAGGCAGATGGAGGCCCTTCTCTTCCAGGGAAGGTGGGGGATGCTGCCTCTCACCGAAGGACAAGGAAGCTTAGTTCCTGGACTTTCGGATCCAGGTCCCTCTATTTGCTGTCCCTAAAAGCCCACCACAGTTCAGCTGTCTGTGGGAAAGGGAGCTCCAGGCTTAGGAACTATGTCCTCATGGAGTTTTTCAGTCCAGGGCTGTGGGGGAAGGATTATTCACCTTAGGTCAGGAGAACAGTGTGCCCAGGTTTGCTCTGAGCCCTGTAGCAGTTACTTATACTTTTCTTCAGCCCCTCCCATCTTTATTATGCCAGCGTCATCTCCCTGGGGTCACAATTTCATCACTCCACCATCATCACCAGATTGGCCTGGTTATTGTGATCAGCAGCTTTGAGCTAAGCAAACAGTAAAATGAAAAGCATTCTATGCGCAGTTAACTGTGTTTTGGGGAATGGTTTACACTCTAGATTACTTTAGATCTAGAATCTACTGAATGGCTGGAGACCATTCAGGAGGGAGTACCTCTAAGTGCTTTTCACCTAGCAAAAAGGTTTCTCAGCCCCTAACAGACTGCCACATCATCCTTGGATAGCGGGGTGCTAATAGCCAAAGGAGCAGGGGCCGTGTTTATTGGCCATACCTTTATCCGAATTTTGGAGTAACCAGGGTGGGACACTCACTGTTGGTCATTCTCCAAGACAGGTGTATGCCATACCCTATCCCCAGTCTAGCACTGGGTGGCTCAGACATCCAGGGAGCCTTGGACTGGAGTCTGAGAGGGGTGACCCCTTAATGCCACTCCTGACAGTTTCTCTTGACTCTTCTTTTCTCCACCCACGCATACTGCCTCTGCCTCCTCCATCCCATATTAACCTATGCCTTCTAGGACAGAGCAGAAAGTCCTGGATACATACCAGCAAGGACACTCAAATAGAAGATACACTTCATAGTCTTTGCTTGTGAGGTGCGGAAGATCAGCAGAGGGTGGAGCTCTTGGCTCAGTAGTTTCCTTGGGAACACCTGGTGGAATCAGGGGGTCTGGTGAGGCAGGGGTTTGAACAGCAGCTATGGGCATGAACAGGGCAGGGGAAGAGGGCTCTGATAGGCAGATGGAGGCCCTTCTCTTCCAGGGAAGGTGGGGGATGCTGCCTCTCACCGAAGGACAAGGAAGCTTAGTTCCTGGACTTTCGGATCCAGGTCCCTCTATTTGCTGTCCCTAAAAGCCCACCACAGTTCAGCTGTCTGTGGGAAAGGGAGCTCCAGGCTTAGGAACTATGTCCTCATGGAGTTTTTCAGTCCAGGGCTGTGGGGGAAGGATTATTCACCTTAGGTCAGGAGAACAGTGTGCCCAGGTTTGCTCTGAGCCCTGTAGCAGTTACTTATACTTTTCTTCAGCCCCTCCCATCTTTATTATGCCAGCGTCATCTCCCTGGGGTCACAATTTCATCACTCCACCATCATCACCAGATTGGCCTGGTTATTGTGATCAGCAGCTTTGAGCTAAGCAAACAGTAAAATGAAAAGCATTCTATGCGCAGTTAACTGTGTTTTGGGGAATGGTTTACACTCTAGATTACTTTAGATCTAGAATCTACTGAATGGCTGGAGACCATTCAGGAGGGAGTACCTCTAAGTGCTTTTCACCTAGCAAAAAGGTTTCTCAGCCCCTAACAGACTGCCACATCATCCTTGGATAGCCAGGCACCCAGAGCGGGGGTGCTAATAGCCAGCCTTCTTTGAACATTGACTGCATCCCAGGCACTGAGCTATAAGATCTTTACAGACCGTATTGGAGGTGATTTTAGATCAGGTTAGTCTGAGATATAAAATGAAGTAAGTTTTGTGTCATTCTTTTTTTTTTAATGTTTATTTTACTTTTTACTTTTACAGTGTTTTGTTGTTTATAGGTATGTATAATCCCAAATTAGTCATATGTATATCCCTGGCTCCCATCCCTCCTCCACCCACCTCTCAGTCCCCCTCTTCCCATCCCTCCAGGCCATCTCACAGCGCCCCTGCAGAATCCCCTGCTCCCACAGCCCAATGACAATAGCTATCTTTCCCACATATGATAGTATAGGTTTCCATGTTACTCCCTTTACACCTCCCACCCCCTGTTCATTCCCCACAATGTCCATAAGTCTGTTCTCTATGTTCGTTTTTCCAATGCTTCACTGCATGTATTATCATTACCATCTTACTAGATTCCATATATATGTGTGTGTTAGTATACTATACTTCTCTTTTTCTTTTTGAGTTATTTCACTTTTTATGATAGGTTCTAGCTCCATCCACCTCATTAGGACTGATTCTTCTGCATTTCTTATTACAGCTGAGTAGTACTCCATTCTATATATGTACCAGGGTTTTTTATCCATTCATTTGTCGATGGACATCTAGGTTGCTTCCATGTTCTAGCTATTGTATAGAGAGCCGCAATGAACATTGGGGTACAGGTGCCTGTTTCAGTTTTGATTTCATCAGAGTGTAAGCCTAATGGTGGGATTGCTGGATCGTATGGTGCTTCCTTTTTTAGTTTTTTAAGAAATCTCCATACTGTCTTCCATGGCAGCTGTATCACTTTATATTCCCACCAACACTGCAAGAGTGTTCCCTTTTCTCCGCACCCTCTCCAGAACTGTGAAAAGCATTCTATGCGCAGTTAACTGTGTTTTGGGGAATGGTTTACACTCTAGATTACTTTAGATCTAGAATCTACTGAATGGCTGGAGACCATTCAGGAGGGAGTACCTCTAAGTGCTTTTCACCTAGCAAAAAGGTTTCTCAGCCCCTAACAGACTGCCACATCATCCTTGGATAGCCAGGCACCCAGAGCGGGGGTGCTAATAGCCAGCCTTCTTTGAACATTGACTGCATCCCAGGCACTGAGCTATAAGATCTTTACAGACCGTATTGGAGGTGATTTTAGATCAGGTTAGTCTGAGATATAAAATGAAGTAAGTTTTGTGTCATTCTTTTTTTTTTAATGTTTATTTTACTTTTTACTTTTACAGTGTTTTGTTGTTTATAGGTATGTATAATCCCAAATTAGTCATATGTATATCCCTGGCTCCCATCCCTCCTCCACCCACCTCTCAGTCCCCTCTTCCCATCCCTCCAGGCCATCTCACAGCGCCCCTGCAGAATCCCCTGCTCCCACAGCCCAATGACAATAGCTATCTTTCCCACATATGATAGTATAGGTTTCCATGTTACTCCCTTTACACCTCCCACCCCCTGTTCATTCCCCACAATGTCCATAAGTCTGTTCTCTATGTTCGTTTTTCCAATGCTTCACTGCATGTATTATCATTACCATCTTACTAGATTCCATATATATGTGTGTGTTAGTATACTATACTTCTCTTTTTCTTTTTGAGTTATTTCACTTTTTATGATAGGTTCTAGCTCCATCCACCTCATTAGGACTGATTCTTCTGCATTTCTTATTACAGCTGAGTAGTACTCCATTCTATATATGTACCAGGGTTTTTTATCCATTCATTTGTCGATGGACATCTAGGTTGCTTCCATGTTCTAGCTATTGTATAGAGAGCCGCAATGAACATTGGGGTACAGGTGCCTGTTTCAGTTTTGATTTCATCAGAGTGTAAGCCTAATGGTGGGATTGCTGGATCGTATGGTGCTTCCTTTTTTAGTTTTTTAAGAAATCTCCATACTGTCTTCCATGGCAGCTGTATCACTTTATATTCCCACCAACACTGCAAGAGTGTTCCCTTTTCTCCGCACCCTCTCCAGCATTTATGGTCTGTGGATTTTTTGATGATGGCCATTCTGATGGGTGTGAGGTGATATCTCATTGTAGTTTTGATTTGCATTTCTCTAATAATAAGCAACGTTGAGCATTGTTTTACGTGTTTTTTGACCATCTGTATGTCCTCTTTGGAGAGATGTCTCTTAAGGTCCCTTTCCCATTTTTGGATTGGGTTATTCACTTTTCTGGTTCTGAGTTGTCTGAGTTGCTTGTAGATTTTGGAGATTAATTCTTTGTCTGTTGTTTTGTTTGCTGTGATTTTCTCCCATTCTGTGGGTTGTCTGTTCAGCTTTATTGTAATTTCTTTTGCTGTACAAAAGCTTTTAAGTTTCATTAGATCCCACATGTTCATTTTTCTTTTTAGTTCCGCTATTCCAGTAGGTGGGTCAGAGAAGGTCTTTCTTTGGTTTATGTCCTTGAGGGTTTTGCCTATATTCTCCTCTAAGAGTTTGATGGTTTTTGGTCTTACGTTTAGATCTTTAATCCATTTTGAGTTGATCTTTGTGTATGGTGTCAGGGAATGTTCCAGCTTCAGTTTTTTGCATGTATTTGTCCAATTTTCCCAGCACCATTTGTTGAAGAGGCTGTCTTTGTCCTATTTTATAGTTTTGCCTCCTTTGTCAAAAATAAGGTACCCACAGGTGCGTGGGTTTATCTCTGGGTTCTCTATTTTGTTCCATTCGTCTATATTTCTGTTTTTGTGCCAGTACCATACTGTCTTTTTCTTTTTTTTTTTTAAGTATTTTTTAACTTTTTTTTTTTGCCTCTAAGTCATCGTTTATTTTTCATCCATCTTTATTCTTTAGCATGTGGGGGCCTCCCATTGCAGCAGCCTTTCTCGTTGCAGAGCATTGGCTCTGGGCGCATGCACTCCAGAGTGCTGGCTCATAACTGGACACATCGACCCAGCCGTTCCTTGGCATGTGAAATCTTCCTGGGCCAGGGATTGAACCAGTACCCCTTGCACTGCCAGGTGAACTCCCTACCCACTGGACCACCAGGGAAGTCCCCATACTGTCTTGATGACTGTTAGGGAGGCTGCTCCCTCCAGCTCCATTCTTCTTTCTCAGTGTTGCTTTGGCTATTCGGGGTCTTTTGTGTTTGCATATGAACTCTGTTATTCTTTGGTCTAGTTCTTTGAAGAATGTCATTGGTAATTTGATAGGGATCGCATTGAATCTGTAGATGATATTTGGTAGCATGGTCATTTTCACAATATTGATTCTTCCGACCCAGAAATATGGAATCTCTCTCCATCTGTTTAAGTCTTCTTTGATTTCTTTCATGAGTGCCTTGTGATTTTCTGTGTACAGTTCTTTTGTTTCTATGGATAGGTTTATTCCTAGATATTTTATTCTTTTGGTTGCAATGGTGAATGGCATTGCATCTTTGATTTCATTTTCTGATTTTTCATTGTGTATATATAGGAATGCAAGTGATTTCTGTGTATTGATTTTGTATCCTGCAACTTTGCTGAATTCGTTGATTAGCTCTAGTAGCTTTGTAATAGTGTCTTTGGGATTTTTTATGTATAATATCTTGTCGCTTGCAAATAGAGAGAATTTTACTTCTTCTTTTCCAATCTGGATTCCTTTTATTTCTTTTTCTTCTCTTATTGCTATTGCTAGAACTTCCAGGACTATGTTGAATAATAGTGGTGAAAGTGGACACCACCAATGACCCCAGGCTCCTCCAGAGACTTCAGAATACTCAGAGGTGAGTCCCGCTCAGTCTCATGCGGGATCGCTGTTCCCTCTCCGGGATCTCAGTGCGCACAGTCTCCAGTCCAACTCGGAGGATCATAGGATCAGGTTAATGATAACCTCCTTCAAAGGGAATTAAGTGACATCTTTTGAAGGACTGCTCAAGGGCACTTCTAGCTTAAGGGGGACCTTGGACCCTCTAAAGCAGGTCTGGCTCAGTCCCTTGTCGGGGTTACTGCTCCTTTCCTGGGTCTTGATTTCCAACAGGCTTTGCGTGTTTGGCTCCCCAGCCTCTCTGGCAGGTATGAGGTTTGACTTTTAAAAGCACGATTGCCCCCCACCTACTGTCTTGTTGTGGCTTCTCCTTTGCTCTTTGGTGTGGGGTATCTATTTTTGTGATCAGATCCAAACTTCTCCTGTCGATGGTTTTTCAGGAACTTGTTGCAATTCAGGCAATTTTCAGGAGAGATGAGTGCATGTCCTTCTATGCCACCATCTTAGCTCCACCAGCTTTGTGTCATTCTTACCCTTTCGGTTCAGTTTGATCATTGAATCTGTAGATGATATTTGGTAGCATGGTCATTTTCACAATATTGATTCTTCCGACCCAGAAATATGGAATCTCTCTCCATCTGTTTAAGTCTTCTTTGATTTCTTTCATGAGTGCCTTGTGATTTTCTGTGTACAGTTCTTTTGTTTCTATGGATAGGTTTATTCCTAGATATTTTATTCTTTTGGTTGCAATGGTGAATGGCATTGCATCTTTGATTTCATTTTCTGATTTTTCATTGTGTATATATAGGAATGCAAGTGATTTCTGTATATTGATTTTGTATCCTGCAACTTTGCTGAATTCGTTGATTAGCTCTAGTAGCTTTGTAATAGTGTCTTTGGGATTTTTTATGTATAATATCTTGTCGCTTGCAAATAGAGAGAATTTTACTTCTTCTTTTCCAATCTGGATTCCTTTTATTTCTTTTTCTTCTCTTATTGCTATTGCTAGAACTTCCAGGACTATGTTGAATAATAGTGGTGAAAGTGGACACCACCAATGACCCCAGGCTCCTCCAGAGACTTCAGAATACTCAGAGGTGAGTCCCGCTCAGTCTCATGCGGGATCGCTGTTCCCTCTCCGGGATCTCAGTGCGCACAGTCTCCAGTCCAACTCGGAGGATCATAGGATCAGGTTAATGATAACCTCCTTCAAAGGGAATTAAGTGACATCTTTTGAAGGACTGCTCAAGGGCACTTCTAGCTTAAGGGGGACCTTGGACCCTCTAAAGCAGGTCTGGCTCAGTCCCTTGTCGGGGTTACTGCTCCTTTCCTGGGTCTTGATTTCCAACAGGCTTTGCGTATTTGGCTCCCCCAGCCTCTCTGGCAGGTATGAGGTTTGACTTTTAAAAGCACGATTGCCCCCCACCTACTGTCTTGTTGTGGCTTCTCCTTTGCTCTTTGGTGTGGGGTATCTATTTTTGTGATCAGATCCAAACTTCTCCTGTCGATGGTTTTTCAGGAACTTGTTGCAATTCAGGCAATTTTCAGGAGAGATGAGTGCATGTCCTTCTATGCCACCATCTTAGCTCCACCAGCTTTGTGTCATTCTTACCCTTTCGGTTCAGTTTGATCATTCTGTCATGTCTGACTCTGTGACCCCATGGACTGTAGCACACCAGGCTTCCCTTAAAGTTTCCTAAACTCATTCCAGTGCCACATCAATGGTGGAAAGATGAGACACAGCTGGCATCATTCTTTCTTTTTTCCTGATCTGCAGTGACAGGACCAAAACAGAATTTAAATGATTTTCTCTAAATCACGCATGACTGGCAAGACTAGAAGTACAGTATCTACATCTTATTACTGGATGTGTGTGTGTGTGTGTGTGTGTGCACCCTAAGTCACTTCAGTCATGTCCGACTCTTTGTGACTCTATAGACTGTAACCTGCCAGGCTCCTCTGTCCATGGGATTCTCCAGGCAAGAATACTGGAATGGGTTGCTGTGCCCTCCTCCAGGGGATCTTCCTGACCCAGGGACTGAACCCGCATCTCCTGTGACTCCTGCATTGTAAGTGGATTCTTTACCACTGAGCCACCAGGGAAATCCTTGAGTGTGTATGTATGTGTATGGTATTCAACATTTCCTCCTGTTTGTAAATCTTTTTTATCATTAACTTCAGTATCTATTAAGATTTATAGATTCCATGTATGTGTACATGGAGACATATCTGTCCACAGCCTCCTTCCACAGGCTATCTCAGGGTTATAGGGAATGTAAATCTATTACTGTTTGATTATGCCATCTAACAGATTTTCTGTTTAAGTGACATTCTTCTTGTATTTGCTGCTAAAAAAAATCCATTTGAACAAGGCAGCCACAGAGAGAGGAGAGAGTGAGTGGATGAGAGTATCCTGTCCAAGAGGGCATTTTAGAAGGAGCAGGATTATTTAGGAATCTGACTGGAGCCTCTGGTACCGGTACTGGCTGGGAGCTTTTATTCAAGTGGTGTTTGTGGCTGTGAGATATGCCCTGTACGACTAAGGCAGTTCTGAGGAGGGGTGGGCCGAGTGTGACGCACTGTGTGTCACACAGAAGTCCGGTGACGTAGCTCTGCTTCATCAGAGTAGCCCAGGAAGCAGAGGGTCACTGGGACATGTAGAGGGAGCGGTGCTGGGGAGAGAACTGGTGAAAAGAACTAGAGGCTAGGGAGAGAACTTGGGACGAATTTTAATGCCACAGAGAGTTCACTTGACTCCTCCTTTCTTAGATAGGATGGCTAAAGCTCAGACCCCTGAACCTCATCTTCCCGTAGGGCAGGTATCAACTAACCTGAGAGGTTTCCTTTGCCTGTTGACCAATAGAGTGGGCAGATGTGACTAATGGATCCTTTTTTAGACCCAGCATCCAGAGTGGAAGAAGCCTCTAGACGACAGATCTACAGAATCCTCATCCCCAGTCCTCTCACTTGCACTCACCCCTGCTGTCCAGAATCCCCAAGCAGGATATAAGTTATGTTCCTGCTTTGTGCCTGTTTCCACTGCAACCTTATCCTCAGGACAAGATTCAGACATCAGCATGAAGTGTATCCTGTTAACCTTGCTGATGGTAACTGGTGAGTGACTGAAGGTGTGTTTGGTCATGCTCCACTGGAGCTCTCCGAGGGGGTGAGTCTATGGAGCTCTGTTGAAGAGGGAGAGCTGACGGGTCAGAAACAGGAGAATTTGAGAAATAGGTCATGTGCTAGTCATTTTCTGTACAGGCTCTGTCACTTTTAGAACTTAACTAAAACTCTTATTATGGACGTAAAACCTCATCTGACTGTATGATAAATTTTCAATAAGCTTCTCTCAGTATACAATAGGCCTTTCTGGAATTTTATGAGGAATTTCATTGAACCTGTAGGTCAGTCTAGGGAGAATTTTCACCTTTACTGTGTTGACTTTTCTAGTCCATGTGCATGTTAGTCCTATTATTTAGTTCTTTGATTTCTTTCTTCAGCATTTAAAATTTTTCAGCATGAAGATTCTGTACGTATTTTGTTAATTATATGCCTAAGTATTTAATTTTCTTTGAAAGTATTATGAATCATTGCATTTTTGATTTTAGGTTTCATATATTCATTGTTACTGTGTAGAAATGCAATTTATTTTTATGTGTTGATTTTATATCCCCTGAACTTACTGAACTCATATATACAAGGAGTTTTTAGCAGATTTCTTGGGATTTTCTATGTAGACTGCCATGTCATCTGTAGAAAGGGATTAATAATATTTCTTCCTTTGCAGTTGAACTGGATTTTCTAATAGTGGAATCAACTATTTGTCCTTTCAGTTTTATTAGTTTTTACCTCATATAATTTGATGCTCTGTCATTACACACTTGCACATTGAGGGTGGTTTTGTCGCCTTGGATAATTGACACCTTTATCGTAATGTCCTACCTTTCTTTATCTCTGATAACTTTCCTTACTTTGAAGTCTGCTTTGTCTCAAATCAGTATAATCAATCCTGCCTTCTTTTGATTAGTTAGTGTGTGATATATCTCTATCCATCCATTTAATTTTAATCTATACCTTTCTTTATGTTTAAAGTGGGTTTCTTATAGACAACATATAGTTGGATCTTATATTTTAATTCACCCTGACAATCTCCATCTTTCAATTGGTGTATCCTGTTAACCTTGCTGATGGTAACTGGTGAGTGACTGAAGGTGTGTTTGGTCATGCTCCACTGGAGCTCTCCGAGGGGGTGAGTCTATGGAGCTCTGTTGAAGAGGGAGAGCTGACGGGTCAGAAACAGGAGAATTTGAGAAATAGGTCATGTGCTAGTCATTTTCTGTACAGGCTCTGTCACTTTTAGAACTTAACTAAAACTCTTATTATGGACGTAAAACCTCATCTGACTGTATGATAAATTTTCAATAAGCTTCTCTCAGTATACAATAGGCCTTTCTGGAATTTTATGAGGAATTTCATTGAACCTGTAGGTCAGTCTAGGGAGAATTTTCACCTTTACTGTGTTGACTTTTCTAGTCCATGTGCATGTTAGTCCTATTATTTAGTTCTTTGATTTCTTTCTTCAGCATTTAAAATTTTTCAGCATGAAGATTCTGTACGTATTTTGTTAATTATATGCCTAAGTATTTAATTTTCTTTGAAAGTATTATGAATCATTGCATTTTTGATTTTAGATTTCATATATTCATTGTTAGTGTGTAGAAATGCAATTTATTTTTATGTGTTGATTTTATATCCCCTGAACTTACTGAACTCATATATACAAGGAGTTTTTAGCAGATTTCTTGGGATTTTCTATGTAGACTGTCATGTCATCTGTAGAAAGGGATTAATAATATTTCTTCCTTTGCAGTTGAACTGGATTTTCTAATAGTGGAATCAACTATTTGTCCTTTCAGTTTTATTAGTTTTTACCTCATATAATTTGATGCTCTGTCATTACGCACTTGCACATTGAGGGTGGTTTTGTCGCCTTGGATAATTGACACCTTTATCGTAATGTCCTACCTTTCTTTATCTCTGATAACTTTCCTTACTTTGAAGTCTGCTTTGTCTCAAATCAGTATAATCAATCCTGCCTTCTTTTGATTAGTTAGTGTGTGATATATCTCTATCCATCCATTTAATTTTAATCTATACCTTTCTTTATGTTTAAAGTGGGTTTCTTATAGACAACATATAGTTGGATCTTATATTTTAATTCACCCTGACAATCTCCATCTTTCAATTGGTGCATTTAGACCATTGACATTCAAAATGATGATTGCTGTAGTTGGATTAATATCTACCATATTCGTTACTTTTCCTACTTGTGCTTGTTCTGTTTTTGTCTATTCTTTTTATGCCTTTTGTGGTTTTAACTGAGCATTTTGTATGATTCCGGTGTCTGTCCTTTCATAGCATATTAGTTATACTTCTCTTCTTTAAACTTTTTATAAGGCTGTCCTAGAGTTTGCCATGCACATTTACAACTTACTGCTAGTCCACTTTCAGATAACACTATGCCAATTCACAGGCAGTGTGGAGTACCTTATAATAACAAAGTAATCCTAGTTCCTCCCTCCTGTCTCTTACATCACTGCTCTCATTTGACACACTGCAGATGGTGACTGCAGCCAGGAAATTAAAAGATGCTTTCTCCTTGGAAGAAAAGCTATGACAAACCTAGACAGTGTATTAAAAAGCAGAGACATCAACTTTTCTGACAAAGGTCCATATAGTCAAAGCAATGGTTTTCCCATTAGTCATGTGTGGATATGAGAGCTGGACCATTAAAGAAGGCTGAGCACATAAGAATAGACACTTTTGAACTGTGATGTTGGAGAAGATTTTTGAGACAGCAAGGAGATCAAACCCATCAATCCTAAAGGAAATCAACCCTGAATATTCATTGGAAATACTGATGCTAAAGCTGAAGCTCCAATACTTTGGCCACCTGATGGGAAGAGGCGACTCATTGGAAAAGACCCTGATGCTGGGAAAATTGAAGGCAAAAGGAAAAGGGGATGACAGAGGATGAGATGGTTGGATGGCATCACCGGCACAAAGGACATGAGTTTGAGCAAGCTTTGGGAGATGGTGAAGGACAGGGAAGCCTGGCATGCTGCAATTTTTGGGGTCTCAAAGAGTCGGCCACGACTAAGCAACTGAACTGAAACTGAAGCATATATACTTGAATACATAGTTGCTACTATTACTTTAAGCAAACTTTTACCTGTTATGCTATAATAGATATTAATTAATATTAAAAAATATATATTTTACATTTGCTTATTTCTCCCTCAGCACTCTTCCTTCCTTTATGTAGATCTGAGTTTGTGATGTATGTTATTTTCCTTCTCTTAAAGATATTGTTTTAACATTTCTTGCAAGATAAGCAGACTGGCAACAAATTACCCTAATTTTTGTTTATTGACAAAGTATTTCTCCTTTACTTTTGTGGTTTTAACTGAGCATTTTGTATGATTCCGTGTCTGTCCTTTCATAGCATATTAGTTATACTTCTCTTCTTTAAACTTTTTATAAGGCTGTCCTAGAGTTTGCCATGCACATTTACAACTTACTGCTAGTCCACTTTCAGATAACACTATGCCAATTCACAGGCAGTGTGGAGTACCTTATAATAACAAAGTAATCCTAGTTCCTCCCTCCTGTCTCTTACATCACTGCTCTCATTTGACACACTGCAGATGGTGACTGCAGCCAGGAAATTAAAAGATGCTTTCTCCTTGGAAGAAAAGCTATGACAAACCTAGACAGTGTATTAAAAAGCAGAGACATCAACTTTTCTGACAAAGGTCCATATAGTCAAAGCAATGGTTTTCCCATTAGTCATGTGTGGATATGAGAGCTGGACCATTAAAGAAGGCTGAGCACATAAGAATAGACACTTTTGAACTGTGATGTTGGAGAAGATTTTTGAGACAGCAAGGAGATCAAACCCATCAATCCTAAAGGAAATCAACCCTGAATATTCATTGGAAATACTGATGCTAAAGCTGAAGCTCCAATACTTTGGCCACCTGATGGGAAGAGGCGACTCATTGGAAAAGACCCTGATGCTGGGAAAATTGAAGGCAAAAGGAAAAGGGGATGACAGAGGATGAGATGGTTGGATGGCATCACCGGCACAAAGGACATGAGTTTGAGCAAGCTTTGGGAGATGGTGAAGGACAGGGAAACCTGGCATGCTGCAATTTTTGGGGTCTCAAAGAGTCGGCCACGACTAAGCAACTGAACTGAAACTGAAGCATATATACTTGAATACATAGTTGCTACTATTACTTTAAGCAAACTTTTACCTGTTATGCTATAATAGATATTAATTAATATTAAAAAATATATATTTTTACATTTGCTTATTTCTCCCTCAGCACTCTTCCTTCCTTTATGTAGATCTGAGTTTGTGATGTATGTTATTTTCCTTCTCTTAAAGATATTGTTTTAACATTTCTTGCAAGATAAGCAGACTGGCAACAAATTACCCTAATTTTTGTTTATTGACAAAGTATTTCTCCTTTACTTTTGAAGGATAATTTCACAAGGTATAGAATGTTAGATTGGTGTTTCTTTTCTCTCAATGCTTTAAATATCTTTTTCAACTTTCTTTTTGTTGGCATGATTTTTCAGGAGAAGTTGAATGTAATACTTACTTGTTGTTGTTGTCCCTCCATAAATAAGGTGTTTTTCATTTTGGCTTCTTTCAGGATTTCTTTAGTAGTTTGAAAATGATGTACCCATGTGTAGGTTTTGGGGTATCTGTCCTGCTTGGTACTCTCTGAGCTTCTTGGATCCATGATTTTATATGTCATTAGTTTAGAGAAAATTCATCATTATTATTTCAAACATTCTAGTATTCTCATTATGCGTTACACATTTTATAGTTGTCTAACAATTTTGGGATATTCTGTTCATTTTCAGTCCTTGTTCTCTTTTTTCAGCTTTGGAAGTTTCTACTGATTCATGTACAAGCTCAAAGAATCTTTCCTCAGCCATCTCTAGTCTACCAATAAACCTATCAAAAGCCCGTTTCCCCTTGTGTTTTTTATTTTTAATGATGGCATTAGAGAAATGGAGTCAGTTCAAAGTTAAGTGTAGTCCAGAGGGAACATTCTAACTCTACTGTTGTACCCTGATCCTAACTGGGTACTTCAGGCGTTTTATTTAGGAGGTAGGATGGTTAAATTAGGGCCAGAGCTGTCGCTGGTAAAGAAACAGCAGCAACTTCAGAAAGGGCGGCACCAGTCAGAACCCAGTGTTTAGTTATTGGTAGGTGATGGAAAGGCTTCGTTTGTGTCTTTTTCTTTCTTTCTTTTTTTTTAAACATTTATTTATTTTTTGGGGGGGAGGGGGTGGGCAGGCCACTTCTATTGGTCTTTCATTCATCCATTCTCATCCATCTTTGTTCTTTGGCCCCTGTGGGCCTCCCATCTCAGTAGCCTCTGTTGTCACAGAGCACCAGCTCTGGGCACATGCGCTCTAGAGCTTTGGCTCGGTAAATGGACACATCGGTCCAATTACCTCCAGCCGCTCCCCTGGGATCTTCCCAGGCCAGGGATCGAACTGGCACCCCTTGCACTGCAAGGCGGTGTCCTTACCCACTGGACCACCAGGGAAGCCCTGTGTCTTTTTCTGAGTATTAGTTTGTACTTTATTGATGTAAAAATATTCTTGAAACTGCCTTAGTCAGAAATAACATATATTGAACATACATCATGTGCCAAACTTTCTTTCCAGCTATTTATATACACTAATCATATTTAATTTTCACAACAACCTTACGAGAGTAGTTCATTTGTGATCTCAGTGTACAAATAAGGAAATTAAGAAATAGAGATCGACCTAATTTGAGATAGAATTTTAATCCAGATAACTGATTTCCAGAGAATAAATACTGTCCTGTACAAAGTATCTCTCTCTATGTTTTCATGCCAGAATTGAAGTTTTATATCAGGATTTTTTTTTGCCTCTAAGTCATCATTTTGTTTTCATCCCTGTTTATTCTTTGACCTGTGTGGACCTCCTATTGCAGTGGCCTCCCTCGTTATAGAGCACTGACTCTGAGTTCATGTGCTCCAGAGTGCTGGCTCCTAATTGGACACTGGCGCAGCCGCTCAGTGGCATGTGGGATCCTCTTGGGCCAAAGTTTCAACTGATGCCCCTTGCACTGCAAGGCAGACTCTTTACCTATTGGATGACCACGGAAGCCCCAGAATTAAGGTTTTAATTTTAATTGTATTTAAGAATGAATTTACTGCTCTTGGAGTCAGGATGACTGGCCTCTGAACATTCCTGCAGTTTGCTTGTACAAAAAGTCAGGGAGCTGCAGGAAAGGCTGCATGCTTGTGATGGTGGATAGAACCAAGAAATCTTAAGCCTTTGGGAAATCTGAAATGAGCTAAGTCATCCTAGAAAGCTGAAGACAGAGTGAAGAGAAGCAGGGAAAACATGTAGAGGAGAAAGATGTTCATGGGATTTGGAATCAGACAGACAAGTCGGGATCCTTGAACCAACCATCCTTCACTAGTCGTATGACTTTTAAGTAAATTTCTTAAGTTCTTACTTTATAAAATAATACAAAATGTATCCACTCCACCTTTTTGTTTCCTTAAAAACATTTTTTAAGGTTCTTAAGTTTTTTAAAGCACCTTAAATGCTTAGTGGGGCTTCCCAGGTGGCTCAGTGGTAAAGAATCCATCTGGCAATGCATGGATTCTGGGTTCGATTCCTGGTTCTGGAAGATCCTGTGGGGATGGAAACGGCTGCCTGGGAAATCCCATAGACAGAGAGGTCTTATGGGCTACCAATCCATAGGGGTCACAAAAGAATTGGACATGAATGAGTGACTAAACAACCATAGGAAAGTGTTTTGTACAGTGTCTATACAGTATGGAACTCCATACCATACCTTAGGCTAAGTGATTAATGTCGCAAATACTCATATTATCTGATACTGGTATCTTGAAATCTCTGTAACCTTGCCAAGATCCTTTTAATCAGCTTGGTTATATCCTGGTGATTCTCCTCTCCCTGTGTTTCAGGTGTTATTTCAGTTGTTACTGAAGAGACTGAGGACCTAAGCAATCTTTTCTATTTATTATACCTGAAGTCCAGTTACAGGTCCTGCATGGGGACTCTGCTCCTCAGTGGGTGCTAACGGCAGCACACTGCTTCTTACTGTAAGTGATGGGAAATGCTGTACTCTGTTAAGGCTTCCAGGCTGGGGCTCAGTACTCCTGGTGTAAATTCTAAAAAAAGTGTCAGGAAGTCTTAATGATTTGATGGTAAAAGGGAACTCAGCTAAACTCAGTGGCATGTGGGATCCTCTTGGGCCAAAGTTTCAACTGATGCCCTTGCACTGCAAGGCAGACTCTTACCTATTGGATGACCACGGAAGCCCCAGAATTAAGGTTTTAATTTTAATTGTATTTAAGAATGAATTTACTGCTCTTGGAGTCAGGATGACTGGCCTCTGAACATTCCTGCAGTTTGCTTGTACAAAAGTCAGGGAGCTGCAGGAAAGGCTGCATGCTTGTGATGGTGGATAGAACCAAGAAATCTTAAGCCTTTGGGAGATCTGAAATGAGCTAAGTCATCCTAGAAAGCTGAAGACAGAGTGAAGAGAAGCAGGGAAAACATGTAGAGGAGAAAGATGCTCATGGGATTTGGAATCAGACAGACAAGTCGGGATCCTTGAACCAACCATCCTTCACTAGTCGTATGACTTTTAAGTAAATTTCTTAAGTTCTTACTTTATAAAATAATACAAAATGTATCCACTCCACCTTTTTGTTTCCTTAAAAACATTTTTTAAGGTTCTTAAGTTTTTTTAAGCACCTTAAATGCTTAGTGGGGCTTCCCAGGTGGCTCAGTGGTAAAGAATCCATCTGGCAATGCATGGATTCTGGGTTCGATTCCTGGTTCTGGAAGATCCTGTGGGGATGGAAACAGCTGCCTGGGAAATCCCATAGACAGAGAGGTCTTATGGGCTACCAATCCATGGGGGTCACAAAAGAATTGGACATGAATGAGTGACTAAACAACCATAGCAAAGTGTTTTGTACAGTGGCTATACAGTATGGAACTCTCATACCATACGGTAGACTAAGTGATTAATGTCGCAAATACTCATATTATCTGATACTGGTATCTTGAAATCTCTGTAACCATGCCAAGATCCTTTTAATCAGCTTGGTTATATCCTGGTGATTCTCCTCTCCCTGTGTTTCAGGTGTTATTTCAGTTGTTACTGAAGAGACTGAGGACCTAAGCAATCTTTTCTATTTATTATACCTGAAGTCCAGTTACAGGTCCTGCATGGGGACTCTGCTCCTCAGTGGGTGCTAACGGCAGCACACTGCTTCTTACTGTAAGTGATGGGAAATGCTGTACTCTGTTAGGGCTTCCAGGCTGGGGCTCAGTACTCCTGGTGTAAATTCTAAAAAAAGTGTCAGGAAGTCTTAATGATTTGATGGTAAAAGGGAACTCAGCTACACAGATAAAACTTAACTAGACATTCTTAACGTTTAACATGTCTAGAAAGAAAACAGTTTTATGGTATAATACAATATCTCAAATACACATAAAAATAAATCTGCATGTTGTTCTTAACACTTTAAAGATTTGTCTGAAGCTATTAGATGTGATGGTATTTTATTTTATTGCTGTGTAATTTTTCAATGTGAATGTCAAACAGTTTGGTTCATTCTTTTCTTGACAGATGCTTCAGGTGTTTCTTGGTTTCTGCTATTTTGAAGTGTTACTGTAAATTTGTATCATGTACCTTAGAAAGTATTCTTATATATGTATCTGTGAGATATATTCTATGTATGTGTATGTATCAGCATTACACACATTGTATTATATTTGTAAGTACACCTCTTGATATATAAATAGAATAAATAATAAGGAGTGGAATTTCTGGGTTGTAGAGCATGCAGCTGTCGACTTTTACACACCCTGCAGCAATTAATGAGTTCTTCCAGCATCGGGTATTGTCAGATTCTTAATTTTTTTTTTTTTTTTTTTTTTTTTTTACTGATTGTCAAATATCTTATTATGGTCTTAACTTTATACTTCTACTAGTAGTGATGATCAACACCCCCTCTCCTGATCCTCCCCTTCCTTCTCCTGACAATAACACATCTTCAGGAAAATACTCTTTTATGTCTTTTGAACATTCTGTGTATATAAAAATATTGCTTCATAGGACTTCTATTAATGCCCTAGATATTACTTGTTTGTCAGTTATATATGTTGAAAATGTCTTCTACTCATGAAAAGTTACTGAGCCATAAAAAAAGGAGTTCTGTCATTTGTAGCAACATGGATGGACCTAGAGAACATTATGCTTAGTGAAATTAAGTCAGAGAAAGACAAATAGGACAAGTATGATTTCACCTATATGTGGAATCTTAAAAAATAATGCAAATGAATACATATGTAAGACAGAAACAGACTCCCAGATATAGAAAAAGAACTGATGGTTATCAGAGGGGAAGCAGAGGGGAGGAGGAAAATCAGGGGTATGGGATTAACAGATATAGACTACTGTTTGAAGTAGATATGCAACAAGGATATATCATATAGAATAGGAAATTATAGCCATTCCCTTGTAATGACTATTAATGGAGAAAAATCTGTAAAATACTGAATCACTGTCTTTTGTGAAAAAATACTGTAAAATAAATCTGCATGTTGTTCTTAACACTTTAAAGATTTGTCTGAAGCTATTAGATGTGATGGTATTTTATTTTATTGCTGTATAATTTTTCAATGTGAATGTCACACAGTTTGGTTCATTCTTTTCTTGACAGATGCTTCAGGTGTTTCTTGGTTTCTGCTATTTTGAAGTGTTACTGTAAATTTGTATCATGTACCTTAGAAAGTATTCTTGTATATGTATCTGTGAGATATATTCTATGTATGTGTATGTATCAGCATTACACACATTGTATTATATTTGTAAGTACACCTCTTGATATATAAATAGAATATATAATAAGGAGTGGAATTTCTGGGTTGTAGAGCATGCAGCTGTCGACTTTTACACACCCTGCAGCAATTAATGAGTTCTTCCAGCATCAGGTATTGTCAGATTCTTAAATTTTTTTTTTTTTTTTTTTACTGATTGTCAAATATCTTATTATGGTCTTAACTTTATACTTCTACTAGTAGTGATGATCAACACCCCCTCTCCTGATCCTCCCCTTCCTTCTCCTGACAATAACACATCTTCAGGAAAATACTCTTTTATGTCTTTTGAACATTCTATGTATATAAAAATATTGCTTCATAGAACTTCTATTAATGCCCTAGATATTACTTGTTTGTCAGTTATGTATGTTGAAAATGTCTTCTACTCATGAAAAGTTACTGAGCCATAAAAAAAGGAGTTCAGTCATTTGTAGCAACATGGATGGACCTAGAGAACATTATGCTTAGTGAAATTAAGTCAGAGAAAGACAAATAGGACAAGTATGATTTCACTTATATGTGGAATCTTAAAAAATAATGCAAATGAATACATATATAAGACAGAAACAGACTCCCAGATATAGAAAAAGAACTGATGGTTATCAGAGGGGAAGCAGAGGAGAGGAGGAAAATCAGGGGTATGGGATTAACAGATACAGACTACTGTTTGAAGTAGATATGCAACAAGGATATATCATATAGAATAGGAAATTATAGCCATTCCCTTGTAATGACTATTAATGGAGAAAAATCTGTAAAATACTGAATCACTGTCTTGTACATGTGAAACTAATATAATACTGTAAATAAAATGCACCTCACTAAAAAGGAATAACAAAATTTCCACATGATTAAATCTTTCATTTGTAAGTTTAGAATTTTGGGAGAGAATTTTTTAAATTTTAGAGGGTAACTTTCTAAGTTAAAACAAAATATTGGGCTTCCCTGGTGGTCCAGTGGGTAAAGAGTCCTCCTTGCAGTGTGCAAGGGGCACTGGTTTGATGCCTGGCCCGGGAAGATCCCACGTGACTCAGAGCAGCCGAACTGGTGTGTCCGTTTACAAGCTGGTGCTCTGGAGCACATGCAGCCAGAGCCAGTGCTCTGCAACGAGAGATGCCACTGCAATGGGAGGCCCACATAAGCCAAAGAATAAAGATGGATGAAAATAAATAAACAAAAAAACAACAAAAGGGCCAAAATTTAAAAATATATGTATTTTGCAAAGGGAACCTTACCCATGTTGGTTTATGGGGATGTGAGTTGGTGTAGCCATAATAGAAATCAATATGGAGGTAATCAATAAAGATGACATGGATACAGATACAAAATGGAATATTACTCAGCCACTAAAGGAATGAAATAATGACATTTGTAGCAACATGGATGGACTTATCATACTAAATGAAGTAAGCCAGACAAACGTCATATGATATTGCTTATATGTGGAATCTAAAAAGTGATACAAATGGACGTCTATACAAAACAGAAATAGATCCATAGACATAGAGAACAAACTTGTGGTTACCAAAAGGGGAAGGTAGGGAGGGATAAATTAGGTGTTTAGGATTAACAGATACTCGCTACTATGTATAAAAGAGATAGCAAGGAACTACTGTACAGCACTATTTCATGGCAAATAGATGAACAAGCAATGGAAACAGTGACAGACTGTTTTCTTGGGCTCTAAAATCACTGTGGACTGTCACTGCAGCCATACATTAAAAGATGCTTGCTTCTTGAAAGAAAAGCCCATGGCAAACTAAAAGTAGAGATGTCACTTTGCTGACAAAGGTCCATATAGTCAAAGCTATGGTTTTAGCTCATGCTTCCGTAAAAAAATCTGTAAAATACTGAATCACTGTCTTGTACATGTGAAACTAATATAATACTGTAAATAAAATGCACCTCACTAAAAAGGAATAACAAAATTTCCACATGATTAAATCTTTCATTTGTAAGTTTAGAATTTTGGGAGAGAATTTTCTAAATTTTAGAGGGTAACTTTCTAAGTTAAAACAAAATATCGGGCTTCCCTGGTGGTCCAGTGGGTAAAGAGTCCTCCTTGCAGTGTGCAAGGGGCACTGGTTTGATGCCTGGCCCGGGAAGATCCCACGTGACTCAGAGCAGCCGAACTGGTGTGTCCGTTTACAAGCTGGTGCTCTGGAGCACATGCAGCCAGAGCCAGTGCTCTGCAACGAGAGATGCCACTGCAATGGGGGGCCCACATAAGCCACAGAATAAAGATGGATGAAAATAAATAAACAAAAAACCAATAAAAGGGCCAAAATTTAAAAATATATGTATTTTGCAAAGGGAACCTTACCCATGTTGGTTTATGGGGATGTGAGTTGGTGTAGCCATAGTAGAAATCAATATGGAGGTAATCAATAAAGATGACATGGATACAGATACAAAATGGAATATTACTCAGCCACTAAAGGAATGAAATAATGACATTTGTAGCAACATGCATGGACTTATCATACTAAATGAAGTAAGCCAGACAAACGTCATATGATATTGCTTATATGTGGAATCTAAAAAGTGATACAAATGGACGTCTATACAAAACAGAAATAGATCCATAGACATAGAGAACAAACTTGTGGTTACCAAAAGGGGAAGGGAGGGAGGGATAAATTAGGTGTTTAGGATTAACAGATACTCGCTACTATGTATAAAAGAGATAACAAGGAACTACTGTATAGCACTATTTCATGGCAAATAGATGAACAAGCAATGGAAACAGTGACAGACTGTTTTCTTGGGCTCTAAAATCACTGTGGACTGTCACTGCAGCCATACATTAAAAGATGCTTGCTTCTTGAAAGAAAAGCTATGGCAAACCTAGATGGCAAACTAAAAAGTAGAGATGTCACTTTGCTGACAAAGGTCCATATAGTCAAAGCTATGGTTTTCCCAGTAGTCATGCGTGGATGTGAGAGTAGAACCATAAAGAAGGCTAAGTGCCGAAGAATTGATGCCTTTGAACTGTGGTATTGGGGGAGACTCTTGAGAGTCCCTTGGACAGCAAGGAGATAAAACCAGTCAATCTTAAAGGAAATCATCCCTGAATATTCATTGGAAGGACTGATGCTGAATCTCCATTACTTTGGCCACTTGAAGTGAAGAGCTGATTCACTGGAAAAGAGCCTGATGCTGGGAAAGACTGAAGGTAGGAGGAGAAGGGGATGACAAAGGATAAGTTGGTTGGACATGAGTTTGAGCAAATTCCAGAAGATGGTGAAGGACAGGGAAGCCTGGCATACTGCAGTCCATGGGGTTGCAAAGAGTTGGATGTGACTGAGGGACTGAACTGAACTGAACTGAACTGAACTGTACATCACAGGCAACTATATTTAGTATCTTGCAATAGCCTGTAATGGAAAAGAATCTGAAAAAGATTAAACACACATATATGTATGTATATATAAAACTGATCAGTTTGCTGTATATTTGGAACATTGTAAATCATTTTTACTTCAATTAAAAAAAATAAAATCTTTTGTGTTCTAATTTAATTGTTTTGTGGTCTGAGAATGTGATCTATGTGATACTGATTCTTTGAAAATAATTGAGACATATTTTGGGACCAGTATGGAATCAGTTTTTATAAATATTTCTTGTGTGTTTGAAAGAAACTATACTCTCTAATTTTATGGGTGAAGGTTGAATTTTTTTAAACATTTATTTTATTTTTTTTTCACCTATCTGTATTCCTTTGGCATGTGTGGGCCTCCCATTGCAGTGGCCTGTCTTGTTGAAGAGCACTAGCTCTGGGTCCATGTGCTCTGGAGTGCTGGCTCATGATTGGATGCACTGGACCAGCTGCTCTGTGACAAGGGATATCTTCCCTGGCCAGGGATCAAACTGGTGCCCCTTGCATTGCAAGGAGGACTCTTTACCCACTTGACCACCAGGAAAGCCCCTGGGTTAAGGTTGTATATATGTTCATAATATCTAGTATAGCAAACTTTTAAATTATGAGATTCAAATTTTCTATATCCTTAGTCATTTTTTTGCTTGATACTAGTAAATGAGAGAATTATGTTAAACTTATTCCTCTGTGTTAGTAAGGCTGGTCAAAATTGTTCTATGAATTTATTTTTATTTTTTAAAAATAGATTTTTAGGGTATCTATAAATTTAAATAGATTTTTATTGGGTATCTATAAATTTAGGTACTTGGTACATTTCTGTTACATCAAATCTGTTACTATATGTCATTCTTTTCTCTCATATAGATAATATGTTTTATCTTAAAACCTATTTTGTCAGCTTTTAATATACCAGTCCTGGTTTTCTTTTGGTTACTGTTGTCCTTGTATATCATATTTGCATCTTTTCTTTTCCATTATTCTATATTCTTTTGATTTAAACATGTATCTTAATTTATATATATAATTATATATATATATCATTATGTATAACAGTATATATAGCATTATATATAGTATTAATATATAATATTAGAATTCATCTTTAACTGGTGAGTTTAGGACATTTTTGTTTATTTTGGTTATTACTGGATTTATATTTGTTTCTACCTATTTTGAGTTTCTACTTTGTATATTTTATGTTTGTGTAAGAAATACTTTTGCCCTCTTAGATTCGCATTTTCAATCATTTAAAAAAACTATTTATTTATTTATTTATTTTCATCCAATTTTATTCTTTGACCTGTGTAGGCCTCCCATTGCAGTGGCATCTCTCGCTGCAGAGCACTGGCTCTGGCTCACGCACCTCAGAGCTCAGGCTTGTAACTGGACACACTGGCCAAGTCACTCTGCAGCAGGGATCTTCCTGGGCTGGGGATTGAACCGGTGCCCCTTGCATTGCAAGGCAGACTCTTTACCCACTGGACCACCAGGGAGGCCCTTAGATAACTTTTTAGTTTTCCTGTTTTCTATTTTCTTAGTTTTTAGTTTATAAATTTTAATATGAATGTTTAGTAAAGTCAAGTTAAACAGTATCCTCCTTTTCAGTTACTTTTCATCCATATTTCTCAGAAGCACCTGCTATTCTGATACTTTTTCACCATAATTTAGTTTTTTAAAGCATTATTTTACTTTTGGCTATGCTGGGTCTTAGTTGCTGCAAGTGAGCTTTCTCTAGTTGTGGCAAGAGGGGGCCACTCTTTGTTGCAGCATTTTGCATGGTGTACTCTGCATGTAAGTTAAATAAGCTGGGTGACAATACACAGCCTTGTTGTGCTCCTTTCCCCAATTTTGAGCCATTCAGTTATTTCATGTCTGGTTCTCACTGTTGCTTTATGAATAGCTACCATTTCTTAAGAGAAGGGAAACAGAAATAGAGAAATAAAAAAGAGAAAATATAAGATGGGGCCAGTTTTAGGTAGTTATTAAATCAACACTGTAGCACAAATGACTTTTCTTCTGCCAAAAAGGAGAGTGAGCATAGAAACAGAAGCAGTTAATTTAACAGAGACATAAGACAGTTACTATAGCTGATTTAAATAATAAGTTGGTCCTAAAAATTTCATCAAGGTATATGCTTAAATATGAGTACTTACTAATTCTTAAAATATAGAAATGGAGGAGGGGGTCATTAAATGATCTCTCATTTAGATAGATAGAAAATATTTTTTTATCATGAGGGTTCTTCCTTTTGTTTTAATATATCTCTAAATTAATAATCTTGCACTTGTCAAAAGTTCCTCAAAGTCGTCATTGCAGCTTCACATTGTCCTTGGGGAATCCAGCCCATTAGAGAGAGAGCACACCAGTTTAAATAGGAGGGGAGCATGTGTTTGGTATAGAGGAACAAGCAGACTGAGATGATCCAATGAGAAGAACTGCAACAGTTAGTAAAGACAACTCGGTCAAAGGCCAGTCATCTCTGTCCTGAAGCCTGGCTAAATCCTTTGTCAGCATATGAAGCTAAGTACGGCAGAGCACTGGCTCTGGCTCACACACCTCAGAGCTCAGGCTTGTAACTGGACACACTGGCCAAGTCACTCTGCAGCAGGGATCTTCCTGGGCTGGGGATTGAACCGGTGCCCCTTGCATTGCAAGGCAGACTCTTTACCCACTGGACCACCAGGGAGGCCCTTAGATAACTTTTTAGTTTTCCTGTTTTCTATTTTCTTAGTTTTTAGTTTATAAATTTTAATATGAATGTTTAGTAAAGTCAAGTTAAACAGTATCCTCCTTTTCAGTTACTTTTCATCCATATTTCTCAGAAGCACCTGCTATTCTGATACTTTTTCACCATAATTTAGTTTTTTAAAGCATTATTTTACTTTTGGCTATGCTGGGTCTTAGTTGCTGCAAGTGAGCTTTCTCTAGTTGTGGCAAGAGGGGGCCACTCTTTGTTGCAGCATTTTGCATGGTGTACTCTGCATGTAAGTTAAATAAGCTGGGTGACAATACACAGCCTTGTTGTGCTCCTTTCCCCAATTTTGAGCCATTCAGTTATTTCATGTCTGGTTCTCACTGTTGCTTTATGAATAGCTACCATTTCTTAAGAGAAGGGAAACAGAAATAGAGAAATAAAAAAGAGAAAATATAAGATGGGGCCAGTTTTAGGTAGTTATTAAATCAACACTGTAGCACAAATGACTTTTCTTCTGCCAAAAAGGAGAGTGAGCATAGAAACAGAAGCAGTTAATTTAACAGAGACATAAGACAGTTACTATAGCTGATTTAAATAATAAGTTGGTCCTAAAAATTTCATCAAGGTATATGCTTAAATATGAGTACTTACTAATTCTTAAAATATAGAAATGGAGGAGGGGGTCATTAAATGATCTCTCATTTAGATAGATAGAAAATATTTTTTTATCATGAGGGGTTCTTCCCTTTTTGTTTTAATATATCTCTAAATTAATAATCTTGCACTTGTCAAAAGTTCCTCAAAGTCGTCATTGCAGCTTCACATTGTCCTTGGGGAATCCAGCCCATTAGAGAGAGAGCACACCAGTTTAAATAGGAGGGGAGCATGTGTTTGGTATAGAGGAACAAGCAGACTGAGATGATCCAATGAGAAGAACTGCAACAGTTAGTAAAGACAACTCGGTCAAAGGCTAGTCATCTCTGTCCTGAAGCCTGGCTAAATCCTTTGCTCCAAGCATATGAAGCTAAGTACGGCAGTTTTCAGGAAGACGAAAACAAGACTAAGGAAAGTTTTTATTATGTGCTGTGTTTTGTAAAATGTGACCCAAAGCAAAGTTTGTCTAAAGGATGCCACTCTGATGAGATTTTCTGAACTTGTCAGTCCTTGGAGTTGACTCGAGAATTGACTTACCAAGGCTATTCCTGTTCTAGTCCTTTAGCCTTTGTCTTATGAGCTCCCAACAGAGTGACAAGAACAGACTGAGAGATTGTACTGCTGTTAGGAGACAAAATAAATGTAGCATTTGGGAGTGCAGCAGAAAAGCGGTGGTCAGCACCAATATGGTACTTATTTCACTCCAGCGGTTGAAGAGAGCCCTGAGTGGGAGACCCAGAGGCCTCAGAGGAGTCTCTTGTTCTGAATTTAGAGTCTTGAGCCATGTTAGTGAGTGGATTTCAACTGGGTATTAGTGGAACACTCAGGATTTTTGACTGTTATTCTTGTAAAAGATCATCAGAAAACCATGTTAATCCAGCGAACTTTTGATTGAGATGAGTAGAGCTAGTTTATTTGGATGATCCTCCCTCGCTTTAAAATATTTCAACTCTGTAAGTTATTATTTATTTCCTTTGTACAATCTTACATTTCCTGCTTACCCCAAATTCCCAAAGGAGCCCCCTTGCAGAGCCTACTACTTTCATGGAAGCCTTGGATATCCAGCTGTGAACTTCTTTCAGCTCTTGCTGGGTCTCAGATTGGAGCTTCTCCCTGGAAAGATGCCAGAATTGGAGACCAAACATTTGCATGACTCAACTCCTAGAGGCGTCATTCACATTATACTCTGAGTTAATGGCAACCATAAAGGAGGTGAGCACCAAAGAACTGATGCTTTCAAAGAGCCATTTCTCGAGAAGACTCTTGAGAGTCCCTTGGACAGACAGGAGATCAAGACAGTCAATTCTAAAGAAAATCAACCCTGAATATTCATTAGAAGGACTGATGCTGAAGCTGAAGCTCCATTACTTTGGCCACTTGATGTGAAGAGCTGATTCATTGGACAAGATACTGATGCTGGGAAAAATTCAGGGCAGGAGAAGGGGCCAGCAGAGGATAAGATGATTGGATGGCATCATTGACTCAATGGATATGAGTTTGAGCAAACTCCAGAAGACAGTGAGTTTTGTAAAATGTGACCCAAAGCAAAGTTTGTCTAAAGGATGCCACTCTGATGAGATTTTCTGAACTTGTCAGTCCTTGGAGTTGACTCGAGAATTGACTTACCAAGGCTATTCCTGTTCTAGTCCTTTAGCCTTTGTCTTATGAGCTCCCAACAGAGTGACAAGAACAGACTGAGAGATTGTACTGCTGTTAGGAGACAAAATAAATGTAGCATTTGGGAGTGCAGCAGAAAAGCGGTGGTCAGCACCAATATGGTACTTATTTCACTCCAGCGGTTGAAGAGAGCCCTGAGTGGGAGACCCAGAGGCCTCAGAGGAGTCTCTTGTTCTGAATTTAGAGTCTTGAGCCATGTTAGTGAGTGGATTTCAACTGGGTATTAGTGGAACACTCAGGATTTTTGACTGTTATTCTTGTAAAAGATCATCAGAAAACCATGTTAATCCAGCGAACTTTTGATTGAGATGAGTAGAGCTAGTTTATTTGGATGATCCTCCCTCGCTTTAAAATATTTCAACTCTGTAAGTTATTATTTATTTCCTTTGTACAATCTTACATTTCCTGCTTACCCCAAATTCCCAAAGGAGCCCCCTTGCAGAGCCTACTACTTTCATGGAAGCCTTGGATATCCAGCTGTGAACTTCTTTCAGCTCTTGCTGGGTCTCAGATTGGAGCTTCTCCCTGGAAAGATGCCAGAATTGGAGACCAAACATTTGCATGACTCAACTCCTAGAGGCGTCATTCACATTATACTCTGAGTTAATGGCAACCATAAAGGAGGTGAGCACCAAAGAACTGATGCTTTCAAAGAGCCATTTCTCGAGAAGACTCTTGAGAGTCCCTTGGACAGACAGGAGATCAAGACAGTCAATTCTAAAGAAAATCAACCCTGAATATTCATTAGAAGGACTGATGCTGAAGCTGAAGCTCCATTACTTTGGCCACTTGATGTGAAGAGCTGATTCATTGGACAAGATACTGATGCTGGGAAAAATTCAGGGCAGGAGAAGGGGCCAGCAGAGGATAAGATGATTGGATGGCATCATTGACTCAATGGATATGAGTTTGAGCAAACTCCAGAAGACAGTGAGGGACAGGGAAGCCTAGTGTGCTGCAGTCCCATGGGGTCATAAAGAGTCGGACATGACTGAGTGACTGAACAATAATAGTGGCAACCCATTGAGTTGTATGGTACACAACCTACATGACCACAGGTTGTAGCTTTGCGTAAAGAATCAGATGGACAAAGATGAGAGGAAGTTATATGGTTTACTGTGGAAGAAAAGTGCATGTGACTGTGTGTGTCAGGGGAGGGAGAAGAGAAAAAGAGAGACAGAGATTAACCTTGTGGTATGGGATAGTAGATAGTATCAACCTTTTTTCTCTCGTTTATTTTCCAGAGATCTCCAAGTTTATCTTAACTGGTGGAGCCACCAGGTTTCACAAGTCTACTGGGGATATTCTGCATTATGAGGAGGTCATCCTTCACCCAAACTTCACTGTCACTTCTCTTGAGAATGATATTTTGCTGATCAAGGTGTCTGTACCTCTCGCTTTCTCCACCAGCATGTTTCAGTTGCCTGTTTCCAATACAAGAAACTTTACAAATTGCTTGGTTTACACCTGGGTATAGGATAAACATTCTCTTGGTAAGTGACTGTCAAAAAGAAGAATTTGCAGTATTCTGTGTATGTTCACATCTTCAGGATCTCTGAGGAGTCAGGGGAAGGAATCGAAACTAATTTTTAAGCATCTGTGTAATAGTAGATATAAAGCAACAGTATCAGCTCTTTAGAGCAGAAGGGGTGATCTCCTTTAGGGCTTTGGGAATTAAATCTGAAATCAATGTGTGGCATATATGTATCACATTGGTACACACTGCAGAGGGCTGAAACTCAGGGATTTATGTTTGAGTTTTGGTTCTTCCATTTATTATACAACTACTGACACATTCTTTAACTTCCTTGAAGTTTAATTTGCAAATTGATGAAAATTGTATTTTTCCTTTACCTTAACAATGATAGGTGCTACCACTTGTTGAGCACTAATTATGCCCCAGGCACTAAGCATCCTATATGTATTATTCAGTTGTCATCATACATCATGTATATCAGTTTTCAAGGAAACCAAATGAGACTCAGGGAGATTAACTAATTGTCCAAGGTAATAAACTTGGTGATGGCAGAGCTTGGATTTAGATCTTGTTTGATGTGTGGAGTGTCTTGGTTGATATCACTCCTTGATGCTGATCATCTTTCAAAGATGATAAATGAATAGGAGGATATTTTTAATCCATGGTCTATTCCATGAGTTCTTTCTCTGCAGTCCATTCTAACTGAAAAGAAGCCCTAAAGTAGAGGGAGGCAAGAACCCTTATGAAAATGCATGTAGGAATGAAAACCTCCTTTATTTTTCTTGTGCTTAGGAAGTTGGGGCAGTTACTTGCAGAGCTTGATGACTGTACTCAACGTTGTTTCATTCTGCAGAACACTACTGCATGAAAAGTTCCCTGAAGACATGTTCTGTACGGGACACGTAAGAAAAAGCATAATTGAATGCGAGGTAAACTTTCTCATCTCATTTGACCCATAAGCTCAGTCTCTCCTCTTTGTCTTTGTCTTTGGGTCTCTCTTACCTCTCATGCTTCATGAGGATATGTATTTTACAAGCAGACTGATAGCTCAGAGGGTAAGGGACTGAAGAATGATGACTGTCTCCTTTGTCCTTTGTGAGAGGTGAGAGAAATAGATTATTGAAGAGTGTAAGGCTGTCTTCCAGCTACCATTTTGAAATTTCTGCCTAAGGGTAACTGTGAGGTAGGGATGGTTAGTACAGTGGAAAAAAGCTTTCATACACTTGTATCCCAGACCATTTTGGATGTCAAACATAGTGGCCTTTGCTTTTATTCAAGTGTTGAAAAATTTCCAGGTGGGAGGGAAGTTCTGATGCTCTCTCTTCTGTCTGGCAGGTGACCAAAGCTGCACCAGCCACATGTGATGGTTAATTACAAGGAATTATGTCTCAGACAACTGACTGTTTTCTGATAGATCATCCTGCTGCCTTCACTAACATCTATAGCTACATTCCATGAATCAAGAGCATTATTTCTACATAAGATGACACAGAACTCCATTGACATCCTTATATCCCAGCTGATCCATGAAAACCACACTCTGTATCTTAGTCCCAATTTTTCCTAGGATCTAGGCTTGAGTGTAGTGTCAAAAGAAATCATTGATGACTCCTGGATGTTGACATCACTCTGATTTCCTTAGCTACTTCTTTGCTTATTCAAAACTCACGAATAAGTGTTTTTAACATTGAAAACATGAATGCCGGTGTCAAGAACTGTAATCCACCTAGCAAGCTTTTTGAATTTTACCAATTCAGATGCTTCTGTTAAAATACTTCCTGTTTTATCCTAAGAACACAGAAGAAAAGTAAATGTGAGGAGCATGTTT
Organism: Tragulus kanchil; assembly: GCA_022376925.1. NCBI lineage: Eukaryota > Metazoa > Chordata > Mammalia > Artiodactyla > Tragulidae > Tragulus > Tragulus kanchil. The sequence goes on along the minus strand of JAIOJX010000030.1, from coordinate 16,473,738 downwards.
GGGCAAGATACAAATCACAGAGCTGAGCAGTAATTGGCTAGAAATTAATTAGATGATTTAGCAGTTCTTCTAATGACCAAGTGTCTCCTGGGTGAGTGACTGAGTGAGAGAGAGAGTGTGTGTATGTGTATGTGTGTAGGGGGATTGTAGTTACTGTTTCTGTTATATACTTAAGAGATCTGTACAATCAAAATTTTCTGCGGTTTTCTGAGCACCCATAGGTCAGTGTAATTTCGGAATATAGGTTTATGTGAATTTTGTAATGCAGATTACAAATGGTAGGCTGGGTTTTTTCCCCCAATACATTTTCCTTTCTTAAAAGGAAATGTGATAGAGCAATTCATGAGAATTTTGTCTGAGTGTTTTTATATATGATCCTGAATGCGTTCTCTAGACCGTGCATGTATTTGTGAACACATGCTTGCATTCTCAAGCACTCCCAGAAGTCACTTGGTTGTCATTCCAGAAATATGATCTCCTCATATTGTTTCACTAATCCATGATAGAGTAAACTGAATTTGATCTAAAGCCTGTTAATTTTTATATAAAATATTGAGCATTCAAGGAATTTTAGTGTCTGAAATATAACACACATTTTAAGCTTATCCATTGCAGTGAAATATTGGGATTCACTTATTCAAATTGCTATTTGATTGATATGAATTGCCTACTTCCACAAAGTTTCACAAAATCGAAACCATTATTCCTTTGAAGACTGTCACAGTGGTCAGAGATGATGTGGTATTGTTGAGTGTATTATAGTGTGTAGGAGGGGTTCAGGAATTGACGACACTTAGTACTTGTACCAGTTTTCAACCATTGCACCTTTTGGTTGCCTACTCAATCCTTTTTTTAAAAAAATTTATTTATTCATTATTTATTTTTGACTATTCTAGGTTTTCACTGCTGCCACAGGCTCTTCTCTAGTTGCAGGGAGTGGGGGCTGCTCTCTAGATGAGGTGAGCAGGCTTCGTGTTGCAGTGACTTCTCTTGTTGTGGCACTCGGGCTCTAGGGCACACGGGCTTCAGAAGTTGTGACCCATGGGCTCAATAGTTGTGGCTCTGAGGCTCTAGAGCACAGGCTCCATAGTTGTGGCTCAGCGACTTAGTTGCTCTGCAGTATGTGGGATCTTCCCAGATCAGGGATTGAACTCATGTCTTCTGCATTGGCAGGTGAACTCTTTACCACTGAGCTACCAGGGAAACTCCCTACTTAATTCTTTTTTTTTTTTTTAAACATTTATTTTATTTATTTATCTTTTGGGAGGTGGAGTGGGGAGGGAGGGGAACGGGCAGGTCACTTCTACTGGTCTTTCCTTTCTCTATTTTTCATCTGTCTTTGTTCTTTGGCTCCTGTGGGCCTCCCATTGCGGTGGCCTCTGTCGTCGCAGAGTGCCGGCTCTGGGCACATGCGCCCCAGAGCTCTGGCTCGGTAATTGGACACATCAGTCCAGCCGCTCCACGGCACGTGGGATCTTCCCAGGCCAGGGGTTGAACCGGCGCCCCTTGCACTGCAAGGCGGTGTCTTTACCCACTGGACCACCAGGGAAACCCTCCCTACTTAATTCTTAATCCAAGTTGTTGGAAATACTCTCCTTCCTTATACCCTATGCCAGATGGTATATTGTCCTCAAATGTTTGATCTGTTTGATACCTGAACTTTTCATTGGCATGATCTTCCTGACAGTCTACCTGTACGTCTTTCTCCTTTTTCTGGCCTCATTCTTAACAGTTTTCACTGCCTTCATCCCATTGTGGTTGTTCTAGACTGAAGCAGGCCTCTAGTGCAAGCCTTTCTTATTGATTGGGTCACCCATTCTTCAACTGTTGGGCATTTTCCCTTCTTCATATCTTCTGAATTTGGGTTTTCCTGGTATGAATTTTCTTCTCTCCATTTCGTCTCACTCTCCAATGTAAAAAGGAAAGCTATCTATGAATGGACTGTTAATCACTCTACTAATTTGTGGAGAGTGTGAATACATTTCTCCTTATCCTGTCAATTTCTCCTAAAGTCAGTGCTGTATATGAGAGAAAGTGAAAGTGTTAGTCACTCAGTCATGTCTGAGTCTTTGTGACTCCATGGCCTGTAGCCAACCAGACTCCTCTGTCCATGGAATTCTCCAGGCAAGAATACTGGAGTATGTAGCCATTCCCTTCTCCAGGGGATCTTCTTGACCCAGGGATTGAACCCAGGTCTCCTGTATTGCAAGCAGATTCTTTACCAACTGAGCCACCAGGAAGCCCCAATCCTGTATATGATTGATTCTAAAACCTTTCATTTTTATCCCACATTTAAGTTGATGTATTAGTAACTTCAGGTAGCCTGTGCCCTGTCTTCTGTCATTTCCACCTCCCTCTCCTGACATGTCTACTAATCACTATTGTATTCCCTTTCTGGCTCCTTTTTCTCTTTGCATGGTTGGGGGTAATATTCCCTGCCCTGTTCTTTAGGTTACATCCATTGCACTGAAATGGGCCTTTGATACAAAACAGCAGATTTCATTATGGTAAATGGAGAACACAACAAAAATGGCAACATGAAGGATGGCCCTTGGTCAAGTGTCTGGTTCTCTTCTGTTCTGGGACCAGGGTTGAACCGCGCCTTGCACTGCAAGGCGGTGTCTTTACCCACTGGACCACCAGGGAAACCCTCCCTACTTAATTCTTAATCCAAGTTGTTGGAAATACTCTCCTTCCTTATACCCTATGCCAGATGGTATATTGTCCTCAAATGTTTCATCTGTTTGATACCTGAACTTTTCATTGGCATGATCTTCCTGACAGTCTACCTGTATGTCTTCCTCCTTTTTCTGGCCTCATTCTTAACAGTTTTCACTGCCTTCATCCCATTGTGGTTGTTCTAGACTGAAGCAGGCCTCTAGTGCAAGCCTTTCTTACTGATTGGGTCACCCATTCTTCAACTGTTGGGCATTTTCCCTTCTTCATATCTTCTGAATTTGGGTTTTCCTGGTATGAATTCTCTTCTCTCCATCTCGTCTCACTCTCCAATGTAAAAAGGAAAGCTATCTATGAATGGACTGTTAATCACTCTACTAATTTGTGGAGAGTGTGAATACATTTATCCTTATCCTGTCAATTTCTCCTAAAGTCAGTGCTGTATATTAGAGAAAGTGAAAGTGTTAGTCACTCAGTCATGTCTGAGTCTTTGTGACTCTATGGCCTGTAGCCAACCAGACTCCTCTGTCCATGGAATTCTCCAGGCAAGAATACTGGAGTATGTAGCCATTCCCTTCTCCAGGGGATCTTCTTGACCCAGGGATTGAACCCAGGTCTCCTGTATTGCAAGCAGATTCTTTACCAACTGAGCCACCAGGAAGCCCCAGTCCTGTATATGATTGATTCTAAAACCTTTCATTTTTATCCCACATTTAAGTTGATGTATTAGTAACTTCAGGTAGCCTGTGCCCTGTCTTCTGTCACTTCCACCTCCCTCTCCTGACATGTCTACTAATCACTATTGTATTCCCTTTCTGGCTCCTTTTTCTCTTTGCATGGTTGGGGGTAATATTCCCTGCCCTGTTCTTTAGGTTACATCCATTGCACTGAAATGGGCCTTTGATACAAAACAGCAGATTTCATTATGGTAAATGGAGAACACAACAAAAATGGCAACATGAAGGATGGCCCTTGGTCAAGTGTCTGGTTCTCTTCTGTTCTGAGAAGGAGAACCATCTGTCTCCAACCTTCTGATTCAAGCATGTCTGACTCTCAGCTCAGGAGAGAGATCACCTATTTTGAGTCTATAACTTATAAATTATTTCAAAAATCTAGGGTTTCCCTGGTGCTCCAGTGGGTAAAGAGTCCACCTTGCAGTGCAAGGGGCATCAATTTGATCTCTGGCCTGGGAGGGTCCCACTGGACTGGTGTGTCCAGTTATGAGCCAGCGCTCTGGAATGTATGTGCCCAGAGTGCTCTGCAACGAGAGAGGCCACTGCAATGGGAGGCCCACACAGGCCAAAGAATAAAGATGGATGAAATTAAATAAATGAAAGACCAATAAAAGAGGCAAAAAAAATTGCTTAAAAAAATCCTTTCTAAACTCACATGCAAATGCTACCTGTTAACTTCTATTTATCCCTGATTTATTCTGTTTTTTATTTATTCATCTTAGATCAACTCCAGTGTCCTGAAGAATTCATTCCAAAATCTGATTGTAGGTCTTCATTTCTGTTGGTTTGCTTGGTAAACTGTTCTCATCTCACCACGTATGCTACCTCAGCCTTGCCTATTTTATATACTTTTGACATCACATCTTTCCTTCCCCAGTCCACCTTCTTCTTTAGAAATATGTAGGGAATGGATATGCAGTAGACTGTGGTTCCTTTCTTAGGCTCGAATTTTTTTAACTATGTAAATTTAGAAAAATCATTGAGTTTTGGTTTCTAGATTTATTTCATATACACAACAAAAGAGTTGAGCCTTTGTATGCTGTGGTTGCCTTCTCAGTATCTACTTCTGCCTCTCCTAAATTATGTCATAATCATGCACTAGGGGTGTGACTGGCTTGTCCTAAGCTTAGCAGTGAAATCTCTGTGTTTAATTCAGGAGTGGATATATGACACAGTTTGTCACATAAAACAGAAAACCCATTATTTATGTTCAGTGTTGAGATTAACACTGTAATGAGCTATGTTGAGATGTTGCTCTGGGCATATGAATGTGGCCTGTGAATGAGAATCAGAGTTGCTACTTTCATTTTGCAGTAACCACTGGGGATACTACGTAAGCATGAAGCCCAGACTCAAAAGTCAAAAATTGCTCAGAAGTGGAGCTGAAGTGCTAAGAAAAGTGGGCTAGAATGTAGGCCTTCTCTCTAGACAGATTTTAGTTATCATCTACTAGATTCCTTTCAATGTGTAAGATAGTTTGAGTCAGATTCCCCAGAGTTTGAAATGGCATTGTCTTTGATGGCAGGTGGGTGGGGGATTAGAATTTGTTTCTTATGTTTTGAGTTTATCTTTGCTTTCTCTAGAACCAGGAATAGGAGTCCCACCACTGGAAACACAGACTGTCATTTTCAAGATTGCTGTTGAGCTGGGCAGGGTGTGGGCAAGGATAAATGAAAACACCACAAAGCTTTCCTAACATTTTAAGTTGCCTTTTCCCTGAATAATTGTTTCCTTGGTTGCTGTCTTTGAGTATTTTCCAGAGTTCTGACACTTGGATTTTCTTGTTTTGTAATGTTTCTCAGGAGAGACAAGGACTTGGAGCTGTGTAGGTCAGATCACTTGAGCCTTTCTTACCTGTGGGCTTTTGATGTATATCTTAGAATTACTTGTGGTGTCTTCTCCTTGAGGATATCTAGTCTCAGCAGGGCTACATGGAATTAGAAAGAGGCAGAGAAAAGCAGGGAGCTGGTTTGAACTGTTCTGTGGTAACCAAGAGACTCCTGACAAGGGAGGGTTTAAGTTTGGCCATTAAAAAAAACAAACAAAATTTTAAGTTATGAAATTTGATTAGCCTCCAGAGAGAAGGGCTGAAAGTTTCTGTTGCTTTCCCTTGACTGCATCCCTAGGGTTCCCTTGAACATGGACAAGTTTACTTCCTCGATAATAACTGTCACTGGGGACACTGTGGAGAGGGAAAAGAAGAGGGGAAATCTGAAGGAGACAGTTGGGCTCCCCACAGAACTATTATACTGGACTCTTTCCTCACTGCTGATGTGAAGACAGTCTTTTGCTGACAGTGAAGACAGCAGAAGCTCATTCTGGTCCACAGAGCATGTTCAGCACTAGTCAGGCAGAAGGCAAACCGCATCAAAGCCTGGAGAGCCATAGAACTTTCCAGGTTGGCCCCTTTCTCTGGAAGTGAGTATCTTTGAAGAGTTCCCCTCTGTGAAAGAAAGCGTAGGAGAAGATCAGGATGGGAAGGGGTGGGCCTGGCTGGTGTCTAGATGAAGGACCCATAGAGGCTGAAGAGAGGGCCAGGGCAGCAGCAAAGTAAGGGGCTCATCTCCAAATCTCCCTGCAGAGTGCTGAGTCAGCGCTTCTCTGACTCAGTTATGGACACAGGCACAGCTCCTTGCTGTGGTTAGGAGCCTTCTCTTGCCTTTGTTTTCATTTGGTCCTGGATAAACACAAAAGCTGAAGCTCCAATACTTTAGCCACCTGATGTGAAGAGCCGCTCATTGGAAAAGACCCTGAGGCTAAAAGATTGAGGGCAGGAGGAGGGGGTGACAGAGGATGAGATGGTTGGATGGCGTCGCTGACTCAATGAACATGAATAAGCTCTAGGAGATAGAAAGGACAGGGAAGCCTGGCATGCTGCAGTCCATGGGGTTGCAATGGGTCGTACACGACTTAATCACTGGACAAAAACAGAAATTGTAAAAGGCAGACAACTGTTCTCCCAACAAATATACCCTTGTTGCCGCTTGCCTTTTAAAAGGGATCTCCAGAGAGAGGACTGCATATTAACAGGACAGTGTTTCAGTGAAGACAGGTCTGCTCCAAAATTGGCCAAAGCCACACCTAGATATGCTTTGTTCAGAGATTGTTTCCTTAATTGATTGATTCATGTATTGTTCATTCAATGAATTGATCACTAAGTATCAGAACAGTAAGCATGACAAAATGTCTGCTTTCCTGTTGCTTATATTATAATGGGAGACAGGAAACAAACCAAGAGTAAACATGATTTTAGGTGATGAGAGCTGAAGAGATAAATAGATCCTGGTGAGGTGATAGAAAGTCAAGGGTGGGGCTTCCCCTGGTGGTCCAGTGGGTAAGGACACCGCCTTGCAGTGCAAGGGGCGCTGGTTCGATCCCTGGCCTGGGAAGATCCCACGTGCGGCGGCGCGGCTGGACCGATGTGTCCAATCATCGAGCCGGAGCTCTGGAGCGCATGCGCCCGGAGCCGGCACTCTGTACCGACAGACGCCACCGCGATGGGAGGCCCACGTGGGCCAAAAGAACAAAGATGGATGAAAATGGAGAAATGAAGGACCAACAGAAGTGGTCCGCCCGCTCCCCTCCCTCCCCAACGCGACCCCTGCCCAAAATAAATAAATAAATAAATCTTTAAAAAAAAAAAAAAAAAGTGAAGGGTGGCATGTGTTCTTTTAGAGAGGGTGGTGAGGAAAGGCTCCCTGAGCTTTGTCACTTGACCAGAACCTATTTATCTCTTCAGCTCTCATCTGAAGGAAAGGAGGGAGAAGTCCAGAAATCCTAAGGGCCTCAGGTCCTTGAGTCTGTTTCACATTACTGACAGCTCAGTCTTTAATCTTTTACAGGACTTTGGAGGAAAAAACTGATTGTAGAAGGAACATTGTCTCTGGGGAGACTTTCTGTTAGACCAAATCCAGGACGACTTATATATGTAGAGCCTGGTCATGTTTAGTGGCCTTAACTCCGTGCTGGATCTTGGGTTTTGAAGGCAGGGGATATTGAAATTAAACCTTTACCATCTTATCTCCCCATTCCAGCATGAGGGTCCGAGCATGAGGAAGATAGAAGAAATGGAAGTTGAGGATGGGAGTCCCTCCTGTGCCGTACTCTGGACCCATATTAACAGGACAGTGTTTCAGTGAAGACAGGTCTTCAAAATGAATATGCTTTGTTCAGAGATTGTTTCCTTAATTGATTGATTCATGTATTGTTCATTCAATGAATTGATCACTAAGTATCAGAACAGTAAGCATGACAAAATGTCTGCTTTCCTGTTGCTTATATTATAATGGGAGACAGAAAATAAACCAAGAGTAAACATGATTTTAGGTGATGAGAGCTGAAGAGATAAATAGATCCTGGTGAGGTGATAGAAAGTAAAGGGTGGGGCTTCCCCTGGTGGTCCAGTGGGTAAGGAGACCGCCTTGCAGTGCAAGGGGCGCCGGTTCGATCCCTGGCCTGGGAAGATCCCACGTGCCACGGAGCGGCTGGACCGATGTGTCCAATCATCGAGCCGGAGCTCTGGAGCGCATGCGCCCGGAGCTGGCGCTCTGTACCGACAGACGCCACCGCGATGGGAGGCCCACACGGGCCAAAAGAACAAAGACGGATGAAAATGGAGAAATGAAGGACCAACAGAAGTGGCCCGCCCGCTCCCCTCCCTCCCCAACCCGACCCCTGCCCAAATTAAATAAATAAATAAATCTTTAAAAAAAAAAAAAAAAAGTGAAGGGTGGCATGTGTTCTTTTAGAGAGGGTGGTGAGGAAAGGCTCCCTGAGCTTTGTCACTTGATCAGGATCTATTTATCTCTTCAGCTCTCATCTGAAGGAAATGAGGGAGAAGTCCAGAAATCCTAAGGGCCTCAGGTCCTTGAGTCTGTTTCACATTACTGACAGCTCAGTCTTTAACCTTTTACAGGACTTTGGAGGAAAAAACTGATTGTAGAAGGAACATTGTCTCTGGGGAGACTTTCTGTTAGACCAAATCCAGGGCGACTTATATATGTAGAGCCTGGTCATGTTTAGTGGCCTTAACTCCGTGCTGGATCTTGGGTTTTGAAGGCAGGGGATATTGAAATTAAACCTTTACCATCTTATCTCCCCATTCCAGCATGAGGGTCCGAGCATGAGGAAGATGGAAGAAGTGGAAGTTGAGGATGGGAGTCCCTCCTGTGCCCTACTCTGGACCCTCCTCCTGAGAATATGGTGGTCATTGGTCTTAGATTCTGGCAGAGACACTCCTGACTGACTAACCCCAGTGCTAGTTGGTCTGCCTTTTACGAGAAGGCACATTCACTGAAGAGAAAGGCAAAGTTGATGTTCACTCCCAAGAATAGAGTAGAAGAAAGTGGTAATTCAGCTAGGTTACTAGCTGACCAGTGGACTAAGGGAGACTTTGTCCTTGCCCTCAACATTGTGCAGAACATCCTTTCACTGACCCCACACCCATACTGACCCCACACCCATGCCCACCAGTTACACCAAAGTAAAGGTTGTAAACTGAACGTTGTGCCAGTGGTATCTGTGTCAGGACAAACCAACACATAACCAGCTCTGGGTAGAATTGAGGCAGTGTGTGGGGGACTCTTCTACAGGATATGATACTGGAGCAGGCTCACAGAACACAGTACATTTGGTGGAGCACATATTCCCATCGCAGATGGGAGAGGGTGTGGTAAAAAGGAGCACATTGTTGTCACAGTGTGGACTGGGGGGCTCTTGAGAGCAGAGGGGAAGGCCCTGTGTATGGAGAGATGCAGTTATGCAGGCTGGTCGGGGGGATACTTGCCTGTGGTATAGCGCTGGTCACTGGACTCATCTTCTTGGCCAGGTTCAGTGTTCTTCATGCACCATGTGTCGTCTTAAGAATAATTAGTCCTGACCATGTAGAGGGACCAGTAGAGCATGAACCCTTCCTAGTCATGTCATAGAGCTTATCAGCAAGGGAGGACTATTTCTGAGGAAAGGAGGAATCCAAATCTAAGGGCCTCAGGTCCTTGAGTCTGTTCACATTACTGACAGCTCAGTCTTTAATCTTACAGGACTTTGGAGGAAAAACTGATTGTAGAAGGAACATTGTCTCTGGGGAGACTTTCTGTTAGACCAAATCCAGGACGACTTATATATGTAGAGCCTGGTCATGTTTAGTGGCCTTAACTCCGTGCTGGATCTTGGGTTTTGAAGGCAGGGGATATTGAAATTAAACCTTTACCATCTTATCTCCCCATTCCAGCATGAGGGTCCGAGCATGAGGAAGATGGAAGAAGTGGAAGTTGAGGATGGGAGTCCCTCCTGTGCCCTACTCTGGACCCTCCTCCTGAGAATATGGTGGTCATTGGTCTTAGATTCTGGCAGAGACACTCCTGACTGACTAACCCCAGTGCTAGTTGGTCTGCCTTTTACGAGAAGGCACATTCACTGAAGAGAAAGGCAAAGTTGATGTTCACTCCCAAGAATAGAGTAGAAGAAAGTGGTAATTCAGCTAGGTTACTGGCTGGCCAGTGGACTAAGGGAGACTTTGTCCTTGCCCTCAACATTGTGCAGAACATCCTTTCACTGACCCCGCACCCATGCCCACCAGTTACACCAAAGTAAAGGTTGTAAACTGAATGTTGTGCCAGTGGAATCTGTGTCAGGACAAACCAACACATAACCAACACATAATTCTGGGTAGAATTGAGGCAGTGTGTGGGGGACTCTTCTACAGGATATGATACTGGAGCAGGCTTACAGAACACAGTACATTTGGTGGAGCACATAGTCCCATCGCAGATGGGAGAGGGTGTGGTAAAAAGGAGCACATTGTTGTCAGAGTGTGGGGTGGGGGAGCTCTTGAGAGCAGAGGGGAAGGCCCTGTGTATGGAGAGATGCAGTTATGCAGGCTGGTCGGGGGGATACTTGCCTGTGGTATAGCGCTGGTCACTGGACTCATCTTCTTGGCCAGGTTCAGTGTTCTTCATGCACCATGTGTCGTCTTAAGAATAATTAGTCCTGACCATGTAGAGGGACCAGTAGAGCATGAACCCTTCCTAGTCATGTCATAGAGCTTATCAGCAAGAGAGGACTATTTTCTCTACCTGCAACCATTTCTGCATGTTTTAGATCAGCAATGGTGTTTTCTCTCTCTCTCTTGCTCTCTAGATTTCAGAAGGAACAAGCACTCGAAACTAATGTTGGGGAATTACACTAGTGCTACTGAATTTTATCTCTTAGGCTTCACTGGCTCCCAAGAATTACGCCGTATGTTATTTGCTACCTTCATCTTCTTCTATTCTGTGACATTAATTGGAAACATGGTCATCATCGTGATGGTCTGTATTGATAAACGTCTTCAGTCCCCCATGTATTTCTTCCTGGGTCACGTCTCTTTCCTGGAGATCCTGATCACATCTGTGGCCGTCCCCCTGATGCTCTGGGGGCTGCTGCTTCCTGGGATGCAGGCAATGTCTTTGACTGCCTGTTGTGTGCAACTGTATTTGTACCTGTCTTTGGGAACGACGGAGTTTCTAATAATGGGAGCGATGGCTGTGGATCGCTATGTGGCTGTCTGTAACCCTCTGCGGTACAGCATCATTATGAACAGATATACTTGTCTCTGGGTGGTCACTGTGTCCTGGGTGTTTGGGTTTCTGTTTCAAATCTGGCCAGCCTATGCCACATTTCATCTTTATTTCTGCAAATCAAATGTGATAGACCATTTTTACTGTGACCGAGGACAGCTGTTCAAACTATCGTGTGATGACAGCCAATTCATGCAGTTTATCCTTTTTTTGATGGCTGTTTTTATTATCATTGGTGCTTTGATCCCCACAGTTTTCTCCTACACCTACATCGTCTCCACCATCCTCAGGATCCGCTCAGCCTCTGGCCGCAGGAAAGCCTTCTCTACCTGTGCCTCCCACTTCACCTTTGTTGTCATTGGCTGTGGCAGCTGCTTGTTCCTCTACGTGAAACCCAAGCAAACACAGGCAGCTGATTACAACAGGGTAGCGTCCCTGCTGGTTGTCGTGGTGACCCCTTTTCTGAACCCTTTTATCTTCACCCTCCGGAATGAGAAATTCATTGAGGCCTTTCGAGATGTCATGAAACGCTGCTCTCATCTCCTCAAGGATTAGCTTTGTCCTGAAGACCACGTGTGGACTCATCCTCACAGGCCTGAGTAATCTGGAAGTACTGATTCAAATTGGAAATGATCATTTTTGTCTTCAAACAGCTGGTGATCTACGGGGAATATTAAGACACTGACAGTACTCCACTGTATAGCTGGCTGATTCCTACAAAGGAGTCACTTTATCATTTTTAATTGGACATATACATTTATACACATTGCTGTAGTTAAAATGTATGTCACAAGATAAATTTGACAAGTATGAATATACAAAGTATATGAGATCTTTTTTTAGAACACGTATCTTTGGGAAAGGCAAGGAAAGTATAATTCTTTCTCTTGACAGCTGACTTAAATGTTTGGTTTTAGATTCTGGGTCATCTTTCTCTATGTTGTCCTATTCTTTCCTAATTTTCTCACTGCTTAAATGATTATTGTTTTAAAAGTTTACTTATTTTTAATTGAGGATAATTGCTTTGGTTTCTGCTATACATCAGCGTAAATCAGCCATAGGCATCCATATGTCCCCTCCCTCCTTGACCTCCCTCCCACCCACTTCCCACCCCATCCCATACCTCTATGTTGTCGCACAGCACTGGGTTTGGGCTCCCTGTGTCCTACAGCAAATTTCCAAAGGCTGTCTATTTCACATAAAGTAATGTATGCATTTCAGTGCTACTTTTTCAATTTTTGTCCCAACCTCTCCTTCCCTCACTGTGTCCACGCCTTCTGTGTCTCCACTGCTGCCCTGAAAATAGGTTCATCAGTACCACCCTTACAGATTCCAGACTCATCTCTGTCTTCTCTTTCTTCTCTTATCCCCACCCCCAATTTTACCAGGCTGTCTTTCAGCCCCACTCAGAGCTTCCCAGTGCGCACATTCCTGTTCTAAATTGTCCCATTGCAACCCGTCTTCTGTCACGTCACCATTGCTGATACCTATTTCTGCTCTTCTTGTGAGGCTAAGCAGGGCTCCAAGCACATGGGACTGTTGTTACCCGCATTATAAATGTACAACCTGACCTCACTGGAGAGGGTGAGGCAAAAGTGAATATCTTTGAAAAACAGTGTTATTAGCTGGAATCTGGAAGTCTCAGTTAAAGGAGCCGTGCCAATCATAGTAGTCTTGCTAGAAAATTTGTTTCCCTTAGGGGTTGTGAGTTAACAATTCTGAACCAGCTGTATATGTGTCTAAAAGTTGAGGAAGTAAATAAAGGTCTCACTGTGGTTAGGCAAGTTACAGACAAGCAATGGGAGAAGGCTAGAATAAGGCACGTGGTACTGGATTAGTACTGGAGGCATCGGTATGCATCCATATTTAGGTGAACATATGTGCACAGGTGGATAGAATAGTATGTGTTCTAAATAAAATAAAGAATTGACTCTTCTTTTTTGAAGCTTTTGGTTACTGCATTACTATTTTCTTTCTGTATGTGTCTTAGAATCAGTTTGTAGATATCTACTACACAGCTATGGATGGCAGTCCATGGGCTGCAAAGAATCAGACATGGCTGGGCGACTGAACAATAACAACAACTACAGAGCTTGCTGAGATATTAATTGTGGTTGTGTTTAATCTATAGATACATAGTTAAAGCACTATGATACAGGGCTCTCGGTTTATCTATGATGATGATGGGCCTGAGTGGCGATCCTTGGTTGCTAGAGGCTCAGTTCTTCAGCTCTCCTCTATCTCTTGTACCTATTATCCATGTCTTATTTCAAATGTAGGTGTAGTTGCCTTTCCTCTGTGACATTAGGCTTGCTCCTGAGTTTTCCATCCCCACACAACAGCGGTTTTCATTTTCACATCATGTATTGTTCTGTTATCATGATAGCATTTGTATGGAGCTGTCTAGTAGGTTTTAAACTTCTAAAATTTATCTTTGTCAGGTCAACCTTGTGTTTTAGAGTCCTCATCTGTTTACCTGTAGCCACCTCTCCTCCAGTCCAAAGAGCCAAAATTGTTTCTGTACTTTGTGCCTGATACCATCTGTCCCACTCAGGTACCCCATCTGCAGCTAGCAGCTGCCAGCTGTCTGTGATAGACTCTGAAGAAGTCAACCCAACCCTGCCTGGGGTTTTCCCTTGCACACACTACACAGTTCTTTTATATAGCAAAGTTTGTATCTTTTGCTATTTATAACTCAAGTCCAAAATAAAAGGAAATAACAACATTTTTCAATCACAGCAACATTATTCACAATTGTCAAAAAGTGGAGGGCTTCCCTGGTGGTCCAGTAGGTAAGGACACCACCTTGCAGTGCAAGGGGCGCCGGTTCGATCCCTGGCCTGGGAAGATCCCACGTGCCGCGGAGCGGCTGGACCGATGTGTCCAATTACTGAGCCGGAGCTCTGGGGCGCATGCGCCCAGAGCCTGTGCTCTGCAACGACAGACGCCACCGCGATGGGAGGCTCACAGGAGCCAAAGAACGAAGACGAATGAAAATAGAGAAATGAAAGACCAATAGAAGTGGCCCGCCCACTCCCCTCCCTCCACAACCCGACCCCCGCCCAAAGTAAATAAATAAATAAATCTTTAAAAAAAAAAAGTGGAAATAACCCAGAAGTTATCATATGAACATAGACAATAAATGTATAATTTACACACAACAATATCATTCAGATATGAAAAGCAATGAAATTCTGATACATGTTGCAACATAGATGAATCATGAAATCACATATGCTAAGCGTAACAAGCCAGACACAGTAAGACAAATATGTATGATATTCTGCTCAAATGAATTACCTGGAATAGACAAATTTATAATGACTGAAAGTAGAACATTGAGTAATGGCGGGCGGGGAAGAGGATAACGGGAGTTCCTAGGTCATGGGCACAGAATTCCAGTTTGGGTTGATGGAAATATCCCACAGCTGGTCAGTGTTGATGATGCCATTGAATCGTACACTTAAAATGATAAATTTTATGTTTTATATTTTTATTAAAAAGAAAAAGCATCAAATAATGCTGAATTATTTCTATGGTAAATCGTCAGATTGTTGCCTTTTTCCTTTGTAATCCATAGCTCACCTCTTCTGAAGCATGTTTAGCTTTCTACTGCCATGTAGTTATAACAATATACAGGTGCTTCTCAATTATTCAGTGAGATTTTCCTTTATCTAATAATTGTCTTATTTAAAATTTTACTTAGCCTCCCTATTTTTTTCTCTTTGTAAGTTTCAGAAGTCTTAAACTTGACAAAACTTTTGTGCTACATTGGCCTTTGTTTCTTCATTTGCTTCCAGGTTTTGACGGCACAGTATTGTTTGCATTCTTCTAAGAGAAAACTCAGATTAGGTAAGTTTTCTGAGACTGTTTATTTTTACTCTAATTTTATATTTCATTGCACTTTAGCCAGAAAAAAACACTTGGGAATTCCTCACTTGTCAGTGCAGCCAAAACTCTGTACCTCAATATTGACCTGCCGACCCTCTGTCCCTCACCCACAACCCATCCCCACCTTGTGGCTGACTCCTTGTCCTCATTGCCAATGGCTGCTTGAGTGAACTTTAGCAGAAAGCCTGTGAGTACTCACAGCAAGCTCGCGTTTGTGGATAGGAAAACTATTATTAAGAGGTCAGTTTTTCCGAATTTGACCTGTAAGGTTTGACCCAATTCCAGTCAACCTCCTGGTAATTGATTTTGTGCGTATTGGCAAATCAGTACTAGTGTTTATATGAAAAGATGAAATGCTGAGTATAGCCAACACAATCCCAAAGAGCAACATCAAAGTACTGATGCTCCCAGTGCTAAAGATACCATGAAAGAGTGTGTGCTATCAAGAGTGTGTGTATGGTGAAGTAATTGAGAAATATGTCCAGGGAATGGAATAGAAAGCTAAGAACTAGACCAACACGTATGTCATCAATTGACCTTTGACAAAGAGGAAATACAGGTCATGGGCACAGAATTCCAGTTTGGGTTGATGGAAATATCCCACAGCTGGTCAGTGTTGATGATGCCATTGAATCGTACACTTAAAATGATAAATTTTATGTTTTATATTTTATTAAAAGAAAAAGCATCAAATAATGCTGAATTATTTCTATGGTAAATCGTCAGATTGTTGCCTTTTTCCTTTGTAATCCATAGCTCACCTCTTCTGAAGCATGTTTAGCTTTCTACTGCCATGTAGTTATAACAATATACAGGTGCTTCTCAATTATTCAGTGAGATTTTCCTTTATCTAATAATTGTCTTATTTAAAATTTTACTTAGCCTCCCTATTTTTTTCTCTTTGTAAGTTTCAGAAGTCTTAAACTTGACAAAACTTTTGTGCTACATTGGCCTTTGTTTCTTCATTTGCTTCCAGGTTTTGACGGCACAGTATTGTTTGCATTCTTCTAAGAGAAAACTCAGATTAGGTAAGTTTTCTGAGATTGTTTATTTTTACTCTAATTTTATATTTCATTGCACTTTAGCCAGAAAAAAACACTTGGGAATTCCTCACTTGTCAGTGCAGCCAAAACTCTGTACCTCAATATTGACCTGCCGACCCTCTGTCCCTCACCCACAACCCATCCCCACCTTGTGGCTGACTCCTTGTCTGCATTGCCAATGGCTGCTTGAGTGAACTTTAGCAGAAAGCCTGTGAGTACTCACAGCAAGCTCGCGTTTGTGGATAGGAAAACTATTATTAAGAGGTCAGTTTTTCCGAATTTGACCTGTAAGGTTTGACCCAATTCCAGTCAACCTCCTGGTAATTGATTTTGTGCGTATTGGCAAATCAGTACTAGTGTTTATATGAAAAGATGAAATGCTGAGTATAGCCAACACAATCCCAAAGAGCAACATCAAAGTACTGATGCTCCCAGTGCTAAAGATACCATGAAAGAGTGTGTGCTATCAAGAGTGTGTGTATGGTGAAGTAATTGAGAAATATGTCCAGGGAATGGAATAGAAAGCTAAGAACTAGACCAACACGTATGTCATCAATTGACCTTTGACAAAGAGGAAATACAGTTCAATGGAGAAAGAATAGTCTTTTCAACAGATGGTATTAGAACAACTGGACATTCACATGTAAATGAAAAATTTCTGGATATACACCTTAGGTCTTTCACAAATAGAAACTCACATTGGTTCATAGACCTAAATGTAAATTGAAAAACCTAGACAACATCAGAATACAACCTACAAGAAAATTAGATACTTTTTGACTTGATGGATAATTTTTAGAATCAACACAAAAAATATGATCTAGGAAGGGGGAAAAAAATGGAAAAGTTGGACTACATTAAAAATTGTGCTTGGTAAATGAATAATTCTGACACTGATTTTAATTTTTTTCTTTTTTATCACTCCAGATGGTTAACTCAGTTTTTCATGGACACTGGCAGTGTAGCCCACATATTTAACTCAATTCTGGCACTGTCTGTCTACAGACAGTGTCATAGTCCACAGGTTACTGGTCAGTCCCTGTGCTTATGACCAACTGGCTATAGATCAGAGGCTCCCCTGACCCCCTCCAGTATTTCATCAATTATCCAGATCTTCTGACAGAACTCAGGGAAGTATTTAATTTACTAGAGTGCTAGTTTATTATAAAAGGAAAGAACTTGGGAACAGCCAGATAGAAGAGATGCATAGGGCAAGATATATGAGAAAAGGTACATACGGAGTTTCCATATTCTCTGAGTTTCATATCTCCCAGAATCACCAACTTGGAAGCTCTCTGAACTTCCTCCTTTTGGAATTTTATGGACGCTTCATTACAGCAATTGATTGAATTATTGTCCATTGGTGATTGATTCAGTATCCAGTTCCTTTCCGCATTCTGAAAATCAAGCGTGGGACTGAAAGTTCCAAGCCTCTACTTATGGTTGGTTCTTTGACAACCAGACCTCTATATTAGGTGATTTATGGAAGTCATCTCATAACATAAACTTAACTGCAGTTGAGCGGTCCTTGACATGGGTAGCAGCACACCCATTTCACCTTTCTTGCTCTGAAGGAATTTCAGGCTTTCCAGAACTTAGGTAAAAAGATCAAATATCATAGCAAATGACGGTTTCTTGGATTTGGTGGAGCTCTATGTTAGAAATACAGGACAGAAACCAAATAAATATTTCTTAATATAAATTACATATCACAGAAAGACAGTTAAAAGAATGGAAATAAAAGCCACAGTTTGGGAGAAAATATTTGCAAAACACCTATGAAACATAGCACATCTGTCCAAAATATACCAAGAACTTTTAAAACTCAACAATTAGAAAATATAAAATAAAAATTAACACAGCAAAATATCTGAATAGACATCTCCATAAGAACATATGCAGATGACAGTATGCACATGAAAAGATGCTCAGTATTGTATATATTTAGAAATTATAGATTAAAACAACAGTGGGGCTTCCCCTCGTGGTCCAGTGGGTAAGGACACCGCCTTGCAGTGCAAGGGGCGCCGGTTCGATCCCTGGCCTGGGAACATCCCACGTGCCGTGGAGCGGCTGGACCTATGTGTCCAGTGACTGAGCCGGAGCTCTGGAGCGCATGCGCCCAGAGCCGGCGCTCTGTGACGACAGAAGCCACTGTGATGGGAGGCCCACAGGAATCAAAGAACAAAGACAGATGAAAATAGATAAATGAAAGACCAATAGAAGTGGCCCGCCCATCCCCCTCCCTCCCCACCCCACCCCCCCAAAAAGATTTAAAAAAAAATTATTAAAACAACAGTGAAATAACACTACACACCTAATACAATGACCCTAATCTAGGACAATAGACATCACCAGATGCTGGTGAGGATGTGGAGTAACAGGAACTTCCATTATGGATAGTGGGAATACAAAATGGTATAGCCATCTTGGTGGACAACTTGAGAGTTTCTTACAAAACTAAATACAGAGGGTCACCAACTTATGATTGCTTGACTTAAATTTTTTTTTGGCTTTAGGATGGTGCAAAGAGTTACACATTTCAACAGAAACCATATCTTGAATTTTAAATCTTAATCTTTTTCCTGGTTAGTGCTATGTATATATGTGATATCACTAGTATGTGTGATAGTCTCTTGCAATGTTAAGCAGAAGAAAGCTGCAACTCCTAGCTAGCTACTTGATCACAAGGATGAACAACAGGTCCACTTAACAACCATTCTGAACTTAGGTAAAAGATCAAATATCATAGCAAATGACGGTTTCTTGGATTTGGTGGAGCTCTATGTTAGAAATACAGGACAGAAACCAAATAAATATTTCTTAATATAAATTACATATCACAGAAAGACAGTTAAAAGAATGGAAATAAAAGCCACAGTTTGGGAGAAAATATTTGCAAAACACCTATGAAACATAGCACATCTGTCCAAAATATACCAAGAACTTTTAAAACTCAACAATTAGAAAATATAAAATAAAAATTAACACAGCAAAATATCTGAATAGACATCTCCATAAGAACATATGCAGATGACAGTATGCACATGAAAAGATGCTCAGTATTGTATATATTTAGAAATTATAGATTAAAACAACAGTGGGGCTTCCCCTCGTGGTCCAGTGGGTAAGGACACCACCTTGCAGTGCAAGGGGCGCCGGTTCGATCCCTGGCCTGGGAACATCCCACGTGCCGTGGAGCGGCTGGACCTATGTGTCCAGTGACTGAGCCGGAGCTCTGGAGCGCATGCGCCCAGAGCCGGCGCTCTGTGACGACAGAAGCCACCGTGATGGGAGGCCCACAGGAGTCAAAGAACAAAGACAGATGAAAATAGATAAATGAAAGACCAATAGAAGTGGCCCGCCCATCCCCCTCCCTCCCCACCCCACCCCCCCAAAAAGATTAAAAAAAAAATTATTAAAACAACAGTGAAATAACACTACACACCTAATACAATGACCCTAATCTAGGACAAAAGACATCACCAGATGCTGGTGAGGATGTGGAGTAACAGGAACTTCCATTATGGATAGTGGGAATACAAAATGGTATAGCCATCTTGGTGGACAACTCGAGAGTTTCTTACAAAACTAAATACAGAGGGTCACCAACTTATGATTGCTTGACTTAAATTTTTTTTTGGCTTTAGGATGGTGCAAAGAGTTACACATTTCAACAGAAACCATATCTTGAATTTTAAATCTTAATCTTTTTCCTGGTTAGTGCTATGTATATATGTGATATCACTAGTATGTGTGATAGTCTCTTGCAATGTTAAGCAGAAGAAAGCTGCAACTCCTAGCTAGCTACTTGATCACAAGGATGAACAACAGGTCCACTTAACAACCATTCTGTCTTTTCCTTTTAGTATGGTATGTTATCAATTATATGAGATATTTGATACTTTATTATAGAATGTTTTAGATGATTTTCCCCAACTGTAGACAAATGTAAGTGTGCTGACAACATTAAGTTGGGCTAGGCTGAGCTATGATGTTACGTAGGTTAGATGTATTAAATGCATTTTACTTAACAGTATTTTAAACTTGTGCTGAGCTTCTCAAGATGTAACCCATTGTCCAAGAAGTCCAGGAAGAGCTGTATATTCTTACCATACAATCCAGAAATTGAGCTGTTTGGTATTTACCCAAATGAGTTGAAAACTTATGTCCAGACAAAAAGCTGCACAAAAATGTTTACTGTAACTATATTCATAATTCTTGAAAATTGGAAGCAACCAAGGTGTCTGTTTTGAGTTGAACTGCATCTCTCAAAATTCATGAAGTGTCAACCTCCAGTAGCACAGAATGTGAACTTAATTAGCAGTCGATAATTGTCAATGTAATTAAGGTGAGGTTACGAACAACAACTGGAGTCGGGTGAGCCCCATCCTACATGATCACATAGTTGCAGTTATGGAAAGCTCTAATGCACACACATACACTGATTATATACACATATGTTATATACACATTCAGAAAAGTCAGCAGGACAGTATGTATTCAATAAGAATATATAGAGATATTCATGCATATATGCAGAGAAGTCCTATATTAATACAATTGAAATATGTAATAATATTTAGCTCTAGGAGATGGATCGGTAGAAGCAGACATATGGGGAGATGGACATTTAAATTTTACTATAGGTCTCACCATGTGAGATTTTAATTTTGAACTGTGCTAATTTTATGAAAAATGACAGCTGTTTTTGAAAGTGTAAAAAATCTTTAAATATGATTTGGCTGTTTTACTAAGCATCCCAAAGTATCTTCACTTTTATGTTTCTTTTTTAATATTAAAAAAATATATCCTGAATGTTGTTTCTCAACCTTTATCCCTCAGTTCAAGGAGCCAAAGTAAGTTACCCAATCATATTTGACGATCTAAAGGGAAATGTCTGGTTGGACAACCACAGCTGGAATATGTGAATGATAGACAGAAATGGACGGTAGGATTAAAGCGTTGGCAGTGGAGTATGTGGGAGATCCTCTCTGTTAATCTCTGACCAGAGGGTATGTGGTTCAGAGAGGGTAGCGTCATTTGGGAGAGATAGGGTACATGCAACTGTGGTGATGAAAAGGAATTTTCCAAAAAAAAGTATTTTAAACTTGTGCTGAGCTTCTCAAGATGTAACCCATTGTCCAAGAAGTCCAGGAAGAGCTGTATATTCTTACCATACAATCCAGAAATTGAGCTGTTTGGTATTTACCCAAATGAGTTGAAAACTTATGTCCAGACAAAAAGCTGCACAAAAATGTTTACTGTAACTATATTCATAATTCTTGAAAATTGGAAGCAACCAAGGTGTCTGTTTTGAGTTGAACTGCATCTCTCAAAATTCATGAAGTGTCAACCTCCAGTAGCACAGAATGTGAACTTAATTAGCAGTCGATAATTGTCAATGTAATTAAGGTGAGGTTACGAACAACAACTGGAGTCGGGTGAGCCCCATCCTACATGATCACATAGTTGCAGTTATGGAAAGCTCTAATGCACACACATACACTGATTATATACACATATGTTATATACACATTCAGAAAAGTCAGCAGGACAGTATGTATTCAATAAGAATATATAGAGATATTCATGCATATATGCAGAGAAGTCCTATATTAATACAATTGAAATATGTAATAATATTTAGCTCTAGGAGATGGATCGGTAGAAGCAGACATATGGGGAGATGGACATTTAAATTTTACTATAGGTCTCACCATGTGAGATTTTAATTTTGAACTGTGCTAATTTTATGAAAAATGACAGCTGTTTTTGAAAGTGTAAAAAATCTTTAAATATGATTTGGCTGTTTTACTAAGCATCCCAAAGTATCTTCACTTTTATGTTTCTTTTTTAATATTAAAAAAATATATCCTGAATGTTGTTTCTCAACCTTTATCCCTCAGTTCAAGGAGCCAAAGTAAGTTACCCAATCATATTTGACAATCTAAAGGGAAATGTCTGGTTGGACAACCACAGCTGGAATATGTGAATGATAGACAGAAATGGATGGTAGGATTAAAGCGTTGGCAGTGGAGTATGTGGGAGATCCTCTCTGTTAATCTCTGACCAGAGGGTATGTGGTACAGAGAGGGTAGCGTCATTTGGGAAAGATAGGGTACATGCAACTGTGGTGATGAAGAGAGAATTTGAACAGAAGTCCATTTTGTGGCCTTTTAGGTTTAAACGAGTGTCTTGGATCCACTTGTGTTTCACAGCTTGGGTGTGGCTTAGGCTCTATAGCACTCTGTGTAGTCAGGGAGAAGCACAGAGCTGCTGCACTGGCTGATTTTGACAGGTGGAATTGTGTGGTGGTGGGTAAGGAAGGGCCTGGGAGGGAGGCAGCCTGAGCGTTGAGAAGCTCTTGACTAAGAGCTTTCAAGTTTACCCACTGCACAAAGCATTCATGGTCTCCCACTTGAGTAGCCTCAGGAGGGAAGAGTGAAAGTTTCTTCAGCTTTTCCTTGACTGCATCCCTAGTGTGTCTCTGAAACTGCAAGTTGTCCCTCAGTGAATAACCATCCTTGGGGACAGAGAAGGGACAGGAGGAAAGAGGCAAAGAGAACAAGAGACAGGGAGAGAGCTGGCTTCCTCTCAGCACCATCATTTCTGGACTTCTCCCTATGTTTCTGTGTGTGACCAGCAGTTTCTCTTAATGAGTGGAGACAGCAGGACCTGCCTGTCTCCCCAGTGCATTGCTCTTTACTAGCCATTAAGGGACTGTCCTGGTTGATGCCTTAAGGGCAGGAGAACTTATATTCATCCCCTTCTCTGGAGGTGAGTGTCTTCCAAGTGATTCCTTTCTTTGAAGAGCATCATCATGGGAAGGACTGAGCTGGACTGCCTCCTGGAACAGGGCCATCTTGAGGACTGAGGCAGCTCCAGAATAGACCCTTTGTGCATAGCCAGGAGCAGGTTGAGGATGGCTGGTGCTGAATGTGGGCACAGCCCTCTGCCTGAGAGCCCTCAGTCCCCGCAGTTTCTTTTTGCCCCATCTCTTCCTTATTCCCTTGCCATTTGTAAGGGATCTGCGGCAAGAGGAACTGAGGGCTGATTGCACAATGATATAGAGAAGAGTGAGTGGAAGGAAAGCTAGTCAGGGTGGGCAGTTTTTATTTATTGCATTGTTCTTTACTAATAGATATATTCAGTGAATAATATTTCTAGAGCACACAGTTTGTCAGACTCCATTCTTGTCACTTGTGGTGATACATGAATGCTAAAGAATATGCCTTCATGGTACTTAATTCTAATGTGGGATTTTTTTTTTTTTAAATTAATTAATTTATTTATTTGGGTGGGGTGGGAGGGAGGGGAGCAAGTGGGCCACCTCTGTTGGTCTTTCATTTGTTCATTTTCATCCATCTTTGTTCTTTGGCCCGTGTGGGCCTCCCATCACAGCGGCCTCTGTTGTCACAGAGCACCGGCTCTGGGCGCATGTGCCCCAGAGCTCCGGCTCGGTAATTGAACACATCGGTCCAGCCGCTCCGCGGCATGTGGGATCTTCCCAGGCCAGGGATTGAACTGGCGCCCCTTGCACTGCAAGGCGGTGTCCTTACCCACTGGACCACCAGGGAAGCCCTAATGTGGGATTTTGAGGGTAAATGAATAAACAAGTGAAAGTGTGATAGATATTGTGTATCGATTAGAGCCAAGTGAAAGCCATCTGGTCTCAGAGGAATTGTAATGTCAAATCTAGAAATCATCAATGGGGCAACTGGCCAGGTTCTTCCTGCATAGAGGAGACATATTCACTGAAGGGAGAGATTGGAGATCACATCTATCATAAAGAAGAAGTGGATAATTCATTCTAGGGAACCACCTCTCCCCGAAATCAGGGAAAGGCTTAACACTTTGTTTCAAAAATAGCTCTTACCTCATGACAATGTTCTGGATTGATTGAAATTCCCAACAACACCCCAAAAATGGTAAATATAAGGGGCAACGACTTCAACATGAATATAATGCAAAGGGAGCCTCTGTGAACAGAGAGAGGAAAGAAGTAACCAAGTCTAACTGTGATTAACTAGGAATTCTGTCTTGTAACTAGGTACAGCAGTTTTTGAAGGACATGGACAAAACAGTCACAGAAGACAGTTTAGGGCATTCAGGATGGAACAGGTCATTTTCTAAATGAACATGGGGTGTTCTGGGAAGTAGATAGGGTGGCAGGTGGGAGCACAGCTAGAGTTTAGTCTGCTGTGATTTGAGAGGCAAGGGTATATTCTGGGGAGGGTGGATTTCCATTCTTGGTGACCATCACTCACCTTGTTGGACATACACTGTTATCCTCATATATTACACATTTCTTCATAAAGTATCTAACATTAACCCTGTGTACAAAATAGTCATGTGGTAAGGCAGAGGAATAGGATGGAAAAAAGTGAAAAGTGTTAGTCGATTGGTTGTGTCCGACTCTTTGCAACTCCATGGACGGTAGCCTGCCAGGCTCCTCTGTCCTAGGGATTGCCCAGGCAAGAATACTGGAGTGGGTTGCTATTTCCTATGCCAGGGGATCTTACCGACTCAGGTTTTGAACCTGAGTCTCCTGGGTCTCCTTCATTGCAAGTAAATTCCTTACTTGCTGAGCCATCGGGGAAGCCCGAGGAGTATGATATGTTTCTTCAAACTGGAAATGTCTTTATTCTTTCTGAGATTAGAAGCTTGTTATCTCTCTTGTGCTCTCTAGATTTCACGAGGAAAAAAAGTTCAGAGCTAAATGTTGGGGAATCACTCTAGTGCCACTGAATTCTATCTCCTTGGCTTCCCTGGATCCAGAGAACTACAACATATCCTCTTTGCTACCTTCTTCTTCTTCTACTTAGGGACATTAATGGGAACACAGCCATCATTGTGATCGTCTGTCTTGATAAACGTCTATAGTCCCCCATGTATTTCTTCCTCGGTCATCTCTCTGCCTTGGAGATCCTGGTGACCACCATTATCATCCCTGTGATGCTCTGGGGGTTGCGGCTTCCTGGGATGCAGACAATATCTCTCACTGCCTGTGTGGCCCAGCTCTTCCTGTACCTTGCTTTGGGAACAGAGTTTGCATGGTTGGCAGCCATGGCTGTGGACCGTTACATGGCTGTCTGTAACCCTTTGAGGTACAACGTCATCATGAACAGCCGCACCTGCAATTTTGTGGTAATCGTGTCATCGTTGTTTGGGTTTCTTTTTGAAATTTGGCCAGTTTTTGCCACATTTCAGCTTTCTTACTGCAAATCAAATGTGGTAGACAATTTTTTCTGTGACCGAGGTCAGTTGCTCAAACTATCCTGTGATGATACTCTTTTCATGGAGTTCATCCTCTTTTTAATGGCTGTTTTTGGTCTTTTTGGTTCTTTGATTCCTACCATTGTCTCCTACACCTACATCATCACCACCATCCTCAAGATCCTCTCAGCCTCTGGCCAGAGGAAAGCCTTCTCTACCTGTGCCTCCCACTTCACATGTGTTGTGATTGGATACGGCAGCTGCTTGTTCCTCTACGTGAAACCCAAGCAAACACAGGCTGCCGATTACAACAGGGTTGTTTCCCTGATGGTTTCAGTAGTCACTCCTTTCCTCAATCCTTTCATCTTCACCCTCCGGAATGACAGAGTCATCGAAACACTTCAGGATGGAGTAAAATGCTGCTGTCGCCTAATCAGGAGCTAGTCTTGGCCTAAAGCTTTGTATGTACGGGAGAATGCATTGTGGCTTCTAGAATGGTCTGAAAAGCCCTTTGAGCTGGATCCTAGTCATCATCCAATAATCTGTGTGCCAGAGAAGTCTTTTACATTATGGCCATGGTTTTTGTCATTACAGGTTATTATTTTTAAAAAATCACTTTATTTTATATATATATATATATAATATACATTTCTAATAATGAATTTCATGATAAAATGTTTAAAAATTAAATGGAAAAATGATATGTGTGATATTTAGATTTTTGAAGAGGAGTGTATTTGGAATATATCCAGAATTGAATGACTACTTGATTCCAGGTTCTTGAAGCATCTTCCTATAAATTCTTTAGCTTAATATCCTCTGACTGTAAAGCTCCCTGTTTCTTTCCTGGCTTCAGCATATTTTCTGGATTTCCAATCTCAAAATCCTGTGCCTTGATATTTCTCTCTTTCTGGAGGGCTGTGAACACAGTCTACTATCTGACTCCTGTACAGTTTCAGAGGCAGTTGTTGTTTAGATCCAGAGGCACCTCTAACCTCTGGACTTTCTCTGGGTGTGGAGGAAGGGCTGAGCAAGGAGTTCTCCCGTCTGCTGTTGTGCTGCCTGCTAGGAGGAGGGTAGGGCAGTGGAGCGGCTGTGATGAGAGCTGAAGTGACCAAGTGAGCTGGCTTTGCTGGTGGCTGGACTGAGGGGAGTTAAGGAGTGCAGGAAGAGGCTAATTTTGTCCCCTCCCTGCATTTCTCACATTTTGCAATCATTTCAAGTTCCCTGATACTCTGTCCCCTGCTTCCTGTCCCTTCATCTGTTCATCCTTTCCTGACTGCTGCCCTTTCTGCTTCCTCTCTGTAGTTCTCTTTCTGTAATTCCAGGTCCCTGATTTGTTTCTAGGTTTTTGATTTTCTTTCTCCTCATGCTCCCTGAGATTACCGCACTATCACCCAGCTTTCCACAGAGATCTCTTTGCGTGCCTTAGGATCGCCAACTTCTCCAATCCCTTAATAAGCACCTCTATAAACACTTCAGGATGGAGTAAAATGCTGCTGTCGCCTAATCAGGAGCTAGTCTTGGCCTAAAGCTTTGTATGTACGGGAGAATGCATTGTGGCTTCTAGAATGGTCTGAAAAGCCCTTTGAGCTGGATCCTAGTCATCATCCAATAATCTGTGTGCCAGAGAAGTCTTTTACATTATGGCCATGGTTTTTGTCATTACAGGTTATTATTTTTAAAAAATCACTTTATTTTATATATATATATATATATATATATATATATATATATATATAATATACATTTCTAATAATGCATTTCATGATAAAATGTTTAAAAATTAAATGGAAAAATGATATGTGTGATATTTAGATTTTTGAAGAGGAGTGTATTTGGAATATATCCAGAATTGAATGACTACTTGATTCCAGGTTCTTGAAGCATCTTCCTATAAATTCTTTAGCTTAATATCCTCTGACTGTAAAGCTCCCTGTTTCTTTCCTGGCTTCAGCATATTTTCTGGATTTCCAATCTCAAAATCCTGTGCCTTGATATTTCTCTCTTTCTGGAGGGCTGTGAACACAGTCTACTATCTGACTCCTGTACAGTTTCAGAGGCAGTTGTTGTTTAGATCCAGAGGCACCTCTAACCTCTGGACTTTCTCTGGGTGTGGAGGAAGGGCTGAGCAAGGAGTTCTCCCGTCTGCTGTTGTGCTGCCTGCTAGGAGGAGGGTAGGGCAGTGGAGCGGCTGTGATGAGAGCTGAAGTGACCAAGTGAGCTGGCTTTGCTGGTGGCTGGACTGAGGGGAGTTAAGGAGTGCAGGAAGAGGCTAATTTTGTCCCCTCCTGCATTTCTCACATTTTGCAATCATTTCAAGTTCCCTGATACTCTGTCCCCTGCTTCCTGTCCCTTCATCTGTTCATCCTTTCCTGACTGCTGCCCTTTCTGCTTCCTCTCTGTAGTTCTCTTTCTGTAATTCCAGGTCCCTGATTTGTTTCTAGGTTTTTGATTTTCTTTCTCCTCATGCTCCCTGAGATTACCGCACTATCACCCAGCTTTCCACAGAGATCTCTTTGCGTGCCTTAGGATCGCCAACTTCTCCAATCCCTTAATAAGCACCTCTATCCCTGGTCATAATCCATCTGGCATTTCTTATGCCACCAGCACCATTTGGTGAGTATCTTTGTTTAAGCATCTTCATTATAAGAAAATATCGATGACAATGTGATATAATTGAAAGGTGACTGGGTAAATAAATTATGTTTCATATGTATAATAAAATATTTTGCTTTTGTTCAGTCGCTCCATCATCTCTGACTCTTTGGCACACCATGCATTGTAGCACGCCAGGCTTCCCTGTCCTTAACCAACTCCCAGAGTGTGCTCAAACTCATGTCCATTGAGTTGGTGATACCATCCAACCATATCATCCTCGGTCATCCCCTTCTCCTCCTGCCTTTCCCAGCATCAGAACCTTTTCCAATGAGTCAGATCTTCACATCAGGTGGCCAAAGTAATGGAGCTTCAGCTTCAGCATCAGTCCTCCCAATGAACATTTAGGGTTGATTTCCTTTAGGATTGATTGGTTTGATTTCCTTGCTATCCAAGGGACTCTCAAGAGTCTTCTCTAGCACCACAATTTGAAAGCATCAGTTCTTTGGCACCAGCCTTCTTTATGGTACAATCCTCACATTCGTGCATGACTAGTGGAAAGACTGTAGTTTTGATTATATGGACATTTTTCAGCAAAATCATGACTCTTCTTTTTAATATGCTGTCTAAAGTTGTCATGTTTTCCTTCCAAGGAGGAAATGTCCTTTAATTTCGTTGCTATGGTTACCATCTACAGTGATTTTGCAGCTCAAGATTATTTTATATATTAATCTAAATGAAGACAGATTTTTCCTTGTGATTCTGGTGATGCTGGGATAAATAGCTTATCCTAAACAAAGTTCCCAGCACCTGGGAGTCAAGAACTTCATCATTTTAGAAAAGGAAAGTAAGAGAAAAAGATTGCTTTTACACTTGATTTCTGATGGGGGGAGAGCCCCAGTTAACAGGTTGAAACAATTGCATCAGAGTCTCTCAAGAGAAAATTCTGAGAGATTTGGTGCTGGAGAAATTAGTAGAAGCTGAATTTAGGTGTCATCTCAGAAGGGATAATTGCTTTAATTCCTTACAAAGTTTTCAAAGTGAGGAAATAATTAATTAGTCCCTGTGAGTCAGGGCAGAGAAACTTTTCAGATGGTGAAAAAAGGTTTTCTTAGTTTAGAATGCTTACCATGCTCAAAGATGGAGAAATCTCTACCTTCTTACTAGTAGCTTTTGGGGAGTACTCTTTATTAGGGATTAAATAGCTCTGTGTTATCTACAGATTAACATTCATAAGTTATATTTCTATCATATACTTGCACATGCAAGTGTGTATACACACACACCTGAGTATAACCTGTCTTTCCACCTCAGGTGCAGAATCAGCACCGTTGGGTCAGATCGTAACAAGCACTCTGGTATTTGTTTTATAAATATAAGCTATGCCTCTTCTGCAGTTACACCCAGCATCAGAACCTTTTCCAATGAGTCAGATCTTCACATCAGGTGGCCAAAGTAATGGAGCTTCAGCTTCAGCATCAGTCCTCCCAATGAACATTTAGGGTTGATTTCCTTTAGGATTGATTGGTTTGATTTCCTTGCTATCCAAGGGACTCTCAAGAGTCTTCTCTAGCACCACAATTTGAAAGCATCAGTTCTTTGGCACCAGCCTTCTTTATGGTACAATCCTCACATTCGTGCATGACTAGTGGAAAGACTGTAGTTTTGATTATATGGACATTTTTCAGCAAAATCATGACTCTTCTTTTTAATATGCTGTCTAAAGTTGTCATGTTTTCCTTCCAAGGAGGAAATGTCCTTTAATTTCGTTGCTATGGTTACCATCTACAGTGATTTTGCAGCTCAAGATTATTTTATATATTAATCTAAATGAAGACAGATTTTTCCTTGTGATTCTGGTGATGCTGGGATAAATAGCTTATCCTAAACAAAGTTCCCAGCACCTGGGAGTCAAGAACTTCATCATTTTAGAAAAGGAAAATAAGAGAAAAAGATTGCTTTTACACTTGATTTCTGATGGGGGGAGAGCCCCAGTTAACAGGTTGAAACAATTGCATCAGAGTCTCTCAAGAGAAAGTTCTGAGAGATTTGGTGCTGGAGAAATTAGTAGAAGCTGAATTTAGGTGTCATCTCAGAAGGGATAATTGCTTTAATTCCTTACAAAGTTTTCAAAGTGAGGAAATAATTAATTAGTCCCTGTGAGTCAGGGCAGAGAAACTTTTCAGATGGTGAAAAATGGTTTTCTTAGTTTAGAATGCTTACCATGCTCAAAGATGGAGAAATCTCTACCTTCTTACTAGTAGCTTTTGGAGAGTACTCTTTATTAGGGATTAAATAGCTCTGTGTTATCTACAGATTAACATTCATAAGTTATATTTCTATCATATACTTGCACATGCAAGTGTGTATACACACACACCTGAGTATAACCTGTCTTTCCACCTCAGGTGCAGAATCAGCACCGTTGGGTCAGATCGTAACAAGCACTCTGGTATTTGTTTTATAAATATAAGCTATGCCTCTTCTGCAGTTACAGTGTCAGCATTTCCTTGCAGTATTTAGGGTAAACCTATAAATATTTATCTTCTTACTTTTCTGTCTTGACCAAGAAAACAGTATTTTCTGAACTCTTCATATATGCCTGATCTCTCCGTGACTCCCTAATCCCCAGAGAGAGCTCACCTCTCCTGCATCTGTTTTTTTCACCCTTTCCAGTCCTCTAAACCTAAACATAGCTCTAGCTTGTTCTCTCGTTCTGTTCCAGATAGGAGCACATTCACTCGATGTGAGTGTCCTAATAAGTCCTTTTGTTTCCCTAACAAGCCCATGACCAGAAGACAAAGGATGAAGCATCAGCAAAGATCAGAATTCATGAAAAAGAGATAGCTGACTCATCACTCAGGATGCTACAGTTAAGTTCCAGGGAAGAAAATAATCATTTGTTCTGTTCAATATGATCAACTAACAATTTCAGGCTGCTCTCCCAATCACACAAAGTCTGCAGGAATAATAATAAAAAAAAAAGAGTTAATTAATAAGGATAAAGAGAATGGAGGAAAAGTTACAATGGGTAATATTTTATAATTTTTTTTGTTATAGAAAGCAAAAATCAGTGTTTCAAAAATAATAAGACTGAGATACAAGCTAAATTCTACAAAGAGGAAAATAAAAAGAAACAAGTTGTGTCACCCAACAAAATTGATAAGACTCAGCACATGGAGGCATCCGCTACCATGGGCGGTGAGAGGGAGAGGTTATACCTAGGAGCACTGCTTAAACGTTTGTGTGAAGAGCAGTTAGGCCCCTCACGTCCCTTGCATTAGTTTCTGTGCAGGCAAGGAAATGCCTCTTCCACAAATAGAGTGGCTCCTCATCTCACTTTGCTCAAGACTGTCCCATTTTGAAAACTGAAAGTCCTGTATCCCAGAAATCCTTCAGTCAACAGTCTAGCCAGAATGGTTGGCCACACTATCTACATCCAACCAACCTACTGCAGAAGCTGGAAGAGCCAAGAGAACAACAACAGAAGAAAAGAATTTTGAGGAAAATGAAGATCAGATAGGGACATGTATATCCTTTAAAAATTAGAACAGCTATTTGTTTTATAAATATAAGCTATGCCTCTTCTGCAGTTACAGTGTCAGCATTTCCTTGCAGTATTTAGGGTAAACCTATAAATATTTATCTTCTTACTTTTCTGTCTTGACCAAGAAAACAGTATTTTCTGAACTCTTCATATATGCCTGATCTCTCCGTGACTCCCTAATCCCCAGAGAGAGCTCACCTCTCCTGCATCTGTTTTTTTCACCCTTTCCAGTCCTCTAAACCTAAACATAGCTCTAGCTTGTTCTCTCGTTCTGTTCCAGATAGGAGCACATTCACTCGATGTGAGTGTCCTAATAAGTCCTTTTGTTTCCCTAACAAGCCCATGACCAGAAGACAAAGGATGAAGCATCAGCAAAGATCAGAATTCATGAAAAAGAGATAGCTGACTCATCACTCAGGATGCTACAGTTAAGTTCCAGGGAAGAAAATAATCATTTGTTCTGTTCAATATGATCAACTAACAATTTCAGGCTGCTCTCCCAATCACACAAAGTCTGCAGGAATAATAATAATAAAAAAAAGAGTTAATTAATAAGGATAAAGAGAATGGAGGAAAAGTTACAATGGGTAATATTTTATAATTTTTTTTGTTATAGAAAGCAAAAATCAGTGTTTCAAAAATAATAAGACTGAGATACAAGCTAAATTCTACAAAGAGGAAAATAAAAAGAAACAAGTTGTGTCACCCAACAAAATTGATAAGACTCAGCACATGGAGGCATCCGCTACCATGGGCGGTGAGAGGGAGAGGTTATACCTAGGAGCACTGCTTAAACGTTTGTGTGAAGAGCAGTTAGGCCCCTCACGTCCCTTGCATTAGTTTCTGTGCAGGCAAGGAAATGCCTCTTCCACAAATAGAGTGGCTCCTCATCTCACTTTGCTCAAGACTGTCCCATTTTGAAAACTGAAAGTCCTGTATCCCAGAAATCCCTTCAGTCAACAGTCTAGCCAGAATGGTTGGCCACACTATCTACATCCAACCAACCTACTGCAGAAGCTGGAAGAGCCAAGAGAACAACAACAGAAGAAAAGAATTTTGAGGAAAATGAAGATCAGATAGGGAATAAAAACTATTTTTAAAACCTACTATGTATATCCTTTAAAAATTAGAACATACTTTGAATGGACAAAGAAACCATGGTACATATATACAATGGAATATTTCTCAGCCATAAAAAGAAATACATTTGAGTCAGTCCTCATGAGGTGGGTGAACTTAGAATCTATTATACAAAGTGAAGTAAGTCAGAAAGAGAAGGATAAATGTAGTATACTAACACATATATATGGAATCTAGAAAGATGGTACTGATAAATGTATATGCAGAGAAGCAGTGGAGAATCAGACATAGAGAACAGACTTGTGGACATTGCGGGGAGGGAGGAGTGGGCAAGAGATATGTAAAAAGTAACATGGAAACTTACATTACCATATGTAAAAGAGACAACCAATGTGAATGTGCTTTAAGACTAAGGGAACTTATACAGGGGCTAGGCAAGCATGGGATAGAGAGGGAGATGGAGGGGAAGGTCAAGTGGGAGGGGTCAAGTGTATACCTATAATTGAATCTGGTTTATGTGTAGCAGTAAACATTAAAGCTCTGTAAAGGTAAAATAAAATAAAATTTTAAAAATTAGAACCTATTTTTTCTGGAAGAAAAGGATGCTGTGTGACAAAATAATCAGGAAATAAACAAAGGCTTCTAAAACATAATATTAAGCACTAGAAAGAAGAAATTCATAAATAAGCTGAAAAAGGAAATCAACGCAGTGCTCCAAACACATCAAAAATAGGACATTTGGAAAATGAAAAAGTTGAGCCATTTGAAATATTAATTCAGAAGTCACATATCTGAATGCAAGAATTCTATAAAGATAGAACCAGAGAAACATAAATGGATCAATTACGTAAGAAAATGCAAGAAAATCTCTCAGTTATGAAGAATTGTCTCTGCAGTTTGAAGAAGTCTCTAAATGCAGATCACCGTGAACATTAAAGAAACCCAATACCAAGGCACCTAGTATCCAAAGGTGGGCTGTTTTGATATATAAGGGTCAAGATTTCACGGTTTAGATACTGGAATTGGTAATATTTTGTGTAGAATTTTGAAGATTTAAGTGGAAAGATATTTGAAAGCTAGTCCATTTAAGTCAGGGCTTCCCTGGTGGCTCAGATGGTAAAGAATCTTCCTGTGATGTTGGAGGCCTGGGTTCAGTTCCTGGGTTGAGTAGATACCCTGGAGAAGAAATGGCAACCATTCCTGTATTCTTGCCTGGAGAATTCCATAGACAGAGGAGTCTGGCAGGCTACACTACATTGGGTCACAAAGAATCAGACGTGACTGAGTAACTAACACTTTCATTTTTTTCATTTTCCATGTAATTCAAAAGGGTAAATGTTGGACAGGGCTGGATGTTATACTAAGTTACTTTAAGCCTTGACATGAAGTCGAAGGGTGGAATAATTAGAGCTGCCTTCCAAAAACGTGTGTTCATCATCCCTAGAAATGGTAAAGCTGTATTTCAGTTTTCACTATATTATGTTACAGGGAAGATCCTTTCAGTAGGGGATCTTCCCACTGCCTTCTCATTTGTGAGTTTTGAGTCTGTCACATTACTCTTATATTTGGGAAAGTCATCCCTACCTACTTCTGTGACGTACATCCCAGAACAGATAGACGAAAGTAAGAATAAGAAGCCCTAACATAATCACTAAGGAAGAATTTAGAAATATACATGTAGATATTATACACTTTTCCTATGGAAAAACCCAAATGAGCATTTTGGCCAACCCAATGTATGTTGTATTCTCAAAATTCCTCTAAAGGGCAAATGAATCTTTTTTTTTTATAGTATAGTTTTTTTTTTTTTCCTTACTTTTTCTTTGCCTCTAAGTCATCATTCATTTGTTTTCATCCATCTTTTTTTTTTTTTTTTTTCTTTTTTTATTCTCTTGACATGTGTGGGTCTCCCATTGCATTGGCCTCTCTCATTGCAGAGCACTGGCACTGGGCTCATGTGCTCCAGAACACTGGCTCATATTTGGACACACCGACCCAGCCACTCCATGGCACATGGGACATTCCTGGGCCAGGGATCGAACCAGTGCCCCTTGCACTGCAAGGCTGACTCTTTACCCACTGGACCGGAAGCCCCCAGAACTGGCTAAGATTTCACGGTTTAGATACTGGAATTGGTAATATTTTGTGTAGAATTTTGAAGATTTAAGTGGAAAGATATTTGAAAGCTAGTCCATTTAAGTCAGGGCTTCCCTGGTGGCTCAGATGGTAAAGAATCTTCCTGTGATGTTGGAGGCCTGGGTTCAGTTCCTGGGTTGAGTAGATACCCTGGAGAAGAAATGGCAACCATTCCTGTATTCTTGCCTGGAGAATTCCATAGACAGAGGAGTCTGGCAGGCTACAGTACATTGGGTCACAAAGAATCAGACGTGACTGAGTAACTAACACTTTCATTTTTTTCATTTTCCATGTAATTCAAAAGGGTAAATGTTGGACAGGGCTGGATGTTATACTAAGTTACTTTAAGCCTTGACATGAAGTCGAAGGGTGGAATAATTAGAGCTGCCTTCCAAAAACGTGTGTTCATCATCCCTAGAAATGGTAAAGCTGTATTTCAGTTTTCACTATATTATGTTACAGGGAAGATCCTTTCAGTAGGGGATCTTCCCACTGCCTTCTCATTTGTGAGTTTTGAGTCTGTCACATTACTCTTATATTTGGGAAAGTCATCCCTACCTACTTCTGTGACGTACATCCCAGAACAGATAGACGAAAGTAAGAATAAGAAGCCCTAACATAATCACTAAGGAAGAATTTAGAAATATACATGTAGATATTATACACTTTTCCTATGGAAAAACCCAAATGAGCATTTTGGCCAACCCAATGTATGTTGTATTCTCAAAATTCCTCTAAAGGGCAAATGAATCTTTTTTTTTTATAGTATAGTTTTTTTTTTTTCCTTACTTTTTCTTTGCCTCTAAGTCATCATTCATTTGTTTTCATCCATCTTTTTTTTTTTTTTTCTTTTTTTATTCTCTTGACATGTGTGGGCCTCCCATTGCATTGGCCTCTCTCATTGCAGAGCACTGGCACTGGGCTCATGTGCTCCAGAACACTGGCTCATATTTGGACACACCGACCCAGCCACTCCATGGCACATGGGACATTCCTGGGCCAGGGATCGAACCAGTGCCCCTTGCACTGCAAGGCAGACTCTTTACCCACTGGACCACCAGGGAAGCCCCACATGAATCTTTAAGGCAAAATTACCATCTTCTGTCATTGAGGTTATACCATCTGTAGGTCTAATACATATGATAACTATACCATGATAGATAGGGGCACACATGTAACTGTGTTTTTAAGGCTTTTACAATTTTATGCTAAGTGTTGCAATGTTAACTCCTGGTTGTTGTTGTTCAGTTGCTAAGTTGTGTCCAACTATTTGCCAACTCATGGACTGTCCCGTAGGCAGTGATTTTGCAGCCCAAGAGAATAAAGTCTGTCACTGTTTCCACT
This sequence comes from Tragulus kanchil, assembly GCA_022376925.1. Classification (NCBI taxonomy): domain Eukaryota; kingdom Metazoa; phylum Chordata; class Mammalia; order Artiodactyla; family Tragulidae; genus Tragulus; species Tragulus kanchil. The sequence goes on along the minus strand of JAIOJX010000030.1, from coordinate 16,437,914 downwards.
TTTCCCCCTTCTACTTGCCACGAAGTGAGGGATCAGATGCCGTGATCTTGGTTTTTTGAATGTTGAGTTTTATGTCAGCTTTTTCACTTTCCTCTTTCACCTTCATCAAAAGGCTCTTTAATTTCTCTTCACCATTAGAGTGGTATTATCTGGATATCTGAGGTTGTTGACATTTTTCCTGGCTATATCTCCTATTAGACTCTGATAATTTAAGAGTGCATGTTATGATCCCAGAGAGCAGTACTAAAGTAATCCAACAAGTTATGTATAAAATGCCAAAAAGAAATTATAATAGAAAATTTAAAATGTTAATTCATCCAGAAAAAATAAGAAAGGAAGAATAGAAGTAAAGAAGTGTATCTAGAAACAAACGAATAGAGGAAATGGTCCTAAAAAATATAAAAAATATAAAATCATCTTCTAAGGGACTAAGCACTAAATAAAAGGCAGAGGTTTTCAGGCCAGTTCTTGATGTCTGTCCCTGATACGCTTGAAATGTAAAAGCGGGTTGAAATAAGAATGATAGGTAAAGTTATAACATGCAAACAAGAAGCTTGAAAACTAGCAGTGTTCTATAATACTGAGAACCATAGACTTAAAGCAAGAAATATTACCAGATGTAGAGAAATAACTCAGATATTCCAGGATGCTCTCCCCATCTTAAGAACATTAACTTAATCACAGCTTTAATGTCCTTTTTGCTGTATAAGGTAACATTCACAGGTTCTGGCAATTAGGATGTAGATTTTTGCGGTGGGGGCATCAGTCATTAATTAGCTACCACAACTTGTGATTAAAATTTTTTTCCCACAAAGAAACTCTTGGCCTGGGTGTTTTTACTGATCTAAATTTCCAAAAACTTCAGGGGGAAATATAGGCATACATCAGAGACATTACAAATTTTTTGATTTTCCAGTTGCATCTGTATTTGATAACTATACCATGATAGATAGGGGCACACATGTAACTGTGTTTTTAAGGCTTTTACAATTTTATGCTAAGTGTTGCAATGTTAACTCCTGGTTGTTGTTGTTCAGTTGCTAAGTTGTGTCCAACTATTTGCCAACTCATGGACTGGCCCGTAGGCAGTGATTTTGCAGCCCAAGAGAATAAAGTCTGTCACTGTTTCCACTTTTCCCCCTTCTACTTGCCACGAAGTGAGGGATCAGATGCCGTGATCTTGGTTTTTTGAATGTTGAGTTTTATGTCAGCTTTTTCACTTTCCTCTTTCACCTTCATCAAAAGGCTCTTTAATTTCTCTTCACCATTAGAGTGGTATTATCTGGATATCTGAGGTTGTTGACATTTTTCCTGGCTATATCTCCTATTAGACTCTGATAATTTAAGAGTGCATGTTATGATCCCAGAGAGCAGTACTAAAGTAATCCAACAAGTTATGTATAAAATGCCAAAAAGAAATTATAATAGAAAATTTAAAATGTTAATTCATCCAGAAAAAATAAGAAAGGAAGAATAGAAGTAAAGAAGTGTATCTAGAAACAAACGAATAGAGGAAATGGTCCTAAAAAATATAAAAAATATAAAATCATCTTCTAAGGGACTAAGCACTAAATAAAAGGCAGAGGTTTTCAGGCCAGTTCTTGATGTCTGTCCCTGATACGCTTGAAATGTAAAAGCGGGTTGAAATAAGAATGATAGGTAAAGTTATAACATGCAAACAAGAAGCTTGAAAACTAGCAGTGTTCTATAATACTGAGAACCATAGACTTAAAGCAAGAAATATTACCAGATGTAGAGAAATAACTCAGATATTCCAGGATGCTCCCCCCATCTTAAGAACATTAACTTAATCACAGCTTTAATGTCCTTCTTGCTGTATAAGGTAACATTAACAGGTTCTGGCAATTAGGATGTAGATTTTTGCGGTGGGGGCATCAGTCATTAATTAGCTACCACAACTTGTGATTAAAATTTTTTTCCCACAAAGAAACTCTTGGCCTGGGTGTTTTTACTGATCTAAATTTCCAAAAACTTCAGGGGGAAATATAGGCATACATCAGAGACATTACAAATTTTTTGATTTTCCAGTTGCATGTGTTATGTTTAGCCTATGTAACCTCTTAAGTGTGCAATAGCATTATTCGTAAAATAACAATGTACTGACCTTAATTAAAAATATTGCTGAAATATTCTGAATATCATCAAAGAATGCAGGGTTCCACATTCTATTTGTAAGAAACTCAATTGTCTGCAAGGCATAGTAAAATAAAGCACATTATAATGAAGTATGCCTATAATACCATATTTTCCCATAAGATAGAAAATGGTAAAGAATCCATCTGCCAATGCAGAAGATGTAGGAAATGTGTGTTTGATCCCTGGGTCAAGAAGATTCCCTGGAATAGATAATGGCTACTCACTCCCGTATTCTTGCCTAGAGAATTCCATGAACAGAGGAGCCTAGTGGGCTACATACAGTCCATGGGGTTGCAAAGAAATGGCCATGACTGAGCAACCGAGCACACACATAAAAAGGAGACATATTTGGCAATTCACTTTATACTAGCCAAACTAACCTTGCTACCATAGCCTGAGAAAGATCTTATAAGAACAGAAAGCTGCAGGCTGATATATCTCATAAACATAGAAGTCAAAACCTGAATAAAAAGTTATCAAATAGAATTCAGCAGTATATAATGGGGATAATGTAGTCCCGTATTCACTCATAATCTTTCCCAGTTAATTTCCTTCCAGGACCAAGGCAGTCACTTTGGGGGTTTCTTTAAAATGTAGATTATGATTATTTTGGCCTATTTCAGAGCACTTATAGTGGAGTCATGAAGTATGCAATCTTTGGTGTGTCTGGCTGCTTTCATTCAGTGTAATACCATGTGAGGATTGTCCATGCTGTGCCTCAGTTGTTTGTTTGTTAGTTTTCATTGAATATTATTTCTCAGATATTCCAGGATGCTCCCCCCATCTTAAGAACATTAACTTAATCACAGCTTTAATGTCCTTTTTGCTGTATAAGGTAACATTCACAGGTTCTGGCAATTAGGATGTAGATTTTTGCGGTGGGGGCATCAGTCATTAATTAGCTACCACAACTTGTGATTAAAATTTTTTTCCCACAAAGAAACTCTTGGCCTGGGTGTTTTTACTGATCTAAATTTCCAAAAACTTCAGGGGGAAATATAGGCATACATCAGAGACATTACAAATTTTTTGATTTTCCAGTTGCATGTGTTATGTTTAGCCTATGTAACCTCTTAAGTGTGCAATAGCATTATTCGTAAAATAACAATGTACTGACCTTAATTAAAAATATTGCTGAAATATTCTGAATATCATCAAAGAATGCAGGGTTCCACAGACATTCTATTTGTAAGAAACTCAATTGTCTGCAAGGCATAGTAAAATAAAGCACATTATAATGAAGTATGCCTATAATACCATATTTTCCCATAAGATAGAAAATGGTAAAGAATCCATCTGCCAATGCAGAAGATGTAGGAAATGTGTGTTTGATCCCTGGGTCAAGAAGATTCCCTGGAATAGATAATGGCTACTCACTCCCGTATTCTTGCCTAGAGAATTCCATGAACAGAGGAGCCTAGTGGGCTACATACAGTCCATGGGGTTGCAAAGAAATGGCCATGACTGAGCAACCGAGCACACACATAAAAAGGAGACATATTTGGCAATTCACTTTATACTAGCCAAACTAACCTTGCTACCATAGCCTGAGAAAGATCTTATAAGAACAGAAAGCTGCAGGCTGATATATCTCATAAACATAGAAGTCAAAACCTGAATAAAAAGTTATCAAATAGAATTCAGCAGTATATAATGGGGATAATGTAGTCCCGTATTCACTCATAATCTTTCCCAGTTAATTTCCTTCCAGGACCAAGGCAGTCACTTTGGGGGTTTCTTTAAAATGTAGATTATGATTATTTTTGGCCTATTTCAGAGCACTTATAGTGGAGTCATGAAGTATGCAATCTTTGGTGTGTCTGGCTGCTTTCATTCAGTGTAATACCATGTGAGGATTGTCCATGCTGTGCCTCAGTTGTTTGTTTGTTAGTTTTCATTGCTGAATATTATTTCCTCATACAAATATACAGTTGATTCTCATTATGTAGTTAAGTCCTTTGAGGTTCCTGGGTACACTGAATATGAAATCATTGCTGCAGGAGAAATACTGAAATTTATTCCTGGGAACATTTATCACAAGATTTTCATCAACTGATAGATACACAGCCTTGTTTTATGTTTGTATTCAACCAAACCTTTCTTAATAAATATTATTGATCCATTAATATGGACACAGCCAACACCTGTAACTCCTGCCTGGAAGAAGTTTTGTTGATATTTAGTCACTCAGTCATGTCCAACTCTTTTTGTGACCCTGTGGACTATAGGCTGCCAGGCTCTTCTGTCCGTGGGATTCTCCAGGCAAGAATACTGGAGCAGGTTGCCATTTCCTTCTCTAGGGGATCTTTCTGACCCAGGGATGTGTCTCCAGCATTGGCAGGCAGATTCTTTATCACTGGGCAAGCAGGGAAGCCAGATAGAGGTTTGCCTAACACTTTTTTTTTTTTTAAGTGTTTCCTTATTTATTTTTGGTTTAACTGCATCTTTGTTTCTGCGCACTAGCTTTCTCTATTTATGGTGAGTCAAGGCTAGTTTTCCTTGCAATACACGGGCTTTTAACGTAGTAGCTTCTCTTGCTGTGGAGCATGGGCTCTGTGGCATGTGGAATCTTCCCAGACCAGGGATGGAATCCATATCCCCTGTACTGGCAGGGCGATTCTTATCTACTATACCACCAGGAAAGTCCTTGGAACATGTATTTTAGGTAATGAAGTTTAATGGTCATCTAAGCTCATTTTCTCCATAAGACACATAACAGTTTTCTTACACTTAGCAACAGTAGCTAGGCACTTCAGCATTATGCTTATGAGTCGTCGAAAAGAGGAAAATCACCAACAAAATGCTGAAAACATGTTGCTAATTAGACAGCAAAAAAAGTCATCTATTTACATTGTAGGAGTTTCAACAAGAAGGCAGGGATTTTCTTCAGCTTCTTTTGATGTGTTCCAGGTGACTCGGGTTTTATACTGTTTTGAACATACACACCCATGTCTGTGAGTGACCTTGAAAATTCTTGGAAATACTGCTTTTGGAGCAGCAAATAGGTTTTCATGAGTAGGTGAGTTCATAGATATGGAATGTGTGAATAATGAGGATTAACTGAAGCATTCTCTTGTTGATGGATATTTGTTTTGTGTCAGTTGATGTAATGAACTAAACTGCTAGGAACATTAAAAGAGACATCTCTGTGAGGACATATCTTTTCATTTCTTAGGTAAATACCTGGGAGCAGAATTGCTGTGTCAAAGGATAGGCGTATACTTAGCTTTAAGAGATGGATGTAATTTTTGTTAATGGGTTTTGCTAGTGTACACTCCTTCCTACTTCTTAAGTGGTTGTTGGGCTCCTATGACCTTAAACAATACTGGAGGAACCTCTAGAGCCAATGAACCATGGCCTGAATTAGAAAAACTGGCTTTTCAATGATTTTCTGAGAGAAAATATCTCCCTACCTCAGGTTTCCTCATGTGCCAGAAGCCTTGCTTCACATACTTCCAACAGTCATGATAGGAACTGACATGATTGGAGCTCAGAGGTTCCAGGGGTGTCCTGGGCAGCTGGCAGCACAGTTCCCGTGGGAATGAGGACTCTGGCATGTGTCTTTCCTTCATGATGTAATTACTGACTCTCGGGAATTTCATATGGTGAACATGGATATAAAAATGTCCTGCAGCTTCCTGTGGAAATCTGTCAGGGTGCCCCCCGTAGAATCTCATTTCAATAGATTCAAGTTTTTGGAGGGTGACTTGATAACCGCTAAGAAATGTAATATGATTTAGGAAGCTGTTGCTGTATAAATATACATGTTACAGGTAAAGGTATGTATTATAGCATCATTATACTGGTGAAAAACTGGAGAAGATACAATGTTCTTGAGCAGGCACTCAATAATTAAATGATAGCTGTTTTCATAAGGTGAATATTTAATAATCACTTGAAATGTGGAGAGTGCTAATATGGAAAGACAATACACACACAAACACACACATAAATATTTAGCAAAAAGAAAGTAGCAAGACAAAACTTGTTGACCAAAGCAGTAAATAAAGTCCATTTAGAGATATGCATGTGTATGACAACATTTCTGTATGGACATAATAGAAATTAATCATAATGTTTAGGAGGGTGAGACTATCAGGAGAGTCATGCATTGGTGCGAGGGATTTTTGTTTCTATTCTCTATAAAATTTTTGCCGAGTTGTTTAAATAGATATGGAATGTGTGAATAATGAGGATTAACTGAAGCATTCTCTTGTTGATGGATATTTGTTTTGTGTCAGTTGATGTAATGAACTAAACTGCTAGGAACATTAAAAGAGACATCTCTGTGAGGACATATCTTTTCATTTCTTAGGTAAATACCTGGGAGCAGAATTGCTGTGTCAAAGGATAGGCGTATACTTAGCTTTAAGAGATGGATGTAATTTTTGTTAATGGGTTTTGCTAGTGTACACTCCTTCCTACTTCTTAAGTGGTTGTTGGGCTCCTATGACCTTAAACAATACTGGAGGAACCTCTAGAGCCAATGAACCATGGCCTGAATTAGAAAAACTGGCTTTTCAATGATTTTCTGAGAGAAAATATCTCCCTACCTCAGGTTTCCTCATGTGCCAGAAGCCTTGCTTCACATACTTCCAACAGTCATGATAGGAACTGACATGATTGGAGCTCAGAGGTTCCAGGGGTGTCCTGGGCAGCTGGCAGCACAGTTCCCGTGGGAATGAGGACTCTGGCATGTGTCTTTCCTTCATGATGTAATTACTGACTCTCGGGAATTTCATATGGTGAACATGGATATAAAAATGTCCTGCAGCTTCCTGTGGAAATCTGTCAGGGTGCCCCCCATAGAATCTCATTTCAATAGATTCAAGTTTTTGGAGGGTGACTTGATAACCGCTAAGAAATGTAATATGATTTAGGAAGCTGTTGCTGTATAAATATACATGTTACAGGTAAAGGTATGTATTATAGCATCATTATACTGGTGAAAAACTGGAGAAGATACAATGTTCTTGAGCAGGCACTCAATAATTAAATGATAGCTGTTTTCATAAGGTGAATATTTAATAATCACTTGAAATGTGGAGAGTGCTAATATGGAAAGACAATACACACACAAACACACACATAAATATTTAGCAAAAAGAAAGTAGCAAGACAAAACTTGTTGACCAAAGCAGTAAATAAAGTCCATTTAGAGATATGCATGTGTATGACAACATTTCTGTATGGACATAATAGAAATTAATCATAATGTTTAGGAGGGTGAGACTATCAGGAGAGTCATGCATTGGTGCGAGGGATTTTTGTTTCTATTCCCTCTATAAAATTTTATATTCTTGCCAGAGTTGTTTTAAATGAAAGTTATTTTTAACAAGGTAGATATAAATATTTTAAATGTTATTTTGCTATTTGATTCAGCATCTCAGCTGTCCTTACTTTAATATACCATTAGTATTTGGGGAAGCCAGTCCTGTGTATTGCTCTTCGGCCTTTGCCTCTCACTTTGGGCAGCTCAGGAAGCTGGTAGCTTTTGGGACCCAAGGGAACATTTGACTGAGCAGCACATGTGGAATGCATGCAGGGTGGAGAGCCTGGCGTGGGCTGTGGCCATCGCAGGCTGGGAGGTTGGCGTGCGTGACAGAGCCTCCCTTCCCTTTCTCTCTTCCCGGGTTCCCATAACTGTGGTCAGAGAGGATGTGGTAGGTGGAGTGCAGAGACTGTCTGGAGTAGATGGGGTTCCTGAGGATTGGGATGAAGGAAAATTTTGGACAGAGGCTATTTTGTGGCCACTGGGTTTTGATGTGTTTTAGAGCCATTTGAGGTATCTTCTGTTTGTGGGTTACTAGGCTCCGTAGGGCTGAATGCAATCAGAGAGACACAGAAGACAGCAGGGTCTGGCCATTTATTGACAGTTTGGTGCCAACCAGGCCTTGAGGAAGGCCAGCTGGGTGTTGAGAAACTCCTGGCCTCTGAGATTTCAAGTTTGCCCATTTACAATATGTCCATGTTATAAATTTGATGAGCCTCAAGAGGGAAAGGCAAACATTTCTCTGACTCTCCTTTCACTGCTTCTCTAGGGATGCTCTGAATTTGGAAAATTTAGTTCCTCAGTGAATAAGTCTCCCTGGGGACACAGAGGTGAAGGAAAGAAGGAGAGAGGCAGACAGAAAGTCATAAGGTGAATATTTAATAATCACTCGAAATGTGGAGAGTGCTAATATGGAAAGACAATACACACACAAACACACACATAAATATTTAGCAAAAAGAAAGTAGCAAGACAAAACTTGTTGACCAAAGCAGTAAATAAAGTCCATTTAGAGATATGCATGTGTATGACAACATTTCTGTATGGACATAATAGAAATTAATCATAATGTTTAGGAGGGTGAGACTATCAGGAGAGTCATGCATTGGTGCGAGGGATTTTTGTTTCTATTCCCTCTATAAAATTTTATATTCTTGCCAGAGTTGTTTTAAATGAAAGTTATTTTTAACAAGGTAGATATAAATATTTTAAATGTTATTTTGCTATTTGATTCAGCATCTCAGCTGTCCTTACTTTAATATACCATTAGTATTTGGGGAAGCCAGTCCTGTGTATTGCTCTTCGGCCTTTGCCTCTCACTTTGGGCAGCTCAGGAAGCTGGTAGCTTTTGGGACCCAAGGGAACATTTGACTGAGCAGCACATGTGGAATGCATGCAGGGTGGAGAGCCTGGCGTGGGCTGTGGCCATCGCAGGCTGGGAGGTTGGCGTGCGTGACAGAGCCTCCCTTCCCTTTCTCTCTTCCCGGGTTCCCATAACTGTGGTCAGAGAGGATGTGGTAGGTGGAGTGCAGAGACTGTCTGGAGTAGATGGGGTTCCTGAGGATTGGGATGAAGGAAAATTTTGGACAGAGGCTATTTTGTGGCCACTGGGTTTTGATGTGTTTTAGAGCCATTTGAGGTATCTTCTGTTTGTGGGTTACTAGGCTCCATAGGGCTGAATGCAATCAGAGAGACACAGAAGACAGCAGGGTCTGGCTATTTATTGACAGTTTGGTGCCAACCAGGCCTTGAGGAAGGCCAGCTGGGTGTTGAGAAACTCCTGGCCTCTGAGGTTTCAAGTTTGCCCATTTACAATATGTCCATGTTATAAATTTGATGAGCCTCAAGAGGGAAAGGGAAACATTTCTCTGACTCTCCTTTCACTGCTTCTCTAGGGATGCTCTGAATTTGGAAAATTTAGTTCCTTAGTGAATAAGTCTCCCTGGGGACACAGAGGTGAAGGAAAGAAGGAGAGAGGCAGACAGAAAGTCATGATTGGGCTCTCACACCACTTTTATCAGTAGGTTTCCCCCTACATTGCTGGTGTGAGATGCTTCCTCTTTTACTGAGCCTGAAGACAGTACTGGTTTTCTGTGACCCATACATCATGCTCAGCAGTCATCAAACAGGGGATACTCAGTGCTGATCCTGGAGCGATAGTGCTTTGCAGTCCAATCCCAATCGCTTGAGGTGAGTGTCTGCTAGGGGTTCCCCCCTGTGAAGGAGTGAGCAAGAGAAGATGAGGATGGGCAGTTCTGAGCTGTGTTTCCATGTAGAAGACATGTGGAACATGAAGAATGGACTAAGGGAGCTGCATGGTGAACCAGCATTTCCTTCAGAGCAGAAAGCTCATTGAGCTTTTCCCAGTGCTGGTGACAGACACAGCTCTCTGACATTACCTCAGTCTCCGCTCTCTCTTCTCTCCCCATTTCTCCCTTTTGTGTGTTTACTATTCTGTAGGGGATCCCCAGAGAAAGATGTCACAGGTTGACCAGAAAAGTCCCCAATAAAGAATGAAAGAGAGTCCTATCCTGTTGGAGAAGAAAAAGCAGGTCAGGATGGATATTCTTTGCTCAGTTATTGAACTGTTCATGATTCATTCACTGATTTATTTACTGAATAAGTGTTAAAAGAATACGTGGTCACTCTGTGTCAGACTCTGTTCTTGGCACCAGAGGTGTAGCAATGCGCAAGAAAGACAAACTTCCCTGAGGTACTTCCTTTTCAGCTTCTGATGAGAGCTAATAAGAGGAAAATACAGCCTAGAGAGAGGACAGAGTGTGAAGGGCACATGGGTAGCTCTAGAGATTCTGGAAGGGCCATTGGATTGGAAACATTTGAGCAATGAGCTGCGTGTGGTGGGGGAAGGAATCAAATTATCCTAAGGACCTCAGGGTGGTCCATTTTGTTTTTTTCTGGCATTTTTCCTTACTTGTAAGACTAGGGAGACAGTGGAAAACATAGATGAGCAGACTTCTCTTTAGGGATGCTCTGAATTTGGAAAATTTAGTTCCTCAGTGAATAAGTCTCCCTGGGGACACAGAGGTGAAGGAAAGAAGGAGAGAGGCAGACAGAAAGTCATGATTGGGCTCTCACACCACTTTTATCAGTAGGTTTCCCCCTACATTGCTGGTGTGAGATGCTTCCTCTTTTACTGAGCCTGAAGACAGTACTGGTTTTCTGTGACCCACATATCATGCTCAGCAGTCATCAAACAGGGGATGCCCAGTGCTGATCCTGGAGCGATAGTGCTTTGTAGTCCAATCCCAATCGCTTGAGGTGAGTGTCTGCTAGGGGTTCCCCTCTGTGAAGGAGTGAGCAAGAGAAGATGAGGATGGGCAGTTCTGAGCTGTGTTTCCATGTAGAAGACATGTGGAACATGAAGAATGGACTAAGGGGGCTGCATGGTGAACCAGCATTTCCTTCAGAGCAGAAAGCTCATTGAGCTTTTCCCAGTCCTGGTGACAGACACAGCTCTCTGACATTACCTCAGTCCCCGCTCTCTCTTCTCTCCCCATTTCTCCCTTTTGTGTGTTTGGTATTCTGTAGGGGATCCCCAGAGAAAGATGTCACAGGTTGACCAGAAAAGTCCCCAATAAAGAATGAAAGAGAGTCCTATCCTGTTGGAGAAGAAAAAGCAGGTCAGGATGGATATTCTTTGCTCAGTTATTGAACTGTTCATGATTCATTCACTGATTTATTTACTGAATAAGTGTTAAAAGAATACGTGGTCACTCTGTGTCAGACTCTGTTCTTGGCACCAGAGGTGTAGCAATGCGCAAGAAAGACAAACTTCCCTGAGGTGCTTCCATTTCAGCTTCTGATGAGAGCTAATAAGAGGAAAATACAGCCTAGAGAGAGGACAGAGTGTGAAGGGCACATGGTAGCTCTAGAGATTCTGGAAGGGCCATTGGATTGGAAACATTTGAGCAATGAGCTGCGTGTGGTGGGGGAAGGAATCAAATTATCCTAAGGACCTCAGGATGGTCCATTTTGTTTTTTTCTGGCATTTTTCCTTACTTGTAAGACTAGGGAGACAGTGGAAAACATAGATGAGCAGACTTTTCCAGGGACGTTTCCATACTTCCTATGGTCCTTAGACCACTGAGGGTTGGAAATAGGGACATACTGCACATTTGGAAGTCTCTTCTTCCTATAACTAGAAATCTGAAGCGCCGGAAGGCCAGCAGATGCTACCTTAAATCAGCTACTTTCTAGTTCCTGGTTCCAGATTATGCAGTAGGGATGGGAGTGATGGAAGTTGGCAAGCAAAGTAAGTTTTCCTTCATTCTGCAGTCCCCTGGTGACAAGAGGAATCAACATCTCTGAACTGGAGATCACAAACTAGAAGCTGCTGAGCCTCTTCCTGCTTGGAGGAGACACATTCACTGAAATAAGAGGTAGAGAGTGACTTCTATCATAAGAATAAGGAGGAAGTGGCAAGTCCACTCCAGAGAGCCAGCTGCCCAGAAGTCAGGAAAAGACTCAATTCTTTGTCTCAGAATAGCTCTTATAACATTGTCCTGAATGGACCCTACCTCCTTGCCTGTCATCCTTCTCAACAAACAGAAACGATGATACAGATAACTGAAATGAAACCTTTAAAGGGAAGATAAGGCCAATGAATCTGTGTTCAAAGGAAACAAGGAGAAGGAACCATGTCTTGGTGTGATTGACTAGGAAAACTTCTTTGTAACTGTTGAGATGCAGCAGTTATTTCAGAATATGGACATAACAGGCCCAGAAGACAGTCTAGGACACTCAGGATAAAAGGGTTCATGCTCTCAATGAGTATGTTGTGGCCAGGCAAGTAGATGGGGTGGCTAGTGATGGTGGCAGAGGTAGAGGCCAAATGTCTAGTGAAGTGAGAGACAAGGTGATTCCTGGGATTGGTGTGCTTTTATGTGTAGAATGGTATTGGTGACTATTTCTTATCTTACTGGAGATACACACTTAAATTCATATATTATATATGTTGTTTATAAAACACTTAGCATCAGCTTTGTACAAGGAATAGTGAAATATGGTCCCTGCAGTTCATTCTGTGGAGCCCTAGAGGAGGAGGGGATATTTGTCAATTTGAGTGTCTTTAGTGCTTTGAAATTAACATCATGCTCTCTTTCCTTTGCCCTCTAGAGTTCAAAAAGAGCAAAAGCACACATCTAAATGTTGCAGAATTACTCTAGTGCCATTGAATTTTATCTCCTTGGCTTCCCTGGCTCTAAGGAACTACACGATATTCTTTTTGCAGCCTTCTTTTTCTTCTACTCTGTGACATTAGTGGGAAACATGGTCATCATCGTGACGGTCTGTGTTGATAAACGTCTTCAGTCCCCCATGTATTTCTTCCTGGGCCACCTCTCTGTCTTGGAGATCCTGATCACATCTGTGGCTGTCCCCCTGATGCTCTGGGGGCTGCTGCTTCCTGGTATGCAGGCAGTATCTTCAACTACCTGTTGTGTGCAACTGTATTTGTATCTGTCTTTGGGAACTTCAGAGTTGTTACTAATAGGAGCGATGGCTGTGGATCGCTATGTGGCTGTCTGTAACCCTCTGCGGTACAGCATTATTATGAACAGCCATACCTGTCTCTGGGTGGTCATTGTGTCCTGGGTGTTTGGGTTCCTGTTTCAAATCTGGCCAGTCTATGCCACATTTCATCTTTCTTTCTGCAAATCAAATATGATAGACCATTTTTACTGTGACCGAGGACAACTGCTGAAACTATCGTGTGATAATAGCCTTTTCACAGAGTTTATTCTTTTTATAATGGCTGTTTTAATTATTTTTGGTTCATTGATCCCTACCATTATCTCCTACACCTACATCGTCTCCACCATCCTCAAGATCCCCTCTGGCTCTGGCCGTAGGAAAGCCTTCTCTACCTGTGCCTCCCACTTCACCTTTGTTGTGATTGGTTATGGAAGTTGCTTGTTCCTGTTTGTGAAACCCAAGCAAACGCAGGCAGCTGAGTACAACAGGGTAGCATCCCTGATGGTGTTAGTGGTGAATCCTTTTTTGAACCCTTTTATCTTCACTCTTCGGAATGACAAATTCATAGAAGCCTTTCGAGATGTCATGAAACACTGCTATCAACTCCTCAAGGATTAGCTGTCTCCTGAGGAGCTCAATGGACTCATTGTCTTGGGCCTGACTAAGCTGGAAGAACTGATTCAACTCTTAAATAATTATTTTTATCTTTAAACAGTTTGTGATCTACAAGGTAATTTTTAAATACCGATATCGCTTCAGTTGGTAAGTGAGTGATACCTACTTGGTAGACCATTACTTTTTAACTGCTTATATTTATTAATACTTATTAATATAGTTAGAATACATCTCACAAAATAAGCTTGACAGCTATACATATACAACATATTGAAAAAAAAAAAAAAAACCACTGAGATGTTTGAAAGGGAAAGGTGTAGAAAAATGTTGATTGTCTCACATGTGACCTAAATGTTTGATTCTAGGTGCTGGGTCATCTTCACCTATGTTGTTCTGTGCTTTTATGGTTTTCCCACTGCAAAAGTTCCCTATGTTACTTCCATGGGTGACCAAGTCCAGCTTCAGGAATCAACATTATTGAGGCTTCTGTCCCTGTCTACAGGGCCTCCCTATAGATTTTCTCAACCAGCAATTGTGTTCCTCCTCTCCTGGCTACTTTCTTTCCTGCTTCCTCTCTCTTTCTGTGGTTCTGGGTCTTTGATTCATTCCTGAGTTCTTCTAATTTCCCCCTCATGCACCCCTAGTTTACCACACTATTATCCAGCTTTCCACAGTTTTGTCCTTCTTCCGTCTCTCCAGCATTCCAACCTCATCATCCTCATAATCAGCATCCTGGTTCCTAATCAATCCCTCATTTCTTATGTCATTAGCACAATTTTATCATCATCTTTATTACAAAAGCATCTTTGTTATCCTTAGTAACAAAACATTGATAACTGATATCAATAGGTGACTGGTTAAATAATGCTTCATCTGAACAATAAAATATTATCCAGCTACAGAAAGATTAAAGAAGCTCTTTCTTAAATGATTATAAACAATCGCTGGTCTATATTGCCAAGTTAGAAAAGTAAAGTACATTGAATTTATTATTCATTCTTTTGTGTTAGTAAGGAGCAGAAATGAGGATAGATTAATATTTGCTTGTATTTTCAAATGGGCACCATCAGAAAAATCTAATAGGTGGTTACGAGTCGGATTATGGTAGTGAGAATCAGCAGGTAGAGTGAGGCAGGAATCAAGACTTTTCAGTGTATACCCTTCAATATTCTTGTTATTATTTTTGTAACCGTACATGTGTATGATGAGAAAAGTTAATGATTGCATTTCTCTTATGTGTCTTAAGACATGTAGTAGTTCAATTTCTTATCCTTTTATGTTTGTATAAATACACACCCAAAATGGAATTGTATAGTATGTGAAATATAATCTCTATAAAATTGTTTCAAAATTTACATTAGAAAAGGGAAATAGGAATAAATGGGACTATCTGTTGGGATAGTGTTGAAATTTTAAATGAGGTTGTTAGGGAAGGTTTGAAAGAGGTGAAATGGTGAGCCATGTGGACATTAGTTAAAGAACATTCCAGGCATAGAAAACAATAAGCAAAAAGATCCCAGGGTAGGCATAAGCAAGATGCTGGAATGGAGTCAGCCAAGATGAGTAAGAGAAAACAACATCAGAGAGGTAATTGAGATTTAGGTCATGTAAAGCCTTGTAAGCCTTTTGGAAATGTTTGCTTTTTCTAAGAGTGAGTGGGAAAACCATTGCAAGGTGTTGAAGAAGAGTGATGGAATCTAATATTTTAATAAGATTATTCTGACTCCTGGATACACAATCGATTAAGGACGGTAAGAAAGAAGGAGGAAGATCAGTTAACTTTTGCTATATGAGACACAAGCACAAAGCCCCAGTGAGGTACAACAATAAGCTTTTGTTTCCATGCCTTAGTGTTTCAGTTTATCTAGGCTTGGTTTAGCTAGTGGCTCTGTTAGGAGGGTTTATCTATGAGTTAAAGAATTGGATGGTAGTGGGGTAATCTAGACTGGGCTTAGATTTTTTCTCTAATAATGGCAGAACACAAGAAAACACAGGTGAAATACTAGGAGCCTCTTAAGACCTGGGCTCAGATCTGGCATGCTGAAACTTCAGTCTCATTGTGTTGTTCAAAGCCAGTTATATGGGAAAACCCCCAAATCAAGGTGCTGCTGAAGGAAATGAGGACAGGCAGAGGCTGAACAAGACGGCTTTAATGTTTCTCCTGGCTTGACTAAATTTAAGCTGGGTTTCTTTCTGACTCTAAGCCCCTAGGCTTCTCTTTTTTTCCAGTATTTGTATTAGAACGGCTTGCAATTGCAAAATCTTTTTCTGACCCTTTGAGATGCAAATTAAAAAAAAAAAAAACTTCTTGCCAATTTTAGGACAATTTTCTTGTGACTTGGGAGCATCCCTTTGAAATGTAATCATGAAGGATCCCCAGTTGAGTGCAGGCCTGAGTTCCCTTTCCTTTTGTGATAATCTTGAACAGTCTTTTTGCCTGTTTAACTCTGTCCATAGCAGTTTTTGCTTTGACAGGGGTGAAGAGATTAAATATTTTAATTTGGCACAGGGGCCTTTACAATAACCTTGGTAAGTAAGAGCCAACTCATTGGAAAAGAGTTTACTCTGCTGTTACTTAGTCTGTACCGAGGGAAACTCAGGAAATGAAATAGGACAAACAGAAGGCAAAGGCTGGAAGATGCGGCTTCTGGAGGTGGGGAGGGCTTTTAGCAGGGACAATGGGCAAGGCTGCCTATACCTGATGCTGTAATCAGGAAGGGTTCATTTTGAATTTATACTGGATCTGATTCTGTGACTTTAACCCGTACTTTACTACTTTTGTTATTATAAGCATACATGATGTCCTGCCTTAAGGAGATAACCTGAGCTACCCACCTGTGAAGGACTATAAGGAAGTGAAGCTAGCACATTCCCCTGCCTGAGGCTTGCCATTCTAGGGGCCATTTGCAGAGATTGAATAGTCTTTTCACTTTGTTTTCTCCCATGCCTTCCCCCCATCTCTGATCCATAAAATAACCTGGTATCCAGGCCCTACAAGGTGGTTACTTTGAGGTGCCAGCCTGCCATCTTCTGGGTCAGCTGACTTCTGAATGAAGTCCATTCCTAGTCCCAACACCTCGTCTTGGATGCACTGACTTACTATCTGGTGAGCAGAGCAAGCTTGGATTCAGTAAAAAGGTCTGCAGTCACCGATTAGTACTGATTTGTCAACATACGAGGACAGGAATCAGTGACGTTAGTCATGGAACTAGTAGGTCACACAGAGAGGATGGGGAGTCTGTGTGTAAGCCAGAACCAAGGGAAGCGTGGCACCGACATTTTATTCCCATATTGTAAATGAGTAAACAGGTTCTGAAAAGTGGCGTCTCGCCTACATTCAGCTTCTTGCAAATTAAAGAGCCACTTCTTGGATGAACATCTCAACTTCAAAACTTCCACAATGCGTGTCCCCCATTGTTTATTGCTGTTGAGAGCCACACACAATGTGGATCCTAATTCATACATATCTACAAGTTTTGTGAGCTGGGTATTACGGCTCTGTATTATAGATAAGGTAATTAAGGCACAGAATGGGTAAGAAATCTGTACAGATTGACGTATTATATTGGATAATCAAAACTCTAATCCAATAGTTTATTAAATTTCCATTTAAAAAAAAAATACCTCTGCTGCCCAATAAGGCCACAGTTACTTACCCTTTTAAGGATTCAGCAACCCTCCCCCATTCTCCAGTGAAATAAAAGTCACTAAATCATGTCAGATTCTTTTGTGACCCATGGACTGTAGGCCACCAGACTGCTCTGCCCATCGGATTCTCCAGGCAAGAAAACTGGAGTTGGTGGCCATTTTCTCCTCTAGGGGACTCTTTCTGACCCAGGGATCGAACCTAGGTCTCCTACATTGCCTGTGGATTCTTTCCCGTCTGAGCCACCAAGGAAACATTCTCCAGTAATAAATTTAAACCTAAGTCCAGATACTCAGTCTCTGCTCTCCGCACCCCCAGCCTCACCCCAGCCCACTGTGGTTAGAACTTGGCGTGGAAGTACTGCCTCATCTTGGGGAAAAATTGAGCTGCCCACTGGGGAAACCACTCAGTGTCCACATTTCCTGACTATAAAAGTCATAAAACAGGAAGTGTGGCAACCTCATTCCTCCCTTTGCATAACAGAAGGGTTGTGGTTTTCCTGTTGCTTGTCTGAAGTCCATTCTTCTGGGTCAGCTGACTTCTGAATGAAGTCCATTCCTAGTCCCAACACCTCGTCTTGGATGCACTGACTTACTATCTGGTGAGCAGAGCAAGCTTGGATTCAGTAAAAAGGTCTGCAGTCACCGATTAGTACTGATTTGTCAACATACGAGGACAGGAATCAGTGACGTTAGTCATGGAACTAGTAGGTCACACAGAGAGGATGGGGAGTCTGTGTGTAAGCCAGAACCAAGGGAAGCGTGGCACTGACATTTTATTCCCATATTGTAAATGAGTAAACAGGTTCTGAAAAGTGGCGTCTCGCCTACATTCAGCTTCTTGCAAATTAAAGAGCCACTTCTTGGATGAACATCTCAACTTCAAAACTTCCACAATGCGTGTCCCCCATTGTTTATTGCTGTTGAGAGCCACACACAATGTGGATCCTAATTCATACATATCTACAAGTTTTGTGAGCTGGGTATTACGGCTCTGTATTATAGATAAGGTAATTAAGGCACAGAATGGGTAAGAAATCTGTACAGATTGACGTATTATATTGGATAATCAAAACTCTAATCCAATAGTTTATTAAATTTCCATTTAAAAAAAAAATACCTCTGCTGCCCAATAAGGCCACAGTTACTTACCCTTTTAAGGATTCAGCAACCCTCCCCCATTCTCCAGTGAAATAAAAGTCACTAAATCATGTCAGATTCTTTTGTGACCCATGGACTGTAGGCCACCAGACTGCTCTGCCCATCGGATTCTCCAGGCAAGAAAACTGGAGTTGGTGGCCATTTTCTCCTCTAGGGGACTCTTTCTGACCCAGGGATCGAACCTAGGTCTCCTACATTGCCTGTGGATTCTTTCCCGTCTGAGCCACCAAGGAAACATTCTCCAGTAATAAATTTAAACCTAAGTCCAGATACTCAGTCTCTGCTCTCCGCACCCCCAGCCTCACCCCAGCCCACTGTGGTTAGAACTTGGCGTGGAAGTACTGCCTCATCTTGGGGAAAAATTGAGCTGCCCACCGGGGAAACCACTCAGTGTCCACATTTCCTGACTATAAAAGTCATAAAACAGGAAGTGTGGCAACCTCATTCCTCCCTTTGCATAACAGAAGGGTTGTGGTTTTCCTTTTGCTTGTCTGAATCCTGGGGCTCAGAACTCTGTTCATTTACTACACATGCAGCCTCCCCTTCCTTCCCTGTAGCACTTGTTCTTCACCAACACCACCAGAGCTTGTATCTCCATTGAGCTCTCATTTCATTCCAACATCCTTTCCACCAAAACACAAACTATAAAGTTGGCCAAAAATTCATTTAGGGAAAACCCTGAATGAAAACTTTCGGGGCAGCCCAATGCATCTAATAACCTCCTTCAAGCAAGTTCTAACACATAATGTATTACTTCATTTTTAAACATTGTAAGTGTCTATGCTAATTCTTCCAAAATTATGAAGCCTAGGAATATAGGAACAGAGCTCAGTGTTATAATTAAATACAAAGCTGCCATCTATTTAATTTGGTATGCATAAAGTTATATAGACAATCACTGTAGTATGCTGTCATTAGACATAAATGGTGAGCAGTTTATTTAGGTTTGACTGTAATTTCTATTAGTTTTATATCGTCTTCCCTTATGGCTTAGTATTTGTTGAATTAAAACACATACACATCTCTTTTCTCTTTTCCATGTGGTGAGGAGGGTCTACAGTTGATGTCCTCCTGCAAGCACAGAGAACAGACAGGATGTTCCAAGGATTTTTCTAGCTTTTTCTTGCCTTTCTTTCAGTATGGCCAAATAAACTCTGTTTCCTCTTGCATGTGGTTTTCATGTGTCCCTGGTACTTCCTTTCTACCAGATGCCCACACCTCATCTCCACCCAGTGTCTCTTTGAGCATCCCTCTTCCTTTTCTGCTCCGTGGTCAGCTGGACCAGTCCTGGGTGAGTGTGATGCCAAAGATGCCAACCAGCGCTGGCATCTTTGGGGTCAGTAGATTGTACCTGGCAGCAAGATCTGTCTAGAACTGCAGGCAGGAATATATTGTGACTACTGGGGCCCAAGAAACTGTTCCAAATTCTTAAAATATACTCATCAGGTCATCAAAATCCATTAAAATGGAGATTCAGGCCAAGACCAAGTAAATGTTTAGCGTATTTCTTTAGGACTTTGCAGAAGAACAGAGACTCAGTTCTCTGAAGCGTGGTCATCTTGGTGGTTAGGTAGTCTTCAGAGAGGTTTCCTAGCAGATTCCTACCCTGCCCAGCCCCCTTGCCGTTCCCGTGAACAGTGCTATTCTAGCTCATTGGCCAAGCCCATTCCCAGGCCTGGCTTCAAGATAGACTGAAGAGGGCCTCTGCTGTCCCTCCCCCAGCCAACTGGGGGGCACGTGAACAGAGGTCTCTTGGGAACAGAGGTGAACTCCAGAAGCTGAATTTATCCGTCTTCCACCCTTGCTATTCTCTAAATAACGTTCACAGCTGCTCAGTCTGCAGTTTCTCCCTGGTAGTATGTTCATGTGCTCTGAGGACAAAACAAAGCCTTTTTGATCAGTCAGAAGGCCCTCCAGGTTCTGTTAGAAGTCATATTGACTTGGTCATTTTTGGCATAAAGTTATATAGACAATCACTGTAGTATGCTGTCATTAGACATAAATGGTGAGCAGTTTATTTAGGTTTGACTGTAATTTCTATTAGTTTTATATCGTCTTCCCTTATGGCTTAGTATTTGTTGAATTAAAACACATACACATCTCTTTCTCTTTTCCATGTGGTGAGGAGGGTCTACAGTTGATGTCCTCCTGCAAGCACAGAGAACAGACAGGATGTTCCAAGGATTTTTCTAGCTTTTTCTTGCCTTTCTTTCAGTATGGCCAAATAAACTCTGTTTCCTCTTGCATGTGGTTTTCATGTGTCCCTGGTACTTCCTTTCTACCAGATGCCCACACCTCATCTCCACCCAGTGTCTCTTTGAGCATCCCTCTTCCTTTTCTGCTCCGTGGTCAGCTGGACCAGTCCTGGGTGAGTGTGATGCCAAAGATGCCAACCAGCGCTGGCATCTTTGGGGTCAGTAGATTGTACCTGGCAGCAAGATCTGTCTAGAACTGCAGGCAGGAATATATTGTGACTACTGGGGCCCAAGAAACTGTTCCAAATTCTTAAAATATACTCATCAGGTCATCAAAATCCATTAAAATGGAGATTCAGGCCAAGACCAAGTAAATGTTTAGCGTATTTCTTTAGGACTTTGCAGAAGAACAGAGACTCAGTTCTCTGAAGCGTGGTCATCTTGGTGGTTAGGTAGTCTTCAGAGAGGTTTCCTAGCAGATTCCTACCCTGCCCAGCCCCCTTGCCGTTCCCGTGAACAGTGCTATTCTAGCTCATTGGCCAAGCCCATTCCCAGGCCTGGCTTCAAGATAGACTGAAGAGGGCCTCTGCTGTCCCTCCCCCAGCCAACTGGGGGGCACGTGAACAGAGGTCTCTTGGGAACAGAGGTGAACTCCAGAAGCTGAATTTATCCGTCTTCCACCCTTGCTATTCTCTAAATAACGTTCACAGCTGCTCAGTCTGCAGTTTCTCCCTGGTAGTATGGTCATGTGCTCTGAGGACAAAACAAAGCCTGTTGATCAGTCAGAAGGCCTCAGTTCTGTAGAAGCAGGCCTCATCTCTGTACCAACTGAGTTGGCTCCATCAAACTGAGTCTGTTTCCCAGATATATTAATAGTGTCCAGATCCTCAAAGTGGAATACAGAAGCTGGGGGACCAACAGGCAAGTAGCTCTACTAGTAGATAGAGGGATAATGGGATCATTTGATCAGTTGACCTGTGCAGATCTAAAGTCACAGGTGTGACTCTCACAGGAAATAGGGTCAACAAGGAATTGCTGGCTCAGAATGAGGAGTTTGGCCTCAGCAGTGTGTCTGCAAGTATATTTGTGGAGGGCCCCGTTCTTTAGCCCTGAGGAGTTGTTGGGGATCCTCCAGTGACCTGTGGAAGACAGACATGGGAATTTGATGTTCTGTATCTCCAGGACCAGTCCCAATTGCCAATATGCTCTTTTGCTGTTTCCCTAAGTATACTCGTTCTTGTCGGAGGCCACAGAACTGCGTCATTGGGCTCTCTTCTCGCAGATTGAGCGGTAGTTGATGTCACACGAAACAGCATCAAATGTTTTTGTTAGGCCTATGGTCACACAGTGGAAATGCTGACCCGGATTGGTAACACTAGTTGGGAAAAGAAAGAGTGGTTAAGGCTTATCATTTCAGTCCTGCTTTTCATAATTCTGGTCCCCCCTCAGCATCCCCAAATCCAGCTCAAAAACAGATGCTTTCCTGTCAGCTCTCCTGAGAGGTTTTATAGATGCACAGTCTTGGATTAACCCATTCTGGTTACAAACATCTTATAGGTCATCTGACCCCTTTTCTCCCAGACAGAATGGTTTAGTGCTGGCACAGCATTATGCTTTCAGCAGGAGTACCGAGAGGAGAAAGAGGAAGGAGATTTCTCTTTCTAGCTTGGCCAAGCCCATTCCCAGGCCTGGCTTCAAGATAGACTGAAGAGGGCCTCTGCTGTCCCTCCCCCAGCCAACTGGGGGGCACGTGAACAGAGGTCTCTTGGGAACAGAGGTGAACTCCAGAAGCTGAATTTATCCGTCTTCCACCCTTGCTATTCTCTAAATAACGTTCACAGCTGCTCAGTCTGCAGTTTCTCCCTGGTAGTATGGTCATGTGCTCTGAGGACAAAACAAAGCCTGTTGATCAGTCAGAAGGCCTCAGTTCTGTAGAAGCAGGCCTCATCTCTGTACCAACTGAGTTGGCTCCATCAAACTGAGTCTGTTTCCCAGATATATTAATAGTGTCCAGATCCTCAAAGTGGAATACAGAAGCTGGGGGACCAACAGGCAAGTAGCTCTACTAGTAGATAGAGGGATAATGGGATCATTTGATCAGTTGACCTGTGCAGATCTAAAGTCACAGGTGTGACTCTCACAGGAAATAGGGTCAACAAGGAATTGCTGGCTCAGAATGAGGAGTTTGGCCTCAGCAGTGTGTCTGCAAGTATATTTGTGGAGGGCCCCGTTCTTTAGCCCTGAGGAGTTGTTGGGGATCCTCCAGTGACCTGTGGAAGACAGACATGGGAATTTGATGTTCTGTATCTCCAGGACCAGTCCCAATTGCCAATATGCTCTTTTGCTGTTTCCCTAAGTATACTCGTTCTTGTCGGAGGCCACAGAACTGCGTCATTGGGCTCTCTTCTGCAGATTGAGCGGTAGTTGATGTCACACGAAACAGCATCAAATGTTTTTGTTAGGCCGATGGTCACACAGTGGAAATGCTGACCCGGATTGGTAACACTAGTTGGGAAAAGAAAGAGTGGTTAAGGCTTATCATTTCAGTCCTGCTTTTCATAATTCTGGTCCCCCCTCAGCATCCCCAAATCCAGCTCAAAAACAGATGCTTTCCTGTCAGCTCTCCTGAGAGGTTTTATAGATGCACAGTCTTGGATTAACCCATTCTGGTTACAAACATCTTATAGGTCATCTGACCCCTTTTCTCCCAGACAGAATGGTTTAGTGCTGGCATAGCATTATGCTTTCAGCAGGAGTACCGAGAGGAGAAAGAGGAAGGAGATTTCTCTTTCTTTCCTGGGTGCCAGGTGGCTTTATGAAAAACTTGGCTGACCCTTTCATGCCTCTTTTTCTGTCATTCAGTCTCTTTAAGTCAGACTACAAAGAGGCTGGTTTCATGGAAAGGTAGTAAGTTTTGGAGCCGAGTAGATGCAGGGTTGAATGGCAGCTCTACCGTGTCCTGGCTTTGTGATATTCAACACATTTCTAAGCCTCCCATCCTCAGTTCACCTGTCTGTTAAATGGGAACCAATAAAGGCTTTTTCTGTAGCATCATTGTGAATACTACAGGGATTGCCTTGTGTAAAGTGCTTAGCAAGTGGCTGGCATTTAGTAGGCACTGGATGGCTATTCACTTACTCCTCTCTGAGAGAAGCCAGTTCCAGTCTGGGGAACTAACTCACTTTCTGTCTGACTCGCTATCTTCGCAGGCCCACTGGGAATGTCTTGTTCTCCACCACGGCTGTGTCCATGGAAGGATACATAGGAAATAGTTCTTGGAAGTTACAATTCAGTAGCTTTAAGGTATAGACAAGTTATTTATCATGAAATTTCTTTAGATAAAGAAAGGTTTAGACAAAGCTTTAGATAAAGAAACTACATCTGTGGAACTTGTAAGAATTTAGTAAAAAAATATGATCTCTGGGTTAAAAGATATTACGATATATATCAAACATGGTATGCTTGTGGATTTGTTTGGATCTTGATTTGAACAAAATAATTTGTTGCATGAATAGTCCTCTTTACTTAGAAATACTTGATATTTTCCATAATAAACATCTGAAAGATGTGTTTCTTGGAATAAGTGTGTTGGAATCAAGGCTGCTGACCCGGATTGGTAACACTAGTTGGGAAAAGAAAGAGTGGTTAAGGCTTATCATTTCAGTCCTGCTTTTCATAATTCTGGTCCCCTCAGCATCCCCAAATCCAGCTCAAAAACAGATGCTTTCCTGTCAGCTCTCCTGAGAGGTTTTATAGATGCACAGTCTTGGATTAACCCATTCTGGTTACAAACATCTTATAGGTCATCTGACCCCTTTTCTCCCAGACAGAATGGTTTAGTGCTGGCACAGCATTATGCTTTCAGCAGGAGTACCGAGAGGAGAAAGAGGAAGGAGATTTCTCTTTCTTTCCTGGGTGCCAGGTGGCTTTATGAAAAACTTGGCTGACCCTTTCATGCCTCTTTTTCTGTCATTCAGTCTCTTTAAGTCAGACTACAAAGAGGCTGGTTTCATGGAAAGGTAGTAAGTTTTGGAGCCGAGTAGATGCAGGGTTGAATGGCAGCTCTACCGTGTCCTGGCTTTGTGATATTCAACACATTTCTAAGCCTCCCATCCTCAATTCACCTGTCTGTTAAATGGGAACCAATAAAGGCTTTTTCTGTAGCATCATTGTGAATACTACAGGGATTGCCTTGTGTAAAGTGCTTAGCAAGTGGCTGGCATTTAGTAGGCACTGGATGGCTATTCACTTACTCCTCTCTGAGAGAAGCCAGTTCCAGTCTGGGGAACTAACTCACTTTCTGTCTGACTCGCTATCTTCGCAGGCCCACTGGGAATGTCTTGTTCTCCACCACGGCTGTGTCCATGGAAGGATACATAGGAAATAGTTCTTGGAAGTTACAATTCAGTAGCTTTAAGGTATAGACAAGTTATTTATCATGAAATTTCTTTAGATAAAGAAAGGTTTAGACAAAGCTTTAGATAAAGAAACTACATCTGTGGAACTTGTAAGAATTTAGTAAAAAAATATGATCTCTGGGTTAAAAGATATTACGATATATATCAAACATGGTATGCTTGTGGATTTGTTTGGATCTTGATTTGAACAAAATAATTTGTTGCATGAATAGTCCTCTTTACTTAGAAATACTTGATATTTTCCATAATAAAAAATTCACCTGAAAGATGTGTTTCTTGGAATAAGTGTGTTGGAATCAAGGAGAGGAAGAGAACATAGAACTAAGTTCAGCCTTTGTGCTGTTCCAAGGCAAACCCACTGAAGCTTAGGTCTAGTCTCTTGAAGCAAACCAAGATCCCAGAAAAAGATGGGATGTTCACGTACTTGCCATTAAATACAGCGTTGTTGATCCAGCGCCACCTTTTCTCTGTAGGTTGGTATCGTAAGCCAATAAAATATTTCTCAGGACCAGCTATGTCCTGGAGAAACCTCTAGGAATTAAAAAAGAGATAAAACAGTTCAACAAAAAGTTCTTTTCTGTAGCCTCCTTTGTGCCAACAGAGTCATGATTAAATCTGATTCTGAGAACAAGGAAGGCTAGTAAGGGCTGGATGTCACTGGCACTGCCTATAACCCCAGAGAAGTGGTTTTCACTGTACACAGAGTGTCAAGCATGCGGAGGTCTTGTTAAAACATAGATTGCTGGACTCTGGTTTAGTAAATCTGGTGTAAGGGACCAAGAGTTTGCATTCCTAACACATTCCCAGGTGATGCTGATGCTTTGAACATGGAAGAGGAGGGTGCTATATGATCTATAAAAGGGTCATTTCAAATACACCTTTATCTGATCTACTCTGCATAGGCTTGTTTTCATTGCCAGAAGTTTTACATTCCCAATGAGACTGGATCAGGTGAATTCCTGAGTACTTGGCAAGGGAAAATGGAGATTTAAAAATGTGTTGCTCAAGCAGATAATGCCACAAGAAATAATCTGTGTTTAGGGGGAGCACTTGCCAAAATGACGCTGATCTTAGACATCTTAGCTTCTTCATTAAATTAATGGGTCACAAATCACTCTGGTCAAAAACCTGGGAGTCCCCTGGACTGTCCTGTATTCTTCATCTTCCTCCCATTATCAGTGGCTGTCCAAGTCCACCTGAATATTCTCTCCATCCCTATGTTTATTGCCTTTATTCCTCCTTCCCTAATATTTTTCCCTGAAATATTTCATAATTTTTAAAAATTAGTTACCAAGTTTACTCACTTAATTAAAAAAATTTTTTTGAGTATCTGTTGTGTGTCAGGCATTGTAATAGGTTGGATATATAGAAAAAAATTATTTTTCTTTAAAAAAATTATGATCTAAAATAGGTTGGCAAGCTATGGGAAGTGGGTTAAATTCAGACTGGAACACATTTTTGTAAACAAGGTTTTACTGGAACAAGCCATGGCAATTTGTTATATATCATCTGTAGCCACTTTTGAACTATGATGGTGTGATTAAGTAGTTGTGACCAGCGCCACCTTTTCTCTGTAGGTTGGTATCGTAAGCCAATAAAATATTTCTCAGGACCAGCTATGTCCTGGAGAAACCTCTAGGAATTAAAAAAGAGATAAAACAGTTCAACAAAAAGTTCTTTTCTGTAGCCTCCTTTGTGCCAACAGAGTCATGATTAAATCTGATTCTGAGAACAAGGAAGGCTAGTAAGGGCTGGATGTCACTGGCACTGCCTATAACCCCAGAGAAGTGGTTTTCACTGTACACAGAGTGTCAAGCATGCGGAGGTCTTGTTAAAACATAGATTGCTGGACTCTGGTTTAGTAAATCTGGTGTAAGGGACCAAGAGTTTGCATTCCTAACACATTCCCAGGTGATGCTGATGCTTTGAACATGGAAGAGGAGGGTGCTATATGATCTATAAAAGGGTCATTTCAAATACACCTTTATCTGATCTACTCTGCATAGGCTTGTTTTCATTGCCAGAAGTTTTACATTCCCAATGAGACTGGATCAGGTGAATTCCTGAGTACTTGGCAAGGGAAAATGGAGATTTAAAAATGTGTTGCTCAAGCAGATAATGCCACAAGAAATAATCTGTGTTTAGGGGGAGCACTTGCCAAAATGACGCTGATCTTAGACATCTTAGCTTCTTCATTAAATTAATGGGTCACAAATCACTCTGGTCAAAAACCTGGGAGTCCCCTGGACTGTCCTGTATTCTTCATCTTCCTCCCATTATCAGTGGCTGTCCAAGTCCACCTGAATATTCTCTCCATCCCTATGTTTATTGCCTTTATTCCTCCTTCCCTAATATTCTTCCCTGAAATATTTCATAATTTTTAAAAATTAGTTACCAAGTTTACTCACTTAATTAAAAAAATTTTTTTGAGTATCTGTTGTGTGTCAGGCATTGTAATAGGTTGGATATATAGAAAAAAATTATTTTTCTTTAAAAAAATTATGATCTAAAATAGGTTGGCAAGCTATGGGAAGTGGGTTAAATTCAGACTGGAACACATTTTTGTAAACAAGGTTTTACTGGAACAAGCCATGGCAATTTGTTATATATCATCTGTAGCCACTTTTGAACTATGATGGTGTGATTAAGTAGTTGTGACAGAGAATATATAACCTGAAAAGTGTAAAATATATACTATCTATCTATTTTTTAAAAAAATATCTGTTTACCCATGATCTAAAAGAAGGGTTCTTAGCCCTTTACCTTCTTGCTGGAAGCTAGGGATGATTTCTATGTGGATCTATAATACCAATGGAATTTTATTCAAAATATTATGCTTATGTAATGTTTCTGGAAAGAGATGTATAGATTTCATCACCATTTCTAAAGCATCAGTGATTCCCACCAAGCTGAAGATCCACAGATATAATAAAAGAAGGTAAATGAGTTGACCAGCATAATAAGGTATTCCAGGTGTAGAGCTTTTAAGAAACATGTATTAGATATGGCCCAGGGGGTGACTTCCCCACTGGCTTAGAAATAAAGAGTCCACTTGCAGTGCGGGAACTGTGGAAGATGCAGGTTTGATCCTTGGGTCAGAAAGATCCCCTGGAGGAGGGTGTGGCAACCCACTCCATATTCTTGCCTGGAGAATCCCTTGGATAGACAAGTTTGGCAGGCAATAGTCCATAGGGTCACTGAGAATTGAACATGATTGAAGTGATTTAGCACACATACATGGCTCAGGGAGAAAGGAGAAAGTGATCAATTCTAACCTGTATTTGGGGATCAATGTAAAGACTACAGATAAGGTAATACTTGAGATGGGTTAGGGGAGATAGCTATTGTCAGGCAAGTGCTAGGGAGGTTGTGGGTCAGGATTGGACTTCCTGGAAGAGGGAGCAGACCACGGGCAGACTGAAGTGCAGTCTGGAGCATCTGTGGAACCACAAGGTGTTTACATATATTTACATATTAATTAATATACATATATAATTAATATATGTGTATGCAGTAAACCTTTCCATAATTGCAATTATATAATTGTGTAGGATGGGGCTCACCCTACTCCAGTTGTTGTTGGGATTCTCCAGGCAAGAATACTGGAGTGGGTTGCCATGACTTCCTTCCGGGGATTTTCCTGATCAAGGGACCAAACCCAGGTCTCTTATATCTCCTGCATTGGCAAGTGGGTTATTAACCACTAGTGTCACCTGGGAAGTCACAGCATGATATCAGCAAACAGAGTTTGAAAGAGAGGCAACTGAAAACTAAAATTATGGCCTAAAATTGAGTCACTCTGTCATGTCTGACTTTGCAGTCCCCTGGACTGTAGCCCACCAAGCTTCTCTGTCCATGGGACTCTCCAGGCAAGAAAACTGGAGTGAGTTGCCATTTCCTACTCCAGGGGATCTTCACAACTCAGGGATTGAACTTCATCTCTTGCATCTGTCTCCTGCATTGACAGACAGATTCTCTACCACTAGCTCCACCTTGGAAGGCCTAAAATTGACAAGTGTGTGGGTTTCGAACTTAGAGAGATCTCAGATCAATTCCATGTGCTGTCATTTAACAGGTGTATGACCTTGATCAAATTATTTTTCTATGCCCTAGCTGTTTTTTTTTTAAATTTTACTCTAAGCATGAAATTCACTTTTTTAACATTAATTTTATTGGAATATAGTTCATTTCCTAGTTTTCCCATGTATAAAATATGAAGAACGATAACAGAATTGTTATGATAAAAATAGATGGGTTTTTTTTACATTACTAATTTTCTTTCTTTCTTTTTTTTTTTTAACTAATTTTCTTAATTAAGACCCTCTGTATTTATTAGGCTGACTGAGATCAAATATTAGCATCTCATATCTGTGAAGAATTCTATAGTTTTAAAAGCTTTGTACACATCAGCTCGTTTTGTCATTCCCTGCATTTTAAATGTCCTGGCCCCTCCCCAGCACACTGCTTGTGGGAGAGGCCATAGAGTAGATTTCATTAGCTCAAATAGGCCTGAGGAACACACCCCACTGCTGTTGGGAAGAGTCTCCAGCCTCCTCTCCAACCCACCCCCACCCAGCACCTGCTCCACGAATCAACTCAGCCCCTCCCACTGAGGCTGGTGCAGGGGTTGCTGCTTTTGTGTACCATTCTATGCCCTCACCAGTTTCTCTGGAGTGTCGACAATGGCCAGCGTGGATCCTCCTCTTTTGCAAAAGTTTATGGTCTTGTTCCAAGATAATTCCGATTTGGACAATAAAAAGCATCTTCCTTGAAGAAAATCCCACCCCCTGGGACAGGCTAAAGAAATAAAAGAGAGTATGAGGTTAGTGGTTCTGGGTATGCACCTTGGAAGTGAGTCATAAGACAGTAAAATGCAGGCTTATTTATATTTATTGCATCAATACAGTCATCTTCAATTCAGAAAGACATTTCATCCACTTTTGTCTCAGATTCCCTGTCCATAAGGTGAAGGGAATGATTATAAGGCCTTTGTGGCTCTGCTGAGTAAAAAGTTTTATAAGGAAGGAGACAATGGGAAAAACCTCTAAGAATTCACTACCTAAGAACCTGGAGATGAAGAGGGTTATAAGCATGTACTTTACCTGTTCCGTAGCTCTCTGTGGGAATGAAGCTGACAGTGCCGTTCCCAAAAATCTGCGGAACTGAAATGAAAAGAAGACCTGAAGGTAGCCGGATGACAGATAGGACACACAAATGCCACAGCAGCTATTCAGTCCCTGTGGCCCTCGTCTCTGGACAGTGGAGTTAACAAGGAAGTTTTTGCCATTCAGCTAGAATTTTTCAGATATTTTACTTCTTTGAAACTTCCACTCAACTACTGCTATTATTTGACCTGCCCCAGGTCCTATTTTATGTCTTCTTTTGGTGTCTCAAATATACCTTTGACCGGGTGAAATGCCAAGAACAAGAGCAGGAGAAGGGAAGAGGAATAGATGCATCTAGTACCTGAAAGGAGGACTTCCCAGATGGTGCTGGTGGTAAGGAACC
Organism: Tragulus kanchil; assembly: GCA_022376925.1. Classification (NCBI taxonomy): domain Eukaryota; kingdom Metazoa; phylum Chordata; class Mammalia; order Artiodactyla; family Tragulidae; genus Tragulus; species Tragulus kanchil. Next base: position 16,407,450 of record JAIOJX010000030.1, on the reverse strand, counting down.
CACCTACCAATACAGGAATCTTAAGACCACGTGGGTTTGATCCTGGACTGGCAAGATCCCTGGGAGAGGCCATAGAGTAGATTTCATTAGCTCAAATAGGCCTGAGGAACACACCCCACTGCTGTTGGGAAGAGTCTCCAGCCTCCTCTCCAACCCACCCCCACCCAGCACCTGCTCCACGAATCAACTCAGCCCCTCCCACTGAGGCTGGTGCAGGGGTTGCTGCTTTTGTGTACCATTCTATGCCCTCACCAGTTTCTCTGGAGTGTCAACAATGGCCAGCGTGGATCCTCCTCTTTTGCAAAAGTTCATGGTCTTGTTCCAAGATAATTCCGATTTGGACAATAAAAAGCATCTTCCTTGAAGAAAATCCCACCCCCTGGGACAGGCTAAAGAAATAAAAGAGAGTATGAGGTTAGTGGTTCTGGGTATGCACCTTGGAAGTGAGTCATAAGACAGTAGAATGCAGGCTTATTTATATTTATTGCATCAATACAGTCATCTTCAATTCAGAAAGACATTTCATCCACTTTTGTCTCAGATTCCCTGTCCATAAGGTGAAGGGAATGATTATAAGGTCTTTGTGGCTCTGCTGAGTAAAAAGTTTTATAAGGAAGGACACAATGGGAAAAACCTCTAAGAATTCACTACCTAAGAACCTGGAGATGGAGAGGGTTATAAGCATGTACTTTACCTGTTCCGTAGCTCTCTGTGGGAATGAAGCTGACAGTGCCGTTCCCAAAAATCTGCGGAACTGAAATGAAAAGAAGACCTGAAGGTAGCCGGATGACAGATAGGACACACAAATGCCACAGCAGCTATTCAGTCCCTGTGGCCCTCGTCTCTGGACAGTGGAGTTAACAAGGAAGTTTTTGCCATTCAGCTAGAATTTTTCAGATATTTTACTTCTTTGAAACTTCCACTCAACTACTGCTATTATTTGACCTGCCCCAGGTCCTATTTTATGTCTTCTTTTTTGGTGTCTCAAATATACCTTTGACCGGGTGAAATGCCAAGAACAAGAGCAGGAGAAGGGAAGAGGAATAGATGCATCTAGTACCTGAAAGGAGGACTTCCCAGATGGTGCTGGTGGTAAGGAACCCACCTACCAATACAGGAATCTTAAGACCACGTGGGTTTGATCCCTGGACTGGCAAGATCCCCTGGAAGAGGGAAAATCCCATGGACAGAGGATCCTGGCAGGATACGGTTATGGGGTCACAAAGACTGAAGACTGAGCATGTGTGCAAGCACTGAAGGAAAGCTCTCACTTCTTTCTCGTAGGTTTTACAGTGTCATAGTCAAAGAGCGGTTTGGAGCACTTCCCCTGAAGGCTCCACACAACGTCTTTGCTGTTCTCTCCATTGCCGGTGCCCTAAGCACTATGTGAAAACTCATAATCCTGACAGGTAGCTCTTGACTGTTCCATCAGCACTTACCAGCTCTAAGGCGTGTGCTAATTGGAACAAGATTCAGAACTAGCAGCTTTTGACAGGCAAGGAGGCTGATGGACATTCCAGAGATTTCTCTTTTGTTTTTATGGCTATGCCGTGTGGCACGTGGGATCTTAGTTTCTGACCAGGTATTGAACCTGTGCCCCCTGCAGTTAAAGCATAATCTTTTAACCACTGGGACTGCCAGGGAAGTCCAAGATATTTATTTCCTGTGGGCAGAGAGGGGTCCATTTATTTCCTTAAATCCAAAAGAGGAATCAGTAGGCCTCCAAGAACTGTATTATTTGGGGGTGAGGGGACACTGGCTAGCTGAGCAGGCAGCTACAGTGGCTTCAGAGGTTGGTCAAACTTTTCCTCAATGGACCAGTTATTTGTCCATGGTGGTTGAAGACCATTTTGGCTTACCCAGATGCCAAATCAGCTACATACAATTATATATAAAACATATGAGTTAGCATTCACTTTTTATTTGGGTCCCATGTGCAAATGCTGTCTGTAATATAGCATAACCTGGTTGTCATTAAGAATGACTTGGGGATTATAACTGAAGAGAATTGCGTAAACACTTCGAGAGTATTTGTTCCTTTTGGCTCATGCTGCTGGGTGCCTTAGTTGATACAAAGATGAAGAAGAAATTTCTTTCTGATTAAGATGTGGTTAGTAATAGGTGTCATAAGAGGAAGTGAGAAGGAGGTTTTTGGAAAAGCTTCAAGAGGAGGTGGGGTTCATAGGAGGTGGGGTTCATAAGGAGAGCCATGCCTCACTCATGTCTTCTTTCCCCATAGTTTCTGGCATTGGGCTTTGTGCTTTATAGATGATAGTTGACTAGTTCCTCCTGTTTTTAGTTACCTTCTGTGTTTGGTCTAGCATACTGCTTGACACACACAAAAAAGGTGCTGAGTATAATTTTTGATGATTTTTTTGTGGGACATGGGTCTTTTTAAACAATTCTTTGAATGACAGAGTTTATAAAGTGCTTTCACATCACATTACAGTAATTATACACAGATCATCCTCTTTCTCAGGAGGAAAAGAGGGATCTGAAATTTCATGAAGTGTAGTCTTGGTTTCTCATCTCTAAAAGTAAGAGAATTAATTAAAAGATCTTTGTTTTTCTTGGTGTGCCGCATTTAGTTGATCTTTCCAGCTTTATTGAGACATCATTGACATATAACATTGTATAAACTGAATATATACAACATGATGATTTAATGCATGTCTTTATTGCAAAATTGTCAACACAATAAAGTTAGTTGACACCTCTATCACTGCACATAAGCATCGTTTTTGTGTATTGTGAGAACATTGAAGATCTACTCTTTAGCAGCTTCCTCGTATTACCACGTTGTGTATAGGAGTTTTGGAGCTCATTCATCTGATAACAATTAGCAGCTCTTTATGAACTCTTCCTACAGAAGAATTTCTAGGGAAAGGGGGATTTGAAAAAGGTCTTTAACAATTTAGCACAGAAGAATCTGGAAGGAGCAGAGATTATTTTCATGTGCATTACCTGTTCCAGAGCTCCCTGTGGGAATGAAGCTGGCATTATTTTTGCCAAAAATCTGTGAGATTGTGAGGAAAACCAGCTGTTGGCTCATCCCCAGAGTTGGCTGTGCAGTGAATCTAATAGACTGACATCACCATGGGGCTTCTTGGACAGAGCACCTTTCAATGAGACATGTTGAGCTCTCTGACTCTGGTCAGCTAAGATGAGCATGTGTTTTCTGTGGATGTATTCACTCACCCCCCACCCATATTTTCTTCCTGCTCTCTTATGTGGTAGAAAGTGCACCTAGAGATTGGGCCACACGGTAGAGACCTCTTACCCAACTGCTGCCTCCAAATCACATTTCCTTCCTCATTTCTTTCCCACTGGCTTCTGAGGCTGGAGAAGATTTTACTTGCTGCAACTGTGGTAGAATCTTTTCATATGAGGCCTCTTTTGTTCTGGACTTTTGGATACACTAGTTACCTTCTGTGTTTGGTCTAGCATACTGCTTGACACACACAAAAAAGGTGCTGAGTATAATTTTTGATGATTTTTTTGTGGGACATGGGTCTTTTAAAACAGTTCTTTGAATGACAGAGTGTATAAAGTACTTTCACATCACATTACAGTAATTATACACAGATCATCCTCTTTCTCAGGAGGAAAAGAGGGATCTGAAATTTCATGAAGTGTAGTTTTGGTTTCTCATCTCTAAAAGTAAGAGAATTAATTAAAAGATCTTTGTTTTTCTTGGTGTGCCACATTTAGTTGATCTTTCCAGCTTTATTGAGACATCATTGACATATAACATTGTATAAACTGAAGATCTACAACATGATGATTTAATGCATGTCTTTATTGCAAAACTGTCAGCACGATAAAGTTAGTTAACACCTCTATCACTGCACATAAGCATCGTTTTTGTGTATTGTGAGAACATTGAAGATCTACTCTTCTAGCAGCTCTTCCTCGTATTACCACATTGTGTATAGGAGTTTTGGAGCTCATTCATCTGATAACAATTAGCAGCTCTTTACGAACTCTTCCTACAGAAGAATTTCTAGGGAAAGGGGGATTTGAGAAAGGTCTTTAAGAAGTTAGCACAGAAGAACCTGGAAGGAGCAGAGATTATTTTCATGTGCATTACCTGTTCCAGAGCTCCCTGTGGGAATGAAGCTGGCATTATTTTGGCCAAAAATCTGTGAGGTTGTGAGGAAAACCAGCTGTTGGCTCATCTCCAGAGTTGGCTGTGCAGTGAATCTAATAGACTGACATCACCGTGGGGCTTCTTGGACAGAGCACCTTTCAATGGGACATGTTGAGCTCTCTGACTCTGGTCAACCAAGATGAGCATGTGTTTTCTGTGGATGTATTCACTCACCCCTCACCCATATTTTCTTCCTGCTCTCTTATGTGGTAGAAAGTGCACCTAGAGATTGGGCCACATGGTAGAGACCTCTTACCCAACTGCTGCCTCCAAATCACATTTCCTTCCTCATTTCTTTCCCACTGGCTTCTGAGGCTGGAGAAGATTTTACTTGCTGCAACTGTGGTAGAATCTTTTGATATGAGGCCTCTTTTGTTCTGGACTTTTGGATACACTAGTTTCTGTGTACATAAAATATCTTGCCCAGTAAAACCTTATGATCTTTATGAATAGTGGACATATGGACATTGTGGGGAAGGAACAGAGGGTGGGAGGCGTAAAGGAAGTAGCATGAAGGCCTGTACTATCATAAGTGAAGGAAATAGCTATAGTCATTGCTCTGTGAGAAAAGGAGATCCTTCAGGGGTGCTGTGTGATGGTCGGGAGGGGTGGGAAGGGGGAGATATACATATGACTAATCTGGGAACATACATATCTGTAAACAACAAAACTCTGTAAAAGTTATAAGTAAAATAAAAGTTAAAAAAAAAAAAAACACTATGATCTTTAATGTAGTTACAGGTGGCACTAATAGTAAAGGACCTTCCTGCTAATGCAAGAGACTTAAAAGACCTGGGTTTGATCCCTGGATTGGGAAGATCTCCTGGCGGAGGCCAAAGCAACCAACTCCAGTATTCTTGCCTAGAGAATCCCATGGACAGAGGAGCCTGGCAGGCTACAGTTCATAGGGTCACAAAGAGTCAGACATGACTGAAACAACTTAGCATGGCCCACAGCTTATCATTGTGTTGAAATGGAGCTGTATTTTCAAATTTTAGCAACTGTAATAAGCATTGCTGAGTACTTCAGCTCAGATTGTCCAACTAATACTCTGGTGGCAAAATCTTTGTGTGAGGGTCTAACCATTAAACACTATTGTTTTATATGTCCAAGGAAGACCAAGGAGCTTGACTCCTAGTGTGTGTCGGAGAGTGAAAAAGACAGTAAACTGCCCTCAGCTGGAAAGTCTTGAGCATTTCACATTTATATTCAACCCTGCTTTCTGAGGGAAGAGTCAAGAACAATACGTTGAGCTCTCTGACTCTGGTCAGCTAAGATGAGCATGTGTTTTCTGTGGATGTATTCACTCACCCCCCACCCATATTTTCTTCCTGCTCTCTTATGTGGTAGAAAGTGCACCTAGAGATTGGGCCACACGGTAGAGACCTCTTACCCAACTGCTGCCTCCAAATCACATTTCCTTCCTCATTTCTTTCCCACTGGCTTCTGAGGCTGGAGAAGATTTTACTTGCTGCAACTGTGGTAGAATCTTTTCATATGAGGCCTCTTTTGTTCTGGACTTTTGGATACACTAGTTTATGTGTACATAAAATATCTTGCCCAGTAAAACCTTATGATCTTTATGAACAGTGGACATATGGACATTGTGGGGAAGGAACAGAGGGTGGGAGGCGTGAAGGAAGTAGCATGAAGGCCTGTACTATCATAAGTGAAGGAAATAGCTATAGTCATTGCTCTGTGAGAAAAGGAGATCCTTCAGGGGTGCTGTGTGATGGTCGGGAGGGGTGGGAAGGGGGAGATATACATATGACTAATCTGGGAACATACATATCTGTAAACAACAAAACTCTGTAAAAGTTATAAGTAAAATAAAAGTTAAAAAAAAAAAAAACACTATGATCTTTAATGTAGTTACAGGTGGCACTAATAGTAAAGGACCTTCCTGCTAATGCAAGAGACTTAAAAGACCTGGGTTTGATCCCTGGATTGGGAAGATCTCCTGGCGGAGGCCAAAGCAACCCAGTATTCTTGCCTAGAGAATCCCATGGACAGAGGAGCCTGGCAGGCTACAGTTTATAGGGTCACAAAGAGTCAGACATGACTGAAACAACTTAGCATGGCCCACAGCTTATCAATGTGTTGAAATGGAGCTGTATTTTCAAATTTTAGCAACTGTAATAAGCGTTGCTGAGTACTTCAGCTCAGATTGCCCAACTAATACTCTGGTGGCAAAATCTTTGTGTGAGGATCTAACCATTAAACACTATTGTTTTATATCTCCAAGGAAGACCAAGATGCTTGACTCCTAGTGTGTGTCGGGGAGTGAAAAAGACAGTAAACTGCCCTCAGCTGGAAAGTCTTGAGCATTTCACATTTATATTCAACCCTGCTTTCTGAGGGAAAAGTCAAGAACAATACAGTATGAGCTGGGGTAAGAGGTTGATCAAATACTCACAATAAAGCAGAAATAAAGTCATTCCAACAATTTTAAGCACCACTACGATAAGCCCAGAGATTATCATGTGCCAATTCATGATGCAGGAGATGAGGAGGCCTGTGGGCATGAGAACATAATATCACCATTGGAATCTGGGACAAGAGCATGTATCTTCTTTCCACGAGGGCAAATGCCAGACTCTCAGAGCACCCCTTAGGGGCCGGGAAGGCAGGCATGGCATTGATAGGGGCAAGGAGGATACCCAGCACATGCCCAGAAGACACGTAGGAGCTTGTGCTCGTTGAGAGCATTTGAACTTGGCGTGCTGCCTCTCCTCCACCTTCCCTAGCTCTTGGCCTCATTCCATTCCCATCTGTGGCCTCCTAAATTCTGTCTGATGAATAAATTCTCTATTGAACTTTGAGAACCCTTAACCTTGAAATGATCCTTACTCCCTGGGACTCTTATTTGTAGTCTTGGCCATAATGACTTAGCTCTCCTAAGTCTTTGTCTTCAAAAGACTATGCCAGAAGTCCGACAGACAGGACGGGTGTCCCTGAAGTCCTTGGCACAAAGGTGGAACCAATAATCTGTACAGAGAGGACAGAGAGACCCACCTGCTGTTTTTTCTGGAAGGCTGGGCTGGTCTTCAGGTGGGGATCTTCCCGGTGGCCTTGTGCTTGGCGTGGCAGGTGGAGACCCTTCCAGACAGGTTTCTTTTGTGTGGGCAGTGTCCTTCCTTCCTTCCTCACACAATCTCTTTCTCATCAGCATCCCCAAGCAAATGCCTCTTCCTGTTCAGGGTTCTTGGCAAATAGGGTGGGTGGGGCAAGGAGAGGCAGGGAGTCTGTAGCTTCAGAAAGAGGAAGGTCCCTACTAGAGGAGTTCTAATACAGAAGGAATGATTGTAGGGGAATGTAGGAAATGGAATACCTTTGCACTGACTTACCCTTTCTCTATGTCTGAATCACCTTGAAATATAGTGGAAAGAAAATATAGTAAAATGTTAACAAATAAGAGTCAATCCAGCTGGAAAGTCTTGAGCATTTCACATTTATATTCAACCCTGCTTTCTGAGGGAAGAGTCAAGAACAATACAGTATGAGCTGGGGTAAGAGGTTGATCAAATACTCACAATAAAGCAGAAATAAAGTCATTCCAACAATTTTAAGCACCACTACGATAAGCCCAGAGATTATCATGTGCCAATTCATGATGCAGGAGATGAGGAGGCCTGTGGGCATGAGAACATAATATCACCATTGGAATCTGGGACAAGAGCATGTATCTTCTTTCCACGAGGGCACATGCCAGACTCTCAGAGCACCCCTTAGGGGCCGGGAAGGCAGGCGTGGCATTGATAGGGGCAAGGAGGAGACCCAGCACATGCCCAGAAGACAGGTAGGAGCTTGTGCTCGTTGAGAGCATTTGAACTTGGCGTGCTGCCTCTCCTCCACCTTCCCTAGCTCTTGGCCTCATTCTGTTCCCATTTGTGGCCTCCTAAATTCTGTCTGATGAATAAATTCTCTATTGAACTTTGAGAACCCTTTACCTTGAAATGATCCTTACTCCCTGAGACTCTTATTTGTAGTCTTGGCCATAATGACTTAGCTCTCCTAAGTCTTTGTCTTCAAAAGACTATGCCAGAAGTCCGACAGACAGGACGGGTGTCCCTGAAGTCCTTGGCACAAAGGTGGAACCAATAATCTGTACAGAGAGGACAGAGAGACCCACCTGCTGTTTTTTCTGAAAGGCTGGGCTGGTCTTCAGGTGGGGATCTTCCCGGTGGCCTTGTGCTTGGTGTGGCAGGTGGAGACCCTTCCAGACAGGTTTCTTTTGTGTGGGCAGTGTCCTTCCTTCCTCACACAATCTCTTTCTCATCAGCATCCCCAAGCAAATGCCTCTTCCTGTTCAGGGTTCTTGGCAAATAGGGTGGGTGGGGCAAGGAGAGGCAGGGAGTCTGTAGCTTCAGAAAGAGGAAGGTCCCTACTAGAGGAGTTCTAATACAGAAGGAATGATTGTAGGGGAATGTAGGAAATGGAATACCTTTGCACTGACTTACCCTTTCTCTATGTCTGAATCACCTTGAAATATAGTGGAAAGAAAATATAGTAAAATGTTAACAAATAAGAGTCTAGGTGAAGAGGACCTGTGAATTATTTATTCAGACTTTCTTTACATGTCTGCAAATCTAAAATTGTAAAAAAACTTAAGAAAAGGAATTCATCTGAAGTCACTGCTATTCGTGAGCAGGTCCTCGTGTGTCCCATGGTTCCATAACTGCCGCCCAGCTCTGCTCAGTCCCCTTTATCACAGACTCCTCCTCTCTGGCATCAACTCCAGACCATGTGCCTGTGGACCATGTCCACCTCCCAGGCCATGTGCCTGGTGAAGGCAGTGACTCTTCTGTATTTTGTGAGCATGGTTCTCTGCTGGATATAGGAGGTGGGGTGAGGGTGAACAATACTGAGGTCTTACTATTGAGGATATATTACATTTAAAGTTTTCCTTTTATTATAATTTCCCTTTTGTAATGGCTGCATGTGCTCATTACAAAAAATGATTAGAGGGTCTTCCCTGGTGGTCCAGTGGCTAATGCCCTGTGCTCCCAGTGCAGGGGTCCTAGGGTCTGTCCCTGGTTAGGGAGCTGGATCCCACATGCTTTCAACTAAACCACATGCCCCAGTGAGGAGTGAAGATCATGCTTGCCACAACTAAGACCCAGTGCAGCCAAATAAATAAGTATTTTTAAAAAGTAGTTAGAAAACACTGGCAAGGAAAATTGAGAAAATAAAATTGTTCATATATGTTTACATTTAAGTGATAGTTGTTAGCATCTCTGGGTGTGTATGCTTTCGAGCTGAGTAGGTAGGTAAGAACATAGGTAGGTAGGTAGATAGACAGACACTGGGTCTTTTAGCAAATTGGGATCATATTGTACATATTATTTTGTAAACTATACACTGTAGGTTAAACTCACTGTATTGTAGATATACCTTCAAGTCAAAATATAGATTTTTGATGATATATTATTATTCCATGTACACATATATTGTTTATTCAACAATTGGACAACTGTAATTCTTCTAGTAAGGTATATCTTCTGACTACTTTCATTTTTCACTGAGATGTTCTGCAGACAGCCCACTGTAGGCATGCCTTTGAGTGTATTAATTTTCATTCACCTCTAAATCATGTTCACTCTCTTAAATTCCCTCTCTCTGAATGGGAAGACGATATATCCAGGAGAGAGAATGATTTGGCGCCTGTTGGAAGACTGTCAGGTTCTAGAGCAGAGATCACAGGGACATTCCCACTCTTGGCTTTCACATTGTGCAGGGACTAATTGAATAAATTAGAAGTTCTGCTGCTGAGGACAGACATCCAGTGGGGTAGGGAGGACATATCTTGATTTCTATTAAGCTGTCACAGCACTAGGCAGAAGAAACACTGTGTTCAGCAATTAGACTTTCTGCTCACATTGTTTGTAGCCTGACAAAACAGAACCAGAGAAAATAAAATGTTTCCCTATATTCCTTCAAAAATCCTATAAGATTTAACACTTCTTATGTCTATCAAGTTCTATCACAGATTAGAATGTGGGGGAAACTCCCTAGCCTCCTACTTGAAAGTTTAATATATAGCAAAAAAAAAAAAAAAATCAATGGATGCGTGAGGATATAATTCAAAATAAGGTGAACTTTATGAAAAAAAAAAAAGATCCAATGCCTGTCTGTGGAATAAAGTCATTATTGTTATTTTTGCTCAGTTGCTCGGTTGTGTTCAATTCTTTGTTTTCCAATGAACTGCAGCATGCCTGGCTTCCGTGTCCTCCACTGTCACCTAGATGAGATCGGGCGTGTTCAGGGTGGTATGGCTGTAGACTCTACTATCACCCAGAGTTTGCTCAAGTTCATGTCCATTGAGTTGATGATAAGACAGGAAATGTTAGAAAACATCTCACTTATATTTTCATTCAGAATTTAGAGAACACTGATTCTATATATATATAAAAAATGACTTAGTAGAATAAAGTTAATAAGCAAATGCTTGAAGATTTGATTGCTGATTAGCAATTATTCTGAATAGCAGAGTTAGAAAAAAAGCAAAATGCATTAAAGAAATTTGATATTTATTTCCATGTACACATATATTGTTTATTCAACAACTGTACAACTGTAATTCTTCTAGTAAGGTATATCTTCTGACTACTTTCATTTTTCACTGAGATGTTCTGCAGACAGCCCACTGTAGACATGCCTTTGAGTGTATTAATTTTCATTCACCTCTAAATCATGTTCACCCTCTTAAATTCCCTCTCTCTGAATGGGAAGACGATATATCCAGGAGAGAGGATGATTTGGCACCTGTTGGAAGACTCTCAGGTTCTAGAACAGAGATCACAGGGACATTCCCACTCTTGGCTTTCACATTGTGCAGGGACTAATTGAATAAATTAGAAGTTCTGCTGCTGAGGACAGACATCCAGTGGGGTAGGGAGGACATATCTTCATTTCTATTAAGCTGTCACAGCAGTAGGCAGAAGAAACACTGTGTTCAGCAATCAGACTTTCTGCTCACGTTGTCTGTAGCCTGACAAAACAGAACCAGAGAAAATAAAATGTTTCCCTATATTCCTTCAAAAATCCTATAAGATTTAACACTTCTTATGTCTATCAAGTTCTATCACAGATTAGAATGTGGGGGAAACTCCCTAGCCTCCTACTTCAAAGTTTAATATATAGCAAAAAAAAAAAAAATCAATGGATGTGTGAGGATATAATAATTCAAAATAAGGTGAACTTTATGAAAAAAAAAAAAAAGATCCAATGCCTGTCTGTGGAATAAAGTCATTATTGTTATTTTTGCTCAGTTGCTCAGTTGTGTTCGATTCTTTGTTTTCCAATGAACTGCAGCATGCCTGGCTTCCGTGTCCTCCACTGTCACCTAGATGAGATTGGGCGTGTTCAGGGTGGTATGGCTGTAGACTCCACTATCACCCAGAGTTTGCTCAGGTTCATGTGCATTGAGTTGGTGATAAGACAGGAAATGTTAGAAAACATCTCACTTATATTTTCATTCAGAATTTAGAGAACACTGATTCTATATATATATAAAAAATGACTTAGTAGAATAAGTTAATAAGCAAATGCTTAAAGATTTGATTGCTGATTAGCAATTATTCTGAATAGCAGAGTAGATACTCCAGAAAAAATGGGAATATTTGAATATATTACTAAAATATTAATTCAGAATTCATATAAAAAGGAAAAAAGCAGTAAATGTGATTAGAGGTGAAAGAGAGATGTGGTGTCAGATCTAGCAGATCATTTACATGGCTGTGGTTTGCAAAAGAGAAAACGTGAAAGCTTAACAAAGAACAGCGATAATCAAAGAAATTGTGAGAGAAAGTGTAATTGAAAAAGCTGGGGGCTTCCCTGGTGGTCCAGTGGGTAACGACACCACCTTGCAGTGCAAGGGGCACCAGTTCGATCCCTGGCCTGGGAAGATCCCACGTGCCGCGGAGCGACTGGACTGATGTGTCCAATTACCAAGCCAAAGCTCTGGAGTGCATGCGCCCAGAGCTGGTGCTCTGCGACAACAGAGGCCACCATGATGGGAGGCCCACAGGGGCCAAAGAATAAAGATGGATGAAAATAGACAAATGAAAGACCAATAGAAGTGGCCCACCTGCCCCTCTTCCTCCCCATCCCACTCCCCACCCCCAAAAATAAAATAAATAAATAAAATGTTAAAAAGAGAGAGAGAAAAAGCTGAAAGGTAAGCAAAATCAATGAAAATAGATTCCTTTAAATTTAAAAAAAAAAGATAAAATATATTATAGAGGCTTCTAGGTTGAAAAACCTAAGAAGGAGGTAAAATACTATTTTTCAGATTTTTCTTCAGGAATTTTGAATCCCAGAAGACTATAAATTGACAACTACGGTTCTAGACACAAATTTAGGAACTAATATGCCAAGTGCAATACAGAGTTTACTTGTGAACTATGACTGTTAGAACTCTGCCCACCTCCCACTCTCTCCATTCCAGGAGAAAAACCATAGCTTGGTTTCTCCAGTAGCCATGTATGGATGTGAGAGCTGGAACGAAGAAGGCTGAGCCCAAGAATTGATGCCTTTGAGCTGTGTTGGAGATAACACAAGGCTCTTGAGAGTCCCTTGGACTGCAAGGAGATCAAACCAGTGAACCCTAAAGGGAATCAACTCTGAATATTCGTTGGAAGGGATGATGCTGAAGCTGAAGCTCCAATGCTTTGAACACCTTATGTGAAAGGATGAGCCTTTGGAAAAGAGCCTGATGTTGGGAAAAATAGAAGGCAAAAGGAGCAGGAGATGACAGAGGATAAGATGGTTGGATGGCATCACTGAGTTAATGGACATGAGTTTGAGCAAGCTCCGGAAGATGGTGAAGGACATGGAAGCCTGGCATGCTGCAGTCCTTGGGGTCGCAAAGAGTTGGACACGACTGAGCGACTGAACTGAAATGAACTGGAAATGCAAAATGTGTCTTTGCCAAAAAATAAAACTTGAGACAAGTTTGAAACAAATTAAGAAACAACTGCTCTATAGAAAAGACATATGATAAAAACTCAATCAACTGAAAGAATTAGAATTTCCACAATTGATTTCTGAAGGCAAAACAAAATAGGTTTCCCAAATGCTTTTGTGAAAAAGTGAACATAAAATCCTTTACAGATAGCATATCTCTGAAAGATTGTTTATGGAGTGAAGAAGACATTATGTGACTTAAACAAAATCAATTATTCATGAACATATATCATAGGAACACTGTTGCTTAGAATATTGGCTGAGAACCTGTTGGAGAGGAATTAAATAGTCTGTAGTGTTTTATAATTGCAGTGGTTGAAAGCAAGGGTATAAATAATAATTCTAAGTAACTAGCTGTAGTTACTTGTGGCATTGATTGAAAAGTTTATGCAACCAACTAATTTATTAAAATGGCACCCAGGATATCTACATCAAAAAACAATCTATACCTGTGTACTAAGAAAAACTTTTAATATTTTACTATAGAAAAGTCAAATTAGTAAGCATGACTAGAGGGAAATTCTGTGATGGTACATGTTAAAGTGTGGCTTGTTACTTAATTCAAACTGCTGTGGCAACATTTCACAATTGCACGGAACTGAAGCCTACTCATTTCATCATTTGTCAGGAAATCCATTGTCCTAAAATATTCATGGATGTGGTCAGTAAAGCTGTGCACCAGAAATGCTTGAAAGGTCTAGAAATACAGAAAACCAGGGCTTTGCATGAGTTCAGACTATTCACAGCACAATAATCTGTTGTACTCCATGCATCTAATAAGCAACATTGGAAATTCAGCAAAGGAACATGTACTCTGAGATTTAAAATATACCATATTTCATTGACTATGAGAAACACATTGTTTTTCACATGACATCTCTGAAGATGTCATATAGTCAATAATAAGAAAGCATTGTTTTAATTGGCAGCTTTGAATTTTCCTTCCTTAGTGGTGTGTAAAATAAGAAGTATCTTACAATTAACTGATGCCATTTTAAAGTCTATGAAAAATGATAAGAAAATAGCACAAATTTAAACCTTTAAAGTTCTTAACATTGATAAAACAGATAAATCACAACACAAATATAACATCGAAATTGACTCAAGAGAAGTAAACCTGAAGTGTCTTTGCTAACAGATAGGCTTAGGATTTGGGGAAATTGTAAAGCATAATGTTGGAAAAGACTCCTGAGAGTCCCTTGGACAGCAAGGAGATCAAACCAGTCAATCCTAAAGGAAATCAACCCTGAATATGCATTGGAAGGACTGATGCTGAAGCTAAAGCTCGAATACTTTGACCACCTGATGTGAAGAGATGACTCATAAGAAAAGACCCTGATGCTGGGAAAACCAGAAGGCAGAAGGAAGAGGGGGAAACAGAGGATGAGATGGTTGAGTGGAATCACTGAGTCAATGGGCTTGAGTTTGAGGAAGCCCTGGGAGATGGTGAAGGACAGGAAATCTTGGCGTGCCGCAGTCCATGGAGTTGCAAAGAGTTGGATATGACTGAGTGACTGAACTGAAAGCGTAAACTGCAAGGAATATTTTTAAATGTGGCAATTTCTGTGTTAAGATTGAATTTGAAATCATTTTTGAGGAGCACAGTTCTTGGGCTTTAGAAAACTTTTGAATTGACTGGCTACACAATCATAAAGGTAAGACCTGCATATTCTGTGGTTGTGACTGGCACAGTGAATTAACTGCAGTGGAGGTACATTAAACCACAGATTTCATCATTTTGTTTGGTGATGGGTACTGTGTGTAATCTTCCAGAGTTAGATTTGACCTGGAATTATATCTTTCCTTTATCAATTTTTACCAGAAATGCTTGAAAGGTCTAGAAATACAGAAAACCAGGGCTTTGCATGAGTTCAGACTATTCACAGCACAATAATCTGTTGTACTCCATGCATCTAATAAGCAACATTGGAAATTCAGCAAAGGAACACATACTCTGAGATTTAAAATATACCATATTTCATTGACTCTGAGAAACACATTGTTTTTCACATGATATCTCTAAAGATGTCATATAGTCAATAATAAGAAGCATTGTTTTACTTGGCAGCTTTGAATTTTCCTTCCTTAGTGGTGTGTAAAATAAGAAGTATCTTACAATTAACTGATGCCATTTTAGAGTCTATGAAAAATGATAAGAAAATAGCACAAATTTAAACCTTTAAAGTTCTTAACATTGATAAAACAGATAAATCACAACACAAACATAACATCGAAATTGACTCAAGAGAAGTAAACCTGAAGTGTCTTTGCTAACAGATAGGCTTAGGATTTGGGGAAATTGTAAAGCATAATGTTGGAAAAGACTCCTGAGAGTCCCTTGGACAGCAAGGAGATCAAACCAGTCAATCCTAAAGGAAATCAACCCTGAATATGCATTGGAAGGACTGATGCTGAAGCTAAAGCTCGAATACTTTGACCACCTGATGTGAAGAGATGACTCATAAGAAAAGACCCTGATGCTGGGAAAACCAGAAGGCAGAAGGAAGAGGGGGAAACAGAGGATGAGATGGTTGAGTGGAATCACTGAGTCAATGGGCTTGAGTTTGAGGAAGCCCTGGGAGATGGTGAAGGACAGGAAATCTTGGCGTGCCACAGTCCATGGAATTGCAAAGAGTTGGATATGACTGAGTGACTGAACTGAAAGTGTAAACTGCAAGGAATATTTTTAAATGTGGCAATTTCTGTGTTAAGATTGAATTTGAAATCATTTTTGAGGAGCACAGTTCTTGGGCTTTAGAAAACTTTTGAATTGACCGGCTACACAGTCATAAAGGTAAGACCTGCAGATTCTGTGGTTGTGACTGGCACAGTGAATTAACTGCAGTGGAGGTACATTAAACCACAGATTTCATCATTTTGTTTGGTGATGGGTACTGTGTGTAATCTTCCAGAGTTAGATTTCAGAGATCTCTATGCCTTCTTCTGAGTGGAGAATTATATCTTTCCTTTATCTATTTTTATTGTGTTATGGTTTTATAAACAAGCAATTTACAAGTTACTTGACAATGAATATAATGAGTGAAGTTAACTAGGTATAAGACAAACATTTACTAGAACTATATGAAACTTTTAATTTTCACTCAACTAGACACATAACACAACTGTGTGGTATTGGAAATGATATCTTAAACTCATTGAAAAAATACAAATTGAAAGTTAGAAATGTTTGCTATATCTTTGACTTGGAACTAAAAACAATACTTTTTCTTCCATGGATTGTGATTTCAGGTTAATTGTAAAGTACAGTATTTACCCTTAAATCCTTTTAACTAGGAGCCATATTTAACTGCATTCTGCTTCATACGTGGAAAATAGTTCTTTTGAAGTATAGGTTCTTCTAAATATAAATAAAACATTTGTCCAATAATTTCAAAATTGGAGAGCGTATATTGAACATTAACTTTGTACCGCCTTAGAAATGTATTTCATGTCATTTGTTTAATTTCTTAAAAATAATTTTGGTACAGAAAGTGATCTAGATTATTTAGTGCTAAATGAGCTTTCCCAAACCATATTTTTGTAGGACAGAGTGAATCTAATTACAATGGTGTGCGTCCATGTGACCACCCCAGCAAAGACATATTCAAAGTACTTAGATAATATATAAAGTCAAGTCTTTGATACATTCTTTTAAAAACTTTTGTGTTGGACTTCCCTGGTGGTCCAGTGGGTAGAGGGTCCACCTTGCAGTGCAAGCAGCACTAGTTCAATCCTTGGTCCGGGAATATCCCACATGCTACAGAACAGATGGACCGGTGTGTCCGATTACGAATCAGCACTCTGGAGCCCATGCGCACAGAGCCAGTGCTCTGCAGTGAGAGGCCACTTTAGTGGGAGGCCCACACATGCCAAAGAATAAAAAGATGAATGAAAAGAAATATAAATAAAAGAGATATGATAGGTGAAAGAAAAAAAAAACATTGTGTTGGCTGAAAAGTTCATTCAGGTTTTCCCATCATCTTGAAGATTTATTTATTTATTTATTTTTTTGGGCGGGGTCGGGTTGGGGAGGGAGGGAAGCGGGCAGCCACTTCTATTGTTCTTTCATTTCTCTATTTTCATCCGTCTTTGTTCTCTGGCTGCTGTGGGCCTCCCATCGAGGTGGTGTCTGTCGCTGCAGAATGCCGGCTCTGGGCGCATACGCTCCAGAGCTCCGGCTCGGTGATTGGACACATCAGTCCAGCCGCTCCGCGGCACGTGGGGTCTTCCCAGGCCAGGGATCGAACCGGCGCCCCTTGTACTGCAAGGCGGTGTCCTTACCCACTGTGCCACCAGAGGGAAGCCCTTCCCATCATCTTTTATAGGAAAACCCAAATGAATTTTTTGGCCAACCCAATATATCGTGTCCTATTTCACATGCACAAAAGGATAAAGAATAATGCAATAAACACCCATCTCCTAATCCAAGAAATGAAACATTATAGTCGAACTGAGACTCCTTTGTACACTCACCAATCACAGCCTCCTCTTCCATTCATAGGTTATGTATTACTCATTGTAGCATCCGTCCTTTAGTTGCAAGTGAAAGAATTAGTTGAGGCATAAGTGTATCTATTGATTCATGCCATATAACAAAGGGCAGTACAATGAAATCAAAGCAGAACAAGAATATATCTGGGCCTCTGGAACATCAGGAATGAGATAAAATGAGGTCTTGCCGTATCCACCTCTTGTCTCTACCCACCTCCTCTTAAGACAGGAAATATGGTAGGAATCATAGCTATTAAAAGCTACTGTATTTCATATCTTACAAATTTTTATTGGATCGAGTTAAAAAAATCCCAAAGGTAGGCATTGATGGGCCTAGAAAAGACCCCTCAGATATAGTCGTGATAGATCATGTTAAATATTCTAACTGGAACATGAGGAGCAGTTATCCCAAGGTGGAGGTGGTTGTTCTCAAAATAAGGAAGCTATTGAGAAGGCACATGCATGCAACACTCACACACACACGCACACACACCCCTGCCCCATTCCAACGATCCTCATTAACTCTTGCCCACTTGCTGCTGCCAGAACTATATGGCTTCCAACCTGGCCAATATTTCTGTCTACCTTTATAACCCTGTTTAAATTTTACATTTTCTTTGGATGACCATGTGGCTATTTCTAGTTCTGTCCTTTAATCTGAATTCTAATTCTTCATTTCCAAGACCCTGCTGGTGTTTTCCAGGTAGGTGACATGATGTCAATCCAGTTGCAACAAGTTCCAAACCACATTTACCATTTTCCACAAACTCAATCCAACTTCCTTTCTCAACTTCTTTATTTTTGTTAGTCATTATATCATATTACAACACACTTAGACACCAAAAGCCTCCTTGATTCTTCCTTCTTGGTCAAACACCGCATCAAGATCCTAGTTGATGATGTTTTTCAAAAGCTCTGTTAAATCTATTTCACCTTCTCCTTTCCTCCAACCCTCACCCTAGTCTAAATCTTTCACTGCAGTTGGAATGCAAATTACTCGAAACCTCCACCCCCTTCCCTTCGAATCAATATTTGAAAATGCGATCAGACAAAACTTTATAAAGTCACTGCTATGATAATGTCACTTCCCTATTTAAGTTTCTATTATTACCATTAACATGAACAAACTTCAGCTTTTGAGCTTGGCTCTACAGTCTGACCTTCACCTACCTGTACACTAATCATTAGGTAAATGCAAGTCAAAACCAAAATTAGATATCACCTCACACCTATTAGAATGGTTCTGATCGAAACCACAAGTGATAACAAATGCTAACAAATATGTGGAGAAAAAGATCATTTGCACACTGTCAGTGGGAATGCAAATTAGTATAACTACTATGGAAAACTGTGTGAAGGTTCCTTGAAAAGTTAAAAATAGGACTCTCTCATTGTTGTTGCTATTTATTTACTAAGTTGTGTCTGACTCTTTTGTAACCACATGAGCTGTAGCCTGCCAGGCTCCTCTATCTATGGGATTTTTCAGGCAAGCATGCTACAGTGGGTTGCCATTTCCTTCTCAGGGATCTTCCCAACCCAGGGATTAAACCTGCCTCTCCTGAATTGGCAGGTGGATTCTTTCCGGATGACCTGTGCCAATATTAACTCCTAATTTGCCCACTTGCTGTGCCAGAACTATATGGCTTCCAACCTGGCCAATATTTCTGTCTACCTTTATAACCCTGTTTAAATTTTACATTTTCTTTGGATGACCATGTGGCTATTTCTAGTTCTGTCCTTTAATCTGAATTCTAATTCTTCATTTCCAAGACCCTGCTGGTGTTTTCCAGGTAGGTGACATGATGTCAATCCAGTTGCAACAAGTTCCAAACCACATTTACCATTTTCCACAAACTCAATCCAACTTCCTTTCTCAACTTCTTTATTTTTGTTAGTCATTATATCATATTACAACACACTTAGACACCAAAAGCCTCCTTGATTCTTCCTTCTTGGTCAAACACCACATCAAGATCCTAGTTGATGATGTTTTTCAAAAGCTCTGTTAAATCTATTTCACCTTCTCCTTTCCTCCAACCCTCGCCCTAGTCTAAATCTTTCACTGCAGTTGGAATGCAAATGACTCGAAACCTCCACCCCCTTCCCTTCGAATCAATATTTGAAAATGCGATCAGACAAAACTTTATAAAGTCACTGCTATGATAATGTCACTTCCCTATTTAAGTTTCTATTATTACCATTAACATGAACAAACTTCAGCTTTTGAGCTTGGCTCTACAGTCTGACCTTCACCTACCTGTACACTAATCATTAGGTAAATGCAAGTCAAAACCAAAATTAGATATCACCTCACACCTATTAGAATGGTTCTGATCGAAACCACAAGTGATAACAAATGCTAACAAATATGTGGAGAAAAAGATCATTTGCACACTGTCAGTGGGAATGCAAATTAGTATAACTACTATGGAAAACTGTGTGAAGGTTCCTTGAAAAGTTAAAAATAGGACTCTCTCATTGTTGTTGCTATTTATTTACTAAGTTGTGTCTGACTCTTTTGTAACCACATGAGCTGTAGCCTGCCAGGCTCCTCTATCTATGGGATTTTTCAGGCAAGCATGCTACAGTGGGTTGCCATTTCCTTCTCCAGGGGATCTTCCCAACCCAGGGATTAAACCTGCCTCTCCTGAATTGGCAGGTGGATTCTTTACCACTGAGCCACCAAGGAAGCCACACAGGACTCTCACATGATCCATCAATCCTACTTCTGGGTGTATATTGTGAAGGAAATGAAATCAGTATCTCATAGGGATGTGGATACTGCTATGCTCATTACAGCATTATTCACAAAGCCAAGATGTGGAAAAAGCCCAAGTGTTCATTGATGGATGAATGCATTAGGAAGATGGGTGTGTGTGTGTACCCATTCATGTGTATATATAGAATGTTATTCTACAGAATATAATATTCATATATTATATAGAGAGAGTATTATTCAGCTGTGAGAAACAAGAACATCTTGCCATTTGCTACAGCATAGATAAACCTAGAGGATATGATATTAAGTGAAATAAGTCAGAGAAAAACAAGTATTAGTTGTCAGGGAAATGCGAATTAAAAGCACAGTGATACCATCTACCTCCACTAGAATGGCCCAAATTAAAAAAGACTGGCAATACCAAATGTTGGTAAAAATGCAGTACAGCACTCCTGACTTGTGCATGAGAACCTGAAATGCTAAAATAGCTCTAGGAAACTCTTCAGCAGTTTCTTGTAAAGCTAATTGCATATCAACTCTATGACACAGTAATTCCACCCCTAGGAATGTATCTAAGAGAAATGAAAACTGTGGCCACAAAAAGGTGGATTCAAGGATGTTTATTCAGAATAGTTCCACATCATAAATAATGCAGATGGTTGTTAAAAATAGATAAACAAGTTATGATTCACACACTATTAAGGATAAATCTCAAAGGCATTATGTGGAGCAAAAGTAGCCAAACAGGAGTTTAGACCGCATGATTCCACATAAGAACAGACAAAACTAATGCATGGGAAGAAATAAACTGTGGAAAGAAATTAGTATAGTGGTTGCCCGTGGTAGATGGAGATATACTGGAAAAGAAATACTGGAACTTTCTGTGCTGGTAGAAATATTATGTATTATATTTGGAGTCTTGGTTGTATGAATATGTATACATATATATTTATCAAACCTCCTGAGGTCCATCAGGGATTTTTCCTGACAGTGGGTTGCCATTTCCTTTTGCAGAGGATGTTCCCAACCCAGGGATTGAACCTGCATCTCCTGAATTGGCAGGTGGATTCTTTACCACTGAGCCACCAAGGAAGCCACACAGGACTCTCACATGATCCATCAATCCTACTTCTGGGTGTATATTGTGAAGGAAATGAAATCAGTATCTCATAGGGATGTGGATACTGCTATGCTCATTACAGCATTATTCACAAAGCCAAGATGTGGAAAAAGCCCAAGTGTTCATTGATGGATGAATGCATTAGGAAGATGGGTGTGTGTGTGTACCCATTCATGTGTATATATAGAATGTTATTCTACAGAATATAATATTCATATATTATATAGAGAGTATTATTCAGCTGTGAGAAACAAGAACATCTTGCCATTTGCTACAGCATAGATAAACCTAGAGGATATGATATTAAGTGAAATAAGTCAGAGAAAAACAAGTATTAGTTGTCAGGGAAATGCGAATTAAAAGCACAGTGATACCATCTACCTCCACTAGAATGGCCCAAATTAAAAAAGACTGGCAATACCAAATGTTGGTAAAAATGCAGTACAGCACTCCTGACTTGTGCATGAGAACCTGAAATGCTAAAATAGCTCTAGGAAACTCTTCAGCAGTTTCTTGTAAAGCTAATTGCATATCAACTCTATGACACAGTAATTCCACCCCTAGGAATGTATCTAAGAGAAATGAAAACTGTGGCCACAAAAAGGTGGATTCAAGGATGTTTATTCAGAATAGTTCCACATCATAAATAATGCAGATGGTTGTTAAAAATAGATAAACAAGTTATGATTCACACACTATTAAGGATAAATCTCAAAGGCATTATGTGGAGCAAAAGTAGCCAAACAGGAGTTTAGACCGCATGATTCCACATAAGAACAGACAAAACTAATGCATGGGAAGAAATAAACTGTGGAAAGAAATTAGTATAGTGGTTGCCCGTGGTAGATGGAGATATACTGGAAAAGAAATACTGGAACTTTCTGTGCTGGTAGAAATATTATGTATTATATTTGGAGTCTTGGTTGTATGAATATGTATACATATATATTTATCAAACCTCACGAAGTTGTACGGTTAATATCTGTGCATCTTTCTGTGTGTTAATTTTGCCTAAAAAATGAAAAAATTTCTGCAAACATTTCCTGAACTGCAGTTAATTTTGCTTTTTTTGCAGTGTTACAGGATTGCAATTCTGAAACCACTTTTTCTGTATTCTAGGCGTAAGCAAATGGGCCAATATATTGAGCATAAAGGGAAGACATTTTTCATGGTTAGGAAAAGGAGTTACAAAAATGTAAAAGAGGAAGACTAAAGTAAACCCTGTATTTTTTTTTTAAGGTTTTTTTTTTTTTTTTTTTTTTAATGGCCACTTCTATTGGTCTTTCATTTATTTGTTTTCATCCAATTTTGTTCTTTGGCCTGTGTGGGCCTCCCATCACAGTGGCCTCTCTCGCTGCAGAGCACCGGCTCTGGGCACATGCACTCCAGCTCGGTAGTTGGGCACATTGGTCCAGCAGCTCCGCGGCACATGGGATCCTCCCAGGCTAGGGATTGAACCGGCGCCCCTTGCACTGCAAGGCGATGTCCTTACCCACTGGACCACAAAGGAAGCCCTAAATCCTGTATTTTTGAATTGGAATTGTAGGGCAGAGAGAAACAAGTGGGGCAAATGTAAGAAATGAATACACATGGATAAAGAGTATATGGAAATTCTTACAACTTTAAGTACCAAATTATGTAAGAATATAATGTTGAAAAAGGCTGTGGAGAGCAGTAAGATGTAATGGAGACCTGTCCAGAGAGAGTTTATGCAAAACGAGAGAAATAAAGATAAGAAAGGATGCGCTTTATCGTTCTCTTTCATTGTCCTCCGAGTATTCCAGGGGAAGGTGGAATTCGAAGGTCACAATACAGTTCAGTTGGTGGAATTCGAAGGTCACAATACAGTTCAGTTGGAGGGTCATGTTGGCCAGCTCAAGAATAAGAGCATCTAGAACAAGGGTTCTCAACATTGCTTACACCCTGGTCACCCAGGGGTCCTTAAAGAAAATGATGCCTGAGTTCTACCTCCAGAGATTTGATTTAATCAGATGAGTGTGTGACAAGGCCATTCAGATTTTGAAAGCTCCCCCAGGCAATTTTAATGTGCAGCCAAGAGTGGGAACTACTGTCTTTGAGGGAAACCTAGGATAGATTTGATGTCCACCAAGGAAAGGAAACCAGATGAAGGTGCACATTTTGTAGCCATTGGAGGTGACGAAAGGAAACCAGGCAATTTGGGAAAACAGAGGATTTATCGAGAACAGGTCCTGGAAGGAGGAAGCCATGCTTAACGGTACCTACAGCCAGCAGATTCAGGAGCCATGGTCATGATGGACTATAATTTTTTTTTGATTGACTAATACACTTTATTTTCTTTTATTGGAGTATAATTGCTCTACATTGTTGTTATTCTCTGCTGTCCAGTGAAGTGACTCAGCTATATGTATGCATATATCCTCTCTCTCTTGGACCACCCTGCCAACCACTGCCCCATCCCACCCCTCTAGGCCATCACAGAGCCCTGACCTGAGCTCCTTGTGCTTCTTAGCAGGTCCCCAATAGCTATCTGTTTTACCCATGGTAGTGGATATCTGTCAATCCTACTCTCACAGTTTAGTCCACCCTCTCCTTCCCCCACTGTGTCGACATGTTTGTTCTCTATATCTGCATCTCTATTCCTATCCTGGAAACAGGTTCATTTATAACCATTTTCCCAGAGTTCACATATATACATTAATATATGACTTCTTTTTCTGACTTACTTTGCTCTGTATGACAAACTCTAGGTCCATCCACAACTCTATAAATGACATAGAGTTTATGTCTTTTTATGGCTGAGTAATACTCCATTGTATACACTTGCCACATCTTTATCCATTTATCTGTTGTTGGACATTTAGGTTGTTTTCATGCCCTGGCTGTTGTAAATAGTGCTGCAGTGAACATTGGTGTACATGTGTCCTTCTGAATTATAGTTTTCTCGGAGTATATGCCCAGTAATTTATTTGGTATATTCAGCTTCACAGGCGAATTCTATCAGACATTTAGAGAAGAGCTAGACCATGCTTTGAAGCCCATAAAGATCCATGTCTGGAATACCTTTGTCTCTACTGAGTCACATAGGATCTGATCTGAGGAAAGCCTTCCTTGCTAGGTTCCTGTGGAGGTAGACAGAGAATACTGGTCTCCACAAACAGGCCTTTCAGTGAGGCTATTTTGGCAGGTTCCCCAATTAGACTGACCAGTGATTGGTACTGACCTCAGGAGCAAGTGGAATAGAGCCAGAAGGCACATGCAGGCTTTGGCATCCAGGACACTCAATGAGATAGTATCTTCTTCCCACTATAAAGCAAGTTGAATGTACATTTCTGAATAAGTGCATTTTCAGACAAAATGACCCATTCTCTGGTTCCTGTAGGGCTTTTTTTTTTTTTAATTCTTTATTTTAAAGGTTTTACAGAGTTTTGTTGTTCACAGACATGTATGTTCCCAGATCAGTCATATGCATAACCCTGGTCCCCACCCCCCCAGTTCCCCCCATCCCACCCCTCCGGACTATCACCCCATGCCATTGTGAGCACTCCTATTCCCTTAGCACAATGACACTAGCTATCTTTTCCACACATGACAGTATCGGTTTCCATGTTACTCCCTCCATGCCTCCCCCTCCCTATTTCTTCCCCACAATGTCCCTATGTCTACGCTCTGTCTGTTTTTCCATGAGTTCCCTGCGTGCGTTATCAAGACCATCCCCTGTAGGAGTTTTTAAATAGTACCTCTTGAAGCTGAAGTGATGACATCTTGTTTTTCCACATTTGTTTCATGTCTTAGGTTTCCATGAAAACTGTGGAGCTTGAGGAGGATATCATTGCCAACAGAGTTGAATGTGTTCACATGTTGCACTTGTGAAGATTTTAAGAAAAATCTGTCATGTGAAATGCCAGCCATGCTCCCTTGGGATTTATTTATGTATTTATTTATTTTAAAGATTTATTTCTTTATTTATTTGAGGGGGGTGGGGTGGGGAGGGAGGGGAGCAGGCGGGCCACTTCTGTTGGTCTTTCATTTATCCATTTTCATCCATCTTTGTTCTTTGGCCCGTGTGGGCCTCCCATCGCGGTGGTGTCCGTCGTTGCAGAGCGCCGGCTCTGGGCGCATGCGTTCCAGAGCTCCGGCTCGGTCATTGGACACATCGGTCCAGCCGCTCCGGAGCACGTGGGATCTTCCCAGGCCAGGGATCGAACCGGCGCCCCTTGCACTGCAAGGCGGTATCCTTACCCACTGGACCACCAGGGAAGCCCTCCCTTGGGATTTAGATGTCATTTCATAAGAGGTGATTTCTCATGGTTTGGCTTATACCAGGCACTAGTAAGCTATAGTATACAGAGCCTTTACCCAGAGTACCTCACTTCTCTATTTTGTTCATTCTTATTAAGATAATCCTAGGTAACCAGTGCCATTCCACTTGCCTTGCCATGTGTAGGGCTTTATTTTATTCTACTATGGTGTGGGCCCACTGGTGTAGAGAGACTTGGAGTTGTATTTTATGGAAGATATTGGAGTCAATTTCTGAAGCCTTTATGAACATTCAGAGGCATAGCCACCCAGGGCCCATTTCATGTCCCCTCTCAACACAGATCTGGCATCCTGAGATCTGTCTTATGGTCCACCCTTACCTCGAGGCTGCTCTGAACCCAAAGCCAAATGGTGTCCACAGCCCTTCTCAGCTTGGTGTTACGTGAGATCAGGATGACTCCATGGCCTGAGGGAAAGACTGCCGTGATCCCGACACAGACCATCACCCCATTGTCTCTTTCACTGTTTTTTGGTTTTTCCATGAAATTTCTTCCCCACAATGTCCCTATGTCTACGCTCTGTCTGTTTTTCCATGAGTTCCCTGCATGCGTTATCAAGACCATCCCCTGTAGGAGTTTTTAAATAGTACCTCTTGAAGCTGAAGTGATGACATCTTGTTTTTCCACATTTGTTTCATGTCTTAGGTTTCCATGAAAACTGTGGAGCTTGAGGAGGATATCATTGCCAACAGAGTTGAATGTGTTCACATGTTGCACTTGTGAAGATTTTAAGAAAAATCTGTCATGTGAAATGCCAGCCATGCTCCCTTGGGATTTATTTATGTATTTATTTATTTTAAAGATTTATTTCTTTATTTATTTGAGGGGGGTGGGGTGGGGAGGGAGGGGAGCAGGCGGGCCACTTCTGTTGGTCTTTCATTTATCCATTTTCATCCATCTTTGTTCTTTGGCCCGTGTGGGCCTCCCATCGCGGTGGTGTCCGTCGTTGCAGAGCACCGGCTCTGGGCGCATGCGTTCCAGAGCTCCGGCTCGGTCATTGGACACATCGGTCCAGCCGCTCCGGAGCACGTGGGATCTTCCCAGGCCAGGGATCGAACCGGCGCCCCTTGCACTGCAAGGCGGTATCCTTACCCACTGGACCACCAGGGAAGCCCTCCCTTGGGATTTAGATGTCATTTCATAAGAGGTGATTTCTCATGGTTTGGCTTATACCAGGCACTAGTAAGCTATAGTATACAGAGCCTTTACCCAGAGTACCTCACTTCTCTATTTTGTTCATTCTTATTAAGATAATCCTAGGTAACCAGTGCCATTCCACTTGCCTTGCCATGTGTAGGGCTTTATTTTATTCTACTATGGTGTGGGCCCACTGGTGTAGAGAGACTTGGAGTTGTATTTTATGGAAGATATTGGAGTCAATTTCTGAAGCCTTTATGAACATTCAGAGGCATAGCCACCCAGGGCCCATTTCATGTCCCCTCTCAACACAGATCTGGCATCCTGAGATCTGTCTTATGGTCCACCCTTACCTCGAGGCTGCTCTGAACCCAAAGCCAAATGGTGTCCACAGCCCTTCTCAGCTTGGTGTTACGTGAGATCAGGATGACTCCATGGCCTGAGGGAAAGACTGCCGTGATCCCGACACAGACCATCACCCCGACCTTGTTCTGCCACAGCATCGGCAATGGCACCATTGCCAGGCAGTGCAGAATGATAGCACATACAGGCAAAAGAAAGAGATGAGAGACTTGAGGGCACTGGTATGAGACTGCAGACTGGGGTCCCCAGGGCCTCCAGTTTTGGCTCTCATTGTCCTCATGTGCCTCTCCAGGGAGACAATCAGCACCCCAGAAGAAGCCAGAAAAATCAAGAAAGAAGGGATAGACCCCAGGTTGCAGAAGAGGAAGGAATGAAAGAAACTGAGTTTTGCAATTTTCAAATTAAGTTCCGTACTGTTCTTCATGAGTAGCATAGTTACAGCTGAGCAATGAGAGCCACTGAAAAAGTCCCGTAAACAGAGAAGAGTGAAGACACAGGAGAAAGCAGTAGCCCCCAGAAGCATTTGAGGGATCTTCCTGGAGACCCGGCTTGCCACATGGAGCAGGAAGGTGTGAGAGAAACAGACACTCTTGGAGCAGTAGAGGAGACTAAGGCATGTGGCGAGCCAGAGGCTAGCTTTATTTATGATCATCCAGAGTATGATGATGATTTGGCAGCCAAGGCTCAGCGGGTCTTTTATCCACTGGAAATGGATAAGCTGGACGGCATTCAAAAAGAGCAGCCCACGCAGGAAAAGCCGGGTGAGGCTGAGACTCAACAGAACAAGATCACAATGGCTCAGTGGCTGCCTCCTC
The DNA here is from genome assembly GCA_022376925.1 of Tragulus kanchil. Lineage (NCBI taxonomy): Eukaryota > Metazoa > Chordata > Mammalia > Artiodactyla > Tragulidae > Tragulus > Tragulus kanchil. The sequence continues at coordinate 16,379,390 of JAIOJX010000030.1, read as the reverse complement.
ACCGCGTCCCAAAAATTCACCAGGAAAATGAAGGCATTGACCAAGATCCCTACTGCAAACTCCAGGACTGAAAAGAACAGAAAGGCATTACCGATTTCAGAGGGCACAGATGCAATGTGAGTCATTTTATTCTACTATGGGGGACTTGGAGTTGTATTTTATGGAAGATATTGGAGTCAATTTCTGAAGCCTTTATGAACATTCAGAGGCATAGCCACCCAGGGCCCATTTCATGTCCCCTCTCAACACAGATCTGGCATCCTGAGATCTGTCTTATGGTCCACCCTTACCTCGAGGCTGCTCTGAACCCAAAGCCAAATGGTGTCCACAGCCCTTCTCAGCTTGGTGTTACGTGAGATCAGGATGACTCCATGGCCTGAGGGAAAGACTGCCGTGATCCCGACACAGACCATCACCCCGACCTTGTTCTGCCACAGCATCGGCAATGGCACCATTGCCAGGCAGTGCAGAATGATAGCACATACAGGCAAAAGAAAGAGATGAGAGACTTGAGGGCACTGGTATGAGACTGCAGACTGGGGTCCCCAGGGCCTCCAGTTTTGGCTCTCATTGTCCTCATGTGCCTCTCCAGGGAGACAATCAGCACCCCAGAAGAAGCCAGAAAAATCAAGAAAGAAGGGATAGACCCCAGGTTGCAGAAGAGGAAGGAATGAAAGAAACTGAGTTTTGCAATTTTCAAATTAAGTTCCGTACTGTTCTTCATGAGTAGCATAGTTACAGCTGAGCAATGAGAGCCACTGAAAAAGTCCCGTAAACAGAGAAGAGTGAAGACACAGGAGAAAGCAGTAGCCCCCAGAAGCATTTGAGGGATCTTCCTGGAGACCCGGCTTGCCACATGGAGCAGGAAGGTGTGAGAGAAACAGACACTCTTGGAGCAGTAGAGGAGACTAAGGCATGTGGCGAGCCAGAGGCTAGCTTTATTTATGATCATCCAGAGTATGATGATGATTTGGCAGCCAAGGCTCAGCGGGTCTTTTATCCACTGGAAATGGATAAGCTGGACGGCATTCAAAAAGAGCAGCCCACGCAGGAAAAGCCGGGTGAGGCTGAGACTCAACAGAACAAGATCACAATGGCTCAGTGGCTGCCTCCTCACCGCGTCCCAAAAATTCACCAGGAAAATGAAGGCATTGACCAAGATCCCTACTGCAAACTCCAGGACTGAAAAGAACAGAAAGGCATTACCGATTTCAGAGGGCACAGATGCAATGTGAGTCAGAGTCACCATGATGCCTCTCTGACTTGGCTTGTCTAAGAGTCACATGCTGCCCAGCGGAGAACAGTAAGTGTACATGCTGAGCTAGGACCTTCCTTCGCAAGACATCCAGCACTTGCTCCAGAGTTATCCCAAGGTGAATGCATCAGAAGTTCAGGCAGTAAACTTAAAGGGATAGTACTGCTTTCGAATATCTCTTGGATGCATGCAGAGGCTCATCATAAGAGCAGAAGAATGATGGTGCTGTCTCTTGGGTGATGCAGAAGCTTTGAATAAACCCAGGGATTTCAGTAACAACAGCCTTCCCAGAGAGCCACAGCATGGCATCAGGGATGCAAATAAGACAAGGTCTTGATTTCCCAAGCTCAGTTTTGCATGACCATCTGGGCTCTCATGGGTGGAAAGGAGAGTAGGAATTGCTTATGGGTTTTCAGGAAATTAACAGCAGGCAAAGCATATATTCTCTGTGAACTAAGGTTTGAAACAGTGCCTCTTTCCATTTGCATGCCTTCTGTCACCCCTGAGGGTGACTCTGATCATAGACTATGGTTTTAATACACACAAGTGCATACATGGTTCCTCCCCTGTATGACTAGTATGAGTGCCATCACCAAAGATGTCATTCAATCACCATTACTATGCCAGGGACCATGCTTGGCAAGAGGAGCAGTAACAAGAACAAGGCAACATCTTGCTATGAAGCGAGGGGGAGGGGAAGGGGAAATATCTGGCCTGGATCATTGCAGAAGTCTTACAACTGCTCACTCTGCTTCCTGTTTCTACTCTTATACTGCACTTTCTGCAAAGCAGCAATAGTGATCCTATTCGCTTATAACAAAGATCATGTCATTGCTCTGTTTAAACCTTTAGGCCCCCCATCTCCATCACCATATCAGCCAGGTGTTTCCAGTGGCCTAGAGCTCCTACATACATAATAACGGTCTCTGTGCCTTCTCAGTGTCCTCATCTAAAGGGCACTCTGTGTGGAGAGTGTAGGCTCTGAAACCAAGCTCTTTCAGGTTAAAGCCTAGCTCTGCTTCTTCCTCTCTGTGCAAACTTGGCAAATGATTGAACCCTCTTCATTCATCTCATATGAAATGCAGAGGATGATCAAAATAACACCTGTCTCAGAGGGTTAGGAGGATTACCTGAATTGGTACATGGAACATGATTGGGGTTGTGCTTGGCACACGGTGTCCAGTCAATCAATGCGAGTTATAGAACCATTATAGGATCCAGCAATTCGTCTGTTGGGTATGTATCCAAAGGAGATGAAAGAGGATATTAAAGATATATCCACACTCCCATGTTCACTACACCATTATTCACAATAGCCAAGATACAGCAGTCACCCAAGTGTCCATTAATGGAATACAGTGGAAGAAATACAATGGAATCTTATTCAGGCATGAGAAAAAGTAAATCCTGTGATGTGGGGCAATGTGAATGGACCCTGAGGACCTTGTGCTAAGTGAAATAAGCCAGACTGACAAAGACAAATACTGCATGGTATCACTTATACTATATATGAAAAAAGAGTTAAACCAATAGAAACAGAGTAAAAAAAGTGATTTCCAGTGGTTGGGAGGTGGGAGAAATAATGCAAGATTGGTAAAAGGGTATAAACTTAAAACTAGTGTGTGCACGTGAGCATGCTTAGTGACGTCAGTTGTGTCTGAGTCTTTGAGACCCAGAGGAGCTCGGCAGGCTCCTCTCTCTGTGAGATTTTTCAGGCAAGAAAACTGCAGTGGGTGCCGTTTCTCCCTCCAGGGGATCCTCCAAACAAGGGATCAAATCCACGTCTCTTGTATCACCTGCATTGGTGGGCAGGTTCTTTACCACTAGTGCCATCTGGGAAGCCCCCAATGTAAAGCTAGAAAATAAAGTCTGAGGATCTAATGTGTAACATACAATGTATAACACTAAATTGTATAAATGAATTTTTCTTAGAGAATAAAACTGAAATGTTCTCACCAAATATATATATAGCTTTCACATGCAAGTGAAAACATACAGCATTTGTCTTTCTCTGACTTATTTTGCGAAGCAGAATATCCTCCAGGTCCATCTATATTGTTGCATATGACAAACAATTTCATTCTATTTTATGGCTTAATAGTGTGGAGATATATATATATATATATATATATATATATATATATATATATATACACATATATATATAAACCACTTCGTCTTTATCCATTCATGTGTGATGGGCACTTAGGTCGCTTCCATATCTTGGCTACTGTAAGCGAGGATGTACATTTTTGAGAACAAAGTGAGCTTCCTGTTTGAACATTCCTGAGCTGAGACCCCTCTGTCCCTGCAACCTTGTTATCCCTCACAAACATAATTATCTAGATGCAAAGCAGAGGGATGGAGGACTGAGAAGTCCCATGAGATGTGGGGAAGGTAAGCCAAGTCAACAGGGACCGTGGGGAAATGGTGGTTTAAATGAGCGCATTCCTCAGGGAGAAAGATCATTTTAATTTAGAGGGGGAAGCACCACTAAACGACTGGGGACGACAGGGTTGACGGAAAGAAGCAATTTACCTTAAGTGAGACAGACGACTGACAGGGCACAGATGGCTGGGGCAGTGCTGGTTTGAAATAGGTCCGTGGTGATGAGGCAGGACATGGCCGCCAGAAAAGTGCCCAGGTAGGAAGGAGCCTTGTGCTCGGATGGCTGAGAGGAGGCCAGCGGCTGCCTTGTAGCAGGAGGTGAGACTAGAGCGGCTGCGCTCCTGACCAAGACCGATTTCTTTCACTTCTGTGTAAATTATAAAGTGATCTGCCCATTCCTACCTTGTGAAGTTCTTCGCGTGGTAGATGGAGGGGCTATCCTGCATTGGTGGGCAGGTTCTTTACCAAAAACCGTCTCTTGTATCACCTGCATTGGTGGGCAGGTTCTTTACCACTAGTGCCATCTGGGAAGCCCCCAATGTAAAGCTAGAAAATAAAGTCTGAGGATCTAATGTGTAACATACAATGTATAACACTAAATTGTATAAATGAATTTTTCTTAGAGAATAAAACTGAAATGTTCTCACCAAATATATATATAGCTTTCACATGCAAGTGAAAACATACAGCATTTGTCTTTCTCTGACTTATTTTGCGAAGCAGAATATCCTCCAGGTCCATCTATATTGTTGCATATGACAAACAATTTCATTCTATTTTATGGCTTAATAGTGTGGAGATATATATATATATATATATATATATATATATATATATATATATATACACATATATATATAAACCACTTCGTCTTTATCCATTCATGTGTGATGGGCACTTAGGTCGCTTCCATATCTTGGCTACTGTAAGCGAGGATGTACATTTTTGAGAACAAAGTGAGCTTCCTGTTTGAACATTCCTGAGCTGAGACCCCTCTGTCCCTGCAACCTTGTTATCCCTCACAAACATAATTATCTAGATGCAAAGCAGAGGGATGGAGGACTGAGAAGTCCCATGAGATGTGGGAAGGTAAGCCAAGTCAACAGGGACCGTGGGGAAATGGTGGTTTAAATGAGCGCATTCCTCAGGGAGAAAGATCATTTTAATTTAGAGGGGGAAGCACCACTAAACGACTGGGGACGACAGGGTTGACGGAAAGAAGCAATTTACCTTAAGTGAGACAGACGACTGACAGGGCACAGATGGCTGGGGCAGTGCTGGTTTGAAATAGGTCCGTGGTGATGAGGCAGGACATGGCCGCCAGAAAAGTGCCCAGGTAGGAAGGAGCCTTGTGCTCGGATGGCTGAGAGGAGGCCAGCGGCTGCCTTGTAGCAGGAGGTGAGACTAGAGCGGCTGCGCTCCTGACCAAGACCGATTTCTTTCACTTCTGTGTAAATTATAAAGTGATCTGCCCCCATTCCTACCTGAGGAGTGGCTGAAGTTCTTCCGCTGTGGATAGACAGTTATGGAGGGTTGTTTGAGACCAGTGGGGAAGGCCAGGGAACTGGCTTTCAGGAAGGATGATGCATAAGGATGAGTCTTGTGTCTCCGGGGCCCTCAGATAACCCAGCAGATCTTTGCCATTTTCCCAAGTTCAAGCCTGCCTGGGATTCCAGATTCTTCCTATCATTACTCAACAGCTGCCACTAGGTGACGCCAGGCCACTGTGAGGTCTGGAATTCCTGGCCCCGTTGGGCAAGCTCACTGCAGCCCTTGATTTAATCTGGCAACACAGTGGTCCCGTAAATTACAGAATTGAAATTTCATCACTCTGTGGTAGACTGAATAGTGAAGAGTGGAGGGATATGTCCATTTTACTGAAGACCAAGTGGAGCTTCAGAAAGTTTAGTTAAATATTTGGGCCTAGGTGACTAAATAACTAAATAAGGAATTAGGATGTTGGTGCTTCTAGATGGTATTTAGCCAGGAGTCCTGGAATTCCTACATCCAGCTCTGGCAGTCACTCCTATTACCTGAGAGGACCAGCAGGGAAATCGGATGTTACTTTATTAAAAGCTAGACCTGTGTTGAAGAGCTCCCGAGGCAAAGCTCTGGTACACGTTGGTTTGGAGCACACGGTAGACCTAGGTGGAGTCCCCACATCCAGCTTGCCATTCTGTTCAATAGTGGTGGTTCAGCCGCTCAGTCATGTCTGACTCTGTGACCCCATGCGTGCCAGGCTCTCCTGTCCTTCCCTATCTCCAGGAGTTTGCTCAAATTCATGTCCAATGAGTCAACAATGGTAGTTATTGCTAATTGCCTGTGCAGTATTAATGCTCTGCTTTTCATTACTGACCGAACTCCTGTGTTATTGGGCAAGTTAATATATATGTATTTTTATTTTTTAATTTTACTTCTTCCAACTGGAGGAATTTACATGCTTTGAATTAGAACACACACACAATTTGGGCATGTTAATATTAACCAAAGTGCATTTACCATCGTTCTTTCAGGTTACAGTGTCCATCAGACATAGGAAGAAGACGCTGGGTGGAGAAAGCCCTTAGAAAGCCCTTATTTCCTTTTCCTCTGTCTGTGCCTGAACTTGGATGTCATATTGGAGCTACAGCCACAAGGGAAAATCCAAGAGAATCTCAGCCCTGCAGTTTTTGAGTTCTTGAAACCCATCAGTGACTACTGAGCTCCAAAGAGAGCAGAGAAAGTGAGAAAGGTAATCTCTTTCTGTCTTTAAGTCACAATACTTGGGAGGCTCTGTGACTGGAGTGAATGGAGTGACAGACTGGTGACTTGCCTGTGAGAAGGGCTCTGAGTCCATTTGCCCATCTGGGCATGTGAAGTCAGGAAGTGAACTCAGGGAAGGGCAGTCTTCTCTGTGTCTAGGTTCACGTATCACAAAGGGGCAGAAAACAGGGAGCGCAAGAGAGGACCAAAATGCTCCCTGCATTTAAAGCAGCAGTCCCCAATGTTTTTGGCACCAGAGACTGGTTTCATGGAAGACAGCTTTTCCATGGATGGGATAGAGGGGGGATGGTTTGGGGTTGATTCAGGTGCGTTACCTTCATTGTGCTGGAGCAGCAGGGCTCAAGCAGACACCTGGAGGTTTCACTGTCCAGCAGATACAGAGGAGATAGTGTGACCTGGTGATTTCCAGAGAGAAGATTTACCAGGGACTTATCACAGAGGAAAACTGCTGTAAATTTAATGTTTCATGTTGAAAAAGTCACGCATGCCCTTACTTTATACTGCCGCATTTTTCATAATTCCAAATGTTGATTCAAATTGCCAGTTCTTCTCCGAAGACCTTTAAAATTATTTATTTACTTAGTTTATTGGCTGTGCTGGGTCTTCATCATTGGGCGCAGGCTTTCTCTATCTGTGACAAGCAGGGGCTACTCTCTAGTTGTGGTGTGTGGGCCTCTCATCGCAGTTGTTTAGTCGCTTAGTCGTGTCTGACTCTGAAAACCCATGGACTGCAGCACACCAGGCTTCCCTATCCCTCACTATCTCCCGGAGTTTCCTTAAACACATGTCCATTGAGTCAGTGATGCCATCCAACCATCTTATCCACTGTCACCCCCTTCTCCTCCTGCCCTCAATCTTTCTCAGCCTCAGGGTCTTTTCCAGTGAGTCAGCTCTGCATCAGGTGGCCAAAGTATTGGCGTTTCAGCTTCAGCATCAGTCCTTCCAATGAATATTCAGGATTGATTTCCTTTAGGAATGACTAGCTGTTGACCTCCTTGCTGTCTTAGGGACTCTCAGGAGTTTTCTTCAGCACCACAGTTAGAAAGCATCACTTTTTTTGACTCATTATGGTGACTTCTCTTATTGTAGAGCATGGGCTCGGTAGTTGCAGTGGTGGGCTTGGTAGTTTCAGGGGCTTTAGAGAGCAGGGTTAGCAGTTGTGGCACATGGACTTGGTTGCCCCAAGGCATGTGGAGCCTTCCCCAGCCAGGGATCAAACCCATTTTCCCTGCGTTGGTAGGTAGAGTCTTAACCTCTGGATCATCAGGGAAGTTCTCCAAGAATCTCTGACTAAAGTAAATTTTCCAAGATCTGTACCTCTCAGTGGGTCACCACATACCCCTAGGCTACATGTGTCCTGAAATAAAGAGCACAATTCTATGGGGGAGGCCAAATAATCCAGAGGCATTTTGTGAAGACTTGAAGGCCATACAATTGCAAGTGGTTGTAGAAGTCAGAAAAGTGCTGACAAATATGCTACTTGTAGGTTGGACTGGAATTGTCAGAGGTTTTTGGTGAAGGTATTTACACTGGACAGAGGGAGATAAGCCTGTAAGAGCATGGCCAGCAGGGACTGTATGATTACCGGGTATAGAAATTCACAGAGCCTGGCTATACAAAAGGATGAAGATGATGATGCAGGCATGATGATAGTCTTATTGGTGTTGATGGTGATGGTAATGAGATGACAGTGGTGGTGGTCGTGCTAGGGCTGCTGGAGGTGCTGGTGCTGGTGGTGTGGTAATGGTAGTGGTGGTGGTGATGCAGGTGATGGGCTAGTAGTAGAAGCAGTAATGGTAGTAATACGGAATTAGCCTATTGGTGAAGAAGCAGGAGAATCACACGAAATTCTGTTGTGCTTTGTTCTTCACAGAAATTAGGGGAAACACTGGCAGCTAGTCTCTTTACTTTTTCTTCTTTGAGGTTTAATAATCTCACTTCTGCTACTTTCTGTGTGTCTATTCTATTCTCTTTTGGGCAAACAGGTATTTTCAGTAAAACTTTAATTTCTGCTTCTCAGTAACATGGTATGATCCAGAATATGAATATGATTCAGACTCTAGATCTCAAATCCTAATCTCTAGGAGGGAGCATCCCATTGGACCAGGTTGAATCAGCTGTCCAGTCAGCTGAGACTAGTGGGTTAGGGTTGTGTTAGGGTCCCTCGCAAGAGGGTGTGGTGTTCCTTAGGTGTGGGAGAGGAGAGTCATAGAGGAAATGGTAGAAATTTCTAGGACAAGATTTGGACTTAAGAGAAGTAGTTGTCTGTGAGGGGAGGATGGTAGAATTGATAACAGAAAGGATCTGAGGGTCCCTCTTTGGCACACACGGTGGAGAGTGAACTTTGAATTTGTTGAATAAATGAATAAATATTAAGTCTGAAAAAAGCAATTTCTGAATTTGCTGACTTCGTGCTCTGTCTGAATTGGATTACTAAATTCAAAGTGAGTTAGCACAGGTTCAACTTGGCCACTCTTTGAATGACATTTATTTAGCAAGTCATTTTCCTTAATTTGTTTCCTCAGTTATACCTGGGAATTAAAAATACCTGCCCTAGGGTTTCCCTGTTTGTCCAGTGGATAAACAGTCCACCTTGCAGTACAAGGGTTACCGGTTTGATCCCTGGCCCGGGAAGATCCCACATGCCGCAGAGCAGCTGGACTGGTGTATCCAATTAGGAGCCAGTGCTCTGGAGCGCATGCGCCCAGAGCTGGTGCTCTGCAAGAGAAAGGCCACTGCAATGGGAGGCCTACACATGCCAAAGAATAAAGATGGTTGAAAATAATAAATAACTAAGGAAGAGTTCATGGCATGAAGTTAAAAAAATCCAACCTGCCCTATCTCTTCATTGTGATCAGAGAAATAATACAGATTAAAGTGCCCTGAAAACTGCAAAGTGTTATACAAATATGAAGTTTTATTACAGACATGTGTATACTAAGTAATATATTATCCCTAATAACTCTCTCCTTGGTCTCATGCTGGTGTTTGCATGTGTTCCTGTCCTTAGGGGTGAGAGATAGAAAAGGATAAGAGTGTGTAAAACTGCTGAATAATAGGTATTACGCAAGAGAAGGAAATGCTGTAATGACCAGTATGCTTTATTCTCACCTTCCTTTGAACATTTCTGGGCAGGGAAATTACTTTCATTCTAAGCTACTTCTCCATTGCCAAAAGGCCTCTCATGTGAAGAGCTTATTTGGGGAGCAAAAGAAGGAAAACTAACTTGGTTGCGATAAAAAGAGGTACCATTTATACTCTTTTGTAGGCCATGGAGACTGTGAGGGATGCTTTAGGACTCGAAGGCATGGAGATGGCATTTGCTTGTGGAGGGGTGGCTGGGGGAGAAATGGGGGAAGAGACAGTGTTAAGGAGCCATGGGCTGGGCCGGTGTCTCTCCCTTAGCCCATGGTTCCATGTGGGAGGGACCGATGCTCTGCCCTCATCTGTTGGTGGTCTGTGGAAGGAAGAGACCATTTCCTCCAGCCCATGCTATGAGGCTGTTCCTGAGGGTGGATGAACTGAAGGAGGAGTTGCTAATAAAATTTAACCTAATGATTCTGCAGGCTGGGTTTCCTCTGACTTTAAGAAAAAACAAGTTGGCAAGGGACTGGGAAACTGACCCTGCATATCAGATACCGATTATCTCAGCTTAGGCTGAAAATCATATGTGTCGTGCATATTATCACCCCTAATTTACAGAGAAGGCAATTGACCTTCTGAACATTGAAATGGTTGCCCAAGGTCTGTGGCACGTTGTAGAGAATCCAGTATTCAAACCCTGGCTAGTTTGATTCCAAGCCCCATGCCCTTTCTGTGATACCAGCGGAAGACTTACCATGGAAACTGTGTCTAAGAGATGGTTTAACTTGATCTCAATGTTACATTCATCTGTTTCAAGTTAACTAGCTTATTTAGGGATACTTTCAGGATCATCTAACCTACCCGTAGTCCATTGCAAGTAAAATCCAGGCAGGTAAGGATTTTATTCTGAAAATGGAGAATCCATGGCCATATTCAATGCCTGGAGGATGGAAAACACAGGGGGCTCAGCTGTCCCTTCTCTGTTCAGAGGTCAGCGTAGGCTCCTTGTGTGGGCTAGGCTTTGATGGAGACACTGAGGGACCTCTACCAGCAGGGACGTGATGGGAAGCTCACTGTCCTCTGAGCATTTGGAAGTATGTTCACCTACAAAACAGAACATCTATCTTGAATGTGCTATTACTTTAGTTGTTCAGCAAAGGGGAAGCAACAATGTGACTGGAGCGTTTGGAGAAAATTTCATTACCAAGTGGATTTTAAACTTAGCTTTGCAAGAGGAGAGGGATTTTCACGGAAGACAGAGGACGAGAGGATGTAGACCGAGCTCTGGAATAGGGCTGCCCTCAGGCAATGATGCAGAAGCAGCCATGAGCCAAACGGACTGGTGCCTAGTGACAAAATACTGGATTAGTGGAGTCAAAATGACAAAGAGGACTGATTCATCCTGTGGAAAGGACCATGACTATTCAGTCTGGACTACGAAGTTTGGAAAAGGTTTCACAGGGAGAGATGGTCTTCTTGCTCGCGAGTGACTCTGAGCCACAGCTGTTTGGTCTTCAGAGAAAGCCCACGGAGGTCCTTGGGGGTAGTTGAGTTCTGTGCTTTGGGCCGCTCCAATGGACATGCAGCTTGTACAGGTCCCAGTGTGCCCTGTGGATAGGACTTGTTCTGTTTGGAGGTGTGGGAAGAAATAATACTCTCAGTGAAGCTTCGTAAAGACAGATAATCCCACACATGGAGTCCTAGGCAGAAGAACCCTAGACTCAGAAACCTCTTTCATGTTCATGACAGCCTGGGCAGTGTCTTGTCTGCAGTGGGTCTCTGTTACTTGCAGGAATGTTTTTGTTAACAGGATCTCCATGACACGGCGGCTCCAGTGTACTTTTGCCATATTGTCCCTGACTTTCACGCAGCTGTCATGCCCTGTCTTTTTGCTGCAGCTTCTAAAGCAGGTCCCGTTTCTCTAGCCTCTGTGCCTTGCTTAGGCAGATGATCCCTCAGCCCCCAGTAGTTTTCAATCTCTCCTTCCCTTCATCTATCTAGGCCTTCGATTGCTTTCCTGTCCTTCCCGGTTAGGGGGCGTTCATTTTCCAGTGGCGTTTTTCAGTGCCCTCTTGTCTTCTGTAGCAGAACCCTTTGGCTTCTTATCTGCTCGCGGCGGTGAGGTCACCAAGGCCTCACTCACATTCGTGTTCCGTGTGGGCTCGGGGAGACTGCCTGGGTCTGCATGCCGGTTTCACCTCTTGGTTACACAGCCTGCTGGCAGCAGCTGTGTGTGTCTCAGGGTACTCAGCTTTAAAACTGGGGTCATAGGGCCTTCCCAGGTGGTTCAGTGGTTAAGACTCTGTGCTTCCACTTCAGGGAGCATGGGTTCAAATCCTGGCTGGGGAACTAGGATCCCATATACTGTGTGGCTTGGCTAAAACAAAGGAAAAAAAAAAGATTAACTGTCACTAGAGGGATAACAGTCACTGCCTCATAGTGTAGTTATGAGGAGAAATTGAAATCTTGCCTGTGAATCATTTAATGCAGTGCATGGGTCATAGTAAGCATTCCATAAATGTTGCTGCCACTGCTATTCTGATATATCCTTGGTTGTAACACACATATAATAATTATGTGTGATTGTAGCCATAAAATTAAAAGACACTTGTTCCTTGAAAGCAAAGCTAGGACCAACCAAGACAGAGTATTGAAAAGCAGAGACGTTACTTGCTGACAAAGGTCAATATAGTGAAAGCTATGGTTTTTCCAGTAATCCTGTATGGATGTGACCGTTGGACCATAAAGAAGGCTGACTGTCAAAGAACTGATGCTTTCAGATTGTGGTGCTGGAGAAGACTCTCGAGAGTCCCTTGGACAGCAAGGAGATCAAACCCTTCAATCCTAAAGGAAATCAACCTTGGGCATACAATGGAAAGACTGATATTGAAGCTGAAGCTCCAATACTCTGACCACCTGATGGGAAGAGCTGACTCTTTGGAAAAGACCCTGAGATTGGGAAAAGATTTAAGGCAGGAGGTGAAGAGGACAACAGGATGAGATGGTTAGATAGCATCATAAACTCAATGGACATGACTTTGAGCAAACTCGAGAAGATAGTGAAGGACAAGGTAGCCAGGCTTGCTGCAGTTCATGGGGTTGCAAAGAGTCAGACACAACTTGGCGACTGAACAACAAGTGCACTCAAAATCCTGATTTAGGAGAGAAGGAGATATTGGTAGAGTTGAAGGCACGTGGAGTTGGGAGTCTAGGGTCTGGGTTCCAGTCACAGCTGTGACAGATGCATAGTAATCATAATAATTGTACCTGACACTTACTGTTTATTATGTAACACCAAGTCTTCTACTTGTCTTATAGGGTTTAATCTTTATAATTTCATTGGGTGCGGTGCATTTGTACTCTCTTGTGTCTGGCTCTTTGTGACCTCACGGAGTGCCTGCCTGGCTCCTCTATCAGTGGAATTTTCCAAGCAAGAATAACTGGAGTGGGGGCTGCCATTTCCTTCTGCAGGGGATCTTCCTGACCGAGGGATCAAGCCCAAATCTCTTGGGTCTCCTGCATTGGCAGGTGGATTCTTTACCACTAGCTGCACTTTTATCTTCATGTAGGTTAAGGAAACACACTTTTTTGGCCGTGCTTTCCCAATCAGTAAGCAAACCTGGGCTTTGAATTCAGATCAGCCTCCTCACTTGGGAAACAGAAGAGCTCTATTTGATGATCTTTAAAGCTGTTTGTGGTTAATACTAAACGGACCACATGGGCTCTGATGCTGAGTGGATGAGCATCGGCTGCTATTTCAGACGCTCGCTGCTGTCAGGCCCTTGTGAATATTGGTGAGAGAATGTCAGCAAATGCTCCAGTACCCAGCAGGCCTCCATGCGCCTTCGCTTTCCTTTCCTTCTTCCTTTAGTTCTAAATATTTTGACTTCGTGATGTCAAACGAACGGGGATTCCCAATACCTGGTTTGCAGGTTTGACTGGTTTCCATCATTCCCATTGGTCAATGAAATGAGAACAATAAGGACAAGAGAGTGAACTTTTCAAAGTACTAAATTTGTTCCATTTTTAATAGTCTGTGTTCACAATGAAATGATAATAGATATTGGCTTTTTTCTAGTGTTTCTGTGTGATACACAGTTAATAAATTTAGACCCCTTGGCCAGATTTTTTCCTGAATTTTCACTGGTTCAGAAAAGCAAATGACCAGGCCTTAACCGTACTTGAGCAGAGTTTCTTTAAAAAATGACCTGTAGTTAAAAAAAACAGGTTTAAAATATTTTTCCATTAGGTCACAGACTGCAACTTTTGTAAATTTGAAATAAAAATAAATGAGCAGAAGAATAAAATTAAAACACACACACACATACACACACACACACACACACACACACACACAAACAAACAAAAGTTCCATTTTTCAATTATTAGGGTTAACAGACAGAAATTACTCTGATAAGTAATAAGTAATAAAAGTTTGGAAATACCTAACCTCAGTTTTGATCTTATTTCCTTGGGACTGGAAACAATATGTTCACAGATCACTGGCATCACTTGAGCAGCCCACAGGCAAGGATACAGCTCTACTTTTTTTTTTTAATTAATTTTTATTTGAATATAATAATTGGGGCTTCCCTGGTGGCACAGATGGTAAAGAATCTCCCTGCCGATGCAGGAGACGGGAGTTCCATCCCTTGGTTGGGAAGATCCTCTGAAGGAGGACATGGCAACCCAAACTCCAGTCTCCTTGCCTGGAGAATCCCATGGACAGAGGAACCTGGTGGGCTACAGTCCATGGGGACGCAAAGAGTCAAACACAACTGAGCAACTAGTACTTTCACTTCACTTTATTTGAGTATAGTTGATTGTGTTAGTTTCTGCTGTACAGCAAAGTGAATCAATTATACATATACATATACCCACTCTCTTTTAGATTTTATTCCCATATAAGTCATTATAGAGTACTGAGTAAAGTTCATTATGCTATATAATAGCTGTCCAGTTAGTTCTAAATATTTGACTTCGTGATGTCAAACGACGGGATTCCCAATACCTGGTTTGCAGGTTTGACTGGTTTCCATCATTCCCATTGGTCAATGAAATGAGAACAATAAGGACAAGAGAGTGAACTTTTCAAAGTACTAAATTTGTTCCATTTTTAATAGTCTGTGTTCACAATGAAATGATAATAGATATTGGCTTTTTTCTAGTGTTTCTGTGTGATACACAGTTAATAAATTTAGACCCCTTGGCCAGATTTTTTCCTGAATTTTCACTGGTTCAGAAAAGCAAATGACCAGGCCTTAACCGTACTTGAGCAGAGTTTCTTTAAAAAATGACCTGTAGTTAAAAAAAACAGGTTTAAAATATTTTTCCATTAGGTCACAGACTGCAACTTTTGTAAATTTGAAATAAAAATAAATGAGCAGAAGAATAAAATTAAAACACACACACACATACACACACACACACACACACACACACACACAAACAAACAAAAGTTCCATTTTTCAATTATTAGGGTTAACAGACAGAAATTACTCTGATAAGTAATAAGTAATAAAAGTTTGGAAATACCTAACCTCAGTTTTGATCTTATTTCCTTGGGACTGGAAACAATATGTTCACAGATCACTGGCATCACTTGAGCAGCCCACAGGCAAGGATACAGCTCTACTTTTTTTTTTTAATTAATTTTTATTTGAATATAATAATTGGGGCTTCCCTGGTGGCACAGATGGTAAAGAATCTCCCTGCCGATGCAGGAGACGGGAGTTCCATCCCTTGGTTGGGAAGATCCTCTGAAGGAGGACATGGCAACCCAAACTCCAGTCTCCTTGCCTGGAGAATCCCATGGACAGAGGAACCTGGTGGGCTACAGTCCATGGGGACGCAAAGAGTCAAACACAACTGAGCAACTAGTACTTTCACTTCACTTTATTTGAGTATAGTTGATTGTGTTAGTTTCTGCTGTACAGCAAAGTGAATCAATTATACATATACATATACCCACTCTCTTTTAGATTTTATTCCCATATAAGTCATTATAGAGTACTGAGTAAAGTTCATTATGCTATATAATAGGTCCTTACTAGTTATCAATTTTATATATAGTAGTGTGTGTATATGTCAGTCCCAATCTCCCAATTTATCTCTCTCCCTACCTTCTGCATGGTAACTATAAGTTCATTTTATATATCTGTGATTCTAATTTTGTTTTGTAAATAAATTCATCTGTACCATTTTTTTGGATTCCACGTATAAGCGATAATTCATCTTTCTCTGTCTGACTTACTTCACTCAGTATGACAGTCTTTAGGTCCATCCATGTGGCTATAAATGACATTATTTTGTTCTTTTTTATGGCTGAGTAATATTCCACTGTCTATGTGTACCACATCTTCTTTATCCATTCATCCATCATTAGGCTGATGGATAAAGCAATTAGGTTGCTTCCATGTCCTGCCTGTCATAAATAGTGCTGCTATGAATATTGAGGTGCATGTGTCTTTTCAAATTATGAGACTGTTCTACTTTGAGGGAGGGTCTGCCTAGCAATAGCATTCTTAACCTGAGGATCCTGCCTTTAATTCAGAAAGTAGGTGAACTTGCAAGGGGTTATATTGATGCTGTTTTCTTTGCTGAGATGCTGATGTTTAATCTGTCAAAGTATAAAGTCAGGCCACAAATCTCAGTCATGTAAGCAGTATTGAAGACTTTGGTTCCAAGAGAGGTCATGATTACTTTTATATCGTAATGTTGAAGATAATCTCAAAATGCCGTTTACAGTAGTTTGAAGCTACAGTAGCTTTTAGACCAACTGCTAGATGTGTTAGTTAATGTACCATCAAAGAAGCACATACATTACTGTACTACGATTTAAGAAGTATTTTAGTTACTGGAATTCAATGAAATTCATTTCTTTTGTATCTTTCTTTTGTATTTTTGTATTTTGTCTCGTGCATTTAAATATGTAATCCTGAGAGAAGTCCAGAGGAAGCATAAGATGGCCAAAGGGACTCTTAAGCACACACACACAAAGCTTAAAAGGGGAAAAGAAGGGAACTATTTTGAAAACAAGTTCAGAACCATTGCCTTCAAACACTTATCAACGGATGAGACTGGGGTCGCTGGGGGAGGTGGAGCTCTTCTGGGGTACCAGAATCATGCTGTTCTTTCTCGTCTGCACGTGGAGTCAGTATTGGTCTGCTCCCAGCCTCACAAGGGCATCCCTGCTGCAGAGACCTTCTGTCCCCCCCGGGTTCAGGGTGGTCGCTTCCCACCCCAAGCCCTCAGGGATGTGTGCCTCCAAGGAAAACCTTGATTACTAATTAACCAGAGAAAGAGCTGGGCGTTTATTTGCATTTGAGTTCCACTAACATTAACACAGTAACCAGGTCCCAGGGCTGTGGCTGCATTCTGTGGACTGTGCTCTGCCTGGATTACCAGCTCATCCGTCAGGGAGAGGAAGCAGCCTCGGGGCAATGAGGTACGTTCCTAAGCCGTGTGTTCACCGATGGCTACAGATGCGTGTGTGCAAGTGCACGTGAGCTTGTGCTTGTCTCCTCCCGTCAGGCGCCCTTGTTAACTGGTTAAACACAAAGATAAACATCAATAACAAAGCACAAAATTATGCAAACATGTATTAACCAAAATTCAACTCTAGTTTTCCCTTGAGACGTGTGTGTGTGGTGTTGAATAATTTAATATTTGAGGTGAGGTAATTGGTAGACATTCTTTCTGATTCTTGAGATGAGGTAGGGGAAGTGAGGGGAAGGAGCTAGAATTTGGGAATTAAATTAGGGTATTTTGGGATGTTCCTTCTAAAAGGACATGGAGCTTTGATTGAGAAGTGGTGTCTAGAGACTCCATCACAGTCAGGAACTTGAGAAATCTGTTTCTATCCTGTGTGTTTGGTACTTTTACTGATCAAATGAAGAATTATTCTGGGCAAGGGTCTCAAACTGTGTGTGTGAGTATGTGTGTGTGTGCTTGAAGTATTGGGGTGTGTCCTGCTTTGGTATGTCATGGTGGGTGTGAGAGATTTCCTGTGAGTCTGGAAGAAGGTAATGAAGCGAAAGACTTGATGTCTGGACTGACTGTCTGATCAAAATGAAATGCAAGTGCCTGGGGACTCTAAACCCCCTAAAAAAAATTTTGAAAACAAGTTCAGAACCATTGCCTTCAAACACTTATCAACGGATGAGACTGGGGTCGCTGGGGGAGGTGGAGCTCTTCTGGGGTACCAGAATCATGCTGTTCTTTCTCGTCTGCACGTGGAGTCAGTATTGGTCTGCTCCCAGCCTCACAAGGGCATCCCTGCTGCAGAGACCTTCTGTCCCCCCCGGGTTCAGGGTGGTCGCTTCCCACCCCAAGCCCTCAGGGATGTGTGCCTCCAAGGAAAACCTTGATTACTAATTAACCAGAGAAAGAGCTGGGCGTTTATTTGCATTTGAGTTCCACTAACATTAACACAGTAACCAGGTCCCAGGGCTGTGGCTGCATTCTGTGGACTGTGCTCTGCCTGGATTACCAGCTCATCCGTCAGGGAGAGGAAGCAGCCTCGGGGCAATGAGGTACGTTCCTAAGCCGTGTGTTCACCGATGGCTACAGATGCGTGTGTGCAAGTGCACGTGAGCTTGTGCTTGTCTCCTCCCGTCAGGCGCCCTTGTTAACTGGTTAAACACAAAGATAAACATCAATAACAAAGCACAAAATTATGCAAACATGTATTAACCAAAATTCAACTCTAGTTTTCCCTTGAGACGTGTGTGTGTGGTGTTGAATAATTTAATATTTGAGGTGAGGTAATTGGTAGACATTCTTTCTGATTCTTGAGATGAGGTAGGGGAAGTGAGGGGAAGGAGCTAGAATTTGGGAATTAAATTAGGGTATTTTGGGATGTTCCTTCTAAAAGGACATGGAGCTTTGATTGAGAAGTGGTGTCTAGAGACTCCATCACAGTCAGGAACTTGAGAAATCTGTTTCTATCCTGTGTGTTTGGTACTTTTACTGATCAAATGAAGAATTATTCTGGGCAAGGGTCTCAAACTGTGTGTGTGAGTATGTGTGTGTGTGCTTGAAGTATTGGGGTGTGTCCTGCTTTGGTATGTCATGGTGGGTGTGAGAGATTTCCTGTGGAGTCTGGAAGAAGGTAATGAAGCGAAAGACTTGATGTCTGGACTGACTGTCTGATCAAAATGAAATGCAAGTGCCTGGGGGAGTAGAAAGGTGATGAATCGTTGTTGCCCCCCCCCGATAAACACAGCAAGAGAGTCACGTCTTCACTGGTTGCTGGACTCCAGCTGAACACACGTAGGCATTCCTGTTCTGATGGGCCATGGAGGTGAGAAGGAAGACCTGCAATTGCAGAAACAGAAGGAGACCAAGATCAATCCCGTGGGTCTCACTAGAAATGGCTTCCATCGGTTTCCAATACAGGGTCTGAATGGGCTTCCTGGTGGGTTTCCTGGACTGAAGGGACCTCCTAACATCTAGACTGTCAACTGCTCTTTGTCATGGTGTGGAGCAGCATGAATATGTGGCGGACAGGCAGAGGGAAGGGGGAGGGGCATTGGTTTGCAGTGCTGGGAGGGACCAAATGATGTGGAGGACCTTCTGTCTCATCCCCCAGCTGAGCACGGCTCATCTGTTTCACTCACACCTCCACAGATGCCAATGGTTCTTAGCATCAGGCAACCCTCACAAATGAGAGTTTTGATGGTCTGGTAACATTACTTCATAAACTACTCCCTGAGCATAGAATGCTAAGACTAGATGGCCCTAGAAGGAGAAATTTTCCATCTGAAAATGTCTCAAACTGCCGAATGTGATGGAGAAAATAATCCTTTGCACATCCTGCTGCTGGGGTTACAGTAGGTTGTAGCTGTCTTTTAGAGATGATCCATTTAGGCTTTAGATGGGGAAAATGAGGCCCAGAGAGGGTTCAGCAGTTTTTGCAAGGTCACATTGCCAAGTTAGGTCAAGCTTTTAGATCTTTGCACTTAGGATGTGACCAGACTCTGGGAGAAAAGACTGCTAGCTACTCTTTCCCATTCTCTAAATATACAGATGACAATGTATCAAGCCAGTAAATTTTGCCCAGGAGTTTTGGGGAATAGCTATGACTTGCTGGGGTCCTCTTTGCAAGTTATTCTCAGTCTCTGTAAAATGAGTCTTGTCTTTTCCACAAGAGCTCTTGCCTGTGTTATCAAGGAATTTTTAAAAGACACACTTAGACTGCTGTATGCCAATCAGCTCCTAGCTATAATTCAGAAAAAAAAAAAAAAAAGAAAATTTATTACCTGTTCCTTCCAGATGAATTCAGATAGCCATCTCAGGTTTGGGCCCCACCTGATTTATCTATCTACTTTGCCCAGATGATTAGAGCAGTACCAGGAAAATGAGCTCTGGCAATTACTTATATAACCATTTTACTTCAAGGGGAAGAAAATGACTGTGGAGTCCGCATGATTTATGTACAGCAAGAACTTTCAGCTTTTCCATGAGGCTTTCCCTAGGTGACCTAATTTAACCTGCAGCCCTTCCTGCCACATTCCTCACTCAAGCTTTATTTTTCTCCGTAGCACTTATCAAAGTCTAGCCTATTGTACTGTCTCAGCTCAGAGGATGGTCGTGAGGAGAAAATGAAATAGTTCACCTAAGTGCCTCGCCCAGTGCCACACACGTTCTAAGCACTTGGTTAATGACCCAGAGATACTGTCTGATAAAAGCACAACCTCACCAAAAGCTCTCTCTGGAGTGCACCCAGGGCATTCAGGCAGGGAATGACAGAGTGGTGGTCACATGCTCAGGCTGTGGGGTCCAAAGGGCTGATGTTCACACTGTAACTTTGCTCCTTATCATTGTGTGACATCAGGCAGGATATGTGACCTTGCTGAAGCTCAGTTTCCTCTTCTGAAAGCAAAGATGGCACCAATAACTTGCTGAGGGTTGTCATGAGGATCACGCGCAACAAACGATATAAAACCCTCTTAGCACATTACTGTTATTGGGAGTGATTTTTATCATCGTGATTGCACAGCTTATGTTTGTCATATGAAATAGAATATCCAAAGATTGATGACAGATTGCTAAGTAAGGTGTTTTTTTTAACAATTTTTTCTTTTAAAAGAAGTTAAATCTATTTAAATTGCTTCCTTATGCTATTTGCCTCTTGTCATTTTTCTTTTTCTGATTTTTTAAAAAATTTATTTTTAATTGGAGGATCATTTCTATCCAATGTTGTGTAGGTTTCTGCCAAACAACAACATGAATCAACCATAAGTATACATATTTGTCATTGTTCTTGATCTTGAGTTTTTCTAAATCTCATTTCCAGTTTAGGACATGGTAAGGTTTCACCATTTAGAGCCTTATAATTTGGGAGGTAAGATCAACCAGATGATGCTGATGAGGGGATTTTTCCCTTAAGGCTTAAGGAAATGTTTCTCTCCTATTGCTAGAAAGTTATTATCTTTGTTCTGTAGAGAAGCTAGCCATATTTAAATATATAATGCAAAAGAACTTTTTGATGAGAGCCAAACAGATTTTTAAGAAATGCAAGTGATATTTTTTCATTTACTTGTATATTATCTATTGTTGCATAACAAATCACCCCCAATTTAACAACTTGAAATAATAAACATTGATTGTCTCACAGTTCCTGTGGGTTTGGAATACTCAGCTAGCAGGTTCTTGCTCAGAGCCTCTCGTGAGGTTGCACCAGGACGTTGCCAGGGCTCAAGGTCTAACAGCCCTCGTGTGAAGGCTTGCTTGGGCTGGAGAAACTGATTCTGAGATGCCTGCCTCACATGGCTGTTGGGACTTGTATTTCACAATTTACTCAGTCCTCTCTCCATGGATGGTGACACTCTTTTTACACAGCCTGTTGCTGTTACGTGTCATGTTACAGTGAAAAACCTGTATCTGTACGTACATTGGTTTCTCCATATGCAAGTGTGTTATGGGCTGAGAGTATATAAATGGACATACAGATTATGAGTGTACCTAACTCGAGTAGCTTTTGCTAAATCTTTATTGAGCATAGACTATCTACAGTTTGACTTGCAAGTGGCAGGTGGCTTTTTCCTCATAGTGCCTAACACAGTTTGTTAGTAACCATTTGGGAAAGGCTTAAATACTAACAGGAAGAACAATCTCCTATTTCAAAGCTGTCACCAGCCACCCAAAAGGAGACATGGTCCCTTTCAAAGGCATTGAGAACTCTGCTCCTTGCCAGGGGACATGAGATCACTTTTGACCACATTAATTAATGTCATTATATCAGGCATTGTTCTTGTTTAGTTGCTCAGTTGTGTCCAATTCTTTTGTGGCCAGACTCCTCTGTCGATTGGATTTTCCCAGGCAAGAATATTGGAGTGGGTTGCCAATTCCTTCTTTAGGGGATCTTCCTGACCCAGGGGTCAAACCCAAGCCTCTTGCACTGGCAGGAGGATTCTTTACCACTGAGCCACCAGGGGAAGTCCAATACTATACCAAATACTATTTCCCACTTAGAGGAAACAGAACTCTTTAGAGAAGTTTGATTTGAGACTGGAACAGGTTACCATGTTAAACCAGCAAGCAAGGAGCTTTCACAAAGTACCAAAGCCAACTTGAAGAGACTCTCACTGGGTAAAGTGGGACCATATGAGCAATAATGATAATAGTACCATCAGTGGATTAATACAGAAAGAATGTGTGTAAATCATAAAAATCATAAAGATCTTGGACCAAAAAATTCTCCCTGATCTCCTTTGGAGGACGCTAGGGGAAAACTCCTTATTTTGAAAACCAGTAGATAAAAAGTCAAATGTTCATTCAACCTTTTGTATACAGGGGCTTCCCCTGGTGGTCCAGTGGGTAAGGACACCTCCTTGCAGTGCAAGGGGTGCCCGTTCGATCCCTGGCCTGGGAAGATCCCACGTGCCGCGGAGCGGCTGGACCGATGTGTCCAATTACTGAGCCAGAGCTCTGGAGCGCATGCGCCCAGAGCCGGCGCTCTGCAACGACAGGCGCCACCACCATGGGAGGCCCACAGGAGCCAAGGAACAAAGACGGATGAAAATAGAGAAATGAAAGACCAATACTCGCCCGCTCCCCTCCCTCCCCAACCCGACCCCCTGCCCAAAATAAATAAATAAATAAATCTTTTTTTAAAAAAGAAAACCTTTTGTATACAAACTGTACCTTTATCAGCCAAATGATGAAGTGGCAAAACAACTTTCTATATAAATCTTTCACTCAATAAATAAACAAAGAATGACAACATGACAGTGTCACTGCATCACAACTCCCAGTGAAACAACGGAGTGAAGAAACATTCACCGATGGCTATGAACGGTTAAAGTGAAAAAAGAAAGAATCTGCTAGATTTTATTTGTGTCTTGCCGGAAGATGTTGTACCACCTGTGCACCTTTCATGCTACTTAGTGTCCAATTCTTTTGTGGCCAGACTCCTCTGTCGATTGGATTTTCCCAGGCAAGAATATTGGAGTGGGTTGCCAATTCCTTCTTTAGGGGATCTTCCTGACCCAGGGGTCAAACCCAAGCCTCTTGCACTGGCAGGAGGATTCTTTACCACTGAGCCACCAGGGGAAGTCCAATACTATACCAAATACTATTTCCCACTTAGAGGAAACAGAACTCTTTAGAGAAGTTTGATTTGAGACTGGAACAGGTTACCATGTTAAACCAGCAAGCAAGGAGCTTTCACAAAGTACCAAAGCCAACTTGAAGAGACTCTCACTGGGTAAAGTGGGACCATATGAGCAATAATGATAATAGTACCATCAGTGGATTAATACAGAAAGAATGTGTGTAAATCATAAAAATCATAAAGATCTTGGACCAAAAAATTCTCCCTGATCTCCTTTGGAGGACGCTAGGGGAAAACTCCTTATTTTGAAAACCAGTAGATAAAAAGTCAAATGTTCATTCAACCTTTTGTATACAGGGGCTTCCCCTGGTGGTCCAGTGGGTAAGGACACCTCCTTGCAGTGCAAGGGGCGCCCGTTCCATCCCTGGCCTGGGAAAATCCCACGTGCCGCGGAGCGGCTGGACCGATGTGTCCAATTACTGAGCCAGAGCTCTGGAGCGCATGCGCCCAGAGCCGGCGCTCTGCAACGACAGGCGCCACCACCATGGGAGGCCCACAGGAGCCAAGGAACAAAGACGGATGAAAATAGAGAAATGAAAGACCAATACTCGCCCGCTCCCCTCCCTCCCCAACCCGACCCCCTGCCCAAAATAAATAAATAAATAAATCTTTTTTTAAAAAAGAAAACCTTTTGTATACAAACTGTACCTTTATGAGCCAAATGATGGAGGGGGGAAATGTCTTTCTATAGGAATCTTTCACTCAATAAATAAACAAAGAATGACAACATGACAGTGTCACTGCATCACAACTCCCAGTGAAACAACGGAGTGAAGAAACATTCACCGATGGCTATGAACGGTTAAAGTGAAAAAAGAAAGAATCTGCTAGATTTTATTTGTGTCTTGCCGGAAGATGTTGTACCACCTGTGCACCTTTCATGCTACAAAACCCAAACCTGTATTTGTCAAAACTCTAGGTCTAATAATGTACAGGAAATACAAGGACGGAGAAGCATGTTGTGATGCATGGAAACGTAGTCAACAAAATCCAGACTGTGGGCAAATGCATAGAACAAACCTTACTGATTAAAAAAAAAATAAAAAAGACAAATCCTGATTAATCATATATAAATCTTGTATCTTTATGAGAGTGGAACAAAGAAACCATAAAATGCTTATCAGACAAAGAGGAAGTTTTTTGAAAAATAATTCTTTAATGATTAAAGAATTATTTAAAAAATATTTTAAGTGTGATTACAGTTGATTTTGCTTGACTTTTGTGAAATTTCTTATTTTAAAAAAAAATGCTTAAATCTTTTCAGATGAAAAGACATGAAATTTGAAATTTTCTTCCAAATAAGCCAAGGTTAAGCAGAGACAGGAATATGAATAGAGAGTGAGATGGGCCACTTGGTAATTTTTTAATTGATCAATTGATGATGGGTACCTGGGTGTTTGTTATTTTGCTTTTTCCTCTTGTATACACATTTGAGCTTTTCCATTAAAAAAACGTTGATGGCAATATGTGAAGTAAAACTCACATCTAAAATTGTCATCTAATCTGAGAACATGCGTATCTGTAGACAATAAAACTCTGTAGAAGTTAAAAGTAAAAGTTTTAAAAAATAAATAAAAATAAAAAAGAAAGCTCCTGAAAGTCATGAAAGATAAAAAAAATAAAATAAAATTGTCGTCTCTTTCTCTGTAGATGGCAAGAAAGAAGTTGAAGAAGTTTACTCCTCTGGAGCTCATGCTCAGTGTCCTTCTGCTTGTGGTGTTTATCATCACGATTCCTATCTTCGTGCTCTCAGCCAGAGACTCCTTGGACTCACAAGGTAACGAGGAAGGCTGTGCTCTCCCTCCGAGCGTGGCTGGTGTCAGAACCAAAACTCATCAGTGCCAGGAAGGCGGTGCTTTCATGTTCCCTGCCGTGAGCCTGTGTGTCTCGTGTCGGTGCGTGCTGGGGGCCACCTGACTCACACGGTTCAGGCACAGGAGGCATTCACTGTAGGCGTGCCTCTGACACGTTCATCCCCAAGCTAGCACCGTGCAGGATTCCACAGTGGGCACTGAAATATACGGGCCTCAATCATGATTCTAATTTTTTTTTTTAATTTTGGCCTCTTTTATTGTTTTTTTTTGTTCACTTATTTTTATCCATCTTTTTTCCTTGGCCTGTGTGGGCCTCCCACTGCAGTGGCCTCTCGTTGCAGAGCACCGACTCTGGGCACATGTGTTCCAGAGCGCTGACTCGTAATTGGATACACCGGTCCAGGCACTCCGTGGCACGCGGAATCTTCCTGGGCCAGAGATCAAACGGGCACCCCTTGCACTGCAAGGTGGACTCTACCCACTGGACCACCAGGGAAGCCCCATGATTCTCATTTTTAACCATAAGAATTAATGACATCCTTATATGAAACGTAGTCAAGTATATAATCGATTAAAGTGTATTAGGCCCATGTTTGTTCTTTAAAAGTATAACAAGTAGCAGAGCCAGCGCTCTGGAGTGCATGCGCCCAGAGCTGGTGCTCTGCTGCAGGAGAGGCCACTGCCATGGGAGGCCCGCACAGGCCAAAGAACAACGACAGATAAATGAAAGATCAATAAAAGTGGCCAAGAACAAAAAAGAATTAAAAAAAATATATAACAAATGGTAAAGTTGTTTATTACAAGTTTATTAACTCTATTATTTTCAAAGAAGGGCTGTAATTGGGCTGAATGATCCGTGATTTTGTATCCGGGCTTCTTCTAGGAGCAGCTTACTGGGTGTGGCCGGCCGTGAGCGCCAGTTTGTAGCCAGAGGAAAAACGTGACCCTTCTTCCCTCATTCTCAGCCATGCAATTTCTACTTTTGTGGGAAGTTAGATTAAATAACTTCAAAGATTGTTAAATTCTTAAAATTCTCTGATCCTGAAGATGAAACTAAAACTCATACACAGAAACCGGCACAAATACGAAGTTCTTTTAATCTACCACTTTTGGGTTTTGTTTTTGTTCTGTTTTGGATGTGGACCATTTTTAGTCTTTATGGAATTTGTTGCAATATTGCTTCTATTTGATTATGTTTGGTTTTTGACCTGGAGGCATGTGGAATCTTAGCCCCTCAATCAGGGATCCAACCGGCACCCACTGCATTGGAAAATGAAGTCTTAACTACCGGACCACCAGGGGAGTCCCAATCCGTCACTTTTGAATTGGAAATCCTAGTGAAAAGAAAACTTACTAAAAGCCTCATTGTTGTGTCTTAATATTGTTATGAGCTTGTTGTAGAGTTCCCAAAAGAAATCTTTGAGCTTCCAAACTAATAGTGGAATCCAACTCCTTTCTCTTGTATGCACTAGAGGAGGGCCTCTCTGGTAGAAGGAAGTGGTGCAGATGGTACCTGCAGGCTGAGTCGCTTCCTATGGACTGTAGCCTGCCAGGCTCCTCTGTCCATGGGATTTTCCAGCCAAGAACACTGGAGTGGGCTGCCATGCCGTCTCCAAGTGCAGGTATATATAAGGTTCAATACAGTCAGAAAGAATAAAATCAGGCTTAATAACATAAGTGTGTTTCAAGGTCATAGAGTGAAGCCCCCTCAGTAGTAGAATCCATTTAATGGAAGGTGTTGAGAGCTTTGGGGATATTGAATGGCTGTGATGTTAATTCTGTCTGATCGTCATCTTGTGTTTGTTCTGGGGACAATCCCAGTTACCCTGGTTCCTGGGACGACAGTTTCCCCAGATCCTGGGAGAAGCACCACCCCTGGTTCTGCTGAGTGCCCAGAGGTAGATGACTTGGAACGGATAAACTGCATCCCTGACCAGCCACCAACCAAGGTTTGAGTTATGAATTTTGTTTTCATATAAGAGTTTATGCCATTGAATATGGGTTTTTGTTTGTTTGTTTGTTTTATGTTTGTAGCCCTTGGAGTTATTGTTTGCATTACAATTATTGCTGCCTCAGAAAAAGCAATTCTGTATTCATGTTTATATGATAGCGTAGCTTTGGGAGAAGAAGAACTAGAAAATTCCCTTGACAGAAAATAAAAGTACAGGCTGTCCAGTTAAATTTGTATTTCAGATAAACAATGAATAAATTTTTAGTATATGTCCCAAATAAGAACTTGAGACTTATACTGAAAATGTATTTGTCTTTTATCTGGTAACGCTGCCTGGTTACTAGTTCTCTCTGACTCTGTTTTTTGCCCTCTCTCTCAGTCCTTTTTCCTTGCACAATTCTAATAGTTTATCTAGGACCTACAATAAAAGCCAACCACAAGCATAAAACAGTATGTTAAATAAGAACAGAGTTTCAGGAGCCAAGATTGGAAGGAAGAGGTAGTAAATACCAGATGAAAGATAGTGCAAGCCAGTGTCTCTTGATCATCAGCTAAAGTCCAGCTGGATGTTAGGGTGATAAAGTGCATTGCACATGGCATATCAGTCATGTTCTGGGTTGGGAGGGAGTAGACACAAAATTCTGCCTTCTGAGTGAAGTCCACTGGCATGGAATGGCAGGTTTGTGTCAGACACTGAGAGGCGCTGCCTCTAAGTATTGGGCATGTGGCAGTCTCACACTCACCTCTGTGCTGTCCTATTGTCTGTGGGCTGGAGAACTCTTTGACGTTCTTGAGAGTTGCTATTTTGGTTTGTCTAAAGGTCCTTGGGCAAACTGTGGGAGATGGTTAGGGACAGGAGGCCTGGTGAGCTACAGTTCATGGGGTCGCAAAGAGTCAGACATGACTTAAGAACTGAACAACAACAAAAGGTCCTAATACCAAAAGACATTTTATTTCTACTTTTTTCTCCCATTCATCTAGAGGATAGAAGTCCAAAATCAAGATGCTTGTTGGGATTTGTTCCTTTAAAAAATGGTTTCATTTATGTATTTATTTTTGGCTGTACTAGGTCTTCCTTGCAGCACTCTTTCTTGAGTTGTGGCAAGTAGCGGTTACTTTCTAGTTACAGTAAATGGGGTTCAGTGCCCACAGTGGGGCACACAGGCTTAGTTTTCCCCATGACAGGTAGAATCTTCCCAGATCAAGGATTGAACCAATGTCCCCTGCATTGGCGGGCAGATTCTTTTCTTCACAATCACAAGTTTTTTATTTTGCCTTTTTGATTTTACAGAGTTTTGTTGTTTACAAATATGTATAATTCCATCTTAGTCATATGTATATCCCATTCCTCCCCATCCCACCTCTCTAGGCCATCACATAGCCCCCATGTACGATCCTTTAGTCCCACAACACATTGACAATAGTCATCTCTTTTACATAAGATAGTATAGGGTTCCATGTTGCTCTTTCTATATCTCTCATCCACTCTTCAAAAGCCTCTCCCCAATGTCCATAAGTCTGTTCTCTATGACTGTTTTTCCATCGATGCTCTGCATGTGTATTTATCAGTAAAAATTTACTAGATTCCATATATATGTGTTAGTATGCTGTATTTGTCCTTCCCTTTTTGACTTATGTCGCTTTGTATAATAGGTTATAGATTCATCCACCTCATTAGGACTGAATCTTCTGCATTTCTTTTAGCGGCTGAGAAGTACCCCAGTGTATATATGTACCAGAGCTTCTTTATCCATTCATTTGTCGATGGACATCTAGGTTGCTTCTATTTTCTAGCTATTGTGTAGAGTGCTGCAGTGAACACTGGGGTACAGGTGTCTCTTTCAATTTTGATTTCATCAGGGTATAAGCCTAATAGTGGGATTGCTGGGTCGTATGGTGCTTCTATTTTTAGTTTTTTGAGGCTGTCTTCCATAGTGGTTGTATCAATTTACATTCCCACCAACAATGCAGGAGTGTTCCCTTTTCTCTGCACCCTCTCCAGCATTTAGATTTTTTGGTGATGGCCATCCTGACTGGTGTGAGGGGATAGCTCATTGTAGTTGCGATTTGCATTTCTCTAATAATAAGCAACATTGAGTGTATTTTCATTTTTTTTTTTTTTTTTGCCATCTGTACCTCTTCCTTGGATACATGTCTCTTTAGGTCTTTTTCCCATTTTTTGATTGGGTTGTTTATTTTTTCAGTATTGAGTTGTCTGAGATGCTTGTGTATTTTGGAGATTAGTTATTTGGCAGTTGTTTCATTTGCTATTTTTTCTCCCATTCTGTGGGTTGTCTGTTCACCTTGCTTGTAGTTTCTTTTGCTGTGAAGAAATTTTTAAGTTATTAGGGCAGGCAGATTCTTAACCACTCAACCACCTGGGAAGTCCACAGTTGATTCCTTTAGAGAGCTCTGACAAAGAATCAGTTCACTGCCTTTGTCCTAGCTTCAGTGCTAGGCTATCCACAATACCTGATGTTCCATGGCTTGTAGCTGTATCACTCCGTTCTCTGTCTCTGTCTTCACATGGCATTCTTCCTGTGTATGTGTATGTGTGTGTGTGCCTATGTGCCCTCGTTCAAATTTCCCATTTTTATAAGGACACATGTCTATAACTCCAGTATGAGCTGACCTTAACTAATAGCATTTGCAACAACCCTATTTCCAAATAAGGCCAAGTTCTGAGGTTCTGAGGATTAGGATTTCAGTGTGTCTTTTCCAGGCACACAATTCAGTCTGTAATGGGGAGAAAGTCACAGAATATAAACTATGGAAAGTGAGAATTATTGCACAATATGGGTCTTGAAGTGAGAATTGAGTACCCCAGTGTATATATGTACCAGAGCTTCTTTATCCATTCATTTGTCGATGGACATCTAGGTTGCTTCTATTTTCTAGCTATTGTGTAGAGTGCTGCAGTGAACACTGGGGTACAGGTGTCTCTTTCAATTTTGATTTCATCAGGGTATAAGCCTAATAGTGGGATTGCTGGGTCGTATGGTGCTTCTATTTTTAGTTTTTTGAGGCTGTCTTCCATAGTGGTTGTATCAATTTACATTCCCACCAACAATGCAGGAGTGTTCCCTTTTCTCTGCACCCTCTCCAGCATTTAGATTTTTTGGTGATGGCCATCCTGACTGGTGTGAGGGGATAGCTCATTGTAGTTGCGATTTGCATTTCTCTAATAATAAGCAACATTGAGTGTATTTTCATTTTTTTTTTTTTTTTTGCCATCTGTACCTCTTCCTTGGATACATGTCTCTTTAGGTCTTTTTCCCATTTTTTGATTGGGTTGTTTATTTTTTCAGTATTGAGTTGTCTGAGATGCTTGTGTATTTTGGAGATTAGTTATTTGGCAGTTGTTTCATTTGCTATTTTTTCTCCCATTCTGTGGGTTGTCTGTTCACCTTGCTTGTAGTTTCTTTTGCTGTGAAGAAATTTTTAAGTTATTAGGGCAGGCAGATTCTTAACCACTCAACCACCTGGGAAGTCCACAGTTGATTCCTTTAGAGAGCTCTGACAAAGAATCAGTTCACTGCCTTTGTCCTAGCTTCAGTGCTAGGCTATCCACAATGCCTGATGTTCCATGGCTTGTAGCTGTATCACTCCGTTCTCTGTCTCTGTCTTCACATGGCATTCTTCCTGTGTATGTGTATGTGTGTGTGCCTATGTGCCCTCGTTCAAATTTCCCATTTTTATAAGGACACATGTCTATAACTCCAGTATGAGCTGACCTTAACTAATAGCATTTGCAACAACCCTATTTCCAAATAAGGCCAAGTTCTGAGGTTCTGAGGATTAGGATTTCAGTGTGTCTTTTCCAGGCACACAATTCAGTCTGTAATGGGGAGAAAGTCACAGAATATAAACTATGGAAAGTGAGAATTATTGCACAATATGGGTCTTTGATACTGAAATAGCATAGATGCTGAGTCAGAAAGAACTAAGTTGACAAAGAACAGTTGAGAAGTCAACCACAGTGATAGACTGGGGCTCTGGGGAAGCTTCAAGCCAAGGGAGAAAAAAGAACCAGAGCTAGATAAATAGCTCAGAGTAGAGAAAATTCCTAGGAACCGTAGTTAGGAGCAGAGTGATTGCACAGAACTAGTTAGGAAGCTCAGAGGCCATGTAGAAGGCAAGAGAGCGCTCCAGTATGGTGGTTGTTGTTGAGCCGCTAAGTCATGTCCAACTCTTTGTGACCCCCTGGACATCAGCACACCCCTGCCCTTCACCGTCTCCTGGAGCTTGCTCAAACTCATGTCCATTGAGTCGTTGATGCCATCCAGCCATCTGATTCTCTGTTGTCCCCTTCTCCTCTTGCCCTCCAGTAAGGTAACTACTCAAAGACAGGAAATCTCCTGGACAGGGCAAAGCAGTGGCCTGAGCAGCTGTGAGGACACAGGAGAGCAGCAGCCTGGACAGCAAGCCTGCTGATATCAAAAGGAATTCCAGTTAGATCAGTTCATCTCACCAAGAGCCTTCATCGCACTTTTCATCTGGTGTCTTACCCTGACCAAAATGAGTGTAACCCACTCTTAGATTAGTGAAGAGACATGCCTGCTTGGGAGAAATGAATCTGAACAGAAAAGGTATATTCAGATTTTGGAAGACCTTGGATTTAGAGTAGAGGAGATTTTTTTTTTTTTTAAGTGATGCACAGCAGTTAGGGGAGGCCATGAAATCACATAATGGGAAACTAAGAAGAGAAAGAATAAAAGACATAGAAATAAAGGGAAAAGAGCTAAAAGAGAGAAAGCCAAAAAAAAAAAAAAAAGAGGCACGTTGTTCTGGGGCCAGTGTCATAAAGTTTAGTTTTTTAGATGATAGGTTCAATAGGTAGAGGAGATAAGTTAAGTAAATAAGTAACTAGATTATAAAACAAAAATGTATAAGATAAACAAAATACTATGTGGATCACAAAGCAGAAGAGATTATTACCAAGGAGAAAGTGGCAGTTTGGAATTAATGATAAGTAGGATTTCGACAGAGATGAAATGGAAAATGAATTCAGAAAAGAGATACAGTGCACATAAAGTGACGAAAAGGACATTGTAGGCACTGATGTGATGTATTGAATGGTCCCATATGGCCAAGGTACAGGATGGATGCCAGAGAGCATACGGTGTCTGAAATTATAAGGGAGATTGGAGCATGATGATAGAGGACCGTGGATGTGCTGCTTTGTCAATAGAAATGGAAAGTTCTGATCTAGGTATGCAGTGCCTGAGCAGGATGTTTCCAGAAAGTTGATCCACACCCGTTTACTTGCCCCTGTGATGGTGTGCTTGCAAACAGCTTACTCAGAAGCTTGTCTGAAGACTAACGCATCCTCAGTCTGTTCACCCTCCTGCAGCCACCCCATCTTGTCCCTGGCTACGTGAACTCTGAATGCCCTTGCTGCCTCAATCATCTTCCTTTTGTTTTATTATAAGAGCTTTTAATAAATACTGTGGCACCAAGATTGTAGCTCAGTAAACAACCTTTGCCTTTCTTCTACATCTTATACCCAAAGGAGTTCATCTGTGACCTTGGCATTCAGTCACTAGCCTGCTCCTTCCTCTTCAGCTCAGCCAGAGGGAAAGACTCTGGAAGCACTTTCAGTGACGGGGTTTCTGATAGAAGATATTCTTTAGGTATTTGTTGTGTGTTTTAAATATCCTCAGTGCTATCTGCTGATCCTGGCTGGTTTTGAGATGCTGATTCTATGGATAATGATGCATGTGTGTCTGTAGATATAGACATAGACATAGGTATAGATACAGTGTATTTGCTGAAGGGAAGTATATGGCTATATGAAGCTGGGGAGGGAAAATAAAGGATGAACATGACATTGAGCTGGGCACCGTGTTTTGCTGCAGAGGCCTCCGCTATAATGTTTTATTATTCCTCTCGCCTTCTCTCCTCTGGAATTAAAAAACTAACAGTACACATCTCTCTTCAGGTGATTCTTTGTTGTAAATCCCATTGTTTCTTACCCCAGTAAAGGGAGAGACTCCTGCCTCCAAGACAGAATAAAGTTCGCTGTTAACCACCCCCAAGCACTCTTGGGAGCCTTTTTAGAGAGAATGAGCTCAATGATCTGCCTTCGTGGGTCTCAGAATAAAAGATGGCTTGGTTATTAAGACCTAAACGTCTGTTGCTGAGCTCTGGCTCTGGACCAGCAGCTGGTTGCAGGGCGTCTTCACCTGGCTGTGTCACAATCGAGTCACCGGAATTCACCACCTTCTCACCAGGTCTGCCTTCCCATCTCAACTGTGCATTTCTCTGGACAGGTCTATTATGCTTCTAGTCTCTGAGGCAGAACTTTTGCTTGACTCTTCCTGTTGATCCTTTTGGTTAGTATTTCATGTATTTGAAAACATGTTTCTTAATATTTTTCCAGCAAAAGCACTTCATTTCCATTCTCACTTCCCTCAGCACTCGAGCATTGTTACTTCATCCCTGGATTACTCAGTAGCCTATGAGCGTCTCTTCTGAATTCCATTTCTGCCTCTGCCTGTCCCATTGCATGCATGATTGAAATTCTCTCCTGAACATCTACTTTCTTTCCATTTCTACCTAGCTCGAGTACCCACTGTGTGTATTACTAGGCATTGGGTAATGTTCAGGCACTTCATTCCGTCCTCTGAGACCCTCATCAGCCTTCTTTGTGTCTCTGTAGTGTCTCTTAGACCAGCCACCCAAGCAGGTTTTAGGAACAGCTCCCTACACTTACCCCACACCTCTCCATTCTGAGGGAGCATATCACTTTCCTCTTCATTAGGGTTTTTTGCTATCTGCTGATCCTGGCTGGTTTTGAGATGCTGATTCTATGGATAATGATGCATGTGTGTCTGTAGATATAGACATAGACATAGGTATAGATACAGTGTATTTGCTGAAGGGAAGTATATGGCTATATGAAGCTGGGGAGGGAAAATAAAGGATGAACATGACATTGAGCTGGGCACCGTGTTTTGCTGCAGAGGCCTCCGCTATAATGTTTTATTATTCCTCTCGCCTTCTCTCCTCTGGAATTAAAAAACTAACAGTACACATCTCTCTTCAGGTGATTCTTTGTTGTAAATCCCATTGTTTCTTACCCCAGTAAAGGGAGAGACTCCTGCCTCCAAGACAGAATAAAGTTCGCTGTTAACCACCCCCAAGCACTCTTGGGAGCCTTTTTAGAGAGAATGAGCTCAATGATCTGCCTTCGTGGGTCTCAGAATAAAAGATGGCTTGGTTATTAAGACCTAAACGTCTGTTGCTGAGCTCTGGCTCTGGACCAGCAGCTGGTTGCAGGGCGTCTTCACCTGGCTGTGTCACAATCGAGTCACCGGAATTCACCACCTTCTCACCAGGTCTGCCTTCCCATCTCAACTGTGCATTTCTCTGGACAGGTCTATTATGCTTCTAGTCTCTGAGGCAGAACTTTTGCTTGACTCTTCCTGTTGATCCTTTTGGTTAGTATTTCATGTATTTGAAAACATGTTTCTTAATATTTTTCCAGCAAAAGCACTTCATTTCCATTCTCACTTCCCTCAGCACTCGAGCATTGTTACTTCATCCCTGGATTACTCAGTAGCCTATGAGCGTCTCTTCTGAATTCCATTTCTGCCTCTGCCTGTCCCATTGCATGCATGATTGAAATTCTCTCCTGAACATCTACTTTCTTTCCATTTCTACCTAGCTCGAGTACCCACTGTGTGTATTACTAGGCATTGGGTAATGTTCAGGCACTTCATTCCGTCCTCTGAGACCCTCATCAGCCTTCTTTGTGTCTCTGTAGTGTCTCTTAGACCAGCCACCCAAGCAGGTTTTAGGAACAGCTCCCTACACTTACCCCACACCTCTCCATTCTGAGGGAGCATATCACTTTCCTCTTCCTAATGAAGGCTATTATCCCCCATTCCAGAATTTAGAGTTGAAAGATCCCACCGATGGCAAGGGGCAGAAATATTTAGTGTAACTTCCAGATATCTAGCTCAGAAAAAAGATGGTAGGTAATAATTTTCAACCCTTTGGTTTTCAGAATTGGAATAAATGTACTGTATAAAAAGAGATTTACATGCTTAAACTAAACCTGCAATCTCTGAATAGCCATTTAGTAAGGTTGAGAACAGTTTACATTTATGTGTTTGTTGTGGACAACATTAATAATAATACTAACAGTAATTTTTTGGTGATATTTGAGAGTTACCTTCTTATTCAGAAACTTTGTCATATTTGATAATGAGTATACTTGGTAATTATCTCCTTATTATATATGTCTTTTTTCCCAAAATTTCCCAAATTTTTGATCAGTAAGTGTTTAACTGAGTGAGTTTTATGGTACACCAGCAACTGTATACCAGGATCATTATCAGTCTCCAACCTCACAATTACTCTGTGTCCACACAACATTAGCTAAGAGACATTGCACTGTACTGGGAAGGGCAGTGAGCTGTAAAGTCCCCAATATAGAGTTAAACTTGCATTTTATGTCTTGAATTGATAGCGTAGCCATTAGGCATAGCATACTAGGGGAGTCAAGAGTATTAGCTTCTGGTCCTGGATTTGCTTCTGAAAAATTCTGCCACATGAATCACCTCAGCACTCGTTTTAATTCATCCCTGGATTACTCAGTAGCCTATGAGCGTCTCTTCTGAATTCCATTTCTGCCTCTGCCTGTCCCATTGCATGCATGATTGAAATTCTCTCCTGAACATCTACTTTCTTTCCATTTCTACCTAGCTCGAGTACCCACTGTGTGTATTACTAGGCATTGGGTAATGTTCAGGCACTTCATTCCGTCCTCTGAGACCCTCATCAGCCTTCTTTGTGTCTCTGTAGTGTCTCTTAGACCAGCCACCCAAGCAGGTTTTAGGAACAGCTCCCTACACTTACCCCACACCTCTCCATTCTGAGGGAGCATATCACTTTCCTCTTCCTAATGAAGGCTATTATCCCCCATTCCAGAATTTAGAGTTGAAAGATCCCACCGATGGCAAGGGGCAGAAATATTTAGTGTAACTTCCAGATATCTAGCTCAGAAAAAAGATGGTAGGTAATAATTTTCAACCCTTTGGTTTTCAGAATTGGAATAAATGTACTGTATAAAAAGAGATTTACATGCTTAAACTAAACCTGCAATCTCTGAATAGCCATTTAGTAAGGTTGAGAACAGTTTACATTTATGTGTTTGTTGTGGACAACATTAATAATAATACTAACAGTAATTTTTTGGTGATATTTGAGAGTTACCTTCTTATTCAGAAACTTTGTCATATTTGATAATGAGTATACTTGGTAATTATCTCCTTATTATATATGTCTTTTTCCAAATTCCAATTTCTGATCAGTAAGTGTTTAACTGAGTGAGTTTTATGGTACACCAGCAACTGTATACCAGGATCATTATCAGTCTCCAACCTCACAATTACTCTGTGTCCACACAACATTAGCTAAGAGACATTGCACTGTACTGGGAAGGGCAGTGAGCTGTAAAGTCCCCAATATAGAGTTAAACTTGCATTTTATGTCTTGAATTGATAGCGTAGCCATTAGGCATAGCATACTAGGGGAGTCAAGAGTATTAGCTTCTGGTCCTGGATTTGCTTCTGAAAAATTCTGCCACATGATCACTAAGTCACGTTTCCTTGAAGACTGTCAAGCCCTTATCAGTGACATGAGACACTGTGCACACATAAATTTGCTATTAACAAATGCCTACTGGACAAGTGCCAGGAACTCTACTAGACTCTCCTGTTGTTAACAAGATTTTAAAATAGTGGCCTTTGAGGACCTGACAGATGTTCTATGAACAATCACTATAGTATACCTTAGAGACTAGAAAGTCTGGATCATAAAGATTGCAGAGATGGCATGTTCTTCCCTGTCAGACTTCACTTTGGGATAGAAAGAAGTGGCCGAGTTAACTTTCTAAACCAGACTTAAAGTGCATATTATAAAAATAATCCATAAGCCAAGGCAGTTTAATGAGTTGAAAGTAATTTATTCATTTGTTCAAAGCTGTTGAACCTAAACGTAGGCAGATAAAGCTTTACTAAGTAAAAGATGGTTTGAAAATGTTTTCTCAAGGGTTTTTCAACTTCTAAACTTGCTGCCACTATTTGAGAATGGCATGTGTTTCCTCATTCTGCCTATTGTCTTTATATCAGAACTTCCTGGTTCTACATTTTCATTCATGATATCAAGTTTTTCTGGCTTTTTAGAAAAGTCTTTATTATCTATAGTGACTGAGGGCAGAAGAGATACAGACATTGGATAGTTAGTGGGGAGGAAGGAGAGTGTGGGAAGAATGGAGAGAGTTACATGGAAGCATATCCACTACTATGTGTAAAACAGATAACCAATGGGAATTTGATGAATGATTTAGGAAACTCAAAGTGGGGCTTTGTAATAACCTACAGTGGTGGGACAGGATGGGAGGAGGGAGGGAGGTCAACAAGGGAGGGGACACATGTAGACCTGTGACTGACTCATGTTCATGTATGGCAGAGGCCAGCACAATATAATGAAGCAGTTTACCTTCAATTAAAAAAAATAAGTTTGGAAAAAAACTACATTTATATTTGAGTTTGGAATCCAGCACATTTGAATGAGTGCATTCAGTACTTTCAGGGTCCCTGCAGCTCAGTGCTGAAGTTGTCCAGAGAAGAGGAAGGTAGCTATGAGCCCTTGTTGCTTACCTGCTCCACATTCCTTCCATGTTGAACAAAAACACCAGCCTGATATTGCTTAAAGTTTACCCTTGCTTTTTACAACGTAGTCTCTGTACTTATTCACTCCTGCCAAATGAACTACCCCAAATGCAGTGGTTTAAAACAGCAATCATTTTGTAATATCTCCTGAGTTTCTGGGTGAGAGATCTGGGCAGGGCTTGGCTGGGCGGTTCCTCTGTTCCGTGTGGTGTTGACTGGAATGACTACAACAGGACAGGCGGAGGCTGGTGGGCCCTGGAGGGTCTGAGATGGCTTCACGCACGTGCCTGGCATCTTGGTGAAGACGGTTCTGAGGCTCACCGCACCTGGGCCCCTCCCCCTTTCCATGTGGTCTCAGAGTCTCTCTTTTTCAGTAGTCTCTCTGGCAGAGTAGTTCAACTACTTATACAGTAGCTCAGGGCTGCAAGAGATGGAGATAAAGCTGCCAAGCCTCTAAAGGCAAGATGAGACCTGGTACCTATGCAGCAGTCTGTTGCTCGAATCAGTCAGAAGCCAGACCAGATTCAGTGGGAAAGGCAGTAGACCCCACCTCCTGGTGGGGCATATGTCAGAGACATGCAGCCATTTTATAAATTCTAATTTGGTTAGAGTAGATATTGGTAAACACAAAGCCTGGGATGAGCCACTGGACAGTACAGTAACAACAGGATGGAAGGATAGAGGTTTAGAGGAGCCAGCCACTGGGACAGGGCGGCTGGCAGGGCTGAGTGAGTAAGGTCCACTGCGGACCCCTTCCCTCCAGCAGCAGTAGACGGCTAATCCTCTCTCACTCGGGCCCACTCTCATGGCCCCTGAGATGCCGCCTTCCCACCTGTTTGCATTTGTCCTTGAAACTTTGCTTTCCATCTTTTATAAATGATACAGTTGCTAAGGACCTAATGATGCACACATTCCAAGGCAGGTATAAGCTTATCAGTAAATTATTTCCAACTCTGATTCGTACACATTTTTTGTTTAGCTTACTCTAGATCCTCCTCTGTATTTTTATGATACATGTTGCAAGTATCTTCTGTCCAGAGAAGAGGACGGTAGCTATGAGCCCTTGTTGCTTACCTGCTCCACATTCCTTCCATGTTGAACAAAAACACCAGCCTGATATTGCTTAAAGTTTACCCTTGCTTTTTACAACGTAGTCTCTGTACTTATTCACTCCTGCCAAATGAACTACCCCAAATGCAGTGGTTTAAAACAGCAATCATTTTGTAATATCTCCTGAGTTTCTGGGTGAGAGATCTGGGCAGGGCTTGGCTGGGCGGTTCCTCTGTTCCGTGTGGTGTTGACTGGAATGACTACAACAGGACAGGCGGAGGCTGGTGGGCCCTGGAGGGTCTGAGATGGCTTCACGCACGTGCCTGGCATCTTGGTGAAGACGGTTCTGAGGCTCACCGCACCTGGGCCCCTCCCCCTTTCCATGTGGTCTCAGAGTCTCTCTTTTTCAGTAGTCTCTCTGGCAGAGTAGTTCAACTACTTATACAGTAGCTCAGGGCTGCAAGAGATGGAGATAAAGCTGCCAAGCCTCTAAAGGCAAGATGAGACCTGGTACCTATGCAGCAGTCTGTTGCTCGAATCAGTCAGAAGCCAGACCAGATTCAGTGGGAAAGGCAGTAGACCCCACCTCCTGGTGGGGCATATGTCAGAGACATGCAGCCATTTTATAAATTCTAATTTGGTTAGAGTAGATATTGGTAAACACAAAGCCTGGGATGAGCCACTGGACAGTACAGTAACAACAGGATGGAAGGATAGAGGTTTAGAGGAGCCAGCCACTGGGACAGGGCGGCTGGCAGGGCTGAGTGAGTAAGGTCCACTGCGGACCCCTTCCCTCCAGCAGCAGTAGACGGCTAATCCTCTCTCACTCGGGCCCACTCTCATGGCCCCTGAGATGCCGCCTTCCCACCTGTTTGCATTTGTCCTTGAAACTTTGCTTTCCATCTTTTATAAATGATACAGTTGCTAAGGACCTAATGATGCACACATTCCAAGGCAGGTATAAGCTTATCAGTAAATTATTTCCAACTCTGATTCGTACACATTTTTTGTTTAGCTTACTCTAGATCCTCCTCTGTATTTTTATGATACATGTTGCAAGTATCTTCTGCTGTTATGAGGCAGTGTTCACCTCTTTTATGCTTTCTTAATGAACAGATGTTTTATATTTTAATGTAATCGAGCTCAGATATCCCTATATTACATCATATCTCAAGGAACAACTCCAGGAAGACTAAAAACCTAAAATCAAAGAAGAAAAAGCTTATAATTTTAAGAAGAAAATAGATCTAACATAGTAATTATTAACTTATTTAGTTTATAGATTTTCTTGGATTTTATTTATGTAATATTATGTCAGAAAATGACAACTTA
Organism: Tragulus kanchil; assembly: GCA_022376925.1. Taxonomy (NCBI): domain Eukaryota; kingdom Metazoa; phylum Chordata; class Mammalia; order Artiodactyla; family Tragulidae; genus Tragulus; species Tragulus kanchil. Next base: position 16,339,453 of record JAIOJX010000030.1, on the reverse strand, counting down.
GCTTTGTCCTTTTCAGTTATATAAATTTTTTTAAATTAGTTAATTTATATTCATCTTTTAAGATATTTGGTTTTAATTGAAAGAGAATCGCTTTACAATACTGTGTTGGTTTCTGCCCTACATGAGCGTGAGTCAGCCATAGATTCAGATATGTCCCCTCTATTCTGAACTCCCCCCCACCTCCCACCCCGTCCTACCCCTCTCAGTTGTCACAGAGCCCCAGTTTGAGTTCCCTGAGTCATATAGCAAAGTGTCTTTATTTTCTTCTCTGTTGGGCTTATAGTGTTAGGACCTCCAATATATATTTAATTGTAAGAAGTCATAGACATAGGTCATCTACCCTTTTTTTTTTTTCTGATTTTAAAGGGAATGTTTCTAACATTTAATATTCAGTGAGATGCTTATTATAGGTTTTTTATCACTATCCATTATTTAACTAAGAAACTTGCTTTGTATTCTCAGTTGCTAAGAATTTTATCGTATGTCAACTAAGATCCACTGGGACAGGGCGGCTGGCAGGGCTGAGTGAGTAAGGTCCACTGCGGACCCCTTCCTCCAGCAGCAGTAGACGGCTAATCCTCTCTCACTCGGGCCCACTCATGGCCCCTGAGATGCCGCCTTCCCACCTGTTTGCATTTGTCCTTGAAACTTTGCTTTCCATCTTTTATAAATGATACAGTTGCTAAGGACCTAATGATGCACACATTCCAAGGCAGGTATAAGCTTATCAGTAAATTATTTCCAACTCTGATTCGTACACATTTTTTGTTTAGCTTACTCTAGATCCTCCTCTGTATTTTTATGATACATGTTGCAAGTATCTTCTGCTGTTATGAGGCAGTGTTCACCTCTTTTATGCTTTCTTAATGAACAGATGTTTTATATTTTAATGTAATCGAGCTCAGATATCCCTATATTACATCATATCTCAAGGAACAACTCCAGGAAGACTAAAAACCTAAAATCAAAGAAGAAAAAACTTATAATTTTAAGAAGAAAATAGATCTAACATAGTAATTATTAACTTATTTAGTTTATAGATTTTCTTGGATTTTATTTATGTAATATTATGTCAGAAAATGACAACTTAGCTTTGTCCTTTTCAGTTATATAAATTTTTTTAAATTAGTTAATTTATATTCATCTTTTAAGATATTTGGTTTTAATTGAAAGAGAATCGCTTTACAATACTGTGTTGGTTTCTGCCCTACATGAGCGTGAGTCAGCCATAGATTCAGATATGTCCCCTCTATTCTGAACTCCCCCCCACCTCCCACCCCGTCCTACCCCTCTCAGTTGTCACAGAGCCCCAGTTTGAGTTCCCTGAGTCATATAGCAAAGTGTCTTTATTTTCTTCTCTGTTGGGCTTATAGTGTTAGGACCTCCAATATATATTTAATTGTAAGAAGTCATAGACATAGGTCATCTACCCTTTTTTTTTTTTCTGATTTTAAAGGGAATGTTTCTAACATTTAATATTCAGTGAGATGCTTATTATAGGTTTTTTATCACTATCCATTATTTAACTAAGAAACTTGCTTTGTATTCTCAGTTGCTAAGAATTTTATCATGAATAGCTGATCAACTTAAAGGATCATATTATATGCTTCCTTTAATAAGTTATGACAAATTATATAAATTATAGTAATAAATGATCCTTGTGTTTCTGGGAGAAACAACATTTGCTATTTAATATATTGCTGATTTCTGTTGTTAAAGCTATGTGCTCTTTTAGGTTTTTGCATTCATGGGTAAGACTGGATTCTAGGTTTTCTTTTTCTTTCAAGTCTGATTATGGTATAAAATGCTTCCTTTTTCATTTCTTTTCCTCTTTCTCTGAATGTAAAGGAGAATTAAGGATTGGAGGAGAAAAAAAGCTCAGGTGGAACAGAGCTTGACTAGATCATAAACAGTGCCTTCAGCATCTGGTTTCTCACCATCTCTGAGTTCAATTCAGTCTTTCTCTTTATGTTTGTGTAGGATCCTGTATGTATCTATTGTGTAAAAAGTAAAGTAGCTTTACTTTTTTGTCTGTTTTATATATCAATTACTGAGGGAGTTCTTTATAATTTTTTAAAAAAATTTTGGCCGCTTTTATTGTTTATTTATTTATTTATTTTCATCCATCTTTATTCTTTGGCCTGTGTGGGCCTCCCATTGCAGTGGCCTCACTCGTTGCCAAGTACTCGCTCTGGGCACGTGCGCTCTAGAGCACTGGCTCCTAATCGGACACACAGGTCCGTCCGTTCCATGGCACATGGGATCTTCCCCGGGCCAGGGATCAAACCAGTGCCCCTTGCACTGCAAGGCAGACTCTTTACCCACTGGACCACCAGGGAAGCCCTGAGGGAGTTCTTTAAAAATATTCCATGATATAATTACTGTCTTTTTCAAATTTGCCTTTTGATTCTTTAACATTTTTTCTGTAAATATTTGGAGTCTCTGTTATCAGGTGTAGATCAGATTTGAGACGTCATATCTTCCTTGGGAGCTTTTGTCACCGTTTTGTGACCCAGTTTCTCCCTAATAATGAATATTTACTTAAAGTCTACTTGTCAGTTATTACTATAGCTGTACTAGTCTTTGGTTAGTATTGTTCTCACATAGCTATTTTCCTCATTTTCTGTGCTTTTGTAAGTTTAAATTTTGGATGTGTTGCCTATAAGCACCCTCAGCTGAATTTGTTTCTGTAAATGTATTCGGATCATCCTTGTTTTTTTAATTAAGTGTTTAAGCCATATGGTAATTGACATGAAAAACTATGGTCTCATTTCATGTTTTCTACGTGTTCTGTTTACTGTGTAATGCTTCCCCATTTGACCCCACCCCTATATACATGTTTTCTTTCCTATTTTTTTGCATTGAGAATATTTCCCCCTTAGTAGTATATAAAAATGACACACTATTATTTTATCAGCTTTTCTTAAATCTTAATTCTCATGTTCAGTTCAAAAGAGCATTTGGTGTCTCAGGTTTAGGTCTAATTCTTTTGTTGTTGTTGTTAATTTTTATTTTACTTTTACAGAGTTTTGTTGTTTACAAATATATATGGTCCCAGATTAGTCATATGTGTATCAGCCCCCATCCCACCCCTCCAGGCCATCGGGGTCTAATTCCTTTTGTGTGTATTTATTCATGCTTTGTTCGTGACTTCTCTCTGCCACTCATTCCTGAGGTTTCACATACTCTTTACTCTCTTGTCTATATGCCCGGCCCTCTGCTTCTCCCCACGTTTCTCCTCATCACTGCTCAGCTTGGCTGCAGGGCTTGGGGTTTCCAGGTGGCTGGCAGGCTGTTCACTTTTCCTGCTGCCTTGACTGCTCTTTGATTTTTGCCTTTTCTGGTTTAGTAAAGAGATTATGAAGCTCTGGGGAGCATGCCAAAACATTCTAGTTAACACTCTTTTCAACACTTTTCTCTTTTCCTGTTTCGTCAGAGTGGGTCTTGAAAAGAAAAAACAAAACTTGCTGGCTAACTGAGTTCATAGTGAAGCTTGGTTCCATAACAATAGAAATCACAGATGGACACCATTTCTTGGTCCTTAATATCAGTTGTTAGCATAAAAATTAGCATTTGATTAAATCTAATTTTTCATGCTGTTTAGTCACTTCAGTCATGCCCGGCTCTGGACTGCAGCCCACCAGGCTCCTCCATGGAATTCCATTCTATGGAATTCTCCAGGCATGAATACTGGAGTGGGTTGCCATGCCCTCCTCTAGGGGGATCTTCCCAAACCAGGAATGGACCCAGGGTCTCCTGCACTGCAGGCAGATTCCTCACCACTGAGCCATCAGGGAGACCCCATGTATATATTTGAGACTCTGTGGACTGTAGCTCGCCAGGCTTCTCCGTCCGTGGAATTTTCCAGGCAAGAATACTGGAGTAGATTGCCATTTCCTTCTCCCTAATTGTTCGTATATCTAAGCGATTTTTATGTGTCTTACATTTGTAAAGCATTCCCATAACCTCCTAAAAATGTGTTCAGCAGATACTTAACCCAGACTATAGAAACAAAGAAACACAGAGCAAGAGAACTAAGTTTTCTTTCTGGCCTTCTCAATAGCTAACCAAGTGCTCTTTGGTAGGTCACTTCACCCCTGTGAACTTTGACCTCTGTGGACTGAGGTTCTCCATCTGTAAAAGAATGTAGCAGGGCATGTTAGTTATCTATTGCTATGGAACAAATTATCTCCACACTTAATGGCTGACATAACAGACATTATTTTCTCACGGTTTCTACAGTCAGAAGTCTAACCTTGTTGTACCTGGTGCTCTTGGCTCTGAAACACTGTGGTTGAGGTATCTGCTGGGACTGAGGGATGATCCTTTTCAAGCAAGTGTATTGTGATTTTTAGCAGAATTCAGGTGCTCAAGGATTATTGGGCTGAGGGCCTCAGTCCCTTGCTGGCTGTTGGCCAGAGAGCCTGCTCAGTTCTTCACCATGTGGGTTACTCTGCAGTCAGCGCCTCACTTCTCCCAGACTGAGGACTCCAACAGAGCAAGGGAAAGGCAGGGAGCGAGACAGGAGACGTTCTGTAACCTAATCTCAGAAGCTACAACCCATTATTTTTGCTATAATATTTTATTGTTATTCTTCAAGGGGAGCGGCTTCTTTGTATCTTGTTGTATTTAATTAGACTGCCTCTTCCAAATTAGTTTATATGAGAAAGAGATTATATTCATCTTAGTATCCACGTCCATGTGGGCTAAGTCACTTGAGTGACCCTATGGGCTATAGCCTGCCAGGCTTCTCTGCCCATGGAATTATCTAGGTAAGAATAGTGGAGTGGGTTGCCGTGCCCTCCTCCAGGGGATCTTCCCAAACTAGGGATTGAGCCCAAGTCTTTTACGCTTCTTGCACTGGCAGGAGGGTTCTTTACTACTAGTGCCGCCTGGGAAGCCCATAGTATCCATGTGATTGAGTCATTAATTATAGAAAAAAGCAGGTACCTTTTTAAAGTAAGAATTAAGAGTCTATTTGGGTTTCAGGGAATAGTTGTTGTCTCCCTTAGGAGGAATTGAGAGACTATATATAAAAATGTTTGGGCTTCCCTGGTGGTCCAGTGGGTAAAGACACTGCCTTGCAGTGCAAGGGGCGCCAGTTCGATCCCTGGCCTGGGAGGATCTCACGTGCCGTGGAGTGGCTGGACCGATGTGTCCAACTACCGAGCCAGAGCTCTGGAGCGTGTGCACCCAGAGCCAGTGCTCTGCAGCAACAGAGGCCACTGTGATGGGAGGCCCACACAGGCCAAAGAACAAAGATGGATGAAAATAGATAGATGAAAGACCAATACACGTGGCCCCCCGCAAAAAAAAAATGTTTATACATATATATCTATATATCTATATCTCTCTCTATATATATGTATATATGTATACACACACTATGAATATACAGAGTACATATTGTATATGTCACAGATACTAAATGTACACATATATAATATACACATTGTAAAGTCAAAGCAAAATTGCTTTGATTTCAAAATTTCTGAATAAAGTTAATTGCAAAGTCTTTTTTAAAAAACCAAAACCAATATGAATGAAGTTCCATTTGCCATTCTGGGTTGCTGGTGATATAACTATATCGTAGTATGTAACTATGTTGTAGTATATAATATACTTATATATACACACACATATTGTTGTATATAGTCTCTCAGCTCCTCCCAAGGCAGAATCTTTAAGTAAATTTATCAGTTTTATTGTGATGACAGGTACAGAATGCACTGGAATCATATACTGTTACATGATAACAGTAACAAGAAAGGATGTTAGCCAGAGAAATGAGTTTTGAGGGTAAAGCTCTGCATTGACTATATGACAGCATGATATCTAAATCTCAGGTTCTGTATTTGTAAAACAGGGTTCATGAGACCACAAGCTCTAGCTATATTTATCAGTGAATGGAGTTACTGTGACAGATCTCTGATTTCAGGCCACCTGTGACCAGCGGGGCTGCTGCTGGAGACCTCAGGGCACCGTAAATGTGCCGTGGTGCTACTATTCTAACAGTCATGGCTATCAAGTCGGGGGCGACCTTGTGAACACCAATGCAGGTAAGCAGGCCTCCCGCCCTGAGGGAGGAGCCCCCGGTCCTCTGGAGGCTGGCTGTGTACACCGCAGCAGAGAGCTGGGTGTTGCTCTTGGCGGCCCCCACTGACTGTGATAGGAAGTGAGCACTGCTGTCAAGCGCTGGCTGGAATCTGTTTGGGCATCAAGGAATAAGGTCACTCTCTGCCTTAAGAGTTGGGAGGCATGTCCTGTTCCTGGCTCTGTCTTTATGTAACCTTGTCCAAACAGCATGCTCTCTTCGTTCCCCAAGTTTCTACCTTTAAAGAGAGAGATTTGGACTCAGTAACCTCTGAGACTACTAACAACTCTTAATATAATGTAATTTTAATGATAGGGAAGCTATTCTAATTTTATCAATATTTCATGAAGCTTAGCTAGTCAGTGTCAGTGTTTGTGGACTTAAACATCCCCCTTTCTTTTCTCGCATCTTAAAATGCAGACATAATAATGAACATTCTGGGGAGAACAGAAGTTGACTACCTTGGGAGGCTCTTAGCATAAAGGAGGAGGTGTGCTCCTCCTTCAGGGCCTCTTGGCCCGCTGGACTTTTCTAGTAAGGTCTGGACTCTCACCTGGCTTGTCACATAGTTAGGGATATGGCAGTAATGCCTACAATTACCTTTGTGTAACATGAAGAGAACAGAGAAGGAATAATGGATATGAAAACATCAAGGCTGAGAGTGTAAAGGGTAGATGAGTGACTGCATGGCTGGTCGAAGGAGAGTTAAGACTTCAGGGGATGTTTCCATTCAGATTTTGGAGAAGAAAGGCATGGTTTTTGAATGAGGTAATAGCAAGACCTAGTTTCAAAATCTGGCCCATCGTGGAATGTGTGTATGGGGTGGGGCACATCTGTGTCTCCTCTTCCGATGGGAAACAAAGGCTTTTCGCCAGTCCCTTTGACACACAGCTTACTTATATGTGACTCTTGTTTGTGAATTTATACAACTGGCTATAGAAACTCTTCCCCTCTTCTCATTAGGATTCACAGCCCAGCTGGAAAGGTTGCCTTCTCCGTCTCTGTTTGGAAATGATGTCAACAATGTCCTTCTCACAGCAGAATACCAGACATCTAACCGTTTCCACTTTAAGGTTGTAGTTTATGTTTTTCATGTATTTCCATTATAGTTTATTATGAGATGTTGAATATAGTTTCCTATGCTCTATAGTAGGACTTTGTTGTTTATCTGTGTTATATATTGTAGTTTTCGAAAGGCTAACCCCAAACTCCTAGTTTATCCCTCCCCAACCCACTCTCCTCTTTGGTAACCATAAGTTCATTTTCTGTGTCTATGTGTCTTTCTGTTTTGTAAATAAGTACATTTATATGATACTTTAGATTCTACATATAAGTGATACCATATGATACTTACTTATTTAGAAAAAAATTTGAGAGGTCCTTCTTCCCTTCCTGATGACTGCAGCTCCTGCAAAAGAGAAAAGTTTGCTTATGGAGTGTTTTTCTCTACTGTCATTTTCTTAGCACCTGTATGTCAAAGGTGCCTATTGTCTTCCTTCAGTGTGACAGCTTCCTAAGTATATATTATAGAGTTCACTGGTGGGCTTTGGTTTTCATGCATTTTTCCCTTGATACCATGTGAAATGTGCTAGCAAGGGAAAGAAAAGAATGATCACAACTTTGAAAATTATAGAGATGATTCACATCTACAGACTTACAGTGTATAGTTTTACCTAAAAAGTAATTTATGTCCAAGCATTAAACATCTGAGTTTAGTGGTATAATTTCAGGTAGAATGTCATCTGCTGCCCAGGTTCCAGCACCAGGAACACCAGCACAGGTGTTGGGAAGCATGCTTTGGGGAGGCATGCTTCTGTTTTAGAAAAAGTAGAGATGTTTTCATTTGGACTTTCTTGCCCTAATCTCTCTGAACAGTTAACTGACCCAAACCAGAACAGATATGAAGTGCCCCATGAGCACGTGCAACCCTTCGGAGGAAATGCTGCTTCTTCTTTGACCTATACAGTTGAAGTCTCCAAACAGCCATTTGGCATCAAAGTGATCAGAACGAGCAACAGTCGTGTTCTGTAAGTTGGGGAAACTTATCTAGAGAGCTGAGTATGAAGGCTGTGCAGGGAGGGTTTGCAAGCCTGAAAAAGGAGGCATTTCCACAATCTTCCAGAAGGTCGTAAGCCCACTGATGGTGACAAGACTCTCCACCTCCAAATGTGTACTTTTCTCTGCCTCCTTCCTCTTTCTTCCTAGGCTACTATTTCTCTTTTTCCCCCTTCCCCTCTTCCCCTTTCTCCTCCTCCTCCTCTTTTATTACTAAACATTTATTATAGGCCAGGCACTGGACTGTGTCCTTTTTCTCTTTCTTTCCATTTACAAATTTTTCCTTTTTATTTTCCCTTTTTTCCATCCATCCATCTAACACCTACCCACCAGTAATTCTATGGAGCATCTACTCTAATGTAAGAAGAATGTTCTAGTTATGTGATAGTGTTAAGTTTGACAAATCTAAGAAACATGCCAAGTGTCACTTGCCCTTGAGAAATCCTGATCTTTTGATGTCCATGGGAAAATTTCACAGGAGGGCAAATGGGACTGATTCAACAGGGAGCACTGAGTCTTTGAGCTATAGTGATAGCCTTCTATAGCTGTGTTCTGTCCTCTCCACTCGCCCCTCTGTCCCCGTGCTTTCCACCCGTGTCCAGGTTTGATTCCAGCATCGGGCCTCTGCTGTTTGCTGACCAGTTCCTGCAGCTCTCTATCCGACTGCCTAGTGCTAACGTGTACGGGCTGGGAGAACACGTGCACCAGCAGTACCGGCATGACATGAATTGGAAGACCTGGCCCATATTTGCCAGGGACACAACACCCGATGGGGTAAGCTTTCAGGATGGGCCCCTTCCACTGAGAATCATAGCCTCTTCGTGAAGGTCATTCCAATAGTACAGTACAACGGTTAAGAGGAGGCTACCCAGGTCTGCATTCTGGCCTTGCTACTCACCAGTTAGGTAGTTCTGGGCAGAGTACCCGGTCTTTAGTTTCCCATCCATAAAAATAGGGATTATGAAGCCCATGCGTGCAACCCTTCGGAGGAAATGCTGCTTCTTCTTTGACCTATACAGTTGAAGTCTCCAAACAGCCATTTGGCATCAAAGTGATCAGAACGAGCAACAGTCGTGTTCTGTAAGTTGGGGAAACTTATCTAGAGAGCTGAGTATGAAGGCTGTGCAGGGAGGGTTTGCAAGCCTGAAAAAGGAGGCATTTCCACAATCTTCCAGAAGGTCGTAAGCCCACTGATGGTGACAAGACTCTCCACCTCCAAATGTGTACTTTTCTCTGCCTCCTTCCTCTTTCTTCCTAGGCTACTATTTCTCTTTTTCCCCCTTCCCCTCTTCCCCTTTCTCCTCCTCCTCCTCTTTTATTACTAAACATTTATTATAGGCCAGGCACTGGACTGTGTCCTTTTTCTCTTTCTTTCCATTTACAAATTTTTCCTTTTTATTTTCCCTTTTTTCCATCCATCCATCTAACACCTACCCACCAGTAATTCTATGGAGCATCTACTCTAATGTAAGAAGAATGTTCTAGTTATGTGATAGTGTTAAGTTTGACAAATCTAAGAAACATGCCAAGTGTCACTTGCCCTTGAGAAATCCTGATCTTTTGATGTCCATGGGAAAATTTCACAGGAGGGCAAATGGGACTGATTCAACAGGGAGCACTGAGTCTTTGAGCTATAGTGATAGCCTTCTATAGCTGTGTTCTGTCCTCTCCACTCGCCCCTCTGTCCCCGTGCTTTCCACCCGTGTCCAGGTTTGATTCCAGCATCGGGCCTCTGCTGTTTGCTGACCAGTTCCTGCAGCTCTCTATCCGACTGCCTAGTGCTAACGTGTACGGGCTGGGAGAACACGTGCACCAGCAGTACCGGCATGACATGAATTGGAAGACCTGGCCCATATTTGCCAGGGACACAACACCCGATGGGGTAAGCTTTCAGGATGGGCCCCTTCCACTGAGAATCATAGCCTCTTCGTGAAGGTCATTCCAATAGTACAGTACAACGGTTAAGAGGAGGCTACCCAGGTCTGCATTCTGGCCTTGCTACTCACCAGTTAGGTAGTTCTGGGCAGAGTACCTCTCTGTGTCTTTAGTTTCCCATCCATAAAAATAGGGATTGTGATGGTAATTAAATGAACTGATACATGTAGAGCCTCTAGAAGAGTGTCTGACATATACAAAGTACTCAATAAATACCAGTTACTTTCACTATATCTTCCTTTTGAACTAACTAGTTGCAGAGAAAATCAATATTGATTCTGTACAAAGTGTTGTACAATCACCATAGGTTGACCTTTAGCATCATCAACTTAACAGTTTTGTCAGTTAAACAGAACTAAAATATCAACTAAAATTCTGTTTTAATCCTTCTTGGTTTGTAGAATGTTTGGGGTAGTGAGAGAACAGAAGGAATAAAGTTTTGTTGTTGTTATTTTTCTTTTGTTTTTACTGCTAAAACTCAAAGCAGTATTTTCTAGATTCAGCAATACTACATTCAGATTTTGTTTAGCAACTTTCCTGATTAAGCAGAACTAGTGGATGGATGAAATGAGATTAGAGGAATACTTGATTAAGTGACTTTTAAAAATACATGATCTCTGTTTACCAAAGAACTCTGAAAAAAAAAAAGTTTACTTTACTCCTTTTAACAGACTAGGAAACTGAGGTTTAGAAAAGTCAAATAAATGCCACAATGTAAAAAATTAAGGGCTTCCCTGGTGGCTCAGTGGTAAAGAATCCACCTATCAATGTGGGAGACAAGAGTTCAATCCCTGGGTTGGGAAGATTCCCTGGAAAAGAAAATAGCAACCCACTCTAGTATTCTTGCCTGGGAAATCCTATGGACAGAGGAGCCAAGCGGACTACAGTCCATAGGGTCACAGAGGCAGACTATGGACCAGCATTTTGCTCCATCCGACTGCCTAGTGCTAACGACGGGCTGGGAGAACACGTGCACCAGCAGTACCGGCATGACATGAATTGGAAGACCTGGCCCATATTTGCCAGGGACACAACACCCGATGGGGTAAGCTTTCAGGATGGGCCCCTTCCACTGAGAATCATAGCCTCTTCGTGAAGGTCATTCCAATAGTACAGTACAACGGTTAAGAGGAGGCTACCCAGGTCTGCATTCTGGCCTTGCTACTCACCAGTTAGGTAGTTCTGGGCAGAGTACCTCTCTGTGTCTTTAGTTTCCCATCCATAAAAATAGGGATTGTGATGGTAATTAAATGAACTGATACATGTAGAGCCTCTAGAAGAGTGTCTGACATATACAAAGTACTCAATAAATACCAGTTACTTTCACTATATCTTCCTTTTGAACTAACTAGTTGCAGAGAAAATCAATATTGATTCTGTACAAAGTGTTGTACAATCACCATAGGTTGACCTTTAGCATCATCAACTTAACAGTTTTGTCAGTTAAACAGAACTAAAATATCAACTAAAATTCTGTTTTAATCCTTCTTGGTTTGTAGAATGTTTGGGGTAGTGAGAGAACAGAAGGAATAAAGTTTTGTTGTTGTTATTTTTCTCTTTTGTTTTTACTGCTAAAACTCAAAGCAGTATTTTCTAGATTCAGCAATACTACATTCAGATTTTGTTTAGCAACTTTCCTGATTAAGCAGAACTAGTGGATGGATGAAATGAGATTAGAGGAATACTTGATTAAGTGACTTTTAAAAATACATGATCTCTGTTTACCAAAGAACTCTGAAAAAAAAAAAGTTTACTTTACTCCTTTTAACAGACTAGGAAACTGAGGTTTAGAAAAGTCAAATAAATGCCACAATGTAAAAAATTAAGGGCTTCCCTGGTGGCTCAGTGGTAAAGAATCCACCTATCAATGTGGGAGACAAGAGTTCAATCCCTGGGTTGGGAAGATTCCCTGGAAAAGAAAATAGCAACCCACTCTAGTATTCTTGCCTGGGAAATCCTATGGACAGAGGAGCCAAGCGGACTACAGTCCATAGGGTCACAGAGTCAGACATGACTTAGCTACTAAACAGTAAACAACAACAAAAATATTATCTAAGGAACAGGGATAAGATCTAACTCTTGGCCTTTGCTCCTTACATGCCATATGCCTATCAGAAAAATAGGACAGGTGTTGATTCAGAGAAGCTCATCTGGGATATGACAAGTGATGCTTGTTTAATAAGGAGCCTTATGTTTTTATTGCTTGAAGTATACAGTACAGAAACCACTGCGTGAGAAATTTGGGTTCTCAGCTCCCTCTTCTAACTATTAAATTAGAACCCATATTTAAATGAATGGGCTTCCCTGTTAGCTCAGTTGGTAAAGAACCTGCCTGCAATGTATTGAAATTTGGGCTCGATCCCTGGGTCAGGAGGATCCCCTGGAGTAGGAAATGGCAACCTGCTCCTGTATTCTTGCCTAATTCAATGGACAGAAGAACCTGATGGGCTACAGTCCATGGCGTCCACAAGATTTGGACATGATTTAGTGACTAAACCTCCACTACCACCACACTTAAATGATATCCCTTTGTAATTTTTATGCAAATTTTGAGGCATGCAATCCCAGAGCAGTGATTCTCAGACAAGATTGCGCATTGGAATCACCCTGGAGAATTTAGCAAACCATCAATGTCTGCTTCTATCCCAAGAGATTCTGTTTTAATTAAAGTGGAATACAGCCCAGGTTGAGAACTACTGTTCTAAAGGCTAGAAGACCTGCTCACGTTCTAATGTTTAATGTTGTAAAGACTAGAAGACCAGATATCTTTAAGAAGAGCTCCATCTAGTTGCAAATTAGAAAGGTGCCTTATTTATACTAGGGCTTGACAGAGTTTTTGCAGATAGGGTTAGATCAAGCCTCTTTGAGTCAAGGTCAAGCCTCTTTGAGAGGACAGTTTTTTTTTTTTTTTTAATCTTATTGGAGTATAGTTGTGTTAATTTCAGGTGTACAGGAAAGTGATTCAGTTATGCGTATACATATATTCATTCTTTTCTCATGTAGATTATCACAGAATATTGAGGTAAGTTCTCTGTGCTCGGTGCTTTTGATTATTTATCTTATAAATAGTAGTGTGTGTGTGTTCATCCCAAGCTCCTGATTTATCCCTCCTCACCTACCACATTTCCCCTTTGGTAATGGTATGTTTGTTTTTGATATCTTTAGAGAATAGCATTTATGAACTACAGTTTAAAAACTCCCATTCTCCTACATCCTAACATATCACAGGCTCTCACAGTTGGCTAGTATTATATAAAAAAACTAGTGTTCTATAAAAAAAGTACTAGTTCACTTGATTAACAACAACCAAATATAGACCTTGTATCAGAAATTTGTGTCTTCTTTCATCACAAGTTCCTTGTCCATTTCTCATGTGATTAGTACTGATTTCCTAAGCTCTTTCTGGCTATGTGGGGCTTATTTATAAATTTTTGGCTTTAAATTGTCTATTTGCAGGAAGGAACCAACTTGTATGGCACACAGACATTCTTCCTGTGCCTTGAAGATGCTAGTGGATTGTCCTTTGGAGTGTTTCTGATGAACAGCAATGCCATGGGTAAAAGACTAAGGGAATATTCATGAAAAAAAAAAAAGATCAAGTGTGATTTTCAGTCCCCTTATGACAGCATCATGATAAAGGAATGGTGCCCTTTTAGGGCCTCCTGTGCTCTCTGATGGTGTCATTCTTGTTTCATTACCAGTTGACCCATGGTAGCCACGAGGAGTGTTTTCTGTCCTAGTTTTTGATTGTCTTCCATCTGGTTGCTTCAGTTGGACTATTTTCTATTCTTGAGTTAAAGCAGCAACCCTTTCCTGTTCTGAGGCAGTTTCTACCAATTTGTTCTTCTCCTTCCTAAGACTGTCAATCAGTACAGGGGCTAATATAAGTGTTGCTAAGAAACAGTTAATTATTCTGGTGGATGTGTGCTCAGCTGTATCCAACTCTTTGTGACCACCCTCTTAGGCTGGGTTTTTAGGGGGCTGTGGATCGATCTGACAAAAGACAAGTAGTGATCGAGAGAAGAGACTGAGTTTACTTACCTGTGTGACATGCACATGCACACGAGGGCTCAGCAAGGAACTCGCAGGGGTGGTTAACTTGGGGCTTGCACCCCATCGTAATAGGTAGGGGAAGAAGGTTACCCAGGATGAGGCAAATGGCTTCTTAGAAGGCGTAAGAGGACATTTAATGGGACAATAAATGACTTTTGGGAAATATCAAAGAGCTCCTAGGAGAATAGTGGGAGTGAGACATTCATATGACCATGTTTCTTTGGGTTGCTGCCAAGTTATTGTTTTAGAGAACATTAATTTTGCTCCAGGGGAAAGAGGGCTTATGACAACTGAATTCTTTTTTATTATTATTATTTTTAAAGATTTTTTGATGCAGGTATTATTTAAAATCTTTATTGAATTTGCTAGAATGTCATTTCTGTTTTATGATTTGATATTTTGGCTGTGAGGCATGTGGGATCTTAGCTCCCTGGTCAGGATCAAACCCAGAACCTTTGCATTGGAAGCCAAAGTCTTAACTATGGGACCACCTGGGAAGTCTGACAATTCGAGTTCTTCTGAGAGGCTCTGTGTTTAGATTGATAAGGGACTTCAGAAACTCGAACGTCTTCGGCTTACAATCATTTGTATGCCACAGTGGCTTATTCTGAACCCCTTCATAAAACGGGTTGCTTTTTCATGAAATCCTAATGCAGCACTGAAGACACTCCAGTCACTAGTTATGGAAATCTGTCACAGAACAAATGTTTTGGCCTCTCTCTGTTTTGAGGGTTAAGGGTGGACTTTGATCCTCAGAGTTTGTCTCTCTTTATAAAAAGCCGAGGTTATTAGGATCACTTCCTTAGTGTTCAGATGATTGGGGATCCTCTGGTTTAAAGCTTTGTAATTACTGCTCCAGAGTAACTTCTAATGCTTATTTGCTTCATCTTTAATCTTTAAGAGGTATCCCTCCAGCCCACCCCAGCTTGAGTTAAAGCAGCAACCCTTTCCTGTTCTGAGGCAGTTTCTACCAATTTGTTCTTCTCCTTCCTAAGACTGTCAATCAGTACAGGGGCTAATATAAGTGTTGCTAAGAAACAGTTAATTATTCTGGTGGATGTGTGCTCAGCTGTATCCAACTCTTTGTGACCACCCTCTTAGGCTGGGTTTTTAGGGGGCTGTGGATCGATCTGACAAAAGACAAGTAGTGATCGAGAGAAGAGACTGAGTTTACTTACCTGTGTGACATGCACATGCACACGAGGGCTCAGCAAGGAACTCGCAGGGGTGGTTAACTTGGGGCTTGCACCCCATCGTAATAGGTAGGGGAAGAAGGTTACCCAGGATGAGGCAAATGGCTTCTTAGAAGGCGTAAGAGGACATTTAATGGGACAATAAATGACTTTTGGGAAATATCAAAGAGCTCCTAGGAGAATAGTGGGAGTGAGACATTCATATGACCATGTTTCTTTGGGTTGCTGCCAAGTTATTGTTTTAGAGAACATTAATTTTGCTCCAGGGGAAAGAGGGCTTATGACAACTGAATTCTTTTTTATTATTATTATTTTTAAAGATTTTTTGATGCAGGTATTATTTAAAATCTTTATTGAATTTGCTAGAATGTCATTTCTGTTTTATGATTTGATATTTTGGCTGTGAGGCATGTGGGATCTTAGCTCCCTGGTCAGGGATCAAACCCAGAACCCTTGCATTGGAAGCCAAAGTCTTAACTATGGGACCACCTGGGAAGTCTGACAATTCGAGTTCTTCTGAGAGGCTCTGTGTTTAGATTGATAAGGGACTTCAGAAACTCGAACGTCTTCGGCTTACAATCATTTGTATGCCACAGTGGCTTATTCTGAACCCCTTCATAAAACGGGTTGCTTTTTCATGAAATCCTAATGCAGCACTGAAGACACTCCAGTCACTAGTTATGGAAATCTGTCACAGAACAAATGTTTTGGCCTCTCTCGTGTTTTGAGGGTTAAGGGTGGACTTTGATCCTCAGAGTTTGTCTCTCTTTATAAAAAGCCGAGGTTATTAGGATCACTTCCTTAGTGTTCAGATGATTGGGGATCCTCTGGTTTAAAGCTTTGTAATTACTGCTCCAGAGTAACTTCTAATGCTTATTTGCTTCATCTTTAATCTTTAAGAGGTATCCCTCCAGCCCACCCCAGCTGTCACTTACCGCACCACCGGGGGCATTCTCGACTTCTATGTGTTCTTGGGCAACACTCCAGAGCAAGTTGTTCAAGAATATCTAGAGGTAAAAAAAAAAAAAAATCATATCATAATTATGACTAAGAAAATCCTAAATAGCACAAGAGAAGGAAATTTAGTACGTGTGATTCATAAACTTCTGCTATTAGTATTATAAGTAGCTGTTACAAATGTGCTACTACAGTTTGACCCTACCCTCCATGATTTATAAAGGAGCTGGGAAAATAGACTAGCATCCTAACATTAAGGAAATAGTGTGTTGGAAAGTGGGTGAGTTTTGTACCCCCAAACTAATGCTTAGAATAATTTTTGTTAAAAACAGAGAATTTCCTAACTCTCGTTTCACATCGTTCTTTTAGCTCGTTGGACGGCCAGCCCTGCCCTCATACTGGGCACTTGGGTTTCATCTCAGTCGTTACGACTATGAAACCCTAGATAACATGAAAGAAGTCGTGGAGAGGAACCGTGCTGCACAGTTGCCTTATGTGAGTAAGGCCTCAAAAAAGTGCTCCAGAAGTAAAAGAAATTTCTTGGCAAATAAGAAAATCTGTTTATACTCTCTCCTCCTGAGTTTCTTAAAAATACATAACAAAAATAGTTTTACATATTCAGAATGCTAGATCTTTTTGTGGGGCCAACCATTCCTTTAAAAGAACACGTTCTTTATAGCAGTATATAGTCCTTAGAGACACCATGGGGTTAGGAGACAATCTGTTTCTTTCTCTATTTTTTTTTTAAACCTTTATTTTACTTTTAACTTTTACAGAGTTTTGTTGTTTACAGATATGCATGTTCCCAGATTAGTCATATGTATATCCCCCCCTTCCCACCCCTCCTGACCATCACACAGCACCCCTGAATGATCCCCTTTTCTCACAGAGCAATAACTAGAGCTATTTTCTTTACTTATGATAGTACAGGCCTTCATGCTACTTCCTTTACGCCTCCCACCCTCTGTTCCTTCCCCATCTATTTTTTTCACATGTTCTATTAGTAAAATTTTCTTATGCTTACTGTATTGATTATATTTCACATAAAACACTTTTTATTTGACTTCTCAAAAGATGTTTTCCTAGTTTAGTGAGCAAAAGGATATAGTACATGCGTGTAATAACATATTTTTATGTTTTAAAGGATTACATTTGAATGTGTCTACTATATAATGAGTAGTGAGTTTTTCAAGAGTTGCAAAGGGAAAAACCCAACAGTTCTCTGGAATAATCCTCTTCTCTCCTCTACCCCATCCCCTGGGAGGCAGACATTTAGATCCTAGAGCAAAAGTCAAAATCATTCTGGGTTCCATTGTTTTCATAAGAGTAAGATTAGGAAAGAATAAACATCAAATAAGACTGGAAGTAGAAAAGAAACAACAAAACAAAATGCGGGGCAGTCAAATAAGGGAGAGGAGGTGGGAGAGACAGCCCCTTTTCTCCTTTATCTTGTGGTTGACATAGCATTTAGGTTATGGATATGTTTTGATAGCTTTAGTGATTTTTTGTGACTGTTGTGACTTGTTTGTTAGATTGGACTTTAATGCCAGAGGGCCAGGCAACAAGGGAGAGTGAGCCAGTTAATTTAATTCCAGGGATGGGCTCATATTATGGACATTGTGTATTCTTTCAGGATGTTCAGCATGCTGATATTGATTACATGGATGCAAGAAAGGACTTCACTTATAATCCAGTAGCTTTTAAGGACTTCCCTGAGTTTGCTAAAGAGTTACACAATAACGAACAGAAATTGGTCATCATTGTGGTATGTGCAGTCCTCTTCTTCCCCAACATCAGGTCCTTGCTCTTCCTTTTCATTGAACCCCTCTCTCCCCACCTCATCCCCAATTCCCTTTCAGTGCCTCTGGCTTAGAGCTAGGTTGCTCATGGTATTTTTCTACTTTTTAGGATCCAGCCATCTCCAACAACTCTTCCCTAAGTAATCCCTATGGCCCGTATGACAGGGGTTCAGATGTGAAGATATGGGTGAATGCTTCAGACGGAGTGACTCCTCTCATTGGGGAGGTAACTTGATGGCGAAGCTGGGGGCTGGTAGGGGTGTGTGGCTGTGTATATCTCTCTGTGTGTGACTGTGTGTGTATGTAATTGTTTTATTTTACATTTTCAAATGTCACGTTTGCTGGAGATCAACTTGCCCTTGTCCTTTCATCTTCAGATGAGAAGAGCTCAGCCATCTGAGCTCTTAAATTCCCTTCATAGCAAAGTCCCTTTGAACAATAGACTTAGAAACTGAATGCCCACCTCCTCACTCCCCACTCACTCTTCAGATGACTGCAGTCTGCTTTCCTCCCTCAACCCTCCAACTTGGCACCAGTTGCTTTATGATTGGCAAATCCAGTGGAACTGTTTCATTGCCCATCTATCATTCTGGGTTCCATTGTTTTCATAAGAGTAAGATTAGGAAAGAATAAACATCAAATAAGACTGGAAGTAGAAAAGAAACAACAAAACAAAATGCGGGGCAGTCAAATAAGGGAGAGGAGGTGGGAGAGACAGCCCCTTTTCTCCTTTATCTTGTGGTTGACATAGCATTTAGGTTATGGATATGTTTTGATAGCTTTAGTGATTTTTTGTGACTGTTGTGACTTGTTTGTTAGATTGGACTTTAATGCCAGAGGGCCAGGCAACAAGGGAGAGTGAGCCAGTTAATTTAATTCCAGGGATGGGCTCATATTATGGACATTGTGTATTCTTTCAGGATGTTCAGCATGCTGATATTGATTACATGGATGCAAGAAAGGACTTCACTTATAATCCAGTAGCTTTTAAGGACTTCCCTGAGTTTGCTAAAGAGTTACACAATAACGAACAGAAATTGGTCATCATTGTGGTATGTGCAGTCCTCTTCTTCCCCAACATCAGGTCCTTGCTCTTCCTTTTCATTGAACCCCTCTCTCCCCACCTCATCCCCAATTCCCTTTCAGTGCCTCTGGCTTAGAGCTAGGTTGCTCATGGTATTTTTCTACTTTTTAGGATCCAGCCATCTCCAACAACTCTTCCCTAAGTAATCCCTATGGCCCGTATGACAGGGGTTCAGATGTGAAGATATGGGTGAATGCTTCAGACGGAGTGACTCCTCTCATTGGGGAGGTAACTTGATGGCGAAGCTGGGGGCTGGTAGGGGTGTGTGGCTGTGTATATCTCTCTGTGTGTGACTGTGTGTGTATGTAATTGTTTTATTTTACATTTTCAAATGTCACGTTTGCTGGAGATCAACTTGCCCTTGTCCTTTCATCTTCAGATGAGAAGAGCTCAGCCATCTGAGCTCTTAAATTCCCTTCATAGCAAAGTCCCTTTGAACAATAGACTTAGAAACTGAATGCCCACCTCCTCACTCCCCACTCACTCTTCAGATGACTGCAGTCTGCTTTCCTCCCTCAACCCTCCAACTGTGGCACCAGTTGCTTTATGATTGGCAAATCCAGTGGAACTGTTTCATTGCTCTTAACTCAACTTTTCTGTTATCTATCACGTTTGGTTCTTTCTCAGATTTTTAACTGTCCTTGTCTTCCATCTTTTGCTTCACTTCTAACATCTCTGCTGACCTGAGTGCACAGCGTCCAAGAGGAAGTGAATAGAAAGACAGTAAAGAAGAGTGATTGGTTAGAACCCACAACTTGTGATGGATCAGTTGAAATTATACAGTACTCTCCCTCATTTGTCATTCCTGGGATTGGTAGTAGAGAAACAGAGTGAAGGGTGAGCCAGAATTGAAGATTAACAAGGACTTAATCTTTTTTTTTTTTTTGAAATAAGTTTTTTTCTTCAAGTGTCTATTTGATGAATCTTATTTATTCTATCTAAGTGCTTCACATCCCTAACTGAAAATGACCTCTGTCTGAGCAACTCTGTTGCCCATAATCATATTACAAGTTTCTGTGTAAAGTATTCTCTTTTACTCTATATTCATTTAACTTTCTCTGATCAATGACTTTCTTTCCTTCCTTCAGGTCTGGCCTGGAAAAACTGTGTTTCCTGATTACACGAACCCCAAGTGTACTACTTGGTGGACAAATGAATTTGAGCTTTTTCACAATGAAGTAGAGTTTGATGGAATATGGATTGTGAGTTCTTAACATTATTTTTCTCTTTTAAAAATTAATTTTTATTGGAGTATAGCTTTTTATAGTGTTGGGTTAGTAAAGCAAAGTGAATCTGCTCTACATATACACACATTCCTCTGTTTTGGGATTTCCACCCCATGTAGGTTATCACAGAGCACCGAGTAGATTTCCCTTTACTATACAGTAGGGTTTCATTAGTTACCTAGCATTCTTAACATTCTCATGACTCAGGGGCTGACATTCAGACTGTGTATCTGTGTCACTGAGTCATGGAGCACAGGTGGAAGAGGAGGAGAGGAAAGTAAGAACAACAGTGATTCTAAGTATTCTCTCTCTTACTATGCAAATAGTCTTACCAAGACATGCATCTTAGGCTCAAAAACAGATTGTCAGAACTGGAAGTAAACTCGGGAATCTGTTCTATCCAAGTCTAGCTCTCCTTTTACAAATGAATGAGCTGAAGTAAAAACAGGTCATATGCTCCTTACACTTTCACAAAGTCCCTGAATTGTTCAATGGCCAGTTCAGGGCTCTTTCATTTGGACATGTTGGGTATGCTGACCAGTGCCAAAGTACTCAGGTGAGGACAGAACTGTAGCTGCAGAAAGGACACATGTCTCATGTACTAGTGTTGAATGAAAACCAATGCAAAGCAGTTCAACACAATTTAGGGAGCATTAGTGTTGAAAGTCTTTCTTTTTATAAGAGGAAGGTAGAAAATGCAAGCAGTAAGAAGAGCTAAACAGATGAGGAGAACAAAAATGATATTAACCAAGGATATCATCAGTGTTTCAGAGCATATCCTTACAGAGCCCCCGCTTTCACAATGGTGGATACCTGCTCACTCTCTCACTCTTTCTGCATATGTTTATATGTGTAAATGCATTTATTTGTGTATGTATTCATAGTTATATCTAAATATCTGGAGAATGCATCAATATAAGTTGATTTACATGGGATTATATACATTGAAATATCTTTCACCTAATTTAGGGTTGGCCAAAAATTTTGTTCACGTTTTTCTATAAGATGTTATGGAAAAATCTGAACGAACCTTTTGGCCAACCCAGTATTTTGAGAAATGTTCCATTTTCAGTGGTTGTAGATATATGTCATTTTGGAGGTATTCTAAGAGCCTTCTCCATGAAGTCTTCAATGGGTAGAGAAGACAGGTCAGGAACATCTATTTCTCTTCTTAACCTAAGAACCTTTTTAGAAGAGAAATATGTAGAATTATTTCTTGGAGTCCTCAAAAGAAAAAAAAAAAAAAGAAAAGACACCATCAATACAACATGTGAGGAAACATTCCTCTTAATTGTTTTGTTCTTTGTCTTGTAGGATATGAATGAAGTGTCTAACTTCGTTGATGGTTCAGTTTCAGGATGTTCCACGAGCAGAAACACCCATCTGAAAATACAAAAATCATGATGGAACACCCTAAGGGTTTTGTATTCAACAGTGACCTGAATATTTGCTTCTTAGGCTCAAAAACAGATTGTCAGAACTGGAAGTAAACTCGGGAATCTGTTCTATCCAAGTCTAGCTCTCCTTTTACAAATGAATGAGCTGAAGTAAAAACAGGTCATATGCTCCTTACACTTTCACAAAGTCCCTGAATTGTTCAATGGCCAGTTCAGGGCTCTTTCATTTGGACATGTTGGGTATGCTGACCAGTGCCAAAGTACTCAGGTGAGGACAGAACTGTAGCTGCAGAAAGGACACATGTCTCATGTACTAGTGTTGAATGAAAACCAATGCAAAGCAGTTCAACACAATTTAGGGAGCATTAGTGTTGAAAGTCTTTCTTTTTATAAGAGGAAGGTAGAAAATGCAAGCAGTAAGAAGAGCTAAACAGATGAGGAGAACAAAAATGATATTAACCAAGGATATCATCAGTGTTTCAGAGCATATCCTTACAGAGCCCCCGCTTTCACAATGGTGGATACCTGCTCACTCTCTCACTCTTTCTGCATATGTTTATATGTGTAAATGCATTTATTTGTGTATGTATTCATAGTTATATCTAAATATCTGGAGAATGCATCAATATAAGTTGATTTACATGGGATTATATACATTGAAATATCTTTCACCTAATTTAGGGTTGGCCAAAAATTTTGTTCAGGTTTTTCTATAAGATGTTATGGAAAAATCTGAACGAACCTTTTGGCCAACCCAGTATTTTGAGAAATGTTCCATTTTCAGTGGTTGTAGATATATGTCATTTTGGAGGTATTCTAAGAGCCTTCTCCATGAAGTCTTCAATGGGTAGAGAAGACAGGTCAGGAACATCTATTTCTCTTCTTAACCTAAGAACCTCTTTAGAAGAGAAATATGTAGAATTATTTCTTGGAGTCCTCAAAAGAAAAAAAAAAAAAGAAAAGACACCATCAATACAACATGTGAGGAAACATACCTCTTAATTGTTTTGTTCTTTGTCTTGTAGGATATGAATGAAGTGTCTAACTTCGTTGATGGTTCAGTTTCAGGATGTTCCACGAGCAGTCTAAATTATCTCCCATTCACTCCCAGTAAGTGCTGATTAGTCTGATTAAAGTGAAATGGATATCTCATATTTAAATTCATAAGGATAAATAGGAACACCCTGCCAAGGGATTTTGTATATAAATTACATAGAAGAAAGAAACTGTGAGTATTGTGTAGAATAATCTAGGCAAGAAAGTCAGAATACTCTTTGGTTTCCTAAATGAGGTATAAATTCAAAAGGGGCCATCTGGTCTTTCTGCTTACATCTGAGCTGTTTCTAGGGGTACAACCAGAGAAGATATGTTCAGAAACCAGAGGCTAGTGGGTATTCATTTTTCTCTTAAATATGTACCCAGACAGGTTAGGGCTTACCAGAGAGAGACCAGATAACCAGGTTTGGTCTTCAGATGAAGGTCAAGGCTGGTCAAGTCAAGAGAATGAAGAACAGATTTGGACCACAGGAAAGGAAGCCAGAACCCACAGCTTGTGGGGGTGGGGGGCACAAAGCCAGTGTCAGAGAATAGGCTGCTAGTGAGCTCTGATTGAACTTTGACCAACAGTATCTCCCAGCATGTGGTCCTGGAATCCTAGCATGTATTGTATTTTGGAGAAAGCTAGAGACTCAGAGAGAAATTGTATCTTCACTAAAAAAAGGGAATGGGCTGCTAGAATTGTACATCTTATGAAGACTTCTAGTCTGATGACAGAATAGGAAATTGGAACAAATGGGTCAAGACCAAGCACTGAGGGACTTAGATGGGAGACTTCATTTTTTTGGTGTAGAAGTTACTGATGTTTTAGTAAGATGGAAATATTGCAGTCAGATGGTTTTGGAAATATTAATCTGGCATTAATGTATGCTTCTAACATGAATCAGAAGATCAATAGATGAGAGATAAATATACCAGTAAGAAAACCATTGCAATGTTTAAGGTTCAAAAGTAATCTGGGTTTGAACCAGAGTGGTGTGAGGGGAACAGAGAAGATCAAATAAAAGAAAGACAGGTTGGTTCATCATCCTTTATAATATCGGGTCAATGGAGAGAAGGGAGAGAAATTAATTTACACTTTCACCTAATGTTTTCATTTTTGTACCACTTAACTCAGCTAAGTCTGAAGATGTCAGATTTCACTTCAAGTGCAACTGACACCACTTACTTCTAAGTGCTTCCTTCTGCTCTCATGAGCACCCAGGTGGGAGGATGTGTGTAGGTCAGCACAGTAGTTCTGTATATCAGAGAAACTACTGCAGATGTATAGCTCTCTGATAGGGAGGAAGCTGTATGACCATTTCCAGGATGGTTACAAAATTGCCTGCCCTGGGGAGCCACCGTATCAGGTGATCGTTGAGGAATGGGGAATGTACATCTCAGGCTCTCATTGATCGAACCCTCTTTTGTCACAGAAATCCTGGAGGGGTACCTGTTCCGCAAGACCCTCTGCATGGATGCAGTGCAGCACTGGGGCACGCACTATGACGTCCACAATCTGTATGGCTACTCCATGGCGATCGCCACTGCAGAGTAAGGCCATGTTTGCTGTGGACTCTACATGATCAGACTGACTTAACCCACGATCAGATCCTTATTCTTTCTAGGCTCCTATCCCTGTCTGTTACTTTTAAGAATTTGGCAAGATAAGTAAGGCTATTATGATTGAATGAATGAAGAAAATTCTGGGCATGCAGGGAAGAAGGAATCCAATAAATCTTTATGAGATATATATAATGAAAGAAAGAATGAATAAATGCATGAATGGAAGGTTGGAAGAAAGAAAGATAGAGAAGTAACTTGATCAAGGTCAAACAGTTAATAAATCGTAAGAGCAAAATTTGGAATAATTTCTGTGTTAGTAAGATGGAATATTGCAGTCAGATGGTTTTGGAAATATTAATCTGGCATTAATGTATGCTTCTAACATGAATCAGAAGATCAATAGATGAGAGATAAATATACCAGTAAGAAAACCATTGCAATGTTTAAGGTTCAAAAGTAATCTGGGTTTGAACCAGAGTGGTGTGAGGGGAACAGAGAAGATCAAATAAAAGAAAGACAGGTTGGTTCATCATCCTTTATAATATCGGGTCAATGGAGAGAAGGGAGAGAAATTAATTTACACTTTCACCTAATGTTTTCATTTTTGTACCACTTAACTCAGCTAAGTCTGAAGATGTCAGATTTCACTTCAAGTGCAACTGACACCACTTACTTCTAAGTGCTTCCTTCTGCTCTCATGAGCACCCAGGTGGGAGGATGTGTGTGTAGGTCAGCACAGTAGTTCTGTATATCAGAGAAACTACTGCAGATGTATAGCTCTCTGATAGGGAGGAAGCTGTATGACCATTTCCAGGATGGTTACAAAATTGCCTGCCCTGGGGAGCCACCGTATCAGGTGATCGTTGAGGAATGGGGAATGTACATCTCAGGCTCTCATTGATCGAACCCTCTTTTGTCACAGAAATCCTGGAGGGGTACCTGTTCCGCAAGACCCTCTGCATGGATGCAGTGCAGCACTGGGGCACGCACTATGACGTCCACAATCTGTATGGCTACTCCATGGCGATCGCCACTGCAGAGTAAGGCCATGTTTGCTGTGGACTCTACATGATCAGACTGACTTAACCCACGATCAGATCCTTATTCTTTCTAGGCTCCTATCCCTGTCTGTTACTTTTAAGAATTTGGCAAGATAAGTAAGGCTATTATGATTGAATGAATGAAGAAAATTCTGGGCATGCAGGGAAGAAGGAATCCAATAAATCTTTATGAGATATATATAATGAAAGAAAGAATGAATAAATGCATGAATGGAAGGTTGGAAGAAAGAAAGATAGAGAAGTAACTTGATCAAGGTCAAACAGTTAATAAATCGTAAGAGCAAAATTTGGAATAATTTCTGTGTGAGTCCAGGACTTGTGAATTTTGCTCTCTGCCATACTGTATAGACTGGTGTACAGAGCATTAAGTCATGTGTAGACTTCATGTGCTTAGGGGTTTTAGGTACTGGCTCAGTATCCTTCTACTAAAATTTGATTTTTTGGAGTTAATTATGTACATAAAATGTCTAAAACAAAACAAAATGTAAACATACCCAATGGGGCAATCTGCTCCCATAGCAAATCTAATCCTACAGGAAAGAACTGGAAGAGAAGAGTAGACTATTAACTTGAGAGCTTCGATATCATCACCATGACCTCTAGGCTTAGACTTGCTAAGTTCACACACTGGTTGACTCCCTAACTCTCTCCCTTTCTAGAACTGTCAAGACTGTGTTCCCTAACAAGAGAAGCCTCATTTTGACCCGTTCTACCTTTGCGGGGTCTGGCAAGTTTGCAGCCCACTGGTTAGGAGATAATGCAGCCACCTGGAACGACCTTCGATGGTCCATCCCTGGCATGCTTGAATTCAACCTTTTTGGAATCCCAATGGTGAGCCCACATGCTGATCTCCAAAATGCCTCGTTCTAGAAGGTTTCCAAATGATAAAGCTCCTCTTTCCTGTCCTCCATGGCCCAGGACTTGGTGTCTGGTGAGCACTGCTTCGTCTATATCAGTGTGCCACTGATACCGTGACGTTCTTTCCTTCACTACCTTAGATGGATAGAAGATGCAACCTTGAAGTTGGTGTCGTTGGAACATTTTTTTTTTATTAAGACACAACATATATATGAGAAAGTACACATATCCTTAATGTTACAGCTGCTGAACCTCACAAACTGAGCATATCTGTGTATTCTGTACCCAAATGGGGAAACACAACAATATCAACACCCTAGAGAGGAGGAGGACTTGGGGATCTTTTAGTTAAATTCAACATATCTATTTATTGAGCTCTTACTCTGAGCAAAGTATTGAGCTAGGTGTACATGGAGAGAAACATAAAATATAATAATGGAAACACCTTCCTTTCTCCCCCTAAATTTATACACAAACACACACACATAATTATAGCAAGTTAGGGTAAAAGTGCCAACATGCACATATAATTTACATGTTAAAAGAAATCCTGAGAAAAGGGACTTATCAATTCCAACAAGATTACAAGGAACAAGGGAGTGACAGGAAGGAGTCAATAGTGACTTCATGTAAAAGATGGAACTTGAGTTTGCCCTTAAAAGTGGGTATGTTTTATCAGACTGATGGTTGGGGGAGATCATTTTAAGACTGAGAAATAAACCTGAACAAGACCAGCAAGGGGGAGCATTTGATATGTCTACAAGGATGGGTGCTCAGGACTAGAATGAGAAATGATGCTGGAGAGGTGGGTTGGAACCAGGTTTTGAGTTGTTAGGAGGACGAGCAGCAGGATACCCTAGGA
This sequence comes from Tragulus kanchil, assembly GCA_022376925.1. Taxonomy (NCBI): domain Eukaryota; kingdom Metazoa; phylum Chordata; class Mammalia; order Artiodactyla; family Tragulidae; genus Tragulus; species Tragulus kanchil. The sequence continues at coordinate 16,312,278 of JAIOJX010000030.1, read as the reverse complement.
ATTTTTTTTTTTTAATTTTGGCCTCTATTGATTTTTTAAAATTTATTTTTCATCCATCTTTATTCTTCAGCCTGTGTCGGCTTTCCATTGCAGTGACCTCTCTCGTTGCAGGGCACTGGCTCTGGGCGCATGTGATCCAGAGCGCTGCCTCGTAATTGGACACACCGGTCCAGCCACTGTGCAGCACATGGGATTTTCCCAGGTGTGGGATCAAATTGGTGCCCCTTGCACTGCAAGGCAGACTCCTTACCCACTGGACCGCCAGGGAAGCACCCCTGCGAATTTCTGAACAGATGAATGACCTGACCTGATTAGACTTAACCTTTGGAAAATTATTTCTGCTAGTGCTATGGTCAGAATAGTAACAGCAACAGTATTTCTAGTTACTATTCACCAGACAGCTATTTTGTGTCCAGTGTTTTACTTACATGATCTCATTTACTAAAACCCTAGAGTTCCTGCTTTAATAAAATGAGGAAACCAAGGCACAGAAAGATTGAGTAACTCATTCAGAGTCACTCTGGCACAGGACACAGGACACAGCCTCGTTCCGTCACACTGCATTTGCCCTCTCAGGAGGAAGTCATCCACGTTCATGTGGCAGGTCCCTGGTAGAAAGCAAATCCCAAGAGCAGGGGCCTGTAATGGAAGTGACGTCCACATGCAGTCGCTGTCTGTGTGTCCTTCTAGGTGGGTGCCGACATATGTGGCTTCTTCCTGGATACTTCTGAAGAGCTCTGCAGGAGGTGGATGCAGCTGGGAGCATTCTATCCATTTGCCAGGAATCACAATGGCCAAGGCTACAAGGTAAGTCAGCAGACGTGGCATTCGGTGGGACTGGATCTGCGTGCATCCTTGCCTGGAAGTCTGTGGAGCCAACTTCCTCCCTTGTGCTGCACTTAGACCAATAGTGACCACTGTTTGCAGTTGGCTAGGACTCCTGATGCACCATTCAAATGCGCTGTTGCCACAGCCTCTGCTCTTTCTACTCCAGCGGTCGAAGAAATGGCGAGTCAGTGAAGGTTCTCAATCAAACCTCTGGACACTTTATCTGTGTTGCTGATTTTATAATGAGAATCAAATAAGGAAATACGTCAAAGTGATTTAATTGGGAATCTACAGAGAGAGCAGGGCTTCCCCCAATGACTCAGCAGTAGAGAATCTGCCTGCCTCTTCAAGGGGCCCATCCTCATGGTGGACACCGCACCCTTTCTCTCCCACGTGTGCTATGTCTGTATTAATAAATTCAGCACCTGTGTCTAGTTGGCCTTCTTGAAACATTCTTGCTTTCAAACAGAGGCAAGAGCCAGGGAAAACTTACTTCTGACCTCCAGGTTGGTCTCGTGGCTAGGATTGCTGGTTTTCATTCAGGCCACTGAATTTCAATTCCTGAGCAGGAAACTCGCCACTCACTGCTGTCTCTCTGAGATCACAACCGATGACAACTGCAACCTCTCGTTTCCTCCCAGGCCCAGGATCCCGCCTCCTTTGGTGCTGACTCTCTGCTGCTGAATTCCTCCAGGCACTACCTTACCATCCGCTATACCCTACTGCCTTACCTCTACACCCTCTTCTACCGCGCTCACAGCCGAGGGGACACCGTGGCCAGGCCCCTTCTGCATGAGTAAGTTCACCTCATCCATAGGAATTTTACCCACACAACTGGAGGAAACTGATTATATCATCAAACAGAAGAGGGAAAATGAAAACAATTCAAACAGTTACTCAGATATATTGTTTTCAACTTGAATAGCCAGTCGGTATTTGCAAGGCTATTGCTGCCTATCTATCAATACAATTTTAGGTTATATTTAAATATTATAGGCTGTTCCCTTTGGGGATGAGAAGTATTTTAGGATTGGGGGTCTTTTCTACCAACTAGCTCTATACCTTAGTCAAATCGTTTAAGTTCTTTCATCCTTAATTTCTTTAGTCTTAAAGCAGGTGTACCCTACCTCCAAAATCTAATGCCTGATGATCTTAGGTGGAGCTGATGTAATACTCATGGAAATAAAGTGCACAATAAATGTAACGTGCTTGAATCGTCCTGAAATCAGCACCCCTCCTCCTAGTCTATGGAAAAATTGTCTTCCATAAAACTGGTGCCAAAAAGGTTGGGGACCATTGATTTGAAGAATTAGACATCTTGGACCTGATGGTCACTTTTGTAATGTACTGCGTTTGAACTCTAGGAATGAGTTTGTCATCTACACACTGATAAGAATGTTAATATGCAGGATTTCCAGAACACCTAATTTGACTCAAAAAAAAGCACTTAAGAGACTTTCCTTAAACCTAGTCACTTGGTATAACTGATGCCTCCACAGGATTAGCCGGCAGGTAGCTCTCCAGGCAATCCAGTTTGGGGCTGGAAAAACAAGCCGGGTGGGGATCTGTACTAACAGGTGGGGAGGCGGAGTGGGGGGTTGGGGAGAGGGTGTCCTTGCTTCTTAGCTGATGCTCTGGGGCCCTCTGGTGGCTGCAGCGTGAGTAGTTCTCCAGTGGAGTTGGCCTCTTGCAGGGACCAGGCAGGATAAGGAGCTTTGTTTAGAAATGGAGGATTGAGATGGTTCTGGGAAGCTTATGTGGAGCTGGCCTGACACAGAGGCTGTTCTTTAGGCAGGAGCCCTATCTCAGTTGGGCTTCCCAAGTAGCTTAGTGGATAAAGAATCAGCCTGCAATGCAGGAGACACAGGAAACAACAGTTTAATCCCTAGGTGGGGAAGAGCCCCTGCAGGAGAGCGTGGCAGTGCACTCCAGTCTTCTCGCCTGGAAAATCCCATGGACAAGAGGAGCCTGGTGGGCTGTGGTCCACAGGGTTGTAAAGAGTTGGACCCGACTGAAACATCTAAGCATGCACGCCTGCCTCAACTGCTTAATTGCTCATTGCTTTGGTAGCATTTCTCAGGGTTTGAATAGTGGGAAGAGTAATGCTCTGTGCACATGATGCAAAAAAAAAAAAAAAAGGGCATGAAAATAGAGATATTAGGTTAAATTAGTGTTTGGTGTTAATTAGATCAAAACCTCAATTTGGACGTAGAATTCAGCCAGTTTTATTGATTGGCTTTTAAGTGAATTCTGACAGTTTTGAGCACGGATACTCTGAAATCCAAAGCATCTGGATATTGGAGGATATACTTGCTGGTAATCAATGGGCATATCTTTGAGGTCTATAGCGGTCACATCATATACAAGGGAAAAGGTAATCCAGGTCTCACTACAAATGAACCATAATAATTTTATAATCTACAAACAAAGAGCTTTTCCTTGTCAATATCAAATGCAGTTAATTCCCTTATGTGTCTGATATTTTAGGCCCTCAGCATTATATTATTATAATATATATGATGATATATGTTCATTATTGTGGGTAAGTTTTGGCTGTCTCCTGGAATTCTCTACTCAAAGGCAGGTATCCTAAAAGAGAAAATAGTAACGTTTTCCATTGTTTTTTTTTTTTTTCTTAGAGGGAGGGTGATCAGATCCAATTACTTTTGGATAGTTAGCTGAAGTTTTCAAATGTCTTGCTTATTTTACTTATTTTCTCTTATGAGAGATATGGCAAATAGAATTATAGCCTGGAACCTGCCTAGCATAGATACTGAAAGAGGAGCTTCTGTCCAAGATGGGGGAAGCTTAGGAGCGTCCAGAGGCTTGGGAAGAGGACCTCCCCGCAGGAGTCGATGTTGGGGAGAGGGGTGGGGATTGAATAAAGGTCACAGGATCAATGGGGGAATTTGCCCCAGGCAGGGGGCCTGTGAGTTTTAGTCAGGCTTGAGGGGGAGCTGCCAGGAAGCACTGGCCCAAATCTCAGGGAGGATTTCTCTGTCTCCAGGTTCTACCAGGACAGCAGCACCTGGGATGTGTACCAGCAGTTTCTGTGGGGGCCCGGCCTCCTCATCACCCCAGTCCTGGATGAGGCAAGTGTTCCCACAGAGACTCCCTGATGGTCCCGGCTTCAGTTCCTGCTAACTCCAAACGCCTCTCCTCTTGTGACCACGTGTCTTCTTTCTATTTCAAATGCATTTCCAACATCTGTGGCTGTGGTGGCCTTGAAGACAGTGCTCTGGAGTTTGGGAAAGACGGGCACACATTGTTGTCTCTAGGAGTCTTCCTTGACCAGGTTTCCAGTCAGTGTAGAAGCATCTGCAGGTGACTCTGGGATTAAGAATGGCCCTATGGGGGACTTCCCTGGTGGTCCAGTGGTTAAGACTCTGTGTTCTCTATGCAAGAGGCCTGGGTTCGATCCCTGGTCAGGGAACTAGATCCCACATGCCGCAACTAAGACCCGTGGAGCCAAGTAAATAATCTAAAAAAAAAGAAAATGCAAGGTTCTCACAGGCCTGGAGTGATGAAAACTTTTCCTTGTCAATATCAAATGCAGTTAATTCCCTTATGTGTCTGATATTTTAGGCCCTCAGCATTATATTATTATAATATATATGATGATATATGTTCATTATTGTGGGTAAGTTTTGGCTGTCTCCTGGAATTCTCTACTCAAAGGCAGGTATCCTAAAAGAGAAAATAGTAACGTTTTCCATTGTTTTTTTTTTTTTTCTTAGAGGGAGGGTGATCAGATCCAATTACTTTTGGATAGTTAGCTGAAGTTTTCAAATGTCTTGCTTATTTTACTTATTTTCTCTTATGAGAGATATGGCAAATAGAATTATAGCCTGGAACCTGCCTAGCATAGATACTGAAAGAGGAGCTTCTGTCCAAGATGGGGGAAGCTTAGGAGCGTCCAGAGGCTTGGGAAGAGGACCTCCCCGCAGGAGTCGATGTTGGGTAGAGGGGTGGGGATTGAATAAAGGTCACAGGATCAATGGGGGAATTTGCCCCAGGCAGGGGGCCTGTGAGTTTTAGTCAGGCTTGAGGGGGAGCTGCCAGGAAGCACTGGCCCAAATCTCAGGGAGGATTTCTCTGTCTCCAGGTTCTACCAGGACAGCAGCACCTGGGATGTGTACCAGCAGTTTCTGTGGGGGCCCGGCCTCCTCATCACCCCAGTCCTGGATGAGGCAAGTGTTCCCACAGAGACTCCCTGATGGTCCCGGCTTCAGTTCCTGCTAACTCCAAACGCCTCTCCTCTTGTGACCACGTGTCTTCTTTCTATTTCAAATGCATTTCCAACATCTGTGGCTGTGGTGGCCTTGAAGACAGTGCTCTGGAGTTTGGGAAAGACGGGCACACATTGTTGTCTCTAGGAGTCTTCCTTGACCAGGTTTCCAGTCAGTGTAGAAGCATCTGCAGGTGACTCTGGGATTAAGAATGGCCCTATGGGGGACTTCCCTGATGGTCCAGTGGTTAAAACTCTGTGTTCCCAATGCAAGGGGCCTGGGTTCGATCCCTGGTCAGGGAACTAGATCCCACATGCCGCAACTAAGACCCAGTGGAGCCAAGTAAATAATCTAAAAAAAAAAAGAAAAGAATGGTCCTATGCATTGTCAGGTTCTCACAGTAGTAGATCACACTTGCTCGTGATGCACCTGTGCCAGGAAGGAGCCGCGCCCCAGCACTCATTCTCAGCTCAGGCTGACCTGAGCGTGGCTGTTGCCTCTACCACTTGGCACCAGTGCCATCTTGGAGAAATGGTGTGCTGGCTCCTCAGCGGCACGCATGCAGAAAGGCTCCTTGGGGTTCAAACAGGAGGGGGCGCCACCCTAAAGAGGTGATGCCAAGGCCCACCATAGGCCTCTAGGCTGGAGTCCATGTTGGGAAAACCTTGCACACGCATGTTGGGGAGGGTCCTAGGTCAGGTCAGATGCGGAAAAAGAAGCTAGATAATTGGCCAAAGGTAAACAAAGACCGGAGAGAACTGCCCTGTATAAATGAGATAATAATAATACATATCATTGGGGATCTTGGGAAGATTAAATGCAGTACATAATGTAAAGCTGGAATTTTTACGACAATACATTTCAATATTATTACTCTTCATCCTAATGTGGTTCCATCTGGGATTTTATCTTTGAGTTGCCAAGTTATTACCTCTATTAGAAGAAAAGTACAAGTTGATAGCAGAGAAAAGAAAGACCATGTATGTTTTCTCAGTATGTGATTAAGAAATTCCCTGGGGAATGCTAATAAATACATTTTATCTCCTTCAGAGGCTGGGCCATGAAGCACACTTTTGTTTTAATTTCAGGGTGCTGAGAAAGTGACCGCATATGTGCCTGACGCCGTCTGGTATGACTATGAGACTGTAAGTAGCTTTGGCTTTGCCTCTTCCAGCTGCATAGACAGGGTACCTCTGGGTAGAGAGAAGTGTGTATTCATGCGCCGAGGAATGTTTCTGTCATGCTTCCAGTAGTAATTCCACAACAGAATCATTAAGTTAGCCTAGCTCAGCTGGTAAAGAATCCACCTGCAGTGCAGGAGACCCTGGTTTGATTCCTGGATTGTGAAAATCCCCTGGAGAAGGGATAGATTACCCACCCTGGTGTTCTTGGGCTCCCCTCGTGGCTCAGATGGTAAAGAATCTGCCTGAAATGCAGGAGACCCGGGTTCAATCATTGGCTTGGGGAAATCCCCTAGAGGAGGGCATGGCATCCCACTCCAGTATTCTTTCATGGAGAATTCCCATGGATAGAGGAGCCTGGTGGGCTACAATCTTTGAGATCACATAGAGTTGGACACCACTGAGTAACTAAGCACAGGTCACTGATGTGATGAAATGTGAGAAACATGTTTTTATGTTCTTTATTCAGCAGTAAGATGGAAGTAGAATGTCTCATGGGCAAATATTGGGGCCAGAGGACAATTTGAGCCTGGTTATGAATCAGGTTTTAATTTAGTGCTATCAGTTCCCATGATGTATGTCAAATAGCCTCAGCCTAACATAGTGTTCCCCCAAGCCACCAGCTGATCACAAAACCTGTTGTGCTTAAATTCTTTCCCTTTTCTTCTTGATTGCCTGACTAGACTGCAGTTCAGCTAGGTGGGAGAAGGAGAGAGCTGTAACTACCTCAACGTGTGGTTAAGAGGTGGGGATCTTGGGAAGATTAAATGCAGTACATAATGTAAAGCTGGAATTTTTACGACAATACATTTCAATATTATTACTCTTCATCCTAATGTGGTTCCATCTGGGATTTTATCTTTGAGTTGCCAAGTTATTACCTCTATTAGAAGAAAAGTACAAGTTGATAGCAGAGAAAAGAAAGACCATGTAGGTTGTCTCAGTATGTGATTAAGAAATTCCTGGGGAATGCTAATAAATACATTTTATCTCCTTCAGAGGCTGGGCCATGAAGCACACTTTTGTTTTAATTTCAGGGTGCTGAGAAAGTGACCGATATGTGCCTGACGCCGTCTGGTATGACTATGAGACTGTAAGTAGCTTTGGCTTTGCCTCTTCCAGCTGCATAGACAGGGTACCTCTGGGTAGAGAGAAGTGTGTATTCATGCGCCGAGGAATGTTTCTGTCATGCTTCCAGTAGTAATTCCACAACAGAATCATTAAGTTAGCCTAGCTCAGCTGGTAAAGAATCCACCTGCAGTGCAGGAGACCCTGGTTTGATTCCTGGATTGTGAAAATCCCCTGGAGAAGGGATAGATTACCCACCCTGGTGTTCTTGGGCTCCCCTCGTGGCTCAGATGGTAAAGAATCTGCCTGAAATGCAGGAGACCCGGGTTCAATCATTGGCTTGGGGAAATCCCCTAGAGGAGGGCATGGCATCCCACTCCAGTATTCTTTCATGGAGAATTCCCATGGATAGAGGAGCCTGGTGGGCTACAATCTTTGAGATCACATAGAGTTGGACACCACTGAGTAACTAAGCACAGGTCACTGATGTGATGAAATGTGAGAAACATGTTTTTATGTTCTTTATTCAGCAGTAAGATGGAAGTAGAATGTCTCATGGGCAAATATTGGGGCCAGAGGACAATTTGAGCCTGGTTATGAATCAGGTTTTAATTTAGTGCTATCAGTTCCCATGATGTATGTCAAATAGCCTCAGCCTAACATAGTGTTCCCCCAAGCCACCAGCTGATCACAAAACCTGTTGTGCTTAAATTCTTTCCCTTTTCTTCTTGATTGCCTGACTAGACTGCAGTTCAGCTAGGTGGGAGAAGGAGAGAGCTGTAACTACCTCAACGTGTGGTTAAGAGGTGGGGTGAGGTATGCATGCCGGTGTGTTTGGTTTGTCTCTGTGCATCAGGGAGGCCGAGTGAAATGGAGAAAGCAAAAAGTGGAGCTAGAACTTCCTGGAGACAAAATCGGACTGCACCTTCGAGGAGGCTACATCTTCCCTACACAGCAGCCAGCCACAACCACGGTGGCCAGGTACAACATGGCTGGGGGTTTCTTAAGGGGGAGGCTGTTTTCCATGTAGAAGAGGTCGATGCATTGCCTAGAATGTGGGCAGGAAGGGCACTTGTATGTTTGTGTGTGTGAGGTCATCAAACTCTGTCTCCTGGATTTCCCTTGGCCTCTTCTGGGAAAGCTGTGATTTAGAGGTGCATCCAAATAAATTTTGAAAGAGCTTAATCCCTGTCTTTCCTCAACCATCTGAATTTCTACTTGAAGCATACTGACTGTTGGAATGGTGAACCTTCCTAGTTTTCCTAGGACCACTTCAGTTTTAGCCCTGAAAGTCTCATGCTTTGGGCAACATCTCAATTCTGAATTAAGGAGGTCTGATAATCAATCCACCTGCCTGAACTGGAATTATCATTCCACCATGCTGTACTCTTGACACCCCATTTCTAGGGAGCAGAGTCAATTTCCACTCTGCTATAGTCTCAATTTCCTGTTCCTCTCTTCCCACTGAGCCATTTATGTTGGAAAACAGGTTCAGAAATTACTTCTGTGCACATCAAATATCCTTCATGTCACTGATGTCTCTTTGTTGATTCTTTGATTCTCAGATTATAGATTTCATCTGATACTAACGAGGCACACATTCATATTCATGTCTCTAAATTATTAGCTTACTAGCTTTTAACAAACGGAATTTTGGGGAAATGAGAAATCTTTTCCTTTGAACCTTCCTAAGATGGAAGTAGAATGTCTCATGGGCAAATATTGGGGCCAGAGGACAATTTGAGCCTGGTTATGAATCAGGTTTTAATTTAGTGCTATCAGTTCCCATGATGTATGTCAAATAGCCTCAGCCTAACATAGTGTTCCCCCAAGCCACCAGCTGATCACAAAACCTGTTGTGCTTAAATTCTTTCCCTTTTCTTCTTGATTGCCTGACTAGACTGCAGTTCAGCTAGGTGGGAGAAGGAGAGAGCTGTAACTACCTCAACGTGTGGTTAAGAGGTGGGGTGAGGTATGCATGCCGGTGTGTTTGGTTTGTCTCTGTGCATCAGGGAGGCCGAGTGAAATGGAGAAAGCAAAAAGTGGAGCTAGAACTTCCTGGAGACAAAATCGGACTGCACCTTCGAGGAGGCTACATCTTCCCTACACAGCAGCCAGCCACAACCACGGTGGCCAGGTACAACATGGCTGGGGGTTTCTTAAGGGAGAGGCTGTTTTCCATGTAGAAGAGGTCGATGCATTGCCTAGAATGTGGGCAGGAAGGGCACTTGTATGTTTGTGTGTGTGAGGTCATCAAACTCTGTCTCCTGGATTTCCCTTGGCCTCTTCTGGGAAAGCTGTGATTTAGAGGTGCATCCAAATAAATTTTGAAAGAGCTTAATCCCTGTCTTTCCTCAACCATCTGAATTTCTACTTGAAGCATACTGACTGTTGGAATGGTGAACCTTCCTAGTTTTCCTAGGACCACTTCAGTTTTAGCCCTGAAAGTCTCATGCTTTGGGCAACATCTCAATTCTGAATTAAGGAGGTCTGATAATCAATCCACCTGCCTGAACTGGAATTATCATTCCACCATGCTGTACTCTTGACACCCCATTTCTAGGGAGCAGAGTCAATTTCCACTCTGCTATAGTCTCAATTTCCTGTTCCTCTCTTCCCACTGAGCCATTTATGTTGGAAAACAGGTTCAGAAATTACTTCTGTGCACATCAAATATCCTTCATGTCACTGATGTCTCTTTGTTGATTCTTTGATTCTCAGATTATAGATTTCATCTGATACTAACGAGGCACACATTCATATTCATGTCTCTAAATTATTAGCTTACTAGCTTTTAACAAACGGAATTTTGGGGAAATGAGAAATCTTTTCCTTTGAACCTTCCTACCATATATTTTTCAATTTAGACTTCTGTAATACTGATGGAAAATACTTATACATCCATTTCCTCATGGATTCTTTTTCTATAACTATTCAACTTCATGTTGTTCTGCAAACTGATACCAAAATTGTCTTTGTGAAATGAAGATCTCAACGTGTTGCTTGTCCCAGGTGAAAATCCAAATTATGTCACTAGTAGGATGTTGAAGGCCAATCATAACCTGTTTTCCAGGTAACAAATGTGTCTCCTGACACATCTTACCACACTTAGAGACCAGCCATGCCAAAATTCCTGCTTTTCTCTGAACATACTCACATATTTCCCTGAATTTGGGCTTCTCAACTTATCCTTTTCAACATTCTTTGCCTGATACATTCTTAATGATCTTCTAAATTAAACTCAGTTTTCATCTATGAGAAACCTGCCCCCAAAACTCAGCAGAGGGAGTGCTGCCACTTCCAACTTTCTGCTCATTTTTTTTTTCAGCTTTCTTGCTGTTTAGCTAATATTTTTTCTTCCCTCCTTAACATTAAGTATTTCAACCATAGTTACTTTATACTTTATATCTGAGATTTCTGTTCCCTAAAATTCTCAGTAGAATCTGTTAATAAATCTCTTGTTCGTTGTTTTTGCCCTCCTTCTTTCATCCTGGCTTGTTACCTTATGTGTTTAGTAATTTTTGTTTGTTTGTTTTTCAAATGCAGTGGTTACCAGAGTCCTTTAATTAGGTCTCATTCCTTCAGAGATGCTGAGCCTTCTCTTTAGTTGCTAGCCAGGACTGCTATCAATTTGGGTTTCACGTTAGCACGTTTCAAGGATCAGGTGTCTAACTTATCTCAGGCCAGTTAGTATTTTAATGGAAGAGTCCTTTTTGGTATTGGCTTCCCAGAGGACTCAGTGGTAAAGGATCCGCCTGTCAGTGGTGGAGATGCAAGAGACGTGGGTTCAATCCCTGGGTTGGGAAGATCCCCTGGAGAAGGGAATAGCAACCCACTCCAGCATTCTTTCCTGGAAAATTCCATGGACAGAGGAGCTTGGTGGGCTGCAGTCCTTGGCATTGCAAAAAGTTAGATATGATGGAAGTGACTAAGCACGCAGTCACTTCTTCAGAGTATGCCACGTTCTCCAGGATATCTAGGCCACCATGCTGCTGAAACAGTCAGTATAGAATCCTGCAAGGATTTCAACTTTTGTGCCATTCCACTTTCTGTTTAGATTATTAGGTAAATACATTTAATCTGATAATATTTAAGGTCACCAATGGAGTTGTGGTCTACTTGTTTTTGTGTCTCTTAGACTTCCGAGCAATGAGAGTTACTCAGTATGTGTGTGTTGAATGAGAGTGGGTGACTTTGTTGATCATGGAACCTGGCTTGCACAGGACACTGTGGATGGCTGGACTGTGAAAGATTATAATAGGGGGTGTGAGGGATGTTACAGGAGCCAGAAACTGGGAGATGGTTTAGAGGAGGATGAAAAAAGGAGAGACGCAAAGTGCGGTCGCTCTTTCTTTCTCCCTCTCTCTCTCTGTCCATCTATTTCAGCATCTTTTTGAGTAGTGTGTAGTGTCTTGTGTGTCATTTTCTAAGTCAGGGGCCCCCAAGCTTCAGGATGTAATGCCTGATGATCTAAGGTGGAGCTGATGTAGTAAGAATAGAAATAAAGTGCACAGTAAATGTAATTAATGTGCTTGAATAATCCCGAAACCATCCCACCTTGCCCCTGGTCCATGGAAAAATTGTCTTCCACAGAACTGGTCCTTGATGACAAAAAGGTTGAGGACTGCTCTTCTAAGTTATAAAGCAAATAATTAGAATGTTTCCTTTTACTCTCTTGAACTCATAATAAAAAATGAAATTGGGAAAATTGCCCTTATATAACTGGATCCTATTGTATTTTCTTGATCTCTGAGTCAACATGGTTCTTGGGCAGGAAAAAAATATGTCCTTCTGACTTCAGTGAATGTTTATTCAGTGTGTATCAGCTTTAAAATGATTAGTCTGAACCAATTATTGTCTAGGATTTCTTTCTCCTCTAACAGTCCATATTCAAAATAATAACAGCATCAACAGCTTTTATTATAGGTCTTGTAGCGACTCTTAAGTGGTAATTACATTTAGGAGGTGATTAAATTCTTGCCTCCGACATAGATGTTTCTCACTGGTGTTGGTGGTTTTGCTGTCTCCTGTGACACTAGTGAGTATAAAAAAATGATGCCCCCCCATAGATCTCGCCTTTGAGCCTGAGGGTAAGCAGAGCCAACCGCTGCTAGAAACCTTTCCCACTTGCAATCCAACAGAATCCTTCACAGCTCATTTAGCAAGGCTCTTTGAGCCCCAAGTCTTTGCCTCTCACATAAATCATGTTTCCCACAGTCGACGGAACCCTCTCGGTCTGATCATTGCCCTGGACGAGAACAAAGAGGCGACAGGCGAACTTTTCTGGGATGACGGGGAAACCAAAGGTGAGCACACGTGCGGTTTCTCAGACATGCATCTCGGAGTTACTGCTGCTGTTCATCCTGCGGTGGGAGATGTCTCACCAGGCACCATAGCAATGATCACTCCAGGGAAGAATTTTGGTTGTGGTTGTGCTGTTTAGGAATAGAGGTAGATGGAGGGATGGTAGGTAGAAGGAAAACATCTCTCTACCTCTTAGAATTCTCCCACTGGGTAGCTATATTGTATATATGGGCTCTCCTTTGATTGTCATTGGGTCCCTGAAAGATGTTTTCAAGGCTTCCATTCAGTGCATTTTCCTCCACCCCAAATAACTTATGAACAAACATGGATGATGTGTCAAACATGCCCATGCCGGTGAGGCAGTGAGAAGACCCTTTCCTACAGCACCCATGTCTAGCCATGCTTCTCAGCACATTTGTCATCTCTTATACACTAAGAACTCATGTGACTCAAGCTTAGGAAGAAGACTCATTGGAGGCCTGTGCCTTGGGAGCACTTGGAAGGGAAAATTTTCAACGTGAAGGTAGGAAGGAAAAGGGAAAACAGTTGCTTGGTCTTGGAAACTCTATAATCTGTCATTTCAACATGTAGTGAATGTTTATTCAGTGTGTATCAGCTTTAAAATGATTAGTCTGAACCAATTATTGTCTAGGATTTCTTTCTCCTCTAACAGTCCATATTCAAAATAATAACAGCATCAACAGCTTTTATTATAGGTCTTGTAGCGACTCTTAAGTGGTAATTACATTTAGGAGGTGATTAAATTCTTGCCTCCGACATAGATGTTTCTCACTGGTGTTGGTGGTTTTGCTGTCTCCTGTGACACTAGTGAGTATAAAAAAATGATGCCCCCCCATAGATCTCGCCTTTGAGCCTGAGGGTAAGCAGAGCCAACCGCTGCTAGAAACCTTTCCCACTTGCAATCCAACAGAATCCTTCACAGCTCATTTAGCAAGGCTCTTTGAGCCCCAAGTCTTTGCCTCTCACATAAATCATGTTTCCCACAGTCGACGGAACCCTCTCGGTCTGATCATTGCCCTGGACGAGAACAAAGAGGCGACAGGCGAACTTTTCTGGGATGACGGGGAAACCAAAGGTGAGCACACGTGCGGTTTCTCAGACATGCATCTCGGAGTTACTGCTGCTGTTCATCCTGCGGTGGGAGATGTCTCACCAGGCACCATAGCAATGATCACTCCAGGGAAGAATTTTGGTTGTGGTTGTGCTGTTTAGGAATAGAGGTAGATGGAGGGATGGTAGGTAGAAGGAAAACATCTCTCTACCTCTTAGAATTCTCCCACTGGGTAGCTATATTGTATATATGGGCTCTCCTTTGATTGTCATTGGGTCCCTGAAAGATGTTTTCAAGGCTTCCATTCAGTGCATTTTCCTCCACCCCAAATAACTTATGAACAAACATGGATGATGTGTCAAACATGCCCATGCCGGTGAGGCAGTGAGAAGACCCTTTCCTACAGCACCCATGTCTAGCCATGCTTCTCAGCACATTTGTCATCTCTTATACACTAAGAACTCATGTGACTCAAGCTTAGGAAGAAGACTCATTGGAGGCCTGTGCCTTGGGAGCACTTGGAAGGGAAAATTTTCAACGTGAAGGTAGGAAGGAAAAGGGAAAACAGTTGCTTGGTCTTGGAAACTCTATAATCTGTCATTTCAACATGTAGCTCTGTTGCTGAGTCCAAGTTTGCTCTGCTTGCCCCATGACAGGCCAATAAATTGGAGATGAGGTGTTGAGGCGAGGAATAAGGTCTTTATTCAGAAAGCTGGCAGACTGAGAAGATGGCAGACCAATGTCTCAAAATCACCACATATTGAGGTCTGGATGTCAGGTTCTTTTAGAGATCAGAGGATGAGGAAGTGAGGAAGTAGAGTGAAAAGGTCTTGCGCATATCTCCTGCAATAGCCAGACTAGCAGAGCGGTTGTTCTAATTTCTCCCTTCCTGTAGTCATTCATAGGTGGACAGGGTCAGAATGCTTCCCTGAACAAAGGCATTTTAGATTAACATTCAGGCAAAGGGACGGGGTTCCCTGAGGTAGGCCATTGGGTATAGACAGTATCCTTTTTAGTGAACAAAAGCAACAGGAAACAAAGGTTAAAGTAAAATAAACAGGTCTAACAAGTAGTTAGGTTTTGTCCTTCTCTGTAATGGCTGCAAAGAATGCCAGGATGAAATCTGTTCTTTTGTAGTGGGCAGGCCAGAGTCTGACTTGCCTTTTTCTCACTTTCAGATACTGTGGCCAACAACATGTATCTCTTATGTGAGTTCTCTGTCACCCAAGTAGGTATTACATTTTCATGAATCTTTTTTTTTTTTAAGATTTATTTATTTATTTATTTTGCTGCGGGTGGGGTGGGGAGGGAGGGGAGCAGGCGGGCTACTTCTATTGGTCTTTCATTTGTCTATTTTCATCCATCTTTGTTCTTTGGCCCGTGTGGGCCTCCCATCGCGGTGGCCTCTGTTGTCGCAGAGCACCGGCTCTGGGCGCATGCGCTCCAGAGCTCCGGCTCGGTAATTGGACACATCGGTCCAGCTGCTCCGTGGCACATGGGATCTTCCCAGACCAGGGATCGAACCGGCGCCCCTTGCACTGCAAGGTGGTGTCCTTACCCACTGGACCACCAGGGAAGCCCTTCATGAATCTTAAGTGTGAGCTTTGGTCTGATGATTAGCTCACATCTGTTTGTGTATGTATGTAATTATGCTTGTAGCTTCATTTATTACAGTCCATCTATTTTAATAGGGGGGCACACTTCTGTTTATGACTTAACGTCCAATAATTGAATCATCCATGTCAGTGAAAAGAGGCAATGATATGGATAAGAGCAGTCGGTTTTTGTAAATGAATTTTCAAAAAATTCCTCTGTGTGTATATGTGTTTTTCTGTCTCTCCTTTACCCCATCTCAGGGGGCAGTGTTTGTACTTGAGCACACATTAGTAGAGACAGCAAAGAAGCCTTCAGAGCTGTTTTGAGGTGTCTGGATCTATGACAGACTGTTTGAATGACTTGAGAATCTGTGTATTTGATTTGAGTCAGACCTTTGTGTTTAATTGTTTTGCAGAACCGTCTGGAGGTGAAGATATTGCAGTCAAGCTACACAGATCCTAATAATTTAGCATTTACAGAAATTAAAATCCTTGGAACACAGGAGCCTAATAGCATTACAGTGAAGCGTGATGGTGTCACAATTCAAGTTTCTCCTAATGTCACTTATGATTCTGACTTACAGGTAAATAGCTTATAATGTTCCTTCTTGCCAAGGTTGCATGGGATTCTGAAGGACCAGAACACACCCTGAAGACAGGAGTGGAAAAGTCAGAGGGGTAGAATAGAAAGAAGTAAACAGTGGGCCAAAGCTGGGATGCACAGGAGGCTGCTGAGACAGTGGGAGGAAGTAAACTGGTCCTCTCATCTCTCTTTCCTTATCTGCCCTTCAGTCTTCTGTTCTCTCTGCTTGGGACAGAAGAACAAAGTCAGGAGTGTGGGGAACAGGATTAGAGGAAAACTGGCTCAGAAAGCTGCTGATTGATTGATGCTGGGAGGGTTGAGGTGGGAGGAGGGATGCCCATTCATTTAAATTTCCAGGTGCTTTTTTGTTGTTGTTGTTGTTTTACTATGTAGAGTTATATATCAGTTTTGCCTTTTCATACTGTTCATGGGGTTCTCAAGGCAAGACTATTGAAGTGGTTTGCTATTCGCTTCTCCAGTGCACCACATTTTGTCAGGCCCTCACTAGCAGGGACATGCCCTTCAGCCACTTCACATAGCCGGGTGGCATGCCAGGTGACCTAGTTGTCCCATGGCTGGTCCTTATGGAGGGTATAAACCTTCACTAGCCTTTGGAGTTTGGTCAGTGTGCTGCCTGGAGGCTGAGGCAAAGGCCCTGTTGGGGTTGCTGGGGAGGGGTTCCGGGGAACACTGGAACCAATGCTGGAAGATGCTCACGAGTCGAGGAGACCCAGGCCTCTCTGCTCCCTCTGGGTGCCCTGGGGCCTATCTGTCATCTGCGTGGCTGGCCTCTAGCCAAGCTCTGGCCCCTGCCTTTCTTTTTCTCTTGCTCCTGTATGTTATTGTCCAGGCCCAGCAAGCCTGGCCACCCCAAGGTGGGTGTGCCGTGCTTCACAGCCTCCTGCCCTGCTACCATCTAGGTCTCCTGGTAATCTCTGTGAAGCCGCTTCCCAGGCTGCTGCTGTCTCTTCAGGCCTCTGACTGTTACCCGCCATACTTACAGTGAAGTTCCTTGGAACACAGGAGCCTAATAGCATTACAGTGAAGCGTGATGGTGTCACAATTCAAGTTTCTCCTAATGTCACTTATGATTCTGACTTACAGGTAAATAGCTTATAATGTTCCTTCTTGCCAAGGTTGCATGGGATTCTGAAGGACCAGAACACACCCTGAAGACAGGAGTGGAAAAGTCAGAGGGGTAGAATAGAAAGAAGTAAACAGTGGGCCAAAGCTGGGATGCACAGGAGGCTGCTGAGACAGTGGGAGGAAGTAAACTGGTCCTCTCATCTCTCTTTCCTTATCTGCCCTTCAGTCTTCTGTTCTCTCTGCTTGGGACAGAAGAACAAAGTCAGGAGTGTGGGGAACAGGATTAGAGGAAAACTGGCTCAGAAAGCTGCTGATTGATTGATGCTGGGAGGGTTGAGGTGGGAGGAGGGATGCCCATTCATTTAAATTTCCAGGTGCTTTTTTGTTGTTGTTGTTGTTTTACTATGTAGAGTTATATATCAGTTTTGCCTTTTCATACTGTTCATGGGGTTCTCAAGGCAAGACTATTGAAGTGGTTTGCTATTCGCTTCTCCAGTGCACCACATTTTGTCAGGCCCTCACTAGCAGGGACATGCCCTTCAGCCACTTCACATAGCCGGGTGGCATGCCAGGTGACCTAGTTGTCCCATGGCTGGTCCTTATGGAGGGTATAAACCTTCACTAGCCTTTGGAGTTTGGTCAGTGTGCTGCCTGGAGGCTGAGGCAAAGGCCCTGTTGGGGTTGCTGGGGAGGGGTTCCGGGGAACACTGGAACCAATGCTGGAAGATGCTCACGAGTCGAGGAGACCCAGGCCTCTCTGCTCCCTCTGGGTGCCCTGGGGCCTATCTGTCATCTGCGTGGCTGGCCTCTAGCCAAGCTCTGGCCCCTGCCTTTCTTTTTCTCTTGCTCCTGTATGTTATTGTCCAGGCCCAGCAAGCCTGGCCACCCCAAGGTGGGTGTGCCGTGCTTCACAGCCTCCTGCCCTGCTACCATCTAGGTCTCCCTGGTAATCTCTGTGAAGCCGCTTCCCAGGCTGCTGCTGTCTCTTCAGGCCTCTGCCACTGTGTTACCCTGCCAGAAAAAGTAGAACCAGCGACAGCTTTCATATTCTTGGGCTCCAAAATCACTGTGGGCAGTGACTGCAGCCACAAAATTAAAAGATGCTTGCTGCTTGAAAGAAAAGCTATGACAAACCTAGACAGCACATTAATAAGCAGAGATATCACTTTGCCAGCAAAGGTCTATGTAGTCAAAGCTATGGTTTCTCCAGTAGTAGTGTCTGGATGTGCGACTTGGACCACAAAGATGGCTGTGAGCCAAAGAACTGATGCCTCTGAGCTGTGGTGCTGCAGAACTCTTGGGAGTCCCTTGGACTACAAGGAGATCATACCAGTCAATCCTAAAGGAAATCAGCCCTGAATATTAATTGGAAGGACCAGTGCTGAAGCTGAAGCTCCAATACTTTGGCCACCTGATGCAAAAAGCTGACTATTGGAAAAGACCCTGATGGTGGACAAGATTGAGGGCAAGAGGAGAAGGGAGCAAAAAGGATGAGATGGTTAGATGGCATCACTGACTCTAAGGACATGAATTTGAGCAAACTTCAGGGAGATTGGGAAGGACAGGGAAGTCTGGTGTGCTGCAGTTCATGGGGTCACAAAGAGTTGAATACAACTTAGTGACTGAACAACAACAACAGAAGGTTGACCTGATTGTTTTCAAAATGTTACATATAAGATTCTGATAGAATTGTGCCATTTCCCTGTGGTTACTGGTTAGCTTGCGTCCTATAGCCGGGTGGCATGCCAGGTGACCTAGCCTTTGGAGTTTGGTTCCTGCCTGGAGGCTGAGGCAAAGGCCCTGTTGGGGTTGCTGGGAGGGGTTCCGGGGAACACTGGAACCAATGCTGGAAGATGCTCACGAGTCGAGGAGACCCAGGCCTCTCTGCTCCCTCTGGGTGCCCTGGGGCCTATCTGTCATCTGCGTGGCTGGCCTCTAGCCAAGCTCTGGCCCCTGCCTTTCTTTTTCTCTTGCTCCTGTATGTTATTGTCCAGGCCCAGCAAGCCTGGCCACCCCAAGGTGGGTGTGCCGTGCTTCACAGCCTCCTGCCCTGCTACCATCTAGGTCTCCCTGGTAATCTCTGTGAAGCCGCTTCCCAGGCTGCTGCTGTCTCTTCAGGCCTCTGCCACTGTGTTACCCTGCCAGAAAAAGTAGAACCAGCGACAGCTTTCATATTCTTGGGCTCCAAAATCACTGTGGGCAGTGACTGCAGCCACAAAATTAAAAGATGCTTGCTGCTTGAAAGAAAAGCTATGACAAACCTAGACAGCACATTAATAAGCAGAGATATCACTTTGCCAGCAAAGGTCTATGTAGTCAAAGCTATGGTTTCTCCAGTAGTAGTGTCTGGATGTGCGACTTGGACCACAAAGATGGCTGTGAGCCAAAGAACTGATGCCTCTGAGCTGTGGTGCTGCAGAACTCTTGGGAGTCCCTTGGACTACAAGGAGATCATACCAGTCAATCCTAAAGGAAATCAGCCCTGAATATTAATTGGAAGGACCAGTGCTGAAGCTGAAGCTCCAATACTTTGGCCACCTGATGCAAAAAGCTGACTATTGGAAAAGACCCTGATGGTGGACAAGATTGAGGGCAAGAGGAGAAGGGAGCAAAAAGGATGAGATGGTTAGATGGCATCACTGACTCTAAGGACATGAATTTGAGCAAACTTCAGGGAGATTGGGAAGGACAGGGAAGTCTGGTGTGCTGCAGTTCATGGGGTCACAAAGAGTTGAATACAACTTAGTGACTGAACAACAACAACAGAAGGTTGACCTGATTGTTTTCAAAATGTTACATATAAGATTCTGATAGAATTGTGCCATTTCCCTGTGGTTACTGGTTAGCTGCCTGCCGTCTCTCTTCATGGAAGCTCCAGTGCTTTGTTACTTGGATTGTTGAGAGTCTGATTTTTATTTTATTTCCTAAAAGAAGTTTCAGACCTTTGAAGGTCTTTGTCCTGAAGATATATTTCCTTGATATTTCACTGTTCTTACAGGTTGCCCTTATCACAGATATTGATCTTGTTCTTGGAGGAACATACACGGTGGAGTGGGATGTGAAGATAAGGGATGTAGAAAAAATAGACTGTTATCCTGATGAGAGTGGTGCTTCTGCAGAAAACTGCATTGCCCGTGGCTGTGCCTGGGAGGTAACCATGCTGATGGTGTTAATGTACATGAAAATCCTCTAAGCTTTGTTTTAAATTGTAGCATAGTGGATTTACAATGTTCTGTTGACTTCTGCTGTACAGAAAAGTGATTCAAATATACATATTAATATAAAACAATCAATCATTTTAATATTCTTTTCCATTAAGGTTTATCAGGATATTGAATATATTTGTGCTATACAGTAGGATCTTGTTGTTGATCCATTTTCTATATTATATTTTGCATCTGCTAAACCCAAACTCCAAATCCATCCTTATCTGCCCTCATCTCCACTTGGAAACTGTGAGTCTGTTTTCTAGCTCTGTGAATCCATTTCTGTTTTGTAGATAGGTTCATTTGTGTCATATTTTATTTTGGGGGGGGGTATTTGGAAAGGAGGGGGGCAGGCGGGCCACTTCTATTGGTCTTTCATTTACCTATTTTCATCCGTCTTTGTTCTTTGGCCCGTGTGGGCTTCCCATCGCAGTGGCCTCTATTGTCGGCCTCTGTTGTCGCATAGCACCGGCTCTGGGTGCATGCGTTTTAGAGCTTCAGCTCAGTAATTGGACACATAGGTCCAGCCGCTCCATGGCACGTGGAATCCTCCCAGGCCAGGGATCAAACTGGTGCCCCTTGCACTGCAAGGCAGTGTCCTTACCCACTGAACCACCAGGGAAGCCCTGTGTCATATTTTAGATTCCACATATAAATGGTATCATGTGGTATTTGTCTTTTTCTGACTTACTTCTCTTAGTATGATAATCTTTAGTTCCATCCATTTTTCTGCAAATGGCATTATTTCACTCTTTTTTATAGCTGAGTAATATTTCATTGTGTATATATTCTACATCTTCTTTATTCATTCATCTGTCTGTGGACATTGAGATTGTTTCCATGTCTTGGCTAAAGTGAATAGTGTAGCGCTAAGCTTTGGGGTGTGTGTATCTTCTTGGTTTATAGTTTTATCTGGATGTATGCCCAGCAGTTGGATTGCTGGGTCATATGGCAGCTCTGTTTTTAGGGTTTTGATAAACCTCCACGCTGTTTTCCTCAGTGGTTGCACCAACGTACATCCCCACCAGCAGCGCAGGAAGGTTCCCTTTTCTCCACCCTCTCTGCAGCATTTGCCATTTTTAGGCTTTTTACTGATGGCCATTCTGACCTATGTGTGGTGATACCCCATTGTAATTTTATAAATCTTCTACACTCAATCTATAATTTCATAATCATGGCACCAGTGCTTACCTCACTACTTAAAATCCACAGAAAGGACAGATTTCCAAAGTACCCTGAGATCTTATATGGCTGTGAAAAATAGGTAGGGATGGGCATGGGTTTATTTTTTTTGTTTTTATAAATATTTTACGTGGAGACCAGGAATGAAAACTTATGTCACTACCAATGAGTATGTAATAAAATGACTGATTTTATCTTTATCTCCCTGTAAATTGCCTTTTCTGTCCCCATTATAGTTGATAATCCTAGCGTTCATGCTGAGCTGGATTTATCTTTATTTTTCAGGAGTCCACCTCTTCTGGAGTCCCTTATTGCTATTTCATCAGTGATCTATACTCTGTCAGTGATATTCAGTATAACTCACATGGGGCCTCAGCTGTCATCTCCTTAGAGACTTCTGCATATCCCAACTCTTTGCCCTCAGTACCCGTGAACCCCCTCCACCTGAATGTGATCTACCATAAGGATAACATGCTGCAGTTTAAGGTATGTGTTGACCGTGTATGTACCAAGTACCTACTTCACACTTTTACTTTCATTATATTTTGTTTGTCAGGGTCACAGAACCCTGCAATCAGTTTACTCTTCCAAACTCGCCCTTAAAAACTGCTGAGCCCTTGGACCACACTTTCATAGTTTTGTTCTCCATCTGCTTGGGGTAGGTATCGAGCAAAGCAAATGTCTCTTGATATTTCAGATGGGCTTTTGAGGCACTGTTGCCAAGAGAGGCTTTTTCTTCTGATCGTTTGACACAGGAATTTTTACACACTTTAAATTGGTGACTTTTGATAACTTAGAACACATGCAAAATTAGCTACTGTTCACATTTCATCCTAAATGGGCCTCCAAGGTGGTGCTAATGGTAAAGAATCAGACTGCCAATGCAGGAGATGCAGGAGATGACGCGGGTTCTATCCCTGGGTGGGGAAGATCCCCTGAAGTAGGAAATGTCGACCCACTCAGTGTTATTGGCTGGGAAATCCCATGGACAGAGGAGCTTGGCAAGCTGTAGTTCATGGGGTCACAAAAGAATACAACTGAGCGACTGAGCTCGCACATAGTGTACTAGACCATTATCCTAGGAGTAATTGGGGACCATTGGTGGGACAGTGAGACCTGGTCTAATTGTACTTTTAAATTATTACTGTTTTTACTATAAGGAAAGTGGTTGGGAGGACAAGGGTGGAAAAGGAGGTAAGTTAGGTAATCCAGACAAGCGACTGAGCTTTGACCAGGTACAGAGAGGAGATGGGAAGTGGACAAGTTCCAGAGAATGAGGAGTAGCATCACAGGATCTGGTGACTGGTTACAAACAGGCGATGAGGGAGGGAGTCACGTCAAGACCATGGCCGTGCTCCCAGCTTGTGTCTCCACACGGATGGTGGTGACGTTAACTGGATTGGGAACACTAAGAAGGTTTGGGCTTAGGGAGAATGCAATAAGGAGTTCAGTGTCAGACGCTGAATTTGGCATATATGAAATACCTATACGAGTGTACTGATCTCTTTCTCTTCCATGATTTATTATCTCAGGACAAGTGATGGTCTGTTTTTTTGTTTTTATTTCTGTATTTTTTTTAAATTGGGGGCATAGTTCCTTTACAATGTCGTGTTAGTTTCTGCTGTACCACAAAGTGTATCAGCCATGTGTATACAGTATATCCTGGATTTTCTTCCTGTGCTTCCCACCCCTCTAGGTCTCCACGGAGCACTGAGCTGAGCTCCCTGTGCTCTACGTCAGCTTTCACTAGCTGTCTGTCTTACACATGGTGGTGTATGTATATCAGTCCCTTTGTCCCCATCCATCCCCTTGTTTCCATGTCCACACATCCATGCTCTATGCCTTGTACCTCTGTTTCTTCCCTGTAGATAGGTTCATTTGTACCATTAATGATGGGCTATTTGTAGGTCTTTTTCAATACTGAATTACAAGTTTCTCAAGGATAAGAATTTGTCCTTTCATTGTTGTGCTTCTGAAATGTAATACAAAGCCTAGTAGATAGTAAGTGCTGTTTATTGAGAGAGTAAGAACTCAGGTTAGTGTGGAATTTCCTAAAAGTTTCTTCATAATCTGATATCGACCTGGACTGTGAGTTCTTTCACATCCTCTAATGCACAGATGGTACTATTGTATCTTTCTGTCCTCACCGTAGTATTAACATGTGTGTGGTAGGTGCCTAATGGGTTTGAAATAAATGAACTTGCTCAACTTTTCAGGCTTAACTCTTCCCTACTCTACCTCCTGGATTATTTAATAGCATTCTTCAAAATAATTGTATCTTTCTTTTAATTCTGTGTGCTTTCTCTCTCTCTTTTTTTCCCTCTGTGCTTTTGCATTTGCTTCTCTTCCAGTTATGACTTGGTTTCCTTTCTGTGCTTGATTAATGGCTGCAAAGCTTTTAAGACTCAGCCCTTTTTCCCATGAAATGATCTCAATCTTCCAGAAACATTCTTAGGCATTTCCTTCCCTATAGTCTCCCAACACTAAGAAGGTTTGGGCTTAGGGAGAATGCAATAAGGAGTTCAGTGTCAGACGCTGAATTTGGCATATATGAAATACCTATACGAGTGTACTGATCTCTTTCTCTTCCATGATTTATTATCTCAGGACAAGTGATGGTCTGTTTTTTTGTTTTTATTTCTGTATTTTTTTTAAATTGGGGGCATAGTTCCTTTACAATGTCGTGTTAGTTTCTGCTGTACCACAAAGTGTATCAGCCATGTGTATACAGTATATCCTGGATTTTCTTCCTGTGCTTCCCACCCCTCTAGGTCTCCACGGAGCACTGAGCTGAGCTCCCTGTGCTCTACGTCAGCTTTCACTAGCTGTCTGTCTTACACATGGTGGTGTATGTATATCAGTCCCTTTGTCCCCATCCATCCCCTTGTTTCCATGTCCACACATCCATGCTCTATGCCTTGTACCTCTGTTTCTTCCCTGTAGATAGGTTCATTTGTACCATTAATGATGGGCTATTTGTAGGTCTTTTTCAATACTGAATTACAAGTTTCTCAAGGATAAGAATTTGTCCTTTCATTGTTGTGCTTCTGAAATGTAATACAAAGCCTAGTAGATAGTAAGTGCTGTTTATTGAGAGAGTAAGAACTCAGGTTAGTGTGGAATTTCCTAAAAGTTTCTTCATAATCTGATATCGACCTGGACTGTGAGTTCTTTCACATCCTCTAATGCACAGATGGTACTATTGTATCTTTCTGTCCTCACCGTAGTATTAACATGTGTGTGGTAGGTGCCTAATGGGTTTGAAATAAATGAACTTGCTCAACTTTTCAGGCTTAACTCTTCCCTACTCTACCTCCTGGATTATTTAATAGCATTCTTCAAAATAATTGTATCTTTCTTTTAATTCTGTGTGCTTTCTCTCTCTCTTTTTTTCCCTCTGTGCTTTTGCATTTGCTTCTCTTCCAGTTATGACTTGGTTTCCTTTCTGTGCTTGATTAATGGCTGCAAAGCTTTTAAGACTCAGCCCTTTTTCCCATGAAATGATCTCAATCTTCCAGAAACATTCTTAGGCATTTCCTTCCCTATAGTCTCCCAACACTTCTGTGTAACAGTGCATAATACATATCACTCAGGTGCTGTAGGCACCTCTCTTTCACCTTTTATTACCATATGTATTTATTAAAATCTATAACTGTATCTTACTCAGTTTAGTAAACCTTGTGTCCAGTACAGTATGCGGCAGAAATATAATAGTAGGGACACAGTGAATCAATTTAGACTGTATTTTTAGCAAGATCATCCGTGATTATTTTGGGGGGAATTTTTTTTTAATTCTGGGAAGTTTTCAGATCGTCACATATGCTGATACACCTGCAAACAAAATGATAAAGACTAGATCCATAAATTCCAGACTTGATTTTCCAAGGTAGACCCAATATCAAAGGAATATGTTGCTGTAAGAGGCTTTAAAAGTGAGATGTGGCAGAGACAGATCAAAATGGTAAATCTGACATTGTTCTTTGATTGTTAATTAAGTTCCCAGTATCATGAGCTTAAAGAAGAAATGTAGTGTCCAGACTCTTTGTCAAAGACAACAAATTTCTGCCAAGGGAATAGGTTTCGAGGTTACTATACTTGTCTAAAATCTGTTTCCTCTGGTCTAGATTTATGACCCCAACAACAACCGATATGAAGTCCCAGTTCCTCTCAACATACCCAGTGTTCCATCCAGCACCTCTGAGAGTCAGCTCTACGATGTCCTCATTAAGAAGAATCCATTTGGGATTGAAATTCGCCGGAAGAGCACAGGCACTGTCATGTAAGTGGCTCCTGCTCTGATTTGGAATTGATGATCCTCTGTGTCATTGCCAGGTCCATTGTCCTTGGAGATATCCTTTTCAAAGCAACACACTACTACCCATTTCCAGTTTCTTGAATAAGTCATTTCCTTCTGTTCTTATGAGAAATCCATATTGTCCTGGGGATAATTCTTGAGGCAGTTGAATGTACCTAGGGATTCATTCAACCAGCATTTCTGGGGTGCCTTCTCCATATTATGTGGTTGTAGAAGATGAGCTCTTTCTATGACAACAATAATAAGGAAATAACAAACATAATGTAAATTAAAATATGTGGAAGTTTGTAGCTCACCTGGTAAAGAATCTGCCTGCAATGCAGGAGACCCCAATTTGATTCCTGGGTTGAGAAGACCCCCTGGAGAAGTGAAAGGCTACCCACTCCAGTATTCTTGTCTGGAGAATTCCATGGCTTGTCCATGGGTTGCAGAGTCCGACATAACTGAGTGACTTTCACATTCACCCTTTCACCTTTAGATAGTGACAACTGCTATGCAGGATAAAGAATAGGGACATTGATGCTTGTGAGGAGATGATTGTTTTTGATACTGTGGTCAGAGCTGGTGTGTCTCCAAGGAAATGACTTTTGAAATAGGACCTTGGTGAGGAGAAGGAGCCTCCCATGTGGAGACGGGGGAGAAGGGAGAACATTTCAGACAGATTGAGTAGTCAGTGCACAGGCCATGAAACAGGAGTAAACATGCCTTACGAAGGGGAAAAATGTCCGATGTGGTTGGAGGAGTTTCATAAGTAAGGACGTGTGTGGTGGGAGATGAGGCTGGGGTTTAGGTGGCTTTAGACCAGGAATGGCTTTGATGACTTCACAAGATGTTTCAATGAGAATCACTGAAGAATTGTAACCAGGGGTTGATATGATGTGAGATGCTTAAGAAAATCACTCTGGATGCTATGCAGGAATGGGCTGTAGTGGGGCAAGCATGGAAACTAGGGCTGCTGTGTAGTGGGGATGGCTGAGACGATGAGAGCGATTGGGTCTGGCATTCTGGAGGGACCACTGAGGGGCGGGGAAGTGGTAGAGGAAAGTAGAAGGATACTGGCTCCTGGGCTCAAAGCACGGGCATCAGTATAATTGTATAGACTTTATGTTTTGTGTGGGAGGTCTACAGGGCTCTGGTTGGACGGAGAAAATCAAGAGCTCACTTTCTCTAAGAAGTTAGCTGCTTGAAGCCATTAGGACGGCCCCTTTCTTTTCTAAGCATACTCTGTTGTGTTGCAGCTGGGACTCTCAGCTCCTTGGCTTCACCTTCAATGACATGTTCATAGGTTTTTTTAGAAGATGAGCTCTTTCTATGACAACAATAATAAGGAAATAACAAACATAATGTAAATTAAAATATGTGGAAGTTTGTAGCTCACCTGGTAAAGAATCTGCCTGCAATGCAGGAGACCCCAATTTGATTCCTGGGTTGAGAAGACCCCCTGGAGAAGTGAAAGGCTACCCACTCCAGTATTCTTGTCTGGAGAATTCCATGGCTTGTCCATGGGTTGCAGAGTCCGACATAACTGAGTGACTTTCACATTCACCCTTTCACCTTTAGATAGTGACAACTGCTATGCAGGATAAAGAATAGGGACATTGATGCTTGTGAGGAGATGATTGTTTTTGATACTGTGGTCAGAGCTGGTGTGTCTCCAAGGAAATGACTTTGAAATAGGACCTTGGTGAGGAGAAGGAGCCTCCCATGTGGAGACGGGGGAGAAGGGAGAACATTTCAGACAGATTGAGTAGTCAGTGCACAGGCCATGAAACAGGAGTAAACATGCCTTACGAAGGGGAAAAATGTCCGATGTGGTTGGAGGAGTTTCATAAGTAAGGACGTGTGTGGTGGGAGATGAGGCTGGGGTTTAGGTGGCTTTAGACCAGGAATGGCTTTGATGACTTCACAAGATGTTTCAATGAGAATCACTGAAGAATTGTAACCAGGGGTTGATATGATGTGAGATGCTTAAGAAAATCACTCTGGATGCTATGCAGGAATGGGCTGTAGTGGGGCAAGCATGGAAACTAGGGCTGCTGTGTAGTGGGGATGGCTGAGACGATGAGAGCGATTGGGTCTGGCATTCTGGAGGGACCACTGAGGGGCGGGGAAGTGGTAGAGGAAAGTAGAAGGATACTGGCTCCTGGGCTCAAAGCACGGGCATCAGTATAATTGTATAGACTTTATGTTTTGTGTGGGAGGTCTACAGGGCTCTGGTTGGACGGAGAAAATCAAGAGCTCACTTTCTCTAAGAAGTTAGCTGCTTGAAGCCATTAGGACGGCCCCTTTCTTTTCTAAGCATACTCTGTTGTGTTGCAGCTGGGACTCTCAGCTCCTTGGCTTCACCTTCAATGACATGTTCATCCGCATCTCCACACGCCTCCCCTCCCAGTACCTCTATGGCTTTGGGGAAACTGAGCACACAGCCTTCCGAAGAGACTTTAACTGGAAAACGTGGGGGATGTTCTCCCGAGATCAACCCCCGGGGGTAAGGGCAAGACCTTTGGGGATCTGGATCTTTGCCTCTGACCCTCCATCCTGTGCACACTTCACATTTCCTCTTTCCACATTCAACCCAGATGCTCAGTCTACTGTTAGACAATCAGGTAGATTCTCAGGCTTCTTTGTTTCTTTGGTGTTTATTTCACAGAGAAGACTAAACACACCTTATTGATCAATTTGTTGAGTTTTATTTTCTTAATCTGACTTCTCAACCTTTGTCTTTTAACCTCCTGCACTTCTCCCAATGACTCTCCCAGTACCAGAAGAACGGCTATGGTGTCCACCCCTACTACATGGTGCTGGAGGAGGATGGCAGTGCCCATGGAGTGCTCCTGCTGAACAGCAACGCCATGGGTAACGTGATGCTGGCATGTCCCCTTATTTTTGTGAATCAGTCATTCTTGACGAACTTCAGAATGTCAAAGTTATTATCTCTTGGACAGTGTTTTTTCTCTTCATTCTATTTAGCTTTTGTGTTTATTTCAGTTCAGTAACATGTAATAACAGGCTTCCCTGGTGGCTTAGCGGTAGAGAATCCACATACCAATGCAGAAGATGCAGGTTTGCTCCCTGGATCAGGAAGACTCCTGGAGAAGGAAATGATCACCTACTCCAGTATTCTTGCCTGGGAAATCCCATGGATGGAGGAGCCTGGCAGACTGCTGTCCATGGGGTCACACAAGAGTCAGACGAAACTTGGAGACTAAACAACACTTGGGAGTCCCAAGTGTCCTAGGGGTCAACCAGTGCGAACCATTTATATAATTTGAATTAGTGATGAAGCTGTGGGTCAGAGCACTCACTTTGGAAGTACGAGGGTACAAAGAAAATTTGTGTGGTATATTGGACAGGAGGTAGGAAATCAGGATGTAGGGTTAAAGGCACACTTCAAGACATTTCAAAGGCCCCCAAATACTCTGTTGTGTTGCAGCTGGGACTCTCAGCTCCTTGGCTTCACCTTCAATGACATGTTCATCCGCATCTCCACACGCCTCCCCTCCCAGTACCTCTATGGCTTTGGGGAAACTGAGCACACAGCCTTCCGAAGAGACTTTAACTGGAAAACGTGGGGGATGTTCTCCCGAGATCAACCCCCGGGGGTAAGGGCAAGACCTTTGGGGATCTGGATCTTTGCCTCTGACCCTCCATCCTGTGCACACTTCACATTTCCTCTTTCCACATTCAACCCAGATGCTCAGTCTACTGTTAGACAATCAGGTAGATTCTCAGGCTTCTTTGTTTCTTTGGTGTTTATTTCACAGAGAAGACTAAACACACCTTATTGATCAATTTGTTGAGTTTTATTTTCTTAATCTGACTTCTCAACCTTTGTCTTTTAACCTCCTGCACTTCTCCCAATGACTCTCCCAGTACCAGAAGAACGGCTATGGTGTCCACCCCTACTACATGGTGCTGGAGGAGGATGGCAGTGCCCATGGAGTGCTCCTGCTGAACAGCAACGCCATGGGTAACGTGATGCTGGCATGTCCCCTTATTTTTGTGAATCAGTCATTCTTGACGAACTTCAGAATGTCAAAGTTATTATCTCTTGGACAGTGTTTTTTCTCTTCATTCTATTTAGCTTTTGTGTTTATTTCAGTTCAGTAACATGTAATAACAGGCTTCCCTGGTGGCTTAGCGGTAGAGAATCCACATACCAATGCAGAAGATGCAGGTTTGCTCCCTGGATCAGGAAGACTCCTGGAGAAGGAAATGATCACCTACTCCAGTATTCTTGCCTGGGAAATCCCATGGATGGAGGAGCCTGGCAGACTGCTGTCCATGGGGTCACACAAGAGTCAGACGAAACTTGGAGACTAAACAACACTTGGGAGTCCCAAGTGTCCTAGGGGTCAACCAGTGCGAACCATTTATATAATTTGAATTAGTGATGAAGCTGTGGGTCAGAGCACTCACTTTGGAAGTACGAGGGTACAAAGAAAATTTGTGTGGTATATTGGACAGGAGGTAGGAAATCAGGATGTAGGGTTAAAGCACATGCTTGTGAAAACTGGTGAAATCTGAATAAGGCCTATTTGAATTAATAGTATTATTTCAACATCAGTTTCCTGATTTTAGCAATGTACGATGGTTATGTAAGAGTTATCATTGAGGGAAGCTGAGTGGAGTGTCCAAGAGAAGTCTTAGCACTATTTTTGCAACTTCTTATAAGTCTTCAACTATTCTGAAATAAAATCAATAATATCATTTTTAAAAGAGCAGAAGGACAAAACATACAGTAAGGTAATAGGTGCATCGAAGGGAAAAAAAATCCAGCCCTAGACCCTGAATATTTTCACTTAAATTCTAAAATTCTGTTGTAGGTATAGCACAAATTAGCTTCTCTCAATACTCTACAATAAGAAGGCATAGGAAGAGGGAGGATGTATAATAATTTCAGGGGTTATTTCTCACTTGAAGGTTTCCATATTGACTGGTGTTTTCTACATTTCCAGATGTCACCTTCCAGCCCTTGCCTGCCTTGACATACCGTACCACAGGGGGAATTCTGGATTTCTATGTGGTTTTGGGGCCAACTCCAGAGCTTGTCACCCAGCAGTACACTGAGGTAGAGGAGTAAATTCGACTGGCTACCCAGTATTCATACAGCACTTTATGTAGCTCTTAGATGATAGCTGAAATTGTTGGTCTTCCTGGAAGACAGGTAGATTATAGAATAAGGAACAGTAAACACATCGCAGTAAAACTATTACATTCATAGCCTCTCAGAGCCGTGCAGAATAGCAGACGTAGTAGTGGTGCCCTGGTGGCAGTCGGCAGTGGTGGTGGTGGTGACGGTGGACGTCATAGCTGGGATAATCACTGTGGCTCTGGCAGCAGCAGCAAATGGCAATATAAACCTTACTGCATGTCAGAGAGATATCACTTGGTGTGTGTCAGATCACTTTTTATATGTTAATTCACAAAAACACTATGTGTCAAACATTTAGTGTCTTCACAAAAACACTATGAAACAAACACATTATTATTCTCAGTTCACAGGTGAAGAAACAGATGTGTAAGAGGTTCCTTCACTTTTGTCCAGAGTCATATAGCCAACAGAGATGGGATCCTGTAGCATAACCCAGGGATTTTGCTTCTAAATTTCGTGGTTTTAATCAGTAGGCTGGATTGCCACTAGAAATGGGAGTAGAATCAGATTTTCTGAAACTCCTAGGCAGAGAGGTCAAGTCTGGCAGGAGGATTTCTCCAAGTTATCCCACAGGCTCTGCATCCTCTGAGTGTCTCTGGATTTGAATTTGTTGATTATCTAACTAGGGACACTGGAATTCCTATTACTTTGTGTACAATTTTAATCCAGAATCTTCTTTTTAAGGAGTAAATTTTGTGTTTATTTTCTAGCTGATTGGTCGACCAGTGATGGTTCCTTACTGGTCCTTGGGGTTTCAGCTATGTCGCTATGGATACCAGAACGACTCTGAGATTGCCAACTTGTACGACGCGATGGTGGCTGCTCGTCCCCACAGTACTGGGTCTGGGTCACTTGAAGGTTTCCATATTGACGGCCAGTCACCTTCCAGCCCTTGCCTGCCTTGACATACCGTACCACAGGGGGAATTCTGGATTTCTATGTGGTTTTGGGGCCAACTCCAGAGCTTGTCACCCAGCAGTACACTGAGGTAGAGGAGTAAATTCGACTGGCTACCCAGTATTCATACAGCACTTTATGTAGCTCTTAGATGATAGCTGAAATTGTTGGTCTTCCTGGAAGACAGGTAGATTATAGAATAAGGAACAGTAAACACATCGCAGTAAAACTATTACATTCATAGCCTCTCAGAGCCGTGCAGAATAGCAGACGTAGTAGTGGTGCCCTGGTGGCAGTCGGCAGTGGTGGTGGTGGTGACGGTGGACGTCATAGCTGGGATAATCACTGTGGCTCTGGCAGCAGCAGCAAATGGCAATATAAACCTTACTGCATGTCAGAGAGATATCACTTGGTGTGTGTCAGATCACTTTTTATATGTTAATTCACAAAAACACTATGTGTCAAACATTTAGTGTCTTCACAAAAACACTATGAAACAAACACATTATTATTCTCAGTTCACAGGTGAAGAAACAGATGTGTAAGAGGTTCCTTCACTTTTGTCCAGAGTCATATAGCCAACAGAGATGGGATCCTGTAGCATAACCCAGGGATTTTGCTTCTGAATTTCGTGGTTTTAATCAGTAGGCTGGATTGCCACTAGAAATGGGAGTAGAATCAGATTTTCTGAAACTCCTAGGCAGAGAGGTCAAGTCTGGCAGGAGGATTTCTCCAAGTTATCCCACAGGCTCTGCATCCTCTGAGTGTCTCTGGATTTGAATTTGTTGATTATCTAACTAGGGACACTGGAATTCCTATTACTTTGTGTACAATTTTAATCCAGAATCTTCTTTTTAAGGAGTAAATTTTGTGTTTATTTTCTAGCTGATTGGTCGACCAGTGATGGTTCCTTACTGGTCCTTGGGGTTTCAGCTATGTCGCTATGGATACCAGAACGACTCTGAGATTGCCAACTTGTACGACGCGATGGTGGCTGCTCAGATCCCCTACGTATGTTGTCAGCCTGGGGGTTCTGGGTCTGGGACCTCAGAGCCTACCTTCGTCTCTGTGTCTGGATTAATTTGTCTGATTTTTGTCAGGTTCTATAAAATTGCCAAGTATTTCCTCATACAGTGTCACTCTCAGTCTCTCCCCTACCCAGTAGTAACCTAAGAGGGGGTGTCATTGTCCCCAGCTTGAAGACTCCCAGTGATTTGCTGAAGAAGGACACCGGGCCAGCCCTAGGGCTCTTTCTGCTAGATCATGCTTCCATTTCTTTCACATGACTTCATGACATCTAGTCAAAAACATCCTTGGTACCATGTAAAAGGTGGCCCCAAGAGTAATTTTGCTTAAAAGAAATTGACTCATATTCAGTCGAACCATTGTGTCTGTAGATATAACCTCAGTTCCAATGCTTTGCCACCACCACAGCTCGATGTTCCCCCAGTCTTGGCCTAATTCCTGGTTGAATGTAGAGATCTTGGGACTGGTTTCCAGAAGAAATATGTGTCGAGATAAACTCCACCTTCACTTGAATAAAGGTGTTTTTTAGTCTCTAAGTCATATCTGACTCTTTTGTGACCCCATAAACTGCAGCCCTCCAGGTCCTCCATCCATGGGATTTCCAAGGCAAGATTACTAAAGCAGGTTGCCATTTCCTTCTCCAGGGAATCTTCCTGAACCAGGGATGGAACCCTCCTCTCCTGCCTTGGCAGACAGATTCTTTACCATTGAGCCATTGACTTTTCTAATAGTTAATATCATTCTCTGATTTTTCTCTTGTTTCCTATTAGTGGAAAGTCTAGCATGCAATATTTTATTCTTAATGAGAAAGCTGTGTCTGGTTACCTCAGAATTTGTTTTCCAAAGCAATTATAGGTATTTTTTTTTGGTTTTTTTGACTACAAAGGGACACTGGAATTCCTATTACTTTGTGTACAATTTTAATCCAGAATCTTCTTTTTAAGGAGTAAATTTTGTGTTTATTTTCTAGCTGATTGGTCGACCAGTGATGGTTCCTTACTGGTCCTTGGGGTTTCAGCTATGTCGCTATGGATACCAGAACGACTCTGAGATTGCCAACTTGTACGACGCGATGGTGGCTGCTCAGATCCCCTACGTATGTTGTCAGCCTGGGGGTTCTGGGTCTGGGACCTCAGAGCCTACCTTCGTCTCTGTGTCTGGATTAATTTGTCTGATTTTTGTCAGGTTCTATAAAATTGCCAAGTATTTCCTCATACAGTGTCACTCTCAGTCTCTCCCTACCCAGTAGTAACCTAAGAGGGGTGTCATTGTCCCCAGCTTGAAGACTCCCAGTGATTTGCTGAAGAAGGACACCGGGCCAGCCCTAGGGCTCTTTCTGCTAGATCATGCTTCCATTTCTTTCACATGACTTCATGACATCTAGTCAAAACATCCTTGGTACCATGAAAAAGGTGGCCCCAAGAGTAATTTTGCTTAAAAGAAATTGACTCATATTCAGTCGAACCATTGTGTCTGTAGATATAACCTCAGTTCCAATGCTTTGCCACCACCACAGCTCGATGTTCCCCCAGTCTTGGCCTAATTCCTGGTTGAATGTAGAGATCTTGGGACTGGTTTCCAGAAGAAATATGTGTCGAGATAAACTCCACCTTCACTTGAATAAAGGTGTTTTTTAGTCTCTAAGTCATATCTGACTCTTTTGTGACCCCATAAACTGCAGCCCTCCAGGTCCTCCATCCATGGGATTTCCAAGGCAAGATTACTAAAGCAGGTTGCCATTTCCTTCTCCAGGGAATCTTCCTGAACCAGGGATGGAACCCTCCTCTCCTGCCTTGGCAGACAGATTCTTTACCATTGAGCCATTGACTTTTCTAATAGTTAATATCATTCTCTGATTTTTCTCTTGTTTCCTATTAGTGGAAAGTCTAGCATGCAATATTTTATTCTTAATGAGAAAGCTGTGTCTGGTTACCCCCCAGAATTTGTTTTTCCAAAGCAATTATAGGTATTTTTGTTTTCTTTTTAGTGGATTTACTGTCCATGTTGTGTTAATATTGGGTAGTTTACATGACATAATTTTCTCTGAATCTGAAGCCCTGCTACTAGAGGTGGCCTCCTGGAGGAGATAAACCATGTTCACTCCTTACTCTTGCCCTTTACAAAGCCCTATAATCGTCTGTTTTCATCTGTCTCCACAGACTAAACTGTGGAGATTGGCATTATCATACTGCTGTTTTTGCTAATTTAATCTTTTTTCTATTTTTACAACTGAAAATTTGAGAATCAGGTGAATTTTCTAGAACCTAATACCTAGCAAATAACAGAGGTGGGATTTGAAAGAATCAAGAAGTACCATCGGAAATGCAGCCCTGGTTAGTGGTGCATTGTCCGCATGTGGAAACCTCGGCCTTTGTAAGTGTCCTCTGTCTTCTCCAGGATGTGCAGTACTCGGACATTGACTACATGGAACGTCAGTTGGACTTCACTCTCGGCCCTGAGTTTGAGGGGTTTCCAGCTCTGATTACTCGCATGAAGGCTGATGGAATGCGGGTCATCGTCATCCTGGTTAGTTGCTATGTGACTGGGGGGAGTCCGTGTGGAAGATTGAACAGACTTAGGTGGAAAAAGCTTTTTACTTGTGTTATCGTCCATGTTGTCAGTAGAGAAGTTGAGGTTAAGTAAGAAAAGTGTATTTCCTTGGGTTCACAGTAGCTCTACAGCATGCATGGAAGCCTATGCTTCCCAGTCTTGGCCTAATTCCTGGTTGAATGTAGAGTTTGGAGGGTTGTTCGAAAAACCCTCCTGAATAAAGGTGTTTTTTAGTCTCTAAGTCATATCTGACTCTTTTGTGACCCCATAAACTGCAGCCCTCCAGGTCCTCCATCCATGGGATTTCCAAGGCAAGATTACTAAAGCAGGTTGCCATTTCCTTCTCCAGGGAATCTTCCTGAACCAGGGATGGAAC
Source organism: Tragulus kanchil (assembly GCA_022376925.1). NCBI lineage: Eukaryota > Metazoa > Chordata > Mammalia > Artiodactyla > Tragulidae > Tragulus > Tragulus kanchil. Next base: position 16,276,625 of record JAIOJX010000030.1, on the reverse strand, counting down.
CCTCCTCTCCTGCCTTGGCAGACAGATTCTTTACCATTGAGCCATTGACTTTTCTAATAGTTAATATCATTCTCTGATTTTTCTCTTGTTTCCTATTAGTGGAAAGTCTAGCATGCAATATTTTATTCTTAATGAGAAAGCTGTGTCTGGTTACCCCCCAGAATTTGTTTTTCCAAAGCAATTATAGGTATTTTTGTTTTCTTTTTAGTGGATTTACTGTCCATGTTGTGTTAATATTGGGTAGTTTACATGACATAATTTTCTCTGAATCTGAAGCCCTGCTACTAGAGGTGGCCTCCTGGAGGAGATAAACCATGTTCACTCCTTACTCTTGCCCTTTACAAAGCCCTATAATCGTCTGTTTTCATCTGTCTCCACAGACTAAACTGTGGAGATTGGCATTATCATACTGCTGTTTTTGCTAATTTAATCTTTTTTCTATTTTTACAACTGAAAATTTGAGAATCAGGTGAATTTTCTAGAACCTAATACCTAGCAAATAACAGAGGTGGGATTTGAAAGAATCAAGAAGTACCATCGGAAATGCAGCCCTGGTTAGTGGTGCATTGTCCGCATGTGGAAACCTCGGCCTTTGTAAGTGTCCTCTGTCTTCTCCAGGATGTGCAGTACTCGGACATTGACTACATGGAACGTCAGTTGGACTTCACTCTCAGCCCTGAGTTTGAGGGGTTTCCAGCTCTGATTACTCGCATGAAGGCTGATGGAATGCGGGTCATCGTCATCCTGGTTAGTTGCTATGTGACTGGGGGGAGTCCGTGTGGAAGATTGAACAGACTTAGGTGGAAAAAGCTTTTTACTTGTGTTATCGTCCATGTTGTGAGTAGAGAAGTTGAGGTTAAGTAAGAAAAGTGTATTTCCTTGGGTTCACAGTAGCTCTACAGCATGCATGGAAGCCTATGCCTTACCTTTTGAGGAGTTCTCCTTTTTTTTTTTTTTAACCCTCCAGGTCATTCACTGTTTTGGTTTTCTTGCCTGACCTGTGCTTGATTTCAGGACCCAGCCATTTCTGGCAATGAGACCAAACCCTATCTGCCATTCACACGGGGTGTAGAGGACGATGTCTTCATCAAAGACCCGAGTGATGGAAGCATTGTCTGGGGAAAGGTATGCTCTGAGCGATGATCTTCCAATCCCCACACTGTTGGTGTGTGTTTCCTTTCCCCTCCCCACCCCATTTAGACGTTGAGGTCATAAGTTCTCATTTTCTCCATTGGTATTTGTTACCACACTTAAGGAATTTTAAAGGAATGTGTGTGTACATTGTGAGATCCACTTTCCTCTAGATCAGTCCTATGAGAACATCAAAGTACTTTGACCCCTAGGAAACTGTTTATAGCTTCTTGTGTGCTTAAGTCTCTCAGTTAAGTCTGACTGCAACCCCACAGACTGTAACCCACTAGGTTCTTCTGTACATGGCGTTTTTTTCACACAAGAATACTGGAGTGGGTTGCCATTTTCCTCCTCCAGGGGATCTTCCTGACCTAGGGATCAAACCTGTATCTCCTGTGTCTCTTGCATTCCTAGCAGCTTGTTTACCACTAGCACCACCTGCGAAGCCCTAAAGTTTCTTCAGAAATGCTATATAAGAGAAATTATCTAGTGCATTGCTTTGAAACATTTTTCTCTTCACAGGTCTGGCCTGATTTCCCTGATGTGGTTATAAACAGTTCTCTAGACTGGGACAGTCAAGTGGAGGTAAAGGCCGGTGTGGATGGGGGTGAATAGGGCTGTCAGGGAGGTGCCGTCATGTTTAGGATACTGGACACGCCCATGTCATGAGCATGAGCGAGATGTGCAAACTCACTAGGGTGTTATGTCCTATGTGTCTGTCTCAGGCCAATCACTTTACATGCAATATTTTACCCCAGTTAGGAGGAGGTATTATGCTTTGTATAACTAAGACCCAAAGAGCTTCAATTACTTGTGTCCGTAGTTTTAGGTGACAGAGTGATGATTTCCAATCCAAGACTGTTGAGATTACAGTCATCCATGAAATTTCCACTAAATGATACCTCTAAGAAACATTGTCTTCTGTGTAAATTAGTATATTTATTGTTGATTTTGAAGTTTTTGCCTTGAATTACCTTTTCAACAGTCTCCCAGTCCTGTCTTTAGTGAGTGGATATTTTTCTCTGTATGTCCTTTTGTGAATAGGCTCCTCCATCTTCACTTTTATAAATTCGTCCATCTTCCCTTGGGTGTCTCAAGTTTGATATTTTTGGCTGCACTGGGTCCTTGTTGTTGTGTGCAGGCTTTCTCTAGTCGTGGAGAGGGGCGCTCCTCTCTAGCTGTGGGGGCTTCTCACTGCAGCGGCTCCTCTTATTGCTGAACATGGACTCTAGGCACATCGGCTTCAGTTGTTGCAGCACACAGGTTTAGTTGCTCCACGGCATGTGGAATCTTTCTGGACCAGAGATGGAATCTGTGTCCCCTGCATTGGCAAGCAGATTCTTAACCTTGAAACCACCAGGGAAGTCCCTCAACTTTGATCTTATCTCCTGGTTTCCAGCCATCTGTTAAAACTTATTCTCTCCCAGGAATAGGCTGTCGGTTATGGTGGATCTCAGAGGAGAATCCAAGGGAGAGAACCGAGCTTCCTGCAATCTCTGTTGCTTCTCACAGAAGATCACTTGAAGTTTAGTAGTCCAGGCAGCCCCCATAGATGTAGGAATCTGCCAGAGACGTTCAGGGTCATGGGCTTCTTGAGTTTTATTTATTAATTTTATTTTCTAGTATTTTTCCTCAGCTTTACTGAGGTACAATTGGCAAATAAATTATATATATGTAAAGTGTACAATGTGATAATTGGACATACATTTATACCATGAAATGATGATTGGAATCAAATTAATTCATGCATCAAACCTTTTACACGTTTGCCATTTGTGTATGTGTGTGGGGAGATTGTACTCTCTTAGCATCTTTTACATATGCACTACAGTATTATTAACTATAATTGCCATGCATTTCCATAATTTGGGGTTTTGAATGAAATTAATTTTTAGTTTTAGGTGACAGAGTGATGATTTCCAATCCAAGACTGTTGAGATTACAGTCATCCATGAAATTTCCACTAAATGATACCTCTAAGAAACATTGTCTTCTGTGTAAATTAGTATATTTATTGTTGATTTTGAAGTTTTTGCCTTGAATTACCTTTTCAACAGTCTCCCAGTCCTGTCTTTAGTGAGTGGATATTTTTCTCTGTATGTCCTTTTGTGAATAGGCTCCTCCATCTTCACTTTTATAAATTCGTCCATCTTCCCTTGGGTGTCTCAAGTTTGATATTTTTGGCTGCACTGGGTCCTTGTTGTTGTGTGCAGGCTTTCTCTAGTCGTGGAGAGGGGCGCTCCTCTCTAGCTGTGGGGGCTTCTCACTGCAGCGGCTCCTCTTATTGCTGAACATGGACTCTAGGCACATCGGCTTCAGTTGTTGCAGCACACAGGTTTAGTTGCTCCACGGCATGTGGAATCTTTCTGGACCAGAGATGGAATCTGTGTCCCCTGCATTGGCAAGCAGATTCTTAACCTTGAAACCACCAGGGAAGTCCCTCAACTTTGATCTTATCTCCTGGTTTCCAGCCATCTGTTAAAACTTATTCTCTCCCAGGAATAGGCTGTCGGTTATGGTGGATCTCAGAGGAGAATCCAAGGAGAGAACCGAGCTTCCTGCAATCTCTGTTGCTTCTCACAGAAGATCACTTGAAGTTTAGTAGTCCAGGCAGCCCCCATAGATGTAGGAATCTGCCAGAGACGTTCAGGGTCATGGGCTTCTTGAGTTTTATTTATTAATTTTATTTTCTAGTATTTTTCCTCAGCTTTACTGAGGTACAATTGGCAAATAAATTATATATATGTAAAGTGTACAATGTGATAATTGGACATACATTTATACCATGAAATGATGATTGGAATCAAATTAATTCATGCATCAAACCTTTTACACGTTTGCCATTTGTGTATGTGTGTGGGGAGATTGTACTCTCTTAGCATCTTTTACATATGCACTACAGTATTATTAACTATAATTGCCATGTTGGATATTAGATCCAAGAACTCATTCATCTTACAAGTGAAGGCTGGCAACATTTGGCCAGCACCTCCGCATTTCCCTCACTCCCTGGCACCTGGTAATCACTATGAGCTCAACTTTTTTTCTCAGATTCCACTTATGTGAGATCATACAGTGTTGGTTTTTCTCTATCTAGCTTGTTCTTATTTCACTTAGAATAATGCCTTCTAGGTTTATCATGTTGTTGCAAATGGCAGGTTTTCCTTCTTTCTCATATCTATCTATCTATCTATTTATCTATCTATCTATGTATACCACATGTGCTTTATCTATTAATCTGTGGACAAGCACAGGTTATTTCAACATCTCAGCTATTGTGAATAATGCTGCAGTAAACATGAGACTGACCTCTTCAAGATACCAATTTTGCTTCCTTCAGGATATATGCCCAGAAGTAGGATTGCTAGATTACTTGATAGCTCTATTTTTAATTTTTTGAGGGAACACTATACTACTTTCCCTAATGACTGTACCAGTTTATAGTCCCACCAACAGTGCCCAAGGGTTCCCTCTTCTTCATATCCTTGCCAACACTTGTTATCTATCATCTTTTTTACAAAAGCTGCCTAACAGCTTATCATTGTGGTTTTGATTTGCATTTCCTTGATTATTAGTGATGCTGAGAATCTTTGCATGTACCTGTTGGCCATCTGTATGCCTTCTTTAGAAATACATCTGTTCAGGTCCTTTGCCCATTTTTAAATCAATTTATTTGTGGGTTTCTTCCTTTCTTTTCTTTCTTTTTTTTTTTGCTGTTTTTTGAATTTTATAACTTCTGTACATATTTCAGATATTAACTCATCATATATTTGATTGCAAATATTTTCTCTCATTCTGTAGGTTAGGGTTCTCCAAAGGGTTATAGTTCAGGAGTTGTACTTTGGATCCATTATCCAGGTTAAAATAAGGACACAGTTTTTATCATTTGAAGAAGATAAGAGAAAGCGAAGTTGAAACTTCCTCTTTAAGTCATTTCAATTACATTGACACACAACTAATTCTTAGAATTAGCAGAACTCATTCATCTTAATTTTAATTTTAATGCACTACAGTATTATTAACTATAATTGCCATGTTGGATATTAGATCCAAGAACTCATTCATCTTACAAGTGAAGGCTGGCAACATTTGGCCAGCACCTCCGCATTTCCCTCACTCCCTGGCACCTGGTAATCACTATGAGCTCAACTTTTTTTCTCAGATTCCACTTATGTGAGATCATACAGTGTTGGTTTTTCTCTATCTAGCTTGTTCTTATTTCACTTAGAATAATGCCTTCTAGGTTTATCATGTTGTTGCAAATGGCAGGTTTTCCTTCTTTCTCATATCTATCTATCTATCTATTTATCTATCTATCTATGTATACCACATGTGCTTTATCTATTAATCTGTGGACAAGCACAGGTTATTTCAACATCTCAGCTATTGTGAATAATGCTGCAGTAAACATGAGACTGACCTCTTCAAGATACCAATTTTGCTTCCTTCAGGATATATGCCCAGAAGTAGGATTGCTAGATTACTTGATAGCTCTATTTTTAATTTTTTGAGGGAACACTATACTACTTTCCCTAATGACTGTACCAGTTTATAGTCCCACCAACAGTGCCCAAGGGTCCCCTCTTCTTCATATCCTTGCCAACACTTGTTATCTATCATCTTTTTTACAAAAGCTGCCTAACAGCTTATCATTGTGGTTTTGATTTGCATTTCCTTGATTATTAGTGATGCTGAGAATCTTTGCATGTACCTGTTGGCCATCTGTATGCCTTCTTTAGAAATACATCTGTTCAGGTCCTTTGCCCATTTTTAAATCAATTTATTTGTGGGTTTCTTCCTTTCTTTTCTTTCTTTTTTTTTTTGCTGTTTTTTGAATTTTATAACTTCTGTACATATTTCAGATATTAACTCATCATATATTTGATTGCAAATATTTTCTCTCATTCTGTAGGTTAGGGTTCTCCAAAGGGTTATAGTTCAGGAGTTGTACTTTGGATCCATTATCCAGGTTAAAATAAGGACACAGTTTTTATCATTTGAAGAAGATAAGAGAAAGCGAAGTTGAAACTTCCTCTTTAAGTCATTTCAATTACATTGACACACAACTAATTCTTAGAATTACAATAAGAATTGCATGAAATAATGTGCCTGTTTAAAGCCTAGGTTGGAGCTTGTCACCAGGTAAGTGTTTGACACTGCACTTTTCAGGTGATTTTAAAACCACAGGAAACCCAGATGCCTATCAGTTATTCTAATGTAATAAAATGCAATTTTCCCCTCACCCCTTTTCCTTCTGGGAATGAGATAGGGGAGAATCCTCTGGATATTTCTTTCCAACCTGTGGGCCGTGCCTCTGCTCTCAATCTCCTTCAAGCTGCCATCTCCCTGGCTCATGCTGTGTGTTTGGGGAGAGCTTAGGAAACTGCAGGACAGAAGTTGAGGCATGGTTATCTAACAGATGAAATAGGGAGTTCAAGGTCTTAGTGGCCACCATTCGTATTGATGCGAAAAGGAAAACAGTCCGTGGATGCTTTCCAGATGATAAGGTGTCTCCTTGGTGCTCATTTCTCTTCTTTGAGCTCATTATATTTCTAGTAAGCCAGGAACATTACTCAAATTCTGCTTGGATTAACTGTCACCACATAGTACAGGTTATGCAGTTTAAGCTTTCAGGAAATGCCTGCTTTCTGTCTAATATGTTTCCTTGGGACAAATAAATTCCATTTACTTTTTATAGCAATACCGAGCTTTTGTGGCCTTCCCAGACTTTTTCCGTAATTCAACCATTGCGTGGTGGAAGAGGGAACTGGCAGAACTGTACACGAACCCGCGGGAGCCGGAGAAGAGCTTGAAGTTTGACGGCATGTGGATCGTAAGTGTGCACCTCGGTGTCTGTGCACACGAGGCAGGTGGTTTCCATCTCTTTGTGCCTCGGCATATGTGTCACTGACCTTTGATCAAAAAGGTAGTGGTCATCCAGGAGGGACTTTGGGCATAGCAGACTGAAGCTCCCCCAATCAGGAGTGGCCCACTCTGGCACTCCTCACACCTTGCACCTTGTCTGCAGTTCTGGCTGTAAAACTCTGAGGCAGTTGCCAGGAATCTCTTGGAACTGAGCCTGCTTCACACCCTCAGTGAGAGATTTTTCAAATCCCCTCACCAGTCATTCTGTAGGGCTTCACGGATCTTTCTCAAGCTGGATTTGATGAATCCGCCCTGGGTTGGTATCCATGGAATTGCTGGATGGTAAAGAATGTACTCTCTGTTTCCTTGTCTCTGGGTTGACAGGGTATAATTCTTCTTAAAAGTAAAGTATTTCTGGGTTCGACACTTCTAGGATATGAATGAACCCTCGAGCTTTGTGAATGGGGCGGTCCCGCCCGGCTGCAAGAACGCCACTCTGAACCACCCGCCCTACATGCCGTGTAAGGACCCTCGGGCGCTTCCGCTGACTGCAGGGAGCGAGGCCCGGGAGAACCCAGCAGATGGGCTTCTATCCTTGAGGCGCAGGGATGTCCGGACTAATGCTGGTGCTTTTGGAGGGGTGGGGCAGAGACAAGCACACTCCCGAGAACTTTACCGAGTTGGGTGTGGGCAAGGTATTGGCCCCTTTGGGTGAGTTTCTCAATTTTGTTTTTCAGAGGACATTGAGGGGTAGAAGTCTCCAGCAGACTCTAGCTCAGTGTCTTAGTTGCACAGGCTCCTGTGAGTCCCTCCCCAGGAATTTGTAGTGTCACCAGTAGGTGGACAGGTACAGCCTCCCGTTGTCATGGAGTCAGTGAGTTTGCCACTGGACTTGTGTTCCTATGTTGGCTCCAGAAACTCTTCTCTCTATGAGTTGTGTGACCTTCAGCAGTTGATTTGCTATTTTCCAAATCTCGGGGTGTTTTTTTTTTTTTTTTTTTTTAACTGTAAAAAGAAGATAATGATATTTTCTTCATAGAATTAGGATAAGAATGATATGAAGTAATGTATGTGTTAAAAGCTTGGCTGGAGCCTGTCACCATCAGTGTTTGATAGCTATGTTCTCCACGCCCCTGCTTTCTCCTATGGAACCCTCTGGGGCTCTGGATGCAGAAAACTCCAGCAGATGCCACTGCAGCTGAGAGCCAGGCATGTTTCCAGGACCTCAGGGAGGAGAGGGGCCTGTGTAGGAGTCAGCTTAGCATTAAGATCCAGAGTCCAATCCCATGAAGCGAGGTCAGGGATAAACAGGATCAGGCATGGTGAATGTTACATCAGTGGATCTTTCTCCTCAGACTTGGAGTCCCGGGACCAGGGCCTGAGCAGCAAGACGCTGTGCATGGAGGGCCAGCAGATCCTGCCCGACGGCTCGCCGGTGCGGCACTATGACGTGCACAGCCTGTACGGGTGGGCGCAGACCAGACCCACATATGAGTGAGTTGTCATCTCCTTTCTCCAGGCGGGACAGCCTGCAGGAGCACCTGGGAGTGAGGAAGCTACCCTGTTCCTCCTTTCATTCCCTCTCCCAAGAGTTAGGAAGACTTTAATTATAGTTGTGTAGCAATTCTCACTTACCAGGTTGGCCATAAAGTTTGTTTGGGTTTTTTCCGTAACATCTTACAGAAAAACCCAAACAACTATTTTGTCCAACCCAGTATAAACACTCATGAGTGTGAAGCTGGACCCTGTGATCCAAGGGGGAGCACAGATTTAAATAGGACCTGGTCATGCCAGTGAGAACCCAATGATCTTTGTGGAGGAAACACACACAGAGACACAGGTGGTATGGATGACATTATAGTAACTTCAGCTGTTAGAAGGGAACGCAGAGGACCCGGTATCTCTTTTCTTGATTTCTAAAGTGTCTCATCTCTATTGGGATTTTTTTTTGCCATTCTTGTTGGCTGGCCAATTTGTGTTCTACTGGATTATCACTGTCCTGTTTTGTGTGCTGAGTCAATGCTTAATAAGAATTATCCTAAGAAAAGCCTTATACAGGAATTCACCTTCTTCTTTCCCCCAAAATATGGGAAACTGAGTCTTGAATAAGTAGATAGCAAGATGTATGATTACCTGTTACTTTTAGGTGACCCAGTGAGTCTATTACATTCAGACATTTTTATAAACATTATAAAACAGCACGTATAGGCACAGCTTTCAATATTATTGCCATTACCTGGAGTCAGTCAGTGGGGACCTCAGGGCCCAGATTTCCACATTTCCTCCTGGGACATAGGAGATGTTTTGTCACTGCAGCCTAGGCTCGGGAGATCTGGGAGGAAGTTTTTTTTTCTGAGTCATCGTTAGATCCAGAGTCCAATCCATGAAGCGAGGTCAGGGATAAACAGGATCAGGCATGGTGAATGTTACATCAGTGGATCTTTCTCCTCAGACTTGGAGTCCCGGGACCAGGGCCTGAGCAGCAAGACGCTGTGCATGGAGGGCCAGCAGATCCTGCCCGACGGCTCGCCGGTGCGGCACTATGACGTGCACAGCCTGTACGGGTGGGCGCAGACCAGACCCACATATGAGTGAGTTGTCATCTCCTTTCTCCAGGCGGGACAGCCTGCAGGAGCACCTGGGAGTGAGGAAGCTACCCTGTTCCTCCTTTCATTCCCTCTCCCAAGAGTTAGGAAGACTTTAATTATAGTTGTGTAGCAATTCTCACTTACCAGGTTGGCCATAAAGTTTGTTTGGGTTTTTTCCGTAACATCTTACAGAAAAACCCAAACAACTATTTTGTCCAACCCAGTATAAACACTCATGAGTGTGAAGCTGGACCCTGTGATCCAAGGGGGAGCACAGATTTAAATAGGACCTGGTCATGCCAGTGAGAACCCAATGATCTTTGTGGAGGAAACACACACAGAGACACAGGTGGTATGGATGACATTATAGTAACTTCAGCTGTTAGAAGGGAACGCAGAGGACCCGGTATCTCTTTTCTTGATTTCTAAAGTGTCTCATCTCTATTGGGATTTTTTTTTGCCATTCTTGTTGGCTGGCCAATTTGTGTTCTACTGGATTATCACTGTCCTGTTTTGTGTGCTGAGTCAATGCTTAATAAGAATTATCCTAAGAAAAGCCTTATACAGGAATTCACCTTCTTCTTTCCCCCAAAATATGGGAAACTGAGTCTTGAATAAGTAGATAGCAAGATGTATGATTACCTGTTACTTTTAGGTGACCCAGTGAGTCTATTACATTCAGACATTTTTATAAACATTATAAAACAGCACGTATAGGCACAGCTTTCAATATTATTGCCATTACCTGGAGTCAGTCAGTGGGGACCTCAGGGCCCAGATTTCCACATTTCCTCCTGGGACATAGGAGATGTTTTGTCACTGCAGCCTAGGCTCGGGAGATCTGGGAGGGGAAGCTCTATCATCTTTCCCTCCCTACTTTCTCCTGAGTCACCCCTTCGTTCCTCTCTGTGCAGAGCCGTGCAGGAGGTGACGGGAGAGCGAGGGATTGTCATCTCTCGATCCACTTTCCCTTCTTCTGGCCGCTGGGCAGGCCACTGGCTGGGCGACAACACAGCCGCGTGGGACCAGCTGAAGAAGTCTATCATTGGTGAGTGGGCTGCTGTGGGGAGAGGAGTCAGGATCTTCAATCAAGAATCCTCTAGGGAGGCAGGAGGAGGCAGGTCATGAGTGCCTTGTCTGACCCAGCTACGGTTCTCTTGCAGGCATGATGGAGTTTAGTCTCTTCGGTATGTCCTATGTAAGTGTCCTTTTTAATGTATTTATTTATTTGATTGCACTGAGTCTTAGTTGCAGCGCATAGGATCTTTCATTGTAGCACACAGGCTCAGTAGTTGGGGCACATGAGCTATAGAGTGGGAGGGCTCAGTAGTTGTGGCGGTGGTCTTAAATACTCCATGGCATATGGGATTTGGGCTTCCCTGGTGTCTCAGATGGTAAAGAATCTGCCTGCAATGCAGGAGACCGGGATTCAATCCCTGGATCAGGAAGATTCCCTGGATAACGAAATGGCAACCCACTACAGTATTCTTGCCCAGAGCATCCCATGGACAGAGGAGCCTGGAGGGCTATAGTCCATGGAGTTGCAAAGAGTTGGACTTAGCATGCATAGGCATTGTTTGGGATCATAGTTCCCTATGTAGGGATTGGATTCTCATCCATTGCATTACAAGGGGGGACTCTAGCCACGGGACCACCAGGCAAATCCTCGTAGTGTCCTTTGGATCACTCCTAGCCACTACACGTTTTACAAATCATTAACAGGCCCATTTTATTCTGTCTTGTTTCAGACAGGAGCAGATATTTGTGGATTCTTTCAAGATGCTGAATATGAAATGTGTATTCGCTGGACACAACTGGGGGCCTTCTACCCCTTCTCAAGGAATCACAACACCATTGGGACCAGGGTAGGACACTGAGCTCAGAGCTTAAAAGCTTTGTGTCACTAGGAACAGAGACTCCCATTTGAACCACAGTTGCTATGTGGGCTTCCCAGGTGGGGGCAGTGGTTAAGACTCCACCTGACACTGCAGTCCGGAAGACCCCTAGGGGAAGAAAATGGCAACTCACTCCTGTGTTCTGTCCTGGAAAATGCCATGAACAGAGGAACCTGGTGGACTGCAGTTCGTAGGGGTTGCCAAAAGTCAGACACGAGTGAGCGTACAACACACAATGTCATTTATATTCCCCAAGGACAGCTTCAAAACCATTGAACCCTCATGTTCTTTTTTTTTTCTTTTTTTAAAATGTTCTGTTATTAAGCGATGATTACCACAGTAGGGTCAGTTAATACCTCCATCACCTCACACAATTACTGTTCCTTTTTTTGTGGTGAGAGTATTTAATAATGATACTCTTAACTCTGTATAATTAAGTATTGAACAAGCTCTGAAAGATAGTGAAAGACAGAGAAGACTGGCATACTATAGTCAATGGGGTCACAAAGAGTCGAACTTGACTTAGCAGTTGAACAGTAATCATTAATTATGGGGACCATTCTGCACATTAGATCACCAGAAGTATTTAACTTCTAAGAAGTTTGACTCTTTGACATCTCCCCATTTCCTATACCTCCCTGCCCCTGAAACCCTCCATTCTGCTCTCTGTTTCTATCACTTAATATAGTTTAGATTTCCCATATAAGAGACACACAGTAATTTTCTTTCTCTGATGCCATTGAAGTCCATCCCTGTCCATTCTACAATCTGATTAAAACTGGGCAGAGAAACTGAACAGACAGTTTCCAAAAAAGATATACAAATAACCAACAGGTACATAAAAGAATCCTCATGTTTCAGCAAATCACACTTCTCAGCGTTCTTTAGATTATTCTTTTGGTTTAGACATTGTGCCAAATATATACCCACCCACCCCAAGGCCAGTTTCTTGTGGGGAAGTTTTTCAACTGTCCTGCGAAAGCTTCAGTGACTGCTTTCAGTTGGCTAAAAATATTCTGAGTCTCATCTATAGTCGTCTTGGTTTAGCTATGTAATCTTCATTTGGAATGAATGTTCGGTGATGTCCTGAATGTTTGGTGAACTGCTTTCCTTAGGCCTCTTAAGCCCTGAGCACTCTTTTTCTCTCCTCCTTAGAGGCAAGACCCTGTGTCTTGGAATTCTACCTTCGTGGAGATCTCCAAAAGCGTCCTGGAGACCAGATATGCCCTGCTGCCCTATCTGTACACCCTGATGCACAAGGCCAGCACGGAGGGCAGCACGGTTGTGAGGCCCCTTCTCCACGAGTGAGTGTCTAGCCTGGGTCCCAGTGACCATGCGATAGTTTCCTTCTACGTGGCGGCAGTTGAAGAACACAGTTCCTCCAAATTAAATTGCAGATGTGATTGCCTTTTTCAGAAGCTCTCTAGGTAGAGATCATATGTTCAGGCTCCTTTTAGCATGGTGCCAATCACACCGTAGCTCTTTCTACTGATTTTTTTGAAAATTTTCAAAATGATATACAACACAGGAGACTTTGTTTCTTTGTGCATGTAAAGACCTACATATGATTTGTAGTAGCTCAAGTCGCAAAAAAAGGCATTCCAGGGGGATAACTGAGAAATTGAAGGCCATTCTTGCATTAAAGCAGTGTGCCATGCTTAAGAAATTGGAGATATTGATATGGGAGAACATGTCTAAACCCAACCATTTCTGGGCTTTGAGGAATATGACATGTAGAAAGTGATTAAGGTAGACCTAGGGGAAGAATAAAGGTTGGACTAGAATGCAGCCAGATTTCCAGCTTGGGTCTGAACTTGGGCTTCTTCGAGGCCATCTTGTAGGGGGTCCTAACTGTGGTACCTTGGTTTCCCTCTCCAGGTTTGTGTCAGACCAGGTGACCTGGGATGTAGATGGTCAGTTCCTGCTGGGCCCAGCCTTCCTGGTCAGCCCTGTCCTGGAGGCTGTGAGTAGTGGGGCCTCTGATGAATAGAGGATCCCAACTTTGAGGCAAGGGAATAGTCGGGGAGAGAAGGCCCCCTCTGATGGGGTCGTGAGATGTTATTTCTCAACTTCAGTGAATGCTTTCAGTTGGCTAAAAATATTCTGAGTCTCATCTATAGTCGTCTTGGTTTAGCTATGTAATCTTCATTTGGAATGAATGTTCGGTGACGCCCTGAATGTTTGGTGAACTGCTTTCCTTAGGCCTCTTAAGCCCTGAGCACTCTTTTTCCCTCCTCCTTAGAGGCAAGACCCTGTGTCTTGGAATTCTACCTTCGTGGAGATCTCCAAAAGCGTCCTGGAGACCAGATATGCCCTGCTGCCCTATCTGTACACCCTGATGCACAAGGCCAGCACGGAGGGCAGCACGGTTGTGAGGCCCCTTCTCCACGAGTGAGTGTCTAGCCTGGGTCCCAGTGACCATGCGATAGTTTCCTTCTACGTGGCGGCAGTTGAAGAACACAGTTCCTCCAAATTAAATTGCAGATGTGATTGCCTTTTTCAGAAGCTCTCTAGGTAGAGATCATATGTTCAGGCTCCTTTTAGCATGGTGCCAATCACACCTTAGCTCTTTCTACTGATTTTTTTGAAAATTTTTAAAATGATATACACCACAGGAGACTTTGTTTCTTTGTGCATGTAAAGACCTATGTATGATTTGTAGTAGCTCAAGTCGCAAAAAAAAGGCGTTCCAGGGGGATAACTGAGAAATTGAAGGCCATTCTTGCATTAAAGCAGTGTGCCGTGCTTAAGAAATTGGAGATATTGATATGGGAGAACATGTCTGTCTAAACCCAACCATTTCTGGGCTTTGAGGAATATGACATGTAGAAAGTGATTAAGGTAGACCTAGGGGAAGAATAAAGGTTGGACTAGAATGCAGCCAGATTTCCAGCTTGGGTCTGAACTTGGGCTTCTTCGAGGCCATCTTGTAGGGGGTCCTAACTGTGATACCTTGGTTTCCCTCTCCAGGTTTGTGTCAGACCAGGTGACCTGGGATGTAGATGGTCAGTTCCTGCTGGGCCCAGCCTTCCTGGTCAGCCCTGTCCTGGAGGCTGTGAGTATGGGGGCCTCTGATGAATAGAGGATCCCAACTTTGAGGCCAGAGAATAGTCGAGGAGAAGAGGCCCCCTCTGATGGGGTCGTGAGATGTTATTTCTTATTCTACCTCTGTCTCTTCTTCTCCCTCTGAGCTGAAATTCACAACTTTGGTGTTCTGGTCTTCAACTCCCTCATCTTTTAGATGAACATAACATGTTCTGATTCACTGGACAGTTGAGGAGGAAAAAACCCTATGCTATATTTGAAGATATAATCATTTCTTCTTTAACTGAAATAAGGAGTATAAGTCAGGTGGGAGCAGTATTATTAATGTAAAGAAATCCTTACTGCATCTGCTATTACTGTTAAACCAAAACTTTTCAGGATTGTTTGCAACAATATGTATAATCTCGTTGCTGGCCAACCCTTCCCTCCCTCCAGAAGAGATCCTCAGGCAGCTATTTCTTTACTTCCTTTACTGATGATTAGGCTTCTGATTAAAATACCAGTTAACCAGATCTTTTCCAGAGTTTATTGCACTAATCATAATTTATGAAGTATTGATGGCATAAACCTGCAATTTTTTTCCTGCTCTTTTTCCCTTTCCAAGACCCATCCTCAGTTTCTATCTTTGGAGGGGGTATGGGATAAGCCTATAAGGAAATGATTTTTTCCCCCATAAGTTCCAGGTCCCAAAGAGTTTTACAGAAGCCGCCACTTTTGGTTAGGCAAATCTCCCTAGTTTGAGAAAAGGGCAGGGAAGGAAGTCTTTCCCAATACCCATGACCTCCAGAGCGGAGAGGTTTGTGGGTTCAAGGCCATTACTGTTGTTCTGGCTCCTTTACTATGCAAATGGGTTACTCTGCCCTCCAGAGCTGAGCCTACTGCTCACACCTTGTTTTTATTTAATTTTAGAATACCAGAGATGTCACTGCGTATTTCCCTAGAGCCCGCTGGTATGATTACTACACGGTACGTTTTTCTGATTACTTCTACATAACCTGGGAAGATGGTAGCACAACACAGTCTTCAGACTCTGACAAACCTCAGGTCAAATCCATAGCCTGCCTGTTGTGCTGGATCTGTGGATGAGCCCCTAGTCGAGGTGGGGATAGAGGGGCCTCTGATGAATAGAGGATCCCAACTTTGAGGCCAGAGAATAGTCGAGGAGAAGAGGCCCCCTCTGATGGGGTCGTGAGATGTTATTTCTTATTCTACCTCTGTCTCTTCTTCTCCCTCTGAGCTGAAATTCACAACTTCGGCATTCTGGTCTTCAGCTCCCTCATCTTTTAGATGAACATAACATGTTCTGATTCACTGGACAGTTGAGGAGGAAAAAACCCTATGCTATATTTGAAGATATAATCATTTCTTCTTTAACTGAAATAAGGAGTATAAGTCAGGTGGGAGCAGTATTATTAATGTAAAGAAATCCTTACTGCATCTGCTATTACTGTTAAACCAAAACTTTTCAGGATTGTTTGCAACAATATGTATAATCTCGTTGCTGGCCAACCCTTCCCTCCCTCCAGAAGAGATCCTCAGGCAGCTATTTCTTTACTTCCTTTACTGATGATTAGGCTTCTGATTAAAATACCAGTTAACCAGATCTTTTCCAGAGTTTATTGCACTAATCATAATTTATGAAGTATTGATGGCATAAACCTGCAATTTTTTTTCCTGCTCTTTTTCCCTTTCCAAGACCCATCCTCAGTTTGTATCTTTGGAGAGGGTATGGGATAAGCCTATAGGCAAATGATGCTTTTTTTTTCCCTCTGTAAGTTCCGGATACCAAAGAGTTTTACAGAAGCCGCCACTTTTGGTTAGGCAAATCTCCCTAGTTTGAGAAAAGGGCAGGGAAGGAAGTCTTTCCCAATACCCATGACCTCCAGAGCGGAGAGGTTTGTGGGTTCAAGGCCATTACTGTTGTTCTGGCTCCTTTACTATGCAAATGGGTTACTCTGCCCTCCAGAGCTGAGCCTACTGCTCACACCTTGTTTTTATTTAATTTTAGAATGCCAGAGATGTCACTGCGTATTTCCCTAGAGCCCGCTGGTATGATTACTACACGGTACGTTTTTCTGATTACTTCTATACAACCTGGGAAGATGGTAGCACAACACAGTCTTCAGACTCTGACAAACCTCAGGTCAAATCTGTAGCCTGCCTGTTGTGTGATCTTGGACGAGTCACTTTTAACCTTGTAGCCTCAGTTTCCTCTCCTCCACATGGGGAAAGACCACTGCCCTCACAGAACTGTTGTGAAATGCATAAAGGCATCTCCTGCCGTGCCTGGCTTCTTGTGGGTGTGCTTTATGTGTTAGTTTGTGACTTTCCTGGCACCATCCCTTTTCACAGTGGTGTGTAACAGCAGATACTAGGAAACACTTGAAGTCGCGGTGAGAACTGTAATTTCTATTCATATCATCCCCACTAGACTGGAAGTTCATAAGTATTAGACACTGTTCCTCTCTCTTTTTACATAATACCTTCTTTTATAGTATAGATGCCCAAAGAGGTGGTGTTGAATGTATTTTCCTGAGGTAAGCAAGGCCCTGGGCAGTATCTAAAATGTACAGAGAAGCATAAGACCAGACTCCTGTGAGCTTATGTGACACATTTAGAAGTGGGGAAGGAACCTTCTCCATCATCTGACTTTTCTGGGCTAGTCTGAACCCCAGAGACTCAGCTGGGAAAACAGGCCCCTCCACAGAAGCTTCCAGCAGGAATCTTTTGCTGGAATGCAGAGAAGTCAGTTTGATTTTTATTTTGGTAGATTTTTTTTTAATTTTTTTAAAAATTTATTTATTTATCTTTTGGTGGGTGGGGTGGGGAGGGAGGGGCTGGGCGGGCCACTTCTCTTGGTCTTTCATTTCTCTATCTTCATCCGTCTTTGTTCTTTGGCTCCTGTGGGCCTCCATCACAGTGGCCTCTATTGTCGCAGAGCACTGGCTCTGGGCGCGTGCGCTCCAGAGCTCTGGCTCGATAATTGGACACATGGGTCCAGCTGCTCCGCGGCATGTGGGATCCTCCCAGGCCAGGGATCGAACCTGCGCTCCTTGCACTGCAAGGTGGTGTCCTTACCCACTGGACCACCAGGGGAAGCCCTATTTTGGTAGATTTTTTAGCATTTTGTAAATAGGTATAATATGACAGATTAGTGATGGTGAAGGACAAGGAAACCTGGCGTGCTACAGTCCATGGGGTTGCAAAAAGTCAGACATAACTGAGCAACTCAACTGAACTGAAATGTATATTAATTATACAATTAATATCTCCATTATTATAATTATATATTATACATTATATATATATTAATTATATAATTAATTCCTCCTTTATATAATCAATGTCATGTTATATCACTATTATATGTCAGCTATTTAATTAATATGTATCAATTAATCATATAACTATATATATGTTAATGTATATCTAGTAAGAAATGATAATGTTATAGATTTATTCCTAGTGTGTATATATTTTCACCAAAAAAAGTTCAAGAATGTTTTTAGCAGCACCATTTGTGAAAGAGCAAAAAACTGGAAATAAGCCAGATGTCCATCAGTACTGAAATGGATAAGTGCGTTGTATTATATTTTTAAAACTGAATCCAATAGGGCAGTAAAAATAATAAATTATTGCTACACAAATAAAGATAATGAACATCACAAACATAACTTTAAGTACACAGAGCCAGATACAAAATGATAAAGAATGTGTGATTCCATTTATGAAATACAAGTTCAAAACCAGGCTACAGTGATAGAAATAAGAAAAGCTGCTACCTTTGGTGTGGTGATTATTATAGAGGGGAGGAGACAGCCATCTGGGATACTGGGAAGAGTCACTTCTTGATCTAGTGGTGGTTTCATGCGTGTATTCACTTGGCAAAACTTATTGAGCTGTGTAATTGTTATTTGTATAATTTTCTGTGCGTACATTGTTGCCAAGTTTAACTAGAAGATTTATTTCCTCCAAAAGGTAAGAAGATATGCTTAAAATAAGAAAGCATGCTATAAGCTAGACGTACTCACAAAGCCACCCTTGGAAGGCAGCTATGCTCACCCCTATACCAACAATGCCCCACAAAGCAGCCCTTAGAAATTAAAGGCAGGATGCAGAAATTTTGTTTAAAAAGAAATTATAAAGTACAATCTGGGAAATTACCCAGAGAGTGTAAAAGAAAGGCAAAGAGATGGAAAGCAGAAAAGGGAAAAATAAGAAAGCCCTACTTCTCTTGAGAGCTCCCATTTTTGCCCAGTTTCTCTGCTCCTTGTCCAGTGGAACTGGGACTGTGCAATCGCCTGAGGGGGAGAGCAGGTGAATCCTGAGGATTCTCACTTCCTGGGGATGATGACTTCTGTTGTCGCCACCTTGGTGACTGTGGACTCCCACCCCTCACTGTCCCTCCTGTGCTCATCTGACTGCAAATGCAACAAGCTGTGCTTCCTGCTTGATCTTCAGGCTCGGCTTGTTTGATGAAAGGGCAGGTATCTTGAGGCATGTCAGGCTGATGTGCTTCTGCTAAAGCTGGACCTTTGTCTGCTCAGACTCTCAGGTCGCCTAAACAAGCTGCAAAATCAGCAGTTGATAGCTGTTTGCAGAGTTTTTGCCTGGATCGGCCATACCTGTGTGACTGGACGCGTCATGATGTAGGCTTCCGTCCACCCCTCTTTCTGTCATATTGGGCATTACTGTTTGTAGACTGTTGCGGGAGGGAGAAGCATGAAACTATTCTGATTTGTCTTATTGATGAGCTATTTTAGTAGTGATTAAAAGCACACAGTGTGTATGAATCAAAAGTTTTTATCTACTTCACTGTGGTCACTTTGTTACAGTGTAGAATGCATATTGGGTCTTTAAAACAGTCACATTCTCAGTCATATTCTGTGACTGCGCCATTGATGAGAATTCTCCTGTACAAAGTCACATTAAGTAATCTATTCTTATTTTAATAGAGCTGCTTTTTAGATTTGACCTTGCAGTCACATCTTTATGGATATTTTAACAGGAATTTGATAGGGTGAGCCCAGTCAGTAACTATTTAAAGGAAAGCAAACAAGCTTATGACTCAACAGGTACTGGAAAGGAAATCATGAGAAGGTAGCATATTTAGCCACGATGTGTAGTAAAATGAAAAAAATCAAAAGAAACAAACAGTTTGGTAAGAAGATAACTTTATGCTCACCCCTATACCAACAATGCCCCACAAAGCAGCCCTTAGAAATTGGCAGGATAAATTTTTAAAAAGAAATTATAAAGTACAATCTGGGAAATTACCCAGAGAGTGTAAAAGAAAGGCAAAGAGATGGAAAGCAGAAAAGGGAAAAATAAGAAAGCCCTACTTCTCTTGAAAGTTCCCATTTTTGCCCAGTTTCTCTGCTCCTTGTCCAGTGCAACTGGGACTGCGCAATCGCCTGAGGGGAGAGCGGGTGAATCCTGAGGATTTTCACTTCCTGGGAATGATGATTTCTGTCGTCGCCACCTTGGTGACTATGGACTCCCACCCCTCACTGTCCCTCCTGTGCTCATCTGACTGCAAATGCAACAAGCCGTGCTTCCTGCTTGATCTTCAGGCTCGGCTTGTTTGATGAAAGGGCAGGTATCTTGAGGCATGTCAGGCTGATGTGCTTCTGCTAAAGCTGGACCTTTGTCTGCTCAGACTCTCAGGTCACCTAAACAAGCTGCAAAATCAGCAGTTGAGAGCTGTTTGCAGAGTGTTTGCCTGTATCGGCCATACCTGTGTGACTGGATGCGTCATGATGTAGGCTTCCGTCCACCCCTCTTTCTGTCATATTGGGCATTACTGTTTGTAGACTGTTGCGGGAGGGAGAAGCATGAAACTATTCTGATTTGTCTTATTGATGAGCTATTTTAGTAGTGATTAAAAGCACACAGTGTATGTGAATCAATGTTTTTATCTACTTCACTGTGGTCACTTTGTTACAGTATAGAATGCATATTGGGTTTTTAAAACAGTCATATTCTCAGTCATATTCTGTGACTGTGCCATTGATGAGAATTCTCCTGTACAAAGTCACATTAAGTAATCTATTCTTATTTTAATAGAGCTGCTTTTTAGATTTGACCTTGCAGTCACATCTTTATGGATATTTTAACAGGAATTTGATAGGGTGAGCCCAGTCAGTAACTATTTAAAGGAAAGCAAACAAGCTTATGACTCAACAGGTACTGGAAAGGAAATCATGAGAAGGTAGCATATTTAGCCACGATGTGTAGTAAAATGAAAAAAATCAAAAGAAACAAACAGTTTGGTAAGAAGATAACTTTGACTGTTTCACATGTATCAGGTTTCACTTGGTGGTCTACCAATAGAAGAAAATTCCAGAATTGACAGGATATTGGAATAAGCTCTCGTTGAGAGCATATAATATGGTTTTCTCATGACATCTCTGGGGAAATTGGAGAAACCCAGTGATATGGGCTAGAATTATTTTTAAAGTTCTATAGACTCTGGAGTCCTGAGGTAGCGCATGAAGCAGAGTGTGACCCAGGGAATGTGATACCGATCAAGGCTGTATAAAATGAACGTCAGGGACCCAAAGTGAAGAAATAAATGGTAGCCTTCCCCTTACCTCTAAAGTGGCAATTCACAAATGGGAGGGCTTGCCCACCAGGGGACACTGGCCATGTCTGGATACATTTTTGGCTGTCACAGCATGGTAGAAAGTAGGGGAGATGCTGCTAGCCTCGAGGGGGTGGACATTGGTCAACATCTGGGAAGCACAGTACAGGCCCCACAACAAGGAGTTATCTGGCCTGAGTATCCGTAGTGTTGAATTTGAGAAGCTGGGCTCCAAGTTGAGAAAATACAGAAAGAAGGCTTCTAAGGAACTGAGGTTCATGGCTTGGGGTGAGAGACACTTCTCCCTGTCACATATGAGGCAAAATCAAGGTGTGAAACACAAGGGAAGATAGGGTGACTTAAAGATAAGGATCTATGAAGTAGGTCCATTCACTTTAATGATTTCTGTCAAGTAGGCGTCAAAGGTGTTAGTGAAGTTGGTGGGGGCAGGGTGTGGGGCAGTGGAAGGAGACAGAGGCAGAGTGGGGCCCATGCAAAGGGAATGTCTGGACATGCTTTTGTGGGGAGTGACTTAGGAGCCAAATAAAATAAAGGCTCGTCCCTCCTCCTTTAGCAGTACTCCCTGATACAGAAACAGGGTGTGGAGTAAGGGTAGGGTGAGAGGCAGCTGGGATCTCTGGGATCCTGACATGATGTCCCGGAAGCCACACCGGAGCCTGCACAACAGGTGGTGAGTGTGGAAAAGCGTGATGACCATTTCTGGACGGGCAGCAGGTTCTGCGTGTGGACAGGATGGCTGGTAAATCGTTGTTCAGGCAGATGTCTTCTCCCTGTCATCCTTGACCTTCTTCTGGCCCGCAGGGTGTGGACATTCAAGCCCGGGGAGTGTGGAAGTCCCTACCAGCACCTCTTGACTACATTAATCTTCATGTCCGGGGAGGCTGCGTCCTGCCCTGGCAAGAGCCTGCACAGAACACCCACTTAAGGTGAACGAGGGCCCCGGGTGTATCCTCTCCACACCCGTTAGCTCAGACCCTGGGGAAGCCCGCCAGTCTGTAAACCGCACCCTTGGGCCAAAGGCACTTTTACTGAGCTGGCCAAAGAGTTCTTTTTGGTCTTTCCATAAGATAGTATGGAAAAATGTGAATGATATTTTTGGCCCATGCAATACTAAACATTTTTGTTTGCTTGCTTGCTTGTGGGTGTTTTAACCTCTTTTGGATTTTGTACTCTTTGAACAATTCTTAATTAACAACTATTTTGGATCTAAGTGGATGAGATATTAGGTGTCATTAGTGACATTTGAAATGGAAGTGGATTTCCTTGATGGTCCAGTGATGAAGACTCCACTTTCCAATGCAGGGGGTGAGGGTTCAGTCTCTGGTTGGGGAGCTAAGATCCCACATGCCTCACAGCCAAAAGACCGAAACATGAAACAGAAACAATATTGTAAAAATTTAAGAAAGACTTTAAAAATGGTTTGCATCAAAAAAATCTTAAAAGACTATCTGGATCATAATTGATTCTTTGCTAAGAAAATTATTGCTGAAAAATTTTGTGAGCCAGATGACAACTGAGGCTGAGATTCCTTATATGCAGTGTTTAAAAATTATAGACCTAATATCTAACCTATATATTCTAAACCTATATAATATTTGATAATAATTGGCATCAGGTGAATGCTTGTTCTGTGCCTAGGACTTCACTAATGTGGAGATTTCTGTTTGGAGGTTATCTGTTTTTCCTAACAAGGCGAAATATAAGCCTGTGGGATAAGTACTGTTATCACCCCCATTTTGCAGATGAGCAAAGAGAGGCTACAGGAGGTTAGATGATTAACTTAGAGTCACATAGTAAGTAATTGAACAGGGACTAAAACCCACCTCTGTCTGATGTCAAACTAAAATCCTTGGAGCCCTACTTATTTGATTGCAAAAATTCTGTCAAAAACTGAAGAATTTAGGACATCTGTAAACAGATCTTACTCTACCTGTGGACTTTAGATCATCAAAGAAAAAAGATTGAAGCACTAGGCTTTTCCTCACAGAGGGGAAAGAAAGGAAGCCTGGGCATTTGCCTGTAGTTCCCTGTAGAGATTATAGAACTCTTATGAGTTTTCAGAACTGTAAAGGAAAATTCCCCTTGATTCATTTGGTCACTCCTGACATGAAGTTGTCGAACTTAGGGAGTCAGAACAAAAACTAGGCCCCAGTCTCTGGAATACTTGTACCTAGCCTTTATATCCCGAAGCACTTGCTTCTTGTTTGTATGAAAATGCTTGTTTTGTGGCTGTGGCTTTGCTTTTACCTAGTGTCTCTTTCCTACCTCACTGTAGCCGTCAGAAATTCTTAGGCTTCAAAGTCGCCTTGGATGATGAGGGGGCTGCTGAAGGCTGGCTCTTCTGGGATGATGGGCAAAGCATTGGTGAGTAAGTGTTGTCTCCAATTCCTTCACATCAATACCCTTGGCCAGGTTCCTGGATATTTTTAGGACTGATATTTCCTTTTATGTGTGAGGACAAATGTGCATTTTCAAATATAGCCACTTGTTACTCTAAGTGCATAATACGTGATCTTTGTGCCTCATGTGTATGAAGCTTAATTCTGAAGCTCTCGCCATTATCCAGCTGTCCTAATCCACTGTGAAAACAGCAGTGTAGGAGCCATAGGGAAGGCTTCTCTGTAGCCAACTGGGCTATACTTCCATAAATGGTTTATGCTCAAGGGCAATTCCCTAACATGTCCTAGTAAGAAAAGCAATGCTTCTATCAGCTGTGCTATTCACTGGGGTAGGGGTTTCCTTAAGAGTTTATAGGAATTAGTCTAAGAGCTACTAGTGGAGTTTCTATTTGGAGGTTATATGTTTTTCCTAACAAGGTGAAATATAAGCCTGTGGTATAAGTACTGTTATCACCCCCATTTTGCAGATGAGCAAAGAGAGGCTACAGGAGATTAGATGATTAACTTAGAGTCACATAGTAAGTAATTGAACAGGGACTAAAACCCACCTCTGTCTGATGTCAAACTAAAATCCTTGGAGCCCTACTTACTTGATTGCAAAATTTCTGTCAAAAACTGAAGAACTTAGGACATCTGTAAACAGATCTTACTGTACCTGTGGACTTTAGATCATCAAAGAAAAAAGATTGAAGCACTAGGCTTTTCCTCACAGTGGGGAAAGGAAGGAAGCCTGGGCATTTGCCTGTAGTTCCCTGTAGAGATTATAGAACTCTTATGAGTTTTTAGAACTGTAAAGGAAAATTCCCCTTGATTCATTTGGTCACTCCTGACATGAAGTTGTCGAATTTAGGGAGTCAGAACAAAAACTAGACCCCAGTCTCTGGAATACTTGTACCTAGTCTTTATATCCTGAAGTACTTCCTTTTTGTCTGTATGAAAATGCTTGTTTTGTGGCTGCGGCTTTGCTTTTACCCAGTGTCTCTTTCCTACCTCACTGCAGCCGTCAGAAATTCTTAGGCTTCAAAGTCGCCTTGGATGATGAGGGGGCTGCTGAAGGCTGGCTCTTCTGGGATGATGGGCAAAGCATTGGTGAGTAAGGGTTGTCTCCAATTCCTTCACATCAATATCCTTGGCCAGGTTCCTGGATATTTTTAGGACTGATATTTCCTTTTATGTGTGAGGACAAATGTGCATTTTCAAATATAGCCACTTGTTACTCTAAGTGCGTAATACGTGATCTTTGTGCCTCATGTGTATGAAGCTTAATTCTGAAGCTCTCGCCATTATCCAGCTGTCCTAATCCACTGTGAAAACAGCAGTGTAGGAGCCATAGGGAAGGCTTCTCTGTAGCCAACTGAGCTATACTTCCATAAATGGTTTATGCTCAAGGGCAATTCCCTAATGACATGTCCTAGTAAGAAAAGCAATGCTTCCGTCAGCTGTGCTATTCACTGGGGTAGGGGGTTTCCGTTAAGAGTTTATAGGAATTAGCAAACTCTCAGAGAGATGTCTCAAGTACTATTGATAATTTCTAGGCCAGGGGAGTCCAACAGAACTTTCTGCTACAATAGAAATGTTTTATATCTGTGTTGTCCAACATGGTGGCAATTAGGTATAGGTGGCTATTGAGCACTTGTAATGTGATTAGTGTATCTGAGCAACTGGAACTTAAATTTTGATTGTAGTCAATTTAAATTTGAATAGCTACATTTGTCTAGTGGCTGCTATCTATCAGCACAGATCTAGAGGATAGACGAAGTGATAAGCAACTCAGGAGATCAGCATATGAGCAAGAGTGAGAAAGCCGCAGAGGGAGGGCGTGGGGAACGAGTACATGTTAAAATAAGGCTCTGGCTAGTCCACCTTTAAGGCTATTCTCCCTGGACCTGTGATTAAGGATAAAGGCCAAAGAAGTCTCTTTTCTGGAGACTGCATTTTGCAAATGGACCACTCAAGATTAACTAACCAATTGTACACCAGTCTTGGTGTTTATGATGTAGGTGTGCATACATGTGTGTGCATATATGCATGTTTCTAGCAGAAGAAATTTTGGAATTCTGAGGTGATTACCAAGATGTTGAGAATCACAAGAAAGAGGAGAGGGTTAGGAGTGATGCTAGAAAATTCCATTATATCAGGTGACTCTGTTGGACAGAGACATCTGTACACACTTGTTTCAATTTTGTGTAAACTGAGGTTGAGGGCAGAGTCTGACTCATCTCCCATAATGAAAGTCTGTAAAGAAGAAAAATAAGATTAAAAACAAACACAAACAAAAGGCATCCCTACTTTCTCAACCAAGAGAGGTAAACAGAATTTCAGAGCATCGTTCATCCTCCACATCATGCTTACTTTGTTGTTTGTTTGCAGATACCTATGAAAAAGGACTCTACTACCTGGCCCACTTTTCTGTCAGCCAGGTGAGTGTGGCTGGGACTATGAAGGGTGGATGTAGAGTTTCACCAGCTCACTAGGGTGCTAGATGTCACGGGACGTACCACCACCTGGGATTCCTTCACTGTCCATCTTATTCATTTACATCTTTCTCTTTCTAGAGACTTTACACAGAGATATAATGTGCCCTCGGGAAGTTTTCTGTGATTAAACACATTTGTATTTCATCAGCAGCTTATTCCAACTCACCAAGCAAAATGGGCAGACTGCTCCAGTGTTTCCTAGCTCTTGTTTCTGTGTTGCATTGGAATGGCCGATATACTTTTTTTCTTAAATTTGAATAGCTACATTTGTCTAGTGGCTGCTATCTATCAGCACAGATCTAGAGGATAGACGAAGTGATAAGCTACTCAGAAGATCAGCATATGAGCAAGAGTGAGAAAGCCGCAGAGGGAGGGCGTGGGGAACGAGTACCTGTTAAAATAAGGCTCTGGCTAGTCCACCTTTAAGGCTATTCTCCCTGGACCTGTGGCACAGATTAAGGATAAAGGCCAAAGAAGTCTCTTTTCTAGAGACTGCATTTTGCAAATGGACCACTCAAGATTAACTAACCAATTGTACACCAGTCTTGGTGTTTATGATGTAGGTGTGCATACATGTGTGTGCATATATGCATGTTTCTAGCAGAAGAAATTTGGGAATTCTGAGGTGATTACCAAGATGTTGGGAATCACAAGAAAGAGGAGAGGGTTAAGAGTGATGCTAGAAAATTCCATTATATCAGGTGACTCTGTTGGACAGAGACATCTGTACACACTTGTTTCAATTTTGTGTAAACTGAGGTTGAGGGCAGAGTCTGACTCATCTCCCATAATGTAAGTCTGTAAAGAAGAAAAATAAGATTAAAAACAAGCACAAACAAAAGGCATCCCTACTTTCTCAACCAAGAGAGGTAAACAATTAGAATTCCAGAGCATCGTTCATCCTCCACATCACGCTTACTTTGTTGTTTGTTTGCAGATACCTATGAAAAAGGACTCTACTACCTGGCCCACTTTTCTGTCAGCCAGGTGAGTGTGGCTGGGACTATGAAGGGTGGATGTAGAGTTTCACCAGCTCACTAGGGTGCTGGATGTCACGGGACGTACCACCACCTGGGATTCCTTCACTGTCCATCTTATTCATTTACATCTTTCTCTTTCTAGAGTCTTTACACAGAGATATAATGTGCTCTCGGGAAGTTTTCTGTGATTAAACACATTTGTATTTCATCAGCAGCTTATTCCAATTCACCAAGCAAAATGGGCAGACTGTTCCAGTGTTTCCTAGCCCTTGTTTCTGTGTTGCATTGGAATGGCTGATACGTTTTGTGACTTCTCTACACATGGAACATACGGTTTCTGATAGCTGATATTCTTTGCCTCCTTAGAGTTGGGGTGATTCTAGAGACGCTAGGTGCTTAACCAGTGCAGACTTGGGTGGTGGTTAGCAACAGGAGGTAAAATGCTAAAATCATGGTCTCACTCTCCAAGGTCACAAGATGGGGACTCAAGTTGTCTTACTCCAGGCTCTACATTTGTGCCTAAAAAGAGGTTGTGAAAAATATGAACAACTTTTGCTGTTTTTTTCCCCTCCTCTGATTTCTTTTATCTCCAACTGACAGAATACGATGCAGAGTCATGTAATTTTCAACGGATACATCAGCGATACAAACCCTTTGAAACTGGGCTACTTTGAGGTCTGGGGAGTGGGCAGTGACTCCGTCTCCAGTGTCAGCATCTCTGCGAACAGTGTGGTGATCACACCCACCTTCTCCTACAACTCGACAGCACAGGTTTGTGACCCATGCAAAGTCCAAGTGGTATTTCCCAGCCCTGAGCTGTCTCGTGTTCCTGCTGCTCCTGGTCCCACAGCACCCTCTCCTGCAACGCCCTTCCTGGGTCCCCTGTGTTCAGGGTGACTGAGCAGACAGCATCAAGATGGAGGGGAAATTCAGGGCTCATTGTCATCCAGACTTGATGGTGTGGCTCCTTTCTCGCCATGTGTGGCCTCCGGTGTGCAGACCTGTGTAAGACTGTGTTTGCCTCAGAGGTCTCCTCAAATGATCTGCTGCTCAAACAGTCTGAACTGCCATCTTTCATCAGTTACAAGACACCATCAGTTAAAAGTGGCTCTGTTACTTCATGTGCCACAAAGAAAGAAAACCAGATTACAAAATATGATACAGTGCTTGCCTCTCACTTAAAGCTTCTGATTTTAAAATATAGAAGGCTTTACCAAATTTCTTTCAACAGAGATTTTGAGCACTTTAATATGATACTATAGAAGAAAATGTTGGGTATAGATACATGGATGTCGATAAACCTGCATCAAAGTATTAATAATTTAGAAGAGATAAACTCTGAATGTGAGGGATATTAGATTTATCTTAGCCAATTTGTACCAACTGCCTTATTTAAATTTCTGTGTCAAAATTTATTTGAAATTCAACTAAACATTTAATATTTAATAATTGAACAAATTGAATACTTAATTTAATAATTACATAACTTTCATTAAATATTTAATTTAAACATCTATGCTCATATTTAAATTACTTTATTATTTTCAATGAAAAATATGTGGCATGAATTGGTTAAGGTATTTCTTCTGTACTGTCAGAGGTGTCGGTGATAATATCATTTCTTAAAAATTCTTTCGCTGCTGTGTATGGAATTTCTCCACAGCCACAGGATGCTTTCTACGAGTTTTCATCATAGCATTTCCTTGATTTTACTGTCAACCAAGATTCATATTCGTTTCTAAAATAATTCTGAAGTGGTTTTCTGTCCATCCATTCACAATACCAGTTATAGCCATGAAGTTCACATGTGTACAGACAAACAGCGGTCAGGAGGGCTGCTCTTTTTTTTTTTTTTTTGGCCACTTCTATTGATCTTTCATTTATTCATCTTTGTTCTTTGGCCTGGAGGGCTACTCTTTTTTTTTTTTTTTTTTTACTAGTTTCTCTCTTTTTTTTTTAATTTATTTATTTATTTTGGCAGGGTGGGGAGGGAGGGGCGTGGGTGGGCCACTTCCACTGGTCTTTCATTTGTCTGGTTTCATCCATCTTTGTTCTTTGGCCCGTGAGGGCCTCCCATCGCGGTGGCCTCTGTTGTCGCAGAGCGCCGGTTTTGGGCACATGCGCTCCAGAGCTCTGGCTCGGTAATTGGACACATCGGTCCAGCTGCTCCGTGGCACGTGGGATCTTCCCAGGCCAGGGATCGAACCGGCGCCCCTTGCACTGCAAGGCGGTGTCCTTACCCACTGGACCACCAGGAAGCTCCTGGAGGGCTCCTCCTGATCACAGTAATTCTAAGACTGTTGATTGCAGAACCAATTCTGATTTCATGCATATTAAATATGTGAAAAACCTACACTTTGGAATGACTGCAGTGTCGTGGTCCCAATACCTAGCCTCGTGTAAAAGGGCTTTTTGCCTTGTATGTTTACTTCTTGCTTTTTCCAGAACTATTTTCCTTTCAGAATCCTTTCTGATTACAAGGCCTGAAACAAAAGTGTTCCTTTAGTTTTGTATTTTTATTTGTTTCCTCATATTTGTGGTAAATTTAAATTTAGAACATAAACATTTAATATTTAATAATTGAACAATTTAACTAAATTTATTTACATAACTTTCATTAAATATTTAATTTAAATATCTATGTTCATATTTAAATTACTTTATTATTTTCAAAGAAAAATATGTGGCATGAATTGGTTAAGATATTTCGTCTGTACTGTCAGAGGTGTCAGTGATAATATCATTTTTTAAAAATTCTTTCGCTGCTGTGTATGGAATTTCTCCATAGCCACAGGATGCTTTCTACAAGTTTTCATCATAGCATTTCCTTGATTTTACTGTCAACCAAGATTCATATTCATTTCTAAAATAATTCTGAAGTGGTTTTCCATCCATTCATTCACAATACCAGTTATAGCCGTGAAGTTCACACGTATACAGACAAATAGCTGTCAGGAGGGCTGCTCTTTTTTTTTTTTTTGGCCACTTCTATTGATCTTTCATTTATTCATCTTTGTTCTTTAGCCTGGAGGGCTACTCTTTTTCTTTTTTTACTAGTTTCTCTCTCTTTTTTTTTTAAATTTATTTATTTATTTTGGCAGGGTGGGGAGGGAGGGGCGTGGGTGGGCCACTTCCACTGGTCTTTCATTTGTCTGGTTTCATCCATCTTTGTTCTTTGGCCCGTGAGGGCCTCCCATCGCGGTGGCCTCTGTTGTCGCAGAGCGCCGGTTTTGGGCACATGCGCTCCAGAGCTCTGGCTCGGTAATTGGACACATCGGTCCAGCTGCTCCGTGGCACGTGGGATCTTCCCAGGCCAGGGATCGAACCGGCGCCCCTTGCACTGCAAGGCGGTGTCCTTACCCACTGGACCACCAGGAAGCTCCTGGAGGGCTCCTCCTGATCACAGTAATTCTAAGACTGTTGATTGCAGAACCAATTCTGATTTCATGCATATTAAATATGTGAAAAACCTACACTTTGGAATGACTGCAGTGTCGTGGTCCCAATACCTAGCCTCGTGTAAAAGGGCTTTTTGCCTTGTATGTTTACTTCTTGCTTTTTCCAGAACTATTTTCCTTTCAGAATCCTTTCTGATTACAAGGCCTGAAACAAAAGTGTTCCTTTAGTTTTGTATTTTTATTTGTTTCCTCATATTTGTGGTTTACTTCTCCACCAACTTCCCCAGCTTGGCCCAGAGCTTAGAAAGGACTTTGCCCTATTTTGTTGCTGACACACAAGCTAACCTCTGCACATGTGGTGAAACTATGGAAAGTATTTGCCTAGAAAAATACTGAAATATCGAATCTTGCTGGACAACCATCAGAGCACACTATGAGGGGATAGGAGAAGCAGGAAACCAAAGGAGAGCTCTGAGGAATGAAAACAAGAACATTTTCTCATATTTGTCTGAGCAGTTGTTTCTCTGCAGGGCTTGTGTGTTTAGAGCCTTGTGATCTTTTACCTATCACTGAATGATTTTTGTATTCTAAGGGATTAAGAAACTCTCTTCTCACCTGAAAATCTGAGGGTGGCCTGGAAGCTAGGCAGTGACTTAGGAAAGTGTCTATGGACCACTGGCTCATATCTGTTTAGTTCAGCTGCAAGAAACTGCCACCCCTAGATGTTCAATACTTTTTCTTTGCTTCCCAACAGGTGTTAAGCATTGATGTGACCAGCAGAAACCTCAGCCTACATAATTTCACTTCATTGACCTGGAGAAGCACTCTGAATTTTTAGAGAAAGATCCTTGGCTTTGAAACTATTTATATCGGTTTGGCCACAAAAAATTCGTTCGGATTTTTCCATGTTACAGAAAAACCTGAACGAACATTTTGGACACATCGGTCCAGCTGCTCCGTGGCACGTGGGATCCTCCCAGGCCAGGGATCGAACTGGCGCCCCTTGCACTGCAAGGTGGTGTCCTTACCCGCTGGACCACCAGGAAGCCCCTGGAGGGCTACTCTTGATCACAGTAATTCTAAGACTGTTGATTGCAGAACCAATTCTGATTTCATGCATATTAAATATGTGAAAAACCTACACTTTGGAATGACTGCAGTGTCGTGGTCCCAATACCTAGCCTCGTGTAAAAGGGCTTTTGCCTTGTATGTTTACTTCTTGCTTTTTCCAGAACTATTTTTCTTTCAGAATCCTTTCTGATTACAAGGCCTGAAACAAAAGTGTTCCTTTAGTTTTGTATTTTTATTTGTTTCCTCATATTTGTGGTTTACTTCTCCACCAACTTCCCCAGCTCGGCCCAGAGCTTAGAAAGGACTTTGCCCTATTTTGTTGCTGACACACAAGCTAACCTCTGCACGTGTGGTGAAACTATGGAAAGTATTTGCCTAGAAAAATACTGAAATATTGAATCTTGCTGGACAACCATCAGAGCACACTATGAGGGGATAGGATAAGCAGGAAACCAAAGGAGAGCTCTGAGGAATGAAAACAAGAACATTTTCTCCAATTGGTCTGAGCAGTTGTTTCTCTGCAGGGCTTGTGTGTTTAGAGCCTTGTCATCTTTTACCTATCACTGAATGATTTTTGTACTCTAAGGGATTAAGAAACTCTCTTCTCACCTGAAAATCTGAGGGTGGTCTGGAAGCTAGGCAGTGACTTAGGAAAGTGTCTATGGACCACTGGCTCATACCTGTTTTGTTCAGCTGCAAGAAACAGCCACCTCTAGATGTTCAATATTTTTTCTTTGCTTCCCAACAGGTGTTAAGCATTGATGTGACCAGCAGAAACCTCAGCCTACATAATTTCACTTCATTGACCTGGAGAAGCACTCTGAATTTTTAGAGAAAGATCCTTGGCTTTGAAACTATTTATATCGGTTTGGCCACAAAAAATTCGTTCAGATTTTTCCTTGTTACAGAAAAACCTGAACGAACATTTTGGCCAACCCAATACTTCATGCTCATAAAATTATTGTTTGTTGCTAATCAGTTCAGGCCCAGTACACAGTCTAGTGAAAATAGTCTCTTAGTTTTGTTTTCTGTCCTGTCTGTGGTTTAGCCCTGTGGTACAGACTGGAGAGAGGTGTGGAAGACTGTGACTTACCTTGATGTCTCTCTGTGATTGGTGTGGTACTAATGGCTCATCCTACATTTACTGAAGATGCACTGGGTCCATGATGAAGCATAAGTGTGTGTGTATGTGTTATATGGAGATGGGATAATATGCTAAAAGCATGATGTAAAGGGGAAGAGAAGGCAAACATGGGGAAGGTGAGTAGAAAAGATGAGGGATAACAGATGATGAGGATAGAAGAGATCATGACAAGTAAGAAGGTAACACAGAAATATTAGGACTAGTAGCCTTGTTGGAAGGAAAATGGAGGAGCCAACTTATTTGAAAGCAAGAAGAGGGTTGGTGAAATCTTTAGCCCAAGAGAATAGAGCTAGGGTGAGATCTGAGCAGGCAAAGTTGAAGAACAGAGTTTGAATGTAAGAAGTAACTTATTTTTTCTGTGGTATGCTTTGAAGTGTGTAAATTGTATTTCTTTATTCTGTGCCTAATGTGTATAACCACAGTTCACACAAATGCATGAAACTTATATGCCAAAGACAAATAAACAAGCAGATTTACAAGAGATTTTGAATTTTGTGGTAATTTAACTGTGGGCAATCTCACTTCAGCATTAAAACTTCTTATTCAGCAAACTCTTGTGAACTGATCTTGTTCTCTTTGACATCAGAGTTCTTACAGGCTAATTCAGGAATAAACTAACAGAATGATCAGATTTATGTTTATGGACCCTTTTCCTTCTGCCTCTGGCATGGGTTTTTCTTAAGGGTTAGGTTTGCATGAGAGTGTACTTGGATGGTTGTTGTTTTAATTCTCATATAAGTTACTATATTTGCTAACATATTAACCCTGGCAAAAATTGAATTTGCAATGGTATTGGTTAAAACACTAGATGGGTAGAATTTGGGATAAAGAAATTATACACTAATGTTTAATAGGGATGTTTAAGTATTACTTGAAAATGAGTATGTTTGGAGATGAATGTATTTACTTTCCTATGTCTTCTTATTTCTTTTCTTTTTTTAAGTTGATGTATATTTTATTTACAATATTGTGTTAGTTTCCGGTGTACAGCAAAGTGATGCATATATATACATATATATACATGGTCTTCCCTGGTGGCTCAGACAATGAAGAATCTGCCTGCAATGCAGGAGACCAGGGTTTGATCCTTGGGTCAGGAAGATCCCCTGGAGAAGGGAACGGCTACCCACTCCAGTATTCTTGCCTGGAGAATTCCATGGACAGAGGAGCCTGGTAGGCTACAGTCCTTGGTGTTACAAAGAGTTGGACACGACTGATTGACTAATGCTTTTACTTTCATACATACACATATATTTTTTCCAATTATTTTCCATTATAGGTTATTATAAGATATTAAATGTTCCCACTCAGGGAACACACATACAGTAAATCCTTGCTGCTTATCTATTTAATATATAGTAGTATCTGTTAATCTCATACTCCTAGTTTATCACCCCCACACTTCTCCCCTTTGTTTCTTTTTTTTATACTAGGAAACCAGATTCTACTTGTATACTTATGTATCATTGCTTCCATAGGGCTACAGAAAA
The DNA here is from genome assembly GCA_022376925.1 of Tragulus kanchil. Lineage (NCBI taxonomy): Eukaryota > Metazoa > Chordata > Mammalia > Artiodactyla > Tragulidae > Tragulus > Tragulus kanchil. The sequence continues at coordinate 16,242,538 of JAIOJX010000030.1, read as the reverse complement.
ATAATATTGTTAAATTGTCTTAATGTTCTAAGTATCATAATAAGAGATTATTGGATGAGGGCTTGCATGAAGTCAGGCAACTAGTGAAATACAGAAATACAGCCACAAGAATCCCTTGATCAAGAGGGTGGGAATTTTTCAGCTGTCCTAGGAAGACTGCCAGGAGGAAACAATTATTTACTTGATATTTGAGACATGTATCATCAAGGACATATTGGTAGAAGCTGCCTCTGGCTGCTATAGAATGCTCAAGGAGAAAATTTCTGACTAGAGAATCTTGATTGTCAAGTTTCTGAGTGAGGCGTGAAAGGATTTATGATATTTATAGAATCAAGGACCCTCTCAGAGTCTTCTGTAACCTGTGGAAACCCTTTATGAAAATTGAATTTGCAATGGTATTGGTTAAAACATTAGATGGGTAGAATTTGGGATAAAGAAATTATATACTAATGTTTAATAGGGATGTTTAAGTATTACTTGAAAATGAGTATGTTTGGAGATGAATGTATTTACTTTCCTATGTCTTCTTATTTCTTTTCTTTTTTTAAGTTGATGTATATTTTATTTACAATATTGTGTTAGTTTCCGGTATACAGCAAAGTGATGCATATATATGCATATATATACATGGTCTTCCCTGGTGGCTCAGACAATGAAGAATCTGCCTGCAATGCAGGAGACCAAGGTTTGATCCTTGGGTCAGGAAGATCCCCTGGAGAAGGGAATGGCTACCCACTCCAGTATTCTTGCCTGGAGAATTCCATGGACAGAGGAGCCTGGTAGGCTACAGTCCTTGGTGTTACAAAGAGTTGGACACTACTGATTGACTAATGCTTTTACTTTCATACATACACATATATTTTTTCCAATTATTTTCCATTATAGATTATTATAAGATATTAAATATTCCCACTCAGGGAACACACATACAGTAAATCCTTGCTGCTTATCTATTTAATATATAGTAGTATCTGTTAATCTCATACTCCTAGTTTATCACCCCCACACTTCTCCCGTTTGTTTCTTTTTTTTATACTAGGAAACCAGATTCTACTTGTATACTTATGTATCATTGCTTCCATAGGGCTACAGAAAAATAATATTGTTAAATTGTCTTAATGTTCTAAGTATCATAATAAGAGATTATTGGATGAGGGCTTGCATGAAGTCAGGCAACTAGTGAAATACAGAAATACAGCCACAAGAATCCCTTGATCAAGAGGGTGGGAATTTTTCAGCTGTCCTAGGAAGACTGCCAGGAGGAAACAATTATTTACTTGATATTTGAGGCATGTATCATCAAGGACATATTGGTAGAAGCTGCCTCTGGCTGCTATAAAATGCTCAAGGAGAAAATTTCTGACTAGAGAATCTTGATTGTCAAGTTTCTGAGTGAGGCGTGAAAGGATTTATGATATTTATAGAATCAAGGACCCTCTCAAGAGTCTTCTGTAACCTGTGGAAACCCTCCTAAAAGTGATGTTCTTAGTGCATAAAGTATAACGCATACTTTAGGAAAGGAATCCTATTATAGTAAAATGTGTTCTCAGTCGCTCAGTCACGTCTGACTCATTGCGACCCCGTGGACTGTAGCCTGCCAGGCTCCTCTGTCCATGGATTTCCCAGGCAGGAATACTGGAGTCGGTTACCATTTCCTCCTCCAGGGGATATTCCTGATCCAGGGATCGAACCTGGATCTCTTGAGTCTCCTGCATTACAGGAGAATTCTTTACCACAGAGCCACTGGGGAAGGTCATATACTTACATACTTAGTATATATTATATGTATTTAAAATTCCTTCTTTAAGTGGAGTGTCTATGTATATATCCTCATAAATATTCCATATATCATTCTTAACAATGACTGGATTCCAAGAGCTTTTGTTCATGTGGTTTAACTATTGACAGTTATATTAAAAATTAAAGTAACTATATTTTTAATAACAAAAAGATTTAGTCAGAATTACATAATTTTTCATTTTTACAAATTTCTTTAAAATTTGACTCAATGGAGAAAAAAAAGTTCTCACAGCTGCTTCTACATTCAATCTTTTGTGGTATCACATAATGCAGCCTCTGGAGAACTCCACTGTAGGCTCATGAGAGACTGTAAGACAGACAGCTAGCTTCTCAGTATTTTTATGAAAATGGTTTTATCTCACATACCGCCTAAAAGGAGACTGATCCCCAGCCCACACTTTGAGGACCACTGCATGTGAAATTGTATCTTTTGTGGCTACCCCAGAGCAGCTCCCAAAACGTGGACCCCCACTTAACCCTCCTGGCCAGCTATGAGGGGAAAGTCTGGGGTCCTTTTGACATATTCTGTCTTTCTGGGTCACGTAATTTCAATTTATCTTTTCATAGGTATGCCAACATAAAAAATAACAATCCCAAATACTTTCACTTAAAGAAGAAAGTCACTCCTTTCCATTAAGAGCATCCTTGCTATTATAACATTAATGACAGTCGGTACATACAAAGAAACAGGTGTGTTCCCTTGACTAGAGAATCTTGATTGTCAAGTTTCTGAGTGAGGCGTGAAAGGATTTATGATATTTATAGAATCAAGGACCCTCTCAAGAGTCTTCTGTAACCTGTGGAAACCCTCCTAAAAGTGATGTTCTTAGTGCATAAAGTATAACGCATACTTTAGGAAAGGAATCCTATTATAGTAAAATGTGTGCTCAGTCGCTCAGTCATGTCTGACTCATTGCGACCCCGTGGACTGTAGCCTGCCAGGCTCCTCTGTCCATGGATTTCCCAGGCAGGAATACTGGAGTCGGTTACCATTTCCTCCTCCAGGGGATATTCCTGATCCAGGGATCGAACCTGGATCTCTTGAGTCTCCTGCATTACAGGAGAATTCTTTACCACAGAGCCACCGGGGAAGGCCATATACTTACATACTTAGTATATATTATATGTATTTAAAATTCCTTCTTTAAGTGGATTATCTATGTATATATCCTCATAAATATTCCATGTATCATTCTTAACAATGACTGTGGATTCTAAGAGCTTTTGTTCATGTGGTTTAACTATTGACAGTTATATTAAAAATTAAACTATATTTTTAATAACAAAAAGATTTAGTCAGAATTACATAATTTTTCATTTTTACAAATTTCTTTAAAATTTGACTCAATGGAAAAAAAAAGTTCTCACAGCTGCTTCTACATTCAATCTTTTGTGGTATCACATAATGCAGCCTCTGGAGAACTCCACTGTAGGCTCATGAGAGACTGTAAGACAGACAGCTAGCTTCTCAGTATTTATATGAAAATGGTTTTATCTCACATACCACCTAAAAGGAGATTGATCCCCAGCCCACACTTTGAGGACCACTGCATGTGAAATTGTATCTTTTGTGGCTACCCCAGAGCAGCTCCCAAAACGTGGACCCTCACTTAACCCTCCTGGCCAGCTATGAGGGTAAAGTCTGGGGTCCTTTTGACATATTCTGTCTTTCTGGGTCACGTCATTTCAATTTATCTTTTCATAGGTATGCCAACATAAAAAATAACAATCCCAAATACTTTCACTTAAAGAAGAAAGTCACTCCTTTCCATCAAGAGCATCCTTGCTATTCTAACATTAATGACAGTCGGTACATACAAAGAACAGGTTGTGTTGGCCTTGGCAGGTATGGTCTAGGTGTCACCAACAGCCATTCCCTCCTTGTCATGGTAGCAATGTCACTGAGAGTTTGACATTGGGCCTTGAAGGATGGAGTCATACATGTTGGTGATTTTTGATCGGAAGATTCCAATCATCTGTTTGCTTTGATGTCTTTCTGAACCCTGACAATAGCTAACTTTCCCGTGCTTTCCTGTTAATAAACAATGGGAGGATGCTGGCTGACAAACTTGTCTCTTCCCTTCAAGATGTCTCTGATACTTTTTCATTGGTCAACCCTAGCATGTGACCCAATCTCTTGCAGTTTCTAGTTAGCAAGAAGGGATTGTGACACTTGCCGTGTTTTTATACTTTAGGAAACAGACGATAGCTGGAATTGTCAGCAGCTAGTATGAATGATGTCACCAGTGGGCATGGGAGGTGGGGAGTTGAGAGTAGATGATCATGCAAAGAACAGAAAGATCTTGTGTAACAGTAAATCTCCTGGCTTGATCTTTTGCCAGGATCTTGTCCAATTTGAAATTATATCCAGGTGCAATTTCCCTTTAACAAAGACTCTCCTGTTCTGAAGCAAAAGATAAGGTGTATAGTGGGCTACAGTCCGTGGGGTCACAGAGAGTCAGATACGACTTATCAACTAAACCATATACCATTCCAGGAGTTTACAGTGGCAGAAACCAGTCAAGTTTCTGTGTGTGTGTGTGTGTGTGTGTGTGTGTGTGTGTGTGTGTGTGTGCTGGTCATACACTGAGCATCTGAAGCAACTCAACTCCTGTGGGAACTATATTACTTGTTTGTTGTGTGTGTTCACTCGCTTAGTCCTGTCTGACTCTTTGTGACCATATGGACTATAGGCCGCCAGGTTCCTCTCTCCATGGGATTTTTCTGGGAAAGAAGATGGTAAGTGGGTTGCCATTTCCTTCTCCAGAGGATCTTCCCAGCCCAGGAATTGAACATCTCTTGTGTCTCCTGCATTGGCAGTTGGGTTCTTTACCACTAGCACCTACTATATTACTTAGATGCCCTCCAAAAATGGCATACCCTCATATGTGGCTCTATAGAGAATATGTAATATCCTATGTATACTGCATAACCTCATATGTTGCTGATGGGAAGGTAAAATATTGTCACTACTTTGAGAAACAGTTCAGGAGTTCTTCAAAGAGTCAAAGTTACAGTTACCATAGGACCCAGAAATTCCACTCCTATGTATAGCCTCAAGAGAATTGAAAACATACCCTACATGTAAACTTGTACCTGTATATTCATAGCAGCATTGCTTATAATAGTCAAAAGTGTGACCAACTCAAATATATGTCAGTTGATGAGTGGATAAACAAAATGTCAATACAATGTAGATCATCTAACCATATGAGAGAATATATAGGGGATATCCTTGGTGTTCTAGTGGTTAAGACTCTGTGCTTCCAATGCTGAGGGTGTTGTTTCCATCTCTAGTCATCTGGGAGTAAGATCTCACATGGTACACAGTATGGCCAAAAGATTAAAAAAAAAAAAGAAAGGACTGATACCTGCAGGTGCCGATACTTGCAACAATGTGAATAAGCTTTGAAAGGGTTACAGTAAGTAAAGTTAGACACAAATGGCCTACTGATGTCACTACAGCCCTGCAAAGAATAGAAAGATCTTGTGTAACAGTAAATCTCCTGGCTTGATCTTTTGAGAGTCCAATTTGAAATTATATCCAGGTGTAATTTCCTTTAACAAAGACTCTCCTGTTCTGAAGCAAAAGATAAGGTGATAGTGGGCTACAGTCCGTGGGGTCACAGAGAGTCAGATACGACTTATCAACTAAACCATATACCATTCCAGGAGTTTACAGTGGCAGAAACCAGTCAAGTTTCTGTGTGTGTGTGTGTGTGTGTGTGTGTGTGTGTGTGTGTGTGTGTGCTGGTCATACACTGAGCATCTGAAGCAACTCAACTCCTGTGGGAACTATATTACTTGTTTGTTGTGTGTGTTCACTCGCTTAGTCCTGTCTGACTCTTTGTGACCATATGGACTATAGGCCGCCAGGTTCCTCTCTCCATGGGATTTTTCTGGGAAAGAAGATGGTAAGTGGGTTGCCATTTCCTTCTCCAGAGGATCTTCCCAGCCCAGGAATTGAACATCTCTTGTGTCTCCTGCATTGGCAGTTGGGTTCTTTACCACTAGCACCTACTATATTACTTAGATGCCCTCCAAAAATGGCATACCCTCATATGTGGCTCTATAGAGAATATGTAATATCCTATGTATACTGCATAACCTCATATGTTGCTGATGGGAAGGTAAAATATTGTCACTACTTTGAGAAACAGTTCAGGAGTTCTTCAAAGAGTCAAAGTTACAGTTACCATAGGACCCAGAAATTCCACTCCTATGTATAGCCTCAAGAGAATTGAAAACATACCCTACATGTAAACTTGTACCTGTATATTCATAGCAGCATTGCTTATAATAGTCAAAAGTGTGACCAACTCAAATATATGTCAGTTGATGAGTGGATAAACAAAATGTCAATACAATGTAGATCATCTAACCATATGAGAGAATATATAGGGGATATCCTTGGTGTTCTAGTGGTTAAGACTCTGTGCTTCCAATGCTGAGGGTGTTGTTTCCATCTCTAGTCATCTGGGAGTAAGATCTCACATGGTACACAGTATGGCCAAAAGATTAAAAAAAAAAAAGAAAGGACTGATACCTGCAGGTGCCGATACTTGCAACAATGTGAATAAGCTTTGAAAGGGTTACAGTAAGTAAAGTTAGACACAAATGGCCACATACTGTATGATTCCACTTACATGAAATATTCAGAATAGGCAAATGCATCAAAACAGGAAGTAGATTAATGGTTTCAGGAACACAGGCGAGGGCAAGATATAGCTTCTTATTAGGATGAACAAATGTTCTGGAATTAAAGATTGATGATTGCATGACTTTGTGAATATACTCAGAAACCATTGGATTGTACACTTTAAAAGATGAATGTCATGGTTTGCAAATTATATTTCAACTTTAAAAATCCAGCTTTAGTTAGGTGAAGAAGAAACACATTTTTCAAAAGATATTAGTGACTCACTGAAGCTCCAGGGAGGTTAGAGCATCAGTTTTGTATGTTATGTGGTCAGAGACTAGGCATGATTACATAGCGGCATACCCTATTGCCATTTCTCTTAGCACACGCCTGGCAACTTGCATCCCAAATCTGGGCATAGGAGGCTACCAAGTCCCTGTTCCTGCTGCCTCTGAGATGTGTCTCCCCACCATCCTGGATTCAACATGGCACTTCCTGCTTCTCTCTACTTTCTTCTGGATCACAGGCATATCTCACTGGCCATGCCCAGGCTTCTTGCCTCTACCTTGACTAAAGGGAAGACTGAACTGTGAAAGAGGGTGTCTAGCATCTTCCTTGGGGAGGCAGAGCTCTCAAAATGGGAAGCTCCTTAATTAATAGAGAAGTTTTCCTCTTTTCAAGAGAATTGAAAACATACCCTACATGTAAACTTGTACCTGTATATTCATAGCAGCATTGCTTATAATAGTCAAAAGTGTGACCAACTCAAATATATGTCAGTTGATGAGTGGATAAACAAAATGTCAATACAATGTAGATCATCTAACCATATGAGAGAATATATAGGGGATATCCTTGGTGTTCTAGTGGTTAAGACTCTGTGCTTCCAATGCTGAGGGTGTTGTTTCCATCTCTAGTCATCTGGGAGTAAGATCTCACATGGTACACAGTATGGCCAAAAGATTAAAAAAAAAAAAGAAAGGACTGATACCTGCAGGTGCCGATACTTGCAACAATGTGAATAAGCTTTGAAAGGGTTACAGTAAGTAAAGTTAGACACAAATGGCCACATACTGTATGATTCCACTTACATGAAATATTCAGAATAGGCAAATGCATCAAAACAGGAAGTAGATTAATGGTTTCAGGAACACAGGCGAGGACAAGATATAGCTTCTTATTAGGATGAACAAATGTTCTGGAATTAAAGATTGATGATTGCATGACTTTGTGAATATACTCAGAAACCATTGGATTGTACACTTTAAAAGATGAATGTCATGGTTTGCAAATTATATTTCAACTTTAAAAATCCAGCTTTAGTTAGGTGAAGAAGAAACACATTTTTCAAAAGATATTAGTGACTCACTGAAGCTCCAGGGAGGTTAGAGCATCAGTTTTGTATGTTATGTGGTCAGAGACTAGGCATGATTACATAGCGGCATACCCTATTGCCATTTCTCTTAGCACACGCCTGGCAACTTGCATCCCAAATCTGGGCATAGGAGGCTACCAAGTCCCTGTTCCTGCTGCCTCTGAGATGTGTCTCCCCACCATCCTGGATTCCACATGGCACTTCCTGCTTCTCTCTACTTTCTTCTGGATCACAGGCATATCTCACTGGCCATGCCCAGGCTTCTTGCCTCTACCTTGACTAAAGGGAAGACTGAACTGTGAAAGAGGGTGTCTAGCATCTTCCTTGGGGAGGCAGAGCTCTCAAAATGGGAAGCTCCTTAATTAATAGAGAAGTTTTCCTCTTTTTGCCTCTAAGTCATCATTCATTTATTTTCATCCATCTTTTTTATTCTTTGTCCTGTGTGAGCCTCCCATTGCAGTGGCCTCCCTTGTTGCAGAGCACTGGCTCTGGGCGAATGTGCTCCAGAGTGCTGGCTTGTAACTGGACACACTGACCCAGTTGCTCCATGGCAGGTGGGATCTTCCCAGGCCAGGGATTGAACCTCCCTTGCACTGCAAGGCAGACTCTTTGTCCACTGGACCACCAGGGAAGCCCAATAGAGAAGTTTGAATCATTATTCTATTTTTGGCTATGCTGCATGGGTTGTAGGATCCTAGATCCCTGACCAGGGAGTGAACCAGTGCCCCTGCATTAGAAGCGCTGAGTCTTAACCACAGGACTGCCAGGCAGCCCCTAGACAAGCTTTGTAGAGATGCTAAACAGTCAGAGTATGCAAATATCTAGTAGCTGTGTCTTCCCCCTTTAAGACAATATAATCTCCATTTCAATGGCATTTATCTTATTAGGATATTGGTGGGGAGGCTTATTTGAATTAGTGAAAAACAATTATACGAAGAGAATTTGAGGAGATAAAAATGGAGAGAGAAACAGTGTGATGAACCAAGCATTATTCATCTTTCACTTACTTACTCAACGAAGAGCTATATATTTAAAAATATCAGTGGACATTGGGTAGAATGCTTAGCACAGGACATACAGAGCTGAAGAAGGTGGTCAAGACTCCAGCTCTTGAGCTCTTTAGGCTACATGGACAAACAAGTATAATACAGGGTGACAAGCAAGGAAATTGGATATGAACAGGAACACAGAAAGGACAGACTGTTAGAAAAAGCCCCGCCTTCTCCTTTTATTAGCAAAGGGAGATTTCCTCATGTCCCAAGGAAAATGAAGGTCCTTTTATGGTCATTTGGGAACTGTAATAGTCTCATCCAATTGCCACCCACTTTATAGGGCCATAAATCAATCCTGGCAGAAGCTGACTACATCAACCCAGTCACCTTTGCTCAGTGCTCCTCAAGAATCACTGAAGGACGGACACTGCACATAAAAAGATACGGCTATGAGGTGAGTCCTTTCCCCTGTGGGCATGGTTCTTCGAACAAGCAGTGTCCCTTTCGTCTTGTGAATGTCCTGGTCCCCCTTACTAAGTGATCTGGGCAACCCCTACTGCTTTTCTGGACACAGACCTGATTTTTCTTCCCTTTCCACAAAGAGCAGTGGGGATGAGATAGTGCCTAGAGTCAAGGGCTGGCTAGAGAGGAGAACCGTGTGTGTGTGTGTGTGTGTGTGTGTGTGTGTGTGTGTGTGTGTGTGTGTTTGGGGGAGGGTCTCATGTGAGAATTTCCTCTCTCAGGGGGAGACACCAAGGAAAGAATAAACAGATGGGCTCCTTCTGGTTGCTAGCTGAATGCAGTGTGGATTAGGAGAAAGGTGAACTTGTCTCTTTAAACAAAGTGGGAGATGGCTTTCCATGACTGAAAGTTTTTGAAAAAATAACCGGGATTTTTATTATTCTAAAATGCTGTTTGACTCAGCAAAGCGGCTTTGGGCAGGGGGGGTTTCTAAGCAGGGAAGAATTTCTGCCTCCTATTCTATGCATGGATGACAATGGTTGCAATGGCTGGAAAACACCTGGGGTTGTGTCCAGTGTCCTGAACCTCTGGAATCACAGGTGCCAGAACTACTTCCCCAGGAGGATGAAGGAGCTGTGGAAGAGGTGTTTGCTTTTGGTTTGACGTGTGTAGAGGGGAAAATCTCCCCATGGAGAGAAATAGGATTTGAAAGAGAAGACTAACGGATGAAGAGTGTTTACTGTGATAGTGGGTCGTGGGCTGAGGGGATGAGAAACTAGTCAGCTTATTGTGAGCATATGCACCGGGTCATTCAGATTTCTTTTACTGCCTGAAATCTACCATCAGAGAGTTAGCCTCTAGCTCTTGAAACCCATCATTGTAGGAGACATCGTGGAGAGAGTAAGAATGTGTGTGCATGCTCAATTATGTCTGACTTTGCGACTCCGTAGACTGCAGCCTGCCTGGCTCCTCTGTCCCTGGAACTTTCCCAGACAAGATTACTGGAGTGGGTTGCCATTTCTTTCTCCAGGTGATCTTCCCGAACCAGAAATCCAGCCAGCATCTCCTGTGTCTCCTGCACTGGTAGGTGGATCTTTACCTACTGAGCACCTAGGAAGCCTGAGATACGGTTTGAGGTCCTTTCCCTGGGGAACAAGCAGTGTCCCTTTCGTCTTGTGAATGTCCTGGTCCCCCTTACTAAGTGATCTGGGCAACCCCTACTGCTTTTCTGGACACAGACCTGATTTTTCTTCCCTTTCCACAAAGAGCAGTGGGGATGAGATAGTGCCTAGAGTCAAGGGCTGGCTAGAGAGGAGAACCGTGTGTGTGTGTGTGTGTGTGTGTGTGTGTGTGTGTGTGTGTGTGTGTGTTTGGGGGAGGGTCTCATGTGAGAATTTCCTCTCTCAGGGGGAGACACCAAGGAAAGAATAAACAGATGGGCTCCTTCTGGTTGCTAGCTGAATGCAGTGTGGATTAGGAGAAAGGTGAACTTGTCTCTTTAAACAAAGTGGGAGATGGCTTTCCATGACTGAAAGTTTTTGAAAAAATAACCGGGATTTTTATTATTCTAAAATGCTGTTTGACTCAGCAAAGCGGCTTTGGGCAGGGGGGGTTTCTAAGCAGGGAAGAATTTCTGCCTCCTATTCTATGCATGGATGACAATGGTTGCAATGGCTGGAAAACACCTGGGGTTGTGTCCAGTGTCCTGAACCTCTGGAATCACAGGTGCCAGAACTACTTCCCCAGGAGGATGAAGGAGCTGTGGAAGAGGTGTTTGCTTTTGGTTTGACGTGTGTAGAGGGAAAAATCTCCCCATGGAGAGAAATAGGATTTGAAAGAGAAGACTAACGGATGAAGAGTGTTTACTGTGATAGTGGGTCGTGGGCTGAGGGGATGAGAAACTAGTCAGCTTATTGTGAGCATATGCACCGGGTCATTCAGATTTCTTTTACTGCCTGAAATCTACCATCAGAGAGTTAGCCTCTAGCTCTTGAAACCCATCATTGTAGGAGACATCGTGGAGAGAGTAAGAATGTGTGTGCATGCTCAATTATGTCTGACTTTGCGACTCCGTAGACTGCAGCCTGCCTGGCTCCTCTGTCCCTGGAACTTTCCCAGACAAGATTACTGGAGTGGGTTGCCATTTCTTTCTCCAGGTGATCTTCCCGAACCAGAAATCCAGCCAGCATCTCCTGTGTCTCCTGCACTGGTAGGTGGATCTTTACCTACTGAGCACCTAGGAAGCCTGAGAGTAAGAATATTCAAGTTCTAATTTAAGAAGCAGGGCCTCTCACTTTTCAAATCAGTTCCACAACTGACCACGAATAGACAAAATTCCTTAACATTCATTTCTAAATGGGGAATCATGATGTTTGCCTGATCAATCTTGATACAGGAATTTTATGGAAACATAGTCATATGAAATGTATCTCATGGGGATGAGAGTAAACCCTTGAATAATTAAGGCCAGTGGAAATACATTTGACATGTTTAAGCAACTAGGAAAGAATAGAGAATGATGAATATTTAATAAATGCCAACTTCAACCCTGAACCCCAATCCTCAACTTCATGTTGGCAAATCAACTGTAGATCTTTGTTCCTGACTCCCATTTCATAATTAAGGAGTTTTTTCTCTTGGCTTATTAAATATTAACCTAAAGCCCGACTCAGATGAAAAGCAAAGCCATGCACATAAGTAAGTGCTTGTTGACCTGGTCATGGCATTGGCCTGGGGTTGAGAAGAGCAGAGGTACAGGGGAATGGAAAGTTAAAAGAGAGGCAGAGTTAAAGAGAGAGAGAAAGAGAATTCTTTATTCATATCAATGTATAGATTGTCACTGCATAAATGTTGGTTTGGTGCAGCTGAAACCCAGAAGAGGCTGTGGGGCTGGGCATGGGAGACGTTATGAAGACCTTTGGTTACACAGCTAGAGTTTATTACATTTTTTTCCTGGATAGCCACTGATGACTTGAATACAAAAGAATGAAATGATATCGTTCATGCTCCAGAAAGATCAATTCAGTTGCAGTATGTTCAGCAAGTTTCAGGAGTAGAAAGAGTGGAAGAAAGGAGCTGGGGGGAAAGAGTGGTGATAGTTCAGGCCAGAAATAAAGACCTGAATGAAGTGTTTCCAATAGGAATGGAAAGGAAGGAATGCATTTGAAAGAAATTGCTAAAGAATGTGACTGAACTTGTAGCTGGTTGTGAGAACAGAAGAGGAGTCTAAAAAGATTTGTAGGTTTTTGAAGAAATTGTGATTCTCTTGCTGAAGGTATTAATTATTTGGGAAGGAGCCAATTTGGCAGAATTGGTTGAGCTGAGACTGGGCTATGGGGAGGGATGCTTTCATGTTTAAACAAGTTGAATTTAAGTTCATGGGAAATCCAAATGAGACAGAAAATAAACAGTTGAATATATGAATCCAAATCTCTGAGCTAGAAATACAGGTTGGATTGTCCTCAGATATTATATGAAGTCACAAGAGTGATGGAGATTGCTAAAGGAAATACAGGGAATGTCAACATGTCATGAAATAGGAGACTACAAAGAAAATTGAAAAGAAGCCAGAAAAGTAGATGGGAAATTAAAATGGGGTGATACCAAATTACCCAAAGCTGAAGGCTTTTACTGAGAAGGGAGTGGTTGATAGGGCTCAGTGATTAAGGTAGAGCTCATTGTATTCAGCAGCTAAACCGCTAGTCACCTAGGCAGGAACAGTTTTAGTGGAATGCAAAAAAAAAAAAAAAATCCAAAATCCATGTTAGTGATATATGCAGAAGGTAATGCAGACAACGTGGAATTATCTTTTTGGAAAGTTATCAAGAAAGAAAAAAAGAAAAGTTATAATGGCATAGAGAAGAATACAAAGTCTTCAATAGAGTTTAGGGTGAACTTTTTTGGCCAGTCCAATATTTATGAGGGGAAAGAGCAAATTCAGAAGAGGTTGATAATATAAGAGAGAAGAAACATAACTGTTGGAGTACGATTTTTGAAAAATTCCAAGGCTCTGAGATCTAGGGAATAGATACTAGGATTACACTAGGATAAGAAAGGGGAAAACTCTCCCATTGCAAACAGAGGGGAAAAGACCAGAACTTACCCACATAGGGATAATTTTTATAGAAAATCTTGAGTTGAAAATAAGGGAGATGAACTATTTGCTGTAAAATGGTCATCTTATCTGTGATGTTGGAGATAATATTGGCTGATAATAAGCATGCAGGTGACAGAGGCTGGGCTCAAAAAGCGAGGTCAGTGTTTGAAATCTCTGCTGTGAGAAATGAGAAGAGCTGGCGTGACTGTCAGCCTTGAGGTCCAGGATGTGTGGAAGACTGTGAATTCAGTGACATTGACATTGGGTCAAGTGCACAAACCTAGAAGGCAGATGTTTGGGTGGGTGGTTCGTTACCATATAGCAGATAGGGAGCAAGGAAGATGAGTGCCATAATAGATATTGAGCTCTAGGTGAGTTAGCGAGGAAAGCCAGGAGGGGCTAAGAACTGAAAAGGATATGAAAGAGAACAGAAGCTTTAATGGGATTAGAGAACAAAGGAACAATACAAATAAGAAGTTAAAAAGATATGAGCTTCTGACAATATATGTGCATGTATATTTTATATATCTGACTAGTAAATAGGAAGTGGACTTAAGAAGTGGAACAATTCTGGGAGGTGATAAATTAAAGGGTACAACCAATGTATGGAATGATGGGAATGCAGTGGTGGTGAGTCACTGAAGTTCATGGTTGTCATGGAATCGTGAGACATATATATATATATATATATATATATATATAATAAATGTTAATTACATATGTAGTGCCTATAGTTAGAGCAGACAAGTTAGAATACCTCCAGAATCTGACCTCATTTGTAGATGAGGCAACACACATCCAGATAGTTGAAATACTCATTAGTCAGTATGAAGACTAAGACAAGAATTGAAGTTCCTTGATTCCTAGTTCAGTTCACACCCTCCAAAATAACCAAACACTTTAAAACTTGCACCTATGGCTGATGTTAACAGCTTGGGTCTATGCTCCATCTTTAGAGCTACTGTGAGCCACTAAATTTACATAGATTTGTGTGCCATGACCATATAAGCAAACATTATTGCTAAAGATCAGGATTAGCTTAATTTTTGTTACCAGTCTTAAAAGGCTTAGTGAGCTCTAAGCAGTTAAACATCTGAGCATCACCGGCATGGGGATTGGAATAAGAAGACTTGGATCCAGGTTTTGCTACCTTTCCCTCCCTGAGTGGACCTTCCTCCCTCTGACCAGGCAGGGTGTGAAGATAAGGTTGCATCTAGAAGGGCTCTGTGAGCCATCTCAACTCTTCATCTCTTTCTCCCATGCTCTATTCCACTTCTCCCTCATTCCCTCCCTTCTTTCTGTCTGATATATTTTTCTTAGACAGTAATCAATCCTTCTGCAAACAAAAAAAGGCAAGAGTCCTACAGGTGTTGCATGCACTGACAAAAGTTACTTGGAGACACTGCGATGAGTGGGAATAGATACTGTCTGGACCATGTAAAGAGGAACACTGACAGTCAAGCCAACTTGCACAGAGTTTACATTCTAATCAGGATGCCTAGATACTCTTTTGGATGGATGGGGTTTTACCGTTTAATCCTGTTATCTGTGTCCATCTAGATGGCGAAGAAGCTTAGTGTACTGGAAGTCCTTCTGATCATCTTCATCCTAATTGTAGTCGCCATAGATATCCTCCTTCTGCTTCTTCTAGTGGAGAAGGCTTCAGGTAAGGGAGACGTTGTGGTGGCTGGATTGGTAGGACTGGACCAGAAGTCCCCTCTGGATGCCAAAGACATCCTATTATCTCTTCATTTTCAGCATACCACCACACACATTTTCAAATGATGTGTTCTTTTTCTGCAGCTTAACCTTGAACGTTAGTGATATTCAAGAGCTCCCAAGTTCCATGTGATGCAATTTTAACCAAATGCAAACTGAGGTTCATTAGAAGCCTGTCCTTCAACCTAGTGTTATGAATGAAATAATAGAATCTTCAAGAAGAAAGAATAGTAAAAGTGCTCAGTCCCTTTACATTATGAAAAAGGAAATCGGGTTACAGGGGAGTTAAGGACTGATTAATTTGGCCTAAATATGTCAATTACAATTCACTGTCAATTATAATTTATATTCTGATTAAATACCTATGATTTATTCATAGATACCAACTTCTTCTCTCACAGCAAAATCCCATAGAATGCCTTCTTCCCCCATGCAAGCCACCAGGGAAGCCTTCCATACACACATTACACTTTGAATAATAATGTACACAATACAAAATTTTTTTCTTAAAGTGAATTTGAGGTCTATTTTGTTTGATAAAGCTCACTTTATCAATGTAGATTTAGCATGTAGTGAAAAAAAAAATCCATTACCAATAGGAGAATCCTACCTATTCAGTCTCTTTTCACCACTCTTCACAGTAAACATTAAGGGACAATTATGACCTTGTAAGATAATATGAAATATATACAGGATCCATTTCCATAGTGCAGGGGTTATCATGTTTGCCTCACACTTGAAAGGTCACACATAAAACAGACTTTCTTTAGATTTCCCAGGTGGTGCTAGTGGTGAAGAACTTGCCTGCCAATGAGTTAGACATAAGAGGTGAGGGTTTGATCCCTGGGTTGGGAAGATCCTCTGGAGAAGGAAATGGTAGTCTACTCCAATTTTCTTGCCTGGAGAATCCCATGGACAGAGGAACCTGACAGGTTACAGTTCATGGAGTCTTAAAGAGTCAGACATGATTGTAGTGCTCACCACATGAAGACTATAACTCAAAATAGATCAAAATGTAAGAGTCCAAACTATAGAACTTTAAGAAAAACATATGCATAAATATAAATTTTTGTTTCTTTGGATTAGGTAACAGGTTCTTAGATATGATATGCCCCCAAAGCCCATAGCAACCAAAAAAAGCAAATTGGACTTTAGAATCAAAAAATGTTGTGCTGGGCTTCCCTGGTGGTCCAGTGGGGAAAGAGTCCACCTTGCAGTGCAAGGGGCACCAGTTAGATCCCTGCCTGGGAAGATCCCACATGTCACGGAGCAGCTGAAATAGTGTGTCCAAATACGAGCCAGCGCTCTAGAGCACATGCACCCAGAGCCGGTGCCCAGCAACAAGAGAAGCCACTGCCATGGCAGGCCCACACAAGCCAAAGAATAAAGATAGATGAAAATAAATAAATTAAAAGCATTAAAAAATAAAAATAAATGTTTAAAAAATTTTTTGTGCTTCAAAGGACAATCCACTAAAAGGGGAACAGATTTGCAAGTGACATGCCTGAAAATGATCTAGCATTCAGAATACATGAAGAGATCTTGCAATTCAAAATCAGAAATAATCAAATTTTTAAAACAAGTAAAGTATTTAACAGACATTTCTTCATGGAAGGTCTATAAATGGTCAAGAAGCCATGAAAAATAGTCAGTATCATCAGTTTTTTCAGAAATTCAAGTCAAAATGAACCACCCTTTACACTCACTAAGATGTCTATTTTTATAGCAAGTGTTGTCAGGTATGTGAAAAAATTGAGACCCTCATTCATTGCTGGTTAGAATGTAGAGTAGTATGGACACTTTGGAAAAGAATTTATCAGTTCCTCAAAAAATTAAAGTTAACCATATTACTTAGTAATTCAGCTTCTAGGTATATAATGAGAATTTAAAGCATACGTTCACACAAAAAATTGCACATGAATGTTTGTAGCAGAATTTTGTGAAATGGTCAATAAGTAAAAACAATCCAAATGTACATTAACTGATGAATAGCTTTTGAGAAGTGTTATATTCATACAATGGAATAGAATGCAGTCACAAAAATGAGCAGAGTACTATCATACACTGCAAGATGAATGAACCTGGAAAATTATGCCAGGTGGGAGAAACCAGGTATAAAAGGCCACATATTTTATGATTCGGTTTATATGGAAGTGGTCAGAATAGGCAGATCCATAGAGACAAAAAGGAGACTCATGTTTACCGGGGACTGGGAGAAGAGGGGAATGGGAAGTGACTAATTGGTATGTGGTTTCTTTTGGGGTGATGAAAAAAATTTCTGAAATTAGATGGCCATGGTTGTATGACCTTGAAAATTCTACAAGCCATTGAATTGTGCACTTTAAACACGTGAGTTTTATGGTATGCAAATTGTATCTACTCCCCTCAACCAAAACAAAAAGTAAATGTGCTGAACCCTTGGAGAAATGTTAAACATTCTATACAAATGTGGATACCAGCTGCTAGGGATCACTGACTGAAGAACCGGCTGAAAGTCTAGGACTGCTTCTTCCCTGGGACTTTGAGTAGACTGCACATCCTCAGCTTTGTCCTCTAATTTCTCTGCAGCTGACTCATTTGTTCCTGAGTGCCCAGAAATACCCGAATCAGAAAGGATAGACTGCGCCCCTGGCCAGGAGGTGACACAGGTCAGAGAAAAAGGGTTGCTGGGTTTTATTGAAAAGAGATGAGGATGTGCGGTGAGGAGAGGGTGGGGATAGCATGGGTCATGAGCCTCTGGCTTGTTTGGAGTTCTTTCTTTCTTGCCTGATGAAATAAACAGCAACACTAAGGAAGTCAGGGAAACAGCCAAGGGTACAAGGAAGAGGAGGAGGAACTAGCAAACGGGTTAGACCGTGGGATCTAAAGTCCAGAGAAGAGGGAGAGGTCTCAGTGCTGCCGAATGTGTCCTAGGGTGATTCCAAGGACAGCCATGGAGAGGTTAATGTTTGAGGGCTTAACTTTGCATTCCTTGAGAATAGAGGCCACCAAGCATGTACAAATGACTGAGTCACTTGTAGAAATTGTTATAACAAGAATCTTCTGAAATCATGTTATTGGCAAACCATTCTAATAAACATGTGCTACAAAACAGATTTCCTACTTGAGTAGCTTCCATAAGAATATCAACTACTGGAATTCTTCTTAGTTGTGACTTAATGACTCTACCATAAAGGTGTACGTATTTACATGCGTTTCCTTTTCTCATATTCTATAATCTATACCCCATAATATCCTATTGGGGTATTAATTAGGACTGCATCAAATTTAAGGTTTAGTTTAGGTAAAAATGACATAATTTTAAATCTTCCCATTTTAAAAACATATTCATTGCAACATCTCTCCAGTTCAACTCTTTATAATGTTTATTTTTCAACTGTCTTCATACATATCTTGTTATAGATGCATTATGAAATTTTTTCCTAGATATTTCATATATGTAGTTTTGTTGTAAATGTAATTTATTATATTTTCTAACTGGTGCTTCTTTTATTGCTAATGATTATCTTATATTTATTATATTTATTTTATGTTATATTGATTTATTTATATTATATTAGACTATATTAATTATATAATTTGACCAACTTAAATTTCCTATTGTTTTTAAAGTGATTTCTGTAACTCTTTCTATTAGTATTAATTATATATGAGCTTCCCTGGTGGCTCAGACAGTAAAGGATACACCTGCCAATGCAGGAGACCTGGATTTGATCCCTGTTTTGGGGAGGTGCCCTGGAGAAGGGCATGACAACAAACTCCAGCATTCTTGCCTGGAGAATTCCATGGACAGAGAAGCCTGGTAGGCTACATTCCATGGGATTGCAAAGAATCAGACATGACTGAACAACTAATGCAAAAACCTAGTTATATCCTAGGCAAGTAATCATACACAACAATGAAATTTCCAGTTCATGGAATATGTATGTGTTTATCTTATGTCATATTTCAAAAAGGGTTTTCTCAAAGTATTTCCCCCTAGCATTGAATATGAGTTCTTTTGCTCTACGCCTTCACCTATTCTTGGTATTTTTTCTTTTTCAATATAACTATTTTGTGGTTTTAATTTGTATGTCCTCATGACTAATGAAGTTAGACACTTTTTCATAAGCTGATTGGCTAGATGGATAATCATATCTGTGAAGTTTCTTTTCCATTTCCTTTTTTTTCCAGTTTTTTTATATTGAGTTATTCACATTTTCTTTTTTCTATGCAGTATTTATGTATTCCAGATGCAAATCTTTTGTTTATATAAATTTTAAATATCTCCTGTGCTGTGGTTTGACTTTTAATGTTCTTCATAGTGATATTTCATGAAAAAGTTTTTAATTTTAACGAAACTACTTTATCAAATTTAAATAGTGCATTTTGTATTCTATTTAAAAATTCTTGCTTACTCCAAGGTTAGACAAATATATTCCTATTTTGTTTGCTAAAAGCATTGTTTTATCATCCACACTGAGATCTTAAAATCAATCTAGAGTCGGCTTCTGTGTATGGTGTCAGGTAGGAGTTCAGAATATTTTTTTTGAATTGAGTTTCTAATAGACACATCTCTGCTGATTGAAATCACCGTCTTTCCCCCTTGGCATTGTAATGCCATCTTTACTATAAATTATATGTCTTTATATGTATGGATCTATTTCTGGAGTCTCTGTTTTGTTCTACTGTTACTTTGTCTCTCTTTTGGTGATAGCACACAGCCCTCATTATTACTCTAGCTTTGTAGTAAGTCTTAGGGCTGCCCTGGTCCTGGTGACTCAGCGGTAAAAAAATCTGCCTGCAGAGCAGGAGACCTAGAAATGTGGCTTGATTCCTGGGTCAGGAAGATCCCCTGGAGGAGGAAATGGCAACCCACTCCAGTGTTCTTGCCTGGAGAATCCCATGGACAGAGGAGCCTGGTGCGCCACAGTCCACGGGGTCACAAAAGAGTCTGGACACAAGTGAGTGACTGAACAACAACAACCTAGTAAGCTTTGATAGGTAGTTGTATAAATTCTCCAGATTATTCTTATGTTTCTTCAAGATTTCCCAGCTTATTTTTGACCCTTTAGGTTTCTGAATAAATTTTAGAATCAGCCTGTCGGCTTCCTCATAAAACCTACCAGAATATTGATTCTGATCATGTAAAATTCATAGATTAATTTTGGGAGAATTGCCATCTTTATAAGAGTGAATATCCATATCCTAATCCATAAAAATGATATATCCCTCTATTTATTAAGATTTTTAGTTTTGAAATTTTTGGCATAGAGGACTCGAAAATTTTTTCCAAAATTGTTCTAAGTCCTATATGTTGATTATATTTAAATATTATTTTTAATTTTCTACTAAGCTATTGTTGGCATATAGATTTTAAATTGATTTTTAAAAATATTGATCTTGTAGCAGAAATCATACTAAGTTTACTTATTAATTCTTCTAGTTTGTCTATACACACGTGGATTTTCCATATACATCAATGTTACCTGTAGGGACTTCCCTGATGGTCCAGTGGTTAGGATCTTGCCTTCCAATGCAGGGGGTGCAAGCTCAATCCCTGGTTGGGGAGCTGAGATCCCACATGCCTCACAGGCAAAAAAGTAAGACATAAAACAGAAGCGACACTGTAACAAATTCAAAAAAGAATTAAAAGAAACATTGTTACCTGTAAATAATGATCATTAAGATTTTCTGAAATGTGCATTTCATTTTTCTCCTGTAACACTAAGGATGATTTTTCATTCTGATTTTTGATAGTTTGAAATATTTTATCTGAAAAGCAATAGGCATCTATAGTAGGCTTTAGAGAAAGGAAACTTCTGGAGACTGATTTTAAATAAACATAAGAAGTAACTTTGAAGTAAAATGTTAACCCTAAAAGAGGAATCTCTGATTTTGGAAGAAGCTGGCTACACGTCAGTCACAAAATTAAAGCATCTATTACAGACTGTACTGAAAAAAATCCTTGTATCAAATGGAAGTTGAGTAAGAGAGTTTCCAAGTCAATTTTCAATTCTCAAGTTTTATTAGTCAGTCATTTCTGAGTGCAAAATGACATGAAAATTTATGTGGAAGATAACTGGAGAGCACTCTTTAGAAAAGGTTGGTAGCAAGGAAAGAGTAGAGATAGAGAGACTTGTTACGAGTCAACTGCCATAATCCAGGTGTGAGTTTATGAGGATCTGTGTTGCTGTGTGACTATGGAAACCAGAAAGAAGGAGAAATGTATATTTCAAAGGTTTCACTTTTAATGTCTGGGATACAGGAAGTGCCTTAAAACTGAGATAAAATGTTAGGGCAGAGTGCACGCGAAAGTCTTCTGTTTATCTGAGTGTACTGGATTTCTTGTCTGTCTGTTTTTTTTTAAATAGAGCTTGACAGACTTTGGAACAATTCATGGCAATGTAATTGTTGCATTTTATATTTAAATTTTTGCTATTGTTGGCATATAGATTTTAAATTGATTTTTAAAAATATTGATCTTATAGCAGAAATCATACTAAGTTTACTTATTAATTCTCCTAGTTTGTCTATACACACATGGATTTTCCATATACAGCAATGTTACCTGTAGGGACTTCCCTGATGGTCCAGTGGTTAGGATCTTGCCTTCCAATGCAGCGGGTGCAAGCTCAATCCCTGGTTGGGGAGCTGAGATCCCACATGCCTCACAGGCAAAAAAGTAAGACATAAAACAGAAGCGACACTGTAACAAATTCAAAAAAGAATTAAAAGAAACATTGTTACCTGTAAATAATGATCATTAAGATTTTCTGAAATGTGCATTTCATTTTTCTCCTGTAACACTAAGGATGATTTTTCATTCTGATTTTTGATAGTTTGAAATATTTTATCTGAAAAGCAATAGGCATCTATAGTAGGCTTTAGAGAAAGGAAACTTCTGGAGACTGATTTTAAATAAACATAAGAAGTAACTTTGAAGTAAAATGTTAACCCTAAAAGAGGAATCTCTGATTTTGGAAGAAGCTGGCTACATGTCAGTCACAAAATTAAAGCATCTATTACAGACTGTACTGAAAAAAATCCTTGTATCAAATGGAAGTTGAGTAAGAGAGTTTCCAAGTCAATTTTCAATTCTCAAGTTTTATTAGTCAGTCATTTCTGAGTGCAAAATGACATGAAAATTTATGTGGAAGATAACTGGAGAGCACTCTTTAGAAAAGGTTGGTAGCAAGGAAAGAGTAGAGATAGAGAGACTTGTTACGAGTCAACTGCCATAATCCAGGTGTGAGTTTATGAGGATCTGTGTTGCTGTGTGACTATGGAAACCAGAAAGAAGGAGAAATGTATATTTCAAAGGTTTCACTTTTAATGTCTGGGATACAGGAAGTGCCTTAAAACTGAGATAAAATGTTAGGGCAGAGTGCACGCGAAAGTCTTCTGTTTATCTGAGTGTACTGGATTTCTTGTCTGTCTGTTTTTTTTTTTTTTAAATAGAGCTTGACAGACTTTGGAACAATTCATGGCAATGTAACTGACCTTTTGAACTTTAAAGATCTCAGTCTCAGAGGTAGCGTGCATGCATGTGTGATAAGTTGCTTCAGTCATGTCTGACTCTTTGTGACCCTCTGATCTGTAGCCCACCAGGCTCCTCTGTCCTCAGGATTCTCCAGACGAGAATGCTGGAGTGGGTTGCCATGCCCTCCTGCAGGGGATCTTCCTGACTGAGGGATTCAACCTGCGTCTCCTGCAGTTCCTTTGCTGCAGATGGATTCTTTACAGCTAAGCCCCCAGAGAAGCCGTTCAGAGGTAGCAGGGCTACTTAAATGTCTCTCTCAGATTTAGGAATATCAATTACCCAGAAGTTATGCAGAATCCTCAAACTCTTTCTCCAATGATCTCTTCCAATCTCTTTTGAATTTAAAGAGGATGAGGCAGGAATATAAGTTATATATGTGGAGAATTTGTAAGTACATTTAAGGTGATTATAAAGCTGTAGTGTAATTTCCTTGTTTATAATAGGCATGAAAAGCTGATTAGTTATGTTTATTTATTTTTAACTGGAGGATAATTGCTTACAATATTGTGTTGGTTTCTGCCATACATCAATATGAATCAGTCACAGGCATACATATTTATATTGTGGGTTTTTTTCAGAACAATTACATTAGATACTAGCATCTCAAATATGTTTCAAATGAATAATATTGTAAAATATTCTTTGTTTTTTAAGTCACAAAATCTATACTTGAGTAAGAGAGTTTCCAAGTCAATTTTCAATTCTCAAGTTTTATTAGTCAGTCATTTCTGAGTGCAAAATGACATGAAAATTTATGTGGAAGATAACTGGAGAGCACTCTTTAGAAAAGGTTGGTAGCAAGGAAAGAGTAGAGATAGAGAGACTTGTTACGAGTCAACTGCCATAATCCAGGTGTGAGTTTATGAGGATCTGTGTTGCTGTGTGACTATGGAAACCAGAAAGAAGGAGAAATGTATATTTCAAAGGTTTCACTTTTAATGTCTGGGATACAGGAAGTGCCTTAAAACTGAGATAAAATGTTAGGGCAGAGTGCACGCGAAAGTGTTCTGTTTATCTGAGTGTACTGGATTTCTTGTCTGTCTGTTTTTTTTTTTTTTAAATAGAGCTTGACAGACTTTGGAACAATTCATGGCAATGTAACTGACCTTTTGAACTTTAAAGATCTCAGTCTCAGAGGTAGCGTGCATGCATGTGTGATAAGTTGCTTCAGTCATGTCTGACTCTTTGTGACCCTCTGATCTGTAGCCCACCAGGCTCCTCTGTCCTCAGGATTCTCCAGACGAGAATGCTGGAGTGGGTTGCCATGCCCTCCTGCAGGGGATCTTCCTGACTGAGGGATTCAACCTGCGTCTCCTGCAGTTCCTTTGCTGCAGATGGATTCTTTACAGCTAAGCCCCCAGAGAAGCCGTTCAGAGGTAGCAGGGCTACTTAAATGTCTCTCTCAGATTTAGGAATATCAATTACCCAGAAGTTATGCAGAATCCTCAAACTCTTTCTCCAATGATCTCTTCCAATCTCTTTTGAATTTAAAGAGGATGAGGCAGGAATATAAGTTATATATGTGGAGAATTTGTAAGTACATTTAAGGTGATTATAAAGCTGTAGTGTAATTTCCTTGTTTATAATAGGCATGAAAAGCTGATTAGTTATGTTTATTTATTTTTAACTGGAGGATAATTGCTTACAATATTGTGTTGGTTTCTGCCATACATCAATATGAATCAGTCACAGGCATACATATTTATATTGTGGGTTTTTTTCAGAACAATTACATTAGATACTAGCATCTCAAATATGTTTCAAATGAATAATATTGTAAAATATTCTTTGTTTTTTAAGTCACAAAATCTATACTTGTATATATTCCTTTAATAACCAAGATTCAGACATAGTTATGTACAGAACAAAACAGGAGAGTTTTCTACTTCAAAATCACCTGCCCAGAATCAGGTCGATAGCCTAATATGTATCCTTCTCTTGATCTTCTGTGCTTTTGCCTATGTCTGCATTTTGTTGTTGCCCAGTTGCCAAGTCGCATCTGACACTTTGTGACCCCACAGCCTGCAGCACATCAGGCTTCCCCATTCCTCATCATCTTCTGGAATTTGCCCAAGTTCATATCCAATGAATCGGTGATGCCATCCAACCGTCTTATCCTCTGTCACCCTCTTCTCCTTCTGCCCTCAGTCTTTCCCAGCATCAGGGTCTTTTCCAGTAAGTCAGTTGTTATCATGTGGCCAAAGTATTGGAGCCTCAGCTCCAGCATCAGTCCTTCTAATGAATATTCACGGTTAATTTCCTTTAGGATTGACTGGTGTGATCTTGCTTTCAAGGAGTCTCAAGCATTACAGTTTGAAAGCATCAATTCTTCAGCACTCTGCCTTCTTTATTGTCTAGCTTTCACATCCATACATGACTACGGGAAAGACCATAGCCTTGACCGGACAGACCTCTGTCAATAAAGTGATTTCTTTGCTTTTTAACACACTGTCTAGGTTTGTCATAGCTTTCCTGCCAAGAAGCAATCATGTTCTAATTTCATGGCTGCAGTCACAGTTAAATAAACAGGGTGACAATAAACAACTTTATCATCCTAAATTTTTAGTGAAGTTAATTTCCTTGTTTTTTTAATTTAGGGGAAAATGAAAGTGGGGCATTTAAGGTGATTATAAAGCTGTAGTGTAATTTCCTTGTTTATAATAGGCATGAAAAGCTGATTAGTTATGTTTATTTATTTTTAACTGGAGGATAATTGCTTACAATATTGTGTTGGTTTCTGCCATACATCAATATGAATCAGTCACAGGCATACATATTTATATTGTGGGTTTTTTTCAGAACAATTACATTAGATACTAGCATCTCAAATATGTTTCAAATGAATAATATTGTAAAATATTCTTTGTTTTTTAAGTCACAAAATCTATACTTGTATATATTCCTTTAATAACCAAGATTCAGACATAGTTATGTACAGAACAAAACAGGAGAGTTTTCTACTTCAAAATCACCTGCCCAGAATCAGGTCGATAGCCTAATATGTATCCTTCTCTTGATCTTCCTGTGCTTTTGCCTATGTCTGCATTTTGTTGTTGCCCAGTTGCCAAGTCGCATCTGACACTTTGTGACCCCACAGCCTGCAGCACATCAGGCTTCCCCATTCCTCATCATCTTCTGGAATTTGCCCAAGTTCATATCCAATGAATCGGTGATGCCATCCAACCGTCTTATCCTCTGTCACCCTCTTCTCCTTCTGCCCTCAGTCTTTCCCAGCATCAGGGTCTTTTCCAGTAAGTCAGTTGTTATCATGTGGCCAAAGTATTGGAGCCTCAGCTCCAGCATCAGTCCTTCTAATGAATATTCACGGTTAATTTCCTTTAGGATTGACTGGTGTGATCTTGCTTTCCAAGGGAGTCTCAAGCATTACAGTTTGAAAGCATCAATTCTTCAGCACTCTGCCTTCTTTATTGTCTAGCTTTCACATCCATACATGACTACGGGAAAGACCATAGCCTTGACCGGACAGACCTCTGTCAATAAAGTGATTTCTTTGCTTTTTAACACACTGTCTAGGTTTGTCATAGCTTTCCTGCCAAGAAGCAATCATGTTCTAATTTCATGGCTGCAGTCACAGTTAAATAAACAGGGTGACAATAAACAACTTTATCATCCTCCTTTCTCAATCCTGAACCAGTCAGTTGTGGTATTTCTATACTTTCCACATATATTTATATATTTTTGGTTTTAACATAAATTTTGTGGTACTATATAGCTTATTTTATAACTTGCTTTTTAAATTTAGGGCATTATTATATATTTTAAAAATTGCTGGAGATGATCATTTTTTGGGGGGGTCAGCATGAACTATATTGAAAAGATTTCTTAATTTTGAACTACTGTAGTGTTCTTGGAAGATCCTTACTTGACTATTATGCATTAATCCGTTTAATACCCTAATGACTTCATATGGAATTATAACCCATCATAAACTCTTCTTTGAGTAAACTTGATTACAAATAAATAGTTGACCTGTATTTTCTTTCCTCCATTTCATGTAATGCTCATTCTGTGCTGTGGATACAGGATGTCTGCAGTCAGAGATATAAGTGCTGCTGGAAACCTGTGCCAGATACTTCGGTCCCCTGGTGCTTCTTCCCCAGGAACTGGGGCTATGAAGTCACCAACTGGGTTAAAAATACAAGCACAGGTGAGCACAGCTCTCATGTTGCCCCAGGGGATCACTTTGTGTGGACCAGATAAGTTAACGGCAAAATAAAGACTGAACACTTCTCTGTCTCCTTCCCTGACCTCTAGTGTATGCTGCCCAGTTGAAGAGGCTGCCATCACCATCTCTGTTTGAATATGATGTTATCGATACCCTCTTCACGGCTGAACATCAGACACCCAATCGTTTCCATTTTAAGGTTAGTTTGATAGTTATCACTGACGACATCTCTGCAGAGGGTGGAGCCTCCGCCCTGGGGTCAGGTCACTCTCCTTTGTACAGCTCTGGAGGTAGGAGGCGCCTCTGCCTCTCTGCAGACTCTCCCCATGGGATAGACAGGTTGATGTTTATTTGTTGGAGAAAGCATGACTGGTGGATTTCATTTTCAAATCTGAAAACAGGGGTCTGGAGGTAGGAGGCGCCTCTGCCTTTCTCTGAGACTCTCCCACCTCTGTCAATAAAGTGATTTCTTTGCTTTTTAACACACTGTCTAGGTTTGTCATAGCTTTCCTGCCAAGAAGCAATCATGTTCTAATTTCATGGCTGCAGTCACAGTTAAATAAACAGGGTGACAATAAACAACTTTATCATCCTCCTTTCTCAATCCTGAACCAGTCAGTTGTGGTATTTCTATACTTTCCACATATATTTATATATTTTTGGTTTTAACATAAATTTTGTGGTACTATATAGCTTATTTTATAACTTGCTTTTTAAATTTAGGGCATTATTATATATTTTAAAAATTGCTGGAGATGATCATTTTTTGGGGGGGTCAGCATGAACTATATTGAAAAGATTTCTTAATTTTGAACTACTGTAGTGTTCTTGGAAGATCCTTACTTGACTATTATGCATTAATTCGTTTAATACCCTAATGACTTCATATGGAATTATAACCCATCATAAACTCTTCTTTGAGTAAACTTGATTACAAATAAATAGTTGACCTGTATTTTCTTTCCTCCATTTCATGTAATGCTCATTCTGTGCTGTGGATACAGGATGTCTGCAGTCAGAGATATAAGTGCTGCTGGAAACCTGTGCCAGATACTTCGGTCCCCTGGTGCTTCTTCCCCAGGAACTGGGGCTATGAAGTCACCAACTGGGTTAAAAATACAAGCACAGGTGAGCACAGCTCTCATGTTGCCCCAGGGGATCACTTTGTGTGGACCAGATAAGTTAACGGCAAAATAAAGACTGAACACTTCTCTGTCTCCTTCCCTGACCTCTAGTGTATGCTGCCCAGTTGAAGAGGCTGCCATCACCATCTCTGTTTGAATATGATGTTATCGACACCCTCTTCACGGCTGAACATCAGACACCCAATCGTTTCCATTTTAAGGTTAGTTTGATAGTTATCACTGACGACATCTCTGCAGAGGGTGGAGCCTCCGCCCTGGGGTCAGGTCACTCTCCTTTGTACAGCTCTGGAGGTAGGAGGCGCCTCTGCCTCTCTGCAGACTCTCCCCATGGGATAGACAGGTTGATGTTTATTTGTTGGAGAAAGCATGACTGGTGGATTTCATTTTCAAATCTGAAAACATGGGGTCAAGAATTAGACGCTGGGGCTTCCCTGATGGTCCATGGGTAAGGACACTGCCTTGCAGTGCAAGGGGCACTGGTTTGATCCCTGGCCTGAGAAGGTCCCACGTGCCACTGGTCCGATGTGTCCAATTACCGAGCCGGAGCTCTGGAGCGCATGCGCCCAGAGCCAGTGCTCTACGACAACAGAGGCCACTGTGATGGGAGGCCCACAGGAGCCAAAGAACAAAGATGGATGGAAAATGGATGGATGAAAGACCAATAGAAGTGGCCTACCCGCCCCTCTCCCTCCCCAACTCGCCCTCCCCCTGCAAAAAAAGAATTAGACGCTGTTGTTTACTGGGGGTTATTTGAGAGTGAAAATCCTTTGTAAAAGTTCTAAAAGGAAGTATTCCTTCTGTTTTCCCATCTGACAGATCACTGATTTCAATAACATGCGCTATGAAGTCTCCCATGAAAATGTGAAGGCGTTTGATGGGAATGCTAATAGTTCCAATTTGAGCTATCGTGTCGAAGTCATTCATAAACCCTTCAGTATCAAAATAATGAGGACCAGCAACCAAAAAGTCTTGTAAGCTTTTTAACGTTCTTTGTGTATCTTTGAATATACTTTACAGGGAGTGGCATACATTCTGACTTAACTGTGGGTAGGTGAAGAGACAAATGAGATTTAGGAAAATGTTTGCATATCAAAATGTCAGGGCTTCCCTGGTGGTCCAGTGGGTAAGGACACCGCCTTGCAGTGCAAGGGGTGCCCTTTGATCTCTGGCCTGGGAAGATCCCACATGTCGCAGAGCAGCTGGATCAACGTGTCCAATTACTAAGCTGAAGCTCTGGGATGCATGCGCCCAGAGCCGGTGCTCTGTGACAACAGAGGCCAGTGCGATGGGAGGCCCATATGGACCAAAGAACAAAGATGGATGAAAAATAGATAAATGAAAGACCAATAGAAGTGGCCCGCCTGTCCCCCTCCCTCCCCAACCCCCGCCAACCCCCCCCCCCCCGCCCGCCAAAAGTGATCTTTAAAAAAAAAAAATTGTCAAAGCTTTTACTGTAAGTCATTAACACTGGTAATCTATCATGACAGCAGAACAAAGAATACTGAAACATAATATGCTCATTTGCTCAGTTATGTAAATACTCTTGTGATTCATGTATATTTTAAAAGAGGTAATGTTATTTTGGATTGCCATTTACAATGGAACTCAACTTCACTATTTATCATTCTGAAGTATTATTTTCTGAGAAACTTACCAACAAGCACCTAACAGCAACTTAAACTCAAATCATAAATTGGACTGGAGAGAATTCAAGGATAATGTCAGTGAAACCTGTATGCAAATCCTGGTCCATGTGAATCACCACTCAGCTGTGTGATCCTAGACAAATTACCGCACCTCTTCAGCCTCCATTTCCTGGAATCAAAATAGCCACTGTGGCTGTGTGTGTTGAGAACCATTTGTAAAACATCCAGCGAGGTGCCTGGCAGAGTGCTCATGGAAGCAGATAGATGAGGTTGCATTTATTCTCTTCCCCGGTCATTCAACTTAAGTTATCTGGCCTTACGTCTCCAGGACTGTGCCCCTTGAGACTCAAAGAACCAGAAACACCCTAGGAAGGCCTTCAAAGGCTGCATAAAAGTGTATGATACTACCTGAAATAGCCATTCTCCTAGTGGACAGGGAGAGCAGCAGACAGTCTGCTGGCACAGAGAGCTGTTGCTTGACTCCCACTCTTCCTCCATGGCCTTTTCCCAGGTTGGACACCAGCATGTGGGTAGGTGAAGAGACAAATGAGATTTAGGAAAATGTTTGCATATCAAAATGTCAGGGCTTCCCTGGTGGTCCAGTGGGTAAGGACACCGCCTTGCAGTGCAAGGGGTGCCCTTTGATCTCTGGCCTGGGAAGATCCCACATGTCGCAGAGCAGCTGGATCAACGTGTCCAATTACTAAGCTGAAGCTCTGGGATGCATGCGCCCAGAGCCGGTGCTCTGTGACAACAGAGGCCAGTGCGATGGGAGGCCCATATGGACCAAAGAACAAAGATGGATGAAAAATAGATAAATGAAAGACCAATAGAAGTGGCCCGCCTGTCCCCCTCCCTCCCCAACCCGCGCCATCCCACACCCCTCCGCCCGCCAAAAGTGATCTTTAAAAAAAAAAAATTGTCAAAGCTTTTACTGTAAGTCATTAACACTGGTAATCTATCATGACAGCAGAACAAAGAATACTGAAACATAATATGCTCATTTGCTCAGTTATGTAAATACTCTTGTGATTCATGTATATTTTAAAAGAGGTAATGTTATTTTGGATTGCCATTTACAATGGAACTCAGCTTCACTATTTATCATTCTGAAGTATTATTTTCTGAGAAACTTACCAACAAGCACCTAACAGCAACTTAAACTCAAATCATAAATTGGACTGGAGAGAATTCAAGGATAATGTCAGTGAAATCTGTATGCAAATCCTGGTCCATGTGAATCACCACTCAGCTGTGTGATCCTAGACAAATTACCGCACCTCTTCAGCCTCCATTTCCTTGGAATCAAAATAGCCACTGTGGCTGTGTGTGTTGAGAACCATTTGTAAAACATCCAGCGAGGTGCCTGGCAGAGTGCTCATGGAAGCAGATGGATGAGGTTGCATTTATTCTCTTCTCCGGTCATTCAACTTAAGTTATCTGGCCTTACGTCTCCAGGACTGTGCCCCTTGAGACTCAAAGAACCAGAAACACCCTAGAAAGGCCTTCAAAGGCTGCATAAAAGTGTATGATACTACCTGAAATAGCCATTCTCCTAGTGGACAGGGAGAGCAGCAGACAGTCTGCTGGCACAGAGAGCTGTTGCTTGACTCCCACTCTTCCTCCATGGCCTTTTCCCCAGGTTGGACACCAGCATCGGGCCTCTCCAGTTTGCCCACCAATACCTGCAGCTCTCCATGCGACTGCCCAGCGCCAATGTGTACGGGCTGGGAGAACACGTGCACCAGCAGTACCGCCACAACATGACTTGGAAGACCTGGCCCATCTTCACCCGGGACGCCACCCCCACTGAGGTGAGGTCCCCGTCCTCCTGCCGATGGCTTGCAGTAAAGAATGCCTTCTCTCCTTTCCAGAAAGTAACCACTGGGGAAAGTAACCTACAAAGTTACACTGATATCTTGCCCAATGTATATAGATCTGTTTGTGTTGGAGAATATCTGCTCGTAAGGTTTATAAACTCACAATCAGTAATGTAGCAGTTTTTAAAAGCATCTCACTTTTAAAGGAAAATATAATCTTTTATAAAAAAGTTCTCTTATTTATTGATTTATTTTTGGCCACGCTGAGCAGCATATGGGATCTTAAGTTCCTGGGCCAAAGGAATGAAAACCATGACCCCTGCAGTGGAAGCTTGGAGCCTTACCACTGAATTGCTATGACAGTCCTAAAGGAAAATAATCTAATGACAAAATTATAGCCTAATATATATTAGAAAATACTTCTGCAAAATACTTTTGTTTGTCTTTAGTAACTGTCTAGTGTCTAGGGAAAAGCTCCAGCCAGAATAATTCTCAGTAGAACTCTGTAGATTAAAAAAATTCCCCAGTGGTCCAATAATTACGACTCTGCACGTCCACTGCAGGAGGCATGGTTTTCATTCCTGGTTGGGGAACTAAGATCCCATATGCTACACGATGTGGGCAAATACATAAAATAAAATAAATTATCTTAAAAAATAAGTTTGGCCTGGCTCACCCAAAAAGAAATAACAGAACAAACAAAAAAACTATTTATGAGGTTGACACATAGCAGGAATCAGTATTTCAATTCTTATTACTAAGGGGGTTTCACTGGGTGCATGTACTATCTATTTGTCTATCCATTTGACGTTACCAATTTGAAGCATTTTTAGTACATACTGTACTACATCGAGTGTTGACAGAGTATTGTACGAGACTGTTTATTTTGTTTTAAGGTGAATAAAAACATTTTCAATATATACATTGTTTCTTTTTGCTTTTCTTGTCAGGGCATGATTAACCTATATGGAGCCCACACATTCTTCCTGTGCTTAGAAGACACCAGCGGCTCCTCTTTCGGGGTTTTTCTGATGAACAGTAACGCCATGGGTAGGAAGCATGTTTTTCTCCTGGCAGGAATATGTCTTGGGAGGCTGCTTTTATAAAAATGATTTTCATAGTAAGATCATTGTTTAAATTGGAAGGTATTAATATATTGGACTTACAATGCTTCTGTAGAAACTGGAACCCAAAAGTAGGTTAACCTGTTTACAAATCCAAGTCATGCTGGAAGCTATTGCCATTGAAAACTGCTTCAGGGTTCTCTTCTGATGCAATGTTTTCCATAATATTTTATAGATAATAGGCTTCATTGATAGGCATCTTCAAAAGAGACCTGTAGATTTCAACATGTAAACAAGGCTGCCTTTTGTAGAGTTTCCCATAGCCCACTTCTTCTCCAATCCAGAAACTTCCTCTTCCAGTTTACGGACTAATGTTGCTTTCATTTTTATTTTTTAATTGTAAACTTATCTAATAAGATTCTTAAAACTTTTCCTTTAAGTAAAATCACTTGTAAATCCTAGACATTCTATTTTTATATGGCCAGCTTTTTAAAATTTTAAAAAAAGGTTTGTCTTTAGTAACTGTCTAGTGTCTAGGGAAAAGCTCCAGCCAGAATAATTCTCAGTAGAACTCTGTAGATTAAAAAAATTCCCCAGTGGTCCAATAATTACGACTCTGCACTTCCACTGCAGGGGGCATGGTTTTCATTCCTGGTTGGGGTACTAAGATCCCATATGCTACACGGTGTGGGCAAATACATAAAATAAATTATCTTAAAAAATAAGTTTGGCCTGGCTCACCCAAAAAGAAATAACAGAACAAACAAAAAAACTATTTATGAGGTTGACACATAGCAGGAATCAGTATTTCAATTCTTATACTAAGGGGGTTTCATTGGGTGGATATACTATCTATTTTGTCTATCCATTTGATGTTACCAATTTGAAGCGTTTTTAGTACATACTGTACTACATCGAGTGTTGACAGAGTATTGTGCGAGACTGTTTATTTTGTTTTAAGGTGAATAAAAACATTTTCAATATATACATTGTTTCTTTTTGCTTTTCTTGTCAGGGCATGATTAACCTGTATGGAGCCCACACATTCTTCCTGTGCTTAGAAGACACCAGCGGCTCCTCTTTCGGGGTTTTTCTGATGAACAGTAATGCCATGGGTAGGAAGCATGTTTTTCTCCTGGCAGGAATATGTCTTGGGAGGCTGCTTTTATAAAAATGATTTTCATAGTAAGATCATTGTTTAAATTGGAAGGTATTAATATATTGGACTTACAATGCTTCTGTAGAAACTGGAACCCAAAAGTAGGTTAATCTGTTTATAAATCCAAGTCATGCTGGAAGCTATTGCCATTGAAAACTGCTTCAGGGTTCTCTTTTGATGCAACGTTTTCCATAATATTTTATAGATAATAGGCTTCATTGATAGGCATCTTCAAAAGAGACCTGTAGATTTCAACATGTAAACAAGACTGCCTTTTGTAGAGTTTCCCATAGCCCACTTCTTCTCCAATCCAGAAACTTCCTCTTCCAGTTTACGGACTAATGTTGCTTTCATTTTTATTTTTTAATTGTAAACTTATCTAATAAGATTCTTAAAACTTTTCCTTTAAGTAAAATCACTTGTAAATCCTAGACATTCTATTTTTATATGGCCAGATTTTTTAAAAAATGAAAAATTCTATAACAACTGTGGAAAACTCTTAAAGAGATGGGAATACAAGATCACCTTACCTGGCTCCTCTATATGCCTCCTGCATGTAGATGCAGGCCAAGAAGCAACAGTTTGAACTAGACATGGAACAAGAGATGGATTCAAAATTGGGAAAGGAGTACATCAAGGCTGTATATTGTCACCCTGTTTATTTAACTTATATGCAGAGTACATCATGCAAAATGCTGGGCTGGATGAAACATAAGCTGGAATCAAGATTGCCGGGAAAAATATCAATAATCTCAGATATGCATATGAAACTACCCTAGTAGCAGAAAGTGAAGAGGAACAAAGGAGCCTTTTGATGAAGTGAAAGAGGAAAGTAAAAAAGCTGGCTTAAAACTCAACGTTATAAAAATAAGATCATGTCATCTGGTCGCATCACTTCATGGCAAATAGATGATAAAACAATGGAAACAGTGACAGATTTTAACTTTAGGCTGCAGATGGTGACTGCAGTCATGAAATTAAAAAACACTTGCTTCTTGGAAGAAAAACTATCACAAACCTAGACAGAGTATTAAAAAGCAGAGACATCACTTTGCCAACAAATATCCGTACAGTCAAAGCTATGGCTTTTTGATAGTCATGTACGGATATGAGAGATGGACCAGAAAGACTGAGTGCTGAAGAATTGATGTTTTTGAGCTGTGGTGATGGAGGAGACTCTTGAGAGTCCCTTGGACAGCAAGGAGATCAAACCAGTCAATCCTAGAGGAAATAAACCCTGATTTTCACTGGCTGTGAAGTGATTTAGGAGAGTATTTTGATGCAGCAAAAGATAATAGGCTTCATTGATAGGCATCTTCAAAAGAGACCTGTAGATTTCAACATGTAAACAAGGCTGCCTTTTGTAGAGTTTCCCATAGCCCACTTCTTCTCCAATCCAGAAACTTCCTCTTCCAGTTTACGGACTAATGTTGCTTTCATTTTTATTTTTTAATTGTAAACTTATCTAATAAGATTCTTAAAACTTTTCCTTTAAGTAAAATCACTTGTAAATCCTAGACATTCTATTTTTATATAGCCAGATTTTTTAAAAAATGAAAAATTCTTAAACAACTGTGGAAAACTCTTAAAGAGATGGGAATACAAGATCACCTTACCTGGCTCCTCTATATGCCTCCTGCATGTAGATGCAGGCCAAGAAGCAACCGTTTGAACTAGACATGGAACAAGAGATGAATTCAAAATTGGGAAAGGAGTACATCAAGGCTGTATATTGTCACCCTGTTTATTTAACTTATATGCAGAGTACATCATGCAAAATGCTGGGCTGGATGAAACATAAGCTGGAATCAAGATTGCCGGGAAAAATACCAATAATCTCAGATATGCATATGAAACTACCCTAGTAGCAGAAAGTAAAGAGGAACAAAGGAGCCTTTTTGATGAAGTGAAAGAGGAAATAAAAAAGCTGGCTTAAAACTGAACATTATAAAAATAAGATCATGGCATCTGGTCCCATCACTTCATGGCAAATAGATGAGAAAACAATGGAAACAGTGACAGATTTTAACTTTAGGCTGCAGATGGTGACTGCAGTCATGAAATTAAAAAACACTTGCTTCTTGGAAGAAAAACTATCACAAACCTAGACAGAGTATTAAAAAGCAGAGACATCACTTTGCCAACAAATATCCGTACAGTCAAAGCTATGGCTTTTTGATAGTCGTGTACAGATGTGAGAGATGGATCAGAAAAGCTGAGTGCTGAAGAATTGATGTTTTTGAGCTGTGGTGATGGAGGAGACTCTTGAGAGTCCCTTGGACAGCAAGGAGATCAAACCAGTCAATCCTAGAGGAAATAAACCCTGACTATTCACTGGAAGGACTGATGGTGAAGCTGAAGTTTCAATACTTTGGTCACCTGATGTGAAGAGCTGTCTCATTGGAAAATACCCTGATTCCAGGAAAGACTGAGGGCAGGAGGAGAAGGGGACAGTAGATGATGAGATGGTTGGATGACGTCACTGACTCAATGGACATGAGTCTGAGAAATCTCCGGGTGATGGTAAGGGACAGGGAAGCCTGGAATGATGCAGTCCTTGGGGCTGCAAAGAGTTGGACACGATTGAGCAATGGAATAACAACAACAGATGAAAACAAATTTTGTCCTTCTTTGTCTTAAAAAACATCAATTCTTCATTAGTATTTTACTCATTTAATATTTTTATAAACTCCAGCAACCATTCAAAAAAGGAACATGTGTGATTTTCAACTCTTTAAAAATGAGACTGAGCCTGCTTGGATAACTCATGCATTCATATTCCAGAGAAGACAGTATTTCCAACTATAGCTAAGAACTCTTATCTTACTCGTTTCAGAGGTCACTCTTCAGCCCGCTCCTGCTGTCACTTACCGCACAATCGGGGGCATTCTTGACTTCTACGTGTTCCTGGGAAACACTCCAGAACAAGTGGTTCAGGAATACCTGGAGGTACGGACTTTGTGTTTAGGTAATCATTGTTTATTGCTATTATCTCACACACTCATTATAAATTAACAGGAGAAAAATTAAAATTATGAGTAAATTATGGATTCTGAATGCTGGGATTGTGAGTCTTCCATTAGCTGTTTGTTTATTTATTTGGTTGCACCAGATCCTAGCTGTGGCAGGTGGAATCTAATTCCCTGACCAGGGGTTGAACCCAAGTCTCCTGCTTTGGGTTAGCTCAGAGTCTTAACCACTGGACCACCAGGGAAGTTCCAGCTGTATGTTTATTTTGATGCACGTTTATTGAGTGCCTACTGTATGCTGAAGAGGCACTGTGCAAGGCTTAAGAAATGCAAAAATAAGTTAGGTGCCATCCCATTTTCAAGGAGTTCATCTTTGTAGGATCTGTCATTCCAAAGATAAGAGCTAAGGCCACACATCAGCAAAATCTATTCATTCAACAAATAAAAATTTTTTAGTGAAAAGAACCTATGAAAAAGGAACTGTGCTATTTATTTTTTGATTTACACTGTAGTGCAGGAAGGAACTTTAGGCACCATGTAGCCTAGACTTCCTGCTTTACAGATGAAAACCATCAGGTACAGGAAGATGAAGTCATTTGTTCAAGAAGACACAATTTATAATCACATGGAAGGAACATGACATAGCCAGAAATAATTATGATAAGAAGCACCTTATAATAAATGCTGTTAATGAGATGTCAATACACTGTAGAGGGACCCAGATGTCTAAGAGTCCCCCTGCCAAGAAGACCCTCATAAGGAAGGACAGGACAGTGACTCTTAGGGAACATGTAAGACAAGACTCTATGTTGGATCTTCTCAGAACGTTGACTTGAGTAATTTGTAGAATTGGATTTTCAGCATAATCCAGTATTTCTTTATCCATTCCAGTCTTAATCCTATCAGTCCTGATTCTTTATGCTTAGCACACACCACTATCTGAAATTGTATTAGACATTGATATGAGAGCAGAACCTGTTTGTTTCATGTCACTTGCCACATTATCAACATTTAGAAAAGATTTATGGAGTGAATGAATGTAACTTTCTCTCCTCCACTAAGATAACATTTGTAAGATCTCAGCGCAGCAAGAGACAGGCAAATCGGCCAAATTATAAGCAAAAAGTTAAGTTTTATTGGGATCCCGCTCCCGGGCGAGGTTCACGGGTGAGCGGACCCGTGAAGTCACGCCCAGAGGCGGGGCAAGGGGCCTTTATCTCCTCAGGATAAAATGCAAGTCAAGGGAGGGGTAAGGTCTTGCACCTGCGCAAAAGCATTTAAAAACGTAAGTCAGCTGTAGTCGATCTGGGCGGGAAGA
This sequence comes from Tragulus kanchil, assembly GCA_022376925.1. Classification (NCBI taxonomy): domain Eukaryota; kingdom Metazoa; phylum Chordata; class Mammalia; order Artiodactyla; family Tragulidae; genus Tragulus; species Tragulus kanchil. The sequence goes on along the minus strand of JAIOJX010000030.1, from coordinate 16,204,626 downwards.
TTCCGGGTGCAGCTGGCGCCAATGATGAGTCAGCAGGAAATCTTTTGCGACCACTGCCTCCTGGACCGGCTAGGCCCCATGGACTTTCCACCAACCTAACAACATTGTTATTCAAGCATTTTCTGCAAATCCCATTATTTCCCGATTGTAGTAGCTGTCAGAAATACACTCGGGTAGTTAATAAAGAAAAATGTGAGTTGCACAATTTTGTACGTTATCCTAGGAGATTGTTCTTGGCTCCAACATTTTTAGATCAGAGGACTTTAGAGAAAAGGAAATTGGAAGCAGTGTTTTCTGTGTCAGACATGGTGCTAAATGGTGCTAACACATACAGTGTGTATTCAGGATACACACTAAATACAAATACATTTAGTGTGTTTTCTAAATGCTTCTTTATTCTTTTCAGCTTGTTGGACGACCATTCTTGCCTCCCTACTGGAGTCTTGGGTTCCAGCTTAGTCGCAGGAATTATGGTGGCATTGATGGACTGCAAAGAGTTGTAAACCGAACGCGTGAAGCTGAAATCCCATATGTAAGTTGGAACTTCTCTTATCACAAATAAGATACCATTTCTTTATCTTTTATGTTTTGTGTCTAACTCAATTTATTAGGAAAAATACAGATAGATGGATAGCTGCAGAGATAGATGGACACACCTACTGTCAAAAATTTGCACGGTAAACCCCCTGTCTCATCTGGGAAGAGCACAGTCTGGGGACAGATAGGTGTTTTTAATTTTCGCTCTTGTCGTCCTAGCTTTATGCGATATCAGGCTGGTCAGTTAACACCTCTGAGTCTTAGTTTCCTTCTTTATACCTGAGAATGAAACACTTCCTTTGGTGGGCCGGTAGTGAAGAATGCTTATACTATCCATGGAAAGCATGTAGCAGAGATTTCAACATTTAGAAAAGATTTATGGAGTGAATGAATGTAATTTCCCAGCGCAGCAAGAGACAGGCAAATCGGCCAAATTATAAGCAAAAAGTTAAGTTTTATTGGGATCCCACTCCCAGGCGAGGTGGGTCCGTGAGCAAACCCGTGAAGTCATGCCCAGAGGCGGGGCAAGGGGCCTTTATCTCCTCAGGATAAAATGCAAGTCAAGGGAGGGGTAAGGTCTTGCACCTGCACAGAAGCATTTAAAAATATAAGTCAGCTGTAGTCGATCTGGGCGGGAAGATTCCGGGTGCAGCTGGCGCCAATGATGAGTCAGCAGGAAATCTTTTGCGACCACTGCCTCCTGGAACGGCTAGGCCCCATGGACTTTCCACCAACCTAACAACATTGTTATTCAAGCATTTTCTGCAAATCCCATTATTTCCCGATGGTAGTAGCTGTCAGAAATACACTCGGGTAGTTAATAAAGAAAGATGTGAGTTGCACAATTTTGTACGTTATCCTAGGAGATTGTTCTTGGCTCCAACATTTTTAGATCAGAGGACTTTAGAGAAAAGGAAATTGGAAGCAGTGTTTTTTGTGTCAGACATGGTGCTAAATGGTGCTAACACATACAGTGTGTATTCAGAATACACACTAAATACAAATACATTTAGTGTGTTTTCTAAATGCTTCTTTATTCTTTGCAGCTTGTTGGACGACCATTCTTGCCTCCCTACTGGAGTCTTGGGTTCCAGCTTAGTCGCAGGAATTATGGTGGCATTGATGGACTGCAAAGAGTTGTAAACCGAACGCGTGAAGCTGAAATCCCATATGTAAGTTGGAACTTCTCTTATCATGAATAAGATACCATTTCTTTATCTTTTATGTTTTGTGTCTAACTCAATTTATTAGGAAAAATACAGATAGATGGATAGCTGCACAGATAGATGGACACACCTATTGTCAAAAATTTGCATGGTAAACCCCCTGTCTCATCATGGGAAGAGCACAGTCTGGAGGCAGATAGGCGTTTTTAATTTTCGCTCTTGTCGTCCTAGCTTTATGCGATATCAGGCTGGTCAATTAACACCTCTGAGTCTTAGTTTCCTCCTTTATACCTGAGAATGAAACACTTCCTTTGGTGGGCTGGTAGTGAAGAAATGCTTATACTATCCATGGAAAGCACGTAGCAGAGAGATTGAGCTCTGTCAAAATTATCTGTTAATTTATAAGAGAAAGCAATATTGGCGTGCTACCTGATTACCGATGATTATAATCATGACTTACAATAAATAAATTTCTCCTGGTGACCTTGAATACCCTGATCTAGCCAACTCTGATTTTGAAAGCTCTATGATTGCAAAATATTTATGATGTACAATGTCCACTAATAAATAGATAATTATGAAGGGTGCAGTATTTGATAAGTTTCCTCATGAGATACATAATGCAGTTAATAAAGTTATCAAAACAGCTTATTTGGAGCTAGGTCTTTGGAACTGTGCCACAAACACAGATTTTTTTTTCACATCCGAAGGAAGACACCTGGGTGGAAATGACTTTGGCCTCATCTCAGGAGTTTTCAGTGCCTTCTCAGAGTAGCATTGAGGGAAGGCAGGATGAATTGTTCCTGTGAGAAAACATGTCACTGTGTTGTTTTGGTGTTAAGGGGAAATTGATTATGTGTTTCATTTTACTTCACCCATATCTACCATCTGTAAACACCCAATTCCAAGAGGAGTCAGAGTCAATCTTTATTATTTTAGAAAATGCTTTCATGGTTGTGGTTAACCCCTATCTCTTGGCATTTTCTAAGTGAGGAAATGGAGACACGGCATGGTTAATAACTTTTCTAATGTCACCACGGGAGATGGTAATGGGCAGAAAAGCCTGGCGTGCTGCAGTAAGATACCATTTCTTTATCTTTTATGTTTTGTGTCTAACTCAATTTATTAGGAAAAATACAGATAGATGGATAGCTGCAGAGATAGATGGACACACCTACTGTCAAAAATTTGCACGGTAAACCCCCTGTCTCATCTGGGAAGAGCACAGTCTGGGGACAGATAGGTGTTTTTAATTTTCGCTCTTGTCGTCCTAGCTTTATGCGATATCAGGCTGGTCAGTTAACACCTCTGAGTCTTAGTTTCCTTCTTTATACCTGAGAATGAAACACTTCCTTTGGTGGGCCGGTAGTGAAGAATGCCTTATACTATCCATGGAAAGCATGTAGCAGAGAGATTGAGCTCTGTCAAAATTATCTGTTAATTTATAAGAGAAAGCAATATTGGGGTGCTACCTGATTACCGATGATTATAATCATGACTTACAATAAATAAATTTCTCCTGGTGATTGAATACCTGATAGAACTCTGATTGAAGTTCTATGATTGCAAAAATTTTGATGTACAATGTCCATAATAAATAGAATTTGAAGGTCAGTATTTGATAAGTTTCTCATGAGTCTAGCATTAATAAAGTTATCAAAACACTTATGATGTCTTAACTGTCCACAATAACAGATTAATTTTATCCGAAGGAAGAACTGGGTGAAATACTTTGGCCTCATCTCAGGAGTTTTCAGTGCCTTCTCAGAGTAGCAATGAGGGCAGGCAGGATGAATTGTTCCTGTGAGAAAACATGTCACTGTGTTGTTTTGGTGTTAAAGGGAAATTGATTATGTGTTTCATTTTACTTCACCCATATCTACCATCTGTAAACACCCAATTCCAAGAGGAGTCAGAGTCAATCTTTATTATTTTAGAAAATGCTTTCATGGTTGTGGTTAACCCCTATCTCTTGGCATTTTCTTTTTTTTTTAAAGATTTATTTATTTATTTATTTTGGGCGGGGGTCGGGTTGGGGAGGGAGGGGAGCAGGCGGGGCCACTTCTATTGGTCTTTCATTTCTGTATTTTCATCCGTCTTTGTTCTTTGGCTCCTGTGGGCTTCCCATCGCGGTGGCGTCTGTCGCTGCAGAGCACCGGCTCTGGGCGCATGCGCCCCAGAGCTCTGGCTCGGTAATTGGACACATTGGTCCAGCCGCTCCACGGCACGTGGGATCTTCCCAGGCCAGGGATCGAACCGGCGCCCCTTGCACTGCAAGGCGGTGTCCTTACCCACTGGACCACCAGGGGAAGCCCTCTCTTGGCATTTTCTAAGTGAGGAAATGGAGACACTGCATGGTTAATAACTTTTCTAATATCACCATGGGAGATGGTAATGGGCAGAAAAGCCTGGCGTGCTGCAGTCCATGCAGTTGCAAAGAGTCAGACACGACTGAGTGACTGAACAACAACGAAAGTCACCACACCTAGCTAAATGGCAGGACCACGATTCAAAAGTAGTTCTTTTGAGTACATGTGGTGTTGGTTTCAGTCTGTCTTCATGCTTCTGATGGAAAGGGCTTTTTTGAAGTGTTGCTGATTCAAAAACAAATGAGCTTTCCTTCCACAGATGAAAACTTTCCCGCCAATGCGGCTGTGGAGGACACTTAGGTTCCAGATGCCCACCTGGTATTAGAGCGTATGAGGCTTAAGTCAGACCACAGGTCACATTTTCCTTTAGGCGGGTAGGCTAGAGCCTTTGAATGTGTGGCTACATGAGGGACACTTGCCTACAAGACCTTCCTGTGTTTTTCAAGTCTGTGGTAGATAGGGAAAAAAAAAAGCCTGTGGAATCCAAGAGCCTATCAACAAAGCCCAGATCGACCCCATTCACCCATGCACCTGACCTTGGGAAATGTCTCTTACCACCTTCACATTTCAGTCTTCTCATTAAGAAAGTCTACTCCTCACAAGCTGGAATGCAAACATAAAACATACACATGCATGAGAGTTTGGTTAATTAAAGCTCTATGCTTTTGTTATTTATCTGTAGTTATTATTCTAGCAGTTTTAGGGGGAAAAAACCAATTTCTCCTCTTACAATCTATTCTAGCTTGATGTTTAGGCTCCAGGTTTGAACATGGTTATAACATTGCGAATATACTCATTCAAACACACATGAAAGAGAACCTGTTTTATATCAAGCTTTCACGTTTGCAAAATAGAACAAGGAAGAACAAGATCCTACCTCAAGTTCTAAGTTCCTAATGACATGCTTCTGTTGCAACCTAAGAGTGCCATCATTTTTGAGAAAGGGTTACTTCACTCCTAGAATGTGCGTGGCGTTCGCCAGAAGGTTCTGGGCCATCCCCAAGCTCTGGTAATGACACATTGGTCCAGCCGTCCACGGCATGGGACTTCCCAGGCCAGGATGAAGCTTCATGGTGTGGTTAACCCCTATCTCTTGGCATTTTCTAAGTGAGGAAATGGAGACACGGCATGGTTAATAACTTTTCTAATGTCACCACGGGAGATGGTAATGGGCAGAAAAGCCTGGCGTGCTGCAGTCCATGCAGTTGCAAAGAGTCAGACACGACTGAGCGACTGAACAACAACAAAAGTCACCACACTTAGCTAAATGGCAGGACCACGATTCAAAAGTAGTTCTTTTGAGTACATGTGGTGTCGGTTTCAGTCTGTCTTCATGCTTCTGATGGAAAGGGCTTTTTTGAGGTGTTGCTGATTCAAAAACAAATGAGCTTTCCTTCCACAGATGAAAACTTTCCCGCCAATGCGGCTGTGGAGGACACTTGGGTTCCAGATGCCCACCTGGTATTAGAGCGTATGAGGCTTAAGTCAGACCACAGGTCACATTTTCCTTTAGGCGGGTAGGCTAGAGCCTTTGAATGTGTGGCTACATGAGGGGCACTTGCCTACAAGACCTTCCCGTGTTTTTCGAGTCTGTGGTAGATAGGGAAAAAAAAAGCCTGTGGAATCCAAGAGCCTATCAACAAAGCCCGGATCGACCCCATTCACCCACACACCTGACCTTGGGAAATGTCTCTTACCACCTTCACATTTCAGTCTTCTCATTAAGAAAGTGTACTCCTCACAGGCTGGAATGCAAACATAAAACATACACATGCATGAGAGTTTGGTTAATTAAAGCTCTATGCATTTGTTATTTATCTGTAGTTATTGTTCTAGCAGTTTTATGGGGAAAAGACCAATTTCTCCTCTTACAATCTATTCTAGCTTGATGTTTAGTCTCCAGGTTTGAACATGGTTATAACATTATGAATATACTCATTCAAACACACATGAAAGAGAACTTGTTTTATATCAAGCTTTCACGTTTTCAAAACAGAACAAGGAAGAACAAGATCCTACCTCAAGTTCTAAGTTCCTAATGACATGCTTCTGTTGCAACCTAAGAGTGCCATCATTTTTGAGAAAGGGTTACTTCACTCCTAGAATGTCGCCAAATCTGGGGAGTTGTGAAATCATTAAGAATTATAACTTCAGTTTTAATGATCAAGAACAGAGCTATAGTATTTTCCACCAGCATGGTCCTATTTCTCTGTTCTAACTGACCAGCACTGTCTTTCAGGATGTCCAATACTCTGACATAGACTACATGGATGGAAATAAGGGTTTCACTATTGACAGAGTGGCTTTCCATGGGCTCTCAGATTTTGCCAATGAGCTGCATAAAAATGGACTGAAATACGTAATTATCATGGTATGTTCAAACACATATTCTGTTGCCTAGTTTTTCCCTTTCAAGGGTGGAAAAAAGTTACAAAATAATGTTTATTGTTATATTCACTTATTAGAATCCTGGCATCTTAAATAACTCTGACTACCAACCTTACATGGATGGAAAAGCAAAGAGAGTGTGGATCTTGGGGGACAAAGGCTTTGTCATTGGGCAGGTAATTTCTGACGAAAATCACAGTAAATTATGATCATTTTGGGAAATGTGTACTTTTGGTACAAAGATGAGTAGAAGGGAAGTTACAGAATCATTACTGTTTTCATGATTTTAGAGTTTTCTTTTATTATCACTTTTAGGCCAATAGATAGAATAATTATTACAATTCTGAAGAATTTATTTTTTGATTGAAACACATTTGATATGTAACATATAAATTTAAAATATGCAACATGTTAATTTGATCCATTTATATAATGTAATATGATTGCCATTTTAGTGATGATTAGCACCTCTATCATGTCACATATTATGATTTCTTTTTTGTGGTAGGAAAAGGTAAGCTAGTCTCTAAAAATCTAGACCTGACCGTCTAATACTATGGATCATTCAGAATAAATATCTTATTAGAAGAAAATTTATTTATTCTTAAGATCCTCCTGCCTTCCAGTTTCTATCTCTATTCTAAGACAATAAATTCAGCTATGATAATATAGTATGATGCACTTAGGTTCAGGTGAAACCTATTCTAGCTAATATATTTTTAATTTACATGAGACTTTTGCATAGAGCCCAACCCTTATGCTAAGGTCTCAGTTTCAGGCACTGGTTACTAGTCTGTCCAGGGGCCTATTCGCAAGGCAGCTGAGCTTCTGAAAGCACTTTAAATCACACAGGCAACCTTTTATTTCAATTGTGTGTGGGCTCAGCCCTCAGGTGCTTGTTCTTGTGTGTGCTGAGTCATATCCAATTCTTTGTGACGCCATGGACTGTAGCCCACCAGGCTCCTCTGTCCATGGAATTGTCCAGGCAAAAATACTGGAGTAGGTTGCCATTTCCTCCTTCAAGGGGATCTTCCCAATGCAGGGATCAAACCTGTATCGTGTCTCTTGCATTGTAGGCAGAGTATTTGCCTGTTGAGCCATTGGGGAAGCCCTAGATGATTGGATGTGTGAGATTCACCACAACTCATACTCAAGCTAAAAACTCCTGTGACTGCAACAGATCAATCTTACTCTTAAATTAAGTGAGAACATTTAGATGACTAATACCACTACTTAACTGCTCACTTATTTCCTGTCATTCACTTTGTTGTTTGCAACGCTGGATTGCATTTACTTTTTTCTTGGATTAGAATGAAGCAATAGAGAAATTTCCTGCCTTCTCCAAATCACTTCTTTTCTTCTACTGTTTTGTTGGAAGTGAACTCTGTTTGAATTGAATTTCTAAAATATCAGAGTGATATTCATGTATAAGTACAAAAGCAGAGGACATGGTCACAGAAGTATTATTTTGGTTATCTAAAAAGTGAATGGGGCAGGAGCAGGGGGCGGGGAGGTGCTTCCCTGATGGTCCAGTGGGTAAGGACACTGCCTTGCAGTGCAAGAGGCGTAGGTTGGATCCCTGGCCTGGGAGCATCCCACATACAGAGCCGGCTCTCTGGAACGCATGTGCCCAGAGCCGGTGCTCTGCAGCGAGAGAGGCCACTGGGATGGGAGGCCCACACAGGCCAAAGAACAAAGATAAATAAATGAAAGATCAATAGAAACGCCCCCCCCCCAAAAATCCACGTAAATGGGGGGCTTCCCTGGTGGTCCAGTGGGTAAAGAGTTCTCCTTGCAGTGCAAGGGGCATCGGTTCCATACCTGTCCCGGGAAGATCCCACGTGCTGAAGAGCGGCTGGAACGGTGGGTCCAGTTGCGATCCAGCGCTCTGAAGCACATGCGCCTGGAGCCGGTGCTCTAGGACGGGAGAGGCCGCTGCAGTGGGAGGTCCACAAAGGCCAAGTAATGAAGATGGATGAAAATAAATAAATAAAAAACCAATAAAAGAGGCCAAAATTAAAAAAAAAAAAAAGTAAATGGGGGCTTCCCTGGTGGTTCTGTGGCTAAGATTCTACATTCCTGATGCAAGGGGCCCAGGTTCCGTTCCTGGTTGGGGAACTAGATCCCACAGGCCACTGCTAGGACCTGGTTCAGCCAAAAAACGTTTTTCTTAAAAAAAAGTAGATTAAGCAGCCCTGTGAGTTCTTCCAGTAGTTCTCATAGTTCTGCAGTGTATAATTAGGAATTCAAATGCCACTATAGTGACCTGCACCGGCCAAACACACAACAGGAATATTTTCATCTAAGATGTTGGCAGAGGTAGTTGTAGAGGAGATGAGTGGAGTTCATTATACAGGCATTTGGTCAGAATAACGTTTGCTGGCCTTGCTTCGGGTAGAACTGGTGCAAGTGACTCCCTTGCCACGTGCCTATGTCCTGCGGTCCAAAATTGCCTCTGTTTATGATTTGGTGTCCCATCATCTAAAACAAAGAACTAAAACAAAGTAGTTCAAATTGCTTAAAAGGAGAACTTTAAGCTCTCATCATGAGTATTAAGAAATCTCTGTGTTGTGTGTGTATGTATACGTATATATAACTTGAGCACGATATTGTCCCTAAATAAATGAGAACCTATAAATTTGCTGGAAAAATGAGAAAGAAAGTATGCAAAAAAGCTTGTATCCTGTCAATTCAGAATTTACAGTTATTTGGCTATGGCTATGTTTTTGTGCTGGGCTTCTCAGTGGTAAAGAAGCAGACTGTTAATACAGAAGATGTAAGAGATGTGGGTTTGATCTGGGTTAGGAAGGTCCCCTGGAGAAGGAAATGGCAATCTACTCTGGTATTCTTGCCTGGAAAATTCCATGGACAGAGGAGCCTGGAGGGCTGCAGTCCATGGGGTCGCAAAAAGAGTTGGGCGTGACTGAGCACATAGACACATATCTTAGCACTATTTGTGTAAAATGTTAAATATCATACTTTGATGGGAATGGATAGGAAGAAAAGGGAGGGTAAGAAATACTGGACCTGAGTAAGAAACACAAAATTCATTTAACCATTTGAGAAAGATTGTTTATATACCCAAATTAACACATTATTTATAAATTGCTGTTGTTCGGTCACTAAGTTGTGTCCAGATCTTTGCGACCCCATGGACTGCAACATGCCAGGCTTCCCTGTCCTTCACCATCTCCCAGAGTTTGCTCAAACTCATGTCCATTGAGTCAGTGATGCCATCCAACCATCTCATCCTCTGCCATCTTCTTCTCCTCCTGCCCTCAGTCTTTTCCAGAACCAGGGTCCTTCACAATATCATTATTCAAAGTGGGTTTTAGATGACTCTTAATTAACAACACATTAAGTAGATTCAATTAGGAATTCAAATGCCACTTATGCTAGCCCTTTTTGGGCAGAGGTAGTTGTAGAGGATGAGTGGAGTTCATTATACAGGCATTTGGTCAGAATAACGTTTGCTGGCCTTGCTTCGGGTAGAACTGGTGCAAGTGACTCCCTTGCCACGTGCCTATGTCCTGCGGTCCAAAATTGCCTCTGTTTATGATTTGGTGTCCCATCACCTAAAACAAAGAACTAAAACAAAGTAGTTCAAGCTGCTTAAAAGGAGAACTTTAAGCTCTCATCATGAGTATTAAGAAATCTCTGTGTTGTGTGTGTATGTATATGTATATATAACTTGAGCACGATATTGTCCCTAAATAAATGAGAACCTATAAATTTGCTGGAAAAATGAGAAAGAAAGTATGCAAAAAAAGCTTGTATCCTGTCAATTCAGAATTTACAGTTATTTGGCTATGGCTATGTTTTTGTGCTGGGCTTCTCAGTGGTAAAGAAGCAGACTGTTAATACAGAAGATGTAAGAGATGTGGGTTCGATTCCTGGGTTAGGAAGGTCCCCTGGAGAAGGAAATGGCAATCTACTCTGGTATTCTTGCCTGGAAAATTCCATGGACAGAGGAGTCTGGAGGGCTACAGTCCATGGGGTCGCAAAAAGAATTGGGCGTGACTGAGCACATAAACACATATCTCAGTACTATTTATGTAAAATGATAAATATTGTACTTTGATGGGAATGGATAGGAAGAAAAGGGAGGGTAAGAAATACTGGACCTGAGTAAGAAACACAAAATTCATTTAACCATTTGAGAAAGATTGTTTATATACCCAAATTAACACATTATTTATAAATTGCTGTTGTTCGGTCACTAAGTTGTGTCCAGATCTTTGCGACCCCATGGACTGCAGCATGCCAGGCTTCCCTGTCCTTCACCATCTCCCAGAGTTTGCTCAAACTCATGTCCATTGAGTCAGTGATGCCATCCAGCCATCTCATCCTCTGCCATCTTCTTCTCCTCCTGCCCTCAGTCTTTTCCAGAACCAGGGTCCTTTACAATATCATTATTCAAAGTGGGTTTTAGATGACTCTTAATTAACAACACATTAAGTAGATTCAATCATTCTCTTCTAAAATATTGTCTAGTTAGATTTTCAGTATTTTAAACAGTTTTTCTCCCAATTGGCCCAACATAATGAAATTTTACATTTTTTTAATAGTAAAAAGATATTTGATGCCTTTGAAACTATTTAATCACTTCTTTTTCTTTTTCTTTCTTTGGTTCCTTGCACTTATTTACATTTTTAATAATGAGATGCATGTGGCTTCAAGTAGAAGAAATGAGTAGCCAACAATAAATCCAAAATAAACCATTGAACAGACTAATTGCTACAGCCTTCTTTCTTTTCTAGGGATATCCTGGTTGGACAGTTTTTCCTGATTTTATGAATCCAGATTGTACTGAGTGGTGGAAGGAACAGTTCAGTGAGTTTTATAAAACACTGGAGTTTGATGGAGTATGGATTGTAAGTTGTTATTTAGGGATCAGACTTCTTTGGGGAACCAATATTCCAGGCTGTGAGATAAACTTTGACTCTCATTTGTAATAAAATAGTTTGCTTGACACAGTGGTATTTAAAATCCTTTCAGTTACTGCTGAATTTATATGCAGTAAGATAGACTTCTCAAAACTCTGGGAAATTTAATTCTGGATCTTCCGATAACTGGTTATTTCTTTTTTTTTTTTTCTTTTTTTACAAAGTCCTTTGTTTTATCCTGGTTTTAGATTTTGCCTCCATTAACTGCATTTTAACTTAAAAATACTGTTTTATGAGAAGCTATTAATATAATTATTATTCTTTGTCCCACTGATTCACTAAATTTTAAAATTAATTATTAGAGAATAATTTAATAAGTTTCTTTTATTTTTTAGGTGGGCATAGCTGATGGGGCTATTTCTGTCGTTCGGTCACTAAGTTGTGTCCAGATCTTTGCAACCCCATGGACTGCAACATGCCAGGCTTCCCTGTCCTTCACCATCTCCCAGAGTTTGCTCAAACTCATGTCCATTGAGTCAGTGATGCCATCCAACCATCTCATCCTCTGCCATCTTCTTCTCCTCCTGCCCTCAGTCTTTTCCAGAACCAGGGTCCTTCACAATATCATTATTCAAAGTGGGTTTTAGATGACTCTTAATTAACAACACATTAAGTAGATTCAATCATTCTCTTCTAAAATATTGTCTAGTTAGATTTTCAGTATTTTAAACAGTTTTTCTCCCAATTGACCTGACGTAATGAAATTTTACATTTTTTTAATAGTAAAAAAATATTTGATGCCTTTGAAACTATTTAATCACTTATTTTTCTTTTTCTTTCTTTGGTTCCTTGCACTTATTTACATTTTTAATAATGAGATACATGTGGCTTCAAGTAGAAGAAATGGGTAGCCAACAATAAATCCAAAATAAACCATTGAACAGACTAATTGCTACAGCCTTCTTTCTTTTCTAGGGGTATCCTGGTTGGACAGTTTTTCCTGATTTTATGAATCCAGATTGTACTGAGTGGTGGAAGGAACAGTTCAGTGAGTTTTATAAAACACTGGAGTTTGATGGAGTATGGATTGTAAGTTGTTATTTAGGGATCAGACTTCTTTGGGGAACCAATATTCCAGGCTGTGAGATAAACTTTGACTCTCATTTGTAATAAAATAGTTTGCTTGACACAGTGGTATTTAAAATCCTTTCAGTTACTGCTGAATTTATATGCAGTAAGATAGACTTCTCAAAACTCTGGGAAATTTAATTCTGGATCTTCCGATAACTGGTTATTTCTTTTTTTTTTTCTTTTTTTACAAAGTCCTTTGTTTTATCCTGGTTTTAGATTTTACCTCCATTAACTGCATTTTAACTTAAAAATACTGTTTTATGAGAAGCTATTAATATAATTATTATTCTTTGTCCCACTGATTCACTAAATTTTAAAATTAATCATTAGAGAATAATTTAATAAGTTTCTTTTATTTTTTAGGTGGGCATAGCTGATGGGGCTATTTCTTTGAAATTAAAAAAAATAACTTTGTTTTTCAGTAAAATCAGGGATCATCTGTTTTTAATCCATTTTTAAAGAAATAGATAAAATCTCAAGTGTATCTTCTTCTTGCCCCACACTGGTAGAATAAAAGACAGAAGAAGTTATACAATAAAAGTATTACCCTATCTTACATTCTTTAAAAGAATACTGAAACAATAATAGCAACAATAAAATCACATTATTTAAAAGGTAAGAATTAGCCTTGGAATAGTATTTCTTAATTAACTGATTGAAATCAGTGTATAAAAGGTAAAATATATGTACTATCATTTAGAGTTGGAAAGCACCTTAGATATAATTTAATCCAAAAGATGAAACAGAGGTCAAGAAAATTTGAGACTTCTAGTTCAGTAAACATTACTCGACAGCTAACCATGTATCAGTAACATTTTCCATTTTGTATCTTTGTAGGAAATGGATGAAGTATCTAGCTTTCTACAAGATTCTGATCACAACTGTGAAGTAAACAACTTGAACTATCCTCCTTTCAAACCTCGTAAGTTTTGACCTGTTTCCTAGTGATGGAGGGAAAAAGACATGTTTAAAACAACCTCGATAGGACTCAGTGTGGCCAGGAATGATCTGCTTCCCAGTTCAAGGGCTCCCCATCCAAACGCCCTGGCCATCCTGAGCACTCTTCTGCTGGAGACTTTGCTGCACTGCTTGATCCTATTACCTTTTCGCTGCCATAATCCAACAGCAAGCACATGGTGGAAGCCATGACTCCTATAGTTGTGGAGTTTTACATTTTCCACCTATTTACTGTCTCCAAAGCCCTCCTACAAGCGGTTCAATGTTAAACTTTATAATCAGAGAATATGACAATGCATTAAGGTATAGACTATCTTCCACTAAAGTACACCTTTATTTTGTTAACTCTTTTATTTCCTTTTTCAAATTTTAGTTATTTTTGACTGTCTGGGTCTTTGTTGCTATGAGGGCTTTTCTCCAGTTGCAGCGAGCTGGGGCTACTGTCTAGTTACAGGGCACAGGCTTGTTACTGTGGCTTCTCTTGTTGCAGAGCACAGACTCCAGGCACGTGCGCTCCAGCGGCTTTGGCACGTGGACTCAGTACTTGTGGCACATGGGCTCTAGGTCATAGACTCAGTAGTTATGGCACGTGGGCTTAGTTGCTCTGTGGCATGTAGGATCTTCCCAGACCAGGGGTTGAACCCATGTTTCCTGCATTGGTGGGCAGATTCTTACCATTGGGTCACCAGGGAAGCTTTTTTTTTTTATTTTTTAAACTTATTACCAATGGTTTAAAGTATGAATGATTTCTTTTAGGTTTTTCCTGTTTCTAAGACCTGTTTATAATCAAAATAAGTTTTCCAATCCCTGATTTTGAAAGACTATGTGTGTGTGTGTTTATGAGAAGGAGAGAGAGGGAGAGAGAGAGAGAGAGAGAGAAGGAGGGAGGGGGACAAAACCCCTACTTTTCCGGTAGATTATGCCGGAATCTGGAAGCCAATGGACCCTGACATCTCAGTGGATAAACACAGTTTACTTTACTCATATAATACTCTGGTGTGGGATGCGTGGCTCTCATCCAGCAGTGACTCAGAGATCTAGTTACTTCCACAGTCTCTTCTTCTGTTTCAGAGTCTTTTGTTTCTAGGTTTCCTGGTCAAAAAAAGGGGTAGAGGGAGTCTTATGGACATCTTGGGTTGTGTCTAAGTTTTGACCTGTTTCCTAGTGATAGGATTTTCAGTGTGGCCAGGAATGATCTGCTTCCCAGTTCAAGGGCTCCCCATCCAAACGCCCTGGCCATCCTGAGCACTCTTCTGCTGGAGACTTTGCTGCACTGCTTGATCCTATTACCTTTTCGCTGCCATAATCCAACAGCAAGCACATGGTGGAAGCCATGACTCCTATAGTTGTGGAGTTTTACATTTTCCACCTATTTACTGTCTCCAAAGCCCTCCTACAAGCGGTTCAATGTTAAACTTTATAATCAGAGAATATGACAATGCATTAAGGTATAGACTATCTTCCACTAAAGTACACCTTTATTTTGTTAACTCTTTTATTTCCTTTTTCAAATTTTAGTTATTTTTGACTGTCTGGGTCTTTGTTGCTATGAGGGCTTTTCTCCAGTTGCAGCGAGCTGGGGCTACTGTCTAGTTACAGGGCACAGGCTTGTTACTGTGGCTTCTCTTGTTGCAGAGCACAGACTCCAGGCACGTGCGCTCCAGCGGCTTTGGCACGTGGACTCAGTACTTGTGGCACATGGGCTCTAGGTCATAGACTCAGTAGTTATGGCACGTGGGCTTAGTTGCTCTGTGGCATGTAGGATCTTCCCAGACCAGGGGTTGAACCCATGTTTCCTGCATTGGTGGGCAGATTCTTACCATTGGGTCACCAGGGAAGCTTTTTTTTTTTATTTTTTAAACTTATTACCAATGGTTTAAAGTATGAATGATTTCTTTTAGGTTTTTCCTGTTTCTAAGACCTGTTTATAATCAAAATAAGTTTTCCAATCCCTGATTTTGAAAGACTATGTGTGTGTGTGTTTATGAGAAGGAGAGAGAGGGAGAGAGAGAGAGAGAGAAGGAGGGAGGGGGACAAAACCCCTACTTTTCCGGTAGATTATGCCGGAATCTGGAAGCCAATGGACCCTGACATCTCAGTGGATAAACACAGTTTACTTTACTCATATAATACTCTGGTGTGGGATGCGTGGCTCTCATCCAGCAGTGACTCAGAGATCTAGTTACTTCCACAGTCTCTTCTTCTGTTTCAGAGTCTTTTGTTTCTAGGTTTCCTGGTCAAAAAAAGGGGTAGAGGGAGTCTTATGGACATGCCTTAAGTGAGGTGTATTGGATATGCTCACCTTCCTTTGGCCAGAATCCAATAAGATAGCCTCAGCTTAATTTCAAGTGAAAGTGTGAAGTGTTCTCCCAGGAAGAGAGCACAGGCTTGCTGAGCATCTGGCCAGTTTCTGCCAGTTTATTCTGATTTGTCCACTTCACGTGCATCCTTGCACCCAGGTTTCACTGTTTAGTCCCTTTTGGTCACTGCAGGAGCTGCAGGAATGGAGAAATTTTCAGGTGGAATTTTTTTTTTTTTAATTTTGACCTCCTTTTATTGATTTTTTTATTTATTTATTTTTCATCCATCTTTATTCTTTGGCCTGTGTGGGCCTCCCATTGCAGTGGCCTCTCTCGTTGCAGAGCACTGGCTCTGGGTGCACGCACTCTAGAGCGCTAGCTTGTAATTGGACACACTGATCCAGCCGCTCCTCAGCACGTGGGATCTTCCCAGGCCAGGGATCGAACCGGTGCCCCTTGCACTGCAAGGTGGACTGTTTATCCACTGGACCACCAGGGAAGCCTCAGGTAGAATCTTGACTTTCAACCATTTAAATTTTTGTAAAATCTACTGTTTGCTTCTCCTTCTTATTTATTTATTTATTTTTTTAATTTCAAATATGTTTGGGATGCACTGGGTCTTTGTTGCTGCCCGCAGGCTTTCTCTAGCTGCCGCAAGCAGGGGACGCTCTGTTGTGGTGTGCAGGCTTCTCATTGCAGTGGTTTCTCTTGTGGAGCAGTGGCTCGAGGTATGTGGGTTCAGCAGTTGCAGGGTGTGGGTTCAGTAGCTATGGATTCACAGGCTTAGTTACGCCACACCATGTAGGATCTTCCTGGACAGGGATCAGACCTGTGTCTTCTGAACTAGCTAGCGGATCGTTAACCACTGGACCTCCAGGGAAGTCTCATTTCTCCCTCTTGTTCTTCAGCCTACTCTGGTTAGTCTATGTTCTCTCAGTTTTTTTCACTCTGGATCAGCTTCTCTTTTAATCTCTGATTTTTTTCCTTAGCCCAAACTGAGTGTTTTCCCCTACAGAAACCTGTCGTTCCATCACCTTCTGCCTGCTTCTGTTCAGCACCTTATTCTCGACTGGCTGGTGCTTAGTCTGTGTGCATGCTGAGTTGCTTCAGTCGTGTCTGACACTTTGCGACTTATGGATCATAGCCCATCAGGCTCCTCTGTCCATGGGATTCTCTAGGCAAGAATACTGGAGTGGGTTGTCATTTCCTTCTCCAGGGGATCTTCCCGAGCCAGGGATCAAACCCAGGTCTCTGGCATCTCCTGCATTGTCAGGTAGATTCTCTACCATCACCACCAAGCCATCTGGTAAGCCCAGGTCCCAGGTAGGAAGTGACATTTCAGATACTTAAAATCTGGAAAGAATTTTGTCAAGTAGAGATTGGTGGGGAAGGTATAGTAACCAGGAAATAAATGATTAGGTAGTTATTTTGTTAAAGTTGGTTGTTAGGGACATCCCTCACAGATGGGTGTTTCCCCACAGGTGTTCTGGACCACTTGCTTTTTGCAAGAACGCTCTGCATGGACGCAGAGTTTCATGGGGGCCTTCACTACGACGTCCACAGCTTGTATGGCTACACCATGGCAAGAGCCACAGACTCGTAAGCACTGGGTGTTCCTCCTAATTCAGGATTGGGGGTGGTAAAGGGTTTCTCTTGTTTTTCATAGGCATATTTTTCAATTTTTTTGTAGTTACAGGAATATAGAAACTGAGATCTTACAGGATACTTAAGAGGATTTTTTCATATAACCCCAGGTTTCTGTGTAGATTATTTTCGATTGGCTTGTGACTCAGGGATTTCATTATTTCTGGGATCCCCAAAGGCAATGACATACAAGGTATTTAGAGGTCCCAGTTGGACATCAGTCCCTGCTTGGGTCCTGTTACTGAATGTACTAAGATCATTGCACTAGGGTTGCCTGATTTAGCCAATAAAAACACAGGCCACTCAGTTAAATTCCCACTTGTTCCATTGCTCAGTCATGTCTGACTCTTTTCACAACCATGAATGGCAGCACACCAGGCTTCCCTGTCCTTCACTATCTCCCCAAGTTTGCTCTAACTCATGTCCATTGAGTTGGTGATGCCATTCATCCTCATCTTCTCCTGCCTCCTGTTCCTCCTGTCCTCAGTCTTTTCTGCCATCAGGGTCTTTTCCAATAAATTCACTCTTCACATCAGGTGACCTAAATATTGAAGCTTCAGCATCAGTTCTTCCAGTGAATACTCAGGGTTAATTTCCTTTAGGATTGACTGGCTTGATCTCTTTAAAGTCCGAGGGACCCTTAAGGTTACTGTCCAGCACCAGAGTTGGAAAGTATCACTTCTTTGACACTCAGCCTTCTTTAGGGTCCAGCTCTCATATCTGTACATGACTACTGGAAAAACCATGACTGCTGGAAAAATCTCATTTTTAGATATTCTTTTTTTTCCTCTTGCTGGACTGCCTTTTTTTTTTTTTTTGGCCACTTCTATTGGTCTTTCATGATCTTTGTTCTTTTGGCCTGTGTGGACCTCCCATCGCAGTGGCCTCTCTCGCTGCAGAGCACCAGCTCTGGGTGCATGTGCTCCAGAGCTCTGGCTCAGTAATTGGACACATAGGTCCAGCTGCTCTACAGCACATGGGATCTTCCAAGGCCAGGGATCGAACTGGCACCCCTTGCACTGCAAGGCGGTGTCTGTACCCACTGGACCACCAGGGAAGCCCCTGGACTGCCAGTTTTTAGGGTCAAAGTTGCCTGTGCATCCCTAGTGCATGAACTGAAATCATGCCTATTGAATGAATAAATGCCAGGCCTGAGAAAGAGAAGAAAGTCAAGATGGGCTCCCAGGGGACCTAATTCTCAAGGTAGTCTGTGCTGATTTTGTTTTCCAGCACTGTTTTGCCCTCAGGACTTTTTATTAATGCGGGATCATTCAGATGAGAACAGATCCTTGTCTAGTAAACGCAAAAGTGTTTATTTCAATAAAAGACAAACTTCAAGAAGGACACACCTTCCTGATTTTGTGTTTTGTCTTTTCTGGCTTCTTTTTCTCTTACTCTACCTTCCTGGGAAATAGATGAATAGGACTCAATTTCCCCATCTTTGAAATGAGAGACTTGGATTAATGTTTTCTATGGTTCCTTCCTATTTTATCTGGACACATAGATGTGTCAGTCTAAGGATGGACAATCAGAGGGAAAGAGGACAAATGGCCAGGGGAGAAAGGAAGAGTAAAGAAGGGTAAGAGGAGGGAAGGAGACTTTAAATTGCTTTATTGTGACCTCTCCATGTGGCAAAGTGCCATAACATGATGATGGGGTTAAGACATTCCACTAGCTACAGTTGAGAGTTAAAAGGAAACTCTGACTGAAAAAGGAATAAGTGTCCTAACTTTCCTGGGTCTGTCGAAAAGACCTTCATTTCCAGAGAACCATAGAAATAACCAAAACTTAGCTGAAAAACAACTAAGTGGGATCTGGACATCAGGAGAATTTAAGTCTTGGGGCTTCTCTGGTCGCTCAGACAGTAAGGAATCTGCCTGCAGTGCAGGAGACCTGGGTCAGAAAGATCCCCTGGAAAAAGGAATGGCTATCCACTCCAGTATTCTTATCTGGAGAATTCCATGGAGAGAAGAGCTGGGAGGGCTACAGTCCATGGGGTTGCAAAGAGTCAGACACGACTGAGCGACTGACACTTTCTCATTGAGTCTTAGATTTAATGAGTATTTGGCTCCTCCTCAGCTGTGTCCAGTTTGGGGAGAGTGGTTTTGATTTACCCACAAAGCAGGAAATTCACCTCCATCTGGGCAGAAAGCAGAAGACCAGATTCTCTCAGAGATCAGAAACTGACCATAAACTGGTGAAACCTGAGAGGTGGGAAAGAGACATGCAAGGATCTCTGAATAAGATTTTATCTCTGAGCTGGGAAAAAAAAACCAGTTACCTCTTTGTTACCCTAAGGGCTCACCTCTGAGTAAACTATAGTCCCAGATAAGTCATCCCTGTTTGAGTTTCAGTCTATAAGCTGAGTGTGTTTCTTTCGTGGCTGATGACTGCGGAAGGTAATAAACCCTGTAGCTCGCGGCAGTGAGGGGAGAGTGTCTGCCTGTCTAGATCAAAGGAGAGATGAGGCCAAGAGTTGAAGAGTGTGTCCTCTCCTCCAAACTTCCCCCCTCTTTGGCTCATTGAATTGTCAAAGGATGGAGCGCTTCTCTTTCATAAACCAGCCTCCTAACTCAGAATTTCCCCATTTTGTCGTTAGAAGTCATTCTGCATGGATAGACTCTCCGTAAAATCCTTAGGACCGTGAAGTGAGGCAACACTGGCGGTAGTGCTGGTGTCTACGAGGAATGACCTGGTGCCTGGTGGTACCTGTTTCTCAGAGCATGTGTTGAAAGGAAAGATACAAGAACCAGCCTGCAAAGACCTAGCAGCAATTGTGTTACTATCAGGTGTTACTGAGGCTTCCCCAGGGGCACAGCGGTAAACAATCTGCCTGCAATGCAGGAGATGCAGGAGACGAGGTTTCATCCCTGGGTCAGAAAGATCCCCTGGAAAAAGGAATGGCTATCCACTCCAGTATTCTTATCTGGAGAATTCCATGGAGAGAAGAGCTGGGAGGGCTACAGTCCATGGGGTTGCAAAGAGTCAGACACGACTGAGCGACTGACACTTTCTCATTGAGTCTTAGATTTAATGAGTATTTGGCTCCTCCTCAGCTGTGTCCAGTTTGGGGAGAGTGGTTTTGATTTACCCACAAAGCAGGAAATTCACCTCCATCTGGGCAGAAAGCAGAAGACCAGATTCTCTCAGAGATCAGAAACTGACCATAAACTGGTGAAACCTGAGAGGTGGGAAAGAGACATGCAAGGATCTCTGAATAAGATTTTATCTCTGAGCTGGGAAAAAAAAACCAGTTACCTCTTTGTTACCCTAAGGGCTCACCTCTGAGTAAACTATAGTCCCAGATAAGTCATCCCTGTTTGAGTTTCAGTCTATAAGCTGAGTGTGTTTCTTTCGTGGCTGATGACTGCGGAAGGTAATAAACCCTGTAGCTCGCGGCAGTGAGGGGAGAGTGTCTGCCTGTCTAGATCAAAGGAGAGATGAGGCCAAGAGTTGAAGAGTGTGTCCTCTCCTCCAAACTTCCCCCCTCTTTGGCTCATTGAATTGTCAAAGGATGGAGCGCTTCTCTTTCATAAACCAGCCTCCTAACTCAGAATTTCCCCATTTTGTCGTTAGAAGTCATTCTGCATGGATAGACTCTCCGTAAAATCCTTAGGACCGTGAAGTGAGGCAACACTGGCGGTAGTGCTGGTGTCTACGAGGAATGACCTGGTGCCTGGTGGTACCTGTTTCTCAGAGCATGTGTTGAAAGGAAAGATACAAGAACCAGCCTGCAAAGACCTAGCAGCAATTGTGTTACTATCAGGTGTTACTGAGGCTTCCCCAGGGGCACAGCGGTAAACAATCTGCCTGCAATGCAGGAGATGCAGGAGACGCAGGTTTCATCCCTGGGTCAGGAAGATTTCTGGAGAAGGGCATAGCAAACCACTGGAGTATTCTAGCTGGGAATAATTGCAGGGATAGAGGAGCATGATAGGCGACAGTCCGTGGGGTCAAAAAGAATTGGACACACTTGAAGCTCTGTGCACACATGTACATCAAATGTTACTATCTTGTAGTTGTATTATTGTTCAATTTTGGAGTCTAAAGGAAGGTGTGAACTATTTAGCGTGAAAGGAGAAAAGTGGCAAAGGCCTTTTAGTAAAGTAAGAAAGTGTGCAGTAGAAAAGCTAAGAAAATAGTCTACTCTAACTATATATTATATCAGCCCAAATCCTAAAGTGATTATCTTTATGAACTCTGTTCTTCATTTGTTTGCCTTCCTTTCTATATAGTTTTGTTTGTTACATAATAATTTATATGGAGTACAATGAAAATACTTTTTATTTTACTTGTTTTCAACTTTATAAAGAGTGACATATATCATCTTTGACATTTCACTTGTCATTTCCTTGGACTTTTCATTTGCCATTCTCATTTTGATTTATGTATATTATGATTTTATAAAATTGGACATTGCTTACTGTAAGCTGGGAACCCAGGTGCTTGGAGCCCTGGTGTACACCCGCAGCTGGTTTACACACTCTCTTCCTGGGCCAGCTGTGGTTCCAGCGTTCCAGCCTGAGCTGGTGTTGTGCTGAAAAGGACTATTGATGGGCAGCAAGGCAAAGAACCGAGGAACACTGGAAAAACCTTGTTGAGAGGGAGAAGATGGGACCAAGAACCCAAAATATAGCTCAAGGGTGTTCCCAAAAGGCAGAGCACAACCAGTTCCAACAAGATAGAGAAAACATAATCAAGAGCTGAGGAAAATTCCTGGGAGGGGGGATGGGAGGTGGACTGTAGAGGTTTGTACTGTTATGTGAGATGGGAAACTTTACCCAGAAGTGAGAAAGAAGCTATTAAACATGCTAAACTAGTTTGCTTATCTGATTCGTGATACTTGGGTGTTTTTCTCTGAGTTTGGTTGGAAAGCCTATTAGTGCCCTAAGCTCTAGACATTCATAGCTCACCTGACTGCATGCCTTTTCAGGGCCATGGAGAAGATCTCCCCCAATAAAAGAAGCTTCATCTTATCGCGTTCCACTTTTGCTGGATCTGGCAAATTTGCTGCTCATTGGTTGGGGGACAATGCGGCCAGATGGGAGGATCTCCGATGGTCCATCCCTAGTATCCTGGAGTT
This sequence comes from Tragulus kanchil, assembly GCA_022376925.1. Classification (NCBI taxonomy): domain Eukaryota; kingdom Metazoa; phylum Chordata; class Mammalia; order Artiodactyla; family Tragulidae; genus Tragulus; species Tragulus kanchil. Next base: position 16,182,165 of record JAIOJX010000030.1, on the reverse strand, counting down.
CAACCTATTTGGCATCCCCCTGGTGAGTTTCATTCTCAGCCAAGGAGCTTTCACCCTTTGTCTTCTGATGTTGTCTTCATTATCTATGTTTGAGGGTGTCAGAAAACCAAGGAGCATGTATATATATTCACTGATATATATTGGGGAAATTAAAACAATTTTTTTGGCTACATTGGGTCTTCACTGCAGAGTACGGGCTTTCTCTAGTTACAGTGAGCAGGGGCTACTTTTAGTTGCAGTGTGCGGGCTTATCATCGCAGTGGTTTCTTGTTGCAGATCATAGGCTTTAGGCACGCAGGCTTCAGTTGTCATGGCTCTCAGGCTCCAGAGTGCGGCAGCAGCTGTGGTGCATGGGCTTAGTTGCGCCGTGGCATGTGAGGTCTTCCTGGACTGGAATTGAACCTCTGTGTCTTGCATTGGCAGGTAGATTCTACTGCTAGACCACCAGGAAAGCCTGGGAAAACCAATTTTTATGTGCCTTGTGAGTTACCTTCTGAAGGTAGAATGGTAAATGTAAGACGTATTAGTATCACAGAAAAATCAGCAGAGCATCCATAAGTACCAAAGTTTGAAAATGTAAGCTTAACATTGAGGAAGAGCCCTTAATATAACAGTCAGTCATCCTGTTGTCAGTGGATTCATCATGGACACTTGTTTCTTACTCCTGTTTGGCTGGAGACTTTCATGGAAAGCCTGGGATTTCCTTGAACATGGGAGGATCAGAATAAGAGGTGCTCTTTTCCCTTATCATACAGGTACCCAGTCAATGCTCTGTCCTCTCTCACTGACCACTGTGATCGTGTGTGCTCATTCTCCAGGTACTGTATGGAGGGGTTTAAGGGGTTTCATGCTAAACTAGTTTGCTTATCTGATTCGTGATACTGGGGTTTTCTGAGTTTGGTTGGAAAGCCTATTAGTGCCCTAAGCTCTAGACATTCATAGCTCACCTGACTGCATGCCTTTTCAGGGCCATGGAGAAGATCTCCCCCAATAAAAGAAGCTTCATCTTATCGCGTTCCACTTTTGCTGGATCTGGCAAATTTGCTGCTCATTGGTTGGGGGACAATGCGGCCAGATGGGAGGATCTCCGATGGTCCATCCCTAGTATCCTGGAGTTCAACCTATTTGGCATCCCCCTGGTGAGTTTCATTCTCAGCCAAGGAGCTTTCACCCTTTGTCTTCTGATGTTGTCTTCATTATCTATGTTTGAGGGTGTCAGAAAACCAAGGAGCATGTATATATATTCACTGATATATATTGGGGAAATTAAAACAATTTTTTTGGCTACATTGGGTCTTCACTGCAGAGTACGGGCTTTCTCTAGTTACAGTGAGCAGGGGCTACTTTTAGTTGCAGTGTGCGGGCTTATCATCGCAGTGGTTTCTTGTTGCAGATCATAGGCTTTAGGCACGCAGGCTTCAGTTGTCATGGCTCTCAGGCTCCAGAGTGCGGCAGCAGCTGTGGTGCATGGGCTTAGTTGCGCCGTGGCATGTGAGGTCTTCCTGGACTGGAATTGAACCTCTGTGTCTTGCATTGGCAGGTAGATTCTACTGCTAGACCACCAGGAAAGCCTGGGAAAACCAATTTTTATGTGCCTTGTGAGTTACCTTCTGAAGGTAGAATGGTAAATGTAAGACGTATTAGTATCACAGAAAAATCAGCAGAGCATCCATAAGTACCAAAGTTTGAAAATGTAAGCTTAACATTGAGGAAGAGCCCTTAATATAACAGTCAGTCATCCTGTTGTCAGTGGATTCATCATGGACACTTGTTTCTTACTCCTGTTTGGCTGGAGACTTTCATGGAAAGCCTGGGATTTCCTTGAACATGGGAGGATCAGAATAAGAGGTGCTCTTTTCCCTTATCATACAGGTACCCAGTCAATGCTCTGTCCTCTCTCACTGACCACTGTGATCGTGTGTGTGCTCATTCTCCAGGTAGGGGCCAACATCTGTGGTTACACAGAGAACGTCACAGAGGAGCTCTGCAGACGCTGGATGCAGCTGGGAGCATTTTATCCACTATCGAGGAATCACAATGGGCCTGGGTTCAGGGTAAGGTCCCAAGAGAAATGATGGAAACTTCTTGGATTGTATGATCTACTTGCATTTAAAGAGGGATTGAAGAAAATCTTGTAGGGTTGCCATGCCCTCCTCTAGGGGAACTTCCTGACCCAGGGATCAAACAGACGGATTCTTCACCACTGAACCATCTGGGAAGCCCCTAGTAAACTTTACCTAAGAGCAAAAAAAGGAACTCTTTAGATAGAAAATCTAATTTGCTTCCCAGAAACAGAAATTTTCCATTAATGATGATCAGTCATTACATTCATTTTCACTGTAATTCGAAAGATGTGAAAGATATGCATGCCATACTTAGACCTGCCATCCTGTATTCTATTACTAGAATAATTTTTTTAGAGAAAATTGTGAATTTATTCCTTTATCCCTAAGATGCCTATTTCACCCCTTTCACATAGAACTATTCCATGAGACCATTCGATGCCCCCAGTGTGAGGTTCATGAAAACTCTGAGGCCCAACCCAAGGAAAATAACACTCCACAGCCTCCACCACTTTGGTCTGCAACAGAGAAAGTCCAGAGCTGCACCCTTCACTCTGGTGGCCACATGGTACATGAGGTTATTTGGTGCTTGAGATGTGCTTAGTAAGACTGAGGAACCACATTTTTCATGTTATTTTATTTTAGTTAATTTAAATATAAACCCCAAATCAAAATTGATGTAAATATTTTCTCCATTAAAATCCATTTTATTGGATTACATTTTACTCCAACTGCTGAAAATTTAGCATCCAAAATGATATGTACTGTCAATGTAAAAGGCACACAATTTTGAAAACTTAGTAGAAGGAAAACAATATAGAATATCTCATTAATATTTTGTGTTAAACCCAGGTTGAAATGATAATATTAGGGATATATTGAGCTACATAAAATGCATTAAGAAAAAATTTCTCTTGTTTCTTTTCATTTATTAAACTTACATGTGTGGCTTTCATCATTATCCTGTTGAACAGCACTAGATGGGAAGAAAGAAAACAGGCCCTTTCTTGAACCCGGAAGCCTAAACCCTCTGAGTGCTCTTGTCTGTGTTATCTGCTTCCAGGCCATCTCTTCAGGATGTGAGCCCACTCTGCCTGACCCCAGCTACTTGCTTAGGAGTTCAGAAATAGTTCATCTCTTTCTCTAGACCAGTACTTCCCTGGTGGCTCAGACGACAAAGAATCTGTCTGCAATGCAGGAGACCTGGGTTTGATCCCTGGATCAGGATGATCCCCTGGAGAAGGAAATGACCACCCACTCCAGTATTCTTGCCTGGGAAATCCCATGGACAGAGGAGCCTAGCAGGCTACAGTTCATGGGGTGACACAAAAAATCTGACATGGCTTAGCGACTAAACAATAACAATACTATCTACTAAAACCTGTCCACATGAATTTTGGGGAGGGGGGCACATTGTATATTGAAGAAAAAATAGAGGTCACTGTCTTTGGAATGGATAAGCTATAGTTTTTATAAGTGAAAATATTATAGACAAAACCAGACATAAATTTTAAAGTTGTGAATTTCCAAAGCTGTAAGGAAAAGGAGAGGTGGATTATATATCATGGTGGTAGGCAGTGTGGCTTGAGGCCATGGGTTTCAAATACTTTTTTAGTATTAGTACAGCTTTATTGCATTATATTCCAAATGAAGTATACCAGAAACCTTAATAAATAACATACATTGGAGCAGCTCAGGGCAGCAAGGACCACCTCAGCCCCTTTATCTCCTTGGCAACTTCTTGGGGCACCACCTGAGACTCCAGATGCATCATAGACTGGCAGTTGTGTCAGATTTCATCTTTGCCACCTGCTCACCATTTTACATTGGGAAAGTCATGTAATCTTTGGTACTATTTTTCCATCTATAAAATCAAGGAGAAGAACTAAGATCCTTTCAGTTCTTGAAATGCTTTGACATCGTTCGAATTGGGAAACATGACTGCTTTTACCTGAGAATGCTTCCTATCCTAAGAGAGCTTTAGAGATTTGATGGAAACAATATAGAATATCTCATTAATATTTTGTGTTAAACCCAGGTTGAAATGATAATATTAGGGATATATTGAGCTACATAAAATGCATTAAGAAAAAATTTCTCTTGTTTCTTTTCATTTATTAAACTTACATGTGTGGCTTTCATCATTATCCTGTTGAACAGCACTAGATGGGAAGAAAGAAAACAGGCCCTTTCTTGAACCCGGAAGCCTAAACCCTCTGAGTGCTCTTGTCTGTGTTATCTGCTTCCAGGCCATCTCTTCAGGATGTGAGCCCACTCTGCCTGACCCCAGCTACTTGCTTAGGAGTTCAGAAATAGTTCATCTCTTTCTCTAGACCAGTACTTCCCTGGTGGCTCAGACGACAAAGAATCTGTCTGCAATGCAGGAGACCTGGGTTTGATCCCTGGATCAGGATGATCCCCTGGAGAAGGAAATGACCACCCACTCCAGTATTCTTGCCTGGGAAATCCCATGGACAGAGGAGCCTAGCAGGCTACAGTTCATGGGGTGACACAAAAAATCTGACATGGCTTAGCGACTAAACAATAACAATACTATCTACTAAAACCTGTCCACATGAATTTTGGGGAGGGGGGCACATTGTATATTGAAGAAAAAATAGAGGTCACTGTCTTTGGAATGGATAAGCTATAGTTTTTATAAGTGAAAATATTATAGACAAAACCAGACATAAATTTTAAAGTTGTGAATTTCCAAAGCTGTAAGGAAAAGGAGAGGTGGATTATATATCATGGTGGTAGGCAGTGTGGCTTGAGGCCATGGGTTTCAAATACTTTTTTAGTATTAGTACAGCTTTATTGCATTATATTCCAAATGAAGTATACCAGAAACCTTAATAAATAACATACATTGGAGCAGCTCAGGGCAGCAAGGACCACCTCAGCCCCTTTATCTCCTTGGCAACTTCTTGGGGCACCACCTGAGACTCCAGATGCATCATAGACTGGCAGTTGTGTCAGATTTCATCTTTGCCACCTGCTCACCATTTTACATTGGGAAAGTCATGTAATCTTTGGTACTATTTTTCCATCTATAAAATCAAGGAGAAGAACTAAGATCCTTTCAGTTCTTGAAATGCTTTGACATCGTTCGAATTGGGAAACATGACTGCTTTTACCTGAGAATGCTTCCTATCCTAAGAGAGCTTTAGAGATTTGATGGAAATCTTTAGTAATGGCTTATATTTTCTTCTAGGACCAGGATCCTGCTGCCTTCAGTGAAAACAATGCTACGCTGTTGGAATCCTCCAGACACTATCTGAACATCCGCTACACTCTGCTGCCCTATCTCTACACCCTTTTCTACCGAGCTCACACCCTGGGGGAGACCGTAGCAAGGCCCCTCGTCCACGAGTAAGCTTCTTGACCTGCAAAGAATCCCTTTCAGATCATAACGTCACTTATCTTGCTAGTAGCAACAAGGTTAGTTAGGACCCTGTTGTCATACCATGTGCAGCTGTTCTGTATCCAGGCTTCAACTGCCTTCTCTGTTTTCCAGGTTCTACCAGGACCCAGCCACCTGGGAGGTGCATGAACAGTTCCTCTGGGGGCCCGGACTCCTCATCACACCGGTTCTATACGAAGTGTGTTTGTAATCTAAGCAACGGGGTGGACTCTTACCCCTGTTCTCCTGGGCCTACGGCTGAATAAGCTGGGTCCTGAGTGTCTGTGGCCTTGTTTGAAGATAAATAGGAATACAAATGAAAAGGAGAGAGGATGAAAGTTTGGAAAGTAGAATATTAGTAATTATTGATCTCACTGTTGGCCAAATGAAACAGTCTCCATTTTGCAAAATTACTTTAAAGCTTGTTCCCATAAACATGTGGCCTTGGTACTAATGGGGCTTTGAACACCTGGGAGTTCAGGCTGGTCATCTGTCTGTGCTTCCCTTTGACCAGAGGAGGTGGGCTCCTAGAGACAAAGTCAGGAAAGAGAAGAGGTGGGGAGAGGAGTGTGGAGGGATAGAGGGGTGCTGGGTAAGATGAGCGTGTTACTCTAGAGTTCTTGTAGGAAGGACAAGTAGAATTCAGGGCAGGGGTGAGTAGGGAAGAGTAGTGGAAGGGTCAGGATTATGCTGAGTAGGGAAGAGTAGCAGAAGGGTCAGGATTATGCTGAGTAGGGAAGAGTAGCGGAAGGGTCAGGATTATGCTGATTCATTTATAAACATGGGAGATGGCCCATGGACTCACGTCAAAGGCCCTTGCTGCTCCAGTATATCATGGTAGGTCTAACTAACGATCAAGTGGTCCTTCTGCAAGGCTCTCCCTCCTGGGGACTTGGCTTCTTCATTCTCCTCCCACCTATCAGATTACACAAGAAACTTGGGTACTAAACTTCCTCTTCTTTCTCAGGAGCCTCCGGGCAAAACAATCTTCCTATCTAGAAACAGCTCAGCTTTGGGTAATCTGTCCAACTTTTCTGAGGATCCGTATTTTCCTTGTAGGATGGGAAAATCCCAGCTATCTCTCAGGCGTGCTGAGATGAGCACAGGCCACCGCGGGTGGGGGTGTTGTGTCCACTGTAAAGGGCTGTGCCAGTGTTGCTCATTGTGATTGTTTCCCCAGGGTGTGAACTATGCAAGGGCATACATACCAGATGCCATCTGGTACGACTACGAGACGGTGAGCACAGCAGCCACCTTGGGCTCTTGGGGTGGAATAAGAGGACAAGGGTTCACATGAGTATTTTCCTTATGGGAAGAGGCCTTTCAGGATGTACAATGGAATAATTTGAGTAACTAGAGTACATTTGTGGCAATATTCATTATATTGACTAGCTACTCTGGAGCTATGGTGACTTAGTAATGGGCCTTAGGGTGCGATGATCTAGAGAATTCATCACACATAACATGGTGTAATATAAAGAAATAAGTTAGGCTGGAGACTTGCTTCTGCTATTACTTGTATACCTTGGGCAAGTATTTTCACTTTGCGAGGTGGGGTCTCTGTTTTTCTCTTTAAAATGAAGCAACTGAACTAGATAATTCCATAGTCACTAGTTCAGACAGCATATTTATTATCTGGTCTTCTTTCCTTTTGTCGGTTAGCAAGTAGCCATAGAATGGAGGAAACAATTTGTGGAGATGCTGCTGCCTGGTACTAAAATAGGACTTCACCTTCGAGGGGGCTACATCTTCCCCACCCAGCAGCCAAACACAACCACAGAGGCCAGGTAAACCTCTCTCACCTTCTAAGAGGGCGGGGTGTTGTGGGAGAGGAAAAGGGAAAACAGCTCCAGTCACTCAGCTTTCTCACTTCCTTTCAAGGTCAGCCCAAAGTCTGCATCTTCCTTTAGCAGGGGATAAACGTATCCTTTATATTCCCATTGACTTTCACTTGTAGATTGCATCAGATTTTAAAGATGATCAAAATAATCACTCTTGATGATTCCCCTGTGGTCAGAAATTGTCCGTATGTAGATTTCCTTAGGCGTGAGAGAATGCAAGTTAACAGGAGATGAGAGTTATCATATGGAAATTGACATAGGTTCAAGGTCAAGAGCCTGAAAGTTTAGGTTTAAGTCTCAGCTCTACTACATATCAGATGTGTTACCACAGGCAACTTACTTTCTGCGTCTCTGCTCATCACTAGTATATTGGAAATGATGGTAGTTCAACTTCTTAGAGTTATTAAGAGGGTCACATGAAATAGTAGAAATGATTTAATGTAAGTAGGATGCTTGGAAGAGTGCCTGCCACATGGAAAGCATCAAGTAAGTGCTAATTGTTAGTATTATAACAAGAGCAGTTCTCAGCAAGGGACTGCCCCTCCGTCTCCTGTTCTTCTGAAGCTCATTCACTACTCACCTCTACTGTTTACCCACACCCTGCTTCTGTGTTTTCAGACCATGGTAGTATCTACCTAGTGTCTGGGATTGACTTGGAAGTGGTCTGCCCCTGGGGCATAAAGGGGTTAGCATCACTCTAACTCTTCTTCATTCTCTGAAACCAAGAGTTACTGTTTTACAGCCGGAAGAACTCCCTGGGACTCCTCATTGCCTTGGACTACAAGCGAGAAGCGAAAGGAGAGCTGTACTGGGACGATGGGGTCTCTAAAGGTAGAGTTCCTGACGGTGCCATCACTGTGCTTCTCAGGGACAGGTCATCTTTCCAGAATGCCCAGAATAGCATGAACTTTATTATCATGGATGCTTATATCTATAGCTCAGAATCAATATATTCTTAAAGTTCTACTAACCAAGCCCATGCATTAAAATAGACTTCAAATGAGCAACTTGTATGTCATTGACTACCAAAGCAAAAGATATTATTGGATTAAATTTATTCTTTTAAAACACATTTTATTAATATTTGTGTGTGCTCAGTGGTGGCCGACTCTTTGCAGCCCCATGGACTGTAACTCCATGGAATTTTCCAGGCAAGAATACTGGAATGGGTTGCCCTTTCCTACTCCATGGGAATCTTCCTGACCTAGGAATTGAAGTTACATTTCTGGTGCAGCCTGCATTGGCAGGCAAATTCTTTAGCACTAGCGCCACCTGGGAAGCCCTGTTTTATTAATAAATTTGTCAAATAATGCTTTGGTTTGCTAATGAGAGGCAAATATCTAATTTGTGTGTGTGTGCTTTCACATATACTTACTTCATATAAGCTACTGGTCTTATTATTTAAAAATCCTGCCCTACATAGAATTAACATTTATTAATAATTCTTGGCTATTAATTATTGGGCTCCATGAAGGGCCTATAAAGGTGAATAAGACATAGACATTGGCCTTGAGGGAGTCCTAGTCTAGCAAGATGGACGGCATGTAAATAAATATAAATACAAGTCAAATTTTTTAAAAAATTTCTTTGTTGTATTATTTACTTTGAGCTCTACTGAATCTTTGTTGCTGTGTGCTGGCTTTTCTCTAGTTGGCAAATAAGGGCTACTCGCTAGTTATGGTACTCAGGCTTCTATTTGCAGTAGCTTCTTTTGTTGGGGAGCACAGGCTCTAGGGCTTTTCAGTAGTTGTGGCTCCTGGGCTCTAGGGCACAGGTTCAGTATTTGTGGCATACGGACTCTGTTGCCTCATGGCATATGGGATCTTCCCAGACCAAGGATCAAACCCATACCTCTTGCATTGGCAGGCAGATTCTTAACCACTGAGCCACCAGGGAAGCCCCCAAAATGTTTTAAAGGCCAACAAAGTGGTTTCACCAGTGCCATGGAGTTCAGAAGAGGGGGCAGTTACTGGGGATTGGAGTGGTCTGGGAGACCTCTGAGGTTTGCAAAAAAACAGGTAGAACTTGGGTGAGCAGAGATAGGTGGCAGAGGCATTCCCAACTGCGAGAAGATGGTGCCCAGCTGTTCTGCTTCCTGTAGTAATACCACTTCTCCATCTTTCTCTTTCAGATGCTGTAACCAGTAAGAAATATATTCTGTACAATTTTTCCATCACCTCTGTAAGTACTGTTTTTTGCAGAGCCCACAGTGCATGCTGTTTTCTATGACTGCTTTTTTGGAGCTTGGAGTTTGCTGGAAAGGCTTGCTCTTGCAGACTAGAGCCAGTGCCTCACTGCCACAGTCCCCAAAAGAATTAGCATTAAAATAAAAAAATTAATCTATGATAGACACATAGGGCAATAGAAAATCAGCATGAGTTTGGTGAAGAAATTTTTTTTCTGAAAAAAGAAAAAGTCATTGGCTTTGTATGATGAGTATGATCATACATACATATGATGAGTCTGGGCTTCCAAGAGGTATTCTTATTTGAGGGGGTGCAAGTAGGTGGGGGTGGGGGTGGGGAGGGTGAGGCGTGCAGTGCCTTTTGAGGGTGCTCCATCAGGGCCTTCCTTTCTCACCCCTAAAATTTGGCCTTGGGCACAGGTAGTAAGTGGTGGTTTTGAGAGACCAGAGGATATCAAGATATTGTGCATCACTTGCCTGGTCTCTACTTCCCAAGGGGACCAAGAGGGAGAATGGCAGTGAGGTGACAGGGATGGGAGAACTCTTTAGATGGTTTTCTTAGATGTCTGACTGCATGGGCAGAGCTTTCTCGTGTGGGGCTCTCTTTCCCTTATTTTTCCTTTCTTTTAAATCTGTTTTGTTTTAAAATATATATATATATATATTTAAATATAAATATATACTTATATATAGGTATATTTAAATTAATATTTATATATTTAATATATATATATATATTTATTTGGCTGCATTGGGTCTCAGTTGTAGCATGTGGGCTTAGTTGCTTCATGGTGTGTGGGATCTTAATTCCCTGACCAAGGATCAAACCCATGTTGCCTGCATTGCAAGGCAGAGTCTTAACCACTGGACCACCAGGGAGGTCCCATTATTGCTTTTTAAATGATACTTTTTATATTGATATAATTATAGAACCTCATGTTCTAAGAAATAATACAGAGTTCCCTTGATTAGTTTCCCCTAATCAGAACATCTTATACAACTAGAGTATAATTTTACAACAAGAATATTGACTTCTATACTGTCAAGATGTAGAATATTTTCATGGCCACAAGAATTCCTCCTGTTGTCTAATCTGCCGGACTCCACCGCACACCCCCCCACCCCTGCCCAGCCTCATCCTTAGTCCCTGCCTATGTCTCTGCATGCCCATGGGTCTGTTTGTGTACCTGTGTCATTTTGAGAATTCCATGGTGTCGGGAACATGTTTTTTGAGTAATAGGGTAGGTAAAGAACTGGTAAACGAAAGCCCATAAAATTACTAAAAGATTATTTAAAGACTATTACGAGTCTCCTTTGAAAAATTCCTGGGGATGATCACCCGGCACCATTTAGAACCTCAGAGGTAAAGAGTCTCTTGGGATCTCAGAAAGAAAGATGCAGAGTGGTATTGGGACACAATTAGAATGAGATATACCCGGTCTCTAACCTGATTTCTTTTCCCCCAGAACCATCTACAGGCAAAGATTATACATGATGAGTATACGGATCCCAACAACCTCACATTTACAGATATCACAATCTTGGGAATGGACAAGGAACCTACTAATTTTACTGTCCTCCGTAATAATACTGCCACCTCAATTTCAAACGTTGTCTACACAGAATCAACAAAGGTGGGACATTGTTCCTTGTGGTGGTGACCCTGTAGATAGCTCTGACCTGAACTTCCAACAGCCAGGTCGCCCTTGCTCTGTTGACTCTGGATGGGGACAGAGACAACAGGCTTGCTGGGGAGCCACAGGGAGGATGTGGAAGGTGAAACCCATCAATGCTCAATATGAACCTGCAACTGTGTGTTAGGACTCTGAAGAAGACAGTAGGAGTTGGGAACCTCGAAGACAGCCGTTCTTCTCTGGGAAAATTTAAAAGTAGACCTGCTGAAGTCACGTGTGATATACGATTCAGTTCCTTGGCCTAGTTCTGAAGAGTATTTCCATCTCTGTTCTCTCATTTATGTTAAAGACTTTGAGACACAGCCGTTATTTCTCTTTAATGTTCTAAGATATTTTTATACCATCACAGAACATGAGTTCCCTATACAAAGATCTAAAAGAGTATAATTTTACAACAAGAATATTGACTTCTATACTGTCAAGATGTAGAATATTTTCATGGCCACAAGAATTCCTCCTGTTGTCTAATCTGCCGGACTCCACCGCACACCCCCCCACCCCTGCCCAGCCTCATCCTTAGTCCCTGCCTATGTCTCTGCATGCCCATGGGTCTGTTTGTGTACCTGTGTCATTTTGAGAATTCCATGGTGTCGGGAACATGTTTTTTGAGTAATAGGGTAGGTAAAGAACTGGTAAACGAAAGCCCATAAAATTACTAAAAGATTATTTAAAGACTATTACGAGTCTCCTTTGAAAAATTCCTGGGGATGATCACCCGGCACCATTTAGAACCTCAGAGGTAAAGAGTCTCTTGGGATCTCAGAAAGAAAGATGCAGAGTGGTATTGGGACACAATTAGAATGAGATATACCCGGTCTCTAACCTGATTTCTTTTCCCCCAGAACCATCTACAGGCAAAGATTATACATGATGAGTATACGGATCCCAACAACCTCACATTTACAGATATCACAATCTTGGGAATGGACAAGGAACCTACTAATTTTACTGTCCTCCGTAATAATACTGCCACCTCAATTTCAAACGTTGTCTACACAGAATCAACAAAGGTGGGACATTGTTCCTTGTGGTGGTGACCCTGTAGATAGCTCTGACCTGAACTTCCAACAGCCAGGTCGCCCTTGCTCTGTTGACTCTGGATGGGGACAGAGACAACAGGCTTGCTGGGGAGCCACAGGGAGGATGTGGAAGGTGAAACCCATCAATGCTCAATATGAACCTGCAACTGTGTGTTAGGACTCTGAAGAAGACAGTAGGAGTTGGGAACCTCGAAGACAGCCGTTCTTCTCTGGGAAAATTTAAAAGTAGACCTGCTGAAGTCACGTGTGATATACGATTCAGTTCCTTGGCCTAGTTCTGAAGAGTATTTCCATCTCTGTTCTCTCATTTATGTTAAAGACTTTGAGACACAGCCGTTATTTCTCTTTAATGTTCTAAGATATTTTTATACCATCACAGAACATGAGAAATTAATCAAAGATAGGGGTAGTCTGGATTTGCTCTTGTGGCATGTTCACTTTAAGTGATAATCTCTGTCAAACAAAATTCCAATTGTTAGTATTTAAAATACTGGGATATTCACTGTTTATTAGGGCATACCCATTCCACTTTTTATTTTTACTTTTTTAACGTTGTTTTTTTTTTTTTTTTTTGGCCACACAGTCGTGGGGATCTTGGTTCCCCAACAAGGAAGTGAATAGAGATAATGTGCATGTGCTAAGTCATTTCAGTTATGTCCAGCTCTTTGAGACCCCATGGACTGTAGCCCATCAGGCTTCTGGATTCTCCAGGCAAGAATACCGGAGTGGATTGCCACACCCTCCTCCAGGGAATCTTCCCCACCTAGGGAATGAGCCTGTATCTTTTCTATCTCTTGCATTGTCAGGCAAGTTCTTTACCACTAGTGCTACCTGGGAATCCCCAGAGATAATGCATATGAAGTGGTTATCATAGTGCTTGACCCTGTACATGCTCAGTAAGGTTTAACTCTGCTTATTATTGCCATTGTTAGTAAAATGTCTAAGCAGGGGTCAAGAAGTCTAAAATGCCAGCCCTGTCCACGATCTGTGTTCCTTAACATGATTGGAGCTCTCTCCTTTCAATATCCCACAGTGACTCCATGAGGTCAGAACGGTTTGGAATAAGCCAGATTCATTTTCTTGACCAGGAAGTCAAAAGACCCAGAGGAGAGTAAAATAGTATTACAAATATCCTACATCAAAGTATCAAAGTGGTGTTGGTTAAAGGACTGGTCTCCCTGGTCCTGACTGTCAGATCATCAGGGAAGGACATTATCCAGGTGGCTACACCTTGCCTCATGTGTCATCATGGCTCAACCTTTCTCTTTCTTCAGGTGGTGAAAATCACTGACCTTGAGGGATTGGTACTGGGACAAGAATTCGACATTAAGTGGGATCTTCTGGTTAGCGACCTGCAGAAGTTCAACTGCTACCCTGAGCAGCCCACTGTTTCCGAGGAGAGTTAAAGACAGCTCAAGACAGCCGTTCTTCTCTGGGAAATTTGTTCTGAAGAGTATTGTCCCATTTTTCTTGTTCTCTCATTTATGTTAAAGACTTTGAGACACAGCCGTTATTTCTCTTTAATGTTCTAAGATATTTTTATACCATCACAGAACATGAGAAATTAATCAAAGATAGGGGTAGTCTGGATTTGCTCTTGTGGCATGTTCACTTTAAGTGATAATCTCTGTCAAACAAAATTCCAATTGTTAGTATTTAAAATACTGGGATATTCACTGTTTATTAGGGCATACCCATTCCACTTTTTATTTTTACTTTTTTAACGTTGTTTTTTTTTTTTTTTTTTTGGCCACACAGTCGTGGGGATCTTGGTTCCCCAACAAGGAAGTGAATAGAGATAATGTGCATGTGCTAAGTCATTTCAGTTATGTCCAGCTCTTTGAGACCCCATGGACTGTAGCCCATCAGGCTTCTGGATTCTCCAGGCAAGAATACCGGAGTGGATTGCCACACCCTCCTCCAGGGAATCTTCCCCACCTAGGGAATGAGCCTGTATCTTTTCTATCTCTTGCATTGTCAGGCAAGTTCTTTACCACTAGTGCTACCTGGGAATCCCCAGAGATAATGCATATGAAGTGGTTATCATAGTGCTTGACCCTGTACATGCTCAGTAAGGTTTAACTCTGCTTATTATTGCCATTGTTAGTAAAATGTCTAAGCAGGGGTCAAGAAGTCTAAAATGCCAGCCCTGTCCACGATCTGTGTTCCTTAACATGATTGGAGCTCTCTCCTTTCAATATCCCACAGTGACTCCATGAGGTCAGAACGGTTTGGAATAAGCCAGATTCATTTTCTTGACCAGGAAGTCAAAAGACCCAGAGGAGAGTAAAATAGTATTACAAATATCCTACATCAAAGTATCAAAGTGGTGTTGGTTAAAGGACTGGTCTCCCTGGTCCTGACTGTCAGATCATCAGGGAAGGACATTATCCAGGTGGCTACACCTTGCCTCATGTGTCATCATGGCTCAACCTTTCTCTTTCTTCAGGTGGTGAAAATCACTGACCTTGAGGGATTGGTACTGGGACAAGAATTCGACATTAAGTGGGATCTTCTGGTTAGCGACCTGCAGAAGTTCAACTGCTACCCTGAGCAGCCCACTGTTTCCGAGGAGAGTTGCAGGCAGCGGGGGTGCCTCTGGGAGGTAAGGACAAGGAGCAGACTGCCCTGGTGAGCAGGATGTTGTGAAAAGTATCCCATGAGTAATCAGGCACCCAGGAAACACTTTCCAAATGTCAATGGCTTGAAGGGTAATCATTCTTCAGGAATCAGTTGACACTATTTCAACCGATGCATTATGTATCAGTCCTGTGTGATAGGCCATCAGTGTTTCATTCAGAGATCCTGAATAAGAATAAACTCGCTGGCTCTCTCCTACAACCACAGCATTTAACCCCCACTTTGTTCTGAAGATAGCTATAATGCAGTGGGAATGCACTGAGCATTTTAAGTGATTTTCTTCTCATCTATTGGAGAGTCCAAGCAGAAAGGTAAGGTGATTCTGTTTCTTTCCATTTGAAAAATAGAATGAAGGCCAGGGAAAATCAGTGGTTTCCTCAAGATCACAATTACAGATAGTAAGGACATAGAGGGAAGAGCCGTGACTTAGGACTCAGTCTTTAGATAGGTCTCTGACTGGCACTTCACCCATTAGAGGAGGCCAGTGTGTGTGTGTGTGTGTGTGTGTGTGTGTGTGTACACGCGCGTGTGTGTGTGTCTGTGTGTGTGTGTGTGTTTAAATGGCTGCATCCATTAGAGAAGGGCTTCCCAGGTGGTACTTGTGGTAAAGAACCTGTTTGCTAGTGCAGGAGACATAAGAGATGTGACTGAGATCCCTGAGTTGGGAAGATCCTCTGGAGGAGGAAATGGCAACCCATTCCAGTATTCTTACCTGGAGAATTCCATGGATAGAGAAAACCATAGATTCACAAGAATTGGACATCCAGGTGGGGCTACCACCTTGGGGTTTCCTCCGGACTGTCAGATCATCAGGGAAGGACATTATCCAGGTGGCTACACCTTGCCTCATGTGTCATCATGGCTCAACCTTTCTCTTTCTTCAGGTGGTGAAAATCACTGACCTTGAGGGATTGGTACTGGGACAAGAATTCGACATTAAGTGGGATCTTCTGGTTAGCGACCTGCAGAAGTTCAACTGCTACCCTGAGCAGCCCACTGTTTCCGAGGAGAGTTGCAGGCAGCGGGGGTGCCTCTGGGAGGTAAGGACAAGGAGCAGACTGCCCTGGTGAGCAGGATGTTGTGAAAAGTATCCCATGAGTAATCAGGCACCCAGGAAACACTTTCCAAATGTCAATGGCTTGAAGGGTAATCATTCTTCAGGAATCAGTTGACACTATTTCAACCGATGCATTATGTATCAGTCCTGTGTGATAGGCCATCAGTGTTTCATTCAGAGATCCTGAATAAGAATAAACTCGCTGGCTCTCTCCTACAACCACAGCATTTAACCCCCACTTTGTTCTGAAGATAGCTATAATGCAGTGGGAATGCACTGAGCATTTTAAGTGATTTTCTTCTCATCTATTGGAGAGTCCAAGCAGAAAGGTAAGGTGATTCTGTTTCTTTCCATTTGAAAAATAGAATGAAGGCCAGGGAAAATCAGTGGTTTCCTCAAGATCACAATTACAGATAGTAAGGACATAGAGGGAAGAGCCGTGACTTAGGACTCAGTCTTTAGATAGGTCTCTGACTGGCACTTCACCCATTAGAGGAGGCCAGTGTGTGTGTGTGTGTGTGTGTGTGTGTGTGTGTGTACACGCGCGTGTGTGTGTGTCTGTGTGTGTGTGTGTGTTTAAATGGCTGCATCCATTAGAGAAGGGCTTCCCAGGTGGTACTTGTGGTAAAGAACCTGTTTGCTAGTGCAGGAGACATAAGAGATGTGACTGAGATCCCTGAGTTGGGAAGATCCTCTGGAGGAGGAAATGGCAACCCATTCCAGTATTCTTACCTGGAGAATTCCATGGATAGAGAAACCTGGTGGGCTACAGTCCATAGATTCACAAAGAATTGGACAAGACTGAAGCAACTTAGGACACATTCATCCATTTTTAGGGCTACCATAACCAACTACCACAAACTGGGTGACCTAGAACAAAATATGTTTATTGTCTCAGCATCTGGAAGCTAAAAGTCTGAGATCAAGCTGTCCACAGAGTTGGTGCTCTCTGGGGGGCATGATGGAAAATTCGTTTTGTGTCCTTTTCTGGGTTTCTGGTGGTCTGTGAGCAAGGTTTGGTGTTCCTTCATTTATAAAAACATCACCCTGACCTCTGCCTTCATCTTCACATGGTATTCTCCCCAGGTGTATTTCTGTGTCTAAATTTTAAGGACACCAGTCATGTTGGCTTAGCTCAGCCCTAATGACCTCATTCAATTTGATCATCTGCAAAAGATCTTGTTTGCAAACAAGGTATCAGGTACCTCAAAGGTACCAGGGGTTAGGACTTACTATCTATTGGGAATGTAGTTCAACTCATAGCAATGGGCATAGAGTAAGAGACTTTAGTCTGGTTTAACTACCTTCTTCTGTGATTAGAGCCTTGAAGTGTGCTGTCAGAGGCTGACTGAGAAGTCGCCCTCTTGTTCCAGCCCACGACAGTTCCTGGTGTGCCCACCTGCTTCCACGACACCATCCCTACTTATGCTGCCAGCAACATTCAGTACCTGCCTACGGGCATCACCATAGACCTCACCCACCTGACAGCCTCAGAATCAGCTCAAGGTGCAGCACCATCACGATCATCACGGGATGAGCCACCCCCGCCGGCAGCTGCAGCGAAGGCCACCACCGCCTCCAACACTCTCTCCACAGCTGTCAGCTTCCTCCACCTGAGTGTGATCTACCACACAGAGACCATGCTGCAGCTCAAGGTAATCTTGTGTTGCAGGGCTGAGCCTTCATGGATGGAGTTCTTAATTTACAACACCATGCCGATGGAAAACACTGAAACATCTTTTAATACAAATCCCTTATTTTACAAGTGGGGCTGCTGAGGCCCAGAGAGGTGAAGATCAGAAAGTTAGGGGAGAGTAGAGGGGATATGACCCTAAATCACTCGGGCTGTAACTTCCTATAACTGTGAATACTTCTCTGGTGGCTCATATGGTAAAGAATCTGCCTGCAAACTGAGAGACCTGGGTTCCATCCCTGGGTTGGGAAGATTCCCTAAAGGAGGGCATGGCTACCAGTATTCTTGCCTGGAGAATCCCATGGACAGAGGAACCTGACAGGCTACAGTCCAAGGGGTGACAAAGAGTCGGACACAGCTGAGCCACTCACACTTTCATGAGTACTCTTAAGTCATAAATATCCTCGAAGAGTCATTCCTTAGCCCTGAGAAAAAGTGTATTTGCTGTGTCATAAGTCATATAAGTGGCAACCACCCACTTCCAATATCCGAGTTCTGTAGCTATGGCTCTTAGTCTTTAGCATGCATCAGAATCACTTGCAGATTTTATTAAAGGATGGTTGGGCCTGACCCTCAGCTTCCAGGGTGAGGATCTGTACCGTTAGCAAGTTTCCAGGTGATACTGGTGCTATAAGTTAAGGGGCCACACTTGGAAACCCACTGCTCTGCTTTATCAGAAATGCAGTCTGAAACATGGGTCTTCGTTGCCTCATGTGGGCTCTTTCATTGCATGCATGACTGTCTACTTGTGGCTCAGGGGCTTAGTTTCCTGACCATGGAAAGAACCCACATCCCTTGTATTGCAAAGCAGATTTTTACCCACTGGACCACTAAGGAAGTCCACATATGTTTTCTAATACCTATATTTTAAACACCTGACAGCCTCAGAATCAGCTCAAGGTGCAGCACCATCACGATCATCACGGGATGAGCCACCCCCGCCGGCAGCTGCAGCGAAGGCCACCACCGCCTCCAACACTCTCCGCAGCTGTCAGCGTCCTCCACCTGAGTGTGATCTACCACACAGAGACCATGCTGCAGCTCAAGGTAATCTTGTGTTGCAGGGCTGAGCCTTCATGGATGGAGTTCTTAATTTACAACACCATGCCGATGGAAAACACTGAAACATCTTTTAATACAAATCCCTTATTTTACAAGTGGGGCTGCTGAGGCCCAGAGAGGTGAAGATCAGAAAGTTAGGGGAGAGTAGAGGCGGGATATGACCCTAAATCACTCGGGGCTGTAACTTCCTATAACTGTGAATACTTCTCTGGTGGCTCATATGGTAAAGAATCTGCCTGCAAACTGAGAGACCTGGGTTCCATCCCTGGGTTGGGAAGATTCCCTAAAGGAGGGCATGGCTACCAGTATTCTTGCCTGGAGAATCCCATGGACAGAGGAACCTGACAGGCTACAGTCCAAGGGGTGACAAAGAGTCGGACACAGCTGAGCCACTCACACTTTCATGAGTACTCTTAAGTCATAAATATCCTCGAAGAGTCATTCCTTAGCCCTGAGAAAAAGTGTATTTGCTGTGTCATAAGTCATATAAGTGGCAACCACCCACTTCCAATATCCGAGTTCTGTAGCTATGGCTCTTAGTCTTTAGCATGCATCAGAATCACTTGCAGATTTTATTAAAGGATGGTTGGGCCTGACCCTCAGCTTCCAGGGTGAGGATCTGTACCGTTAGCAAGTTTCCAGGTGATACTGGTGCTATAAGTTAAGGGGCCACACTTGGAAACCCACTGCTCTGCTTTATCAGAAATGCAGTCTGAAACATGGGTCTTCGTTGCCTCATGTGGGCTCTTTCATTGCATGCATGACTGTCTACTTGTGGCTCAGGGGCTTAGTTTCCTGACCATGGAAAGAACCCACATCCCTTGTATTGCAAAGCAGATTTTTACCCACTGGACCACTAAGGAAGTCCACATATGTTTTCTAATACCTATATTTTAAAAATTATTTTGAAAAATTAAATTAATTTCAGTGGCATTTTATGTAAGCAATATACTATTATCATTTCACCATGTAATCCAAATACAATTTAATAATACTAGGTCTTCAAAATTTGCTGTGTATTTCGCACTTATAGTGAGTCTCAATTCAGACAACACATTCAGGGGCTTCATGGCCACATTTGGTGGGCACTGCCTTGGACAGTTCAGCGCTAGATGGTGTTTTTCACACTTTGGCATCTGATGAGTCACCTTAGGGACTTATGAAAACAAAGAGTCAGGTTTAGAAAGTTTGGGATGAGGCTGAGATTCTGCAGTCCTAACAAGTTCCCAGGTGATCCTGTTTAACATCGTGCACTATTGTGAAAGCTGCTTTTTGGTCTGAGAACCACAACTTTGAGAAGCAAGGCTTTAGATAAAACTTGTCTGAAACAGGAGGGAAGGGGGCAGGACACACATTTTCAAAGAATGATGAAGCCCAAAGACATGACATCAATTGATTAGGACCAAATAGGTTCAAATGGTTGATGCGTTGATTTCCACTGGACCTTGAGCCTCAGTATACAGTCCTTCTAACACATCAGCAAACCAAATGACATATCACAGGCACCATTATAATTCTGGGGCTGACCATAAAAGGGCCTAAAAACCAGCGGTGGCCCAATTCCCAACCATTCCCTGAAATAGTTGGACTAATACCTCCCACTCATTAGCCTATTCTGTTCCCCAGCCCATAAAAAAACTAGCCACACCATATTTGGAGGTGACTCTTGTCTTCTGAGAGGGCCTGTGCTCTGTCTGTGGAGAGTGTTTCCCTCTAAATAAATCTACTTCATACCTATAGAAAAAATAACAGGGAAAAAAAAAAGACTTATCTGAAGAGAAAGAGAAATAAGTGGACTAATACTTGGATAAGAAAGAGGATGCTCGCTCATCCTGGCAACACTCACTGGCCTCCAGCACTTTTCACCTTTCTCATGTTTCCCACACATCAAAACCTGTGAGTAGGTAGCAACAAGAAGTGGGTACAACAGTCACCTTAGGGATGGAAGAACTGCACAATACCTGGAAGTTTCACCTGTAAGAAGACCTCAGAGTCCACAGGCAAATTCAATTAATTCTCTAATTTTTAACATATACTCAACATGCTCACACATAATCTTAAGCACTGAATACACATGCATGTTCCCATACCTCACTTTCATAAACATACACACCCACACATACATTCTATCCATGAGATTCTATAGCCTTGAATCACATTATTATTTTTTAGAAAAAGTGTCCTTGCTGGCTTTGAATAGGTCTTACTAAGGCATTTTTGAAGTTCAGTCTCTGTATTGAGCATAGTAGGTATGCAGGCCTCACACCTGTTTGTTTCAGAACATTCGTTGCCTCCTGATGTGATTCAGACCAGCCAGAGACCATGGAAACTGAATTGTATTTGATAAAACTGGCATGAGGGATTGTAGACATGAGATTCCATGAGAAAGTTTCCTCCTTTCTTCTTGGCAGATCTATGATCCCTCTAACAAAAGGTACGAGGTCCCAGTGTCTCTGAACACCCCTCCCTCTCCAGTGGGCTCTTCTGCAAACCATCTGTATGATGTCAAGATTCAGAGCAATCCTTTTGGGATCCAGATTCGACGAAAAAGCTCCAGCACTGTGATGTAAGCATATATTTTTTTTTTTTTTGGTGAAAGTTGGGGAAGGGGAAAAATGGAAAAAAAAAAAGGAAGGGGGAAGAGGGGAAAAATTAAGAAAAGGTGAGACAGAGGTGATGCCACATCCAGTTGCGGGGAAGGCTGTGGAGGGAGGAGATACACACTCTTTATTTGGTTGTAGCTAGAGTGGCTCTGGATCTAATTATAGCGGCTCTCATGAATGCAAGTGAAATATTAATTAGAGACTCTATGTCAATACATTCAACAGAGAATGTATCTATTGCCCCTACTTCAATAAGGACTTTATTCTCTATTAGTCCTTAACAGGAAAAATAAGTGGACTAATACTTGGATAAGAAAGAGGATGCTCGCTCATCCTGGCAACACTCACTGGCCTCCAGCACTTTTCACCTTTCTCATGTTTCCCACACATCAAAACCTGTGAGGTAGGTAGCAACAAGAAGTGGGTACAACAGTCACCTTAGGGATGGAAGAACTGCACAATACCTGGAAGTTTCACCTGTAAGAAGACCTCAGAGTCCACAGGCAAATTCAATTAATTCTCTAATTTTTAACATATACTCAACATGCTCACACATAATCTTAAGCACTGAATACACATGCATGTTCCCATACCTCACTTTCATAAACATACACACCCACACATACATTCTATCCATGAGATTCTATAGCCTTGAATCACATTATTATTTTTTAGAAAAAGTGTCCTTGCTGGCTTTGAATAGGTCTTACTAAGGCATTTTTGAAGTTCAGTCTCTGTATTGAGCATAGTAGGTATGCAGGCCTCACACCTGTTTGTTTCAGAACATTCGTTGCCTCCTGATGTGATTCAGACCAGCCAGAGACCATGGAAACTGAATTGTATTTGATAAAACTGGCATGAGGGATTGTAGACATGAGATTCCATGAGAAAGTTTCCTCCTTTCTTCTTGGCAGATCTATGATCCCTCTAACAAAAGGTATGAGGTCCCAGTGTCTCTGAACACCCTCCTCTCCAGTGGGCTCTTCTGCAAACCATCTGTATGATGTCAAGATTCAGAGCAATCCTTTTGGGATCCAGATTCGACGAAAAAGCTCCAGCACTGTGATGTAAGCATATATTTTTTTTTTGGTGAAAGTTGGGGAAGGGGAAAAATGGAAAAAAAAAAAGGAAGGGGGAAGAGGGGAAAAATTAAGAAAAGGTGAGACAGAGGTGATGCCACATCCAGTTGCGGGGAAGGCTGTGGAGGGAGGAGATACACACTCTTTATTTGGTTGTAGCTAGAGTGGCTCTGGATCTAATTATAGCGGCTCTCATGAATGCAAGTGAAATATTAATTAGAGACTCTATGTCAATACATTCAACAGAGAATGTATCTATTGCCCCTACTTCAATAAGGACTTTATTCTCTATTAGTCCTTAACAGGAAAAATGAATCCATCAAAGGTTTACAAAACTAATTAAGTGGTGCTTGTTTTTAGAGAAAAGAAAATACATTTGTATTCGTTGTTCCTGTTAAGTAGGATGGAAACTCTATTTAATAAGTATAACAGATAACCCAGGATAGAAATCAGTTTTATATACCCTCATTAAGAAATAATAACAGAAGACTCAGGAGAGAAGGGCAGAGGTTACTAAGGAGAGCGAAATGGCTTCTTACAGACTTTGCTTACATTGCCACTCGAGACTCAGAGCCTTTTCACAGTGGGAAGCAAGAGGGGAGCTGTCAGCTCTTGTCCCTTGTCCTGTTGCTGAGTGGAACGGAGTGAAGGTCTGGACGTTGCCTGAGGCTGAGGTTCCCCATCCATGTAGAAACTGTCACCTGTATGTGCACGTGTGCCTTCAGCTCTCTCCAACTGTATGTTTGATTTTCTGTTTCCTTTCTTTGGTGAGAAGTTCTTTGGACAGTCCCAAAATGCCATTCTAAGAGTTTCACATTTTCTACTGGAAAATGTGCTTCTACCTTACCCATTTATTCAGGCATTTATATAAGTTGATCTGTTCGGCAAGGAGAAGTAGAAATACAGAAAGAGGGAGATGTCATCCTTGTCATCCAGGAACCCATGACCCAGTAAAAGAATTCTCAGCCTTACAGAAGACAGAGAACAAATAAAACTGCCACCCAAAACCTCCGCACTGAGTTATGGGCCTTGTAATGCCCTGGGTCATCTCACAGCATTTGAACATGAATCTAGATGTGCAGTCACATGAACGGCTTCAGAATCAACTGGACGTCCCCATGGAGCCTGTGTTTTGCCCTGGCCCATGTCCGACTCTGAGCCAAGGTCTGCTCTTGTGTTGCAGTTGGGACTCCCAGCTCCCTGGCTTCACCTTCAACGACATGTTCCTTTCTATCTCCACACGCCTCCCCTCTCAGTACCTCTATGGCTTTGGGGAAACTGAGCACACAGCTTTCAGAAGAAACATAAGCTGGCACACGTGGGGAATGTTTGCCCGAGATGAGCCGCCAGCGGTAAGCCTAGACAAATAAGATTATCAATAGTTTCTCTCTGTGTAAATTTAGTTTATATATATATTTTGCTTTTGGATGGAATAAGCCATATTCATGATCTTCTTTCCCTTCTGTCTCTTAACTACCTGTATATATACCTTTACATATATATTTCTTGTGGACTGTGGACTTTATTTCATAAACTTTCATTTAATATGCTCTATGTGTCAGATACACATAGGACAAGACATTGTCTTATTTAATAAGACACTATTTTTTCTCCAGATGCTTATATGTTAGTAAGAGAAAGAGAAAGAAAGAGATGCAGAAAGAATGGTTATATAGTGCTATAATAGAATTGCATAATAACAAACTAGGAAGGCATAGAGGGAGAGGGCACTTATGTTTTCACCCAAGATGGAGAGAAGGATCAGGAAGTCTTTACAAAAGGCATGACGTTGTACTGAATTTTCAATACCCCATAGGAGTTTTCTGTTTGGGTTATGATTTCTTGGATTTTCTGGTTTTTATTACCCACCTTCTCTCCCGACA
This sequence comes from Tragulus kanchil, assembly GCA_022376925.1. Lineage (NCBI taxonomy): Eukaryota > Metazoa > Chordata > Mammalia > Artiodactyla > Tragulidae > Tragulus > Tragulus kanchil. The sequence continues at coordinate 16,157,922 of JAIOJX010000030.1, read as the reverse complement.
ACTCTCCCAGTACAAGAAGAACTCCTATGGTGTCCACCCCTACTACATGGCACTGGAAGAGGATGGCAGTGCCCATGGCGTGCTCCTGCTGAACAGCAATGCCATGGGTAAGGCAGACGCACAGTCCCTGGGTACCACCAGACACATCTGTGACTGCTTTGGGGGATCTGGAATGTCAATAGAAATAATGAAAATCAAGGGCAAGGGTAATGGGACACATAAATCCACCTACGATTCATTCATTTATTCTGTTTTTGCTAAGACTACTAGGCCAAGTTTAGGTGGGTACGCTTTTCACTAAGCATGGTTCCTTGTCTTGTACGACCTTATTTTACTATGACACCGTAGCTCTCTTTCACAGTGATGTGAGATGTTGAGACTGAGACTATGTTTGAGGTACATGAATATCCATCTCTGATTCCACTGCATGAGAGAGGACGTATTAGAAGAGTGGGCATTAAATAAGAAAGTAAAAGGGCAGATTCCCTAAAATTTGGGGTGATTTACAGTTTCAAGGATTCCCCTCACCTTCTGTCTTTTTTGTTTTGTTAACAGATGTGACATTCCAGCCAACTCCTGCCCTGACATACCGCACCACGGGAGGGATTTTGAACTTTTATATGGTTTTGGGGCCAACCCCTGAGCTTGTAACTCAGCAATACACAGAGGTTGGAAGTTATTCTAGCCATTGTTCTATCTATTGATAAATCATCCAATGCCTGTTGGGTATTGCTAGGTTCTCAGTACTGAAAAAGTTCATATTTTTCCCTTAAGGCACTTGAATGTCCCTACTACATAATTGCTGTCTTTTCTCAAACTCAGGGTTTAGTACTTAGGGGCTGCAAAGGCACATTGATATCCCATAATTTTCTTAACTATTAGCCTTTCTATTTCAAATAAGTGATAACCACAGAGTTCTCAGGTTTCCTAGAGTAGATGCTCTTTATAAAGAGACTTTCTATCATTCTGCATCTCTATGATTAATCCATATTTGTTTGACTTATTTTTCTTGAGTGAGGCCTCTTAGATTAGAGAACTTCATAGACATGGTCAAGTTGTTTTTGCTCATTTTTTCCAAGTTTTTGCTTATGAACAAATCTCTCTTCCATCAAACAAGTTTTACTTAGAAGTTTTAAGGCTCAAGTTGCTTCAAGGGTAAGACAATCTTTTCTTCCCAAAGATATCTACTTAGATCTATTTTTCTTTTTTCTTTTAGTTGATTGGTCGGCCGGCAATGATTCCCTACTGGGCCTTGGGATTCCAGCTGAGTCGCTATGGATACCAGAATGATACTGAAATCTCCAGTTTGTACGATGCAATGATGGCAGCTCAGATTCCCTACGTATGAGATCCTCATTGACTCTGTGGTTTAATTAGTGGCAGGAATTTGTGGATAATTATAGATTGGAAATTCTTCATAGAAATTATCAATGACTACTTCAGTAGAAAGAAAATATAGATGTGGAACTAGGAAACATTACTTTAAAATTTTATTTCAGGCTATCTTTTTTTTTTTTTAAAGATTTATTTATTTATTTTGAGCGGGGGTCGGGTTGGGGAGAGAGGGAAGCAGGAGGGCCACTTCTATTGGTCTTTCATTTCTCTATTTTCATCCGTCTTTGTTCTTTGGCTCCTGTGGGCCTCCCATCGTGGTGGCCTCTGTCGCTGCAGAGCGCCGGCTCTGGGTGCATGCGCTCCAGAGCTCCAGCTCGGTCATTGGACACATCGGTCCAGCTGCTCCATGGCACGTGGGATCTTCCCAGGCCAGGGATCGAACTGGCGCCCCTTGCACTGCAAGGCGGTGTCCTTACCCACTGGACCACCAGGCGAAGCCCAGGCTATCTTTTTTTAAATTTATTTTTATTTGATTTTACAGAGTTTTGTTGTTTACTGCTATTCATAAACCTGAACCATCCGTGGGTAAACACATGACCCCTCCCACTTGAACTTCCCTTCCATCTTCCTTCCCATCCTTCCCTTCTAACTTGTTGCATAGCCCCTGTGTAAGTTCCCTTAGTACGTTCATATTGGTTGTCTCTTTTACATATGGTATTGTACGTTTCCATGTTACTTTTTCCATACCTCTCATCCACTCCTTCCTCCCCGCAAAGTCCTTAAGTCTGTTCTCTATGTCTGTTTCTCCATTGCTGCCTCTGCATATTCATTTATCAGTACCATCTTTCTAGGTTTCATATATATGTGTCAGTATTGTATATTTCTCTTTCTCTTTCTGACTTACTTTACTCAGCATAATAGGTTCTAGGCTCATCCACCTCATTAGGACTGACAGACTAGCTTTTAAAAATCAAGGATTCAAAACTGAGAATGGCACAAATTCTTCAACAATGTGAGGAGTGCTTAGGGAGACTGTTCCTGCCTCTTGCCAGAAATATCCTGTGGGAACCATGTCTGGACTTCGAGGCAGACTTTGGGGACTTGAAAATCATCTCAACATTAGGACCATTTTAGGAAATTGTACTGTGGCTATCCTTGGAGAGTGTGGGCATAAAAGGACAATATGAAAGAAAGCAGTTAATAAAGCCTTCCCTTTTTCTTAAAGACACACATGCACATAAGCATATCCTACAATGACAATGTGTCCGTTCCTTAGGTAAAGCCCTAGAAGAGCAGTCATTTGCTGTCAACAGGCAGAACCCCATAAATAGCATGCTCTTTATCCTCTTATAATGATCAGTCTCCCATCACACAGTTGCTTTGCTCTCAATTCACCTCCTGAGGTTTTGGAGGGCAATTAATGATTGGCAGCCAAGAATAAAATAAAGCGTTAGGATGTTCTCATCAAAGATAATTTGAAACATTCATCAGGGCTTAACAGACACATGGTCCAGCTGCTCCATGGCACGTGGGATCTTCCCAGGCCAGGGATCGAACTGGCGCCCCTTGCACTGCAAGGCGGTGTCCTTACCCACTGGACCACCAGGCGAAGCCCAGGCTATCTTTTTTTAAATTTATTTTTATTTGATTTTACAGAGTTTTGTTGTTTACTGCTATTCATAAACCTGAACCATCCGTGGGTAAACACATGACCCCTCCCACTTGAACTTCCCTTCCATCTTCCTTCCCATCCTTCCCTTCTAACTTGTTGCATAGCCCCTGTGTAAGTTCCCTTAGTACGTTCATATTGGTTGTCTCTTTTACATATGGTATTGTACGTTTCCATGTTACTTTTTCCATACCTCTCATCCACTCCTTCCTCCCCGCAAAGTCCTTAAGTCTGTTCTCTATGTCTGTTTCTCCATTGCTGCCTCTGCATATTCATTTATCAGTACCATCTTTCTAGGTTTCATATATATGTGTCAGTATTGTATATTTCTCTTTCTCTTTCTGACTTACTTTACTCAGCATAATAGGTTCTAGGCTCATCCACCTCATTAGGACTGACAGACTAGCTTTTAAAAATCAAGGATTCAAAACTGAGAATGGCACAAATTCTTCAACAATGTGAGGAGTGCTTAGGGAGACTGTTCCTGCCTCTTGCCAGAAATATCCTGTGGGAACCATGTCTGGACTTCGAGGCAGACTTTGGGGACTTGAAAATCATCTCAACATTAGGACCATTTTAGGAAATTGTACTGTGGCTATCCTTGGAGAGTGTGGGCATAAAAGGACAATATGAAAGAAAGCAGTTAATAAAGCCTTCCCTTTTTCTTAAAGACACACATGCACATAAGCATATCCTACAATGACAATGTGTCCGTTCCTTAGGTAAAGCCCTAGAAGAGCAGTCATTTGCTGTCAACAGGCAGAACCCCATAAATAGCATGCTCTTTATCCTCTTATAATGATCAGTCTCCCATCACACAGTTGCTTTGCTCTCAATTCACCTCCTGAGGTTTTGGAGGGCAATTAATGATTGGCAGCCAAGAATAAAATAAAGCGTTAGGATGTTCTCATCAAAGATAATTTGAAACATTCATCAGGGCTTAATTTTTCTTTTTATATATTGCTATCCTAGATAATTATTGAACATGAATTATTAAAAAATAGGAAAAATTAAAAGGTTTTAAAAATCCATGGATTTAGCTCACAGAGACAATGTTAATAATGTTTTTGCTCATTTTTTCCAAGTTTGTGCTTAAGAACAAATCTCTCTTCCATCAAACAAGTTTAACTTAAAAGTTTTAAGGCAATACAGGTGATTGTCACTTTCAGGGTAAAAAGAATCATTGTCTCCCTCCACCCCCAACTGAATATTAACTACATTAAGTCATTATTCAGCAATCAAGGATTGCATGACTTTCATGTACAGAAACCTGGGTTGATACTGTATAGAGAAAAGGAAAGACAGGTTTTCATTTCAAGGATGATCCAGTCAAATGGGAGTGGCAGAAATAAATATATTCTAGAAAATCATAAAAGAATGGAGTTTGAAATGGAGTTCTAAACCATAGAATAATGGAGTGAGTGAATTCAGTCAGGTTTACTGGCGGGGGAAAAAAAGACACAGATATACCCTTGAACATTCAGCCAGCACTCTGTTTGATAGGTCCACCAAACTTGAGATTTGAAGAATGCAAAAGATGTAAATTGAGGGAAGGCCAGGGGGACAGTAATTACAGTTGGAGGAACAGAAAGAGAAGTGATGGGGACAGCTGAGTTGGATGTAGAAATCAGAAAGCAGTTTCAACGAGTAGAATTGAAAAAGTCAGTCTAGGGAAGCAAGGCCCGGGGCCTGCAGGGAGTAGGCCTGGAGCCTGGCTGAGCAGTTCATGGGCCCAGAGGGGCTCCCGCTGCTGGATTCCAAGCTTCTGGCTGGCTCCCTCCCACAGGATGTCCAGCATGTCGACATCGACTACATGGACCGGAAGCTGGACTTCACTCTCAGCCCCAGCTTTCAAAATCTTGGCCTCCTGATTGAGCAAATGAAGGAAAATGGCATGAGATTTGTTCTCGTTCTGGTAGGTATTCAGAAAGATTAGATCCCGCTTTCTGCTTTGATGTTCATACTTCAAAACTAGCACCACTGAGGGAAACTGGATAAAAAGTACAGAAGATCTCCCTGAACATTTTCTGTAACTTCTTTTAAATCAATAATTTAAAAAATATATTCAAACGCAATAGACAAAGGAAGAAATAACAAATGAAAATCCAACATCTTTTAAAAGATGATGGATTATAGTATTTATTTTTCATAACTGTTATTGGGATATAATGTATTATGATATTTGTTTGGTAGCGTTAGAAGACTGAAACACTAGATATAGCCAAAAGTACAATAGAATGTGTAACACTAAATATAACCAAAAAAAAAAAAATAAGAGACAGGGTATGTCTCGCTGTTTTCAGCTATGCCTCAGAGAAAATAGCTGTATCTTAGTCTCATTTTTCCCTTAGGGGACTTAAAAATCTCTTAAGTTGCCATTACCTGGACTCAACAATGGCGAGGTTTAGGGGACTTATTTCTTTTTAATTAAGTTCACAAACAACTGAGTTAAGATCCAGAATATCCATTTATTATTTCACATTGGAGGCTTCCCCAGGTGGCACAGTGATAAAGAATCTGCCTGCCAGTGCTGGAGACGTAAGCGATGTGGAGTCAGGAAGGTCCCTTGGAGGAGGAAATGGGAACCCACTCCAGTATTATTGCCTGGAGAATTCCGTGGGGAGAGGAACCTGGTGGGCTACAGTCCATGGGGTCACAAAGAGTCGGACTCAACTGAGTGACTAAACACACGCTTCACATTGGAAGCTGTATCTTGACAAACACAGAAGTAGTTACCACAAATGGTCTTGCCTTCTCGAAAATTACAGCATTATTTTCTGACTTTTGTTCATTCATTCATTGAAGTGTAAAACACTGGGTTTTTGAAAATCACTATTCTGAAAACTGTATTCATTTATAATCTAAGTGAGTAAGACAAGATTCTTTTTGTTTTTTTTTTTGTTTTTTTTTTTCCCCTCCCCAAGATCCTTTTTCTTACAGGGGTTTTATTCTGTTGGAGGGAGCCAATAAATAAACAATAAAAATAGATAGTTTCAGATAAGTAGTGACATTTCTATGACAGTTGTGAACTAGGATACTATTTAGAGAGCAGTTGGGGCAGGCATGGGATAGATTGAACAGGGAAGGGCACTTTAGATAGACAAGTTGGGCTACAGAAGAGAATATACAAATTTTATGTTCTTAAGGACTATTGTATTACACTGTGGAAACACAGTTTCAGTTAGCTTCCTCCACTTGAGGATAATGTCTTATTAATCTGGTTTATCTCCAGGAATTGTTTTCAAGCATTAGTGTAATTTTTTTCCTCAAGAGTGTTATAGAGAGGGGGTTCCTGGTGGTCCAGTGGTTGAGACTCCACATCTCCAAGGCAGGGAGTGTGGGTTTGATCCCTGATTGGGGAATTAAGATGCCACATGCCATATGGTGTGCCTCCACCCGAAAGAATGCTATAGAGAAACATCAGTATATTCTTTTGAAAGTGAAAGTGTTCGTTGCTTAGTCATGTCTGACACTCTTTCCAGTCCCATAGACTGTAGGCCACCAGGCTCCTCTGTCGTGGATTTCTCCAGGCAAGAATACTGGAGTGGGTAGCCATTCCCTTGTCCAGGGGATCTTTCTGACCCAGAGATTGACCCCAGGTCTCCTGCATTGCAATTGCATTCTTTATTGTTTGAGCTACCATATTCTTTTAGCTCTCAATTATCCATGGGGTGTGTGTGTTCGGTGTTTTATATGGAGTCTCACCATTTCTTTCTGCACTGTGAATTGTTAAAAATTTTGAGAGGAGCTTTCTTGGGGATGTTTTAGTCATATCTGCTATTTTAAACCCTTTCCTTGCAGGACCCAGTCATCTCTGCAAAGAGTCGGACTTCACATTGGAAGCTGTATCTTGACAAACACAGAAGTAGTTACCACAAATGGTCTTGCCTTCTCGAAAATTACAGCATTATTTTCTGACTTTTGTTCATTCATTCATTGAAGTGTAAAACACTGGGTTTTTGAAAATCACTATTCTGAAAACTGTATTCATTTATAATCTAAGTGAGTAAGACAAGATTCTTTTTGTTTTTTTTTTTGTTTTTTTTTTTCCCCTCCCCAAGATCCTTTTTCTTACAGGGGTTTTATTCTGTTGGAGGGAGCCAATAAATAAACAATAAAAATAGATAGTTTCAGATAAGTAGTGACATTTCTATGACAGTTGTGAACTAGGATACTATTTAGAGAGCAGTTGGGGCAGGCATGGGATAGATTGAACAGGGAAGGGCACTTTAGATAGACAAGTTGGGCTACAGAAGAGAATATACAAATTTTATGTTCTTAAGGACTATTGTATTACACTGTGGAAACACAGTTTCAGTTAGCTTCCTCCACTTGAGGATAATGTCTTATTAATCTGGTTTATCTCCAGGAATTGTTTTCAAGCATTAGTGTAATTTTTTTCCTCAAGAGTGTTATAGAGAGGGGCTTCCCTGGTGGTCCAGTGGTTGAGACTCCACATCTCCAAGGCAGGGAGTGTGGGTTTGATCCCTGATTGGGGAATTAAGATGCCACATGCCATATGGTGTGCCTCCACCCGAAAGAATGCTATAGAGAAACATCAGTATATTCTTTTGAAAGTGAAAGTGTTCGTTGCTTAGTCATGTCTGACACTCTTTCCAGTCCCATAGACTGTAGGCCACCAGGCTCCTCTGTCGTGGATTTCTCCAGGCAAGAATACTGGAGTGGGTAGCCATTCCCTTGTCCAGGGGATCTTTCTGACCCAGAGATTGACCCCAGGTCTCCTGCATTGCAATTGCATTCTTTATTGTTTGAGCTACCATATTCTTTTAGCTCTCAATTATCCATGGGGGTGTGTGTGTGTTCGGTGTTTTATATGGAGTCTCACCATTTCTTTCTGCACTGTGAATTGTTAAAAATTTTGAGAGGAGCTTTCTTGGGGATGTTTTAGTCATATCTGCTATTTTAAACCCTTTCCTTGCAGGACCCAGTCATCTCTGGCAATGAGACCCAGTATCTCACATTCACCAGAGGGCAGGAAAATGACGTGTTCATCAAATGGCCAGACAGCAGTGAGATTGTCTGGGGAAAGGTAAGATTTGGGAGAAGGTGCCTGTAATTAATCAGCATCACAATGTCTTGATTAAAAGAGGCTTTTAATAACTTGGCAAAATATATTGGGTAATTATAAATTATGAATGAGTAGAAATCTGTCTGATACTGATTAGCTCAATAAACATTAATGAGACTAAGGTTTCGGGTCTAATCCTCTAAAATATCAGTAAACTTTGTTTTATTGTCTGAAAGTATCCCAATGCCCCACCCTTATGTACGCCAGCTGTTCATTTAACAAAGATAAAGAATCCCTTTGGAAAGGACTCTGAAATCTGTGTCTCAGTCACCCACGCATCTCTGACCCAGGATTCTTAATCAGTCTGTAAATAAACCACTGAAGCCTGTGGGTTATTCTCCTCCTCTTATCTCCTTTCATGGCCTCAATATTCATCCTCATTGTATGATTCATAGCAACAAGATTTTAAGTGGACTTCTTGACTCCGGATGACAGTGGCTCTTAGCCAAGGTTGCTCTGTAATTATTCCATGCTACTTCCTCTTGCTGTGGGTACAAGCCTTGTTCACAGTGCCTTTGAATGTTTCATTTCCAACTTACCCAAATAGTAAGTGCATTTCAAGGCCAACGTAAATACGCATTCTTAGGAAGCATTCAAAGACTAGCTTCCTTCTCCCTTTTCTATGCTGTGGCCCGGGTCTGCCTAACATAAATGTTCTTATCTGTAGAACTTGGGCTGGAGGATGTTCGTTGCTTAGTCATGTCTGACACTCTTTCCAGTCCCATAGACTGTAGGCCACCAGGCTCCTCTGTCGTGGATTTCTCCAGGCAAGAATACTGGAGTGGGTAGCCATTCCCTTGTCCAGGGGATCTTTCTGACCCAGAGATTGACCCCAGGTCTCCTGCATTGCAATTGCATTCTTTATTGTTTGAGCTACCATATTCTTTTAGCTCTCAATTATCCATGGGGGTGTGTGTGTTCGGTGTTTTATATGGAGTCTCACCATTTCTTTCTGCACTGTGAATTGTTAAAAATTTTGAGAGGAGCTTTCTTGGGGATGTTTTAGTCATATCTGCTATTTTAAACCCTTTCCTTGCAGGACCCAGTCATCTCTGGCAATGAGACCCAGTATCTCACATTCACCAGAGGGCAGGAAAATGACGTGTTCATCAAATGGCCAGACAGCAGTGAGATTGTCTGGGGAAAGGTAAGATTTGGGAGAAGGTGCCTGTAATTAATCAGCATCACAATGTCTTGATTAAAAGAGGCTTTTAATAACTTGGCAAAATATATTGGGTAATTATAAATTATGAATGAGTAGAAATCTGTCTGATACTGATTAGCTCAATAAACATTAATGAGACTAAGGTTTCGGGTCTAATCCTCTAAAATATCAGTAAACTTTGTTTTATTGTCTGAAAGTATCCCAATGCCCCACCCTTATGTACGCCAGCTGTTCATTTAACAAAGATAAAGAATCCCTTTGGAAAGGACTCTGAAATCTGTGTCTCAGTCACCCACGCATCTCTGACCCAGGATTCTTAATCAGTCTGTAAATAAACCACTGAAGCCTGTGGGTTATTCTCCTCCTCTTATCTCCTTTCATGGCCTCAATATTCATCCTCATTGTATGATTCATAGCAACAAGATTTTAAGTGGACTTCTTGACTCCGGATGACAGTGGCTCTTAGCCAAGGTTGCTCTGTAATTATTCCATGCTACTTCCTCTTGCTGTGGGTACAAGCCTTGTTCACAGTGCCTTTGAATGTTTCATTTCCAACTTACCCAAATAGTAAGTGCATTTCAAGGCCAACGTAAATACGCATTCTTAGGAAGCATTCAAAGACTAGCTTCCTTCTCCCTTTTCTATGCTGTGGCCCTCAGAGAGTATAACATGCAAGCTAGCACATATGTTCCATCTGTGAACTTGGGGAAAACAAGGTCTGCTTCTTACTTATGGCTCAGTAGACACAGATTGTAGAAGAGAGACTGGAGGATAATAAATGCTCAATATTTGTTGAATGAATGAATGAATCCATTTATATAGTTAATGTCTTTCTAATTACAGATGAAATTAGTTGATCCTATGAATTTTTTAATGCTGTGTATACTTCGGTTCCCCTGTAAGTCATGATGCTGCTTGAGGCTAAGTGTATGGGTTGTGAAGCAACTAAGTTACGATCCATAATATCAGTTTATTATTTCACCTTGGAATTTCACCTTAAAATCTAACTTGTACTTGATGCCAGGATTGAGTTGAGAGGCAGCCACCATTCTTAGGGCGGTGGTTGGATTATGTGTCGGTTCCTCGTTGATAGAGCATTGAGAGCCCGGTCACTTGGGCCAGGGTCCGAGGCTAGGGTTAGGGTAGGCTCTGTCATAGAATCTGACTTGGATTTGAAGCCAGGATTGAGAAGAGATGCAGCCGCCATGCTTAGGGCAGTGTTTGGTTTCTGTGTCGGTTCGTCGTTGAGAGGGCATTGACAGCCCGGTCACTTGGACCAGGTCCCGTGCTAGGGTTAGGTCGGGCTTTCCCGTAGAAGCTGACTTTGATTTGAGGACAGGATTGAGAAGAGATGCAGCCGCTATGATTTGGGCGGTGTTTAGTTTATGTGTCGGTTCCTCGTTCAGAGGGCATTTAGAGCCGGGTCACTTGGGCCAGAGTCCGAGGCTAGGGTTAGGGCGGGCTTTCCAATGGAAGCTGACTTCAATGTGAGGCTAGGATTGAGTGGAGAGGCAGTCACTATGCTTAGGGCGGTGGATGGTTTTTGTGTCGGATCCTCGTTGAGAGGGCATTGAGAGCCCGGTCACTTAGGCCAGGATACGAGGCTAGGGTTCGGGCGGGCTTTCCCATAGAAGGTGACTTTGATTTGAGGCCACGATTGAGAAGAGATGCAGCTGCTATGCTTAGGGCGGTGGTTGGTTTATGTGTCGGTTCCTCGTTGAGAGAGCATTGAGAGCCCGGTCACTTGGGCCAGGGTCCGAGGCTAGGGTTACGGCGGGCTTTCTCCTAGAATCTGACATGGATGTGAGGACAGGATTGAGAAGAGATGCAGCCGCTTTGCTGAGGGCGGTGTTAAGTTTATGTGTCGGTTCCTCGTTCAGAGGGCATTGAGAGCCGGGTCACTTGGGCCAGAGTCCGAGGCTAGGGTTAGGGCGGGCTTTCCAATGGAAGCTGACTTCAATGTGAGGCTAGGATTGAGTGGAGAGGCAGTCACTATGCTTAGGGCGGTGGATGGTTTTTGTGTCGGATCCTCGTTGAGAGGGCATTGAGAGCCCGGTCACTTAGGCCAGGATACGAGGCTAGGGTTCGGGCGGGCTTTCCCATAGAAGGTGACTTTGATTTGAGGCCACGATTGAGAAGAGATGCAGCTGCTATGCTTAGGGCGGTGGTTGGTTTATGTGTCGGTTCCTCGTTGAGAGAGCATTGAGATCCCGGTCACTTGGGCCAGGGTCCGAGGCTAGGGTTAGGGCGGGCTTTCTCGTAGAATCTGACTTGGATTTGAGGACAGGATTGAGAAGAGATGCAGCCGCCATTCTTAGGGCAGTGGTTATTTGATGTGTTGGATCCTCGTTGAGACGGCATTTAGAGCCCGGTCACTTGGGCCAGGTCCCGTGCTAGGGTTAGGTCGGGCTTTGCCGTAGAAGCTGTCTTTGATTTGAGGACACGATTGAGAAGAGATGCAGCCGCCATGCTAAGGGCGGTGGTTGGTTTATGTGTTGGTTCCTCGTTGAGAGAGCATTGAGAGCCCGGTCACTTGGGCCAGGGTCCGAGGCTAGGGTTAGGGCGGGCTTTCCCGTAGAAACTGATTCCAATGTGAGGCCAGGATTGAGTTGAGAGGCAGCTGCCATGCTTAGGGCGGTGGTTGGTTTATGTTTCGGTTCCTCGTTGAGAGAGCATTGAGAGCCCGGTCACTTGGGCCAGGGTCCAAGGCTAGGGTTAGGGCGGGCTTTCTCGTAGAATCTGACCTGGATTTGAGGACAGGATTGAGAAGAGATGCAGCCACCATGCTTAGGGCGGTGGTTAGTTTATGTGTTGGATCCTCGTTGAGAGGGCATTTAGAGCCCGGTCACTTGGACCAGGTCCCATGCAAGGGTTAGGTCGGGCTTTCCCGTAGAAGCTGACTTGGATTTGAGGCCAGGATTGAGAAGAGATGCAGCCATCATGCTTAGGACAGTGGTTGGTTTATGTGTCGGTCCCTCGTTAATAGGGCATAGAGAGCCCGGTCACTTGGGCCAGGGTCCAAAGCTAGGGTTAGGGCGGGCTTTCTGGTAGAATCTGACTATGATTTGAGGCCAGGATTGAGAAGAGATGCAGCCACCATGCTTAGGGCAGTGGTTATTTGATGTGTTGGATCCTCGTTGAGAGGGCATTTAGAGCCCGGTCACTTGGGCCAGGGTCCCATGCAAGGGTTAGGTCGGGCTTTCCCGTAGAAGCTGACTTGGATTTGAGGCCAGGATTGAGAAGAGATGCAGCCATCATGCTTAGGACAGTGGTTGGTTTATGTGTCGGTCCCTCGTTAATAGGGCATAGAGAGCCCGGTCACTTGGACCAGGTCCCGTACTAGGGTTAGGTCGGGCTTTCCCATAGAAGCAGACTTTGATTAGAGGACAGGATTGAGAAGAGATGCAGCCGCTTTGCTTAGGGCGGTGTTAAGTTTATGTGTCGGTTCCTCGTTCAGAGGGCATTGAGAGCCCGGTTACTTAGGCCAGGGTCAGAGTCTATGGTTAGGGCGAACATTCCCGTAGAAATTGACTTTGATTTGAGCCAGGATTGAGTGGAGAGGCAGCCGCCATGCTTAGGGCGGTGGTTGGTTTATGTTTCAGTTCCTCGTTGAGAGAGCATTGAGAGCCCGGTCACTTGGGCCAGGGTCCGAGGCTAGGGTTAGGGCGAACATTCCCGTAGAAATTGACTTTGATTTGAGCCAGGATTGAGTGGAGAGGCAGCCGCCTTTCTTAGGGCGGTGGTTGGTTTATGTGTCGGTTCCTCGTTGAGAGGGCATTGAGAGCCCGGTCACTTGGGCCAGGGTCCGAAGCTAGAATTAGCAGAGGCTTTCCCGTAGAATCTGACTTCAATGTGAGGCCAGGATTGAGTTGAGTGATAGCCGCCATTCCTAGGGCGTTGTTTGCTTTATGTGTCGGATCCTCGTTGAGAGGGCATTGAGAGCCCGGTCACTTAGGCCAGGATACGAGGCTAGGGTTCGGGCGGGATTTCCCGTAGAAGGTGACTTTGATTTGAGGCCACGATTGAGTTCAGAGGTGGCCGTCATGCTTAGGGCAGTGGTTGGTTTATGTGTCGGTTCATTGTTAATAGGGCGCTGACAGCCCGGTCACTTGGACCAGGTCCCGTGCTAGGGTTATGTCGGGCTTTGCCGTAGAAGCTGACTTTGATTTGAGGACACGATTGAGAAGAGATGCAGCCGCTATGCTTAGGACGGTGTTTAGTTTATGGGTCGGGTCCTCGTTCAGAGGGCATTGAGAGCCCGGTCACTCAGGCCAAGGTCCGAGGCCAGGGTTAGGGCGGGCTTTCCATAGAAACTGATTTCAATGTGAGGCCAGGATTGAGTTGAGAGGCAGCCGCCATGCTTAGGGCGGTGGTTGGTTTATGTGTCGGTTCCTCGTTGAGAGGGCATTGAGAGCCCGGTCACTTGTTCCAGGTTTAGAGGCTAGGGTTAGGGCTGGCTTTCTGGTAGAATGACCTGATTTGAGGACAGGATTGAGAAGAGTGGCCACCATGCTTAGGGCGGTGGTTGTTTATGTGTTGGATTCGTTGAGGGGCTTAAGCCCGGTCACTTGGACCAGGTCCCATGCAGGGTTAGGTCGGGCTTTCCGTAGAAGCTGACTGATTTGAGCCAGGTTCACTTGAGGCGCCCAGGGCAGCCGCCTTCTTAGGGCGTGGTTGGTTTATGTCGGTTCCTCGTCGAGAGAGCATTGAGAGCCCGGTCACTTGGGCCAGGGTCCGCTAGAATTAGCGGGCTTTCCGTAGAATCTGACTTCAATGTGAGGCCAGGATTGAGTTGAGTGTAGCCGCCATCTTGGATTGTTGTTTGTGCGGATTGTTGAGAGGCATTGAGGCCCGGCATGGGGCCAGGTCGTCTGGTTAGGGGATTTACCGGAGGTTGGCCTGATTTGAGGCCAGGATTGAGAGGGTGAGCCGCATGTTGGGCCGGTTGGTTATGGTGGTCATTTTAGGGTGGTGCATGTACGGCCCGTACTTGGACCGGTCCAGCAGGTTAGGCGGTTGCCGTAGAGCTGACTTGATTTGAGGACACGATTGAGAAGAGATGCAGCCATATGCTTAGGACAGGGTTTAGTTTATGGGTCGGGTCCTCGTTCAGAGGGCATTGAGAGCCCGGTCACTTGGGCCAAGGTCCGAGGCCAGGGTTAGGGCGGGCTTTCCATAGAAACTGATTTCAATGTGAGGCCAGGATTGAGTTGAGAGGCAGCCGCCATGCTTAGGGCGGTGGTTGGTTTATGTGTCCGATCCTCGTTGAGAGGGCATTGAGAGCCTGGTCACTTGGGCCAGGTCCCGTGCTAGGGTTAGGTCGGGCTTTGCCGTAGAAGCTGACTTTGATTTGAGGCCAGGATGGAGAAGAGATGCAGCCGCTTTGCTTAGGGCGGTGTTTAGTTCATGTGTCGGTTCCTCATTCAGAGGGCATTGAGAGCCCGGTTACTTAGGCCAGGGTCAGCGTCTATGGTTAGGGCAAACATTCCCGTAGAAATTGACTTTGATTTGAGCCAGGATTGAGTGGAGAGGCAGCCGCCATGCTTAGGGCCATGGTTGGTTTATGTGTCGGTTCCTCGTTGAGAGAGCATTGAGAGCCCGGTCACTTGGGCCAGGGTCCGAAGCTGGGGTTAGCGGGGGCTTTCCCGTAGAATCTGACTTTATTGTGAGGCCAAGATTGAGTTGAGTGGTAGCCGCCATTCTTAGGGCATTGGTTGCTTTATGTGTCGGATCCTCGTTGAGAGGGCATTGAGAGCCCGGTCACTTAGGCCAGGATACGAGGCTAGGGTTCGGGCGGGCTTTCCCGTAGAAGGTGACTTTGATTTGAGGCCACGATTGAGTTCAGAGGCGGCCGTCATGCTTAGGGCAGTGGTTGGTTTATGTGTCGGTTCATTGTTAATAGGGCGCTGACAGCCCGGTCACTTGGACCAGGTCCCGTGCTAGGGTTATGTCGGGCTTTGCCGTAGAAGCTGACTTTGATTTGAGGACACGATTGAGAAGAGATGCAGCCGCTATGCTTAGGACGGTGTTTAGTTTATGGGTCGGGTCCTCGTTCAGAGGGCATTGAGAGCCCGGTCACTCAGGCCAAGGTCCGAGGCCAGGGTTAGGGCGGGCTTTCCATAGAAACTGATTTCAATGTGAGGCCAGGATTGAGTTGAGAGGCAGCCGCCATGCTTAGGGCGGTGGTTGGTTTATGTGTCGGTTCATTGTTAATAGGGCGCTGACAGCCCGGTCACTTGGACCAGGTCCCGTGCTAGGGTTTTGTCGGACTTTGCCGTAGAAGCTGACTTTGATTTGAGGACACGATTGAGAAGAGATGCAGCCGCTATGCTTAGGGCGGTGGTTGGTTTATGTGTCGGATCCTCGTTGAGAGGGCATTGAGAGCCCGGTCACTCAGGCCAAGGTCCGAGGCCAGGGTTAGGGCGGGCTTTCCATAGAAACTGATTTCAATGTGAGGCCAGGATTGAGTTGAGAGGCAGCCGCCATGCTTAGGGCGGTGGTTGGTTTATGTGTCCGATCCTCGTTGAGAGGGCATTGAGAGCCTGGTCACTTGGGCCAGGTCCCGTGCTAGGGTTAGGTCGGGCTTTGCCGTAGAAGCTGACTTTGATTTGAGGCCAGGATGGAGAAGAGATGCAGCCGCTTTGCTTATGGCGGTGTTTAGTTCATGTGTCGGTTCC
Source organism: Tragulus kanchil (assembly GCA_022376925.1). Taxonomy (NCBI): domain Eukaryota; kingdom Metazoa; phylum Chordata; class Mammalia; order Artiodactyla; family Tragulidae; genus Tragulus; species Tragulus kanchil. Next base: position 16,141,987 of record JAIOJX010000030.1, on the reverse strand, counting down.
TCATTCAGAGGGCATTGAGAGCCCGGTTACTTAGGCCAGGGTCAGCGTCTATGGTTAGGGCAAACATTCCCGTAGAAATTGACTTTGATTTGAGCCAGGATTGAGTGGAGAGGCAGCCGCCATGCTTAGGGCCATGGTTGGTTTATGTGTCGGTTCCTCGTTGAGAGAGCATTGAGAGCCCGGTCACTTGGGCCAGGGTCCGAAGCTAGGGTTAGCGGGGGCTTTCTCGTAGAATCTGACTTCAGTGTGAGGCCAGGATTGAGTTGAGTGGTAGCCGCCATTCTTAGGGCATTGGTTGCTTTATGTGTCGGATCCTCGTTGAGAGGGCATTGAGAGCCCGGTCACTTAGGCCAGGATACGAGGCTAGGGTTCGGGCGGGCTTTCCCGTAGAAGGTGACTTTGATTTGAGGCCACGATTGAGTTGAGAGGCAGCCGCCATGCTTAGGGCAATGGTTGGTTTATGTGTCGGTTCCTCGTTAATAGGGCGCTGACAGCCCGGTCACTTGGACCAGGTCCCGTGCTAGGGTTATGTCGGACTTTGCCGTAGAAGCTGACTTTGATTTGAGGACACGATTGAGAAGAGATGCAGCTGCTATGCTTAGGGTGGTGTTTAGTTTATGGGTTGGTTCCTCGTTCAGAGGACATTGAGAGCCCGGTCACTCGGGCCAAGGTCCGAGGCTAGGGTTAGGGCGGGCTTTCCCGTAGAGACTGATTTCAATGTGAGGCCAGGATTGAGTTGAGAGGCAGCCGCCATGCTTAGGGCGGTGGTTGGTTTATGTGTCCGATCCTCGTTGAGAGGGCATTGAGAGCCTGGTCACTTGGACCAGGTCCCAGGCTAGGTTTAGAGGGGGCTTTTCCGCAGAAGCTGACTTTGATTTGAGGACACGATTGAGAAGAGATGCAGCCGCTATACTTAGGGCGGTGTGTAGTTTATGTGTCGGTTCCTCGTTCAGAGGGCATTTAGAGCCTGGTCTCTTGGGCCAGGGTCCCAGGCTAGGGTTAGAGTGGGCTTTTCCGCAGAAGCTGACTTTGATTTGAGGACAGGATTGAGAAGAGATGGAGCCGCTATACTTAGGGCAGTGTGTAGTTTATGTGTCGGTTCCTCGTTCAGAGGGCATTTACAGCCCGGTCACTTGGACCAGGGCCCGTGCTAGGGTTAGGTCGGGCTTTGCCGTAGAAGCTGACTTTGATTTGAGGCCAGGATGGAGAAGAGATGCAGCCGCTTTGCTTATGGCGGTGTTTAGTTCATGTGTCGGTTCCTCATTCAGAGGGCATTGAGAGCCCGGTTATTAGGCCAGGGTCAGAATCTATGGTTAGGGCGAACATTCCCGTAGAAATTGACTTTGATTTGAGCCAGGATTGAGTGGAGAGGCAGCCGCCATGCTTAGGGCGGTGGTTGGTTTATGTGTCGATTCCTCTGCTAGAGGATAAGAGCCTGTCACTTGGACCAGGTCCGAGGCTAGGGTTAGAGTGGGCTTTTCCGCAGAAGCTGACTTTGATTTGAGGACAGGATTGAGAAGAGATGGAGCCGCTATACTTAGGGCAGTGTGTAGTTTATGTGTCGGTTCCTCGTTCAGAGGGCATTTACAGCCCGGTCACTTGGACCAGGTCCCGTGCTAGGGTTAGGTCGGGCTTTGCCGTAGAAGCTGACTTTGATTTGAGGCCAGGATGGAGAAGAGATGCAGCCGCTTTGCTTATGGCGGTGTTTAGTTCATGTGTCGGTTCCTCATTCAGAGGGCATTGAGAGCCCGGTTATTAGGCCAGGGTCAGAATCTATGGTTAGGGCGAACATTCCCGTAGAAATTGACTTTGATTTGAGCCAGGATTGAGTGGAGAGGCAGCCGCCATGCTTAGGGCGGTGGTTGGTTTATGTGTCGATTCCTCGTTAATAGGGCGCTGACAGCCCGGTCACTTGGACCAGGTCCCGTGCTAGGGTTATGTCGGGCTTTCCCGTAGAAGCAGACTTTGATTTGAGGACACGATTGAGAAGAGATGCATCTGCTATGCTTAGTGCGGTGTTTAGTTTATGTGTCGATTCCTCGTTCAGAGGGCATTTAGAGCCTGGTCACTTGGGCCAGGGTCCTAGGCTAGGGTTAGGGCTGGCTTTCCCGTAGAAGCTGACTTCAATGTGAGGCTAGGATTGAGTTGAGAGGCAGTCGCTATGCTTAGAGCGGTGGCTGGTTTATGTGTCGGTTCCTTTTTGAGATGGCATTGTGAGCTCAGTTACTTGTTCCAAGGTTCGAGGCTTGCGTTAGAGCGGGCTTTTCCGTAGAAGCTGACTTTGATTTGAGGCCAGGATTGAGTTGAGACGCAACCCCATGTTTACAGCTGTGGTTGTTTTCTGTGTCGGTTATTCATTGAGACGTCATTGAGAGCTCGTTCGCTTGGGCCAGGTCCCAGGCTAGGGTTAGGGCGAGCTTTCCCGTAGGAGCTGACTTCGATTTGATTGAAGGATTTTTTGAGAGGCTGCTGCCATGCATCGGGCGATAGTTGGTTTATGTGTCGGTTCCTCATGGAGAGGGCATTGAGAGCCCGGTCACTTGGGCCAGGGTCCGAGGCTAGGGTTTGGGCGGGCTTTCCAGTAGAAGCTGACTTCAATGTGAGGCCAAGGTTGACTTGAGAGGCAGTCGCTATGCTTAGAGCGGTGGCTGGTTTATGTGTCGGTTCCTTTTTGAGATGGCATTGTGAGCTCAGTTACTTGTTCCAAGGTTCGAGGCTTGCGTTAGAGCGGGCTTTTCCGTAGAAGCTGACTTTGATTTGAGGCCAGGATTGAGTTGAGACGCAACCCCATGTTTACAGCTGTGGTTGTTTTCTGTGTCGGTTATTCATTGAGACGTCATTGAGAGCTCGTTCGCTTGGGCCAGGTCCCAGGCTAGGGTTAGGGCGAGCTTTCCCGTAGGAGCTGACTTCGATTTGATTGAAGGATTTTTTGAGAGGCTGCTGCCATGCATCGGGCGATAGTTGGTTTATGTGTCGGTTCCTCATGGAGAGGGCATTGAGAGCCCGGTCACTTGGGCCAGGGTCCGAGGCTAGGGTTTGGGCGGGCTTTCTCGTAGAATCTGACTTGGATTTGAGGCCACGTTTGAGTGGAGAGGCAGCCGCCATGCTTAGGGCGGTGGTTGGTTTATGTGTCGGTTCCTCATTGAGAGGGTATTGAGAGCTCAGTCACTTGGACCAGGGTGTGAGGCTAGGGTTAGGGTGGGCTTTCTTGTAGAATCTGACTTGTATTTGAGGCCAGATTTGTGTTGAGAGGCAGCCGCCATGCTTAGGGCAGTGCATGGTTTATGTGTTGGTTGCTTGCTGATAGGATATTTAGAGCCTGTGCACTTCATCCAGGGTCCAAGGTTACTGTTAGGGTGGGCTTTTCTGTAGAAGCTGACTTCAATGTGAGGCCAGCATTGAGTTCAGAGGCAGCCCCCTTGCTTAGAACACTGGTTAGTTTATGTTCGCTTCCTCGTTGAGAGGACATTGACAGCCCGGTCACTTGGGCCAGGGTCCGAGTCTAGGGTTAGGGCGGGCTTTCCAGTTGAAGCTGACTTTGATTTGAGGCCAGGATTGAGTGTAGAGGCAGCCGCCATGCTTAGGGCGGTGGTTGGTTTATGTGTCAGATTCTCGTTGAGAGGCCATTGAGAGCCTGGTAACTTGGGCCAGGGTCCTAAGCAAGGGTTAGGGAGGGCTTTCCGGTAGAAGGTGACTCTGATTTGAGGCGAGTATAGAGTTGAGATGCATCCTTCATGCATAGGTGTTGGTTCGTTTATGTGTCGATCCCTCGTTGAGAGGGCATTGAAAGCCCGGTCACTTATGCCAGGGTCCAAAGCTAGGGTTAGGCCGACCATTCCTGTAGAAGCTGAGTTTTATTTGAGGCCAGGATTGAGTTGAGAGGCAGCCGCCATGCTTAGTGCGGTGGTTGGTTTATGTGTCAGTTCCTCATGGAGAGGGCATTGAGAGCCCGGTCTCTTGGGCCATGGTCCGAGGCTAGGGTTTGAGCGGGCTTTCTCGTAGAATCTGACTTGGATTTGAGGCCACGATTGAGTGGAGAAGCAGCCACCATGCTTAGGTTGGTAGTTGGTTTATGTGTCCTTTCCGCGTTGAGAGGGCATTTAGAGCCCGGTCACTTAGGCCAGGGTTCAAGGCTAAGGTTAGTGCGGGCTTTCTGGTAGAAGCTGACTTTGATTTGCGGCCCGGATTCAGTTGACATGCAGCCGGCATGCCTAGGTTGGTAGTTGGTTTATGTGTCTGTTCCGCGTTGAGAGGGCATTGAGAGTCCGGTCACTTATGCCAGGGTCCGAAGCTAGGGTTAGAGCGACCATTCCCGTAGAAGTTGACTTCAGTGTGAGGCCAGTATTTAGCTGATAGGCTGCCGCCATGCTTAGGACGGTGGTTGGTTTATGTGTCGCTTCCTCGTTGAGAGGGCTTTGAGATCCCAGTCACTTGGGCCAGGGTACAAGGCTATGGTTTGGGTGGGCTTTCTCGTAGAATCTGACTTGGATTTGAGGCCACGATTGAGTTGAGAGGCAGCCGCAATGCTTAGGTTGGTAGTTGGTTTATGTGTCCTTTCCGCGTTGAGAGGGCATTTAGAGCCCGGTCACTTAGGCCAGGGTTCAAGGCTAAGGTTAGTGCGGGCTTTCTGGTAGAAGCTGACTTTGATTTGCGGCCCGGATTCAGTTGACATGCAGCCGGCATGCCTAGGTTGGTAGTTGGTTTATGTGTCTGTTCCGCGTTGAGAGGGCATTGAGAGTCCGGTCACTTATGCCAGGGTCCGAAGCTAGGGTTAGAGCGACCATTCCCGTAGAAGTTGACTTCAGTGTGAGGCCAGTATTTAGCTGATAGGCTGCCGCCATGCTTAGGACGGTGGTTGGTTTATGTGTCGCTTCCTCGTTTAGAGGGCATTGAGAGCCTGGTCACTTGGGCCAGGTTCCGAGGCTAGGGTTAGGGCGGGCATTCTCGTAGAATCTCACTTGTACTTGATGCCAGGATTGAGTTGAGAGGCAGCCGCCATTCTTAGGGCGGTGGTTTGTTTATGTGTCGGTTCCTTGTTGAGAAAGCATTGAGAGCCTGGTCACTTGGGCCAGGGTCCGAGGCTAGGGTTAGGGCGGGCTTTCTCGTAGAATCTGACTTGGATTTGAGGACAGGATTGAGAAGAGATGCAGCCACCATGCTTAGGGCGGTGGTTAGTTTATGTGTCGGATCCTCGTTGAGAGGGCATTTAGAGCCCGGTCACTTGGGCCAGGGTCCGAGGCTAGGGTTAGGGCGGGCTTTCTCATAGAATCTGACTTGGATTTGAGGCCAGGATTTAGAAGAGATGCAGCCGCCATGCTTAGGGCAGTGGTTGGTTTATGTGTCGGTTCCTCGTTAATAGGGCATTGAGAGCCCGGTCACTTGGACCAGGTCCCATGCTAGGGTTCGGGTGGGCTTTCCCGTAGAAGCTGACTTTGATTTGAGGACAGAATTCAGAAGAGATGCAGCCGCTATGCTTAGGGCCGTGTTTAGTTTATGTGTCGGTTCCTCGTTCAGAGGGCATTTAGAGCCCGGTCACTTGGGCCAGGTTCCGAGGCTAGGGTTAGGGCCGGCTTTCCCGTAGATTCTGAGTTTGATTTGAGGCCAGGATTGAGAAGAGATGCAGCCACCATGCTTAGGGCAGTGGTTATTTGATGTGTTGGATCCTCGTTGAGAGGGCATTTAGAGCCCGGTCACTTGGGCCAGGGTCCGAGGCTAGGGTTACGGCGGGCTTTCTCCTAGAATCTGACATGGATGTGAGGACAGGATTGAGAAGAGATGCAGCCGCCATGCTTAGGGCAGTGGTTGGTTTATGTGTCGGTTCCTCGTTAATAGGGCATTGAGAGCCCGGTCACTTGGACCAGGTCCCATGCTAGGGTTCGGGTGGGCTTTCCCGTAGAAGCTGACTTTGATTTGAGGACAGAATTCAGAAGAGATGCAGCCGCTATGCTTAGGGCCGTGTTTAGTTTATGTGTCGGTTCCTCGTTCAGAGGGCATTTAGAGCCCGGTCACTTGGGCCAGGTTCCGAGGCTACGGTTAGGGCTGGCTTTCCCGTAGAAGCTGACTTCAATGTGAGGCCAGGATTGAGTTGAGAGGCAGCCGCCATGCTTAGGGCAGTCGTTGGTTTTTGTGTCGGTTCCTCGTTGAGAGGGCATTGAGAGCCCGGTATTTTGGCCCAGGGTTCGAAGCTAGGGTTAAGTTGGTCTTTCCCGTAGAAGCTGACTTTGATTTGATGCCAGGATTGAGTTGAGGGGCAGCCACCATTCTTAGTGCGTGGTTGCTTTGTGTGTTGGATCCGCGTTGAGAGGGCATTTAGAGCCCGATCTCTTCTTCCATGGTCCGAGGCTAGGGTTAGGGCGGGCTTTTCCGTAGAAGCTGACTTTGATTTGAGGCCAAGATTGAGTTGAGAGGCAGCCGCCATGCCTAGGGCAGTGTTTGGTTTATGTGTCGGTTCCCCGTTGAGAGGGCATTGAGAGCCTGGTCACTTAGGCCAGGGTCAGAGTCTATGGTTAGGGCGAACATTCCCGTAGAAACTGACTTTGATTTGAGCCAGGATTGAGTGGAGAGGCAGCCGCCATGCTTAGGGCCATGGTTGGTTTATGTGTTGGTTCCTCATTGAGAGAGCATTGAGAGCCCAGTCACTTGGGCCAGGGTCCGAAGTTAGGGTTAGCGGGGGCTTTCCCGTAGAATCTGACTTCAATGTGAGGCCAGGATTGAGTTGAGTGGTAGCTGCCATTCTTAGGGCATTGGTTGCTTTATGTGTCGGATCCTCATTGAGAGGGCATTGAGAGCCCAGTCACTTGGGCCAGGATACGAGGCTAGGGTTCGGGTGGGCTTTCCCGTAGAAGGTGACTTTGATTTGAGGCCACGATTGAGTTGAGAGGCAGCCGCCATGCTTAGGGCAATGGTTGGTTTATGTGTCGGTTCCTCGTTAATAGGGCGCTGACAGCCCGGTCACTTGGACCAGGTCCCGTGCTAGGGTTAGGTTGGGCTTTCCCGTAGAAGCTGACTTTGATTTGAGGCCATGATTGAGTTGTGACACAGCCACCATGCTTGTTTCTGTAGAGTCACACTTAATGTGTGTTTTTTATAAGGAGGAATTTGTTACATATCTATAATAGGCATACCAGGGAGAAAGGAACCATCATTTGCAAAGTGATTATACAGGTGATTTGCTTAAAAGGGATTTAGTTCATAACATGCAAAAATAGAAATTTGAAAATTTGCAGAATGAATCCAGAGACCTCAACCTATTTTCACCTAACAAAGTCCATGTACTCAGACTTCAATTAATGGCAAACATCCCCCAAATTGTAGGGAGATTCGTGTCTAACAGGTAAACATCTCATAGTTGTGTGCAATGTCTTTTAAAAGTTGTGCTTTTTCTTCTTTTTGTGTAGGTTTGGCCAGATCTCCCCAATGTGAACATGGATGGATCCCTTGATCATGAAACTCAGGTTAAGGTATAGTTCAGTTCAGTTCAGTTGCTCAGTCATATCTGACTGTTTGCATCTCCTTGGTTTGCAGCATGCCAGTCTTCCCTGTCTTTCACCATCTCCCAGCACTTGCTTAAACTCATGTCCATTCACTCAGTGATGCCCTCCAACCATCTTGTCCTCTGTCGTCCCTTTCTTCTTCTGCCTTCCATTATTCCCCAGCATCAGAGTCTTTTCCAGTGAGTCGTCTCTTCGCATCAGGTGGCCAAAGTATCGTAGCTTCAGCTTTATCCTCAGTCCTGCCAATGAATATTCAGGATTCATTTCCTTTAGGATTGACTGATTTAGGATTGATGGTATAGTTACACATGGGTTTTTGACTATGTGGCTTTAAATATCTGGAAACTTGCGAGTTTTATCTTGGTGTTTGACTAAGTAGCCCTGAGTTGAATGTACTTCTCATCTGGTAATTTTCTGGTAAAAAAAGGATCCTCAGATGGCAAATTCAACAGGCATCTAAACTGGAACTGTGTAGAAGAAGGACATCATAAATGAAATACCTCTACATGTGTAGCTTTAATGGGTTATGTTTTGTTTGAATTTAATGTTGGTTGAAAAATAATGAATGAAAGTCTAGAATCTTTTCACTGGAGAGGTTATGAATAGGTTGGGTTTTAACAAATTGTCTACGTACAGAAGAAAATGTTAGGCAGTTGAAAGCAGCAATGGCCTCGACTCAGCACTTGGTGTCTCATCAGCCCAGACGTCCAGCATCCCATCTACACTGAAACTCACATTTCCCTGCATGACTGATCTCCTTGATTTGGCCAGTGGGGAAGAAACATTTGTGCTCTGAAGCTTGATTGTTCAGACGCTGAAAGTTCATTTTCCAGTTCATATGATGAAATGTCTAGTCGTAAAGTGAATCCCACGTTTAAAATGGGACTTAAAGACTCTCTAACCTTCTAGGAAAAGAGAGAATGAAGTCATCTTCCCTGGTATCTGTTGTCCACAGTAAAGTCTGTGCAGCCAAAGCCACAGACATGAGGTTAGGGCACACACTGAGTGGACAGTCCCTGTGGGTCTCCCCTTCCCAGTTCCCACACCTGGACAGGCTGAGACCCCATGTGAGAACACGTGTGAACATGTGTCACTCTTACAGCTGTACAAAGCCCACGTGGCTTTTCCTGACTTCTTGCGGAACAGCACAGCTACCTGGTGGAAGAGGGAAATAGAAGAGCTCTACAGAAACCCTCGAGAGCCAGAGAAGAGCTTGAAGTTTGATGGACTGTGGATTGTAAGTTATCTGTCATGCTTTTCTTTGGAAATATTAGCAGTTAAAACACAGAGAGACAAATTTGAGTCTAGCAAAGCAGCAAGCTAGGGCTGGAGGAGTGGGATCGAAGGATGCTGTTACAGAACTGGGGTGCTGGGACCACCAAGAAGAGCAGAGAGGATCACTCATCTGCCCAGGGACATACGGCTTAGTGGAAGTTGGTGCCCATGGAGGCAATCAGGCTCCCCCAAAGAGCTGCCTGAGAAAGAAAGAGGAACGCATACCTGGCTTCTCTTAGCTCCTGCCCTCTAACCTCTTGGTGTTTCACTAGGGTTGGGAAGCCTATCAGTGTCCCAGTTTCAACCTCCACTGTCCAGCGGCCTGAGCTCCAGAGCATATTCCAGGCCAACTCTGAAGAGCTTCTTGGGTCTGGGCCAGGCTGAGAGAAGCCTGTGATTGACATAGAGACAAATCTCTCAGTCCTCTGGTAACCCTGGAGCTTCCTTGGCTACCTTCAAGACAGGTGGACACAGAGCAGATGCAAGATAGGACACAGAATAACCCAAACTGGGAAGAGATGGGGGAAGCTATGAGGAACATGGATCCCAACAGCTCTGTGGTATTTGCTCCATCAGGGGGAAGGATGTCGCTGAATAACTCTGGTACCCAACAGCTCTCCCAAACCTGCATTTGCCTTTTAGTAGGTCCTAGTTAAGAGCATATAATAGACAACTTGTTAATTTTTCCATTGATAAGGTAGGCAGTAAACAGTCACCTCAGGAACTGCTGTTTCTTGTGTTTAAGTCACAAATCCCTTCAAGTATTATTTGATTTCTAGATTTGTTTCTGAGTTATCTTTTTAGGGCCATATCAACTGCAGAAAGTAAGAGATTTCTCCTGGTGTTGGGACCATGTTTATGTCAAAATTAGTCTAAGTTGTTGGTAAGGAGTAGATTATAATAACTACAGCCACAGATAAAAAGTGAGTCATCACACATAGAAAAGATGGACTTGTGTGAGGAAATGAATCAAAAGGAGATGTCCTTAGGCCATGATTCCAGCCCAATTTCAGGATTTTGCCACTATGAACCAATCCTCACAAGTCTAAAATGCCAGGTAAACTAAAAGCAAAATGTTTTCTTAAGTCCCTTTGGGTTGACGCCTGAGGTTACACAATGGCAGGTGAAACCTTAGGCTTAAAACACAGAGAGACAAATTTGAGTCTAGCAAAGCAGCAAGCTAGGGCTGGAGGAGTGGGATCGAAGGATGCTGTTACAGAACTGGGGTGCTGGGACCACCAAGAAGAGCAGAGAGGATCACTCATCTGCCCAGGGACATACGGCTTAGTGGAAGTTGGTGCCCATGGAGGCAATCAGGCTCCCCCAAAGAGCTGCCTGAGAAAGAAAGAGGAACGCATACCTGGCTTCTCTTAGCTCCTGCCCTCTAACCTCTTGGTGTTTCACTAGGGTTGGGAAGCCTATCAGTGTCCCAGTTTCAACCTCCACTGTCCAGCGGCCTGAGCTCCAGAGCATATTCCAGGCCAACTCTGAAGAGCTTCTTGGGTCTGGGCCAGGCTGAGAGAAGCCTGTGATTGACATAGAGACAAATCTCTCAGTCCTCTGGTAACCCTGGAGCTTCCTTGGCTACCTTCAAGACAGGTGGACACAGAGCAGATGCAAGATAGGACACAGAATAACCCAAACTGGGAAGAGATGGGGGAAGCTATGAGGAACATGGATCCCAACAGCTCTGTGGTATTTGCTCCATCAGGGGGAAGGATGTCGCTGAATAACTCTGGTACCCAACAGCTCTCCCAAACCTGCATTTGCCTTTTAGTAGGTCCTAGTTAAGAGCATATAATAGACAACTTGTTAATTTTTCCATTGATAAGGTAGGCAGTAAACAGTCACCTCAGGAACTGCTGTTTCTTGTGTTTAAGTCACAAATCCCTTCAAGTATTATTTGATTTCTAGATTTGTTTCTGAGTTATCTTTTTAGGGCCATATCAACTGCAGAAAGTAAGAGATTTCTCCTGGTGTTGGGACCATGTTTATGTCAAAATTAGTCTAAGTTGTTGGTAAGGAGTAGATTATAATAACTACAGCCACAGATAAAAAGTGAGTCATCACACATAGAAAAGATGGACTTGTGTGAGGAAATGAATCAAAAGGAGATGTCCTTAGGCCATGATTCCAGCCCAATTTCAGGATTTTGCCACTATGAACCAATCCTCACAAGTCTAAAAATGCCAGGTAAACTAAAAGCAAAATGTTTTCTTAAGTCCCTTTGGGTTGACGCCTGAGGTTACACAGAGTCAGCGAGGCAACCAGCTGCAGTGAAGCTGACCTCGTCTCAGTGAGGTGGGGTCACCCACAGCAAGGGCCACCCTCCCCCTGATGTCACCGAATCTTTGCCGTCTCATTGCAGGACATGAATGAACCCTCGAGCTTTGTGAATGGATCTGTCAGGGGCTGCAGCGATGAAAGTCTTAATAACCCACCCTATGTGCCATGTATGTAAGATAATAACTTTACCAAATTACTTCTCTGCTCAAAAGCCCTGCAACTTTTCCTGTTATTGTCAAAGTGAAGTCTAATTTTGGCAAGAAAACCCACTTTTAAGCCTAATGTAAAATCCCAAATAGAATAGTCTTGAATAAGTGCAAATAAATAGCTAATCAAGCATACAAATAATGGCATGATATGATATGAAAGAAGCCAAACAGTGATGTGCGTCTGACTGTAGTGATGACTGTGAACCAACTGCTAAAACTCCAAAAAACCCCCTGCACACCACACACGCCATGACACACTCCACATACACACATATGCACACACTGTCCCCGTGCACCCCCCCACACCCCACATATACCATAAACACACCACACAGCACACGAAAACACACTGCACACACATCACACAGGTACACAGGCATGCATATGTGCACACTGCCCTTATGCACGCCACACACACCACCACACATTACATATACACCACACATGTGTACATACACTCATATACACACCACACACACAGAACACATGCATGTAGTCTTTTGTTTAGAGGAGGGAAATCTAGTTCCCTCCCTCCCTCCCTCCCTTGTTACTACAGAGCATACCGCATGATCCTACATGAAAGCTATTCCCTAGTTGTCCTCTGGTACAGACAGAAAGGGAGGATCATAGGACCTTGGGTTCAAAGGTATCTTAGGCGGTTGAACTCTCACCTTCCTTCCCTAGATCACAGAGCAGGGTCCCAGTAAGTCAGTGGATAGACTCTGGAAGCCAAGTTTGTTGATGTGTGGGTCACAGCTAGGCTCATGTTGCTCACTAACTCCCTTTCCCCCTTTCTTTCCTTTTTCCTTCCTTTCTGCCTTTTCTCTCTCTCTTTTTAAATTTTGGCTTCCTTTATTGCTTGCTTATTTATCTATTTATTATTTGTTTTTTTGGTTGGAGGGGTGGGTTGGGGAGGGAGGAGGGGGCGGGGGCCACTTCTCTTGGTCTTTCATTTATCTATTTTCATTCATCTTTGTTCTTTGGCCCGTGGGCCTCCTATGTTTGTGAATGGATCTGTCAGGGGCTGCAGCGATGAAAGTCTTAATAACCCACCCTATGTGCCATGTATGTAAGATAATAACTTTACCAAATTACTTCTCTGCTCAAAAGCCCTGCAACTTTTCCTGTTATTGTCAAAGTGAAGTCTAATTTTGGCAAGAAAACCCACTTTTAAGCCTAATGTAAAATCCCAAATAGAATAGTCTTGAATAAGTGCAAATAAATAGCTAATCAAGCATACAAATAATGGCATGATATGATATGAAAGAAGCCAAACAGTGATGTGCGTCTGACTGTAGTGATGACTGTGAACCAACTGCTAAAACTCCAAAAAACCCCCTGCACACCACACACGCCATGACACACTCCACATACACACATATGCACACACTGTCCCCGTGCACCCCCCCACACCCCACATATACCATAAACACACCACACAGCACACGAAAACACACTGCACACACATCACACAGGTACACAGGCATGCATATGTGCACACTGCCCTTATGCACGCCACACACACCACCACACATTACATATACACCACACATGTGTACATACACTCATATACACACCACACACACAGAACACATGCATGTAGTCTTTTGTTTAGAGGAGGAAATCTATTTCCCCTCCTCCCTCCCTCCCTTGTTACTACAGAGCATACCGCATGATCCTACATGAAAGCTATTCCCTAGTTGTCCTCTGGTACAGACAGAAAGGGAGGATCATAGGACCTTGGGTTCAAAGGTATCTTAGGCGGTTGAACTCTCACCTTCCTTCCCTAGATCACAGAGCAGGGTCCCAGTAAGTCAGTGGATAGACTCTGGAAGCCAAGTTTGTTGATGTGTGGGTCACAGCTAGGCTCATGTTGCTCACTAACTCCCTTTCCCCCTTTCTTTCCTTTTTCCTTCCTTTCTGCCTTTTCTCTCTCTTTTTTTTTTTAAATTTTGGCTTCCTTTATTGCTTGCTTATTTATCTATTTATTATTTGTTTTTTTGGTTGGAGGGGTGGGTTGGGGAGGGAGGAGGGGGCGGGGGCCACTTCTCTTGGTCTTTCATTTATCTATTTTCATTCATCTTTGTTCTTTGGCCCGTGTGGGCCTCCCATCGCAGTGGCCTCTCTTGTCGCAGAGCACCAGCTCTGGGCGCATGCACTCCAGAGCTCTGGCTCGGTAATTGGACACATCAATCTAGCCGCTCCGCGGCATGTGGGATCCTCCCAGGCCAGGGATTGAACCAGTGTCCCTTGCACTGCAAGGTGGTGTCCTTACCCACTGGACCACTAGGGAAGCCCAGTATTTATTTATTTATTTTCATCCATCTTTATTCTTTGGTCTATGTGGTCCTCCCATGGCAGTGGCCTCTCTCATTGCAGAGCACTAGTTCTGGGCACATGCACTCCAGAGCGCTGGCTTATAATTGGACACACCGGCCCAACTGCTCTGCGACACGTGGCATCTTCCCCGGCCAGGGATTGAACCAGTGTCCCTTGCACTGCAAAGCGGATTCTTTACCGCTGGCCCACCAGGGATACCCCATTTTTTCCTTCTTACCTTAATTTACTATTTGTGTATCAGGCAAGTGCTGACAAATCACAAAGCTTTAGCAACATTAGTACAGTGACTGAAATAAGGCCTGTTCCCTTGAGAACATTACCCTCTAGTGGAAGACACGGTCATAACCACCAAGGGGTTTATAATGTCCTAACCAGGCTATGGCAGTCCCCCATGAGTATTAGAGTTGAAGCAAATGGAAGAATGACCTCCCTGGCTCCAAACCCTGTTCTTACCCTTCATTGATTAAGCAGCCACAGGGCATTGATATTATAGACAAAAAAGTTCCTGAAACTGGAGTTGTTCCTGGTAACAAGGTTGTTGATGGAAATAGGGAAACGCTATGATGAGGGGCATTTCTGGTGAATATGCAGATCAGGCTTTTTTAAGAAGTAACTCTGCATTTCCTCCCAGACGTGGAGTCCAGGGACCAGGGCCTGAGCAGCCGGACGCTGTGCATCCAGGGACGGGGCTCAGTGGCCGCCTTCCTTTCTGCCTTTTCTCTCTCTCTTTTTTTTTTTAAATTTTGGCTTCCTTTATTGCTTGCTTATTTATCTATTTATTATTTGTTTTTTTGGTTGGAGGGGGGGGTTGGGGAGGGAGGAGGGGGCGGGGGCCACTTCTCTTGGTCTTTCATTTATCTATTTTCATTCATCTTTGTTCTTTGGCCCGTGTGGGCCTCCCATCGCAGTGGCCTCTCTTGTCGCAGAGCACCAGCTCTGGGCGCATGCACTCCAGAGCTCTGGCTCGGTAATTGGACACATCAATCTAGCCGCTCCGCGGCATGTGGGATCCTCCCAGGCCAGGGATTGAACCAGCGTCCCTTGCACTGCAAGGTGGTGTCCTTACCCACTGGACCACTAGGGAAGCCCAGTATTTATTTATTTATTTTCATCCATCTTTATTCTTTGGTCTATGTGGTCCTCCCATGGCAGTGGCCTCTCTCATTGCAGAGCACTAGTTCTGGGCACATGCACTCCAGAGCGCTGGCTTATAATTGGACACACCGGCCCAACTGCTCTGCGACACGTGGCATCTTCCCCGGCCAGGGATTGAACCAGTGTCCCTTGCACTGCAAAGCGGATTCTTTACCGCTGGCCCACCAGGGATACCCCATTTTTTCCTTCTTACCTTAATTTACTATTTGTGTATCAGGCAAGTGCTGACAAATCACAAAGCTTTAGCAACATTAGTACAGTGACTGAAATAAGGCCTGTTCCCTTGAGAACATTACCCTCTAGTGGAAGACACGGTCATAACCACCAAGGGGTTTATAATGTCCTAACCAGGCTATGGCAGTCCCCCATGAGTATTAGAGTTGAAGCAAATGGAAGAATGACCTCCCTGGCTCCAAACCCTGTTCTTACCCTTCATTGATTAAGCAGCCACAGGGCATTGATATTATAGACAAAAAAGTTCCTGAAACTGGAGTTGTTCCTGGTAACAAGGTTGTTGATGGAAATAGGGAAACGCTATGATGAGGGGCATTTCTGGTGAATATGCAGATCAGGCTTTTTTAAGAAGTAACTCTGCATTTCCTCCCAGACGTGGAGTCCAGGGACCAGGGCCTGAGCAGCCGGACGCTGTGCATGGAGAGCCAGCAGGTCCTGCCCAATGGGTCGCCGGTGCGGCATTACGACGTGCACAGCCTGTACGGGTGGGCGCAGACCAGACCCACGCACGAGTGAGTGTGGCTTTGGCACTGGCAGCAAGACAATTGTCGTTTCTTCTCTGGTTGTAAATGTCTAGAGTTCTGACATGGCCTGTGACAAAGCTCTTTGCATCAGATGCACATCCATCCTTATTCAATGCCATTGCCTTATCTCATGCCATTATTACCTCTCACTGGTGTGTGTGTGTGTGTGTTCTGTGTGTGTGTGTGTGTGTGTGTGTGTGTGTGCATGCTATCCATTTCTGGACTTATTTCGGTGTGAACTATTAGAAGTAACCTACATGGATTCATTTCCACTATAGATAGCTTCTTTTCCTAACATCACTTACTGAATAGTTTATCTCTGTCTATTGATGCGATGCTCTCTTTAGCAAATATCTGGACTACATCATACACCGGCATCTATCAATTTTCTCTTTTATTCCATTGATTTCTTTCTCTCATACCTTGTTTTATATTCTGGCTAAACCAGCATACAAAGGACTGACCTAGTTAGACGTCTTTTATGTGTATTTGTCCCTCTGTGCAAAATGTGTCCTATTGTTTGAGGATTACCTGGTGGAGAGCATATTCACAAAGACAGCTGTAGTCACAAACACTTCAATTTGGGTGCCAGATTTGCCTCTTTCTCCTTAAATGACTGACAATTCTTTGAGCCTCAGTTTCCTGGCAGCCACAAATAGTCAGATACGATTGAGCAACTAATACTCTCACTTTGCACTTTCCTGACACTAAGAGGAAGCCAAGGGGTGAGACCATAGACATGAATGTGAGGGGTCCCTGGTGGCTCAGCAGGGAAGAATCTGCCTGCAAAGCAAGAGACGGAGGATATGCGGGTTCAGTCCCTGGGTGGTGATGATCCCCTGGAGGAGGTCATGGCAAGCCACTCCAGTATTCTTTTTGTTTTTAATTTCTTTTTGTGAGAAAAAACAGCTTTGCATTTCCTCCCAGACGTGGAGTCCAGGGACCAGGGCCTGAGCAGCCGGACGCTGTGCATGGAGAGCCAGCAGGTCCTGCCCAATGGGTCGCCGGTGCGGCATTACGACGTGCACAGCCTGTACGGGTGGGCGCAGACCAGACCCACGCACGAGTGAGTGTGGCTTTGGCACTGGCAGCAAGACAATTGTCGTTTCTTCTCTGGTTGTAAATGTCTAGAGTTCTGACATGGCCTGTGACAAAGCTCTTTGCATCAGATGCACATCCATCCTTATTCAATGCCATTGCCTTATCTCATGCCATTATTACCTCTCACTGGTGTGTGTGTGTGTGTGTTCTGTGTGTGTGTGTGTGTGTGTGTGTGTGTGTGTGCATGCTATCCATTTCTGGACTTATTTCGGTGTGAACTATTAGAAGTAACCTACATGGATTCATTTCCACTATAGATAGCTTCTTTTCCTAACATCACTTACTGAATAGTTTATCTCTGTCTATTGATGCGATGCTCTCTTTAGCAAATATCTGGACTACATCATACACCGGCATCTATCAATTTTCTCTTTTATTCCATTGATTTCTTTCTCTCATACCTTGTTTTATATTCTGGCTAAACCAGCATACAAAGGACTGACCTAGTTAGACGTCTTTTATGTGTATTTGTCCCTCTGTGCAAAATGTGTCCTATTGTTTGAGGATTACCTGGTGGAGAGCATATTCACAAAGACAGCTGTAGTCACAAACACTTCAATTTGGGTGCCAGATTTGCCTCTTTCTCCTTAAATGACTGACAATTCTTTGAGCCTCAGTTTCCTGGCAGCCACAAATAGTCAGATACGATTGAGCAACTAATACTCTCACTTTGCACTTTCCTGACACTAAGAGGAAGCCAAGGGGTGAGACCATAGACATGAATGTGAGGGGTCCCTGGTGGCTCAGCAGGGAAGAATCTGCCTGCAAAGCAAGAGACGGAGGATATGCGGGTTCAGTCCCTGGGTGGTGATGATCCCCTGGAGGAGGTCATGGCAAGCCACTCCAGTATTCTTTTTGTTTTTAAATTTTGGCCTCTTTTATTGGTTTTTTATTTATTTATTTTCATCCATCTTTGTTCTTTGGCCTGTGTGGGCCTCCCACTGCAGTGGCCTCTCTTTCTGCAGAGCACCGGCTCTGGGTGCACGTGCTCCAGAGCGCTGGCTCCTAACTGGACACACTGGTCCAGCCACTCCACAGCACATGGGATCTTCCTGGGCCAGGGATCGAACTGATGCTCCTTGAACTGCAAGGTGGACTCTTTACCCACTGGACCACCAGGGAAGCCCCCATTTCAGTATCCTCGCCTGGGAAATCTCATGGACAGTGGGGTCTGGTGGGCTACAGTCCACAGAGTTGCTAAGAGTTGGACATGACCGAGCCACTGAGCATGCACACACACATGAACATGACCAATAGAATACCTGGGATAGAGTAACTGTTCTGTAAATGTCTGTCTTACCTCATCCCAACTCTCCTTGTACCTAGAAGTAGATAGTTAGGATTTTTTTTAAAGAAAAGAAATCCACGTATTTGTTAATCAGTTATCAAAGTGAAAGTGTTAGCCACTCGGTCCTGTCCCACTCTTTGTGAACCCATGCACTGTCTCAGTCCACCAGGCTCCTCTGTTCATGGGCTTCTCCAGGCAAGGATACTGGAGCGGATTTCAATATGGGTGATGCTCTATCTGCAGTTGTCATGCCGGGAAGGTGACTGGGACTCAGCATCTCTTAAACAGCAGATGCTTTCTGGCTCAGAATGGAGCACCGCTTGCCCCTCACACTCCAGGCTGAAGCTGCTCTCTGTGATAAAGTTCCACGACTGTCCAGCCTCAAGTCCACCCTCAGCTCACCCCCTTGTTCCCCTCTGAGCAGAGCTGTGCAGGAGGTGACGGGACAACGAGGGGTCGTCATCACTCGCTCCACTTTCCCCTCTTCTGGCCGCTGGGGAGGACACTGGCTGGGTGATAACACAGCCGCATGGGACCAGCTGAAGAAGTCTATCATCGGTGAGTGGGCTGCTGCCGGGGGCCTCTCCGGGTGGGGAGGGGACTGGAGCATGTGCTCATCAACAGCATGTGTCTAATCCTCATCCAAGCAGTCAGTGAAAGCCACAGGAACTGAGTGCTCTGTGGGCGTTTTAAAATTTTGAATCCATCTTTGTTCTTTGGCCTGTGTGGGCCTCCCACTGCAGTGGCCTCTCTTTCTGCAGAGCACCGGCTCTGGGTGCACGTGCTCCAGAGCGCTGGCTCCTAACTGGACACACTGGTCCAGCCACTCCACAGCACATGGGATCTTCCTGGGCCAGGGATCGAACTGATGCTCCTTGAACTGCAAGGTGGACTCTTTACCCACTGGACCACCAGGGAAGCCCCCATTTCAGTATCCTCGCCTGGGAAATCTCATGGACAGTGGGGTCTGGTGGGCTACAGTCCACAGAGTTGCTAAGAGTTGGACATGACCGAGCCACTGAGCATGCACACACACATGAACATGACCAATAGAATACCTGGGATAGAGTAACTGTTCTGTAAATGTCTGTCTTACCTCATCCCAACTCTCCTTGTACCTAGAAGTAGATAGTTAGGATTTTTTTTAAAGAAAAGAAATCCACGTATTTGTTAATCAGTTATCAAAGTGAAAGTGTTAGCCACTCGGTCCTGTCCCACTCTTTGTGAACCCATGCACTGTCTCAGTCCACCAGGCTCCTCTGTTCATGGGCTTCTCCAGGCAAGGATACTGGAGCGGATTTCAATATGGGTGATGCTCTATCTGCAGTTGTCATGCCGGGGAAGGTGACTGGGACTCAGCATCTCTTAAACAGCAGATGCTTTCTGGCTCAGAATGGAGCACCGCTTGCCCCTCACACTCCAGGCTGAAGCTGCTCTCTGTGATAAAGTTCCACGACTGTCCAGCCTCAAGTCCACCCTCAGCTCACCCCCTTGTTCCCCTCTGAGCAGAGCTGTGCAGGAGGTGACGGGACAACGAGGGGTCGTCATCACTCGCTCCACTTTCCCCTCTTCTGGCCGCTGGGGAGGACACTGGCTGGGTGATAACACAGCCGCATGGGACCAGCTGAAGAAGTCTATCATCGGTGAGTGGGCTGCTGCCGGGGGCCTCTCCGGGTGGGGAGGGGACTGGAGCATGTGCTCATCAACAGCATGTGTCTAATCCTCATCCAAGCAGTCAGTGAAAGCCACAGGAACTGAGTGCTCTGTGGGCGTGAATTTTAATCCATACCCATCCTTTGCCATTTCCATCCCGAGTGGCCCAGAGCTCTCAAACATGATGCAGAAGAAACAGGTCCATCCAAATGGCCGCTCTCCTGTGTCTAATGCAGCCGTGTCTTCTCGTTGCAGGCATGATGGAGTTCAGTCTCTTTGGAATCTCTTATGTAAGTCCTACTGGGGCCATGGTGATCCCCAATCTGATACAAAAGTCCCAGCTAAAATACACTCTGATTTTGCATCTTCTCAGACAGGAGCAGACATCTGTGGGTTCTTTGGAGATGCCGAGTACGAGATGTGTGTTCGCTGGATGCAGCTGGGAGCATTTTACCCATTTTCCAGGAACCACAACACATTCGGGACCAGGGTGAGGGAAGCAGGTTTCGTTGTGGGTGTTTTGTGTCCTCTCATCACCACTGCCTCCAGTTCTCAAAAGTATTGTACTCATTTGTGTGATGAAAAAATATAAAAACCATCAGCAACCCCACTGCTTAGAAAAGCCTCAGCATTCAAAACTCTAGATTATCAATCATTTTTCAGAATATATGTTTTCTCGTCTCTCAGGAGATCCGTGCTTATGAGGAGAGAAGTGTTTATGGCTCCCTATGGGGCTGAAACAAAAGAGGCGTTCTTTGTGCTTAAGAATAATGGATTTGTATTTCGCTTGAATCACTCTGAGTTATGTCAATGCTGCGTGGAAGCCCACCTCTCTCTACACATGTGCAGGGTGAAGGCTACTGTGACTAGACCCCACGCAGAGGGGTCCATGAAAAGAGAAGGAAGTGAGAAGCTCCAATTTAGAAAGATGTCAGATGGAGGGAAAGAGGAAGAGAGAAAGTTAAAGGAGAAGCGATGTTTAACCTACATAGAGAATGTGTGCCTCTGACTCTTTGCAACCCATGGATTGTAGCCCACCAGGCTTCTCTGTCCACGGGTTTTCCCAGGCAAGAACACTGGTGGGGGTTACAGTCAGGAATCAAGCCCAGGCCTCTTGCACTGACAGGTGAATTCTTGACCACAGAGCCACCAGGGAAGCCCATATGTGCATTCTGGTTCTTTTCTCCAGAATAGAGAAGGAGGAGGTGACCTTCCTCTTGCTCCTTTATCCTTTTAGAGACAAGATCCTGTGGCCTGGGACTCAGCCTTTGAGATGTTCTCAAGGAAAGTCCTCCAGATCAGATACACCCTGCTGCCTTACCTCTACACTCTGATGCATAAAGCTCATGCTGAGGGCAGTACTGTCGTCCGACCTCTTCTCCATGAGTGAGTGAAGCCTGTTTCCCCAAGTGGCAAGTCTGGGATGGCTTGGAAATGACCACTTGCCGGTCATAACAATATGGGTGTATTTTTCGTATTTATTCTTTAAGGTTTACGGAGGACCGCACCACGTGGGATATAGACCGTCAGTTCATGCTGGGCCCTGCCATCTTAATCAGCCCTGTGCTGGAAAATGTGAGTGTTCCATCGTAGCTCAGACACCCTCCAATCATATAATCTAAAGTATAAAAAGGGCATTTTATAGATCATCTTTTTTTTTTTTAATGGGTCATCTTTTATTTTTTCTTTTTTGGCTGTGCTGGGTGTCCATTGCTGTGTGGGCTTGCCTCTAGTTGTGGAGAGCAGAGGCTGCTCTCTAGTTGCAGTGTGAGGGCTTCTTATGGTGGTCGCTTCTCTTGTTGAGGAGCATGGGTTTTAAGGCAGGTGAGCTTCAGTAGGTGTGGCATGTGGGCATAGTAGTTGCGGCTTCCAGGCTCTAGAGCACAGGTTCAGTAGTTGCGGCTCACAGGCTTAGTTGTCCTACAGCACGTGGGATCTTCCTGGACCCGGGATTGAAACAATGTCTCCTGCATTGGCAGGCAGATTGGATTCCTCACCACTGAGCCACCAGGGAAACCCTACAAGTTGTCTTATACAGCTTATTATTTTCAGGAAAATGTATTCTAGAACTTCTCAGGGAGATCTTGATCTTTTTCCAAATATCCATTAATGGAAACTGTACTACCACAATGGAGTCTCATTTTAGTGTCTTATCATGTTGCAACCTTGCAAAGTCTACCTTTTCAAAACTTTAATTTTTCTTTGTGTTTAAAGAATTTACCAGGATCTTTCTCGATAAAACCTTTCCAACTCTTCAAGTCATTAGTCAATTTTCCTTTTTAATCCTAATTTTACAGAGACAATTTTAAAAATTAAAATTAAATTGTTGCAATAGTCATAGTGATATGTTGATTTTATGTTTCAGAACACTTTTCAGGTCCACGCTTATTTTCCCAGATCCCGTTGGTATGACTATAGCACGGTAAGAACTAGCATTTTTTCTGAGGACACCCATTGGTCTCTTCAGGCAGAGAGAGGGGCCTGGAACTTTCTCCTGACTTCCAAGCACATATTTTCTAAGGCCATAATTTTCAGACTTTCAGCAGTGTGAAATTTGCTTAAAGTATCTATGAAATCATAAATAGGGGAAATCTGATGCCCATGTTATATTGACTCCTCCCCAACCCCTCGGAGGACCGCACCACGTGGGATATAGACCGTCAGTTCATGCTGGGCCCTGCCATCTTAATCAGCCCTGTGCTGGAAAATGTGAGTGTTCCATCGTAGCTCAGACACCCTCCAATCATATAATCTAAAGTATAAAAAGGGCATTTTATAGATCATCTTTTTTTTTTTTAATGGGTCATCTTTTATTTTTTCTTTTTTGGCTGTGCTGGGTGTCCATTGCTGTGTGGGCTTGCCTCTAGTTGTGGAGAGCAGAGGCTGCTCTCTAGTTGCAGTGTGAGGGCTTCTTATGGTGGTCGCTTCTCTTGTTGAGGAGCATGGGTTTTAAGGCAGGTGAGCTTCAGTAGGTGTGGCATGTGGGCATAGTAGTTGCGGCTTCCAGGCTCTAGAGCACAGGTTCAGTAGTTGCGGCTCACAGGCTTAGTTGTCCTACAGCACGTGGGATCTTCCTGGACCCGGGATTGAAACAATGTCTCCTGCATTGGCAGGCAGATTGGATTCCTCACCACTGAGCCACCAGGGAAACCCTACAAGTTGTCTTATACAGCTTATTATTTTCAGGAAAATGTATTCTAGAACTTCTCAGGGAGATCTTGATCTTTTTCCAAATATCCATTAATGGAAACTGTACTACCACAATGGAGTCTCATTTTAGTGTCTTATCATGTTGCAACCTTGCAAAGTCTACCTTTTCAAAACTTTAATTTTTCTTTGTGTTTAAAGAATTTACCAGGATCTTTCTCGATAAAACCTTTCCAACTCTTCAAGTCATTAGTCAATTTTCCTTTTTAATCCTAATTTTACAGAGACAATTTTAAAAATTAAAATTAAATTGTTGCAATAGTCATAGTGATATGTTGATTTTATGTTTCAGAACACTTTTCAGGTCCACGCTTATTTTCCCAGATCCCGTTGGTATGACTATAGCACGGTAAGAACTAGCATTTTTTCTGAGGACACCCATTGGTCTCTTCAGGCAGAGAGAGGGGCCTGGAACTTTCTCCTGACTTCCAAGCACATATTTTCTAAGGCCATAATTTTCAGACTTTCAGCAGTGTGAAATTTGCTTAAAGTATCTATGAAATCATAAATAGGGGAAATCTGATGCCCATGTTATATTGACTCCTCCCCAACCCCCTACCTTTTCTGGACAATACAGGAAAACGACTAGATTTTCAGAGGTTTTAGCAAAACTGAAGATTAGGGCTTTTCTGCTTAGATTTGTAGTATTTTTCTGATTTTCCTTAGAGAGGAAGGACTTGTGATAAAGCAAGCATTGATTTCATCTATTTCTCTGATTATCATGCCTTGCCTATTTTCTCCCTTCTAGGAATCTGGCAATGAATCAACAGGTGAGTGGAAAGTCCTGGAGGCTCCCCTTGACCATATCAACCTTCATATCAGAGGAGGCTACATCCTGCCTTGGCAAGAACCTGCACTGAACACTCAGTCCAGGTAAGGGATAGGTGGTGTTTACTGGCCTCACTTTCCCATCATGAGGAAGTGACCCACCTCAACCCATAAACTAAATATGGACGGTTTTAATGATCTGATTCTGTGAGTAACTTCCAAGTGGAATCTGGGGGAGAATGAGTTCATGAGGTCAGTCTTGGGGAGTTCTGTAAGATCTGTTGCTCTGTGTCAAAGTTCTGGGATACACGTTTTCCTGAGGGTAGCAGCACATACCTCTTTTCGCAGTATTTAAAAATTGGGGACTATTAATAAGCTCTTGATTTGTGGTGTCTGCCCAAGGTTTTAGTGCTTATACCCGGGTCTACTTTGGTGAACTCAAGAGGAGTTTATATATATGTATATATGTGTATATATATATATATATATATACACACACACACACACACATACATATTACATTAAAGAGAACACGTTATATCAAGAGACACATACATAATAATGTAAACAAGTCAAAAAGAGGGAAGTTAACTTTCACTCTTGAACTTTAAAAATTATGGTTTCAGCTCTGGGCTGAGTCTTAAATAATAAATAGAATTTGAATGTATGAAGTTAAGAGAAAGGGATATTCTGGGAGGATTAAAGAACTACAGGTGAAAAATGAATTGCATTTGGAAACCAGTAAATCATTCAGTGTAACTGGAGCGCTGATAAAGAAGAGAGATAAAACAAATAAAAACAAGCCTGTTAGTATCAGGGCATCGTGTGTTGTGAGTGCGGAAGTACATCACATTGTGCTCTGCAGCAATCTGGAAGCTGCTATATGTTTGTGTGTGTTGAGGGAAGCTTCTTATATTACTTTTAATATATATGTTAGTGAAGTGTATGCATTTGATTTTAGAAGTTAAAGTTGTATTGAATGCTTCATTAAATATGAATGTTTTATTCTGTTAGCTTTTAAATAGATTTTATTTTGTCTCATTTGTTTTTAGTGTTTTATGTATATTTTTAATTTTACTTT
Source organism: Tragulus kanchil (assembly GCA_022376925.1). Classification (NCBI taxonomy): domain Eukaryota; kingdom Metazoa; phylum Chordata; class Mammalia; order Artiodactyla; family Tragulidae; genus Tragulus; species Tragulus kanchil. The sequence continues at coordinate 16,117,373 of JAIOJX010000030.1, read as the reverse complement.
TCACTTTTACAGAGTTTGTTGTTTACAGATATGTATAATCCCATATTAGTCATATGTATATTCCTGATTGTGCATATTTTTAACACATTTACTTTTTTCTGGATGAGTAACATTTTCAACAGAAGCTGTCCTTCATTCTTACAACTGACAATATATAGAAAAACCACTCTTTTTTTTTTTTTAATAGTCGGCAAAAATATATGGGATTGATTGTTGCTTTGGATAGCACTGGGAGAGCTGAAGGTCAGCTGTTCTGGGATGATGGACAAAGCATTGGTGAGTGAGAACTTTCCAGGGCCCCACATAGCATTCAGGAAAGCCTTACATGGAGGCTCAGGGAATAACCGATGTGAACTGAAAACCTGTTTCTATTACTAGGTGTGCACTCTCCCCACAGTTCCACGTGTGCGCTCTCTGGACCACGTGTGACCCCTAAACTCCTTGAACCTCATCCTTTGAGGTTTTGTTTGAAAGCTTCTTTGAGTAGTTCTGGTGATTAAATGCTTGTCCAGTGAATTTTGATGCAATCTCCAGCCTCTTGTCCCTCCAGAGGTCTCAGAGGAGGACTGAAAATTTCAAGCCTTGAATCACATAGTTTAATTCTGGTAATTCTGGCAGCTAGCCTCCATCCTCAGATGCTTTTCAAAAGTTATCTTATTAACATAACAAAAGACACCTGCTTGCTCTCTTCACTTGCAGTCCCCAGGGTTTTAGGGTTCTGTAACAGCTACCTTGTCCTTGGACATTTCCAGGCAAGAATACTAGAGCAGATTGCCATTTCAGACTCCAGGGAATCTTCCCACCTCACGGATCAACCCTTTGTCTCTTGCATCTCCTGCACTGGCAGAAGGATTTTTTACCAGTAGTGCCACCTGGAAAGCCCCCTGAGGAACACCAAATATATATTATTTATCATAACTCACATCACATGACCAAACTAAAGGTGACCAAGATTTTCTCCTATATTTTTGGAAGTTCTACAGTTTTAGCTTTTATGTTTAGGACCATCACCTCATTAGTATTAAATTTTGTATGTATGTAATAATCTAGGTTCATTTCCCCCCTGTGTTTGTCCAGTTGATCAACCACCACTTTCTGGAAAGTATAATCTTTTTCCCCATTGTATTATCTTGACATTTCTCTTAGCTGTCAAACTCCATGTGACTGAGAGTTTATTTTTGGATTAGTTTTTCTATTGATCTAAATGATGATCGTGAACAGCAAATTCTGAGCACTTATTTTCACAAGTAGCATGTTGTGGACCTCGTTGCCTTGAGCTGGGTCCTATTATTATCTCCATCCTACAGATGATGAAATGTTAAGTAGTGTGCCTGAGTTTGCATAATAATACAAAAGTGGAGATTTGAATCCATGTCAATCTCACTTGAGAGCCCAAATTCCTAACCACACTCCTCGGCTTTAAGCCTTTATCATCACAGTCATGTGAATTTTTATGGCTATGTGCTTTTTGTGTGTTAGTCGCTCAGTCATGTCCTACTCTTTAGGATCCCATGGATTACAGCTCTTCAGGCTTCTCTGTCCATGGGATTCTCTAAGCAAGAATACTGGAGTGGATAGCCATTCCCTTTTCCAGGGAGTTTTCCTTACCCAGGGATCAAACCCAGGTCTCCTGCATTGGAGGCAGATTCTTTGCTGTCACAATCAGTAGCCCCTAAACTTTTTCACTCATGGTGTCTATTCTTAGTTCAATCCAGATTCCCTTGTATTTGCAATCTCCTAGTGCTCACCTCAAAATACCCTCTTCCATAGGTACATCCCCACACTAACCCAGGGTGTAACCCAGGGTGAAATACTCCCTCAGCTACTATCTTTATTGCTCCTCAGAGAGGTCATGATTTGTCTTGATCAGTAATTGTGATCACACTGAATTATTTTCTGACGGAACACAAGATTATCTGATCTTGTTGAAACAATGAGTAGTTGCTTATTCTTTTTTCTTGCTTGCAGATACCTTTGAAAATGGAAACTATTTCTTGGTAAACTTTACAGTAGCTCAGGTAAGACTGTTTCACTGAATTTTTTAAATCCTTTCTCAGTTAGCTACAGTTTTAGCTTTTATGTTTAGGACCATCACCTCATTAGTATTAAATTTTGTATGTATGTAATAATCTAGGTTCATTTCCCCCCTGTGTTTGTCCAGTTGATCAACCACCACTTTCTGGAAAGTATAATCTTTTTCCCCATTGTATTATCTTGACATTTCTCTTAGCTGTCAAACTCCATGTGACTGAGAGTTTATTTTTGGATTAGTTTTTCTATTGATCTAAATGATGATCGTGAACAGCAAATTCTGAGCACTTATTTTCACAAGTAGCATGTTGTGGACCTCGTTGCCTTGAGCTGGGTCCTATTATTATCTCCATCCTACAGATGATGAAATGTTAAGTAGTGTGCCTGAGTTTGCATAATAATACAAAAGTGGAGATTTGAATCCATGTCAATCTCACTTGAGAGCCCAAATTCCTAACCACACTCCTCGGCTTTAAGCCTTTATCATCACAGTCATGTGAATTTTTATGGCTATGTGCTTTTTGTGTGTTAGTCGCTCAGTCATGTCCTACTCTTTAGGATCCCATGGATTACAGCTCTTCAGGCTTCTCTGTCCATGGGATTCTCTAAGCAAGAATACTGGAGTGGATAGCCATTCCCTTTTCCAGGGAGTTTTCCTTACCCAGGGATCAAACCCAGGTCTCCTGCATTGGAGGCAGATTCTTTGCTGTCACAATCAGTAGCCCCTAAACTTTTTCACTCATGGTGTCTATTCTTAGTTCAATCCAGATTCCCTTGTATTTGCAATCTCCTAGTGCTCACCTCAAAATACCCTCTTCCATAGGTACATCCCCACACTAACCCAGGGTGTAACCCAGGGTGAAATACTCCCTCAGCTACTATCTTTATTGCTCCTCAGAGAGGTCATGATTTGTCTTGATCAGTAATTGTGATCACACTGAATTATTTTCTGACGGAACACAAGATTATCTGATCTTGTTGAAACAATGAGTAGTTGCTTATTCTTTTTTCTTGCTTGCAGATACCTTTGAAAATGGAAACTATTTCTTGGTAAACTTTACAGTAGCTCAGGTAAGACTGTTTCACTGAATTTTTTAAATCCTTTCTCAGTTAGCTACAGATTAAGCATAACCAATGAACTGTTAAAATATCATACCCCCCATCTTCTGCCTTCACATTTATAAATCAGATCTGTTGACATTAAAATAAGGAAGAAACGGTTCTTATTTTGACAATTGCCCAATATACCATCACTATATAAAAAGAAATTTGTAATTTATATAATGCTGGGGAAAACTTGAGCCCTTGAATATATGACCTGCTTCTAGCTGATAAATATTTTAAGGATAAATGCTAGATTGGCTATCTATTGCACAAAAATGGTGCATAAAAGACAACCTGAAGACTTCAGCAGCAGCCTGTTATAATTCATGCTTTTTTAGCTTATAACTTTGCAGTGTTCAGATGATCTAAACTGGACTTGGCTGATCTTGGCTGGTTCACATCCATCTACAATCTGTCATGGGAATGTCAGACTGCTTGAGTGATCACATATCTGGAGAGGGGTGGACACATGTTGGGGGCCAGCTGATTTTGGATGACCTAAGATGGACTTACGGGCAGGTCTGGTCATGATCTTTCCATGATTATGAAAGAGGGCAAAAATAGAGGTGGAAATGCCTGAGGGGACTTCTTGAAATCTCCGTTTATATTAAGTTGGTAGTAGGCAAAGTCATATGGGCAACCCCAACAGAGGTAGGATAGAATGCCCAGTCCAGAGAGGGAGGCTGTTGCAAAATTTCATGGAATAGAGTGTATAGAGGGAGGGATGAATAACTGGAGGTGATAATACAATCAATCTACCAGGCATGTGAAATGATTCCATGGATAATCCATATAGTTCTAATTAGAGTAGGAGGATCATCCTCTGTCAAATACATAATCTGCTTCTCTCTAATTTTTTACTTGTGGATTTAACTAAGGAGTTTTATAACACGAATCTGTCATGTTTTTTCTACATAACAGTGCTCAAGAGTTTGAAAGTATCTGTCACATATTCCTTCTGTCTTCTCTTCTTGGAATTACATATCTCCAAGGCTTTAATCAGAACACAATTGTGATCACACTGAATTATTTTCTGACGGAACACAAGATTATCTGATCTTGTTGAAACAATGAGTAGTTGCTTATTCTTTTTTCTTGCTTGCAGATACCTTTGAAAATGGAAACTATTTCTTGGTAAACTTTACAGTAGCTCAGGTAAGACTGTTTCACTGAATTTTTTAAATCCTTTCTCAGTTAGCTACAGATTAAGCATAACCAATGAACTGTTAAAATATCATACCCCCCATCTTCTGCCTTCACATTTATAAATCAGATCTGTTGACATTAAAATAAGGAAGAAACGGTTCTTATTTTGACAATTGCCCAATATACCATCACTATATAAAAAGAAATTTGTAATTTATATAATGCTGGGGAAAACTTGAGCCCTTGAATATATGACCTGCTTCTAGCTGATAAATATTTTAAGGATAAATGCTAGATTGGCTATCTATTGCACAAAAATGGTGCATAAAAGACAACCTGAAGACTTCAGCAGCAGCCTGTTATAATTCATGCTTTTTTAGCTTATAACTTTGCAGTGTTCAGATGATCTAAACTGGACTTGGCTGATCTTGGCTGGTTCACATCCATCTACAATCTGTCATGGGAATGTCAGACTGCTTGAGTGATCACATATCTGGAGAGGGGTGGACACATGTTGGGGGCCAGCTGATTTTGGATGACCTAAGATGGACTTACGGGCAGGTCTGGTCATGATCTTTCCATGATTATGAAAGAGGGCAAAAATAGAGGTGGAAATGCCTGAGGGGACTTCTTGAAATCTCCGTTTATATTAAGTTGGTAGTAGGCAAAGTCATATGGGCAACCCCAACAGAGGTAGGATAGAATGCCCAGTCCAGAGAGGGAGGCTGTTGCAAAATTTCATGGAATAGAGTGTATAGAGGGAGGGATGAATAACTGGAGGTGATAATACAATCAATCTACCAGGCATGTGAAATGATTCCATGGATAATCCATATAGTTCTAATTAGAGTAGGAGGATCATCCTCTGTCAAATACATAATCTGCTTCTCTCTAATTTTTTACTTGTGGATTTAACTAAGGAGTTTTATAACACGAATCTGTCATGTTTTTTCTACATAACAGTGCTCAAGAGTTTGAAAGTATCTGTCACATATTCCTTCTGTCTTCTCTTCTTGGAATTACATATCTCCAGGCTAACTTCAGAACTTCTCTGTTTCATGCTTGTGTGGGTTTCCAGATTAGATTAGTCTGTTTGGACTACAGTCTAGATTTCTCTTGAGGTGTGGTGCCCATCATTGAGAGATTATCTTGGAGCTGCACTGTGGTATGCAGTGACAGGCACTAGCCTTGTGTGATGCTCAAGCACTTGAACTATGACTAGCTTAACCTGAAATACTTAAAAATATTATAAACTATCTCAATTTATGTTAAATATATGCTCAAATAATAATATTTTTGTGTCTGTTACTCAGTCATATCCAACTCTTTCCAACCCCATGGGCTGTAGCTCACTAGGCTCCTCTGTCCATGGGATTTTCCAGGCAAGAATACTGGAATGGGTAGCCATTCCCTTCTCCAGAGCATCTTCCTGACCCAGGGATCAAACCTGGGTCTTCCACATTGCAGGAATATTCTTTGACATCTGTGCCATCAAGATAGCCCAGTATTTTGGATCTATTGGGTTAAATAAAACACATTATCAAAATAATTTCTTCTGTTTATCTTTACTTTTCAAAAATGTGATTATGAGAGAATCTTAAATTATGTATGTGGTTTGCAATACAGTCTACAGGACAGCATGAACTTTCTATTACAAAAAGAAAAAGAAAAACTCAAACCCTCAATGGCATGCAACAATAAACACTTAGTTCATTGCCTAACTCTTAGCCCCTTTTAGCTACTTTCTGTTATTGCTTCAGATTATGTAACTTTTTGAAACACATGTATCAAATTATTTTCATAGACATGATTATTGGGTCATGCTGTTCCCATCCTGCATTTGCTTTTGTTAAACTAAATGCAAGACTGTGTATATTATTTAAACATGTAACATCTCTTTTCTTAATTTAAGAAAAAGTAAAATTGAAGAGTATGTAATTTTCCTCTGAGAATATTGGGTTTTTTTAATTGAAACTGTTGATCTGGAAATCCTGGATTTTAGTTCTCTTTCTCCTGCTAGTTATTCAAGCTAGAGAAGATAGTTCTATTTCTTCTATTTTTTTATTATAAAATGTTTGGTATCTCATAAATATTAATATCTTCTAATGCTAAAATTCCTTTCTTCTGTTATTCCAAGGTAATGATAAATAGATTCTTATTTTCTATGTGATATTGGGTGGCATTTTTCCTAAGGATCAGTGGCTTGAAATGAAAGAGAGCTACCTCTGGGAGTAATTTTTATCACTGGTATTCTGGCTGATATGAGGTTCTGGCATTTGGGGTCTGATCTGTAGCATTTGCTAATTTCTCTGTGTAAAAACTGCTGTCACATTAGCCAATTTCAAACTATTGACTAAATTGCATAATCCCAGGCAATTTAACAATAGGCTTTCCCAAATCAATAAAAGTTAGCCCCTGCACACCCATTTACTTCATGTTGTATTCCATCTTCTTAATTTTCTCTTGTTTCTGCCTGTCTTATTGGTAACCAGCCGTCTTGTTAATTCTCCACAATGCCAGTTGAATATCTTGTGCTTTCTACAGTTGCTGTCAGAGTTGAGGAGTTCATAGCTTCACTCTGCTACAACTGTCTCCTTAATTGATTGCATAAAATCTTCATTATCTTATCTTATATACTTGGTCAGTCTTTTTCCTGCTTGGTGGCAGCTACAGTAGCCCTTAAATTCAGTGTCTTTGTTCTATGCATTTGTCCAGTGAGTCCATGCCTCCCTCCACCCTATTCCCTTTCCTATTCGTTTTGTCTTCATCAGCCTCATCCATCTTCCCAGGACTTCTCAAGTTCCATGTCCTTCCTAAGTCTTTTCTTGACAATTCTTTTCCCATGGTGATTTTTTCTTTCTCTTAACACCCATAACAAATATTCATGATGATTTTCATTTAGATCTTAATTATGACTTCTTTACATTATCATAACTCTTGTGTGGACACTTAAAACAGTTCTTAATTTAGGTAAGTTTCTATATTCATTGCAAACTGTCCTTAGTCTAGGGACTGGTTGCCATAAATATTTGTTCAGACTGTGTTAAGTCACACAGTGCTATGTACATGGGCTGATGGTAATTTTGACCATACAAACCATACATTTCCACTCCCAGAGTCTCTTTTGTTTTCTCATCTGTGAAAGAGACATAATTTTTTTCTTCAGAATTCTTTCATAATTCTTTCTTTTTAAAATTATTGTAAGAATTAGGAATAATATAGATCAAATAACTTTCATAATGTTGATACACAAACCTGTTCTGAGCACCTCAAATATATCATTTTAAGTACCCAGGAAGTAAGTCTTTATGAACTATTTAAGAATAAAAATAACAAGCCAATACAATAGCAATTTGACCTTTTTTAAAACATTGTGACATAGAATTTAGTCTATTAACAGATGTATTATGTATCTTTTCCTCTTTACACATTCTTTACAGAATGTACTGCAAATCCAGACCATACATAACAATTATTTGAGTGACTCTAATCCACTGAAAGTTGGATATATTAGAATTTGGGGCATAAACTCTATCAATGTAACACAAGTGACTGCCTCCTATGACAACCAGCAGTTCACGGTGACAAATTTCAAGAGTGACCCTTATAATCAGGTATGTGTCAAAGGAATTTATCATATCATATATTAAGTTCATTTTTCTACAAAGTTATTAGTATCACTTTTATATTTACTTCTATTTGAAAGGTTATATATACATGTGCAAGTGTTAAATGTATTGTACAGTGCACATTAGTGATTCTCTCGATATAGTCCAGGACTCAATGATCAATGAACTGATGGAATCTTTTTTATATATTTCCCAAAGAAATTGTGCTGTGTTTAGTAAGGTGGTCTTAATATGTTATTACATTGGGGCTTCCCTGGTGGTCCAGTGGGTAAAGAGTCCACCTTGCACTGCAAGGCACCTGTTTGATCCCTGGCACGGGAAGATCCCACATGCCATGGAGGCGGGACTGGTGTGTCCATGTCTTAGCTTTTCTTGACAATTCTTTTCCCATGGTGATTTTTCTTTCTCTTAACACCCATAACAAATATTCATGATGATTTTCATTTAGATCTTAATTATGACTTCTTTACATTATCATAACTCTTGTGTGGACACTTAAAACAGTTCTTAATTTAGGTAAGTTTCTATATTCATTGCAAACTGTCCTTAGTCTAGGGACTGGTTGCCATAAATATTTGTTCAGACTGTGTTAAGTCACACAGTGCTATGTACATGGGCTGATGGTAATTTTGACCATACAAACCATACATTTCCACTCCCAGAGTCTCTTTTGTTTTCTCATCTGTGAAAGAGACATAATTTTTTTCTTCAGAATTCTTTCATAATTCTTTCTTTTTAAAATTATTGTAAGAATTAGGAATAATATAGATCAAATAACTTTCATAATGTTGATACACAAACCTGTTCTGAGCACCTCAAATATATCATTTTAAGTACCCAGGAAGTAAGTCTTTATGAACTATTTAAGAATAAAAATAACAAGCCAATACAATAGCAATTTGACCTTTTTTAAAACATTGTGACATAGAATTTAGTCTATTAACAGATGTATTATGTATCTTTTCCTCTTTACACATTCTTTACAGAATGTACTGCAAATCCAGACCATACATAACAATTATTTGAGTGACTCTAATCCACTGAAAGTTGGATATATTAGAATTTGGGGCATAAACTCTATCAATGTAACACAAGTGACTGCCTCCTATGACAACCAGCAGTTCACGGTGACAAATTTCAAGAGTGACCCTTATAATCAGGTATGTGTCAAAGGAATTTATCATATCATATATTAAGTTCATTTTTCTACAAAGTTATTAGTATCACTTTTATATTTACTTCTATTTGAAAGGTTATATATACATGTGCAAGTGTTAAATGTATTGTACAGTGCACATTAGTGATTCTCTCGATATAGTCCAGGACTCAATGATCAATGAACTGATGGAATCTTTTTTATATATTTCCCAAAGAAATTGTGCTGTGTTTAGTAAGGTGGTCTTAATATGTTATTACATTGGGGCTTCCCTGGTGGTCCAGTGGGTAAAGAGTCCACCTTGCACTGCAAGGGGCACCTGTTTGATCCCTGGCACGGGAAGATCCCACATGCCATGGAGCGGCGGGACTGGTGTGTCCAATTACAAGCCAGCACTCTGGAGTGCATGCACCCAGAGCCAGTGCTCTGCTGCAGAAGAGGCCACTGTGATGGGAGGCCCACACAGGCCAAAGAACAAAGAAAGTAAATAAATGGAAGACCAATTAAAACAAAGTGGCCAAAAATTAAAAAAAAAAAAAAAAGTTACATTGGACAGTTGTTATAGTGTAATGTGAGGTACAACTTATATGTGATATTTTATAAGTTTTAAAATACCAATTTAATCTCTTCTTTTCTGACAGACACTAACTATTCAATTGACTGACAAGATTATCAGCCTGGAAAAGTTAACTGAGGTTACTTGGATTAAAGGTGGTCCTATAGCCTCTACTACAACTATGACAAGTACCTTCTCAATGAGTTATTTACATCCTTCTACTACTAAGGCTACTACTACCTTTATGGCGACTAGTTCTACTTCAAGGGCTACTACTGACAGTACTAGTGTAACTGTTTCTATGACAATCACTCCTTTTCCAACAAATACTACTGAAGTTTCAACTGGTACTATTGTCCCTAATATCACTATATCTTCCCCTACAAGCACTGCTACTGATACTAGTGTTACTCTTCCTGTCATGACCACAAGTTACACAACAAGAACCACTGACGTTTCAACTAGTACTACCATCCATGATCCCACTATATCTGCCCCTTCAAATACAACTACTGACAGTACTAATACTACACCTTCTGTCACAACCACGCCTTACCCAACTAGTGCTATTGAAGCTTCATCTAGTACTACTGTCCATGATCCCACTGTATCTTCCCCTTCCAATAAGACTACTGACAGCACTAATACTACACCTTCTGTCACAACCATGTCTTACCCAACAAGTCCTCTTGAAGCTTCAACTAGTATTACTGTCCCTGATACCACTATATCTTCCCCTTCAAATACAACTACTGGTAGCACTAATGTTACTCTTTCTGTCACAAGCACACTTTACCCAACAAGTCCTCCTGAAGTCTCAACTAGTACTGCTGTCCATGATACCACTGTATCTTCCCCTTCAAATGTGACTATTGACAGCAACAATACTACTCCTGTGTCAACCACGCCTTACCCAACTAGTGCTATTGAAGCTTCATCTAGTACTACTGTCCATGATCCCACTGTATCTTCCCCTTCCAATAAGACTACTGACAGCACTAATACTACACCTTCTGTCACAACCATGTCTTACCCAACAAGTCCTCTTGAAGCTTCAACTAGTATTACTGTCCCTGATACCACTATATCTTCCCCTTCAAATACAACTACTGGTAGCACTAATGTTACTCTTTCTGTCACAAGCACACTTTACCCAACAAGTCCTCCTGAAGTCTCAACTAGTACTGCTGTCCATGATACCACTGTATCTTCCCCTTCAAATGTGACTATTGACAGCAACAATACTACTCCTGTGTCAACCATGCCTTACTCAACAAATCCTCTTGAAGCTTCAACTAGTACTACTGACCATGATCCCACTATATATTCCCCTTCAAATACGACTACTGAGAGCACTAATGTTACTCTTTCTGTCACAACCATGCCTTACCCAACAAGTCCTCCTGAAGTCTCAACTAGTACTGCTGTCCATGATACCACAATATCTTCCCCTTCAAATATGACTACTGACAGCACTAATAGTACTCTTTCTGTCACAACCATGCAATACCCAACAAGTCCTCTTGAAGCTTCAACTACTACTACTGACCATGATACCACTATATCTTCCCCTTCAAATACGACTACTGAGAACACTAATACTACTCCTTCTGTGTCAACCATGCATTACCCCACAAGTCCTCCTGAAGCTTCAACTAGTACTACTGTACACGATCCCACTGTATCTTCTCCTTCCAATAAGACTACTGACAGCACTAATACTACACCTTCTGTCACAACCATGTCTTACCCAACAAGTCCTCTTGAAGCTTCAACTAGTATTACTGTCCCTGATACCACTATATCTTCCCCTTCAAATACAACTACTGGTAGCACTAATGTTACTCTTTCTGTCACAAGCACACCTTACCCAACAAGTCCTCTTGAAGCCTCAACTAGTACTGCTGTCCATGATACCACTGTATCTTCCCCTTCAAATGTGACAACTGACAGCAACAATACTACTCCTGTGTCAACCATGCCTTACTCAACAAGTCCTCTTGAAGCTTCAACTAGTACTACTGACCATGATCCCACTATATCTTCCCCTTCAAATACGACTACTGAGATCAATAATACTAATCTTTCTGTGTCAACCACCACACATTACCCAACAAGTCCTCTTGAAGCTTCAACTAGTACTGCTGTTTATGATCCCACTACGTCTTCCCCTTCAAATACAACTACTGGTAGCACTAATGTTACTCTTTCTGTCACAAGCACACCTTACCCAACAAGTCCTCTTGAAGCCTCAACTAGTACTGCTGTCCATGATACCACTGTATCTTCCCCTTCAAATGTGACAACTGACAGCAACAATACTACTCCTGTGTCAACCATGCCTTACTCAACAAGTCCTCTTGAAGCTTCAACTAGTACTACTGACCATGATCCCACTATATCTTCCCCTTCAAATACGACTACTGAGATCAATAATACTAATCTTTCTGTGTCAACCACCACACATTACCCAACAAGTCCTCTTGAAGCTTCAACTAGTACTGCTGTTTATGATCCCACTACGTCTTCCCATTCAAATATGAGTACTGGTAGCACTAATGTTACTTTTTCTGTCACAACCACACCTTACCCTACAAGTCCTCTTGAAGCTTCAACTAGTACTACTGTCCCTGATCCCACTATATTTTCCTCTTCAAATATGACTACTGGTAGCACTAATACTACTCTTTCTGTGTCAACCATGCCTTACCCCACAATTTCTCTTGAAGCTTCAACTAGTACAACTGTCCCTGATCCCACTATATCTTCCCCTTCAAATATGACTACTGGTAGCACTAATACTACTCTTTCTGTGTCAACCATGCCTTACCCCACAATTTCTCTTGAAGCTTCAACTAGTACGACTGTCCCTGATCCCACTATATCTTCCCCTTCAAATATGACTAATGGTGGCACTAATACTACTCTTTTTGTGTCAACCATGCCTTACCCTACAAGTCCTCTTGAAGCTTCAACTAGTACTACTGTCCCTGATCTCACTATATCTTCCCCTTCAAATATGACTACTGGTAGCACTAATACTACTCTTTCTGTGTCAACCATGCCTTACCCCACAATTTCTCTTGAAGCTTCAACTAGTACTACTGTCCCTGATCTCACTATATCTTCCCCTTCAAATATGACTACTGGTAGCACTAATACTACTCTTTCTGTGTCAACCATGCCTTACCCCACAATTCCTCTTGAAGCTTCAACTAGTACTACTGTCCCTGATCCCACTATATCTTCCCCTTCAAATATGACTAATGGTGGCACTAATACTACTCTTTTTGTGTCAACCATGCCTTACCCCACAATTTCTCTTGAAGCTTCAACTAGTACTACTGTCCCTGATCCCACTATATCTTCCCCTTCAAATATGACTAATGGTGGCACTAATACTACTCTTTTTGTGTCAACCATGCCTTACCCCACAATTTCTCTTGAAGCTTCAACTAGTACTACTGTCCCTGATCTCACTATATCTTCCCCTTCAAATATGACTACTGGTAGCACTAATACTACTCTTTCTGTGTCAACCATGCCTTACCCCACAATTCCTCTTGAAGCTTCAACTAGTACTACTGTCCCTGATCCCACTATATCTTCCCCTTCAAATATGACTAATGGTGGCACTAATACTACTCTTTTTGTGTCAACCATGCCTTACCCCACAATTTCTCTTGAAGCTTCAACTAGTACTACTGTCCCTGATCCCACTATATCTTCCCCTTCAAATATGACTAATGGTGGCACTAATACTACTCTTTTTGTGTCAACCATGCCTTACCCCACAATTTCTCTTGAAGCTTCAACTAGTACAACTGTCCCTGATCCCACTATATCTTCCCCTTCAAATATGACTACTGGTAGCACTAATACTACTCTTTCTGTGTCAACCATGCCTTACTCCACAATTCCTCTTGAAGCTTCAACTAGTACTACTGTCCCTGATCCCACTGTATCTCCCCCTTCAAATATGAGTACTGGTAGCACTAATGTTACGCTTTCTGTCACAACCATGCCTTACCCAACAAGTCCTCTTGAAGCTTCAACTAGTACTACTGTCCCTGATCCCACTATATCTTCCCCTTCAAATATGAGTACTGGTAACACTAATGTTACTGTTTCTGTCACAACCATGCCTTACCCCACAAGTCCTCTTGAAGCTTCAACAAGTACTACTGTCCCTAATACCACTACATCTTCCCCTGCAAATATTACAACTCTTACCACTAGTGCTACTCTTCCTGTCCCAACCACTCCTTACCCAAGTACTACTGACATTTCAACTAGTACTACTGTCCCTAATGCTACTACATCTTCCCCTACAAATACTACTGCTAATAGCACTAATGTGACTCCTACTGTCACAGCTATGCCTTCCCAAACAAGTGCTACTGAAGCTTCAATTGGTACTGTTGTCCGTAATACCACCACATCTTCCCTTATAAATACTACTACTGAAAGTGCTAATACTACTTTTCCTGTCACAACCATGCCTTTCCAAGGAAGTACTACTGCAGTTTCAACTGGTTCTACTTTCTCTAATACTACTGCATCTTCTCCTACAAATACTACTTCTGTCTTGCACTAAATGCGCTCCTCCTGTCACAACCATGCCTTTCCCAACAAGTGCAGTTGAAGTTATGAACACTAATCTTCCCTATACCACTATTCCTTTCCCTAAAAATACTATGAATGCCGGAACTAGTGCTGCTGTTCCTATCACAACTATTTCTTCTCCAACAAGTACCACTGATACTAGCACTGTTACTGCTGTTCTTATTACCATTATTCATTCTTCAACAAGTACTGTGGCTACTAGCACTAATAATACTCATCCATTACAGCTACTCTTTTCCTATAAATACTACTACTGATATTGCTAGCAATAGTTTTCTATTATGACCAGTTTCTCTGAAAGTATTTATGGTATAAACGCTTAATGGTATGATACTCCTGCTATGGTAATCTCTTGTCCTACAGTAATCTCTTCTCCAAGTGCTAGCCTTGGTAATTATACTCCTATTACAAATTACCCTTCCCCCACAATGTCTGGGGACGATAGTACTAGTAATACTTTTTCTACAATGACTACTAATGTGCCATGTACTCATGTCATGAATACTTTTATTTGCACTGATACTATTATTTACACTAATACTCTTTCTCCTGTGACAACTTTTTTTTTCTGTAAGTGTGAGTGATGCCAACAATGGTAATATTGTTCCTTATGAGTGCTCTTTCTTCTCCAAATATTATGCTATTAGTACTTATTTATGAGATTATACTAGGCTGTTGCTATTTCCTCTAGTGGCTGATATAATTTACAAAATTCTAATTCTTCTACAGACCAGAAATCACCCAGACAGAGATGAGTATGTAAAGATATCTCATAAGGGAGACATTCTCTGCCCTGGGTTCATAGTTCATAATTTTCTTTGCTTTTTCTTTTACATGCCAGTTTTTCCCTTCTTGTTTTACTGTGTGGACTCTCCTTCAGTGTATTAAGACTTTTAGCATGTTCTTGGACTTTCATATCCACAATCACCATTTATTCCTGATTCGTTGTTTTCTAATAGGTATCACCTAGACCCATGTGAATAGGCTCATGGTCATAACCAAATATTACCAGTTGGGTGCTATTGAAGGCTTAACCCTGGGACAGTATTTTGAAAATGTAGTCTGGAAAACCATGGGAGATGCCAGAACTCTTTCTGGGATCCAAAGGTCAAGCTTCTGTTCATATACGTACTCTGCTGCTTTTGCTGTCTTCACTCATCCTCTCATTGGCATACACTGCCACTTCCCAGAGACTGTGCTCTGTGTTACACAAGAGACGAACACAGAAACTAAATAGGAATCCAGCTGTCTTCTATTAAGCCAGAGATGAAACAGATTTACAAATTATACAACAATGTCATTCTTTTCACTAACTGTTTTTGCTTTGGAAAATATAGTGGTCTTTCATTTAAAATATTTATGTCGACATGTATTTGATATATTGATATTTTTCATGAATGAAGAAATAAATATTTTGCAAAACACTTTTCAAATGGCTCCATTTTTCCTAATGCAGCAAATGTTAGTAGATATAATCCACCCCAACAAAGCACAGGGTCTTCACTACATTTGAAAGTAAAGAGATTCTGAGAACAAAGAATTTGAGAATCACTTCCCTAGGACAATGGACAATGATGACCTAGTTTCATTGTCAGGTTCTGGCCAAATATAGTGTGAAAACAAGACAAGGAAAAACTCATCATGGCTAGATTCATTTTGATCTGTGTGTTTCTTCATGCAACACAAAGTAATTTGTGGACCTCTGCCCAAGGGCCTCAACCATGTTTTTAGATTATTACCTAAAGAAAAGCCTCCATTTCCCGTGACTGGTGATCACAGTGAAGCCCAGCACTGAACATAGACAATCCCTCTGGCTTCAGATAAGTCAAGTTTTCTGATTGGCTCAGTAGCCCACCATAGTGTTCTTAGCCTGCAGAGAAGCCTGAAACTGTGTGGACTCTGTGGTTTTTCAAAATTCTAATTCTTCTACAGACCAGAAATCACCCAGACAGAGATGAGTATGTAAAGATATCTCATAAGGGAGACATTCTCTGCCCTGGGTTCATAGTTCATAATTTTCTTTGCTTTTTCTTTTACATGCCAGTTTTTCCCTTCTTGTTTTACTGTGTGGACTCTCCTTCAGTGTATTAAGACTTTTAGCATGTTCTTGGACTTTCATATCCACAATCACCATTTATTCCTGATTCGTTGTTTTCTAATAGGTATCACCTAGACCCATGTGAATAGGCTCATGGTCATAACCAAATATTACCAGTTGGGTGCTATTGAAGGCTTAACCCTGGGACAGTATTTTGAAAATGTAGTCTGGAAAACCATGGGAGATGCCAGAACTCTTTCTGGGATCCAAAGGTCAAGCTTCTGTTCATATACGTACTCTGCTGCTTTTGCTGTCTTCACTCATCCTCTCATTGGCATACACTGCCACTTCCCAGAGACTGTGCTCTGTGTTACACAAGAGACGAACACAGAAACTAAATAGGAATCCAGCTGTCTTCTATTAAGCCAGAGATGAAACAGATTTACAAATTATACAACAATGTCATTCTTTTCACTAACTGTTTTTGCTTTGGAAAATATAGTGGTCTTTCATTTAAAATATTTATGTCGACATGTATTTGATATATTGATATTTTTCATGAATGAAGAAATAAATATTTTGCAAAACACTTTTCAAATGGCTCCATTTTTCCTAATGCAGCAAATGTTAGTAGATATAATCCACCCCAACAAAGCACAGGGTCTTCACTACATTTGAAAGTAAAGAGATTCTGAGAACAAAGAATTTGAGAATCACTTCCCTAGGACAATGGACAATGATGACCTAGTTTCATTGTCAGGTTCTGGCCAAATATAGTGTGAAAACAAGACAAGGAAAAACTCATCATGGCTAGATTCATTTTGATCTGTGTGTTTCTTCATGCAACACAAAGTAATTTGTGGACCTCTGCCCAAGGGCCTCAACCATGTTTTTAGATTATTACCTAAAGAAAAGCCTCCATTTCCCGTGACTGGTGATCACAGTGAAGCCCAGCACTGAACATAGACAATCCCTCTGGCTTCAGATAAGTCAAGTTTTCTGATTGGCTCAGTAGCCCACCATAGTGTTCTTGCCTGGAGAACCCAATGGACAGAGAAGCCTGACAAGTTATGGGCTATAGGGTCACATATTGGGACAACTGAAGTGACTTGGCATGCATGTGAACTCAAGCAGTGGCAAGAAATTTACAGAGGCTAAAACTCTGATCTTCAGGGAACTGAGATCCCTCTAAACACCCTGGAACATTCAGAGTATGGGTCCCTTCCAGAAGACAGGGGAACCATGGGAAAGGCCATTCATAGACTGCCATACCCTCCACCTGTCTTCAGTGCACCCAGGTCAGCCTTCCTGGCCAGGCAGGCTCCTGACACCTCGTGGTCTGAGTGTTCAGAATGTGATACTTGTTGAGTAAACAAAGATCACCTGGCAGTCCAGGCACAGCTGAGGCAAGAAAGGGCTGCCTTAGATGCTGCATTTAGGGCAAGCAGGTCCTCAAATGCCCTCTGGATGCCTCAGCCTGAGCCATTCAGGAGACCTAGCAGCTGCTTCTCCTGGACCAAAGGCTCAAAGCAAAGAGATGGCACTGGGAAGCGAATTGAATTCTGTTTAATTTGGAGTCTTGAGCTTTTTCCCTTATAAGCAGAGCCCTTCCCTTCATTACAAATCACACATGTGGCTGCCTCTGACTCCTGGAGAGTGGTGGACAAAACTGTCAGAAGAAAAGAGAAACAGGAGCCCCTCCAGGGCCAGATGAGCTGAGGAGCGTTTGTAGGGCTCCTTCTCTGCATTGAAGCCCTGTCTTCCCTACACAGCATCCCCTTGAGTGAGCCCAGGCACTGGACTGCTTAAACCTGGTCTCTCATCCAGCCTTGAACCTAGGTTTTGCTAGAAACCATATGATCCCTCCAGTGCTTCTAAAGCTTTAAAGGATTGGTTGTCGAGCTTTGCATGGGAGAGGCTTTGTGGACTCTGTGTCACGCCCAAGCCTGTAGTGTCAGGGCTGAGGTCATTGGAAGGGGCACAGATGGCGAATTTGGGGGACCAAGAGGGGAATTTCTGTGTTTGACGACAAGGGGAGGCCTGAGCAGGGAAGGAGGAGGCTTGAGTATGTGACTCAGGAGACGGTATTAGACTCCAGCTTGCAGGATGGCAAGGAGCCAAGACAGGGCACCCTGCCCAAGCAAAAGGGCAGCCATGGGGAGGCACATCAGACTGGCACAGCTGGAGCCTGAGAGAACCACAGGGGCTGCCCTGAAGCCCGCAGGGGTTTTGTCCTGGGGCTCCACTTTGCCTCCAGAGGACTCCAAACAAGGACCCCGATGAGCAGGATTGATATTCTGAATCCAGCCTGTTGTATTTTCCACCAGCTCCTGCAGGAGAAAGAAGACAGGTGAAGGAGGAAGCGGCCCTACCTCCTTTCATCTCCTAAGACCTTCCTTGGTCATCTCCAGTCCCTGAAGTCTCACAGGCTAACTGGGAGATGCCCACCTACACCAAGGCGACATCAGCCCTCCTCTGCTCTCTTAGCATCTCCTTCTCTGACTCAGCATTCCTACCATTGTCATTCCCACCCCCTTTCTTCTCTTTTCTGGCCTCATCTCAACCACCCCTCACCCTTCCAGCCCTAATCCTGAAAGCATGGTGTCTCCTGGAACACTTACATCAATGGTCTTTATTATCACTATCTGCTGGGTCTCCTTGCAGGCCTTCTCAGCTTTCTTAATGTTCTCCGGGGTCCACTCCACATTGCTCAGGGTCATCATGGCCTCCATGGAGCTGCCGTGGGCAGGAAGAACAGATGCTAGCTTAGGGGTGACTTAAGGCTTTGGAAAAATGTGTATAAAGTAGCCTCACTTTTGGTAGCATCAATTCTATGTGGACATAAACTGTAAGGAATGTCTCACAGTTCAGACGGACAACTATGAGCATGGCAGAAGGAGACAGATCATGAGAACTCAGAGATGAGAATTTTTAAAGGTGTAAAAGAGTACGTTCTGACTCTTTAAAGAAGTGTTTCTTGATAGGGAGGCCATGAAGTCCAAGAAGGCTGATGGAATGACTTCTGGAAATTCACACATGTCCAAATTGTAGGAATGGGATGTGTCTGAAAAATGTGTGGTTTTCTTGGAAAGAAGTTTCAGTGTTTTCATCAGGGAGGACCTTTTGTCCCAAGTAATTAAAGGTCACCACATGCATGTTCAGTCACTCTTTAGACCCCATCAACTGTAACCCACAAGACTGCTTGTCCATGGAATTCCCCAGACAAGAATACTGGAGTGGGCTTCCATTTCCTGCTTCAAGGAATCTTCCAGATCCAGTGATCAAAGCCGAGTCTCTTGTTTCTCCTGCATTGGCAGGCAGATTTTTTACCACTGTGACACTGGGGAAAGCAGTGTCTGAATCAGGTAAGTGCATGAGAAATAGGCAGACAGATACTTTGTACACAAGCACTGTAACATCTGGAGGTCACTCTTGAGGGTCTTATTTTCCAGGGCGACTCACTCTGATGCCTCCTCCCCCAGCTCATGGGCCACGTAGATGATGTCAGGGTACCCCATGCAGCTGGAGATGTTGTTTCGGGGATAGTAGAAGAGGAAGATGAGGCACATCTCATTAATGGTGCTGGGGCCCCCCTGGAGAAGAAGAGAGAGCTAGAGAAAGCAGGAATCTTGGTACCATTTTACAGTCCTGGGGATGTGAGAGCACGTGAATGGATGATACCATTGGAGACAGAAAGTGGCTTCAACTGGCATCATCTGCATCACAGGATAGCCAAGGCCAGGGGTGAGACTCTATCCTGAGGCTATTATCATTAACCATGGTGGAGAGAGAGGTACTTACAAAAGTCAAGGAGTTGCGGTCCAGCGTCTGGTAGTGACACTCTACCAGCAATTCATCTCCCTGTGCAGAGAGAAACAAAGGCTGAAAGTAAGAGGCAGATGGACTGGTTGAGCCTTAGAATTCTTGCCTAACAATAACAAGTCCAGTCCTGATCCAGCCTTCCCCAACACCAGCAATGCCTCCCCCCAGCCTCCCACCGGCTTGATCGCCACTCGATAAGGCATATCTCGAGTCTCCTGCAGATTGAAGTCATAGCCATCGTCTTTACAGATTATGCGGAGTTGTGTTCCATTTCTGGAGGGAGACAAGGTATGAACAGGAATAAGGAGAGAATGAAGTAGGAAGGGAGTCTGTTAAAGAAGCACTATGTGGAGTCTTTCTGTGGGCACAGATTGCCTGTAAAACAAAACTCTCCTCCCTCTGCCATCCTATCCCTGCCATCTTCACTCCTCCCTAGTGGTTTAGACAGTAAAGAATCTGCCTGCAATCCAGGAGACACAGGCTCAATCCCTGGGTCAGGAAGATTCTCTGGAGGTGGGAATAGCAACCCACTCCAGTATTCTTGGAATACTCTGGAAAATTCCATGGACGGAGGAGCCAGGTCGGCTACTCTCCATGGGAGTGCCACAAGTTAGCCACCACTGAGCACCTTTCACTTTCAGTACTCCAGGAAAAGTTCTAGCTTCTCCTGCTCCAAACAAGCATAATCTCATGCTACAGAATAAATAATTATTCCTGAAATTCTGAAATTTATTTCCAAATACAGAATGAAGTACTTCCAACTTGTGTCTTCCTTACCTGTATTGCACGGCCTGGAGAGCACGGCCGGCCAGGTGGGTGTGAAGCAGGTAGCCGTAGACCTGGATGTCAGGCACTGGAGCCCCGTTTATCTGCAACAAGGAGGAGATCACCTGGTATGGTAGGAACCCTTGTCTGCTCCCTGGTTCCCTGATTTAAAATCTGACACCTTCCTCTTATGACTGGGTACACCCCTTTGGTCCCTACAGGACCTCCTGCCCCTCCTCCTGCCCCACAGCCCTGACTCCCACCTCCCCCACACCATCCAGGTGAATGGTTTTCCCATGCACCAGACAGTGGCTATTCTCCAGGCTGGGGGCTCAGACTGCACTCTGGTGGGGTGATTCAGACTAGATCTATGATGGGGAACAGGGAACCTTGAGGGAGACGGGGGTGGCTTCCAGCCTCACCTCTTCAAACTTCTCCGTCTTACACAGTCCGTAGGACATGAAGGACTCAGCGCCAGGGGGGATGAAGTGGATGGGGAAAGTGAAGACGCCCAGCTGAAGGACTCCCATGTCATACTTGCGCAGGCGTGAGGTGTAGTAGAGTCGCATCCCGGAGGTGTCGTACAGACCTGGCACAGGAAGAGCGATCAGAGGAGTCAAGAGAACGGGTCATAGGGTGGGTGCAAAGAAGCCAGGGGAGGCAATGGCGGGGCAGCGAGCAGGAGTCAGCGGGCATCCTGCACCATCTTTCCAGTGCCTAAAGAACTCAGCCAGCCCACCCACCACTCTTCCATAAACACTCTAGAGGCTCACCAGCCAGATTGTGAAAATTGCTGTAATGAATCTCCAGTCGGATCCACTGGGGGTCCAAGGGTGTGCCAATAGAGATGCCCACGTCATCTGGAAACTGGTAGCTCTGGTGGATGAAGGGAGGTTTGGCAGCAAGAAGGGCTGGAAAGTAGGTGCAGAGCTCCTAGGCCCACCTGGGCCTCCTGGCCTCCATCCCAGACCTCCCCTGTCTCCCCACCTTGCATCTGTCCACCTATCCCAGTTGCCTGACCACACGTGTCCCTTTAGCTGCTGACATCCCTCATCACATGACTCACTGTGCCCCCGACAGCCCAGCCCACGATGACCTGCGAGCAGAGGGAGAAGGCGGGGTCGGCCCCATAACAGTCGCTGATGCCCGTGGGGAGTGCACTGGCATTGCCGCAGGCGTATACCAGGATGTGGTGCACCATCGTCTCGTTGTGTTGGACCAGCTTGGGCTCGAACTGGACAGGGAACATGGGACACAGCATGGGCAAGGTCTTCTGGGCCAAGCCTCATCCCTCGAGCCCCAACCCCCACCTCTCATCTTTTCCCCAAATATTAATAAAATGATGCCCAGTCTCCACGTCTCTCTTTCTCTTTCATTTCCTCTGAATTCTCCTTTCCCAGCCCATCATTTCCTCAGTACTCCTCTGACTCCTCTCTCAGTCCTCATTCTTTTTAAATCCCTTCACAGATCCAGCCAGGAACATCCCAAGACTTCCAACTCTCCCTTAATAACCTCATCAGTTCCCTATACCAGAGTATGTGACCACACCTTGTTGGATTCACTCTTTAAAGAAAACAATGGATTCCACACATTTGCCATCCAAGGTAAGATCATACTTTTATTTATTTAATCAACATGGTAATCACTCCAATGGAAATCAGATGACCAATCTGAGTCTCCTCTAGCCAGACTTTGCCAACCTGACAGCCTTTGGCCACTTGCCTCTGGCCTACACTTCCTCCAGGACTAAGAGAACACAGTTCTGGGTGGGCCCAGGGCTGGGCTTGTCCTCCATTCTTTGCAGACACATTAACTAATGACCACCATCAGAATGCTGTTGTACCATGGGGTGTGAATACAACACTGCTGTGAGCTATAGTTCTGGGCTCGGGAAATCCCCAAACTGCCACCTCCACCAGATCTGACCTGGCCCCCAGGTCCTCCTGGCCACCTCCATCCTGCCCCTCTTCAGAGTCAATCATGCCCACTGCCTGTCTCAACCAGCTTGACAATGTCCTGCTGTTTGGTTCACTGTACCTTGTAGATGTGGTGCTTCTTGCTAACGATGGGGAGAGGGAGGAAGGTGCAGGCATACGTGGTGTCATCCTCTGGGATGAGGAACTGGAGTGAGACACACACAGGCTGAGTGGGTGGAAGGGGGGCTCCCGGAGAAGCAGGGGAAGGGAGAGATCAGGGAAGGGCAGTCACTTGAGGGCCAGTGTGACCGTCCTCGGGGCACCAAGGGGAGTCAGAGGAACCTCGGTTCCAGGAAGGTACTGAGTAGTGGATGCAAGAGGAAGGTCTGGTTTGAGTGAGAGGGGCCTGGAGGTGATTGGGGGTGGGAGAGAGTAGTCTTACATCAGTGATCTCCAAGTCATGGATGATAGTTTCCTCGGGGGCCTCAAGATCATCAGGATGGACAACTTGGAGCAGAAAGATGGACTTCACAAAGTTCGCTCCGATCCATCTTCGAGTGTCATCCAGGCCGTGGCGGCCAGCACCCTCAGGGTGTCACTCTGGGGGTGTCAAGGGGATCCAAGTGCTGCAGCCCACAAGCAGTAGTTTGACTTCAAAAAAAGTTCGCTGACTCCTCTCTCAGTCCTCATTCTTTTTAAATCCCTTCACAGATCCAGCCAGGAACATCCCAAGACTTCCAACTCTCCCTTAATAACCTCATCAGTTCCCTATACCAGAGTATGTGACCACACCTTGTTGGATTCACTCTTTAAAGAAAACAATGGATTCCACACATTTGCCATCCAAGGTAAGGTCATACTTTTATTTATTTAATCAACATGGTAATCACTCCAATGGAAATCAGATGACCAATCTGAGTCTCCTCTAGCCAGACTTTGCCAACCTGACAGCCTTTGGCCACTTGCCTCTGGCCTACACTTCCTCCAGGACTAAGAGAACACAGTTCTGGGTGGGCCCAGGGCTGGGCTTGTCCTCCATTCTTTGCAGACACATTAACTAATGACCACCATCAGAATGCTGTTGTACCATGGGGTGTGAATACAACAGGGCTGTGAGCTAGAGTGCTGGGCTCGGGAAATCCCCAAACTGCCACCTCCACCAGATCTGACCTGGCCCCCAGGTCCTCCTGGCCACCTCCATCCTGCCCCTCTTCAGAGTCAATCATGCCCACTGCCTGTCTCAACCAGCTTGACAATGTCCTGCTGTTTGGTTCACTGTACCTTGTAGATGTGGTGCTTCTTGCTAACGATGGGGAGAGGGAGGAAGGTGCAGGCATACGTGGTGTCATCCTCTGGGATGAGGAACTGGAGTGAGACACACACAGGCTGAGTGGGTGGAAGGGGGGCTCCCGGAGAAGCAGGGGAAGGGAGAGATCAGGGAAGGGCAGTCACTTGAGGGCCAGTGTGACCGTCCTCGGGGCACCAAGGGGAGTCAGAGGAACCTCGGTTCCAGGAAGGTACTGAGTAGTGGATGCAAGAGGAAGGTCTGGTTTGAGTGAGAGGGGCCTGGAGGTGATTGGGGGTGGGAGAGAGTAGTCTTACATCAGTGATCTCCAAGTCATGGATGATAGTTTCCTCGGGGGCCTCAAGATCATCAGGATGGACAACTTGGAGCAGAAAGATGGACTTCACAAAAGTTCGCTCCCGATCCATCTTCGGAGTGTCATCCAGGCCGTAGGCGGCCAGCACCCTCAGGGTGTCACTCTGGGGGTGTCAAGGGGATCCAAGTGCTGCAGCCCACAAGCAGTAGTTTGCACATACCCATGCCCAATGACCAATACACGCCACTTTCTCAAGTCTATACAGTGGAACTTATAGGGACAGAGTAAAGAAACACAGTGGTTGATTAAATAGTTAATCCCAGCAGGGGGCTGTAAGTAAAGAAAAAAGTATGAGAGAGCCCCGTTAAGTTAACAATCACTCAATAAAGTAGGTTTGCATGTACCAAGTCATTTTGGTAGTGTCTGACTCTTTGTAACTCCATGGACCAGACCTCCGGGCTGCTCTATCCATTGGGATATTAGAGTGGGTTGCCATACCCTCCTCCAGGGGATCTTCCTAAACCAGCGATCGAACCTGAGCCTCTTAAAGTCTCCTGCATTGGCAGGCAGGTTCTTGACCAGTAGCACCACCTGGGAAGCCCAAGTGTTAGTTTCTCAGTGTTGTCTGACTTTGTGACCCCATGGATTGTAGAGACACCAGGCTCTTCTATCCAAGGAATTCTACCGGCAAGAATACTGGAGTGGGTGGCCATTCCCTTCTCCAGAGGATCTCCCTGACTCAGGGATAGAACCTGGTTCTCCTGTATTGCAGGAAGATTCTTTACCATTTGAGCCACTAGGGGAGCCCCTCTAGGCCAACAGGGAACTCAGATTAAAGCAGGTTTACTTAACCACAAAACCAAGCAACAAATCCATGCAGCAGAAGCAGGAGCCATGCCCCTAGACAATAAAGCAGAGGTGGCATGAGACAAACAACCTGCCTGGTGAGCTCAGTTAGTTAATGACCCCTAGAACATGCTCTCCCCACACATAAAAGACGTTTATGGAAAGGTGACCTCTGAAAGTGAAAGACGCTCATTGTACTGAGACCTGAAATAATTTTTCCCTAGCACCATGACAGTCCTGACTTGACCATGTAGAGACAAGAAAACTCCCCCACCTGATGGGGAGCAGGAACTGATGATGAAAGTGTGATGTCTACTCAAGAATAAGGAAGAAGGTGTTCTTTTCTCTCTTCCCTCTTTTCCTTTGATTATAAAACTGTCTTGAACTAGGTTTTCAGGCCCAGTACTCTTGCCCAACTGATGTAAGCCCCACATCATTTCTCATTTATCACTTTGCCTTTTGCTAATTTTTTCTGTGCTGAGACATAAAGAACCAGAGTTCCCTCAGAGCCCCCCAAAATGCCACCTAGTGGTCCTAGAACTGGGAGGGCTTCAGACTGGGATTCAGAACTAGTTGGGTTCTGGTTCTAACTAGAGGCTGAGTTATTGGAGATGCTAAGCAAGTCACACCCCCTTCCCTGTCCTCTCTCTGAGACCCTAGGTTCGTCCAAACCTAGCGGTGGTTCACCTAGACAGTCATGGGTGGCAAGTTAACAATCACTCAATAAAGTAGGTTTGCATGTACCAAGTCATTTTGGTAGTGTCTGACTCTTTGTAACTCCATGGACCAGACCTCCGGGCTGCTCTATCCATTGGGATATTAGAGTGGGTTGCCATACCCTCCTCCAGGGGATCTTCCTAAACCAGCGATCGAACCTGAGCCTCTTAAAGTCTCCTGCATTGGCAGGCAGGTTCTTGACCAGTAGCACCACCTGGGAAGCCCAAGTGTTAGTTTCTCAGTGTTGTCTGACTTTGTGACCCCATGGATTATAGAGACACCAGGCTCTTCTATCCAAGGAATTCTACCGGCAAGAATACTGGAGTGGGTGGCCATTCCCTTCTCCAGAGGATCTCCCTGACTCAGGGATAGAACCTGGTTCTCCTGTATTGCAGGAAGATTCTTTACCATTTGAGCCACTAGGGGAGCCCCTCTAGGCCAACAGGGAACTCAGATTAAAGCAGGTTTACTTAACCACAAAACCAAGCAACAAATCCATGCAGCAGAAGCAGGAGCCATGCCCCTAGACAATAAAGCAGAGGTGGCATGAGACAAACAACCTGCCTGGTGAGCTCAGTTAGTTAATGACCCCTAGAACATGCTCTCCCCACACATAAAAGACGTTTATGGAAAGGTGACCTCTGAAAGTGAAAGACGCTCATTGTACTGAGACCTGAAATAATTTTTCCCTAGCACCATGACAGTCCTGACTTGACCATGTAGAGACAAGAAAACTCCCCCACCTGATGGGGAGCAGGAACTGATGATGAAAGTGTGATGTCTACTCAAGAATAAGGAAGAAGGTGTTCTTTTCTCTCTTCCCTCTTTTCCTTTGATTATAAAACTGTCTTGAACTAGGTTTTCAGGCCCAGTACTCTTGCCCAACTGATGTAAGCCCCACATCATTTCTCATTTATCACTTTGCCTTTTGCTAATTTTTTCTGTGCTGAGACATAAAGAACCAGAGTTCCCTCAGAGCCCCCCAAAATGCCACCTAGTGGTCCTAGAACTGGGAGGGCTTCAGACTGGGATTCAGAACTAGTTGGGTTCTGGTTCTAACTAGAGGCTGAGTTATTGGAGATGCTAAGCAAGTCACACCCCCTTCCCTGTCCTCTCTCTGAGACTGTGTCCATAGCTGGTTCACGACACTCTGAAGTTTAAGGAGATCAGGAAAGGTTCTTCAAGAGGGGATGCTAGGGTAGGGAGCTGGTGTGGACCGTCATGGGGAGGCCACCTGTAGAGGGCTGGTGCAGTCATGGGTGGCAGGATTGAGGGGCTGTGCTGGGGAAGGCTGAGACGGATGGCTGCCCTGGTCACTCCAGGTTGTGGAGGTGATGTCACCTCCCAAGAGGAAGGGTGGCTGCTTATGATCAAATGCTCCTCTCTCCTCCCTCTCTTACCGTGATGTCTTGGTCATGAGGGTCGCAGGAGCGGAAGGGCCTGGAGAAACGCATGGTGGTATAGACAGCATCTTCTGTCAGTCCCTGCAGCTCTGCATCCTGGCTCCCATCCTCTTCCAGGGTGTCTTCATCCACCAGGTGCTGGTCCTGGGATCCAGGGAAGGTCACGGTTAAGAACCAGGAGCCCTAAGTGGTCACAGGTTTGGAGTAGTCTGGGTCGCTGTAGTCCCACTCAGGTACCAAATTAATGGAACCCAGGTCTGCACTATGTAGTTTGCTCTTAGAACAGAGCATGGCATCAAGGGGATTCATGGGAAGAGGGACGGCCAGGGCCTGAGCTTGCTTTCCTTTTCCCATTTCAAGTCTCACCTCCATGAATCCTAACATTTCTATATCTCTAAGTCTTAAAAACTCACAGATTCTCTGAATACTCTCTACTATTCATTCTCTCGTGAGGCTCTTCACATTGACACTTCACCATATAAATGCAATTCAGAATGAGACTGGGACACAGGTGAGCTGCTTCTTCATCTGTAGGATGGGTTAATCATCATCTACCTATGGTGATGCTGTGAGGTTTTACATGAGATTTGGACCAATCCCTGCTTCACCTGAGGTACACAACAATTTGAACTAGGTTTTCAGGCCCAGTACTCTTGCCCAACTGATGTAAGCCCACATCATTTCTCATTTATCACTTTGCCTTTTGCTAATTTTTTCTGTGCTGAGACATAAAGAACCAGAGTTCCCTCAGAGCCCCCCAAAATGCCACCTAGTGGTCCTAGAACTGGGAGGGCTTCAGACTGGGATTCAGAACTAGTTGGGTTCTGGTTCTAACTAGAGGCTGAGTTATTGGAGATGCTAAGCAAGTCACACCCCCTTCCCTGTCCTCTCTCTGAGACTGTGTCCATAGCTGGTTCACGACACTCTGAAGTTTAAGGAGATCAGGAAAGGTTCTTCAAGAGGGGATGCTAGGGTAGGGAGCTGGTGTGGACCGTCATGGGAGGCCACCTGTAGAGGGCTGGTGCAGTCATGGGTGGCAGGATTGAGGGGCTGTGCTGGGGAAGGCTGAGACGGATGGCTGCCCTGGTCACTCCAGGTTGTGGAGGTGATGTCACCTCCCAAGAGGAAGGGTGGCTGCTTATGATCAAATGCTCCTCTCTCCTCCCTCTCTTACCGTGATGTCTTGGTCATGAGGGTCGCAGGAGCGGAAGGGCCTGGAGAAACGCATGGTGGTATAGACAGCATCTTCTGTCAGTCCCTGCAGCTCTGCATCCTGGCTCCCATCCTCTTCCAGGGTGTCTTCATCCACCAGGTGCTGGTCCTGGGATCCAGGGAAGGTCACGGTTAAGAACCAGGAGCCCTAAGTGGTCACAGGTTTGGAGTAGTCTGGGTCGCTGTAGTCCCACTCAGGTACCAAATTAATGGAACCCAGGTCTGCACTATGTAGTTTGCTCTTAGAACAGAGCATGGCATCAAGGGGGGATTCATGGGGAAGAGGGACGGCCAGGGCCTGAGCTTGCTTTCCTTTTCCCATTTCAAGTCTCACCTCCATGAATCCTAACATTTCTATATCTCTAAGTCTTAAAAACTCACAGATTCTCTGAATACTCTCTACTATTCATTCTCTCGTGAGGCTCTTCACATTGACACTTCACCATATAAATGCAATTCAGAATGAGACTGGGACACAGGTGAGCTGCTTCTTCATCTGTAGGATGGGTTAATCATCATCTACCTATGGTGATGCTGTGAGGTTTTACATGAGATTTGGACCAATCCCTGCTTCACCTGAGGTACACAACAATTTGAAGTTATTATTATTGGGGGACACTGATGTCATTACCAGACTATTTTGTGTTGTAGTCTTTCGGATTGAGCCTGAAGGTAACTGAGGATGAGGACTGTGACCTAAACAGCTTGAATGCTCCCCCAGTGACCTGCACTGACACGGTGATTCAAGAATCTGTTTTAATCCAGTGGCTCGATGCCTTTGGCACTTTAGGAAGACCGAGATTCAAACTCTTCAGTGAGCCATTTGTGTAGGGAGAGGTCAGCCATCATCGACTGCCCTGGCCTGTGTCTGGCATGCGTGGAAAGCACAGACCCTTCCTAGATTCAGAGCCATCCTCCACCCAGCAAGAGCCCCTCAGGTTGGGAGGAAGCCACCCTCAGACTCACCGAGAAATAGACGTTGCCATCAGGCAAGACTCCTCCGACAACCAGATCACTGCCCGCTCGGCTGTAGCGATTTGTTATCCCCAGGCCCACCCAGCCAGCTGTCCGGACCTGGAGCTCAAAAGTGATGACCTCAGCCTCAAAGTCAAAGTCCCAGCACAAGAAAACAGCGTTGGAGGGATCTAGGAACCGGGAATAACGCAGACGCGACCTGGGGCCCAGACGGTTGCCTTGGGAGGGAGTTGTCAGGCCCATAAGGAGGAGAAGCCAGATGAGAAGGACACAGGCCATAGCTTCTGGAGTCTGCAGTATTTGCTCTTAGAACAGAGCATGGCATCAAGGGATTCATGGGAAGAGGGACGGCCAGGGCCTGAGCTTGCTTTCTTTTTCCCATTTCAAGTCTCACCTCCATGAATCCTAACATTTCTATATCTCTAAGTCTTAAAAACTCACAGATTCTCTGAATACTCTCTACTATTCATTCTCTCGTGAGGCTCTTCACATTGACACTTCACCATATAAATGCAATTCAGAATGAGACTGGGACACAGGTGAGCTGCTTCTTCATCTGTAGGATGGGTTAATCATCATCTACCTATGGTGATGCTGTGAGGTTTTACATGAGATTTGGACCAATCCCTGCTTCACCTGAGGTACACAACAATTTGAAGTTATTATTATTGGGGGACACTGATGTCATTACCAGACTATTTTGTGTTGTAGTCTTTCGGATTGAGCCTGAAGGTAACTGAGGATGAGGACTGTGACCTAAACAGCTTGAATGCTCCCCCAGTGACCTGCACTGACACGGTGATTCAAGAATCTGTTTTAATCCAGTGGCTCGATGCCTTTGGCACTTTAGGAAGACCGAGATTCAAACTCTTCAGTGAGCCATTTGTGTAGGGAGAGGTCAGCCATCATCGACTGCCCTGGCCTGTGTCTGGCATGCGTGGAAAGCACAGACCCTTCCTAGATTCAGAGCCATCCTCCACCCAGCAAGAGCCCCTCAGGTTGGGAGGAAGCCACCCTCAGACTCACCGAGAAATAGACGTTGCCATCAGGCAAGACTCCTCCGACAACCAGATCACTGCCCGCTCGGCTGTAGCGATTTGTTATCCCCAGGCCCACCCAGCCAGCTGTCCGGACCTGGAGCTCAAAAGTGATGACCTCAGCCTCAAAGTCAAAGTCCCAGCACAAGAAAACAGCGTTGGAGGGATCTAGGAACCGGGAATAACGCAGACGCGACCTGGGGCCCAGACGGTTGCCTTGGGAGGGAGTTGTCAGGCCCATAAGGAGGAGAAGCCAGATGAGAAGGACACAGGCCATAGCTTCTGGAGTCTGCAGCATCTCTCCTTAGATGGACAGTCACAAATTACGGACTTATATGTGCTTGTATCTTTGCCCGGCACCGTGCCATGGGGGCGGGACAGGCTGGGACTCTTCTGATCTGATTATCTTTGGGTTCGGAGTGGTGCCACTTACATAATTCAGGAGGTGTAGGGTGCCCAAAGAAAGTGGCTCTTGTCCTGGAAGTAGGGACCTGGCATGAGATTTTCAAGAATAAATCTGTCCTTTCGACCCCATGGTAGTGTCCTGCTGATGGGGATTCTGTGGTTTTGTTGTTCCCTTCTCTTCCATTTTTTGTTGGAATATAGTTGTTTCACACTGTTTCTCTGCCTCTGTTTATCTCTCCCTCCCTCCATTCTCTTCCTTCCTGCCCCTCCCCATCCCTATATCCTTGGATGTTCTTTCTGAGTCCTCTGCCCTCTGGCACATGTCCCCACCCCAGTTTTCATGGATGTTTTCTATTTTGTCTCTCCACAGAAGGGATGGACAGACAGGGAGTGGGGGTGGACCCCCATGTAGCCATACCTTCCAGCCTCCCTACAGCCCAGAAAGGAGAGGAGGTGCTGGGAGGAGGCAAGGGGAAGGTTATGATTTCCATCTCCTGGAGGAGTCTTTACCACTAATCCCTGGAAGGACATGTAGAGGTGAGGGAGCCGTAATCAGCTTTCCAGCAAGTCTGGGGCAGCTTCGAGTTTCTGCCCATCACTGGGGAGGAGGAGGAAGAGAGGAGAAAATGGGCCATACCTGTGAATTTGTCTTTAGGATGCTCTGTACTTTGCCCTTATTCCCACAAATTGCCTTTCAGAGCAATCCCCTTCAGGGACCCTCCACACGACTGTAGCGATATGGGATTGTTATCCCCAGGCCCACCCAGCCAGCTGTCCGGACCTGGAGCTCAAAAGTGATGACCTCAGCCTCAAAGTCAAAGTCCCAGCACAAGAAAACAGCGTTGGAGGGATCTAGGAACCGGGAATAACGCAGACGCGACCTGGGGCCCAGACGGTTGCCTTGGGAGGGAGTTGTCAGGCCCATAAGGAGGAGAAGCCAGATGAGAAGGACACAGGCCATAGCTTCTGGAGTCTGCAGCATCTCTCCTTAGATGGACAGTCACAAATTACGGACTTATATGTGCTTGTATCTTTGCCCGGCACCGTGCCATGGGGGCGGGACAGGCTGGGACTCTTCTGATCTGATTATCTTTGGGTTCGGAGTGGTGCCACTTACATAATTCAGGAGGTGTAGGGTGCCCAAAGAAAGTGGCTCTTGTCCTGGAAGTAGGGACCTGGCATGAGATTTTCAAGAATAAATCTGTCCTTTCGACCCCATGGTAGTGTCCTGCTGATGGGGATTCTGTGGTTTTGTTGTTCCCTTCTCTTCCATTTTTTGTTGGAATATAGTTGTTTCACACTGTTTCTCTGCCTCTGTTTATCTCTCCCTCCTCCATTCTCTTCCTTCCTGCCCCTCCCCATCCCTATATCCTTGGATGTTCTTTCTGAGTCCTCTGCCCTCTGGCACATGTCCCCACCCCAGTTTTCATGGATGTTTTCTATTTTGTCTCTCCACAGAAGGGATGGACAGACAGGGAGTGGGGGTGGACCCCCATGTAGCCATACCTTCCAGCCTCCCTACAGCCCAGAAAGGAGAGGAGGTGCTGGGAGGAGGCAAGGGGAAGGTTATGATTTCCATCTCCTGGAGGAGTCTTTACCACTAATCCCTGGAAGGACATGTAGAGGTGAGGGAGCCGTAATCAGCTTTCCAGCAAGTCTGGGGCAGCTTCGAGTTTCTGCCCATCACTGGGGAGGAGGAGGAAGAGAGGGAGAAAATGGGCCATACCTGTGAATTTGTCTTTAGGATGCTCTGTACTTTGCCCTTATTCCCACAAATTGCCTTTCAGAGCAATCCCCTTCAGGGACCCTCCACACGAGGCTTGGCCTACTTCCCTGCTGGCAAGCTCTTTGGTGAGAGACAGACAACAGAAGCGCAGAAGGAACATTATACTATGGGAACACCAGGGTGAAAAGGAACTTCAAATCCACTTGATTTCCCAGTCCACTTAATTTTTTGAAGAGGAAATGGAAGCATGAAGGACGATCATGAGCAGTGCCTGATCCCCCATCCTGTTGGTGGCAGAGCGAAAACATGAGACCACGGGGGCCCAACAGAGGAAGACGAGACCATGGGACCTGGCCTTCTGGGTGGCACGCTTGATCATGTTTCCTTAGGTTGCTGACACCCACAAGGCACCCTGCAGGTGTCTCCACCCTGGCTTGCCCTGGGGGAGGGCGCTAGCGTCCTTCAGTGGCTGCTCCCTAGGAAGGGGACAAACGTCTCTAACCCCAGAGCTCTTTCTTCCAGTGTCCGATGGAGCCCATCCTCATCTGATCCTCAGCATTCTTCCTCCATCAGATAATGGAGAGGATCTAAAAACTTAACAAGGTGAGCCGCGAGGGCCTCCTCCGGCACAGAGTCTGGGCCACACATTTCCACACAGGAATTCAGCTTACACGAGGGTGGAGCAAAGCCGTGCCTCCATATAGGGCAGCATATTCTTGTCATCACTGAGGTCATCAAAGCTGGTAAGAAGATCCAGTTGAGGCTGGTTGAAGACCCAGCTGGGAGCCCCTGAGTAGTAGCTGGACTGCAGTAGAGAAAGCACGTTCGAAGAGGACAACCATACGCTCAGCCAGACAGGGAGTGGGGTGGACCCCCATGTAGCCATACCTTCCAGCCTCCCTACAGCCCAGAAAGGAGAGGAGGTGCTGGGAGGAGGCAAGGGGAAGGTTATGATTTCCATCTCCTGGAGGAGTCTTTACCACTAATCCCTGGAAGGACATGTAGAGGTGAGGGAGCCGTAATCAGCTTTCCAGCAAGTCTGGGGCAGCTTCGAGTTTCTGCCCATCACTGGGGAGGAGGAGGAAGAGAGGGAGAAAATGGGCCATACCTGTGAATTTGTCTTTAGGATGCTCTGTACTTTGCCCTTATTCCCACAAATTGCCTTTCAGAGCAATCCCCTTCAGGGACCCTCCACACGAGGCTTGGCCTACTTCCCTGCTGGCAAGCTCTTTGGTGAGAGACAGACAACAGAAGCGCAGAAGGAACATTATACTATGGGAACACCAGGGTGAAAAGGAACTTCAAATCCACTTGATTTCCCAGTCCACTTAATTTTTTGAAGAGGAAATGGAAGCATGAAGGACGATCATGAGCAGTGCCTGATCCCCCATCCTGTTGGTGGCAGAGCGAAAACATGAGACCACGGGGGCCCAACAGAGGGAAGACGAGACCATGGGACCTGGCCTTCTGGGTGGCACGCTTGATCATGTTTCCTTAGGTTGCTGACACCCACAAGGCACCCTGCAGGTGTCTCCACCCTGGCTTGCCCTGGGGGAGGGCGCTAGCGTCCTTCAGTGGCTGCTCCCTAGGAAGGGGACAAACGTCTCTAACCCCAGAGCTCTTTCTTCCAGTGTCCGATGGAGCCCATCCTCATCTGATCCTCAGCATTCTTCCTCCATCAGATAATGGAGAGGATCTAAAAACTTAACAAGGTGAGCCGCGAGGGCCTCCTCCGGCACAGAGTCTGGGCCACACATTTCCACACAGGAATTCAGCTTACACGAGGGTGGAGCAAAGCCGTGCCTCCATATAGGGCAGCATATTCTTGTCATCACTGAGGTCATCAAAGCTGGTAAGAAGATCCAGTTGAGGCTGGTTGAAGACCCAGCTGGGAGCCCCTGAGTAGTAGCTGGACTGCAGTAGAGAGAAAGCACGTTCCGAAGAGGACAACCATACCGCCCACCTCAGCCAGGCAGGGACGGTTGGGAGCTAGGCAGCCATCTGGAAGGAAGAGGCTTACCTTGGCCCTGGATAGGAGTCGGGCCAAGAGCAGAGCAGGAGCCTGGGGAGGCAATGACCTTGAGGAGCGGGAGCCCAGGGAGGAGATAATGGAGGTGTCAGAGACACGCTGATCCCAATCGCATTTGGGGATTAAGGTGAAGGGAAAAGGGGCTGGGAGACAGGAGAGCCTGCCCTGTAAACTGAGATGGGCCCAGGATCCTGTAAAATGAAAATATCTCCTGCCATATCAATAAACAAGAAATGTCACATGCGTGCTAAGTCACTTCAGTCATGTCTGACTCTTTGCAACCCTATGGACTGCCAAGCTCCTGCCAGGCTCCTCTGTCCTTGGAATTATCTGGGCAAGAATACTAGCATGGGTTGCCATGCACTTCTCCATGGCATCTTTCTGACCCAGGGATCGAACCTGTGTCTCTTATGTCTCTGCATTAGCAGGCAGGTTCTTTACGGCTAGCACCGCCAGCGGGGAAGCCCAAGGAATGTCACAGCCATCAGCAATTTCTGGCCTCCAAATGTGAATGAGGGCTCCCAAAACTAACCCAGCAGATGCTCCCATCTGCCCTGGCTAGTGACTGCTGAGGAGCTGGGGGAATGAAGAAACATGGTGAGCAAGGAAACAGGATTGGCCCTGATAACTGAGTGCATAGGAAAGGAATGAATTCTGTGAGCCAGAGGCTTGCGTCTTTCCACTACAGAGGATGTTAAATTCCTTAATACCTGATCTTTGATGTTCTGCTGGCCTGCTGGCTTTGTCGCAAACTTGTGTAACAATCTGACTTCCCCTTCTTGGCCTTCTCGGATCCGTTTTTTCAGAGCTACAGAGACGTTGTCTCCCAGACTTGGAGTCCTAAACATTCCCAGCAAATAGCTCTCTACTTTGAGGTTGTGACTGTATTTTTTAGTCGACAATCCCTTTTCCTGCAATCTGCTCGCTGGCCAGAGTGCTGGCCTGGGGAGAGCGAGGGACCAGGGCAATGCAGGGGATCTCTGCTCCTGGGTCCCATCGGTCTGGCTTTCCTCCGAGCTTTTCTCTACATTTTCTCCCCACCTTCTCCCCAGTTACTGTTTTCTCCCCTCTCCCAGCCCCCTTTCCTCTGGTATTAGAGAGGTGTGATTTGGGCAATGCTTCCCTGAGCTCGCATCTCCCCTTCTCGGGAGCCATTGAGTCTGGGAATCTGTAAGGAGGCTGAAGGCCAGAGCGACTCAGCACCGGAGATCAGAGCAGTGGTTACCCGAGGGGAAGGAGGTCAGCTGCGCGGTGATGGATGCTAACTAGACTTGTACTTGTGGCGGAGATCACTTTGCAGGGTGTTCAGGTGTTGAATTATTACGCAGACTCCTGAAACAGGGCTTCCCAGGTGGCTCAGATGGTCAAGAATCTGCCTGTATTGCTGGCAACCGGGTTCGATCCCTGGGCCAGGAAGATCCCTTGGAGAAGGGATGGCAACCCACTCCAGGTCTCTTGCCTCACCAATTGCATGGACAGAAGAGCCTGGGAGACTACAGTCCATGGGGCGCAAAGAGTCAGAAATGGACAGAGCCACTTTCACTGAAACTTCTGAGAAATGGCGTATTTCCTGCCATATTAGTAAACAAAGGATGTCACCGTCAGCGGCAGCCACCTAGTGAGCCCTGAGGGCACTCGGGAAGGCAAATACCTTCCATATGGCAGCAGTCAGTCTTTAGCCACTCCCTACAGAGCTGGCGAGCCCTGAGGAAACTCACACTGAAAAAACCCAGGATACTAGCCCTAGACACCTGAGGTGCATATCAAAGGAAAGATTTCAATGAGCCCAAACTCAACTTCCCATATGTATCTTCGCATAGGCATTTTCCCATACAAAGAAAAGTACTCAGTTTCTTAAATTGAGAGAGCTGGTTTTCTTTAAGTAACAATAACCTATTGATGTTCAGACTACCTGATCTTTGTTGCAAACGGAATACAGAGACGTTGTCTCCCAGACTTGGAGTCCTAAACATTCCCAGCAATTTTTTGGGACTGTATTTTTAGTCGACAATCCCTTTTCCTGCAATCTGCCGGCAGAGTGCTGGCCTGGGAGAGCGAGGACCAGGGCAATGCAGGGATCTCTGCTCCTGGGTCCCATCGGTCTGGCTTTCCTCCGAGCTTTCTCTACATTTTCTCCCCACCTTCTCCCCAGTTACTGTTTTCTCCTCTCCCAGCCCCCTTTCCTCTGGTATTAGAGAGGTGTGATTTGGGCAATGCTTCCCTGAGCTCGCATCTCCCCTTCTCGGGAGCCATTGAGTCTGGGAATCTGTAAGGAGGCTGAAGGCCAGAGCGACTCAGCACCGGAGATCAGAGCAGTGGTTACCCGAGGGGAAGGAGGTCAGCTGCGCGGTGATGGATGCTAACTAGACTTGTACTTGTGGCGGAGATCACTTTGCAGGGTGTTCAGGTGTTGAATTATTACGCAGACTCCTGAAACAGGGCTTCCCAGGTGGCTCAGATGGTCAAGAATCTGCCTGTATTGCTGGCAACCGGGTTCGATCCCTGGGCCAGGAAGATCCCTTGGAGAAGGGATGGCAACCCACTCCAGGTCTCTTGCCTCACCAATTGCATGGACAGAAGAGCCTGGGAGACTACAGTCCATGGGGGCTCAAAAGAGTCAGAAATGGACAGAGCCACTTTCACTGAAACTTCTGAGAAATGGCGTATTTCCTGCCATATTAGTAAACAAAGGATGTCACCGTCAGCGGCAGCCACCTAGTGAGCCCTGAGGGCACTCGGGAAGGCAAATACCTTCCATATGGCAGCAGTCAGTCTTTAGCCACTCCCTACAGAGCTGGCGAGCCCTGAGGAAACTCACACTGAAAAAACCCAGGATACTAGCCCTAGACACCTGAGGTGCATATCAAAGGAAAGATTTCAATGAGCCCAAACTCAACTTCCCATATGTATCTTCGCATAGGCATTTTCCCATACAAAGAAAAGTACTCAGTTTCTTAAATTGAGAGAGCTGGTTTTCTTTAAGTAACAATAACCTATTGATGTTCAGACTACCTGATCTTTGTTGCAAAACTCCTAGATACCTTGGCTCCCTCCCTTCCTTCCTCCAGAGCAGTTCTCAGGATTACTTGAGATACTGCCTCTTTGGCTCGAAGTCCTAAAAATTCTCACTTAATAAACAGTAACTCTCAACTTTTAGGTTGTGAATATTTTTCAGTCAACAACAAAATATAAAAACGCAGATCCTCCCCCAATCCCGCAACAAAAAAAGGGAATGAGCACATGTTACTTACAATGTGGTACAATTGACGTTTTGTGCACTTTTAGATTATGCAAACTTGAAAGTGTGGTATAGAAAAGATGACTGACGCTACTTTATACATGTTGTCATTGTTCAGTCCCTCAGTCACGTCTGACGCTGCGACTCTCGGGGCTAAAGTCGGCCCACGTCCTCTGTTCATGGGATTCTCCAGGCAAGAATACTGAAGTGGGTTGCCATGCCCTCCTCCAGGGGACTTTCCCAACCCAGGGAGTGAACCCACGTCTCCTTCACTGGCAAGAGG
Organism: Tragulus kanchil; assembly: GCA_022376925.1. Classification (NCBI taxonomy): domain Eukaryota; kingdom Metazoa; phylum Chordata; class Mammalia; order Artiodactyla; family Tragulidae; genus Tragulus; species Tragulus kanchil. The sequence goes on along the minus strand of JAIOJX010000030.1, from coordinate 16,079,112 downwards.
ACTCTTTACCACGGAGCCAGCATTGACCAGACTTCATCGAGTTATTTTAGCTCTGTGTGAAGATGATGAAGATGGAAGACACTGACTGAGAGCCATGGTTCTAGGGATCTCTCCATGAAGCAGCTGAGTGGGCTCCGGGCCGGGGACTTTCGCTGAGGCCTTGGGGGAGTGTGCGGAGTGTGAGTGGGTGTTGGTGGCCCCAAGCAGGAAACTCCAGTTAGAGGTTTGAGCCTCAGTGAGAAGATGAGACGAGATACTGAGTTTCCTGGAAAAGCCACGCCCGTTAGAGGATCGGGCCCAGAGAGTCTCAGCCACGAATTGTGCCGCACGGAGCAGCATCTGCGCTCCTGCCTGGTGCCCGCTTCACCAGCCCCGGCTCCCTGCCCTGCTGGCGAGGAGAGGCAATGGCCCCATTCTCCATCCTGTGGGGTTGGGTGCTCGTAGGTGCCGTGAGTACAGGTCAGAGGTTAGGCAGAGATCAGCACTGAGGGAGAAAGAAAGGGACTGGGTCCCCGGGGCGCTTTTAGGCACAGAAAGGTCTGCTCCTTGAGCCCAGCCTTGTCGAGATCCTCCTGCATACCCCCTCACCCTGTGAAAGGACCCCTTCTGTTCCCAGCAGCCTCCCCTCAGCGCTGCTCATGGGAACCCCCTCTTCAGCGTGCGGCTGCCAAGGAGTGGTTTCTGGTGATGACCACCACCCCCGGGACCTTCAGCCTGGCCTGCCTGTGTGTTTCAGATGCAGCCATGCACTTTGTGGAGCAAAGGCCCAGGTGGGTCCTGGTACGTCGCGGACAGGCCGAAACCCTGAATTGCTCCTTGAAGGATTCCCAGTACCCCTGGATGGGCTGGTACCAGCAGGATCTCCAGGGGCAACTGCAGGTGCTGGCCAGTCTGCGGAGTACTGGGGATAAGGAAGACAGGACCCTTCCTGGAGCGAGGTACCGGGCCACACGAGTCAGTGACCTTGAGCTGAGCCTACACGTGGCCAACGTGACCCAGGGCACAACCCTGTTCTGCACCTGCAGTAAAGACACAGTGAGACACCCTCCTTGGAGGAGTTACTAAAAAACCACCCCTGGTTCCCAACCACAGACCCAACCTCCTCCTCCGTCCTAACGGCCTTCCCCCTCTTGGATCTTCCCTTCTGGCCTCTTTACTACAAGCAGACTCTCCCTGCACTTCAGAGAACACTCAGCCCAATGAGCTGAGGGCTTGACCGGCAGGCTCTGTAGCCACCTGTGACTCTGGGAAAGACTTCTCCTCGAAGCTCAGCTTCTGTGTGTGCAAAGTACAGACAGTAACTACTCGATGGAGAAGGTCTCTGCTAGAATTAACACAGTCCAGGTGAGGAAGGGTGTTGTGGCCCCAAGCAGGAAACTCCAGTTAGAGGTTTGAGCCTCAGTGAGAAGATGAGACGAGATACTGAGTTTCCTGGAAAAGCCACGCCCGTTAGAGGATCGGGCCCAGAGAGTCTCAGCCACGAATTGTGCCGCACGGAGCAGCATCTGCGCTCCTGCCTGGTGCCGCTTCACCAGCCCCGGCTCCCTGCCCTGCTGGCGAGGAGAGGCAATGGCCCCATTCTCCATCCTGTGGGGTTGGGTGCTCGTAGGTGCCGTGAGTACAGGTCAGAGGTTAGGCAGAGATCAGCACTGAGGGAGAAAGAAAGGGACTGGGTCCCCGGGGCGCTTTTAGGCACAGAAAGGTCTGCTCCTTGAGCCCAGCCTTGTCGAGATCCTCCTGCATACCCCCTCACCCTGTGAAAGGACCCCTTCTGTTCCCAGCAGCCTCCCCTCAGCGCTGCTCATGGGAACCCCCTCTTCAGCGTGCGGCTGCCAAGGAGTGGTTTCTGGTGATGACCACCACCCCCGGGACCTTCAGCCTGGCCTGCCTGTGTGTTTCAGATGCAGCCATGCACTTTGTGGAGCAAAGGCCCAGGTGGGTCCTGGTACGTCGCGGACAGGCCGAAACCCTGAATTGCTCCTTGAAGGATTCCCAGTACCCCTGGATGGGCTGGTACCAGCAGGATCTCCAGGGGCAACTGCAGGTGCTGGCCAGTCTGCGGAGTACTGGGGATAAGGAAGACAGGACCCTTCCTGGAGCGAGGTACCGGGCCACACGAGTCAGTGACCTTGAGCTGAGCCTACACGTGGCCAACGTGACCCAGGGCACAACCCTGTTCTGCACCTGCAGTAAAGACACAGTGAGACACCCTCCTTGGAGGAGTTACTAAAAAACCACCCCTGGTTCCCAACCACAGACCCAACCTCCTCCTCCGTCCTAACGGCCTTCCCCCTCTTGGATCTTCCCTTCTGGCCTCTTTACTACAAGCAGACTCTCCCTGCACTTCAGAGAACACTCAGCCCAATGAGCTGAGGGCTTGACCGGCAGGCTCTGTAGCCACCTGTGACTCTGGGAAAGACTTCTCCTCGAAGCTCAGCTTCTGTGTGTGCAAAGTACAGACAGTAACTACTCGATGGAGAAGGTCTCTGCTAGAATTAACACAGTCCAGGTGAGGGCCATAGGAGGCACTTCATCACTGGGAGCTATTTTCTCCACTGTAGGCATGTATAAGAAGCATATTGAATTTTAAAACCAGTATCAATGCCCAGAGGAAAGAAAGAGGCTCAGAGGAAAGAAAAGAAGTCCAGAGAAATCCTGGGACCTCAGAAAAGGGGTAGAGGGACTATCTCAATGTATGATCTCCCACTCACACCTCTCAGATAAACAAACACAAGTTTTTCCAATTAGATCCGCATTCGCTGCACTCAGCACAGCCTAAACTTCTCGCACATGGATCTCGAGTTGATCTTTTAAAAGCAAGATCCACAGAGAGGGCCTGACCTAGGAAGGACCAGGGTCTGGGTTCCAGAGTGGAGGGCTCACTTTATATTGACCTAAAGTCCTGGCTCAGACAGCTCAGAACTGGACCTGCAGCCTGAGGAAGGGTGTGCGTGGAGTGAGGGCTGAATGGGAGGCTCCGCCCTGGAAGAATGGCCGGGATCCAGTGGGAGGGGGTGTTACAGGAGGTAACCCCTCTCCTGAGACCCTGCAGAGATGGGAGACCAGACTGCGATTGGTCCACTCGGCTTCTGGCTCAGTTTCTCCATTCCAGATGGTGTGGACCACATAAGCAGGTAACTGGGGTGCAGGGTGGAAGGGAGTGAAGGAGGAGGCATTTCCCAGGCAGCCTCCTCTCTGGTGGGGGGTAGGTGGGTTGTTTGTGATGCAAAACTGGCTGCACCTGCTTTCCTCAGGGCTTGTAGGAAGTGATAAGCTTTCTCCATCAGGGGGCAGCGTCTACCCACGGATCTCCATGACCTGCATAGAGGCCATGACAGCAGCCACAGGTGTTGGTCTTCTTTCAGCCCCTCTCAGGCCTTCCCCTCTTGGATCTTCCCTTCTGGCCTCTTTACTACAAGCAGACTCTCCCTGCACTTCAGAGAACACTCAGCCCAATGAGCTGAGGGCTTGACCGGCAGGCTCTGTAGCCACCTGTGACTCTGGGAAAGACTTCTCCTCGAAGCTCAGCTTCTGTGTGTGCAAAGTACAGACAGTAACTACTCGATGGAGAAGGTCTCTGCTAGAATTAACACAGTCCAGGTGAGGGCCATAGGAGGCACTTCATCACTGGGAGCTATTTTCTCCACTGTAGGCATGTATAAGAAGCATATTGAATTTTAAAACCAGTATCAATGCCCAGAGGAAAGAAAGAGGCTCAGAGGAAAGAAAAGAAGTCCAGAGAAATCCTGGGACCTCAGAAAAGGGGTAGAGGGACTATCTCAATGTATGATCTCCCACTCACACCTCTCAGATAAACAAACACAAGTTTTTCCAATTAGATCCGCATTCGCTGCACTCAGCACAGCCTAAACTTCTCGCACATGGATCTCGAGTTGATCTTTTTAAAAGCAAGATCCACAGAGAGGGCCTGACCTAGGAAGGACCAGGGTCTGGGTTCCAGAGTGGAGGGCTCACTTTATATTGACCTAAAGTCCTGGCTCAGACAGCTCAGAACTGGACCTGCAGCCTGAGGAAGGGTGTGCGTGGAGTGAGGGCTGAACGGGAGGCTCCGCCCTGGAAGAATGGCCGGGATCCAGTGGGAGGGGGTGTTACAGGAGGTAACCCCTCTCCTGAGACCCTGCAGAGATGGGAGACCAGACTGCGATTGGTCCACTCGGCTTCTGGCTCAGTTTCTCCATTCCAGATGGTGTGGACCACATAAGCAGGTAACTGGGGTGCAGGGTGGAAGGGAGTGAAGGAGGAGGCATTTCCCAGGCAGCCTCCTCTCTGGTGGGGGGTAGGTGGGTTGTTTGTGATGCAAAACTGGCTGCACCTGCTTTCCTCAGGGCTTGTAGGAAGTGATAAGCTTTCTCCATCAGGGGGCAGCGTCTACCCACGGATCTCCATGACCTGCATAGAGGCCATGACAGCAGCCACAGGTGTTGGTCTTCTTTCAGCCCCTCTCAGGCCTGGTGACCAACACTTGCCAGGCTCTCGAAGACAAGGAGGGGGGCGGGAGCCTATTGTTTGGATTTCTGTGTTGTCTCTCTATATCATGTTGGAGAATTTTGGTCAGAGTAGCTGCTAGAAATCCCACAGTGAGATACAAGGCACCTCGTTTTCAAAGCATGAGTTTTCTAAGGTCCTGGGAATGACAACCTTGGGATTCCTCCACCCTGGGCTCCATTTCTGTAATCCCCGCCTTTAGCTTCCAGTGGGCATAGTTTTCATTTTAAGGTTTTATTACTGTTTTGATAGTTTCATCAAGAATCACAGCTTTATTTTCTTTGGGCTGCACTGTGATGGCCTGCAGAATTTTAGTTCCTTGATCAGGGATTGAACCACGTCCCCTGCACTGAAAGAAAGGACTCTTAACCACTGGACCACCAGGGAAGCTCCCCAGGGGCAATTTTATTCTATTCCAATGGATCGCTTTAAGCCAGGGCTTATTTTCCCCACCCTGGTTCTCTATTGAACAGAACTCAATTTTTGGTTTCTCCATTCCTCCCATCTTTGAAGGAAACATAGAAAGGAAGGAATTGTAAACTATACTCTAAGAAGTCTTTGAAGGCCGTGTCATGGCAGTAGCTGGTGTTCGTGTCTGCACACAGGAACCAGTTCTCACCTGACCGTCACCTGGCTTCTGTATGATGCTGGCCCCTCCAGTCACATTTAGCTTTGGAGAATCACAGCTTTTCATACTTTCTACTCAATCAACAGGCTCTCCAAATTTTAATGTATTATTAGGATATGCGGAGGCTAAGAAGTGGCCCCCCTCTTTTCTTTACATACATTCTGAACAAAGTCAGAGGGATAAAGGAGTAAGGCAGATAGAGAGGGAAATTTCTAGCCACGTCACTTACAGAGCTGATAGAGAATATGACTCAGATGTGTGACAACAGCAGGAGTCCCAAGGCTGTAACCTAAAATTAGAAAGACTTACTCCACCTTTCAGGAGACTGAGTGGTAGATGTGGTCCTATTGTCTAAAAGGACAACATGCAATGAACAGACAAGGCTTGAGGAAGAACTTTGCAGGGCTCCCATTGTCTCCTCTTTCAGTGTCATGTGGCTCCTGCTAAGGGACTTTTTACATTTTGATATATAATAACTTGCTAAAGGAAAATAACATCAAGTTATTCATCTCACCTGTTTCTCTAACTCTAAACATGGAAATGATATGACAAGATGAGGTTTGGTGGCCCTTAAGAGGATTCTTTCACAGATTCACCATTAAAATGGGATCCCTGGAATGAAACTGACAGCCAGTTCAAGTTTTTGTTTGACTTATATAACCAACAAACAAATAAACAGATTCCATTAACAGTGGACTGACATGAGTCCATATAGTGAAGTTTTCCAGCCTCTTGCCACCCTCACAAGCCTGTTTGCTATATTAATCAATGCAATGCCCTTAGAGTGAGTGAAAGGGAGCCTGCGCGCCCTAGAACGGGTGTTCCCAACCTCCAGGATCTACTATTTGATGATCTGAGGTGGAGCTGATGTAATAAAAAGAAACAAAGTGCACAGTAAATTTAATTCACTTGAATCATCCCAAAACCATCCCCAACTTCCTTGTTGATGGAAAAAGTGTCTTCCCCAACACTGGTCCCCAGGCAGCACTGCTGTAGAGCATGGACCCTGTGCTGACACTGAATCTTCTTTCGAGCTTATTTAAAAATGATCTGTGTCTATTTACTTGGGGACTTGTCCTCTGCAGATGAGAGCACAGCTAGAATTTTTGAGAGATCCTGGATCTGGATTCATACCAATTTTTAGTGGTGTGGAGGGCTTCCCAGGTGGCTCAATGGTAAAGAATCCACCTGCCAATACAGGAGATGCAGGAGGTAAGGGTCGGTCTCTGGGTTGGGAAGATCCCCCGGAGAAGGAAATGGCAACTCACTCCAGTATTCTAGCCTGAAGAATGCCTTGGACAGAGGCGCCTAGCCAGCTATAGTCCATGTGGTCACAAAGTGTCAAACACAGCCGAGGGCTAAATCACAACAGCAACAGCGGGTCAGAGGCCACTCCCCATGAAAATCTATCAAGTAAAACTCTCGAGGGATAACTGGAGCTTCATAAGTGAGATACAAAGAGAAAAAGAAGGAAGAAAAAGGCCAGAGTGATAACTGGGGCCCCTGGCATCCTGGAAAGATCACCTGTGCATGTTTGGGGGAAATTCATCCTGGACTCTGTGCATCCACTGTGTCCTCAACCCCAGGTAACTTTGGTATTAACCTCTCAGAGCTCAAGTGCCTACTGAGAATCCTTACAAAATAAATGTCCAGAATCCATGTCTGGCGCTCAGAGCTGTGTGGACAAGGAGAAACCAGGTGCCGTTCCTTTTATGGCATCGCCCCCACCCCCACTCCTTGAACCCTCTTCCTCTCTGTGGGACTTCTTTTTCACTCAATCCTTCACTGATTTCTGGCTAGCCTGTGTAACTTGCCAAAAGCAAATGGGATTGAATCCAGTGCAAGTATTAGTCATTTTATCACCCAAGATGGCAATTGAGTGGCCTTTTTTTTTTTTGTATCACTAGGTCAATGATCAGTTCATTAGAGAGAACACAGTCACCACTTCCTACGTCCCAAAGGTATGGAGTTGCCAGCATCATAAATGGGGAGGAGGCCAGCATCGTCCACAGCGGCCATGTGTAGTCACAGTACAGGGGGGTACCAGTCGCCCACTCCGTGGGGCGGTAGTGAGACAGGTGTGTGGGATGCAACCCAGGACACTGGTCAGATTTAATTCTGAGGTTGGACATGGGGACAGATGGTGTCACATGGTCTAGAATTCCTTCCATGAGCGCTCAGTTGTTCCGAATGGTATTTTCAATCCAGGGCATGTAGCTAATGATTCTGGTATAGATGCCAACATCAGCTCTCAAAATGCATCCATCTACAAATGTCAAGATTCCCTGAAGTACCCCATCACACACTGCAGGGGCGGCTGAGACTTCCTGCCAGGAAAAAGGGAACTGAGTTATTTTTTTTTTCTGGCAAAGGACACTAGAAAGTGGAAAAGTTAAGGTACTGGGAGTACGTTACCTTGCAGGGCACTCTCCTTCCTGGCACGATACCCATGCACAGCATACTGTCTCTGATGTGTAAGGGTCAGAGGCCACTCCCCATGAAAATCTATCAAGTAAAACTCTCGAGGGATAACTGGAGCTTCATAAGTGAGATACAAAGAGAAAAAGAAGGAAGAAAAAGGCCAGAGTGATAACTGGGGCCCCTGGCATCCTGGAAAGATCACCTGTGCATGTTTGGGGGAAATTCATCCTGGACTCTGTGCATCCACTGTGTCCTCAACCCCAGGTAACTTTGGTATTAACCTCTCAGAGCTCAAGTGCCTACTGAGAATCCTTACAAAATAAATGTCCAGAATCCATGTCTGGCGCTCAGAGCTGTGTGGACAAGGAGAAACCAGGTGCCGTTCCTTTTATGGCATCGCCCCCACCCCCACTCCTTGAACCCTCTTCCTCTCTGTGGGACTTCTTTTTCACTCAATCCTTCACTGATTTCTGGCTAGCCTGTGTAACTTGCCAAAAGCAAATGGGATTGAATCCAGTGCAAGTATTAGTCATTTTATCACCCAAGATGGCAATTGAGTGGCCTTTTTTTTTTTTGTATCACTAGGTCAATGATCAGTTCATTAGAGAGAACACAGTCACCACTTCCTACGTCCCAAAGGTATGGAGTTGCCAGCATCATAAATGGGGAGGAGGCCAGCATCGTCCACAGCGGCCATGTGTAGTCACAGTACAGGGGGGTACCAGTCGCCCACTCCGTGGGGCGGTAGTGAGACAGGTGTGTGGGATGCAACCCAGGACACTGGTCAGATTTAATTCTGAGGTTGGACATGGGGACAGATGGTGTCACATGGTCTAGAATTCCTTCCATGAGCGCTCAGTTGTTCCGAATGGTATTTTCAATCCAGGGCATGTAGCTAATGATTCTGGTATAGATGCCAACATCAGCTCTCAAAATGCATCCATCTACAAATGTCAAGATTCCCTGAAGTACCCCATCACACACTGCAGGGGCGGCTGAGACTTCCTGCCAGGAAAAAGGGAACTGAGTTATTTTTTTTTTCTGGCAAAGGACACTAGAAAGTGGAAAAGTTAAGGTACTGGGAGTACGTTACCTTGCAGGGCACTCTCCTTCCTGGCACGATACCCATGCACAGCATACTGTCTCTGATGTGTAAGTTCTTGTAGGCCTGGCGGCATTCAGCTTTGGAGATTACAGAGACATTCACATTCTGTAGTGAGTCAGGGTCCTTGTCTAGAGGAAAGAAAGAAATAGGCTTCCTAAAGAATTATGAGATACCAAACTTTCTTTTTCCCTTTCCTTCTTTTTCAACATCGTTCATCTCCTAGTAGACACCAAGAGAGTTCCAACATAGAGAAATCAGAACTGTGGCCGCTAAAACAATAGGAAGTGATCAGATTAACAATTTCTCCTGATACAAAGTATCTATGCATAAAAGAGATTACATTTTTGAAAGTTAGATGTAAATATAAGACATTCTTTCAATGAAGGGAAAAAAATTACTGACAGTTTTTCTGGCAATTCAAACATTTTAAAAGTGTCCTCTGAGTTGTAATTTTTATGTATTCAATCTAATTTTACTTTACTTTTTGCACTATCATGTTTATAATCTGTCCCATAATGAATATTCATCACTAACTCCTTGCTAATTTTTTAATTGGAATAGACTGACATGAAACGTTTTATAAATTTAAGATACACACCATATTGACTTGGTACATTTGAATATTGTAGTATTGAGGCACGAGGTAGATGCCCCACTATGGTAAAATGATAAGAGATTCATTCCCTGAAGTCTGTACTTTTTATCTCCTAATAAGTACCTGACTTGTTTCACTACTTCCTGCTTTTGTGGGAATTATTTTCTGCAAAGCTGAAGGGCCAGAGGCTTGGTCACCGACCATTGGTCTAGTGGCTAGAATTGGGTGCTCTAACCATCGCACCTGGCCACCATCTTTGGCTGGGAATTCAAGCCCCACTTCAAGCTGCTGGAGGTCAAGGGCACCTGAGATCAATATGATTAGCAATAGTTCACCTCTATCACCTCATGTAATTAACATTTCTTTTTTGTGGTGGGAAAAATTAAGATCTAGTCCCTCAACAAGTTTGATTATAATACAATACCAATGTCTATATTCACTATACTGTGTATTAGATTTCCAGAACTTATTTATTTATTTTGTACACTTAAACATCTTACCCTTAAACAATGTCTCTCCTATTTTGAGAGTTTGAAGGAATTTATAGTGCTCTAAACCTACTTTTTTATTTGCCAGATCAAAAGTTTCCAATACCTGCTAAAAACAAAATCACTCAAAGAATGGTTTTTCTTTTTTTTTTAAGCATTTATTTATTTATTTATTTGGGGGGGATGGAGTACAGTTGGTTTAAAATGTTATGTTAGTTTCAGGTGTACAGCAAAGTGATATATATACCCACTCTTTTAGACTGTCAGTTAAAAATATTAAACTTTTGTTGGTCTATATCACAAAATTTTGCCCCATTTTTTTAAGGAAGTTCTTTTCATGAACTTTATGCACAATATTATAAAAAAATCAAGGTGGATTAACAATTTCTCCTGATACAAAGTATCTATGCATAAAGAGATTACATTTGAAAGTTAGATGTAAATATAAGACATTCTTTCAATGAAGGGAAAAAAATTACTGACAGTTTTTCTGGCAATTCAAACATTTTAAAAGTGTCCTCTGAGTTGTAATTTTTATGTATTCAATCTAATTTTACTTTACTTTTTGCACTATCATGTTTATAATCTGTCCCATAATGAATATTCATCACTAACTCCTTGCTAATTTTTTAATTGGAATAGACTGACATGAAACGTTTTATAAATTTAAGATACACACCATATTGACTTGGTACATTTGAATATTGTAGTATTGAGGCACGAGGTAGATGCCCCACTATGGTAAAATGATAAGAGATTCATTCCCTGAAGACTGTACTTTTTTTATCTCCTAATAAGTACCTGACTTGTTTCACTACTTCCTGCTTTTGTGGGAATTATTTTCTGCAAAGCTGAAGGGCCAGAGGCTTGGTCACCGACCATTGGTCTAGTGGCTAGAATTGGGTGCTCTAACCATCGCACCTGGCCACCATCTTTGGCTGGGAATTCAAGCCCCACTTCAAGCTGCTGGAGGTCAAGGGCACCTGAGATCAATATGATTAGCAATAGTTCACCTCTATCACCTCATGTAATTAACATTTCTTTTTTGTGGTGGGAAAAATTAAGATCTAGTCCCTCAACAAGTTTGATTATAATACAATACCAATGTCTATATTCACTATACTGTGTATTAGATTTCCAGAACTTATTTATTTATTTTGTACACTTAAACATCTTACCCTTAAACAATGTCTCTCCTATTTTGAGAGTTTGAAGGAATTTATAGTGCTCTAAACCTACTTTTTTATTTGCCAGATCAAAAGTTTCCAATACCTGCTAAAAACAAAATCACTCAAAGAATGGTTTTTCTTTTTTTTTTAAGCATTTATTTATTTATTTATTTGGGGGGGATGGAGTACAGTTGGTTTAAAATGTTATGTTAGTTTCAGGTGTACAGCAAAGTGATATATATACCCACTCTTTTAGACTGTCAGTTAAAAATATTAAACTTTTGTTGGTCTATATCACAATTTTGCATAAGGAAGTTCTGCATGACTTAGCACAATATTATATATTTATCTTACATTTACTACATAAACATTATTTTGTGCTATTTATGGGCTTTAAGTTTCTTTAATGCCTGGAATGGTTTTAAACCATCTGATATGGTTGATGCCTCATTTCAGAATTCAGAAAATTAAAGTGACCAACAGGCATTCATACAGCAAACAAATACCAGAATACAAATGTGTTCTTTCCACAAACACCATGTCTATCAGATAGGAAAGAAAGCTGCAAAAAGAGACAGTGGGAACAAAGGATTTCAGGACTCCTGCAATGAGACTCTGGGAAGGGAAAGGAGATGAAAGGCTGAATGAAAAGGTTAGAAGAACACTCACTGGGTAGAATGGCAGAAGCCAAGAGTGGAGGCGGGAGAGATGCAGGCCTGGTTTTGAGAGCTACTCACAGAGATCACACATGTTGTAGGCCCAGGTGGCGACGGTGCACACAGTGCCCTCCTTGGCGGGTTCTTTGGGCAGGCTGACCATTTGCACGTGGTTGTTGAATCTAATACGGTTGTGCACCTTGATTAGCATGAGGTTGTGCTCAATAGAAGTGACGGAGAATTGTGGGTGGTGAATCATCTTCTCATAATCAGCCACTTGTATATATATTTCTTCATATATGTTTGATGGTTTTGTAACCCCCAGTATTAACTGAAGCCTCCTGGAGCAATAGGGATGTTTGTAAGAGAACTTAACATATGTAGATTATCCGTCATTATCGGCCGTTATGGGGCTTTCTTAGTGGCTCAGATGGTAAAGAATCTGCCTGCAATGCAGGAGACCCGGGTTCTATCCCTGGGTCAAGAAGATCCCCTGAGGTAGGAAATGGCAATCCACTCCAGTATTCTCACCTGGAGAATTCCATGGACTGAGGAGCTTGGTGGGCTGCAGTCCACGGGGTTGCAAAGGAGTCAGACATGACTAAGCAACAAACACACTATGGGCCTTTATGAGCTTTCTCTACTATTGAATATCCCTAGAAGACCTCTCAAATACCATTTAATTGGGTGGACCCTTTGGAGGATACTGGTCTGTTCCCAACCTGAGAACTCCAAGTGTAGGGTGATGTTAGGGGTTTATGACTCACAGTAAGTTACAGTGTGCAGCTGTGATCACCCAAAGTGGATGAATCAGGACTCCAACACAAGGCAAGTAATCAGACCTCAAGTAGACCAGGTAGGGGGGAGTGATGCCATCTGTGAAGTCTGGATCAAAGGTCAAAGCAACTGGACAGAGAAACATAGACAGGTATTTTAAGGTATCATTAAAAAAAAAAAGAAAAAAAAGATCATTAAATAGACAAGTTCCCCCACCCTTCTCTCCTAAACCTTTGTCTGTAAGTTGAATGTGTAAACTGGATTACTTTGTTCTCAAACATGAAGAAAATGATAGAAACATATTTATTTCACAAGTTGGAAGGTGTTTTCCCTTTTAGTTGTCATTAAGTATTCTTCAAAAGGGCTTCCTTGATAGCTCAGGTATTAAAGAATCTGCCTGAAATGAGGGAGACCTGGGTCTGATCCCTGGAAGGAGGAATGGTAACCCAATCCAGTATTCTTGCCTGGAAAACTCCACAGGCATAGGAGCCTGGAGGGCTACAGTCCATGGGGTTGCAAATAGTTGGACATGACTGAGCAGCTTGACAGTGACTTTTATTGGTCAAATACAGCCTTTCTTAAATACCTTCCATGATTCAATGACCATGTGTCAAATCAACTCATGGAGAATTTCCTATATTTGCCATTTTTAGAATGTTTTGGCCAATATGATCCCTTTCTCCTCACAGGGCATGACCAAGTGATATGTGTCATTTAAAGAATAGAACAAATGCTAACAGAGTCTGAGAAGGGAGGTAATCATTCATTCATTCAACAGGTAAATACTGAACATCTAACATGCACCAGCCTCTAAGGGCTTGGGCTACGTAGTGAACAACCAAATATGTCACTGCTCTCACATAGTCTAATGAGTGGAGACAAGTAATAATAATAAATATAGCAGTATGTCAATGGTATAGTACGTTGGGTAGTGATTAGTGTCGGGAGCAAGGGAAGGGAAGTATCGGGGACATGCATGCCCGTGTGTGTGTGTGTGTGTGTGTGTGGGTGGGTCTGTGGGGCGCTTGTGCAGTATTACATCAGAAACTGGGAAGACCTCGTGGCCAAAGTGAGAGATGAACAATGAAATGAAGACGGAGGAGTTAATTAGATACCTGGGGAAAGGAATTCAAGTCAGAGAATATGTCTGGAGAAAGAGTCCTAAGCACTGTTTAAGGTACATCACAGAGGCCAAAGTGATCAACATGATGGGGGTCAGGGAGAAAGGCTGGAAGGGAAGGAAGTCAAAGAGGTGATGAAGGTCTTTGTAGAGTTGTAGGGATAGGAAGTTGTCTTCTAAGTGACATACAGAACCACTTTAGGTGTTGTATAAAGGAGAGATGATAATTTCCTTACAGAGCAGTGTTAAGTATAGGCATGTAAAGCAGAGAGACCTGTTAGGAGAATGATTAGGTAATCATAACAGAAGATGGTGTCTTGAGCCACAGTGAGCAGTAAAGGCAATGAATTGTGATTGGATTTGGGGTATGTTTAAAAGACAACAGCAATTTTCAATCAGACTGGATGTGGAGTATGACAGGGGATTTATGAACACCTCCAGGGTTTTTGCCTGAATGACTAGAACCATGTCTGGACAAGACCAAAATCCCTGAATGTTTTGCCATGTCCATTAGTTGGACCCTTGTTTTCCACCCTGAACTTTACTATCCATTTTCTCATGCCAACATCAATCTTATTCTCCACAAGCCCAGAGTCAGCCACTGTCTCCCTGAGAGTCTACTGTTGGGTTTCAGGGTCCATGCTTCCCCCTGAAAGCACACAGGTGATCAATCTGAGGTAAAGTCACAGGAGGAAACCTTGTGGGGATGGTGGCTGTGCTGAAGGAGAGAGTCAGTGCTGCACTGGTAGTTTGGAACCTTGCCTCCTGCCTTCCCTCATCTTTCATGATTTCCCTAGGATTTCTCTCAGGCAATTAAGGAGGAAGATGTCCAGATACTCACCAGGCAGGTTCAAGAGAGCCCACAGGAGGATTAACTTCACAATCATGTCAAAAGCCTTTCTGAAAAGGAAGGTTCAATCTCTTGAAAGGGATGGCAAGGAAGGAGAGAGAAACACTAAGTAAGATGAAGCAAGGAGGACTTCTAGAGTTGGAAAAATGCTGTCATCTGAATTCTTTCAGTCACAGGACTGAGCTCCAAAAGAGGTGTCCATCAGTCAGAGTAGGGGTAGTGACAGATATTAGAGGGACATCCACAGAGACCCGATGGCTTGGTCCTTGTCACAGTGGAGAGTGGATCTAGAAGTCAGCATCTCTTTCCCCCTTGTCAGGGAGGGAAGCACCTAATTTGAGAGCTGTTGAAGCTCACAGGGGTCCCTGCTTTGTGAGTCCTGGACACTATGTCTCTCTCTGAACTAGACACTGGTTCCTCCCATCTTTGTGAGGCTAACCCTCCTTTGTGTGACATTGACTTTGTTTCCAGTGACCATAACCCCGCCCTCTGGAGCCACTTTTGACCCATCTGCCTGACGTTAAACTCCTCCTCGAGATGTACTAGTCCTTTTTTCCACGTTACTTCTCATCCATTTCTTCATTCAGCCAGCCAGCCAGCCAATGATTTACACCATGGGTCTGATGTGTGCTAGGCTGTGTGCTCACTGTAAGAGGGCCCAGAGGTGAAGACACTGACGCCACTGCAAAGAGCTTAGCAACTGGTGGGAACAAGAGGTCCACAAACAGGCAACTACAAAATAAAATATTCAGAACTAAAAATCTAGCAACACTGCTCTCTGGGGGGAAATACTTGCAAAATATATATCCGTGCATCTAAAACATACAATAGGACTTGAAAATTCAACGTATGAAACAAACATGATTTTCCACCCTGAACTTTACTATCCATTTTCTCATGCCAACATCAATCTTATTCTCCACAAGCCCAGAGTCAGCCACTGTCTCCCTGAGAGTCTACTGTTGGGTTTCAGGGTCCATACTTCCCCCTGAAAGCACACAGGTGATCAATCTGAGGTAAAGTCACAGGAGGAAACCTTGTGGGGATGGTGGCTGTGCTGAAGGAGAGAGTCAGTGCTGCACTGGTAGTTTGGAACCTTGCCTCCTGCCTTCCCTCATCTTTCATGATTTCCCTAGGATTTCTCTCAGGCAATTAAGGAGGAAGATGTCCAGATACTCACCAGGCAGGTTCAAGAGAGCCCACAGGAGGATTAACTTCACAATCATGTCAAAAGCCTTTCTGAAAAGGAAGGTTCAATCTCTTGAAAGGGATGGCAAGGAAGGAGAGAGAAACACTAAGTAAGATGAAGCAAGGAGGACTTCTAGAGTTGGAAAAATGCTGTCATCTGAATTCTTTCAGTCACAGGACTGAGCTCCAAAAGAGGTGTCCATCAGTCAGAGTAGGGGTAGTGACAGATATTAGAGGGACATCCACAGAGACCCGATGGCTTGGTCCTTGTCACAGTGGAGAGTGGATCTAGAAGTCAGCATCTCTTTCCCCCTTGTCAGGGAGGGAAGCACCTAATTTGAGAGCTGTTGAAGTTCACAGGGGTCCCTGCTTTGTGAGTCCTGGACACTATGTCTCTCTCTGAACTAGACACTGGTTCCTCCCATCTTTGTGAGGCTAACCCTCCTTTGTGTGACATTGACTTTGTTTCCAGTGACCATAACCCCGCCCTCTGGAGCCACTTTTGACCCATCTGCCTGACGTTAAACTCCTCCTCGAGATGTACTAGTCCTTTTTTCCACGTTACTTCTCATCCGTTTCTTCATTCAGCCAGCCAGCCAGCCAATGATTTACACCATGGGTCTGATGTGTGCTAGGCTGTGTGCTCACTGTAAGAGGGCCCAGAGGTGAAGACACTGCCCCCACTGCAAAGAGCTTAGCAACTGGTGGGAACAAGAGGTCCACAAACAGGCAACTACAAAATAAAATATTCAGAACTAAAAATCTAGCAACACTGCTCTCTGGGGGGAAATACTTGCAAAATATATATCCGTGCATCTAAAACATACAATAGGACTTGAAAATTCAACGATATGGAAACAAACAATTGGATGAAAAAGTGGGCCAAAGATCAGAACAGTTTACCAAATGCCTTAGTC
Organism: Tragulus kanchil; assembly: GCA_022376925.1. NCBI lineage: Eukaryota > Metazoa > Chordata > Mammalia > Artiodactyla > Tragulidae > Tragulus > Tragulus kanchil. The sequence continues at coordinate 16,062,692 of JAIOJX010000030.1, read as the reverse complement.
TGCTCGGGCTGTTCTAATTTCAACAACAGATGTTTATTATCTGTTATTTTCTAAAGCATGAAGAAAATGATAGAATCAGTTGTAGCAATTCAACATGCATGATTAAGGCACCTGCACATTCAGTTTCTGGTGAGAGCGCGCTTTCCAACGTGTGCACAGCAGCCTTTCGCGTGCTCCCATAGGCCTCTCCTCTGTCTGTAAGTGCGGTAGTAGTACTAGCAGTGTGCAGTTGCTCAAAGAGTAAGTGACTCATGGGGCCGAGTCTGACTCTTTTCAGTTTTGTGGGTTGTAGACCACCAGGTTCCTCTCTCCATGGCATTTCTCAGGCAAGAGTACTGGAATGAGTTGCCATTTCCTCCTCCAGGGCATCTTCCCAACCCAGGAATCAACCCCACATTTCCCACGTGTCTTCTGCATTGGCAGGTAGATTCTTTACCATTGAGCTGCCTGGGGAGCCCCAGCCGTAGGTAGTACCTATGGAACAGCTGACAAAATTATTGAATGAACAAATGGTTGGGAATGTTGTTAAATTTCTCATCACATTGACAGTTTATATGAAAAAGAAATACGCTTTTAGAGTCACAGCGTAAGTTTTGAGTGTCATTTTCTTTTAATGAATTCTGTTTAAGAACAAGAAACATGAAGAGAGTTGTAGATCCAGGGTAGAAATCGTGGAGATACTGCCCTGAGGAGATGGAGGAACAGAGATGCCTCAGTAACTTTCAATGACACTCATGATCCATCTCGAGTAAGAACTGATTTCTGTGAAGAATGCTTTGCTTCCCAGGGTGACACTTCCTTTTGCCCAGCTCAAGATTCCATACAGCCTCCCAGAGCAGATGGCTGGAGCAGCTGAGACTTCCTGCCAGAGAGAGGGAACAGGGGGTCAAGCATTACTTTGTTCCTCATAGTACAAGAATTTAGTCCAAGAAATGGCACATTGTGGTAGCAGAGCCATCTATCAGACTGAAACCATTTTTCTTGAAAGAAGAGGGTCCTTTCTTCACTTCTGTGTAGGTCTCACCTCTCTAGGTATGAATTGGACCAACCTGAGTGCAAGTAGAAGAAGAAAGGACAAGTGACTCTCCCTTGAATCCCTCCCACTCTAAAGCAAGGCAGGGGAAGTGATGACACATCTAGAGACTGAGGAGGCCAAGGAGGACCCTGGACCCTTGGCTTGAGCACTGTTTGGTTTCCTACGAGCCCTTCTCCTCATAGATCCCTGCAGTGTTCCTATCTGGTGAACAAAAAGATACCTTATTTTCAAGGAGGGTCTCTAGTGGCTGCCCCACACACAGAATATTTCTTCCCATTTTTTCATCTTGCATATTCTGGCACTCATCATAGGAAAGTGTAAATTGGTTTATCCAAGTCAGGATGTCAGGATCAGTAGCTATGGGGTAGAGAAATGACAACCAGAATTACTCTCCTTATCACATATACCCTTGTGATCAGTCTCTGCTGTGTGAATACATTATGTACATTTATCGTAAATATCAGACCTTCCATCCTTCTTAGAATCCCTTGTTCAGTATCTTTATGTCTGAGCAGTGGATTCAAAGCATTACACAAGCCTTACGTCAGATATCATCAGATCTATAATTCTCTCTGTACCGTGCATAACTTGGAAAGCTTAAATATACCCACAGGAAAATTATGAATGATTGTGAGAAGAGAGACAAAGCCAATTTTCTTAGGGAAGAAAGCTTCCTTTTAGGCACCTACTTCCTCATCTTTAAATCTAATCATAAAGGGAGAAAACTATTTTTAACACGTCTAAAACCACAATTTTAGTGAGATTATTTATAAATGGGTTATTTATAAGTGTGCATGTATATGTATAAATATACACATATAATTTCCCCTAAGAAGTGATATTGCTCATCTCACTCATTGCAGTTGTTACTACACTATTTCCCTGGGGGTGCAAGGAGTCCAACCAAGACATTATATAATTTTAATCTCTGGTCAAGAGTAACAAGGAGGAAGGAAACAAAAAATGGACTAGAGATTGTTAAATTAAGCCTACAGTTACTTATAGAGCAGGATCTTTTGGATACATATCCAATCTGAGGTTTTGGAGTGATTAGATCAGAGAGTGTCAAGTCAGAAGAGGACGAGAAGAGCTATGTTCAGTTTTAAGTTTTTATGGAAATAAGAAAAAAATGAAATTAAAAACAAAATAAGCTTGGTGAAAGTGAACCTACTGTGATAACATCTAGAGACTGAGGAGGCCAAGGAGGACCCTGGACCCTTGGCTTGAGCACTGTTTGGTTTCCTACGAGCCCTTCTCCTCATAGATCCCTGCAGTGTTCCTATCTGGTGAACAAAAAGATACCTTATTTTCAAGGAGGGTCTCTAGTGGCTGCCCCACACACAGAATATTTCTTCCCATTTTTTCATCTTGCATATTCTGGCACTCATCATAGGAAAGTGTAAATTGGTTTATCCAAGTCAGGATGTCAGGATCAGTAGCTATGGGGTAGAGAAATGACAACCAGAATTACTCTCCTTATCACATATACCCTTGTGATCAGTCTCTGCTGTGTGAATACATTATGTACATTTATCGTAAATATCAGACCTTCCATCCTTCTTAGAATCCCTTGTTCAGTATCTTTATGTCTGAGCAGTGGATTCAAAGCATTACACAAGCCTTACGTCAGATATCATCAGATCTATAATTCTCTCTGTACCATGCATAACTTGGAAAGCTTAAATATACCCACAGGAAAATTATGAATGATTGTGAGAAGAGAGACAAAGCCAATTTTCTTAGGGAAGAAAGCTTCCTTTTAGGCACCTACTTCCTCATCTTTAAATCTAATCATAAAGGGAGAAAACTATTTTTAACATGTCTAAAACCACAATTTTAGTGAGATTATTTATAAATGGGTTATTTATAAGTGTGCATGTATATGTATAAATATACACATATAATTTCCCCTAAGAAGTGATATTGCTCATCTCACTCATTGCAGTTGTTACTACACTATTTCCCTGGGGGTGCAAGGAGTCTAACCAAGACATTATATAATTTTAATCTCTGGTCAAGAGTAACAAGGAGGAAGGAAACAAAAAATGGACTAGAGATTGTTAAATTAAGCCTACAGTTACTTATAGAGCAGGATCTTTTGGATACATATCCAATCTGAGGTTTTGGAGTGATTAGATCAGAGAGTGTCAAGTCAGAAGAGGACGAGAAGAGCTATGTTCAGTTTTAAGTTTTTATGGAAATAGAATTGAAATATACAAAATAAGCTTGGTGAAAGTAACCTACTTGCCTGAAACAATGAATTCTTAATAAATATTAGGAGGCTGGCATCAGAGAGCTTATAGAATTGGCTTTCACTGTGATTCTGACGTAACATGCAGAGTCTATGTGATAACATTCTTTTAGTTTTGTTTTGTTTTCAAATGGTGTCACAAATTACTTTGTAAAATGTGATTTAGCTCCTTTGAATGAGACTTAAAAACTTCAATTTGTTCAGAAAATATATTCACTTAGATTCTCTTGAGTGCTGCTTCTAAACTGAAATGAAATTACAGTTTAGAAATGCAAAATTTACCATTTATTACTTTTACAAAACAGACTGATAGACTAGTCTCCTACTTTTTATTTGCGTTTATAGAGCATATAAATTGTTCTGTAACCACCAGAGAAGGGTTTAAACCTGATTCACATCCACAACAACTTACCTCAGTGAACAAGTTTTAGCAAACCAATCAATCATGGTAACATTTTAAAGTCAGCAAATCAGACTCTTCTCCAATAAACAGGCTGAGTGCCAACCAATCAACAACAGTCTCACCCAGGTAACCATGCCTCTACAGATGATGTGAACTCTCCTCAGCCTCTGAAAGTCCTCCAAACCCTCTATGGAAAGCTTCCCACACATCCCATATAGGCCTACCCCTCTACTCTACTCATCCAGACTGTCTGCTCAGCATCAGTCTCCTACAATAAGCCATAAGTTTAGCTTTATTATTTCAGAGATGGAGTGGTGGTTCCAGTATCCTTTGATAATGGAAGGAAGGATAATGGTAGTATAAGGACCTGGCAGTAATCTCTCTGGGGCCAACAGCCTTCCCCACAGCAGTTAGGTCCTTCTTCCTTGTAAACCATCAACCTGCTGGGCTCCTCTGTCCGTGGAATTTCCCAGGCAAGAATACTGGGATGGATTGACATTTCTTACTCCAGGGGATCTTCCCCACCCAGCGATAGAACTCTCATCTCTTGCATCTTCTGCATTGGTAGGCAGATTCTTTATCACTGAATCTCCTACGAAACCCTTCAGGTATATCCTCTTCAGTTTTAAGTTTTATGGAAATAGAATTGAAATATACAAAATAAGCTTGGTGAAAGTAACCTACTTGCCTGAAACAATGAATTCTTAATAAATATTAGGAGGCTGGCATCAGAGAGCTTATAGAATTGGCTTTCACTGTGATTCTGACGTAACATGCAGAGTCTATGTGATAACATTCTTTTAGTTTTGTTTTGTTTTCAAATGGTGTCACAAATTACTTTGTAAAATGTGATTTAGCTCCTTTGAATGAGACTTAAAAACTTCAATTTGTTCAGAAAATATATTCACTTAGATTCTCTTGAGTGCTGCTTCTAAACTGAAATGAAATTACAGTTTAGAAATGCAAAATTTATCATTTATTACTTTTACAAAACAGACTGATAGACTAGTCTCCTACTTTTTATTTGCGTTTATAGAGCATATAAATTGTTCTGTAACCACCAGAGAAGGGTTTAAACCTGATTCATATCCACAACAACTTACCTCAGTGAACAAGTTTTAGCAAACCAATCAATCATGGTAACATTTTAAAGTCAGCAAATCAGACTCTTCTCCAATAAACAGGCTGAGTGCCAACCAATCAACAACAGTCTCACCCAGGTAACCATGCCTCTACAGATGATGTGAACTCTCCTCAGCCTCTGAAAGTCCTCCAAACCCTCTATGGAAAGCTTCCCACACATCCCATATAGGCCTACCCCTCTACTCTACTCATCCAGACTGTCTGCTCAGCATCAGTCTCCTACAATAAGCCATAAGTTTAGCTTTATTATTTCAGAGATGGAGTGGTGGTTCCAGTATCCTTTGATAATGGAAGGAAGGATAATGGTAGTATAAGGACCTGGCAGTAATCTCTCTGGGGCCAACAGCCTTCCCCACAGCAGTTAGGTCCTTCTTCCTTGTAAACCATCAACCTGCTGGGCTCCTCTGTCCGTGGAATTTCCCAGGCAAGAATACTGGGATGGATTGACATTTCTTACTCCAGGGGATCTTCCCCACCCAGCGATAGAACTCTCATCTCTTGCATCTTCTGCATTGGTAGGCAGATTCTTTATCACTGAATCTCCTACGAAACCCTTCAGGTATATCCCTCTTCATTTCTCCCACCACAAAGCCTTCTCAGGATGAAGAACCCAGAGTCAAATACTTACAGTTTTTATATTTACTCCAGGTCCAGGTTGGGATAAAGCAGGAATCGTTAAATGTTAAGGGTTCCATAGCAATGGCTATGGTTCCCACTTGTGAGGTGAGTTCAGCGGCTTTAGACAGTTTTATCATCATCAAGTCATTGGTCAGATATTCTGAGTTGAATTCAGGGTAGGGTACAGCCACTGAGGGATTCTGTATCTGCTCTTTCTTATTTTTGATGTTGGGTTGATAAACTCCCAGGCGGATTGTAACACTATGGAAGAAGGAAGGCAGGGAGATGGAAAAAAAAAAAAAGAAACCAAGGTCACAGAAAGTCACAGAACTGCAAGAAGTGTCTAATCGTCTAATAATCTTTGTTTTATTTCTTAGACCTGAGAACCAAAGTGAGCTGCCTTGGTCTGTAAAATAGTGATCGGATTGTTATGTTAGAGCCAGTGTGTCCCTGGTGGCTCAGATGGTAGAGAATCTACTTGCAATGGTGGGGACCTGGGTTTGATGCCTGGATCTGAAAGATCCCCTGCAGTAGGAAATGGCTACCCACTCCAGTATTCTTGCCTGGAAAATCCCACAGACAGAGGAGCCTGGAAAGGGGTAAAATGAGCAACTAACACACATACACATAAAATCCATAGGTTTGCAAAAGAGTTGGACTCATCCAGACTGTCTGCTCCGCATCAGTCTCCTACAATAAGCCATAAGTTTAGCTTTATTATTTCAGAGATGGAGTGGTGGTTCCAGTATCCTTTGATAATGGAAGGAAGGATAATGGTAGTATAAGGACCTGGCAGTAATCTCTCTGGGGCCAACAGCCTTCCCCACAGCAGTTAGGTCCTTCTTCCTTGTAAACCATCAACCTGCTGGGCTCCTCTGTCCGTGGAATTTCCCAGGCAAGAATACTGGGATGGATTGACATTTCTTACTCCAGGGGATCTTCCCCACCCAGCGATAGAACTCTCATCTCTTGCATCTTCTGCATTGGTAGGCAGATTCTTTATCACTGAATCTCCTACGAAACCCTTCAGGTATATCCCTCTTCATTTCTCCCACCACAAAGCCTTCTCAGGATGAAGAACCCAGAGTCAAATACTTACAGTTTTTATATTTACTCCAGGTCCAGGTTGGGATAAAGCAGGAATCGTTAAATGTTAAGGGTTCCATAGCAATGGCTATGGTTCCCACTTGTGAGGTGAGTTCAGCGGCTTTAGACAGTTTTATCATCATCAAGTCATTGGTCAGATATTCTGAGTTGAATTCAGGGTAGGGTACAGCCACTGAGGGATTCTGTATCTGCTCTTTCTTATTTTTGATGTTGGGTTGATAAACTCCCAGGCGGATTGTAACACTATGGAAGAAGGAAGGCAGGGAGATGGAAAAAAAAAAAAAAAGAAACCAAGGTCACAGAAAGTCACAGAACTGCAAGAAGTGTCTAATCGTCTAATAATCTTTGTTTTATTTCTTAGACCTGAGAACCAAAGTGAGTTGCCTTGGTCTGTAAAATAGTGATCGGATTGTTATGTTAGAGCCAGTGTGTCCCTGGTGGCTCAGATGGTAGAGAATCTACTTGCAATGGTGGGGACCTGGGTTTGATGCCTGGATCTGAAAGATCCCCTGCAGTAGGAAATGGCTACCCACTCCAGTATTCTTGCCTGGAAAATCCCACAGACAGAGGAGCCTGGAAAGCTACAGTCCATAGGTTTGCAAAGAGTTGGACACAACTGAGCAACTAACACACATACACATAAAACCTGCCATGGTATCTGCCACCTAGAAAATACTCAGTGAAATCTAGTTGTTGATGATGATGTTAATGATGTTGATAACAGCTTGGATAATTTGAATGGACAGGGAACAGATATGGCACCAGAAGCTGTTATTCCAGAGGTCTTTGCCTGTACTCCACTGTCTGAAACAACTCTTGAGCAAGCGCATTGCACCCTCTGTTTCTGAATATTCTTAGACCCTTTTCAGCTCCTCTGGGGCCCATAGCATTGTATTTACTGCATGTTGCCTACACTGATTACAGATTCCCAAGACCCCTGTAGTCTATCAGGACTCCCACTGACCACTTTCCATGATATTTCCTGGATAAGTTCAAACCTACCCACTTCCATTGCCAGGAGTCTACTCATCTAGCAGAAAGGAGCTGCTGCCTGCCAAACAGAGTTCAAGCACATTAGGTCTGGCTGAGAGAAGAACATCCGATTTTCCAAATCCAGCTCTTGGAGTGGATGGGCTGTCTTTATTTGCTTTGTGTTTCTCATTTACACATAAAGCAGAGCTTCAGTCTGTGTTTGAGTGAACTGTCTTCAGCAACCAGATGGCTGAGAGTTCTGAATTGGAAACGACCCTTATACATTCCTCAAACTCTGACTAGATCCCGATCATCTAACACTTTGTCACACACAATGGAGACACTGAGGCTTTTAAGGGACGACATCATCTTGTGCAGAGCTCCTTGACCCGTCCGCAGTGACCTGTGTCAGAAAGTCACAGAACTGCAAGAAGTGCTAATCGTCTAATAATCTTTGTTTTATTTCTTAGACCTGAGAACCAAAGTGAGCTGCCTTGGTCTGTAAAATAGTGATCGGATTGTTATGTTAGAGCCAGTGTGTCCCTGGTGGCTCAGATGGTAGAGAATCTACTTGCAATGGTGGGGACCTGGGTTTGATGCCTGGATCTGAAAGATCCCCTGCAGTAGGAAATGGCTACCCACTCCAGTATTCTTGCCTGGAAAATCCCACAGACAGAGGAGCCTGGAAAGCTACAGTCCATAGGTTTGCAAAGAGTTGGACACAACTGAGCAACTAACACACATACACATAAAACCTGCCATGGTATCTGCCACCTAGAAAATACTCAGTGAAATCTAGTTGTTGATGATGATGTTAATGATGTTGATAACAGCTTGGATAATTTGAATGGACAGGGAACAGATATGGCACCAGAAGCTGTTATTCCAGAGGTCTTTGCCTGTACTCCACTGTCTGAAACAACTCTTGAGCAAGCGCATTGCACCCTCTGTTTCTGAATATTCTTAGACCCTTTTCAGCTCCTCTGGGGCCCATAACATTGTATTTACTGCATGTTGCCTACACTGATTACAGATTCCCAAGACCCCTGTAGTCTATCAGGACTCCCACTGACCACTTTCCATGATATTTCCTGGATAAGTTCAAACCTACCCACTTCCATTGCCAGGAGTCTACTCATCTAGCAGAAAGGAGCTGCTGCCTGCCAAACAGAGTTCAAGCACATTAGGTCTGGCTGAGAGAAGAACATCCGATTTTCCAAATCCAGCTCTTGGAGTGGATGGGCTGTCTTTATTTGCTTTGTGTTTCTCATTTACACATAAAGCAGAGCTTCAGTCTGTGTTTGAGTGAACTGTCTTCAGCAACCAGATGGCTGAGAGTTCTGAATTGGAAACGACCCTTATACATTCCTCAAACTCTGACTAGATCCCGATCATCTAACACTTTGTCACACACAATGGAGACACTGAGGCTTTTAAGGGACGACATCATCTTGTGCAGAGCTCCTTGACCCTTCTGCAGTGACCTGTGTCATGTGGTTCCAGCCTAACACTTCAACCTCAGCCTGGGAACACCAAGCCCTACTCATGAGAATCTGCGTACACCCTTTCCTCTGACTGGAATTTCCCCAGAATTTATTCATCTGGTTGCCTCCTCCTCTTCCTGTTGGTCTCTTCTCTTCAAACAGTCCTGACATGATCACGCTAACTAAAATAGATATCTTATTTTATTCCTGTATATTAAAGGTTGGCATTTTTTTAAATGTTTTATTTTGGGACTTTTATTTTCTTTGGCTTACTTCCTCTACAAGAATGTGAGATCCAAGAGGGAAAACTCCAAGAAGGAATTCCCATCTTGTTCCCTTGCTGTTTTTTCAGTGCATTAAGCAATCCCTGGCATATGATAAATGTTCCCTAAGTATGTTGGATGAAAGTTGAAAGTGTTAGCCACTCAGTTGTGTCCTGCTCTTTTTTTCCCCTGGACTATGGCCCACCAGGTTCCTCTCTTCATGGAATTCTCCAGGTGAGAATACTGGGGTGGGTTGCCATTTCCTACTCCAGGGTATCTTTCTGACCCAGGCACCAAACCCAGGTCTCCTGTACTGCAGGCAGATTCTTTACCATCTCAGACACAAGGGAAGTCCTTAACTGTGTTAGATGGACTATTCTCCCTGAGAAAGAGACTTCTGACATTTTCCTTTTCATCTCCTCCTAAACAGCCCAAATGTGTATCTTTTTCCCCATTGGGAAGATGACCCTCTCTCTTCCTGGGTCTTCTGATTCCCTAGGACACCATTAGAACTTGCTAGGATGCCTCACCAGAACTGCTTTTTAAATTAAAAAAAAATTTAATTGAAGGATAATTGTTTTACGATATTGCATTGATCTCTGCCATACATCAACATGCATCAGTCATGAATATACCTATGAACCCTCTCTCTTGAACCTTCCTCTCACCTCTCACCCCATCCCACCCCTCTAGGTTGTATCAGAGTCCAAGGTTGAGTTCCCTGAGTCATGCACCAAATCCTCGTTGGCTATTTTACATATGGTAGTGTACAGGTTTCCATGTTACTCTCTCCGTTCGTCCCACCCTCTCTCCTCCCCTAACCCCCGTGTCCATAAGTCTGTTCTCTATGTGTGCATCTCCACTGCTGCCTTGCAGAGAGGTTCATCAGGACCATCTTTCTAGATTCCAAATATATTCGTTTATATATATTTGTTTTTCTCTTTCTGACTTACTTCACTCTGTTTAACAGGCTCTAGGTTCATCCACCTCATTAGAACTGTGTTGTTTTTAATGGCTCTTCCATTGTATATGTACCACAGCTTTTTTATCGATTCATCTGTCATGGGACATCTAGCTTGCTTCCATGTCCTAGCTGTTGTAAATAGTGCTGCAGTGAACATTGGGATACATGTGTTTCTTGTTCCCTTGCTGTTTTTTCAGTGCATTAAGCAATCCCTGGCATATGATAAATGTTCCCTAAGTATGTTGGATGAAAGTTGAAAGTGTTAGCCACTCAGTTGTGTCCTGCCCTTTTTTTCCCCTGGACTATGGCCCACCAGGTTCCTCTCTTCATGGAATTCTCCAGGTGAGAATACTGGGGTGGGTTGCCATTTCCTACTCCAGGGTATCTTTCTGACCCAGGCACCAAACCCAGGTCTCCTGTACTGCAGGCAGATTCTTTACCATCTCAGACACAAGGGAAGTCCTCAACTGTGTTAGATGGACTATTCTCCCTGAGAAAGAGACTTCTGACATTTTCCTTTTCATCTCCTCCTAAACAGCCCAAATGTGTATCTTTTTCCCCATTGGGAAGATGACCCTCTCTCTTCCTGGGTCTTCTGATTCCCTAGGACACCATTAGAACTTGCTAGGATGCCTCACCAGAACTGCTTTTTAAATTAAAAAAAAATTTAATTGAAGGATAATTGTTTTACGATATTGCATTGATCTCTGCCATACATCAACATGCATCAGTCATGAATATACCTATGAACCCTCTCTCTTGAACCTTCCTCTCACCTCTCACCCCATCCCACCACTCTAGGTTGTATCACAGTCCAAGGTTGAGTTCCCTGAGTCATGCACCAAATCCTCGTTGGCTATTTTACATATGGTAGTGTACAGGTTTCCATGTTACTCTCTCCGTTCGTCCCACCCTCTCTCCTCCCCTAACCCCCGTGTCCATAAGTCTGTTCTCTATGTGTGCATCTCCACTGCTGCCTTGCAGAGAGGTTCATCAGGACCATCTTTCTAGATTCCAAATATATTCGTTTATATATATTTGTTTTTCTCTTTCTGACTTACTTCACTCTGTTTAACAGGCTCTAGGTTCATCCACCTCATTAGAACTGTGTTGTTTTTAATGGCTCTTCCATTGTATATGTACCACAGCTTTTTTATCGATTCATCTGTCATGGGACATCTAGCTTGCTTCCATGTCCTAGCTGTTGTAAATAGTGCTGCAGTGAACATTGGGATACATGTGTCTTTTTCAATTTTGGTTTCCTCAGGGTATAATTAAGTAGTGGGATTGCTCAGTCATAGGGTAGTTTTATTCCTAGTTGTTAAAGAAATCTCCATGTGGTCTTCAGACCTTTTTGTTTAAATAAATCCCCCCTGGCTCCTAAGAGCTGAGAAGTACTTACGGATGGGGGCAGTGTGCAGCGGTCAGTACCCATTGTGGGTGAATGAGTGTCCCCACGCAAGGTTCTGGGAAGGACTCCAGATAGGCCATGTAAGGAATAGTAAAATCAACTTCATCCTTCTTAGTGCTAGAATTTTTCAACAGAAGGGCTCCTAAAGAATCAGTGGGGTCACAGGAAAAGAGACAACACAAGAAATAAGAGTTGGCTAGGACAGTTTTTCCACCATAAGATTTTCAAAGACAATGTCAAGGTCTTCAAATTATTTTAAGTATTCTTTTTTTCCTATTTTATTTTAATTGAAGGATAATTGCTTTACAATGCTGTGTTAGTTTCTGCTGTACAACAGTGCAAAGCAGCTATAACTGTACATATACCCCCTCTCTGTTGATCCTCCCACCCCTGCAGGTCATCACAGAGCATGGAGCCGAGCTCCCTGTGCTATTCAGCAGCTTCCCTCTAGCTAGCTATCTGTATTTTACACATGGGAGTGTATATGTGTCAATGCTACTCTCTCAATTCATCACGCCCTCTCCTACCCCTGCTGTGTTCACAATTCCATTCTCTGTGTTTGCCTCTCTTTTCCTACCCTGCAGATAGGTTCGTCTGTGCCATTTCTCTAGGGGGAATCATGCATGCCACCCAAGCTCTACACCTTAGGAATACTGAGACGTGTCTTTGTTTGAGATGGAGGTATGTGGAAGTTTTGTGAAACTAATGTAAAGGCATATCTGAGGCTGACCATATACCTTGATTGGCAATGCTGCATATAGTAAAACTGAAAAAGAGAATTATTACTTTTAAAATATTATTCTAAATTTACCTTTGCCAGCAATGAAAGTAAAGAGTTAAATACTACCTGACTTTGGTAGTGAAAGGAGTGGAAAAGCTTGAGGAAGGGACCTGATGCTCTCGCAGCCCTGCACCCACCCATTTTCCCTTCCCCTGCACTCACTCCACCAGAGTTCACCTGCCCAGAGAAACGGAAGATGAACTTTTGTGGTGTCTGTCTAGTAGTCTTGAGAGAGAGCAGGGCACTTAGAAAAGAAGTAGTGGGATTGCAGCGGTCAGTAAACCCATTGTGGGCTGAGAAGTACTTACGGATGGGGGCAGTGTGCAGCGGTCAGTACCCATTGTGGGTGAATGAGTGTCCCCACGCAAGGTTCTGGGAAGGACTCCAGATAGGCCATGTAAGGAATAGTAAAATCAACTTCATCCTTCTTAGTGCTAGAATTTTTCAACAGAAGGGCTCCTAAAGAATCAGTGGGGTCACAGGAAAAGAGACAACACAAGAAATAAGAGTTGGCTAGGACAGTTTTTCCACCATAAGATTTTCAAAGACAATGTCAAGGTCTTCAAATTATTTTAAGTATTCTTTTTTTCCTATTTTATTTTAATTGAAGGATAATTGCTTTACAATGCTGTGTTAGTTTCTGCTGTACAACAGTGCAAAGCAGCTATAACTGTACATATACCCCCTTCTCTGTTGATCCTCCCACCCCTGCAGGTCATCACAGAGCATGGAGCCGAGCTCCCTGTGCTATTCAGCAGCTTCCCTCTAGCTAGCTATCTGTATTTTACACATGGGAGTGTATATGTGTCAATGCTACTCTCTCAATTCATCACGCCCTCTCCTACCCCTGCTGTGTTCACAATTCCATTCTCTGTGTTTGCCTCTCTTTTCCTACCCTGCAGATAGGTTCGTCTGTGCCATTTCTCTAGGGGGAATCATGCATGCCACCCAAGCTCTACACCTTAGGAATACTGAGACGTGTCTTTGTTTGAGATGGAGGTATGTGGAAGTTTTGTGAAACTAATGTAAAGGCATATCTGAGGCTGACCATATACCTTGATTGGCAATGCTGCATATAGTAAAACTGAAAAAGAGAATTATTACTTTTAAAATATTATTCTAAATTTACCTTTGCCAGCAATGAAAGTAAAGAGTTAAATACTACCTGACTTTGGTAGTGAAAGGAGTGGAAAAGCTTGAGGAAGGGACCTGATGCTCTCGCAGCCCTGCACCCACCCATTTTCCCTTCCCCTGCACTCACTCCACCAGAGTTCACCTGCCCAGAGAAACGGAAGATGAACTTTTGTGGTGTCTGTCTAGGAGTCTTGAGAGAGAGCAGGGCACTTAGAGAAACATATCCTAACTTGCTTACAGGTGCAGGAGAAGCTTAGAGAGACCACTGATGGGGTGAACCATCAATCAAGAGTGACTCCTTTTGGTTCCATCAAGAGTTAATCAAAGGAAATGCCCACCACCTCTTCTCTCTTCAGTTGTGGCCAACTACTTCCCTCTCTGATCCTCCTATGTGTGTGTGTATGCTAAGGCACTTCAGCCATGTCCAGTTCTTTGCAAACCTATGGACCATAGCCCACCAGGCTCTCTGTCCATGGCATTATCCAGGCAAGAATACTGGAGTGGGTAGCCTTGCCCTCCTCCAGGGGATCCTCCCAACCCAGGGATCTCTTACATCTCCTGCATTGGCAGGTGAGTTCTTTATCCCTAGCACCACTTGGGTAGCCCCATCCTCCCTAAAGATGCTTAAGCATCACTCCCTAAGCCACAATAAGACCCAGACTCACCGGTTGTGCTTATGAGCATGAAGAGACAGCACTTCATGGCAGGGTGGGATCTTGACAAATCAGGTCAAACTGTCAGCTGTCTCAATCTTTAGTCCAAGTATCCTCGGCAAGAACATCCAGGGGAGAAATATTACTTTGGAGAGCAGGGACGAAGCAATGCTTTTATAGTAGTCTTCAGACTAGCCCTTATCAAAATGCAGTTTCATAAGAGTCAGCTAGGAGCTGTCTCTGATGTGAGTGAAAGAGAAAGGAGCAGACAAATCCAGCCCCTGGTGCCTCTTCTCCAGCCCTAAAAATGTCAGGAATCTGCTGACATTCCCTCCCCTCTCTGTGACATAGGCTTTCTTTGTTGTCCCTCTTCCCTTTATGACTGTGCACCTCTCTCCCTGCTCTCACTTGTCATCTCTGTTTCCAGAAGTGTTCTTCAACCTCTCTCAGAGATTCATCAAACACTGGCATATGAAATAAATTTAACAAGGCATCCTCCCCTCCCCATTTTAGTGCTGCTGCTGCTTGGTCTTCATGGAAGTTAGCAACAAAGGGACTTGGAACTGAGTCTCCAGATTTCCTCTGATGCCAGGGAAAAACTGGTGTCAGGCTAGGAGTCTTGAGAGAGAGCAGGGCACTTAGAGAAACATATCCTAACTTGCTTACAGGTGCAGGAGAAGCTTAGAGAGACCACTGATGGGGTGAACCATCAATCAAGAGTGACTCCTTTTGGTTCCATCAAGAGTTAATCAAAGGAAATGCCCACCACCTCTTCTCTCTTCAGTTGTGGCCAACTACTTCCCTCTCTGATCCTCCTATGTGTGTGTGTATGCTAAGGCACTTCAGCCATGTCCAGTTCTTTGCAAACCTATGGACCATAGCCCACCAGGCTCTCTGTCCATGGCATTCTCCAGGCAAGAATACTGGAGTGGGTAGCCTTGCCCTCCTCCAGGGGATCCTCCCAACCCAGGGATCTCTTACATCTCCTGCATTGGCAGGTGAGTTCTTTATCCCTAGCACCACTTGGGTAGCCCCATCCTCCCTAAAGATGCTTAAGCATCACTCCCTAAGCCACAATAAGACCCAGACTCACCGGTTGTGCTTATGAGCATGAAGAGACAGCACTTCATGGCAGGGTGGGATCTTGACAAATCAGGTCAAACTGTCAGCTGTCTCAATCTTTAGTCCAAGTATCCTCGGCAAGAACATCCAGGGGGAAATATTACTTTGGAGAGCAGGGACGAAGCAATGCTTTTATAGTAGTCTTCAGACTAGCCCTTATCAAAATGCAGTTTCATAAGGGTCAGCTAGGAGCTGTCTCTGATGTGAGTGAAAGAGAAAGGAGCAGACAAATCCAGCCCCTGGTGCCTCTTCTCCAGCCCTAAAAATGTCAGGAATCTGCTGACATTCCCTCCCCTCTCTGTGACATAGGCTTTCTTTGTTGTCCCCTCTTCCCTTTATGACTGTGCACCTCTCTCCCTGCTCTCACTTGTCATCTCTGTTTCCAGAAGTGTTCTTCAACCTCTCTCAGAGATTCATCAAACACTGGCATATGAAATAAATTTAACAAGGCATCCTCCCCTCCCCATTTTAGTGCTGCTGCTGCTTGGTCTTCATGGAAGTTAGCAACAAAGGGGACTTGGAACTGAGTCTCCAGATTTCCTCTGACATGTTGAATTATAACTGTGCTCCCAGAAAACAGTGGTGGGTGAAAAAGTTTGGGAAATTCTGTATTCTGAGAAATGACGCTTCTTCGCCCTGCGTTTGAAGAGAGACTGTTCCGCACTTTCTCATGGCTCCCAGAAGACTTTGGATGACTCCTTTGTTGACCTGTGACAAATCAATCACAGATCTTTCCCCCTTTGCCTGAGCCCACTGACACAGGCAGACATCGACCCTCCAATTCCCCAGTTTTTTTTCTCATCACTGATAAGCTGAGCTTACAGTGGTTCCCCCAAACTTACAACGAATCAACTACAACTAGAGATGAACACTTCCTGTTCAACTGACTGAGAATTCTCTGACTGTAAAACAACCTCAACTCTTCATCTCCCCAGCTGTGACTTGTGTATATCTCCCTACAAAACTCTTAAGATAAAATCAATCTGCCGAGACACTCTGATCTTCAGATCTGGGATGTTCATTTTATTGCAATAGCTGAATAAAATCAATCTCCTTACCTCTTTAGTTTTTGTGCTGGACACTTGTTACTGTTTTTAAATATGCCCCATTATTTTTAGCTTCCCTGGTGGCTCAGGCAGTGCAGAATCAGTCTGCAATTCAGGAGATCTGGGTTCAATCCCTGGAGAAGAGAGTGGCTACCCACTCCAGTATTCTTGCCTGGAGAATTCCATGGACAGAGGAGCCTGCTGGGCTCCAGTCCATAGGGTCTCAAAGGGTAGGATACAACTGAAGCAACTTTTCACACTCCTGTGGCCTTTTTAACTGCCTCCAGAGATGCAGTTCTCAAGGGTCCTAGACTTCTCAAAAACTTGTCCCCAGCCCTAAATGTCAGGAATCTGTGACTTTCCCCCCACATAGGCTTTCTTTGTTGTCCCTCTTCCCTTTATGACTGTGCACCTCTCTCCCTGCTCTCACTTGTCATCTCTGTTTCCAGAAGTGTTCTTCAACCTCTCTCAGAGATTCATCAAACACTGGCATATGAAATAAATTTAACAAGGCATCCTCCCCTCCCCATTTTAGTGCTGCTGCTGCTTGGTCTTCATGGAAGTTAGCAACAAAGGGGACTTGGAACTGAGTCTCCAGATTTCCTCTGACATGTTGAATTATAACTGTGCTCCCAGAAAACAGTGGTGGGTGAAAAAGTTTGGGAAATTCTGTATTCTGAGAAATGACGCTTCTTCGCCCTGCGTTTGAAGAGAGACTGTTCCGCACTTTCTCATGGCTCCCAGAAGACTTTGGATGACTCCTTTGTTGACCTGTGACAAATCAATCACAGATCTTTCCCCCTTTGCCTGAGCCCACTGACACAGGCAGACATCGACCCTCCAATTCCCCAGTTTTTTTTCTCATCACTGATAAGCTGAGCTTACAGTGGTTCCCCCAAACTTACAACGAATCAACTACAACTAGAGATGAACACTTCCTGTTCAACTGACTGAGAATTCTCTGACTGTAAAACAACCTCAACTCTTCATCTCCCCAGCTGTGACTTGTGTATATCTCCCTACAAAGTTCTTAAGATAAAATCAATCTGCCGAGACACTCTGATCTTCAGATCTGGGATGTTCATTTTATTGCAATAGCTGAATAAAATCAATCTCCTTACCTCTTTAGTTTTTGTGCTGGACACTTGTTACTGTTTTTAAATATGCCCCATTATTTTTAGCTTCCCTGGTGGCTCAGGCAGTGCAGAATCAGTCTGCAATTCAGGAGATCTGGGTTCAATCCCTGGAGAAGAGAGTGGCTACCCACTCCAGTATTCTTGCCTGGAGAATTCCATGGACAGAGGAGCCTGCTGGGCTCCAGTCCATAGGGTCTCAAAGGGTAGGATACAACTGAAGCAACTTTTCACACTCCTTTTTATAAGTGAGCCTTAACTTTCAGACTGCCTCCCCAGAGATAGTGTAACAAATGGTGTGTTCAATAATGGTTATTTGTCTACAGTTTTCTTGTGTTGCCTTTTTCTAACTTTGGTATCAAGATAATGCTGACCTTGTAAGAATGAGTTTGGAAATGTTCTCTGTTCTTCAGTTTTTGAAGTTTGAGAAGGGTCTGAACATTTGGTAGAATTCTCCAGTGAAGCTGCCTGGTCCTTGGGTTTTTCTGTCTTGAGAGGCTTTTGATCTGATTCAATCTCTTTACTCATTATTGGTCTATTTAGATATTCTGTTTATAAAGTACTTAGAACAGTGAATTCTAATGGTAAATAGTGAAGTGAAAGTTGCTCAGTTGTGTCTGACTCTTCGCAAGCCATGGAGTTCTCCAGGTAAGACTACTGGAGTGGGTAACCATTCCCTTCTCTAGGGGATCTTCCCAACCCAGGGATCGAACCTAGGTCTTCTGCATTGCAGGTGGATTCTTTGCTGCCTGAGCCACAAGGGAACTATACAAATACTTGTTAAATAAAATAACTATAACCTTAGGATCCCCATGTTTTCCAGGCTTCTGGGGATACCTTTTAATGTTTATGCCCAAATATTGCTTTAAGTCTTTAAATCTTTATGAAATTTCCATGTTTGTTTATATCAGTGAAGAACATAGAGTGAGCAGTCAAGCTCTTAGGGTTCAGTTCCTGACTGCAGGACTTTCTAGCTGCCTTGTCCTGATAAGAAGACATCTAACCTCTTTAAGCCTTAGTATTCTAATCTATACAATGGGTGGAATGTTGGTACCTACTTCATAGGATAGGCACCTAGGTTGCTCCCAAGTTTTGGCAGGTATAAATAAAGCTGCTATAAACATCCATGGGCTTTTTTTTTTTTTTTAAGGTTGAGATACGTTTTCAAGTCCTCTGAGTGAATAGCAAGGAGTATGATCACTGGATCATATGGTGAGAATATGTTTAGAAAGTTTCCACACTTAAGATAGAGTATAAATTTTAAAAAAAGTGACTAGACTGATTAACTCAGAGTAAATGAGTATTTTTAAGACAAATAAAGACTTTTATATTTGCATGTTTTTCAACAAAGCAGACATTCTTACTTGACTTTTAAATGGAAGGTTAAAATCATAGCCAAGATAGTAAATATCTTAGTATTTTTTATTAAAATTTTTTAAAATTTTATTTGTTTATTATTTATTTTTGGCTATTCTGGGTTTTCACTGCTGCCACAGGCTCTTCTCTAGTTGCAGGGAGCAGGGGCCACTCTCTTGTTGAGGTGAGCAGACTTCTTGTTGCAGTGACTTCTCTTGTAGAACTCAAGCTCTAGGCCACACAGGCTTCAGCAGTTGTGGCACATGGGCTCAATAGTTGTGGCTCTGAGACTCTAGAGCACAGGTTCAATAGTTGTGGCTCATAGACTTAGTTGCTCTGCAGCATGTGGAATCTTTCCTGATCAGGGATCGAACCTGTGTCTCCTGCATTGGCAGGAGAACTCTTTACCACTGAGCCACCAGGGAAGCCCTATCTTATACATTTTTAAAGGTCTTTTAAAATTTGATTTTGATACTAAAGTCACTTGCCATGAAAATAAAATAATTATAATAATGTTCATTTAAATATAGAATTAAGATTGCTAGGGAAACAAAGAGACTTCTGTTTGTCTTATTGAAGCAAGTATTCTTAGATAAATTCATCTTGAGTATACCCTGAAATTATTGGCTTGTTAATGGGAAAACTAATAGATTATGGAGTGTACCAAATTGAAGTGAAGTTACTTCTCTCCAGCTTATATATCCCATGTGAAAAACTTCTACAAAGTGGGTGCTCGGGTTCAGTTCCTGACTGCAGGACTTTCTAGCTGCCTTGTCCTGATAAGAAGACATCTAACCTCTTTAAGCCTTAGTATTCTAATCTATACAATGGGTGGAATGTTGGTACCTACTTCATAGGATAGGCACCTAGGTTGCTCCCAAGTTTTGGCAGGTATAAATAAAGCTGCTATAAACATCCATGGGCTTTTTTTTTTTTTTTTTAAGGTTGAGATACGTTTTCAAGTCCTCTGAGTGAATAGCAAGGAGTATGATCACTGGATCATATGGTGAGAATATGTTTAGAAAGTTTCCACACTTAAGATAGAGTATAAATTTTAAAAAAAGTGACTAGACTGATTAACTCAGAGTAAATATTTTCAAGACAAATAAAGACTTTTATATTTGCATGTTTTTCAACAAAGCAGACATTCTTACTTGACTTTTAAATGGAAGGTTAAAATCATAGCCAAGATAGTAAATATCTTAGTATTTTTTATTAAAATTTTTTAAAATTTTATTTGTTTATTATTTATTTTTGGCTATTCTGGGTTTTCACTGCTGCCACAGGCTCTTCTCTAGTTGCAGGGAGCAGGGGCCACTCTCTTGTTGAGGTGAGCAGACTTCTTGTTGCAGTGACTTCTTTTGTGGAGCTCAGGCCCTAGGGCACACGGGCTTTAGTAATTGTGACACAAGGGCTCAATAATTGTGGCTCTGAGACTCTAGAGCACAGGTTCAATAGTTGTGGCTCATGGCCTTATTTACTCTACAACATGCAGGCTCTTCCCGGATTAGGGATTGAACCTGTGTCTCCTGCATTGACAGGCAAACTCTTTATCACTGAGCCACCAGGGAAGCCCTATCTTATACATTTTTAAAGGTCTTTTAAAATTTGATTTTGATACTAAAGTCACTTGCCATGAAAATAAAATAATTATAATAATGTTCATTTAAATATAGAATTAAGATTGCTAGGGAAACAAAGAGACTTCTGTTTGTCTTATTGAAGCAAGTATTCTTAGATAAATTCATCTTGAGTATACCCTGAAATTATTGGCTTGTTAATGGGAAAACTAATAGATTATGGAGTGTACCAAATTGAAGTGAAGTTACTTCTCTCCAGCTTATATATCCCATGTGAAAAAATTTACATGAGTAGCTAAACTTCCAAGTACAAATACTGCTTTATTTTTACATACCATAGGAGGTCCTAATCATGAAGCTGGCAGTTGAGGGCCATCTCAGAGGTTTCAGAGCAATTGATAAGTAAATTAAATGTGTGTTATGTAATGAGACATAGCAAGCAAAAAAAAAAAAGTTTCCTAATCTCAGACTGTTATCTCTTTACATTGCCTATTTTTGCTATGAAATATTATATCTTCCTGGACTTTATTGAATCATGAATTAGGTATTTATTTGTAGTAAATATATTTTGGTAAGAGATACCTCTTCTGATTGTACAACATGGATTTTGATTTTAAAGTGTAGCACACTCTCATGGGCCTTTTAATGTTTTTCTTTGATTACACTTTGGAAGCAGACTTTTGTTTTCCATCTGTCCATCCTTGGACCAATTTTGTTTTCCTGTGGCATTTACATTGTATTATTTTCTTTAGTCACTGTTTGTTTTCTGTTCACCAATGAGAATGAATACACTGGGAAGAAAGGTTTTAGCTGTTTTCTTCCCTGCTGTATCTTTAATGGATAATACAGCAATATTAAGACCTCAGGACTGCTCTCTACAAATGTGCCTTCCAGAGGTATAGAAAGGGATAGAAAATCGGTAGGAGGAGTATGTATCTTGCTATACCTTCCTCTTCTAGAATTCTGTCCCAAGGAGATGGTATGAGGAGGTAGGGACTTTGGAAGGTTTAGATGAGATCATAAAGGTGGAGCCCCCATGATGGAATTAGTGGTCTTACAAGTAAGAGATACTGTTACTGAATGCAAGACTCTATTCCCAACACACAGTGAAGTTACTACCAAAACATTGGAGTTTGGAGAAGAGAAAAGTTTATTGCAGGGACATGCAAGGAAACACGTGACTTATGCCTTAAAAATCCCAAGCTCCCTGAAAACTTTCAGGAAAGCCCTTTTATAAGAAAGATGAGGGAGGGACATGATTAGTCATTGCAAGCATCTTGGTGTCAGAGCCTTTGTTCTTAAGGTAAGGTTGTGGTCAGGTCAACATGTTCCAGTAAATCTCCATGAAAACAAGTGCTATCCTCTTTTCTGACAAGAAGGGGGAATGTCTCAAGGCTCTACTCTCTCCCTCCAGTGTCCAGGCCCTGGCTAAGAAGAGGAAGTCCCTGTGCAGGAGGGTTACCTGGAGCATTCATCCAGCACCCAGTCTACATCTCCCTACCATTACCCATGCCCAGCTAATGAGGCCGATTCACCTGACTCCCTCAGGACCAGATCCCCAGATCCTGTCCAGCTGTCATCACTGAGGGCACCAGGCACCCAGGACCCACCAGTCTCTCAGACTCCTCAGACCACCCAAAGTAGGGGGTGAGGTCCCGTGGACCCACATAGACAGCCTCTGCCATTAGGTGATGGAGGAAGTGATGGGAGAGAGATCCCCCAGCCAATAGGCAGCCATAGTGAGGGATGCGGAGCTCTGCAGGACACAGCCCCCAGCCTGTCTGCCCCAGCCACCCCAGCTTACCTACCCGCTCAAAGTGGGAGGGCTCGGGGAGAAGGTCTTGACTCATTCCTTACCGAACTCTCTGCTGGGAGAACCACGACTCAGCCAAACACTGGACAAGGGAAACTTTCATCCACCAGATGAAGGGTCTCCTTCTAATGATCTCATAGTAATGGTTGCTTGGCAACAAGGCAACAGCTGTGTGCTACTGGCTACATGCCACTCACCCCTATTACAATATCAGAGTCAGCTCTCTCACACATGTGAGGATACAAGACAGCAGCTGTCTACAAGCCAGAAAGTGGGCCCCCACTCCCTCTTCTGTCACCTCGATCTTAGACTTTCCAGCCTCAGAAACTGTGACTAATTCATGTCTATTATTTAAGCCACCTTATTGTGGTTTTCTGGTTATAGAGCGCTAAGATAACACCCATCCATCACTGTATTATGCTATCCTACTGGGGTTACAAACATGTTTACCTTTCAGACTTCCCCTATTCCAATGCCTTTGTGCTTAGACCATATTGTTTCTCTTTTCCTGTATGTGCATGCTAAGCTGCTTAAGTCTTGTCTGATTCTTTGCGACCCTATGGACTGTAGCCCACCAGGCTCCTCTGTCCATGTGGATTTTCCAAGCAACAATACTGGAGTGGGTTGCCATGTCCTCCTCCAGGGTATCTTCCTGACCGAGGAATTGAACCCTCATCTCTCATGTCTCCTGCATTGGTAGAAATGTCTTTACTACTGGTGCCACCTGGGAAGCCCCTTTTTTGCTTGATTAATATCACATACACATAGACATCACATGTTGGGATCTGTACTCCTGGTCAGCCTCTAAATGATCCAGGGAACTACAAAAAGTTGGGGGAAATGATGTCGAACAGCTAAAGGGGGATGTCTGTGCTTGCTCTCTGGATAAGGCTGAAGAGAACAGAGAATGGCCTCCATGTAGCCTAGACGGTTATGACCTTAGGGTAATAGATCCGTTTCCCACAAACTTATCTACATTTGTACTTTTCCTGATTATACTTCAAAATGGTGCATACTTTGGACTGGAGTTTGAGGCGGGCTGTCTAGTGTGGGAGAGGGGTATAGACTGCTGGCAGGAATCCTGCTGACTGGAACAATAAAATTCCAGATGGAAAACAAGAATTTCTTGGAGGATAAAAGAAATCAGTAGGCGAAACCTTAGAAAAGTTAGGATCTGTTGTTTTTTAAAACATTCTCGGGTTTCCCTGGTGGTCCAGTTTGTAAAGACACCACCTTTCAGTGCAAGGGACACCGGTTCAATCCCTGGCCTGGGAGGATCCCACGTGCCGCGGAGCGGCTGGACCTATGTGTTCAATTACCAAGTCAGAGCTCTGGGGTGCATGTGCCCAGAGCCAATGCTCTGTGGCGACAGAGGCCACTGTGATGGGAAGCCCACACGGGCCAAAGAACAAAGAAAATAGATAAATGAAAAACCAATAGAACTGGCAAAAAAAAAAAAAAAACCATTCTCCATCTAGTCTACCCCCTAACCCAGTCTCGCAGAGTTTCAGGTAGATAAAAGTGAAGGAAGAGAAAGAAGGCGCTACAGTTGCAAAGACTTCGGAAAAGAGACAGCTGGGAAGGGAGGTTCCCCAGGGCGGGGACATGCGTTAGAAGAATCAACGCAATCCTGTAAAGCAATTATCCTCTCAATAAATAAATAAATATACAAAAAAATAAATAAAGACAGCCAGAGCTTCATCTCAGCCTCATGATGAACTAGTCCTGTGACTGAGCAGTTGATTTGAACGGGTCTCCATTTCAGGGTCATTATCTGTGTAACAATGGAATGGGAACAGATTGACAACCCTATTCACCTCTATAGCCTCAACATCTAGATAGTCTGGCTTATAGCAGATGAATAGTAATTTAGTTTGATGAAACTGAAGAAATGACTAAATACTTTTCAAATTCCATCTTTATATAATGGTTCAATGCTAAGTCCACCACCTTAGCAGCCAGATTGAAGAGAAAGTGCATAAAAAACAACTAACGACATTTAGGGACTTCCCTGGTAGTCCAGTGGTTAAGACTCCATGCTCCCAGGGGGCTTGCGTTCAATTCCTGGTCAAGGGAACTAGATGCCATGTGCCACGACTAAGACCCAGCACAGCCAAATAAGTAAATAAATAAAGTTATTTTAAAAAACAACCGGGGCTTCCCCTGGTGGTCCAGTGGGTAAGGACACCGCCTTGCAGTGAAAGGGGCGCCTGTTCGATCCCTGGCCTGAGAAGATCCCACATGCCACAGAGTGGCTGGACTGATGTGTCCAATCACTGAGTCGGAGCTCTGGAACGCATGCGCCCAGAGCTGGTGCTCTGCAACGACAGACGCCACCGCAATGGGAGGCCCACAGGAGCCAAAGAACGAAGATGAATGAAAATAGAGAAATGAAAGACCAATGCCCACTCACCTCCCTCCCCAACCCGATCCCTGCCCAAAGTAAATAAATAAATAAATCTTTAAAAAAAAAAACAAAAACAACTAATGACATTTGAACCTATCAGATGCAGGAGAGAATGATTTTATTTAGGTGGTGTTTTCAGAATGGGAGGAAGGTGAAACTGATTAGTATGGAGGGTCATGAAGAGACAAAGTTGTTCAGTTGGAAGCGATGGTCTGCTCAATCCAGCTCACATAATTGCACACCTTGGTGTAGACGCCAGGCTTGTTTTTCTGAGCACAGCCATAGCCCCAAGAGACAATGCCTTGGAGCGTTCCACTGCAGACCACAGGGCCGCCGGAGTCACCCTGGGCGAGAAGGAAGAGCCAGTTAGAACTCACAGCTCTGCCCAGAAGGGCGAAAGTCTCAAAGGTATTCCACCTTTCCCTGGGAACCACGTTTCCAGGCTACGAATCCTCCATGAAGCCCCTTTCTTTCCCTGGAAAGCCAACCCTCATTCTCTACCTTGTACCCCTGTTCTTTCTCCTCCCTCCTTCTAGCTCTCCCTTTCCTCAGCTGCAGGTCTCTAGGGCCATGAAGAGAGGAGGAATGGGCAGTGCACTGATGCCCAGAGTGCCAGGCTCCTTTTAAACTTCCCTGCTACTATGGCCCTGCTCGGAAGGACACCTGAATTTCCTATTGGCACATGGTCTGTCTTCCCCCCTCTGAAACGTCACCATTAATATGGCAAAAAGAAAACTTGTTGATCCCAAATCTATCCTCAGCCCTCATAGTCAGTTACAGAGACAGCTTCTCACTGTTCTCAATGTTTCCTGAGTTTCAGGAACTGGGAAATGCAGAGACTGAGCTGAGAGGAGAAGGAGGCCCAGCAGCTCACCTGGCAGGAGTCCTTTCCGCCCTCCAGGTAGCCCGCACAGAACATGTTGCTGGTGATCTCGCCTGGGTAGGAGCTTTCACAAGAACTGGTAGACAGGATGGGAGCCTTCAGGCACTGCAGGACATCAGGGTAGCTGGCTGTTGGGTGCAAGATTTAAAAAAGATTACTCATATGACCTGGGAAATGTCTTTCTCAGTACCGCTCCTCCTCTTCCCAATATTCCCATTCCTTCCCTCCGGTTACCAGTAACGTCTATTTTGGAAGAGCAACCATTATCTGGAGGTTAATGGTCTTACTCAACAAATTGTTGTGTCTCTAACACTAGTATCAGTGACCATATATCTTAAATCTAGAGACTTTATTTCTGAAGCAGGACTGTATTTTGAGAAGTTTCATCCTCAGCCTTTTCTTTCTTTGGTTGTCTGAAAATCCCCAATTATACACCAGTTGTACACCTGGCAGTGTTACTATAGTTCTTTTTTGTCATGTTATCAAGCAGAGGACTCTTAAGCTTTTCAATGAAGACAGCACAGAACCCCACTCTCCTCTGGGAACACTGCCTTGAGGTGCCTGTTAGCTGGTTAGCTAGGGCTAACCAACCCCGCACCCAATTTTCACCTCTAGGATTCTCAGATTTGGTGACTGTGTTCCGGGTGAGACTTACTGCCACTACTTTTGGTGTTGCCCCAGCCAGAGATGAGACACTCGGTGCCAGCAGACGCACAAGATGTTGGCAGAGAGATAGAGGCCACTCGGGCATTGAGAGTGGCAGCTGTTTTCAGTTTAATCAGCATGATGTCGTTATTCAAGGTGTACGAGTTGTAGTTGGGATGGACGATGCTCTTGGATGCACTGATGAATTGCTCGTTGCCCTCAACGACGTTAATGTTGTATTCTCCCAGACGCACCTGGATACTCCTGCATCAAAGGATGACAAGTTCGCTAAGACTCCAGTGTGAGCTCCTCCCCATTCCAGGGCAGCCCAGCCTTGAACATAACCACAGACCGAAGGCCCTTGCAGCACTCTGTCTCTCTCTCTCTCTTTTTCACACACACACAGGTTATACTTAGTTCTAACACATATGATGCAAAGTAGAGTATTCCTTAGATAGGTATCAGTTCGAGGCCAGATTCACACCTTGTTAGATTCATTAGGTATAGGAATGGGAACCAAATGATGCCCACAATATAGGAGATGAAAAGGCAATTGATGCTGATTAATCTGTTTGAAATTATCCATTACTGTAGGTAGATGTGGCAGGCCTCAGAGCTGTGACTGAATATTTAGCATACAGAATGAGCTGTGATTAGATTGTACTGTATATTTTCTTTGTTTTGTTACTTCCATATGCCTTTCTTCTCCTGGTTGAGCCATAAAGATTAGCGCTCTTAAGGTGTATGTGTGTTTACTCAGTTGTGTCAGACTTTTTGCAACCCCATGGACTGCAGTCTGCCAGGCTCCAATTTCCGTGGGATCCTCCAGGCAAGAATACTGGAGTGGGTTGAAAGCAATCCCCAAATTATACACCAGTTGTACACCTGGCAGTGTTACTATAGTTCTTTTTTGTCATGTTATCAAGCAGAGGACTCTTAAGCTTTTCAATGAAGACAGCACAGAACCCCACTCTCCTCTGGGAACACTGCCTTGAGGTGCCTGTTAGCTGGTTAGCTAGGGCTAACCAACCCCGCACCCAATTTTCACCTCTAGGATTCTCAGATTTGGTGACTGTGTTCCGGGTGAGACTTACTGCCACTACTTTTGGTGTTGCCCCAGCCAGAGATGAGACACTCGGTGCCAGCAGACGCACAAGATGTTGGCAGAGAGATAGAGGCCACTCGGGCATTGAGAGTGGCAGCTGTTTTCAGTTTAATCAGCATGATGTCGTTATTCAAGGTGTACGAGTTGTAGTTGGGATGGACGATGCTCTTGGATGCACTGATGAATTGCTCGTTGCCCTCAACGACGTTAATGTTGTATTCTCCCAGACGCACCTGGATACTCCTGCATCAAAGGATGACAAGTTCGCTAAGACTCCAGTGTGAGCTCCTCCCCATTCCAGGGCAGCCCAGCCTTGAACATAACCACAGACCGAAGGCCCTTGCAGCACTCTGTCTCTCTCTCTCTCTTTTTCACACACACACAGGTTATACTTAGTTCTAACACATATGATGCAAAGTAGAGTATTCCTTAGATAGGTATCAGTTCGAGGCCAGATTCACACCTTGTTAGATTCATTAGGTATAGGAATGGGAACCAAATGATGCCCACAATATAGGAGATGAAAAGGCAATTGATGCTGATTAATCTGTTTGAAATTATCCATTACTGTAGGTAGATGTGGCAGGCCTCAGAGCTGTGACTGAATATTTAGCATACAGAATGAGCTGTGATTAGATTGTACTGTATATTTTCTTTGTTTTGTTACTTCCATATGCCTTTCTTCTCCTGGTTGAGCCATAAAGATTAGCGCTCTTAAGGTGTATGTGTGTTTACTCAGTTGTGTCAGACTTTTTGCAACCCCATGGACTGCAGTCTGCCAGGCTCCAATTTCCGTGGGATCCTCCAGGCAAGAATACTGGAGTGGGTTGCCATTTCCTACTCCAGGGGATCTTTGTAACCCAAGGATTAAACTCTCATCTCCTGCATCTCCTGCATTGGCAGGGGAATTCACCACTGAGCCACCTGGGAAAGAGCTGTGTTAAGGTACTCTAGGTGTATTTAACTACTCAGTATTTTTCTTCCTATGTCTTTATTGCTCTCAGTTGGAAGCCCTCAATGCATACAATGTCTGGTGCGGGCGGATAATGAGGTCTTGGGCTCTGAATGCTTCCCTGAAGCATAACTCTCTACTTTACCCTGACTGTGCTTTGGCAGGGTTGGGGATGACCTGACTGCAGAGAACAGTGCTGTGAGTATTGGTTACTTACGACTTGTAGCAGTGACCCGCGGACACCACCCACTGGCTGTTGATGAGGGAGCCCCCACAGAAGTGGTAGCCAGAGTTCAGGGACACCTGGTAGGGGACGGTATTCTCCCCACAGCTGTAACCCCCGACGATCTTGTCGTCATCGTCCACGGGGAAAGCAACTAACGGAGAAAAGTTGGAAACTCTCTGTAAAACTGGTCTATTGTGGAATTTCTACTCAGCAGCAAGGTTTTACAGATGAACCAGGAAAAGAATAAGTCAAGCTCTCTTGTTATGCATAATTAGGAATCAGTGACTTTAATATAATTGTTTTCATAATCTTATTCTAGCCCATATGCTTCTTACACAACTATAATTATCTAACTTTCAGTTTTTTAGGTTTTAAATTTGATCAATATGGCTTTTTTCATATATAACAGTATATACACACAAATAAGAGACCTCTTACATAATAAGTGCCTTGAAGCCCACTACCTAAGGATATAAAGAATACTTTTTACACAAAAACCTGCTGAAAAGAGGCTTAAACATGTATTCAATAAGTTTTTGCAGTCACCCTCAGGGTAAATACCACATGAAGTAACAGAAAAGAACCTTTTAAATGCCATCTGAGAATGTTCTGACCTGGAAGAAATGGAGAGTTTTATACTTTTGTTCCCTCAGTATCTACCTGGTTCTTGTCTTGATGTTCATCAGATGGCTTCATAGAATATGAGAGGTTTGTCTCTCCAACACTTCCCTTCATCCCAGTTGTCTGTCTAACATTTTAAAGTGATCCAATATTGTGAAGTCGGGACTACTGAGTTGTTTTGTTTTCTAAGGACTCCGTCTCTGGGACTATCACATGTACCTTATTGTTTATATATTTTAAAGTAATTTTAGGAAAGACATTTCCAGGTATATAGATAAGTGAAGTAGATTTACAACTATGCAATCTGGAAAAATAATATAGTAGGTATGAGCTGTGTAGACATTAGTAGTATAAGAGAGGTATAATAATTTTCTATTTCTTGTCATGATTGCATGCCATGTCATACTATATCAGAGAGATATCATTAGCCAAGATGTGATAAAATCCAGACTATAGCTTTTATTCAAGAGAAATAGAGTATCTTTGCCTATTAAGAGCCCTCTTAAGATGTTCGTCAGGAGAATGGAGACTCTGATGCTCAGAGCCTCTTCAAGGATCACAAGATGGCTCATTAGTCCCAATTATTAAATGCAAATCCTTAGAAAGGACAAAACACCATTTCCTTAATGAAGACTATCATTTCTTTTTCACAATTGCTTCATAGATAGTACCTTGATGGTCAAGTCAAATTCTTCCTCTTAATATTTTCTACACTGATCATCTTTGCCCCCCATCATCTTCTCCAGCAAATGAGACTTGGTTATCTACAGACATATTCACCATACGCTGTTGTTTCAACACCTTAAGCCTCTTGCACACAGAGATTATATTCAACATTCATTGCTGTCTTCCAGAGTAGAAAGCACAACCATAAATACACCACAGAAACCTACGATCACGACTCACCAGCAGCTCCCAGGAGAGCCAGAAGGATGCAGGTCTTCATGGTTGCTCACTGGATCTGAACTAGGGACTGGATTTCAGGGGTTCCATCCACAGCTACTTATACCTCCAGGCTTGTCACTGACACCCATGGCCACAGGGCCAGAAATGTGATTTCTCTGGAAACTCAAACATCCAAATTTAGAATTTGGTTCCATGCCACATGGAAGATAATCCAGCATCCAATTTAAACATCCTTCTGTGTCCACTTTTCCAGAAGGTTATGGGAATGGAAGAAATAAGCCCACCTGGTGGACACTGTTCCCCATAATAGTAAAGCAAGTCAGAGTAAGGTCACCAAACAGGGCTACAGGTGGTCTGATTCCCAGACCAAAAAATTAGGTCCTTGGTTGTCTCAAGTGTGACATTTTGTCCTGAAGACTCTCCTAAAAGCTATACCCTAAATGTTTAATTAATATTGCCACACATTCACAATATATAATTGGTTTTGTGGTAGCTCTGGTCTTGTATAACCATGTGAATATTTCATTATCAATAGGAACATGTGTTCCAATGAAAAGAAGAAAATCATTCTGATTTGAAACCAAAACAGGTAGGAGAAAGAATGATCATAATTTATAAGTATCTGGGATTACTATTTATTAGGCATATTTTAAATAACCCATGTTATTTACTAATCCTCATAGCAACCCTTCAAGATGCCTGTTATTATTTCCACTTAACCAATGGGAAACAGAGACACAAAAGTGTGGAGGACTTTACCAAAATGGCAAAGCAAGAATGTGGTAAACTCAAGATTCCATTGCAGGAAATCTGGCTTCAGCAGTTGTGCTCTTAACCAGTGTGTAACACTTCCCTAATCAGTACACCCATATCTAGGGACCACTAAAATATGAAATTCTTGGCCAGTGAAAAGACAGTGAACTTACTGGATTCGTTCTCAACCACTCATTCTTTGCCCCCATCATCTTCTCCAGCAAATGAGACTTGGTTATCTACAGACATATTCACCATACGCTGTTGTTTCAACACCTTAAGCCTCTTGCACACAGAGATTATATTCAACATTCATTGCTGTCTTCCAGAGTAGAAAGCACAACCATAAATACACCACAGAAACCTACGATCACGACTCACCAGCAGCTCCCAGGAGAGCCAGAAGGATGCAGGTCTTCATGGTTGCTCACTGGATCTGAACTAGGGACTGGATTTCAGGGGTTCCATCCACAGCTACTTATACCTCCAGGCTTGTCACTGACACCCATGGCCACAGGGCCAGAAATGTGATTTCTCTGGAAACTCAAACATCCAAATTTAGAATTTGGTTCCATGCCACATGGAAGATAATCCAGCATCCAATTTAAACATCCTTCTGTGTCCACTTTTCCAGAAGGTTATGGGAATGGAAGAAATAAGCCCACCTGGTGGACACTGTTCCCCATAATAGTAAAGCAAGTCAGAGTAAGGTCACCAAACAGGGCTACAGGTGGTCTGATTCCCAGACCAAAAAATTAGGTCCTTGGTTGTCTCAAGTGTGACATTTTGTCCTGAAGACTCTCCTAAAAGCTATACCCTAAATGTTTAATTAATATTGCCACACATTCACAATATATAATTGGTTTTGTGGTAGCTCTGGTCTTGTATAACCATGTGAATATTTCATTATCAATAGGAACATGTGTTCCAATGAAAAGAAGAAAATCATTCTGATTTGAAACCAAAACAGGTAGGAGAAAGAATGATCATAATTTATAAGTATCTGGGATTACTATTTATTAGGCATATTTTAAATAACCCATGTTATTTACTAATCCTCATAGCAACCCTTCAAGATGCCTGTTATTATTTCCACTTAACCAATGGGAAACAGAGACACAAAAGTGTGGAGGACTTTACCAAAATGGCAAAGCAAGAATGTGGTAAACTCAAGATTCCATTGCAGGAAATCTGGCTTCAGCAGTTGTGCTCTTAACCAGTGTGTAACACTTCCCTAATCAGTACACCCATATCTAGGGACCACTAAAATATGAAATTCTTGGCCAGTGAAAAGACAGTGAACTTACTGTGTGCTTACTATATATCAGAAATTTCTTCTGCTATGAAGATGACTTAGTAGAAGACAGAGTTTCTCAGTTCTGGCACTATAGATAATACGAGACCAATACTTTCTGTGGGGTGTTGGTCTGCACACTGTAAGATATTATAAGCATTCCAGGTTTGATCCTTGGGTTGGGAAGATCCCCTGGAGAAGGGCATAGCAACCCACTCCAGTGTTCTTGCCTAGAGAATCTCACGGACAGAGGAGCCTGGCAGGCTACAGTCCATAGGGTCACAGAGAATCAGACATGACTGAAGTGACTTAGCACACAGCACTGGTCTATTGTTACAAGTAGCACTAGTTCTTCTCCCAGTTACAGCAACCAAAATGTCTCCAGACATGGCCAAATGTCCCCTGGGGTGGGGGATGGGGGGGGGTGTTCAAATCGTCCCCAGTGAGAATAACTGAACTAATGAGAAAAGGTGCCAAAGCAGCCTCTAACGCCATGGAAAAGTGCCTTGACTATACTCTATTGTCCCGAGTCAAACCCAGTAACCACTGAATACATGGTACACAAGCAAGGCAGGAAGCTACCATTCACCAATTCCTGAAAATCAAGAAATACTAAGGAGTAAGGGGAGAATCAGGTCCAGAAGGAGGAATGGGGTGTCTTTTCATCCTGTTTAATTATGTCCCATTGTTGACACCTCCATAATTAGGTGTTGGGTGTTGTATAACTCTACGTCACCCCTGAAACTTCTCCCAAACCTCATCAGGGATCTTAACCCCTGTGAAAAACCCAGCATTGTAGAGAAGAGTTTGCATAATAGTTGACTTGTGCACTTCTATATCATAATTTATAAGTATCTGGGATTACTATTTATTAGGCATATTTTAAATAACCCATGTTATTTACTAATCCTCATAGCAACCCTTCAAGATGCCTGTTATTATTTCCACTTAACCAATGGGAAACAGAGACACAAAAGTGTGGAGGACTTTACCAAAATGGCAAAGCAAGAATGTGGTAAACTCAAGATTCCATTGCAGGAAATCTGGCTTCAGCAGTTGTGCTCTTAACCAGTGTGTAACACTTCCCTAATCAGTACACCCATATCTAGGGACCACTAAAATATGAAATTCTTGGCCAGTGAAAAGACAGTGAACTTACTGTGTGCTTACTATATATCAGAAATTTCTTCTGCTATGAAGATGACTTAGTAGAAGACAGAGTTTCTCAGTTCTGGCACTATAGATAATACGAGACCAATACTTTCTGTGGGGTGTTGGTCTGCACACTGTAAGATATTATAAGCATTCCAGGTTTGATCCTTGGGTTGGGAAGATCCCCTGGAGAAGGGCATAGCAACCCACTCCAGTGTTCTTGCCTAGAGAATCTCACGGACAGAGGAGCCTGGCAGGCTACAGTCCATAGGGTCACAGAGAATCAGACATGACTGAAGTGACTTAGCACACAGCACTGGTCTATTGTTACAAGTAGCACTAGTTCTTCTCCCAGTTACAGCAACCAAAATGTCTCCAGACATGGCCAAATGTCCCCTGGGGTGGGGGATGGGGGGGGTGTTCAAATCGTCCCCAGTGAGAATAACTGAACTAATGAGAAAAGGTGCCAAAGCAGCCTCTAACGCCATGGAAAAGTGCCTTGACTATACTCTATTGTCCCGAGTCAAACCCAGTAACCACTGAATACATGGTACACAAGCAAGGCAGGAAGCTACCATTCACCAATTCCTGAAAATCAAGAAATACTAAGGAGTAAGGGGAGAATCAGGTCCAGAAGGAGGAATGGGGTGTCTTTTCATCCTGTTTAATTATGTCCCATTGTTGACACCTCCATAATTAGGTGTTGGGTGTTGTATAACTCTACGTCACCCCTGAAACTTCTCCCAAACCTCGTCAGGGATCTTAACCCCTGTGAAAAACCCAGCATTGTAGAGAAGAGTTTGCATAATAGTTGACTTGTGCACTTCTATATCCTAGAGGGCTCTCTGTGGTCTTCCCTGGACTTTATCACTTGAACCCATTTTACTTGGAAGGGAAAGAGTGAGGGTTGTGAGCTCAGGATCAATTGCAAGTTCCCAACTAAATGCCATGAGGCCAAAGAATGTAGACCTTTCTGGCTTCAGTGTTGGGATTCTTCACTCATCTACAGCAGTAGTGGGGGTCAGAGGAAGATGCCAAGCGATAATTTCCAGACTTGAGTAGTTCCCATACAACTCTCACAGGTCACATGTAAACCACGTAGCACATGTTTGGACTGTAGTCGCAGTCTCATTTTCAAACTACACTTCTTTTCCTGAGTCTCTTTGTAAATAAGACATCGATATTTTATGTGTTAATGAACTTTAATACACAGTGACATGAACATATGCTATTTTTTAAAATCTATTTAAATAAAATGGTCACCTGTGAACTACCTAAAATCATGTGAAGACCTCTAATGAGGCACGTGTGAACATAGTACCAGACTTATGGCTGGTGGGAAAACCCAAGGCTAACTGATGGTGGTGGCGGCTGTGAGCGAGAGGAATAGGGAGGAGGGGAGACCTGAAAGAACCTTGAATTCTAAGTGAAAGTTACTAAGGGGAAACTTCCTGTTGAAGAGGCTCGTGGAATACTGGATCAGTGTGAGGTGTCTCTGTATCTATGTACACATGTTTGTCATTTATGTAAAGCAGGTGAGCAAGTTTGAAAAAGACATCCTTGCATGTTTGTGTAAGAGCTTGAAACTTCAAGATTGCTTATACTTATTGAGATGCTGAGGACTTTCTATGAAATTTTGACCCTGGATATTGGATTAAAATTTCCCAGACCCAATAAATATTATTGTCTGTATGTTACATGTGTAAAACTCCTGTTCTCAATAACTTCAATGAATTCTCATGTTATACATGCCACAAATGTGGTGGTCTCCTTCTTCGGACTCTTACCCCGGAGGAATGGGGTGTCTTTTCATCCTGTTTAATTATGTCCCATTGTTGACACCTCCATAATTAGGTGTTGGGTGTTGTATAACTCTACGTCACCCCTGAAACTTCTCCCAAACCTCATCAGGGATCTTAACCCCTGTGAAAAACCCAGCATTGTAGAGAAGAGTTTGCATAATAGTTGACTTGTGCACTTCTATATCCTAGAGGGCTCTCTGTGGTCTTCCCTGGACTTTATCACTTGAACCCATTTTACTTGGAAGGGAAAGAGTGAGGGTTGTGAGCTCAGGATCAATTGCAAGTTCCCAACTAAATGCCATGAGGCCAAAGAATGTAGACCTTTCTGGCTTCAGTGTTGGGATTCTTCACTCATCTACAGCAGTAGTGGGGGTCAGAGGAAGATGCCAAGCGATAATTTCCAGACTTGAGTAGTTCCCATACAACTCTCACAGGTCACATGTAAACCACGTAGCACATGTTTGGACTGTAGTCGCAGTCTCATTTTCAAACTACACTTCTTTTCCTGAGTCTCTTTGTAAATAAGACATCGATATTTTATGTGTTAATGAACTTTAATACACAGTGACATGAACATACGCTATTTTTTAAAATCTATTTAAATAAAAATGGTCACCTGTGAACTACCTAAAATCATGTGAAGACCTCTAATGAGGCACGTGTGAACATAGTACCAGACTTATGGCTGGTGGGAAAACCCAAGGCTAACTGATGGTGGTGGCGGCTGTGAGCGAGAGGAATAGGGAGGAGGGGAGACCTGAAAGAACCTTGAATTCTAAGTGAAAGTTACTAAGGGGAAACTTCCTGTTGAAGAGGCTCGTGGAATACTGGATCAGTGTGAGGTGTCTCTGTATCTATGTACACATGTTTGTCATTTATGTAAAGCAGGTGAGCAAGTTTGAAAAAGACATCCTTGCATGTTTGTGTAAGAGCTTGAAACTTCAAGATTGCTTATACTTATTGAGATGCTGAGGACTTTCTATGAAATTTTGACCCTGGATATTGGATTAAAATTTCCCAGACCCAATAAATATTATTGTCTGTATGTTACATGTGTAAAACTCCTGTTCTCAATAACTTCAATGAATTCTCATGTATAATCAGCATAGAACATGCCACAAAATGTGGTGGTCTCCTTCTTCGGACTCTTACCATGAAGAGGCAGGAGCTATGAATGGAGAATGTCCATATTGCTTTTACCCCAAAGTGTGGGTTGGTACCTATACTTTTTTCCCTAACTTCACACATAGGGTGGCCCACAGGCATATGTCTGTATTAACTAATTGGTATTTTTGTCACCTCTCTGCCTCATGCACATGATTTAGTGACCTTGGAGAATTATTTAAACTAGAGCCTAAATTGGGGGCTGACAGGGATCCAGCAAATATATTAACATTTGTATTGGCAGGAGCAAGAGTCACTGGCCTCTAAAGGTAGTTTTATGCCCTTTTCCTCAATGAGTCTGTTTTTCCTTTTCCTTGGCTTCTCCTGCCATTTTCCTGGTTAATACATCACCAGGCATCAAGGTCAACCTGTGCTGGCTCTTTACCTCTATCATGTGTAGGAAAATTTTATCATGAATTCCTCTCCTTGAAAAACTGTATACCAAGAAGCTTATTAAAAACTGAAATATCAATAAGGCAGCAAAAATACAAATGGATCAAAGTTCTCAAGCATAGGCTTTTGTGATACCCTCCATGTGGGCCTGGGAATGTGTGGTGAACTGAATGTCTAACTTGGCTATAAAGGTGATCAGTGTTAGTGAACAGGATATTCTTTCTTGATAAAGGCACCCTGAAGCCAGGCTGAGGTTTCCTTGAGAGTCCTGCTTAAGGATGGCATTCACTTGGGGACGCGTCTCCTCTAGCTACATGTACTTTCCCTCATATTTTATTTGCAGCATCAGCAACCTTTTTCTGTAGAAGGACAGACAGTAAAGGATTTAAGATTCTCAAGTAAGACGGTCTCTGTCACAGCTATGCTGCTCTTGACCACGAGCAACTCTGAACAGTACATGAAGGAGTGAGTTTTGCTGTGCTGTGGTACGAGTTCATTTACTAAAAGAGGCCATCGGCCAGCTTGCTTCTGGGTCATAGTCTGTTGACCCTGCTTTGGAAGATAGGGAAGAAACCATTAAGTACCCCATATCCAGACTTGAAGGCTGAGCACTGAAGAATTGATGCTTTTGAGCTGTGGTCCTGAGGAAGACTCTTGAGAGTCCCTTGGACAGTGAGGAGATCAAACCAGTCAATTTTAAAGAAAATCAACCCTGGCTAGTCACTGGAAGGACTGATACTGAAGCTAAAGCTACAATAGTTTGATGCGAGGAGCTGCCTCATTGGAGAAGATCCTGATGCTGGGAAAGACTGAGGACAGGAGGAGACGGGGGAAACAGAAGATGAGATGGTTAGATGGCATTACCAACTCAATGGGCGTGAGTTTTAACCAACTCTGGAAGATAGGACAGGAAAGCCTAGCATGCTGTAGTTCATACGGTTCCAAAGAGTCAGATACGACTTAGCGACTGAACAACAACAAATATCCAGACTTGAGATTAAATGGTGTTCTTTTCCAATGATCAGATACTACTTGAAATAAAATCAGAAATCTTAAGAGAATATCTCACTCTTGCCTTTATTTCAACCATTATTTTAGGGAGAATAAAAGAAGAGAAGGAGGTGAGGATTTAGAGCCAGAATATTGGAGTAGCAGAGAGCATGGCAGGAAAAAGGAGAGTCTGACAAAAATAGATCACGTACCAAAGAAGGAGCAGTGAGGACATATTGAGAAGGAACATTTAGATCTGGGACCAGAGTCATAGCCTTCATTTGGCCACTGGCTTTTTGCCTTTTTTATTGTCCCTGGACTTTAATATCCTCGTGGATAAAGTTAACATCTGTAGAAAAATTAGTGAATTTGCAGGGAAATTATCATGATCTTTGATCCACATAATTGAGTTTTGTTAAATTGCCAACATAACTAAATCATATCTCCGTCAGAATTCACTTCACAGTTCCATGCAAATTTTAAAATTATTTGTCCTAGCTCTGTGAAAAATGCCATTGATATTTTGATAGGGATTGTATTGAGTCTGTAGATTACCTTGGGTGGTATGATCGTTTTAACACTATTGATATTCCCAATCCAATAACATGGAATATCTTTCCATCTGTTTGTGTCATCTTTAATTTCTTTCATTTGCCTCTTTAGGTAAGTTTATTCCTAGGTATTTTATTCTCTTTGATGTGATGGTAAATAGGATTGTTCCTTTACTTTCTCCTTATGATAGTTCATTGTTAGTATATACAGTTGCAACAAACTTCTTCGTATTAATTTTGTATCTTGCAACTTCGTTGATGACTCCAGTGATTTTCTGGTGGTGTCGCTACATTTTCTATGGCAGTATCATGTCATCTGCAAACAGTGACAGTTTTGCTTCGTCTTTTCCAGTTTGGATTCCTTTTACTTATTTTCCTTCTCTGACTGCCATGGCTAGAACTTCCAAAACTATGTTGAATAACAATGGTGAGAGTGGTCTTCCTTATTGTGTTCCTGATCTTAAAGGAAATGCTTTCAGCTTTTCACCGTTGATTGTGACATTAACCATGTGCTTATTATATATGGTCTTTATTGTATGGAGGCATCATCCCTCTATGTGTGCTTTCTGGTGATGTTTTAAATCATAAATGGATGTTGAACTTTATCAAAAATGTTTTTTCTGCATCTATCAAGGAGATCATATGGTTTATATTCTTTAATTTGTTAATGTGGTGCAACACATTGATTGACTTAATTAGAGGATATTGAAACTCCTTACATCCTTGAGATAAATGCCACTTGATCATGGTGTATGATCCTTTTCATGTATTGCTGGATTGTTAGTGTTGTCAACTACAAACTGGCATTTACCAATTACATTGCCAATGCCTGGACAACAAGGACATTTGCTGTCTGCCTCTGCAGAGACCAGACCCTATGCTATTGAGAGCTGTTGACCTTCAATACCCCCTGATGGAGATCAGGGTGGGGTAGAGGCACTCTGTGCTCCAGGGAATCTGGTGGGGCAGGTCTTTAGATAGGTGGATACTCTAGGAACAGCTTTCATTATCTCAATCTTTGCATCTCCTCCTATTTAGAAAAGCACTAAATCTCCTCATGGTGACATCAGATCCTCGTGACTAACTGGGACCCTTTGTAAAATGACTGTTTAATGATATTAAACTCTTTCCTCACCAAAATCCTTAAATATTTTTTCCTCTGTAGATTACCTTGGGTGGTATGATCGTTTTAACACTATTGATATTCCCAATCCAATAACATGGAATATCTTTCCATCTGTTTGTGTCATCTTTAATTTCTTTCATTTGCCTCTTTAGGTAAGTTTATTCCTAGGTATTTTATTCTCTTTGATGTGATGGTAAA
Organism: Tragulus kanchil; assembly: GCA_022376925.1. NCBI lineage: Eukaryota > Metazoa > Chordata > Mammalia > Artiodactyla > Tragulidae > Tragulus > Tragulus kanchil. The sequence goes on along the minus strand of JAIOJX010000030.1, from coordinate 16,023,254 downwards.
TAGGATTGTTCCTTTACTTTCTCCTTATGATAGTTCATTGTTAGTATATACAGTTGCAACAAACTTCTTCGTATTAATTTTGTATCTTGCAACTTCGTTGATGACTCCAGTGATTTTCTGGTGGTGTCGCTACATTTTCTATGGCAGTATCATGTCATCTGCAAACAGTGACAGTTTTGCTTCGTCTTTTCCAGTTTGGATTCCTTTTACTTATTTTCCTTCTCTGACTGCCATGGCTAGAACTTCCAAAACTATGTTGAATAACAATGGTGAGAGTGGTCTTCCTTATTGTGTTCCTGATCTTAAAGGAAATGCTTTCAGCTTTTCACCGTTGATTGTGACATTAACCATGTGCTTATTATATATGGTCTTTATTGTATGGAGGCATCATGCCTCTATGTGTGCTTTCTGGTGATGTTTTAAATCATAAATGGATGTTGAACTTTATCAAAAATGTTTTTTCTGCATCTATCAAGGAGATCATATGGTTTATATTCTTTAATTTGTTAATGTGGTGCAACACATTGATTGACTTAATTAGAGGATATTGAAACTCCTTACATCCTTGAGATAAATGCCACTTGATCATGGTGTATGATCCTTTTCATGTATTGCTGGATTGTTAGTGTTGTCAACTACAAACTGGCATTTACCAATTACATTGCCAATGCCTGGACAACAAGGACATTTGCTGTCTGCCTCTGCAGAGACCAGACCCTATGCTATTGAGAGCTGTTGACCTTCAATACCCCCTGATGGAGATCAGGGTGGGGTAGAGGCACTCTGTGCTCCAGGGAATCTGGTGGGGCAGGTCTTTAGATAGGTGGATACTCTAGGAACAGCTTTCATTATCTCAATCTTTGCATCTCCTCCTATTTAGAAAAGCACTAAATCTCCTCATGGTGACATCAGATCCTCGTGACTAACTGGGACCCTTTGTAAAATGACTGTTTAATGATATTAAACTCTTTCCTCACCAAAATCCTTAAATATTGGCCCTCCTCCTGCTGCCTCTTTGGAGCAGTTTCTCAGAGCTATCTGGGGTGCTGTCTCCCGGGCTGCAGTCCTAATTATACCCCAAATAAAACTTAACCCACAACTCTCAAGTTGTTCATCTTTTAGTCGACAGTGTGTTTTTGGATGTAAGTTCATTAGTGATACTGGCCTGTAATTTTCTTTTTTGTGATAGATTTGTCTGGGTTTGGTATCAGGCTCATAAATTTTCTTTTCTGTGTGATAGCTTTGTTGGGTTTGGGCCTCACAGAATGCATTCAGAGGTGTTCCTTCTTTCACAATTTTTGGGAATAGCTTGAGAAGTAAAGGTGTTAACTCTTCTCTCACTATCTGGTAGAATTCACCTGTGAAGCCACTTGGTCCTGGGCTTTTATTTCTTGGGAGTGTTATAATTATGATTCAATTTTTTAGTGGTAATTGGTCTTTTCCTATCTTCTATTTTTCCTGGTTTGATCTTGGGAGATTGTTTCTGAGAAATTGTCCATTTCGTCTAGGTTGTCCATGTTATTGGCATGTACTTGTTCATAGTGGTCTCTTATGGTCCTTTGTATTTCTCTGATGTTGCTCTAACTTCTTTTTCATATCGAATTTTATTGATGTGGGCCCTCTCCCTTTTTTCTGGGTAAATGTTTATCAATTTTGTTATCTTTTCAAAGAACGAACTTTTGCTTTCATTGAGCTCTTCTGCTGTTTTCTTTTTCGACTCTCTTTCATTTATTTCTGCTCTAATCTTTATGATTTCTTTCCTTCTGCTAACTTCGGTGGTTTTGTTTGTTCTTCTTTCCTTCGCTGCTTTAGGTGTAAGGTTAGGTTGTATGAGATTTTTCTTATTCCTGAGGTTAGCTTTTATAGGTTGGATTAATCCCAACCTTCTGACTATAGGCACCTAGCACCTCTAACCTCCTTCCTGTCTTTGTCCAGAAGAACCGAGTTTTCCCCTTGGCCCCAAGTGGGTACTGTGACTCTCCTGAGACTTGGGGGGGGAAAGAGGGGAGGGTTAGCATCTCCTCCTATTTAGAAAAGCACTAAATCTCCTCATGGTGACATCAGATCCTCGTGACTAACTGGGACCCTTTGTAAAATGACCTCCTTCCTCACCAAAATCCTTAAATATTGGCCCTCCTCCTGCTGCCTCTTTGGAGCAGTTTCTCAGAGCTATCTGGGGTGCTGTCTCCCGGGCTGCAGTCCTAATTATACCCCAAATAAAACTTAACCCACAACTCTCAAGTTGTTCATCTTTTAGTCGACAGTGTGTTTTTGGATGTAAGTTCATTAGTGATACTGGCCTGTAATTTTCTTTTTTGTGATAGATTTGTCTGGGTTTGGTATCAGGCTCATAAATTTTCTTTTCTGTGTGATAGCTTTGTTGGGTTTGGGCCTCACAGAATGCATTCAGAGGTGTTCCTTCTTTCACAATTTTTGGGAATAGCTTGAGAAGTAAAGGTGTTAACTCTTCTCTCACTATCTGGTAGAATTCACCTGTGAAGCCACTTGGTCCTGGGCTTTTATTTCTTGGGAGTGTTATAATTATGATTCAATTTTTTAGTGGTAATTGGTCTTTTCCTATCTTCTATTTTTCCTGGTTTGATCTTGGGAGATTGTTTCTGAGAAATTGTCCATTTCGTCTAGGTTGTCCATGTTATTGGCATGTACTTGTTCATAGTGGTCTCTTATGGTCCTTTGTATTTCTCTGATGTTGCTCTAACTTCTTTTTCATATCGAATTTTATTGATGTGGGCCCTCTCCCTTTTTTCTGGGTAAATGTTTATCAATTTTGTTATCTTTTCAAAGAACGAACTTTTGCTTTCATTGAGCTCTTCTGCTGTTTTCTTTTTCGACTCTCTTTCATTTATTTCTGCTCTAATCTTTATGATTTCTTTCCTTCTGCTAACTTCGGTGGTTTTGTTTGTTCTTCTTTCCTTCGCTGCTTTAGGTGTAAGGTTAGGTTGTATGAGATTTTTCTTATTCCTGAGGTTAGCTTTTATAGGTTGGATTAATCCCAACCTTCTGACTATAGGCACCTAGCACCTCTAACCTCCTTCCTGTCTTTGTCCAGAAGAACCGAGTTTTCCCCTTGGCCCCAAGTGGGTACTGTGACTCTCCTGAGACTTGGGGAAAAGAGAGAGGGTTGAGAAGACTCCCTGGATGGGAGAGGGTTAAGAGAAATAATAGGTTTGTTCGCAACACAGGAGAATGTGGTTTTCTGAGGCTGTGAGTCAGTGCTGAAATGGGAGGGGTTAAACACACTGTTTATCAACTTTGGGTTGATCTGCAGGTGTTTTTGCCCCAGGAAAAAGCCTGGAGTGCCAGAGCTGTTGTTTGTGAGCCTGCCTGGCAGGAGTAGAGAGAAAGGACAGGTTTGAGGTGGGACGGGGGAGGGGCAAGCCCTCAGGCAGGTGCAGGCGCATCTGCAGTGTCTGGTCAGAGAGGGACAAGAGAGGGGTACGCTGTGAGCTGGGAGGACTCAGGCAGTAAGCCTGGCAGGCCAGATATTTCCTGGGGGTCTTGCAGAGATAGGAGTCAACTAGGAACATCTAGCTGCCAGGCCGAAGGTGACCTGGAGGCCCATTCCTCTCTCCAGGGTGTCAGGGAGTTACAGTGAAAAGGAATTTATTCATGCCCCTCTGCTGGGTGGTCCTCTTCCTTCCTGGAACAAGTAAGCTGGGAACAATGATAGGAAACTACTCTTCTGGCTTTGATAAAATGATTCCCTCAAAATATAAGTAGCAAACTTCCTTCTGGACTCTGCCTTCAACTTCCGTGTCTGTCAACAGTGATGTGTGGAACCTACCATTGTCCAGATGTGAAACCACTCGGTACCCAAAGACCTAGAGAGAGAAGAGAATAGACATCCAAAAGACAGATCTAAATATGGCTTTTCACTTTGTCTTAACTCAAGGTTCCTGTTCCATTTTTTCATTTGACATTTTCTTTTCTTATTGGAAATCCAAGAGTAACATAAGGTTACCTTAGATATAAACTCTAGTATATATCGCAAGAGGAAGCTTCAGAATATCTATGTCTCTACCATAAAAATTCTCCCATACTGCCTGAAGTGAAAGTCTGGCTGGCCAAACAAAAAAACTGTTAGCCCTTCTTTGAAGGTTAATTTTGCATTTCATCCCATGATAGACCCAAGGAATCTACTAAAGAAAAGTGAACTAGTTGTCCAGGCTCAAACTTAAATTTCTTGTTATGAGCCACTTTCAAAATCTGTTGAAATATAACTTTAAAGATAACATTAGAAAATACAGGATCACACACTTCTGAGCTCAGTATTGAATATTCTAAGTGACTAGCTTAACTTGGGCTTCCCCGGTGGTTCAGCAGTAAAGACTCCACCTGAAATGCAGGAGACGTAAGATTTATCCCCGGGTGGGAAAGATCCCCTGGAGGAGGGCATGCAACCCACTCCAATGTCCTTGCCTGAAGAATCCCATGGACAGAAGAGCCTGGAAGGTTATGGTACATTTGGGTCACAACGAGTTGGACAGGACTGAAGTGACTGAACGCTCATGCACATTTAACGTAAGGCTTGAAAATTTAGAGTCACCTGGACTATCTCCACTCTCACCCCTACAAAACATCAACATCTTCTTCCTTTAAAGAAAAAATAAAGTGATAGCTCATCATTCTTGAAAGTTAGTAAGTAATGCCTGCACACCAAAGTATTGGGTTTATTGTTTGTCAGTTGTTGCCTGTATTACACTCAAATAACAACAATTAAACATGTGTGATCTGTATAACAATAGAAATAGCAAATATAAATATTTTAAGTTAGATGAGACTTCAAAGGCTAAATAGGTAGGTAGCCTTGATGACTTATAAGGTGAAGGGTGAATGAGCTGAAGACTGTCCCATCTGGTTTTCATCTGGATTTTCATTTGGAAAACCAATGGCCTTTGGTCCACCTGCTGGAGTTAATGTGTATGTTGACTTCTGTATTTTTGTCAGTAAGGAAGGCGATTTCTTTTCAAGGTCAGAGCCAACAGCAAGGAGCAACCAGATGAGCAGAAGGGAAAGGAAGCCATGGTCCTGTCAACCTCCCAAACCTAAGAAGGTAATTTTGAGAACCAGTAAAGAAATTTGATGAAGCAGAAATCTTCAAGGGACTTTGTGCTCAGGTAACTAAATTCCACATATCTGGGATCAAGAGATTTTCCTTCCATCCATTCTGCCAGAGCATTTACCCATGATAGACCCAAGGAATCTACTAAAGAAAAGTGAACTAGTTGTCCAGGCTCAAACTTAAATTTCTTGTTATGAGCCACTTTCAAAATCTGTTGAAATATAACTTTAAAGATAACATTAGAAAATACAGGATCACACACTTCTGAGCTCAGTATTGAATATTCTAAGTGACTAGCTTAACTTGGGCTTCCCCGGTGGTTCAGCAGTAAAGACTCCACCTGAAATGCAGGAGACGTAAGATTTATCCCGGTGGGAAAGATCCCCTGGAGGAGGGCATGCAACCCACTCCAATGTCCTTGCCTGAAGAATCCCATGGACAGAAGAGCCTGGAAGGTTATGGTACATTTGGGTCACAACGAGTTGGACAGGACTGAAGTGACTGAACGCTCATGCACATTTAACGTAAGGCTTGAAAATTTAGAGTCACCTGGACTATCTCCACTCTCACCCCTACAAAACATCAACATCTTCTTCCTTTAAAGAAAAAATAAAGTGATAGCTCATCATTCTTGAAAGTTAGTAAGTAATGCCTGCACACCAAAGTATTGGGTTTATTGTTTGTCAGTTGTTGCCTGTATTACACTCAAATAACAACAATTAAACATGTGTGATCTGTATAACAATAGAAATAGCAAATATAAATATTTTAAGTTAGATGAGACTTCAAAGGCTAAATAGGTAGGTAGCCTTGATGACTTATAAGGTGAAGGGTGAATGAGCTGAAGACTGTCCCATCTGGTTTTCATCTGGATTTTCATTTGGAAAACCAATGGCCTTTGGTCCACCTGCTGGAGTTAATGTGTATGTTGACTTCTGTATTTTTGTCAGTAAGGAAGGCGATTTCTTTTCAAGGTCAGAGCCAACAGCAAGGAGCAACCAGATGAGCAGAAGGGAAAGGAAGCCATGGTCCTGTCAACCTCCCAAACCTAAGAAGGTAATTTTGAGAACCAGTAAAGAAATTTGATGAAGCAGAAATCTTCAAGGGACTTTGTGCTCAGGTAACTAAATTCCACATATCTGGGATCAAGAGATTTTCCTTCCATCCATTCTGCCAGAGCATACCGCTCAGGGCCCTGGCCACGTCTTTAGAGAAACCAGTGGAGAGACAGCTCTGCAAGGAGAAGTCCTCTTCTCCTGAAAGTCATAGAAAACAGAGACTGTGGTAGAAGTTTTGTTTCTAGAACGGGAGGAGGGCTTCACTTTCAAAACATGCTTCTTTCCACTAACGCCCAAACTCCGGGAAACTGCCCAAACATGAGAAGGAGTTCAAATATCAGATAGACAAAAATACAGTCAGTGTCCAAAATACACATCCTGATATCATAGCAGCCTGTTTCTCTTTTGCTCTAGTTCTTCTCCAGTCTTCTGCCTCATCCCCAGAGTCCTGTGACTCTTCACCTTTTTGTGGATAAAGTTATATTCATGCTAAAATTACTGTATTTTTCTTTCCTTATTTACTTTCTCACTGTCATTAAACCTTGCCACTTCCCAGACACCCCAGAATCAGCCTCCTGTTTTCTCGGCAGGTGCTTCTCCTTGTCTGATTTAACTGAATCCATCAGAAAAGAAGTGCAAGGAAGCCATTTCTTTGTTCCTTCCTTTCCTTTGGGCAATCTTGATAAACAATGAAAAAAAATGTGCTTTCAAACTCAAACAAAAATAACAAGCAGAACTGACATACCTCGTGGGAGGCATCAGTTTCTCTTAGTTTCCTTCTAGTATCTCTTCGGATGATTTGCACTTGGTTTTTCAAGATTATGTGCGTAAAATGCTAGTATAAATAATTCATTCATTTGAAACCTACTTTTTAAGAATGGTTACTTCTGTTTATGGCCAGAATCACTGATATATGTAGCCTCCCATCAGTTTCATTTTTGACTCCTTCTTTCTTTCTTTCTTTCTATCCTTTCTTCTTCCCTCTTTTCTTTGAAAAGCTTCATACATCAGCTGTGTGATATAATCCGGTAGCTACATGGAATGCACCAGTCAATAAACATCTAGGGCTGCCCCCTGGTTGTTAGTTTGTTAGTCCTTCAGTCATATCTGACTCTTTGCGATCCCATGGACCACAGCCCACCAGGCTCCTCTGTTCAAAGGATTTCTTAGGCAAGTATACTGGAGTGGGTACCCATTTATTTTTTTAGGGATTTTCCCAACCCAGGGATTGAACCTAGGTCTCCTGCATTACAGGTACATTCTTTTAACATCTGAACCACCAGGAAAGTGGATGCATAAGAGCCAACAGCAAACAACACCTAGGGCTGCCCCTGGTTAGGATCGTGCCAGTTTAAAACTGGACAGAGACTTAGGCATTACTTATTGCCGCCCATTATTTTGTAGAAGAAGAAATAGGAAGCCATAGTCAGGGCAGTATTTAACTGTATTAATACTGATTATATTTCTAACATCTGTAAAAATATATTTTATATTTCTAGTCTAGGATAATCTGTAAATCCCTTTTTGCTCTTGTCTGTATATAAATATCATGAGAGTAAGCATATTGTCTCACTCAGGCTTTGCACTAAGCCACCGTTCAATGACTGCCAACAAAGAAAGCTTGTTCTGTGCTCAGTGGAAATCAAAGGAGCCACTGGGTCTGTCTCTGAAGGGGTTTCACTAGCAGTCGACAGTGCTGCAGTACTGAACACGTGTGTGTGGCTTCCAAGGTGCTTGGTGCCCAGATCTTGATAAACAATGAAAAAAAATGTGCTTTCAAACTCAAACAAAAATAACAAGCAGAACTGACATACCTCGTGGGAGGCATCAGTTTCTCTTAGTTTCCTTCTAGTATCTCTTCGGATGATTTGCACTTGGTTTTTCAAGATTATGTGCGTAAAATGCTAGTATAAATAATTCATTCATTTGAAACCTACTTTTTAAGAATGGTTACTTCTGTTTATGGCCAGAATCACTGATATATGTAGCCTCCCATCAGTTTCATTTTTGACTCCTTCTTTCTTTCTTTCTTTCTATCCTTTCTTCTTCCCTCTTTTCTTTGAAAAGCTTCATACATCAGCTGTGTGATATAATCCGGTAGCTACATGGAATGCACCAGTCAATAAACATCTAGGGCTGCCCCCTGGTTGTTAGTTTGTTAGTCCTTCAGTCATATCTGACTCTTTGCGATCCCATGGACCACAGCCCACCAGGCTCCTCTGTTCAAAGGATTTCTTAGGCAAGTATACTGGAGTGGGTACCCATTTATTTTTTGAGGGGATTTTCCCAACCCAGGGATTGAACCTAGGTCTCCTGCATTACAGGTACATTCTTTTAACATCTGAACCACCAGGAAAGTGGATGCATAAGAGCCAACAGCAAACAACACCTAGGGCTGCCCCTGGTTAGGATCGTGCCAGTTTAAAACTGGACAGAGACTTAGGCATTACTTATTGCCGCCCATTATTTTGTAGAAGAAGAAATAGGAAGCCATAGTCAGGGCAGTATTTAACTGTATTAATACTGATTATATTTCTAACATCTGTAAAAATATATTTTATATTTCTAGTCTAGGATAATCTGTAAATCCCTTTTTGCTCTTGTCTGTATATAAATATCATGAGAGTAAGCATATTGTCTCACTCAGGCTTTGCACTAAGCCACCGTTCAATGACTGCCAACAAAGAAAGCTTGTTCTGTGCTCAGTGGAAATCAAAGGAGCCACTGGGTCTGTCTCTGAAGGGGTTTCACTAGCAGTCGACAGTGCTGCAGTACTGAACACGTGTGTGTGTGGCTTCCAAGGTGCTTGGTGCCCAGATCTTACTCAGGATTTTTGCAGAAGGATTTTACTCAGGGCTGGGCTGAAGGGAGCCGGGCAGGAATACTGAGATCTGATAACCTCACCTTTCTTACCACTAGGAGGCGCTGCAGCCCCACGGAAACCCAGAGGCTGCCTGAGTCAGTCAAGGACCCTGGGAAATAAAGGGGAGGGAGCTTCTCAAAGCAGTAGGAAAAGGCAGCCCGCTCCTGCATTCTTGCCTGGAGAACAGAAAAGCCTGGCGGAGAGAGTCCATGAGGCTAGGAAGTGTCGGACACGACTGACCAACTGAGCACACACAGCACAGGTTCTCAGTGGGGTGATTCCGCAGTCTGGGAACCTTTCTCATGGTCAGGATGGGCAGGGAGAGCCACAGACCCGCGAGGAACAGGGCCAGGGATGCAGCCCAGAGGCTGAGGAACGCCAGGCTAGGTATCCAGCTGCGATGTGTGTGCACATGCTCGGTCCTGCTGTGACCCCAGGGACTCTACACCAGGCTCCTCTGTCCATGGGATTTCCTAGGCAAGAACACTGGAGTGGGTTGCCGTTTCCTCCTCCAGAGAGTCTTCCCAATCCAGGGATCAAACCCACATCTCCTGCATTGGCAGGCAGATTCTTTACCACTGAGCCACCTGGGAATCCCTGTCGAGCTGTAAACTTGGAACCAAAAGGGAAGTTGACATATGACAAAGCAAGGGGCAGTAAAATGATCCCGCTTCGATTTTCCCAACTTTGTGGTATAATTCTCCTCTCTAGCTTCAATGCTTCCTGCATATCCTGACTTCTTGTTCCCTGCTGGTCCCCTCATGGCTCTGCCTCTCGGACACAGATCACCACCAGGAGGGGGGCTGCCATTTATTCTTCTCAAAGACTCAAAAACAGAGTTTGATCCCAACTAAGAGCAATGCATGGCTGTGAGTGGTCTGCAGTACTTGGGGAGACCTCAGAGTCAGTCTCTTGATGGTAACTGAAATAATCCAGAACTCAGTTAGCTTAAATGACACATTCAAGGGAGCCAAGCTGTGAGTAGGGTTGTCCTGCATTATTGTAAAAAAATCCGAAACCCCTGGTTTTCCACTAGCAGGATTTTGCACGTGTGTGTGCTTCCAAGGTGCTTGGTACCCAGATCTTACTCAGGATTTTTGCAGAAGGATTTTACTCAGGGCTGGGCTGAAGGGAGCCGGGCAGGAATACTGAGATCTGATAACCTCACCTTTCTTACCACTAGGAGGCGCTGCAGCCCCACGGAAACCCAGAGGCTGCCTGAGTCAGTCAAGGACCCTGGGAAATAAAGGGGAGGGAGCTTCTCAAAGCAGTAGGAAAAGGCAGCCCGCTCCTGCATTCTTGCCTGGAGAACAGAAAAGCCTGGCGGAGAGAGTCCATGAGGCTAGGAAGTGTCGGACACGACTGACCAACTGAGCACACACAGCACAGGTTCTCAGTGGGGTGATTCCGCAGTCTGGGAACCTTTCTCATGGTCAGGATGGGCAGGGAGAGCCACAGACCCGCGAGGAACAGGGCCAGGGATGCAGCCCAGAGGCTGAGGAACGCCAGGCTAGGTATCCAGCTGCGATGTGTGTGCACATGCTCGGTCCTGCTGTGACCCCAGGGACTCTACACCAGGCTCCTCTGTCCATGGGATTTCCTAGGCAAGAACACTGGAGTGGGTTGCCGTTTCCTCCTCCAGAGAGTCTTCCCAATCCAGGGATCAAACCCACATCTCCTGCATTGGCAGGCAGATTCTTTACCACTGAGCCACCTGGGAATCCCTGTCGAGCTGTAAATTTGGGAAACCCAAAAAGGGAAGTTGACATATGACAAAGCAAGGGGCAGTAAAATGATCCCGCTTCGATTTTCCCAACTTTGTGGTATAATTCTCCTCTCTAGCTTCAATGCTTCCTGCATATCCTGACTTCTTGTTCCCTGCTGGTCCCCTCATGGCTCTGCCTCTCGGACACAGATCACCACCAGGAGGGGGGCTGCCATTTATTCTTCTCAAAGACTCAAAAACAGAGTTTGATCCCAACTAAGAGCAATGCATGGCTGTGAGTGGTCTGCAGTACTTGGGGAGACCTCAGAGTCAGTCTCTTGATGGTAACTGAAATAATCCAGAACTCAGTTAGCTTAAATGACACATTCAAGGGAGCCAAGCTGTGAGTAGGGTTGTCCTGCATTATTGTGACAGAGAAGCAGAAGATCCAGAGAAAGGAAACCAGCTTGACTCTGAGAAAGGGACCTAGAATGGGGTGCAAGGAAGGAGGTGGCGGGGTCCTGGGGGAGGGAGGGGGGAGGGAGGCAGCTGCCGGCACAGCATGACCACCAGAGAAGCATTCTCAAGGCAACATGGTCACCACACTGACGGCATCCCTAGAAATCTCAAGCTCCTTTGAAAGGAGCAGAAATGAACTTTACTTTGCGTAGAGTGAGTGTGGGCCATGGAGAAGCAGGAGAGCAGGTTAGAGGAGCCCTGAGGATGAGGAAGTCGCTCTGGGTTGTGACGTCACCGGCCCAGCCCCTGGGAGTGCAGTGAGCAGAGCAGCGTGGTCTTCTCAGCACTGAGGACCAGCGTACTGGGCCAAGGCTCCCGCATGAATCCCAGGCTTCTGTGCTGTGTGGCCCTCGGCCTCCTGAGAGCAGGTGAGCCCCGGGTCCAGGTGGCTGGGTCCCTGTTTGAGTCTCTAAGTCCGTTCATCAAGCCTCTCTAGTCTGGCTACTTCCTTGGACTTGTCTGAATTTGGCTTCTTTCCTTCTCAGGTGCCTGGGATGTAGCGGTTTTCCAGACTCCAAAATATCTCATCACACAGGTGGGAACTAAGAGGTCCCTAGCATGTGAACAGACCCTGAACCACGATGCTATGTATTGGTATAAGCAGGACTCCAAGCAATCGCTGAAGTTTATGTTTAACTTCAATAATAAGGTACTCATTGAAAATGCAACAGTACCAAGCCGTTTCTCACCGAGCTCTCCTGACAAAGCTCATTTAAGCCTTCAGATCAGCTTCCTGGAGCAAGGCGACTCTGCCGTGTATTTCTGTGCCAGCAGCTAAGACACAGCCCTGCAGGGTCACCGCCTCCCTGTGCACAAACCCCCTGGCTTGGGCAGGAAGCTGTGGGGTTGTGTGTTCACCCAACGCAAGACTCCCCGTGAGTTTCAATCTGCCAAAGAGCAGAAGCGGAAGTTCTACATTCAGACACAGGGAAGTCTCACAGAATTCTCTTTGCAGCTGGAGCAGAGATGTAGAATTCGATTCTCTAAAACACTCAGGACTCCACAACCAAGAAAGCTCCCTGTCTGTCCCGTGCCCTGAAGAGCTTAACTGATGGAAGAAGCCATTCCTTGCCTTCCTCTGCTGTACATGTTATATAAAACATTCTGACTGAAAACACACTATTTGCTAAGAAGGTTTGATAAGCAAAAGTCAAAAGGAAGGTGAGGTGAAGATAAAAGTATCTAGGACCAAAAGGAAATTCAGATTACCCGTGAGTTCACCATTTCATGGAAAAATATTTGAAGAAGTGTGGCAGCCCATGGTGACAGGTGTAGGGTCAGGCCATTTAAGACAGTGATTCTCTTGCTCTGTACATCCTCTGCTTGACCAGGTCATGCTTCACTCATGGGATTCTCCAGTCCTCTTAATAATAGAGCTTCATCTCTGCTAACTAATGCACCCACCCGACATCAGTTCCCCTATAAATTGAGTATGAGTTCAGTATTGCCCTATGAATTGACTATAGATTCCTCCCCATGTAGCTAAGACTGCTGCTGTGTCCCGCCTTTAGTAGGGTAAGAAACCCTTTGAGTCTCTAAGTCCGTTCATCAAGCCTCTCTAGTCTGGCTACTTCCTTGGACTTGTCTGAATTTGGCTTCTTTCCTTCTCAGGTGCCTGGGATGTAGCGGTTTTCCAGACTCCAAAATATCTCATCACACAGGTGGGAACTAAGAGGTCCCTAGCATGTGAACAGACCCTGAACCACGATGCTATGTATTGGTATAAGCAGGACTCCAAGCAATCGCTGAAGTTTATGTTTAACTTCAATAATAAGGTACTCATTGAAAATGCAACAGTACCAAGCCGTTTCTCACCGAGCTCTCCTGACAAAGCTCATTTAAGCCTTCAGATCAGCTTCCTGGAGCAAGGCGACTCTGCCGTGTATTTCTGTGCCAGCAGCTAAGACACAGCCCTGCAGGGTCACCGCCTCCCTGTGCACAAACCCCCTGGCTTGGGCAGGAAGCTGTGGGGTTGTGTGTTCACCCAACGCAAGACTCCCCGTGAGTTTCAATCTGCCAAAGAGCAGAAGCGGAAGTTCTACATTCAGACACAGGGAAGTCTCACAGAATTCTCTTTGCAGCTGGAGCAGAGATGTAGAATTTGATTCTCTAAAACACTCAGGACTCCACAACCAAGAAAGCTCCCTGTCTGTCCCGTGCCCTGAAGAGCTTAACTGATGGAAGAAGCCATTCCTTGCCTTCCTCTGCTGTACATGTTATATAAAACATTCTGACTGAAAACACACTATTTGCTAAGAAGGTTTGATAAGCAAAAGTCAAAAGGAAGGTGAGGTGAAGATAAAAGTATCTAGGACCAAAAGGAAATTCAGATTACCCGTGAGTTCACCATTTCATGGAAAAATATTTGAAGAAGTGTGGCAGCCCATGGTGACAGGTGTAGGGTCAGGCCATTTAAGACAGTGATTCTCTTGCTCTGTACATCCTCTGCTTGACCAGGTCATGCTTCACTCATGGGATTCTCCAGTCCTCTTAATAATAGAGCTTCATCTCTGCTAACTAATGCACCCACCCGACATCAGTTCCCCTATAAATTGAGTATGAGTTCAGTATTGCCCTATGAATTGACTATAGATTCCTCCCCATGTAGCTAAGACTGCTGCTGTGTCCCGCCTTTGAAGGATGAGGTGCTGCTCCAGGACCCTCTGTGCATAATTCCCCATCCAATAAGCCACTGATGTCTCAGTCGCTGTCTCTGGACTCAGTCTTTGCTGTCCTGGACAGCCACGAGGCTTGCAGACCTGCAGGGTGCAGCCCAACAATAGGCAGACTAGGAAAGGTGAGGCAGAAAAGGTAGACGTGTCCACTACGGACTTCCTTCCTCCAAGAAGGCAGTCCAGTGCCATTCTTCCCAATTCCAACTGAGGGTCACATTTGAAGCTTCCTGGAGATCAGGAAGTAGCAGGATATTAGGAGATGTGGAAATGAATTTGGCCACGAATCCCTCAGCAGGAGCTAGAGATGTCCTACCTTAAGTGAGATCACATATTTGGGACCAGGAACACAGCAGCGTGCATCAGAAAGGAGATAGGGTCTGGGTGGAGTGTGCCGTGAGAGACCACTGACACGGTCTGCATGAAAGATTATGAAGGGGTGCTGAGGGGCCTTGTGGATGGTATAGAGAAGAAGCTCTGGGTGCATCCTGGCAGGTCTGATGGTAGGATTTGCTAGGACCAAATCCTCTTAGGGACTTCCCAGGTGACACTAGCGGTAAAGAAGCCACCTGCCCATGCAGGAGACATACAAGACACAGGTTCCATCCCTAGATCAGGAAGATCCCCTGGAGAAGGGAATGGCAACCCACTCCAGTATTCTTTTTTTTTTTTTTTTTTTTAAAGATTTATTCATTTATTTATTTTTTGGGCGGGGGTCGGGTTGGGGAGGGAGGGGAGTAGGCGGGCCACTTCTATTGGTCTTTCATTTCTCTATTTTCATCCGTCCTTGTTCCTTGGCTCCTGCAGGCCTCCCATCGCGGTGGCGTCTGTTGTCGCAGAGCACCGGCTCTGGGCGCATGCGCTCCAGAGCTCCGGCTCGGTGATTGGACTCATCAGTCCAGCCGCTCCACGGCACGTGGGATCTTCCCAGGCCAGGGATCGAACCAGCGCCCCTTGCACTGCAAGGCGGTGTCCTTATCCACTGGACCACCAGGGGAAGCCCCCACTCCAGTATTCTTGCCTGGACAATCCCGTGGAGACAGGAGCCTGGTGGACTACAGTCCATAGGATCGAAAAGAGTTGGATACGACTAAAGTGACTTAGCACGCAGGCACGCACACAGTCTTCTTAGGAAGCGCTAGCATGCGGGTTCATTATTACTGGCATTTGGCCCTTCTGGGGTCTCTCATTGGTGACAGACTTCACCAGTTCCTCTCACTCTAATGCGTTCTGAATCCCAATGTCTTCCAGTTGAGTATCTTCAAACGACAACAGCAGCATAGAATGACTCATGCTGGGTCATCTAAACTAGTCCTAGGTTGGAAAGTTGTCTGTAAAACAGATGGGCCTGCTTTGGTTTCTAATATTTTAGAAATGCACAGGGCTTTGGAGATCATTTTGGCTCAGTTCCCATGTTGTAATGACTGAGGAAATATGCTATCACATTCATGAAGTGATTTAAATACTGAAATACCGGACACGTTTCTCAAACTTCACATAAGATACATGTGAGTCCATAGCGGTTGTCTGTGGCTAAGCAGATTATGTGTGTGAATGTGTGTGTGTGTTAGTCAGTCATATCCAACTCTTAGCTACCCCGTGGACTGAAACGCGTCAGGCTCCTCCATCCATGGAATTCTCCAGGCGAGAATACTAGAGTGTATTGCCATTCCCTTCTCCAGGGGATCGTCCCAACTCAGGATCGAGCCCGGGTCTCCTGCACTGAAGGCAGATGCTTTACCATCTGAGCCACTAGCGTAATTACTCCACCACAATAAAATTCCGGGGGTGAGCCGGTTGAAGTTTTGCACTTTCTCCCAGCTATTTCTCAGTGAGTATTTGTTGAGCAAATCAAGATGGTCTAAAGGCTCTTCAGGGACTTGGGTAGTGTCTTCAGAGCTGTGATTTTGTCCATAGCTAGGAATGCAGACATAACCAATCGCTGTTGAGTAAAAGCTGAATGTCTAAGGTAAGTGGGTGAATGGTGTTGTTGCCAGCTGTTTGGGTCGTTTCATGTGCTTCTTTCTCCTTCGTGATTCCCTGGAGCTTCCGATCCATCACAGAGGCTCCTGATCTGTAGAATGGGTGATAGATCCGGGCTGCTGCTGCTGCTGGGTAGGAGGTCTGTGAGCTGGAGAATGTCCCGCTTTGGCCACAAGGAGGCGCTGTGGCTCCACTGAAACAGACAGGTGGAGGAGGGGCTGAGTGAGCAGAGGGAGGAGGTGAAGAAGGCATCATAGGGCATGCTGCTCCATCCTTCTTTCAATTAGGTGCAGCATTTGTGGACTTCTCAGAGACACTAAAGGCATTTGCAAACAGATTTCTGTCTTTTGTTGTTTCGTGGCAACCTATTTGCTTTAAGCCCAGTCAAGCCCTGTACCCTCAAGAAAGGGACAAAGGATGGTTTCTCTTTTGTTTGGTCCTCTCAGCTTCGGCCCGGTGTCTGGCTCCAGGCTAGCATTACAGTCGTGTCTCTTTAATGACGAGCGCTGGTTCAGAACAGGACCACGACCTTCCAAGTTTCCTCCCTCCACACAGGCGGAGGACAACGAGGCTCCATGGAGCTGGTTGTTGTTCAGTTGAGAAGTTGCGTCTGACTCTTTGCCACCCCATGGACTGCAGCCGGCCAGACTTCCCTGCCCTTCATCATCTCCCAGAGTTTGTTCGGACTCACGTCCTTTGAGTCAGTGATGTTACCCACCCATTTCATCCTCTGTCGCCCCCTTCTCCTGCCCTTGATCCTTCCCAGCATCAGGGTCTTTTCCAATGAGTCGAGTGGTTCTTCCCATCAGAAGGCCAAAGTATTGGCACTTAGATACTGCGAGAAATGATGGTTTGAGTGTTGTCCTGCCTGACTGAGCAGGAGGGAAGGCGACCTCTGGAGGGGGGTATGGTCTGTCTGAGAGGGGTTTGAAAGGGGACCGAGCCTATAAGAGGAGGCAGGCACCTAAAGAAAGAGCAGTGTTGAGCAAATCAAGATGGTCTAAAGGCTCTTCAGGGACTTGGGTAGTGTCTTCAGAGCTGTGATTTTGTCCATAGCTAGGAATGCAGACATAACCAATCGCTGTTGAGTAAAAGCTGAATGTCTAAGGTAAGTGGGTGAATGGTGTTGTTGCCAGCTGTTTGGGTCGTTTCATGTGCTTCTTTCTCCTTCGTGATTCCCTGGAGCTTCCGATCCATCACAGAGGCTCCTGATCTGTAGAATGGGTGATAGATCCGGGCTGCTGCTGCTGCTGGGTAGGAGGTCTGTGAGCTGGAGAATGTCCCGCTTTGGCCACAAGGAGGCGCTGTGGCTCCACTGAAACAGACAGGTGGAGGAGGGGCTGAGTGAGCAGAGGGAGGAGGTGAAGAAGGCATCATAGGGCATGCTGCTCCATCCTTCTTTCAATTAGGTGCAGCATTTGTGGACTTCTCAGAGACACTAAAGGCATTTGCAAACAGATTTCTGTCTTTTGTTGTTTCGTGGCAACCTATTTGCTTTAAGCCCAGTCAAGCCCTGTACCCTCAAGAAAGGGACAAAGGATGGTTTCTCTTTTGTTTGGTCCTCTCAGCTTCGGCCCGGTGTCTGGCTCCAGGCTAGCATTACAGTCGTGTCTCTTTAATGACGAGCGCTGGTTCAGAACAGGACCACGACCTTCCAAGTTTCCTCCCTCCACACAGGCGGAGGACAACGAGGCTCCATGGAGCTGGTTGTTGTTCAGTTGAGAAGTTGCGTCTGACTCTTTGCCACCCCATGGACTGCAGCCGGCCAGACTTCCCTGCCCTTCATCATCTCCCAGAGTTTGTTCGGACTCACGTCCTTTGAGTCAGTGATGTTACCCACCCATTTCATCCTCTGTCGCCCCCTTCTCCTGCCCTTGATCCTTCCCAGCATCAGGGTCTTTTCCAATGAGTCGAGTGGTTCTTCCCATCAGAAGGCCAAAGTATTGGCACTTAGATACTGCGAGAAATGATGGTTTGAGTGTTGTCCTGCCTGACTGAGCAGGAGGGAAGGCGACCTCTGGAGGGGGGTATGGTCTGTCTGAGAGGGGGGTTTGGAAAGGAGGGGGACAGCAGGGAGTCCATATAATGAGGAGAGCAGAGCAGCCAATAGTAAAAGAGCAGCTGTCAGAACGATCCCGGCCCAGCTGATTCAAATCTACCTTCTATCGGAATCTATACAAGGTGTGAAAGTTGGAGGAGGAAACATCCCTCATGGTTGAGGACGCATGGTCACAGACAAAAACAACCAACCAAGGTCGAGGAGAGCCTCCCCTGCTACGCACACACTGAGCATCCTGGTTAGATGATGCCGCCTTGACTCTGACCCCAGCATGGGCTGCAGGCTGCTCCGCTGCGTGGTCTTCTGTCTCCTGGGTGCAGGTGAGTCTTGGGTTCCCACAGGGCGCCCCTGGACCCGAGCCGTTCCCCTGGGCTGCAGCCACACCTTCCCTCCCGGGCTTTGTCTGAAGTTTGTCCTTTCCTCCCAGCTGTCTCTGTGGACTCTGGAGTGACTCAGATGCCAAAATACCTAGTCATGGGGATGACAGGCAAGAGATCTTTGACATGTAAACAACACCTGGGACATAATTCTATGTACTGGTATAAGCAGAGTGCTCAGAAGCCGCTCGAGCTCATGTTCAGGTTTGACTACCAGAAAATGGCTCAGAATGAGAGTGTCCCAGGTCGCTTCCAGGTTAAATGCCCAGACAGCTCCTCCTGCCGCCTGCATGTGAATGCCCCGAAACCGCAAGACTCCGCCGCGTACCTCTGCGCCAGCAGTAGACACAGCTGTGCAGCGCCAACTCCTTCCTGTGCACAAACCTCCAGGGTCCAGCCAGGAAGCGGTGGGGCCAGCCAGGGCTTGGTTCGGCACTTCCCGTTAGACCCTAGACAGACCTCTCAGACCGCAGCGCTGCCTGCAGGTTCATGGGGCATGGCAACCCAGAGCAACTCCACAGGCGCCCACGGCCTTTGCCGGGCTCGTTCTGACGGGGCCTGTGGGTGAGTGGAGGGCGGCCATGTACGTTTAAGCTGCCCCAAGCATTTCCCAAAGCCTTACATCCCTGGGAGTCTTTCGTGAGACCCTTGACCCTCCGGCCACAGCAGTCCTAAAGTCCTAAGCACCCTCCTTCTAAAAGATGCCTTTCTCTGACTTCCCTTTTCATCCAGGTTAGACCCTGGGTCTCACCCAGATCCCAGCTCCAAATATGCTCAGACCTTTTTCACGGCACCTCGTTCCCTCACCAGGGTCTCTATCCATCCCTGACCGTGAGGACCACGGATTCCCCCAGCCTATTGGGATCGCTGTTCTCCAGTTCACGCTCCCGGCTGCTCATTCATGGGCTCAGCCCCTCGCTGGCTTCTCCTCCATGCCAGCCTTATCGCTTCGGCTTTGATTCTTTTTCCTTGCATCTCTTCAGGCCTTCATATCCTTCATTATCAGCCACAGAGGCTGGTGCCCTTGGATTGTTGCTCACAACAGGCAGTGAGAAGTGACAGCCTCCTGACGTCTCAGAGCAGGACTTTGTATTCGGAGCTGTCTTTGCTGAACTCTGTATCCTCTGGCTCTGCTCCTTGTCCTGGGCCTCAGGGCGGCGCCACAGGCTGGTAGAGCCTGGACCCTGGAGGGTCAGCTGTCTGCACACACACACAGGATCCCTCCTCTCTCCTGCAGAGGGAGCTCCAGAGATGGAGACCCCTGACAGAACCCCAAACCTTAACACGGCTGGCCAAGCCAGTCCACATGACGACTCTATTCTACATCTTTAGAGTGTGGGGATATTTTTTATTATTTATTTTTTGCTTTTACAGAGTTTCGTTGTCTACAGATATGAATAATCCCAGATGAGTCATATATATATCCTATCCCTCCTCCATCTCACCCCTCCAGGCCATCGCATAGCCCCCGTGTAAGATCCTTTAACAAAGTGTAGGGAGTTTTTTAAACCTGAGTGCGACACTGCCTTGGCAACTGGTTAAAAGATAAACGTAGCCAGATCTAGGATTTTAATGCCTTACTTATGAACTAAACAAGCCTGCGGTAAAGTGGATGGCTTGACTTCAGATTTCATGTGGTGGTTTAGTTCCTAAGTCGTGTCTGACTCTTGCAACCTCGTGGACTGTAGCCTGCCAGGCCCCTCCATCTATGGGGTTCTCCAGGCAAGAATACTGGAGTGGGTGGCCATTTCCTTTTCCAGGGGATCTTCCTCACCCAGGAATTGAATCTGGGTCTCCTGCATTGCAGGCAGATTCTTTACTGATTGAGCTACAAGGAAACTCTTCGTAGGCATTCTCTAAATAAGCACCAGCACCCCAGGACTCACACCCTACCCAGGCCCAGAGGGAAAGAAGCATGCCCCCTTGTGGGGAGGTGCACTGTCTAGTTTCTGATCCTCTCCTTTTCAGGAATCCCTGCAGCCAAGGCTGCGACTGCCCATGGCCAGGCAGCATGGAGTTTTGGGGAATCAGAGAAGGAACCCCAAGCACAGGTCCTAGGCTGGAGTCCTCCACAAAGAGCAACGAGAGACCAGCCTTTGGGAAGCAGTTGTGAGAAAAGTCTCCTCTGTCTTCACCGGTTCTCTCATTCTAGAATCCAGCTCATCTGTTCTCTGACTTGTTCTCACTCAAGGCTGGACCCTGAGCCCTACCCTGATCAAAGCCCCAGATGTACGCAGGCTGGGCTCTCAACCCCTCAGGCAGCCAGTGGCCCCCCACGCCCCTCAGTGGAGAGCCAGCACACTGGGCTGGGTGCTTACTTTCTCACCCACTCTTCTTCCCTTGCACTGGAAGGTCCTTTTAGGTTTCCGGTCTCAACTTTTCACTGGATATTCTCTCCACAGGGACACATGTAGGGTTATATTTTGTTTCTTTTGTTCTCTTCGTTCCCAATGCTTTCATCATCAGGCTCGGAACTGTTACACACAGAGTTCATTCCTCCGGATTGTGGCTCTGAACTGGCCGTTAGAGAGGGGCGTGGGTCCCACCGGTCTGCTCGGGTCTTCATAACTTGCTTGGATGTCCTGAAGCCCATATTCTCCCAGAGTCCCTCTGCAGTGCAAGGGCTGGGGAGACTGCCTTCCTCAGGAGACACAGGGGCTGGACCTTGGAGCCTCACATGTCTACATGGGCACAAGATTCCCCGCTCCCTTGTGTGGGGGCGCTCCTGAGTCTCGGTGCTGAGCCCCCTCAGCAGGATCCAACTAAACAAGCCTGCGGTAAAGTGGATGCTTTTCCCTAAGTCGTGTCTGACTCTTGCAACCTCGTGGACTGTAGCCTGCCAGGCCCCTCCATCTATGGGGTTCTCCAGGCAAGAATACTGGAGTGGGTGGCCATTTCCTTTTCCAGGGGATCTTCCTCACCCAGGAATTGAATCTGGGTCTCCTGCATTGCAGGCAGATTCTTTACTGATTGAGCTACAAGGAAACTCTTCGTAGGCATTCTCTAAATAAGCACCAGCACCCCAGGACTCACACCCTACCCAGGCCCAGAGGGAAAGAAGCATGCCCCCTTGTGGGGAGGTGCACTGTCTAGTTTCTGATCCTCTCCTTTTCAGGAATCCCTGCAGCCAAGGCTGCGACTGCCCATGGCCAGGCAGCATGGAGTTTTGGGGAATCAGAGAAGGAACCCCAAGCACAGGTCCTAGGCTGGAGTCCTCCACAAAGAGCAACGAGAGACCAGCCTTTGGGAAGCAGTTGTGAGAAAAGTCTCCTCTGTCTTCACCGGTTCTCTCATTCTAGAATCCAGCTCATCTGTTCTCTGACTTGTTCTTACTCAAGGCTGGACCCTGAGCCCTACCCTGATCAAAGCCCCAGATGTACGCAGGCTGGGCTCTCAACCCCTCAGGCAGCCAGTGGCCCCCCACGCCCCTCAGTGGAGAGCCAGCACACTGGGCTGGGTGCTTACTTTCTCACCCACTCTTCTTCCCTTGCACTGGAAGGTCCTTTTAGGTTTCCGGTCTCAACTTTTCACTGGATATTCTCTCCACAGGGACACATGTAGGGTTATATTTTGTTTCTTTTGTTCTCTTCGTTCCCAATGCTTTCATCATCAGGCTCGGAACTGTTACACACAGAGTTCATTCCTCCGGATTGTGGCTCTGAACTGGCCGTTAGAGAGGGGCGTGGGTCCCACCGGTCTGCTCGGGTCTTCATAACTTGCTTGGATGTCCTGAAGCCCATATTCTCCCAGAGTCCCTCTGCAGTGCAAGGGCTGGGGAGACTGCCTTCCTCAGGAGACACAGGGGCTGGACCTTGGAGCCTCACATGTCTACATGGGCACAAGATTCCCCGCTCCCTTGTGTGGGGGCGCTCCTGAGTCTCGGGTGCTGCCCAAGACTGTGACGTCACAGGATCACCTCCCTCAGGCTGCCAAGGACCAGATGCCTAACTGGGAAAAGCTACAGACCCACCCAGACCCACCATGGACAGCAGGCTCTTCTGCTGTGTGATCTTTGGTCTGCTGGGAGTAGGTGAGTCCCGGGAGTTTGTGGGAAGCTCCCATCCTGTTTCCTTGACCTAAGATCAGTTTCAAACCTTTGCCTCCTTCTTTCTGGCCTCGGTATTCTCCCACAGGACATATGGAAGCTGGTGTGAGCCAAAGCCCTCGCTACTCCATCACAGAGACGGGACAGAATGTGACTTTGAGGTGTGACCCCGTGCCAGGTCATCTGTACCTCTACTGGTACCAACAGACCCTGGGAAAGGGCATGGAGTTTCTGATGTCCATCTACAACAAAGAACCTTCAGAGAAAGCAGATTTTTTGAAGCATCGCTTCTCAATTGAGATGCCCGATGGCGTGTATCACACTCTGAATGTCAAGCACACACAGCTGGGGGACTCAGGCGTGTTCTTCTGTGCCAGTAGCTTATCCACAGCCTCACAGAGGCACTTCCTGCCCTTTCACAAACTCATCAGCGTCTCTGCTCTCCCCAGGCTCTCAGCATCCTGACCCTGCCTAAGCCTGGGTGTGGGGGAGGTGGTTGAGGAGGCTGCAGCTGCTTGCTTCCCATTTGCAGGTGTCAAAATTAGCTTAAATTTGCAGAAGAGGAGATTTTGCACAAGACATCTGGGGAGGTGATACTTGGGAAAGGATCTTAGGCACCACAAAAGGTGGCCGTGGCCCCCAAGGATGGGACACACCTGGCCAATGACTGGCCTGGGGAGCCTACAAGAAAAACCTCTGTATTCTCTTTTGGTCTCCAGTTACTGTAGATGGTGGCTGCAGCCATGAAATTAAAAGATACTTGCTCCTCGGAAGAAAAGCCATGACAAACCCAGAGAGCATATTTAAAAGCAGAGGCATCACTTTGCCGACAAAAGTCTGTATAGTCAAAGCTTTGGTTTTCCCAGTAGTCATGTAGGGATGTGTGAGTTGGACCATAAATAAGACTTGATGCCTCTGAACAGCGGTGTTGGAGAAGACTCTTGAGAGTCCCTTGGACTGCAAGAAGATCAAACCCATCAGTCCTAATGGAAATCAGCCCTGAATACTCATTAGAAGGACTGATGCTAAAACTGAAGCTCCAATATTTTGGCTTCCTGATGAGAAGAGCTCATTGGAAAAGAACCTGATGTTGGGGAAAAAAGAAGGCAGAAGGAGAAGGGGAAGACAGAGGATGAGATGGTTGGATGGCATCACTGACTCAATGGACATGAGTTTGAGCAAGCTCTGGGAGATGATGAAGAACAGGGAAACCTGGTGTGCTGCAGTCCATGGAGTCGCAAAGAGTTAGGACACAACTGAGCGACTAAACTGAACTGAGGTTCTTAACAATTTCTCCTGAAACTATCTAACTAGCTGAAGGCCTGTTCTACCAGTTTTCCCAGAACACAGAGTGCCTCATTCCTAATCTCTGCCCTGAACTCCTTTCAGGGTATGTTGAAGGTCAGCAGCTGCAGTGGCTAAGGACTTAATCCTTGTAGAGGCAGATGGCCAGCGATATTCTTTAGCCGGGCACACCCATCTTTGCTGGAGAAAATACCTAGCAGTCTATTTCAGGACAACCATGACTAAGTATAGGGAGCCCTGAATATCTGATAGCATGTCCCTGTAGAAAGATCACTGTTTGTAAGGATCATACAAAAATATTAATGGTTGCTGTCTCTGGGTGGTGGGATACATTTTTATGACAGGCAGTGAAATGAGTAATATTGAATGCTAATTATATAGATTTTGTCAAATAGATATACTCAAGCAACATCACTCCAATCAAGATACGGACATGTCATCACCTCTTGTGTGTTTTGTCTCCTTCCAATGAATACCCCGTTCCCCATGGTGACCACTATTCTAATAACCTTCACACTCTTTTGGGGGGACTGGTATTGCTTATGTAGCATAGAGCTTATGCTATTCATGCTTATTGCTCTGTTATTGGTAGTTCATTCTTTTTCATTGTGCACTTTATATATTCATTTACCTGCGGATGAAGACTTAGATTGTTTTAGATTTTTGGCTACTGTGAATAAAGCTGCAATCAGCAGGGTCCTGATCCAAGGCTTCTGTGTGGACATACAGTTTTATTTTTTTAAGGTAAATACCCAAGAGTGGGATTGTTGGGTTGTATGGTAAGTACTTATTTTAGTTTATAAAAATGGCTATGTGGTTTTCCCAGGTGGCGACATCATTTAGCCTTCTCACCAGGAAGGTGATCTCTAGTTGGTTCATCTTGTGCTGGAATAAAACGCAGAATGGGGCGATGGGAAGTCGATATGGTGATTCAAAGGAGCTGTGAGTGATACTACACTCAGCTGGGAAACACCACGCAGGCAACCTGGAGGGCTCCAGAGATGGTGGAGGTAAAAAATCCAGGAAGTTACTGGAAACCTTCCTGCCCCAGATGACAACTAAGCATGGCCAGTTTATTAGGAGGAGGCCCGTGGAGGCTGTCCTTGGGCCTTTGATGATATAGCTGCTAAAGCTCAGCGGCTTTAACTGATGACCGGGTGGTTGGCAGGACTTCATGTGACCCTGCCCTGCCCACTTCCCAGCCAGCTGGTGGTCATGTCCTTGCTCTTTGCAGGTTTTGAGGAAGAAAAGTTCTTACATTGAACAGGGAGCAAGGGTGCTTCAGATGCATAGGCAGACCTACTGGAAGCAAACTTAAAAGCAGACATTGGTATGCTGGCTGTAATCTTGACATCCTTCACAGCATCATGGTGGTTTAGTTGCAAAGTTGTGTTTGTTCTTTGGAGAAATGTCCTCTCAGGTCTTCTGCTGACCAGGTAGTTTATTTCAAGATTCTATAAGCTTAGAAATAAATAGGATTGTATATATAACAACTCCTGGTAAACTGGACTACCTAGAATTTGGTAATTCTTGATGTAAATATAAAATCTGAAAATGTATGGTTCTGATTAATCAAAAGGAGCTATGGAATACATCTTCCCAGGCTGGTTTTGCTAGAGGTAATCAGAGTGTTTACGCCTGCGTTCTTCCATCTTACCAAACTACTCTCATAGTTGTCTCCTTCCAATGAATACCCCGTTCCCCATGGTGACCACTATTCTAATAACCTTCACACTCTTTTGGGGGGACTGGTATTGCTTATGTAGCATAGAGCTTATGCTATTCATGCTTATTGCTCTGTTATTGGTAGTTCATTCTTTTTCATTGTGCACTTTATATATTCATTTACCTGCGGATGAAGACTTAGATTGTTTTAGATTTTTGGCTACTGTGAATAAAGCTGCAATCAGCAGGGTCCTGATCCAAGGCTTCTGTGTGGACATACAGTTTTATTTTTTTAAGGTAAATACCCAAGAGTGGGATTGTTGGGTTGTATGGTAAGTACTTATTTTAGTTTATAAAAATGGCTATGTGGTTTTCCCAGGTGGCGACATCATTTAGCCTTCTCACCAGGAAGGTGATCTCTAGTTGGTTCATCTTGTGCTGGAATAAAACGCAGAATGGGGCGATGGGAAGTCGATATGGTGATTCAAAGGAGCTGTGAGTGATACTACACTCAGCTGGGAAACACCACGCAGGCAACCTGGAGGGCTCCAGAGATGGTGGAGGTAAAAAATCCAGGAAGTTACTGGAAACCTTCCTGCCCCAGATGACAACTAAGCATGGCCAGTTTATTAGGAGGAGGCCCGTGGAGGCTGTCCTTGGGCCTTTGATGATATAGCTGCTAAAGCTCAGCGGCTTTAACTGATGACCGGGTGGTTGGCAGGACTTCATGTGACCCTGCCCTGCCCACTTCCCAGCCAGCTGGTGGTCATGTCCTTGCTCTTTGCAGGTTTTGAGGAAGAAAAGTTCTTACATTGAACAGGGAGCAAGGGTGCTTCAGATGCATAGGCAGACCTACTGGAAGCAAACTTAAAAGCAGACATTGGTATGCTGGCTGTAATCTTGACATCCTTCACAGCATCATGGTGGTTTAGTTGCAAAGTTGTGTTTGTTCTTTGGAGAAATGTCCTCTCAGGTCTTCTGCTGACCAGGTAGTTTATTTCAAGATTCTATAAGCTTAGAAATAAATAGGATTGTATATATAACAACTCCTGGTAAACTGGACTACCTAGAATTTGGTAATTCTTGATGTAAATATAAAATCTGAAAATGTATGGTTCTGATTAATCAAAAGGAGCTATGGAATACATCTTCCCAGGCTGGTTTTGCTAGAGGTAATCAGAGTGTTTACGCCTGCGTTCTTCCATCTTACCAAACTACTCTCATAGCAATGAGGGAGCAATTACTTCTTTTTTAGTTGCAATGTCTCATCATACAATCTTTCACCTCCACAGGCTAGAAGTAGATTTCAAGATCAAACCTATTTCAGCAAGGCTGGGAAGGCAGTAGACCAGCGGTGTGTGTGTGTGACTGTGTGTGTGTGCGGAGGGGTTACAGGTGTGGGGTGTGGGGAATTCCTATGCTTGTTTTAGACAGAAGGCACAAATTCATGAGACTGTGGACCATTAGCCACTTGGGGGCACTGTGGGCCCATGGGAAGCAGGGAGCCCTGGGAGGGGTAGAGTCACCCAGGAGAGGGCAGCTGAGGGAACCTGGACCCCTGCCTGCTCCAGGGAGCAGGTGTGAGCTCCCTGAGGGACCCGTGGAGCACAGCGTCCTCACGCCCAGGGAAGTGGGGATGTGCCCAGGGGGCCCTCTCTGGAGCCTGCGTGGGCAGTGGAGGGGAGGGTGGGGTGGCTGGTGAGGCTGGGGATGGCTGTCAGGAGGAGCTGGCAGAGAGGACAGGCATGTGGGGGCATGTGGGGACAGGGACAGTGCCCCCCCACACGCACCCTTTGCTGAGGGGCTGTCAGGACAGGGAATGGCATAGAGGAGCCGACCCAGGGCCCTGCCAAGGAGGACAGTGGCCGGGGCAGCGGCAGAGACACCAGAGCAGTGACGTCACAGGCAGAGGCTCCCATCAGGGAGACAGGAGGTCAGCACTCGACACCGCTCCCCCCGCAGCCCCGCCCAGCTAGGGGCAGTCTTGGGCTCCTGGTGCTGCCATGGGCCCAGGCCCCTCTGCTGGGTGGCTCCCTGCCTCCTGGGAGCAGGTGAGTCCTGGGCAGTGTGGGAGCTCCTGAGATGTCTTTGCTTTTGCCATGGCAAAAATGCAAGCCAGCTGGTGAGGGCTACGGCAGGAGGCTCGCCCTGTGTGCTGCCCTCAGCTTCCTCCTGTCCCCTTCTGGTAATCAATTAAGAAAGGCTTGATGTAAATAGAAAATCTGAAAATGTATGGTTCTGATTAATCAAAAGGAGCTATGGAATACATCTTCCCAGGCTGGTTTTGCTAGAGGTAATCAGAGTGTTTACGCCTGCGTTCTTCCATCTTACCAAACTACTCTCATAGCAATGAGGGAGCAATTACTTCTTTTTTAGTTGCAATGTCTCATCATACAATCTTTCACCTCCACAGGCTAGAAGTAGATTTCAAGATCAAACCTATTTCAGCAAGGCTGGGAAGGCAGTAGACCAGCGGTGTGTGTGTGTGACTGTGTGTGTGTGCGGAGGGGTTACAGGTGTGGGGTGTGGGGAATTCCTATGCTTGTTTTAGACAGAAGGCACAAATTCATGAGACTGTGGACCATTAGCCACTTGGGGGCACTGTGGGCCCATGGGAAGCAGGGAGCCCTGGGAGGGGTAGAGTCACCCAGGAGAGGGCAGCTGAGGGAACCTGGACCCCTGCCTGCTCCAGGGAGCAGGTGTGAGCTCCCTGAGGGACCCGTGGAGCACAGCGTCCTCACGCCCAGGGAAGTGGGGATGTGCCCAGGGGGCCCTCTCTGGAGCCTGCATGGGCAGTGGAGGGGAGGGTGGGGTGGCTGGTGAGGCTGGGGATGGCTGTCAGGAGGAGCCGGCAGGGAGGACAGGCATGTGGGAGCATGTGGGGACAGGGATAGTGCTCCCCCACACGCACCCTTTGCTGAGGGGCTGTCAGGACAGGGAATGGCATAGAGGAGCCGACCCAGGGCCCTGCCAAGGGGGACAGTGGCCGGGGCAGCGGCAGAGACACCAGAGCAGTGACGTCACAGGCAGAGGCTCCCATCAGGGAGACAGGAGGTCAGCACTCGACACCGCTCCCCCCGCAGCCCCGCCCAGCTAGGGGCAGTCTTGGGCTCCTGGTGCTGCCACGGGCCCAGGCCCCTCTGCTGGGTGGCTCCCTGCCTCCTGGGAGCAGGTGAGTCCTGGGCAGTGTGGGAGCTCCTGAGATGTCTTTGCTTTTGCCATGGCAAAAATGCAAGCCTGCTGGTGAGGGCTACGGCAGGAGGCTCGCCCTGTGCGCTGCCCTCAGCTTCCTCCTGTCCCCTTCTCAACAGGCCTGGTGGACGCTGGAGTCCCCCATACCCCAAAATACCTGATCCAATCAAGACAACAGCAAGTGACTCTGAGATGTTCCCCTTCCACTCCGTTTCCTGGTACCAACATGCCCTGGGCCAGGGCCCCCAGTTCATTGTTCAGTATCACCGTGGAGAAATGGTTGGAAAACAAAGCTTCCCTGGTCGATTTTCAGCAGAACAGTTCTATGACTCTAGTTCTGAGCTGAACATGAGCTCCTTGCAGCTGACAGACTCCGCCGTGTATCTCTGTGCCAGCAGCCAAGACACAGCCCTGCAGGAGCGGGTGCCTCTGGTACAAAAACACCCCTGCACCATCTCAGGAAATGACTGGCAGAGTGGTGGCTGCCAGCCGGGCTCAGGCCCTGGTAGAGAGGACAGTCTTTTTTAGACATTCTTTCTTTGCTGTGTTTTAATGTTCACAAAGATCATGCAAGGTAAGTATTATTTGAACTGTGTACATCTGAAGGGAAATGTCTTGTGCACATGTATTTCATAACAGTCAGAGAAAGGAATCAGACTCATGTTTATCCTCAGCACCCGTGGCTGTGACCCCTCAGAGCTGACCCCATAGAATACACACACACACACACACACACACACGCACACATGTTTTAAAGGAGTAGGCTCATATGTTAAGTTAAGGCTGATACGTCCAAATTCTGGATACTAGGCTGGTGGTAATAGAGACCCTGAAATAGATGAGTTTTAGTTCAAAAGCTGAAGACCTAATGGTCCAGGTTGAAGACCACGTGCTGGACAATTAATTATTTCTTACCTGGGAGAGGATCTGTCTTTTTCTTCTATTTATGAATTTACTGGTTGGATGAGGCCCACTAATATCATGACAAGTCATTCGTTTACTAATTAAATTGTTAATCTAATCTAATATCAAAGTCTACCTGTTCGCATGTTACTCTCTTCCAACAATACCCTCATATAACACCCAGAATAATGTTTAATTAAATATCTGAGGCACAGTCAAGGTGATACATTATGATAGCATGATGCTGTGTTCCACCATTGCATAAGTATAAGCATGAGGCCCCTGGCACATAAAAAAGGACTCTGGATTTCTCATCGCCCTTTGCTAATCTCTGACAGCCTCTTCTACCACTTCCTAGGTGCAAAGGTAGAGACGGCATATTTTGCCTTGAAATCTGATAGTTGAGGACATCAAAAATCACAGGGAAAATGTATCTATGCCTGATGAATCATTACATGAAATTAACAAGTGTGTGTAACATACGTCACTCCTTGCGTATTTTACAATACGGATTATGTGTGTGTTCTCAGCCATGTCTGACTCTCTGTGACCCCATGGGCTGTAGCCTGCTGGGCTCCCCCCTACATGGGATTCTCCCATGGCAACTATACTGCAGGGGGTTGACCTTACCTTCTCCAGGGGATCTTCCCAACCCAGGGACTGAACCCATGTCTCTTAGGTCTCCTTTCTGCATTGGCATGGACATTCTGTACCACCATACCACCTGGGAGGTCCTACAGTACACCTTTAACCAATATAGGCTTTGGAGTACTTGAGCCACCCGCAACCACGTGGTCAAAAATCTGTGTATAACTTCACATTCAACCTTCAGTATCTGGAATTCCATGTCTACAGATTCAACGGATCAAAATTGTTGAGTACCTTAGTATGTATTTATCAAAACATTCACACAGAAGTGGGCCCACTCACTTTTAACCTGTGTGATTCATGGGCTGGGGTATACATAATAAACATTACATACTGTATAATGGACAGATCTGTGGTTTTAAACAGCATATATGCATGTGCCCATGGAAAAATCCACCCCATAAAGACAGAGACCATTTCCATCACCAGAAACTTTTCTCAGGCCCCCTTCCCATGCCTCTCTCCTTCCCTGTACCATATGATTTCTGTTGCTAGAGATTTGTTTAGCTCAGGCATCTTTTTACTGAAAATTTAAGCTTTATACTTATTAAAATGATTCCCTCTTAGTCCAGAGGTAGCTATTTAAGAAGGTTAGGTGCTCCTGGAAGTGTTATGGTTAAAGAAGTGCTGGATATCCACGTCAGGAACAACCCTATCAGAGATGGATGGTTCAATAAAATGACCATTAAAAGGTCTTGCCAGTGGCTACAAGCTGTTTTTGTAAAATGTATTTACCCTCATAAATTTTTTTCTCTTGAACCCACTCCCTGAAATCATTTGATGATGATATTTTGGCAAGTCGTTGTCTCCCAGGAAATTATGCTGAGATTCCACAAGACACACACACATAGCTAGAATTCATGCTCACTCAAGTGTATGCTCCCCAGGCCAGACCACAGGCACTAGGAATTTGTGAGAGATCATTCCATGTAGAGACATGGGTCCCCTTTCCTTCGACCAGAGGTATCTACAGGCCTGGAGCTGGAAGGCTCTCCTCTTTCTCTTCTGGCCTGGTCCGGGCGTGAGTCTCCTGTGCTGTGTGTCCTCCTGTCTTCTGGAAGAAAGAAGTTCTGAGCACAGAGGTGGAACCACTTGAGGACTTGTGAGGCCCCTAAAGCCTATGACCACAGGGCTTGTGGTGGTGGTCCTAACATCAGACGCCTTTGTGGCTTCTGACTTGAGTTTCTGTGTCTTTCTCTCCCAGGCCCCAGGAAGGCAGTGTGATCCAGAGTCCAGACATGTGGGTGGGATCAAGGAAAACCAGCACCTCAAGAAGTCACCACAGGTCCAAAACTATGCAACCCATGCTTGCTACATCATTTGCAGCGCCTGTATTTCAAATGTCATCAAGAGTCTGAAGATCATGATAGCAGAGCACTGCATCTAGTGCAGGTCCTTCTAGTGTGGGGTCATGTGCAACGCCATCGTTTGGGGCTCTAGGATATTTGTGAATGAAAATCAACCATGCTACACAAGAAGCTACTCCACGGGATGGATGTCTTACACACAGAGGGAGCATTTATCGTTGAACCTGAGTGTGCCACCTCCTCCCAGACCCTTTCCTTTGTGCTAACATGTCATATGCTGCTGAACAACCATCTTCTCTCCACAAGGAAAGGTGGGTCACAGCCTTAAGGTGCTTCTGCCTGAGGCTTCCCGATCCAGACACAGAAATCACATGCTCTAGGGAGCAAGAAGGAGCTGTAGCTACATTTGGCAGGTGGACTGTCTACCAGGGAATTGACAAGAAATAGACCCGATGGATTCCTTGAGGAGCCTGCCCTGAGATTGGGTAACTGGGTACCTGGTGGAAGAAAATGAATAGAACTGTGGTCAACGAAGCAAAGTAGAAATGGGCAGACACTTGAGGGCCCATGTGGCAAGAGTCACAAAGGGCAGCAGAAAACTATAATGAATTTCACTGAGATTCAAAACCAAGAAATCACACTACATATATGAAATAGGGGGCTAGTGGGAAGCTGCTATATAGCACAGGGAGCTCCAGTCCTTCTCTGAGGAACAAAAGCAGTAGGGTGGCGGGGAGGGAAGCTCCAGAGGGAAGGGGTATATGTACACCAGGGACTAACTCACCTGGTGCTCCACCAGAAGCCAACACACTTT
The DNA here is from genome assembly GCA_022376925.1 of Tragulus kanchil. Lineage (NCBI taxonomy): Eukaryota > Metazoa > Chordata > Mammalia > Artiodactyla > Tragulidae > Tragulus > Tragulus kanchil. The sequence goes on along the minus strand of JAIOJX010000030.1, from coordinate 15,991,056 downwards.
GTAAAGCAATTATCCTCCCATTAAAAATAACTTCAGGAGCTTCCCTGGTGGTCCAGTGGGTGAAGAGTCTGCCTTTCAGTGAAAAGGGTACAAGTTCCATCCCTGGCACGGGAGGATCCCACGTGCTGCTAAACGGCTGGACCGGTGTGTTCAATTACAAGCCAGCGCTCTGGAGCGCATGCGCCCAGAGCCGGTGCTCTGCAGCGAGAGAGGCCACTGCGATGGCAGGCCCACACAGGCTAAAGAATAAAGATGGATGAAAGTAAATGAAGAATCAATAAAAGAGGCCAAAAAATATAGAAAAAAATAATTTTAAAAAGACTACAAAAATATGGAGATAAATAGAAAGAATAACTGTGTAATGAGGAATCATCTCTGGAATAAGATACAAAAGAAGTTGCAAACTATTTATAGAAAGGTTGCAACAACTTGCAAGGCTGATGTCCATTCTGCTGGACAGGTACTTCCTGTTCTGAACAGTTCGCTTAGGTTTGTTTCTGATTTGAGCCTCTGGGGGAAGGGGCGTGGCCCCCATGTGACAGAGTGTTGGCTCTGGGGCCTTCCAGGGACAGGGACATCTCAGAAGGACACCCTGGAGAGCCCCTCTCCCCTCTCAGCCACACACAGACCAGGAGAGCCCATAGGCCGCCCGCCCCCGCCATGAGCACCTGCCTCCTGGGCTGTGTGGTCTTCTGTCTCCTGAAGGCAGGTGAGGCCTGGGGGCTCCCCTCCAGGGTCCCAGCACTGAGGCTTTCTGTTGTGGGTGCAGTATCAGCTTCTCCTTCTCCACAGGTCGGGTCACTGCTGGTGTCACTCAGGACCCTAAATTCCAGGTCCTGAGGACAGGACAGAGCACCACTCTCAAGTGCACCCAGGATCTGGGCCATAACTATATGTACTGGTACCGACAAGACCCGGGACACGGGCCGAGGCTCATCCATTACTCAGCTGGCCGTTCCTTCGCTGAGGAAGGAGACATGCCTGACGGGTTCAGCGCCTCCCGACCAAGCACAGAGCGCTTCCCTCTCACAGTGGAGTCCGCCACCCCCTCCCAGACATCTGTGTACTTCTGCGCCAGCAGTTACTCCACGGCGCTGCACGGCCACCTCCTCTCTGCACAAAAAGACAGGGGAGGCCCTTCAGGCTTCTAGAAGCAGGAGCCTCAGAGCCCAGGGGCCATGTGCCTGCAAGTGTGACCCCGAGTACGTGGTCAGTGCTGACCAGGACCTCCCTGCAGGGCCCGGTGGCCACGTGTCCACTTTGGTCTCTGTCTTTCCTCTGCATCCTCGCTGTGAACCAGGAAGAGGCTTCCCCCCGACTCCTGGTCATCAGCCAGAGCCTGGGACCTCCAGGAGGGGACGCTGTCGGTAAATTGAATAAAAACAGTCCCCTTGTCTCACCCTGGGCACCTCACTGCTGTCTCTCTGGGAGGCTCTCCTCCAGCCTGGCTCTCACGGGGTCTCCGCTCTTGCCCTCTTTCCTGGTTGGGCAGGACATTCTTCTCCCAGCCTCCCTGGCCTCAGCTCCCTGGCCCTCCCTACCCCAGCTGGGCTGCTCCTCCCTTGGGGTCGTGTCCCTTCCCGTATCCCAGGGAAGCTTTTATGTGGCCTGTCCACATGGTCTGTTTTGAGACGCTCCCTGGGATCATCAGAGAGAAATCGCCTTCAGTAAAATACCAATCATCCGGAACCTCTGGGTGCGCCTCTCTGGGAGGGGAGCCAGGCTGACTCTGTGTGCTGACCCCCGCTTTCCTGAGTAATACCAATCATCCGGAACCTCTGGGTGCGCTCTCTGGGAAGACTGGGGCTCCCCTCCAGGGTCCCAGCACTGAGGCTTTCTGTTGTGGGTGCAGTATCAGCTTCTCCTTCTCCACAGGTCGGGTCACTGCTGGTGTCACTCAGGACCCTAAATTCCAGGTCCTGAGGACAGGACAGAGCACCACTCTCAAGTGCACCCAGGATCTGGGCCATAACTATATGTACTGGTACCGACAAGACCCGGGACACGGGCCGAGGCTCATCCATTACTCAGCTGGCCGTTCCTTCGCTGAGGAAGGAGACATGCCTGACGGGTTCAGCGCCTCCCGACCAAGCACAGAGCGCTTCCCTCTCACAGTGGAGTCCGCCACCCCCTCCCAGACATCTGTGTACTTCTGCGCCAGCAGTTACTCCACGGCGCTGCACGGCCACCTCCTCTCTGCACAAAAAGACAGGGGAGGCCCTTCAGGCTTCTAGAAGCAGGAGCCTCAGAGCCCAGGGGCCATGTGCCTGCAAGTGTGACCCCGAGTACGTGGTCAGTGCTGACCAGGACCTCCCTGCAGGGCCCGGTGGCCACGTGTCCACTTTGGTCTCTGTCTTTCCTCTGCATCCTCGCTGTGAACCAGGAAGAGGCTTCCCCCCGACTCCTGGTCATCAGCCAGAGCCTGGGACCTCCAGGAGGGGACGCTGTCGGTAAATTGAATAAAAACAGTCCCCTTGTCTCACCCTGGGCACCTCACTGCTGTCTCTCTGGGAGGCTCTCCTCCAGCCTGGCTCTCACGGGGTCTCCGCTCTTGCCCTCTTTCCTGGTTGGGCAGGACATTCTTCTCCCAGCCTCCCTGGCCTCAGCTCCCTGGCCCTCCCTACCCCAGCTGGGCTGCTCCTCCCTTGGGGTCGTGTCCCTTCCCGTATCCCAGGGAAGCTTTTATGTGGCCTGTCCACATGGTCTGTTTTGAGACGCTCCCTGGGATCATCAGAGAGAAATCGCCTTCAGTAAAATACCAATCATCCGGAACCTCTGGGTGCGCCTCTCTGGGAGGGGAGCCAGGCTGACTCTGTGTGTGCTGACCCCCCCGCTTTCCTGAGTATCTCACCTGACCTAGGGCAGGTTTGCACCACCTCCTCGTCAAGCTCTTCTCAAAGTCAAAGATCTCTTCCAACGCCATCAAGGTTTCATAAGTCCAGAAAAAAAAAAAAAAAACAGTTCATATATATAAAAGTTCTTTATAAAATGTGTTAACAAAAATTTGGTCATGCTTCATTTAAATATGAAATCTGGACATATATGCCTCTGATGATCACAAGTGGATTTGGATACAAGTTTTGAGGTCGGTTCACATGGGATCCTCAGAGTGTTTATTTTACTGTCATGTGTTTCCATCGTAGCTGACTGCGGACTTTGTGGTGATACGGCAGTTGTTTCCTTCTTAGTAAAAATGTTGGATCACACAGTCTTCTACCTCTAGAGGCTATGAATGTGTTGGAATATCAACACTAATTCAGCCAGACTGGGAAGGCAGTAGAATAGGTTGGTGTGTGTTTATGGATTGCAGGTTGGGGTTGTGTGGAATTCCTATGCTTGCTTTAGACAGAAGGCACAAATCCATAAGACTGGCTCAATGGCCACTTGAGGGCACTGTGGGCCCATGGGAAGCAGGGAGCCTTGGGAGGGGTAGAGTCACCCAGGAGAGGGCAGCTGAGGGAACCTTGGCCCCCTGCCTGCTCCAGGGAGCAGGTGTGAGCTCCCTGAGGGACCCGTGGAGCACAGCGTCCTCACGCCCAGGGAAGTGGAGCTGTGCCCAGGGGGCCCTCTCTGGAGCCTGCGTGGGCAGTGGAGGGGAGGGTGGGGTGGCTGGTGAGGCTGGGGATGGCTGTCAGGAGGAGCCGGCAGGGAGGACAGGCATGTGGGAGCATGTGGGGACAGGGATAGTGCTCCCCCACACGCACCCTTTGCTGAGGAGCCGTCAGGACAGGGAATGGCATAGAGGAGCCGACCCAGGGCCCTGCCAAGGGGGACAGTGGCCGGGGCAGCGGCAGAGACACCAGAGCAGTGACGTCACAGGCAGAGGCTCCCATCAGGGAGACAGGAGGCCAGCACTCGACACCGCTCCCCCCGCAGCCCCGCCCAGCTAGGGGCAGTCTTGGGCTCCTGGTGCTGCCATGGGCCCAGGCCCCTCTGCTGGGTGGCTCCCTGCCTCCTGGGAGCAGGGGAGTCCTGGGCAGTGTGGGAGCTCCTGAGATGTCTTTGCTTTTGCCATGGCAAAAATGCAAGCCTGCTGGTGAGGGCTGCGGCAGGAGGCTCACCCTGTGCGCTGCCCTCAGCTTCCTCCTATCCCCTCCCCAACAGGCCTGGTGGACGCTGGAGTCCCCCATACCCCAAAATACCTGATCCAATCAAGACAACAGCAAGTGACTCTGAGATGTTCCCCTTCCTCCGGACACCGCTCCGTGTCCTGGTACCAACAGGCCCTGGGCCAGGGACCCCCGTTCCTCATTCAGTATCACAACACGGAAATCAATGAAAAAGGAAACAGGCCAAGTCGATTCTTAGGAAAACAGTTTGATGACTCTGGCTCTGAGCTGAACGTGACCTCCTTTGAGCTGACGGACTCTGCCGTGTACCTCTGTGCCAGCAGCTGAGGCACAGCCCTGCGGGAGCAGGTGCCTCTATTTCAAAAGCCCTCCTGCCCCAGCCCAGGCAGTGCTTCGGTGGGTGTTGGTTACCAGCCTGCCAGGCCCCGACCCTGGTAGAGGGGACAGCCTTTTAGACATTCTGTCTTCAATGTATTTTAATACCCACAAAGATCACGCATGATAAGTATTCTTTTAACTGTTTGCACATTTCAAGGGACGTGACTTGCCCCAGACCACCTGCATCCTTCCTATCAAAGCAAGGCATCGGACTCAAGTCTGTTCTCCTCACTGTGGTCCCTGCCCTCATTGAATAATTCTCCCATATACTACACACACACACACACACACACACACACACACACACATCTTTTAAAAGAGTTGGCTCACATAGTTGTTAATGGTGATAAGTCTAAATTCTGCACGCTGGGCCCATAGTTCTAGAGACCTCAGGAGAGCTGATGCTTAAGTTCAATAGATGTTAGGCAGGAAGAGGGATGGTCTAGTGAAGATGGTCAATTGGACAATATGCATGGCTTCCTTAGGGCATTTGGGAAAAGGGATGGTCTATGAGATGCATAATCTGTCCCTAAACCATCTTGGGCTCCTGGTGCTGCCACGGGCCCAGGCCCCTCTGCTGGGTGGCTCCCTGCCTCCTGGGAGCAGGGGAGTCCTGGGCAGTGTGGGAGCTCCTGAGATGTCTTTGCTTTTGCCATGGCAAAAATGCAAGCCTGCTGGTGAGGGCTGCGGCAGGAGGCTCACCCTGTGCGCTGCCCTCAGCTTCCTCCTATCCCCTCCCCAACAGGCCTGGTGGACGCTGGAGTCCCCCATACCCCAAAATACCTGATCCAATCAAGACAACAGCAAGTGACTCTGAGATGTTCCCCTTCCTCCGGACACCGCTCCGTGTCCTGGTACCAACAGGCCCTGGGCCAGGGACCCCCGTTCCTCATTCAGTATCACAACACGGAAATCAATGAAAAAGGAAACAGGCCAAGTCGATTCTTAGGAAAACAGTTTGATGACTCTGGCTCTGAGCTGAACGTGACCTCCTTTGAGCTGACGGACTCTGCCGTGTACCTCTGTGCCAGCAGCTGAGGCACAGCCCTGCGGGAGCAGGTGCCTCTATTTCAAAAGCCCTCCTGCCCCAGCCCAGGCAGTGCTTCGGTGGGTGTTGGTTACCAGCCTGCCAGGCCCCGACCCTGGTAGAGGGGACAGCCTTTTAGACATTCTGTCTTCAATGTATTTTAATACCCACAAAGATCACGCATGATAAGTATTCTTTTAACTGTTTGCACATTTCAAGGGACGTGACTTGCCCCAGACCACCTGCATCCTTCCTATCAAAGCAAGGCATCGAACTCAAGTCTGTTCTCCTCACTGTGGTCCCTGCCCTCATTGAATAATTCTCCCATATACTACACACACACACACACACACACACACACACACATCTTTTAAAAGAGTTGGCTCACATAGTTGTTAATGGTGATAAGTCTAAATTCTGCACGCTGGGCCCATAGTTCTAGAGACCTCAGGAGAGCTGATGCTTAAGTTCAATAGATGTTAGGCAGGAAGAGGGGATGGTCTAGTGAAGATGGTCAATTGGACAATTCTCTCTTAGCTGAGGGATGCTTAGGTTTGGGGTTCTATTCACATCTTCATTTGGTTGGATTAGACCCATACATTGTGGAAGTTCATCTGCCTTACTAATAATGATGTTAATCTAATCTAACGTTAGAATCTATTGATGACTTTTTGCATATGTATCTGTCCCTAAACCATCCTCACAGGGACACCCAGAACAATATTTAGCTAAATAGCTGTGACCCAGTCAAGGTGACACAGTAAATTAGCCCTCACAACAACTTCCAGGATTGCTGAAGAATTTAATACACATGAAGTCCCTGACACATAACAGGACTCTGGATTTCCTGATTGCCTTTGCTAATCTCTGACAGCCTTTTCCACCGTTTCCTAGCTGCAAAAGGTAGAGATGGATACATTTGCCTCTAGCTGAGGCCTTCAGCTATCACAGAAATGACCATATATCTGCCTGATGATTCAGTACCTAAAATTAACAAGAGCATGTAACAGAAATCCCTCTTCAGCCATGTTAAAAGCAATGCTATTGACACATGAACTATAGTCGTCCCTTGAACAGTGTGGTTTTAGGAGCACTGAGCCACCCCCAACCCAGCAGTTAGAAATTCGCATGTAACTTCACATTTGACAGTCTGTATTCGAGGTTCTGCATCTGCAGATTCAACCAACCATGGATCGTGAAGTAAGTGGATTCACACAGTTTAACCCTGTGTTGTTCAGAGGTCAACTGCATACAGAATAAACATTATACATTTTATAATTGACAGGTTAATGTGATCAATCAATACATACATGCCCATGGAACATCTTCCCCATTAGGATACTGAATCTTTCCATCACCAGAAAGTTTCTTCAGATCCCTTTCCCATGCTTCTCTCCATCCCTGATCATCAGCACTATGATACCTTTGCTATAGATTTGTTTCGTTCAGTCATATTTATAGTGAATAGTTAAATTCTCTACCTATTAAAACACCAGAATTCCCAGGTGGCACTGGTTGAAAGAACCTGCCTGTAATGCAGGAGACCAGAGAGACACAGGCTCAATCCCTGAGTCAGGAAGATTCCTTGGAAAAGGGCATGGCCACCCCCTCCAGAATTCTTGCCTGGAGAATCCTAGAAACAGAGGAGCCATCTGGGCTACAGTCCGTGAAGCCGCGGAGCCAGACACGACTGAGGTGATGTCATATGCATGCACACACCTCATAAAACAATTCCTCTTTAGAGCACAGCCAAATATCTAAGACATTTAAGTGTTCCTGGAAAATGCTATGGTTAAAGAAATACTTGAAATCACATGAACGCCATATCCAGGGTTGGGACAATCCTATCTAATGGAACAACTATCACAGTATCTTACCAGCTGGTGCAAGATGTTTTTCTAAACTGTATTCATTCACTTTTATATTTTTTTCTCCTGAATCAATTCCCTGAAGTCATTTAATAATGATATTTTGACAAGAAATCATCATATTCCAGGAAACTGTTGAGATACCGTGAGACACACACAGAGCAAACTTTCGTGTTCACTCAGTGTGTGCTCCGGTGGCCAGACCACGAACAGTAGAATTTTGGCGACGGTTAATACCATGTCAGGACAAGGGTACCATGTGCTATGATCCCAAGTATCCAAGTCACGGGCTTTGAGCTGCAAACCCCATTTTCTGTTCTGGCCTGGAAGGGACGCAAGTCTCCTGTGTGACGTGTTCTTCTGTCTCCTGGATCAGAGAAGTTCTGAGCAGAGAAGGGGAACCACTCACAGGCATGCCAGGCCCCAGTTCAAGACTTACCGTTGTGGTTACATGAAGTTCCTTCTTGCTTCTGTGTCTTTGACTCTCAGACCCAGAACTTGTTAGTCACCCAAACGCTAGATATGTAATCACGCTCCATGGAAACCAGCCCATCAGGAAGTTACCTCAGTCATGTACTCAGGACCAGCTACATGATTTTCAGAGTCCATGGTTTAAATATTATCAAGAATTTCTTGTAGGTGGAAGGAAATGAACAGGACTGCGGCCTACCAGACAAAGTAGAAAGGAACACTTGAGGGAGGATTTGGGATGTGTGAGTCAAAAGGGGCAGCATGAAGTCAGAAGAGATTTTCCATGAGTTTCAAAAATACAGAAATATGCTGCTGTTGCTCAGTCCCTAAGTCCTGCCCGACTCTCTGCAACCCGTGGACGGCAGCACGCCAGGCTCCCCTGCCCTTTACCATCTCCAGGAGTTTGCTCAAACTCATGCCCATTGAGCCAATGATGCCATCCAACCATCTCCTCCTCTGGGGTCCCCTTCTCCTTCTACCTTCAGTCTTTCCCAGAGTTAGGATCTTTTCCAATGCGTCCGCTCTTCTTATCAGGTGGCCAAAGTATTGGAGCTTCAGCTTCAGCGTCAGTCCTTCCAGTGAGTATTCAGGGTGGATCTTCTTTAGGACTGACTGGTTGGAACTCCTTGCATGCCAAGGCTCAAGAGTCTTCTGCAGCACCACAGTTCGAAATCATGGGTTCTTCAGCACTTCTTTGTAGTTCAACTTTCACGGCCATACACGACTACTGGAAAACCTTAACTTTAACCATACTGACCTCTGTGGGCAAAGTGATGTCTCTGCTATTATTATCCTGTCTAGGTTTGTCAGTTTTTCTTTCAAAGAGCAAGCATCTTTCAATTTTGTGGCTGCAGTCACTGTCCACACCGATATTGGAGCCCAAGAAAATAAAATCTGTCACTGTTTCCCTTTTTTCCCTATCTATTTGCCATGGAGTGATGGGACTGGATATCATAATCTCTGTTTTTTGAATGTTGGATCTAAAGCCAGCTTTTTCACTGTCCTCTTTCACATACAACAAGAAGTTCATTAGTTCTTCTTTGCGTTCTGCCATTAAGGTAGTGTCAGTTGCATATCTGAGGTTATTGATAATTGTTCCAGCAATCCTGATTCCAAGTTAAGCTTCATCCAACCCAGCATTTAACATGATGAACACTGCAGATAAGTTAAATAAGCAGGGTGACAGTGTACAACCTTGGCATGCCCCTTTCCAAATTTTGAATCAGTTTGTTGTACAGAACTATGTAGATAAATAAGTATATACAGTAATGAAGAATTATCTCTGGGGTATAACACACATAATGTTACAACAACAGGTAAGGCTGAATCTGTTGAGCTGGATGGGTTCTTCCTGCTGTGAACAGTTCACTTAAGTTCATTTCTGATTTGAACCTCGTGAGGAAGGGGCGGGGCCCGGGTTGGCTCTGGGACCTGGCAGGGACAGTGTCTTCTCAGAAGAACACCCTGGAGAGCCCCAGTCCCCTCTCAATCACATTCAGACCAGAGGAGCCCTCCACCTGCCCTGGCCCCACCATGAGCACCTGCCTCCTGGGCTGTGTGGTCTTCTGTCTCCTGCAGGCAGGTGAGGCCTGGGGGCACAGGCGCCCGTTCAGGGCCCCAGCACTGAAGCCTTCTGCTGTGGCTGCAGCATCAGCTTTTCCTTCTCCACAGGTCTGGTCACTGCTGGTGTCACCCAGGACCCCAAATCGCAGGTCTTGAGGACAGGACAGAGCACCACACTCAAGTGTACCCAGGATCAGAACCACCAGTACATGTACTGGTACCGACAAGACCTGGAATACAGACTGAGGCTCATCTATTACTCATCTGGCTATCCCTACACCGACAGAGGAGACGTGCCTGACGGGTACAACGTCTCCAGACAGAGCACACAGAGCTTCCCTCTCACAGTGGAGTCCGCCACCCCCTCCCAGACATCTGTGTACTTCTGCGCCAGCAGTTACCCCACGGCGCTGCACGGCCACCTCCTCTCTGCACAAAAAGGCAGAGGAAGCCCTGCAGCCTGAAATTAGGGGAGCCCCTTGCAGGTGCCTAGCACCCGGAGCCTCAGAGCCAAGGGGACGCATACAGGCAGCATGACCCGCAGTTTTTGGTTTTGGCTGGCACAGAGCTGACAACAGAGCCTCAGGGACACATGTCCACTGTCACTCTCTGTCTTTTCACTGTAGTCGCCCTGTGAGCCTAGACACGCTGCCCCAGCTCTGACTCCGAGCCGTCGGCCTGTGCCTGAGGCCTCCCGGAAGGCAGGTGGTCGGTACATCTGATACGTCTGTGCCCTCTTGTCTCTCCCTGGGCCCCACTTTCCTGTCTCCACGGCAGCTTCTCCCCCGGCCTGGCACTTGCGTGGTCTCTGTCGCTGCCCAGCTTTCACAGATGCCGGGCCTTCACTCTCCCACCTTCCTGGCCTTAGTCCAGCTTCTCTCTGCTCCAGCCACGCTGCTCCCTCCTGATCTGGGTCACTTCCCTTCCCGTCACCCAGGGAACCCTGTAGTGAGCCCTAACTGATCGTGTTTGAGTAAGCTCTCTGGGGCAAAGAGAATACAACCTCAGCTAATTACTCATCACCCCAAATTCCTTGCAGCCCATCTGCAGAAAGAGACACAAGCTCTGTGTGTGTGTGTGTGTGTGTGTGTGTGTTCTCCACCACTGCCCATCTTTAGCGTCTAAACAGCCCAGACCCGGATGCTGGGAAAGACTGAAGGCAAAAGGAGAAGTTGGTGGCAGAGGATGAGATGATTAGATAGCATCACAACTCAGCATGAATTTGAGCAAACTCCAGGAGACAGGGAAGGACAGGGAAGCCTGGCACGCTGCAATGCATGGGATCACAAAGAGTTGGACCCAAGTCAGCAACTGAACAACAAAACCTAAGGCAAGTTTGTACCATCTCCCCAGTCACAATCTTCTAAGTCAGAGCATTAAGTGTTTCCTTTCATGACGGCATTCCTTTCCTCTAGAAATACAAAATCATAAATCAGCTATTGCTGGCATTTGTGCATGTGTGTGTTTGTAATTGTGTGTGTGTCCTTAGGCAATCAAAGCAAAGAAAAACACACTTTAATAGGGAGACAAATATTTTCTAATATGAACACATCCCGTGACTATTGCATCTGGGCAGCTAGTCTTGGTTTCTACCCATAGACCACATGGAGGTGCTGTGGAACTGCCAAGCTCCACAAGGTTCTGGGGCAGAGCAAGCTGACGGAGATGGTTGCCTGGGACCAGGAGGGTTGAGACAGTTCTATTTGGTGCTGTTATCTCTAGAAGGCTCCATAGCGCAGACACTAACTGGTAGGCTTGCTGTCCCAGCTGGGAGCCGTGAACGTCAGCTCTGCAGGGATGAGGAAGCCTCTGAGGCTGCAGAAGAAGTGAAGAGTGTGGAGCTGGGAGGGGCAGGGACAGACGGAGACCACCTGCCCCGGAAGAAACACCAAGGCGCCACGGGGATGGGCGTCAGGCCTGAGCCCAGCCTCGCCTACCCCGGCAGTCCGGCCCACAGGTCCCATAAGAGGCTGTGCAGGACCAAGCAGGGCTCCTGGACCAGCTGACCGGCAGAGGGAGGCCAGGCTCCAGGGAATCTGCAGAGGCCACAGCAGCAGAGCAGTGACGTCACTGCCTCACCTCCAGTCAGAGGACAGATGCCCAGGACTTCAGCTCTCAGAGCAGCAGAGCTCCGAGCAAGGAGACGCCTGCCCCGGCTTGCCCCTCCCGCCATGGACTGCGGCCTCCTCTGCTGTGTGGCTCTCTGTCTCCTGGCAGCAGGTGGGTCCTTGGCACGGGAGAGACATCTCCGTGGTAAGCCTGACAGTGTCCGAATCCAAGGCACCACCGGGATCTCTCCGGGGCTCTCTCTCAGCCCCTGTCTCCTTCCCTTATGGGTACTGTGGATTCTGGAGTCACCCAGACTCCAAGATACCTGATCAAAGCAAGAGGACAGCAAGTGACACTGAGGTGTTCCCCTGTCCGTGGGCACCTCTCCCTCTACTGGTACCAGCACTCCCTGGGCGAGGGACCCAAGTTCCTCGTTCAGTATTACAACCAGGAAGTGAGGGGAGAAGCAAACCTCCCGGACCAATTTTCAGCAGAACAGCTCGATGACTCTAGCTCGAAGCTGAACGTGAGCTCGTTGTTGCTGACGGACTCCGCCGTGTATCTCTGTGCCAGCAGCCAAGACAGAGCCCTGCAGGAGCAGGTGCCTCCGGTACAAAAACACCCCTGCCGCAGCTCAGGAAGTGACTGCAGGGCTTCGGCGTCCAGCCAGCCAACCCCTGATCGAGTGAACAGCATTTCTCAGACATTCTTTCTTTGCTATGTTTTAATGCTCCCAAAGAGCATGTAAGAGCAATACTATTTTATCTGTTTATACATTTGAAGGAAAGTGGTATGCCCAAATGTCATCTTTCATTACTGTCAGAGCAAGGCATTCAACTGCAGTCTGTCTGGATCAAGAAGGGCCAAAAAGTATCTATTGTTAGTACGATGAGGAAGCCTGACAGAAGAAGTGAAGAGTGTGGAGCTGGGAGGGGCAGGGACAGACGGAGACCACCTGCCCCGGAAGAAACACCAAGGCGCCACGGGGATGGGCGTCAGGCCTGAGCCCAGCCTCGCCTACCCCGGCAGTCCGGCCCACAGGTCCCATAAGAGGCTGTGCAGGACCAAGCAGGGCTCCTGGACCAGCTGACCGGCAGAGGGAGGCCAGGCTCCAGGGAATCTGCAGAGGCCACAGCAGCAGAGCAGTGACGTCACTGCCTCACCTCCAGTCAGAGGACAGATGCCCAGGACTTCAGCTCTCAGAGCAGCAGAGCTCCGAGCAAGGAGACGCCTGCCCCGGCTTGCCCCTCCCGCCATGGACTGCGGCCTCCTCTGCTGTGTGGCTCTCTGTCTCCTGGCAGCAGGTGGGTCCTTGGCACGGGAGAGACATCTCCGTGGTAAGCCTGACAGTGTCCGAATCCAAGGCACCACCGGGATCTCTCCGGGGCTCTCTCTCAGCCCCTGTCTCCTTCCCTTATGGGTACTGTGGATTCTGGAGTCACCCAGACTCCAAGATACCTGATCAAAGCAAGAGGACAGCAAGTGACACTGAGGTGTTCCCCTGTCCGTGGGCACCTCTCCCTCTACTGGTACCAGCACTCCTGGGCGAGGGACCCAAGTTCCTCGTTCAGTATTACAACCAGGAAGTGAGGGGAGAAGCAAACCTCCCGGACCAATTTTCAGCAGAACAGCTCGATGACTCTAGCTCGAAGCTGAACGTGAGCTCGTTGTTGCTGACGGACTCCGCCGTGTATCTCTGTGCCAGCAGCCAAGACAGAGCCCTGCAGGAGCAGGTGCCTCCGGTACAAAAACACCCCTGCCGCAGCTCAGGAAGTGACTGCAGGGCTTCGGCGTCCAGCCAGCCAACCCCTGATCGAGTGAACAGCATTTCTCAGACATTCTTTCTTTGCTATGTTTTAATGCTCCCAAAGAGCATGTAAGAGCAATACTATTTTATCTGTTTATACATTTGAAGGAAAGTGGTATGCCCAAATGTCATCTTTCATTACTGTCAGAGCAAGGCATTCAACTGCAGTCTGTCTGGATCAGTTGGAGTCTTCTCCCCCATAAGGCTGTCCTGCCCTGGAATGAATATATGTATCTACTTGGCTTGCATGGTGGCTTCATGGTAAAGAATCCACCTGCCAATTCAGTAGACACAGGAGATGCACATTTGACCCCTGGGTCAAGAAGATCCCCTGCAGTAGGAAATGGCAACCCACTTCATCATTCTTGCCTGGAGCATCCCAAAGACAGAGGATCCTGGTGGGCTATAGTCTATGGGGTCGAAAAGAGTGAACACCACGGAGCACACACATGCCCATATACACAAATGTACATGTTTTAAAGGAAGTGGTTCACATAGTTGTTAAGGCAGACAAATCCAAAAGCTACAAGCTGAGCTAGTGATACTAGAGACTCAGGGAAAGCTGATGTTTAAGTATGGAAAGAAAAAAACTGGTGGTCCAGGTTGAAGTCCATCAGCTGGACCATTATCTCTAACTTGGAGGAAGTCAGTCTTTCTTTTATTCTTCTCTTCCACTGGTTTCATGAGGTCCACTTACATTATGGAGGGTTACTGCTTCACTCATCAAAATGTGAATCTATTCTAATATTAAAATAGACTGATTCATATGTTAACCTGTTCCAAAAACACCCTCTTTGAACCACCCAGAAAAGTAAAACCAAATATCCACTGCCCGGTCAAGTGGACACAGTTTATTAGTCAGCATACCAAGTTACCAGGTTGCCGAAGAATTTAGGAAGCATGAGTGGCAGTAAAAAACACTCTGTAAAAAATAAAAATAAACTAAAATTAATAATAATGATAATAGGGGCTTCCCTGGTGGTCCATTGGGTAAGGACACTGCCTTGCAGTGCAAGGGGCGCCGGTTCGATCCCTGGCCTGGGAAGATCCCATGTGCCGCGAAGCCATTGGACTGATGTGTCCAATTACCAAGCCGGAGCTCTGGGGCGCATGCGCCCAGAGCCGGCACTCTGCAACAACAGAGGCCACCATGATGGGAGGCCCACAAGAGCCAAAGAACAAAGACGGATGAAAACAGACAAAATGAAAGACCAACAGAAGTGGCCCGCCCGTCCCCCTCCCTCCTCACCCCACCCCGCCGCACCCCCAAAATAAATAAATTAATTAATTTTTAAAAATGATAATAAAAGAAAAAAAGAATTTTGTAAGCATGCAGTCCCTGGCACATAAAAGGACTCTAGATTTCCTGTCTCCCTTTGCTAATCTCTGACAGCCTCTTCCTCCTTTTCCTAGGTGCAAAGGGAGAGATGGGCGCTTTTTGACTTGAAACCCTATACATGAGGACTTCAAAAGTCAGAGGAATAAAAATGTTTGTGCCTGGTGATTCAGTCACTCAGGTTCCTTCCCTGGGTAGGGAAGACCCCTGCAGTAGAAAATGGCAACCCACTCCAGTATTCTTGCTTCGGAAACCTCATGATCTGAGCATGGCCGGCTGCAGTCCACGGGGTGGCAAAGAGTCAGATACGACTGAGTGACTGAGCACATGATTCAACACATGATATACACAGGGAATGTAGCATACTCTCAAGCATTTTAAAATCCACTTCACTGGCATATGAATTATAGTTAGTCCTTAGACAATGTTGAGTTTGGGGACCTTGAGACAGACCCAAACTTGCAGTAAAAATTTGCTTAAAAATTCACAGTCAGGGGCTTCCCTGGTGGTCCAGTGGGTAAGGACACCGCCTTGCACTGCAAGGGGCGCCGGTTCGATCCCTGGCCTGGGAAGATCCCACGTGCCGCAGAGTGGCTGGACGGATGTGTCCAACTATGGAGCCAGAGCTCTGCAGTGCATGTGCCCAGAGCCGGTGCTCTGCAGTGAGAGAGGCCACTGCGATGGGAGGCCCACACAGACCAAAGAACAAAGACCGATAAAAATAAATAAATGAAAGACCGATAAAAAGTGGCCAAAAGATTAAAAAAAGAAAAATTCACAGTCAGCTTTCTGTATTTGTCATTGCACATCCATAGATTCAACTGACCAGAGTTATGTAGTATGGTACTTGGTATCTCTTAAAAATGCCACACACATGTGGACCCATGAAGTTCAAACAAGTTGGTTCAAGGATCAGCTGTGTGTACATCACACACTGTATAGTGAACAGGTCAATGGTTTTGATCAATTCATATGTGTGTGCCCATGGAACATTCACCTATAAAGACAGTGAACATTTCCATCAGCAGAAATTCCCTCAGGTCCCTTTCTGGGGCCTCTTTCCTTCCCTGAGAAATATGATTTCTATTGCTATAGATTGGTTTTGCTTAGGCATCTTTTTAGGGAAAATTTCATATCTCTACCCTTTAAAACTATTCCTGTTTAGCCCAGAGCTAAGTATTTAAGACAGTGAGGTGCTCCTGGAAAACGTTATGATGACCCATGCTCTTGATACCATGTGAGGAACCGTATACCCATCAGGGACAAGTCTGTCTATGGATGGATGGATTGGAAGATGACCATCAAAAGGTCTTTCTTGCTGGTACGAGCTTACTTAAAAATATTTACTCACTTTCATAAACTTCTTTTCCCATACACCCTGTCAATGAAACCATGTTACAATGCTATAGGGAAAAGCCTTCCTCTCCCAGGAAATTATGTTGAGATCCCATTGGGCACACACGTAGCAAGGCTTTGTGTTTATACACTGGGGCTGCGACTGAGCGGGCAACCAGCGGTAGCAATCTTGGTGACAGATAATTCCACGTCAGAAGAAGGGTTCCCTTTGCTTTGACCGAAGTCCCCAAACGACAGGACTTGAGCTGGATATCCCTCTTCCTGTTCTGGCCTGGCCTGGCCACAAGTCTCCTGTGCTATGTCCTTCTCTCTCCTGGACCAGAGAAGATCTGAGAAGAGTTGTGGATCCACTCATGGGCTTCCCAAGCCCAAGTCAAGCCTTGTCATCTGTGGTTACAACATGAGGCTCCTTTGTCTCTCCTGACTTTAGAGTCTGGGTCTTTGTCTCTCAACGCAGCAATGGTTAGTGACCCAGACATCAGGCATGCAGTCAAGCTTGATGGAAACCCACCCATCAGGAGGTCAGCACAGGCATGAACTCAGGATCGGTGGGCTCAAAAATTATTGAGAATTTGAAGATCTCAACATCAGAGCACTGCAGCAAGTACCTGGTCCTTCTAGATGTGGGAACTGTGCAGCATGATACAGTTTAGGGCTCCGTGATGTTTGGTAATTAAAGGCAGTCATGCTTCACAAGGAAGAGTTCCCATGGAATGGACGTCTTGTGGAAAATCAGAGTCTGCCATCTCTCCTCACATCCCTCCCCAATACAAATGACTGTATTCCTTTTTGCCACCATGGCATCCGTATGGGGCAACCAGCGTCTCTCCTCAAAGAAAGGCTCAGAGGCCTGAGGGTCCTGCTCGTACCCGCCGGCACCAGAAGCATGTGCTCCGGTGAACATGAAGGAGCCGAGGCTGCATTTGGCAGGTGCCCTGACTGCTGGTGACTTCATAAGAAAGAAGACAAAGGGCTCCTCCAGTGTGGGTGAGCCTGCCTGAAGGGTGGGGAAGCAGATGCCAGAATCACTGTACTGGAGGGACCCGAACTGGACTGTTGTCAATTAAACACAGTAGAAACTGGAGGGAGGATTTGGACAGGGGAGTCGTTAAGGGTGGCGGGAGGCCCGAAGGATTCTTTGTGAGAGTCAGAACTACAGAAACATGTAGAAAAAGAAAATGAATGTATGTATTAATGAACAACTGCCTCTAGAATAAAATGTAAATGAAGTTGCAAACTGTTTCACATAGAGCTGAGAAAACTAGTAAGACTTTTCTCCATCCAGACGAATGCCGTCTTCCTTTGGTGAACTCTTCACTCGGGGGCACTTCTGATTCTAACCTCTGGAGGAAGGGCAGGGCCTCTGTGTGACAGGTTGGCTCTGGGACCTGGCAAGGACAGCGACAGAACAGAAGGACGCCTTGGAGAGTCCCTTCCCCCCTCAGCCACACACAGACCAGGAGAGCCCATTGCCTGCTCTGTCCCCACCATGAGCACCTGCCTCCTGGGCTGTGTGATCTTTGTCTCCTGCAGGCAGGTGAGGCCTGGGGGCAGGCTGCCTTCAGGGTCCCAGCACTGAGGCTTCTCTTCTGGCTGCAGCATCAGCTTCTCCTTCTCCACAGGTCCGGTCACTGCTGGTGTCACTCAGGACCCCACATTCCAGGTCCTGAGGACAGGACAGAGCACCACACTCAATTGCACCCAGGATCAGAACCATATCTCTATGTACTGGTACCGACAAGACCCGGGACACGGGCTGAGGCTCATCCATTACTCATCTGGCTATCCCTCCACCGACAGAGGAGACGTGCCTGACGGGTACAACGTCTCCAGACAGAGCACACAGAGCTTCCCTCTCACAGTGGAGTCCGCCACCCCCTCCCAGACATCTGTGTACTTCTGTGCCAGCAGATACCCCACAGCGCTGCACGGCCACCTCCTCTCTGCACAAAAAGGCAGAGGAAGCCCTGCAGCCTGAAATTAGGGGAGCCCCTTGCAGGTGCCTAGCACCCGGAGCCTCAGAGCCAAGGGGACGCATACAGGCAGCATGACCCGCAGTTTTTGGTTTTGGCTGGCACAGAGCTGACAACAGAGCCTCAGGGACACATGTCCACTGTCACTCTCTGTCTTTTCACTGTAGTCGCCCTGTGAGCCTAGACACGCTGCCCCAGCTCTGACTCCGAGCCGTCGGCCTGTGCCTGAGGCCTCCCGGAAGGCAGGTGGTCGGTACATCTGATACGTCTGTGCCCTCTTGTCTCTCCCTGGGCCCCACTTTCCTGTCTCCACGGCAGCTTCTCCCCCGGCCTGGCACTTGCGTGGTCTCTGTCGCTGCCCAGCTTTCACAGATGCCGGGCCTTCCCTCTCCCACCTTCCTGGCCTTAGTCCAGCTTCTCTCTGCTCCAGCCACGCTGCTCCCTCCTGATCTGGGTCACTTCCCTTCCCGTCACCCAGGGAACCCTGTAGTGAGCCCTAACTGATCGTGTTTGAGTAAGCTCTCTGGGGCAAAGAGAATACAGCCTCAGCTAATTACTCATCACCCCAAATTCCTGGCAGCCCATCTGCAGAAAGAGACACAAGCTCTGTGTGTGTGTGTGTGTGTGTGTGTGTTCTCCACCACTGCCCATCTTTAGCGTCTAAACAGCCCAGACCCGGATGCTGGGAGAGACTGAAGGCAAAAGGAGAAGTTGGTGGCAGAGGATGAGATGATTAGATAGCATCACAACTCAGCATGAATTTGAGCAAACTCCAGGAGACAGGGAAGGACAGGGAAGCCTGGCACGCTGCGATGCATGGGATCACAAAGAGTTGGACCCAAGTCAGCAACTGAACAACAAAACCTAAGGCAAGTTTGTACCGTCTCCCCAGTCACAATCTTCTAAGTCAGAGCATTAAGTATTTCCTTTCATGACGGCATTCCTTTCCTCTAGAAATACAAAATCATAAATCAGCTATTGCTGGCATTTGTGCATGTGTGTGTTTGTAATTGTGTGTGTGTCCTTAGGCAATCAAAGCAAAGAAAAACACACTTTAATAGGGAGACAAATATTTTCTAATATGAACACATCCCGTGACTATTGCATCTGGGCAGCTAGTCTTGGTTTCTACCCATAGACCACATGGAGGTGCTGTGGAACTGCCAAGCTCCACAAGGTTCTGGGGCAGAGCAAGCTGACGGAGATGGTTGCCTGGGACCAGGAGGGTTGAGACAGTTCTATTTGGTGCTGTTATCTCTAGAAGGCTCCATAGCGCAGACACTAACTGGTAGGCTTGCTGTCCCAGCTGGGAGCCGTGAACGTCAGCTCTGCAGGGATGAGGAAGCCTCTGAGGCTGCAGAAGAAGTGCAGAGTGTGGAGCTGGGAGGGCAGGGACAGACGGAGACCACCTGCCCGGAAGAAACACCAAGGCGCCACGGGATGGGCGTCAGGCCTGAGCCCAGCCTCGCCTACCCGGCAGTCCGGCCCACAGGTCCCATAAGAGGCTGTGCAGGACCAAGCAGGGCTCCTGGACCAGCTGACCGGCAGAGGGAGGCCAGGCTCCAGGGAATCTGCAGAGGCCACAGCAGCAGAGCAGTGACGTCACTGCCTCACCTCCAGTCAGAGGACAGATGCCCAGGACTTCAGCTCTCAGAGCAGCAGAGCTCCGAGCAAGGAGACGCCTGCCCCGGCTTGCCCCTCCCGCCATGGACTGCGGCCTCCTCTGCTGTGTGGCTCTCTGTCTCCTGGCAGCAGGTGGGTCCTTGGCACGGGAGAGACATCTCCGTGGTAAGCCTGACAGTGTCCGAATCCAAGGCACCACCGGGATCTCTCCGGGGCTCTCTCTCAGCCCCTGTCTCCTTCCCTTATGGGTACTGTGGATTCTGGAGTCACCCAGACTCCAAGATACCTGATCAAAGCAAGAGGACAGCAAGTGACACTGAGGTGTTCCCCTGTCCGTGGGCACCTCTCCTCTACTGGTACCAGCACTCCTGGGCGAGGGACCCAAGTTCCTCGTTCAGTATTACAACCAGGAAGTGAGGGGAGAAGCAAACCTCCCGGACCAATTTTCAGCAGAACAGCTCGATGACTCTAGCTCGAAGCTGAACGTGAGCTCGTTGTTGCTGACGGACTCCGCCGTGTATCTCTGTGCCAGCAGCCAAGACAGAGCCCTGCAGGAGCAGGTGCCTCCGGTACAAAAACACCCCTGCCGCAGCTCAGGAAGTGACTGCAGGGCTTCGGCGTCCAGCCAGCCAACCCCTGATCGAGTGAACAGCATTTCTCAGACATTCTTTCTTTGCTATGTTTTAATGCTCCCAAAGAGCATGTAAGAGCAATACTATTTTATCTGTTTATACATTTGAAGGAAAGTGGTATGCCCAAATGTCATCTTTCATTACTGTCAGAGCAAGGCATTCAACTGCAGTCTGTCTGGATCAGTTGGAGTCTTCTCCCCCATAAGGCTGTCCTGCCCTGGAATGAATATATGTATCTACTTGGCTTGCATGGTGGCTTCATGGTAAAGAATCCACCTGCCAATTCAGTAGACACAGGAGATGCACATTTGACCCTGGGTCAAGAAGATCCCCTGCAGTAGGAAATGGCAACCCACTTCATCATTCTTGCCTGGAGCATCCCAAAGACAGAGGATCCTGGTGGGCTATAGTCTATGGGGTCGAAAAGAGTGAACACCACGGAGCACACACATGCCCATATACACAAATGTACATGTTTTAAAGGAAGTGGTTCACATAGTTGTTAAGGCAGACAAATCCAAAAGCTACAAGCTGAGCTAGTGATACTAGAGACTCAGGGAAAGCTGACGTTTAAGTATGGAAAGAAAAAAACTGGTGGTCCAGGTTGAAGTCCATCAGCTGGACCATTATCTCTAACTTGGAGGAAGTCAGTCTTTCTTTTATTCTTCTCTTCCACTGGTTTCATGAGGTCCACTTACATTATGGAGGGTTACTGCTTCACTCATCAAAATGTGAATCTATTCTAATATTAAAATAGACTGATTCATATGTTAACCTGTTCCAAAAACACCTTCTTTGAACCACCCAGAAAAGTAAAACCAAATATCCACTGCCCGGTCAAGTGGACACAGTTTATTAGTCAGCATACCATGTTACCAGGTTGCCGAAGAATTTAGGAAGCATGAGTGGCAGTAAAAAACACTCTGTAAAAAATAAAAATAAACTAAAATTAATAATAATGATAATAGGGGCTTCCCTGGTGGTCCAGTGGGTAAGGACACCGCCTTGCAGTGCAAGGGGCGCCGGTTCGATCCCTGGCCTGGGAAGATCCCACGTGCCGCGAAGCGGTTGGACCGATGTGTCCAATTACCAAGCCGGAGTTCTGGAGCGCATGCGCCCAGAGGCGGTGCTCTGCGACAACAGAGGCCACCGCGAAGGGAGGCCCACACGGGCCAAAGAACAAAAAAGATGGATGAAAATAGAGAAATGAAAGACCAACAGAAGTGGCCTGCCCGTCCCCCTCCCTCCCCTCCCCACCCCACCCACCCCACCCCCAAAATAAATTAATTAATTAATATTTTAAAATGATAATAAAAGAAGAAAAGAATTTTGTAAGCATGCAGTCCCTGGCACATAAAAGGACTCTAGATTTCCTGTCTCCCTTTACTAATCTCTGACAGCCTCTTCCTCCTTTTCCTAGGTGCAAAGGGAGAGATGGGCGCTTTTTTGACTTGAAACCCTATACATGAGGACTTCAAAAGTCAGAGGAATAAAAATGTTTGTGCCTGATGATTCAGTGACTCAGGTTCCTTCCCTGGGTAGGGAAGACCGCTGCAGTAGAAAATGGCAACCCACCCCAGTATTCTTGCTTCGGAAACCTCATGATCTGAGCGTGCCGGCTGCAGTCCACGGGGTGGCAAAGAGTCAGATACGACTGAGTGACTGAGCACATGATTCAACACATAATATACACAGGGAATGTAGCATACTCTCAAGCATTTTAAAATTCACTTCACTGACATATGAATTATAGTTAGTCCTTAGACAATGTTGAGTTTGGGGACCTTGAGACAGACCCAAACTTGCAGTAAAAATTTGCTTAAAAATTCACAGTCAGGGGCGCCCTGGTGGTCCAGTGGGTAAGGACACCGCCTTGCAGTGCAAGGGGCGCCAGTTCGATCCCTGGCCTGGGAAGATCCCATGTACCGCAGAGTGGCTGGACGGATGTGTCCAACTATGGAGCCAGAGCTCTGCAGTGCATGTGCCCAGAGCCGGTGCTCTGCAGTGAGAGAGGCCACTGCGATGGGAGGCCCACACAGACCAAAGAACAAAGACCGATAAAAATAAATAAATGAAAGACCGATAAAAAGTGGCCAAAAGATTAAAAAAAGAAAAATTCACAGTCAGCTTTCTGTATTTGTCATTGCACATCCATAGATTCAACTGACCAGAGTTATGTAGTATGGTACTTGGTATCTCTTAAAAATGCCACACACATGTGGACCCATGAAGTTCAAACAAGTTGGTTCAAGGATCAGCTGTGTGTACATCACACACTGTATAGTGAACAGGTCAATGGTTTTGATCAATTCATATGTGTGTGCCCATGGAACATTCACCTATAAAGACAGTGAACATTTCCATCAGCAGAAATTCCCTCAGGTCCCTTTCTGGGGCCTCTTTCCTTCCCTGAGAAATATGATTTCTATTGCTATAGATTGGTTTTGCTTAGGCATCTTTTTAGGGAAAATTTCATATCTCTACCCTTTAAAACTATTCCTGTTTAGCCCAGAGCTAAGTATTTAAGACAGTGAGGTGCTCCTGGAAAACGTTATGATGACCCATGCTCTTGATACCATGTGAGGAACCGTATACCCATCAGGGACAAGTCTGTCTATGGATGGATGGATTGGAAGATGACCATCAAAAGGTCTTTCTTGCTGGTACGAGCTTACTTAAAAAAATATTTACTCACTTTCATAAACTTCTTTTCCCATACACCCTGTCAATGAAACCATGTTACAATGCTATAGGGAAAAGCCTTCCTCTCCCAGGAAATTATGTTGAGATCCCATTGGGCACACACGTAGCAAGGCTTTGTGTTTATACACTGGGGCTGCGACTGAGCGGGCAACCAGCGGTAGCAATCTTGGTGACAGATAATTCCACGTCAGAAGAAGGGTTCCCTTTGCTTTGACCGAAGTCCCCAAACGACAGGACTTGAGCTGGATATCCCTCTTCCTGTTCTGGCCTGGCCTGGCCACAAGTCTCCTGTGCTATGTCCTTCTCTCTCCTGGACCAGAGAAGATCTGAGAAGAGTTGTGGATCCACTCATGGGCTTCCCAAGCCCAAGTCAAACCTTGTCATCTGTGGTTACAACATGAGGCTCCTTTGTCTCTCCTGACTTTAGAGTCTGGGTCTTTGTCTCTCAACGCAGCAATGGTTAGTGACCCAGACATCAGGCATGCAGTCAAGCTTGATGGAAACCCACCCATCAGGAGGTCAGCACAGGCATGAACTCAGGATCGGTGGGCTCAAAAATTATTGAGAATTTGAAGATCTCAACATCAGAGCACTGCAGCAAGTACCTGGTCCTTCTAGATGTGGGAACTGTGCAGCATGATACAGTTTAGGGCTCCGTGATGTTTGGTAATTAAAGGCAGTCATGCTTCACAAGGAAGAGTTCCCATGGAATGGACGTCTTGTGGAAAATCAGAGTCTGCCATCTCTCCTCACATCCCTCCCCAATACAAATGACTGTATTCCTTTTTGCCACCATGGCATCCGTAGTGCGGGGCAACCAGCGTCTCTCCTCAAAGAAAGGCTCAGAGGCCTGAGGGTCCTGCTCATACCCGCCGGCACCAGAAGCATGTGCTCCGGTGAACATGAAGGAGCCGAGGCTGCATTTGGCAGGTGCCCTGACTGCTGGTGACTTCATAAGAAAGAAGACAAAGGGCTCCTCCAGTGTGGGTGAGCCTGCCTGAAGGGTGGGGAAGCAGATGCCAGAATCACTGTACTGGAGGGACCCGAACTGGACTGTTGTCAATTAAACACAGTAGAAACTGGAGGGAGGATTTGGACAGGGGAGTCGTTAAGGGTGGCGGGAGGCCCGAAGGATTCTTTGTGAGAGTCAGAACTACAGAAACATGTAGAAAAAGAAAATGAATGTATGTATTAATGAACAACTGCCTCTAGAATAAAATGTAAATGAAGTTGCAAACTGTTTCACATAGAGCTGAGAAAAACTAGTAAGACTTTTCTCCATCCAGACGAATGCCGTCTTCCTTTGGTGAACTCTTCACTCAGGGGCACTTCTGATTCTAACCTCTGGAGGAAGGGGCAGGGCCTCTGTGTGACAGGTTGGCTCTGGGACCTGGCAAGGACAGCGACAGAACAGAAGGACGCCTTGGAGAGTCCCTTCCCCCCTCAGCCACACACAGACCAGGAGAGCCCATTGCCTGCTCTGTCCCCACCATGAGCACCTGCCTCCTGGGCTGTGTGATCTTTTGTCTCCTGCAGGCAGGTGAGGCCTGGGGGCAGGCTGCCTTCAGGGTCCCAGCACTGAGGCTTCTCTTCTGGCTGCAGCATCAGCTTCTCCTTCTCCACAGGTCCGGTCACTGCTGGTGTCACTCAGGACCCCACATTCCAGGTCCTGAGGACAGGACAGAGCACCACACTCAATTGCACCCAGGATCAGAACCATATCTCTATGTACTGGTACCGACAAGACCCGGGACACGGGCTGAGGCTCATCCATTACTCATCTGGCTATCCCTCCACCAACAGAGGAGACGTGCCTGACGGGTACAACGTCTCCAGACAGAGCACACAGAGCTTCCCTCTCACAGTGGAGTCCGCCACCCCCTCCCAGACATCTGTGTACTTCTGTGCCAGCAGATACCCCACAGCGCTGCACGGCCACCTCCTCTCTGCACAAAAAGGCAGAGGAAGCCCTGCAGCCTGAAATTAGGGGAGCCCCTTGCAGGTGCCTAGCACCCGGAGCCTCAGAGTCCAGGAGGCCACATACAGGCAGCATGACCCGCAGTTTTTGGTTTTGGCTGGCGCAGACCTGACAACAGAGCCTCAGGGACACATGTCCACTGTCACTCTCTGTCTTTTCACTGTAGTCGCCCTGTGAGCCTAGACACGCTGCCCCAGCTCTGACTCCGAGCCGTCAGCCTGTGCCTGAGGCATCCCGGAAGGCAGGTGGTCAGTACATCTGATACGTCTGTATCCTCTTTTGTCTCCCTGGGCCCCACTTTCCTGTCTCCACGGCAGCTTCTCCCCCG
Source organism: Tragulus kanchil (assembly GCA_022376925.1). Taxonomy (NCBI): domain Eukaryota; kingdom Metazoa; phylum Chordata; class Mammalia; order Artiodactyla; family Tragulidae; genus Tragulus; species Tragulus kanchil. The sequence goes on along the minus strand of JAIOJX010000030.1, from coordinate 15,965,894 downwards.
GCCTGGCACTTGCGTGGTCTCTGTCGCTGCCCAGCTTTCACAGATGCCGGGTCTTCCCTCTCCCACCTTCCTGGCCTTAGTCCAGCTCCTCTCTGCGCCAGCCACACTGCTCCCCCCCTAATCTGGGTCACTTCCCTTCCCGTCACCCAGGGAGCCCTGTAGTGAGCCCTAACTGATCGTGTTTGAGTAAGCTCTCTGGGGCAAAGAGAATACAACCTCAGCTAATTACTCATCACCCCAAATTCCTGGCAGCCCATCTGCAGAAAGAGACACAAGCTCTGTGTGTGTGTGTGTGTGTGTGTGTGTGTTCTCCACCACTGCCCATCTTTAGCGTCTAAACAGCCCAGACCCTGATGCTGGGAAAGACTGAAGGCAAAAGGAGAAGTTGGTGGCAGAGGAAGAGATGGTTAGATAGCATCACAACTCAGCATGAATTTGAGCAAACTCCAGGAGACAGGGAAGGACAGGGAAGCCTGGCACGCTGCGATGCATGGGATCACAAAGAGTTGGACCCAAGTCAGCAACTGAACAACAAAACCTAAGGCAGGTGTGTACCGTCTCCCCAATCACAATCTTCTAAGTCAGAGCATTAAATATTTCCTTTCATGACGGCATTCCTTTCCTCTAGAAATACAAAATCATAAATCAGCTATCGCTGGCGTTTGTGCATGTGTGTGTTTGTAATCGTGTGTGTGTCCTTAGGCAATCAAAGCAAAGAAAAACACACTACAATAGGCACAGAAATATTTTCTAATATGAACACATCCCGTGACTATTGCATCTGGGCAGCTAGTCTTGGTTTCTACCCATAGACCACATGGAGGTGCTGTGGAACTGCCAAGCTCCACAAGGTTCTGGGGCAGAGCAAGCTGACAGAGATGGCTGCCTGGGACCAGGAGGGTTGAGACAGTTGTATTTGGTGCTGTTATCTCTAGAAGGCTCCATAGCGCAGACACTAACTGGTAGGCTTGCTGTGCCAGCTGGGAGCCGTGAACGTCAGCTCTGCAGGGATGAGGAAGCCTCTGAGGCTGCAGAAGAAGTGAAGAGTATGGAGCTGGGAGGGGCAGGGACAGACGGAGACCACCTGCCCCGGAAGAAACACCAAGGCGCCACGGGGATGGGCGTCAGGCCTGAGCCCAGCCTCGCCTACCCCGGCAGTCCGGCCCAGAGGTCCCTTAAGGGCAGCAGGAGGCCCGAAGGATTCTTTGTGAGAGTCAGAACTACAGAAACATGTAGAAAAATAAAATGAATATATGTATTAATGAACAACTACCTCTGGAATAAAATGTTAATAAAGTTGCAAACTGTTTCACATAGAGGTGAGAAAAACTTGTAAGACTTTTCTCCATCCAGATGAATGCCGTCTTCCTTTGGTGAACTGTTCACTCAGGGGCACTTCTGATTTGAGCCTCTGGAGGAATGGGCGTGGCCTCTGTGTGACAGGTTGGCTCTGGGACCTGGCAAGGACAGCAACAGCATAGAAGGACGCCTTGGAGAGCGCCTCTCCCCTCTCAGCCACAGACAGACCAGGAGAGCCCATCGGCCACCCGCCCCCGCCATGAGCACCTGCCTCCTGGGCTGTGTGGTCTTCTGTCTCCTGCAGGCAGGTGAGGCCTGGGGGCTCCCCTTTAGGGTCCCAGCACTGAGGCTTCTCTTCTGGCTACAGCATCAGCTTCTCCTTCTCCACAGGTCCAGTCACTGCTGGTGTCACTCAGGACCCCACATGCCAGGTCCTGAGGACAGGACAGAGCACCACACTCAATTGCACCCAGGATTTGGGCCATAACTCTATGTACTGGTACCGACAAGACCCGGGACACGGGCTGAGGCTCATCCATTACTCAGCTGGCCGTTCCTTCGCTGAGGAAGGAGACGTGCCTGACGGGTTCAGCGCCTCCCGACCAAGCACAGAGCGCTTCCCTCTCACAGTGGAGTCCGCCACCCCCTCCCAGACATCTGTGTACTTCTGCGCCAGCAGTTACTCCACGGCGCTGCACGGCCACCTCCTCTCTGCACAGAAAGACAGGGGAGGCCCTGCAGCCTGGAACTAGGGGAGCCCCTTGTAGACTTCTAGCACCTGGAGATGCGGAGCCCTGGGGCCGTGGGCCTGCAGAGTGGCCCTTGCTGTTCAGTCTCCCGTTAGGTCCCTCTGAGACTGTCTTAGCTGGAACTGTCAGGGGGTTTATTCAAGATTTATAATTTCAGAAATAAAGTGGTTAATATATACACACTTTGTATATAAAATACTTTACCTAGAATTTAATAATGCTGAATTTAATCGTGGACTTCCCTGGTAGCTCAGCTGGTAAAGAATCCGCCTGCAATGCAGGAGACCTGCCTGGCATTCCTGGGTAGGGAAGATCCCCTGGAGGAGGGCAGGGCAAGCCACGCCAGTATTCTTCCTGGAGAATCCCATGGACAGAGGAGCCTGGTGAGCTGCAGTCCGTGCGGGTCCCAAAGAGTCAGACACGACTGAGGAGCTGAGCAAGTACGCACAATTTTAATACAAAATCGAGAAATGCATATGGATCTCATTAATCTGGAGCTGTGGAATGTAGAGGCCCAGGTTCTCTTCCCCTGAGATCATCAGAGGGTCTATCCTGATGGCCTGTATGATTGCACCCTAGCACACTACTGCAAGTGCAATTATCTTCTTCTTTATGGAAGTGTTCGATCATATCGTCTTTTCCCTCCACAAGCTAATAGTGAATATGAAGAGTACTCCTAAGTCAGTCACTCTGGGAAGGCAGTAGAACAGGGTGTGGGTATATGTGTGTGTTAGTGTGTGTGTGTGTGTGTTGTGTGTGTGTGTGTGTGTGTGTGTGCGGAGGGGTTACAGGTGTGGGGTGTGGGGAATTCCTATGCTTGCTTTAGACAGAAGGCACAAATTCATGAGACTGTGGACCATTAGCCACTTGGGGGCACTGTGGGCCCATGGGAAGCAGGGAGCCCTGGGAGGGGTAGAGTCACCCAGGAGAGGGCAGCTGAGGGAACCTGGACCCCTGCCTGCTCCAGGGAGCAGGTGTGAGCTCCCTGAGGGACCCGTGGAGCACAGCGTCCTCACGCCCAGGGAAGTGGGGATGTGCCCAGGGGGCCCTCTCTGGAGCCTGCGTGGGCAGTGGAGGGGAGGGTGGGGTGGCTGGTGAGGCTGGGGATGGCTGTCAGGAGGAGCTGGCAGAGAGGACAGGCATGTGGGGGCATGTGGGGACAGGGACAGTGCCCCCCCACACGCACCCTTTGCTGAGGGGCTGTCAGGACAGGGAATGGCATAGAGGAACCCACCCAGGGCCCTGCCAAGCGGGACAGTGGACGGGACAGCGGCAGCGACACCAGAGCAGTGACGTCACAGGCAGAGGCTCCCATCAGGGAGACAGGAGGTCAGCACTCGACACCGCTCCCCCCGCAGCCCCGCCCAGCTAGGGGCAGTCTTGGGCTCCTGGTGCTGCCACGGGCCCAGGCCCCTCTGCTGGGTGGCTCCCTGCCTCCTGGGAGCAGGTGAGTCCTGGGCAGTGTGGGAGCTCCTGAGATGCCTTTGCCTCCCTGAGGTACAAGCCAGCTGGTGAGGGCTGTGGCAGGAGGCCTCCCCTGTGCGCTGCCCTCAGCTTCCTCCTGTCCCCTCCCCAACAGGCCTGGTGGGCGCTGGAGTCCCCCAGACCCCAAAATACCTGATCCAATCAAGACAACAGCAAGTGACTCTGAGATGTTCCCCTGAGTCTGGACACCTCTCTGTCTACTGGTACCAACAGGCCCTGGGCCCGGGTCCCCAGTTCCTTGTTCACTATTTTAGTGGGAAAGTGAGGAGAAAAATAAACATGCCAGATGTATTCTCAGCTCAACGGTTCAGTGACTCTGGCTCTGAGCTGAACTTTGAGCTGCTGGACTCCACCATGTATCTCTGTGCTGGCAGCCAAGACACAGCCCTGCAGGAGCAGGTGCCTGTGACACAAAGACACTCCTGTCCCAGCTCAGTGGCCACAAAGGTGTCAGCTTCCTACCAGCCAGGCCCCAGTCCTGGTAGAGTGGACAGCCTTTCCTTGATATGTTTTAATATTCACAAGAGTCACGCAAGAGAAGTATTCTCTTATTTGCTTATATACCTAAAGGAAAGCGACCTGGCGAGATCTCACATTTCAGACCTGTTAGATTAAGGATGCCTACTCAAGTCCAATCTTATCACTTGTGTCCCTCACCCCCATTAAGCCATCCCAGGAATGGTGGGTCACCCAGATGTGTGACATGTGGCCATACTCCAGGGAAACCAGTACATCAGGACGTCAGCACAAAGTCATCTCACCTGGAGCAGTTGCGTAATTTTTAGGGTCTCTGGTTCATATTTTTACTGAGAATTTGAAGAGAGCAGAGCTTTGCAGCAAGTCCTGCTATGTCAAGGGTTATGCACAAGAGAAAAAGAGTTTAGGGGGATCCATGACATTTGTCACTCAATTAATGGCAGCCGTCCTTCACAAGGAAGTATTCTCATGGAATGGATGTCTCTAGTCAAATCAGAGCATTGTTCATTTACCCTGGGATCTGTCACCTCTCCCCCCATGCCTTCCACATATATGCTCCTTTGTGCCAATATGTCATCCATGTGCGTGCTAAGTCACTTCAGACACGTCCAGCTGTTTGCGACCCTATGGACTGTAGCCTGCCAGGCTCCTAAGTCCATGGGATTCTCCAGGAGTGGGTTGCCACTTCCTCCTCCAGGAGATCTTCCTCACCCAGGGACTGAACCCGTGTCTCTTACATCTCCTTCACTGGCAGTCAGGCTCTTTACCACTGGAACCATCCGGGAAGCCCATGTCATCCGGGGTACTGGGTGACTTCTCTCCACAAAGAAAGGCGGCTCACAGGCTTGAGGCAGTGCTCCTTGCTGCTTCCCCTTCCACCCTCAGTCACTGGAAGCACGTGCTCCAATGGACAGGAAGGAACTGTAGATGCACCTGGCTGATGGCCTGTCTGTTGAGCTGCTGGACTCCACCATGTATCCCAAGACCCAGCCCTGCAGGAGCAGGTGCCTGTGACACAAAGACACTCCTGTCCCAGCTCAGTGGCCACAAAGGTGTCAGCTTCCTACCAGCCAGGCCCCAGTCCTGGTAGAGTGGACAGCCTTTCCTTGATATGTTTTAATATTCACAAGAGTCACGCAAGAGAAGTATTCTCTTATTTGCTTATATACCTAAAGGAAAGCGACCTGGCGAGATCTCACATTTCAGACCTGTTAGATTAAGGATGCCTACTCAAGTCCAATCTTATCACTTGTGTCCCTCACCCCCATTAAGCCATCCCAGGAATGGTGGGTCACCCAGATGTGTGACATGTGGCCATACTCCAGGGAAACCAGTACATCAGGACGTCAGCACAAAGTCATCTCACCTGGAGCAGTTGCGTAATTTTTAGGGTCTCTGGTTCATATTTTTACTGAGAATTTGAAGAGAGCAGAGCTTTGCAGCAAGTCCTGCTATGTCAAGGGTTATGCACAAGAGAAAAAGAGTTTAGGGGGATCCATGACATTTGTCACTCAATTAATGGCAGCCGTCCTTCACAAGGAAGTATTCTCATGGAATGGATGTCTCTAGTCAAATCAGAGCATTGTTCATTTACCCTGGGATCTGTCACCTCTCCCCCCATGCCTTCCACATATATGCTCCTTTGTGCCAATATGTCATCCATGTGCGTGCTAAGTCACTTCAGACACGTCCAGCTGTTTGCGACCCTATGGACTGTAGCCTGCCAGGCTCCTAAGTCCATGGGATTCTCCAGGAGTGGGTTGCCACTTCCTCCTCCAGGAGATCTTCCTCACCCAGGGACTGAACCCGTGTCTCTTACATCTCCTTCACTGGCAGTCAGGCTCTTTACCACTGGAACCATCCGGGAAGCCCATGTCATCCGGGGTACTGGGTGACTTCTCTCCACAAAGAAAGGCGGCTCACAGGCTTGAGGCAGTGCTCCTTGCTGCTTCCCCTTCCACCCTCAGTCACTGGAAGCACGTGCTCCAATGGACAGGAAGGAACTGTAGATGCACCTGGCTGATGGCCTGTCTGTTGGTGGATTGATAAGAAATAGAGCCAAAGTATTCCTCAAGAGTGAAGAGTCTGACCTGAGGTTGGGGGACCAGATGCCAGAGGAATCATTGCAGGTGGAAGGACACGACTTCATGACTGTGGTCAATGAACGTAGAAATGGCCACTTTCCAAGGTGGTGCTAGTGGTAAAGAGCCCACCTGCCAGTGGAGGAGACATAAGAGACGTGACTTTGACCCCTGGGTCTAGAAGATTCTCTGGAGGAGGGCATGGACAACCATTACAGTATTCTTGCCTGGAGAATCCCATGGACAGAGGAGCCTGGTGGGCTACCGTTCATGGTGTCACAAAGAGTTGGACATGACAGAGCGACTAACACTTACTTAGAAACAGACACTTGAAGGTGCATTTGGGACTCATGACTCATAAAGGGCAACTGGGAGTCCAAAAGATTTTCCTAAGATTTAGCACTACAGAAATATGTAGACAAATAAAAATCATGTGTGTATTAATGAAGAGTTATCTCTAGGAAAAAAATATATAGCTGAAAACTGCTTACAGAAAATTTACCACAACGTGTAAGGGTTATGTTCAGCTGGATGGGTTCTTCTTATTCTGAACTTTCAGTTCTTCATTTCAGTTCTGTCACTCAGTCATGTCTGACTCTTTGTGACCCCATGGACTGCAGAGCACCAGGCTTCCCTGTCTTTCACCATCTCCTTGAGCCTGCTGAGACTCATCCATTGACTCAGTGATGCCATCCAACCATCTTGTCCTCTGTTGTCCCCATCTCCTTTTGCCTTCTATTTTTCCCAACATCAGGGTCTTTTCCAATGAGTCGTCTCTTCGCATCAGGGGCCAACGTACTGGGGCTTCAGCTTTAGCATCAGTCCTTACAGTGAATATTCAGAGTTCATTTACTTTAGGATTGACTAGTTTGATTTCCGTGTAGTTCAAGGGACTCTCAACAGTCTTCTCCAGCACTCCAGTCCAAAGACATCAATTCTTCGGCGCTCAACCTTCTTTTTGGTTCAACTCTTACAACACTTATATCCACTGCTGACTTGAGCCTCTGGGTGAAGGGGCGTGGCCCCTGTGTCAGAGGTTGGCTCCAGGTCCTGGCAGGGACAGGGACATCTCAGAAGGACACCCTGGAGAGCCGCTCTCCCCTCTCAGCCACACACAGACCAGGAGAGCCCACCGCCTGCCCCGCCCCCGCCATGAGCACCTGCCTCCTGGGCTGTGTGGTCTTCTGTCTCCTGCAGGCAGGTGAGGCCTGGGGGCAGGCTCCCTTCCAGGGGCCCAGCACTGAGGCTTTCTGTTGTGGGTGCAGTATCAGCTTCTTCTTCCTCACAGGTCCGGTCACTGCTGGTGTCACTCAGGACCCCAAATTCCAGGTCCTGAGGACAGGACAGAGCACCACACTCAAGTGTACCCAGGATATGTTCCATGACACTATGTACTGGTACCGACAAGACCTGGGGCACGGGCTGAGGCTCATCCATTACTCAGTTGCCATTAACACCACTATCCTGGGAGATGTGCCTGATGGGTACAATGTCTCCAGACCAGACTCAAATACCTTCCCTCTCGCGGTGGTGTCCGCCACCCTCTCCCAGACATCTGTGTACTTCTGTTCAGCAGTGACTCCACAGTGCTGCACGGCCACCTCCTCTCTGCACAAAAAGGCAGGGGAGGCCCTGCAGGCTCCTAGAAGCAGGAGCCTCATAGCCACAGGGACCACATGACTGCAGTGTGACCCTGGTATGTGGTCTGGGCTGCCTCTACCTCCCTCCAGGCCCTTGCGGACATGTGTCCACCATGGGTCTCTGTCTTTCATCTGCATTCTCCCTGGGAACCAGGAAGAGGCTTCCCCACCTCTGTCTCCTATCCATCAGCCTGAGCCTGAGACTGCCAGGAGGGGACGTTGTTGGTAAATCAAACACATCTAGACCCTCTGGTCTCTCCCTGGCACCTCATTGCTGTCTTTCTGAATCTTCTCCACGAGCCTGGCCCTCGTGTGATTTCTGCTCTTGCCCACCTTTCCCAGACAAGGGCGGGAGTGAGGAAGAGGGGCTCCACTCCTCACCGCTCTGGTTTCAGCTCCCCTGGCCTCTCGTCCCCAGCCACGCTGCTCCTCTGTCGTCTGTGTCATGTCCCTCTCCACCTCAGAGACACCAAAAGCTATGCCCTGTGCACTGCAGTGCAGAGGGACCCCACTTTTTATGGTGATTGACTCCTACCGGTGATCCCATGGGTGGCTGGGCACTTCCAGGTACACCTGTTTCCCAGGTGAACTGTGCACACAGGTGAGATGTCTTTCTTTCGATGGTTGAATCCCTGTCTATGGACTTTCCCCTTGTGGATGTGAATCCAGCCTCTGTCCTCTGTCTTTGTCTGTCTCCTGTCTGTGTCTCCTCCATGAGCTCCTGTGATCTGGAGGTGCGCGGGCTCGGGCACCGCTGGTCTGTGGTAAAAGACTGGAGAGAGTAGCGCCTCTAAGTAGCTTCCTGGATCCAGGTCAATAAAGACACAGAGCTCCAGAGCGCCCCCCTCCTGGACCCCACAGCGTACTCCCCACGCTTCACTTATCTGTGATCCTCTCCCTCCTCCCTTGAAGAAGAGGATGTCTAAAATGACCATTATCAACCTCCTACCAAAGGCTCTCAAACAAGCAGATGCTCTGGTAGCAGTGAGCGCAAGAACTACATCACCTGTATCAACACAGTCTCTTAGGCTGTCTCCAGAAAGACAGGGTTATTATTGTATTGACTATTACCTACCAATGGTTCAAGGTCCATAAAGTGGGATCTTCTGTAAAGAAGCTACAAGGAACCTATGTGGTTTTTTTTTCAAGGTTTTGAGTTCTTTTTTTTTTTTTTTTTAAGTTTGGCCTCTTTTATTGTTTTTTTACTTATTTATTTTTCATCCATCTTTATTCTTTGGCCTTTGTGGGCCTCCCGTGGCAGTGGCCTCTCTCATTGCAGAGCACTGGCCTTGGGTACATGTGCTCCAGAGCGCTGGCCTGTAGTTGGACACACCTGTCCAGGCTCTGTGGCACATGGGATCTTCACAGGCCAGGCATTGAACCAGTGCCCCTTGCACTGAAAGGTGGTGTCCTTACCCACTGGACCACCAGGGTAGCCCAGAACCTATGTTTTAATGTGCAGTGACTTAGATGAATGTGAGGCTTTGCTGAGGATTATGGAGACATAATACTGCATGGAGACTGAGGAACTCAGAGAGGGCAGTTGGTCTTCAACCTGCAAAAAGCACAGAAGCTTCCAGCTCTGATCTTTTCCCCAGTGCATCATTTCATCTCTGTGTCTCTGAATATGTCAGTGCATTCCCCTATCTTCCAGGGCAAAATTGACTCACCCCCTCAATACCCACTCTCGCCTAAGAAGTGGATATCATGGAGGCTATATGATGCTGGGACCATGTGGCGGGGGTGATGGACTGGGTCAGAAAGAGTGGTGCCCACAGGAGACCATGATGTGCATGTAAGACAATGAATTCACCACCTGGCATTGGGCACTGGGGGCTTCCCGGATGGCACTAGTGGTAAAGAACCCGCCTGCCAATGCAGGAGACTTAGGAGATGCAGGTTCGATCCCTGGGTCTGGAGGATCTCCTGGAAGAGGGCATAGCATCTGACTCCAGTGTTCTTGTCTGGAGAATCCCATGACAGAGGAGCCTGGTGGGATAGGATTGCAGAGTCGAACAGAACTGAAGTGACTTAGCACACACACGCACGCGTCTGGCTTTGGATGCGCTGTGGATCCTCTGAGTGAAAGTGCACTGCAGGCCAGGAGGGGCGGCGGATGAGGCTCATGCAGACACGCCGCAGGAGAGCCCTGGGCGAACACAGCCCTGAAGCCCACACACTGCTTGTGGTAAAAAAGGAGCTTATGCATAGGCGTTAGTTGTCTGAGTATAATCTCAGGCTGGCCAAAATGTTCATTCGGGTTTCCTGTAACATCATATGGAAAATCTCGGACAAACATTTTTGGCCCACCCAAGGGGAAGTACTTGTGCCTGAACTCAGGGGCGTCGACAAGAGGCAGTGACGTCACCATGGGAACCGCCCTCTGGGAATAGGTGACGCCCTTCCTCCTCTGCTCATGCTCACAAGGACCCTGAGCTGGGGAGCCTCCCGGTGCTGCCCTGACCCTGCCATGGGCTCCAGGCTCTTGTGCTGGGCGACCCTCTGTCTCCTGGCGGCAGGTGAGTCTTCTGCAAAACCAAGTACTTCCACTGTGTGTGTGTGTGTGTGTGTGTGTGTGTGTATGTGTTGATCACGAGCATGTTCTTCCTTACTGTCCCCACTTCTGTCCCCACAGGTCACACAAGAGCTGGAGGAGTATCCCAGTCCCCCAGGCACAGGGTCACAGGGCGGGGCCAGAATGTGACTCTCCACTGTGATCCAATTTCTGGTCATGTTGCGCTCTACTGGTACCGACAGATGCTTGGAAACGGCCCAGAGTTTTTAATTTACTTTCAAGATGATGATGCACTTGACAAATCAGGATTGCCTAATGCCCGGTTCTCTGCTAAGAGGCCTGCAAAATCGTCCTCCTCTCTGAAGATCCAGCCAGTGGAGCCGGGAGACTCAGCCGTGTATCTCTGTGCCAGCAGCGCATCCACAGTGTGGCACCGACACCTCCTTCCTGTCCACAAACCTCACCCTTCTCTCTCCTTGCAGTTCCCAGAGGCCCTAAATAGGCTGTTTTGGTGGGGGGGGGGGGGGGGTTGCTTTCCGCTCACCAGTAGGTGGCGCTAGTGGTAAAGAATCTGCCTGCAATGCACGAAGTCAGGGTTCAATCCCTGGGTCAGGAAGATCCCCTAGAGAAGGACATGGCAACTCACGACAGTATTCTTGCTTGGAAAATCCCATGGACAGAAGAGTCTGGCGGGCTACAGTCCATGGGGTTGCAAAGAGTCGGACATGACTGAGTGACTTTCACTTCACTTGACTAGGCTTTTGATTTGAAATAATTTCCCTAAGGTCTTTAACTAAAAAAGACAGGGTATTTTCTAATGCCCCATTCCTTTGTATGTGTTTGCTATATTACATTTTGTTACACGTATTCATTATCGATATACGTACCTATACTGTAAATAATGCCTTCTATCTATATATGGGTGAAGTTGCAGTTTGAATCTACAAAATCTTAAAGCCCTGGTCAGAGCAGATGCACTTAATGTTCAGCTGGGGCTCCTAAGAGATACCCCAGCTCTGAGACCAGGATTGAATGTCATAGCCTCACCATGTTAGGGGCACCTCAGCCCTTGCAGAGCAGGTAAAGGGAATGACAGTCACCCCAAAGGGAATGACAGTCGCCCCAAATCCACGTATCAGAAATTGGAGTCACTCGGGACAGGGAGCTTCCCAAGAGCCTGAGCGCCCATAGGAGGGAGCCGTCCTGGTGTTCATAATCATGGTATCAGCGCCACTCTCCTGCTCTGCTGCTCTGCGCCTCTGGGCAGTGAGGAAGGCCAGGCACACACGGAAATTCCTTGCTCTAGAAATCCCATTTCAAAGACTCCCTTTCTAGATTTCATCTTCCAATTCTTTTTCTATTTTTTTTAGTATTTATTTATTTATTTTATTTTGGGGCGGGGGTCGGGTTGGGGAGGGAGGGGAGCGGTCGGGCCACTTCTATTGGTCTTTCATTTCTCCATTTTCATCTGTCTTTGTTCTTTGGCTCCTGTGGGCCTCCCATCTCGGTGGCGTCTGTCGTTGCAGAGCGCCGGCTCTGGGCGCATGCGCTCCAGAGCTCTGGCTCGGCGATTGGACACATCCGTCCAGCCGCTCCGCGGCACGTGGGATCTTCCCAGGCCAGGGATCGAACCGGCGCCCCTTGCACTGCAAGGCGGTGTCCTTATCCACTGGACCACCAGGGGAAGCCCTTTTTCTATTTTTCTCATTTTTGTCACATGAGCCTGGCAGATTCAGCTTCCTTCCAGTGCTCTTTTGTACTCCTGTCTCCCTATCTCCCAACTCCACGGCTTCTTCCAGAATCATCTCTTACCTTCCTTCTGCTTGAATCAGCAGTGTACAAGTTAATCATTAGTGGAGACTGCCCCTCGCTGATCTTAATTCCATCCACCCTTATTGCCCCATTAGATACTGTTGCTCCATGATTGCTTATTGCTTTATAAGAGGTTCTTATTTTTCTTACATTCCAACTTTTTATTGACACATTTGATCCCATCTCAAAGGCAATTTCATCATCTTCCCAGTCCTTTGATTTTTGATATGTTTATCTATATCTTAGAATTAATAATAATCTTTTTCCTCTCTCTCTCTTTAGCAATTCTGTTTATCTTCAGTAACGAACATAAAAGAATCTCCTCACACTTACACTTCTGTTTTTTTCCTACTCTAGACTAAACATTTTCTTTCATTTCTTCCATTCTGTCTTCTCCGTTTTGGGAGATAGTTTTAAGGGGGCCGATCTTGACTGGACTATGACTGTCAGATAATGAGACAGTGGTTAAGTAGAATGAAGATAGGTATTAAGTGTGACAAATCAAAGGAATATTGGGGGTTATAATTAGCGTTGGTATTAGAGCCGAAGGAAGTTGAGTGTAAAATGGATCACGCAGACATTTCCCAGCACCCGCTCGGGCCGCTGCAGAAGAAACAATGGAGACGCTTCAGTTACTGGCCACAAGGTGGCACTGTGATGCCACCCGCGATCTAAGGGGCTCTGGGCAGAGTCTGAAGAGAGAAACCTGGGAAGGAAAGTGTTAAGAAAAACTTAGGCATGCATCCAATACTAGGCAGCTGTTAAAGAAGTTTTCAGTTATTTCCAGGCTCCTTACAACTTTGGAAGAAGTGGGAGGCCCCTCTCAACTTTAGTGAGATCCACAGCTGAAGGGTTTGGGCAAAGCAGCCCTGATGTCAGGCAGGAGCAGGTGCAGACAGAGGAACAACTGTCTCAGAGGAATACAGGGAGCCCAGAGGATGGGGTGCACCCAACACTCTGCATCGTAGCCCCGCCCATCTCCCCTGCAGGCAAGTCTAGGAGAGAGAAAGCTGACCTCACCTGAGCCAAGTCACAAAGGATCTTGGGAGAATCTGCCGGGGTGGGGGTGACATCCCAGGCAGACCCAGGTGACCTCTGGAGAAGAGCGCCAGCTCTTTCTCAGGCCCGTGGATCAGAGCATTCAGCAGGGGCAGCCCTCCTCGCCCTGATCCTGCCAGGAGCCCCAACCTATTCTGTGTGATTTTTGTCTCTGGCCCGCTAGTTGCTCCATGATTGCTTATTGCTTTATAAGAGGTTCTTATTTTTCTTACATTCCAACTTTTTATTGACACATTTGATCCCATCTCAAAGGCAATTTCATCATCTTCCCAGTCCTTTGATTTTTGATATGTTTATCTATATCTTAGAATTAATAATAATCTTTTTCCTCTCTCTCTCTTTAGCAATTCTGTTTATCTTCAGTAACGAACATAAAAGAATCTCCTCACACTTACACTTCTGTTTTTTTCCTACTCTAGACTAAACATTTTCTTTCATTTCTTCCATTCTGTCTTCTCCGTTTTGGGAGATAGTTTTAAGGGGGCCGATCTTGACTGGACTATGACTGTCAGATAATGAGACAGTGGTTAAGTAGAATGAAGATAGGTATTAAGTGTGACAAATCAAAGGAATATTGGGGGTTATAATTAGCGTTGGTATTAGAGCCGAAGGAAGTTGAGTGTAAAATGGATCACGCAGACATTTCCCAGCACCCGCTCGGGCCGCTGCAGAAGAAACAATGGAGACGCTTCAGTTACTGGCCACAAGGTGGCACTGTGATGCCACCCGCGATCTAAGGGGCTCTGGGCAGAGTCTGAAGAGAGAAACCTGGGAAGGAAAGTGTTAAGAAAAACTTAGGCATGCATCCAATACTAGGCAGCTGTTAAAGAAGTTTTCAGTTATTTCCAGGCTCCTTACAACTTTGGAAGAAGTGGGAGGCCCCTCTCAACTTTAGTGAGATCCACAGCTGAAGGGTTTGGGCAAAGCAGCCCTGATGTCAGGCAGGAGCAGGTGCAGACAGAGGAACAACTGTCTCAGAGGAATACAGGGAGCCCAGAGGATGGGGTGCACCCAACACTCTGCATCGTAGCCCCGCCCATCTCCCCTGCAGGCAAGTCTAGGAGAGAGAAAGCTGACCTCACCTGAGCCAAGTCACAAAGGATCTTGGGAGAATCTGCCGGGGTGGGGGTGACATCCCAGGCAGACCCAGGTGACCTCTGGAGAAGAGCGCCAGCTCTTTCTCAGGCCCGTGGATCAGAGCATTCAGCAGGGGCAGCCCTCCTCGCCCTGATCCTGCCAGGAGCCCCAACCTATTCTGTGTGATTTTTTTGTCTCCTGGTGCAGGTGAGATCGGAACTGGGGAAAACCTCTGCTATCCGTTTGTGGAGTCCCAGCTCCAAGCCATCCCTTTCCTTTGCTGATCCAGGTTACCCTTTAAGCCTTGTCTTTGCTGCATGTGTCTGCCTTTCCAGCAGGACCTGTGCATAAGGCAGCCTTCCAGTTGCCAAGATACCCATATTATAAGAGCAGGAAACGAGATGATTCTGGAATGTTCTCAGCGTATGAACCGCTTGGGAATGTCCTGGTATCACCAAGACCCAGGACAGGGGCTAAGGCTGATCCGTTATTCAAATGGTGTCCACAGCACTAGTGAAGGGGAGGTCTCAGAGGGATCCAGTGTCTCCTGAAGCAAGAATGAGCATTTCCCGCTGACCCTGAAGTCAGCCTGCACTAACTAGACCTCCTGTCCCTCTGTGCCAGCAGTCAGTCCACAGCATGGCATGGCCAGCTGCTCTCTGCACAAAAAGCTCATCCACAGGTGTGAGGTGGACCCTTCTTCCTGAGGCCACGTTTCACCAGAGGAGAAAAACATCTTGTTCTGAAGCTCTCACCAGAGTAGTAGGAACTGAGGTCCATCAGTGTAAGGTGTGTGTGCGTGTGCTCTAATTCAAAAGACACATGACCTCAATGTTCAGCGTACCACTATTTACAATAGCCAAGACAAGGTAGCAACCTAAATGTCCATCGACAGGTGAATGAATAAAGAAGATGTGGTACATATATATAATGGAATATTACTCATCCATAAAAAACAATGAAATGATATCATTTGCAGCAACATCGATGGATTTAGAGATGAGCATACTATGTGAAGTTAAGGTAGACAAAGACAAATAGACGATAGCATTTATACATGGAATCTAAAACAGGGATATAAATGAATTTATTTACGAAACAGAAATTGACTCACAGGCATGGAAAGCAATTTTTTGGTGACCAGAGATATATAGGAGATATATTAGGAGCTATTAGAGGATATATTAGGAGATTGGGATTAACACAGGCACACTACTATGTATAAAATAGACAACAAGGACCTTAAAAAATTTATTTTTAGCATCCTGCCAGGAGCCCCAACCTCTTCTGTGTGATTTTTTTGTCTCCTGGTGCAGGTGAGATCGGAACTGGGGAAAACCTCTGCTATCCGTTTGTGGAGTCCCAGCTCCAAGCCATCCCTTTCCTTTGCTGATCCAGGTTACCCTTTAAGCCTTGTCTTTGCTGCATGTGTCTGCCTTTCCAGCAGGACCTGTGCATAAGGCAGCCTTCCAGTTGCCAAGATACCCATATTATAAGAGCAGGAAACGAGATGATTCTGGAATGTTCTCAGCGTATGAACCGCTTGGGAATGTCCTGGTATCACCAAGACCCAGGACAGGGGCTAAGGCTGATCCGTTATTCAAATGGTGTCCACAGCACTAGTGAAGGGGAGGTCTCAGAGGGATCCAGTGTCTCCTGAAGCAAGAATGAGCATTTCCCGCTGACCCTGAAGTCAGCCTGCACTAACTAGACCTCCTGTCCCTCTGTGCCAGCAGTCAGTCCACAGCATGGCATGGCCAGCTGCTCTCTGCACAAAAAGCTCATCCACAGGTGTGAGGTGGACCCTTCTTCCTGAGGCCACGTTTCACCAGAGGAGAAAAACATCTTGTTCTGAAGCTCTCACCAGAGTAGTAGGAACTGAGGTCCATCAGTGTAAGGTGTGTGTGCGTGTGCTCTAATTCAAAAAGACACATGACCTCAATGTTCAGCGTACCACTATTTACAATAGCCAAGACAAGGTAGCAACCTAAATGTCCATCGACAGGTGAATGAATAAAGAAGATGTGGTACATATATATAATGGAATATTACTCATCCATAAAAAACAATGAAATGATATCATTTGCAGCAACATCGATGGATTTAGAGATGAGCATACTATGTGAAGTTAAGGTAGACAAAGACAAATAGACGATAGCATTTATACATGGAATCTAAAACAGGGATATAAATGAATTTATTTACGAAACAGAAATTGACTCACAGGCATGGAAAGCAATTTTTTGGTGACCAGAGATATATAGGAGATATATTAGGAGCTATTAGAGGATATATTAGGAGATTGGGATTAACACAGGCACACTACTATGTATAAAATAGACAACAAGGACCTACTATATAGCACAGACAACTATATTCAATGTCTTGTAATAGCTTATGATGGAAAAGAATCTGAAAAAGATTATATATGCGCATATATAACTGAATCACTTTGCTGAACACTTGAAGCTAACACGTGATTAATTATAAAATGCTTTTTTTTAAATAAATGCAAATAGCACTTAACATTACATTACTCAATTCAAGATATTCTGGTATTGAGTAAAGCAGAGAAACTAGCCTCCAACATGAAATTTATATTTCTCTTTCTTTTTCAGTACAGAACTAAGCAGAAAGCAGTCATACAGCTTTAAATTCTCTGTTATCTGGGCTCTCCCAGCTTGAAACTGTTACATGAAACTGCATGGGGCTCACTGAATACCAAGCAAGAATCCTCTAGAGAAAAAAACTCAATAAACAACTCTAAACACACAAGTAAACAAAACACTTAGGGGAAATGTTAGTAGATGTGCCAAAGAGCTGCATCAGACCCCCAAGATGATCCAGTGCAGAATTATCAGAAACGGATGACAAACTATGTCTCTCCTGTGGGCACAGGGCAGTGTTTTGCATCCTCTGAGGTTACAAGGTCTTCTGAGGTCAGAGGACATCTCCTGTTCTCCTATGCCTGCGACTGTTCTCATCTTCTCTTGTGTGTGATTCATTTCTATATTGAACTATGTGGAATACAAGCATAAAATTGCACATGACTTCCATTTGTATGCAAATTTTAATTAAGAAAGAACTTCATTTTTATCATCCGTTTGACTTGGATTAAAATCTACGAGCTTTTCACATTTTTTCTTATAAAACATTACAAAAATTTTCACTGAACAATGATCTTATTCTCTGATACCCCATATCCCTCCTCGTCTCCTGACAGGTGAAAGTCCACCCACAAGAGCAGGGTTTCTTCGTGTGGGATCCACTGACTCCAAGACTGGGGGTTCATAGCTGGGCTTCACAGGAAGGGCAAACTCCACGTGCTGCCCACGCCTTGACCTGCTGTGCCATGCTCACCCTGGGCAGAGGGAGGGCTGGTTGACCCAGGATTTGATCGCAGACAAGGGAGTAGGATGCTTGCTGGCCAAGAACTCCACTCACTCATCGGCCAGTCTGCTCAACGTCTAAACGGTGAAATTGATGAATGACCAATTTTGACACGTTATGGCATCTACTGAGCAGTTCAAGATGCTTGGAATGATTTTGACAGCCTTTGAGGATTTTTTATGCATGCGAAGTTTTTATCTGGCTACGGCTTTCCTTCCACCCTTCATCCTCAGGCGTTTCAGGGCAAACTTGTCAGTCCAGCTCATTCTGAGGTCAAATTTGGTTGTTGTACATTTCAATCTCTGAAAATGTCTCACAGGCTCAATATTTGATGCATGTGATTGTTCTCTTATTTGTGTGTGATTCACTTGTAAGGTGGTCTGCATGAAATACAAGCAATACAATTGTGTCTGACCCCCATTGTTTATTTATGTTTTAGGAATATTTTAAGTGTAATTATTAGGGGGAAAGTGCTCAGATTAATATATATATTTCTTGGTAAATTTTGACAAATGTAACCATGACCAAAATAAAAATAAAGAACATTTCCTTTACCCGAGAAAATTTCCACGTGCCTTATCCCAATGAGTTTATTTCCCAGAAGACCACTTTTATGATTATGTGGCTCTAGTGTTGTCTAGTCTTGTACTTCATATAAGTGGAACAATATAGGAAATACTCTGTTTCAATTGACTTCCATTTGTATGCAAATTTTAATTAAGAAAGAACTTCATTTTTATCATCCGTTTGACTTGGATTAAAATCTACGAGCTTTTCACATTTTTTCTTATAAAACATTACAAAAATTTTCACTGAACAATGATCTTATTCTCTGATACCCCATATCCCTCCTCGTCTCCTGACAGGTGAAAGTCCACCCACAAGAGCAGGGTTTCTTCGTGTGGGATCCACTGACTCCAAGACTGGGGTTCATAGCTGGGCTTCACAGGAAGGGCAAACTCCACGTGCTGCCCACGCCTTGACCTGCTGTGCCATGCTCACCCTGGGCAGAGGGAGGGCTGGTTGACCCAGGATTTGATCGCAGACAAGGGAGTAGGATGCTTGCTGGCCAAGAACTCCACTCACTCATCGGCCAGTCTGCTCAACGTCTAAACGGTGAAATTGATGAATGACCAATTTTGACACGTTATGGCATCTACTGAGCAGTTCAAGATGCTTGGAATGATTTTGACAGCCTTTGAGGATTTTTTATGCATGCGAAGTTTTTATCTGGCTACGGCTTTCCTTCCACCCTTCATCCTCAGGCGTTTCAGGGCAAACTTGTCAGTCCAGCTCATTCTGAGGTCAAATTTGGTTGTTGTACATTTCAATCTCTGAAAATGTCTCACAGGCTCAATATTTGATGCATGTGATTGTTCTCTTATTTGTGTGTGATTCACTTGTAAGGTGGTCTGCATGAAATACAAGCAATACAATTGTGTCTGACCCCCATTGTTTATTTATGTTTTAGGAATATTTTAAGTGTAATTATTAGGGGGAAAGTGCTCAGATTAATATATATATTTCTTGGTAAATTTTGACAAATGTAACCATGACCAAAATAAAAATAAAGAACATTTCCTTTACCCGAGAAAATTTCCACGTGCCTTATCCCAATGAGTTTATTTCCCAGAAGACCACTTTTATGATTATGTGGCTCTAGTGTTGTCTAGTCTTGTACTTCATATAAGTGGAACAATATAGGAAATACTCTGTTTCAATTGACTTCTTTTTATCAAAATTATTATTTTTATAATTTCATTTATTTAATTTATTTTCAGCCGCGCCAGCGTTTCTCTAGTGGGGATGATGGGGGGCTGCTCCCTAGCTCTGGTGCGCAGGCTCCTCATGGCCACGTCTCTGGCTGTGGAATGCTGGCGCTAGGCTGCCTGAGGGTCCGTGGGCTGTGGCACACAAGCTTGCTGCTGTCAGCTGGAAATCACCCGCCTCCAAAACTACAACTTAATCATCTTACTTTGCCCAGTTTCCTGTTCTTCCACACCCGTTCTTTGACAATATCAGGATCTCCTATCCACTGGTAACTAGTCTTTCTCCCTATTCCTGAGAGTCCTTCCATATTTTCATCACCTCCTGATAGAGTAGATTTGGTGACCTTACATCCTTTTAACCTTATCTTGCAAAGATTTCTTCTTTTGCTATGACCTTTTAGGTTGCCCTCACTCAACAGAAACCCAACCCAGAGGGGATGTGCTGATCTCTTCTTTTCACAGCAGCAGCTGAGCGTTTTCAGAATGTCACACCTGCACAACCTAGTATCTAACATGCTAAGTCAAGTCACTAAACTTATCTGCTTTTACATCTCTGTTTTGAGATCCCAGTGAGTTTGCTCTCTCACTCTCCAACACAGTATTTCAAATATTTTAAAACGCTTTCCACTCTTGGTAACCTTTGCCCACTTGTTCTCTTCTTGCCTTTTAAATCAAAGATGATCCCTGCAGAGAAGGGCAGTGCCCACTGAGGGGGATCTGGGTGGAGCCCCAGGCCCTCTACAGTGTATGTCAAGAAACCCTTCCGGTGGTCAGCGCCCCCCCCGCCCCGGGCAGGGTTAGGTGAGGAGTGGAGTGTTATTTCCATGGATCCTCTTTAGTTCAGATTCTTTGTCCCCAAGGCACACTGTTTATTCTCATATTGCATATTCCTCTCTGCTTCTGCTGCCTGTCTTCAGCAATGCTCACTGCAGAATGTTAGAAATGCTGTCGTTGCTAATTGCAAGCAGTTAGAACCTTCGTTACTGCTAATTGCAGAATGTTAGAACTTTTTGAAAAGGCAGTATGCATTCTCCAAGTTCATCTTCTCCTTTTCGCCTGGCCATGTCTGTGATCTATCTTGCAGGGTAATGGCAGGTTGGGGAGGACCAATGAAAAGCCTGCTTATCAAGGTGAGTCAGGGTTCAGGGAAACCAGTAAAAGGAAGAGGCACCCAAGGGCAGTGTAAGTGCCTGGCTCTTGTCCCCACTGGCTTGAGGCGGGGTGGTTCCCTGGGCAGTTGGGTGCTGTAATTTGGGGAACCAGTTGCTTGCCAGGTGCTGCGGCCTTTGGTAAGGAAGTGTAGCTGGGATGAAATGCAGTGGGGAGAAGGGAGCCCCTGGGTAGATATTTATTATAAACCAGGACAGCCGCACCCTGCCTCCCCTCAACTCTCCAGCCATCATCTCCCAGAGACAAAACTCAATCTAGGAAATTCACTTCCTAGAATCCACAGAGGCTCGCATCACAGGATAAGACGCGTCTGCAGGGTTAAACAGCAACTCCCGGAACTGAAGCTGGGCTTCGGGACAGTAGACCCCACGTCGGCTAGGTCCCTGACGCGCGTGGATCAGGGCTGAGACGTGTTTCCGGAGAAGCTTCCCTCCCAAGAATTTATAGACAACCTCCGCGCCCCCCAGACCCAGCGAGATGGACCAAATCTTGGGGTCTCTGCGTCCCTGGCTGTTCAGGGTGGGAGCTGGTGCTGCAGGGAGGACACAGATTCTGAGTCCAGGTTATAAACTGTTTCTCTGACTTGCTTTCTGTTGCTTTTATTGTGATGATCACACTTACTGGTTCGCCTGGAGGACCCTGCCCGTCCACCTGCCTGTTAAAGTAAAATGCCTTTGTTCAGAACCCGGTCGACCTGTGGATGACAAGAAGGGAGAAACGAACACACCCTCTGCCTGAGGCTTGCCGTTCTAGGAGATGTTTGCAAGATAAATGGCCTTTTTGCTTTGCTTCCTCACCTCTCTCACCTCTCATCTAGAAAAGAACCTGGCATCCAAACCCCAATAAGATGGTTATTTTTGAGGCGCTTAGCCTGGCATCTTCTCCTTCAGCTGTCTTCCAAATAAAGTCATTTTCCTTGCCTCAACACCTCGGTTCTTGGACCCGCCTCCTCGGCTGACGTCATGGTGGGCGGGGTCCAGCCTGGAGACCTGTTGGCAGAAGAGGAGGGGCGTCAGGAAGGTGAGAAGAGACTGAACTTGCTGGTTGTTCAGAGAAACATCAGCACAGCTGTGTGGGGACAGACTTCGCCCTAAACCATCCTTCCGCTCGGAAGAACAGGAACAGGAGTCCACCACGTGGTCAGCACAGCGCACGGGGCCTCTGGAAACCTGCAGGGCAAGGACAAAGGGGCGGGGCCGTCAGAGGATAATCATCCAATCAGGGAGGGCGAACCCAGAACTCAGCTCTCACCCAGAAGAGAACCTGAGTGCCAGGCACTGGGTGCCCACCCTACGTACCATGTGCTCCGGGCTCCTTCCCTGGGTGATGCTTTACCTTCTGGGAGCAGGTAAGTCCAGTGGACAAAGAGATGATCGCCCTTCTGAGCTTCCTGACTCCTGAATATTCCGCCTCACCTTGAGGAAAACCATCAAGCTGTCTCTGGGGCTCATTTTATATCTGTGTTTCCCACAGGTCCCTTGGAGGCCAGAGTCACCCAAACTCCAAGACACCTGGTCAAAATGCCAGGGCAGACAGCAACACTGAGATGTTCCCCCAAGTCTGGGCACTCCAGTGTATCTTGGTACCAACAGGTCCTGAGTCGGGGCCCCCAGTTCCTCTTCGAGTTTTATGAAACTATGGAAAGAGCAAAAGGAAACGTTCCCAATCGATTCGCAGCAAAACAGTTTCGCGACTTTCGCTCAGAGCTGAACGTGAGCTCCTTGCAGCTGGCGGACTCAGCCCTATACCTCTGCGCCAGCAGCTTGGCACAGCCCTGCTGAGTCACCCGCGCTCTGTGCACAAACCTCCCACTGCGGCTTGAGCAGTGACAGCCATGCAGCCTCCTGCCCAGGCTTCCCTCCTCTAAGGCATGTTTTTAGCTGCTTCAGGTCCTCTTCTTGGGCCGCGCTGAGCTCAGAGCACTCCCAGGGAACAGCAGCCAGGATCATTTGTGTGCACTGAATGTTTGCACGTCGCCCAGCATCAGTCAAGTCCTCAGCGTCCTCAGCAGAGAGAGGAAGCTGAGCCCTTAACTTGTGCTAGATTGTTTGTATCTATCATACACTTTAACACTCTGCAACAATCCTGCAAATATTCTTATACCAACTTTATATGTAAGAGTTCAGCGACAGTAAATCATTTTCCAAGTGTCTCACAGTTTAGAAGAGGCAGAACTGGGAAACAAACATGTCTGCTTACAAACTCCATACTTCCTTCCTTCCCACTCCCAGCTTCTCCCTCACTAGCTTCTCCTTCCCTCAGTGAGAGCAGAGGGCAGGGTCCATCTTCATGTGTCCTGCTGAACAGCAGTGGAAAGCCGATGGGTCATCGGGCTCCTCTTTGGCGACACTGGGGAACACAGGATTTCACAGATTCATTCCTACTTAGATACAGCCTTCTCGTCTCTTTTTCGCCTGTAGCTGACGTCTTCATTTTTTGCAGCATGTTTTGATGGACAGGAGTTGACTACAACTGGCATTAGAGTTTTGTGTCTCAAGTAAACAAAATCTCCCTCACATAGGTGTCTGCAAATACTCTCCTTCATTTATTCTAGTAAATGTACACCTTACTCTTCATAAGGAAGAATAAAATATTCTGAAATGTATTTTCAGGTAAGGAATGAAGTAGAGACTGTCCTCAGCTATCTGTATACCTAGGCATATAGTTACCAACAGGATCTGAGGCCAGGACTCAGGCTGATATAGCACAGCCTGCACAAAAAAGGAAACTCCCGATGGGTCTGTGACTCTCTTGAGCCAAAATGTCATCCTACTGGGAGCCCTCAGAGGCCGTGAGCCCTGTGTCAGGAGTCCTCCCAGGTCAGTCTCCGCTTGGCCCAGCGTCACGACTTGAGGAGACTCGGCCTTCTCTCCCTTGGCCCCTCTCCCGCGGCTCTGCCATCTGAGCTACTGCAACTCTGGACTTTCAGAGGAATTCCTCCTACCTCGTTGCTTGCAGGAATGAAAGTGTCCTTGAAATTGGGTACATTGAGACATCCTGGATGCTGGGGTCCATTTTCTTTTCCCTGCTGGCCTTTGATGAACCCGTCTCTCCCATACCATTCTCATTTCAGTCTTAAGCCTTTGCCCATGTTGTGGCCACCCCTGGTTGTCCGCCTCACCTCCTGAGCCTCTGTCTCCACTTCAGCCCTGCTGGCCTCGGTTCAGTTCATTCCTCCCATGCATCTTGCTCCTCTCCCAGCAGGCTTCCAGGCCCCCAGGCTGTGGGCCCTGTGCCAGCACAGGTGTCTGCCCTTTCGCTGTCCTTGCTTCAGATCTCAGCTTGAGCATCACCTCCTCAATATTACTAGCTCAGGCCCCTTTGTTACAAAGGCTCATAGCTTATACTCTTCAGTAACATATAGCACCATAGTCAATTTACATGAATTTCTGTGACCAACAGAACGCCCTTTCTCTCTCTGTACATCTCACACTGTAGGGGCTACTGATGTTTTGTTCCCTGTGTTGCTTCTAATACCAACAGTAACTGTCCCAGCACTAGTGGCCAGTCAAAAACATGGAAGACCACCTTTACAGCCTTCTCGTCTCTTTTTCGCCTGTAGCTGACGTCTTCATTTTTGCAGCATGTGTTGATGGACAGGAGTTGACTACAACTGGCATTAGAGTTTTGTGTCTCAAGTAAACAAAATCTCCCTCACATAGGTGTCTGCAAATACTCTCCTTCATTTATTCTAGTAAATGTACACCTTACTCTTCATAAGGAAGAATAAAATATTCTGAAATGTATTTTCAGGTAAGGAATGAAGTAGAGACTGTCCTCAGCTATCTGTATACCTAGGCATATAGTTACCAACAGGATCTGAGGCCAGGACTCAGGCTGATATAGCACAGCCTGCACAAAAAAGGAAACTCCCGATGGGTCTGTGACTCTCTTGAGCCAAAAATGTCATCCTACTGGGGAGCCCTCAGAGGCCGTGAGCCCTGTGTCAGGAGTCCTCCCAGGTCAGTCTCCGCTTGGCCCGCGTCACGACTTGAGGAGACTCGGTCTTCTCTCCCTTGGCCCCTCTCCCGCGGCTCTGCCATCTGAGCTACTGCAACTCTGGACTTTCAGAGGAATTCCTCCTACCTCGTTGCTTGCAGGAATGAAAGTGTCCTTGAAATTGGGTACATTGAGACATCCTGGATGCTGGGGTCCATTTTCTTTTCCCTGCTGGCCTTTGATGAACCCGTCTCTCCCATACCATTCTCATTTCAGTCTTAAGCCTTTGCCCATGTTGTGGCCACCCCTGGTTGTCCGCCTCACCTCCTGAGCCTCTGTCTCCACTTCAGCCCTGCTGGCCTCGGTTCAGTTCATTCCTCCCATGCATCTTGCTCCTCTCCCAGCAGGCTTCCAGGCCCCCAGGCTGTGGGCCCTGTGCCAGCACAGGTGTCTGCCCTTTCGCTGTCCTTGCTTCAGATCTCAGCTTGAGCATCACCTCCTCAATATTACTAGCTCAGGCCCCTTTGTTACAAAGGCTCATAGCTTATACTCTTCAGTAACATATAGCACCATAGTCAATTTACATGAATTTCTGTGACCAACAGAACGCCCTTTCTCTCTCTGTACATCTCACACTGTAGGGGCTACTGATGTTTTGTTCCCTGTGTTGCTTCTAATACCAACAGTAACTGTCCCAGCACTAGTGGCCAGTCTTTAGAGAATGGATGAATCATGGAAGACCACCCAACTTCCCCCTTACGCTGCCCCAGGGGTCTGGCCACATCGACGGGGACCTCCCATCCTTTTGTCTCCTGGCATCAGGTGATTCCTGGGAACACAAGAGAAATCCCTCTTGTGGCTAATGGGCCCCAAGACTTTCTGCAGCTTTGCGCCTTCCCATCAGCTTTCTCGACTTGTCTCTTCCTTCAGTCTCCTTCCCTCCAAGGCCCGTGGATGTTTGCAGTCTCCTGAACCTGGGACCTCTCACCACTGGCAGATGGATCTAAAGCAGAATGTCAAAAACTAACATGAAGGGTTGGCGGAGGTGGTACATATATACAACAGAATATTACTCAGTCATAAAAAGAAAGGCATTTGAGTCAGTTCTAATGAGGTGAATGAATCTAGAACGTATTATACAGAGTGAAGTATGTCAGAGAAAGAAAGATAAATATTGTATACTGACTCATATATATGGAATCTAGAAATATGGAGCTGATAAATGAATAGATAGGAGGGTAGACATGGAGAACAGTCTTATGGACATTGTGGTGAGGAAGGGGAATATGCTGTGGGACTAGGGGATCTCAAACTGGGGCTCTGTGGTGACCTGGAGGGATGGGATGGGGAGGGAGATTGAGGGTAGGTTTGGGAGCAGAATGGGGAGACACATGTACACCTATGGTGGATTCAGGTGGCAGTAAACAACAAAACCCTGTAAAAAATAAAATAAAATTTAAAAAATAAAAATAAAAACATTACAAAAGATATTATGAAAAATAAGAAAGAAAAAAAAAAAAAGAAAGAATTGGTGGAAGACTTCCCTGATGGTCCAGTGGTTAAGACTTCTACTTCCAATGCAAGGAAGCATTGGGTTCTGTCTCTGGTCAGGAATCTAAGACCCCCATATGCCTCATGGTCAAAGATCCAAAACATAAAACAGAAGCAATTGTGTAATAAATTCAATAAATACTTCTAAAAATGATTCACATCAAAAAAAAAATCTTTAGGGGCTTCCCTGGTGGTCCAGGGGTAAGGACACCGCCTTGCAGTGCAAGGGGTACTGGTTTGACCCCTGGCCTGGGAAGATCCCACGTGCCGCGGAACGACTGGACCGATGTGTCCAACCACCCAGCCAGAGCTCTGGAGCGCAGGCGCCCAGAGCCGGTGCTCTGCAATGAGAGAGGCCACTGTGATGGGAGGCCCACACAGGCCAAAGAAAAAAGATGGAAATAAATGAAAGACCAATAGAAGTGACCAAAGAAAAAATCTTTTAAAACTAGAGTTGATGGAGAAGGAAATAATAGAGCCTTCTCTCTTATGTAAGGAAGGCTCTTCCCAAGGCACAAATCCCTTTGACTAAATTAGAGATCACAAGGCCTTCCGCTGAACTGTGTGGGGGACCTCGACGGATCCCCGGGAAATGCCAGAGACGCAGAACTGAGGGTCATTTATCCTCGAACCCCAGCCTCCTCTAGCGCACACCCTGCCTGTGTGGTGGGGTGCTAGGCAGGCTCTTTCTGGGCTCCTCCCAACTTACCGGCGAAAGAAAGATAAATATTGTATACTGACTCATATATATGGAATCTAGAAATATGGAGCTGATAAATGAATAGATAGGAGGGTAGACATGGAGAACAGTCTTATGGACATTGTGGTGAGGAAGGGGAATATGCTGTGGGACTAGGGGATCTCAAACTGGGGCTCTGTGGTGACCTGGAGGGATGGGATGGGGAGGGAGATTGAGGGTAGGTTTGGGAGCAGAATGGGGAGACACATGTACACCTATGGTGGATTCAGGTGGCAGTAAACAACAAAACCCTGTAAAAAATAAAATAAAATTTAAAAAATAAAAATAAAAACATTACAAAAGATATTATGAAAAATAAGAAAGAAAAAAAAAAAAAGAAAGAATTGGTGGAAGACTTCCCTGATGGTCCAGTGGTTAAGACTTCTACTTCCAATGCAAGGAAGCATTGGGTTCTGTCTCTGGTCAGGAATCTAAGACCCCCATATGCCTCATGGTCAAAGATCCAAAACATAAAACAGAAGCAATTGTGTAATAAATTCAATAAATACTTCTAAAAATGATTCACATCAAAAAAAAAATCTTTAGGGGCTTCCCTGGTGGTCCAGGGGTAAGGACACCGCCTTGCAGTGCAAGGGGTACTGGTTTGACCCCTGGCCTGGGAAGATCCCACGTGCCGCGGAACGACTGGACCGATGTGTCCAACCACCCAGCCAGAGCTCTGGAGCGCAGGCGCCCAGAGCCGGTGCTCTGCAATGAGAGAGGCCACTGTGATGGGAGGCCCACACAGGCCAAAGAAAAAAGATGGAAATAAATGAAAGACCAATAGAAGTGACCAAAGAAAGAATCTTTTAAAACTAGAGTTGATGGAGAAGGAAATAATAGAGCCTTCTCTCTTATGTAAGGAAGGCTCTTCCCAAGGCACAAATCCCTTTGACTAAATTAGAGATCACAAGGCCTTCCGCTGAACTGTGTGGGGGACCTCGACGGATCCCTGGGAAATGCCAGAGACGCAGAACTGAGGGTCATTTATCCTCGAACCCCAGCCTCCTCTAGCGCACACCCTGCCTGTGTGGTGGGGTGCTAGGCAGGGCTCTTTCTGGGCTCCTCCCCAACTTACCGGCAATTTCAGAAATGCTGTTTGTGACAGCAAAGGCTCCATTTATAGAGAGAGGCCATGCATTAGTCCTTGAAGAATTGGGTGAGTCTTTCTGGATGGAAATAATCAAATATACAATTGGCTAGCATGGCCCAAGGATAGACCAAAGCCCGGTTTCGCCTGAATGATTCACATCAAGCTCTAAAGACTAATGCAGCTTCCTCTCCTTAGGCAGTGAAGGCCAAAAATAGACTGCTCATTTCAAAGAGTCCACCCTTAGAAAGACTGGAGTTAGAACCCCTTCCCTGGGGACAGCAGCCCTCCTCACCCATCAGAGAAAGCCGGGAGCTGTTGATGAACATTGGAATGACCTCACAACTGACACGGGAATGAGTAATAGTGCTTCTCGAATTAGAAGTAAAAGAGGAACATTTCTGGAGGCAGTGAAAATGTAACTTATTTTTTATTGAGTTTGGAAATGCACTAGGGGGCGCTCATTTGCCTTCCTTTTTCAATAAGAGGATTTATTCAAGCCTTGAGGCTTTCCTGGTAGCTCAGCTCATAAAGAATCCAAGAATCCGGCTGTGGTGCAGGAGATTCCTAGGTCAGGAAGATCCCCTGGAGAAGGGATGGGCTACCGACTAAAGTTTTCTTGCTTGGAGGATTGCATGGCTTGTCCATGGAGTCGCAAAGAGTCCGACATGACTGAGTGACTTACACATCCATTCATTCATTCATTCAAGGCTTGTTCAAGAGAGAGCGGTCAGAGCCTCCACTCCAGGAGCTGGCCCTGCTTGTAGAAGTAGAAGCCACATTAATCCATATTCAGCACAAAGTGAAGTCAGCACTGACCTCACGGTTTACCCAGCTCACCGGTCAGGGGCCATCATGTGCACAGATACTTGTCCTTCTTCATCCTTGGCTGATGGGTCTTTGTACCACACCCACGGTTGGTGCCTTTCTGGACATCACCTACTGAGACACCACAAATTCTGCAACCTGATCAAGGATCTGAATCTGAATCCGAAATTGTTTTGCATTACTTGTTCACCTCCTCTAGCGCACACCCTGCTGTGTGGTGGGGTGCTAGGCAGGGCTCTTTCTGGGCTCCTCCCCAACTTACCGGCAATTTCAGAAATGCTGTTTGTGACAGCAAAGGCTCCATTTATAGAGAGAGGCCATGCATTAGTCCTTGAAGAATTGGGTGAGTCTTTCTGGATGGAAATAATCAAATATACAATTGGCTAGCATGGCCCAAGGATAGACCAAAGCCCGGTTTCGCCTGAATGATTCACATCAAGCTCTAAAGACTAATGCAGCTTCCTCTCCTTAGGCAGTGAAGGCCAAAAATAGACTGCTCATTTCAAAGAGTCCACCCTTAGAAAGACTGGAGTTAGAACCCCTTCCCTGGGGACAGCAGCCCTCCTCACCCATCAGAGAAAGCCGGGAGCTGTTGATGAACATTGGAATGACCTCACAACTGACACGGGAATGAGTAATAGTGCTTCTCGAATTAGAAGTAAAAGAGGAACATTTCTGGAGGCAGTGAAAATGTAACTTATTTTTTATTGAGTTTGGAAATGCACTAGGGGGCGCTCATTTGCCTTCCTTTTTCAATAAGAGGATTTATTCAAGCCTTGAGGCTTTCCTGGTAGCTCAGCTCATAAAGAATCCAAGAATCCGGCTGTGGTGCAGGAGATTCCTAGGTCAGGAAGATCCCCTGGAGAAGGGATGGGCTACCGACTAAAGTTTTCTTGCTTGGAGGATTGCATGGCTTGTCCATGGAGTCGCAAAGAGTCCGACATGACTGAGTGACTTACACATCCATTCATTCATTCATTCAAGGCTTGTTCAAGAGAGGCGGTCAGAGCCTCCACTCCAGGAGCTGGCCCTGCTTGTAGAAGTAGAAGCCACATTAATCCATATTCAGCACAAAGTGAAGTCAGCACTGACCTCACGGTTTACCCAGCTCACCGGTCAGGGGCCATCATGTGCACAGATACTTGTCCTTCTTCATCCTTGGCTGATGGGTCTTTGTACCACACCCACGGTTGGTGCCTTTCTGGACATCACCTACTGAGACACCACAAATTCTGCAACCTGATCAAGGATCTGAATCTGAATCCGATTTGTTTTGCAGTAAATACTTGTTACTTGTCTATTTTAGGTATAGTAGCTTGTATCTCTTAATCCTCTACTCCTAATTTGCCCCTCCTTCCATCTCCTTCCCCTTTGGTAACCTTAGTTTGGCTTTCTATGGCTGTGAGTCAGTTTCTGTTTTGTATAGACACTTATTTGTATCATTTTTTAGATTCCACATATAAACTATACCATACAGTATTGTTCTTTCTGTCTGGCTTATTTCACGAAGCATAAATGTTGTTTAGGTTCATCCACATTGCTACAAAAAGCAATATTTCATTCTTTTTCTATTGGAATAGTATTCCATTGTATGTATGAAAAAAATATATATATATACATATAGTATACTGTGGCATATATTTGCCACATCTTCTTTATCCATTCATATGCTGATGGGCACCTGAGTTGCTCCCAGGCCTTGCAAATAATGCTAGCCTATGTTTTATAATGTTAAAAAAAAAGCATTCACACCATATAAATAAAATGTTAAATGTTAATGAAGTCCCTCCCTCTCCAAACATACCCCTATTCAATCTCACCTTCAGGGGTGCGTTTCTTACCTTCTTCCCCATGCTGATGCGAGCCTGTCTACCCAAATACACCTACAAAAGTGGGGCTACCCATACACAGTAACTTCCACTTGCATACTTTTTTCTCTTAGTCCGTTTTGGACATTTTTTCCGATAGGTTGATAGAGAACTCTCTTGCTTCTGTTAGCTGGGTTCATATCGCATAAAGGGAGTAGACAGGTACATTAATAGCCTTGTTCATGGTCTCAGATGGAACCAAATTACAAAGATCAGTCTGTCTGCATCTGTGTTGGAGGACACGGGAGCCACAGGATCACTGTGAGGAAGGGAAGGTCTAGAACCTCTGGGGGGTTCTCTGTCTTCCGGTCAGACACTAGAGGCTGGAGGATCCATGGGGTTCCTACAGTCCTGCAGGTGAGAGCATCATGGCATTGGCAGAGGAGACACACTTGAGGCGGCTGATGGGGGCTCAGCTCCAAAATAGCTGAGCTTTGAGCAAATTATTCCAATCGCAAGGTGTATCAGAGACACAAATGGCAATAAATTAGGGAAGGAAACTGTGAGAAACTATTGTTAACATGAGAAGTGGGGAGAGAAGCAACTGAGTGGTCACTTAGATGCAGAGGAATACAATGCAAACTCCATGCAAGTTCTGATCAGCTTTGCTGTTAAAGAGGGTGGAAATGGGATCATTTATTTCAAAGATGAAGTTACCATCTGGACTACTCGTTTGCCCCATGAAGGCTGATGACTGACAAAGGGAGAAGTGGTGAGGCTGGGACCGCAGCTTACTTGCTCAGTTGTTCATTGTTCAGTTACTAAGTCGTGTCCAACTCCTTTCGACCCCACGGACTGCAGCACGCCAGGCTTCCCTGTCCTTCACCATCTCCCAGAGTTTTCTCATGCTCATGTTCATTGAGTTGGTGATGCCGTCCAACCATCTCATCCTCCGTCGCCCCCTTCTCCTCTTGCCCTCAGTCTTCCCCAGCATCAGCGCTTGTTCGGTGGGTCACACTAATAAATCGTGCTTTGACCAAAGAGACCCTCAGGGGACTGGACATCGGTCAATTTGCCTGCATAATAAGGTTGGAGGAATCTTATTTTCTTCTGGAATGGACTGTGAGTCTTGTTCCTTTTATGAAGGCATGGCTTACAGGTGTGTATGCTCAGTCATCTCCAACTTCTGTGACCCCATGGATTATGGCTCACTAGGCTCCTCTTGCCACGGGATTTCCCAAGCAAGATGACTAGAATGGGTTGCCATTTCTTCCAATCTTGCCACGTGGGGGGCTCTTTTACGTAGACAGGTACATTAATAGCCTTGTTCATGGTCTCAGATGGAACCAAATTACAAAGATCAGTCTGTCTGCATCTGTGTTGGAGGACACGGGAGCCACAGGATCACTGTGAGGAAGGGAAGGTCTAGAACCTCTGGGGGGTTCTCTGTCTTCCGGTCAGACACTAGAGGCTGGAGGATCCATGGGGTTCCTACAGTCCTGCAGGTGAGAGCATCATGGCATTGGCAGAGGAGACACACTTGAGGCGGCTGATGGGGGCTCAGCTCCAAAATAGCTGAGCTTTGAGCAAATTATTCCAATCGCAAGGTGTATCAGAGACACAAATGGCAATAAATTAGGGAAGGAAACTGTGAGAAACTATTGTTAACATGAGAAGTGGGGAGAGAAGCAACTGAGTGGTCACTTAGATGCAGAGGAATACAATGCAAACTCCATGCAAGTTCTGATCAGCTTTGCTGTTAAAGAGGGTGGAAATGGGATCATTTATTTCAAAGATGAAGTTACCATCTGGACTACTCGTTTGCCCCATGAAGGCTGATGACTGACAAAGGGAGAAGTGGTGAGGCTGGGACCGCAGCTTACTTGCTCAGTTGTTCATTGTTCAGTTACTAAGTCGTGTCCAACTCCTTTCGACCCCACGGACTGCAGCACGCCAGGCTTCCCTGTCCTTCACCATCTCCCAGAGTTTTCTCATGCTCATGTTCATTGAGTTGGTGATGCCGTCCAACCATCTCATCCTCCGTCGCCCCCTTCTCCTCTTGCCCTCAGTCTTCCCCAGCATCAGCGCTTGTTCGGTGGGTCACACTAATAAATCGTGCTTTGACCAAAGAGACCCTCAGGGGACTGGACATCGGTCAATTTGCCTGCATAATAAGGTTGGAGGAATCTTATTTTCTTCTGGAATGGACTGTGAGTCTTGTTCCTTTTATGAAGGCATGGCTTACAGGTGTGTATGCTCAGTCATCTCCAACTTCTGTGACCCCATGGATTATGGCTCACTAGGCTCCTCTTGCCACGGGATTTCCCAAGCAAGATGACTAGAATGGGTTGCCATTTCTTCCTTCAGGAGATCTTGGCCCAGGGATCGAGCCTGCGTTTTTTGTATTGGTAGGTTGACTCTTTACTACTGAGCCACCAGCAAAGACCACAGGCATCTTAGATATACTTAATTAATTACCACCAGGTCACCCTGAGACTCCATGACATCACTATAGGAACCGCCCTATTGGGGCAGGTAGTGCCCCTCCTCCTCTGCTCATGCTCACAAGGACCCTGAGCTGGGGAGCCTCCCGGTGCTGCCCTGACCCTGTCATGGGCTCCAGGCTTTTGTGCTGGGCGACCCTCTGTCTCCTGGGGGCAGGTGAGTCCTCTGCAAAACCAAGTACTTCCACTGTGTGTGTGTGTGTGTGTGTGTGTGTGTGTGTGTATGTGTTGGTCACAAGCATGTTCTTCCTTACTGTCCCCACTTCTGTCCCCACAGGTCACACAAGAGCTGGAGGAGTATCCCAGTCCCCCAGGCACAGGGTCACAGGGCGGGGCCAGAATGTGACTCTCCACTGTGATCCAATTTCTGGTCATATTTCCCTCTACTGGTACCGACAGATGCTGGGGCAAGGCCTAGAGTACATGACTTATTTTCAAAACAGTGAGGAATCAGACAAATCAGGAATGCCTAATGCCCGATTCTCTGCTGAGAGGCCTATGGGGTCAAACTCCTCTCTGAAGATCCAGCGAGCGGAGCCCGGGGACTCAGCTGTGTATTTCTGTGCCAGCAGCCCAACCACAGTGTGGCACCGTCACCTCCTTCCTGTTCACAAACCTCCCCGTGCTCACCTCTCCTCATAGTTCCCAGGAATCCCCAAATAAAGAAGTTGCCCATTCTTCCCTCAGCAGGGGGAATAAGTGGATTTGGGGCTTCGGCTGTTCTGATAGGAGGAGGTCAGAAATTTGCCTTTGAGAGACTAGAGCATCTGTTGGGCAGTCATAATTTTGGCTTATGTGTTTCTGGATGCGTGCTAAGTCACTTCAGTCATGTCTGACTCTTTGGAACTCCATGGACTGAAGTCCACCAGGCTCCTCTTCCCATGGGATCTCCAGGCAAGAATATTAGAGTGCCATGCCCTCCTCCCAGGGATCTTCCTGACCCAGGGATAGAACCCATGTCTCTTATGTTTCCTGCATTGGCAGGTGGGTTCTTTTCCACTAACACCACTTGGGAAGCCCCTAGGGTTTCTGAGATCCCTTTATATAAGAATTATAAAATTCTATAATTGGGATTGAATATCAGACCATAGTCTCAGGTAGAATAAAATATTGCCTTGTAAAATTATGTAGTTTTAACACATTCATAATAAAGTCTTCATACTGAGTGTCACCAACTCAGACCACACAGTGCCCAGCTGTGGGCCAGGTGGTATGGAGCCCTGTTAAGGCCATCTGGAGCTGCGCGTCTTAGCAATAAATACGCTAGGATCCTTAGTGACAATGGCCACAGATATAAATTATCCACAAGGAACTGTCATTCACCATAATGCACACTAATGTAGGTCCATATAAGGCTTTTTACTTCTTGGCAATCCTACAGTCATTCTGTGTTTAATTTCCTTCTTCTTTAGTCTACTTTTTAAATAGAAACTCAGCTTGGTTTTCATAAAAGATAACCCTACTTGAGAGATGTCAAAGGAAGAGTGATTTTAAAAGCTTGGAATCAGAGTTCTATCAATCATTCAGGGTTCTTTGAGGTTTCCAGGATGTGCTCCCACCAGAAAGATGTCAGCCTTTCAACTGGTGCACATGGACTTGCACACACGGGCACACACATGCACGCACTCTGTGGGTTACTTCCTCACTCTCTTAATGATGTCTTTTGAGGAGAACTTAATCCAAAATTATTCCACCACCCCACTATGTGGTTTGCATTTTGGTGTCTAGTTTAGGAAAAATTTTCCTATTTCAAAATGATTGTGTTCTGTTACATTTCCTTCTAAATTCTTTATATTTTAAACTTTTTGATTACAATCTGTAATCCAACTGGAGTTAATTATTTGTATATGAAACAAAGAAAAGCTCATGTTATGATATTCCATATAATTATCCAATTGACCCATTGGACAAGACCCTGGTGCTGGGGAAAATAGAAGGCAGAAGGAGAGGGGGACAACAGAGGACGAGATGGTTAGATGGCATCACTGACTCAGTGGACATGAGTTTGGGCAGGCTCCATGAGATGGTGAAGGACAGGGAGGTTCACAGTGATTAAACAGAACCAAACGGATCCAATCTGACCCACTATTATTTGTTGAAGAGTAGTACTTTCTCACTTGATAATAATACCACTTTGGTCGTATATCAGTTATTTCATATGTGTCAGTCTGTTTTGTCAGTTCTTGCACGAAAAACACACTGCCTTCTTTACTGTAGCTTTATAGTTTATCATATCAAATACTATAAAAGGAAAACCATACAGTCATGTCTATAGATGTTCAAAAAAAGTTTGATAAAATCCAACATCCATTCCTGATTTACAAAAAAAAAAAAAACTCTTAGTAAATTAAGAACAACTGGAAACTTCCTAATAAAGAACACTTATGGGAAATGTTAGTCACTCAGTCATGTCCAACTCTTTTCAACCCCATGGCCTTGTGGTCCACCAGGCTCCTCTGTCCACGGGATTCTCTAGGCAGGAATACTGAAGTGGGTTGCCATGCTCTCCTCCAGGGGATCTTCCCAGCCCAGGGATCGAACCCAGGCCTCCTGCATTGCAGGCAGACTTCTTTACCACTGAGCCACCAGAGAAGCCCATTTATGGGAAAACTATGATTAACAGAGCCCTTCTGCAAATAGACCATGATATGTTAAAGATGCATATTGTAATCCCTGGATTGAACACTAAAAGTAGCACCAAGAGGGAAAAAATAATCTTTTCAACCAATGGTGCTGGAAAATATGTATATCCATGTGGAAAACCAATAACTCTTCATTCTTTTTTGAGTCTATGAACCAGGAGTGGGCACACGAAGGCCCATGGGCCCCATATGGCCTCCACTTGTTTTCACGTGGTCCAGAAGCTAAGAATGGCTTTACAGTTTTAAACGGTTATGGAATAAAAACAATATTTTGTAGCAGATGATAATTGCACAAGATTCAGAATCTCTGTCTCTGCAAGTAAAGTGGTGTTGGAGTAAAGCTAAGCCCCGTCTCGCATGTATAGCCTCTGGATGCTTTGGCACAGCAATGGCAGAGTTGAGGAGCTAAAACTAAAAGGGTGCACAGAACCAGACACGCTCATGGTCTGACTCTCTCCAGGAAAGGGTTGAGATCTTTGCCTTTTCTGACCCTTGCCAAAAACAAACACTGATTTGAGGTGAAGCAGTATTCCCAATCCAGATCTAGATCTAGAAAACTTCCGAAAGAAAACAGTAAATTCTCCTCATGACCTTATGGTGGGCCAAGATTTCCAGAAGAGGATGGAGAATGTTCTCATGTTAGAAAGAATTCAATGTTTCTTCACCAGGATTTGAAAATTTATGTTCAGCAAAAGATACTAACAAAATTATATAGATAGAATGATAGATGAAAATAGATGAGAAAGAGTAGGTATTCCTAATATAAAGAAATCCTACAGACCAATCATTAATATGACACATTTTATTTTAAATTGGAGTTCAAATTTTTAAAGATTTGAACAGGACATTCACATAGAAGAAGATATAGAAGATATATAAGTAGACAGAAATTGGTGGGCTTGTTTCCCTGGCTGCCTGTTTTGCCTGATAGAACTCCCGCGGCAGCCATGCCAGGAATTGTTGCTGTTGTTTGGTCTCTCAACTATGCCCACACTTAGCTTAGTGACTGTATTAAAGAGAAAGCTTTGCCCAAGGTCCCCCCGTCTCCAGGGAAGCCAGTATCTAATGACTGGCTGGTAATCCCCTTTCCTAGACCACGAATTGATGAGGGTTAGAATTTTTATTCCCTTTTGGAAAAATGTTTATTTCCTGCTTCTCTCACTACCATCTGCAGAGGGTGAGTCTGAGACAAACAGCTAATTGCCAAGACCTGTGCCCTGCGTGACCTGGCAGATCCTGGTTTAGACCCTGAGTGAAGCATGATGAATAGTATCAGGCCAAAGAAACCCTGATTTGGCCCACTGCTACTGCACAACCAGCCACGGAGGGACTGGGGACCCACGAAGGAAAATGGTTTACAGTTAACGGTTATGGAATAAAAACAATATTTTGTAGCAGATGATAATTGCACAAGATTCAGAATCTCTGTCTCTGCAAGTAAAGTGGTGTTGGAGTAAAGCTAAGCCCCGTCTCGCATGTATAGCCTCTGGATGCTTTGGCACAGCAATGGCAGAGTTGAGGAGCTAAAACTAAAAGGGTGCACAGAACCAGACACGCTCATGGTCTGACTCTCTCCAGGAAAGGGTTGAGATCTTTGCCTTTTCTGACCCTTGCCAAAAACAAACACTGATTTGAGGTGAAGCAGTATTCCCAATCCAGATCTAGATCTAGAAAACTTCCGAAAGAAAACAGTAAATTCTCCTCATGACCTTATGGTGGGCCAAGATTTCCAGAAGAGGATGGAGAATGTTCTCATGTTAGAAAGAATTCAATGTTTCTTCACCAGGATTTGAAAATTTATGTTCAGCAAAAGATACTAACAAAATTATATAGATAGAATGATAGATGAAAAATAGATGAGAAAGAGTAGGTATTCCTAATATAAAGAAATCCTACAGACCAATCATTAATATGACACATTTTATTTTAAATTGGAGTTCAAATTTTTAAAGATTTGAACAGGACATTCACATAGAAGAAGATATAGAAGATATATAAGTAGACAGAAATTGGTGGGCTTGTTTCCCTGGCTGCCTGTTTTGCCTGATAGAACTCCCGCGGCAGCCATGCCAGGAATTGTTGCTGTTGTTTGGTCTCTCAACTATGCCCACACTTAGCTTAGTGACTGTATTAAAGAGAAAGCTTTGCCCAAGGTCCCCCCGTCTCCAGGGAAGCCAGTATCTAATGACTGGCTGGTAATCCCCTTTCCTAGACCACGAATTGATGAGGGTTAGAATTTTTATTCCCTTTTGGAAAAATGTTTATTTCCTGCTTCTCTCACTACCATCTGCAGAGGGTGAGTCTGAGACAAACAGCTAATTGCCAAGACCTGTGCCCTGTGTGACCTGGCAGATCCTGGTTTAGACCCTGAGTGAAGCATGATGAATAGTATCAGGCCAGCCTGGTGGAAGAGATGGTTTAGATACCAAGCCCTCTCTGACTTCTGGGCTCCCTCAGACGTGCTACTGCACAACCAGCCACGGGAGGGCACTGGGGACCCACGAAGGAAGGCGTCTGTCAGCAGCGTCTGAGATGGGTAGCGAGAGGGTGAGGGGTGAGACAGTCCTGGCTTGGCCCCTGTGTCAGGGAGATTATTTGATGAATCAGAGTTAGTGTTGGCCTTTAGAGAGCTGATCCCATTAACAGATACACTTGTGTTTCAGGGAGCCCTGGTCAATAAACTGTAGCCGAACACTGTTGCTTCTCTCTCAAGACTGGCTGGGCTGCCGTGGGAGCTAACGCATCGTGGTGTGTGGCTATTACAAGCTTACTACCTGTGAACTTCTAGAACGTATGGTTTCAAGCCCAAGAATGTTTTGTCCTGTCGTAAAGAGGGTGGACTATGATAGCCTCCTGATAAAGGAGCTAGTGACTGGGGGGAGGAGGTTCCTGTCTATCAGAGGATTCAGTCAAGGCAGCAGAAGCCCTCCAGGAATTTCCAGGAGAATGGGAGTGCATACGGGCAATTCATGCTTCTAAACCACGGATGGGTCTGGAGGAGGAAGGGTCTCCGATGCTTTCAGCTTGCTCTCAGGTGGACCACATTCAATTAGAAAATCTGAAATGGCTACTTCTGCCCAGGTTAGTCACTGCAGAAAGTAGCCAAGAGTCACCATTGTTAAATGCATGGTCTCACCATTTACAGATCACAGGCACAAGTTTACTAGTGAACGCAGACGGCTGCTTGTCTACTTGTTGACGTAATAGAGAATTCCTTTATTTATTGTTCATTTTCTCTGTGCCATAGGCTGAAGTACAGTCTTTCAGTTAGTTTTCTTAAGAACCACGTGAGGTAGAGCAGTGTATCCACGTTACAGGTGAAAAAACTGGTGGCTGGAGAGTTTAGATGACTTGTTAAAAGAAGACACAGCGGACAACAGAATCGGAACTCAAATGCACCCACACTCCCTATCCACTCTGTGTTTTGGGAGCCAGAGACATCTCCAGCATCAAACCATTGACCCAAGTCTCTTTCAAAAACACTGACTCTGACCCAAGTTATTGTCACCCCTTCTTTAAAGAGACAAGCATCTGACTTCAGAGAACCTGGGTCTGTTCTGCCTTGGACTATTCTGATCTGCCTTGAGCTGGCGACTTGGAGAAGAAGTGGCTGCGTTTTCCCACTTGTAAACTGAAGCCAGTGATACATGTATTCAAGAGATTTTGTGCAAGAAAATGAAACGGATTGCCTAATACGAAGTACAGGTTGAAGAAATCTTGGTTCTCTGTTATCTCTCTGACAGATCTCTGGCCTAGCATAATTATTGACCGTGCCCAGTTCTGGGATCAAAGACAGACGTGGTTACTCTTGTCTGTGCCACCTATGTTCGAAACACGGAGTCATCTGAAATGCAAATTCACCTGAGAATCTGTTATGTCAAGCTGACCCCGAAGACTCGCCTCTTAAGGGAACATGAAAAGAAGACCCAGGACAGCCCTTCCTGTTTGATATTAAGTCTGATATGCAAGAAGGTGTGGTGCTTCCAGAAACTTCCAGCTTCACAGCCATTAGCTGTCACACCAATGATCTACTAGAAGAAGCACAGCTTCACCTGGCGTGGCCGCCATGCAGCCTCTCAGCTTCCATCACACTCTTGGCCCCTCTCTGATGTCAGACTCAGCTCCTCTGAAGGTTACCTGCACGTCTGCATCCGTTCGCCCCGAGCTGACACCCTCTCCCACGCGTGCAGGGGGTCTGTCCCGCTGCTTTCTGCCCCAGGGTCTTCTGTGATATCCTGGGAGCCCCCTTGGGCTGGCCCTAAGGCAGGCAGAGCTGTAGGAGTGGCAGAACTGCCATGCTTCTCTCAGGGATAGTTCAGGGAGGAGGCAATCCCCGTGCTTCTCAGAAGCTATCAAGGGACTCCATCTTCTGTTGCCCCAGCATAGCCTCACTGTGGTGCCTTTCCCTGGTTTTCTCCTTCTGTGCTTTGTTCTCCCTGCTCTCTCACAGTGGTGGAATGACATCTTGTCAGATGACCCTTCTTTTTGGAAGAGCCTGCTATTTTTCTTTTCCTTGGTCAGCCATCCAATGCCTTGTAGTAACATATGTGAATGAATTTTTCACTGTTCCTTTTGGTTGATTTTGAATTCTCAACAGACTCACATAGTCTTGGCTCCCTTCAAGTTCTGGACCTATTTGCAACTGAATAGACTAGAGTTATGTTTACAAAAGTGAGCCTGAAATCAGTCATTTTTTTCTTCAGTCATTCAACAGACATTTGTTGAATACAGA
The DNA here is from genome assembly GCA_022376925.1 of Tragulus kanchil. Taxonomy (NCBI): domain Eukaryota; kingdom Metazoa; phylum Chordata; class Mammalia; order Artiodactyla; family Tragulidae; genus Tragulus; species Tragulus kanchil. The sequence goes on along the minus strand of JAIOJX010000030.1, from coordinate 15,925,538 downwards.
GTCGATTCAGGTTTGGTGGGGCCTAAAGGCTGTAAAATTGTAGGGTGCTCTTTGAAAAAGAGAATAGAAAAAAAAATTTTTTTTTAAGTCTTAGAGGGCTTCCCTGGTGGCCCAGTGGGTAAAGAGTCTGCCTTGCAGTAAAAGTAGCACCAATTTGATCCTTGGCCTGGGAGGATGCCACGTGCTGCAAAGTGGCTGGACCAGTGTGTCTAATTATGAGCCAGCGCTCTGGAGCGCACACGCCCAGAGCCGGTGCTCTGCAAGGAGAGAGGTCACTGCGACGGGAGGCCCACACATGACAAAGAATAAAGATGGATGAAAGTAAACAAATAAAAAACCAATAAAAGAGGCCAACATTAAAAAAAAACACACACTAAAAAAAAAGTCTTAGAAACATTTGTGCAAATGAGAAGGTCCTGAAGTTGTTTTATTCTTTACTTATTTCATGGACAATCTGCTCTTTACTACTCATCATGCATAGCTCCTATTCCATACAATTCTGGGTGCTTGGAAATGCTCGTTGGAAAAAAAAAAAACCCCAAACAGACAAAGCTTCTAGGTGAGGTAGATGTGTTTGGCAACACCAAATTTGTAACTTAGTAATCAATTAAGTTAAAAATAAAAAGGAAATGTTCCTGGCAAATACTTAGATCTCTAAAAAAAAATTATTTAGAGTTTTGTTGAGGATACTATGTTATAGGTAGGTCATATGTTATCATGAGAAAAATCTTCAGCTTTTCTGGGATTCCATACACCCTACCCCAAGGACATGAGTCCCGGCTGGAAAAACCCCTCTTTCGTACTAACTCAGCCGTAAGCAGTAGGCTGCTTTACTGAGAGCCTCTTGGTCCCTGGGACCAAATGGGCCCTGGGCATAGATGGGCAAACTCTCCGCAAGTTTGCCAGACCCCAATCACAAGCTTTTTCATGTGGTGCTACAGTAGCCTTCTCCTTGTTTCTGCTTCTGGATTCCATATCCTTTCTCACTCTTGTGTGATTATAGGAATTACCCATCCAGTTAATACTGAGATATGTGATCACAAAAAGAGGGGAGCCACACACACATTGATGACCTATGCATGAAATACAGTAAGCACTGATATTGTCTAGCTGTAAGTTTTGCACTACAGCAAATTTAGGAGTCAATAAATTCTCTCTGATTTGGCAGTATAACACCTGCCACATGGAGACAGAATGTTTCCCTGGGGCCCGGGAGGCATCAGGCCTGTGTACCTCCGTGAGTATTTTATCCATGTTTCTAAGGAGCCTCCTTTCTTTTGCACAGAAGACGCAGTTTTGGGGTGAGTGGCCTAGTCCTCTGGGGTGTCCTCTGAAACAAAAGGAGGAATATTACTCTCAACAATACAGAAATCTGAACATAGATGGTGGGATTTCCAATGTAAATAGTTCTTCAAATTCAAATGACTTTGACCGTGAGACTGAAAATATTTGGGACATCAGGTAGTTCTTTTTCAAAAAAAGATTGCTGTTGGCTGATAGCTAAGTAGCCAGAATTTAGGCAAAGAAAAAAAAATACTAGTAAAACTTTGAGCAAAGAAGTCACACAAGTACCAAACCTTCCATGAGAATATTTCTTAGACTACAGAAACATGAAAAAAATTTAACGGTGTCCAAATAAGGAATTTTATCATTATGCACAGAAGAAAAAATTTCCTTAGTAAAAGACGGGAGAAAGCATAGAGACATGGATTTCTTTTTAAAGCAGACTTCCTTATTCTTTCTGTTCTGAGCTGTTCAATTTACATGCATTAGTGACTTGTCCCTGTGGGAACGGCTGTGGTAGCTGAGCTGTGTAGCTTAAGCATGTGACATCAGGGCAGTGACATCATCGAGTTACTAGGAATCCACGTTCTTTTTTTTTCTTTTTTTCTTTTTTTAGTGGTGTCATGTGGCTTGTAGGACCTAGTTTCCCAACCAAGGATTGAACTTGGCTCTCAGCAGTGAAAGCACCAACTCCTAACCTCCAGGGACATCCAGGGAATTCCCGATATCCCAAGTTCCATTTTCCCAAAACAGAACTGGACAACATGAGCTTCTATCCTGAACCAGAAATGGTCATCAGATTCTTCTTCTATTTGACTCTTTATCTCCTACAGGCCGGTGAGTACAGGTGGGCTCTCTCCCTGGACTTCTCAAGACCTCAATACAAGCCTTCAGCTCTGGGGTGACGACATCATCCTGTCTATTCCAGGACCTGTGGAGGCCGGGATTACCCAGCATCCAGGATACAAGATCACAGTGCCCAGAGACACAGTGACTCTGCAGTGTCACCAGACTAGCAACCACGATTACATGTACTGGTACCGACAAGACCCAGGACACGGACTGAGGCTGATCCATTACAGCTATGGCACCAAGGAGAAAGAAGACCTCTCTGATGGATACAGCGTCTCAAGACCAAATACAGAGAATCTCTCCCTGACCCTGGAGTCTGTTATCCCCTCCCACACAGCTGTGTACCTCTGTGCCAGCAGTAACTCCACAGCGCTGCATGACCGCTTCCTCTCTGCACAGAAAGGGTGGTTAGAAAGACTGAGGGTCACCTGCACGTGTGAGTCGGGCCCAACCCCCCGGAAGCCCCCGTTTCCATCAAAGTCAAAGAGTTCTCGCCAGCCTCATGGTTGGATGGCAGTGGGCAGTGTGACCCTCCGTGGTGAAGTCACCCCAACAGCTTAACTCACTGGTGTTCTCTTCTGAGGTCCCTTTGCTTGCAGGAAGGAAAATACATCTTTAGTTGAGATGGGTAAAGATACCTTGATAACCTCAGAGCCCACACCTTCTTCCCTCCCCTGTGGGCTTTGAAATTCTTCATCTACTGCTCACCCCACTCTCTAGTAGCCCTCACGTTACAAGTCAGAAACCTTCACTCATATGGTCTCTGCTCCTGACGGTCTTTCTTTGGAGCAATGGGCCTACAAGATCCTCAAATGTTTGCCTGCCTTCTGGCCTCACTGTCTTCTTGCTCAGGTTTTCTCTGGTTCTCTCTGTTCCAGCCACAAGCATCTACACTTAGTTATTTCCTCCTCTGTGCCATGGTCTCATCCTAGGATCTTTTATGTAGGCTATTTCTTCCCCACTAAGCATATACCCCTCCCTCTTATTCTAGATTTCTGTTTAATTCCTTACCTGAGAATTTCAGGTTTGTGATAGTGAGTTAGTCGCTCAGTCGTGTCTGACTCTTTGTGACCCCATAGACTGTATAGCCCACCAGGCTGCTCTGTCCATGGAATTCTCCAGGCAAGAAAGCTGGAGTGGATCTTCCCAACCCAGGGATTGAACACACGTTTTCAGCATTGCAGGCAGTTTCTTTACTGACTGAGTGACAAAAATTCTGTAGTCTCTCTTTCGAGTATACTTAATATTAAATGTGAACAGCAAAATTAAATTTTCCTAGGAGAAGATAGGAAAACATAATTTGGGGGCATTCATTTGAGGAAGGATTTTTTTTAAGGGAGATACCAAAGAACAAAAACTACATGAACTTCTGGGGTGGTTCAGTGGTTAAAAATCTGTCTGCCAATGCAGGGGCCCTGGGTTTGATTCTTGGACCGGCTAAGACCATGTGCCACAACTCCTGAGCCTACACTCTAGAGCCTCTGTGTTACAAGAGAAGCCACCGCCATGAGAAGCCCACACACTGCAACTAGGAAGTAGCTCTTGCTATCCGCAACTAGAGAAACCACACCTGCAGCAGTGAAGACCCACTGTGGCCAAAAATAAATAAATAAAACTTTTCACAGAAGGTAATGAAAAAGAACATGAACTACAAAGAAAATATCTGCATTGTGGGTTGCCTTCAATTAAACCCTACCACGTCCAAACACATTGTATAAAAATGACAAGGTAAATCACAGACTGGGAAAAGACATGAAGGCCCCATAAAAATGGTAAAGAATCAGTGTGGGGGGCTTCCCTGGTGGTCCAGTGGGTAAGGACATCGCCTTGCAGTGCAAGGGGCACTGGTTCGATCCCTGGCCTGGGAAGATCCCACGTGGCACAGAGGGGCTGGACGGATGTGTTCAACTACTGAGCTGGAGCTCTGGAGCACATGCGCCCAGAGCCGGTGCTCTGCGACAACTGAGGCCACTGCGATGGGAGGCCCACACAGGCCAAAGAACAAAGATGGATGAAAATAAATAAATAAATAAACAATAAAAGTCAAGTGGCCAAAAAAATAAACTTAAAAAAAAAAAAAAAAGAATCAGTGTGACAGAGACATCCATGCTCACCAAAATTCTGTGGCTCCTCTGTGGCTCCAATGTCACTTATAGTTAGAGGGTTGGGAAGCTAAGACCAGGTTCTGAGCAATGGTATGTGTGTAAGTCAATTATGTACATCAATTTCCAGCCGTATAATATTCTATGACACTGTGATGGGGTCCCCAAGTATCCTCCCATTTGGAGATTTGCTTAAAAGACTCACCAGATATGGCATAGAGTTGTAGTCATGGCTAAGATTTCCTAGTATACAAAGGGACTAATTAGTAGTTAAGGAGGAAAGACACAGGTATGGGGTCTGGAAGGATCCTTACACAGCTTCCTCATGCTCTCTTCCTCCCGGGAGGGCTCACGTAGAGCTCACAGAGTCTCCCAGTGATAAAAATGCAGCGATATGGGTGTGAGGATTCTGCCAAGGGAGCCCTTTGAGGACTCTGCAAATCTGGTCTCTGGCTGGCATCTGAAACTTGGCTGGTGAACATCTGTCTACCTTGGTAAAAACGTTTCTTGAGAAGAGTGTCTCATTACACTGCATTGTTAGTGTGAACAACATAACTTACACAGTACTCTGGATTTCCTTCTGGGAGACTAGATTTTGTCCTTCATGGCAGGCAGAGGGTGCCTATGGGATCAGCTGCCACCCTGCCCTCCACAAAAAGCTTGGGCAGAATCCTTAATGAGCTCCCTTGGCAGAAGCCAGCAAAATTCTCAGGAACCCATGTAATGGAAAACTACTACTGCCTTGGGAGACCATTCAAGGAACCCTAGAAATGTGCTTGTGCCCCGAAACCTAACTCCTGCTAGGTGTGTGTCCTAGACCTGTGTAGGACAACACTACATAAGAGAAATGCAAGGGAGGAGAGTAGATAATTCTAAACCCTGTCTAGACTAGCCTCAAACTGCCGACACCAGTGACACTGCAAATATCCTCAAACAAGAATCAGATCTCTTAGAACTCCAGCCTCTCCTGCACTAAGCAGTGGGACGTGCCCTTCCTGCCTCACCTGGATTTTGTCTTACATTTGTTCCAGTGTGCTGCCCAAGAAGCAGGGGAGGTCAAGAGCACAGTGGGGCTTTGGTCCCTGGAAGAGGTGCACCTCAACTACAAGCAATTTGCATGTAGCCTGAGAGGCCCCATCTCCAGTCACCCAGGTCACCCTGAATGCTGCTGTCACTCAGAACCTTTGACCCCCGGGCACAAGGACAGGACAAGTAGTGACTCAATGGTAAGAAACTTGCCATCATGGGGTGATTAACCAATACCAACATAAGCTGGACTCGACAAGTGGATTTTCTATCTCATTAATAGAGAATTTACAAGGGAACTGGATGGCCCTAATTGTTCTGCCTCTATGGGTGTTAATTTGATAGTTTTGGCATGTAAGCCTAGGTTTGGGGTACTCAGAAGATTATCTCTGAGAACATGACTCTACTGTTTCCAGCTCTCTGACACGGACTTCCTTGTTTTCTTGTTTCACAGCAACTTTCAGGGCCTTCTTCAACCGTCTTAACCTTTCTACCCCACCGCTCAAACAATGAAGGAAGTGTTCCACAACCAAAAGAAAAATAAAAAGGTAATAACCGTTGAAATTCAATTGTACTTATGCTTTTTTTTTTTCAATTCTAGAAGGTCTGTTCAATTTTGTATTTATTGTTATTATATCCACCCTGGTACTTCCAGGGAAAAGGGAGTTCTCCGCCTTCCCAGCTAAGATTGAGGATATCACATTGATGACTTTGAAGTATGGGCAGCACCACGACAAAGTCTTTGGTAACTGATGTGTCCTGGAGATCAGTGAAAGCAAAGAGGAAACTGGTCTTTGACCTTCAAACAGAATAAAAGCTGCCAGCTCAAATCTGCACTCAGGATACCATTTTATCCCTCTGTCTTCAAGTGTGGCAGTCAGTTCACTGTGCTTCCAGGATAAAGCTGTGGCAACTGGCCCAGCTTTACCTCGTCTAGGGTTTCCAGGTAACTCAGTGGTAAAGAATTTACCTGCAATGCAGGAGACTCAGTTTCGATCCCTGGGTCAGGAAGATCCCCTAGAGGAGGAAATGACAGCCCACTCTGGTATTTTTCCCTGGGAAATCCCATGGACAGAGGAGCCTGGTGGGCTGTAGGCCTTGAGTCTCAAAGAGTCAGACACAACTGAGCACACAGGCATGCACACCACCTTGTCTAAGCCCATCTGATTGGAAAAATAGAGAACCTGGCAAAGAAGATATCTCCCAAGAGAAAAATAAGCATAGGTAACAGAAAAATGTCATTAATTCATCTCTCAAACTTGAGTCACCTTTGACACATCCAAGGAGAAACATCCAACAAAGAGATAGAACACGATGATGGGAGATCCACTTATTCAGGCTCTGGAGCAATGAGTGAGGACACTTGCTTGAACTCACATGTAGTCTGTGAACATGTTCATCAAACCTCTAGACACTTGTTTTTTTTGTATCCAACTCTTTTTTTCTGGAGGTGGGGGGGTGGGTTGGGGAGGGAGGGGGCGGGCGGGCCACTTCTATTGGTCTTTCATTTATCTATTTTCACCCATCTTTGTTCTTTGGCCCGTGTGGTGTCTGTTGTCACAGAGCACCGGCTCTGGGCGCACGCGCTCCAGAGCTCCGGCTCAGTAATTGAACCCATTGGTCCAGCCGCTCTGCAGCATGTGGGATCTTCCCAGGCCAGGGATCGAACCAGCGCCACCTTGCACTGCAAGGTGGTGTCTTTACCCACTGGACCACCAGGGAAGCCCTAGATATGTTTTAGTTAAGAGATATTCCCAACCCAGGGATTGAACCCAGGTCTCCTGTGTTTCAGGCATTCTTTACCATCTGGCCCACTGTGGAAGCCCAGAGTTAACAGCAGTTGGTTTCTGAGACTAAGGGCCTTTGCAGAGGCAGTGATGTCACCATGGAAACTTTCAGTTGGGACAAGGGGTGCCCCCCACTCAGTTCATGCTCACAAGGACCCTGAGCTGGTAAAACTCCCACTGCTGCTCAGAAGCTGCCCTGGGCGCCAGGCTCCTCTGCTGGGTGACCCTCTGTCTGCTAAAAGTGAGTGCCTCCTGAGAATACCAAGCTCTTGCTGCATTTTTTCTTTCCAGTGATCATTTCAACCATCTCCTTTTTCCACTTTCAAATTCTATTTCCCTGCCGCCTCCACCCAACAGAGCTCACCAAAGGTGGGATAGCCCAGTCTCCCAGACACAAGATCACAGAGAAAGGACAGACCGTGGCTTTGTGGTGCGATCCTGTTTCTAACCACAGTATCCTTTTCTGGTACCATCTGACCATGGGATGAGGTCTGGAGCCACTGGTTGCCCTTGAGGAAGAGGCTGAAATAAACATGCAGTTGCCTGAGAGTCACTTTTCTGCAGAGAGGACCAGAGGCTCAGACTCCACTCTCTGGATCCAGTCGGCAGAGCTGGGGGATAGGGCTATGTATTTCTGTGTCAGCAGCTCAATCACAGCCTCACAGTGACCCCTCCTTCCGGTGCACAAACTTCATGATTCTGTGTCTTTGCAGCTCACAGCAGCTCCAGACAGACCTCCCTCTCCTCCTTATTATGCAAGGGGAAGAAGTGCATTTGCAGAGACAAGTTGTGATGCATATAAAACAGAGGACACATGCTATTTCTTACAACATGAGGGCTGAAATTGTTGTTTGAGAATAATTACAACTCAGGGATTAGAATCATTTCATGGTGACCATTCAAGAATCCAAAATGAAAGTACTTGTCACAGACTCAGCCCTCAGAGGCTAGTAATGGTTGTTCTCCTATAACATGCAGTTATAAAACATGTCCAATAAACTTTAATAATACAGGTGATGATTCTATGAGTGCAGCAAACAGCAGGCTCTTGAAAGTCTTTTCATCACCTAAATGATCCAAGTTTGTATCTTTCTCTGCTTTTACTTAGAAAGTTTGAGGCATTAAAGTCTCTACCCTGAGTTTGTGTTGGGAGAACCCTTTTTTCTTCTTTTTATGGAAATACATTGATAATTATGATGTCATTGATAGTGATGACGATTTCAGCTATTTTATTCAGTCCTTTTCTGACTTCAAGGAAATGGATACAAATCAATATCCTGGTAACCAGTCTTAAATCTTGGCCCAAGCAAACTCTTGCTCTGGAATGGTCTAACTTTCCATGATACCCAACACAACTCAAGACTGTGTATAGGCTTGCGATTTCCCTGGTGGTCCAGGGGCTAAGACTCCACATTCCAATGCAGGGATCCAGGGTTTGATCCCTGGCCAGGGAACTAGATCCCACGTACCGCAACTAAAGATACAACGTGGTGCAACTAAGACCTGGTGTTGCTTCTGCCCACAGGCCACTAGGAGCCACTGTGGCTTCATTGTCACCTAGTGTCTATGCCAGTGTGCTTCCTGGAAGGATGGCGTCAAGGGAAACCACAGGGTTGGATTTGGAGTGAGGGAGTTGCAGGTGTCTTGAATAGTGGCTGAGACTGAAAGAAATAGAGACCAGCCCTCGCTCCTCCGTGGTGAAGGTGGGTTTGGCCCTGACTGGAGCTCTGAACTGGCTGTGAACGGCAGGTGCACTTGCACAAGCGGCTTGTTTCAGAATTTGCTTAAGTCACAGCTGTACAAGGAATGGGGTGCTGCAGCTTGCAGGCTCTGGGCTGGGGAGAGCAGAGAAGCCGTGTGAGTGTCAGAGCAGCCTAGCCTAGTGAGCCTGAGCTAAAGCCGGCTGGCCAGGCCAGCCCGCCAGCTCTGCTGTACTTAGAAGGCAGGGCTGGGAGAAGGGCAGCCAGAGGACCCTGGCCCCAGGGAGCTGACAACCACAGGGACACCACTGGCAAACCCACGTGTCAGGCAGAGACTGGGTGGATCAGAGCAACAGACTTTCTCCCCGAGAACTTTTGCTCTCAGCAAGAAGATGCCCCATGGAGTCTTGCTGTTCCCTCCAGTTTCCCATGTGACCCTTGGAAGCATGTCCAATTTTAATAATACAGGTGATGATTCTATGAGTGCAGCAAACAGCAGGCTCTTGAAAGTCTTTTCATCACCTAAATGATCCAAGTTTGTATCTTTCTCTGCTTTTACTTAGAAAGTTTGAGGCATTAAAGTCTCTACCCTGAGTTTGTGTTGGGAGAACCCTTTTTTCTTCTTTTTATGGAAATACATTGATAATTATGATGTCATTGATAGTGATGACGATTTCAGCTATTTTATTCAGTCCTTTTCTGACTTCAAGGAAATGGATACAAATCAATATCCTGGTAACCAGTCTTAAATCTTGGCCCAAGCAAACTCTTGCTCTGGAATGGTCTAACTTTCCATGATACCCAACACAACTCAAGACTGTGTATAGGCTTGCGATTTCCCTGGTGGTCCAGGGGCTAAGACTCCACATTCCAATGCAGGGATCCAGGGTTTGATCCCTGGCCAGGGAACTAGATCCCACGACGCAACTAAAGATACAACGTGGTGCAACTAAGACCTGGTGTTGCTTCTGCCCACAGGCCACTAGGAGCCACTGTGGCTTCATTGTCACCTAGTGTCTATGCCAGTGTGCTTCCTGGAAGGATGGCGTCAAGGGAAACCACAGGGTTGGATTTGGAGTGAGGGAGTTGCAGGTGTCTTGAATAGTGGCTGAGACTGAAAGAAATAGAGACCAGCCCTCGCTCCTCCGTGGTGAAGGTGGGTTTGGCCCTGACTGGAGCTCTGAACTGGCTGTGAACGGCAGGTGCACTTGCACAAGCGGCTTGTTTCAGAATTTGCTTAAGTCACAGCTGTACAAGGAATGGGGTGCTGCAGCTTGCAGGCTCTGGGCTGGGGAGAGCAGAGAAGCCGTGTGAGTGTCAGAGCAGCCTAGCCTAGTGAGCCTGAGCTAAAGCCGGCTGGCCAGGCCAGCCCGCCAGCTCTGCTGTACTTAGAAGGCAGGGCTGGGAGAAGGGCAGCCAGAGGACCCTGGCCCCAGGGAGCTGACAACCACAGGGACACCACTGGCAAACCCACGTGTCAGGCAGAGACTGGGTGGATCAGAGCAACAGACTTTCTCCCCGAGAACTTTTGCTCTCAGCAAGAAGATGCCCCATGGAGTCTTGCTGTTCCCTCCAGTTTCCCATGTGACCCTTGGAAGCACGTGAGGTCTGGCAGACATGAGAATTGTTTTGTCTGGGCCTCCCTTATTCCAATTTCTGGTTCCTTCTACGTGACGGCATCAGTCTGCCCTCTGTATCTCCTAGCCAGCTGCGGCCTCTTTCAAGCATGTGTCCCATAGATATAATTGGTTCCTGTTGCTGCTCTAATAAATGGCCATACAGTTTGTGGCTTAAAACAATCCAAGTTTATTATCTTCCAGTTTTGAAGGTGAAAAGTCCAAAATGGGTGCAAGCAGCTTAAAATCAAGGTATTAGCAGGGCTGAATTCCTTCTGGAGGCTGGAGGAGAGCATCTGTTTTCTGGTGGTTTTCAGCTGCTAGAGGCCACAGGGTTTCCTGGCTTGTGGAGCCACCCATCTTCAAAGCCAACGATGACAGATCAAGTCCTTTCTCAAGATGCATTGCTGTGACCCTTAGTCTTCTTCCTTCTTTTTCCATGTTTTATCATGCTTGTGATGATATGGGGCCCACCTGGAAAATCCAGGCTTGTCTCTCCATATTAAGATCAGCCAGTTAGCAACCTTAATTCTGTGGAGAATCCAGATTCCTTCCCTTTGCTACATACTGTAGTGCATCCACAGTTCCAGGAATCAGGCATAGACCTCTCTGTTATTTATTTTTTATTTATTTTTAAAACTTTTATTTGACTTTTAACTTTTACAGAGTTTTGTTGTTTACAGTTATGTATGTTCCCAGATTAGTCATATGTATATCCCCCCCTTCCCACCATAGACCTCTTTGGGAGCCATCATTCTGTCTGCCCGCCCTGGGTACCTGGTAACAAGGAACGAACAACGCAGCAGAGAGCCCTGGCCCTAAAGCCGGCTGGCCAGGCCAGCCCGCCAGCTCTGCTGTACTTAGAAGGCAGGGCTGGGAGAAGGGCAGCCAGAGGACCCTGGCCCCAGGGAGCTGACAACCACAGGGACACCACTGGCAAACCCACGTGTCAGGCAGAGACTGGGTGGATCAGAGCAACAGACTTTCTCCCCGAGAACTTTTGCTCTCAGCAAGAAGATGCCCCATGGAGTCTTGCTGTTCCCTCCAGTTTCCCATGTGACCCTTGGAAGCACGTGAGGTCTGGCAGACATGAGAATTGTTTTGTCTGGGCCTCCCTTATTCCAATTTCTGGTTCCTTCTACGTGACGGCATCAGTCTGCCCTCTGTATCTCCTAGCCAGCTGCGGCCTCTTTCAAGCATGTGTCCCATAGATATAATTGGTTCCTGTTGCTGCTCTAATAAATGGCCATACAGTTTGTGGCTTAAAACAATCCAAGTTTATTATCTTCCAGTTTTGAAGGTGAAAAGTCCAAAATGGGTGCAAGCAGCTTAAAATCAAGGTATTAGCAGGGCTGAATTCCTTCTGGAGGCTGGAGGAGAGCATCTGTTTTCTGGTGGTTTTCAGCTGCTAGAGGCCACAGGGTTTCCTGGCTTGTGGAGCCACCCATCTTCAAAGCCAACGATGACAGATCAAGTCCTTTCTCAAGATGCATTGCTGTGACCCTTAGTCTTCTTCCTTCTTTTTCCATGTTTTATCATGCTTGTGATGATATGGGGCCCACCTGGAAAATCCAGGCTTGTCTCTCCATATTAAGATCAGCCAGTTAGCAACCTTAATTCTGTGGAGAATCCAGATTCCTTCCCTTTGCTACATACTGTAGTGCATCCACAGTTCCAGGAATCAGGCATAGACCTCTCTGTTATTTATTTTTTATTTATTTTTAAAACTTTTATTTGACTTTTAACTTTTACAGAGTTTTGTTGTTTACAGTTATGTATGTTCCCAGATTAGTCATATGTATATCCCCCCCTTCCCACCATAGACCTCTTTGGGAGCCATCATTCTGTCTGCCCGCCCTGGGTACCTGGTAACAAGGAACGAACAACGATCCTTTACAAAAATACAATAACAGCCTCAGTTTTACATTTAGGGTCCAACAGAAACCAAGTGGATGGACCGCACAAAGGGAACAGGTACTTCAGATAACATAATTTAGCTTGCAAACCATCTACTCTTCAAAATGGGCTCTTTGAGTGCAGAGGACTTAGCAGTACATCTCTGTACTAATCACAAAATATGGATTGAACTGGTCCTGCTTTTCAGCTAACAAATAACTCACTTGAACAACCCAGTAAACAGAGGCTTCTTCTCTCAACTTTCTGTAACCTCAACCATGAGGGTGTAGGCTTGTGGCAGCAGATCTCGTTTATAGGGAAAAGTGCTAAGTCACTGTGGTCGTGTCCAACTTTCTGTGACCCTGACTATAGCCCGCCAGGCTCCTCTGTCCATGGGATTCTGCAGGAAAGAATACTGGAGTGGGCTGCCATTTCCTCCTCCATAAAGGGAAAAGACCAGATGTTAAAGATACTACATTTTTCCAGGAGCAAGGATAGGCTCTAAATCAATTTTGTTTGTGAAGAAAACACAAACATCCTCTGCTTATTTCATGGTGGGGATAGAGAAATGTGGGAAATGCTATGCCGGGGGTTTGAGGAATTCAATAGAGCTCTAAGATAAATAAAGTCAGGAAGCCTTTCACTGCCAAAAGAGCTTTCAAACTGAATCAGTTCTCAGGGCATCGGTTCAGCCCCTGAAGCCCTAGCAATGCAGTTGCTATTCTTGTTTTTCCTGGAGAGCTCAGAGCCCAACTCCTAACTGTTGGATGAGTTTGATTGTGATATGACCGGGAGCATCTAGCCACCGGTGAGAGGAGTATGAGGGTTCACAGAGAAGCTGTCTTGCAGTGAAACCATGAATTCATCTTTAAGTACTTGGTGTCTGAGGTTCAGGTGGAAACATAAGAGAGCGTACAGAAAAGGCATTATGAATCGATAGGACCAAAACAAACAAGTCTGTGGAAGGGGGGGGAGTTTCTGTAGCTCAACTCAATTATAATTGGGTTCAGTCCTGCCCGATTCACCTCCCAGACATTCTTCTCTGAAGGGAGCTTCTGAAAGGGGAGTGGTGGCTCATTCGGTGATGTCACCGACAGGCACATCTTGCTCCTCATGCTCACGAGGGCCCTGGTCTGGGCAGTTCCACCTGTTCCCATCCTGCCATGGGCACCCGAGTCCTCTGCTGTGTGGTCCTTTGTCTCCTGGGGATAGGTGAGTAAACCAGCACTCTTATGTTGGTTTGCCCTATTGTGCCTTCAATATTTTTCTTACTCTGTTTCCAAAATCTTCCATAGGGGCCGTAGATGCTAAAGTCACTCAGACACCTACACATGAAGTGACAGCAAAGGGACAGGCCGTCACTCTGAGCTGCAAGCCGATTCAAGGCCACGCCACCCTTTATTGGTACAGACAGACCTCGGGGCGGGGAGTGGAGTTTCTGATATACTTCAACAACGAAGCTCGTATGGATGAGTTGGGGATGCCCAAGGAACGATTCTCAGTTGAGATGCCTAATAAATCATTCTCCACTCTGAAGATCCAGCCCACAAAACCCGGGGACTCGGCCACGTACCTCTGTGCCAGCAGCCAAGACACAGTGCTGCAGGGTCGCCCCTCTCTGTGCACAAAACCTCTGCTTCCCCTTCTGACTCCGCCCCCAGCCCTCCTGAGTAAGTCTCCCTGTTCTCTTCCACCCAGAGAACTGCGTGGGTTTGGGACTTGACAAGAACAGACATTAAGAAGAGAAATCAACATACACGGTCTTGTGCAGGAAATCATGCAGGTATGGGATTCAGGGAGTCCTCGGAAATTATCAATGGGCTCCAAACTCACCCCAAGTATAAGATAAGCCTTAATTACTCAGACTGTAGAATTTCCTGCCTTCCTGCCCTTGCCACCTCCCTCTGAATGGAAGCTCCAGATAATGGCTGCTCAGCTCTCTCCATTCTCTTTTAACTTGAAGTTAAAAATCCTTATTCCACCCCCAACACGAGCTTTTTTTGATAGAGCTCCCTTTATCATGATTGTGGACATCCCATCATCATGCTAACCTCAACTTAACAGGTATGGGACTTTTTCCATACACTTCTAAAAAGTATCTCAAAAGTGAGTAAAGCAGGCATTTTAATTCATTAGGCGTAAGTTACCACTCCTTGAATCTTGGTATCTATGTATCTCTCTCCTGCCTTGGAGACCAGAGGCCCAACAGAGAGCTGGCAACTGAGACCAATGCCAGCTGAGGCTTGTGTGGGACTCACCACCAATGCAGTCTCTTCAGCTGTGTGTTCAAGAGTACCCAGCGGACTCCACCTTGGGATATCTAACAGGATGCCAACCTGTCCAGTCTTCCTTTGCTCTCTTTTTCCTTTGGCCGCATGGCCTGAACACCCAAATCTCTACTGTTCTTCTAATTTGTGCAGATATACCTACATAACATCAGCAACCCATTCTGAATGGTTATAATTACTCTCTTCCATGGTCTTAGTTTCCCTCCAGATCCCTGCTCAGCCCCTGTAAAGGCATCATTGGTAAGTGATACAAAGGATGCCTGTACTTTGAGTGCCTGAGGCAGTTCAGGTTTATGCGCCTTCCGTCACAGAGGCAAATTCCACTTGTCGTCATCCTAGGTTTGCCATTCAAGGGCCCCAACTTTCAAGATGGAAGCTCAGTTTCTATTGTGTTCACACCAAGAGGTATAAGTGCATTTTAACAATGTTGACTAAAAAAAAGATGAACAATTTGAGAGTTGTGAGTTAAGTTTTATTGGGGGCACAAGTAGGCCTGCAGCCTGGCTAGCCAGGCCCTCTCTCCTGAAGGAATAATGAATAAGGAAGACTCTTGTGCAGGAAATCATGCAGGTATGGGATTCAGGGAGTCCTCGGAAATTATCAATGGGCTCCAAACTCACCCCAAGTATAAGATAAGCCTTAATTACTCAGACTGTAGAATTTCCTGCCTTCCTGCCCTTGCCACCTCCCTCTGAATGGAAGCTCCAGATAATGGCTGCTCAGCTCTCTCCATTCTCTTTTAACTTGAAGTTAAAAATCCTTATTCCACCCCAACACGAGCTTTTTTTGATAGAGCTCCCTTTATCATGATTGTGGACATCCCATCATCATGCTAACCTCAACTTAACAGGTATGGGACTTTTTCCATACACTTCTAAAAAGTATCTCAAAAGTGAGTAAAGCAGGCATTTTAATTCATTAGGCGTAAGTTACCACTCCTTGAATCTTGGTATCTATGTATCTCTCTCCTGCCTTGGAGACCAGAGGCCCAACAGAGAGCTGGCAACTGAGACCAATGCCAGCTGAGGCTTGTGTGGGACTCACCACCAATGCAGTCTCTTCAGCTGTGTGTTCAAGAGTACCCAGCGGACTCCACCTTGGGATATCTAACAGGATGCCAACCTGTCCAGTCTTCCTTTGCTCTCTTTTTCCTTTGGCTGCATGGCCTGAACACCCAAATCTCTACTGTTCTTCTAATTTGTGCAGATATACCTACATAACATCAGCAACCCATTCTGAATGGTTATAATTACTCTCTTCCATGGTCTTAGTTTCCTCAGATCCCTGCTCAGCCCCTGTAAAGGCATCATTGGTAAGTGATACAAAGGATGCCTGTACTTTGAGTGCCTGAGGCAGTTCAGGTTTATGCGCCTTCCGTCACAGAGGCAAATTCCACTTGTCGTCATCCTAGGTTTGCCATTCAAGGGCCCCAACTTTCAAGATGGAAGCTCAGTTTCTATTGTGTTCACACCAAGAGGTATAAGTGCATTTTAACAATGTTGACTAAAAAAAAGATGAACAATTTGAGAGTTGTGAGTTAAGTTTTATTGGGGGCACAAGTAGGCCTGCAGCCTGGCTAGCCAGGCCCTCTCTCCTGAAGGAATAATGAATAAGGAAGACTCTTAAGGAGAAATGACACGGATCATGTACACAGAGAAATCCCAAATTAATCAACATAATTATTGCAAAAGCTTAGAGATCACTTAAAAGGACACTTGTATCTGAAACACTGCTGCAGGGAATTTGAATTTGCTAAGAGAGTGGATGAGATATTATTGAAGTTATTCTTCCTTCTGGCCATCAGGATGGGCACACAGGAAGAGTATTTAAACCACTAATAGAATTAAACGTATAGATTCATGAAACTGGAGGGAAAAAAAAAGTACATCTTCAGGAAAAGTGCTAAAATTTTAGAAGGCTCAGTATTCTCACATGGAAGGAAAAGGAGAATCTTGAGCCCAAGAGGGAGAGATCTTAAAGGGAAAGCGGAATGCATTTGGGCTCAACTGCTCTCAAAGTTGTTATAAGAAAATGAAACCCTTCTACCTCTGATTGGAACTTAAACTCAAAATCCAGTTTGGGAGTCAAACCCACATGGCTAGGGCTCGAACCCAGCCAAAACCCACCATACCTGGTTTTAGGACCTAACAGAGTTCAGGTTCTTGATGTCTCTTTGCAGAGAAGAATTCAGTGAGAGACAAAGTGATGGGTAAGAAACCGATTTATTCAGTTTCAGAGAAAAGCACACTCCAAAGTGTGGGCCATCACAGAACAAATCCAGTGGCCTGGAAAACATGGCGTTCTTAGTTTTTATGGGCTGGGTAATTTCATATGCTAATGAGTGAGAGAATTATTCCAACTCTTTTAGGGAAGGGCTGGAACTGTGATGGTGCCTTTGGGTGTGTCATTTAGCTTGCTAACTGAGGACCATGGTCTAGTCTGCCATCTTGGACCTATTTGATCCTAATGGGTTTATGTTGTGTCCTTGGGCTATGTCATACTTTCAAAAAATTGTGCCTTGCCCCTTTCCCTAACTGTTACAAAAAGAGAAAACTGTTTTCATACTTGTTACCAAGGTTAACAAGATAACTGGTCCCCTCAAAGCCCTTGAGAAATAAATGTCAGATCTCAGAGGGCACAGGGAAGATAGGAAGGACTCTCAAAATCACACCAGAGTGAAGGGCTATGTACAGTCTGGACAGTGTTCACAGGGATTAAATTGAAAATATTCAAATTGTTATCTAAGCATTAGCTATAGGTTATCTTAAAGGGCCATGCCTAATACATTTATAAAATTACTATTCTTAAGAAAGGCTTAGGAAAAATGGGATGTATCAAGGCAAAAGCATACAAAACAATGAGAATGCCTTGTAGATGGGGTTGCTCAACAGAAGAAATTGAAAATATGCAATACTGGTCTTAATAGGGCTTGTTTTAGAAGACCCAGAGCTTAATTTCACATTTCTCACTAGGGAAGATTGCAGAGATAAAATCTAGAAAAACATATTAAAGAGATTAATGATTTGAGCCAGGTTGCAAACATAACATTAAAGAAGGCATTCAATTCCAGTAAGTAGTACCACTGTGTCTGAGGAACAACAGAAAGAATTTAAAAGGCATTAAAATTTGGGGAACTTAAATTAAATCTTTCTTAAAGGATTAGGTAATAGCAGAGGGAAATAAAAAGATTAAATTGTAATTTTTCTTGTAGAAATAAAATGCTGTAATGGAAATACTATTCAAGGTCTGGAACATGCCAGATTTGAAAAAGGAGAGTAAGTTGATGACAGAAAAAAAATGATGGCATAGATTATTGCTTTCTAGAATTTTGTAATGGAAGTAGGACTTAGTTAAGTTTGGGGTGACTTTGGATATTGGCATCTTTCCATTGGTAGCTCATTATGATGTCACTTTTTAAAAAGAGTGTTTGGATGTAGACCATTTTTAAAGTCTTTATTGAATTTTACAATATTGCCTTTGTTTTACATTTTTGTTTTTTGGCCTTGAGGTGTGTAGGATCTTAGCTCCCTGGCCAGGGATCAAATCCATAACCCCAGCATTGGAAGGCCAAGTCTTAACTGCTGTACCACCAGGGAAGTCCCTATGATGTCATTTAAGTATGTCCTGGAACCTCTGTTTTGTCATAATGGAAAACAGCAGCACAGACTGGAGATGGAAAGGGGAATGGAAAGCTAATTCCCAGCTTCTCGGCCAGCCTGGCCTTGGAGTTATTTAATTACTATACTGCTGCAAATCATTTCAAGCCCTTGCGGTTCCTCCCTTCTTCCCACCGGCCCACCCTGTGGCTCCCTGTTGACTCAGACAGTAGAGAGCCTGCCTGCAATGTGGGAGACCAGGGGTTAATCCCTGGCCACCCGGAACAGGAAATGGCAACCCATTCCAGTATTCTTGCCGGGAAAATTCCATGGATGGAGAGGAGCCCGCTATGAACCACTAAGAGAAAATGGGATGTATCAAGGCAAAAGCATACAAAACAATGAGAATGCCTTGTAGATGGGGTTGCTCAACAGAAGAAATTGAAAATATGCAATACTGGTCTTAATAGGGCTTGTTTTAGAAGACCCAGAGCTTAATTTCACATTTCTCACTAGGGAAGATTGCAGAGATAAAATCTAGAAAAACATATTAAAGAGATTAATGATTTGAGCCAGGTTGCAAACATAACATTAAAGAAGGCATTCAATTCCAGTAAGTAGTACCACTGTGTCTGAGGAACAACAGAAAGAATTTAAAAGGCATTAAAATTTGGGGAACTTAAATTAAATCTTTCTTAAAGGATTAGGTAATAGCAGAGGGAAATAAAAAGATTAAATTGGAATTTTTCTTGTAGAAATAAAATGCTGTAATGGAAATACTATTCAAGGTCTGGAACATGCCAGATTTGAAAAAGGAGAGTAAGTTGATGACAGAAAAAAAATGATGGCATAGATTATTGCTTTCTAGAATTTTGTAATGGAAGTAGGACTTAGTTAAGTTTGGGGTGACTTTGGATATTGGCATCTTTCCATTGGTAGCTCATTATGATGTCACTTTTTAAAAGAGTGTTTGGATGTAGACCTTTTTTAAAGTCTTTATTGAATTTTACAATATTGCCTTTGTTTTACTTTTTTGTTTTTGGCCTTGAGGTGTGTAGGATCTTAGCTCCCTGGCCAGGGATCAAATCCATAGCCCCAGCATTGGAAGGCCAAGTCTTAACTGCTGTACCACCAGGGAAGTCCCTATGATGTCATTTAAGTATGTCCTGGAACCTCTGTTTTGTCATAATGGAAAACAGCAGCACAGACTGGAGATGGAAAGGGGAATGGAAAGCTAATTCCCAGCTTCTCGGCCAGCCTGGCCTTGGAGTTATTTAATTACTATACTGCTGCAAATCATTTCAAGCCCTTGCGGTTCCTCCCTTCTTCCCACCGGCCCACCCTGTGGCTCCCTGTTGACTCAGACAGTAGAGAGCCTGCCTGCAATGTGGGAGACCAGGGGTTAATCCCTGGCCACCTGGAAAAGGAAATGGCAGCCCATTCCAGTATTCTTGCCGGGAAAATTCCATGGATGGAGAGGAGCCTGGCAGGCTATAGTCTGTGGGATTGCAAAGAATCGGACATGACTGAACCACTAACACTTCTCATCCCGTGGCTCCAGGAGTATATCCACAATTGCAGAGAGAGCTCTGTTTCATGCTCTGTGAGGACCTAGAGGTGTGGAATGGGATGGGGTGGGGGCAGGTGGGAGGGAGGCTTGAGACGGAGGAGATGTATGTGTACAGATAGCTGATTCACTTTGTTGTACAGCAGAAACTAACACAACACTATAAAGCAATTGTATTCCAATTAAAAAATAACTAAGAGTACAAAGAAATGAGATTGGTAATTTGTTAACCAGCACAGTTCACTTTGTGTATGCTTATTTGCTTCAGCCGTGTGCACCTCTTTGCGACAGTTCACTTTAGGTCTCCACAAAGGGCTCGTTTCTAGTGATCCTGTCCTGCTGGCCACCAGGAGATGCTG
The DNA here is from genome assembly GCA_022376925.1 of Tragulus kanchil. Classification (NCBI taxonomy): domain Eukaryota; kingdom Metazoa; phylum Chordata; class Mammalia; order Artiodactyla; family Tragulidae; genus Tragulus; species Tragulus kanchil. Next base: position 15,905,465 of record JAIOJX010000030.1, on the reverse strand, counting down.
TGGCTCCACACTCCTCAGTGGCTTCCTGGAGGAGCTGGGAGAGCTTCCTGACAGTGGGTGTTAGAGAAGCTCAGCCTTGGTCTCTGAACCATGAACTTGGTTTGTAGACACTGACCAGGTGTTAGAGAAAGGTAGGACCCAAAGAATTCTATTTGTGTGCAAATAAGTTGAGACTCATAGTAAGCATGAGTTTATAAGCAAGCCTGGGACGGTTGCCATGTAAAGGAGCCAGTGATACACAAAACATTAATGTCATACAATCCAAATTAAATGTGTGTGTGTGTGTGAGAGAGAGAGAGACAGAGAGACAGAGAGAGAGAGAGAGACAGAGACAGAGAGAAATACAAGGGGAGAAGAGAGCCCATGTGATTCCCATCCTCCTTTACTCTCCAATCCAACTCTTATTAACCCACAGAGATGTGTGGTTAGGTGGGTCATAGGTAGATTGCAGAGAGCATGGCGCGTATTCTAGTAGATGCCTCATCATGTGTGAGTATTCTGTGGGACAAGTGGGCCAGGCAGGGAACATCTCTGTGACTTCATAATAATGGAAATGCCTCATGGTTAAAGAAGTCACCTTAATTGAAAGGAAAATCTTGTTCTGTAAGCCAGTAGAGATCATGGAGCCATCTCTCTGTTAAATTACTCACAAAATTTAGAAAATAAGCCACCAAAGTCATTTATCTCTGCTCCAGGGGAACCTCTTGACCCTGTCGAGATGTGGGAGGAGAAAGAGATGGTTGGTAAAATTTTCTGTCCTGATAGGAGGAAAGCAAAACAATTCCTGTGTCGGACATCAGAGAAGCCGTTGGAATGGGCTTCCCTCTAAACCCAGCCTGGTCCTCTCTTACCACTGTTGGGGGCCTTTAAGGCAGGGCCGCAGGGAGAAAACAGCCTGACTATATTCTAGTCAGAAGGACCCTGAGCCTTCAGAAGTCCACAAGTATGTCTGCATCACCAGAAAAAGTACCAGGACCTGGGGTGACCCAAAGACTGATTTTTCTCTCCACCAGGCCTGGAACACTTAGGAAATAGCAGGCTCACTCATATTCTGAACTTGTTATGTGCTCATCGCTTCTCTGTTTTACAATGTTTTGTATTCTAGAAGAGAGAAGTCCTGGACATGAGTGAGAAAATTCACACCCTAAATGCTGTGCCCTCATTTGCAATGTTTTCTATTTGTCTCTGTTGTTATTGCCTCTCCTAAGGAATCCACGTGCCAATTTAGGAGATGTGGACTCAGTCCCTCGATTGGGAAGATCACCTGGAGAAGGAAATAGCAACCCACTCAGTATTCTTGCCTGGAGAATTCCATGGACAGAAGAGCCTGGCGGGCTACAGTCCATGGGATCACAAAAGTCAGACATGACTTAGCAACAAAACAGCAATAAACCCTGTGTCCAGCTCAGCATTCGTCACCCACAGGTCACCAGATGCTGTCCTGAAACAAGCAAACACAACCAGGGAGTGGGCACTGTTGATTTTCTTAATACTTAGAAACCTTCATGCTCCTAATTTCCCAGTAGCTAGTCATGTTTCTGTCATCTTAACAAGACTCCCATTTTGGGGAGCTGGACAAATGTGCCTCCATGCCAACAAACAAGACATGGAGATAATGTTCCATTTCCTCTGTGAACAGAAATCTCACTACTATCCATACTCCCAAGAACTGGGTCATTTTCCAGAGTTTCATCCTCACCCCCAGAGAGAGTTGATCTGTGGGTATTGGCTCCCTCAGCACAAGGAGAGTCAGGTGCGAATCAACAAAGAACCTTTTAGAGTTTTGGGAGGAGTTGAAGAAGATTAGAATGAACTGGGAGTGCTTTATCATGGCTCCTCAAGGAAGATTAAAGCCCTTATTTTTCATGGCACAATCCTTACCAGGACCCGAAGAATTAATGAAGTTTTGAGGTTCACCATGGAGGTAAGATAGAATCCTTTCATGGTAGAGATGCAGACGTACCAGCGGCCCCGTGTTGGGGGTTGACTGTCATGCAGCACAGTTATTTCCCAGGAATAAGTCTTCACAATCCTATCTCTTTTCAGGCTTCCATTTGTCTCCCTTGGAGACGAGCGTGGCCCCAAGTCAAAAGGCTTTGGGAGGAACCCTTGGCAAAGCCCTAACTTGGCCAGAAGTTATTTTGATTTCCTGTATCTAGGTGATAGGGAATGCCAGCAAGAGGAATGTTGAAGGTCTTAATATGTAAAGAGTCATTTACTGATGTCTGGTATTTGCAGCACTGGTGGTGCCTTCAAGAAGAAACATCCATTGGACAGCTGCTGTGCGCCATGAGAGAAGGCAGTGGGGTGGGAGCACCGGGGCTGTGAGGGCCACAGCTGGGGAAGGTGCTTGGCGTCTCTGAATGAGTCATTTTTGTAGAGGCTGAATATTCAAACTGTAGATTTAAAAGGCTACAGTCCATGGGATCACAAAAGTCAGACATGACTTAGCAACAAAACAGCAATAAACCCTGTGTCCAGCTCAGCATTCGTCACCCACAGGTCACCAGATGCTGTCCTGAAACAAGCAAACACAACCAGGGAGTGGGCACTGTTGATTTTCTTAATACTTAGAAACCTTCATGCTCCTAATTTCCCAGTAGCTAGTCATGTTTCTGTCATCTTAACAAGACTCCCATTTTGGGGAGCTGGACAAATGTGCCTCCATGCCAACAAACAAGACATGGAGATAATGTTCCATTTCCTCTGTGAACAGAAATCTCACTACTATCCATACTCCCAAGAACTGGGTCATTTTCCAGAGTTTCATCCTCACCCCCAGAGAGAGTTGATCTGTGGGTATTGGCTCCCTCAGCACAAGGAGAGTCAGGTGCGAATCAACAAAGAACCTTTTAGAGTTTTGGGAGGAGTTGAAGAAGATTAGAATGAACTGGGAGTGCTTTATCATGGCTCCTCAAGGAAGATTAAAGCCCTTATTTTTCATGGCACAATCCTTACCAGGACCCGAAGAATTAATGAAGTTTTGAGATTCACCATGGAGGTAAGATAGAATCCTTTCATGGTAGAGATGCAGACGTACCAGCGGCCCCGTGTTGGGGGTTGACTGTCATGCAGCACAGTTATTTCCCAGGAATAAGTCTTCACAATCCTATCTCTTTTCAGGCTTCCATTTGTCTCCCTTGGAGACGAGCGTGGCCCCAAGTCAAAAGGCTTTGGGAGGAACCCTTGGCAAAGCCCTAACTTGGCCAGGAGTTATTTTGATTTCCTGTATCTAGGTGATAGGGAATGCCAGCAAGAGGAATGTTGAAGGTCTTAATATGTAAAGAGTCATTTACTGATGTCTGGTATTTGCAGCACTGGTGGTGCCTTCAAGAAGAAACATCCATTGGACAGCTGCTGTGCGCCATGAGAGAAGGCAGTGGGGTGGGAGCACCGGGGCTGTGAGGGCCACAGCTGGGGAAGGTGCTTGGCGTCTCTGAATGAGTCATTTTTGTAGAGGCTGAATATTCATCTTGGGAAGGTGTGGATGAGCCAATACACCCCAGAGTAGTCAGGATCTATTCAATCCTTCTTTTGCTGAAGATGAATGTCCACCTTTGGAAGGAGAACCCTCCGTGCAGTGACAGAGAGCCGTGACCCTGCCAGGCCCCTCTCTGCCTTGTGGAGGAACCTGAATCCCCGCCCTTCTGTTCACGCTCAGAAGAGCCCGTCTCGGTGGAGCCTCCCCACGCCCACACTGCCATGGCTGCCAGGCTCCTCTGCTGCGTGGCCCTGTGCCTCCTGGGAGTAGGTAAGTCCTCAGAAATCAAGCATCTGCATTTTTGGATATTTTCATGATGATTCCAGTCATGCTTCTTATCCTGTTCCCAAACCCTGTCTTTGGCCGCAGGGCCCGCAGAAGCTGAAGTCATCCAGACTCCCAGGCATGAGGTGACAGCAAAAGGACAGGCCGTCACTCTGAGTTGCAAGCCGATTCAAGGCCACGCTTCCCTTTATTAGTACAGACAGACCTCGGGGCGGGGAGTGGAGTTTCTGATATACTTCTACAACGAAGCTCCTACGGACAAGTCAGGGATGCCCGAGGAGCGATTCTCAGCTGAGATGCCTAATAAATCATTCTCCACTCTGAAGATCCAGCCCACAGAACCCGGGGACTCGGCCACGTACCTCTGTGCCAGCAGCCAAGACACAGTGCTGCAGGGTCGCAGGGTCGCCCCTCTCTGTGCACAAAACCTCTGCTTCCCCTTCTGGCCCCGCCCTCCGCCCCCCCACCCCCGCCCTCCTCAAAGGGCTTCCTAGGCTCCTCCCCCAGCAGCACAGGGGGCCTGTGCTCTTCTGTGCCTAGGGAAGGCAAGAATCAAGTGGAACAAGACATCACATTAGGAAATATTTGTGGGGAAGGCAGTAGGGAGCCTGATTCCTGGCATTTCCCACAAATTTCTCAAAAAGGGTGACCATCCATGGCTAAAGGTAAGTATTCCCCACTGGGCTTTCAAGGGATAATGTAAGCACGAAATAAACTCAGTTTGAAAGGGCTTTTACAAAATACATGACGGGTGATCCTGAAAAGTGTTAAAAACATTCAAAACAAGAAAAGACTGAGAAACTCTCATGGGTTGGGGGAGTCTAAGAAAACATATCATTTAAATGCTCTGTATGGTCCTGGAATAGATCCTGGGAAAGAACAGTAGAAAAATGAGAGAATTCTTGGGTTTGAGCAAAGTATCCTGGGTATGGGTTTCCCTGATGGTTTGGCAGTAAAGGACATGCAGATTCTATCCCTGGGTCGGGAAGATCCCCCGGAGGAGGAAATGGCAGCCCACTCCAGTATTCTTGCCTGGAGAATCCCATGGACAGAGGAGCCTGGTGGGCTACAGTCTAGGGGGTCGCAAAGACTCAGACACAAGTAAACGACTGAGCACACGCTCAAGCTTCCTGATCACCCCTCGAGGGGCAGCCTTCTTTGGAGAAGGCTCCTCTGTGTTTCTCTTTCCCTAGAGGGAGCTGCTGAGACTGTGGACCCCTGCTAACAGGAGGAGGTCAGTGCCAGCCCAAGCCTTCCAGGGCCTGGGCCATGGATCTGCTCTCATTTCTGCTTGCAGGAACAAGTTCCCTCCTATGGGAAGCTCTCATTTTCATCGGGTTCCTGCGATGGCTTCCAGCCTTCTCTGCTAGGTGTCACCGTGTCTGCTGGGAGCAAGGGAGTCCTAGAAACGTGAACCTCTCCACTTGGCCCCTTTTCTGTCTATTCTTGTCACGTATGTGCTTGTCTTTTCCCACAGGACACACATCTGCTGAGTCACCCTGTCTTCCAGCCACAGAGTCATACAGAAGAAACAGGCTGTCCGTCTGGGCTGTGGCCCCATTTCTGGACGTGAGGGTCTTTTTTGGTGCCACCGTGCTGGGGGGAAGGAAAGGAAGTTTCTGATATACGTCATAAAAGAGTCTGTGCAGGACCACTCGGGCAGCCAAAGACCGAGTCACAGCAGAAAGGACCAAAGGGACGCCTTCCACGCCGAGGGTCCACCCTGCACAGCTGCACGCCTCGGGGGTGTGTTTTGGTGCCAACAGCTTCGACACGGCGCTTCAGAGTGCCCTCCTGGCTGTGCGAAGCCACACCCTCTCCCCTCCACTGAACTCACACAGCCCTAAGCAAGGGTCTTTCCCTGTGCTTCATCCTTGAGGAAGGGAGGAGAGGAAGAACCGGAGTTTAACTCTGAAAGACAAGAGTCATGTAAAAAGCATTGGGGTGGGGATGTCTATGATGTGGGCAACTTCGGGGGCTCCTTACATAAGACTCAATCTATGCAAATCTACTTGTTTTCACGTACTTTATTGAAGTATAGCTGATTTACAGTGTTGTGTTAATTTCTATTGTACAGCACAGTAATTCAATTTTATATATATATATATATATAATTGTATGTATATATATATGTATATATGTGTGTATATATATGTATATATGTGTGTATGTGTATATATAAATATATGTATTGTATGTATATATATATATGTGTTATATATATATATATAGAGAGAGAGAGAGAGAGCGTGCATTGTTTAGCTGCTAAGCTGTGTCTGACTCTTTGCCACCCCATGGACTGTAGCCTGCCAAGCTCCTCTGTCCATGGGATTTGCCCAGGCAAGAATACTGGAGTAGGGTGCCATTGTCTTCTCCAGGGGATCTTCAGGAGCCAGGGAGACACACCCACACCCACACATATATATATATATGTGTGTGGTTGTGCATGGGTGTGGGTGTATATACATATATATGTGTGTATATATATATATTCTTTTACGTGTCCTTTTCCATTATGATTTATCACAAGATATTGGATATAGGTCCCTTGCTATATTCCTCTGCTCTATGGTAGGACCCTGTCGTTTATCCACTCTACACGTAGCATTGCATCTGCTGATCTCAGATTCCCAATTCGCACACATATCTAGTTTTCAGTGCGTGTGTTATCTTCGTGAGCAGCGCAGTGGGTCCTGCCTTCCTTGTGCTCTGGTCTAAAAGAAGCTGTGATGCAGACCAGCCACACCTCTATAATGGCTCTCGTGTGACAACATAAACGAGGGTGCCTGACAGAAATCAGGATGGTGAGTCAGAATGCATTTGCTCTTGGTTTATAGGTTGCTTCCTAAGTAGTAGACGCCAAAACGAACTCACGCCGAGGTCCACCCTGCACAGCTGCACGCCTCGGGGTGTGTTTTGGTGCCAACAGCTTGACACGGCGCTTCAGAGTGCCCTCCTGGCTGTCGAGCCACACCTCTCCCTCCACTGAACTCACACAGCCCTAAGCAAGGGTCTTTCCCTGTGCTTCATCCTTGAGGAAGGGAGGAGAGAAAGAACCGGAGTTTAACTCTGAAAGACAAGAGTCGTGTAAAAAACATTGGGGTGGGGATGTCTATGATGTGGGCAACTTTGGGGGCTCCTTACATAAGACTCAATCTATGCGAATCTACTTGTTTTCACGTACTTTATTGAAGTATAGCTGATTTACAGTGTTGTGTTAATTCCTATTGTACAGCACAGTAATTCAATTATATATATACACATATATATAATTGTATGTATATATATATGTATATATGTGTGTATATATATGTATATATGTGTGTATGTGTATATATAAATATATGTATTGTATGTATGTATATATATGTGTGTATATATATATATATAGAGAGAGAGAGAGAGAGAGAGCGTGCATTGTTTAGCTGCTAAGCTGTGTCTGACTCTTTGCCACCCCATGGACTGTAGCCTGCCAAGCTCCTCTGTCCATGGGATTTGCCCAGGCAAAAATACTGAAGTAGGGTGCCATTGTCTTCTCCAGGGGATCTTCAGGAGCCAGGGAGACACACCCACACCCACACACATATATGTGTGGTTGTGCATGGGTATGGGTGTATGTACATATATATGTGTGTATATATATATTCTTTTACGTGTCATTTTCCATTATGGTTTATCACAAGATATTGGATATAGGTCCCTTGCTATATTCCTCTGCTATATGGTAGGACCCTGTCGTTTATCCACTCTACACGTAAGATTGCATCTGCTGATCTCAGATTCCCAATCCGCACACATATCTAGTTTTCAGTGCGTGTGTTATCTTCGTGGGCAGCGCAGCGGGTCCTGCCTTCCTTGTGCTCTGGTCTAAAAGAAGCTGTGATGCAGACCAGCCACATCTCTATAATGGCTCTCGTGTGACAACATAAACCAGCGTGCCTGACAGAAATCAGGATGGTGAGTCAGAATGCATTTGCTCTTGGTTTATAGGTTGCGTCCTGAGAATGGGGGTAGTAAGTTTAAGGTACATTAGTCTGCCACAAAGCTGTTGTCAAGTGAGGATGGGAGGGGCATTGGGGAGAATGGGCACACGTGTGTGCATGCGGAGTCCCTTCACTCTTCACTTACAGCCATTACAACATTGTTAATCGGTGATATCCCAGTACACAATTAAAAGTTTAAAACATAATCGAATAGATAACCAACAAGGCTAAAAAACAAATCCATCATCAAACACTTCAAAAAGCCTGTTTTTAATTAGAATAACCAGAAGAATGATCATAAAGGTGATTTTCCTTTATCTGTAGGGTCTGATTTTTCTAACCTAAAAAGCATGGGTCAGGGGCTTCCCTGGTGGTCCAGTGGGTAAAATGTCCACCTGCAGGGCAAGGGATACTGGTTAGATCCCTGGCCCGGGAAGATCCTACGTGCCACGGAGCAGCTGGACCGGTGTGTGCAATTATGAGCCAGCGCTCTGGAGCGCATGCGCCCAGAGTCGGTCCTCTGCAATCAGAGAGGCCACTGCAATGGGAGACCCACAAAGGCCAAAGAATAAAGATGGATGAAAATCAATCAATCAATCAACCAGTAATCAATACAGGAGGCCAAAATTAAGAATAAAAATAAAAAGCTTGAGTTAGCACTAAATGCAGACGTGAGTCAGCCCATCCTCATCATTTGGGAGGTAGGGTCCAGTGGCTGCCGTAGGCTGTGGCTTCTTGGAGAGGCTGGTTCACCGCGTGGTGGCCAGATGGTTCTGGACGCAGTCGGAGCAAAGCAAGGAACGGGAGAGTCTGCAAGACCTGATGCATCTCACCCTTCACACAGACTTCCTTGGGCCAGTGTAGGAAGGCTGCTTCTAGGAACATTTCTCTTGGCCACAAGGAGGCGTTCTGGTGTCACTGATGTCTAAAAAGGTGTAAATAGTTTCCTTGAGGCTCTCTGAAAAGTGGATGTAAATAGAGGGATTCCAGGACGTGATTTTTGCGTGAAGGTGAGGGTGATTTGAAAACAAGAGTCATCCATCTGTGATGTGGAGAATGAAACGAAGACATTACCTCAACCGGTCTAAACTGAGACTTTAGCAAAAGTTATTCATGTGTTGGGGGCCTTCCAGGGGACACTAGTGGTAAAGAACCTACCTGCCAATGCAGGAGATGTAAGAAGCACAGGTTTGATCCCTGGGTTGAGGAGATGCCCTGAAGAAGGAAATGACAACCCACTCCAGTCCTCTTGCCTGCAGAATCCCATGGACAGAGGAGCCTGGAGGGCTACAATTCACTAAGTCACAAAGAAGGGACTTAGCACAGCACTCACATTCACATGTTAAGGAAACTCTGAACTCTCTTATAGGGTAAAGGAAATGAGGAGTGAGATGCAGAGGCCAGGGCGAAATAGGGCAGCTATAGGAACTGAGGCAAATAAGGGAACGTCCCATCTGCTTTATATCTGATTCAGTCAAGCCCAGAGGCCCCTGTCAAACAGGAAGCTGTGCACAGGGTCAGTGGGGGTGTCCTTACCCTGTTGAAACTGACATCATGGGCAGACCTGCCTATAAGGCGCGGGCAGCTCTCTGAACTCCCACCTCTCAACCCAGAGACCAGCATCTGGAACAGATAGAGGCCTCCTTCCTGCCCCGGCCCTGCCATGGGTCCCAGGCTTCTCCACTGTGTGGCCTTGTGTCTCCTGGGAGCAGGTGAGTCCTGGTCAGAAGGGACATCTCTACCTAAAGCTTGTCTTCAGTTCTGTGCCTTTCATGGGTGGAAGCAGCGTGACCCCCCTTCTGCACTCTGCCTCTAACTCTTCCTCCTCCCCCGCAGGTCGCACGGGAGCCATGGTCATCCAAAACCCAAGACACCTGGTTACCAGGAAGGGCAAACCAGTGACCCTGAACTGTTCTCAGAATTTGAAACATGACGCCATGTACTGGTACCAGCAGAAGCCAAGCCGAGCACCCACGCTGCTGCTGTACTACTATGATGATAATCTCAGCAGGGAAAAAGACACTTCTGCAAACTTCCAGGCCAGCCGGCCTGACACCTCCTCCTGTCGTCTGACCATCAGCTCAGCTGGCCAGGGGGACTCTGCCATGTATCTCTGTGCCAGCAGCAGAGGCACAGAGCTGAAGCCTGGCCGCCCCTTGGTTCATAAACCTCTCTTTCCCAGCTCCAAGAGCCCCCTCGAGACCTGCAACCCCGAGAGGAAGTGGTTTATGAAAGTCAGTATCTCCTTTGTAGATAGACATTGGGCCTCACCCTACAAAACCATCGACAGTTATGCCAAGAGTGGAAAAGTGGTTATGTTTCCCTGACATTCAGTTGGTGGTAATTTCCCAGGATCATCTTAATCACCCTATCTGTTCTCTTCAGTAGATAGACATTTTTTCTTAGTTTTTTTTTTTTTTTTTTTTAAAGTCTGAGTTGTTGGCTCAGAAACATGCTAAAAGGCAGACCCAGGCAAGGGGTAGCCCACTCCCCTGAATCCTTGCCCTCAGGAGAAGTAACTGCCCTCATAGGCATGCAGATGCAGCCTCACGGTTTTCTTATCAAGTAGGAAAATGAGAACTCCTAAAACATTTGTGCCCGATTTGAAGACCCATGAATTGCTTGAGATGTGCCTTAGTTACAAGGTCTGAATTTATTTTGCCTGATATAAATCTGTCTGTGAACCATTTAAGTGGCACAGATAGGACTCCCATCAAAATCATGAAGCAGCACTGTGGAAGATGTATTAAAATTACTAGAGTTCAGCCTAATATTAATACAAATACCAAATACCACAGCTTGGTTGAAACAAAAGGGATTTCTATCATCTCCTAAAAGCACTTTCTAAAAGCCAGTATGTTCCTTATGTCCTTCCCAGACTAAAATATTTATGATGACTGATTGAATAAGGGAGACATGAGTGAAGTTCGTCAGTGCAAGAAGGAACCAACATCTGCTAGCTGTGAGATGCCTGATTCAGAAGATGATATTGTGTCCCTGTTTTAATGCTGAAGGACGTAGATATACTTCCTGTACAATAATATATTATATCACCATGTATAGTCATTAACAACATCACATGTGCCCAAGTCTTTAATCAAGACACCAAGAAGTACTGCCCTAGATCCAATGCTGGTGGTGTTAAGTAAAAATCAGAGAGGGTGAAAACTGGCCTCTGGGTCACCCAGCATCTAACAGCCAGTGGGTGCCTCTTTCCTCTCTCTTTGCCCACCACACATTTGCACTCTTTTCTCATGAGTGATTAAACTCTCTGTCTCTTTGTTCATCTACCTGGACTGTAAGATTTTCTTTTCTAAAATAGCATGTTGGGGCTAGATTTCTCCAGGGCTGCTCACATTTTATGGCTCCAGGGTAGAGTCTGATGCATCTTGAGTGCAATGGCCAAAGGATTCCACCAGAAAGGCAGAGGAGAGCTCCCTTCCATTCTGCAAACATTCCACACCCTCTTTGAATAAAAGCAGGGGGGAATTGAAGGCCCATATGAAAGCTGGAAAGATGATCTGAGCCAACAGAAGATAATAAAGCAACAAAAGATAAGAAAAAGTGGAGAGGGAAGTGGTACAAATTGTTTCAGAAGCTAAGGGCCAGTAATGAAGGTTATTTATCTCTCAATAGTGTAGTTCATACTAGCACATTTTAAACCAGGTTGTGTGTATTGTTAGAAAAAGATGGTCCATTCAACTGACGTACAAGATTAGTTCTAGAAACAATAGGATCCACATGCAAGGAATTTATTAGGGAAAATGCCTGTAGAGGGAAAATGGGAAGGAAGCCAAGGAGGCTGGGAGAGTCTTCCTACTGGGATGGAGATCTGACCTTGTAAGGATGAGGGAAGAAAGGAGGAAAGGGAGGAAAGGAGAGAGAGGAAGCAAGGAAGGAAAAAAAGGAGGTCTTAGACTGCAGTTGTCCCTTAAGTCACAGTAGAGCTCTGAGGCTCTGGGTGGTGACCTGTCCCTCACCACAGGGGTGGGGGCAGCGGCTTGCTTCTCTTGGAGTGACAGCCTTCTGCTCTCTGAGTAGGTCCCCGGGTGGGATCTTTTGGACGTCCCCTCCCCGCGTGGCATCTTGGGGCCCTGTGACGTTGGCCTGTTGTTTCTGGAATAGAGTCCACCCTTTGAACAGGCTGCTGGGGGGACCTTGGGGCTGGGCTGGCCAGGCATAGAGTCTCTACATGCGGATAGTCATTAACCATAAGTGCCCAAGTCTTTAATCAAGACACCAAGAAGTACTGCCCTAGATCCAATGCTGGTGGTGTTAAGTAAAAATCAGAGAGGGTGAAAACTGGCCTCTGGGTCACCCAGCATCTAACAGCCAGTGGGTGCCTCTTTCCTCTCTCTTTGCCCACCACACATTTGCACTCTTTTCTCATGAGTGATTAAACTCTCTGTCTCTTTGTTCATCTACCTGGACTGTAAGATTTTCTTTTCTAAAATAGCATGTTGGGGCTAGATTTCTCCAGGGCTGCTCACATTTTATGGCTCCAGGGTAGAGTCTGATGCATCTTGAGTGCAATGGCCAAAGGATTCCACCAGAAAGGCAGAGGAGAGCTCCCTTCCATTCTGCAAACATTCCACCCCCTCTTTGAATAAAAGCAGGGGGGAATTGAAGGCCCATATGAAAGCTGGAAAGATGATCTGAGCCAACAGAAGATAATAAAGCAACAAAAGATAAGAAAAAGTGGAGAGGGAAGTGGTACAAATTGTTTCAGAAGCTAAGGGCCAGTAATGAAGGTTATTTATCTCTCAATAGTGTAGTTCATACTAGCACATTTTAAACCAGGTTGTGTGTATTGTTAGAAAAAGATGGTCCATTCAACTGACGTACAAGATTAGTTCTAGAAACAATAGGATCCACATGCAAGGAATTTATTAGGGAAAATGCCTGTAGAGGGAAAATGGGAAGGAAGCCAAGGAGGCTGGGAGAGTCTTCCTACTGGGATGGAGATCTGACCTTGTAAGGATGAGGGAAGAAAGGAGGAAAGGGAGGAAAGGAGAGAGAGGAAGCAAGGAAGGAAAAAAAGGAGGTCTTAGACTGCAGTTGTCCCTTAAGTCACAGTAGAGCTCTGAGGCTCTGGGTGGTGACCTGTCCCTCACCACAGGGGTGGGGGCAGCGGCTTGCTTCTCTTGGAGTGACAGCCTTCTGCTCTCTGAGTAGGTCCCCGGGTGGGATCTTTTGGACGTCCCCTCCCCGCGTGGCATCTTGGGGCCCTGTGACGTTGGCCTGTTGTTTCTGGAATAGAGTCCACCCTTTGAACAGGTGCTGCTGGAGGAAGGGAGCACAGACCTTGGGGCTGGGCTGGCCAGGCATAGAGTCTCTACACTGCGGAGCTGGTGAGGGTGAGCATTTCTGGCAGCTGGCCTCTCCCCGGGAGAAACTGGGGGGCATCCGTGTGCTCTGGACCACATCCCCGTGGGGTACAGCTTCCGTCACAGAGCAGGAGGGCGGGAGTCACGGCTTAGTGCCACAGACCCTCATGGCTCCTCCCAAGACTTAGGAGATTTTCTTGAACAATTGTTTCTCCTTTTGCTATATGTTTTTGGGACAATTTTCAGAGACTTTAAATGCTTGTTTCTAAGTGTTCAGCCATTGCGCTGTTTTCCGGGGAAATCAGACATTCAGGGCTCCTCATGTCGTTATTCTAGAAGTGTCTCTCACCCCAGTACAACTGTTCACATAAACAGGGGGCCAGGCCCTGGGCTACCATTTCCCAATTAGTGCTCCACCCTCATTTTATCCCGTGACAAAAGCATGGCCCTTCTGGGGGTGCTGGTGAATCTCATCTCTGGTTTCTCTCTAGTGTTTGGTCGGTCCATTCTACACAGACACAGATGACTCTTGAGAAAAAGGTTTATTATGATCCCTACAAAGGTCTCTGGCGTCTTTGGGGTAGCTTCCTCCTCTCTGGTGGTCTCCCTCCCAAGTTCTAGCTGCCTTGTTCCCTCTTTCGTCTAGCCTCTGTCTCATCATTAAATGCACCTGCTGTGTTTTCCCCTCCTCACTTGTTGTTCAGTCACTAAGTCATGTTTGACTCTTTCTGACCCTGTGGACTGCAGTGTGCCAGACTCTCCTGTCCTTCACCGTCTCCTGGAGTCTGCTCAAACTCATGTTCATTGAGTCAGTGATGCCATCCAACCGTCTCATCCTCCGTTGCCCTCTTCTCCTCCTGCCCTCAGTCTTTCTCAGCATCGGGATCTTTTCCAACATGTCTGTTCTTCACATCATCCCTCCTCACTGTATGCAGACCTTTCCCCATTCTTTTCTGGTTTTGGAAGAATCACAGTCTTGGATTGTCTATTTTTGAAAGACTGAGTACAGTTGTTTCGTGTATTCTATTTTTTGCTTGCACAGAACTGGATTCTAAATTTAATGGATAGATTTAGGTTCTGGTAACTGTATTTAATAAAATAATAGGTAGGAAGTAAGACATCTAATGGAAAATGATGTGAATGAAATTGAGGGAAGAGAAATTTCTAGGACTTACTGGATACTCTATAGTTAATACTGTCAAATGCTTCAAAGATATCAAAAGCAGAGAGAAAAATAAGTCTTAGGGCTACCCTGGTGGCTCAGTGGTAAAGAATCTACCTGCCTATGCAGGAGACACAGGTTCAATCTCTGATTTGGGAAGATCCCACATGCCACAGAGCAACTAGGCCCATGTGCCACGACTACTGAGCCTGTGCCCTAGAGCCCGGGAGCTGCAATTACTGAGCCCATGTGTGGCAAATACTGAAGCCCACGAACCCTAGAGGCCATGCTCTGCAAAAAAAGAAGTCACCATAATAAGAAGCTTATGCAACACAGCTAGGGAGTGGTCCCTATTTGCCCCAACTAGAGAAATGCCCCTTCCACAACGAAGACTCAGCATAGCCAAAAATAAATAAAATCATTTAAAACATAAGATTTTTGTCCTAGTAAATATACAACGCTAACCTATAGTGGAATGGTTTTATAAGGATAGTTGGAGTGGAAATATACCATGAAAAAGCTGAAGATGACATCTAAAGGAGAGATTTCTTTGTGGCAAAAGCAAAGGTCTTTATATAAAGATCACTGGGTTCTAGGAAGTGATCACGTCACAGAGAAGCTGCTCACAGGGATTGAAAGAGCCTCAGACAAAGCCACCTGCCTCTTCCTTTTTCCCAGTTCTGCTATGTGCCCCAAATTCACCAGCTTCACAGTCCTTTGTCTCCTGGGTGCAGGTAAGTCCCTGTTCTGCTCTAAGCCTCTCATTCAAGTCATTAGATTCCTTCCAGGGTGAAGTCTCCAGCTTCTGTGTGCTTTTCTCACAGGCTTCCTTGAGGCAGAAGTCACCCAGACTCCAGGGCACCTGATCCAAGGGAAAGGACAGAAAGTAAAAGACCTTTCCCCATTCTTTTCTGGTTTTGGAAGAATCACAGTCTTGGATTGTCTATTTTGAAAGACTGAGTACAGTTGTTTCGTGTATTCTATTTTTTGCTTGCACAGAACTGGATTCTAAATTTAATGGATAGATTTAGGTTCTGGTAACTGTATTTAATAAAATAATAGGTAGGAAGTAAGACATCTAATGGAAAATGATGTGAATGAAATTGAGGAAGAGAATTTTCTAGGACTTACTGGATACTCTATAGTTAATACTGTCAAATGCTTCAAAGATATCAAAAGCAGAGAGAAAAATAAGTCTTAGGGCTACCCTGGTGGCTCAGTGGTAAAGAATCTACCTGCCTATGCAGGAGACACAGGTTCAATCTCTGATTTGGGAAGATCCCACATGCCACAGAGCAACTAGGCCCATGTGCCACGACTACTGAGCCTGTGCCCTAGAGCCCGGGAGCTGCAATTACTGAGCCCATGTGTGGCAAATACTGAAGCCCACGAACCCTAGAGGCCATGCTCTGCAAAAAGAAGTCACCATAATAAGAAGCTTATGCAACACAGCTAGGGAGTGGTCCCTATTTGCCCCAACTAGAGAAATGCCCCTTCCACAACGAAGACTCAGCATAGCCAAAAATAAATAAAATCATTTAAAACATAAGATTTTTGTCCTAGTAAATATACAACGCTAACCTATAGTGGAATGGTTTTATAAGGATAGTTGGAGTGGAAATATACCATGAAAAAGCTGAAGATGACATCTAAAGGAGAGATTTCTTTGTGGCAAAAGCAAAGGTCTTTATATAAAGATCACTGGGTTCTAGGAAGTGATCACGTCACAGAGAAGCTGCTCACAGGGATTGAAAGAGCCTCAGACAAAGCCACCTGCCTCTTCCTTTTTCCCAGTTCTGCTATGTGCCCCAAATTCACCAGCTTCACAGTCCTTTGTCTCCTGGGTGCAGGTAAGTCCCTGTTCTGCTCTAAGCCTCTCATTCAAGTCATTAGATTCCTTCCAGGGTGAAGTCTCCAGCTTCTGTGTGCTTTTCTCACAGGCTTCCTTGAGGCAGAAGTCACCCAGACTCCAGGGCACCTGATCCAAGGGAAAGGACAGAAAGTAAAAATGCATTGTGTCCCCCAAAAAGGACATTCTTTTGTTTACTGGTATCGACAGATCCTGGCAAAAGAGTTCAGGTTCTTGATTTCCTTCCAAAATAATAAACCCTTCGAAGAAAAAGAGATGCCCAAGAAGAGATTTTCAGCTGCGTGGCCCCCAAACTCACCTTGCAGCCTGGAGATTGAGCCCACGGAGCCACAGGACTCGGCTATGTATCTCTGTGCCAGCAGTGATTGCACGGTGAGAAATACTGGCTCGTCTTATGGCAGAAACTCAATCCGGGCTCCATTCAGGAAGCAGGTGGTTTGACAGGCTGAGATGAAGTACCAGAAGTGAACTAAAGCAATCTTAAGTCGTACGGAAGCTTCTTGCAAGGCTCGATGGGTCATATATCCTTGTGCTGTGCTCAGTCACTTCGGTCGTGTCCAACTCTGCGACCCTATGGACTGTAGACCGTCACGCTCCACTGTCCATGAGATTTTTCAGGCAAGAATACTGGAGTGGGCTGCCAGTTCCTCCTCAGGAGGTCTTTCGATTCCAGGGATCAAATCTGAGTCTCCCAGGTCTCCTGCACTGGTACGCAGTTCTCTACCACTAGTGCCCCTGGAAAGTCCCATTGTATATCCTAGAAAACCTCAAACAAGAACGCAGGCATTCCTCTGGAATGAAGTCCTAGAAATGGGACGTGGTAGACTTGATAACTCGTTTGTTTTTCCAACTGTTGACTCCATTTATTCTCCCTTATTATAAATTGTCTTCTCTATTTCTTTGATTTCATAGTAAGTAGATGATCATAGATTCAGATGTCAGCCCTCCAGCCACATTAAGGACCAACTTTCGCTCACGCTAGATTCCAAATTCAAAAAACAGGGGAAAAGATGACCTTGTTTTACTCAAAAACATTTTTGGGGAAAATACATTAGCTAAAGGAGCTGGATTATTTTGAACACCATGGCAGCCAAGGGTCTATCATTTTGACCTTACCAATCAAAAATTGCGAAGAGAGGAATTCTTTAATTAGGAGTCAGGACACCCAAGAGATGTTCATCACACGTGAGGTGTGAAGGATAGTTAATGCATTTGCTGGACCCAGAAAACCAAGAAAAAGAGAAAGAATTAGAGAAGGGAGCAAATCCTTAGTTTTTAGAACAATGTCAGACCACATGAAGACCCTGGTTAATTTCTTTTTAAGGAGTTAAATCCAGGTAACACAAAAAGTATGCTAATTTTTAAGATGTCAGACCCCACAGTCACTAATGACTTTCTATGCAGTTGAGGGAGGAGGCAGATTAACATGATCTCAGCAGAAAAATACCTCATACGCAGATAACGGAAATTCAGATAACTAGAAAATCCTCAAGTATCTGCCCCAAATTATAATGAGGGACAATACATTCTACATCAGAGTAGGTGAAGGGACCTAGGGAGGTCATTGCCATGACATAGAGCAGCTAGAGAATTCAAAATCCCTCGGTTAAAATTTGGTGACCCATTCCTTTTACAGAACTGATAGCTTCAACACCATCTATCAAAAGTTTACCTATGCTTTCTAGTCTCTAGTCTAGTGTCTAAGAGTCTGCTCTTATTTCAGTACAAGTGGAGTCAGTCCTCTTACTCCCATGTGCCCAAATGTAATTCCTTTTTCCTCAGGCAAAATTTCATTCTGACCCCTTGAAACAGAAACTCAAAGAGAAATGCTCCTTCGTGCCCATTTTCGTTCCTTGCCAAACCCAGTCTTACCCTCAATCAGCAGTCATTTTTGCTTTTGTCACAAGAGACTCTCTTCTTTGAATGCTATCTTCAGATTTTTTAGGGGAATATTTCCATTCTTATGAAACTATTCTCCTAAATGTTAAAAGTATATATCTTGCTGAAATAAAGACTTATTTTCGTTTCTCCACTGCCTGATCTATTTGAAGCATTTGACAATACTGATTTACCCTAAGTTCTGGAAATTTCTCTTCCTTCCATTTCATTCACATCATGTTCAATTATGTTTCTTATTTCCTATCTATTTTTAATGCAGTCGTCATGACCTAAATCTGTCCATTAAACGTCCTCTTTCTCAGGAAAGTTCTTCTTGTTCTACTTAAATTTTAACATGTGATTTACTGCATTAAGGGGTTTTATTTTTTCTTTTTTTCTTGTCTTTTTAAGGCTAGCCTATTAAGAATCTCTACTTGAGCCCTTTCTCATTCCCTGGCCATCTTGGCGGCTGCTGTTGGTTGGGGGCATCCCACACCTAAGGCAGAAGGATGTTGGCTGCAAAGAAAACAAAAAAGTCACTGGAGTCGATCAACTCTAGGCTCCAGCTGGTTATGAAAAGTGGAAAGTACATGCTGGGGTACAAGCAGACTCTAAAAATGATCATACAAGGTGAGCGAAACCGGTCATCCTCGCCAATGACTGCCCAGCCTTGAGGAAATCTGAAATAGAGTATTATGCCATGTTGGCCAAAACTGGTGTTCATCACTACAGTGGCAATAATATTGAATTGGGGACAGCATGTGGAAAAAACTACAGAGGATGCACACTGGCTGTCATTGATCCAGGTGATTCTGATATCATCAGAGGCATGCCAGAACAGACTGGTGAAAAGTAAATCAGGTACAATTTTTCTTTAATTAAAACTGGCGAGAGCTTATTTAAAAAAAAAAAAAAAGAACCTCTACTTGAAAAAAAATGTAGTGCAATTTTAGACAACTTGCCTCAGCTGAGGGACAGACTCAACAGATGAGTCAAAATTTCTGGGGTGGGTTATAGGAATCCATATAACTTTGCCAAGACCCTTGTGATTTTTGTTCATATTAAAGTTTGAGAATATACATCAAGAGACCTTTATAAGATCAACAGAATTACAACCCTTGTGTAGAGCTCTACCATTTTCTTCTTGGTCTTTCATTTTATTATCACTATCTTCTTTGCCCTTTTCTGCTTCCTCTGTTTTCCATTTTTTTCTGTGAGAATGATTTCTATATTCGATACATAACGGGATGCTAGTATGATAGGTCTCCATGAAAGGAGAGACACAATTACAGTTAAATAATTTGATATCCTAGATCAGTTTATAAAGACGCCTACTAATTCCTTCTGAATTATTTTTTTTTTTTCCCCATGACCTAAATCTGTCCATTAAACGTCCTCTTTCTCAGGAAAGTTCTTCTTGTTCTACTTAAATTTTAACATGTGATTTACTGCATTAAGGGGTTTTATTTTTTCTTTTTTTCTTGTCTTTTTAAGGCTAGCCTATTAAGAATCTCTACTTGAGCCCTTTCTCATTCCCTGGCCATCTTGGCGGCTGCTGTTGGTTGGGGGCATCCCACACCTAAGGCAGAAGGATGTTGGCTGCAAAGAAAACAAAAAAGTCACTGGAGTCGATCAACTCTAGGCTCCAGCTGGTTATGAAAAGTGGAAAGTACATGCTGGGGTACAAGCAGACTCTAAAAATGATCATACAAGGTGAGCGAAACCGGTCATCCTCGCCAATGACTGCCCAGCCTTGAGGAAATCTGAAATAGAGTATTATGCCATGTTGGCCAAAACTGGTGTTCATCACTACAGTGGCAATAATATTGAATTGGGGACAGCATGTGGAAAAAACTACAGAGGATGCACACTGGCTGTCATTGATCCAGGTGATTCTGATATCATCAGAGGCATGCCAGAACAGACTGGTGAAAAGTAAATCAGGTACAATTTTTCTTTAATTAAAACTGGCGAGAGCTTATTTAAAAAAAAAAAAAGAACCTCTACTTGAAAAAATGTAGTGCAATTTTAGACAACTTGCCTCAGCTGAGGGACAGACTCAACAGATGAGTCAAAATTTCTGGGGTGGGTTATAGGAATCCATATAACTTTGCCAAGACCCTTGTGATTTTTGTTCATATTAAAGTTTGAGAATATACATCAAGAGACCTTTATAAGATCAACAGAATTACAACCCTTGTGTAGAGCTCTACCATTTTCTTCTTGGTCTTTCATTTTATTATCACTATCTTCTTTGCCCTTTTCTGCTTCCTCTGTTTTCCATTTTTTTCTGTGAGAATGATTTCTATATTCGATACATAACGGGATGCTAGTATGATAGGTCTCCATGAAAGGAGAGACACAATTACAGTTAAATAATTTGATATCCTAGATCAGTTTATAAAGACGCCTACATATTTCTGATGGAAATTTTGCAGCACAAGCTTCAGTGTCAAATGAAAGAGATATCTTCTAGAATCCGTCTCCTCCAGGTCTCTGGGGGTCTGGCTTGCCCTCATCTTGTTCCAGGTTGATTTCAGAGGACTGAGTCGGCAAGTGCTGTGATTCATGACCCAGCTTCTCTTGAGCGATGGGGCCAGGGTTTGGAACAGTCTTTGGACTCAGAGATTTTGAACTAAATTAACAGAGATGTCTCTTACCTGCTAGTGTTGGAGGGTCTTCTGGGCAGCCATGGGTCAGCAGGGGCTCACCACAGTGACGGGGGCACTGGCAGCAGCAGTCTCAGAAGGTCTCCCTTGGCATAAGCCCTCTTGGAGGTCACCATCAACCCTACCGTACAGCCCATGGACCCTAGGGCTGGGTCACCCCTGGTCAACCAACAGCAGGGAGGGAGTGCAGCCTTACATTTTTCTTAAACTTCAAGTCTCCTAAGAGCCCTCAAGTGGATTTGGAACCTGTTTACATTTTCCATACAACAAAATAAACAAGAGGTTAAATAGGCGGTTTCCTATCTCCTGCCCAAGGTGCCCCGCAGGCTGTGGGGGTGGTCAGTGGAGCCCAGAGCCTGCGTTCCTCTTTGCTGCCCTGCATCAGAAACCGCTGGGAGCTTCTCCTGCCCTGACCCTGCCCGGGACACCAGGCTCGTTTGCCCGTGACTCCCTGCCTCCTGGGGAGGTGAGCTCAAGGTCGCATGAGGACTTGGGTAGAATTTCTCCCAGAGCTTCCTTAGCACCGCTCTCTCTGTTTCTCTTGGAGCTAGCGTAGAAGTGGTCTCTGCACTTCTGTCTCCTCCCACAGGACACTCAGACCCTGCGGTCAGCAGGACCCCACCCACTTGCACCATAGAGACGGGACAAGGGGTGAGTCCTACACGGGATCCAATTTCTGGTTACCTATTTCTTCACAAAATCTGAGGCTGGAAATGGAGTTTGTGTTTCCTCCCATTCCCTAAGCACCGCAGCTGAGTTCCGATGCCCATGGGTGGATTCTCAATTGAGGGGCCTCAGGGCACCTGTTCCACCCTGAAGCTTCGTCCGGTGGAGCGGGGGACTCAGCTGGGCATCTCTGAGCCCCGCGGCACCGGTGCGGCCTGGCTGAGTCAGTTCCCTCCAGTGCAGGCTCCCTGGCCTCTCTTCTCCCCCTGAGCTCTAGGAGGACGTTCGAAAAAGCCTTTCCCCATCTTCCAGCCTCGGAGGAAAAAAGCAGTTTGATGGCTATGGCTCCAGCTGCTACCCACAGGGAGCCAGACCGTAAATTCTCTCTTAATTTATCCCAACGGGAATAGTTTAGGATTTGGGCTTCTGAAATTCTTAAAAAATAATGCAGAATTAGGCAGCCTGTGAATTGCAAGTTGAGGAATAGGTAGTCCCTCTCCCCCATATCAAGTACACAGATCACATAGCTGAGGTTGATTATCTCAGAAATGCTAAGACTCTCCTGAGTTTACCTGAAATACAACTTCCCTGCAAACCCTTTCTCCATCGGCACACCCCTCGGACGTGATGGCCTCCTTGTTTGTGGAACCACAGAATGATGTCAACTATGGATTTATAATAGTCCTTTTATCACAAGTCTGACTCCTCCACAAATGTTTAACAGACCCTTAAAAAGCAGTGATTAAGTAGGAAGAACAGCAGTCACAGTCTTCTCGAGGGGAAGGAAGCCAGAGAAACTCTAATTAGTGATCCCTACTCAGAGACGATTCCAGGAAACTCACATCTCAATCCTGTACGGCTGCCCACAGAAACGTGAACTTAGACTCTACGATTTCAAACCCTCAACTCCTCCCTTCTCTCTAGTGTAGGCCCCAGATCCACGGACAGTGGACCTGGCGTCAGGCGACCTGCTTCCTAATCTGAATTCTCAGGCTTCCCTAGTGGTTCAGTGTTAAAGGATCTCCCTGCAATGTCGGAGACATGGATTGGGAAGATGCCCTGGAGAAGGAAAGGGCAATCCACTCCAGTATTCTTGCCTGGAAAATCCCATGGACAGAGGAGCCTGGTGGGTATAGTCCACGGGGTCACAAGAGTTGGTGAAGCAACTAAAACAACAACAGTCCCAATTCTGGCTTTAAAAAAAAAAAAAAAAACAAGCTGTAAGATGGCCACAGACGTCCCCAATTTTCAGAGACTCAGTGTTTTCCTCTTTAAAGTTAGGGACTTGCACCATTTATTTGGTCTCAAGATCCAACGTAACTATCACTTTTTGACTCAGGATGTAACTCCATTTTTTCCCACACTTGGGACTGCAGGAATTGCTGGAGAAGACATGTCACCACCATGTGGCAATAACTGAGCCTAATTTGCATGTGGGTAATGCTGATTCAAGATCATCTGCTTGCAAGGGGCACAGAGCCCATCCCTGCATGCCTCAACACAGATTCTGACTTGAAATGTGTTCCTATCAAAAAAAAAAACCAGCATAGATTTCATGCAATCTCTTCCATTGCAGCTGGCTGGCAGTAACAGAGTTCATCAGGAAGCCCACCGCATAGATATGTATAATCCCAGATTAGTCATATGTATATCCCTGACCCCCACCTCCCCTCTATAGAAACAAAAAGTAAAATAAAAATAATAAGAAAGGGCTTCCCCTGGTGGTCCAGTGGATAAGGACACCGCCTTGCAGTGCAAGGGGCACCAGTTCGAGCCCTGGCCTGGGAAGATCCCACGTGCCGCGGAGCGGCTGGACTGATGTGTCTAGTTGCCGAGCCGGAGCTCTGGAGCGCATGCACCCAGAGCTGGTGCTCTGTGACAACAGAGGCCACCGCGATGGGAGGCCCACACGGGCCAAAGAACAAAGACGGATGAAAATAGAGAAATGAAAGAACAATAGAAGTGGCCCGCCCGCTCCCCTCCCTCCCCAACTCGACCCCCGCCCAAAATAAATAAAAAAAATAAAATAAAAAAAAATAATAAGAAGAAAGAAGTCCACCACACAAAGTGATTAGACCCTCTGGTGTACATGGAAGTCCTGATCCAGCCCTGTTGTCCTGACATTATTATTCAGAGCGTCCTTTTTCATGTACCAGAGGGTTCTATTTTGGGCAACAAGCTATATAGCCATTGGAGATCAGGACACAAACTGCAGCTTACCTCTGTGAAAAGCAAACCGTTTATTAATGCAGTGAATCGTGTTAAAGAAACTGACTCAGACACTAACGAAAATGCTAAGGTGGACTTTATTGAGTGGAACAATAGCAATGGGGCTTTGCAGTAAGGGAGACAGATTGGGCACAGCTCAAATAAACAAGGAAACGTGATTATTTATAGCCAGGGAGGAAGCATCAGGAGCTAGAGGGGATAGAGACTAAACTGAGCTGTGGGGGTTCTTGCTGAAGGCAGGTCAGGAGGGTCAGACCTCATCTAGGGGCGATGGTGGGAGAGGAGGAGTGAGGTCAGACGCCAAGGGCACTCAGATATTGAGGGTGGGGAACTCTGGCTAAGTTATCTAGCAGGATTTTTACTAAAACTGGACTCATAAGGACTGCCTAAAGACAGGGCCTGGTTCAAAAAGACAAAAATGAATAGAGAATGGTAGAGAACAGACCGCATTTTAACACTTCTTTGTTGTAAGAGGTGAAGGAGAATAAAGGGACACAGCTGACCCCTAGATTTCAAGAATAACAAGATTTCAACAAATCCAGGGATCACAGATGAAAGAAAACATTCAACAAAGACATTCAGTTTGGACCATTTTGAAACTGAGGTGCATTTGAGGTATCACCCACATGCATATCCTTATAATTGCTCCTCTCCTAAGAAATGCTCCTTTTTTCCTTTTTTATGGCCAGTGATCTCACTCACTGCTACACGACATTTCAAAACTAACACAAACACGCACGTGTGTATATATACACACACGTGTGCATGTGGGCATATGTACACACCTGCTAAGACATCCATGTAAAACCACACATCAGCTTTTCCTCTCCTCGCATTCCCCAGCAGAGGGCAGTATTAGATTTTAAAAAGCAGCTAGCTATTTTCCTTAACAGTTTCACTGTAGTCATCTCTTATCTGAAGAGTGCTATATAACAGGAACGTTATTCTAGTGAGGTTAAAGTGAACCCAGTTTTTTTCTATATAATAACCCGATTTCTAGTGTACCAGAGGGTTCTATTTTGGGCAACAAGCTATATAGCCATTGGAGATCAGGACACAAACTGCAGCTTACCTCTGTGAAAAGCAAACCGTTTATTAATGCAGTGAATCGTGTTAAAGAAACTGACTCAGACACTAACGAAAATGCTAAGGTGGACTTTATTGAGTGGAACAATAGTAATGGGGCTTTGCAGTAAGGGAGACAGATTGGGCACAGCTCAAATAAACAAGGAAACGTGATTATTTATAGCCAGGGAGGAAGCATCAGGAGCTAGAGGGGATAGAGACTAAACTGAGCTGTGGGGGTTCTTGCTGAAGGCAGGTCAGGAGGGTCAGACCTCATCTAGGGGCGATGGTGGGAGAGGAGGAGTGAGGTCAGACGCCAAGGGCACTCAGATATTGAGGGTGGGGAACTCTGGCTAAGTTATCTAGCAGGATTTTTACTAAAACTGGACTCATAAGGACTGCCTAAAGACAGGGCCTGGTTCAAAAAGACAAAAATGAATAGAGAATGGTAGAGAACAGACCGCATTTTAACACTTCTTTGTTGTAAGAGGTGAAGGAGAATAAAGGGACACAGCTGACCCCTAGATTTCAAGAATAACAAGATTTCAACAAATCCAGGGATCACAGATGAAAGAAAACATTCAACAAAGACATTCAGTTTGGACCATTTTGAAACTGAGGTGCATTTGAGGTATCACCCACATGCATATCCTTATAATTGCTCCTCTCCTAAGAAATGCTCCTTTTTTCCTTTTTTATGGCCAGTGATCTCACTCACTGCTACACGACATTTCAAAACTAACACAAACACGCACGTGTGTATATATACACACACGTGTGCATGTGGGCATATGTACACACCTGCTAAGACATCCATGTAAAACCACACATCAGCTTTTCCTCTCCTCGCATTCCCCAGCAGAGGGCAGTATTAGATTTTAAAAAGCAGCTAGCTATTTTCCTTAACAGTTTCACTGTAGTCATCTCTTATCTGAAGAGTGCTATATATAACAGGAACGTTATTCTAGTGAGGTTAAAGTGAACCCAGATTTCCATTTTTACTTTCAATAGACATATAATTACCAATTAGACTTTCTCAGGGGAACAATGCATCAAAACAATAAAATACCTGAGCATAAATTTAACAGATGAAGTGAAAGAGTTGTATACCCAAAAGGGCAAAATATTGCTTGAAAGAAATTTAAAAAGGTCTAAATAAATGGAGACCTATCCCAGGATTGTGGACTGGAAGACTTAATATTGTTCAGATGGAAAAACTTAATTCCCAAATTCCAGCTATCTTTCTTCACCCAGAAATGACAAACTGATATTAAAACTTATATGAAAATTTAAGGTACCAAAATTAGTCAAAACAATTTGAGAAAAAAAATTTAGAAGACTCACACGTCCCTGTTTCAAAATTTACTACAAAACTACAGAAATCAAGACTATTTTACTGGAAACGAGAGAAGCAAATAAATCAAAAAATAGAATTGAGAGTCCTCAAATGAATCAATATGTTTACTGAGAATTTAGGTAAGAATGCAAAGGCCACTAAGCTAGGAAAAAATATCATTTCTAATAAACAGTGCTGGGAAAACTGGATATCCATGTGCAAAAGAATCAAGTTGGATTTCTTCCTCATACTGTATAAAAAATTAGCTCAAATGTACTCAAGAGCTAACTGTAAGAGCTAAAAGTATTCTTAGAAGATAACGAAGGTTTCAGTCCTCACGATGATGGAATAGGCAGTGATTTGTTAGTCATGGCACCAAAAGCACAGGCAACTCAGAAAAAGCTAGATAAACTGGACTTCTTTGAACTGAAAAACAGAAGTCTGTGTTTCAAAGAGCACGCTCAAGAGAGGAGATAACCTCCAAAATGAGAAAATATCTATAAATCATATGTCTCCCAAGGAATTTGTATCCAGATATAAAAATAACCTTAGAACGCAACAATAAAAAAGACAAATAATCCAATTTAAAAATGAGCCAAGGTCTAAACACACGTCTTCAAAGATGGTATATGTGGCTAATAAATATGTAGCATATAGTCAGCATCATTAATCATTAAGGAAACAAAAATTAAAACCACAGTAAGGTACCATTTCAATACCACTTGGCTTCAATAAAAATGAAAGATAATAACAAACTTGGGGGCAGATGTGGAAGGACTGGGACCCTCATGCCTTGCTAGGGGGAGCTGAAATTGGTACAGCCAATGTGTCAGATATGTGGGCAGTTCTTCAAATGTTAAAATGGAATTACCATAGAACCCAGCAATGTCAATCAAAAGCATGTGTCTACACAGAATCCCGTACATGCATGTTCAGAGCAGCAGCATCCATAGTAGTCAGAAAGAGACAACCCCTTCCCCCACTGCCTGAGCAGGCTGAGGACCCCTGGGTCTGACAGCAGCCAGGAGGAGACTCCTCAGGCTAGACGCGTGTGTTCAGGGATGGGCATTTTCATCAATGGCATCAGCAAGCAATTTGGAGTACTTTCAAGAGAAATAACTGAGCTGATTCTAAGTGGCAATGTTCTGATTGAAGCATACCTTTGGGCAAGCCTATGAATATCTCCCAAAACAACAGAGATTGTTTGAAGGAGGCGGTAGGATCCTGCTATAAATAAAAGAAGACCTTGAGCCATGGCTATTTGGACTCTAAAAGTTACCATGATCTTATTTATTATTCGTGGCCTGAAGCATCCTAGATGCACAGGTTACATCTCCTCCAGGGAGCCTGAAACTCTAATAGGGAGGGATTGTGCCTCATTCCTCTCTGCACCCTCTTTCATGTAATTTTTATTTACCGCCACAGGGTAGGAAAGAAGGATGGAAGCAAGGAAGATCTCTCACACACAGGGATTTCACTCGTGATTAAAGTATAAAATGAAAGTGTTAGTGGCCCAGTCGTGTCTGACTCTTTGTGATCCTATGGACGGTAGCCCAGGAGGCTCCTCTGTCCATAGGATCCTCCAGGCAAAATAGTGGAGTGGGGAGATATTCCCTTCTCCAGGGTGATTAAAGAGAGTAATACAAATAAATAGAAACAGGGGAATAAATAGGGGAAAAGGTTTGAGAAGAGATCATGTTTTTCCTGTTGATTGTTCTTCAAATTACATCAAAAATTCAAGTAGAATAACAACAGACAAGAAGAGTGGATTATAAATCATAAAATTAGATTCCCTCAAGATGCTTGAAACCCTGCCTTGGCTGAGGTGGAGGAAAGAAAGACACTGAGTCGAATCATTCCCTGTCTCTATTTTTTTGGCAGAAATTCTGGTCTCCAGTTGCCTGCCTCTCAATATGTGTACCTAAATATCATATGTGGTCACTACCTCTACACCGTAATAGAAAATGATGACACAAGCCAGTGAAAGAAAATAAAGGAATGAAAAATAAGCAACAGAGGAGAGGGAAGTGGTAGAAACTGTTTGGGAAGCTAAGGACCCATGATGAAGCTTCTCATCTCTCAACACTATGCCTATCCTGGTGCATTCTAAGCCAGGGTGTGCGCGTAGTTCAGAAAAAATTAAAAAGACAATCCTTCCATTCAACTGATGTTTAAGATTAGTTCTGGAGACAATAGGATCCACTGGAAATGGTGACTTCACAAGAAGGCCTGCCTCATCTAAGGCAGCTTGGAGCTTCAGCTGCCTGAGCGGATGCAGTGAACACCCTTTCTGGTCCTGTCTGCAGGCTCCCCTTCATGCCCAACCCCGCCATGGGGATCAGACCGCTCTGCTGAGGGGTCACCGGGCTCCTGGCGGCAGGTGAGGTCTGGGCTAACAGGTCAGCCTCTCTGGACTCTATCTGTGGCTCTAGAGCTATGTCTGAAATAGTCCCTGGACCTCCACGATGCCCAGAGATTTTCTAAAAGGTATTGACAGTCATACCAAAAGAAATAATTGCATTTTGGGATTAAAAGCTGAGTTTCTGTGCATTTTTAAATGAATACAGGAGGCTTCAAAGATTTTTGAGCTCCCCTGCATTGCTTCATAAGGCACTCACTTGCCCTAGGACTAAGACTCGGTCTCGTGCAGTCTCCTTAGCTCTGAGGTCCCACGAATGTTGGCTTCATCAGGAGCCCAAGACACCTTGTTGGGGGCAAAGCATGGGAGGGACCACTGAGATGCAGCCCAGGGAAAGGACACAGTTATGCTTATTAGTATCAGCAGCTCCTGGAGGAAGATCTGATATTCATGAGTTACCTTTAGGAAAGCCAAGAAACTTTTTGCGCAAAATTCAAGTAGAATAACAACAGACAAGAAGAGTGGATTATAAATCATAAAATTAGATTCCCTCAAGATGCTTGAAACCCTGCCTTGGCTGAGGTGGAGGAAAGAAAGACACTGAGTCGAATCATTCCCTGTCTCTATTTTTTTGGCAGAAATTCTGGTCTCCAGTTGCCTGCCTCTCAATATGTGTACCTAAATATCATATGTGGTCACTACCTCTACACCGTAATAGAAAATGATGACACAAGCCAGTGAAAGAAAATAAAGGAATGAAAAATAAGCAACAGAGGAGAGGGAAGTGGTAGAAACTGTTTGGGAAGCTAAGGACCCATGATGAAGCTTCTCATCTCTCAACACTATGCCTATCCTGGTGCATTCTAAGCCAGGGTGTGCGCGTAGTTCAGAAAAAATTAAAAAGACAATCCTTCCATTCAACTGATGTTTAAGATTAGTTCTGGAGACAATAGGATCCACTGGAAATGGTGACTTCACAAGAAGGCCTGCCTCATCTAAGGCAGCTTGGAGCTTCAGCTGCCTGAGCGGATGCAGTGAACACCCTTTCTGGTCCTGTCTGCAGGCTCCCCTTCATGCCCAACCCCGCCATGGGGATCAGACCGCTCTGCTGAGGGGTCACCGGGCTCCTGGCGGCAGGTGAGGTCTGGGCTAACAGGTCAGCCTCTCTGGACTCTATCTGTGGCTCTAGAGCTATGTCTGAAATAGTCCCTGGACCTCCACGATGCCCAGAGATTTTCTAAAAGGTATTGACAGTCATACCAAAAGAAATAATTGCATTTTGGGATTAAAAGCTGAGTTTCTGTGCATTTTTAAATGAATACAGGAGGCTTCAAAGATTTTTGAGCTCCCCTGCATTGCTTCATAAGGCACTCACTTGCCCTAGGACTAAGACTCGGTCTCGTGCAGTCTCCTTAGCTCTGAGGTCCCACGAATGTTGGCTTCATCAGGAGCCCAAGACACCTTGTTGGGGGCAAAGCATGGGAGGGACCACTGAGATGCAGCCCAGGGAAAGGACACAGTTATGCTTATTAGTATCAGCAGCTCCTGGAGGAAGATCTGATATTCATGAGTTACCTTTAGGAAGCAAAAAATCATAGATGAATCAGGATGCCAATGAAACATTTTTCTGCTGAATGGGCCAAAGGGAGGCCCAATGTCTTAAAAGACACGGCCGGTGGAGCCGGGAGCCTCTGCAGTGTGCTTCCGGGCCAGCTCCTAATCCCCATCAACGCCGTCACGTTCTCCCGCTGCACAAACTCCCTCCAGGCCCCGTCCCAGAAACAGCCGTGGGCTGCGAAAGGTGACACGTTCGATTAGTGACACCAACTGTAACGCGTTTTGAGAGATGAAGATGGAAACAGGAGGGGATTGGGACCTGCCAGCTGAAGCTCAGGGACTAAGACTCTGTTATCCCCCAAACAGGAGCATAAATTCAAACAACATCATTTGTCATGTTAAATATTCATGGCCTGATGCTTCGCTTTACTTCGTACTCTATTTCAAGTTCTCTACTGTGTGCTTTAAATATAAAATTTTATTTAATCACCAAGACAGGCACAGGCAAACATTTCTTTATTTTCAACATAACAAAACAGGGTTTCAGGAGTTCATTCTTTCTTAAACTCAAAAAAAGAGAGGTGGACTGTGGAGAAACAGAGAACACACGTCTGCCTGCCCGAAAGGGTTTGTGCCTTTTATATCATGCTACGCTGCCTCTTGTTCTTTCCAGAATGTTCCTTGCCTACTGCCTGTGCAGCTAGGTGTGGATGCAAGGATTAAACATTCTTAAAATATCTCTAGGACATCCCAGAGATGGTGGGAATCGAGTTGAATAAATTGATCTGGAATTCAAGAGAGAGGCCTGATCCTGAAATATTATTCATTGAACACACATCATCTCATATTTCATTTCAGTGAATAATTTTTTGATTCTCATTACACAGAAAACATTGGACACTTACAGAATGTTGTTTGTTATCATTTTCTTTGATGGCACAATTGCAGAAAATCAAAACGCAGATGAATGCAAAGTCACTTCAGATCCATCAGGATGGAGGTGAAACGGCATGGCCTGCTGCCGTTATCTGCCTTGATTGTTTGAAATTATGTGACAACTTCCGGTCCTTCCCCTCGCCTCCTGGAGGAAGACCAGATAAATTTCTAGAAGGACACAGAAGGACAGTGGTGGGGGAAGGAATGGGGATTTAAGGGGAGTTGGAGGGACCCCTAGATGAAGGACTCCTGATCAGACCTGCCCAGACAGCAGGAAGGCTTCCAAGTCCTCACACTCCTTTAAAGCACCTGGCATGTGTTTTTAAAAGGAGCCTCTTGGGCTTCCCTGGTGGTCCAGTGGGTAAGGACACCGCCTTGCAGTGCAAGGGGCGCCGCTTCGAGCCCTGGCCTGGGAAGATCCCACGTGCCGCGGAGCGGCTGGACCAATGTGTCCAATCACCGAGCCGGAACTCTGGAGCGCATGCGCCCAGAGCCGGCACTCTGCGACAACAGACGCCACCGCGACGGGAGGCCCACAGGAGCCAAAGAAGAACACAGACGGATGAAAATAGAGAAATGGAAGACCAATAGAAGTGGCCCACCTGCCCTTCTCCAACCCGCCCTTCCCCACTGCCAAAAAAAAAAAGGAGCCTCTTCCCAATGTATAGTTTCTGAGAGAGAGAAAAAAAGTAAAAGTTAGGAAGAAGGGTCCTCTGGCAATTGGATAGTAAAGGAAAAAGAGAAAAGGTGGAATTCAGAGTCCTGCAAAACACAGGAGAACTACAGCATAAGAGAACTCAAGCCACCACCACCGTGAAAACTAAACATAACTACTAAAGTGTCTCATTCACTAAAACAGCGGAAAAGGATTCCATTAAGCTGGGTACGTTGTGAAACACCTTAACATCATGAAAATGAGCACGTGGAAAGTAAAATTCACAGAACAGAAGAAACCTCTCACCTCTCATCCTCTCCTCACAAAAAAATCATGAGTCAGAAAAAAATCCAAGTCTATACTCCAAACTGAAATATCCCCAACAAGTGAAACCATGGGTTAAATCCATTTCATTTGCCTTCACTATTCAAAGCCATTTTAACTATTGCCCAGGCACTTGGAGTCTCAGCTGCATTTAGTTCAGCTGAGCACATTAAACAGTGTGTTTAGGACGACACAAGGGCATCGGTGGTGCCCTAGTGCTACAGAATCTGCCTGCGATGCAAGAGACCCAAGTTTGATCCCTGGGTTGGTAAGATCCCCTGAGAGAAGGCATGGCAACCCGATCCAACACTCTTGCCTGGAGAATCCCATGAACAGAGGAGCCTGGCTGGCCATAGTCCATAGGGTTGCACAGAGTCCGACACAACTGAAGCGACAAAGCAGCAGCAGCAGGACCACACCGCCCCCAACTGGGCATGCGCGCTTGTCTACCTGGTGACCTTTCCAACTTGCAGAAGCTCATAACTTAGCTGGGTCTGCTTAAAATGATTTGTGCATCTTTTTCCAATCACCTGTCCCCTTCCCCACACCGCCCTGCTTCTGTATCGGTTATCCTGTATGTAGCCCAGCTCCTCATCTTGGGTGGGTCGGAGGGTCAGGTGTGAGATTTGTTGGTAGCCAGACTGCCTTCCCTGGTGGCTCAGATGGGGAAGAGCCTGCCTGCAATGCAGGAGACCCGTGTCAGATACCTGGGTTGGGAAAGGGAAGACACCCTTGAGAAGGGAATGGCCACCCACTCAATTATTCTTGCCTGGAGAACCCCACCAGAGGAGCCTGGTGGGCTATAGTCCATGGGGCTGCAAAGAGCCCAACATAACTGAGTGACTAACACTGTCACTTTCACAGGCTACCTTGCGAAGAAACTCTCTTTGCCGCAAAACCTAGTATCTTAACATTTGGCTCAATGTACATCTGGCAAGATAACGCTTGTGTGGTAACAGGAGCTGTTGAAAATAGGCTAGGTGTGTGTGCTTAGTCACATCCAACTCTTTACAACCCCATGGACTGTATAGCCCACCAGGCTTCTCTGTCTGTGGAAATTTTCCAGGCAAGAACACTGAAATGTGTTGCCGTATCCTGCTCCAACAATCTTCCAAGGATCTTCCTGACCCAGGGATCGAACCCACGGCTCTTATGTCTGCTGCTTTGGCAGGTGGGTTTTTTACCTCTAGAGCCACCTGGGAAACCCAGATGGATAGGAAATAGGATAACCCACCTATAACCAGAAATTCAAAAATTAAGAACAGAAATGAGAAAAGCAGGGAGAAATTAAAAAAAAAAAAAAAAGACTGATGGAACTCAGGAATGAAATGGAAAAAGACAACTATCTAAGAAATGAAAGCTACATTAAAAGGTACCCACGGAAGAATAAACCAGAATGGAATTTTTGTGAGCGCATTGAAGAAAGGCAGGGAAATACTTAAGAGAATGAAAGTGACAGAGGCAAAAGCAGCCAGTGAGAAGGTGGGAGAATGGAAGGAGGCCTCGGCGTTAAAGCCAGATGGGTCTGCTACCAGGTCTAAGCTCTGATTTCTCGCTGCATCACATGAACTCGGGAGACAAGGTGTGAGGCCAAGGAATAGCAGCTTGACTCAGAAAGCCAGCAGACCAAGAAGATCTGCTTAAAATGATTTGTGCATCTTTTCCAATCACCTGTCCCCTTCCCCACACCGCCCTGCTTCTGTATCGGTTATCCTGTATGTAGCCCAGCTCCTCATCTTGGGTGGGTCGGAGGGTCAGGTGTGAGATTTGTTGGTAGCCAGACTGCCTTCCCTGGTGGCTCAGATGGGGAAGAGCCTGCCTGCAATGCAGGAGACCCGTGTCAGATACCTGGGTTGGGAAAGGGAAGACACCCTTGAGAAGGGAATGGCCACCCACTCAATTATTCTTGCCTGGAGAACCCCACCAGAGGAGCCTGGTGGGCTATAGTCCATGGGGCTGCAAAGAGCCCAACATAACTGAGTGACTAACACTGTCACTTTCACAGGCTACCTTGCGAAGAAACTCTCTTTGCCGCAAAACCTAGTATCTTAACATTTGGCTCAATGTACATCTGGCAAGATAACGCTTGTGTGGTAACAGGAGCTGTTGAAAATAGGCTAGGTGTGTGTGCTTAGTCACATCCAACTCTTTACAACCCCATGGACTGTATAGCCCACCAGGCTTCTCTGTCTGTGGAAATTTTCCAGGCAAGAACACTGAAATGTGTTGCCGTATCCTGCTCCAACAATCTTCCAAGGATCTTCCTGACCCAGGGATCGAACCCACGGCTCTTATGTCTGCTGCTTTGGCAGGTGGGTTTTTTACCTCTAGAGCCACCTGGGAAACCCAGATGGATAGGAAATAGGATAACCCACCTATAACCAGAAATTCAAAAATTAAGAACAGAAATGAGAAAAGCAGGGAGAAATTAAAAAAAAAAAAAAAAGACTGATGGAACTCAGGAATGAAATGGAAAAAGACAACTATCTAAGAAATGAAAGCTACATTAAAAGGTACCCACGGAAGAATAAACCAGAATGGAATTTTTGTGAGCGCATTGAAGAAAGGCAGGGAAATACTTAAGAGAATGAAAGTGACAGAGGCAAAAGCAGCCAGTGAGAAGGTGGGAGAATGGAAGGAGGCCTCGGCGTTAAAGCCAGATGGGTCTGCTACCAGGTCTAAGCTCTGATTTCTCGCTGCATCACAGATCATGAACTCGGGAGACAAGGTGTGAGGCCAAGGAATAGCAGCTTGACTCAGAAAGCCAGCAGACCAAGAAGATGGCAGATGAATGCCCTAAAGAAGCTTCTTAAATTGGTGATGAATTCAGACTCCTTTCATGCGAGGGGAAAGGGGGAAGTAGGAGGGTTTAAGATGAAAGGATACCAGCGGGTTGAAGAATTCTTGGAGCCCCCTGGCCTTCAAGGAAACCATAACATTGTTTGTGCTTCTGTTTGCTCACTTCGGCTGGATCACAAGACTCCTTTAAAGCTTCGAGTTGTTGGCTACAGTCCATTGTTAGCAGTTGCTTTTACTCTTCCATTCTTCCCTCTGTGTATCAGCAAGGTTTCTAGCTGAAAGCAAACTTTATCGATAGCAAGTCAAAGCCATAACTCTCCTGGGGCTGTGAGAGAGAGAATTTGGGCACAAACCCATTTCTCTAGTGCTGAATTCTTTTTTTATTTTTTTTCAAATTCTGGACAACTTTTTGGCTAAGCAACAGCAGACCCTTTAACCTAACAGAGCACAAGTAAGCCCTTCCCGACCACACAGAGGAAAAGGCTGCATTTCAGGATTTAAAGTGGCATTTTGAAGCCTGGTAGTTTCACAGCATCCATAGAGGTCTAGTGCTGAATTCTTGATGCACAGGGCAAAGCCATAGAATCCATGAGTTCAAGAATGAGGGAGGCAGCTTCCACCTGGTGTTGGTTCTGTTCCTCTTCCTGCTAGAGCAATTGTGGCAGTGATGGGATTGAAATAAAGTCAGAGAAAGAGACCTACGGTTATGACAGCCTTTACATGTGGAATAGAAGATGAAATGATGCAAATGAGCTTATTTACAAAGCTGAAGCAGACTCATAGACCTAGAGAACAAGCTTATGGTTGCCGAGAGGAAAGATGGAGGGGGTGGGTAGTTAGGGAGTTTGCGATCGACTCCGATGTACACACTACTGTATTCGAAACAGATAAGCAAATAGGGCCTACCGTATAGCACAGGCAACTCTGGCAGCCTGGATAGGAAGGGAGTTTAAGGGAGAATGGATACATGCATATGGATGGCTGAGTCCCTTTGCTGTTCACCTGAATCCATCACAACAGTGTTACTTGGCTATACTCCCATATAAAATAAAAAGGTAAAAAAGAAACTCTGCATTCTTATGTGACCAGAGCATCTACTGCACTCCCATAGGGCTCAAACGTTACTGTTAACAAGGAAGGTGAAAACCTGCAGGCCAATCAGACTCCTTTCATGCGAGGGGAAAGGGGGAAGTAGGAGGGTTTAAGATGAAAGGATACCAGCGGGTTGAAGAATTCTTGGAGCCCCCTGGCCTTCAAGGAAACCATAACATTGTTTGTGCTTCTGTTTGCTCACTTCGGCTGGATCACAAGACTCCTTTAAAGCTTCGAGTTGTTGGCTACAGTCCATTGTTAGCAGTTGCTTTTACTCTTCCATTCTTCCCTCTGTGTATCAGCAAGGTTTCTAGCTGAAAGCAAACTTTATCGATAGCAAGTCAAAGCCATAACTCTCCTGGGGCTGTGAGAGAGAGAATTTGGGCACAAACCCATTTCTCTAGTGCTGAATTCTTTTTTTATTTTTTTTCAAATTCTGGACAACTTTTTGGCTAAGCAACAGCAGACCCTTTAACCTAACAGAGCACAAGTAAGCCCTTCCCGACCACACAGAGGAAAAGGCTGCATTTCAGGATTTAAAGTGGCATTTTGAAGCCTGGTAGTTTCACAGCATCCATAGAGGTCTAGTGCTGAATTCTTGATGCACAGGGCAAAGCCATAGAATCCATGAGTTCAAGAATGAGGGAGGCAGCTTCCACCTGGTGTTGGTTCTGTTCCTCTTCCTGCTAGAGCAATTGTGGCAGTGATGGGATTGAAATAAAGTCAGAGAAAGAGACCTACGGTTATGACAGCCTTTACATGTGGAATAGAAGATGAAATGATGCAAATGAGCTTATTTACAAAGCTGAAGCAGACTCATAGACCTAGAGAACAAGCTTATGGTTGCCGAGAGGAAAGATGGAGGGAGTGGGTAGTTAGGGAGTTTGCGATCGACTCCGATGTACACACTACTGTATTCGAAACAGATAAGCAAATAGGGCCTACCGTATAGCACAGGCAACTCTGGCAGCCTGGATAGGAAGGGAGTTTAAGGGAGAATGGATACATGCATATGGATGGCTGAGTCCCTTTGCTGTTCACCTGAATCCATCACAACAGTGTTACTTGGCTATACTCCCATATAAAATAAAAAGGTAAAAAAGAAACTCTGCATTCTTATGTGACCAGAGCATCTACTGCACTCCCATAGGGCTCAAACGTTACTGTTAACAAGGAAGGTGAAAACCTGCGGGCCAATCAGAGTGAGGCCCTGGCCTGGAAACGTGGCGGTGCCACCCACTCCAGCCAGACACAAAGCAAAGTTTTGTGGAGGTAGGCACAAGGGAGGTGCAAGTGATTTAGATCTCTGTTCTTGATCACCTCATCTGCAAAATTAGGGAGCCCATACTGACTGTCTCCTGGATCCTATCCAACTCTCCTTTCTGGCCTTTTGTCAAATTCTGCACAGTAAGCCAGGGGGAGCCCCACGGCTAAGTGTTTTTCCTCATCTGTCTGTGGTGGGAGCTACAAGGAGACCTCCTTCCCATGATGAGTGACCAGGTGATCTTCTGTGTGGCTCTTTGTTTCTTTGGAGCAGGTGAGTGCAGGGTTCAGGGAGCAGACTCCTGTCCTAAAGGTGCTGAGCTACAGAACTAAGACTTTGCCTCACAATAGCAGCATTGGACACCTTCTTAGGCTGTGTTTCCCAAGAGATTCCCTTTCTTCCACAGGCACTGTAGATGGTGGGGTCACTCAGACCCCAAAATACCTGCTCACAAAGGAAGGACAAGAGGTAACCCTGGAATGTGAACAGGATTTTGATTACGACTCAATGCACTGGTACCAACAGGACACAGGACAAGGGTTGAAACGGATCTTCTTCTCACAAGTTGTAAAGGATCTTCAGAAAGAAGCTGAAGGATACAAGGCTTCTCGGGAGAAGAAGCCCTTCTTTCCTCTCACAGTGACATCAGCCCAAAAGAAACACACTGCTCTGTATCTCTGTGCCGCTAGTGTAGACACAGTGAGGCAACGCCCCCCCACCAATGTCCCAGTCTTCCCACCAGGTGGTGAGGTTTTTCAATGTTCAGTGCTCTGAGCAAAACAGCCTCTGGCAGCCTGGATAGGAAGGGAGTTTAAGGGAGAATGGATACATGCATATGGATGGCTGAGTCCCTTTGCTGTTCACCTGAATCCATCACAACAGTGTTACTTGGCTATACTCCCATATAAAATAAAAAGGTAAAAAAGAAACTCTGCATTCTTATGTGACCAGAGCATCTACTGCACTCCCATAGGGCTCAAACGTTACTGTTAACAAGGAAGGTGAAAACCTGCGGGCCAATCAGAGTGAGGCCCTGGCCTGGAAACGTGGCGGTGCCACCCACTCCAGCCAGACACAAAGCAAAGTTTTGTGGAGGTAGGCACAAGGGAGGTGCAAGTGATTTAGATCTCTGTTCTTGATCACCTCATCTGCAAAATTAGGGAGCCCATACTGACTGTCTCCTGGATCCTATCCAACTCTCCTTTCTGGCCTTTTGTCAAATTCTGCACAGTAAGCCAGGGGGAGCCCCACGGCTAAGTGTTTTTCCTCATCTGTCTGTGGTGGGAGCTACAAGGAGACCTCCTTCCCATGATGAGTGACCAGGTGATCTTCTGTGTGGCTCTTTGTTTCTTTGGAGCAGGTGAGTGCAGGGTTCAGGGAGCAGACTCCTGTCCTAAAGGTGCTGAGCTACAGAACTAAGACTTTGCCTCACAATAGCAGCATTGGACACCTTCTTAGGCTGTGTTTCCCAAGAGATTCCCTTTCTTCCACAGGCACTGTAGATGGTGGGGTCACTCAGACCCCAAAATACCTGCTCACAAAGGAAGGACAAGAGGTAACCCTGGAATGTGAACAGGATTTTGATTACGACTCAATGCACTGGTACCAACAGGACACAGGACAAGGGTTGAAACGGATCTTCTTCTCACAAGTTGTAAAGGATCTTCAGAAAGAAGCTGAAGGATACAAGGCTTCTCGGGAGAAGAAGCCCTTCTTTCCTCTCACAGTGACATCAGCCCAAAAGAAACACACTGCTCTGTATCTCTGTGCCGCTAGTGTAGACACAGTGAGGCAACGCCACCTCCTCTCTGCACACAAATGTGTCCCGAGTCCTGCTTCCCCACCAGGTGGTGAGGTTTTTCAATGTTCAGTGCTCTGAGCAGTCAGCTTTCTTCCTCTTGAACCAGGCACCAAAGCAGCTGCTGCAGCAACACACGTCACGGGACGGCATGATCACAGTCCAGCAATCCACTGAGCTGACCCTTGAAATTATGCCTCTCTACCTTAGGGGACTTCTCAGGTGGCACAATGGTAAAGAATCTGCCTGCCAATGGAGGTGATGCAGGCGATGTGGGTTCTATCCCTGGATCCCTGGGAGGAGGACATGGCAACCCACTCTAGTATCTTCACCTGGAAAATCCCATGGACAGAGGAACCTGGCAGGATACAGTCAGAGTCACAAAGAGTCAGACATGACTTAGCAACTGAACACAACAGCAAACTTGTATTATCTCTCATGGTTCTGTGGGCTGAGTGGGCCTGACTGGGAAGTTCCCATTTGTAGTCTCTCATACAGTCATGGTCGGATAGTTCCCGAGGCTGGGGATACCTGAGGATCCAGTCGCCTGTACTTTCATGTCGGCTTCTTTCTGCACGTATCTGATCCCTCCCCTGGGGCACCTGGCACAGCTGTGGACCAGCTTTCTGTGTCTGTCTTTCTACATACAGCTCCTCAATATAGCTAGATGGGTTTCCTCACAGCATGGTGGCCTCAGGGTAGGGAAAATGACGACTTCATGGCTGGTTTCCCCAAGAGTAAGCATTCAAGAGACTCTGATAGGATCTACAAGGCTCCTTATGACCCAGCGTGAAAAATCATATTATCACTTCTACCACATTGGGACTAAAATAAATAGGTGTGTTTAATAGTAAGTCCATTAGATGAGGGACTAGCATAAAGGGTTCTAATAGTAAGGACAAGGTAACCCTGGAATGTGAACAGGAAAGATAGCCTGAACAGGACACAGGACAAGGGTTGAAACGGATCTTCTTCTCACAAGTTGTAAAGGATTTTCCCTCGGGGAGAAGAAGCCCTTCTTTCCTCTCACAGTGACATCAGCCCAAAAGAAACACACTGCTCTGTATCTCTGTGCCGCTAGTGTAGACACAGTGAGGCAACGCCACCTCCTCTCTGCACACAAATGTGTCCCGAGTCCTGCTTCCCCACCAGGTGGTGAGGTTTTTCAATGTTCAGTGCTCTGAGCAGTCAGCTTTCTTCCTCTTGAACCAGGCACCAAAGCAGCTGCTGCAGCAACACACGTCACGGGACGGCATGATCACAGTCCAGCAATCCACTGAGCTGACCCTTGAAATTATGCCTCTCTACCTTAGGGGACTTCTCAGGTGGCACAATGGTAAAGAATCTGCCTGCCAATGGAGGTGATGCAGGCGATGTGGGTTCTATCCCTGGATCCCTGGGAGGAGGACATGGCAACCCACTCTAGTATCTTCACCTGGAAAATCCCATGGACAGAGGAACCTGGCAGGATACAGTCAGAGTCACAAAGAGTCAGACATGACTTAGCAACTGAACACAACAGCAAACTTGTATTATCTCTCATGGTTCTGTGGGCTGAGTGGGCCTGACTGGGAAGTTCCCATTTGTAGTCTCTCATACAGTCATGGTCGGATAGTTCCCGAGGCTGGGGATACCTGAGGATCCAGTCGCCTGTACTTTCATGTCGGCTTCTTTCTGCACGTATCTGATCCCTCCCCTGGGGCACCTGGCACAGCTGTGGACCAGCTTTCTGTGTCTGTCTTTCTACATACAGCTCCTCAATATAGCTAGATGGGTTTCCTCACAGCATGGTGGCCTCAGGGTAGGGAAAATGACGACTTCATGGCTGGTTTCCCCAAGAGTAAGCATTCAAGAGACTCTGATAGGATCTACAAGGCTCCTTATGACCCAGCGTGAAAAATCATATTATCACTTCTACCACATTGGGACTAAAATAAATAGGTGTGTTTAATAGTAAGTCCATTAGATGAGGGGACTAGCATAAAGGGGCTTCCCTAGTATCTCAGCTTGTAAAGATTCCACCTGCAATGCAGGAGACCCTGGTTCGATTCCTGGTTCGATCCCCTGGAGAAGGGAAAGGCTACCCACTGGAATATTCTTGCCTGGAGGATTCCACCGACAGGATCCTGGCAGGCTACAGTCCATGGGGTCGCAAAGAATTGGACACGACTGAATGACTTTCACTTTCAGCATGAGATAGTCATTAAATAAATACTTTATTGAGAAGTTGAGCAAGTATCTTTATCAATGTGAAACAGCACTGAGTACTAAGCTTATTACTCCTTATGTTCAGTCATGATTCTAGTGATTAACCAGCCTGAGTCGTCTTGGCTACTTTGAGGATAAATTACAGAAATAAAGAATTAACTATAATGTGATTTATGACAAACATAGCCCTTTCCTTATATAAGGCTAAGAAACTGAGTTCGTTTCAATGATCCAGGTCTCACTTTCTGTCCGACAAAATGGGGAGTTGAGTGAGAGCATCTCTGAGACCCCTTCCAGCAGCGTTTGTATCGTTCTTTGATAGAAACAGGAATAAAGCCTGCATCAATGGCAATGATGACCACCAGGAGGCACATTAGAGCATCCTGGGATTGCTTAAACAGTCTTCACTCCTTCTAGGGGTGGAGAAAGAAAGGGCAAGGTCATAGCTTTCTTCAGAGAGGTGTGGTGTGAGACCCGTTCCAGAAGATGCTGGTGCTTTGGCTGCTTCTTGGGCCCAGTACGAGCCTTGCTAGCTAAGTAGCCTGGGCAAGTGTGCGTATGTGTGTGTGTTGGCATGAGTGAAGTGACAGCGAGAGACTGTGGGCTTTTGAAAATTTTTTTGGCCGCTTGGCTTATGGGGTCTCAGTTCCCCTACCAGGCATTGAATCTGGTCCCTGGCAGGGGCAGCACGGAATCCTAACCCCTGGACCACCAGGGAACTCCCTGAGAGGGTGGATATTTTATGCTGATCAAGATGAGAAAGGGCATCCATCCTTGTTGGAGGTGTAAAGGGAAAAGTGAGAGGCCACCAGTCAGGAGAGATAGGGGGTGATGAGCCTAAGAATTAGGACAGAAATATTTCACAAAACAAACAGGATTCCTTGGGAGCCGGGAGAAAGGTGAGCGAGTGTTGCGAGGCTGTGGTTCTTGGCCGGTGGTCATGGCTGCCTGTCCCGCTGGCCTCTCATCGGCTCGGCCTCTGTCTCAGCAGGCTCTGGGCTTGGCGCGCTCGTCTCTCAACATCCCCGCAGGGCTATCAGCAAGAGTGGAGCCTCTGTGACCATCCAGTGCCGTCCGATGGACTTTCAAGCCACAACTGTGTGCTGGTACCGCCAGTTCCTGAACCAAGGCCTTGTGCTGATGGCAACTTCTAACATGGACTCTGACCCCACGTATGAGCAAGGCTACGCCAGGGCCAAGTTTCCCATCAAACACCCCAACCAGACCTTTTCCTCTCTGACGGTGACAAGTGTGGATCCTGCAGACAGCAGCCTCTACTTCTGTGGCGCCAGTGACACGGCGCTGGGTCGAGATCAGAGACCCAGACAAGAACCTCAGCGGAAGCCCCCTGCCACCCCACCCAACCCATGGAACCCCACGAAAGGGGGTGTGGAGTGAGAGGAAACCACAGCCTCTCTGACTGAGTCATCTGTAACTGTGTGAGCGTAGAGACAGAAAGAGAAAAACCATCTGACTACAGATCATAGACAAAGCACAGTGGTTGAGAACTAGCCATCTGGGAGTGCAGCTGGGCCCACAGATCCCCAACCGACCTGGAAAGTTCCCTGGACCGAAAATGATGAAGCCTGGATGACTCTCCCATATGCTCATTATGTGT
This sequence comes from Tragulus kanchil, assembly GCA_022376925.1. Lineage (NCBI taxonomy): Eukaryota > Metazoa > Chordata > Mammalia > Artiodactyla > Tragulidae > Tragulus > Tragulus kanchil. Next base: position 15,862,904 of record JAIOJX010000030.1, on the reverse strand, counting down.
TCTTAGATAAATTGACATACAATCTTATAAGTAAATCACCAAATGCTTCCATAAAACATTGACTACTTCTATTACAAAGTAATAAAAGTCTTGTCACCATCCTAGACTCTTAAGACAAATACAATCATTAGGCAACCAAGTAGAGAGGTTTACTCACGAAAGAATTCAGATGTGCTGTATTTAGGATTGGATAGGACTGGATGAGGTAACCCTCTACACTCAGGTATCGAGCATGCCCAGAACCTTCACCAAGGACTCAGAGGGAGGAGAAGACAGAGAGGATAAGTAAGAAAGACCTCAGACAGCAAGGCTTGTCTACAAAACTAGAAAGGTCTGTTGGAAGCCGCAAGGTAGTAAGTGGAGCAGGGAGTGTTATTCCCTAGAAAAATCCTTTCTAGGGAAAAAAAGTCACAGGTTGACCACAAATCTTGTACAGCTCAGTGAAAATAAGTACAAGATATTAATATACACTCAATAGAAGAAACATCTATGATCAATAAGCACTGATTTTCTGATAATCAAGAAATGTAAAGTAAGAAGCAATTATATGCAAGTTGATATCCATTTGATTAGCAAAATATAAAAAGCTTGGAAATATTGACTGGCAGAGAGAGCCTTTCAAACTGTGGTGCTGGAAAAGACTCTTGAGAATCCCTTGGACATCAAGGAGATTGAACCAGGCAATTCTAAAGGAAATCAACCCTGAATATACATTGGAAGGACTGATGCTGAAGCTGAAGCTCTAATACTTTGGCCACCTGATGCGAAGAGATGACTCACGGGAGAAGACCCTGAAGCTGGGAAAGATTGAAGGCAAAAGGAGGAGAGGGTGACAGAGGATGAGATGGTTAGATAGCATCACCAACTCAATGAACATGACTTTGAGCAAGGTCTGAGGGGTGGCAAAGGACAGGGAAGCCTGGCGTATTGCAGTCCATGAGCCCACAAAGAGTCTGTCACGACTTCATTTCTGAACAACGAGCAGAGAGAGTCTGGATCCTCAGGATTTCTGGTGGGAGTGTAAGTGGTGCAAACAACTTGGAAACACTGGCATTATCGCATATAGTTGACCCTTTATTTCATGACCCAGCAAGTCTACTACCTCAAGGAAGCACCTGCACTTTCTCACTAGAGGACATCCATACAAACATGTTCCCAGTAGCGCTGTTCACAACAGCAAAACATAGAACCAAAGCACATATGCACGAACAGGAGAGTGGACGGATAACCTGTGGTATGTTCAGGTGGTGGACACTATATATATATATATACGTATACATCCATCGAAATGAATGGGCTACGGTGAAGAGCAATGCTACTAACAATCTTAGCTATATAATACCAAGTTGGAGAAGAAAATGGCAACCCAGTCCAGTATTCTTATCTGGAAAATGCCATGGACAGGGGAGCCTGGCCGGCTACAGTCCATGGGGTTGCAAAGAGTTGAACAGGACTGACTAATATTTTCACTTTCATAATACCAAGTGCAAAAACTAACCCTGGTAAGATTTTGTGAAGCATGATGCATGTTTTATAAATCAAGAAAATAATTTTCATGACCACAAATATACTAGGAAAAGCTATATTAAAAGAAAAGCAAGAAACAGGGACTTCCCTGGTGGCACCATAGATAGGAGTCTTCCTACCAATGCAGGGGACATGGGTTCCATCCCTGGTCTGGGAAGTTCCCACATGTTCCGGAGCAACTGAGCCCTCAAGTGGCAACTCCTGAGCTCATGTGCTATGGCTGCTGAAACCCGAGTGCCCCAGAGCCTGTACATCGCAACAAAGAGTGGCCCCAGCTTGCCACAACTAGAGAAAGCCTGTGCAAAGCAACGAAGATCCAGCACAACCAAAGATAAAAAAAATAATCAAAAAAAAAGAAAGAAAGAAAAGCAATAAACAGCTGCTGCTGGAACTGGCTTTTAGCAGCTCATGAAAGCCTATTGTACACATCCTTCCCAACTTCAGTTTCAGTGACATAAGGTTGATAGCTTGAGATCAGCCTTGTAAAGCCCTGGGTAAGGCTTACAGCACAGTAACCAATGAACACCATGAATCAGGGCTTGCTGTGTTTTCCTTCAGAGACCTGAACACCTACCAACACACAGTAGCAACGGAGGATGATGACCCAAGTTCAGGATGATGTTTAATCTGGGATCTGGATGGGGATACAGTGGAGAACCACATCGATGAAATACTGTCAAGGTCTACCTTGCCTATAGGGCTTCCTGGGTGGTGCTTGTGGTAGAAGCCTGCCTGCCAATACAGGAGACTTAAGAGATGGCGATTCCATCCCTGGGTGGGAAAGACCCCCTGGAGGAAGGCATGCCAACCCACTCCAGTATTCTTGTCAGGAGAATCCCATGGACAGAGGAGCCTGGTGGGCTAAAGACCATAGGGTCCCAAAGAGTCAGACATGACTGATGAGACTTAGCATGCACCTTGCATTTCATTGTACAAGTAGGGGAGATGTTTCAAAAATGCCTACTATATTTTACAGTAAATACATGGCATGCATCAGTAAATGATGCTTGTGTCTTATGAGCCAAGGGTGAAGATGAATCAAATCCAGACAAGGGTTTGATCTCTAGGTTGGGAAGGTCCCCCAGGGAAGGAAATGGCAACACACTCCAATATTCTGGCCTGGAAAATCCCATGGACAGAGGAGCCTGGCAGGCTACAGGCCATAGGGTTGCAAAAGAGTCTCAGACACAACTTAGTGACAAAACAACAAGATGCATGTGAGATGGAAAAGGAGAGACAATAGAAAACAAGCAACTGAAGGGGCAATGAATCTAGGATGATGATGGTGGTAGTGCCGGAAATACAGGGAAAGAGAGATTTAAAACGTAATTGGGAAATAAAATCAAAGCCCTGGGCAATCGATTCATCACAAGAGGCGATAGAGGGGGACGAAGGTTTTGACTACCAGCCAGATGGATGAGGAGAACCAAGTGGGAAGAAGCTCATGTTTTTCTTGAGATCAGGGATGACTTTGAAACAGACATCTGACCATAAATACGCAGAAAGCAGTGGTATGTAGGAGTCAGGGACTCAAAAAATGGCCCAGGATGAAGGTAAACATTTGGAACAATTTCCATAGTTGGAAAAAGGAAAGTGCCTTCTTGATCCCTTGATGATAGAATATACAAATAAAAGACCGAAGAACTAAGGTCGGAGATCTGAGGAGCCCACTCTCCTTGAATGTGTCTATAAGAGGTTAAGTTTAACTATGTTGATGGATGATAATACCAATCAATATTGAATTAGTGACTAATTGTGTAACTAAATACTAGTAACACGTCTCTGCAGAACCTCAGCAGGTGACCACATGGATGGTTGCACATTTCTTAGTCGTGCTGATTCTTGGGGTGTCTGGCTGCCTCTGTGCCTTGTAGATCCAGCAACTCCCCACTCACCACGTGAAGACCAGGTGAGACCAGAGGGCGTGTTCTCCTCTGACCACTAGGGGGTGATGTAGGTCTTTCTGTAAAAACTTCTGATCATCAAGAGCTGGTGAGATCCTTTAGGTAGTGACTACAGAGCATGCGTAATGATTAGTCAAATCCATTGTACCTGCTTTCACTGATCATGGTCGTTTTAAGACTTGCATGGCCTCCAAGTGGCATGTAGATGTTTGCCTGAGTTATTTTGCAGGAAGCTTCGAGCATTTCAGCAGAATCCAGAGTCAGCTGTGTTCTAGTTAAAACTGGTTAGAACCAGCGACCCTCCTACTAGGCATGCGTGAGCGGCTGCTTGGTGACGTTTTGACCTCAGAGAATCAGAGACTCCATGCTCAGAGCGTGCTGAGCACTTCTGTTGTGTGAACCGCAGAGGCTTTAGCTTAGTTACGCCAGTGCAAAAAGATGATGCCAACACCTTTTCCTGATCACCTTTCCCAATATTTACTAGGTTAACAAAAATTAACATAAAGTTAGTTTATTCCCAATGCTAACAACAAACAGTGTAAAAAGAAATTTTTAAAGACAGATCATTTACAGATAGTAATAGAAAGTATAAAATACAAAACACCTAAATTTTATCTGAAAAGTCAGAAACAGTAAATTTCAGAAGGTATTTAAAATCTGAAATAAGTAAAGTTATGTGCCATGATCTTGAATAAGTTAAATCAATACTAAAGGAATTCTAATTTTGTCACTACAGCACTAAACAAAATAACAAAAGATAGTTTCATAAAATTTAAGTGGAAAAGGATGGAAGAATGCTCAAGATATTAAAGAAGTACAAAGTGATGTGAATTTCATCTACTTGTCAAATTTTCACATAACTGTGAAATTATTTTATAATTTTTGTTAATTAAAAAGTCATGAATAAGTGGACAAATGCAAAATCCTAAATTTAAAATAGCCACATGCATATATAGGCACTGCTACATGGTAAAGCCACCACTGTAAGTCTCTAGTGAAGTAATACAATACACAATGAGTGCTTCTGGGGCAGGAGCTTCTCCGCAAAACGAAAAATTAAACTTTCTCACAACATAAACCAAAAAAATTCTAAAAGGATTAAATGCTTAAATGTAACATTTAAATTAATGCTTTGGTAAAGAATATGAGAGTGTATTTTGTCAAGAAACGAAAATTAAATTTCGTTCTGATTTCTTTCTGTAAAAACTTCTGATCATCAAGAGCTGGTGAGATCCTTTAGGTAGTGACTACAGAGCATGCGTAATGATTAGTCAAATCCATTGTACCTGCTTTCACTGATCATGGTCGTTTTAAGACTTGCATGGCCTCCAAGTGGCATGTAGATGTTTGCCTGAGTTATTTTGCAGGAAGCTTCGAGCATTTCAGCAGAATCCAGAGTCAGCTGTGTTCTAGTTAAAACTGGTTAGAACCAGCGACCCTCCTACTAGGCATGCGTGAGCGGCTGCTTGGTGACGTTTTGACCTCAGAGAATCAGAGACTCCATGCTCAGAGCGTGCTGAGCACTTCTGTTGTGTGAACCGCAGAGGCTTTAGCTTAGTTACGCCAGTGCAAAAAGATGATGCCAACACCTTTTCCTGATCACCTTTCCCAATATTTACTAGGTTAACAAAAATTAACATAAAGTTAGTTTATTCCCAATGCTAACAACAAACAGTGTAAAAGAAATTTTTAAAGACAGATCATTTACAGATAGTAATAGAAAGTATAAAATACAAAACACCTAAATTTTATCTGAAAAGTCAGAAACAGTAAATTTCAGAAGGTATTTAAAATCTGAAATAAGTAAAGTTATGTGCCATGATCTTGAATAAGTTAAATCAATACTAAAGGAATTCTAATTTTGTCACTACAGCACTAAACAAAATAACAAAAGATAGTTTCATAAAATTTAAGTGGAAAAGGATGGAAGAATGCTCAAGATATTAAAGAAGTACAAAGTGATGTGAATTTCATCTACTTGTCAAATTTTCACATAACTGTGAAATTATTTTATAATTTTTGTTAATTAAAAAGTCATGAATAAGTGGACAAATGGAAATTTTTAAATTTAAAATAGCCACATGCATATATAGGCACTGCTACATGGTAAAGCCACCACTGTAAGTCTCTAGTGAAGTAATACAATACACAATGAGTGCTTCTGGGGCAGGAGCTTCTCCGCAAAACGAAAAATTAAACTTTCTCACAACATAAACCAAAAAAATTCTAAAAGGATTAAATGCTTAAATGTAACATTTAAATTAATGCTTTGGTAAAGAATATGAGAGTGTATTTTTGTGAACTTAAGCTATGGAAACATTGCTTATGAAGAATTGAAGAATGCACACCCTCTCCAAAAAAGAACAATAGATTTTACTAGATAAGAAATATCAACAAAAAAAATTACAAAGAGTAACAACACAAGCCGCAAATTGAAAACATATTAGCTTACATGTAAATGACCAAGTTTAGTATATGAGATATATAAAGAACTGTTACAAATAAATGATAAGTTAATCTACCAAAAAAATAGGAGAAAAGAGTAATCTACAGAAAAAAACTAGTGGCCAATAAATACATCAATACAAAATATCAATCTCCTTAGTAGTCATAAAATGCAAACTAAAACTATAGTGAGACGTCATTTGAACCTAATAGACTGGCAAAATTAAAAGAACAGTAAGTGCCAGTTGAGTACTAGATGGGGAACATCTGAAAATAGTTCATAAGATGTTATGGGACTATTTATTTGCTAAATTAACTTGGAAAGCATTTTGTCTTCATGACAAAATGGACTTTTGTCCATTTATGTGAAATGGACATGGGGACCCTACGTCTCAATTCTTACAATCCAAGGTATAAAGAAATGTTACACTTAAGTATGTAAAGCAATGTGTAAGAACTCAGCCCTATTTATAGTAGCATTAAAATCTAAACAAACAAACAAAAATCCAACTAGTGTGCATAAGCTTAAATGGAAAATAGATTCTGAAAAATGGAATTTTATATATTAATGAAATTGAATTATCTATAAAATTACATACTACAACATGATTTAATATCATAGATATATGTTGAATAAAAAAAAGAAAGCACAGTCAAGAAAAAAAATAGGACAGAATGAACTCGCACAGATAAATTTAAAAAATATAAATGCTGGAGAATTTATATTTATTTATATTTATATTTATTCAAAATTTGCAGGTTCTTACAGAAATGTGAAAAATTATAAAGAAAAGAACATGAATAAGAACATGAACTTCAAGACTGTAGTTATGTGGACATGATAGAAAAACAGAAAGTTCTAGAAAAATGACACAGGGGCTTAAAAATGCTGACCTAACTCCTAAGCTGATTAGTTCAAACAAGATTCTTCTTACTGTTTCCCTAGATGCATTGCATATTCATCATAAATATCATTTTGTATAAGTTCATTGTTTAATTTTTAATTTAATGAGGCAGACAGATGATTTTTTTTAAGTGCGGTGAAACTATGTATGGTTCATTGCCTGAGACAGAAGGCAGGAGGGAGGAGACAGATGTGTAAATTACTTTTATTTTTTAAAGAAATAATGAAAGAGCAGAATCGGGAAACAGAAAATTAAAGCAGTTTGAAATCCACACTAGTTTAGCTCCTTGATCAGTCAAAAAAACAAAAAAAAATCTAAGTGGCCAATAAATACATCAATACAAAATATCAATCTCCTTAGTAGTCATAAAATGCAAACTAAAACTATAGTGAGACGTCATTTGAACCTAATAGACTGGCAAAATTAAAAGAACAGTAAGTGCCAGTTGAGTACTAGATGGGGAACATCTGAAAATAGTTCATAAGATGTTATGGGACTATTTATTTGCTAAATTAACTTGGAAAGCATTTTGTCTTCATGACAAAATGGACTTTTGTCCATTTATGTGAAATGGACATGGGGACCCTACGTCTCAATTCTTACAATCCAAGGTATAAAGAAATGTTACACCTAAGTATGTAAAGCAATGTGTAAGAACTCAGCCCTATTTATAGTAGCATTAAAATCTAAACAAACAAACAAAAATCCAACTAGTGTGCATAAGCTTAAATGGAAAATAGATTCTGAAAAAATGGAATTTTATATATTAATGAAATTGAATTATCTATAAAATTACATACTACAACATGATTTAATATCATAGATATATGTTGAATAAAAAAAAGAAAGCACAGTCAAGAAAAAAAATAGGACAGAATGAACTCGCACAGATAAATTTAAAAAATATAAATGCTGGAGAATTTATATTTATTTATATTTATATTTATTCAAAATTTGCAGGTTCTTACAGAAATGTGAAAAATTATAAAGAAAAGAACATGAATAAGAACATGAACTTCAAGACTGTAGTTATGTGGACATGATAGAAAAACAGAAAGTTCTAGAAAAATGACACAGGGGCTTAAAAATGCTGACCTAACTCCTAAGCTGATTAGTTCAAACAAGATTCTTCTTACTGTTTCCCTAGATGCATTGCATATTCATCATAAATATCATTTTGTATAAGTTCATTGTTTAATTTTTAATTTAATGAGGCAGACAGATGATTTTTTTTAAGTGCGGTGAAACTATGTATGGTTCATTGCCTGAGACAGAAGGCAGGAGGGAGGAGACAGATGTGTAAATTACTTTTATTTTTTAAAGAAATAATGAAAGAGCAGAATCGGGAAACAGAAAATTAAAGCAGTTTGAAATCCACACTAGTTTCTCCAGCTTCCCTTGTCTTCTCAGTCCACGAATTGTTAAGAGTCTTAGGTACCCAGGGACTGTGATGAGCACAGGAAGTGACCACGTCACAAGGAGGTGCTGAAGGGAATGAGGAGCCTTAGAGGGGAATGCCACTGCTCCACTGTCTGCCTGAGCCAGCCATGTGCCACAGCCTCCTGTGCTGGGTGGCCCTTTTCTTCTGGGGAGCAGGTAAGCTCCTGTTGTGAAGTCTCTGGATTCCAGTCTCAGGACTTTCTCCCGTGGCTGCAAAATCAGGCTTTCTCCTGGGCTTTCACTGCCCTTTTGTCTTCCTTATAGGCTCCATGGGCACTGAGGTCACCCAGAGTCCAGGTTTTCTGGTCAAAGGAAAAGGCCAGAAAGCAAAGATGGAGTGTATCCCCCAAACAGGACATCCTTATGTTTACTGGTATCGCAAGAAGATGGAAGAAACCTTTGAGTTTTTGGTTTACTTTCAAAATGAAAACGCTGTAGACAAGATAGTAAGGTTCCAAGATCAATTTTCAGCTGAGTGCCCCAAAAACTCACCCTGCAGCCTGGAAGTCAAGTCCAAGGCAGCAGACTCGGCTCTGTATTTCTGTGCCAGCAGCCAGTCTACAGTGCTGCATGTCAGCTCTTCTTAGAACACAAACTCACCGTGGACCCTGCTCAGCAAATCCATGGTGCAATAGGAGCAAGGGAACTAACAGAAACCTACCTTGAAGAGCAGAAACCGGAAGAAAAACCTGTCGATGCAGTACTGCCTGAGCAGACAGGGAGGAGGTCAAACCTGCTGAATGGAAGAAAATATTTGCAAACAGTAAAACCAATAAGGCATTAATATCCAAAATATTTAAACAGTTCAGCAACTCAACTTAAAAAACCAATTTAAAGTGGGGCAGAAGACCGCCCATCTCCTTGCTGACTGCCTTGCAAACGAACCTCTTCTCTGTTCCAAACATGGGCATCTAGAATTTTGACTTCCTGAGGGTCAGCTAAAATGAACCTGGTCCAACAGCATTTGGAAGAATGATTTGTAGACACCCTGGCATGCCAATGACTCCTTTAATGGCAAGATCTCATGTTACACTTAGTACCCTCCATGGCATCTACCACATACCCAGTATCTATAATTGTCTGGGTCAAACATAACTGATGAATAAGTAAATGAATGTAATCTCAATTTCTAGTCAAGATTGTACTGAATTTCCAACCAGCAGACCAAGCAAAAAGGGTGAGAATAAGAAAAGTAAGAAAAAAAGTGATTAAAGACAGATGGCAAATTTAGAAGAACCAAAGGAATCCAAAGAAGAATTGCATTACTAGAAACAACAAATTGAATAAGTACTGAATTTAGCATGGATCTAAAAAGCAGTTTATTTCTAGCAACGAACAGTTTAAAATATTTTTTAGGGAGAGCCCATTTACAAATTCTAAAATAACATACAAAATACATAAAAACAAATTGATTAGGTAAATGACACTTTAATATAGAAAAGTATTAAATCTTAAAGGAAAGCATTTAAAAATTCTGAACAAAGTGAGGATTTATACCATGATCATGACAAAATTAAGCCAATAAGAATAATCCTAGTTCTGCTCTATGAATTCAGTGCAACATAAGACAAAATCACAAAAGGTATTTCCATAAAAGTTGATGCTTTCAAACTCTGGTGTTGGAGAAAACTCTTGAGAGTCCCTTGGACTGCAAGGAGATCAAACTAGTTAGTCCTAAAGGAAATCAACCCTGAATATTCATTGGAAGGACTGATGCTGAGGCTGAATCTCCAATACTCTGCGAAAGAAAATATTTGCAAACAGTAAAACCAAAAAAATAAAGGCAGAAACCGGAAGAAAACCTGTCGATGCAGTACTGCCTGAGCAGACAGGGAGGAGGTCAAACCTGCTGAATGGAAGAAAATATTTGCAAACAGTAAAACCAATAAGGCATTAATATCCAAAATATTTAAACAGTTCAGCAACTCAACTTAAAAAACCAATTTAAAGTGGGGCAGAAGACCGCCCATCTCCTTGCTGACTGCCTTGCAAACGAACCTCTTCTCTGTTCCAAACATGGGCATCTAGAATTTTGACTTCCTGAGGGTCAGCTAAAATGAACCTGGTCCAACAGCATTTGGAAGAATGATTTGTAGACACCCTGGCATGCCAATGACTCCTTTAATGGCAAGATCTCATGTTACACTTAGTACCCTCCATGGCATCTACCACATACCCAGTATCTATAATTGTCTGGGTCAAACATAACTGATGAATAAGTAAATGAATGTAATCTCAATTTCTAGTCAAGATTGTACTGAATTTCCAACCAGCAGACCAAGCAAAAAGGGTGAGAATAAGAAAAGTAAGAAAAAAAGTGATTAAAGACAGATGGCAAATTTAGAAGAACCAAAGGAATCCAAAGAAGAATTGCATTACTAGAAACAACAAATTGAATAAGTACTGAATTTAGCATGGATCTAAAAAGCAGTTTATTTCTAGCAACGAACAGTTTAAAATATTTTTTAGGGAGAGCCCATTTACAAATTCTAAAATAACATACAAAATACATAAAAACAAATTGATTAGGTAAATGACACTTTAATATAGAAAAGTATTAAATCTTAAAGGAAAGCATTTAAAAATTCTGAACAAAGTGAGGATTTATACCATGATCATGACAAAATTAAGCCAATAAGAATAATCCTAGTTCTGCTCTATGAATTCAGTGCAACATAAGACAAAATCACAAAAGGTATTTCCATAAAAGTTGATGCTTTCAAACTCTGGTGTTGGAGAAAACTCTTGAGAGTCCCTTGGACTGCAAGGAGATCAAACTAGTTAGTCCTAAAGGAAATCAACCCTGAATATTCATTGGAAGGACTGATGCTGAGGCTGAATCTCCAATACTCTGGCCACTTGAACAAAGAGATGACTCATTGGGAAAAAACCCCAATGCTGGCGAAAAAAAAAAAAAAAATAGAAGGCATAAGGAGAGAGGATGAGAGAGGATGCCATGGTTGGACACATTTCTGAATAAAGAAGAAAATGACCAGAGCAAAGTATAAACAGCATGAACCCCTTAGACAAACTGAAAAGATACAAAACACTGATTAATATATAATTTACAGATTCTTACATAAGTCTAAAAGTGGTAATAGGAAGTGTATGAAAATTTGAACTTTAAGGCTATGGTAACCTAGACCTGGTAGAAAAGAATGATGGAATCTAGAAAAATAACACAGGAATGTAAAAATTCTCAGGAAAACTTTACCTTTAAAACTAATGGTTTCAGGCAAGATCATTCATTTTCTTATTTCTTCAGAGGCATTGTATGCTCATCAGAAATATTTTTTGTATAGTTCAAAATTTGGTGTGTTAACATAAAGTAGCTGTTATACAATTTTGTAGGTTCAGTAGAAGTGATGATTGGCATACAGCAAGCTGTATGGTTCATTACCTGGGAGAAAAAAAGGAGGAGAAAGGGGCAAACTGACAAATTAAAAAAGCAAATAAGCTATTGATGTGAAAATGGTTTCTACATTTAAAGAAATGACGAAAGAGCAGAATCAGGAAAAAAGATAATTAAAGCAGTTTGAAATCCACACTAGATGTTTCACCAGCTTTCCCCACCCTGCCAGCCTATGAAATGTTAGAGTCTCAGATACTCAGGGACTGTGATGAGCACAGGAAGTGACCACGTCACAAGGAGGTGCTGAAGGGAATGAGGAGCCTTAGAGGGGAATGCCACTGCTCCACTGTCTGCCTGAGCCAGCCATGTGCCACAGCCTCCTGTGCTGGGTGGCCCTTTTCTTCTGGGGAGCAGGTAAGCTCCTGTTGTGAAGTCTCTGGATTCCAGTCTCAGGACTTCCTCCCGTGGCTGCAAAATCAGGCTTTCTCCTGGGCTTTCACTGCCCTTTTGTCTTCCTTACAGGCTCCATGGGCACTGAGGTCCCTCTGACAAACTAGGTTATTTTCCTAAAGGAAATCAACCCTGAATATTCATTGGAAGGACTGATGCTGAGGCTGAATCTCCAATACTCTGGCCACTTGAACAAAGAGATGACTCATTGGGAAAAAACCCCAATGCTGGCGAAAAAAAAAAAAAAAATAGAAGGCATAAGGAGAGAGGATGAGAGAGGATGCCATGGTTGGACACATTTCTGAATAAAGAAGAAAATGACCAGAGCAAAGTATAAACAGCATGAACCCCTTAGACAAACTGAAAAGATACAAAACACTGATTAATATATAATTTACAGATTCTTACATAAGTCTAAAAGTGGTAATAGGAAGTGTATGAAAATTTGAACTTTAAGGCTATGGTAACCTAGACCTGGTAGAAAAGAATGATGGAATCTAGAAAAATAACACAGGAATGTAAAAATTCTCAGGAAAACTTTACCTTTAAAACTAATGGTTTCAGGCAAGATCATTCATTTTCTTATTTCTTCAGAGGCATTGTATGCTCATCAGAAATATTTTTTGTATAGTTCAAAATTTGGTGTGTTAACATAAAGTAGCTGTTATACAATTTTGTAGGTTCAGTAGAAGTGATGATTGGCATACAGCAAGCTGTATGGTTCATTACCTGGGAGAAAAAAAGGAGGAGAAAGGGGCAAACTGACAAATTAAAAAAGCAAATAAGCTATTGATGTGAAAATGGTTTCTACATTTAAAGAAATGACGAAAGAGCAGAATCAGGAAAAAAGATAATTAAAGCAGTTTGAAATCCACACTAGATGTTTCACCAGCTTTCCCCACCCTGCCAGCCTATGAAATGTTAGAGTCTCAGATACTCAGGGACTGTGATGAGCACAGGAAGTGACCACGTCACAAGGAGGTGCTGAAGGGAATGAGGAGCCTTAGAGGGGAATGCCACTGCTCCACTGTCTGCCTGAGCCAGCCATGTGCCACAGCCTCCTGTGCTGGGTGGCCCTTTTCTTCTGGGGAGCAGGTAAGCTCCTGTTGTGAAGTCTCTGGATTCCAGTCTCAGGACTTCCTCCCGTGGCTGCAAAATCAGGCTTTCTCCTGGGCTTTCACTGCCCTTTTGTCTTCCTTACAGGCTCCATGGGCACTGAGGTCACCCAGAGTCCAGGTTTTCTGGTCAAAGGAAAAGGCCAGAAAGCAAAGATGGAGTGTGTCCCCCAAACAGGACATCCTTATGTTTACTGGTATCGCAAGAAGATGGAAGAAACCTTTGAGTTTTTGGTTTACTTTCAAAATGAAAACGCTGTAGACAAGATAGTAAGGTTCCAAGATCAATTTTCAGCTGAGTGCCCCAAAAACTCACCCTGCAGCCTGGAAGTCAAGTCCACCAAGGCAGCAGATTCGGCTCTGTATTTCTGTGCCAGCAGCCAGTCCACAGTGCTGCATGTCAGCTCTTCTTAGAACACAAACTCACCGTGGACCCAGCTCAGCAAATCCGCGGTGCAGTAGGAGGGAGGGAACTAACAGAAACCCACCTTGAGAGGGCAGAAACCAGAAGGAAAACGTGTAAATACAGCTCTGCATGAGCAGACAGGGAGAAGGAAACAGCTGGTGGGAACCCAAACCCAAGGAAGTGAGGGAAGCTTTGCAGGGGGCTCAGGTTCCCCAGTTTGCAGGGCATCTGGCAAAGGAGAGATGCAGGACGTGACCTTGATGCATTTCTAACCACCTTTATTAAAACGTGAAGTTCTGAGCTTTTCACCTGGCAGGGCTGTGCCTTCGGGAATAAGGATATCAGGCAGGGCCACCCTTGAGCACCTGCCTCAGCACATTCATTGATCCAGACCCAGGGACTCCTTGGGGTTCGTGGCAGCTTTTCTCAGCTGTCCCTGCCAGAGAAACTGAGCAAGAAACTCAGCAACTCTCTAAGTCCTAATTACTACCATTACACAAGTTTTAACTGTAATTTTGAGGTGTAGCACACTCATAATAAAATATACCTACTTTAACTACATAGTTCAATATGTTTGATAAAACTTCAGATCCATGTAACCAACACGATGGGTTTCTCTGCTGGTTGTGGTAGAGAATCTGCCTACCAGTGCAGGAGACGTGGGTTTGATCCTTGAGTTAGGAAGGTTTCCTGGAGAAGGAAATGGCAGCCCCCTCTGGTATTCTTTTTTTTTTTTTAATCTTATTTACTTTTGGCTATTCTGGGTTTTCACTGCTGCTGCAGGCTCTTCTCTAGTTGCAGGGAGTGGGGGTGACTCTCTCGTTGAGGTGACCAGGCTTATTGTTGAGGTGACTTCTCTTGCTGTGGAACTCGGGCTCCAAGGCACACGGGCTTCAATAGTTGCGGCACATGGGCTCAGTTGCTGCTCAGCATGTGGGATCTTCCCGGATCAGGGATCAAACCTGTGTATCCTACATTGGTAGGAGGATTCTTCACCACTGCGCTACCAGGGAAGCCCCGCTCTGGTATTCTTGCCTGGAGAATCCCATGGACAGAGGAGCCTGGTGGGCTACGGTCCACAGGGTGGCAAAAGAGTCGGACACGACTGCCGCTATTGAGCATGGTGAGCATGGACTCAAGCCCAGGCTGTCTCCCAAATCCCTGCTCTAATCCACCAACATGGTGGTGGGGGTGGGTGTAGGGCCTGTTGTTGCTTTTGGCTAAAATTACTAGACTAGCCTCTGCTGCGTCTCTACTGTAATCAATTACTTACAATACAGAGAATAGAAACAAAATACATCTGGATCTCTTGTGTTTGGAGTTTCCCCTTGGTGGGACACAGAGCAGCTGGTAGACAGGTAAGACGCTCTGAGAACGAGAGGGGTTTCCTTTCTTTCCTGGTTTTCATCCAAGTGAACACGCAGGCCCGTGACACTCTGAGTGTGACTGTGACCAGGAAACGGGAGACCCGGTCTCCTCTCTACGTGGCTCTTGTCTGTGATAGAAAGAGCTCTGCTAGGCAGAGGGGAAAATCCAGCGTCTTGACCTCTCTTGGCCTGGGTGTCTCCACATGCAAATGCGCCTGTGACAGTTCCCTGACAGCAGTGACAATTTCCGTATATTGAGCCAGGGGGAGCCCTAGGTTCCAGCTTCTGCCCTTGGCCTCTCCTGTCGTTTGTCTGGAGGTTTACAAAGCCCCAGTGCTTGCCATGGCTAGCTGGGCCCTCTGCTATGTGGCCCTCTGTCTCCTGGGAGCAGGTGAGCCCAGCACCCAGGCAGTGAAGTCCGATCCTGGACGTGCCGATGCCCACCCACTCCGGCACCCGCTCCTTACGGTAGGGTGCGGCTCCCTTCTGGGTCTCATCACCAGCCTCTGCATCTTTACCCCACAGGACCCACGCATGCTGAAATCTACCAGATGAGATTCCTGCTCGCGGGGGCTGGACGGGATGTGACCCTGGAGTGCAAACAGAACCTGGGGTACAACGCCATGTACTGGTACCGGCAGGACCCAGGCCAGGGTCTGAGGCAGATTTATTACTCTACGATGGAGGGTGATATTCAGAGAGGAGACTTAGCTGAAGGCTACCATGCCTCTCGAGAGAAGAAGGAGCTATTTCCTCTCACTGTGAAGGTGGCCCACAGCAGCCACACAGCTGTGTACCTCTGCTCCAGCAGCACCACAGCGGAGCGTGGCCACCCCCCACCTGTGCACAAACCCGGTCCAGCCCCGCGGCCCCCAAGACAGCCTTCATCTAGCAACTGTTAAAACATCCCTTGCCTGCACTCTCTGAATTCTTTATCAAGAACTCATGAGAAGAGACCCAGAACATGCACTTTGTTCCCTGGTCTTTTCACTTAGACACTTAGCTATATTTTCTCTTGACATGTTCCTATGTCCTGCTGCTTTTCCAAATACAATGGGTACAGTATTAAGCAGAAAACAGACATTTTCTCTAAGGAGCTGGCAGTCTAGTAAGGAAGTGATTACGATGGATTTGAATATAATACTCTGTAAGATCATACACCATATAATACTACAATATAATACAAGATGGGCTTCCCTGGTAGCTCAGCTGGTAAAGAATTCACCTGCAATTCGGGGGACCTGGGTTTAATTGGCAACCAATTCCAATATTCTTGCCTGGAGAATTCCAAAGGCAGAGGAGTCTGGCAGGCTGCAGTTCATGGGTGGCAAAGAGTCAGACACGAGTGAACAACTAAGTACAGCACAACGTAATACAATATAATAGCAATACTATAATCAGAAGTCCGTTGGGAGCTCGAGGGAAGACGTGCCAGTTTTGTCTGGTTGGATTAGAGAAAGCTAAGAGTATTTCAGCTGCATGATATGGCTCTGATTGTGAGAAGGACATTTTTTTTTTTTTTTGGCCACTTCTATTGGTCTTTCATTTATTTATTTTCATCCGTCTTTGTTCTTTGGCCTGTGTGGGATTCCCATCGCAGTAGCTTCTCTCATCACAGAGCACCGGCTCTGGGCGCACGCACTCCAGAGCTCAAGCTCAGTAGTTGAACACATCAGTCCAGCCGCTCCGCGGCACATGGGATCTTCCCAGGCCAGGGATTGAACCGGTGCCCCTTGCACTGCAAGGCAGTGTCCCTACCCATCGGACTACCAGGGAAGCCCAAGGACATTCATTTAATGACAGTCACACTTTGAAAAAAATCACAGAAGAAAAAGAAGATAATCAACTGATAAAAATTTTATCCAGTACAACAATTTTGAGAGACTTGATGGAATGGAGTTTCTTAATAAGATGAACCTCTGGTTTCATAGATGTAAGTGTAGAAGCGTATTGTAGGTTGTTGCTCAAAAGAGGAAGCTTAAATGAGAAAAATACTCAGTTGTCATTAGCTGGTGGTTTCCCTGATGGCTCAGTGGTAATGAGTCTGCCTGCAGTGCAAGAGACCTGGGTTCAATCCCTGGGTTGGGAAGATCCTCTGGAGAAGGAAATTGCAACCCGTAATCTTGCCTGGAGAATTCCATGGACAGAGGAATCTGGAGGGCTACAATCCCTGGGGTCATAAAGAGTTGGACACAATATTAGCAGTCAGGTGATTAATACAATTTTTCAGTGGTCTTTGTGCATCTTTGGCTTCTTACAAAGCTGTAACTTCCAATAAAATGGGAAACCATGTTATCAAGAGCAATTTCCAGTTGGAATACTAGGGTTTGAATTGTTTGTTGGATAATGAGATTAAAAATTGGAAATAGGCAGTTGTATATGTAGATGGCAATAGACCTGGGTTAGAGAAAAGAAGTTCTGAAGAACTCAGCCTATAAAGGATTAAACTATGGCACCAGAAAAGTCCACCCAAGATATAGATTTAACTAGAGACAGAATACTTGGAAATATAGATTGTGGTATTCTAGTTCCTTAACGACATAAAAGAAGACAAAAATGAACTGTATTGGGATTGATCAAAGCATAGAATGGTCCGGAGGGGTGGGGTGGGGGGAACTCGGGGGGTGGGGACCAGAGATATGCATATGACTGATCTGGGAACATACATGTCTGTGAACAACAAAACTCTGTAAAACCTTTAAAATAAAGGGGAAAAAAAGAATAAAGTGATTCTACTGGGGAAAAAAAAAGCATAGAATGGTTTTTTTTTTTTTTTTTAAAAAAGAAGGAATTAAAAAAGAAAGTGTAAGGGACTTCCTTGGTAGTCCAGTGGTTAAGAATCCACTTGCCAATGCAAAGGATTTGGATTCAATCTTGGTCCGGGAAGATACCACATGCCACAGAACAACAAAGCCCATGCCCCACAATTACTACCGTTTCTATTAATAAAAATAAGTATAAAATATTTTTTAAATGAACAGTTTAACAAATGAAAACTGTAATTGAATCAAATATAAACTAATCATATTTTCCAAACTAGGATAAAAGCTTTTCTTCTGATACCAGAAAAGTTTTGCCCAATAACATGATACAAAGTTGATCATGTCACAATGAAGGTTGCTGATAGAGATTTTAAAACCTCGTCCTTGTGCTTCTTGGTGACACAGTGGGCCACAGCTTCCCTGCCGTGGCTTCCCTGCTCTTTGTCTGCTGCAATCAATTGAGTCCTGAGCTCAGACAAAAGTCCTGCTCTGGACTTGCCAGTTCCCCCAACCCCAACTGCTACCCTTGTCAGGGTCCCTCCTGGGTTTTGTCTAAGCTTCCCCCAAGGTTCTATTGATGCCAAAGTCACCCAAACTCAAGGACACTTGGTCAAAACAAAGGACAGAAAGCAAGGATGGAGTAAATTTCCCACAAAGGACATACATTTTTTTTTATCAGTATCAATGGATCTAGGAAAGAAGAACTGAATTTTTTTTTTCTTTTTCCTTTTCTTTCTGGAATGAACAAATTCTTGATCAAATCAAGTTGGTTTAGAAGTGAGACAATAGACCTGGGTTAGAGAAAAGAAGTTCTGAAGAACTCAGCCTATAAAGGATTAAACTATGGCACCAGAAAAGTCCACCCAAGATATAGATTTAACTAGAGACAGAATACTTGGAAATATAGATTGTGGTATTCTAGTTCCTTAACGACATAAAAGAAGACAAAAATGAACTGTATTGGGATTGATCAAAGCATAGAATGGTCCGGAGGGGTGGGGTGGTGGGAACTCGGGGGGTGGGGACCAGAGATATGCATATGACTGATCTGGGAACATACATGTCTGTGAACAACAAAACTCTGTAAAACCTTTAAAATAAAGGGGAAAAAAAGAATAAAGTGATTCTACTGGGGAAAAAAAAAGCATAGAATGGTTTTTTTTTTTTTTTTTAAAAAAGAAGGAATTAAAAAAGAAAGTGTAAGGGACTTCCTTGGTAGTCCAGTGGTTAAGAATCCACTTGCCAATGCAAAGGATTTGGATTCAATCTTGGTCCGGGAAGATACCACATGCCACAGAACAACAAAGCCCATGCCCCACAATTACTACCGTTTCTATTAATAAAAATAAGTATAAAATATTTTTTAAATGAACAGTTTAACAAATGAAAACTGTAATTGAATCAAATATAAACTAATCATATTTTCCAAACTAGGATAAAAGCTTTTCTTCTGATACCAGAAAAGTTTTGCCCAATAACATGATACAAAGTTGATCATGTCACAATGAAGGTTGCTGATAGAGATTTTAAAACCTCGTCCTTGTGCTTCTTGGTGACACAGTGGGCCACAGCTTCCCTGCCGTGGCTTCCCTGCTCTTTGTCTGCTGCAATCAATTGAGTCCTGAGCTCAGACAAAAGTCCTGCTCTGGACTTGCCAGTTCCCCCAACCCCAACTGCTACCCTTGTCAGGGTCCCTCCTGGGTTTTGTCTAAGCTTCCCCCAAGGTTCTATTGATGCCAAAGTCACCCAAACTCAAGGACACTTGGTCAAAACAAAGGACAGAAAGCAAGGATGGAGTAAATTTCCCACAAAGGACATACATTTTTTTTTATCAGTATCAATGGATCTAGGAAAGAAGAACTGAATTTTTTTTTTCTTTTTCCTTTTCTTTCTGGAATGAACAAATTCTTGATCAAATCAAGTTGGTTTAGAAGTGATTCTCAGCTAACTCTGCCCCGAGCTCACCCTGCAGCCTGGAAATCCAGTCCTCTGAGCCAGGAGACTCAGTGCTGTATTTTCCTGACAGCAGTCCATCCACAGCGTTGAAGTGTTAGTTCCTCTTAGTGCACAAACTTGTCATAGACCCAACTCAGGGGCTCGGTGATTTATTAGGCTGAAAGGAATAACAGAAATTAATTGGAGCTAGCTTAATCCACTGTGCAATTTAATACAAGGCTAATGGGTGCTTAGCAGAAATGAAGTCATGATGGACAGACAGTGCTGAGAGAGGCCAGATATTAGTCCAAATCTAGTAGACATTGAAATACCCCTTCCTCTATGGCATAATTCCCATCCCAGACTTCAAAGAACCACTGAGTGTGTGAAAGACCTGGTCTCTTTTCTTGAGCAGGTGCATGTTAGCTCTGCTAAGTGACTGCCACCGTGTTTTTCCCATTCTCAGGTCCCCTGAACCTCACTCACTCACTAACACCCATTATCACTCTTCTCACTGTGTTGTGTAGAAAAACTTCCAACCACTGCTGCCTCCTAAACTGCTCATTACACATCAATTACCCCTTTCATCCAGAAATGCAGAGAAAATGCTTCACTCTGTTCTACTGTGCTTTTTTGCTCCCTGGAGTAAACTTGATTCAGACTAATTTCTCTTTTTCTTTAACTGAATTCTACTCCAAGCAGCTGCAAAAATTCACACATTTCCCTCATCCTATCTGCCCTCATATTATCTATTTTTAGAGCCAAATTCCATCCAGTGCAGTCATCAGTTTCATCAAGCTCTTGATACACCAGATGATCCATTTTAATTCCACTTACAGAACAACCTTCGTTCACTGAGCTTAACAGGCCTGAGAAGTCTGGTACATTCCATGGCGTTTCAGTCTCTGGGAAAAGAGAGGAGTGAAAGTAGCTGTGAAAAACATATTTCAAAGAAAGTGTGTACTTATGGCAAATTAAAGGTTTTTAAATGAAAAACATGAGAATGTTGTATGCTGTTTGGGGTGAACTTTTTCTTTGGATAAATTAAAGCAAACAAATAAAGAAATGTAGGGAATTGAATTATTTTCTTAATGAAAAGAAATGAACTTCACTGATACCTCATACTTTACCTGATACTGATACTTTACTGATACCATAAGCCCAAAGCAGTCTGAGATGGATCATAGGCCTAACTGTGAAGGCTAAAACTACAAATCTCCTGGAAGAAAACATAGGAAAACATCTTTGTGAGTTGAAGGTAGGCAAAATTTCTTATAACACAGAAAGGAATAACCAGTAGTAAAAAATTGTTTCTCCTTTGGCATCCTTTGTGCCAAAGGATGTTTGTTAGACAAATGAATAATCTGCAAATGAGCAGAGTGTTCCCATCTATAGGATCAATCCATAATCACATGGCACATGGTTGACCGAGAGCCTGGTGCATGGTGAGAATGAGAGGTCTGTGCTCCGAGAGGCCTAAAAGTCGGTCAGAGGAAAAGTGGGGTACAAATAAGATCTGAGAGTCATATGAGCCACCCAGGGTAGGGAATATTGGTCCATGCCATCAAGGATCCTTCTGATTGCCCCAAAATAAGAGTGTCTTTTTCAATTCCCTGCCTATCCAATGTATGTCTCTTTCATTCATTCTTCTGATAACAGTCTCTCACTCCTCCTCAGGCGTAGATTCTGCTCCCTGAGTGATTTCTGCTCCTCCTCTCCTTGCCGTGCATCTTCAAACTTCTCCTATAGGACTCCCCGGAACCTGAGTCCTCTGTTCTCTCAACTGATGTGACCCTCAATAATAACAGGTTATTTTTGCTTTCTTTGCTAAGTCGCTTCAGCCCTGTCTGACTCTTTGTGACCCTAGGGAGTGTAGCCTGCCAGGATTTATTTATAATAAATCCATAGGATTTATTGGAGTGGGTTGCCGTGCCCTCTTTCAGGGGATCTTCCCTACCCAGGGATCAAATCACATCTCCTGCATTGGCAGGTGGGTTCTTTACTACTAGCGCCACCTGGGAAACCCAATAACAGGTTATATTCAGCTCCCAAATCTCTCTTCTAGTCCAATCACTGCCTACAGCAGGGGGCAGCAAAACAGTGCACTTAAAAATTGCCAATTAGGGCAATTCTACTTTTCCCCTTAAGGACAAACCAGAAGTGATCATCTTTAAATTACCCAGTTTATGTTAATTGAGCCCCAGGATAAGAAATTTACTGGAATAAATCCACCTTTCTCTTGGTATGATTAATGGAGCAATCTACTGGAAAGAGACAGAAGAGAAACCTGACATGAGTCATATGGAATGCTGCACTGGTTGGGAAATGTGGTCGGGTACTCCTAAACAAATCAGTGGCTGTGAAAAATAAAGCAGGAGAGAGAGAAGCCAATGCAGAAAAATGAGAGAGGCCATGAGTTGGTATTATTTTTATGCTAATTTTCTAAAATTTTCCCAATTTTATTTATTTAGTTGCATCGAGTCTTAGGATCTTTCTTGGCACAGGGCTCTGTGGTTGTGGCACATGGGCTTAGTTACTCTGCGGCCTATGGAATCTTAGTTCCCAGACCAGGGATGGAACTCTCAACCCATGCATTTGCAAGGTTAATTCTTAACTATTGGACCACAGGAAGTCCCCAGGAGCTGGTAATTATTGATGCCATGTAATGTCAGGACATGGAAGTTCTTTATATGATTACATCTATTTGGCATATGTTAGCAATTTTTGTAATCAAAAGACACCACATTAGAAAGAAGGTTTTCCCAGTGTGAGATGCAGCAGGGTTGATCGGTGTGAGTTGCCACTGTGTATCATGAATTGAGTAGATCCAAGACAGGCACTAACAGCAAACAGCATTTGCTTATTACATCGCTTTGGATCATTGTTGCTTAACCGTGTTATTATTTGTAATATGTGGTCTGAGATACTGAACACTTTCCTCCTAAAACCAGGAATAATTTATGTTATGGTGAAATTGTCTGTCCTGAAGGAACCATTTACAGTTAATTCAAAATATGAAGACGCTAGTATTTCTTTGAAATCCATACCCACGTGATGTGAATATCTTCCTGCAATGAGCCAGTACTTCCAGGAAAGATCTGCATCTTGAAAACATTGACCAAAAATGCATCAGCCATTTAAAGAACTGTGGCAATTTGGAACAAAGTTATACTGTTGCCCCCCACCCTCACTTTTTTTTGGCCACTTCTATTGGTCTTTCATTTATTTCCATCTTTGTTCTTTGTGTTCAGCCCTTCTTTTAAAAAGAAATCTTACACTTCACAGTGCATATATTCAAGTTTCAAAACTTACCTAGACCTGAGTTAGAAGAAAATAAATCCATGCCAAAAAAAAGAAAAAAAATAGAAAAGTTACAGTGTCATGACCTTCCAATGAGACTAGACTCTTTTGATTTGAGAGAATTCTGAGCTTTCTCCGTTGCCTAGCCAACTAGGAGGGTGATACTTCCTGGAATGACTGAAGTAGATAAGGTCTAAGGAGAGACACGGCTCTCTGCTAGATGGCAGAGGAAAGGAAGGAGTAAAAATTTCAGCACTTGCTGATGATAGGATATACAATACGCCAAAGTACTACCCACCTAAAGAGTAAGGGAGTGAAGAAGGTTAGACCTTTGGGGGTTGTGATCGAAAGGGGTGTGGTTGCCTCTTTCTCTGAGACCCGTAAGCTGGGAGGGATGATGACATCACTGACCGAATCCTTAGAGTTTCCTATTCCCATGCCTTGCTCCCCCAACACTCAAAGCTGACACCATCTCCATCCTGCCTCTCCCCACCATGGGCTCCATGCTCCTCTGCTGTGTGGTCTTTTGTCTCCTGGGAACAGGTGAGTCTGGAAAACACAGGGAATCCCTCTCTTGAATTTCCCAGTGGTTGAAGCTTCTCCCTTGAGACTGCGGCCGGAAAACCCTTCCTAGTCGATAGTTTCTGTCTTGTGTCCTCACAGGTTTCATGGATACTGGTGTTACCCAGACCCCAAGGAATAGGATCGCAAATACAGGAAAGAGCATTGTGCTCGAATGTTCTCAGACTAAGGACCATGAGTCTATGTACTGGTATCGACAAGACCCAGGACTGGGGCTCCGGCTGATCTACTTCTCCCTCGATGTCAACGATTACAACAAAGGAGAAGTCTCCCATGGGTACAATGTCTCTCGTAAGGAGAAGTTGAAATTCATCCTGTCCCTAGAGCCTGCCACCCAGCCAGACAGCCCTTTACTTCTGTGCAACCAGTATTTACACAGTGCTTCTTGGCCACCTGCTCTGTACACAGAAAGCCCAGTATGTTCCCTCAGAGGGGCACAGAGACTTCCTTGATGTGCGGTGTGGAATCCACAGAGATTGTTCTATGCTGTGTGAGCCTCCGTCTAAACTTAGGGCCACCTTAGGTCAGTATGCCTAGGCCATGGGACAACTCCTAAACCATGGGCTACACTGAACCTACCTCCCCTGCTTATTGACCCTCTTTATTTATTCTAGTGGGGCTAATCTAATCCTGTCCTCCTAGAAGAATGAACTTGAGTATCTGGGAACACCCATATGATTTTCCATAAAAGCATCTCTTATGAGCTCATTCACAATGGGGCTTTCAACGCTCCGTTGGCCTCTGTCTCCACCCACTTTGCAACATCCTTACCCATTCTGTTCCTCCTGAGGGCCCTTTACTCTGCCAACCCTTTTTTTATTTCATTTCTTCCATGCCTACTATTTACTTCTGTAGTTGACTACCTTTATACCAAGAACAAGACTTGTTTTCTAAAACTTCACTGCAAGTAAATTTAATCACCATTAAATCTGACGCAGAAGATGTTAAAGCACTGGAAAATGTGATCTATAAAAGTTATCTTTAATCTACTGCCTGACACATGGATCTCTGTTGAGATCGAGCTGTGGGAAGAAATAGACTTGCCTCATTTTCTGCATGTACTAAATTCAAGAATATTTGCTTACTGTCCAACACAGAGTCAAAGCGACAAGCTTGGAGATTCCCCCTTCTCTCAAGACATTGGTAAAAACCCTGACTGCCCCCAGGGAAGACTCTCCTAGGAGCCAGTGAATTCTAGACACAAAAATGCTTAATCAAGGACTGCCAAGAATAATGCAAACACCTGCCTGAGAATCAGGGTGAAGCCTTCCTTGTGGGCCTTGTCTTCTTAACTCATAACCCTCGGTTATTTCCACAGAAGAATCCACAGGACTTGATAACAGTTCAGACACAAAGAATCCAGTTTCTTTTATTTTCTACCTGTCCTAATTGGGGAAAAAGTCATAGTTCTTTTTTTCATTCTCCTTTATGAGGTCTATCTCATATGTTATCCCTTTTGAAAAGACAGTTTTCTGTGCATTTCTGTTCCCAGCTTTTCTACGCCAACTTCATCAGCAGTCTCATCTGTAATAATTTATCTTTATTTCATAAATCATAACTTTTCAATTTGTCTACTGATCATTTTTAGCAATAGATTTTCCTAGAATTTTCTTCTATGTTCTTTTTTCCTCGGTATAAATATATTCACGCTTAACCTTCCCGTGGGTTTCCCTAGTAGTTCAGACAGTAAAGAATCTGCTTGCAGTGTGGGAGACCTGAGTTCAATCCATGAGTCAGGAAGATCCCCTTGAGAAGGGAGTGGGTACCCACTCCAGTATTCTTGCCTGGAGAATCCCATGGACAGAGGAGCCTGGTGGGCTACAATCCATGGAGTTGCAAAGAGCTGGGCTTGACTGAACTAACACTGAACCTTCCCATCCGTGCTCATGGTGATTTCTTTCATAAGTTCCTAACTGGTAAATCCAACCTTCTACCGGACATTTCTAGCTGCATGCTCCGTAATTCAAACTCAAGTAATTTATTGCTGAATTTGTTGCCTCCCCACCCCTACCTGCATGCCTTCTGGCCCATAGGTCAGTGATTGGAACAATGCTTCTGAGTTCCTCTTTTCCACTAGCACTCACACTCCATCCATTGATAAATCGATGACTTTTATATTGCACATGGTCATAGATTTGGTTTCCTGGAAAACGGACATTGTAGGGAACATTAGTGTGCAGAAACGTTACCAGAAAGTGACTTATGGTCCACATGGATAGAAGAGAGAAGGATAAGTTGGGAAGTGGGGCTGTTTTGCAGCCTCAACAAAGGCCTTAAACTGCATCCACATGGAGTTGGGAAGCTGCATGGCCCTTAGACTCATCCAAAGTTGAGGTGAGGGGGCCAGGTCTTATACTCATTTCCAGAGCAGCCAAGTCATTGAAATGTTGGCCCTGAGAAAGGGCATGCCCTCTGGGGAGAGGTGCCTCTTTAGCCAAGGCAATCCACAGGAGGGTGTTCAGCCAGCAGCACTCCTAGCAGATGAGGGAGAATGTCCTTCATGCCTGAAGGGAGAGACAGAGACCATCACAGTCCCCGATACACATGTTTATCTGATTGAACTATTCCTTTCCTTCCTCATTGTTTCTATTCCATGCAGCCGCTTGTCACCTGTGACCTAAAAGAGATGCGGTGCCCTTCTCACAGCTCCATCAGCCTCTTACTGCCTCTGCTCTCCTTCAAGGTGGACATTCCCACCAGTCTGAGTCTGACATTCTTTACTTGGCACACAAAGCCTTTCATGAACAGGTCGCTGTCTAAAAATATAGCCAAGTCTTCCAAGTCCATTCCAGCGCTTTAGCGTCGAGCTCTCCTGAAGGCTTTGTGTTTCCTCCGGTGGCCAGGCTGAATTCCGCAGCTGCATCCTTGCCAGTGCTCTTTCCTGTACCTGCAATGAATGGTGACCGCTCGACCACCGGGCTCGCTCCTGAACATCCTTTATCTGAGCTCAGAGATTAGCTTCTCCACAAAGGCTTTCCTGACGCCTACAGAGAAGACTCAGCTCCTGTTCATTCCAAAAGCACCACAGTGAGTGTATTCTTTCATCCTTCTTTCTATACTCACTCTTCCCAAGACTCTATATTCTTTTGTTTCACAGTGATGTCCCTCCAGTTATGTATCTCTAGACTGAGTACAATGTTTGACTTGGTGAAGAAAAGATAGAAGAAAGAAAGGGACAGAGGGAGGAAAGGAAAATAGACTCAAGTATGTCTCAAGTAATTCTTCAGGACTTTCTTCCAAGTAACATGTCTTCTGAGTTCTGGTACACGTGTATTTATGACCTCCATAGCCCTCAACCTACACATCCTTTGAAGCACAATTATATAAAAAGACGAAGAAGACTGGAAAACAAGAGAAGCTGGACCAAATGTAGAGATATAGTCGTAACGAATGATTCCTGACCTAATGCGTTGAGGTGAGGGGCCAGGTCTTATACTCATTTCCAGAGCAGCCAAGTCATTGAAATGTTGGCCCTGAGAAAGGGCATGCCCTCTGGGGAGAGGTGCCTCTTTAGCCAAGGCAATCCACAGGAGGGTGTTCAGCCAGCAGCACTCCTAGCAGATGAGGGAGAATGTCCTTCATGCCTGAAGGGAGAGACAGAGACCATCACAGTCCCCGATACACATGTTTATCTGATTGAACTATTCCTTTCCTTCCTCATTGTTTCTATTCCATGCAGCCGCTTGTCACCTGTGACCTAAAAGAGATGCGGTGCCCTTCTCACAGCTCCATCAGCCTCTTACTGCCTCTGCTCTCCTTCAAGGTGGACATTCCCACCAGTCTGAGTCTGACATTCTTTACTTGGCACACAAAGCCTTTCATGAACAGGTCGCTGTCTAAAAATATAGCCAAGTCTTCCAAGTCCATTCCAGCGCTTTAGCGTCGAGCTCTCCTGAAGGCTTTGTGTTTCCTCCGGTGGCCAGGCTGAATTCGCAGCTGCATCCTTGCCAGTGCTCTTTCCTGTACCTGCAATGAATGGTGACCGCTCGACCACCGGGCTCGCTCCTGAACATCCTTTATCTGAGCTCAGAGATTAGCTTCTCCACAAAGGCTTTCCTGACGCCTACAGAGAAGACTCAGCTCCTGTTCATTCCAAAAGCACCACAGTGAGTGTATTCTTTCATCCTTCTTTCTATACTCACTCTTCCCAAGACTCTATATTCTTTTGTTTCACAGTGATGTCCCTCCAGTTATGTATCTCTAGCTGAGTACAATGTTTGACTTGGTGAAGAAAAGATAGAAGAAAGAAAGGGACAGAGGGAGGAAAGGAAAATAGACTCAAGTATGTCTCAAGTAATTCTTCAGGACTTTCTTCCAAGTAACATGTCTTCTGAGTTCTGGTACACGTGTATTTATGACCTCCATAGCCCTCAACCTACACATCCTTTGAAGCACAATTATATAAAAAGACGAAGAAGACTGGAAAACAAGAGAAGCTGGACCAAAAATGTAGAGAGATATATGTAACAAGTATCACGAATGATTCCTGATTCCTCAAGTGCTGACATTTAGAAATTCTCAGCAGCTGCTCCAGAGACTTTCCCAGGTGCCTGCTCAGTCGCTCAGTCCTGTCCAACTCTTTGCAACCCCATGGACGATAGGCCACCAGGCTCTTCTAGCCATGAAATCTTTCAGGCAAGAATACCGGAGTGGGTTGCCATGCCCTCCTCCAGGATATCTTCCTAACCCAGGGATCGAACCCATGTCTCCTGCATTGGCAGGCAGATTCTTTACCACTGAGCCACCTGGGAAGCCCCAGAGACTCCCCTTGCTATACCAGAAAGGTGAACCATTCATGAGTTATTCCTGAACTGGGAAACAAGGAAGTTGATGTTTTATCTCTGCCTTCAAGCACACCTTTATCTGAGTAGGACTTGAGCATCTCTCATATCTATTCCCAATTCAACTTCTACCCCTGTCATTCCTTCCTTTTTCTTTAATCATTTCTACTGTATGATGTAGACTTTACAGCCAGTCACTGCTGAGAGCTTGTTTATCAACTTATCACTTATCCAAAAATCTTCTCACGCTTAGAATAACTGAAAGCCTCTTCCTGTTTCTTTAAAATTCATCAGAAAGAATCCTCTCAAATCTTTAAGTATCAGTTCACCAATTCCATCTTATTTTCAGCAGGGGGCAGTAAAATTTCATTTATCTTTCTCTTCTTGGATACTTTATTAAAGATCAACTTCATAGGAAAAGCAAAGGCCAAATGTCACAATGATATGAATGATTACCCTTGTCTTAAAGGAGCCCCTAATGGAACAAGAATATTTCAGGGTCTGAGAAGTCATAGCTGCCATATTTCTTTAGGACATCTGAGAGTCAGAGTGAGCAGGAGCCTATAGGTGTTACATACGATATATAAAGACTGAAGAGAGGATTCTCAAATAGTTGTTTAGTTGCTAAGTCATGTCTGACTCTCTTGTGACTCCATGAACTGTAGCCCACCAGGCTCCTGTTCCATGGAATTCTCCAGGCAAGAATATCGGACTGGGTTGCAATTTCCTTCTCTGGAGGATTTTCCTGACTCAGGGATCAAACCCACATCTTCTGCATTGGCAGGGAGATTCTTTACCACTAAGCCACCTGGGAAGCCCTGATCCTCAAATAGCGGAGTCATGATAGTCAAAACCCAAAACTCCAGTTCAGTAGCCTCTATACAAGAAAATTATTAAATGTTAACTGTCTATTCTAGTGAACTGGGGCAAAGAGAACAGACAAAGAGAACAAGACCGTGGGATTAACTGCTATGATTCAAAATCAAAGCTAAACATTTTTCTTGAGATAAAATTTTAAAAAGAGAGGAGATGGAGAAAAGTGTTTTTAGAAACTGTTTACCGCAGCAGCACCCAGAATCTTTTAGCCAATATTGCCAAAGGCTGTACAGGGGAAAAAAATAAATAAACAACTGTGGATCTCAATTTTCTGTTCTGGGGCAATTGATGGTATAGTTGAAAGAAAGATGAACCTAGATAAAGTGGGTGAAATCTGAACACCAAATAGGGAGAAGTGAGACAGAGAACAGAGTGTGCTTATCACACAACAACCATGTACTTTCTGAGAACTCAGCGATTGCCAGTTACTGTTTTAAACCCTTCACATGTGTTATCTAGGGAGTTGCTTCGATTAATCCTCACAACGTGCTCTCCTGCACCCTGTCTGACTGAGCTACTCTGTTCACTGAATGTTCTTCTCTCTCTTTTGCAGACTTCAGTCCAATTCATCCTTCAGAACTCACCTCAAACATTCCTTCCTTTCCTAACCTCCCTAATTAGATCAAGTCCTCCTATTATAGACTTTCAGAGCTTTGGTGTCCTCATCTCTGTAGCTTGTAAAGCACGTGAGATTTAGTGTCTTCTAAAAAGAACAGAGACTTAAGTTAAGAGGCGAAGCATCTTAAGATATGGGGATGACAGAGGATGAGGTGGCTGGATGGCATCCCCACCTCAATGGGTAAGAGTTTGAGCAAGCTCTGGGAGATGGTGAAGGACAGGGAAGCCTGGCATGCTGCAGTCCATGGGTTGCAAAGAGTCGGACATGACTGAGTGACTGAACTGAACTGAAGCAAAGCATCTAGCCTGTTGTAGATGAGAGAGTGAACAAAAATATTAGTCCTTTGAAAGGGCAAGATGCATGGCAAGAGTAACATGGAGACTTACATTACCACATGTAAAAGAGACAACCAATGTGAATGTCCTGTAAGACTAAGGGAACTTACACGGGGGCTATTCCAAAACCTGGAGGGGTGGGACGGGGAAGGAGATGGGAGGGAGGTTCAGGTGGGAGGGGTAAAGGGGATTCCTATGACTGATTTCGGTTTATGCATAGCAGTAAGCACCAAAACTCTGTAAAAGTAAAATAAAAATAAATTATTATAAAAATATTAGTCCTTCGATGGGTAAAGGGATATATAGGACCCTACTCTATTGACAGGATGTGGGACCCAGACATACAGGGACTTTGACATCACAGCCTTGATGACTTCACTGATGGCCCGCCCCACTTCCCCAGAACTGGGGGCCGCCCTTCTTGCCCTAACTGCACCATGGCCTGCAGGCTCCTCTGCTATGGGGCCCTTTACCTGTTGGGTGCAGGTAAGTCATAGACACAGAGTTCTCTAAAATCAAAAAGGGATATTTTCCTCAGTCCTCAGTTTGCTTCTGGCTTCAGCATTAAGGTCCCATCTTGGACTCTGTTGCCAATTTCTGTCTTTTTCTTTCAGGCCTCACGCATGCTGATGTTTACCAGGACCCAAGACACCGTGTAATAGGAACAGGAAAGAAGATTACTCTGGAATGTTCTCAAACCATGGGCCATGACAATATGTACTGGTATCAGAAAGATCCAGGAAAGGAACTATAGCTGATCCATTATTCGTGCGGGTTAACACCACAGAGAAAGGGGAGCGACTTCTCCATCAAATGTCTCCAGAATAAGGAAAGACCGTTTCCTCACGCTAGAGACCACCAGCTCTTCACAGACGTCTAGCTACTTCTGCGCCAGCAGTGAATACACAGGCGAAGCATCTTAAGATATGGGGATGACAGAGGATGAGGTGGCTGGATGGCATCCCCACCTCAATGGGTAAGAGTTTGAGCAAGCTCTGGGAGATGGTGAAGGACAGGGAAGCCTGGCATGCTGCAGTCCATGGGTTGCAAAGAGTCGGACATGACTGAGTGACTGAACTGAACTGAAGCAAAGCATCTAGCCTGTTGTAGATGAGAGAGTGAACAAAAATATTAGTCCTTTGAAAGGGCAAGATGCATGGCAAGAGTAACATGGAGACTTACATTACCACATGTAAAAGAGACAACCAATGTGAATGTCCTGTAAGACTAAGGGAACTTACACGGGGGCTATTCCAAAACCTGGAGGGGTGGGACGGGGAAGGAGATGGGAGGGAGGTTCAGGTGGGAGGGGTAAAGGGGATTCCTATGACTGATTTCGGTTTATGCATAGCAGTAAGCACCAAAACTCTGTAAAAGTAAAATAAAAATAAATTATTATAAAAATATTAGTCCTTCGATGGGTAAAGGGATATATAGGACCCTACTCTATTGACAGGATGTGGGACCCAGACATACAGGGACTTTGACATCACAGCCTTGATGACTTCACTGATGGCCCGCCCCACTTCCCCAGAACTGGGGGCCGCCCTTCTTGCCCTAACTGCACCATGGCCTGCAGGCTCCTCTGCTATGGGGCCCTTTACCTGTTGGGTGCAGGTAAGTCATAGACACAGAGTTCTCTAAAATCAAAAAGGGATATTTTCCTCAGTCCTCAGTTTGCTTCTGGCTTCAGCATTAAGGTCCCATCTTGGACTCTGTTGCCAATTTCTGTCTTTTTCTTTCAGGCCTCACGCATGCTGATGTTTACCAGGACCCAAGACACCGTGTAATAGGAACAGGAAAGAAGATTACTCTGGAATGTTCTCAAACCATGGGCCATGACAATATGTACTGGTATCAGAAAGATCCAGGAAAGGAACTATAGCTGATCCATTATTCGTACGGGGTTAACACCACAGAGAAAGGGGAGCGCACTTCTCCATCAAATGTCTCCAGAATAAGGAAAGACCGTTTCCCCCTCACGCTAGAGACCACCAGCTCTTCACAGACGTCTAGCTACTTCTGCGCCAGCAGTGAATACACAGCCCTACACAGGCACCTCCAGACTGCACAAAAAAGGGAGTCACAAAAGGGAGGAAGCCCCCACCCGCCTGAAGCTCACCCCAAGCCACAGACACTACTGTGAATCTCCCCAGATGCCACACCCCTTAGGGTGCCGGCGTGTGGTCGGCGCAACAGTCTGGGCAGAAAGCCATCCCTGGGTCAGCGTCTGTCAAGCTGGGGAAGGGCCAGTCAGTCAGGACTGACGTCTCCCCTGCATCTGACGGCACAGCCCAGTGAAACTTGAACAAGCTGTGTCCCTCAAGACAAGTGAGCTGTTATTTGACTGTTGCCTCATAGAGACCTACCTGCAAGGGAGCCTTTGCTAGCTAAGAAACAGGAAAAGGTTCCGTTGGTTTTTCCCGCAGACTGTCTCTGGTTAACGGTTCCTTCCTCACGTAAGACTTGTTTCTTCATACAAGTCAAGTTTCTTCTCAAGAGCGTCTCAAAGTCCTTTTCCTTTCCCAAGCTCATTCACCCTTCTCACAGCTTCAGGTCCTTCTTCGTGATTTTGAACTTGAAATGATAGAAGGATCTGAACGGATTCTTTCCACTATTCTGTGTGCTCTATCACTCAGTTGTATCTGACGTTTTGCGACCCTGTGGACCATAGCCCACCTGGCTCCTCTGTCCATGCAATTCTCCAGGCAAGAATACTGGAGTGGGTGGCCGTTTCCTCCTCCAGGGAATCTTCTGGATCCAGGACTCCAACCGATGTCTCTGGCATCTCTTGCATTGACAGGTGGATTCTGAGACACCTGGGAATTCTACTCTACCTCTAAATTAACGGAATGTTAACAAAATCTACATGAGACGTAAGGAACGGAAATAGTGCTTACAAAGAAAACCCTGCAATATCTTTTCTTTGTTTAGCCCTGGATTTCTTCAGAGACTGCCCTGACCACTGGGAAGCCGCTCCACAGGTCAATGCTTCTTCTTACTTGGATGCTTCAAACTTCAGGTGCTGCAGCAACCAGAGAGAGGTGCACAGAATAAAGGCAGAAAGGAAAATTCTTCACGCTAGAGACCACCAGCTCTTCACAGACGTCTAGCTACTTCTGCGCCAGCAGTGAATACACAGCCCTACACAGGCACCTCCAGACTGCACAAAAAAGGGAGTCACAAAAGGGAGGAAGCTCACCCCAAGCCACAGACACTACTGTGAATCTCCCCAGATGCCACACCCCTTAGGGTGCCGGCGTGTGGTCGGCGCAACAGTCTGGGCAGAAAGCCATCCCTGGGTCAGCGTCTGTCAAGCTGGGGAAGGGCCAGTCAGTCAGGACTGACGTCTCCCCTGCATCTGATGGCACAGCCCAGTGAAACTTGAACAAGCTGTGTCCCTCAAGACAAGTGAGCTGTTATTTGACTGTTGCCTCATAGAGACCTACCTGCAAGGGAGCCTTTGCTAGCTAAGAAACAGGAAAAGGTTCCGTTGGTTTTTCCCGCAGACTGTCTCTGGTTAACGGTTCCTTCCTCACGTAAGACTTGTTTCTTCATACAAGTCAAGTTTCTTCTCAAGAGCGTCTCAAAGTCCTTTTCCTTTCCCAAGCTCATTCACCCTTCTCACAGCTTCAGGTCCTTCTTCGTGATTTTGAACTTGAAATGATAGAAGGATCTGAACGGATTCTTTCCACTATTCTGTGTGCTCTATCACTCAGTTGTATCTGACGTTTTGCGACCCTGTGGACCATAGCCCACCTGGCTCCTCTGTCCATGCAATTCTCCAGGCAAGAATACTGGAGTGGGTGGCCGTTTCCTCCTCCAGGGAATCTTCTGGATCCAGGACTCCAACCGATGTCTCTGGCATCTCTTGCATTGACAGGTGGATTCTGAGACACCTGGGAATTCTACTCTACCTCTAAATTAACGGAATGTTAACAAAATCTACATGAGACGTAAGGAACGGAAATAGTGCTTACAAAGAAAACCCTGCAATATCTTTTCTTTGTTTAGCCCTGGATTTCTTCAGAGACTGCCCTGACCACTGGGAAGCCGCTCCACAGGTCAATGCTTCTTCTTACTTGGATGCTTCAAACTTCAGGTGCTGCAGCAACCAGAGAGAGGTGCACAGAATAAAGGCAGAAAGATCAGCAATTAAGTTTCAGACTGGGTCAGGGGGCCAGCCGTCTCTTGGACTGAGTCCAGAGTGTATTTATTGTTTGAGATTATACAAATGAGAACCTAGGAAGTAAATAGTCATCAAAGAACAGCTGACCAGTAAGCACGTACACTTCAAGGTTAGCATAATCTAATATATTGTTTTTGAACCAGGCAAGTCTCAGAATCAAGGAACATGTTGACTTCAAGGAGGTCACGTGAGCACCATATCACTGGAAGTCAGCCTTCTGACTCGGTTCCAAACCCAGCCTGCCTACGTTCGTGCGTCTGGGTATGTTCACAGAGTCCTCCCATTCACTCACATATTCTGTTGATTATAAGACTTTCTATGATTAAAAGGAAAAGCAATAATAAGGATTGTTTCTTAGAAGCATAACAAGTTTCTTAAGTACAAGGTAGGAAAGCACTTGAAGACCATAACATACTGATGGTCTCTTGGGTCTCAAGGGAACAGCGTTCCCTTTAAACCCTGCACTTAGGGATGTTGATCTTTATCCACAAGGGACGAGACTTTGAATAAAATTGTTGTTACTCAGGCAGTGAACAAAAATGCAGCTGACAGTTAGGGACAAATAAAACTGTCCCTTTCTATCATGCCTAAGAGGTCTTTCAAGCTGTGCAAAGCCTTCACCTTTTTGAAGTTGTGAAAGAGGAAGGTGTGGCCTCTGGCAGGGAAGTATATGCAACATGTTGGTTTCAGAGACTAAATTTATCCCAGGGGCAGCTAACCTTCTTCAGCTGATGCGACCATGAGCAACAGGCTCCTCTGCTGGGTTGTCCT
Source organism: Tragulus kanchil (assembly GCA_022376925.1). Taxonomy (NCBI): domain Eukaryota; kingdom Metazoa; phylum Chordata; class Mammalia; order Artiodactyla; family Tragulidae; genus Tragulus; species Tragulus kanchil. The sequence continues at coordinate 15,827,843 of JAIOJX010000030.1, read as the reverse complement.
TTTTCTCCTCAAAGTAGGTGAGTCCTGGGAACAGATGAGGACCTGCTCACCTCGTGACAGGCCAGTGAATCCGAGAGATGAGGTGTTGATGCAAGGCAAATGGCTGCATTCGGAAAGCCAGCTGACTGAGAAGATGGCAGGCTAGCACCTCAAAATAATTATCTTGTGGGGTCTGGATGACCAGGGAGAAAGAAGCAAGGAGGAACTTAAGTCAGAAGACAGAATCGAGAGGGAGAGGCAGTGGGGAAGCAAAGTGAAAGGGTCTTCAGTTTTACAAAACATTTCCAAAGGAACGGCCGGCCTTTAGAAGGGATGTGTTCATCTCTTCACGGGCAGGCAGGGTCAGATTATCTTTCCATGAGCTGAACAAAGGCACTTTAGTTCACAATCAAGCAGAAAGGCAGAGTCCTTATAAGCAAGCCATTATGTATGATTATAACAACAAAAACAATGAAAAGCAAGTCAAAAAAAAAAAAACGTTTCCAGCATGGAGTCAGAATTGGCCTCTTCTTTGCCACGGAATTGCTGTCACTGGCTACCCAGGCTCCTGCTACAAAACACCCGCTCAGGACAGCAGCCCTGGACTCCCCTCCCCAGCGGCCTCTATGTCATCTCTGCTTTATCTCCTACAGAGCTAAAGGATGCCGTCACACAGGTCCCAAGACACAGGATCGTGAAGGCAGAGATAGAATTCAGTCTACAGTGTTCGCAGAATATGAGTCATTATGCAATGTACTGGTATCGCCAAGACCCAGGGTCGGGACTCCAGCTGATCTATTACTCAACGAGTCCTGGCACCACTGAGAGAGGAGATGTCCCTGAGGGGTATAATGCCACTCGAGATACGTTGGAAGACCATAACATACTGATGGTCTCTTGTGTCTCAAGGGAACCGCGTTCCCTTTAAACCCTGCACTTAGGGATGTTGATCTTTATCCACAAGGGACGAGACTTTGAATAAAATTGTTGTTACTCAGGCAGTGAACAAAAATGCAGCTGACAGTTAGGGACAAATAAAACTGTCCCTTTCTATCATGCCTAAGAGGTCTTTCAAGCTGTGCAAAGCCTTCACCTTTTTGAAGTTGTGAAAGAGGAAGGTGTGGCCTCTGGCAGGGAAGTATATGCAACATGTTGGTTTCAGAGACTAAATTTATCCCAGGGGCAGCTAACCTTCTTCAGCTGATGCGACCATGAGCAACAGGCTCCTCTGCTGGGTTGTCCTTTTTCTCCTCAAAGTAGGTGAGTCCTGGGAACAGATGAGGACCTGCTCACCTCGTGACAGGCCAGTGAATCCGAGAGATGAGGTGTTGATGCAAGGCAAATGGCTGCATTCGGAAAGCCAGCTGACTGAGAAGATGGCAGGCTAGCACCTCAAAATAATTATCTTGTGGGGTCTGGATGACCAGGGAGAAAGAAGCAAGGAGGAACTTAAGTCAGAAGACAGAATCGAGAGGGAGAGGCAGTGGGGAAGCAAAGTGAAAGGGTCTTCAGTTTTACAAAACATTTCCAAAGGAACGGCCGGCCTTTAGAAGGGATGTGTTCATCTCTTCACGGGCAGGCAGGGTCAGATTATCTTTCCATGAGCTGAACAAAGGCACTTTAGTTCACAATCAAGCAGAAAGGCAGAGTCCTTATAAGCAAGCCATTATGTATGATTATAACAACAAAAACAATGAAAAGCAAGTCAAAAAAAAAAAAACGTTTCCAGCATGGAGTCAGAATTGGCCTCTTCTTTGCCACGGAATTGCTGTCACTGGCTACCCAGGCTCCTGCTACAAAACACCCGCTCAGGACAGCAGCCCTGGACTCCCCTCCCCAGCGGCCTCTATGTCATCTCTGCTTTATCTCCTACAGAGCTAAAGGATGCCGCCGTCACACAGGTCCCAAGACACAGGATCGTGAAGGCAGAGATAGAATTCAGTCTACAGTGTTCGCAGAATATGAGTCATTATGCAATGTACTGGTATCGCCAAGACCCAGGGTCGGGACTCCAGCTGATCTATTACTCAACGAGTCCTGGCACCACTGAGAGAGGAGATGTCCCTGAGGGGTATAATGCCACTCGAGATACGTTGGATCGTTTCGCCCTGACCCTGAAGTCTGCCAGCCCCAGCCAGACATCTGTGTACTTCTGTGCCAGTAGTGAATCCACAGTGCCACACAGCTGCTTCCTGTCAGCACAAAAAGAGAAACGGACCGAGGAGCGAGGGGACACTGTCCTCAAGATCCTTGACTCCAGCTAGACATTTTTTCAAATCTTGTACCACAGCCCTGCCTGACCTCACTGTTCTTTTCTTCCCTCTTTCCCTGTTCGTTCCTCTGACACCCTCCCTGTTGTCACCAGAATCTTCACATCTGCTTGATGTTCCAGTTGATCAGAGGCTATTAACCCACTGTGAACATTTTATAAGACAGACTTCAACTTTCAGATTCAGATGCAAGAAAATTTTGAAGAAATTAAATTCTGTTCAAGGAAGAAAACAAGCCCCCCAGATTTGCAAAAATCTTCAACAATTCTTCAGTGACTTTCCCAATGAGATTCAGTCTCTCATGTTGAATAAAAGAATAGGCAAGGGGCTTCCCTGGTGGTCCAGTGGGTGAGGACACCGCCTTGCAGTGCAAGAGGCGCCAGTTCAATCCCTGGCCTGGGAAGATCCCACGTGCCTTGGAGCGGCTGGACCCATGTGTCCAATTACCGAGCCGGAGCTCTGGAATGCATGTGCCCAGAGCCGGTGCTCTGTGACAACAGAGGCCGCCGTGATGGGAGGCCCACACGGGCCAAAGAACAAAGACGGATGAAAATAGATAAATGAAATACCAATAGAAGTGACCCAACCGCCCCGCTCCCTCTCCAACCCGCCACCGCCCCCCCCACAAAAAAAAAGAATAGGCAGGGTGTTGGGATGACCTCAGATAGGAAATGGACTTCCCTGGTGGTCAAGAATTGTTGCAAGGAGGAAACCAATTCTGACCTCATGATGGAGCTGTTTCTTTGGCTTGCCTTTTGCTGCTTTTGTTCTTATAATCTTACAGACTGGCCTGCTTCAGAGAATCCTACCCCTCTACGAATAGCAAGAAGGGGAAAATGAACACGTCCTCTGCCTGAGGCTTGCCTTTTGAGATGTTTGCAAGATTGATGGCCTTTTTACTTTGCTTCCTCCCCACCCCCACCCCATCTCTGATTTATAAAATAACCTGGCATCCAGACCCCCATAAGATGGCTATTTTGAGGCGCTAACCCGCTGTCATCTTGGTCAGCTCGTTCCTTGATTAAGGTCTCCTCCTTGCGGCAACAGTTCATCTCTCGGATCCAGGATTCATTGACCTGTCATGCAGCAAGTAGAGTGAGCATGGACTTGGTAACAGAATCTACCTGAAATGCAGAAGACTCGGGTTTGATCCCTGGGTCAGGAAGATCCCTTAGAGGAGGACATGGCAACCCACTCCAGTAATCTTGCTTGGAGAATCCGATAAACACGGGAGCCTAATGGGCTGCAGCCATGGGTTCGCAAAGCATCAGACGCGACCAAAGTGACTTAGCACACACAGCCATGGAATGGCCTCTGTGTGAATAAGAGGACGCAGAGCGTAGTGAAAAGTTTTCAGATAATGTGTGGATTTAGGATCACCCAGAGGCAGGAAAAACTTCCTGTGTGTCAGAGAGGGAGGAGTGCAAGGTAAAAAAGAAAATGAAACAGGTGTGTCTTCAGGGATTTACTAAGGAGCAGCCCTTTAAGTTGACTGTGTGTTTTCATGATAACCAACTGTCCATGCCCTGGTCCTTGGAGTCTGTGACAATGTTACCTTAAAGGAAAAACGAGAATTAGATGTGTAGATATGGCTAAATTTGCTAATCAGTTGAGCTAGGGAGTCACCTGGATTATCAGATGGACCCAACATAGGTCCTTAAACACGGCTGGCTGGCGTCAGAGTGCTGGGAGAAGGATCCCACCTGCTGTTGCTGGCTTTGAAGATGGACAAAGAGGGCTAAGGGATGTGGGTGGTCTCTAGGAACTGCAAAAAGACCAACAGATTCTCCCCTCAAGCACCCAGAAAGGCACATGGCTGTGTACACTTTGATTTCAATCCAATGAGACCCGTGTCAAGCTTCTAACCTGTGGTAAGGATAGTTCATCTGTTCTTTTAAGCCACTGAGTCCAGACGGTTTTGTAACAGCAAAGAGCGAAGCCTGGCCCCGTGTTGGATCTCCTTCTTCGGCTTCGGTTGTTTGTTGCTCTTATTATCATTGTACACAATGGCCTGCCTCGGGGAACTCTGCCCCTCTGCCAGAATGTTGAACTAAAGCACTTTTGTTCAGCTCGCAGGGAGACCATCTGACTCTGCCCACCGTCACGCTATGAACTTTTAGTGTTGGTGATTGTGTTTGTTTTCTATTGCTTCTGTGGCAAGTTACCACACACTCAATGGCTTAAAACAACACAACTTTGTTATCCTATAGTTCTGAAGGTCAGAAGTCCAACTTGGGTCTCACTCAGAGACAATCAATCTATTGGCCAGGTTCCATTACTTTCTGAAGGCTTTCTTGGCTTTGTGGCTCCCTTCTTCCAGCTTCAAAGTCAGCAGCATTCAGTCTCTCTGACTCTTCTTGCAGACGTGCATCTTCCTCTAAACACAGCAGGGAAAGGTTCTAGGCTATTAAGGACCCGTGTGATTCGGTTGAGCCCAGCCACATAATCCCGTGTGCTGTCCAGAACTCAAGACCAGCCGATTAGCAACCTTAGTTGCATCTACAACCTTAATTCCCTTTGCAGTCTAAACTTTCTCTGAATGTAGGTATTAGACTTGAACTCATCTTTAATGACCCATTACTCTGCCAACGTGCTGGGGGTCCAGAAGATCCCCGTGTTTTCATGATAACCAACTGTCCATGCCCTGGTCCTTGGAGTCTGTGACAATGTTACCTTAAAGGAAAAACGAGAATTAGATGTGTAGATATGGCTAAATTTGCTAATCAGTTGAGCTAGGGAGTCACCTGGATTATCAGATGGACCCAACATAGGTCCTTAAACACGGCTGGCTGGCGTCAGAGTGCTGGGAGAAGGATCCCACCTGCTGTTGCTGGCTTTGAAGATGGACAAAGAGGGCTAAGGGATGTGGGTGGTCTCTAGGAACTGCAAAAAGACCAACAGATTCTCCCCTCAAGCACCCAGAAAGGCACATGGCTGTGTACACTTTGATTTCAATCCAATGAGACCCGTGTCAAGCTTCTAACCTGTGGTAAGGATAGTTCATCTGTTCTTTTAAGCCACTGAGTCCAGACGGTTTTGTAACAGCAAAGAGCGAAGCCTGGCCCCGTGTTGGATCTCCTTCTTCGGCTTCGGTTGTTTGTTGCTCTTATTATCATTGTACACAATGGCCTGCCTCGGGGAACTCTGCCCCTCTGCCAGAATGTTGAACTAAAGCACTTTTGTTCAGCTCGCCGGGAGACCATCTGACTCTGCCCACCGTCACGCTATGAACTTTTAGTGTTGGTGATTGTGTTTGTTTTCTATTGCTTCTGTGGCAAGTTACCACACACTCAATGGCTTAAAACAACACAACTTTGTTATCCTATAGTTCTGAAGGTCAGAAGTCCAACTTGGGTCTCACTCAGAGACAATCAATCTATTGGCCAGGTTCCATTACTTTCTGAAGGCTTTCTTGGCTTTGTGGCTCCCTTCTTCCAGCTTCAAAGTCAGCAGCATTCAGTCTCTCTGACTCTTCTTGCAGACGTGCATCTTCCTCTAAACACAGCAGGGAAAGGTTCTAGGCTATTAAGGACCCGTGTGATTCGGTTGAGCCCAGCCACATAATCCCGTGTGCTGTCCAGAACTCAAGACCAGCCGATTAGCAACCTTAGTTGCATCTACAACCTTAATTCCCTTTTGCAGTCTAAACTTTCTCTGAATGTAGGTATTAGACTTGAACTCATCTTTAATGACCCATTACTCTGCCAACGTGCTGGGGGGGTCCAGAAGATCCCCTGGAGAAGGGATAGGCTAACCTCGCCAATATTCTTGGGCTTCCCTAGTGACTCAGACAGTACAGAATCTGCCTGCAATGCGGGAGACCTGGGTTCAATCCCAGGTTGAAAAGATCTCCTGGAGGAGGGCATGGCAACCCACTCCAGTATTCTCGCCTGGAGAATCCCCATGGACAGGGGAGCCTGGCGGGCTGCAGTCCATGAGGTCACAAAGAGTTGGACATGGCTGACCAAGTAAGCACACACATACGCCTTCTGCCTACTGCAGTGTTATTCCACTAGAGGGCACAAAATGTTCCTTAATATACAGTTAACATTTCAGGCATTGATAAAGGGTTGGAAAAATTGAATACTATATCACCAATTAAAAGAAAACTCAAATAAGATCATGTACAGAATAGAGAACTAATGAGAACATACTGTATAGCCCAGGGAAATCCTTACTTAATGCACTGTGGTGACCTGAATGGGAAGGAAGTTCAAAAGGGAAGAATCGTATGTATACATCTGGCTGATTCACTTTGCTCCTCAGCAGAAGGTAACACAATAGTGTAAAGCAACGATACTCTGATAAAGTTAATTTAAAAAATAAAACTCTATACAAATATCCCTCATGAGTTTTTTTGAAGGTTAATCATATAGTAAAGAAAAATATACAAGATAGAGTGACTTCCTCAGAATCAAAAATAGCTTGAGCACAAGTGAAACATGATTTGAAGGATAGTGAAATTTCTGTAGTTTGTGTCTGCACTCAGGATCACCCGAGGGAAAAATATTGCTGTACATTTATAGGGACAAATGTGTTCTACTTGCAGGGATTCCTCAACTGGGGATGAGGAAGAGATGGTTCCTCACTTGGGTAGAGGCGGGCATAATGACTTACTGAAAATGGCCAGTGCAGAGCAAAAGGTATTACATTAAAGTACAAAAGATGGAGGGGCCATTTCAGAGCCCCTGAACATCTCAAGGATTCTGTTTTCTTCTCAGTCCTTTTGTTAGGCACACAGGAGACTGGTCCACACCAGGAAGATGGCGTTCCCAAAGCTCTTGAGGGTGGTGGCCTTGGGAAGGAGTGATCAGAGGGAAGGTCCTGAGAAAGAAGGGTGAGGAGGTACAGGAACCCATTCCTAGTAAAAGAATTTCGGGGACTCAGGGCACAGAGTTCCCCTGGTGGTCCAACGGCTAAGAATTCACCCTGCAACTGGGGGGATGCCAGTTCGATCTCTTGTCTGGGAAGATCCCCCATGGCACTGGGCCATTAAGCCTGTGCACCATGACTACTGACACCTATGTGCCCCTAGAGCCATGCTCCACAGCAAGATGAGCCGCCTCAATGAGAAACCAGTGCACGGCAACAAAGACCCAGCACAGCCAAAAATCAATACATATTTTTTAAAAAGGAATGACACAGAAATATTTTAAAAAAGGAAGACTCCTCCTTAGACCAGAATTAATGCCATGGCAGCAACTGCATCTCTCCCATTCTCGTGGACTATGGACTTTTGAATCTGAACCTTTGCCACGAAGGGAACTGGGGGACAAGAAAGCTATCTCTGAGATTTGAAATGAGAACCCACTTCTTTCCTAGAGATGATACTAATCCAGCAAAGCTCTAGCGGTGGCTGCAGCATTTAGGAGAATGGGGCAATGTCCTCCCTTCTCCTTCTCCTCCTGCCCTGTTCCAGCAAAGCGAGAGAAAACTCAAAGGTACTTAATGTAGGGAGATACCTTCAGCAACTCCAAGAAAGTCACCTCAATGCAGGAAGGACATTGTGTCCCAGGGAAGTCAGTGACTAGAAGAGTGAAGAAGAAACTATGACACTCCCGTTATAGGCAGAGCTCCTCATGACTTCAGTCCATAGCAGAAAATCCAGCCTGGAAGTACAATATCAGGCAACAGAACCCTTCCATGCCAGATCAGCCTCAAAGGAGGGCAAGGAACACGACAGTGACCACAAGCCTTCCCAGTTCACATAGGCCAAGACCAATTGCCTGTACTACCATTCAGCCTTCGAAGGAAAAGGGAGTGGCTTCTCTCCTGGAAATGAGGGTCAAGTAGCTACAGAGAGACATCACAGAAACCAACGAGGGCCCCCTGGCTGGCAGAGCCTGAGTGACGCCACCATGGGCCCCGGGCTCCTGAGCTGTGTGCTGCTTTGTCTCATGGGAGCAGGTGAGTCCCAGAATCCATAGGCAAGCCTTGGCCATAGCTTGCAGGTTTTTGCTCAAGTCCTTCTCTAAAGGCTGCAATGTCAGGTGCCTCCTTAGCTCTCTCTGTATCTCCTTCCTCCACAGGCCCTCTGGAAGCCGATGTGATCCAGAACCCAAGACACTGCATCACAAAGACCAGAAAGAGGGTGACGTTGACTTGTTCTCAGAATATGAACCACGATGCGATGTACTGGTATCGACAAGACCCAGGGCGGGGTCCAAGGCTGATCTACTTTTCAAGGAATGTTGGGTTTGCTGACAAGGGAGACATTCCTAATGGATACACTGCCTCTCGAGAAAAGAAACCAAACTTCCCCCTGACCTTGGAATCAGCCGACACCAATCAGACCTCCTTGTACCTCTGTGCCAGCAGTTTATCCACAGCGCGGCACAGCCAGCTGCTCTCTGCACAAAAAAAGCAACCACGAGCTGGAGGAGGCGCCTCCTTTGGGAGGCCCCACTCAGCCAAGAGGACACACTTCCCCACCACCAGTGCTCCCCAGGAGTCCTCCCCTGCCTCCCCAGCTCTAGGGACTGTGAGCAAGGCAGAGCTGCTGCAGCATGCCCTCCTCTTACTTCTGGTACCCACGAGCTCTCCAAAGTGCGGGCAGGACACACTCCCTGTCTGACGTCTAGCACCCGGGAGAAAGAAGTCCTTTCCTAGAAAAGGAACTCTATGCATACGGCAGTCCTTCCTCTTTACTCAGCTTCACTGTTGCCCAGACTGAAGATTTGATTTTCAATGCAATCACTCAACAAAATTTCATCCCTCCTTCCATCCTTCCAGGTCCTATTCCTGGAAGCTTGGTCACTTGGTAAGAAGAACCTATCTGAGTTGTTGACTAAATCTACTATCTCCCATTTTCTTCATTTCTGCAAATGGTCTGCCATCCAGCCGAATGCACAAGCCAGAGAGGTAGGAGTCGTCCTCACCTTCTCAAACATACTCTCCTTCCACACCCAATCCATCACTATCGCCGGCTCACTTCTCAGTATTAAATTCCTTGCAAGTTTTACTGATTTTTCTAACCTCAATGATAACTGTGATCTGAAAATGTTGTTTCCCACCACCTTCCAATATGCTCCCTGCCCCCACCCACAAACCATACAAGCCCATCAGTGTTTTTCATGTACCTAAAGTCACAAGTTTATGGTAGTTCACAAGTCTCTCGACACCCTCCAAGATGCCATCTTCGCACCTGTCTACCTTTCTAACTGGAAAAGGAAATGGCAACCCACTCCAGTATTCTTGCCTGAGAAGCCCTATGGACAGAGGAGCCTGCTAGGCTACAGTCCATGGGGTCATAAGAGTTAGACATGACTGAGTGACTAAACCACCACCTTCCTAATGGAATCGTCCTCTTTCCTTCAGTTACCACACCTGTTTTCCATTCAAGGACACATGTCTACCTCCCTCAGGTCCCCAAATACATTCTACTCTGATTCATTCCTGGGTCTTCACCAATAATATTCAGTCTCCCAGAGCACACTTCCTCTCTACCTGGACACCTAACTGCTGATTTCTTCACATACCAATTCAGAAGTTGTTTCCTCCAGGAAGATTTCCTCGAATCCCTGAGGAGGTCGGTGCCTCTGCTATAGCTCTAAGGACAGCCTGACCTGTGGTTCTTGGAGCAATTAACACACTTCATTGTTTGCTATTTAAAATGTGCATGAATAGGGGTCTAAGTCAATGAGAGCAGGAGCTGTGCCTGTACCGGTTACTTTTTTTCTCCCCATATTTACCAGAGTGCCTTTTAAGAGTCAGGTAAAATGCCTAAAGGAATTGATCTTCCCTTAGATCATCTTCCCAAAGTCTTTCTGACTTGTCCAGGATCTAAGCCCCCTGCAAAGTCCTCTCCCACACCTCCCTGGGAGAGATTATAGACTGACTCCCTGGTAACTGGGTCTCATTTCACAAACTCCAGAGCTAACACAGATACCCTGCTGTGAACTCACCTTCCATGAACACTGGGGCTTCTCTGCTTGTGCAGCTCTTTGTCTCCTTGGAATAGACAGTTTTGAAGCACAGATCGAATGCCTTGACCTTGGTTTGCCAAACTCCTACATTAAACCTGTCTCTGGTGGTTGTGCATTGGCTCTCTCCTGAGCTCTCTCTCCCGATACCAGCTTTATCTCTCATAGCCATGGGTGCTGATGTCCTGGAAAGTCGGTGACTCTATGGTGTAACCAAAATATGTACTGTAACTCATATGTGATGATCCAGACAAGAGCCAGGAATAGGGTTTTCACTAACTTATTGCTCACTTGTTGCAAGGAGTACCAACAATGGGAGCCTCTGAGAGATTCGTGTCTTTTAAAATAAGACTGAGCATTTCCCACAAGCTACAGATGTCCAGCCCCTCTCAGACACTTCTCTCAGTGGTTAACCCACGACCCTGCACACCCACTTCCTCTCTGAACAGAAAGGGGGTACAAGGGAAAGGTAATTGCCTCCCTAGGTCCTGCCCTTATGGGTGAAGCTACCACCCACAGAAGCTTGTAGAAGCTTTTCTCAACCCCCTACCCAGGCAACATTTTGCACTCCAGGGCCCCGGTCAGTAGGAATCTCTCCCAGGTCACATAAAGGACAACACCTTTAGGTGAGTCTCATGGTCCCTTTTTCCATTCTTCTCTTCTGCTGTTTCAATAGCCCCCCTCTACCCAGACCCTTTGACAGATGTCACTAACATCTCTCCAGCTTTCCCCACACCACCTGCTGCAGGGTGCATCATTGTCCCTGACACACATGGTCTTCAAGGACTCTCCCCAGGGACCCTGAGGCTGGTGTCCTTGTAAGAGAACAACATTAGGACACAGAAACATGCACGGAGGGAAGACAACATGAGGAAAGGGAGAAGACAGCCACCAACCATCCAAGGAGAGAAGCCTCAGGAGAAACCAACACACCAACACATTTGGTCTTGAACTTCTAGCTTTCAGATTAGTGAGAAAATACATTTGTGTTAAGTCACCCTTCTATGGAACTTTATTATGGCAGCTCTAGCAAATTGAGAGCTCAACCCATAAGCACGTGTTGCCTAGCACATACTGAATTCTAGACCCAGAGAAACAGAATAGTGCTCAGGCTAAGCTACGTTGTGCAAGCACTCTAGGTCAAATGAACCACAGTCACCAGTCACCAGATGGGGAGAACACTCCAGAAATTCAGGTTCCCAGATCAAGCCAAGGGCCAACCTCTTAAGCAGGTCCTTCTACAAATCAGACAGACTATGTTAACTTTTTATACACACACACACACACACACCTCCACGAAGAAAAGGGCTGACTTTCACTTTAGCACCACCAAATTCTCTAAAATCTAGAGGGTGGCTGAGGAACCATGAGCGTGGGCGGGACCCTGACTTTATAGCCCGTCCTCCTATAGCCTGGGCCTGGGACAGGATCATCTTGCCTTGAACCTGCCATGGGAGTCAGACTCCTCTGTGCCTTTTGCTTCCTGGGAGTAGGTGAGTCCTGAGAGTTGGTGGCAAACCCCTGTCCCAATATCTCTAGACCCTGGCTATGAGTTTTTCCCCTCATCAAGCCTCCTGTGTGTGCATGTGAGCTCAGTCATGTCTGACTCTTTGCGATTGCAAGGACTGTACCTCACCAGGCTCCTCTCTCCATGGAATTTTCCAGGCAAGAATACTGGAGCAGGTATTCTCCATGCCCTCCTCCAGGGAATCTTTCCGACCCAGGGGTCAAACCCAGGGTCTCCTGTGTCTCCTGCATCGGCAGGCAGGTTCTTGACCTCTCCAACACCTGGGAAGCCTCCTAGTGGCCTCTTTTTTCACCTCCTCCACCCTTCTTTCACAGGCCTCGCAGATGCAAATGTAACCCAAACTCCAAGATATCTAGTCAAAAGGATAGGAGAGAAAGTTGTGATAGAATGCATACAGAGCATGAATTATGACGGAATGTTCTGGTACCGACAAGACACAGCTCTGGGGCTCCGGCTTCTCCATTTCTCAATCGGTGTCAACATCATTGAGGAAGGAGAGGCGCCCTATGGGTACAGTGTCTCCAGAGAGAAGAAGGAGGGGTTCCCCCTGACCCTGGAGTCTGCCAGCACCAACCAGACGTCTGTGTACTTCTGCTCGAGCAGTGAATCCACAGCCTGACACGGCCACATCCTCTCTGCACAAAAAGGCAGGTGCAGGCTGGGGGCACCCTGAGTCAGGGCCGAGTTATGCCGCTAATACAGCAGGCGTGTGCTTGTTAGAAGAAAGGCAGGCAGTAGGGAGGGACCAAGTCCACAGCCACACATCTTGACCAGGGCAGCACGGGGCATTTTTTAGCCCGTCACCACCCCGTTCCAAGTCACGGGCCATTCTGAAGTGAACTGCCCAATCCTTTTTATTTTTAAAATCTTGTTTATTTAATTTATTTTGGGGTATAATTGCTTTACAATGTTGTGTAGGGTCTGCTGTACAAAAACGTGCATCAGCTCATGTGTGCTCAGTCGCTTCAGTTGCATCCGACTTTTTGTGACCCTTTGGACTGTAACCCACCAGGCTCCTCAGTCCATAGGATTCTCCAGGCAAGAATATTGGAGTGGATTACCATGCCCTCCTCCTGGGGATCTTCCCAACCCAGGGATCGAACCTGGGTCTGCTATGTCTCCTGTATTGCACGTGGATTCTTTACCACCAGGATATCCCCTTCCTTTTCAGCCTCACTTCCAGTTGCCCCACCCCACCCCTCTAGGTCATCACGGAGCACGGAGCTGAGCTCCCCATGCTCCACAATAGCTTCCCTCTAGTTCTTCATATCCATTTTACACATGGTAGCATAGAGGTGCAGACACTGCACACCCACCCACACCTCATAGAAAAGGGTTTCTGGAATCTTGTTATCCCTAACAGACCACATTTCCTCTATCCTAACATAAAGTGTTTTTCACAGTTTTAGTTTTCTAAAATACTGGCAAATCTAATAACCAACAGTCATTGCTAACTTAGTAGAATTAACGACCACTCAAAAATAGAAATTATGTTTTTCTAAAGTACATCTTAGAATAGATGGCATTTCAGAATCAAAGAAGTTAGTTGTGCAAGACTCTCTCTCTGGAGGTCCTCGTTTCCTTTAGGGTCTTAGGCCTATAGTTGCCAGTCACCCCCCAGCTTCTGCTCCGCTGAGGCACTAGCGAGTGAAAACGCGAGGCAACCCAGAGTGGGATGCATGTTAGCTTTTGAATTTGGGTGTCACATATACATGAATCTGTGTTCTGCCTCTGTCACTTACTCTCAGATTAAGTGAACTTGGTTTGGTTATATAAAAACCATTGTATCTAATCTATAAAAATCTCTTAATCTGTAAAATATGGGATCATAGTTGCCCAAGTAGTCTAATTTATAGGTCTGAAAGAACACATGTGAAACAGAGAGCAAATGCTCAAAAAAACTAGCTCAGCGTTTACACAAGTATTAAATTGGTTCAGAAAATTGTAAGATAGAGGAACCCAACTGGACGATGGAAAAGAATGATAGCTCTAAAAAAAAAGGGGGGGTGGATCATAGCCCTGTGGTCAAAGTTTATGGATGGATGATCTGTCTTATAGTCCATACTAAGCTGAATTATAATAGAAGAAACTTTATTACAAGTGGCCATCAAGCAAAGAGGAACCAGTTATGACCGTGATGACCAAAATGAGGAGATGTGAGAGACAATAGAGGTACAGTGAACTAATAAATGAGGGAGGTGAGAAGAAAAGAGGTCATGGGGATGCATTTCTGAGCCCAGACAACAAGACGAGTGGGGATGCTGTTTATTAAGAGGAATGATTTCAGGACGAGGAGCCAGCTTACTGGAGTAGGTATCAGGAAAAGAAAAATCAGTTCAGTTTGGAACAATCAAAATATTCAGCCAAGAGTTGCCATTCTGAGTTGTGTTTCCCTAAATTCTACTCTTACCTTTAGCTATCTGAGGCCAGAACGGCATCCCATTCTTGCTCTGTACCAAGAAGTGGCACATGAGTGGAACTCAGTGATGACGGGTGGGGAGGTGGTACATAGTGGTGGTAAGACCACAGGTGCAGGCTGGGAGCTTAGTTAAGAGATCCAGCCCAAGTGAAGAGCCGCACAGCTCCACTAGGGGGCAGACAAATTTTCTCCGTGTTTTGCAGAAACTAGGCTTCCTTTGAGAGGAGAGGAACACAGAGCCTGTACCGAAGAGGTGGTGAAGTTGAATTCGATGTCTTACTACCTTTTTTCTGGGAAGAGGCGAGACTGTCACCTAAATATGTTGACTCTTGTGCTACTTCTCCCTGGACTGGGTATGGCCTTATCCTGGGGAAAATATGGGGTGAATGTGGATGCTGAGGAGTAGAGGGTCTGAGGCCACCAGTCAGAGGATGGGAGAGACGTTCCATTAGTGGATCCTAACACAGTAACAGCTGGTAGAATAAACCAGGGTGGAGGCAGTCCTCTAGGGCTCTTTGGGAGCCAAGGTGGTACTGGAGCAAATAAAGAAACCTTCCTGCCTGGGGACAAGCTCGTCGGCCCTCATGGGTTTTTCTGTCTCTCTGGATCTAGGCTCTGTGTTCAGCGGTCTCGTCTCTCAAAAGCCAAGCAGGGCCATCTGTCAAAGCGGGACTTCCGTGACGATCCAGTGTCAGATTGATAGCCAGCTCATCTTCATGTACTGGTACCGTCAGCTTGCAGGACAGAGCTTGGTGCTGATGGCAACCGCAAATCAGCGCTCCAAGGCGACTTACGAGACTGGGTTTACAGAGGACAAGTTTCCGATTAGCCGCCCGAACCAGTCATTCTCGACTCTGACGGTGAACAACGTGAGCCCCGAAGACAGCAGCTCCTACTTCTGCAGCGCTGAAAACACAGTGCTGGGCACAGATCAAGGGTCTCAGCAAGAACCCCGGCTCCCTCCCACCCGGCTCCCGTCCAGGTGGGCCTGAGAACCCCGGGAGGCAGGCTGCGGGGAGAAACCACAGCTGCAGCCGCCCCTGTGCTGGGAGGCGGGGGTGCAGTGAATGGGTAGGCTGAGGATGGGGAGAGAGTTGGTGAGCCAGCCGGAGGGCGCCATCTACAGACAGGAAGGGTGGCTACTGGAGGCTGAGGATAAAACTTCTCCCAGGGCTTCCCTGGCGGTCCAGTGAATGAAGAGCTCGCCTTGCAGTACTGGGGGCACCGGTTCGATCCCCTGCCCGGGAGAATCCCGCGTGCGGTGGAGCGACTGGACCAGTGTGTCCGATTGTGAGCCAGCGCTCTGGAACGCATGCGCCCAGAGCCAGTGCTCTACAGTGAGAGAGGCCACTGCAGTGGGAGGCCCATGCAGGCCAAAGAATAGAGATGGATGAAAATAAATAGGTGGAAAACCAATAAAAGAGGCCAAAATTAAAAAAGAAAATTTTTCATAAAAAAAAATAATTCTTCCAGAGGAGTGTTTAGCAGTAGTAAAGACAATCAGATACAGTGTGCCTTCAAGTAGCAGAGTCCGAAGTAGCCTCTAAGTATTTTATCGCAAAAGTTATACTTAGCCAGGCACAGCGGCCTGCGTTGTAATCCCAGCTACTCAGGAGGCTGAGGCTGGAGGATCGCTTGAGTTCAGGAGTTCTGGGCTACAGTGCACTGTGCCAATCGGGTGTCCACACTAAGTTAGGCATCAATGTGATGACCTTCCAGGAGCAGGGGGCCACCAGGTCGCCTAAGGAGGGGTGAACCAGCCCAGGTCAGAAACAGAGCTATCCTTAGGTCAAGGCTAACCTTAGCCCGTTCTCTATTAATATAGTTCAGAAGATCCTTAGTCATCTTGATATCACACTGGTCCATGACATGAATGGTATTATGCTGATTGTTCTTGGTGAATGTGAAATATAAAGCACTCTAGACGCCTCTGTATGACATATGCACATAAACCTGAATAAATTCAGAGATCTGCCAACTGAGTGAACTTCTGAGTAGTGCAGAGGTGTGAAATATGCTGGAATGTCCTCCACAGGGAGAGGCAAGCTAGTGTATCTTCCATCATCTGTTATAGAGAAAAAGGTCCAGTGCTTCATGGGACTCTCTGGATTTTGGAGTGAACATATACAACAGTTGAGCACGCTACACTGGTCCATTTACGATGCAATCCATAAGGCTGGGCCAGTGCGAAGCAGAGTTCTGTAGCTGAACGAGGCTCTGATGGAAGCTTCCCAGCCCTCTGTGTTGTAGACCAAGCAGGTTCAGCTGTTCTTGAAGCGACCATGGCTGATAGCGATGCTCTGTGGGGTTGCTGAGAGTCCCCAGTAAGAGAATCGCGAGGTAGGTCCAAAGAGTTCTGGTGTAAAGCCATACTCTCTTCCAGCCACCAGCAGCTATCCTCCCTTTGAAAAGCTGCTCTTGGCTCTTTAGGAAATGCCTTAGCACGGCATTCAGAACTGGATGTCAGCAGATACGCAAAACCAAAAAGTCGAACAGAGAGTATACTGTTACAAAGTGAAAAATGTATAAACAAGACCCAATTCAAGAGCAGCTGGGATTTCAAGAGCGATTTCAAGAGTGAGTCCCAGGCCTGCTGTACACACTCCTGTTCCACCCCTACCTTTATCTCCAATCCACATTCAGGGTTTTGGGGAATTCCCTGTTTTCAGTTGAAAAATGATGAGCCTGTTCTCTGGGTAGGCTTCCACTTTATTCTGGAATAAATTCCATTTTAACCAAGTGCAGTTCTGAAAGGTGGTGGTGAAGGAGAATCTTCACAGGGTCAGAACTTCAGTCCTAAAGGCTAAATCTAGCCTGTGTTCAGCTTTCTTTCCCAATACCATCGAAACTCTAGCCCCTCATTCACATTCCTCCTCTTTTTGCTTCTCTGTGCTGCATTAGGGCTAATTCCTCTAGACCCTTTGTCCCATTTGCTAATTCATACCTCAACTGAAATAACCAGTTTGACCTTTCAATGGACTTCTTAGTTGAAATTCTATTTTCATTTCAAGGAACTCTCCTTGGGTCTTTTACATATATAAGCAGTCATTTTTCTAATTGATTAATTAATTTTTGGCTGCACTGGGTCTTTGTTGCTGTGGATGGGCTTTCTCTAGTTTCAGCGAGCAGGGGCTATCCTCTAGTTGTGGTGCAAGGGTTTCTCACTGCAGTGGCTTCTCTTGTTGCAGAGCACAGGCTCTAAGGCACACAGGCTTCAGTAGTTGCAGCACGCGGGCTCTGTTGTTTCGCCCCACTGCTCCTAGACCATGTTGAGGCGCATGGGCTTAGTTGCTCAGTGGCTTGTGGAATCTTCCCCTACCCAGTTCTGAACTTGTGTCCTTTGCATTGGCCAGCAGATTCTTAACCGCTGAACCACCAGGGAATTGTGATGAGTAGTCATTTTTGAAGACTCTTGCTCCTTGCATATTTTATTTCTCTAATGATATTCAAATTTTATGTGGAACTTTTATCTGTTTATGCCAACATCAGTTTTCTTATGGCAGGCAGTCTGCTGCCTCTCACTCAAGATCGCTTATTTCCTTATGCATTAGTAATTTGATATTATACATTTATCTTGAGGAATCCCTTAATTCTTGGGGTAAAGGTGAGCTTTCCAGGAAATATTTATTTTTGCCTCTGTCAAGCAACTGGGATGCAATAGGCTTGATGTTTTCTTTTATAATTCTCAGTGTCTGTCTTCTTGGGCATAGAGTGTCTATGCCATACCCAGAGGGCTGACTACTCAGTGGCTATGAATATTCAGAGAAAACTCCTTATAATCCTCTACCCAAAGCCGAGACCAAGAAACATAAAAGTCCTTGTCAATTGCCTGTGGGGTTATTTTTGTAGCTTGCCCTTTCACTAAGTGGGCAGCTCTTCTGTATCCTGGCTTGACGAAGGAGCAACTCCCTTCAGGCTCCTAGCCTTGTACAAGGTCCAGTGGGGCTCATCCAGTTTCTGGGCACACGCTGATTCTCTTGGTCACTGGGTCCTTATGTGGTTGAAATTCTTTATTTTGCTAATTCATACCTCAACTTAAATAACCAGTTTGACCTTTCAATGGACTTCTTAATTGAAATTCTATTTTCATTTCAAGGAACTCTCCTTGGGTCTTTTACATATATGAGCAGTCATTTTTCTGATTGATTAATTAATTTTTGACTGCACTGGGTCTTTGTTGCTGTGGATGGGCTTTCTCTAGTTTCAGCGAGCAGGTGCTATCCTCTAGTTGTGGTGCAAGGGTTTCTCACTGCAGTGGCTTCTCTTGTTGCAGAGCACAGGCTCTAAGGCACACAGGCTTCAGTAGTTGCAGCACGCGGGCTCTGTTGTTTCGCCCCACTGCTCCTAGACCATGTTGAGGCGCGTGGGCTTAGTTGCTCAGTGGCTTGTGGAATCTTCCCCTACCCAGTTCTGAACTTGTGCCCTCTGCATTGGCCAGCAGATTCTTAACTGCTGAACCACCAGGGAATTGTGATGAGTAGTCATTTTTGAAGACTCTTGCTCCTTGCATATTTTATTTCTCTAATGATATTCAAATTTTATGTGGAACTTTTATCTGTTTATGCCAACATCAGTTTTCTTATGGCAGGCAGTCTGCTGCCTCTCACTCAAGATCGCTTATTTCCTTATGCATTAGTAATTTGATATTATACATTTATCTTGAGGAATCCCTTAATTCTTGGGGTAAAGGTGAGCTTTCCAGGAAATATTTATTTTTGCCTCTGTCAAGCAACTGGGATGCAATAGGCTTGATGTTTTCTTTTATAATTCTCAGTGTCTGTCTTCTTGGGCATAGAGTGTCTATGCCATACCCAGAGGGCTGACTACTCAGTGGCTATGAATATTCAGAGAAAACTCCTTATAATCCTCTACCCAAAGCCGAGACCAAGAAACATAAAAGTCCTTGTCAGTTGCCTGTGGGGTTATTTTTGTAGCTTGCCCTTTCACTAAGTGGGCAGCTCTTCTGTATCCTGGCTTGACGAAGGAGCAACTCCCTTCAGGCTCCTAGCCTTGTACAAGGTCCAGTGGGGCTCATCCAGTTTCTGCACACGCTGATTCTCTTGGTCACTGGGGTCCTTATGTGCACTCATTTGTCGAATGCATCAAAAACGCTAGCTGACCTTTCTGTTTCCTGTTCTCATTTCCCTAGGAAGTGGGCAAATTCACCTACAGATAAGCCGTGGGCTGTGAGCACCCTGCTGTATGATGGCAAAATTTTCTCTCAAGAAACACACTATGGTTAGGAATTTCATCTCTGTTTTCAGGTAGACCTGAGTTTAAAACTTGGCTCCACTGCTTCATCACCAGGTATAATCTTGAACAAGTTATACAGTTTCATATACATACATATAACATCCTCATACATAAAATGAAAATAATAATGATGCATAAAAATGAAAGGAATGGGATTTTTATAAGAATGAGATAAAATCATCCACATAAACCACATAGCCTGTGCCTGGTAGAGACAAGACACACAATGTAATTACTATATAAATTTATTTCACACTGTAATACATGATATTATACCATTAACAATTCCATCCTCAAGGTTAGGTGTCACTCTCTCTGGGGAATTTTTATTTATTATTATAACTGTTCCCATTTTAGCTATTTTAATAACAAAATTAATATGTGTTATTCATAAAATATAGATACTAAACTTAGGAAAATGAAAACCACTCATTTGAATGAAATAAGATCATATGATATATATTTTATAATTTATTCTCTTAACCCAACAATATTTCATAAATACCATTTTATGTCAAAAGATATAGTCTACATTAACTTAAAAGAATATTTCGGTATATTACCATTCTTTAAATACCAATTTTATATTAAAATCAATACCAAGGTAAATTATCCATATGTGAGATGATAGGGTAATTTTAAAAGCACTGATTTTATGTGTCCATTTATTTCTCTCTCTCTCTCTGTTTTTTTGGCCATGCCAAGCAGCCTGCAAGATCTCAGTTTCCCGACCAAGGATTGAACCCTTGTTCCCTGCATTGGAAGTGTGTAGTGTTAACATTGGACAACCAGGAGGTCCCTGTGTCAGTTTATTACAGACTGGTCAGGGAGCGATGAAAGCCCTCCTTACCCGCCTTCCCAGGCTGACGTCCTATTATCCAGGTATCAATTCAAATACCATCTCCCCAGGGAATGTTCCTGAACTTCTAACCTCATGTAGCACCAGTGGACCCAGGCACCAGTTACTCACGTTTATTATCACTTTATCCTATTTTAAAATCACCGAATCATCATAGTTTGATATAAATAGTTGATCCTTGAACTTGTCCAGGTTAGTGGCACTAACCCTCTGCACAGTTGAAAATCCAAATATAACTCTGTTGGTGCCCCTCTGTATCTGAAGTTCCACATCTTATATTTAACCTCAAATCATGTAATACTACAGCATTTATTGAAATAAATCCATGTATAAGTAGACCAGCACAGTTCAAATCCCTTGTTGTTCAAGGGTCAACTGTATGTACTATATATACATTGCATATATATAAAGATAAATATATACTTTTTAATGTACTGTCTGCCTCTCACAGTTTATCTCCTTACATATGTGTGGACATGCACACACATAAATGCACATTGTTGTTGTTTAGTTGCTAAGTGGAGTTTGACTCTTTGAGTTTGACTCCATGGACTCTAGCCTACCAGCCTCTGCTGTCCATGGCATTTCCCAGGCAAGACTACTGGAGTAGATGCCATTTCCTTCTTGAGGGGAGCTTCCAGACCCAAGTATTGAACCTGGATTAGCAGGCAGATTCGTTTATTGCTGAACCACCTGGGAAGCCTGTAAATACACATGGATGCCATGAAAGAAAGGACTTTTCTATCTTCTTCCTTTCTATTTCCATACAGTTTAGAAAAATTATAGGAACATCACAGCAATGCAGTAAATATTTCTTTAGTACTATGGATGGGACTATGTTTCTCCAAAATTCATTATGTTATAGACTTAACCCTCAGTCCCTCAGAATGTAATGGGATCTTTAAAGAAATAACTTAAATGAGAACATCACAGTAGGTCTTAATCCAATCTGGCCGTGTCCTTATCAGAAATAAGTAGGATGTACAAGGAGAGCCATTAGGGGTGTGCGCATGGGAGGAAAGGCACATTAGACAACCAGGAGGTCCCTGTGTCAGTTTATTTCTGTTACAGACTGGTCAGGGAGCGATGAAAGCACTCCTTACCCAGCCTTCCCAGGCTGATGTCCTATTATCCAGGTATCAACTCAAATATCATCTCCCCAGGGAATGTTCCTGAACTTCTAACCTCATGTAGCACCAGTGGACCCAGGCACCAGTTACTCACGTTTATTATCACTTTATCCTATTTTAAAATCACCGAATCATCATAGTTTGATATAAATAGTTGATCCTTGAACTTGTCCAGGTTAGTGGCACTAACCCTCTGCACAGTTGAAAATCCAAATATAACTCTGTTGGTGCCCCTCTGTATCTGAAGTTCCACATCTTATATTTAACCTCAAATCATGTAGTACTACAGCATTTATTGAAAAAAATCCATGTATAAGTAGACCAGCACAGTTCAAATCCCTTGTTGTTCAAGGGTCAACTGTATGTACTATATATACATTGCATATATATAAAGATAAATATATACTTTTTAATGTACTGTCTGCCTCTCACAGTTTATCTCCTTACATATGTGTGGACATGCACACACATAAATGCACATTGTTGTTGTTTAGTTGCTAAGTGGAGTTTGACTCTTTGAGTTTGACTCCATGGACTCTAGCCTACCAGCCTCTGCTGTCCATGGCATTTCCCAGGCAAGACGACTGGAGTAGATTGCCATTTCCTTCTCCAGGGGAGCTTCCAGACCCAAGTATTGAACCTGGATTAGCAGGCAGATTCATTTATTGCTGAACCACCTGGGAAGCCTATAAGTACACATGGATGCCATGAAAGAAAGGACTTTTCTATCTTCTTCCTTTCTATTTCCATACAGTTTAGAAAAATTATAGGAACATCACAGCAATGCAGTAAATATTTCTTTAGTACTATGGATGGGACTGTGTTTCTCCAAAATTCATTATGTTATAGACTTAACCCTCAGTCCCTCAGAATGTAATAGGATCTTTAAAGAAATAACTTAAATGAGAGCATCACAGTAGGTCTTAATCCAATCTGGCCGTGTCCTTATCAGAAATAAGTAGGATGTACAAGGAGAGCCATTAGGGGTGTGCGCATGGAGGAAAGGCCACATAAGGTCACAGCGAGAAGACAACCATCAGCAACCTGAGGAGAGAGACCTTGGGAAAAACCAGTCCTGTTGACACTGTTGACAGACATAAACAATCTGAAATAGAAACAAATTTATTTAAGCCAATCTGAGGACTATAGCCCAGAAGACAGCCTCTCAGGTAACTCCAGAGGGGCAGGGGTTTTAGCCCAGTTTTATATTTTGTCAGAAAAATTATAAAGAAATAATAATTTCTTTATAAATTATAAAGAAATTATAAATTATATTACAAAGAACATTAAGTCAGGCATATATTCCTTCAAATTTTTAAAAAATAGGCCAGCATGAACACAGTGAGTCAGTGCGGCATTGGCCCCTGGGAAGGGAGTCCTAGTATCAAAAGGCCACCACCACCGGTGTCCCAGGAAGGGAGGCATGTCATCTTTTAACACACACATTTTTTACTTCCGGTCAATGTGCCCTTCTCTTTAACCATTGAAGCAGATATACAATGCGTGCTTGAAAGACCACCAATAGGTTGTTCTAGTTAGTAGAAAATTCAAGTTAACTCATGTGTAAATCAGAATGACTCCTCCAGGCCCCAATATATTTCAAACTTTATTTTATCAGCACCTTGGTTCATGGACTTCTAGCTCCCAGAACTCTGAGAAACCAGATTTCTGTGGCATTTTGTTATGGCAGCCCTAGAAAACAAATGCATTGAGTCAATAAATAGGAATCAGAAGAAAAGAGGAAAATCTGCCAAGACTTGTGGACTTCCCTGGAGAAAACTCTACAGAAAGCACTTGAGTTTAGGCAACGTAAGCCCATTAGAAGTAAATTAAATCATTCTAACAGGGAGGCGACAGAGACTCTTACCTTTCCATTTGAGTGGAATGGTGGCCCCCAAAACATAAGCCGGTCCCCTCGCATCCCCACCCCGACACCCACCCACAGGCTGGGAAAGAAAACAGATGTGACATTTCTCCTAATGCTCTAAGGCAAGAATTTCTATGAAGATCCCATGACAAGGAGACAGTAGGTCTTAATCCAATCTGGCCGTGTCCTTATCAGAAATAAGTAGGATGTACAAGGAGAGCCATTAGGGGTGTGCGCATGGAGGAAAGGCCACATAAGGTCACAGCGAGAAGACGACCATCAGCAGCCTGAGGAGAGAGACCTTGGGAAAAACCAGTCCTGTTGACACTGTTGACAGACATAAACAATCTGAAATAGAAACAAATTTATTTAAGCCAATCTGAGGACTATAGCCCAGAAGACAGCCTCTCAGGTAACTCCAGAGGGACAGGGGTTTTAGCCCAGTTTTATATCTTGTCAGAAAAATTATAAAGAAATAACAATTTCTTTATAAATTATAAAGAAATTATAAATTATATTACAAAGAACATTAAGTCAGGCATACATGCCTTCAAACTTTTTAAAAATAGGCCAGTATGAACACAGTGAGTCAGTGCGGCATTGGCCCCTGGGAAGGGAGTCCTAGCATCGAAAGGCCACCACCACCAGTGTCCCAGGAAGGGAGGCATGTCATCTTTTAACACACATATTTTTTACTCCCGGTCAATGTGCCCTTCTCTTTAGCCATTGAAGCAGATATACAATGCGTGCTTGAAAGACCACCAATAGGTTGTTCTAGTTAGTAGAAAATTCAAGTTAACTCATGTGTAAATCAGAATGACTCCTCCAGGTCCCAATATATTTCAAACTTTATTTTATCAGCACCTTGGTTCATGGACTTCTAGCTCCCAGAACTCTGAGAAACCAGATTTCTGTGGCATTTTGTTATGGCAGCCCTAGAAAACAAATGCATTGAGTCAATAAATAGGAATCAGAAGAAAAGAGGAAAATCTGCCAAGACTTGTGGACTTCCCTGGAGAAAACTCTACAGAAAGCACTTGAGTTTAGGCAACGTAAGCCCATTAGAAGTAAATTAAATCATTCTAACAGGGAGGCGACAGAGACTCTTACCTTTCCATTTGAGTAGAATGGTAGTCCCCAAAACATAAGCCAGTCCCCTCGCATCCCCACCCCGACACCCACCCACAGGCTGGGAAAGAAAACAGATGTGACATTTCTCCTAATGCTCTAAGGCAAGAATTTCTATGAAGATCCCATGACAAGGAGACAAAGTAAAATAGCATATTTCATGATATTTCTTTAAAAAAAAAAAAAAAGCCCTCTGTTTTGGAGGTTCTGCAACCTGGGTGAGCACAATCTGCCTTCAATGTGGCCCAGAGGAGCCCGAGGCCATGGCAAGATAGGGCTGGGAGGCCAGGTGCCAGGTGAAAGGTGAATTCAAGCTTCTCTCTCTGCCAGGGAAGCCAGCTTCCGCGTCCAGATGTAGTTTGTCCCCTGAGCTGCCATCTGCAGTGATTCCCACGCCTCACAGCCCTTTCGCTGGCTTCTGGAGGCCTTGAGGCCAGCTCTGCCATGTGTATGTCTGTGTTTATGGCCCAGACAGAACCTTTCAGATTCCTGATCTCAACCTCCAGAAAAGGAAATAATGTCATTCTGCACACCTCATGATGAAAACATTCATGAAAGATGAAACTTAAAACTCAACACGGGAAAATCAGCACCCACCGCTGCTTGTGTGTGTGAAAGCTCTGCAAAGGCTGCCGGACCTACAGACACAACAGTATTGCCGCCTAGATAGGAGCCCATCAGGATGAGAGGGGGGCGGCTCTGAGCGTGGGTGCGGCTCTGAGTGTGGGTGTCCTGTTGTGGAGAAGCACTGGGCCAGGAGATATCTCGTGGGTCCCTCTCCACTCATGAGGCTCCCACCCCACCGCACCCCTGCATTTCCCCCAGTTCACTCTATTTCCATTCACTCTGTCCCTCCAGCCAACTTCCTGTCTCACCACCAAACTACTGAATTTCAGAACATTTTTACTTTTCCGAGAGTACGTAGGTGAACTCAGCCCACTCCTGCTCCTCATTAGCCCTGAGCTCAGAGGAGCTGAGCAGAAGTCTCTTCATGGGAAGGCTCCTCGACCTGGCTCACAGGCTAGCTTCCAAGACAGACACTAGTGATGTCCCTGTCCACCTCAGGCCAGGTTGTGGCTCAATAAATTACAAGGCTGTGTCTCAATGGGCATGGCAGGATGCAAATTGAGATCATTTCTGGGAAGATGCAGTCTGCACTGAGCCCAGCCACAGAGTCCCACTGCATCCAAAAATAGAAAATTCCAGAATTCCCCCACCTTCACCATAGTTTTTAATCACCCAATTCCATGGACAAAGCCTGGTGGGCTATAGTTTATAGGGCTGCCAAGGGTCAGATACAGATGAGTGTGCACACACAATGTCTATTGTGTGCCAATTTCTCTACCTATTACTGATTCTCTGATACTACTGTCTCAGATTTACCTCTGTTCAAATTTTTTTTGAAACCTGATCTGAAGCAGGCTGTCAGCTCCTAGCAGGTGGGGGCAACTTTCATCACCGTCAGTGCGGAGTCCTAGGAGACCAGAAAGCTGCTTCAAGAGAGCCTGTGGTGACAGCCATCATGATGAGGGGAACCAGCTCTGCCATGTGTATGTCTGTGTTTATGGCCCAGACAGAACCTTTCAGATTCCTGATCTCAACCTCCAGAAAAGGAAATAATGTCATTCTGCACACCTCATGATGAAAACATTCATGAAAGATGAAACTTAAAAACACGGGAAAATCAGCACCCACTGCTGCTTGTGTGTGTGAAAGCTCTGCAAAGACTGCCGGACCTACAGACACAACAGTATTGCCGCCTAGATAGGAGCCCATCAGGATGAGAGGGGGGCGGCTCTGAGCGTGGGTGCGGCTCTGAGTGTGGGTGTCCTGTTGTGGAGAAGCACTGGGCCAGGAGATATCTCGTGGGTCCCTCTCCACTCATGAGGCTCCCACCCCACCGCACCCCTGCATTTCCCCCAGTTCACTCTATTTCCATTCACTCTGTCCCTCCAGCCAACTTCCTGTCTCACCACCAAACTACTGAATTTCAGAACATTTTTACTTTTCCGAGAGTGCATAGGTGAACTCAGCCCACTCCTGCTCCTCATTAGCCCTGAGCTCAGAGGAGCTGAGCAGAAGTCTCTTCATGGGAAGGCTCCTCGACCTGGCTCATAGGCTAGATTCCAAGACAGACACCAGTGATGTCCCTGTCCACCTTTGGCCAGGTTGTGGCTCAATAAATTACAAGGCTGTGTCTCAATGGGCATGGCAGGATGCAAATTGAGATCATTTCTGGGAAGATGCAGTCTGCACTGAGCCCAGCCACAGAGTCCCACTGTATCCAAAAATAGAAAATTCCAGAATTCCCCCACCTTCACCATAGTTTTTAATCACCCAATTCCATGGACAAAGCCTGGTGGGCTATAGTTTATAGGGCTGCCAAGGGTCAGATACAGATGAGTGTGCACACACAATGTCTATTGTGTGCCAATTTCTCTACCTATTACTGATTCTCTGATACTACTGTCTCAGATTTACCTCTGTTCAAATTTTTTTTGAAACCTGATCTGAAGCAGGCTGTCAGCTCCTAGCAGGTGGGGGCAACTTTCATCACCGTCAGTGCGGAGTCCTAGGGAGACCAGAAAGCTGCTTCAAGAGAGCCTGCAGCGACATGACCAATGAGAAAGTATCTTGATGGTGAGGAAGTGGAGGAATAGGGTACTCGTCTTATGACCCCCTCGATGCATCAAGTAAACATCTGCTTAACCCTTGGGCCCTTCTCCTTCCAGATATTCCTCTTTCCTCAAGCCTTGGTAGGAAAGAGAGCCAGCTTGAAGGCTCAGACTCATAAGAAACTCTGCCTCCCCCATCTCATCACCTCTTGGTATTGGGGTCTCCGTTCCCCAGAGTTTGGGCCTTGACCTTCCGACCCAGTGGTTTAGACTTGAGAAGGGTCTTCTTGTTTACAGGTGCGACATCAACTTCTTTCCTCATGAGACTTCAGGATACCAAGCAGCCAAGTTTGCTATCCACCCTGCCTTAAACTTAAGCTGAGTAAATCTGCATGAGATCAGAGGATTCCCAGGACCCCTGTTTAGCCTCTCCCCTCCTCATCTCCCTCATCTCCTCGGTTCAAGAAGGCTCAGCTGTGGGGTCTCGGCTTCCCCCGGGTTCCTCATCCTGGAATCCTAAGAGTAGGAGTCAGCTAGTCTTCCTCTGCATCCTCAGAAAGAAAGTTTCCTTATCGCCCGTAGGTCACAAACCCACAGAGCGGCCAAACATAGCAGAACTGATGCAAGAGTCCCGGACAAGGAAAGCTGCAGGTGTGTTTGTACTGGGAGGGGCGGTGACCCTCCACCTCCCCGCACCCCCGTCTCCCTCCCTCGTAGCCCCCCAGCTGTCTCATTGCCAATCTGCACTGAGCCCAGCCACAGAGTCCCACTGTATCCAAAAATAGAAAATTCCAGAATTCCCCCACCTTCACCATAGTTTTTAATCACCCAATTCCATGGACAAAGCCTGGTGGGCTATAGTTTATAGGGCTGCCAAGGGTCAGATACAGCTGAGTGTGCACAAACAATGTTTATTGTGTGCCAATTTCTCTACCTATTACTGATTCTCTGATACTACTGTCTCAGATTTACCTCTGTTCAAATCTTTTCTGAAACCTGATCTGAAGCAGGCTGTCAGCTCCTAGCAGGTGGGGGCAACTTTCATCACCGTCAGTGCGGAGTCCTAGGGAGACCAGAAAGCTGCTTCAAGAGAGCCTGTGGTGACATGACCATTGAGAAAATATCTTGATGGTGAGGAAGTGGAGGAATAGGGTACTCGTCTTAAGACCCCCTCGATGCATCAAGTAAACATCTACTTAACCCTTGGGCCCTTCTCCTTCCAGATATTCCTCTTCCCTCAAGCCTTGGTAGGAAAGAGAGCCAGCTTGAAGGCTCAGACTCATAAGAAACTCTGCCTCCCCCATCTCGTCACCTCTTGGTATTGGGGTCTCCGTTCCCCAGAGTTTGGGCCTTGACCTTCCGACCCAGTGGTTTAGACTTGAGAAGGGTCTTCTCGTTTACAGGTGTGACGTTGACTTCTTTCCTCATGAGACTTCAGGATACCAAGCAGCCAAGTTTGCTACCGATATCAGCCCTGCCTTAAAGTTAAGCTGAGTAAATCTGCATGAGATCAGAGGATTCCCAGGACCCCCGTTTATCCTCTCCCCTCCTCATCTCCCTCATCTCCTCGGTTCAAGAAGGCTTGGCTTCCCCTGGGTTCCTCATCCTGGAATCCTAAGAGTACGAGTCAGCTAGTTTTCCTCTGCATCCTCAGAAAGAAAGTTTCCTTATCGCCCGTAGGTCACAAACCCACAGAGCGGCCAAACATAGCAGAACTGATGCAAGAGTCCCGGACAAGGAAAGCTGCAGGTGTGTTTGTACTGGGAGGGGCGGTGACCCTCCACCTCCCCGCACCCCCGTCTCCCTCCCCTCGAGAGGCATAAAGGCTCTCCACCAGCCCCTCCTCCGCACTTCTCCACCATGAATCCTCTGCTGGTCCTCGCCTTTGTGGGAGCTGCCGGTGAGTCCCAGGCTTAGGTTCTGGCGCCACTACCCCCTTTCCTGGCGGAGATACATGCGTCACCATTCCTGCCGCCTCGCCTGTTCTACCTGAGTGTGATGCTCGACCCTCCCTGGCCAGCATCCTCCTTCCCACCCTGGGGCTCTCTTTGACCCTTGTTTCTCTCACCTTCTGCCGGCCTCCACTCCCGTCCCTATCATCCATCCATTTTGGGGCTTTGTGGGGAGAGGCGAGAAAGGCAAGCCAGGTGGAGACAGTCTGTGAAATGAGCCAGGACTTGAGGCTTGACCGTGACCACGCCACTCTGGCTGTTCCTAGCCTCAGATGCACCTGGGAGACAGAAAGGTGATTCATGCCAGAGTCCTATTAATGGGCCTGGTGTGTGACCCGTGCATTGACTTTTTAAGCTTTCGGAGTAATTTTAAGATTCCCAGATATACAGTCGCAGCTGCAAATCACTGTTCTCTTGGCCAGTAACAGTAACTACCTTTCTCCTGTGCAATGGGTGCCTGGGCTCACTGCGCAAGCGTGAGCTATGGGAGGCGCTAATACAGCCAGGGCTAAGCAGCCAGGTCTTCCTAGTGAGCCCAACCCGTGGTGACAAGCTGGGGCTCAAACTGCAGTGGGGGGCTTCCCCTGGTGGTCCAGTGGGTAAGGACACCGCCTTGCAGTGCAAGGGGCGCCGGTTCGATCCCTGGCCTGGGAAGATCCCACGTGCCGCGGGGCGGCTGGACTGATGTGTCCAATCACCGAGCCGGAGCTCTGGAGCACATGCGCCCAGAGCCTGCGCTCTGCAGCGACAGAAGCCACCACAATGGGAGGCCCACAGGAGCCAAGGAACAAAGACGGATGAAACTGAGAAATGAAAGACCAATAGAAGTGGCCCGCCCGCTCCCCTCCATCCCCAACCCAACCCCCGCCCCAAAATAAATAATAAAATAAATAAATCTTTTAAAAAAAAACTGCAGTGGGGACCAGACTGGTGATGAATCCAGTGCGTGAGAGGACCCCATGCAGACCCTACTGTGCTGAGAGTACTGTGAGAGGGACCCTCGTCCTTGCTCTGGTGCCCCCGCGGAGGGCCGGGCCGAGCCCAGCGGGGTCCTAGCTCTGGGCCCTGCAGACACACAGCAGCTGAGGAGACTCCCTTCAGTGAGACCAGCCAGGGCTGCTCCCTGGCGGCCTCCCTCCCCTCTCTGGGCTTCCTGATTAGCCCTCTCCAGCCATAGGACTCTGGGCTCCACCCTCCTGCTAAACGGGCCTCTCCCCTCCCGTTTCCAGTTGCTTTCCCCGTGGACGACGATGACAAGATCGTCGGGGGCTACACCTGCGTGGAGAACTCCGTTCCCTACCAGGTCTCCCTGAACTCTGGCTACCACTTCTGCGGGGGCTCCCTCATCAACAGCCAGTGGGTGGTGTCCGCGGCTCACTGCTACAAGTCGTAAGTACTGGGCCCCCGACTACCAAGCCCACCACCCAGGACCCCCTGGAAGAGCTGGGATCCATCCAGTACTGTGGGTGAAGAGGGGCACCCGGGAGGAAGCCACCCATACCCCAAATCAATAGATCACCACAGCAAAGGCTGCAGGTCGTAAAAGCAGGGAGGGACTACTTTGGGGGTGGGAGTGGCCAGTGGGAAAAGCAGGCAAAGACCTCAGGCAAGAAACCTTTGCCACGTGGCTGTATGTTAGGGCTTCCCCCATAGCTCCATTGGTAAGGAATCTGCCTGCAATGCAGGAGCTGCAGGAGACATGGGTTTGAACCCTGGGCCGGGAAGATCTCCTGGAGAAGGAAATGGCAACCCACTCCAGCATTTCCTGCCTAGAGAATCCCATGCACAGAGGAGCCTGGAGGGCTACCGTCCATGGGATTGCTAGAGTTGGACGTGACTTAGCGACCAAAACAGATGCCTAGTTCCCATTTAACTGAGAATTTTTAGGAAGAGTGAATAGTGGTGAGTGTTTAACAGTCTCTGACTTGGGCAGTTGTACACTGCCGGGTAAAGCTGAGAATCTCTGCCAAAAGCAAGGGTTCTCCAACATGAATTTGCATAAGGATCACCTGGAGGGCTGTGAAGACACAGATCGCTGGGTCCCACCCCCAGGGTTTCCTTTGCAGCAGGTCTGGGCTCACAGGTGAGTCACCCTGCAGATCCCCAGGCCACAGTTTGAGATGCGCAGGAGTAAATCTCAGGTGTTGCTGTGGTAAAGAGCCCGCCTGCCAGTGCAGGAGGCCTGGGTTTGTTGCCCTGGGTTGGGAGATCCCCTGGAATAGGAAATGGCAAGCACTCTAGTATTCTTGCCTGGGAAATCCCATGGACAGAGAAGCCTGGCGGCTACACTGCAGAATGTCAGACACAACTGAAGCGACTGAGAGTGGAGGACGAACAGATTAGATCACGCAGGATGTGATCTAATCTGTACCAGAGCAAGAAGGGAGGGAGTCAGCCTGTGTGTAGTTTGCAAGACTGCAGAGTATGAAGGATGCCTGGGGAACTTGAGGGGGTGCCTTTGCACCCAGGGCACTGGGACTGAATGCACGAGGGGTGTGGGAAAGGGGGCTGGAGGAGCAGATGGCCCCTGGCCGACCCCTTCCTCACTCCCCTGGGCCCCCCACTTCCCTCTCTGAAGCAGAGAGGCTGTTGGTCTCATACCTTCACTGACCCATCACCACTCTGCTGACCTGACATTCCAGAACCCCGACCTGGGAGCAGGGAAACCGCGGGGGACGTGGGTGTGTGTGCAGAAGGCGTTTCTGTGCCCCCTCAACAGCTACATCCAGGTGAGGCTGGGAGAATACAACATCGACGTCGTGGAAGGTGGAGAGCAGTTCATCGACGCGTCCAAGATCATCCGCCACCCCAACTACAACAGCTGGACCCTGAACAATGACATCCTGCTGATCAAGCTCTCCACGCCTGCGGTCATCAACGCCCGGGTGTCCACCTTGTCTCTGCCCAGCGCCTGCGCTGCCGCGGGCACCGAGTGCCTCATCACCGGCTGGGGCAACACCCTGAGCAGTGGTGGTGAGTGGGACCCCCACATCTTTACCCCCTCACCTTCCCACGCTGCTCAGAACTGAGCATTGCCTGAGCTGGGATGCCTCTGCTTCCCATCTGCAAATTCCCATCCAATGCCTACATACGCGCTGAGCTCCGTGCTGGGTACCAGGGAGATGAAGGTGCCCAGGAGTTGAGCCTGAGAATCTGAAGACAGGATGGCTGTGGCCCCTGCCCTGAGCACCTCTGGGGAGCGCTCTGCAGTGAACCTTCTGGGCGTGGAAGCCTGTTGCTCCTTGGGGGACTCTCCTGGCCACCTTCAGGCTTCAGCACTGGATTACCAGCCCCACCCCCCACCCCTCGCCACCCATCCCATCCTAATCCACGTTTTCTTTCCTTGATCTCTTCCTGGTCCTCACAGTCAACTACCCGGAGCTGCTTCAGTGCCTGGAGGCCCCGCTGCTGAGCCAGGCTGACTGCGAAGCCGCCTACCCTGGCGAGATCACGGACAACATGGTCTGCGCCGGCTTCCTCGAGGGAGGCAAGGATTCCTGCCAGGTGAGACCGCTGCCCAGACAGGCAGCCTCCCTGAGGGCAGGGTTTGGAACGCCCAGGGCCGTGGGGCTGGTAGAGCAGACCCCCAGGCAGTGGCCCCGCGGAGAAACCAGGGAGGCTTGTCTGCATGTGCCTTCTCTTCACAGCGAGAGGGGGTGGAGACCCAGCGCCCACGGGCACGGGATCCAGTGAGACTCAGATTGTATGCAGCTCAGGTTCCTTTTTCTTCTCTCTTTATCTCTTTGCTTCCTCCCCAGGGTGACTCTGGCGGCCCGGTGGCCTGCAACGGAGAGCTCCAGGGCATCGTGTCCTGGGGCTACGGCTGCGCCCAGAAGGGCAAGCCTGGGGTCTACACCAAGGTCTGCAACTACGTGGCCTGGATTGAGGAGACCATGGCGGCCAACAGCTAAAGCCCTGCCCCCTGCCATTGTGATGCTAATAAAGTAACCGAGTTCTAACCACCCAGGGGTGCGCCTGCTCCTTCCACCCCTCCACTCCGGGAAAGTTCTCCCACCTGAGGTCAGACGGGGTGCTGCCCCTTACAGATGAGCCCGAAGTGCCCCACTTCCCGCGTGTGCTCCACGGCACACTGGTGTAGCAGCATGTCAAGAGAAGGAATGCCAAAAATCATTCAGGGGTATAGGCCCCTGGGGAAACTTCACTCCAGGAGGAAGGCTGCTCTGGCCTTGGTCTGCCTTAAGCTCCAGAGTGGTGCTGACGTGTGAGCAGGCAGGGCTCTGTCTGTGAGATTCTCCACCTCTTCTCACCAGTTCCCACGCCTATGGAAGCACCGTTACCAGTCACCTCGACCTCCTCCGAGTCCCCTCCGAGTCCCCTCCGTGCCCTGAGCTGGTGCTCCCTCCTGGCAGCCAGAGGCCCCTCTTTCCCAAGTTCCAGCTCACGTGTCTGCGGGAGACGAGCTCCCTGGGTCTCCCTCCCTCCCTCCCTCCCTCCTGCCCCTGAGAAAGCTGCCTTCTGTTGTTCCCACGTGATGCTATGCATACTCCCGGGTCCTCAGTAGGCACTTTCACGCTCAGTTCCCTCTACCCTCTGCAGTGTTTACTATGCCTGAGACACACAAGGAAACAGAGGTTCAGACCAGGTTGTTAGTTTACCCACAACCTGCATCCAGCAGATGGCAGACCTGGAGTTCGGCCTTGTTTTCCCCAGCCTCTGCTTCCTCCACCCCACCTAGGGGGCCCTCGCGCTGTAGCCCATCCGCTCTGCTCCTGGACATCTCTCCAGCTCATCCCCTGCCTTGCGGCCCTTCCCAGGAGTGCTGGTCTCCTTGCAGTCTTCTAACCCTGCCCTCAGAGAGGTCCTGCATCGTTGCTTGATTCCTGGTGAATATCCTGACCCCCTCTCCCTCCGGCCACAGCTTGCAAAGTACACGCCAAGCTCCTCACCACTGTGGCGCAGCGTTAGCCGTGCTCTGGCCCGGCTCTGTGTTTTCAGCCTGACCCTCCTCACTCGTTCCCTCCCCTGCTCAGCTCCAGCACTCAGAGGTCCTGGAGGATTCCTCCAGCAAGCGCGTGTGCCTCTGACCTCTAGCTCTGGACGCTACTGGTTCATCGGGGAGGACCCTCTTCTCCACAGCCTGCACTGGCCCCATGGACGCTCTGGTCTGAATAAACCATCCTCATTCTCTTCCACGCTTGCTTCTATCACAGTTCTGCTCAAGCTGCTTAGTGTATATGGATGTGCCTTCAGTGGCCTCCAACCATGAGCCTCTTAGAGAAGAAATCTTGTCTCAAGTATTCGGGTATGTCTACTGATTAAACAACAGCTGGGCTATAGTAGGCATCTAGTGGTTGAATGAACGACGTATGAGCGTGGCGTGAAGGCAAATGTACCGAAGAAAGAGCCTTCCAGAAGGACTGTTCTCAAAGTGTGGTCTCTGGACTAGCAGCACCAGAATCAATGGGGAATTTAGGAGGAATGCAAATTATTAGGCTTTACTCCAGACCCACTGAGTCAGAAATTCTGAGATGAACCGGCGGTTTCTTTTTAGTGAGATTTCCAAGGCATCCTGATGAACGTCCGTGGTGGAGAGAACCTTAGGCCAGAACCGTCTGTGAAAACGGTCGCCTCAGGCACCATGATCAACCTAAATCTGTATTATGTATGTGTCACAGGAGCTCCAGAGCTGGGTGTTATTCTACCGTCATCATTTCCATTTTACAGTTAAGGAGTGTTGGTGTGAGTCTCAGTCAGGCCTGACTCTTTGCAACGCCATAGCCTGTAGCCCCCCAGGCTCCTCTGTCCATGAAATTCTCCAGTCGAGAATACTGGAGTGGGTGCTTCATTGCAAGCAGTGAAGGAGACTAGAGCTTAAAAAAATTCAGTGACTTGCCCAAGGTCCACGGATGTACGCAGAAGGCGTGGGAGGGAGCCCCACAGTCTGGCCTGAGCTCGCCTGCGGGGCAAGGCCTCAGAAGCACAGGTGCAACACCCTTGCGAGTCCCTGATCTTAACTGAGGAGGCCTGAGTGCTGGCTCCAGCCCTATCTCCTTGTCCCCGACTACTTTAGGGGACCGTTGAGCCTCTTCAGTTTTCAGTTTCATCTGGGAAATCAGGAGACAACGTTTGGGTTACAATGGGTCAGTATATGAGCTTTAAAGAATTCGAAAATTACACATGATGTTATTTTCGTATCTTTTCCTCTCATCCCAGCACCCACCTTGAGAAAGGCACACAGGTAACCCAAAACCTTCCCCTTGAGTCTTCTGAGCACTACCACATTCTTCTCGCCCCCTCAAGCGGCCACGCTGAGGAGTGCAGTCTCTTAGGTCCAACAAAAAATGAGGAAAGACTGCCCCCTGCTGCCCAAGATGATGAACGCCCTCACTCAGCACTCGCCTGACTGGCGCGAACTCCTTTCGCCAAACTAAAAGCTTTGCTGGCACTTGAGCTACTAAGAGTGTGACAAAGCGGCAAAAAACTGGGACAAATCCCATCAGGATAAAAAGTAGTTGTGACCAACACACGGTGTTGTTATTCTTTATACCTCTGAATCAAGATGAAAATATCCAGCTAGAAGGTCGAAGGAAAACTCATTTAAGGGAGTCAATTACTGACAGGCAAAAAACAGAAGACAGGAAACAGCTGTACGAAATTGGATCAGAGTAACTCATTACATTGATGGACGCTCTTCAGTGTGGAAGAGACCAAGGAGGAGGCCCTGGTCACCTTTCCATCAATAAAAGCAATCCAAGACTTTTTATTGGGGTTCTTGTGATGTCTGCCACTGTTCCTGTGTTAAATAAACAGATCGTCTCCCATTTTCCCTTTTTTCCTACATTCTAAGAGCTCTGCCTTTGCAGCCGGCTCTGGGCACCCCAGAGAGCACTCCGCTGTGCTTTTAGCGGACACCTGCCCTCTCCCTAAGGACAAGCAGTGCGTCCCAAGCCTGCCGCTAACGGGGCAATACCTAAAAGCAATGATGTGCCTAATTGTTTATTTAAATGCAAAATAATAAATCTAGAGACTCGAAACTTTAAACAGCCTGGAGATGACTCAGAAATACGTTTTTTTTTCACCAGCTTCCTGGAGGCTCATTAAACGAATTTAGGACCATGAAATACTGTCTCATATAATAAACTGATCTTCTTTGGAAAACATGACTTTGTGAATGAAGTTAAGTATGTTTTTCAGTGAAAGATTTCAAAATATCACTTAAGGCAGTATTCTATTGTTCTTCTTTAATATAAACTAGATAATAGCTATTTATCCTTTTAAAATAAAATAGCTATCTATGGCTCAAAAATCAACACAGTAAAGTTGACACTGAGAAATGTTAGTTTTACTTACACTCTGTTTCTGTCTCCTCCACTTATTCTTGATCTGTAATCTCTTGTATCCATCCCTCCAGCATCAAACAAACAAGAAGTATAATTTTTATTTTCCTCCTTTGTTAGACAAAGGTAGCCTTCAGGAACCTTATTCTACAGGTTGGTTTTAATCCAGTTAACAGTGTCTTAGAAAGCTTCCTAAAGCAGTGAAAACCATTTCCATTCTTATTTTAGCGTTGGATAATACTTTGTTTTGTGAATGTGTCACAATTTATTTACCCAATTCCTTACCAAGAGGGTACTTGAGTTTTCCTATTCCAAATAATGCAAATATTTCACACCTATTTTTCATTTGTAAGCAACAGTAATTACAGGATGAACTCCCAAAGGTGGAATTTCTGAGTGAAAAAGGAAGAACATTTGTAACATTTATAGATATTTCCAAATTGCTCCCATTAAGAGTTATATTATTTAGCACATCCGAGTGTGTCAAGTCACTTCAGTCATGTCCAACTTTTTGTGACCCTGTGGACTGTAGCCCGCCAGGCTCCTCTATCCATGGGATTCTCCA
Organism: Tragulus kanchil; assembly: GCA_022376925.1. Classification (NCBI taxonomy): domain Eukaryota; kingdom Metazoa; phylum Chordata; class Mammalia; order Artiodactyla; family Tragulidae; genus Tragulus; species Tragulus kanchil. The sequence continues at coordinate 15,791,058 of JAIOJX010000030.1, read as the reverse complement.
GGCAAGAATACTGGAGTGGGGTGCCATGCCCTCCTCCAAGGGATCTTCCTGACCCAGGGATTGAACCCCCGTATCTCTTATGTCTCCTGCACTGACAGGCAGGTTCTTTTACCACTAGCATCACTTGAGAAGCCCACTAATAGAATGGTCTTACACAAATGACTTCATCCAGTTGGTGAAAATGGACATTTCAATGCCATTTTAGCTTGTATTTATCATTGCAAGATTTTTTTCCAATAGCTAAGCACCACTTGTATCTTCTTTCTGAACCTGGCCATTTTTATGGGGCTGCTGGATTATTTTTGATTGATTTCTATATAATAAACTGATCTTCTTTGGAAAACATGACTTTGTGAATGAAGTTAAGTATGTTTTTCAGTGAAAGATTTCAAAATATCACTTAAGGCAGTATTCTATTGTTCTTCTTTAATATAAACTAGATAATAGCTATTTATCCTTTTAAAATAAAATAGCTATCTATGGCTCAAAAATCAACACAGTAAAGTTGACACTGAGAAATGTTAGTTTTACTTACACTCTGTTTCTGTCTCCTCCACTTATTCTTGATCTGTAATCTCTTGTATCCATCCCTCCAGCATCAAACAAACAAGAAGTATAATTTTTATTTTCCTCCTTTGTTAGACAAAGGTAGCCTTCAGGAACCTTATTCTACAGGTTGGTTTTAATCCAGTTAACAGTGTCTTAGAAAGCTTCCTAAAGCAGTGAAAACCATTTCCATTCTTATTTTAGCGTTGGATAATACTTTGTTTTGTGAATGTGTCACAATTTATTTACCCAATTCCTTACCAAGAGGGTACTTGAGTTTTCCTATTCCAAATAATGCAAATATTTCACACCTATTTTTCATTTGTAAGCAACAGTAATTACAGGATGAACTCCCAAAGGTGGAATTTCTGAGTGAAAAAGGAAGAACATTTGTAACATTTATAGATATTTCCAAATTGCTCCCATTAAGAGTTATATTATTTAGCACATCCGAGTGTGTCAAGTCACTTCAGTCATGTCCAACTTTTTGTGACCCTGTGGACTGTAGCCCGCCAGGCTCCTCTATCCATGGGATTCTCCAGGCAAGAATACTGGAGTGGGGTGCCATGCCCTCCTCCAAGGGATCTTCCTGACCCAGGGATTGAACCCCCGTATCTCTTATGTCTCCTGCACTGACAGGCAGGTTCTTTTACCACTAGCATCACTTGAGAAGCCCACTAATAGAATGGTCTTACACAAATGACTTCATCCAGTTGGTGAAAATGGACATTTCAATGCCATTTTAGCTTGTATTTATCATTGCAAGATTTTTTTCCAACAACTAAGCACCACTTGTATCTTCTTTCTGAACCTGGCCATTTTTATGGGGCTGCTGGATTATTTTTGATTGATTTCTAGAAGTTCATCACCACAGGGAGATCAGCCCTCATGATGAGAACTGCTCAGGCTTTCCCTATGTTATCATTTATCTTTCGATTCTGTGTCTACTTTCCCCTATAAGTGTGTTACCATCGTGTGGTCAAGTTTGTCTTTTTTCCTTCTCGATGTTGAGTCATAGTTTGAAAGGCAACAAAAGCAAGACAACAGCTGATTCACATCGCTGTACAGCAGAAGCCAACAACGCTGTAAAGCAATTATCCTCCAATTAAACAAACAAACAAAAAAAAAAAAACCCTTTTTTTAAAGTGAATGCAAAAAAGGAAAGGATATACAGCAGCTCGGCTATGACTTTATCCACCCCTGGGAAAGCCCCGCCTCTGTGCAGCTCGTGGTCCATTTCCCAGCCCACCCTGGAGATTTAGAGTTGGGCCAAAGGCACAGGGGCTGGGCCCTGAAGGACCGCATTCTCCAATGAAGGGTGTGCTCTCTGGAGGCCCAGCGTCAGGGGCAGGCCCTGATAAAAAGGAGTGGCTACCATGCAACAGTCTACAGAGTGGGGGGGGCGGATACCGGGGAAACCAGCCCCTGACGCAAAGGCACACAGCTCCGAGGAGCTAAGAAGGGCCTGAAGAGAGGACATGAGGAGAGGAGGGAGCCCCCTGGCCAGGTCTGTCCCCCCACCTCTGCACACCTGGGGTGCTGATGTCATCGCCTCGCCCTCCAATGCCTTCAGGGGCACAGCTCTCTGCAGGTTTCTCCCAGAGCCCCTCTCAGAGGGGCGGGCCCATGGGAGGGGCCGTTTTTGTATAAAGCTGTAACGTTGTGGGGACAACAGGGGCCACGGTGATTCAACCCTATGGGAATCTTTTACAAAAACCTTGCTGCCTCTCCCAATGCCCACCGTCATCCACTATTCTCCCAGGTCACAGGCCCAAGGTGGGTTTGGGTCAGAAGGCCTCCATCTCCCCGCCTCTCCCCAGTGTAAGTGAAGCCAAAGCCATGGGCAGGCCCGGATCAGAGCTGAAGCTTGCAGGCAGAAAGGTCAGGCGTAAGAAGACGCCTCTGCGGTCATTCGACTTTCCACAAGATTTTTTCCAACAACTAAGCACCACTTGTATCTTCTTTCTGAACCTGGCCATTTTTATGGGGCTGCTAAATTATTTTTGATTGATTTCTAGAAGTTCATCACCACAGGGAGATCAGCCCTCATGATGAGAACTGCTCAGGCTTTCCCTATGTTATCATTTATCTTTCGATTCCGTGTCTACTTTCCCCTATAAGTGTGTTACCATCGTGTGGTCAAGTTTGTCTTTTTTCCTTCTCGATGTTGAGTCATAGTTTGAAAGGCAACAAAAGCAAGACAACAGCTGATTCACATCGCTGTACAGCAGAAGCCAACAACGCTGTAAAGCAATTATCCTCCAATTAAACAAACAAACAAAAAAAAAAACAACCCTTTTTTTAAAGTGAATGCAAAAAAGGAAAGGATATACAGCGCTCGGCTATGACTTTATCCACCCCTGGGAAAGCCCCGCCTCTGTGCAGCTCGTGGTCCATTTCCCAGCCCACCCTGGAGATTTAGAGTTGGGCCAAAGGCACAGGGGCTGGGCCCTGAAGGACCGCATTCTCCAATGAAGGGTGTGCTCTCTGGAGGCCCAACGTCAGGGGCAGGCCCCGATAAAAAGGAGTGGCTACCATGCAACAGTCTACAGAGTGGGGGGGGGCGGATACCGGGGAAACCAGCCCCTGACGCAAAGGCACACAGCTCCGAGGAGCTAAGAAGGGCCTGAAGAGAGGACATGAGGAGAGGAGGGAGCCCCCTGGCCAGGTCTGTCCCCCCACCTCTGCACACCTGGGGTGCTGATGTCATCACCTCGCCCTCCAATGCCTTCAGGGGCACAGCTCTCTGCAGGTTTCTCCCAGAGCCCCTCTCAGAGGGGCGGGCCCATGGGAGGGGCCGTTTTTGTATAAAGCTGTAACGTTGTGGGGACAGGGGGGACCACGGTGATTCAACCCTATGGGAATCTTTTACAAAAACCTTGCTGCCTCTCCCAATGCCCACCGTCATCCACTATTCTCCCAGGTCACAGGCCCAAGGTGGGTTTGGGTCAGAAGGCCTCCATCTCCCCGCCTCTCCCCAGTGTAAGTGAAGCCAAAGCCATGAAGGACAGGCCCGGATCAGAGCTGAAGCTTGCAGGCAGAAAGGTCAGGCGTAAGAAGACGCCTCTGCGGTCTCGCGGATGAAGGATTCAGAGAAACCCTTGATCCCACCTCACTCGCCTCTCCCTGCCTAGGGCAAGGTCACCCGGAAGGTGCATGAGAGGTGACCCGCTCTTTGAAGGAAGAAGCTACCCCTGCGCCAGCCCCCTGGACAGTCACAGGCATCTGGGCCCCTGCCCTCCTCCCCTGGCCTGCGTCCCTCTGACGGACTCTCAGAAAGCCTCAAAACACGGACGCAGAGCCCTCCGGGCTGGACTCTGACCATGCTCCGTGGCAAGAGCCAAGAGTCCAAACTATTGTTCTGTGCAATATCCACAGAGCACAGGAGAGGACCCTCAGTGCCCGGGTCCACCGGCCACCAACTCGGACCCTGTCCTCTCGGCATGCCTCAAATTGCTTTCCTCTTTGCCCCGCATCGCTGTGTGAACACTGAGGTTTTCTTTGGAAAAAGCACCAGGCTCACGGTGGTAGGTAAGACACAGCCGGGGTCTTCCCCGGCCCCGCGGAGGGGAAGGCAGGCCCCAGGTGTGTGTTGTAGGGTGGATGTGTTCTGATGTGCTATGACTATCACTTTGGCCCGGGGACCAAGCTGACGGTGGTAGGTAAGGCCAGCGACTCCAGGCAGGTACCACGAGGGAAGACTCTCCCAGGGAACGTGGGAGGGAAGGGAGGACTCAGCTCCTGGGTTCTGGGGCCCCGGGAAGCTTGGAAAGGTATGCGAGGTGTTTGGAAGGAGAGTGGCAGCTTTGAGATGGAAGGGATCCTCGAACGCCCCAACCTTGCCCCCAATCCTGGCCGTGCCCAGAAGATGAGGGGTGGTTTTGAAGTGAATCTGGGAGGCTGTGCTCTGGAGACACCTACTATTTTGGGGAGGGAAGCCGGCTCACGGTTGTAGGTAAGTCGGCCGGGTCTGGAGGCTGGGGAACCTCAGGCAAGGGCAGGAGCCTGATGGAGTCTCTGTCTTGGGTGCTTAGGTTAAAACGCGTGTTTGTCCGAAAGATCTGAAATCCTGTGTTGGTGAATTCTTCTCTTGGTAAGAGAAGGCACAGCCTCTGTCTTCGGTAATTTCACAAGCAGGCTCTGCTAAGTCTGGTTTCCCTACCAGGAGTCAAGTAGTCTCCGCTAGAAAGGGGTCACCTTGTCCATCTTCTGTCTCCTTAGAGGGTGCCCATCACAGCCATGGTAGATAGGAAAGCCTCTTCTCTTGGAGTTGTTGCCCCTTCCGTGGTTCTCCCTCATGAAGAAAGGAGATGCACACAGGAGAGTGGGTGGGGAGTCATGCACCCCGAGTTGCCTCCCAGCCATCGCCAGGAGTTAAAATTCCACTAAGGAACGGGACCGGAGAGCCGCAGGGGGACGGGAGGAGGAAGGCCAGGGGGGCGCCGGCGCAGTTTCCCTGCCAGGCTTTAGTGTTGTGTGACTAATGAGAGACTGCATTTTGGCAGCGGAACGAAGCTCTCTGTTCTGGGTAAGCAAAGGTCTTCCCTGGGGATGGTGTGTTGTGAGGCTGGGGTTCTAGAAGGCAGGGATTGAGAAAAGGAGAGAAAAGACAGAGAGTACGGCTGAGTGGAGAAGGTGCTAGAACCCCCAGAAGTTCTGAGGGTAGGAAGGAAAGCCCCGCACCAGCCACTCTGGGGTTTGCCACACCTGTGTCGTGCTGTGTAGCAACCAGCCGCTGAATTTTGGACACGGGACCCAGCTCACTGTCCTGGGTAAGGCGCAAGACCCGGGAAGCAGGGCCATTGTCCCTGGGACCCGAAGTGTCTGACTCTCCTCCCTGCCCTGGTGGAAGAGGTCGACTAAACTCCGACCCCTGTGGGGCTTCCAAGGAGCTGGGTCTGCCATGTCTTTATTTTTTAATATTGATATACATTTATGGCTGTGCTGGGTCTTCGTTGCTGTGTGGGCTTTTCTCTGGTTGTAGGGAACAGCAGCTACTTTCCAGCGGTGGTGCAGGGGCTTCTCATTGTGGCGGCTTCTCTTGTGGAGCACCGGCTCCAGCCACACGGGCTCAGAAGTTGCGATGCATGGGCTTTCTTGCTCCATGGCGTACGGGATCTTCCTCAACTAGGGATACAACTCCTGTCCCCTGCATTGGCAGGCGGACTCTTATCCACTGGACCACCAGAGAAGCCCTCTGCAATCGCTTTAGAGCTGCTTGGGTGATGCCTCTGTTTCTCCCCTAAGTCTTTTGCTCATAATCTGCCCCCTCACTCTTCTGTCCACGGTTGATCCCTCCTTCTTACGTGTGTGGATCTGCTCCTCCTACGCGTCCTCCTCCTTCCCCTCTTTCCCCCGAGCCTGCTTAGGTTTTTCTCCTAGTGGGATCCCTCTGGTCCAGAGCCATGAACACAGGCAGGGGAGAGCGGCCGTCCTCACTCTCAAGGAGCTCAGACTTGTGCCCTGGCTGAGGTCCCCCGGGATTTTGCCACAACCACCTGCAGCTGTGGTCCTATAATTTGCCGCTCCACTTTGGGATCGGCACCAAGCTCACAGTGACAGGTATCGGGTGGGGACTGGGGCAAGGGTGTGGGGGTCAGAACCAGCCTTCCCTCGTGAGGGAGCATCTCCAGCTCTATCTACTGCGTCTGGTGTGGCTCCTCAGCCGAGGGCCCTGAGGCTCTGTGAGTTCCCATTTTCTCTCTTCTTCAAGTTGTTCTCCAGGACTCCTCTCACGGCTCCTGTTTAGGCAGGTGTGTTCTTTTCCCTTTCTTATCTGATCTCCTCCATCCCCGCTCCCAGCATCCTAACTCTGACCCTGCACTGTTGACCCCCTTTTGGTAACTAACTCTGTCTCTTATGTTAAAAATCTACCTCCAACACCTCCCTCCAGCTCAGAACGCCATCCTTGCCTTTCTTGTCCTCTTTGTCTGCCTCCGCTAGTCTCTAAGATCCATGGGTGTCTTTCTGCAGTGGTTTAAGTGCTCAGGAGGCAGTGGGGGAGCAGCGGGGTGAGACGGAGATGGTTTGAGGGGGGCTCCTCAGCCCTGAAGGCAGATGTCCATGTCACGGCATTGCTTGAGCTTGAATGGCTGTCCATGGGGGACATTGAGCTTGGTGGGGGGTCAGAGGAGGTAGGTCTGAGTAAGCGGTTGCATCTGGAAACTTACATCCTTTTAGCAAGAGACAAGGTAGAAGAGGGAGAGATAGGTTGGAGGAGCCATTTTCTCAAACCTCAGGCTCTGTGCTGAGATAGTGGAGTCAGTGACTCGTAGTTAAACACTAGCACTTATTACTACCCTCAGGAGGAAGCGGGCAGGCGGGAGGAGCAGAGCGAGGGTAGGGTGGGTCTGGACTGGTGTTGTAGGTACAGCCAGAGGAGGGGGCACCCCGGGTCCTACCAGATCGGTCAGCTGGAGTAGGCTTTGCCTTGCAGATGGAAGCATGTGCCAGGGGGTAGAATGGAAATTGCAAAGTGTAAATTATCAAGACTGCAATATGTAAAGTGACCTACACTGTCTCAGGCCCTCTGAGATGTACCTGTAAAACAGAGATGAAAACGGTGACCTCTTGGCATTCTGAAATGGTGAGGGACGAAATCCTTAGGGTGGGAAGAGAAGGGGAGACAGAGGACCAGATGGTTGGATGGCATTACCGACTCAATGGACATGAGTTTGAGCAAACTCTGGGGGCTGGAGGACAGGAAAGCTTGACATGCTGCAGTTCACGATGTTGCAAAGAGTCAGACACAACTGAAGGACTGAACAACAAATTGTGTGCAAATTCTTTTAGAGGATGTGCCCCCTGGCTGCATTCCTTTCATTCCTGTTGTTTATCCTCACTGTGTCACCGGCTGCCTTTTCCCAAACTGGTGCTCAGTTTTCTCATTGGAAACATTCCCTGAGCTTGGATCAAGTGGAGACATCTGGGCTTGCCACATTGCTGCTCTACAAGCTCACTCCCAGAACAGAGCTCAACACAGGGCTCAGCGCATTCTGGCAACACAGAGGGTACTTGAAAGGTAGATGCGTTTTTTTTTCCCATCCCTCCATGTCTTCACACAAGAGCCTGCCTTCCAACAATTCCAGAAATTCTCTCCCATCTGTCAGTCATGTAAAAGAGGCTGGTGCTTTATAACATGAATCCTCTGATGAACTGGCCTTCAGACATTGGAATTTGTTTATTTCAAAGCTCTTGCTGCTTTTATGAATATAACGCATGGCTAGAACTAGGATTCCAAAGTCAGTAGAGAGGTTTGCTGGGCGCTGGAAATAAGACAGGGTTCAACCCCAGAACGGTTTTTTTTCATGAGATTCCAGCCATCCCGGGCAAACTCCCACATACTCAGCACCCACGTAGGAGTCAGCATGGAACATCAAATTGAACAATAGCCAAAGGCACATGGGCTTTGCAAAGCAGGTTACACAGAAAATCAAAATAAAAGGTGGGTTTAGTATAATATACAGAAAGTAATATGTCAGATGTAATGGAAAAGGTACCTTTTCTAGGGAAGAATGCATGCGTGCTAGTTGCTTCAGTTATGTTCGACTCTCTGCTACCCTATGGATTGTAGCCCGCCAGGCTCCTCTGTCCAAGAAATTCTCTGTGTCTATGGCCATACCACCCTGAATGCACCCGATCTCGCCTGTTCATGGGATTCTCCACACAAGAATACTGGAGTGGGTTGTCACTTCCACCTCCAGGGAATCTTCCCCACTCAAGGATTGAATCCACATCTCTTAACATCTGTGTTGGCAGGCAGATTCTTTACCACTGAGCCACCTGGGAAGCCCAGGGAAGAAGGGCTCATTCTAATTAATATGTACTGTCACACAAACAGGAAAACATATACACGCTGCACAAACAGTAAAATAATCACTAGAAGCGGTCAGTCTAGTTCCCAAGTCATGTACTTAGTAGGAATCTTCTGCCTCAAAATCCAGGCTTATTCAGTTCTACTATAATTGCTTCTAGAACTGAAAAATTAGATAGTCATGCACCAAAAAGGGACTTAAACTAGGCAGAGAACAGATATACTCATTTAATGAATAATCCTGCAAGGCTGCAAACAGAACCCTTTTCAAACAAAGTCAAGAAAATCAGGATATGATGCATCCTTAGGGAGAGGCAGGAGAGAGTTGGTAGTATGTATCCACAGGGTAACCAAGAAAGAAGAGGCAAAGTTGAGGGTGATCAACAACAGAAGATCGGGGTGGTAACACCTAAATAAACAGGACCGACTACTACATAATTTTATGATGATGCTATGGCCCCTTTCCTTACTTTCCTCACTCACACACAGATAGCCCCCACCACCCCAGCCAGCTCTCACGCCAGTCCTGGCCCCAACCCCTGTCCCTTCCAGACGACCTCACCAACGTGCGGCCCCCCAAGGTGGCTGTGTTCGAGCCATCGGAAGCAGAGATCTCCAAGACCAAGAAGGCCACGCTCGTGTGCCTGGCCACGGGCTTCTACCCCGACCACGTGGAGCTGACCTGGTGGGTGAACGGGAAGCAGGTCCAGACTGGGGTCAGCACAGACCTTCAGCCCTACAAGGAGAACCCCGACCAGAATGACTCCACGTACTGTCTGAGCAGCCGGCTGAGGGTCTCGGCCCCCTTCTGGCACAACCCCCGCAATCACTTCCGCTGCCAAGTCCAGTTCTACGGCCTCACGGACCAGGACGAGTGGCAGGAGCAGGGCAGGCCCAAACCTGTCACCCAGAACGTCAGCGCCGAGGCCTGGGGCAGAGCAGGTGAGCGGGTCTGGGAGGAAGTCAGACCAGACAAAGGGAGAGATCCAGGGAGCGGAGAAAGACTAGATCTGGAGTAAAGGGGTGGAGGGAAGGCCACCAAGAGGGCGGACAGGGCCCCTTGGGCTAATTCCTCCCCCTGATCCTCGGCCCAGCTCAGCTGTGCTGAGAGGTCCCCTCCCTGCCCGCCTGCACGGCTCAGGGTCTGAGTGGTGCGTCCCCATCCCCTCACTGACCCTCGTGTCCTGAGATCATCATGGGAGAGCTCTGTCATGGGAGCAGGTGGAGACAGGCAGCCGCGGGCTGGTCCCAGGAGGCTGACTGCATCCTCTCACTTGTTCGTGTTTCTGGCCTGTGTACCTGTGACTAGAGGCTGTGGCTTCCAGCTCAGTCTCTTTAAGGAACGGCATGCCCTACTCATCCATTTTCCTCCCCCTTTTTCTTTCAGACTGTGGATTCACCTCGGGTAAGTCGCCTTCTGCTTCTTTGTCTCCGTCTCCGATGGTCTTTGCTGAGATGGGGAACCTGTGGACGCTGGCAGGGTAGGGGAAAGGGTTGGAGAGGCCGAGATTCCTGCTCACAGGTAATCAACAACGGGCCACCTAAATAAACAGGCCCTCTAAAAGGCTCCCCCATTCCTCACTCACACACAGATAGCCCCCACCACCCCAGCCAGCTCTCACGCCAGTCCCCAACCCCTGTCCCTTCCAGACGACCTCACCAACGTGCGGCCCCCCAAGGTGGCTGTGTTCGAGCCATCGGAAGCAGAGATCTCCAAGACCAAGAAGGCCACGCTCGTGTGCCTGGCCACGGGCTTCTACCCCGACCACGTGGAGCTGACCTGGTGGGTGAACGGGAAGCAGGTCCAGACTGGGGTCAGCACAGACCTTCAGCCCTACAAGGAGAACCCCGACCAGAATGACTCCACGTACTGTCTGAGCAGCCGGCTGAGGGTCTCGGCCCCCTTCTGGCACAACCCCCGCAATCACTTCCGCTGCCAAGTCCAGTTCTACGGCCTCACGGACCAGGACGAGTGGCAGGAGCAGGGCAGGCCCAAACCTGTCACCCAGAACGTCAGCGCCGAGGCCTGGGGCAGAGCAGGTGAGCGGGTCTGGGAGGAAGTCAGACCAGACAAAGGGAGAGATCCAGGGAGAGGAGAGAAAGACTAGATCTGGAGTAAAGGGGTGGAGGGAAGGCCACCAAGAGGGCGGACAGGGCCCCTTGGGCTAATTCCTCCCCCTGATCCTCGGCCCAGCTCAGCTGTGCTGAGAGGTCCCCTCCCTGCCCGCCTGCACGGCTCAGGGTCTGAGTGGTGCGTCCCCATCCCCTCACTGACCCTCGTGTCCTGAGATCATCATGGGAGAGCTCTGTCATGGGAGCAGGTGGAGACAGGCAGCCGCGGGCTGGTCCCAGGAGGCTGACTGCATCCTCTCACTTGTTCGTGTTTCTGGCCTGTGTACCTGTGACTAGAGGCTGTGGCTTCCAGCTCAGTCTCTTTAAGGAACGGCATGCCCTACTCATCCATTTTCCTCCCCCTTTTTCTTTCAGACTGTGGATTCACCTCGGGTAAGTCGCCTTCTGCTTCTTTGTCTCCGTCTCCGATGGTCTTTGCTGAGATGGGGAACCTGTGGACGCTGGCAGGGTAGGGGAAAGGGTTGGAGAGAGGCCCGAGATTCCTGCTCACAGGTGCCCACCTGCTCTCTCCTCCTGCCAACAGTGTCCTATCAGCGAGGGGTCCTGTCGGCCACCCTCCTCTATGAGATCCTGCTGGGAAAGGCCACCCTGTATGCTGTGCTGGTCAGCGCTCTGGTGCTGATGGCCAAGGTAAGGAGGAGGACAAGGTTGGGCCGGCAGGTTGGAGGTGACCCTTGGATCATTGCCTCAGAAGACACCTTGTACCTCTGGGATCACAGTGGAAGAACTGTGCTGGGGTCATCCCAAAACCCAATGAATGGTTGTTGGGAGAAGTCCTGCTCTTTGTCTTATCAGTGGGACACTCTACTTCCCCTCAGTCCCCAGCAATTTTGGCTCCTTGTAACCCCCCAAACCTTTCATCTTCAGGTCAAGAGAAAAGATGCCTGAAGGCAGCTTAGAAGTGGAGCCAGGAGCTTCCAGCCTGTTACTGCCCTGATGTGAATTCTGCTTTCTCCATCCCTACCCAGCGCTTCTGCAGAGCCACTCTCACCTCTCTCCTCAGCCCAGAGTCTGCCCCATGCGTGTGTGCCCTTCCAACACACAAGACCCTCATCTCCCCAACCCAGAGGCGCCCCAGCAGGGCTGAACTAATGGAACCAATAAAAATGGCCTGATGTGTTTTTACTCTGCCTTGTGAGTGTCTAGACACCTCTTCTGTCCATCTCTGAAGTCCCATTGACTCCATTAATTAGCGGCTCAATAAAATGGTATTCATGGAGAGTCCCCTGCTGTCCTCTCAGGTAGGAGGGACAACGGACCCAGCCTGTGACCAGTCCTGCTCCTCCTTGCCAGGAAAACTTAAGGATGTGTCAGTGAAGGTGATTGGTGAAGAGAGAGGCTTACTCTGGAACAGTCTAGAAAAATGGAGATGTTGCCTCTAGGAACTCTCTGTCCCACTTGGTCAGAGGTGCTCTGAGGTAGAGCTGACCTACACGGCGTGTCTACCTGCCGAGTGGTCATGACCTCATGGCCAACAAAGCCCAATGTCATTTGTGCTACCTGCGCTCCATTCGGCAGTCTCCCTGAGGAAACTACTCAGCTTTTTCACCACCAAGGAGTGTTCCAGGTGAGAAGAGAGGTCACCGGCTTGGGACTCTATTCTCAGTAGCAGATATGGCTTCCAGTTTTAGTGGCTATAACTTTCACTCAAGTGAATTACGTAGATGTGAAAATGTCCCCTGATGAGTCCTCCAAATAAAGCTCCCTAAAACCAAGCAGCAGCCCTCTTGCTATTTCTAGAAATCCCTCCAGGGCTCTTTATTGTCACACTGTCACCATGGTAACTTAACCCAAAGCCTTCGAGATGGCATAAAAAAGCCACCATTGTCCTCCAGCTCTTCACCCACACCCACCTTCACTCCCGTCACCCTGAACCCCCTGAGCCAGTGGCCTTCAGGTCATCCTGCACTCCTGAACCTGGAATGACATATATGTACGCTCCCACCTATCCTTGAAGATTTATCAGTGTTCTCTTAACCTAGAAGAAGTTTCTTTGCTTCTCACCTCACCCCCCACCATGATGTTGGATGAAATGCACCGTGTATTTAGCTATCATAGTGCCCTGTGCCTACCTCCTTCCTACCACTGACCACACTGGATGGAAACCACCCCTTTCCTTGCCTGACATCCCCACTTGAAGGTTACTCCACGACGGCAAACTTTTGTTTCATTATAGTAACTTGGGATGTGGAATAATACCTTAGTTCGGTGTCAGTGTGTTACTTGCTCATTCTTTGTGACCCCGTGGACTGTAGCCCTGTAGGCTCCTCTGTCCATGGAATGCTCTAGGCAAGCATACTAGAGTGGCAGAACTTTCCTGATAGTCCAGTGGTTAAGAATCTACCTTCCAATGCAAAGGACGTGGGTTCAATCCCTGGTCAAGGAATGAAGATCCCATGTGCTGTGGGTCAACGGAGCCCCTGAACCACAATGAGGACTCCACGTATCACAACTGAGACCCAATGCAGCCAAAAAAGAAAAAACACTGGGTAGACAGTCATTATCGTCTCCAGGGGATTTTCCCCTCCTAGGGATCGCACCTGGGTCTCCTGCAATGCAGGCAGATGCTTTTACCCTCTGAGACACCAGGGAAGCCTATGTTCGGGGTACTCATCCACTAAATGATCTTGGAATTAATGAATGAATCAATGAGTTCACCCACAATGACCCCATTCAGGAGCAGATATGCCCTAAGGCCTGCCTTAAACAGGCACATGTAACCACATGCATACACACATATGTCCCTCTCTATGTGTGCCTGTGCCCAGTTAACCACTCCTTAAGCATGTATCATTGTCATCTTTGTCGTTAACCTTCAAGAAAATAGGTTTGGCTCCGGGCTGTGAGCCAAAACACTCAACACTTTGGTGCGGGCACCCGGCTGATGGTGCTAGGTGAGCGGGGACGCCACTGGGCACTCAGGGCACGCGGCCGGTTTTTGCGCGAGGCTGGGGGGATAATTCATGGCTAAAACAGTTAACCTACAGGAGATACTGGGACAGCAGCAATGTGAGCTCCTATCATGCAGGCAGAGGCTAGCACTCAGGTTCTGTCTGGGACCATAGGGGGAGAGGCTGGGAAGGCAGCTGATTCTTCACAGGAAGAGTTGATCTCAACTATCCATGTGGGAGAGAGGCCTTGAGAGTCAGAGGCATGAATGGGATAGGAAACTACAGGGTCAAGGACGTCTGGGTCCTTCCGCGCAGCTGGCTTCAATGTTTAGAGTTGGGAGGCAGAAGGCTGAAAAGGCAGATTGGGGTTTTCCTCTCTGAGAGTGAACTCTGTCCTTGCCACCAGCACGAGGCTGGCCCCTAGACGATGTGCATTCACTATCTGTGGACTCTGAAGGGAGACGAGCTGGCCCATTCAGGAAGCCAAGGGCAGAGCAGGGTGTCCTCCTGCCCTGAGCTGTTGTCACCTGCCCTGTGGATGCTCCTCCCCCGCCCCCGTCCCGCCTCACTATAAATGCCCATCTGAGCAGGTGGGCACAGTGAGTCCCAGAGGGGAGCCCTGATGACACAGGAGCTCTGCTCAGGGTGGCACATGTGCCTGGAGGGGCCTCCCCGCCCCCTACCCCCTTCCCCACCGCTAGCACCCTGCCCCTCCCCAAGCCCCACCCCAATTTCAGTGAACTCTGAGTCTATTCCCTCCCCACTCAATCAGACCAGCCCCTGCCACCTGCACTTCCTGCCTCTGCCTGGTCGCTGGGGGAGGGGGCCCGGAGGGGAGGACATTTTTGTTTCACAATGTAACATCGTGGGGGACTGGGGGGAGTCCACGGTGATTCAGATGGAGGAGGTACTTTTACAAAAAGCCCTGCCTCAGAAAACAGACCCACCAGTCCCCCCAGAGCTTGCCCAGCTCAGGATGGAGAGAGGAGCTGGGAGAGGTCTCTGGAGCAGGTTCCTGATGTGGTCTCGCACCTGGGCTCAGCGTCAGCTCAACCTCTTCCTGCTCCACATTCAACTTCAAGCCATCAGTGCGGAATGATCGTAAAACTTTTCATAAAACTTGCCCTTTGACAAAGGACTTGCAGTTGTGTTATTTGTTAAGATGTGAACAGTGGGCCTGTGGGACACGATTGCCCTAGTTGCTGAGCACTCACAACAGCCCGGTGGGGAAGATATTATCCCGTGTTTTGGGGATGGAGAAGCTAAGGCCAGAGGAGGTTGCAGGTCACAGCAGTGGTAAGAGGCAGGGTCTAGCCTGGAGCACTTCCCAGTCCAGCATGAAATCTCCACCCCCAAAACCCTTTCCAACTTCACCACCACCGACCTTCAGCCCCTCAAATCGGGGATGGACTCATGGAGCGTCCAGCCACGGTGTCCGTTGTTTATGTCTGGAGGTAGGTAGCAGGAGAGAAGCCAGCAAGGAGAAGGAGGTTGGCCGCAGTCTGTGACAAGGGAGGAGGGGAAGAGGGAGGAATTCTGGGCAGCCCTTTCGCGCTGTGCTCCTATGCAGAACAGCACTTCGGGCCAGGGACCAGGCTCACTGTGCTAGGTAAGAATGTCGCTCCAGGGAGAGGGAGGATGGGCGGTGCTGCCTGAATGAGCCCCCAAACCCTGGTTTTGGGGGCGTGGGCCCTGGACCATGCTGGGTCCAGTTTGCTCCTGGGTCCCCAGGGCTGTGTGAACACCAGAGAGCTGTACTTTGGGGACGGTTCCAAGCTGACAGTGCTGGGTAAGGAGGAGGACAGCTGGGACCCCGAGTGCCCCCTAGGGCTGGATGGAGAGAGGTGGGCGGCGGCCCATCTCCCTTTGGAGCTGAGCTCGGGTCGTGAGGACTTGGGCCGAGCCGGGGCATCCGAGAAGGGTAGCGCTGGTTTTTGTCTTGAGCCTCCGGGCTGTGAGCCAAAACACTCAGTACTTCGGTGCGGGCACCCGGCTGACGGTGCTAGGTGAGCGGGGACGCCGCTGGGCACTCGGGGTACGCGGCCGGTTTTTGCGCGGGGCTGGGGGGCCGTGACGCAGAGACCCAGTACTTCGGGCCGGGCACGCGGCTCCTGGTGCTAGGTGAGTGCGGGCGGCGCGCCTCGATGTTTGAGGGGCGCCCAGGCGCTGTGCCTTACAGGCGTCGCCCCAACCGTCGGGGCTGGCAGCCGGCTGGCGGTAGTGGGCGAGTGCCCGCGGGCTGGCAGCGGGCGGCGGGCTGAGGGCGGGGGGATCCGGGCGCCTGGCGCCCTCCCTGGGCTGGAGCCGGCGCCGGAGAGAGAGCGGCTGCGCCCCAGGGGTTTGCAGGCGGGACTGGTACTCCGTGCTCCTACGAGCGGTATTTTGGCGCCGGCACCCGGCTCACGGTCCTCGGTGAGTTCTGTACTTCTCCCAGCTCTCTATTCGCTGCTCCTCGTGTGCCTGGAGATGGGTGGGGTGCGCTGGAGCCGGGGCGCCTGACCAGTGGTCCATCTATGGAGTCAGTTTTGCAAGGAACGAGGGGATGGGGTACTCCTGGTTCTGGAATAGATGGAGGGCAAGGCAGACTTCTCTCTCTCTCTCTCTCCTTCTCTTTCCTGAGATATTAGGGACAGGGTGAGCATGGCGTAAAAGAGGATTTATTGGGATTCTGACAGATGCTTGATTGGAGAAAAAGACGGAGAGAGGGCTATCAGGAGTAGGGGAAGGTTGGGAGGGGGTGTAGCTGCTGCGAAGGTGGAAACGGGCTGGAGGCGGGGGGCAGGAACCCGCTGGGATGGGCCCAGACCGTGGGCCCCCTGCCAAAAGGGCTCTGAGCAGGTGGAGAAGCAGGCTTCCACTGAATAGAAAAAGAGGAAATGGGTGATAAAGGAAAGCAGAATAGAGATGTGAAAGAGACAGATAAACCTGAGAGAAAGAATGAAAACAAGCAGGCTTGTTGTTTCACTCTTTAGAAGTTTGGGTTTAAATGTGTTTCAAACCTCTCCTCTCTTCCTAAGCCCAGACCCCTGCGGCCAGGGCAGCGTGTACAGAGCACACGTGGGCTGGGTGGACACCTCAGCCCCTATTCACCAACGGAGCCTCCTGGCCCTGCAGCCTGAAATTCCCTCCTCACAGGAGGTCTTAGTTAAACAGGTGGTGCAGAACATACATTCGAGTTGAGATGTTTTGCTTGTGAGGCCAGGAACATTCCCAAGGGGATCTCAGGCTCTTCGTGCTGGAAAAGGACCTTCAGTGTCTCCTGGTGATGGGAGCACTGAGCTTCCAGAGGGGAACAAGCTCTTGATCCTGGTGTGTTTACCCTGGATGACTTGACAAAGCAAGGGTGTTTGTCATTAGACTCCATAGGCTGGAGCCGGGGGGCTCCACTCGAAGGGTTTGTTCCGTGTGAAAGCTGGGTGCCTGTGATCAGTTGGGGTGGAGAAGAGCAGGAGAGCTCAGAACCAGCCCAGCCCTGGTCCTTTAATGATCTGGTCACCCTGGGTGAATGAATCTTCCTTCAGATTCAACATCATCCACACCACCTCCGACCGACACTGCTCCAAAGGTTACAGGAGCAGCTGCATGTGGAGTGTCTTCGAGTATCTATCAGACCTGTTGTCATTTAGGGGTCCCTTCCACCCAGCCCCTCCCCTAGGTGGTCACTGGGAAGGGAAGGAAGTCCTTTTGCCAGTGGGGGGGCAGGATTAGCCTGTGGATAATGGGGTATGTGTAAGAAGTGGGCTGGGACCAGGGCAGGTGAACTTCAGAACCAACAGGCAAACATCCAGCCCACATCCCAGCACACAGCACCAAAGCTCGCCAGGACACACACTCAGGAGCACCCACATGGGCAGGCCCACCCACGCCCCACGGAGACTCCCAGACAGGGTGGGGGAACTGACTTCCCCTCATCATGGAGCCATGTAGTCAGTGTGCCAGGGAGTAAGGACGGTCCTGCTTCCATTCCTGCCACCCATCATGCCAACCTCACAGGGAGCATTGCACGTGGCTCAGAACGCATCTTTAATTTTTCCAATAAGGGCTGAGCGTTTGCCGGTGAGGGGGTCAGAAGAATCGATGCTGTGATGCCTCTGGAGGGCTGAGAGGACCAGAGGCAGGGGCACGTCAGGAGAGTGAAGAGCCAGGCTGAGCCCAGGCGGAGGCTGATAGAGCCAGGGCAGCAGGGAGAAGTCAGATTCCACTTCTGTGCCCGAGGGACAGAGGGACAGTCACAAGATGGGAAGTGAAGGGCAGGGCCACGGACCTGAGGGGAGACAGAGCTACTGCAAAATGAACACCTAGGGCTTTTGGTTAAAATTTTATTTAGAATTTCACAGTGGTGACATCAGCACAGTCAATCAGGAGGCCCTTCTAAATGTGGGGTCCTGTGTGACTGCAGAGCTCACACCCCATGAAGCCAGCCCTGAAGGTAGGTCACATCCATGGAAATAGAGAGTATCAGACATTGTTTTTTTCATCTTCAAGACCAAAGTAGATCTCTTTAGAATGAAACATCTTCCTTTTAACAAAATTGCTCAGAACAGACAGAAACAAATGACTATAAAGCAAAGAGGGGGTAAAATGAAGGTTTTAGAGGGTCTAGAAACAACACACCAGAACCAGCCCAGCCCTGGTCCTTTAATGATCTGGTCACCCTGGGTGAATGAATCTTCCTTCAGATTCAACATCATCCACACCACCTCCGACCGACACTGCTCCAAAGGTTACAGGAGCAGCTGCATGTGGAGTGTCTTCGAGTATCTATCAGACCTGTTGTCATTTAGGGGTCCCTTCCACCCAGCCCCTCCCCTAGGTGGTCACTGGGAAGGGAAGGAAGTCCTTTTGCCAGTGGGGGGGCAGGATTAGCCTGTGGATAATGGGGTATGTGTAAGAAGTGGGCTGGGACCAGGGCAGGTGAACTTCAGAACCAACAGGCAAACATCCAGCCCACATCCCAGCACACAGCACCAAAGCTCGCCAGGACACACACTCAGGAGCACCCACATGGGCAGGCCCACCCACGCCCCACGGAGACTCCCAGACAGGGTGGGGGAACTGACTTCCCCTCATCATGGAGCCATGTAGTCAGTGTGCCAGGGAGTAAGGACGGTCCTGCTTCCATTCCTGCCACCCATCATGCCAACCTCACAGGGAGCATTGCACGTGGCTCAGAACGCATCTTTAATTTTTCCAATAAGGGCTGAGCGTTTGCCGGTGAGGGGGTCAGAAGAATCGATGCTGTGATGCCTCTGGAGGGCTGAGAGGACCAGAGGCAGGGGCACGTCAGGAGAGTGAAGAGCCAGGCTGAGCCCAGGCGGAGGCTGATAGAGCCAGGGCAGCAGGGAGAAGTCAGATTCCACTTCTGTGCCCGAGGGACAGAGGGACAGTCACAAGATGGGAAGTGAAGGGCAGGGCCACGGACCTGAGGGGAGACAGAGCTACTGCAAAATGAACACCTAGGGCTTTTGGTTAAAATTTTATTTAGAATTTCACAGTGGTGACATCAGCACAGTCAATCAGGAGGCCCTTCTAAATGTGGGGTCCTGTGTGACTGCCGAGCTCACACCCCCATGAAGCCAGCCCTGAAGGTAGGTCACATCCATGGAAATAGAGAGTATCAGACATTGTTTTTTTCATCTTCAAGACCAAAGTAGATCTCTTTAGAATGAAACATCTTCCTTTTAACAAAATTGCTCAGAACAGACAGAAACAAATGACTATAAAGCAAAGAGGGGGTAAAATGAAGGTTTTAGAGGGTCTAGAAACAACACACCAGCCAGATGAGAAGGCCCCAGGGGCTCTAATGGGAATGCCTTCATCTGGGGCCTCCAGAATGCCACACCCCGGGGGCTTAGTGGGATCAACACAGCTGGAAAGGAAGTGACTCTGATGATCTCAGATGCACATGCATATGTAGGAAGCTTGCTGGTAGGAAAAAGTAGAACAGGAAGAACTAAGGAAGCAAAGAAGATTTGAGACGCCTGAATCTGAAATACAGGAGACATGATTTCTTTCAGCAGAGGCAGCTCAGGGGCACATAGAGGCAGAGGAATGGCTGGGATGACCTGTTGAGGCAACAGAAAGAAAGCAAGCCTCCCATTCTGATGAGTAAACCCTAAGACAAATGCTATCCTCACGTGAGTGACACAAATATATCATCAGTATATTATCATCTGAAAAAGAAAACCCAACCATCAGATAACTTCCTTATTCCCAAGTCACCTTACTGGTCAATCCCTCATACAAGTGCGAGAGTGGAGGACAGGGCATTCCACGTCCATAGGTGGGGTCATCTCTATCTCCACTTCAAGCAGTCCATGTGGGATTCTCCCTGCCCAAGCAGGAAGAATGATGCAAAGACTTTCAGAGACTGTCTAAAGCCACTTCCAAACGTTGAATTCTGTGACTCATGTTCCATCCACTGCTCCATTAAAATTACTACTATATATTATGCTGAGAAGTAAGTTTTTCATATTGCATAGCAAACCAGTAACGAGAGAAGAGAAGTGGGTCAGATGTTGGACGGTGCCTTATAAGGCCAGCTTTGGGACGGGAGGCACAGGAGGCAGGCCTGGGGTCAGGTCAGCACAGGGACAGGCAGGCAGCGGGAGAAGAAACACAGAGGAGTCAGGGTGACCCCCAGACAGGACATACTGCTGGCGTGCATACTCAGTCACTCAGTCATGTCCAATTCTTTGCGACTCCATGGAACTGAGCCCACCAGGCTCCTCTGTGCGTGGAATTTTCCAGGCAAGAATACTGGCATGGGTTGCCATTTCCTTCTCCAGGATTCTTTCCAACCCAGAGATTGAACCTGCATCTCTTTTGGCCCCTGCATGGCAGGTGGATTCTTTACCACTGAGCCACTAGGGAAGTCCTATTGTTACATGATTTTATTTTAAGAAGACCCTGTGGTTCCTTCCCTGCCTTCTCACACTCACACATTCATATACCCAGACACAGACACACTCACACACACATAGCCCCCACCACCCCAGCCAGCTCTCACGCCAGTCCTGGCCCCAACCCCTGTCCCTTCCAGACGACCTCACCAACGTGCGGCCCCCCAAGGCGTAGAACAGGAAGAACTAGAGGAATGGCCTGGGACATGATTTCTTTCAGCAGAGGCAGCTCAGGGGCACATAGAGGCAGAGGAATGGCTGGGATGACCTGTTGAGGCAACAGAAAGAAAGCAAGCCTCCCATTCTGATGAGTAAACCCTAAGACAAATGCTATCCTCACGTGAGTGACACAAATATATCATCAGTATATTATCATCTGAAAAAGAAAACCCAACCATCAGATAACTTCCTTATTCCCAAGTCACCTTACTGGTCAATCCCTCATACAAGTGCGAGAGTGGAGGACAGGGCATTCCACGTCCATAGGTGGGGTCATCTCTATCTCCACTTCAAGCAGTCCATGTGGGATTCTCCCTGCCCAAGCAGGAAGAATGATGCAAAGACTTTCAGAGACTGTCTAAAGCCACTTCCAAACGTTGAATTCTGTGACTCATGTTCCATCCACTGCTCCATTAAAATTACTACTATATATTATGCTGAGAAGTAAGTTTTTCATATTGCATAGCAAACCAGTAACGAGAGAAGAGAAGTGGGTCAGATGTTGGACGGTGCCTTATAAGGCCAGCTTTGGGACGGGAGGCACAGGAGGCAGGCCTGGGGTCAGGTCAGCACAGGGACAGGCAGGCAGCGGGAGAAGAAACACAGAGGAGTCAGGGTGACCCCCAGACAGGACATACTGCTGGCGTGCATACTCAGTCACTCAGTCATGTCCAATTCTTTGCGACTCCATGGAACTGAGCCCACCAGGCTCCTCTGTGCGTGGAATTTTCCAGGCAAGAATACTGGCATGGGTTGCCATTTCCTTCTCCAGGATTCTTTCCAACCCAGAGATTGAACCTGCATCTCTTTTGGCCCCTGCATGGCAGGTGGATTCTTTACCACTGAGCCACTAGGGAAGTCCTATTGTTACATGATTTTATTTTAAGAAGACCCTGTGGTTCCCTTCCCTGCCTTCTCACACTCACACATTCATATACCCAGACACAGACACACTCACACACACATAGCCCCCACCACCCCAGCCAGCTCTCACGCCAGTCCTGGCCCCAACCCCTGTCCCTTCCAGACGACCTCACCAACGTGCGGCCCCCCAAGGTGGCTGTGTTCGAGCCATCGGAAGCAGAGATCTCCAAGACCAAGAAGGCCACGCTCGTGT
Source organism: Tragulus kanchil (assembly GCA_022376925.1). Taxonomy (NCBI): domain Eukaryota; kingdom Metazoa; phylum Chordata; class Mammalia; order Artiodactyla; family Tragulidae; genus Tragulus; species Tragulus kanchil. The sequence continues at coordinate 15,769,437 of JAIOJX010000030.1, read as the reverse complement.
GCCTGGCCACGGGCTTCTACCCCGACCACGTGGAGCTGACCTGGTGGGTGAACGGGAAGCAGGTCCAGACTGGGGTCAGCACGGACCTTCAGCCCTACAAGGAGAACCCCGACCAGAATGACTCCGCGTACTGTCTGAGCAGCCGGCTGAGGGTCTCGGCCCCCTTCTGGCACAACCCCCGCAACCACTTCCGCTGCCAAGTCCAGTTCTACGGCCTCACGGACCAGGACGAGTGGCAGGAGCAGGGCAGGCCCAAACCCGTCACCCAGAACGTCAGCGCTGAGGCCTGGGGCAGAGCAGGTGAGCGGGTCTGGGAGGAAGTCAGACCAGACAAAGGGAGAGATCCAGGGAGAGGAGAGAAAGACTAGATCCGGAGTAAAGGGGTGGAGGGAAGGCCACCAAGAGGGCGGACAGGGCCCCTTGGGCTAATTCCTTCCCCTGATATTCAGCCCAGCTCAGCTGTGCTGAGAGGTCTCCTCCCTGCCCGCCTGCACGGCTCAGGGTCTGAGTGGTGGGTCCCCATCCCCTCACTGACCCTCGTGTCCTGAGATCATCATGGGAGAGCTCTGTCATGGGAGCAGGTGGAGACAGGCAGCCGCGGGCTGGTCCCAGGAGGCTGACTGCATCGTCTCACTTGTTCGTGTTTCTGGCCTGTGTACCTGTGACTAGAGGCTGTGGCTTCCAGCTCAGTCTCTTTAAGGAACGGCATTCCCTACTCATCTATTTTCCTCCCCCTTTTTCTTTCAGACTGTGGATTCACCTCGGGTAAGTCGCCTTCTGCTTCTTTGTCTCCGTCTCCCATGGCCTTTGCTGAGATGGGGAACCTGTGGACGCTGGCAGGATAGGGGAAAGGGTTGGAGAGAGGCCCGAGATTCCTGCTCACAGGTGCCCACCTGCTCTCTCCTCCTGCCAACAGTGTCCTATCAGCGAGGGGTCCTGTCGGCCACCCTCCTCTATGAGATCCTGCTGGGAAAGGCCACCCTGTATGCTGTGCTGGTCAGCGCCCTGGTGCTGATGGCCAAGGTAAGGAGGAGGACAAGGTTGGGCAGGTAAGCTGGAGGTGACCCTTGAATCAAGCCACGCAGACCATGGAACATACAGACTCCACCAGATTGAGAGGTGAGGAAGAGGGGGTTCACCCACATGCCTCAGAAGCCACCCTGCACCTCTGGGGTCACAGCGGAAGAGCTGTGCTGGGAAGGAGGGCCTAGGATCACCAGGAGATCAGTGGATGGATGTTGGGAGAAGACCTGCTATTTGTCGTGTCAGTGAAGCACCCTACCTTCTCAGTCCCCAGCAATCCTGGCTTCTTGTAAGCCCCCAAACCTTTCATCTTCAGGTCAAGAAAAAGGATTCCTGAAGCCAGCTCAGAAGTGGAGCCAGGAGCTTCCAGCCTCTTACTGCCCTGATGGGAACTGTGCTTTCTCCATCCCTACCCAGCACTTCTGAAGAGCCACTCTCACCTCTCTCCTCAGCCCTGTGTCCAGCCCCAGCGTGTGGCTGCTCCACACACTCAGGGCCACCCTCTGCCTAACCCAGGGGAGACCCCTGGGGACCTGAACTGACTCAACCAATAAAAACAATCAATTCTGACTCGATTCTGCCTTGTGAGTGTCTAGATGCTTCTTTTGTTCCTCTCTGAAGTCCCATGTGACTCCAGTCAGGGTAGAAATGAGAGCTATTCAAGTACAGTCCCTTCAGGTTCAAAGGTCTTGAGACCCAGCGGATGGCTGGCACTGCTCCTCCTCATCAGGGAAACTTAAGGACAAGTGAAAACAGGTGATTGGTGAGCAGAGAGGCTTACTCTGGAACAGCCTAGAAAGAATGCTGATGTTGCCTCAAGGGACTTTCTATCTTTCCTGGACAGAGGTGCCCTGAGGAAGCCGTGAATCACACAGGTGCACCCAAATGGTCATGACCCCATGGTGCTCCTTTCAGCTCTCTCAGTAGGAGCACTACTGGGCTTTCTTCACCACCAAGGAGTGTTTCCAGCTGGGAAGAAGAAAGGTCACTGACCTGGAGATCTCAGTAGCAGATGCATCTGCCAGGTTAAGTTACAAAGCTGGTTATAATTTCACTCAAGTGAACGAAGGAGATGTGAAAATGTCCCTTGTTCATGCCTGTGCTCAGTCACTTAGTCAGGTCTGGCTCTTTGTAGCACCATGGACTGTCACCCTCTAGGCTCCTCTTGCCCATGGGATTTGCCAGGCAAGAATACCGGAGTGGAATGGCACTGTCAGCTCCAGGGGATCTTCCCAACCCACAGACAGAGCCCGCATGTCTCGCGTCTCCTGCCTGGGCAGGTGGATTCTCTACCACTGCGCCACCTGGGAAGCCTGAAAGATCACTCCTGGGAGGATAGAAAATGACATTCCCTAAAACCAAGGATTCACTCTATTGCTATTTCTAGAAATTCTTCCAAAGGTCTTTGGTGTCACACTGTCACCATGGTGATAGAAACCAAAGTCCTCAGAACCACAGAAAGACCCACCGTTGTCCTCCAGCTCTTTGTCAACGCTCACCCTCACTCCTGTCACCTGAACCTCCGAGTCACTGGTTTCCAGGCCATCCCGCCCTCCTCTGCCTGGACCGAGACATGCACAAGCTCCCTCTCCTTTCAGACTCCGCCGTGGCGTCATCCCCAGCAAGAGGCCTTCTCTGGAACATCCTCGCCCCTTCCCCGACAAGACTAGATGAAATGCCCTCTGAGCTCTGTCTCGCAGTGGCCTGTGCCCACTTCCTTCCTGCCACTGGCCTCTCTTGATGGAAACTGTCCCTTCTGTTGTCTGACACCTCCCCCCCCTTGAAGGTCACCTCCTTGAGGACCGAGTAGCGTTTTATGACAGTATGTTTGGGATGTGGCATAGTATCTTGGTTCAGTGTACTCACCCAATAAATTATCTTTAAAGAAATGAGTAAATCAGGAGTTCCTCCAAAGTGACCCAGTTCAGGAGCAGATAGCACCCTCAGCCCTTCCTGCTACAGCCAGCCACCCTCCCACTCCCCCCCTAAAGGCTCCCAGCAGCACAGCCAGCCCTCCACCCAGGACAGAGGTGCCCTGAGGAAGCCGTGAATCACACAGGTGCACCCAAATGGTCATGACCCCATGGTGCTCCTTTCAGCTCTCTCAGTAGGAGCACTACTGGGCTTTCTTCACCACCAAGGAGTGTTTCCAGCTGGGAAGAAGAAAGGTCACTGACCTGGAGATCTCAGTAGCAGATGCATCTGCCAGGTTAAGTTACAAAGCTGGTTATAATTTCACTCAAGTGAACGAAGGAGATGTGAAAATGTCCCTTGTTCATGCCTGTGCTCAGTCACTTAGTCAGGTCTGGCTCTTTGTAGCACCATGGACTGTCACCCTCTAGGCTCCTCTTGCCCATGGGATTTGCCAGGCAAGAATACCGGAGTGGAATGGCACTGTCAGCTCCAGGGGATCTTCCCAACCCACAGACAGAGCCCGCATGTCTCGCGTCTCCTGCCTGGGCAGGTGGATTCTCTACCACTGCGCCACCTGGGAAGCCTGAAAGATCACTCCTGGGAGGATAGAAAATGACATTCCCTAAAACCAAGGATTCACTCTATTGCTATTTCTAGAAATTCTTCCAAAGGTCTTTGGTGTCACACTGTCACCATGGTGATAGAAACCAAAGTCCTCAGAACCACAGAAAGACCCACCGTTGTCCTCCAGCTCTTTGTCAACGCTCACCCTCACTCCTGTCACCTGAACCTCCGAGTCACTGGTTTCCAGGCCATCCCGCCCTCCTCTGCCTGGACCGAGACATGCACAAGCTCCCTCTCCTTTCAGACTCCGCCGTGGCGTCATCCCCAGCAAGAGGCCTTCTCTGGAACATCCTCGCCCCTTCCCCGACAAGACTAGATGAAATGCCCTCTGAGCTCTGTCTCGCAGTGGCCTGTGCCCACTTCCTTCCTGCCACTGGCCTCTCTTGATGGAAACTGTCCCTTTTGTTGTCTGACACCTCCCCCCCCTTGAAGGTCACCTCCTTGAGGACCGAGTAGCGTTTTATGACAGTATGTTTGGGATGTGGCATAGTATCTTGGTTCAGTGTACTCACCCAATAAATTATCTTTAAAGAAATGAGTAAATCAGGGAGTTCCTCCAAAGTGACCCAGTTCAGGAGCAGATAGCACCCTCAGCCCTTCCTGCTACAGCCAGCCACCCTCCCACTCCCAGGCCAGCAGCACACAGCCTTCTCCCACCCAAGGACTAACCAGGCCCAACCCTGCTTAGCTCCCGAGATCAGACGAGATCGAGCGCGTTCAGGGTGGTACAGCTGTAGACCAGCCTTCTCAAACTATTGCCCTGCGTGCATGCATTCTAATAGAAGTGTTTGCATTCATACCAACAAGCACGCATACATACACATGTCTGCATAAATGCATGAGCAGAGTAGACTACATATTAAGCATACATCATTGCAATCTTTACTATTAAACTTCAAGAAAACAGATTTCCGAGTCGCAGCCCCCAAGGAGATACCCTGTTCACTAGGGGGTAATTCATGGATAGAAACACAACATACAGGGCTTGCTTGAACAGCAGCAATGTGAGCTATCTGGAGAAACGCAGGCAGAGGCTAGCACTCAGTTTCTGACTAGGACAGAGTTGATCTCAGCTATCCATGTGGGAGAGAGGCCTTGGGACAGAGGCATGAAGGGGATAGGAAACTACAGGGTCAGGGACGTCTGGGTCGTTCCGCTCCTTTGGCTTCAAGGTTCAGAGTTGGGAGGCAGAAAGCTGAAAAGGCAGGTTGGGGCTTCCCACTCTAAGAATGGACCCTATCCTTGCTATCAGCATGAAGCTGGCCCATGTGCATTCACACTACCTGTGGACTCTGAAGGGAGACGAGCTGGCCCATTCAGGAAGCCAAGGGCAGAGCAGGGTGTCCTCCTGCCCTGAGCTGCCATCACCTGCCCTGTGGATGCTCCTCCCCCGCCCCCGCCCGCCTCACTATAAATGCCCATCTGAGCAGGTGGGCACAGTGAGTCCCAGAGGGGAGCCCTGATGACACAGGAGCTCTGCTCAGGGTGGCTCATGTGCCTGGAGGGGCCTTCTCGCCTCCTTCCCCACCGCTAGCACCCTGCCCCTCTCCAAGCCCCTCCCCACTTTCAGTAAACTCTTGAATCTGTCTATGCCCACCCCACTCAACCAGACCAGCCCCTGCCACCTGCACTTCCTGCCTCTGCCTGGTAGCTGGGGAAGAGGGGCAGGGGAAGACATTTTTGTATCCTGATGTAACATTGTGGGACTTCGGGGGCGGCCACGGTGATTCAGATGGAGGAGGTACTTTTACAAAAAGCCCTGCCTCAGAAAATAGATCTACCTGCCCGCCCGGAGCCTGGCCCCAGCTCAGGATGGGGAGAGGAGCTGGGAGAGATCTCTGGAGCAGGTTCCTGATGTGGTCTCGCACCTGGGCTCAGCGTCAGCTCAACCTCTTCCTGCTCCACATTCAACTTCCAGGAGAGTGAAGAATCAAGCCATCAGGGTGGGATCACATTTCAGTGTTTTCCATAAAACTTGCCCTTTGACAGAGGACTTGCTTAGTCACTAAGTGGTGCCTGACTCTTTGCCACTCCATGGACTGCAGCACACCTGGCTTCCCTGTCCTTCACTCTCTCCCAGAACTTGCTTGAGCTCATGTCCATTGAGTCGATGATGCCATCCAACCGTCTCATCCTCTGTCGTCCTCTTCTCCTCCTGCTCTCAGTCTTTCCCAGCATCATCAGGGTCTTTTTGAATCAGTCAGCTCTTGGCATCAGGTAGCCAAATATTGGAGCTTCAACATCAGTCCTTCCAATGAATATTCTGGGCTGATTTCCTTTAGGCTTGAGTGGTTTGATTTCCTTGCAGTCCAAGGGACTCTCAAGAGACTTCTCCAGCGTCACAATTCAAAAGCATTAGCAGGTGTATAACCCATTAAGCACAACAACCCCGTGAAGACATTAGCCCATTTTCAGATGGAGCAAGTGAGGCTAGAGAGATGACAGGTCACAGAAGTAGTAAGAGGTAGGGTCCAGTCTGGAACACTTCCCAATCCAGGAAAATCTCTCCACCCCAATACCCTTTCCAAATTTACAATCACTGTATGGTCCCCAAGCCAAGCCGATTCTCTGCAAAATTGAGGGTGACCTCATGCAATGTCCGCACTGCTGTGCCCACTAGCTCTGGAGGTAGGTGGGGGGAGAGAAGCTAGGGAGGAGAAGGAGAGTGGCCGCAGCCTGTGTCGGGGAGGAGGGGAAGAGGGAGGAATTCTGGGCAGCCCTCTCCCACTGTGCTCCTATGAGGAGCAGCACTTCGGGCCAGGGAGCAGGCTCTCTGTGCTGGGTAAGCCTGTTGCTCCAGGGGGAGGAGGGAGGATGGGCTGCCCAGACTCGATGGCCCTCGGAGCTCTGGATCTTGGAGAGTGGGCGGCTGAGCCTCCTGGGCTGTCCTCAGGGAAGGTTAAGTTTGTGCCTGAGTCCCCAGGGCTGTGTGAACACTGGACAACTGTCCTTCGGCGCTGGTTCCAAGCTGACAGTGCTGGGTAAGGAGGGCAGCGGGGGTCCCTGAGTGCTCCCTAGGACCGGGTGCAGAGAGGTAGGTGGCTGCGCGTCTCCATTTGGCGCTGTGCTCAGGGTCGGTGTGCACCTGGGTTGAGTTAGGGCATCAGCTGAGGGTAGAGCTGGTTTTTGTCCTGGGTCTCCGGGGTGTGACAACAACCCTCTGTACTTCGGCGGGGGCACCCGGCTGTTGGTGCTAGGTAAGCGGGGTGCCATGGGACGCTAGCAGGGGAGTAGGGCCCTCGGGAGGCCAGCAGGGTCGTGAGACCTGTTTTTTGTGCTGAGGCCTGAGGCTGTGAGCACAGACACTCAGTACTTTGGCGCAGGCACTCGGCTCTTGGTGCCGGTGAGCGGGGATGCGGCTGGGGACCCGGTGGCGTAGGGCTCCGCGGAGAGTTTCCGCGCGGGGCTGGGAGAGGAGGGTCCGGACTCAGATCCAGTCTTCGGCCGGGACGCAGCTCCCGGGGCTTGGGGAGCGCGGAGGGCAGGGGCGCCCGGGACTGTGCTTTCCAGGCGCCGCCCTGCCCTTGGGACCGGGGACCGTGCTGGGAGTGTCCGCGGGCTGGCGGCGGGCGCGATGGGAAACGGCGGAACACTTCCCAATCCAGGAAAATCTCTCCACCCCAATACCCTTTCCAAATTTACAATCACTGTATGGTCCCCAAGCCAAGCCGATTCTCTGCAAAATTGAGGGTGACCTCATGCAATGTCCGCACTGCTGTGCCCACTAGCTCTGGAGGTAGGTGGGGGGAGAGAAGCTAGGGAGGAGAAGGAGAGTGGCCGCAGCCTGTGTCGGGGAGGAGGGGAAGAGGGAGGAATTCTGGGCAGCCCTCTCCCACTGTGCTCCTATGAGGAGCAGCACTTCGGGCCAGGGAGCAGGCTCTCTGTGCTGGGTAAGCCTGTTGCTCCAGGGGGAGGAGGGAGGATGGGCTGCCCAGACTCGATGGCCCTCGGAGCTCTGGATCTTGGAGAGTGGGCGGCTGAGCCTCCTGGGCTGTCCTCAGGGAAGGTTAAGTTTGTGCCTGAGTCCCCAGGGCTGTGTGAACACTGGACAACTGTCCTTCGGCGCTGGTTCCAAGCTGACAGTGCTGGGTAAGGAGGGCAGCGGGGGTCCCTGAGTGCTCCCTAGGACCGGGTGCAGAGAGGTAGGTGGCTGCGCGTCTCCATTTGGCGCTGTGCTCAGGGTCGGTGTGCACCTGGGTTGAGTTAGGGCATCAGCTGAGGGTAGAGCTGGTTTTTGTCCTGGGTCTCCGGGCTGTGACAACAACCCTCTGTACTTCGGCGGGGGCACCCGGCTGTTGGTGCTAGGTAAGCGGGGTGCCATGGGACGCTAGCAGGGGAGTAGGGCCCTCGGGAGGCCAGCAGGGTCGTGAGACCTGTTTTTTGTGCTGAGGCCTGAGGCTGTGAGCACAGACACTCAGTACTTTGGCGCAGGCACTCGGCTCTTGGTGCCGGTGAGCGGGGATGCGGCTGGGGACCCGGTGGCGTAGGGCTCCGCGGAGAGTTTCCGCGCGGGGCTGGGAGAGGAGGGTCCGGACTCAGATCCAGTCTTCGGCCGGGACGCAGCTCCCGGGGCTTGGGGAGCGCGGAGGGCAGGGGCGCCCCGGGACTGTGCTTTCCAGGCGCCGCCCTGCCCTTGGGGACCGGGGACCGTGCTGGGGGAGTGTCCGCGGGCTGGCGGCGGGCGCGATGGGAAACGGCGGACGCGGGGCGGGTGGGATCCGGGACCCTGGGCTCCCCTGGACCCCCTGCCCTGGAGCCGGGCGTGCCGGCAGCGGGAGCCGGAGCGGTGGGAGCTGCGGGGCAGGGGGGGTTTGAGGGCGGGGCTCCTCCTCTGTGCTCGTATGAGCAGACTTTCGGCCCAGGCACCAAGCTCACGGTTTTAGGTGAGATTTGGACTTCTCCCCTCCTCTCAGCCCAGCCCGCTATTTCCCCAGAGGTGGGTGGGGTGGGCTGGAGCTGGGGCTCCTGACCAGCTGTTCCCTGCCGGGTCGGCTCTGCCAGGGAGGTGGGGGGTACTGCGGGGGGGGTACTGCGGGAGGGTACTCTCGTCTGGGAACTTGGACACAGGGCATGGGGGCTTCCGTCTCTCTCTCTCTCTTTTATTGTTTCCCTGAGCTATCTGGGGACCTGGTGAGCAAGGGACAGAGGATTTATTAGGACCCTGAATGCCGCTTGATACGAGGAAAAGATCGGAGGGCGATCTGGGCTGGGGAAGGTAGGGAGGGGGTGTAGCTGCTGAGAAGGAGAAAGTGAGCTGGGGGGCCCAGGAGGGGAGAAAGGGATGAGCCCAGGATGGTGCTCCCCCACCCGACTCCCAGCACTGCTCGTTCCAGGGAGGTGGAGATTCAGGCCTCCTCTGAACAGAGGACAACCAGGATGACCAGCGAGACTGCGGAGCAGTGAGGGGAAAAATCAAAACAAGGAGGGATTGCTGTTTTACTGTTGAGAAGTTTGGATTTAAATTTTGAACCTCTTCTTCTCTTGCTAAGCCCAGACCCCGGCAGCCCAGGCTGTGTGTGTACAGCAGAGGTGGGCTGGGCGGGAAGCTGGCCACTGAGTGCATTTACCCTCTAGCCCCTAGCCTGAAATCTCCTCCTCGCCCCAGGTCTTCTAGGTTAAACAGCCAGATGCTGCAGGACTTAGATTCAAACAGAGTTGTTTTGCTTGTGAGGCCAGGACCATTCCGAGGGGGGTCTCAGGCTCTTAGTGCTGGAAAGGGACCCTCAGTGTCTCCTGGTGGCTCTATTCACTGGAAGCACTTGCTTGCTCCCTTCTGGCAGTACTGAGCTTCCAAGGGACAGCAAGCCCTCGATCCTGGCATGTTTACTGGATGATTTGACACAGCAAGTGTGTTTGCCATTGGACTCGTTAGGTCAGAACCAGGGGGACTCAGCTTGAAGTGCTTGTTCCCAGAGGAAAGCTGGGTTTCTGTGTTCAGGGGGAGAAGAGCAGTACCAGGTATATACCTGGGTCCCCAGCTCTGGCCCAGGCACCAAGCTCACGGTTTTAGGTGAGATTTGGACTCCTCCTCTCAGCCCAGCCCGCTATTTCCCCAGAGGTGGGTGGGGTGGGCTGGAGCTGGGGCTCCTGACCAGCTGTTCCCTGCCGGGTCGGCTCTGCCAGGGAGGTGGGGGTACTGCGGGGGGTACTGCGGAGGGTACTCTCGTCTGGGAACTTGGACACAGGGCATGGGGGCTTCCGTCTCTCTCTCTCTCTTTTATTGTTTCCCTGAGCTATCTGGGGACCTGGTGAGCAAGGGACAGAGGATGTATTAGGACCCTGAATGCCGCTTGATACGAGGAAAGATCGGAGGGCGATCTGGGCTGGGGAAGGTAGGGAGGGGTGTAGCTGCTGAGAAGGAGAAAGTGAGCTGGGGGCCCAGGAGGGAGAAAGGATGAGCCCAGGATGGTGCTCCCCCACCCCGACTCCCAGCACTGCTCGTTCCAGGGAGGTGGAGATTCAGGCCTCCTCTGAACAGAGGACAACCAGGATGACCAGCGAGACTGCGGAGCAGTGAGGGGAAAAATCAAAACAAGGAGGGATTGCTGTTTTACTGTTGAGAAGTTTGGATTTAAATTTTGAACCTCTTCTTCTCTTGCTAAGCCCAGACCCCGGCAGCCCAGGCTGTGTGTGTACAGCAGAGGTGGGCTGGGCGGGAAGCTGGCCACTGAGTGCATTTACCCTCTAGCCCCTAGCCTGAAATCTCCTCCTCGCCCCAGGTCTTCTAGGTTAAACAGCCAGATGCTGCAGGACTTAGATTCAAACAGAGTTGTTTTGCTTGTGAGGCCAGGACCATTCCGAGGGGGGTCTCAGGCTCTTAGTGCTGGAAAGGGACCCTCAGTGTCTCCTGGTGGCTCTATTCACTGGAAGCACTTGCTTGCTCCCTTCTGGCAGTACTGAGCTTCCAAGGGACAGCAAGCCCTCGATCCTGGCATGTTTACTGGATGATTTGACACAGCAAGTGTGTTTGCCATTGGACTCGTTAGGTCAGAACCAGGGGGACTCAGCTTGAAGTGCTTGTTCCCAGAGGAAAGCTGGGTTTCTGTGTTCAGCCGGGGGGGAGAAGAGCAGTACCAGGTATATACCTGGGTCCCCAGCTCTGGCCCTTTAATGACCCAGGGACCTTATGCCAGTGAATCTGTATGCACAAGTCGCAGGCTCCGGACGCCAGCCTTGAAGTTAGATTGCTGTTGTCGCGGCATTTAGTCGCTAAGTTGTGTCCAACTCTTTGCGACCCCATGAACTGTAGCCCACCAGGCTCCTCTGTCCATGAGATTTCCCAGGCAAGGATACTGGAGTGGGTTGCCAGGTCCTTCTTCAAGGGATCTTCCTGACCCAGGGATTGAACCCAGGTGTCCTGGGGCTCCCGCATTGCAAGCAGATTCTTTACCATTGAGCCACCAGAAAAACCCATCCATGGGAACGTTGTGTCACAAAAACATTTTTTGGTCATCTTCCAGCCTCAACTAGATCTCTTTAGAATGGGCTGTCTTCCTGTTTACAAAGGTGCTCAGAAACAAACAAAAAATTCATATATTGCAAAGCATAAGATGAAAACATATGTAGAGAGGGTTCAGAAACAATAAGCCAGTCAGATGAGAAGACCTCAGGGGCCTTAACTGGGGCCCACCAGGACACCAGACACCAGAGGCTTACGTGGGATCAAGACAGCTGCGAGTGGAAGATGCTAGATGATCTCAGATGCACGTTTAGGAAGCGTGCTAATAGGGAAAAAGGAGAGCAGTGTGGAATCAAAGGGACTGAGAAGGTTGAAGGTGCCTGAATTTGAAATACGGGGAGATGGCAATCTGTCTGAGCTCAGGCAACTCAAGGGTACCTGGAGGCAGAGGAATGGCTAGGATGACCCAGTGAAGTACCAGAAAGGAAAAAAGCCTCCTATTCTCATGAGCACATCCTAAGACGAAAGGCTTTCCTCACACGAGTGCTCAAAAATATGCCATTTGAAGGAAAAGCCCCATCGCCCAGTGAGCCCGTATCTCCACCCGCCCTCCACTCCTCAGGCCCTCAGGCTCAGCCACACTAACGCAGCTGATGGCGGGGGCTTTCTGCATCCTTATACCAGGTCTTCCCCCCCTGCCTCTCTCTGGACAGTCAGTGGGATTCTCCCTTCAAAAGCAGGAAAAATGACGCAGAGACATTCAGAGGTTGTCTAGAGTCCTGCTGGAGTGCAAAGCACCTGTTAAGCTTTGAATTCTGTTATTCTGGTTTCCAATGTAGCGCTCTGTTTAACTAACTACCACAAATTATGGTGAGAAAAAAGATAGGTAAGCTTTGCTTGATGAATAAGAAATCAAGTAATGCAAAAGAAGAAAACTTGCTCAGATGTTGGGCAGTGCCATTTGTAAGGCCACCTAGAGACCTAGGAGACTGGCCTGTCGTAGGAGGGGTACAAGGGACAGGCAGGCAGGCACAGGGAGATCAGTAACAGAAGAGCAGGGGTGGTGACCCCCAAACAGCACATGCTGCTACATGATTGTGTTGTAGGATGAGCCTGTGCCTCTCTTCCCTGCCTTCTCACACTCACACATTCATATACCCAGACACAGACACACTCACACACACATAGCCCCCACCACCCCAGCCAGCTCTCACGCCAGTCCTGGCCCCAACCCCTGTCCCTTCCAGACGACCTCACCAACGTGCGGCCCCCCAAGGTGGCTGTGTTCGAGCCATCGGAAGCAGAGATCTCCAAGACCAAGAAGGCCACGCTCGTGTGCCTGGCCACGGGCTTCTACCCCGACCACGTGGAGCTGACCTGGTGGGTGAACGGGAAGCAGGTCCAGACTGGGGTCAGCACGGACCTTCAGCCCTACAAGGAGAACCCCGACCAGAATGACTCGCGTACTGTCTGAGCAGCCGGCTGAGGGTCTCGGCCCCCTTCTGGCACAACCCCCGCAACCACTTCCGCTGCCAAGTCCAGTTCTACGGCCTCACGGACCAGGACGAGTGGCAGGAGCAGGGCAGGCCCAAACCCGTCACCCAGAACGTCAGCGCTGAGGCCTGGGGCAGAGCAGGTGAGCGGGTCTGGGAGGAAGTCAGACCAGACAAAGGGAGAGATCCAGGGAGAGGAGAGAAAGACTAGATCCGGAGTAAAGGGGTGGAGGGAAGGCCACCAAGAGGGCGGACAGGGCCCCTTGGGCTAATTCCTTCCCCTGATATTCAGCCCAGCTCAGCTGTGCTGAGAGGTCTCCTCCCTGCCCGCCTGCACGGCTCAGGGTCTGAGTGGTGGGTCCCCAGCCCCTCACTGACCCTCGTGTCCTGAGATCATCATGGGAGAGCTCTGTCATGGGAGCAGGTGGAGACAGGCAGCCGGCTGGTCCCAGGAGGCTGACTGCATCGTCTCACTTGTTCGTGTTTCTGGCCTGTGTACCTGTGACTAGAGGCTGTGGCTTCCAGCTCAGTCTCTTTAAGGAACGGCATTCCCTACTCATCTATTTTCCTCCCCCTTTTTCTTTCAGACTGTGGATTCACCTCGGGTAAGTCGCCTTCTGCTTCTTTGTCTCCGTCTCCCATGGCCTTTGCTGAGATGGGGAACCTGTGGACGCTGGCAGGATAGGGGAAAGGGTTGGAGAGAGGCCCGAGATTCCTGCTCACAGGTGCCCACCTGCTCTCTCCTCCTGCCAACAGTGTCCTATCAGCGAGGGGTCCTGTCGGCCACCCTCCTCTATGAGATCCTGCTGGGAAAGGCCACCCTGTATGCTGTGCTGGTCAGCGCCCTGGTGCTGATGGCCAAGGTAAGGAGGAGGACAAGGTTGGGCAGGTAAGCTGGAGGTGACCCTTGAATCAAGCCACGCAGACCATGGAACATACAGACTCCACCAGATTGAGAGGTGAGGAAGAGGGGGTTCACCCACATGCCTCAGAAGCCACCCTGCACCTCTGGGGTCACAGCGGAAGAGCTGTGCTGGGAAGGAGGGCCTAGGATCACCAGGAGATCAGTGGATGGATGTTGGGAGAAGACCTGCTATTTGTCGTGTCAGTGAAGCACCCTACCTTCTCAGTCCCCAGCAATCCTGGCTTCTTGTAAGCCCCCAAACCTTTCATCTTCAGGTCAAGAAAAAGGATTCCTGAAGCCAGCTCAGAAGTGGAGCCAGGAGCTTCCAGCCTCTTACTGCCCTGATGGGAACTGTGCTTTCTCCATCCCTACCCAGCACTTCTGAAGAGCCACTCTCACCTCTCTCCTCAGCCCTGTGTCCAGCCCCAGCGTGTGGCTGCTCCACACACTCAGGGCCACCCTCTGCCTAACCCAGGGGAGACCCCTGGGGACCTGAACTGACTCAACCAATAAAAACAATCAATTCTGACTCGATTCTGCCTTGTGAGTGTCTAGATGCTTCTTTTGTTCCTCTCTGAAGTCCCATGTGACTCCAGTCAGGGTAGAAATGAGAGCTATTCAAGTACAGTCCCTTCAGGTTCAAAGGTCTTGAGACCCAGCGGATGGCTGGCACTGCTCCTCCTCATCAGGGAAACTTAAGGACAAGTGAAAACAGGTGATTGGTGAGCAGAGAGGCTTACTCTGGAACAGCCTAGAAAGAATGCTGATGTTGCCTCAAGGGACTTTCTATCTTTCCTGGACAGAGGTGCCCTGAGGAAGCCGTGAATCACACAGGTGCACCCAAATGGTCATGACCCCATGGTGCTCCTTTCAGCTCTCTCAGTAGGAGCACTACTGGGCTTTCTTCACCACCAAGGAGTGTTTCCAGCTGGGAAGAAGAAAGGTCACTGACCTGGAGATCTCAGTAGCAGATGCATCTGCCAGGTTAAGTTACAAAGCTGGTTATAATTTCACTCAAGTGAACGAAGGAGATGTGAAAATGTCCCTTGTTCATGCCTGTGCTCAGTCACTTAGTCAGGTCTGGCTCTTTGTAGCACCATGGACTGTCACCCTCTAGGCTCCTCTTGCCCATGGGATTTGCCAGGCAAGAATACCGGAGTGGAATGGCACTGTCAGCTCCAGGGGATCTTCCCAACCCACAGACAGAGCCCGCATGTCTCGCGTCTCCTGCCTGGGCAGGTGGATTCTCTACCACTGCGCCACCTGGGAAGCCTGAAAGATCACTCCTGGGAGGATAGAAAATGACATTCCCTAAAACCAAGGATTCACTCTATTGCTATTTCTAGAAATTCTTCCAAAGGTCTTTGGTGTCACACTGTCACCATGGTGATAGAAACCAAAGTCCTCAGAACCACAGAAAGACCCACCGTTGTCCTCCAGCTCTTTGTCAACGCTCACCCTCACTCCTGTCACCTGAGCCTCCGAGTCACTGGTTTCCAGGCCATCCCGCCCTCCTCTGCCTGGACCGAGACATGCACAAGCTCCCTCTCCTTTCAGACTCCGCCGTGGCGTCATCCCCAGCAAGAGGCCTTCTCTGGAACATCCTCGCCCCTTCCCCGACAAGACTAGATGAAATGCCCTCTGAGCTCTGTCTCGCAGTGGCCTGTGCCCACTTCCTTCCTGCCACTGGCCTCTCTTGATGGAAACTGTCCCTTTTGTTGTCTGACACCTCCCCCCCCTTGAAGGTCACCTCCTTGAGGACCGAGTAGCGTTTTATGACAGTATGTTTGGGATGTGGCATAGTATCTTGGTTCAGTGTACTCACCCAATAAATTATCTTTAAAGAAATGAGTAAATCAGGGAGTTCCTCCAAAGTGACCCAGTTCAGGAGCAGATAGCACCCTCAGCCCTTCCTGCTACAGCCAGCCACCCTCCCACTCCCAGGCCAGCAGCACACAGCCTTCTCCCACCCAAGGACTAACCAGGCCCAACCCTGCTTAGCTCCCGAGATCAGACGAGATCGAGCGCGTTCAGGGTGGTACAGCTGTAGACCAGCCTTCTCAAACTATTGCCCTGCGTGCATGCATTCTAATAGAAGTGTTTGCATTCATACCAACAAGCACGCATACATACACATGTCTGCATAAATGCATGAGCAGAGTAGACTACATATTAAGCATACATCATTGCAATCTTTACTATTAAACTTCAAGAAAACAGATTTCGAGTCGCAGCCCCCAAGGAGATACCCTGTTCACTAGGGGGTAATTCATGGATAGAAACACAACATACAGGGCTTGCTTGAACAGCAGCAATGTGAGCTATCTGGAGAAACGCAGGCAGAGGCTAGCACTCAGTTTCTGACTAGGACAGAGTTGATCTCAGCTATCCATGTGGGAGAGAGGCCTTGGGACAGAGGCATGAAGGGGATAGGAAACTACAGGGTCAGGGACGTCTGGGTCGTTCCGCTCCTTTGGCTTCAAGGTTCAGAGTTGGGAGGCAGAAAGCTGAAAAGGCAGGTTGGGGCTTCCCACTCTAAGAATGGACCCTATCCTTGCTATCAGCATGAAGCTGGCCCATGTGCATTCACACTACCTGTGGACTCTGAAGGGAGACGAGCTGGCCCATTCAGGAAGCCAAGGGCAGAGCAGGGTGTCCTCCTGCCCTGAGCTGCCATCACCTGCCCTGTGGATGCTCCTCCCCCGCCCCCGCCCGCCTCACTATAAATGCCCATCTGAGCAGGTGGGCACAGTGAGTCCCAGAGGGGAGCCCTGATGACACAGGAGCTCTGCTCAGGGTGGCTCATGTGCCTGGAGGGGCCTTCTCGCCTCCTTCCCCACCGCTAGCACCCTGCCCCTCTCCAAGCCCCTCCCCACTTTCAGTAAACTCTTGAATCTGTCTATGCCCACCCCACTCAACCAGACCAGCCCCTGCCACCTGCACTTCCTGCCTCTGCCTGGTAGCTGGGGAAGAGGGGCAGGGGAAGACATTTTTGTATCCTGATGTAACATTGTGGGACTTCGGGGGCGGCCACGGTGATTCAGATGGAGGAGGTACTTTTACAAAAAGCCCTGCCTCAGAAAATAGATCTACCTGCCCGCCCGGAGCCTGGCCCCAGCTCAGGATGGGGAGAGGAGCTGGGAGAGATCTCTGGAGCAGGTTCCTGATGTGGTCTCGCACCTGGGCTCAGCGTCAGCTCAACCTCTTCCTGCTCCACATTCAACTTCCAGGAGAGTGAAGAATCAAGCCATCAGGGTGGGATCACATTTCAGTGTTTTCCATAAAACTTGCCCTTTGACAGAGGACTTGCTTAGTCACTAAGTGGTGCCTGACTCTTTGCCACTCCATGGACTGCAGCACACCTGGCTTCCCTGTCCTTCACTCTCTCCCAGAACTTGCTTGAGCTCATGTCCATTGAGTCGATGATGCCATCCAACCGTCTCATCCTCTGTCGTCCTCTTCTCCTCCTGCTCTCAGTCTTTCCCAGCATCATCAGGGTCTTTTTGAATCAGTCAGCTCTTGGCATCAGGTAGCCAAATATTGGAGCTTCAACATCAGTCCTTCCAATGAATATTCTGGGCTGATTTCCTTTAGGCTTGAGTGGTTTGATTTCCTTGCAGTCCAAGGGACTCTCAAGAGACTTCTCCAGCGTCACAATTCAAAAGCATTAGCAGGTGTATAACCCATTAAGCACAACAACCCCGTGGGGAAGACATTAGCCCATTTTTCAGATGGAGAAACTGAGGCTAGAGAGATGACAGGTCACAGAAGTAGTAAGAGGTAGGGTCCAGTCTGGAACACTTCCCAATCCAGGAAAATCTCTCCACCCCAATACCCTTTCCAAATTTACAATCACTGTATGGTCCCCAAGCCAAGCCGATTCTCTGCAAAATTGAGGGTGACCTCATGCAATGTCCGCACTGCTGTGCCCACTAGCTCTGGAGGTAGGTGGGGGGAGAGAAGCTAGGGAGGAGAAGGAGAGTGGCCGCAGCCTGTGTCGGGGAGGAGGGGAAGAGGGAGGAATTCTGGGCAGCCCTCTCCCACTGTGCTCCTATGAGGAGCAGCACTTCGGGCCAGGGAGCAGGCTCTCTGTGCTGGGTAAGCCTGTTGCTCCAGGGGGAGGAGGGAGGATGGGCTGCCCAGACTCGATGGCCCTCGGAGCTCTGGATCTTGGAGAGTGGGCGGCTGAGCCTCCTGGGCTGTCCTCAGGGAAGGTTAAGTTTGTGCCTGAGTCCCCAGGGCTGTGTGAACACTGGACAACTGTCCTTCGGCGCTGGTTCCAAGCTGACAGTGCTGGGTAAGGAGGGCAGCGGGGGTCCCTGAGTGCTCCCTAGGACCGGGTGCAGAGAGGTAGGTGGCTGCGCGTCTCCATTTGGCGCTGTGCTCAGGGTCGGTGTGCACCTGGGTTGAGTTAGGGCATCAGCTGAGGGTAGAGCTGGTTTTTGTCCTGGGTCTCCGGGCTGTGACAACAACCCTCTGTACTTCGGCGGGGGCACCCGGCTGTTGGTGCTAGGTAAGCGGGGTGCCATGGGACGCTAGCAGGGGAGTAGGGCCCTCGGGAGGCCAGCAGGGTCGTGAGACCTGTTTTTTGTGCTGAGGCCTGAGGCTGTGAGCACAGACACTCAGTACTTTGGCGCAGGCACTCGGCTCTTGGTGCCGGTGAGCGGGGATGCGGCTGGGGACCCGGTGGCGTAGGGCTCCGCGGAGAGTTTCCGCGCGGGGCTGGGAGAGGAGGGTCCGGACTCAGATCCAGTCTTCGGCCGGGACGCAGCTCCCGGGGCTTGGGGAGCGCGGAGGGCAGGGGCGCCCCGGGACTGTGCTTTCCAGGCGCCGCCCTGCCCTTGGGGACCGGGGACCGTGCTGGGGGAGTGTCCGCGGGCTGGCGGCGGGCGCGATGGGAAACGGCGGACGCGGGGCGGGTGGGATCCGGGACCCTGGGCTCCCCTGGACCCCCTGCCCTGGAGCCGGGCGTGCCGGCAGCGGGAGCCGGAGCGGTGGGAGCTGCGGGGCAGGGGGGGTTTGAGGGCGGGGCTCCTCCTCTGTGCTCGTATGAGCAGACTTTCGGCCCAGGCACCAAGCTCACGGTTTTAGGTGAGATTTGGACTTCTCCCCTCCTCTCAGCCCAGCCCGCTATTTCCCCAGAGGTGGGTGGGGTGGGCTGGAGCTGGGGCTCCTGACCAGCTGTTCCCTGCCGGGTCGGCTCTGCCAGGGAGGTGGGGGGTACTGCGGGGGGGGTACTGCGGGAGGGTACTCTCGTCTGGGAACTTGGACACAGGGCATGGGGGCTTCCGTCTCTCTCTCTCTCTTTTATTGTTTCCCTGAGCTATCTGGGGACCTGGTGAGCAAGGGACAGAGGATTTATTAGGACCCTGAATGCCGCTTGATACGAGGAAAAGATCGGAGGGCGATCTGGGCTGGGGAAGGTAGGGAGGGGGTGTAGCTGCTGAGAAGGAGAAAGTGAGCTGGGGGGCCCAGGAGGGGAGAAAGGGATGAGCCCAGGATGGTGCTCCCCCACCCCGACTCCCAGCACTGCTCGTTCCAGGGAGGTGGAGATTCAGGCCTCCTCTGAACAGAGGACAACCAGGATGACCAGCGAGACTGCGGAGCAGTGAGGGGAAAAATCAAAACAAGGAGGGATTGCTGTTTTACTGTTGAGAAGTTTGGATTTAAATTTTTGAACCTCTTCTTCTCTTGCTAAGCCCAGACCCCGGCAGCCCAGGCTGTGTGTGTACAGCAGAGGTGGGCTGGGCGGGAAGCTGGCCACTGAGTGCATTTACCCTCTAGCCCCCTAGCCTGAAATCTCCCTCCTCGCCCCAGGTCTTCTAGGTTAAACAGCCAGATGCTGCAGGACTTAGATTCAAACAGAGTTGTTTTGCTTGTGAGGCCAGGACCATTCCGAGGGGGGTCTCAGGCTCTTAGTGCTGGAAAGGGACCCTCAGTGTCTCCTGGTGGCTCTATTCACTGGAAGCACTTGCTTGCTCCCTTCTGGCAGTACTGAGCTTCCAAGGGACAGCAAGCCCTCGATCCTGGCATGTTTACTGGATGATTTGACACAGCAAGTGTGTTTGCCATTGGACTCGTTAGGTCAGAACCAGGGGGACTCAGCTTGAAGTGCTTGTTCCCAGAGGAAAGCTGGGTTTCTGTGTTCAGCCGGGGGGGAGAAGAGCAGTACCAGGTATATACCTGGGTCCCCAGCTCTGGCCCTTTAATGACCCAGGGACCTTATGCCAGTGAATCTGTATGCACAAGTCGCAGGCTCCGGACGCCAGCCTTGAAGTTAGATTGCTGTTGTCGTCGGCATTTAGTCGCTAAGTTGTGTCCAACTCTTTGCGACCCCATGAACTGTAGCCCACCAGGCTCCTCTGTCCATGAGATTTCCCAGGCAAGGATACTGGAGTGGGTTGCCAGGTCCTTCTTCAAGGGATCTTCCTGACCCAGGGATTGAACCCAGGTGTCCTGGGGCTCCCGCATTGCAAGCAGATTCTTTACCATTGAGCCACCAGAAAAACCCATCCATGGGAACGTTGTGTCACAAAAACATTTTTTGGTCATCTTCCAGCCTCAACTAGATCTCTTTAGAATGGGCTGTCTTCCTGTTTACAAAGGTGCTCAGAAACAAACAAAAAATTCATATATTGCAAAGCATAAGATGAAAACATATGTAGAGAGGGTTCAGAAACAATAAGCCAGTCAGATGAGAAGACCTCAGGGGCCTTAACTGGGGCCCACCAGGACACCAGACACCAGAGGCTTACGTGGGATCAAGACAGCTGCGAGTGGAAGATGCTAGATGATCTCAGATGCACGTTTAGGAAGCGTGCTAATAGGGAAAAAGGAGAGCAGTGTGGAATCAAAGGGACTGAGAAGGTTGAAGGTGCCTGAATTTGAAATACGGGGAGATGGCAATCTGTCTGAGCTCAGGCAACTCAAGGGTACCTGGAGGCAGAGGAATGGCTAGGATGACCCAGTGAAGTACCAGAAAGGAAAAAAGCCTCCTATTCTCATGAGCACATCCTAAGACGAAAGGCTTTCCTCACACGAGTGCTCAAAAATATGCCATTTGAAGGAAAAGCCCCATCGCCCAGTGAGCCCGTATCTCCACCCGCCCTCCACTCCTCAGGCCCTCAGGCTCAGCCACACTAACGCAGCTGATGGCGGGGGCTTTCTGCATCCTTATACCAGGTCTTCCCCCCCTGCCTCTCTCTGGACAGTCAGTGGGATTCTCCCTTCAAAAGCAGGAAAAATGACGCAGAGACATTCAGAGGTTGTCTAGAGTCCTGCTGGAGTGCAAAGCACCTGTTAAGCTTTGAATTCTGTTATTCTGGTTTCCAATGTAGCGCTCTGTTTAACTAACTACCACAAATTATGGTGAGAAAAAAGATAGGTAAGCTTTGCTTGATGAATAAGAAATCAAGTAATGCAAAAGAAGAAAACTTGCTCAGATGTTGGGCAGTGCCATTTGTAAGGCCACCTAGAGACCTAGGAGACTGGCCTGTCGTAGGAGGGGTACAAGGGACAGGCAGGCAGGCACAGGGAGATCAGTAACAGAAGAGCAGGGGTGGTGACCCCCAAACAGCACATGCTGCTACATGATTGTGTTGTAGGATGAGCCTGTGCCTCTCTTCCCTGCCTTCTCACACTCACACATTCATATACCCAGACACAGACACACTCACACACACATAGCCCCCACCACCCCAGCCAGCTGTCACGCCAGTCCTGGCCCCAACCCCTGTCCCTTCCAGACGACCTCACCAACGTGCGGCCCCCCAAGGTGGCTGTGTTCGAGCCATCGGAAGCAGAGATCTCCAAGACCAAGAAGGCCACGCTCGTGTGCCTGGCCACGGGCTTCTACCCCGACCACGTGGAGCTGACCTGGTGGGTGAACGGGAAGCAGGTCCAGACTGGGGTCAGCACGGACCTTCAGCCCTACAAGGAGAACCCCGACCAGAATGACT
The DNA here is from genome assembly GCA_022376925.1 of Tragulus kanchil. NCBI lineage: Eukaryota > Metazoa > Chordata > Mammalia > Artiodactyla > Tragulidae > Tragulus > Tragulus kanchil. The sequence continues at coordinate 15,748,122 of JAIOJX010000030.1, read as the reverse complement.
CCGCGTACTGTCTGAGCAGCCGGCTGAGGGTCTCGGCCCCCTTCTGGCACAACCCCCGCAATCACTTCCGCTGCCAAGTCCAGTTCTACGGCCTCACGGACCAGGACGAGTGGCAGGAGCAGGGCAGGCCCAAACCCGTCACCCAGAACGTCAGCGCCGAGGCCTGGGGCAGAGCAGGTGAGCGGGTCTGGGAGGAAGTCAGACCAGACAAAGGGAGAGATCCAGGGAGAGGAGAGAAAGACTAGATCCGGAGTAAAGGGGTGGAGGGAAGGCCACCAAGAGGGCGGACAGGGCCCCTTGGGCTAATTCCTTCCCCTGATATTCAGCCCAGCTCAGCTGTGCTGAGAGGTCCCCTCCCTGCCCGCCTGCACGGCTCAGGGTCTGAGTGGTGGGTCCCCATCCCCTCACTGACCCTCGTGTCCTGAGATCATCATGGGAGAGCTCTGTCATGGGAGCAGGTGGAGACAGGCAGCCGCGGGCTGGTCCCAGGAGGCTGACTGCATCGTCTCACTTGTTCGTGTTTCTGGCCTGTGTACCTGTGACTAGAGGCTGTGGCTTCCAGCTCAGTCTCTTTAAGGAACGGCATGCCCTACTCATCATTTTCCTCCCCCTTCTTTCAGACTGTGGATTCGGACCCTTTGTAAGGCCACCTAGGCAGGCTCGTGGAGGGGTACAAGGGACAGGCAGGCAGGCACAGGGAGATCAGTAACAGAAGAGCAGGGGTGGTGACCCCCAAACAGCACATGCTGCTACATGATTGTGTTGTAGGATGAGCCTGTGCCTCTCTTCCCTGCCTTCTCACACTCACACATTCATATACCCAGACACAGACACACTCACACACATAGCCCCCACCACCCCAGCCAGCTGTCACGCCAGTCCTGGCCCCAACCCCTGTCCCTTCCAGACGACCTCACCAACGTGCGGCCCCCCAAGGTGGCTGTGTTCGAGCCATCGGAAGCAGAGATCTCCAAGACCAAGAAGGCCACGCTCGTGTGCCTGGCCACGGGCTTCTACCCCGACCACGTGGAGCTGACCTGGTGGGTGAACGGGAAGCAGGTCCAGACTGGGGTCAGCACGGACCTTCAGCCCTACAAGGAGAACCCCGACCAGAATGACTCCGCGTACTGTCTGAGCAGCCGGCTGAGGGTCTCGGCCCCCTTCTGGCACAACCCCCGCAATCACTTCCGCTGCCAAGTCCAGTTCTACGGCCTCACGGACCAGGACGAGTGGCAGGAGCAGGGCAGGCCCAAACCCGTCACCCAGAACGTCAGCGCCGAGGCCTGGGGCAGAGCAGGTGAGCGGGTCTGGGAGGAAGTCAGACCAGACAAAGGGAGAGATCCAGGGAGAGGAGAGAAAGACTAGATCCGGAGTAAAGGGGTGGAGGGAAGGCCACCAAGAGGGCGGACAGGGCCCCTTGGGCTAATTCCTTCCCCTGATATTCAGCCCAGCTCAGCTGTGCTGAGAGGTCTCCTCCCTGCCCGCCTGCACGGCTCAGGGTCTGAGTGGTGGGTCCCCATCCCCTCACTGACCCTCGTGTCCTGAGATCATCATGGGAGAGCTCTGTCATGGGAGCAGGTGGAGACAGGCAGCCGCGGGCTGGTCCCAGGAGGCTGACTGCATCGTCTCACTTGTTCGTGTTTCTGGCCTGTGTACCTGTGACTAGAGGCTGTGGCTTCCAGCTCAGTCTCTTTAAGGAACGGCATGCCCTACTCATCCATTTTCCTCCCCCTTTTTCTTTCAGACTGTGGATTCACCTCGGGTAAGTCGCCTTTTGCTTCTTTGTCTCCGTCTCCCATGGCCTTTGCTGAGATGGGGAACCTGTGGACGCTGGCAGGGTAGGGGAAAGGGTTGGAGAGAGGCCCGAGATTCCTGCTCACAGGTGCCCACCTGCTCTCTCCTCCTGCCAACAGTGTCCTATCAGCGAGGGGTCCTGTCGGCCACCCTCCTCTATGAGATCCTGCTGGGAAAGGCCACCCTGTATGCTGTGCTGGTCAGCGCCCTGGTGCTGATGGCCAGGGTAAGGGGAGGGGAGGGGCGGAGGGGGGGGAGAGGGGGAGGGGTGAAGGGGGAGGGCGGCTCATCACTCAGGGCAGCTGAGGGGGTCTCACAGTCGTGTCCTGGCGTCTCCATGGAGTCCCTGTGGGGCTGCTGGACGGGGGGGAAGTGCAGAGATCACCCCAGAGTGTGGCTTTGGAGGATGGGTGAGTCGGCCAGCCTTGTCCAAGATCAGGCCCCAGAGTCAGCTTCTTCCAGCCCCCTCCTGCTGCTCCATGGCCCCTGGCACCCTGACAATGTCCTCTCGTCCGCAGGTTAAGAAAAAGGATTCCTGAGACCAGCCCCCAAAGTGCATCCTGAGTCATTCTTTATCCTCACCTTGGATTCTCTTTAACCTGTTTCCAGTCTGTGGTCCTCAGAAGTTTCTCTCCACCTCTTACCTCCTTCCTACACAGATGTCTGTCCCTTTCCTCAGCTTCCTTGTAGGCTGACTGCCTCATCTCTGAATCTGAAAGTCACTGAATCAATAAAAGTGTCTTGATGGACGTGATTGTGTCCAGGAGTGTCTGTAGAGTTCTGCCCTTCTTCACTTACATGCCTCTGGTGGGGGGAAACCACCACCCCTCGGGCATAGGAGTGACAGACTCGCCTCTCTGACCAGCACCGCTTTCTCCTGTTCATCCTGATGGAGGATGAATGCCGTGGTCCACACCCAGGCATTCTGGGCCCCCGTGTGTAGGGCTAGTCTGAAGGGCAAGAAATTGGGCTCTAGAAAACCGTGTAATAAAGAATCACACACTTGGGCTTCCCTGGCGGTCCAGTGGGTAAAGATTCTGCCTTGCAGTGCAAGGGGCACCGATTGGATCCTTGGCCCGAGAGGATCCCACATGCGGCGGAGTGGCTGGACCAGTGTGTCCAATTGCAAGCCAGCGCTCTGGAGCACATGTGCCCAGAGCTCGTGCTCTGAACCGAGAGAGGCCACAGCAATGGGAGGCCCACACAGGCCAAAGAATAAAGATGGATGAAAATAAATAAATAAAGAACCAATAAAAGAGGCCAAAAATTAAAAAAAAAAAAAAAAAAAGAACCAAACACTTGATGCTTTAAAGTAATAAAAATGTGTTCTGTCACAGCTCTGGGAGCCAAAAGTCAAAATCAAGGTGTTGGCAGAGCTACACTCCACTCCGAAGCTCTAAGGGTGAATCCTTCCTTGCCTCTCCCCATTTCTGATGGCTCCTGGGCTCCTGAGCTTGTGGCTACATCCCCCTGCCCACTTCTATCTCAGTCTCCAATCTGTCCTTCTTCCCCAAGTCTGTGAGTAAGTTTCCTTCACCTTTCACTTACCAAGACGCAGGTCCTTGGACTTAGGACACATCCTCAGTTCAGAAGGATTCTAGTCCAAGAGTCTTAGCAAATTACATCTGCAAAGACCTTATTTCCAAATTATGTCACAGTCTGAGGTTCTGGGTGGGCGTGAAGGTATTCACCCCCCTACACTGCATTTCAGGAACAGGTGATGAGGGGCTCTCTGGACCCGACGCACACAGGCCAGGACAAGGAATGGCCCAGTGGAGGGGCGGCCTGGGAGATTCATCATATGCTTATAATTTTCAGTCAGGCCTATCTCAAGATTTCTCAAACCACAGACATTTTTTTAAATTGCCATTGCTGTTATTGTTTATCTGTTTGGGGTAATGACTAAAAAATCCAAAATAAAGGAGACGGAGTTTAGACTCTAGACTAGCACCCACAAAAGTAACACCTTCCACTCTTTCGACATGTGTGATGTTTCCTCCCAAGGGGAGGTGAGCCGCTAAAGGGAGAAGCAAATGCCCCAGGGAGGACAGGGTGTTTCATGGATCAGAAGGACCAGCCTGAGCAAGGAGTGCTAGAGGCAAGGGTGTGCAGCAGACCTGGGAGGAGAAACCTGAGCAGCCATTGGGCAAAGAGCAGGGTGGACGTGGGCCGAGGAGGGACTGTAGGCTTGGTGGTTGTCTTCTGTGGTCTTTGGGGTGCTAAAAGCAGAGGCACTAGCAGGTGGGAGGATGTGGGGGCATCTCTGGGGAGCACCTGGGATTCGTCAAGGTGAGGACTGAAGGCACAAATGTCCTCTGGAAGATGGATGACTTGTACTTGTCACCTTCTCACTACTGGAAACACAGTAGAGATGGAGAAATGCCATTTGTTCCCCACCCTTCCTTGACCCAGGGAGGCCCCTCTTCCCAAATGTTTACAGTCCTTTCCTCATCTCTCTCAGACAACACTGCCCCAGCATTCACTCCATGGACACGGGGAAGTTAATCTCTTCTGTCACTATTCTTTCACTAGAATCTAAATAGATTCTTCTGGACCAATTTTAGCCAACACCGTGTGGAAAGGGCTGCTTGAGTCACTGACACTTGGCCAGAAGAAGAAAGTTGCTATCAGCACAGGATTCAGTAAAGACCTTCAATCTTTCCTACTACACAGGGATGGGGGCGGAGGGAGGGAGGGCTACATGAGGTTGGGTAGTAGGGATGCCAAGGATGGGCAGGTGGAGGACTTTGAGACCATCCAGAGACAAAGGTGACTCTAGTGGCAAAGAATCCACCTGCCAATGGAGAGTTCTCTTGACCTTGCACACAGGCCAGGACAAGGAATGGCCCAGTGGAGGGCGGCCTGGAGATTCATCATATGCTTATAATTTTTAGTCAGGCCTATCTCAAGATTTCTCAAACCACAGACATTTTTTTAAATTGCCATTGCTGTTATTGTTTATCTGTTTGGGGTAATGACTAAAAAATCCAAAATAAAGGAGACGGAGTTTAGACTCTAGACTAGCACCCACAAAAGTAACACCTTCCACTCTTTCGACATGTGTGATGTTTCCTCCCAAGGGGAGGTGAGCCGCTAAAGGGAGAAGCAAATGCCCCAGGGAGGACAGGGTGTTTCATGGATCAGAAGGACCAGCCTGAGCAAGGAGTGCTAGAGGCAAGGGTGTGCAGCAGACCTGGGAGGAGAAACCTGAGCAGCCATTGGGCAAAGAGCAGGGTGGACGTGGGCCGAGGAGGGACTGTAGGCTTGGTGGTTGTCTTCTGTGGTCTTTGGGGTGCTAAAAGCAGAGGCACTAGCAGGTGGGAGGATGTGGGGGCATCTCTGGGGAGCACCTGGGATTCGTCAAGGTGAGGACTGAAGGCACAAATGTCCTCTGGAAGATGGATGACTTGTACTTGTCACCTTCTCACTACTGGAAACACAGTAGAGATGGAGAAATGCCATTTGTTCCCCACCCTTCCTTGACCCAGGGAGGCCCCTCTTCCCAAATGTTTACAGTCCTTTCCTCATCTCTCTCAGACAACACTGCCCCAGCATTCACTCCATGGACACGGGGAAGTTAATCTCTTCTGTCACTATTCTTTCACTAGAATCTAAATAGATTCTTCTGGACCAATTTTAGCCAACACCGTGTGGAAAGGGCTGCTTGAGTCACTGACACTTGGCCAGAAGAAGAAAGTTGCTATCAGCACAGGATTCAGTAAAGACCTTCAATCTTTCCTACTACACAGGGATGGGGGCGGAGGGAGGGAGGGCTACATGAGGTTGGGTAGTAGGGATGCCAAGGATGGGCAGGTGGAGGACTTTGAGACCATCCAGAGACAAAGGTGACTCTAGTGGCAAAGAATCCACCTGCCAATGCAAGAGATGCAAGAGGCGCAGGTTTGATCCCTGGGCCAGAAAGATTCCTGAAGGAGGAAATGGCAATCCACTCCAGTATTCTGGCCTGGAGAATCTGACGGACAGAGGAACCGGTTGGGCTACAGTCCATGAGGTTGCAAAAAGTCAAACATGATTGAGCGACTGAGCACTAAACTATATCTAAGAGACAAAGACTTTTTCTCTCTTAAGTAAATGACTAGGGAAGAGTATCGGAAAGACAAAAGATGAAGAATTTTACAAGAGAGGTGGGGATAAAAGCAATGGTTCTTGATAGATAACTAATACCTCCATTTCCTGCCATTTTCCTAGTTTTCTTCTTCCACAATGGCCCAGAGAAGGGACGCCTGACTGAGCTCAGCCCCTAACAGTCTGTGGCACACCAAGCCTCAATGGTCCCATATAGGAAGAGACTCATGAGGTTGATCTGCTTAGGGATGGGTGTGGGAATGAAGGATTAGTATTGGAAACTTCTCTTGAAGCTGTATGTGACAACAAAAACACACTCGAACATGTATAGATGTATTATATACACACATAGATGTATTATATATCAATATATAATAGATGTATTACATTTAGGGATTAGGAGATGCTGATGTAGATCAAGAAATGGCTAAAGATCCCAGGTCAGTCCTTAGCATTGCACTGACCTATAGGGTGAATCTGTCATCTGTACCCCACTGACCTTGACTTCTATTTTTAAAATAACAAATACATTTTATTGATTATTTACTGGATCCAGACTCTGTGCTAAGGACTTTGAATACATTATCTAATTCAATCCTCACAGTAACCACCAAGTAGGAACTCATATTCTCTTTACTTTATGGGTGAGGAACATGAAGCCTACAGAGAAATTAAATAAGTTGCCCAAGGTCACTGAAGCTAACAAGTAGTAGACTGGTATTTAATTCACAACATCTTTACCTGAAAGCATATTTTAGCGACTATTTGTTGTCACTAACAAAGATAATAAATGCATCTTTATTCCTATTTTAATGTGTTTACAGAAAATGAGCCCAAATCAATTCACATTACTATTATAAGGATACAGGGTAAAAGATAATTGATATTAATTATAGATATTCAAAGGCTCCTTATTTCCATATACAGAGTGTACATAGTGTTGACTTGTATATAATATAGTCCCTAAGTTCATTATCTTCTTGGTATCTCATGCATTAGCCTCCCATATAGAAGCCAATGACATTAGATCACCTAGATCCTGGGTAAAATTTGCTCTGATGATTGCCATCTCCAGTTTGTCTTTTGTTATTATATAGTTGCTTCTCTCTTACTTCCTTGAAACTTTCTTGCTTCCTGGAAAGACAGCTTTCTATAAGCTCTGTAAGGATAAAAATCTTTGAACAATGCCTCAAAGATTTGTAAAAATCTGTTTTCTCTTTATAAATCCTTATCCAATATGATGATGCGATCTGGTACGATAAATCCCACTGACCTCTTCTTAAACTTTCATCACCAAGATCCTTTATCATGGCCATGGCAATTGCCCTGTAGCCCTATAGGAAGACACAATCCAGAAGGCCACCAAGTCTGACAACAACTGTAACAACAGTCTGTTCTCGTTACTTGTGGCAGATTCTCATTTCCAGAAAGGTGACCTCTGGGCCTTGAGATTGCTTAGTGTGAGATGTCATTTCTCCCATCCTGGCCCCCCAAATAAAACATTTCCTGCCTCAGTCTAGGGTTGGATATCCTCCCCTCCCGTTCTGAGGACTTTCTTCTCTTTCTCCCTTTGTGGATCTGAAGTCCCTGGGTTCTTAGCCACCACACTGTTTGCCTCTCCTGGGGATTAATGGTGACCACACTTGGTTGAGTCCTGAATTGCTGCCCTGCAACTGATGACACGTTCTTTGCTCACCATACCCCTCCCTCAAGGTCCCAGCTGTGAGTCTCTCTCCTCCATCTCCAACCATTGTTGCACTTGGATTCCTGGGAGGGCTTCTTGGTAGGGTTGGGGGAAGTTCTGGGGAAAACAAAATCCCAGAGACGAGTGGCTGGATCTATACATCAACAAATAGAGCTGAAAAAGAGCCAATAGCTGTGACTATTTCCATGGAAGTTTCATCTACTTATCTCAGCTGACTTCGTGGGAGGGCTGGGCTGGACAGGAAGACTGCATTCCAGGGCTTCCTGTGGACCCATCCCCACCACATGCTGACCAGACTCACTGGCATAAGAAAGTGGGCTTTAAAATAGTGACTTGGGGAATTCCCTGGTGGTTCAGTGGCTAAGACTCTGTGCTCCCAATGCAGGGGGCCTGGGTTCAATCCCTGGTCAGGGAATTGGAGCCCACATGCTACAACTGAGACCCAGTGCAGCCAAATAAATATAAATAAAATATTTTTTAAAAAAATAAAAATAAAATAAAATAGTGACTTGATGGTGACCCTGGGCGTGACCTTCCTGCCCAAGTTGTAGGCCACTCCAGTCATTACTGCTTAGCCCCCTGCACCCATGCTCCCACTGTGGGTCTTGACATTGACTAGATCTTGGAATCACAGACACTCTGGTGATACATTTCAGTCTTGAATTCCCCCCTGCATCCAGCTATGCTTCATCTGTCCTGTTCTAGAGAGAACTCTTGATCTGTCTGGGTAGGTCACTTCATCACTGGACAGTGCTATGAAGAATTATATCCTCTTAGGTTTCCATAGTCCTCATTATAGCACCAAGCACTGGTTGCATTTATACTCCTGTGAAAGTCCTTTTTAAGACACCTAGCACGCTGGTCTCTAATTGACTCCACAAATCTATGAGAGACAGAACAAGCAAAATTTTTAAAATTTGACTTTGTAGAATGGAAAAAGCGTGCAGTAGATAGATGAGAACATTGTGACAACAGAGAATACGGATTTTAAAGCCAAAGAGTCAGTTTCGAGCCTTAGATCTGCCCTTATTAGCTTTGTGGGCAAGTAACCACCCCTGAGACTCAGCTTTCCCGCCTATAAAATGGGCCCTATCACAACCCTGACTTTGTAAGGTGATTTCATCTTATTTAATCCACACAATGTAAAGCTATTATTATAGCACCAATAAATGTTAGCTGATATTATGATAATTATTATTAGCCTAAAGATTTATTTTTCAAGCTGAACATTTCTAGGTGTCTCAACGTTTGTCTCATATGGCACAGCTGTGAGCACTCCTACCCTCTCCACACCCCAGCCACTCTTCTGAAATGTTTCCATTTGTTTGTATCCTCCTACGTTTCTAAAAGTGTTCTGACCTACAGAGGGGAAGAGGCAGCTGCACTTCCTGTTTTCCATACCTTCTACTTTGGTGCCCTGAGGGCAACTCTTGGATGTCTGGACCCACTCACCACCCTGACTCACAGAGCTCACTTTTGACTCAAACCCTGGGTCTGAAGGAGGCACTGCTCGTCAGCACACAGTCCCCTTCCTGGACCCAGACACTTGGTTTCCTCTCTTTTTGTGGGGCAGGGTGTCAGGGTTTTATCGTGTTTTTTCAGCTCATCTCTCCAACTCTCTAGTTTCTGGAGGATTCTAACTCTCTCTGCAGTTCATCATCATTACCTCCCCATCCTCAGGCCATCTCAGATCTGATCATTGGGCCCGGTTTATTCTTATACAAGCGGTTCATGAAATTCATAACAAGACCAGCGTTCAACATTCCACCTATGTTCACCCTAAGCTTTGCCTGAGACCAGGCGCTGCTAAAACACAGGGCATTGGCTTCTGGCCCTCATAGCTGCATAGCATAAACAATTCATCTTTCTTCTCTGGGCTGCTATCACCTCCTCCGTGAAGTGGACACTGAATTACATGATCTCAAAGGAATCATGAAGCTCTACTCTTCAGACTCAGTGGGTTTGAAGTCTGCAGGCCCCCAATCACCATGAGAAAGCTAACTCGGGCAATCCCCCCTGACACAAACCATTCACACCCATGACATAGTCTCAGAGGCTTGGAAGAAGGGAGTCGCTGCTGACCCAAGAACCTCAGAGTTAACCAGAAGCACCTGGAGCCCTGGCACCTGGAAAGAGGTTCAGGTCTTTGAATGAGGAGAAAAAATAGTGTTTAAAGAGAATAACCTTGAAATAAGGTCAGGAAGTGGGGAAGGGGCAGAAGAACCCAATAGCTTTCCCGCCTATAAAATGGGCCCTATCACAACCCTGACTTTGTAAGGTGATTTCATCTTATTTAATCCACACAATGTAAAGCTATTATTATAGCACCAATAAATGTTAGCTGATATTATGATAATTATTATTAGCCTAAAGATTTATTTTTCAAGCTGAACATTTCTAGGTGTCTCAACGTTTGTCTCATATGGCACAGCTGTGAGCACTCCTACCCTCTCCACACCCAGCCACTCTTCTGAAATGTTTCCATTTGTTTGTATCCTCCTACGTTTCTAAAAGTGTTCTGACCTACAGAGGGGAAGAGGCAGCTGCACTTCCTGTTTTCCATACCTTCTACTTTGGTGCCCTGAGGGCAACTCTTGGATGTCTGGACCCACTCACCACCCTGACTCACAGAGCTCACTTTTGACTCAAACCCTGGGTCTGAAGGAGGCACTGCTCGTCAGCACACAGTCCCCTTCCTGGACCCAGACACTTGGTTTCCTCTCTTTTTGTGGGGCAGGGTGTCAGGGTTTTATCGTGTTTTTTCAGCTCATCTCTCCAACTCTCTAGTTTCTGGAGGATTCTAACTCTCTCTGCAGTTCATCATCATTACCTCCCCATCCTCAGGCCATCTCAGATCTGATCATTGGGCCCGGTTTATTCTTATACAAGCGGTTCATGAAATTCATAACAAGACCAGCGTTCAACATTCCACCTATGTTCACCCTAAGCTTTGCCTGAGACCAGGCGCTGCTAAAACACAGGGCATTGGCTTCTGGCCCTCATAGCTGCATAGCATAAACAATTCATCTTTCTTCTCTGGGCTGCTATCACCTCCTCCGTGAAGTGGACACTGAATTACATGATCTCAAAGGAATCATGAAGCTCTACTCTTCAGACTCAGTGGGTTTGAAGTCTGCAGGCCCCCAATCACCATGAGAAAGCTAACTCGGGCAATCCCCCCTGACACAAACCATTCACACCCATGACATAGTCTCAGAGGCTTGGAAGAAGGGAGTCGCTGCTGACCCAAGAACCTCAGAGTTAACCAGAAGCACCTGGAGCCCTGGCACCTGGAAAGAGGTTCAGGTCTTTGAATGAGGAGAAAAAATAGTGTTTAAAGGAGAATAACCTTGAAATAAAGGTCAGGAAGTAAAGAGCGGCAAGTTGGGGTCTTTCAGAAGACAACAAGGGAAGAGACGGGGTGTCTGAGCCCGGCGCTGGCTGTCAAGCTGTTTATCTCTGAGTAACATCAGTACAAGTAGAAACAGCCACACACCTGGCCCTGCCCCATCTCGGGGACTCACAACAGGATGTGGGTTGACATTTACCAGGTCCTGCATCTGGGGCGCCTGTGAACGTCCCGCCCCCACCCACCTTCTGAGCTCGGCGAACACCACGCTCACCACATCCTGCCTCACCCTCTTCCCATGCGGCCCTTGCCGCCTGGGCCTCTGGTGAGCACCCAGGCCGTGGACCTAGAACTACAGAGGGAGAGGCGAGGGTCTCTGGAGAGAGAGCCAGGCATCTCAGCTGCACGTGCAGATCACCCACCCCCCAGCTCCCACACCTGCTGGAGGTTACACCCCAGATAAGAGGCTACAGGGAGCATCTTGGAGACAGCAGAGGCGGCAGAGCAGCTGCCGTAACTGCTGTGACCCCATTGGGGTGCCTTCTGGCCCCACATCACTCAGGCAACTCCCTCCCCCCACCCCACACATGGCCTCCCACTTCCTTCCACTCATCTAAGGAGTGGGTGCTAATGAGTCAGAGGAAGGGGAGCCCTGGATCCTCAGCAGACTGAGAAAGGGGACCGTCCCTGGATATCTGAGCTGTTCTCTGTGTGCCATAGTGACTGGCTTTCTCCAAGCATCATCCCTACCACGGAGGCCTGTGGGGTCTGTGTGATGGGCAAGGTCTATCCCATCTGGGCCAGCGGAGGAGGGAGAACACGGTGCAGAATGAATAGAAAAGCCCACACAGCCAGAAACAACACCTCCGAGGAGAGAACAGAAAACAACAGGATAACTAACAGGGCAAATCTGCTTGCAGCAGCTCAAAGGGCCTCAGCTCAAAGCATGTAATCCTGGGGGCAACCTCAGCTCAAAGCATATAATCCTGGGGGTAACCAGAAAGTCACCCAATTTTATTTCATCAGCTGCCCAACCTGGGGCATTCCCCGTGTTCCCCAAGCCACCTAGAGGCAACCCAGGGTCTCTCCCTATAAATCCCACGAGTGGTCGAAGATCCAGACATGAAGGGAGTTCTGGCCACCAGCCTGTGCCCCTGGATCTTCCACGTGCCAGTGGCCAGGGAAGAGTTTCTGGGCACGCCTACAAAATCAGGGCCAACATCGGGGGACTGGAGAGTCTCCTAGAAAAGAGAGCCCCGTCTCTCCAGGGATGAGTGAAACTAATGAATTCCTGGCAGGAGAGAGCATTTCTGAGCAGTAGCTGTTGTCTTGGGTTTGTCTCCTGACATTATTATGATTGTAGATTTCTGACACCCGGAGATGACCGAAGCAGTTATGGGAAAAGGGCTCCTATTCATGAACAGGGCAGACAGCATGGTGGACGGTAGCCTGTTTTGATTAATTTAGATGGTTTGTAAGCCTCACCTTACCTGGCCTCCCCTCACCAATTCATGCCGTCCTGTCCCTCACCCTGTGCAATGATCCAGACGGCTTCCTCACTGTTCTTCCTCCAAACTGACTCTCCTGCTGGGAAGGCCATTTTGCTTATCTAATTACTAGCCTCGCCCCAGACTCAACCTCGATAAAGTTCTCTCCTTCTGGAGTGTTCCAGAACTTTTCTAAATTTTTACAAAAATGAAGACTCTGTTTTAAACCTTCGACCAACTCCCCTTGAATAGTGGTGAGTCCCTGGAACACCTTGCTGTTAAGAAGGATTCTGGAACTGCATAAAGACCCAACAGAAGAGATTATATCTGAACAAACACAATGCAGGGTACAAGTTTCATGGTTTTACTATTAAAATATATTTAGCACTTTAAATATTAATAATTTATACAGAGTTTAAATTTTAAAAAAAAGTCTTTCGGGATTTCCTTGGTGGGTCCAGCAGTTATGACTTTGCCTTCTAGTGCAGGGGCTGTAGGTTTGATCTCTGGTTGGGGAGCTAAGATCCTACATGCCTCATGGCCAAAAACCAAAACATAAAATTGAAACAATATTATAACCAACTCAATAAAATGCTTGAAAAGTCAAAAAAGAATTTTGTAAAAAGCAAGTATTCTTTTGGGGCATTCCCCGTGTTCCCCAAGCCACCTAGAGGCAACCCAGGGTCTCTCCCTATAAATCCCACGAGTGGTCGAAGATCCAGACATGAAGGGAGTTCTGGCCACCAGCCTGTGCCCCTGGATCTTCCACGTGCCAGTGGCCAGGGAAGAGTTTCTGGGCACGCCTACAAAATCAGGGCCAACATCGGGGGACTGGAGAGTCTCCTAGAAAAGAGAGCCCCGTCTCTCCAGGGATGAGTGAAACTAATGAATTCCTGGCAGGAGAGAGCATTTCTGAGCAGTAGCTGTTGTCTTGGGTTTGTCTCCTGACATTATTATGATTGTAGATTTCTGACACCCGGAGATGACCGAAGCAGTTATGGGAAAAGGGCTCCTATTCATGAACAGGGCAGACAGCATGGTGGACGGTAGCCTGTTTTGATTAATTTAGATGGTTTGTAAGCCTCACCTTACCTGGCCTCCCCTCACCAATTCATGCCGTCCTGTCCCTCACCCTGTGCAATGATCCAGACGGCTTCCTCACTGTTCTTCCTCCAAACTGACTCTCCTGCTGGGAAGGCCATTTTGCTTATCTAATTACTAGCCTCGCCCCAGACTCAACCTCGATAAAGTTCTCTCCTTCTGGAGTGTTCCAGAACTTTTCTAAATTTTTACAAAAATGAAGACTCTGTTTTAAACCTTCGACCAACTCCCCTTGAATAGTGGTGAGTCCCTGGAACACCTTGCTGTTAAGAAGGATTCTGGAACTGCATAAAGACCCAACAGAAGAGATTATATCTGAACAAACACAATGCAGGGTACAAGTTTCATGGTTTTACTATTAAAATATATTTAGCACTTTAAATATTAATAATTTATACAGAGTTTAAATTTTAAAAAAAAGTCTTTCGGGATTTCCTTGGTGGGTCCAGCAGTTATGACTTTGCCTTCTAGTGCAGGGGCTGTAGGTTTGATCTCTGGTTGGGGAGCTAAGATCCTACATGCCTCATGGCCAAAAACCAAAACATAAAATTGAAACAATATTATAACCAACTCAATAAAATGCTTGAAAAGTCAAAAAAGAATTTTTTAAAAAAAGCAAGTCATTCTTTTGGGTAAGTAGTAATCCAAATATCTTGTAAACTTAGAGCCAAAAATAATGTCTTTTGAAATTTAGACCCTATAATAGGACTTCATAACATAACCATCATCTAATTTAACGTACTTAATGATCCCATAAGGAAATTTTCACAGGATAGGAAAATGAATTCTAGAGAGATAAGAAAATTAGCACGAGGTCCTAAGAGCTAGTAAATTTAAACTCAAATCACAAGTGCCTTAAAAATATAGCAACAGTAAAAGGTGAGTAGTTACCAGGGTTTGCAGGGAAAGAGAAGAGAAATTAGTAGGTGAAGCCTAGGGCATTTGTAAAGCAGTGAAACTATTCAGCATGACACTGCAATGGTTAATACAAGGCATGATGCACCTGTCAAATACCACAAAAATGTGCACACCAAGAGTAAATTCTAATGCAAACCATGGGCTTTAGTTAATAGTAATATATCACTATTGGATCAATAATTAACATACCACACTCGTGTAAGATGTTAGTTATAGGGAAGGCTGGGAAGGAAAGGCACATATATGAGAACTTTATTATCTGCTCAATTTATATTCATCTAAAACTGTTCTAAATATTAAAATCTATTAACTAAAAATAAACTGTTTCAGGGACAGATCTGTTTCCACTTATATTCAATGATCAGCTAACATCCAAACATCAGCTTAAGATGCTGTTGACTGCTAAATGTGAGCCAAACTTGAGTTGTAAACACATCTTTATTTTCATGACTGTAAGCACTTCTGATTGACGTAGTAAATTTAAATTCTCACACAAGGAACAAAAGCAAACCAAATGCCTTGATTTTTCTCTTGCAATTTCTATTTTCTTATTCCTTTTCTTAAAGCATAGTGATTTACAATGTTGTCTTAGTTTCTGGTGTACAACAAGGAGATTCAGTTATACATATGTATATATGTATATATATATATGCATAACTATATACATATGTGTGTGTATATATCTTTTTTCACATTCTTTTCCATATGGTTTATTATAGACTATTGAATATAGTTCTCTGTGCTATACGGTAGGACCTTGTTGTTTGTCTATTTTATATGTAGTAGTGTGTATCTGCTAATCTCACATTCAAAGTGCCTTAACTACTCCATGTTGTGACCCTGTCCAGCACCATCCTGAGTATATTTCATTTTTCTTTATAATTCCTGTATTGGCTCACAGTGTCCAGCATGTATAACTGCTCAATACATGGTAGACCTTAAGGTGTAACAGAGACCCTTGGGCATTATTCAATACTGACTTGATTGCTTTATGTCTCTCTCACATGCTCCTCTGCAGATTAAATGATACTGAAAAGAAACAAATGTCTGAATTGTCCTAAATGAAATGATGCCAGGAACAGACTATTTTAAGACTTCTTGTGCCCCCTCGTGGAACAGAAGGGACATTAGAAAAGAAAATCTTTTTAGGGCTGAGGAGGAGGATAGAGGAGGAGGGGCTTTAGGGCTGAGGAGGTGACACTGCTTAATGGATGCACTAAATACCACAAAATGTGCACACCAAGAGTAAATTCTAATGCAAACCATGGGCTTTAGTTAATAGTAATATATCACTATTGGATCAATAATTAACATACCACACTCGTGTAAGATGTTAGTTATAGGGAAGGCTGGGAAGGAAAGGCACATATATGAGAACTTTATTATCTGCTCAATTTATATTCATCTAAAACTGTTCTAAATATTAAAATCTATTAACTAAAAATAAACTGTTTCAGGGACAGATCTGTTTCCACTTATATTCAATGATCAGCTAACATCCAAACATCAGCTTAAGATGCTGTTGACTGCTAAATGTGAGCCAAACTTGAGTTGTAAACACATCTTTATTTTCATGACTGTAAGCACTTCTGATTGACGTAGTAAATTTAAATTCTCACACAAGGAACAAAAGCAAACCAAATGCCTTGATTTTTCTCTTGCAATTTCTATTTTCTTATTCCTTTTCTTAAAGCATAGTGATTTACAATGTTGTCTTAGTTTCTGGTGTACAACAAGGAGATTCAGTTATACATATGTATATATGTATATATATATATGCATAACTATATACATATGTGTGTGTATATATCTTTTTTCACATTCTTTTCCATATGGTTTATTATAGACTATTGAATATAGTTCTCTGTGCTATACGGTAGGACCTTGTTGTTTGTCTATTTTATATGTAGTAGTGTGTATCTGCTAATCTCACATTCAAAGTGCCTTAACTACTCCATGTTGTGACCCTGTCCAGCACCATCCTGAGTATATTTCATTTTTCTTTATAATTCCTGTATTGGCTCACAGTGTCCAGCATGTATAACTGCTCAATACATGGTAGACCTTAAGGTGTAACAGAGACCCTTGGGCATTATTCAATACTGACTTGATTGCTTTATGTCTCTCTCACATGCTCCTCTGCAGATTAAATGATACTGAAAAGAAACAAATGTCTGAATTGTCCTAAATGAAATGATGCCAGGAACAGACTATTTTAAGACTTCTTGTGCCCCCTCGTGGAACAGAAGGGACATTAGAAAAGAAAATCTTTTTAGGGCTGAGGAGGAGGAGAGAGGGAGGAGGGGCTGCGGGATGAGGAAGGGTGCTCAGTTGCCAAGGTAACTGTGGCACCGCCTTCCAGCCATCCCCATAAAGGCTTTCCTCTCCTTTCTTTCCATCCAAGTGATTTCTCTCCTTTAGGGTTTTGCCATCACACACGCATGGCCTCTTTATCCTGTCTCTTATATCTCTTTGATCACCATTTGCTTCTCTGCTCCCTCCCTTACTATATGGAGAGGCATGAGACACAGTAGAATGGGAATAAAAAAAAATCTAAAAGCCAAAACAATACTCAGTGCTCCTAAGTACACATTTTTGATTATTAACAAAATCACACTTGTAGCCTCTACAATTACATCTTGCCCCTTCCCTGATCCAAAGCCTCATCCAAGCCTCCACGAGATGTCTAGTCTCTGCCAGAGGAGTAAGGACAGGAGACTTTCTAGACGATGAAAGTTAACTAGTGAGGTAACTGAGTTGGCATCCTCAGACGTGCTCACGAGTCCACCATCACATCACAACCCCCTGCAGGTGCATCCCGCCCCTCTCGTCTCTCATCAACATTCACACAGCTCCAGGTCCCCATGTAGACCCACAAGATTATGGGAGAGGGTGGTGATGGACAAGGAATAGCACCCTTTCAGGGCAAAGCATGACAGCCTCTATTAGACATCCACACATCAGGAACTTGACTGTGTGTTTGCAGTTCACAGATTCTACACACATGTATCTTTTCCATTCTCCCTAAGAACATAGTAGGGCTTCTCTGGTGACTCAGTGGTAAAGAATCCTCCTGCCAATGCAGGAGACACGGGTTCAACCCTGAGTTGGTAAGATCCCCTAGAGAAGGGAATGGCAATCCACTCTAGTATTCTTGCCTGAGGAAGTCCATGAACAGAGGAGCCAGACAGGCTACAGTCCATGTGGTCACAAAGAACTGGACATGAGACCTTCAGGTGTAACAGAGACCTTTGGGCTTCATTGACTTGTTTTATGTCTCTCACATGCTCCTCTGCAGATTAAATGATACTGAAAAGAAACAAATGTCTGAATTGTCCTAAATGAAATGATGCCAGGAACAGACTATTTTAAGACTTCTTGTGCCCCCTCGTGGAACAGAAGGGACATTAGAAAAGAAAATCTTTTTAGGGCTGAGGAGGAGGAGAGAGGGAGGAGGGGCTGCGGGATGAGGAAGGGTGCTCAGTTGCCAAGGTAACTGTGGCACCGCCTTCCAGCCATCCCCATAAAGGCTTTCCTCTCCTTTCTTTCCATCCAAGTGATTTCTCTCCTTTAGGGTTTTGCCATCACACACGCATGGCCTCTTTATCCTGTCTCTTATATCTCTTTGATCACCATTTGCTTCTCTGCTCCCTCCCTTACTATATGGAGAGGCATGAGACACAGTAGAATGGGAATAAAAAAAAATCTAAAAGCCAAAACAATACTCAGTGCTCCTAAGTACACATTTTTGATTATTAACAAAATCACACTTGTAGCCTCTACAATTACATCTTGCCCCTTCCCTGATCCAAAGCCTCATCCAAGCCTCCACGAGATGTCTAGTCTCTGCCAGAGGAGTAAGGACAGGAGACTTTCTAGACGATGAAAGTTAACTAGTGAGGTAACTGAGTTGGCATCCTCAGACGTGCTCACGAGTCCACCATCACATCACAACCCCCTGCAGGTGCATCCCGCCCCTCTCGTCTCTCATCAACATTCACACAGCTCCAGGTCCCCATGTAGACCCACAAGATTATGGGAGAGGGTGGTGATGGACAAGGAATAGCACCCTTTCAGGGCAAAGCATGACAGCCTCTATTAGACATCCACACATCAGGAACTTGACTGTGTGTTTGCAGTTCACAGATTCTACACACATGTATCTTTTCCATTCTCCCTAAGAACATAGTAGGGCTTCTCTGGTGACTCAGTGGTAAAGAATCCTCCTGCCAATGCAGGAGACACGGGTTCAACCCCTGAGTTGGTAAGATCCCCTAGAGAAGGGAATGGCAATCCACTCTAGTATTCTTGCCTGAGGAAGTCCATGAACAGAGGAGCCAGACAGGCTACAGTCCATGTGGTCACAAAGAACTGGACATGATTGAGCGACTAAACAACAGCCAAGAAAGTACTAAAGTTTCTTTGGAAACGCTGGCATGATTCAGTTACCCTCACGTTGACTGACAGTCAGAAACCCAGTGATAAATATGCTCTGCCTAGCCCATGAGTGAGGGCTCCTGGAGAGGGTGGTTAAGACTTGGGAGAGGGAGGGGTTTTTGTACAGATGTCTGCCCCACCCAGCTCAGTGTGAGACTCCAGGCACAGAGGTAGAAGCCAGAGTTATTGAGCAGCAGCTTCTTAAAACTCAGGATAAACTGGTTGTCATTGGGCCTGGAGGCTTTGAAGTGAGGGTGCTTCTCAGGGTCAATTTGGCCAATACCAACAGAGTAGAAGAGCAGTTGGAGGGCCCCTTCTGCCTCTTGCTGATACCAGTACAGGGTGGGGCTTGATGTCCCCTTCACGGTGCAGTTCAGGGAGAGCGGGCTGCCCACAGGCTGCACTCTGGTGGGTGGCCATTGATGGATGATGGTCTGAGCTCTGACACCTGCGGAAAGCATACAAGGCCATTTAGAGGGAAGAAGCCCAGCCCAGCTCACCTTCCACCCTGAGAGAGGGATGGTTCGGACCCTTCCATGGCCCAGGCATATGGGATTCATCCTGGGGAGTAGACTGGCAGGGTCAATGGGCTGGAAGAGGCCAAGAAAGCAAATTCCCTCCTGGAGACAGGGAGAACCAAGAAGCAGCACACCAGCCATTAAGAGTAAGCGCCCATATTCATTCCAGATCATTGAAGGCATGTACCAGAGTGACTCAAACCAATGGCTAAGGCTCTGGATTCAGAAGGTTGTGGTGAGGCTGGTCTTGAGAGGAGGACGCACCTAAGAAAGTGCCCAGGAGAAGGGCCAGCAGACGGCAGGGCATAGCTACAGTCAACCTTCAGCTTGACAGTGTGGTTAACCCTCCTCCTCTGGGCCCAGGGGTGGCCAAGTCCCTCCCACTTGAAGATCACAGAGTACAGAGCATGCATCCCCTCAAGCTGAGGAGGAAATGAGACTTGTCTTGTGTGATGTGTATGAATCACCCGTCCTCCCTGGGAACCAGCTTTACCCTGCACGAGTTATCTTTATTGAAATCCTGCTGAAGTCCTGGTATGCAAATAGATTTCATGACTCATTATTTACCTGTAAATAAGACATGACTCCCTGTCTTCCCCTTGGAGACCATCTCTATAACTGGCAGAGAAACTGATGTCAGCAGGAGGATGAAAAGGGATTTTCATCAGTCTGAAGCTGGAAACCAGCAAGAGGACATGTCCCCTGGATAGCTGAAAAGTAGATAGAAGCAGATCAGGGCTTAAGAGATTCAGGTCGTCAGGATAGTCAGAGCAAAATCACTCAGGCCTGACGGGAGGACGCTGCTCTGACAGCCAATCAAAGGGCCTGCGTCCTCTTCATCTCCTGCAGACTGGACTGGAGACCTGGATGGGCAGAACCAGCCGCTGAACTGATCAGAGCTGGTCTCTGTGCTCCACAGGCCTCTAACAGCCTCGCTAGATCTATCTTCTAAGTGCCAGCTCACTGGAAGACTCTGATATTGGGAAAGAGCGAGGACAATAGCATAAGGGCACAACCGAGGATGAGGTAGTTGGGTGGCATCACTAACTCAGTGGACATGAGGTTGAGCAAACTCAGGAGATAGTGAAGGACAGAGAAGCCTGCTGAGCTGTGTAAACACATGTCCATTGAGGTGGTGATGTGGTCCATGGGTTGGCCCTGACTTAGTGATTGAACAGCAACAAGTGCAACACTGGGTAGAGAAAAATAGAGGCCTTGGAATCAAGCAGATCTGGGTTCTTAAGAACCCTCAGTGACTACTCATCCTCAGTGTTCTCATCTGTAAAATGAAAAGAAGGATGGTAATACAGTGAGTCCCCTACATCCGAACCTTTACGTTGTGAACTTTCAAACATGTGAACATGTTCTCCCTCAACATTAGGTATGGTGAAACTTCAGCTTGACAGTGTGGTTAACCCTCCTCCTCTGGGCCCAGGGGTGGCCAAGTCCCTCCCACTTGAAGATCACAGAGTACAGAGCATGCATCCCCTCAAGCTGAGGAGGAAATGAGACTTGTCTTGTGTGATGTGTATGAATCACCCGTCCTCCCTGGGAACCAGCTTTACCCTGCACGAGTTATCTTTATTGAAATCCTGCTGAAGTCCTGGTATGCAAATAGATTTCATGACTCATTATTTACCTGTAAATAAGACATGACTCCCTGTCTTCCCCTTGGAGACCATCTCTATAACTGGCAGAGAAACTGATGTCAGCAGGAGGATGAAAAGGATTTTCATCAGTCTGAAGCTGGAAACCAGCAAGAGGACATGTCCCTGGATAGCTGAAAAGTAGATAGAAGCAGATCAGGGCTTAAGAGATTCAGGTCGTCAGGATAGTCAGAGCAAAATCACTCAGGCCTGACGGGAGGACGCTGCTCTGACAGCCAATCAAAGGGCCTGCGTCCTCTTCATCTCCTGCAGACTGGACTGGAGACCTGGATGGGCAGAACCAGCCGCTGAACTGATCAGAGCTGGTCTCTGTGCTCCACAGGCCTCTAACAGCCTCGCTAGATCTATCTTCTAAGTGCCAGCTCACTGGAAGACTCTGATATTGGGAAAGAGCGAGGACAATAGCATAAGGGCACAACCGAGGATGAGGTAGTTGGGTGGCATCACTAACTCAGTGGACATGAGGTTGAGCAAACTCAGGGAGATAGTGAAGGACAGAGAAGCCTGCTGAGCTGTGTAAACACATGTCCATTGAGGTGGTGATGTGGTCCATGGGTTGGCCCTGACTTAGTGATTGAACAGCAACAAGTGCAACACTGGGTAGAGAAAAATAGAGGCCTTGGAATCAAGCAGATCTGGGTTCTTAAGAACCCTCAGTGACTACTCATCCTCAGTGTTCTCATCTGTAAAATGAAAAGAAGGATGGTAATACAGTGAGTCCCCTACATCCGAACCTTTACGTTGTGAACTTTCAAACATGTGAACATGTTTTCCATCAACATTAGGTATGCGTGAAACTGCAGCTTGCCCTCTGTCTCCTAATGCTAACAATCCCTCAGCTCTACCATCTACCACTTCTCCTTCCTCCAGTCAGGAACTCTTCCTGACAGTTCACTTGATGCCAGCCCCCGTATACCAGTAGCTGTATGGTACAATGTACCTTTCAAGGTACTATACTGTAAACTTAAAAACGTTTACTCAAAGAAATGTTTACTTTAACTATATTACTCTTCTTGTAACTTACTTTTTTCTTTCTATTGCTTTCATTCTCATTCTTCTGCAATGACATTTTTTATGTCAACTTTTGAATATGTATGATTTTGGTTTTTTAAAAGACTAAAGTCTCAAATTTTAAAAAAGTTGACTTTTTGTGCTTGTTAGCTTTTATGGATTATATGTGTGAAAAGTATTGTAAACCTATTACAGTGCAGTTTCATATAGCCAATTGTGTAACGAAGGTATCTTTGGTCATTTTGTTGGACTTATCAGATACTCTCTCAGAACAGAACTTGTTCGTATGTATGAGACTTACTGTACCTACAAATGGTGGAAGATGAATCTTGCCTGGTGCACTGCAGGCACTCCTACAAGTGTTGGCTGTTTTGGGTACTCGTGTGCCTGCTGTCAAGAGTGGGAGATGGGCCTTCCCTGGTGGTCCAGTGGGTAAGGACGCTGCCTTGCAGTGCAAGGGGCACTGATTCAATCCCTGGCCTGGGAAGATCCCACGTGTCGCGGAGCAGCTGGACCGATGTGTCCAACTACAGAGCTGGAGCTCTGGAGCGCATGCACCCAGAGCTGGTGCTCCTCACTGCGATGGGAGGCCCACACAGACCAAAGAACAAAGATAAATAAATGAAAGATCAAGAGAAGTGGCCAAAAAAAGAGAGAGAGAGAAAAGGAAAATAAAAAAAAAGAGTGGTAGATGTGTCATGGGATGAAGGGTGAGGCTGAAGGGTGGCAGAGTCTTGAGAAGCATTTCAAACCACCAGTTCACAGTAGTTAAGGATGAGAATCTGCTTGGCAGTTGGTCTAACCTCATTCTGTTGAGGTCCTGAGACAGGACCCCAAGATCCCAGGAGGATAGCCAGTGGGTCCCATGGAACCTCCATTCCTCTCTTCCTTTACCAGGCCTGTCCTCCAAAGGATTCATTTTCAGAACAATTGCTCAGTTTGGGCTGGATGTGGTGGAGTGGTTTAAGGTGAGTGTGTGGAAGTGAGTGAGTCGTGGAAGTGGCCTAACAGGGAGAATAAGCCTGAAGCCAGTCAGGCATGTGTGACGCTTTCCCATTTCATCTGGGTCTAGTGATATAAGAGATTCATTATTGTCGCTGAAGCTGCAGGAATACAAGTCAGTTAATGTCGGGGTTCTTGTCTCTAATAGAGTTATGACCATGGAACCTGTTTTTGCTTTGGATTTGAATGTACCATATTTGTGGAAGAGTGTTTCAATTTTTTTTATCTCTTCCAAATTTAATGAATCTTTTTATGTTATTGACTTATATGATGATCATTCAAGTGCTAAGCATACTGTGGATTCCATGAACACTTGAAACATATGATGAAAAATAGCTATAGCTAGCTATAGCTGTTCAATCTTAGGTTTAATCAACCTGTTAATAGGACTCAATATGCCTCTGTGCTTGTCAGATTGGAGGGGTCAAACCCAAGAGGGATATGTGCCTACAAGCACACATAGTTTCTTTTCTCCTCTTCTGTCCTTCATCTTTGCTCCTGTAATTTTTATTGAGTTAAATCCTGAGTGGGGATGTGGGTGGAGGGGGGCTACAGAGAGTAGCAGAACACAGGAGCAGAAACTTGTTCTTGCTTTTGATGGGAACACGTCATGCCCTCATTCGGCTGGAGCTCTGGAGCGCATGCACCCAGAGCTGGTGCTCCTCACTGCGATGGGAGGCCCACACAGACCAAAGAACAAAGATAAATAAATGAAAGATCAAGAGAAGTGGCCAAAAAAAGAGAGAGAGAGAAAAGGAAAATAAAAAAAAAGAGTGGTAGATGTGTCATGGGATGAAGGGTGAGGCTGAAGGGTGGCAGAGTCTTGAGAAGCATTTCAAACCACCAGTTCACAGTAGTTAAGGATGAGAATCTGCTTGGCAGTTGGTCTAACCTCATTCTGTTGAGGTCCTGAGACAGGACCCCAAGATCCCAGGAGGATAGCCAGTGGGTCCCATGGAACCTCCATTCCTCTCTTCCTTTACCAGGCCTGTCCTCCAAAGGATTCATTTTCAGAACAATTGCTCAGTTTGGGCTGGATGTGGTGGAGTGGTTTAAGGTGAGTGTGTGGAAGTGAGTGAGTCGTGGAAGTGGCCTAACAGGGAGAATAAGCCTGAAGCCAGTCAGGCATGTGTGACGCTTTCCCATTTCATCTGGGTCTAGTGATATAAGAGATTCATTATTGTCGCTGAAGCTGCAGGAATACAAGTCAGTTAATGTCGGGGTTCTTGGCTCTAATAGAGTTATGACCATGGAACCTGTTTTTGCTTTGGATTTGAATGTACCATATTTGTGGAAGAGTGTTTCAATTTTTTTTATCTCTTCCAAATTTAATGAATCTTTTTATGTTATTGACTTATATGATGATCATTCAAGTGCTAAGCATACTGTGGATTCCATGAACACTTGAAACATATGATGAAAAATAGCTATAGCTAGCTATAGCTGTTCAATCTTAGGTTTAATCAACCTGTTAATAGGACTCAATATGCCTCTGTGCTTGTCAGATTGGAGGGGTCAAACCCAAGAGGGATATGTGCCTACAAGCACACATAGTTTCTTTTCTCCTCTTCTGTCCTTCATCTTTGCTCCTGTAATTTTTATTGAGTTAAATCCTGAGTGGGGATGTGGGTGGAGGGAGGCTACACAGAGAGTAGCAGCGAACACAGGGAGCAGAAACTTGTTCTTGCTTTTGATGGGAACACGTCATGCCCTCATTCGGCTGGCAGGTTCTCACTCCAGCAAAAGCTGTGTGGGTCCTGCAGAGCCCACGAGAGCTGATGTAACTCATGGGCTGCCTTGGCTCAGTGCCACCGCCAAGCATAGAAAGTACTGTGATCTTCCTCCCTCGAGATGGCACAGCAGATTGGAGAGTGAAGAGACTTATCAGTCAGACGAGAGTAGCCAGCTGGCTTCTGACGCCCTAATCGTTGTCACAACTCAGTAGCTTGGAGCTCCTTCCATATGGCTGATGCCATAGAAAAATATCTCCTCATTCTTCACTCCCATCTGTAATACTGCTTATTCATTCAAGTTATTCAAGTCATTCATATATTGAAATGTGGATGAGGATATGGTCCCTCTACTCTGAGAGGGAGGAGTCAAGTCTCTGACCCCTGAGGAGGGTCAGCCAGAGAAGCTGAGCTGAAGGTCAGGTTGAACTCTGGCAGCTCTCTCCTTGCCCTTCCTCTGGACGCTTTCTTAGGTGGGTGTTCTTCCCTCTGGTAAGCCTCCCTCAAAGCCTTTGGTTACCATGTTGGGTTTCTCGCCCCACACTGAATTCTTAATGATTCACGACTGACAGGATGAAGCTCTGTAGATGAAGAGAATGGCAATAGATTAAACTCTTCCCTTTTTGATTTAAAACTTGAAATCTGTCTCTAAACAACAGAGTTGGAAGATATTGAAAGATACTTTGAGGGTCTACTTGTTTTTGTACAGAAGTAAAAATCATATGGGCTGAAGAGAAGAGAAGAGAGTCACCCAAGAAGATATTTCCCCAACCTCTGTCCTCTCTGTGTGCTGCCCCTACCTGGCTGTATCTTTTTTTGTCTATAATTTTTGAATTTTTTTTAAATTATGAAACTATGATAACGCATTTACAGGAGACTTAGAAAATACAGAAGAAGGTTATATATAGTTCCTCTATATATTACAATTATTTTTTAAATAGATAAATCAAGATTTTTTGTTGGAGATTTCAAGATCAAATCCTCAAAAATTAATGGAATGAATATATAGAGAAGTAGAAGGATATAGTAGACCTGAAAAGCACTGTGAACCAATTCAACATACTTAAACTTTACATAATTTTCACACAACAAAAGGATACAAGTTCTATTCAAGTTGGCATAGACTATAAACTAGGAGACCTTGGAATATATCCAGGGACATAAAACAAAGTGCAAAAATTTCATGGTCTAAAGGTACTGAAATCTTACAGAGTCCATTCTCTTATCACTGTGTAATTAGATTCGGAGAGTGCAAGCAGGGGAAACTTATCAGTCAGACGAGAGTAGCCAGCTGGCTTCTGACGCCCTAATCGTTGTCACAACTCAGTAGCTTGAGCTCCTTCCATATGGCTGATGCCATAGAAAATATCTCCTCATTCTTCACTCCCATCTGTAATACTGCTTATTCATTCAAGTTATTCAAGTCATTCATATATTGAAATGTGGATGAGGATATGGTCCTCTACTCTGAGAGGGAGGAGTCAAGTCTCTGACCCCTGAGGAGGGTCAGCCAGAGAAGCTGAGCTGAAGGTCAGGTTGAACTCTGGCAGCTCTCTCCTTGCCCTTCCTCTGGACGCTTTCTTAGGTGGGTGTTCTTCCCTCTGGTAAGCCTCCCTCAAAGCCTTTGGTTACCATGTTGGGTTTCTCGCCCCACACTGAATTCTTAATGATTCACGACTGACAGGATGAAGCTCTGTAGATGAAGAGAATGGCAATAGATTAAACTCTTCCCTTTTTGATTTAAAACTTGAAATCTGTCTCTAAACAACAGAGTTGGAAGATATTGAAAGATACTTTGAGGGTCTACTTGTTTTGTACAGAAGTAAAAATCATATGGGCTGAAGAGAAGAGAAGAGAGTCACCCAAGAAGATATTTCCCCAACCTCTGTCCTCTCTGTGTGCTGCCCCTACCTGGCTGTATCTTTTTTTGTCTATAATTTTTGAATTTTTTTTAAATTATGAAACTATGATAACGCATTTACAGGAGACTTAGAAAATACAGAAGAAGGTTATATATAGTTCCTCTATATATTACAATTATTTTTTAAATAGATAAATCAAGATTTTTTGTTGGAGATTTCAAGATCAAATCCTCAAAAATTAATGGAATGAATATATAGAGAAGTAGAAGGATATAGTAGACCTGAAAAGCACTGTGAACCAATTCAACATACTTAAACTTTACATAATTTTCACACAACAAAAGGATACAAGTTCTATTCAAGTTGGCATAGACTATAAACTAGGAGACCTTGGAATATATCCAGGGACATAAAACAAAGTGCAAAAATTTCATGGTCTAAAGGTACTGAAATCTTACAGAGTCCATTCTCTTATCACTGTGTAATTACTTTCTGGCTATATCTTTTTTAACATTTATTTATTTATTTGTCTGCACCGGGTCTTAGTTGTGGCACATGAGCCTTCAATCTTCATTGCAGTTTGCAGGGTCTTTTAGTTGCAGCATGTGGGATGTTTAGTTGCAGCATGCAAACTCTTAGTTGCAGCATGTGGGATCCCCAACCAGGGATCAAACCCAGGCCACCTGTACTGGGAGTGTGGAGTCTCAGCTACTGGACCACCAGGAAAGTCCTTGGCAACATCTTGATCAAGGAAAGAGAGGGAGACAGGTGAGGAGGCCAGAATCCAAAGCTCAGAAGAGGGCAGAGAACTATGCTAATATCCAGGGTGGGGAGAATGAGACTCTGGGTCCCTATTTGCCACACCAGAGATCAAAGTAGAATACTGCCTCCCTAAGACATCAACCTCCGACTCCCTCAAACCTGTAAATATGGTGAGTTACGTAGTGAAGTGGAATTCAGGCTGAAGATGGAATTAAGGTTTTTAATCAATTAAGATTAAAATAGAGAAATTATCTCGGGTTATGCAGGTGTGCTCTCAGTAATCACAGGTGTCATTAAACCCCAAAACTCTGATCAAGAAAGAAATTACTCCCACTTATGAGGATCAGTGTAACTTTCATGTAAGAGACAGACTCTAAGTTGGCAAAGAGTTTGAGACTGAGAAAAATGAGACAGCAAAAAAAACAGGAAAGAAGGAGAAAAAACAGGAAAGAAGGATTGATCAAAGGTACATGGACTAGGGGCTTCCCCTGGTGGTCCAGTGGGTAAGGACACCGCCTTGCAGTGCAAGGGGTGCTGGTTCAATCCCTGGCCTGGGAAGATCCCACGTGCCACAGAGTGGCTGGACTGATGTGTCCAATTACCGAGCCGGAGCTCTGGAGCGCATGCGCCCGAAGCCGGAGCTCTGTGACAACAGAGGCCACTGAGATGGGAGGCCCACAGGAGCCAAAGAACAAAGACGGATGAAAATAGAGAAATGAAAGACCAATAGAAGTGGCCCGCTCGCTCCCCTCCCTCCCCAACCCAACCCCCACCCAAAATAAATAATAAATAAATCTTTAAAAAAAAAAAAAAGTACATGGACTAAAAGTATAGGACATAAGTGATGGACAGAGAAAGACTACTTTGGGGGAGTGGGAAATTATGCAAGAGGATAGGTTACAGTAAAATAGTTTTTAGAAATTGGACAACAGGTGGCACACAACAAGGATCCCTGAGAGAAGTGACATAAATGAGGCTTTTAAATTGTGGTGCTGGAGAAGACTCTTGAGAGTCCCTTGGACAGCTAGGAGATCAAACCAGTCTGTACTAAAGGAAAACAACTCAGAATATTCACTTGAAGGACTGATCCTGAAGCTCCAATATTCTGGCCATCTTATGTGAAGAGCCAACTATTAGAAAAGACCTTGATGCTAGGAAAGATTGAAGGCAGGAGGAGAGGGGGAACAGAGGATGAGATGGTTGACTGGCATCACTGACTCAATGGACATGAGTTGAACAAAATCCGAGAGACAGTGAAGGACAGGGAGGCCGCATGCTCAGTCACAAAGAGCTGGACATGACTAAGTGACTGAACAAGAACAAAGGCTTGTCTAGACACAACTTACTTCAAAGCTAGACTTGGAAAATTTTTCCATAGAGTTTAATTGAGTCACAAAACAAAGTTCACAATTTTTTAAAGAAATGCAAATATCTTAGCATGTTGCAACATGAAATTCAAATATTGGACATCCAATTAAAAAAAAATCAGATCCTTTTCATAAGGTCCACCTCTAGTGTTTAGCAAAGTATTGATCAGAGCATAGATGTAAAGAAACTATTTGAAACTGGGAGAATAACTGCCCCAAAAGATTAAGGAAATCAGGACCTGAATATAACTTAGGGCTAGAAATATTACATATACTAATCAAAGTCAAAATGTTAGTTGCTCAGTTGTGTCTAACTCTTTGCAACCCCGTGGTCTATAGCTCACCAGCCTCCTCTGTCCTTGGGATTTCCCAGGCAAGAATACTGGAGTGGACAGCCATTCCCTTCTCCAGGGAATCTTCCTGGCCCAGGGATTGAACATGGGTCTCCCACATTGCAGGCAGATTCTTTACCACCTGAGCCACCAGATAAGCTGGACTATACTAACCAGCCAAAGTACAAAAAAAAACCCTTAAAATTCATGGGTAAAGAACTCAGAAATGTTTTGACTTAGGAATGGAAAATAATTAACCTAGACTAGATGCTGATCTGGTCCCACCTAACAAATATTTAAA
Organism: Tragulus kanchil; assembly: GCA_022376925.1. Classification (NCBI taxonomy): domain Eukaryota; kingdom Metazoa; phylum Chordata; class Mammalia; order Artiodactyla; family Tragulidae; genus Tragulus; species Tragulus kanchil. The sequence goes on along the minus strand of JAIOJX010000030.1, from coordinate 15,718,693 downwards.
GGCAGACAAAAAAAAAAAGAAAAATCATATTGTTTCCAAGTGACTTCACTATGTTCTAAAATAGAGGCAACATAAAAGTAAAATTCAATGTGTGGCATGCAATAAAAAAAATACCAGGCATGCAAAGCATAAAAATATAATTCATAGTAAGAAAAATGAATTAATCAAAACTAACCCAGAATTGACACAGATACCAGAATTAGAAGATATGAAAATGGTTATTATAACTGTGTCCCATATTTTGAAGAGCCAACTATTAGAAAAGACCTTGATGCTAGGAAAGATTGAAGGCAGGAGGAGGGGAACAGAGGATGAGATGGTTGACTGGCATCACTGACTCAATGGACATGAGTTGAACAAAATCCGAGAGACAGTGAAGGACAGGGAGGCCGCATGCTCAGTCACAAAGAGCTGGACATGACTAAGTGACTGAACAAGAACAAAGGCTTGTCTAGACACAACTTACTTCAAAGCTAGACTTGGAAAATTTTTCCATAGAGTTTAATTGAGTCACAAAACAAAGTTCACAATTTTTTAAAGAAATGCAAATATCTTAGCATGTTGCAACATGAAATTCAAATATTGGACATCCAATTAAAAAAAAATCAGATCCTTTTCATAAGGTCCACCTCTAGTGTTTAGCAAAGTATTGATCAGAGCATAGATGTAAAGAAACTATTTGAAACTGGGAGAATAACTGCCCCAAAAGATTAAGGAAATCAGGACCTGAATATAACTTAGGGCTAGAAATATTACATATACTAATCAAAGTCAAAATGTTAGTTGCTCAGTTGTGTCTAACTCTTTGCAACCCCGTGGTCTATAGCTCACCAGCCTCCTCTGTCCTTGGGATTTCCCAGGCAAGAATACTGGAGTGGACAGCCATTCCCTTCTCCAGGGAATCTTCCTGGCCCAGGGATTGAACATGGGTCTCCCACATTGCAGGCAGATTCTTTACCACCTGAGCCACCAGATAAGCTGGACTATACTAACCAGCCAAAGTACAAAAAAAAACCCTTAAAATTCATGGGTAAAGAACTCAGAAATGTTTTGACTTAGGAATGGAAAATAATTAACCTAGACTAGATGCTGATCTGGTCCCACCTAACAAATATTTAAAGGCAGACAAAAAAAAAAAGAAAAATCATATTGTTTCCAAGTGACTTCACTATGTTCTAAAATAGAGGCAACATAAAAGTAAAATTCAATGTGTGGCATGCAATAAAAAAAATACCAGGCATGCAAAGCATAAAAATATAATTCATAGTAAGAAAAATGAATTAATCAAAACTAACCCAGAATTGACACAGATACCAGAATTAGAAGATATGAAAATGGTTATTATAACTGTGTCCCATATTTTCAAGACACAGGAGGAAAGACTGAATATGCTAAGTAGAGGGAGAGCAGATATTCGTTTAAAGCATCAAACCAAGTTTTCTAGAGAAGAAAATTATAATGTCTGACATGGGAAAAAAATGCACTATATAAGATTAATGGCAGATTAGACAATGTAGAAGAAAATAGAAAACTTGAAGTTACAGAATTAAAAACAAGCTAAAGTGAAAGAGTTTTTGAAAGGAAATAGGCTATCCAAAATCATAGGACAACTTCAAATAGCCTAATAAACTTGAAATCGGAGTCCAGAAGAAGAGGAAAGAGATGAGAAGGAAGAAATCATGGGGGAAAAAAAACGTCCAAACTGGAGGAAAGTATAAATCTAAGAAGTCTGACAAAACCAAGGACAAGAAACATACACCAAAGAATGCCACAATCAAATTGCTCAAAACTATTGTTACAGAGAAGATCTTAAAAGCAGCCAGGGAATAAAGACATGTTTTATATAGTGGAACAAAGTAAAGAAGACAAAAGATTTCTTGTACTATTTCTTAAAATAGTGCAAGTGAGAAGACAGCAGAGTGACATTTTAGGGTGCTGAAAGAAAAATACAGTCCATCTATCATTCTATACCAAGTGAGAAACTTCATAAAATCCTACTTAAACATGTCTGTTCTTTTGCTGAATTTCCATTCTGGATACCAGGTTCCGGTTCCCTCCTCTCTTTCCATAGTCACTTTCATCCTGAATGTTTCATCCTCAATTTTCCCCAAAACAAAAGTGCTCTTGAGGAGGATATCCAGCAAAACGAAAGTGTAATAGATCTGTCCCACTTGGAAATTAATTTCATGACCACCTTTTTGAAAATATAAGCATGATCTTTTCTGATGTTACCCTCTTATCTAGCCACCTTCAGGGGAAGTGAGCCATCAAGGCATTTAATAGGCAAAATAAATCTCTATCAAGGGATTATTCTGCTACTTGAAAAATAATGTTTTTTTCCTCTTATTCCCGGCAGAAATGGGTAAAATCACAAGGTTTTATTTGGGAGATAATAATAAGGGAAATAATAAGTGCAATTTAGTGCTTTGAACTCGAAGTGACAGTGGTCTGGTTTAAGGTGGAAACCACAATGAAAGAGCAGATTTTTAATGACATGTCTAGACTGACAATAATCATTTGAGAGTCATTTACTTCGAGATAAGAGTTAAAACGTTGGGAATGGGTGAGATCGCCAAAGTAACAGGCAAAGATAAAACACAAAGATCCAAAACCAGAAATGGCTAAAAATTCATGCTTTTTGGCAAAGAAAAGAAAAAAATGCTTGAGAAAGAAAGACAGCAACCCTAGAGGTAAGAAAGAATGGGATGGTGTCTTGGAAACTAAGAGAAGATGCTAAGAAGAGATGGCAATGGTATCTAAAAGGCATAATAAGGTCGACCAAATCAGGACCAAGTGAACTCACTGGTATTGTTAACTAGAGGAGCAGGTGTGGTGCATTCATCCATCAAGTACAGGGGTAGAGAGAACAAGACAGGAGTTAAAGAGAATGGTACAGTTGAGTAAAGTGCTTTATCCCAAGATAATCGCATCTGATTATGCTTGAAAACCAAGAGGATTAACTCTGAAGAAAGGAAAATTGAAGATGGTAAAGAGAGAAGTTAATTGAGGAACAAGAAAAACTGGAGGAAATTAATCCTTGGGCACGGAGACAGGGGTATTTCTTCCACTGAACTGAGAGGAAGAGAATGAAAAATGTACAAAGGATATATTTGCAGTAGAAAAGGTCAATAATCTAACTAGAGATCAGTGAAATGTGAATTTTAAGAAACCACCATTACACCCATAAGATTGGAAAAATTAAAAGAATCAATAACATCTGACAGTGGTGAGCATGTGGGGAAATGCAGACTTTCTCACACAGTTGGAGTATAAGCTCAAATGGTCTTTGTGGAGGGCTGTTTTGAGTGTTTATTAAAAATGCACAGAACATTTTTATACAACAATTCCCTTCAAAGAAACAATTCCATAAAAATACATGTACCTGTAGGCAGAAACTTTTGCTAGGATTTATGTGATAGCATTGGTTATAAATGGGAAGATAGGAGATATATACCTATCAGTATAGTAATGGACAAATAAATATACATAGCATACTACACTATGCAGCAGTATTATTGAATAAAATAGAGTAATATGTGGTACCATGGAAATACTCCCAAGATATGCTGTTAAGTAAAAAAAGCAAGCTGCCAAATAATATGTATAAAGCAATATGATTTATATGAAAACACATTCACAATCCCATATGCAAAGCAATTTGTTTATACACAGACACACATACATCTACAAATTCTTTCATCCAACCAGTAGTAATTGGATGCCTACTTGACATTCACATTTAGTTTATTTTGATAAAGGATTCAAACGTATAGTGAGATAAAGGGCTGAAAAATATACACTGAAAAGAATATAAGAAAGAATGGGATGGTGTCTTGGAAACTAAGAGAAGATGCTAAGAAGAGATGGCAATGGTATCTAAAAGGCATAATAAGGTCGACCAAATCAGGACCAAGTGAACTCACTGGTATTGTTAACTAGAGGAGCAGGTGTGGTGCATTCATCCATCAAGTACAGGGGTAGAGAGAACAAGACAGGAGTTAAAGAGAATGGTACAGTTGAGTAAAGTGCTTTATCCCAAGATAATCGCATCTGATTATGCTTGAAAACCAAGAGGATTAACTCTGAAGAAAGGAAAATTGAAGATGGTAAAGAGAGAAGTTAATTGAGGAACAAGAAAAACTGGAGGAAATTAATCCTTGGGCACGGAGACAGGGGTATTTCTTCCACTGAACTGAGAGGAAGAGAATGAAAAATGTACAAAGGATATATTTGCAGTAGAAAAGGTCAATAATCTAACTAGAGATCAGTGAAATGTGAATTTTAAGAAACCACCATTACACCCATAAGATTGGAAAAATTAAAAGAATCAATAACATCTGACAGTGGTGAGCATGTGGGGAAATGCAGACTTTCTCACACAGTTGGAGTATAAGCTCAAATGGTCTTTGTGGAGGGCTGTTTTGAGTGTTTATTAAAAATGCACAGAACATTTTTATACAACAATTCCCTTCAAAGAAACAATTCCATAAAAATACATGTACCTGTAGGCAGAAACTTTTGCTAGGATTTATGTGATAGCATTGGTTATAAATGGGAAGATAGGAGATATATACCTATCAGTATAGTAATGGACAAATAAATATACATAGCATACTACACTATGCAGCAGTATTATTGAATAAAATAGAGTAATATGTGGTACCATGGAAATACTCCCAAGATATGCTGTTAAGTAAAAAAAGCAAGCTGCCAAATAATATGTATAAAGCAATATGATTTATATGAAAACACATTCACAATCCCATATGCAAAGCAATTTGTTTATACACAGACACACATACATCTACAAATTCTTTCATCCAACCAGTAGTAATTGGATGCCTACTTGACATTCACATTTAGTTTATTTTGATAAAGGATTCAAACGTATAGTGAGATAAAGGGCTGAAAAAATATACACTGGATTGATAATACTGATTACTTATGAGAAATAAAGCAGGAGAAGGAAGAGTTGAGAGAGTTTTTGTTTGATCAGATGTGTATTTTTGAGGTAGATGTATTCGTGTGATGTGTATGGAGTACTATCAGACGAGCCCAACTCTTACTCGGAGTGAATTACAGTCGTTAGGTTCAATCTTCATCTTTTTTTTACTTTAGTCAGCCATTCAGTCAAGTCACTCAACTCTTTTTTTTTTTTTTAACCTGTATTTTACTTTTAACTTTTACAGAGTCTTGTTGTTTACAGATATATATGTTCCCAGATTACTCACATGTATATCCCCCCTTCCCACCCCTCCCGACCATCACACAGCACCCCCGAAGGATCCCCTTTTCTCACAGAGCAATGACTAGAGCTATTTTCTTCACTTATGATAGTACAGCCCTTCATGCTACTTCCTTTACACCTCCCACCCTCTGTTCCTTCCCCACAATGTCCAATGTCCACTGTCCATGTCTGTCTTTCCGAAGTTGCGACCCCATGGATAAGCCATGGAATCCTCCAGGCAAGAATAATGGACGGGGGAGCATTTTCCTTCTCCAGGGGATCTTCCCAACCCAAGAACTGAACCGAGATCTCCCACACTGCAGGCAGATTCTTTACCAACTGAGTCACCAGGGAAGCTCTTCCTTTCTTTTTCTTTTTTTAACTTTAGTTCATATTAAATCACCTGTTGAGAACAACATCAAAAAAAGGTGTCTGAGTAGTTCAGATTGACAGAAAGTCAGGGTCCCCAGTGAGGAATAAACATGTGAAAGAGAGAGAAGGAACTGTGTGAGTGAAAGATCCTGGAGAGGGAGATGTTAACTCAATAAATATGCACAACCTCAGAGTTGAGAGTTAGCTTTTATTCCAGGGAGACTGTAAGGCCTCCAGCCCGGGGACAGTAACCCAGATGACCCAAAAAGAGCTAACTCTGAGGAGGCAGGGGCCAAGCCAAGCTATATACAAGTTTGCAGCAAGGAGGGCATGCAATCTGAATATTAAAAGATGACTCTTAATTAAGAAAAGCCAAATTTCTCACATGAAGAGATTTAGCGATCTTCTGTGTATGGGAAGATGCAAGCATCAGGGCTTGCGGAAATCATTTCTTTCATATGCATCTAGCTATCTGGGGCCAAGTCTGCTTTCTTTATTGTGAGTGTGTATTAGTCACCAATTGTGTCCGGCTCTTTGTGACCCCATTGACTCTATCCTGCCAGGCTCCTCTCCTGCAATTCTCTAGGCAAGAATCCTGGAGTGGGTTGCCCTTCCTTTCTCCAGGGGATCTTCCCAACCCAGGGATCCTATCTGGGTCTCCCGCATTGCCGGCAGATTCTTTACCCTCTGAGCCACTAGTTGATTCTTTATTGTTCACTTCCTAATTCCTTGTTTACTGTAAGAGATGGTGAATGTGGTAGATGGCCACCTGTAACATCCCCCATCCCAGCCCAGCTCCTCAGTACTTAAGGGGGAGGAAGTAACTGATCGAGTCCAAAGAGCTGGCTGTTTCACCTGGCCTCAGATATTTGCATTTGGAAAAGGCTGGTTTCCTGGTAGAACTTAGAGCGGAAAAGACTTCATTTCACAGAAAAGAATACAGAGACTATTGGAAATGCTGATTAAAAAAGAGGTTGAGAAAGAGCTCTTTGGTAAGATGAAGGCATTCAGCATTTGGCCCAAGTGGTATAAGATCTAGGATCTTAAGGGATGACTCAGTAGACAGACTGAGCTCATTAATGAATGCCAGAGAGCAGACAAGAGAAAAGAACACAGACCTGAATCATCTCTGGATGTGAAAATGGGTCAGCAGAGGATGCTAAGCTATACATTTTAGGAGGGACATGAAAGGCAAAGACTGCAAATCACGGGGAGCCGAGGAAAGGTGGTAGGAATGGCTCAAAAAACAGTCAGCCCCACCCACCCCACCTCTTATATAGGTGCTGATCTGGGGGAGGTCTGAATGGATAAGAAAAGTTGGAGGAACACTAGCAAAAGGGGAAGAAGACAAGGTTGTGAATCTAGAAATAAGCTGAGGGAAAAAAAAACACAACAACATGAGCTACAGAGAAGACACCAACTGCATAATATGAACACAGTGGGGATGAGACCAGTGGGTTGGCTAATAAGAACAAAGTCAGAACAGCCAAGGAGAAAGAGTGGGGCCCTGAGTGCTGGGTGTGGTTAGCCGGGACACTGGAGACTCTTGGGCAGGTGGCAAAAAAGAGACCATTCAGGGGAAAGTCAGAATGAGAGCAGGGGTGTCTGCTTGCTATCTCTCCCAGTGACAGTGTGGGAAAGTCAAGTGCAAGAGGGTAGAGGCCAGTGGCTACACACGCACACACACTTTCTTTCATTCACACACACCCTAAGATTCCAAATGCAAGCCTTGTAATGAGTCATATCAATAGCAACAATTACTTGACCTGTCAGGTAGGTTTATTGTTGACGTTCCTAAGAGCAAGGAGGATATGGGAAAGCTTCTTCATATCTCCCTTTAAAATCTTGCTGTGCTCTATCGAAAGGTATGTACTAGATTAGAATTGTGTTATCTTTTACTGAGGGACATTGAGACAGCCGTTTGGAAAAGTTTCAGGAAAATAAGGAGTTATTTTAAGAAAGCGTCATGAAAGGATTTCCGTGGTGGTCCCATGGTTAAGACCTCACCTTCCACACAGGAGGGCACGCTCAATCTCTGGTCAGGAAACTAAGACCCTGTCTAAGAAAAGAATACAGAGACTATTGGAAATGCTGATTAAAAAAGAGGTTGAGAAAGAGCTCTTTGGTAAGATGAAGGCATTCAGCATTTGGCCCAAGTGGTATAAGATCTAGGATCTTAAGGGATGACTCAGTAGACAGACTGAGCTCATTAATGAATGCCAGAGAGCAGACAAGAGAAAAGAACACAGACCTGAATCATCTCTGGATGTGAAAATGGGTCAGCAGAGGATGCTAAGCTATACATTTTAGGAGGGACATGAAAGGCAAAGACTGCAAATCACGGGGAGCCGAGGAAAGGTGGTAGGAATGGCTCAAAAAACAGTCAGCCCCACCCACCCCCACCTCTTATATAGGTGCTGATCTGGGGGAGGTCTGAATGGATAAGAAAAGTTGGAGGAACACTAGCAAAAGGGGAAGAAGACAAGGTTGTGAATCTAGAAATAAGCTGAGGGAAAAAAAAACACAACAACATGAGCTACAGAGAAGACACCAACTGCATAATATGAACACAGTGGGGATGAGACCAGTGGGTTGGCTAATAAGAACAAAGTCAGAACAGCCAAGGAGAAAGAGTGGGGCCCTGAGTGCTGGGTGTGGTTAGCCGGGACACTGGAGACTCTTGGGCAGGTGGCAAAAAAGAGACCATTCAGGGGAAAGTCAGAATGAGAGCAGGGGTGTCTGCTTGCTATCTCTCCCAGTGACAGTGTGGGAAAGTCAAGTGCAAGAGGGTAGAGGCCAGTGGCTACACACGCACACACACTTTCTTTCATTCACACACACCCTAAGATTCCAAATGCAAGCCTTGTAATGAGTCATATCAATAGCAACAATTACTTGACCTGTCAGGTAGGTTTATTGTTGACGTTCCTAAGAGCAAGGAGGATATGGGAAAGCTTCTTCATATCTCCCTTTAAAATCTTGCTGTGCTCTATCGAAAGGTATGTACTAGATTAGAATTGTGTTATCTTTTACTGAGGGACATTGAGACAGCCGTTTGGAAAAGTTTCAGGAAAATAAGGAGTTATTTTAAGAAAGCGTCATGAAAGGATTTCCGTGGTGGTCCCATGGTTAAGACCTCACCTTCCACACAGGAGGGGCACGCTCAATCTCTGGTCAGGAAACTAAGACCCTGCCTGCCTCACGACCAAGACATACAACAGAAGCAATATGGTAACACATTCAATAAAGACTTTAAAAAAGAGTCATCAGCATCATGTGCCAACTGAAAATAAATAATAAATCCCCCCCAAAAAAGTTTTAAAAATTAATGGACCAAAGAGATGTAGGGAATGGGCAGTTTCTTTTTTCTTACAGATAATGTGTTTTGAATATTTGCTATGTCCAGATACCATTGACTTCTTTTCACATCTTATCCCTCTTAAGGTAAAGCTCTACCATCCTGGCTGGTGGAGGCATTCGTCCCATTTAACAAATGAGGGCACGGAGGCTTGGAAAGACGAATGCATGTGCCCTTGGTCACGCCACGCCATCAGCCCCTGGGCTCCATCTAGTTCTGACCGACTGCAAAGAACCTGTGTTTCATCCTCTGCGCATCTTCCCTCATCACAGGGCAGAGCCTCACATCTCTGCTGTGCAGAGCAGTCCTCGCTTCCCCCTACGAGCTATCAGTGGTTACTCTTCCTCTAGCACTGTTCTCCCTGTTGAAATGTTTAACAACTCACTCATGACAAAGGCCCCATGCTACGAGCGATTTTATTATCCTCAGCCCCCTCTCCAGAGCTTCCCAGCTGGCATTAGTGGTAAAGAACCCACCGGCCAATACAGGAGACTTAAGAGACACGGGTTTGATTCCAGGGTCAGAAAGACCCATTGGAGGAGGGCATGGCAACCCACTCCAGTATTCTTGCCTGGGAAATCTCATGTATAATCAATCCTAAAGGGAATCAAGTCTGAATATTCATTGGAAGGATGGATGCTGAAGCTCCCATATTTTGGCCACCTGATGTGAAGAGCTGACTCATTGGACTGAGAAAGACTGAGGGCTGGAGGAGAAAAGATTCTGGAAGATGAGATGATTGGATGGTATCACTGACATGAGTTTGTGCAACTCAACAGACATGAGTTTGTGCAAACTCAGAGAGATAGTGAAGAACAGGGAAGCCTTGTGTGCTGCAGTCCATGGGGTTGCAAAGAGTCAGTCAAACATGACGTAGCAACTGACAACAGGCCTCTCTCCACAGGTAAGAGAGCCCAGGAACAGATGAGTTAGATCATTCTGCCCATGATCACAAGATCAGCAAGGAGTCAAGCCAAGAAGCAAGGCTTCCCAGGTAGCACTAGCTGTAAAGAATCTGCCTGCCATTGCAGCAGACGCAAGAGACCTCGGTTCGATTCCTGAGTTAGGAAGATCCAGGGAGAAGAAAATGGCAACCCCCTCCAGTATTGTTGCCTGGAAAAATCCCATGGACAGAGAAGCCTGGCAGGCTATGTCCACAGGGTTGCATAGAGTTGGACAAGATTGAGAACTTTTCAACAACAGCGGAGCCAAGAGACCAAACGAGGCAGCCTGGCTCTGGAGCTCATCAGGTTATGGGTGTGCAGCAGGCTGAATGGTTGGTTCTGCCTCCCCCACGGAGAGAGAAAGAGGAAAAAGCTCAGATCAGAGCAAGAGATAAAATGTCTTTTTAATTTTCCTCTTCACAAGAGTGTTGAGGAGACAAAAGAACAACAAAAGTGGGTTTTCCGCTAACATACACACTGGCAGTCTTAAGAAGTTCAGATACATGAAAGACAGTGGGGATATCATAGAAACTGAGGATTTCAGGATTCCCAGATAACTCTGTGAACCAAGGGCCTCTAAATGAAGCCAAGTATGCTCAAAAGAAAAGTTGCGATGGAATCAGGGAGGTTGAGAAAGAGAAGAAAAATCCAAGGTAAGTTGAATCAAGATACAAAATAATATTAACATTAAAAATAATCATAATAAACAAAGAGTTGGACATGACTGAGCAACTGAACTGAACTGAATTATACACCAGTCACTGTTATAGATAACATCCTCCCCCTGGGCTGAACAGTCAGTCTGTTCCGCCGGAACAAAGAATCAACGGCCAGTGGATGAAAGATGAGATTAAATGACCTTCTATCGCCACAAAGGCAGTTCATTTTAAAATGTTCTTAAATAAATACAGGCCTACTCTCTGAATGATTCTAATCCTGTGATTCTAGGACTAAAACAAAATTCTAGGAACACAGCAAGAGAAACAATGTGCTTGAAGAGTTGATGATAATAAAGCAAGATAAGCAAACACACACACAGACACATACACAAAAATCTATTTGGAAGATATCCATTACATGTTTTTGTAGAATTCAGGAAGAAAACGTATGGTCAGGGTTAACACAAAGGAAAGAAAACAAATTTTCTGGGAAGATTTTCCGAGGAATACCAACTCATTTAATGAGACGTGAGGAGCAGCCAGAAGTCCTTAGCAGGTTTGTTCAGGCCTCAGAAATGGCCTATGGACATACACTTTGATAAAGAACCTCCTCCACCTTTTTTCCCCTTAAGCTAGAGAGCTCCTAAAAATGTCATTACTTCGTTTGATCACAGTGGTAAACAAATATACAAACAATGGGCATAGTATCTGAGTATGTCTGTGAAGCCTATCTCATGAAAGTATCTATCTGTATTGGAGGTATATCTAATTGTAGTATCTCTCTACCCATAAAGACATAAATATTGCAAGCAAGAATACTGGAGTGAGTAGCTGTTCCCTTCTTCAGGGGATCTTCCCAGCCCAGGGATGGAACCCAGGTCTCCAGCACTGCAGGCGGATTCTTTACCAGCTGAGCTACCAAGGCAGCCCTAAATGCATTTAATATGATCCATTGCTTGATGGAAGCAAAAGGAACAATTGGAGTTTAGCTAAGAGTTCCTGCATTGCTAGTGTCTTTGGAGGAGTAAAGCTCCATCCTTTCCTAAGGATTTTGAAAGGAAAGCAGGTGAGGTGAGGCATGATCCCACTAATGGGTGAATAAAGTGATGATCAATAAGATATTAGTGATAAAGTCTTTCACCTCCAGTTCTCCTCCAAACCATCCCTCAGGTCCTTGGTGAAACAGCTAAGGCAGGCTCTACCAGCTTGGGAGGCTGTGTCATCACATGGAAAATGCACAGACAAACATACCTGAGAGAGAGAGAGAGAGAGAGAAAAAGAGAGAGAGAGAGAGAGACTTGGCTTCTGCATGTTTCATAAAAGCCCTAGATGTGGCCACTACCTCTAGGTTTAATGAAGCTATAATTATAAAGGGGGGAAAACATTAAGAATAAGTCCCAATTTTGGTATTTTCCCTAATAACAGAGGCATCTGACCTGAAGTCAGGTCAGTTCCTGTATTTCTTCCTAACAATATCCCAAAACTAAGGAAAGTAAAGGATAAGAAGGTAAAGATTAAAGATAGAAGCTGGTACTGTACAACTGATCCAGACTTCAAATTTTTTCTCATAATGAGAAACCAAGAACGAAAAAATTTAAAAATATGTATAATGTGCATATGGCATATTATTTACATATGGCATATATCTAACATTTGTATATGTTACATATCTACCATTATGAGAATGTTAGAATCTGTTATGGAGACAAGAAAGCAAATAAAGAAACTTAAGAGGCAAGTAGCTGGAGACATTGGCAGCATTTATAAGACGCACTAAATATAGATAAATAAGTCAGTAACCTCTGAGAACAGCCTACAACCAGATAAAATGCAGCCTGAATGTGCCAAACAAGGAAAGAAAGGGATGGGGGCTAAGGGAAAGGGATGAGAGGGAGATGGGAGTAGCGGGGGAGAGGAGACAGAGGGAAGGAAAGAGGGAAGAAACAAGGAAGGAAAGGAGGAAAGAAGGAAGGAGCTGGTGTAAGTGACATGAACCACATCAGCAGAAGGCAGAGATCCAGGCCTTGGGAGCAGTTTCCCACTAAAGGCAGCACAGCAAACACAAGCATACAGATGAAAGAGGTCTGGGAGGAAGAGTGATTATGAGACTCTCATTAAAGGAGTGGCCCTGGTCAACAGGGCTTAGACGAGGGAGGGCACTTGGCTCTTAATACAGGAAATTATTACAAAGCATTAACTATTGTCTCTAGAATAAATAAATAAAATAATTACTATAGTTTTTGAACTTGAATTATATTTATGTTAAAATGAAGTCATGTCTTTAGTTGATTACATTGGGAACTGTCAGTCTCAGTGAATCTTTCCAGTCTATCCCTGAGTCCATGGATTAATTAAGTCTCACTAATTCCCACCACAAGAGGTCCTCATAGTGCATTAAAGTCAACTCATTATATTTATGGATGGAAATAATGAGTTCTAAAGTTGATAAATAAATGTCCTCACTTAACACTCATCGGTAGTTAGAGACAGGATTTGGATCCATGTATGTGCTCATGGAATGAGGAAGTAGGGCTCAAGAGCCTAATATGAGGGATAGTTGAAACAAGAGCAAATGACAGTAAGGCAAGAACCACATTCCTCTTTGGAAAAAAGCTTTGGACACAAAGATGCACGAGGGGAATCACAGACTGTCCAAGATCCCGGGCAGAGGGATCAAGGGCAGAAGACAACTTCAATGAAGCCCAGATCTCCCCGGTTTTTTTGAAACTATGTTTTAACCTCCTTAATAAAAAGACATTATGGAGATGAGAGGGAGGCAAACAATGAGGCTAGGACAGGCCCAAGCCTCAGTCTTCAGCTTTCCAGACTCATACACTTGTACCTGCATAGAAAAGGTAGATTGACCTCTTATGATATACTGGAGTTCAAGGAAAAGGTGGTTCTATGAATTAGAGTGCCAATTTATAAATTTAAAAGTTGATCATGAAAAATGTAATTGCACAGGGTGTGGGGAGACAGTCTTAAACCTGCCCATCCTCTAACTTGGGAGAAGGGATAAGAAGGCAAATGACCATTGGAAGTTCACTTGGTGAGAATCGGTGGCCTAAATGGTTTATTATCTCACAGTGGGTTAATCTGATGCACCAACTTGAGCAATTGAAATCCTCCTGTATCAAGGACCATAAACTCAGTTGCAGCATGTGGGATTATGACCCAACGGAGATGAAGGATCCTGCGTAGAGCAGCTAGGACCCCACACAGCCAAATACACAAAGAGTTTTTTGGAAAAAGGGTCCCAATCCCTTTCTGCGTGCAGCATCTATTCATCCAGTGTATAGCTTAGGTATTGCCTCCTCTTGTCACAGAGATGTCCTCTTAGTGTCTTCCAAGTCCACAGAAGTTCCTCCTACAGTCATGTTAAACATGGGAGACGCTCCACTGGGGAGAGGAAGCCAACCAGTGTGTGGTGGTAGAGTCTTTTTCATCAATATCTTTTTAATTGAAGTATAGTTGATTTACAATGTGCTAATTTCTGCTGTACAGTTAAAGTGATTGCCATATATATATATATATGTATACATTTTTAATATTCTTTTCTGTTATGGTTTATCATAGGCTATTAAATAGAGTTCTCTGTACTATACTGTAGGACCTTATTGTTTATACATTCTATAATACAAGTTTATATCTGCTAACCCCATCGTTCCACTCCATCCCACTCCAACCTCCTCCCCCTGGGCAACTGGGTAGAATTTTAATAGATGAGTACTTAGGTCATTTACTCCATCTCCTAATTAAGCCCAATACTCCCACATAATTATAACACCATTTATATAAAGTCTATTAATTACTTTTGTACCTGTAAGCAATATTCACACTTCACACACCCTTTCATCTTTACTCCTTTATCCTTTAAAAATACATTGCTCACTTTATAATATGATGAAATTGGTATCTTAAATCTCTCCTTTGTTTCTTTTCCTTCCTTCTACGCACTTAATTTATCATCCATAATTTTCCTTCTACATTGTCACGGTTGATATCACTTAAACATTCCATTTGGTAGCACAATTGTGTAGGTTGTTCCATGTCTATATAAGTTGACTCCAAGAGTTGAAAATTAAAATGATGTTTATAGTATTATTATGGCTTCATAACTAATTGTCTACTGCAAAGTCATTCAGGTATAATTATAATTACTCTCTTATTTAATTTTGATTGATTTCCCTGCATTAAATTTCTGTTTTCCTTAAAGTGGCTGACTTTATCATCTTTATTTACTTCTCCAATGTTCTCCATCAAGTTAAACATTCTATTGTGGAAGAAACTGCTAATTGTCCCTCAGTATCTGTCCTCTACTTCTCTTCTCATAAACCACAATTAAGTTTAATTGGGTACATAGAAACCAGAAATAAAATTCTCTTTCCAGATTTGCTTATAGCGAGGCATAGGCAAGTGACTCAGTTCTGCTCATGGGATGTAAGGTCTGATGCTGTGCTCAGCTTCTACTATAAAGGCCTAGAAAAGGCATTAGAGATGTCGTGTGTGGTGGTAGAGTCTTTTTCATCAATATCTTTTTAATTGAAGTATAGTTGATTTACAATGTGCTAATTTCTGCTGTACAGTTAAAGTGATTGCCATATATATATATATATGTATACATTTTTAATATTCTTTTCTGTTATGGTTTATCATAGGCTATTAAATAGAGTTCTCTGTACTATACTGTAGGACCTTATTGTTTATACATTCTATAATACAAGTTTATATCTGCTAACCCCATCGTTCCACTCCATCCCACTCCAACCTCCTCCCCCTGGGCAACTGGGTAGAATTTTAATAGATGAGTACTTAGGTCATTTACTCCATCTCCTAATTAAGCCCAATACTCCCACATAATTATAACACCATTTATATAAAGTCTATTAATTACTTTTGTACCTGTAAGCAATATTCACACTTCACACACCCTTTCATCTTTACTCCTTTATCCTTTAAAAATACATTGCTCACTTTATAATATGATGAAATTGGTATCTTAAATCTCTCCTTTGTTTCTTTTCCTTCCTTCTACGCACTTAATTTATCATCCATAATTTTCCTTCTACATTGTCACGGTTGATATCACTTAAACATTCCATTTGGTAGCACAATTGTGTAGGTTGTTCCATGTCTATATAAGTTGACTCCAAGAGTTGAAAATTAAAATGATGTTTATAGTATTATTATGGCTTCATAACTAATTGTCTACTGCAAAGTCATTCAGGTATAATTATAATTACTCTCTTATTTAATTTTGATTGATTTCCCTGCATTAAATTTCTGTTTTCCTTAAAGTGGCTGACTTTATCATCTTTATTTACTTCTCCAATGTTCTCCATCAAGTTAAACATTCTATTGTGGAAGAAACTGCTAATTGTCCCTCAGTATCTGTCCTCTACTTCTCTTCTCATAAACCACAATTAAGTTTAATTGGGTACATAGAAACCAGAAATAAAATTCTCTTTTCCAGATTTGCTTATAGCGAGGCATAGGCAAGTGACTCAGTTCTGCTCATGGGATGTAAGGTCTGATGCTGTGCTCAGCTTCTACTATAAAGGCCTAAAAGGAAGTTAATATGAGCAATTTTTTTCCCCTCTTCTGTTCTACTCTTCGGTACCTTGATGGGATGCATTTCACTTGATCTCAGGCTATGGGTACTCTAGGGCAGGAGTCCACAGCCTCAGGGATCCTATGCATGATGCTCTGAGGTAGAGCTGATGTAATAATAACAAAATAAAGACACAGCCAATGTAATATGCTTGAATCATCCCCAAACCATCCCCCTAACCCTACCCCATTTATGGAAAATCTGTCTTCTAGGAAACTGGTCCCTGGTGCTGAAAAGGCTGAGGACCACTGACCCAGGAAGTGCAAAGCAGAAAATCATCCTGGGGCATCGATTATCATGCAGCTTCGACAACCTTCCCGAACTGCTTCACATTATATTCATGTTTTTATGTGAAAGAGAAACTTCTGTCTTGCCAAAAACCACCCCATGGACTTTTTTTTTTTACCAGCTCTAGACTGCCTCACTGTGGGCTTCTTCCTTGCAAATTATTTTAAAACTGCGTTTTTTTAAAGCCATGATGATTTAACACCTCTTACCAGCAGAAGAATGCATAACCTGATAGATGCAAAACTAGAAAGGACATCTTTGTTTTAGACAGTTACCTTGCTCATTGATTGCATAAGACAACACACGAATCGTGCTCACAGTTAATTTCAGGGCACAGGTGCAGGAAACAAAGCGGGGCACAAGGACTGTTGGATCTTATGTTTTTTAGACAATTATTGAAAGTTGAAAATTAAAATGATGTTTATAGTATTATTATGGCTTCATCTACTCTTATTTATAATTACTCTCAATTGATTGATTTCCCTGCATTAAATTTCTGTTTTCCTTAAAGTGGCTGACTTTATCATCTTTATTTACTTCTCCAATGTTCTCCATCAAGTTAAACATTCTATTGTGGAAGAAACTGCTAATTGTCCCTCAGTATCTGTCCTCTACTTCTCTTCTCATAAACCACAATTAAGTTTAATTGGGTACATAGAAACCAGAAATAAAATTCTCTTTTCCAGATTTGCTTATAGCGAGGCATAGGCAAGTGACTCAGTTCTGCTCATGGGATGTAAGGTCTGATGCTGTGCTCAGCTTCTACTATAAAGGCCTAAAAGGAAGTTAATATGAGCAATTTTTTTCCCCTCTTCTGTTCTACTCTTCGGTACCTTGATGGGATGCATTTCACTTGATCTCAGGCTATGGGTACTCTAGGGCAGGAGTCCACAGCCTCAGGGATCCTATGCATGATGCTCTGAGGTAGAGCTGATGTAATAATAACAAAAATAAAGGACACAGCCAATGTAATATGCTTGAATCATCCCCAAACCATCCCCCTAACCCTACCCCATTTATGGAAAATCTGTCTTCTAGGAAACTGGTCCCTGGTGCTGAAAAGGCTGAGGACCACTGACCCAGGAAGTGCAAAGCAGAAAATCATCCTGGGGCATCGATTATCATGCAGCTTCGACAACCTTCCCGAACTGCTTCACATTATATTCATGTTTTTATGTGAAAGAGAAACTTCTGTCTTGCCAAAAACCACCCCATGGACTTTTTTTTTTTACCAGCTCTAGACTGCCTCACTGTGGGCTTCTTCCTTGCAAATTATTTTAAAACTGCGTTTTTTTAAAGCCATGATGATTTAACACCTCTTACCAGCAGAAGAATGCATAACCTGATAGATGCAAAACTAGAAAGGACATCTTTGTTTTAGACAGTTACCTTGCTCATTGATTGCATAAGACAACACACGAATCGTGCTCACAGTTAATTTCAGGGCACAGGTGCAGGAAACAAAGCGGGGCACAAGGACTGTTGGAGTGCGTTAGTGACAATTATTTATAATCAAATGTATTACAGAGCAGAACGTCGATGGAAAACAATGCCTCCGTTCAACAGACAAAGGTGCGCTCCAGGACAGGAAGAACAAGGGAAAAGAAAAGAGGGAAACAAGGCTGCTACAGAAAAATACTCTGTATAGCCAACATTTCATTCCCCAAATCCCAAATTTATCGAAAAAGTCGAGGCAGGGGCATACCTGGACAATTGTTTCACTTGTTCAACCCAAGGTTTCTTTGTCCTATAATTTCTGGACCTAGCTTTCTAATAATTGTGATATTCACCTTTCCATATCCATGGTTATCCCTTTAAATACCCACAGTGCTTATTAAGCTAGTTCTTTCCTCTTTATTCTTTTCAAAGCTCCATCCCTTCCTGCCTGCCAGCTTGTTATCAAAACCCCCAGAGCTTTTGCATAAACCAGAAACAGGTCCTCTCTGTACCCAGATTGTATTCATATAAAGATTCAGTAGGAGTGGGGGTAAGCAGAAAATCACTTAGCCCCAGGGATGGTGTACAGAGAGGAGATGATGGCAGTCTTGCGGATAAACTGCTTACACACAGATGCTCAGATAAATCTGTAATTAAAAGGAAATGTGAATGTTTGGGCCGGGGAAATAAATTCCCTGAGGCCAGTCCTTTGTTGGCCTCTTTGATCTTCTTCAGTAATGGGTCAATCAGACCACCTGCCCAAGCGTAGATGGTGTCCACGTGATCCACTTGCTTCTCCTGTGTCCTCGCTAGGGCCTGGGGATTCAGATCACTTTTGCATTCAGGAGGCCTGCATTAGGAGAGAGAACAACAATAGTTAATACTTAAATACTGCATATATACCACAAAGGAAGGAAATCTTTCTCTTTCTTCTATTCTAGGTTCTTTGGCTGGTCTAGCAATTAACACCTCTTACCAGCAGAAGAATGCATAACCTGATAGATGCAAAACTAGAAAGGACATCTTTGTTTTAGACAGTTACCTTGCTCATTGATTGCATAAGACAACACACGAATCGTGCTCACAGTTAATTTCAGGGCACAGGTGCAGGAAACAAAGCGGGGCACAAGGACTGTTGGAGTGCGTTAGTGACAATTATTTATAATCAAATGTATTACAGAGCAGAACGTCGATGGAAAACAATGCCTCCGTTCAACAGACAAAGGTGCGCTCCAGGACAGGAAGAACAAGGGAAAAGAAAAGAGGGAAACAAGGCTGCTACAGAAAAATACTCTGTATAGCCAACATTTCATTCCCCAAATCCCAAATTTATCGAAAAAGTCGAGGCAGGGGCATACCTGGACAATTGTTTCACTTGTTCAACCCAAGGTTTCTTTGTCCTATAATTTCTGGACCTAGCTTTCTAATAATTGTGATATTCACCTTTCCATATCCATGGTTATCCCTTTAAATACCCACAGTGCTTATTAAGCTAGTTCTTTCCTCTTTATTCTTTTCAAAGCTCCATCCCTTCCTGCCTGCCAGCTTGTTATCAAAACCCCCAGAGCTTTTGCATAAACCAGAAACAGGTCCTCTCTGTACCCAGATTGTATTCATATAAAGATTCAGTAGGAGTGGGGGTAAGCAGAAAATCACTTAGCCCCAGGGATGGTGTACAGAGAGGAGATGATGGCAGTCTTGCGGATAAACTGCTTACACACAGATGCTCAGATAAATCTGTAATTAAAAGGAAATGTGAATGTTTGGGCCGGGGAAATAAATTCCCTGAGGCCAGTCCTTTGTTGGCCTCTTTGATCTTCTTCAGTAATGGGTCAATCAGACCACCTGCCCGAAGCGTAGATGGTGTCCACGTGATCCACTTGCTTCTCCTGTGTCCTCGCTAGGGCCTGGGGATTCAGATCACTTTTGCATTCAGGAGGCCTGCATTAGGAGAGAGAACAACAATAGTTAATACTTAAATACTGCATATATACCACAAAGGGAAGGAAATCTTTCTCTTTCTTCTATTCTAGGTTCTTTGGCTGGTCTAGCAATTAAACTGCCATTAAACAGATCAACAGAAGAAAAAAATAAATGTCATACATGTGACAATCCCAAAGATAAGAAGCTCTAAGACAGGCAACTGAGGTTTACATGGCATTCTGAACAAAGGAGAAGGGGGTCGGGGATGGGGGATTTCAAAGGAGGGGAAAGTAATTTAGGAAGAAGGGAGAGCAGATGTTTGCCATGCCCTGCAGCTAAGTCTTCCTGATATAAAAAGTTATCTCTGGGGCTTCTCTAGTGGCTCAGTGGTAAAGAAGCCGCCTGCCAACGCAGGGGAAGCAGGTTCGATCACTGGCCTGTGAAGATCCCACACACTGTGAAGCCGCTAAGTCCTCATCCCGCAACTATTGAACCTGTGTTCTAGATCCAGCGAGCCACAACTTCTGAAGCCCATGTATCCTTGAGCTCATGCTCTGAGACAAGAGAAGCCACCACAAACAGAAGCCCACGCATTGCAACTAGAAAGTAGCCCCAGCACACGGCAACTAGAGAAGAGCCAGAGCTGCAACAAAGACCCAGGACAACCAAAAAAAATAGAAAGAAAGAAAAAGGGTTATCTCTGGTATGAGCTCTTTTCCTGATACAGGTCCTCTATCTAAATTCTTCCAGGCAGTTAAGGGAAAGGAAAACAAACAAAAATACCTCTTCCTGAGTCTGTTAGGCCTTGATTGTCATCAGCTTGTAGTGAAAGACTGGAAAATCAGACTGGTTTCAACCGACTAGGTTGTTCCACCCAAAGGCAGGCAAACATCCTCCCTGAGGCCCCCTCTCGCCAAATGGCACTCCCTGGAATTTCTACTGAGCCGAATGAAAGAAATCTCACAGGTCGCAATTCATCAGATGCTCCTTCAGCCCTATTCCCGACTGCCCACCAGCCCATCACCCTCAGACCAGCCTTAGACTCCCCATGCCCAAACAAAGACTCAGCAAGAAGTAGCCAGACAAAGTTCGGCGCCCTACATCACCAAAAAGGCTGGAATGTTAGGTTGGTAGGCTATTAAAGCATTAACACAGCAGCCGGAGATTCCCCAGCTCTAAATAGTCATAAGAAAAGGCCAGTTGCTAGGGTCAACACCGTGACCAGAGACTCCCCGGCATTAAATCAGGGGGTCAGTTGCTTGCCTGCTGGCGCCTGAGAGTCTCCTTAGACCTGCGATAGGGAAATAGCCTTGGCCATAAAGATTCCTCTGGAAAGTGTCAAGGACTTCACACCCCCAGCCCGCGGACACCTCAAGGATAGTGGGCTCATCACTGGACTTCCTGCCAATCATATAGCTAATCGTGTAATGCCTGATGTGCCCGCCAAACATATAGCCAATTGTATGTTGCCTAATGTACTTGCGTTAATTTGAAACTTTGCCCTATAAAAACCCCGGAATCCTCGGCGAGGGTGTGCAGCTTGTTCGACTAGGCTGACACCCGAGTGCGCACTCGCTCAATAAAATACTACTCTTGCTTTTGCAGCTCTTGGTCTGGTCTTGGAGTCTCGGGGACCCCCTGGAGATCTCTGCTCCCTCCCATCGGGGGAACGGAGTTTAACAGTAGCAATCCATATCACAAAGCAACATACAGTCTACTTTCCCCCCAGTCACTTCTGTGTATTTTTACATGTGTTATCCTCTTTAATCCTCATAACGATTCTGAAAGGCAGACATCTGGTACTTTTAATTTTTTTAATTATTCATTATTTTTAAAATTTACTGCATATTTAGATTGTCATAGTCATATGAATGTTAAGCTGATGCTAAGTCACTTCAGTCATGTCAATTCTTTGCAGCCCTATGGACTGTAGCCCACCAGGCTCCGTAGCCGATGAAAGAAATCTGCAACCGACTAGGTTGTTCCACCCAAAGGCAGGCAAACATCCTCCCTGAGGCCCCCTCTCGCCAAATGGCACTCCCTGGAATTTCTACTGAGCCGAATGAAAGAAATCTCACAGGTCGCAATTCATCAGATGCTCCTTCAGCCCTATTCCCGACTGCCCACCAGCCCATCACCCTCAGACCAGCCTTAGACTCCCCATGCCCAAACAAAGACTCAGCAAGAAGTAGCCAGACAAAGTTCGGCGCCCTACATCACCAAAAAGGCTGGAATGTTAGGTTGGTAGGCTATTAAAGCATTAACACAGCAGCCGGAGATTCCCCAGCTCTAAATAGTCATAAGAAAAGGCCAGTTGCTAGGGTCAACACCGTGACCAGAGACTCCCCGGCATTAAATCAGGGGGTCAGTTGCTTGCCTGCTGGCGCCTGAGAGTCTCCTTAGACCTGCGATAGGGAAATAGCCTTGGCCATAAAGATTCCTCTGGAAAGTGTCAAGGACTTCACACCCCCAGCCCGCGGACACCTCAAGGATAGTGGGCTCATCACTGGACTTCCTGCCAATCATATAGCTAATCGTGTAATGCCTGATGTGCCCGCCAAACATATAGCCAATTGTATGTTGCCTAATGTACTTGCGTTAATTTGAAACTTTGCCCTATAAAAACCCCGGAATCCTCGGCGAGGGTGTGCAGCTTGTTCGACTAGGCTGACACCCGAGTGCGCACTCGCTCAATAAAATACTACTCTTGCTTTTGCAGCTCTTGGTCTGGTCTTGGAGTCTCGGGGACCCCCTGGAGATCTCTGCTCCCTCCCATCGGGGGAACGGAGTTTAACAGTAGCAATCCATATCACAAAGCAACATACAGTCTACTTTCCCTCCAGTCACTTCTGTGTATTTTTACATGTGTTATCCTCTTTAATCCTCATAACGATTCTGAAAGGCAGACATCTGGTACTTTTAATTTTTTTAATTATTCATTATTTTTAAAATTTACTGCATATTTAGATTGTCATAGTCATATGAATGTTAAGCTGATGCTAAGTCACTTCAGTCATGTCAATTCTTTGCAGCCCTATGGACTGTAGCCCACCAGGCTCCTTTGTCCATGGGATTCTCCAGGCACAGATAATGGAGTGGGTTGCCATGCCCTCCTCTAGGGAATCTTACCAACCCAAGGATCAAACCCACATGTCTTACACTTCCTACATGGGAGGGATGGATTCTTTACCACAAGGGGCACCAGGGAAGCCCAGGCATGTATGAAGTAAATGTTTAATCTTTATAAGACTGATACCTAGACCATTTTACCATTGAGGAAATGAACACTCAGTAAGCACTAGTGGTAAAAATCAATTGGTAAATATTCTATAATAATAATATCTTCTGCTGATGGGCTTATAAGACAGTATAGTATTACACTATGGCAGTTTTCTATACACACATAAAGTTATGAAAAAGTGAGTGGATTACTGAGTCTACTACAAGAAATTCAATCTAAGAAAAGCACCAGACATTTCATATCCTAGGTACAAAAATGTCAGTTACAGAGCTGTTTATAATAGTCAAAAACAATACTGAAATAAGTTAAATATCCAGCCAGAGAAATTTAGTTGGTAACTTATGGTATGCTGTAAAATAGAAATATTGTTCATATTTTATTATTTGCTTTTGTAGATTACTTAATGATATAGAAAATAGTTATGTAGGCATGAAAATCATTTACTACTAAGCAAACAACAGACTTTTAGTTCAAGATGATAGTTTGAAGAAAATCATTTGTCTACCTTCACTCCAAAAAGAAAGCAACAAACTATTGAAATATAAGTTTTGGTAAAGAGCATAAAAGAAATTAATATTCTTGCTGAATACACGAAGGAAAATACCAGCAAAGCAAGATTCTACGAGTTTGTGGAAGATCAAAGGTGTGCATGCCTGCTAGGTGGCTTCAGTCAATGTCTGACTCTGTGTGACGCCCTTGACTACAGCCCTCCAGGTCTCTCTGTCCGTGGAATTCTCTTAGCAAGAATACTGGAGTGGGTTCCTATGCCTCCAGGGGATCTTCCTGACCCAGAGATTGAACCCATGTCTCTTACATCTTCTGCATTGGTAGGTGGGTTCTTTACCACCAGTGCCATGCGGGAAGCCCAAGAGCAAAGATGATTAAACCAAACTGAAATCTAAGTGAGAGTAAAGAGGGACACAGCTGAGCACACATACAGGAGAAAGCCACAGCTAAGGCAGGGCCACAACAGCTGAGGACAGGATTCCTTAAGTCCACAGGGATGCTAGTCAGAGCTTGAGAAAGAACTTAATGCAAGACAATTGGTTTCCAAGCTATGCTCAATGATTGCCGAGTTACAGCCTCCTTTCTGACCTCTGACCTCATATGAATATGTTTAAGGAAAATGTCCGTAACATAAAACTGGAAAAATACTTTTCAGAGGAATTAAACTGTCAACCTAAGAGGGGCAACGACTTCCAGAGAAGAGGTTGCCAGCTCGCTTATCTTAGAGTTAAGCCAGGCTGTCCATACACCACACAGCTCTGATGCACTCTGATGTTCAGAATAATTCAGAAACTGGGGATATTTTACTTTTCTCATCTGCCTTTTTTTTAAGAAAAATGTGATTTATAAGATCCTTCCATTCATTTATATCAGGTCAGTAAAAAGAGAATTGGTTGGATGGCATCACCAACTCAATGGACATGAATCTGAGCAAACTCCAGGAGACAGTGAATGGCAGGGAAGCCTGGCGTGCTGCACTCCACGGGGTCCCAAAGAGTCGGACACAGCTTAGCAACTGAACAAAAAGAGATCATAGATGAAGACCTGTTGGTGTGTGCATGCTCAGTTGTGTCCAGCTCTGCGCCATCCCATGGACTACAGCCCACAGGCTCCCCTGTCCATGGAATTTTTTTTTTTTTTTTTAAGATTTATTTATTTATTTATTTTGGGCGGGGGTCGGGTTGGGGAAGGAGGGGAGCAGGCGGGCCACCTCTACTGGTCTTTCATTTCTCTATTTTCATCCGTCTTTGTTCCTTGGCTCCTGTGGGCCTCCCATCGCGGTGGCTTCTGTCGCTGCAGAGCGCCGGCTCTGGGCGCACGCGCGCCAGAGCTCCAGCTCGGCAACTGGACGCATCGGTCCAGCCGCTCCGCGGCACGTGGGATCTTCCCAGGCCAGGGATCGAACCGGCGCCCCCTGCACTGCAAGGCGGTGTCCTTACCCACTGGACCACCGGGGGAAGCCCCTCCATGGAATTTTTCAAGTAAGAATACTGGAGTGGGTTGCCATTTCCTCCTCCAGGGCATCTTCCCCACTTGTGGGTGGAACTCAGGTCTCCTGAACCTTGTGCACTGGTAGGCAGACTCTTTACCACTGTGCCACCTGCCTACCTATTAAGCTTCTTTTTTGGGGGGGTGGTGAGGTGGGGAGGCAGGGGAGCGGGCGGGCGACTTCTATTGGTCTTTCATTTCTCTATTTTCATCCATCTTTGTTCTTTGGCTCCTGTGGGCCTCCCATCACAGTGGCTGCTGTCATCGCAGAGCTCTGGCTCTGTAGTTGGACACATCAGTCCAGCCTCTCCGCTGCACATAGGATCTTCCCAGGCCAGGGATCGAACCGGCGCCCCTTGCACTGCAAGGCAGTGTCCTTATCCACTGGACCACCAGGGAAGTCCTCTATCAAGCTTCTTAATAGGAGGTGACACAGGTTATATCTAGTTGCAAAGTCATCACGTGACTCCTCCCCTCTGAACTTTCTCCCTTCGGCTTTACTGTGTCTTTTATTTCCCCAGAGCCGCCTCCTTTTATCTCAGAGTGCACTTGAAAGTCTTCAAGTAGCCCTCCAGGCAAAGTTATATGGTAATTGTTACATTTTAGGGAAAAGGAACACTAGTACTAACAGATATGAACATTATCTAAAGACCCTCAGGGTCTTCGCATCCTTTCCTTAAAGACACATGCCTATATAGAGCAATAAGTCCTATCTGCCAATACTTTCTTAAGGGATCAAGTTGGCTTATACTTTTGCTACATTCATAGATTGGAAATAAAATTATTCTTTAATATCTTAAGACAAAAATAATCATTAGGACTTCCCTGGCTGGCCTGTGGTTAAGACTCCATGCTTTCGATGAAGAAGTGCTGACTCAATCCCTGGTCCAGGAACTAAGATCCCACATGCGTTGGGGCATTAAAATTAAAAAAAAAAAAAAAAAAAAAGAAAAGAAAAATGTATTAATAGATTTTTCCACAAGACTCTCGGGAAACAAGCCTAAGGGTCCTGCCCCAGGGAGAGTAGCATTTATAACCATGATACACCCTCCTTTCAGTAAAAGAGGAGTCTGAGGACATGGAGCTAGGAGGCCACCACCAACATCGCTGCTGCCCTCATCCACCTGCCGCCCCCCACTGATGAAGCCAGAAACAGGAAGCAGCTTCCCTGGCAGCTGCATCTTTGATCAGTGTGTTTCATTGAGAAGAAAGTGTGGTATCATGGAATTTCCATCTAATTGCTATTTTTAAAGTAATTAAATACAACCCCCTAAACACTCACCCCTTTATTATGTAAAGCAATTTAGCACTGCTCCTGCTGCTGAACGCAAATTTACATAAGCAGATAATTGCTGCTGTTGTTCATCACTAAGTCATGTCCAGCTCTTTGCAACCCCATGGGCTGTCCTTCCTCAGGCTTCCCTGTCCTTCACTACCACCCAGAGCTTGCTCAAACTCAGGCCCATTGAGTCGGGGATGCCATCCAACCATCTCAACCTCTGTCACCCCCTTCTCCTCCTGCCCTCAGCGTTTCCCAGTTTCTCATCAGGTGGTCAGAGGATTGGAGCTTCAGCTTCAGCATCAGTCCTTCCAATGAACTGTCAGAGTTGATTTCCTTTAGAACTGACTGGGTTGATCTCCTGGCTGTCCAAGGGGTTCTCAATCCAGCTCAAGCTCCTCCAGCATCAGAGCTGGAAAGCATCAATTCTTCACCACTCAGCCTTTAGCCAAAAAAAAAAAAAAAAATAGTGACAGTCCCCCCTGACTGATTTAAGACCAAGATGCAAAGCACAGCTTGGAAGCAACTTACTGTATCTGAGCACGCACTTTGCAATTGCTCTTCCCCCAAATAGCTCACCAACATATTTCCTCCAAACACAGCAAAACAAAACAACTTTCCTCAAAGAGAATTTTCAAAACAGCTGCTAAGAGGGAAAAAACCCCAAACATTCTCTATCATATTATACTAACTTCTACCCCTTGAATGCTGTTTCTCTGCCAACCAGTTTCTCAGCAGCCTTTCTGTGAAACTATTCAGTGGCATTGAGCAGATGGGAAAACCCTAGATCACAGCGAAAGACGACATCATCAGCATACACAAACTTATCAGACTCTCAACAAAACAGTCTTAATCATTTATTTACAAAGGCATGAAAGTGTTTCTATTTGGGAAAATAGACTAAGTGACACAACCGGAGAATGCACTTATTAATAGCAAAGCAGATTAAGAAGGAATAGGAGCATAGTAAAATAACTTCAACATAGTTAATGTAAACTAGAGAAATTTCTCATTTTAAGTAGCATTGAATCTACCAGCCTCATCAGCACTGTCATTACTCCTAAAAAAAGGACCAAAGAAAGCATTTGATTAGAAGACTTGGTTTTTAAATGTGCTTACAGAATAAAGTTTGTCACTATTCTGCCAGGTATTCAGAATCTAAAGCATTCGCCAAAGAAACTATACTTAAATCTTAAACTCTAGTCAAAGGAGAAAAGAAAAAAAGTAAGAGCAAACCTCACTTTTTGCTGTTCGTCGCTTGAAGTGTTAAAAATTGCTTGAAAAATTTTTTGTGAGTTATTAGGTGTATACATCCATAATACTTCCCCCTCTGTTCATTCAACCTAGACAGTGTATTAAAAAGCAGAGACATCACTTTGCCAACAAAAGTCCATCTAGGCGAAGTTATGGTTTTTCCAAAAGTCACATATGGATGTGAGAGGTGGATCATAAGGAAGGAAGGTTGAGCACCAAAGAATTCAGTACCCTGAACTGAAAGGAGATCAAACCAGTCAATTCTAAAGGAAATCAACCCGGATACTCATTGGAAGGACTGATGCTGAAGCTGAAGCTCCAATACTTTGACCACCTGATGCGAACAACCAACTCATTGGAAAAGACCCTGATGCTTGAGCAGATTGAGGGGCAAGAGGACAAAGGGGTGACAGAGGACGAGGTGGCGGGATGGCATCACTGACTCAATGGACAAGAGTTTAAGCAAACTGGGAGACAGTGAAGGACAAGGAAGCCTGGCGTGCTGCTTTGCTAGGCCTTTTTTTTTTGAATGCTGTTTCTCTGCCAACCAGTTTCTCAGCAGCCTTTCTGTGAAACTATTCAGTGGCATTGAGCAGATGGGAAAACCCTAGATCACAGCGAAAGACGACATCATCAGCATACACAAACTTATCAGACTCTCAACAAAACAGTCTTAATCATTTATTTACAAAGGCATGAAAGTGTTTCTATTTGGGAAAATAGACTAAGTGACACAACCGGAGAATGCACTTATTAATAGCAAAGCAGATTAAGAAGGAATAGGAGCATAGTAAAATAACTTCAACATAGTTAATGTAAACTAGAGAAATTTCTCATTTTAAGTAGCATTGAATCTACCAGCCTCATCAGCACTGTCATTACTCCTAAAAAAAGGACCAAAGAAAGCATTTGATTAGAAGACTTGGTTTTTAAATGTGCTTACAGAATAAAGTTTGTCACTATTCTGCCAGGTATTCAGAATCTAAAGCATTCGCCAAAGAAACTATACTTAAATCTTAAACTCTAGTCAAAGGAGAAAAGAAAAAAAGTAAGAGCAAACCTCACTTTTTGCTGTTCGTCGCTTGAAGTGTTAAAAATTGCTTGAAAAATTTTTTGTGAGTTATTAGGTGTATACATCCATAATACTTCCCTCTGTTCATTCAACCTAGACAGTGTATTAAAAAGCAGAGACATCACTTTGCCAACAAAAGTCCATCTAGGCGAAGTTATGGTTTTTCCAAAAGTCACATATGGATGTGAGAGGTGGATCATAAGGAAGGAAGGTTGAGCACCAAAGAATTCAGTACCCTGAACTGAAAGGAGATCAAACCAGTCAATTCTAAAGGAAATCAACCCGGATACTCATTGGAAGGACTGATGCTGAAGCTGAAGCTCCAATACTTTGACCACCTGATGCGAACAACCAACTCATTGAAAAGACCCTGATGCTTGAGCAGATTGAGGGGCAAGAGGACAAAGGGGTGACAGAGGACGAGGTGGCGGGATGGCATCACTGACTCAATGGACAAGAGTTTAAGCAAACTGGGAGACAGTGAAGGACAAGGAAGCCTGGCGTGCTGCTTTGCTGGAAGCCAGACTCTTTGTTGGGGTCACAAAGAGTCACACACAACTTAGCAACTAAACAGCAACAACAAAATATGTAGATTTTCAGAGCAAACCTTGTTTCCTCACCATGATGATCAGTCTTCAGATGAATTACCTAAAACCAGAATGTGTGGCCAAAACCCCTTCATAAATCACTCAATCCCTATAAAGTTCAGATTAAAGAAAATGATGTCTCTCGGAGAACATTAGGAATAATCCTCCTTTCTACAACCTATAATTTGATCATGAATAATTATGTGATGTAACAATAGAATAATTAAACTTGTTTTTCTGTGTTTATGTGTGGCCTAGTCATGCCATATTGGCTAAATCATATTTTTAAACAACCTATTAAAATTAGTCAGCTTTATGGTGGGAATGTAAATTGATACAGCCTCTATGGAAGACAGTATGGAGATTTCTTTAAAAACTGAAAATAGAAGCACCATACGACCCAGCAATCCCACTATTGGGCTTATACCCTGATGACATTAAATCCGAAAGAAGCACCTGTACCCCACTGTTCATTGCAGCTCTCTATACAATAGCTAGAACATGGAAGCAACCTAGATGTCCATCAACCAATGAATGGATACAGAAGCTCTGGTACATATATACAATGGAATACTACACAGCTGTAAAAAAAATGCAAAAAGAATGTAAAAAGAAACCTAATGAGGTGACTGGCTCTAGAACCTATCATAAAAAGTGAAGTTAGTTAGAAATACTAATGGTTTTCCAAAAGTCACATATGGATGTGAGAGGTGGATCATAAGGAAGGAAGGTTGAGCACCAAAGAATTCAGTACCCTGAACTGAAAGGAGATCAAACCAGTCAATTCTAAAGGAAATCAACCCGGATACTCATTGGAAGGACTGATGCTGAAGCTGAAGCTCCAATACTTTGACCACCTGATGCGAACAACCAACTCATTGGAAAAGACCCTGATGCTTGAGCAGATTGAGGGGCAAGAGGACAAAGGGGTGACAGAGGACGAGGTGGCGGGATGGCATCACTGACTCAATGGACAAGAGTTTAAGCAAACTGGGAGACAGTGAAGGACAAGGAAGCCTGGCGTGCTGCTTTGCTGGAAGCCAGACTCTTTGTTGGGGTCACAAAGAGTCACACACAACTTAGCAACTAAACAGCAACAACAAAATATGTAGATTTTCAGAGCAAACCTTGTTTCCTCACCATGATGATCAGTCTTCAGATGAATTACCTAAAACCAGAATGTGTGGCCAAAACCCCTTCATAAATCACTCAATCCCTATAAAGTTCAGATTAAAGAAAATGATGTCTCTCGGAGAACATTAGGAATAATCCTCCTTTCTACAACCTATAATTTGATCATGAATAATTATGTGATGTAACAATAGAATAATTAAACTTGTTTTTCTGTGTTTATGTGTGGCCTAGTCATGCCATATTGGCTAAATCATATTTTTAAACAACCTATTAAAATTAGTCAGCTTTATGGTGGGAATGTAAATTGATACAGCCTCTATGGAAGACAGTATGGAGATTTCTTTAAAAACTGAAAATAGAAGCACCAGACGACCCAGCAATCCCACTATTAGGCTTATACCCTGATGAAATCAAAACTGAAAGAAGCACATGTACCCCAATATTCATTGCAGCTCTCTATACAATAGCTAGAACATGGAAGCAACCTAGATGTCCATCAACCAATGAATGGATACAGAAGCTCTGGTACATATATACAATGGAATACTACTCAGCTGTAAAAAGAAATGCAGAAGAATCAGTCCTAATGAGGTGGCTGGCTCTAGAACCTATCATAAAATATGAAGTAAGTCAAAAAGAGAAGGACAAATACAATATATTAACACATACATATGGAGTCTAGTAGCATGGTAACGATAACACATGCAGTGAAGCGATGGAAAAACAGACATGGGCAGTAGACTTATGGACATTGTGGGGAATGAACAGTGGGTGGGAGGTGTAAAGGAAGTAGCATGAAAACCTATACTATCATATGTGAAAAAAAAGCCATTGTCATTGCATTGTGATAAAAGGGGACTCTGCACAGGTGCTGTGTGACGACCTGGAGGGGTGGGATGGGGGGATATACATATGACTAATCTGGGATCATAATATCTGTAAACAAAAAAACTCTGTAAAAGTAAAAAGTAAAATAAAAAATTTTTAAAAATTGTTCAGTTTTATAAATGTCATGGCTAGAAAAGATTTAGATAATTGCAAAACATGTGGTATTCAAGATTGTATTTTAGTTTCTTACCTTAATACTGGAAAAAATAATTCAATAAAAACTTTTATACCAAATTATTTCAATGAGCTAGACATTGCTGGAGATAATCAAACCTGACATGAAAATTACTATGGATCCTACAGTCCTGGGAAAGACAAAGACATTTCTCAAAACCCACACAGATAAATACATGTTTACAAACAAGGATAACACGATGAAAAGAAAAGTTGAGTTGTCAGTGAGCGAGTATAATAGGATTTCAGAAGTTTTCCCCGAAACAGCCACCTGTGAGCTAAGACTCTCTAACAGTTATTAAATATATGTAGCTTCACCTTTATGATTTTAGCCACAATCCAGTGGCATTAAATACAGTCCCCATGCTGTGTAGCCGCCACCACTCTCTCTACCGAAAACTTTTCCATCTTCCCCAACAAAACTCTGTACCCATTCAGTAATAATTCTCCCTCCGTCTCTCCAAGCTCCTGGCAGCCTCTATTCCACTTTCTGTCTCTATGAATTTGTTTTTTCCAGATACCTCACAAAACTGTACAATACTTGTCCTTCTATATCTGGTTTATTTCACCTAGCGTAATATTTTCAAGGTCCATCCATGCAGCATATATCGCAGGGCCATTCCTTTTCTGGTTGAACAATATTTCATTAGATGTATATACCACCTTGTATTTATCTGTTCATCCATTGATGGACACTTGGATTGTTCCATATTGTGAATAAATGGTGCGATGAACATTGGTGTACAAATATCTATTCTAGGTCCTGCTTTCAAGTTTCCTGGATATAGTCTTAAAAGCGAACTTGCTGGGTCTTGGGGTAGTTCTACGAGTCACGTCTTATAAAACCACCAAACTGTTTGCCACAGCTTCTGTATCATCTTGCACTCTCTTTTGCTCATTTTTTAACTGGGCTGTTAGGCTTTTGTCATTGAGTTTTAGGAGTTCTTTATATATGATGGGTATTAAACACATCATATATTTCATTTGCAAGTATTTTCTTTCATTCTTTACATTTACATTCACCTCAAACCTGAGATTTTTAAGAAAAATAGAAGTTACCTAGATGACAAAGAGAGAAAAAAAACCCTCTAAGTAGAAAGATTACTTTGACCAACTGTAAATATTGCCTTTTTTTCCAAGGAATGTAGCATTGATATCTCATTTTTATATTCCTCTTATATATATTGCATTAAATTAATCTGGTATCTAAGATGTCTTTGGGGAGATATTCTGAGTTACTTACTTTACTCTGGGATCTTCAACAGAATAACACAGGGTAGCACTAAATCCACTTTTCACTGTGTCTTGCAACCAAAGTGAGGCCTAAGTGTGCCAAGAACATTGGATACTACTTTTTTTCTAGTATCCAATTGCTAGTGGTGATTCAGAAAAGCACAACTCACAAGACCAAACATTAATTCTCACAAAAAGTACAGAACAAAATTATAAGGAGAAAGAACCTAATTACCTAACTGTTAATAAAGCCCACCTTGCCCATAATAGAATTAGTAATTATATGATTACAAAGAGCAGTGTCAGAAAAGGTCCTCCTTGGGCTTCCCTGGTGGTCCAGTGGGTAAGGACACTGCCTTGCAGTGCAAGAAAAGGTCCTCCTAGGCAATTAAAAAATTTGTGGGAGGGGACAAGCAGAATTAGGTGGAAAGGGAAGTTAATGAGTGTTAACATGGGAAATTTCTGTCATTTATACTAGTTTCATTTAACATTTTACATGACCTGTCAGATGTCTCTACTTCATCAATCTATTTCGAATGAAATAAATGAATATAATCCAGTTAGGAAATGCTCTACTTTCCAGTATGGAAATAATCTCATGTTTTCATTGAAAGTGATTAAAGATGTTAAGCCTGTATTTTTGTTGAATTTGAATGTGACTATTCCATGATTTTTAAAATCATCTCCCCCTTTCACTCTGCATTCTGTTAGGTTTATAATAAATAAAAAGTGAGCTCATTTCTAAGCTTTATCCTTTTTCATGATTACTGCTTTAGCTACATAAAGCCTCAGATGATGCTTTAAAATTATTGCTTGTAAGAGCCTAATAAATTTTGCAGACAAGTCAACATCATTTGGCATCTCTGTCTGGCTTGTGAAAATGCAGGGAAAGAGAGAGGAGAGGAAGAAGAGAGGTGGGCAAAGGGACAGCCATGTTCCCCTTCTGTGTGTGTGTGGTGGGGGGAGGACCTGTGTGCATTTACACTCCATGGTTTAAATATTTCAAAATCATACATTTAACAGTATTATTTTGTCCTATTACGGATAGCTCCATTTTTATCTAAGAAATTACAGGGCCGTGCATACCTGCTAATTCGCCTCAGTCTTGTCCAACTCTTTGCAGCCCCATGGACTGTAGCCCCGGCTCCTCTGTCCATGGGATTCTTCTGGCAAAAATACTGGAGCGGGTTGCCCTACCTTCCTCCAAGGATCTTCCCTACCCAGGGAAGAATTGCAGGCAGATTCTTTACCACGAGCACCCCCTGGGGCCAAATATCCCCAAATACCATCTATTTATATTTACATTTAGTAGTTTAATAGTCAAATATTAAATTTATTTATATTTACATTTAGTGGTTTAATAGTTAAATATTAAATTTAACAGTTAATAGTTAAATATATTAACATTAAATTGCTGCAAAAGACAGCAGTTCATTGAAGTATATTACAAAATATAAAAGAGACTTTTTGTTACTTGCTACCTGAAGAAATTTCACAATGTCCTTATTCCACCGATTTACCATAGAGATTGTTCTAGAATATTATGTTTATTAGGACATTGGATCTGATTTGACATCTGTCGTTTTAACTGTGTTTTCCTTACTTTAAAGCTTCCTTCTTATCTTTTGTATATTTCTCCTTTGCACAGATGAACTATATCGAACTACTTTTATCTTTTATCTATGGTTTGGAAGGTTAGCACGCTAATCCATGATCTTTCCATTGAAAACTCTTTTTTAAATTAAAGATGTTAAGCCTGTATTTTTGTTGAATTTGAATGTGACTATTCCATGATTTTAAAATCATCTCCCCCTTTCACTCTGCATTCTGTTAGGTTTATAATAAATAAAAAGTGAGCTCATTTCTAAGCTTTATCCTTTTTCATGATTACTGCTTTAGCTACATAAAGCCTCAGATGATGCTTTAAAATTATTGCTTGTAAGAGCCTAATAAATTTTGCAGACAAGTCAACATCATTTGGCATCTCTGTCTGGCTTGTGAAAATGCAGGGAAAGAGAGAGGAGAGGAAGAAGAGAGGTGGGCAAAGGGACAGCCATGTTCCCCTTCTGTGTGTGTGTGGTGGGGGGAGGACCTGTGTGCATTTACACTCCATGGTTTAAATATTTCAAAATCATACATTTAACAGTATTATTTTGTCCTATTACGGATAGCTCCATTTTTATCTAAGAAATTACAGGGCCGTGCATACCTGCTAATTCGCCTCAGTCTTGTCCAACTCTTTGCAGCCCCATGGACTGTAGCCCCGGCTCCTCTGTCCATGGGATTCTTCTGGCAAAAATACTGGAGCGGGTTGCCCTACCTTCCTCCAAGGATCTTCCCTACCCAGGGAAGAATTGCAGGCAGATTCTTTACCACGAGCACCCCCTGGGGCCAAATATCCCCAAATACCATCTATTTATATTTACATTTAGTAGTTTAATAGTCAAATATTAAATTTATTTATATTTACATTTAGTGGTTTAATAGTTAAATATTAAATTTAACAGTTAATAGTTAAATATATTAACATTAAATTGCTGCAAAAGACAGCAGTTCATTGAAGTATATTACAAAATATAAAAGAGACTTTTTGTTACTTGCTACCTGAAGAAATTTCACAATGTCCTTATTCCACCGATTTACCATAGAGATTGTTCTAGAATATTATGTTTATTAGGACATTGGATCTGATTTGACATCTGTCGTTTTAACTGTGTTTTCCTTACTTTAAAGCTTCCTTCTTATCTTTTGTATATTTCTCCTTTGCACAGATGAACTATATCGAACTACTTTTATCTTTTATCTATGGTTTGTAAGGTTAACACGCTATTTTAAAGAAAATCTTATATGATTATCTTAAAACATTTAAATTGCTTTTTACCTAATTATGCCAACAGCAATGACTGACTTCCTTTGATGATATCAAGGTAGTGGGCACTGAGGACATCCCCATTTTAGATGTTCCCCAGTCTTACTTTGGATTATGCTAACCTGGAGTTTAAAATCTCCTTCAAGAAAACTTTCTTTTTATATTTACATTGACTATTTTACTTTTGTTCCCACAATTACTCTCAATTACTTAATGTTCCTCTTTTTATTGCCTAGTGATTTGCAAGTTTGTATTCTGTTTTCTTATCTATCCTACAATTTTAGTTTCAGTGATTATAACCACTTTTTCTCAATCACAGCTTCCCTAATGAAGAATACAATTGCTTATTCATCTCTTAATTGTTCAGACTACATTTGCAATGTGTCTTGCTGGAAAACAGACTAGAGCAGTGAACGTTCCAAGCATTTGCAAATCTGAGAATTGACTTCATCTTGCCTCTCGAAAAGAATGGGTCATTATCTGCGGATGTAATATTTGAATCTACATTCGATAAAGCATGAAGTTGTAGGTAACAAAATTCACAATTATAGGTGTTCATTTTTTCATGTAACAAGAAGTGTGTGTGGTTGCTGACTTTGGCTCAGCTGCCAATATGGATGCTGTGGCTCCAGCCATCGTGTCTGTGGTACCAGAACAGTCCCGAAGATACTCACTTCCTAGTCCTTGGCAATGGGGAATTCAGGTGAATTAAGGTAAATGTTAACTCCTGACTGGAGATGGAGAGAATTATCCTGGATTATGTGGGTAGACCCAATATAATCACGCAAGTGATTGATTATAAGTGGAAAATGGAGACAGAAGAGAATCAGTGAGAACTCAGCCCAACATTGCTAGCTATAAAGGTAGAGGAGGATATGAGCAAAGGAATGCAGTCGTCTTTAGAAATGGCACTAGAAGCGTCAAAGAAACGGTGCTTCCAAAAGAAACATAGAGCTGCCCACAACTTGACCTTTTTTTTTTTTCCCAGCCCAGCTAGACCTGTTTCAGATGTCTGACCTCCAAACTGTAAAGTAATATCTTTGTGTTGTTTTCAGTCGCTAAGTTTTTTTTTTTTTTTCTTGGTGTCATTTGGTGGGAAGCCAATTCTATGTCCAAGGGATGATTTCAAAGCAAGACAGAGGAAAAAGGGCCACACCAGGCAAATCTGTCTTTTTATCAGAATCCAAAGGTTTTCTCAGAAGTGCTCCCAGCAGAATTCTCATGAAGCAGAATCCAGTTTGAATATCTGCTCCTAATTGTAAGAAAGGCAATTACTGAAGCTTTTCAGCCTCAACATTTCAGGTAGCTAAGGAGAAGAGTTGTGAATGGCTTTTTAGAAGGTGATCAATTGTGTTTTATCCTTTTCTTTGGAACACTATGAAGGTATTATTCTATAGCTATGGACCTTCTCATTGATCAACGCCCCAGAAAAGAAGTATGAATGTATCTTGACTTTGACTCTTGTTAAAAATGAACTCTAGGCCACTGGATTTGCTCTGCCATGGCCCACACTCTGTCTGTGGAGTGTGCTTTCTCAGAATCTGAATAAATCCATTAAAAAAAATGAACTCTGTGTGTATGAATTTATAAGGAAAAATTTTCAAGAATATATCTTGGTATTGACTTCTGCCTATCAGTTTTACTTAAAAGATGACAAAATCTAAATTTTTAGTCTCATGACCTTTTTAAGTTAATTCAACTCTGTCATAAATATTTGTTAAGTACTTAGCATGTGCCAGATACTAAAATAAATTTCATTAAATTTGTCTCTTTTTTTCTTGTGTTTTTGATTTGTCTTCTTATTCTGGTATTACTGTCATTTTCAAGTTAGAATTCCCTTCTGTATTCTTCAGACATCTTAACTTCTCTGTTATTTAAAAGATAACTATGTCTCACGTGGAATGTCTTCCTAGGTTCATGTTATATTTCACTGGTTTGTTTTCTGGAGTTTTAAGTTCCATTTTTTCTTTCTGCATGACTGAGATGTTATTTTGGCTATTGTGCTTTTCTTTTTTTTTTTTCACACTCCCTTTTCATCCCAACCTTTAAAAATAGTTTCCGTATCTGCTTTTAACTCACTAAGAATATAAAGCGAAAACTTTTTCTTGAAACTCTTACATCATTACTCATTTTTCACTTTACCTCAGATTGTTAAAAGATCTCGAATTTTGTTGTTGTTGCTTACTTGTTCCTAATGCTGACTTGCTCCCTTTGCTACTGGTGTTTAAGGGTCTGGTGGGAGAGATTCCTGAATCCCATTCCTGTGGAGAGAGAGAGCTAAGTTCCTAAGATAAAGGAACATGCTGAGAACCAGGAAATGCTCCAGCCACATCCAGAGCTAGAGGCTGGTCTTGCAGCAATTCAGGTTACCCTTCCTATCTGGGGGGATGAGGATGTTTTCAGAAAACACGATCTGGGACCAGAGTTAGAGAACAAGACTGCATTTGACTGGAAGTGTAGACCATGGGACCATCTGCTCCATGTTGCTAATCATTGTATCTTGTCTGAATCCAAAGGGAGAAGACACAGCACAAGCAAGGGAAGGGAGAGAGTGGCCTTACACTTGTAAACCCCATCCTGCAAATGGGAACTCCTCTATTCTTATTAAAAACTGAAATGTTTTCAACTTCAACTCTTACATTTTTTTTTTGCCTCATCACTCAGTATGCAGGATGTGGGATCTTAGTTTCCTGCCCAGGATCAAACCCATGCCTCCTGCAGTGGAAGTGCAGAGATCTGACCACTGGACATCCGGGCAAGTCTCTTAACTCACTGTTTATATGAGTAACTGCAGAGGATTTTTCTTTTGAGATGGTGCCACAGTGATTGTCGTAAGAGGAGGTGCCTAGCATTCCAATCACCCGTTAATGTGCCTTTTGATCTGTCTTCTTATTCTGGTATTACTGTCATTTTCAAGTTAGAATTCCCTTCTGTATTCTTCAGACATCTTAACTTCTCTGTTATTTAAAAGATAACTATGTCTCACGTGGAATGTCTTCCTAGGTTCATGTTATATTTCACTGGTTTGTTTTCTGGAGTTTTAAGTTCCATTTTTTCTTTCTGCATGACTGAGATGTTATTTTGGCTATTGTGCTTTTCTTTTTTTTTTTTCACACTCCCTTTTCATCCCAACCTTTAAAAATAGTTTCCGTATCTGCTTTTAACTCACTAAGAATATAAAGCGAAAACTTTTTCTTGAAACTCTTACATCATTACTCATTTTTCACTTTACCTCAGATTGTTAAAAGATCTCGAATTTTGTTGTTGTTGCTTACTTGTTCCTAATGCTGACTTGCTCCCTTTGCTACTGGTGTTTAAGGGTCTGGTGGGAGAGATTCCTGAATCCCATTCCTGTGGAGAGAGAGAGCTAAGTTCCTAAGATAAAGGAACATGCTGAGAACCAGGAAATGCTCCAGCCACATCCAGAGCTAGAGGCTGGTCTTGCAGCAATTCAGGTTACCCTTCCTATCTGGGGGGATGAGGATGTTTTCAGAAAACACGATCTGGGACCAGAGTTAGAGAACAAGACTGCATTTGACTGGAAGTGTAGACCATGGGACCATCTGCTCCATGTTGCTAATCATTGTATCTTGTCTGAATCCAAAGGGAGAAGACACAGCACAAGCAAGGGAAGGGAGAGAGTGGCCTTACACTTGTAAACCCCATCCTGCAAATGGGAACTCCTCTATTCTTATTAAAAACTGAAATGTTTTCAACTTCAACTCTTACATTTTTTTTTTGCCTCATCACTCAGTATGCAGGATGTGGGATCTTAGTTTCCTGCCCAGGGATCAAACCCATGCCTCCTGCAGTGGAAGTGCAGAGATCTGACCACTGGACATCCGGGCAAGTCTCTTAACTCACTGTTTATATGAGTAACTGCAGAGGATTTTTCTTTTGAGATGGTGCCACAGTGATTGTCGTAAGAGGAGGTGCCTAGCATTCCAATCACCCCGTTAATTGCCTAGAAATCATCTTTGAACATTAAAAGTATGTATTAAAGATGATGGTTTGGAGGGATGGGACTGAAAGAATGTCTTCTGGAAAGCTTCCTTCTTCACAGATTACAGGAAAAGTGGGTAATTGTGATCATCTTAGCTCATCTGTGGTGGAGGCTACTGGTTGCGGGTCTAACGTTCTTTCCCTTCTCCTCCCTCCCTCGCTAAAAGAGCTTTAATTTTATTTGGTACACACACATTCCTTGGCCCATAATACACAAGGAGAAGTCACTGGAGTGCCCAGAAAGGACCTTTAGAGAGTCTTAACTCAGCTGAAACTATGCCCTTTATTCCGTGCCCATCTTTTATTTCTTGACAAACTAATAGACTTAACTGGAACTCTGGCCAATGCGTCGATAACCTGAGACCAAGTGCATGTGTGTGCTCAGTCGTTCTGTCAGTCACATCCGACTCTTGGTAACCACATGGTCGGTAGCCCAGCAGCCTCCTCTGCTCATGGGATTGTCCAGGCAAGAAAACTGGAGTGGGTTGCCATTTCCTCCTCCAGGGGATCTTCTCCACGCAGGGATTGAACTCACGTCTCCTGCCTGTATCTTCTGCATTGGTAGGCGGATTCTTTATCACTTGGAAGCCCCCCAAAATGGAGGGGCAGAAACATAAGTCACGTTGACCCTCAGTTTGTCTAAAACTTACTTTGATCAAATTTACCTATTTTTCCTGTAGATTCCTTGGCTGATCTAGAGCACAGCCGTACAGCTTGCCTTGAGATGCAGCTGACGTCAACCTCTAATGACTAAACGTCTTATCAAGAGAGCCTTTCTCTTTTGTTCTGTGCACCAACACCTCTGAATGCTTTTTTATTATTGTTCAGTTAAAGTGATGCTAAGTGTAAGATTCTGATGGAGACATTTGGAAGATCACTCACATCCAGTGAGCATTCAGGTTATCAATCACTATTGGTATACAAATCAATTGCAAACTAAATTTGTCTTTCAAACAAACCAGTCCTGTAGGTTTATTCTAGAAGTCTCTAGGAAGAAAGAAAATGTATAAATGGAGGGATTGTCGTAAGAGGAGGTGCCTAGCATTCCAATCACCCGTTAATTGCCTAGAAATCATCTTTGAACATTAAAAGTATGTATTAAAGATGATGGTTTGGAGGGATGGGACTGAAAGAATGTCTTCTGGAAAGCTTCCTTCTTCACAGATTACAGGAAAAGTGGGTAATTGTGATCATCTTAGCTCATCTGTGGTGGAGGCTACTGGTTGCG
Organism: Tragulus kanchil; assembly: GCA_022376925.1. NCBI lineage: Eukaryota > Metazoa > Chordata > Mammalia > Artiodactyla > Tragulidae > Tragulus > Tragulus kanchil. The sequence goes on along the minus strand of JAIOJX010000030.1, from coordinate 15,677,918 downwards.
GGTCTAACGTTCTTTCCCTTCTCCTCCCTCCTCGCTAAAAGAGCTTTAATTTTATTTGGTACACACACATTCCTTGGCCCATAATACACAAGGAGAAGTCACTGGAGTGCCCAGAAAGGACCTTTAGAGAGTCTTAACTCAGCTGAAACTATGCCCTTTATTCCGTGCCCATCTTTTATTTCTTGACAAACTAATAGACTTAACTGGAACTCTGGCCAATGCGTCGATAACCTGAGACCAAGTGCATGTGTGTGCTCAGTCGTTCTGTCAGTCACATCCGACTCTTGGTAACCACATGGTCGGTAGCCCAGCAGCCTCCTCTGCTCATGGGATTGTCCAGGCAAGAAAACTGGAGTGGGTTGCCATTTCCTCCTCCAGGGGATCTTCTCCACGCAGGGATTGAACTCACGTCTCCTGCCTGTATCTTCTGCATTGGTAGGCGGATTCTTTATCACTTGGAAGCCCCCCAAAATGGAGGGGCAGAAACATAAGTCACGTTGACCCTCAGTTTGTCTAAAACTTACTTTGATCAAATTTACCTATTTTTCCTGTAGATTCCTTGGCTGATCTAGAGCACAGCCGTACAGCTTGCCTTGAGATGCAGCTGACGTCAACCTCTAATGACTAAACGTCTTATCAAGAGAGCCTTTCTCTTTTGTTCTGTGCACCAACACCTCTGAATGCTTTTTTATTATTGTTCAGTTAAAGTGATGCTAAGTGTAAGATTCTGATGGAGACATTTGGAAGATCACTCACATCCAGTGAGCATTCAGGTTATCAATCACTATTGGTATACAAATCAATTGCAAACTAAATTTGTCTTTCAAACAAACCAGTCCTGTAGGTTTATTCTAGAAGTCTCTAGGAAGAAAGAAAAATGTATAAATGGAGGGTTTTTTAAAAAAATTATTATTATTTATTTTGGGGCTATTCTGGGTTTTCTCTGCTGCTGCAGGCTCTTCTCTTGTTGCAGGGAGTGGGGGCTACTCTCTAGTTGAGGTGAGCAGGCTTCCTGTTGTGGTGACTTCTCTTGTTGGGGAACTCGGGCTCTAGGGCACACGGGCTCCATAGTTGCGGCTCCGAGGCTCTAGAGCACAGGCTCCATAGTTGTGGCTCATGGGCTTCACTGCTCCGTGGTATGTGGGATCCTCCTGGATTAGGGATCGAACCTGTCTCCTGCATGGGCAGGCGAACTCTTCACCACTGAGCTACCAGGGAAGCCGTAAATGGAATTTCTGATAAGACAAAATGCTTGGAGAGGAAGACTCCCCCTAGAGGCCAAGGGGCAAGACGATCCTAGAGGGAAAAACCAGAGACTGTATAAGCTTGTGCATCTGCAGCAATGGAACTCTTTATCTTGGAATAAGAGGTCTAGGGGCTAGCAAGTTAATTTATTGCTTTTCATGAGAATTATTATCACTGAAATTCTGTATAAAGCTCTTTTTTATAATAGATCAGCTTACAATAGTCATTCTAAAGGCAAATAAAAAGGGGAAAAAATTGCACATATTTGGGGAGTGATAGATGTTGGAGAGAGAAAAACCCAAGGAGGCAAAAAAAAGAAAAGAAAAAAAGAAGCAGAACCAATTAAAAAAAAAAAAAAAAAAGCCATCTCAAACCACCTGGAGGTTTTTACTCAGGGTCTTTTTTTTGGCTCTAAATTTACATTGTAGATGGTTGTGTCCCAAGATAATGAATTCTGTGAGCCACAGACTTTATGAGGTCCTGCCCTTCAGAACAGAGCAAATTGAAATACTATTATTTTTTATTCACTTATTCTAAAACACTTCTAAGCACCTAATGTGTGCCAGGCAAGGCACTGAATAAATTTCAGAAAGGATTAATGTCCAACTTTAAGGATTTATTACTTTTCTTTTTAATAGCTGCAGATGGCAGTACCACTTTACAATACATGGTATGCCACCCACCTGCTTTTAAAATTCAGTTTGATAACACATAGGTGATTATGATACAGGGCCAATTATCATCACAGATTTAAACCTCTGCCTCCAGGGTACAATGGAACTTTCTTTGAAGACTGAATGCCTCTCACATTTTATTAACAAAAGAAAATAACTAAAAATTATATAAGCCTCAAACAAAAACTTCATTTCATATTACAAGCACCGAACAGGCAGTATAAACAATGAACTATGTCAGACAATAGAAAGGAAGAGACATTATTTTTCATCATAATGTTAATACAGGATGGATTGCAAATTACTATGGAATCTCTGGGCTTTTTACAGTTACTTCTATATTGTGGTTTGATTGATATTTTTATTCTTAACATAATTTAATCATATGCCTTTTTTTTAAGTTTTCAAGATATCCATAGCTTTTCAGCAAATTATTACTTTAGCTAGGATCATGGGTTATGTATGATTGCATATCATGTAAAGGCAAGTGTCTTCATAAAAGTCTCTCTCCAAGTTGGCCTCGGAGAGAACGGACTTGGAAATGCAGGTAATTCTCTGCCAGAGTTTCAGAGCAAAGAGAAGAAAGAGACAGACTCACCCGTGTAAGTGGGCTTATTGTTTGGATGTCCAAATGTGGAACCCCTCAACAGCATTAAGGCTTGTTACAAGCCCTTTGCCCAGGGAAGACGAGTTCAGCCGTCTTTATCTTTCTATCGCTCCTTCAGCCAATTCATTAAAGCCCGTGTTTTTCCCAGGTGCCTCCTAAAGAGTTTCATTGTTCTTGTACTTGTTGGCTCACAGACCTCTTTCACAATTTTCCTGCGTTTCTGAATGCTCCTTAAGTACCCGTTTTGACCAGCCCATTTGCAGTTAGTGCTTCAATAAACGTGTCGAATAAACGGAGAACATAGGAGAATGGTGAGGGGCAGGGTCATACGGGAGCTGGGGTGGGCGGGGAGGCCAGATTCCCCAGATGCTTGACCTAATGTGTGCCAGGCAAGGCACTGAATAAATTTCAGAAAGGATTAATGTCCAACTTTAAGGATTTATTACTTTTCTTTTTAATAGCTGCAGATGGCAGTACCACTTTACAATACATGGTATGCCACCCACCTGCTTTTAAAATTCAGTTTGATAACACATAGGTGATTATGATACAGGGCCAATTATCATCACAGATTTAAACCTCTGCCTCCAGGGTACAATGGAACTTTCTTTGAAGACTGAATGCCTCTCACATTTTATTAACAAAAGAAAATAACTAAAAATTATATAAGCCTCAAACAAAAACTTCATTTCATATTACAAGCACCGAACAGGCAGTATAAACAATGAACTATGTCAGACAATAGAAAGGAAGAGACATTATTTTTCATCATAATGTTAATACAGGATGGATTGCAAATTACTATGGAATCTCTGGGCTTTTTACAGTTACTTCTATATTGTGGTTTGATTGATATTTTTATTCTTAACATAATTTAATCATATGCCTTTTTTTTAAGTTTTCAAGATATCCATAGCTTTTCAGCAAATTATTACTTTAGCTAGGATCATGGGTTATGTATGATTGCATATCATGTAAAGGCAAGTGTCTTCATAAAAGTCTCTCTCCAAGTTGGCCTCGGAGAGAACGGACTTGGAAATGCAGGTAATTCTCTGCCAGAGTTTCAGAGCAAAGAGAAGAAAGAGACAGACTCACCCGTGTAAGTGGGCTTATTGTTTGGATGTCCAAATGTGGAACCCCTCAACAGCATTAAGGCTTGTTACAAGCCCTTTGCCCAGGGAAGACGAGTTCAGCCGTCTTTATCTTTCTATCGCTCCTTCAGCCAATTCATTAAAGCCCGTGTTTTTCCCAGGTGCCTCCTAAAGAGTTTCATTGTTCTTGTACTTGTTGGCTCACAGACCTCTTTCACAATTTTCCTGCGTTTCTGAATGCTCCTTAAGTACCCGTTTTGACCAGCCCATTTGCAGTTAGTGCTTCAATAAACGTGTCGAATAAACGGAGAACATAGGAGAATGGTGAGGGGCAGGGTCATACGGGGAGCTGGGGGTGGGCGGGGGAGGCCAGATTCCCCCAGATGCTTGTGTTCTTTGAAAGAGCCAGCAGGTGGTAGCAACACTTCGCTGCAAGGCCTCGGCTCTGCGCTGTGAGGACCGGAACAATAGACCCCCAATCCCGTCCGGGGTTTGAAAGAAGGCGGCGGGTGGGCCAAAACATCGTTTCCTCGCGGCGCCCCCTCCGTTCCTCCACCCTTCCAGGCACCCGCTGCGAGTACCTTCCACCGCCTCTCACCGCGTGGGGAGGCTCTCCCTGGAGAGCGGACCAGGGAGGAGGCTCCCAGAGGTGCAGCGACTTGCCCCGGCTGTGTAAGCGCCTGGCACCGACTTCGGGGCTTCCCCCTTTCAGACCCAGGCTTCCCAGCCCTTTGGGGAGGAGGGCGGGAGGGAGAGTGGCGTCTGCAGCTCCAACGCTGAGCAGGACCCGGGGTCATCGGCACCCAGAAGGCGAAATAAGAACCAGTTTCAACTCTGATTGCCTATCCCCCCCCCCCCCCGGCCGCCCCCGCACCCTCCAGATTCTCAGTTTGCCTTTCCCTCCACCCACGTCTCCCTCTTTCTCTTTTTCTCAGCTCACGCCCACCTTCATTCAAATCTGAGTGGGAACTAAAACAGTGGGTTTCGTTCCTAGAGTTGAAGCAGAAAAGCAGGGGAGGCGAGGGCACGCGCGCGCCCCTGCCCCGCCCCGGGTACCCGCCGCGCTGCGCTCCGCACGCGGGAGCCCGCCGCCGCCGCCCCGGGGGCTTAACACCCAGCGGCCGGCCGCCCCGGGCCGGGCGCGCTCGCAGCCTCCGCGCCCCGGCGAGCCCCGCGCCGCCCGCCCGCTCTCCCCCGCGCCCTTGCCGCCGGGGCCGGGCTCCCCGGAAGAGGGGAGAGGGCGGGCGGCCGGCGGGGCCGGCGCGGGGCGGGCCGCGGAGGGGGCGGGCCGGGCGGCGCGCGCTCCAGCCGCCGCTCGGGCGCAGAGCAGCGGGCGGCGGGCCCCGCGACCCAGCGCGGCGACGACGAGCGCGACGCGGGCCCCGCGCCGGCCCCGGCGCCCCGCCTCCGGAGCGGCCCCCGCCGCCCGCCACCGCCCCCCCCGCCGCCGAGAGAGGGGGTCCCTGCGCCCGAGCGGACACTCGGGCGGCGCCGGGAGCCCGCGGCTCCAGCGCGGGGCCTCGGGGGGCGCAGACCTGCGGAGCCTGCGGCCGGCGCGAAGGTGAGCCTGGGGGTCGCAGGCGGCGTTGGAGGGCGGGGGCCGGCCTGCCTGGGGATGGGGATGCAGGTGTGCATAAGTACAGGGCCCCCCGCCCCGGACAGGGCCTCTGCAGATGTCCGGGTCCTCCTGGCGGAGTGCTGAGTCTCCCCCAGCCCAGGCGAGAGCGAGGTTTGTATGGGTGCTGAACTGGCCCACCTGGCTCCCACCCCGCCTCGCCTGGGATCCGGCGTGGTGACACCCTCATAACCCTGATGCTGCGACCCCCCCACTGTGTTTCCAGAGACTCTTGCTTGGCTCTGACATAGGGGGTCCTGATCTAGGGGTCCCGGAGGAGGCGGCTCCCAGCCTTCTGAAGAGGATTGCCCACCCCTCTGACTCCCGTGGCATCTCTCCAATCCCAGCGGAGCTGGGAGGAGCAAGGAGGTTGAAGGCACACCTGCCCTCAGCTCCCTGCAGCCCCGCTGGATCCTGCTCCCCCACCCCGATCACCACCCCCGAGCCCAGGAGTGGAGGGAGGGCTGGGTTCCTGCGCCCCAGCCCTGACCCCCAACTTGCAACCGAAGTCACTGCTCGCTGCTGCCCCAACTCCACCCCCTCGCTTTCCATCTGGGTGCGTGGCCCTGCCTGCCCGCACCCACCCATCTTGGCTGTCTGGCACCCTCTCCCCTCCCATCCCTGGGGGAGCTGGCAGGGGCCCAGCATAGCCAATGTTGTAATGTCCCTGGCAGGGCCCAGGCAGAGAAGCAGCTGGGCCTGTTTCCAATCAGTTAACCCCAGCCCTGCACCCGCCCGCGCAGGCAACTTGACTCAGGTGCTAGAAGGGGAGACGCTGGTTCAGTGGGAAAGGAGCTGTGGGGCCGTGGGCAGTCCAGGGAACGGGCCCAAGTCATGGGTGCTGAGATTTCCAGGTGCTCTTCAGAAGGGCTTCTCGGCTCGTTGAGGGCACAGTGCACGTTTTTGGTGCAGGACGAGATCAGAGTTAGGGCTCCTATGTATGACTAGAGGAAGACAGCTCCTTTAGAGGAGGGGCACAAGAAGATGGCCAACGCTGGCCGCTCCGTCGTCAGACTCCCCGGGAGCAACAGGCAGTGATGGGCTGAGCATGGAAAGGGTAGGACCATCCCTCCTTCCGGCGCATCATCGTCTCCTGAGCTGGGTCCTGGGCCCTGTGTCAGCAGCTCTCTCCCCTCTAGGTGGAAAGGGGATACTGAGGTTTGGGGGGCTTGGAGCCTGAGGTTTTCCTTTTTCTGCTTGCCTGTTCACCTCCCTCTCCGAGCCCAGGTGTTCCCACAGAAGCAACTCCCAGGGAAGAATTAGGTTGACAGCCTGGCTAGGGGTGGAGGAGGGACAGACCGAGGCCGAGAGGGAAGGGCTCATGGGCATCTGCCAGCAGCCTGAGGACCACTCAGGATCTGCAGGGATGTGCCTACCGTCACTCACACACACACACACACACCCAGCACGTACGCTGCTGCTCCACACCCATCTCACCTCAATGCACTTCCTTCCACACTGGCTCTCATGGGCGCTGGTCCTGGCCCTCGGGGGCTTGCTCCCACACCTTCCACTTACTCGTCTCTCCTGCATAGGTACCAACGGCCCAGACATCCTCCCTCAAGCCCTTCTCCCGAGCCACGCGTGTCCCCTCATTGTGCACGCCCGACTGGCTCATTCTAAGTGGCTGCCTGGCTAGACCCAGACACTGGCTGCATCTTAAAAGCCTCCCTCCGCTCCACAGCCGGCCGGGGAGCGGGAGGCACGCTTGTCTGCCTCTGCCAGTGCTCTGAGGGACATTTTCTGGGGCTGGAGGCCTCCGGGGACACAGCACTGTCCCCTGCTAGGTAATCCACACGTCGGCATCCCCGGCCAGGGCGGCGGGGGCTGAAGGCTCCGGAGGAAAGCCACCCCCACACTGTCTGCTCTGGATGCCTCCTTAAAGGCCACCGGGGTCCTTTTCAAGGCGGAGGGGCAGGGCTCGAAGAGAGAGCGAGGGAGACCATCTCCAAGGTGGAGATGAAGGGGCAGAGGCTGCAGCATGAAGCTGAGCAAGGATTACCCTGGAATTTCCTGGGCGTTGGACAGCTGCAGAACAGGACAGAGGACAGTGCCTACAGCGCTGACCCCTCCCACGCTGGCCTCAAGGCTGACAGGTGTGAGGACCAGCTCAGCAACTGCAGTCGACTCACCAGCCACTTAAAACCATTGGCCTCTTTGCCCTTGGGACCTTGTGTCACGCTGCTGGCCGGCAGGCCGCTCTGCCTCCCTGTCGGGGCTCCCTTTGCAATGATGTCTCTTGTGTGTCCTGAGTGTGTAGCCCTCTCTGTCCCCAGCTTTCCCTTTGAACTGGCAGGTCTTTGCGTGACATCGTTGAGAAACATAGTGTCACGGGACAATGGAACTTCTAGGGAGAGAAGCTTAAAGGGATAAAAGTTATTTTGCTTTTACTATTGACATTATTTCACTCATTCATCCCCAGGTTCTACTGTCTCTCTAGATCAGCTTTCACCTTATAGATAAAAATTTCTAGATATTTTGAAACCTAGAGGGCAGGGAGCTGGGGAGAAAATTGCAAACATGTTATACTCGTCTAGGTTTTATAAATATTTTCCTTTTTGTTTAGATTCTAATTGTGAGATTTTGTTTTAATTATAGAGATAAGATATACTCATTGTAACAAGAAAAATAATTCAAGTATGTATAAGAGACAGTTAATAACAGTCCCCCCCCATCCTCCATTTCTACTTCCTATAGTAGCAGTTTTAATGGCTCAGTAAATCTTTTGCCATACCATCCTTCAGGCTCATGGGGCTTACATTATTTAATTTTTAAAAATGTGCTTTATGCATCCAGGTGCATACATTATATTTAAGTCAGCTTGGTTTGTTCATAAATTTTTACAATTAGCATTTGGGCATTTGAGCACAGTTCACTTTTTAAATTCTTATAGGCTTACTCGTGTCTTTTTAAGTCTCATTTTTATAGAAAGCAGAACTCGTAAACTGCAATTTATAAGCGAAGACTCTACACATCTTTAATCTTTGCCAGTTTGTGAAAACAAATACATTTCTGATGCTATGAAACTCATGTCTTTTGTAAACTAAAAGAAAAAAAAAATGAAGCCAGCTTGTGACTGTGGTGGCCCTACTGTATCAAAAAGATAGAAAACGCTATAACCAGAAAAGGAGCTGAGACGGGAAAAAAATCTGGTCACAGAATGCAATTTTTATCACGAGAAACTTTGTCTAATCAGTCTGATTTTCTGAGCTGTTGTTTTACATCCACATTTCTGCTGCTCCTGGTGTTTATATTTTCAAAGTGAACACACATCCGAAATGTGCATGTTTTCCTAATGGAGAGAAGTCTTCTGCTTTTCCAGAGGTTAGAGGATTTCTAAACCCTGGCCGATGTCCTCTCGTGAGCTGGAGGAGATAGAGAAATCTCAGACAGGTCGAAGGGAAGGCGAAGAGCGGCCTGACCTTCCAGAGGCCCTGTCTCCCTCTGAGGGGCAGTAGGGACTGGCTGCTCCCTGGACACCCTCTTGGACCAAATGTGCAAAGATGTCCTCGTCCTCAGCCACCGAAGGCACCTTTGATAATGAAGCTCGAAGTCCTGCTTGTTTTGTATTCCAGGCATGTGAGGGAGCTGCGTGTTCTTGTCACTTATCTTTCTGCCTTTGAATCTTGTTTCAAAAGAATCTGCAGTGGCAGGAATTAGTTGACAGCAGTTTCTTCCGTATCTTGATAAAGTTCCATCTATCCTTATTTTTATCCTTACCATAGAGATACACTCAGTTTCTTTTTATACTTTAAAAATAAAAGACTTGAATTTATCTGGTTGGTTTGATACATAAGAGCTGACCTAACTTCCTAGTTTCCCTCAGCAACAGTTTTTTTTCTTTCTTTTTTCCTAAAGAAACTTATTTATAACCTTCCACCTTCTGGATCAGGATCTAAAAGAGGTCCTCATCAAACACCGTAAGTACACTTCTGGGCACTTGAAGGTCCTCAATGATGTCTTTTTAATGAATGTTTTTGTGCTTTGTAACATTTCAAAAAATTACTTGAGGCAATCCACATGTGATGTCTCCACTTCATTCTTCTTTTCCTGATTCCTCTGGACAACAGAAGCTGAGTGGCTTCAGCGTGTTTCATCGTTGCTTCTGCTCTTTTCTGGGTCTTCTGGAGCAAGGCCAGCTTCACGTTGCCATCCAGATGCACATGCAGGCTGTGCACACACACTCTATTGTTGCCACAAACCATGTTACTTGTATTGTGGGTCATCAAAGCCAACGAATGCTTGGCCATTCATCTTCTAGGATGTTCCATCCTGCACAGCTGATGTGATCAACTGTGCATCCTTCTCTCTCATGCTTCACTCGCTCTCCAAAAATTCACTGGATATATCCAAAATGGTCAGTATTCCTTCTCCATGGGTGTTTGTCTAGTTAGAAGTTTAAGAAGACACAGTACTTCTAGTTTCTTCTTTGTACAGATTCCAGATTCCATCCATGTTCTGACTGAAAGAGGCTATTTTAAAGAATATCTGCTGGCCGAATGGTATAATAGCCTTCATTGTTTAAAGATGCCTTGCTGGCATTTTCAGTGCTTGATAACAGCCTTCCTAGAGACTCTGTGACGTGAGACAGAATCTGGTTTGCTTGAGGGTGTGAAGCATGTCTCCGTATTAAGCCATTAAGAGTTGGGGGTGGGGGGTGGACCCACAACATGAATGACTTTGGGACATCTCTTCAGTAGCCACTGTAATTTTTTAATTTTTATTTTTTAATTTTTTTAAAATTTTGGCCTCTTTCATTTGTTTTTTCATGTATTTATTTTCATCCGTCATTATTCTTTGGCCTCTGTGGGCCTCCCATTGCAGGGGCCTCTCTCATTGCAGAGCACCGGCTCTGGGCACATGCACTGCAGAGTGCTAGCTCATAATTGGACACACCAATCCAGCTGCTCCGTGGCAGGTGGAATCTTCCTGGACCAGGGATCAAACCAGTGCCGCTTGCACTGCAAGGCAGACTCTTTACCCACTGGACCACCAGGGAAAACCTAATTTTTATTTTTTGTGCAAAATTACCATTCCTTAGCTTTCTGTTTGGGTTTATAGAAGAGGACTAAAATGTAGAAAGTATCAACATTTTAAACAGCCAACACTGATGGGGACCATGCTTTTTGCTTTACCGTCTCCTGGTTCTTCTTGGAAACATTTGTAGAATGCTTATAGCATTTGGAACAGTATTTGTAGAGAAGCTCTATTTCTTAGGAATCATCAGCCATGTGGAAATGCTTCTTTCCCCCCAGCTTAATGGAGATATAATTGACATATAATATTGAGTAAGTTCAAGGTGTACAAGGCGAGGATCTGGAGCTGCTCCTTCCTTCTCTCCCTATGCCTTTTTTTTTTATAATTTTTTTTTAAAGATTCATTTATTTATTTATTTTGGGCGGGGGTCGTGTTGGGGAGGGAAGGGAGCGGGCGGGCCACTTTTATTGGTCTTTCATTTCTCTATTTTCATCCGTCTTTGTTCTTTGGCTCCTGTGGGCCTCCCATCGCGGTGGCGTCTGTTGTTGCAGAGCACCGGCTCTGGGCGCATGCGCTCCAGAGCTCCAGAACTCCGGCTCGGTAGTTGGACACATCGGTCCAGCCGCTCCGCGGCACGTGGGATCTTCCCAGGCCAGGGATCGAACCGGCGCCCCTTGCACTGCAAGGCGGTGTCCTTACCCACTGCGCTACCAGGGGAAGCCCCTCCCTATGCCTTAAACCGAACTCTGTTTCTCATAGTGTTCTAGAGGTGTGAAAGGTACCTTTCAGTGGCCACTTGGCTGGCATCCTCTCACAAGAGCCTATGCAGATGCACAAATAGCATCTTTTCATGGAAACCACCTGGAGAGAACGCTGAAGGCTTTAGCCTACAGCATAGCCAGCACTCACTGGAAAAACCAAATTGGTAGGAATCAGATCATGATTTTCACATTTATCAAAGTAAAATAGAGTTTAATAGTTTGGTTGGTCTTAGCTTTATTACAAAATGTGTCATTTTTAGATGCCAACTTCCAACTGGCTTTCTTTTTTTTTTTTTTGTTACTCTCCATCTTTTGAGTCTTTTGAGCAACGTCTCCACTTGAGACCCAGTCACGAGGAGAGGATAGCTCGCCATTGGCCTTAGACCATGTCCCTGAAGGCAGCCCCAGCTCCTGGTCATGTGTTTGTGAGCCACAATGCTTCTAAAGGCTTGGGAATGTTTTATATAAAAACATAGCTTATCACATAGTTCTGTGAAATTATTTTGAGGGTATGAACACTACTCTTTTGACTCATTTGAGTCAATAGTTATTATTTATAGATTTAAAAGAAATGTTAATGATTTCATTGAAAAATAATATACATGCAAGATTTTTTTAATCACCAATAGTTTTATTTTAATTTGTTAGTTTATTTATGGCCGTGCCGCATGGCATTTGGGATCTTAGTTCCTCCATCAGGAATCAAATCCACGCCCCCCACATTGGAAGTGTGGTGTCTTAACCACTGGACCACCAGGGAAGTCCCAAGATTTTTAAATATAAAAACTAAAAGGTAAAAAAAAAAATCTTAAAGGTTATACAGCAACTTCCCATTACATACGCTAGTGTAAATGTTTCAGCGCTGCTGCCTCAGTTCATCCCACCCTCTCCTTCCCACTCGTGTCCAGAGGCTGTTCTCCATGCCTGCATCTGTATTCCTGCCTGGCACATAGGTCCGTCAGTATCATTCTTCAACTCAGGATTCCGTGACAACCTAGAGGGCGGGATGTGGAAGGAGGAGATTCTAGAGGATCTGTGTCTACTTATGGCTGGTTCATATTGCTCTATGGCAGAAGTCAACACAGTATTGTACCCGCCTATCTATGCCTTAAACCGAACTCTGTTTCTCATAGTGTTCTAGAGGTGTGAAAGGTACCTTTCAGTGGCCACTTGGCTGGCATCCTCTCACAAGAGCCTATGCAGATGCACAAATAGCATCTTTTCATGGAAACCACCTGGAGAGAACGCTGAAGGCTTTAGCCTACAGCATAGCCAGCACTCACTGGAAAAACCAAATTGGTAGGAATCAGATCATGATTTTCACATTTATCAAAGTAAAATAGAGTTTAATAGTTTGGTTGGTCTTAGCTTTATTACAAAATGTGTCATTTTTAGATGCCAACTTCCAACTGGCTTTCTTTTCTTTTTTTGTTACTCTCCATCTTTTGAGTCTTTTGAGCAACGTCTCCACTTGAGACCCAGTCACGAGGAGAGGATAGCTCGCCATTGGCCTTAGACCATGTCCCTGAAGGCAGCCCCAGCTCCTGGTCATGTGTTTGTGAGCCACAATGCTTCTAAAGGCTTGGGAATGTTTTATATAAAAACATAGCTTATCACATAGTTCTGTGAAATTATTTTGAGGGTATGAACACTACTCTTTTGACTCATTTGAGTCAATAGTTATTATTTATAGATTTAAAAGAAATGTTAATGATTTCATTGAAAAATAATATACATGCAAGATTTTTTTAATCACCAATAGTTTTATTTTAATTTGTTAGTTTATTTATGGCCGTGCCGCATGGCATTTGGGATCTTAGTTCCTCCATCAGGAATCAAATCCACGCCCCCCACATTGGAAGTGTGGTGTCTTAACCACTGGACCACCAGGGAAGTCCCAAGATTTTTAAATATAAAAACTAAAAGGTAAAAAAAAAAATCTTAAAGGTTATACAGCAACTTCCCATTACATACGCTAGTGTAAATGTTTCAGCGCTGCTGCCTCAGTTCATCCCACCCTCTCCTTCCCACTCGTGTCCAGAGGCTGTTCTCCATGCCTGCATCTGTATTCCTGCCTGGCACATAGGTCCGTCAGTATCATTCTTCAACTCAGGATTCCGTGACAACCTAGAGGGGCGGGATGTGGAAGGAGGAGATTCTAGAGGATCTGTGTCTACTTATGGCTGGTTCATATTGCTCTATGGCAGAAGTCAACACAGTATTGTAAAGCAATTATCCTCCAACTGAAAAAAAGTAACCTAAGGACAAGAAAAAAAAAACAAAGTAAGGAGGCTATAAGGGAGAGTAAATGTTTCTTGCACTGTTCTCCATCCTTTCCATCTCCCTTTCTTCCCAGGTTTTGTCTCCCTTTCTTCAAGATCCTTACATACATAGGCGTTATATATGTGAGTGAATGGGTGATGGTCGCTCAGTCGTGTCGGACTCTTTGTGACCCCGTGGACTCGATATGTGGGTCCTTCTTAAGTTACCCGTCGGGAGCAGACTGTATGTGGCTCTGCAGTGGACTAGGTACTTCTCCTTGGACATTATTTATCAGTCCATCCACGCTTGCCCTTATTCCTTTGGAAGATGCTGCCCTAAGTTTTTTTGTTTTTTGTTTTTTGTTTTTTTGCACATGACATCTTTTATTTTGCAGTCATGTCTTCACATGTGGACACATCAGTTTCTCCCATTTCACACACTCTTCTGGCAGTTGCACTACCATTGCCACTGTGCATCTGTAGAAACTTTTTACCATCCCCTGAAGAAATTCTGTTCCCATGGGACAATAACCCCCTACCCTCATCTCCCCAGTATTTGGTAATTTCTAGTGGCACCCTTTTGTCTTTAAGAATTTACCTATTTTATTTACTTCATGTAAGTGAAATTATATAGTATCTGCCCATTTGTGTCTGACTTATTTCACTTAGCACAGTGCTTCCCAGGTTTATCCATGTAGTAGCAAAATCTTTTTTGGTTTGTTTGTTCGTTTTTTTGAGTTTGTATAATATTTCATTCTATGTATACACCCATTGTGTATATTCATTAATCTCTTGATGGACATTTGGGTTGTTATACCTTTTGTCTATTGTGATTAAGGCTACAGCAAAGTTATTGGAAAGAATATCAATACACCAGAATTCTGTTCAATCACTATATATTCACAATGAACAATCCAAAAAGGAAATTTAAAAAAAAAAGAATACAATACTAAGGATGAACTTGGTAAAAAAAAAAAAAAAAAAGGTGAAAGACTTGTTCAATGAAAATTAAAATCATATCTGAAAAAGTGAAAGAAGATATAAATAAATGGAAAAGTATCCAATATTCATTGATTTGAGACAATATTAAAGTGACTAAATTCCCCAATGCTATCTACAGATTCAGTGCAATCCCAGTATAAATTTCAATGGTCTTTTATGCAAAAGTAGAAAATTCATCCTAGAATTCATATAAAATCTCAGGGGATCACAAAATAGCAGAAACAATCTTTTTAAAGGAGAAGAAAGTTGGAAGAATTACACTCCTGACTTCAATCAAACAATGTGATACTTTCATAAAAACAAACATACAGGCCACTGAAATAGAGAACCCAGAAAGTAACCCACATATACATTGTCAGTTGATTTTAGGGAAGGGTGACAAGATCATTCAGTGGGAAAGGACCCTCTTTTTTAACAAGGAAACTTGCTGGGAAACTTGGATGTCCACATGCAAAGCAATGAAGTTACCATATATCATACCTTGCCTTTGGATTTGGCAATGATTTATTGAATACGACATCAATAGCAAAAACAAAATAAAGAGCAGATAAAATGCCCTAAGTTTTTAATCATCTTCCTATTGATGACCAGTGACTTCCCAGTATTTTCCTTGACCAACAATGCTGCAGTAAGTATTTTTGTTCGGACATCTGTGGAAAGGGATCCAGGTATAGATACCTGAGAGACAAATCCGTGGAGGGGAAGCTGTTAGACGGACATCGCTAACTAGCCTTCTTGGAGGATACGCCAACCTGAACCCGGAAGCACAGGGAATACAAGAGAGCCTATTGTTCATACCATCTCCAACCCGGGCATTGTTAATTCCATAGGACACATGGCACGCCTCCCTCTCCTTGTGAGGAAGCTAGGGAGCATCTTTTCATATATATCAGCCGTGCGTTTATTTCTCTGTAAGCCAGAGACGAAATGTGCCGCTTGTGGAGAGAGGACCTACCTCACTCCATCCCTGCCCTATCCTGGCTCGTTGATCAGGCAGAATCTTTCCACCTTTGTCCTTTTCTGCCTCAGCTGTCGCGCCCTGCCTCCCACTTTGCCCCACAGCTCTCCTTCTGTGGTTCCTCTCGCTTCACTGCCTCACTGAAACGTCTCGAGTGTCCAAGTCTGATGGGGTTGGGAGGTGCTGGGAGAGGGACTGCTTGCCCCAGGGAAGGAGTAGCTTCTAGCTCGCCTGCTTTTAACAAGAAGCATCTTCTGACTTTCTATATAGAGTGGCTTTAGGAGAGTGAAGAGAAAATTCATCCTAGAATTCATATAAAATCTCAGGGGATCACAAAATAGCAGAAACAATCTTTTTAAAGGAGAAGAAAGTTGGAAGAATTACACTCCTGACTTCAATCAAACAATGTGATACTTTCATAAAAACAAACATACAGGCCACTGAAATAGAGAACCCAGAAAGTAACCCACATATACATTGTCAGTTGATTTTAGGGAAGGGTGACAAGATCATTCAGTGGGAAAGGACCCTCTTTTTTAACAAGGAAACTTGCTGGGAAACTTGGATGTCCACATGCAAAGCAATGAAGTTACCATATATCATACCTTGCCTTTGGATTTGGCAATGATTTATTGAATACGACATCAATAGCAAAAACAAAATAAAGAGCAGATAAAATGCCCTAAGTTTTTAATCATCTTCCTATTGATGACCAGTGACTTCCCAGTATTTTCCTTGACCAACAATGCTGCAGTAAGTATTTTTGTTCGGACATCTGTGGAAAGGGATCCAGGTATAGATACCTGAGAGACAAATCCGTGGAGGGGAAGCTGTTAGACGGACATCGCTAACTAGCCTTCTTGGAGGATACGCCAACCTGAACCCGGAAGCACAGGGAATACAAGAGAGCCTATTGTTCATACCATCTCCAACCCGGGCATTGTTAATTCCATAGGACACATGGCACGCCTCCCTCTCCTTGTGAGGAAGCTAGGGAGCATCTTTTCATATATATCAGCCGTGCGTTTATTTCTCTGTAAGCCAGAGACGAAATGTGCCGCTTGTGGAGAGAGGACCTACCTCACTCCATCCCTGCCCTATCCTGGCTCGTTGATCAGGCAGAATCTTTCCACCTTTGTCCTTTTCTGCCTCAGCTGTCGCGCCCTGCCTCCCACTTTGCCCCACAGCTCTCCTTCTGTGGTTCCTCTCGCTTCACTGCCTCACTGAAACGTCTCGAGTGTCCAAGTCTGATGGGGGTTGGGAGGTGCTGGGGAGAGGGGACTGCTTGCCCCCAGGGAAGGAGTAGCTTCTAGCTCGCCTGCTTTTAACAAGAAGCATCTTCTGACTTTCTATATAGAGTGGCTTTAGGAGAGTGAAGAGAAAGAACTCGAATAGCAGCTTCCAGAAAAAAAGGGTAAGACTGAGTCAGAACGACCCTGTACTCAGAGATGTTCAATCGCAAAGTTGTGTCTGATTCTCTTGCGACCCCATGGACTGTACCCATCAGGCCTCTCTATCCACGGGGTCTCCCAGGCAAGAATACTTGAGTGGGTGGCCGTTTCCTTCTTCAAGGGATCTTCCAGACCCAGATTGAACCCGCGTTGCCTGCATTGCAGGCAGATGCATCATAATTGTGCCACCTGGGTCGGGGAGGGCCAGGAGCCACAGATGCTTAGAGACGGGTTACCTGCAAAGGGTAGAGGATAGAGCAGTCAGGTTCATGCCCCCCACCCCCCAAAAATGGTCTACTTGACACAGGCCAGGAGAGAGTGGGCTTCCTGCTGGCCCCGCCCACGGTTGGTGCTGAGGCACTTTGAGAGCAACAGGGGGGGACCCAGGGCCAGGTTTGAGAGGCTGTGCCAATGAGGGACTAATGCAGCTACCTCCCAGTGGTCTCTTCTACTCCTTTGCATCTCCCTAGGAAGCAAGCTTGGCTGCGCAACCCAGCCGTGTACGGCGGCAGTCCCCCATGGGAGCATGGTGGTGGCCTGGGCCATGGTGGGAGCCCTGAAGAGGCCCCATGGCTGCTGAGGGGGCTGCCCTGTCAGGGAACAGAACGGCGGGCATGGTCTGCAGCCTGTGGGTCCTGGTGCTGGCGCCCTCGGTCCTGGCTTTGGAAGGTAAGAGGGCAGGGGATGGGAGAATCCCCTCTTGCCGGTGGGCCCAGCACCTGGGGGAAGTGGGGAAGATTCAGACAAGAGTGAAGACATCAAGAGGGAAAGGAAAGGGAAGGTTTCTGGCAATGGCTCCTGACAGACAGCTGGGCTCTTGGTCAATGACATGACCCTGGGAGGGAAATGTTTTCTTCCTCATGGGACTGGGGTGGGGTTGGGCTGAAGGCTTGGCCACCGTGTGCCCCTTGTTATCTCTGGGCAGAGGTGCTGCTGGACACCACCGGAGAGACATCTGAGATCGGGTGGCTCACCTACCCTCCAGGTGGGGTGAGTAGCGTCACGCTTGCATTCTGGGCCCCTCGCCCCTGCCTCGCCCCAGTCACGAGCTTGTTGAGCTTGCTCCTTTCAGGGAGGAAAGCCTGAGTGGAAATGGCTGGGCGAAGAGGCCTGCCCTCCAGAGGACCCGGACTTCCGGGGCTGCTCAGCTGCTTTGCATGTCATTAATTCTAAAATTCGCCGGAAGGGGTCGACCCCTCCTCCTCGCGTCTTCCCAGCCGGGAGCAGCTAACTAGGCCCCTGTGGTCCTCCCCACAGTGGGACGAAGTGAGTGTTCTGGACGACCAGCGACGCCTGACGCGGACCTTCGAGGCGTGCCACGTGGCAGGGGCCCCTCCCGGCCTCGGGCAGGACAACTGGCTGCAGACCCACTTTGTGGAGCGGCGAGGGGCCCAGAGGGTGCACATCCGACTGCACTTCTCGGTGCGGGCCTGCGCCAGCCTGGGCGTGGCGGGCGGCACCTGCCGGGAGACCTTCACGCTTTACTACCGCCAGGCCGAGGAGCCGGACGGCCCCGACAGCCGCGCCTCCTGGCATCTCAAACGCTGGACCAAAGTGGACACGATCGCGGCGGATGAGAGCTTCCCCGCCTCCTCGGCCTGGGCGGTGGGCCCTCCCCGGGCCGGGCAGCGGGCGGGGCTGCAGCTGAACGTCAAGGAGCGGAGCTTCGGGCCCTTGACGCAGCGCGGCTTCTACGTGGCCTTCCAGGACACCGGGGCCTGCCTGGCCCTCGTGGCGGTCAAGCTCTTCTCCTATGCCTGCCCCTCCGTGCTCCGCGCCTTCGCCTCCTTTCCTGAGACGCAGGCCAGTGGGGCCGGGGGGGCCTCCCTGGTGGCCGCCGTGGGCACCTGTGTGGCACACGCGGAGCCCGAGGAGGATGGAGGAGGGGGCCAGGCCACGGGCAGCCCCCCCAGGCTTCACTGCAACGGGGAGGGCAAGTGGATGGTAGCCGTCGGGGGCTGCCGCTGCCAGCCGGGGCACCAGCCTGCACGTGGAGACAAAGCCTGCCAAGGTGAGACCCCACTCCCTTGCACTTGCCCCCGACCTTCAGGATCCTCCCCTGAACCGGCCCACCCTTCATTTTGTCCCAACAGGTTAGGAATAAGCTATTTGGGGAAAGGACCCTGGTTTCCTCCAGATTTATTTCCTAGCGGACTCAGGCTTGCTCTCATCCCCGTGCCTGAAACTTGTAGATCTTCCTGGAGAATTTCACTAGGGCTGCTGGCCTTGGAAGGGATGGAGATGAAAGGAGTTAAACTCCTGAGCTATCCTGGGATGCGGTCCTTTGTCCGAACTGGCTGTCTAGCTGGGGATGGGTCATCCCACGGCCAGGATCATCCCAGGAGGCCTTGGGTACAGCTGGAAAGGGTGACGCGGCGGGGGGGGGGGGGGGGCGCCGGCGGCCTCTGCAGAGAAGGATTGTGCAGTCAAGCCGGGCGCCTGCCTCCAGTGCCTGGCCTGCCATAGCCCCCACGCCATCGGACTTTTTCCACCAATGGAAATGCAGTTCTGCCCCCAGCCAATGGCAGGTGTGGGGTCAGGGTCTGCCTGAAGGAGGGAGACGAGAGAGGTGAGGACGAGCTAGATCTCAGGAGACGCGGGAGCCTGGGAGGAGGAGGATGGCTGTGCCGTCTGGGGGGCCCTGGGGGGATGGCAGAGTGGGCCTGAGGCCTCTCCCTCCTCTCCCCTCAGCCTGCCCTCGGGGGTCCTACAAGGCCTTGGCGGGCAATGCCCCCTGCTCACCGTGCCCTGCCCGCAGCCACACCCCAGACCCCGCGGCTCCTGTGTGCCCCTGCCTGGAGGGCTTCTACCGCGCCAGTTCCGACCCTCCAGAGGCCCCCTGCACTGGTGAGTCCCCCCACCTGCCCCAGGGATGCAAACGGAATGGGAGTGGGGCCAGGGGCGGCCGAGCCTGTGGGCGCACAGGGCGGCTGCTTGGCATTTGCAGTGACTTTTTCTCCTGTGTCCTTGCTTCCCTCCCCCGCCCTCTTCCTCTGACTGATCCCCCCGCCCACCTCCGCTCCTCCCACCTGCCTCCTCTACTCTGAGCTGCTTTCCCTCCGCTGACTCCGTTCTTCCCCAATAACCGCCCCCATGCAACCCCCAGGCCCCCCGTCGGCCCCCCAGGAGCTGTGGTTCGAGGTGCAGGGCTCCGCGCTCATGCTGCACTGGCGCCTGCCCCGGGAGCTGGGGGGTCGAGGGGACCTGCTCTTCAACGTCGTGTGCAAGGAGTGCGGAGGAGCGGGGGGCAGGGGCCCGTGTCGCCGCTGCCCGGATGAGGTGCACTTTGACCCCCGCCAGAGGGGCCTGACGGAGAGCCGCGTGCTCGTCGGGGGGCTCCGGCCGCACGTACCCTACATCTTGGAGGTGCAGGCTGTCAACGGGGTGTCGGAGCTCAGCCCCGACCCGCCCCAGGCGGCAGCCATCAACGTGAGCACCAGCCATGCAGGTGAGCCACCTCCTCCCACGCCCCTCCCCCACCCCTGCTCCCCTGGAAACCCGCTGACCCCCACTAACCCTCCACGCCAGTTCCCTCCGCGGTCCCTGCTGTGCACCAGGTGAGCCGGGCCTCCAACAGCATCACCGTGTCCTGGCCGCAGCCCGACCAGACCAATGGGAACATCCTGGACTATCAGCTCCGCTACTACGACCAGGTGGGGAGCAGAGGCACCCCTGGCAGGGCCGGCGGGAGTTCCAGAGGCCCCCCGCTGGGGCTGCAGGGGAGGGGACCAGAGTGGCGCCTCAGGGCCCTGCATCAGGAGAGTGCGGACTGGGCTGGCAGGCCTTGGGGTGGGAGCAGGGAGACGGGACCCCACGGCCAGCAGGGAGTGAGTGGCTGTCGCCCCCAGGCAGAAGATGAATCCCACTCCTTCACCCTGACCAGCGAGACCAACACAGCCACGGTGACCAAGCTGAGCCCCGGCCACATCTATGGCTTCCAGGTGCGGGCGCGGACAGCTGCGGGCCACGGCCCCTTCGGGGGGAAGGTCTACCTCCAGACGCTGCCTCAAGGTGAGCGGAGGCCTGGATGGGGCAGGGGAGGCCCGAGGGGATAGGGAAGAGGGGCCCAGGGACCCTCCAGACCTTGAACCTTCACCCCAAACCCTCCCGACCAGGAGGGTGGCTCCCCTTGATCTTCGGGTCCAGGTGGGGAGGAGGTATGGGTCGGTGGGTGCGTGGGGGAAGGCGTGGGGGTGCCCTGGCGTGTGAGGTCTCACACACCTGCACCTCTGGGCGGCTGGTTCTCCAGGTGAGCTGTCCGCCCAGCTTCCCGAGAGACTCTCCTTGGTGGTCGGGTGCATCCTGGGCGCGCTGGCCTTCCTTCTGCTGGCGGCCATCACCGTGCTGGCGCTTGTCTTCCAGAGGTGAGCCCCTCCCCGCCGTGGCCCAGCACCGCTCCCCCCACAGGCCCCCAAGCCCTGATAGCCCCCGAGTTCCCTGGGGAAACCCCCACGACCGCACCCTCTGCCCCTGGGGCTGGCCGGCTCAGATCCCTGGGCCCCGGCAGGCCCTCGGCCTCCGCGGGGGTGGACTGGGCGGGCGTGTGACTGCAGGGCCGCGGTCTGTCCCCAGGAAGCGGCGTGGGACCGGCTACATGGAGCAGCTGCAGCACTACAGGAGCCCCGGTAGGGGGCGCTGGGAATGGGGCGGGGGTGGGAGCACCCCAGGCCAGGCCCGGCGCCCAGGGTTGCAGACAGCTCCTGGGCACCATCTCTGGAAGTGAGAGAGCCCGCCTGGGGTGGGGGTAGCCCCCTGCAGGCCCTCTCACGAGGGACCCCCTATGCCTGCAGGGCTCGGAGTGAAGTACTACATCGATCCCTCCACCTATGAGGATCCCTGCCAGGCCCTCCGAGAATTTGCCCGTGAGGTCGACCCCACGTATGTCAAGATCGAGGAGGTCATCGGGGCAGGTACCGCCGGGGCAGAGGAGGCCATGAAAGGGTCCCGGGGGGTCCCTTCTGAACAGGCAGGGCCCCTCGCGTCCTTCCCGGAGACCCCTCCAGCCTCCACCTGCTCTCGCAGGCTCCTTCGGGGAGGTGCGCCGGGGCCGCCTGCAGCCCCGGGGACGGCGGGAGCAGGCCGTGGCCATCCAGGCCCTGTGGACCGGAGGCGCCGAGAGCCTGCAGCTGGCCTTTCTCAGCCAGGCCGCCACGCTGGGCCAGTTTCAGCACCCCAACATCCTGCGGCTGGAGGGCGTGGTCACCCGGAGCCGGCCCCTCATGGTGCTGACGGAACTCATGGAGCTGGGCCCCCTGGACAGCTTCCTGAGGGTCAGTTAGGCAGCCGGCAAGGTGGCGGGGCCGGGGGGAAGCCTTGGGCCGGGAAAGTGGGCTGTTCTCAGCCGTCCCGACACATCGCCCCATTGCTCTGCACCCTTCTGTCCCCCTCTGGGGTCATCCTTGGTCATCCTTCATTCTCAGGCCGTTCCAATTCCAAATTCCCTTGCCCTTGGGTGTCTGTGTGATGTGTCGAGGTCCCCCCCACCGCCGCCTTGGCTGACCTCTGTGTCCGTCCCTCAGCAGCGAGAGGGCCAGTTCAGCAGCCTGCAGCTGGTGGCCATGCAGCGGGGCGTGGCCGCCGCCTTGCAGTACCTGTCCAGCTTCGCCTTCGTCCACCGCGCGCTCTCGGCCCACAGCGTGCTGGTGAACAGCCACCTGGTGTGCAAAGTGGCCCGTCTTGGCCACAGTCCGCAGGTGAGAGCACAGCCTTGGCGCATCCGGAGGACCAGCTGGGACCTGGGGGCGGGGCGGACGGCTCAGATAGCCGATCTGAGGGTCCGGAGGGGCGGAGCTCACCCGTGTGATGGCGTGGACTCTGGGCGAGGGGGCTCAAAGGGATTTCAGGGATCCCATGAGGACCCTGGGGAAAAGCGGGGACCGGGAGGGCGGGAGTCCTGGACCCGCCTCCTGCCCTTCCTTAGCGCTGACGGGCGTCAGCGTTCCTGGGTACAGACCGTGAGGCACCACCCTCAAGCTCGGTGGCTGTGCTCACGTTTGTGTTTCTCTGTGCCTCCGCCTCTGCAAGATGGAGGTGTGTCATCGCTGGTACAGGGTCCTCACGGGGTTAAATGAGATGCTTGCTGTGAAGCCCTGGATGCCCAGCTGAGCTCGCAGCAGTCGATCGGATCGGTAGCTGCGACCCCGCTCTGATTATTGCTGTTGTCACTTTCAACCCCGCCCCGCAGGGCCCCAGTTGTATGCTTCGCTGGGCAGCCCCGGAGGTCATCGCACATGGGAAACACACGACATCCAGTGACGTCTGGAGCTTCGGGATAGTGATGTGGGAAGTGATGAGCTACGGAGAGCGGCCCTACTGGGACATGAGTGACCAGGAGGTGAGCTCTCGACCTGGACCCTGCTGACTCCCCACCGCAGCCCCTCAGCCCACCAGCCTCAAGATGCGCGCATTCGAAGTCCTCCATTCTGTAGTACATTCACACTCTAAGATCTCCCGGGCTTCTCGTTTTCCATATATTTATGTTCCTTTCCAATCTCATGCTTACCTAACGAGCCATTCCTTTCCACCAGCCATAGCCCCCAAGCACCGTATTCTTCCTCGAATTCCCAGGTGCTCAATGCCATAGAGCAGGAGTTCCGGCTGCCCCCGCCTCCAGGCTGCCCGCCAGGACTGCACCTGCTTATGCTGGACACTTGGCAGAAGGATCGTACCCAGCGGCCACACTTTGACCAGCTGGTGGCCGCGTTTGACAAGATGATCCGCAAGCCCGACACGCTGCAGGCGGGCGGGAGCCCTGG
The DNA here is from genome assembly GCA_022376925.1 of Tragulus kanchil. NCBI lineage: Eukaryota > Metazoa > Chordata > Mammalia > Artiodactyla > Tragulidae > Tragulus > Tragulus kanchil. The sequence continues at coordinate 15,654,521 of JAIOJX010000030.1, read as the reverse complement.
GGACAGGTCTGGAGCTTGGCGCTAGAGCCTGGGAAAGCCAGGGAGGGACAATGCAGACCCAAAAGGAAACTGAGGAGAGGGAGCTCGGAGGAAGAGGAGGCTTTGACCTGCCTTCCCCTCCCCTCAGGCCTTTCCAGGCCCTCCTGAACCCCGTGGCCCTGGACTTCCCGTCTCTGGACTCCCCTCAGGCCTGGCTCTCGGCCATCGGCCTAGAGTGCTACCAGGAGAACTTCTCGCAGTCTGGCCTCTGTGCCTTCAGTGACGTGGCTCAGCTCAGCCTGGAGTAAGCAGGGAGGGGTGGGGAGGGGAGCCTCGGCCTAGGGCCAGGCGTGAGGCTGCGGTCCTGGAGACCCCAACTTCGATGTTTTCCCACTCCTTTCCCACCAGAGACCTGCCCGCCCTGGGCGTCACCCTGGCCGGCCATCAGAAGAAGCTGCTGCACCACATTCAGCTCCTGAAGCAACACCTGACCCCGCCGGGCACCGTGGAGGTCTGAGGCCCCGGCAGGAAACGACGACGTGACGATGCCCGCGACCTGGTCCTGGACGTGGGTCCCAGGAGGGCCGAGGGAGATGGGAGCCCGGCTCCACCTGGCCTCCGTGAGAGGCGCCCACCCGCCACGCACTAACGCAGTCGTTGGGACGCCACCCTCCTTGGTCCTCTGCCCCTCTGCTGCCTGCCCCACATTAAAGGGAAGAAGGGATTTTGCAAGTTGGAGGTGTGGTGAGGCCTCGGTCTGCACAGAAGGGGCGGGAGATCTCGCCGCAAAGAAGGCTGCGCGCGGAGAGGAGAGCAGGAAGTGCGTTTACTGGAAGGTGGGAGGCGGTTTCACGCCCAGAGGTACCCGTCCGCTCAGTGCGCCTCTGGGCCTCCGCGGCCGTCTGCAGCTGTGACCTGGATGGGGGCCGGCGGCGCCCGAGGCGGCACGCCAGCCGTGCTTAAAGTGCTTTGCTCAGACAGGCCTGTGAGGCCAGGGTGGGCGGAGCGGGGTCCCCGTGCGTGCTGGGCCCTGTGCGTGGGGCCAGGCGAGGGCCTGCCCCTTGGTTTCCCTTTATTCGGTCCTGCCCCTGCATCGGGCAGGTGAGCCGTCTGGGCTTGGTGCGGGGGAGGAGGCCGGCGGCGGCGCTCAGACCTGGTACTCCCAGCCCTCCCCGTCCTCCAGGGCCTGGTTGACCACCCCCCTCAGCTCCCTCTTCAGGGCCCCCTGTTGCAGCCGCTTCCAGTTGGTGCTGCTGCGGGAGGTACTTCGAGACACCGAGGGGGTCGGAAGGGACACGCGGGGGCCCGGGGCATCGCCCAGCCACGGTCTTTCTGCGTCCTCTTCGGAGCCCGGGTGGAAGAAGGCTTGGGCGTAGCGCCGGACGCGCTGCTGGTTGATCTCCTGTTTGTCTTCCACCCTGTGGGGACCGAGAAGGTGATGGAAAGGCCGACTGTGGACCAGCCCTAGTGTCCGGGCCCCGCCCAGCCCGCCGAGGGGTGGCCATTCTCCTCGTCCGCAGCCTGAGGGGGCACCGGCAATGCCACACCGAGCTGGTCCAGGGGCATCGTGGATGCTCTCAGCGCCCGGGCGCCTAGTGAGTCCCCTTTCCCCGGCGAGGCCTGGAGCCTAGGGAGGCCTGCACAGCGGGGGGCGGCGGCCGCGCTGTCACTCACCGCAGGAACCAGCGGTCCCCCAGCCCGAACGTGCGCCCGCAGATGCCCGAGCGAGGCCACAGCCAGCGAGGCAGCTTCTTTTCCAGCATCACAGTGGTGGCCACGACCTGCGTGGGGGGCACGAGAGAATGAAGCCAGAGGCCGGGTGCAGACCAGGGCGGGAGAGGGCTCCGGGCAGAGGGACCAGCGGGGCAGCAGCTGGAAAGCGCGTGGTTTCCCAGAGGCGACCACACCCCTGCGGGGAGGACGGGGGTGTCAGCTTCTGTCAGGCCTCCTCTGGGGGGGAGAGGGATGGGTCTTGCGCCCCACAACACTTCACCCGGTGACCTGACCTCCAGGCCAGGCTGGTCCTGTGGGAGGTGGGGAGACCTTGCTCCAAGGATCAGGAAAGTGAGCAGAGCAAAGAGAAAGGGACCTGGGGCAGCAGAATATTTTGCCCTTACAGACAGAAAGAGCACTTAGAAACACAAACATCCTGCGAAGAAACTTCATATCGGTAAATTCACACTGAAAAAATATTTTCACCCTGTGTGGCCAGCTTAGGGTTTTTTGTTTTTGTTTTTGCTTTAACTCCACTTCCTACCTAACACCGTGAAATGCTGTCCAGTGTATGGGATTTCCATGTATTTTGCTGAAATACTTTCGGTTGAGATGAATTCTTTTGTATGTTTTTAAATGACGATTTGATCCAGTTAGTTTGTGCTTTGGACCCCATCACGATTGTCTGACTGAAGATAGTTTCTGGTAAACATGTCAGTTTATCTGGGTCAGGTTTTGAAGACTTACATATTACCCCAAAGTTGATACTTCCGTTTTTATTTAGTAACAAAATGTCCTGAATGCCACTGGCTGGCTGTCCCTGCTGCTGCTGCTTAGCCGCTTCAGGGATGCCCGGTTCTTTGCAACCCCGTGGAGGGTAGCCCTCCAGGCTTCTGTCTCGATGGGACTCTCCAGGCAAGAACACTGGAGTGGGTTGCCGTGCCCTCCTCGGGGGATCTTTCCCACCCAGGGATAAAACTCACATCTCCTGCATTGCAGGTGGATTCTTTACCATCGGAGCTCCCAGGGGAGCCCGTGTCCAGCTACTACTAAGTTTCAATTCTTCCTGATGATTCTAGAAAGGACATATTTGACTTTCCGAGAAAACCATGAGGAATACTTTGCAGCTATTCCAGTATTGCTCAGCCGTACTGGTAACCCAGTTCTGCACGTTGCGCTAGTTTTGGACGGTGCCATTCCCACCCTGACTTTGGGGGGTGGGGGCGGAATAGCCTGCTTCTGAGGGGGGCCTGGCCCCCTGGAAGGCAGCGCCTAACGTGCGCTGACCCTCCCGGCCACCAGGGGCTCACCTGGGCCCTCCAGAGCTCGTCCCGCTCGTGGGCCACACGCCAGTGAGTGTCCCCCATCATGGCGATGAGGAGGTTGAGCATGAGCAGAGCGGCGATGATGGCGAAGGCCGCGTAGGTGATGCTGTACATGAAGGGTAGGTTCACGTCGTAGTTGGCCGGGCCGTCGATCACCGTGAGAAACAGCTCAAAGGTGCTGAACAGCGCCATGGGGTACTCGTAGAAGTGGCCCAGGTCGTCGGGGTCCTCTGTCTGGAAGATGATGAAGAAGGCTGCTCCGTCCAAGGGGGTGAGAGTTACGTATGATTAAACCACAGCTTGCTCTTTGCTGCCCATTTCCGTCCTGCGTCCTTCCTCTCCCGTGTCACCATCCCAACCCCCCGTCGCTCCGTGCTGGGGGTTCTTACCCTCCCGTATCTTCCGTGTGACTCACGCTTCTGATCCCAAGAGCCACCTCTCCCTCTACTACTCCTGAGAGACTTCCCATCCTCAGACACCATGGCCTGTCTTCCCTCCTGTTCTCTTCCCCCCAAGTTTATCCAGAGGCCTCCTGTGCTTTCTGGTTTCCTCCAGCCCAGGGCCCTGTCTCAAGATGATTTACCCGAGGCAAAGCCCAGGATGACCACAGCCATCAGCCAGCAGAACCTCATCAGATCACCAAAAATCATCTAGAGGAGAGAAGAGAGGGCCGCTCCACACCAGCCCCTTGAGCAGCCGCCCCTCCAGCCTCTTGAAGGCCTAACAGCCCCACCCTCTAGCGCCAGGGGTGGCCCACCACGGCCTGCAGGCCAGATTTAGTGGGTCAGTTTGGGTATGACTCTTGAATGAGAATTTTACATTTTTAAAGGACTGAAAAAATTAAAAAGGGGGAAGAGAAGAAAATAAGAGATGATATACACGGGGCTCTCCGCACCTGATGGGGAAGATCCCCTGGAGAAGGAAACAGCAACCCGCCCCATTATTCCTGCCTGGAGAATCCCATAGACAGAGGAGCCTAGCAGTTCATGGGGTCACAAGAGCTGGACACGACTTAGTGACACAACCACCCCTGGAAGCCCGAGAGCTCTGTAATCTAACCCTTTTCAGACACATTTGCAGCCCGTGCCTTTCTCCAGAAAGCTTGGGAGGAGGCACTGACCTTCTGGATCATGATGGTGAAGGGGCCCAGCATCTGGAATCCTCGCGCAAAGTACATGACGCTGCACCAGCCCAGCACCAGGGCGAGGGACATGGGCACCTCCTCCCTTTTGGTGCTGGTAAGGCGCATCACCATGATCACCAGCACCATGCAGGCGTAGATGATGCTGGCGGAGAGCAGGGAAGAGAAAAAGGGAGACCAGGGTGACCCTGGGGATTTGGGAGCGAGCGGGTGATGGAAGTGGTACCCACACGCTCAAGATCAAGCTCTGTCAGCTCGGTACACGAGGTCCCCCATGCAGCAGAGCAGGGCCTGGGGAGCTCAGGTTCTCCAGAGGTCAGGGATCCACTGGAGCCTTGGTGGGGTGAGGGGTGGGGGGACAGGAAAACAGACTCACAAGAGGACGTGGAACGGGCCTCCAAGGATGGTCTGCCCGAAGAAGCGACTGACCCCCACGCGGAAAATGTCTGGAATCTGGAGAGAGGCCAGGGAGATACAGAAGGCCCCTGTAGACTGAGGCTGGTCCTGGATTCCTGGGGCAAACAGCCTTCCCCGGGATCCCCACCACACCACACCTCAATGAGCAGGATGATCACAGCTCCAAAGATGCTGACCAGCTCCCCCACCAGTCGGAAGTGATCCTCGGGGGTCACATAGGCCTCCTGAGGGCAGAGGCATGGTCAGAGCACCTAAGGCTTCCCCCCATCTGTCCCACCCGCCCTTGGGTGCAGGTCTGCCTCCTTGTCTAGGGTCACAAGCTGGTCAGATGCTCTGTAATCTTTCAGGTTTGGCTCTTTCAGACTCTCTCCCTCAAGATACATGTGTGCATGTGTTTTGAGTTTGTGCCTATGTCGTTGCAATCTGGGCAAGGGGAGAAATGTAGGTGATGAGAACGGGATGTTCCGTGCATCTGAGAAAGGGAAGAGAACTGGGTCCCCCCACTCCGAAGCTCTGCGACTGCTAGGGGGTCACCTGAAGTAGCTTCTCCTGCAGGAGGGTGTTGTCCCCGTGTCCAGTGTCATTATCCGTCCTGGGCTTGAGGGGGCGGTACACACAGCACACGGTGAAGCAGACGATGTACAGCAGGTACGTGGCCGCCAGGACGCAGAAGTAGGGCTGTCCATATCTCTTCCACTTGAGGTTCACCAGCTCCTTCACGGGCGTCTGGTCGAGGATCTGGCGAGCCTGCAGCAGTAAGAGGCGGTAACCAGCAGCCCGGAGGCCCCGACTCCCTCCCCAGCTGCCGCCCAGCCTGAGGACCAGCCCCCCCACCCCGTACCTCCCGCTTCCTGGAGGTGACGATAAGTTCCAGCAGGGATGGATCCACCCCAAAGGAGTCAATCTCCGTGAGGTCGTAGAGGGTGGAGGTCAGAGGCCCGCACGTCCACTGGATGATCTTCCGTCTCTGCATGAGGTTCTGGAACAGCTGTAGCCGGGGGTGGGGGGCAAGTGAGTGCGGAGCAGCCAGCCAAGGGGGCTGTCCTGGGGTGAGGACGGGACGCTAAGCATGCCTGGAACGGGGTTCGCTCTTCACCCGAACACAGCAGCCTTGTGGGCAAAAGAACCCCGCTCTGTCCCACCCTCCTAGTTCACCCTCTTAAGAAGAGGTACCAGGGTGCAGACCACGGGGAACGGGTGTGACAAACCACCCCAGGATGGCATCTAGACCCTGCGAGACCCCAATGACTCGGGAGTGAGAAGGGTCAAGAAAGGAGACGAGAGTCAGGGGCCGAGAAAGAAATTCCAATTGAAGCTGAAGATGGGACCTCAGCGCTGGGGGGAGTGTTCATAAGTCTGTGCTCAAAGAGCCGGAAGTGTAGGATGAAGGTCAGGAGAAGGACCCTGGGGTGGAGGGAGGGTCCCTCACCACGGTGTTGCCCTCCACTCCGGCCAGCTTGAAGGGCGTGAGACCCTGGTGATTGACCATGAGGTCCAGGGACTGCCGGTGGTCCCCGCGCCCATCGTAGGACAGCAGCAGGTTGTACATCTGGCAGGCAAAGGTTTTGTTGGGCTGCAGGACGAGGATGTGCAACACTGTGTTTCCTGGGGGCGGACACGGGTGTCACGTGACCCCTGGGACCAGAGGCCCTGATGGTCCCCACGACTCCCCCGGGGGGGGGCTGAGGGTGGTCCCAGCCCCTCCCCTCACGCCCCCAGCCGCCCAGCTCCCCCTCCAGCCGGGCTCTTACCCAGGGAGTCCTGGGCCCGGATGTCAGCACCGTGCTCAATGAGCAGCCTCACGATCTCCTCGCTGCCCATGCAGGCCGCAAAGGACAGAGGGTGCTCCCCTGGGAAGGCAGGGGCCCGGGCGTGAGATGCAGGCTGGGATGGGCAGTGTCCCCAGGCCACCGCCTCTCCCTCCCCACGTCTCCGCTCTGGGCCCGGGGACAGCCGTCAGCACGACCAGAGCTGGTGCCGAGGGCCCTGGGGTCGGGGGTGGCTCAGCCCCATAAGGGCAAGCTCCCCTGGCACCGAGCCTCCTGAGCCCGCCCTCGCTTGGCTCGTGCCCTCCTCCCCATCCTCCCAGCCCCGGTCCTGGCTCTCACCAAAGTAGATGAGGTTGTGCGGACTGAGGCGGAAGGCTGAGCCCACGGCCCTTGCAGAGACGCTGGCCCCGTGGGCGAGCAGGGCTCTCACCAGGTTCACGTTCCGGTTCATGACGGCTATGTGCAGGGCCGTCTGACCTGGACCAGAGAGCCCACGTTCAGGGGGCCTGTCCTCTGGATGCTGCCGGGGGGTCCTCCTGTCTCCTCTAGGGTAGCCTTTCACAGGGGGGACTGAATGAAGGCAGGGCCTGGTGGGGCTCCCGGGGAACCCAGGCGCTGCCCGCCTCTCCCCACCCCGTCTGTGCATTTCAGGGGTTGGTGCTCTCCCAATGGCAGGGAGGAAGCTGAAGAAGGAGGCACAGAAAGAGGGGGATGAGCAGAAGGGACCCAGATTCCCTCTCACTCTGCCTCAATTATCCAAGGTCGCTGCTCCCTCCACTCCAGACCCTCAGGCCCTCACCTTCATAGAGCTCCGATGTAATGGGCTCATTGACCAGCTCCGGGGCAGCCTCCATCAACGCTATGGCGGCCTCCAGGTTGTCATAGAGGGTGGCCACGTGCAGTGCCGTCTCCCCCATGGCTCCTGGCATTGACAGAAAGCAGAGTCACGGGACCTCTCTGGAGCAGGGAGTGGGGATCACAGAGAACTGGGGGCCCACAGCAGAAGGCCCCGGGCTGCACCAGCGGGAGCTGGGGGAGGGGAGCCGTGGGCACCGGACTGACCCGGCCGAAAGTGCTCCTTACCTTTCTGGTGGACATCGCAGGCCTCATACTTGAGCAGCTTGCTCAGAGCCTGGATATTGTTCTCTTTGGCGGCAAGCAAGAGCGGAGACTCCCAGATCCTAGAGGGAAGAGAAGCAGGCCCAGCTGTGCGGGGTGGAAGGGGACTTTGCTCCATCGTACACCTCGGTGGGAATGAATCCTGAGGTCCGTCATCCAGAGAAGTGGGGCCGATCGGCGGGAGTGGGGAGGGCTGCCAGAGCTCTCTTTTGCTGACCCAATAGTTAACCCAAGCCAACTTTTTCTTAGCTTGTGTGGGAGAACATCAGGATGGCTTTCCTTTCTACGTGCTGTGACCATGGTGTGTGTGTGTGTGAGAGAGAGAGAGAGAGAGGGAAGGAGGAAGAGAGAGAGTGCAGTGCACATCAGGTGGAGAGGGGGCAGTTTAGTTCTGTACTGTTTTCCTCCTGACCTGTGGGCCTCTGCAGCAACCGTTTCAGCTCCACTTGAAGTCCCGAGATTACCCTGAAGATAAGCCTGCTTTTGTGGACTGAGGGCCTGAAGGCCGCCTCCCTCGTTCTTGCCGAGGAGATGGGCAGGTGGAGGCCGGCGGCTCTCCTCCTCTTGTGTAATGCTCCCCTCCCCAGGAGAGCCCTTTGATTCCAGCCCGTCTTCCCTGTGGCGGCAGCATCGCTGGGATTCCATCCAAAATCAGCTGTGGATCCTTTTTTCCTTCCAGCCCCTGCATCAGCTTACAGTCTCTTCCCGCTTCCCTCATGTGTTTCAGGCAAAGAATCTTCTCTGACTTTGCAGTTTTATGCCTACAGTGGACTCAACACCTTTATGAGATCAAAACTTACTCCAACTGAGACACGTGGGGGCCCTTCTATTTACTTCTCTCTGCTGGCCCGGAGCCACTTGGTCTTTGTACGGAATGAATGAAGTAGCACGATTTATCCACGGATGGCCAGTTAGCTGAACAGGAGCTCTTACACCAAAGAGGCCATGGTGGCAGGAAATCGACTCCAAGAACCAAGGGCAAGGGTGATCGGGAGAGGAGGAGAGAGCCAACCAAGGGCAAGGGTGATCAGGAGAGGAGAAGAGAGCCAACCAAGGGCAAGGGTGATCGGGAGAGGAGGAGAGAGCCTGACAGGTTCATTGCCCCGAGTGCCGGCTCCAGGTCTCCACATCGGGTCGCAGGGGCACCCGCCTGTCCGTTCAACATCCCTCTCCACTCAGCCCCTGCCTCCTCCTTCCTACTGACCCTTATGAATCCATGTCCTCATTCTCTAGCCCAGGATTAGCAAAGTCTTCTTCTGCCTGATTTCCTTACACCCTGTTTACCCCCAGTCCACCCTTCTGAATGCTGCCAAGATATTCTCTCTAGATGGCAAACACAACCACAGTTTACAAAAGCCTGGTGGGTCCCTAAACGCCCAAGGAAAAGAAACTCGAAAGTCCACTGCAGACTTTGCACCACAGTTTCCTGTGCTTTCTTCCTCCCTATGGCCCCTGACACCAAGCAGTTCAGCCCCAGCACCCCAGGGCACACCATGCACCCCAAGGCTGTGCTATATCTCTCCTTTCACCCAGAATCTAACCCTCTACCCACCCTGCTCTCTCTACTGTGCTCCCAGGGCCGGGAGTATGCCCAGCACAATGGCGGATGCTCATGACCACTCTCTGTGGAAAGAACGAATCGTAGCGATGCCAGAATGTGGCCTGGCTTTACTGCCTCTCGTTACTAACTCCGCCAGCCACCCGCCAGGCCAACCTGAGGCAAACATGTAATCTAAGTAAAAATCAGGATGCTTGCTGTGCACACGGCTGGCTGCACAACTGGTTGCCTGCACCTCCCATCCCTTCTCACCCATCACCCCCAGCACCCCACGATCCTCCTCACCCATCACCCCCAGCACCCCATGATCCTCCTCACCCATCACCCCCATCACCCCATGATCCTTCTCACCCATCACCCCACTCCCAGCATCCCCACCATCACCATCACCATCCCCGCCCCTCCCACCTCACTGCCTTTCCCAACAGTTTGGCCTTTATAGATATTCTAGAGCAAGCACTATTCCCCAACACACACACACACACACACACACACACATCAGGAAGTCATCCGCCCTCTCCTCTGGCCTTCCTTTTACTTTAGATTTTCACTGGGTGCTGTGATTAGTATCTGTCTCTTCCTCTACACTGGGGGGGCCTTGGAGGTGAGAGGTCAGTCATTTTTTCATCTTTGTGTCCTTTCTCTGCCCTCCTCCAATTAGCTTCTTGTTGTTGTTTTGCTTCTATGTTTGATGAAGGGTTAAGGCAAAGCTAGAAATGGGTCCAAAGGGGCTTCCGACCCAAGTCTGCCCTCTGCTTCCAAGGACGGGGGTGGGAGGCTGCACACGGGCTGTCCCGGAGGCATCCCTCTCGGTTCCCACACGCTTCTGGTGCCCACAAAAGTCTCTCACGCATCTCCAGTCGCTTCACGTCCTGCTTCTGGCCTCTGCTGCCAGCCCTGTGCCCTGGGAAGGGCAGGGGGCTACAATTTGAATTGGGATGACTAGATTTACAAAATAAAAACCTGGAGATGCTCAGAGTTGAATTTTAGATATACAAGAAATAAGTTCTTGTTTCTTTTATTGGCTGTACCATATGGCTTATTGTAATTTAATCCCCCAGCGAGGGATCAAACATGGGTCTTTGGCAGTGAAAGCACATAGGTCTAACCACTGGACTTCCAAAGATTTTCCCTGAAAATAAGTTTTTAGTATAAGTATGTCCATAAAATATTTAGGGCAAACAAACTAAAATTTATTCATTGTTTATCTGAAATTCAAATTTAACTGTGTCTTGTACTCTATCTGGATAAACTACCATCATTTCACACTCTGAGTGACAAAAAGGTCTGACTCAAAGACCTGACTCAAGACCAGAGAGCTTTGTAGCATCCTAGCATTCTCTGGGTGGGAAACTCCAGGATCCAGCAAAAAGAGAGGGCAGCAGTCAAGAGGGCCTTAGAAAGCATCACTGTGAACAAAGCTAGTGGAGGTGATGGAATCCCAGCTGAGCTATTTCAAATCCTAAAAGATGATGCTGTTAAAGTGCTGCACTCAATATGTCAGCAAATTTGGAAAACTCAGCATTGGCCACAGGACTGGACAACGTCAGTTTTCATTCCAATGCCTAAGAAAGGCAATGCCAAAGAAGGTTCAAACTACTGCACAATTCCACTCATTTCACATGCTAGCAAGGTCATGCTCCAAATCCTTCAAGGTACACTTCAGTACATGAACTGAAAATATCCAGATGTATAAGCTGAATTTAGAAAAGGCAGAGGAATCAGAGGTCAAACTGTGAACATTCACCGGGTCACAAAAAAAGCAAGGGAATTCCAGAAAAACGTCTACTTCTGCTTCATTGACTATGCTAAAGCCTTTGACTGTGCGGATCACAGAAACAACAGTCAGAACCAGACATGGAACAATGAACTGGTTCAACACTGGGAAAGGAGTACATCAAGGCTGTATATTGTCACCCTGCTTATTTAATTTATATGCAGAGTACATCATGCAAAATGCCCGGCTGGATGAAGCTCAAGCTGGAATCAAGATTGCTGGGAGAAATATCAGTAACCTCAGATATGCAAGTGGTACCACCCTAATGACAGAAAGTGAAGAAAGGCACTGAAGAGCCTCTTGATGCAGGTGAAAGGGGAGAGTGAAAAAGCTGGCTTGAAACTCAACACTCAGAACGCTAAGATCATGGCATCTGGCCCCATCACTTTATGGCAAATAGATCAGGGAAAAAATGGAAACAGTGACAGGCTTTATTTTCTTGGACTCCGAAAGCACTGCAGATGGTGATTGTAGCCCTGAAATTAAAAGATGCTTGCTCCTTGGAACAAAAGCTATGACAAACCTAGACAGTGTATTAAAAATCAGAGACATCACTTCGCTGACAAAGGTCTGTATAGGCAAAGCTATTGTTTTTCCAGTAGTCATGTATGGATGTGAGTTGGACCATAAAGAAGGCTGAGGGCCAAAGAATTGATGCTTTCAAACTGCGGTGTTGAAGAAGGCTCTTGAGAGTCCCTTGGACAGCATTCAGTCAGTCCTAAAGGAAATCAACCTTGAATAGGCATTGGAAAGACTGATGCTGAAGCTCCAATATTTTGACCACCTGATGTGCAAAGCTGCCTCACTGGAAAAGACCCTGATGCTGGAAAGGAGTGAAGGCAGGAGGAGAAGGGGGTGACAGAAGATGAGATGGTTGGATGGCATCACCGACTCGATGGACATGACTTTGAGCAAGCCCCTGGAGTCGGTGAAGGACAGGGAAGCCTGGCGTGCTGCAGTCCACGGGGCTGCAAAGAGTCTGACAGGGCTGAGTACCTGGCAACTCAAGAGTCTAAATGGTTCCCAGGGAATCAGGCAGAGGCATGACTTGCAATAGCACCATATGACCACAAGGTGATAAAGGCTTTGCTTGTCTTCGGGCAGTAAGGCAATCCCCAAACACGTGAAGGTTTGACATGTGCCAGAAACGTCTACTTCTGCTTCATTGACTATGCTAAAGCCTTTGACTGTGCGGATCACAGAAACAACAGTCAGAACCAGACATGGAACAATGAACTGGTTCAAAATTGGGAAGGAGTACATCAAGGCTGTATATTGTCAATCTGCTTATTTAATTTATATGCAGAGTACATCATGCAAAATACCAGGCTGGATGAAGCACAAGCTGGAATCAAGATTGCTGGGAGAAATATCAGTAACCTCAGATATGCAAGTGGTACCACCCTAATGACAGAAAGTGAAGAAAGGCACTGAAGAGCCTCTTGATGCAGGTGAAAGGGGAGAGTGAAAAAGCTGGCTTGAAACTCAACACTCAGAACGCTAAGATCATGGCATCTGGCCCCATCACTTTATGGCAAATAGATCAGGGAAAAAATGGAAACAGTGACAGGCTTTATTTTCTTGGACTCCGAAAGCACTGCAGATGGTGATTGTAGCCCTGAAATTAAAAGATGCTTGCTCCTTGGAACAAAAGCTATGACAAACCTAGACAGTGTATTAAAAATCAGAGACATCACTTCGCTGACAAAGGTCTGTATAGGCAAAGCTATTGTTTTTCCAGTAGTCATGTATGGATGTGAGTTGGACCATAAAGAAGGCTGAGGGCCAAAGAATTGATGCTTTCAAACTGCGGTGTTGAAGAAGGCTCTTGAGAGTCCCTTGGACAGCATTCAGTCAGTCCTAAAGGAAATCAACCTTGAATAGGCATTGGAAAGACTGATGCTGAAGCTCCAATATTTTGACCACCTGATGTGCAAAGCTGCCTCACTGGAAAAGACCCTGATGCTGGAAAGGAGTGAAGGCAGGAGGAGAAGGGGGTGACAGAAGATGAGATGGTTGGATGGCATCACCGACTCGATGGACATGACTTTGAGCAAGCCCCTGGAGTCGGTGAAGGACAGGGAAGCCTGGCGTGCTGCAGTCCACGGGGCTGCAAAGAGTCTGACAGGGCTGAGTACCTGGCAACTCAAGAGTCTAAATGGTTCCCAGGGAATCAGGCAGAGGCATGACTTGCAATAGCACCACATGACCACAAGGGGTCAACCGATAAAGGCTTTGCTTGTCTTCGGGCAGTAAGGCAAAACTCTCCCAAACACCTGTCTATCTTTACACCCCACAAAAAAATAGGTGTAAGAGCAGACTCATACGAAGATTCTTGCGTCTGGTAAATAGTTGGTTCCAAAGCAACCCAACACAGATGTTTAGATCTGGAGCAAAATCTACACATCTCCACCAGACACCTCCATAAGGCAAGAAGAAGAGGAAATACTGCCAAAATGTCTTCTGCCTTTAACGGTTAAATTATACTCCCCTAGTTCCAGGCAAGAGTTTCAGTTTATTTAGAGATATACTTAACATTACTACCAGAATCTCTTAACTGACAAACAGTGATTTAGGCCAGTGGTCCTTCCAGGTGGCTCAGTGGTAAAGAATTCACCTACCAATAGAGGAGACACGAAAGACGTGGGTTCAATCCCTGGCTGAGGAAGATCCCCTGGAGGAGGAAATAGCGACCCCCTTCAGTTTTCTTCCCTGGAGATTCCCAACGATGGGGTCGCAAACATGTCGGACATGCCTGAGCACACACACACGTCTTAACCAGGGCTGACCCCCTGCCTCCTCCCAAGGAATCTGGCAGAACCTGGAGACAATTTTCGGTTGTCATGACTGCAGGGGAGGGCAACTTGCATCTAGTGGGCAGAGGGCAGGGGACTGCCGAGCTTCTTAAACAAGGCAGCCCCTTGCAACAGACAATTACTTGCCCAACACGTCAAAAGTATCAAGGCAGAAAAACCCTGACCTCAAGGCAGAATTATTCATAATCTATTTTTTAAGAAAATATTTTTCACATTAAATAGAATGAGCAACTTCAGTGGTTTCTTATAAATCATTCAATACTCAACTAAGAAAGAAAAAAGGAGAAGTCTTTTAAGCACCTGTGGATTAAGTATTTAATAAAGGACTTAGAAAAAGAGGGCTGCCCTGGTAGCTCAGTGGTAAAGAGTTCACCTGCCAATGCAGGAGACACAGGTTCGAACCCTAAGATCCCACACGTTGCAGTGCAACTAGGCCCATGAGCCACAACTGTTGAGTCTGTGCTCTAGAGCCTCCGAGCTGCAACTATGGAGCCCAGGTGCTGCAACTATGGAAGCTCGTGGGCCCTAGAGCCCAAGTTCCACAACAAGAGAATTCACCACAACAAGAAGCCTGCTCACCTCAACTAGAGAGGAGCCCCCACTCTGCGCAACTAGAGAAGAGCCTGCAGCAGCAGGGAAAACTCAGAATAGCCAAAAGTAAATAAATAAATAAATAAGTAAAAAATAGACAGTGAAATAAATTAGCCACTCTGAAATGATAACGATATGAAGGGTTTTTCCAGAATTTAGAACATCTTATTTTGCTTGACGATTATAAAATTGAACAGTCTGGTTCAGTACTGAACTGGTAGAAATGCTACTATAGGATTTCTGGCGTAAAACCTAGCACATTTTTTATACAGGAAACAGATCACTGATCTTCCTTCAAGGTTCCCTTTGGCCCCAAGGATCTGTCACTTTCCTTCTCTCCTGTTCCCTCCACCCTGTCCTCTCTGCCTCTGTTCTTGAGGAGGTGTACACATCTATGTGTGCACACTCATGTGTGTGGACTTGCACACATGAACTTGTGTGCATTTGGTTGCTGGGAGACAGGCAGGATCAAGAGTTTCTAGGGAAGAATTCAAATCCAAATTGTAGAGCTAGAAAGCCTTGGAAACCCAGTCTAATCTGTTCATTTAACTGATGGAGAAAGTGGTTGGACCCCTGAGGTCGTCTATTCAGACAAGACAGAGGTGGCGCTTGGACCCCACTGGCCATTTCTCTGTTCCTATTCTCCGTGTCCACCAGGATCTGAAGAGGGGCCACCCGTGTGGGTCCTACTGGTTTTCCACCAGCCCCTGCCAGAGAAACAGCCCAACGGGGTGGAGGTCATGCCTCCTGGAGCTCAGAGTCTGGCTCTCAGGTGGATCCAGCTCTGCTGGGAGGAAGCTCATGACCCCTCTACCTCCTGCCGTCAGGGGGACCTGCTTTTGGACTGTCCTCATGTTCTTTTTAATCATGGTGGTCCTGGGTGTTAAAAGTGCTTTTCAAAGTAGCGTCTCACTCATTATCACATCTGCTCTTTACAGCCATGGGACGTGGGTGGAATATTTCTCTTATTTTTCCTCAAAGGAAGCCAAACGAGATCCAGAAGATCAGACAGAGTTCAAGATGGAATGCTTGACCAAGAACCTAGCCCCAAGGCTCTCACCGCTCAGTTATGTGGTTCTTCTTGTTTTCTGGCTCTTCCCAATGTTTCTGCCACGGAGTGAGGTGGGGATGCAGATGGATGGGTGACCGCTGGTGCAGAGAAGGGCAGCTCTGGCTGGGAAGAGGCGTGCCCTGGCTACTGGGGCCATCTCCCGCCCGCTCCGGTTCTGGGCGACGGGAGGAAGAGGCCAGAGCTCAGGAGAGCGGCTAATTCCAGGTCTGGTCTCCTTTCATCCAACTGCCTTCCTAAGTGCCCACGCTGCATCCTGCCCACAGAGGAGGCACGCACTCGCACACACGGTTGCTAAAGCAGGAGGTCCCTGGGCGCTCCAAGGCCCCAGTGCTTCCCCCTGACAGACATGCCGCGCTGGTTCAGATATGAATACAGGGACCGATCTAAACAGAGAAGAACCCGCAGTGTTCACGGCCTTCTGCCAGCTACGGGAGGGTGACCCTGCCAGCGAGGAGGTCAAGGGGAGGGTCAGGTTGGGCCGACCCTGGAAGCCGCCTAGCTCAGCCCACGCCAACCAAGACTGGAGTCTGCCCTGTCCTCCTCAAGGGTTCTGTAGACTTGTTTACAGCCTTCTTAGAATACTCGGCAAGCTCACTTTTAACCCAAGGCGATGGCTCCCGGTGCCTTTTGCCCATGAGAATGTGAGCCTCTGAAGAACTGAGAATGTGTCACGTTCATTTCTGCAAACTTAGACGAGCATTCCACATTTAACATCTAATACGTACATTTCAGGAAATAAGACAGGTCAGGAAGATCCCCTGGAGGAGGGCATGGCAACCCACTCCATTATCCTTGCCTGGAGAATCCCATGGACACAGGAGCCGGGCAGACTATAGTCCATGGGGTCACAAAGAGTTGGACATGATTGAATTGAGCACGCATGCGCACAAAGCCCAGAGATGGTGCAGAGGAAATAAGAGAAAGATGATGATTGAATGTGGACCCCAATGACACCAATTTAAGCAGCGGAAAGGCAACTAAGACACAAGAAAAGTCAACCGGAGAGAGAAATGCTGAGTTCCCCATGTTCTTGGAAACTAAGGAAAGCATCTCCCGGAATGCTTGACCAAGAACCTAGCCCCAAGGCTCTCACCGCTCAGTTATGTGGTTCTTCTTGTTTTCTGGCTCTTCCCAATGTTTCTGCCACGAGTGAGGTGGGGATGCAGATGGATGGGTGACCGCTGGTGCAGAGAAGGGCAGCTCTGGCTGGGAAGAGGCGTGCCCTGGCTACTGGGGCCATCTCCCGCCCGCTCCGGTTCTGGGCGACGGGAGGAAGAGGCCAGAGCTCAGGAGAGCGGCTAATTCCAGGTCTGGTCTCCTTTCATCCAACTGCCTTCCTAAGTGCCCACGCTGCATCCTGCCCACAGAGGAGGCACGCACTCGCACACACGGTTGCTAAAGCAGGAGGTCCCTGGGCGCTCCAAGGCCCCAGTGCTTCCCCCTGACAGACATGCCGCGCTGGTTCAGATATGAATACAGGGACCGATCTAAACAGAGAAGAACCCGCAGTGTTCACGGCCTTCTGCCAGCTACGGGAGGGTGACCCTGCCAGCGAGGAGGTCAAGGGGAGGGTCAGGTTGGGCCGACCCTGGAAGCCGCCTAGCTCAGCCCACGCCAACCAAGACTGGAGTCTGCCCTGTCCTCCTCAAGGGTTCTGTAGACTTGTTTACAGCCTTCTTAGAATACTCGGCAAGCTCACTTTTAACCCAAGGCGATGGCTCCCGGTGCCTTTTGCCCATGAGAATGTGAGCCTCTGAAGAACTGAGAATGTGTCACGTTCATTTCTGCAAACTTAGACGAGCATTCCACATTTAACATCTAATACGTACATTTCAGGAAATAAGACAGGTCAGGAAGATCCCCTGGAGGAGGGCATGGCAACCCACTCCATTATCCTTGCCTGGAGAATCCCATGGACACAGGAGCCGGGCAGACTATAGTCCATGGGGTCACAAAGAGTTGGACATGATTGAATTGAGCACGCATGCGCACAAAGCCCAGAGATGGTGCAGAGGAAATAAGAGAAAGATGATGATTGAATGTGGACCCCAATGACACCAATTTAAGCAGCGGGAAAGGCAACTAAGACACAAGAAAAGTCAACCGGAGAGAGAAATGCTGAGTTCCCCATGTTCTTGGAGAGACCTGAAGGCCTCCCTCCTCACTGAACCATGGCTCACCCCATGGGGTCCCACCCAGAGACCCCACCCGGGGTCTGCCTCATTGCCAGCGGTGGGGGGCGGGCCCTCCTCACCTGGCCATGCTGTCCTCACTCCCATGGTCAGCTCCTGTGTGTCTAGCTGCCCACAGATCTCCCCTTAAGCTGGCTGACAACACAGCCTTGGACACTCCCCTCTCAGCACTTTGAGGTCCTTCTAGGGAGCAGTCACTCAGAAGGGAATCAATATTCCAGGCCCCTGGTGTCCACGGAGAAAAGGATCCAGAAAACTGTGGAACCCGACAGGGGAGAGCAGGAAGAGGGGAGAATCCCTCCAGGTGGTAACAGAGACTTTCCTAGCCCAAGGCTGCGAGAGAAGGCTCATCAGAAGTTTCAAAGACACAGAGGCAGAGAGGACAAGGGGAAGCAGCCCCAGCTGCTCCAGCCCAGGTCCCCAACTCTGCCTCTGCCACACGAAGGGCGTTTCTATTACCACCTCCAAGCCCCGGGCCTCTCTGAGCACCTGCCTGCCTGCCCCAGCCCCGGGGTCCCGAGACTAGAAGAGGATGAGTGGAGCCAGTGATGGCCCAGTCTCCAACAACAATACCATTCTGTTGCCTCGAGATGTCATCAGCCAAACATGTACTCAGCCCCCACTCTCCCAGGCCTGGGGGGAGAGAGGTGGGCGGCGGCTGTGAGAGCCAGGGAGCCAGACCTCAAAACAGGAGCGCCTTCCGAGCCCTGAATCCTCGAGCACGAGAAGGGAGCCAGCAGGAACTCCAGCTAGCCCCCAGCCTGACTTCTGGTCTGGAGATGGAGAGAGACCCTCAGACACAAACACTTTGGACTTTCCCCTGTGAACAGACATATTCTCTGCCTCTTAGGGCCCCACAAGAGTCCCCCGAGGAGGGCTGCCTGTCAAGCCGCCAGCCCCTGGTGGGGAGGCCCGGGGAGGCCCTGCAAGAGAAACCGCACACAGGAACGGCCTCGAGCTTCCTCCCGCCCGCCCTCCGACGCTAAGCAGGGATGAAGGTGGAGGGGAGCATCACGTGAGTCTGGGGCAGTTTCCAGGCACTGCAAGCAACAAGTGAGATTTGCTGTGGGCTCCAACTCTAGAGCCTCTCAAATTCCTCAGCCTGCCTTCAACAGGAAATTCTAAGAACACCTGGTATTTTGGCCCATGGCCCTCTCCTCCAATGAGGGTAATAAATCCCAGGGCTGGGTCCCCCCATACGACCCCTCCGTGACGCCCCCTCCCCAGGAGTCGGACCCAGAGCAGTGCCTCAGCCAATGGCTGATGTGATAAACGCACAGGATGGATGGCCACGCTTTGTCTTCTTTCGCGATGACTGGTGGCTGTGACTCTCTCTACCCCATTCATTCTTTCATTCATTCCCACATATGTACACATATGTGCTGTGGGTGTCTGCCCTAACGAGTGTTCTAGGAGCAGGAAAGAGAGATGCAAAGCATCGTCCTGACCCAGCAGCACGCCCGGGCTTCCCTGGCAGCTTAGCAGGAAAGAATCCACCTGAAAGGCAGGAGACGTCAGAAATGTGGATTCAATCCCTGAGCTGGAAGATCCCCTAGAGGAAGATATGCAGTCCACTCCAGTGTCCTTGCCTGGAGAATCTCCTGTCCAGAGAAGCCTGGTGGGCTACAGTCCCTGGGGTCGCAAAGAGTCAGACCCAACGGAGCTGCTCAGCACGTACACAGAACACCACCTCCAGGCTGTGGGTCAGGGCTGCCCTCATCCCTCCCCAGCCCGGCAAGGTGTGGGCCTTCAGGGAAGTCCTTACGAGAGACTGCCTGCTTGACTGGATCTTAAACATGGGAACACCTGCGCCCCCAAGCCGGCCCCTCCCATTCCACCTGGCGTCCTGAGGCGCTAGCCCAGCCTTTGGCAGATGGAGAGACCCTCAGACACAAACACTTTGGACTTTCCTGTGAACAGACATATTCTCTGCCTCTTAGGGCCCCACAAGAGTCCCCCGAGGAGGGCTGCCTGTCAAGCCGCCAGCCCCTGGTGGGGAGGCCCGGGGAGGCCCTGCAAGAGAAACCGCACACAGGAACGGCCTCGAGCTTCCTCCCGCCCGCCCTCCGACGCTAAGCAGGGATGAAGGTGGAGGGGAGCATCACGTGAGTCTGGGGCAGTTTCCAGGCACTGCAAGCAACAAGTGAGATTTGCTGTGGGCTCCAACTCTAGAGCCTCTCAAATTCCTCAGCCTGCCTTCAACAGGAAATTCTAAGAACACCTGGTATTTTGGCCCATGGCCCTCTCCTCCAATGAGGGTAATAAATCCCAGGGCTGGGTCCCCCCATACGACCCCTCCGTGACGCCCCCTCCCCAGGAGTCGGACCCAGAGCAGTGCCTCAGCCAATGGCTGATGTGATAAACGCACAGGATGGATGGCCACGCTTTGTCTTCTTTCGCGATGACTGGTGGCTGTGACTCTCTCTACCCCATTCATTCTTTCATTCATTCCCACATATGTACACATATGTGCTGTGGGTGTCTGCCCTAACGAGTGTTCTAGGAGCAGGAAAGAGAGATGCAAAGCATCGTCCTGACCCAGCAGCACGCCCGGGCTTCCCTGGCAGCTTAGCAGGAAAGAATCCACCTGAAAGGCAGGAGACGTCAGAAATGTGGATTCAATCCCTGAGCTGGAAGATCCCCTAGAGGAAGATATGCAGTCCACTCCAGTGTCCTTGCCTGGAGAATCTCCTGTCCAGAGAAGCCTGGTGGGCTACAGTCCCTGGGGTCGCAAAGAGTCAGACCCAACGGAGCTGCTCAGCACGTACACAGAACACCACCTCCAGGCTGTGGGTCAGGGCTGCCCTCATCCCTCCCCAGCCCGGCAAGGTGTGGGCCTTCAGGGAAGTCCTTACGAGAGACTGCCTGCTTGACTGGATCTTAAACATGGGGAACACCTGCGCCCCCCAAGCCGGCCCCCTCCCATTCCACCTGGCGTCCTGAGGCGCTAACCCACAGGCCCAGATGCTTGAGACCAAGTGCTCCCAAAGAGCCCGGCCTGGAAGAGACGGTCCTCCCAGCCCTTCAGCTACCCTTTAGGGGAGGGAGAGCCGCAGGGAGGGGAGGGGAGAGGTGAGGGGCAACCCCGGGGTGCAGGGGCAGCAGCTGGAGGCTCACCTCTTCTGCTGCAGCAGGTGCTGTTCATCTCGCCTCTGAGCCCAGGACTCCCGCCTCCGGAACCATCTACAGAACTTTCTCCGCAGCCAGAGAATGTGCCCCTTCTCCTTGGGCAGGGGCAACCCCATGGAGTGGAGGGCCGGCTCCTTGGGCGGCTGGGGCAGAGGCCAGACCCCACCTGCACTCAGCCTGGGGGCCGCATGGGCAGCCCCGAGGGCCGGCCCACCCTCTGCTCGTAGCGGTGCCGTCTTGGGCCCCCGCCGGCCCCACGGGAGTCTCCCTGAGGTGCAGTAGTCAGCCGGAGTTTGTTACACTTGGCAGAGCTGGAGCTCCCGCCAGGGAGCTCCTCAGAGCTCCTCCTGGGAGTAGCAGGAGCCTTCCAGACACTCCCTCACTCCTCCCAAATTACCTGGGATTTAAAGAGACAGGCCAGCAGTTCTGCTGCTGTCGGGGCCTGGCCAAACTCCCTCTCCAGTGGGGTCTCTCTCTCTGTCCCCCGTCCATTCAGGGAGGGGAGGTTTTCTGAGAGAACAGAGAGGACTTCCTGGACTTTGGGACACCAGATGACATTTTATAGAAAGTCTGGACAGGTCAGTCCTGTCTGAGGGACTCCAGTCAGTGCCGAGAAGTGGGAGGAGCCAGGCAGCTCACTGGGCTTGAAGGGCCTGGATGCCCACCTTGATCTCAGGACCTTTCTGGACTTCCCTGTCCTGGAGGCATAACTTTGCTTAATCTCTCACCTGGCTTAGAGTAGCTCCATAAACATTGAAAACTCTCAGGCTCCTTACCAACTGTGGGTCAGCAACTTTTGCTATTAGAGACCGGATGGTCAAAGCAAGAATTCTGACCTTTGCCGGCTGCACACAGGCACACGAAATCTCACACACAGTCTCCTTGAGTGCGGATCTTAAACATGGGAACACCTGCGCCCCCCAAGCCGGCCCCCTCCCATTCCACCTGGCGTCCTGAGGCGCTAACCCACAGGCCCAGATGCTTGAGACCAAGTGCTCCCAAAGAGCCCGGCCTGGAAGAGACGGTCCTCCCAGCCCTTCAGCTACCCTTTAGGGGAGGGAGAGCCGCAGGGAGGGGAGGGGAGAGGTGAGGGGCAACCCCGGGGTGCAGGGGCAGCAGCTGGAGGCTCACCTCTTCTGCTGCAGCAGGTGCTGTTCATCTCGCCTCTGAGCCCAGGACTCCCGCCTCCGGAACCATCTACAGAACTTTCTCCGCAGCCAGAGAATGTGCCCCTTCTCCTTGGGCAGGGGCAACCCCATGGAGTGGAGGGCCGGCTCCTTGGGCGGCTGGGGCAGAGGCCAGACCCCACCTGCACTCAGCCTGGGGGCCGCATGGGCAGCCCCGAGGGCCGGCCCACCCTCTGCTCGTAGCGGTGCCGTCTTGGGCCCCCGCCGGCCCCACGGGAGTCTCCCTGAGGTGCAGTAGTCAGCCGGAGTTTGTTACACTTGGCAGAGCTGGAGCTCCCGCCAGGGAGCTCCTCAGAGCTCCTCCTGGGAGTAGCAGGAGCCTTCCAGACACTCCCTCACTCCTCCCAAATTACCTGGGATTTAAAGAGACAGGCCAGCAGTTCTGCTGCTGTCGGGGCCTGGCCAAACTCCCTCTCCAGTGGGGTCTCTCTCTCTGTCCCCCGTCCATTCAGGGAGGGGAGGTTTTCTGAGAGAACAGAGAGGACTTCCTGGACTTTGGGACACCAGATGACATTTTATAGAAAGTCTGGACAGGTCAGTCCTGTCTGAGGGACTCCAGTCAGTGCCGAGAAGTGGGAGGAGCCAGGCAGCTCACTGGGCTTGAAGGGCCTGGATGCCCACCTTGATCTCAGGACCTTTCTGGACTTCCCTGTCCTGGAGGCATAACTTTGCTTAATCTCTCACCTGGCTTAGAGTAGCTCCATAAACATTGAAAACTCTCAGGCTCCTTACCAACTGTGGGTCAGCAACTTTTGCTATTAGAGACCGGATGGTCAAAGCAAGAATTCTGACCTTTGCCGGCTGCACACAGGCACACGAAATCTCACACACAGTCTCCTTGAGTGCTTTTATAGCCCTTGCGTCAAGTTGCTCCATTGTGTCCAGCTCCTACGAGAACCCACGGATGAACCGTGGGATTCCCCAGGCGTGACTACCAGAGTGGGAATCGACCCAGGGTCTCCTACTCGGCAGGCGGACTCCATACCAGCTGAGCTATCAAGGAGGCAGCCCTTGAGAGAGAGGTGTCAAGTCCGTTCTGAGCTCACACGCTAGACCATAAAATGGCACCGTGGGCAGTGTGTGACCCCCTTGGACACAGTTCTCCGACCCTTAGTCTGGAATTCTAGAGAGAGTTCTCAACACCGCATGGGTGGCTTGGTGGGAGACAGCCACCTGAATGCCTGGCCGGAATGCCGTGGCTGCAGGAGATGGGAATTCAGTCCCTGAATTGAGAAGATCCCCTAGAGGAGGGCATGGCAACCCACTCCAGTATTTTTGCCAGGAGAATCCCCATGGACAGAGCAGCCCGGTAGGCTATAGTCCACAAGGTCACAAAGAGCTGGACACGACTGAAATCCACTTAGCACACACACGAGGAGGGGGTTGCCAAGTAAAATACAGGGTGCTCGACTCAATTTGAATTTCTGATAAACAGCAAAGAATATTTCAGTCTAATTATGTCGCAAATATTTTCTCTGGCAGCCTCCAGTGAAGAAGACCTTTATTTACCCGCGACTGTCCAGAGGGCCCTTAACTGAGTGTTCCCAGGTCGGCTCACATCAAGCCCGTGAGGCAGGCCTTATTACCAGCATTTGACCCATGGAAGGAAACACATACGGCTCAGAGTGATGAAGTCAGTCACCAAGGTCATACAGCCAACCTTAGCAAAGGCCAGATTCAAGCCCACTCCCCTGCACCTGGAGCCCCCTGTCCTTCTGCCCTACCGCAGCTGACAAAGAATGTTCCAGAAGGAAGGGACCTGCACCACCACACTGGAGAGGGGCAATAGCCCCACCCCTCCGGGTCCCACAGTAAGGACTCTGATGAGAGCAAGCTGAGAGCCCTGGGAAGATCCTCTTCCCACTGGAGAGGAACAGGCCCTGGCCCCAGCCCAGCCCAGCCCGGGACCCAGTGGCCTGGGGCATGGGCGCCGGCCCAGGGACTGACAGGTATGTGCGGGTCACTCCCAGGCTTTGCAATCTATTTTTTCCTCCCTGTCTCTGATTCAGAGAGCTGGAGCGAGCAGCAAGGAGTGTGTGTGTGCGTGTGTGTGTGTGCAGATGCGTGCTGTGTGTAGGGGGCAGGGGAGGCGCAGGTGCAGGGGTGGGGAGTCTCTGTGGGCGGATGGAGGAGGGCCACCCTCAACCCTAAGGAGAAAGCGAAGCCTCTGTTGGCGCTGTGGGCCAGGCCAGGCCATGGCGCCTGAGCAAACAGCGCAGCTGATTAGCTGAGTTCCCCACCCACCCAGGGGCCAGCGGGTTCAGGCAGGGTGGGGGGAAGACGCTGGAACCCAAACCTTGAACCTCTGACCTTTGCGCCCATTAAGCCAGTGTGTGCCTGCCTGCTGACCCACCCACCTTCTCTGTCCTGCTGGGCTCCAGCCGAAGACCCCCACTCAGGATGAGGTGTGGAGGTATTTGTCCTGGAACGTGGGGGCCTCCGGGAGGACCTGACAGCCATTGCCAGCTTTCCTTCCTCACCTCCCTCCACCTAGTGCTAACCCTGCGGGGTCACCGGGGCCAAATGGAAATCCTGCACAGACTCAAATGGGCGTGGAGGGTGTGGGACCATGGTCAGTATGGATACTGGGTTCTCTCTTGCGGACATGGTTCCTCAAATGGGCACGCCTGATATTTTGAAACAAGTCATTCTTTAGTGAGGGGGCTGTCTTGAATGTAGGAGGATGTTTAGCCTCCACTCACCCACTCTGCTGAGCTGTGACCCTCAAGCGTGTCTCTAGGCATTGCCCGAGTGCCTTAGGGAAAGCAAAGTCCCTTGAGAACAACTGAGTTAGGGCCCCCAAAGTGTCTACGTAGCCGTTTTCTCTGGCTTTGTCCCTCTGTGTGTGTGTTCTGTGTCCTTCTCTGGTTCCCTGTCTCTTTCCCCTCTCACTGCTCCTGTCTCTCTGCAACCGTATCTTCTCTCTTGGTCTCTGTGCTGGCAAGCCGGGGGCTCGTGCAGGTGTGTGCGTGTTGAGGGGTATGCTATGCGGGGTGGGGGAGGTGTCTGTGGCCAAGACCCTGAGTGGTCTCTGCGGGACCCTGGGTTTCTCTCTCTTCTTTCTCTTGACCTCTGTCCCTGGGTTTGTTTCCTTGTCCAGCTCACTGCGTCACCCCATCCCTGTCCCCTGCGTCACCCCCTCCCTGCCCCCTGCGTCACCCCCTCCTTGCCCTCTGCATCCTCTCGGGGGGGGGGGGGGTGTCCTTTGCTGAGTTGTCAAGTGCAGGGCTGGCAGGGCAGACCAAGAGGCTGAAAGGATGGAGGCGGGACGGCGCAGCGAGATCAAAGCCACCGCTCAGCCAGCCTGGAGTTTGTCCCAGTCACTGGGTTCACAAGCCCCCTGTGTGCCAGCTCATAAAACTTGCAGCAAATGACATGTCAGCAGGTGAACGCGCACACACACACCACAAGCTCCGCCCAGGCGCTCGGCCAGGATGGTGTTCGGATCCAGTGTCTAACTAGGAACCGGCCAAACCGGGCTCTAGCTCCAAATCTCTGGCTGCCTGGATGGCAGTTGGTGCTAGAAACCCTCCAAGGTCCTTTTCAAGTCAAGCATCCTGTGATTCTGAAGCCGCGTGAATCCTGTGGGCCTCGTGGGGACACACGGCCACCCGGCCTCCACAGGGCGGGAGGTCTGAAGTTGGGCAGAACTCTCGGGCACTTCCCCCACTATCTGACCTTGATCCCGGGTCCTCTCTTTTCCTTCCAGTTGCTGATTGTAGCTCCCTCTCTTTATGTCAGAACCCCTCCCTCCTTACCCTCAAGCCAGCTGAGTGCTCACACCCTAGGGACCTTGTGTAGGACCTGTTGACCATCTCTCGTAGAGACCTAGGGAAGGACTGGCAGCTGGTCCCACCTGTCTTGAGTAGGAGGATGTTTAGCCTCCACTCACCCACTCTGCTGAGCTGTGACCCTCAAGCGTGTCTCTAGGCATTGCCCGAGTGCCTTAGGGAAAGCAAAGTCCCTTGAGAACAACTGAGTTAGGGCCCCCAAAGTGTCTACGTAGCCGTTTTCTCTGGCTTTGTCCCTCTGTGTGTGTGTTCTGTGTCCTTCTCTGGTTCCCTGTCTCTTTCCCCTCTCACTGCTCCTGTCTCTCTGCAACCGTATCTTCTCTCTTGGTCTCTGTGCTGGCAAGCCGGGGGCTCGTGCAGGTGTGTGCGTGTTGAGGGGTATGCTATGCGGGGTGGGGGAGGTGTCTGTGGCCAAGACCCTGAGTGGTCTCTGCGGGACCCTGGGTTTCTCTCTCTTCTTTCTCTTGACCTCTGTCCCTGGGTTTGTTTCCTTGTCCAGCTCACTGCGTCACCCCATCCCTGTCCCCTGCGCCCCCCCCTCCTTGCCCTCTGCATCCTCTCGGGGGGGGGGGGGGTGTCCTTTGCTGAGTTGTCAAGTGCAGGGCTGGCAGGGCAGACCAAGAGGCTGAAAGGATGGAGGCGGGACGGCGCAGCGAGATCAAAGCCACCGCTCAGCCAGCCTGGAGTTTGTCCCAGTCACTGGGTTCACAAGCCCCCTGTGTGCCAGCTCATAAAACTTGCAGCAAATGACATGTCAGCAGGTGAACGCGCACACACACACCACAAGCTCCGCCCAGGCGCTCGGCCAGGATGGTGTTCGGATCCAGTGTCTAACTAGGAACCGGCCAAACCGGGCTCTAGCTCCAAATCTCTGGCTGCCTGGATGGCAGTTGGTGCTAGAAACCCTCCAAGGTCCTTTTCAAGTCAAGCATCCTGTGATTCTGAAGCCGCGTGAATCCTGTGGGCCTCGTGGGGACACACGGCCACCCCGGCCTCCACAGGGCGGGAGGTCTGAAGTTGGGCAGAACTCTCGGGCACTTCCCCCACTATCTGACCTTGATCCCGGGTCCTCTCTTTTCCTTCCAGTTGCTGATTGTAGCTCCCTCTCTTTATGTCAGAACCCCTCCCTCCTTACCCTCAAGCCAGCTGAGTGCTCACACCCTAGGGACCTTGTGTAGGACCTGTTGACCATCTCTCGTAGAGACCTAGGGAAGGACTGGCAGCTGGTCCCACCTGCCCAGATAAGCGCCTTATTTGACACGTCTCTGCGGGCATGTTTCACGCTGAATGTGTGCGTGCTAAGTCGCGTCAGTCATGCCTAACTCTTTGGGACCCTGTGGACCGTAGCCCTTCAGACTCCTCTGTCCATGGGATTCACCAGGCAAGACTACTGGAGTGGGTGGCCATGCCTTCCTCGGGGAATCTTCCTGACCCAGGGATCGAATCTGTCTTCTGCATTGGTGGGCGGGTTCTTTACCAGGAGCGCCACCTGGGAAACCCATGTCTCACATTAACCGAATCAATATGTCAGAGCAATGTCTTAACAACAGTTGTCTGTGCATATGTGTCTGTTTCTTGGCTTCCTCGTAATTGTCTGTAGATTTAAAAATACATAGGTATTGATTTTCCTGAACTTTACCCCTTTGCAGAAGGTGTTCAGATGGTGTAAATGGCTACACACGCAGGAGCTTGCTCCCTTGCCCTTATCTATTATTTCCTTCCACCACTGGTGAGTTCTCTTGCTTCCTGTCCCACCCTGCAGGAAGATTGTTCCGCCTTGCAGGGTCTCACTTGATTTGCAACCTCCTCCTTCCCCTCAGTGACTAGTGTTTCCTAAACCAGCCATCCAAGAAGCCTGGGGAGAAGGAGGTTCTGGCTCTCATGGTTTGTGAGAGGTCTGAAGCTTTAGAGGGAGCCCTGTGGAGCTCTCACCCGACCCAAACTCTCTCCAGAGGACTCTGTGGGCGGGGGTCAGGACTTGGAATCCCAGCGCGGCCCCTCCAGAGACTGAGAAGGGTGCAGAAGGGTGTCCAGAGCCTTCCCTCTGGTCCTGCTGGTCCAGTTTCCCAGAGCTTCTCTTTCCTCCCTCTCTTTGTCTCTGGACCCCAAGGCCTCTCTCCTCCACAGCCAGACCTCCCCTCCACAATCCCTCCACTGCTTTCTCCCACCATACCTGTTTGGAGGCGCTCTGCCTGCAGACCCGGAAGTCAGCCAGGAGCGAAGCCACCGAAGCGTGTGCCGTTCCCAAAGAACCTTCCAAATGGGCCCCAGTGAGCCGCGCTTCTGGAAGAGACGCCAGGAGAGCAACTGATATGTAATCAGAACAGCTGTGCTCCAGATCCTGTTCCGCCAGAAATCACGGCGGGATCTCGGCCAAGTCACTTACCTTTGAAGGACTCCTGAGTTTTTAAGATTTCTGGTTCCTTTCTGTTCCCCCAGGAAGACCCCCTCAATTTCCACATGCAAAGAGGACGGAGGTCACAAGGGACCCCTTCTCAGAAAGGGCTCCTATGTCCCGGGTGAGACCTGTCTGCTGAATCACAGGCTCCAATGCTCCACTGAGCAGAGAGGGGATAGGGATGGGAGGCAGAACACGGGGGCACAGGCTTCTGATCATCCTCTAGCCTGACCTATGGCAAGACGCTGTGGTCCTGAGCCGGGAGAGGGGAAAGCCCCCCAGACTCCAGGACTCTCAGGCCTGTGTACAGTCAGAGCGGGGCCTGGAGATCAGGTGGGTGGCTCTTCTAACCAGCCCGGGGTGGCTGGCTCTCTCCTCCACTCCATTCTGCTCTGTGCAGCGTCCCTAGACACTAGGCGTGGAGTACAAGGAAAAAGAGCCATGAAGCCACTGAGTCTGGAGGAAATAGCAATTGCTTGGGGCTCAGGAAACAGGATCTAGCCAATATCTTGGACTGAATCCTTCCTATTAAAAACCCAAGCCCATGGGAGGTTGAGATTGATATATATATATATACACACAGTACTATATATAGAATAGATAACTAATAAGAACCTATGGTAGGGGCTTCCCTGGTGGTCCAGTGGGTCCGCCTTGCAGTGCAAGGGGCACCCGTTCGATCCCTGGCCTGGGAAGCTCCCACATGCCGTGGAGTGGCTGAACCATTGTGTCAATTACGAGCCAGCACTCTGGAGCACATGTACCCAGAGCCAGTGCTCTGCAACAAGAGAGGCCACTGCAATGGGAAGCCCACACCGGCCCAAGAATAAAGATGGATGAAAATAAATGGATAAAAAACCAAATCAATGAAAGAGGCCAAAAAAAAAAAAGGACCTATGGTATAGCACAAGGAGCTCTACTCAATACTCTGTAATCACCTACATGGAAAAGAATCTAAAAAGGGGATATGTATAGATAGATAGATAAATAGATAGATATAGATACAGATACAGATACATATGGGCTTCCTAAATGGGTAAAGAATTAGTCTCCAATTGAGGAGTTGCAGGATATGCAGGTTTGATCCCTGGGTTGGGAAAATCCCCTGGTGGAGAACATGACAAGCCACTCTAGTATTCTTGCCCAGAGAAGCCCATGGCACTTGGCTGACTGCAGTCTGTGGGGTTGCATGAGGTGAGCATGACTGAAGAGACTGGGCACATTTACACTTGTGTGTGTATAACTGATTCCTATCAGGTAGTTTTGCTATACAGCAGAAACTAACACAACATTGTAAATCAACCATACTCCAATAAAATTTTTTTAAAAAAGAACAATAAAACAAACCCAAGCCCAAAGCAAAACCCTTTTCCAAAAACAGGTGTTCAAACCGGAAACGGGGGCCTTCCCAGCAGTCCTGAAGTGGCACATTTGATTGGCAATCTTACCACAATTTGTCCTCACCTACACGTTTTGGTCTCCTCTCCCTACCCAAAAACAAACTCAGGGAAAGGGCAAATGAGGTAATGAAAAGAACGCTGAGATTCTATTTATTTAGCACAAGCATGTACCCAAACACCCCACCACCTCTGTCATAAAAAACAAGCAAAATGCCAGACTTGTATAAGAGGAGAAAAAGTAGTTGAAGATACAGAGCAGGCAGGCACTGTGTGGAGAGGGAGGTCGGGGGTCTGAGGCGGACAGGGATGGAGAGCGTGCCCTGGGGGCCAGTGTCTGAAGACCCCCACAGGAGAGGTAGACCTTCCCTGGGGGGAGCTCAGGGCTCCTCTGCACCCCTGGATGGAGAGGCAGCCAGGAGAAGGGGTGGGGCTCCCCTTGGACAGCAGGGCAGTGCCAGGCTAGGGCACTAGGAGCCAGGCAGATTCGAAGGCAGATACATAAGCGCGTGGGGGCAGGGGGCAGTGGGAGGTGAGAGGAAAGGGGAGAGGCCAGACCAGGCGGCAGGAGGCAGCCAGCTGGAACTGTGAAGGGAGGGCAGTCGAACAGTACGTGCTCCAGGTAGACAGCTCTTGAGCAACGCTGACCCTACCTGGGCAGGTCCCTGGCCAGCCACAGCAGTACCAAGAACTAGGAAATAGAGAAATTGACCTTAATCACCTCATCTTCCCCTATGCCCCTGCCCAGTGGCTTAGGCTTCCAGGACCCAGGGCCCTGTGGGGTGTGGGCGCCCCCACCTCCACACGTAGCATGGCCACGGGCTCTGCTTCAGCACACGTGCCCAGGAACCCACATAGAGGCCCTGGCAGAGAATCAGCGAGCTCCTGATACGATCAGCTGACAGGCCAGGAGGCATCAGTCTAGCATCAGCAAGCCGCCCTGGAGGCAGGCCTCAAGCCGCTGGTTCCCTCCCAGACGCCACCCCCTCCTTGCAGCCTGCCCCTTTCCAGAACATGCTGATTTCCAGTCCAAGAGCTGCTTCTGATGTGTGCCCAGGCTGCAGGGAAAGTGCAGACACCAGCAGGCAGGCCCGGCTGGGCCTGAAGTCTCCGCACAGGAGCCAGAGAGCAGGAAACCGCAGAGCCCTGGGCTGCCCTGGGGGCGCCTGTGGGAGCTGCCAGTGTGTGATTCTGTAGCTAAGTCTGTGCCCACCATGGCAGGTGGCGGGCGGATGTACTAAAATGTTGACTGTCGGGGGTGCGCCTCTGCCCGTGAGCTAATGTCAAGCCGAGATGTCCTTGAGTTCCACCTTCTTTGTTGGTCCTTGCTGCAGACATGGTACAGGGGCTAGTCCCTAGCCACTGGGTCTAGATTTTCCACCTGTCCATACCAATGGCCCCTCTGGTGGCTCGGATGGTAAAGAAGCTGCCCGCAATGTGGGAGACCCGGGTTCAAACCGCAGGTCGGGAAGATTCCCTGGAGAAGGGAAAGGCAACCCACTCCAGTACTCGTGCCTGGAGAATCCCTGTTCTTCATGGCCTTCTCGGAAAGACCTACACTGAATTAACACCGTCCCTTGACCCGGCTGTGGCCCGCTTCTTGCCTGCAGAGCCTCAGAGGAAGAGGCTAAACGACACCATGCTTTTCTCTCTCCCCTCCCAGTGAGAAACTGGTGGAGAGTTTACATGGGACTGTGCTCTCTGGACAGTGATCAGTACCAAGGACATTGCAAGCTATTCACTGGGTGTGTTTCCTTTCTTAGGCCCCAAAGGCTCAGCGTGCACGAGAGAGGGCCAGGGTGACAGGGGAATGAGGGAAGGTGGCAGGGGGCTCTGCGTGTGGGTGGGGGACGTCAGTCCCCAGCCGCTCACAGAAAAGACGGCTTCTCATCTCTGAAGGGTGATGAACCTGCGGAGGGTGGGCAGGGCGCAGCAGTGGGATGAAGGGAGGCTGTGGCGTGCATGCAGCCTGCCAGCTGGTCCTGAGCTGGCGACCAGGGTTGGGGGCTGCGGGGGGCTGACCTGTGACCCGCGTCATGGGGCCTGGGAGTCATCCCCGTCTTGCCTACCAGGTTCACCCTCGGTGGGAGAGAGAAGATGAAGAGCCGCGACTTCTGGGGAAAGGAGGATCGGCGGGCACCTGTCTCCTCTAGACCTCTGAGACCAGGGTGGTGGGGGCTGGGAGTCCCTGGGAGGAAACCAGACATCCACTTTAAGTCACGGGCTCTGACTCAGGGCAAGAACCAGTCTCCGCACAGGAGCCAGAGAGCAGGAAACCGCAGAGCCCTGGGCTGCCCTGGGGGCGCCTGTGGGAGCTGCCAGTGTGTGATTCTGTAGCTAAGTCTGTGCCCACCATGGCAGGTGGCGGGCGGATGTACTAAAATGTTGACTGTCGGGGGTGCGCCTCTGCCCGTGAGCTAATGTCAAGCCGAGATGTCCTTGAGTTCCACCTTCTTTGTTGGTCCTTGCTGCAGACATGGTACAGGGGCTAGTCCCTAGCCACTGGGTCTAGATTTTCCACCTGTCCATACCAATGGCCCCTCTGGTGGCTCGGATGGTAAAGAAGCTGCCCGCAATGTGGGAGACCCGGGTTCAAACCGCAGGTCGGGAAGATTCCCTGGAGAAGGGAAAGGCAACCCACTCCAGTACTCGTGCCTGGAGAATCCCTGTTCTTCATGGCCTTCTCGGAAAGACCTACACTGAATTAACACCGTCCCTTGACCCGGCTGTGGCCCGCTTCTTGCCTGCAGAGCCTCAGAGGAAGAGGCTAAACGACACCATGCTTTTCTCTCTCCCCTCCCAGTGAGAAACTGGTGGAGAGTTTACATGGGACTGTGCTCTCTGGACAGTGATCAGTACCAAGGACATTGCAAGCTATTCACTGGGTGTGTTTCCTTTCTTAGGCCCCAAAGGCTCAGCG
This sequence comes from Tragulus kanchil, assembly GCA_022376925.1. Lineage (NCBI taxonomy): Eukaryota > Metazoa > Chordata > Mammalia > Artiodactyla > Tragulidae > Tragulus > Tragulus kanchil. Next base: position 15,622,230 of record JAIOJX010000030.1, on the reverse strand, counting down.
TGCACGAGAGAGGGCCAGGGTGACAGGGGAATGAGGGAAGGTGGCAGGGGGCTCTGCGTGTGGGTGGGGGACGTCAGTCCCCAGCCGCTCACAGAAAAGACGGCTTCTCATCTCTGAAGGGTGATGAACCTGCGGAGGGTGGGCAGGGCGCAGCAGTGGGATGAAGGGAGGCTGTGGCGTGCATGCAGCCTGCCAGCTGGTCCTGAGCTGGCGACCAGGGTTGGGGGCTGCGGGGGGCTGACCTGTGACCCGCGTCATGGGGCCTGGGAGTCATCCCCGTCTTGCCTACCAGGTTCACCCTCGGTGGGAGAGAGAAGATGAAGAGCCGCGACTTCTGGGGAAAGGAGGATCGGCGGGCACCTGTCTCCTCTAGACCTCTGAGACCAGGGTGGTGGGGGCTGGGAGTCCCTGGGAGGGGAAACCAGACATCCACTTTAAGTCACGGGCTCTGACTCAGGGGCAAGAACCAGTCCCGGAGGCCTGGTCAGAGGTCACTTTCATGCCACAGTGGGATGTAGCTGTCTGTCTCCCTTAACTTCTTATCTCTGAGTCCGGGGTCTTCCCTGGAGAGCGATAAGGAGTGAAGGTCTAAAGGAGACGGAGGGGAGGCCAGGATATTGGGATGGCGACTGCTTCCATGGCTGAGAGGCTCGTGGCTCCATGGTCCCACTCTCTGCTGCTGTGTCACGGTCCCCATGGGGCAGGTGGACAAGTCGGAAGTCATCAGCTAACCCCATGTCAGAGGGGGCCCCTGGAACTGGGGTTTGACCTGTACCCATCACCCTAAAGTGGGGATGACGAAGTTAGCAGAGGGCAATGGAGTGGCCCTAGATGAGCCCAGAACCTAAGACAGCCCCTGGCCCAAGGAGCCGGAGGTGGTAGGGGTGGGAAGGCGGCAGAGGTGGCGTCTCGTGGAGGAAACTTGCGCTGGCCCCCCTCAGTCGACTCCACAGCTCTGTCAGAAAGCAGTCAGACAAGCAACCAGCAGAAGGAAGAAAAGCAAACCATTGGCACCTGTGGGCACATAGCAGACCCCTCCTCACATGCCTGCCGCTGCACAGGTGAGTGGGGACCACCGAGTGGGCCCTCAGCTGCAGCCTGGCCTTGCACAGCCCTTGCTCTGGCCCTGTGGCCGTAACTCTCACCTCCTCAATGCTACAGACAAAGAAGTGGTGTAGGCGATGGGAGACAGGTGTGTCCCGTCCCACCCAGGTAGGTGCCTCCTAGCTGCCCTCCCAGGGCAGACAGAGAGGCCCCTTGACCCAAACTCCCTGTCGATTGATTGACAACACACTACTCAGTGTGTCCAACTAGTTCTTTCCTGGCACCTCTCTCATATTTCTCTCATTAGCCTTGAGAACAGGTGCGCCCAGCCTGGAGAAGTCAATGATGCTGGCCCCCATGTCAGATCAAGGCATTTTCTCCTCTTTCACCGAGTGAGCTTGATGCAGAAGGGGCCTTGTGTACCGCCCCGTGCCTCCAATCTGTGCTCCCAGGGCCCACGGAGGCAGCCCAGCACAGGGGAGGAGGGAGGACCCCCGGCCCCTGCCCACACTTCCTCAGCTGAAGGTGGAGCCCCTCTTCAGGGGCTGCGCCATGACTGTCACCAGAACTCAGAACCCTGTCAATCAAATCCTTAGCCAAGGGGCTTCCCTGGTGGTCCAGTGGGTAAGGACACCGCCTTGCAGTGCAAGGGGCGCCGGTTCGATCCCTGGCCTGGGAAGATCCCACGTGCCGCGGAGCGGCTGGACCGATGTGTCCAATCATCGAGCTGGAGCTCTGGAGCGCATGCGCCCAGAGCCGGTGCTCTGCAACGACAGAGGCCACTGCGATGGGAGGCCCACACGGGCCAAAGAACAAAGACGGATGAAAATAGAAAAATGAAAGACCAATAGAAGTGGCCCGCCCGCTCCGCTCCCACCCCAACCCGACCCCCGCCCCAAAAAATAAATAAATAAAAGAAAGTTAATTTGTAATAAATGCCAGGTTCCGTTTAAAAAAAAAAAATCCTTAGCCAACAGCTGAGAGGCAACACATTTTAAGTCCAGAGCTCCCTGTGTGAACACATCCGCCTACTACCTGCTGCCTCTGGTCGCTAAGGTGCGCGGGAGCCAGGATGCTCTGCCTCTCTGCTCTGGGCAGGGGAGAGAAGAAGGGAGAACGGTAAGCGTTTGGGGAACAAGACTTTCTGAAGCGAGAACCGCGATGTTTCTTTACTCACCCCTCCCCAGCCCCGTCCCAGTCTCTGCAGCTCCATCCACGAGCCTCGCAGCCTCACCCCCTGTGCGGTGACCAAAACATCTGCCAGCTCCTTTGTCCCTTCAGTGCCCGGGAGGTTCTCTTACCACATCTGTCATGCCGCACAGCGACGCCTGGGCGTCTTTCTTTTCTCTCACTCGGTCTCCCCTGGGCAGATGTAGAAGCCCATAGGCTGTCTTCCGTCCTTCTTTCAGAGGGGACCACATGCCTCAGAGCTTTGCTTCTGGGATCCTCCGTTTTGTTCTCCTTCTTTATAATATTTCTAATCCTTTCCTTTCCCCTCATGTGCTCTCTCTCTCTTGCTGTCTCTCTTCTGTCTCTTGCACACATGCAAGTATATATAAGCGGAAAAGAATTCCCAGTGAGCACTGATATTTGCGCTGTTTTTTATCCTTTACAATGTGCTTCCACCCCATTATGTCTTTAATGATTACAATCTTACACAAAGGCCAGTATTTTTCTCTTTACTACCTTTGACAGGTCAAAAAAAAAAATCTGAAATATGTCCAGTAGGAGAACTTGGAATAAAAATATGTCAATCACTCATAGATTTGATTAAATAATATTTATTACACACCACAATTATACCAGGCTATGCCAAGTACTGGGAACACAATGCTGAATAAAACGGACATCACCTTCTCCTTTTTGGAGCTTACAGTCTGTTATAGAAAACAGACGTTTAAACAACTGAGTAAACAAAGTTCAGGATGTATACTAAAAAGAAAATACAGGGAGCTTCCCTGGTAGCTCAGTGGTAAAGAGTTTGTCTGCCAATGCAGGAGACATGAGTTCAATTCCCTAATCCGGGAAGATCCCACATGCTGTGGAGCAACGAAGCCCGTGAGCCACAATTACTGAGCCTGTGTTCTAGAGCCTCAGAGCCGCAACTACTGAGCCCATGTGCCGCAACTACTGAAGCCCGTGTGCCCTAGAACCCGAGTTCCACAATAAGACAGGTCACTGCAACAAGAAGCCTGCTCACCACAACTAGAGAGTAGCCCCCACTCCTGCAAAAGCGCAGCGATGCTCTGCCTCTCTGCTCTGGGCAGGGGAGAGAAGAAGGGAGAACGGTAAGCGTTTGGGGAACAAGACTTTCTGAAGCGAGAACCGCGATGTTTCTTTACTCACCCCTCCCCAGCCCCGTCCCAGTCTCTGCAGCTCCATCCACGAGCCTCGCAGCCTCACCCCCTGTGCGGTGACCAAAACATCTGCCAGCTCCTTTGTCCCTTCAGTGCCCGGGAGGTTCTCTTACCACATCTGTCATGCCGCACAGCGACGCCTGGGCGTCTTTCTTTTCTCTCACTCGGTCTCCCCTGGGCAGATGTAGAAGCCCATAGGCTGTCTTCCGTCCTTCTTTCAGAGGGGACCACATGCCTCAGAGCTTTGCTTCTGGGATCCTCCGTTTTGTTCTCCTTCTTTATAATATTTCTAATCCTTTCCTTTCCCCTCATGTGCTCTCTCTCTCTCTTGCTGTCTCTCTTCTGTCTCTTGCACACATGCAAGTATATATAAGCGGAAAAGAATTCCCAGTGAGCACTGATATTTGCGCTGTTTTTTATCCTTTACAATGTGCTTCCACCCCATTATGTCTTTAATGATTACAATCTTACACAAAGGCCAGTATTTTTCTCTTTACTACCTTTGACAGGTCAAAAAAAAAAATCTGAAATATGTCCAGTAGGAGAACTTGGAATAAAAATATGTCAATCACTCATAGATTTGATTAAATAATATTTATTACACACCACAATTATACCAGGCTATGCCAAGTACTGGGAACACAATGCTGAATAAAACGGACATCACCTTCTCCTTTTTGGAGCTTACAGTCTGTTATAGAAAACAGACGTTTAAACAACTGAGTAAACAAAGTTCAGGATGTATACTAAAAAGAAAATACAGGGAGCTTCCCTGGTAGCTCAGTGGTAAAGAGTTTGTCTGCCAATGCAGGAGACATGAGTTCAATTCCCTAATCCGGGAAGATCCCACATGCTGTGGAGCAACGAAGCCCGTGAGCCACAATTACTGAGCCTGTGTTCTAGAGCCTCAGAGCCGCAACTATTGAGCCCATGTGCCGTAACTACTGAAGCCCGTGTGCCCTAGAGCCCGAGTTCCACAACAAGAGAGGTCACTGCAACAAGAAGCCTGCTCACCTCAACTAGAGAGGAGCCCCCACTCCCTGCAGCTAGAGAAGAGCCTGCGGCAGCAGTGAAAACCCAGAATAGCCAAAAATTAATTAATTAATTAAAGAAAATATAGGCAGCTTGGGACAGAATGGGCAGACTGATTTAGCCAATGGGTCAGTCCCCACTGGCCCACTACCAATACACACACACACACACACACACACACACACACACACAGTATATGGTTGTTAAGCTGCGATTAATAGGCTGAACAGAGGTTACAAAGATGGAAGGGAGGATGGATGCAGAGAGGGAGAAAGCTACAGAAACTGTGAAGGCTTGAAAAGAAGGAAAAAAGAGGAGAAGCAAATAATAATTCATCATGGTGAAGGAGAGGGCCAAAGGAGACAGAGGTGAGGAGGCTGGAGAGGTTACCAGGTGTCAGCTCATAGAAAGGCTTCCAGAAGATCACAGGTTGAGGCAGGACTTGCATCTGACAAAGATCAGTTTGGCTCCACTGTAGATGACAGAGTGGAAAAAACCAGGTCAGCATGCTGAGAGTGCAGGGAGGAACTCACTCCTGGAAGGCAAGGGGAGATGACAGTGGCCCGTTCTAGATCAGCAACAGGATTTAAACAGGTAGAGACAAGCGGAACAGTCTTCCAAACATTAAAAGTGGACAAAGCAGGCTTCCCTGGTAGCTCCGTGGTAAAGAGATCGCCTGCCAATGCAGAAGACATGGGTTCGATTCCTGCACTAGGAAGATCCCACATGCTGCAGCGCAACAAAGCCCACGAGTCACAACCATTGAACCTGTGCTCTAGAGTCTCAGAGTCACAACTATGGAGCCCATGTGCTGCAACTATTGAAGCCCGTGAGCCCTAGAGCCCGAGTTCCACAACAAGAGGAGTTACTGCAACAAGAAGCCTGCTTACCTCAACCAGAGAGTAGCCCCCACTCCCTGCAACTAGAGAAGAGCCTGCAGCAGCAGTGAAAACCCAGAATAGTCAAAAATTAATTAATTACTTAATTTTTAAAAAGCAGACAAAGCAAGAACTCTTTTTTAGTACAGTGTACTATGTTCATGTCTTTTTAAAGGAATGTATACCTAGGTATGCCCAGATATGCAAGCTATTTTGGACAGATAAACAACAAACTTACAATTGAATGTCCCCAAGGAGATTACTGAAGGGGTGGAACAGAGGTAGGAATGCTTTTTTCTCTGTATATCTTCTGTGCTCTTTCAATCCTGTGCCATGGGATGTATCATCTACTCAAAAGTTACTTTTTTAAAGGAGATGTTTTAGGGAATAGACTCCACAAGACCTGAGATCGACTGCAAATGAGAGTGGAGACGGGTGTGTGGAGGATGACGCCTAGGATCGGGCAATTTCGCCTGCTTACTTGGTTGGAAACCCGGGTGGAGGAGCAGGTTTGGTGAGGAAGAAAAGCTGTTCAGCTTGGGACAGGTCGAGTTCCAGATATCTGTAAAATAGACAGGCAAGTTGTCTTAACAGAGAAGCATCTGAGCTGCTCCTGTCTGGAGCTCAGGAGAAAGATCCAAAGCCAAGATAAGGAGTCAGGAATCATGGACGTGCGTCAATCCCATTCATGGAGGCAGCGGGGACTTGCCAGGTAGTGAGGAAAGCAGAGAGCTGCGTGGACCAAAATATTTAAGGGATGTGGAAAAGAGAAGCAGGCAGAGTGGGAGGCGAGGTGGCACTAGGCGTGAACTGAGAGGGATGAGTGGTCCAGTGGTATCTGAGCCCTACAGAGTTTGTGCAAGACTCGGATGGGTCAGTGAAGTGAGCTATGGGAGATTACGTTGGTGAGAGCTATTAGTAGCCAAAGGTCAAATCACCATGGGGTGAGGACTCAGTGTGAGGTCAGCAGACCATAGAATCTCCTCTTAAGAAGTCTGGCCCCAAAGAGGGAGTAAAAAGATAGGATAAAGGCAACAAACAAACAAACCACAATGAGGTATCACCTCACACCAGTCAGAATGGCCATCGTCAAAAAATCTACAGAGCTTCCCTGGTGGCTCAGTGGTGAAGAGTTCGCCTGCCAATGCAGGAGACATGGATTTGATCCCTGATCCAGGAAGATCCCACATGCTGCAGAACAATGAAGCCCATGAGACGCAAGTACGGAGCCTGTGTTCCAGAGCCTCAGATCGCAACTATGGAGCCCGTGTGCCGTAACTGCTGAAGCCCGTGTGCCCTGGAGCCCGAGTTCCACAACAAGAGAAGTCACCGCAACAAGAAGCCTGCTCACCTCAACTAGAGAGTAGCCCCCACTCCCTGCAACTAGAGAAGAGCCTGCAGCAGCAGTGAAAACCCAGAAGAGCCAAAAATAAATAAATAAATAATTTGTTTTTAATCTACAAATAATAAATGCTGGAGAGGGTGTGGAGAAAAGGGAACACTCTTGCATTGCTGGTGGGAATGTAAATTGATAAAACCACTATGGAAGAAAGTATGGAAATTCCTTAAAAAACTAAAAATAGAAGAACCATATGACCCAGCAATCCCACTTTTAGGCTTATAGGCTGATGAAGTCAAAACTGAAAGAGACGCCTGTACCCCAATGTTCATTGCAGCTCTCTACACAATAGCTAGAACATAGAAGCCACCTAGATGTCCATTGACGAATGAATGAAGAAGCTCTGGTACATATATAAGATGGAATCATTTCTCAGCCGTAGAAAGAAAGGCAGAAGAATCAGTCCTAATGAGGTGGATGAATCTAGAACCTAATATACAAAGTGAAGTAAGTCAAAAACAGAAGGACAAATACAGCATACTAACACATATATATGGAGTCTAGAGAGAAGGTACCGATAAATACACATGCATAGCAGCGATGGAGAAACAGACATAGAGAACAGACCTATCGACCTTGGGGGGAGGGAAGAGTGGGTGAGAGATTTGGAAAGAGTATCATGGAAACCTACATTATCATAGGTAAAAGAGGTAACCATTGTGGATGCACTGTGAACCGAAGGGATCTTACACGGGTGCTAGGCAGCAACCTGGAGGGGAGGGGCAGAGGGGAGTAGGAGGGGCCAGGGGAGGGGTAAAGGCAACAAACAAACAAACCACAATGAGGTATCACCTCACACCAGTCAGAATGGCCATCGTCAAAAAATCTACAGAGCTTCCCTGGTGGCTCAGTGGTGAAGAGTTCGCCTGCCAATGCAGGAGACATGGATTTGATCCCTGATCCAGGAAGATCCCACATGCTGCAGAACAATGAAGCCCATGAGACGCAAGTACGGAGCCTGTGTTCCAGAGCCTCAGAGCTGCAACTATGGAGCTGATGGGCCGCAACTACTGAAGCCCGTGTGCCCTGGAGCCCGAGTTCCACAACAAGAGAAGTCACCGCAACAAGAAGCCTGCTCACCTCAACTAGAGAGGAGCCCCCACTCCCTGCAACTAGAGAAGAGCCTGCAGCAGCAGTGAAAACCCAGAAGAGCCAAAAATAAATAAATAAATAATTTGTTTTTAATCTACAAATAATAAATGCTGGAGAGGGTGTGGAGAAAAGGGAACACTCTTGCATTGCTGGTGGGAATGTAAATTGATAAAACCACTATGGAAGAAAGTATGGAAATTCCTTAAAAAACTAAAAATAGAAGAACCATATGACCCAGCAATCCCACTTTTAGGCTTATAGGCTGATGAAGTCAAAACTGAAAGAGACGCCTGTACCCCAATGTTCATTGCAGCTCTCTACACAATAGCTAGAACATAGAAGCCACCTAGATGTCCATTGACGAATGAATGAAGAAGCTCTGGTACATATATAAGATGGAATCATTTCTCAGCCGTAGAAAGAAAGGCAGAAGAATCAGTCCTAATGAGGTGGATGAATCTAGAACCTAATATACAAAGTGAAGTAAGTCAAAAACAGAAGGACAAATACAGCATACTAACACATATATATGGAGTCTAGAGAGAAGGTACCGATAAATACACATGCATAGCAGCGATGGAGAAACAGACATAGAGAACAGACCTATCGACCTTGGGGGGAGGGAAGAGTGGGTGAGAGATTTGGAAAGAGTATCATGGAAACCTACATTATCATAGGTAAAAGAGGTAACCATTGTGGATGCACTGTGAACCGAAGGGATCTTACACGGGTGCTAGGCAGCAACCTGGAGGGGAGGGGCAGAGGGGAGTAGGAGGGGGGCCAGGGGGGAGGGGTCAGGGATATGCCTATGACGGATTTGGGATTATATGGAGCTGTAAACAACAACACTCTGTAAAAGCAAAGTGAAAAAAAAAAAAGAAAAATTAGGGCAAGAACTAAAAGGAGAAATGGGAGTTGAGGGAGGGCAATTACAATCTCTTTGAAAATGGGAAAGAGCAGAGCATGGTTATTTGCTGACTAGCATCATTAGGGGGGGAGAGAGACGAGGGAGGCAGAAGAAGGAGAGGCAGTAGAGGACAGGGTGATGGACAGAGCCACCGGAAGAGACGGAACGAAGACTGCATTTGGAACACAAGACGGCATTTAGCTTTCCACAGGAGGAGAGCTTCCGCTGTGAAAGGAGAGCAGAGGAACCACACTGACTGAGCACATCTAGAGCCTGTGCCTCCTGTGTACCTCTACGCGTGTGTACATGTGTGTGTGAGTGACCCCTCACCCTTCCACACTCTTCTGGGCCTCGCATGAGGATCTGGCTGAACCTGTCTGTGGGTTCACAAGCCCCACTTACGTTTCTGCTCTTCCAGACCACGTCCTCTTAAAAGCGGCTACGGTTTTGTGGTGAGGGTGAGGACAGGGCTCGGGTGGGAAAGGCTAGAGACAGAAGCAGGCCTGTGATGGGTTCCCTGGACACCTGGTTTCCCATGTGCTTCCTGGAAAAGGATGCCCATGCTCTGTGAGTGCTAGAAGCCACCTAGATGTCCATTGACGAATGAATGAAGAAGCTCTGGTACATATATAAGATGGAATCATTTCTCAGCCGTAGAAAGAAAGGCAGAAGAATCAGTCCTAATGAGGTGGATGAATCTAGAACCTAATATACAAAGTGAAGTAAGTCAAAAACAGAAGGACAAATACAGCATACTAACACATATATATGGAGTCTAGAGAGAAGGTACCGATAAATACACATGCATAGCAGCGATGGAGAAACAGACATAGAGAACAGACCTATCGACCTTGGGGGGAGGGAAGAGTGGGTGAGAGATTTGGAAAGAGTATCATGGAAACCTACATTATCATAGGTAAAAGAGGTAACCATTGTGGATGCACTGTGAACCGAAGGGATCTTACACGGGTGCTAGGCAGCAACCTGGAGGGGAGGGGCAGAGGGGAGTAGGAGGGGCCAGGGGAGGGGTCAGGGATATGCCTATGACGGATTTGGGATTATATGGAGCTGTAAACAACAACACTCTGTAAAAGCAAAGTGAAAAAAAAAAGAAAAATTAGGGCAAGAACTAAAAGGAGAAATGGGAGTTGAGGGAGGGCAATTACAATCTCTTTGAAAATGGGAAAGAGCAGAGCATGGTTATTTGCTGACTAGCATCATTAGGGGGGGAGAGAGACGAGGGAGGCAGAAGAAGGAGAGGCAGTAGAGGACAGGGTGATGGACAGAGCCACCGGAAGAGACGGAACGAAGACTGCATTTGGAACACAAGACGGCATTTAGCTTTCCACAGGAGGAGAGCTTCCGCTGTGAAAGGAGAGCAGAGGAACCACACTGACTGAGCACATCTAGAGCCTGTGCCTCCTGTGTACCTCTACGCGTGTGTACATGTGTGTGTGAGTGACCCCTCACCCTTCCACACTCTTCTGGGCCTCGCATGAGGATCTGGCTGAACCTGTCTGTGGGTTCACAAGCCCCACTTACGTTTCTGCTCTTCCAGACCACGTCCTCTTAAAAGCGGCTACGGTTTTGTGGTGAGGGTGAGGACAGGGCTCGGGTGGGAAAGGCTAGAGACAGAAGCAGGCCTGTGATGGGTTCCCTGGACACCTGGTTTCCCATGTGCTTCCTGGAAAAGGATGCCCATGCTCTGTGAGTGCTGTCCACCCCACAGCTTGGCGCAGGGCCAGGGAGCTGGGGCAGACGGGGCTGTCACAGGAAACAGGGCTGGACGCCTGCTCTCCAATGACCATCAGGGATGGTCCCATAAAACAAATGACTGGGGGGCTTTCCTGGTGGTCCAGTGGGTGAGGACACCGCCTTGCAGTGCAAGGGGCGCTGGTTTGATCCCTGGCCTGGGAAGATCCCACGTGCTGCAGAGCGGCTGGATTGATGTGTCCAACTACCAAGCCGGAGCTCTGGAATACATGCGCCCAGAGCCAGTGCTCTGCAACAACAGAGGCCACTGCGATGGGAGGCCCACACAGGCCAAAGAACAAAGATGAAAATAAATAGAAGTGGCCAGGAAAAAAAAAAAAGATAGGGACCAAAAAAAAAAGTTGCCCTGGAAGAGATAGAGATAATTAAAGGGGGGCGGTGGAGGGGGGAGTTGTTTAAAAAAAAAAAAATGACTGGGCCGTCCAAGCAGAGAAAGGAATATTCACCACACATATTTAAAATCACACCAGGATGAAAATGAGATACACTTCAGACTCTAAATCTCAAAAACCAAGGAGAAAACAACTCAAAAATAACAACCCAAAGAACCTCCCAAACCATTCAAGACTGAGCAAAGGACTTGAAGAGACATTTCTCCAAGAAAAAAAAAAAAAAGACACACAAATAGCCACTGGACACATAAAAGATGTTCAATGTTGTTAGTCATGGGGGAAAAGCAAATCAAAACCACCATGATGAACAAAAACCAGAAAGTCTCACGTTACTGAGACTAATAGTTGGAACTCTGTTTATTGCTTGAGGAAATGTAAAACAGGACAGCTGCTGTGAAAGCAGGATGGCAGTTTCTCAAAAAATTAAACACAGACTTCTTGTAAGATCTAGCCATTCCACTCTTAGGTATATACCCAAAGAAACTGAAAGGAGGAACTTGAACAAATAATGGTATACCAATGTTCTCAGCAGTATTACAACAGCCGAAGGCGGAAAGAACCCATTGTCCATCAGTGGACAGATGGATACGCACAAAGTGGTCTGCACAATACAGTGTGATGTTATTATATTTGACCTTTCCAAGAAATGAAATTCTGACTCATGCTACAGCATGGATGAATCTTGAAAACATTATGCAATATCAAATAAGTCAGGCACAGCAAGACTAACACTGGACAACTCCACTGAGAAGAGGTAACTGGAAAAATTAAAATCATAGACAGGAGTAGACTGTTGGTTATCAGGGGCACTGGGGAGGGAATGATGGGGAGTTCATGCTTACTGGGCACAAGACTTTTACTTTAAAAAATTCCCTGGATGAATACCGGTGATGGTCGCCCAACCATGGGAATGTACGTGATGCCACTGAATCGTACACCTAAATGGTTAGAATGGCAAATTTTATGTTACGTATCTCACAATACAGTTTTTAAAGGAAGGCTAAAGAATCTTTCTTCTTGCGGTTTTCTAGTGTGGGTTTGGTTGTTGCGTGGGCAGAGTACAGCGTACCGGAAGAGGCAAGGCGACAACCTCCTAAAGCCCTGTGAGATGTCACAGCTTCCAGTCCAGGGCCTCATGGGGCTAAAAGATCCAGCCATTGGCCTTGCTTCCCTACCATGTGTCTTTCGTTGCCAAGTCTACCTCTGCTTGAACAGATTCCCTCTTTTCCCAAGAGGTAGGACTTCCAAGAAGTTTGAAGGTACTCATTCGTGGAAATGCGGAGGTGAAGGGTGAGGTAGGGATGGCCTGGGAGCATACTTCTGTCTGCCCCTCCCAGGGTTAACAGGTGTGAAGGGCAGATGCTTCATAGGCAGTGTCGCGCTCTGTTTCCACCCAGGCCCACCTGGCATCAAGACGAGAGTAACAAGGTTCCTAAAACTGGTAGACATTGTCCTCTCCATCCCCCTCCCCAAGGTCAAGTCCAGGATTCACGTGTCCCAAGGTGTTGCGACGAATGATCTCCCAGCCTCGGTGACTGCTGCTGCTTTGAGACGTGGTCCGGGACAGGGAGGGGGTCGGCGGGGCCAGAGAGGCTCTGGCCAGAAGCCTGCTCTCCATCACCAATGTTCTCAGCAGTATTACAGCAGGCGGAAAGAACCCATTGTCCATCAGTGGACAGATGGATACGCACAAAGTGGTCTGCACAATACAGTGTGATGTTATTATATTTGACCTTTCCAAGAAATGAAATTCTGACTCATGCTACAGCATGGATGAATCTTGAAAACATTATGCAATATCAAATAAGTCAGGCACAGCAAGACTAACACTGGACAACTCCACTGAGAAGAGGTAACTGGAAAAATTAAAATCATAGACAGGAGTAGACTGTTGGTTATCAGGGGCACTGGGGAGGGAATGATGGGGAGTTCATGCTTACTGGGCACAAGACTTTTACTTTAAAAAATTCCCTGGATGAATACCGGTGATGGTCGCCCAACCATGGGAATGTACGTGATGCCACTGAATCGTACACCTAAATGGTTAGAATGGCAAATTTTATGTTACGTATCTCACAATACAGTTTTTAAAGGAAGGCTAAAGAATCTTTCTTCTTGCGGTTTTCTAGTGTGGGTTTGGTTGTTGCGTGGGCAGAGTACAGCGTACCGGAAGAGGCAAGGCGACAACCTCCTAAAGCCCTGTGAGATGTCACAGCTTCCAGTCCAGGGCCTCATGGGGCTAAAAGATCCAGCCATTGGCCTTGCTTCCCTACCATGTGTCTTTCGTTGCCAAGTCTACCTCTGCTTGAACAGATTCCCTCTTTTCCCAAGAGGTAGGACTTCCAAGAAGTTTGAAGGTACTCATTCGTGGAAATGCGGAGGTGAAGGGTGAGGTAGGGATGGCCTGGGAGCATACTTCTGTCTGCCCCTCCCAGGGTTAACAGGTGTGAAGGGCAGATGCTTCATAGGCAGTGTCGCGCTCTGTTTCCACCCAGGCCCACCTGGCATCAAGACGAGAGTAACAAGGTTCCTAAAACTGGTAGACATTGTCCTCTCCATCCCCCTCCCCAAGGTCAAGTCCAGGATTCACGTGTCCCAAGGTGTTGCGACGAATGATCTCCCAGCCTCGGTGACTGCTGCTGCTTTGAGACGTGGTCCGGGACAGGGAGGGGGTCGGCGGGGCCAGAGAGGCTCTGGCCAGAAGCCTGCTCTCCATCACCGAGGGCGGTTTCTCTGGAGGATGCGCTTGTTCCTCCTCCTTGTCTGAGCTCTTGAACGCTTCCACGTAACGGCGCACTCGCAGAGTGTTCTGATCTTGGTTGGTCTCAACTCTGAGGAGGTGAAAAAGGAGAAGATTCAGCTGATCTGGGGAGAGATGGGCTGTGAAGAGAAGCCAAAGTGAACGCAGCGCAGGTGAGAAACAAGAACGAGAGGAGAAGGGGATAAAGCCGGCAGCATTGAACCCAGAAGACCATCCAGGACCCAATAAAGGTTAAGTGGAGGGAGGTGGAGGATAAACTGGGATAGAGACCCAAAGGGCTGTGCATTCAGGATCTGGAGGGTAGTAGGACTTGTGTGGGGGTGTGATGGTGTGGGGGAGTGTGGGTGAGCATGAAAGAGAAAAGAGCCTATTAAAAGATAAGTGTGTCATAGCAATGAGGAGAGGCAAGTCAAGAAACAGATGAGAGAGGAGAGCCAGGTCAGGAGGGGTGGAAAGTAGAGGATGAAGGAGTAGGTTAGATTCCAGGCTAGACTAGAAGCTTTAAGAATATATTAGAGGGCTATGCTGGTGGCTCAGGGGTTAGAATCCACCTGCCAATGCAGGAGACACAGGTTTGATTCCTGGTCCAGGAAGATCCCACCTGCCACAGAGCAACTAAGCCCATGCACCCCAACTCCTGAAGTTGTGCTCCATAGCCCAGGAGCCACAACTACTGAAGCCCACATGCCCTAGAGCCTGTGTTCTCCAATAAGAGAAGCCACTGCAATGAAAAGCCTTTCAATGGCATCTAGAATAGCCCTCCCCACTCGCTGCAACTAGAGAAAAGCCCTCCCAGCAATGAAGATCCAGCACAGCCATAAATACATTCATAAATATCTTTTACAAAGAATATACTAGAAATGGGGGTCAGGTGGAAACAAGACTAGACCAAGTGGGGTAACTCGTGTCTGCAGTGGAGCATGGACACATGTCTGTAGCTGTTCACACATTCTTGCCCTTCTGTCCTTGTGGCCTGGCATGACCTCTCACCATTCTCTGCACCGCCCCACTTCAGCTCTATGCCCTCCCCCAAACAGGCCAACGCTGCCCCCCTTTAGAGGGTGATGACATCTCCTCCAGGTCCAATTTGGGATCTCAAGCATGGAGAGGAAAGAGAGTCATACACACGTGACTGGTCACCCATGCTCCCATGGCCTCACCCCAGTTGACCTTTCACAGGGCTGCATGTCACTCACCTCAGGAACCAGCGGTTCCCCATCCCATATTCGTACCCACAGATGCCAGAGCGTGGCCACAGGACACGAGGCATCTTCCTCTCCAGCATCACCGTGGTAGCCACGACCTAGGAGGAGGCAACAGACAGAGGAAGAACTCAGAAAGAGGCCGGAGGCTGCGAGAACCCTGAGACTGTCGACAGAGGGGACCTGTGGGACAGGGACACCGGATCTGTGGAGGTGACAGCCACCACCTATCCCCCCGCCTGCGCGAGGCGCCATGCTACTGCCTTACTCATCACTCACTGTAAAAGGGGAGAACATTTTATGCGTGTTTTGAATAAAACAGTGACCCCTGCATTACTATTAAGATCCATGGACAATGAGCCACTCCATCCAAGTTAATGTCCTAGAGGGTGAAGGAGTAGGTTAGATTCCAGGCTAGACTAGAAGCTTTAAGAATATATTAGAGGGCTATGCTGGTGGCTCAGGGGTTAGAATCCACCTGCCAATGCAGGAGACACAGGTTTGATTCCTGGTCCAGGAAGATCCCACCTGCCACAGAGCAACTAAGCCCATGCACCCCAACTCCTGAAGTTGTGCTCCATAGCCCAGGAGCCACAACTACTGAAGCCCACATGCCCTAGAGCCTGTGTTCTCCAATAAGAGAAGCCACTGCAATGAAAAGCCTTTCAATGGCATCTAGAATAGCCCTCCCCACTCGCTGCAACTAGAGAAAAGCCCTCCCAGCAATGAAGATCCAGCACAGCCATAAATACATTCATAAATATCTTTTACAAAGAATATACTAGAAATGGGGGTCAGGTGGAAACAAGACTAGACCAAGTGGGGTAACTCGTGTCTGCAGTGGAGCATGGACACATGTCTGTAGCTGTTCACACATTCTTGCCCTTCTGTCCTTGTGGCCTGGCATGACCTCTCACCATTCTCTGCACCGCCCCACTTCAGCTCTATGCCCTCCCCCAAACAGGCCAACGCTGCCCCCCTTTAGAGGGTGATGACATCTCCTCCAGGTCCAATTTGGGATCTCAAGCATGGAGAGGAAAGAGAGTCATACACACGTGACTGGTCACCCATGCTCCCATGGCCTCACCCCAGTTGACCTTTCACAGGGCTGCATGTCACTCACCTCAGGAACCAGCGGTTCCCCATCCCATATTCGTACCCACAGATGCCAGAGCGTGGCCACAGGACACGAGGCATCTTCCTCTCCAGCATCACCGTGGTAGCCACGACCTAGGAGGAGGCAACAGACAGAGGAAGAACTCAGAAAGAGGCCGGAGGCTGCGAGAACCCTGAGACTGTCGACAGAGGGGACCTGTGGGACAGGGACACCGGATCTGTGGAGGTGACAGCCACCACCTATCCCCCCGCCTGCGCGAGGCGCCATGCTACTGCCTTACTCATCACTCACTGTAAAAGGGGAGAACATTTTATGCGTGTTTTGAATAAAACAGTGACCCCTGCATTACTATTAAGATCCATGGACAATGAGCCACTCCATCCAAGTTAATGTCCTTCGCTTTCTCATCAGAAGCCATAGACCAATTATCTGGATTTAAATATAATGATTAAATAGAATCTCTATGATCTTGGGGATGAAATGATAACAGCTGACGTTGAGGGGATTTGTAGTGAATTAAACAGATACCCATATTCTAAGAAGACAAATGGTCAATGACTCCAAACTTGGCAGGGAAAATTCGAGTGGCATGTCACGTGTCCTGTCCTTTGCCCAGCTTCATTAAGTACTTAGAAACATAAGACAAGCTTATCAAATATGCCGGTGACACAAAACTGGGAGGGATATGTAATATGCACAATGACAAAGCAATATAAAAGTGATCTCACCAGACTGGAATGCTGGTCCAAAGCCACTAATGTGAAATTTAAGTAAACCAAGACTAAAGTATCTGTGTTAAGCACAGGGAAACCCGGTAAAGGGGCTTAGCTAAGTCACTCATGTAACAAAGATGTGAGGGCTCTAGTGGATCATGAGCCTAGTAAGGGCCAATTGCATATTTACTAAAAGACCTGACTCCATCTTAGGTGCTATTTATAGGTTAGTGTTCAAAGTGAGGAAAGACATCATCCCTCTTTATACTGCTTTCCTCCAAGTAAATCAAGATGGTTCTAGTTTTGAAAGGCCCAGGATCTAGTAGGTCTGAACAGAGGGTCAGTCAAGATGGCTTGTGTCCAGGAGGCTTAATTAATGGAAGGAACTAGGTTCAAATTTTTACGTCATCTTCTTCTGCTCAGGCCCCAGTTGACCTTTCACAGGGCTGCATGTCACTCACCTCAGGAACCGGGTCCCAGGGCCGTGGCCACAGGACACGAGGCATCTTCCTCTCCAGCATCACCGTGGTAGCCACGACCTGGAGGAGGCAGCAGACAGAGGAAGAACTCAGAAAGAGGCCGGAGGCTGCGAGAACCCTGAGACTGTCGACAGAGGGGACCTGTGGGACAGGGACACCGGATCTGTGGAGGTGACAGCCACCACCTATCCCCCCGCCTGCGCGAGGCGCCATGCTACTGCCTTACTCATCACTCACTGTAAAAGGGGAGAACATTTTATGCGTGTTTTGAATAAAACAGTGACCCCTGCATTACTATTAAGATCCATGGACAATGAGCCACTCCATCCAAGTTAATGTCCTTCGCTTTCTCATCAGAAGCCATAGACCAATTATCTGGATTTAAATATAATGATTAAATAGAATCTCTATGATCTTGGGGATGAAATGATAACAGCTGACGTTGAGGGGATTTGTAGTGAATTAAACAGATACCCATATTCTAAGAAGACAAATGGTCAATGACTCCAAACTTGGCAGGGAAAATTCGAGTGGCATGTCACGTGTCCTGTCCTTTGCCCAGCTTCATTAAGTACTTAGAAACATAAGACAAGCTTATCAAATATGCCGGTGACACAAAACTGGGAGGGATATGTAATATGCACAATGACAAAGCAATATAAAAGTGATCTCACCAGACTGGAATGCTGGTCCAAAGCCACTAATGTGAAATTTAAGTAAACCAAGACTAAAGTATCTGTGTTAAGCACAGGGAAACCCGGTAAAGGGGCTTAGCTAAGTCACTCATGTAACAAAGATGTGAGGGCTCTAGTGGATCATGAGCCTAGTAAGGGCCAATTGCATATTTACTAAAAGACCTGACTCCATCTTAGGTGCTATTTATAGGTTAGTGTTCAAAGTGAGGAAAGACATCATCCCTCTTTATACTGCTTTCCTCCAAGTAAATCAAGATGGTTCTAGTTTTGAAAGGCCCAGGATCTAGTAGGTCTGAACAGAGGGTCAGTCAAGATGGCTTGTGTCCAGGAGGCTTAATTAATGGAAGGAACTAGGAATCCCTACCAAAGCTCACTTCTCTACGTCATCTTCTTCTGCTCCCATCTTTCTCACTATCCCATGCTTCTTTTGACCTTCTTTCTGCTTCTTAGTGGCACCAAGTTCTCTCCAATCTCAGGACTTCCCTTCATTCTATTTCCTTTCCGTAAAGAATGCTTTTTCTTTATCTTGAAAGGGACACGTTTTTTCTTTTTGCACCATCATTCAGCCCCCACCTTCATCTGGGAACCAAGCCCAGATGTTGTTCAGAAAATCACTTCTTCTCTACTGTCCATCCATCAGTTACAGCAGACTGGACCCCACACAGTCCTGATTTGTCTATTTTCCCCCAAACTCCACCACCACCACCACCAATTCTTGGATACACCTATAATCAAACCTGTTGCAATGAGATGGATTTGTGGGGGCAGAAGGCTACAGGTCCACAGCATCAGGAGGCACACAGAATACATTAAGAATGGGGCCCTTGAGACTTCCCTGGTGGTCCAGTGGTTGAGAGTCCACCTTCCAGTGCAGGTCACGTGTGCTGGATCCCTGGCTGAGGAACTAAGATCCCACATACTGCAGGACAACTAAGCCCGCTCACAGCAACAACTGCTCCCTCGCGCTTGAGAGTCCATGCTCTGGCAACTAAAGAGGCCCCCACGCACCACAACTAGAGAAAGCCTGCATGCCAGAACTAAGACCCAGTGTGGCAAAAACACACAAAAAAAGAATAAATAGAAAGAACACGGTCCTTGGAATGGGTGTACCTGCTTCTTTCTTTGTCAGTGCAGACCTTTGATAAGCTACCTCACCAACATGATGCAAGAAACTAGACAAAGAGAGAACAGAGACACTGATGGAACGGGTGAGATGGAGATCCAGGCTGTGGCCAGAACTGCCTAAAGCTGATTTAATTCTTTAACCTCTCCCGTTATGAGGATCAACACATCTTCCACTGCCTTTTTTTCAAGTCTACTTGAGTTTGGTTTTCCGTCCCTATAGCTGAGTGTCCCAAAGGATACAAATCGTAACCCCCATCACCTCCCCCTCATTCTTCTTTTAAAAAATAAATTATCTAATTTATTTATTTGACTGCACTAGGTTTTCGTTGTGGCATGTGGCATCTAGTTCCCTGACCAAGGATCTCACCCCGGCCTTCTGCATTGCAAGCACAGAATCTTAGCCACTGGACCACTAGGGAAGTGCCCGCATTCTTCTTCCTTCTGTTTTTTTTTTTTTTTTTTTTCCCAATTTTTGGCCTCTTTTATTTATTTGTTTATTTTACTTTATTTTCATCCATCTTTACTCTTCAGCCTGGGTGGGCATCCCACTGCAGTGGCCTCTTCCGTGGCAGAGCACCGACTCTGAGCGCAGGCACTCCAGAGCACTGGTGTGTAGTTGGACACATGGTCCAGCTGCTCCCCAGCATGTGGGTTCTTCCCGGGCTAGGGATCAAACCGGTGCCCCTTGCACTACAAGGTGGACTCTCTACCCACTGGACCACCAGATAGCCCTCCTTATTCTTCTTAATTGATAAATCATTACCCATGTTGAGGGGCTTATCTTAAGTGGCATTCTATCAGGAAAGCACTTCCTAACTTTCGAGTCTAACACCTCTCTTGCCTCCTGTTCTTAGCATCCTCACTTCTCTATGACACATTCGTTTTGCTAATTATATGGCTTTCTGTGAAGTGTTAATGTTTGTCTTTCCAGCCAGATTGTAAGTCCCACGAGGGCACAGACCATGTCATCATGCTTATGTCCCCAGATTTCAAACAATTCCCAACACAAAGAAGGTTCCAAATAGTTACTGTGAATGAATGGCAAATCTGAGGGGAATAAACAATGGTTGTCTTCAAATATTTGACCCTGACTTTTTCTTCTTGTATAAAGCAGAACACCTTCTTCTTTAGGAGAACCATTCAAAGAGTGGCCCAGTTTTTCTATCTTATAGAAACATAGATTTCAGCTCAATACAGTATGGACTTTTCTAATAACAAAAGCTTTTGAAATATTAAAAAGCTCTCTCCTCCCAAACTCTACCCAAATCCACATGATAATAAGGTCTTAATTAGCCTTAAAGAAGATACTGAATGACCCTCTGACTAACAAATGAGTATATATCAGGAGGGAGCTCAACAAGAGGACCACTAATGACTCTACCAACTCTAGGATTTTATTAGCCTATGGTGATATAAAGAAAACACCATAGAAAAACAGTTCTAGAAGCAAATACAAGATAAGGTCCAAATTAAAAACTAGACTGTATAGGAACAAGAAAGTTTCTAGTTCCTCTGGAGTCAAGGATGGCTCCTGAATCTACCCTTCCACTGTGATTGACACATGGCTTCTGGGTGTTGACCCTAACCCTGTCCTACCATCTTACCCCTATCCTATCACCCTATGTCTTCTGTCCCTCCCTCTATTCAAAAGTTCCTCTGTTGAGATGACCCCCACCCCTCCATTGGGTGGTTCCATGACTCTCAAGAGTCATCTATCATGACATATTCCATTTTGGTTTTTCTCTCTATCCCCTGGCCCTCAGTAAGATTGACACTAACAAACTCACCTGTGCCCTCCAGAGCTCGTCCTGTTCATGGGCCACCCGCCAGTGTGTGTCGCCCATCCTGGCGATCAACAGGTTGATCATAAGCAGTGTGGCGATGATGGCGAAGGCAAAGTAGACAATGTTGTACATGAAGGGCAACTCCACTTGGTAGTTGGCGGGCCCGTCGATGACGGTGAGGAAAAGCTCAAAGGTGCTGAACAATGCCGTGGGATAATTGTAGAATTCCCCCAGAGAGGATGGGTCCTCTGTCTCGAAAATGATATAGAACGCTGCTCCGCCCAGGGAGAGAGCATGGACATCAGCAAAAGGAGTTATCACAATAAGCACAGGCTTTGTCAGCACCATTCTTCCTTCAGTATGTATCTCCATACAATTACACACATGCTTATACACACGTGTGTGTGTGTGTGTGTGCTTGCTCAGTTGCTCAGTGTGTCCAACTCTTTGTGACCCCATGAGCAGTAGCCCACAAGGCTCCCCTTCGTGGAATTTTCCAGACAAGAATACTGGAGTAAGTTGTCATTTCCTACTCCAGGGTATTTTCCCCAATAAAGGATCGAACCCATGTCTTCTATCTCCTGCATTGGCAGGTGGATTCTTAACCACTGAACCGCCTGTGATAATAAGGTCTTAATTAGCCTTAAAGAAGATACTGAATGACCCTCTGACTAACAAATGAGTATATATCAGGAGGAGCTCAACAAGAGGACCACTAATGACTCTACCAACTCTAGGATTTTATTAGCCTATGGTGATATAAAGAAAACACCATAGAAAAACAGTTCTAGAAGCAAATACAAGATAAGGTCCAAATTAAAAACTAGACTGTATAGGAACAAGAAAGTTTCTAGTTCCTCTGGAGTCAAGGATGGCTCCTGAATCTACCCTTCCACTGTGATTGACACATGGCTTCTGGGTGTTGACCCTAACCCTGTCCTACCATCTTACCCCTATCCTATCACCCTATGTCTTCTGTCCCTCCCTCTATTCAAAAGTTCCTCTGTTGAGATGACCCCCACCCCTCCATTGGGTGGTTCCATGACTCTCAAGAGTCATCTATCATGACATATTCCATTTTGGTTTTTCTCTCTATCCCCTGGCCCTCAGTAAGATTGACACTAACAAACTCACCTGTGCCCTCCAGAGCTCGTCCTGTTCATGGGCCACCCGCCAGTGTGTGTCGCCCATCCTGGCGATCAACAGGTTGATCATAAGCAGTGTGGCGATGATGGCGAAGGCAAAGTAGACAATGTTGTACATGAAGGGCAACTCCACTTGGTAGTTGGCGGGCCCGTCGATGACGGTGAGGAAAAGCTCAAAGGTGCTGAACAATGCCGTGGGATAATTGTAGAATTCCCCCAGAGAGGATGGGTCCTCTGTCTCGAAAATGATATAGAACGCTGCTCCGCCCAGGGAGAGAGCATGGACATCAGCAAAAGGAGTTATCACAATAAGCACAGGCTTTGTCAGCACCATTCTTCCTTCAGTATGTATCTCCATACAATTACACACATGCTTATACACACGTGTGTGTGTGTGTGTGTGCTTGCTCAGTTGCTCAGTGTGTCCAACTCTTTGTGACCCCATGAGCAGTAGCCCACAAGGCTCCCCTTCGTGGAATTTTCCAGACAAGAATACTGGAGTAAGTTGTCATTTCCTACTCCAGGGTATTTTCCCCAATAAAGGATCGAACCCATGTCTTCTGCATCTCCTGCATTGGCAGGTGGATTCTTAACCACTGAACCGCCTGTGAAACCCACATACATGCACACACACACAGATGTAGATGTGTAATTTATACATATTATATAAGTCACATTTTCCCCGTACACTTAGTGTACAGGCATATCCTATGACTAAGTCTATCACTCTGGATAATGATAGTACTCAGAATTTAGCAAATATCCTTTATCTATTTATGTATCCTATCTATCTATCTGTCTATCAATAGATAGATATAGTATATGCCAGATAACTGTGTTTTTACATTTTAGAACCAAATATTTAAGAGGCAAGTTTTTATAAGAATGCCTGGAATTTCCATACATTTAAAGAACTAAGCACATGAAAAGCCTGAGAGAAAGGCATTTAGAAAAAAGTCTCAGTATTCTCTAGATAATCATCTGTTACTCTGAGATCTCCTGAGTGTTCTTGGATCATCCCCCCTGCTCAATGTGTCACCTGGATGGTACTAGTTATCCTGGAAACTTACTACAGCATCATAACCTCCTTAAAAGCCTCTTGTCTGTGTGGAGGATGGAAATGTAAATAAGGTGACCCCAAGAGCAGAATGTGGGTTTGTGACAAAGCATGGTTTTGCAACAACCAAAAAGAGATGCTTCAGGAGATCTACAGAAAATAGCTCTGCTGCATTCCCTCACTTTGCATACCTGTAGATGAAGGTGGGCAGAGGGTGGGGAGGAAGGGAACAAGAGGAATCCTCCAAATGGACAGACAATGGAAGTGTTACCCTCTCAGAGTGCGGATCTTGGTGTAGTTTTTTGGTCTACTGTTTTGTGGGAACCCCCGTTAAGCAGGGGAATGCTAGGAGGGGAATGGTGTCTGGTCTTTCGGGTGGGGGCCTTCACGTGTCATCCAGTACCGCCACCTGCCCTGTGGAGGCTCAGCCGCAGGCATGGATTAAACTCACTGATTCTTGCTCTTCCTTCCTCTTTAGGCCTTTCCCTAAGAACTGTGACTTTGCTCTCCCTCTCTCTGCTCTGTCTCATCGGCTCTATTTCCGGAGGTTTCCTCTCCCCCTTTCCCCGGAGCCCTTCCCCTTATTCTCAGGCCACAACTGGGTCCCCACTGGCCGTTGCTCTTCCAGCCTCTCTTCACAACTCTTCTCTTTTCCTCTCATTCTTCAAACCTTCCAAAGCCTTTTACTGTACCTCCTTTTTAAAATTCCTTTCTTTGCTTTAAACATTGACCGCATAAATGAAAAAAAAAAAAAAAAGGCACTTAATGTATTATCGAATGCTTTTCATTTCTTCTTCTGAAGTGTAAACATAGAAGAATTAAATGCTAAACTGTTTGCCTATGGCACGTTTCCAAACTGGCCAGTCTTTCTTGTTTCATATCCTTCTCTCTTTCATATTCTTTTCTCTCCAATGCCCTTTTTCTCTCTCTCCTTTAAAGATCCTGCAGGGCACTGAGTCAACATGAACATGACTGGCCCAGAAATTCAGAGCACATGAGTCCACTCTCTAGGCCAGACCCAGAGACCCAGATCCTAAGAATGCAAGCCTGTTTTTTGATTCACTTTCCACCAGGAGGGAAAAAACAAAAGCAAAAGGAGGTGCAAGCGAGAAATAACTGTGAGTGAGAGAGATCTTTCTGGAGAACTGAATCTGATGATCCAGAGGAGGGGAGAGTGATGTTCTTACCTGAGGCGAATCCCACAATGACCGCAGCCATCAGCCAGCAGAAACGCAATAGGTCTCCGAAAATCATCTACAGAGAACAGGGAAGGGAGGGAGGGTCGGAGACCTTTCTCCACCTGCCTCTCCGCTGCTACTGCTCATAGGTCGGAAGTCCCCAGAGTTCCACAAGATCCACCAGGAGCAGCGTTTTCTCTCTCTTATGTGTTGCTCTCACTCCCTCTCTTGGTCTGGGAAAAGTCCATTGTCTGAAAGCAGGAGAAACTCTGGGGAAGCACTGACCTTCTGGATCATGATGGTGAAAGGACCCAGCATCTGGAAACCTCGAGCAAAGTACATGACGCCACACCAGCCCAGCACCAGGGCTAAAGACATGGGCACCACCTCCCCGTTGGTGTTGGTGAGCCGCATCACCATGGTCACCAGCACCAGCAAGGAATAGGTGATGCTGGGGGGAGAGAGGGGAGTGGGGAGTGAGAAGATGGTCAGGCATATTCTAGATCCCCTCGTGCCCAGCGCTGACTTGCACAGGACCCACCACTCAGCCTTGGTCTTCACACCACCTAACCCGTACACCGTCACACGCAATCCCACTGGAGAAAAGCCCCGGAGGCGGGGTCCCGGAGAGGGAGGAGACGTTCCCATACCATTTCCGGAAACTCGAAAAAAGGCACTTAATGTATTATCGAATGCTTTTCATTTCTTCTTCTGAAGTGTAAACATAGAAGAATTAAATGCTAAACTGTTTGCCTATGGCACGTTTCCAAACTGGCCAGTCTTTCTTGTTTCATATCCTTCTCTCTTTCATATTCTTTTCTCTCCAATGCCCTTTTTCTCTCTCTCCTTTAAAGATCCTGCAGGGCACTGAGTCAACATGAACATGACTGGCCCAGAAATTCAGAGCACATGAGTCCACTCTCTAGGCCAGACCCAGAGACCCAGATCCTAAGAATGCAAGCCTGTTTTTTGATTCACTTTCCACCAGGAGGGAAAAAACAAAAGCAAAAGGAGGTGCAAGCGAGAAATAACTGTGAGTGAGAGAGATCTTTCTGGAGAACTGAATCTGATGATCCAGAGGAGGGGAGAGTGATGTTCTTACCTGAGGCGAATCCCACAATGACCGCAGCCATCAGCCAGCAGAAACGCAATAGGTCTCCGAAAATCATCTACAGAGAACAGGGAAGGGAGGGAGGGTCGGAGACCTTTCTCCACCTGCCTCTCCGCTGCTACTGCTCATAGGTCGGAAGTCCCCAGAGTTCCACAAGATCCACCAGGAGCAGCGTTTTCTCTCTCTTATGTGTTGCTCTCACTCCCTCTCTTGGTCTGGGAAAAGTCCATTGTCTGAAAGCAGGAGAAACTCTGGGGAAGCACTGACCTTCTGGATCATGATGGTGAAAGGACCCAGCATCTGGAAACCTCGAGCAAAGTACATGACGCCACACCAGCCCAGCACCAGGGCTAAAGACATGGGCACCACCTCCCCGTTGGTGTTGGTGAGCCGCATCACCATGGTCACCAGCACCAGCAAGGAATAGGTGATGCTGGGGGGAGAGAGGGGAGTGGGGAGTGAGAAGAGGGTCAGGAATATTCTAGATCCCCTCCAGCACAGCGCTGACTTGCACAGGACCCACCACTCAGCTTTGGTCTTCACACCACCTAACCCGTACACAGTCACACGCAATCCCACTGGAGAAAAGCCCCCGGAGGCGGGGGTCCCGGAGAGGGAGGGAGAGACGTTCCCATACCATTTCTGGTATGGGAAAGCAGGAGGCTGGAAGGAAGGACACTCACGTGATGACATGGAATGGCCCCCCGAGGACAGTCTGTCCAAAATAGCGGGAGAAACCAACCCTGACGATGTCCGGGATCTAGGAAAAGGCCAGGGGGGAAATAAAACCACAGTGTAGGCTTCAGTTCAGTCAAGGGGTTCAGATGGGGGGCCTGAGCCTGGACCCAGCTGCACCTCACCTCTAGGAACAGGATGATTGCTGCCCCAAGGACGGTCATCAGCTCCCCCACCAGCCGGATTTTATCCTGCTGAGTCACGTATGCCTCCTGTGGTGAGACATTCTGGTTAAGCGTGCTTTCCGACGGACGGAGAGGTGAATCGTTTTGAGCAAGTGGTCTCATGCAGCTCAGCTCTATCCAAGGTGAGGCAGAGCTCCCCTTGACACCAACATCGCCACCCCTCCCCATTGTATGTGCCACTGCAGCTCAGTCTGTGACCAGGGCTTTAGTCTAAGGAACCAAGGCTTAATAAACTGGATTGGCCAAAAAGTTCATCCAGGTTTTCCCATGCCACATTTTACGGAAAGTCTGAGTGAACTTTTTGGCCAACCCAATATGACATGTTCCATATGCTAACAGCTGGAGCTACCACCTAACAAGTCACCTCTAATAATATGCTGTGAATAGTAACTGCACGACGATGCCTGTACTGAGGGGCTGAGGTCACATTTCAGTACATCAGGTTAAGAACGCTAAACCAACAGGAAGAGGTATTAGTGGCTTGGGCTGGTTTCAGCTATGCTGAAAGGCCAGCTTTTCCAATCTCAGGTTTGTTTGGTTCCCATAGCACCAGGGCTAAAGACATGGGCACCACCTCCCGTTGGTGGGACCCTGACCAGCACCAGCAAGGAATAGGTGATGCTGGGGAGAGAGGAGTGGGGAGTGAGAAGAGGGTCAGGAATATTCTAGATCCCCTCCAGCACAGCGCTGACTTGCACAGGACCCACCACTCAGCTTTGGTCTTCACACCACCTAACCCGTACACAGTCACACGCAATCCCACTGGAGAAAAGCCCCCGGAGGCGGGGGTCCCGGAGAGGGAGGGAGAGACGTTCCCATACCATTTCTGGTATGGGAAAGCAGGAGGCTGGAAGGAAGGACACTCACGTGATGACATGGAATGGCCCCCCGAGGACAGTCTGTCCAAAATAGCGGGAGAAACCAACCCTGACGATGTCCGGGATCTAGGAAAAGGCCAGGGGGGAAATAAAACCACAGTGTAGGCTTCAGTTCAGTCAAGGGGTTCAGATGGGGGGCCTGAGCCTGGACCCAGCTGCACCTCACCTCTAGGAACAGGATGATTGCTGCCCCAAGGACGGTCATCAGCTCCCCCACCAGCCGGATTTTATCCTGCTGAGTCACGTATGCCTCCTGTGGTGAGACATTCTGGTTAAGCGTGCTTTCCGACGGACGGAGAGGTGAATCGTTTTGAGCAAGTGGTCTCATGCAGCTCAGCTCTATCCAAGGTGAGGCAGAGCTCCCCTTGACACCAACATCGCCACCCCTCCCCATTGTATGTGCCACTGCAGCTCAGTCTGTGACCAGGGCTTTAGTCTAAGGAACCAAGGCTTAATAAACTGGATTGGCCAAAAAGTTCATCCAGGTTTTCCCATGCCACATTTTACGGAAAGTCTGAGTGAACTTTTTGGCCAACCCAATATGACATGTTCCATATGCTAACAGCTGGAGCTACCACCTAACAAGTCACCTCTAATAATATGCTGTGAATAGTAACTGCACGACGATGCCTGTACTGAGGGGCTGAGGTCACATTTCAGTACATCAGGTTAAGAACGCTAAACCAACAGGAAGAGGTATTAGTGGCTTGGGCTGGTTTCAGCTATGCTGAAAGGCCAGCTTTTCCAATCTCATTGTGGTTCCCTGCAGTAGAATCTAAATACATCACCACACTCAGGTTCCTCAGTAAGGACCCAGAACCTGCTGGCTGTAGTGAGACCCCGAATCAGTTATTAAAACTCTCTGACCGGGGTGCTGTGTGATGGTCAGGAGGGGTGGGAAGCAGGGGATATACATATGACTAATCTGGGAACATACATATCTGTAAACAACAAAACTCTGTAAAAGTTAAAAGTAAAATAAAAGTTAAAAAAAAAAAACAAAACACCTCCCTGACATTGGGTCTTCCCATCTACAAAAGGAAGATTATAAGGCTTACCTCCTAGGCTTACTGGTAAGACCAAATCAGATGATATATTTGGATGTATTTTGTAAGTCAAAGAACACTATAGACATGTCTGTGCTGTGTGCTAAGTTGCTTTAGTCATGTTCAACTCTGTGCAACCCTATGGAAATATCCCATCAGGTTCCTTTGTCCATGGGATTCTCCAGGCAAGAATACTGGAGTGGACTGCTCTGACCTCCACTAGGGGATCTTCCAGGGATAAAACTGTGTCACCTGAGAAGCCCTATAGATATATTCATTGTGGTTTTATTATGATTTGGCAATGCAGAAAAGGGTTAGAGACACTCTATGGATTTCAATTCTGAGGAAGGAATCTGCCCTATCCTGGATGGTAGGTGTTGAAGGTACAGTCCTAAGGTCTACACGGGATAAAAACTATCTTCCTCTGAACACGTTACTTCACAGCAAAAGGCTTGCAACATTACCCAGATGCAGCAATCAAATTCTACAGTAATGCTCCTTAATCTTTTTTTTTTAAACACTTATTTATTTATTTACTTTTGGGTGGGGTTGGGTTGGGAGGGAGGGAGTGAATCACATGGCTTACTTTTTTTTATTTTGTATTCTTTGGCTGGTTGGGTTCTCGGTATGGCATCGTCTTCGTTCTTTGGCTCCTCTGGGCCTCCCATCGCGTGCGTCTTTGTTGCAGAGGGCCGGCTCTCGGGGGGGATGGCTCAGAGCTTTCCCGCTCGGATTGGGCGCATCGTCCAGAGCTCCGGCTCGGTAATTGGACACATCAGTCCAGCCGCTCCACAGCACGTGGGATCTTCCCAGGCAAAAAAAGGGGGGTGGAATTAGTGGCCTGCAGTAGAATTTCTAAATACATCACCACACTCAGGTTCCTCAGTAAGGACCCAGAACCTGCTGGCTGTAGTGAGACCCCGAATCAGTTATTAAAACTCTCTGACCGGGGTGCTGTGTGATGGTCAGGAGGGGTGGGAAGCAGGGGATATACATATGACTAATCTGGGAACATACATATCTGTAAACAACAAAACTCTGTAAAAGTTAAAAGTAAAATAAAAGTTAAAAAAAAAAAACAAAACACCTCCCTGACATTGGGTCTTCCCATCTACAAAAGGAAGATTATAAGGCTTACCTCCTAGGCTTACTGGTAAGACCAAATCAGATGATATATTTGGATGTATTTTGTAAGTCAAAGAACACTATAGACATGTCTGTGCTGTGTGCTAAGTTGCTTTAGTCATGTTCAACTCTGTGCAACCCTATGGAAATATCCCATCAGGTTCCTTTGTCCATGGGATTCTCCAGGCAAGAATACTGGAGTGGACTGCTCTGACCTCCACTAGGGGATCTTCCAGGGATAAAACTGTGTCACCTGAGAAGCCCTATAGATATATTCATTGTGGTTTTATTATGATTTGGCAATGCAGAAAAGGGTTAGAGACACTCTATGGATTTCAATTCTGAGGAAGGAATCTGCCCTATCCTGGATGGTAGGTGTTGAAGGTACAGTCCTAAGGTCTACACGGGATAAAAACTATCTTCCTCTGAACACGTTACTTCACAGCAAAAGGCTTGCAACATTACCCAGATGCAGCAATCAAATTCTACAGTAATGCTCCTTAATCTTTTTTTTTTTTTTAAAGATTTATTTATTTATTTACTTTTGGGTGGGGGTTGGGTTGGGGAGGGAGGGGAGTGGGCAGGCCACTTCTATTGGTCTTTCACTTCTCTATTTTCATTCGTCTTCGTTCTTTGGCTCCTGTGGGCCTCCCATCGCGGTGGCGTCTGTTGTTGCAGAGCACCGGCTCTGGGCGCATGCGCTCCAGAGCTCCAGCTCGGTGATTGGACACATCAGTCCAGCCGCTCCACAGCACGTGGGATCTTCCCAGGCCAAGGCTCGAACTGGCGCCCCTTGCACTGCAAGGCGGTGTCCTTACCCACTGGACCACCAGGGGAAGCCCGCTCCTTAACTTTTTTGAAGTCATGAGCCCATCTGAGAATATCATGAAGACCACAGGCTCTCTTTTCAAAACACTGTTCACGTATACATAATTCCCATGTGAGATTATACAAATAATTTCAACATATGCAGGCACCCCTTAGATTCTGAGGAATTCTATTCTCCAAAGTCCCATCTTTGAATTGTGCACCTGAGACAGGACTCGAGAGTCCCTGGAGATGATCTCAGCTGAGCAGGATGTGGTCTCTCATTAGGCATGAGAATCCTCTCTCAGCATCCCTCTGTAGGCTGCTTCAGCAGGGTACTCACTGGTCCAGTAAGAAGCCTAACTTTTGAAACAGGAAGAGATGCTAGGTAGTAGGAGATGCTCATGGCTTCCCTGGTGGCTTATTTGGTAAGGAATCTGCCTGCAATGCAGGAGACCCATGTTTGATCTCTGGGTCAGGAAGATCCCTGAAGAAGGAAATGGCTACCCACTCCAGTATTCTTTATTGGAGAATTCCATGGACAGAGGAGCCTGGCAGGTTATAGTCTATGGGATCACAAGAATAGGACACAATTTAGTGACTAAACCTTCACCACAGGAGGTGGTCTAGAGTATAAAGAAGTGCCACCAAGCATCCTGTGGCCACTCAGAGGGTGCCTGTCAGCTCAGAAGAAGCCAAGGATAGAGTCTTTAGGGAAGAGTAGGACCAGAGTTCCTAAGAGAGGGTAGAAATGTTTCAGATAAATCATATGGAACCAGGAAAGGAGTTGGTGACTCTGTACCTAGTAAACAATATGATCTAACAACCTGTGACTCGTTCTTTCACTGTTGTTGTTCCTTAAAGAACTGATGTTCTGCCAACTTGTCTGATGTTTATCTCTCTTGAGAAACTGGCAGTTTTTATTTTATCATATAGTGATCCATTTCCCTTTTGCTTTGCTTCCAAGGAAGCTCAGAGGTCTTTTTTTTTTTTTTTATCCCCAGCTCTAGCGACCGTCTTTGAATCCCCTCTTCTCCGTCCAAAAATTCAGATCATAGATCTTGTTCTTTTCAGTTATTTTAATGTTCTTATAGCATCTGTCTTTCACTGTAAAACAGGCCAACTCCTTTCGAGAATCAGGAAGTAGGATAAATAATAAGTTCATTAATTATAGGGCCAAAATAACACTAGATATAGAAATAAAATAATGGCCACCTGTGCCATATACGTGTCTGCACAAAAACGTCCCTGCAGGCACCCTTAGATTCTGAGGAATTCTATTCTCCAAAGTCCCATCTTTGAATTGTGCACCTGAGACAGGACTCGAGAGTCCCTGGAGATGATCTCAGCTGAGCAGGATGTGGTCTCTCATTAGGCATGAGAATCCTCTCTCAGCATCCCTCTGTAGGCTGCTTCAGCAGGGTACTCACTGGTCCAGTAAGAAGCCTAACTTTTGAAACAGGAAGAGATGCTAGGTAGTAGGAGATGCTCATGGCTTCCCTGGTGGCTTATTTGGTAAGGAATCTGCCTGCAATGCAGGAGACCCATGTTTGATCTCTGGGTCAGGAAGATCCCTGAAGAAGGAAATGGCTACCCACTCCAGTATTCTTTATTGGAGAATTCCATGGACAGAGGAGCCTGGCAGGTTATAGTCTATGGGATCACAAGAATAGGACACAATTTAGTGACTAAACCTTCACCACAGGAGGTGGTCTAGAGTATAAAGAAGTGCCACCAAGCATCCTGTGGCCACTCAGAGGGTGCCTGTCAGCTCAGAAGAAGCCAAGGATAGAGTCTTTAGGGAAGAGTAGGACCAGAGTTCCTAAGAGAGGGTAGAAATGTTTCAGATAAATCATATGGAACCAGGAAAGGAGTTGGTGACTCTGTACCTAGTAAACAATATGATCTAACAACCTGTGACTCGTTCTTTCACTGTTGTTGTTCCTTAAAGAACTGATGTTCTGCCAACTTGTCTGATGTTTATCTCTCTTGAGAAACTGGCAGTTTTTATTTTATCATATAGTGATCCATTTCCCTTTTGCTTTGCTTCCAAGGAAGCTCAGAGGTCTTTTTTTTTTTTTTTATCCCCAGCTCTAGCGACCGTCTTTGAATCCCCTCTTCTCCGTCCAAAAATTCAGATCATAGATCTTGTTCTTTTCAGTTATTTTAATGTTCTTATAGCATCTGTCTTTCACTGTAAAACAGGCCAACTCCTTTCGAGAATCAGGAAGTAGGATAAATAATAAGTTCATTAATTATAGGGCCAAAATAACACTAGATATAGAAATAAAATAATGGCCACCTGTGCCATATACGTGTCTGCACAAAGTTTTTAAGAAGACTTTGGACCTTGGTTGCATATGGCTGGAAAACTGCCACTAACGTTCTCTTTGGCTCTACAAAGAAGAGGGCACCCATGGGCCAGGAGCTTTGTGGGGATTAGAGCGCCCCTAGAGGACAGGAGAATGTTATCAGTTCTCTTCCTCAGGGGATGAAAAGGTAAACACCCAACTAAGGGTTCTGTTTACCACATCCTTCTTCTGGGGCTGCCCCTATGCACATTGCTTTGCTTATTCAACAGATTCCTTTTCAAGCAGAATTCCCCTGCTCAAGTTCACCAGTAACAGAGGTGTCCAGAGACACCAACCTCTGGCCTCTGGTCTCCTTGCTTTTGGCGATGCTTGGGTCAGGAAGATCCCCTGGAGAAGGAAATGACAATCCCTCCAGTATTCTTGCCTGGGAAACCCCATGGACAGAGGAGCCTGGCAGGCCACAGGCCATGTGGCTGCCAAGTCAGACACAGCTTAACAACTGGACACACACACACCTGGTATCTGATTGCCCTAAACTAACTGTCTCCATCACTCTCTCCCCAAAGGTCATTTCCTTTAAAGCAGGCTCAGTCTCCTGCAGGCCCCATTTCTTTCCTCACTCCAAGACCACCACACAGACTCTTTCATATGGTTTTTCATAAAACTGCTCTCTCTGGGAAAAAAAGGTAACATATGTATGTGTAAGTTGCAATGAAGAGATAGTAGCTCATACAACTTAGGAGCAAAAAACCCAAACAATCCAATTGAAAATGGGCGGAGCACCTGAACAGACATTTTCCCAAAGAAGACATACAAATGGCTGGCAGGTACAGAAAAGGTACTCAGCATCACTAATCATCAAGGAAATGCAAATGAAAACCACAGTGAGACATGGTCTCAGACTTATTAAGAGGGCTATTATCAAAAAGACAAGAAATAACACATATTGACAAGGATGTAGAAAAATAGGAATCATTGTACACTATTGGTGGGAATGTAAATTGGCTCATCCACTATAGAAAACAGAAGAGAGGTTTCTCAAAAATCAAAATGGATTCCTCTGCCTATTTATCCAGAGGAAATGCATTGTAAAGCAATTATTCTTTGATTACAAATAAATTTTTTAAAAAATATTACCTTTGTATGAAAATAGAAATGAAATGAAGAGGAAATGAAAACAGAATATGGAAGAGATATCTGTATTCCTGTGTAAACTGCAGCATTATTCACAGTAGTGAAACTATAGGAACACCCTAAGTGCCCATCAGTGGATAAAAAGGATACATATTATACATACATACATACATACACACACATCTATGGGCTTCCCAGGTGGTACTTGTGGTAAAGAACTCGCCTGCCAATGCAGGAGACATAAGGGACGCAGGCTTAATCCTTGGGTTGGGAAGATCCCTTGGAGGAGGGCATGGCAACCCACTCCAGTACTCTTGCCTGGAGAATTCCATGGGCAGAGGAGCCTGGCAGGCTGCAGTCCACAGGGTGGCGAAGAGTCGGACACAACTGAAGCGATTTAGCATGCATGCACACACACATACACATATATGCATAAGGCGCATATATACGTGTGTGTGTATATGTATATACACACACACAATAGAATATTGTTTAGCCACGAGAAAAGAGGAAATCCTGTCACTTGTAACAATATAGATGACTTGACGGTATTATGCTAAGTGAAATAAGCCCATCAGATTAAGGTAAATACTTAATGGTATCACTTACAAGTGGAATTTTAAAAAAAAAAAAAAAGGCAAACTCCTAGAAAAAGAAAGTAGAAAAATGGTGGCCAGGGGCCAGGGGGTATGGACAAAATAAGGAAAAATAAGGAGCGATTGGTAATAGGGTACAAAATTTCAGCCAAATGAACAGGTCTCAGGAGCTAAAGTTAGAACAAGGCAACTATAGTTAATGACACTGTATTCTACCACTGAAATTTGCTAGGAAAGCAAACATAATTATTCTCACAACAATAAGTCAATACATATGTGAGGGGATGGATGTGTTAATTATGTAGATGATAGGAATTCTTTCACAAGGTACATGTATTATCAAAACCCTGCCATAAACACTCGAAACATCTTACAACATCATTTGTCAATTACATCTCAGTAAAGCTGAAAAATAATGACAGTAGTGAACTTTTAAAACAGTTTTCTTTTCTTCAATTTCAAGAGGAAATGTAGTATTTCACACTCATGTGTAATGTTGGTTCTTGCTTGGAAGACATACTCCTTTCAAAGTGGAGGAAGGTTTCAGGGTTTAAAGAATAGACAGGGGTGCTGGATTATAATGCATGACCTTCTGAAGTCTGTTGAACTGATAATCAGAATCCTCTCTTCATCAACTACTCTTGCCTTTCGAGAATTAAACCCTAAACTCAAAGCGGTAATGAGTTTTTCCTTGAATTTTTTAGAATTTTATTCTTTGGGGATTGTAGTCAAGATTTCCTGTCTATGGGCTTCCCTGGTGGCTCAGTGGTAAAGAGTTAGTCTGCCAATAGAGGAGACATGGGTTCAGTCCCTGATCTGGGAAGATCTCACATGCTGTGGAGCAGCTAAGCCCTGGAACTACAGCTGTTGAACTTGTGCTCTAGAGTCCTGGAGCCACAACTATTAATCCTATGTACTGAAACTACTGGAGCCCGTATGCCCTAGAGCCCGAGTTGCACAACAAAAGAAGTCACTGCAACAAGAAGCCTGCTTACCTTAACTAGAGAGCTGCCTCCACTTCCTGCAACTAGAGAAGAACTTGTGGCAGCCGTAGAGCCAAAAATAAATAAATAAACAAAAATTTAAAAAAAAAGAGAGAGGTTTCCTGTCTAGAGACAAAGACCCATCTGCAGCTTTCTAGACTTGTGGTTCCTGTGAAAAGGTTTGGGGACCAAGGGTATGGTCCCTGGTGGCTCAGTGGTAAAGAATCTGCCTGCAGTTCAGAAGGCTCAGGTTCAGGCCATGGGTTAGGAAGAGTCCCTGGAGAAGGCAATGGCAACCCACTCCACTGTTCTTGCCTGGAAATCCCTTTTAGACAGAGGAGCCTGGCAGGTAGGTGACAGTCCATAGGGTTGCGGAGAGTCGAGCATGACTTAGTGACTCAATAACCACCACAATGAAAAGGTTTGGGGACCAAGAGCATGTTTAGCAAAGTGAGTTAACAGAACCACTCATTTCCAAGGTCCTGTCCATTTAGCCTGCCAGTTCTCTCAAGTTCCCTGACTCACAGTCCACAGCACCACAGCCTCAAGGCAAGCCCATGGCACCCTGTACCCACGCCCTCCTCATTCAACCTAGTCCTCACCTCGTTTCTGCACTGATCTTTTCTCAAATGCATATATATCCACGAGCTGGTTTCTCTGTTTCATACCTTTCCTAGTTCCACAGCGTCTTTGGAATAAGGACGGGGGAGATGGGAGTGATGAGTAAATTTAAATCTTTATCATAGTAGAAATTCAATAGCCAATGTTTAGATTCAATGAATGCATAGAGGTAGAAGTTCATTATTCAGTGACGTGGAGGTAACAACAGGGACGAAGAACTTAAAGAGGTAAAAACTGATTGCCTCCAGGAAGTAAAGTATGAGTAAGGCAGGCAGGCCAGTGCATTGTTGGTCTTAATTATACCTGCCACTGGATTTTTGAGTCATGGGCATGTATTCTTTACTTTCACAAAAGTGAACTTGTGCTCTAGAGTCCTGGAGCCACAACTATTAATCCTATGTACTGAAACTACTGGAGCCCGTATGCCCTAGAGCCCGAGTTGCACAACAAAAGAAGTCACTGCAACAAGAAGCCTGCTTACCTTAACTAGAGAGCTGCCTCCACTTCCTGCAACTAGAGAAGAACTTGTGGCAGCCGTAGAGCCAAAAATAAATAAATAAAAAAAAATTTTAAAAAAAAGAGGTTTCCTGTCTAGAGACAAAGACCCATCTGCAGCTTTCTAGACTTGTGGTTCCTGTGAAAAGGTTTGGGGACCAAGGGTATGGTCCCTGGTGGCTCAGTGGTAAAGAATCTGCCTGCAGTTCAGAAGGCTCAGGTTCAGGCCATGGGTTAGGAAGAGTCCCTGGAGAAGGCAATGGCAACCCACTCCACTGTTCTTGCCTGGAAATCCCTTTTAGACAGAGGAGCCTGGCAGGTAGGTGACAGTCCATAGGGTTGCGGAGAGTCGAGCATGACTTAGTGACTCAATAACCACCACAATGAAAAGGTTTGGGGACCAAGAGCATGTTTAGCAAAGTGAGTTAACAGAACCACTCATTTCCAAGGTCCTGTCCATTTAGCCTGCCAGTTCTCTCAAGTTCCCTGACTCACAGTCCACAGCACCACAGCCTCAAGGCAAGCCCATGGCACCCTGTACCCACGCCCTCCTCATTCAACCTAGTCCTCACCTCGTTTCTGCACTGATCTTTTCTCAAATGCATATATATCCACGAGCTGGTTTCTCTGTTTCATACCTTTCCTAGTTCCACAGCGTCTTTGGAATAAGGACGGGGGAGATGGGAGTGATGAGTAAATTTAAATCTTTATCATAGTAGAAATTCAATAGCCAATGTTTAGATTCAATGAATGCATAGAGGTAGAAGTTCATTATTCAGTGACGTGGAGGTAACAACAGGGACGAAGAACTTAAAGAGGTAAAAACTGATTGCCTCCAGGAAGTAAAGTATGAGTAAGGCAGGCAGGCCAGTGCATTGTTGGTCTTAATTATACCTGCCACTGGATTTTTGAGTCATGGGCATGTATTCTTTACTTAGAAGTGCTCACTGTGAGATGGGAATGAAAAACAAGACCCAGACTACCAAGTGTGACAAACAGAACCCTTGCTGAGGCTGCCTGTGTGTTCTTTCAGTTACAAGTGTGCATTGTGAATAATAAAACATAAGGGACTTCCCTGGAGGTCCAATGTTGAGACTCCACACTTGCACTGCAAGGACACGGACTCAATCCCTGGTCTAGGAGCTAAGATCCCACATGCCATCTGGCGAGGCCAAAAAGGAATCTTAGATTTTATATAATACAAGACTACTAAGTCTTCTATTTTATTCTTTTTTTCCCTCTTTTTAAAAGCGTAAGACTCAGCACAATGGTTTGGCTGGCCTGGCTCCTGCCCTGGGTCCCCATATTCTCTGTGAGGTCCAGCCATGTTGAGTCTGGGGGTCCTCAATTGTTAAGGTCAGGCTCCATATGAACTGTGCCCTAGTTTCCGAATGCCTTCCTCCACCACAGTATTCCGGCTCACCCTCAACCTCAGGACCCAGGTCACAGCATTCCTCCTGGGTCGCCTTTCCTTCCCCTCAGCCCAGGACAGCTGTCCCCTCCATAGGAACACAGTACCAGTCTCTGGTCCCTGCCCTTCCCAGCACACTGCAGTCATCTGGACAGTTAGGTCTCACCAGCAATCATAATGCTATGGAGAGCAGGGACCTCTAACTCCTTCTTTTATCCCCAGTGCCCACTTAGGAGATGCTGCATTCATGAGGAAGGAGAGCATATAAACAGACAGGGGCATGCTGAGATGATCTAAGAGCTGCAGGAGGGGGTGCAGAAGGGAATCAGGAAGTCTGAACAGAGAGGTAAACGGGGCAGACAATGATGACAAATTGGGCTTGTCTGGAATTTCCAGACTCCTAGCTCAAGGCCACCCGTGCAGGCTTGGTTAATAATGCACTGTGAAAATACTCCCCCCTCCCCTTTAAAAATTACATGTCTTTCAACAATGCCGGGACTTCTTCACCTTTTTATATGGCTTAGAATTTCAGGACTAGATCTCCTTGGAGGCTGACCAGTCCCACATTGTTTAGAATTGGCTTAAAGAGAGTTTCTCACTCACCAGCTGGCTGAGTTCACTGTCTTGAAAGAAATTCCCAGAGCAGGGGGATGCCCAGCAGAGCCCAGGCACCACTGTGGAGCAGGTAGGGAGCAAGGGTAGCCACCAGGAATGGGAAGGCTCCAGAAACAGTCGCCATCCCAGACGCTCTCTTTCTCCCCAAGATTCTTGCAGAGGAGTGAAGCTCCCAGAAAGAACCCTTTTCTCATCATTCATTTGTTTGTTCGTTCCACTCATCCTTTAAACTATGCAAGGGCTCCTAACCATGTTACCCTTCAGAATCACTGGGAGGACTTCCCTGGTGGTCTAGGGGTTGAGACTCCAAATGCAATGGGTCCAGGTTGGATTCCTGGTTGGGGAACTGACCAAAAGCAACCAAGCACGCACCCTGCAGCTACTGAGCCTCTGAGCTCTAGAACTTGTGCCCCCCAACTAGAAAAGGCTAAGCACTGCAACAAAGACCCAGGGCAGCTAAAATACACACATGGACCCACATGTACAAGGACCAGCCAGGAAGCTTTGTTTCAACACATACACCCAGGGCAACCCTAGGGACTCTGTTTGGAGCAGGAACCAAGCATCTTTTTTATTTTTAAATCTGTAAATGTTTCTCTACTGTGGTTATACACATGAGAACCACTGGGCCAGAAAGAAAGATCTGATCCCCATCTAAGTCTACCTTCCATGGGCTTATTTTGTGTCCTCATCTGTGTTTTCTCAGGAAGATTAACTTCAGAGTTGTCCTTACTCATTCCTACAGAAGCAGGACTTACCCTAGCCACCAAAAGTTGACTCACAGACCAACTGGGGCTCATGATCAACACTAGAGCAGAGACAGGCACTCAGAGGCTAGAGGTCGGAGCGATGACACATTTGCCTGACTCCCCATGCTGCACCCCAGCATCCCTTGTCTTGCTGGGAAATATCAGGTGTGTCCAGGAACAGGTGAGTGTGGCAGGCCCTGGAGACAGGAGTTCCTCAAGCAACGGGTCCTCTGAGGAGGAAGCCTGGGATCCCACATATCCCTCTGGGGGGAGAAAGGGCCCGGCTTTGTATTAAAAGTAAAGATTCTGAAGGGAAGCACACCAGGAGCCTGAGGCCAGTGCTGCCCTTCCTCGCTGAGCATCTTTACCAGAGTACTTAACCTCTCTCAACCTCAGATTCACCATCTTGAAAACCATTATCCCAGAGCAGGGGATGCCCAGCAGAGCCCAGGCACCACTGTGGAGCAGGTAGGGAGCAAGGGTAGCCACCAGGAATGGGAAGGCTCCAGAAACAGTCGCCATCCCAGACGCTCTCTTTCTCCCCAAGATTCTTGCAGAGGAGTGAAGCTCCCAGAAAGAACCCTTTTCTCATCATTCATTTGTTTGTTCGTTCCACTCATCCTTTAAACTATGCAAGGGCTCCTAACCATGTTACCCTTCAGAATCACTGGGAGGACTTCCCTGGTGGTCTAGGGGTTGAGACTCCAAATGCAATGGGTCCAGGTTGGATTCCTGGTTGGGGAACTGACCAAAAGCAACCAAGCACGCACCCTGCAGCTACTGAGCCTCTGAGCTCTAGAACTTGTGCCCCCCAACTAGAAAAGGCTAAGCACTGCAACAAAGACCCAGGGCAGCTAAAATACACACATGGACCCACATGTACAAGGACCAGCCAGGAAGCTTTGTTTCAACACATACACCCAGGGCAACCCTAGGGACTCTGTTTGGAGCAGGAACCAAGCATCTTTTTTTTTTTTTTTTTAAATCTGTAAATGTTTCTCTACTGTGGTTATACACATGAGAACCACTGGGCCAGAAAGAAAGATCTGATCCCCATCTAAGTCTACCTTCCATGGGCTTATTTTGTGTCCTCATCTGTGTTTTCTCAGGAAGATTAACTTCAGAGTTGTCCTTACTCATTCCTACAGAAGCAGGACT
The DNA here is from genome assembly GCA_022376925.1 of Tragulus kanchil. Classification (NCBI taxonomy): domain Eukaryota; kingdom Metazoa; phylum Chordata; class Mammalia; order Artiodactyla; family Tragulidae; genus Tragulus; species Tragulus kanchil. Next base: position 15,582,139 of record JAIOJX010000030.1, on the reverse strand, counting down.
TACCCTAGCCACCAAAAGTTGACTCACAGACCAACTGGGGCTCATGATCAACACTAGAGCAGAGACAGGCACTCAGAGGCTAGAGGTCGGAGCGATGACACATTTGCCTGACTCCCCATGCTGCACCCCAGCATCCCTTGTCTTGCTGGGAAATATCAGGTGTGTCCAGGAACAGGTGAGTGTGGCAGGCCCTGGAGACAGGAGTTCCTCAAGCAACGGGTCCTCTGAGGAGGAAGCCTGGGATCCCACATATCCCTCTGGGGGGAGAAAGGGCCCGGCTTTGTATTAAAAGTAAAGATTCTGAAGGGAAGCACACCAGGAGCCTGAGGCCAGTGCTGCCCTTCCTCGCTGAGCATCTTTACCAGAGTACTTAACCTCTCTCAACCTCAGATTCACCATCTTGAAAACCATTATAATAACTTCATTAACTCCTAAGGGCATCTATGAGGATCACACGGGATACTGCTTTGGCATCCAAAATGCGGTCCACGGACACAGCACCAGCATCACCCAGTGGCGAACCAGCAGCGCAGAACCTCTGGGCCCACCCCAGCCTTCCTCTCAGACTCTGCCTTCCACAGGATCTCAGACACACTGGCAAATGCATGGCACGAGTTCAAGCAAGCACGCAGTAGATGCTATTTTTACCTACTGGGCTTCTCTTACCTCCATCTTATTTTTAATTGGTTGTGCTTGTTCCAAAGTGAGTTGGGTAGGACCCCTGAGTAAAGCCGTGCAAAGGGGGCATTTTGGTTGGATTTCAAATAGCTCCAGTGCTTTGGATTGTTGAGAGCCTATGAGGTGTGCCGATGTGTAGATAAAGCAATCTCACTGACCATGGCAGGTAGAGGACGATTTCAAATAAGCAGAACCCATGAGTCGCTCCCTTCACGTCCTCTCCCTGACTGTCTACATCCCATTGAATGGGGAGCAGTGAAGACTTTTATCTTTGTTAAGTGCCCTGATGCCAATCTTTTCTCTTGGTCTCCCCATCACAGCTTGAGGTCAACCCACCACTATTCTCTTAGCTCACTGAACTGAAATAGCCTCTAAGCTGGTCCCTCACGTCTTTCCTGGTGCCCTCAAATCTGTTCTTCACCCTACAAACAGAGACCTTCTTCTGAAACAAAAGTGTCATCAGGGTTTCCTGGTGGTCCAGTGGGTAAGGACACCGCCTTGCAGTGCAAGGGTGCTGGTTCGATCCCTGCCTGGGAAGATCCCACATGCAGCTGAACTGTTCCTGGCCCCAGTCCCTTGTCTTGCTGGGAAATATCAGGTGTGTCCAGGAACAGGTGAGTGTGGCAGGCCCTGGAGACAGGAGTTCCTCAAGCAACGGGTCCTCTGAGGAGGAAGCCTGGGATCCCACATATCCCTCTGGGGGGAGAAAGGGCCCGGCTTTGTATTAAAAGTAAAGATTCTGAAGGGAAGCACACCAGGAGCCTGAGGCCAGTGCTGCCCTTCCTCGCTGAGCATCTTTACCAGAGTACTTAACCTCTCTCAACCTCAGATTCACCATCTTGAAAACCATTATAATAACTTCATTAACTCCTAAGGGCATCTATGAGGATCACACGGGATACTGCTTTGGCATCCAAAATGCGGTCCACGGACACAGCACCAGCATCACCCAGTGGCGAACCAGCAGCGCAGAACCTCTGGGCCCACCCCAGCCTTCCTCTCAGACTCTGCCTTCCACAGGATCTCAGACACACTGGCAAATGCATGGCACGAGTTCAAGCAAGCACGCAGTAGATGCTATTTTTACCTACTGGGCTTCTCTTACCTCCATCTTATTTTTAATTGGTTGTGCTTGTTCCAAAGTGAGTTGGGTAGGACCCCTGAGTAAAGCCGTGCAAAGGGGGCATTTTGGTTGGATTTCAAATAGCTCCAGTGCTTTGGATTGTTGAGAGCCTATGAGGTGTGCCGATGTGTAGATAAAGCAATCTCACTGACCATGGCAGGTAGAGGACGATTTCAAATAAGCAGAACCCATGAGTCGCTCCCTTCACGTCCTCTCCCTGACTGTCTACATCCCATTGAATGGGGAGCAGTGAAGACTTTTATCTTTGTTAAGTGCCCTGATGCCAATCTTTTCTCTTGGTCTCCCCATCACAGCTTGAGGTCAACCCACCACTATTCTCTTAGCTCACTGAACTGAAATAGCCTCTAAGCTGGTCCCTCACGTCTTTCCTGGTGCCCTCAAATCTGTTCTTCACCCTACAAACAGAGACCTTCTTCTGAAACAAAAGTGTCATCAGGGTTTCCCTGGTGGTCCAGTGGGTAAGGACACCGCCTTGCAGTGCAAGGGGTGCTGGTTCGATCCCTTGCCTGGGAAGATCCCACATGCCGCGGAGCGGCTGAACCAATGTGTCCAATTACTGAGCCAGAGCTCTGCAGCGACAGAGGCCACTGTGATGGGAGGCCCCCACACACCAAAGAACAAAAGATGGATGATGAAAGACCAATAGAAGTGGTCAAAAAACAAAAAGTGTTATCAGGTGTATTCTCTGTTTAAAATTCTTCTGAGCTTCCCATTACCATTAGGATAAAGAATAAAAATCTTCAGGATGATCTGGAAGGTCCTGCATGACTGGGGAAAGATCTGCCTGGACAATCTAATTTTGAGGCTCCTGCCCCAGCTCACCCCTCACTCTAGCCAGTCTTCCTTCAGTCCTAGACATTGGCAAAGCTCTTCCTGCCTCAGGGCCTTGGTGTATGCATTGTCTCTGCCTAGAAGTCACTTTCCACCTTGAATTCATCAGTGTGTGTGTGTGTGTGTGTGTGTGTGTGTGTGTGTGCGCGCGCACGCGCGTGCTCAGTCATGGCTGACTCTTTGTGACCCATGGACTGTAGCCCACCAGACTCCTCTGTCTATGGGATTCTCCAGGCAAGAATACTGGAGTGGCTGGCCATTTCCTCCTCCAGGGGATCTCTCAGCACCTTATCTGTTTTATGATCATAGGGAAAATTTATGTGAATTGTAGCCGTCACAAGTTGCAATGAAATATCTATTCATTTAATTAATGTCAACCAGTCTGTAAACTCCCAAAGGCACAGGTGATGTGTGTTTTGCTCAGACGAGGTTGAATTTCCTTTTTTTGCGGGGCGGGGGCGTGGGTCGGGTTGGGAGGGAAGGGTGCGGGCAGGCCACTTCTATTGGTCTTTCATTTCTCTGTTTTCATCCGTCTTTGTTCTTTGGCTCCTGCGGGCCTCCCATCGCGGTGGCCTCTGTTGTCGCAGAGCGCCAGCTCTGGGCGCATGCGCTCCAGAGCTCCGGCTCGGTGATTGAACACATCAGTCCAGCCGCTCCACGGCACGTGGGATCTTCCCAGGCCAGGGCTCGAGGCACGTGGGATCTTCCCAGGCCAGGGCTCGAACCGGCGCCCCTTGCACTGCAAGGCCGTGTCCTTACCCACTGGACCACCAGGGGAAGCCCGAGGTTGAATTTCCAATGCCTGCAACAAGGCTCAGGGCTCCCTTAAGCTCTCGGTGATTTGTTTAGTGAATGAATTACAGAAATGATTTGGGACAAATGACATTGGAGAGATCAAAGAAAATCATCAAGACACAGAAAGGAAGTCTGATGATGGGTGATCAGGTGTATTCTCTGTTTAAAATTCTTCTGAGCTTCCCATTACCATTAGGATAAAGAATAAAAATCTTCAGGATGATCTGGAAGGTCCTGCATGACTGGGGAAAGATCTGCCTGGACAATCTAATTTTGAGGCTCCTGCCCCAGCTCACCCCTCACTCTAGCCAGTCTTCCTTCAGTCCTAGACATTGGCAAAGCTCTTCCTGCCTCAGGGCCTTGGTGTATGCATTGTCTCTGCCTAGAAGTCACTTTCCACCTTGAATTCATCAGTGTGTGTGTGTGTGTGTGTGTGTGTGTGTGTGCGCGCGCACGCGCGTGCTCAGTCATGGCTGACTCTTTGTGACCCATGGACTGTAGCCCACCAGACTCCTCTGTCTATGGGATTCTCCAGGCAAGAATACTGGAGTGGCTGGCCATTTCCTCCTCCAGGGGATCTCTCAGCACCTTATCTGTTTTATGATCATAGGGAAAATTTATGTGAATTGTAGCCGTCACAAGTTGCAATGAAATATCTATTCATTTAATTAATGTCAACCAGTCTGTAAACTCCCAAAGGCACAGGTGATGTGTGTTTTGCTCAGACGAGGTTGAATTTCCTTTTTTTGCGGGGAGGGGGCGTGGGTCGGGTTGGGAGGGAGGGGGATGGGTGGGCCACTTCTATTGGTCTTTCATTTCTCTGTTTTCATCCGTCTTTGTTCTTTGGCTCCTGCGGGCCTCCCATCGCGGTGGCCTCTGTTGTCGCAGAGCGCCAGCTCTGGGCGCATGCGCTCCAGAGCTCCGGCTCGGTGATTGAACACATCAGTCCAGCCGCTCCACGGCACGTGGGATCTTCCCAGGCCAGGGCTCGAGGCACGTGGGATCTTCCCAGGCCAGGGCTCGAACCGGCGCCCCTTGCACTGCAAGGCCGTGTCCTTACCCACTGGACCACCAGGGGAAGCCCGAGGTTGAATTTCCAATGCCTGCAACAAGGCTCAGGGCTCCCTTAAGCTCTCGGTGATTTGTTTAGTGAATGAATTACAGAAATGATTTGGGACAAATGACATTGGAGAGATCAAAGAAAATCATCAAGACACAGAAAGGAAGTCTGATGATGGGTGATCATTGCCCTTAGCATCACTCTGAAGTGGATCAGAGCGATCCCCTTCACCCTGGAAAGCTTAGCAGATCTCAGTCCAAGCTGAGTATGAGAGTCACTCAAGGAATTCCTTTAAGATACCATTGCCAGGGGCCTCTGTTTCAGACTTTCTCATGTCTCAGGTATGAGCAGCTTAGAACCAGTGCTGTTGTTGTTGTCGTTGTTGTTTAAACCAGCTTTCCATGTTTCTAATATGTCATTGTTGTTTAGTCACTATCTGTCTGGCTCAATCCCATGGACTGGAGCCCACCAGGCTCCTCTATATATGGGACTTTCCAGACAAGAATACTGGAGTGGGTTGCAATTTCCCTCTCCAGGGGATCCTCCCAACCCAGGGATCTAACCCTCACCTCCTACATTGGCCGGTAGTTTCTTTGCCACTGAGCCACTAAGGAAGCCCTATTATGTAGTCTTGGTTAAAAACTACTGATCTAACAAGAGACAGGATCCGCTCGAGGTCAAAGGGCTATTTGGTTAGGACTTAAATCTAAGTCACCTAATCCCAGACTTTGAACTCACTTGGCAACCTAAGAGAACTAGGATTAAACTAGGATTGTTTTGCCTAAACCAAGTAAAATTGAATAAAGATAGGAAAGGAACACTTATTAATTAAGAGAGTTCTTTGGAAGCCCTGGAAAAGCATAACCTTCATGGCTGAGCAATGAGGCATCTGAGACCTATGAAGACATTTCTGAAAATATATCCCAAACGACACCCTTATCTATACAACTCCTTTTGCTTGGTTTATCCCACTTTGTATAAATAAAGGAGTATTTTCTTTCCTTTCCAGTATTTTGAGAAGGTGTTCTAGACTACTGTTATGGAGCTCAGCAACTGTTCTAGATCCTGAGATCCCCAGAGGAAATCCCACAGTGACTGAGAGTTTTGTATGTCCAGCTTTATTAATAGAATTGGATATAAAAATACTCATTGATCTAAGAAAAGGTTCTCTATAGGAAATATCTAAGTTATGGAGAGATCAAAGAAAATCATCAAGACACAGAAAGGAAGTCTGATGATGGGTGATCATTGCCCTTAGCATCACTCTGAAGTGGATCAGAGCGATCCCCTTCACCCTGGAAAGCTTAGCAGATCTCAGTCCAAGCTGAGTATGAGAGTCACTCAAGGAATTCCTTTAAGATACCATTGCCAGGGGCCTCTGTTTCAGACTTTCTCATGTCTCAGGTATGAGCAGCTTAGAACCAGTGCTGTTGTTGTTGTCGTTGTTGTTTAAACCAGCTTTCCATGTTTCTAATATGTCATTGTTGTTTAGTCACTATCTGTCTGGCTCAATCCCATGGACTGGAGCCCACCAGGCTCCTCTATATATGGGACTTTCCAGACAAGAATACTGGAGTGGGTTGCAATTTCCCTCTCCAGGGGATCCTCCCAACCCAGGGATCTAACCCTCACCTCCTACATTGGCCGGTAGTTTCTTTGCCACTGAGCCACTAAGGAAGCCCTATTATGTAGTCTTGGTTAAAAACTACTGATCTAACAAGAGACAGGATCCGCTCGAGGTCAAAGGGCTATTTGGTTAGGACTTAAATCTAAGTCACCTAATCCCAGACTTTGAACTCACTTGGCAACCTAAGAGAACTAGGATTAAACTAGGATTGTTTTGCCTAAACCAAGTAAAATTGAATAAAGATAGGAAAGGAACACTTATTAATTAAGAGAGTTCTTTGGAAGCCCTGGAAAAGCATAACCTTCATGGCTGAGCAATGAGGCATCTGAGACCTATGAAGACATTTCTGAAAATATATCCCAAACGACACCCTTATCTATACAACTCCTTTTGCTTGGTTTATCCCACTTTGTATAAATAAAGGAGTATTTTCTTTCCTTTCCAGTATTTTGAGAAGGTGTTCTAGACTACTGTTATGGAGCTCAGCAACTGTTCTAGATCCCCTGAGATCCCCAGAGGAAATCCCACAGTGACTGAGAGTTTTGTATGTCCAGCTTTATTAATAGAATTGGATATAAAAATACTCATTGATCTAAGAAAAGGCTCTATAGGCTAACTAATATGGCAACAACTGCATCAATCAAGTCAAGACCCTATGTTTGTATATTTTTATAAGACTATCAAGTAATAGAAATGGGGGAAAAAAAAGAATGTCCTGCTATTTAACAGTTATGATGCATCATGAAAGAAGAAACTTTCAAGTCATAGTGCAAGTTTGGGAGTCCCTTATCTGATCCCAATTGACTTCCTACTGGATATGAGGTGCATGGGGGTCCCATCAACCCAGGATCAAGGGATCGTGCCAAAAAACATACAGGTCTTCACTGACGTTCTTCCCTGTTCAAACTGCTTACAGCAGCATTCTTAAGCCCCCTCCCCCAACCAAGAAAAGAATGTTTGAAAGTCCTGAGTCTTCTAATTGAGCCAAAGTGGCTTTTATCAAAGTGAGCAAAAGGGCAAAAAATGCCAAAGGGGGGAAAGAAACAACAGGAGAGAATATGAAAAGAAGAGTCTGAGCACTCAACTATAATTATGCTTCACCTAGGCTTGAGGCAAGGGGAGGTATCTACTAATAATTCAGACTGCCCAGACTGTCTGCTTCAAAGGAACCTGTGTGTACATACTTCGTCCTGCCCCAAAGAGAAAGAGACACAGCAGCAGGTGACTTGGTGCAATCAGTTGCTCAGCATCACCCAACTCAGGCTAGAAGGCTATCTACATTCTGGACTCACATGATAGATCCAGAAAATCCCCCAAGTTAGTTTGGATCAAAGGAAGATTGGGAAAGAATGCATCTGAAGAATCAGAGCCAGGAAGATTGGAAATGTCCAGCCATCCCCATGGTTATTCATTTCCTCCACTGCTATCACTTGTCTGTCTCAGATGGCTTCCCTTAAATGTCATCATCTTCTGTCACATCATCTCCACATGAGGGACAGCCTTCAGGTCGTTTGAGACGCATGGAACCCAACCTCCCTCAAATAGACCTGTGCCCGCCTCTAACAAGGCAGCCCCGTCACACTCAGGCTTGTGTTCTGCAGCCAGCAAACCCTGCTTTGTGAGAGACAGAGGCTCTGAATACATGGGCACATTGTATATACGTCAATTCTAGAAGCGTGGAGTGAGTGACTTGACCTACTGCAGCAGTTAGTAAGCTCTTTTCTCTGTTCTTCCTTTGCATATCCACTGTCTTTGGGCTAACTCAACTCAGGTTCTTTGCTCCTTAACTCCTCCAAACTACGCTTCTCCAAGTCCAGGTGGGGCTGTACTTCTCGTTGACCCATCTTGCATTGAGTATAAATCTCCATTCATCAAGATCTTACTTGCCTGGTAAAATTGTTCCTTCTCTCTTTTGCTTTCTGCTCACACACTTGCACTCCCTTTTAGCTACTTTCAGGTCACTAGGACAAGAATTTTGGTTACCTATTCATCGTACCCAGTGTTGAACATACATGCTTAGAAGCACTCCTGAGAGTCTGCTCATTCTGTCACACCATGGAGTCTGCTCCTTTCAACAACGGAACCTGGACATCTACTCCACACCTCTACTCAGCCATCCTCACCCCAGGTCTCTGAATGGCAAGCTCACAAGAGTAAAAGGGACCTCAGAGACTATTTACTTCCACCTGATACCCAATCCAGGCATCCTCTGCAGCACATGTGACTGCCAGTCAGATGGCTGATCTATCAGCTGACTGATATAGACTGGATAGACTGACTGTTCAGAAGAGGAGGCAGGGCACAAGATGTCTGTTGCCCTAACAGAGCACAGACAGACTCTAAAAATGGACCTGGAGCACATCTTTTCTTCCTTTACAACAAAAGAGTTTCTGTTCAAGGTCATATTTACGAAGGCCTGGTCTACAGATCTTCATAAGTAACAAAGGATTTTACAAATGTACCCATAACCGAACCATTCTTTCAAAGTTCACAAGAAAGCCAGTGCATCCGGGACAAGTCCACATTTACTCATTAAGCCCCAGCGTTGGTCCTCCTAACTCCCACCTAATTTCTGACTAGGTGATCAGGAGCCTGCCCCTGCCAAAGCCTGAGGAGTGGTATATTTCCTGGGCAGCGTGGCTCTGGTTTCCAATGCCATCCCCCTCATGCTATCAGCCCCGCTCATCCCCTCTGAGAAGAGTCACCTGGAGCAGCTTCTGCTGGAGGATGGTGATGTCTCGGGGATCTGTGCGGTTGTCAGTACGGGCCTTGAGAGGGCGGTGGATGCAGCACATGGTGAAGCAGATCATATAGAGCACGTACAAGGCCCCCAGGATGTAGAAGTAAGGCTGCCCGTACTTCCTCCATTTGAAGCTCACCAGCTGCTTCACGGGGGTCTGCTCCAGGATCTGACGAGCCTGCCATGGGAGAAGAGGGCAGCTGGGGATGACCCACACAGTGAGGAGCAGCACCGGGTTCCCCACAGACAGCCAGAGTCATGATCTGCACAGGTATCATTCATTCAGTTCATCTTTTCATTCATTTCTTTTATAGATGACTGGTCAGTTTCCGCTGTATGCTGGGCCTCATGCTAGAGTTGCAGATAAACTATGACAAAAATAAATACCAGGACCTCCTAGCACCACGGAGGCTTTGAAGGGTGAGCCATAGATGGTTGAGATGGTTGAGTAAACAGAGAGTTAGGCAAGGTCATTCATCAGGCAGCAGAAGTTGTCAAAGCAGGAAGGGGTAAGAAGACATTGGCAGATGAGGTATGGTTGGGGATATGGCAGAATCTGTTGGAGGGGGCAGGGGATATCCTGGATGAAGCAGCTAAGTGTCAGATCATGGTACCTCATGAATGCCACCCTAAGGAGCTGGATTTTGTTTTCTGAATGCAATGGAAAGCAATTGGAAGGTTCAAGCAAGGAGGTCGTCATATTTGCTCTTACAAGTATTATGGACATGAGAGGAGCAACAGAGGACTCAGAGATTGGGGCATGGCCAGAATCAAAGCCAGGTGGGTTCCAGATCTAAGGAGCCAATAAGATATTAAAGATGCTTCTGAAAGAGGCTGATGGATGACACGATGCATCGAAGAAAGAGTACCTTCTCCATTGAGCCTAGAGGGAAGGAGAGAGGCAGAGGGTGGTTTTCAGACTTGCTGGGCAGGACAAGGCAGGAAGCTGAAGGAGATCCAACCAGACAGCCTCTATTTTCATCATAATGAACAAATCTAGGTCACTTGAAGGTGAATGGGCTTCCAATTCCTAAGAAATCCTGCTCTGAGGAAGTTCATACCAACCAGCCACTTTGTCCATCAGATTCTCTGGTCAACTAGATCCTCTGTTCATTAGTGCCAGCAATCATCTGAGCTTTGTGGCTCCAGAGGGTTCCCAGGAAACTGTCGGGGCTTCCCTGGTGGCTCAGTGGTAAAGAATCTGCCTGCAGTGCAGGAAACTCCAGAGCTGCAGGTTCGATCTCTGGGTCGGGAGAATGCCTGGAGGAGGAAATGGCAACCCACTCCAGTATTCTTGCCTGAAGAATCCCATGGACAGAGGAGCCTGCTGGGCTGCAGTCCATGGGGTTGCAAAGTGTCAGACACGACTGAAATGATGAAGTACAACAAAGGACATTTTGGGGTGGTAGATAAACAATAGGAACTGTATTTTGCCACTGTCTTGGAGGTTCCAAAAAACACCAGCATTTTCTTCTCTCTATAGATCTTCAACACACTTTCCTTTCCCTCATATTACCCAATCCAGTACTGTCTGAATGACCCATGCATTTTTCTCTCTGGAAAGCTCTCTTTTCCCTCATCTCCCTGGTGATTCCCAATTCCTCCTAGAAGCCCCAGCTCAAACACATCCCCTGTGGTATCTTCTCTGGTCCGTCCAAGCCAATGTAAACCAACCTCCATTCTGCTGCCACGGTTCATAGTACAGACCCTCATGATGGTTTACCCTGTGCTCTTGCTACAGTTGCTGAAACCAGGTATGGGAAATTGACAAAACTGGCTGAAAGGAACTGCTTTTTAATTGATTTCTGTATTTTCAGTTCCTGGTACAGTATTTGGGACACAGCATGAAGCTCAATACGTTGAATAAATGGATAAATGAATGAATGAATGAATGAGAGGAAGCACCTTCTATTTGGAGAGCTCCTCATATGCAATATTAGTATGAGAAAGGTAAGCAGAAGGGACCAGAGCTAAGCAGAGAGAGAGGAGTTAGGGAAGGGGTGTTGATGGGCATTTTCTCCCAAAGGTCCTAGCAGTCTGTGTGCAGCCCCGTCTATTCCAGAAATGTATCTGGAACCCAGGATCTTGGTAAATCCAGCAGGCTCTACGAACAAATCTACGTCACTTGAAGGTGAATGGGCTTCCAATTCCTAAGAAATCCTGCTCTGAGGAAGTTCATACCAACCAGCCACTTTGTCCATCAGATTCTCTGGTCAACTAGATCCTCTGTTCATTAGTGCCAGCAATCATCTGAGCTTTGTGGCTCCAGAGGGTTCCCAGGAAACTGTCGGGGCTTCCTGGTGGCTAAGTGGTAAAGAATCTGCCTGCAGTGCAGGAAACTCCAGAGCTGCAGGTTCGATCTCTGGGTCGGGAGAATGCCTGGAGGAGGAAATGGCAACCCACTCCAGTATTCTTGCCTGAAGAATCCCATGGACAGAGGAGCCTGCTGGGCTGCAGTCCATGGGGTTGCAAAGTGTCAGACACGACTGAAATGATGAAGTACAACAAAGGACATTTTGGGGTGGTAGATAAACAATAGGAACTGTATTTTGCCACTGTCTTGGAGGTTCCAAAAAACACCAGCATTTTCTTCTCTCTATAGATCTTCAACACACTTTCCTTTCCCTCATATTACCCAATCCAGTACTGTCTGAATGACCCATGCATTTTTCTCTCTCTGGAAAGCTCTCTTTTCCCTCATCTCCCTGGTGATTCCCAATTCCTCCTAGAAGCCCCAGCTCAAACACATCCCCTGTGGTATCTTCTCTGGTCCGTCCAAGCCAATGTAAACCAACCTCCATTCTGCTGCCACGGTTCATAGTACAGACCCTCATGATGGTTTACCCTGTGCTCTTGCTACAGTTGCTGAAACCAGGTATGGGAAATTGACAAAACTGGCTGAAAGGAACTGCTTTTTAATTGATTTCTGTATTTTCAGTTCCTGGTACAGTATTTGGGACACAGCATGAAGCTCAATACGTTGAATAAATGGATAAATGAATGAATGAATGAATGAGAGGAAGCACCTTCTATTTGGAGAGCTCCTCATATGCAATATTAGTATGAGAAAGGTAAGCAGAAGGGACCAGAGCTAAGCAGAGAGAGAGGAGTTAGGGAAGGGGTGTTGATGGGCATTTTCTCCCAAAGGTCCTAGCAGTCTGTGTGCAGCCCCGTCTATTCCAGAAATGTATCTGGAACCCAGGATCTTGGTAAATCCAGCAGGCTCTGCATGGACCCCCGACAGCCCCTAATCCTCCATGGCATCCATACCTCTCGTTTCTTGGAGGAGACCACAAGCTCTAGAAAGGACACGTCCTCTCCCCAGGAGTCAATCTCCGTGAGGTCGTAGAGGGTGGAGGTCAGCGGCCCGCACGTCCATTGGATGTGCTTCCGCTTCTGCATCAAGTGCTGGAACATCTGTGCAGAGCCGGAGGTGAGTGAGGGGCCAGCACACAAGGAACAGGTCAAGGGCAATAGCATGCTTGCTTACTCCTTAGATCTGATAGACAGTGGGAAAGTGACACATCTATGTTGATCTGAACCTTTCAATTTGGGGCTATCTTTCCTTTACACAAACCCTATAAACATCTGAAAGGTGAGACAAGGCAAGAGAGGAGAACTCTAGGTTACCATAGCTGATATTCTATGGAAGACTCTCTAATCCTCCTGAGTCGGAAACTCCTGAGGCTGAGGATTTTCATGATGGAGATGGAGGTAAGGGACCACCACCCTTTCGGAGAGTTTGGGAAGAAAGACCCCATAGGGTTGGGGGAGGGTCCCTCACCACGATGTTGCCCTCCACTCCGGCCAGCTTGAAGGGCGTGAGACCCTGGTGATTGACCATGAGGTCCAGGGACTGCCGGTGGTCCCCGCGCCCATCGTAGGACAGCAGCAGGTTGTACATCTGGCAGGCAAAGGTTTTGTTGGGCTGCAGGACGAGGATGTGCAACACTGTGTTTCCTGGGGGCGGACACGGGTGTCACGTGACCCCTGGGACCAGAGGCCCTGATGGTCCCCACGACTCCCCCGGGGGGGGGCTGAGGGTGGTCCAAGCCCCTCCCCTCACGCCCCCAGCCGCCCAGCTCCCCCTCCAGCCGGGCTCTTACCCAGGGAGTCCTGGGCCCGGATGTCAGCACCGTGCTCAATGAGCAGCCTCACGATCTCCTCGCTGCCCATGCAGGCCGCAAAGGACAGAGGGTGCTCCCCTGGGAAGGCAGGGGCCCGGGCGTGAGATGCAGGCTGGGATGGGCAGTGTCCCCAGGCCACCGCCTCTCCCTCCCCACGTCTCCGCTCTGGGCCCGGGGACAGCCGTCAGCACGACCAGAGCTGGTGCCGAGGGCCCTGGGGTCGGGGGTGGCTCAGCCCCATAAGGGCAAGCTCCCCTGGCACCGAGCCTCCTGAGCCCGCCCTCGCTTGGCTCGTGCCCTCCTCCCCATCCTCCCAGCCCCGGTCCTGGCTCTCACCAAAGTAGATGAGGTTGTGCGGACTGAGGCGGAAGGCTGAGCCCACGGCCCTTGCAGAGACGCTGGCCCCGTGGGCGAGCAGGGCTCTCACCAGGTTCACGTTCCGGTTCATGACGGCTATGTGCAGGGCCGTCTGACCTGGACCAGAGAGCCCGCGTTCAGGGGGCCTGTCCCCAGCTCTCTCGGAGCGCAGCATCCCCCTGGCTTCCAGGAGACCGCGGACAGATCCTTGCATGCATTCCCACCCTTGACTCAGCAGCGTGCGGCGACGCTGAGCTCAGGACGTCCCTCAGGCAGTTCCCCTAGCTGTGCCCATCTCTCCACACTGGGGTCGGCATGTAAGGGTAATCACTCTAGCGCTGCTCTGAAAGAAAGAGAGTTCTGTCCCCCAGGGAACATGAAAGCAGTTGAAGGGAAACAATGAATGGCTCAGGAGGCTCACAGACGCTCGAAGTCAAGACCAGACCTCTGCCTTCCTCCCACCTTCCTGGACCGCCATCACCCTACCCCAGACCCATCCTCAGAGGCTCACCTAACAGATGACTTCAGTCCCGCCCCTACCTGGGTCCACCCGGGAAAACCCTGGCGGCGCCTCACCTACAAATGGCTCACAGATGGCAGGCTCCTTGGCCAGCTCCGGGCAGCCTCCAACAGCACCATGGCGGCCTCCAGGTTGTCATAAAGGGCGGCCACGTGCAGCGCCGTCTCCCCACGGCTCCTGGAGCAGAGGAGACGGATTGTCAAACACTCCCTAGAGCCAGTCCTGGGCCCGGATGTCAGGCAGGCGTGCCCGGATGCAGGCCGCAAAGGACAGAGGGTGCTCCCTGGGAAGGCAGGGGCCCGGGCGTGAGATGCAGGCTGGGATGGGCAGTGTCCCCAGGCCACCGCCTCTCCTCCCACGTCTCCGCTCTGGGCCCGGGACAGCCGTCAGCACGACCAGAGCTGGTGCCGAGGGCCCTGGGGTCGGGGGTGGCTCAGCCCCATAAGGGCAAGCTCCCCTGGCACCGAGCCTCCTGAGCCCGCCCTCGCTTGGCTCGTGCCCTCCTCCCCATCCTCCCAGCCCCGGTCCTGGCTCTCACCAAAGTAGATGAGGTTGTGCGGACTGAGGCGGAAGGCTGAGCCCACGGCCCTTGCAGAGACGCTGGCCCCGTGGGCGAGCAGGGCTCTCACCAGGTTCACGTTCCGGTTCATGACGGCTATGTGCAGGGCCGTCTGACCTGGACCAGAGAGCCCGCGTTCAGGGGGCCTGTCCCCAGCTCTCTCGGAGCGCAGCATCCCCCTGGCTTCCAGGAGACCGCGGACAGATCCTTGCATGCATTCCCACCCTTGACTCAGCAGCGTGCGGAGACGCTGAGCTCAGGACGTCCCTCAGGCAGTTCCCCTAGCTGTGCCCATCTCTCCACACTGGGGTCGGCATGTAAGGGTAATCACTCTAGCGCTGCTCTGAAAGAAAGAGAGTTCTGTCCCCCAGGGAACATGAAAGCAGTTGAAGGGAAACAATGAATGGCTCAGGAGGCTCACAGACGCTCGAAGTCAAGACCAGACCTCTGCCTTCCTCCCACCTTCCTGGACCGCCATCACCCTACCCCAGACCCATCCTCAGAGGCTCACCTAACAGATGACTTCAGTCCCGCCCCTACCTGGGTCCACCCGGGAAAACCCTGGCGGCGCCTCACCTACAAATGGCTCACAGATGGCAGGCTCCTTGGCCAGCTCCGGGGCAGCCTCCAACAGCACCATGGCGGCCTCCAGGTTGTCATAAAGGGCGGCCACGTGCAGCGCCGTCTCCCCCACGGCTCCTGGAGCAGAGGAGACGGGATTGTCAAACACTCCCTAGAGCCACACTCCACTGCCCCTCTGCCGAAACCCTCAGGGTGCCGGCGGGGCAGGGCCGGGGGCGTCTGCCCCATCTCCATCATGTCAAACTCACGATCCCACCTCGTTGCTGGAAGTCACAGGCTGGGTCCAGCAGAAGTTTCTTCAGGACACACAAGTCATTGTTCTTGGCTGCCCGAAGCAGAGGAGACTCTCGGATCCTGGCAGAGGATGGACAGGCGTCAGGAAGAGACAGAATGGCGAGAGGCAAAGCGCAGAGAGGACCAGAGATGGCGTCCGCCTGGACAAACAGTGGGCCACACAAAGCACGCAGTGACGCACTGCAGTGTTGTTTCCTGGACTCTGGCTGAGGGTCAGACGGGACAAGAGACTGGCTCAGGGTCCCCAAGGGGTCGTCTTGCAACCTCTTCCCACAGGTGATGTGTGTGTCTAGGGGCAGGGCGGTTCCTGGCTCCGCTGAATGAGGAGCAGACTGCCTGAGGGTGGAAGCCCCGGGACAAGGAATGGGTGGCCCTGGTCGAGTCAATCTACCTGAGTAAATGTTTCAGGAACTGGGGGTCCAGGGTAGGTGGAGGAAGGGGAATTTCTGTCTGGTTTCTTCCCCGCCCCCAGGCCTGCTGAATCAGCTCCCTTTAGCTGAAAGGAGCTGGAGAGACCAGAAGGGGGCTGAGAGACGGGCCAGCTATTAGGACTCAGAGATTTGAAAGCTGCTGGAGTTCTGACTGCTGGCGGGGTGGGGCTGAACGGAGGCACATTCCTGCTGCGGGGAGGGAGAGTTTAGAGACGGACTACAGAGGATCCATCCCTCCTAAGGTTACCCTGAGACTCAAGCGTCTGAAGGTGCCGTCTGTAGCCCAGCAAGAGGAAGGCTGCAGGCTTCTCGGAGCCTGTGCATCTCAGAGTGGGCCGGAGGAGCCCCGTGGAGATACACCTCCTGCAGTCCCTCTGCGGGTTAATCTTTGTCTCTCTCCTGCCTGGGTAAGCCAAACAAGAGATAAAGCGGAAGCTGGTTCCCGCTGGGCAAGTTGAGCTGGCTCTGAAGGTACACACAGGATGGCAGGTTGAGGGGATGGGAGAGGTGAAAGGCAGGTAAACAGATGGACGGGTGGTTCCTAGCCCCCACTTCCTCTCTTCCAGTGGTCCCCTGAGCCAGGGAAAAGAAGCTTTTTACCATAAGAATGAGCTCTTTAATCTCAAGGTAGGGCTCAGCTCCATCCCTTGGCGAAGCGCTCTCCAGAGGGTCCCGGCACAGTGGGGCCCAGCCTCTCGCCCATCTCACCCAGACCCTCCGGGCGAGTGCACCCAGCTCAGGGCCACCAGAGCCAGGACTGCAGAGTCCATCCCCTGTGCCAAGGGCTCTGCACACAGCCTCGTGCTCTGGCCTCTGACGGAGAAGTCACTGCCCACGAGTCCCGGGCTGTCCCCCCACCAAACACCCCAAAGCAGAAGCCTGTCTTCAGGAGAGGTCCCTGTCCCACTTAGTCTTCCAGGGTCTGGACCTCAGGGCTGCTTCATGAGAAGTTCTGTCCCGGGCGGGGGACACCCGTCCCCACCCACACTGCCCCAGGACCCCGCCCAGGCCTTGATCTCTGTCTTCTGAGGACCAGTATGACCCTGCGCACAGGAGACTCCGTAAACGCAGAAAGGCTTCGTGAGTCCCCACGGGGACTTCCCAGGGGCGCCTGGTTTCCCCAATCAGCTGGTCAGCTCCACGTGTCACACAGACCGGAGCTGTCCCCTGAAGCCATGTCATCGACCGTCATCCTCGTTAAGGATCCTTCCCTCCTTCTTCAACCAACGAGTGTCCTAAAACCAACAGGATCTCAGCTCTTTCCCCAGCACCTCGCTCCCCACGAGCCGGCACCTGTCTGCCCCACTCACCCTCGACACACAGGCTGGCTTCGTCTGGTCCCTTTGGGTCCCCGGCCCCACTCCTTCAACAGGCGAGAGCCCTGGCATCACCCCGCACCAGCCTTCCTGGGGCCCAAGGCCACACCCGCCCCCACCGCTGACATAGGAGCTGGGCAGTGAAGCAGGTGCACCAGCCCACCCCAGCGCCTGGCACTGACCTCGCGGCTGCTGGGGCAGGTAGGGCAGACAGAGCCAAGTGGGCAGAGGGTTTGAGGCTCAGGGAGAGGGGCAGCCTACCTCTTCTGCTGCAGCATGTAGGTCTTGTTCAGACACTGCTCCCAGTCTTGCTGTCCCCCTCGCCAGGAGGTCAGCAGTTTCTGGAGCTGGATCCAGGACCCCGTGGCCTTGGGCGGAGGAGCTCCCATGTCTTCTTTCAGGCACCAGCTGGTCACGGGAGGGCTGGGCTCAACCAGTGAGTTGGGCTCAGCAGCAGGTGAAGGGGAGGAAGCGGGCTGGAGCAGGACAGTTATCTTCAGGGGCCCCTGTGGAGGTATGTGGGGTGTAGGGCTGTGTGCACCTGCACAGAGGGGACTGAGGGCCCTGCCAGGAGCCAGAGGCTTTACCTGGAGGGGGAGGAGCTTTTTCAAGAGAAAGCCCCTGGGGCACACAGCCTAGCCTGCTCCAGAGCCAGGAGGGGGAGGGAGCTCGTTCCTATCAGTGAGCTAGGGCAGCTGAGACTAGGACAGGAGAGGGGTGGGGCCCAGGAATCTGGCCTGGGAGCCTGGGTAGAGCCCAAAGGTGGGTCCTACAAGCCAGGTGAGCAATCACCTCGGATGCAGGACAGGAAGAAGCATAGACCTCCAGCTCTGCAATCAGGCAGGTCTGGGTTTGACGCCAGGCTCTGGGTCTTTGCAGGTCAGTTAGTGAGCTTTCTGTGCCTCAGTCTTCTCATCTGTAACACTGGAGTAATACTTACCTGCTCTCACGGAAGAGCTTGTAAAGCCCAATCATAACTGCTCAAGGGCCAACCATCACTTCTTCTTCCAGAGGGGCTCAAAAGCCCCCAGAATTGCTTGTCTGAGCTGCAGTGGCCTCTGCTCTGCACCCTCCAGCCCCAGAGCCCAGCAGCCAGCAGGTTTCTTGGCTGCCCCTCCTCCTGGAGAAGCTCAGGGCCTCCTCTTCCCTTCCAGCTCCTCCCTTCCAGGCGGAGGAGACCCCAGAGAGCCCCGCCTATCCACAGAGGCTGAACAGCAGGGACCCAGCGGAAGTGGAGGAAATCGCAGGACTCCCTCCAGAAATGAGTCAACAGGAGGAGCATGAATAAAGATAAGACAGTGTTAAATTATTTTATGATATAACAATTTCCATTTTCCTTCCTGATTGTTTTCAAAGAGACCTATCCAGATAGTTCTGAGAGCTACAGGCTTACCTGGGCACAGGGTGAAGGTCCTCTACCTCCTGAGTGAGAAGATGGAGCAGGGAGATGTGCGTGCGACACCCCACGGCGGGTGGCAGAGCTGGAGGCGACTTGCGAAGTGGAACCTGAGGCTCAAATCGCCCGTCAGACCTCTCTGCTTCTTGGGAGCCTTCTGCCTGTAAAGATGAGAGGCTTGCGCGGAGATGGGCGGAGGGCCCTCCGCCTTGGGGGTCTTTGGGAGTACAGACCTCTCCCTTCCTTTGCCGTAAGAAAGAAAGAGCTTCTCTAGAGACTGAAGGATGGACAAAAACATCTTGAGAGAAGGATGAGAATGAAAAGGAAACTAAGTCAGGAAAGAAAGAGGAGGTGCCTGAGACGGGAGGAAGCACGGGCTTCCCCAGGGAGGGGGGAGACATCTCAACTACAATCGGCAGTCACCAATTACATTGCCAATGGCTGAAGGAGGGCATCTGCCGTCTGTCTCTGTGGAGAAGGACCCCCCCTTGTGCGGACAGCTGACGACCTTCAGCAGCCCCTGAGAGCTCAGGGTGGAGCAGGCATTCTGTGCTCCAGGGGGTCCGGTGGGGCAGGTCTTTAGATAGGTGAATGTGTTTAGGAACAGATTAATGGTTTCAATCCTTGCAGCTCCTCATACCTAGAAAAACACTACATCCCTTCATGGGGACATCAGATCCTTGCTTCTAACGAACCAAAAACCTTTTGTTATTGGTATTAAGCTCCCTCTTCCTCAAAATCTTATATATTGATTTTCCTTCTGCTGCCTCTTTGGAGCAGTCTCTCAGAGCTATCTGAGGTGCTCTCTTCCGGGCTACAGTCCTAATTGAGCCCCAAATAAAACACAACTCAGATGCCAGCTGGGTAGGGGGAGGGGTCACCTTGTGGGACATTTTTCTGCCTTGCTAGGGGGGTGGTGTAGGTCAGTGTGGGGCTTTAATGACCTCTGAAGCCTTGGGGCTTCCAGTCTAAGGAGATGCAGGGAGCGATAAGCGGAGGTGGGGGTGTAGATCTGCTGATAAACGGGACTTCAGAGCAAAGGAGCACTTGCCCAGGAATACTCAGCCCATAACGCCAGTCCTGGAGGGAGTGGGGGAGGGAGGGCCCGATCAGAGCTGCACGGGGCAAGTGCACAGGCTGGCCACCAAGGGCACGGTCCTCGGGTCCCAGGAGGAGGGGAGAGGGCTCTCGACCTCTAGGGTCTTCTCTTTGCACTTGGGAGTCCCTTGTCTGCACCGTTCTCGCCAGTGGTGGGGAGGAGAAGGAACAAGCTGCCCGAAGAGGACCAATCTGTCCCCTCACCCGACCTGGTAGACTGGAGATTTAGAAATGGCTTCCTAGCGTTTAGAGAGCCCTCTCCTCTTCTGTCCTCTGGCTTCTCTCTCCAGGCCTCCATCCCCTTTGTCAGGTTCCGTTCTCCCTTCTCTCATCCGTCTTCACCCTCCGTCAGCTTTCTGCAAGCAAACTCCCTGTCAGGTGGAAGCTGCTCTTGCATGACGGTGATGCTCCAGAGTCTCATGTGAGTAGATGAGAGATGGTCCAGGGCCCCTGACCTCACCTCTCATCCCACAGCCCCTGAGCCCCAAAGGCACCCACCAGACCTCTTATTCTGATGTGATAAGGAGGAAAGTGTTAGTTGCTTGGTTGTGTCTGACTCTTTGCGACCCCATAGACTGTAACCCACCAGGCTCCTCTGTCCGTGGAATTCTCCAGGCAAGAATACTGGAGGGGGTAGCCATTCCCTTCTCCAGGGGATATTCCCGAACCAAGGATCGAACCCAGGTCTCTCACATTGCAGGCAGATTCTTTGCCGTCTGAGCCATCAGAAAAACCCAAAAAGGAGGCTAACCTATAAATCTGGATGTCAATGTTTAGGTCATATGCTCCCATCCCACCTGCCCACACCCCAGTAGCGAAAGAATTTGAATACTCTCCTTTAACACACGAAGAGGAACTGCTTTTGGATGGTGGAATTACTTGCCATTTTTTTTTGTTTGTTTTTCATAATGTTTAAATATACTTTTGTAATAAGAAAAAGAACGTGAAGAGATTCTTGTTTCCTACAAAGACTTAGCTCCTTGGCGAAGGGCATTGGGCAGGTGGCTGGTGAGGGAATGGGGGCTGTGGTGGTCAGTGCCAGCCAGTTTGCTTGCTTTGCTCCAGCTGCTCCTGTAAGACAGGCCCCCTCCCACCCATCCTCCTTGTCCAAGCTCCCAGGGCTGGAGGTGGCTTCTCATGGGGCCCGAGGAGGGAGAGGGCTCTCGACCTCTAGGGTCTTCTCTTTGCACTTGGGAGTCCCTTGTCTGCACCGTTCGCCAGTGGTGGGAGGAGAAGGAACAAGCTGCCCGAAGAGGACCAATCTGTCCCCTCACCCGACCTGGTAGACTGGAGATTTAGAAATGGCTTCCTAGCGTTTAGAGAGCCCTCTCCTCTTCTGTCCTCTGGCTTCTCTCTCCAGGCCTCCATCCCCTTTGTCAGGTTCCGTTCTCCCTTCTCTCATCCGTCTTCACCCTCCGTCAGCTTTCTGCAAGCAAACTCCCTGTCAGGTGGAAGCTGCTCTTGCATGACGGTGATGCTCCAGAGTCTCATGTGAGTAGATGAGAGATGGTCCAGGGCCCCTGACCTCACCTCTCATCCCACAGCCCCTGAGCCCCAAAGGCACCCACCAGACCTCTTATTCTGATGTGATAAGGAGGAAAGTGTTAGTTGCTTGGTTGTGTCTGACTCTTTGCGACCCCATAGACTGTAACCCACCAGGCTCCTCTGTCCGTGGAATTCTCCAGGCAAGAATACTGGAGGGGGTAGCCATTCCCTTCTCCAGGGGATATTCCCGAACCAAGGATCGAACCCAGGTCTCTCACATTGCAGGCAGATTCTTTGCCGTCTGAGCCATCAGAAAAACCCAAAAAGGAGGCTAACCTATAAATCTGGATGTCAATGTTTAGGTCATATGCTCCCATCCCACCTGCCCACACCCCAGTAGCGAAAGAATTTGAATACTCTCCTTTAACACACGAAGAGGAACTGCTTTTGGATGGTGGAATTACTTGCCATTTTTTTTTGTTTGTTTTTCATAATGTTTAAATATACTTTTGTAATAAGAAAAAGAACGTGAAGAGATTCTTGTTTCCTACAAAGACTTAGCTCCTTGGCGAAGGGCATTGGGCAGGTGGCTGGTGAGGGAATGGGGGCTGTGGTGGTCAGTGCCAGCCAGTTTGCTTGCTTTGCTCCAGCTGCTCCTGTAAGACAGGCCCCCTCCCACCCATCCTCCTTGTCCAAGCTCCCAGGGCTGGAGGTGGCTTCTCATTTAGCCAGGCATCCGGAGGCTCCTCCCCAAAATAGCCTGGAGGAGCTTCATGATTTCTTTCCATTCAAGCATCATTTCCTGGACCTGCAGGTCAAGGAGTGCAGGGGAGGGGTGAACAGGGTCACCGCTGACTGACGCGGACCACTCCCATGAGCAAGCGAGCTCCCCGTAAGCCTGTTTACTAGCAGGGCGGCACCCGTGAGCAGGAGGCTCCACCAGCCATGCCACGTCCACAGCGGATCCCGCTTCAGGGAGGGCATGCATTTCCGGGCACGTCTCGCCCCTGCATTTGATGGGTCCTTCAGGTGTGGGTGTGTGGATGCCAGGAGCGGTGCGAGCTGGGGGTCCGGGCACCCACTCCTGTCGCTCATGGCCTCTATCCGTCTCTGGTTTGCCAGAGCAGGGCTTCATCCTGTCTCCCCAGGCCTCCGCTCCGGGAAGCAGATGCCAGGTAGCCGCAGCCCATTCCTGCCAACAGGTCTGCGCTCACCAGGGTCGCAGGCAGGGCCGGTCCTGGGACAGGAAGGCAGATGTCTTTGAGATCCATTCCTTGGAATCCTTGCCTCTGCCACACTGGATTTTCTGTGAAGACTCTACTCCGTCCCACCTTTACAGACTGAGTTTAGACAAGGAGCCTTTAGCAGCTTTGCCTCCAGGTCTGAGTACAGGAGGAGGTAAAGTCAGTGAGGTCAGGGTTTGGTCTGCTGGTACAAGAGGGCAGAGCTAGGGCAGAGGGCGACCAGGGGAGGAGGAAGAGTGAGAGAGAGGGTGCACGTGGGTCCAGAGCACTCTGCTCGCTGACTCGCTCACACCCAGAGCAGGGACCTCCCCTCCTCCACTTGCATCCTGCCCCGCCCTCAGTTTTGATCACCGGCCCAGGATGTGAAGATCCTCATTTCGACATGAGTCTGGGCCTCAGCTTATGCGAGTCACTTTCCTCTGAGAAAGGCCACACAGAAGAGTGGGTGGGAAGGTGGGACATTTAGATTCTGAAGAATCAGCCCAGAGCCCTGCTCTGCACCTTGTTATCTATGTGACTTTCGGTGGGGAAATCATTTCTGTTGTGCACCTCAGTTTCCTCCTCTACATAATGGGCATGGCGATACCATGACTTTGAGGTCTGGTTGCCACGTGGATTTCATGATAGACAGGCCGTGTGAGGACTGCAGACTCTCAGGTCACTGCTGCGGTCCTCCTGGAAGCCTCTGCTGTCCCCCGCTGACCCCTCTCACGCTCCTGCCTGCCAATGGAACTCTCCAGTGAGAAGGGATGGGGCTGAGCCCACGGCTGTGACGTCACAGAGCTCGTGACGTCAGCGATCCTCTGGAAGGGATAGAAGGACACGGTGCTGGGCAGGAGTGAGGGCTGGGATAACAGGCCAGGGGAGGGGCGGGGGTGAGCCAGCTGGGCCTGGGGTCAAGGGAAGATCGACGGCGGCGGCCGGGCAGGCCCATGCGTTCCCTGGGCTCCCAGCTCTGCAGGGCAGCATTCCTGGCCACCATCCTGCTGCTGCTGAGAGTCAAGGGGATGAAGCCCCAGAAAGGGAGCCCAGGCCTGGAGGAAAGGAGTCAGAAAGAGAAGATCCCCTCTGCAGGTAGCGGGGGCGGGGGATGATGCCAGCGCCGGAGACCAGAGCTCTTCGGAGCCAGGTCACTCGGCAGGCTGCCGGGAAAGCAGAGACAGGCCTGGGTCACAGGCCCCAGGCCTGGCTATCCTCCTGCAGGGTGCGTGTCTTGTAAAGGGTCTCGAGCTGTGCCAGGGCCATGCTCAGGGTTTGCTCCAGTGACAGGAAGAGCTTGGGCACAAGAGGGCAGAGCTAGGGCAGAGGGCGACCAGGGGAGGAGGAAGAGTGAGAGAGAGGGTGCACGTGGGTCCAGAGCACTCTGCTCGCTGACTCGCTCACACCCAGAGCAGGGACCTCCCCTCCTCCACTTGCATCCTGCCCCCCTCAGTTTTGATCACCGGCCCAGGATGTGAAGATCCTCATTTCGACATGAGTCTGGGCCTCAGCTTATGCGAGTCACTTTCCTCTGAGAAAGGCCACACAGAAGAGTGGGTGGGAAGGTGGGACATTTAGATTCTGAAGAATCAGCCCAGAGCCCTGCTCTGCACCTTGTTATCTATGTGACTTTCGGTGGGGAAATCATTTCTGTTGTGCACCTCAGTTTCCTCCTCTACATAATGGGCATGGCGATACCATGACTTTGAGGTCTGGTTGCCACGTGGATTTCATGATAGACAGGCCGTGTGAGGACTGCAGACTCTCAGGTCACTGCTGCGGTCCTCCTGGAAGCCTCTGCTGTCCCCCGCTGACCCCTCTCACGCTCCTGCCTGCCAATGGAACTCTCCAGTGAGAAGGGATGGGGCTGAGCCCACGGCTGTGACGTCACAGAGCTCGTGACGTCAGCGATCCTCTGGAAGGGATAGAAGGACACGGTGCTGGGCAGGAGTGAGGGCTGGGATAACAGGCCAGGGGAGGGGCGGGGGTGAGCCAGCTGGGCCTGGGGTCAAGGGAAGATCGACGGCGGCGGCCGGGCAGGCCCATGCGTTCCCTGGGCTCCCAGCTCTGCAGGGCAGCATTCCTGGCCACCATCCTGCTGCTGCTGAGAGTCAAGGGGATGAAGCCCCAGAAAGGGAGCCCAGGCCTGGAGGAAAGGAGTCAGAAAGAGAAGATCCCCTCTGCAGGTAGCGGGGGCGGGGGATGATGCCAGCGCCGGAGACCAGAGCTCTTCGGAGCCAGGTCACTCGGCAGGCTGCCGGGAAAGCAGAGACAGGCCTGGGTCACAGGCCCCAGGCCTGGCTATCCTCCTGCAGGGTGCGTGTCTTGTAAAGGGTCTCGAGCTGTGCCAGGGCCATGCTCAGGGCATATGCCGGGGCTAGCTGACTTGCGTGGGGCATTTCCGTCTCCACAGGAAGTGGAGTGCATCCTTCTCTAAGATGGCCTTCACTCCCCAAATGGGCTCACGCTTTGGAGGAGGTCATTGGAGTGGGCACTGGCATGTGTGTGCCCTTGAGTGGGGGCCACGGCTGCACACAGACCAGAAGAGAGCCCCCCCACCGCCGCCACCAAAGACAGAGCGTCGCTTCTGCGCTCAAGGACGGGTGTGGGCCGACGGGCTCCCAGGTTCCCCGACTCCTTCGTGTCTCCAGGACAGTGCAGGGGCCGGTGAGCCTGAGGGAAGCCAGCCCCTCATCTGCCTGTCCCCTCCCTGCCGCCCCAGACCAGGATCACGAGGAGCTGGAAGAGGACTTCATGGCCTCCTCGGTGGGCGAGACGTGGCAGGTGGTGGACATGGCCCAGCAGGAGGACGCCCAGACCTCAGAGGTGGCGGCACTCCGTGACCACCTGTTTGACTTCGCCTTCTGCTTTAACCTGGCCAGCATCATGATTTTTTTATGAGGGACATCGAGGCAGAGGTGGTAGACTGGCTCCTGGATGAGGACCTGGACATCTACCTTCGCTTCATGATAGCTTACTGACCCTCTCCCGGCGGGGCTCTAGGGTGCTTCTCCCAAGAGACATAAACATGCAGCTTTCTGGCTCCTGCCAGCGACCCTCTCTCCGAGGATTCGGCGTCAAGAGACCCGTGCTGGCCTGTGAGTGAGGGGCCCACGGCCGCTGTCCACCTGCCTCCCCACGCTCTGCGGGAGCATTCCTGGCCACCATCCTGCTGCTGCTGAGAGTCAAGGGATGAAGCCCCAGAAAGGGAGCCCAGGCCTGGAGGAAAGGAGTCAGAAAGAGAAGATCCCTCTGCAGGTAGCGGGGCGGGGATGATGCCAGCGCGGAGACCAGAGCTCTTCGGAGCCAGGTCACTCGGCAGGCTGCCGGGAAAGCAGAGACAGGCCTGGGTCACAGGCCCCAGGCCTGGCTATCCTCCTGCAGGGTGCGTGTCTTGTAAAGGGTCTCGAGCTGTGCCAGGGCCATGCTCAGGGCATATGCCGGGGCTAGCTGACTTGCGTGGGGCATTTCCGTCTCCACAGGAAGTGGAGTGCATCCTTCTCTAAGATGGCCTTCACTCCCCAAATGGGCTCACGCTTTGGAGGAGGTCATTGGAGTGGGCACTGGCATGTGTGTGCCCTTGAGTGGGGGCCACGGCTGCACACAGACCAGAAGAGAGCCCCCCCACCGCCGCCACCAAAGACAGAGCGTCGCTTCTGCGCTCAAGGACGGGTGTGGGCCGACGGGCTCCCAGGTTCCCCGACTCCTTCGTGTCTCCAGGACAGTGCAGGGGCCGGTGAGCCTGAGGGAAGCCAGCCCCTCATCTGCCTGTCCCCTCCCTGCCGCCCCAGACCAGGATCACGAGGAGCTGGAAGAGGACTTCATGGCCTCCTCGGTGGGCGAGACGTGGCAGGTGGTGGACATGGCCCAGCAGGAGGACGCCCAGACCTCAGAGGTGGCGGCACTCCGTGACCACCTGTTTGACTTCGCCTTCTGCTTTAACCTGGCCAGCATCATGATTTTTTTATGAGGGACATCGAGGCAGAGGTGGTAGACTGGCTCCTGGATGAGGACCTGGACATCTACCTTCGCTTCATGATAGCTTACTGACCCTCTCCCGGCGGGGCTCTAGGGTGCTTCTCCCAAGAGACATAAACATGCAGCTTTCTGGCTCCTGCCAGCGACCCTCTCTCCGAGGATTCGGCGTCAGAGAGACCCCGTGCTGGCCTGTGAGTGAGGGGCCCACGGCCGCTGTCCACCTGCCTCCCCACGCTCTGAGCACCATCCCTCAGGGCCAAGACACCAGACCCCTGCCCTTCTCCGCCCCAGCCTCCCCTGGCTCTGTTCAGGACAATGGGCTAGGGGCAGGAGGCAGCAACAGGACATGTAATAACAACCTCCTCCTGAAAACAACTGGGGCAGCTTAATTTTGTCTTTCACCAGTGAGTTTTAATCGTGCTACCTTTGGCCCACCAACCTTCAGCTCAAGTATTGTTCATTTCTTTATCTCATGTCTATGGAACTCTGCTTGGCATTCCCTCCTCTTAGTTTTTCTGATTCCAGGCATCGGACATTGCAGGAAAGTGTTCTTAAGAGATAAGCGGACGCCAAGGCCAGCTTTTATTTTGGGAAGAGAAGGGCAGAGCTGTTGCCCTGATACAGGGATGGGGCACGGAGAGGCCGATAGGCCTGTACTGGTATCTCTGTGGGAGCTGGCTGCTCACCAGAGGTGGCAGTGGCTGGAGGGGCTCAGGGGGGCCCCGTGGGGACAGTGGAAGTGTCTGGCGAAGGCTGGGCTGTTGCTTAGGGGCCCGTGGACTCGCAGCGGGAGAGGGCTGTGAGTGTCCTGAGGATCCTGGGTGCTGGGGTCCCCACACATCACCTGGGGAGAAGGAGAGGTCCACACAGAGGGAGGAGAAGAGCAGGGCACCAAGATCAGCGGGACATGGCAAGCTGGGTGACCAGGTGGCGCCAAGGCACAGCAGACAAGGACGTGAACGGGAATGGCAATGCTCCAAGGGCCACAGGGAGAAAGGAAGATGCTTGCCATCTTCGGGTCATTTAATCTGGCAGTGGGCATCTGGGGAGGGCTGGTCACTGTGCCATCTCTAAGTGCCCTAGAGGCGGGTCTGTTTTAAGAACGCTAGGAGGGTCTCAAGTGTCCAGAGGAATGGAGGTCAGCGTCTGCTGAGGGAGCACAGGATACTTGGTGGGGCGTACACCAGGTGGGGACCCCGCCTGGGGGCAAAGTCTCCGCGGAGGACTGTGGTCAGTGGATAGTCTGTGAAGGCTCTTTGGGGAGGGCTCTGGACTTCCGGAAGCAATGAGCGAAGACAAAAGTTGGGCTCATTTCAAGGAGGGATTTGGGAATGGAGGTTTCTTTCCCCCTTTTGTTTGGAAGGAAGCGCTGAACTCGGTAGAACGGGGCCAAGGGGACGTGGTGAGAGGGCGGCGGCGGGGATTTGTGCAGCAGAGAGCTGGGGGCACCGGGAGGACACGTTTCAGGCAGGAAGATGGTCTGAGTGTTAACAGGAGGGTAGTTACCTGACGCGGACAAAGCCCCGGCGGGAGGAGTCGGCGGCTTACCTGGGCGAAGCTTCGGAAGAAGAGTTGCCGGGGGCTGAGGTCTAGTCTGGGCAGGACGGTCTCCCCACGGAACTGCAGCAGCCTCTCGTTGTATGCCTGGACACGGGGGTGGGATGGGGCGTCGGCCTTAGGCTCCAGACTCATGACCAATTAGAAGTCTGATGCCCTGTATACCGTGTCCCATACCACCTCCTGCCCCAGGTTCTGCACTGGCACGCTGGTCTGAGCCAGCAGAAGACGTCCTTGCCATAAGGTCTATGGATATCCTAGAAAAGAGGGCTTGTGGCTCCTCAAGTTGCCCCCATTCAGTGTGGATGAGAAGGGCAGAAAGCCTTGCTGTGTTGGCATGAGGGATGGTAGAAGGAAACGCTGGTGCCAGCCTGTCTATTCTGCCAGTAAAACTAGATCCTGGGGGCCTCCCTGGCGGTCCCGTGGGTAAAGAGTCCGCCTTGCAGTGCAAGGGGCACCGGTTCGATTCCTGGCCCAGGAAGATCCTAAGTGCCGTGGAGCAGCTGGGCCGGTGTGTCCCATTGCGAGCCAGCGCTCTGCAGCGCATGCGCCCAGAGCCGATGCTCTGCAATGAGAGAGGCCACTGCAATGGGAGGCCCACACAGGCCAAAGAAGAAAGATGGATGCGAAAATAAATAAATAAATAAATGTTTTTTTAAAAAAGAAAAAATTCATTCTAAAAGAATAAAAATAAAAAACTAGATCCCAGCCCTTGGGCTGTGAGTTACCTTCAGTGCGACGGCCAGGCTCCCCGTGTCTGCAGCATCCTCCAGGTGCACGCGGGAGACGTTGACAGAGGCCCCCCTGGGTGGCGGAAAGGCAGCATAGAGGTGCTCCAGGCACAGGAGCGCCTCCTGCAGGGCGTGGGTGTCACAGGCCCGGCAGCCCCCGGGGAGCACTGTGCGAAAGGGGTCAAGGAGTGAACCGGTGAGGCGTGGTGCAGGGGTGAAGACACGGGGGTGCCGCGAACCAGACTGGCTCCTGAGAGAGCTGCAGACGCTCCAGGACTTCCCCCTAGAGCCCTCGCACCGCCTCCCCGCCTCTTCCTCTGGGCCAGCTTTGGGCCTTCACCTGCGCTCCCCACGGCCCCACCTCCCAGCGGCTGGTACTCACAGAGCTGGTCAAAGACGCGCAACAGCTCACGGGCCATAACGCTGCCCGCGGCACCAAAGTTCACGGCTCTGGGGAGACAAGGGCTCGCCTGACCTCCTCAGAATCCTTCCAAGGTTTGGCCCCCCATTCTTCCAACCCCGAGTCCTGTCCCTCACTCATCGTAACACGGGTCCGTCGCTCCAGGAGATGTCCTGCCCACCCTCGGAGAACGGCCCATACCTGGGGTAGCCAGGGTGGAAAAGGGGAGGCTGGAGGAGTCCGGCTGGGAAGACCAGGACGTGGTCAGGTGCTGAATAGTACGCTTGGAGGCCCCAGGGGGGCACCTCCCACCTGCAGGAAATGCACACAAGCGCTCCAGCTCCAACAGTTACTCGCGGTCCTTCCTGAACAGTCCCTGCTCCCGTTGTTGCCGGGAGCCACGGGCTTTCTCCCCTGCGAATCCTCGAGGGCTGTCTCGGGGAAGCGGTGTCCGTGTCTCCCTGGCTCTCATACCTGTGGCTGGGGAAAGGCTGCAAGAACCCCCGGGTGACTCTGGCTTGGCGGGAGCGTATGCAGCTCAGGAAGGACTGGAGGAAGCTGGGTCCCAGTCGTATCTGGGAGGAGGCAGGACGCGACTTGAATCCAGCGAGACCAAACAGACAGACAGACAAGCCCTGACACAGGGACGTCCCCACAACAGGGGAAAGGATTGTCCATAAGAGTCTCCAAGCAAGAACATGGAGTGGGTTGCCATGGACCCAGGGATCGAACCCATGTCTCTTGCATCTCCTGCACTGGCAGGTGGGTTCTTTACCACTGAGCCACCGGGGGGAGCCCTGGTGTGGCTGTTCGCCCATGAAGCCCAGGCAGCGCCAGGGCAGGGAAGAGGGGTGGGTTAAGATCAACCGGGGAAAATGACTGCCTGCCGACTCAGGTGGAGCGGGGGGTGAGGACGCTGAGGATTTAGAAGGAGCTGACAAAGGGCAGGGACCCACGTCATCGTATGCCTGTCTGGCTGGATCTGGCTTCAGGGCCCATTCTGAGGGCCCCATCTTCACCTGCAGTCGAGTGACCTGGAAAGAGACACAAAGGTCGAGGACTGTCGCTACCCAGGGCCAATCAGGAGGACTTTCTCCTGCTCACTGCCCGGTCCCCTCCACTGGACGTGCCCCAGGCTGTGCGGGCGGCACGCTGCTAGCTACGCTTGCCTTGTGCCCTGGGGCGGGGGCCCCCTCCCTCAGTCACCGGGCTCATGGAAGAGTGGAGCACACCCCCACGTGCCCACACGGTCCCCTCCTCCTGGCCTGACCTTATTCTGGGCCTCTGTCCGGGTCTCTTCATCCATCCAGGGGACCATCTGGAGGTGAGTGAGGAAGGCATCCTTGATGGCAGTGAATAACTCCATGGCCTGCGGGCAGGAACGGGCAGGGAGACAAAACAGGGCCAGGATCGGTCTCAGTCCCACGTCCTGCCCACCGGGTCTCCAGGAAGGGGTCTTGGCTCTGAGGAGCTGCCAGAAGGAAGACCTCAGAAAGAGAACGTGCTACCTGCTGGGTGACCAAAACCTCAGGGCACAGAGAGCCGGGGAGACGGGAAGGCGGCAGTGAGGACAGAAGGGGAACGTGGGGACCGGTCACTCCTAAGAGCTGATGGGGAGACTGTTCTTTTCTGTGGGGAGATCTCAGCCTGTGGCCAGAAAGTGGGGGAGGTAGAGGACCACCATCCCCTTCTCTGCTCTCCAGGGCCCTTGCCTCACTCTGTCTTTCTTAAAGCCTGCATTTCCTCTCTCCATCTTCCCGTGTTCTTCTGCTTCCCGACAAGCTGAAGCCTTCCCAAGTCTCACATCCTGACTGTGGTGTTACCACTTTCTCCACCATCTACCATCCTGTGTATTTCCTTTCTTGTGCATCAGGTCTCTCTGCTTTAAAATTAGAATGATCCTGGGCATTAAAGCAGTTCATGCAAATGGCTGACAAGGATACCAGCACACGGTAGCCACCGTGAAGTGTTCAGCAGTTAATAATGAGCACTTCTTACAAGGACACCATTCCATTCTTACAGTGTTGCACAAGTTGTTCAAAGAAATCAGACAAACACGGAATAGGTCTAGAGGTCACGGAGTTCAGTTTTCTCATTTTACGGTTGAAAAAACACATGAGCAGTCAAGCTGGGTGACTTGCTCAGGTTGGCGTGTGTCGTGCGGGCTTTATGCCTCAGAGCTAAGCTCTGCAGACCCTAGGGGTGCAGTGTGTCCCTCTCGGGGTCCTCTCTCTAACTGCCTGGTTCCTGGACCATGGAGACCACCGAGAAGGGGGCAGTCACACGACCGAGGGGAGGACAGGCTGGGTGGGAAGGGTAGGGGGACGCGGGCTGGCGAGGAGCCCTCACGCACAGCACTTCGGGTGCTGGGTCTGAAGGTCTCCTGGATGAACAGGGCGGCCAGCGTCGGCTGGAAGAAGGCTTCTGTCTTCTCTACGCACATCATCCAGCGAGGGCGGACAGGCTGCAGAGACAAAGCCGGAGTGAACAGCGCGCGGCCAGGAGCCACTTCCTTACCCACCATCCCAGGCCCGTCTCGCCTGGACCCTCCCCTACCAGGGGATGCACTCTTTCCTGGACTTTCTGGGTGTGTCTCCCTGAATTCAGTCTGTAAGCCTTCTGGGTGACACACATGAGGTTTGGCTGCTTAACACAAAGCAGCTCACATGTCCAGGGTTAGTCTTATGAGCCTGGGCTGGGCAAACGCTCCTCCTGTACTGCCTATTGAATCTGAAAGCAAGGCCTCTGGAAGGCGTTGTTCTGGATGACTGCGGGGCTCCTGGGAAGGACAGGAACAGAGCCAACCCTCTCGCGTTAGCGGGTCTGCTTGCCACTCTGTCCCCATGTCCCCACTCGCCGTGCACGCTGCCCACCACGCACAGGGCTCATGGATCCCAGTGGAGATTCCCCTCCCCACAGGCTTCTCTACTTGGAATTGAAGAAGGAAATTTCTCCCTGCCTCCTGCCTTCCTCCTACCGCTCTCCAAATGGTAAGACCTTGTCTTAAAGAAGGAAGTTATCAGAGTGAAACTGGGTTTTAAATACTGTTTTGTTTGGTAGGAGAAGAGAAAAAGACTTCTTAGCAAATAATCGAGTAGCCACCGTGAAGTGTTCAGCAGTTAATAATGAGCACTTCTTACAAGGACACCATTCCATTCTTACAGTGTTGCACAAGTTGTTCAAAGAAATCAGACAAACACGGAATAGGTCTAGAGGTCACGGAGTTCAGTTTTCTCATTTTACGGTTGAAAAAACACATGAGCAGTCAAGCTGGGTGACTTGCTCAGGTTGGCGTGTGTCGTGCGGGCTTTATGCCTCAGAGCTAAGCTCTGCAGACCCTAGGGGTGCAGTGTGTCCCTCTCGGGGTCCTCTCTCTAACTGCCTGGTTCCTGGACCATGGAGACCACCGAGAAGGGGGCAGTCACACGACCGAGGGGAGGACAGGCTGGGTGGGAAGGGTAGGGGGACGCGGGCTGGCGAGGAGCCCTCACGCACAGCACTTCGGGTGCTGGGTCTGAAGGTCTCCTGGATGAACAGGGCGGCCAGCGTCGGCTGGAAGAAGGCTTCTGTCTTCTACGCACATCATCCAGCGAGGGTGGACAGGCTGCAGAGACAAAGCCGGAGTGAACAGCGCGCGGCCAGGAGCCACTTCCTTACCCACCATCCCAGGCCCGTCTCGCCTGGACCCTCCCCTACCAGGGGATGCACTCTTTCCTGGACTTTCTGGGTGTGTCTCCCTGAATTCAGTCTGTAAGCCTTCTGGGTGACACACATGAGGTTTGGCTGCTTAACACAAAGCAGCTCACATGTCCAGGGTTAGTCTTATGAGCCTGGGCTGGGCAAACGCTCCTCCTGTACTGCCTATTGAATCTGAAAGCAAGGCCTCTGGAAGGCGTTGTTCTGGATGACTGCGGGGCTCCTGGGAAGGACAGGAACAGAGCCAACCCTCTCGCGTTAGCGGGTCTGCTTGCCACTCTGTCCCCATGTCCCCACTCGCCGTGCACGCTGCCCACCACGCACAGGGCTCATGGATCCCAGTGGAGATTCCCCTCCCCACAGGCTTCTCTACTTGGAATTGAAGAAGGAAATTTCTCCCTGCCTCCTGCCTTCCTCCTACCGCTCTCCAAATGGTAAGACCTTGTCTTAAAGAAGGAAGTTATCAGAGTGAAACTGGGTTTTAAATACTGTTTTGTTTGGTAGGAGAAGAGAAAAAAAGACTAAATATATGAATTCAGAGGGCTGAGAAGCCTTCTGCCAAATCAGGGAAAAGCGACTTCTCTAGTGGTCTGGTGGTAAAGAGTTTGGATTGCGTGCAGGGGACACGGGTTCAATCCCTGGCTGGGGAACTAAGAGCCCACATGCCATGGAGCAATGAATTCCACACTGCAACTCCTGAGTCCATGTGCTCCGGAGCCCACGTCACAATTAAATGAGTCCAAGTGCTACAACAGAAGATCCTGCCTGACGCAATGAAGATGCCGTGTGCTGCAACTACGGCCCAATGCAGTCAAATATATTAAATAAAATAAATATTTTTTAAAAAAGAATACAGGATGAGATGATGGACATCTTCAACTTCAAAGGTAGAGAAACAGAGGACTCAAAAAACTCAAAGAGGACCCTGGCAATTGAGTGGTTTTTAACAGCAGGCTGGAAAGAATAAGAAACATAAGAGAGGGCTTCAGGCTTCCCTGGTGGTCCAGTGGGTAAAGAGTCCACTTTGCAGTGTGAAGGGCACTGGTTCGATCCCCAGCCCAGGAAAATCCCACGAGCCAGTGCTCGGAAGCGCATGTGTCTAGAGTCGGTGCTTTGCAGAGAGAGAGAGGCCACTGTGAAGTGAGGCCCACACATGGCAAAGAATAAAGATGGATGAAAAATAAGCGATGACTTAGAGGCAAAAATAAATAAATAAATAAATAAACAAGCACCAAAATTGTAAAAAAAAGAAAAAGAGAGAGAGCAAGAGGGCTTCCCTGGTAGCTCAGTGGTAAAGAGTTCGCCTGCCAATGCAGCAGACACAAGCTCGATCCCTGACCCAGGAAGATCCCACATGCTGCAGAACAACTAAGTCCATGAGTCACAACTACTGAGCCTGTGCTCTAGGGCCTCGAAGCCGCAACTATGGAGCCCACGTGCCGCAACTACTGAAGCCCATGTGCCCGAGTTCCACAATAAGAGAAGTCACCACAACAAGAAGCCTGCTCACCTCAACTAAAGAGTAGCCCCCATTCCCTGCAACTACAGAAGAGCCTGTGGCAGCAGTGAAAGCCCAGAATAGCCAAAAATAAACAAATAAAAAGAATTGTTCAAAAAAAGAAAAGAAACATAAGAGAGAGATGCTGGAGTGGATGGCTTTGAAGAGACTATGCAGGGCAGATGAGAACCAAATTCAGGAAGCAAGAGTGAGGAATGAGAGCTCATCTACAGGAAAGCTGAGCAAGGACTTAGGGAAAAACCAGCTAACATGCTAACTTGGGCTAAGTGGGATGAAGTCCCAAGACTTCATTCCTGTTACTTATTTACACCCCAGGGTCTCCTGGCAAGAAATGTCCAAAAAAATCCTGCCTGACGCAATGAAGATGCCGTGTGCTGCAACTACGGCCCAATGCAGTCAAATATATTAAATAAAATAAATATTTTTTAAAAAAGAATACAGGATGAGATGATGGACATCTTCAACTTCAAAGGTAGAGAAACAGAGGACTCAAAAAACTCAAAGAGGACCCTGGCAATTGAGTGGTTTTTAACAGCAGGCTGGAAAGAATAAGAAACATAAGAGAGGGCTTCAGGCTTCCCTGGTGGTCCAGTGGGTAAAGAGTCCACTTTGCAGTGTGAAGGGCACTGGTTCGATCCCCAGCCCAGGAAAATCCCACGAGCCAGTGCTCGGAAGCGCATGTGTCTAGAGTCGGTGCTTTGCAGAGAGAGAGAGGCCACTGTGAAGTGAGGCCCACACATGGCAAAGAATAAAGATGGATGAAAAATAAGCGATGACTTAGAGGCAAAAATAAATAAATAAATAAATAAACAAGCACCAAAATTGTAAAAAAAAGAAAAAGAGAGAGAGCAAGAGGGCTTCCCTGGTAGCTCAGTGGTAAAGAGTTCGCCTGCCAATGCAGCAGACACAAGCTCGATCCCTGACCCAGGAAGATCCCACATGCTGCAGAACAACTAAGTCCATGAGTCACAACTACTGAGCCTGTGCTCTAGGGCCTCGAAGCCGCAACTATGGAGCCCACGTGCCCCAACTACTGAAGCCCATGTGCCCGAGTTCCACAATAAGAGAAGTCACCACAACAAGAAGCCTGCTCACCTCAACTAAAGAGTAGCCCCCATTCCCTGCAACTACAGAAGAGCCTGTGGCAGCAGTGAAAGCCCAGAATAG
Organism: Tragulus kanchil; assembly: GCA_022376925.1. Taxonomy (NCBI): domain Eukaryota; kingdom Metazoa; phylum Chordata; class Mammalia; order Artiodactyla; family Tragulidae; genus Tragulus; species Tragulus kanchil. The sequence continues at coordinate 15,546,828 of JAIOJX010000030.1, read as the reverse complement.
CCAAAAATAAACAAATAAAAAGAATTGTTCAAAAAAAGAAAAGAAACATAAGAGAGAGATGCTGGAGTGGATGGCTTTGAAGAGACTATGCAGGGCAGATGAGAACCAAATTCAGGAAGCAAGAGTGAGGAATGAGAGCTCATCTACAGGAAAGCTGAGCAAGGACTTAGGGAAAAACCAGCTAACATGCTAACTTGGGCTAAGTGGGATGAAGTCCCAAGACTTCATTCCTGTTACTTATTTACACCCCAGGGTCTCCTGGCAAGAAAGGTACTTAGGCCGCCACCGTACATTGTGGTCCCAAGGTTGGAGAGAGTTTATGGGGCTTCCGAAGAAAGAGGAAAGAGAAAGGAAGGCTAGCACTCTTGCTGAAGACACTTCCAGGCCTGCCTGTTCGAATGGTTACCATTTTGGAGCTCCAGACCAAGTTGCCCACATCAGTGTGTTCTTGTCTCTCCCCTCACCAGACCTTCCGCAGTGAGGAGAAGGGACTCAAGACACTTTTGATACTTTATTAGTTGGTGCTCTGAAACTCACAAGCATGAAACTAAACAGAAAGGCACCTGGGTCAGATAGCAATGCCTGGGGCAGGTGCAGACCCTGCAGGCCACCTTTGGTATTCATCCTTGCGGGTCCCCAAGGACAAGCTCAGTTCTGAGATTGGCTCTCATCAGATTGCTGTGGTGGGTTGAGGGCCACACCCAGGACAGGACAGCAGCAAGCACATCAGCCTTGAGCTTGACAGCATGGATCTGCCTGCCGCGTCTACACCTTCTGGCTCCTGAGTTATTTCCTGATCCCTTTTGCTGGTACTTGCCCTTAGCCGCCTTTGTCTGCTTCATGCTGCTACCCATGGCCTGGGCCACGGGGGACCCTGACCTGGCTCCTAAAGCGTATGGACACCACCTCAGACCACTCACTGCAGTCCCTGTGCTTCTTTTGGTCACAGCTGTGCTGAGTCATATATTCCATATGCAGGAAATAACTTCCAGAATCTATGAATGAATGTTCAGTCTTGGGGATGGAGGCTGACAGGTTATATATTCATCTGCTGGGGGTTATAAGTGTGAGTCATCTCTCAATAAATGAGATTAGATAGAGTATACCATAGCGGGGCTTGGAAAACATATCTCAAAAAGAAAAGAAACATAAGAGAGAGATGCTGGAGTGGATGGCTTTGAAGAGACTATGCAGGGCAGATGAGAACCAAATTCAGGAAGCAAGAGTGAGGAATGAGAGCTCATCTACAGGAAAGCTGAGCAAGGACTTAGGGAAAAACCAGCTAACATGCTAACTTGGGCTAAGTGGGATGAAGTCCCAAGACTTCATTCCTGTTACTTATTTACACCCCAGGGTCTCCTGGCAAGAAAGGTACTTAGGCCGCCACCGTACATTGTGGTCCCAAGGTTGGAGAGAGTTTATGGGGCTTCCGAAGAAAGAGGAAAGAGAAAGGAAGGCTAGCACTCTTGCTGAAGACACTTCCAGGCCTGCCTGTTCGAATGGTTACCATTTTGGAGCTCCAGACCAAGTTGCCCACATCAGTGTGTTCTTGTCTCTCCCCTCACCAGACCTTCCGCAGTGAGGAGAAGGGACTCAAGACACTTTTGATACTTTATTAGTTGGTGCTCTGAAACTCACAAGCATGAAACTAAACAGAAAGGCACCTGGGTCAGATAGCAATGCCTGGGGCAGGTGCAGACCCTGCAGGCCACCTTTGGTATTCATCCCCTTGCGGGTCCCCAAGGACAAGCTCAGTTCTGAGATTGGCTCTCATCAGATTGCTGTGGTGGGTTGAGGGCCACACCCAGGACAGGACAGCAGCAAGCACATCAGCCTTGAGCTTGACAGCATGGATCTGCCTGCCGCGTCTACACCTTCTGGCTCCTGAGTTATTTCCTGATCCCTTTTGCTGGTACTTGCCCTTAGCCGCCTTTGTCTGCTTCATGCTGCTACCCATGGCCTGGGCCACGGGGGACCCTGACCTGGCTCCTAAAGCGTATGGACACCACCTCAGACCACTCACTGCAGTCCCTGTGCTTCTTTTGGTCACAGCTGTGCTGAGTCATATATTCCATATGCAGGAAATAACTTCCAGAATCTATGAATGAATGTTCAGTCTTGGGGATGGAGGCTGACAGGTTATATATTCATCTGCTGGGGGTTATAAGTGTGTGAGTCATCTCTCAATAAATGAGATTAGATAGAGTATACCATAGCGATTGAAAATAGAGAAAGAGAAAAAAAATCACTGTTAAGGAAAACATATCTCAAGGGCATCTGAAGTATTTGCAATACTGCAATACCAAGATAATGAGGCTCAAAAGATTAAGGAACAACAACAACGAAAAAAAACAATTGCCAGGAGGGAATGGGGATGGATGGATTGGGAGTTCAGGATTAGCAGGTGCCAAGTATCACACAGAGACTGGAGAAACCAGGTCCTACTCTAGAGCCCAAGGAACTGCATTCAATATCTTGTGATAAACCATAACGTAAAAGAATATGAAAAAGAACGTAGATATGTAAGTAAAACTGCTGTACAGCAGAAGTTAACCCAGCACACTAAATCAACTCTCCTTGAATAAAATAAAATTTTAAAAATTGCAGATATAATCTCTGAACCATGAGTAATGACAAACATAACAGAAACCAAGAAAAATTCCAAGAGTCTGGAGGGCAGCAGATTTGTGTGCAATTTTCAGGAAGGTAAAGTAGATTTTAGAGATTACAGGTGAGCCAGGAATCCTTAATGTTCATTTCTAGACAAAATGCTAGAATGAATCATTAAACTGACTATTTTTGAACACTTGGAAAATAATGTGTAACTTTTGATGGCCAGCATAGGATGACTGGGCATGAATAATGTCAAAAGCATTTTTAAATGCCATTATTTCTAGGGCTAACCATCAAAGACCTAAGGGTTTCCCTCATGGCCAAGTAGTAAAGAGTCTGCCTACCAATGCATGAGCCCCAGGAGAGGTACATTCAACTGTGGATTCGATCTCGGGTTGGGAAGATCCCCAGAGGAGGAAATGGCAACCTACTCCAGTATTTTGCCTGAAAAATCCCAGAGGAGCCAGAGAAGCCTGGCAGGCTACTGTCCATAGTGTCGCAAAGAATTGGACACGATTGAATAACTGAGCAACAAAGACCTACTGCATAGAACAGGGAACTCTGCTCAGTGTTATGTCCAACCTGGATGGGTGACAACCTGAAATGATCACAACATGGTTAATCGGCTGTAGTCCAACACAAAATAGTTTTAAAAAGGAATATGAATATGTGCATAAATATATTTATATCACTTAAAGTAATAAATGCATCCTTTTTAAAGGGTCACTAAATTAGGACGAACAGTAGATCAGGAATCACAAGCTTAAATAGGGGCCATGAAGCATCAAAAGTGAGAGGGGAAGTCCAGCATCAGAGCCCCAGGACCAGAAGGGGTGATGGCAACTGGTACTCAGCCCTACCAGCTGCAGCACTCAGTTCTAGCTGTTTGTTGTCCCGGGGGAAGGCTCATCAGCACTCGCATTGACAACCACCACCACAAAGGCTGGAGCTCTCTCCGTATGCAATCGCCTGATTTTTGAAAGTCAGTCATTCATTAAAATTTTGTAAAAAGCTTTCAAGCCCCCAAAACACACCTCTGGGCCAGATTCACCCTCCAGATAGCAATAAAATTTTAAAAATTTTGCAGATATAATCTCTGAACCATGAGTAATGACAAACATAACAGAAACCAAGAAAAATTCCAAGAGTCTGGAGGGCAGCAGATTTGTGTGCAATTTTCAGGAAGGTAAAGTAGATTTTAGAGATTACAGGTGAGCCAGGAATCCTTAATGTTCATTTCTAGACAAAATGCTAGAATGAATCATTAAACTGACTATTTTTGAACACTTGGAAAATAATGTGTAACTTTTGATGGCCAGCATAGGATGACTGGGCATGAATAATGTCAAAAGCATTTTTAAATGCCATTATTTCTAGGGCTAACCATCAAAGACCTAAGGGTTTCCCTCATGGCCAAGTAGTAAAGAGTCTGCCTACCAATGCATGAGCCCCAGGAGAGGTACATTCAACTGTGGATTCGATCTCGGGGTTGGGAAGATCCCCCCAGAGGAGGAAATGGCAACCTACTCCAGTATTTTTGCCTGAAAAATCCCAGAGGAGCCAGAGAAGCCTGGCAGGCTACTGTCCATAGTGTCGCAAAGAATTGGACACGATTGAATAACTGAGCAACAAAGACCTACTGCATAGAACAGGGAACTCTGCTCAGTGTTATGTCCAACCTGGATGGGTGACAACCTGAAATGATCACAACATGGTTAATCGGCTGTAGTCCAACACAAAATAGTTTTAAAAAGGAATATGAATATGTGCATAAATATATTTATATCACTTAAAGTAATAAATGCATCCTTTTTAAAGGGTCACTAAATTAGGACGAACAGTAGATCAGGAATCACAAGCTTAAATAGGGGCCATGAAGCATCAAAAGTGAGAGGGGAAGTCCAGCATCAGAGCCCCAGGACCAGAAGGGGTGATGGCAACTGGTACTCAGCCCTACCAGCTGCAGCACTCAGTTCTAGCTGTTTGTTGTCCCGGGGGAAGGCTCATCAGCACTCGCATTGACAACCACCACCACAAAGGCTGGAGCTCTCTCCGTATGCAATCGCCTGATTTTTGAAAGTCAGTCATTCATTAAAATTTTGTAAAAAGCTTTCAAGCCCCCAAAACACACCTCTGGGCCAGATTCACCCTCCAGGATCAGAGCTCCCACTGCACAGAGAATTCAGTATTTACTAAATGTTATTATAATAGCTTACACCCTCAAATTTCAATGACAGGCTGTACAAATGAGCCTAATGCCTGTTCTGCCTAACTCGCAGAGCTGCTTGGGAGAAAAGGGGAAATACTACATGGAATATGCTCTGTAAACTCTAAAGCTCTACTCCACTCTGTTGGCCCTATTTTGATTTCAAGATACCATCTGGTAAAATCATAGGTATGTCTTTGTGAAATTGATAGAAAAATCCACATTAAGTGACAGTGTAATCTGAGTAGATTCTGAGCTGGCTGACCCAGGAACATCAGCTGGGGAAGTTCAGAAGGGAATATCAATGTTAATGTCTCCAAGTTAGTACGAGGTACCCCGACCGCCCCACTGAACACTGTAACATGTCCACACTTAACATCTCTCTCCCTCTTTCCTTTTTTTATTTTTTCATAGCACTTACTATCATCCCTTAGAGGCTCAGATGGTAAAGAATCTGCCTGCAATGAGGGAGACCTGAGTTTGATCCCTGGGTTGGGATCCTCTGGAGAAGGGAATAGCTACCCACTCCAGTATTCTTGCCTGGAGAATTCCACAGACAGAGGAACCTGGAGGGCTACAATCCATGGCGTGATAAAGAGTCAGACATGACTGACAGACCAACACTTTCAATTTCTTTTTGATACCACCCAATACATTTTATTTAGCTTATGGTCTTTTTGTCTCCATTAGAATGTAAGTATTTGAGGGCAGATATTTTCATCTATTTTCTTCATGAAGAATCCCAACAGTCTAGAGAAGTTTCTGGCACATAATAGGGGCTCAATTAATAGTTCTCACTTAGCAGGCACAGATGTGAAGTTCTGCTTTTAATTCCCCGAACTCAGCTTCTCAAATTTAATAGGAGAAAAACCTGGCTTAACAGCCACTCTCAGTGACTACATATATTCGAACTTCATAAACAAAATATGGTCAGACAATGAGACCTAACAGTCCTTCTGAAAAAGAGCATTATAAATCAGAATTCATTCCGAAGAATATGTGAGACATGTGTAATCATGACCGTGGGATAGAAATACAAATTTTGGTCACATCAAGGCCAAAGCCTTGGTGCTGTCTTTGACTCCACTCTCACTCCCACACCAAACATCCATCAGGAGATACTGCTGCTTACCTTCAGGGTATGTTTTTTAAAACATAAAACAGATAAATCCCTCTATAGGCCCCTGTTACAGGTAGAGAAAAACCCAAGTCCTTACAATGACGGACCAGGCCCATATAACCCCTCCTCCCCTCTCTGATTTCCTCCCTGTGCTCAGTCGTGTCTGACTCTTTGCAATGCTATGGACTGTAGCCCACCAGGCTCCTCTGTCCATGGGATTCTTCAGACAAGAATACTGGAGTGGGTTGCCATGCCTCCTCCAGGGGATCTTCCTAACCCAGGCATTGAACCCCAGGCTCCTGCATTGCAGGCAGATGCTTTACCCACTGAGCCACCTGGGAAGCCCTGATTTCCTCCTTACTCTTATTCTATTCGCTTTCTCTGCTCCAGTTGCACTGGCTTTCAAGCTGGTTCTCAAGCCCTCCAGGCCAGGTTTCAGCAGCAGGACAGACTTCTAGAAAGCCCTGTCACCTCTTCACAGCCAGAGCCACCAAGAGGGTCCCTCACACTGCACCAGCCTCAACCAGCCTTCCCCTGGCTTTGTGGCAATGAGACAGCAGCCCTTCCTTGGTTGGCAAACACATTCCTCTCCCTAGACACTGCTTCCTTCTGTCTGTCCTACCTCCTGCTCGGTGATCCCACTGACCATTTAAATCCACCCTCATCTCTCCTTTGCAGGGAAGATTTTCAGATATTTTCATCTATTTTCTTCATGAAGAATCCCAACAGTCTAGAGAAGTTTCTGGCACATAATAGGGGCTCAATTAATAGTTCTCACTTAGCAGGCACAGATGTGAAGTTCTGCTTTTAATTCCCCGAACTCAGCTTCTCAAATTTAATAGGAGAAAAACCTGGCTTAACAGCCACTCTCAGTGACTACATATATTCGAACTTCATAAACAAAATATGGTCAGACAATGAGACCTAACAGTCCTTCTGAAAAAGAGCATTATAAATCAGAATTCATTCCGAAGAATATGTGAGACATGTGTAATCATGACCGTGGGATAGAAATACAAATTTTGGTCACATCAAGGCCAAAGCCTTGGTGCTGTCTTTGACTCCACTCTCACTCCCACACCAAACATCCATCAGGAGATACTGCTGCTTACCTTCAGGGTATGTTTTTTAAAACATAAAACAGATAAATCCCTCTATAGGCCCCTGTTACAGGTAGAGAAAAACCCAAGTCCTTACAATGACGGACCAGGCCCATATAACCCCTCCTCCCCTCTCTGATTTCCTCCCTGTGCTCAGTCGTGTCTGACTCTTTGCAATGCTATGGACTGTAGCCCACCAGGCTCCTCTGTCCATGGGATTCTTCAGACAAGAATACTGGAGTGGGTTGCCATGCCTCCTCCAGGGGATCTTCCTAACCCAGGCATTGAACCCCAGGCTCCTGCATTGCAGGCAGATGCTTTACCCACTGAGCCACCTGGGAAGCCCTGATTTCCTCCTTACTCTTATTCTATTCGCTTTCTCTGCTCCAGTTGCACTGGCTTTCAAGCTGGTTCTCAAGCCCTCCAGGCCAGGTTTCAGCAGCAGGACAGACTTCTAGAAAGCCCTGTCACCTCTTCACAGCCAGAGCCACCAAGAGGGTCCCTCACACTGCACCAGCCTCAACCAGCCTTCCCCTGGCTTTGTGGCAATGAGACAGCAGCCCTTCCTTGGTTGGCAAACACATTCCTCTCCCTAGACACTGCTTCCTTCTGTCTGTCCTACCTCCTGCTCGGTGATCCCACTGACCATTTAAATCCACCCTCATCTCTCCCTCTTGGGAATTCCAAAAGCATTGAAACCTGACTTTTCTCCAAACACACCTACACCCGTTCATTTACTGATCATATGACTGCTCCTGTCTCACAAGGAGAGCTGAATGGTTGCAACACAACACAAAGACCACAAAACGCAAAATATTTACTATCTCGACCTTTACAGAAAGAATTTGCCAAAGCATTTTTTTGTTACCACCCACTATTTCTCAACCCTGCCGTCTGTGGTTAAAATGTGACCTCACAGGACTGACAGACCTGTGCTGGGGTCTGTTCCTTTACTTACAAGCTGTGTGGTCTTGGGAACGTTCCTTGTCCTTTCTGAGGACCTCAGAGTGCTTCTGAGAGTAGTGAATAACATAAGCAATGCCTGACATAGAGTAATTACTCAACCTATTTCAGCTATTATTATTATGTGTCATATCTGGTGCTGTTCGAGACCAACAAAAAGGCTTTGCCAAATCACAGAACTACCTATTGGTAGCATTTGATTCCACTTTGAAAACCAAGGACAATTATACATCCTAAGGGCAGATCAGTGGTAAAGAATCCACCTGCCAATGCAGGTGACATGGGTTCAATCCCCAGGTCAGGAAGATTCCCTGGAGAAGACAGTGGCAACCCATTCCAGTACTCTTGCATTGGAAATCTCATGGACAGGGGAGCCCAGTAGGCTATAGTCCACGGGGTGGCAAAAGAGTTAGACACGACTTGGTGACTAAAAAACAAATGGAGAGATAAGGAGGTATATAGATAAATAGGTAGGTAGGTAGGTAGATAGATAATACATATAAAGGATATCTATGTATAGAAAGGGTGGCAACTTTAGAAATTTGTAAGCCTTCTAAGTTTTTTTCAGTGTGAATGTCAATGTTGCCATTCTCACACCCTTCAAAAAGTGCCACCAGGTCATGGCTCTGGAATTTACAGGAAGTTGTTTGCTGCCAGGAATTTTCTAGCAACCCCAACTAAGAGGGTTTGGGGCTCTGTCTCATCCGAGCCAAGAGAAAGACTGAGCAGAGGGTTCTGGGGGACTAGCCCACCTGAGTGAAAATCCCAGGGATTTTGTTTATTTGTTTCCTCTTCTGTGGGTTTGTTTGTTTGTTTTTACAATGATCAAGCACACAGATTCTGGAGTCAGAGTGTTTATCAATCAGTTGCCTCGGACTCTCTGTGACCCCATGGGCTGTAGCCTGCCAGGATCTCTGTCCATGGAATTCTCCAGGGAAGAATACTGGAGTGGGTTGCCATTCCCTTTCCAGAGCATCTTCCCAACCCAGGGATTGAACCCAGGTCTCCCACATTGCTGGCGGATTCTTTACCATCTGAGCTACCAGGGAGCCAGAGTGCAAGAGTTTAAATCCTAGCTCTTACAACTTATCAGTTATATCATCTCGAGTGAGATCCTTAACTTTCAGGTCTCAGCTTACCTACCAATTAAACACGGATAGCATGGTCTGCCCTCCTCCTGGAACTGTAGTAAGGATTAAATCAGCTTCCATATCTAAACGGCTTAGAAAAATGCCTAGCACAGTTTAAAGCCTCTGTAGGCAATAATTACATTCCAGTCCCTGTGTTTACAATTCCCCTTTTCCAAATTCTACAGATATTTCAGGTTTTCCAAAGAGTCATGAGTTCTTCCAAGGCAGGGATATGGTCCACAGGTTACTAAGAAAATAAACACAATGATCTGCAAGATTATCTTGAAGCTTTATAGAAGGTGGAAGGCATCTCATGTTTTCAATGCCTCCTCTTGCATTTGGATGTGTCCAGTTAGGAGTTCATAGTACCAAGTACGGTCGGAGTGGACTTTGGTTAGTGGAATGAATTTGGTACCCAGCCCCATCCCCTGAATATCAGAATCTGCCCCACAAAGCCCACGGCGCGGCCAACACATCCGGCGGGAGGTCAGAGTTGAGCTCTTGATGAGACACATTTGGACACAGAACACTAGAACCACCTAGACAGAGGGAGGGTTCCTGCCAGGCACACTGCCTCTCACTCCTGTGCACCCTGACCTGTACGTCCAGATCCTCAAATCACAGCACTCAGGATAACAGTCCAGGGTCACGACAGAAGAAAAGACTGAGCAGAGGGTTCTGGGGGACTAGCCCACCTGAGTGAAAATCCCAGGGATTTTGTTTATTTGTTTCCTCTTCTGTGGGTTTGTTTGTTTGTTTTTACAATGATCAAGCACACAGATTCTGGAGTCAGAGTGTTTATCAATCAGTTGCCTCGGACTCTCTGTGACCCCATGGGCTGTAGCCTGCCAGGATCTCTGTCCATGGAATTCTCCAGGGAAGAATACTGGAGTGGGTTGCCATTCCCTTTCCAGAGCATCTTCCCAACCCAGGGATTGAACCCAGGTCTCCCACATTGCTGGCGGATTCTTTACCATCTGAGCTACCAGGGAGCCAGAGTGCAAGAGTTTAAATCCTAGCTCTTACAACTTATCAGTTATATCATCTCGAGTGAGATCCTTAACTTTCAGGTCTCAGCTTACCTACCAATTAAACACGGATAGCATGGTCTGCCCTCCTCCTGGAACTGTAGTAAGGATTAAATCAGCTTCCATATCTAAACGGCTTAGAAAAATGCCTAGCACAGTTTAAAGCCTCTGTAGGCAATAATTACATTCCAGTCCCTGTGTTTACAATTCCCTTCTCCAAATTCTACAGATATTTCAGGTTTTCCAAAGAGTCATGAGTTCTTCCAAGGCAGGGATATGGTCCACAGGTTACTAAGAAAATAAACACAATGATCTGCAAGATTATCTTGAAGCTTTATAGAAGGTGGAAGGCATCTCATGTTTTCAATGCCTCCTCTTGCATTTGGATGTGTCCAGTTAGGAGTTCATAGTACCAAGTACGGTCGGAGTGGACTTTGGTTAGTGGAATGAATTTGGTACCCAGCCCCATCCCCTGAATATCAGAATCTGCCCCACAAAGCCCACGGCGCGGCCAACACATCCGGCGGGAGGTCAGAGTTGAGCTCTTGATGAGACACATTTGGACACAGAACACTAGAACCACCTAGACAGAGGGAGGGTTCCTGCCAGGCACACTGCCTCTCACTCCTGTGCACCCTGACCTGTACGTCCAGATCCTCAAATCACAGCACTCAGGATAACAGTCCAGGGGTCACGACAGAAGAAAAGTAGTTCTTGACCAGTTTAGAGCTTTATATCTAGATTTTAATCCTAAGCAAAAGGCCCCAGAAGTAGCCAGACATGTGCCTGAGGGTCTGGCCCCGGGTGCCTATAAGCATTGTGCGCTTCCGCGGAAGGCCCAGGATGCTGGGGGACATCTACTTCTTATGCCCCTCCCCAAGGGAATCATGTCCACATTGGGCCCCCACATGGCAGATGCTCCTTTAGCACCCCACCCGGGAGAATTCCTCCCCTGCTCTCCTCACCATGGGTGGGCGTCCTGTCAGTTTCCCTACTTTCTGGCTCAGCGATCTGCGTGCCTCTTGGAATTTACTGTCCAGGGCTGGAGAAAGCGTCCTCACCAGCCCCAAGATCATGTGGCTCTGCAGAAAGTCCCTGTGGAGAGAAAAGAGACTGATAATATACCCTTAGGCTCTGGGAAAGCCACTGGAAAAACCTCCCCTTGTATGGGTCACCTTTTATTTATAGAGAAGAACTTCTTGACATAGAAACATATCAAGGGGCTTCCCTGGTGGTCCAGTGGGTAAGGACACCGCCTTGCAGTGCAAGGGGCGCCAGTTTGACCCCTGGCCTGGGAAGATCCCATGTGCCTTGGAGCAGTTGGGCCCACGTGTCCAATTACCGAGCCGGAGCTCTGGAGCGCATGCACCCAGAGTCGGTGCTCTGCAGCGGGAGAGGCCACTGCGATGGGAGGCCCACACAGGCCAAGGAACAAAGATGGATGGAAACAGATAAATGAAAGACCAATAGAAGTGGCCAAAAATTAAAAAAAAAAAAAAAAAAAAAAAAACTTGAAAAAAAAAAAAAAGAAACATGTCAAGAAGAGTTCCTCTTTGTTTCCTTTTTAACCTAATTTTAAAACACTTTATTGCCAAAAAGAAATCTAAAATGATTAGGACAGTAACATAAAAGTTCACTGATCACAGATCACTTTAATCATTAAAATAATATGGAAAAGGGTGACATACTACGAGAATCACCCAAATGTGACCCAAAGAAGAAGTGAGCAAAGGCTATTGGAAAAATGGTGCCCACAGACTTCAGGGTTGCCCCAAACTTTTAATTAAACAAACAAACAAATAAAAAGAAAAAAATAGTATCTACAAAGTGAAATAGAGTGAAGCAAAATTAAATGAGATCTGCCTGTAATACGTTATCAACTATAGTCACCATGTTATATTGGATTGGCCAGAAGATTCGTTCAGGTTTTTACATAATTGTTGTTCAGTCTCTCAGTCATGTCTGACTCTTTGTGACCCATGGACTGCAGCATCTCAGGCTTCCCTGTCCTTCACCATCTCCTGAAGCTTGCTCAAACTCATGTCCATTGAGTCAATGATGCTGTCTAATAATCTCATCCTCTGTCTCCCACTTCTCCTTCTGCCCTCAATCTTTCCCATAATATCTTAGAGAAAAACCCGAACAAAACCTTCGGCCAACCCAACACACTGGATCTTGAGACTGTTCATCTTCTAACTGAAAATTGGCACCCTTTCACCAACCTCTCTCTATTTCCCCACCCTTCAGTCCCTGACAACCACTGTTCAAAACTCTTGTCCATTTTAAGAAAAGTCTATCCTGATGTGAGTTGGCTTGCCAGTGGAGACTGACAGGAGAAAGAGGAAGAGATGGACCTCTCAAGTCACAGGAGGGAGAAGGCTGGACTTTAATTGAACGATTTAAACACTTCCACAACGAAAAAACCTCAGCTCCTCTTTAGATGCATCTTCTAGGAACAACAAAGCTGGAATCCAGGACCTTTCCCTGCCCTGCTGGCAGCTCTCTCGCTGGGCTTGACTTTTACCCTTTAGATCTGCTAGCACCTGTGTGCATGGCTGTTTGCTACCCCCTGAAGGAGTTTCTAGATGCTGCTACCACTGAGTTACGGGGAATAAGGGTCTAGAGTCACAGCCTTCGAGGCAGCTAGTCTCAGGGTCAGCAGTGAGCCCTACCGAGCCGCCCCTCTGAATGTTCCCCGGGGCAGTATAGAAAGAAAATTTCAGTACTGTTACTCACAGATCACTTTAATCATTAAAATAATATGGAAAAGGGTGACATACTACGAGAATCACCCAAATGTGACCCAAAGAAGAAGTGAGCAAAGGCTATTGGAAAAATGGTGCCCACAGACTTCAGGGTTGCCCCAAACTTTTAATTAAACAAACAAACAAATAAAAAGAAAAAAATAGTATCTACAAAGTGAAATAGAGTGAAGCAAAATTAAATGAGATCTGCCTGTAATACGTTATCAACTATAGTCACCATGTTATATTGGATTGGCCAGAAGATTCGTTCAGGTTTTTACATAATTGTTGTTCAGTCTCTCAGTCATGTCTGACTCTTTGTGACCCATGGACTGCAGCATCTCAGGCTTCCCTGTCCTTCACCATCTCCTGAAGCTTGCTCAAACTCATGTCCATTGAGTCAATGATGCTGTCTAATAATCTCATCCTCTGTCTCCCACTTCTCCTTCTGCCCTCAATCTTTCCCATAATATCTTAGAGAAAAACCCGAACAAAACCTTCGGCCAACCCAACACACTGGATCTTGAGACTGTTCATCTTCTAACTGAAAATTGGCACCCTTTCACCAACCTCTCTCTATTTCCCCACCCTTCAGTCCCTGACAACCACTGTTCAAAACTCTTGTCCATTTTAAGAAAAGTCTATCCTGATGTGAGTTGGCTTGCCAGTGGAGACTGACAGGAGAAAGAGGAAGAGATGGACCTCTCAAGTCACAGGAGGGAGAAGGCTGGACTTTAATTGAACGATTTAAACACTTCCACAACGAAAAAACCTCAGCTCCTCTTTAGATGCATCTTCTAGGAACAACAAAGCTGGAATCCAGGACCTTTCCCTGCCCTGCTGGCAGCTCTCTCGCTGGGCTTGACTTTTACCCTTTAGATCTGCTAGCACCTGTGTGCATGGCTGTTTGCTACCCCCTGAAGGAGTTTCTAGATGCTGCTACCACTGAGTTACAGTGAAGAAGGGTCTAGAGTCACAGCCTTCGAAGGCAGCTAGTCTCAGGGTCAGCAGTGAGCCCTACCGGAGCCTCGCCTTTCCTCTTCTGAATTTCCTCCACTTCCTGGTCTTTCCCACAGGGGGCCCAGAATCCTCTCATGCGGCCTCTCCCCCAGCCCCTTCCCAGCCTTCACCTCTGCTGCTGACTCCTGATGTGCCTCCTCCTCCCACCCACATCCCTCATCTGTTGACAAGATACAGATGTCACAACTGTCTTCTGCTCCACTCAGCACACCCTGTGTCTTGTCAGTAACCTGGATCCCTCCTTTCGTGTGTGTTTTCCCTACCCATGTCCCCAACCCCTTCTTCCTCTTTCCTCTATGTCCTCCTGGGCTGTCCATCTCACCCCTCCACTGCAGCGCCTACATGGCCCTGGATCCCTCCCATCTTCCTGCCAGGCCCTCACTAGCCTGCCTTCTCAGGTCTCCTTTGTCCCCTGAGACCAATGGATCCTCAGACCCTCTTTCTATCACCCTCCCAGGTGCTTCAAACCTGTGCTTCAACAGCTCCTTTTCAAGCAGTTGCGACATGTTTTCCAAATACTCCAGGTCATGGACTGCGACGAATTGAGAGGCGCTCAGGGACATGGGGGCAAATGTTGCTTGCAAGCAGGACAACCAGTCGACGGCAGGGGCCAATCCCTTAAAGGAGGGAGACAGAGGTTGTGGGGGGACAGGAAAGAAGAGAGGCCCCCCTCTCAGGGTAGGAGAGGGAGTGGAAAGGGGTTGGTTGGGGAAAGCATGGAGTCAGGAAAGCTAGAGAGGGACCAGAATTAAGGAAACAAGGACAAAGAAGATAAGATGGTCAAGAAAGTTTGGGAGCGAGACCCTCATGCCCATCCTTTTCTAGTCCCTGGCTCAAGGTACCTGCAGTTGCTCAATCGTGACCATCTGGAAGCCCTTTCCCTGTGCCTGCTGCTGGTCCCTGGGTCTCAGAATCTGGTTCAGCTTCGAGTTAATGAAGAGGGAAAAGGAGGCGTGTTCTTGCACTTTGCTTGGGTCTCCTCCCAGCAAGGTTACCAGGCGATTCAGGTAAGTCAGGTATTCCCGCAGGATCTGGGGGAGAGGCAACCTTGGTCATGGCCACCATCAACTTCAGCTTTGTCCAGCATCAGAGGTCAGGATGTTGGTCCACAGTGCCATCTTACCTGGGCATAGTTCGGTTCATTCTTTTGCTTGAGGAGAACGTCAAACTCTGGCTGGTCTATCTGGACACAAGAGAGGCTGAGAGACGTGGGGAATGTGGAGGAAGGAGAGGCCAGGTTCGGGGAGATGGGGATGTAACAGGAAGACGGACCCGGGAAATGGACTGCAGGGAGCCAAGAGGAGGAGCAAGAGAGCCAAGAGAGAGAGACTGGGACTGAGGGACGAGGAGAAGAGCACAAACATGAAAGTATGCAAAGAAGGTATTTCAACCAGTTTGGGGGTGTTAAGTAGGAGAGAAGCATAATAACCCATGTCCTGTAGAGAACTGTTTCCTGTCTCAGGGCCTGGTCTAGGGTAGGTGGAGTGAGATGCCCATATCGAGTGCAAACAGCCTGGACATGGAAGCAATTTAAATGTCCATCGACAGAAGAATACATAAAGGAGATGAAATATTACTCAGCCATTTAAAAAGAATGAAACTGGGTCATCTGTAGTGATGCAGATGTACCTAGAGCCTGTCATACAGAGTGAAGTAAGTCAGGAAGAGAAAAATTAATATATTACACATTTATATGGAATCTATAAGAATGTTACAGATGAATGTATTTTCAGAGCACGAATAGAGACACAGACATAGTGACTGGACATGCAGACACAGGTGGGCATGGGAGAAGGGGAGGATGAGGCAAATTGGAGATTGCAGTTGACAGAAGTACACTACTCTGTGTAAAATAGCTAGCTAGTGGAAAGCTACTGTAGTACATGGAACTCACCTAGGTGCTCTGTGATGACCTAAAGGGGTGGGATGGGGGTGGGCTGGGAGGCAGGCTCAAGAGGGTGAGGATATAGGTATACATATAGCTCTCACTTTGTTGTACAGCAGAAACTAACACAACATTGTAAAGCAATTATGCTCCATTTTAAAAAAAGAGAGAGAGAGAGAAGTGCTGAAACTCAGTAATCAAGATCAATTAACTTCTTCATTGAAATTTTTAAAATCTAGATTAATGCTTAAAAAAAAACATACAGAGCTTCCCTGGTGGCTCACGGGTAAAGAATCCGCCTGCCAGTGAAGGAGGCACAGGTTCAGTCCCCAGTGTGGGAAGATCCCACATGCCTTGGAGAAATAAAGCCCGTGTGCCACAGCTCTAGGGCCCAGGAACTAAAACTACCGAGCCCACATGCTGCAACTACCGACGCCCGTGCTCGACAAGAAGAGAAGTCACCAAAATGAGAAGCCATCACACCACAACTAGAGAAAGGCCTGCACAGCAAAGAAGACCCAACACAGCCAAAAATTAAAATAAATAACTAAAAATTATAAAAGAAAATTCCTTTAAGTAAAATCATACAGGATAGCAAAATTTTGCTTATCAGGCATTTTTCCCCAAAATCCACAATGTATTTTTTTTTTCAACTTCATGCCACGAGCTTTTCTTATTTATGTAGTTTCATCCATCTTTATTATTTGGCCTGTGTGGGCCTCCCATCGCAGTGGCCTCTCTCATTGCAGAGCACCAGCTTTGGGTGCATGCACTCGAGAGTGCTGGCTCGCAACTGGACACACCAGTCCAGCTGCTCTGCAGCACATGGGATCTTCCTGGGCCAGGGACAGAACTGGTGTCCCTTGCACTGCAAGATGGACTCTTTACCCACTGGACCACCAGGGAAGCCCCGCAATGTATTTTGTGGCTTTTTTTTTGTTTTTGGCCACTTCTATTGGTCTTTCATTTATTTATCTTTGTTCTTTTGGCCTGTGTGGGCCTCCCATCGTAGTGGCCTCTCTCATTGCAGAGCACCGGCTCTGGGTGCAAGCGCTCCAGAGCTCCAGCTGGGTAGTTGGACACATTGGTTCAGCCGCTCCGTGGCACGTGGGATCCTCCCAGGTCAGGGATCGAACTGGCGCCCCTTGCACTGCAAGGCGGTGTCCTTACCCACTGGACCACCAGGGAAGCCCCCTACAATGTATTTTTGATCATATTTTTAAATCATAGATGTTTCCCTGAAAGTCTTATCATAGAGTTTTGATACATGTTGAGAAGAAAAAAAACTTTAATACACAATGAACAAGAGTGTGATATTTTGTTCATCATGGATTTTTGCATTGATTTTGACATTTAAAGAATATTTATCGAAATACTATTTATCTTGATTAGTGAGTTTTTGGCACCCTCTTAAATTCTGCACCCCAGGAAAACAGCACTGAACCCTCATGTGCCTCACTCTAGTTCTGGCACGGTTGGGTCCTTGTTTCTCTCTTGAAGATTTTTGCTCCCATTTTTTGGCTTGTCTTCTCTGACTTCTAGCCCTTCCTTCTACCTAGAGCTATATACTTTTCTGCCCCACAAAAGGGCCAAATAATAAAAAAATCCAAAGAAGACCCAACACAGCCATTAAAATAAATAACTAAAAATTATAAAAGAAAATTCCTTTAAGTAAAATCATACAGGATAGCAAAATTTTGCTTATCAGGCATTTTTCCCCAAAATCCACAATGTATTTTTTTTTTCAACTTCATGCCACGAGCTTTTCTTATTTATGTAGTTTCATCCATCTTTATTATTTGGCCTGTGTGGGCCTCCCATCGCAGTGGCCTCTCTCATTGCAGAGCACCAGCTTTGGGTGCATGCACTCGAGAGTGCTGGCTCGCAACTGGACACACCAGTCCAGCTGCTCTGCAGCACATGGGATCTTCCTGGGCCAGGGACAGAACTGGTGTCCCTTGCACTGCAAGATGGACTCTTTACCCACTGGACCACCAGGGAAGCCCCGCAATGTATTTTGTGGCTTTTTTTTTGTTTTTGGCCACTTCTATTGGTCTTTCATTTATTTATCTTTGTTCTTTTGGCCTGTGTGGGCCTCCCATCGTAGTGGCCTCTCTCATTGCAGAGCACCGGCTCTGGGTGCAAGCGCTCCAGAGCTCCAGCTGGGTAGTTGGACACATTGGTTCAGCCGCTCCGTGGCACGTGGGATCCTCCCAGGTCAGGGATCGAACTGGCGCCCCTTGCACTGCAAGGCGGTGTCCTTACCCACTGGACCACCAGGGAAGCCCCCTACAATGTATTTTTGATCATATTTTTAAATCATAGATGTTTCCCTGAAAGTCTTATCATAGAGTTTTGATACATTTTGAGAAGAAAAAAAAATTTAATACACAATGAACAAGAGTGTGATATTTTGTTCATCATGGATTTTTGCATTGATTTTGACATTTAAAGAATATTTATCGAAATACTATTTATCTTGATTAGTGAGTTTTTGGCACCCTCTTAAATTCTGCACCCCAGGAAAACAGCACTGAACCCTCATGTGCCTCACTCTAGTTCTGGCACGGTTGGGTCCTTGTTTCTCTCTTGAAGATTTTTGCTCCCATTTTTTGGCTTGTCTTCTCTGACTTCTAGCCCTTCCTTCTACCTAGAGCTATATACTTTTCTGCTATCTTGAAAACAGCTTTCACCTGACTCTTTTGTCACATTTCATGTCCAAACTTTAAAAGAACTAAAAGTCATCTGTGTCTCTGCTTCAACTCCCCTCCCTCCTAACTCCAACCAAGCCAAATCCATTTTCATGACTGTTTTGATGCTGTATCTAGAAGATCAAACCAGCAATCCTGAAGGAAATCAACCCTTAATATTCACTGGGAGGACTGGTGCTGAAGCTGAAGAGCTAATACTTTGACCACCTGATGCGAAGACCAACTTGTTGGAAAAGACCCTGATGCTGGGTAAGACTGAGGTGTGGAGGAGTAGGAGATGACAGAGGATGAGCTGGTGGAATGGCACCAGTGACTCAATGGACATGAGTTTGCATAAACTCTGGGTGATGGTGAGGACAGGGAAGCCTGGCATGCTCAGTCCATGGGGCAGCAGACAGTCGGACAAGACTTGGCAACTGAACAATAAGAAAAAATAGACCACAGTGTGTTTCCAATGGTGTCTCCTCATTCCTTGTTTTTCTGAGCTCAGACATCTCCGGAATCAAAGATAACTCCTCTCCTCTGAACTAGCCTCTTCCCTGTTCTTTGTGACCAAGCTGAACTGGTCTGACACCCACTCTTTGCCTCTTCTTCCTCCTCTCTGTCCTCACCTCATTGGGATATTCCCTCTTTAGTTCATTTTCTCCACCTGCATTTTCCCTCAGAGACCACCCAGTCTCACGGTAATGGGAACCGCCTCCTCCCCATCACACCAAACCAATTTCTCCACTTCTCTTAATGATATTCAGTCAGTCACCAGGTCCTCTTGAATCACCTCCATTACCACTAGGATGAAGTTGCCTACGTCCTCATGTCTGGCCTCAATTTCCATTTCTTCCACAGTTATCTAAATTTGGAATCAAGGTTCCTCATCTAGATTCCTCAGCACCTCCAGGTTGACCTCTAAAACCACTAACTTGACTTGGTCATCATGTGCAACCAGCACATTTGAAACACCTCCATAGTTCTTTCTTTTTTTTTTCTTTCCTATTGTGTCAAATGGTATCACCTTGGTCCAGTGCTGTAGGCTGGGAATGGTGGTGCCCAATGCTGAGAGCACATGAAATGGGAGGACAGAGGGGTCCACCTCCACCTCAGCCAGAGGGTGGGTGAAGACATTCTGGAAGGGACAGTCATCAAAATCAAAACTTGAAAAATAGGTAGGAATGTTCTAGGTGGAGTGTGGGAAGTGAGGAGTGGGGTTGCAAGGAAAGGGAGCCATGTACGCCAAGAACTGAGGACTGTCCTTGGAGCTGTACGTCAGCAAGCTTGGCTTAGGGCTTAAACAGGAGATAAGGCTGGAGGAGTTTGAACCAGTGAGACTTGTAAGGCTTAAAGATTAAGAAACCTATCCTGTGCTGGGTAAGACTGAGGTGTGGAGGAGTAGGAGATGACAGAGGATGAGCTGGTGGAATGGCACCAGTGACTCAATGGACATGAGTTTGCATAAACTCTGGGTGATGGTGAGGACAGGGAAGCCTGGCATGCTCAGTCCATGGGGCAGCAGACAGTCGGACAAGACTTGGCAACTGAACAATAAGAAAAAATAGACCACAGTGTGTTTCCAATGGTGTCTCCTCATTCCTTGTTTTTCTGAGCTCAGACATCTCCGGAATCAAAGATAACTCCTCTCCTCTGAACTAGCCTCTTCCCTGTTCTTTGTGACCAAGCTGAACTGGTCTGACACCCACTCTTTGCCTCTTCTTCCTCCTCTCTGTCCTCACCTCATTGGGATATTCCCTCTTTAGTTCATTTTCTCCACCTGCATTTTCCCTCAGAGACCACCCAGTCTCACGGTAATGGGAACCGCCCTCCTCCCCATCACACCAAACCAATTTCTCCACTTCTCTTAATGATATTCAGTCAGTCACCAGGTCCTCTTGAATCACCTCCATTACCACTAGGATGAAGTTGCCTACGTCCTCATGTCTGGCCTCAATTTCCATTTCTTCCACAGTTATCTAAATTTGGAATCAAGGTTCCTCATCTAGATTCCTCAGCACCTCCAGGTTGACCTCTAAAACCACTAACTTGACTTGGTCATCATGTGCAACCAGCACATTTGAAACACCTCCATAGTTCTTTCTTTTTTTTTTCTTTCCTATTGTGTCAAATGGTATCACCTTGGTCCAGTGCTGTAGGCTGGGAATGGTGGTGCCCAATGCTGAGAGCACATGAAATGGGAGGACAGAGGGGTCCACCTCCACCTCAGCCAGAGGGTGGGTGAAGACATTCTGGAAGGGACAGTCATCAAAATCAAAACTTGAAAAATAGGTAGGAATGTTCTAGGTGGAGTGTGGGAAGTGAGGAGTGGGGTTGCAAGGAAAGGGAGCCATGTACGCCAAGAACTGAGGACTGTCCTTGGAGCTGTACGTCAGCAAGCTTGGCTTAGGGCTTAAACAGGAGATAAGGCTGGAGGAGTTTGAACCAGTGAGACTTGTAAGGCTTAAAGATTAAGAAACCTATCCTGATGACACAGGGAGCGGTTTAAGACATGTAAACAGAAATAACAGCATAATCAGCTCTTGGTTTAGAAAGAACCCTCTGGGGAAACTGAAAAGTAAATAAAAGAAGACCAGTACTGGCCACAGGGGCAGTCCAGTGTTCTGGGGGTGATTCAGATAAGCAACAAGGAAGGCCAGAAGTGCGGTATTTGCTGAAATGGCCCTGCTGCTCCCTTCCCTAATTTTACCTTAGTTCCTACATAAGTAGTTGCCCCAAAGATAATAATGTGGTCATTCACCTAGAGCCAGACATCCTGGAATGTGAAGTCAAGTGGGCCTTAGGAAGCTATGAACAAAGCTAGTGGAGGTGATGGAAATCCAGCTGAGCTACTGTACATTGTAAAAGAGGATGCTGTTAAAGTGCTGTCCTCAGTATGTCAGCAAATTTGGAAAACTCAGCAGTGGCCACAGGACTGGATAAGGTCAGTTTTCAGTCCAATCCCAAAGAAGGGCAATGCCAAAGAATGTTCAAACTATCACATAATACCACTCATTTCAGATGCTAGCAAGGTAATGCTCAAAATCCTTCAAGCTAGACTTCAACAGCACATGAACTGAGAACTTCCAGATATACAACCTGTGTTTAGAAAAGGCAGAGGAATCATACATTATGGTGTCAACATGCATTGGATCACAGGAAAACCAAGGGAATTCTGGGAAGACATCTACTTCTGCTTCATTGACTTGGTCATCATGTGCAACCAGCACATTTGAAACACCTCCATAGTTCTTTCTTTTTTTTTTCTTTCCTATTGTGTCAAATGGTATCACCTTGGTCCAGTGCTGTAGGCTGGGAATGGTGGTGCCCAATGCTGAGAGCACATGAAATGGGAGGACAGAGGGGTCCACCTCCACCTCAGCCAGAGGGTGGGTGAAGACATTCTGGAAGGGACAGTCATCAAAATCAAAACTTGAAAAATAGGTAGGAATGTTCTAGGTGGAGTGTGGGAAGTGAGGAGTGGGGTTGCAAGGAAAGGGAGCCATGTACGCCAAGAACTGAGGACTGTCCTTGGAGCTGTACGTCAGCAAGCTTGGCTTAGGGCTTAAACAGGAGATAAGGCTGGAGGAGTTTGAACCAGTGAGACTTGTAAGGCTTAAAGATTAAGAAACCTATCCTGATGACACAGGGAGCGGTTTAAGACATGTAAACAGAAATAACAGCATAATCAGCTCTTGGTTTAGAAAGAACCCTCTGGGGAAACTGAAAAGTAAATAAAAGAAGACCAGTACTGGCCACAGGGGCAGTCCAGTGTTCTGGGGGTGATTCAGATAAGCAACAAGGAAGGCCAGAAGTGCGGTATTTGCTGAAATGGCCCTGCTGCTCCCTTCCCTAATTTTACCTTAGTTCCTACATAAGTAGTTGCCCCAAAGATAATAATGTGGTCATTCACCTAGAGCCAGACATCCTGGAATGTGAAGTCAAGTGGGCCTTAGGAAGCTATGAACAAAGCTAGTGGAGGTGATGGAAATCCAGCTGAGCTACTGTACATTGTAAAAGAGGATGCTGTTAAAGTGCTGTCCTCAGTATGTCAGCAAATTTGGAAAACTCAGCAGTGGCCACAGGACTGGATAAGGTCAGTTTTCAGTCCAATCCCAAAGAAGGGCAATGCCAAAGAATGTTCAAACTATCACATAATACCACTCATTTCAGATGCTAGCAAGGTAATGCTCAAAATCCTTCAAGCTAGACTTCAACAGCACATGAACTGAGAACTTCCAGATATACAACCTGTGTTTAGAAAAGGCAGAGGAATCATACATTATGGTGTCAACATGCATTGGATCACAGGAAAACCAAGGGAATTCTGGGAAGACATCTACTTCTGCTTCATTGACTACATGAAAGTCTTTGACTGTGTGGATCACAACAAACTACGGAAAATTCTTAAAGAGATGGAAATACCAGACCATTTCACCTGTCTCCTGAGAGACAAGAAGCAACAGTTAGAATCTCACATAGAACAACTGCCCAATTCAAAATTGGGAAAGGAGTATGTCAAGGTTGTATATTGTCACGCTGCTCATGTAACTCATATAATATGAGCTGAGGCTTCCCAGGTGGTGCTAGTGGTAAAGAACCCACCTGCCAGTGCTGGAGATGTAAGAGACTTGGGTTCAATCCCCAGTTGGAAACGATCCCTTGGAGGCGGGCATGACAACCCACTCTAGTATTCTTGCCTGGAGATTCCTATGGACAGAGGCACAGTAGAGTGCATCATTCGAAATGCTGGGCTGGGTGAGTCACAGGCTGGAATCAAGATTTCCAGGAGAAATATCAACAACCTCAGATACGCAGATGCTGTGCTGTGCTGTGCTATGCATAGCTGCTCAGTCACTTCCAACTCTGCAACCCTACAGACTGCAGCCTGTCAGGCTCCTCTGTCCATGGGGATTCTCCAGGCCAGAATACTGGAGTGGGTCACCATGCCCTCCTCTAAGTGATCTTACCAACCCAGGGATCGAACACAGATCTACTGCACAGTGGGCAGATTCTTTACTGGCTGAGCTACCAGATGAAGCCTGATATGCAGATGATATGCAGCATCAGAGTGCTGATGGCAGAAAGCAAAGAGGAAAAAGATGAAATCTGTTAAAGGTGCTTTTCCTCAGTATGTCAGCAAATTTGGAAAACTCAGCAGTGGCCACAGGACTGGATAAGGTCAGTTTTCAGTCCAATCCCAAAGAAGGGCAATGCCAAAGAATGTTCAAACTATCACATAATACCACTCATTTCAGATGCTAGCAAGGTAATGCTCAAAATCCTTCAAGCTAGACTTCAACAGCACATGAACTGAGAACTTCCAGATATACAACCTGTGTTTAGAAAAGGCAGAGGAATCATACATTATGGTGTCAACATGCATTGGATCACAGGAAAACCAAGGGAATTCTGGGAAGACATCTACTTCTGCTTCATTGACTACATGAAAGTCTTTGACTGTGTGGATCACAACAAACTACGGAAAATTCTTAAAGAGATGGAAATACCAGACCATTTCACCTGTCTCCTGAGAGACAAGAAGCAACAGTTAGAATCTCACATAGAACAACTGCCCAATTCAAAATTGGGAAAGGAGTATGTCAAGGTTGTATATTGTCACGCTGCTCATGTAACTCATATAATATGAGCTGAGGCTTCCCAGGTGGTGCTAGTGGTAAAGAACCCACCTGCCAGTGCTGGAGATGTAAGAGACTTGGGTTCAATCCCCAGTTGGAAACGATCCCTTGGAGGCGGGCATGACAACCCACTCTAGTATTCTTGCCTGGAGATTCCTATGGACAGAGGCACAGTAGAGTGCATCATTCGAAATGCTGGGCTGGGTGAGTCACAGGCTGGAATCAAGATTTCCAGGAGAAATATCAACAACCTCAGATACGCAGATGCTGTGCTGTGCTGTGCTATGCATAGCTGCTCAGTCACTTCCAACTCTGCAACCCTACAGACTGCAGCCTGTCAGGCTCCTCTGTCCATGGGGATTCTCCAGGCCAGAATACTGGAGTGGGTCACCATGCCCTCCTCTAAGTGATCTTACCAACCCAGGGATCGAACACAGATCTACTGCACAGTGGGCAGATTCTTTACTGGCTGAGCTACCAGATGAAGCCTGATATGCAGATGATATGCAGCATCAGAGTGCTGATGGCAGAAAGCAAAGAGGAAAAAAAAGAGTCTCTTGATGAAGATAAAAGAGGAGCATGAAAATGCTGGTTTAAAACTCAACATTCAAGAAGCCAAGATCGTGGCATCTGGTCCCATCTTTATGGCAAATAGAAGGGGGAAATGTGGAAACAGTGACAGATTTTATTTTCTTGGGCTCCAAAATCACTCTGGACAGTGATTGCAGCCACAAAATTAAAAGACACTTGATGGGGGGGATACACAAAGTAAAATAAAAATTTTTAAAAATTAAAAAAAAAAAGACACTTGCTCCTGGGAAGAAAAGCTATGACAAACCTAGATAGCATATTAAAAATCAGAGAGTGTGGCTATTTTTGAAGATAGAGAAAGGAGCTGCAAGCTAAGGGTTGTGGACGGCTTCTAGAAGCTACAAAGGTTCCCTCTGCAACCATGTCTGACAAACCCGATATGGCTGAGATTAAGAAGTTTGATTAGTTGAAACTGAAGGAAACAGAAACACAAGAGAAAAATCCACTACCTTCTAAAGAAACACTTAAACAAGAGAAGCAAGCAGGCGAGTCGTAATGAAGCATGCGCCGCCAGTACGCACTGTACATTCCAAAAGCATTGCCTTTTTATTTTACTTCTTTTAGCTGTTTAAATTTGTAAAATGCAAAGAGGTTGGATCAGGCTGAAATGACTGTGCTAGCCCTTTTCAAAGAATGGAGAACTACTGACAACGTAGGCCGCGCCTGCCTCTCCCATCTGTCTTCTGGCTGGCAGGGAAGGAAAAGAACTTGCATGTTGGTGAAGGAGGAAGCTGGGTGGGACGACAGTGAAATCTTAAGAGTAAAACGCAAGCTGGTCCAAGGTGTCCTGCAGGCTGTAAAATGCAGTTTAATCAGAGTGCCACTTTTTTTGTTGTTGTTCAAAATGATTTTAATTATTGGAATGCACAATTTTTTTTAATATGCAAATGAAAAGTTTTAAAACCTAAAAAAAAATATATATCAGAGACATCCCTTTGCCAACAAAGGTCTGTATAGTCAAAGCTATGGCTTTTCTAGTAGTCATGTATGGATGTGAGAGTTGGACTATAAAGAAGGCTGTGAGCTGCAGAATTGACACTTTTGAACACGGTGATAGAGGAGACTCTTAAGAGTTCTTTGGCAGAAAGAAGGAAAAGAGTCTCTTGATGAAGATAAAGAGGAGCATGAAAATGCTGGTTTAAAACTCATAAAAATGGTCCCATCTTTATGGCAAATAGAAGGGGGAAATGTGGAAACAGTGACAGATTTTATTTTCTTGGGCTCCAAAATCACTCTGGACAGTGATTGCAGCCACAAAATTAAAAGACACTTGATGGGGGGGATACACAAAGTAAAATAAAAATTTTTAAAAATTAAAAAAAAAAAGACACTTGCTCCTGGGAAGAAAAGCTATGACAAACCTAGATAGCATATTAAAAATCAGAGAGTGTGGCTATTTTTGAAGATAGAGAAAGGAGCTGCAAGCTAAGGGTTGTGGACGGCTTCTAGAAGCTACAAAGGTTCCCTCTGCAACCATGTCTGACAAACCCGATATGGCTGAGATTAAGAAGTTTGATTAGTTGAAACTGAAGGAAACAGAAACACAAGAGAAAAATCCACTACCTTCTAAAGAAACACTTAAACAAGAGAAGCAAGCAGGCGAGTCGTAATGAAGCATGCGCCGCCAGTACGCACTGTACATTCCAAAAGCATTGCCTTTTTATTTTACTTCTTTTAGCTGTTTAAATTTGTAAAATGCAAAGAGGTTGGATCAGGCTGAAATGACTGTGCTAGCCCTTTTCAAAGAATGGAGAACTACTGACAAGGTAGGCCGCGCCTGCCTCTCCCATCTGTCTTCTGGCTGGCAGGGAAGGAAAAGAACTTGCATGTTGGTGAAGGAGGAAGCTGGGTGGGACGACAGTGAAATCTTAAGAGTAAAACGCAAGCTGGTCCAAGGTGTCCTGCAGGCTGTAAAATGCAGTTTAATCAGAGTGCCACTTTTTTTGTTGTTGTTCAAAATGATTTTAATTATTGGAATGCACAATTTTTTTTAATATGCAAATGAAAAGTTTTAAAACCTAAAAAAAAATATATATCAGAGACATCCCTTTGCCAACAAAGGTCTGTATAGTCAAAGCTATGGCTTTTCTAGTAGTCATGTATGGATGTGAGAGTTGGACCGTAAAAGAAGGCTGTGAGCTGCAGAATTGACACTTTTGAACACGGTGATAGAGGAGACTCTTAAGAGTTCTTTGGACTGAAAGGAGATCAAACCAGCCAATCCTAGAGGAAATCAACCCTGAATATTGGAAGGACTGATGCTAAAGCTAAAGCTGCAGTACTTTGGCCACCTGATGGGAAGAACCGACTGATTGGAAAAGGCTCTAATGCTGGGAAAGACCGAAGGCAAAAGGAGAAGGGGGTGACAGAGGATGAGATGGTTGGATGGCATCACTGACTTAATGGAAATGAGTTTGAACAAATTCTGGGAGATAGTGAAGGACAGGAAAGCCTGGTGTGCTGCAGTCCATGTGGTTGCAAAGAGTCAGAAAGGACATACTGACTGAACAACAACAACAACAACAACAAAGACCAGTCACTTCCCTGGATTGCACATCTTTTGTTTAAGAGCAAATTTGAGGTGGGCCTGGGTTTCCCTGCGTTTTTGTCAACGCATCCCTCACCTGGATGACTGGCAGGTATGGAGGGCGGGGAAGAGGCTGCAAATAGGCTCTGAAGAATGGGAAGTGCCCATATTGACTCATCAGAAGGCTCAGAGTTTGGTTAAAATCTAAGGGAGTCCAATTACCGGAGATCGGCCAGCCTCCAAGCTGAGAAGAAAAGAGACAAGGTTCAGCACACGGCCTGAGACCACAGCCCCTCCTGCCATCGCTACATCTTGACTTTTACTCTGAGTGCTTTGGCTCTTCTAGGATACACCTCCATCCCCTTTTCCCTACCCACACTCAAGGTCTTGACATGTCCACAGGACATTTCCAGAAGCTGGTACGACAGTGAAATCTTAAGAGTAAAGCAAGCTGGTCCAAGGTGTCCTGCAGGCTGTAAAATGCAGTTTAATCAGAGTGCCACTTTTTTTGTTGTTGTTCAAAATGATTTTAATTATTGGAATGCACAATTTTTTTTAATATGCAAATGAAAAGTTTTAAAACCTAAAAAAAAATATATATCAGAGACATCCCTTTGCCAACAAAGGTCTGTATAGTCAAAGCTATGGCTTTTCTAGTAGTCATGTATGGATGTGAGAGTTGGACCGTAAAAGAAGGCTGTGAGCTGCAGAATTGACACTTTTGAACACGGTGATAGAGGAGACTCTTAAGAGTTCTTTGGACTGAAAGGAGATCAAACCAGCCAATCCTAGAGGAAATCAACCCTGAATATTGGAAGGACTGATGCTAAAGCTAAAGCTGCAGTACTTTGGCCACCTGATGGGAAGAACCGACTGATTGGAAAAGACTCTAATGCTGGGAAAGACCGAAGGCAAAAGGAGAAGAGGGTGACAGAGGATGAGATGGTTGGATGGCATCACTGACTTAATGGAAATGAGTTTGAACAAATTCTGGGAGACAGTGAAGGACAGGAAAGCCTGGTGTGCTGCAGTCCATGTGGTTGCAAAGAGTCAGAAAGGACATACTGACTGAACAACAACAACAACAACAACAAAGACCAGTCACTTCCCTGGATTGCACATCTTTTGTTTA
The DNA here is from genome assembly GCA_022376925.1 of Tragulus kanchil. Classification (NCBI taxonomy): domain Eukaryota; kingdom Metazoa; phylum Chordata; class Mammalia; order Artiodactyla; family Tragulidae; genus Tragulus; species Tragulus kanchil. The sequence goes on along the minus strand of JAIOJX010000030.1, from coordinate 15,518,437 downwards.
AGAGCAAATTTGAGGTGGGCCTGGGTTTCCCTGCGTTTTTGTCAACGCATCCCTCACCTGGATGACTGGCAGGTATGGAGGGCGGGGAAGAGGCTGCAAATAGGCTCTGAAGAATGGGAAGTGCCCATATTGACTCATCAGAAGGCTCAGAGTTTGGTTAAAATCTAAGGGAGTCCAATTACCGGAGATCGGCCAGCCTCCAAGCTGAGAAGAAAAGAGACAAGGTTCAGCACACGGCCTGAGACCACAGCCCCTCCTGCCATCGCTACATCTTGACTTTTACTCTGAGTGCTTTGGCTCTTCTAGGATACACCTCCATCCCCTTTTCCCTACCCACACTCAAGGTCTTGACATGTCCACAGGACATTTCCATGCCCATCTCCTTCCCAAATCCCTAGGAAAGAGATCCATCCTCTATGGGGGAAAAAACGGCATCCCTGAATACACATTGGTTTTGCATGTTATGCATCCAAAAAGTAGATGCCCAAGGTCTCACCTCCTCAATAACTTGTCTAAGGGGCCCAGCTCCTGCAGCCTCAGTGGCACCTGTGTCCATGCAGGAGTTGTAGAATTGGAAGGCTTTCTCCTCCCCAGGGGCCAGGCGCCAGGACCCTGGGGTTTCTAGGAAGGAAGCACAGGAGAATTAAAGGAGTGGGGCAGCCCAGAAACAGGAACGGAAGATGGGAGACAGAAAGGTTATAGGAAAGCAAGGGAGGATTCCAAGAGGAAAGGAGGGCAGGGAATTAAGAGAGGAATAAGGATGAGCCGGATCAACATTTTTTCTCTTTTTTTGGTGTACTGGGCCTTCATGAGTTGCATAGGCTTCTTTAGTTTCCCAAAGGCATGTGGGATCTTAGTTCCCCAACCAGGGATTGAACCTATGTCCCCTGCATTCTCGAAGGCAGATTCTTTGCCACTGGACCACCAGGAAAGTCCTGAAATGGATCAACTTGATGGAAGAAGAAGAGGACAGAGAAGACAACAGGGAACACAAAGCAGAACATAAAAGAACGGTGGGGAAATTGCATGATGGTCTAGCAGTAAGGCCTCTTGAGCTCTCACTGCTGAGAGCCCAAGTTTAATCCCTGGTATGAAGGGAGTGTGATCACACATCCCACAGGATAAGTTGAATGGCCAAAATAAAAATAAAAATAAAAAAAGGAAAGGTGAGAAAGGAAATAAAGAGGAAGAGACAAGGAGGTGGGGATGGGGGAAGAGATGGAATGAGTGGAATATGGAAAAAGGAGAAACAGTAGAAATGAGACACAAGAGGGAGATGAATGAAGGCATTAGAAAAATTAGGGAAATCAGAGAATTTCCAGCTGATCAGAGAGAGGAAGACGCATGAGGAAAGGTTTGGCAAAGACAAGAAATATGGGGGCTCCCCTAATCCAGACTCTCCCCTCTCTCTGATTCCAGGAAACACATGACCATAACCCAAACACAAACTCATCTGAATCCTTCACCCTCTCATATCTAACACCTTTCACTCAGTTCCCCTGACATCCTTTTGTTCTCTAGTGGGCCGCAGAATTTGTCCAAAGGGTACTTTTTCTTTTCATCTCTGTACCTTAACTGAAAGCCTGGTGGTCTACCATGTGGGAAATACCCATCTCCACTCTTTTCCCATCAAAAGAAGGAAGGCAAAGGGATACATTTATTTCTTCCAAATTCCAACTGATAGTGTCAATGGGTTCTCTGGGCTCCCTTAGCAGAAAATGCATTTCTTTCGTTACATTCTTAGTCTCAAATCCTTACCACCACAAGCACCCCCAACTTCCTGGGACCTACCTCCTATGTGGCCTGGGTTCCTTCCTCACAGTTCACCTCTCAGCTGTTTTCAACAGAACCACCATCTATCGAGATCTTCTTACCTCCAGGGTTTTACCTTAACCCTCCTCCTCCTCCGGCATCTCTTTTGGGTCCATGTCCTCAGTTGTGGGTAAACAACCAGATAAAGTCCCTCATCACTTCTCACCCATTCTGCCACTTCGTTCCTCCCACTGTCATCTTCAATCACCCATCTCTGTCATCCCAGCTCAGTGTCTTCCAGTCCAACTTGCACACCGTGGCCCAAGGTTTCAGAGAGAACAGGAGTCAATGGGGAGAGACAGAGTCCAGCAAGTGATGGGAGTGACAGGAAATCACCCCCAGGGGAGATGAGATGGGTTGGAAGGCTGGAGAATGAGGGTGATGGAGAGAAGGACTGAAGTGCAGTAGGAGCTGAGAACACCCAAGTGGGAAAACACCCAGCATAGGGTAGAGACTGGAAACTTAAGGGATATGCCACAGAAGACGGAGCTTGGCCAAAGTGAGAACTTGGAGAGAATGGGGTGATCATGGACAGATGGGAACAGAGAGGGGAGAAGGACTACGTAAACAGAAGATGAGGAGAGGAATGAGAAGAGGTGGAAGAGAGGTGGTTTCTGGAGTGAAATCTACCTTGATGGAGAACCACCCCTAGCAGCTCCCTGGGGGCCAGTGGAGGGCGGTGCAAACCGGCTGCTCCCCAGCCGCACAGGCTTGAGATGGAGAGCTGTGATCGGTCCAGGTTCCAAGCACCTACAGCAAGAGAACCTCCCACCCAGACTTCCTTACCCAGTATTCTCTGAACTCGGCGCTTGTTCTCCTCTGCAAGAGCCTGTAGAGAACCACTGATCCTGTTGCTGTTCCCACAGGCAAAGCTAAAGAAATCCGTGCAGGGGGCCACACTGGTGTTCCCAGAGGCCAGGTAGAGGTTCAGGAGGTCCCGGCACACAGACGTCTTACAGGGGGCTGTGGGGAAAAGCTCAGAGCTGCCGAAGATAAAGTGATGAGGACACTCCCACAGGGCTAAGCAACAAAATGCCTGGTGAGGGGGACGGGGCAGAAACCCTGGTGAAGAGGACGTAGTCTGACTGAGGGCCAGGAATGGGGTTCGGTGGGGAAGAGGCTGGGAACCCAGAGCCCCCGGGAGTCAGGAGGCGTGGTCTTAGGAAGACGGGTGGGTGGATGGGCTCGTAAAGCTGAGGGAAGGCTGAGTGGGCTGTGGGGAGCGAGGATCTGACTCACGAGGACCACAGCCCTGGAAGACGTAGGCCCAAAACAGCAGAGAAGCGGCAAGGATTAGACTGAAGAGCAGGAGCGTGGTGAGTGCCCGCCTGGCCTCCGCCCACCGTCTGCTCTGTGCAGTGGACGGCCCCTCTTCAGGAGATCTCTGCGCCCATAATGAGGAAGTGAACAACAAGATGGAAAGGATTTGGCAAGGTGTGGAGAATGAGGGTGATGGAGAGAAGGACTGAAGTGCAGTAGGAGCTGAGAACACCCAAGTGGGAAAACACCCAGCATAGGGTAGAGACTGGAAACTTAAGGGATATGCCACAGAAGACGGAGCTTGGCCAAAGTGAGAACTTGGAGAGAATGGGGTGATCATGGACAGATGGGAACAGAGAGGGGAGAAGGACTACGTAAACAGAAGATGAGGAGAGGAATGAGAAGAGGTGGAAGAGAGGTGGTTTCTGGAGTGAAATCTACCTTGATGGAGAACCACCCTAGCAGCTCCTGGGGCCAGTGGAGGGCGGTGCAAACCGGCTGCTCCCCAGCCGCACAGGCTTGAGATGGAGAGCTGTGATCGGTCCAGGTTCCAAGCACCTACAGCAAGAGAACCTCCCACCCAGACTTCCTTACCCAGTATTCTCTGAACTCGGCGCTTGTTCTCCTCTGCAAGAGCCTGTAGAGAACCACTGATCCTGTTGCTGTTCCCACAGGCAAAGCTAAAGAAATCCGTGCAGGGGGCCACACTGGTGTTCCCAGAGGCCAGGTAGAGGTTCAGGAGGTCCCGGCACACAGACGTCTTACAGGGGGCTGTGGGGAAAAGCTCAGAGCTGCCGAAGATAAAGTGATGAGGACACTCCCACAGGGCTAAGCAACAAAATGCCTGGTGAGGGGGACGGGGCAGAAACCCTGGTGAAGAGGACGTAGTCTGACTGAGGGCCAGGAATGGGGTTCGGTGGGGAAGAGGCTGGGAACCCAGAGCCCCCGGGAGTCAGGAGGCGTGGTCTTAGGAAGACGGGTGGGTGGATGGGCTCGTAAAGCTGAGGGAAGGCTGAGTGGGCTGTGGGGAGCGAGGATCTGACTCACGAGGACCACAGCCCTGGAAGACGTAGGCCCAAAACAGCAGAGAAGCGGCAAGGATTAGACTGAAGAGCAGGAGCGTGGTGAGTGCCCGCCTGGCCTCCGCCCACCGTCTGCTCTGTGCAGTGGACGGCCCCTCTTCAGGAGATCTCTGCGCCCATAATGAGGAAGTGAACAACAAGATGGAAAGGATTTGGCAAGGTGTGGGGGAAGGGGGAGGAGAAAGAAGGCACAGTTCGTTAGTGCTGGGGCCCCTGAGTACAGAGAGAAAGCCCCTCATTTTCCCACCCCCAGCCTTCTTTGGGTCTCCCAGGAGCTGGAAGGGTTGTCGTGAGTCTACCCCACACACTTACCTCCCGTCTCCTACGCGTCCTGGACCCACTCGCTTGCTCAGTCCCCATGGCTGTCGCCCACTCTTGTCTCCCCCCTCCTGAACTGGATGAGGAGGAGGGAGGGCAGAGAAGCTGCTTCAGGAAGGGGTACATTACAGAGTTATATCAGGCCATTCTGAGACCTCCTCCTGCTCACCTATGCACCCCTCCCTCATACACATAGTATCTCCATTCCTGGGCAGCTCCTAGATGGGCTTCAGCATCAACCTCTCTCCCGAGGTATCTCCGCTCCCTCTTCTTCCGTCCCTCCCCTCCCCTTCCCTGGTCCCACTCGCCAAGCCTCCCATCTCTCGTCTCCGCTGGGGGACAGGGGACACACACACGTCAGACCCACGCCAGCCGGCCCCACCTCCCACCCTGGGCATCTGACTCCCACAGGGAACAGCTTTCTCCAGGGGACTTGCCATCTGTCTGGCCTCCTCACTGGGCTCTCAGAATCCTTCCTGCTTCTGCTCTAGGTGCAGAGTCTAGGGGACAAGGATTCAGGCCACAGCCTCCCTCCGATCCCCACCCCAGTTCCTTTTTCCTGGAGAAAGGGCGTTTCTGCCACCGGAAGCCCCTGTCCCCCCACACAGGCTACTGGCCTCTGGGTGGAGCTTGCTTATCAGTCAGGAAGCACCCCAGCCCCTCCTGCTCCTTTATCTCGGTCTCTCAGGGGAAGCCAAGGGGGCAGTCTTCACTCACCAAGCAATTCTGCCCTGTGCCACTCCTCTTGCCTGGCTCTGGGCCTCGCTCACACGGTTTATTTCTGGAATACTCTCTTCTTTCCTTTCTTTGTTGATGGAAACCTCTTGAGGCCTTTAATTCTCAGGTCAAATAATGTCACCTCCCTTGGCAGGTCAGCCAGCTCCATGCCCATTTCCGCTGTTCTTGAGCATCCCTGATGGCTTCCCTGGGTATGTCATGGCCCTGTCGGCTGCAGGCAGAGCAGTCCAGGAAAAAGAGCAATGCCCTAGGAGACCCTAATCTGCTCATTCCTAGCCCTGTGACAGTGAAGGAGGCACTTACACTCTCAGGCAGGTAACTTTCATCATTTGGGAAATGAGGATGGTGATTGCCTCTGAATATCTTACCAGGTCTCATACCTTCCACGAAGGTCCCCTATCCTATCAGTAAGCAAAGGATGCTTCAGCCACCAAGCCACCCCCATGGTGCACACTGAGAGGATCCAGGCTGGAGGAAAAACAGGACACTGGCCCTAGACAGTCAACTACATTGCAAAGGAAGGAATAATTTCAATAAATCCAGACTCTTGCATCTTCCCATACATAGAAAAGTACTAAGTTCATTAACTTGAGATGTATGGTTTTTCTGTAATAAGCAGTAATCTTTCGATGGGCTTCCCTGGTGGCTTAGACAGTAAAGAATCTGCCTGCAATGCAGGAGACCTGGGTTCTATGTTTGGGTCTAGAAGGCCTTCCTGGAAAAGGGAATATCCACTCCAGTGTTCTTGCCTGGAGAATCCCATGGACAGAGGAGCCTGGTGGGCTACAGTCCATGGGGCTGCAACGAGTCAGACATGACTGAGTGACTAACACACTTTGGATATTCTGCTACCTGTTTTTTGTTGCTGTTGTTATTGTTGTTTTGCAAAAATTCTTATATAACCTGGCTCCTCCCTTACCTCTTTGGAACAGTCCCTCAGAGCTATCTGAGAGGCTGTACCCTGGGCCTAAGTCCTCATTCACTCCGCCAAAGAAAACATAACTCTCAACTTTTAAGTTGTGCATTTTTTTTCTAGTTGAGAGAGGCATGACTGACCCTCCTGTGCTATTATCAAGTTGCCTTGTATCTGCATCTCTCTGTTCACTGTAAACACTCAGGTAGCAGAGACAATGTCCCTTTCTCCTTCACATCCCCCTAAGATGTTTCATAGACGCTTGTAGGAATGAACCGCCTTCTAAGCAAGAAATTCTCTTTCCCACACCATGCCAAGTCCTCATCTGGGGTCTTAGCACATTTCTAAAAGGAATTCATCACTTTCCTTTACTTCCCCATCACAGGGAAATGGGATTTGCTAGGACAGCCACACTAATGATGGCTTGGCAGTATTTCCTGACCAACACTGTGTCACGGTATATTTGTTGGGATGCAGGTAAGGACAGCTCCATGGCTGGAGAAGAAGAATAAAGCTCCTACACTGAGAGATGCCATATTGTCAGTAAAAGTGAAAGTTGCTCAGTCATGTCTGAGTTTTTACAACCCCATGCATGAGTCATGGAACTCTCCAGGCAAGAATATTGGAGTGGGTAGCTGTTTCCTTCTCCAGGGGATCTTCCCAACCCAGGGATCAAACCCTGGTCTCCTGCATTGCAGGTGGATTCTTTACCACTGATCCACCTGGGAAGCCCAATTTGTAAAGCATCATGAAAATTGTGAAGGAAAGTCATGACATCACATGCTAGAAAAAAGGGGACTGAAGATTTTCAATAAAGTGTGTGACATGATGAAAAATAATCCCTACAAAAGGCTGGTGTGGCACTGGGGGTCTGGACTGATTAGATAAAAGACAAGAGACACGGTGCAGGTTTGGTAGAACAGGAGTGATGAAGGGAGGCCTGTCCCAGGGTCAGGGCAGAGGGGAGGAGAATATATGGAAAGAAAACATTTATAGAGGAAATTAGAGTCATGGGAACAAATTAAATAAGGGCTGGGAGTCAATCTACAACAGCCTTATTTGTTTCTTTTTTCTTTTGGCCATGCAACATGGAGGATCTTAATTCCCTGACCAGGGATTGAACCTGTGCTCCCTGCAGTGCATTGGAGGCACAGAGTTTTAACCAATGGACCATCAGGGGAGTCTATTCATTTCTGAATGTAAAAGAGAATACTGACCCACTGATTCTTAAAATTACATCTAATTCTTAAAATTACATCTATCTACATGATAGGGTTTTCCAGGTGGCTCAGTGGTAAAGAATCTGCCTGCCAATGCAAGGAGATGCAGGAGACCCAGGTTCAATCCCTGGATGCAGAAGATCCCCTGGAGGAGGAAATGGCAACCCACCCCAGTGTTCTTGCCTGGAGGATTCCACGGACACAGAGGAGCCTGGCAGGCTACAGGCCATGAGGTTTCAAAAAGTTGGATGTGACTGAGCAACTGAACATGCGCACAGGAGAATAGTCATGTCAGTGGGTTAAGGATTGAGAGCAAAACGATGACTCAGGATGTTAGAGGTGTGGATCTGTTTGGATACAAATCCATCATGCCTTCTCTGTTCCCTTGCCTTCCCCCAAAAGTCCAATTCTCTACCCATGGACTTCTAGCTTCTTTCACACCTAACCTTCCTGACCTTTTCCACCAACCAAGTCCTCTGGGCTGAAGTTTTTCTAGGAAATGATAATAAGCACAACTCAGATTAGATAAGAGCAAGTTGAGGCAGAGTGCCCTATAAACAGTCTGTAAACAGCCACCGTGGCCTGGGTTTAGGCTCCAGGCCAACCTGGGAGATAAGGCTACCAGGCCACCCCTCCTCCCCTGTGCCTAGAGAAGGCAGAGGAGCCACTGTTCTGGCTGCTGCCTCTGGAGCCTAAAGCCCCTTATCTCCCCTGTCCCCGTCTGCCACAGTCCTCTCCCGTCATCCCCTCATCACTGCCTCCTCGGCCACGCCCAGCCCCACCACACCCCACACTGAGCTCTGAGGGCTCCAGCTGACAGCCCACACCGGGCTCGGGGAGCAGACGCACACACTTAGCTTCAAAGACACTACCTCCCTTCCAGTTGTGTTCATTGCTCTGCCCAGTCCATTCTAATCCAGGATCTTTCGTTTGATAGCATACTGATGTCAAAATAATAGCAGCAATATCTAGAACACAACTTTTACTGAGCAATCCCTATGTTTCAGGGACTACAATAAATGCTTTGTTTCCATATATTCTCCCATTCAGCCTTCACAGTTATTCCATGAGGGAGATAAGATCTATTGTTCCCCATTTTGTAGATGAGAAAATCAAGCGACATGGAAGTACATTAAACTTAGCCAAAGTCATAAAGTCAGTAATTATCAGATCTGGGAATGAAACCAAAGTCTTAACAATTAAACCTCTCGATCGCTAAGGTTTAGTGTCTGGAAAACTCTTCCTAGTCAGTTTTTTGTCTAAACTCTTTGAACAGTCCTTCCTGTCTTGACCTTGTTCTGTGACGGCCTTGAGGGGTGTTATTCTCCCAATACTCAAACATCCAATCTCCCTTTGGAAAACAGTGGCCTTTGTTGTGTGTCCACAATTCAGCTACCATTCAAAATGGTTAACTATCAAAATCAAGAACGGGCTGGGGCTGTTTATCTACATATGATAGCACCCTCATCCATTGGTGGCCTATCTTATCTTCTCAGATCACTTGACTATGATGATAACAACTAAGAAGCTACCTCCTTAGGGGCAATAAACCTGGTTCCAACTGAGCCAGAGAAAGCCTTGATGTTATAGGCAATGCTGAGGAGTTTGATTAGACAAGGAAGAAACAGATTCCGGGGCCAGTTGGGGGCATTCTAACTGCTCTTTCCAAAGAAGCCGTATTGAAAGCTGAGGATCACCTTTGGAAAAGAAGAATTTACGGCTTTTAAAACAATATCAGTGGCAAGTAGATGGAATGCTCTTACAATTTTAATTTGCATACATACTTTTTCTTTGATAGGTATGACTAGAATATATAATCCCTATTCAATTAAAATAGTAAGCCAACCAAAAACATATTTAACAGTATTAGTTTCATTGGTATAGGAAATGGCAAAAACTTAAAGGTAATGCTTCAGGGCTCCTCTGGTGGTCCAGTAGGTAAAGAGTCCGCCTTGCAGTGGAAGGGGCACTGGTTCCATCCCTGGCCCAGGAAGATCCCATGTGCCACAGAGTGGCTGGACCAGTGTGTCCAATTGCGAGCCAGCGCTCTGGAGCACATGCACCTGGAGCTGGTGCTCTGCAGCGAGAGAGGCTGCTGCAGTGGGAGACCCACACAGGCCAAAGAATAAAGATGGATGAAAATAAATAAATAAAAAACCAGTAAAAGAGTCCAAAATTTAAAAAAAAAAAGGTAATGCTCCAAAGACTGAAGTTTGTAATGTGTAAGTCAACACATCTCAAAAGGGAATCCTTGCCCTTTACTTTTCTTAGTGCTTTTTCCAAGCCAGCACTCTCCTCTTCCCAATCCAGCAAGTGTCCAGGGATATACTCTGGACACAGGAGACTCTAATCCAAGTATCAATTCAGTGTATGTATCCTCAAAAATAATTTGCATAAGATCTTGCTAAGTCTACTGTCTTGGTCAACTAACATCATAATAATGCCTTGTAACAAATCACGCAAAACACAGTGGTTGCAAAAACATGAATTTATTCTCACAAGTTCAACGATCTGTGTGTCTCCATTGATATAACCCGTGTTCATTTGTGCTTTGGGCTGCATTTGGGATGGGCGTGGATCTAGGTCACAGGTTCCTGCAAGTCTGCTGCATATGTGTTTCTTCCAGGGCCCAGGCTGAAGGGGCAGATGCTACACAAGCCATGTTTTTCCATAAAGAATCACCAGAGTGCAAGACTCAAGCCAAACCATGCAGGTAATTAAGAAGCCAGCTTCCCACGTGGTTCAGTTGTAAAGAATCAGCCTGTCAGTGAAGGAGACGCAGTTTAATCCCTGGATCAGGAAGATCCTTTGGAGTAGGAAATGGCAACCCAATCCCGTATTCTTGCCTGGGAAATCCCACGGACAGAAGATCCTGGTGGGTTAAAAAAGTCCACGGGGTCAAAAAAGAGCTGGACGTGACTCAGTGACTAAACAACAACAATTGCCTCAGGTTTTTTTGTCATGTTTACCACTGTTCCATTGGTCAAAGTTAATCTCACGGCCAAAGCCTACATCAATGGACCAGGAGGAGAATACTTTGCTCTTAGGAGGGGAACAGTAGTGAATATTAGCTAAATAATAAATCCAAACCATTGCACCTACTTTATTGAAAACCTCATACGCTCCCTAGCTGGTGAGACCAGCAAAAAATCTATACAGAAAAGGAAGGCAGGAATCCAAATGGGTCACCCTTCTACGTGGGGAAAGCCCACAGACCCTTATGTCACATAAATGGTGACTCTTGTTCCACCAGCCCTCAGGAACTGCAGGGCATCTCAGGACATGTGGTGTTGGCATTCCCTCATCCATGAACCTTCACACCAGCATGTCCACTCATGCAAACATCATAACATCATCCTACTTCCACAGAAAAAAATTTTCTCCAAACTCTTTACCAATTTAATTTTTTTTTTTTAATTTTTGGCCTCTTTTATTGATCTTTTGTTTGTTTTTTTTCATCCATCTTTGTTCTTTGGCTCCTGTGGGCCTCCCATCACAGTGGCCTCTCTCCCTGCAGAGCATCGGTTCTGGGCACATGCGCTCCAGAATGCCTGCTCGTAATTGGACACACCGGCCCAGCTGCTCCGTGGCACATGGGATCTTCCTGGGCCAGGGATCAAACCAGCGCCCCTTGCATTGCAAGGCGGACTCTTTACCCACTGGACAACCAGGGAAGCCCCCCAATTTAATTTTGACTTTGACTACTTAATTTCTTTCTGGTTCTTCTGCTGACTCTAGGCTCTGTACCCTCTTTTAGGTCTAGCATATGTCCTTCACAGTTGAAACCTGATCTTGATTTGTTGTTGCTATTCCATCACTAAGTTGTGTCTGACTCTTTGTGACCACATGTACTGTAGCACACCGGGCTCCTCTGTCCTCTACTGTCTTCTAGAGTTTGCTAAAATTCATGCCCATTGAATCAGTGATGCCATCTAACCATCTCATCCTCTGTTATACCTTTTTCCTTTTACCTTCAATGTTTCCCAGCATCAGGGTCTTTTCCTATGAGTCATCTCTTCACCCAAAATCAGGCATGCCATCAAAGTCAAAGAAGGTTTGTCATGTTTACCACTGTTCCATTGGTCAAAGTTAATCTCACGGCCAAAGCCTACATCAATGGACCAGGAGGAGAATACTTTGCTCTTAGGAGGAACAGTAGTGAATATTAGCTAAATAATAAATCCAAACCATTGCACCTACTTTATTGAAAACCTCATACGCTCCCTAGCTGGTGAGACCAGCAAAAAATCTATACAGAAAAGGAAGGCAGGAATCCAAATGGGTCACCCTTCTACGTGGGGAAAGCCCACAGACCCTTATGTCACATAAATGGTGACTCTTGTTCCACCAGCCCTCAGGAACTGCAGGGCATCTCAGGACATGTGGTGTTGGCATTCCCTCATCCATGAACCTTCACACCAGCATGTCCACTCATGCAAACATCATAACATCATCCTACTTCCACAGAAAAAAATTTTCTCCAAACTCTTTACCAATTTAATTTTTTTTTTTTAATTTTTGGCCTCTTTTATTGATCTTTTGTTTGTTTTTTTTCATCCACTTTGATTCTTCGGCCCGTGTGGGCCTCCCATCACAGTGGCCTCTCTCCCTGCAGAGCATCGGTTCTGGGCACATGCGCTCCAGAATGCCTGCTCGTAATTGGACACACCGGCCCAGCTGCTCCGTGGCACATGGGATCTTCCTGGGCCAGGGATCAAACCAGCGCCCCTTGCATTGCAAGGCGGACTCTTTACCCACTGGACAACCAGGGAAGCCCCCCAATTTAATTTTGACTTTGACTACTTAATTTCTTTCTGGTTCTTCTGCTGACTCTAGGCTCTGTACCCTCTTTTAGGTCTAGCATATGTCCTTCACAGTTGAAACCTGATCTTGATTTGTTGTTGCTATTCCATCACTAAGTTGTGTCTGACTCTTTGTGACCACATGTACTGTAGCACACCGGGCTCCTCTGTCCTCTACTGTCTTCTAGAGTTTGCTAAAATTCATGCCCATTGAATCAGTGATGCCATCTAACCATCTCATCCTCTGTTATACCTTTTTCCTTTTACCTTCAATGTTTCCCAGCATCAGGGTCTTTTCCTATGAGTCATCTCTTCACATCAGGTAGTCAAAGTATTGGCGCTTCAGCTTCAGCATTAGTTCTTCCAATGACTATTCAGGGTTGATTGAACTTGATTATACAGATTTAGATTTGTACAAACTGTGAGGATTTTGCCTTACAATCATGCTTTGAGTCTTCAATTCCAGGCAGAATCAGGAAGGATCCTATAATTCAGCTCCACACCCAGACAGCTTTATTCTCAGTCTCTAGCACTGGCTGTACGATAACCATGGACCATAACTGGAGAGGATTACAGGCAGTGGAGGTTCTTTTGAAACCATGAATAGAATTCCAAAATCGAAGCTAAGTCATCAGTAAGATGTGCTGAGTTCAAGAACTAGAGATGAAAAGAAGCTGCCAGAGGCTCGGAAGGAAACTAGGCTCCAGAAGGTGTCCTGACAGGTGGTTCGTGGTTTTGCTTTTGTTATTCTTTTGAAGGGATGCAAGTGCCTGACTTCAGATTGCCTAGGCATCCATTTCAAAGAGGCGTCCACTTCAAAGTCAACTGTCCCCAGGAAAAGGGCCGGGCTCCCTTCTCTACTGAGGCAGCTTTGTATCAGAGATCTTGGTTGATTTCAGTGACTGACCATTTGGACTACTTGTTTTATTCCTCTTCTCATGCTTTAAATTCTCCCTCTTATGTTTTAAATTCACTAATAAAGAATTGAACTAAACTGAATAAAGAGCAAGTCACAAAACCCTAGGTCCCCAATCCTCAACCCCAATAAAAGCAGAACCCCCAACCTTCCCCTCATTCTCTCTCTCTAATCTTGACCTCACTGTGTGGCCCTTAGGTGTGCTGTGTAATTTCCAGGTCTTGTAAGTAATAAACCCTTTTTTTTTTTTTTTTTGGAGCTTCTTGACAGTTATTGCTAGAAGGCATCTTGCAATCATAGTAAGCACCACAAGGGCTGGTTCAACCACATTAGTTATTGATAGGCTGGGATGACACAAAACAGTATCTAACTTTAGAGCCTGGAGAAATCTGCATAGATAGTGGTCAGCTATGTATGGTGTCTTTGGTGTCCAAAGAGTCACCTTTGCCTGTCCTGACACCCTGATTTGGTTCCCTTCCCTGACTCCGCTCCTACCCCCAATTCCAGTTGTATTGAGATATAACTGACATACAGAACTCTCTAAGTTTAGAATGTATAACGTAATGATTCAACTGACATGTGTCCTGGAGTGATTATCACATTCAATTCAATTCAGTTCAGTCACTTGGTCGTGTCCGACCCTTTGGGATCCCATGGACTGCAGCATGCCAGGCTCCTCTGTCCCCTACCATCTTCTGGAGCTCGCCGAAACTTATTTCCATTGAGTCAGTGATACCATGTATCAACTACCTGTCCTCTGTCCCCTTCTCCTCCTGCCTTCTATCTCTCCCAGCATGAGGGTCTTCTCCAACTAGTGGAGAAGTTTTTTCATCAGGTGGCCAAAGTATTGGAGCTTCAGCTTCAGCATCAGTTCTTCCAATGGATATTCAAGATTGATTTCCTTTAGGATTGACTGCTTTGATCTTGCTGTCCAAGGGACTCTCAAGAAGCTTCTCCAGCACCACAACTTGAAAGCATCAATTCTTGGGCACGCAGCCTTCTTTATGGCCCGTCTCTCACATCTGTACACGACTAATGGAAAAACCATAGCTTTGATTATATGGACTTTTGTTAGCAAAGTGATGTCTCTGTTTTTTTATATTCTGTCTCAGTTTGTCATAGCTTTTCTTACAAGGATTATTACAATAAATTTAGTAAACATCCACCATCTCATATAGATATGTCGACTGGAAAAAGATACACACAACCTAATGTCAACTACAAATTGGCACTTACCACTTACACTGCCAATGACTGAACAATGAGGTCATTTGTCATCCACCACTGTGGAGACTGACTCCTGTGCTGTGGCAGCTGTTGACTCTCAACACCCTCTGAGGAAGTTCAGGGTGGAGTAAGGCACTCTGTGCTCCAGAAGATCTGACAGGACACAGGCAGATGTTTTTAGGAACAGATTTTATGATCTCAATCCTTGCATCTCCTTATATCTAGCAAAACACTAAATCCCTTCATGGTGAATCAGATCCTCATGACTAACCAGAAACCCCCTTTGTAAAAGGAGTGTTTAATAATATAGAAAACTCTGCTTCATCAAAACCTTATATAATGAATTTCCTCCTGCTGCCTCTTTGGAGCAGTCTCTCAGAGCTATATCTGAGATGCTGCCTCCTGGATTGCAGTCCTAATTATACCCCAAATAAAACTTAACCCACAAGTCTCAAGTTGTTTCTTTTTGATAGACACCAAAAATTGAGAGTTAGGTTTTATTCAGTGGGAATGTTAGGACTGAAGCCGGAAGACAGTATTGCAGGGGATCTGGAGAGAGCTGACTTTTAGGAAGCAGAGGAGGAGCCAGGTTATATACAAGTTTGCAGCAAGAGGCAGGTAATCTGAATATTAAAAGATTAGTTTTAATTAAAAACTAAACCTCTCACATGAGGAGACTTAGCAATCTTCTTTGTAAGGGAAGATGCAAGCATCCAGGTTTGAAGAGATCATTTCTTTCATACGCATCTAGCTATCCGGGGCCATTCTTTATTTCTGTTTTTTTTTTTTCATTCCTTCTTTCTTTACTGTTCACTTCCAGATTCCTTGTGTACTCTAAGAGGTGGCTGATGTGGCCTATGGCTGCCTCTCACATCCCCACAGCACTTGCTGTCCAAGGGACTCTCAAGAAGCTTCTCCAGCACCACAACTTGAAAGCATCAATTCTTGGGCACGCAGCCTTCTTTATGGCCCGTCTCTCACATCTGTACACGACTAATGGAAAAACCATAGCTTTGATTATATGGACTTTTGTTAGCAAAGTGATGTCTCTGTTTTTTTATATTCTGTCTCAGTTTGTCATAGCTTTTCTTACAAGGATTATTACAATAAATTTAGTAAACATCCACCATCTCATATAGATATGTCGACGGGAAAAAAGATACACACAACCTAATGTCAACTACAAATTGGCACTTACCACTTACACTGCCAATGACTGAACAATGAGGTCATTTGTCATCCACCACTGTGGAGACTGACTCCTGTGCTGTGGCAGCTGTTGACTCTCAACACCCTCTGAGGAAGTTCAGGGTGGAGTAAGGCACTCTGTGCTCCAGAAGATCTGACAGGACACAGGCAGATGTTTTTAGGAACAGATTTTATGATCTCAATCCTTGCATCTCCTTATATCTAGCAAAACACTAAATCCCTTCATGGTGAATCAGATCCTCATGACTAACCAGAAACCCCCTTTGTAAAAGGAGTGTTTAATAATATAGAAAACTCTGCTTCATCAAAACCTTATATAATGAATTTCCTCCTGCTGCCTCTTTGGAGCAGTCTCTCAGAGCTATATCTGAGATGCTGCCTCCTGGATTGCAGTCCTAATTATACCCCAAATAAAACTTAACCCACAAGTCTCAAGTTGTTTCTTTTTGATAGACACCAAAAATTGAGAGTTAGGTTTTATTCAGTGGGAATGTTAGGACTGAAGCCGGAAGACAGTATTGCAGGGGATCTGGAGAGAGCTGACTTTTAGGAAGCAGAGGAGGAGCCAGGTTATATACAAGTTTGCAGCAAGAGGCAGGTAATCTGAATATTAAAAGATTAGTTTTAATTAAAAACTAAACCTCTCACATGAGGAGACTTAGCAATCTTCTTTGTAAGGGAAGATGCAAGCATCCAGGTTTGAAGAGATCATTTCTTTCATACGCATCTAGCTATCCGGGGCCATTCTTTATTTCTGTTTTTTTTTTTTCATTCCTTCTTTCTTTACTGTTCACTTCCAGATTCCTTGTGTACTCTAAGAGGTGGCTGATGTGGCCTATGGCTGCCTCTCACATCCCCACAGCACTTCCGTGCTTAGGGGGAGGAAGTAGGCGGTGGCCTCCAAGTAGCTGGCTTTGTTTCCCCTAGGCTCAGAAAGCTGCATTTGGAAAAGGCTTGTTTACTGGTAGAGCAGAATATATTTCATTTCACGGATACAAAATCAAAGCAATAGGAAACTACTGTAGAGCACCTGGAATGCTACTCAATGTCATGTGCCATCCTGGATGGGAGGGAAGTTGGGAGGAGAATGGGTATGTATATGTGTGTGTGTATATATATATATATATATATATATATATATATATATATATATATATCTGTCTGAGTCCCTTCTCTGCTCGCCTGAAACTATTGCACTGTTAATCAGCTATACCCCAATACAAAATAAAAAGGGTTTTAAAATAAAAAGAAAAAAAATAAAGAAATAGGAAATAAAGTTTTGCCTTGTGACAAACTCTTAGGATTTTTATTCTAACAACTTTTGTATATAATACGCAGCAGTGCTAACTGTATGTAGCATGTTGTATGTTACATCCCTAGCACTTATCTACCTTATAACTGGAAGTCTGTACCTTTTGACCACCTTCATCTAAATTCCCCTCACCCACCTTCCTGACTTCTGCCTCTGGTAACCACAACACAATTTCTCTTTAAATTAGTCAGTTTGTTTGTTTGTTGTTGAAGTATAACTGACCTGCAACAATTACAACACAGATTTACCCCAAATAAAACTTCCACAAGTTTCTTTTTGATAGACACCAAAAATTGAGAGTTAGGTTTTATTCAGTGGGAATGTTAGGACTGAAGCCGGAAGACAGTATTGCAGGGGATCTGGAGAGAGCTGACTTTTAGGAAGCAGAGGAGGAGCCAGGTTATATACAAGTTTGCAGCAAGAGGCAGGTAATCTGAATATTAAAAGATTAGTTTTAATTAAAAACTAAACCTCTCACATGAGGAGACTTAGCAATCTTCTTTGTAAGGGAAGATGCAAGCATCCAGGTTTGAAGAGATCATTTCTTTCATACGCATCTAGCTATCCGGGGCCATTCTTTATTTCTGTTTTTTTTTTTTCATTCCTTCTTTCTTTACTGTTCACTTCCAGATTCCTTGTGTACTCTAAGAGGTGGCTGATGTGGCCTATGGCTGCCTCTCACATCCCCACAGCACTTCCGTGCTTAGGGGGAGGAAGTAGGCGGTGGCCTCCAAGTAGCTGGCTTTGTTTCCCCTAGGCTCAGAAAGCTGCATTTGGAAAAGGCTTGTTTACTGGTAGAGCAGAATATATTTCATTTCACGGATACAAAATCAAAGCAATAGGAAACTACTGTAGAGCACCTGGAATGCTACTCAATGTCATGTGCCATCCTGGATGGGAGGGAAGTTGGGAGGAGAATGGGTATGTATATGTGTGTGTGTGTATATATATATATATATATATATATATATATATATATATATATCTGTCTGAGTCCCTTCTCTGCTCGCCTGAAACTATTGCACTGTTAATCAGCTATACCCCAATACAAAATAAAAAGGGTTTTAAAATAAAAAGAAAAAAAATAAAGAAATAGGAAATAAAGTTTTGCCTTGTGACAAACTCTTAGGATTTTTATTCTAACAACTTTTGTATATAATACGCAGCAGTGCTAACTGTATGTAGCATGTTGTATGTTACATCCCTAGCACTTATCTACCTTATAACTGGAAGTCTGTACCTTTTGACCACCTTCATCTAAATTCCCCTCACCCACCTTCCTGACTTCTGCCTCTGGTAACCACAACACAATTTCTCTTTAAATTAGTCAGTTTGTTTGTTTGTTGTTGAAGTATAACTGACCTGCAACATTATGTTATTTCCTTTTCTACAGCATAGCAATTCAGTGTCTAGGCATTTCCAAATGATCACCACCATAAGCCTAGTTACCATCTCTCACCACATGAAGACATTACGTAGTTATTGACTATGTCTCCTATGCTGTACATTTCATACCATGACTCATTCTGGAAGTTTGTACTTTTTAATCTCCCTCACCTACTTTCTTTCCTCCTCCCATCCCCCTCTCCTCAGGCAACCACCTGTTTGTTCTCTGTATGTATAATTCTGTCTCTGGTTATATTTGCTCATTTGTTTTGCTTTTTAAATTCTCCTATAGACGACACCATAGAGTATTTGCCTTTCACTCTTTGACTTATTTCACTCAGCATACTACCCTCCATCCACACTGTCACAAGTGGCAATATTTCATTCTTTTTGAAGGCTATTTTGTTGTTATTTCAGTCCTAAGTCACGTCCAACTCTTTCACAAATCCATGGACTGTAGCCCACAAGGCTCCTCTGGGATTTCCCAGGCAAGAATACTGGGGTGGGTTGCCATTTCCTTCTCCAATGGATCTTCTGACCCAGGGATTGAAAACACATCTCCTGTATTACAGGCGGATTCCTTAGTGCTAAACCACCAGGAAGCCCTTTTAATGGCTGAGCAATACCCAATTGTGTGTGTGTGTGTATTGATATATAGATAGATATAGAGATACATGTGTGCATGTGTGTATGCCATATCTTTTTTTATTGACACCAGATTCTTAAGTTAGAGCATCTGCTACCAACATCATTTACCAGCTGTCGATTAACTGTATTGTCACCCAAGAGGATAAGTTTACTCTGAACTGATAATTGAGAAATCACAGTCATATCTCCAATTTGGGAAGCTATTCCTTTACTCTCTTCCTTTTTTTTTGGCCACTTCTATTGGGCTTTCATTTATCTATTTTCATCCATCTTTGTTCTTTAGCCTGTGTGGGGCCTCCCATCTCAGTGGCCTCTGTCATTGCAGAGTCCCGGCACTGGGCGCATGAGCTCCAAAGCTCTGGCTTGGTAGTTGGACACATCGGTCCAGCCGCTCTGTGGCACGTGGGATCTTCCCAGGCCAGGGATCGAACGGATGCCACCTGCACAGCAAGGCAGTGTCCTTACCCAAAAGCCCTTTCTAATTTAAATGATCATCGCACCAAATAAAAGCCTAGTTACCATCTCTCACCACATGAAGACATTACGTAGTTATTGACTATGTCTCCTATGCTGTACATTTCATACCATGACTCATTCTGGAAGTTTGTACTTTTTAATCTCCCTCACCTACTTTCTTTCCTCCTCCCATCCCCCTCTCCTCAGGCAACCACCTGTTTGTTCTCTGTATGTATAATTCTGTCTCTGGTTATATTTGCTCATTTGTTTTGCTTTTTAAATTCTCCTATAGACGACACCATAGAGTATTTGCCTTTCACTCTTTGACTTATTTCACTCAGCATACTACCCTCCATCCACACTGTCACAAGTGGCAATATTTCATTCTTTTTGAAGGCTATTTTGTTGTTATTTCAGTCCTAAGTCACGTCCAACTCTTTCACAAATCCATGGACTGTAGCCCACAAGGCTCCTCTGGGATTTCCCAGGCAAGAATACTGGGGTGGGTTGCCATTTCCTTCTCCAATGGATCTTCTGACCCAGGGATTGAAAACACATCTCCTGTATTACAGGCGGATTCCTTAGTGCTAAACCACCAGGGAAGCCCTTTTAATGGCTGAGCAATACCCAATTGTGTGTGTGTGTGTATTGATATATAGATAGATATAGAGATACATGTGTGCATGTGTGTATGCCATATCTTTTTTTATTGACACCAGATTCTTAAGTTAGAGCATCTGCTACCAACATCATTTACCAGCTGTCGATTAACTGTATTGTCACCCAAGAGGATAAGTTTACTCTGAACTGATAATTGAGAAATCACAGTCATATCTCCAATTTGGGAAGCTATTCCTTTTACTCTCTTCCTTTTTTTTTGGCCACTTCTATTGGGCTTTCATTTATCTATTTTCATCCATCTTTGTTCTTTAGCCTGTGTGGGGCCTCCCATCTCAGTGGCCTCTGTCATTGCAGAGTCCCGGCACTGGGCGCATGAGCTCCAAAGCTCTGGCTTGGTAGTTGGACACATCGGTCCAGCCGCTCTGTGGCACGTGGGATCTTCCCAGGCCAGGGATCGAACGGATGCCACCTGCACAGCAAGGCAGTGTCCTTACCCACTGGACCACAAGAGAAGCCCTTTCTCTTTCTTTTTTTTCCCCTAAAATTCAGCTAATCCCCTTACCTCTATTTAAATGCATGCATACACACACACAGACACATAAAGCATCGTCTAAAAAACAGTATTCTGGATTATAACTTTCTATTTTCTTATTTTCAAAGGTCTGCCTTTTGCTGGAATTGCTGATGGACTGTTTAGGTCTTCTCAATAGGCACATCTTTCCCATAGTATAATCTCTCCCTCTCTCTGTTTGTCTTGCTTCTACCACTCTTCACCTGACAACCTTAGTAAATATTTGATGTATTTTGCAATAGAAATGATGTGGTCTGGTGTAAAGCAGGAATTTTAGCTCTAGACACCCTGGAGTTGATTTGAATCTGGGTTCTATTGGATACAGTCATGTGATTTTGAGAAAATCTCTTAATGAATCTGTACCACTAATTCTTATAAATCACCTTACTTTCCATGATTGGTGCTAAAGCAGAAGCTCCAATACTTTGGCCACCTGATGCGAAGAGCTGACTCATTGGAAAAGACCCTGATGTTGGGAAAGGTTGAGGGCAGGAGGAGAAAGGGGTGACAGAGGATGAGATAGATGGATAGCACCACTGATTCAATGCACAAGTTTGAGCAAACTCCAGGAGAGTGAAGGACAGGCAGGCCTGGTGTGCTGCAGTCCCTGGGGTCACAAAGAATAGGACGAGATTCTGCATTTTAACAGCAGTAACAATACCTTTTGTGACAGACTAGCATAAGAACTAAATAAAGGCATGTTTTGTACACTGCCTTGTAAATTGTAGGGCAGCAACAAATGACAGCTATCATCACGTGCATGTGTTTGTTTATATCACTTCCGAGTTTCCAAGAGCAATGCAGTAGTATCAGATCATCTATGCAGTAAAGGATAAAAGATTCTGAACCTAGTTTTCCCCTTTTCGTTTGTCTCAGATCTCGAGGGAATATCAGACAAGGCTAAGAATTTGCTGAGAAGTTGAAGACACTAGAGAATGTCTTCTCTAAAAAGAGTTCAGGGACACTGTGGGTTTTTCCTCGCTCACCATGAAACATGTTTACCACTCACTTTGAGTCAAATACGGAGATAAAAGAGAGTGATTTGGAGAACTTGAAATATCAGGAAGTAGCAAATGACTTGGGACAGAACATTATAAAGACAGAAGAATGTGGCTGGGTACCTGTATGGCAAAGAACACTGCCATCAACACAAAATGCATCACTACAGATGGCCACGTTCAGTTCACTGTCTGTGCTCTGTGCATTCCATGGAAAGGAGCTGGCCAGGAACTGGCAGGACTGTCGAAAGAGGGACTGCCCAGAAGAAAGAGGCTGGACTGGCACCTTTGGAAGAAAAAATAAAGGCAAAATTATGAAAGCCAAGCCTGGGGAAGCATAATCAACATGGATAATTTAAGGGAGACATTTCTAGGGAGCGTAACTCTGAAGAGCCCATAAAGGAATTCATAAGAGAGACAGCTTTGGATATCAGTCACACCCAGAGGGCCGTACCACCAGATTAAAAGCGATTCCTTTTCCATCCCTTACTTTTCCTTCCTCCCCAAGACTTAACCTGCAAGAAACCGAAACTGCAGTTGCAAGTTAGAAAGGAGACAGGTGAGAAAGAGAAATCCTGACTATGACCTGGGTTTCTCACTGCAGCCAGGAAGCCTGTTGTTGTTCAGTCACCCAGTCGTGTCTGACTCTTTGTGACCCCATAGACTGAGTCACGCCAGGCTTCCCAAACTCCAGTGAGAGGTGAAGGACAGGCAGGCCTGGGGTCACAAGAATAGGACGAGATTCTGCATTTTAACAGCAGTAACAATACCTTTTGTGACAGACTAGCATAAGAACTAAATAAAGGCATGTTTTGTACACTGCCTTGTAAATTGTAGGGCAGCAACAAATGACAGCTATCATCACGTGCATGTGTTTGTTTATATCACTTCCGAGTTTCCAAGAGCAATGCAGTAGTATCAGATCATCTATGCAGTAAAGGATAAAAGATTCTGAACCTAGTTTTCCCCTTTTCGTTTGTCTCAGATCTCGAGGGAATATCAGACAAGGCTAAGAATTTGCTGAGAAGTTGAAGACACTAGAGAATGTCTTCTCTAAAAAGAGTTCAGGGACACTGTGGGTTTTTCCTCGCTCACCATGAAACATGTTTACCACTCACTTTGAGTCAAATACGGAGATAAAAGAGAGTGATTTGGAGAACTTGAAATATCAGGAAGTAGCAAATGACTTGGGACAGAACATTATAAAGACAGAAGAATGTGGCTGGGTACCTGTATGGCAAAGAACACTGCCATCAACACAAAATGCATCACTACAGATGGCCACGTTCAGTTCACTGTCTGTGCTCTGTGCATTCCATGGAAAGGAGCTGGCCAGGAACTGGCAGGACTGTCGAAAGAGGGACTGCCCAGAAGAAAGAGGCTGGACTGGCACCTTTGGAAGAAAAAATAAAGGCAAAATTATGAAAGCCAAGCCTGGGGAAGCATAATCAACATGGATAATTTAAGGGAGACATTTCTAGGGAGCGTAACTCTGAAGAGCCCATAAAGGAATTCATAAGAGAGACAGCTTTGGATATCAGTCACACCCAGAGGGCCGTACCACCAGATTAAAAGCGATTCCTTTTCCATCCCTTACTTTTCCTTCCTCCCCAAGACTTAACCTGCAAGAAACCGAAACTGCAGTTGCAAGTTAGAAAGGAGACAGGTGAGAAAGAGAAATCCTGACTATGACCTGGGTTTCTCACTGCAGCCAGGAAGCCTGTTGTTGTTCAGTCACCCAGTCGTGTCTGACTCTTTGTGACCCCATAGACTGAGTCACGCCAGGCTTCCCTGCCCTTCACCATCTCCCAGAGCTTACACAAACTCATGTCCATTGAGTCAGGGATGACACCCAACCATCTCGTCTTCTGTCGTCTCCTTCTCCTTCTGTCTTCAATCTTTCCCAACATCAGGGTCTTTCCAATGTGTTGTCTCTTTGCATCTGGTGGCCAAAGTACTGGAGCTTCAGCTTCAGCATCAGTCCTTCCAATGAATATTCAGGGTTGATTTCCTTTAGGATGGACTGGTTTAGATGTCCTTGCAGTCCAAGTTTAGTCCAGCTAAAACACACAGTGACAACAAAATGCTAGTGAGCACAAAGAGAAATTATGTCATTCACACATTGCCCATGGAACTGTAAGATGGTATAGTCATTCTAGAACACACTTGACAGTTTGCTGAAAAAAATAAACTAAATATGCAACTCCTATATGGCACACCGATTGCACTCCTGGGCATGTATCCCAGAGAAATAAAAGCTTTTATTCACACAAAGCCTGTACACAAATATTTGAAGCCACATTATTCACAATAGATAAACGGGAAACAACTCAGGTGCCCTTCAGTGGGTGGACGATGAAACAAACTATAGTAATCCACACCATGGAATCCTCCTTAGCAATGAAAAGCAACAAACTATCAATACATACAACATGCTGGATAAATCTCCAAAGAATTATGCTGAGTGGAAAAAAAGTCAGTCCCAAAAGATTACATATTATATCATTCAATTTACATAGCATGTTTTCCATGCCAAAACTGTAGAAAAGAAGAGCAAATTTGTGGTTGCCAGGGGTGAAAGAAAGGGTAGGGGTAGAACAGTAGTGGGCATAGCTGTAAAAGAGGAACGTGAAGAATGCTTGTGGTGATGGATGTGTTCTCCATGTTGACTACATCATGTCACACCAAGGTCAGTCTCCTGGCTGTGAAATTTATACTACAGTTTTGCAAGATGTTATCATTGGGGGAAACTAAGTAAAGGGTACATGAATTTCTCTACATTATTGCATACAACCATTTGTAAATCTGGAGGTATCTTAAAATACAAATTTTAATTTTAAGATGATTTCCAAGTTGCAAGATAGGTCCCCAAATGTCCCATAGAATACACAGGCTATTGAATCCGTTTGATGCCTGTTGTTGTTCAGTCACCCAGTCGTGTCTGACTCTTTGTGACCCCATAGACTGAGTCACGCCAGGCTTCCCTGCCCTTCACCATCTCCCAGAGCTTACACAAACTCATGTCCATTGAGTCAGGGATGACACCCAACCATCTCGTCTTCTGTCGTCTCCTTCTCCTTCTGTCTTCAATCTTTCCCAACATCAGGGTCTTTCCAATGTGTTGTCTCTTTGCATCTGGTGGCCAAAGTACTGGAGCTTCAGCTTCAGCATCAGTCCTTCCAATGAATATTCAGGGTTGATTTCCTTTAGGATGGACTGGTTTAGATGTCCTTGCAGTCCAAGTTTAGTCCAGCTAAAACACACAGTGACAACAAAATGCTAGTGAGCACAAAGAGAAATTATGTCATTCACACATTGCCCATGGAACTGTAAGATGGTATAGTCATTCTAGAACACACTTGACAGTTTGCTGAAAAAAATAAACTAAATATGCAACTCCTATATGGCACACCGATTGCACTCCTGGGCATGTATCCCAGAGAAATAAAAGCTTTTATTCACACAAAGCCTGTACACAAATATTTGAAGCCACATTATTCACAATAGATAAACGGGAAACAACTCAGGTGCCCTTCAGTGGGTGGACGATGAAACAAACTATAGTAATCCACACCATGGAATCCTCCTTAGCAATGAAAAGCAACAAACTATCAATACATACAACATGCTGGATAAATCTCCAAAGAATTATGCTGAGTGGAAAAAAAGTCAGTCCCAAAAGATTACATATTATATCATTCAATTTACATAGCATGTTTTCCATGCCAAAACTGTAGAAAAGAAGAGCAAATTTGTGGTTGCCAGGGGTGAAAGAAAGGGTAGGGGTAGAACAGTAGTGGGCATAGCTGTAAAAGAGGAACGTGAAGAATGCTTGTGGTGATGGATGTGTTCTCCATGTTGACTACATCATGTCACACCAAGGTCAGTCTCCTGGCTGTGAAATTTATACTACAGTTTTGCAAGATGTTATCATTGGGGGAAACTAAGTAAAGGGTACATGAATTTCTCTACATTATTGCATACAACCATTTGTAAATCTGGAGGTATCTTAAAATACAAATTTTAATTTTAAGATGATTTCCAAGTTGCAAGATAGGTCCCCAAATGTCCCATAGAATACACAGGCTATTGAATCCGTTTGATGCCTTATTACAAGCAACAGTATCTATTAAGATAGTTTGGTCAGAAAGGAACTCTATTCAAAGACACCTGAGATATCAAAGATAGGCAGAGGGACAGAGTCAGAGTCTATGCAACAAAAACGTGAGAATCCCCATGCTCTGGCCAAAGGACCGCTGCCACTTCCACCCGGATCCTGAGACCGCCGTGAGGGCAGCTAGGGGACAGACAGCAGGACGTTTGCCAACACAACGTTTGCCAAAAGTTGATTCACACTCTGTACTCTTTCTCCTATTATTTACTTTGCAGGTGATACTTGTTACAGGTATCTCTGATTGGCAAAGCCTAGGTAATAGGCTGTGCTTAACTGCAAGAGAATCTAAGGGAGCATGACCTGGGTTCTACCCTGGAAAAGAGAGTTCATAATATGGGAAATTCCCCCCAAATAGTTAGGTGTTCAAAAGATACTTGTCAGCCACAAACATGGCAAATATCCACCCCAATCATAATGCCATATGCTACCAAAAAGGGATTATTTACTTTTTGAAAATTTAAAGAAAAATTTCAAATTCTAGTGAAAAGGATACATGGAAGAAGGAGGTTACATGCTATGCTTTTCAGTTTTTCTTATTCCATTTTTTTTAAATTTTATTTATTTATTTTTGGCTCTTCTGGGTTTTCACTGCTGCCACAGGCTCTTCTCTAGTTGCAGGGAGTGGGGGCTACTTTCTAGTTGAGGTGAGCAGGCTTCTTGTTGAGATGACGCCTTTTCTTGTGGAACTCGAGCTCTAGGGCACACAGGCTTCAGTAGTTGTGGCATATGGGCCCCATAATTGCAGCTCCGAGGCTCTAGAGCACAGGCTCCATAGCTGTGGCTCACCGGCTTAGTTGCTCTGCAGCATGTGAAATTTATACTACAGTTTTGCAAGATGTTATCATTGGGGAAACTAAGTAAAGGGTACATGAATTTCTCTACATTATTGCATACAACCATTTGTAAATCTGGAGGTATCTTAAAATACAAATTTTAATTTTAAGATGATTTCCAAGTTGCAAGATAGGTCCCCAAATGTCCCATAGAATACACAGGCTATTGAATCCGTTTGATGCCTTATTACAAGCAACAGTATCTATTAAGATAGTTTGGTCAGAAAGGAACTCTATTCAAAGACACCTGAGATATCAAAGATAGGCAGAGGGACAGAGTCAGAGTCTATGCAACAAAAACGTGAGAATCCCCATGCTCTGGCCAAAGGACCGCTGCCACTTCCACCCGGATCCTGAGACCGCCGTGAGGGCAGCTAGGGGACAGACAGCAGGACGTTTGCCAACACAACGTTTGCCAAAAGTTGATTCACACTCTGTACTCTTTCTCCTATTATTTACTTTGCAGGTGATACTTGTTACAGGTATCTCTGATTGGCAAAGCCTAGGTAATAGGCTGTGCTTAACTGCAAGAGAATCTAAGGGAGCATGACCTGGGTTCTACCCTGGAAAAGAGAGTTCATAATATGGGAAATTCCCCCCAAATAGTTAGGTGTTCAAAAGATACTTGTCAGCCACAAACATGGCAAATATCCACCCCAATCATAATGCCATATGCTACCAAAAAGGGATTATTTACTTTTTGAAAATTTAAAGAAAAATTTCAAATTCTAGTGAAAAGGATACATGGAAGAAGGAGGTTACATGCTATGCTTTTCAGTTTTTCTTATTCCTTTTTTTTTTAAATTTTATTTATTTATTTTTGGCTCTTCTGGGTTTTCACTGCTGCCACAGGCTCTTCTCTAGTTGCAGGGAGTGGGGGCTACTTTCTAGTTGAGGTGAGCAGGCTTCTTGTTGAGATGACGCCTTTTCTTGTGGAACTCGAGCTCTAGGGCACACAGGCTTCAGTAGTTGTGGCATATGGGCCCCATAATTGCAGCTCCGAGGCTCTAGAGCACAGGCTCCATAGCTGTGGCTCACCGGCTTAGTTGCTCTGCAGCATGTGGGATCTTCCTGGATCAAGGATCGAACCTGTGTCTCCTGCATTGGCAGGCGAACTCTTTACCACTGAGCTACCAGGGGAGCCCCTATTCCTTATTTCTTGATTCAGTATTGATATGTTGTATTTTTATTAACCAGTCATTCATTTCACTGATCTTTTCGATTGTATTCAGTGTGCCTAACATTTCTTAATTAGTTTCAACATTTCCTCCATTGCTATAGATTCTCCTTACTTCTAATTTTATTTTTTATTTTCAATTATTTCTTATTACAAAATACAAGTTCATTATACCCAATCTGAAAATTAAAAATGCCCAGAAAAGAAGACAAAAGTCATTTGAAATTTGGGATCCAGCAATAACTTTAATGAATCCCTCAACACCTATTCAACTCACATCCCATTGTAAATTCAGTTTAGGTGAAATTGACTGACCTACGGCAACCAGAATGATTTCACACACACACACACACACACACACACACACTCCAGTGCCCCACCAAATGGATTAGTTCAGTTCTAATCAGTATCAGACATCCTTCTGGCTACAGATGGTTTCAAGAGTGGGCCTATGACCTGTGTGTGCAGGCCATAGATTGGTTTATATGTGGGTATATGTTGGTCCAGTTTTAAGAAACCCAAGACTCATGTTTGTTGGAAGTTCTCTTCCTTTTACCACCATCCACATCTGCCTGGTGTAAAGGAGAAAACACATAGCCCCAGAGCTGCAGGAAGCCCATGTAGAAACAGAGATATATTCAGGAGATGGAGTTAAAAGTAGAGAGAGCAAACGTGTCCTCATGCCACCACTGAGCTCCTAACACCAGATTCTCATAAATCTAATCCCAGGTGGTTTTTACTCCTTAACAAAATACCATCTTCAGCTTTATCATATGAAAACAAGAAAATGTGTATTTTGCCTCCATCCCTATTTTAGATCTACTTGTGTGATTGTCTTGATAAGGGGTCTTCAGGACAACTCTTCCTTGGAGACTGGAGTCTCCCAACCAAATGCTATTCTGAAATAACATTTTCTTACTTTGCTTTCCAGATTGTCCTCTACATTTTCTAAAGCCTGTGGTCCATAAATATAGAACTGGAGGATGTAACTTGATTTTAGTACAGCAGTTTGGTTTTTGGTGCCAATGCTGTGCTTGAAATGTAAGAGTGTTGTTGGATTTTTACAATCTATATTTAAAAGACTAGTGAGTTAACTTAGCCTGGGACAGCTAGCCACTCTTGATAAGGGTCGGAACCAAAAGAGATGATCTAGCGGCTACCTGTGTGTGGATATGCACCCCTGTGGATATGCAGGACATGCACCCCTGTCCAGGCTACTACTCCTGAGCTTCCTGAGGTTCATGAAACAAACAGTCAACTTCCTGGAGGGCGTGCACACTGACAAGATGACCCCCAAACTTCTCCCCCAGTACTTCTGCACACTGTCCCTAGAGTACTGAGAAGTCATAAAATAACTTTCTAATTCTTTCTTTGATTTAAGATTCTTCCCTAAAAGGTGGATTAAAAGCTAGCACACCTCGTTCACACCTTGAAATGCACTTAGAGAAATAAAGCACCCATTCTATCTCCACCTAGGAACTAGAAAATGCAAGCTAAGTGACCTTCAACTCCGATTCTCATATTTATGGATGGGAGGTAGCACTTCCAGGACCTGTCTATATTTCTAGTAGGTATTCACTCATACACTTGCTTTCAAATGAGGTCACAGCTTCTTGTGTGTAAAACTCTAACTGCTAACGGGTGTATGTGCTCATTTCCTGCCTCTGATTGACACATTTAGGCCCCAGAGCTGCAGGAAGCCCATGTAGAAACAGAGATATATTCAGGAGATGGAGTTAAAAGTAGAGAGAGCAAACGTGTCCTCATGCCACCACTGAGCTCCTAACACCAGATTCTCATAAATCTAATCCCAGGTGGTTTTTACTCCTTAACAAAATACCATCTTCAGCTTTATCATATGAAAACAAGAAAATGTGTATTTTGCCTCCATCCCTATTTTAGATCTACTTGTGTGATTGTCTTGATAAGGGGTCTTCAGGACAACTCTTCCTTGGAGACTGGAGTCTCCCAACCAAATGCTATTCTGAAATAACATTTTCTTACTTTGCTTTCCAGATTGTCCTCTACATTTTCTAAAGCCTGTGGTCCATAAATATAGAACTGGAGGATGTAACTTGATTTTAGTACAGCAGTTTGGTTTTTGGTGCCAATGCTGTGCTTGAAATGTAAGAGTGTTGTTGGATTTTTACAATCTATATTTAAAAGACTAGTGAGTTAACTTAGCCTGGGACAGCTAGCCACTCTTGATAAGGGTCGGAACCAAAAGAGATGATCTAGCGGCTACCTGTGTGTGGATATGCACCCCTGTGGATATGCAGGACATGCACCCCTGTCCAGGCTACTACTCCTGAGCTTCCTGAGGTTCATGAAACAAACAGTCAACTTCCTGGAGGGCGTGCACACTGACAAGATGACCCCCAAACTTCTCCCCCAGTACTTCTGCACACTGTCCCTAGAGTACTGAGAAGTCATAAAATAACTTTCTAATTCTTTCTTTGATTTAAGATTCTTCCCTAAAAGGTGGATTAAAAGCTAGCACACCTCGTTCACACCTTGAAATGCACTTAGAGAAATAAAGCACCCATTCTATCTCCACCTAGGAACTAGAAAATGCAAGCTAAGTGACCTTCAACTCCGATTCTCATATTTATGGATGGGAGGTAGCACTTCCAGGACCTGTCTATATTTCTAGTAGGTATTCACTCATACACTTGCTTTCAAATGAGGTCACAGCTTCTTAATTGTGTGTAAAAACTCTAACTGCTAACGTGTGTTGAAACTACTGTGCTCATTGTACCTGCCTCTGATCGTGACACATGGAGGCTTCCCACAGCCTCAGACCACTCACTACTTTCTAGATCTCCATGACACCTTTCTGCCTGTTTTTGGAAATTGCTGTTTCTGAATTTTTTTTTTTTTTAATAATAAAGGTTGGATGGGGCAGAGCAAGGGTGTGTACAACATTACGGCACCCAAAGAGAGAGACAGGCAGACAGTAAACAATATACAAGTAAATGTTGCAGTTTTAGGTAGTTATCACTGAGGTAACTGTTTTTGGTAACTATAACTGTGAGGAAAAAAATAAAGCAGGAAAAGGAAGTGGAGAGAGATGGGGAGGGTGGTGGTGATGAAGTTCTATTTTTGATAATGTGATCTGGCATTAGAATGAAGGAGTCAGTCATGCAATTGAAAGGAAGGCTTTGAACTTTCTGTGTGTGATGGGAAGACATTGGAAAGTTTTTTAAAGAATCATTCAGTCTGCCGAGGGGGGCGGTGTTGAATAGAGGCAAGAGACTGTTAGAATCCTTGCAAAATCCAGGCAAGAGATGACGAAGATATGTATTAAAGTGATAGCAGAGGAGGTGGTAAGAACCAGCTGAAATCTAGATATATTCTAAGATAGTGCCAATAAGCCAAGTTGATGGATTCTATGTGGGATCAGATGAGATAGAAGGATGTATCAAGCATAAGGCCTAAGTTTGATATCAGAATAGCTGGATGAATTGTGGTGTCATTTCCTAAGGGAAAGAACATTGAGAGGAACAAATTGTGAGTGGGTGCATGTAGAAAGCTTATTAGACATTAAAGTTGAGATGTTGAATAGAAATTAAATATAAACTTGCAGAGATCAATGGAAAAGTCAAGGACAGAGCTAAGAAGCTGGAAGCTTGAATTTAAAAGACTCTCTTTAACACCAAGAGACTAGAGGACTTCACACAGGGACCCATCTAAGAGATCAGAGCATGGGCCTTTCCAATGTCTGATGGCCAGAAAAGAAGCCAAAAAGGGATGACACTTGCTTTCGAAATTTTGGGGGGGTAGCACTTCCAGCTGTCTATACAGTTTTTGCTTTCAAATGAGGTCACAGCTTCTAATTGTGTGTAAAAACTCTAACTGCTAACGTGTGTTGAAACTACTGTGCTCATTGTACCTGCCTCTGATCGTGACACATGGAGGCTTCCCACAGCCTCAGACCACTCACTACTTTCTAGATCTCCATGACACCTTTCTGCCTGTTTTTGGAAATTGCTGTTTCTGAATTTTTTTTTTTTTTAATAATAAAGGTTGGATGGGGCAGAGCAAGGGTGTGTACAACATTACGGCACCCAAAGAGAGAGACAGGCAGACAGTAAACAATATACAAGTAAATGTTGCAGTTTTAGGTAGTTATCACTGAGGTAACTGTTTTTGGTAACTATAACTGTGAGGAAAAAAATAAAGCAGGAAAAGGAAGTGGAGAGAGATGGGGAGGGTGGTGGTGATGAAGTTCTATTTTTGATAATGTGATCTGGCATTAGAATGAAGGAGTCAGTCATGCAATTGAAAGGAAGGCTTTGAACTTTCTGTGTGTGATGGGAAGACATTGGAAAGTTTTTTAAAGAATCATTCAGTCTGCCGAGGGGGGCGGTGTTGAATAGAGGCAAGAGACTGTTAGAATCCTTGCAAAATCCAGGCAAGAGATGACGAAGATATGTATTAAAGTGATAGCAGAGGAGGTGGTAAGAACCAGCTGAAATCTAGATATATTCTAAGATAGTGCCAATAAGCCAAGTTGATGGATTCTATGTGGGATCAGATGAGATAGAAGGATGTATCAAGCATAAGGCCTAAGTTTGATATCAGAATAGCTGGATGAATTGTGGTGTCATTTCCTAAGGGAAAGAACATTGAGAGGAACAAATTGTGAGTGGGTGCATGTAGAAAGCTTATTAGACATTAAAGTTGAGATGTTGAATAGAAATTAAATATAAACTTGCAGAGATCAATGGAAAAGTCAAGGACAGAGCTAAGAAGCTGGAAGCTTGAATTTAAAAGACTCTCTTTAACACCAAGAGACTAGAGGACTTCACACAGGGACCCATCTAAGAGATCAGAGCATGGGCCTTTCCAATGTCTGATGGCCAGAAAAAGAAGAAGCCAGCAAAGAAGATTAATTAGGGGGATGTTGGTATTTTTCATGTGTGTGTGTGTGTGTTTGTGCGTGTGTGTACTTCAATGTTGTTAATTGGCAGAAGTCGCAGATAATCCAAGAGATGGAAGAAGAGATATATGGACATCTATCCAGATCTCTCTAAGCACTAGAATTATTCTATGTCTTCTTAATGGAACAGAGGTTTATTCATTTTCTCCTCTTAAAATAACTAGTTCTTAATGTTATAAATAATTTATACCAGTTATTTTCCATGTTATTCATTTATGTTTTTATATTATTGTCCTATTTTGCTTTAAATGAATTTTGCTCTGTTCTAGAATTTTAGCATTTAATAGTTTCTACCTTAATATCTCATTTTAAAAATTTCTTCTTATTAAAGACCTTTAAATGAGTACATTTTCTTCTAAACATTGTTCTGGCCATATCCCAACACATTTTGATATGCAGAGTAATATGTCTATTATTACTTAAAAATAGTTTTTACTGAATTCTTAATTTCTTTCCTAAGCCAAGTTTTACTTATAAAAAGCATTTTTAATATACCAAGAAATTAAACAATTTGTTAATGTTTTTATTATTCATGTCTTCTTCAAATGATTATGGCTGGAAATATCTTAGCAGAATTCTCTCTGCTGTTAGGAGGTTGGTGGCTGATATTTTAAAAATATGTCTATGGTTTGTTTAAAATTTTGGGGGTGACAGTGTATGTAAGTGTATTTTGCATTTTTCTCATCTAATTTCATAAGCATTTATTTAAATTGCCTGAATTACTGGATCTTCCAAGTCTTTAATATTTTCATTTATTGTTTTTTCATGGTGGTATTGTCCATCCCTGCCTTTCCAACTGAAAGGGGTGAACAGGCACATTTGATAAGGAGACCAGCGGGTCCTAAAAGAGGAGGGGGAGGAACAGGAGGAAGAGGGAGACAAACACTTTTCTAGCCTGAAATGTTTGTTATGATAAAGATTAACCCTGAAACTAAGTTTACTATTTTATGTTCATGCTGTGGGCCTAGCAAGGCCTTTACATTAAACTGTCTAGCTTAGCCTGGAGACTATCCTCTAGCTAAATCTTATGTTAATGTTGTGAGTGTGGGCCTAGCAAGGCCTTTAAACTTAAGATATTCGCTTGATCTATTGTTTTAATAACCAACTGGAAAATAAAAACTGTCTTGCCTGAACTGGCTAAGGGGGTTTCTCTTCGATCCCCTCTTCCAGTGCCTCTGTGCTAGAAGCTTTCTCTAGCCTTTTTTTCTTTTATAAACTTTTACGTGACCAAAGCCAAGTCTTTTTGATCCAAATGTGAATCCTTCTCCATTGGCGATCAAGAATCCAGTACTGTTCATGGTAACCTGTCTACTGTCATCTATCACTACCCCTAGAAATCACCATTCTTTGAGGCAATCCTAACCAACAAGATTATCTACAGGTATTTGCACTGTGAGAATGAAGGTTCATGAGGAGTGCTCCTACCAGATGGTTTGTGGTGGCTAGATGAGCTTCCTGGGTCATCCCTGCCCTACTGTGACCTCTACAGTGATTGATGCCATAGAACTTCCATGTCCATTTCTGGTTGTGATCTCCACCAGGACTGACTCAGCTCCACCTCAACCATCAGCTGTTTCTGGGGAACCCTGATCCTGTTCCCTGAACCCTCAGCTCTCATGAATAGATGAGTCACCTACCATTATATGCTCAGGTCACTAGCTGGTGCTAACACTTCTTGCATTTGAGGCCCTATTTGGTATTTTTTATTTCTGCCTCCCCAAAACTCCATGCTTGCCCCTGGGATCTACCCACCTTGGAAAGTCACTAGGTTGTTAGGTCTAATTCTTGCTTCCTTCAGCTGCCATATCTAACACATGAAGCTTCTAGCCTGCCTGCTACCTGAACTTGCTGAGGTCACTCACGTCCTAATACTGTGCACTCTCATGATAACGTTATTGTTTTGTCACTCTCTGGGTTACTCCGGGTTATTGGGGAAGCAGAGTAACTATGCAAATGTTCATTAGGGAAATGCCTGGGAGAGAGTACACGCAGAGTCAGAGAAGGCCGGGAGAAGAATGGAGCACCATGCAAGCTTAACCTGGAGTGAAGGGAAGATGGAGAGAGCATAGGTGGAAGTATTTTAAACTGCCACCCGGCCTAAGGAGGCTGGGGAAATCACTGGGGAGCCCTCAAACTGAAGTGTCCGTCAGAGGAGTCCCCTGTCTCCAGGGATGGGTGTGCCTTAGATCTCATGGAAGTAGCCTCTGGGTGGTTTTAATCCAACTGGAAAATAAAACTGTCTTGCCTGAACTGGCTAGGGGTTCTGACCCTGTGCTTTGTAGAAGCTTTCAGCCTTTTTTTCTTTTATAAACTTTTACGTGACCAAAGCCAAGTCTTTTTGATCCAAATGTGAATCCTTCTCCATTGGCGATCAAGAATCCAGTACTGTTCATGGTAACCTGTCTACTGTCATCTATCACTACCCCTAGAAATCACCATTCTTTGAGGCAATCCTAACCAACAAGATTATCTACAGGTATTTGCACTGTGAGAATGAAGGTTCATGAGGAGTGCTCCTACCAGATGGTTTGTGGTGGCTAGATGAGCTTCCTGGGTCATCCCTGCCCTACTGTGACCTCTACAGTGATTGATGCCATAGAACTTCCATGTCCATTTCTGGTTGTGATCTCCACCAGGACTGACTCAGCTCCACCTCAACCATCAGCTGTTTCTGGGGAACCCTGATCCTGTTCCCTGAACCCTCAGCTCTCATGAATAGATGAGTCACCTACCATTATATGCTCAGGTCACTAGCTGGTGCTAACACTTCTTGCATTTGAGGCCCTATTTGGTATTTTTTATTTCTGCCTCCCCAAAACTCCATGCTTGCCCCTGGGATCTACCCACCTTGGAAAGTCACTAGGTTGTTAGGTCTAATTCTTGCTTCCTTCAGCTGCCATATCTAACACATGAAGCTTCTAGCCTGCCTGCTACCTGAACTTGCTGAGGTCACTCACGTCCTAATACTGTGCACTCTCATGATAACGTTATTGTTTTGTCACTCTCTGGGTTACTCCGGGTTATTGGGGAAGCAGAGTAACTATGCAAATGTTCATTAGGGAAATGCCTGGGAGAGAGTACACGCAGAGTCAGAGAAGGCCGGGAGAAGAATGGAGCACCATGCAAGCTTAACCTGGAGTGAAGGGAAGATGGAGAGAGCATAGGTGGAAGTATTTTAAACTGCCACCCGGCCTAAGGAGGCTGGGGAAATCACTGGGGAGCCCTCAAACTGAAGTGTCCGTCAGAGGAGTCCCCTGTCTCCAGGGATGGGTGTGCCTTAGATCTCATGGAAGTAGCCTTGGGTGGCAAAGCCTCCCCACAGTCCATGGGGCCACGAAGAGTCTGACATAATTTAGTGACTGAACAACAATAACAACATATTTTGCACTGCAAGGCAATGTCCTTACCCACTGGACCACCAGGGAAGCCCCAATAACAACATATTTTAAGGCTACACTGACTGAATATAAAATTAAAGCGTTCTTTTTATTGTGCCTTTTCATTATGTATACAGTGACTATTAAGATTAATAATTTATGAATCATTTTCCAGTATATTGAATGCCATTTTTACTTTCCATATAAATTAGCAGTTCATTTCCTATTTTTAAACTTTATAAATTGGCTTTTAAATATAGAATGAGACTTTTCTTGAAAAGTGGATTTTATCTTTTTTGAGAAATAGTAGTTAAGGCTGAAATCCACTCTACTGAACCGTTTTTCTCCCTTCTCCACTTGTTATTTTGTTTTGTCTTAACAATGATGCCTTTTTATAAATAGACTGCATTTACATGTACTAGTTTCTAAAATGGGTTGAAGATAGCATTGTTTCAATTCTACAAGGTTAAGCCAGCAAAACATCCTTGTCTCTATTCACATTAAACATCAGAAACAAGAACTTTGGACTCTGTTCTCTGACATAAAGCTTTGCATTAATTGCACCATGTCTTAATGTGTGTCTTGTTAATTCTCTTTATTGATCTCATACATTCCTTTGAGTCCAGCATTATAGTGATCATGATATTCACCTAGCAGTTGTCAGAGTTTTCAACTAAATCTTTCAACATGTTTTATTCACACAGTTAGTTCCTGAAAATCACTTTTAAATTTATTTAGAGATGAGACATGTGGTCAGAAGATCTCTACCTGGTCTTTGTGCCTGTGAATATTCATTCTACTTACCCTCCCCCAAACAACTGATCTCTCAACTAGAAAAATGGTCTTTGGAGGAATACATATTCTTTAAGGGAAGATGGAGAGAGCATAGGTGGAAGTATTTTAAACTGCCACCCGGCCTAAGGAGGCTGGGGAAATCACTGGGGAGCCCTCAAACTGAAGTGTCCGTCAGAGGAGTCCCCTGTCTCCAGGGATGGGTGTGCCTTAGATCTCATGGAAGTAGCCTTGGGTGGCAAAGCCTCCCCACAGTCCATGGGGCCACGAAGAGTCTGACATAATTTAGTGACTGAACAACAATAACAACATATTTTGCACTGCAAGGCAATGTCCTTACCCACTGGACCACCAGGGAAGCCCCAATAACAACATATTTTAAGGCTACACTGACTGAATATAAAATTAAAGCGTTCTTTTTATTGTGCCTTTTCATTATGTATACAGTGACTATTAAGATTAATAATTTATGAATCATTTTCCAGTATATTGAATGCCATTTTTACTTTCCATATAAATTAGCAGTTCATTTCCTATTTTTAAACTTTATAAATTGGCTTTTAAATATAGAATGAGACTTTTCTTGAAAAGTGGATTTTATCTTTTTTGAGAAATAGTAGTTAAGGCTGAAATCCACTCTACTGAACCGTTTTTCTCCCTTCTCCACTTGTTATTTTGTTTTGTCTTAACAATGATGCCTTTTTATAAATAGACTGCATTTACATGTACTAGTTTCTAAAATGGGTTGAAGATAGCTTTGTTTCAATTCTACAAGGTTAAGCAACAAAAACATCCTTGTCTCTATTCACATTAAACATCAGAAACAAGAACTTTGGACTCTGTTCTCTGACATAAAGCTTTGCATTAATTGCACCATGTCTTAATGTGTGTCTTGTTAATTCTCTTTATTGATCTCATACATTCCTTTGAGTCCAGCATTATAGTGATCATGATATTCACCTAGCAGTTGTCAGAGTTTTCAACTAAATCTTTCAACATGTTTTATTCACACAGTTAGTTCCTGAAAATCACTTTTAAATTTATTTAGAGATGAGACATGTGGTCAGAAGATCTCTACCTGGTCTTTGTGCCTGTGAATATTCATTCTACTTACCCCCTCCCCCCAAACAACTGATCTCTCAACTAGAAAAATGGTCTTTGGAGGAATACATATTCTTTAAGAATTTACAAATACTCCCCTATTCTAGAATTTTATGGCCCTAAAGGAAATCAATCCTAAATATTCACTGGAGGGTCTGATGCTGAAGCGGAAGCTCCAATACTTTGGCCACCTGATGCGAAGAGCTGACTCACTGGCAAAGACCCTCTGATGCTGGGAAAGATTTAGGGAAGGAGGACAAGGGGGCGACAGAGGATGAGATGGTTGGATGGCATCATCAACTGAATAGACATGAATCTGAACAAACTCTGGGAGACAATGAAGGATAGGGAAGCCTGGCATGCTGCAGACCATGGGGCTGCAAAGAGTTAGATAGGACTGAGCTACTTAACAGCAATAGTAACTGATTTTTCCTTTTTTTAATAGCAACTGATTTAAAACCACCTATTTGGGCTTCCCTGGTGGCCCAGTGGGTAAGGACACTGCCTTGCAGTGCAAGAGGCACTGGTTCAATCCCTGCCCGGGAAGATCCCACCTGCCACAGAGTGGCTGGACCTATATGTCCAGTTGCCAAGCCGGCGCTCGGGAGTGCACACGCCCAGAACTGGTACACTGCAGTGAGAGAGGCCACTGCGATGGGAGGCCCACACAGGCCAAAAGAACAAAGATGGATGATGAAAGACCAATAGAAGTGGCCAAACAAACAAAAACCACCTATTCAGGAACTCTTTTTAAACCCAAGACAAATTCATTCTCAAGGTTAAGCAAAACATCCTTGTCTCTATTCACATTAAACATCAGAAACAAGAACTTTGGACTCTGTTCTCTGACATAAAGCTTTGCATTAATTGCACCATGTCTTAATGTGTGTCTTGTTAATTCTCTTTATTGATCTCATACATTCCTTTGAGTCCAGCATTATAGTGATCATGATATTCACCTAGCAGTTGTCAGAGTTTTCAACTAAATCTTTCAACATGTTTTATTCACACAGTTAGTTCCTGAAAATCACTTTTAAATTTATTTAGAGATGAGACATGTGGTCAGAAGATCTCTACCTGGTCTTTGTGCCTGTGAATATTCATTCTACTTACCCTCCCCCAAACAACTGATCTCTCAACTAGAAAAATGGTCTTTGGAGGAATACATATTCTTTAAGAATTTACAAATACTCCCCTATTCTAGAATTTTATGGCCCTAAAGGAAATCAATCCTAAATATTCACTGGAGGGTCTGATGCTGAAGCGGAAGCTCCAATACTTTGGCCACCTGATGCGAAGAGCTGACTCACTGGCAAAGACCCTCTGATGCTGGGAAAGATTTAGGGAAGGAGGACAAGGGGGCGACAGAGGATGAGATGGTTGGATGGCATCATCAACTGAATAGACATGAATCTGAACAAACTCTGGGAGACAATGAAGGATAGGGAAGCCTGGCATGCTGCAGACCATGGGGCTGCAAAGAGTTAGATAGGACTGAGCTACTTAACAGCAATAGTAACTGATTTTTCCTTTTTTTAATAGCAACTGATTTAAAACCACCTATTTGGGCTTCCCTGGTGGCCCAGTGGGTAAGGACACTGCCTTGCAGTGCAAGAGGCACTGGTTCAATCCCTGCCCGGGAAGATCCCACCTGCCACAGAGTGGCTGGACCTATATGTCCAGTTGCCAAGCCGGCGCTCGGGAGTGCACACGCCCAGAACTGGTACACTGCAGTGAGAGAGGCCACTGCGATGGGAGGCCCACACAGGCCAAAAGAACAAAGATGGATGATGAAAGACCAATAGAAGTGGCCAAACAAACAAAAACCACCTATTCAGGAACTCTTTTTAAACCCAAGACAAATTCATTCTCAAGCTCAGCTGCTTTTAGTACTTCATTTCAACATACAATTATAGTTTGGGTTTAATTTCCTAACCTATTCCATCAATTGGACTTTTTTTTTTTTTTTTTTTTGCCTCTAAGTCATCATTTATTTTCATCCATCTTTATACTTTGACATGTGTGGGCCTCGCATTGCAGTAGCCTCTCTCGTTGCAGAGCACTGGTTTTGGGTGCATGTGCTCCAGAGTGCTGGCTCATAATTGGACACACCAGCCCAGCTGCTCCACGGCACGTGGGATCTTCCCGGTTCAGGGATCAAACTGGTGCCCCTTGCACTGCAAGGC
The DNA here is from genome assembly GCA_022376925.1 of Tragulus kanchil. Classification (NCBI taxonomy): domain Eukaryota; kingdom Metazoa; phylum Chordata; class Mammalia; order Artiodactyla; family Tragulidae; genus Tragulus; species Tragulus kanchil. Next base: position 15,478,366 of record JAIOJX010000030.1, on the reverse strand, counting down.
AGACTCTTTACCCACTGGGCCACCAGGGAAGCCCTACCTCTGACATTTTTGAACGTAATAATGTTTTACATAATATTCTTCAACTTATCTTTTGATTTTAAAGTGCTCAATTTTATACATCAATGTATATACGGTATTCCCTATTTAACGACTACATCAAATTTTACTGCATAGACATAACATAGCTTGTTCAACCAGTCTGTCTTCAGTTAGGAGTTGAGTTGTTTCTAGTTTCTTATTTCAAAGCAAAATGTAAGCATGTTTCCGACAAGGGCACACATACCCTTGTGCACATATCTCTGCACCCTTGTCTAAGCTTACCTAAAAGAACAGTTTCCAGAAATGGATAGTTAGGTCAAAGAGTATGCCAGTAATAGTCTTAATTACCCTATGATAGTTAATCATTATGTTTCTGATGCTTATCTTCTAACCTGCCCTGATATCGTGACTGCCACAGTTTCTCTCATATCTTTGTTAAGAGGTTTCCATTCCTTACATTTTTCATGATTTTTGAAGTCACTCCATTGCAGACAATTTAGAATTTTTGCTGGATTCTTATGTATTATACTCTGATGCTTTAATATTTGAAGACGCTTATATCTTCCTTAGATATTCTGGCACTTAGAAAATTCTGTGTATTAGGCAACTGTCTTATTGAGCTAGAATATTGTTCTTGCCTCATATTTGCATGCCCACTATGAATTTTAGACACAGATGTTTTCATCTGTAGAGAATTTGTGTTGGAATTATCTTGTGTTCATTGGAAAAAGGAATCTCTGACCAGTTAGTCTGCCATTTTGATGACTCCTCCAGTTAAGGATTTTTCAACAATATACTCCAAACACCACCAATCTGAAATCCACCATTTTATTTCCCATAGAGCCTATGTTTTAAACTCTAGTAGCAAAAGCTTTTCTATTTCATTTAAACATTAGATATGAAAACCAGTCCCAACGGATCCTTCTGAGAGCACCTGCATGTGATTTGGTCCCTCATGACCACAGTTAGAAGGTCACAGTCATGCAAATATGGTCTCTGAGGTTTGTTTGTGCACAAAATGAACCCATAAGTTGCTGTCTTAAGCCAGGTCGCTCAGTCGTGTCCAATTCTTTGTGACCCCATGAACTGTACCACGCCAGGCTTCCCTGTCCTGCACTATCTCCCAAAGCTTGCTCAAACTCATGTGCATTGACTCAGCAATGTCATCCAACCATCTTGTCCTCTGTTGTTCTCTTCTCCTGCCCTCAATCTTTCCAAGCATCAGGGTCTTTTCCAATGTGTCGGCTTTTTGCATCAGGTGGGCAAAGCATTTTATAGCTTCAGCTTCAGCACCAGTCCCTCCAATGAATATTCAGGGTTGATCTTCTTTAGGATTGATTAGTTTGATCTCCTTGCAGCCCAAGAGACTCTCAAGAGTCTTCTCCAGCACTGTAGTTTGAAGGCCTCAATTCTTCCATGCTCAACCTTCTCTATGGTTCCATACATGACTACTGGAAAAACCAGTAGCTCTGATTATACCAGTGGCTTTGATTATACAGACCTTTGTTGACAACGTGATGGCTCCGCTTTTCATGGCTGCAGTCACTGTACACAGTGATTTTGGAACCAGGGAAAATGAGGTCTGTCACTGCTTCCATTGTTTCCCATCTATTTGCAATGGAGTGATGGGACCGGATTGCATTCTTATGACTTAGAATATTTGTTCTTGTTCCTTTCATTAGGCAACTGTCTTATTGAGCTAGAATATTGTTCTTGCCTCATATTTGCATGCCCACTATGAATTTTAGACACAGATGTTTTCATCTGTAGAGAATTTGTGTTGGAATTATCTTGTGTTCATTGGAAAAAGGAATCTCTGACCAGTTAGTCTGCCATTTTGATGACTCCTCCAGTTAAGGATTTTTCAACAATATACTCCAAACACCACCAATCTGAAATCCACCATTTTATTTCCCATAGAGCCTATGTTTTAAACTCTAGTAGCAAAAGCTTTTCTATTTCATTTAAACATTAGATATGAAAACCAGTCCCAACGGATCCTTCTGAGAGCACCTGCATGTGATTTGGTCCCTCATGACCACAGTTAGAAGGTCACAGTCATGCAAATATGGTCTCTGAGGTTTGTTTGTGCACAAAATGAACCCATAAGTTGCTGTCTTAAGCCAGGTCGCTCAGTCGTGTCCAATTCTTTGTGACCCCATGAACTGTACCACGCCAGGCTTCCCTGTCCTGCACTATCTCCCAAAGCTTGCTCAAACTCATGTGCATTGACTCAGCAATGTCATCCAACCATCTTGTCCTCTGTTGTTCTCTTCTCCTGCCCTCAATCTTTCCAAGCATCAGGGTCTTTTCCAATGTGTCGGCTTTTTGCATCAGGTGGGCAAAGCATTTTATAGCTTCAGCTTCAGCACCAGTCCCTCCAATGAATATTCAGGGTTGATCTTCTTTAGGATTGATTAGTTTGATCTCCTTGCAGCCCAAGAGACTCTCAAGAGTCTTCTCCAGCACTGTAGTTTGAAGGCCTCAATTCTTCCATGCTCAACCTTCTCTATGGTTCCATACATGACTACTGGAAAAACCAGTAGCTCTGATTATACCAGTGGCTTTGATTATACAGACCTTTGTTGACAACGTGATGGCTCCGCTTTTCATGGCTGCAGTCACTGTACACAGTGATTTTGGAACCAGGGAAAATGAGGTCTGTCACTGCTTCCATTGTTTCCCCATCTATTTGCAATGGAGTGATGGGACCGGATGCCATGATCTTAACTTTTTTTTTTCTTTCTTTCTTTTTTTTATTATTATTTTTATTTTTTACATGTATGTTCCCAGATCATACATATGCATATCCCTGGACCTTCCCCCCACCCAGTTCCCCCCCTCCCATCCCTCCAGACCATCACCTCAAGTGGTTGTAGGTACTCCTATTCCCCTAGCACAACTTTTTTTTTTTTTAAAGATTTATTTATTTATTTTGGGCGGGGGTCGGGTTGGGGAGGGAGGGGAGCTGGTGGGCCACTTCCATTGGTCTTTCATTTCTCTATTTTCATCCGTCTTTGTTCTTTGGCTCCTGTGGGCCTCCCACTGCGGCGGCGTCTGTCCTTGCAGAGCACCGGCTCTGGGCGCATGCGCTCCAGAGCTCCGGCTCGGTGATTGGACACATCAGTCCAGCCGCTCCGCAGCACGTGGGATCTTCCCAGGCCAGGATTCGAACCGGCGCCCCTTGCACTGCAAGGCGGTGTCCTTACCCACTGGGCCACCAGGGGAAGCCCTGATCTTAACTTTTTGAATGTTGAGTTTTAAGCCAGCCTCTTCACTCTCCTCTTTCACCTTCTTCAAGAGGCTCTTTAGTTTGTCTTTGCTTTCTGCCCTAAGTCCTGAGATTGGCTTTGCAGAATTTTCCCTTTCAACATCTCTCTTAGAATGTGAGCTAAGAATCTCAGTGCTTTCAATAGACCCTGTTCCTTTCTTTTATTTATTTATTTATGTATTTTTGACCCTGTCCCTTTCTATCTACTTGCCACGAGTAAAGCATGTTATCAAGCTTGATATAATTGTCTCCAAGAAATACATTAAATTGATAGAATGAAGGAGTCCTAATAGACTTCTGATGAATGAGGTGCCTAAGTTTTATTTTGTACATGGACTTGAACATCTAATTTGCCTACTGGATGGCTTACTTTTTTATTTCCTGATCGCAGCAAAGGGGAGGTGATGCTATAGTTGAATTTTGGATGAATAAGATCTTACTATATATATAAATTAGCAAACCTAGAGAACTTGGATTATAGAATATCCCAAACAAAGAATTTTTAAGTGGCAGAATATCAAAGGAAGATACAACTATAATCAAATATTAAGGCATCAGAGTATAATATATTCATATGGTTCAAAATTCAGAAAATACTCTGAAACACTTTTCTCCCATATGTCCCCAACCATTTGATTCCCCCTCCTCCACAAGCAGCCAACATTATCAATGTTCTAGTATATGTTTGTAGAAGTATTTTAAGCATATATACGCAAATATATGCAAACACAATTCTTTTGTACAAATAGCAGTATGTTAAACATATGGTCTACATTTGGCTATATGCTTCCCAGGTGGCACTAGTGGTAAAGAACACACCTGCCAATCCAGGAGACATAACAGACAGGAGTTCCACTCCCAGGTCAGGTCAAGAAGATTCCCTGGAAGAGGGTATGGCAACCCACTCCATTCTTCTTGCCTGGAGAATCCCATGGGCAGAGGAGTCTAGAGGCCTACAATCCGTAGGGTGACAAAGAGTTGGACTTGACTGAAGCAGCTTAGCATGCACGCATGAACACCTGCCTGTATATCTTGCAGAGTATTATATATTCATACATAATTAATCCCTTTTCCTTTGCATCAATAGTTCCAAATCATTCCGTCATATGAATGTGCCATTATTTCTGTACCATTCAATATTTAAGTTGTTTTCAATCTCTTGCTTTTGCAACCAATGCTGCATTTAATAACTGAATAGAGACTTCATGTCAGAATATCTGAATGACATTTCCTAGAAGAGGAATTGCTAAGGCAGAGGGTCCATTGGTAACTTGGAAAGATATTACAATATCACCCTGTGTGCAGGCTATTTCATTTTGCATTACTTATGTTCCCACAGTGTGTTATAAAGCCTTGATATTTGCCAACTTAATAGGTGAAAATGGTATCTCAATGTGATTTTAATTTGCACCATGCCTTTATGAGTGAAGATGAGGTTATTCTTGTATGTTCTTATTTTTTGCCTATTTTTTCTACTAGACTGTCACACATTTTCTTATTGATTTGCCTGAAGCTTTAATTAATTTACTCTGACTTATAAGGGAAGTATATAAATTTAAATCAAAGGTCTGTCATTTCATGAGACATATAACCTCTGATCCATCCCTTCACCAGGGGCACAGGCAGCTGTGAAACTGGGAAGAGAGCCAGAGAAAGACGCAGGTCATGAAAACGGAAGATCTGTGATGAGGCAAACATCCCTTCCTAGCCAACCCCTTTGCCTCTCAGTTCAGTTTGGTCGCTCAGTCGTGTCCGACTCTTTGTGACTCCATGGACTGCACCACACCAGGCTTTCCTGTCCTTCACCATCTCCTGTGACTTGCTCAAACTCATGTCCATTGATTCACTGATGCCATCCAACCATCTTGTCCTCTGTTATCCCCCTCTCCTTTTTTTTTTTTTTCTTTTGATTTTAATGACATTTCCCCTTCTCCTTTTGCCTTCTGTTTTCCTCAGCATCAGGGTCTTTTCCAATGAGTCGTCTCTTTGCATCAAGTGAACAAAGTATTATAGCTTCAGCTTCAGCACCAGTCCTTCCAATGAATACTCAGGGTTGATTTCCTTTAGGATTGACTGTTTTGATCTTTTTGCTGTCCAAGGAACTCTCAAGAGCCTTCTCCAACATCCCAGTTTTAAGGCATCAATTCTTCAGCACTTAGCCTTATTTATGGTTCAGCTCTCATATTCATACATGACTACTGGAAAAACTATAGCTTTGACTATACAGACTTTTGTCAGAAAAGCGATGTCTCTGCTTTTGAATACACTGTCTAGGTTTGCTATAGCTTTACTTCTAAGGAGCAAGTGTCTTTTAATTTCATGACTGCAGTCACTATCCTCAGTGATTTTGGAGCCCAAGAATATAGTCTGTCCCTGTTTCCATTTTTTTTCCCACGTATTTTTCATGAAGTGATGGGATCGGATGCCATGACGTTTTTTTTTTGAATGTTAAGTTTCAATCCAGCTTTTTCACTCTTCTCTTGCACCTTCATCAAGAGGCTCTTTAGTTCCTCTTTTCTTTCTGACATAAGAGTGGTATTATCTGCATACCTATGGCTATTGATATTTCTCCCAGAAATCTTGATTCCAGCTTGTGCTTCATTCAGACCAGCATTTCACATGATGTACTCTGCATATAAGTTAAATAAGCAGGGTGATAATATACAACCTTGACATACTCCTTTCCCAATTTGGAATCAGACCATTGTTCCTTGTCCAGTTCTGACTGTTTCTTGACCTGCATACAGGTTTCTCTGGAGGAAGGTATGGTGGTCTGGTATTTCCATCTCTGTAACAATTTTCCACAGCTTATTGTAATCCACACAGTCAAAGGCTTAGCATACTCAATGAAGCAGAAGTAGATGTTTTTCTGAAATTCCCCTGCTCTTTCTATGATCCAGTGGATGCTGGCAATTTGATCTCTGGTTCCTCTGCCTTTTCTAAATCCAGCTTGTACATTTGGAAGTTCTTGGTTCACGTACTGTTGAAGCCTAGCTTGGAGGATTTTGAGCATTACTCTGCCAGAGTGTGAAATGAGTGCAATGGTGTGGTAGTTTGAACATTCTTTGGCATTGCCCTTCTTTGGTATTGGAATGAAAACGGACCTTTTCCAATCCTGAGGCCACTGTTTAGCTTTTCCCACTTTGCTGGCACACTGATTGTAGCGCTTCAACAGCACCATCTTGAAGGTAAAAGACTGATATTAATGTCTTTGCTGACCTCTTCTGGCAAATTTAACGTCAGAAGATGGCAGATTTGAATATTTTCTCCCAAGAAGTCCCTGCATTTTCCTGGGCTGCCTGTCTGAAAATTCTTCTCAATACTCTGACAGTTATTTTTAAATTCCACCCTTTTCTTTATCTTCTCTGCCTCCTTCTTTTCTTCCCTTGCTATTGTTAAGAATTTCATATTTTTATCTCCTCCTTTCCTCTTTTTCTATTTTTGGGTGTTCCCATATTCCTGTATCCACAACTATCATCCCCAACTGACTCTACTTCTTTTTTTTTTCTGACTCTACTTCTGAGCTCCTAACACACAGTTCTTGAAATAGGGCAGTTCAGAAGACCATGACTGCCTTCACTTGAGCAATCTGAGTGCAGTGGGATGGAGAGTCCATCTTGCTGTGCATGGAGAAATGAATGAAAAGTATATGGGTAAAAACAGTGGGTTGCACTTCTGTGTCAGGACATTTTCTCAGAAAGGAAAGAATAGATGGAATGGCAACTTACTGGTGAAGTCAGAATAAGGAAAGTGTATTCATTTAGTCACTCACTTTTCGTTCAGGGTGTGAGGTGGCTGTGGAAATGCATTCTTGTATCTCCAACAGCAGGAGTATAACCTATGGGTGATTGTGTTCTAAAACCTTCCCCTTGTCTTCACTGAAGCCTTGCTTCCCATGGGATGCTCCCAGCTGTAACTGCAGCCAAGGAAGGTCTGTCCCTGGGATGTTCAGGACAGCTCAGATGGGCCACTTAGACTCCAAAACAAAGTCCTTGTTGAACTTTTTTGAGAATATGCTGTAGTGTTAAGACTTGCACCTGATCTTCCCACCACCCTTTCTCCTTTACAACACTCACACCTGCATGACAATCTGATGGTTCTTCTTGGCTTTCCAAGAGTTCCTCCCTTTTCTTTCTCATTAGTATTTACCCTAAGAAATGTCTCCGACTTCTGATCCTGCTTGGTGCTGTCTGCTTCTTGGTGGACCCAGTCTAGCACAGAGTGGAATAGCCTTGAGCGTGTCTGAAAGGTAGGAACAAAGGTAAATCTTCATTCCCCATCTTCTCTCTGGAAGATCCTTTCCCAAAGTTAGTAGCTTTTTTCTGTCTGCCAGGCACATGTCCTGCTGCCTTATCACAGATTTCCTCTCAGCATCTCTAGTCATCTGATCCCTGACCTTGTCACAACTCTGAACTTTCCATCTATCTTTCAACCTAAGTAAACCGCAGTGTGCTAAGTCACTTCAGTCCTGTCTAGCTCGTTGTGACCCTATGGCCTATAGCCCACCAGGCTCCTCCGTCCATGGGATTCTCCAGTACAAAATACTGGAGTGGGTTGCCATGCCCTCCTCCAGGGGATCTTCCTAACCCAGGTATTGAACCCACATCTCTTATGTTTCCTGCACTGGCAGGCAGGTTCCTTACCACTAGCACCACCTGGGAAGCCCAAGTAAACCAAAGACATCTGAGAAAAATCAGTGGACTCCAAGGTGGCAACTATCATATCATCCTGCAGTTTTGTTTCTTTTATGGAAATGTTGCTCATTTTCTGATTATCCATATAATAACATATTGAATGGACATTTCATTTCCACAGAGTTTTAAAGGTGAAGTCAGAATAAGGAAAGTGTATTCATTTAGTCACTCACTTTTCGGGTGTGAGGTGGCTGTGGAAATGCATTCTTGTATCTCCAACAGCAGGAGTATAACCTATGGGTGATTGTGTTCTAAAACCTTCCCCTTGTCTTCACTGAAGCCTTGCTTCCCATGGGATGCTCCCAGCTGTAACTGCAGCCAAGGAAGGTCTGTCCCTGGGATGTTCAGGACAGCTCAGATGGGCCACTTAGACTCCAAAACAAAGTCCTTGTTGAACTTTTTTGAGAATATGCTGTAGTGTTAAGACTTGCACCTGATCTTCCCACCACCCTTTCTCCTTTACAACACTCACACCTGCATGACAATCTGATGGTTCTTCTTGGCTTTCCAAGAGTTCCTCCCTTTTCTTTCTCATTAGTATTTACCCTAAGAAATGTCTCCGACTTCTGATCCTGCTTGGTGCTGTCTGCTTCTTGGTGGACCCAGTCTAGCACAGAGTGGAATAGCCTTGAGCGTGTCTGAAAGGTAGGAACAAAGGTAAATCTTCATTCCCCATCTTCTCTCTGGAAGATCCTTTCCCAAAGTTAGTAGCTTTTTTCTGTCTGCCAGGCACATGTCCTGCTGCCTTATCACAGATTTCCTCTCAGCATCTCTAGTCATCTGATCCCTGACCTTGTCACAACTCTGAACTTTCCATCTATCTTTCAACCTAAGTAAACCGCAGTGTGCTAAGTCACTTCAGTCCTGTCTAGCTCGTTGTGACCCTATGGCCTATAGCCCACCAGGCTCCTCCGTCCATGGGATTCTCCAGTACAAAATACTGGAGTGGGTTGCCATGCCCTCCTCCAGGGGATCTTCCTAACCCAGGTATTGAACCCACATCTCTTATGTTTCCTGCACTGGCAGGCAGGTTCCTTACCACTAGCACCACCTGGGAAGCCCAAGTAAACCAAAGACATCTGAGAAAAATCAGTGGACTCCAAGGTGGCAACTATCATATCATCCTGCAGTTTTGTTTCTTTTATGGAAATGTTGCTCATTTTCTGATTATCCATATAATAACATATTGAATGGACATTTCATTTCCACAGAGTTTTAAAGGTCAATGCTCAGCAGAGATGTTTAAGCATCACACATTTTAAAGAAGAAATGCCTAACACAACTCTGAAAGACTTATTAAAAATGGAATGACAGTCCATTTCACCATCCATCTGGGCTATAAACACAAGACTATAGTTACTAGAGGGAAGGAATTTATAGAGTTCTATAGGACCTCCCCCAGCCCTTGTCCCTTATATCCTAGGCAAGTTAAAGGCAATTTCCAAGACAAAACCACTGTAGAGATTAGAGATGCATGTGTGATTTATTACTTATTCCACTGCCTGGTTGCACGCCAAACCCCACGGGTCCACCCTAGCACTCCTGGAAGAACAGCATGATTACAGTTTTAGAAAGAAATTTCTGACTTTAAAAAAATGCATGACAAGAGCTACATGTTGAGTTTTACTGGGGGTAAAATGAGGACTATAGCCCGGGAGAGAGCATCTCAGAGAGCTCTGAGAAACTGCTCCCAAGAGGCAGAGGGGAAGGTCAGTATAGATGTGATTTTGATGAAGGAAGCATACGTGCCATCAAGCACATATTTTTTGCAGAGGGTTTCTGCTAGTCACAAGGAGCAGTTGTCATCATGAAGGGTTTTAGTGCTTTTCTAGATATAAGGAGATACAAGAATTGAGTTCATAAAACTGGCTCCTGAAAATACCTACCTATCTGAAGACCTGTTCTGCCAAAGTTCCCCCCAAGCACAGAGTGCCTCATTTCTGCTCTTCACCCTGAACTCCTTTCAGAGCGTGTTGAAAAACATCAGCTGCAGCAGCACATGATTTAATCCTGGTAGAGGAAGACGGCAAGTGCCAATCTGTGGTTGACAAAAGGAACAGCTATATTCAGAGTTTGAGAGAGCAGGGAAAACTCTTGCCTCATCAAATATGACAATAATAAAAAGTCTTCACTCCTATCACTAATATGGCAAAAGGGACCAAGTGGATACTATGGAAACTATAAACCATCTTCAAGTTTCCTGGTCTGAGAGGGCTACCTCCTGGGATGAGGAGCCCCTGGCACTGAGAGGCTATAAACTGAACAAGCAGGACACAAAGCAGAGAGGATCACTTAAGCAATGTGAAATGCACATGTCCTTTCAGGATACCTAAAGAATCCACAGATGTGCCCACTGAGAAAGGTACTATTTGGAACACTACACCACAAAGGGGATTAGTAGCTTAGGAAGGGACCAACAGCTCAAAACAACCAAAAAACTTCAGTCCTAACCTCCTGTTTCCTGTCCTGTCACCAGAAGGCTCAGGGAAGAGATGAAGAATTGAAGTAGAGCAGCAAGGAGGAGAGAATGAGCAAACAGTTCCTGCTCTCCACTTGTATGGCTCCAAGTCACTGGTCACACATGACCAGGGGAGAAGAAACACTTTAAATGAAATGCAACACTGAAGTTCTAACACAGATTGGGATGCATAGTTTAACACCACCAGGTAAGGGGTCTTCAGGAACAATATGAAGCTCTTTTTATAAGCAAAGTGATGAGAAAATTGCAGGAAATGTCACATAGAGGTAGGGAAAGGAGATCTGATGGAAGTAAATGTTGGGGGAAAGAGTAAAGCCATTTTCTTTTTCTATTCCATTAAATTTAGCTAATTTAATAAATTAGCTACAGATACTTTGATATGTCCTTGCATAAAAAAGCACAGATTAAAAGACCCAGCCTAGCTGAGTTAGTGAAAATGGTGTCAGGGCCTTTCAAGGGAGTCCTATATCTTACTCATAATCCAAGTCATTTCTCTTTAGGGAAAAGGGTCTTCCAGGACCAGGGCCTTCTATTTTGGGGACACCTAATTGCATAATCCCTACATACACTGTGTTCTCTAAGACCCCACTTACAGGGCTCAGTGAGGAAAAGGAGGATTCAATTTTTATCCCAAGAAGCATTCCTTGTGGTTCGTTTTCAATTCTGTAAGACCAACTATATTCATTCGGATCTGGTCAGTGCTGTGTACGTTCAGGAATATGAGAAAGCATACTGTTCCAGTTAGTCACCATGTATGTTAAATATTAGCTGGTTACAATAAATTAACGGTTGCTTGGCAACCAAAGAGCTGAGATTTAGAAAAGAAGTACTCCATTCTTGTGTCAGATTGGAACAGCAAGAGTGCTTTGGAACATTCTGAGTTCTGTCGAATTTTTTTCTGATGGAACCAGACCCTGGTGCAAAGGGAAAAGCAAGGGAACGCTCACATTTTACAGTGTAGTTAATTTTAGGAGAGGAGAGGGGAAGGAAATTGCATCTCATCTCTTAGCTTGGGTTTGAGAACTGCCCGATTTGAGAACAAGTACTAATTAGCTGAAAGTGAAGCTCAGCTGTGACTTGGCTAAAAATGGGAGATCTTGCAAAAATGTACTGTAAAACCAAGTGTGGTGGATCTGATTCACTTTGCATGTGAAAACTGGATTCATCCTGGCAAAACAACATGTGGGAAAAGAGTTTTAGAGCATTTTGAAAACTTTAAGACATTTGGTTAGAGAAATGACCAGTTAGCTGACTCATAGTACATCCAGAAATAAACTCCAGACTGCATTTTGGGCTCAGACTCCTCGTTGAGCATGTCGTTAGCCAAAATCAACTTGATTGGGTAAAGGGTCGATCTAATGACCAACAAAAGGATTTGGCAATAAAAACCACATTTTTAAATAAAGAAAGGGGAGGGAGACGGACTCTGGATGACTTGAAAGCTTTGCAAGAGGGTGTCGGGAATGCACATAAGCGTTGGTAAAAAATTAAGCAATCATTTTAAAGCCTTACATTCATTGTCACTCAAAACTACTCAAGTGAATGGATGGTGAGTTAACAATTTTCACTTTAAGGAGTCCTATATCTTACTCATAATCCAATTTTTTAGGAAAAGGGTCTTCCAGGACCAGGGCCTCATTTTGGGGACACCTAATTGCATAATCCCTACATACACTGTGTTCTCTAAGACCCCACTTACAGGGCTCAGTGAGGAAAAGGAGGATTCAATTTTTATCCCAAGAAGCATTCCTTGTGGTTCGTTTTCAATTCTGTAAGACCAACTATATTCATTCGGATCTGGTCAGTGCTGTGTACGTTCAGGAATATGAGAAAGCATACTGTTCCAGTTAGTCACCATGTATGTTAAATATTAGCTGGTTACAATAAATTAACGGTTGCTTGGCAACCAAAGAGCTGAGATTTAGAAAAGAAGTACTCCATTCTTGTGTCAGATTGGAACAGCAAGAGTGCTTTGGAACATTCTGAGTTCTGTCGAATTTTTTTCTGATGGAACCAGACCCTGGTGCAAAGGGAAAAGCAAGGGAACGCTCACATTTTACAGTGTAGTTAATTTTAGGAGAGGAGAGGGGAAGGAAATTGCATCTCATCTCTTAGCTTGGGTTTGAGAACTGCCCGATTTGAGAACAAGTACTAATTAGCTGAAAGTGAAGCTCAGCTGTGACTTGGCTAAAAATGGGAGATCTTGCAAAAATGTACTGTAAAACCAAGTGTGGTGGATCTGATTCACTTTGCATGTGAAAACTGGATTCATCCTGGCAAAACAACATGTGGGAAAAGAGTTTTAGAGCATTTTGAAAACTTTAAGACATTTGGTTAGAGAAATGACCAGTTAGCTGACTCATAGTACATCCAGAAATAAACTCCAGACTGCATTTTGGGCTCAGACTCCTCGTTGAGCATGTCGTTAGCCAAAATCAACTTGATTGGGTAAAGGGTCGATCTAATGACCAACAAAAGGATTTGGCAATAAAAACCACATTTTTAAATAAAGAAAGGGGAGGGAGACGGACTCTGGATGACTTGAAAGCTTTGCAAGAGGGTGTCGGGAATGCACATAAGCGTTGGTAAAAAATTAAGCAATCATTTTAAAGCCTTACATTCATTGTCACTCAAAACTACTCAAGTGAATGGATGGTGAGTTAACATTTTATTTTTTAATATTCTCAACACCTAATTTTAATTGAATTTTAAAGTCTATTGGAGTAGACAAGAGAGTTTTGATTTTGTGACTTAATTAACCTCATGACTTTCTGCGTTAGTCATACAATTTGTTAAAACACTGCAGACTCCATCATTTTGATGTTACCATTTCTTGATTACACATGTGGATAAAATACTCTGGAAACCTAAGAGAATGCTGGCAAGGGAGGAGTGCCTCAGGAGGAGGAGATGAAGGCTGGGGTCGGAGAGGGCTTTCACTTGCCCTTTCTATTTTCATTTGATTTTCACTGGCTCTTACACTTTCATACCTTTTGAACTGTATGCCATGTGGACTTATTAATAATTCAACAAAAGAGTACAATTTAAAATCAACTTTGAAATTACATGTTCAACGCCTATGGGTCAAACAAAAGCAACACAATGTGGTGGAGAGAACAGGATCTGGCATTGCAGACCGCGGTCTGACCCCACCTTGACCTCTGAGTCCAACAGAAGAGTGTGAGCAAGGGACTTAGCGCCCCTTAACTCCACATTCCTCATCTTTAACCTGGGGCCCCGTCTTCAGCAGAAATGGTCTGAAGTCTTCTCCCCACAGTCCGCACATATGCATAACTAGCCCTGTTAAATACACCTCTCAGAAGCAGTTTCCCAGACACAGGATCCTGGGTTTTACAGTCGTAGCCATTTCACCAACACGAGTGCCCAGTTCCTTGGCTCATCTGGTGGGAATCAACGCAGTACTGAATCTCTTTCAGTTATTCTACCTTCTTACGACCAGAGTTCAACCCAGCTCCTAAAAAGTCGTTAAACTGTGTTTTCCAATTCATGGAATTAAACCGTTCTTCTCAGGGACTGCATCTCTCTGCTCATGAATCTTCCCCTCAATTTCTTAAAGTCTAATTTACATCAGAAATATCTAGTATTTTATTATCAAGTTCTAAAAAAAACTGTTCCTAAAATTTTCTTTCTCTCTTTTTTTCACTCTTTTCCCCTACTCCGGAAAAGCAGCATAGGCTCTTGTTCTCTCTTTTCTTTATAACATCATCCCAGGAACCCACTGGTCGTGTAGACAAACGACCAGATCAGTACTACCGCTGCATTATTCACAAGCGCAACTAGGTGGGGGTGTATACACATTTCTGAGAAGGTACACACCGGCTATACTTGGTATCCTGATCTCTGAAGATTCAAAGTTCTTAATTTGGATGGTGAGTGAGTGATAGTCGCTCAGTCGTGTCCGACTCTTTGATAGGCAGTAACAATAATACTTTGTTAACATGAATTAACTTGGGGAAAATGAGATAAATATAATGAATATGAGGCTTCCCAGGTCACTCAGTGGTAAAGACATCTGCCAATGCAGGAGATGTGGGTTCTATCCCTAGTGAAGATTTCCCAGAGAAGGAAAGGGCTACGCATTCGAGAGGAGCCTGGTGGGCTGCAGTCTAGGGGGCCACAAATAGTCAGAAAGGACTTAGCACCTAAATAACAACAATAATGAAAATACCAATAATCAAGCAGAAACTATCTGAAGCCAAAGACATTTCAAATCACCTCTGGTCACTGTCATGAACAGAATTTAGGTTCTAGTTAAGTAACCAAGGAGACTCAGCCCCCTTGCCCTTTCTTCTTATTCTTTTCATAATGCGCTCCTCATGCACTGCATAGTCACACACTTTTGTAAAGAATACAACACATTTTCACACAAGAAGAGTGCATGCCCCGTGCATGTTACTGGTCTGCGATTTAGACACAACCTGGGCTAAGGCGGTTGGCCTGGGAAAGGCAGGTGCAATCCTTATGTTATGGGACTTCCTTTTAAAAATTATGAAAATCTTCTACTTGACACTATAAGTTCTAAAGCAGTTCATTTTAATATCTGTAGTTGAGAAAATCTGTACAATACTAAAAGGCAAAATCAGCTATGCTTTTCCATAAATGGGCATTTCATTTATCTGGCGCTCACTCCAAGCCTTAAACATAGCCAGGCTATTTGTTCACTCTACATGTTTCATGGCCTTAAGTGATGCTGATCTGTAGTCACTCTCAGGTCTCTTCCCCATCTTCCTTGAAGTTCCAGTTTCTTATTCAAATTTATACCCACACATAATACTTTAACTCAAGGAGAAGAATTATCATTGTAATCCGTATATAAATAGACTGCTCAATTGATCATGCCATTAAACTTTTTTTTCTAAGTTTTTAAATTTCTCTAAACTTCTAGCACATTATTCCCCAACTTATTTCAAAATGCTTATTTGGATAATTCGGCTGAATTATGATAATCCAACTGTATTATGATTCAGAAGTCTGACAGCTACGATTCGTTAATTTGGATGGTGAGTGAGTGATAGTCGCTCAGTCGTGTCCGACTCTTTGATAGGCAGTAACAATAATACTTTGTTAACATGAATTAACTTGGGGAAAATGAGATAAATATAATGAATATGAGGCTTCCCAGGTCACTCAGTGGTAAAGACATCTGCCAATGCAGGAGATGTGGGTTCTATCCCTAGTGAAGATTTCCCAGAGAAGGAAAGGGCTACGCATTCGAGAGGAGCCTGGTGGGCTGCAGTCTAGGGGGCCACAAATAGTCAGAAAGGACTTAGCACCTAAATAACAACAATAATGAAAATACCAATAATCAAGCAGAAACTATCTGAAGCCAAAGACATTTCAAATCACCTCTGGTCACTGTCATGAACAGAATTTAGGTTCTAGTTAAGTAACCAAGGAGACTCAGCCCCCTTGCCCTTTCTTCTTATTCTTTTCATAATGCGCTCCTCATGCACTGCATAGTCACACACTTTTGTAAAGAATACAACACATTTTCACACAAGAAGAGTGCATGCCCCGTGCATGTTACTGGTCTGCGATTTAGACACAACCTGGGCTAAGGCGGTTGGCCTGGGAAAGGCAGGTGCAATCCT
This sequence comes from Tragulus kanchil, assembly GCA_022376925.1. Lineage (NCBI taxonomy): Eukaryota > Metazoa > Chordata > Mammalia > Artiodactyla > Tragulidae > Tragulus > Tragulus kanchil. The sequence goes on along the minus strand of JAIOJX010000030.1, from coordinate 15,462,271 downwards.
TATGTTATGGGACTTCCTTTTAAAAATTATGAAAATCTTCTACTTGACACTATAAGTTCTAAAGCAGTTCATTTTAATATCTGTAGTTGAGAAAATCTGTACAATACTAAAAGGCAAAATCAGCTATGCTTTTCCATAAATGGGCATTTCATTTATCTGGCGCTCACTCCAAGCCTTAAACATAGCCAGGCTATTTGTTCACTCTACATGTTTCATGGCCTTAAGTGATGCTGATCTGTAGTCACTCTCAGGTCTCTTCCCCATCTTCCTTGAAGTTCCAGTTTCTTATTCAAATTTATACCCACACATAATACTTTAACTCAAGGAGAAGAATTATCATTGTAATCCGTATATAAATAGACTGCTCAATTGATCATGCCATTAAACTTTTTTTTCTAAGTTTTTTAAAATTTTTCTAAACTTCTAGCACATTATTCCCCAACTTATTTCAAAATGCTTATTTGGATAATTCGGCTGAATTATGATAATCCAACTGTATTATGATTCAGCGAAGTCTATCCAGACAGCTTACACTCTGTCTCTCACACACACAATATTCTAGAAGCATTGCTCACAATCTCCCTTACTGAAGAGGTCCCTAAGTCATGGCAGCAAATATTTTTGGTTTAGTGCCCTTTTCTCTTAGCATGGTTTGGCCCTCAAACTTCCCGCTTATAAAGAAACAAAACTCAGGGCACTTTGAAGAGAAAAACCATCACCAAGCTCCTCAGTGGATGATGTCTCTGCACCATGGACCCCAGCCTCACTCTCCTATCACCTCTGGCTCATTGGAAAAGACTCTGATGCTGGGAAAGACTGAAGGCAGGAGAAGGGGACGACAGAAGATGAGATGGGTGGATGGCATCACCGACTCAACTGACATGAGTTGGAGCAAACTCCAGGAGATGGTGAAGGACAGGAAAGTCTGGCTTGCTGCAGTCCACAGGGTCACAAAGAGTTGGACACAACTTAGCGAGTAAACAACAACAAAGGCAAGATGGAATTCAGGAGAAAGGATCTGGGCTACTAGGGGAGGCGGGGAGGAGCCTACTCTTGGCTTGCTTAGCTTCTCGAACAGCAGTAGTTTTCTGCTCACATCATAGAGTATTCCAGGAGGCTTCAAGAAGGCAATTCATCAGGGACAGCAAAATAAAATAATCTAGCAGAAGCCAGTTATTTTCTAGCATCCAACCTCCTGGAGGGAGCTCCCTACTTAAAGATGGCTTTCTCAGTGTTCTGCTTGGTTGAAAATCAACTGCATCTTCCACAGAATGTCTATTTTCGGCCTAGCCTTGAAATCAAAAGGGGATTAAGTGATGCTGATCTGTAGTCACTCTCAGGTCTCTTCCCCATCTTCCTTGAAGTTCCAGTTTCTTATTCAAATTTATACCCACACATAATACTTTAACTCAAGGAGAAGAATTATCATTGTAATCCGTATATAAATAGACTGCTCAATTGATCATGCCATTAAACTTTTTTTTCTAAGTTTTTAAATTTCTCTAAACTTCTAGCACATTATTCCCCAACTTATTTCAAAATGCTTATTTGGATAATTCGGCTGAATTATGATAATCCAACTGTATTATGATTCAGCGAAGTCTATCCAGACAGCTTACACTCTGTCTCTCACACACACAATATTCTAGAAGCATTGCTCACAATCTCCCTTACTGAAGAGGTCCCTAAGTCATGGCAGCAAATATTTTTGGTTTAGTGCCCTTTTCTCTTAGCATGGTTTGGCCCTCAAACTTCCCGCTTATAAAGAAACAAAACTCAGGGCACTTTGAAGAGAAAAACCATCACCAAGCTCCTCAGTGGATGATGTCTCTGCACCATGGACCCCAGCCTCACTCTCCTATCACCTCTGGCTCATTGGAAAAGACTCTGATGCTGGGAAAGACTGAAGGCAGGAGAAGGGGACGACAGAAGATGAGATGGGTGGATGGCATCACCGACTCAACTGACATGAGTTGGAGCAAACTCCAGGAGATGGTGAAGGACAGGAAAGTCTGGCTTGCTGCAGTCCACAGGGTCACAAAGAGTTGGACACAACTTAGCGAGTAAACAACAACAAAGGCAAGATGGAATTCAGGAGAAAGGATCTGGGCTACTAGGGGAGGCGGGGAGGAGCCTACTCTTCGGCTTGCTTAGCTTCTCGAACAGCAGTAGTTTTCTGCTCACATCATAGAGTATTCCAGGAGGCTTCAAGAAGGCAATTCATCAGGGACAGCAAAATAAAATAATCTAGCAGAAGCCAGTTATTTTCTAGCATCCAACCTCCTGGAGGGAGCTCCCTACTTAAAGATGGCTTTCTCAGTGTTCTGCTTGGTTGAAAATCAACTGCATCTTCCACAGAATGTCTATTTTACATGATTGGAAATACAAGACATTAGCCTTGAAATCAGTCAGGTCCTAGTGGAACATAAGCTTAAGAACACAGGGACTTCTCTTCTTCTGGCTGATAATGCTCTCCTTTAAGAATGAAGTCAGACACAGCTGATTTGAGAAGCGGCCCTTTACTTGTCCCCTCCTGGGTGAGCTGGAGTTGGAGCTTCTCTCTCTGCCCTGCCACATCCCCTCTGCATGACTCTGGGGGGGACCCTATTACAACATGCTGCTCACCTACCCACCCCCTCCCTTCCCACACTGTCAGCGATCTGATGGAAGAATCCAGATTTTATCTCTGAGCTCTCAGTACCTAGTGCAGTGCCAGATGCAGAATGAGTGTTCACTGGTAGAGTGTGTGGGTGTGTAAGAGATGGCGGACGGGGGCGGTGAGAGGAACCTGGAAAAGTAGAAGAGACGAGGAAAGGAGAAGAGAGAAAGAGGGAAAATGGAGAAAGAAAGAGAAAAGAAAAAGGAAAGAGAATGTTAATAGATGGATCCCGTGGAACCTCTGTGGGATGAATCTGGTTCCACACTCCATTAATCACCTGGATCCCACAAGTTTCGCTAATAAGGGGAGTACAGGTGGTGTTTTAGATCCCTGAGTACAAGCTTCGCCTCATATCCTAGATCTCACAGCTCTTAGACTATATGAGTGTTCCCTTTTTTCCAGTGATGGATCCTCAAGTGAACGGCTGCACATTTGGGAACAAATCTGGGAAATCCACCAGATACACCTGCTGTATTATCACAGGGCCCTACTTCTGGAGCCTCAGATCCTTATATTGTGGGGCCCTGAAGTAAAGAGGGCTTTTGCAAGCATAGGGAAGCTTAAGCACATATTTGCAGTTTGGTGCTAAAAGGATGCCTACAGGAAGAGACAGGGCATGATCTAAGGTCCATTGTCAAAACTTCTGATTGATCCCCCTGGTTCCCGAGCTCTGGGCAATGCAGGCTCACCGTGAGTTCCTATTGCAATGTAAATGCGTGGTTGCTCGACCTTTAGCTTGATTGGTGTAACTATAGGAAGTCCCTTGCAAACCCCCCTTCGTGTGCCTATAAAAACTGTTAGTTTACTCTAATAAAGTGGAACCGCTCAGATGGAACCCCTGTCGTGTCTGATTGTCTCCTGCACGAGCCAGGGGGCTGCGGGGCGGGCAGTTCAAGATTTGCCTTTCTCCGAGATCTCCCGGTTCAGCCGGGGGCAATCCTGCTGCCTTCCCTTTCTGCGGAAGGTCCCCGCATTACATGTCCTATTATTGGGTCTGAGAGCTTGTTCCATCCTGAAGACTAGACAAAGGAATCATGGCTTCAGCTGGGGTTGTTAGTCTGAGCTTCCCTCAGCCAGTCTTGGTTTCTTTCAATTATGTCCACTAAGCAGTGGTTGTGTTGGTTGCTCTTATCTCTAGCCCCATTCACCGTGCCCAAAGGTCCACACCATCCAGGCTTCTCCTGCTTGCCCCTTCAGCCATGCTGACTAACAGAGCAACTATGCGTACTGTGCAGCTGATGGTTAAATGCTAGCCCCTTGCCTGAACATTCCAGCTACCTGTATCCCCCTGCCACTGGGAAGCCCGGCTCTATAAAAGCAGTGCCTCACAACAGGCTTGGCTGATGTCCTCCTTAGCCATGTATTTTTATCAATTACCAAGCAAAGTGTCCCTCAGGTCTCCCTCGCATAGAACACAGTCAACTGGTGGGTTTTCCAGTCCATATAATAGCCCCATAGAAACATTTCCACCACTATAGGCCTTTTATCCCTTCCTGCAAAGTCTTAAGAGGCAATTTTGGCATCACTAATTAACGTAATGAAGGCTGTAACTTTTTCAAAATTCCATGAGTCAGAAAACAACTTAGAGTAGAAACCCATTTCCCAGACCCTTGCCAAGGTGTTAATCCTGCATGATGAGGAACTGGCTCAATATCAACACACTCTCTTGTATTCAATTTTACGTTCCAGCTACCCGCTGACTCACCATCCTCTAGATTCACTTCTGGGCTTCCCTGGTGGCTCATTAGTAAAGAATCCACCTACCGATGCAAGAAAGGTGTGTTCAGTCCCTGGGTTGGGAAGATGCCCTGGAGAGGGAAACGGCAACCCACTCTAGTATTCTTGCCTGGAAAATCCCATGGACAGAGGAGTCTGGTGGGCTACAGTCCATGGAGTCACAAAAGAGTAGGACATGACTTACTGACTGAACAAGAGACTCTCTCCAGGCAGGCTCTCCCAGTGCCTGCTAGTGTGTATTGGACAGTTCTTACAGCAGCTTTCATGTACATTATTTTCTTTTCTCTTAGCAGCCTTAGCACATCTGTGTTCTTGGAAAAAAAAGAAAATACATTTGGGAGAAAGGGTAGTAAAAATATTGCTTCACCAAGACAAGAATGACTTAGCAAACACGTAAAAGAATGAAGTTGGGACACTTTATAACACCATACACAAAGATAAACTCAAAATGTATTAAAGACCTAAATGTAAGATGAGAAACCATAAAACTCATAGAGAAAAACTTAGGCAGAACACTGGATGACATAAATCAAAGCAGGATCTTCTATGACCTGCCTCCTAGAGTAATGAAAATAAAAACAAAAATAGACAAATGGGACCTAATTAAACTTCAAAGCTTTTGCACAGCAAAATAAACTATAAAACAAGGTGAAAAGACATCCAATGTGAATCAGCTGTAAGAGTAAGGGAACTTCCACAGGGGCTGTGTAACAGCCTGAGGGGTGGGGAGGGATATGGGAGGAAGGTTCAAGTGGGAGGGGTCACGTGTCTACCTATGGCTAACTCGTCTGTATGGATAGCAGTAAACAACAAAATTCTATGAAAGTAAAATAAAAATAAATTTAAAAAAAAAAAAATTGAGGACTTCCCTGGTGGTCCAGTGGGTAAAGAGTCTGCCTTACAGTGCAAGGGGCACCAGTTCAATCCCTGGCCTGGGAAGATCCCACATATCATGAAGCAGCTGGGCCGGTGTTTCCAATTAAGAGCCAGAGCTCTGGAGTGCATGTGCCCAGAGCCAGTACTCTCTGCAACGAGAGAGGCCACTGCAATGGGAGGCCCACATATGCTGGGTGATAATAAATAATAAATTAAAAAACTGGCTATAAAAAATTGGAAAAAAAAAAAAGTCTGCCTGTCTCAGAAATAATTTTTTTTTGAGAACAATGACCAGGGGATAGGAAACAGTTGCTCGTACAAACATATCTATCTAGCCAGAGCAAGAAAAAATCAACAGTGTCAAAAAGAGCTGTGATAACACTTGAGGATCTTTAATGCTTCATAAATACAAAGCATTAAAGCAATTATTGTTCTGTGTTAAATCTGGAGAATGCATATACCCAGTCCAGAAGACTACAGTTCACCACTGAAGAAATCTGAAGCATGTGGGGCATTAAAGGCAACAAAATGCCCCCAGTCCAGCTCAGCTTCCTCATCACATTAACTGGACCCCTCAGACTTACAAGTGGACCCCCCAAATAACAAATACTATTAACTTCAGACTCAACTGTTCCATATCCAATGTACAGAATTTAATATAAAAGTTGAGCAGTGGGATGAATTGAGAGAGTAGCAAGGATAACACCATACACAAAGATAAACTCAAAATGTATTAAAGACCTAAATGTAAGATGAGAAACCATAAAACTCATAGAGAAAAACTTAGGCAGAACACTGGATGACATAAATCAAAGCAGGATCTTCTATGACCTGCCTCCTAGAGTAATGAAAATAAAAACAAAAATAGACAAATGGGACCTAATTAAACTTCAAAGCTTTTGCACAGCAAAATAAACTATAAAACAAGGTGAAAAGACATCCAATGTGAATCAGCTGTAAGAGTAAGGGAACTTCCACAGGGGCTGTGTAACAGCCTGAGGGGTGGGGAGGGATATGGGAGGAAGGTTCAAGTGGGAGGGGTCACGTGTCTACCTATGGCTAACTCGTCTGTATGGATAGCAGTAAACAACAAAATTCTATGAAAGTAAAATAAAAATAAATTTAAAAAAAAAAAAATTGAGGACTTCCCTGGTGGTCCAGTGGGTAAAGAGTCTGCCTTACAGTGCAAGGGGCACCAGTTCAATCCCTGGCCTGGGAAGATCCCACATATCATGAAGCAGCTGGGCCGGTGTTTCCAATTAAGAGCCAGAGCTCTGGAGTGCATGTGCCCAGAGCCAGTACTCTCTGCAACGAGAGAGGCCACTGCAATGGGAGGCCCACATATGCTGGGTGATAATAAATAATAAATTAAAAAACTGGCTATAAAAAATTGGAAAAAAAAAAAAAGTCTGCCTGTCTCAGAAATAATTTTTTTTTGAGAACAATGACCAGGGGATAGGAAACAGTTGCTCGTACAAACATATCTATCTAGCCAGAGCAAGAAAAAATCAACAGTGTCAAAAAGAGCTGTGATAACACTTGAGGATCTTTAATGCTTCATAAATACAAAGCATTAAAGCAATTATTGTTCTGTGTTAAATCTGGAGAATGCATATACCCAGTCCAGAAGACTACAGTTCACCACTGAAGAAATCTGAAGCATGTGGGGCATTAAAGGCAACAAAATGCCCCCAGTCCAGCTCAGCTTCCTCATCACATTAACTGGACCCCTCAGACTTACAAGTGGACCCCCCAAATAACAAATACTATTAACTTCAGACTCAACTGTTCCATATCCAATGTACAGAATTTAATATAAAAAGTTGAGCAGTGGGATGAATTGAGAGAGTAGCAAGGAAACATATATGTTACCATATGTAAAATAGAGAGCCAGTGGGAATTTGTTGTTTTACTCAGGGAGTTCAAACCAGTGCTCTGTGACAATCTAGAGGGTTGGGATGGAGTAGGAGGTGGCAAGGAGGTTCACGAGGGAGGGGACATATCTATACTTACGGCTGATTCATGTTGCTGTAGGGCAGAAACCACCACAAACCAACACAAGATTGTAAAGCAATTATCCTCCAATTAGAAATAAATAAGTTAAAAATAAATTTATGGGACACATTCAAACACACACACACACTAAGAAAAATCAATCAGAAATTTCCAAAAGAAAAAACAACAGAACTAACTCAGAGCAGATCCAGATTCTCCAACTACCCATGAGGAGCTTTAATACAACTGATAGGGAATCTCCTCAGAGTGGCTGGCTAGATGGACAGGCGTCATTTGTGGTAATTATACTCTTAAAAAAACACAACATCCCTGGAAATTATATTAAAAGCATATAACAAATGAAGAAATATTTTATCAAGAAAATTGGCTAAGGGCTTCCCTGGTGGTCCAGTGGGTAAAGAGTCTGCCTTGAGGTGCAAGGGGCACCAGTTCAATCCCTGGCCCGGGAAGATCCCATGTGCCATGGAGCGGCTGGACCGGTGTGTCCAAATACGAGCTAGTGCTCTGGAGCACATGCGCCCAGAGCCAGTACTCTGCGGTGACTCTCAGGCCACTGCAATGCGAGGCCCATACAGGTCAAAGAATAAAGATGGATGATCTTTATTGATGAAATAAGTAAATGAAAAACTAATAAAAGAGGCCAAAATTTAAAAAAAAAAAAAAAAGAAAGAAAAGAAAATTGACTAAAACTTGGTTAAAACAGCAAGAGTCTGTAGTACTTGAGTCATGACCTCCTCCCAACTCAGTGAGATGGAAATACACTCCAGGCAGGTCCCAATAGGTTTGTTTTTTTTTTTTTAAAGATTTATTTATTTATTTATCTATTTTGGGCGGGGGTCGGGTTGGGGAGGGAGGGGAGCAAGCGGGCCACTTCTATTGGTCTTTCATTTCTCCATTTTCATCCGTCTTTGTTCTTTGGCCCGCGTGGGCCTCCCATCGCGGTGGCGTCTGTCATTGCAGAGTGCCAGCTCTGGGCGCATGCGCTCCAGAGCTCCGGCTCGGTGATTGGACACATTGGTCCAGCCGCTCCGCAGCACGTGGGATCTTCCCAGGTCAGGGTTCGAACCACCGCCCCTTGCACTGCAAGGCGGTGTCCTTATCCACTGGACCACCAGGGGAAGCCCCCCAAAAGGTTTTTATCTCCCAGCTTCTAGTTAAGGGCATTAGTAAATTCCCATAAGCAAGTGGTCAGCATTTTTCATCTCTCTCTCCCCACCAATTCTATGCTGCAGATGCTAATTTCCAGGAGACTGCCTGCTTCTATAATACTCAGTTTCTATCAATAGAGCAGAGGTGCTACCTTGGGAGTGGCACTCTGACAAAGCCAATCACCCCCATCAAGCTCACATATAGGAGGGAGGTTCCACACCAGGAGAGGCAAGTCAAGAAGTTCAAAGGCTACTTCCACTGCCCAGCACCCTGCAGTTCAAGCAGGGTTATCACATAGAAAGAACTGTACCACTGTCCTTGGCCCCAGCTCGAGTCATGGATCAAATATTTTGCCTGAGAGGAGAGACAGCTGAAAAAGAACTGACTTCAACTTGAAACAGAGGGTGGGGGAGGGTATCTCGAAAACAGAAGATTTTGGTGACGAGTACAGGAGGCTGGTAACTTCATGACAACTACAAGGCAAACGTGGGCCAGCTAATTTAACAAGGAGAACCAAAGAGAGACCTAAGAAATGCCATCCTGAGGTCAGAATAAACCTCAGATTCTTTCCTTAAAGAATATCTCTGTAAAGGAACACAAAAGTAATTGGATCAGAGGATGAAGTCATTTATGCCCCAGGACATTGTCAAAAACAATAGAATAGTCATCCAATAATTAGTGGATCTTAACAAGTGATCAGGGGAAGAGACAAAGGGAGCCTTGTTAAAACCAGGGTTATCTCAAGGTGACAGTGTGTTTGTCTTAGAATTTGGTCTCTGAGGAGTGAGACTGAGTGAGGGTGCACATTGCCAGGGAAACTGACTTTGCTAAAACGTCTAGGCAGGACACTTAATCATTCAACACGCAAACTGCAATAACCAGCCCTGAGGGTGGGTACCCATACTGAGGCTGTTACCATATAATATCGAAAATGTTCAGTTTTCAATGAAATGTTATAAGACATGCAAAGACACAGAAATATGACCCACCCATAAGAGCCAAAGCACAAAACAGAAACTGTTTGTGAAAGAAACTGATGTCACCTCTAACAGGCATAGACTTAAAAGCAGCCACTATAAGTATGTTCAAAAATCTAAAGAAAAAACTGGCTAAGGAAGTTAAAGAAGGATGATGACAATGCTTTTCCCCAATGAAGATATCAACAAAGAAATAAAAACTCTATTTAAAAAGAACTAAGTGGAAATTTGAGAGTTGAAAATACAAGTGAAATGAAAAACTCATTAGAAGAACTCAACGGTAGAATTTTCCTGACAGCAGAATGAGCTAGTAAACTTGAAGATAGATCAATAGGAATATGCAATTTTAAAAATCAAGACTTAGCAATTGAACAACAACAACAAAGAATAAAAAGGAAAAAAAAAACTATGAAAAATTAACAGAGCCTCAGAGATGGAGCTATGCAGGACTCCATTAAGCGCAACTATGTACATGAAACAGATGACTAAGAGCACTGAAGACATACAAAAGAGTCTAAAAAATATTCAAGGAAATGATGGTGAAACCTTCTAATCTGATGGAAAACATCAATGTACACATCCAAGAAGGCAAAGGAACTCCATGGAGACTAAACGCAAATGATCCACAAACATAAGAATATTTAAATGGGTGAAAGACGAAGAGAAAAAAAACTTTAATACAGCAAGAGAAAAATAACTCCTCTTGTACAATACAAGGCAACCTTTGACAAGATTAACAGCTGACTTCCTACTGCTGCTGTTGTTCAGTCGCTCAGTCATGTTCGACTCTTTGTGGCCCCATGGACTGCAGCATGTCAGGCTTCGCTGTCCTACTCTGTCTCCTGGAGCTGCTCAAACTCATGTCCACTGAGTTGATGATGCCATTCAGCATCTCAGGCTCTGTCATCACCTTCACTGCCTCCCTCAATCTTTCCCAGAATCAGGGTCTTAAGACCAGAAGACAGTGATGATACATTCAAAGCTCTAAAAAAAACATCAGGATGAATCAAGAATCTTACACTAGCAAAATTCTCTCTCAAAAATAAAGGCAAAAGAGGGCTTCCCTGGTGGCCCAGTGGGTAAGGACACTGCCTTGCAGTGTAAGGGGCGCCGGTTCGATCCCTGGCCTGGGAAGATCCCACATGCCGTGAAGCGGCTGCACCGATGTGTCCAATTACCGAGCCGGAGCTCTGGAGCGCATGCGCCCAGAGCCGGCGCTCTGCGACAACAGAGGCCACCATGATGGGAGGCCCACAGGGGCCAAAGAACAAAGATGGATGAAAACAGACAAATGAAAGACCAATAGAAGTGGCCCGCCCGCCCCCCTCCCTCCCCACTCTACCCCCCAAAAAATAAATAAATAAAGGCAAAAGAAAGATATCCCCAGAAAAATTAAAGCAGATTTTGTTGGTACAAGATTCACCTTAAAAGAAATACTCAAGGAAGTTCTTTTAACTAAAAGCAAATGAGCCCAGCTAGTGACTGGAATTCAAGTGCATGCACACACAACAAGCATGGATAAAGGTAACTCTGTAATTACAAAAGAGGGTATAAATGCCTGTTTTTCCTCCTGCCTTCCATTAACTGATTTAAAAGGCAACTGTATAAAACATGAAGTATATAACTATATTCTTGAGTTGATAAATATAGAAATGTAATATATTTGCAATAACAGCACTGGAAGTGAGTAGGAGCAAAGCTGTTATGGAAAAAGGAAATGGCACCAAATGTCAACTTGAATCTAAGGAACAAACTATGGAAAGCAGCAAAGATAAATAAGGTTCATAAAACAGAGACATAAATATTTACTTGTTATCCTTACTTCCAGCTTCTTTAAAAATTATATATAATAATAATTATAACTATGTACTGTTTAGTTTGTTACTACAGACACGGAAAAAGCATAATAGCACCTCAAAAGAGGGATGGAACAGAGTTATGTAGGAGTAATGTTTCTATATCTAACTGATGCTATTAGTATAAATCTGAAGTCAATTCTAAGTTAAGATGTATATGGTAAACCCTGGACTATACATTAAAAAATATAAAATAAAGAATATTGAGGGACTTCCTAGAAAATATCTACCTAATTCAAAACTAATATAACTATAATTAATGTTATATGATATAGTAGAAAAGGTAGATAAATGTATTAACAAGAAAGGAACTACAGCAAAGAGATAAAAACTGTAGGAGAGAACCAAATGAAAATATCATAAATTAAAAAACATTGCATGAGAGATGGATAAGTCCTTTCACAGGTTTACCAGCAGACTCATCACAGCTGAAGAAAGAATTGACTTGAAAACAGAACACAATGTATACACAGTTCACGTTTACTAATTTTGCTACTCTTTAATTACACAGACCATAATATTTTATTCCCATCAGAAATGAATTAAAGTCTATTCTCCAGAATTCACATGAACACTTAGGACTATCATAGCTTTAGTTTTTCTCCCCAGTCTGATGGATCTGATATAGGTGATGTCTGAGTAAGCTTTGGCAAATTACTTAACCTCTTTGACCCTCCATTTTCTCATCTGTTAAATGGACATACTAGTACTTATCTAACAGGATACTGTCAGGATTGAATATAAATATAGAGAAATAACAAAGTACTTAGTATACTATCAATACTTGTTCCCTTCTACTTACCTGCCTCCAAAGTATTTAACAAAGTTTATTATATGCAGCAGATATTCATAGGATAGATAAAAATTCAATCATATGCTATAAAAATCAGTCATATGATATAAAAGTTGTATCTAGTGTCTCTACTGAAAAAAATGAGAGGAAACAGTAGAGAGGTTAAGAGTAAACTTTAAAGTCAGACAAACCTGAGCCAAATGGTAGTTCTGTTTACTTTTGGGACTTACTATCAATCTTAATATGGGAAGCCCAATTAAAAAATTCAAGATATTTAAATTAGGCACAAAATTGATATTTGTGGTGTTAAGCCAGAAATCACAGAATTTTTAATTATATATCATTTCCTTTTTAGTCTTTACTTACTAATGAGAAATACTAGTATAAAGTAGAAAACTAAATATTTGACTTTGTATCATATACACCAAAATTTAGGCATCATTGAGTATGAAGATAGAGGAATATCTATAGAAAATGAAACAGAAAAAGGGCTGTCTTATCAGAGACTTGTCACAGATATCCACCTGGGTAAGCATTTTACTTTGACCAAGGAATCTTTCTAGAAAAGAAACTACTAAAAACTTGCCTGGGGCTTCCCTGGTGGCCCAGTGGGTAAAGAGTCTGCCTTGCAGCACAAGGGGCACCAGTTCGATCCCTGGCCCAAGAGGACCCCACATGCCGACTGGACTGGTGTGTCCATTTATGAGCCAGCACTCTGGAGCGCATACATCTCGGTGCTCTGCAACGAGAGAGGCCACTGCGATGGGAGGCCCACAGAGGCCAAAGAATAAAATTGGATGAAAATAAATAAATAAATAAACAGTAAAAGACTGATATGGAGCCTGATAGTGAGTGTGGTGGAACAAGGCCCGCTGCTGAGCCTGAAGTCTGGTCGGAGATGGAGCCAGGTCTGGGTCCCCAGGGCATGGACCTTGTGTGGAGTGCAGTGGTGTGGTCGTGCGTCAAAAAGAAAGAGCATAAGAGTGTGTCAAAGAGAAGAGTCCTGTGAAGAGTCCTACTCTAGGGCCAGCGCATTGTGGTTGCTTGGCTCAGCAGGGTCGAGTGGGATCAGGTGACGGAGTATCTGTTCAGTGACGAGTATAAATTTCAGCGGTATGTGCTGAACCGCATCACCATGTGGAGGAAGGAGCAGGTTAGGCAATGAACTCCCCCTGGCAGTGGCTTCTACTGCTGACCTGGTACGCTGTAAGCTCATGGATGGAACTGGTGGCTTGGGCACTAATGAACTTAAGACTGCTCTATGGCATGGCTTTGGTCAGGTTTGTGAACCTTATTTCAGAGAGGAAGACGAAGTTTGCCAAGCTCCCTCTCAAATACCTGGCTCCGGAGGTGGATATTCTGGATTGGATTGTTGACCTTCACCATGAGTAACCCACATGAAAATGCCCCATATAAATGACTGCTGCAGAACACCTACTGGAGCCATCAACAGGAGACCAGCCTGAAAGATACCTGGGAATTGGAGGAAGACAGGGAAGAGACAGATAAAGAAGACCAAGAGGAAGATAAGAAAACTGTTATCAGTGATATCACAGAACAGAAACCAGAGCCTACAGATGGTGAAAAAGGTGCAGAGCTGGATGTCAAGGCTGATGGAGATGGCGAAGGCAGCAAAGACAACAAAGAGGTTGATCCACTTTTGCAAAAGGCTCAGAGGCATAAACTACTAAAACTTGCCTGGGGCTTCCCTGGTGGCCCAGTGGGTAAAGAGTCTGCCTTGCAGCACAAGGGGCACCAGTTCGATCCCTGGCCCAAGAGGACCCCACATGCCGACTGGACTGGTGTGTCCATTTATGAGCCAGCACTCTGGAGCGCATACATCTCGGTGCTCTGCAACGAGAGAGGCCACTGCGATGGGAGGCCCACAGAGGCCAAAGAATAAAATTGGATGAAAATAAATAAATAAATAAACAGTAAAAGACTGATATGGAGCCTGATAGTGAGTGTGGTGGAACAAGGCCCGCTGCTGAGCCTGAAGTCTGGTCGGAGATGGAGCCAGGTCTGGGTCCCCAGGGCATGGACCTTGTGTGGAGTGCAGTGGTGTGGTCGTGCGTCAAAGAGAAAGAGCATAAGAGTGTGTCAAAGAGAAGAGTCCTGTGAAGAGTCCTACTCTAGGGCCAGCGCATTGTGGTTGCTTGGCTCAGCAGGGTCGAGTGGGATCAGGTGACGGAGTATCTGTTCAGTGACGAGTATAAATTTCAGCGGTATGTGCTGAACCGCATCACCATGTGGAGGAAGGAGCAGGTTAGGCAATGAACTCCCCCTGGCAGTGGCTTCTACTGCTGACCTGGTACGCTGTAAGCTCATGGATGGAACTGGTGGCTTGGGCACTAATGAACTTAAGACTGCTCTATGGCATGGCTTTGGTCAGGTTTGTGAACCTTATTTCAGAGAGGAAGACGAAGTTTGCCAAGCTCCCTCTCAAATACCTGGCTCCGGAGGTGGATATTCTGGATTGGATTGTTGACCTTCACCATGAGTAACCCACATGAAAATGCCCCATATAAATGACTGCTGCAGAACACCTACTGGAGCCATCAACAGGAGACCAGCCTGAAAGATACCTGGGAATTGGAGGAAGACAGGGAAGAGACAGATAAAGAAGACCAAGAGGAAGATAAGAAAACTGTTATCAGTGATATCACAGAACAGAAACCAGAGCCTACAGATGGTGAAAAAGGTGCAGAGCTGGATGTCAAGGCTGATGGAGATGGCGAAGGCAGCAAAGACAACAAAGAGGTTGATCCACTTTTGCAAAAGGCTCAGAGGCATAAACAGCTGTACGAAAGAGTCCGAGAACTCCTGAAGTCCTAGGAAGAGGAGCAGTTTAAGGTGCTGGAGAAATATAGGCATTTATCTCAGACTGTTAAGGCCTGGAATAACCTGTCTCAACCTGCAGAATGCATCCTGGCAGAGCTCAAGGGCATTATATTTGAGAACAGGGAGGCTGTGTGAGATGCTTTTCTGGATGACAGCTTTCTCATCCCCATATTTGAACAGGTGGCAGCTTTGCAGATAGAGTATGAAGATGGTCAGACTGAGGTCCAGAGAGGGGATGATACTGATTCAAAGTCACACGAAAACAACGTGGACTTGAGTGAGGTCCTGATGCCAAAGCCGTTCTCTCAGTTCTGGCAGCCCCTACTCAGGGGCCTGCACTCGCAGACCTTCACATAGGCCCTACTGGAGAGGATGCTCTCTGAGCTGCCAGCCGTGGGGGATTCTGGAATACAGTCCACCTACATCCTCAGATGGACCACTGAACTGATTGTGGCTAACACCAGAACAGGACAAAACACCCGCCAGTTTTCTGCAAGCCAGTGGGAACCAAGAAAGAACTGGAGGCTATTAACTGCTCTGCCTCCCTTGACTGGCTCCATGTGGTTGAGTCCTGCTTGGGCTCACCTTGCTGGGCCAGCCCCCAGCTTCTTCAGCTCATCTGCAAAGCCATGGGGCTGCTCCTGTCAGTGGAGGAACAGGAGATGCTGGTGCGCCTCTGTTCCGTTTATACCCAGAGTGGAGAAGACAGCCTGGTGGAGGAGGAGGATCCAGAGGCTTTCCCCATTGGGAAGTCTCCATACACAGTGGACAACCTGTGTTTGATCCTCAGAGGAGTTCACCGAAGCTCTGGGCCCGAATGAGAAACTCCGCAATGGGAGGCACAGGGCAGCCTTCCTGTCAAAATTGAGGAGAGCAAAACCATAGCATACCTGATTGAAGAGGATGAAGAAGAGGAGGAGGGAAAGGAAAATGATAACCCGAAGTGGGTGGAAGAGGAGGAAGATGATGATGATGATAAAGATGAGGAAAAGGAAGACACGATGGATGTGGGAATCCTCTGTTCCGAAGAAGAATCCCCCACTGTCGAGAATGCCAGGCTCTTAGCCCAGAGAAGAGGAGCTTTGCAGGGCTCTGCATGGCAAGTTAGCTCAGATGTCCAGGGAGCACTTTCCCCTTAGGTCGAACTCCAGGTCAGACCAAGGTCCCAGCAGAGCTTATGCTGGAGAATTATGACACCATTTATCTTTTGGACCAGCCTATGTTAGAGCAGTGGCTGGAACCCCCAACATGCAGGACTGGTTCACCTAATGCTCCAGAAGACTGGGAGACAGTCTGCATCAGCCATATCAACTCAACTTTCTATCACTGAATTTTGAATATATTTTATTTTGAAAAACAGTAAACTGGTAACTGTTATAAAAAAATAAAAGAGGCCAGAAAAAAAATAATACAAAGTATATATTAACAGAGATCAGTGGTTATGTGAAGTAAAAATAACAATGTATTCAAACTGACTATGTATTCCAAGTATACGTAAGAATTATTTTTATGGTGTAGTAACTGTGTGTGCATAAAAAGTTCAATAAAGGTCTCTAATTAGTATTTCATTTTAGATACCTATGTTGATTATGACTGTGTTCAGTTGTGAGAAATAGAAAAAAATTAAGTGGAATGAAAAGCTACTAAGGTTTCATAGTGAGCATGAGGCATTTCATTTTGTTTTTATGTAGGAGACGCTTGCAGTTTGGGAAACTTGAACCCCCAGTGGACAGACCTGTCTCCCCGCTCCCAGTGTGAAGATGACGTGGACCTTCTGGGTGAGAATAAGTTTGTGCAGCAGGAGCAGAATGGTGGGCCTACACACTGCATATTTGCATCCTCCAAAACTCGCATGTTGAGGCTCTAGCCTCAGTGCTACCCTGTCTGAAGATGGGCTTGTAGGGTATGAGTTAAGGTTAACTGAGGTGATAAGACAGCCTGCCTGATGACTCACTGGTAAAGAATCTGTCTGCCAATGCAGGAGACTCAGGAGCCCCGGGTTTAATCCCTGGGTCCATAAGATGCCCTGGAGAAGGAAATGGCAATGCAGTCCAGTGTTCTTGCCTGGAAAACCCCATGAACAGTAGACCACGGTGTGCTGCAGCCCATGGGGTCACAGAGAGCAAGACAGGACTCAGCAACTGAGCAACTGAGCACACACACACAAGGTCACAAGGGTGAGGCTGAAACTGGGTAAGACAAGTATCCTTCTAAAGAAGACATGAGAACTCATCCTCTCTCCACGTGCCCAGCACAAGAAAGGCCCTGAGTGGACACACAGGCCTGATGGCCGCCTACAAACCACAAAGAGAAGCTTCACCAGAAACAGAACTGGTCCAAACCTTGATCTTGGATTTCCAGCCTCCAAAGCCGTGCAAAGTAAGTCTCAGCTGTTGGTCGCCGTGCCTGTAGTCTTGTGGTATGGCAGCGCAAGCAGAGGGATGCAAACACATGCACAGAGGCCTGTATTCACAACCAAAGACTGAACAGAAAAACCTGCTACAAAAATGTTTAGAGTCTCCACCATTAGTCCCTTCCCCTGAAACCCCCCTGCTCCTCTTATAGCCTAGACCCAATGACAGGTTCACCTGAGAAAGTGAGGCAGACGACAGGAGTGCTGAGAGAGGCTGCTTGGGACCTGACTCACTGAGGAGAAGGGGGAGCATGGGGAGGGACGGGGGAAGGGGCGGGTGTCCACAGGGTGAAGTCCTGGGGAAACAGGGGCGTGGAAAGAAAGAGAGAGAGGGGAAGCTGGGAACAAAAGAGACAAAGAAGAATCAGGGAAGGTGATGGGCGGATGTGGGATGAGTAGGGACGGGAGGGAGAGCCACGGGAACCACAAGGGGAGGAACCAAGGAAACTGGAGTCAAGGCCCTGAGGCTCTCGTCACTGTTCCCGACAGCTCCAGCTGTCCGGGGACAACCTGGGACATACAAAGCTTTGGCGCAAATTAGAAAAACAAAAGTGAATGAGAACAGTGGGATTCCTCTAGTGAGGACAGACCTCCTGAAGTGAACAGGGGCGGGGGGTACCAGTGTTTGAGCCTTCACCTCTTTCTCAGCGAGTCCCAGCAGGACCCCTTGGTCACGGGCTGGACTGACTCAACTCCTCACCCTCGATACAAAGAACTCAACAGACGAGGTGGTTTTGCCTCTGCTCACTAACAGGAAGGCATCCTCACACAATGCTCTCAGGAAACCTAAGAACCCCCATCAGCCTCTGCTGGGCACCTTCGTTGCCGATCGCAGGTCAGGGCTGGCAGGAGGTGCAGTGCATCATCATTCAATAAAATCCTAACTCCAAAGTCTTCCTCCAGAAAGATGAAATTCTGACAGCTACGCCACCACAGGGGCATGCTCTGAAACTGCCTAGGGACTGGGAATCGAGTGGGGAGCGAGTCACGGGTTACAGCTGGCCCACAGAGAAGACCTGTGAGAGGTACTTGGATTTGGAAAATAAAGAGTCAGACACAAAGGCTTCACAACAAAGACTGAACAGAAAAACCTGCTGAGCAGGCAAGCAGAGGGATGCAAACACATGCACAGAGGCCTGTATTCACAACCAAAGACTGAACAGAAAAACCTGCTACAAAAATGTTTAGAGTCTCCACCATTAGTCCCTTCCCCTGAAACCCCCCTGCTCCTCTTATAGCCTAGACCCAATGACAGGTTCACCTGAGAAAGTGAGGCAGACGACAGGAGTGCTGAGAGAGGCTGCTTGGGACCTGACTCACTGAGGAGAAGGGGGAGCATGGGGAGGGACGGGGGAAGGGGCGGGTGTCCACAGGATGAAGTCCTGGGGAAACAGGGGCGTGGAAAGAAAGAGAGAGAGGGGAAGCTGGGAACAAAAGAGACAAAGAAGAATCAGGGAAGGTGATGGGCGGATGTGGGATGAGTAGGGACGGGAGGGAGAGCCACGGGAACCACAAGGGGAGGAACCAAGGAAACTGGAGTCAAGGCCCTGAGGCTCTCGTCACTGTTCCCGACAGCTCCAGCTGTCCGGGGACAACCTGGGACATACAAAGCTTTGGCGCAAATTAGAAAAACAAAAGTGAATGAGAACAGTGGGATTCCTCTAGTGAGGACAGACCTCCTGAAGTGAACAGGGGCGGGGGGTACCAGTGTTTGAGCCTTCACCTCTTTCTCAGCGAGTCCCAGCAGGACCCCTTGGTCACGGGCTGGACTGACTCAACTCCTCACCCTCGATACAAAGAACTCAACAGACGAGGTGGTTTTGCCTCTGCTCACTAACAGGAAGGCATCCTCACACAATGCTCTCAGGAAACCTAAGAACCCCCATCAGCCTCTGCTGGGCACCTTCGTTGCCGATCGCAGGTCAGGGCTGGCAGGAGGTGCAGTGCATCATCATTCAATAAAATCCTAACTCCAAAGTCTTCCTCCAGAAAGATGAAATTCTGACAGCTACGCCACCACAGGGGCATGCTCTGAAACTGCCTAGGGACTGGGAATCGAGTGGGGAGCGAGTCACGGGTTACAGCTGGCCCACAGAGAAGACCTGTGAGAGGTACTTGGATTTGGAAAATAAAGAGTCAGAACACATCATGCAACGTGATCTCTGGGTCTGGGAGAAGTCTAGACAGAGTTGCTTTCAGTGGCAGCAAGCCAGAGGGTGCTCCCTCCAGAATTTGTCACTTCATTCTATTTGTCTCTATCGCATACACACCTCAAAGGGGAGAGGCTAAGGCAGGGCCCTGAGGTTTAGCACACGGAACTTTCCCTTCCTTCCAGTCCCCAGATATTTCCATCTTCTTTAGGTCATCAAGATTTGTCACATGGAAAGGATTCCAATCCCCCTATCACCATTTTGGATTCATTCTGTGGCAAAATGTATATAACATTATATTTACTTTGCGGTAGCAATGGGAC
This sequence comes from Tragulus kanchil, assembly GCA_022376925.1. NCBI lineage: Eukaryota > Metazoa > Chordata > Mammalia > Artiodactyla > Tragulidae > Tragulus > Tragulus kanchil. The sequence goes on along the minus strand of JAIOJX010000030.1, from coordinate 15,442,481 downwards.
CGAAATGACGTGAAAAGCACCTGGAGAAAAAAGAAAAACAAGGATATTTTAAAATAAACAGCCATTTTGTCAAGAAATTCCACAGAAATGTAGGAAAAGAAATAACGACCGCTGACAAAACAAAAAGTGAACATCTCTGTCTCTGGACCTTGATTGCGCCATCCCTCCCACCCCTTCCATCCCCATTTCATTCCTTCAGCAGGAAATACATTCTTAGACCTGAATAAGAAGTCAGTAATTTGACAGAGCTCTTACTAATACATCATGTTTACTTTCTTTGATTCTTCCCACATTCTCTGAGTTCATTGTGGAAGTATAAAGAGGAACTAAGGCAATGAGATTCTCCTGAACAAAAATGAGTATCATTTCTACCTGCTTTTTTCTACTTCCATACCCTCATCAGGAGTCATACATGCTACTTGACCTTTCTGATGGTCACAATGATTAAAGAGGGCAAAAATTAGTATTTTCTAGGTTCTCAGATAATCCATCGTGTTGACTATTCCACCAAAAGAAGGACTGAGAGAAGAGTTAATCCTTGAGGAGCTGACAGCAGCGTTTCACTCCATCTCGAAGGGCCTCTTTGACCTTGTCATTTCGGAGAGTGAAGATGAAGGGGTTCAGAAAAGGGGTCACCACTAAAACCATCAAAGATGCTACTCTGTTATAATCAGAGGCCTGAGTCTGCTTGGGTTTCACGTAGAGGAACAAGCAGGTGCCATAGCCGATCACAACAAAGGTGAAGTGGGAGGCACAGGTAGAGAAGGCTTTCCTCCGGCCAGAGCCCGAGGGGATCTTGAGGATGGTGGAGACGATGTAGGTGTAGGAGACAATTGTGGGGGCCAGAGAACCAATGATAATGAAAACAGCCATCAAAAACAGCACAAACTCTGTGAAAAGAGTGTCATCACAGGACAGCTTGAGCAACTGACCTCGGTCACAGAAAAAATGGTCTAACACGTTTGACTTGCAGAAGGTAAACTGGAATGTGGCATAGACTGGCCAGATTTCAGAAAGGAACCCAGACACCCAGGACACGGTCACTACCAAGACGCAGGTGCGGCTGTTCATAATGACGTTGTACCTCAAAGGATTGCAGACAGCCACGTAACGGTCCACAGCCATGACTCCCAATAATGCAAATTCAGTGGTTCCCAGAGCAAGGTACAGGAAGAGCTGGGTGACGCAGGCAGTGAGAGAGATTGTCTGCCTCCCTGGGAGCAGCAACCCCCAGAGCATCACGGGGACAATGATGGACGTGATCAGGATCTCCAGGGCAGAGAGATGACCGAGGAAGAAATACATGGGGGAATGTAGACGTTTATCAACACAGACGATCACGATGATGACTGTGTTTCCCATGATGGTGACTGAGTAGAAGAGAAAGAACACAGCGAAAAGAACGTGATGCAGTTCTTGGGACCCTGGGAACCCTAAAAGGCAGAATTCCGTGGCACTTGAGTGATTGCTTGTCATTCAGTCCTTGTTTCTACTCCTTGGAAAGTCTAGAAATCAAAAGAGAAGAAAAGCTCCACATGGTCCTGCATTCAAGGGAGGAGGGCAGATTATCATGAAGAACAATTTCCACCACCTGGTGACCAGGTGATGGGCCCCTACGACGATGCTCTGTACAAAATCAGACATACCTGTTGTCACCTCACATCCAACTAAAGGTTTCCTGCCTGGAATGGATGGAGATACCATCCTGTCCACTTGTGTCAAGGATACTCCTCTGTCTTTTTTCTCCCACGAGATGTGCTTTCTCAGAAGAAACAAAGGGTAAGACTTGAAAGAGGCCGGTTTTGATGCTGAGTCAGCCCCTTGGGTCTGGGGGTGGTTCTTTTCTCTTAGGTTAACTGTAATAGATGACATAGTGGCATTCCAGAGAACGTTCAAAAGACTGAAACTTACCCCATCCTTCATCCTGATGGGTACTACAGAGACCCACCTGGGGATCAACAGAAAAGCAGCAGAGGCTTTAAGGGCAATATGCCTGCTTTCCCCAGATTTTAGAATCTCCAGATGGCAGAGGAGCTAGTGTTCCAAAATGGCAACTCTTTGAGCCTGAGATAATTCTCCAGATAGATTAATTCTTCTCCAATTCCATCTGGCTTCCAACTTTTAACAGGAAGAAAAGACAGCAACCAGCATCGGCAAGTTTAGATCCAAGGCTCTCAGGCACTTAGGATTCCTTCATCTCTATGCCTCCCTTCATTGCTCGCACTCACTAATGTCATCTCCGCAGAGGACTCTTGCCAATCGCCCTCCTTAAAACAGGGTAGACATGCTCATTTTTGGACTTTAGTTTTCCTCACAGCACTTTACCTTATGTTAATATTTGTCTATTTTACTCCTTAATTGAAGATGAAGCAAATGCAACAGTAAACAAAACAAACTTCTGGCCATTGTAGGGCTTATATTTCAGGAAGGGTTGGAGGCCATTCCACAAACAAAGCAAGTAATTAAAATAGGGAAGATGTTCGTTTACTAATCATACCATAGACAAGTAAAGTAAGAAACAGGGACAGGAAATTTCATTTTATTTGTTCATTATCCATGTGTGATGTTGGAATATAAACTCCATGAGAGCAAAGATATATTATATATGTGTGCATCTATCTATATATTATATTCTATATTATATCTATCTATATATTATATTCTTAAAACAAATAACTAGTGATGAAAATTCAACAATTCTTGTAGAGGAAGGTTGTATGAATGTATCGTATATGATTTAAAATGTACAAGACCTTGGCCACGGCTCACAAGCCATATTTCCCCATCTTACTGTTCTTACTTTGCCTTCCTTCCTCACATGATTAATCCTTCCTCTCTTCCCTTTCTGAGACCTCCCCCAATACCTCTGTAAATCCTTCACTGATGGGCAAACAGGCTTCAAGGACAGAACGAGGGTGGGTGATTTTCTAGATCAGAAGAAACAAAGGGTAAGACTTGAAAGAGGCCGGTTTTGATGCTGAGTCAGCCCCTTGGGTCTGGGGGTGGTTCTTTTCTCTTAGGTTAACTGTAATAGATGACATAGTGGCATTCCAGAGAACGTTCAAAAGACTGAAACTTACCCCATCCTTCATCCTGATGGGTACTACAGAGACCCACCTGGGGATCAACAGAAAAGCAGCAGAGGCTTTAAGGGCAATATGCCTGCTTTCCCCAGATTTTAGAATCTCCAGATGGCAGAGGAGCTAGTGTTCCAAAATGGCAACTCTTTGAGCCTGAGATAATTCTCCAGATAGATTAATTCTTCTCCAATTCCATCTGGCTTCCAACTTTTAACAGGAAGAAAAGACAGCAACCAGCATCGGCAAGTTTAGATCCAAGGCTCTCAGGCACTTAGGATTCCTTCATCTCTATGCCTCCCTTCATTGCTCGCACTCACTAATGTCATCTCCGCAGAGGACTCTTGCCAATCGCCCTCCTTAAAACAGGGTAGACATGCTCATTTTTGGACTTTAGTTTTCCTCACAGCACTTTACCTTATGTTAATATTTGTCTATTTTACTCCTTAATTGAAGATGAAGCAAATGCAACAGTAAACAAAACAAACTTCTGGCCATTGTAGGGCTTATATTTCAGGAAGGGTTGGAGGCCATTCCACAAACAAAGCAAGTAATTAAAATAGGGAAGATGTTCGTTTACTAATCATACCATAGACAAGTAAAGTAAGAAACAGGGACAGGAAATTTCATTTTATTTGTTCATTATCCATGTGTGATGTTGGAATATAAACTCCATGAGAGCAAAGATATATTATATATGTGTGCATCTATCTATATATTATATTCTATATTATATCTATCTATATATTATATTCTTAAAACAAATAACTAGTGATGAAAATTCAACAATTCTTGTAGAGGAAGGTTGTATGAATGTATCGTATATGATTTAAAATGTACAAGACCTTGGCCACGGCTCACAAGCCATATTTCCCCATCTTACTGTTCTTACTTTGCCTTCCTTCCTCACATGATTAATCCTTCCTCTCTTCCCTTTCTGAGACCTCCCCCAATACCTCTGTAAATCCTTCACTGATGGGCAAACAGGCTTCAAGGACAGAACGAGTGGGTGATCTCAGCGGTCCGCCCCTCCCCAGTTCTCTGTGACCACCACTAGATGAAGAAACAGGAGAGAAGAGACTGCCGACTCACGTCAGGGAGCTGAGCCTGCACCCGCGCTGGGTCAGAGATGAGCAGATCTGCCCTCTGCTCCACAGGGGGATTAGGAGGTGAGCCCACTTCCCCGCTGCTCCCCTGCTCCGTCTTCAGGCTCTCGGTGGCCTTCCTCTAGAAGGCAGCCAGGCCAGAACTCCCCCTCCTCATCCTCTCCTACACTCTCCTTTGTACGGGAGGACCTGAGAAGACACTCACCTCTGTGCGTGGGCTTCTCTGCACTTCTAATGCTCTCTGGGGCTCAGCCGAGGCTACTTCTGTCTGGCCACTGCGGAGCCCAACACAGGGGTCAGAGCTCCTTGGTGCTGCCTCCACTTGTGGTGAAGGAGGAAACTGTCCTCAGGGTGGGGCTTGGGGGAAATGCCCAGAAATAACAGTATCATGGGGAGCTTAGGGTTTCTTACTCTGTTCCCTCCCACATCCCTTGTTCCCAAGGGGACTTTGTCACTGAGGTACCTGTTCTTAATTAGCCCAGGTTCAGGGTGTCCTCAGCCAGCAGTCTGGGGAGAGTAAAACAAACTTTTAGTCATTCCCATTCTTTTTTTTTTTTTTTTCATTCCCATTCTTGAGCAATTAAGTGTCAGAACTTTTTCAACTCTTTGTTTAATGGGAAACCTAAGATCTCACCAGAGGCTTCTCAATTCAAGGCTGCCTACTCAAAGGCCTCAAATCTAGGCTTCTGAAGATGTCTCAAACTCTGAGCAGATCACCCCTCTGCTCTTTTATCCTAGGCTCTTGCCAGGATTTGCTTAGATAATCAGAGGCAAAATCAGTCCCATCACCCCAATAGGAAATTCCACAATTGACCTCTAAAACCTATCCCAACATTTTAAAAAGCTTGCATTTTGGTTTCCATCAATGCTTAACTTCAACAAAAAAAATCCCACTCAGGATCCTAGCACCCCATAGAAAGCTTCTACCCTTACATCTAAATACTCTCTGCTATGACCTTAGGTTTCCACTCTTCTCATATATGTGCACTTGTATGAGTGCAAGCAAGGCTCTTGTAGACATCTATCTCCACGGTATCTCCCTGGTCACCAGCTGGCCTCTTCCAGGCAGGAAGAGTATTAGGGCAGCTTAATGTAGGCAGTTACAGCCTGGTACAACTGGCTAAACATAAACTGGTGCTGGAATGAGCCAGACATATGAGAGTTAAAAAGCATTTATCGAAATTCTGGATCTCACTTTAAATAGACCCGTTAAATCTCAGAATGTCATTGTTACAGAAGGGTATACATTGAGAACAGTATTCCTTCCATCCCTCAAATCTACATATTCATGTTTTTTGTTTGTTTGTTTGTTTGTTTTGGCTATTCTGGGTTTTCACTGCTGCCACAGGCTATTCTCTAGTTGCAGGGAGTGGGGGCTACTCTCTAGTGGAGGTGAACAGGCTTCTTGTTGCGGGTGACTTCTCTTGTTGTGGAACTCGGGCTCTAGGGCACACAGGCTTCAATAGTTGCGGCACATGGGTTCAAGAGTTGTGGTTCCAAGGCTCTGGAGCACAGGCTCAATAGCTGTGGCTCATGGGCCCAATTGCTCTGCAACATGTGGGATCTTCCCAGATGAGGGATTGAAACTATGTCTCCTGCATTGACAGGCAAACTCTTCACCACTTAACTACCAGGAAAGCCCTCTATTCTTCTGAAGAAAATGCCGTGAACACCTGTTTCACATTTTCTCTCTCACTTAACAATATATAAAAGATGTTCTCCCATATCAACCATGTTGCCATCAACTTCTTTTCTTGTATAGTGTTTCTTTCATGTATGTTCTATTCTTTATTAAATAGCCCTCGGTTGATCAATTTTGTTGCTTTCATTTTTATTACAAAAATTAAGCTACACATATGCTTAGAAATATGTAAATCCATAAAAATTTTACATATGTAAAAATCTCTAGGGTTAAAATTTCTAGGTGAGAGAATTTCATATATATTGTTGTTACTGTATCTTAGAGATTTTAAATTGATTTGTATAACTATGAGGACTGTATAATAAGAGCTCTTGCTCTACTAATGTGTTTTACCAGACTAAGATATAATCAAAATTGTAGATTAATTTTAAATTGAAGAGAACAAAAATAAGATTTCTGAAAAGAGAAATCAAAGTAAAACCTTATGAAGAGAAAAAATTTTTTCAAGATAAAAATCACCAAAACTGACCAAAAAAGAAATGGAACAATATCTAATTCTAAACATATTCAATGAATGTGAAAGCGTTAGTCACTCAGTTGTATCCAACTCTTTGCAATCCCATAGACTGTAGCCTGCCAGGCTCCTCTATCCATGGAATTCTCCAGGCAAGAATACAGCAGTGGGTTGCCATGTTCGATGAACTGATTCATAATTAGAAACATTCCCAGGAAGAAAGCTACAAGTTCAGATGGCTTTACTGGTGGGTTCTATTAAATGTTTAAGAAAGAAATAAAACCAATCTTGTACAAAATCTTCAGAAAATTAAATAGAAGGAATACTTCTCCATCATTATCTTGATATTGAAGATACCATAGGAAAGTAAATATATAAATGAATATTCCTCACAAATAGAGACACAGAATCCTTAATAAAATATTTGACTATTAAACTCAGCAATTTGAAAAGAGGATACTATGCAGTAAAAATTATGGAAAAAAATTAAGAAAAAAATTATGGATTTTATTTCAGACATGCCAAGTTGAGTTAATATTTAGAAATAAATCAGTATAATTCACCATGCTTAACAGTATTACAGTGAAAAATCACATGACATCTTCAATAGAACCAGAAAAGGCATTTAACAAAAACCAACATCTAATTATTAAAAACTCTTATTCAAGTAGGAACAAGTCTTCCTCAAACTGAAAATAACATCTACTAAAAGCCTAATACTAATATGAGATCTAATGAAGAGAGGCAATGCTTTCTCCAAATACAAGAAACAAGACAGATATGTTTGTTCTCACAACTTCTATTAAACATTGCATTGGGAGTCCTAGTAAGGCAATACAGCAGGAAAATGAAACGGAAAGCATAAGTTAGGAAATAAACAAAATTAGGGCTTCCCTGGTGGTCCAGTGGGTGGGGAGTCTGTCTTGCATGCAGGGAGCACTAGTTTGAAACCTTGCCAGGGAAGATCCCACGTGCTGCGGAGCAGCTGGACAGATGTGTCCAATTACCGAGCCAGAGCCCTGGAGCGCATGCGCCCACAGCTGGTGCTCTGCAGCGAGAGAGGCCACTGTGATGGGAGGCCCACACAGGCCAAAGAATAAAAATGGATGAAAATAAATAAATAACAAACCAATAAAAGAGGCCAAAATTAAAAGAAAAATAAAATTATTTCTTCACAGGGACATAATTCTATATGGAGAAAATACTAAGTCCACTGAAAGTCAACTAGAGGCAGTAAGTGTTTATATCAATGTACACAAATTTATATTACTCTACATTAAAAAGGAACACTACACTAAGGAACACTGGAAATTATAAATTATGATTATATTATAAATTATATAATAACATCCAAACAAAAAAATAAAAGATGTATTTAACAAGCTATGTACATGATCTAAATGCTTAAAACTGTACAGCATTGCTGAGAAGTTAAGAGGATCTAAAAAAGTGAAGAGCTTCCCTGTTCAGTAGCAAAGAATCCGCTTGCCAATGCAGGAGACATGGGTTTCATCCCTGGGCCATGAAGATCCCCTGGAGAAGGAAACAGCAACTCACTCCAGTACTCCTGCCTGGGAAATCCCATGGACAGAGGAGCTTGTATGGCTACAGTCAATGGGGTCACACAGAGTTGGACACAACTGAGCACACACACACACTCTCGCTGTGGGTTGAGTGTCGGGAATGGGAGAACAAGAAGAAACATAGGAGAAGGACGGGTTATGAGTAACTCTTTAGGGATATCAGAGTGCGACAAGGAACTCCCAGATCTTATCCTAAATGCATGTACCTCTGGCCAAGTTCTATCAACTTTTTTTGTAACTCTAAAAACATACCTGGGTGAACAGAAACTTTTTCAAAAAATAGAAACTTTGTAAAAAGGGAGACCCATATTTCCCAGCAGTAGAGTTTATAGCATTGAGAGCACAATCTTCAAGTGTACAAGTGAAAGAGAAAGGATCTCACACTAGTGTAGGGTCATGGATAAACCACTGAAATCAGAATCAGGAATCTGAAAGCTAACTCCTTTTCTGACTTACGAGCGGAGTCTTACTCATTGTGACCTCTTATCCCTCTGGCTTGAGTTTTCTCATGTTAAACATCAGGGCACGCTGTCTGTTTTTCTCCTTCCCACCTTGCCCAAGGTGAAGGAGCAGAGTAGAAATGGAGCTGGTACCCTAGTCTTCAATGGCACCCTGATCCTCTCAGCCCCTACCCAGATTTCTCATTTCCTTTTGTCACGGAGCCCTCTGAGAAGCTAACCTTTTCATCAGACTCAATTCTTTCTGGATAATACCATGGGCATTTATAGGCTACAGCAAACCCAAGACCTAAAGTCAGTCTAAATTATTAGATTTTACAGGTAAGTAAAACTGTTTAGCAAATATCCATACTCAAACTTGGGGCTGACTTTTCCACATAAGCACAATGGGTTCACAGATAAGTGAAGTCATCACAGTCCAGAGAAAGAAAGAGTCGTTTTGATGACCCCTTGGAATAGATGACCTCACGCATCAAGGTCCTATCCACTAAAGAAAGCATGAGAGAACAGTCCTTCCCGGACTACCACAAATGCCCCCTCAGTGACCTTCACCTTTGTTCCCCTGTTTCTCTCTGTTCTCCCCACAGTAGTCCGAGAGCTGTTTTAAAACACAGACTGGATCAGGTCTCTCTGGATTAAAACCCTCTTGGTGCCTTTTGGCCAAAGGCCCAAGTCTAACAAGGCCCTGCATAATTTGTAGAAATGCTTTTTTTTCCCCAATGTCATCTTGTGCTGCTCAACCTTCACCCCATGTTTCCAGAAACAGATATTCTTCCAGTTCTTTCTTTTTTTTCTTCCAGTTCCTTCAAAGGCTTTATTGCATGCTGCTCCACTTCTCTGAATGTGCGTTAATATATTCTATCAGAGAAGAGATCATGTCCACTGTGTTCAATGATATTATTTTCAGCACATTCTCTGAAAAATAACTATTATTTTAAAAACACTGTTGTTAAATTTCCAGTCTTTAATTTTTTTTTTTTTTTTGGCCACTTTTATTGGTCTTTCATTTATTTTCATCCATCTTTGTTCTTTGGCCTGTGTGGGCCTCCCATCGCAGTGGCCTCTGTCACCGTAGAGCACCAGCTCTGGGCACATGCGTTCCAGAGCTCCAGCTTGGTAGTTGAATACATCTGCCCAGCCGCTCTGCAGCACATGGGATCCTCCCAGGCCAGGGATTGAACCAGTGCCACTTACACTGCAAGGTGGTGTCCTTACCCACTGGACCACCAGGGAAGCCCTCCAGTCTTTAATTTTAAACATGCTGAACTATTTTCAGTGTTTTAAAATACAATTTCGGGGCTTCCCTGGTAGCTCAGTGGTGAAGAGTTCACCTGCTAGTGCAGGAGACACATGTTCGATCCCTGATCCAGGAAGATCCCACATGCTGCAGAAAAACGAAGCCCATGAGCCACAACTATTGAGCCTGTGCCCCAGGGCCTCGGAGCTGCAACCATTGAGCCCATGTGCTGCAACTACTAAAGCCCATATGCCTAGAGCCCACTTTACCACATAAGCACAATGGGTTCACAGATAAGTGAAGTCATCACAGTCCAGAGAAAGAAAGAGTCGTTTTGATGACCCCTTGGAATAGATGACCTCACGCATCAAGGTCCTATCCACTAAAGAAAGCATGAGAGAACAGTCCTTCCCGGACTACCACAAATGCCCCCTCAGTGACCTTCACCTTTGTTCCCCTGTTTCTCTCTGTTCTCCCCACAGTAGTCCGAGAGCTGTTTTAAAACACAGACTGGATCAGGTCTCTCTGGATTAAAACCCTCTTGGTGCCTTTTGGCCAAAGGCCCAAGTCTAACAAGGCCCTGCATAATTTGTAGAAATGCTTTTTTTTCCCCAATGTCATCTTGTGCTGCTCAACCTTCACCCCATGTTTCCAGAAACAGATATTCTTCCAGTTCTTTCTTTTTTTTCTTCCAGTTCCTTCAAAGGCTTTATTGCATGCTGCTCCACTTCTCTGAATGTGCGTTAATATATTCTATCAGAGAAGAGATCATGTCCACTGTGTTCAATGATATTATTTTCAGCACATTCTCTGAAAAATAACTATTATTTTAAAAACACTGTTGTTAAATTTCCAGTCTTTAATTTTTTTTTTTTTTTTGGCCACTTTTATTGGTCTTTCATTTATTTTCATCCATCTTTGTTCTTTGGCCTGTGTGGGCCTCCCATCGCAGTGGCCTCTGTCACCGTAGAGCACCAGCTCTGGGCACATGCGTTCCAGAGCTCCAGCTTGGTAGTTGAATACATCTGCCCAGCCGCTCTGCAGCACATGGGATCCTCCCAGGCCAGGGATTGAACCAGTGCCACTTACACTGCAAGGTGGTGTCCTTACCCACTGGACCACCAGGGAAGCCCTCCAGTCTTTAATTTTAAACATGCTGAACTATTTTCAGTGTTTTAAAATACAATTTCGGGGCTTCCCTGGTAGCTCAGTGGTGAAGAGTTCACCTGCTAGTGCAGGAGACACATGTTCGATCCCTGATCCAGGAAGATCCCACATGCTGCAGAAAAACGAAGCCCATGAGCCACAACTATTGAGCCTGTGCCCCAGGGCCTCGGAGCTGCAACCATTGAGCCCATGTGCTGCAACTACTAAAGCCCATATGCCCTAGAGCCCCAGTTCCACAACAAGAGAAGTCACTGCAACAAGAAGTTCGCTCATCTCAACTAGAGTAGCCCCCACTCCTTGCAACTAGAGAAGAGCCTGAAGCAACAGTGAAAAACCAGAAGAGTCAAAAGCAAATAAATAAATAAATAAACAAAAGCATCAATTTTAAGCAAATAAAAAACAATTTTTGTTTGTCTTTATTGAACTTATCTGTTTATAAGTGAAATTTATGTCCGTATAAAATAACTTTTATTTCAGGCTTCCCCAGGGGCTCTGTGGTAAAGAATTGGCTTGCAGAACAGGAGCTGGAAGAGACACAGATTTGATCCTTGGGTCAGGAAGATGCCCTGGAGAAGGAAATGGCAACCCACTTCCGTATCCTTGCCTGGGGAGCAAGGATCCTGTGGACTGAGGAGCCTGGGGCTACAGTGCATAGGGTGGCATATGGTTGGAAATGACTAAAGCGACTTAGCAGCAGCAGCAGCAGTTGTTATTATTGCAAATCAAATTTTTTCACACATAAAATCGTGTACTTATATTTAACAATTTTTAATACACAGAGGTCTGTTTCCCTTAGAAAAGTCTACTCATATTCCATAGTAATTTAAAAAGAAATGAAAAAAATGGACAGAGCCTCAGAAAAGTATGGAATTCCATTCAGTACGCCATCACAAGTGAATGTCAGCACCAAAATAACAGAAGAAATACAGAGGAGAGAAATAAATGTTTAAGGAAATGATGGTTGACAATGTTCCAGAGTTGATGAAAAACATTACTAATCCAAGAAGGATAAATCCAAAGAGATCTACACAGAAATGCATAATAGAAGAACTGCCAACACACACAAAGGAAAAAACTCTTCAAAACAGCAAGAGCAAAATGACATTGTATGCATAAGAGATCCAGTTAAGATTAATACTGACTTCTCATCAGAACAAGTAAGACCAGAAAGAATGCTATAGGATTGTATATTTAAAGTGCTCAAAGGAAAAAACATGGACAGTCAAGATTCTTTTTTTCTTAATTTTTTTTTGCCATTTTTCATTAAAACGAAGCCCATGAGACAACTATTGAGCCTGTGCCCCAGGGCCTCGGAGCTGCAACCATTGAGCCCATGTGCTGCAACTACTAAAGCCCATATGCCCTAGAGCCCCAGTTCCACAACAAGAGAAGTCACTGCAACAAGAAGTTCGCTCATCTCAACTAGAGTAGCCCCCACTCCTTGCAACTAGAGAAGAGCCTGAAGCAACAGTGAAAAACCAGAAGAGTCAAAAGCAAATAAATAAATAAATAAACAAAAGCATCAATTTTAAGCAAATAAAAAACAATTTTTGTTTGTCTTTATTGAACTTATCTGTTTATAAGTGAAATTTATGTCCGTATAAAATAACTTTTATTTCAGGCTTCCCCAGGGGCTCTGTGGTAAAGAATTGGCTTGCAGAACAGGAGCTGGAAGAGACACAGATTTGATCCTTGGGTCAGGAAGATGCCCTGGAGAAGGAAATGGCAACCCACTTCCGTATCCTTGCCTGGGGAGCAAGGATCCTGTGGACTGAGGAGCCTGGGGCTACAGTGCATAGGGTGGCATATGGTTGGAAATGACTAAAGCGACTTAGCAGCAGCAGCAGCAGTTGTTATTATTGCAAATCAAATTTTTTCACACATAAAATCGTGTACTTATATTTAACAATTTTTAATACACAGAGGTCTGTTTCCCTTAGAAAAGTCTACTCATATTCCATAGTAATTTAAAAAGAAATGAAAAAAATGGACAGAGCCTCAGAAAAGTATGGAATTCCATTCAGTACGCCATCACAAGTGAATGTCAGCACCAAAATAACAGAAGAAATACAGAGGAGAGAAATAAATGTTTAAGGAAATGATGGTTGACAATGTTCCAGAGTTGATGAAAAACATTACTAATCCAAGAAGGATAAATCCAAAGAGATCTACACAGAAATGCATAATAGAAGAACTGCCAACACACACAAAGGAAAAAACTCTTCAAAACAGCAAGAGCAAAATGACATTGTATGCATAAGAGATCCAGTTAAGATTAATACTGACTTCTCATCAGAACAAGTAAGACCAGAAAGAATGCTATAGGATTGTATATTTAAAGTGCTCAAAGGAAAAAACATGGACAGTCAAGATTCTTTTTTTCTTAATTTTTTTTTGCCATTTTTCATTACAGCTTTATTGTTTTTCACATACCATATGATTCACCCACTTAAAGTGTATAATGGTTTTAAATGTATTAACATATTCAGCGTACATTATCTATGTATGTACTCTTTGGCCATTTGTAATCTGCTTTGGAGATTGTCTATTGAATGTCTATTCAAATTCTTTGCCCAGTTTTTAACTGAGTTGTCTTTTAATTATTTGAGTTGTCTTTTAATTATTTGAGTTGTCTTTTAATTATCAAGTTGTAAGGGCTTCCCAGGTGGTGCTAGAGGTAAATAATCTGCATACCACTGCAGGAGACGTATATGGGTGATCCCTGGGTCGGGAAGATCCCCTGGAAGGAGAGCATGGCAACCCATTCCAGTGTTCTTGCCTGAATAATCCCATGGACAGAGGAGCCTGGCAGGCTACAGTCCACAGGGTTTGCAAAGAGTCAGATGTAACTGAAGCGACTTAGCACAGAAGCCTTTTTTTATGCATTTTCAATATAAGTCCGTTATTAGATATACAATTTGCAAATATTCTCTCTCTTCACTAGATTGTCATTTTAGCTTCCTTGATGGTGTTCACTGAAGTGAAACACTTTTAATCTATATGATGTTTAGTTTATCAACTTTTTCTTTGGCTGCACATGTTTTTGGTGTTACATCTAAGAAATCATTGCCATGTCCAAGGTCATGAGGACTTATGACTATATTTCCCTCTAAGAGTTGTTTTACCTTATATTTAGGACTTTAATCATTTTTTTAATTTTTATTTTACTTTTTACTTTTACAGTGTTTTGTTGTTTATAGACATGTGTAATCCCAGATTAGTCATATGTATATCCCTGGCTCCTATCCCTCCTCCACCCTCCTCACAGTTCCCCCTGCTTCCCATCCCATCCCTCCAGGCCATCTCACAACACCCTGCAGGATCCCCTATAAAATACACAGAAATGCATAATAGAAGAACTGCCAACACACACAAAGGAAAAAACTCTTCAAAACAGCAAGAGCAAAATGACATTGTATGCATAAGAGATCCAGTTAAGATTAATACTGACTTCTCATCAGAACAAGTAAGACCAGAAAGAATGCTATAGGATTGTATATTTAAAGTGCTCAAAGGAAAAAACATGGACAGTCAAGATTCTTTTTTTCTTAATTTTTTTTTGCCATTTTTCATTACAGCTTTATTGTTTTTCACATACCATATGATTCACCCACTTAAAGTGTATAATGGTTTTAAATGTATTAACATATTCAGCGTACATTATCTATGTATGTACTCTTTGGCCATTTGTAATCTGCTTTGGAGATTGTCTATTGAATGTCTATTCAAATTCTTTGCCCAGTTTTTAACTGAGTTGTCTTTTAATTATTTGAGTTGTCTTTTAATTATTTGAGTTGTCTTTTAATTATCAAGTTGTAAGGGCTTCCCAGGTGGTGCTAGAGGTAAATAATCTGCATACCACTGCAGGAGACGTATATGGGTGATCCCTGGGTCGGGAAGATCCCCTGGAAGGAGAGCATGGCAACCCATTCCAGTGTTCTTGCCTGAATAATCCCATGGACAGAGGAGCCTGGCAGGCTACAGTCCACAGGGTTTGCAAAGAGTCAGATGTAACTGAAGCGACTTAGCACAGAAGCCTTTTTTTATGCATTTTCAATATAAGTCCGTTATTAGATATACAATTTGCAAATATTCTCTCTCTTCACTAGATTGTCATTTTAGCTTCCTTGATGGTGTTCACTGAAGTGAAACACTTTTAATCTATATGATGTTTAGTTTATCAACTTTTTCTTTGGCTGCACATGTTTTTGGTGTTACATCTAAGAAATCATTGCCATGTCCAAGGTCATGAGGACTTATGACTATATTTCCCTCTAAGAGTTGTTTTACCTTATATTTAGGACTTTAATCATTTTTTTAATTTTTATTTTACTTTTTACTTTTACAGTGTTTTGTTGTTTATAGACATGTGTAATCCCAGATTAGTCATATGTATATCCCTGGCTCCTATCCCTCCTCCACCCTCCTCACAGTTCCCCCTGCTTCCCATCCCATCCCTCCAGGCCATCTCACAACACCCCTGCAGGATCCCCTATTCCCACAGCACAATGACAATAGGTACCTTTTTCCTATATGATAGTATAGTTTTCATGCTACTTCCTTTATGCCTCCTACCCACTGTTCATTCCCCACAATGTCCATAAGTCTGTTCTCTATGTTTGTTTTTCCAACGCTTCACTGTGTGTTTTATCATTACCATCTTACTAGATTCCATATATATGTGTTAGTATACTGTACTTGTCTTTCTCTTTTTGACTTACTTCGCTTTTTATGATACGTTCTAGATCCATCCACCTCATTAGGACTGATTCTTCTGCATTTCTTTTTATAGCTGAGTAGTATTCCATTGTATATATGTACCAGAGCTTTTTTATCCATTCATTCATCGATGGACATCTAGGTTTCTTCCATGTTCTAGCGATTGTATAGAGAGCTGCAATGAACATTGGGGTACAGGTGCTTCTTTCAGTTTTGATTTCATCAGGGTATAAGCCTAAGAGTGAGATTGCTGGGTCATATGGTGCTTCTATTCTTAGTTTTTTAAGGAATCTCCACACTGTCTTCCACAGCAACTGTATCAATTTACATTCCCACCAGCAATGCAGGAGTGTTCCCTTTTCTCTGCACCCTCTCCAGCATTTGCTGTCTGTCGATATGTTAATGATGGCCATTCTGACAGGTGTGAGGTGGCATCTTATTGTAGTTTTTTTTTTTTTAACTTTTATTTTACTTTTAACTTTTACAGAGTTTTGTTGTTTACAGATATGTATGTTCTCAAATTAGTCATATGTATATCCCTCCCTTATTGTAGTTTTGATTTGCATTTCTCTAATAATAAGCAAGGTTGAGCATCATTTCATGTGTTTTGGGGCCATCTGTATGTCCTCTTCGGAGAGATGTCTCTTAAGGTCCTTTTCCCATTTTTTGATTGGGTTGTTCACCTTTCTGGTGCTGAGTTGTCTGAGTTGCTTGTAGATTTTGGAGATTAATTCTTTGTCTGTTGTTTCATTTGCTATTATTTACTCCCACTCTGTAAGCTGTCTGTACAAACAACTACCTTGTTTGTAGTTTCTTTTGCTGTGCAAAAGCTTTTAAGTTTCATTAGGTCTCACATGTTGATTTTTGGGTTTAGTTCTGCTATTCTAGTAGGTGGGTCATAGAAGATCTTGCTTTGATTCATGTCACTGAGTGTTTTGCCTATATTCTCTTCTAAGAGTTTTATGGTTTCCGGTCTTACATTTAGGTCTTTAATCCATTTTGAGTTGATCTTTGTGTATGGTGTCTGGGAATGTTCCACCTTCATTTTTTTGCATGTAGTTGTCCAATTTTCCCAGCACCCTTTGTTGAAGAGGCTGTCTTTGTCCCATTTTATATTTTCACCTCCTAAAAATATGGAACACTTCATGAATTCGCATGTCATCCTTGCACAGGGGCCATGCTCATCTTCTCTGTATCGTTCCAATCTTAGTATAAGTGCTGCTGAAGCAAGCACTCAAGATTCTTGTATTGAGGAACACAGTCTCTCAAAAATGAGGACAGAAAAGGGATTCCATGATGGGTAGAAAGCCTGCCTTGCATTGCAGGGGGAATCAGTTCAATCCCTGGCCTGGGAGGATCCTGCGTGCCTTGGAGCGGCTGGACTGGTGTGTCCAATTATGAGCCAGCGCTCTGGAGCGCATGTGCCCAGAGCCAGTGCTCTGCAGTGAGAGAGGCCACTGCAATGGGAGGCCAACCCAGGCTGAAGAATAAAGATGGATGAAAATAAATATATAAAAACCAATAAAGGAGGTCAAATTTAAAAAAAAAAGGCAGAGACTGACAGAATGGATAAAAGCTAGGACCCATCTCTAAAAAAAAAAAAATTGAGGACAAAAAAGAGGCATTCCCTGATCAACTAAAACAGAAAAAAAAAATTGCTAGCATTACCCACCCATCTTTACAAGAAATATTAGAGTAAGTAATGAAAAGCAGATGACCACAGCTGATAATTAGAATCTATACAATGCAGATAAAGAGCAATGGTAAAGACAATTTAGTAACTATAAAAGTCAGTGTGAGTGTATATTTTTCTCCCACCTTCCATTTGCTGATTAAAAAACAGTAACTATATAAAACAATAACTATATAAATGTATGTTGAGGCAAAATTGTTTTGGAATAAGGAAATGACACTAAATGTCGACTCGAATCTGAGGAATAAGTGAAGAGAACCAGAAGGGGTAAACAAGGTTTACATAACAAATACTAAAAACATGCACTTGCTCCTATTTTCTTCCAACTTCTTTAAAAATATATAAAGCAATAACTGGCACAACGTATGGTTAAGTCTGTAACTGTAGAGATGTAACATGCATAGTAACAGCCCACAAGGGTGGAAGAGAACTGAGCTACACAGGAGTGATGTTTCTACATTCAACAGGCTTTGTAGGCATAACTCGAAAGTCAATTCTAAGACATATACGGTCAACTCCAGAGCATCCATTAAAAACATGACTTAAAAACTGAATTAAAAAATCAATAAAGAATTTAAAATATTATTCTAGAAAACATTCACCTAATGCCAAAGTAACTTACCTATGACTATTATGTTATATGATGTCATTGAAAAGGTGAGTAACAGGCATATACAAGAGAGGAATTGCAGCAGAGATAAAATTGTGAGAATCAAATGAAAATGTTATAAATTAAAAAACATTGCATGAGAGATGAGAATTCTCTTCACAGGCTTACCAGCAGACTCATCACAGCTGAAGAAAGAATCAACTTGAAAAAGTGCATACACAGTTCATGTTTACCCAAGCATGCTGCAAACCTGCAATGGGAGGCCAACCCAGGCTGAAGAATAAAGATGGATGAAAATAAATATATAAAACCAATAAAGGAGGTCAAATTTAAAAAAAAAAGGCAGAGACTGACAGAATGGATAAAAGCTAGGACCCATCTCTAAAAAAAAAAAAATTGAGGACAAAAAAGAGGCATTCCCTGATCAACTAAAACAGAAAAAAAAAATTGCTAGCATTACCCACCCATCTTTACAAGAAATATTAGAGTAAGTAATGAAAAGCAGATGACCACAGCTGATAATTAGAATCTATACAATGCAGATAAAGAGCAATGGTAAAGACAATTTAGTAACTATAAAAGTCAGTGTGAGTGTATATTTTTCTCCCACCTTCCATTTGCTGATTAAAAAACAGTAACTATATAAAACAATAACTATATAAATGTATGTTGAGGCAAAATTGTTTTGGAATAAGGAAATGACACTAAATGTCGACTCGAATCTGAGGAATAAGTGAAGAGAACCAGAAGGGGTAAACAAGGTTTACATAACAAATACTAAAAACATGCACTTGCTCCTATTTTCTTCCAACTTCTTTAAAAATATATAAAGCAATAACTGGCACAACGTATGGTTAAGTCTGTAACTGTAGAGATGTAACATGCATAGTAACAGCCCACAAGGGTGGAAGAGAACTGAGCTACACAGGAGTGATGTTTCTACATTCAACAGGCTTTGTAGGCATAACTCGAAAGTCAATTCTAAGACATATACGGTCAACTCCAGAGCATCCATTAAAAACATGACTTAAAAACTGAATTAAAAAATCAATAAAGAATTTAAAATATTATTCTAGAAAACATTCACCTAATGCCAAAGTAACTTACCTATGACTATTATGTTATATGATGTCATTGAAAAGGTGAGTAACAGGCATATACAAGAGAGGAATTGCAGCAGAGATAAAATTGTGAGAATCAAATGAAAATGTTATAAATTAAAAAACATTGCATGAGAGATGAGAATTCTCTTCACAGGCTTACCAGCAGACTCATCACAGCTGAAGAAAGAATCAACTTGAAAACAGGACAGAGTGCATACACAGTTCATGTTTACTAATTTTGCTACTCTCTAATTATATAGGTCATAATATTTTATATCACATGAGAAATGAAGAAAAGTCTATTCTCCACAATTCACATCCACCCTTAGTATTCCCATAATGTTGCTTTCTTCCAATCTGATGGATGGGATATGCTTAATTACTGGGGAAACTTTAGCAAGTTACCTAACCTATTTGACCCTCTATTTTCTCATTTGTTAAATAATGTCATACTGCTTACCTTACAGAATACTGTTACAATCGAATAATATAGAGAGAAATTACAAGGTATTTACTATACACTCAATATTTGTTCCCTTCTACCTACATGCTTCCAAAGCATTGAACAAAGTTTATTATATGCAGTAATTATTCAATATATAAAAATCCACCATATGATATAAAAATTATATTCAGTGTCTCTACTGAAAAAAAATCATGGAACAAAACAACAAAGAGTTCAGGCGTTAACTATGTAGCCCGGGTAAACCTAAATCAATTGTGGTTCAGTTTTGAGAATTACTATCCACATTAATAAAAAATTAGAGATGCTTATATTAGGCACAGAAAAAAAAAATAAAGGTGTGTTGTGGCAATTCAGAAGGCATTTAACTGGCACATCCTTTTTATTTCTTATTTACTGATAGGTATAATGCAGAAAAATTAATATTTTGATTTTTATCATATATACCAATATCATCCATTATTAAGTATGGACATAAAAAAGTATGAATATAGAGGAATACTTAGAGGAAATAAAAAAAAAATAAAGTGAATTTTCTCTCAAAGATATGTTACAGATACTTCCTAGGAAGCATTTTACTTTCACCAGGGGATAATTCCAGAAGAGTAACTGTTAAAACTTGAGGACAGAAGTAGTATTCTCTCTAGTTTTGTTTTTGGATTCACTATAAGCATATCACTGTGAATTCAATGTTTATGTTATCATAGGCTATTGTCAAAATTTGTCAAAAGGAAACACGTTCAATCTGATATACCTCCAAAAAAAATTTCACATGAGAAATTTGGCTTACCAGCAGACTCATCACAGCTGAAGAAAGAATCAACTTGAAAACAGGACAGAGTGCATACACAGTTCATGTTTACTAATTTTGCTACTCTCTAATTATATAGGTCATAATATTTTATATCACATGAGAAATGAAGAAAAGTCTATTCTCCACAATTCACATCCACCCTTAGTATTCCCATAATGTTGCTTTCTTCCAATCTGATGGATGGGATATGCTTAATTACTGGGGAAACTTTAGCAAGTTACCTAACCTATTTGACCCTCTATTTTCTCATTTGTTAAATAATGTCATACTGCTTACCTTACAGAATACTGTTACAATCGAATAATATAGAGAGAAATTACAAGGTATTTACTATACACTCAATATTTGTTCCCTTCTACCTACATGCTTCCAAAGCATTGAACAAAGTTTATTATATGCAGTAATTATTCAATATATAAAAATCCACCATATGATATAAAAATTATATTCAGTGTCTCTACTGAAAAAAAATCATGGAACAAAACAACAAAGAGTTCAGGCGTTAACTATGTAGCCGGATAAACCTAAATCCAATTGTGGTTCAGTTTTGAGAATTACTATCCACATTAATAAAAAATTAGAGATGCTTATATTAGGCACAGAAAAAAAAAATAAAGGTGTGTTGTGGCAATTCAGAAGGCATTTAACTGGCACATCCTTTTTATTTCTTATTTACTGATAGGTATAATGCAGAAAAATTAATATTTTGATTTTTATCATATATACCAATATCATCCATTATTAAGTATGGACATAAAAAAGTATGAATATAGAGGAATACTTAGAGGAAATAAAAAAAAAATAAAGTGAATTTTCTCTCAAAGATATGTTACAGATACTTCCTAGGAAGCATTTTACTTTCACCAGGGGATAATTCCAGAAGAGTAACTGTTAAAAACTTGAGGACAGAAGTAGTATTCTCTCTAGTTTTGTTTTTGGATTCACTATAAGCATATCACTGTGAATTCAATGTTTATGTTATCATAGGCTATTGTCAAAATTTGTCAAAAAGGAAACACGTTCAATCTGATATACCTCCAAGAACACATACAAATTATCTTGCACTGTGATAATTACATGGGGAAAGGCTTCAAATAGCAATCTATACTCAGCATTTCCTTGTAGATAGCTGTATTAATTATCTGTGTCCAGCTATGAGCAGTAGATAAAAGAAAACAGAGCAAGAAGCTTTCTGAGATTTTGGAGTGTGTACATGGGCTTCCCTTGCAACTCAGCTGGTAAGGAATCCACCTGCAATGCAGGAGACTCAGCTCGATTCCTGGGTCGGAAGATCTTCTGGAGAAGGGACAGGATATCCACTCCAGGATTCTTGAGCTCCCCTGGTGCCTCAGACAGTAAAGAATTTGCCTGCAATGCAGGAGACCTGGATTCAATCCCTGAGTTGGGGAAGTCCCCTGGAGAAGGGAAAGGCTGCCCACTTCAGTATCCTTACCTGGAGAATTCCATGGTAACACCATGTGTCACAGAGTCGGATATGACTGACCAACTTGACTTTCACTTTGGGCGTCTCTGGTGGCTCAGATGGTAAAGAATCTGCCTGCGATGCAGAAGATCTGGGTTCAATCCTGGGTGGGGAGATGCCCTGGAGAAGGGAAAGGCTACCCACTCTAGCATTCTTGCCTAGAGAATTCCATAGCTTGTCCATAGGTCACAAAGAGTCAGACACGACTGAACGACTTTCACTCAGTGTATGTATAGTAGTGGGGATGAGTGTGAGGCAGCTCAGTTTATTTCCGTATGGAAGATACCTGCAACATGGGACACTAAAACCCCCAGTGGACAGAGATCCTGGTTCATAATAAAGTGAATTTTCTCTCAAAGATGGACATAAAAAGTATAAAAATAGAGAAATACTTAAAGGAAATAAAAAAAAAATAAAGTGAATTTTCTCTCAAAGATATGTTACAGATACTTCCTAGGAAGCATTTTACTTTCACCAGGGGATAATTCCAGAAGAGTAACTGTTAAAAACTTGAGGACAGAAGTAGTATTCTCTCTAGTTTTGTTTTTGGATTCACTATAAGCATATCACTGTGAATTCAATGTTTATGTTATCATAGGCTATTGTCAAAATTTGTCAAAAAGGAAACACGTTCAATCTGATATACCTCCAAGAACACATACAAATTATCTTGCACTGTGATAATTACATGGGGAAAGGCTTCAAATAGCAATCTATACTCAGCATTTCCTTGTAGATAGCTGTATTAATTATCTGTGTCCAGCTATGAGCAGTAGATAAAAGAAAACAGAGCAAGAAGCTTTCTGAGATTTTGGAGTGTGTACATGGGCTTCCCTTGCAACTCAGCTGGTAAGGAATCCACCTGCAATGCAGGAGACTCAGCTCGATTCCTGGGTCGGAAGATCTTCTGGAGAAGGGACAGGATATCCACTCCAGGATTCTTGAGCTCCCCTGGTGCCTCAGACAGTAAAGAATTTGCCTGCAATGCAGGAGACCTGGATTCAATCCCTGAGTTGGGGAAGTCCCCTGGAGAAGGGAAAGGCTGCCCACTTCAGTATCCTTACCTGGAGAATTCCATGGTAACACCATGTGTCACAGAGTCGGATATGACTGACCAACTTGACTTTCACTTTGGGCGTCTCTGGTGGCTCAGATGGTAAAGAATCTGCCTGCGATGCAGAAGATCTGGGTTCAATCCCTGGGTGGGGGAGATGCCCTGGAGAAGGGAAAGGCTACCCACTCTAGCATTCTTGCCTAGAGAATTCCATAGCTTGTCCATAGGTCACAAAGAGTCAGACACGACTGAACGACTTTCACTCAGTGTATGTATAGTAGTGGGGATGAGTGTGAGGCAGCTCAGTTTATTTCCGTATGGAAGATACCTGCAACATGGGACACTAAAACCCCCAGTGGACAGAGATCCTGGTTCCCAGCATCCAGTTGGAAGATAAAGTAGACATTCTAGATGAGAATAACCTTGTGTGGCAGGAGCAGAGTGATAAAGATGGAATGTTTGTATCCTCGATATTCATATGTTAAAGCCCAAGCCCCCAACGCAGCTCCATAGGATCGGGGCTTAAACAGATAAGACTAGTAACTGTATGTGTTGACACACAAGAGCACACACTCTCCAAGTGTACCCCACAAGGAAAGGCCACATGTGGACAAGAGAGGCGGTGGCCACTGACAAGCCACAAAGAGAACCCTTACAAGAAACTGAACAGACCAGAATGTGACCTTGGACTTCTCAGTCTCCACAATGGACAACTGTGAGAAATAAACCCTGGCGTTTAAGCCACTGAGGCTACAGAGCTCCTGTGGCAGCCCCATCGGACTAATGCAGATACTAACTTCCTTCATTCACTATCAAGACACAAAGAGACACGCTGGGGCACTCCTCCTGGGAGACCTGGGCACTCCTCCTGGAGCTTCTTCTCTTACCTACGAGAGTCAGTGGAGAGGGATGTCCCACTCTCTCCTTGAACAGATTCATCTGAGAGAGTGAGAAAAATGAGGGCACTGAGAGAGGCTGTTTGGAGCCTGACTGGCAGCGACTCTCCCTTCCCCCACTCTAATAAACTTTACTTTCCTCTCAAAAAAAAAAAAGTAATAATAACCAGTGCCATCTTAGCAAAACATTTTTACCAAAAAAGATAAGAGAGGGCTTCCCTGTAGCTCAGGGGCAAAGAGTTTGCCTGCCCATGCAGGAGACATGGGTTGGATCCCTAAGCCAGGAAGATCCCACATGCTGCGGAGCAACTAAGCCTGTGAGCCACAACTATGGAGCCTGTGCTCCAGAGTCTTGGAGGCGAAACTATTAAGCCTGTGCTCTAGAGCCTCAGAGTCACAACTGTTGAGCCCATGTGCCACAGCTATTGAAGCCCGTGTGCCCTAGAGCCTGAGTTTCACAAGAGAAGTCACCGCAACAAGAAGCCTGTTCCCCTCAATGAGAGAGTAGCCCCCACTCTCTGCAACTAGAGAAGATCCTGCGGCAGCAGTGAAAACCCAGAATAGCCAATAAATAAATAATACACATTTCTTTCAAAAATTTTTTTAAAAAGTCACCTTAACAACAAGTGGAAGAGCTGAGGAAACTCGAATTCAAGCCAAGAGGCTCTCTTCGTGGAGGTGAACTGCATCCAGCACCCCAGGGACAATCTGGGACATAGAAAGCTTTTGTGAGAATTAGAAAAATGTAAGTGAATGAAAACAACGGGGCTCCTCTAGTGAGAACAGATCTTGTGAAATGAACAGGGGCTGGGGGCACCTGTCTTTGAGCCTTTGAGCCTTTCTCAGTCAGTTCAGTCCCACCAGGGACACTTGGCGGGTAGCAGAGTATGGGTTGGGCAGAAGGCCTCACTCACCACCTTATCTGGGGCTCCTATTTAGTACAAGTAACTCAGTAGACAGGGTGGTCCTGAATCTGCTCACCAACAGGAAGGCACCTCACACAGTATTTGTGGGAAACTTAAGTAAACCAATCAACTCGGGCTGGGCAGGTTGTTTGCCTCTCTCAGTTAAGGGCTGGCAGGATGTGCAGAGTCCTCATTTCAGTAAACTCCTATCTCCAAAGTCCTTCCTCCAACAATAGGAAATTCCATGCCCTGGAATTGCTGAGGGATGGGCAATGAAGTAGGTAGTGACTTATTTGTTATAGTCGGCCCACAGAGAAGACCTATGAAAGGTACACTTGGAAAGAAAACAAAGAATCAGAAGGCATTATGTAGCCTGAAGTCTGGGTCTAGGAGAACTGTAGACCAAGTTCCTTTCAACAGCACCAAAGAGAGGATACTCCTTCCAGAACTAGTCACTTCACTCTTACCTGTCTCTATCACATACACTGAATGCAGCAAGGAGAGATACGAAGGCCTTCACAAAGGAACAATACAGAGAAGTAGAGGGAAATAATAGAATGGGAAAGACTAGAGATTTTTCAAGAAAATTAGAGACATCAAGGGAACATTTGTGCAAGTATGGGCACAATAAAGGATGGAAACAGTAACGACCTAACAGAAGCAGAAGAGATTAAGAAGAGGTGGCAAGAATACACAGAAGAGCTATACAAAAAAAATGTCTTTATGATCTGGAATAACCACAATGGTGGGGTCCCTCACATAGATCCTGACATCTTGGAGTCTGAAGTTAAGTGTGCCTTAGGAAGCAGTGCTACAAATAAAACTAGTGGAGGTGATGGAATTCCAAGGAGCTATTTAGAATTCTAAAAGATGATGCTATTAAATATACATTCAGTATGTCAGAAAATTTGGAAAACTCAGCAGTGGTCCTGGAACTGGATAAAACAGTTTTCATTCCAATCCCAAAGAAGGACAAAGAATGTATAAACTACCATACAATTGTGCTCATTTTCCATGCTAGCAAGGTTATACTCAAAGTCCTTCAAGCTAGGCTTCAGCAGGACATGAACCAAGAACTTCCAGATGTACAAGCTGGATTTAGAAAAGGCAGAGGAATCACAGATTAAATTGACAACATTCACTGGATCATAGAGAAAGCAAGGGAATTCCAGAAAAATATCTACTTCATGGCTAAAGTCTTTGATTGAATTGATCACAACAAACTGTGGAAAATTCCTAAAGAGATGGGAATACCAGACCAGCTTACCTGTATCCTGAGAAACCTGTATGCAAGTCAAGAAGTAACAGTTAGAACCTTGTACGGAACAACAGACTGGTTCCAAATCGGGAAAGCAGTATATCAGGGCTTTACGTCGCAACCTATTTATTTAACTTATATGCAGAGTGTACCATGTGAAATGATGGCAGGGATGAATCACAAGCTGGAATGGAATGAAGAATGCTGGGAGAAATATCAACAACCTCAGATATATAGATCATACTGGTACTCCAATGGCAGAAAGTGAACAGGAACTAAAGAGCCTCCAGGTGAAGGTGAAAGAGGAGAGTGAAAAATCTGGCTTAGAACTCAGCATTCAAAAACTAAGATAATGGCATCTGGTCCCATCACTTCGTGGCAAATAGATGAGGAAATGGAAGCAGTGACAGAGGAAAAAAACATTTGTGCAAGGTTTATGGGCACAATAAAGGATGGAAACAGTAACGACCTAACAGAAGCAGAAGAGATTAAGAAGAGGTGGCAAGAATACACAGAAGAGCTATACAAAAAATGTCTTTATGATCTGGAATAACCACAATGGTGGGGTCCCTCACATAGATCCTGACATCTTGGAGTCTGAAGTTAAGTGTGCCTTAGGAAGCAGTGCTACAAATAAAACTAGTGGAGGTGATGGAATTCCAAGGAGCTATTTAGAATTCTAAAAGATGATGCTATTAAATATACATTCAGTATGTCAGAAAATTTGGAAAACTCAGCAGTGGTCCTGGAACTGGATAAAACAGTTTTCATTCCAATCCCAAAGAAGGACAAAGAATGTATAAACTACCATACAATTGTGCTCATTTTCCATGCTAGCAAGGTTATACTCAAAGTCCTTCAAGCTAGGCTTCAGCAGGACATGAACCAAGAACTTCCAGATGTACAAGCTGGATTTAGAAAAGGCAGAGGAATCACAGATTAAATTGACAACATTCACTGGATCATAGAGAAAGCAAGGGAATTCCAGAAAAATATCTACTTCATGGCTAAAGTCTTTGATTGAATTGATCACAACAAACTGTGGAAAATTCCTAAAGAGATGGGAATACCAGACCAGCTTACCTGTATCCTGAGAAACCTGTATGCAAGTCAAGAAGTAACAGTTAGAACCTTGTACGGAACAACAGACTGGTTCCAAATCGGGAAAGCAGTATATCAGGGCTTTACGTCGCAACCTATTTATTTAACTTATATGCAGAGTGTACCATGTGAAATGATGGCAGGGATGAATCACAAGCTGGAATGGAATGAAGAATGCTGGGAGAAATATCAACAACCTCAGATATATAGATCATACTGGTACTCCAATGGCAGAAAGTGAACAGGAACTAAAGAGCCTCCAGGTGAAGGTGAAAGAGGAGAGTGAAAAATCTGGCTTAGAACTCAGCATTCAAAAAACTAAGATAATGGCATCTGGTCCCATCACTTCGTGGCAAATAGATGAGGAAAAAGTGGAAGCAGTGACAGATGTTCTTTTCCTGGGCTCCAAAATCACTGCAGATGGTGACTGCGGCCATGACATTTTAAAAATGCTTGTTCCTTGGAAGGAGAGCTATGACAAATCTAGACAGTATAACTAGACAGTAAAAAGCAGAGGCATCATTGTGCTGACAAAGGTTTGTACAGTAAAAGCTATGGTTTTTCCAGTAGTCATGTTTTGGATGTGACGATTGTGCCATAAAAAAGCTGAACACCAAAGAATCAATGCTTTTGAATTGTGAATCTGGAGAAGACTCTTGAGAGGCTGTAAGGAAATCAAACCAGTCGATCCTAAAGGAAATCCACCCTGAATATTCACTTGAAGGACTGATGCTAAAGCTGAAGCTCCAATACTTTGGCCACCTGATGTGAGGAGCTGATTGACTGAAAAAGGTGCTGATACTGGTAAAGACTGAAGGCAAAAGGAGAAGCAGGCAGCACTGGATAAGATGATCAGATAGCATCACCGACTCAATACACATGACTTTGAGCAAACTCTGGGAGATAGTGAAGGACACTGAAGTCTGTCATGCTGCAGTCCATGGGGTTGCAGAATTGTACATGACAGTGACTGAACAACAATACCGCATACACACCTCAAAGGGCACAGGCTAAAGCAATGCCCTGAGGTTGAGCAAACAGAACTTTCTCTTCCTTCCAAATTCCACCTTCTTTACATCACCAAGAGTTGCCAGAGAAGAAGGACTCCAATCTGCAAATCAACACTCTAGATTTTTTGAGGCATACATACCTCATTTGTATCCTTTGAGGCATACATCATTCAAACTCTCAACAGCAATCATGCCAGGATAACATGAAAAACAACCAGAGAAAAGGAGAACCATAGGATATTTTGAAACACATGAACATATTATCAGGAAATTTCACAAAAAATGTAGGAAAAGAGCTAGCAATAGCGGATAAAGAAACAAGGAGAACATCTCTGCCTTTGGACTTTGATTATGAAGGCATATAAATAATCTCACCCCACTACCCCATTTCATTCCTCCTCCAGGAAACAATTTGACCAACAATAATCTGACCAGTACATAGAAACATGGATGTATGTCACTTCTCTGGTTCCTCCAACATCACAAGAATACGGTTCCTTGAGTTCAACAGAGCAATTTAAACTAAAGCCATGAGATGGGCTTTATTTTTACCTGTCTTTCTTTACACGGCTTGATAAGAAATAGTCCGCCTTATTTAATTTTTGTAATGGTGATGATGGTAAAAGAGGAGAAAGCCCAGTGTCTTCTAGGTTCCTTAAAATTCATAATGTTGACTGTTCCACAAAAAAGAAACTGAGAGAAGAGTTAATCCTTGAGGAGCTGACAGCAGCGTTTCACTCCATCTCGAAGAGCCTCTTTGACCTTGTCATTCCGGAGAGTGAAGATGAAGGGGTTCAGAAAAGGGGTCACCACAGAAACCAACAGGGAAACTATCTTATTGTACTCGGCTGCCTGAGTCTGCTTGGGTTTCACGTAGAGGAACAAGCAGGTGCCATAGCCGATCACAACAAAGGTGAAGTGGGAGGCACAGGTAGAGAAGGCTTTCCTCCGGCCAGAGCCCGAGGGGATCTTGAGGATGGTGGAGACGATGTAGGTGTAGGAGACAATTGTGGGGGCCAGAGAACCAATGATAATGAAAACAGCCATCAAAAACAGCACAAACTCTGTGAAAAGAGTGTCATCACAGGACAGCTTGAGCAACTGACCTCGGTCACAGAAAAAATGGTCTAACACGTTTGACTTGCAGAAGGTAAACTGGAATGTGGCATAGACTGGCCAGATTTCAGAAAGGAACCCAAACACCCAGGACACGGTCACTACCAAGACGCAGGTGCGGCTGTTCATAATGACGTTGTACCTCAAAGGATTGCAGACAGCCACGTAACGGTCCACAGCCATCCCTCCCACCAACACAAACTCTGTGGTTCCCAGAGCAAGGTACAGGAAGAGCTGGGTGACGCAAGCAGTGAGAGAGATTGTCTGCCTCCCTGGGAGCAGCAACCCCCAGAGCATCATGGGGACGATGATGGACGTGATCAGGATCTCCAGGGCAGAGAGATGACCGAGGAAGAAATACATGGGGGACTGTAGACGTTTATCAATGCAGACGATCACGATGATGACTGTGTTTCCCATGATGGTGACTGAGTAGAAGAGAAAGAACACAGCAAAAAGAACATGATGCAGTTCTTGGGACCCTGGGAACCCTAAAAGGCAGAATTCCGTGGCACTTGAGTGATTGTTCGTCATTCAGTCCTTGTTTCTGCTCCTTGGAAAGTCTAGAAATCAAAACAGAAGAAAGTGCTCCACATGGTCCTACTCTCAACAGAGAAGGAGGACAGATTAGGATGAGGAACAACTTCCAAGCTGGTGACCGGGTGATGGGCCCCTACGAGGATGCTCTGTACAGAGTCAGACATACCTGTTGTCACCTCACATCCAACTGAAAACTTCCTGCCTGGAATGGATGGAGATACCATGCTGTCCACTTGTGTCAAGGACACTCCCCTTGTCTTTTTTCTCCCACAAGATGTGCTTTCTTAGAGGAAACAAAGGGTAAGACTTGAAAGAGGCCAGTTTTGATGCTGTGTCAGCCCCTTTGTTCTTTTCTCCTAGGTTGATTACAGCAGATGGCATAGTATCATGACAGATGTTCAAAGGACTGAGCTTTACCCTATGCTTTTTCCTGAGTGGTACTACAGAGATTCACCTTGGGGTCAGCAGAAGAAAGGCAAGGGAGCCTAAGAGCATCTTCTCTGCTTTCCCCAGATTTTAAAATCTCCATATTCCCAGAGTGCTCCAAATGGAACCTCTTTGAGCCTGGGATAAATTTCTAGGTAGATTCATTCCTATTCATCTCTTTTTGCAAAGTCTGGTGAGGAAGGAAAGATGGCTCCCAGCACTGACAAGGTGAGATCCAAGGCTCTCAGGTGCTCAGAGGCCTGAATCTCTCCCCCCTCACTTTATCTGTCTCACAACAGCAATGTCGTCTCATCAGAGGACTCTTTTCATCACCTTCCCTCAATTTGGAAAGATGAGGCCTTCTTAGACTTCAGTTTTCTCCCTAGCACTTGTTATTACCTGATACTACAGTGGTGCTTAATTGTTTATTTGGACTTTAGTTGAGTGTGAAACAAATGAAGCAGTGAACAAAACAAATGCTCCTTCGCTGCGGAGCTTATATCCAAGGGGGGAAACTGAGATTATTCCAGACCCAAGACGAAGAAGGAAAATATTTAAGACGTTAGTTTACTAATCATGCCACAGAAAAATAAAGCAAGTATCAGGGCAGGAAATTTAATTATATTTATTCATTTCCATGTATGATGTTAGAATATGAATGCCAGAGGGAAAAGATGGATCTTCTATTATATGTAATCACAAATAGAAAAATACTTCATATATAAATTATTCTTGAGACAAGTGGTGGTGAAAATATGACAATTTCTGGTGTATGAATGTTTAATATTTGATGAAAAAGTATAAGACCCTGGCCACGGCTCATAAGCCATGTCCCTTTCCTCCTGTTGTTCTTAGTTTACTTTCCTTCCTCTCATTACCATTTTCCCTTCCTCTCTCCCCTTCTTGAGACCTCCCCAAAACCTCTGTAAAATCCTTCACTGATGGGCAAACAGGCTTCAAGGACAGATCGAGTGGGTGATCTCAGCGGTCCGCCCCTCCCCAGTTCTCTGTGATCACCAATAGATGAAGAAACAGGAGAGAAGAGACTGCCGACTCGCGTCAGGGAGCTGAGCCTGCACCCGCGCTGGGTCAGAGACTAGCAGATCTGCCCTCTGCTCCGCAGGGGGATTAGGAGGTGAGCCCACTTCCCCGCTGCTCCCCTGCTCCGTCTTCAGGCTCTCGGTGGCCTTCCTCTAGAAGGCAGCCAGGCCAGAATTCCCCCTCCTCATCCCCTCCTACACTCTCCTTTGTACGGGAGGACCTGAGAAGCCACTCACCTCTGTGCGTGGGCTTCTCTGCACTTCTAATGCTCTCTGGAAGGAAAGGGCTCCCAGCACTGACAAGGTGAGATCCAAGGCTCTCAGGTGCTCAGAGGCCTGAATCTCTCCCCCCTCACTTTATCTGTCTCACAACAGCAATGTCGTCTCATCAGAGGACTCTTTTCATCACCTTCCCTCAATTTGGAAAGATGAGGCCTTCTTAGACTTCAGTTTTCTCCCTAGCACTTGTTATTACCTGATACTACAGTGGTGCTTAATTGTTTATTTGGACTTTAGTTGAGTGTGAAACAAATGAAGCAGTGAACAAAACAAATGCTCCTTGCTGCGGAGCTTATATCCAAGGGGGGAAACTGAGATTATTCCAGACCCAAGACGAAGAAGGAAAATATTTAAGACGTTAGTTTACTAATCATGCCACAGAAAAATAAAGCAAGTATCAGGGCAGGAAATTTAATTATATTTATTCATTTCCATGTATGATGTTAGAATATGAATGCCAGAGGGAAAAGATGGATCTTCTATTATATGTAATCACAAATAGAAAAATACTTCATATATAAATTATTCTTGAGACAAGTGGTGGTGAAAATATGACAATTTCTGGTGTATGAATGTTTAATATTTGATGAAAAAGTATAAGACCCTGGCCACGGCTCATAAGCCATGTCCCTTTCCTCCTGTTGTTCTTAGTTTACTTTCCTTCCTCTCATTACCATTTTCCCTTCCTCTCTCCCCTTCTTGAGACCTCCCCAAAACCTCTGTAAAATCCTTCACTGATGGGCAAACAGGCTTCAAGGACAGATCGAGTGGGTGATCTCAGCGGTCCGCCCCTCCCCAGTTCTCTGTGATCACCAATAGATGAAGAAACAGGAGAGAAGAGACTGCCGACTCGCGTCAGGGAGCTGAGCCTGCACCCGCGCTGGGTCAGAGACTAGCAGATCTGCCCTCTGCTCCGCAGGGGGATTAGGAGGTGAGCCCACTTCCCCGCTGCTCCCCTGCTCCGTCTTCAGGCTCTCGGTGGCCTTCCTCTAGAAGGCAGCCAGGCCAGAATTCCCCCTCCTCATCCCCTCCTACACTCTCCTTTGTACGGGAGGACCTGAGAAGACACTCACCTCTGTGCGTGGGCTTCTCTGCACTTCTAATGCTCTCTGGGGCTCAGCCGAGGCTACTTCTGTCTGGCCACTGCGGAGCCCAACACAGGGGTCAGAGCTCCTTGGTGCTGCCTCCACTTGTGGTGAAGGAGGAAACTGTCCTCAGGGTGGGGCTTGGGGGAAATGCCCAGAAATAACAGTATCATGGAGAGCTTAGGATTTCTTACTCTGTTCCCTCCCACATCCCTTGTTCCCAAGAGGACTTTGTCACTGAGGTACCTGTTCTTAATTAGCCCAGCTCAGGGCATCCTTTAGCAGGCAGTCTGGGGAGCATAAAACAAACTTTTAGGCATTCCCACACTTGAGCATTTCAGTTTCAAAACTTTTTCAACTTTTTGTTTAATGATTTTAAACTTGAAATCTCACCAGAGGCTTCTCAATTCAAGGCTGCCTTCTCAAAGGCCCCAGATCTAGGTTCCCAAAAGATATCTCAAACTCTGAGCAGATCACCCCTTCTGCTCTTTAGCCTAGGCTCTTCCCAGGATTCTCTTAGATAAGTGGAGTCAAAATCAGCTCCCTGCTCTAGCAATAGACAACTCCACAATGGACTCCAAAAAATGCCTCAGTGTTTAAAGAAAGCCTACATTTTGGTCTCAAAGCTTAACTTCAACAAGAATTCCTCAGCAAAGCCTGATTTCTCCTTGGCTCATTTTACAGAGGCTTCTGGTCCTAACCCTGTAGATGCCTCGGAACCGTGTGGAGAAGTTCCACCCCGAAATCTAACTCTGTTCTCCGCTACTGTCTCAGGTGTCTACTGTTCTCACACATGGGCACCTGCAAGCACTCAAGCAAGGGGCTTGCAGACACTGATCTTCATAGCCTGTCCCCAGTCACCGGCTGGGTGCTTCTATGTAGGAAGCACTCAAGGACAGCCTAATGGAGGCAGTTATATTGACAACCTGGAACAACTAACTGAACATAAAGTGAAAATTTGCCTGCTGTTGGAGTGAGACACACATGTGAGACCTACAAAACATTCATCAAGATTGGATTTCAATTTGAGCATACCTGTTAAATCCAAGAATATCAATTGGTACAGAAGGGTATAATTTAAGAATAATAACCCTTCCATTCCTCAAACTGTCCAATTCCAACCTGACTGCCATATAATCTTAGAAAAAATTCCTAAGCAGGTATCTGTACTTTGGAAGAAACTGCTGTGAAAATCTGCTTTACAACCTTCACTCTCTCACTTAACAATATACAAAAGGCTCTCCCACTTCACCACATGGTGCCATACTCTTTTTGCATAGTTTTTCATTTACGGATGTCCTGATCCTTATTAGCAAGCCCTCCATTAAGCAATTTTTGTTATTTTTTATATTTTTCTTGTGAAAATTGATGTTATAAATACTCTTAGACATATATAAGTCCATTGAAATTTTTATATATGGAACAAATTCATAGTAGGAATTTTTAGTTCAAATGTTAGATATATTTTAGCCATTGTTTTTTATTAGGATCAAATTATACTCCTTAGATTTTGGACTGATTTGTACACCACCATGATATGCAAGTTGTTGATTTTCTGATCCACAACCCACCAAAGGTATAATCAAGATTTCATTTTAATTTTAAATTGAAGGCAACAAAAATAAAATATCTCAAAACAGAAATCAATTGATAAAGCTGATGCCGTGGAAAGTCTTTTCTTTTGATAATCATTACCATTACTAACTCAAAAGAAATTGGACAACTGATTCCAAAATTAATGAAATAAATGAATTCTTTCTTAAAAATCTTCCCACACAGACAACTACAAGTTTAGATGGGTTTACTGGTGAATTCTGTCAAACACTTATAGAAGAAATAACATGAATCCTACACAAAATCTTCTGGCAAAATTGAGAAAAAGAGAATACTGCCCATCTGTCTTATCAAGCCAGAACTATTTTGATACCAAAGGCATCATCATAGGAATAAACTCACAAATCATTGTTAATCATGACGAGAGATGCAAAATCCCCTAATAAAAATATTAAAAACTCAAATCCAGCAATATGTAAAGAAAACAATATGCAATAACAAAGTGTTGCTTTTATTCCAGAAATGGCAGGCTGGCTTATATTAGGAGATGAATCAGTATAAATCACCATGCTAACAGAAGTAAAGAGACATACACTTGCCATGGTGGTGGTGGTGGTTTAGTTGTTAGGTTGTGTCTGACTCTTGTGACTCCACTGACTGTAGCCTGCCAGGCTCCTCTATCCATGAGATTTCCCAGACAACATACAAACCTACAATTCCACTATTAGTTTCCCAAGGTGAATGAAAACATATCTCCATCAGACATGTTTATGAAAATTGATGGTTGTACTTAACAATAAACTGCAAACAACCCAATGACAACCATCAGGTCAATGGATAGACAAATGGTGGCTCGGCTAGACAGTGGAATACTACTCAGCGATGAAATGGAATGGACATGATGTATCAATGAAAGGAAATGGAAAATTGATGTTATAAATACTCTTAGACATATATAAGTCCATTGAAATTTTTATATATGGAACAAATTCATAGTAGGAATTTTTAGTTCAAATGTTAGATATATTTTAGCCATTGTTTTTTATTAGGATCAAATTATACTCCTTAGATTTTGGACTGATTTGTACACCACCATGATATGCAAGTTGTTGATTTTCTGATCCACAACCCACCAAAGGTATAATCAAGATTTCATTTTAATTTTAAATTGAAGGCAACAAAAATAAAATATCTCAAAACAGAAATCAATTGATAAAGCTGATGCCGTGGAAAGTCTTTTCTTTTGATAATCATTACCATTACTAACTCAAAAGAAATTGGACAACTGATTCCAAAATTAATGAAATAAATGAATTCTTTCTTAAAAATCTTCCCACACAGACAACTACAAGTTTAGATGGGTTTACTGGTGAATTCTGTCAAACACTTATAGAAGAAATAACATGAATCCTACACAAAATCTTCTGGCAAAATTGAGAAAAAGAGAATACTGCCCATCTGTCTTATCAAGCCAGAACTATTTTGATACCAAAGGCATCATCATAGGAATAAACTCACAAATCATTGTTAATCATGACGAGAGATGCAAAATCCCCTAATAAAAATATTAAAAACTCAAATCCAGCAATATGTAAAGAAAACAATATGCAATAACAAAGTGTTGCTTTTATTCCAGAAATGGCAGGCTGGCTTATATTAGGAGATGAATCAGTATAAATCACCATGCTAACAGAAGTAAAGAGACATACACTTGCCATGGTGGTGGTGGTGGTTTAGTTGTTAGGTTGTGTCTGACTCTTGTGACTCCACTGACTGTAGCCTGCCAGGCTCCTCTATCCATGAGATTTCCCAGACAACATACAAACCTACAATTCCACTATTAGTTTCCCAAGGTGAATGAAAACATATCTCCATCAGACATGTTTATGAAAATTGATGGTTGTACTTAACAATAAACTGCAAACAACCCAATGACAACCATCAGGTCAATGGATAGACAAATGGTGGCTCGGCTAGACAGTGGAATACTACTCAGCGATGAAATGGAATGGACTGTCAATGGATGTATCACCACCGATTAGTCTCTACAAGGTCATATTACTGAAGTCTTTGTTGCAACACGGCTCAGCCTCCCCCTCCGCCCAAACACCTCCTTCACACCAATACAGGGATTGTTCCAAGATCCCACTCAGACCTAAAGCAAACTCACAGATTCTTTATCAAAATGATTCTCTACAATTATAGATGTACATGTTTGTGTGAGTGTGTATATACATATAGTTACTATATAAGATAATATTCTTCATCAAATATATAATCTGTCAGAGAAGAGACCATATCCATTATGTTCACTGATAAATATGTAGGACATTGTCTGAAAAACAACTATTATTATACAATATTATTGTTAAATTTCCAGTCTTTGATTTTAAATAAGTTGAACTGTTTTCTGCATTCTAAAAAACAACCTGTATTTCTCTTTAGTGAGCTTATCAGTTTAGAGGTAAAATTTATGTACCAATAAAATAAACCTTTATTTCACATTTTTATTTTTATGATTTTTATGCACACTTCATTCTTATGCAGTTAAATTTAACAATCTTTCAGTATCCTGGGATTTGTGTTTTCTTTATAAAAGCCCAAATACATATTCAGAGGTAACTTAAAAAGAAAAACAATTCCATTTGTTACTTTTTATGTTTAAATCCATTTGAACCATCTAGAATTTATTTTAAAGCATGACATATAGATCAAGGCTTACGAGTTTTCCATATATTTTGTAAATACAATAAATACTTCTAAAATAAAGGGAAATGAGAGAGAGAGACAGAACAGAGGGAGGGAGAGGGAGAGAGTTGGAAAGAGATGGATGGAGGGAGGGAAGAAAGAAAAGCCAAGGGCAACTATCCTCCTGCCTCCTCGCTGGGACAACGAGTGCTGTATTTGAAGGTAAAAGAACAAGAGATTAGAATGACCAGTAATATTAAGGAGGACAAGAGACTCTAAGAGAAGGAAATAAAGCATCTTCCACAGTTGTATTTCCATATAATGAGCCTGACACCCAGAGAGACTGCGGGAGTGGTTCAGGTCACACAGAAAATTACTAGCTGAGCTGGAATGAATGACCATGGACTCCTGACTCATGGATCAGCCTTCCACGGGGCCGAAGGTGCTGCTTCCATCAGAGACTGATGCACTAGGTAGGGGTTGACCAGAAGAACCTCTAAGTATCTCACCAACTCTGAGAGCCTGAGACTCAAAAATACACTTTTTTAAATTTTGGCCGCTTTTATTGGTTTTTTATTTATTTATCTTCATCCATCTTTATTCTTTGACCTGGGTGGGCCTCCCATTACAGTGGCCTCTCTCCTTGCAGAGGAATGGCTCTGGGCACAGGCTCTCCAGAGCACTGGCTATAATTGGAAACACGGGTCCAGCTGCTCTGTGGGCAGATCTTCCCAGACCAGGGATCGAACCGGCGCCCCTTGCACTGCAAGGCAGACTCTTTACCCACTGGACCACCAGGGAAGCCCCAAAAATATACTTTTGAAGATCACCCTGTCCACAAAGGTTTCACCATCAAAGACAGGTGCTTTGAGTTGAATAAATTACAGATAGGTTTATTGAGGTGCTCAATAAATACTGAATTAATGAATGTGGATTGCCTTTCCCCATAACCATTATTCCATGAGCTTAATCACGTGCTATAACAACCTCAGAGTCTAGGAGAGTTGAGGAGTTGCCAAGGGCCGTTAGTCTCACAGAAGCTGGGGAGCAGGCCGACTTCACAGCTGGGACCCCTGAAGCTTCAGGCTGTCATTCAACCTGTAACATTGCTCAGATGGCCAAGGCGGCCAGCAGACAGGAGGGGCTGGAAAACGACATCTTCCACGTCCTTCATTCACTCGTCCCAACTTTTTAACATCTGCCACAGTTGTTCTATCTTCAAGGTAGACCTACGTTAGTGCTTTACATATAACTTTCCCCTGATTCTGAAAACAACCTCATGGGGGTGGTACTATTATTCCCAGTTTACATATGAAGAAACTAGGGTGTATTTATTCAGCGAATCCATGGTGAACAAGTACTATGTAAATGCCAGATTCCAAAACTAGATGTAAATTCAACATCCACCCCCAAACACACCCTCACACACACATCACACACCCCTTATTTATGTGCTTCTGGAAACCTAGGGGGGGACCTTTTATTCCTCTGCCTCTGGGTATGTGTTTGAGCACAACACATACACTATACAAGCCCCCAGGGGCTCCTTACGTTCCTGGTCATTCCTAAAAAGAGCACCTTGTTGGAATCTAGTTTTCTGTCCAGCCTGGCTCAGTTCTGAAACTCAGCAGGACTGCTCAGATTAGAGCAGAGGCCACAGACAGGACCAGGTACACTCATCCTCTGAAATGAGGGACAGCCAGAGAAGTGTTCTCACCTGGCTTCCCCCAAAGACTCCATTCTCTCTTTCCAGCCTACATCATCCTACATCTTGCTGCCCCAGGTTATATGGAGAAAATTAAATCACAGACTAAACATAAGGCTTGGGCACATTTTAGCTGTGTGGGTCACTTGTCCCACCCTGAAGGGTCTCTATCTCCATGTCAGACTCCGGG
Source organism: Tragulus kanchil (assembly GCA_022376925.1). Classification (NCBI taxonomy): domain Eukaryota; kingdom Metazoa; phylum Chordata; class Mammalia; order Artiodactyla; family Tragulidae; genus Tragulus; species Tragulus kanchil. Next base: position 15,403,965 of record JAIOJX010000030.1, on the reverse strand, counting down.
CAGCACAGGTAGGGGGCTCCAGAATGAACATCCTAAGAACAGCTCACTGCACTTAGGAACTAAGACTCATCACAGGATCCAGGGATCGAATGGACCAGGAACAGTGCATAAAAAGGACTAGGTTTCGATTCAGTCATAGTAGCTATCAGAAGCCGGAAAAATCAAGAAACCTCCAGAGAGGGGCGTGGCTCCAGGAACCTCTGATTAGAGCCTCCTTAGGCTTGTAAGAGGGTTTTCCTGGTGACTCAATGGTAAAGAATCCACCTGCCCATGCAGAAACACAGGTTCAATGCCTGGGTCAGGAAGATCCCCTGGAGGAGGGCATGGCAACCCAGCATTCTTGCCTGGGGAATCCCATGGACTGGGGAGCCTGGTGGGCTACAGTCTCTGGGGTCCCAAAAGAGTAGGACACGACTTATTGACTAAACGACAACAACACAGGCCTGTAAGATAATAAATGTAGACATAGTCTGTAAGATAATAAATTTGTAGTGTTTAAGCCACCAAATGTCTAGTAATTTGCTAAAGAAGCAACAGAAAATACAGCCATGAAGGCCCTCACAAGCCCCACCGCACACGAGCCTGTCAGTCCTCAAGCTCTGCTTTGACTGGCCATCTTGTCTGACCACCTGAGCTCCTACCAGTAACGCCCTCCTTTCTTCCATCATCCCCCCATTTCCGTCCAGAATCATCTAATAAAAGTTCTTTTTCCTATCAATGGCTCTGTCCTGAAAATGCAGTTCCTGATTCAGGTCCTCCAGAAAGGTTTTCTGGAAAATTCCGTTCAGCCCTCGTGGTTCTTTAGCTCAGGACCACGGGCACTGTCTTGGTGGGAAAGTTTCTGCTTGCTGTCTCTTTGTCATTTTGTCTGTCTGGGGAATTCACAGTGAGGGGCTACATTGGGTGGCATCCATAAACTCTGAATTTCTCCAAGATGAAGGACTATGATTCAGCGTCTCTTAGGGAGTAGGTCCTCTACCACAATGCCTTCCCTTCTCCTCGCAGGTGTGCATCTTCCCACAGGACTCAGACCAGCCCCTTTCAGTCTGGTCAGTCCCCAAGATGTGTCTCTCAAGGGCCCTGACTTTGAGGGGAAGGTTTCTCTTCTTAAGCTTACACTTTTATTCCCCCCCACTCCCACAGATAACATTTTGGAGAATTCAGACAAGAGGGTGCTGTGATCCAGGGTCTGCATTCGCCATCTCCCCAGTCTCTGAACCCGGGATCTGGGAGGAGGGCGAATTCTCCAAATGGCCACTCTGGACCTAGCCCTGGCCAGGCACCCAGCCTGCCATCCTATTAGCCCAGTTCGGAAAGTTCTTCTGTGCTTCTTCCATGATCTCATTTTTCTTCCACAGTCCTGGGAGGAAGGCAAGGGCCAGGACCAATCCTAAGCCATTGTCCCCTCAGACGTATCTCAGTCTCTCTCCGTTTCCTCATTCAGAGCTCTTTCTCAGATGTAACTAGCTAGGAGCAGAAAGCCTCTCACAAATCTGCGAAGCAACGCTAGTGTCTTGGAATCCCCAGCGGGCTCCTTGCTTTCCCATCATCCCCACAGAGAACACTTTGCTGGAGTCTGAGTTCCCATAGAGAACAGGCTCAGCTGTAGACTACATCAAGGAGCGAGGGGCAGGAGAGAGAACCAAGAACACTTGTCCTTGGAAGAGGAGGCACGGAAACGGTAGCTCTCCCCTCAAGCCTCCTTAAGAAAGCCACATTCCAGCCCCACATCAGTGCTACTGCCCTGGCTTCGTGTGACACAGGAGAAGCCTTTAACTGGGAAATTAGAATCAGGCTTACAGTTGTAGTTTGCAGAGCTGCTCGTCCAGCAGTGCCCCCAATGCCAACTGTGCATAAGCCCCTGTCCACCCCTGCCAGTTACAACACACAGACCCAGGGAGATGGACTGCAGAGCCCACCTCACTCACATCACAGGGTGCACCTAAGAGGCAGGAGTCTCTAGATGCACTTCTTCCCGGGAGCTGCTCAAGAAGAAGATGTGGTGCTTAGAGGCAAAGGTGAGTGGCTTGGCTTTGTGTGGAGGTCAGGCTCTTAGCACAGACAGAGGGCTGGGTTTGAATGGATCAGTGCTGGGTAAAGATTTTAGCCCTACTGTTAGCCCTACTGTTAGGGTTGACTGGGCTTCCCCAGTGGCTCAGCAGTAAATAATCTGCTGCAACGCCAGAGACACAGAAGACAGCAGGGTCCATCCCTGGGTCAGGAAGATCCCCTGGAGGAGGGAATGGCACCCCACTCCAGCAGTCTTGCCTGGAGAATCCCATGGACAGAGGAGCCTGGGGGGCTACCATCCACGGGGTCACAAGAGTCGGACACGACTGAACACACACTCACACACAAGGTTTGCCAGTGGGGACCAGGTGTCTGGAGGGACAGCCTCTCTGCTTTAAACTGGAAGGCCACTGCTGATGGCCAGGACCCAGCCTCAGATACATACGTATGAAGCCAGAGAGAAGGCCAGAGCATGTCTGCATACATCCTGACCCTTTCACTTCTGATCATCTGTAGTGTGATAGTTATTTCCTTTGAAATTTTTAAGCTTTTTTTTTTAAAAGAAATATCCCTCTGGTGAACTGAAATTCTAAAGAACAGCATAAAGCTGTGAAAATTTCAAACACACACACATACACCTACACACACCTACATACACACATTGGCCATAAAGAAGCACAGTGAGATGACAGACCAAGAAAAATGGAAGTTCACGGGCGTCACGTGGCAACAAGGATCACCATGACAATGACTGACTGCTGAGCCCCTAGTCGGTGCCTGTCCCTGTACCAAGTGGCTGGCGTGTTTAATTTCTGCATTAGCCCTAGTAGCTCACACTATTGCTATCTTCATTTTATAGCTGAGTAGACTGAGGCTAAGAGAGGGAAGTTATAGAGAGCAGCAGGCTTCTATTCCACAAGCATCAGATCAGAATCCAAGCAGGTCCGTAGCTTATGCTCCAACCACTAGGGTTGAGTGGGCAGAGCTGGGATGGCGGGGTGGGGACACTGCAGTGTCAGAGCAGCGTCCGCCGGTGGGTAGAACACTGGTGCCCTTCCAGTCACTGGCAGAGCAGCCGTCGAATCCAAGGCTGAGCTCTGTGCCCTCCTGGGTTCTTTCTGCTCATCTTTGCTGGCACACACCAGGGGTCCTCCGTAAAGGCAGCTAATTTACTGGCTCAAAACTCTGACTTTCCATTCATTTTATAATCATAACTGGAGAAATGTGAGTGGTGGAGGGTCCTTACTAGGGAGATGGCCCAGAAAGACTGTTGACAGAGAAGCTTTAAGGGGGCTCTCGGAGTCTCTGGGTCACGACGCAGATCCCCAGCTCACTCTACCCCAGGCCTGTCTGGATGACTGACAGAGATTCTCTCTCCACGTCCCTCCCCTCCTCCCCTGTCTTTTCCTATGCCTCCCTCTCACCTAGCTGGCCCTCCTTCTGCTCCTCCACTTGTTTTTGTCCCTTCCTGCCCTCTCTCTAAATGTCTGTTGCTGCACTGTCTCTCTTCATCTGCTCCTGTCCTCCTTCTCTCCTTATCCATGGCTTTCCATGTTTCTCTTCTATGACTCCATTTCTCAATGGCTCCCATATTCCCATTATTTCCTCTCTCTCTGTCGCTCCTTCGGTCTATCCCTGACCACCGACTTGCCTCTCCCTGTCTCTTTTCTGCCTCTAGCCTTGTTTCACAATCAATGGTTGGCTCTCTCAGTCTCTCCATCTCTGTCTCTTGTTTCCTTTCCACACGAGGTCCCAGCCCTGAGATCATGGCAAACAGGAGCCATTCTTCTGAATTCACCCTCTTGGGCTTCTCCTCTCTTGGTGAGCTGCAGATCCTGCTCTATGGGCCCTTCCTTGTGCTTTACCTTCTCGCCTTCATGGGAAACACAGTCATCATCATCATGATCCTCGCCGACACTCACCTCCACACGCCCATGTACTTCTTCCTGGGCAACTTCTCCCTGCTGGAGATCTTGGTGACCATGACGACCGTGCCCAGGATGCTCTCCGATCTGCTGGCTCCCCACAAGGTCATCTCCTTCACTGGCTGTATGGTCCAGTTCTACTTTTACTTCTCCCTGGGCTCCACCTCCTTCCTCGTCCTGGCCGACATGGCCCTGGACCGCTTTGTGGCCATCTGCCACCCACTGCGCTACAGCACTTTGATGAGCAGGGCTGTGTGTGCCCGGCTGGCGGGGGCTGCCTGGGCAGCTCCTTTCCTGGCCATGGTACCCACTGTCCTCTCCCGAGCTCAGCTCAGCTATTGCCATGGCAACGTCATCAACCACTTCTTCTGCGATAATGCACCTCTGCTGCGGCTGTCCTGCTCAGACACCCGGCTGCTGGAACTCTGGGACTTTGTGATGGCCTTGGCCTTTGTCCTCAGCTCCTTCCTGGTGACCCTCGTGTCCTACGGCTACATCGTGAGCACCGTGCTGCGCATGCCTTCCACCCGCGGCCGCCGGAAGGCCTTCTCCACGTGTGGCTCTCACCTCACCCTGGTCTTCATCGGCTATAGCAGCACCGTCTTCCTCTATGTCCGGCCTGGCAAAGCACACTCTGTGGAGGTCAACAAGTCTGTTGCCCTGGTGACGTCCGTCCTCACCCCCTTCCTCAACCCCTTTATCCTCACCCTCCGCAATGAGAAGGTCAAGGCCGTGCTACGAGGCCAGATGCAGAGGCTGAAAGCCCTCCTCCAGGCACTGTGAGACACCGAGGGACCCGGCCCGGCTCAGCCCGGTGGTTCTGTGATGAACCAGCAGCCCGGGTGCGATGAGCCCTGTTGAGCTTCCCTGGGTTCTTCCTTCTGTGCCCGTGAGTGGCAGCCACAGTGAGTCCTCGGTGGCACCCAGGCTAGCTTGAAGCTCTCACAGGCCACAAGGCATTTGCCCTCTTGTCCACTGGTAGTGACAGGCACTTAGAAAGTGGCCTGGTGTCTGGGAACCAGGAGAAGGGCTTTTAATAATGGGAAGTTCATGAGCTTGCCATTCAAAGAAGGGCTGCCAGGAAGTTTTCTTTGATCAAGAAATATTACCCAACCCCCAGCCCCAAAGTGTGTGTGTGTGTGTGTGTGTGTGTGTGTGTGTCTGCAGGCTCGTGCATGGGTGCACACGCATGTGCTCCATTGCTGAGTATGTGTACCATGAGTGCTTGGCCTACATGGGATTAAGCTGGGAAGCAAAAATTTACCAAAATCATTGTCATTCACTGTGTACAGAATTCATTACACAATCATTCATCTCTTCATTCATTCCATCAGCACTGAGTAGACTCTGTACGTCAGGGGCAGGGTAAAAGGGCAATAAGATATCAGTAACTTCCAAAGCTTTCAGCTCCAAGAAGGGAAAGAATGATAAAGAGCTGTTTACAGGGACATCCCTGGCCGTCCCGTGATTAAGACTCTGCTTCCAGTGCAGAAGGTACAGGTTTGCTTCCTGGTCAGGGAATGAAGATCCTACATGCCATGTGGTGCAGCCAAAATTTTAAAACAAAATTAAAAAGCTGGATTGGCCTTGGCCTTTGTCCTCAGCTCCTTCCTGGTGACCCTCGTGTCCCACGGCTACATCGTGAGCACCGTGCTGCGCATGCCTTCCACCGCGGCCGGAAGGCCTTCTCCACGTGTGGCTCTCACCTCACCCTGGTCTTCATCGGCTATAGCAGCACCGTCTTCCTCTATGTCCGGCCTGGCAAAGCACACTCTGTGGAGGTCAACAAGTCTGTTGCCCTGGTGACGTCCGTCCTCACCCCCTTCCTCAACCCCTTTATCCTCACCCTCCGCAATGAGAAGGTCAAGGCCGTGCTACGAGGCCAGATGCAGAGGCTGAAAGCCCTCCTCCAGGCACTGTGAGACACCGAGGGACCCGGCCCGGCTCAGCCCGGTGGTTCTGTGATGAACCAGCAGCCCGGGTGCGATGAGCCCTGTTGAGCTTCCCTGGGTTCTTCCTTCTGTGCCCGTGAGTGGCAGCCACAGTGAGTCCTCGGTGGCACCCAGGCTAGCTTGAAGCTCTCACAGGCCACAAGGCATTTGCCCTCTTGTCCACTGGTAGTGACAGGCACTTAGAAAGTGGCCTGGTGTCTGGGAACCAGGAGAAGGGCTTTTAATAATGGGAAGTTCATGAGCTTGCCATTCAAAGAAGGGCTGCCAGGAAGTTTTCTTTGATCAAGAAATATTACCCAACCCCCAGCCCCAAAGTGTGTGTGTGTGTGTGTGTGTGTGTGTGTGTGTCTGCAGGCTCGTGCATGGGTGCACACGCATGTGCTCCATTGCTGAGTATGTGTACCATGAGTGCTTGGCCTACATGGGATTAAGCTGGGAAGCAAAAATTTACCAAAATCATTGTCATTCACTGTGTACAGAATTCATTACACAATCATTCATCTCTTCATTCATTCCATCAGCACTGAGTAGACTCTGTACGTCAGGGGCAGGGTAAAAGGGCAATAAGATATCAGTAACTTCCAAAGCTTTCAGCTCCAAGAAGGGAAAGAATGATAAAGAGCTGTTTACAGGGACATCCCTGGCCGTCCCGTGATTAAGACTCTGCTTCCAGTGCAGAAGGTACAGGTTTGCTTCCTGGTCAGGGAATGAAGATCCTACATGCCATGTGGTGCAGCCAAAAATTTTAAAAACAAAATTAAAAAGCTGGCTTCAGCAGCAGGTGGAGTGCAATGACGGGTCCACAGAAGATACTATGGGAGCAGAGAAGAGGAGCACTGAGGCCAGCCTGTGGGCTGGGGGACAGTTTTCCAATAAGGTGACACCCAAGGAACACTTTAAACATAAGACAGACGTGTGTGGACACAACTCATCAGCTACCCTTGTGCAGAAAAGGGTAATTTTTTTTTTAAATAAAAATAGATAAATCTTCACTGGTATAGGAAATAAGAGCAAATCTTTCAGGAATTACATGGATTCTAGGGAGGAAATGTTAACAGGGATTTTTAGAAAGATAAAAATAAATCACTGTACTGTACAAGTAGAACACTCACCTGCCTGAAGGAAGGAGACTGTGATGAACCTTGTAAATTCCTTTGCCCATCTTCCACAGGCGCACACACATACACACGTGTGTGTAAAGTTCCTGAAAGCCCGTTTGGTTCCATATTCCCTCAGGAATGAAACATCAGCTCCCACCGAGCTTCCCTCCCACAACTTGTGTGTGAAAGTTTCGAAATCCTTCAGGTACATTCTCCTCAGAATCACGATGTTCTCTTAGCTTTTGTCTACCTGGGATTTTCTGAAACAGCCTCAGTGTACAATATTCTGCCAAATTATTTCTATAAAACCATTTAAATTTATCAAACTCCACTTCCCAGTAAGTACCATTAAGTTCACGCATCAAGAGAGTACACCTAGCCCACTTACAAGATGAGAACAAACACTACTGATTTACCACAAATGACGAGCTTAGGTCCGCTTGGGGTGCTGGAAATTTAAGCTGGGAAGCAAAAATTTACCAAAATCATTGTCATTCACTGTGTACAGAATTCATTACACAATCATTCATCTCTTCATTCATTCCATCAGCACTGAGTAGACTCTGTACGTCAGGGGCAGGGTAAAAGGGCAATAAGATATCAGTAACTTCCAAAGCTTTCAGCTCCAAGAAGGGAAAGAATGATAAAGAGCTGTTTACAGGGACATCCCTGGCCGTCCCGTGATTAAGACTCTGCTTCCAGTGCAGAAGGTACAGGTTTGCTTCCTGGTCAGGGAATGAAGATCCTACATGCCATGTGGTGCAGCCAAAAATTTTAAAAACAAAATTAAAAAGCTGGCTTCAGCAGCAGGTGGAGTGCAATGACGGGTCCACAGAAGATACTATGGGAGCAGAGAAGAGGAGCACTGAGGCCAGCCTGTGGGCTGGGGGACAGTTTTCCAATAAGGTGACACCCAAGGAACACTTTAAACATAAGACAGACGTGTGTGGACACAACTCATCAGCTACCCTTGTGCAGAAAAGGGTAATTTTTTTTTTAAATAAAAATAGATAAATCTTCACTGGTATAGGAAATAAGAGCAAATCTTTCAGGAATTACATGGATTCTAGGGAGGAAATGTTAACAGGGATTTTTAGAAAGATAAAAATAAATCACTGTACTGTACAAGTAGAACACTCACCTGCCTGAAGGAAGGAGACTGTGATGAACCTTGTAAATTCCTTTGCCCATCTTCCACAGGCGCACACACATACACACGTGTGTGTAAAGTTCCTGAAAGCCCGTTTGGTTCCATATTCCCTCAGGAATGAAACATCAGCTCCCACCGAGCTTCCCTCCCACAACTTGTGTGTGAAAGTTTCGAAATCCTTCAGGTACATTCTCCTCAGAATCACGATGTTCTCTTAGCTTTTGTCTACCTGGGATTTTCTGAAACAGCCTCAGTGTACAATATTCTGCCAAATTATTTCTATAAAACCATTTAAATTTATCAAACTCCACTTCCCAGTAAGTACCATTAAGTTCACGCATCAAGAGAGTACACCTAGCCCACTTACAAGATGAGAACAAACACTACTGATTTACCACAAATGACGAGCTTAGGTCCGCTGTGTGGAGTGAATGAGGCTGGGACTCTGGGCTCCTCTGGTGGGCACACGGCCTCTAGCTTTGGAGCCATGACTCCCTCAGTGGTCCATGGGTGCCACCCCAGGCTACCCCCTTCCTAACTGGGGTGCCCCTTTCTCTGACTTTCTTCATTTCTGTCTTGCTGAGGTGCCCATCACCCAAATCAGAGTGTCTCTTCAGGTACCTAGTTTCATCTTCTGGTGGAAAATCTCTAGTCTCCTCCGATTACATGTCAGAGCAATGACTCTGCTGTTTGCAACTGCTTTATGAATAACTGCTTTATTTTTTCTAATTATCTTCTTCTTACAACCCTGAGAGTAAATATTTACAGCATAAATAAAAGGATGATGAATAAATCAAAGATAACTCTACTGATAATTTGTTACTGTATATTTTCACACTTTACCAACTCTTTTTACACATTTTTTCCACTTTGTTTTACTCTCACAGTAATTCAATGAAGAAAAATCCACTGATTACTCACCACCAGGAATATACTCCATTCGCTGGCTGTTAAAGATCAAAGAAATGTTGATTCTAACTCCAAAGGGTTCTTCACCTGTAAGACAGAGGAAGAAGTACAATTAATTCTACTATATTTTAACAAAGGGTTTTCCTACTCATAATAAGTGCCACAAGAGTCGAGAAGGGAAATACCCATTCTTGGGCTGCAGCTGAGCAGTGCTTTCTTTGCCAAAAAAAAAAAAAAAACATGATTTTTTTTTTTAATACTTATTTATTTGGCTGTGAGGGGTCTTAGCTGTAGGACCAGGGATCTTCATTGCGTAGTGTAGGCTCTTTCGTTGTGGTGCATGAACTTTCTAGTTGTGTCGTGCTGGGACAGGCTTCAGTACTGAGGCTCATGAGTTTAGTTGGTCCATGACGTGTAGGATCTTAGTTCCCCAACCAGGGATGGAACCCAAGTCCCCTGCACTGCAAGGTAGATTCTTAACCACTGTATCTTCAAGGAAGTCACAAGGGCAGAGTTTATCACCCACTGATAGATAACTGAGCCATGGAGAAGAGAAAAAATGAGTTGGACAATGCAATAGCAGAACTGGTAGTATCTGGTACTTCAGACAGCAGAATCTGGTCCTTCAAACTTCTTTTCCACCTCTCTATCCACAGAAATTCTCCTGCCCACATCAAAATTGATCTCATTTTAAAATTGGAATCTCCAGGATCTGAAGCCACTAGTATAGACTCCGCTAGCCCCTTATTTAATGTGTATTCATCAAGTGGCCATCAAATTGACAGACGTGAAATGGCAATTAGTCTAGTAACTCCCTCACAGCAGTAACTGTATGTTTACATTCCTCACTCGAAAGGAACACATAGAGTTAGAAAATACCTACAGACTCAGTGTCCCTTCTAAAACTTTGTTTTATTTATCACATTAGTATCCACAAATACTTGAAAGAAAGCAAATAACACACGTGTAAGAAATACTTTTGTGCAGTCACTTGCAGTGTTAACTGCAATCATAGTTCCTTTGTGCTACCATTTTTTCCCAGAAAATGGGAACAACTGATCTCACAGTAATTCAATGAAGAAAAATCCACTGATTACTCACCACCAGGAATATACTCCATTCGCTGGCTGTTAAAGATCAAAGAAATGTTGATTCTAACTCCAAAGGGTTCTTCACCTGTAAGACAGAGGAAGAAGTACAATTAATTCTACTATATTTTAACAAAGGGTTTTCCTACTCATAATAAGTGCCACAAGAGTCGAGAAGGGAAATACCCATTCTTGGGCTGCAGCTGAGCAGTGCTTTCTTTGCCAAAAAAAAAAAAAAAACATGATTTTTTTTTTTAATACTTATTTATTTGGCTGTGAGGGGTCTTAGCTGTAGGACCAGGGATCTTCATTGCGTAGTGTAGGCTCTTTCGTTGTGGTGCATGAACTTTCTAGTTGTGTCGTGCTGGGACAGGCTTCAGTACTGAGGCTCATGAGTTTAGTTGGTCCATGACGTGTAGGATCTTAGTTCCCCAACCAGGGATGGAACCCAAGTCCCCTGCACTGCAAGGTAGATTCTTAACCACTGTATCTTCAAGGAAGTCACAAGGGCAGAGTTTATCACCCACTGATAGATAACTGAGCCATGGAGAAGAGAAAAAATGAGTTGGACAATGCAATAGCAGAACTGGTAGTATCTGGTACTTCAGACAGCAGAATCTGGTCCTTCAAACTTCTTTTCCACCTCTCTATCCACAGAAATTCTCCTGCCCACATCAAAATTGATCTCATTTTAAAATTGGAATCTCCAGGATCTGAAGCCACTAGTATAGACTCCGCTAGCCCCTTATTTAATGTGTATTCATCAAGTGGCCATCAAATTGACAGACGTGAAATGGCAATTAGTCTAGTAACTCCCTCACAGCAGTAACTGTATGTTTACATTCCTCACTCGAAAGGAACACATAGAGTTAGAAAATACCTACAGACTCAGTGTCCCTTCTAAAACTTTGTTTTATTTATCACATTAGTATCCACAAATACTTGAAAGAAAGCAAATAACACACGTGTAAGAAATACTTTTGTGCAGTCACTTGCAGTGTTAACTGCATAGTGGATTCATAGTTCCTTTGTGCTACCATTTTTTCCCAGAAAATGGGAACAACTGATCTGATAGTCTATATAAAATCACTTGACTTAAGGTCATTTATCTGAAGGCAAAAGCCTTCCCATTCCACAGAAGTAGCTTACACTGGAACATAAGCGCCAGCAGATAAGATGAGATTGTTTGCAACACTCAGAGCTAATACACATACATATATATGCAAATGCAAAAACAAAGATTCCTAGAATATATACATGTGCATGTAATATGTCTGTATATATATTATTCTACATGATATATATATATATATATATATATATACACACACATATATATATACCCACACACATATACACACTAGGAATCTTTATTTGCATTTTACATTTAGGTCTATAAGTCATTTTGAGTTCATTTTGTGAAAGACGTAAGGTCAATGTCTAAATTCTTTTCTGTCTCTTCATATGATGATAATTTTTAAAAATTTATATGGAAGTATAGTTGCTTATCGCAACATGATTCAATTATATGTATACAGGTATCCATTCTTTTTCAAACTATTTTCCCAAGTAGGTTATCACAGAATACTGAGCAGAAGTCCCCTGTGCTATGCCGTAGTAGGTCCTTGTTGGTATCTATTTTAAATAAAGGAGTGTGTACATGTCAATTCCAAACTCCCTAACTGTCCCTCCCCACCCAGAACTGATTTAAACATAGGTAGAATCAGGGCTTCCCTGGTGGTCCAGTGGGTAAGGACACCGCCTTGCAGTGCAAGGGGCGCCAGTTCGATCCCTGGCCTGGGAAGATCCCATGTGCCGCTGAGTGGCTGGACCCATGTGTCCAACTACTGATGCCCTGCAGTGCTCTGCGATGAGAGAGGCCACTGCTATGGGAGGCCCACACAGGCCAAATAACAAAGATAAATAAATGAAAGATCAATAGAAGTGGCCATGAAAAAAAAAAGGTAAGAAAAAAAATTAAATAAATAAATGAATATAAGTAGAATCAATGGCAGGATTTTCTGACTCTAAAATGCCTCCCTCTAGCTTTCCTTCATTTGTCCAACACTCCAGAAGTAGTGTCCTAGTAGGCAACCATTAAAAATACAAGGTTCTGAAAAGCTAGCACAAGATCACAAGTGTAATCTCAGCAAGAAATAAAAGTAGATTTATTCCTTCCAGCTGAGGGAACTAGGGAGAAAGAAATAAAGGATATGGAAGTTTTGAAGAAGAAGATAAAGGAGTCAAGTCATTTTCATATAAAGGTCAGGCCTGCGTCCCAAATTGACCAGTCATACCATGAGGCCCTGCTTATATGGGATTTTAGGAGTCAGGTGAGGTGCGAAACTTTCTAAGGCCAAGCTGGACATTTTCAGCGCTGCCTATGGAGCACCATGTTTTTATCAGTCTAGTGCCACCAATTCCTACAGCTTTAGGCTTCCTGATGTAAATAGGGTCCTTGCGACCATGCCTGATGGATACGGAAGCAAAGTGATGGCGACCCCAAGGCCTGCTGGTGAATCTTTAACCGCGGCTCCTCCAGGTGCGGCACTTGCTGACTCCTAGCTTCCGCCCATCTCCGTGCCGTCAGTTTCACATCCATCATGTCTAATTTCAAGCTGCCAACACGACATCACTGAGCCTTGAGACGGGAAGAGGTGTCCACCATTACACGGCTATTTCTACGCTACTGATACAAGTAACTCAAACAACTTCAGTCGGATAGCCTGAAGCAAAAAGTAGTAAATTAATTAGGACTTTCGAGTTTTGATTACCTTTGTCTTTAACATAATCTATTTGATTATACCTGTCTATTATTTAATTTTTAATAAAGACTATGCTTAATTCTTGAAATTTTAACTATCAGTTTTTAAGAAGGCTCCAGACCATCTGCCTAGACATCTGCCTAGCATTTTCCCTTAGACCTTGTTCTCTACTCAGCCCAGCATCTTTGTCATTCTCCTTCCCTGGAGTGTGACAAACGTCAAGTCCTATGGAAGGAACCGTCATGGAACTGTTGTTTAGTAGGAACTTCCCTGGTAGCTCAGCTGGTAAAGAATCCGCCTGGAATGCAGGAGACCCCGTTTTGACTCCTATGTCGGGAAGATTCTCTGGAGAAGGGCCAGGCTAGCCACTCCAGTATTCTCGGATTCCCTGGTGGCTCAGATGGTAAAGAATCAGCCTACAATGCAGGAGACCTGGGTTTGATCCCTGGGTTGGGAAGATCCCTTGGAGTAGGGAACAGCTCCCCACCCCTGTATTCTTGCCTGGAGAATTCCATGGACAGAGGAGCCTGGCAGGTTACACTCCATGGGGTCACAAAGTGCTGGACTCGACTGAGTGGCTTTCACTTTCACAGAACTATCCTTAAACTCTTTCTGAACTTACTTAGGTTTTTTTCAAAATTGAAGGCAATAAAATTCCAGCACTGAAGGTAAACAGGCCCTTTGTGAATATGGTAGAACTGCCCTAGCATGCAAAGCTTTCCAGAGCAATGCCCTCTGTACCTGCTACAAAGCTTGTTGTCTCGTGATTTCTGTCAGAGGACATGCGCAACTCCCTCAAAGAGACCTGGATCGGATTAGTGAAAAGAGACCCATGGCCACTCTCCAGGGATCATTCATTAATTCCATCTCTCTGGACCCAGCACTGCCTGCACAATGTGCCGTCCTTACGTCTATGTTACTTTCTACATTAAGCTGCCTCTCTCCGGAATTCACCTTTTCCCTTTTTGGCACGTGTGAAAGTTCAACACGAATGATGCCACGTTTGAGAAGATTCCATCTAAAAAAACTCCTTGCTGTATTCCCAGCCTGCTTTGCATATTCTAGTATTAACAGCAGCACTTCTCAAATATTACTGTGCCTGGGAATCACCCAGGGGTCTTGTTCAAAATGCAGATTTGGATTCAGGAGGTCTGGGGCGGGATCTGGAGTCTGCATTTCCAAAAACCTCCCAGGAGATCCCAACATGGTTTACAAGGACCGTGATTTGAGGAGCAAGGGACCACCGGCCGGGCTGTTAAGAATGTCATGCCTGTGGAACACTGGCTCCGACGGGGCAATGACTGTGGTGGAGCAACGCACCTCACACCCTCCCGAGGCCGAGCAGCCAGAGGCCCTATTCCTACAGGGATACCGCGACAAATGGGCCAAAGGCTGCTGTAGGCTGACGGGTAATTTCTGTACTCCTTTTTTGTTACTGATTATTTTATTAAATTAGTTTTTAATGGAGTACAGTTGCTTTAAATTTTGTATTAGTTTCTGCTGTACAACAAAATAAGTCAGCTATACATATACATATATCCCCTATTTTTGGATTTCCTTTCCATTTAGGTCTCCACAGAGCACTGAGTAGAGTTCCGAGCCATCACAACAGGTTCTCATTAGGCATCTACTTTACAGCTAGGATCAATAGTGCATGTCTGTCCATCCCTGTCTCCCTGGTCCTCCCCACTCTGAGGTCCACACGTTTGTTCTCTATGTCTGTGTCTCTTATCTGAGAAACAGAAATAGAGACACAGATGTATTTTTTAATTTTTTTTAACTTTTGTTTTACTTTTAACTTTTACAGAGTTTTGTTGTTTACAGATATGCATGTTCCCAGATTAGTCATATGTATATCCCCCCTTCCCACCCCTCCATCACACAGCACCCCTGAAGGATCTCCTTTTCTCACAGAGCAGTGATTACAGCTATTTTCTTCACTTATGATAGTACAGGCCTTTTCATGCTACTTCCTTTATGCCTCCCACCCTCTGTTCCTTCCCCACAATGTCCATATGTGCACGTTTCTGTCGCTTCACTGCGTGCGCCATCATCACCATCCTACTAGATTCCATAGATATGTGTTAGTATACTGTATTTGTCCTTCTCTTTCTGACTGACTTCACTTTTTACGATAGGTTCTAGAGCCAGCCACCTCATTAGGGCTGATTCTTCTGCATTTCTCTTTACAGCTTATTTTTCAATTTTTAGAGGGAATGTGCAGAGATGTAATCGCAGGAAAGAGTCTCTCAGGAGGAAAATCTGAGTGGATTTGTGTGCTGATTATTTCAGAAGCAGAAAAGCTGAAGGAAAGTGTGTGCGTATCAGACGGAGATAATTGCCTCCCATTTAATTTTTCATTTTTTTTTTCACAAAGTTTGCAAGGAGGGTAGGTAATTAGTCCCTTGAGACTTAAAGGAGAGAAAGTTTTCAAAATGAAAAAAAAAAAAGTGTTTTCCCAGCTGACATTTACTGCAGAATTAAAAGTATCTGCCCACTCTTTTGGAGAGGCCCACAGATGGGAACACATCTGTGGTAGCTATTTAAAAAAAAAGTTTACCTAGAGACGAAGCTTCCTGGTAATAACAGGAGACAGAGGCCCCCAGGCCACACACTCTGGGGCACTTGTTCCTCCACCACCTCCTTTCTTCACAGCCTTGGGTTTGAGGGGTGGCCCCTCTGCGCCTCTCTAGACACTGACTAGAGCTAGCTCCAGACGTCAGGGGAAGCCTGCAGCTACTCTTTGTCCTGTTCTGCAAATCCCAGCTCAGTCCAGAGTCAGTCTGGTATAAGAAATCAGATGCCAGAGCTATTCCCATTGGCACCGTCTTTCCATGACTTCCTACACCATTCCCAAAGAATGGCTTCCTTCATCCGCCCTCCGGTGCATTACCCACAACACCTGTCCCGTTCCACGTCCTCCTCCTCTGCCCTCTACCAGCTCTATCGTCCATGCAGGGCTGCCGGCACTCTCCCAGCCAGGTGGCTTCCGGGAACCCCAGCCTCAGAGAGCCGTTCCTCAGGTCACGCATCTGCCATTCTGTGGGAGAAGAGGAGAGATAGCCCTTGACAAGGGGAAGGAGCAAGTTTGGGGACAGTGATTCAGCCTTTGCCCCCTCTTCCCTGAGAACAGAGGAAGAGTTAAAACTTTTATTTAAAGGAAAGGGCATGCCCTTCTTTCTAGGCATGGGGCCCTCATGACCTTACTGTGTAAGGAGAATGGGAAAGTTGCCCTGTAGTGTTAGTATACTGTATTTGTCCTTCTCTTTCTGACTGACTTCACTTTTTACGATAGGTTCTAGAGCCAGCCACCTCATTAGGGCTGATTCTTCTGCATTTCTCTTTACAGCTTATTTTTCAATTTTAGAGGGAATGTGCAGAGATGTAATCGCAGGAAAGAGTCTCTCAGGAGGAAAATCTGAGTGGATTTGTGTGCTGATTATTTCAGAAGCAGAAAAGCTGAAGGAAAGTGTGTGCGTATCAGACGGAGATAATTGCCTCCCATTTAATTTTTCATTTTTTTTTTCACAAAGTTTGCAAGGAGGGTAGGTAATTAGTCCCTTGAGACTTAAAGGAGAGAAAGTTTTCAAAATGAAAAAAAAAAAAGTGTTTTCCCAGCTGACATTTACTGCAGAATTAAAAGTATCTGCCCACTCTTTTGGAGAGGCCCACAGATGGGAACACATCTGTGGTAGCTATTTAAAAAAAAAGTTTACCTAGAGACGAAGCTTCCTGGTAATAACAGGAGACAGAGGCCCCCAGGCCACACACTCTGGGGCACTTGTTCCTCCACCACCTCCTTTCTTCACAGCCTTGGGTTTGAGGGGTGGCCCCTCTGCGCCTCTCTAGACACTGACTAGAGCTAGCTCCAGACGTCAGGGGAAGCCTGCAGCTACTCTTTGTCCTGTTCTGCAAATCCCAGCTCAGTCCAGAGTCAGTCTGGTATAAGAAATCAGATGCCAGAGCTATTCCCATTGGCACCGTCTTTCCATGACTTCCTACACCATTCCCAAAGAATGGCTTCCTTCATCCGCCCTCCGGTGCATTACCCACAACACCTGTCCCGTTCCACGTCCTCCTCCTCTGCCCTCTACCAGCTCTATCGTCCATGCAGGGCTGCCGGCACTCTCCCAGCCAGGTGGCTTCCGGGAACCCCAGCCTCAGAGAGCCGTTCCTCAGGTCACGCATCTGCCATTCTGTGGGAGAAGAGGAGAGATAGCCCTTGACAAGGGGAAGGAGCAAGTTTGGGGACAGTGATTCAGCCTTTGCCCCCTCTTCCCTGAGAACAGAGGAAGAGTTAAAACTTTTATTTAAAGGAAAGGGCATGCCCTTCTTTCTAGGCATGGGGCCCTCATGACCTTACTGTGTAAGGAGAATGGGAAAGTTGCCCTGAGTTTTCTGTTTAAAAGTAAGAGGTCTTGGGTCAGGAGGGAGCAGTGGGCAGCCAGGGAGTGGTGCTTCTGCCCCAGAAGCTGTCCTAGATGGGCCTTTCACAGGGGCCCCTGTGAGAGACACACAGTGTATTTGTTGTTGTTTTGAGGATGCCAGTCCGCTCTGCTCTTTTCTAAGAAATCTGCCACTTTCAGAACCCCAGCCCCGACTCTGAAGCCAGTTCCTGAGAAAGGAACACACCCAAAAGAGACCGCACACAAAGAAACGTAAAGGAATGAGACCCAAACCATAGAGCACGACCAGGGAGGAGCAATTTTAATAATAACACGTTTCATAGTAACAGCTACATTACACTGTTCTTACTATTAACACATACCAGACCCTGTGCTAAGAGCTTGATTTGGGTTATCTCTGTTATTCATAGACATTGTCACACTGTTTGCACCCCTAGCCATCTTGAAATCATCGTTTCCTTAAGTAGTGCAGGCTCACAGACACCTGCCTTAGAGACCTACACTTGATGCGTGCTCGCAAGCTCCCTGCAGAGTGAACAAGGACTGCAGTGGAGGTGAGGGAGAAGGAGAGACCAGGAAGAAAGAGACGGAGAAACTCCAGCCTAGGCACCTGGGTGCCCCCTGCAGTGGGTGGTCCTCCTTCCCTGCTCTCACCTGCAGGTGGCTGGGCATCTGGGGAGGATCCTTTGGGACATATCCTCCATGACTTTTTGGACCTTTTCATTCCGGAAGGTGAAGATGAAGGGGTTCAGGAAGGGGGTCACCACCGCGGTCATCAGGGCCACCACCTTGTTGGGCTGTGTGGAGTGGCCCTTGCCTGGCCTCACGTAGATGAAGATGGCGCTGCCGTAGCCCAGGACCACCACCGTGAGGTGGGAGGCGCAGGTGGAAAAGGTCTTCTGGCGCCCGGAGGAGGAGGGGATGCGCAGCACCGCGGCCACAACCAGGACGTAGGAGGCCAGGATGAGCAGCAGCGTGGCCAGCACGAAGAGCAAGGACAGGAAGAAGTCCATGAGCTCGATGTGCTGGGTGTCGGAGCAGGACAGCTGGAGCAGCGGGCCAGAGTCACAGAAGTAGTGGTCGATGACGTTGGGGCCGCAGAACCAGAGCTGGGTTTTCTGCAGGGTCGGGGAGATGATGGAGAGGAACCCGAGCAGCCAGCAGACGACCACCAACCTCACACAGACCGGCCTGCTCATGATGGTCGGGTAGTGCAGAGGGCGGCAGATGGCCACGTAGCGATCGAAGGCCATGACTGTGAGGAGCAGGAAGTTGGAGCAGCCCAGGGAGAAGTAAAAGAATGACTGGGTCAGGCATTCGGCTAGGGACATGGTCCTGTGAGTGGACAGCAGGTCAGCCAGCATCCTGGGCACCACAGTGGAGGTGAGCAGCACCTCCACGAGGGAGAAGTTGCAGAGGAAGAAGTACATGGGTGAGTGGAGGCGGGCGTCCAAGCATGTGAAAGTGACAATGGTCAGGTTCCCCAGGACCGTCAGCACATATATCAATAGGATGAAGGCAAACAGGAGGGTCTGGAGCTCGTGCAGATGAGAAAAACCCAGGAGAACAAACTCCCTGACGGCGCTGAAGTTACTCATGGCACTTGATGCCCGTCCTCTGGACCACCTGTGAGACGCCAAGAGTCTTGTGAGAAATGGCCACCAGCCTCTCCCTTGACCTCGCTCCCTGAGGGCTGGCCTGGCTTCCCACACTGACCTTTGATGGCGGTTTAGTTGTTAAGTCGTGTCTGACTCTTGTGACCCCATGGACTGTAGTCCACAGGGCTCCTCTGTCCATGAGATTTTCCAGGCAAGAATACTGGAATGGGTTGCTATTTACTTCTTTAGGGGAACCTCCAGACCCAGCGATCAAACCCAGGTGTCCTGTGCTATAGGCAATCTCTTGCACTGCAGGCGGATTCTTTACCACCTTAGCCACCAGGGAAGCCCGTACGCATAGTTAAATTCAATGCCCAGAAGACACATTCCCAAGGGCAGAAGTTCCCAAGGGCCAAGGAACTGACTGGCTCTGCTGGACCAATTTAGGAACTGGCCACCTCCACATCACCATTCAGTATTCTAGCCTGGAAAATCCTACGGACAGAGGAGCCTGGCAAGCAGAGTTGGACTTGACGTAGTGACTAAGCATGCACACCACCATCACCCCCACACACTTACTCCTTGGTCTCCTACTCTGTCATTATTTCATTCAACACATTTGCTAAGTTCCATCTCTGTGCAAGACATTGGCTGGGTCTGGTAAACCCTTCCTCACTGCTGAAGGTAATGGCTGTTTAATCATAACACTTGTATTAGCAGAGTTCTTTCCAAGTCTCAAGATCTGGTATCTTATACAGGACTTCTTTTCATCCCTGGTGCTCAGTCTCATCATCCTTGCCTTTCTTTGTGGCATTTCAGGCTATGAATCATGTATTTTTTAAATAGCTTCCACCCTTGACTGGAGACCCTCTAGTCTTAATTCTCTGACACTTCTGACTTTTCTTTGGCTGGATCCTACTCTGGCTCCTTGTCTTTCTGCTGTTTTATAAATATGAATGCCCCTACATCTCTCTTTCCTTCCTTCTTTTGTCTCTCTAGTCTTTCCTTCAGAAAACATACCTTCTCCCTTAAGCAGAGCAATCTTGAAAATGCAAAGGAATCTCCAATCTGCCTTTATGTTGTAAGTCCACATCTCACATCACCACATACTCAACATGTTTGAAATACACACACAATCTTCTCCTGCTCCCAAGTCAATTTCACGCCCCGCCACCAAGTCCCCAGTCACCCAGTCTTGAAACCTGGTAGGTATTTTTAAGTTTTCTTTCTCTCTTCTCAACCATTTGAATTGCCATCCTTTGAAACAGTTTTTTTCTCATCCTGTCCCCTTCTAGTTTCATAGCCGCCAACCAGATTCAAGGATTCGAATCTTCTTAACCATAACAACAACATTTTAATGGCTTTCATATTTGTACATATCTGTATATGCCCCTTCATATTTTATTTGACTAAGGGCCTCAGAGGAACCGGGGACTTTGGCTTTTTGCACCAGAAGCCCGTACGCATAGTTAAATTCAATGCCCAGAAGACACATTCCCAAGGGCAGAAGTTCCCAAGGGCCAAGGAACTGACTGGCTCTGCTGGACCAATTTAGGAACTGGCCACCTCCACATCACCATTCAGTATTCTAGCCTGGAAAATCCTACGGACAGAGGAGCCTGGCAAGCAGAGTTGGACTTGACGTAGTGACTAAGCATGCACACCACCATCACCCCCACACACTTACTCCTTGGTCTCCTACTCTGTCATTATTTCATTCAACACATTTGCTAAGTTCCATCTCTGTGCAAGACATTGGCTGGGTCTGGTAAACCCTTCCTCACTGCTGAAGGTAATGGCTGTTTAATCATAACACTTGTATTAGCAGAGTTCTTTCCAAGTCTCAAGATCTGGTATCTTATACAGGACTTCTTTTCATCCCTGGTGCTCAGTCTCATCATCCTTGCCTTTCTTTGTGGCATTTCAGGCTATGAATCATGTATTTTTTAAATAGCTTCCACCCTTGACTGGAGACCCTCTAGTCTTAATTCTCTGACACTTCTGACTTTTCTTTGGCTGGATCCTACTCTGGCTCCTTGTCTTTCTGCTGTTTTATAAATATGAATGCCCCTACATCTCTCTTTCCTTCCTTCTTTTGTCTCTCTAGTCTTTCCTTCAGAAAACATACCTTCTCCCTTAAGCAGAGCAATCTTGAAAATGCAAAGGAATCTCCAATCTGCCTTTATGTTGTAAGTCCACATCTCACATCACCACATACTCAACATGTTTGAAATACACACACAATCTTCTCCTGCTCCCAAGTCAATTTCACGCCCCGCCACCAAGTCCCCAGTCACCCAGTCTTGAAACCTGGTAGGTATTTTTAAGTTTTCTTTCTCTCTTCTCAACCATTTGAATTGCCATCCTTTGAAACAGTTTTTTTCTCATCCTGTCCCCTTTCTAGTTTCATAGCCGCCAACCAGATTCAAGGATTCGAATCTTCTTAACCATAACAACAACATTTTTAATGGCTTTCATATTTGTACATATCTGTATATGCAACCTATCCATATACTACTGTTATATTTGTTTTTCTAAGTATTACTAAGGTTTTTTCAAATAATCTGAAGTAATGTGATTTCATTTATACATTACCCTCGAAATTAATCAAACTAGCTAGGTCATCTATTTTTATACAGAAAAAGACTACAAGGATGCATTTTAAAATATTAACAACAGAGACATCCCTGGTGGTCCAGTGGTTAAGAATCCACCCTGCAATGCAGGGGACGGAGGTTCCATCCCTTTTCTGAGAAGCAAGAGCCCACATGCCATGGGGAAACTAAGCCTGCATACCACAACTGGAGAGCCTAAGCACACTGCAGCTAGGGAAAGCCTGCCCACTGCAACCCTCAAGATGAAAAAACAACTAAACTAAAATATTAACAACAGCTATCTGTAAGTGTGGAGTATAGGCATTTACATGTTTTCATATATATATCTTTTTGTCTTTCAAGTTCCTTTTATTTGAACACATATCATTTCAGTAACCGGGAAAAAAAATTTAAACAGCATCTAACCCTTCTCTTGCCTGCTAAACTGAGCACAAACTCCCCCTGGCAATCCCGTCTTTCTACAGTTCTGCCCGTCGTCCCCTTCAGCCTTACCGTCACCTCCTTCTCACCACACACTCTGCCCCCCCGCACTGGACCACTTGCTTTTCTCCAAACAGCGCTAAGTCCGCCCGACTGTCACACCCCTCTCCTTACTGTTTCCTACGCATGGAATACCCCATCCTACATCTCTGCCTGGCACTTAGGCTTCACCCTCTCTCCAGAGGTGAGCCCGTCCTGCCTGGAATTCCCAGCTGAGAAAGTGAGCATCCTCCTTGCATTACAATTTTTCTCATGCCAGTCTCATCCCAAACACTAGATTCCTTGTTTCTTAGTGGCAGGCGTCCCTTTTCATCTTTATAGCCTTCACAGCACCTAGAAACATGTCTTACTAGGTGTTAAGGACTCTGTAAACTTTGGTTAAACAAATGAGTAAGATCGTCTGTTGAGTTTTCATTCCTAGTCCTGAAAAGAAAGGCTTTGACAAGTGGAAAGTCTTATTCTCTTGAATGACTATTTGCCTGCGTGCACTGTCAGCTTAACAGAAGGTAATGGGGCAATCATGGCCTGACCATTTCTTAACAGAAAGATTAGATGGCGACTCCCCTGGCAGTCCGGTGGTTAAGACTTCTCCTTCCAATGCAGGGGGGTGCATGTTCAATCTCTGGCTGGGGAGCTAGGATCCTGAATCTTATAAGATCCTCATGGGCAAAAAAAAAAAAAAAAAAAAAAAGTAAAACAGAAAACAAGCAATACTGCAACAAATTCAGTAAAGAGTTAAAAATTGGTTCACATCAAGAAAAAAAATCTTAAAAAAAAGAGAAAAGATAAGGTGAGCCCAGGCGTTTTTCAGAATCCAATCCCAGAAGGATCTGGGTACACCCTGTCATCAAAGACAATACTGTTTCTGCAACAAAATACACAACCATTCACAATGAACAGACCAAATAAAGACCATAAATAGCCTCACGGTGAGTTCAGATCAGATTTCACTGCACAGCTAGTTTGACACAAAATTAGAAAACAACTTTGAGTTGTTGAAGCATTCTTGATTACAGCACTGTGGACCAGGGGCTGTGGACAGATACATCTCATTCACTGAGTAAACCACGACACGCTGGTTACTGCACCGTGAAGAGGCTGCGAAAGCTGCTGTCTCCGAATCACGGGTGATTCAACCTCTCAAGACGTATGAGGATTTTCACCCCGTCAGACAGTTAGCAAGTGTACAGCTGGGCTTTGAAACCAGAGTCTTCTCACTCCAGTGAAAGAAGACCTGTTTGTTGCTCAGTCGTGTCTGACTCTGCAACCCACGGACTGTAGTCCCCCAGGTTTCTCTGTCCACGGGATTCTCCAGGCAAGAGTACTGGAGTGGGTTGCTATGCCCTCCTCCAGGGCATCTTCCCAACCCAGGGATCGAACCTGGGTCTCCCACATTATAGGCAGATTCTTTACTATCTGAGCCACCATGGAAGTCCCCTCTCACTCCGATACCTACTTGTTAATAGTCATGAAAATGCCAAGTATGTGATACCTTCTGAATTTTCAAACATAGTGCCATATCAATCTCTGAACACAGGATTCAAAGTCTATGCTTAGGTCTGCAAACAGGGAAAGTATCTACTAAATGGTAAATAAAGGAATATACTAAAGAATAAATGAACAGGGGACTTCCCTGGTGGTCCAGTGGTTAAGACTCTGTGTTCCCAATGCAGGGGGCCTGGGTTCGATCCCTGGTCAGGGAACTAGAGCCCACATGCTGCAACTATGATCCAGTGGAGCCAAATAAATAAATAATTTTAAATTTTTTAAAAAAAAGAATAAATGAACATGATCAGCTGTTGACCACCAGTGATGGGTAGGAGACAGGGAAGATATCCCTTTGCTTGAAGAAAGGATTTCACTTGGGTCTAAAATGTTACTGTGGAAGTCGTTAGAGGTCCAGCCCTGAGACCTGCACCATTCATGGGGAATCCATGATGGTCAGGCTCCTAGAAGGTCGCTGCTCCTCCATGACCCACTTCCCTGATTGTGATCTCGTCTACCTGGCCCCAGCCTGACGTGTGTCACACTGAGCAGGTGTTGTAAATGCGTGAGTGAGAATGAGGAATTTCACCCACGGGCCTAGTTTATGTTTTATTCCCCATCACTACCACCCAGAGAGCAAGTTTCTTCTTACCTAATAGGTTTCCATGACATCACATCCTGAGACTGTACGTTCTAGAATATGTGAAGTCCTGAAATCAGGGGTGAAAGAGCTCATCGAGGGATGAGCCTGGGGTCAGGAATGCTCCATCAGATGCAGCAGTCTTCATCCCCCAGCACCCACACCAGCCGGCCTTCCTTTCAATCTGGCTATCTATTACACCCTCACCTCAATCCATCTTCCTCCTGGCAAAACTTTTCACCCTTAGATTTCCCTCTCCCTGTTTATGGTCTCATCTCCCCTCTCAGTGCCAATGACCAGTGCCGTCTCTTTGCCCACGACACCTGCCTGTCCCTTCATGCGCTTTCAAGACTCTGAGTCATGGCTCCCCAGATTCCAACTCAGCCAGCTGGAGCCCACCGTGCAGGACAAACCTCCTGGATTATGTCACAGGACTCACTGTACGTGCTGAGGAATTTTACAGTCTTAAGTTTTCATTTACAATACTGCCAGGGTAACACAGGTAGGCTTTAAGATAAATGCAGACTCCACTTTCTCTGCAGCAGGGTCTTCTACAGACCAGAGTGTCCTCTATGGAAGATCTCCTCGTGATCCAGGCAGACTCAGCTTCGATCAGGAGACGGCACCGTGCCCCACCAAACCAGGCATCACCCTAGCGATTACCAGCCAAGTCTTTGGATGGCCATTTAGTGCATCCTTTGGACTGGCCACACATTGAACTCAACAGTGTGTCCTCAGTTTCTACTCATTCCTGGTGAGGATCTTCACTGGTAAGATGTTCTGTTCATCTCTTTTCATATCCTGTACATTGTAGATTTTACTGGTCAGATTTCTATTAAAATGTCAAATATCAGATATTGTAACTGCTTGTCTCCATGGATTCACTCTCTAGAGCCAAGAGCCTCTGGCCACTCATCTTTCTCTTTCTCCACATCAGCCTTCTCAGTTCTCTTGGCTGCACCATTCAGGGGACTGGTCTCCTCCCCATGACCCACTTCCTGATTGTGATCTCGTCTACCTGGCCCCAGCCTGACGTGTGTCACACTGAGCAGGTGTTGTAAATGCGTGAGTGAGAATGAGGAATTTCACCCACGGGCCTAGTTTATGTTTTATTCCCCATCACTACCACCCAGAGAGCAAGTTTCTTCTTACCTAATAGGTTTCCATGACATCACATCCTGAGACTGTACGTTCTAGAATATGTGAAGTCCTGAAATCAGGGGTGAAAGAGCTCATCGAGGGATGAGCCTGGGGTCAGGAATGCTCCATCAGATGCAGCAGTCTTCATCCCCCAGCACCCACACCAGCCGGCCTTCCTTTCAATCTGGCTATCTATTACACCCTCACCTCAATCCATCTTCCTCCTGGCAAAACTTTTCACCCTTAGATTTCCCTCTCCCTGTTTATGGTCTCATCTCCCCTCTCAGTGCCAATGACCAGTGCCGTCTCTTTGCCCACGACACCTGCCTGTCCCTTCATGCGCTTTCAAGACTCTGAGTCATGGCTCCCCAGATTCCAACTCAGCCAGCTGGAGCCCACCGTGCAGGACAAACCTCCTGGATTATGTCACAGGACTCACTGTACGTGCTGAGGAATTTTACAGTCTTAAGTTTTCATTTACAATACTGCCAGGGTAACACAGGTAGGCTTTAAGATAAATGCAGACTCCACTTTCTCTGCAGCAGGGTCTTCTACAGACCAGAGTGTCCTCTATGGAAGATCTCCTCGTGATCCAGGCAGACTCAGCTTCGATCAGGAGGCGGCACCGTGCCCCACCAAACCAGGCATCACCCTAGCGATTACCAGCCAAGTCTTTGGATGGCCATTTAGTGCATCCTTTGGACTGGCCACACATTGAACTCAACAGTGTGTCCTCAGTTTCTACTCATTCCTGGTGAGGATCTTCACTGGTAAGATGTTCTGTTCATCTCTTTTCATATCCTGTACATTGTAGATTTTACTGGTCAGATTTCTATTAAAATGTCAAATATCAGATATTGTAACTGCTTGTCTCCATGGATTCACTCTCTAGAGCCAAGAGCCTCTGGCCACTCATCTTTCTCTTTCTCCACATCAGCCTTCTCAGTTCTCTTGGCTGAATCATTCTTAGATGTTCTGACTTCTGAAACCACTCTCTACCCCAGAAAATGACTGTTTCCAACAACAACAACAAAAACACAATAATTAGAAATGCAAAGGAGGGCAACAGTATCACCATTACAGTTTTGGGGGGGCAATGATTCTGATCATTGGTGTCTTGGGGCATGTCAAGCTTCTCAGGTGAATGAAAAAGTGGAGATGAGGCACAATACCAAGGGATAGACAGAGCAACCACCTGATATCCCCTTAGAGTTCATGGACCTTTGCAAGGGACAGCTGACGGAAGGAAGACAGAAGCAAAGGGCACACCAGCAAGCAAACCAGCTGGCAGCAAGAATTGGAGTCAAAAACGAAGAGGCAGATGTGCCAGGCAATGAAAGGTCTATAAGAGTTCAAAGAGGGGCCTATCTGGTGATCCAGTGGCTGGGACTCTGCTCTGAAGGCCAGGGGATCGGGTTCGATCCCTGGTCAGGAAACTAGATTCCATATGTTGCAACTAAGATCTGGTGCAGGGCTTCCCTGGTGGTCCAGTGGGTAAGGACACCGCCTTGCAGTGCAAGGGGCACCAGTTCGATCCCTGGCCTGGGAAGATCCCACGTGCCGCGGAGCTGCTGGACTGATTTGTCCAATCACCGAGCCGGAGCTCTGGAGCGCATGCACCCAGAGCTGGCACTCTGCGACAACAGAGGCCACCGTGATGGGAGGCCCACAGGAGCCAAAGAACAAAGACAGATGAAAAACAGAGAAATGAAAGACCAATAGAAGTGGCGCACCAGTTCCCCTCCCTCCCCAAACTGCCTCCCCGCAAAAAATAAATAAATAAATAAATAAATAAATGTTTAAGAATTGAGATGAGTTTTAAAAAAAAAAAAAGATCTGGTGCAACCAAATAAATAAATAAAAATGAATTAAAAAACAAAAAAGCGGGCTTCCCCTGGTGGTCCAGTGGATAAGGACACCGCCTTGCAGTGCAAGGGGCACCAGTTCGATCCCTGGCCTGGGAAGATCCCACGTGCCGTGGAGCGGCTGGACTGATGTGTCCAATCACCGAGCCGGAGCTCTGGAGCGCATGCGCCCAGAGCTGGCGCTCTGCGACAACAGACGCCACCGCGATGGGAGGCCCGCAGGAGCCAAAGAACAAAGACGGATGAAAATGGAGAAATGAAAGACCAATGGAAGTGGCCTTCCCGCTCCCCTCCCTCCCCAACCCCCGCCCAAAATAAATAAATAAATCTTTAAAAAAAAAAAAAAAAGCTCAAAGAGAGGACAGAGACCCATCAGGCAGGAATCCTGGTTGAGCTTCACCTGCACCCAGGGCTTTCAGGAAGAAGCAGAAGGAGTAGGTGGCACAGAAGACGCTTAAGTTCTCCCCAAGAGGGAGGGCAAGACGAGACCAGCGCTGGGAGCAGTCTTCTCAGCACAGCCTTCATGGTTCAGTCCCAGTCAGCAAGAGCACCGGAGCAAGAGGTCCCAGGCAGCTCAAGTCATCTTTCACTCACTCACTCACTCAGGAAATATGACTGAATGACTGATTGCACTCGATACTACCAGAGTTCCAGACATACATCGTGGACAAAACAGCCCCAGACCTCAGAGGCAAATTGGGGAAACAGACAGTAAATAGCTTTAAGATGATCAACGAAGACAAGTGCTGTGAAGGCTCTGAAAGGGGCATGGCAGCCTGAGGGGGAAGGCAGGGGACTCACCAGGGCTAGACCCCATCTTCCCATCCAGGTCCAGATGCAGGACGTGACCATGGTGGCCACACCCAGTGGACAAAAGCACACGTGCAATGAGTCAAAAGGAGCCATGATATCCCTCCACACTTCCTGCAGGCACAGTTCCCAAACCCAGCACCTCTGAAGCCATCCACAGGAACAGAAACAACACACCACCAGGAAGAGACGCCTCACCCTGCCAGCGCCCTTTGTTCTCCAGGCAGAAAGACCTGAAACCAGAACGCACCACGAAGGCGGAGGCCTCCAGCCGTCCTCAGCGCTGACGCTGGGCTCCAGCAGGCTCACAGGAAGCACGACAGCGGTCCTGAAGGAGCTGCTCTCTCCCCTGGGGCGTGAACACATCCTAGCGTCATCCTCCGCTGGGGAGACGTGAGCTCCAGGGGGCAGGCAGGGCCATCCCAGGGAGTGGTGACTGATCTCTCTCCTTCTGCTATCCCTGGTGGGCATGGGGCTCCCCGCAGCCCAGCGTCCCTGGGATCTGGGACGAGGAAGTGAGAATCTGGGGCAAAGAATACCAGTTGCTTTAACACAGACAACTCAAGAGAAAAGCCAATGAGCTAAGAAATCATCATACCTCTAGTCAACCCAAAGGGAAAAACTGGATCCAGCTGTCTTCTTTTAAACTGGGAATGAGAGAGATGCATAAGTAGTAAAAAATACCTCTTTTAGAAAAAAAAAAAAAAGGAATCACCAGAACCTGAGTGTTAAGCTATTAGGTGAGGTTTACTCTCCTGCCTAAGGATGATCCTCAGAGTATCTTCTCCCAGGACTTTTTCCCACTAAGGCAGAAGACACAAGTTCTAAGTGCACATTTCTGAGCTGGTGCTGGGGGCAGGGGTGGGTGGGGGGTGGGAGAGGAATCCATGGATGAAAGAATCAAGATATTAACTGAAACCAAGGTGAAAAATTGAGGACGTGTTTGCAACTATGAAATAGTAATTATACTCAAAAAGGTACTATTTATAATTCTGTATATCACATAGTTTTTATGAAGAAATGAAACAATATGGCTAAGAAGCACTTTAATGGAGGCAGAATTCCATTCTTGTGAATACCAAAACCAATGGAGTGTAGCCTTCTAGGCTCCTCTGTCTATGGGATTCTCCAGGCAAGAATACTGAAGTGGGTTGCCATTCCCTTCTCCAGGGTATCTTCCCAACCCAAGGATCAAATCCAGGTCTCCTGCATGGCAGGCAGATTCTTTACTGTCTGAGTCACCAGAGAAACCCCTAGAATCAGGACACGAAGAACAACACACCACCAGGAAGAGACGCCTCACCCTGCCAGCGCCCTTTGTTCTCCAGGCAGAAAGACCTGAAACCAGAACGCACCACGAAGGCGGAGGCCTCCAGCCGTCCTCAGCGCTGACGCTGGGCTCCAGCAGGCTCACAGGAAGCACGACAGCGGTCCTGAAGGAGCTGCTCTCTCCCCTGGGGCGTGAACACATCCTAGCGTCATCCTCCGCTGGGGAGACGTGAGCTCCAGGGGGCAGGCAGGGCCATCCCAGGGAGTGGTGACTGATCTCTCTCCTTCTGCTATCCCTGGTGGGCATGGGGCTCCCCGCAGCCCAGCGTCCCTGGGATCTGGGACGAGGAAGTGAGAATCTGGGGCAAAGAATACCAGTTGCTTTAACACAGACAACTCAAGAGAAAAGCCAATGAGCTAAGAAATCATCATACCTCTAGTCAACCCAAAGGGAAAAACTGGATCCAGCTGTCTTCTTTTAAACTGGGAATGAGAGAGATGCATAAGTAGTAAAAAATACCTCTTTTAGAAAAAAAAAAGGAATCACCAGAACCTGAGTGTTAAGCTATTAGGTGAGGTTTACTCTCCTGCCTAAGGATGATCCTCAGAGTATCTTCTCCCAGGACTTTTTCCCACTAAGGCAGAAGACACAAGTTCTAAGTGCACATTTCTGAGCTGGTGCTGGGGGCAGGGGTGGGTGGGGGGTGGGAGAGGAATCCATGGATGAAAGAATCAAGATATTAACTGAAACCAAGGTGAAAAATTGAGGACGTGTTTGCAACTATGAAATAGTAATTATACTCAAAAAGGTACTATTTATAATTCTGTATATCACATAGTTTTTATGAAGAAATGAAACAATATGGCTAAGAAGCACTTTAATGGAGGCAGAATTCCATTCTTGTGAATACCAAAACCAATGGAGTGTAGCCTTCTAGGCTCCTCTGTCTATGGGATTCTCCAGGCAAGAATACTGAAGTGGGTTGCCATTCCCTTCTCCAGGGTATCTTCCCAACCCAAGGATCAAATCCAGGTCTCCTGCATGGCAGGCAGATTCTTTACTGTCTGAGTCACCAGAGAAACCCCTAGAATTCCATTCTTATGAATACCAAATGTTTCTTTACCAGCAAAGATCAACTTCCCTGACTTCTCCACCAATCCAAGTTTATACATCACTGCCCATGCCCAAGGACTCAGGGAACTACAGGTATTTCCCTTGTTCCTGATCTCTCACAACACTAATACCTTTACTATGTGCTTCCCATAAGCACTGTCTCATACAATTCACTAAACAACCCTGTGAAGAAGCTGTTATTGGTGCCTTCGTTTCCCTGTTGATAGTACAAAGGAAGCCCTTACACTAAGATGCACCTAGTAGGTAGCATGTGAGTTTAAACCTCCAAAGAGGAAAGAACAAGTGATCTTTGATTTGTGTACTTTACACTTCAATGGACATGACCTTGGACATTCTCCACACTGACATACCTAACTCACCTTTCACACAGCCAAGTTCATGTATCAGCGAACCTGTGATCATTTCAAGTATCTCATGCAGCATCCTGTTACATACAGTTCAGTTCTGTCTGTGCAATTGTTTAAGTATTTTAATGGGAAAAATAATAAAACGCAAATATGGAAACTGAAAAGTGATGACACCTATAATAAAAACAAGTATCAGCTTCAAAACGTAATCTCATAAAGCAACATTGGGAATCATTAGGCATAGTAAGAGTGGGGTATTTTTAGCTAAACTCCAAAATTGTTTGATTCTATTTTCAAATATAACAGAAAAGAACAAAATTAAATAACATTGTTTTTGAAATCCTAGAAGGCATAATCCAAACAGGTAGATTAGCTGATAGATCAGCTAGAAATAGTTTGACTTCAGAGAGGGTATTTTTTGGTGGAATTCATCAATAGCAACAGAAAAAGAAGACATCACACTATAGATATGATGAGATGAACTCGGAAAAGGCCAAAACCATGTCTAATTGGATTCAGTGACTAAGCTAAGCTGACTCTGTCCCCAGATGGGATTCTCCAGGCAAGAATACTGAAGTGGGTTGCCATTCCCTTCTCCAGGGTATCTTCCCAACCCAAGGATCAAATCCAGGTCTCCTGCATGGCAGGCAGATTCTTTACTGTCTGAGTCACCAGAGAAACCCCTAGAATTCCATTCTTATGAATACCAAATGTTTCTTTACCAGCAAAGATCAACTTCCCTGACTTCTCCACCAATCCAAGTTTATACATCACTGCCCATGCCCAAGGACTCAGGGAACTACAGGTATTTCCCTTGTTCCTGATCTCTCACAACACTAATACCTTTACTATGTGCTTCCCATAAGCACTGTCTCATACAATTCACTAAACAACCCTGTGAAGAAGCTGTTATTGGTGCCTTCGTTTCCCTGTTGATAGTACAAAGGAAGCCCTTACACTAAGATGCACCTAGTAGGTAGCATGTGAGTTTAAACCTCCAAAGAGGAAAGAACAAGTGATCTTTGATTTGTGTACTTTACACTTCAATGGACATGACCTTGGACATTCTCCACACTGACATACCTAACTCACCTTTCACACAGCCAAGTTCATGTATCAGCGAACCTGTGATCATTTCAAGTATCTCATGCAGCATCCTGTTACATACAGTTCAGTTCTGTCTGTGCAATTGTTTAAGTATTTTAATGGGAAAAATAATAAAACGCAAATATGGAAACTGAAAAGTGATGACACCTATAATAAAAACAAGTATCAGCTTCAAAACGTAATCTCATAAAGCAACATTGGGAATCATTAGGCATAGTAAGAGTGGGGTATTTTTAGCTAAACTCCAAAATTGTTTGATTCTATTTTCAAATATAACAGAAAAGAACAAAATTAAATAACATTGTTTTTGAAATCCTAGAAGGCATAATCCAAACAGGTAGATTAGCTGATAGATCAGCTAGAAATAGTTTGACTTCAGAGAGGGTATTTTTTGGTGGAATTCATCAATAGCAACAGAAAAAGAAGACATCACACTATAGATATGATGAGATGAACTCGGAAAAGGCCAAAACCATGTCTAATTGGATTCAGTGACTAAGCTAAGCTGACTCTGTCCCCAGATCTCCTCACACGCAGCTGAAGTCCCTTCTGTTATCCAAGCAGTGTGTTAACTTCTATTACTTGGGCAAAGTGCCATGCAGATGGAGCCCAACAGGAAGGAGCAGGTGCCCAGAACTGCACGTTGTGCAAAGAACACCCCACCTACTCCCTGATGTCCCAAGTGTTAGAAATCAGACGCATAGCTAGGGAGAAGCAGGAGCACACTTCCTTGAGACCATGCAACAAACAGGGGTCTGATGACCTTTGATGAAAGGAACTGAGTAGGCACAATGACCGTTAGGGCCATGATGGAAAAACTAGATAAGGGGCAGAGTGAAGGCAAGGTCATGAGTTGCACCCATGGGAAGCCTTCTCTGTGCTTGCTATTCAGAGACTGTAGACCACCCTCAGCCCCACTCTCAGAAATGGAGATGTCACTGAGAAGTCATTTAGGGATGTCCTCCTTTATTTCATTAGAAAAGAAAAGAGTAGGTTTTCGATCATAGTACTTAACTTGCTCTGGACTTAATTTTACTTCTCCAACTTTCTTTGATTACATCCCTGGTGATATAATTTTCTTATTGTAAGATTCCTTGAACCTTCCTCACTGAAAGTTCCAAAGAGGAGCCTCTTGTTTTTCAATTATCAGGTTTTTTTTATATATTCAGAAGATATAGGATGGTTAGCCCTGATATCACATCTTGTGGACACCTAATGAGACAGCTTGGAGTTGTAGGAAGTAATGAAATTGTTGATCTATCACAAGAAACTATACTTTAGAGTCCACTGTTGATAATTAAAACCCCTGGCAAGGTTCCCATTCTTGCCTTTTCTTCTTTTCTTTTTTCCATCTTCTATTCAAAACTCTTCTGCTTTCCATTTGGTTTCTCTTTTCTTGATCACCTAATCTTTTGCTCTTTAATCTCCTAATTTGTGCTCTTTAACTCCCCGTAACCTGATCTAGAACAGATCCTCCCACC
Organism: Tragulus kanchil; assembly: GCA_022376925.1. Classification (NCBI taxonomy): domain Eukaryota; kingdom Metazoa; phylum Chordata; class Mammalia; order Artiodactyla; family Tragulidae; genus Tragulus; species Tragulus kanchil. The sequence goes on along the minus strand of JAIOJX010000030.1, from coordinate 15,370,688 downwards.
CAAAGATCTGGTTTACAGAGTATATTCCCCATGGATCTGCGAGGGAAATAGTCCAAGTTTAGTGAACATCTATTTGCATAATGAATTTACATAAGAATTTTGGGGGTTAAAAATAAAAGCAGAGTACATATATCACAAAGACTGATTCTGGGAGAGAGTTCCATGAAGATGTGCCTAAGCCCTAGAATAAAGGCAGAATTTAAAGGAAATAAACAGCCATCCTTCTGTGAAATACCTGTCATTTCCTTTTTCTAGAATTCTCATTCTTTTACCCAATCTAGGTGGAAAATGAGTTTTTCAAGCTAGTGCTGCAAATAGTTTATTAAGTTCATGAGCACTTAAGTGTGTTGACAGGCACAATTATCCTACTTTTAATGTTCAAGTGATAATGTGCAATAAAAATAGAGAGGGTCTTGAACCTCCAAATCACTCATAAGGAGCTTTGTAACCCATTTCATATGATTCTAAAAGCTATGAGTGATCCCTCTGAGGCTAAAGAAATGGTTGTAGAGAGAGACTGAAGTGAACTGGATAAATTGGGGGAGTGGGGATTATTTATAGAAACTGGATTTAGAAAACAATCACAAAGACCACCAGAAGAGCGGAATAAAGTGGAGGCACTGTGATAATCATCCCACTAGAAAAACAGCAAAGATAGGACGAGAGAAAAATCGAGACATACTACACCTAAGAGATTCTGGTTTATGCTGGCTAAGGTCAGACATGTGGCAATTTGAACATAAGTGACTACTGAGTGACCAGATTCTGAAGAGATGCTGCTCAAAAGTCCAAGGAAAAGTCTGAGGACAGAGCTCATGGACGGATCTGCAGCTCCAGAAAAAAATCTATTTTTCTCATAGATTTGGGAGGAGGAGGAGAAGGCTAGAAAAAGTGTGAAGGCAAAAGAGAGAGAAATAACGTTACCAGGTAAACAGGTTCTTCTAGAACATGAGGATGAACGATATCCTAACTAAAAATAATAATAATAATAATAATAATGATAATAATAACTCCAAACCATGCTAAAGGGAGAATGAAATCAGGGAGCCAACCAGTGACTGTCCATCTCTTCAACTTATTAGAGAGATAACAGTAAACTTGAGGCATCTGTAACTTATCACCACTGTGTGTAAACTCTGTCTACATTTTCCTTAAGCTGTTTTGCCTGTGAGCAGATTCTGAGCTTGGTGAACTTCCTAGGGATTGGTGGATGGTTGAATAAACCATAAGCAAGAGAAATAGAGAAAGTCAGGAATTCTAGGACACTCCTTTAGAGGAATACCATCTTCTGATGTCTTTCTCCTTCTTAGTATATAGGCAGTAGATAAATGTTCCAAAGCTGATGGGGTGAAAAATCTGCCTGGAAACAAATCTTCAATTTGGAGATGGTCTGGGAAAGTCTGGTCCATTTCTAGCTTCCTTGAAGGGGAATATTTGGTAGGTAGGTAAATGTGAAACCAAGGGTAGTTATCAGGTCCATTAAACTGTAACTTGCTTAATAAATACTGAGCTGCAACCTGCTTCACTGATCAAGCTCACATTAACTGTTGCTATAAAAACCTTGTCTGTCCTTCAAGCATCACAAAGCCTAAACAATAAGCTGTCTGTCCACGTTGTTTTCCAGGAACCTGGAGTCAGCTGTCCAGCTTGGCTGGTTGAAGCCGGTTGGAACCACTGACCCTCCAACTGGGCATGCGTGGGGTGGGTGCCTGCCTCAGTGACCTTTTGACTTGAGAGGGTCAACAGCTTCACATTCATAACATGCTAATACCATCATATTCTGAGCATGCATCCTGTGGAAAAGCCTGCAGCTTAGTTCCACCTGCACCAAATGACAATTACAAAATCGAGTCCCACAACTCGTTTACGATAAAAACTAATGTCTGGATTTCTGCTCTTGTTCTTCGCATTCCTCTTTTATTCCCTCTTGTCCTCAGCCCTGTTTGGTCACATCTGCCTAATCAATAAGGAGCTATGAAGATCAGGTGTCTTGGGCCACTGCTTTCTGATAAGCATCACTGTGTATATGCTGTTCTGAGTTAGCTTTTGGGGCAAGGTGAACTTCACAGATTAAGTAGGATCCAGGACCACCAACCAAAAGCACAGAACAGACTAAGAAACAACACAGGAAGATGATTAATCACCAGCTTCTTTGTTATTCCCCTCTAAAAACCCTTGACTCAAAGACCAAAATGGAGTGGATTTGAGACTCCCACTCCCTCACCTGGTGCCCTGCAGTAAAATTCTTACTTTGTATGGAGAGCAGCATGGCAGTCCCTTAAACAAAACTAAAAATAGAACTACCATATGACCCAGCAATCCCACTCCTGGGCATATACCCAGAGAAAACCATAATTCAAAAAGACAAATGCACTCCAATGTTCCCAGCAGCATTATTTACAACAGCCAGCCCATGAAAGAAACCTAAATGCCCATCAATAGAGGAATGAATAAAGAAGATGTAGTACACATACATAGTGAAATATTACTCAGCCATAAAAAAGAACAAAACTGGGTCATTTGTAGGAATGTGGATGGAGCTAGAGACTGTCGTACATGGTAAAGTAAGTCAGAAAGAGGGAAAAAAAAAAAACAAAAAGAAAGTTGCTCACTTGTGTCTGACTCTTTGTGACCCCCATGGACTGTGGCCCACCAGGGTCCTCTGTCCAAGGAATTCTCCAGACAAGACTACTGGAGTGGGTTGCCATGTCCTTCTCCAGGGGATCTTCCCAACCCAGGGATCAAACCTAGGTCTGCTGCATTGCAAGCAGATATTTTTTTACCAATTGAGCCAACAGGATAAAATAGTATAGATGATCTTATCTGCAAAGTGGAAGTAGAGACACAGACAAAGAGAAAAAATATATGGATACCAAGGAGGAAAGGAGGGTGGACAGAAGTGGGAGATTGGGTTCACATAGATACACTACTGATAACTATGCATAAGGTAGGTAATTAAGGAGAACCAACTGTATAACTCCACGCAGGGCTCTGTGGTGACCTAAATGGGAAGGAAATCCAAAAACAGGGCATAGATGTATATGTACAGCTGATTCACTTTGCTGTATAGTATAAAACCAACACAGCATTGTAAAGCAACTATACTCCAATTAAACTATTTTGCAAAAATCCTTATTTTCCTTCAAACTCCTGTAATCAACCGTGCAAGGTGAACTTCACAGATTAAGTAGGATCCAGGACCACCAACCAAAAGCACAGAACAGACTAAGAAACAACACAGGAAGATGATTAATCACCAGCTTCTTTGTTATTCCCCTCTAAAAACCCTTGACTCAAAGACCAAAATGGAGTGGATTTGAGACTCCCACTCCCTCACCTGGTGCCCTGCAGTAAAATTCTTACTTTGTATGGAGAGCAGCATGGCAGTCCCTTAAACAAAACTAAAAATAGAACTACCATATGACCCAGCAATCCCACTCCTGGGCATATACCCAGAGAAAACCATAATTCAAAAAGACAAATGCACTCCAATGTTCCCAGCAGCATTATTTACAACAGCCAGCCCATGAAAGAAACCTAAATGCCCATCAATAGAGGAATGAATAAAGAAGATGTAGTACACATACATAGTGAAATATTACTCAGCCATAAAAAAGAACAAAACTGGGTCATTTGTAGGAATGTGGATGGAGCTAGAGACTGTCGTACATGGTAAAGTAAGTCAGAAAGGGGGAAAAAAAAACAAAAAGAAAGTTGCTCACTTGTGTCTGACTCTTTGTGACCCCCATGGACTGTGGCCCACCAGGGTCCTCTGTCCAAGGAATTCTCCAGACAAGACTACTGGAGTGGGTTGCCATGTCCTTCTCCAGGGGATCTTCCCAACCCAGGGATCAAACCTAGGTCTGCTGCATTGCAAGCAGATATTTTTTTACCAATTGAGCCAACAGGATAAAATAGTATAGATGATCTTATCTGCAAAGTGGAAGTAGAGACACAGACAAAGAGAAAAAATATATGGATACCAAGGAGGAAAGGAGGGTGGACAGAAGTGGGAGATTGGGTTCACATAGATACACTACTGATAACTATGCATAAGGTAGGTAATTAAGGAGAACCAACTGTATAACTCCACGCAGGGCTCTGTGGTGACCTAAATGGGAAGGAAATCCAAAAACAGGGCATAGATGTATATGTACAGCTGATTCACTTTGCTGTATAGTATAAAACCAACACAGCATTGTAAAGCAACTATACTCCAATTAAACTATTTTGCAAAAATCCTTATTTTCCTTCAAACTCCTGTAATCAACCGTCTGACTTCCTGTGCCATGGCTACATGAGCCTTTTGCTCGGTTTCCATTATCTCAATTTTCCCTTATTTCCACTTACCTTTCCCACACTCTTCATTCTCAGCTCTATTCCATAAACACCATGAGCCCTTTGCCTTCAGGGAGGGGTGTTTCAGATCTGTTATCCCATCTCCTCACCCGGCTGCCTTGTGAATAAACTCTTCTCTCTACAAACTTCAGAGTCTCAGCATTTGACTTGTTGCTCATCAGACAAACGAAACTGGTTCAGGAGTAAGTGTCTGGTTGAGCATTACCTTCAGAATTTGCGGAGGGGGCGGTATGTGGTTGAGGGACAGTGGAGATGGGTCCGTAAATGGGTACCGTCTCTGTGTTCTGTCTCTCAAGGGACTAATTACTCTCCCTTAATGCAGACTTTGGAGAAGGAAATGGCAACCCACTCCAGTATTCTCGCCTGGAGAATTCCATGGGCAGAGGAGCCTGACAGGCTACAGTCTACGGGGTCGCAAACAGTCAGGCACGACTGAGCAATTCTCACTCACTCACTCACTCACACAGACTTAGAACCTAAAGAAGCAAGTGCAGGCAACAATCTCCTCTTAGACGGAACACACCTTTACATACTCCCTACTCCTGAAATTTACAATCCTCCCCCAATGACCACCCTTCCACCTAGACATCTGTGCACATAAGAACGTTTGATGACACCTTCTTCCAGGAGCCCTGGATCTTTACCCACACTGACTGGTTTGAGTCTAAGACTGAGACATCAGATGTCCTTCCTCCACGGTCCTCGATGCAACCTGGAGCACACAGTAGCAGCATCACAAGCTTAAAACTTATTTAGGTTTCTTAGTAATCCTCAAGTCAAACTCACAAGCCTCACAAGGCTCACTCTGGCAGAAGCTCTATGATATCTGCCTCCTCACCAGTCCCTGATCTAACAGCATCCGTCATTCATGTTCCTGTTGCTTGTCACCAGCAGAATCTCCATTCCTATTTAAGTCCATCAGTTTACCTTCTGTATTATGATAGGTTCTTTCCTTTCTTGGAACTACCATTTAACCGCATCTTCCTCCTAGAAACTCTGCATCACTCACATTCTACCACACTTCAAAAAAACCGTGCCAGTCTCTTTCCACCCTCATAAAAATCCTAATGGTTAATGTCATTTCATTTTGATCTTCCATTTAGCACTTAGGGGTTTAGATTACACAAGAGTCAAACCCACTTTAACATAATATAAGCGGTTGAGAGGAAAGAAGAAAATTAGCAGGAAATTATAAATTGATGAGATTTAATATAGCTGACTTATTGTTTTTAGATACCCAGCAAATAAAACTATCTCCTAGTGAGAATGAAGTGCTCATTAAGAATTTTCCTCATCCCAAGCAATTCACAGACAAACTCTTCCCAAGAGGCAGGCCTCTGCAGCTCTCCACTAAGCTCTCAGTTACCAGCCCACAGTCCTATTTCTAAAGGAGTAAAACATCCTTACCCGCATGCGTTACACATCCAAACAGCGAAACTGCTGCTGGGAAGCTATGCTTTCCCAAAAGCATGTTAAACACTTAGGGGAGCAAAGTGGTGTACATCCGCCTGTAGCTTCCTTGCAAATAATGGAAGATTACTTACACAATACACTTAGAAATAAATGTAAAGGTCAAGAGTTTAAGGCAATAACAACTTTGTTTCATTCAGGAAATTTCAGTTTAGTTGCTCAGTCCTGTCTGACTCTTTATGACCCCCTGGACTGCAGCACACCAGGCTTCCCTGTCCTTCACCATCTCCTGCAGCCTGCTCAAACTCATGTCCACTGACTCAGTGATGCCATCCAACCATCTCATCCTCTGTCGTTCCCTTCTCCTTTTGCTCCTATTTTTCCCAGCATCAGGGTCTTTTCCAATGAGTCATCTCTTTCAGGTAGTTAAAGTATTGGAGCTTAAGATTCAGCGGCCACTCAAGTTTTCCAAATTTGCTGGCATATTGAATCTAGCACTTTAGCAACATTCCAAGATTTTTAAAAGCTCAGCTGGATTTCCATCACATCCACTAGCTTCGTCCCTAGTAATGCTTTCGAAGGCCCATTCATTCGTCTTACCAGCAGAATCTCCATTCCTATTTAAGTCCATCAGTTTACCTTCTGTATTATGATAGGTTCTTTCCTTTCTTGGAACTACCATTTAACCGCATCTTCCTCCTAGAAACTCTGCATCACTCACATTCTACCACACTTCAAAAAAACCGTGCCAGTCTCTTTCCACCCTCATAAAAATCCTAATGGTTAATGTCATTTCATTTTGATCTTCCATTTAGCACTTAGGGGTTTAGATTACACAAGAGTCAAACCCACTTTAACATAATATAAGCGGTTGAGAGGAAAGAAGAAAATTAGCAGGAAATTATAAATTGATGAGATTTAATATAGCTGACTTATTGTTTTTAGATACCCAGCAAATAAAACTATCTCCTAGTGAGAATGAAGTGCTCATTAAGAATTTTCCTCATCCCAAGCAATTCACAGACAAACTCTTCCCAAGAGGCAGGCCTCTGCAGCTCTCCACTAAGCTCTCAGTTACCAGCCCACAGTCCTATTTCTAAAGGAGTAAAACATCCTTACCCGCATGCGTTACACATCCAAACAGCGAAACTGCTGCTGGGAAGCTATGCTTTCCCAAAAGCATGTTAAACACTTAGGGGAGCAAAGTGGTGTACATCCGCCTGTAGCTTCCTTGCAAATAATGGAAGATTACTTACACAATACACTTAGAAATAAATGTAAAGGTCAAGAGTTTAAGGCAATAACAACTTTGTTTCATTCAGGAAATTTCAGTTTAGTTGCTCAGTCCTGTCTGACTCTTTATGACCCCCTGGACTGCAGCACACCAGGCTTCCCTGTCCTTCACCATCTCCTGCAGCCTGCTCAAACTCATGTCCACTGACTCAGTGATGCCATCCAACCATCTCATCCTCTGTCGTTCCCTTCTCCTTTTGCTCCTATTTTTCCCAGCATCAGGGTCTTTTCCAATGAGTCATCTCTTTCAGGTAGTTAAAGTATTGGAGCTTCAGATTCAGCGGGCCACTCAAGTTTTCCAAATTTGCTGGCATATTGAATCTAGCACTTTAGCAACATCATCTTTCAAGATTTTTAAAAGCTCAGCTGGATTTCCATCACATCCACTAGCTTCGTCCCTAGTAATGCTTTCGAAGGCCCATTTAACTTCACACTCCAGGATGTCTGGCTCTAGGTAAGTGACCACCCATCATGGTTATCTGCATCATTAAGAGCTTTTTTGTACAGTTCTTCTGTGTATTTTTGCCACCTCTTCTTAATCTCCTCTGCTTTAGTTAGGCCCCTGCCATTTTTCTCTTCTATTGTGCCCATGTTTGCATGAAATGTTCCCTTGGTATCTCCAATTTTCTTTTTTTTTTTTAAAGATTTATTTATTTATTTATTTTGGGCGGGGGTCAGGTTGGGGACGGGGGGGGGCGGGCAGGCCACTTCTATTGGTCTTTCATTTCTCTATTTTCATCCGTCTTTATTCTTTGGCTCCTGTGGGCCTCCCATCGCGGTGGCATCTGCTGTCGCAGAGCACCGGCTCTGGGCGCATGCACTCCAGAGCTCCAGCTCGGTAATTGGACACATGGGTCCAGCCGCTCCGCGGCACGTGGGATCTTCCCAGGCCAGGGATCGAACCGGCGCCCCTTGCATTGCAAGGTGGTGTCCTTACCCACTGGACCACCAGGGGAAGCCCTCCAATTTTCTTAAAGAGAACTCTAGTCTCTCCTATTCTATTGTTTTCCTCTATTTCTTTGCACTATTCATTTAAGAAGGCTTTCTTACTAACCTTGCTATTCTCTGGAATTCTATTCAGTTGGGTATATCTTTCCCTATCTCCTTTGCCTTTCACTTCTCTTATTTTCTCAGCTATTTATAAGGACTCCTCAGACAACCACTTTGCCTTCTTGTATTTCTTTTTCTTGGGGATGATTTTGGTGACCACAAGCTACACAATGTTAGGAACTTTCATCCATAATTCTTTAGCACTGTGTCTACCAGATCTAATCACTTTAATCTTTTTTGCTACCTCCACTGTATAATCATGAGGGATTTGATTTGATTTAGGTCAACCTAAATGGGACAGTGGTTTTCCCTACTTTCTTCAATTTGAGCCTGAATTTTGCAATAAGGAGCTCAAGGTCCAAGCCACAGTCAGCTCCATGTCTTGTTTTTGCTGACTCTGCAGGGCTTCTCCATCTTGCTGCAAAGAATATTGAATCTAGCACTTTAGCAACATCATCTTTCAAGATTTTTAAAAGCTCAGCTGGATTTCCATCACATCCACTAGCTTCGTCCCTAGTAATGCTTTCGAAGGCCCATTTAACTTCACACTCCAGGATGTCTGGCTCTAGGTAAGTGACCACCCATCATGGTTATCTGCATCATTAAGAGCTTTTTTGTACAGTTCTTCTGTGTATTTTTGCCACCTCTTCTTAATCTCCTCTGCTTTAGTTAGGCCCCTGCCATTTTTCTCTTCTATTGTGCCCATGTTTGCATGAAATGTTCCCTTGGTATCTCCAATTTTCTTTTTTTTTTTTAAAGATTTATTTATTTATTTATTTTGGGCGGGGGTCAGGTTGGGGACGGAGGGGAGCGGGCAGGCCACTTCTATTGGTCTTTCATTTCTCTATTTTCATCCGTCTTTATTCTTTGGCTCCTGTGGGCCTCCCATCGCGGTGGCATCTGCTGTCGCAGAGCACCGGCTCTGGGCGCATGCACTCCAGAGCTCCAGCTCGGTAATTGGACACATGGGTCCAGCCGCTCCGCGGCACGTGGGATCTTCCCAGGCCAGGGATCGAACCGGCGCCCCTTGCATTGCAAGGTGGTGTCCTTACCCACTGGACCACCAGGGGAAGCCCTCCAATTTTCTTAAAGAGAACTCTAGTCTCTCCTATTCTATTGTTTTCCTCTATTTCTTTGCACTATTCATTTAAGAAGGCTTTCTTACTAACCTTGCTATTCTCTGGAATTCTATTCAGTTGGGTATATCTTTCCCTATCTCCTTTGCCTTTCACTTCTCTTATTTTCTCAGCTATTTATAAGGACTCCTCAGACAACCACTTTGCCTTCTTGTATTTCTTTTTCTTGGGGATGATTTTGGTGACCACAAGCTACACAATGTTAGGAACTTTCATCCATAATTCTTTAGCACTGTGTCTACCAGATCTAATCACTTTAATCTTTTTTGCTACCTCCACTGTATAATCATGAGGGATTTGATTTGATTTAGGTCAACCTAAATGGGACAGTGGTTTTCCCTACTTTCTTCAATTTGAGCCTGAATTTTGCAATAAGGAGCTCAAGGTCCAAGCCACAGTCAGCTCCATGTCTTGTTTTTGCTGACTCTGCAGGGCTTCTCCATCTTCGGCTGCAAAGAATATAATCAATCTGATTTTGATATTGACCATCTGGTAATGTCCATGTGTAGAGTTGTCTCTTGTATTGTTGGAAGAGGGCGTTCGCTATGACCAGTGTGTTCTCTTCGCAAAATTCTGTTAGCCTTCATCCTGCTTCATTTTGTACTCTGAGGCCAAACTTGCCTGCTACTCCAGGTGTCTCTTGACTTCCCACTTTTGCATTCCAGTGCACAATGATGAAAAGGTCATCTTCTTTTGGTGTTATTTCTAGAAGACCTTGTAGGTCTTCATAAAATCGTTCAACTTCATCTTCTTCAGCAACAGTGGCTGGGCAATAGCCTTGGATTACTCAGATGTTGAATGGTTTGCCTTGGAAATGAATCTCTGTCATTTTTGAGATTGCAACCAAGTACTGCAGTTTGAATTACTGTCAACTATGAGGGCTACTCCATTCCTTCTAAGGGTTTTTTTTCCTACAGTAGTAGACACAATGGTCATCTGAATTTAAATTCACCCATTCCCATCTACTTGAGTTTACTGATTCCTAAAATGTTGGTGTTCACTCTCACCATCTCCTGTTTGACCACATCCAATTTACCTTGATTCACGGACCTAACATTTCAGGTTCCTGTGCAGTACTGTTCTTTACAGCATCAGACTTTACTTTCACCATCAGACACCTCCACAACTGGGCATACTTTCCACTTTGGCTCAGCCTCTTCATTCTTTCTGTAGCTACTTCTCCACTCTTCCCTGTAGCATACTGGACATCTACCGACCTGGGAGCTCATCTTCCAGTGTCATATCCTTTTGCCTTTTCCCAGAATACTGAATCTTGTATTTCTTTTTCTTGGGGATGATTTTGGTGACCACAAGCTACACAATGTTAGGAACTTTCATCCATAATTCTTTAGCACTGTGTCTACCAGATCTAATCACTTTAATCTTTTTTGCTACCTCCACTGTATAATCATGAGGGATTTGATTTGATTTAGGTCAACCTAAATGGGACAGTGGTTTTCCCTACTTTCTTCAATTTGAGCCTGAATTTTGCAATAAGGAGCTCAAGGTCCAAGCCACAGTCAGCTCCATGTCTTGTTTTTGCTGACTCTGCAGGGCTTCTCCATCTTGCTGCAAAGAATATAATCAATCTGATTTTGATATTGACCATCTGGTAATGTCCATGTGTAGAGTTGTCTCTTGTATTGTTGGAAGAGGGCGTTCGCTATGACCAGTGTGTTCTCTTCGCAAAATTCTGTTAGCCTTCATCCTGCTTCATTTTGTACTCTGAGGCCAAACTTGCCTGCTACTCCAGGTGTCTCTTGACTTCCCACTTTTGCATTCCAGTGCACAATGATGAAAAGGTCATCTTCTTTTGGTGTTATTTCTAGAAGACCTTGTAGGTCTTCATAAAATCGTTCAACTTCATCTTCTTCAGCAACAGTGGCTGGGCAATAGCCTTGGATTACTCAGATGTTGAATGGTTTGCCTTGGAAATGAATCTCTGTCATTTTTGAGATTGCAACCAAGTACTGCAGTTTGAATTACTGTCAACTATGAGGGCTACTCCATTCCTTCTAAGGGTTTTTTTTCCTACAGTAGTAGACACAATGGTCATCTGAATTTAAATTCACCCATTCCCATCTACTTGAGTTTACTGATTCCTAAAATGTTGGTGTTCACTCTCACCATCTCCTGTTTGACCACATCCAATTTACCTTGATTCACGGACCTAACATTTCAGGTTCCTGTGCAGTACTGTTCTTTACAGCATCAGACTTTACTTTCACCATCAGACACCTCCACAACTGGGCATACTTTCCACTTTGGCTCAGCCTCTTCATTCTTTCTGTAGCTACTTCTCCACTCTTCCCTGTAGCATACTGGACATCTACCGACCTGGGAGCTCATCTTCCAGTGTCATATCCTTTTGCCTTTTCATATTGTTCATGGAGTTCTCAAGGCAAGAATACTGAAGTGGTTGCCATTCCCTTCTCCAGTGGACCAGGTTTATCAGGCCCTGATTAACAGGGACATGCCCTTCAGCTGCTCCACGTAGCTAGAGGCACCAGGTACGCCAGGGCCCCAGGCCTGTCAGCAACATTAGCTGTTGGGAAAATAGCATCACAATGAGATATAACCCATTGGAGATTTACTTAAAATACCTAAAATACAAATAGTGACACCACTATATGCTGGTGAGAATGTGGTGAACCTGCAGCATTCATACACTGTTAATGTGAAGGTAAAAAGGTATAACCATTATTAAGTAGAAGAAGGTTACAGCACAAGGATTCAGCCTTCACAGCGTAAAGGTTGAACATAATAAGCACTGTGATACCACGGCAGTTAATCTAATAACCAGATCCGCCACTGAAGGACTAAGGGGAGTGGTGCACTGCACAGAGGGATGATTCACATCTGATCAGGTGGAGCAAAATTCTGTCACACTACTCACACAATGCACAATCTACAACTTACAAATTGTTTATTTCTGGAATCTTCCACTTAATATTTTTAGACCAAAATGTTAACCACATGGACCATGGGCAACAAATGGTAGAAAGCAAAACTGTACCTAAGGGTGGGGGAAGGGGAGTTACTAAAGAGTTTTTAAAGATGTTTCCATTGTGACGTATGTCAGAAACAGAAATATAAATATATAAATATTGTATACTGACACATATATATAGTATCTTGAAAAATGGTACTAATAAAGGTATACACAGAGTGGCAATGGAGAAACAGACATAGAGAACAGACTTCTGAATATTGGGAGAGGAGAGTGGGATATGCTGCAAGACTAAGGGATCTCAGACAGGGGCTCTGTAACAACCTACAGGGGTGTGATGGGAAGGGAGACAGGAGGGAAGTTCAGGAGGGAGGGCATATGTATGTATACTTTCCTGTGCAGTACTGTTCTTTACAGCATCAGACTTTACTTTCACCATCAGACACCTCCACAACTGGGCATACTTTCCACTTTGGCTCAGCCTCTTCATTCTTTCTGTAGCTACTTCTCCACTCTTCCCTGTAGCATACTGGACATCTACCGACCTGGGAGCTCATCTTCCAGTGTCATATCCTTTTGCCTTTTCATATTGTTCATGGAGTTCTCAAGGCAAGAATACTGAAGTGGTTGCCATTCCCTTCTCCAGTGGACCAGGTTTATCAGGCCCTGATTAACAGGGACATGCCCTTCAGCTGCTCCACGTAGCTAGAGGCACCAGGTACGCCAGGGCCCCAGGCCTGTCAGCAACATTAGCTGTTGGGAAAATAGCATCACAATGAGATATAACCCATTGGAGATTTACTTAAAATACCTAAAATACAAATAGTGACACCACTATATGCTGGTGAGAATGTGGTGAACCTGCAGCATTCATACACTGTTAATGTGAAGGTAAAAAGGTATAACCATTATTAAGTAGAAGAAGGTTACAGCACAAGGATTCAGCCTTCACAGCGTAAAGGTTGAACATAATAAGCACTGTGATACCACGGCAGTTAATCTAATAACCAGATCCGCCACTGAAGGACTAAGGGGAGTGGTGCACTGCACAGAGGGATGATTCACATCTGATCAGGTGGAGCAAAATTCTGTCACACTACTCACACAATGCACAATCTACAACTTACAAATTGTTTATTTCTGGAATCTTCCACTTAATATTTTTAGACCAAAATGTTAACCACATGGACCATGGGCAACAAATGGTAGAAAGCAAAACTGTACCTAAGGGTGGGGGAAGGGGAGTTACTAAAGAGTTTTTAAAGATGTTTCCATTGTGACGTATGTCAGAAACAGAAATATAAATATATAAATATTGTATACTGACACATATATATAGTATCTTGAAAAATGGTACTAATAAAGGTATACACAGAGTGGCAATGGAGAAACAGACATAGAGAACAGACTTCTGAATATTGGGAGAGGAGAGTGGGATATGCTGCAAGACTAAGGGATCTCAGACAGGGGCTCTGTAACAACCTACAGGGGTGTGATGGGAAGGGAGACAGGAGGGAAGTTCAGGAGGGAGGGCATATGTATGTATACTTACAGCTGATTCAGGTTGATGTGGGGCAGTAAACAACAAAACTCTGTATAAAATTTAAAAATAAAAAAGATGTTTCCACTCTCTGGTGGCTCAGACAGTAAAGAATCTGCCTGCAACGCAGGAGACCTGGGTTTGACCCCTGGGTTGGGAAGATTCCCTGGAGAAGGGAATGGTTACCCACTACAGTATTCGTGCCTGGAGAATTCCATGGACAGGGCAGTCCATGATGGGCTACAGTCCATAGAATTGCAAAGAGGCAGACACAACTGAGCACCTAACACTTTCACTCTCCCTGGGTGAAACTGGGTTCAGAGTATATGGGATCTTTCTGTACTATTTCTTATAAATTCTTGTGAACCTACTGTTATCTCAAAGTAAAAAATATTAAAGAGAGAATTCATTGGTGGTACGGTGGTTAGGACTCTGCACTCTCACGTCCAAGAGCCCAAGTTCAATCCCTGCTCAGGGAACTAAGATCCTACATGACCCACATGCTACATAGTGCAGCCAAAAAAGAAAAGAGAGAGAGAGAATGAATAAAACCATCTTCACATAAAGCATGATTACATGTTTTCTGAGAACACATACAGAAAACAGACATGGAGCAGAGTAAGCTTACAGCTTGCCGGTAGGAAAGATGAGCAGAAGGTGCCGCGGAGCAGCTGGACCGATGTGTCCAATTACTGAGCTGGAGCTCTGGAGTGCATGCGCCCAGAGCCAGTGCTCTGCGACAACAGAGGCCACTGTGATGGGAGGCCCACATGGGCCAAGGAACAAAGATGGATGAAAATAGACAAATGAAGGACCAATAGAAGTGGCCCGCCTACCCCCTCCCTCCCCAACCCACCCCCCGCCAAAATAAATAAATAAATCTTTAAAAAAAAAAAAAAAAAAAGATGAGCAGAAGGGGAGTGAGAAATAAGCAACAAATATATATTTTGTTAACAGATGAAAAGTTTTATGTTTTAAAAAATACTCATTCAGTCAGAAAGAGAAGGACAAATACAGTATATTAACACATATATATGGAATCTAGTAGGATGGTGATGATGGCACATGCAGTGAAGCGACAGAAAGACAGACATGGACAGTGGACATATGGACATTGTGGGGAAGGAACAGTGGGTGAGAGGCGTAAAGGAAGTAGCATGAAGGCCTGTACTATCATAAGTGAAGAAAATAGCTCTAGTCATTGCTCTGTGAGAAAAGGGGATCCTTCAGGGGTGCTGTGTGATGGTCGGGAGGGGAGGGAAGGGGGGCATATACATGTGACTAATCTGAGAACATGCATGTCTGTGAACAACAAAACTCTGTAAAAGTTAAAAGTAAAATAAAGGTTTAAAAAAAAAAAAAAAACACACACACACACAAAAAAAAATACTCATACCATCAGTGGGTTCACACTTGGCTCACTGGAGGTTATCTGACTAGACAGTAGTAGTCTGTGACACAGGCTGATAACTCTTTACTGAAAGTATCCAAAATCATAAATGAAGGGTCACAGATAAAAACAATCATGCTATGAGGATACGATATCCACAGAGTTCCAGCCCTACTCATAGGCATTATATAATTGGCTCAGATACTTTTGCAAAATATCGTTCTATTTTGACTCCAGGTATCACGTATTTACACAGTTACCCATGTATCTTGAGTCACAGTGTTGCTATAATGACCATTTAGTTTTCCTTCCCAATGTTTGGGGAAGTTATGCTAACTGGCTCATTTTAATTGTTTGGATAATTAATTTGTAAAGGCATATTGCCATTAAATGTGAAGCAGGTTAACCTTAACAAACTAATATTATTTTGTAATTTTTTATTGAAATATAATTGTTTTAGTGTGTTAGTTTCTACTCTACGGCAAAGTGACTCAGTTTTACATATATACATATTCTTTTTCATCATGGTTAGTGAATATAGTTCCCAGTGCTACACAGTAGAAACTTGCTGCTTCTAAACTAATACCATTTTTATATCTTAGTTCTCTTTTAAATTTTCTGTGAAAGCATTATGCTTAAAGACAGAAGGTAACCAGTCTCTGCTAAGGGTTTTAGTAGATATTATAAATAAGAAACTATGGGGAAAATTACTTGAAAGCTTCAGATCTGGAATTCCAGGAAGACTTTATCAATCTTTTCAAGGTATATGAGAAAACAGGTAGTTTAACAAACTCAGGCCCATTTAATCTTTCAGAATAATATTCAATTAACAAGTCACTCTGTATGCCAAGAACAACATTCGATACTGGTGAAAAATATAAATCAGGCAAAACCTCTATTTTCAAAGAGCTCAAAATCAAGTAGAGAAGATAAGCAAACAGAAAATTAAAATTCAATGTGGAAAAAATAAAAATATGAGCTAGGTGGGCAAAGAATGGTTTGTAACTTGTTCTGAGGGAGTCAAGTAGAAGTGATATTCAAACTGTCCTTTTCAAAGAAAGAAGGGGTGTTTCCTTGGTGATCAAGTGCTTAAGAATCCACCTGTCAGGCAGGAAGATGGGTTTGACTCTTGATCCAGGAAGATCCCACATGCCATGAAGCAGCTAAGCCCATGCGCCACAACCACTGAGATCACATGTCTAGCGCCCGTGCTCAGCAACAAGAGAAGCCACCGCAATGAGACACCCATATCCACAGCGAAGAGGAGCCCCTGCTCACTGCAGTGAGAGAAAGTCCACACAGGGCACTGAAGACCTAGCACAGCCAAAAATAAAAAATAAATCTTAAAGAAAAAACATGATCCAGCTCAAAGAATACCAAAAACATAAATAAAAATAAAAGAAGGAAGTGTCTCAGTGACAAGAGGAAGAGGAAGTACCTGTGGGATGGGGCCAGATACATGTCAGGTTTGAAGACATGACAGGAAACGGCATCTTTCTCACCTAAGGTTATAAATCAGAGTTCTAGTTAGAGTTCTTCTGGTTGCAATGCATCTGGGGAAAGATCTTGCAAGGCGAGGAATCCAGGTGTGTCTGAGAACTGGCCACCCTTCCCTCTCTGTGCTCCCTGTCAGTCTTCTGCTTCTCCGGCTGCTCTGTGACCCTCTTCCCTTTCCTGGTCAACTGTCTCTGAGTCACTCTACCTGATAATTCTTCATGACTATAAACTCATAATGACCACTGTACCCAAACTTACCTTGACTTTCAGGTCAAGCATCCACATTCGGACGTCTTCAAATTCCTGAGACAGAAAATCTAATCGGCCCACTCTGGTTTCAGACACGTCCCCTGAACATTATAAAGATGTAGCTTGGTGAGCAGTTCACCCAGCATCTCATATGGATAAAGGAAGCGTAGTCTCCCTTTCTATTGCTCTTTCAATACTGAAGTACCTTGTTGACTATTCTGGGTTCATGTTTACAAATTGAGATGTGTTCCATAATTAGGGTGTCTTGCGGCCCTGGCTACACGTTGCAACCAGTACTAAGACGCATTGTAAAATCCGGATGCCAAGGCACTCTCCCCAGAAATTCTGATGTAATGAATTGGTCTTGGAGTAAGGATCTCCAAGTGATTTTCTTGTGTACACACATCAAGAACCAGAACCTTAGTGCACTGTGGAGAAGGAGAAGATCAGCTTCCTGGGTCAGTGACTAGTAAGTCCTTCCAGCTTTGGTCATCGTCCAGCTGACCCTTCAATCTCTTAGGCATATATTGCTAAAAACAGACAGTATAAACTCAAGGGAAGAAGCGGCATTATTCCCTTATACCTTATATTCTGCCTTCAGAAACACAAACATGGCAGATTATAGAACAGGGAATAAGCTAATGGAAAAGACAGGACAGTGTGTGAAGGGCTGAACTCTCACTGTTTAGACTTCCTATACTCTACTAACCAGGGATGACATTAGCTATATACATACATGGCTTATGCAGTGATCCCAGGGCAGTTAATCTTGACAAGCAGCACCCAACCTCTCCACGACCTCACCTCCCCGTTTGGTTCAGAAGCAGTTCCTTCAAGGCCCAGTAAGGGGCAGCTTCCATCTCATTCTGTCCTAGCCCCTAACAATGTCAGAAAATTAGAAAAACAGGTCATCATATTTCATCTGGATCATCTGTGTGGCTGAAAAATACTATGGGGGAGCAGGTGTGTTTCCTGGGCTGCTCCTCTCAGGAGTTTTAGAAACAGTTCCTTCCTCAGTAGCTACTGGGGTGTCACAGTCCTGTCTAGGCCATTCTAGGACCAGCAGTCACAAGGTTAATTTTCTGTCCCAAAGGCCCATGTCTCCTGAATCATCCAAAAACAACACTGTGGACTAATCCAATGTCCTAAGGCTTCCTGGCATGGCCCCATAGCTGGATATTTATTCTGGTCTTGGACTTTCAGGGTCAACATATGGAAGTGAGGCAAAGCAGCAGACATACAGTTCTGGGGGTGCACACACATACGCAGGAACTCACAGATCCATGTGCATAAAGACTCTGACTTCCATCAGAAACTCCAATACACAGCACCAAGCTCAGGAGCATCAGACTGTGATCAATCAGGTAATACAGGAAGTCACACACGTGTACTCAACCGTCATTCCCTACTCCCCGTCCCATAACTCACCACCAACACTTACACAAATGTGTGCCAGAGGGGAATATGGCAAGCAACTACTGCTGCCTATTGCTCCTCCTTTCTCACCTCCCTGGATTATTATCCTATCCATCCAGAGATATAATGCCTCTGCCTATGGAAAAGGAAATGTACTTCCTTCAGGGGCTGACCTAGCCAGTGCCTCTGCTCTTCTCTCTATTGAATAGAAGAAAGGAAACGCCCCTCCCAGAATAGGAGTGAACCCACACGGTGAAGGCAGGAAGCAGGGCTCAGATATTTCCATAGTAAGAAAGTTTTTTCTCAAATTCTTATCCCTGCCACTAGAGAAACATTGGCCACCATGTAGGAAAGCTGAGAGCCCCAGTTCAGTACACCTCTTCCTTTCAGCCTTCTCTTCATATCCCTTCACTCGCCAGAGGTCTGCTCACTCACCCGCTTCCAGGAGTTGGCAGCTGCCATTGCGATGACAGACATGCTGCCCTGTCCTCCTCTTTTACCCTTTCCAAGAACACAAGTAACACATGGTAAAGTGAGGATGGCTCCCTAAGAAAGGTATATTCAAAATACTGAGTGTTTAAAATCAGTATTGTGGCAGCAGTTTAGAAGGATTCAAATATACTGCACACTGGAAGGAGAACAGGAAACACACCTCCAGGAACACAGGTAGCATGCAGGTGGCAGTGTGAAACCTACAAAGGCATTGAGGAGGGCTGCCAGTACAAGCAAAGCTCTGTTAACAGAGCCTCTTTAGGATACAGGGAAAGCTCACTGTGGCTAGGACACATAGGGTTGAGATGACAGGGCACTCACTGGTTGAATCTGTAAGTGCACAGTGGTGACAGGGGATCTTCCCAACTCAGAGATCGAACTCAGGTCTCCCTCATCTCCTGCAATGAAAGCGGATTCTTCACCACTCCACCACCTGGGAACATAAATTCTGTTGGAGCTTTTAAGACTACTTGAATTTGGAGCTACCTTGGTGGCTCAGTGGCACCCTGAATCTCCCTGGCAATGTAGGAGACACAGGTCCGATTCCTGATCCAGAGAGATTCCACATGCCGCAGAGCAGCTGATCCCATGTGCCACGACTACTGAGCCTGTGTTCTAGAGTCTGGGAGCCACAACTACTGAAGCCCACACACTCTAGGGCCCTGCTCCACAACAAGAGAAGCCACCAAAATCAGAAACCCTTGCACCACAACTAGAAAATGGCCTCCTATCCCTGCAACTAAAGAAAAGTCCATGGGCTTCCCTGGTGGTCCAGTGGGTAAGGACACTGTCTTGCCGTGCAGGTGGCACCAGTTCGATCCCTGGCCTGGGAAGATCCCATGTGCCACGGAGCAGCTGGACCGATGTGTTCAGCTACTGAGCTGGAGCTCTGGACCGCATGCACCCAGAGCCGGTGCTCTGCATCGACATAGGCCACTACGATGGGAGGCCCACACAGGCCAAAGAACAAAGATGGAAATAAATGAAGGACCGATAGAAGCGGCCAAAAAAAAAAAAGTCCATGCAGCAACAGCCAAAATTAAAAAAAAAAAAAAAAAAAAAAATTACTTGAATTGGAGGAAATAGTATACAGAGACAATATTCAAATATCAGAAGTGAAAAGTTTTGAGGGTGTGAACTAATATTGAAAGGAGTCAAATAGGCATATTTGATAAGGAGGCTAGTGGGTCCTAAGGAGGAAAGGGGGAGGAAAAAGGAGAAAGAAAGGCAAAGAATTTAAATGCTGAAACTGAAACTAACTTTCTTGTCTTATGTTAACACTGTGGGCCTAACAAGGCCTTTACATTAACATGTCTCAGCCAGCCTTGAGGCCTAGAGACCATCTTCTAACTAAATGTTATGTTAATACTGTGGGCCTAGAAAGGTCTTTTATATAGAATGTTATACCTAGACCTGAGGTCTGGAGACTGTCCTAGCTAATCTCATGCTAATGCTGTGGCATGTGGATGTGTCATTAACACTGTAATTCAGTGTACCCCAAACAGCCTGAACTACAGTGTTAATGACACATGCAAATGGCAGTGAATTGCAGACAACTGGAAAGAGGGTCAGGACTTCAGTAATGAAGTAAGGGCTGGACACTGAGATACTTCAGAACTAAATTCAAGACAAGAGAAAGCATATATAGAGAAAATGTCTGTAAATAAAAAATTTGTAAAGTCTTGGTTTATGGTGTCAGGGAAAAAGAGACAGAAAAAAATAAAGTCCTAATAATAAAGGGATCCTTTTCTTTTTGCCATGGTGTTTGTTACTATTGTCAATTGTCTGGGTTTTGTTTATGCATTTATTTCACAGAGAGAAGGGAAGCAAACAAGTGGACCAATCTTGCCATCTTGAGCTGAAAGGCCAGGCCAGCAAAGACTCTAATGGAGACGGAAAGGGCTATAGCCCAAAAGAAGAGAACAATTTTGGGGTAGATTATGCTAGCATTTCCCTGGCACTGCCTCATTTTTAGCCAACTGAGGCTCCTAGAAATTATCCACGAACTGAAGGACATAGTGAGCTAGAAGTTGTGCCAGAGGGGAATGAAGTTTGCCCCGGTTTGCTTGGGAATGAAGGATACAAGACTTTGCCCAGACTGAGGAAGTTCTGGGCAAAACAGGATGAACTGGTCATACTCCATGGAGTGGAGTAAAGAAATTAGGTAGAGATAGCATCGCTTTATGTCCGTTATTTCTCTAAATTCCCTCAAAATTCATCCAGAGCTGGGAAGCAGACATCTACAGGGAAAGTGTGGGCAAGTTCTCTCTGTGTACAACCAAGATGGACAGAAGTCCTGCTCACTGGAGGGTTCCATCAGCAATCTTTCACTAACGGAATCACAGCCCCAAAGACCTAACCAGGGCAAATCGTCAGGACGAAGAGGAAAAGAGGATACAGCACAGCCTTGAGGCCTAGAGACCTTTTAAAGTTATGTTAATACTGTGGGCCTAGAAAGGTCTTTTATATAGAATGTTATACCTAGACCTGAGGTCTGGAGACTGTCCTAGCTAATCTCATGCTAATGCTGTGGCATGTGGATGTGTCATTAACACTGTAATTCAGTGTACCCCAAACAGCCTGAACTACAGTGTTAATGACACATGCAAATGGCAGTGAATTGCAGACAACTGGAAAGAGGGTCAGGACTTCAGTAATGAAGTAAGGGCTGGACACTGAGATACTTCAGAACTAAATTCAAGACAAGAGAAAGCATATATAGATAATGTCTGTAAATAAAAAATTTGTAAAGTCTTGGTTTATGGTGTCAGGGAAAAAGAGACAGAAAAAAATAAAGTCCTAATAATAAAGGGATCCTTTTCTTTTTGCCATGGTGTTTGTTACTATTGTCAATTGTCTGGGTTTTGTTTATGCATTTATTTCACAGAGAGAAGGGAAGCAAACAAGTGGACCAATCTTGCCATCTTGAGCTGAAAGGCCAGGCCAGCAAAGACTCTAATGGAGACGGAAAGGGCTATAGCCCAAAAGAAGAGAACAATTTTGGGGTAGATTATGCTAGCATTTCCCTGGCACTGCCTCATTTTTAGCCAACTGAGGCTCCTAGAAATTATCCACGAACTGAAGGACATAGTGAGCTAGAAGTTGTGCCAGAGGGGAATGAAGTTTGCCCCGGTTTGCTTGGGAATGAAGGATACAAGACTTTGCCCAGACTGAGGAAGTTCTGGGCAAAACAGGATGAACTGGTCATACTCCATGGAGTGGAGTAAAGAAATTAGGTAGAGATAGCATCGCTTTATGTCCGTTATTTCTCTAAATTCCCTCAAAATTCATCCAGAGCTGGGAAGCAGACATCTACAGGGAAAGTGTGGGCAAGTTCTCTCTGTGTACAACCAAGATGGACAGAAGTCCTGCTCACTGGAGGGTTCCATCAGCAATCTTTCACTAACGGAATCACAGCCCCAAAGACCTAACCAGGGCAAATCGTCAGGAGGAAGAGGATAGCAAAGGGACCGAGCCATGCATATACATGCATCCATTCTCCCCCACCTCCCTTCCCATCCAGGCTGGCACATCACACTAAACAGAGTTCCGTGTGCTATACAGTAGGCCCTTGCTGCTGATCCATGTTAAACAGAGCAGCGTGTACATGTCCATCCCCAACCCCCTTACTATTCCTTCCATTGTTAATCAGCTATATTCCGATATAAAATTAAATTTTTTTAAAATAAAATAAAGTGTCTGACTCCAATCCCTACAGATTCCACAAGACAGAATACAGGGTTGGGTAAGAGGGGAAGGATGTGCCTGGATGGGGACAGTGCCAGACCGGCAGACAGAAAGCCAGCAATAAGGGTTTCACACAACAGGAGTGGTTGAAATGGCAAGGAAGCCAAGACAGGTGGATTAAAATGACCTCTGACACAAGGCCGTTATTTAGTGTGCAAAACCAGGAAGAACAGCCTGTCTACTGTCCTGGGACATATTCATGACATAAGCAATCCCACAGATCCTGTTGATTTTGCCTGTAGAGGCAGAATCATTCTAAAAGGGCATCTTAAAAGGTCAAGAGGGCGTGTGGGGAACCCCTGCCAACTGGCCGCAAGGGACTCCCAAGCCACAGGGTAAAGCTGGCTCATCCTCCTGTGCTTAGTTCCGCTGGTGGGTTAGACGTCCATCTGAGCAGCACAGGTTGGCCACCAAGATTAAACTGGAATTTTAAACAGTGTGAGGGTGTGGCTGTGTGTCACTGTGCTTATCTGTGGTATTTGTGTGGCTGTGTGTAGGTGTGTGTGATAGTGTACTTGTGAGTCTGTGTCTGTGACTGTGTTTGTGCGAGTGTGTGTAACTGTGGAAGATGACTGTGCGTGACTTCTGTGTGGGGCTCTGGGGGTGGATGTGGCTGTGGCTGTATTTGTTTTTGACTATGCATATGTGTGACTGTGTGTGTGTGTGTGTGTGTATGTGTGTGTGTGTGGCTGTGGGTGTACTGTGACACACTCAACTCCTCCATTTCTACTCAGACTCCGAGCTCAGAACCAGACTGGTGGCTCCGACCCTGTTGTGAAAAGGGCTAGAACACGTTTCTTTCCCACTCAGGAGGAAAGGAATGTATTCCTACCTCTGAGATATCCGCCCCAGAGTCCTCTCTTGGCTATAGCTGGATGACTGAATAAGAAGTAATCTCCCGCCCCAGCCCCAGAGACTCACTTCCCCTTGATGAAAATGAGCCGGAGGCCCTCCTTCTTCCACCCACCTCGAGCTCTGTCTCAGTCCTCACCTCTGTACCATATGTGAACTTTGCTCCACACACAATATACTCATCAGGAATCACAAGACTCCCATGGCAAACACGTTTCTGGAGCTGAAAATTTAAAGAAACCCTTTAGAAATGCAAGCTTATGGTATAAAGCTACCAAAAGGAAGGAAGTCACATCTCCTGAAAGAGGAGAGTCTGGGAACTGGAGAGCCCCACGTCTCCATCCAGCGCTCTGGCCTTCTTGTGGCTGGGCAAAGGGGAAGTGCATAAGAGACATGACACAGAACAGAATGCTTCACAAGTGTCTAGACAATGAAACCTTTGTTCCAAGGCTGCTGACCTAGGATGCCTAGAAAGAGCCAGATTAGAGAAGGGAAGAGGGGTGAGGGGATAAATGTGAAAAAATAAGGCATCTACCAGAGGTGAAAAGCCAGTGTCTTCAACAGGATTAATGGAAGGTTCCGTTCTCCCCGGCAGGGCTGGCTGGGAGGACAAGCAATTTGACAGCTCTCTCGGTTCTTCTGCATTTGCACATGACAGTCTGTCTTCGGTCGCAATTTCTCCTCACTGTTCTCCTCCTTGAATGTGAATAAATGCTAGGAAAGATTGCCTCCCAGTTCAGAGGGATCTAAAGGAAAGAGTGCACTAAGTTCTCAGCAAACACCCCCAGAAAATGACAAAAAGCTGCTGGGTTACTTTGAAATGGTCAAGATTGTCTTCTATTTGGTAGTTTCTGTCCTCAGAGCTCTGGAAAATCAGGAAGTGAGAGACAGTATTTCCTCACCCTTTAAAATTCCCATTGTAGGGATAACAGGAGACCTGGGTTCAATCCCTGGGTCAGGAAGATCTCCTGGAGGAGGAAACAGCAACCCACTCCAGCATTCTTGCCTGGAAAATTCCATGGACTGAGAAGCCTGGCAGGTTACAGTCCATGGAATTGCAAAGAGTTGGACATGATTGAGCACGCATGCACCGAAGACTCGTATCCTACTGTAGGACAAACCATAAAGAAAACCTAATAAATGCTGGGGGGAAAGTGTGATGAAAAAAAAAAGTTAGAAAGACAAATACCACATAATATCACTTACATGTGGAATGTAAAATATGACACAGGGCTTCCCTAGTGGTCCAGTGGGTGAGGACACTGCTTTGCAGTGCAGGGAGCTCCGGTTCGATCCCTGACCGATGTGTCCAACTTCTGAGCCGGAGCTCTGGAGCATATGCACCTAGAGCCGGTGCTCTGCGACAACAGAGGCCACTGCGATGGGAGGCTCACACAGGCCAAAGAACAAAGATGGATGAAAAACAGATCAAAATGAAAGACCAATAGAAGTGGCCCCCCACCAAAAAAAATAGCAGAAAAGAAAATATGACACAAATGAGCTTATCTATGAAACACACTCACAGACACAGAGAACAGACTTGGGGGTTCCAACAGGGAGGAGGGGTGGGGAAGGGATGGATTGGAAGTTTGGGACTAACATATGCAAACTATTATGTATATATACAACTGAATCACTTTGCTGTACTCCAGAAACTAATAGAACACTATAAATCGGCTACACATCAATAAAACAAATATTTTAAAATGAAAAAAAAAATAAAGTAACACAAAGGAGGAAGAGCCTGGAAGTGATCACTTCAACAAAGTTATGATGGAAGAGCTCCCCCAAAGTGAAAATTTCAGCAGAGTGAGCCAACCATTCACATACCAAGGGAGAGGCTGACCTGTAGGACGGAGGCCCCAAGGCAAGAATTTGCTTTGGTTTATTTAAAGAAGCGCAAGAAGGCCAAGGCAAATGAAGCAGAAGAAGGAAGAGGAAGAGAGATGGGTGTTGAGATTGGAAAATTTTGCTGGGACTGTGTCTCCTAGGCTTCTCCGGCAGGAAGCATGAGAACTTAACATTAAACCCTTTCACTAACCCAGCAGGAACATCATCTGAAGGGGAGCTGTCAAGCAGAGATCAAAAAAAGACTTAAAGTTGTCCCAAACTGAAATGCAATGTTTGACAGTGTAAATTGCTTCCTAGTAACCAAAGAGGGAGCAAGGGACATACCCAGACGGTGGGGCGGGACAGTCCCCTGTTCTCATACCACACCAAACATGCAGTGTCCTAAAACATCAATGCCACACTTGAATCCATAAATCCTTGAAGCAAAACAGCTCCTGAACTTAGTCAATAGCTGTACAGATTGAATAAATCTGTGTGGGTCAGGTTGATTGAGAAACAAGGTCTATCCTCTCCTAGGAAAGCTACAGGAAGAAATTCCACAAATTCTAGCAAAATAGTCATAGAATCACAACCTTCTAGTGACAAACAAGCAAGCGTTCCTGATTTTGTTACCGGGGGACATCTCTGCATTATTCAGGCACACTGCTCCACAGCAGGGATCCTGTAACTACTATTGAATATTTGACCACACACTCAAGACTGAGAAAAGTTCCAAAAGACTTTTTGCCATAATAACTACTCTGGTTCCAACCTGAGGTAATCCTGATATATTTTCTTCATGAAAATTAAGGCACTGATACACATTCATGTGATGAAACTATGAAGTTTCCACTAAAATAGGAATAAATAACATATTCAGTATTTAATATGAAAAACAAAGAAATTAGTACAGAATTACACTATAGTTAGAGGCAGAACAAGGCTTTAAACTCAAATCTGTCTGATTTCAAGACCTGTGTTCTTGACTACTCTGCTACTTTGCCTGATTTCAAAGAAATAAGAATACATGACAACATGGAAAAGACTTATATAGGTACTTCACAACTGAGTGTATACAAATGGGCAATAATCTTATGATAATGGCCTCATTATTATTCATTCCTGGGTAAGTACAAATAAAAACTACAGTGAGATTCAACTGCACACATTTCAGAATAGTTAAGGGACAAAAACCTGACAGAACTGGTCGGTGAGGAGCAACTGAGCTTCCTGAGCACTGCTAGCAGGATGAATACTGAAGAACCATTTTGGCAATAGCTAAAGTCCAACAAATGGATACCGTCTGAGTCCAGATGCTTCCAGACTGGCCTGTTCCATTCCCAAATACAATCAATTATACAGTTTAACACTTGTTTTGAAAACTTGAATTTTTCCAGTTTGATTTATTGGAAAACAATTTAAGTTTAATAAGAATTTCACATTTCCTTATAGAAAGCTTCATCAGTAAGAACCAAAAGATGAAGTAGAAACTATACCAGGCAAGAATACTGGAGTACTTGCCTTTCTCTTCTCCAGGGAATGTTCCCCAAGGATCGAACTGGGGTCTCCTGAATTGCAGGCAGATTCTTTATCAGCTGAGCTACAAGGGAATCCCACCCAGCTGAACCAATCCATGTAGGAAAATACAAAATACACTCACGTAACTCAAAGATCTACCAGCTATCCAATTCATTGGTGTATTATTCTACAAGGCTGTATTTCATTATCTCTTTACGTTTGGAAACTACATCCCAACGGGCTTCCCAAGTGGTGCTAGTGATAAAGAACCCGCCTGCCAATGCAGGAGACGTAAGAGACATGGGTTCAATCCCTGGGTCAGGAAGACTCCCTGGTGAAGAGAATGGCAACCCACTCCTGTATTCTTGCCTGGAGAACCCTATGGACAGCGGAGCCTGGCTGGTTAGAGTTCATGGAGTCACAAAAAGTTGGACACAACTGAAGCGACTTAGTACACAATGCACACACGCACAACATCCCAAATGTATCTAAGTTAGCTGGCTCAAAAGTGTCAAGAAATTCAAACTAAAAAAAAAAAAAAAGAGCCAGTACTATTTACATCTGAGAACTTTAAATAGATACTACCAAATTCTGCAGAAGTGGCCCCTTTTAGTGCTGTTAGCTAGATGACTTCAAATATCACTACAATTTCCAAAGCCTTCAGCTTCAGGTGAAACCATGAATGCAGATGAGAAAGCCACAAAAGAATTCCCAACACTTATACTAAAGTTAACTGAAGAAGGAGATGACAAACTGGATCAAAAATTACAGTCTTGATGAAACAGGCATCCATTAAAAATTTTAAAAGATCAATAATTCAAAGGCTAAACAAACATGCTCAAAGATGTAAGGGCTGCAAAGTTCAGCATGCACCAAAGCAAGGATGATGAGCCACACCGACCTACCCACAACTAGTGTTATAAACTTTCTGATTTCAGGTAACTTTCTTCCCATCATTGTGACTCACAAGTTGCCAGCCTGTGACACCTACTTCCACAAGCAAGCACCGTGTCTCTTTTTTAGGCCAAGTGTCACACTCATTATAGTGTATATATATTTCTCAACCATCTGACATATGCAAAGCATACCATTCTTTTATAAGGTTCCTCTATGTATTACTGACAATGCTTTTGAGTGTTATAAGAAAAATGGAGTAAGGGCGTAAGTCTTACAGGTTTTGTTGTTGTGACATTTTGCACAGTGTAGCGATTTTTAGGAGTATACATGTCACTTAATAATAGATCGGACTACATACACTCAAGACAAATGAGTGGATTTATGGCAGTGGGTGGGTTCAGGGCAGGGCACCAAGTTGGACCTGAGCAGCCCACAGGGAGCTTGTAGCTGTTGCAGCGAGGTCCTGATTTGTCCTAAAAGCATGTTTGAAAGGTAAAATAAACGGGCTTCCCAAGTGGTGCTGGTGATAAAGAACCCGCCTGCCAATGCAGGAGACGTAAGAGACATGGGTTCAATCCCTGGGTCAGGAAGACTCCCTGGTGAAGAGAATGGCAACCCACTCCTGTATTCTTGCCTGGAGAACCCTATGGACAGCGGAGCCTGGCTGGTTAGAGTTCATGGAGTCACAAAAAGTTGGACACAACTGAAGCGACTTAGTACACAATGCACACACGCACAACATCCCAAATGTATCTAAGTTAGCTGGCTCAAAAGTGTCAAGAAATTCAAACTAAAAAAAAAAAAAAAGAGCCAGTACTATTTACATCTGAGAACTTTAAATAGATACTACCAAATTCTGCAGAAGTGGCCCCTTTTAGTGCTGTTAGCTAGATGACTTCAAATATCACTACAATTTCCAAAGCCTTCAGCTTCAGGTGAAACCATGAATGCAGATGAGAAAGCCACAAAAGAATTCCCAACACTTATACTAAAGTTAACTGAAGAAGGAGATGACAAACTGGATCAAAAATTACAGTCTTGATGAAACAGGCATCCATTAAAAATTTTAAAAGATCAATAATTCAAAGGCTAAACAAACATGCTCAAAGATGTAAGGGCTGCAAAGTTCAGCATGCACCAAAGCAAGGATGATGAGCCACACCGACCTACCCACAACTAGTGTTATAAACTTTCTGATTTCAGGTAACTTTCTTCCCATCATTGTGACTCACAAGTTGCCAGCCTGTGACACCTACTTCCACAAGCAAGCACCGTGTCTCTTTTTTAGGCCAAGTGTCACACTCATTATAGTGTATATATATTTCTCAACCATCTGACATATGCAAAGCATACCATTCTTTTATAAGGTTCCTCTATGTATTACTGACAATGCTTTTGAGTGTTATAAGAAAAATGGAGTAAGGGCGTAAGTCTTACAGGTTTTGTTGTTGTGACATTTTGCACAGTGTAGCGATTTTTAGGAGTATACATGTCACTTAATAATAGATCGGACTACATACACTCAAGACAAATGAGTGGATTTATGGCAGTGGGTGGGTTCAGGGCAGGGCACCAAGTTGGACCTGAGCAGCCCACAGGGAGCTTGTAGCTGTTGCAGCGAGGTCCTGATTTGTCCTAAAAGCATGTTTGAAAGGAAAATAACAAGTTACTTCAAAAGAGCAAAAATGGGAAAAAAATTCATTTGCCCATTAATCATACAATAGAACAACAAATAATAGTACATTTATATAATATTAAATAATAATGGTAAAGACTTAATTACTTCTAAATGTAACCACCTACAGAAACTAAGTTGAAAGAAAGAAGCCAGATGCCAGCAAGTATAGACAGATAGACTATATGAAGCTCAGGGAAAGAAAAAGGTCATCTTGGATGACAGAAATAGAATTTTCGTTTAACTTTGGGTGTATTGAGTTGAAGTGGGCACAAAGGAGATTTTCAGTGTACAAAAAAAAAATTGCTAGAGTAAAACACCCCAAAATTTTATTAACTAAATTTAGTTGAACAGGAAAATATAACTAAACTGAATGCTATACGTAATAACAGACTCAAAATACATCAAGCAAACTTTTATAAAAGAATTAACAAGAGAAATTAAAATCTCTGTAAAAAGAGTCTAATATATCATTCAATAATTTATAGGAAAATTAATATAAATTCAGAGAATTAGATTACTGGATGATAATTTTCTAAAACTTGACCTATTAAACATATAAAAAGCATGCTACTCAAAAGTACACATTCTTTTCAAGCACACACACACGTAACAAGATAGAAACTTTTAAAAAATATATTTCAATATGGATAAAATAACGGAAATTAGGCAGCATATATTAGTTTCCCAATGCTGCTCTAATAAGTTACCATAAATTTAGTATCTTTTTTATCTTAAAGGTCTGGGGCTCACATGTCCTAAAATTAAGGTGTCAGCAGGCCTGAAGGTTCTAGAGGAGAATCTATTTCCTTCTCTAGATTCTAGAAGCTGACTGACTCCCTTAGCTTGTGTCCCCTTCCATGTGTCATGCTGACGCCTGCTTCTGTCTGCCTATCTACCTACACTTGAATACCCCTGGCTCATTCTTTCCCTTATAAAAATTTCTAAGATTATAATGGGCCCTACATGAAAAAGATCGGACTACATACACTCAAGACAAATGAGTGGATTTATGGCAGTGGGTGGGTTCAGGGCAGGGCACCAAGTTGGACCTGAGCAGCCCACAGGGAGCTTGTAGCTGTTGCAGCGAGGTCCTGATTTGTCCTAAAAGCATGTTTGAAAGGAAAATAACAAGTTACTTCAAAAGAGCAAAAATGGGAAAAAAATTCATTTGCCCATTAATCATACAATAGAACAACAAATAATAGTACATTTATATAATATTAAATAATAATGGTAAAGACTTAATTACTTCTAAATGTAACCACCTACAGAAACTAAGTTGAAAGAAAGAAGCCAGATGCCAGCAAGTATAGACAGATAGACTATATGAAGCTCAGGGAAAGAAAAAGGTCATCTTGGATGACAGAAATAGAATTTTCGTTTAACTTTGGGTGTATTGAGTTGAAGTGGGCACAAAGGAGATTTTCAGTGTACAAAAAAAAAATTGCTAGAGTAAAACACCCCAAAATTTTATTAACTAAATTTAGTTGAACAGGAAAATATAACTAAACTGAATGCTATACGTAATAACAGACTCAAAATACATCAAGCAAACTTTTATAAAAGAATTAACAAGAGAAATTAAAATCTCTAAAAAGAGTCTAATATATCATTCAATAATTTATAGGAAAATTAATATAAATTCAGAGAATTAGATTACTGGATGATAATTTTCTAAAACTTGACCTATTAAACATATAAAAAGCATGCTACTCAAAAGTACACATTCTTTTCAAGCACACACACACGTAACAAGATAGAAACTTTTAAAAAATATATTTCAATATGGATAAAATAACGGAAATTAGGCAGCATATATTAGTTTCCCAATGCTGCTCTAATAAGTTACCATAAATTTAGTATCTTTTTTATCTTAAAGGTCTGGGGCTCACATGTCCTAAAATTAAGGTGTCAGCAGGCCTGAAGGTTCTAGAGGAGAATCTATTTCCTTCTCTAGATTCTAGAAGCTGACTGACTCCCTTAGCTTGTGTCCCCTTCCATGTGTCATGCTGACGCCTGCTTCTGTCTGCCTATCTACCTACACTTGAATACCCCTGGCTCATTCTTTCCCTTATAAAAATTTCTAAGATTATAATGGGCCCTTTCAGGTCACCCTGGACAATTTCCCCATCTCAAGGCCCATAGTTTAATGCTATCTAGAAAGTCCTTTCTTCCAGATAAGGTTCCAGATATGGGTTCCAGAGATCAGGGCATGGCCAACTGGGGTGCCATTATTCTTTCTACACTCACTGTATTCCCCTCAATTCAATATAAATAGCTACTACTAATAATAAAAATCCTATATTAAGTGCCTTGATACAGGGATACTTTCATAGAAACATGCATATATCTAAACTCAGAAACCGTGTAATTCAATATGTGCAACATTTTTTGTACATCAGCTATTTTGACACACAACACTTCATCCTCCTTAGTACAGTGGTAAGATGCAACATTTCAAAACTCAACTTGGAAGAAAGCTCCTTAGAAATTCATGGCATCCTCAGTATGAGCTAAATGCTCTTTGTGTAAGTTCTATGACATAAGACAGTCATCATGGGTTCCAGTTCTGGATTTGCTTCAATCTAGCAGTGAATATCACCTTTTTTTATTTTTAATGTTTATCTTCTCTTGAAGTACAGCTAATTGACAACACTTCAGATAATTTACAATAAAAATGGTGATATTCAAACCTGGTGGCTTAGAAAGAATCTTCCTGCAATGCAGTAGACCCTGACTCAATTCCTGGGTTGAGAAGATTCCCTTGGAGAAGGGAATGCCTAAACAGTCCAGTATTCTTTTCTTGTTTTTTAATTTGGCGGGGTGGGGGGTGGGGGTGGGGGGGATTTCTATTGCTCTTTCATTTATCTATTTCCATCCATCTTTGTTCCTTGGCCTGTGTGGGCCTCCCATGGCAGTGGTCCCTCTCGACACAGAGCACCAGCTCTGTGTACATGCACTCCAGAGCTCTGGCTCGGTAGTTGGACACATCAGTCCAACCGCTCCATGGCTCGTGAGATCTTTCCAGGTCATGGATTGAACTGGCGCCCCTTGCACTGCAAGGTGGTGTCCTTACCCACTGGACCACCAGGGAAGCCCACACTCCAGTATTCTTGCCTGGGAAATCTCATGGACAGAGGAGTCTGGCGGGCTATAGTCCATGAGGTTGTAAAGTGTCAGACATGACTGACCAACTAACACTTTCACTTTATATACATATATACATACATATGTATTCTTTTTCATATTTTTTTTCCATTATAGGTTGTTACAAGACAGTGAATATAATTCCCTGAGCTATACAGTAGGTCCTTATTGGTTATCTATTTCATATAGAGCACTGTTTATCTTTGAATCTCAAATTCCTAATTTCTCTCTCCCCTGCCTTTCCCCTTTGGTAACCATAAGTTTCTCCTCTCCGTCAGTGTGCCTATTTCTGTTCTGTTAATAAGTTAACTTGTATCATTTTTAAGATTCCACATCAAAGTGGTATCATATGTGAATATCACCTTTTTCATTCAGTGGGCTGTGTGACCTGAACAAGCCATGGACCTCATGGACTGCAGCAAAATACTTAGCAGTCCTCGATAAACAGACTCTGTTATCACAGTGTTGATCATGACCTACTAAATTTGTTATTTTGACTCTTCTCCCCCACCCTACTCTGTCATAGTCATCTCCGCATGCCCATCACCTAAAGCCTCTTTGCAATGACAGGTGCTTAACCAATATTTGCAGAATGGATTAACCGAAGGGACTGGGAGGATGATGAGTGGAAGAAACAGAAGAAAGGATGAATGCGAACATTGTTCGTGTCAACTTCATGGAGAAACACTCTAGGTCGGCCAGCCAAAGAAGGCAAAGCACATGCTCAGAGAGGGTCCTGTATCTACTCACTCTGGAACTCTCCCTTTGAGTGGCCTCACTGGGGCCTTGTGTGCACCAGTAGGCAAGTGGAATCACTAAAAGCTCAGGGTCTAGAACCAGATGGCCTGTGTTCGAATTTTGCCTCCAACCAGAGATGCATTCAGAGTAAAAGTTAATGAAGTGAAGACTCAGGGTCCCTCACTTACAGCCTCTCCCGAGGTCCTGTATCTGTACTTCACCTTTGAAAATCTGTTTTTCTTTCTCAAAGAGGTTCCTAATACTGTAATACGAAACTTTTAATTTCCACAAAACCTGGATCCGAAGTGGGTTCCTCCAGTTACTGACTACGTGACCTGGGCTCGATATATTTATCTGCTGTGTGCCTCCATCTCCCCATCTGAAAAATGGAATAAAACTGGAAACCTATTTTATGGAGTTGTTTTGAAGACTGAGTTAATATATGTGAAATACTTAGCACAATGTCATGCACATAGGATGTGTTCAACGTCTGCTGGCTTCTGTATCTCCCTTTTCTGGTCATCCATTAACTTCTGCCCTGACAGCTCCAGGGTAACCTTTCCTTTTGCAAGTTTAGCCTGTGGAAAGTTGGTCCCTAATCCTTAATCTCTTCACCTTGTACCTGAGCACATTTTCTGCTATGAGCCTCCTGTGTCATTTGCAGTTTGATATTTTCAACCTCTCTACTGTTTCTTAAACCTATTATACTTGTTCACTACTTTAAGGACATGGAAAATTTGGTATCATTTTTTTTCCTTTTAGAAGCTATCTGCTTGATGGGTTTTCTGAACAATAACATGGGAAGACGATAACATTATCCTGAAAACTTTTGTCATAAACAGCATTTTGAAAGCATTCATACATGCAGAACTGTAGTTACTAATAAGCTTCTATATTGCCCCTAAAATATTGATTTTTTTTCAGATCCACTCAGCTCCATGAATACCGACACCTTTGTGTCAACTGTGGAACAGACTTGGGACACATGGATTTCTGCCTGATGTATTTGCCTAGTGGGCCTTCCAGGTGGTGCTAGTGGTAAAGAACCCACTTGCCAATGCAGGAGACATAAGAGATGCAGGTTCGATCCCTGGGTCAGGAAGATCCCTTGGAGAGGGTCATGGCAACCCACTCCAGTGTTCTTGCCTGGAAACCCCATAGACAGAGGAGCCCGGAGGGCTACAGTTCATAGGAATCACAAAGAGTCAGACAGACACGACTGAAGAAACTTAGCGCATAGGCAGCCATTTGTCTAGTTTCTGACTTTAAGCTAAACCCAGTGAAAATGTATAAGAAAACACATTCCTGCAAGGTTTGTATGATATTCTTCATCTCCGTCCAGATTTTCTGTAGCAGTTCAAGGGAACAATGTTAAGGTGATTAATTGGCTTAATGACTCTCAAGCCACATCACTTTCTAGAACAGACAGTCATTGCTGTTTAAGTCAGGATTATTTAACCAATGTTTGCAAGCGTTCAATCAAGCTAACATACCCAGGAGTTCTATGTTTGATTACAGAAATCATGTTAGAGTGAAAGACAAATGACGGTCATTCATACTGGTCCTTAAGTCATCCTCACTGTGTTTCATTATTCTGTGAAATACTTAGCACAATGTCATGCACATAGGATGTGTTCAACGTCTGCTGGCTTCTGTATCTCCCTTTTCTGGTCATCCATTAACTTCTGCCCTGACAGCTCCAGGGTAACCTTTCCTTTTGCAAGTTTAGCCTGTGGAAAGTTGGTCCCTAATCCTTAATCTCTTCACCTTGTACCTGAGCACATTTTCTGCTATGAGCCTCCTGTGTCATTTGCAGTTTGATATTTTCAACCTCTCTACTGTTTCTTAAACCTATTATACTTGTTCACTACTTTAAGGACATGGAAAATTTGGTATCATTTTTTTTCCTTTTAGAAGCTATCTGCTTGATGGGTTTTCTGAACAATAACATGGGGAAGACGATAACATTATCCTGAAAACTTTTGTCATAAACAGCATTTTGAAAGCATTCATACATGCAGAACTGTAGTTACTAATAAGCTTCTATATTGCCCCTAAAATATTGATTTTTTTTCAGATCCACTCAGCTCCATGAATACCGACACCTTTGTGTCAACTGTGGAACAGACTTGGGACACATGGATTTCTGCCTGATGTATTTGCCTAGTGGGCCTTCCAGGTGGTGCTAGTGGTAAAGAACCCACTTGCCAATGCAGGAGACATAAGAGATGCAGGTTCGATCCCTGGGTCAGGAAGATCCCTTGAGAGGGTCATGGCAACCCACTCCAGTGTTCTTGCCTGGAAACCCCATAGACAGAGGAGCCCGGAGGGCTACAGTTCATAGGAATCACAAAGAGTCAGACAGACACGACTGAAGAAACTTAGCGCATAGGCAGCCATTTGTCTAGTTTCTGACTTTAAGCTAAACCCAGTGAAAATGTATAAGAAAACACATTCCTGCAAGGTTTGTATGATATTCTTCATCTCCGTCCAGATTTTCTGTAGCAGTTCAAGGGAACAATGTTAAGGTGATTAATTGGCTTAATGACTCTCAAGCCACATCACTTTCTAGAACAGACAGTCATTGCTGTTTAAGTCAGGATTATTTAACCAATGTTTGCAAGCGTTCAATCAAGCTAACATACCCAGGAGTTCTATGTTTGATTACAGAAATCATGTTAGAGTGAAAGACAAATGACGGTCATTCATACTGGTCCTTAAGTCATCCTCACTGTGTTTCATTATTCTGTGGCCATCATTTTGCTTGATATTCTTGACCAAAACTGCTTTATTTTTTCCTTTTTTTGGCTACACCATGTGGCATGTGGAATCGTACTTCCCCAACCAGGGACTGAATCCATGCCCCCTGGATTGGGAGTGTGGATCTTTTTTCTTTGTTTAATTAATTAGTCTGCACTGGGTCTTCATTGAGGCATGCAGGGTCTTAGCTGCGGCACATGGGATCTAGCTCCTTGACCAGGGACTGAATCTGGGCCCCCTGCACTGGGCGTGTGGAGTCTTAGCCACTGGACCACCAGTGAAGTCCCGTATGACCATCATTTTTAAAATAATAATAAGTTTATACTAAAATCGAGGTAAATATCATTATGCAGTGCCTTTCAAAAGTGTGTTCAATAGCCAATAATCTGTCTTACATCCAAGGACTTCACCACATAATAATACCACATTGAAACATCCCGAAGCCTAGTGAAATGGCACTGAGAATTCAGCACAACCAAAGTGGCACATCTTCACTCATCATTTGCCCTTCCCATCTGAAATGCCTAGTATATCATGAGTTTAGAAAGCAATTTTACCCCACAAGTTTCAAATATATTTTTAACAATATGAATCTCAACCCTTTCAACCTGTACTGTCTCTTTCCAGACAGAACCAGTAGGGCGTGTGTGGATGTGTGCAGATAGGCGTGTGTGTGTGTGTGTATCTGAGAGAGACAGAGAGAGAGATTTTTTAAAGGAATTGACTCATATAATTGTCAAAACTGGTCAGTTTGAAATCTATGGGGCAGGAAAGCACACTGAAGACCCAGAAATGATCTGATGTTGCAGATCAAGTCAAGGCATTCCAAAGGCAAAATTTCCTCTTCCCTGGAGGGCTTAGTCCTTTTCTCTTATGGTTTTCATCTGATTGGAAGAGACCCGCCCACATTATGAAGGGTAATTAGCTTTACTCAACGTCTATCGATGTGAAAATAGCTTCACAGCAAGTCAGAGAAAGAGAAATGTGGTATGATAGCCCTTATATGCAGAATATAAAAAGAAATGATACAATGAACTTACAAAACAGACACAGACTCACATATTTAGAGAAGGAACTTATCATTATGGGAGGAAGGGGGGAGAGATAGTTAGGGAGTATAGTATCAACATGTACACACTGCTACACTCAAAATGGATAACGAACAAGGACCTACTGCATAGCACAGGGCACTCTGCTCAATGTTATGTGGCAGCCTGGATTGGAGGAGAATTTGGAGGATGATGGATGGATAGATCTATAGACAGACAGACAGACAGACAGACAGATAGATAGCTAGATCTATATATACAGATAGAGAGATATAGATCAAGATAGCTAGATGTTAGGTCACTTTTGTTGTGCACCTGAAACTACTGTAACACTTCAGTTATCAGTTATAACATTTCAGTTATCCTGAAATATAAAATAAAAAGTTTAACTGAAATAAATGAATAAAATAAAAAGTAAATTAAAAATAAATATAGCTTCACAGTGACATGTAGACTTGTACGTAACTCAAACCTAGGCACCATGGTCTAGCCAAGTTGACATACTAAATAAACCATCAACCTAGCCATGACCGGCACAATACATAAGATATGTCACGGGCACTGAATATTCTATAGTGCAGCTCCCTATGGCAACCCACTCCAGTGTTCTTGCCTGGGAAACTCCACAGACAGAGGAGCCTGGCAGGCTACTACAGTCCCTGGGATTCCGAAGCATCAGACACAGCTGAGCACACAGGCCCACACTCACGCTGGCCAACTGAAGAACACAGAGTCGACAGGTTCTCTCAACCCATTGCCAGCTGTCCCTTTAGGAGCCCTGCTCTGCTGGGAATATGCTCAAGGTAGGTCCTCAAGGATGCAGCTCTGCCTTCAAAGGGAGGTAGACCTCAGCAGGGAGCTCAGCGGGGGAGCTCCTCCTGGATTTCTCACAGGGACACCTTCTAGATTCTTTTGCGTCGAGTCTTCTTTGATCTCAGCCAGTGTGCCCCTCTGATGAAATTTATTCAAGAGAAGGAAGAGGTGTGAAGAAAATTAAATTGTTGAAGAAGGAGGGTCAAGGTGACCAGGGCGAGGTGGAAGGAAAGCATTGTGCTTGAATGCACAGCCTGACAACAAAGAAGAAAGCATATGGACACAATAATAGTAGAGTTAGAAATGAGGCATGACATGAGTAATGTCAAGTTCAGAGGAATGAGTAGGGAAATGCAGGAATACAATCAGCAGGCAGAGCCACGAACAAAGATACCTTCAAAAATAGAGGCACACACCTAGACTTGTGAATTCTGGCTGTCGAAATAGTCCTAGGTAACTCTCAGAGCCCCGATTCTCACATTCAGGCAGGGAAAATCTTCCTGTGCTGCCATCTGTTGTGCAAAGTGTAGGAACAAACTCCACAATGTCATACATCCTAGGCTAAGGCATATATTTAACTGAGTAAAGAACACTGTATCACAATGCCAGTGTCAGCAACAGCCAGTCTCCCTCTCACCCCAGGGAGAGAATCTCTCATTCTGACCAGAGAAATCTCTGGACACTGTTTGGGTTCTATTCTAACAAAGGCAAGCCTTCCCATTGTGGGTCTTCCTGTGTGCCTTGGAATGTAACCCAAGAGTAAGAAAGCAGTCACATCAACAGTGAAATAAGCAGATTCTTTAGTGCTAAGATGTCTAATTTAGGGATGCCAGCTATTTATAGACATTGTCTAGAGTCAAAATATCACCTGCGCTGGGGACTCTGGGGCAGCTGGGGATCTGTAGGACTTATCATTATCCCTGAAGCTAGGGAGGACTCGACAGTCACAGACATCTTCAAGTCACCCGGTGCTGCGGTGTCAACTTTCCATCATCCAGAGCAGCCCATCTCTAGTTCCCCCTCCCCGAACATGACATGCGGTGCCCCTTGGGGAGACCCTGATCACCCTAGTTCCCCAAGAAATTATTTGAACACGTCCTTTTGAACTTACTATAGAGAAATCAAGCAAATGTGTCCCAGACTGTGATCTGAAATCTGCTCCCATGGTTGGGTTCTCTGGTTTCAGAGAT
Organism: Tragulus kanchil; assembly: GCA_022376925.1. Taxonomy (NCBI): domain Eukaryota; kingdom Metazoa; phylum Chordata; class Mammalia; order Artiodactyla; family Tragulidae; genus Tragulus; species Tragulus kanchil. The sequence goes on along the minus strand of JAIOJX010000030.1, from coordinate 15,331,687 downwards.
TCTGGGAGTAGTGACTGAAGCTAAGACATTATACAGTAAGACAGTTACACACAGAAGGATGAGAGAAAGAGACCATTTCTATAAACTAGGGAAAGGCTGGTATGTCTTTTGAGGTCCTCGCCATTCTGAAAAACCCTGGTAGTGAGAAGATGAGGAAGGGCAATTGAATGCCTCTCCCAGACTCTAACACTGCAGTTGGATGTTGATTTTTTCCACAGAAAAAAACCTCAGCTCAACAAGGAAAGATCATGAATGGGGAGGATGAGTTCATGACTGACACCATGAACCTGCCTGGAAGATCGCCACTTCCTTGATCTGCGTATAAAGAGGGTGCCGAGCACCCGGGCTCCTACTTCTAGGACATCACAGTCTGTCTCCTTCAGCATGCACTCCCGCCACCTCCTGCTCAGGGCCAGCCCTGCTGCCCTGCTTCTGATTCTTTGCCTGCATCTGGGGACCAGCAAAGCTCAGGAAGACACGTGAGCCAAGACTTTCTCCTCCACACATACACACACACACACATACACACACACACATTAAAAAAAAGAAAGGAGGGGGAAGGGGCACATCGCCTACTCTAGAAATTGGCACATCCCTACCTGAAAACTTTTTCAACTTCCCAGAACTCCAGTCCCAGGAGCTCACATGAACCCCATGAAAAGCTCCATTTCTCTCCTCTCTGGGAGCATCATCAATTGCCCACACATTTCCACTGGGTGCTTCTAGGTTGCTCAAAAAGGTATACATATAGACTGTAAGTAACAGTATATTGTTGTTATTTAGTTGCTATGTCTGACTCTTGTGACTTATCATTATCCCTGAAGCTAGGAGGACTCGACAGTCACAGACATCTTCAAGTCACCCGGTGCTGCGGTGTCAACTTTCCATCATCCAGAGCAGCCCATCTCTAGTTCCCCTCCCGAACATGACATGCGGTGCCCCTTGGGGAGACCCTGATCACCCTAGTTCCCCAAGAAATTATTTGAACACGTCCTTTTGAACTTACTATAGAGAAATCAAGCAAATGTGTCCCAGACTGTGATCTGAAATCTGCTCCCATGGTTGGGTTCTCTGGTTTCAGAGATTCTGGGAGTAGTGACTGAAGCTAAGACATTATACAGTAAGACAGTTACACACAGAAGGATGAGAGAAAGAGACCATTTCTATAAACTAGGGAAAGGCTGGTATGTCTTTTGAGGTCCTCGCCATTCTGAAAAACCCTGGTAGTGAGAAGATGAGGAAGGGCAATTGAATGCCTCTCCCAGACTCTAACACTGCAGTTGGATGTTGATTTTTTCCACAGAAAAAAACCTCAGCTCAACAAGGAAAGATCATGAATGGGGAGGATGAGTTCATGACTGACACCATGAACCTGCCTGGAAGATCGCCACTTCCTTGATCTGCGTATAAAGAGGGTGCCGAGCACCCGGGCTCCTACTTCTAGGACATCACAGTCTGTCTCCTTCAGCATGCACTCCCGCCACCTCCTGCTCAGGGCCAGCCCTGCTGCCCTGCTTCTGATTCTTTGCCTGCATCTGGGGACCAGCAAAGCTCAGGAAGACACGTGAGCCAAGACTTTCTCCTCCACACATACACACACACACACACACACACACATTAAAAAAAAGAAAGGAGGGGGAAGGGGCACATCGCCTACTCTAGAAATTGGCACATCCCTACCTGAAAACTTTTTCAACTTCCCAGAACTCCAGTCCCAGGAGCTCACATGAACCCCATGAAAAGCTCCATTTCTCTCCTCTCTGGGAGCATCATCAATTGCCCACACATTTCCACTGGGTGCTTCTAGGTTGCTCATGGAAATAAGGCTTCTAGTATACATATAGACTGTAAGTAACAGTATATTGTTGTTATTTAGTTGCTAAGTCATGTCTGACTCTTTTGTGACCCCATTAACTGCAGCCCACCAGCCTCTTCTGTCCATGGGATAGCCCAGGAAAGAATACTGGAGTGGGTTGCTATGCCCTCCTCCAGGGGATCTTCCTAACCCAGGTCTCCCACATTGCAGGCAGATTCTTTACCATCTGAGCCACCAGGGAAGCCCAAGAATACTGGAGTGGCTTTCCACTTCCTTCTCTGGGGAATCTTCCCAACCCAGGAACGTTCTGAACCTCAGTCTCCTGCATTGAAGATGGAGCCTTTACCTCTGAGCCAAAGCTCTGATCCAAATTCTGTCCATAGTCAACATCTTTGTTACACTTCTGCTCAGTAAACTTCACCTTCACACACCTTCCTTCCTTAAAGAGAAGGTTTAGCAGGTCAGATAGTTCCAACAATAGCTTTGGGAAGCTATGGCAGGATTCAATGAAGGATTAGAGGGTGTGGTGACAGATCCTTGGCCCTATGGTCTGAGGCTGTGCTGACCCAGCAGCTTAGATATCCTTCCTATTCTGAAGCCCAAAAATGAAGACAAGGATCACTTGCCCCCACTAACACTGAGACCTGGGAGCACAGGCTTAGAAGCCAGTTCACTCAGGGTCCATGTTTGACAGAGGCAAGAAAATTAGGGCCAGGAGAATGAAGTAAGTGGGAAATGGAGCTAAGGTCTTGGTAGGAACAGGATCGCTCAGTAAACATCAGAAGTTTTCTCTACAGGATCGGGGTTTGAAATGCTGGGATACTGGATTGTGCTTCTGTAGTGTAACCATATGTCCTGTCCTGGAAAAAAATCATTCAGGATGTTGTTGACAAGCTGGTATAATATGGAGGCACCAAAAAACACAGAGTGAGGACAATTTCAGATGTAGATACAACCCTACTTAGCCCTGAGGGGTGGCAAGTTATTGAAATGAGCTGTTAATTAGGATGACCAACCATCCCAGTTTGCTCAGGAATTTCTTGCTTTTAGCACTGGAAAGCCCCTCATCCCAGGCAGTTCCTCGCTTTGGGGCAAACAAGGATGAGCAGTGGAAGGAAAGGAGATGCTCAGTTTTAAAGAATTCAAGTTGTTTTATTAGGCAAACCTAATCTGTACCAAACAATTCCAAATCAAAAGTTCTCAGGAGGAGGGGGATACACATATGACTAATCTGGGATCATACATATCTGTAAACAACAAAACTCTGTAAAAGTAAAAAGTAAAATAAAAATTAAAAAAAAAAAAGTTCTCAGGAGGCTCAGATTCTCCCTGACTGATCCAACTTCCCCTGAACCTTCTCTGTTCCTTTGGCCCTGCTCACCATGAGCCTTCTCTCTATGAGCCGATCTCTGATCTCTACCCTGCTTCTCTTTTCCCAAAGTGATCGACGGTTGATGGCAATGGACCTTCAGGCACGACAAACAGAAGAGGCAGCTGAAGAGGTCATGTTGATCCTTAGAGTTTCAACAGAAGTGAAAGAATGCATGGTGGTAAGTAGAGGCCCTCCTTAGGAAAAATCTGATTCCCTAATGATGAATACGGTTAGATCAAGTTTGGACTTTATAGAAAAAATACATATGAAGAAGGTTAGCAGGTCAGATAGTTCCAACAATAGCTTTGGGAAGCTATGGCAGGATTCAATGAAGGATTAGAGGTGTGGTGACAGATCCTTGGCCCTATGGTCTGAGGCTGTGCTGACCCAGCAGCTTAGATATCCTTCCTATTCTGAAGCCCAAAAATGAAGACAAGGATCACTTGCCCCCACTAACACTGAGACCTGGGAGCACAGGCTTAGAAGCCAGTTCACTCAGGGTCCATGTTTGACAGAGGCAAGAAAATTAGGGCCAGGAGAATGAAGTAAGTGGGAAATGGAGCTAAGGTCTTGGTAGGAACAGGATCGCTCAGTAAACATCAGAAGTTTTCTCTACAGGATCGGGGTTTGAAATGCTGGGATACTGGATTGTGCTTCTGTAGTGTAACCATATGTCCTGTCCTGGAAAAAAATCATTCAGGATGTTGTTGACAAGCTGGTATAATATGGAGGCACCAAAAAACACAGAGTGAGGACAATTTCAGATGTAGATACAACCCTACTTAGCCCTGAGGGGTGGCAAGTTATTGAAATGAGCTGTTAATTAGGATGACCAACCATCCCAGTTTGCTCAGGAATTTCTTGCTTTTAGCACTGGAAAGCCCCTCATCCCAGGCAGTTCCTCGCTTTGGGGCAAACAAGGATGAGCAGTGGAAGGAAAGGAGATGCTCAGTTTTAAAGAATTCAAGTTGTTTTATTAGGCAAACCTAATCTGTACCAAACAATTCCAAATCAAAAGTTCTCAGGAGGAGGGGGATACACATATGACTAATCTGGGATCATACATATCTGTAAACAACAAAACTCTGTAAAAGTAAAAAGTAAAATAAAAATTAAAAAAAAAAAAGTTCTCAGGAGGCTCAGATTCTCCCTGACTGATCCAACTTCCCCTGAACCTTCTCTGTTCCTTTGGCCCTGCTCACCATGAGCCTTCTCTCTATGAGCCGATCTCTGATCTCTACCCTGCTTCTCTTTTCCCAAAGTGATCGACGGTTGATGGCAATGGACCTTCAGGCACGACAAACAGAAGAGGCAGCTGAAGAGGTCATGTTGATCCTTAGAGTTTCAACAGAAGTGAAAGAATGCATGGTGGTAAGTAGAGGCCCTCCTTAGGAAAAATCTGATTCCCTAATGATGAATACGGTTAGATCAAGTTTGGACTTTAATACTGCGTATTATAATTAATAACATAATGAATCCCCATCCTCCTGCTCCCAATGCTCATATATGCTCCATGAGCCTCAGAACAATCATGGGTGCTCAGGACAGATGATTATTCTCATGATACAGACAAAGGGACGCTAATCCAGAGAAGTGTGGGAAGGAGGAGAAACAAGGAGTGAGTAGCGAGGGAAGCAACAGCTAAGAGGGAAGAGACAAAGGTGTGTAAGAGCCAGGGAGGATCAGCAAAAGCTCTTCCCCAGGTCTTGGCTATGACTGTTTGAGATGAAGGGTGGGGGCAGGGAGAGCCTCAGAAGGAAAACCTGCAGCCCTATCCAGGAAGTTGAGGCAGGTGGGGAGACGAGATACGGTGCCAACAACGTGCAGGACGTGACTCCTCCTCTTCAGTAAGCCTTGAGCAAAGCCTGCTTTCTTCTCACTCTTCTTCTGCTCTTTGTCTTTGTCATCAGAAGCTGACTCTTGTTGCAACCTCTCCTCTCTGATAAGGAAAGCACAGCCTTCTCCTCCCTCTTCTCCCAAGTCAACTGCTATGACAGGGAGGATCTAGATCAGAAGATCTCCAATGATAATGTGCTTTAGGCTCCCTCTAGTCCAACTGCTCTGGGCCACATGGAAAGGGACCTATGTAGACTGAACCCACAGAACCTGCCCTCCTACCCCAGGAAGAGTGTGTCCTTCTCCACTTGATCAACAGTCTCCTCAGGTGTTGTCACAAACATGACCTTCCCTTGTCAGGGGCCTCCCCAATGGCATACTGGGTAACAAATCTGCCTGCAATTCACAAGAGACAGGACTGGGAAGACCCCTTAGAGAAGGAAATGGCAACCCACTCCAGCAGTCTTGCCTGAAAAATCCCATGGACGAAGGAGTCTGGAAGTTTATAGTCCATGCGACTGAGCACACACACATCCCTTGTTCACCACCTCTGTTCAAGGGCCCAGATCCATGTGTCTACTCCTATCTCAATCCAGAAAGACATCTCTCAGGAAGCACAAATAACCTCCTACAGCATAGGCTTCATCATTCAAATCAGATTTAAAAGTCAAAGTGTTAGTCATTCAGTCATGTCCGACTCTTTGTGATCCCATGGACTGTAGTCCACCAGGCTCCTCAGTCCATGGAATTCTCCAGGCAAGAATATTGGAGTGGGCTACCATTCCCTTCTCCAGGGGATCTTTCTGACCCACAGATAGAACCCAGGTCTCTCACATTGCAGGCAGATTCTTTACCTTCTAAGTCACCAGGCACTTTTTTTTTTTTTTTAGCCACTTCTATTGGTCTTTCATGTATTCATTTTCATCCATCTTTGCTCTTTGGCCTGTGTGGGCCTCCCATAGCAGTGGCCTCTCTTGTCGCAGAGCACCAGCTCTGGGCACATGCGCTCCAGAGCTCCGGCTTGTAGTTGGACACATCAGTCCAGCCGCTCCGTGGCACGTGGGATCTTCCCAGGCCAGGGATCAAACAGGCGCCCCTTGCACTGCAAGGCGGTGTCCTTACCCACTGGACCACCAGGGAAGCCCCCACCAGGGATTTTAAAGACAGTGATTAAATAGAAAACAAATTGGGAGTGTGAGGATTGTTATTCATTAGACTACATTCTATAAATGGCCCCAGACCTGTAGGAGAAAGATTTCTGATCACTGAGCAAAGGGTAACACAGCTTCTTTACCCAACTTTTCTGTTTACAAACCAACAACATGAATAATATATGTTAATTAGAGGTAGAAGGGAGGGTAAATCCTAGTTTTCCATTTCCTGCTTTATTTATCCATAAAAAATGTGAAGATAGGCCAAAACAGGTTTTGTGATAATGGTCATTTCTGGTGGTAAAATGGAACCTGCCCTCCTACCCCAGGAAGAGTGTGTCCTTCTCCACTTGATCAACAGTCTCCTCAGGTGTTGTCACAAACATGACCTTCCCTTGTCAGGGGCCTCCCCAATGGCATACTGGGTAACAAATCTGCCTGCAATTCACAAGAGACAGGACTGGGAAGACCCCTTAGAGAAGGAAATGGCAACCCACTCCAGCAGTCTTGCCTGAAAAATCCCATGGACGAAGGAGTCTGGAAGTTTATAGTCCATGCGACTGAGCACACACACATCCCTTGTTCACCACCTCTGTTCAAGGGCCCAGATCCATGTGTCTACTCCTATCTCAATCCAGAAAGACATCTCTCAGGAAGCACAAATAACCTCCTACAGCATAGGCTTCATCATTCAAATCAGATTTAAAAGTCAAAGTGTTAGTCATTCAGTCATGTCCGACTCTTTGTGATCCCATGGACTGTAGTCCACCAGGCTCCTCAGTCCATGGAATTCTCCAGGCAAGAATATTGGAGTGGGCTACCATTCCCTTCTCCAGGGGATCTTTCTGACCCACAGATAGAACCCAGGTCTCTCACATTGCAGGCAGATTCTTTACCTTCTAAGTCACCAGGCACTTTTTTTTTTTTTTTAGCCACTTCTATTGGTCTTTCATGTATTCATTTTCATCCATCTTTGCTCTTTGGCCTGTGTGGGCCTCCCATAGCAGTGGCCTCTCTTGTCGCAGAGCACCAGCTCTGGGCACATGCGCTCCAGAGCTCCGGCTTGTAGTTGGACACATCAGTCCAGCCGCTCCGTGGCACGTGGGATCTTCCCAGGCCAGGGATCAAACAGGCGCCCCTTGCACTGCAAGGCGGTGTCCTTACCCACTGGACCACCAGGGAAGCCCCCACCAGGGATTTTAAAGACAGTGATTAAATAGAAAACAAATTGGGAGTGTGAGGATTGTTATTCATTAGACTACATTCTATAAATGGCCCCAGACCTGTAGGAGAAAGATTTCTGATCACTGAGCAAAGGGTAACACAGCTTCTTTACCCAACTTTTCTGTTTACAAACCAACAACATGAATAATATATGTTAATTAGAGGTAGAAGGGAGGGTAAATCCTAGTTTTTCCATTTCCTGCTTTATTTATCAAAAGCACAGATGAAAAAAGGAATGTGAAGATAGGCCAAAACAGGTTTTGTGATAATGGTCATTTCTGGTGGTGAAACGAAAGTCCACTTGCAGTCCTGAGAAAGTGACAGGTGCAAAAATATATATGTTTAGTCAACAAAATGACACTTGATATAATTTTGTGCCGCTGTGATTAACAAAACTATGTTTTAAGAACAATGTTAGTACAATAAAATAAAGCAATCTTTTTAAAACCTAACCAAGGACAAGTCAAAGACAAAGAATCTCACCAAATTAATGATACTACCAATTAGAAGGAATTTATATGTAACTATTATATAATATAGGCTTCCCAGGTGGTGCCAGCAGCAAAGAACCCACCTGCCAATGCAGGAGACGTAAGATATGCAGGTTCAATCCCTGGGTCAGGAAGACCCCCTGAAGAAGGGCATGACAACCCACTCCAGTATTCTTGCCTGGAGAATCCCATGGACAGAGGAGCCCGGTGAGCTACAGTCCATAGGGTCATGAAGAGTTGGACATGACTGGAGTGACTTTGCATGTATGCACACATGAAATAAATGTACAGCTATGAAAACATCTTCATATTTTTAAAACCTTAGAAAAAATATAATTTTATATGTGTGATGTTTCTAGCACCTAATTTTCATTTTCTATCAATTATAATATTTATGTAACTAAATTCTTGATCAAGTGAGGTATTAAGATCACAAAGAAAAGTTTAGAATAGATTGGAACCTTCCTGGTGGTTCAATAGTTAAGAATCTGGGCTTCCAAGGTAAGGGCCTAGTCAAGGAACTAGATCCCACATGCTTCAACAAAAGACCCTTTGTGCCATGACTAAGATTGGAGTCAAACAAATAAATACATAAAATAAATATTTATAAAATAGAATCAAACATGAAATAAATACATAAATAACCCAGCGGTGTCCTTACCCACTGGACCACCAGAAGCCCCACCAGGGATTTTAAAGACAGTGATTAAATAGAAAACAAATTGGGAGTGTGAGGATTGTTATTCATTAGACTACATTCTATAAATGGCCCCAGACCTGTAGGAGAAAGATTTCTGATCACTGAGCAAAGGGTAACACAGCTTCTTTACCCAACTTTTCTGTTTACAAACCAACAACATGAATAATATATGTTAATTAGAGGTAGAAGGGAGGGTAAATCCTAGTTTTTCCATTTCCTGCTTTATTTATCAAAAGCACAGATGAAAAAAGGAATGTGAAGATAGGCCAAAACAGGTTTTGTGATAATGGTCATTTCTGGTGGTGAAACGAAAGTCCACTTGCAGTCCTGAGAAAGTGACAGGTGCAAAAATATATATGTTTAGTCAACAAAATGACACTTGATATAATTTTGTGCCGCTGTGATTAACAAAACTATGTTTTAAGAACAATGTTAGTACAATAAAATAAAGCAATCTTTTTAAAACCTAACCAAGGACAAGTCAAAGACAAAGAATCTCACCAAATTAATGATACTACCAATTAGAAGGAATTTATATGTAACTATTATATAATATAGGCTTCCCAGGTGGTGCCAGCAGCAAAGAACCCACCTGCCAATGCAGGAGACGTAAGATATGCAGGTTCAATCCCTGGGTCAGGAAGACCCCCTGAAGAAGGGCATGACAACCCACTCCAGTATTCTTGCCTGGAGAATCCCATGGACAGAGGAGCCCGGTGAGCTACAGTCCATAGGGTCATGAAGAGTTGGACATGACTGGAGTGACTTTGCATGTATGCACACATGAAATAAATGTACAGCTATGAAAACATCTTCATATTTTTAAAACCTTAGAAAAAATATAATTTTATATGTGTGATGTTTCTAGCACCTAATTTTCATTTTCTATCAATTATAATATTTATGTAACTAAATTCTTGATCAAGTGAGGTATTAAGATCACAAAGAAAAGTTTAGAATAGATTGGAACCTTCCTGGTGGTTCAATAGTTAAGAATCTGGGCTTCCAAGGTAAGGGGCCTAGTCAAGGAACTAGATCCCACATGCTTCAACAAAAGACCCTTTGTGCCATGACTAAGATTGGAGCAGTCAAACAAATAAATACATAAAATAAATATTTATAAAATAGAATAGACTATACCCTCAAACATGTGTATGAATATAAACATCACATCATCATTTAATGCTGAATAAAATGCAGGGTTAACTAAAGTGCTTAAACATTTGTGGTCTGGATCATTTTTCTGGTCTTGGAACTCTTACTGGAAAATTGCTTTGAATGTATAAATAACTGGACTGGTTACATAGGAAAACCACCATACTGAAAAAATTATAAAAGTATTAAAAATAAACTTGTGATATAGTTACATATACGTGTCTTTTTATGGACACACTAGCTGAAAGGCAATATATTTAAAATATAAACAAGTTAGATTTTATAGAGATTGTATATGTGATAGCTGTCATTGTTAAGCTTGAGTAAAGACCTTAAACTGTACACTACCATCTGGCAACAAATTGAACCTGTTGGACATCCAATGGACTCTGAATTGTTTTGTTTTGGTTATCCAAGTAGTAAAAATCCTGATTAATGAAGATTGTTGTGCTTTTTCAGTTCCTAAGTTGTGTCTGACACTTTGTGACCCCATGAACTGCAGCACACCAGACTTCCCTGTCCTTTACCATCCCCCACAGTTTGCACAAACTCTTGCCCAATGAGGCAGTGATGGGATCTAGAAGTCTCATCTTCTGTCAGCCCCCTTCTCCTACCATTGATCTTTCCCAGAATCAGGATCTTTTCCAGTAAGTCAGTTCTTCATTTGTAAAGTGGCCAAAGTACTCGAGCTTCAGCTTCAGCATCAGTCCTTCCAATGAACATTCAGGGTTGAGTTCCTTTAAGGTTGACTGGTTTGGAGTTCCTTTAAGGTTGACTGGTTTGGAGTTCCTTTAAGATTGACTGGTTTGGTCTCCTTGCAGTCAAGGGACTTTCAAAAGTCTTCTTCATCACCACAGTTTGAAAGCATCTTTGGCACTCAGTCTTCTCTATGGTCCAACTCTCACTCATATCCATACATGACTAATGGAAAAACCACTGCTTTGACTATACAGACCTTTGTTGGCAAAGTGATGTCTCTGCTTTTTAATACACTGTCTAGGTTCATCAGAGCTTTTCTTCCAAGCTGCAAGCATCTGTTTCATTTCATGGGTGCAGTTATCATCTGTAGTAATTTTACAGCCCAAGTTAACAAAATTTGTCACTTTTCCCCCATCTATTTGCCATGAAGTGATGGGATTTATAAAATAGAATAGACTATACCCTCAAACATGTGTATGAATATAAACATCACATCATCATTTAATGCTGAATAAAATGCAGGGTTAACTAAAGTGCTTAAACATTTGTGGTCTGGATCATTTTTCTGGTCTTGGAACTCTTACTGGAAAATTGCTTTGAATGTATAAATAACTGGACTGGTTACATAGGAAAACCACCATACTGAAAAAATTATAAAAGTATTAAAATAAACTTGTGAGATAGTTACATATACGTGTCTTTTTATGGACACACTAGCTGAAAGGCAATATATTTAAAATATAAACAAGTTAGATTTTATAGAGATTGTATATGTGATAGCTGTCATTGTTAAGCTTGAGTAAAGACCTTAAACTGTACACTACCATCTGGCAACAAATTGAACCTGTTGGACATCCAATGGACTCTGAATTGTTTTGTTTTGGTTATCCAAGTAGTAAAAATCCTGATTAATGAAGATTGTTGTGCTTTTTCAGTTCCTAAGTTGTGTCTGACACTTTGTGACCCCATGAACTGCAGCACACCAGACTTCCCTGTCCTTTACCATCCCCCACAGTTTGCACAAACTCTTGCCCAATGAGGCAGTGATGGGATCTAGAAGTCTCATCTTCTGTCAGCCCCCTTCTCCTACCATTGATCTTTCCCAGAATCAGGATCTTTTCCAGTAAGTCAGTTCTTCATTTGTAAAGTGGCCAAAGTACTCGAGCTTCAGCTTCAGCATCAGTCCTTCCAATGAACATTCAGGGTTGAGTTCCTTTAAGGTTGACTGGTTTGGAGTTCCTTTAAGGTTGACTGGTTTGGAGTTCCTTTAAGATTGACTGGTTTGATCTCCTTGCAGTCCAAGGGACTTTCAAAAGTCTTCTTCATCACCACAGTTTGAAAGCATCTTTGGCACTCAGTCTTCTCTATGGTCCAACTCTCACTCATATCCATACATGACTAATGGAAAAACCACTGCTTTGACTATACAGACCTTTGTTGGCAAAGTGATGTCTCTGCTTTTTAATACACTGTCTAGGTTCATCAGAGCTTTTCTTCCAAGCTGCAAGCATCTGTTTCATTTCATGGGTGCAGTTATCATCTGTAGTAATTTTACAGCCCAAGTTAACAAAATTTGTCACTTTTCCCCCATCTATTTGCCATGAAGTGATGGGACTGTATGTCATAATCTTAGCTTTTTTTATGTTGAGGGGTTTTTTTGAATGTTGACTTTTAAACCAGCCTTTTCACTCTTCTCTTTCACCCTCATCAAGAGGCTCTTTAGTTTCTCTTCACTTTCTGCCGTTAGAGTTGTACCATCTGTATAGCTGAGGTCGTTAATATTTCTCCCGGCAATCTTGATTCCAGTTTATGAGTCATCCAGCCCAGCATTTTCAATTATACAGTCTGCATATAATTTGAATAAGCAGAGTGACAATATACAACCTTAATGCACTCCTTTCCCAACTCTGAACCAATCCCCTTCCTTGTCCCATTATAACTGTTGCTTCTTGTCTCTCAAGAGACAGGTAAAATGAATTTTCCACAGTTTGTTGTGATCCAACAGTCAAAGACTTTTGTGTAGTCAATGAAGCAGAAGTAGATACTTTCCTGGAATTCCCATGCTTTCCCTATGATCCAACGATTGCTGGCAATTTGATGTTTGGCTCTTCTGCCTTTTCCAAGCCCAGCTTGTACATCTGGAATTTCTCGGCTCACATATTGCTGAAGCCCAGCTTGAAGAATTTTGAGCATTACACTGCTAGCATGTGAAATGAGTGCAACTGTACTGTAGTTTGAACATTCACATTGCCCCTCTTTGGGATTGGAATGAAAATGGACATTTTCCAGTTCTGTGGCCACTGCCGAGTTTTCAAAATTTGTTGACATATTAGTACTTTAACAGCATCATCTTTAAGATTTGAAATGGCTCACCTGGAATTCCATCACCTCCACTAGCTTTGTTCATTCTAATAATTCCTAAGGTCCATTTGACTTCACACTCCAGGATATAGAACTCTAGATGAGTGACCACACCATCATGGTTATCAGGTCATTAAGACCTTTTTGTATAGTACTTCTGCATATTCTTGTGACCTGTTCTTTTTTTTTTTTAAAAGATTTATTTATTTATTTATTTTGGGCGGGCCACTTCCGTTGGTCTTTAATTTCTCTATTTTCCTCCGTCTTTGTTCTTTGGCTCCTGTGGGCCTCCCATTGCGGTGGCGTCTGTTGTCGCGGAGCACCGGCTCTGGGCGCATGTGCTCCAGAGCTCCGGCTCGGTAATTGGACACATCGGTCCAGCCGCTCCGCGGCACATGGGATCTTCCCAGGCCAGGGATCGAACCGGCGCCCCTTGTACTGCAAGGCGGTGTCCTTACCCACTGGACCACCAGGGGAAGCCCGACCTGTTCTTAATCTCTTCTGCTTCTGTTAGGTCCTTGCTATTTCTGTCCTTTATCATGCCCATCCTTGCATGAAATGTTCCCTTGATATCTCCAATTTTCTTGCAGAGGTTTCTTATCTTTTCTAGTCTATCGTTTTCCTCTCTTTCTTTGTATTGTTCACTTACGATGGCTTTCTTACCCTTGCTGTTCTCTGAAACTCTCCATTCAGTTGTATAGATCTTTCCCTTTCTTCTTTGCCTTTCACTTCTCTTATTTTCTCAGCTATTTGTAAAGCCTCCTCAGACAACAATTTTGCTTTCTTGCATTTCTTTTTCTTGGGAATGGTTCTGGTTACCACCTTCCGTAAAACATTAGGAACCTACCCAGATCTACCCTATAAACCATCATCTCCATTGTATAATCATAAGGCATTTGATTTAAGTCATACCTGAATAGTCTAGTGTTTCTCCCCCACTTTCCTCAATTTAAGCCTGAATTTGGCAATAGGAGCTCATGATCTGAACCACAGTCAGCTCCAGGTCTTGTTTCTGCTGACGGTATAGAGTTTCTCTATCTTCAGCTGCAAAGCACGTAATCAATCTGACTCAATGTCCAAGTCTAAAGGTATCCCTGTGTTGTTGGAAAAGGGTGTTTGCTATGACCGTCTTTGGGATTGGAATGAAAATGGACATTTTCCAGTTCTGTGGCCACTGCCGAGTTTTCAAAATTTGTTGACATATTAGTACTTTAACAGCATCATCTTTAAGATTTGAAATGGCTCACCTGGAATTCCATCACCTCCACTAGCTTTGTTCATTCTAATAATTCCTAAGGTCCATTTGACTTCACACTCCAGGATATAGAACTCTAGATGAGTGACCACACCATCATGGTTATCAGGTCATTAAGACCTTTTTGTATAGTACTTCTGCATATTCTTGTGACCTGTTCTTTTTTTTTTTTAAAAGATTTATTTATTTATTTATTTTGGGCGGGCCACTTCCGTTGGTCTTTAATTTCTCTATTTTCCTCCGTCTTTGTTCTTTGGCTCCTGTGGGCCTCCCATTGCGGTGGCGTCTGTTGTCGCGGAGCACCGGCTCTGGGCGCATGTGCTCCAGAGCTCCGGCTCGGTAATTGGACACATCGGTCCAGCCGCTCCGCGGCACATGGGATCTTCCCAGGCCAGGGATCGAACCGGCGCCCCTTGTACTGCAAGGCGGTGTCCTTACCCACTGGACCACCAGGGGAAGCCCGACCTGTTCTTAATCTCTTCTGCTTCTGTTAGGTCCTTGCTATTTCTGTCCTTTATCATGCCCATCCTTGCATGAAATGTTCCCTTGATATCTCCAATTTTCTTGCAGAGGTTTCTTATCTTTTCTAGTCTATCGTTTTCCTCTCTTTCTTTGTATTGTTCACTTACGATGGCTTTCTTACCCTTGCTGTTCTCTGAAACTCTCCATTCAGTTGTATAGATCTTTCCCTTTCTTCTTTGCCTTTCACTTCTCTTATTTTCTCAGCTATTTGTAAAGCCTCCTCAGACAACAATTTTGCTTTCTTGCATTTCTTTTTCTTGGGAATGGTTCTGGTTACCACCTTCCGTAAAACATTAGGAACCTACCCAGATCTACCCTATAAACCATCATCTCCATTGTATAATCATAAGGCATTTGATTTAAGTCATACCTGAATAGTCTAGTGTTTCTCCCCCACTTTCCTCAATTTAAGCCTGAATTTGGCAATAGGAGCTCATGATCTGAACCACAGTCAGCTCCAGGTCTTGTTTCTGCTGACGGTATAGAGTTTCTCTATCTTCAGCTGCAAAGCACGTAATCAATCTGACTTTGGCATTGACCATTTGGTGATGTCCAAGTCTAAAGGTATCCCCTGTGTTGTTGGAAAAGGGTGTTTGCTATGACCAGTGTGTTCTCTCTTTGCCTTGTTTCATTTTGTACTCCAAGGCCAAACTTGCCTGTTACTCCAGTATCTCTAGACTCTATACTTTCGCATTTCAATCCCTCTGATGAAAAGGACATCATTTTTTGGTGTTAGATCTAGAAGATCTTGTAGGTCTTCACAGAATCATTCAACTTCATCTTCTTTGGCATTAATCATTGTGGCATAGATACTGTGATGTTGAATGATTTTACTTGGAAATGAACTGAGGTCATTCTGTCGTTTTTGAGACTACACCCCAGGACTGAATTTTGCACTCTTTTGTTGACAGTGAGGGTTGTCACTGTTCTGTTTCTTCGAAGGGATTCCTACCCACAGCAGGAGATACAATGGTCATTTGAATTAAACTCACCCATCCCCATCCATTTTAGTTCAGTGATTCCTAAGATGTCAATGTTCACTCTCACCATCTCCTGCTGGACCATGTCCCTTTTACCTTGATTTATGGACCTAACATTATGCGTTCCTATGCAGTGTTGTTCTTTACAGCACTGGACTTCACTTTCACCACAAGCCACATCTACAACTGAGTGTCGTTTCTGCTTTGGTCCAGCTTCTTCCTTCTTTCTGGAACTATTTCTCCATTTTCTTCCCCATTCTGGTGCCACATTTTTTCATAGTGTTCATGGGGTTCTCAAGGCAAGTACACTGGGGTGGTTTTCCATTTTGGGGATCCCTTTCTTCTTTTGCCTTTCACTTCTCTTATTTTCTCAGCTATTTGTAAAGCCTCCTCAGACAACAATTTTGCTTTCTTGCATTTCTTTTTCTTGGGAATGGTTCTGGTTACCACCTTCCGTAAAACATTAGGAACCTACCCAGATCTACCCTATAAACCATCATCTCCATTGTATAATCATAAGGCATTTGATTTAAGTCATACCTGAATAGTCTAGTGTTTCTCCCCCACTTTCCTCAATTTAAGCCTGAATTTGGCAATAGGAGCTCATGATCTGAACCACAGTCAGCTCCAGGTCTTGTTTCTGCTGACGGTATAGAGTTTCTCTATCTTCAGCTGCAAAGCACGTAATCAATCTGACTTTGGCATTGACCATTTGGTGATGTCCAAGTCTAAAGGTATCCCCTGTGTTGTTGGAAAAGGGTGTTTGCTATGACCAGTGTGTTCTCTCTTTGCCTTGTTTCATTTTGTACTCCAAGGCCAAACTTGCCTGTTACTCCAGTATCTCTAGACTCTATACTTTCGCATTTCAATCCCTCTGATGAAAAGGACATCATTTTTTGGTGTTAGATCTAGAAGATCTTGTAGGTCTTCACAGAATCATTCAACTTCATCTTCTTTGGCATTAATCATTGTGGCATAGATACTGTGATGTTGAATGATTTTACTTGGAAATGAACTGAGGTCATTCTGTCGTTTTTGAGACTACACCCCAGGACTGAATTTTGCACTCTTTTGTTGACAGTGAGGGTTGTCACTGTTCTGTTTCTTCGAAGGATTCCTACCCACAGCAGGAGATACAATGGTCATTTGAATTAAACTCACCCATCCCCATCCATTTTAGTTCAGTGATTCCTAAGATGTCAATGTTCACTCTCACCATCTCCTGCTGGACCATGTCCCTTTTACCTTGATTTATGGACCTAACATTATGCGTTCCTATGCAGTGTTGTTCTTTACAGCACTGGACTTCACTTTCACCACAAGCCACATCTACAACTGAGTGTCGTTTCTGCTTTGGTCCAGCTTCTTCCTTCTTTCTGGAACTATTTCTCCATTCTTCCCCAGTAGCATATTGGACACCTTTTGATCTTGAGTGCTCATATTCTGGTGCCACATCTTTCTGCCTTTTCATAGTGTTCATGGGGTTCTCAAGGCAAGTACACTGGGGTGGTTTTCCATTCCCTCTTCCAGGGGACCATGTTTTTGTCAGACCTCTCCACTATGACCTGTCCACCTTGGGTGGCCCTGCAAGACGTGGTTCATAGCTTCACTGGGTTACACAAGACTCTTCACCACAACAATGCTGTGACCCATAAAGAGGGATAGAGAAGGTATCTTGTTGTAAATGTAATAAAAAGGCAATAAACAATTAAGGGTAGATTTCTCTGTAGAAACACCAGGATATCCAAAGTATCCTTAGTAAAGTTCCAGAGGAGAGAACGTTTGCATTCAATGTTTGGGGATGACAGGCTCTTCAGCACAGAGCTGCCAGTTACTTGGACAAGTTTTCAGGAGACGGGCTGATGTCCCCAGCCATGATCGTGTACCTTAGTCTGATAGCCCACAAAGGGAGTGATGAGGACTGACAATATTTCAAGATCTCTAAAACTATAATGTGGTATGAATATATCTATTTCTCCTCTTGAAAATATCATGCATACTGCTAATGCCATGGTGGATCACTGATGACCTTTGTAACAGGAGTGCACAGTTTCAATGAGAGTCTCGTAAATTAAATGATAGAACTTCCCTCCACCTGAGTTCACAGACTCACTGAATCCTGTCCATGGATCTTTCTGGGTTTATGGGCCCTATGATGAAACTCCTGTGCTGAACATAACTAGACAGAAACTCCCTGATGCCACTGAACCTTACATATACTATATTCTGGAATATTTATTTATTTATTCATTGCCTGTGTTGGATCTTCATTGTGGTGTGGGCTTTTCTTTAGCTGCAGTGCACAGACAATGGCTCTAGAGTGCAGGCTCAGTAGTGTGGTGTATGGGCTTAGTTTGCTCCATGGCATATGGGATCTTTCTGGCCCAGGGACAGAACCCATGTCTCTGGCAGTAGCAGGATTCTTTACCTCTGAGCCCCCAAGGAAGCCCCTATACTCTGGGATCTTAAGCTGTAAAGTGCTCTAGATTAGAAAAAGGAAGAAAGGAAATCTACCTTCAAGATCTTATTAGCTATCATTTGCTATTATAACAACCAGGTTTTATTATGTGCTATTAATGACAACTAGGTCTGGGGGTAATTGCTTTCCCTGTGCAACTGAAGAAAGCAGGAGTGAGAGGTGTCACCCTAATTATGAAAGGTCAGTAATTATCCAAAGTCACACCATTTGAGAAGAGCACAGCTGGGGCTCCATCACAGGCTGGCGACAGGGCCTGGTACTGCCTTCCACACCCAGGCAGTCAAGCTGTGGTTACAGGCCCATTCCTGACAGCCTCGACTGGGGAACCAAGGCAAGCCTGCTCCCCAGATGACCAACTGCCCCATGATGACGTCTCCTGGCCATGTGAACTCACTTATCTCTTTCCTCACAAGTCCTACATCCACACTGCTGAAACAGGAATTGGAGAACATGAGGACAGAAGACCTTCTGACCTAGATGATACTACAAAATGGACTCCTCCTGCCTCTGGCTCACCTCCACCCCTGCCTTTCACCTACAATGGAAAGGATCCTCGTCCTCCTTCACCCTTTCTTGTCTTTCCCTTTTCCACCCCCAAACTAACACTGGGTCCTCTCTCCCCAGATTAAAGCTTACCTTGTAAGCAACACTCTGATTGAAGGTAATTTTAATTACAAATACACTGTCTGCCTCTGTGAAAATCACCCAAGAAGCTTCTTCTGGGACTTGCCTACTAACAGTAAGTATAAGAGACGACAAAGGGAAGAACTGTCCACCAGGGAAGGGAAAAACATAAAGAGAAACATGGCTCCAGATCTGAATCAGAACCTCCATGAGGAAGGGCAGGGAGGAAGGGAAGGAAGAAGAGGGGGAGAGACTAGGAGGATTCTGCCCAACCTGAAAGGTGACAGGTCTGGGAGAAATGTTAATAAAGGTTGTATATTTGCAAATAATTTGGGGGAAACTGAATCCCAATGGGGAAATGCCTGGTGCTAACAGAAAAGTCAGGGCATAAGGGTTGGACTGTCATCAGAATGACCTTTGTTCTGCCTTGTCTCTTTCAGGTACTGTAAAAGTAACAGCTGTGGTTGATGTGGTTCGTGTATTGAATATCTGCCCTAATGATATGGCAGTGATACCTATTAAAGCAAACCGCTTTTCTATCACTAAGACCATAGGCTGGTCTTAATGGAAGTCTTTATCTTTCTGCATGCCCCCTAACTCCACCAGCAGGTGACTTCCTCTAGGAAAAGTGGCTGGTGTATCTGTGATGGTCTCTAAAATAAACTTCTCAGTAGCTTCTCTGTGCTCTGTTGTGTCTTCCCTACAAAATCCACCCCAGAGGACCCTCAGAATACCCCCTATTTTTACAGTTCTGCTCTTTCAAAGAACCTTTACTGAGGTGAGTTTATGGGCTTTCACTGTCCATGAAAAAAGAAGAAACAGAGAAGGGTCATTCTCATAGTAAGGGGAAGCAGTGACCCCAAAACTCATGGCAAGTGAGGGGCAGAACCTGGACAGGAACCCCAGGCCCTCTATTTCCTGGCTCTCCTACATCCCACTGCCCCTCACCCAGGAACTGCTTCGGATCCCAGGATATAGGAGTCACCCTACCTATAGGAGAATCAGAAGCAGACGAATCTTTGGTCCTCAGAATAAACAGAAGCCTTCTCTTCTATTCAGTTGCTTCTTTTTAGATAGTGAAAGATGGTGGACTAAAGGATGTTCAAAAGACACTGAGCTGCACAAGGAGCATAAAGAGCTGAAAAGCAGCACAGAGGGGTTTCACCAAAGAGGGCCAGAGACTGCTTCCTGAGAGAAGGGGAACATGAGCCAGGGTTGGGGCACAGAGTGGGCAGAGGGCATTTTGGCAGTCACCAAGAAGAGCCCAGAGCATGAAACAACAGAAAGATCAAGGCAGGGAAGAATTCTGATATTGAGCAGGATTAAGGGCAAGTCAAGAAGGCTAGAAAAGAGGCCAACAGGGCTTCCCCTGGTGGTCCAGTGGATAAGGACACCGCCTTGCAGTGCAAGGGGCGCCGGTTCGATCCCTGGCCTGGGAAGATCCCACGTGCCGCGGAGCGGCTGGACTGATGTGTCCAATTCCCGAGCCGGAGCTCTGGAGCGCATGCGCCCAGAGCTGGCGCTCTGTGACAACAGACGCCACCGCGATGGGAGGCCCACAGGAGCCAAAGAGCAAGGACGGATGAAAATGGAGAAATGAAAGACCAATAGAAGTGGCTCGCCCGCTCCCCTCCCTCCCCAACCCGACCCCCGCCCAAAATAAATAAATAAATAAATCTTTAAAAAAAAAAAGAAAAGAGGCCAACGAGGAGACAGGAACAAAATCAGTGTGTCTAGGCAAGAAGGCAGGACCATAAATGGGTATCGGAATCCAGTGCAGGGAAACACAATCATTGGGAAAGATCACTTGATATACAAATTAGAATGGGAAACTTGATTGTATGTTTAAGATGGGCCAAAAAATGCACTGAATATTTCTATTTACATGTTTTATCACATCTTATTAAAAAACAATCTCAAGCCATATATACATGTGTGTATACACACACATAAACACACACACACACACACAGTCATGGGAATGAAGGAAATCCTACCATTTGCAACAAAATAGAAGAAACTTGAGGAAATTATGCTAAACAAAGTAAGTCAGACAAAGAAATTACTGTATATCACTTACATAAAGTCTAATAAAGCTGAACTTGGGGGGTGGGACAAGAAGGCAGGGTAAGATGATCCTGGGCTTGCCTCCTCCCAGAGACACACCAGCATTTCAGCTACACAGAAAGAAGCTTCTGAGAATGACCTGAAGACTAGCAGGCAAGATGTTCCACAACTAAAGACAAGAAGGAAAAGCCACATGGAGGTGGCTAGGAGGGGCAGAAGGCTAGTCTGGCTGGGCCCCAGGACGGCAACCCGTAGGTGGGAAGGTACCACAGCCTGGGACTCTTACTTGGGGAACAAGGGCTCTGAACACACAAACGCTCCCCAGCCTGGGAGACCTGCACCAGGAAGATAAGCTCCCATACAATCTGGCGTTGAAAGCCAGAGGGCTGTGGGAAACTGAGACTCTGCTCTTAAAGAAAACTCACCAAAGCTCATTCCCTCTGAGTCTCAGTGCGAAGCCAAAGGTTTCAAAATCTCCTACCTGGAGGAGACTCATTGGTTAATTTTAAGGGATGGGCCAGAATAGCAGGGATCTATGGGGACTTTGTGGGGTATGGAGAGGCTGGCAGATGCCACTTTGATGGGGGTTTTCTTGCAGCTCGTCCTCTACCTAGCTGGTCCAGGACTGTTGGGCACCATTTCTCACTCTTGCCATTTAGCTTACCAACACTGCTTCCCCCACCCTGGGTTCACCTGTGGACCCAACACAGCTGGCAATCTTCCAAAGCAGCACCCAATCCTACCAGCCCCAACAGACATCCTCAGCCAGCAGCAAAGCCCCCACCAGACCTGGCAGCCCCTTCCGAGCAGCATCAGAGCCCCTCCAAAGCAGCCTGCCACCTGCCCAGTTTCAGCAGGCTCCATCAGCCAGCACTGGAGACCCGTCAGAGCAGACTCCCACCCCACAATACCCAGTGACCACGCTGAGTTGGCACCAGAGTCCCTCCAATGTGGTCTCTCACCCCTCCAGCCCCAGGAGATATTTCTGACCAACACCAGAGTCCCTCCAAAGCAGACTGCTGTTGCATCTTCCCCAGGCGCACCCTCAGTTAGTAACAGAGCCCCTTCAAAGGAGCCCATGCCCTGCCATCTTGATGGCCACCCTCTGCTGGCAGCTTCCACCCCAGCTCTAATAAAGCTGAACTTGGGGGGTGGGACAAGAAGGCAGGGTAAGATGATCCTGGGCTTGCCTCCTCCCAGAGACACACCAGCATTTCAGCTACACAGAAAGAAGCTTCTGAGAATGACCTGAAGACTAGCAGGCAAGATGTTCCACAACTAAAGACAAGAAGGAAAAGCCACATGGAGGTGGCTAGGAGGGGCAGAAGGCTAGTCTGGCTGGGCCCCAGGACGGCAACCCGTAGGTGGGAAGGTACCACAGCCTGGGACTCTTACTTGGGGAACAAGGGCTCTGAACACACAAACGCTCCCCAGCCTGGGAGACCTGCACCAGGAAGATAAGCTCCCATACAATCTGGCGTTGAAAGCCAGAGGGCTGTGGGAAACTGAGACTCTGCTCTTAAAGAAAACTCACCAAAGCTCATTCCCTCTGAGTCTCAGTGCGAAGCCAAAGGTTTCAAAATCTCCTACCTGGAGGAGACTCATTGGTTAATTTTAAGGGATGGGCCAGAATAGCAGGGATCTATGGGGACTTTGTGGGGTATGGAGAGGCTGGCAGATGCCACTTTGATGGGGGTTTTCTTGCAGCTCGTCCTCTACCTAGCTGGTCCAGGACTGTTGGGCACCATTTCTCACTCTTGCCATTTAGCTTACCAACACTGCTTCCCCCACCCTGGGTTCACCTGTGGACCCAACACAGCTGGCAATCTTCCAAAGCAGCACCCAATCCTACCAGCCCCAACAGACATCCTCAGCCAGCAGCAAAGCCCCCACCAGACCTGGCAGCCCCTTCCGAGCAGCATCAGAGCCCCTCCAAAGCAGCCTGCCACCTGCCCAGTTTCAGCAGGCTCCATCAGCCAGCACTGGAGACCCGTCAGAGCAGACTCCCACCCCACAATACCCAGTGACCACGCTGAGTTGGCACCAGAGTCCCTCCAATGTGGTCTCTCACCCCTCCAGCCCCAGGAGATATTTCTGACCAACACCAGAGTCCCTCCAAAGCAGACTGCTGTTGCATCTTCCCCAGGCGCACCCTCAGTTAGTAACAGAGCCCCTTCAAAGGAGCCCCTGCCCTGCCATCTTGATGGCCACCCTCTGCTGGCAGCTTCCACCCCAGCCTGTGGCTACACACAGCCCAGCACCCACAATGGTTGGTGCTAGGCCTTAACAGCCAGCTGCAGCAGAGGTTAGTGCTATACAAGCACACCCTCAGTAAGCATGACCCAGCCAAGACACACAGCAGATCTACATCACACCAAGCATCTTCTCTGATTAGAGACAGAAAGAACTAGAAAAAGAAGACCAAACAAAATCCAAAGTCAGCAGAAAAAAGGAAACAATAAAGTTTAGAGAGAAAAAAACAAAATAGAGATTTCAAAACCAATATAAAACATTAATAAAACCAAGAACTGTTCTTTTGGGAAAGATAAACAAAACTGATAAACATCTAGCCAGGTTCAAAAAGAAGAAAAGAGAAAGGGCCCAAAATAAGAGAAATAACAACTGATATCACAGAGATACAAAAAAATCACAAATAATATTATAAATAGTCATATGCCAACACATCCAACAACCCAGAAGAAATGGACAAATTTAATAAATATACACTCTGCAAAGACTGAGTCAAGAAGAAACAATCTGGAGAGACCAATCAGTAGTAGTAAAGCTGAATTTTAATTTAAAAAAATAAACTTTCAGCAAACAAAAGTTCTGGATCAGACAGCTCACAGGGGAATTCTAGAAAGCCTATGAAGAAGAACCAATATCATTCTTCTCAAGCTATTTCAAAAAACTGAAGAGAACAGAACACTCCCAAATTCATTCTATGAGGCCACCATTACGCTGATACCAAAACCAGACAAAGAAAATACAAAGAAAAGAAAATGACAGGTCAATATCTTTGATGGACACAGATGCAAAAATCCTCACCAAAATATTAGAAAACAAAATCCAAAAACATATAAGCTAAATCATACACCAAGATCAAGATGGATTTATTCTAAGCTTGCAAGGATGGTTCACCATTTGTAAATCATTAATGGGATAACACTATATTAACAAAAGGAAGGGGGAACAATCACACGATCACCTCAATAGACACAGAAAAGTATTCAGCAAAATTAAACATCTATTCACAGCAATAAATAAATAAATAAATAAACCCTCATCAAAGTGAGTGTACAGAGAACATGTCTCAACATAATGAAGGCCATTTATAACAAACCCACACCCAACATCATACTCAGGGGTGAAAAGCTAAAAGACTTTTCTCTAAATACAGGAACAAGACAGGGATGTCCACTCTTGCCACTTTTATTTAACATGGTATTGGAAATCCTAACCATACCATTCACACAAGAAAAATAAGAAGCATTCAAATGGAAAAGAAAGATGTAAAACTGTCAGTGTTTGCAGATGACATGATACTATATAGAAAAACCCTAAGGACTCCACCAAAAATCTAGTAAAACTAATAATGAATTCAGCCAACTCACAGTCTATAAAATTAATATTCAGAAATCTATAGTGTTTCTATATACTAGCGATCTATTAGAAAGAAATTTTTTAAAAATCACATTTATAATAACATCTGAAGAGGATGAAACACCTAGGAGTAAACCTAACAAAACAGGCAAAAGATACATACTCAAAAAATTATAAGAAACTGACGAAAGTAACTGAAGACGGCACAAACAAAAAATAAACTTGAAATTAAAACAAAGAAAAAAATGAAAGAAAAAATTAACTTGGTTCATAAATTGGAACAATCATAATTGTTAAAATATCCATATGGCCCAAAGCGATCTATAGATTAAAAGAAATTCCTGGGCTTCCCCTGGTGGTCCAGTGGATAAGGACACCACCTTGCAGTGCAAGGGGCGCCGGTTCGATCCCTGGCCTGGGAAGATACCACGTGCCGCGGAATGGCTGGACTGATGTGTCCAATCACCGAGCCGGAGCTCTGGAGCGAATGCGCCCAGAGCCGGCGCTCTGCGACAACAGATGCCACCACGATGGGAGGCCCACAGGAGCCAAAGAACAAAGACAGATGAAAAATAAAGAAATGAAAAACCAATAGAAGTGGCCCGCCCGCTCCCCTCCCTCCCCAACCCGACCCCCGCCCAAAAATAAATAAATAAATAATTTTTTTAAAAAAATTCAAAAAAAAAAAAAGAAATTCCTATCAACATACCAAGTCATGTTTCATGGAACTAGAAAAAAATGATCCTAAGACTTGCATGGAACTACAAAAGATCCCAAAGAGCCAAAGCCATCTTGAAAAAGAACAAAATTGAACATATCATGTTCTCTGATTACAAACTGTACTATAAAGCTCTAATAGTCAAAACACTGTGAATTACTGATGAAAAAAAAAGATACATAGATCAATGGAATAGATTAGAGGACCCATAAATAAAACCACCCTTATACAATCAATTAATCCACAACAAAGGAGGAGAAAATATAAGATAGAGTAGACAGTTTCTTCCATAAATATCTGAGAAAACTAGACAGCTACTTGCAAAAAGAAATCAGAATAGACCATTGTCTTATATCATATACAAAATAAACTCAAAATGGATTAAGGACCTAATGTAAGATCTGAAAGCATAAAACTCCTAGAAGAAAACATAAGCATGACATTGGCCTTCGCAGTATTTTTTTGGACCTGTTTGCTGAAACAAGAGAAATAAAAGCAAAAATAAACAAATAGAATTACCTCAAATTAAAAAATTTTGCACAACAAAGGAAATCACAGCAAAATGAAAAGGCAAACAACTGAATGAAAGAAGATATTTGCAAATGATACATCCAATGGGGTTAATATCCAAGCCAAAATATGTAGAGAAAACATATAACTCATATAAAAAGATCAGATTTTAAAAATGGACAGAGTATCTGCATAGACATTTCTCCAAAGAAGATAGAAACATTTAACAGACATGCCTAACAGATGCTCCACATCACTAACTTCCTAAGAAATGCAAATTTAGAACACAGTAAGGAATCACCTCGGACCTGTCAGAATGTCATCAAAAAAATAAATAAATAAATAATAATAATATGTGTTGGAAAGGATATGGAGAAAAGTTAACACTTGTGCACTGTTGGTAGAAATGTAGATTGGTGCAACCAAAATGGAGATTTATAGAGAATACAGGTTCCTCAACAAATTAATACATCAAACTATTGGGCAAGTCCATTGCCAGGCATCTACCTAGAGAAAGTAAAAATACTAATTTAAAGAGATGTGTGCATCCCTACATCCATTGTGCATGCTAAGTCTCTACAGTCTTCCTATCAACATACCAAGTCATGTTTCATGGAACTAGAAAAAAATGATCCTAAGACTTGCATGGAACTACAAAAGATCCCAAAGAGCCAAAGCCATCTTGAAAAAGAACAAAATTGAACATATCATGTTCTCTGATTACAAACTGTACTATAAAGCTCTAATAGTCAAAACACTGTGAATTACTGATGAAAAAAAAAGATACATAGATCAATGGAATAGATTAGAGGACCCATAAATAAAACCACCCTTATACAATCAATTAATCCACAACAAAGGAGGAGAAAATATAAGATAGAGTAGACAGTTTCTTCCATAAATATCTGAGAAAACTAGACAGCTACTTGCAAAAAGAAATCAGAATAGACCATTGTCTTATATCATATACAAAATAAACTCAAAATGGATTAAGGACCTAATGTAAGATCTGAAAGCATAAAACTCCTAGAAGAAAACATAAGCATGACATTGGCCTTCGCAGTATTTTTTTGGACCTGTTTGCTGAAACAAGAGAAATAAAAGCAAAAATAAACAAATAGAATTACCTCAAATTAAAAAATTTTGCACAACAAAGGAAATCACAGCAAAATGAAAAGGCAAACAACTGAATGAAAGAAGATATTTGCAAATGATACATCCAATGGGGTTAATATCCAAGCCAAAATATGTAGAGAAAACATATAACTCATATAAAAAGATCAGATTTTAAAAATGGACAGAGTATCTGCATAGACATTTCTCCAAAGAAGATAGAAACATTTAACAGACATGCCTAACAGATGCTCCACATCACTAACTTCCTAAGAAATGCAAATTTAGAACACAGTAAGGAATCACCTCGGACCTGTCAGAATGTCATCAAAAAAATAAATAAATAAATAATAATAATATGTGTTGGAAAGGATATGGAGAAAAGTTAACACTTGTGCACTGTTGGTAGAAATGTAGATTGGTGCAACCAAAATGGAGATTTATAGAGAATACAGGTTCCTCAACAAATTAATACATCAAACTATTGGGCAAGTCCATTGCCAGGCATCTACCTAGAGAAAGTAAAAATACTAATTTAAAGAGATGTGTGCATCCCTACATCCATTGTGCATGCTAAGTCTCTACAGTCTTGACCCAGTCTTTCTGACCCTATGTACTGTAGCCCACCAAGCTTTCTGTCCATGGGATTCTCTAGGCAAGAATACTGCAGGCGATTGCCCTACCCTCCTCCAGGGGATTTCCCTGACCCAGGGATAGAACATGCATCTAGTGCATCTCCTGCACTGACAGGAGGGTTCTTTACCACCAGCGCCACCTGGGAAGACCTATGTCCACTGTAGCATGATTTATAATAGCCAAGATATAGAAGCAGCCTTGTTGTTCTTCAATAGCTAAGCCGTGTCAGATTCTTTTCAACCTCATGGACTTACAGCACACCAGGCTTCCCTGTCATTCACTATCCCCTGGAGTTTGCTCAAACTCGTCCATTGAATCAGTGATGCCATTCAAGCATCTCACATTCTCTGCTGCCCCCTTCTTCTCCTGCCCTCAATCTTTCCCAGTATCAGGGTCTTTTCCAATGAGTAAGCTCTTCGTATTAAGTGGCCAGAATATTGAAGCTTCAGCTTCAGCATCAGTCCTTTCAAGGAATAGCCAGGGTTGATTTCCTTTAGGACTGACTCATTTCATCTCCTTGCTGTCCAAGGGGCTCTTAAGTTTTCTCCAGCACAATTTGAAAGTATCCATTTTTTTGTCACTCAGTCTTTATGGTCCAACTCTCACACCCATCCATGACTACTGAGTGGGAAAACAATAGCTTTGACTATACAGATGGTTACAGTGACTAATTAACTTTGGAATCAGAATCTTCATTAGGTAAAAATAAAGACTGAATAAACAATTTTTTATATTTACTTATTTATATGGTTCACCCAGGTCTTATTTGAAGCACGTGAGATCTTAGATCTTCATTAAAGCATGCACGATCTTTAGCTGTGGCATGCAAACTCCTGGAAAGTGGGAACTAGTTCCCCCAAACAGGGATCAAATCCAGGGCCCTTGCATTGAGAGTGCAGAATCTTAAACACTGGACCACCAGGGGATCAAATCCAAAAAGGCCCTTGCCAGGCATCTACCTAGAGAAAGTAAAAATACTAATTTAAAGAGATGTGTGCATCCCTACATCCATTGTGCATGCTAAGTCTCTACAGTCTTGACCCAGTCTTTCTGACCCTATGTACTGTAGCCCACCAAGCTTTCTGTCCATGGGATTCTCTAGGCAAGAATACTGCAGGCGATTGCCCTACCCTCCTC
This sequence comes from Tragulus kanchil, assembly GCA_022376925.1. Lineage (NCBI taxonomy): Eukaryota > Metazoa > Chordata > Mammalia > Artiodactyla > Tragulidae > Tragulus > Tragulus kanchil. The sequence goes on along the minus strand of JAIOJX010000030.1, from coordinate 15,303,238 downwards.
CAGGGGATTTCCCTGACCCAGGGATAGAACATGCATCTAGTGCATCTCCTGCACTGACAGGAGGGTTCTTTACCACCAGCGCCACCTGGGAAGACCTATGTCCACTGTAGCATGATTTATAATAGCCAAGATATAGAAGCAGCCTTGTTGTTCTTCAATAGCTAAGCCGTGTCAGATTCTTTTCAACCTCATGGACTTACAGCACACCAGGCTTCCCTGTCATTCACTATCCCCTGGAGTTTGCTCAAACTCGTCCATTGAATCAGTGATGCCATTCAAGCATCTCACATTCTCTGCTGCCCCCTTCTTCTCCTGCCCTCAATCTTTCCCAGTATCAGGGTCTTTTCCAATGAGTAAGCTCTTCGTATTAAGTGGCCAGAATATTGAAGCTTCAGCTTCAGCATCAGTCCTTTCAAGGAATAGCCAGGGTTGATTTCCTTTAGGACTGACTCATTTCATCTCCTTGCTGTCCAAGGGGCTCTTAAGTTTTCTCCAGCACAATTTGAAAGTATCCATTTTTTTGTCACTCAGTCTTTATGGTCCAACTCTCACACCCATCCATGACTACTGAGTGGGAAAACAATAGCTTTGACTATACAGATGGTTACAGTGACTAATTAACTTTGGAATCAGAATCTTCATTAGGTAAAAATAAAGACTGAATAAACAATTTTTTATATTTACTTATTTATATGGTTCACCCAGGTCTTATTTGAAGCACGTGAGATCTTAGATCTTCATTAAAGCATGCACGATCTTTAGCTGTGGCATGCAAACTCCTGGAAAGTGGGAACTAGTTCCCCCAAACAGGGATCAAATCCAGGGCCCTTGCATTGAGAGTGCAGAATCTTAAACACTGGACCACCAGGGAAGTGTCAATGCTCAATATCCTTGAGAGAATAAATGTAGGTAACTTTGATCCACGTCTAGAGCATATCTGGTTTTCAATGCATGACAGTTTGAAGCAACAAAAAATGAATGAGTAAATATATTAATGAATTAATAAGTGCACAAGGTTTTGAGAGAAGATATATCCATGAATCAACACTATGAAGCACCAGATACAATTTTCAAGCTCTCCTGAAATATCTATTGAGATACATCTTTTGATATTCCCGCAGCACAGATATCAGGCTTTTTAGAAAGTTTATAGACTTAGGCAGAGGCTAATTTTTTATTGCTGCCCTAACAAATTCTCACAAACGTAGACGTAATGACTTATAATAGTACAATATATTATCTTACAGTTCTATGGGTTAGAAACTGAACACATCTCACTGCACCAAAATCAAGGCATCGGGAGAATGGTGTTCCTATTAGAGGATCTAGAGAAAAATCATTCCCTAACTCGTTTTGATGTCAGAATTCATACAGCTGTGTACATCTCAGAACAACATCAAACCACAAAGACAAGAGCTAGAACTTGGAGCAGGGCATTCTCTCTATATATCCCCATACCATCCCTCCTCAAAGCCAAAAAGAGTTCTTGGCTCTAAGGACTTATGTAACTAAATGGGGCCCACATAGATAATCCAGAATAATCTCCCCACCCCGAATTCCACAACCTTAATTATAACTGAAAATTCACTTTTCCACATATAGAGATCCATTTTGTACTTTATGGTCCAACTCTCACACCCATCCATGACTACTGAGTGGGAAAACAATAGCTTTGACTATACAGATGGTTACAGTGACTAATTAACTTTGGAATCAGAATCTTCATTAGGTAAAAATAAAGACTGAATAAACAATTTTTTATATTTACTTATTTATATGGTTCACCCAGGTCTTATTTGAAGCACGTGAGATCTTAGATCTTCATTAAAGCATGCACGATCTTTAGCTGTGGCATGCAAACTCCTGGAAAGTGGGAACTAGTTCCCCCAAACAGGGATCAAATCCAGGGCCCTTGCATTGAGAGTGCAGAATCTTAAACACTGGACCACCAGGGAAGTGTCAATGCTCAATATCCTTGAGAGAATAAATGTAGGTAACTTTGATCCACGTCTAGAGCATATCTGGTTTTCAATGCATGACAGTTTGAAGCAACAAAAAATGAATGAGTAAATATATTAATGAATTAATAAGTGCACAAGGTTTTGAGAGAAGATATATCCATGAATCAACACTATGAAGCACCAGATACAATTTTCAAGCTCTCCTGAAATATCTATTGAGATACATCTTTTGATATTCCCGCAGCACAGATATCAGGCTTTTAGAAAGTTTATAGACTTAGGCAGAGGCTAATTTTTTATTGCTGCCCTAACAAATTCTCACAAACGTAGCGTAATGACTTATAATAGTACAATATATTATCTTACAGTTCTATGGGTTAGAAACTGAACACATCTCACTGCACCAAAATCAAGGCATCGGGAGAATGGTGTTCCTATTAGAGGATCTAGAGAAAAATCATTCCCTAACTCGTTTTGATGTCAGAATTCATACAGCTGTGTACATCTCAGAACAACATCAAACCACAAAGACAAGAGCTAGAACTTGGAGCAGGGCATTCTCTCTATATATCCCCATACCATCCCTCCTCAAAGCCAAAAAGAGTTCTTGGCTCTAAGGACTTATGTAACTAAATGGGGCCCACATAGATAATCCAGAATAATCTCCCCACCCCGAATTCCACAACCTTAATTATAACTGAAAATTCACTTTTCCACATATAGTAACATAGTCATGGCTTCCTGGAATTAGGTTTAGGATATCCTTTTTTTTTTTAAGAATTTATTTATTTATTCATTTATTGGGCAGGGGTCGGGTTGGGGAGGGAGGGGAGTGGGCGGGCCACTTCTATTGGTCTTTCATTTCTCTATTTTCATCCGTCTTTGTTCTTTGGCTCCTGTGGGCCTCGCATTGCGATGGCGTCTGTCGTTGCAGAGCACTGGCTCTGGGCGCATTCGCTCCACAGCTCCGGCTCGGTAATTGGACACATCAGTCCAGCCACTCCGCGGCACGTGGGATCTTCCCAGGCCAGGGATCGAACCGGCGCCCCTTGCACTGCAAGGCGGTGTCCTTACCCACTGGACCACCAGGGGAAGCCCTAGGATATCTTTTTAAATATCTTTTTTTTTAACTTTTTGAAAGTCTTTATTGGATTTGTTACAGTATTGCTTCTGTTGTTTCTGTTCTGATCTTTTTGGCCATGAGGCATGTGGGATCTTAGCTCCTCAACCAGGGATCAAACCAATATCAACCACATTGGGAGGCAAAGTCTTAACCACCAGACAATCAGGGAAGACCCTCGATATCTCAAAGGACCCATTATTCTGCCTCTCAGAGATGGATAGTGAAGAGGTCACAGAAGTGAAATGGAAGTTAGACCATATGACTTGTTCCAAAGAATTCCCTATACTTTTTATCACTGTAACTTCTCGGTTCAGTTCAGTCACTCAGTCGTGTCCAACTCTTTGCAACTTTATGAACTGCAGCACGCCAGGCTTCCCTGTCCTTCATCATCTCCCAGAGCTTGCTCAAACTCATGTCCATTGGCTCAGTGATGCCATCCAAACACCTTGTCCTCTGCGGTACCCTCCTCCTTTTGCCTTTTATTTTTCCCAACATCAGAGTCTTTTCCAGCGAGTCATCTCTTTGCATCAGGTGGCCGAAGTACTGGAGCTTCAGCTTCAGCATCAGTCCTTCCAATGAATATTCAGAGTTGATTTCCTGTAGCTTCTGTTCCCACGCAAAGCAACTTTCTCCTCATATGTGATAGGTTTCCTTTCAATTTTGAATTCAGACTTTGCCCTTTGTTTTAAAATTTCAAACTTTTCCACATATAGTAACATAGTCATGGCTTCCTGGAATTAGGTTTAGGATATCCATTTTTTAAGAATTTATTTATTTATTCATTTATTGGGCAGGGGTCGGGTTGGGGAGGGAGGGGAGTGGGCGGGCCACTTCTATTGGTCTTTCATTTCTCTATTTTCATCCGTCTTTGTTCTTTGGCTCCTGTGGGCCTCGCATTGCGATGGCGTCTGTCGTTGCAGAGCACTGGCTCTGGGCGCATTCGCTCCACAGCTCCGGCTCGGTAATTGGACACATCAGTCCAGCCACTCCGCGGCACGTGGGATCTTCCCAGGCCAGGGATCGAACCGGCGCCCCTTGCACTGCAAGGCGGTGTCCTTACCCACTGGACCACCAGGGGAAGCCCTAGGATATCTTTTTAAATATCTTTTTTTTTAACTTTTTGAAAGTCTTTATTGGATTTGTTACAGTATTGCTTCTGTTGTTTCTGTTCTGATCTTTTTGGCCATGAGGCATGTGGGATCTTAGCTCCTCAACCAGGGATCAAACCAATATCAACCACATTGGGAGGCAAAGTCTTAACCACCAGACAATCGGGGAAGACCCTCGATATCTCAAAGGACCCATTATTCTGCCTCTCAGAGATGGATAGTGAAGAGGTCACAGAAGTGAAATGGAAGTTAGACCATATGACTTGTTCCAAAGAATTCCCTATACTTTTTATCACTGTAACTTCTCGGTTCAGTTCAGTCACTCAGTCGTGTCCAACTCTTTGCAACTTTATGAACTGCAGCACGCCAGGCTTCCCTGTCCTTCATCATCTCCCAGAGCTTGCTCAAACTCATGTCCATTGGCTCAGTGATGCCATCCAAACACCTTGTCCTCTGCGGTACCCTCCTCCTTTTGCCTTTTATTTTTCCCAACATCAGAGTCTTTTCCAGCGAGTCATCTCTTTGCATCAGGTGGCCGAAGTACTGGAGCTTCAGCTTCAGCATCAGTCCTTCCAATGAATATTCAGAGTTGATTTCCTGTAGCTTCTGTTCCCACGCAAAGCAACTTTCTCCTCATATGTGATAGGATTATTAGCACTTTTACACAAACTACCACTGACCTCTCGTTCCCTTGACTTTTGCCATGGTATACGCAACTCTATTTTTGCTTTAATTATTAAAAACTTTGCCCTTTGTTTTAGAGATCCAGATTGAGAAATCTATGACTCTGATTTTCCCTCACAGTGTGCTTTCCCACCATAGCACATCTGCTGACTGACATGAGGTATCCTCAGATTGCTTTGTGTAGCTTACTTTACTGCTAACAGCTTCATAACATGTAAATGACTTCAAAAGCTTTGGCACACTCATTTTTATTTTATTCCAAACTGGAGACTATGTCTGTCTTGTAAAAACAAAGGCTAGGAGGAAATTGAATGTTCTTCCAGTTGACCAAAATAAACAATGAAATTTACATTCCCAGAAACGGTTGCCAAGTCAATAGTTTTTCATACTTTTAGAAAATTTAAGACCTTAAAATGTTCCTATACATAGTAGATACTCAATAAATGTTTTTGTTTAATTCTGTGAATTCAGATATACATACAGATGGATAATGATCACTGGATGACTGAAATTTTTTTTGTTTTTCTTTTTTTTTTAACTTTTTTTTTTTACTTTTTACTTTTACAGTTTGTTGTTTACAGATATGTATGTTCCCAGATTAGTCATATGTATATCCCCCCATCCCACCCCTCCAGGCCATCACACAGCACCCCTGCAGGATCCCCTTTTCTCACAGCGCAATGACAATAGCTATTTTTTTCACATATGACAGTATAGGTTTTCATGCTACTTCCTTTATGCCTCCCACCCACTGTTCATTTCCCGCGATGCCCATATGTCTATTCTTCATGGCTGTTTTTTCATCGCTTCACTGTGTGTGTTATCATTACCATCCTACTAGATTCCATATATATGTGTTAGTATATTGTACTTGTCCTTTCTCTTTTTGATTTATTTCACTTTTTATGATAGGTTCTAGATCCAGTCACCTCATTAGAATTGCTTCTTCTGCATTTCTTTTTACAGCTGTGTAGTATTCCATCATGTATATGTACCAGAGCTTTTGTATCCATTCATTCGTCGATGGACATCTAGGTGGCTTCCATGTTCTAGCTATTGTATACGGAGCTGCAATGAACATCGGGGTGCAGGTGCTTCTTTCGGTTTTGACTTCATCAGGGTATAAACCTAATAGTGGGATTGCTGGGTCATAGGGTGCTTCTATTTTTAGTTTTTTAAGGGATCTCCAAACTGTCTTCCACAGCGACTGTATCAATTTACACTCCCACCAGCAATGCAGGAGTGTTCCCTTTTCTCCGCACCCTCTCCAGCATTTATTGTCTGTCAATTTGTTGATAATTGGTTAATGATGCTCCTGTGTTGGGTGCATAGATATTTATGATTGTTATGTCTTCCTCTTGGATGAATCCCTTGATCATTATGTAGTGTCATGCCTTGTCTCTTATAATCTTCTTCATTTTAAGGTCTATTTTGTCTGATATGAGGATTGCTACTCCAGCTTTCTTTTGATTTCCATTTGCATGGAATATCTTTTTCCAGCCTCTCACTTTCAGTCCATGAGTGTCTCCAGGTCTGAAGTGGGTTTATTGTAAACAACATATATATGGGTCTTGTTTTTTAATCCATTCAGCCACTGAATGGATGTCTTTTGGTTGGGGCATTTACTCCATTTACATTCAAAGTAATTATTGATACAAATGATCCTATTGTCATCTTCGTAGATGTTATGATGGCTTTCACTTGTAGATCTTCTTCTCTTATACTTGTTGTCTATATAAGTCCCTTTAACGCTTGTTATAAGGCTGGTTTGGAGTTACTAAACTCTTTTAATTTTTGCTATTTGTAAAGCTTTTTATTTCTCCATCAATTTTGAATGAGATCCTTGTAGGGTAGAGTATTCTTGGTTGTGGATGATTCTGTTTCAGCGCTTTAAATGTGTGTTGCCATTCCCTTCTGGCCTGCAGAGTTTCTGTTGAAAGATCAGCTGTTAAACATATGGGGTTTCCCTTGATGTCACTAGTTGCTTTTCCCTTGCTGCTTTTAGAATTCTGTCTTTGTGTTTAATTTGTGTTACCTTAATTAATATGTATCTTGGTGTGTTTCTTCTCGGGTTGATTCTGTATGGTGCTCTTTGCGCTTCTTGGACTTGATTGACGATTTCTTTCCCCATGTTGGGGAAATTTTCAACTATAATCTCTTCAAAAATTTTCTCATATCCTTTGTTTTTTTCTTCTTCTTCTGGAACCCCTATAATTCGAATATTGGTGCGTTTGATATTATCCCAGAGGTCTCTGAGGCTATCCTCTGCTCTTTTAATTCTTTGAGCTTGATTCTGTTCTTCAACAGTTACTGCCACCATTCTATCTTCCAGCTCACTTATCCAGTCTTTTGTCACAGATACTATGTTCTTTATTCCTTCTATAGTGTTTTAAGTTCAACAATTGAGTTGTTTGTCTCTGTTTGGTGTTTTTTAAGTCCTTGTATTTCTTTATTCAGTGTGTTAGTTGATTCTTGCAATTTCTCTAAAATTCTGTTTTCCATGTTTTGGATCATCGTTACCATCATTCTTCTGAATTCGCTTTCAGAAAGTTTGTCTAATTCCACTTCATCTATTTAGACTTGTGTTTTTGTAGATTGTTCCCTCACTTGTGTGATATTTCTCTGCCATTTCATTGTTATTATTATATTTTTAACTAACTATTTGGGGTTTTAACTTGGAGTTAACAGGTCTGAAGTGGGTTTATTGTAAACAACATATATATGGGTCTTGTTTTTTAATCCATTCAGCCACTGAATGGATGTCTTTTGGTTGGGGCATTTACTCCATTTACATTCAAAGTAATTATTGATACAAATGATCCTATTGTCATCTTCGTAGATGTTATGATGGCTTTCACTTGTAGATCTTCTTCTCTTATACTTGTTGTCTATATAAGTCCCTTTAACGCTTGTTATAAGGCTGGTTTGGAGTTACTAAACTCTTTTAATTTTTGCTATTTGTAAAGCTTTTTATTTCTCCATCAATTTTGAATGAGATCCTTGTAGGGTAGAGTATTCTTGGTTGTGGATGATTCTGTTTCAGCGCTTTAAATGTGTGTTGCCATTCCCTTCTGGCCTGCAGAGTTTCTGTTGAAAGATCAGCTGTTAAACATATGGGGTTTCCCTTGATGTCACTAGTTGCTTTTCCCTTGCTGCTTTTAGAATTCTGTCTTTGTGTTTAATTTGTGTTACCTTAATTAATATGTATCTTGGTGTGTTTCTTCTCGGGTTGATTCTGTATGGTGCTCTTTGCGCTTCTTGGACTTGATTGACGATTTCTTTCCCCATGTTGGGGAAATTTTCAACTATAATCTCTTCAAAAATTTTCTCATATCCTTTGTTTTTTTCTTCTTCTTCTGGAACCCCTATAATTCGAATATTGGTGCGTTTGATATTATCCCAGAGGTCTCTGAGGCTATCCTCTGCTCTTTTAATTCTTTGAGCTTGATTCTGTTCTTCAACAGTTACTGCCACCATTCTATCTTCCAGCTCACTTATCCAGTCTTTTGTCACAGATACTATGTTCTTTATTCCTTCTATAGTGTTTTAAGTTCAACAATTGAGTTGTTTGTCTCTGTTTGGTGTTTTTTAAGTCCTTGTATTTCTTTATTCAGTGTGTTAGTTGATTCTTGCAATTTCTCTAAAATTCTGTTTTCCATGTTTTGGATCATCGTTACCATCATTCTTCTGAATTCGCTTTCAGAAAGTTTGTCTAATTCCACTTCATCTATTTAGACTTGTGTTTTTGTAGATTGTTCCCTCACTTGTGTGATATTTCTCTGCCATTTCATTGTTATTATTATATTTTTAACTAACTATGTTTGGGGTTTCCTTTTCCCAGACTTGGAGTTACATCTGTGGGTGTTTGTTGTTTGGATGAGGCATCTTATTCTGGATGATGCTGGTGCTTGGGTGATGTCAGGCCTTGCATACAAATGCTTGCCACTGTTTGAGTTCTCGCTCTTTAATGCTCTCTAGTGTTAGATGTTCTCTGGTATTGTAGAGTTTTGAAGTCAGTGCTCACTCCCTAAAGTCCCTGGGCTTGTTGCCTGATCTGGGAATGAAGATTTCACGGTTGGTTTGTTATGGCATTAAATGGCATTAAAACATATATACGTGAATGAGAAACAGAAGGTACATCTTTGACAAATGGCAATTAAAATATCACGCAAATACTATCTAGCATACTGAATTATACACACAAACATATACAGCCATAACGTAATTCATACATTCCAACAAAAAGTACAGTATAATACGTTAGCATGGTGAATACAAAAAACCAAGAATGATATCCACCAGTTAATAACCAAACTAACTAGAGCAGAAACTGGAAAATAATGCCAGGGCAGGGTCCCAATTGGGGATAAGGCAATGAGAACAAAACAGACTAGGAAATACGGTGGGGAAAGGGAAAAAGAGAGAGGGAGGGTAGAAGAGAAATATAGAATAATGCTGCAAAGTTAAATAGAGGGAGACAAAGATCTGTATGTATTAGAGTTTAGTGCTGTAGGAAAAGAGCATCAGAGAAAGCAAAGAAATAGTTGTAGAGGAAGTAATAATACACAGAAAAACTTTAAAATTAAAAGAGATAAGTATATAGAAAAATATAGAAAAACAAAGAAAAAACAATAAAAACAAACAAAACCCCCACAGAACCATAAAAGGCCAATGTGGAATCAGAAGTATATATCAAAATATAATGCATCGTTGTAAACTTGAATATATTCAGTCTTACTGATGAGATTGGTAGCTTCAGTAGAGTTCAATGGAGGAAAGAAAAAAAGAAAAAAATAGTGGTGGGGGCTGCGGGGATGAGAAAAATAAGAGAAAAAAGAGTGGAAAAAAAAGCAAGAAAAAAGAATAATAAATAAAATGAAATAATAATAAAAAAAAATCCAGCAGTAAATCCAGCTCCAGTCAAAACGTGAAAATAGTGAATGTTTATGTTCTTCTGTCTCTTGCTGACTATTTAGGAATTATCCATCTTTTTCTTGCCACTAGAAGTGGTTGGATCTGAAGGCCTCTTTTACTGCTTATTTATTTCCACCTATTCCAGAACTAAAAGGCCCACCCAGGCTGGCCCGGGTAGTTTCTTAATCATTAATCCAGATCCCTTTATTGCTGGGTGGAGCTAAATTCCCTCCCAGTAGTTTGACCTGCAGCCAAACTACAGTAGGGGTAATGGCACCTCTCTCATAAAGAATTTATTCCCACTTGCTCTATGAGAAGCACTTCCACAGTGTCCCCAACCCTGCTGCAGGCCCCCGGCTCCACCGGAGACTTCAGAATACTCAGAGGTGAGTCTGGCTCAGTCTCATGTGGGATTGCTATCCCCCTCTCCCAGATCTTAGTGTGCACAGAGTCTCCAGTCCTACTCGGAAGCTCTATAATTGGGTTCATGATAACCTCCTTCAAAGGGATTGCTCAATGGCACTTCTAGCTTAAGGGGGCCCTGTAAAGCAGGTCTGGCTCAGTCCCTTGTGGGCATCACTGCTCCTTTCCCAGGTCTTGATTTGCAACAGGCTTTGCATATTTGGCCCACCTAGCCTCTCTGGCGAGTATGAGGTTTGACATTTAAAGCGCAATTGCGCCCCTCCTATTGTCTTGTTGTGGCTTCTCCTTTGTTCTTTGATGTGGGGTATCGTTTTTGTGATTGGATCCAACCTCCTCCTGTCGGTGGTTTTTCAGGAACTTGGTGCAATTCAGGCAATTTTGTAGAAGAGATGAGTGCATGTCCTTCTACACCACCATCTTAGCTCCAACTCCCCTGACTGAAATTTTTAAAGATGATACCTCTGCTTCCAAACTGATAACAGTTGGTTTTAGCCTATGTTTTCCATTTTGCTTCCTAAGCCTCTTAGCCAGAACTTTCCCACTTCAGGAGAAGGTTTATTACATGAATTTAATAGAAATGATCTATGTGGGAAATTTGGTTTATGAAAGTCATTCCTACAGTCAAATGCATTTACTCTTTTTGAAATAGGAATAGCAACATAAGCTAGCATTTGGAGGTGGGGAGACCTGGAAAAAATAAGTAAATGAGTGGTCCAGGATGAACAAAGCCAATGTTAAAATGTGAAAAAGAAAAAAAAAAAGAAATGTAGAGTGCAAAATATGAGAAAGAAATGCTTTGTAAATCCAAGAGATAAAACTGGTGGGAATGGAACAAGGAATATTGGATGAATTAATGACAATAGATAAAAACCAGTTCATAAGAAAAGATCATTATGATGATTTCATTCCAGGGTTAACGATTAAGGACTAGAAAAATAGGTACATGGGAACCATCTGAAAGTATTTGTAAGGAATTAATTACTGTGACTATCAGAGATTGTAAGCTGAAGGATTTAAGGTTATAAATGACTTACATTGTTCAAGTTATATTCTTCTGTGTTTTGAATCCATGTCAAAATAAAGTGACTCCTCAACAGAGAAGTCAATCAAAACCCAGAAATGAAAATGACAACAAATTAAATTAAGAACCCAATGAAAAATTTTAATAGCAACTTAGACACAGGTAAGAAAGAATCTATGAAACTAATTAGAAGAACTTACAGTGAATTACAGAGAAAAGAAAGATGAGTAACTAAAAAATAAAATAAAAGGCAAATGGGATATGATGAAGAAGGAGTGGCACAGAAGGAGAAGGGCCAGTGAAGGGGAAAGAAGCCCAGTTATTTGGCCCACCTAGCCTCTCTGGCGAGTATGAGGTTTGACATTTAAAGCGCAATTGCGCCCCTCCTATTGTCTTGTTGTGGCTTCTCCTTTGTTCTTTGATGTGGGGTATCGTTTTTGTGATTGGATCCAACCTCCTCCTGTCGGTGGTTTTTCAGGAACTTGGTGCAATTCAGGCAATTTTGTAGAAGAGATGAGTGCATGTCCTTCTACACCACCATCTTAGCTCCAACTCCCCTGACTGAAATTTTTAAAGATGATACCTCTGCTTCCAAACTGATAACAGTTGGTTTTAGCCTATGTTTTCCATTTTGCTTCCTAAGCCTCTTAGCCAGAACTTTCCCACTTCAGGAGAAGGTTTATTACATGAATTTAATAGAAATGATCTATGTGGGAAATTTGGTTTATGAAAGTCATTCCTACAGTCAAATGCATTTACTCTTTTTGAAATAGGAATAGCAACATAAGCTAGCATTTGGAGGTGGGGAGACCTGGAAAAAATAAGTAAATGAGTGGTCCAGGATGAACAAAGCCAATGTTAAAATGTGAAAAAGAAAAAAAAAAAGAAATGTAGAGTGCAAAATATGAGAAAGAAATGCTTTGTAAATCCAAGAGATAAAACTGGTGGGAATGGAACAAGGAATATTGGATGAATTAATGACAATAGATAAAAACCAGTTCATAAGAAAAGATCATTATGATGATTTCATTCCAGGGTTAACGATTAAGGACTAGAAAAATAGGTACATGGGAACCATCTGAAAGTATTTGTAAGGAATTAATTACTGTGACTATCAGAGATTGTAAGCTGAAGGATTTAAGGTTATAAATGACTTACATTGTTCAAGTTATATTCTTCTGTGTTTTGAATCCATGTCAAAATAAAGTGACTCCTCAACAGAGAAGTCAATCAAAACCCAGAAATGAAAATGACAACAAATTAAATTAAGAACCCAATGAAAAATTTTAATAGCAACTTAGACACAGGTAAGAAAGAATCTATGAAACTAATTAGAAGAACTTACAGTGAATTACAGAGAAAAGAAAGATGAGTAACTAAAAAATAAAATAAAAGGCAAATGGGATATGATGAAGAAGGAGTGGCACAGAAGGAGAAGGGCCAGTGAAGGGGAAAGAAGTCATATTTGAATATATGATGACTTAGAACTTCCCCCAAACTAACCAAGGACATCAAATTTCAAGTACAGAAGAACTAGGACTTGAGCCAGGATAAATGCAAAGAAAAATCACACTTAGTTCTGGGCCTACTGAGAGCCAGAAAGAAAGAGAACATTTAAAGTGAAATTGGGGAAAAAGGGCATTGAACCTTTAAATAACTAACAATGAAAGTTGATTTGAAAAACCGTGGAAGCCAGAAAAAAATGGTATAATATCTTCAAAGTTCTAAAAGATAAACTGCCAATCCAGAATTTTATATCAGTGAAACTACAAGCAAAGTGTATTTAAATACAAAGAGCTTTGAAGAAAAACTTGTGTTTAAATTATTTACTTCAACTGTTAAAATGTGTTAACTCACTGGTTTTCAGTTTCCATTTTTTCATTCCTTACATAATTTATCTAAAAACTGACATATATGTGCTTAAAACTTTTAAATCTTACAAAGGTTCTTAAGGTGATAGTAAGTAAAAAAGGTAACAACTTTATTTAAACCAACAAAAATAGTTATATATATAAAACATTAAAAAATAGTAAGCATTTTAAAAAGACAGAATATTGATTCAAATCAAATATTTCAGTCTTCAAACAGGTTGCTAAAACTAACTTCAGAAGAAAAGGTCTAGATGAAAGAGAAATACATATATATATATATATATATATATTTCTAAGATACCAAGACGTACTTGACTTCACTCTTAATAAGAACAATGAAAATTTCAGCTACACTGGTATAATATTTTGACCTATGTCAATGACAAAATATAAAAACAATGAAAACACTCTTTATTGAGACTGTGTAAGAAAAGACATTTTCTAACATTTCTGATTGATATACAAAAATAGTACACTATGATGCAGAAAAATTCTACAATAACCACCAAGGTTACAAATGCTTTTCTCTTTGATTCAGTGATTATATTTTTTGGAATTTACCCAACAGAAAAACCTAAAGAATTCAAAATGATTAATGAAAAATGTTATTGATTATAACACTATTTGTAAAAGTGAAAATCTGGAAAGTACCATACTGTCTGATCAGTAAAAAACTGATACAATAAATTATGGTTCATAATGACTAAACATAGTTTTACATACAAAAGGGATGTCTTATGTATTGCACTGAAAGATCTCCATATCATAGCATTATAAAGAAATAGTAAGGCAAAGCAATGTGTGATAAATTTTGTGTCGGAAAATCAGGAACATGGTAATGCTTATTGTGTAAGAATTCACTAGCTGGGCTTCCCTGGTAATAGTGGGTAAAGAGTCCACCTTGCAGTGCAAGGAGCACTGGTTTGATCCTTGGCCAGGGAAGATCCCACGTGCCACAGAGTAGTTGGACCGATGTGCCCAATTAGGAGCCAGCGTTCCGGAGTGCATGCACCCAGAGCCAGTGCTCTGCAACAAGAGAGGCCACTATAATGGGAGGCCCACACAGGCCAAAGAATGAAGGTGGATGAAAATAAATAAATAAATAACCAATAATACAGGCAAAAATTAAAAAAAAAAAAAACAGAAAAGGAATTCACTAGCTTAAAGAAACACCAGAAGGATACATAAAATGAATAAAAGTGTTTCTCAGAAAGTAAGGAGGGTGAGTGAGTTGAAGTCTTGGTCCACCCTTTATGTAATTTTTATTTTTTTTAACCAAGGGAATCTATTATTTAGTTGAAAAATAACATTTTAATAAATGTAAGTTAATGTAAGAGAAGGGACTGTGAAAAAAACATTTTTATGACTTTAAAATAGGAGTCTCAATGACCAGAATACCCATGATGGTGTAGACACTCACATACAGCAGATATCTTGAAGTCAAGTGGGCCTTAGGAAGCATTACTATGAATAAAGCTGGTAAAAGTGATGGAATTCCAGCTGAGCTACTTCAAATCCTAAAAGATGATGCATTCAAAATGTCAGCAAATTTGGAAAACTCTGCAGTGGCCACATGACTGGAAACTGTCATTTTTTCATTCCAATCCCAAAGAAAGGTAGAAAAGAACATTCAAACTACTGTACAATTGCACTCATTTCATATGCTATCAAAATAATGCTCAAAATCCTTCAGTGTAGACTTCAGTAGTATGTAAACCGAGAACTTTTCAGATGTACAAGCTGGGTTTAGAAAAGACAAAGGAACCAGTTTGCCAGCATTCACTGGATCATAGAAAAAGCAAGGAAGTTCTAGAAAAACATCTGCTTCTGCTTCAGTGACTATGCTAAAGCCTTTGACTATGTGAATCACAACAAACTGGCAAATTCTTAAAGAGATGGGAATACCAGATCACCTTCACCTGTCTCCTGAGGAACCTGTATGCAAGCCAAAATGCAACAGTTAGAACCGGACATGGAAAAATGGAATGGCTCCAAATTAGTACCATTAGTACCAGAAAGGAGTACATCAAGGCTGTATATTGTCACCCTGATTATTAAACTTATATGCAAAGTACATCACATGAAATGGTGGGTTGGATGAACCACAAGCTGGAGTCAAGACTGCAAGGAGAAATATCAACAACCTCAGATATGCAGAAGATACCAATCTAATGGCAAAAAGCAAAAAGGAAGTAAAGAGCCTCTTGATGAGGATTGATAGAGAGTGAAAAAGTCCGCTTAAAACTCAACATTCAAAAAACCAACAGCATGGCATCTGTTCCCATTACTTCATGGCAAATAGATGGGGGAAAAAGTGGGAACAGTGACAAATTTTATTTTCTTGGGCTCCAAAATCACTATAAACAGTGACTGCAGCCATAAAATGAAAAGATGCTTGCTCCTTGGAAGAAAAGCTATGACAAAAGACAGCTTATTAAAAAGCAGAGAGGGCTTCCCTGGTGGTCCAGTGGGTAAGGACACTGCCTTGCAGTGCAAGAGGCGCTGGTTCGATCCCTGACCTGGGAATATCCCACGTGCCACGGAGCGGCCAGACCGATGTGTCTAACTACCGAGCCGTCGCTCTGGAGCGCATGCGCCCAGAGCCGGTGCTCTGCAATGAGAGAGGCCACTGCAATGGGAGGCCCACACAGGCCAAAGAACAAAGATAAATAAATGAAGGATCAATAGAAGTGCTCCCCGCCTTCCCAAAAAAGCAGAGACATCACTTTCCTGACAATGGTTTTTGTCTATTCAATGCTATGGTTTTTCCAGTAGTCGTATATAGATATGAGAGGTGGACCATAAATAAGGTTGAGCACCAAAAAGCTGATGCTTTAAAATTGTGATACTGGAGAAGACTCAAGAGTCCCTTGGACAGCAGGGAGATCACACCAGTCAATCCAAAGGAAATTAACCCTGAATATCCACTGGAAGGACGGATGCTGAAGCTGAAGCTCCAATACTTTGGCCACCTGATGCAAAGAACTGACCCATTGGAAAAGACCCTGATACTAGGAAAGACTGAGGACTGGAGGAAAAGAGGGTGACTGAGGAGATGATGGTTGGATGGCATCACCAACTCAATGGACCTGAGTCTGAACAAACTTTGGAGGGAGTGAAGGACTGGATACCTGCCATGCTGCAGTCCACAGGATCACAAAGAGCCAGACATGACTTAGAGTCTGAACAACAACACAGAAAAATAGAGATGAAAGGCAGAGTGACCCAGGCAGCAAAATATCTGCTGTATAGCACCTAGAGTTAGAAAGAGGACCCTCCTGATTCATAGACAATAGTGCATAAAATACAAATGAAGAAATGAAAGCAATGTTCCCTGGTATTGCTTGAGCCTTCTGGCGTCTCAAGGTCCTGCTGAGCTGCAGCACCCTAGTTCTCTGAGATACTTTCCAGGAGTAAGACTGCAGCACTCTCAGCTGTCCCACCTCATTTACTCTTGGACTGCACCTCCTCATCCGATGAAAGAACCCTCAACCCTTCCACGGTTCTCACATTTGGATGGTAGGTTGGAAATTCCATGAGTTCCCTGGTCATCCTAACTCTCTAACTAGCTCCTCAGATATCATTTTCTCCTGTAGATAACTGGAGATGATCACAAAGGGCCTTCAAAATGGGATCTGACACCTATCCCTACAACTTGATTTCCTGCAATCAGAAGCAGACTGGAGTAGTCACTGAAGCTAGAGAGGCAGAGAACTGAGATGACAAGACTTCTGAGAAGCTTCAGGAAACAGCTTTCACATGTGTAATGTGAATTCAAGCTCCTAACAAATCAATCCATTCATAGAAAGGCATTTTATCCAGCTTCTTCCTTGTTGGCAGTATTATAAGAAATACATACCATAGACTCATCTGACTTTTTCCATCTTCATGGGTTAAATTCTCTTTAAACACACTTTATACCCAGAGATGACTAATTATACCAAAAATGCAAATCAGAGAAGATATACTAGGCACCCTCCCTTTCAAGGCATCCATTCTATATCTAAAATCTAAAGCAAATTTTAAAACTGAGGCTGAAAGGAAGGTAAGACATTTGTCACACACAGGACAAAAGTAAAGAACACTTCATGGATCCTCACACATACAGCAGGGATTAGGAAGTAGGACTGAGAAAAGGAAAGAATCTTGTTTACAATTGTCAAGATAGGAGCTATCTAAATGATGTAGGAATGTTTCAATGTTGAAAAACAAATGGAAATGGTCCAATTCATTCTTTCCAATTCCCTCCTCAATGTAAAATTCCAGTTAAACATTGACCTTACTCACACACAAAAAAGAGAAAGGTAGCAACAAGGGAAGTCCCTCAGGTGTGATGATTTTGGCCAACGGAACCAGTCGTAATAGCTCCAGGGCCTTCCTGCTAGAGTTATAAAGAACCGTCCTTCTCCCTGGGGTCACAGTCTTCTTGGGCTTCAGATTCTTTCAGCATGCGGGCTCTTCAGCTTCTCTCCAAGACCAGCCCTGCTGCCCTGCTCATGGGTCTCTGCCTGACACTGGGGACTGGCCCAACTCAAGGACAAATGTAAGTCATCAATTTTTCTCCCTACAGAACACTTTCCAGGGAGGACACTTTAGCCCACCCAGAAACCCACATTATGCACCTAAATATTTTCCTTCCCCAAGAGGATCCATTGTGGGACTCCTCACTGTTTTGTGTCTCTTGGTCCTACTCTTTCCCTATTCAGAACCTGAGGGTACCAACTACAGCTACTTTGTTTTGACTCAGTTTTCTATCCTTTTATCATTCTCTCCTTTTGCCACAAAAGCAGCATAGGCAGAAATCTGAGCTCGTTCACTGCTGTGCGATTAACTTTGGATATAAGGCTTGAGCAAGAAGGGCCACGTACCTGTACACTACCCAATATAAAGGGCTGTTCTGATCCACCAACCCAGATGATTCTTGTCACTTCATTGGCAACTGTGCTCACCTTTAAATGGTCTGCCTCATACCCTGGAGTTTAGAGTCTATAAGCCCTGAGTATGTCTCTCTAATAGCAATTTTAAAACTGAGGTTTTGAAAGAGAAGATATACTAGGCACCCTCCCTTTCAAGGCATCCATTCTATATCTAAAATCTAAAGCAAATTTTAAAACTGAGGCTGAAAGGAAGGTAAGACATTTGTCACACACAGGACAAAAGTAAAGAACACTTCATGGATCCTCACACATACAGCAGGGATTAGGAAGTAGGACTGAGAAAAGGAAAGAATCTTGTTTACAATTGTCAAGATAGGAGCTATCTAAATGATGTAGGAATGTTTCAATGTTGAAAAACAAATGGAAATGGTCCAATTCATTCTTTCCAATTCCCTCCTCAATGTAAAATTCCAGTTAAACATTGACCTTACTCACACACAAAAAAGAGAAAGGTAGCAACAAGGGAAGTCCCTCAGGTGTGATGATTTTGGCCAACGGAACCAGTCGTAATAGCTCCAGGGCCTTCCTGCTAGAGTTATAAAGAACCGTCCTTCTCCCTGGGGTCACAGTCTTCTTGGGCTTCAGATTCTTTCAGCATGCGGGCTCTTCAGCTTCTCTCCAAGACCAGCCCTGCTGCCCTGCTCATGGGTCTCTGCCTGACACTGGGGACTGGCCCAACTCAAGGACAAATGTAAGTCATCAATTTTTCTCCCTACAGAACACTTTCCAGGGAGGACACTTTAGCCCACCCAGAAACCCACATTATGCACCTAAATATTTTCCTTCCCCAAGAGGATCCATTGTGGGACTCCTCACTGTTTTGTGTCTCTTGGTCCTACTCTTTCCCTATTCAGAACCTGAGGGTACCAACTACAGCTACTTTGTTTTGACTCAGTTTTCTATCCTTTTATCATTCTCTCCTTTTGCCACAAAAGCAGCATAGGCAGAAATCTGAGCTCGTTCACTGCTGTGCGATTAACTTTGGATATAAGGCTTGAGCAAGAAGGGCCACGTACCTGTACACTACCCAATATAAAGGGCTGTTCTGATCCACCAACCCAGATGATTCTTGTCACTTCATTGGCAACTGTGCTCACCTTTAAATGGTCTGCCTCATACCCTGGAGTTTAGAGTCTATAAGCCCTGAGTATGTCTCTCTAATCAAGGAAAGAGAGAAGCATGCTCCTGGACCCGGCCTTTCTTTGGACCTGTTGCTGTATGCAAGAACCATGATGTAAGAAAGCTGGCCTCCACTCCTATCGTTTGTGGATGGAAAGGCATTAAAGGTGGACTATGTATTTGTGAAGAGGAAGGCACTGAATTTCAGGAAGAAGTCAGGAGTTCCAAAGGAGACATGGCACACAACAGACAGAATGTGGAGAAAGGAGTATCTAACAGATGGAAATGAAGCCTTGGAAATTTTGGTGAAAGGATTCCTATCAAGCTTGGGTATTTCTCTAAGGGAAGGAGAGGCAAAGAGGGCGGGGGCTGTATACGGGGTATACAGGAAAGGTATACAACTTTTAGGCTTAATTAAGTAGTACTTCTAAGTTAACCCTCAGTTTAGGCCTGAGAAACAGTGAGTTGCTAAGCAAAGATGAGCTAAATGAGTCATCACATTAAACCATAATTCATTGACACAATAGGTTTTTCAGGGCTTCCCTGGTGGTCCAGTGGGTAAAGAGTCCGCCTTGCAGTGCAAGGGGCACCGGTTCGATCCCTGGCCCAGGAAGATCCTACATGCTGCAGAGAGGCTGGACCAGTGTGTTCAATTATGAGCTAGCGCTCCGGAGCACATGCGCCCAGAGCCCATGCTCTACAATGAGAGAGGCCACTACAACAGGAGGCCCACACATGTCAAACAACAAAAATGGATGAAGGTTTTTAAAATGATGACTTAGAGGCCAAAATAAAGTTTTTCAGGCTTTTAGGGCTTTGTATCCTTTTATCATTCTCTCCTTTTGCCACAAAAGCAGCATAGGCAGAAATCTGAGCTCGTTTAATGCTGTGCGATTAACTTTGGATATAAGGCTTGAGCAAGAAGGGCCACGTACCTGTACACTACCCAATATAAAGGGCTGTTCTGATCCACCAACCCAGATGATTCTTGTCACTTCATTGGCAACTGTGCTCACCTTTAAATGGTCTGCCTCATACCCTGGAGTTTAGAGTCTATAAGCCCTGAGTATGTCTCTCTAATCAAGGAAAGAGAGAAGCATGCTCCTGGACCCGGCCTTTCTTTGGACCTGTTGCTGTATGCAAGAACCATGATGTAAGAAAGCTGGCCTCCACTCCTATCGTTTGTGGATGGAAAGGCATTAAAGGTGGACTATGTATTTGTGAAGAGGAAGGCACTGAATTTCAGGAAGAAGTCAGGAGTTCCAAAGGAGACATGGCACACAACAGACAGAATGTGGAGAAAGGAGTATCTAACAGATGGAAATGAAGCCTTGGAAATTTTGGTGAAAGGATTCCTATCAAGCTTGGGTATTTCTCTAAGGGAAGGAGAGGCAAAGAGGGCGGGGGCTGTATACGGGGTATACAGGAAAGGTATACAACTTTTAGGCTTAATTAAGTAGTACTTCTAAGTTAACCCTCAGTTTAGGCCTGAGAAACAGTGAGTTGCTAAGCAAAGATGAGCTAAATGAGTCATCACATTAAACCATAATTCATTAACACAATAGGTTTTTCAGGGCTTCCCTGGTGGTCCAGTGGGTAAAGAGTCCGCCTTGCAGTGCAAGGGGCACCGGTTCGATCCCTGGCCCAGGAAGATCCTACATGCTGCAGAGAGGCTGGACCAGTGTGTTCAATTATGAGCTAGCGCTCCGGAGCACATGCGCCCAGAGCCCATGCTCTACAATGAGAGAGGCCACTACAACAGGAGGCCCACACATGTCAAACAACAAAAATGGATGAAGGTTTTTAAAATGATGACTTAGAGGCAAAAAAATAAAGTTTTTCAGGCTTTTAGGGCTTTGTATCCTTCTACAAGTGTCGAAAAAGGAGTTTCCCTGAGTCATGAGATGATTCCACAAGAATAATGAAATGGAAGGAAGAGCATCATGAGCTCCATTAGACCATATAATCAAATCACATCCTACCTCAGAACCATAGCAATTTATCTGGGAATCTCTAATGAAGGGAAAACAGCTCTTTCAGCCCAGTTCTCTGCCCTCAGTTCAGTTTGGTCACTCAGTCGTGTTCAATGCTTTGCAACCCCATGGACTGTGGCACACCAGGCTTCCCTGTCCTTTTATTTATTTATTTATTTTTAAACCTTTATTTTGCTTCTAACTTTTACAGAGTTTTGTTGTTTACAGACATGCATGTTCCCAGATTAGTCATATTTATATCCCCCCCTTCCCACCCCTCCCAACCATCACACAGCACCCCTGAAGGATCCCCTTTTCTCACAGAGCAATGACTAGAGCCATTTTCTTCACTTATGATAGTACAGGCCTTCATGCTACTTTCTTTATGCCTCCCACCTTCTGTTTCTTCCCCACAATGTCCATATGTCCACTGCCCATGTCTGTCTTTCCGTCACTTCACTGCATGTGCCATCATCACCATCCTACTAGATTCCATATATATGTGTTAATATACTGTATTTGTCCTTCTCTTTCTGACTGACTTCACTTTTTAGGATACGTTCTAGATCCAGCCACCTCATTAGGGCTGAGTCTTCTGCATTGCTCTTTACAGCTGTGTAGTATTCCATTGTATATATGTACCAGAGCTTTTGGATCCATTCGTTCGTCGATGGGCATCTAGGTTCCTTCCATGTTCTAGCTATTGTATAGAGAGCTGCAATGAACATCGGGGCACAGGTGCTTCTTTCAGATTTGATTTCATCAGGGTATAAGCCTAATAGTGGGATTGCTGGGTCATATGGTGCTTCTATTTTTAGTTTTTTAAGAAATCTCCAGACTGTCTTCCATAGAGGCTGTATCAATTTACACTCACTACAACAGGAGGCCCACACATGTCAAACAACAAAAATGGATGAAGGTTTTAAAATGATGACTTAGAGGCAAAATAAAGTTTTTCAGGCTTTTAGGGCTTTGTATCCTTCTACAAGTGTCGAAAAAGGAGTTTCCCTGAGTCATGAGATGATTCCACAAGAATAATGAAATGGAAGGAAGAGCATCATGAGCTCCATTAGACCATATAATCAAATCACATCCTACCTCAGAACCATAGCAATTTATCTGGGAATCTCTAATGAAGGGAAAACAGCTCTTTCAGCCCAGTTCTCTGCCCTCAGTTCAGTTTGGTCACTCAGTCGTGTTCAATGCTTTGCAACCCCATGGACTGTGGCACACCAGGCTTCCCTGTCCTTTTATTTATTTATTTATTTTTAAACCTTTATTTTGCTTCTAACTTTTACAGAGTTTTGTTGTTTACAGACATGCATGTTCCCAGATTAGTCATATTTATATCCCCCCCTTCCCACCCCTCCCAACCATCACACAGCACCCCTGAAGGATCCCCTTTTCTCACAGAGCAATGACTAGAGCCATTTTCTTCACTTATGATAGTACAGGCCTTCATGCTACTTTCTTTATGCCTCCCACCTTCTGTTTCTTCCCCACAATGTCCATATGTCCACTGCCCATGTCTGTCTTTCCGTCACTTCACTGCATGTGCCATCATCACCATCCTACTAGATTCCATATATATGTGTTAATATACTGTATTTGTCCTTCTCTTTCTGACTGACTTCACTTTTTAGGATACGTTCTAGATCCAGCCACCTCATTAGGGCTGAGTCTTCTGCATTGCTCTTTACAGCTGTGTAGTATTCCATTGTATATATGTACCAGAGCTTTTGGATCCATTCGTTCGTCGATGGGCATCTAGGTTCCTTCCATGTTCTAGCTATTGTATAGAGAGCTGCAATGAACATCGGGGCACAGGTGCTTCTTTCAGATTTGATTTCATCAGGGTATAAGCCTAATAGTGGGATTGCTGGGTCATATGGTGCTTCTATTTTTAGTTTTTTAAGAAATCTCCAGACTGTCTTCCATAGAGGCTGTATCAATTTACACTCCTACCAGCATTGCAGGGGTGTTCCCTTTTCTCCACAGCCTCTCCAGCATTTATTGTCTGTCGATTTGTGGATGATGGCCATTCTGACAGGTGTGAGGTGATATCTCATTGTAGTTTTGATTTGCATTTCTCTAATTATTAGTGAAGTTGAACATCGTTTCATGTGCTTTTGGCCATCTGTATGTCATCGTTGGAGAGGTGTCTGTTTAGGTCCTTTTCCCATTTTTTGATTAGGTTGTTCGTTTTTCCAGTACTGAGTTGTCTGAGTTGCTTGTAGATTTTGGAGATTAATTCTTTGTCTGTTGTTTCATTTGCTATGATTTTCTCCCACTCTGTGGGCTGTCTGTTCAGCTTTTTTGTAATTTCTTTTGCTGTACAAAAGCTTTTAAGTTTCATTAGGTCCCACATGTTCATGTGGCCCCTGTCCTTTTAGTTGACCTTTTCCTGCCCTCAATAGTTGACCAAAAAAAAAAGACCAAATGTAAATAGCCTCCATTAACATATCCAAATAGGGACGTCTTGGCTGGACACAAAGAGGCCGCTGGTCATGCAAAGTGGATCCTGCTGGGCTCAGGCACAGGGCCTCTGGATCTCCCCACTCCTTCCAGCCCCTGCTCTCTCTGCCTCTCCTTCCATAGTCCCTCCCAGGCCACCTCCATTCTGGACTTCGATCTGACTTTGGATTTCTGCCTCTTGCCATATCTAGACACAACGTAATTTCAGCAAACCTGACTGTTTCTCCAGATGACAATTCGACTAACTACCTGGTAACGCTTGCAGTTTCAAATCTCATATCCGAGTGCATAGTGGTAAGTGAAGAAGTAGAGGTTATGGGAAGTGGGGAGGGAAACAAGAAACACCCTCCAAAACAATTTGAGCTGTCACTATGGATAGGAAGTGAAACAGCATCTTACAAAGCAGTCAAGGACAAAAGCTTTTGCAAGCATTAGCCTTGAACTTCAGAACAATCTTGTTAGGAAGGTGTATCTCGTGATGTCTATTTTAAGGATGAAGAAGTGATGGTATGTATAAAATAGTCAAATTTATAAATTTTTAGTTTTTTAAGAAATCTCCAGACTGTCTTCCATAGAGGCTGTATCAATTTACACTCCTACCAGCATTGCAGGGGTGTTCCCTTTTCTCCACAGCCTCTCCAGCATTTATTGTCTGTCGATTTGTGGATGATGGCCATTCTGACAGGTGTGAGGTGATATCTCATTGTAGTTTTGATTTGCATTTCTCTAATTATTAGTGAAGTTGAACATCGTTTCATGTGCTTTTGGCCATCTGTATGTCATCGTTGGAGAGGTGTCTGTTTAGGTCCTTTTCCCATTTTTTGATTAGGTTGTTCGTTTTTCCAGTACTGAGTTGTCTGAGTTGCTTGTAGATTTTGGAGATTAATTCTTTGTCTGTTGTTTCATTTGCTATGATTTTCTCCCACTCTGTGGGCTGTCTGTTCAGCTTTTTTGTAATTTCTTTTGCTGTACAAAAGCTTTTAAGTTTCATTAGGTCCCACATGTTCATGTGGCCCCTGTCCTTTTAGTTGACCTTTTCCTGCCCTCAATAGTTGACCAAAAAAAAAAGACCAAATGTAAATAGCCTCCATTAACATATCCAAATAGGGACGTCTTGGCTGGACACAAAGAGGCCGCTGGTCATGCAAAGTGGATCCTGCTGGGCTCAGGCACAGGGCCTCTGGATCTCCCCACTCCTTCCAGCCCCTGCTCTCTCTGCCTCTCCTTCCATAGTCCCTCCCAGGCCACCTCCATTCTGGACTTCGATCTGACTTTGGATTTCTGCCTCTTGCCATATCTAGACACAACGTAATTTCAGCAAACCTGACTGTTTCTCCAGATGACAATTCGACTAACTACCTGGTAACGCTTGCAGTTTCAAATCTCATATCCGAGTGCATAGTGGTAAGTGAAGAAGTAGAGGTTATGGGAAGTGGGGAGGGAAACAAGAAACACCCTCCAAAACAATTTGAGCTGTCACTATGGATAGGAAGTGAAACAGCATCTTACAAAGCAGTCAAGGACAAAAGCTTTTGCAAGCATTAGCCTTGAACTTCAGAACAATCTTGTTAGGAAGGTGTATCTCGTGATGTCTATTTTAAGGATGAAGAAGTGATGGTATGTATAAAATAGTCAAATTTATAAATTCAGAAAAGTATATGGGTAGGTGCCTAGGGGCAGGGGTTAGGGGTGGGCGGTTGAATGGGGAATTAAGTGTTTAACAGGGACAGGGTCTCAGTTCAGGACTGAAAAATTCGGGAGACGGATCATGGTGAGAGTTTAACAAGGTGAATGGACATAGCGCCACTGAACTATCCAGTTATATGTGGTCAGAATAGGATATTTTAGATTATGTGGTTTTACCATAATAATACTACTAATAATAAAGCCTTTTAAAAAAGAAGTGATAGGGCTTCCCTGTAGCTCAGTAGTAGAGTCTACCTGCCAATGCAAGAGACACAGGTTTGACTCCACATGCTGCAGAGCAACTAAGCCCATGAGCCACAGCTATAGAGCCTGTGCTCTAGAGCCTTAGAGCCGCAATGATGGAGCCCATGGGCTGCAACTGCTGAAGCCCGGGTGCCCTAGAGCCCAAGTTCCACAGCACGAGAAGTCACCACAAGAAGCCTGCTCACCTCAACGAGAGTAGCCCCCACTCCCTGCAACGAGAGGACAGCCTGCAGCAGCAGTGAAAACCCAGAATTGCCAAAGATAAATAAATAAAATGCATTTCTTTTAAAAAAAGAAAAAGAAGTGATAGTATGCAGAGAATAAATTAGTGGAGGATTTAAACCATGTCAGAATTCTTCACTAGAGTAGGGGAGGAGAGAAGAGAAGAGAGGAGAGCAGTAAGAATGGGGATAAAAACAAAAACGGGTAAGACTGAGTGACAGCGCGGAAGGAACTTCTTGGAACTGAGCCATCCACGTCCCTGCCACCAGCCTGTGAAGTGATGAGCTCGAGGGAGACTCCCCTCAACAGGCCATGGCAGACGGTAAAGAAGCTGCAAGAAAGGGGTAACCATGGTCTCCCTCTCAGACCAGAACTAGCTGTCCCAGTCTCCACCTCCAGAACCTTCCCCTGCTGTCTTCCCTGACTCTTCAGATCCCCTGGACCTCTCACTTCACCTATTTGATACCAATTCTCAACTCCTTCCAGGCCTCCTTAGGGTTTTTAGAAAACATATGAAAACAGAAGGATGTCTATTTTAAGGATGAAGAAGTGATGGTATGTATAAAATAGTCAAATTTATAAATTCAGAAAAGTATATGGGTAGGTGCCTAGGGGCAGGGGTTAGGGGTGGGCGGTTGAATGGGGAATTAAGTGTTTAACAGGGACAGGGTCTCAGTTCAGGACTGAAAAATTCGGGAGACGGATCATGGTGAGAGTTTAACAAGGTGAATGGACATAGCGCCACTGAACTATCCAGTTATATGTGGTCAGAATAGGATATTTTAGATTATGTGGTTTTACCATAATAATACTACTAATAATAAAGCCTTTTAAAAAAGAAGTGATAGGGCTTCCCTGTAGCTCAGTAGTAGAGTCTACCTGCCAATGCAAGAGACACAGGTTTGACTCCACATGCTGCAGAGCAACTAAGCCCATGAGCCACAGCTATAGAGCCTGTGCTCTAGAGCCTTAGAGCCGCAATGATGGAGCCCATGGGCTGCAACTGCTGAAGCCCGGGTGCCCTAGAGCCCAAGTTCCACAGCACGAGAAGTCACCACAAGAAGCCTGCTCACCTCAACGAGAGTAGCCCCCACTCCCTGCAACGAGAGGACAGCCTGCAGCAGCAGTGAAAACCCAGAATTGCCAAAGATAAATAAATAAAATGCATTTCTTTTAAAAAAAGAAAAAGAAGTGATAGTATGCAGAGAATAAATTAGTGGAGGATTTAAACCATGTCAGAATTCTTCACTAGAGTAGGGGAGGAGAGAAGAGAAGAGAGGAGAGCAGTAAGAATGGGGATAAAAACAAAAACGGGTAAGACTGAGTGACAGCGCGGAAGGAACTTCTTGGAACTGAGCCATCCACGTCCCTGCCACCAGCCTGTGAAGTGATGAGCTCGAGGGAGACTCCCCTCAACAGGCCATGGCAGACGGTAAAGAAGCTGCAAGAAAGGGGTAACCATGGTCTCCCTCTCAGACCAGAACTAGCTGTCCCAGTCTCCACCTCCAGAACCTTCCCCTGCTGTCTTCCCTGACTCTTCAGATCCCCTGGACCTCTCACTTCACCTATTTGATACCAATTCTCAACTCCTTCCAGGCCTCCTTAGGGTTTTTAGAAAACATATGAAAACAGAAGGGAAAGTAGCAGAGTGAACAAAAACACTATGGATAGTACACACAGTATCTGATACTTATTCAAATATAAATGATGCTAGAAATACTGTTAAGCATCCCCTTTCCAAGATCTTCTCTGAAGTTGTTTCAGGAAGGTCCTGGAACGTTCTCTTCTCAGGTCTGACCTCAGCAACTTTATTCATCCATCTGAGAATCTCAGTCATTCCTTCTATCTTGCATCTGAATAAAAGCTCTATAATTCTACTGGATGAGGAAAACAGGCACCAAGTTCTAGCTGGTCAAGTGATTTCAAACTGCAACTGCATTTATTTGTACAACACACACAGTACTTAACCTTCATAAAGCTCTTTATCATACCTATATATCATAGTAACACATCTAGTATCAACACCTCCATCTCATCAAGTAGAATGAGAGCTCAGAGGGATTGATGCCACGTGGCGGGGCTGGAAAGGAGGGTACATGGAACAAAAAGCCCTGTCTGATTTCTTCTGGTAGGTTCTTTCCCCATCACATCAGAGCATACAAGCTGATGTTTGCCATCTCCACGCCCCTCCTGGTTCACAGACACGTTCATGTCAGTCATTTCTTATCTACTCCAGTTTAGGAACTTCAGTACAGAACTAAACATAATCCAAACACGGTTGGACCCCTTCACCCCTTCATTGCTCAAAACAAAGAACATTTCACAAATCAGTTGCGATGAACACTAGCCCGATCCTCACAGGTGTGCTGACTCCCACTCCAGGAGACAGAAACACGTGTGGGATCTGAGGACACCTTCAAATCCAACTTTAAAACTTTGTCATTCACCACGTCCAGAAACACCTTTTTAACAATGAAAGTTCAACAGGGCAGATAAAGAGAATTACCAAAATTTCATTAAAGTCAAATCTGGCCCTGAACATATTCATGGGTAATGTCTGTGGGAAACCCTGGTGTCTCCTCCCTGAGTTGGCCTAAAACCTGCTTATTTTGCTTACTGGCCACTCCAGGGCTGCCTCGACCAGATCTACTGTCTTTAACCCTTTCCCATCCTCTTCTCTTCAGGTTAAAAGCACACTGGAAGTCTCTGATGACGTTAGTATTCAGACTAATTTTCGTTTTACCAGCTGCCTGTGCGGTGTCAGTACAAGAAGATTCTTCTGGGACATCCAAGCCCCTGGTAAGTGAGAAGCATCCTGCCTGAGCATTAGGGGGAAGGTGAGGATAAGGAAAATTGCAAAGGGGAAATCAAGACATGGCAGAAAGCAAAAGGAATAAGGTAATGGAGTCGGAAAGAAAGATAAGACACAGAGGCCGTGTTAGCAAAGGACTCAATGGAGCAGATGGAAGAGAGGCTCTGAACAGCTGTGAGCCTGAGACACAGGGCTGAGGGTCAGACACAGAAAAGGGCAGGATGGCTTATAGGTGGAGTCCAGCGGTCTGACACAGCTTCCCTTCTTCTCTCCAGAAACGGGACCATAACAGGGAAGGCATTTACAGGGCCCCGAGGTCATGACGAGAATATCATAGTAACACATCTAGTATCACCACCTCCATCTCATCAAGTAGAATGAGAGCTCAGAGGGATTGATGCCACGTGGCGGGGCTGGAAAGGAGGGTACATGGAACAAAAAGCCCTGTCTGATTTCTTCTGGTAGGTTCTTTCCCCATCACATCAGAGCATACAAGCTGATGTTTGCCATCTCCACGCCCCTCCTGGTTCACAGACACGTTCATGTCAGTCATTTCTTATCTACTCCAGTTTAGGAACTTCAGTACAGAACTAAACATAATCCAAACACGGTTGGACCCCTTCACCCCTTCATTGCTCAAAACAAAGAACATTTCACAAATCAGTTGCGATGAACACTAGCCCGATCCTCACAGGTGTGCTGACTCCCACTCCAGGAGACAGAAACACGTGTGGGATCTGAGGACACCTTCAAATCCAACTTTAAAACTTTGTCATTCACCACGTCCAGAAACACCTTTTTAACAATGAAAGTTCAACAGGGCAGATAAAGAGAATTACCAAAATTTCATTAAAGTCAAATCTGGCCCTGAACATATTCATGGGTAATGTCTGTGGGAAACCCTGGTGTCTCCTCCCTGAGTTGGCCTAAAACCTGCTTATTTTGCTTACTGGCCACTCCAGGGCTGCCTCGACCAGATCTACTGTCTTTAACCCTTTCCCATCCTCTTCTCTTCAGGTTAAAAGCACACTGGAAGTCTCTGATGACGTTAGTATTCAGACTAATTTTCGTTTTACCAGCTGCCTGTGCGGTGTCAGTACAAGAAGATTCTTCTGGGACATCCAAGCCCCTGGTAAGTGAGAAGCATCCTGCCTGAGCATTAGGGGGAAGGTGAGGATAAGGAAAATTGCAAAGGGGAAATCAAGACATGGCAGAAAGCAAAAGGAATAAGGTAATGGAGTCGGAAAGAAAGATAAGACACAGAGGCCGTGTTAGCAAAGGACTCAATGGAGCAGATGGAAGAGAGGCTCTGAACAGCTGTGAGCCTGAGACACAGGGCTGAGGGTCAGACACAGAAAAGGGCAGGATGGCTTATAGGTGGAGTCCAGCGGTCTGACACAGCTTCCCTTCTTCTCTCCAGAAAACGGGACCATAACAGGGAAGGCTCAAGTGGTGTCAGAGGAGAACATATGCCCTCCTGATGTGAATATCTCCACTCCTGTTTACGAAATTAGTATCACACGGAATGTCATCATAACGCTCTGATCTGGAAAGACTGCTATCCCTGAGTTTGTGGGCATCCATGGAGACTGGAAAATAAACGTCCTTCTGACTTCCACTGTCCTGTCTGTGTTCTTTCCCCAAAACTCAGTCCTATGTCAGCTCAGACACCCCAGGGTCCTAATGAACATGTATTTTAAGAAACCTTATCAGGGATGACACACGAGCATCCACTCCCTAGCCAATGATGAGAAAAAGAAGGCAGGAACTATTCTTACCATTCAACGCAGGAGAGGAAATGTCTAGAGAGACAGAATTGTCCCTAGTAATAAAATTAAGGGCAGAACCAAGCAAGGGTTCTAACTATCCCTCCTATTTCCAAATAGTCCAGTTACAGCCAGTTATCTGAAAGGTCAATGAATCTGAAGTCCTAAAATTATTACCTCTTGCTCCTCTTCAACTGGTAGCAAGGAAAAGATCTGAATGAGCTCAAGTATGCTGGGTTCCTACATAGGATGTACAATTTCTGTGCTCAAGCTCCTTCATCAAATAGACAAAACTCGGAAATGGAGGAGATACCTACTGTAAGAGGGAACTGGGGGTTTACGGGGAACCATGCAGAGCAACTAGTGGGAGTGCATAACAGGTACAACCCTCTAGAGAACTACTGGCAATAATTAAATGATTTACATACATACCATCTGACCCAGCACTTCCATAACAAAAAGAGACAGTTAGAAAGACCATTTTGATTTATGGGCTTCTAGGCCAATCTATTCTAGCTATCACAGAGAAAAGACCACTGAAGATCCATAGTACAATCTACACGACACATCGAGAGGGTGCCAGGCTTCCTCTCTTCTACGGTCTCCCAAGAAAAATCAAGACATGGAGCAAGATGGAAGAGAGCTTCTGAAAACAAGCTGTGAGCCTGAGACACAGGGCTGAGGTCAGACACAGAAAAGGGCAGGATGGCTTATAGGTGGAGTCCAGCGGTCTGACACAGCTTCCCTTCTTCTCTCCAGAAAAGCGGGACCATAACAGGGAAGGCTCAAGTGGTGTCAGAGGAGAACATATGCCCTCCTGATGTGAATATCTCCACTCCTGTTTACGAAATTAGTATCACACGGAATGTCATCATAACGCTCTGATCTGGAAAGACTGCTATCCCTGAGTTTGTGGGCATCCATGGAGACTGGAAAATAAACGTCCTTCTGACTTCCACTGTCCTGTCTGTGTTCTTTCCCCAAAACTCAGTCCTATGTCAGCTCAGACACCCCAGGGTCCTAATGAACATGTATTTTAAGAAACCTTATCAGGGATGACACACGAGCATCCACTCCCTAGCCAATGATGAGAAAAAGAAGGCAGGAACTATTCTTACCATTCAACGCAGGAGAGGAAATGTCTAGAGAGACAGAATTGTCCCTAGTAATAAAATTAAGGGCAGAACCAAGCAAGGGTTCTAACTATCCCTCCTATTTCCAAATAGTCCAGTTACAGCCAGTTATCTGAAAGGTCAATGAATCTGAAGTCCTAAAATTATTACCTCTTGCTCCTCTTCAACTGGTAGCAAGGAAAAGATCTGAATGAGCTCAAGTATGCTGGGTTCCTACATAGGATGTACAATTTCTGTGCTCAAGCTCCTTCATCAAATAGACAAAACTCGGAAATGGAGGAGATACCTACTGTAAGAGGGAACTGGGGGTTTACGGGGAACCATGCAGAGCAACTAGTGGGAGTGCATAACAGGTACAACCCTCTAGAGAACTACTGGCAATAATTAAATGATTTACATACATACCATCTGACCCAGCACTTCCATAACAAAAAGAGACAGTTAGAAAGACCATTTTGATTTATGGGCTTCTAGGCCAATCTATTCTAGCTATCACAGAGAAAAGACCACTGAAGATCCATAGTACAATCTACACGACACATCGAGAGGGTGCCAGGCTTCCCTCTCTTCTACGGTCTCCCAGAGTCTGCTCAAAGTCCTGTCCATTGAGTCAGTGATGGCGTCCAACCACTTCATTCTCTGTCACCCCCTTCTCCTCCTGCCCTCAATCCTTCCCAGCATCAGAGTCCTTTTAATTAGTCAGCTCTTTGCATCAAGTGGCCAAAGTACTGGAGCTTCATCTTCATCATTAGTCCTTCCAGTGAATATTGCAGAGTTGATTTCCTTTAGGATTGATTGGTTTGATCTTGCTATCCAAGGGACTCTCAAGAGTCTTCGCCAGCACCACAGTTCAAAGACATCAATTCTTGGGTGCTCAGCCTTCTTTATGGTCCAACTTTCACATCCATATATGATTATTGGAAAAACCATAGCTGTAACTATGTGGACCTTTGTTGGCAAAGTGCTGTCCCTGCTTTTTAATATGCCATCTAGGTTTGACATAGCTTTCCTTCCAAGGAGCAAGTATCTTTAATTTCACGGTTGAAGTCACGATCCACAGTGATTTTGGAGTCCAAGAAAATAAAGTCTGTCATTGCTTCCACTCTTTCCTCATCTATTTGCCATGAAGTGATGGGATCAGACGCCATTATCTAAGTTTTCTGAATGCTGAGTTTTAAGCAATTTTCATTCTCCTCTTTCACCCTCATTAAGAGACTCTTTAGTTCCACTGTCTGCCATTAGAGTGGTATCTTCTGCATATCTGAGATTGCCGGTATTTCTCCTTGCAATCTTGATTCTAGCTTGTGAATCATCAAGCATGGCTTTTAAGATTGCCGTATTCTCTTCTTTCGGAAATGGAGGAGATACCTACTGTAAGAGGGAACTGGGGTTTACGGGAACCATGCAGAGCAACTAGTGGGAGTGCATAACAGGTACAACCCTCTAGAGAACTACTGGCAATAATTAAATGATTTACATACATACCATCTGACCCAGCACTTCCATAACAAAAAGAGACAGTTAGAAAGACCATTTTGATTTATGGGCTTCTAGGCCAATCTATTCTAGCTATCACAGAGAAAAGACCACTGAAGATCCATAGTACAATCTACACGACACATCGAGAGGGTGCCAGGCTTCCCTCTCTTCTACGGTCTCCCAGAGTCTGCTCAAAGTCCTGTCCATTGAGTCAGTGATGGCGTCCAACCACTTCATTCTCTGTCACCCCCTTCTCCTCCTGCCCTCAATCCTTCCCAGCATCAGAGTCCTTTTAATTAGTCAGCTCTTTGCATCAAGTGGCCAAAGTACTGGAGCTTCATCTTCATCATTAGTCCTTCCAGTGAATATTGCAGAGTTGATTTCCTTTAGGATTGATTGGTTTGATCTTGCTATCCAAGGGACTCTCAAGAGTCTTCGCCAGCACCACAGTTCAAAGACATCAATTCTTGGGTGCTCAGCCTTCTTTATGGTCCAACTTTCACATCCATATATGATTATTGGAAAAACCATAGCTGTAACTATGTGGACCTTTGTTGGCAAAGTGCTGTCCCTGCTTTTTAATATGCCATCTAGGTTTGACATAGCTTTCCTTCCAAGGAGCAAGTATCTTTAATTTCACGGTTGAAGTCACGATCCACAGTGATTTTGGAGTCCAAGAAAATAAAGTCTGTCATTGCTTCCACTCTTTCCTCATCTATTTGCCATGAAGTGATGGGATCAGACGCCATTATCTAAGTTTTCTGAATGCTGAGTTTTAAGCAATTTTCATTCTCCTCTTTCACCCTCATTAAGAGACTCTTTAGTTCCACTGTCTGCCATTAGAGTGGTATCTTCTGCATATCTGAGATTGCCGGTATTTCTCCTTGCAATCTTGATTCTAGCTTGTGAATCATCAAGCATGGCATTTTGCATAATGTACTCTGCATAGAAGTTAAATAAGCAGGGTGACAATATACAGCCTTGATATACACCGATCCCAATTTGGAACCAGTCTGTTGTCCCATGCCCAGTTCTAACTGTTGCTTCTTGTCTTGCATACAGGTTTCACAGGAGGCAGGCTAAAGTGGTATGGTATTCTCATCTCTTTAAGAATATTCCACAGTTTGTTGTGATCTACACAACCAAAGGTTTTAGCATAGTCAATGAAGCAGAAGTAGATATTTTTCTATAATCCAATGAATGCTGACAATCGGATCTCTGATTCCTCTGCCTTTTCTGAATCCAGCTTGTACATCTGCAAGTTCTCACTTCACTTACTGTTGAAGCCTGTCTTCAAGATTTTTGAGCATTACCTTGCTAGCATATGAAATGAACACAATTGTAAAATAGTTTGAACACTCTTTGCCATTGTCCTTCTTTGGGATTGGAATGAAAACTCACCCTTTCCAGTCCTCTGGCCACTGCTGAGTTTTTCAAATTT
Organism: Tragulus kanchil; assembly: GCA_022376925.1. Classification (NCBI taxonomy): domain Eukaryota; kingdom Metazoa; phylum Chordata; class Mammalia; order Artiodactyla; family Tragulidae; genus Tragulus; species Tragulus kanchil. The sequence continues at coordinate 15,268,825 of JAIOJX010000030.1, read as the reverse complement.
CTTAACATATTGAGTGCAGCATTTTAACAGCATCATCTTTTAGGATCTGAAATAGCTCAGCTGCAATCCCATCACTTTTACTTTTGTTTGTAGTAATGCTTCCTAAGACCTGCTTTACTTCACACTCTAGGATGTCAGGCTCTAGATGAGTGACCGTACCACTGTGGTTATCCAGATCACTAAGACCTTTTTTGTATAGCTCTTCTGTGTATTCTTGGCACCTCTTCTTAATCTCTTTTACTTATGTTAGCTTCTTGCCATTTCTATCCTTTATTGTGCCCATCTTTGCATGAAATGTTCCCTTGGTATCTCCAAGTTTCTTCAAGAGATCACTAGTCTTTCCCATTGTATTGTTTTCCTCTATTTCTATGCACTGTTCACTTAAGGTTTTCTTATCACTCCTTGCTATTTTCTGGAACTCTGCTCTTTCCCTTTTTCCTTTGCCTTTCACTTCTCTGATACCAAAAACTAGATAAAGAATCCACACACACAAAACTTAGGTCAACATTCTTGACACAGGTTCAATACCTGGGTCAGGAAGATCCCCTAAAGGAGGAAATGGAAACCCACTCCGGTCTTCTTGCCTAGGAAATGCCATGGTCTGAGATGCCTAGCAGGTTATAGTCCCTGGGGTAGCAAAGAATCAGACACAAATTAGCAATTGTGCACGCATGTACATTCTTACTGAACATAGATGCAAAAATCCTCAACAGAATATTAGCAAACTAAATTCAAAAATACAGTAAAAGAATTATACACCAAAATCATCTGGGATTTACTCCAGGGATTCAAAGATGATTCAATATCCACAAATTAATCAATGTGATACTGTACATTAACAAAACTAAGGATAAAAATTAAAGATAATCTTAATAGAGGCAGAAAGTTTTTCACAATATTCAACATCTATATACTCTTTAAAAATAAGAAAATAATTCAATTTACTATTGTATCTAGAGAAATAAAACACATAGGAATAAACCAAGGAGGTAAAACAGTTGTACTCTGAAAATTATGAGATACTGACAAAAATCATTGAAGACAAACAAATAAAAGATCTACTCTGGGGCTTCCCCTGGTGGTCCAGTGGATAAGGACACCGCCTTGCAGTGCAAGGGGAGCTGGTTCAATCCCTGGCCTGGGAAGATCCCATGTGCCGCGGAGCGGCTGGACTGATGTGTCCAATCACCAAGCCGGAGCTCTGGAGTGCATGTGCCCAGAGCCGGTGCTCTGCGACGACAGACGCCACCGCGATGGGAGGCCTGCAGGAGCCAAAGAACAAAGACGGATGAAAACAGAGAAATGAAAGACCAATAGAAGTGGCCCGCTCGCTCCCCTCCCTCCCCAACCTGACCCCTGCCCAAAATAAATAAATAATAAATAAATCTTTAAAAAAAAAAATCTACTCTGTTTACAGATAGGAATAATCAACATTTTTAATATGTTCATATTTTCCAAAGTAATCTACAGATAGATGAGATCCCTACCACTATGCCAAGGCATTTTTCACAGAACTAGAAAAAAATATGCCTAAAATTTGTATGGAGCCACGAAAGACCCCAAAGACCAAGTCCATTCTGAAAAAGTTCCCTGGTTTCAAACTATTCTACAAAGCTCTAACAATCCAAACATTGTGATACTGTCAAAAACACAGGCACACAGACACTCATCGAGCAGATTACAGAACCCAGAAATAAACCCACACTTACATAGTCAATTAATCTACAACCAGAATGCAAAATTATAAAATGGAGTACAGAGCCACCTCCACAAATAATCTGGGAAAACCAGACAGCTACTTCTAAAGAATCAAACTAGAACATTTCCTCATATCATATATAAAATAAACTCAAAATGGATTAAGGAACTAACAAAAGACCTGAAACCACAAAACTCCTGGAAGATTACCCATACTATTTAACAGTAACTTTATAATCATTCTCTAAAATGTGCTTTCTCACCTGTATTTACAGACAAGGACACTGAGGCTCACTAACTTGCCCAACAGCGAATGGCAGAGCTGGCATTACAACTGTTATCAAACTAGAAAAAAAAAAAAAACACTCCTAGAAGAAAACATAAGCAGTATGTTTTTTGACATTGGTCTTAGTAATATTTTTTTGGACCTATTTCCTCAGGCAAAGTAAACAAGAGCAAAATAAACAAATAGGAACACATCAAACTAAAAACCTTTTGTACCGCAAAGGAACAATAAAATGAAAAGGCAAACTATTCTTTTATTTTTTTACTTTTTATTTTCACTGAGTTTAAAAGGCAAACTATTGAATGAAATAAGATATTGGTAAATAATACAATAGGGCATAATTTCTAAATTATATAATGAAATCATATAACGCAATATAAAAAATTCTAATTAAAAAATAGGTAGAGTACCTGAATTGACATTTCTCCAAAGACAGATTGCTGATAGACACATGAAAAGATGCTCAACATCACTAATTATCAGAGAAACGCAAGTTGAAGTGAAATATCATTTCACATCTGTCAGAATGGCTGTCATCAAAAAGACAACAAATAGTATGTGTTAGCAAAGATATGGCGGAAAGGTAACACTCATACATTGTTGGTGGACATAGAGATTCATGCAGTCACTATGGGAAAAGATATGGCGTTTCCTCAAAAATTTAAATTTCAAGCTATAATGTGATTCCATATACCCATTGCCAGGTATTTACCCAGAGAAAGCAAAAACACCTATTTTTAAAAGACCCATGTTCTTTGCAGCAGTTATTTACAATAGCAAAGATATGGAAGGAACCTAAGTGTCCATCAACAGATGACTGTATGACAAAGGTGTGGTATATATAAACAATGGAATACCACTCAACCATAAAAAAGAATGAAATCTTGCCAGGTGTAATAACACGGATGGACCCAGAGGGTGGTATATTAAGTGAAATGCACCAGAGAAAAGTAAATACTGTATGATCTCACTTATACATGAGATCTGAGAAACAAAGTAAACAAACAAAATAAAGACAGACCTGCAGATACAGAAAGGGTGGTTTCCAGAGGGGAGGAAGGTGGTGCTGTGGCTGAAGGAGGTGAAATAGGTAAAACGGTACACAGTTCCAGTTTAAAATAAAGTCACGGGAACTACTCAATCATATGGTAATAATTTTGTATGGAGACAGATGGTTACTAGACTTATTGTGGTGATCACTTTGTAATGGACTATGGTTGTTGAATTGCTATCCTATACACATGAAACCAATACAATATTGTATCTAACTGTACTTCAATTTTTAAGTTAAAAATAAAAAAATCTAAACTTAAATAAAGAATAGAGTTATGGGTACCAGGGGCTCAGAGAAGGGGAGGAACGAATTGGGAAGATATTGGCCAAGGTCTATGCATTTTCTAATGCAAGATGCATAAGTTCTGGAGACCCATGTATAATGTGGCAACTGTAGTTAAAAATACTGAATTATATACCTGAAAGTTGCTAAAACAGTAGATCTTAAATGTTCTCACCACAAAATCTCACTTGATGGAACTGATGGCTAACTCGATGGTGATAACCATTTTATAATACATAAACGTATAAAATCAGTATACTGTATACCTTAAACTTACTCATTGTTCAGTCAGTTATGTTTCATTAACACAAAAATACTTTTAAATAAATAAAACCTTTAAAACCACCTGCAGGACTCCCTTGTGATGCTGCAGATAAGACTCCCCCTGCCAATGCAGGAGACACAGGTTCTGTCCCTGGTCCAGGAAGAGTCTACATTCCGCAGAGCAACTCACGCCCCATGCCACAACTACTGAGCCCAGGCTCTGGAGCCCATGAGCCGCAATGACGGAGCCCGCCTGCTGCTACTACTGAAGCCTGTGCACCTAGAGCCTGTGTTTGCCAACAGGAGAAGCCACTGCAATGGGAAAACTGTGAACAACAACGCAGAGTAGCCCCTGCCTACCGCAACGAGAGAAAGTCTGAGCAAAGCAATGAAGACCCAGCACTGACAAAAAAAATTTTTAATTTTAAATAATAATAAAACACACACATGCATTACATATTTATTCACTCAATAATATTTTTACACATACACACATGAGCCATTACTTGTTTTAGGTGCGTGGTTTACAAAAGTGAATCAGGAATTTTTCATCCTAATCCTATGAAGCTTCTATTCTTCATGGGAGATAGACAACAAGAAGTGAATACTATATTTACCTTTGGGTTTCCCTGGTAGCTCAGCTAGAGACTCCAGTTCAATTCCTGGGTCTGGAAGTTCCCCTGGAGAAAGGATAGGCTACCCCCCTCCAGTATTCCTGGCCTTCCCTGGTGGCTCAGATGGTAAAGAATTCCCCCTGCAATAAGGGAGACCTGTGTTCGATCCTTGGGTTTGGAAGATTCCCCAGAGGCAGGCATGGGAACCCACTCCAGTATTCTTGCCTGGAGAATCCCATGGACAGAGAAGCCTGGCAGGCTACAGTCCCTGGAGTCACAAAAAGTTCTGGAGACCCATGTATAATGTGGCAACTGTAGTTAAAAATACTGAATTATATACCTGAAAGTTGCTAAAACAGTAGATCTTAAATGTTCTCACCACAAAATCTCACTTGATGGAACTGATGGCTAACTCGATGGTGATAACCATTTTATAATACATAAACGTATAAAATCAGTATACTGTATACCTTAAACTTACTCATTGTTCAGTCAGTTATGTTTCATTAACACAAAAATACTTTTAAATAAATAAAACCTTTAAAACCACCTGCAGGACTCCCTTGTGATGCTGCAGATAAGACTCCCCCTGCCAATGCAGGAGACACAGGTTCTGTCCCTGGTCCAGGAAGAGTCTACATTCCGCAGAGCAACTCACGCCCCATGCCACAACTACTGAGCCCAGGCTCTGGAGCCCATGAGCCGCAATGACGGAGCCCGCCTGCTGCTACTACTGAAGCCTGTGCACCTAGAGCCTGTGTTTGCCAACAGGAGAAGCCACTGCAATGGGAAAACTGTGAACAACAACGCAGAGTAGCCCCTGCCTACCGCAACGAGAGAAAGTCTGAGCAAAGCAATGAAGACCCAGCACTGACAAAAAAAATTTTTAATTTTAAATAATAATAAAACACACACATGCATTACATATTTATTCACTCAATAATATTTTTACACATACACACATGAGCCATTACTTGTTTTAGGTGCGTGGTTTACAAAAGTGAATCAGGAATTTTTCATCCTAATCCTATGAAGCTTCTATTCTTCATGGGAGATAGACAACAAGAAGTGAATACTATATTTACCTTTGGGTTTCCCTGGTAGCTCAGCTAGAGACTCCAGTTCAATTCCTGGGTCTGGAAGTTCCCCTGGAGAAAGGATAGGCTACCCCCCTCCAGTATTCCTGGCCTTCCCTGGTGGCTCAGATGGTAAAGAATTCCCCCTGCAATAAGGGAGACCTGTGTTCGATCCTTGGGTTTGGAAGATTCCCCAGAGGCAGGCATGGGAACCCACTCCAGTATTCTTGCCTGGAGAATCCCATGGACAGAGAAGCCTGGCAGGCTACAGTCCCTGGAGTCACAAAACGCTGGAACATCTGAGCGACTAAGAACAGCTCATATTTACCTTTATTTGTGGGAAGAGTGAGATGACAGAAGGCAAGTAAATTTGAACATAGCTAGTCAATAGCTGGCTAGGATTTTCCCCATGGAGGCAACCTGACAGAGCCTATGCTCCCAGCTTGTGTACACACACACATCCCCCACACACGTGCATACTGATACACACATGCTCTTATCCCACTTTTGGGCCCCTCAAAATCTCCAACAAAGAGCACTTCAAAATTGCAGATTTTAGCTCCTGCACTAGTTCTATTCACACTTTTACTTCCTTCGTCCTCCAATGCAGCTTGAATCCTTGATTGCCTGGTGTAGAGATGTCCAGTTAAAATAGAGAGGAAAATATCTGGCTGTCCAGGGGTGAGGGCTAAGTGCTATCAATGCCAAGGGACTGAGTTCAATCTCTGGTTGGGGAACTAAGATCTCACAAGCACCAGAGAAAGACCAAAAAAAAGGAAAGAGGAAATACAGAAAAATATTACATGTAGAAATACTACATGTGTAATATTGAATTTTCTATTAGCTACATTTTTAAAAGCAAAAAGAAACAGATGAAGTTAACTTGATAATATATTTGATTTAGCCTAATATATTCTAAATATTAAGATATGATTACTACTAAAAATCACTGATGAGAGATATATTATACTCTTTTATTCATACTAAATCTTTGAAATTCACTGGGCAGGTTACACTTAAAACAACTCTAAGTTAGACTAACTCCATTTCATGGCTTCAGTGGCCACTTGTGATACACAGACAGTACAGCTATTGAACATTTCCACTGGGTCAGAACGTGCTACTGGACAGAGCCAACCCAGAACCTTAGCAAAGCAAGGCTGGCTGTCAACCCTCATCGTAAAGCAACACACGACCTCCTGCAAATACCACCCAATTACCCCTAAGATCACAATACTACTGAAAAAATGAAAGCTAACTGTGATAATAGGTTTTCTGTTGGAATTTGCTATTAATTGCTTCATTCCTTTCCATTTCTTTGGAAAACTAACTCCTGATTTTATTGGAGCCCTTTGTGGCTAGATATTTCTCAGTACGTAGCTGAAACATCATTTCATCCCAAAAACATAATCTGTAGTCTGCTGAGTATTTGTAGAAGGCTATCAGAAGAAGTAACTAGTAGTATGAAGTCTGAGAGGTTTGTCGGTGTCCAATCTTTATATGACTTGGAATTTTTACCATAAGAATATGTTATTTAGGGATCCAGTGGGTAAGGACACCGCCTTGCAGTGCAAGGGGCGCTGGTTCAATCCCTGGCCTGGGAAGATCCCACGTGCCGCAGAGTGGTTGGACTGATGTGTCCAATTACCGAGCCGGAGCTCTGGAGCGCATGTGCCCAGAGCCGGCGCTCTGCAGTGACAGAGACCACTGCGATGGGAGGTCCACACGGGCCAGAGAGCAAAGATGGACGAAAAATAGATAAATGAAAGACCAACAGAAATGCCCCCCCAAAAAATAATAAATAAAAAAGAATACACTAGTTAGTTTAAAATAACATTTTAAAATATAATAATGTAATTAAAAGGAAGGGAATAGAAGGAAAAGAAATTTAAGGAGTTCAGTGAAAACACAGATGAAAGGCAGGCTGATCCAGAAAGAGAAGACCTGCTGCAAGCACCTTACAGAGAGGCTGCTCCTGATGCATAGACAATACTGCATAAAATACAAATGAAGACAGGAAAGCAACCTTCTCCAGTCTTGCTCTAGTCTTAAGGGATCTTGAAGTCCTGCTCACCTGCAGCACTCTAGCTCTCTGGAACACACTTCAGTGCTGAGAGTACAGCGCTCTCCGCTGTCTCAGCTCACTCACTCTTGGGCTCCACCTCCCCATCTGAAGCAAGAATCCTCAAGTCTTTCCTGAGTCTCCAATTTGGATAGCAGGTGGGACATCCCATGAGGTCCTTAGTCACCCTAACTCTCTGAGTGTTCTTGAGATCAATCTTCTCCAGTAAGAAAACTGAAGATGACCACAAAAGTCCTTTGAAGATGGGATCCTTCATTTACCTACACAAGTGAATTTCCTGCATGTAGAAGCAGAGTAATATTTGATGGGCTGTTGGAATTTGCTATTAATTGCTTCATTCCTTTCCATTTCTTTGGAAAACTAACTCCTGATTTTATTGGAGCCCTTTGTGGCTAGATATTTCTCAGTCGTAGCTGAAACATCATTTCATCCCAAAAACATAATCTGTAGTCTGCTGAGTATTTGTAGAAGGCTATCAGAAGAAGTAACTAGTAGTATGAAGTCTGAGAGGTTTGTCGGTGTCCAATCTTTATATGACTTGGAATTTTACCATAAGAATATGTTATTTAGGGATCCAGTGGGTAAGGACACCGCCTTGCAGTGCAAGGGGCGCTGGTTCAATCCCTGGCCTGGGAAGATCCCACGTGCCGCAGAGTGGTTGGACTGATGTGTCCAATTACCGAGCCGGAGCTCTGGAGCGCATGTGCCCAGAGCCGGCGCTCTGCAGTGACAGAGACCACTGCGATGGGAGGTCCACACGGGCCAGAGAGCAAAGATGGACGAAAAATAGATAAATGAAAGACCAACAGAAATGCCCCCCCAAAAAATAATAAATAAAAAAGAATACACTAGTTAGTTTAAAATAACATTTTAAAATATAATAATGAAATTTAAAAAGGGAAGGGAATAGAAGGAAAAGAAATTTAAGGAGTTCAGTGAAAACACAGATGAAAGGCAGGCTGATCCAGAAAGAGAAGACCTGCTGCAAGCACCTTACAGAGAGGCTGCTCCTGATGCATAGACAATACTGCATAAAATACAAATGAAGACAGGAAAGCAACCTTCTCCAGTCTTGCTCTAGTCTTAAGGGATCTTGAAGTCCTGCTCACCTGCAGCACTCTAGCTCTCTGGAACACACTTCAGTGCTGAGAGTACAGCGCTCTCCGCTGTCTCAGCTCACTCACTCTTGGGCTCCACCTCCCCATCTGAAGCAAGAATCCTCAAGTCTTTCCTGAGTCTCCAATTTGGATAGCAGGTGGGACATCCCATGAGGTCCTTAGTCACCCTAACTCTCTGAGTGTTCTTGAGATCAATCTTCTCCAGTAAGAAAACTGAAGATGACCACAAAAGTCCTTTGAAGATGGGATCCTTCATTTACCTACACAAGTGAATTTCCTGCATGTAGAAGCAGAGTGAGCAGGAACTGAAGCTACAGAGGGAGAGGGCTGGGAGGACAGGACATTTTATGAAAAGCTTCGGGAGAGCAGTTTCCACACACATAACATGAATCTAAAGCTCCTAGAGGAACCACCCTGCAAACACGAAGATCATTTAATCCAGCTTCCCGCTTGTTGGTAGTGTCATATGAAAAGCATACCATACAAATCTGGTCTCTGCTAGTCTCATTGGCTTCCTCCTATGTCTATGGATTGAATTCTCTTTAAACATACTCCAGGGAGCCACCACTGCTTAAACACGATTCACTGGACCAAAAATGCAAATCAGAAAAGGCATGAGTAGGTACATTAGTGTCAAGGCATCCATTCTACAGTCTAAAACTCTACATCTAAAATCTACACCAAATTTTAGGTTTGAAGCATGGAGAGGAAGATACGACATGCGTTATTCAGAGGACAAAGAGAGAGGACACTTCAGGGATTCTACAGACTCAGTGCAGGGATTAGAAAGTAGGACTTAGAAAAAGAAAGAATCCCTCTTACAATGGTTAAGACAGGACCTGTCCTAAAGATTCAGGAACTTTCAAATGCTGGAAGACACCAGGAAAGAGTCCAGCTCATTCCTTCCTTTCTTTCCTCAATTTAAAGTTCCAGCTAAGCACTGACCTTTCTCAGAAGGAAAAAAAAACAGCAAGATGCCAATGAAGGAAATGCCCAAGATGCGATGATTTTGGCTGAGTGAACCTGCTCTAACAGCTCCAGGGTTTTCCTGCTAAGGTTATAAAGAAGGATCCTCCTCCCTGGGGTCCCAGTCCTCCTGGGCATCAAGGTCCTCCAACATGCGGGCTCTTCAGCTTCTCTCCAAGACCAGCCCTGTGGCCCTGCTCCTGGGTCTCTGCCTGACACTGCGGACTGGCCCAGCTCAAGGACAAATGTAAGTCATGTGTTTTCCCTCCCTACATAAACTCTTCCAGGGAGGACACTTTTGCCAATCCCAGAAACCCACATTATGCAACTACAGAGGACCCATCCTCAGAGTCCTCACTATTTGTGTCTCTTGGTCTCACTCTCTCTCTGTTCAGAACTTGTTGGAGAGGGTACCGAAGCCATGACCTACAGCTACTTTGTAACTCAGTGTTTTATCCGTTTATCATTCTCATTCTTTTCCTATAAAAGAGAAGAGTAGGCAGGAATGTTAGCATTGTGGTCAGAACAGCATAAGCTTCAGATAAGGTGCACAACAGGGGCCACAGCTCTGGTCACAGCCCAGTGTAAAGGGTTGTGCTGACCCCCAACTCAGACGATCCCTCTGACTGCACTGGCAACAGTGCTCACCTTAGGTGTGTGCTGTGCAATGTGGACCACTCAGAGTGATGCCCCGGCGCCTCTGAATCTCCCCTACACCTCCCATCCCTCTGCGCTATCTGCCCCCGGCTTCCATATTCCCTCCGGGATACCTCTGTCCTGCACTTGTTCTTTCTTTAATTGAAACAGCTCAAAACTTGGCTTTAATGCTCTACGGTACAAAGCGGAATCAAAATTCCCACGTACTGTTGGTAAAGATGTAAATTGGACACAGTCCTTTGGACAGATAATGTCTGTATCTACCAAAATTTTAAATGCACCCATTTTGACCTAGCCATTTCACTCATAGAGACGTGTCCTAAAGTGATATTCACTGAAGTACATAAACATACAAATGAGTAAGGATGCTTACAGCATTTTTTTAAAAAAACACTTATATTATTTATCTTTTTTGGGGGGTGGGGTGGGGAGGGAGGGGAACGGGCGCGCCACTTCTATTGGTCTTTCATTTCTCTGTTTTCATCTGTCTTTGTTCTTTGGCTCCTGTGGGCCTCCCATCGCGGTGGCCTCTGCTGTCGCAGAGCGCCGGCTCTGGGCACGTGCGCCCCAGAGCTCCGGCTTGGTGATTGGACACATCAGTCCAGCCGCTCCGCGGCACATGGGATCTTCCTAGGCCAGGGATCGAACCAGCGCCCCTTGCACTGCAAGGCAGTGTCCTTACCCACTGGACCACCAGGGAAGCCCCAGCATTGTTTGTGATCATAAACAAAAACTGAAAACAGCATAAATGCCAACCTAACTATTTTTCTGTCTCTTTTTCCATATCTAGACAGAATGCAATTTCAATAACCTTGACAGTTGAACAAACTGAAACCACAAATGACTATATTGTAACACTCTCAGTTACAAGTCACGTGCCTAAACACTTAGTGGTAAGTAAAGGATTGGGGGTTATGGTAAGTGCGGCGAGAGAAGAGAAATACTCTCATAAACAATTTCAGTCCTCAATACTGACATGAAGTGAAACAGAATCATACAAAGAAGTTACCTACTAATGCTTTTGCATTCATTTGCCTTGAACCTCACAGCAACCTTATTAGGAATGTGTACATTATTATTTCCATTTTAAAAATGAAGAAGCGATGGTATAGATGGAATAGTCAAATTCATAAATTCAGAACACACAGTGGTAGGTGCTGGGTGCCGGGGGTGCTGGGTGGGGACACTGGTGTTTAACGTGGACGGAGTTTCAGTTCAGGAGGGTGAAAACTTCTGGAGGTGGATGACAGTGAGCACTGCACGATGGTGTGGATGCACCTACTGTTACAGAACGTGCAGTTAAGTATGGTTAAAGTAGTATGTTTTAGGGCTTCCCTGGTGGTCCAGAAGGTAAAGAGTCTGCCTTACCGTGCAAGGGGCACCGGTTTGATCTCTGGCCCGGGAAGATCCCATGTGCCGTGGAGCAGCTGCACAGGTGTGTCCAATTACAAGCCAGCGCTCTGGAGCACATGCACCCAGAGCCAGTGCTCTGCAACGAGAGAGGCCACTGCTGTGGGAGGCCCACAAAGGCCAAAAAATAAAGATGGATGAAAAGTAAATAAAAATCAATAGAAGAGGCTAAAATTTTTTTTAAAAAAAGTAGTAAGTTTTATATTATATGACTTTCACCACAGTTAAATATTACCCACTATGCAACAACCTGGAGGGGTGGGATGGGACGGAGGGGGAGGCAGCTCAGGTGGGAAGGGGCAAAGATTACCTATGACATATTTGGGATTATATAGAGCTGTAAACAACCAAACTCTGTAAAAGCAGAATAAAAAAGAAATAGTATGTTTTATATTATGGGACTTCTATCACAATTTAAAAACATTTAAAAAAAGAAGTGATGGTAGGCAGATGATAAATGAGTAGAGGTTTTTGACCAGGTCAGGACTCTTCACTTCACCAGGGGAGGCGAGGAAAGGGGAGAAGAGAGAAAAGCAATATGAAAGAGGATACTAACAAGGATAGGTAAGACTGAGTGACAACGATGAACAAGTTTTGCAGACCTGACGACCCACTCCCTGGCCTCTGTCAATGCAGTGATGAGGCTGAGTCAGGGAGACTCCACTCAACAGGCCGTAGCAGGTAGGAGAGAAGCTGCAAGATTGGGAGAGTTATGTCTTCCTCACAGATGGGAGACCTACAGTCACATTAGAATCGTCTTTCCAATGCCTACCTTTATTACTTTTCCCCACTGTCTGCACTGAGTCTTCAGATCCCTTTACCTCCTGCTTTACCCTATTTGACAGCAATCCCCGACTCCTTCGAGGCCTCCTTGGGTTTTTTAGAAAACAGGTGCAAACAGAAAAAAACTTGCAGACCTACCAAAACCCTAAGAGATCAGACTCCAAGTGTCTCTATTTCTGGAGACACACAGAAGACTTTACCTTCATAAAGATCTTTATCATACACAACACACAAAACCTTATGAACTCATACAGACTAGATAGAGTATCAACACCTCAATCTCACGATACCTGGTAGAATGAGAAGCTCAGAAGGATAAATGCCAATCACAAAGCTGAAAGCAGGATACTTGGGAAGCTAAACCCTGTTTGATTTGTTTGGTGGGTTTTTTCCCACCACAACATAGCAGACAAACTGATGTTTCCAACCTCGATGACCCTCTTGCTGGATAGACAAGTTCATTAAATCATTTCCTTTCTATTCCAGTTTGGGACCTTCAGAACTAAACACACGGACAACATGGTGACCTCTTGGCACTTCCATTGCTCAAGACAAAGGCCATTTCATGTATCAGTTGATGGGTTAAGTGCTAGCCAGACACTCAGTGATGTATTTACCCTCATTTCAGTGGCAGAACCAAGTGTGGTATCTGTCAATATCGTCAAGCCCAACTTTAAAACTCTGTCATATGGCAAGCCAAGAAAGCATCTCTTAACAATGCATGTTAAAGGTAAAAAGGGCAGATAAGGAGAATTATCAAAAGGCTGCCTAAAGTCAAGTCTGGCCCTGAATGTGTTAGCAGTGACGTCTGGGGAAAACCCTGGCCCTTGCTCTGTGTTGGCCTAAAACGTGCTTATTTGGGGTAACGGTTACTTCAGGGTTGCCTCAGCCTGATCATCTCTGTTTAACCATTTCCCATCCTGTTCCTTCAGATTAAAGTCACACTCAGTAGCTGTAATGGCGTGACTTTCCCTTACGGCAATTTTAATTACACAGCCTGTCTGTGTGATTACTGTACAAGAAATTTCTTCTGGGAAATACAAGGGCCTGGTAAGTGAAGAAACTTCCTGCCTGAGCATTAGTGTCAGACAAAGGGGAATGTGAGGAGAGCGTAAGGTGAAAAGGGGCATAAGACCTGACAGAAAGGAAAGGAAATAAGGTATTGAAGTAAAAATGAAACAAAAACACATAAAGGCAGCACGGGCAAGAGATCAATGTGGAGGAAGTGAGAGGGCTGTGAACAGCTGTGTATTGTAGAGAAGCCTGAGAAATGAGACTGAGGGTCAGACACAGTGAAAAACAGGACAGGGTGGTTTCTCAGTGGAGTCCAGCTATCTGACAAAGCTTTGCTTCTTCTCTCTAGGAGATGGGATCATAAAAGCAACAGCTGAGATTGTGTCAGAGGAGAACATATGCCCCTCTGATGTGGAAATCTACACCCCTGTTTACAAAGTTTGTATCAAGCGTGCAATTGTCATAGAATACTGACCTAGAAAGTCTTCTGTCTTTGAGTTTGTGGGCATATGTGTGGACTGGAAAATAAACTTCCTACTGGCTTCTCATTGTCCTATCTGTCCTTTCCCCCAAACTCAGTACTGTGTCAGCTCAGACACCCCAGGGTCCAAATAAACTAATAATGTAAGAAATCATCTCAGGTATAGCACATAAGGATCACTTCCTAGCAGAGGAGAAGAAAGGACACTACTCACAGGAGCACAGGCGTGCTAGGCTCCTAACCAGGATGTCCCTTCTCTCTGCCCAAGCTCTTTCATCACAAGAAACCAACACTCAGAAGGCAAGGAGAAACCTATTACTAGCAGGGATTGATGGGACATGGGGACCATTCAGCACTGCTAGTGGCAAAAAGGAGTCACATGGAGAACCACCTGACGTTACTTAAATTAACCCTTCATGATTGGCTGCCTAAAGTCAAGTCTGGCCCTACGGCGAAAACCCTTTGCTCTGTGTTGGCCTAAAACGTGCTTATTTGGGGTAACGGTTACTTCAGGGTTGCCTCAGCCTGATCATCTCTGTTTAACCATTTCCCATCCTGTTCCTTCAGATTAAAGTCACACTCAGTAGCTGTAATGGCGTGACTTTCCCTTACGGCAATTTTAATTACACAGCCTGTCTGTGTGATTACTGTACAAGAAATTTCTTCTGGGAAATACAAGGGCCTGGTAAGTGAAGAAACTTCCTGCCTGAGCATTAGTGTCAGACAAAGGGGAATGTGAGGAGAGCGTAAGGTGAAAAGGGGCATAAGACCTGACAGAAAGGAAAGGAAATAAGGTATTGAAGTAAAAATGAAACAAAAACACATAAAGGCAGCACGGGCAAGAGATCAATGTGGAGGAAGTGAGAGGGGCTGTGAACAGCTGTGTATTGTAGAGAAGCCTGAGAAATGAGACTGAGGGTCAGACACAGTGAAAAACAGGACAGGGTGGTTTCTCAGTGGAGTCCAGCTATCTGACAAAGCTTTGCTTCTTCTCTCTAGGAGATGGGATCATAAAAGCAACAGCTGAGATTGTGTCAGAGGAGAACATATGCCCCTCTGATGTGGAAATCTACACCCCTGTTTACAAAGTTTGTATCAAGCGTGCAATTGTCATAGAATACTGACCTAGAAAGTCTTCTGTCTTTGAGTTTGTGGGCATATGTGTGGACTGGAAAATAAACTTCCTACTGGCTTCTCATTGTCCTATCTGTCCTTTCCCCCAAACTCAGTACTGTGTCAGCTCAGACACCCCAGGGTCCAAATAAACTAATAATGTAAGAAATCATCTCAGGTATAGCACATAAGGATCACTTCCTAGCAGAGGAGAAGAAAGGACACTACTCACAGGAGCACAGGCGTGCTAGGCTCCTAACCAGGATGTCCCTTCTCTCTGCCCAAGCTCTTTCATCACAAGAAACCAACACTCAGAAGGCAAGGAGAAACCTATTACTAGCAGGGATTGATGGGACATGGGGACCATTCAGCACTGCTAGTGGGACTGTATAAATAGGTATAGTCACATGGAGAACCACCTGACGTTACTTAAATTAATTATGTACATACCTTCTGATCCAGCATTTCCGTAACCACAGGTGATTGTAAGAGAGGCCATTTCTCTGAGCTCCTAGGCCTATCTATTCTGGCTATCGAAAACAAAGGACCACTGAAAAGCTGTTATTTCAAGATACATTCCACATCTTGAAGGACATCACCCTACTCCTAAAGGGTGTGATTCCCAAGTCATTTCTATAGCTGCTCACGTATGAGCTTTTCCACCAGGCATAAGGCCCGTAGCTTCCTGACAATGTAATTAACGAAAAATCAGTACACACCTTGATCATGTGGCCATTACGCCAACTCTTTCATTTAAAGAAATGATTCTACTGATCTAAGGAGATGTTAGATGGGTCTAGAAATCAGATACTCTGTGAGCCCTCAGATAGTAACGCAGACTAGGATTTGTCTCCATCTATTTAATACCTGTGGTGAAGTCCTTGTTACACTATCACAGGTGCATTGATCCACCTGTGGCATCTCAACTTTAGTGAGGAAATGAGACATGAAATGGGAGAACTGGACAATTGGAACCCAAGAATTCCGGAACCTCTGATGTTGTCCCTTTTGAAGGACAAAGAACAAATTTTCCTGTTGGTTCCCACCTATTGTTTTTTTTTTTTTTTCCTTTGTGGTGGTGGTGGTGGTGGCCCATCTATTGTTGATCAATCGCTGTTTTCCAAAGAGCATCAACTCCCGGGCACACTGTGCCTTGCGTTCCAAGAGATCTTCCAAAGGTGAGGTTGCAGGTGTCTGCAGCAAGAAGCCTCAGAGTTACTGCCAATTGTCTGTTCATATTCCTTGAGCCCTAACATTTCTGTGTGTGCTGATCAGCTCCATCATCTGCCATTACCTGTATATTTAGGGGAAACACGTTTTTTATGTTTATAGGGAAAAACCAAAGGATTTTCTACTGTGTTTTATTTCCCTGTGTGTCTCCTTTATTTTTACACTACTACTGCACTTACACGGAACATTTCTGTCACCAAATGGGTGGGGTTTTGCTCATATCAAGCAATTACCTGTGACACAAGCTGGGTATCCTACAATTCAACTCAATACTGACACTATTTACTCAGAGATAGCACTCAGTCTCACAGGGATTGGTTCCATAAGGTTCTCTCATCTTGTGACTTGCCACGTCACAAGTTTCAGATGCCAGTCTGCCATCTGTCCTTCTGACCCACCTACTGTATACTGGAGGTTCAATCAATTTGCTAGAGCAGCTCACAGACCTTGGGAAAACTGTTTACTTACATTTATGGGTTTACTGTAAAAAGATACGATAAAGGATATAGGTAAACATCTAGGTGGAAGAGCAGTGTAGGGTACAATAAATGTGTAGAAGAGAGGAGATTCAAGGGATTAGATCTGGTAGCCAGACTGCCTGAAGAACTATGGACAGAGGTTCGTAACATTGTACAGGAGGCAGTGATCAAAACTATTCCCGAGAAAAAGAAATCTAAGAGGCAAAGTGGTTGTCTGAGGAAAGAAGAAAAGCAAAGGTAAGAGAGAAAGGGAAAGGTATACTCAACAGATGAAGACTATCAGAGAATATCATGGAGAGAAAATAAACCCTTCTTCAAAGAACAATGTGGAGAAATACAGGAAAACAACTGCATGGGAAAGACTAGAAATCTTGGAGATACCAAGGGAACATTTCATGAAGGATGGGCACAATAAAGGACAGAAACTGTATGGGCCTAACAGAAGCACGTGAGATTAAGAAGAGGTGGCAAGAATACACAGAACTACACTAAAAGAGTCTTAATGACCCACATAACCATGATGGTGTGATCACTCACCTAGAGGCAGACAGCCTGGAGTGTGAAGCCAAGTGGCCTTAGGAAGCATTGCCTTGCGTTCCAAGAGATCTTCCAAAGGTGAGGTTGCAGGTGTCTGCAGCAAGAAGCCTCAGAGTTACTGCCAATTGTCTGTTCATATTCCTTGAGCCCTAACATTTCTGTGTGTGCTGATCAGCTCCATCATCTGCCATTACCTGTATATTTAGGGGAAACACGTTTTTTATGTTTATAGGGAAAAACCAAAGGATTTTCTACTGTGTTTTATTTCCCTGTGTGTCTCCTTTATTTTTACACTACTACTGCACTTACACGGAACATTTCTGTCACCAAATGGGTGGGGTTTTGCTCATATCAAGCAATTACCTGTGACACAAGCTGGGTATCCTACAATTCAACTCAATACTGACACTATTTACTCAGAGATAGCACTCAGTCTCACAGGGATTGGTTCCATAAGGTTCTCTCATCTTGTGACTTGCCACGTCACAAGTTTCAGATGCCAGTCTGCCATCTGTCCTTCTGACCCACCTACTGTATACTGGAGGTTCAATCAATTTGCTAGAGCAGCTCACAGACCTTGGGAAAACTGTTTACTTACATTTATGGGTTTACTGTAAAAAGATACGATAAAGGATATAGGTAAACATCTAGGTGGAAGAGCAGTGTAGGGTACAATAAATGTGTAGAAGAGAGGAGATTCAAGGGATTAGATCTGGTAGCCAGACTGCCTGAAGAACTATGGACAGAGGTTCGTAACATTGTACAGGAGGCAGTGATCAAAACTATTCCCGAGAAAAAGAAATCTAAGAGGCAAAGTGGTTGTCTGAGGAAAGAAGAAAAGCAAAGGTAAGAGAGAAAGGGAAAGGTATACTCAACAGATGAAGACTATCAGAGAATATCATGGAGAGAAAAGAAACCCTTCTTCAAAGAACAATGTGGAGAAATACAGGAAAACAACTGCATGGGAAAGACTAGAAATCTTGGAGATACCAAGGGAACATTTCATGAAGGATGGGCACAATAAAGGACAGAAACTGTATGGGCCTAACAGAAGCACGTGAGATTAAGAAGAGGTGGCAAGAATACACAGAACTACACTAAAAGAGTCTTAATGACCCACATAACCATGATGGTGTGATCACTCACCTAGAGGCAGACAGCCTGGAGTGTGAAGCCAAGTGGCCTTAGGAAGCATTACTGTGAACAAAGCTAGACAAGGTGATGCAATTCCCCTCAGCTATTTAAAATCCTAAACGATGATCCTGTTAAAGTGCTGCACTCAATGTGTCACTAAATTTGGAAAACTCGGCAGTGGCCACGGGACTGGAAAAGGTCAGTTTTCATTCCAATCCTAAAGAAGGGGAATTTCAAAGAATGTTCAAACTACCACACAATTTCACATGCTAGTAAATTTGTACTCAAAATCCTTCAAGCTAGGCTGCAGCAGTACATAAACCAAGAACTTCTATACATACAAGATAGGTTTCAAAGAAGCAGAAGAAACAAAGACTAAATTGCCAACATTTGCTGGATCATGAAGAAAGCAAAAGAATTTCAGAATAAAATCTTTCAGAATGGAAGGTAAAATATTTACATAATTTAGTACCAAAAAAGTTAGAAATGAGAATATCCTCCCTTTAACAAAACTTGCTCAGCATGTACTAAATATCTCAGTATCTATAAAGACTATTTTCTTAATATTTAGAGGAGAACTGATTGACAATATCAACAATTTCAAACGCATTAGCCATAAAATGCAACTTTGAATAATATTGCAGGCAGTTTTATGAAGAGAGTTAGAGATATTAAAATATATTATTCAGAAAAATATCAGTGACGTAGTATCAGAAATAAATACGACTAACAAGTTCATTAAAATGCATGAATATACAACAGGAAAATTATTTCTGTTATTCATAAAGTTCAGTTAACCAATACAAGGAACTAATTTTTATTTTCCATTAGAGATGAAGGATATGTGGTTTTTTTGTTGTTTTCTTTTTTAAGATTTATTTATTTGTTTGTTTTGGGTGGGGGTCGGGTGGGGGAGGGAGGGGAGCAGGCGGGCCACTTCTATTGGTCTTTCGTTTCTCTATGTTCATCCGTCCTTGTTCTTTGGCTCCTGTGGGCCTCCCATCGCGGTGGCGTCTGTCGCTGCAGAGCGCCGGCTCTGGGCGCATGCGCTCCAGAGCCCCGGCTCAGTAATTGGACACATCAGTTCAGCCGCTCCACAGCACGTGGGATCCTCCCAGGCCAGGACTCGAACTGGCGCCCCTTGCACTGCAAGGCGGTGTCCCTACCCGCTGGACCACCAGGGGAAGCCCGGATATGTGGTTTTTAAAAAGATTTCTTAAAATGCTTTCTGAATGTCTTACAATTTACCAAAAATAATTTAAATGTTTTGGCCAATAAATTCATATTCAAATAATTATATAAGTTTAATCATTGTAGCATACATTTCCACTCTAAAATTGTCCCATTTGCACTATAAATTATGTGGTTACCCTACATGAAAAGAAGAATAAGAAGACAAAAATATTAAAAAACTTGAAATAGCAATAAAGAAAAACTGTGTCTAATAAGAATTCCACACAAAGAGATTGGAAGCAATATCTGAGGGACAGATTTAAAGGTATCATTGCTGAAATGTCCTACTTTAAAAATATATACAAAATATGTCCTAGAGCCCCTTCTGAATATCAAGTAGGACAAATTTTAAAATAATTATAGTCCCAACTAGACACATAGTAAAAAAGAAAAAAACTGCAATAAACCAAATAAAAAGAGATCATCTTGAAATCTATGAAAGATACAATAAAAAGTGTAGCAATTAAAGAATGATAGTGTACTTCCTGTCAGTAATACCAGAAACAAAATTTAACTAACAAATCCAAATATTCAAAGTGCTAAGAGAAAATAGCTCTTTTACCTAATCAAATTCTCACTAAAATAAGAGTAAAATAAAAATATATTCAAACATACAAAATCTCAGAGAACCCCACTTATATAGAAACAGTCATTTGAAGATTAAGAGATAGATGCTAAAAGTCTTACTTGAAAAATACAAAGACCAAATCAATGCAGATAGCAAGAGACAGACATTATAAAGGGGCATTCAGAGGAGAAAAAGACATGAAGAATTTTAAAATATCATTAATAAAGGGGCATTCAAGAATGAAGAATTCTATTGGTCTTCGTTTCTCTATGTTCATCCATCTTTGTTCTTTGGCTCCTGTGGGCCTCCCATCGCGGTGGCCTCTGTCGCTGCAGAGCGCCGGCTCTGGGCGCATGCGCTCCAGAGCCCCGGCTCAGTAATTGGACACATCAGTTCAGCCGCTCCACAGCACGTGGGATCCTCCCAGGCCAGGACTCGAACTGGCGCCCCTTGCACTGCAAGGCGGTGTCCCTACCCGCTGGACCACCAGGGGAAGCCCGGATATGTGGTTTTTAAAAAGATTTCTTAAAATGCTTTCTGAATGTCTTACAATTTACCAAAAATAATTTAAATGTTTTGGCCAATAAATTCATATTCAAATAATTATATAAGTTTAATCATTGTAGCATACATTTCCACTCTAAAATTGTCCCATTTGCACTATAAATTATGTGGTTACCCTACATGAAAAGAAGAATAAGAAGACAAAAATATTAAAAAACTTGAAATAGCAATAAAGAAAAACTGTGTCTAATAAGAATTCCACACAAAGAGATTGGAAGCAATATCTGAGGGACAGATTTAAAGGTATCATTGCTGAAATGTCCTACTTTAAAAATATATACAAAATATGTCCTAGAGCCCCTTCTGAATATCAAGTAGGACAAATTTTAAAATAATTATAGTCCCAACTAGACACATAGTAAAAAAGAAAAAAACTGCAATAAACCAAATAAAAAGAGATCATCTTGAAATCTATGAAAGATACAATAAAAAGTGTAGCAATTAAAGAATGATAGTGTACTTCCTGTCAGTAATACCAGAAACAAAATTTAACTAACAAATCCAAATATTCAAAGTGCTAAGAGAAAAT
Organism: Tragulus kanchil; assembly: GCA_022376925.1. Lineage (NCBI taxonomy): Eukaryota > Metazoa > Chordata > Mammalia > Artiodactyla > Tragulidae > Tragulus > Tragulus kanchil. The sequence continues at coordinate 15,247,652 of JAIOJX010000030.1, read as the reverse complement.
AGCTCTTTTACCTAATCAAATTCTCACTAAAATAAGAGTAAAATAAAAATATATTCAAACATACAAAATCTCAGAGAACCCCACTTATATAGAAACAGTCATTTGAAGATTAAGAGATAGATGCTAAAAGTCTTACTTGAAAAATACAAAGACCAAATCAATGCAGATAGCAAGAGACAGACATTATAAAGGGGCATTCAGAGGGGAGAAAAAGACATGAAGAATTTTAAAATATCATAGTGAAAATGAAAACTCTCAATGGAATGGCTGAAAGACAAAGTCAAGGAAATCTTCCAGAGCACAATGCTAGAAAGATGGAAAAATTTTAAAGGCCAACACTGAGCATTAGGAATTCAGAAGAGAGAAAACAAAGCATAAAGAATCATTAAATAAATGATCAATAGATTGCCCAAATTGGAAGATGCAATTTTCCAGATTAAAATTCCAATCCAGTGGGCAAAACAGGCATGCAGCAAAGAACATCATGAAATGAAAATCCAGGACACTATAGATAAAGAAAATGTGCTCAAGATTCCAGAGAAAGAAAAGTAAATTAAACAAGAAGGAACAAGATTGGGGCTAGACATCTCAACAGCAACCCTGGAAGCTGGAAGAAATCCCAAGGCTGAGTCATGATTCATTGATTAAGCCCTTACCCAGAAAGAAGAGGAAATCGTTTTCTTCCTGTTGGTCTCTGATCATCATGGGATATGAGAGCTCCCTCTTCTGCTTTCCTGGCTCTATTTTAATTGAGGTTGTTTGTTCATTAATTTTTACAACCCTTTCTCGGGAAGCTACTGGGATATATACTTTGCCAAAATAAGGGAGTAAACCAAGAAAGAAGAAAATATGAGAACCAGAAAACGGAATTCACCATAAGAACAGAAGCAGAGAGCATCAACAGGATAATGGACAGGAGAGGTATGAACAAGACAAGAGGGAATCAGTCCAGGCTGGAGAAGGTAGGAGGAGACATGCCTACAAGATACCGACCAGCCAATGTGGCTGAGCATATTACAAAACACGTGGAAATTTAGGGTAAAATTTGGAATCAGCTGGTGACAAATACATTAAAAACTAAGACACAAAGTTTCTTCTTGTGGTTCTAAGGAGAATAAAAAGATGAATATGAAACAAAAAGTAATCACAGGCTATTGTAGGGCTCCATACAATTAAATTTGCATTGTCATAATCATATAAAAATTGAATATCATTTTAATTGAATGTCATTAAATGTACGGAAAGCATGGAGACTAGAAGGGGTGTGTGTGTGTGTGTGTATGTGTGTGTCTTTATGTTTACTAAGCTAAGTTTACTAAGAAGTGTAGAGAATGAAATAGATAAAGCCTCACCTTGGGCTTCCCTGATGGTACAGTGGATAAGAATCTGCCTGCCAAGGCAGGGGACCAGGGTTTATCCCTGGTCCAGGAAGATTCCACATTTCACAGAACAACTAAAGTCCTTGAGCCACAACTACTGAGCCCATGGACTGCAAGTACTGAAGCCTGCGTGCCTAGAGCCTGTGCTCTGCAACAAGAGGAGACACCACAGTGAGAAGCCCCCACACCCCAATGAAGAGTAGTCCCTGCTCACCCCAACTAGAGAAAGCCCACCTTACAGCAACAAATACCTAGCACCGTCATTAAGTAAACAAATGCCTCATCTCCCTAACTAGGAAGTCAAAACAATGCCCAAAATTGGGGGGGAAAATCAAGAGGTAGTAAAAAGGTATGTTATTTAGAGACATGGAAAAAATATCAAATAAAATAGATAAAGGAGATGCAAGTGGCTTTCTCCAAGTAGGAGAAATGAGGTAGTGAGGGGAAAAAAGGTTTTTTCCCTAAATAAAAAGTCATATAGAAATATGACCCCTTAAATTATACATATACTAAATAAACAATAAAAATACATGACCTAGTTATATATATATATTTTTTTTTTCACTGTGTCAGGGTAATTGTTTACAAGATCACTCTCTGAGGTTAGCTGTACCCAGAACAAAGAGAAGGTGACTTATGGACACACCTGGCCTCATCTGACCAGGTCTGTGTAACCAACCACTGCAGGTGACCTGATCAGTAAACATTCTGGTTGGCGCCATCAGAGACCTACTTGACATGAAACACACACACCATGAAGAGAAAACACCTTTGATATCTGTGAAAGCTTTAAACCTTGATCTTTAGAACATCTTGACAATAGCGTCCTTATGTTTCATTCCTGTATCCTGCATGACAGCACATAATATGTGCTCAAAAATGTATTGGTACGTACATGTTTTACCTATTGGAAAAATTCTCAAAGAGGAAATCATAAAGGAAGTTACAAAATATTTAGAAATAAAGACAATGGAAGTACTGCATGTGAACCTATACAGGGTTCATGTAACCTGGTACTTAGCAGTAAATATATATACTGCTTTAATTTTAAAAAAGAAGGAAATTGAAAAAGAGTTTGTTAGGTGTTCAACTCAAGAAACTTTATGACAAAATAAAACGAAAGGATGATGGAAAATAATGTTAAATATAGGGCTTCCCTGGTGGTCCAGTGGGTAAGGACACCGCCTTGCAGTGCAAGGCGCGCCGGTTCGATTCCTGGCCTGGGAAGATCCCACGTGCTGCGGAGCGGCTGGACCCATGTGTCCAATTACCGAGCCGGAGCTCTGGGGCGCATGCGCCCAGAGCCGGTGCTCTACGACAACAGAGGCCACTGCGATGGGAGGCCCACATGGGCCAAAGAACAAAGATGGATGAAAACAAATAAATGAATGACCAATAGAAGTGGCCCACCCGCCCCTCTCCCTCCCCAACCTGCTTCCCCGCTCCCCCCCCAAAAAAAAAGTTTAAAAAATAAAATAAAATAAAAACAATGTGGAATATAATTGAAAAATTTATACAAAAGGAATCAAACAATGGAGGAAAAATGAAACCCAGAAGTGAATCCTAAGAGTGAGGGTGGGAAATTTAGTTAAACAAGCAAGGCTCTATATAGAAACAGTGAGAAAAGAAACCGTGTCAGAAAGACAATAGCATGCAATAACTATAGATTTAGTAGAGATTTTACTAGGTGAGGTTTACTGAATCTTCAAGAAAAAAAATCTTTATTTTAAATAAACAGTTCCAGAGACTAGAGAAACAGAAAGCTATCCAACTCATTTTATGAAATAATTATATCCTAAATAATGACAGTACAAGAACATTAAAAATACATCTAAAGGTATACGGATGCAAAAATCTAAATAAAATATTAACAAATTGAATTCATCAGTATACTTCAAATATATTATAATTCTAGCATATACTGCTGGTTTTAACTCAACATTCATTTTCCTTTATCCAATGTAAAAGATTTTTCAACCAGATACATAACTACCCACAAACATGGCATTTCTTTAGGTTGCAATAAGAGAGGAAATCATAAAGGAAGTTACAAAATATTTAGAAATAAAGACAATGGAAGTACTGCACGTGAACCTATACAGGGTTCATGTAACCTGGTACTTAGCAGTAAATATATATACTGCTTTAATTTTAAAAAAGAAGGAAATTGAAAAAGAGTTTGTTAGGTGTTCAACTCAAGAAACTTTATGACAAAATAAAACGAAAGGATGATGGAAAATAATGTTAAATATAGGGCTTCCCTGGTGGTCCAGTGGGTAAGGACACCGCCTTGCAGTGCAAGGCGCGCCGGTTCGATTCCTGGCCTGGGAAGATCCCACGTGCTGCGGAGCGGCTGGACCCATGTGTCCAATTACCGAGCCGGAGCTCTGGGGCGCATGCGCCCAGAGCCGGTGCTCTACGACAACAGAGGCCACTGCGATGGGAGGCCCACATGGGCCAAAGAACAAAGATGGATGAAAACAAATAAATGAATGACCAATAGAAGTGGCCCACCCGCCCCTCTCCCTCCCCAACCTGCTTCCCCGCTCCCCCCCCAAAAAAAAAGTTTAAAAAATAAAATAAAATAAAAACAATGTGGAATATAATTGAAAAATTTATACAAAAGGAATCAAACAATGGAGGAAAAATGAAACCCAGAAGTGAATCCTAAGAGTGAGGGTGGGAAATTTAGTTAAACAAGCAAGGCTCTATATAGAAACAGTGAGAAAAGAAACCGTGTCAGAAAGACAATAGCATGCAATAACTATAGATTTAGTAGAGATTTTACTAGGTGAGGTTTACTGAATCTTCAAAAAAAAAAATCTTTATTTTAAATAAACAGTTCCAGAGACTAGAGAAACAGAAAGCTATCCAACTCATTTTATGAAATAATTATATCCTAAATAATGACAGTACAAGAACATTAAAAATACATCTAAAGGTATACGGATGCAAAAATCTAAATAAAATATTAACAAATTGAATTCATCAGTATACTTCAAATATATTATAATTCTAGCATATACTGCTGGTTTTAACTCAACATTCATTTTCCTTTATCCAATGTAAAAGATTTTTCAACCAGATACATAACTACCCACAAACATGGCATTTCTGAGGCTCCTTTGCAGATAAATGTTGCAATATGAATGAAGTCAGCCAGTGGTACGCAAGAACTGCTTCTCTGTAGTGTGTGGGAGCCTTCCTGCAGGGTCAGGTGGACATCTTCTGTCTCTTTGCCTGTCTTCCACCCTGCCACCCTGACTGCAGAGGTCACCGTCTTGAATCTGAGGCTGATGGCCTCCGCCTAGAGATGGAGGAGCAGTGACCCGAAGGAAGCTTTGTCTCTGAGGATCTGGCGAGGCAGAGTTACTACTGTCCATTGTGGATCACTTACTTCCAGACCTTAATACAACAAAGACTAAACTCTTACCTAAGTACTGCTTGCCACTGCTAGCAGTGTAAACAATGACTTTAGAGGAATTACTCTAAATAACTCTAAAATGTCAAAAGGTTGGTTTTGGGGGGACTCCCCTGGTCGTCCAGTTGTTAAGAAACTACGTTGCACACTTCCCTGGTGGTCTAGAGGGTAGAGAGTCTGCCTTGCACTGCAGAGGGCACTGGTTCGATCCCTGGCTGGGGAAGATTCCATGTGCTGTGGAGTGGCTGAGCCGATGTGTCCAATTATGAGCCAGTGCTCTGGAGCCCATGCACTCAGGGCCAGTGCTCTGCAACGAGAGAGGCTACTGCAATGGGAGGCCCACAGAGGCCAAAGAATAAAGATGGATGAAAATAAATAAATAACCAATAAAAGAGGCCAAAATTCAAAAAAAAAAAAAGGAAACCACCTTGCAATGCAGGGGACCCAGGGTTGACACATGATGTGGGAACTAAGATGCCGCATGCCATGGAGCAACTAAGCCTTCATGCCACAATTACTGAAGCCCACACACTACAATCAGAGAATCCATGTGTCACAGTGAAAGGTCTCCCACAATGCAATGAAGATCCCACATGCCACAACTAAAACCCATTGCAGCCAAATAAATAAATACATATTTTTAAGTTGGTTTTTTAATAGCATATATGAACCAATTATCAAATACAACCAGTGGGCTTTTGTTTGAGGCAAAATATTTATGATTCTTTCATTGCTATTACAAGAAATCTTAAAAGAATTTATGCAGAAATCAGGGCTTCCCAGCTGGTGCTAGTGGAAAAGAATGTGGCTGCCAATGCAGGAGACGCAAGAGACGTGGGTTCGATCCCTGGGTGGGGAAGATCCCCTTGAGGAGGGCATGGCAACTCCCTCCAGTATTCTTACCTGGAGAATCCCACAGACAGAGGAGCCTGGCAAGCTTCAGTTCACAGGGTAACAAAAAGTTGGACAGGACTGAAGCAACCTAGCATGCCTACACACACATGTAGAAATTAGATATATAAAAGTACTGAGTACAATGATTATTGGTGATTGATGAAACTATAGTCCTTCTTATTTTTTATTTAAAATGTTCTGTACTTTTCATATAAAAGTCATTATTAATATCAAAACTATTATTAATCACATAGAATATTTTAACTCTAAAATGTCAAAGGTTGGTTTGGGACTCCCCTGGTCGTCCAGTTGTTAAGAAACTACGTTGCACACTTCCCTGGTGGTCTAGAGGGTAGAGAGTCTGCCTTGCACTGCAGAGGGCACTGGTTCGATCCCTGGCTGGGGAAGATTCCATGTGCTGTGGAGTGGCTGAGCCGATGTGTCCAATTATGAGCCAGTGCTCTGGAGCCCATGCACTCAGGGCCAGTGCTCTGCAACGAGAGAGGCTACTGCAATGGGAGGCCCACAGAGGCCAAAGAATAAAGATGGATGAAAATAAATAAATAACCAATAAAAGAGGCCAAAATTTAAAAAAAAAAAAAAAAAAAAAAGGAAACCACCTTGCAATGCAGGGGACCCAGGGTTGACACATGATGTGGGAACTAAGATGCCGCATGCCATGGAGCAACTAAGCCTTCATGCCACAATTACTGAAGCCCACACACTACAATCAGAGAATCCATGTGTCACAGTGAAAGGTCTCCCACAATGCAATGAAGATCCCACATGCCACAACTAAAACCCATTGCAGCCAAATAAATAAATACATATTTTTAAGTTGGTTTTTTAATAGCATATATGAACCAATTATCAAATACAACCAGTGGGCTTTTGTTTGAGGCAAAATATTTATGATTCTTTCATTGCTATTACAAGAAATCTTAAAAGAATTTATGCAGAAATCAGGGCTTCCCAGCTGGTGCTAGTGGAAAAGAATGTGGCTGCCAATGCAGGAGACGCAAGAGACGTGGGTTCGATCCCTGGGTGGGGAAGATCCCCTTGAGGAGGGCATGGCAACTCCCTCCAGTATTCTTACCTGGAGAATCCCACAGACAGAGGAGCCTGGCAAGCTTCAGTTCACAGGGTAACAAAAAGTTGGACAGGACTGAAGCAACCTAGCATGCCTACACACACATGTAGAAATTAGATATATAAAAGTACTGAGTACAATGATTATTGGTGATTGATGAAACTATAGTCCTTCTTATTTTTTATTTAAAATGTTCTGTACTTTTCATATAAAAGTCATTATTAATATCAAAACTATTATTAATCACATAGAATATTTTCATGGAATTTCTGTAAATAAGCAGAGTCATAGCATGCACACTGGTTAAACAAAAAAACACAGAGCTTATTGGGCTTCCCTGGTGGTCCAGTGGGTAAGGACACCGCCTTGCAGTGCAAGGGCCGCTGGTTCGATCCCTGGCCTGGGAAGATCCCACGTGTCGTGGAGCGGCTGGACCCATGTGTCCAATTACTGAGCCGGAGCTCTGGAGCGCATGCACCCAGAGCCGGTGCTCTGTGACAACAGGGGCCGCAGCAATGGGAGGCCCACGTGGGCCAAAGAACAAAGATGGATGAAAATAGACAAATGAAAGACCAATAAAAGTGGTCCACCTGCTCACCCCCCCCCCCCACCCCCGCCAAAATAAATAAATAAATCTTTTAAAAAAAAAAAAAAAAAACACAGAGCTTATCATATAATGAAATGGTCATTATGCCATAAGGGAAACAATAATCTTTACAACAAAATCTACTATGGAGATCTCTAGAGTGTAACAAATGTGAAATGTAAACCCTGATGATCTTAAAATAATCACTCTAGGTTATAATTTGCCTCTGCCTTGAGTATGATAAAAAATATATATATAAAGAAAGAAAGAATGGGGGACTTCCTGGCCATCCAGTGGTTCAGACTCTATGCTTCCAGGGCAGAGGTCATGGGTTCTATCCCTGGTGGGGGAGGTAACATTCCACATGCTGTGCAGTGTGGCCACAAAAAAATAAAGAAAAGAGAAAAAACTGCGTTTTTACTTCAGTCCAAAAGGCAGCTGAAAGATGAGGCCGTTTGTGGAGGAAACAGAAACCACAGGAAGAAAACACCTCTTTGAAATGCTGTGGTGGTTACGGCTGAAAAGAATCTGGTCAAATGGTTTTTCTCAGAACCTCCTCTCACAGCAAAATAACTCTGAAAAATTCGAACCCATTTGGAAGATCTACACCATCCAGCTTCAAGATGGTTTTACGTAGAAATTAGATATATAAAAGTACTGAGTACAATGATTATTGGTGATTGATGAACCTATAGTCCTTCTTATTTTTTATTTAAAATGTTCTGTACTTTTCATATAAAAGTCATTATTAATATCAAAACTATTATTAATCACATAGAATATTTTCATGGAATTTCTGTAAATAAGCAGAGTCATAGCATGCACACTGGTTAAACAAAAAAACACAGAGCTTATTGGGCTTCCCTGGTGGTCCAGTGGGTAAGGACACCGCCTTGCAGTGCAAGGGCCGCTGGTTCGATCCCTGGCCTGGGAAGATCCCACGTGTCGTGGAGCGGCTGGACCCATGTGTCCAATTACTGAGCCGGAGCTCTGGAGCGCATGCACCCAGAGCCGGTGCTCTGTGACAACAGGGGCCGCAGCAATGGGAGGCCCACGTGGGCCAAAGAACAAAGATGGATGAAAATAGACAAATGAAAGACCAATAAAAGTGGTCCACCTGCTCCCCTCCCTCCCCACCCCCCCCCCGCCAAAATAAATAAAAAAATCTTTTAAAAAAAAAAAAAAAAAACACAGAGCTTATCATATAATGAAATGGTCATTATGCCATAAGGGAAACAATAATCTTTACAACAAAATCTACTATGGAGATCTCTAGAGTGTAACAAATGTGAAATGTAAACCCTGATGATCTTAAAATAATCACTCTAGGTTATAATTTGCCTCTGCCTTGAGTATGATAAAAAATATATATATAAAGAAAGAAAGAATGGGGGACTTCCTGGCCATCCAGTGGTTCAGACTCTATGCTTCCAGGGCAGAGGTCATGGGTTCTATCCCTGGTGGGGGAGGTAACATTCCACATGCTGTGCAGTGTGGCCACAAAAAAATAAAGAAAAAGAGAAAAAACTGCGTTTTTACTTCAGTCCAAAAGGCAGCTGAAAGATGAGGCCGTTTGTGGAGGAAACAGAAACCACAGGAAGAAAACACCTCTTTGAAATGCTGTGGTGGTTACGGCTGAAAAGAATCTGGTCAAATGGTTTTTCTCAGAACCTCCTCTCACAGCAAAATAACTCTGAAAAATTCGAACCCATTTGGAAGATCTACACCATCCAGCTTCAAAACTTACTATAAAGTTATACAGGGTGTTATTTACAAAAGGATAAGCACACAGATCAACAGAATGGAAGACACAGTTGAGAAGCAGACCCACACAAGTAGACACAGAGTCTAGATGAGAAGACACAGGTGAGAAGCAGACCCGCACAAATAGAGATAGCTGAGCTAGACTGGTGTGCCAAGGCAATCCAATGAAGAAAGAAGACTCTGTCAACAAATGGTTCTGGAACAGTTGGTTGTCCATGTGCAAAAAAACAAAACAAAAACCTCCACACATTCTTCACATTCTATACAAAAGTTAAATCAAAATGGAGCATCAATCTAAATACAAAAGGTAAAATTATAAAACTTCTCAAAGAAAACAAAGGAGAAAACCTTTGTGGCCTTAGGTCTAGTAAAGAGTTTTTCAATATTATACCAAAAGCATAATTCATAAGATAAAAATTAATAAATTGAAACATCAAAATTTAAAACTTTCATTCTCTGAAAGATTATTAAAAGAATGAAAAGCTAAACCATGGACTGAGGGAAAACATTTGCAAAGCACATAGGTGACAAAGAACGTTAAGAGCCAGAATACATAAAGAATTTTTAAAATTCAACAATAAGCAACCAACTCAATTTTTTTAAATAGGCAAAAATCTGTGAACAGTTGACCAAAGAAGGTATACGTACGTTCAACTAGCATATGAACAGATGTTCAATATCACTAGTCATTAGCAAAATGCCAATTAAAATCACAGTGAAATATCACCACACATTTTTTTAAATAACTTCAAAACAGAACACTGACAATGCTAGGTTCTTATTAAGATCAGAGCAACTACAATTCTCATACTTTGCTGGCAGGTTTTAAAAAAAAACAGTACAACTACTCTGGAAAATAGTTTATCAGTTTCTTAAAAAGTTAAACTTCTCACAAAGTCACTGTACAACTCAGAAATCCTATTTTTTATCCACGTGAAATATAAACTTATGCCTGTGAATGTTCATAGCAGCTTTATCAGATAGCATTGCCAAAAAACTTGAGAAACTCGGATGTCCTTCAATGAAGAAAACACTCAATCGATAAATAAACTGGTTTATCTAGACCATGAAATACTACTTAATGATAAAAGTCGCTCAAGTATCCATTCACAAAGCAGCATGGTTAAATCTTAAATACATTTCACTAAGCAAAAGAAGTCAGACTAAAAGCCTACGTGATATACAAATTCCATTACATGCCATCTAAGAAGAGCAAAATATTGAACAGAGAAAGTAGTGGTTGCTCAGGACTTAGGACGGGCTAGGGAAGAGATGAGACAATCCCAGGCTGATTGCCAGAAAAACAAGCCCAAACCAAGGACTACTCTACAAAATACCTGACCAGTATTCAGACCTTGCCTGAAACAATCCACTCTTAGCTAGAAAATCCCTTTCTCTGACGACAAAATTCTTCTATTTTGTACAGCTCCTCAGAGCCCTTTGCTACTTGTTACCCATTTCATTAACTTATTGGATAGAGCTAATTCGATCTTTAAATTTACTCAGTTTGAATTTTTTTAATACAATAATGAGCAAAACAAACGAGAAGAGAGACATCAAACTCTTCAGAGTGTTATCTGTTCTCTCTCATACTCCTGAAAGCCTGGGTCAGTGGAAGTAGAGAAGAGTCAGTGACAAGAAAAAGCCTCTTGAAAACCAAATCAAAAAAAAAAAAGAAAAGAAAACCAAATCAGAGGTCCCAAGATGTCACAGACTGACTTATGCAAGTGGGTGCAAACGAGCAGAATTGAAGTTGTTTATTACACTGTATTCAAGGAAAACATTTGGAGCTCAGAAACAGAGATTTAAAAGATGAAATAGTAAAATTCACTTGGAAGTTCGAATGAGTTTATTCATTCATTTAGTAAATTCAACTTAGACAACTTATCTAAAACAGTTAATTAGGGCAGAAAACTTCTTATATTTTTGCATTTTTAAAAGAAGTCCAGAGTAAAGGGAAAACCAAATATTATAAACATTTTCAGAGACATCTCACCCATCAATCTTCTCTTTATTAGAATTACTTCATTATCATTATTTTGTGAAACCTGTATGCAGGACAAGAAGAAACAGTTAGAACTGGACGTGGAAAAATGTTCATAGCAGCTTTATCAGATAGCATTGCCAAAAAACTTGAGAAACTCGGATGTCCTTCAATGAAGAAAACACTCAATCGATAAATAAACTGGTTTATCTAGACCATGAAATACTACTTAATGATAAAAGTCGCTCAAGTATCCATTCACAAAGCAGCATGGTTAAATCTTAAATACATTTCACTAAGCAAAAGAAGTCAGACTAAAAGCCTACGTGATATACAAATTCCATTACATGCCATCTAAGAAGAGCAAAATATTGAACAGAGAAAGTAGTGGTTGCTCAGGACTTAGGACGGGCTAGGGAAGAGATGAGACAATCCCAGGCTGATTGCCAGAAAAACAAGCCCAAACCAAGGACTACTCTACAAAATACCTGACCAGTATTCAGACCTTGCCTGAAACAATCCACTCTTAGCTAGAAAATCCCTTTCTCTGACGACAAAATTCTTCTATTTTGTACAGCTCCTCAGAGCCCTTTGCTACTTGTTACCCATTTCATTAACTTATTGGATAGAGCTAATTCGATCTTTAAATTTACTCAGTTTGAATTTTTTTAATACAATAATGAGCAAAACAAACGAGAAGAGAGACATCAAACTCTTCAGAGTGTTATCTGTTCTCTCTCATACTCCTGAAAGCCTGGGTCAGTGGAAGTAGAGAAGAGTCAGTGACAAGAAAAAGCCTCTTGAAAACCAAATCAAAAAAAAAAAAGAAAAGAAAACCAAATCAGAGGTCCCAAGATGTCACAGACTGACTTATGCAAGTGGGTGCAAACGAGCAGAATTGAAGTTGTTTATTACACTGTATTCAAGGAAAACATTTGGAGCTCAGAAACAGAGATTTAAAAGATGAAATAGTAAAATTCACTTGGAAGTTCGAATGAGTTTATTCATTCATTTAGTAAATTCAACTTAGACAACTTATCTAAAACAGTTAATTAGGGCAGAAAACTTCTTATATTTTTGCATTTTTAAAAGAAGTCCAGAGTAAAGGGAAAACCAAATATTATAAACATTTTCAGAGACATCTCACCCATCAATCTTCTCTTTATTAGAATTACTTCATTATCATTATTTTGTGAAACCTGTATGCAGGACAAGAAGAAACAGTTAGAACTGGACGTGGAAAAATGGACTGGTTTCCAATTGGGAAAGGAGTACATCTGGGCTCTATATTTTTACCCTGCTTATTTAATTTATATGCAGAGTACATCATGCAAAATGCTGGTCTGGATGAAGCTCAAGTTGGAATCAAGATTGTTGGGAGAAATATCAATAACCTCAGGGTATGCAGATGACACCACCCTTATGGCAAAAAGCGAGGAGGAACTAAAAAGCCTCTTTTTTTATTTATTTTTTTTTTAATTTTATTTATTTATCTTTTGGGGGGAGGGAGGGGGATGGGTGGGCCACCTCTATTGGTCCTTCTCTATTTTCATCCGTCTTTGTTCTTTAGCTCCTGTGGGCCTCCCATCGCGGTGGCCTCTGTTGTCGCAGAGCGCCGGCTCTGGGCGCATGCGCTCCAGAGCTCCGGCTCGGTAATTGAACACATCGGTCCAGCCGCTCTGCGGCACGTGGGATCTTCCCAGGCCAGGGATCGAACCGGCACCCCTTGCACTGCAAGGCGGTGTCCTTACCCACTGGACCACCAGGGGAAGCCCTAAAAAGCCTCTTGATGAAGGTGAAAGAGGAAAAAAGTTGCCTTAAAATTCAACATTCAAAAAATGAAGATCATGGCATCCAGTCCTATCACTTCATGACAAATAGATGGGCAAACAATGGAAACACTAACAGACTTTATTTTGTTGGGCTCCAAAATCACTGTGGATTCCCACTCAGCCATGAAATTAAAAGACATTTTCTCCTTCGAAAAAAAGCTATGACGAACCTAGACAGCATATTCAAAAGCAGAGACATCACTTTGTCAACAAAAGTTCATATAATCAAAGGTACGGTTTTTCCAGTAGCTGTGTAAGCATGTGAGAATTGGACCATAAATAAGGCTGAGCACCAAAGAACAGATGCCTTTGAACTGTGGTGCTGGCAGGGACTCCTGAGAGTCCCCTGAACTGCAAGGAGATCAAATCAGTGGGTCCTAAAGGAAATCAACCCTGCATATTCATTGGAAGGACTGATGCTGAAGCTAAAGCTTCAACACTTTGGCCACAGTATACAAAGAGCTGACTCACTGGAAAAGACCCTGGTGCCGGGAAAAGTAGAAGGCAGAAGGAGAAGGGGACGACAGAGGACGAGATGGTTGGAGGGCATCACTGAGTCAGTGGACGTGAGTTTGAGCAAGCTGCGGGAGACAGTGAAGGACAGGGAAGCCTGGCCTGCCGCAGTCCGTGAGGGTGCAAAGAGTCGGACACAACTCAGTGATTGAACTGACTGACTGACTGACACTCGTAAAAGTTAATTTATTCTGAGTTGAGAGGTCTATTTTATCATCATGTGTATTGTGCTTACATTCTAAAATCAGAAGTAACCTCCCTAAGATAAAAGAGATTCTTTTCTTCATCTCTTTTGGTTTTAATATTCCAAAACAGATTAGGTGGCTTGGGTTCTTGCTTTTACCCTTTGCTAATTTGCCTACCTTATTAAGGAACAGGAACTCTTCCTTCAACCCTCATTTTCCTAGTGATTTGTTTAAAATGAAAGGTAAATGTGTGTTTGTGTGCACACATGTGTGTGTGTGCCATCATTTGTATATAAAGAGATTTATTATCTAGTAATTTATTGTGCAAAAAGAGTTCTATATGAAAATCAGTGTTTTCTTGCTTTATTATTGTGATACTGGTATTTACAATAAAAGAGACAGTTGATCTTTGTTCCTTTTTCTGGCAAAGAATTCCTAAAACCCCTGGGATTTCCTAAGTGACAAGGTCAACAACACGTCTTTTGTTGGGACTTCCCTGGTGGACCAGTGGTTAAGACGACAAGCTCCCAATGTAGGGGGTCCTGGTCCAAAAACCAGGTCCCACATGTTGCCACAACAAAGAAGATCCTGTGGGCTGTAACAAAGACACAGCACAGCCAAATAAAAATACTACCAGAAGAAAGTCTCATTGGCCTTCCCTGGTGGCTCAAAAGGTAAAAAAAAGATCTGCCTGCAATGCAGGAGACCTGGGTTCCATCCCTGGGTCAGGAAGCTCCCCTGGAGAAGGGAGTGGCTACCCACTCCAGTATTCTTGCCTGGAGAATACCATGGACAGAGGAGCCTGGTGGGCCAAATAAGGCTGAAAAGTCACGCCATATTCATGGAAGGACTGATGCTGAAGCTAAAGCTTCAACACTTTGGCCACAGTATACAAAGAGCTGACTCACTGGAAAAGACCCTGGTGCCGGGAAAAGTAGAAGGCAGAAGGAGAAGGGGACGACAGAGGACGAGATGGTTGGAGGGCATCACTGAGTCAGTGGACGTGAGTTTGAGCAAGCTGCGGGAGACAGTGAAGGACAGGGAAGCCTGGCCTGCCGCAGTCCGTGAGGGTGCAAAGAGTCGGACACAACTCAGTGATTGAACTGACTGACTGACTGACACTCGTAAAAGTTAATTTATTCTGAGTTGAGAGGTCTATTTTATCATCATGTGTATTGTGCTTACATTCTAAAATCAGAAGTAACCTCCCTAAGATAAAAGAGATTCTTTTCTTCATCTCTTTTGGTTTTAATATTCCAAAACAGATTAGGTGGCTTGGGTTCTTGCTTTTACCCTTTGCTAATTTGCCTACCTTATTAAGGAACAGGAACTCTTCCTTCAACCCTCATTTTCCTAGTGATTTGTTTAAAATGAAAGGTAAATGTGTGTTTGTGTGCACACATGTGTGTGTGTGCCATCATTTGTATATAAAGAGATTTATTATCTAGTAATTTATTGTGCAAAAAGAGTTCTATATGAAAATCAGTGTTTTCTTGCTTTATTATTGTGATACTGGTATTTACAATAAAAGAGACAGTTGATCTTTGTTCCTTTTTCTGGCAAAGAATTCCTAAAACCCCTGGGATTTCCTAAGTGACAAGGTCAACAACACGTCTTTTGTTGGGACTTCCCTGGTGGACCAGTGGTTAAGACGACAAGCTCCCAATGTAGGGGGTCCTGGTCCAAAAACCAGGTCTCACATGTTGCCACAACAAAGAAGATCCTGTGGGCTGTAACAAAGACACAGCACAGCCAAATAAAAATACTACCAGAAGAAAGTCTCATTGGCCTTCCCTGGTGGCTCAAAAGGTAAAAAAAAGATCTGCCTGCAATGCAGGAGACCTGGGTTCCATCCCTGGGTCAGGAAGCTCCCCTGGAGAAGGGAGTGGCTACCCACTCCAGTATTCTTGCCTGGAGAATACCATGGACAGAGGAGCCTGGTGGGCTACAGTCCACCAGGTCACAGAGAGTCAGACACGACTCAGTGACGAACACATTCGTTCCTTGGGTAGTGAGGGCACCACGAAAGATCATCAGGGCAGAATATTACAGTTAAGCCAATGCTGCATGTAGTCCTTGGAGCACCCAAAAGGACCCCCACACGTAGGCCTCAATAAAGTGGGTACGCACAGGGACCACATGACTTGGGTTTGAAACCCAGCACTCTCTCTCTCTTTCTTCCTCTCCCTCTTTGACTTTGGACATGTTATTTAGCCCCAGTTTCCTCACCTGCAAAATGGACATAATAAAGGAACCTTCTTCATAGGGCTGTTGTAAGAATGAAACTTCATAAAATACATGAAAGTGTTTGGACATTCTTATGTGTTTGTTACACACAAAGAAACTAGAGAGAGAGATTTGACGTTATTATTATTTTCAATCAGTTCCCTGAGGTCACAAGTGAAATGCAGTTAAATGGGGGCTTGGTGAACAGATGGTTGACTTAACGGGAGCTATCAGGAAACACAGCTCTCAATACTCTGTTAGTGGTTTATAAAGAGCATCATCTCAGGTTCTCCCCAGGGCCCCACAACTGAACTAACACACCAACGCATCCAGAAGGACATGTGAGGGGATGAGGAAACAAATCCTTCCATCATTTGCATCTCCAGATTTAGAATTTTAAAATAAACAAATGATGCTGATTTGGAAATGATGCCTCAGCTGCTTCCTCTTGTCAGGACGAGTGGAAGCTATCACAGACACACACATCAAGCGCTTGGGAGACATTTTCCTCCAGATATCGAAGAGAAGCAACCCCTCAGGATGACCCAGACCTGCAATTTCTCGGAAATCAAACTGTCACCATCTCTTGACGCTTTGATGTTCATAATTTTAGGCACAGAATGCACCCTCGGCATCCTCGCAAATGGGTTCATTGTGGCGATAAGTATCGCTGAGTGGATTCACAGTAAGATCCTTTCCACCCCTGGCAAGATGCTGCTTTTCCTGAGTGCATCCAGAATAGCTCTACAAAGCTTCATAATGGCAGAACTCATCTTAAGTTTAGCAACCCCACAGGTTTATAAAGAAGACATTGTGTTTCGTACATTCAAAGGATGTTTCGTGTTCTTAAATCACTGCAGCCTCTGGTTTGCTACCTGGCTGAGCTTCCTCTACTTTGTGAAGGTGGCGGACTTCTCCTACACCCTCTTCCTCAAGCTGAAGCAGAGAATTTCCGAGCTGATGCCGTGGCTTCTACGGCTTTCGGTGTTTGCTGCCTTGGGGCAAAGTGCGTTCTTCTTCAAAAGAATCTACGGTGTGAATGACAATCCTTCTAACTCCTCCTTCAACTCCACCAAGAGAAACTTCTTCACGCAGGCCAATGTGATCAGCCTGGTTCTTTTCGCTAATACGGGGATCTTCGTTCCTCTGGCCATGTTCATCCTGGCGGCCACCATGCTGATCCTCTCTCTTAAGAGACACACCCTCAACATGAAAAGCAGTGCCACTGGCGCCAGGGAGCCCAGCATGGAGGCTCACCTGGGGGCCATCAAAGCCATTAGCTACTTTCTCATTCTCCACATTTTCAATGTGTTTGCTCTCTTTGTCTACATGTCCAACTTCTTTGACATCAACAGTCCCTGGAATATTTTCTGCAAAATCATCATGTCTGCCTACCCTGCTTGCCATTCCATTCTCCTGATTCGAGACAACCCTGGGCTGAAAAGAGCCTGGAAGAGCCTTCAGGCTCAAATCCACCTTTATTTTAAAAAGTAAACGCTATGACCCAAACCCAAAGCACCTACTCCAACCAGCTCTGCCTTTCCCTCACCTAAACCTCTATCTTCCAACCTCCTTTCTTCCCCACGCCTGACCTGATCCTTTCACTCAGTGTGCTTTTTGTATCGGAGGTGGATCTTCATTTCTCTCTTTTGCTTCATGGACACGATCTTAGACGACTGACACATTCTTTACCTGAGTCTTCCATTTCTACCCTGCCACCTTTATCTAAATGGGTGATTCTGGACACTGGGTTCATTGTGGCGAAGTATCGCTGAGTGGATTCACAGTAAGATCCTTTCCACCCTGGCAAGATGCTTTTCCTGAGTGCATCCAGAATAGCTCTACAAAGCTTCATAATGGCAGAACTCATCTTAAGTTTAGCAACCCCACAGGTTTATAAAGAAGACATTGTGTTTCGTACATTCAAAGGATGTTTCGTGTTCTTAAATCACTGCAGCCTCTGGTTTGCTACCTGGCTGAGCTTCCTCTACTTTGTGAAGGTGGCGGACTTCTCCTACACCCTCTTCCTCAAGCTGAAGCAGAGAATTTCCGAGCTGATGCCGTGGCTTCTACGGCTTTCGGTGTTTGCTGCCTTGGGGCAAAGTGCGTTCTTCTTCAAAAGAATCTACGGTGTGAATGACAATCCTTCTAACTCCTCCTTCAACTCCACCAAGAGAAACTTCTTCACGCAGGCCAATGTGATCAGCCTGGTTCTTTTCGCTAATACGGGGATCTTCGTTCCTCTGGCCATGTTCATCCTGGCGGCCACCATGCTGATCCTCTCTCTTAAGAGACACACCCTCAACATGAAAAGCAGTGCCACTGGCGCCAGGGAGCCCAGCATGGAGGCTCACCTGGGGGCCATCAAAGCCATTAGCTACTTTCTCATTCTCCACATTTTCAATGTGTTTGCTCTCTTGTCTACATGTCCAACTTCTTTGACATCAACAGTCCCTGGAATATTTTCTGCAAAATCATCATGTCTGCCTACCCTGCTTGCCATTCCATTCTCCTGATTCGAGACAACCCTGGGCTGAAAAGAGCCTGGAAGAGCCTTCAGGCTCAAATCCACCTTTATTTTAAAAAGTAAACGCTATGACCCAAACCCAAAGCACCTACTCCAACCAGCTCTGCCTTTCCCTCACCTAAACCTCTATCTTCCAACCTCCTTTCTTCCCCACGCCTGACCTGATCCTTTCACTCAGTGTGCTTTTTGTATCGGAGGTGGATCTTCATTTCTCTCTTTTGCTTCATGGACACGATCTTAGACGACTGACACATTCTTTACCTGAGTCTTCCATTTCTACCCTGCCACCTTTATCTAAAGGGGTGATTCTGGACACTGGCAACACATTAGAATCTCTAGATTTTTATTACCAGTGTCCAGCCCTGAGTCTAGATCAGTGAAGTCAAGATTTCTGGTGTTGGACCCTGGACAATTTGTTCAATTATCCAGGTGGTTCTGACCTGCAGCCTGAGTGGATGTAACCACCACAGAGGCACGCTCTGCAACTTGAACTTCTGGCAAGACCCCTCCTTCCCCAGCCACATGTCTTTTACACACATTCCGATTATTCAGGAAGCTTTCTGAGCTACATCTGGAAATAAATTTTATCTCCAACCTCTAAAGACATAATCTGCATAATGTGGAGTATTTGTCAAAATTAATAGTACATAGAATACCTTTCAGGGCTTCCCAGGCAGCTCAGTGGTAAAGAATCCCTCTGCCAACACAGGAGACTAGGCTCTGATCCCTGAGTTGGGAAGAGCCCCTGGAGAAGAAAACGGCAACCCACTCCAGTATTCTCGCCTAGGAAATCCCATAGACAGAGGCTCCTGGCAGACGACAGTCTGTGGGGTCGGCCAAAGAGTTAGACGTGACTTAGCAACTAAACAACTACGACAAAATAGCTTTCAGCCTAAAAATTATTGTCTAAGAACCTTCTCCAAAGATATGTGATAATCACACATGTGAAAAAATATGTGCAGGAAGATCATCACTGCAAGACTATTCATCAATGAGGATACTCATACATCTGAAATGGACACATATGCAAATATTGTTAAAATGAGACGGATGAATGTGCCCTGAAGTGAAAAGACCAGCAATATACTGTTAAGTAGAAAATGCAAGCAAAAACTATAGTTATATGGACCTTTGTCAGCAAAGTGATGCCTCTGCTTTGGAATATGTTTTCTAGGTCTGTCACAGCTTTTCTTCCAAGGAGCAAACGTCTTTTAATTTCATGGCCACAGTCATCATCTATGGCGATTTGGGAGCCCAAGAAAATAAAGCCTGACACTGTTTCTATCTTTTCCTCATCTATTTGCCATGAAGTGATGGGACCAGATGCCATGATCTTAGTTTTCTGAATGCCCTGCAGTTTTACTCTCCTCTTTTACCTTTATCAAGAGGCTCTTTAGTTCCTTTTTGCTTTCTGCCATTAAAGTGGTATTATCTGCATATCTGAGGTTGCTGATATTTTTTCCTGGTAATCCTGATTTCAGTTTGTGATTCATCCTGGTATTTTTCATGATGTATTCTGCATAGAAGTTAAATAAGCAGGGTGATAATATAACAGATTTGACATACTCCTTTTCCAATTTTTTATTGTATACATTTTTGTATCTTCTGAATTTTCAAGGGTATAAACATATAATCTATTCAAGAAATGAATAAACAAACAGAGGTGCTTTGTGATATGTGTTACTAAATTTTGAGAATGAAGTCATCCTTACTATAAAAAGCACACCAGGTTTACTATAAATTGTTTACTGCAAAGGCCACTGCCACTCCCGTGCTTCTTTATCTTTGGTCTGTTGCAGTCACAAGTGGCACAAAGGTTTTTTTCTCGAGTAATCCAAGAACGAGCATATGACGTGAGACAGCCGTTCCCAGAAGGTCAGGCGTACTCTGAATATGTGCCAGCTTGGACGATGAGGGTATATGGTCTAAACACAGCAAACAGGTTTCTCATCAGCTCTCCTCAGAGTCTTTAATTTGTCAAGAAGCATTGTGTACCTCCATGTGGAAGTTTTAGAATGCTTGTGCATTTCGAATAGGATTTTTATTACTAGATAATAATCAGTTTTATTATTGACACCTGTCTGTTTTGAGCTTTCATCAATGAGGATACTATCATCTGAAATGGACACATATGCAAATATTGTTAAAATGAGACGGATGAATGTGCCCTGAAGTGAAAAGACCAGCAATATACTGTTAAGTAGAAAATGCAAGCAAAAACTATAGTTATATGGACCTTTGTCAGCAAAGTGATGCCTCTGCTTTGGAATATGTTTTCTAGGTCTGTCACAGCTTTTCTTCCAAGGAGCAAACGTCTTTTAATTTCATGGCCACAGTCATCATCTATGGCGATTTGGGAGCCCAAGAAAATAAAGCCTGACACTGTTTCTATCTTTTCCTCATCTATTTGCCATGAAGTGATGGGACCAGATGCCATGATCTTAGTTTTCTGAATGCCCTGCAGTTTTACTCTCCTCTTTACCTTTATCAAGAGGCTCTTTAGTTCCTTTTTGCTTTCTGCCATTAAAGTGGTATTATCTGCATATCTGAGGTTGCTGATATTTTTTCCTGGTAATCCTGATTTCAGTTTGTGATTCATCCTGGTATTTTTCATGATGTATTCTGCATAGAAGTTAAATAAGCAGGGTGATAATATAACAGATTTGACATACTCCTTTTCCAATTTTTTATTGTATACATTTTGTATCTTCCAAATTATCAAGAGTATAAACATATAATCTATTCAAGAAATGAATAAACAAACAGAGGTGCTTTGTGATATGTGTTACTAAATTTTGAGAATGAAGTCATCCTTACTATAAAAAGCACACCAGGTTTACTATAAATTGTTTACTGCAAAGGCCACTGCCACTCCCGTGCTTCTTTATCTTTGGTCTGTTGCAGTCACAAGTGGCACAAAGGTTTTTTTCTCGAGTAATCCAAGAACGAGCATATGACGTGAGACAGCCGTTCCCAGAAGGTCAGGCGTACTCTGAATATGTGCCAGCTTGGACGATGAGGGTATATGGTCTAAACACAGCAAACAGGTTTCTCATCAGCTCTCCTCAGAGTCTTTAATTTGTCAAGAAGCATTGTGTACCTCCATGTGGAAGTTTTAGAATGCTTGTGCATTTCGAATAGGATTTTTATTACTAGATAATAATCAGTTTTATTATTGACACCTGTCTGTTTTGAGCTTTCTGATCTCTTATATCTTCTTCATTATGCTTACGTTTATAAAGTGGTTTAAGTCAGCTTTGTTGAATTGTTTTATTTTCATTTCCTTCCTTTCCCTAAACTTGAAATAACTTTTTTTCATACTGAAGAATGTTCACTGAGGCTTCTACCAACATAAAATCCTTGTCTGCTTAATAAGTGTTTGCTTATGTGAATGAAAAATATTACCTGCCCTATCAGTAAACAAAGGACTCAAATGTCACTTCCATTGTCTTCTAATTCCTCCCTGCTACCTCTTCTCCCAAATTTTAAGAGTTATATTACTACTTTTATTCCTTATTCTCACTGGCACTAAATGACTGAGTGATCATTTGAAGTTTCAATTTCTTGCTCTACTATTTGTAATCAATACCTATCAACTCCATGATATAAAAAGAGTATATTAGCTCCCCTAGCCTTCAACTGACTTCTCCCATTTTCCACTTTTTAACTTCTGAAATCTGCAGGCTCCTTTTACATTGCCATATGTTTTTTTACTATAATTCAGTTTTCTTTACTTATGAATTTATTTTAAATGTAGAAAACCAATAAGCAGCATTCCTAATATTGTTATTGAAAGTATTATTAGAATCAGGACCAAAAAAAAGCTTTCCATTAAGTTCAGTGATACAATCAATAGACCAGATACAGTGAGACTGTTTCCAACACTAAAATCATACACATTTTATTTTCTTACTTTCCATCATCTACTCAACAGCATGTAAGAATTTAGTTGGGATTTGTATTTAATTCTGCTTAATTGCCTTCTTTATGTTGTTTAGATCACACACACACCCCAAAAGTAAGTATGTACTTTATCATTTCCTCAAAGAAATTCAGCGTTTTGACTATGTTAGTGTCAGTTAGATATAATCCCCCCTTCTTTTCTCCAAAACCAGCTCTCTCAAAGCCCTTCATCCTCATATTCCATTTTGGACAAATGGCTCCTCACTAAACAACAGCAAACAGGTTTCTCATTTGGAAGTTTTAGAATTGCTTGTGCATTTCGAATAGGATTTTTATTACTAGATAATAATCAGTTTTATTATTGACACCTGTCTGTTTTGAGCTTTCTGATCTCTTATATCTTCTTCATTATGCTTACGTTTATAAAGTGGTTTAAGTCAGCTTTGTTGAATTGTTTTATTTTCATTTCCTTCCTTTCCCTAAACTTGAAATAACTTTTTTTCATACTGAAGAATGTTCACTGAGGCTTCTACCAACATAAAATCCTTGTCTGCTTAATAAGTGTTTGCTTATGTGAATGAAAAATATTACCTGCCCTATCAGTAAACAAAGGACTCAAATGTCACTTCCATTGTCTTCTAATTCCTCCCTGCTACCTCTTCTCCCAAATTTTAAGAGTTATATTACTACTTTTATTCCTTATTCTCACTGGCACTAAATGACTGAGTGATCATTTGAAGTTTCAATTTCTTGCTCTACTATTTGTAATCAATACCTATCAACTCCATGATATAAAAAGAGTATATTAGCTCCCCTAGCCTTCAACTGACTTCTCCCATTTTCCACTTTTTAACTTCTGAAATCTGCAGGCTCCTTTTACATTGCCATATGTTTTTTTTTTACTATAATTCAGTTTTCTTTACTTATGAATTTATTTTAAATGTAGAAAACCAATAAGCAGCATTCCTAATATTGTTATTGAAAGTATTATTAGAATCAGGACCAAAAAAAAGCTTTCCATTAAGTTCAGTGATACAATCAATAGACCAGATACAGTGAGACTGTTTCCAACACTAAAATCATACACATTTTATTTTCTTACTTTCCATCATCTACTCAACAGCATGTAAGAATTTAGTTGGGATTTGTATTTAATTCTGCTTAATTGCCTTCTTTATGTTGTTTAGATCACACACACACCCCAAAAGTAAGTATGTACTTTATCATTTCCTCAAAGAAATTCAGCGTTTTGACTATGTTAGTGTCAGTTAGATATAATCCCCCCTTCTTTTCTCCAAAACCAGCTCTCTCAAAGCCCTTCATCCTCATATTCCATTTTGGACAAATGGCTCCTCACTCTGACTCATATTTGCCATCACTGGAAATTCCTTCACTGAATGCCTCAGTTATATTCATCAATTGTTTCTTAGACCTCATGTCTTACTCTTTTTCTAACTGAAATATACTTGACATATAACACTGTGTCAATTTAAGAAGCACGTGTTACTTGATACATGTATATACTGTAATATGATTGCCATTGTAGCAATACTTAGCTATTCTCTATGGCCCTCACTCTTGGTCGTTTGGTTTGGCCTAAACTTACTTCCCTTAAGTACCTGGAAGAAATTTCATTATCTTTGAGCGTTCACTGTCACTAACTGGAAATCAGAAAGCAGCCAGAGCCTTTTGTCCTTTGTAGATTTTTATTTATTGTATTACTACAGTGGCCATATGATGATTGGTCTTTTCAACATAACGTAAAGTCTACAGGCTAGAGAAAACACCCCAGGGAGTGATTAGGAAGCTTGGATCCTTCAAGCTTCTTCTCTAACCCACCCTCCTCATGCTGTTGAACCTCCACTCATGGCCACACGGACGGCTGCAGACGGAGGTGTCTCCTCTACATTGCAGGCAAAGCTGGGTCTACGACACCCCTGCCCCAGGAAATCTGCCCAGGAAGTTCCTTTAAACTGTACATGCTTTTACTCTAAAGAAAACCAGGGTACTTATAATGAGAAAAGGGGGAGAATGATCATGTTTTAAAAGCTATATTTGGTGAAAATTATGTAAGACCCATTTGGGGCTTATCAATCCAAAGACCATGTCTTTCACCAGAACTGAGAAATCTTCTTCTATTTTTAAAAAATAATTGCTTCCTCTCCATGTTCTCTAATCTTGCTCCCTGAAATTCCATTGAGTCCGATTCTAGACCTCCTGGATTAAACATCTGTGTCTCTTATCCCTTCTGTTTTCATTTTTATTACTGATTTTTTTAATAAGGCAAATAACTATGTAATTCATCCATTTTTATAAGGCATTAACTGAATGTAATTCGTTTTGACTAGTTATCATAAATCCCCTTCTTTTCTCCAAAACCAGCTCTCTCAAAGCCCTTCATCCTCATATTCCATTTTGGACAAATGGCTCCTCACTCTGACTCATATTTGCCATCACTGGAAATTCCTTCACTGAATGCCTCAGTTATATTCATCAATTGTTTCTTAGACCTCATGTCTTACTCTTTTTCTAACTGAAATATACTTGACATATAACACTGTGTCAATTTAAGAAGCACGTGTTACTTGATACATGTATATACTGTAATATGATTGCCATTGTAGCAATACTTAGCTATTCTCTATGGCCCTCACTCTTGGTCGTTTGGTTTGGCCTAAACTTACTTCCCTTAAGTACCTGGAAGAAATTTCATTATCTTTGAGCGTTCACTGTCACTAACTGGAAATCAGAAAGCAGCCAGAGCCTTTTGTCCTTTGTAGATTTTTATTTATTGTATTACTACAGTGGCCATATGATGATTGGTCTTTTCAACATAACGTAAAGTCTACAGGCTAGAGAAAACACCCCAGGGAGTGATTAGGAAGCTTGGATCCTTCAAGCTTCTTCTCTAACCCACCCTCCTCATGCTGTTGAACCTCCACTCATGGCCACACGGACGGCTGCAGACGGAGGTGTCTCCTCTACATTGCAGGCAAAGCTGGGTCTACGACACCCCTGCCCCAGGAAATCTGCCCAGGAAGTTCCTTTAAACTGTACATGCTTTTACTCTAAAGAAAACCAGGGTACTTATAATGAGAAAAGGGGGAGAATGATCATGTTTTAAAAGCTATATTTGGTGAAAATTATGTAAGACCCATTTGGGGCTTATCAATCCAAAGACCATGTCTTTCACCAGAACTGAGAAATCTTCTTCTATTTTTAAAAAATAATTGCTTCCTCTCCATGTTCTCTAATCTTGCTCCCTGAAATTCCATTGAGTCCGATTCTAGACCTCCTGGATTAAACATCTGTGTCTCTTATCCCTTCTGTTTTCATTTTTATTACTGATTTTTGCTCTGCATCCAGAGAAATTACCTTGACTTCATCCTATTTTTAATGAAGGCATATAGTAACTGAATGTAATTTTAAATCACATTGTTAATTTCTAAAAGCTTCTTATTTTCATGTTCAGTAGCATCCTCTTCTTATTTTATGGGTAACTATATTTTCTCTGCCTTCTCTGAGGATACACAGTTGAATTTTTAAGTGTCCTTTCATCTTTATTGCTTTGAGGGTCACTACTCTTTCAAGCTGTGGATTTTGCTATTTCTGATAATCTGATTACTAATTCATGAGAGAAATGAAAGGCTGTTTTGCATATGTACATGTTAGTCCCCAGGCCAGACTGCTGAACAGAAAGGCGGATGGAGAGCTCTGCTCAGTAACTAGGTCATCCGTCCGGGTCATCAGGATTGGCTTATGACAAGTGGCTTTTCTTTTAGGTATGAGAGTGAGGAATCTGACACGAGCCTGGAAATCTAAAATGTCATATTTAGCAGGAGCTTCATATATGTACAAACACCGGCACTAGAAGCTCAGGTTTTTCCTGAGAGATATATTCAGTTTCCCTAGAGAAGAACTGTCACATGGGTCTGTCGACGGCTCCACGTTCAGCAGCTGGAGAAAGGCAAGAAGGAGTGCTGAGGCAGCCCCCGGCGGACGCAGTTTTCGTGATGCCTCTCGTGTGCACCATGCCTCACTCTCCAAAGCTAGGCACACCACTTCCAGGACTCTGGGTATGGCAAGACGGTCAGCCATCACATTCCCAGCAGTCCACCATGTTCACGTTCTGAGCATCCTCTCCCGCACTTTGCCTGCAGCACCATTGTTTTCATCAATGGTCCACGCCCAAGAAATGGGATGACATCGCTGCTGGCTGGCCCACTCCTCTTTCTCCATTATTAACATTTTCCCCCAGTGGAGTCTCCAAAAGGAAGGGAGGCAAATGCATCTGTTTGGTCTAATACATAAAATCAGAAACCTTCAACAAGTGTTTTTATTATACAAGAGCCTCTAAGACCATGTCTTTCACCAGAACTGAGAAATCTTCTTCTATTTTTAAAAAATAATTGCTTCCTCTCCATGTTCTCTAATCTTGCTCCCTGAAATTCCATTGAGTCCGATTCTAGACCTCCTGGATTAAACATCTGTGTCTCTTATCCCTTCTGTTTTCATTTTTATTACTGATTTTTGCTCTGCATCCAGAGAAATTACCTTGACTTCATCCTATTTTTAATGAAGGCATATAGTAACTGAATGTAATTTTAAATCACATTGTTAATTTCTAAAAGCTTCTTATTTTCATGTTCAGTAGCATCCTCTTCTTATTTTATGGGTAACTATATTTTCTCTGCCTTCTCTGAGGATACACAGTTGAATTTTTAAGTGTCCTTTCATCTTTATTGCTTTGAGGGTCACTACTCTTTCAAGCTGTGGATTTTGCTATTTCTGATAATCTGATTACTAATTCATGAGAGAAAATGAAAGGCTGTTTTGCATATGTACATGTTAGTCCCCAGGCCAGACTGCTGAACAGAAAGGCGGATGGAGAGCTCTGCTCAGTAACTAGGTCATCCGTCCGGGTCATCAGGATTGGCTTATGACAAGTGGCTTTTCTTTTAGGTATGAGAGTGAGGAATCTGACACGAGCCTGGAAATCTAAAATGTCATATTTAGCAGGAGCTTCATATATGTACAAACACCGGCACTAGAAGCTCAGGTTTTTCCTGAGAGATATATTCAGTTTCCCTAGAGAAGAACTGTCACATGGGTCTGTCGACGGCTCCACGTTCAGCAGCTGGAGAAAGGCAAGAAGGAGTGCTGAGGCAGCCCCCGGCGGACGCAGTTTTCGTGATGCCTCTCGTGTGCACCATGCCTCACTCTCCAAAGCTAGGCACACCACTTCCAGGACTCTGGGTATGGCAAGACGGTCAGCCATCACATTCCCAGCAGTCCACCATGTTCACGTTCTGAGCATCCTCTCCCGCACTTTGCCTGCAGCACCATTGTTTTCATCAATGGTCCACGCCCAAGAAATGGGATGACATCGCTGCTGGCTGGCCCACTCCTCTTTCTCCATTATTAACATTTTCCCCCAGTGGAGTCTCCAAAAGGAAGGGAGGCAAATGCATCTGTTTGGTCTAATACATAAAATCAGAAACCTTCAACAAGTGTTTTTATTATACAAGAGCCTCTAAGCATATTTCAGCTGTTTAAGCCTTGAAGCTTACAGTGTTTTATCATGGACAACCTTGTACTGCCCAAATCTTCATTTTGGATCATAAAAAATGCCCCCAAACTGGTCTACATGAAATTTCTAAAGACATTTTTGAACTGGAGCATTAAGTCCATTGATAACGGGTTTACCTTATTTGTGTTTTATGCCAGCATTTTTCTCACCTGTTGACAGACCTGCTAATTCCATCTACCCCCCTCCTTGGGAAGGTTTATTGACCATTTAAGCTGATGAAAACAGTGGCAGTTCCCAATTTGCTTTTCTTAGCAGTCTCCTAAGATATTTCCAGAAAGTTTAAATTCATGAAAGCTGATTCCTGGGCTGGAGATGAGAAATTTTTTGTGTAAATGAAGCAGTTAGTTAAATGAAGTTTTCCTTAAAGAAAAGCATCCATATGGGACCTCTGAGCATGCATGCTCCAGGGCAATGTGTATGTCCCTCACCAGTACCTCAGGAGATTTTTTCATAGGAGCTTAAGAACAGAGGAAAGATAAAAACAATGCAGGCCTCCCCAGTCAACTGTAACCTGCCTGCCAAGTATATACGAGGGCATGACAGCCGATTCCTGGAGTCTTGTGCCTGTATCACCATGGAGACCTTATCCCAGCAGTCAAGCGATGGATTCTGTACAACAAACCGAGTTGACCACAAAGATGGACCTGCGAGTGCCAGCAGAGTGGGCAAGAGAAGGGGCAGTTCAAGGGAGAAGAAGAGGTGACGTACTCTACGGAGACGCCAGCCAGAGGAAAAGGGTACAGGTGGTAACACCGCAGATGGGAAAGACAGGTGGACGGCTGGGTGTTTATCTGGAGACCGCCTTCTACCTTTAACTAGCAGTCAGGCTCAGCACAGGGTGGGGGACTATCCTGAGTGGGGTGAGAAGAACATGCCATGAGTGTTTTCTCAGAATTAGGTTTTCAACCACCAGGTGGATGGGTGGGGGGATGAGGGGGGAGCTACTGGACTATTAAACCAATTACTTTTAAAATCTAAGTTGTTTTTTTACACACTCGATTTGCCCATTTTAAAATGCATCCCTACCTCCTGTGGGAGCTCATCTGGGGTTTCAAAAATTCCTCACGGTGCATACATTTGCACATAAACCAGTTCCAAACCCTGGGCTAGAATCTGGAATAAAGGCATCTCCAGGCAACGCCCAGGGTTGGTGAGAGGCAAGGGATAAGAGGCTGGGGAGAGGTGTGAAAAGAAGAGCGGGATCCTCAGAAGGCACTGCTGACGTCAGACATGGGGATGAGTCATAATAAAGAGAACTCCAGATGCTTGAAAAGCCCAAGGTAGCTCCATGCTGCGCTCTCCTCTCTCCCTGAGCAAACCCCTCCACTCTCGTATGTCAGTAAGACCCTCAAAGAGTCAACAGCTTCTGAATCTGTCTGCCCCCACATTTTACTCCTGAACCCCAAGTCCTCTCATCCCCAAAGTCCTTTCTTTGATCTCCTTTTGGGTCCAATTTTTTTGCTACACTAATAACTGTCTCTAACTATCCTTTGCCTTGCAATGTGTATGTCCTCACCAGTACCTCAGGAGATTTTTCATAGGAGCTTAAGAACAGAGGAAAGATAAAACAATGCAGGCCTCCCCAGTCAACTGTAACCTGCCTGCCAAGTATATACGAGGGCATGACAGCCGATTCCTGGAGTCTTGTGCCTGTATCACCATGGAGACCTTATCCCAGCAGTCAAGCGATGGATTCTGTACAACAAACCGAGTTGACCACAAAGATGGACCTGCAGTGCCAGCAGAGTGGGCAAGAGAAGGGGCAGTTCAAGGGAGAAGAAGAGGTGACGTACTCTACGGAGACGCCAGCCAGAGGAAAAGGGTACAGGTGGTAACACCGCAGATGGGAAAGACAGGTGGACGGCTGGGTGTTTATCTGGAGACCGCCTTCTACCTTTAACTAGCAGTCAGGCTCAGCACAGGGTGGGGGACTATCCTGAGTGGGGTGAGAAGAACATGCCATGAGTGTTTTCTCAGAATTAGGTTTTCAACCACCAGGTGGATGGGTGGGGGGATGAGGGGGGAGCTACTGGACTATTAAACCAATTACTTTTAAAATCTAAGTTGTTTTTTCACACACTCGATTTGCACATTTTAAAATGCATCCCTACTTCATGTGGGAGCTCATCTGGGGTTTCAAAAATTCCTCACGGTGCATACATTTGCACATAAACCAGTTCCAAACCCTGGGCTAGAATCTGGAATAAAGGCATCTCCAGGCAACGCCCAGGGTTGGTGAGAGGCAAGGGATAAGAGGCTGGGGAGAGGTGTGAAAAGAAGAGCGGGATCCTCAGAAGGCACTGCTGACGTCAGACATGGGGATGAGTCATAATAAAGAGAACTCCAGATGCTTGAAAAGCCCAAGGTAGCTCCATGCTGCGCTCTCCTCTCTCCCTGAGCAAACCCCTCCACTCTCGTATGTCAGTAAGACCCTCAAAGAGTCAACAGCTTCTGAATCTGTCTGCCCCCACATTTTACTCCTGAACCCCAAGTCCTCTCATCCCCAAAGTCCTTTCTTTGATCTCCTTTTGGGTCCAATTTTTTTGCTACACTAATAACTGTCTCTAACTATCCTTTGCCTTGCAAATGAAAGCGCTTTCCATTTTAAGAACTATTACGGACTTGCATTTAGATCTGAGATTAAAAATAACCCTCACCAGATTGCCTAAAGATGTGGTTTTCTGAGAACCTGCGGGCCTTGAGAATTCAAATCAAAAAAGGATCCAATCGCCACCAACACTTCCAGAGAAAACTGCCATTTGCATCTGCACGCCAGACCGTGGATGGCTGCAAACAAATCAGTGGCTCGTTCAAACCAGAACTCAGGCGCAGATGGAAAACTCACGTGGAGGTAGATTTGGGAAGAAGAGTGAAAAGGACACAGCTCTGGAAACTGGAATGAATGAGTCCGAGTCCCGTCAGAAGCGAAAGGGATAGTGCCTTCCTCCGTGTCTCACCCTAACCTGACTTTGAACTATATTCACAACATATCTTTAGTTCAATGGGTGTCATTTGCAACAGCTAACCCTCCTACCCAGGGCTTCTCTGGAGGCTCAGTGGTAAACAATCGGCCTGCCAATGCAGGAGATACAGGTTCGATCCCTGGGTCGGGAAGATCCCCTGGAGAAGGAAATGGCAACCCATTCCAGTATTTGTCTCTGGTAAATCTCACGGACAGAGGAGCCTGAAGGGCTACACTCCACATGGTTGCAAAAGAGTTGGATGTGAGTTAGTGATTAAACAACAGCAACCCTTCTACCCGCTTTGGTTGGGGGTTGGGAGGTTAGCAGGGTAGGCAGTTGCAAATGACACTGAGCTAAAGAAACACTGTTAATCACAGCTCAAACTTTCATCAACGACACCCTTTTTAAAAATGTCATCATTGTCAAGGACACATCTTCAGGCCTGGAACAAATGGAAATCATTTTTCGGAAAATATGTCAATATACTGTGATAGGACCAGCTCACTGTGGCCAGAACGTAGAAACAAAGTCTGGCTTTATCTTTCTTTGGAAACAGATTTTCCTGAAATCACTTCTGTCTGACCTCAAGTGGCCTCAGTCTGCAGCAGGTGGAAGCAGGGCTTCAGTTCCCAGCCAGAGACTGAGCCCAGGCAGCAGCAGTGGGAGCACTGAGTTCGAGCCACTAGACCACCAGAGACAGTGGCCAGCGACAAGGTCCTGGCCCAACAGCTGTGTCGAAAGGAATTTTCACATAGCGACAGCAAGCAGTGATGCAAGTAAAGCGTTTACTAGGAGGAAAAAATGGGGCTGTGTGGATAGACACATGGGCGGGCCCAGAGAGTCACTCCCCAGGGTAGCCTGAATCACTTTTATGAGGCATTTCTCCTGGTTTTAGAAGTACTAGGCACAGGTAACTGGCCACAACAACTGGGTTGACTGTTAAAGACTAGCATAGGCTCATTACTATGATAGAAAAACATTTGGTTTATATGCAAACGTCCAAGAAGTCAAGAAAACATTATAAATGATCATAAGAGTCAGGTCAAGGACCTCAGACAAGCTGTCTACTTCTGATGTCGCCTTCTTCTCGTCCTGGTGTGCATGTAGTTTCTCCTTGGTTTGAGCATTGTTTTAAGGTGACTTTGAAATCAGCCATCCTCTCTATAGGCCAGTCCAATGCAAGGAAATTAATCTGTGAGCAGAAATTAATCCAAGAGTCAATCCCTTTCAGTTTCACTGTGCATGAGTTAGGAATATCTGATAAGAGTCCTGCTGTCCAGGTTGGAGACAGTTCTTTAAACTCTGTCTTTTCCAGTATGTATAATCTGCTAGTTGCAGGATGTGGGGCACTGGATCTTCATCCAAAGAAAGATGACCAAAATAAGCTTCAGAAACAAACTTAGAATGTCCTTTCATAACTTAATTAAAGTTGATATTAATATAACACGACAGCAAGGAATTAACAAGAGGTGAGTCTTAGCAAATACAGACCTCCATTAACAAAACTGGAATTTAATATTTAATGAAACATAATCTTTTTCTCTCTAAAATTGCTCTCATTTTTACTAAGTATAACCAAATTCAGACTAGTTTGTTGGCAAAATTAGTCTGGTCTCAATAAACTTGACCTGATAACTTATATTCCTATAATTGATCATATAGACTTTTCTGCTTGCTAAAACTTTTATAAGGTTTCTCAGACTGAACCTTTGGAACAATCTCTCAGGGCTAAGAAATCCATACCAAGGGCCTGTCACAGATTTTGCTTAACAGGTCTAAGTAAATGCCTCCCTTTTCAATGTACCCCAAATGCCTTGAGATTTCTGTACCTGGTAGTGAAGTACCCTTTCTAATTTATCCAAGAAAGCCGCTAAGAACCTAAGAATTTCTGATTTCTCGAAGGATCATATAGAGAGAAAACGTAAATGTTTCAATTCAACTTACCAAGTTTACCAAATTACTGTTGTCATTATTAGTTTGAGGAGAAGATTTCCTTATATTGGAACAATACAGATTTAAACCAATACTCTTCACATAGAAACCATAAAAATTATCATCATATTCACCAGTTTACTCAGTCTTTCTGTTAACAGTGATATGAAGCCATCAGGTTTTCCACTAGATTCTTTAATGTTAGAGTGAAACTGTAAGCATCTATAATGACAGAAGACTTAAGAAGGCACATTTAAAATCTGATCACAATGCAAGTGACCAAGTAGCTTGGTTACTGCTGTGACATACAACGCTTGCAGATAATAACTCCAGAATTACGACTGATTTTACCAAGACATATCAGATTTTTAGGAATTTCACATAGTACCTAGAATATCTATTATTAATTAACTATCTATATTAATTAAATTTACCATACAATATAACCTAAGATTTATTACATATTTGACAATATTTCACATCTAATGTAACATACCAAATTAAAATAATTAATTTAATATCTCTCTTTGGGATACTTTGGGGTCCTTTTGAAGCATCCCAAAGTTAGCTACAGGTCAAAAGGACTTCATTAGATTTTGACTTTGGAAGTATTGTCAAAAATATCAAACGCATTTAGAACACTCAGATAGGATTATAGGTCACTGTTAAACAATACTTACTCACTTAGTCAAAGTAACAACAAAACAATTTCAAAGGCAGACATAGAACAGATCACTTAAAAGGTGAAGAGCTTAAATCAAAGGCAGGTCAACATCTTAAGAAAACTTGCCCTCTTAATAGAAATAAAAGTCAAACTCAAGTTTGTACCAGCTTACTTTTAAAATTCATTTACTGAATCAAATTTATTTTAAACTCAGTAAATCCTGACCATGCACAAAACTCTCTTCTCAGAGTCTACTTTGCCCAAAATATTTTATCACTTTCTGTATACATTATTTTTCTATTCAGAAACAGTCAGCTGTAAATCAGACCTACTTCCTTTTCCCTTCATAAAATGCAATTCCATTCCTCATGCCTTCTTCACTGAAAACACACATCCTACTTTCCTTAAGCAATAATGAACTGTCCTTTGTATTAGCATTCTATAGACTGGTGAACATAAATGCCAGCGGTAACTATCTTTAAAAATTTGCTTTCTTCCAGACAACATCTCAGGATGACACCAAACATATTTATTACTAACCCAAAATATCTCTAGTTTCTCTGTAAGAGGAAGCCAGTACTCAGTA
The DNA here is from genome assembly GCA_022376925.1 of Tragulus kanchil. Classification (NCBI taxonomy): domain Eukaryota; kingdom Metazoa; phylum Chordata; class Mammalia; order Artiodactyla; family Tragulidae; genus Tragulus; species Tragulus kanchil. Next base: position 15,213,613 of record JAIOJX010000030.1, on the reverse strand, counting down.
ACAAATGTTTCAGAACCTTATTTTATTTAGGAGTGTCCTAGCTATTCAATAAACTTCCATCACTTGACTTGACTTAGCACAACCCTAGAAATTCAAGTCACGAAAATCTGAACAGACTATTTTAGACTGACATTACTAAATCATCATTATTCTTAATAGAGTTTATCTAAAACTTCATATCTCATTTATGTCTTCTTTTCTTAAAATTTTCTTCACATTGAGTTACTTTCCTTGCTGATAAATTTTCAAAAGATATAACAAAATTTTATTTAACTTATATTAAACCTAGACACAATGAAAACATTGTATTTAATGTGGATGGCTCTTAAGACATGTCTATGTTAATTAGATCAACAAACTTAAATATTAACACCAAGTACTTAATTCTGATAGGTCCCAGTTCACATGAACCTGAAATCCATTTAGCTTTATTTCTCTGGTACTTAGAACTGTTTGATTTATAAGTGCTTACTTTTCATTAGGCCAATTAAATAGCCCTTATTTACAAATTAACTTCAGCAGTATTATCCAAAGACACATGCTAAGACATACACTCACTTAGTCAAAGTAACAACAAAACAATTTCAAAGGCAGACATAGAACAGATCACTTAAAAGGTGAAGAGCTTAAATCAAAGGCAGGTCAACATCTTAAGAAAACTTGCCCTCTTAATAGAAATAAAAGTCAAACTCAAGTTTGTACCAGCTTACTTTTAAAATTCATTTACTGAATCAAATTTATTTTAAACTCAGTAAATCCTGACCATGCACAAAACTCTCTTCTCAGAGTCTACTTTGCCCAAAATATTTTATCACTTTCTGTATACATTATTTTTCTATTCAGAAACAGTCAGCTGTAAATCAGACCTACTTCCTTTTCCCTTCATAAAATGCAATTCCATTCCTCATGCCTTCTTCACTGAAAACACACATCCTACTTTCCTTAAGCAATAATGAACTGTCCTTTGTATTAGCATTCTATAGACTGGTGAACATAAATGCCAGCGGTAACTATCTTTAAAAATTTGCTTTCTTCCAGACAACATCTCAGGATGACACCAAACATATTTATTACTAACCCAAAATATCTCTAGTTTCTCTGTAAGAGGAAGCCAGTACTCAGTAACAAATGTTTCAGAACCTTATTTTATTTAGGAGTGTCCTAGCTATTCAATAAACTTCCATCACTTGACTTGACTTAGCACAACCCTAGAAATTCAAGTCACGAAAATCTGAACAGACTATTTTAGACTGACATTACTAAATCATCATTATTCTTAATAGAGTTTATCTAAAACTTCATATCTCATTTATGTCTTCTTTTCTTAAAATTTTCTTCACATTGAGTTACTTTCCTTGCTGATAAATTTTCAAAAGATATAACAAAATTTTATTTAACTTATATTAAACCTAGACACAATGAAAACATTGTATTTAATGTGGATGGCTCTTAAGACATGTCTATGTTAATTAGATCAACAAACTTAAATATTAACACCAAGTACTTAATTCTGATAGGTCCCAGTTCACATGAACCTGAAATCCATTTAGCTTTATTTCTCTGGTACTTAGAACTGTTTGATTTATAAGTGCTTACTTTTCATTAGGCCAATTAAATAGCCCTTATTTACAAATTAACTTCAGCAGTATTATCCAAAGACACATGCTAAGACATACACGCATCCAGATCAATACAACAGAAGATCTAGCTTCATTTTCTAAACTAAGTCATGACTCATATATCATAATATAAAAAACTCACAAGTTTATAAATGACAGTTGGAATAAGAAAAATATTTAAGGGCTTCATTCCCTGCTTTCCTCCGCAACCCCTCAGTTTCAGGAACTAGAGACGGTCTAGGTCAGTGTTCCGAGAGCCCTGGTCTCGAGGTACAGGCAGCAAAAATCAAGATCTCCTATTAGGACTTGTGCCTCAGGGACACTATCTTGAAAAAAAAAAAAAATTAACACGCTAGCTTTTTCTGACTGCACATGAAAAACACAACTGGTTTTGTAATTTCAAAAAAGTTTATCTTAAAACAATTTTCACTGGAGTCCAAAGACTATTATGGCCACGCTATTACAAGTTATTTCTTTTCTATAGTCATAGTTTCATAGCGAAAATTTAAACCAGAAATACTCAAGGGATCAGATAGGGTGTTTTACACTTGTCAAAACAGAAAACAACACTGTCAATCATGGGTATCATAGACACCGGGTCTTTTTTTTTTTGGCCACTTCTATTGATCTTTCATTTATTCATCTTTGTTTTTTGGCCTGTGTGGGTCTCCCATCACAGTGGCCTCTCTCCTGTTGCAGAGCACCAGCTCTGGGCACATGCACTTGAGAGCTCCAGCTTGGTAGTTGGACACATCCGTCCAGCCACTCCACGGCACGTGGGACCTTCCCAGGCCAGGGATCGAACCGGCGACCCCTGCACTGCAAGGCAGTGTCCTTACCCACTGGACCACCAGGGAAGCCCCATAGACACAGGGTCTTGATCAGACAACAAATGAAGACAACTTTGAAAAGAAAGGCAAATAGTAAATAGTAAGCATTTAAGCGTTTCCAGAATCCACAAATACTGATCAACATCCACTCTACACCTAGACTTTTCACATTTAACATTCAGCAGCTTGTTTATACTCAGCCTAGTTCCAGCCACCCTAATGTCAAAAGATATTTTGAAAGCCACAGTATAGGTGTCTGTGAAATCAGAGCAACAGCAATCACTTCTGGGGACACAGATGTAGGTAACAAACAACTTTCCCCAAAAAATGTTTGAGTGAACAATTTTTATTAAAACCCTCAAAGAGGGCTTCCCCTGGTGGTCCAGTGGGTAAGGACATCGCCTTGCAGTGCAAGGGGCGCCGCTTCAATCCCTGGCCTGGGAAGATCCCACGTGCCGCAGAGCGGCTGGACTGATGTGTCCAATTACCGAGCCAGAGCTCTGGGGCGCATGCGCCCAGAGCTGGTGCTCTGCGACGACAGAGGTCACTGCGATGGGAGGCCCACGGGAGCCAAAGAACAAAGACGGATGAAAAATAGAGAAATGAAAGCCCAATAGAAGTGGCCCGCCCGTCCCCCTCCCTCCCCAAAAGGATAAATAAATTAAATAAATGTAAAAAAAAAAAAATTAAAAAAAAAAAAACCCTCAAAGATTAAAGAGGACCAAATAATAAGTTTGGGCACCATAACAGAAAATATCACCTAGCAGCAATGAAAAAACCCAAACGCAACAAAATTCAGCTTCTCATTAATTGCTCCAAGTGAATGTGAACAAACTAACCATTTGATTATAACCTTTCTTTAATCATATGAAAAAGATGGGAATTCACATGGCATAACAAAAGATACGCAAAACTTAATGAAACACAATTCTCTTAAATTTCTCAAACTTATTTTTAGAGGATTCAGAATGCACTTGAAATGATTAAATGACTTCAACTGATTTTCTTTTTTATTGCAAACTGTTTTAACATCAGCATAACCCCCATACATGGTATTCAAAAAAGAACACAGCCTTTGAATTAGAAAGATCACTTAAGTTAAAAAACAAGTACTGAACTCAGGAAAAGGCTGAGGCTTCTTCTGAAAGGAATCTCCAAATATCAAGAGAGAGCACCCTGAAATGTCACCAACGGGACCTAGCACGGGTCTTGATCAGACAACAAATGAAGACAACTTTGAAAAGAAAGGCAAATAGTAAATAGTAAGCATTTAAGCGTTTCCAGAATCCACAAATACTGATCAACATCCACTCTACACCTAGACTTTTCACATTTAACATTCAGCAGCTTGTTTATACTCAGCCTAGTTCCAGCCACCCTAATGTCAAAAGATATTTTGAAAGCCACAGTATAGGTGTCTGTGAAATCAGAGCAACAGCAATCACTTCTGGGGACACAGATGTAGGTAACAAACAACTTTCCCCAAAAAATGTTTGAGTGAACAATTTTTATTAAAACCCTCAAAGAGGGCTTCCCCTGGTGGTCCAGTGGGTAAGGACATCGCCTTGCAGTGCAAGGGGCGCCGCTTCAATCCCTGGCCTGGGAAGATCCCACGTGCCGCAGAGCGGCTGGACTGATGTGTCCAATTACCGAGCCAGAGCTCTGGGGCGCATGCGCCCAGAGCTGGTGCTCTGCGACGACAGAGGTCACTGCGATGGGAGGCCCACGGGAGCCAAAGAACAAAGACGGATGAAAAATAGAGAAATGAAAGCCCAATAGAAGTGGCCCGCCCGTCCCCCTCCCTCCCCCCCCCCAAAAGGATAAATAAATTAAATAAATGTAAAAAAAAAAAAATTAAAAAAAAAAAAACCCTCAAAGATTAAAGAGGACCAAATAATAAGTTTGGGCACCATAACAGAAAATATCACCTAGCAGCAATGAAAAAACCCAAACGCAACAAAATTCAGCTTCTCATTAATTGCTCCAAGTGAATGTGAACAAACTAACCATTTGATTATAACCTTTCTTTAATCATATGAAAAAGATGGGAATTCACATGGCATAACAAAAGATACGCAAAACTTAATGAAACACAATTCTCTTAAATTTCTCAAACTTATTTTTAGAGGATTCAGAATGCACTTGAAATGATTAAATGACTTCAACTGATTTTCTTTTTTATTGCAAACTGTTTTAACATCAGCATAACCCCCATACATGGTATTCAAAAAAGAACACAGCCTTTGAATTAGAAAGATCACTTAAGTTAAAAAACAAGTACTGAACTCAGGAAAAGGCTGAGGCTTCTTCTGAAAGGAATCTCCAAATATCAAGAGAGAGAGAAAGAATACTAACGTTGGCTATGTTTCCCCCCTATTGTTAAATACAAAGACTATATAATGCCTTTCAAGATAAAACACCCACATAGATTAACTGGACACAATCATGGCTTCCCCTGTGACCTCAATGGAAAAGAATCCACCTGCCAATGCAGGAGACATGGATTCAATCCCTGATCCAGGAAGATCCCACATACCATGGAGCAACTAAGCCTATACAACACAACTACTGAGCCTGTGCTTTAGAGCTCAGGATGCACAGCTGCTGAGCCCATGCACCACAGTTCAAACCCACAGCCCTATAGCCCATGGTCAACAACAAGAGAGGCTGCTGCAGTGAGAAGCCCTCACACCACAACTAGAGTAGCCCCCGATCGCCCCAACTAGAGAAAGGCCTCCCCGACAGCAACAAAGACACAGCATAGCCAAATATAAATAAAATTAGTTCAAAAAAATAATTTTTTTAGGTTTTATTTTTTTAATTTTGGCCTCTTTTTATTGACTTTTTTTCTTTATTTATTTTTCATCCATCTTTATTCTTCGGCCTCTGTGGGCTTCCCATTGCAGTGGCCTTCCCTGTTGCAGAGCACTGGCTCTGCAGTGAGAGAAGCCACTGTGATGGGAGGCCCATACAGGCCAAAGAATAAAGATGGATGAAAGTAAATATAAATAAAAGAGGCATGATGGGGAAAAGACAAAAAAGAAAAATCCTCTCTCTAAAAAAAAAACTCAGAGTTGCTAATAAAGTACTAAGAAAAAGAGAACCTCAGAGAGGGGGCTCAGAGGAACCTTTCTACAAGGTCTTCTCTGACCTGCCCTACCTATGTAATCCTAGGGATGTAGACCGGGGCTGTGGGGTCTATACCCAAATGCTAATTTTCCTTATAGTTAACAGACACGTTATAAGATGTCATCACTTAGAATGAAATAATGCCATCTGCAGCAACATGGATGGACCTAGATATTGTTATACTGAGTGAAGTTAAGTCAGAGAAGGAGAAATGGTGTATGACATCTTTCTATGTGGAATCTAAAAAGAAATGATGCAAAAGGACGAAGTTACATGAACGTGGGGAGGTCAAGGGAGGTGGAAGGGAAGGGATCGTTAGGGAGTTGGGGGTGGACACATACACACTGCTACAGTTAAAATGGATCAACAAGAAAGTAAAATTTTAAAAAATTTAAAAGAAAAAGACCCTATGGTCCAAGAATGCAGGAACTAAGCATGTCCTAATGCATCTTCAGCACCTAGGACAGTACTAGATGCTCTGGGTATTCACTCAATAAATGTCTGTTAATGAATAACAACAACAACAAAAGGGATCAACAAGGACCTATTGTATAGCGCAGGGAACTCCACCCCATGTGATGTGGCAGCCTGGATGGGAGGGGCTTTGGGGAGAATGGATACATGGATACGTAGGGCTGAGTCTCTTCACTGTTCACCTGAAACCATTACAACATTGTTAATTGGCTATACCCCAATACAAAATGTTTTTGATGTTAAAAAATTAAATTTAAAAAAATGTCATGGTTCACTGTTAAAAAGGTAAATACGTACAATTTTCCTTAAAGAAAATCTTTCTTTTGTGATATAACATTAATATTTTGATAAGATTTATCAAAAATTTTGATAGTTTTTTCCTTCAGGAATTACTGATAACTATACTGGGACTGCCAAAGCACTGTGAAGTAGCTACACTTTATCTACAAACACTGCATTGTTTTCTCTTGAGGACAGGAGTGGTACATTTTAAAAAAACATTGTCTAAAAAAAATCATATAAAGGAAAGACTCAAAGAAATATGCTACCGAATTTTTGAACTGAAGTGAGCAAAGACCACAATAAATGAGACTATTTCAAAAAAATGAGACCCTCTAGGTTTTGCTCAGAGGAACTACATGACCTGCCCTACCTATGTAATCCTAGGGATGTAGACCGGGGCTGTGGGGTCTATACCCAAATGCTAATTTTCCTTATAGTTAACAGACACGTTATAAGATGTCATCACTTAGAATGAAATAATGCCATCTGCAGCAACATGGATGGACCTAGATATTGTTATACTGAGTGAAGTTAAGTCAGAGAAGGAGAAATGGTGTATGACATCTTTCTATGTGGAATCTAAAAAGAAATGATGCAAAAGGACGAAGTTACATGAACGTGGGGAGGTCAAGGGAGGTGGAAGGGAAGGGATCGTTAGGGAGTTGGGGGTGGACACATACACACTGCTACAGTTAAAATGGATCAACAAGAAAGTAAAATTTTAAAAAATTTAAAAAAAAAAAAAAGACCCTATGGTCCAAGAATGCAGGAACTAAGCATGTCCTAATGCATCTTCAGCACCTAGGACAGTACTAGATGCTCTGGGTATTCACTCAATAAATGTCTGTTAATGAATAACAACAACAACAAAAGGGATCAACAAGGACCTATTGTATAGCGCAGGGAACTCCACCCCATGTGATGTGGCAGCCTGGATGGGAGGGGCTTTGGGGAGAATGGATACATGGATACGTAGGGCTGAGTCTCTTCACTGTTCACCTGAAACCATTACAACATTGTTAATTGGCTATACCCCAATACAAAATGTTTTTGATGTTAAAAAATTAAATTTAAAAAATGTCATGGTTCACTGTTAAAAGGTAAATACGTATAATTTTCCTTAAAGAAAATCTTTCTTTTGTGATATAACATTAATATTTTGATAAGATTTATCAAAAATTTTGATAGTTTTTTCCTTCAGGAATTACTGATAACTATACTGGGACTGCCAAAGCACTGTGAAGTAGCTACACTTTATCTACAAACACTGCATTGTTTTCTCTTGAGGACAGGAGTGGTACATTTTAAAAAAACATTGTCTAAAAAAAATCATATAAAGGAAAGACTCAAAGAAATATGCTACCGAATTTTTGAACTGAAGTGAGCAAAGACCACAATAAATGAGACTATTTCTAAACAGTAAGCATAAGTGGAGTAACACAAAACCTCTAGGTATTTAAATCTACCATATGGCTATTTTCATCTTTAATATATCTTTCTACATAGCTTTCTCCTTTTGGAAGAGTAATTTAAGTACATTAGTCAGAGAGACAATAGTCTCTTCTGGGGTCACAGACTATAGATAACAATCTTCCCCCCAAAATGTCTTTAAATAATAAAATGCAAGCACAGAGCGCAAGGCTAATAGCATCAAACATCCAGACAGATGGGGGAGAACGAGGCTCCAGGGAGAGAGTGAAGGGATCTTTAAACAGGGCAGTAATGGCGAAAGCACAGGGCTGCTTGCATCTTACTGATTCATGCTCCCAGAAAAAGGCAATGAAGCAGCTCTTGGTTAGAATCAAGATATCAGGGTCCTGAGCTCACTGGTAACTCACTTCATCTTCATGGAACATTTCTTACCCCCAGTCACAGAATGAGGTTGGTTCTACTCCTCCCACCACAAATCTGGCACCAAAATAACCTCCCTGCTTCCTCTGTCACAACCCAAAGCCTTAGAGCTAGCTCTAAGGAGCTAAACCCCAGAGCTAAACTGTTCCATAACTTCCTGGGCCATTTCTTAATGTGCAGATTCGTGTGATAACACGCCTAGCCCACACCCAAGGCATGTCTTTAATTTCTTGCCTTCTTCCTTCCTTCCCTCCTCTCTCCATCCTTCCTTCCTACTCTCTTTCCTTCAACAAATCACTTATTAAGAGCCTCACACATGGCCAAGCACAATCTCCTCAATTTAGAAAAGAAGACTTTACAAATGTTCAGTTTTAAAGTAAGAGGTAGCTAGCGAAAAATATACGGAGACAGAATTCAGCTTCTGTTGGATAGTTCTGCCCACCTGCCTGAGGAAAAAGAAAAAAATCCAGTTTTTGTTGCGGTTTTTGTTTTCCATCGCCCATCCTGGGTCAGAATTTGGGGCATGAAGATAGTGTGCCTTCAAGGGTAGATAGATACATAAACAACATCCTGCTTCCAAAACCTGCCAAGTGCCTGGGGCAAAGTTTTAAAAGCTCAGGACTGGGACCTCCCTGGTGGTCCAGTGGTTGAGAATCTACCTTGCAGTGCAGAGGACACAAGTTCAATCCCTGGCCGGGGAAACAACATCCCATATGCCACTAGGCAACGAAGCCCACGAGAGCCACAGCTAGAGAGTTCACGCACCGCAAGGAGAGATCCTGCGTGATGCAAAGATGAAGATTCTGAGTGCTGCAACTAAGTACAAGGCACTTCCCTGGTGGTCCAGTGGCCAAGACTCCACACTCCCAATGCAGGAGACCTGGGTTCAATCCCTGGTCAGGGACTAAACCCCACATGCCGCAAATAAGACTCGGCCCAGCGCCAGAAATAAACAAATAATAAAATTTTTTAAAAGAGGAAAGAAAAAAAGTCCATTCCTATGTAAAACCCAGAGAAAGGTGGATTCTACTTCACCACTCTTGAGCGCGTCTCTCCTCTCTAGACATGGAGCTCAGGTGAAAGCTGGGCCCACATCTCCCGCTTTGTATTTCCCCAGACCCTACGCTGACACAGAAGGGCCACAACGTTTGTCTCTCTTACTGCCTCGTCCTCCTTACCTGCTGCCCACTCTCTTGACCACTCCAGTCCATTCAAACAGACACACCCTGAGTCGTGCTGATGCACCGGAGAAACAAATACAATGGTGTAAAGCAATTATCCTTCAATTTAAAATAATGACATTAAAAAAAACCAGACACCAACACCTCATTTCCTGCACAAAACATGCCACTCCTTTTGGTTCTCCATCGTCTCCAAAACAACAAAAACCAAACCATCTCACGCCACATCATTCTCTCTCTCTCAGAAACAACTGTTAAAGAGAATATACTGGTCATTTCTGCCGCATCGTTCCCTCAATTTAGAAAAGAAGACTTTACAAATGTTCAGTTTTAAAGTAAGAGGTAGCTAGCGAAAAATATACGGAGACAGAATTCAGCTTCTGTTGGATAGTTCTGCCCACCTGCCTGAGGAAAAAGAAAAAAATCCAGTTTTTGTTGCGGTTTTTGTTTTCCATCGCCCATCCTGGGTCAGAATTTGGGGCATGAAGATAGTGTGCCTTCAAGGGTAGATAGATACATAAACAACATCCTGCTTCCAAAACCTGCCAAGTGCCTGGGGCAAAGTTTTAAAAGCTCAGGACTGGGACCTCCCTGGTGGTCCAGTGGTTGAGAATCTACCTTGCAGTGCAGAGGACACAAGTTCAATCCCTGGCCGGGGAAACAACATCCCATATGCCACTAGGCAACGAAGCCCACGAGAGCCACAGCTAGAGAGTTCACGCACCGCAAGGAGAGATCCTGCGTGATGCAAAGATGAAGATTCTGAGTGCTGCAACTAAGTACAAGGCACTTCCCTGGTGGTCCAGTGGCCAAGACTCCACACTCCCAATGCAGGAGACCTGGGTTCAATCCCTGGTCAGGGACTAAACCCCACATGCCGCAAATAAGACTCGGCCCAGCGCCAGAAATAAACAAATAATAAAATTTTTTAAAAGAGGAAAGAAAAAAAGTCCATTCCTATGTAAAACCCAGAGAAAGGTGGATTCTACTTCACCACTCTTGAGCGCGTCTCTCCTCTCTAGACATGGAGCTCAGGTGAAAGCTGGGCCCACATCTCCCGCTTTGTATTTCCCCAGACCCTACGCTGACACAGAAGGGCCACAACGTTTGTCTCTCTTACTGCCTCGTCCTCCTTACCTGCTGCCCACTCTCTTGACCACTCCAGTCCATTCAAACAGACACACCCTGAGTCGTGCTGATGCACCGGAGAAACAAATACAATGGTGTAAAGCAATTATCCTTCAATTTAAAATAATGACATTAAAAAAAACCAGACACCAACACCTCATTTCCTGCACAAAACATGCCACTCCTTTTGGTTCTCCATCGTCTCCAAAACAACAAAAACCAAACCATCTCACGCCACATCATTCTCTCTCTCTCAGAAACAACTGTTAAAGAGAATATACTGGTCATTTTGGACTGCTTCGCATAGTCATTGTAATCGCATATAAACCTATTCCATAAAATTCAAAGAACAAGGATGATGTGCACTCACGGTTTTTAGTCTCTGCCTGTGGCCTGGTCCACTGTGCTCCAGGATGCAGGAAGCGGGCTCGTGCAGCCACGAGGGGAGAAACCTGGGTTTCCCTCTCTCCTCGGTGTCCTCAGGAAGCCCCCAAACTTTCCTGGCGGTGGTTTCCGGGTTTGGGCAGGCCATCCTTGACACACGGGGAAGCGTGCTGGCTGGGCTCGGAGCTGCAGAGGTGTGAGCTGCGCCCTTCCTGCAGGGCCATATGCCCAGCTTTTCCTGCCAGCACGGGCTGGAAAGACTGTCTACTTCTTCTTCCCCATGTAGCTATCAGTAGGCATCATGAGTCTAGGTCTTTCCAGCCTTTTCCCTCTCTCTTCTCTTCTCCCGTCCTCTGCCTCCTTCCCCAAATTTCTAGGTGAGAGAAAAACCGTCCGGCGTTCCTGGGAAAATAGGGGAACCCATGGGCTTCCTTAGGCGTCCCCACCTCCCAGACTCCTGGTGCAGACACCTCTGCACTCAGCCGCCTCTCACTTCTAGGCAGAAGGGTTCACAGGGTGAGTGGATAGAATTTTGAAATCCCGTATCTCTGAAAATCATCTCGTGCCAGGCTGATGCCATGAGCAGGATTCTGCAAGGGATCCTGGGAAGTGGCGGTCTCTCGCCCTACCGCTGCCTGTGGTTTTACAGTTTAAGCGGTCCTTTTCCAGCCTGGGCTTCCAAGGGGAGCCCGCGGCTTTCCCGACAAGTCAGGAATTCAAACAGCATAACCTTCAGTTTAAAAGTTTAGTCCTATTGTCATCGAAACCACGGTTCTCGCTCCAGCTAGGCCTGCGACCCAAGGACAGGGGAAGAGAGGCCTCAGGTCTCTAAGTCAGTCTCATTTTCCACCCACTCAGAGGCCCCTCACTCCTGGGAGGAGCCAGGAAACAAGGAAGTAGAGCCAGCTCCCGGTATCCCCGGTTTCGTTATCCGCAGATTCAAGCAACTTCAGGTGGGAATATTCGAGGGGAAAAAATTTCCAGGAAGTTCCAAAAGCCCAAACGTGCATTTGCTGGGCTTCCAGGAACTATTTACAAAGTCTTCACATTGTATTACTACGCCGTTTCAGGCGAAAGACTTGGGAAGAATCTGCAGACAGCCTGGAGCAGGGTGGTGGGAGGCGGGCGGGAGGCGAGGGATCTCAAAGCCTCCGGAGACCAAGGGAGAACTATAGAAAGCTCGGGATTAGTCACTCCGTCCCATCCGCCTCTTTGCGACCCAATGGACTGTAGCCCGCCAGGCTCCTGTCCATGGAATTGTCCAGGCAAGAATTCTGGCGTGGATAGCCATTTCCTTCTCCAGGGGAATCTTCCTAACCCGGGGATCGAACCTAGGTCTCCCGCATTGCAGACGGATTCTTTACCGTGTGAGCCACCAGGGAAGCCCCTTATGGAAAGCATAGGGTGTTATTTAACTAGTGCTAGTGCATTGTGAGTACTCAGTGCCCAAATACCGACTGTCATTGGCAGAATAACGCCTTCCCCAACTTTCCTGGGAAAATAGGGGAACCCATGGGCTTCCTTAGGCGTCCCCACCTCCCAGACTCCTGGTGCAGACACCTCTGCACTCAGCCGCCTCTCACTTCTAGGCAGAAGGGTTCACAGGGTGAGTGGATAGAATTTTGAAATCCCGTATCTCTGAAAATCATCTCGTGCCAGGCTGATGCCATGAGCAGGATTCTGCAAGGGATCCTGGGAAGTGGCGGTCTCTCGCCCTACCGCTGCCTGTGGTTTTACAGTTTAAGCGGTCCTTTTCCAGCCTGGGCTTCCAAGGGGAGCCCGCGGCTTTCCCGACAAGTCAGGAATTCAAACAGCATAACCTTCAGTTTAAAAGTTTAGTCCTATTGTCATCGAAACCACGGTTCTCGCTCCAGCTAGGCCTGCGACCCAAGGACAGGGGAAGAGAGGCCTCAGGTCTCTAAGTCAGTCTCATTTTCCACCCACTCAGAGGCCCCTCACTCCTGGGAGGAGCCAGGAAACAAGGAAGTAGAGCCAGCTCCCGGTATCCCCGGTTTCGTTATCCGCAGATTCAAGCAACTTCAGGTGGGAATATTCGAGGGGAAAAAATTTCCAGGAAGTTCCAAAAGCCCAAACGTGCATTTGCTGGGCTTCCAGGAACTATTTACAAAGTCTTCACATTGTATTACTACGCCGTTTCAGGCGAAAGACTTGGGAAGAATCTGCAGACAGCCTGGAGCAGGGTGGTGGGAGGCGGGCGGGAGGCGTAGGATCTCAAAGCCTCCGGAGACCAAGGGAGAACTATAGAAAGCTCGGGATTAGTCACTCCGTCCCATCCGCCTCTTTGCGACCCAATGGACTGTAGCCCGCCAGGCTCCTGTCCATGGAATTGTCCAGGCAAGAATTCTGGCGTGGATAGCCATTTCCTTCTCCAGGGGAATCTTCCTAACCCGGGGATCGAACCTAGGTCTCCCGCATTGCAGACGGATTCTTTACCGTGTGAGCCACCAGGGAAGCCCCTTATGGAAAGCATAGGGTGTTATTTAACTAGTGCTAGTGCATTGTGAGTACTCAGTGCCCAAATACCGACTGTCATTGGCAGAATAACGCCTTCCCCAACTTTGGCCCCTTCTAACCTGCAAAACCTGTGAGTCCATTACCTCCTACTGAAAAAAAGGACTTTGTAGATGTGATAAAATTTAGCATCTTCATATGCGAAGGATTGGCCTGGATTATGCAGAAGGGCTTTATTACTGGGAGGCAGGAGGGTCAGAATCAGAGGAGATGTGGGATGATGGAAGCAGAGGTGCCTGGGAGCTGGGGGCCAAGGAGGGAGGGCAGCCTTCAAAAGCTGGAACGTTCAAGGACAGAAATTCTGCTCTTGAGCTCCCCAAAGGAATACAAACCTGCTAACACCCTGACCTTAGCTCAGTGAGATGATCTCCAAAACTATGATATCATGAATGTGTGCTGTTTTAAAGAACAAATTTCTGGTAATCTATCGCAGCAACAATAAGAAACTAATGCACTTCCACAGTGGGATTTGTGGCAGGTACTATATGGATAAGCCACTCAGGGTGGCTGTCCTCTTGCTCCCTGTACGTCCAACTGGGGCCTGCTTCTACACCCAATCACAGGACTGAGCTTCCTACCTACTTACCCCAGGCCTCGGCTAGTGACGGTGCATATCAAAGGGCGGTAAAGCCTGTGGCCCTTGGCTGGTTTCCCTGGTAACCACTGAGTCGATCTGACATCTATTCTCCAGTAAGGAGCCATCTCTCCCGCTCCACCACCATCCCTCCAACGCCCTACTCCTTCCACCACCCCCTCCACCTTGTCCTGTCCAAAGTCCACTACACACGGTAGGGTGTGGCTCCAGGACCTTGCTTCAGACAGGTGAGATCTCCCATCCATGAAACCACGGTTGTCTCTGGCTACCTCTGGGCTCTTCTGTGTTGAAGCCGGCAGAGTACAGACCCGGTAGGTCTGCAGGGTGCAGCCCAACATGTACCTTTCCTGAAAGCAGTGTTTCTCGGCCAGGGGCAATTTTTGCCTCCCATCTCCTGGGGTATTTAATATCTGGAGACATTTTAAATTATCATAACTGGGAGGTGGGGTTGCAGTGCTTTCTAGTGGGTAGAGGCCAGAGATGCAGCTGACCATCCTATAATACACAGGACAGACTCCTACAACAGTAATTAGAGCCACAGCTGACTATCCTACAAAGCACACAAAAATTATTAGGTCTTAAGATGTCAGCAATGTTGAGGCTGAAAAGTCCTGATCTAAAGCAGGCAATGAACTTTTTGGCTATGTAGAAATCTCTCTCCTGTCCAACACACAGCCCCTGCAAGAGGGTCCTTTCAAAATAACTTGAGATTCAGTTCTGTTGCCTGTGCCTAAGGGCCAGGCATTACCCTTCTTGGTTCACCAAACATTCCCAATTCAGGCAGCCCTTACTGAAGGATTTTGTTTGTACACCGGAGGTGGGAGAATATATGACTCATGTCAAAACCAACTCCATCTTGGGCCCGGACAGTTCCTCCAGTCCTTACACTGACCCTACCTAGGACTGTCCAGTAAATCACTTCTCTGTCATCAAGGGCTTTGTTGTTCATAGGTATTTTTTAAGAATCATTTGGACCAAGTGGCCTCAATGCTCTGTTAATCCCCAAACAATGACCAAGAACTCTGACACGTTCTCAACTCCCAAAGACTAGTTTCCTGTTCATAAATCTTGGCTTAGGAATGTACATGCTGTTTCTTTCCAAGCATATATTCCCATACCCTTTTTTAAAATGATTTTATTTATATTTGGCTATGCTGGGTCATCGACATCTTCCAGTAAGGAGCCATCTCCCGCTCCACCACCATCCCTCCAACGCCCTACTCCTTCCACCACCCCCTCCACCTTGTCCTGTCCAAAGTCCACTACACACGGTAGGGTGTGGCTCCAGGACCTTGCTTCAGACAGGTGAGATCTCCCATCCATGAAACCACGGTTGTCTCTGGCTACCTCTGGGCTCTTCTGTGTTGAAGCCGGCAGAGTACAGACCCGGTAGGTCTGCAGGGTGCAGCCCAACATGTACCTTTCCTGAAAGCAGTGTTTCTCGGCCAGGGGCAATTTTTGCCTCCCATCTCCTGGGGTATTTAATATCTGGAGACATTTTAAATTATCATAACTGGGAGGTGGGGTTGCAGTGCTTTCTAGTGGGTAGAGGCCAGAGATGCAGCTGACCATCCTATAATACACAGGACAGACTCCTACAACAGTAATTAGAGCCACAGCTGACTATCCTACAAAGCACACAAAAATTATTAGGTCTTAAGATGTCAGCAATGTTGAGGCTGAAAAGTCCTGATCTAAAGCAGGCAATGAACTTTTTGGCTATGTAGAAATCTCTCTCCTGTCCAACACACAGCCCCCCTGCAAGAGGGTCCTTTCAAAATAACTTGAGATTCAGTTCTGTTGCCTGTGCCTAAGGGCCAGGCATTACCCTTCTTGGTTCACCAAACATTCCCAATTCAGGCAGCCCTTACTGAAGGATTTTGTTTGTACACCGGAGGTGGGAGAATATATGACTCATGTCAAAACCAACTCCATCTTGGGCCCGGACAGTTCCTCCAGTCCTTACACTGACCCTACCTAGGACTGTCCAGTAAATCACTTCTCTGTCATCAAGGGCTTTGTTGTTCATAGGTATTTTTTAAGAATCATTTGGACCAAGTGGCCTCAATGCTCTGTTAATCCCCAAACAATGACCAAGAACTCTGACACGTTCTCAACTCCCAAAGACTAGTTTCCTGTTCATAAATCTTGGCTTAGGAATGTACATGCTGTTTCTTTCCAAGCATATATTCCCATACCCTTTTTTAAAATGATTTTATTTATATTTGGCTATGCTGGGTCTTTGAGGCTGCCCAAACTTTTCCCTCATTAGGGCGAGCGGGGATCACTCTCCAGTTGCAGTACGCGGGCTTCCCAGTCGCAATGGCTTCTCTTATTGCAGAGCATGGGCTCCAGGGCACTAGGGCTTCAGTAGTTGTGGCATGTGGGCTCTAGAGCACAGGCCCAATAGTTGTGGCACACAGGCTCTGCAGACTGTGGGATCGTCCCAGGTCAGAGGTCAAACCTGTGTCTCCTGCACTAGGAGGTGAGCTCTTGACCACTGAACCACCAGGGAAGCCCTCCCATGCCCATGTATGCATGAACTGTAAAATTGTCCCAATGGCCGATTTGTCGAGTGCAGTTTCAAATGCTTCTGGTTCCTTGTCTACCGATCTCACCCTGTAAGTCATCCTGTAATAAACTGATCCATTGATTATATGGAGCTGCTTGCCTCGTTTTTCAGTCTCAAGATACTTGTCAGTTCAGCAGGCACTTTTCGTTCCCTCCATCCTCCACAGAGATGAATTAAGTCTGTCTAGATTATATGAGCACTCCTCACCAATTGTATTCCACTGCAATGGTTTCAAAAACACTCAAGAGCCTCATTTAACACCCTGTTACACACCTTACTTAAGACAATTAAGGCATTGTTACAACTTAGGCATTTTCCTGTTAACTAAGTCTACAGGGAAGTGTTACGAGCAGGCGTTTCCATGAAATAATGATTTTCATTTCCTGAATATGTCTTTCATACACATCTGTAGGATTGGAATGGGTAGAGAGACACTTAACATTGTGTGTATAACAGAAAGGACATATGCAAACAAAGGAAGAGAGAATGAGGAACAGGGTAGTGCTGCCTTTAGTCATTCGTGAATCAACAAATATTCAAGCATAGCATTCCCATCCACACTTCCCTGACCAGTGTTTAAAGAACCCACCACCATGGTACTTCCCTGGTGGTTCAGTAGCTGCAACTTCACGCTCCCCATGCCGGGGGCCCGGGTTCCATCCCTGGTCTGGTCAGGGAACTAGATCCCACACGCAGCAACTAAAGATCCAACATGCCTCCACTAAGACCCTAGGCAACCAAATAAATAAACAGAAATAAAATTACCCACTACCACCCTTTGCCCACTTGTCATCCTTGCATCCTTTTTCTTTCCTTTCTTTAATTGAGATTTACCGCCATGCCATAAAATGTACTCTTTTCAGTGTGTAAGTCAGTGGATCTTAGTATAGTTACAAGATTTGTGCGACCATGACTGCTATCTTAATTCTGGAACATTTATCATCACCCCAGTGGGAAATCCTGTTTCTTTAGCAGTTATTCCCGATTTTCCCTCCCTTGCCCCTATCAGTCACCAATCTAGTTTCTGTCTCTGTGAGTTGGCCTATTTGAGGTTTTCTATATGAATAGAATCAGGCAATATCTGGCCTTTTGTGTCTGGCTTCTTTAACTTACTATAATGCTTTCAAAGTTTATCCCTGTATATGGGCCATGCTGTGCTTTGTGGCCCAGGAATGTCTGACTCTTAGCGACCTCAGGGACTGCCGCACACCTGTTCCTCTGTCCATGGGGATTCTCCAGGCAAGAATACTGGAGCAGGTTACCAGGCCCTCCTCCAGAGGATCTTCCCAACCCAAGGATCGAACCCAGGTCTCTTGCATTGCAGACGGATTCTTTACCATCTAAACCACCAGGAAGCACTTATCCCTATATACAGGGATATATCTGTATCTTCATTCCTTTCTGTGGCTGAAAATATTTTATTCAAAGGATATACCACCTTTTTAAAACTTCCTCAGACATTTGGGTCTTTTTCCCTTCTCAACAATCATGAAAATGCTGTTATGAACATTCATGTTCATATCCACATTGTGTGGACTTGTGTTTTCAGTTGTTTTATCCTACCTAGGAGCATCATTTCTGAATCATATGGTAACATTTTATTTAACTTTCTGAGGACCTGCTGAACTGTTTTCCAAAGCAGCTGCACCATTTTAAATTCACGCCAACAAAATATGAGGATTCCAATTTATTCACAACCCTGCCAACACTCGTGATTGTCTTGTATCTTTGTCATCCTAGTGGGTGTGAGAGAGTAGCCTCTTGTGGCTTTGATTTTCATGTCCCTATTGACTAATGGGGCTGTGTGCTTTTTTTACAAGTACGTATTGGTTATTTGTATATTTTCTTTAGAAAAAAATCTATCTTCCAATCTTTTGCTTGTTTTTTTGATTGAGCACTCTTTTCACTGCTGAGTTGTAAGAGTTCTTTGTATTTTCTAGATACTAGACTCTTACAGAGATGATTTGCAAATATCTCCTCCCTTGATGTGAGTTGTCTTTCCACTTTCTTAATGGTGCCCTTTGAAGCAACAAAGCTTTTAAATTTACCGCCATGCCATAAAATGTACTCTTTTCAGTGTGTAAGTCAGTGGATCTTAGTATAGTTACAAGATTTGTGCGACCATGACTGCTATCTTAATTCTGGAACATCCCCTGTTTCTTTAGCAGTTATTCCCGATTTTCCCTCCCTTGCCCCTATCAGTCACCAATCTAGTTTCTGTCTCTGTGAGTTGGCCTATTTGAGGTTTTCTATATGAATAGAATCAGGCAATATCTGGCCTTTTGTGTCTGGCTTCTTTAACTTACTATAATGCTTTCAAAGTTTATCCCTGTATATGGGCCATGCTGTGCTTTGTGGCCCAGGAATGTCTGACTCTTAGCGACCTCAGGGACTGCCGCACACCTGTTCCTCTGTCCATGGGGATTCTCCAGGCAAGAATACTGGAGCAGGTTACCAGGCCCTCCTCCAGAGGATCTTCCCAACCCAAGGATCGAACCCAGGTCTCTTGCATTGCAGACGGATTCTTTACCATCTAAACCACCAGGGAAGCACTTATCCCTATATACAGGGATATATCTGTATCTTCATTCCTTTCTGTGGCTGAAAATATTTTATTCAAAGGATATACCACCTTTTTAAAACTTCCTCAGACATTTGGGTCTTTTTCCCTTCTCAACAATCATGAAAATGCTGTTATGAACATTCATGTTCATATCCACATTTGTGTGGACTTGTGTTTTCAGTTGTTTTATCCTACCTAGGAGCATCATTTCTGAATCATATGGTAACATTTTATTTAACTTTCTGAGGACCTGCTGAACTGTTTTCCAAAGCAGCTGCACCATTTTAAATTCACGCCAACAAAATATGAGGATTCCAATTTATTCACAACCCTGCCAACACTCGTGATTGTCTTGTATCTTTGTCATCCTAGTGGGTGTGAGAGAGTAGCCTCTTGTGGCTTTGATTTTCATGTCCCTATTGACTAATGGGGCTGTGTGCTTTTTTTACAAGTACGTATTGGTTATTTGTATATTTTCTTTAGAAAAAAATCTATCTTCCAATCTTTTGCTTGTTTTTTTGATTGAGCACTCTTTTCACTGCTGAGTTGTAAGAGTTCTTTGTATTTTCTAGATACTAGACTCTTACAGAGATGATTTGCAAATATCTCCTCCCTTGATGTGAGTTGTCTTTCCACTTTCTTAATGGTGCCCTTTGAAGCACAAAGCTTTAAATGCTTACAATTCAATATTTGGAATTTTTTTTTCATTGCTTGTACTTTGCACATCATATCTAGGGAAAACTTTGTGTAATCCAAAGTAAAAAATGTACAAAAATGTACACTTACATGTTTTATTTAAGAGTTCAATCAATTTTAGCTCTTACATTTAAGTCTTTGACCCATTTTGAGTTACTTTTTGTACGTGATATGAGATAGAAGTCTAACTTCATTCTTTTGCAGGAGGGTATTCAGTTGTTTCATCATTTTTTTTTAAAGATTTATTTATTTATTTATTTATTTATTTATTTGGAGATGGGGTTGGGAGGGAGGGGAGCAGGCGGGCCACTTATATTGGTTTTTCATTTATCTATTTTCATCCATCTTTGTTCTTTGGCCCTTGTGGGCCTCCCATCACGGTGACCTCTGTTGTCACAGAGCGCTGGCTCTGGGCGCATGCGCTCCAGAGCTCTGGCTCGGCAATTGGACACATCGGTCCAGCTGCTCTGCGGCTCGTGGGATCTTCCCAGGCCAGGGATCGAACCGGTGCCCCTTGCACTGCAAGGCGGTGTCCTTACCCACTGGACCACCAGGGAAGCCCCCATCATTTTTTTAAAACCCCTTTCTCCCCACCATTGGACACTTTGGGCATCTTTGTTGAAAGCCAATGTTTTAATTTCTCTGTGGCACTTATGACAATCTGAAATTATATTATCTGCCTTTCTCAGTGTCCTCATGCCTCTCCCTTTATAGTTCCTCCCACTACCCCACACACACATCAGCTAAGTTTCACAAATACAGATTTGTCTCACTGTTTATATCTGATGCCTATGACATAGTCGGCAATTAATAAACATCTGTTGAATGAATAAAAAAGGAGGGAAAAATGGCCGTTGTATGTAGCTATACTTCCTAAGTGTAAGAAGTCGTTTAATTTGAGGCTAAAGAGCTTTGAGTGATGGGCCTAAATGAGGTTTCATTACCACTTCCTTAATTGGATAAGAACATAATTAGACAAGTTACTACCCATTGGAACAGAGAGAGCCTACAGAGAACTTCAGAAGAAGTCTAAAGGCAGGCATAAAGGGACTATCCAAGATGCATTACTGGATACTCAACAACACCCTCATCTCCTAAGGATGTCCACTCATCTTTGAATGGAGAACTCAGAGTACTACCCCAGCTGTTAGGTCAAGCACAGTGTGTACTGGTATTCCAATATTCTGATGTTTTGCATTCTCTAGAAACAGGCACTGTAGTCATCAAAAGCTAGTCTATTTAAAGAATGTGGTTTTTATTTGCAATATGTCTTTCAAAAATATTAACCAACATGTTAACCAAAAGATATGTTTTTAAGAGACAATGTAAGTTTTCTCATAAAATCTTTTGAAAGGGTTTCCCGGTGGTCCACTGGGTAAGGACACTGCCTTGCAGTGCAAGGGGCACTGGTTCAATCCCTGGCCTGGGAAGATCCCACGTGACCACTTATATTGGTTTTTCATTTATCTATTTTCATCCATCTTTGTTCTTTGGCCCTTGTGGGCCTCCCATCACGGTGACCTCTGTTGTCACAGACGCTGGCTCTGGGCGCATGCGCTCCAGAGCTCTGGCTCGGTAGTTGGACACATCGGTCCAGCTGCTCTGCGGCTCGTGGGATCTTCCCAGGCCAGGGATCGAACCGGTGCCCCTTGCACTGCAAGGCGGTGTCCTTACCCACTGGACCACCAGGGAAGCCCCCATCATTTTTTTAAAACCCCTTTCTCCCCACCATTGGACACTTTGGGCATCTTTGTTGAAAGCCAATGTTTTAATTTCTCTGTGGCACTTATGACAATCTGAAATTATATTATCTGCCTTTCTCAGTGTCCTCATGCCTCTCCCTTTATAGTTCCTCCCACTACCCCACACACACATCAGCTAAGTTTCACAAATACAGATTTGTCTCACTGTTTATATCTGATGCCTATGACATAGTCGGCAATTAATAAACATCTGTTGAATGAATAAAAAAGGAGGGAAAAATGGCCGTTGTATGTAGCTATACTTCCTAAGTGTAAGAAGTCGTTTAATTTGAGGCTAAAGAGCTTTGAGTGATGGGCCTAAATGAGGTTTCATTACCACTTCCTTAATTGGATAAGAACATAATTAGACAAGTTACTACCCATTGGAACAGAGAGAGCCTACAGAGAACTTCAGAAGAAGTCTAAAGGCAGGCATAAAGGGACTATCCAAGATGCATTACTGGATACTCAACAACACCCTCATCTCCTAAGGATGTCCACTCATCTTTGAATGGAGAACTCAGAGTACTACCCCAGCTGTTAGGTCAAGCACAGTGTGTACTGGTATTCCAATATTCTGATGTTTTGCATTCTCTAGAAACAGGCACTGTAGTCATCAAAAGCTAGTCTATTTAAAGAATGTGGTTTTTATTTGCAATATGTCTTTCAAAAATATTAACCAACATGTTAACCAAAAGATATGTTTTTAAGAGACAATGTAAGTTTTCTCATAAAATCTTTTTGAAAGGGGTTTCCCTGGTGGTCCACTGGGTAAGGACACTGCCTTGCAGTGCAAGGGGCACTGGTTCAATCCCTGGCCTGGGAAGATCCCACGTGCCGCGGAGCGACTGAACCAGTGTTTCCAACTACCGAGCCGGAGCTCTGGAGTGCACGTACCCAGAGCTGGTGCTCTGCAGTGAGAGAGGCCACTGCAATGGGAGGCCCACACGGGCCAAAGAACAAAGATGGATGAAAACAAATAAATCAAAAACCAATAGAAGTGGCCAAATAATAATAAAAAACCTTTCTGAAATATTTCTGACCATGAATAAAAATGTCTGGTGCTCTCCCTAAAAGTGAGTGGGTAAAACTCCTAGCTAACCACCTAAAATACCATAGAAAAGGTTTCTAAGACTTTCCTGAAGCTCCTTTTTAGAAAGAAAGAGCACGTCCTCCCACTAGTGGAAGAGTTAAGTAATTGCTTGATTTTCCAAGAAGAATTCATAGGCTCCATCTTATGGTGAAATATATTAGCTAAGCTTTGGAGCCACTACAAAATTCATTGTCCACACAAGACACAGGTTGAAGAAATCATTGAAAGCTGCAGGGTCTACAAAATCCAGGAACATAAAGGTGTAGTAAGAAAAATAAACCAACTGCCAGGAAAATAACCAAATTATGTCCCTGAACTATGACTCCAACTAAACCACATAATACATACATGTATGGTATTAACAGTTATATCTCAAAGCCAAAACTGAAAAAAAAAATAAGATAAAAACAGAAATATTTTATTTCTAATATTTTTTTCACAATTCATTGACTTTTATTCTATCCCCAGAAATCTGTCATTTTTCTTTGGCACCAATATGTCATTGTAAATCTTATTTCAAGTTTGATGTGGAATTCAGTAATCTTGACAAGAAGTGATGTTTAATACTGGAAGAGAGCTATCAAAACATAGGCTTTCAAAGACTTGCAAAATAATCTTTATCCTCCAAAAAAGGATGTCCACTCATCTTTGAATGGAGAACTCAGAGTACTACCCCAGCTGTTAGGTCAAGCACAGTGTGTACTGGTATTCCAATATTCTGATGTTTTGCATTCTCTAGAAACAGGCACTGTAGTCATCAAAAGCTAGTCTATTTAAAGAATGTGGTTTTTATTTGCAATATGTCTTTCAAAAATATTAACCAACATGTTAACCAAAAGATATGTTTTTAAGAGACAATGTAAGTTTTCTCATAAAATCTTTTTGAAAGGGGTTTCCCTGGTGGTCCACTGGGTAAGGACACTGCCTTGCAGTGCAAGGGGCACTGGTTCAATCCCTGGCCTGGGAAGATCCCACGTGCCGCGGAGCGACTGAACCAGTGTTTCCAACTACCGAGCCGGAGCTCTGGAGTGCACGTACCCAGAGCTGGTGCTCTGCAGTGAGAGAGGCCACTGCAATGGGAGGCCCACACGGGCCAAAGAACAAAGATGGATGAAAACAAATAAATCAAAAACCAATAGAAGTGGCCAAATAATAATAAAAAACCTTTCTGAAATATTTCTGACCATGAATAAAAATGTCTGGTGCTCTCCCTAAAAGTGAGTGGGTAAAACTCCTAGCTAACCACCTAAAATACCATAGAAAAGGTTTCTAAGACTTTCCTGAAGCTCCTTTTTAGAAAGAAAGAGCACGTCCTCCCACTAGTGGAAGAGTTAAGTAATTGCTTGATTTTCCAAGAAGAATTCATAGGCTCCATCTTATGGTGAAATATATTAGCTAAGCTTTGGAGCCACTACAAAATTCATTGTCCACACAAGACACAGGTTGAAGAAATCATTGAAAGCTGCAGGGTCTACAAAATCCAGGAACATAAAGGTGTAGTAAGAAAAATAAACCAACTGCCAGGAAAATAACCAAATTATGTCCCTGAACTATGACTCCAACTAAACCACATAATACATACATGTATGGTATTAACAGTTATATCTCAAAGCCAAAACTGAAAAAAAAAATAAGATAAAAACAGAAATATTTTATTTCTAATATTTTTTTCACAATTCATTGACTTTTATTCTATCCCCAGAAATCTGTCATTTTTTCTTTGGCACCAATATGTCATTGTAAATCTTATTTCAAGTTTGATGTGAACGCAGAATTCAGCCTTGACAGGTAATCTTGACAAGAAGTGATGTTTAATACTGGAAGAGAGCTATCAAAACATAGGCTTTCAAAGACTTGCAAAAATAATCTTTACCCCATTGCTAAGGTATTTGCAGGACTCTGACTTCCCAGTGTTACTGTACTAAATTTTCCATCCTGTAGGACACCGTGGATTATCCTCCATGTTATAGTTAAGAACTGACAAAGGAGCACAGAGCAATGGGAGATTCTCTTCAGAGCTGGAGATCAATAAGCCACATCGGAGGTCCATTGTCAGTGTGTCCATCACAGAATTCAGGCCATGAATTACAGTTCCAGCAACTAATTCCAGCACAGAAAAGAGAACTAGATAACTGTCTCCAGCTTTACAACTGCATTTCTGTGGCTGGCTTTGCAGGGAAATAGTCAAAGCATTTGTTAACCCAAAAAAGCCAGCCATGTGATAACAATCTTTGCTGCTCAACATAAGCAAAGGTTTGGGTTTTGTTTTTTTTCTTCCCCCCTCAGATGATAGGAGTTTGTTTCAACAGTTCACTGTTTCTCCTTAGCTTCAGCCATGACCTAGCCACTGAGTCTACTTGAATAAGGAGATTGCCATGCTTTGTGTCCAATGTGTCCAACAGGGCTTGATAGTCCAGAGCCCAGGAGGAGACCCAGCTTACAGGTGGTGAGCTCTGTGTCTCTGACATGCTCCATTTTTAGCTTCTAGCAGAGAGCAATTCCTGATGGATAATGCACATGAGTAGGTGTAATGACTGTGTCCTTACATAACTTGCAATGTGAAACTTACATTTAATGGCAAGTCCAATATTAGCATCATCTATCCCAGGAATGTCATCTACATTAATTGTTTGAAAGTTTCCTCTATTCAAAAAATGTCTTAATTGCTTCTCCATGTTGTGCCTGTCGGGCACACTGTCCAAAATATTTTCAATCATAAAATTCTCAAACCCACAGTGAATAAAATTTATTCCCCCAAAAAATATTTTTAAAAACAAAACTGAAAAAAATAAGATAAAACAGAAATATTTTATTTCTAATATTTTCACAATTCATTGACTTTTATTCTATCCCCAGAAATCTGTCATTTTTCTTTGGCACCAATATGTCATTGTAAATCTTATTTCAAGTTTGATGTGAACGCAGAATTCAGCCTTGACAGGTAATCTTGACAAGAAGTGATGTTTAATACTGGAAGAGAGCTATCAAAACATAGGCTTTCAAAGACTTGCAAAAATAATCTTTACCCCATTGCTAAGGTATTTGCAGGACTCTGACTTCCCAGTGTTACTGTACTAAATTTTCCATCCTGTAGGACACCGTGGATTATCCTCCATGTTATAGTTAAGAACTGACAAAGGAGCACAGAGCAATGGGAGATTCTCTTCAGAGCTGGAGATCAATAAGCCACATCGGGAGGTCCATTGTCAGTGTGTCCATCACAGAATTCAGGCCATGAATTACAGTTCCAGCAACTAATTCCAGCACAGAAAAGAGAACTAGATAACTGTCTCCAGCTTTACAACTGCATTTCTGTGGCTGGCTTTGCAGGGAAATAGTCAAAGCATTTGTTAACCCAAAAAAGCCAGCCATGTGATAACAATCTTTGCTGCTCAACATAAGCAAAGGTTTGGGTTTTGTTTTTTTTCTTCCCCCCTCAGATGATAGGAGTTTGTTTCAACAGTTCACTGTTTCTCCTTAGCTTCAGCCATGACCTAGCCACTGAGTCTACTTGAATAAGGAGATTGCCATGCTTTGTGTCCAATGTGTCCAACAGGGCTTGATAGTCCAGAGCCCAGGAGGAGACCCAGCTTACAGGTGGTGAGCTCTGTGTCTCTGACATGCTCCATTTTTAGCTTCTAGCAGAGAGCAATTCCTGATGGATAATGCACATGAGTAGGTGTAATGACTGTGTCCTTACATAACTTGCAATGTGAAACTTACATTTAATGGCAAGTCCAATATTAGCATCATCTATCCCAGGAATGTCATCTACATTAATTGTTTGAAAGTTTCCTCTATTCAAAAAATGTCTTAATTGCTTCTCCATGTTGTGCCTGTCGTGGGCACACTGTCCAAAATATTTTCAATCATAAAAATTCTCAAACCCACAGTGAATAAACAGAGCTAATTATTACATCTTAGTACTACTAAATATGTTCTCTCATCAGCTGCGATAGCAAATGTCACAATGTTTAAAACTTTTCACATAATTTATCTTTTCATTTCCCAGCCATATTTTCAGGACCTTAGTGAAGGTCGCTCAGTCGTGTTCAACTCTTTGTGGCCCCATGAACTGTAGCCTGCCAGGCTTCTTTGCCCATGGAATTCTCTAGGCAATACTGGAGTGGGTAGCCTTTCCCTTCTCCAGGGAATCTTCCCAACCCAGGGATAGAACCCAGGTTTCCAGCATTGCAGGAGGAATCTTTACCATCTGAGCCACCAGGGAAGGATCTGGAGCAATAGGATTTCTGGTTACACTTATATTTGCCTGTGCTTCTACCTTTTCAGCACACAATTTTCGCTACATTCAAAAGACACTCCTTTACAGCTTTCTGTCTGTGAAGAATTTATATCCCAAGCAGATTTTTCACTTAAATACATAATTGCTTATTTTATGAACAACCAGAACAAGCCTTGTTGACGTTTAAGTTCTCTTGGAAGCCAATAGGTTTTGATCACATCTCTTCCACATCCCTAGCCTTTATTCACACAGTGGTTTATTTCATAAGGCACCTACGCTGTTTTCTTTGACTATGGCTGTCAGAAATAAAAAAGCCACAACCTAAAAGTTACAGTTTATGTTTTATTTGGGGACATTAATGAAAGACCGACCTGGGCGGTAGCTTCTCGATAGTTCCAAGAAACTCTTCTGAAGAGGTAAGAGTCAGACTTTTTTTCGTCAGGAGGAGACCCAGCTTACAGGTGGTGAGCTCTGTGGCTCTGACATGCACCGATTTTAGCTTCTAGCAGAGAGCAATTCCTGATGGATAATGCACATGAGTAGGTGTAATGACTGTGTCCTTACATAACTTGCAATGTGAAACTTACATTTAATGGCAAGTCCAATATTAGCATCATCTATCCCAGGAATGTCATCTACATTAATTGTTTGAAAGTTTCCTCTATTCAAAAAATGTCTTAATTGCTTCTCCATGTTGTGCCTGTCGTGGGCACACTGTCCAAAATATTTTCAATCATAAAAATTCTCAAACCCACAGTGAATAAACAGAGCTAATTATTACATCTTAGTACTACTAAATATGTTCTCTCATCAGCTGCGATAGCAAATGTCACAATGTTTAAAACTTTTCACATAATTTATCTTTTCATTTCCCAGCCATATTTTCAGGACCTTAGTGAAGGTCGCTCAGTCGTGTTCAACTCTTTGTGGCCCCATGAACTGTAGCCTGCCAGGCTTCTTTGCCCATGGAATTCTCTAGGCAATACTGGAGTGGGTAGCCTTTCCCTTCTCCAGGGAATCTTCCCAACCCAGGGATAGAACCCAGGTTTCCAGCATTGCAGGAGGAATCTTTACCATCTGAGCCACCAGGGAAGGATCTGGAGCAATAGGATTTCTGGTTACACTTATATTTGCCTGTGCTTCTACCTTTTCAGCACACAATTTTCGCTACATTCAAAAGACACTCCTTTACAGCTTTCTGTCTGTGAAGAATTTATATCCCAAGCAGATTTTTCACTTAAATACATAATTGCTTATTTTATGAACAACCAGAACAAGCCTTGTTGACGTTTAAGTTCTCTTGGAAGCCAATAGGTTTTGATCACATCTCTTCCACATCCCTAGCCTTTATTCACACAGTGGTTTATTTCATAAGGCACCTACGCTGTTTTCTTTGACTATGGCTGTCAGAAATAAAAAAGCCACAACCTAAAAGTTACAGTTTATGTTTTATTTGGGGACATTAATGAAAGACCGACCTGGGCGGTAGCTTCTCGATAGTTCCAAGAAACTCTTCTGAAGAGGTAAGAGTCAGACTATGTAAGGGGTTTTGTTGAGGCAAAAAAATCTGTAGATGAACATCTTAATATTACTGCTAATCACACGTGCGCGCACAAAGTAGACATCACAGGTTAATGATGTTAGTGCTTTTTCTACGTAAAGGAAGACGCAAAAAGTCTGGGCTCATGGAAATTATTCCTTTGATATGCATCTTAACTACCTAGGGCCAACATCTTTTTTCTCCATCTGGAATTTCTCCCTAGGGCATGCCATCAGGGTAGATGTCATGGCTGATGGCCTGATGGTGGGCATAATTCGTTGTTTGCTGGAATGGCAGGCAACATTCTTGGTTTGCTGGAATGGCAAGCAACATTTTTTTGTCTGCATATCCTTTGCCAAATAAGCATATAGGAATTGTTTCATGTTTATGAAGAACATCTGATCCTCTAGGTCTATCTGCTTTTTTCTCCCTTTCTCCATAGACATGAGAAATATTCTTGCTTTTCTAACATTATGCAGTAGAAATGACTTTAATAAGCCCAAAACTCAGTTTTTAAGAATATTAAAATGTTCTATAATTCAGTCTTTTGATCTGATATCTATCTGATGAGAGAACTTGCCTTCTTAATCTTCTCTAGGAGGTCTCTCAGTCAGTTCACAAAAATGTTGAGAGGCTTGGTTTCCTGTTGCTCCAGAAATGACTCTAGAGCCCATACTGTAAGCCACACAGGAAAGCACCCCTTACCTGTTGCTGTTGTTGAGTTGCTAAGCCACGTTTGACTCTTTGTGACCCCATGGACTGTAACCCACCAAGTTCCTCTGTGCAAAGGATTTTCCAGGCAAGAATACTGGAGTGACAACAAAACTCTGTAACAGTAAAAAGTAAAATAAAAATTTAAAAAAAAAAAAAAAGAAACTTCAGTTTTCCAACAGTAAAATGAAAAAAAAAAAAAGAAGAAGAATACTGGAGTGGGTTGCCATTTCCTTCTCCAGGGTATCTTCCCAACCCAGGAATCAAAACTGTCTCTCCTGCATTGGCAGGCAGATTCTCTACCATGGAGCCACGTGGGAAGCCCACCCCTTACCTGCAGTGGTTTTCAACCTTCCCCTGCTCCTTGGGGAGCTTTGGAAATGCCAGTGCTTAGTAATTCTCCAGAATAATTGCTCAGAGTTTCTGAAGGTAGGACCTGGCTATGAATGTTGTTAAAGCCCTTCAGGTAATTCAGGCAATTCTGAGCTGTAGGCAGGGTTGAGAAGAACAGATTAAAGAAAGCGAAGAACAAAGACTATATAATCACCTTGAAAGTTTACCAAAAGGCAGAAGCACCAGTCCTGCTGTAACCAGCTAGGATCACAATAGCAACCCTCTACCTAGATCTATGCTATAAAACAGAGAGAGAGAATGGCTCCCTGCATCAAACACCAAACTCCCACTGGCTGTCTATTTTATATACGGTAATGTGTGCATTTCAATGCCAAGGCTGGTGCTCTGTGACAACCTCAAGGGATGGGTGGGAGGGAAGAGGGAGGGGATTCGTGCTGATGTATGGCAAAAACCATCACAATATTGTAAAGTAATCATCCTCTGACTAAATAACTAAAGTCTAAAAAAATTAGAGGAGGGGAGGGAGAAGAGAGAAAAATGTGAGTCACAGGCAGCCCTCTAGAGCTGCTGAGGAGTCCTCTTGAGAATGTGTTCATGGTCGTCAGGAGACAACCAGCACAGGAATGCCCGCTCCCAGAGGCACCGCGGTCAGATGGTGTAAGGAAGCAGCAGCCTCCTCAGGGGGCACACTCACCACAGCAGCCAGGAGAATAGAGGAGACCCCCAGTGTCCTCTCTCCCATGCCAGCACCCTGGAAAGAAGAGGAAGGAGAGACCGGTGTCCCAGAGCCTACCCTGTTCTGATCCAACCCAAGCAGTTGGGTCTCAGCTCAAACTGTGCTTGGGAAAAAGAGAAAAGATCAGGCTTAAACCCGGTTATAAGAGATGAAATTGGATCGAGGAACCAAAAAAGACTAGAAAAGATTCAACCTGCCTAAGATACCACTATGGACTGAAATCAAGCAGGACCCTATGGGGTCCTCCCCAGTACAAACACCTTTCCATGTTCCCTGTTTCTTGTTTGTAGAAAAAGCTTTTAGACTCCTAGACCTTCTTCTGAATTCCAAAGAGCGGATAAAAGCAGTTACAATTAGGGGAGTGATGGAATGCAAAAACGAAGGAAAAGAAAGCCCCAGAAAGGCAACTAAACCTCTTGTCTTGATTTATCACCCCACACAGCGGAGGTTACATCCTGTGGCTTCAACCAGCTGCCCCAAGCGGACTTAATATTGATGTAATTCAGGCAATTCTGAGCTGTAGGCAGGGTTGAGAAGAACAGATTAAAGAAAGCGAAGAACAAAGACTATATAATCACCTTGAAAGTTTACCAAAAGGCAGAAGCACCAGTCCTGCTGTAACCAGCTAGGATCACAATAGCAACCCTCTACCTAGATCTATGCTATAAAACAGAGAGAGAGAATGGCTCCCTGCATCAAACACCAAACTCCCACTGGCTGTCTATT
The DNA here is from genome assembly GCA_022376925.1 of Tragulus kanchil. Classification (NCBI taxonomy): domain Eukaryota; kingdom Metazoa; phylum Chordata; class Mammalia; order Artiodactyla; family Tragulidae; genus Tragulus; species Tragulus kanchil. The sequence goes on along the minus strand of JAIOJX010000030.1, from coordinate 15,182,632 downwards.
TTATATACGGTAATGTGTGCATTTCAATGCCAAGGCTGGTGCTCTGTGACAACCTCAAGGGATGGGTGGGAGGGAAGAGGGAGGGGATTCGTGCTGATGTATGGCAAAAACCATCACAATATTGTAAAGTAATCATCCTCTGACTAAATAACTAAAGTCTAAAAAAATTAGAGGAGGGGAGGGAGAAGAGAGAAAAATGTGAGTCACAGGCAGCCCTCTAGAGCTGCTGAGGAGTCCTCTTGAGAATGTGTTCATGGTCGTCAGGAGACAACCAGCACAGGAATGCCCGCTCCCAGAGGCACCGCGGTCAGATGGTGTAAGGGAAGCAGCAGCCTCCTCAGGGGGCACACTCACCACAGCAGCCAGGAGAATAGAGGAGACCCCCAGTGTCCTCTCTCCCATGCCAGCACCCTGGAAAGAAGAGGAAGGAGAGACCGGTGTCCCAGAGCCTACCCTGTTCTGATCCAACCCAAGCAGTTGGGTCTCAGCTCAAACTGTGCTTGGGAAAAAGAGAAAAGATCAGGCTTAAACCCGGTTATAAGAGATGAAATTGGATCGAGGAACCAAAAAAGACTAGAAAAGATTCAACCTGCCTAAGATACCACTATGGACTGAAATCAAGCAGGACCCTATGGGGTCCTCCCCAGTACAAACACCTTTCCATGTTCCCTGTTTCTTGTTTGTAGAAAAAGCTTTTAGACTCCTAGACCTTCTTCTGAATTCCAAAGAGCGGATAAAAGCAGTTACAATTAGGGGAGTGATGGAATGCAAAAACGAAGGAAAAGCAAGCCCCACAAAGGCAACTAAAACTCTTGTCTTGATTTATCACCCCACACAGCGGAGGTTACATCCTGTGGCTTCAACCAGCTGCCCCAAGCGGACTTAATATTGATGAGACCCGGAGGGCCAATTAAGAACTAAAGCTTCTGAATCACCACAGAAGCTCTCAGTAAATAAAATGCTTCAGCCATGGTGTCTGCTCTCTCCTGGAAAGGAGCTATGGCATCACAAGACCTTGATTTACTAGTTTGCTTTGCAGGCACGCATGGATCAGTCACGATCCCCAAGGACACCTCCAATCACAAGACTGTACGGAAAAGCCTGCAACCGAGGTCTTATCAGAAAGGTGAAATAACACAGACGTTCCTCGTCTTTACCATTTTTGCCTTTAAAACTCTTGCGCCCTGGCCCGTCAACTAGATGGATCTGAGACGAATCTGGTCAGGGAACTGGGTCCCACATGCTGCATCTAACAGTTCACATGCAACTAAGACCCAGTTCAGCCAAATAAATAAAAAGATAAAAGATATCAGAGAAAGAAAAGAACAACGTGAACAGGAAGTAGAAAATATCATCTCTTTTGAAGTAGAAAAGGATCACCTCTTTTGCTTTGCTCCTGGGTTTGTGACAATATACTTGTCACTCATGGCTCTGGCTTTCCTGGTTCTGGGTCATCTGGACTTAACGAGCTGAGTGGAGCCAGGGGGCCTGGGAGGGGCTTCTTGACAAGGAGACACTGCTTTCTTACTGCTCACCTTGGCTCTCCTGAATGAGCCGGGCCTCGGGAGGCTGTTCACAGAATAAGACAGCCCTCCTCCCAGGTAACCTGGAACCAGAGGTTACGAGATTGGATTTTCTTGTACTGGGTATTTCAGAATGAGAATTCCTGAGGTAGTTGGGAAAGAAAAATGCTACTGATCATATCAAGCTTAAGAGGTTAAGTGAAACCACGAGATTAAATGGTGAGTTCTTGATACATGCAGATGCATGGCCAAGCCTCTTCACTGTTCACCTGAAACTATCACAAAATTGTTAATTGGTTATACTCCAATAAAAATGTTTTTGTTGTAAAATAAATAAATAAATTCTGAGTTCTTGGGTTTTTGAGCACTTATTCCAGAGAGACCCTTACCTCCTAAATGGCAAACACACACACACACTCATTCCTTTATAGTTCAAACAGCTCAGTACTTACCCAACTGAAAAGGAAAATGTTTACATAAAACACACTGTTTTGGTAGCTTTCTTACGTGAAATTTATTTAGGACTATTTAAGGTTGGCATGACAGTTATAGCAAAATAATAATATTATTAATAGTAGTAGATTTTGAGGTTTCATTTCAATTCCTAAAGAACAGAGAAATATACTTTTTTCTGAATAATACAAGATTCATAGCTGCTGAAAAACAGAAAATAAATTTAAAGTCATCATGTCATTAATATGAATCTTGCTAAGAAAATAAACTGTATAATTCCTCTCTGTGCTTATTATGAAGAAATATTCTCTCATTTGCAAAAGCCACAAAGGAGGCAGGGAGCTAACAGTCACTTTAAGGATGATGACATGGTTATCAATACCGCACGTCACCCTACTTTAACCAGATCAAGTTCTCTCCACACCTCCCACCCTCCTTCTTTTTCTTTCTTTCTGTAAAATGCACTTAAAGTTCCAGGATTGGCCAGGATATCCTGTGTTCGAATTGGTTGGTTTTTGACAGAAGTCAGCATTCCGAAGGGATCCACTTGGCAAACTCTACACAATACCCTTGCCCCTGAGAGCGGTTGGCAGTTAATATACGGAAGATTTCTTTACCCGCAAAGTCACTCCTAACATTATCTACCACGTGGAGCAACTAAGGAGATTTGGGGTTGCCATGGGAATCCAGTCTGGAAGGCCTAGAACAGAGTAGGGTGTCTCAGACTGGATCAAGTCCTTGCAAGTGAAACCTGGGCTAGCAGCCGGGGCCAAACCAAAGACTGGGAATTGAGAGGTACCAGATCTTCCTGCAATCCAGCACCATCTTCCCCATCTAAAGCTCAGTGTCTGCTAAGTACCTCCTTCATTCCTGCCAGTCTGAGAGCATACTCCACAGCACTCCTCTTATTATTCTCTCTGGTGTGCTTTACTTTGGGCTCCTGGGCCAGAAACATCTACTGAAGAGACAAGCAACCACAAGTTCAGTCAACCAGTAACAAGTCTGGAGTTGAGCAAGGTGGGCAGAAACCAAGGGCAGAATCAGAGGCCAGTATGGCAGGAAGGGAAGGATGAGACGCTGTGAGAGGAGGGAGTCCTCTACCCAACTTCTCCTTGGAGGAAGGTGGAGGATGGCAATTTCTTACATAGAAAAGATGGATTTGTGGGAAGAGGTAGGATAACGAAGGTAGGGAGCCAGTCCTGAGTGTGCGAAGGCTGGGGGCTCTCTGGACCCCTTCTCTGGACTGGGAGATATTGTCTTCTACAAGACAGGTGATGGTTGGGGGGAAACGCCCATCTCCAGGGTCCTCTGCTGGAAGGTCATGGGTTACAGGAAGTTAGAAGTTTCTATAAGCAAAAGGGAGATGGAAACCTTCTGGAGCCAGGGACGTGGCCCCGATGGCCCAGGTGGGGCAGGTCTGAGGAAGGAAACAGCTGTGCCGAGCTGGGGTGGGGAACAGAGCAGCAGGCACGGGGGAGGGCAGGTATGAAGGTGCTGAGTGCGGAAGGCAAGCTTGACCCGGTCTCCTCGGGAGAAGCACTCACTGACCACTCCTGCCTCGGCCTGTGGAGATTATTCCTGCAAACCAGCAAGCAAAAGGTCTTCAAGAGTTTTCCAGAGTTACTTCCTGGGCAAGAGCCTTGCCAGGGTTGGGTGGGGTGGGCGTGCTCTCTCTGCAAAGCTAGCCTGCCAGGCAGCCTCACCGAGGGGCCACAGGTTGCTTTTTTAAGTTTCTGGTTTGTCTCTCATTTGGTTTTTCTCATTGTTTTTAGTCAAGTGTCTAAAGAATGTTTGACCCTCTCTCGGTTGCCTCAGGAGAAAATAAGAAAAAAAAAATGGTTTTGAAGTTAGTCCAAAGGAAAACAGAACCGGAATCCCCTGGACTGAATTTGGTGTGGATGTGGACACAGCAGTGAGAGGCCATCCAAGGAAGGAGACAGACTCAGAGTGAAGAGAGGAGTCGTAGGGTTACCAGGGGGCAGGGGGAGGGAGGGTGGGAGGGTGTCGAGGTTGACCAGTACACTCTGCTGTATTTGAAATGGATAACCCACAATGCCCTGCTGTACGGTGCAGGGACTCCATATTACACAGCAACCCCACTTTGGGCTCCTGGGCCAGAAACATCTACGGGGAAAAAAGTTCAGTCAACCAGTAACAAGTCTGGAGTTGAGCAAGGTGGGCAGAAACCAAGGGCAGAATCAGAGGCCAGTATGGCAGGAAGGGAAGGATGAGACGCTGTGAGAGGAGGGAGTCCTCTACCCAACTTCTCCTTGGAGGAAGGTGGAGGATGGCAATTTCTTACATAGAAAAGATGGATTTGTGGGAAGAGGTAGGATAACGAAGGTAGGGAGCCAGTCCTGAGTGTGCGAAGGCTGGGGGCTCTCTGGACCCCTTCTCTGGACTGGGAGATATTGTCTTCTACAAGACAGGTGATGGTTGGGGGGAAACGCCCATCTCCAGGGTCCTCTGCTGGAAGGTCATGGGTTACAGGAAGTTAGAAGTTTCTATAAGCAAAAGGGAGATGGAAACCTTCTGGAGCCAGGGACGTGGCCCCGATGGCCCAGGTGGGGCAGGTCTGAGGAAGGAAACAGCTGTGCCGAGCTGGGGTGGGGAACAGAGCAGCAGGCACGGGGGAGGGCAGGTATGAAGGTGCTGAGTGCGGAAGGCAAGCTTGACCCGGTCTCCTCGGGAGAAGCACTCACTGACCACTCCTGCCTCGGCCTGTGGAGATTATTCCTGCAAACCAGCAAGCAAAAGGTCTTCAAGAGTTTTCCAGAGTTACTTCCTGGGCAAGAGCCTTGCCAGGGTTGGGTGGGGTGGGCGTGCTCTCTCTGCAAAGCTAGCCTGCCAGGCAGCCTCACCGAGGGGCCACAGGTTGCTTTTTTAAGTTTCTGGTTTGTCTCTCATTTGGTTTTTCTCATTGTTTTTAGTCAAGTGTCTAAAGAATGTTTGACCCTCTCTCGGTTGCCTCAGGAGAAAATAAGAAAAAAAAAATGGTTTTGAAGTTAGTCCAAAGGAAAACAGAACCGGAATCCCCTGGACTGAATTTGGTGTGGATGTGGACACAGCAGTGAGAGGCCATCCAAGGAAGGAGACAGACTCAGAGTGAAGAGAGGAGTCGTAGGGTTACCAGGGGGCAGGGGGAGGGAGGGTGGGAGGGGTGTGCGAGGTTGACCAGTACACTCTGCTGTATTTGAAATGGATAACCCACAATGCCCTGCTGTACGGTGCAGGGGACTCCGCCCCATATTACACAGCAACCTCAATGGGAAAAGAATTTGAAAAAGAATGACGTGCTCAGTCGTGTCCGACTCCTTGCGACCCCATGGACTGTAGCCTGGCAGGCTCTTCTGTCCGTGGAATTCTCCAGGCAAGAATACTGGAGTGGGTCACTGTTTCTTGCTCCAGGGGATCTTCCCAACCCAGGGATTGAACCCAGGTCTCCCGAATTGCCAGCAGATTCTTTACCACCTGAGCCACGAGGGAAGCCCATGAAGAATAGATGCATGTATATGTATAACTGAGTCAATCTGCTGTACACCTGCAACATCTTAATCACCTCTACTCCGATACAAAATTAAACATTAAAAACAGAAGAATTCCAAGATGAAACATGAATGAAAAAAAAAAAAAATCTCACGTTGGCAGCTGTGCCCCACACTCGCCCCGCCCCCAGCCTCTCCCTGACACCGGGAGTCTGGGATCCTGGCTCGGCTACATAGGGCTGTGTGACACAGGCACATTACTGCATGTCTCTGAACCTCACTTTCTGTATCTGTAAAATGAGAATAACAGCATCTGTCTCCTAGGATTTTCTGTCTCACCCTTAGAAATGAGTGAGATGAAATAGTCTGGCCCAGAGAAAGCTCTCAGGGACCATTGGGTGTTCAGAGTCTAAACATACCGGAGAGGCTGAGAGGCAGGGGGTGTAGAATGAGGACATTCAGAGCAAGCCAGATGTGAAAAGACCACAGCCCAGACTGAGTCGGATGCACCCAGTGGGCCAGTCCTTTACCAGGGGCTCGGGCAGAACCCAGCTTAATCTATAGCAGCTCAACCACCCCAGAAGGGAGGGAGGGCAGGAGCGTGTCCAGCTCCTACGCCCACTCCAGACAGCCTCAGTAAGACTCCAGGGTTTAGCCCCTGGGCAGTGATTCAAGACCCAGTTTTGAACAAGGCAGGGAACTAAGTCAGGGATCAGCAGACTCTCTGTGGAGGGCTACATAGTAACTATTTGAAGCTCCAAGTGCCGCATGAGTCCCGGTGGATTCTGCTGCCAAACAAAACCCACCAAAGGCAACAGGTAAGGGACCAGGTAAGTGAATGGATAGAGCTGTTTTCCAATAACATTTTATTTACTGCCACTGAAATGTGAATTTCATAACATTTTTCACATGCCATGAAATATTCTCTTAATGTTTTTCAATCATTTAAACATGCAAAATGCAGTCTCAGCTCATGAGCTCTACAGAAACAGGCACTGCAGATTTGACCCCCAAACTCCAGTTTGCCAACTCTACACCTGGCATTTCCTCCCACCTAAGAGGGCACCAAAACCCACCACCTAAGCCACTTGTCTTCACAGTAAACCAGAGACGCTCGTTATGACAACTTTTGCCACGTTTGAACATTGCCCAACTTTCTGAATATTTTTGCCACTTCCAATTCCTCCAGCTTTCATCCACCTCTTTGCCGTCCTGAAAACCCAGCCCTTTCATTGTTGGTGAAAAACAAAGTCACCTCTAATGCCCTGGTCCCATCTCTCCCCACCCCTCACCAAAATGCTATTAAGGACAGACCCAGAGGCCCCAAGTCAGCTTTTATCTAAAGCTCTGAGAGGTACCACCCTGAAGCTCTTTGGTCGATAATAAGGAGTAAAGGCTGACAGACATGTTCCTACAGGGTCCCTGGGAACGTGGCGAAGGCTGTGTCCCCAGCTCTGAAAGGATCACACTCCTACAAACTTCACTATAAGATTCAACACTCAGTGGCCAGCCTCCTCGTGGATCTGAACACTACTTCCACGGTAGTGTTTTTACCTCTGCCTTCTTTCAGACGGTGGGTAACTGGCTGGTGTATTACAGGAGGGCAGGAAAGGCCTAGCGTCCATGTGGCCCAGGGAAGGACCTGAAAGATCCCTGGTGTCAAACATCTGGACTTGAGTCTCCACTCGGGCGATCTTTGGAAAGTTACTAAAGCATGCTCAGCCTCAGTTTCCCCATCTAGAAAACATAGATGATGGGAATATTCACGTCAAGAATTTGTTTTGAGGTTCAGAGGAAATAGTAATATGTGCCTAATAAGCCATACACCTCCACACAAAGGTACATGCCTTTATTCAGTCAACACAAGTGTATTGTGTGTGGACTACACCCTGAACTGGATGCTGAGAACTGAAAGGTTACAGCAACAGAACTTGCACCTCCCCGAGCTCACAGGCTGGGAAAAAAACAACTCATGTAAACTACAATGTGGAAAATACTTCAGGGGAGGTCTGTGTACTGTTAGGTCAGCTCTGAGTCTCAACTGCAGAGGTGCACAACTACAAAATATTGCAGCCTCTGATCTTCTTGCTTTATTCCTGGATTGGAGAGAGAGGAACTCTGGACAGACACTTTGTCTCTCAGTCTCACAGGCCATTTAGAAAAGATGAGAGAGAAGAAACGCCCTGCTGAGCGTTCTTAGAGATCGCCATCAGCGCCTAAGGATGCAAAAGAGTCAGGGGTCCTATTACCTCCAGCCCTCCCTAGGGAAAGCTGCTGTTTGCATTTCCTCCCCAGAGCCCTCAGAGACTGCAAAGACATCCGTGGTTTATTCACACCAGATGCTTTAATGTATCATGGTTGGTGGCCCTGAGTGCACCTGGGACCATGAGCGACAGACAGGTTTCACAGGGAAAAGGTGGCAATTCGACTCTCGGGAAAGACCGGAGACCTCACGGGATCCTGGTCTCGCTTCTAATCTCATCTCACTTGGTGGAACAGACCCTCAATTCACATTCCACTCATCAAAACAGGGAGAAACATATGGTTGCCTATGGATTCAAGAGGAGGACACGGCAACCCACTCCGGTATTCTTGCATGGAGAATCCCATGAACAGAGAGGCCTGGAGGGCTACAGTCCATGGGGTCGCAAAGAGCTGGACACAACCGATGCAACTTTGCACTTACGCACATGGTTTCAAAGGTCCAGAAAAATGACTTGGAAAACTCAGACTCGGGCTTCCCTGGTGGTCCAGTGGGTAAGGACACCGCCTTGTAGTGCAAGGGGCGCTGGTTCGATCCCTGGCCTGGGAAGATCCCACGTGCCGCGGAGCGGCTGGACCCATGTGTCCAATTACCGAGCCAGAGCTCTGGAGCGCATGCGCCCAGAGCCGGTGCTCTGCGACAACAGAGGCCACTGCGATGGGAGGCCCACACGGGCCAAAGAACAAAGATGGATGAAAAATAGATAAATGAAAGACCAACAGAAGTGGCCCGCCCGCCCCCCTCCCCCCCAAAAAACACTCAAACTCACCACTTGGAGGACCTATCTGCAGCCACCCTCCAGCCCTCCGAGCGACGACCTGACTCCCTGAGGGAGAGTGGAGTATCTGCCAGGAGACTGGGGTGGGGTGAGAGAAGCGGGGCTCCGGATCCTTGGTTGAGGCTGGAGACAGAAGGAGCTGTGGTTTAGCTCCTACCCTCACCCCCGCCTCCTCATCTGCCACCCCCGATTACCTGCCCAAGCAGGGGACCTATCTCAGGCTTCGCACCCCACCTGAGCTAGTCCTAACAGGCAGCATCGGAACTGGGAGAACTGGGAGAAGCTCTCTGTGCTCGTGGACGAGGTGGAGATAGCAACAGAAAGGAGGTGAAGTCCCAGGCAAACTCTGGCCACAGAGGGACTGAGGTACAAGACAGGAAAGGCCATGTGACCCAGTGCGTGTCTTATCGAGGGGCGTCTGGGCGGATGACGAAGCACAGCTCCAGGGAATCAGTACCTAGACAGCTTGGTGGATGAAGCTCTAAACCCAAGCGGCAAACTAATGAGAATATACAGCCTGTGAGGTACTCTCCACGCTGCCTGAGGCAGCCTGCTGACAAAAGAAAACCAGCCGCAATCACACCAGAAGACTAACTCATCTATCTCTTCCCCAAAACCTGGGCCAGGACCTCCTTCACAGAGCGGCAGAATGAAGGCTAAGTGGACCCCTTCCACCAGTTAATTACAATAAGGAAGATGAGCAAGGGGAGAAAATGATTTTCTCTGGAGTGTGTGAAGTTAGTGGTGTGTTTATGTTTTATACTTATTATGTTTATTTTTGAACCAAGATTTGTTCAACTTTACATGAGATTTATGTTAATGGAAAAAATTTAATATTTGCAAATACTGCAAGATATGGCTTTAACCTTTGCATGAACTAATCAAATTCTGAGTGACTAAAACGCCTTTGCCTCCACCGTTTATCTTACCATGAGTTATCTGTCTGATTAATTCCCATAGCTGTATCCTAATGTCTTAAACTACGAATACAGGCTCATGTTTTGGCATCAATTTTATTCATTGTACCTGATGGCAGAAATTCGTTTCTTTTGTTTTCGAAGGCTAAGTGACTGGAGAGTGTGTCTGGCACGTCCTGACGTGAAGAGGTCATTCTACAAAGTCAAACTCTGTGGCCTGAGTCTGCATCCTCGCTGGTCCCCTGTGGCCCAGGGCATTGTGGCCTCTTTGAAACTCTCTCATAAAACTCTCCATCCTTGGCTGCAGGTCTGTTCGGCTGCCTGGTTTTCCTCCCGTTTCCTTATCCATCAAGCCCCCTTCAAACACAGAACTCACCATTTGTGCATTTCATCTGTCACCATCACTAAAGGGACCAACCATCCAGGTTTCAAAATTGAAATTCCCACATCTCAGAAATGCCTTGACATCTGGGCGAACCAGCTGGCCACTCTAGCACCACCCACACGACGGAGGCTATCTTCTGATTTCAGCTACGGTCATGACAGTCTCTCCTGTCCCTTTTCTTTACAAGCAGCTATACACACACTGGGCTTCCTTTGCAGCACCGCTAGTAGCGAATCCTCCTGCACTGCAGGAGACCCCGGTTCGATTCCTGGGTCGGGAAGATGCCCCTGGAGAAAGGAATGGCTACCTACTCCAGTATCCTGCCTGGAGAATTCCATGGCTCGTCCATGACTCTCAAAGAATGAGACACGACGGAGTGACTTTAACACATACACACACTTGAACTTCACACATGTGCCTACATACCACCTGCTGAAAAGATGTTACCATGCAACTTCAGACTGGCACACAAAGCCCTGCACACTGCATCCCAAGTCTCCCTTTTCTGAAAGATCTTGATGCTTTATTTTTTTCAGTCGACAGAGTATCATCACGTACAGGGCCTGCTGGCTTGGTTTTCTTTTTAAACTTCAAATACGGAACATTCCATCATACAGGAAAGAGGAAAAACAGCACAAAGATCGTCTATGTATCACAGCCTCACAGACTATCAACATTTTGCCAGTACTGTCTATTGAAAGCATTTCAGTAGGGTTATTCTATCCCTCAGATAGTTCTAGTAGCTTTAGGCCAAAAGACAGTGTGGGTTCCAGTACTAAGTCACTGTACCAACTTTGTGTTGTTTTCTCTAACCGCCGTGGCCATTTTCAGCCTTTGCTTTGATGGCCTTCCAATTGCCCTCTGTGTGTTTGTTCTACGAACGTCGGTTCTTCCAATTCTACTTTGCCAATTTCAACAATGGTTAGGCAGGCCCTGCTGCGCTTTGCGTGTGTGAGTGTGTGTTCAGTTGCTTCAGTCGTGTCCAACTCTCTGTGGCCCTATGGACTGTTGCTCACCAAGCTCCTCTGTCCGTGGCATTCTCCAGTCAGCCATCCTGGAGTGGGTGGCCGCGTCCTCCTCCACCGGATCTTCCATATCTAGGGATCGCACTCATGTTTCCTGCATTGCAGGCGGAGTCTTTGCTACTGAGCCACCTGGAAAGTCAAAATTTCGTTTAAGTTCCTCTGAAAATGCTTCTGCTTATCTTCCTTTCTTTCTTTTTATTTTTTTGGCTTATCTGTCTTGACTCCTCTGTCCCTTTGGCCATTTGTAATGAGTGCTTAGCAACACAGACCCTGCAGTGCTTCTTGTTTTCTCATAAAGGAGCTGTTCACATTATTCTTTATTTTAGGGAGTTCTGCATTAGTCCTAACCTACCTGTTTCTGTTCTGATATTTTGAAAAATCAAGAAGGAAAGTCCTAAGATCCCTTTATCCATTTTTTTTTTCTCAAAAGTAGGTTTTAATTACTTTCCAAATCTCTTTTTCCAGCTTTCCCAAAGAAAGCTTAGGACTGATCTCTGAATTCTTAGACTTTCTCACCCAGGGTATATTGGTAAAGGAGTTCTCTGGAGAAGAGAGGGAGGAAGGAAAGGAGAAAAAGAAAAGAAATCCCTGCATGCAGAATTTTTTGATTTCCATTGGGTAAATTCTCCCACGGTGATGGAATTTGAATTCTCAAGGAGACATCACTCGACCGGAGAGAGGAAGAAATGCACACCATCCATGCCCTCTTGCTGGTAGGAATCAACTACAACTCCACGCTCTGTCTTCTCAGGCAAAACAGAAGAAAAATTGATCTTAATGGTTCCAAGGTTACATAATCCAGATTTCAGCACCGCACTAGTTTTGTGACCTTGGGCAAGCTGCCTAACTTCTCCAAGCTTCAATTTCCTCATATTTAAAATAGAGGTAATAAACATGGGGCTACTGTTGTAATCTGCAAAATTCTTAGAATAGTGTCTAGCATGCCTTAGCCACTGTAAACTCGATTCTTGTTATTTCGGACCGAAAATCAAATGGTGTTATACGGACGTTTGGCCACTAGGTGGCACCCTTCTCATTTCTGCAGCACAAACCCTTTCTGCACAGATATTTGCAATTCAATGTGCAGCCAGCCACTAATTCAATCACAGGAAAGAGGAAGTGACGAACATTTTCTTCCCTTTCACCTCCCAGTTTAAGCTTCATATTTCCCTTTAAGAATCCATTAGGAACCCAGTTATTGAGTCTTAATTGCAGCCATCTGTAAAACTCCAGGCAGATGTTATTTTCAAACATAGAAAAAACAAAAACCAAATAGTTCCTGTTAGAGAGGAGTCAGTTCAGTTGAGTTGCTCAGTAGTGTACAACTCTGTGACCCCATGGACTGCAGCATGCCAGGCTTCTCTGTCATTCACCATCTCCTGGAACCTGCTCAAACTCAAGTCCATTGACTCAGTGATGCCATCCAGCCATCTCGCTTCTGTCATCCCTTCTCCTTTGTTTTCTCTGAAAATCAAGAAGGAAAGTCCTAAGATCCCTTTATCCATTTTTTTTTTCTCAAAAGTAGGTTTTAATTACTTTCCAAATCTCTTTTTCCAGCTTTCCCAAAGAAAGCTTAGGACTGATCTCTGAATTCTTAGACTTTCTCACCCAGGGTATATTGGTAAAGGAGTTCTCTGGAGAAGAGAGGGAGGAAGGAAAGGAGAAAAAGAAAAGAAATCCCTGCATGCAGAATTTTTTGATTTCCATTGGGTAAATTCTCCCACGGTGATGGAATTTGAATTCTCAAGGAGACATCACTCGACCGGAGAGAGGAAGAAATGCACACCATCCATGCCCTCTTGCTGGTAGGAATCAACTACAACTCCACGCTCTGTCTTCTCAGGCAAAACAGAAGAAAAATTGATCTTAATGGTTCCAAGGTTACATAATCCAGATTTCAGCACCGCACTAGTTTTGTGACCTTGGGCAAGCTGCCTAACTTCTCCAAGCTTCAATTTCCTCATATTTAAAATAGAGGTAATAAACATGGGGCTACTGTTGTAATCTGCAAAATTCTTAGAATAGTGTCTAGCATGCCTTAGCCACTGTAAACTCGATTCTTGTTATTTCGGACCGAAAATCAAATGGTGTTATACGGACGTTTGGCCACTAGGTGGCACCCTTCTCATTTCTGCAGCACAAACCCTTTCTGCACAGATATTTGCAATTCAATGTGCAGCCAGCCACTAATTCAATCACAGGAAAGAGGAAGTGACGAACATTTTCTTCCCTTTCACCTCCCAGTTTAAGCTTCATATTTCCCTTTAAGAATCCATTAGGAACCCAGTTATTGAGTCTTAATTGCAGCCATCTGTAAAACTCCAGGCAGATGTTATTTTCAAACATAGAAAAAACAAAAACCAAATAGTTCCTGTTAGAGAGGAGTCAGTTCAGTTGAGTTGCTCAGTAGTGTACAACTCTGTGACCCCATGGACTGCAGCATGCCAGGCTTCTCTGTCATTCACCATCTCCTGGAACCTGCTCAAACTCAAGTCCATTGACTCAGTGATGCCATCCAGCCATCTCGTCTTCTGTCATCCCCTTCTCCTTTGCCTTCTATTTTTCCCAACATCAGACTCTTTTCCAATGAGTTGTCTCTTCGCATCAGGTGGCCAAAATATTAGAGCTTCAGCTTTGGCATCAGCCCTTCCAATGAATATTCAGGGTTGACTTCCTTTAGGACTGACTGGTTTGATCTCCTTGCAGTCCAAGGGACTCTCAAGAGTCTTCTCCAGCACCACAGTTCAAAGGCATCAATTCTTAGGCACTCAGCCTTCTTTATGGTCCATCTTTCCCATGCATACATGAACACTGGGAAAACTATAGCTTTGACTATACGGACTTCTGGTGAAGTGATGTCTTTGCTTTATAATACGTTATCTAGGTTTGTCATAGCTTTTCTTCCAAGGAACAAGTGTCTTTTACTGTCACGGCTGCAGTCACCATCTGCTGTGATTTTGAAATCCGAAAAATAAAGTCTGTCACTGTTTCCATTGTTTTCCCATCAATTTGCCATGAAGTGATGGGACCGGATGGTTTTTGAATGTTGAGTTTTAGGCCAGCTTTTTCTCTCTTCTCTTCCTGAAGTGCAAAGTAGGAAGTCATGAGACACCTGGAGTAACAGGCAAGTTTACCGTTGGAGTACAAAATGAAACAGGGCAAAAGTTAACAGAGTTTTGCCAAAAGAATGCGCTGGTCATAGCGAGCACCCTCTTCCAGTGGAGCAGAAGATAACTCTACACATGGACATCACCAGATGGCTGATACCAAAATCAGACTGATTACTTTCTTTGCAGCCAAAGATGGAGAAGCTCTGTACAGTCAGCAAAAACAAGACCTGGAGCTGACTGTGGCTCAGATCATGAACTCCTTATTGCAAAATTCAGGCTCAAATTGAAGAAAGTAGGGAAAACCACTAGGTCACCCAGGTACAACCTAAATCAAATCCCTTATGATCATACAGTGCAAGTGACAAATAGATTCAAGGGATTAGATCTGGTAGACAGACTGCCTGAAGAACTATGGACAGAGGTTCGAAACACTGGACAGGAGGCAGTGACCAAAACCATCCCCAAGAAAAAGAAATGCAAAAAGGCAAAATGGTTGTCTGAGAAGGCCTTACAAATAGCTGAGAAAAGAAGAGATGAGAAAGGCAAAGGAGAAAAAGAAAGATACACTCATCTGAATGCGGAGCTGGGTCAACCCCCCTGATATTTGCTTCTCTCCCCTCTCGTCTTGCTCAAAAGAAGGCAGGGTGGCTTCAAATGTGACTCCATTACCTCATTCAGTTCCCTGAAACGACCTCCCAGAAGGGAGATCAACCTAAATTAGTAGAACCGTAGTTCACTTCTATAAACATTTACTGAGCCACTGTACGTGTGAGATGCCATGCCAAGCAGTAAGAATATAAGGTAGATGAGAATCATAGAGACATGGTACTGGTTTGTTTAGAGTAAGTGGCATTCTTCTACAGTCCTCAGCAAAGGAACAGAGCAAACAGCAGTGGTCTTATCAGATCTTGAAAGCAGAAGGGAGTGATGACTCTGCTGGCCTCTAGGATCAAGAGGAATAACCAGTGAGCTGCAAAGAGTCTTCTGAGCAACTGGCCCATGTGTGGCTGCAAGTCAGGCCGCCATCAACACGTGCATTGCTGGCTGCCATCCACTGTGTTTAAAAATACACAGGCACACACATTGAGTCAGTAGCTAGAATGTTATTTGATCCTAAGGAGCTGGTTCTGGGTCCTAGAAAGGGACTCAACCACTGGAGAGTTTAGAAATTCCAGTTGCAAACCACTCGCTAGGTTTGTTCGCTTTTCTCATGGAAGGAGCACAAAGATAAAAATACTGTGACCTGAAATTTGTCCAGTGGAGCAGACGATAACTCTACACATGGACATCACCAGATGGCTGATACCAAAATCAGACTGATTACTTTCTTTGCAGCCAAAGATGGAGAAGCTCTGTACAGTCAGCAAAAACAAGACCTGGAGCTGACTGTGGCTCAGATCATGAACTCCTTATTGCAAAATTCAGGCTCAAATTGAAGAAAGTAGGGAAAACCACTAGGTCACCCAGGTACAACCTAAATCAAATCCCTTATGATCATACAGTGCAAGTGACAAATAGATTCAAGGGATTAGATCTGGTAGACAGACTGCCTGAAGAACTATGGACAGAGGTTCGAAACACTGGACAGGAGGCAGTGACCAAAACCATCCCCAAGAAAAAGAAATGCAAAAAGGCAAAATGGTTGTCTGAGAAGGCCTTACAAATAGCTGAGAAAAGAAGAGATGAGAAAGGCAAAGGAGAAAAAGAAAGATACACTCATCTGAATGCGGAGCTGGGTCAACCCCCCTGATATTTGCTTCTCTCCCCTCTCGTCTTGCTCAAAAGAAGGCAGGGTGGCTTCAAATGTGACTCCATTACCTCATTCAGTTCCCTGAAACGACCTCCCAGAAGGGAGATCAACCTAAATTAGTAGAACCGTAGTTCACTTCTATAAACATTTACTGAGCCACTGTACGTGTGAGATGCCATGCCAAGCAGTAAGAATATAAGGTAGATGAGAATCATAGAGACATGGTACTGGTTTGTTTAGAGTAAGTGGCATTCTTCTACAGTCCTCAGCAAAGGAACAGAGCAAACAGCAGTGGTCTTATCAGATCTTGAAAGCAGAAGGGAGTGATGACTCTGCTGGCCTCTAGGATCAAGAGGAATAACCAGTGAGCTGCAAAGAGTCTTCTGAGCAACTGGCCCATGTGTGGCTGCAAGTCAGGCCGCCATCAACACGTGCATTGCTGGCTGCCATCCACTGTGTTTAAAAATACACAGGCACACACATTGAGTCAGTAGCTAGAATGTTATTTGATCCTAAGGAGCTGGTTCTGGGTCCTAGAAAGGGACTCAACCACTGGAGAGTTTAGAAATTCCAGTTGCAAACCACTCGCTAGGTTTGTTCGCTTTTCTCATGGAAGGAGCACAAAGATAAAAATACTTGAGTGACCTGAAATTTGCTTAGGGGATGACCTTGGAAGTAAAGAAGGAAAAGGACATCAACAGACATTCTTTCAGGCCCAATTCCCACGGACAGAGCTGAATAACAAATTCTCTAGCAGTTTTGAAACCGAAATATGGTTGGGGAAAGGAGGCAAGGTGCCCGCTTTGAGAACAATTTTCAACCCAGGCAGTGGCCACCAAAGTTTAGGGTCACATTCAGAGGAGTCAGCTCCGAATTCCGCAGGTTCAAGTCCGACCTCCACCACTTATGACCTTAGGCTAAGACTCAGTGGATCCAAATAAATAAAGAATTTTTAAAAATAAAATAAAAAAGAATCATCCAATCCAAAATGTCCCTTGTGCTGAGGTTGAGAAATCCTGCACTGGCGGAATGCAAGAGTGAGTCGGTGACCCAGGGAATCATTCTTTAGACTTGAATTTAAGGAGTGTCCTCTCAAGTTTGGAGAAAAATCTCTAAGAATATTTCCATACTCCTCCCCTTTCCACAATTTAAAATTTGTTTGTATAATAATGATATTTTGAAAGAAGCCCCCAGAATGACAGAAATGTCATAATTATTGTATCAGACGCACTGTGACACTCTGCACAGATGCCCTTTCAGACACGACCAAGCCCGGCGCACGGGGGGTGGCCAGCAAACCATCAACAAGCCCTGAAGAGTGACCGCAGGCAAGGTGGAGCCCTCTTCCCAGGGGAGGGAAGATGGCTGTCTGCTGGCCACACCCTCGGTGACAACACCACAGCTGAGAACAGCTCATATATACTGTCCTTATACCTTCGTAAGGAAGATCCCCTGAGGAGGAAATGGCAACCCACGCGAGTGTTCTTGCCTAGGAAATACCACGGACAGAGGGACTTATCAAAGATTATACTTAAAATATGTGCAGTTGGACTTCCCCTGGTGGTCCAGTGGGTAGGGACACCGCCTTGCAGTGCAAGGGGCGCCGGTTCGATCCTTGGCCTGGGAAGATCCCACGTGCCACGGAGCGGCTGGACCCATGTGTCCAATTGCTGAGCCGGAGCTCTGGAGCGCATGCACCCAGAGCCGGCGCTCTGCAGCGACAGATGCCACCGCGATGGGAGGCCCACACGGGCCAAAGAACAAAGACAGATGAAAATAGAGAAATGGAAGACCAATGGAAGTGGCCCATCCACTCCCCTCCCTCCCCAACCTGACCCCCGCCCAAAATAAATAATAAATAATAAATAATATCTTTTAAAAAAATGTGCAGTTTATCATACATCAGTTATACCTCAATATGAAACTCTTTTAGAAATAAGCAGGAAAAAAAAAATGATCAAAGCCTGAAAGGGACTCTGAGAAATTCAGAAAAGTATGTATAATCCCTACTACAGATATTTTCAGTTTTTCCATTGTTTTTTGTGTGTATCCATGTTTATCCATGTCCAGTCTGTACGTATTTTACAAAGGTACATGCATGAGAAGTTCTTCTGTCGGGTCTGACCCTTTGCGACCCTATGGACTGTAGCCCACCAGGCTCCTCTGCCCGTGGGATTCTCCAGGCCAGAACACAGGACTGGGTTGCTATTCCCTCCTCCAGGGGATCTTCCTTACAAAAGCATAAGGACAATATATATTAGCTGTTCTCAGCTACGATGCTGTCACACTGGATTGTCCGGATGAATCAAGGACAGTGCAAGATGTTCCAACTAAATGTGCTATTAAATCCTATTTTAGATATCTGGTTTGCAAAGTCTACCTCTTTTAATATAGCACAGCATAGCCAAGATCAGAACCATAATAATGTCAACTTGAATCTCTTTTATTTGAATGTGGTTTCTTATGTGTGGAGACCAGCAAACAGAATTTCACATCAGCCTTGGCAAATCCTTAGGAAAATGCCAGGCACTGCGAACCACTGATGGAAACACTCAACTGTATCTTAGCAAATACATGGCCTCCATAATTGACATTTTCCTTACATCAAAGTAAAATATGCAAGTGCTCATAAATCATATGCATAAATCTCCCCGCTTCTGCCGGTACAAGAAGGTAAAGTCTTAAAGACAAAGTCCTTCCAGTTTAAATGTTCCTTCCTATCTCCATCTCTGTTCTTCTTTCCTGACTGTATTCCTTTGTGGCTAGATAATATACTCACATAGGACAAAAATCAAAAAGTGAAATAAATAAATAAAAATCAGAAAGTGTTAAGCATTCCATACAACAAAACGTCTCCACTAAATCCAGCAAAAACTCTCCCATTGACCTGCTCCCAGGCACCTAGCCTCCCTCCTCAAAAGCAACTGATTTGATCAGATTTTTTCTCTATCAGTATCAGTGAGCATATGTATGTGTACGGTATAGTCACCCATTTAGAGTATTTAAACCCTTCAAAAAGTAGCATATTATTTGCACTCTTTTACACCTTGTTTTTTACTTTTTAATATATGGACTATCATCCTAGATTCACACACAAAGAGCTTCCAAATTCTTTTTAAAGTTGAAAATATTATACATATTGGTGTATTGAATTAGCCCATATGGATTTACCTAGTTTTCTGACCTATTATTACTTCGAACAATGCTGTAATAAATAACCTCACAGCACATCACACTGAATGCAACGTGTTTATAGTATAAACTCTTAAAAAAGGAATTACTAGGTCAAAGGGTGTGTGCATTTCTAAAACAGAAAGGTACTGCTAAACTGACTTACACTCCCACCACTTACAAAAGACAATCGTTTTTCATGGATTCCTGCCAACTCCCTGAGTCATAAACCATTTTGATCTCTGCCAGTTTGATAGATGAAAACATAGCAGAGTGTAATTTTAGCTCACAATTTTGCTACGGACAAGCAGGTTTGTGTTTGAGAACCATCTATTTGTCCATTTCTGTGAAGGCTCTGTTCATATCATCTGCCCGCTTTTCCATTAGGCTTCTGTTCTTATACTCTGGTTTTTTTCCAGCTCTTTATATACTAGGATAACTAGGTTTTTGACTATGAAATGAACCCAAATATTTTTCCCAGTTATTTTTAGACTTGCTAGATTTTTCCAAACAGATATTTTTTAAAATTTTATGTGCTCAATCACTTCAGTAGTGTGGGACTCTGTGCGACCCTATGGACTGTAGCCTGCCAGGCTCCTCTGTCCGTGGGGATTCCCCAAGCAAGAATAATGGAGTGGGTTGCCATGCCCTTCTCCAGGGAATTTTCCCAACCCAGGGATCGAACCCAGGTCTCCCATACTGCAGGTGGATTCTTTACCCTCTGAGCCACCAAGAAAGCCCAATCGAATGTATAATCATTCTATCTTTAGGAGAGCCGAGGACGAAATAGACTGAGACCTGGGACGGTTTGTTGCAATGCTGCAGTGCAAATTTCGAAAGTGTTAAGCATTCCATCCTCAAAAAGTAGCCTGATATTAAAGATTTGCAGATTTTTCTCTATCAGTATCAGTGAGCATATGTATGTACGTATAGTCACCCATTTAGAGTATTTAAACCCTTCAAAGTAGCATATTATTTGCACTCTTTTACACCTTGTTTTTTACTTTTTAATATATGGACTATCATCCTAGATTCACACACAAAGAGCTTCCAAATTCTTTTTAAAGTTGAAAATATTATACATATTGGTGTATTGAATTAGCCCATATGGATTTACCTAGTTTTCTGACCTATTATTACTTCGAACAATGCTGTAATAAATAACCTCACAGCACATCACACTGAATGCAACGTGTTTATAGTATAAACTCTTAAAAAAGGAATTACTAGGTCAAAGGGTGTGTGCATTTCTAAAACAGAAAGGTACTGCTAAACTGACTTACACTCCCACCACTTACAAAAGACAATCGTTTTTCATGGATTCCTGCCAACTCCCTGAGTCATAAACCATTTTGATCTCTGCCAGTTTGATAGATGAAAACATAGCAGAGTGTAATTTTAGCTCACAATTTTGCTACGGACAAGCAGGTTTGTGTTTGAGAACCATCTATTTGTCCATTTCTGTGAAGGCTCTGTTCATATCATCTGCCCGCTTTTCCATTAGGCTTCTGTTCTTATACTCTGGTTTTTTTCCAGCTCTTTATATACTAGGATAACTGGGTTTTTTGACTATGAAATGAACCCAAATATTTTTCCCAGTTATTTTTAGACTTGCTAGATTTTTCCAAACAGATATTTTTTAAAATTTTATGTGCTCAATCACTTCAGTAGTGTGGGACTCTGTGCGACCCTATGGACTGTAGCCTGCCAGGCTCCTCTGTCCGTGGGGATTCCCCAAGCAAGAATAATGGAGTGGGTTGCCATGCCCTTCTCCAGGGAATTTTCCCAACCCAGGGATCGAACCCAGGTCTCCCATACTGCAGGTGGATTCTTTACCCTCTGAGCCACCAAGAAAGCCCAATCGAATGTATAATCATTCTATCTTTAGGAGAGCCGAGGACGAAATAGACTGAGACCTGGGACGGTTTGTTGCAATGCTGCAGTGCTTGCACCTGAAAAATACTCTGGTTCAGAGAGGTCAACAGGCTTGCCAGAGATGCACCGCTAGGAGAGAGCCAAACATCTCAAATCTAGGCCCGGTGGTCCACACGCCTCCCCAGGCCAGGGTATGTGTCCCAGCAGAGCCGGTCAACGACCTCCTCACCCTCACCCCGCTACGTGTGCCCTCCGCGAGCCAAGAACACACTCAACAGGCCACTGAACTCAGTCCCGAGGGCGGCTTTCCCCCGTCAGGAGGCGAGGCCGGGGCGGGGCGGGGCGGTCCTCCAGGGGGCGGGGTCTCCGGGGGCGGGGTCTCCGCACTTGGGAGAAAGGACGCGTGCGCAGCGAGTTTCCAGGGATTGCGCTCTGTCCGCCATCGCGCAGTTGCAGCATGGGACCCTTGCCGCGAACCCTCGAGCTCTTCTACGATGTGATATCCCCCTACTCCTGGCTGGCCTTCGAGGTGACGCCGCGGCAGCAGCTTAGCCCGGGGCTTGGGGAACAAAGGCAAAGGGAGGGGTCAGCAAAGGGCGCAGGGACCTTGGTCTCGTGAATTTCCTGGCACTGCCCTACGCGGTTTACGACAAGCTTGCGTGCACGCGCTCGGTCGTGTCCGACTCTTTGCGACCTGTGGACTAGAGCCTGCCAGGCTCCTCTGTCCGTAGGATTCCCCAGGCAGGAATACTGGAGTGGGTTGCCATTGCCTACTCCAGGGGATCTTCCCAACCCAAGGATGGAACCTGCGTCAGTTGCATCTCCTCAACTGGCAGGTGGATTCTTTACCACTGGCGCCACCTGGGGAAAACGGGTAAAGCCAGGACTGAGCATCACTTTGTTGATGAACAGGATGTGATCTCTGGCTCTTGGTGGAACTCTTTATGTCTTAAGGCAGGGGTTTCCCACACTGACTTGGAAGATGGGCAACTCCAAAGATTTCAGAATATAAATCCTTCAGTGTCATTTTGGGGTGGGGTGAGGCTGGAGTGCAGAATAGATCAAAACTGTCCATAGGAGCAAAGATCCTTGAAATCGATTTCTAGAAGTGGGGAGTGTTTTAACCTTTCAAACGAAAACAAGCTAGGGCGTCCCTCCTAACTCCTCAGAGCCTATAGCCTCTGGCTCATGACTGCCATGAAATACCCTTCTCTCCTTTAGCCGTTTCACTCTCCTCTGCCCCGCCCTGCAGGTCCTGTGCCGGTATAAAACATATGGAATGTCAACCTGCAGCTGCACCCGACCTTTATTGGGGAATCATGAAAGACAGCGGTAAGAAAGCAGCGTTTTCCGTGGGTATTTGAAGGAAGACTAATTTAACCAAGGGAGCCAACAGGCTTGCCAGAGATGCACCGCTAGGAGAGCCAAACATCTCAAATCTAGGCCCGGTGGTCCACACGCCTCCCCAGGCCAGGGTATGTGTCCCAGCAGAGCCGGTCAACGACCTCCTCACCCTCACCCCGCTACGTGTGCCCTCCGCGAGCCAAGAACACACTCAACAGGCCACTGAACTCAGTCCCGAGGGCGGCTTTCCCCCGTCAGGAGGCGAGGCCGGGGCGGGGCGGGGCGGTCCTCCAGGGGGCGGGGTCTCCGGGGGCGGGGTCTCCGCACTTGGGAGAAAGGACGCGTGCGCAGCGAGTTTCCAGGGATTGCGCTCTGTCCGCCATCGCGCAGTTGCAGCATGGGACCCTTGCCGCGAACCCTCGAGCTCTTCTACGATGTGATATCCCCCTACTCCTGGCTGGCCTTCGAGGTGACGCCGCGGCAGCAGCTTAGCCCGGGGCTTGGGGAACAAAGGCAAAGGGAGGGGTCAGCAAAGGGCGCAGGGACCTTGGTCTCGTGAATTTCCTGGCACTGCCCTACGCGGTTTACGACAAGCTTGCGTGCACGCGCTCGGTCGTGTCCGACTCTTTGCGACCTGTGGACTAGAGCCTGCCAGGCTCCTCTGTCCGTAGGATTCCCCAGGCAGGAATACTGGAGTGGGTTGCCATTGCCTACTCCAGGGGATCTTCCCAACCCAAGGATGGAACCTGCGTCAGTTGCATCTCCTCAACTGGCAGGTGGATTCTTTACCACTGGCGCCACCTGGGGAAAACGGGTAAAGCCAGGACTGAGCATCACTTTGTTGATGAACAGGATGTGATCTCTGGCTCTTGGTGGAACTCTTTATGTCTTAAGGCAGGGGTTTCCCACACTGACTTGGAAGATGGGCAACTCCAAAGATTTCAGAATATAAATCCTTCAGTGTCATTTTGGGGTGGGGTGAGGCTGGAGTGCAGAATAGATCAAAACTGTCCATAGGAGCAAAGATCCTTGAAATCGATTTCTAGAAGTGGGGAGTGTTTTAACCTTTCAAACGAAAACAAGCTAGGGCGTCCCTCCTAACTCCTCAGAGCCTATAGCCTCTGGCTCATGACTGCCATGAAATACCCTTCTCTCCTTTAGCCGTTTTCACTCTCCTCTGCCCCGCCCTGCAGGTCCTGTGCCGGTATAAAAACATATGGAATGTCAACCTGCAGCTGCACCCGACCTTTATTGGGGGAATCATGAAAGACAGCGGTAAGAAAGCAGCGGCGTTTTCCGTGGGTATTTGAAGGAAGACTAATTTCAAAGGCCAAGGGGAGCCAGCCCCTCCACTGGGTCTCCTTATTGGCCGCAGCAGCGCACGGCCTGAAACCCAAGTAGATATATCCATTGGCCTGGGACCCGTCTCTCTTCGGTAAGCCCCACTTTTCCACTTGCAGGAAACCAGGCACCAGCTCTGCTTCCCCGCAAGTTCTTAAACTTGAGAAATGACCTGAAGCTCCTGCGCCAGCATTTCCAGGTTCCCATCCACTTCCCCAAGGATTTCTTCTCTGTGGTCCTTAATAAAGGTGAAGAGAGTGGGATACGGAAGGAGCATCGGGTGGTGAGCCGTGGATTTGGAGATCGCGGGGCCTGACGGGGTCGTTTGAGTGATGCCACTCAGTGAAAGGAGCCTTGGGATAGCTTAGTGTCAGAGCTGAGCTTGCAGAAGGTTGTGGGGACATAAGAGGAGGGAGAGCGGGAGCAATCAGTGATCAGAAACGTGGGTGGGAGGCTGAAGGCGATGGATCGCTGGGCAGGCGTGGGGGCGGTGTGAAAGACAGGAAAGAGCTGGTCTTCACGGGAAACAAGCTGGAGGAGCCCCACTCTGAGTGCCTCTGCCCCGCAGGAAGTTTGACAGCCATGCGCTTCCTCACCGTTGTGAAATCGGAGCGCCCAGAGATGCTGGAGAAAGTCTCCAGAGAGCTGTGGATGCGGGTCTGGTCACGGGTGAGGGCGGGGCTCTGGAAACCCACTTCTGGGAGACGCTAGAGGACTTGGTGACCCTCCCCTAGGCCCAGCGTCCAGGTCCCGCCTTTCGCCTTGTTCCCTACTAGTTCCCTGGCCTCCGTCGCACCCCTTACCCGCTGCCCTCTCCTACTGCCTGTCCTTCTCTTCCCAGGACGAAGACATCAGGGAGCCCCAGAGCATCCTGGCTGTGAGTGTCCCCCTCCTCTCCTAGGGGATCTGACAACAGTTGGCATCTAGGGGCAGAGAGGGCACGGTTTTCTAATCGGGTGGAAGAGGTCATAGTTACCTGGGGAGAAAGGATGTTTGAGAGGCTAGATTACCCTGGTAGCTCAGCTGGTAAAGAAGCCATCTGCAATGCAGGATACCCCTGTTCAATTCCTGAGTTAGGAAGATCCCCAGAAGGGATAGGCTATTCACCTGAGTATTTTTGTCTAGAGAATTCCATGGCTTGTCCATGGGGTTGCAAAAAGCCAGCCATGACTAAGCGACTTGATTTGGAACTAAGAAGACTCTCGAAAGAATGTATCATGGTTGAAAGAGGAAGCATGTATTTGATGAAAGAAGTCAGTGGGAGAGAGGTGATCAATGTTGGCACCTGCAGATGGGGAATTCTGAAGTCCTGGCAAGGCTTGGCCCTAAAGACTGCAACCCAAACGTCACCATCACATTCAAGAGACATTAAGGAAAAAGAAAGAAAAAAAAAAAAAACCCAGACTTTAAAAACCTGAAAAGAGATAATGGACTCAAGCCAAAAGTATTCAGAAGCCCAAGTCAGAAAAAATGGAAATAGCTCCAAATGTTAAAATGTGTGCCAGCCATAGCTAGGTATAAAAAGGTTTTCTTCAGTATTAAATCAGGAAATTCAACACCACATTTTTTTCCCCTTAACGTTTACACAAGAGAGCTGAGGCATATTCAAATGTAATATATAAAATGAATCACAAAAAAGTTAAACATGCAGCGTGTGCCCAGTGTATCTTCCCATGTTTTATTCCTACAAAGTCTGTTGCATTGGCGTGCCTTTTCACTTAATATTTAACAGTCAATTCCCATGCCACTGAAAACTCTTGGAAAGAACGACTGTTGGTTTCCACATAGCACTCCGTTCCGTGGGGATGGTTGTGTCTGCTGAGCCTGTTCCCTGTTGCTGACGCTCGGTCAGAGAACAGGTCTCTCCTGTGGCTGCATCAAAGGCAACGAGGATGCCACGTGTGACTTCGTGTTTCCCGCTCCCGGGCAAGGGGTCGGGTGGCAGTGGTTGTCAGCCCCGGCTGTATACGAAAAGCATGAGAGCTCCTGGGCACCACCACCCAGAAATTCCCGAGTAATTGTTCTCGGGGATGACATCCAAGCTGAGGCTTCCAAAAGCTCCCCTGGGAGATTCTAACATATGCAATCAGTGTTGAGAATCACTGGTCCCGGGCTTCCCTGGTGGTCCAGTGGGTAAAGAGTCCCCCTTGCAGTGCAAGGGACACCGGGTCGATCCCTGGCCCAGGAAGATCCCACGTGCTGCAGAGCGGCTGGACCCGTGTGTCCAATTACGAGCCAGTGCTCTGGAGCGCATGTGCCCAGAGCCCATGCTCTGCAATGAGAGAGGCCACTGCAATAGGAGGCCCACACAGGCCAAAGAATAAAGATGGATGAAAATAAATTTAAAAAAAAAAAAAAAAAAACAGTAAAAGAGGCCAAAAGAAAAGTAAAAAAGAATCACTGATCCCAACAGAACCTCAAACTAAAACCTTTAACATTCTCTTAAAGCCAGACATGAGAGACTGCAGCCATGTGCCTGTCCAGAGTCCTGAGGAAAGTCTTTGAGAATTAGAGACCAGCCCTTGATTCGGAAATTCCAAGAAGTGGGAAGGTACCAGCCTCCAACTTAATGTCAGGGGACTGGATTCTAACATTGGCTCTGCTACATACAAGCTCTTCAGCACTGACCAAGATATGGACCGTTTCTGGACTAGAGGCTCCTTACCTGTTTTGGTTTTTTTTAAAAAATTATTTGGCTGCTCCAGGTCTTAGTTACAGCAGAGAGGATCTAGTTCCCTGACCAGGGATTGAACCCAGGCCCCTTTATTGGTAGTGCAGAGTCTCAACTGGACCAGCAGGGAAGTCCCTCCTTATCTGTTAATGAAGTGGCTGGGAAGCTGGTTTCTAAGATGCCCTCTGGCATTACATTTCTGCAATTGTGCCTCTTTGCCACCTGCTCTTTCCGCCAGCTCATGATTTTGAAGGAAAAAAACACGGCCCCTCTTGGCAAAGAGAGACCCCCACTCATGGATGGATAAAGACATTGCCAGGATAATGTGAGGGCAGAAAATAAGATGACCAGACTTTTCTCCTGAGATTCCCACCCGCACTGATGCAGACACATTTCTCTTTTTCCCTACCACATCCCTTCAGGCTGCAGAGAAGGCTGGCATGTCCTTGGCACAAGCCCGGGAATTTCTAGAAACGGTCTCAACACTACAGGTGAAGAACCGGCTCAAAGAGACCACAGAGGCAGCCTGCAAATACGGGGTGAGCCACTCTGTCCTCAACCCCAGGCTGAGACAGAGAATCTCAGCGAGGTCTCCACGCTCCTGTCTAAAAGCTACTCCCCAACTGTGAGTCCTTCTCGCTCTCCCAGACCACCTTCATCCTCTGCCTTCCTTTCCCTGGGCCCACGGAAAGGAAGGAGAGAGCGTGATGGTGAGAGAGGAGACAGAAAACTCTCCGTAGAGCCCCAGAGCTTCTCATCAGACACCTGCCTTGTGTCTATGACCTCAGACCAGTATTGACTTTCAGCCTTCCACCGCAGCCCAATAACCACCTGCTCCATCGCCCTCCTTCCTGCCCTGTAACTTCTCCAGGCTTTTGGGCTGCCCATCACTGTGGTCCACCTGGATGACAAAACCCACATGCTCTTTGGCTCTGACCGGCTGGAGTTGCTGGCGTACCAAGAAGTGGGAAGGTACCAGCCTCCAACTTAATGTCAGGGGACTGGATTCTAACATTGGCTCTGCTACATACAAGCTCTTCAGCACTGACCAAGATATGGACCGTTTCTGGACTAGAGGCTCCTTACCTGTTTTGGTTTTTTTTAAAAAATTATTTGGCTGCTCCAGGTCTTAGTTACAGCAGAGAGGATCTAGTTCCCTGACCAGGGATTGAACCCAGGCCCCTTTATTGGTAGTGCAGAGTCTCAACTGGACCAGCAGGGAAGTCCCTCCTTATCTGTTAATGAAGTGGCTGGGAAGCTGGTTTCTAAGATGCCCTCTGGCATTACATTTCTGCAATTGTGCCTCTTTGCCACCTGCTCTTTCCGCCAGCTCATGATTTTGAAGGAAAAAAACACGGCCCCTCTTGGCAAAGAGAGACCCCCACTCATGGATGGATAAAGACATTGCCAGGATAATGTGAGGGCAGAAAATAAGATGACCAGACTTTTCTCCTGAGATTCCCACCCGCACTGATGCAGACACATTTCTCTTTTTCCCTACCACATCCCTTCAGGCTGCAGAGAAGGCTGGCATGTCCTTGGCACAAGCCCGGGAATTTCTAGAAACGGTCTCAACACTACAGGTGAAGAACCGGCTCAAAGAGACCACAGAGGCAGCCTGCAAATACGGGGTGAGCCACTCTGTCCTCAACCCCAGGCTGAGACAGAGAATCTCAGCGAGGTCTCCACGCTCCTGTCTAAAAGCTACTCCCCAACTGTGAGTCCTTCTCGCTCTCCCAGACCACCTTCATCCTCTGCCTTCCTTTCCCTGGGCCCACGGAAAGGAAGGAGAGAGCGTGATGGTGAGAGAGGAGACAGAAAACTCTCCGTAGAGCCCCAGAGCTTCTCATCAGACACCTGCCTTGTGTCTATGACCTCAGACCAGTATTGACTTTCAGCCTTCCACCGCAGCCCAATAACCACCTGCTCCATCGCCCTCCTTCCTGCCCTGTAACTTCTCCAGGCTTTTGGGCTGCCCATCACTGTGGTCCACCTGGATGACAAAACCCACATGCTCTTTGGCTCTGACCGGCTGGAGTTGCTGGCGTACCTGCTGGGTAAGTAACAGGTTCATGCTGACCTGCCCTTGACCCTATACCTCTATTATATCACTTGCCCAGAAGGATGGATTCAAGATCAAAAAAAAAATGTTGTAGGCACTTCTGATAATGGAAGCTCATACAGACATAGGTGTGCTTGTGGTGGAGTGGGGAGGGGTCACCTTCTCCTGCAGGAGAGAAGCCAGGCGGAGCTCTTTCTGAGGAGGAGCCCTAGGGGCTGGTGGGGCCGGCCTCTGACATGGGATCACCTCCATCCAGGAGAGAAGTGGATGGGCCCTGTGCCTCCAGCGGTACACGCCAGACTTTAAGGAAGCCCAGAGGAAGGAAAATGATCGGTACAAAAAAGCAGACCGTCTGCTTACTCCCTCCTCTACCATGGGGCCCTAACTCTGTATTGCATCTGATAGAGGTTCTTTTCTGGCCCTGGGGGTGTCGCACTGGGGAGAGGGCTGGGCCATACACCATCTACCTTTAGTCTCACAAGTGCCTTTGAGAACCCCAAACTCTGCTTTCCACAGAATAAACCTCATGCCATTAGACGTTGTATTTCTGGATCTGTGTCTTCCCTGGTGTTTATGTGTTCTTATTCTTGCCTCCACACCACATCCTGGCCTTTCTAGGTGTTTGAGAAAAACAGTTCTTGTGTGCTTCCAGCCCTCTGCCCACCTTGGGACAGTTTATGTGGAGGGAGCAGGAAATTGTCCCTCTTTCCCTTCTGCAGAAGCTTCTTAAGTCTGCCAGAGACAGAAAGCTCAACCAGATGGATTCTGCAACGAACCAGTTGG
The DNA here is from genome assembly GCA_022376925.1 of Tragulus kanchil. Classification (NCBI taxonomy): domain Eukaryota; kingdom Metazoa; phylum Chordata; class Mammalia; order Artiodactyla; family Tragulidae; genus Tragulus; species Tragulus kanchil. The sequence goes on along the minus strand of JAIOJX010000030.1, from coordinate 15,153,696 downwards.
GCCCTGCCCTTTGACCAGCCTGAGACAGACAGGGCTGGCGCCAGAAGCCCAGGGGAAGTGGAGGCTGGCGGGAGCCAGAGCACAGCTGAGCTTGCCTCTAGGTATTTAAACAGGGTCCAGCTACTCTGACGGGCAGAAGCAGGGTCAGGCTGTGTGGGGAGACTGGCCAGAGCTGCCAGAGCCAGAAGAAGTCACTCATCCCTGGTGGTTTCTTCCTCAGGCTTTTGGGCTGCCCATCACTGTGGTCCACCTGGATGACAAAACCCACATGCTCTTTGGCTCTGACCGGCTGGAGTTGCTGGCGTACCTGCTGGGTAAGTAACAGGTTCATGCTGACCTGCCCTTGACCCTATACCTCTATTATATCACTTGCCCAGAAGGATGGATTCAAGATCAAAAAAAAAATGTTGTAGGCACTTCTGATAATGGAAGCTCATACAGACATAGGTGTGCTTGTGGTGGAGTGGGGAGGGGTCACCTTCTCCTGCAGGAGAGAAGCCAGGCGGAGCTCTTTCTGAGGAGGAGCCCTAGGGGCTGGTGGGGCCGGCCTCTGACATGGGATCACCTCCATCCAGGAGAGAAGTGGATGGGCCCTGTGCCTCCAGCGGTACACGCCAGACTTTAAGGAAGCCCAGAGGAAGGAAAATGATCGGTACAAAAAAGCAGACCGTCTGCTTACTCCCTCCTCTACCATGGGGCCCTAACTCTGTATTGCATCTGATAGAGGTTCTTTTCTGGCCCTGGGGGTGTCGCACTGGGGAGAGGGCTGGGCCATACACCATCTACCTTTAGTCTCACAAGTGCCTTTGAGAACCCCAAACTCTGCTTTCCACAGAATAAACCTCATGCCATTAGACGTTGTATTTCTGGATCTGTGTCTTCCCTGGTGTTTATGTGTTCTTATTCTTGCCTCCACACCACATCCTGGCCTTTCTAGGTGTTTGAGAAAAACAGTTCTTGTGTGCTTCCAGCCCTCTGCCCACCTTGGGACAGTTTATGTGGAGGGAGCAGGAAATTGTCCCTCTTTCCCTTCTGCAGAAGCTTCTTAAGTCTGCCAGAGACAGAAAGCTCAACCAGATGGATTCTGCAACGAACCAGTTGGGCCCTGCCCTTTGACCAGCCTGAGACAGACAGGGCTGGCGCCAGAAGCCCAGGGGAAGTGGAGGCTGGCGGGAGCCAGAGCACAGCTGAGCTTGCCTCTAGGTATTTAAACAGGGTCCAGCTACTCTGACGGGCAGAAGCAGGGTCAGGCTGTGTGGGGAGACTGGCCAGAGCTGCCAGAGCCAGAAGAAGTCACTCATCCCCTGGTGGTTTCTTCCTCTTGCCCACAAAGCATATCCCAAGGGAAGCTCAGAACTCTCTCCCCGGCCCACTGTGCCCCCCTTTCCCTCCTGCATAAACCAAGAGCGTTCCCGCTCCCACAGTTATTCACCCAAAGTTCTTGCTCTTTCTGTACCCACTGTGTGATCATCCAAATACCTTCTGTTTCAATAGGGTCTGAACTTCTTTGAAAATACTCGGTTCAGATGCTAAAACCACACCTAGACGCCTGTGTGGTGACTTTGATGACTCAAGGGGCTTTAAGGGTTTAGATGCCTCTTTCCTTCACTGCTGTCTCATCTCCCATTCCCCTCTTTTCTTCCATCACTTTCTGTCTTCAGCCTCTCCCCCTTTTCCAACATTCCAGCACACTCCAGGACTTCAGCTCATCCAGCTCATCCTGACCATGCATTCCTGCTTAGTAATGTCACAGGTATATCCCCAAATAAGCACTCTTTCTCCAGAGGAGATCTGTGACCTGCGCAGCTAACACAAACTGAAAATATGGGATCCGTAAGGGCAAATTAAAACAAAATAGACGGCTTCCCTGATGGTCCAGTGGGTAAAGAGTCCACCTTGCAGTGCAAGGGGCACCGGCTCGACCTCTGGCCTAGGGAGATCCCGTGTGCCGTGGAGCGACTGGACGGGTGTGTCCAGTTAGGAGCCAGCGCTCTGGAGCACATGTGCCCGGAGCCAGTGCTCTGCAACGCGAGAGGCCACTGCAATGGGAAGTCCACACAGGCCAAAGAATAAAGATGGATGAAAATAAATAAATAAAAAACCAATAAAATAGGCCAAAATAAAAAAAAATATAGAGGGACTTCACTGGCAGTCCAGGGATTAAGACTCTGCACTTCCAATGCAGGGGGTGAAGGTTCAGTCCCTGGTTGGGAAGCTAAGATCCAGCATGCTGAATGGCATGGCCAAAGAGTGAAAATTTAAAAAGATAAATAAAGTAGAACTTTCCATATATTGAGGTCAAATATATGCAAGTATATTGAAAGTTCTCGTATATACGGAGAGCAGGGTGAGTAGAGAGAAACCTTTACGAATAAAGACGCTGTCTCACCCTCACTTGCTGTGTCAGGTAATGTCAGTGTCAAGCAGGAGGATTGCTGACTAAATTAGGGTATATCCAGGATGTAGCGGTTCATAGCCATCAAAAATTACGTTTGTGGAGAATGTTTAGGAACTTTGGAAATTCTTAGGATATAATATTGATTGGAAAATATGACGAAACTGCATAATATGATCTCAGTTGTGTCTTGTATAAACATGTATTACAGAGGACATCAATCTGGAATAAATCTGGACTATTAATCTGGAATCAAATAGATCAAAATGTCTCAATTTTATTTGTATACTTTTTAAATTTTGGCCTCTTTTATTGGTTTTTTATTTATTTATTTTCATCCATCTTTTTATTCTTTGGCCTGTGTGGGCCTCCCATTGCTGTGGCCTCTCTCACTGCAGAGCACCAGCTCTGGGCACACGTGCTCCAGAGCGCTGGCTCCTAATTGGACACACCAGCCCAGCCGCTCCATGGCACATGGGGTCTTCCCAGTCTAGGGATCGAACCGGCGCCCCTTGCACTGCAAGACGGAGTCTTTACCCACTGGACCACCAGGGAAGCCCTATCTGTATACTTTTTAAACGATTTATTTATTTTTGCCTGCGCTGGGTCTTCCCTGTTGCAGGAAGGCTTTCTCTAGTTGCGGTGATAGGGGGCCGCTCTTTGTTGCCATCCACAGGCTTCTCATTGCTGTGGCTTCTGTTAACGCAGGCCGTGGGCTCCAGATGCATGGGCTTCGGTAGCTGGGGCTCACAGGCTCCAGCGCTCTGGCTCAGAGTGTGGTAACACAGGCTTAGTTACTCCACAGTCTTTGTGATCTTCCCTGTCCAGGGATTGAACTTGTGTACCCTGCCTTGGCAGGCGGATTCCCAACTGCTAGACCACCAGGAAAGCCCCTTATTTGTTTAATTTTTTAAATGATTGTTTAGTCTGTTTAAAAAAAAAAAAAGCTTAAAATACAAGAATTTGTAGATTCACATTTGGGTACAATTATGTACCCTTCTCATTGTTTTCTAAATTTGTATCAATTGCTTCATGGTGAACGCTCAGTCATTCAGTCCTGTCCAACACGTCAGCCCCACAGACAGTAGCCCACCAGGCTCCTCTGTCCATGGGATTATGTCCATGGGATTATCTCGGTAAGAATACTGGTATGGGGGCCTCTCTGGTGGTCCAGTGGCTAAGACTCCGGGCTCCCAATGCAGGGGACCTGAGTACGATCCCTGGTCAGGGAGCTAGATTCCACATACTGCAACTAAGACCCAGCACAGCCAAATAAATATTTTTTTCTTTTTTTTTTTAAGAAACCTCGATGTGGTGGGGGCGGAAGGGGTGGGGGGAGAATACTGGTGTGGATTGCCATATCCTCTTCCAGGGGATCTTTCCCACCCAGCAATCAAACCCACATGTCTTGCAGATCCTGTTTTGCAGGCAGATTCTTTACCACTGGCCCCCAGGGAAGCATCAATTGGCTAACTTAATCCTAAATCTTATCTCAAACTAATGTGGGATAATCTCTTATTGTAGAGACAGATGCTGCAGCCCTGGGCACTCCTCCTTCAAAGGCTCTAGCATCCTATTTTTCTAATCCAATATCAGAATTTAATCTTCTCTGAAGGAATGAGACCATTTCTAGACTAGTCCTTACACATGTGCTCTAGATTATAATGTCTGGATTTATGGCAAATAGAATAACAATGTATTAGTGAGGGTTGTCAAAGAATAAACACAGAATCAATAAGATATGTCTATATATGCATAGAAAATTTCATTGTGAGGTGCTGACTCATATAATTATGGGAGCTGAGAAGTCCCATCCTCTGCCATGGGCAAACTGGAGGCGCAGGAAAGCTGGGGGGGTCAGTTCCAGTCCAAGTGCAGAGGCCTGAGAACCAGGAGCGCCAACATGTGAGGGAAGAAGACGGCTTGTCTCAGTTTGAACAGCCAATTCTCCCTGTGCCTTTCTGTCCTATTCTGGTCCTCAGTGAATTTGCTGATGAAAAGCCGCATTGGTGAGAACCATCTCCTTCACTCACTCTACCAATTCCAGTGCTAATCTCTTCTGAAACACCCTCACAGGCACACCCAGAAATTATGTTTTATCAGCTCTCCGGATATCCGTTGCTGTTGTTGTTCGGTCGCTGAGTCATGTCTGACTCTTCGTGACCTCATGGACTGCAGCACACCAGGACTTTCTGTCCTTCACTGTCTCCTGGAGTTTGCTCACTCATGTCCACTGAGTCAGTGATGTGTTAGCACAGTCAAATTAACATGTGAAACACCACAGAGCAAGAAAGGGGAAACCCTCCAAATGCAGCTATTGGTTTAAGAAAGGAACACTTTTCTTCTAATGTAAGCAGTTTCATACTTACTGTTAATTTCTTCCTCTCCTCATCTTCTGATCAACAGTTGTCACATAAAATTTACAATTAGGTCAATGCTAAGAATTCAGTACTGAACCACTTCCTTGTGTTGTAATTCAAATTTCATGCTTACTAAAAGTATCACATGCATGTGGTTAAAAAAAAAAAATCAGAAAGCTGTGAAATGAAAAGTGAAGTCCTCCCTTTCCCACTTTCCACCGTTCCGTGTGTGCTTCCAGAAATGCCTGTGTCTGGGAGGGGAGTTTGGGGGAGAATGGATACATGTGTATGTATGGCTGAGTCCCTTCCCTGTTCACCTGAAACTATCACGATGTTGTTTGTTAGTCGGCTGTGCATGTGTGCTTAGCCGCTCAGTTGTGTCTGACTCGGCAACTTCATGGACTGTAGCCCGCCAGGCGCCTCTGTCCACGGGGATTCTCCAAGTAAGAATAACCAGAGTGGGGCTTCTCTTGTGGCTCAGTGGATAGGAACCCATCTGCCAGTGCAGGAGACACAGGTTCGATCCCTGATCCGGGAAGATCCCACATACCGCGAGCAGCTAAACCCACACATCAGTGAAGACCCAGGACAGCCAGAAATAAATAAATAAAACTTTGGGTTTTTTTTTTTTGTAAGAATAACTGGAGTGGATTGCCATGCCCTCCTCCAGGGAATCTCCCCAACCCAGGGATCGTAGCCAGATCGTCCCCACTGCAGGCAGAGTCTTTACCATCTGAGCCCCCAGGGACGCCCAAGACTTCTGGGATGGGTAGCCTATCCTTTCTCCAGGAGATCTTCCCAACCCAGGAATCGAACCAGGGTCTCCTGCGTTATAGGCGGATTCTTTACCAGCTGAAATGTCCACATCTCTTAACACAAATGTCAGGCATAAACACATATCATATGCCCTTCATCCATCTGGAATATAATACAATAACAACCAGAAAATTGGCATTGGCACAATCCATCAGCTTCGTTCAGTTTGCACCAGTTTCACATGCACTCATTTCTGTGCCTGTGCTTAGTTCTGTGTAATTTTATCACCCGTAGATGCGTGTGACCACAACCACAGTCTAGATGCCAAATGCTTCCAGCTTCAGTGTGAGGGTCCCTCATACTGCGTTTTTTGTAGCTGCAGTTACCTCTCTCTCTTTCTCCCCACTTCTCTAACCCCTGGCAACCACTAATTGGTTCATATAGTTTTAATTTTATGACAGCTGTACGAATGGAATCAGACTGGCTTTCTCTCTCTTAGCCTAACACCCTGAGGTCCGCCCAGAACACTGTGTGTGTCTAATTTGTTCCTTCTACTGCCAAGTCGTTGTGTTCCTTGGTGTGGATGTGCCTGTTTGTCTCACCTGTTGAAGGACGTTTAGGTTGTTTCCAGTTTGGGACTGAAAAACAGTTTCTGGACCAAATTCCCGTGTGTGTATGTGTGTGTGTGAGAGAGAGAGAGAGAGAGTGTGTCCCACAGCAACAAGCAGATGCCAGTGGGATGTCCGAGAATGCAACTCCGTTCTAACACTACACAGAAATAGCATCACATTCCATATGTACGATCACCCTCCACTCCAGACACCAGCTGCAAGTCCAGGTTGTGACTGGTGGATCTGGCAGACGAGTTACAACCCAGAGGTTCCCATGACACCCTCTCCTCAGGTTTGATTAATTTGCTAGAGCAGCTCACAGAACTCAATAAAACCTTTTTACTCACTAGATTGCCAGTTTATTATAAAAGTATATTAAGGGCTTCCCCTGGTGGTCCAGTGGGTGAGGACACCGCCTTGCAGAGCAAGGGGTGCCGGTTCGATCCCTGGCCTGGGAAGATCCCACGTGCCGCGGAGCGGCTGGACAGATGTGTCCAATTATGGAGCCGGAGCTCTGGAGCTCATGCGCCCAGAGCCGGTGCTCTGCAATGACAGACACCACCGCGATGGGAGGCCCACAGGAGCCAAAGAACAAAGACGGATGAAAATAGAGAAATGAAAGACCAATAGAAGTGGCCCGCCCGCTCCCCTCCCCCCCCAATCCGACCCCCCCCAAATAAATAAATAAATCTTTAAAAAAAAAAAAAAAAGTATATTAAGGATGTGTTTCAAAAGCCAGATGAGGAGATACATACAGCAAGGTCCTGAACAAAAGTTTTTGTCCTCAGAGAGGTTAGGGACCCGCAGGGAGGCTTGTGGAAGCGTCCCCGCTTCCCCCATGTGGAAGCGCTCCAAAAAATGGGGGTGGGGGGCGAGTTCTATGGAGACTTCATTACATAGTCGTGATTGACTAAATCTCTGGCCCATGACAATTTGTTCAACCTCAGGCTCCTCTCTCCTCCCCATATCCCCATAAATCAGGGGGTGGAACTGAAAATTACAACCATCGGATCACTCGGTTTTTCTGGCAACCATACCTCCCACTTTTAGGTGCTTCTAAAGGTCACTTCATTCACAAAAGACACGTTTATCACTCTCAATGCTTAGGCAATTCCAAGGCTTTTGCCACCTGTGAGCTAGGGACTGTAGACTAAAACCACATATATATAAGAAACGTATTTTTGTCATCTGAATATCCATATATATTTATATATGTACAAATATTTATATATGCTCTGCTCAGTCACTCAATCATGTCCGTCTCTTTGCAATGCCATGGACTGTAGCTTGCCAGGTTACTCTGTCCATGAGATTTCCCAGGCAAGATCAATGGAGTGGGCCGCCATTTCCTCCTTCAGGGAATCTTCTCAACCCAGGGATCAAACTCACATTTCCTGCATCTTCTGCATCGGTGGGAGATTCTCTCTCTTTTTTTTTAATAATTTTATTTATTTATTGACTGTGTTGTGTCTTTGTTGGCTTTTCTCTAGTTGTGGCAAGCAGGGGCTACTCTTCCTCGTAACGCAGGCTTCTCATGGCAGTAGCTTCTCTTGTTGCTGAGCACGGGCTGTAGAGCACAAGCTCAGTAGTTGTGATTCCTGGGCCCTAGAGCACAGGCTCCACAGTTGTGGTTCACAGGCTTAGTCGCTCTGCAGCATGTGGGATCTTTCCAGACCAGGGATTGAACCCATGTCTCCTGCATTGGCTGATGGATTCTTTACCACTGAGCCACCTGGGAAGCCCCGTACATATTATACATCACAATAATCACAGGGGCTATTACAAATCCAGTTGCTATGAATATGCATGTACAGGTTTTTGTGTGCATGTAAGTTTTCATTTCTCCAGGATAAATGCCCAGTACAATCGCTGAGTGATGTGGTGACTGTTTAGCTTTGTAAAGAAATGCCTACACTTTACACTTTTCCAGACTGGCCTTACCAGTTTACCTTCACACCAGCAATTAATGCATGAGTGATCCAGTTTCTCCACATCCTCACCAGCATTTGGTGTTACTGCAATTTCTTATTTTACCTTTTATGATAGATGTGTAGTGGTAACCCATTGTGATTTTAATTCTCTAAGGACTAAGGGAAGCCTGGTGAGCTGCAGTCCATGGGGTCAAAGAGTCGGACACAACTGAGTGACGGAACTGGGAGGGCCTGTTCCGATGGTAAAGAATCTGCCTAGGGTTTAATCACTCTAAAAATTTTGCTTAGGCAATTCCAAGGCTTTTGCCACCTGTGAGCTAGGGACTGTAGACTAAAACCACATATATATAAGAAACGTATTTTTGTCATCTGAATATCCATATATATTTATATATGTACAAATATTTATATATGCTCTGCTCAGTCACTCAATCATGTCCGTCTCTTTGCAATGCCATGGACTGTAGCTTGCCAGGTTACTCTGTCCATGAGATTTCCCAGGCAAGATCAATGGAGTGGGCCGCCATTTCCTCCTTCAGGGAATCTTCTCAACCCAGGGATCAAACTCACATTTCCTGCATCTTCTGCATCGGTGGGAGATTCTCTCTCTCTCTTTTTTTTTTAATAATTTTATTTATTTATTGACTGTGTTGTGTCTTTGTTGGCTTTTCTCTAGTTGTGGCAAGCAGGGGCTACTCTTCCTCGTAACGCAGGCTTCTCATGGCAGTAGCTTCTCTTGTTGCTGAGCACGGGCTGTAGAGCACAAGCTCAGTAGTTGTGATTCCTGGGCCCTAGAGCACAGGCTCCACAGTTGTGGTTCACAGGCTTAGTCGCTCTGCAGCATGTGGGATCTTTCCAGACCAGGGATTGAACCCATGTCTCCTGCATTGGCTGATGGATTCTTTACCACTGAGCCACCTGGGAAGCCCCGTACATATTATACATCACAATAATCACAGGGGCTATTACAAATCCAGTTGCTATGAATATGCATGTACAGGTTTTTGTGTGCATGTAAGTTTTCATTTCTCCAGGATAAATGCCCAGTACAATCGCTGAGTGATGTGGTGACTGTTTAGCTTTGTAAAGAAATGCCTACACTTTACACTTTTCCAGACTGGCCTTACCAGTTTACCTTCACACCAGCAATTAATGCATGAGTGATCCAGTTTCTCCACATCCTCACCAGCATTTGGTGTTACTGCAATTTCTTATTTTACCTTTTATGATAGATGTGTAGTGGTAACCCATTGTGATTTTAATTCTCTAAGGACTAAGGGAAGCCTGGTGAGCTGCAGTCCATGGGGTCGCAAAGAGTCGGACACAACTGAGTGACGGAACTGAACTGAAGGACCAGTGGGGGCTTCCCTGATGGTTCCGATGGTAAAGAATCTGCCTGTGGTGCAGGAGACCCGGGTTCAGTCCCTGGGTTGGGAAGATCCCCTGGAGAAGGGCATGGCAACCCACTCCACTATTATTGCCTTCGGAGAATTTCATGGACTGAAGAGGCTGATGGGCCCCAGTCCATGGCATCACAATGAGTCAGACACAGCTGAGCGACGAACACACACACAAGCTAACTGCGTGGAACATCTTGTTGCTTCTGGGGCTGACTGGGAAGGGGAATGATGGAACTTTCTGGGTGATAATAATGCTTCTTCTCTTGACTGGAGTTGGGTTCCACCAATGTAAGCTCTATCAGAACTTGTGGAATGGTCCACTTAAAATCTGTGCAATTCACTCCATGAGAATTTTAAAAACTGTTAACTGTAAGGTAATAGTTAACTCTAGCTACTTTTATGCATGCCAAAGTAGCTAGGTGGACGTGTGTGGATGGCGCTGCAGCTTACTTTGAAATGAATTAAAAAATAAGATATATTGGGACCACCCAGGTGGCACAGTGGATAAATATTTGCCTGCCAATGCAAAGGATGTGGGTTTGATCCCTGGTTCGGGAAGACCCCACGTGCCTCAGAGCAACTAAGCCTGTGGGCCACACTGCTGAACCTGGGAATCGCACCTGCTGAGCCGCTAGAGCTGCATCTGCTGCCGCCCGTGAGCCCCAGAGCCCATGCTCGCAACAAGAGAAGCCACCTCAGTGGAAAGCCCACTCAGCCAACAAGGAGCAGCCCCACTGGCCGCCTCTGGAGGAAGCCCTGGGCAGCAGCACAGACCCAGCGCAACCAAAAATACACAAACAAAGCATTTTTAAAATGTCATTGGTGTTACTGCAATTCATTTACCTTTTATGCATGAGTGATCCAGTTTCTCCACATCCTCACCAGCATTTGGTGTTACTGCAATTTCTTATTTTACCTTTTATGATAGATGTGTAGTGGTAACCCATTGTGATTTTAATTCTCTAAGGACTAAGGGAAGCCTGGTGAGCTGCAGTCCATGGGGTCGCAAAGAGTCGGACACAACTGAGTGACGGAACTGAACTGAAGGACCAGTGGGGGCTTCCCTGATGGTTCCGATGGTAAAGAATCTGCCTGTGGTGCAGGAGACCCGGGTTCAGTCCCTGGGTTGGGAAGATCCCCTGGAGAAGGGCATGGCAACCCACTCCACTATTATTGCCTTCGGAGAATTTCATGGACTGAAGAGGCTGATGGGCCCCAGTCCATGGCATCACAATGAGTCAGACACAGCTGAGCGACGAACACACACACAAGCTAACTGCGTGGAACATCTTGTTGCTTCTGGGGCTGACTGGGAAGGGGAATGATGGAACTTTCTGGGTGATAATAATGCTTCTTCTCTTGACTGGAGTTGGGTTCCACCAATGTAAGCTCTATCAGAACTTGTGGAATGGTCCACTTAAAATCTGTGCAATTCACTCCATGAGAATTTTAAAAACTGTTAACTGTAAGGTAATAGTTAACTCTAGCTACTTTTATGCATGCCAAAGTAGCTAGGTGGACGTGTGTGGATGGCGCTGCAGCTTACTTTGAAATGAATTAAAAAATAAGATATATTGGGACCACCCAGGTGGCACAGTGGATAAATATTTGCCTGCCAATGCAAAGGATGTGGGTTTGATCCCTGGTTCGGGAAGACCCCACGTGCCTCAGAGCAACTAAGCCTGTGGGCCACACTGCTGAACCTGGGAATCGCACCTGCTGAGCCGCTAGAGCTGCATCTGCTGCCGCCCGTGAGCCCCAGAGCCCATGCTCGCAACAAGAGAAGCCACCTCAGTGGAAAGCCCACTCAGCCAACAAGGAGCAGCCCCCACTGGCCGCCTCTGGAGGAAGCCCCTGGGCAGCAGCACAGACCCAGCGCAACCAAAAATACACAAACAAAGCATTTTTTAAAATGTTCCATAAAAAAAAAAAAAAAAAAACTTAAAGTGTTCCATTTCCTGCGTAGATAACTTCAGAGATTAGCAGAAGGCAATGTACAATGGCAATCACAGACGCAGGCTCCACAGTGAAGTCCAGGCCCTGCGACAAGATGGCGGCTCTCTGGGGGGCTCCTGGTGTGCCTGTTACCTTCTCAGGGATCACAGTCAAGCTGGCAGAGCAGGGTGGGAAAGGAGTGATAAGCTTGGGCTTATTTTCACCTTTACAAATTAGAAACAGAAGTCAAGAAAGATTAAGTACTTACCCAAAATCACACAGTAAACAGTAGAACTGAGATTTGCAACCTGGTTTGGCCTTCTCCAAAAAATACCTGATTAACTACAATGTGTCTTACTCCAGATTCTTGCCTAGAGAACGCATGGACCGAGGAGCCGGGCAGGCTGCGGTCCACAGGCTTGCAAAGAGCTGGACATGACTGAAGCAACTTAGCAGCAACAACGGTCCCTATTTTCTCATGCTTGGGGACATCGTTACACAAGACACTGTCGCCACTATCTGTAGACATTTCTAATCAACATAAGGCTTTCTTCGGTCACTCGGCAACAACGACACTCAATTTCTCAAATTCTAGTATTCCTTTTTGTGGTTTAGTGCTGAATCCTGACAGCGCTGAATCCTGCTCTTCACTCAGTTCATTGCCAGGGAGCTTTGTACTACAGGACAACTAGCTGGTGAGGCTAGTATTTATCCTTACATTTATTCTTAAGTTCTGGGGGCTGCAGCTTACTTTGAAATGAATTAAAAAATAAGATATATTGGGACCACCCAGGTGGCACAGTGGATAAATATTTGCCTGCCAATGCAAAGGATGTGGGTTTGATCCCTGGTTCGGGAAGACCCCACGTGCCTCAGAGCAACTAAGCCTGTGGGCCACACTGCTGAACCTGGGAATCGCACCTGCTGAGCCGCTAGAGCTGCATCTGCTGCCGCCCGTGAGCCCCAGAGCCCATGCTCGCAACAAGAGAAGCCACCTCAGTGGAAAGCCCACTCAGCCAACAAGGAGCAGCCCCCACTGGCCGCCTCTGGAGGAAGCCCCTGGGCAGCAGCACAGACCCAGCGCAACCAAAAATACACAAACAAAGCATTTTTTAAAATGTTCCATAAAAAAAAAAAAAAAAAAACTTAAAGTGTTCCATTTCCTGCGTAGATAACTTCAGAGATTAGCAGAAGGCAATGTACAATGGCAATCACAGACGCAGGCTCCACAGTGAAGTCCAGGCCCTGCGACAAGATGGCGGCTCTCTGGGGGGCTCCTGGTGTGCCTGTTACCTTCTCAGGGATCACAGTCAAGCTGGCAGAGCAGGGTGGGAAAGGAGTGATAAGCTTGGGCTTATTTTCACCTTTACAAATTAGAAACAGAAGTCAAGAAAGATTAAGTACTTACCCAAAATCACACAGTAAACAGTAGAACTGAGATTTGCAACCTGGTTTGGCCTTCTCCAAAAAATACCTGATTAACTACAATGTGTCTTACTCCAGATTCTTGCCTAGAGAACGCATGGACCGAGGAGCCGGGCAGGCTGCGGTCCACAGGCTTGCAAAGAGCTGGACATGACTGAAGCAACTTAGCAGCAACAACGGTCCCTATTTTCTCATGCTTGGGGACATCGTTACACAAGACACTGTCGCCACTATCTGTAGACATTTCTAATCAACATAAGGCTTTCTTCGGTCACTCGGCAACAACGACACTCAATTTCTCAAATTCTAGTATTCCTTTTTGTGGTTTAGTGCTGAATCCTGACAGCGCTGAATCCTGCTCTTCACTCAGTTCATTGCCAGGGAGCTTTGTACTACAGGACAACTAGCTGGTGAGGCTAGTATTTATCCTTACATATTTGTGGATTCTTTGAAAGTGTCTCTGTCCCCCAAATACCAACATTTCTGATTTACTTCCTGTTATATGATATAACCAGTGCTTCCGTGGTGCCTCAGTGGTGAAGAATCTACCTGCCCATGCAAGAGACATAGGCTTGATCCCGAACTGCCGCAGACCAATTAAGCCCAGGTGCCCAAACTACTGAGCCTGTGCTCTAGAGCCCAGGAGCCGAAACTACTGAGCCCACAGGTAGCAACTGCTGAAACCCGAGTGCCCTAGAGCCTGTGCCCCGCAACAAGAGAAGCCACCACAGCGAGGAGCCCGAGCATCGCTCCAAGATAACGGCCCTCGATTGCCACAAGTAAAGAAAAGTCTTTGAAGCAATGAAGACCCAGCACAGCCATAAATTAAAAAAATTCTTTTTTAAGAAAGATTTTGAGTCTGATTCTAACTAAAGAAGTCATGGACTTTTTCTGAACTGTGTTCCTCTCTGCAACATGAAAATGATAATCAGATTTTCCCCCACACTTGTTATTAAGGATCAAATGACATTGTGAATGGGGCCAAACTGCTTCTACCATCAACACCTTGTTAGAAGTCACCTACACATCAGCCTTCTAACAGCTGTTCAGTTAAAATGTTACTTCTTATCATCTGTCTTAATTAGCTCATAAAAGATGAGCATCCAGGTAGCATCTACAATCTTGATTTCCCAATCTTGCCTTATAGCTCGATAACCTTATTTTATCTCTTTATATTCTCTTTCGCTACTTTTGCTATCTGAAAATCAAGGTTCTCTTAAGACGCCAAACAAGGGGGAAAATATCATCCAACTGTTCCCCTAGTAATGAACTCAGAATGTCCGAGGAGTTTTGTTAAATTATTATCAAGCAGCCAAAAAAAAAAGTTTTGAGCTGGATGACAGGACAGTTAAAAGCCAGGGTTTTGGACTGGGATGTTGTTCACATCTTGATCCCACCTCACTTACAAAGGAAACAGTAACTACCCCTTATTGCATTATATATATATATATTTTTTTTTGGTGGGGGGACAGGTTGGGGAGGGAGGGGGGCAGGCGGGCCACTTCTATTGGTCTTTTATTTCTCTATTTTCATCCATCTTTGTTCTTTGGCCCCTGTGGGCCTCCCATCGCAGTGGCGTTTGTTGTTGCAGAGCGCCGGCTCTGGGCGCATGCGCTCCAGAGCTCCCGCTCGGTAATTGGACACATGGGTCCAGCCGCTCCGCGGCACGTGGGATCCTCCCAGGCCAGGGATCGAACTGGCGCCCCTTGCACTGCAAGGTGGTGTCCTTACCCACTGGACCACCAGGGAAGCCCTACATTATATTTTGAATCACCTAATTTCTACAAAGCATGTAGAACAGAGAGCAATATGAAGAAAACACTCCACATGGGTTGGCTGTAAGGACTAAACAGACCCAGATTCAGAAACACAAAACCATGGAAATCTGGAGACACAGAAGCATCCAGTGGTAGACAGCCGCAACCCTCCCGGGAAGCCTGCGGATTATCTCCACCTCTCCCTTTGCCCCTGACCACCCACTTCCCTGCACCATCAACCTCCAAAACAAGGCCACACCGTGGGCGGGCCAAGAGGAGTGCTCCCACCTCCAGCAAGGTGGTTTGTGGAAAGCAAGCACATAGAAAGCAGAAAGACAATGGAATTCAGGGATAAACTCATACTTTGCTAAGGATACTAAGTAAGTAAAGAAAAAAAGGAAGTTAAAACCTCTGGAAAGGTGCTTGGCCTCACGCTTCCAGAGTGATGAAAACTTTCACCTAACTGGCCTCAATAATGATGTTCCTTAGAATTCAACTGAAGGAAATAATCCCCAAAGAAGGAAAAACTATACCAAAGAAGATAGCATTATATTTTCCTTTAAAACATGGTAGTCCAGTGGCTAAGTCTCTGAGCTCCTAATACAAGGGGCCTGGGTTTGATTCTTAGTAAAGGAGCTAGAGCCCACATGTGGCAGCTTAGACCCAATGCAGCCAAATGAATATTTTTTGGCGGGGCTTCCCTGTGGCTCAGATGGTAATGAATCTGCCTACAGTGTGAGAGACCCGGGTTCGATCTGTGAGTCAGGAAGATCCCCTGGAGTAGGAAATGGCAACCCACTCTAGTATTCTTGCCTGGAGAATTCCATGAACAGAGGAGCCTGATGAGCTCTTGTCCATGGGGTGGCAAACAGTTGGACAACTGAGTGACTTTCACTTTCATATAGAGGTTCGATTCACACTTTTGAAGTGCATAATTCAGTGTGTTTTTTTTTTTATATTTGCCGAGTTTTACAAGCACCACTACCACCTAATTCGAAAACATTATCATTAGTCCCCAAAATAAATCCTCTCTCTCTCTCTCTCCTACCCCTAGAATCCATTAATCTACCTTTTTGTCTCTTAAAGATTTTTGATGACCAAAAGGAAAAATAAGAAAAATTGAATAAAATATACTTAATGTTATTGAATAATATAAAGGTAAGTTAAATTATGATATATCCATTCAATAAAATATTATGTGGCTATTAGAAATCACTACAATAAAGACTGTATCAAAAGACAACGTCTTTATATTACAACGTTTAAAACATTTTTTTAAAGATAAACAATGGTGAACATACTCTATTGTCAAAAATGTATTTTGGTTTGTCTGTGAGCAGATTGGAAGAAATTTGTAGAAATTTCAGTGACCATGTTGGGATACTGAGATGGCAGATAATTCTTTTTTAGCCTTTAAATATTTTCTGACATTTTATATTTTTTAACAAATGGAATTTTTAGAAAATCTATTTAAAATGATTGGAATAGAGAATACATTGTAGGGCACAGCCCAATAGCAGTCGAGCCCCATGAAGTGGATGCAGTTCTTACCTAACAAATCTTGCTAGTGCAGCCTCCTTCTAGCAACCAAGAGCCTGATGCCATAAAAGTTGCTCCTCACCCAGACAGCCTGACCTTTCACACTGTAGACATTCAGGCCTTCACCCTTTGACCCTCTTGCCTGTCAGTCAACACTTCCCATACCCTCCAATCCAGAACTTGATCCTTAACTAAGTTAAGGATGTTATCATGCATACCAATGACGCGGCCAATTTCCTCCTATTAACATGTTTACTGTGGACCTAAGTCCTTTCAATCCCAACCATACATTCTCCTTAGGACCTGGACAGTAAGCAAATTGGTGGAAACAAAATATAGTCTTTCCTCGCTATTGGTAGGGGATTGGTTCAGGACCCCTAAATGTGATGAATGTGGAAAAGCCTTCATCGGAAGCACCAT
Organism: Tragulus kanchil; assembly: GCA_022376925.1. NCBI lineage: Eukaryota > Metazoa > Chordata > Mammalia > Artiodactyla > Tragulidae > Tragulus > Tragulus kanchil. The sequence goes on along the minus strand of JAIOJX010000030.1, from coordinate 15,137,167 downwards.
CTCTGGGCTTTCCTGGAGGCTCAGTGGTAAAGAATCCACCTGCTAATGCAGGAGACTCAGGTTCAATCCCAGGTCTGGGAAGATCCCACATGCCATGGAGCAACTAAGCCCTTGAGCATAGCTAGAGAAAAACCCCTTCAGCAACAAAGACCCAGCACAATCAAAAGTAATAGATACATGATAATTTTTAAAAGATTTAAAAAAAGAGGAAAACTCACATCTCATTGACTATCACAAAGTACACACTGCCGTGAAACCCTATAAATGCCCAAGAGTCTGACGATCCTCAAGTCTCTTATATAAAATGATGTAGTAATTTGCGTATAACTTGGTACATCCTTCTATATACTTTACATCATCTCTACATTACATATAATACCCAGTGTGCTAAGTCACCTTGGTTGTGTTTGACTCTTTGTCACCCCATGGACTGTAACCAACCAGGTTCCTCTGTCCACGGGATTCTCCAGGCAAGAATACTGGACTGGGTTACCATTTCCTTCTCCAAAATTATCCCCAATAATGCTATGTAAATAGTGGCCAGTAGTCAATAAATTCAAGTTTTGCTTGTTGAAATTTTCTGTTTTTTTTCTGAGTTTAAATTTTCTACACAAGGTGTGGTTAGAATTTGATGAGAAAAAACATCGAAGCCCCATGAAGTGGATGCAGTTCTTACCTAACAAATCTTGCTAGTGCAGCCTCCTTCTAGCAACCAAGAGCCTGATGCCATAAAAGTTGCTCCTCACCCAGACAGCCTGACCTTTCACACTGTAGACATTCAGGCCTTCACCCTTTGACCCTCTTGCCTGTCAGTCAACACTTCCCATACCCTCCAATCCAGAACTTGATCCTTAACTAAGTTAAGGATGTTATCATGCATACCAATGACGCGGCCAATTTCCTCCTATTAACATGTTTACTGTGGACCTAAGTCCTTTCAATCCCAACCATACATTCTCCTTAGGACCTGGACAGTAAGCAAATTGGTGGAAACAAAATATAGTCTTTCCTCGCTATTGGTAGGGGATTGGTTCAGGACCCCTAAATGTGATGAATGTGGAAAAGCCTTCATCGGAAGCACCATCTCTGGGCTTTCCTGGAGGCTCAGTGGTAAAGAATCCACCTGCTAATGCAGGAGACTCAGGTTCAATCCCAGGTCTGGGAAGATCCCACATGCCATGGAGCAACTAAGCCCTTGAGCATAGCTAGAGAAAAACCCCTTCAGCAACAAAGACCCAGCACAATCAAAAGTAATAGATACATGATAATTTTTAAAAGATTTAAAAAAAGAGGAAAACTCACATCTCATTGACTATCACAAAGTACACACTGCCGTGAAACCCTATAAATGCCCAAGAGTCTGACGATCCTCAAGTCTCTTATATAAAATGATGTAGTAATTTGCGTATAACTTGGTACATCCTTCTATATACTTTACATCATCTCTACATTACATATAATACCCAGTGTGCTAAGTCACCTTGGTTGTGTTTGACTCTTTGTCACCCCATGGACTGTAACCAACCAGGTTCCTCTGTCCACGGGATTCTCCAGGCAAGAATACTGGACTGGGTTACCATTTCCTTCTCCAAAATTATCCCCAATAATGCTATGTAAATAGTGGCCAGTAGTCAATAAATTCAAGTTTTGCTTGTTGAAATTTTCTGTTTTTTTTCTGAGTATTTTCTACACAAGGTGTGTAGAATGGGGTGTGACTGAGTGAACACAGAACCCAAGGATCCAGGGGGCCGGCTGGAACACCCAGGTCTCTTCCACGCTGTATTCCCACTTCCTAGAGAGACAGAGCTTGTTCAGACGACCATAGCCTTCCTATTACATCGATCGCCTCCCTCTCTTCTCTGTCAATCAGAGACAGAATCAACCCTGACATACCACCACCACCACCACCCCCCACAGACACACACGCAGACCCCACCCCACATCACACAGGCGCACACACACACACAGCCCCAGGCACACGCACTCTTTATCCGTATCCTCATTCTTGTTCTCCTTCTCTCCCCGCCCGCCCCCACTCCACATATCCTCTGCTGCTGTAGCCCTGGCCGTGCCCCAGGATGGCCCCTTCTTTGGTCTGTCCACGATCGAGACTTCACAGGCACCGAGTCCAGCCTTGTCTCAAGAGCTCCTCCAGCCACTCTGCCCCTCCCAGCGCCTGCCTCACCCAGACTTAACACCGGATCTACAGTGTTAAAGAATGGATCCCCGGGCTTCCCTGGGGGTTCAGTGGGTAAAGAGTACACCTTGTAGTGCAGGGGACACCGGGTCGATCCCTGGCCCGGGAAGATCCCACATGCTGCGGAGCAGCTGGACTGGTGTGTCCAATTACCAGCCAGTGCTCTGGAGCCCATGTGGCCAGAGCCAGTGCTCTGCAGTGAGAGGTCACTGTGATGGGAGGCCCACACAGGCAGAAGAATAAAGACGGATGAAAACAAAGAAATAAAAAACGAATAAAAGAGGCAAAAATTAAAAAAAAAAAAAGGATCCCCGATATCCAGCCTGTGGTGAGGCCAGCTGGTGGCCTTCTAATGAGAACCTTCAGCAGTGTTCAGGAGCTCCTACCATGTGTCAGGAACTGTGTGAGATTCAGAGATGGTCGAAGCTAATCGCTCACCTGGAGACACTCACAATGGAAGTGTTGCCCAGCACAAGTTCGCTTGCATGACCCCCCTGATGGAGGAGTTTGGAAACAGAGAAAGGTTTATTGCAAGGGCCATGAAAGGAGAATGGGCGGCCCATGGTCAAAAGGCCTAAACTCCCTGATGGCTTTGGGAAAGAGTTTTTAAAGGTAAAACAAGAGGTGAGGGCTGTGGGGGTATGTGACTCTCTTCTGGTTGGTTGGTGGGGAGGTAACAGGACAGTGCTCCAGGAATTTTGTTGCTGTTGTTGGTCAGTCCGTAAGTCATTTCTGACTTTGTGACCCCACGGACTGGAATATACCAGGCTCTTCTGTTCATGGGATTTCCCAGGCAAGAATACCGGAATGGATTGCCATTTCCTTCTCCAGGAGATCTTCCCCATCCAGGTATCGAACCCATGTCTCTTGCATTGGTAGGGAGATTCTTTGCCACTGAGCCAGCAGGGAAGCCCTAGAGCGAATTACCAATCATTTAGTTATTTCTCTTCTGCAAACCTACAATCACAATTGCCTAATCCTTTGATTTCTTAAGTCATGTATGACTCTTTGTATCTCCATGGACTGCAGCACACCAGGGTTCTCTGTCCTTCACTATCTTCTGGAGTTTCCACAAACTCCTTGAGTCAGTGATGCTATCTGACCATCTCATCCTCTGCGCTCCCCCTTCTCCTTTTGCCTTCAATTTCTGCCCTCAGTCTAAAGTTACCATTCCTCCACCTGGATGGGGCCTTCATTCTAGTAAAATGACTCAAAGATCTTCTGGTAAAAAGACTCAAACATATATTGTTGCCATATCCCTTGAGGAGGAACCAGGCTTCGGCTTAATCATGGAACTATTGTTTCCTGACTGCTCTACCTTTGTTTGTGCTTGCCATCACTTCCCTAATTAGGAATTATTTAAAACTTCCCTTTGAAACTTAGGGAAGGTAGTCTGCCCTTTTCTCGGTAAGCCAGCTTTCCGAATAAAGTTGCATTCCCTGCCTCAGTACCTAGTTTTTTGGATGCATTTGTCTGTTGTGCAGTGAGCCGAGCGAGCTTGGACTTGGTAACAAAGTAGGGGCTTCCTCAATGGCTCAGTGGTAAAGCATCTACCTGCAATGCAGGAGACACAGCCTGGCTCGCTGGGTTGGGAAAATCCCCTGGGGGAGGAAGTGGCCACCCACTCCAGTATTCCTGCGTGGAAATCCCAAAGACAGAAGAGCCTGGCGGGCTACAGTCCGTGGGGTCGAAAGAGTCGGACATGCCTGAGCAGGCACACTCACACAGCACATAAAGTACTATATGCCAGCATCCTCAGCAAACTGTATAACATTAAAATTTAAAACAGAAAGGAGTTAATTGACCCAAACAGCATACACACAAACCCATCTTTTAGGTCCGCACACAACAGGAATTTATAGGAATGATCCTCTTCTGTTCAGGCCAAGAATACCGGAATGGATTGCCATTTCCTTCTCCAGGAGATCTTCCCCATCCAGGTATCGAACCCATGTCTCTTGCATTGGTAGGGAGATTCTTTGCCACTGAGCCAGCAGGGAAGCCCTAGAGCGAATTACCAATCATTTAGTTATTTCTCTTCTGCAAACCTACAATCACAATTGCCTAATCCTTTGATTTCTTAAGTCATGTATGACTCTTTGTATCTCCATGGACTGCAGCACACCAGGGTTCTCTGTCCTTCACTATCTTCTGGAGTTTCCACAAACTCCTTGAGTCAGTGATGCTATCTGACCATCTCATCCTCTGCGCTCCCCCTTCTCCTTTTGCCTTCAATTTCTGCCCTCAGTCTAAAGTTACCATTCCTCCACCTGGATGGGGCCTTCATTCTAGTAAAATGACTCAAAGATCTTCTGGTAAAAAGACTCAAACATATATTGTTGCCATATCCCTTGAGGAGGAACCAGGCTTCGGCTTAATCATGGAACTATTGTTTCCTGACTGCTCTACCTTTGTTTGTGCTTGCCATCACTTCCCTAATTAGGAATTATTTAAAACTTCCCTTTGAAACTTAGGGAAGGTAGTCTGCCCTTTTCTCGGTAAGCCAGCTTTCCGAATAAAGTTGCATTCCCTGCCTCAGTACCTAGTTTTTTGGATGCATTTGTCTGTTGTGCAGTGAGCCGAGCGAGCTTGGACTTGGTAACAAAGTAGGGGCTTCCTCAATGGCTCAGTGGTAAAGCATCTACCTGCAATGCAGGAGACACAGCCTGGCTCGCTGGGTTGGGAAAACCCCCTGGGGGAGGAAGTGGCCACCCACTCCAGTATTCCTGCGTGGAAATCCCAAAGACAGAAGAGCCTGGCGGGCTACAGTCCGTGGGGTCGAAAGAGTCGGACATGCCTGAGCAGGCACACTCACACAGCACATAAAGTACTATATGCCAGCATCCTCAGCAAACTGTATAACATTAAAATTTAAAACAGAAAGGAGTTAATTGACCCAAACAGCATACACACAAACCCATCTTTTAGGTCTGCACACAACAGGGAATTTATAGGAATGATACTTTGGTTGCGGAATCAGGACACATCATTCCATGCCAACAGTCATGAAAAGCACTATGTGATCCACAGGGGTTAAATAAAGCCCCGTCTCTGCTCAACTGGTTGTCAAAATCTTGCCTCTCTGTGCACCAAGGCGGAACACAAATAGGGAGACAGAGTTATGGAGGAGAAAGAGTGACTGGCAACAAAGGAAGAGTCAGGTCTCAGACACTGGCCCCCTCCGTGGGGAGTGGGGAAAGGTTACCCGGTCCTGCGGGGATATGTGATGAGGATTGCGGCAGTCACCGTCTTGCATTCTTTCTTCTGTAAAGTTGCAAAACGGTGAGGTTGTGCATAGGGTCTTAGGTGGCTGAGTCTCCTAATCCTGAGCTCTCTGGTCCCATTAATCTTGCTGCAGGCGGTTTTGTGGCTGCTCCTCCCTTGATTAACAACCCTTCTGCCCTTTGGAACTCAGAGAAGGTCATGGAGGCTGTGGTCGTGACTCTAAGAAATGGGGGACAAAAGACCTCTGTGCCCAGAAGCCCTGCGGGTCCCTGCTCGGCTTCACGCTCCCAGGCACACCACCTACTACCTACACACAGTGCAAACGGCTGGGAATACCAAGTGCCTTGAGAAGAAGGGAGAAGGAAAGGTGAATTTAATTCTGGTCCAAAGTACGAAGATCACTGGGGGTGAGGTTGGGGAGGACTCTCTCTAGGGCTCTGCGGGGTGGGGACGAGGAACGGAGTAAATGAAAGCCAGAAAACTCCGGTGGGGCTTCCTCAATGGCTCATGGTAAGCACTGCGGGCCCTCGCTGGGTTGGGAAAATCCCCTGGGGGAGGAAGTGGCCACCCACTCCAGTATTCCTGCGTGGAAATCCCAAAGACAGAAGAGCCTGGCGGGCTACAGTCCGTGGGGTCGAAAGAGTCGGACATGCCTGAGCAGGCACACTCACACAGCACATAAAGTACTATATGCCAGCATCCTCAGCAAACTGTATAACATTAAAATTTAAAACAGAAAGGAGTTAATTGACCCAAACAGCATACACACAAACCCATCTTTTAGGTCTGCACACAACAGGGAATTTATAGGAATGATACTTTGGTTGCGGAATCAGGACACATCATTCCATGCCAACAGTCATGAAAAGCACTATGTGATCCACAGGGGTTAAATAAAGCCCCGTCTCTGCTCAACTGGTTGTCAAAATCTTGCCTCTCTGTGCACCAAGGCGGAACACAAATAGGGAGACAGAGTTATGGAGGAGAAAGAGTGACTGGCAACAAAGGAAGAGTCAGGTCTCAGACACTGGCCCCCTCCGTGGGGAGTGGGGAAAGGTTACCCGGTCCTGCGGGGATATGTGATGAGGATTGCGGCAGTCACCGTCTTGCATTCTTTCTTCTGTAAAGTTGCAAAACGGTGAGGTTGTGCATAGGGTCTTAGGTGGCTGAGTCTCCTAATCCTGAGCTCTCTGGTCCCATTAATCTTGCTGCAGGCGGTTTTGTGGCTGCTCCTCCCTTGATTAACAACCCTTCTGCCCTTTGGAACTCAGAGAAGGTCATGGAGGCTGTGGTCGTGACTCTAAGAAATGGGGGACAAAAGACCTCTGTGCCCAGAAGCCCTGCGGGTCCCTGCTCGGCTTCACGCTCCCAGGCACACCACCTACTACCTACACACAGTGCAAACGGCTGGGAATACCAAGTGCCTTGAGAAGAAGGGAGAAGGAAAGGTGAATTTAATTCTGGTCCAAAGTACGAAGATCACTGGGGGTGAGGTTGGGGAGGACTCTCTCTAGGGCTCTGCGGGGTGGGGACGAGGAACGGAGTAAATGAAAGCCAGAAAACTCCGGTGGAGCCCTAGTAGGAATTCAGCCTTGAGTAGCAAGAGGGCGGAGGAAGGCTGTGCAGGAATGAAGGGACTGGGGCACAAAAGTGGGTGGGGCCCGCGGGCTCCACCCCTCCCCCCTCCCCCGCCAGCCTGCTGACTGCAGAATCTGCTGGGACAGGTGAGGAAGGAGCGCCTGGCGCAGGTAAGAAGGCCGGAGGCTCGTGGCTTCGGGGCTGGGGTGTCAGGACCTGTACCTCCCTTCTGTGCGGAGTTCAAGGAACTCCTGACTGGCTGACTTGGGGTTCAGGGGCCGCCTGGGGTTTGCTTATGTGTTGCAAAGAAAACGCTTCTTCCCAACAGCCTCCCAGCCCCGGTACCTTCAGGCAGCAAACACGAAATCTGCGTGACCGAGGGAGGGCCGGTAGAGGGTGGTGGACCCTGACAGATGTGGGGCGTGGAGAGGTCGACAATGATTCAGACTTCAGTCCATTGTCCAAGACCCTTGTCTGTAAGAGTCTCAGGTAGTTGTGTCCTGGGGCCCTGTTGTGTCTGTGGACACTTTCTCCCTCCAACTGGAGCCCGGGCTGACTGGAGGAAAGGGGAAGACGGGGTCAAGCAGGCTAAGTGATTCTCCCCTGCGGGTCAAACTGAGGGCTTGGGACAGGGGAGGTGGGGGCGGAGGTTCAGAGCCAGCAAAAATAGGGGGCGGGGCCTGCCTATCACCTGGATTCCAGAGATTCTGGGGAGCACAGAGGCCCCAGGCAGGGCCTGCCCCGTCCGGGGACCTGGAAGGCATAGAAATGTGGAGCTGGAAGACAGATCCCAGGGAAGAAAGGAAAAGGAAGGAACTCAGCGTCAAGGCACAGTAAATAAACTTCCACAGGGAGTGGTTTCCTCCAGCACCCTGGGGCAACAGTGTGATCCTAGGGGGAATTCCAGAGCTAAAGGTCGAAGAGGGACCCCGCAGATCATTTCTTTGGGCCATTTATGTAATGTGAGACTGAAGGAACAAATCCGGACAAAGGTGTCTAATACGCTTACTTGGAAATCGGACCCAGCCCTGATGCCCACTGCTAGTTTGGATACAACAGCTGTGTGTCTTTTTGCAGGAGCCTGGGGAGGGGCCATGGTGCCGGGCCGGTGGTGGGGGATACTGAAGACGCCGTTTTTCTTCCTGAGCGGCACCTCCTTCCTCCTGGGGCTGGCTTTGCTGGGGATACGGCCGGACATCGCCCCTGCGGCTTACTTCCTTCTCAGCTTGAGTGGCTTCTTTTTGTTGTCCTGTCTCCTAGCCTGTGTTTTGGAACGGGGGTCTCGATCAATGCAGACCGAGAGCCCCGGGGCCGCCAGCAGTGCACGGTGAGTTGAGGGGTGGGCAGCACTGGACGAGTCCACGTGGACCCTCTGGGCCTCTGGCCTCTAGGCACACAGCCTCTGCTTTCCCCTGTCAGCGGGGCTAGTGGAAGGGTCTTTTGCTGGTAGAAGGCAGAAAAGGGGGAAAAGGCTCCTTTCGGGAAGCCACTAATGACCTGATTGCTTCCGCCTCAGAGACAATGAAGCCTTTGAGATACCAGCCTATGATGCCGCCGCAGGGATGGAGTCACAGTCCCGCCCCCAAGGGCCGGACCCCCCACCCTCCTACAGCAGCATTGTAATCCCCCCAGGACCTGAGGAGGGAGAGCCTAGCCCTGCGGAGGAGCACGGGAGAGCCAGACCAGACAGGCGAGTGGGCTCAGAGGGGTCTGTGACCTCAGGAAGCCCCAGAAGACCTCCCGTCAACCTGAGGCTTCGGGGAGCACGGGCTGCGTCCACGGTTCCTGATCTGCAGAGCTTGTGGACGCCCCCCAAACTGGAACCTCTGACTCCACCCCCTGCCTACGAAGTCAGCATTGGTCAGGCTGATGATGATGTTTTCTACGGAAACAACTGGACGCCCCCCTAAAGGACTTTCCCAGGATACATGGATCATCTCTCAGTATCAGATCCACTCATTCTTTGGACCAACGCTTCCCAGTGCCTGCCATGCGTCAGGAACTGGGTCCCCACCTGGACATCTCAAAGGCAGACTTGAACCCGGAGATGAGTGAGGCTATGGTGAGCCCTGCCTGGGTTGGAGGTGGCACATCCCAGAGATGCAGCGCGCAGCTTGAGTCTTCAGACAGTATTCAGTAACCGACCCCACGTCTAGTATTTCCGGAGGTAGACTGAGGGTGAGATGAGGAAGTGATCCAAAGCATCTAGTGAAGGAAGAAAAGAAACAGGGTCTGAGGGACAGCTTGAACGCTTCTGTTTCCGGTGCTTTGGCTCTAGTAGATCACAGAAATGAGGTGTTTTTGCCCTCATGTGACAAATGAGGACCCTAAGGGTCAGAAAAAAAAAAAAAAAGATAATTTGCACAGGAGCATACTGCTAGTGAACGACACAAAAACGTCTTGAACTTTGCTCTTCTGATCCCATTGCCTCTGTCTTTTTCTTTTTTCTTTCTCTCTTGTGTGTCTCTGTGTGTGTCCAATTTTATTTGGGACAAAATGAGGAATATAGCCCAGGAGGCAACATTTCAAATAGCTCTGAGAAACTGCTCCAGAGAGGTAGGGGGCAAGGTCAGTATATATGTGATTTAAAAAAAAATTTAACTGGAGGAAAGTTTAAATTTTTCAGCTTCCGCCTCAGAGACAATGAAGCCTTTGAGATACCAGCCTATGATGCCGCCGCAGGGATGGAGTCACAGTCCCGCCCCCAAGGGCCGGACCCCCCACCCTCCTACAGCAGCATTGTAATCCCCCCAGGACCTGAGGAGGGAGAGCCTAGCCCTGCGGAGGAGCACGGGAGAGCCAGACCAGACAGGCGAGTGGGCTCAGAGGGGTCTGTGACCTCAGGAAGCCCCAGAAGACCTCCCGTCAACCTGAGGCTTCGGGGAGCACGGGCTGCGTCCACGGTTCCTGATCTGCAGAGCTTGTGGACGCCCCCCAAACTGGAACCTCTGACTCCACCCCCTGCCTACGAAGTCAGCATTGGTCAGGCTGATGATGATGTTTTCTACGGAAACAACTGGACGCCCCCCTAAAGGACTTTCCCAGGATACATGGATCATCTCTCAGTATCAGATCCACTCATTCTTTGGACCAACGCTTCCCAGTGCCTGCCATGCGTCAGGAACTGGGTCCCCACCTGGACATCTCAAAGGCAGACTTGAACCCGGAGATGAGTGAGGCTATGGTGAGCCCTGCCTGGGTTGGAGGTGGCACATCCCAGAGATGCAGCGGCGCAGCTTGAGTCTTCAGACAGTATTCAGTAACCGACCCCACGTCTAGTATTTCCGGAGGTAGACTGAGGGTGAGATGAGGAAGTGATCCAAAGCATCTAGTGAAGGAAGAAAAGAAACAGGGTCTGAGGGACAGCTTGAACGCTTCTGTTTCCGGTGCTTTGGCTCTAGTAGATCACAGAAATGAGGTGTTTTTGCCCTCATGTGACAAATGAGGACCCTAAGGGTCAGAAAAAAAAAAAAAAAGATAATTTGCACAGGAGCATACTGCTAGTGAACGACACAAAAACGTCTTGAACTTTGCTCTTCTGATCCCATTGCCTCTGTCTTTTTCTTTTTTCTTTCTCTCTTGTGTGTCTCTGTGTGTGTCCAATTTTATTTGGGACAAAATGAGGAATATAGCCCAGGAGGCAACATTTCAAATAGCTCTGAGAAACTGCTCCAGAGAGGTAGGGGGCAAGGTCAGTATATATGTGATTTAAAAAAAAATTTAACTGGAGGATAATTGTTTAACAATGCCGTGTTGGTTTCTGCCATACAATGTGTATTAGCCCTAAGCATAGATATAGCCCGTCTGTCTTGAGCCTCCATCCCACCCCTCCAGGTTGCCACAGAGCACCAGGCTGATCTCCCTGTTACATAGAACTTCCCACGAGCTGTCTACTTTACATATAGTAATATGTGTATTTCACTGCTACTCTGTCAATTCATCCCACCCTCTCCTTTCCTACTGTGCTCACAAGTCTATTCTCCAAATCCACGTCTCTGTTCCTGCCCTGCAAATAGGGTCATCAGTACCGTTTTTCTAAATTTTATATATATATATATATATATATATATGTATACACGCATTAATATGGGCTTCCCAGGTGGCACTACCAGTAAAGAACCCACCTGCCAATGCAAGAGACCCAAGAGTTGTGGGTTCGATCCCTGGGTCGGGAAGATCCCCCGGAAGAGGGCACAGCAACCCATCCCCATTTTCTTTCCTGGAGAATCTGTGGACAGGAGCCTGGCAGGCTACAGTCCATAGCGCACAAGGAGTCAGGCAGGACTAAAGCGACTTACTAAACACACACACATATGCATCAATATGACAGTATTTGTTTTTCTGTTTGTGACTTACTTTACTCTGTGTAACAGGCTCTAGGTTCACCTACCTCAGTTTGTATTTTCAGTACAAGGCAACAGAAGCCCGTTCACCCAAACAACTCTCAGTTCCTGTCTTGGTCATCGGCTGGTGACGGAGGTGGACAATTGTTCACAGAAATGAGGTGTTTTGCCCTCATGTGACAAATGAGGACCCTAAGGGTCAGAAAAAATACAAAAAGATAATTTGCACAGGAGCATACTGCTAGTGAACGACACAAAAACGTCTTGAACTTTGCTCTTCTGATCCCATTGCCTCTGTCTTTTTCTTTTTTCTTTCTCTCTTGTGTGTCTCTGTGTGTGTCCAATTTTATTTGGGACAAAATGAGGAATATAGCCCAGGAGGCAACATTTCAAATAGCTCTGAGAAACTGCTCCAGAGAGGTAGGGGGCAAGGTCAGTATATATGTGATTTAAAAAAAAATTTAACTGGAGGATAATTGTTTAACAATGCCGTGTTGGTTTCTGCCATACAATGTGTATTAGCCCTAAGCATAGATATAGCCCGTCTGTCTTGAGCCTCCATCCCACCCCTCCAGGTTGCCACAGAGCACCAGGCTGATCTCCCTGTTACATAGAACTTCCCACGAGCTGTCTACTTTACATATAGTAATATGTGTATTTCACTGCTACTCTGTCAATTCATCCCACCCTCTCCTTTCCTACTGTGCTCACAAGTCTATTCTCCAAATCCACGTCTCTGTTCCTGCCCTGCAAATAGGGTCATCAGTACCGTTTTTCTAAATTTTATATATATATATATATATATATATATGTATACACGCATTAATATGGGCTTCCCAGGTGGCACTACCAGTAAAGAACCCACCTGCCAATGCAAGAGACCCAAGAGTTGTGGGTTCGATCCCTGGGTCGGGAAGATCCCCTGGAAGAGGGCACAGCAACCCATCCCCATTTTCTTTCCTGGAGAATCTCGTGGACAGGAGCCTGGCAGGCTACAGTCCATAGCGTCACAAGGAGTCAGGCAGGACTAAAGCGACTTACTAAACACACACACATATGCATCAATATGACAGTATTTGTTTTTCTGTTTGTGACTTACTTTACTCTGTGTAACAGGCTCTAGGTTCACCTACCTCAGTTTGTATTTTCAGTACAAGGCAACAGAAGCCCGTTCACCCAAACAACTCTCAGTTCCTGTCTTGGTCATCGGCTGGTGACGGGAGGTGGACTTACAGTGTCTACAGAATTGTGTCTGCAGACAGGGCGGTTTGAGTGGGACCAGGAGTGTGTCAGCCTCCTGGAGGCGCAGAGGTCATCCAAACTGATGGTCCTTGTTCCAGGGAGGGGAGCAATTCCCAAGGCAGGGCCCCCATCCGATGGGGAAGCAGTGCAGTAAACTGCTCCAGGGGGAGGGACTTTGGGTTTCAGGGGGCGGGTGGATGTGATGATCAGAAAAAAGGAAACCCGAGCTTCTTGGCGAGGGGTGGGTGGAATATCCAAGGCTTTTCACAAATGATCTGCTATGAGCCTTGGAGCCACCTGCGCTGTCTCCAGTTGCTTCAGCCTGACTCCTGCGCTGTGACGCTGGGTTCCCCCCAGGCCCCCTGCCCGGCTTCCTCAGATCCAAACAGCACCCCAGCTTCCGCTAATCCTGTGCTGAGCCGCAGGTTTGAGCCCGTGGGAGCTGCTCGGCCATCGCTGACCCACGCTGCTCGCTCTTTGCGCGGGGCTCTGTCTAGCGCCTTCTAGCGCTCTCCTGTCCTCCCTGCTCTGGTCCTAACAGTTTCAGTAAAGTGACAAATCCGGCCACACCCATCTCCATAGAGTTTTTGCAGCAGGCGGGAGGTGGCCGGCGCCGGGGAGGGACTGTGATTTCCGCGGGAACCGCCAGCCAATCGGAGGGTCACGCGGGGCGGGGCGGCTCCTCGCTTCCCTTTCCGTCGGGCGCGCTCGCTCGCCCCATTGGTCAGCGCTTCCGCTGCGGGGGCTCTGCGCCTGCGCGCGGTCCGGCGGGGCCGGCCTCGCGCGGGGGCGGTGCTGGGGAGGCAGTGCGCAGGCGCTCTGCGCGCGGGTGGACGGGGGAGGGATGCTGAGCGCGCGGAGCCTCGCGGTTTGTTTGGGCCCTGGGGGGTGCGCGCACGGTCCGGGGAAAGCGGGAAATGGCGGCGCCGAGCGCGGGCTCCCGGACCGCCCTGCAACCAAAGCAGCTGATGGTCGCTGATAGGGGGCGCAGGTGAGTGGGGCGACCGGGGGTCCTTCGGGGGGGTCCGAGGGGGGGAAGGAAGTGGGCGTGCGCCCGGTGGGTTCAGAGTGCGCCCCCCCGGAGGTGGACTTACAGTGTCTACAGAATTGTGTCTGCAGACAGGGCGGTTTGAGTGGGACCAGGAGTGTGTCAGCCTCCTGAGGCGCAGAGGTCATCAAACTGATGGTCCTTGTTCCAGGGAGGGGAGCAATTCCCAAGGCAGGGCCCCCATCCGATGGGGAAGCAGTGCAGTAAACTGCTCCAGGGGGAGGGACTTTGGGTTTCAGGGGGCGGGTGGATGTGATGATCAGAAAAAAGGAAACCCGAGCTTCTTGGCGAGGGGTGGGTGGAATATCCAAGGCTTTTCACAAATGATCTGCTATGAGCCTTGGAGCCACCTGCGCTGTCTCCAGTTGCTTCAGCCTGACTCCTGCGCTGTGACGCTGGGTTCCCCCCAGGCCCCCTGCCCGGCTTCCTCAGATCCAAACAGCACCCCAGCTTCCGCTAATCCTGTGCTGAGCCGCAGGTTTGAGCCCGTGGGAGCTGCTCGGCCATCGCTGACCCACGCTGCTCGCTCTTTGCGCGGGGCTCTGTCTAGCGCCTTCTAGCGCTCTCCTGTCCTCCCTGCTCTGGTCCTAACAGTTTCAGTAAAGTGACAAATCCGGCCACACCCATCTCCATAGAGTTTTTGCAGCAGGCGGGAGGTGGCCGGCGCCGGGGAGGGACTGTGATTTCCGCGGGAACCGCCAGCCAATCGGAGGGTCACGCGGGGCGGGGCGGCTCCTCGCTTCCCTTTCCGTCGGGCGCGCTCGCTCGCCCCATTGGTCAGCGCTTCCGCTGCGGGGGCTCTGCGCCTGCGCGCGGTCCGGCGGGGCCGGCCTCGCGCGGGGGCGGTGCTGGGGAGGCAGTGCGCAGGCGCTCTGCGCGCGGGTGGACGGGGGAGGGATGCTGAGCGCGCGGAGCCTCGCGGTTTGTTTGGGCCCTGGGGGGTGCGCGCACGGTCCGGGGAAAGCGGGAAATGGCGGCGCCGAGCGCGGGCTCCCGGACCGCCCTGCAACCAAAGCAGCTGATGGTCGCTGATAGGGGGCGCAGGTGAGTGGGGGCGACCGGGGGTCCTTCGTGGGTCCGAGGTAAGGAACGCGCGTTTCAGAGGTGGGGTCCTGGCGCGTGCTCCCATGGGAGCCTCTGGAAGTCGCGGTGTCTGCGCGTGCAGCCCAGGGTGGGAGGCAGTGATCGAGGGGTTCGCGGGCGGGCGAATCTCTTCTGGGCCTTGGCCCTCTCGTGCAAAGACTCCCCAGCCTCGATTACGTCCACCCACGGGGCTCTGAGCCGGGGGAGCTCTTTTCAGCCCCGCCAAATCTCGGCTCCTCCTAAAGATTCGGTATCGTTTCTTTTCCCTGGGCCTCCGTTTCGGAACTCAACTCCCCTCTTAGAAACCTGTAAGGACCTGCAGATCTCGGCCTGGTATGCATTCGTTTGAGGTGCAAGAAATCATGATCTGTATTGCATCGGGTGTTACAGCCAGATTTTTCAAAGCATTCAACAGAGGTGTTGGGATCTGAGTACTCTGGGACAAGGAAGGTACGGCGGCTCCAAGTGTGTCTCGGCCTCTGCCCTAGTTAAATCGTTTCCTGGCAGACCCAGAAGATTCATTGAGAGCTTTGAATCAGGCCTACAGAAAGACACAGAATCGAGACTTACGAGTCGCCTTTGTGTCCTATTTATCCACCGCTTCCTCCCTGAAGTGCTAGGTGATTGTAGTTACTTTTGGAAAGTCCACATTTGAGACTTTCCCCCAAATTTGAGATATTGGAAGGAGCAGGTGTGTGGAGAATGGATCATGCTTCAGATTAAATCTAATGAGTTATTGATTGAAAATACAAGTCCAGAACTTAAGAGTTAAGAACTGAGTGTCTATTAGAGAATTGTGTGCCTCAGATGGAATAGGGAGAGGCTCTTTGAGGAGGAATGTCAACAGTAAGGGCAGACCAAAGGTTCTATGAGGGAAGCAGGCACCTTGTAGGGAGAGAGGGAGACTGGAGAAAATGATGTCAGTGCGCAGGCGCTCTGCGCGCGGGTGGACGGGGGAGGGATGCTGAGCGCGCGGAGCCTCGCGGTTTGTTTGGGCCCTGGGGGGTGCGCGCACGGTCCGGGGAAAGCGGGAAATGGCGGCGCCGAGCGCGGGCTCCCGGACCGCCCTGCAACCAAAGCAGCTGATGGTCGCTGATAGGGGGCGCAGGGGAGGTGGGGCGACCGGGGGTCCTTCGTGGGTCCGAGGTAAGGAACGCGCGTTTCAGAGGTGGGGTCCTGGCGCGTGCTCCCATGGGAGCCTCTGGAAGTCGCGGTGTCTGCGCGTGCAGCCCAGGGTGGGAGGCAGTGATCGAGGGGTTCGCGGGCGGGCGAATCTCTTCTGGGCCTTGGCCCTCTCGTGCAAAGACTCCCCAGCCTCGATTACGTCCACCCACGGGGCTCTGAGCCGGGGGAGCTCTTTTCAGCCCCGCCAAATCTCGGCTCCTCCTAAAGATTCGGTATCGTTTCTTTTCCCTGGGCCTCCGTTTCGGAACTCAACTCCCCTCTTAGAAACCTGTAAGGACCTGCAGATCTCGGCCTGGTATGCATTCGTTTGAGGTGCAAGAAATCATGATCTGTATTGCATCGGGTGTTACAGCCAGATTTTTCAAAGCATTCAACAGAGGTGTTGGGATCTGAGTACTCTGGGACAAGGAAGGTACGGCGGCTCCAAGTGTGTCTCGGCCTCTGCCCTAGTTAAATCGTTTCCTGGCAGACCCAGAAGATTCATTGAGAGCTTTGAATCAGGCCTACAGAAAGACACAGAATCGAGACTTACGAGTCGCCTTTGTGTCCTATTTATCCACCGCTTCCTCCCTGAAGTGCTAGGTGATTGTAGTTACTTTTGGAAAGTCCACATTTGAGACTTTCCCCCAAATTTGAGATATTGGAAGGAGCAGGTGTGTGGAGAATGGATCATGCTTCAGATTAAATCTAATGAGTTATTGATTGAAAATACAAGTCCAGAACTTAAGAGTTAAGAACTGAGTGTCTATTAGAGAATTGTGTGCCTCAGATGGAATAGGGAGAGGCTCTTTGAGGAGGAATGTCAACAGTAAGGGCAGACCAAAGGTTCTATGAGGGAAGCAGGCACCTTGTAGGGAGAGAGGGAGACTGGAGAAAATGATGTCATGGAAACCAAGGGAGGAGAGAGTTCAGGGAGAAAATACTGCTGTTAAATTGAGAGAAAATTTTAAAAAAGTGAACCTGCCCCACCCTTGGTGTGTATCCCGAGAAAATACCTAGTATCCAGCTGCGATGTTATTTTGTGACGGATCTATTAACACTTATTTTTATCAGAGTTTATGCATGTCTCCTTGTTACTGCTTTGGTGGACGTTCCAAGGAGATTCTTAAAAAAGAAAAACAGGTGATTTGCTTGTGGCTGTGCTGAATCTTTGTTGCTACACTGGGGCTTTCTCTAGTTGCGGCGACTGGGGGCTGATCCGTTGTTGTGGTGTGTGGACTTCTAACTACAGTGCTCTCTCTCTCTTTTTTTTTAAAAGATTTATTTATTTATTTTGGGCGGGGATCGGGTTGGGGAGGGAGGGGAGCGGGTGGGCCACTTCTATTGGCCTTTCATTTCTCTATTTTCATCCGTCTTTATTCTTTGGCTCCTGTGGGTCTCCCATCGCGGTGGCGTCTGTCGTTGCAGAGCTCCGGCTCTGGGCGCATGCGCTCCAGAGCTCTGGCTCGGTGATTGGACACATCAGTCCAGCCGCTCCGCGGCACGTGGGATCTCCCCAGGCCAGGGATGGAACCGGCGCCCCTTGCACTGGAAGGCGGTGTCCTTACCCACTGGACCACCAGGGGAAGCCCCAGTGCTCTCTCTTGTTGAGGTGCACCGGCTCTAGGGTGGGCCAGCTTCAGCAGCCGCAGCACGTGGGCTCAGTGGCTGTGGCCCGCGGGCCTCAAGGCTCTGCTGCAGTGGAGTCTTCCCAGACCAGGCATTGTGGACGCGTGTCCCTGTGGCGCCGGGATCTTTCTTAAATGAGGTTTTTTATTTCTCCAGATTATATTGTCGTAGCAGGTTTCTAATGAAGAGTTAGGCTAACAGGAGTATTACCATAGAACAGAAACAAGAAATTAGAATGATATTTCAAACATCACTGTCCCAAACCCCCAGATGAATGAAAGTTGGCCACCTGTAGCTCTTGGAGTGTTTTGCTGGCTGATTCCTCTGCCTTTGGATTTCTTGTGCCATCTTCTTGGGTCTCAGTTGTTCCAAAATGCTTTTCCCTCCTCTAATCTAGAATTAAGCCATGGGCATTCTACAAATGCGTGGTATTTCATTGATTCAGAGACGTGTGTCCCCCTCACCTTACCCCACCCCCACACAAACACATTTTAACATCTTTGAAATCAGGATGCATTTTAAAGTAGATTTTTACGTTACACACTGAAGCAGCTTATTACAGACTGAAGCTGCTTTTGTATTCCTTTCTCACTGCCATCAGATCCTCGCTGTTATGTATTTGGAAACTGACTCAGCAGGCTGGCAATTCCGTGATTTAAATACACTAGGCATATAGATGGTATATATTGGAAATGGGATTCTTTTAGTTCAGCAGCAGCAGCTTGTCTCTTTCCAAATGCATAGCAAAACTAAGGAGTCCTGGAAATGAAGGCATCCCTCACAAACTGTATTACCAAAATCATTTAGTTTTTTTTTTTTTAACAGTCTTTAACCCTTCAAGTAATTTCAAGTTAGCTGATTGTTTTCATCAATAGCATGTATCTGCAGTGACTTCCTGTCAGACTTGCTATTTAATTCGGTTCTTATAGGATTCTGGTTGTTTCTGGTGTCACAGGAACTTGCAGTTTTAAAAAGCCATACTTAAAATTATTACAAGTGGGTTTCCCAGGCGGCACTAGTGGTAACACACCTGCCTGCTAGCAGGAGATGTAAGAGACCCGGGTCGGGAAGTTTGCCTGGAGAAGGGCAAGGAAACCCACTCCAGCGTTCTCACCTGGAGAATCCCGTGGACAGAGGAGCCTGGCGGGCTACAGTCCAGAGGGTCTCAGAGAGTCAGACATGACTGAAGTGATTTCGCACAGCGCACAGCACAGCACAGGCTAGAGAAGCTTTGGTGTGTGTCTGATTGATTTTATATTAAAGTTGTCCATTGAGTTTTTTCCATTGTATTAAATTATTTTTTATATCTCACAAAGGATTATTTTAAACTCATATGACTTAGATAAGTAACACGAAATGTTTTCTGAAATACTCCTTAATTAAAAGTGGTCTGTCAGACAGGGATATTCCTTATTGTGATGGTGCGTACTTGTGTGTGTGTTATTTTTGTCACGATAGATCTTTTTTCTAGTCAGACCATTCGTCTGAGAAGATGGTCTCAGCTGAGCGTCCTCCATAAAGGATTGTGTATCATTTGCTTCTAATCCAATTACTGGCTTGTCGGCAACACTTCTGTGATTTTAATCAGAGTTCAATACATATGATTATGTATCATTTGCCTATGATCCTTGTGTTACTGCTTATCAGCAGCACTTCTATGATTTTAAACAGAGTTCAATAAACAGTGTCTTCCTTGTCCCAAGTCCCGTCCTTTATGTGTTTCCTACCCATACCTCTTCCGCTCCACTCCTCCATGCCAGCTCTTATACTTGACAGCTCTTCTGTCTGCCTCTTATCAGCAGGATGAGAGCATGTGGCATGCACCCTGACCATCAGGAAGCTCTCAAAAAGAACCGAGTTGTGCTGGCCAAAGAGCTGCTGCTGAGCGAACTGTTAGAACACCTGCTGGAAAAGGACATCATCACCTTGGAAATGAGGGAGCACATTCAGGTATCTGGAGGCACTAGAGGAAAGCCACGGAAACACCTTAGTGGCAGTGGGAGTAAGCACAGAGCACGGCACCGTGGGGAAGAGAGGTCCTGCTTCACCAAGGGCATGAAAGGACCCTTCTACCCCAGAGCCGCGAGCAGAAGAGACATAGAATTGCAGAGTAACCGGAAGGGCTTCTCATGTACATAGCTTTCTGTAAAAAAGGAGTCCTTGAGATGGAGGATGGTGTTACCAGGAAGCCCACCTGGAGAGACAGCGTTAGAGCTGGCTGAGCAGGTGTGACGTCGTGTTTTATTCTCGCAGGCCAAGGCAGGCAGTTTCGGCCAGAACGTGGAACTCCTCAACTTGCTGCCCAAGCGGGGCCCCCAGGCTTTCGATGCCTTTTGTGTGGCCCTGAGGGAGACCAAGCAGAGCCACCTGGAGGAGCTGTTGCTCACAACGCTGTCTGGCCTTCAGCAGGCGCCCCCGGTATGCAGCCCTCGGCCTGTGTGCTGAGGAGGGCTCGTTGGATGGGAAAGGAATCTGAGACCGTGGGCGTGGGTTGGGGTGGGCGGGCTAGATTTCTGTATTATTTCAACCGGACCAGCTCCCTCGGGCTGGACACGATGGTTCTTGCTCTCCTACAGTTGAGCTGCGACTACGACTTGAGTCTCCCTTTCCCGGTGTGTGAGTCTTGTGCCCCCAGCAAGCGGCTCCGCCTGTCTCCAGGTGAGACATAACATTGTTGTCCCCCAACCCCTGTCCTCCCTTGCAGATTGACTTCCGTTTCCTTGACTGGTATCTGACTTTGCCCAAGTGTGATACCTGTTTTTGTTCATAATTGGCACAGTTGCCCTAGTGAAGGACCAGCAGGACAGTTTGGGTGGGGTATGGGTTGAGCCCGTTTTCCTTCCATCATGGATGATTTTTTTTAATGGTGATGGGCCCTTGGAGCAGCTGGTGCAGGTAGGAGCTTCTTGCACATAATGGATGCCTATCTCTTTATAAAGCTGAGTTGCTTTACAGTGAGGAAAGACTGCGTCATGGGCCTCTGGCCTGCTGGCTGGGTAGCCTCGTGGTTAGAACAAGGCTTTTAGCAGGTATCCCATTTAGTCCTTCAGTGGGCTGAGCCCATACTGCTCTAGGGAGGCTCAGTGCAGAGGATCCCATGCTGAGCAAAAGCAAACAGAGTGTCTGTCTCCATAGTGCTTACAGACCAGGGGCGTGAGCAAGACCAAAGGGTGCCTCACGGGACACGAGCCTTCTAGGGCTGCTGAGTAGACTGCATGCTAGTTTTTCTGCTCTGTGTACCACAGAGATGGTGGAGCACTCCCTAGACCACGGAGATGGTCCTCCCTGCCTTCAGGTGAAGCGCTGCACTCCTGAGTTTTATCAAACACACCACCAGCTGGTGAGTCTTGGGAAAATGGCAAGAGGAAGAGGCACTGGGAAATGAGAGACTCTTCCTGGGCCTCTGCACGGAGCTTGTGTGTACATTTTCATTATTGTATATTCATTATTATTTTCATTATTAGTCCGAAAGTCATTGCCGACGGACTGTCTTTTGTGGGCATTTCTGTATTTTTGACCTGGTGAGGTTAAGAGGAAGAATGTGATGTCGTAGTTTTCTTGACATGTATCTTGAGGAGGGAGTAGGGAGGCGTAGTTTCTGTCCCCACTAAGCTGCTGATCTCTTCGCCTTCCCCTCCCCAGGCCTACAGGTTGCAGTCTCGGCCCCGTGGCCTGGCCCTGGTGCTGAGCAACGTGCACTTCACCGGAGAGAAAGACCTGGAGTTCCGCTCCGGAGGGGACGTGGACCACAGCACCCTGGTCACCCTCTTCAAGCTCTTGGGCTACAAAGTCCACGTTCTGCTTGACCAGACTGCGCAGGTACCCGAGGCAGGGCGTGGCACGTGTGTTAGAGAACTGGGGACACGTGGCACTCGGCACGCCTGTGCTCCCCTGCCAGCCGGGCTCTGCCTTACTAGAGATGTCCTCTCTCCTTGGCTTCTACGTACTGTATTCCGTCCCCCACCTTGCCATCTAGTTTTTTTTTTTTTTCTTTTTTAAGATTCATTTATTTATTTATTTATTTATTTATTTAGGGCGGGGGTCGGGTTGGGGAGGGAGGGGAGCAGGCGGGCCACTTCTATTGGTCTTCCATTACTCTATTTTCATCCGTCTTTGTTCTTTGGCCTATGTGGGCCTCCTATCACGGTGGCGTCTGTCGTTGCAGAGCACCGGCTCTGGGCGCATGCGCTCCAGAGCTCCGGCTCAGTGATTGGACACATCGGTCCAGCCGCTCCGCGGCACGTGGGATCTTCCCAGGCCAGGGATCGAACTGGCGCCCCTTGCAGTGCAAGGCGGTGTCCTTACCCACTGGACCACCAGGGGAAGCCCCGCCATCTAGTTTTAAAAAAAAAATAAAAGAGGGACTTCCCTGGTGGCTCCATGGCAAAGAATCCCCCTGCTCGTGCAGGAGACACGAGTTCAGTCCCTCATCCAGGAAGATCCCACGTGTCATGGAACAGCGAAGCCCATGCACCACAACTCCTGAGCCTGTGCTCCCCAGTGAGAGAGTAGCCCCACTCTCTACAGCCAGAGAAGAGCCCACCCAGGAAGACCCAGCACAGCCTACATAAATAAATTAGTGTCATAGAAGCTGATTAAATTAAATTTTTTCTTTCTTTTAAAAGACTTTTGCAAAGACTTGGGGCCAGCCGGCTTCTGTGGTGTTGACTTCTCCAGGTTGTGCCCAAAGTCTAGCTGAGTCGTTTCTGTCCCCACTAAGCTGCTGATCTTCCTTCCCTCCCCAGGCCTACAGGTTGCAGTCTCGGCCCCGTGGCCTGGCCCTGGTGCTGAGCAACGTGCACTTCACCGGAGAGAAAGACCTGGAGTTCCGCTCCGGAGGGGACGTGGACCACAGCACCCTGGTCACCCTCTTCAAGCTCTTGGGCTACAAAGTCCACGTTCTGCTTGACCAGACTGCGCAGGTACCCGAGGCAGGGCGTGGCACGTGTGTTAGAGAACTGGGGACACGTGGCACTCGGCACGCCTGTGCTCCCCTGCCAGCCGGGCTCTGCCTTACTAGAGATGTCCTCTCTCCTTGGCTTCTACGTACTGTATTCCGTCCCCCACCTTGCCATCTAGTTTTTTTTTTTTTTCTTTTTTAAGATTCATTTATTTATTTATTTATTTATTTATTTAGGGCGGGGGTCGGGTTGGGGAGGGAGGGGAGCAGGCGGGCCACTTCTATTGGTCTTCCATTACTCTATTTTCATCCGTCTTTGTTCTTTGGCCTATGTGGGCCTCCTATCACGGTGGCGTCTGTCGTTGCAGAGCACCGGCTCTGGGCGCATGCGCTCCAGAGCTCCGGCTCAGTGATTGGACACATCGGTCCAGCCGCTCCGCGGCACGTGGGATCTTCCCAGGCCAGGGATCGAACTGGCGCCCCTTGCAGTGCAAGGCGGTGTCCTTACCCACTGGACCACCAGGGGAAGCCCCGCCATCTAGTTTTAAAAAAAAAATAAAAGAGGGACTTCCCTGGTGGCTCCATGGCAAAGAATCCCCCTGCTCGTGCAGGAGACACGAGTTCAGTCCCTCATCCAGGAAGATCCCACGTGTCATGGAACAGCGAAGCCCATGCACCACAACTCCTGAGCCTGTGCTCCCCAGTGAGAGAGTAGCCCCACTCTCTACAGCCAGAGAAGAGCCCACCCAGGAAGACCCAGCACAGCCTACATAAATAAATTAGTGTCATAGAAGCTGATTAAATTAAATTTTTTCTTTCTTTTTAAAAAAGACTTTTTTGCAAAGACTTGGGGCCAGCCGGCTTCTGTGGTGTTGACTTCTCCAGGTGGCTGTGCTCCCTGAGTAAGAATAGTCCAGAATCGGGTTCCCACTTGACAAGCTTAGCAGTTGGATTCCCAGGATCCCCAGGCACTCAGGTGAGGGGACACTGATATGCACCCAGGCAACCAAGAAAAGGTACGTGTAAGTCCAGACGACACGCACGGTGACGTCTTGATGGCTGTTGCTGTAGTGATTGTTCTCCAGCTGACAGCGGCAGATAGAGTATCTTGCAAGTGAAGGTTTGCTGGCATTGTCCTCTTCAGTACTGTTTGGTTGCCGTTTCACGAATGAACGTAACCTGTTGCTCTGAGTTGTGTGACCACAAGACAGATCTTAGGGTAGATTACTTCTGAGTTAGATCCCTCCACGTCGTCAGCATTTTCGTTGTGAGTTAGTCTCCATTGGCCTGGATTACTGGACTGTACCACGGATTTTTTTTTTAAATATACCTTTAAGGTAGTTCTGTTTTGAAATTGAAAATAGTCCATTGGTAACTTAATACTAATTCTTTACTTTGATTCCAGAAAGGTAGTACTCTCCTAAACTTGCCTTTGGGAATATCCATGGTAAAATTAAGGTTTCGAGGAGATGCTCTTTGTTTTTTTTTTTGGCCGCTTCTATTGGTCTTTCATTTTATTTCCATCTTTGTTCTTTGGCCTGTGTGGGCCTCCCATCGCAGTGGCCTCTGTTGTCGCAGAGCACTGGCTCTGGGTGCATGCGCTCCAGAGACCCAGCTCGGTAATTGGACACATCGGTCTAGCCGCTCCGCGGCACGTGGGATCTTCCCAGGCCAGGGATCAAACCGGCGCCCCTTGCACTGCAAGGTGGTATCCTTACCCACTGGACCACCAGGGGAGCCCTAAGAGATGCTCTTTGAGCTGTCTTCATCATTGTCTGTGGATTTCATTTCTGTATCTTAGTTGTCTGCTTCTATGAGACTAATTATGTATTTGCTAAACTTTGGGTAAGGCCAGTTCTACTGGTTGATGGGTGAATGTTCTTTACATGCTATTGCCAGCTTCTCAGTAATAGCAGCTCCTGCAGAGGAGTGAACTCACCCTTGCTTCACAGGCACGGCTAGGACAGGTTCTCTGATCAAGTACTTTGCAGAGTGATCTGCTGGACGTTCAGTAAGGATGGGACAACAGCTGTGATTCTCGCAGAGGGGATCCCATGAGAAAGAAGGTCACTCAGCAAGATAAATGCAGTTTACGATTCTTTACAGGTTTTGGTCTCATCATTCCTTTTGCTAGGAATTTACTCCTTGGTTTTCCAGATTTTATACAATTGGTAAAGAATTTATGTGCTTGATAGTTAAAGATACATCCCTAATCACCACATCAGCTGTGTACTGCTTCTTAGAGACATTCAGTCAGCTTCCATGGGCCTGTGGGTCCACTTTACAGACCTCATTCTCTGGTGCAGATTCAAAGACCTGTTGGATTCTGAGTCTCTGCTAATGTTGTCTGATAACTTGAACTGCAGTAGAGTTCAACGTTGAGCACCTTAATGGGGAACCATGTGAGCTGCCAGAGGTTTTTTAAAATGTGAACCTTGAATTCAAAGGGACCTCAGTTAGATGAAGGGGGTCTTGACATCGGTTTATGAAAAAAGACACAGCCTGTCTCCTCATGTTCCTAAGGACAACAGAAGATTAGAGACAGGGTCTTCTGCAGTCGTCAAGAGGAAGACGCCTTCGCCTGGGTGGGTGGGGTCAGAAGGATAAATGGAGGGTGTGAGGCGTCAGCGGCTCTTGAAGGATGGAAGCTGCTGAGGAGAGGAGGGAAGGGGTCCTGCGCTGGGCACCAGCGCACAGACTAGAGCCGTGTGTGATGGTAGGGCCTCGGGGGCAAACCAGAGGTCTGGGGCCTGCAGGTGCCAAAACAGATTGGAGATAAAGGGACCAGAATGCACAGGGCCTTGAATGTCTTCCCAAAGGAATGAGACTTCCTTGTGTTGACACTCGAGCATCATTAGAAAGTTCTGAATAGAAAGGTGTTGCATTCCCAGTGGTGATTCAGCAAGATTAATATTACAGCACCGGAAAGAGCAAAGGAGAGGGCCACCCTGGCAGTCCAGTGGTTGAGACCTCATGCTTCCAGCACGGGGGTGCAGGTGCCATCCCTGGCAGGGGAACTGAGGTTCCCACATGCTGCAGGGTGCGGCCAAAAAGGAAAAAGCAGTAGAGACCAGTGGCGGGGAATCCAGCTTGCAATTAATATAATGCCAGTATGAGAAGGCAGGGGTCTGGTTGGGACAGTGGACCGAAAGGAAGGGAATACATGTGAAAAATAGTGCAATGGCTCCCATGAAAGAAGGTCACTCAGCAAGATAAATGCAGTTTACGATTCTTTACAGGTTTTGGTCTCATCATTCCTTTTGCTAGGAATTTACTCCTTGGTTTTCCAGATTTTATACAATTGGTAAAGAATTTATGTGCTTGATAGTTAAAGATACATCCCTAATCACCACATCAGCTGTGTACTGCTTCTTAGAGACATTCAGTCAGCTTCCATGGGCCTGTGGGTCCACTTTACAGACCTCATTCTCTGGTGCAGATTCAAAGACCTGTTGGATTCTGAGTCTCTGCTAATGTTGTCTGATAACTTGAACTGCAGTAGAGTTCAACGTTGAGCACCTTAATGGGGAACCATGTGAGCTGCCAGAGGTTTTTTAAAATGTGAACCTTGAATTCAAAGGGACCTCAGTTAGATGAAGGGGGTCTTGACATCGGTTTATGAAAAAAGACACAGCCTGTCTCCTCATGTTCCTAAGGACAACAGAAGATTAGAGACAGGGTCTTCTGCAGTCGTCAAGAGGAAGACGCCTTCGCCTGGGTGGGTGGGGTCAGAAGGATAAATGGAGGGTGTGAGGCGTCAGCGGCTCTTGAAGGATGGAAGCTGCTGAGGAGAGGAGGGAAGGGGTCCTGCGCTGGGCACCGAGCGCACAGACTAGAGCCGTGTGTGATGGTAGGGCCTCGGGGGCAAACCAGAGGTCTGGGGCCTGCAGGTGCCAAAACAGATTGGAGATAAAGGGACCAGAATGCACAGGGCCTTGAATGTCTTCCCAAAGGAATGAGACTTCCTTGTGTTGACACTCGAGCATCATTAGAAAGTTCTGAATAGAAAGGTGTTGCATTCCCAGTGGTGATTCAGCAAGATTAATATTACAGCACCGGAAAGAGCAAAGGAGAGGGCCACCCTGGCAGTCCAGTGGTTGAGACCTCATGCTTCCAGCACGGGGGTGCAGGTGCCATCCCTGGCAGGGGAACTGAGGTTCCCACATGCTGCAGGGTGCGGCCAAAAAGGAAAAAGCAGTAGAGACCAGTGGCGGGGAATCCAGCTTGCAATTAATATAATGCCAGTATGAGAAGGCAGGGGTCTGGTT
Organism: Tragulus kanchil; assembly: GCA_022376925.1. Lineage (NCBI taxonomy): Eukaryota > Metazoa > Chordata > Mammalia > Artiodactyla > Tragulidae > Tragulus > Tragulus kanchil. The sequence goes on along the minus strand of JAIOJX010000030.1, from coordinate 15,110,490 downwards.
GGGACAGTGGACCGAAAGGAAGGGAATACATGTGAAAAATAGTGTAATGGCATGGTTGTACGTCCGTGCTCTGTGATTGAACACCTGCATGTGGAAGAAGGAATTGAGGGCCTCACGAAGACAGGACTGAAGATGCACATTTGGGCACTACTTGTATCAGAAAAAGACTTCAGTTGTGAGAGATTATGATCTTGGAGAAAGAACCAAAGGGCCGGAACTGAATTTGGGGATTATCACTCTCCACGTATCTGGTGCTCAGCGGCTCGGGAGATGCCGGACGGGAGGAAGGAGTTGCAGCATCAGTTTCTGACAGTGGCCAATCAGAGCTGTTCAAACCAGGCAGCAGCAGTGGGTGTGGTCGTTTGGTTTAGTGGGCATTTGCACAGAATACTTTTTTCCTGCTTAAACATCCTCAATAGACCAGAGACAGAACCGAGAACATTTAGATCCTTTTATCCTCTCCCCTTGCTTTAGAGATCATTTCACTTAAAAATCTGAGACAGTGTAGTCTTAAGAGAATCGTCCTCAGCTGACGGTGCTGCTGAGCACGCCCTGCCATCCTCCCTGCCCAAGGGGGCGTTCAGTGCCTCTCTTGGTCACCAGAGTCTATCAGGCTCCTTGCTGCCGCCTCACGGGGTTGTAGTTCTAGGATTACAGTTCATTGTCTGTTAGGAAGTGAGCTTCCCTTGAAAGCGGCCAGTTTCCTTGCACCCTATGGTGTTGGTTGATGACTTGTGTTTGGTCCCAGACGGCTTGGGGAGTGTGGGGACGAGCCAAGGGTCTTCTGGAAGATGCAGCTGCCCATAAGAGTGTGTGCGGGGATTCACGCAGTTATAGGTTCCTCTCTTCTGTGTCCCCCAGCCAAAAACAGATTCAATGTGAAGAGCCCTGCTGTTTACAGAAGCACTGCAATTTTATCAGAGATAGATCTCGAGACCCTATTTTAAGCTAGGTTACCTTCAGAAAAACTCCCCCAAGTGATTAACCCCCTTTTATCGAATGGCTTAGTCTTATTAAATTCAGTTACAAAGCCTGTCTATGCTTACTGTGGACTTTGTTGTCTTCTGTTTACTGATGTAATAATCTCAGTTAAGTTCAAAATGCTCCTGAGTACCAAGCCTACATTTTTATTCCCTTGGAGCAAGATTAACTTTAACTATTACATGTTAAAATCTGTTATAGTCATTGTAAGAATCGTAAAGACACGGCGGGCTGCAAGCTGTTAGGGAAGAAGTTTATTTGGGAAGAGTTCCCGGGCGAGATCCACAGGTCCGAGAGATGGGCCAGGGAAATCGCGCCCCGGAGATGGGACGAGGAGGTTTTATTAGGGAGGAAAGGGGAGCAGGAGAAAAGGGGAGGGGGATCCCTCAGGGCAGGCACAGAAACTAGTTCTTTGTTTAAGCTTGGCGGGAAGTCCAGTGATGAGCCCACTATCCTTCAGGTGGCTGTGGGGCGGGGGCGTGAAGTTCTTGACACTTTGTGAGGAATCTTTATGGCCAAGGCTATCTCCTTATCGCAGGTCTAACTAGTGAAGGACCCCCACCCTAGATCCTTTTATCCTCTCCCTTGCTTTAGAGATCATTTCACTTAAAAATCTGAGACAGTGTAGTCTTAAGAGAATCGTCCTCAGCTGACGGTGCTGCTGAGCACGCCCTGCCATCCTCCCTGCCCAAGGGGGCGTTCAGTGCCTCTCTTGGTCACCAGAGTCTATCAGGCTCCTTGCTGCCGCCTCACGGGGTTGTAGTTCTAGGATTACAGTTCATTGTCTGTTAGGAAGTGAGCTTCCCTTGAAAGCGGCCAGTTTCCTTGCACCCTATGGTGTTGGTTGATGACTTGTGTTTGGTCCCAGACGGCTTGGGGAGTGTGGGGACGAGCCAAGGGTCTTCTGGAAGATGCAGCTGCCCATAAGAGTGTGTGCGGGGATTCACGCAGTTATAGGTTCCTCTCTTCTGTGTCCCCCAGCCAAAAACAGATTCAATGTGAAGAGCCCTGCTGTTTACAGAAGCACTGCAATTTTATCAGAGATAGATCTCGAGACCCTATTTTAAGCTAGGTTACCTTCAGAAAAACTCCCCCAAGTGATTAACCCCCTTTTATCGAATGGCTTAGTCTTATTAAATTCAGTTACAAAGCCTGTCTATGCTTACTGTGGACTTTGTTGTCTTCTGTTTACTGATGTAATAATCTCAGTTAAGTTCAAAATGCTCCTGAGTACCAAGCCTACATTTTTATTCCCTTGGAGCAAGATTAACTTTAACTATTACATGTTAAAATCTGTTATAGTCATTGTAAGAATCGTAAAGACACGGCGGGCTGCAAGCTGTTAGGGAAGAAGTTTATTTGGGAAGAGTTCCCGGGCGAGATCCACAGGTCCGAGAGATGGGCCAGGGAAATCGCGCCCCGGAGATGGGACGAGGAGGTTTTATTAGGGAGGAAAGGGGAGCAGGAGAAAAGGGGAGGGGGATCCCTCAGGGCAGGCACAGAAACTAGTTCTTTGTTTAAGCTTGGCGGGAAGTCCAGTGATGAGCCCACTATCCTTCAGGTGGCTGTGGGGCGGGGGCGTGAAGTTCTTGACACTTTGTGAGGAATCTTTATGGCCAAGGCTATCTCCTTATCGCAGGTCTAAGGAGACTCTCAGGTGCCAGCAGGCAAGCGACTGACCCCCTGATTTGGTGCCGGGAGTCTGGTCGTGGTGTTGACCCTAACAACTTGGCCCTTTCTTATGATTATTTAGTGCTGGGGGAGTCTCCGGCCCGCAGTGTTAACCCTTTAATAGCCTACCACCCTAACAGTCATCTTTAGAGGAGCAGACATACTTACATGTATTCTCTCGGGATTATACATTATTGAATGAATTTTGAATGTCTTCTATTACCTTAAGATCTCCAGCATTATGATTAGGTTCTGTTTGCTCAGAAAGTCTGCATGCTCTTTCGACATGGTCAGTTTCTCCATTTCTAGTGAAACTGCAGACTTTCAAGTCTATAAAGTCTCAGTTACCTGCAAACAGAAATATTCCAAACAGATAAGTCCTCACACGTTAGCATGTTGGAGTCACATGGAGGGCTATGGAGACACCGCTGACTGGGGCCAGTTCCCAGGAGATGCTGGGGCTGCTCTTTCAGGAAGCAAACGTGAGAGCCGCTGCGTATGTTCCACAAGTCGGGGCTGTTAGACGCGCGTGCACCGAAACTCTTCTGCTGGGTAGCGCAGTCATTGTATTTTGATCAAATTCATAGCAAAATGAACCTGTTTTCTCTCCGCTCATCCCAGAGACAGTCTAGGCATCTTGAGTGGTAAAGGGAGACAGAGGTTTAACAATTTGTCACATTGGTGTCATACTATCAGGCGTATTGTAACTTTCCATTGGATGGACCAGATGCTTAAGGTGTAGAGTGTTCCTCGTATATGGCAATCTAGTGCAAGATCAGAAAGATGCTTAAGCTGGACTACAAGGTTTCTTTGGAAAAATAATACTGCTATCCTTCACTAGACAGGCACAGTATAAAGGCAGATCTTTGTAGTATGTGTAGTGATAAGTCTTTCCAGTGCAATACCTCGGGGCCTCCCTGGTGGCTCAGTGGTAAAGAACTCACCTGCCATGGCAGGAAACACGGGTTTGATCCTTAGATCAGGGAGATAGGGAAGAAGAAAATGGTAACCCACTCCAGTATTCTTGCCTGGAGAATCTCATGGACAGAGGAGCCGGGTGGGCTACAGTCCATGGGGTGGCAAAGAGTTGGACACAGCTGAGCAACTAACACTTTGACCCAGAATGTAGAGAACGTTTTCTCTTCTAAGGACTTCAGACCCCAGTGGAAGCTTGTATCGGTGCTGACTCTAGTGAACGTCGCTGAAAGCTGTCTTTGTCCTAGGAGATGCAAGAGAAACTCCAGAATTTTGCTCAGCTGCCGGCTCACCGGGCCACCGACTCGTGCATCGTGGCGCTCCTCTCCCACGGCGTGGAGGGCGGCGTCTACGGCGTGGACGGCCGGCTGCTGCAGGTGCGTGCCGCCCTGTGGCCGCGCCCCCGCCCGCCCGTCTCTCCAGCGATGGCCGCGGTTCTGTGTACGCGATGCGGGGTCCCGCTGACCACCAACCGCCCTTCTTCCTCGCTTCTCTCTGGCAGCTACAAGAGGTTTTTCGGCTCTTTGACAATGCCAACTGCCCGAGCCTGCAGAACAAACCGAAAATGTTCTTCATCCAGGCCTGCCGTGGAGGTGAGTGCCCTGGCGGACCGGCACCTGGGTGTGGCTCCCGGACAGCCTCCCACCAGCTCTCACTTTGCTGTTTGCTCCTCTCAGGTGCTAGCGGATCCCTCGGGCACCTCCTTCTGTTCCCTGCTGCCACCGCCTCTCTCGCTCTGTAAGTGTCTCCGACGCATGGGGTGTGCTGGGCTCGGGCCGCCCCTGCTCTCAGCTGGTCAGCTCCGCGCCGCCTCGCCTGCTCGCAGGACGCTCTCGACCAGCGTCTTCGCCTCCTCTGCTCAGAACGCTTGGCTTTCTCCCGTGCTCGTTAACCCTGGTGCGCTTCTCTTGCTCCTCATTCCGGTTAAGGATCTGCCGGCGGTGTCCTCACGCTCTCATTTGATCCCCTGCCTCTTTGGCTTTCTTCACCTCCGCCGCCTGCTTTCCGCTCGCTCCTCTCGCTCCTCACCGCACTCCTTCTCTTCTCCTCTCCTCCCCGGGTCACTGCGGTGTTGCGCAGGAGAGCGGAGTCGAAGCCCCACGTCAGCCTCTGGGGCAGCCTCTCCCGCGAGCTGCTCCCTCCCTCTTCTTTCTCGCATGCAGCCTCTCCCAGCCCACGAAGAGCCAGGACTCCCAGACTCGGCTCAGAGGACCTGGGGTACCTTTCTCATCTTGGAGGAGAGCAGTCATGATGGAAAGCTCTAAGTGTGGGGTCACGCTCTGCCTCGACCGCTGACTAGTTCTGTCCACTTAGGCTCCTTGATGTCCCTCGAGCTGAGTGTCCTCAGTGCGGAACGTAGGCGATGGTACTTCCTGAGGTCGGACTGCTGTGACGGTTAGTGAAGCAGTTCACGGGGAGAGCTCACTGACTAGTGCTGCACCTGGCTCGTGGGAAATGCCAGCTCTGACTTTTCGACATGGTCTGTGCCCTTGAGGGGTTTATAGTTTGGTTTAAAGGTCCCTTTGTCCAAAGATTCAAGTAATGCATTTTTCACATGGGTATAGCAGATAGAGAATAGCAGTGGAAGAGCTGGTAGAGCTTTTCAGGGGAAGAGGGGGCACGCAAAGTGGCAGGTGAGCTGCAGAAGGACGCCTGGGTCTCCATCTGCACTGATCATACATAGTGAGGTGTGGCTGCTGATTACACGAGACCGGTCCTACTCAACACAGACCTGTGGTCACAGCCGAGATCTGGGGCTTTGACAGACGACAGTACAGAGCTGTTGGGAGCTTAGTCAAAAGTAATGCAATAATTTCCTCCCCCTCCTGCCAGAGGATTCCAGGGAGCAGTGCTGGGGAAGAGTATGTGTGAGCAGGACTTACTTGTTTTAATGTCGCTGCTGTAGCTCTTCATAAATACTGAATGAGTGGATGGAAATTAGTCTGTCTAAAAAGTTTAGCCATGATATAGAAAGCATGTTGTGAGAGAAGAAACAGGTCTGAGACACAAAGGCAGGAGAGAGGTCTCCTTTCTCTTGGGACACATTTTCAGCGTGGCTTGTTTCCTGTAGGAGGCATCACTAGCAAAAGAAATAAACATGTGCGTGCTCATTTTCTCTTGTGTTCAGAGATTATGTACAAATACTGGACCTGGACAGGGGAAAAGTGCTCTTTTCTGGGCGAAGCTGAGTCTTCTAACGTCAGATCCCTCCAGGGATGACCAGGAGCCAGCTGTCCCTCGGGAAGTCTGGGTTCGCCTGTCTCTGGCTGTACTTAGTTAACATAATTGATGCCTATGAAAGGGACCACCCCGCCCCAGTGGACTGGCTCCTAAACTGGAGTGTAAGCTCCCTGGGGGTGGTGCTTTCTCTGACTCTTTCCCTAGAGCTTTTCTGTCTTCACTTAGCCCTAGGCCTGGCACATGGCAGTTGCTCGGTAAATTTTTATCAGGTCGGTGAATCTTGGTCGTTTTCTACACAGATCTTCAAGCTTCACTCCCCTTATAGGCTCCCCTGGGTGTCCGTGGAGCAGGAGACGTAAAGGGAAAAAAGCTAACGTACTCTGTTACCTCTGGCCTGATAAGCTGTGTGTCCTTCTGTCTTTTTCCTTCCACTCCCAAAACAGCCTGTGAGAAAGAGTGTATCCGGGGCAGCCAGGGCCTGGGGCAGGAGGTTGGGCCTGCGCTCAGGGGATGTTGAGGATCTAGTGCTGATACTGAATAATGGTGTTCTTTGTATATCAGGTAGGAGGAAATAAGTCATATTACCCCTATTTTAAGTTTCTTTACGTTTCTTTTAAATTTTTCACACCAGCTACAATTTGGCTGATGAAATTAATAAACAGTAAGTTTTATTTAAAAATACCAAAAACACCCTGGAAGCAGCTGATCATGCTTAGTTTTATAATTTCTTTATTGAAACAAATTGAGGTTGTGGTTTTATTATACATGTCATAATTACATTTTTGGTTTATTAACGTGTTAAGAGTATGTGAGCAGGACTTACTTGTTTTAATGTCGCTGCTGTAGCTCTTCATAAATACTGAATGAGTGGATGGAAATTAGTCTGTCTAAAAAGTTTAGCCATGATATAGAAAGCATGTTGTGAGAGAAGAAACAGGTCTGAGACACAAAGGCAGGAGAGAGGTCTCCTTTCTCTTGGGACACATTTTCAGCGTGGCTTGTTTCCTGTAGGAGGCATCACTAGCAAAAGAAATAAACATGTGCGTGCTCATTTTCTCTTGTGTTCAGAGATTATGTACAAATACTGGACCTGGACAGGGGAAAAGTGCTCTTTTCTGGGCGAAGCTGAGTCTTCTAACGTCAGATCCCTCCAGGGATGACCAGGAGCCAGCTGTCCCTCGGGAAGTCTGGGTTCGCCTGTCTCTGGCTGTACTTAGTTAACATAATTGATGCCTATGAAAGGGACCACCCCGCCCCAGTGGACTGGCTCCTAAACTGGAGTGTAAGCTCCCTGGGGGTGGTGCTTTCTCTGACTCTTTCCCTAGAGCTTTTCTGTCTTCACTTAGCCCTAGGCCTGGCACATGGCAGTTGCTCGGTAAATTTTTATCAGGTCGGTGAATCTTGGTCGTTTTCTACACAGATCTTCAAGCTTCACTCCCCTTATAGGCTCCCCTGGGTGTCCGTGGAGCAGGAGACGTAAAGGGAAAAAAGCTAACGTACTCTGTTACCTCTGGCCTGATAAGCTGTGTGTCCTTCTGTCTTTTTCCTTCCACTCCCAAAACAGCCTGTGAGAAAGAGTGTATCCGGGGCAGCCAGGGCCTGGGGCAGGAGGTTGGGCCTGCGCTCAGGGGATGTTGAGGATCTAGTGCTGATACTGAATAATGGTGTTCTTTGTATATCAGGTAGGAGGAAATAAGTCATATTACCCCTATTTTAAGTTTCTTTACGTTTCTTTTAAATTTTTCACACCAGCTACAATTTGGCTGATGAAATTAATAAACAGTAAGTTTTATTTAAAAATACCAAAAACACCCTGGAAGCAGCTGATCATGCTTAGTTTTATAATTTCTTTATTGAAACAAATTGAGGTTGTGGTTTTATTATACATGTCATAATTACATTTTTGGTTTATTAACGTGTTTTTCATTTTTGTATAATAACCTGTCAATATTATATCATGTGCTGCTATAAGCAGCGTTTGATTTCCAGGTCTACTGATAACTGGACAAGTGAATCGCGCATGCAGATGGCTTTTCATTCTGTTTATGAGGAGTATTTGGTTGAGCAGTTTCCCTGTCTTACAGAGTGGACACAGCTCAGACCGGGCATACGTGCATGTGCTTGGGCAGGTGCCGGCCTATTGTGGGCACGCTCTGCGCAATCGTGGCACGCTGGCACAGGAGTGAGAGTGATGGCGTTTCTCTTTCTTGAATTCCTCAGCTGTAGGTTGGCGGCAGCGGCTGGAGACGGCTCTTCCCGGTCCCGGCTGCAGGGATCTTGGGCTTGCCTGTGATGGGCCCAAGAGAGGAGGGAGGAAATAACATATTCGTCCACTCTGTCTGCCTTTGTCCAGATGAAACGGATCGTGGGGTCGACCAGCAGGACGGGAAGCAGCATGAGCGATCCCCTGAGTGCGAGGAGAGCGATGCCGGTCGAGAGGAGCTGCTGAAGACGCGGCTGCCCACCCGCTCGGACATGATCTGCGGCTTCGCCTGCCTCCGAGGTACTGTGGGGGCCGAGGAGTGATCCGGAGGTGGCGGGCGCTTAGACTCAGGCCCCGTCACGCGCTTGGCAGGGTGGCCTTCACCCTGCACCCCCCGCTGTCCCGGTTGCAGGGACTGCTGCCATGCGCAACACCAAGCGGGGCTCCTGGTACGTGGAGGCCCTCAGCCAGGTGTTCTCCGAGAGGGCCTGCGACATGCACGTGGCGGACATGCTGGTGAAGGTGAGTCGGCTCCGCCCGGCCGCGCGATCCCCCCCCGCTCCGCTCCACTCCTCGCTTGTGCTGTTCTTCAGCCCACTGCCCTTCCGCTGGCCCTGGGATCCAGAAAACACCCGCTGCTTCTGCCGTGGCAGGTGAACGCACTCATCAAGGAGCGAGAAGGCTATGCCCGCGGGTCCACCGCTGCAAGGAGATGTCAAATGACACCCTGTGCCGCCACCTCTATCTCTTCCGTTTTATAATTTCTTTATTGAAACAAATTGAGGTTGTGGTTTTATTATACATGTCATAATTACATTTTTGGTTTATTAACGTGTTTTTCATTTTTGTATAATAACCTGTCAATATTATATCATGTGCTGCTATAAGCAGCGTTTGATTTCCAGGTCTACTGATAACTGGACAAGTGAATCGCATGCAGATGGCTTTTCATTCTGTTTATGAGGAGTATTTGGTTGAGCAGTTTCCCTGTCTTACAGAGTGGACACAGCTCAGACCGGGCATACGTGCATGTGCTTGGGCAGGTGCCGGCCTATTGTGGGCACGCTCTGCGCAATCGTGGCACGCTGGCACAGGAGTGAGAGTGATGGCGTTTCTCTTTCTTGAATTCCTCAGCTGTAGGTTGGCGGCAGCGGCTGGAGACGGCTCTTCCCGGTCCCGGCTGCAGGGATCTTGGGCTTGCCTGTGATGGGCCCAAGAGAGGAGGGAGGAAATAACATATTCGTCCACTCTGTCTGCCTTTGTCCAGATGAAACGGATCGTGGGGTCGACCAGCAGGACGGGAAGCAGCATGAGCGATCCCCTGAGTGCGAGGAGAGCGATGCCGGTCGAGAGGAGCTGCTGAAGACGCGGCTGCCCACCCGCTCGGACATGATCTGCGGCTTCGCCTGCCTCCGAGGTACTGTGGGGGCCGAGGAGTGATCCGGAGGTGGCGGGCGCTTAGACTCAGGCCCCGTCACGCGCTTGGCAGGGTGGCCTTCACCCTGCACCCCCCGCTGTCCCGGTTGCAGGGACTGCTGCCATGCGCAACACCAAGCGGGGCTCCTGGTACGTGGAGGCCCTCAGCCAGGTGTTCTCCGAGAGGGCCTGCGACATGCACGTGGCGGACATGCTGGTGAAGGTGAGTCGGCTCCGCCCGGCCGCGCGATCCCCCCCCGCTCCGCTCCACTCCTCGCTTGTGCTGTTCTTCAGCCCACTGCCCTTCCGCTGGCCCTGGGATCCAGAAAACACCCGCTGCTTCTGCCGTGGCAGGTGAACGCACTCATCAAGGAGCGAGAAGGCTATGCCCCGGGCACGGAGTTCCACCGCTGCAAGGAGATGTCCGAATACTGCAGCACCCTGTGCCGCCACCTCTATCTCTTCCCGGGCCACCCTCCCACGTGAGGCCACCGCCTGTCGCCGAGCCACGTGGAGGCCACTGGACCACAGGAGCCGAGACAGCCTTTCTCTCCAGGATGCACGGTTCTCGTTCCTCCCCTCAGGGACTGGAGATCTCCCGGCTCCTTTCACACGCCTACGGTCTCCGCCGGCCGGCTCCTCCTGGGTGCGGCTTTCCCGCAGAGCCAGCGGGGGCTGGACGTGCTGCCAGGCGCGTGCGGCCTCCGGTGAGGGCCCTGGCAAGTGACACCCTGCACACGGCGCCTTGGCGGAGAGAGGGCGTGGGTTTCCTCGATGTTTGTGTTCCTGCCCCGGGGCTGTTGCAGGCAGCCTGGGCGCCTGGCCTTTATTGCAGGAGCTGAGCTGTGCCAGAGGTCATCTCCCCTCTCCTTTCATCTCCAGCCCCATCCGTTTGGAAGCGGGGGTTTGGAAGGTGTTCTGGTTTGACGCAGGCACTCTTCGTTTGGTTTCAAAAGACCAAGCGGGAGAGGAGAGTCGCTCGCCACTACTTTGGGTGGGCCCTGACCTGTGTGGTCCTTGTCTTCAGTTCCAGAAGGTCCCCCCAAGGAAGGACCGTCTTCTCAGCTGCAGAGCTGGCTGCCAGGGGCCAGGGAATCCAGCCTTTCAGCGGAGGTTAGGGCTTGGATGCCGCGTGTCTGTTAACGTGTTGATCTTTGCCCGTGAAAGTTTCAGACCTTTTAATGGGTGGTTCTCACTCTGAGCTTTGTCCCTGGAGTGAGCCTTGCAGGGAGTGCCAGTGGAGATAAGGGTGCTCGGCTTGCTCGTGCTTGGTCATCTGTCACCTCACCCTCATTTTATTCCCGTGAAGTGTCCCTCCCAGAAGCCTCCTGGCTTTATCTCTCTGCTTCCTATTTCTCCCCTCTTTACCTTCATCTCAGTCTGTTTACTGCGGGCCCCCAAGTCTAAAATGCTACGTAATTGGATCATTTGGCTGCTCGAGGATGTAACATAGTACCTTGTTCCCTCTTTCTGCTTCCGTGTTAAATCCCCTCTGGATTTTCTGTGTTCTCTTTCTCCTTCCCATTGTGACTCTCCATCTCGGGGAGCTCAGTGCTATATATGTTATTTATTTACCCTAGAAGCCTCCTTATATGCACTTCCACGAAACCTTCTGTTCGCGAAGGCCTTCTTTTCTGCTGTATGGCAGTCTAATCTCTGTAGGACGGATTTTGGTTTTAGTTTTTAAATATAAATCTGATCCTCTGTGCCCCTGCTTGGAACCCTTTGGTTTCCTATCACACTTCAAATAAAATCCGAACTCCTTGCCTTGGCCCGCAGGGCCTCATGAGTGCTGGTCTCCCGGTAGGCGACAGCTCAGTGGTGTCCTGGGTTAAACGTTCTGCGGTCTCTCCTGCCCTCGACCCCAGGCTCTCCCGGGGTCTGCTGAGCGCCCACCTCGCCCCTCTGGCTCTGGTGGCTTCCTGATCCTTCCAGTCAGAGCTTCATTGCCGCCTGTTTTGGGAGGTCTCTTCCTTTTTTTTTCCCCATCCGTTTGGAAGCGGGGGTTTGGAAGGTGTTCTGGTTTGACGCAGGCACTCTTCGTTTGGTTTCAAAAGACCAAGCGGGAGAGGAGAGTCGCTCGCCACTACTTTGGGTGGGCCCTGACCTGTGTGGTCCTTGTCTTCAGTTCCAGAAGGTCCCCCCAAGGAAGGACCGTCTTCTCAGCTGCAGAGCTGGCTGCCAGGGGCCAGGGAATCCAGCCTTTCAGCGGAGGTTAGGGCTTGGATGCCGCGTGTCTGTTAACGTGTTGATCTTTGCCCGTGAAAGTTTCAGACCTTTTAATGGGTGGTTCTCACTCTGAGCTTTGTCCCTGGAGTGAGCCTTGCAGGGAGTGCCAGTGGAGATAAGGGTGCTCGGCTTGCTCGTGCTTGGTCATCTGTCACCTCACCCTCATTTTATTCCCGTGAAGTGTCCCTCCCAGAAGCCTCCTGGCTTTATCTCTCTGCTTCCTATTTCTCCCCTCTTTACCTTCATCTCAGTCTGTTTACTGCGGCCACCAAGTCTAAAATGCTACGTAATTGGATCATTTGGCTGCTCGAGGATGTAACATAGTACCTTGTTCCCTCTTTCTGCTTCCGTGTTAAATCCCCTCTGGATTTTCTGTGTTCTCTTTCTCCTTCCCATTGTGACTCTCCATCTCGGGGAGCTCAGTGCTATATATGTTATTTATTTACCCTAGAAGCCTCCTTATATGCACTTCCACGAAACCTTCTGTTCGCGAAGGCCTTCTTTTCTGCTGTATGGCAGTCTAATCTCTGTAGGACGGATTTTGGTTTTAGTTTTTAAATATAAATCTGATCCTCTGTGCCCCTGCTTGGAACCCTTTGGTTTCCTATCACACTTCAAATAAAATCCGAACTCCTTGCCTTGGCCCGCAGGGCCTCATGAGTGCTGGTCTCCCGGTAGGCGACAGCTCAGTGGTGTCCTGGGTTAAACGTTCTGCGGTCTCTCCTGCCCTCGACCCCCAGGCTCTCCCGGGGTCTGCTGAGCGCCCACCTCGCCCCTCTGGCTCTGGTGGCTTCCTGATCCTTCCAGTCAGAGCTTCATTGCCGCCTGTTTTGGGGAGGCCTTCCCAAGCCATTCTGTCTGAGAATCCAGGGGTTTGTGTTTAGGTTTTTGTTTCCCTGTTCTGTTTAGCCCTCTTGTTGCACTTACCACAGTGGACCGTCAGCCACTTGTGTGCGTCACGTGTTCGTCCCCAGCTCCCCTTGGAGCGCCAGGAGGACACGAGCCTTGTCCCTTTCTCCCAGATACGTGCCCAGTGCCTGGCACGTCACAGGTCTTCAGGAAGTGTTTGCTGAAGAAAGGAAGCCACCCAAGCTGGCATCCTACTTTCTGATGAAGTTTCCTTTTTGGCAAACCACCCGGTTTCGTGTCTGTACTCTGGACCCCCCGTGTGTTGTGTTGCATCCGCCGGTATTCTTAGCTCCTGAAGGCAGAAGTCACATGCAAGACGGCTTCCGCCACGTCTCCGGTGATGCCGGGCACGGTGCCGGCCTCTGGTAGCTCAGGTGCTCGGTGAAGACGGGCTCTGTCGGCCGGGGGCGCAGAGCCTCGCCGGCACGTCCCGCCCTAGGCTCAGGATCGTCTGGAAATAACTTGGGTGACAGAACCTTTCCACTTCCCACTGCCAGGATTTTGTATTGCCATCTAGTGCCAAATAAATGCTCATATTTATTAGCGGTGTGTGCCTGACGTCCGTGTGTCCGTGGGTGCTCGGCGTGGTAGAGCCCGCTCCCTGCGTTTCCTCAGCCCCTTCAGCGCGCCTCATCCCCTCGCTGGGCACACCTGTCGTCCTGCGGCCAGGCTTCTTCTGCACGGCCAGGTCCGCACGTAGGACGAGCCCAGCTACACTGTCACGGCCACCGGCGACTGCCCCAAACACCGCTGCCGGCCCTGGGCTTCCTCCCGGTCACGGGAGATGGAAGAGTCAGCCAGCCTTGGTGCTGGGTTATTTAGATGATAAGGTGGAGGCTGGAGAAATCCTTGGATTGGAACGGGAGGAGGCTGAGGATCATAGAATTCCATCTCGCGTGGTCCAGTTTGGATTTAAGGTTTTCCAGGGTTGCTGTAGGTGGGAAGAGGCTTCTCGGGCAGCGGGCTTGTGTCACCTGGAGAATTCTCCCGTGTGATGTGTCTACACCCTGAGGGACAGGTGTACACGTACAGGCAGAGATTGGCTGTTCTGTGGGAGCGTGGCAGCAGGAAAGCGGATGAGGACCCCAGGAAGGGAAGCTCGTCCAGGACCCTAGAGGAGGAGGGGCAGATAGGGAGGACGCTGCGGGGTGGAGGGAAAGGAGCCAGCGGAAGAAAGCTGGGCACAAAGGCCCGAGGACCTCCTCGAGGGCAGGGCGCTGGAGGAGGAGGAGGAAAGCCGAGGTGCTGGGTGTTCGGGTCTGCTGAGCTGATGCCCTGCGCTCCCCGCCCCCCACCACCCTGGAGTAAGGGCGTCAGGTTGAATTTCACAGCTCTGTGCCCTCTGCCAGGGGATTCTCTTCTAAAATTATCCCCTCCCTGGGCTGGGGTGGCTCTTTGCTGCCCTCCCCCATCCTGTCTCTTCTAAGAGGAAAGAGTAACAGGAAGAAATGGAGCAAGCGGGAGACTCCAGCGGAAGGGCAGGTGGTCTGAGGCGAAGAGGTTGCTGCCAGCTCCAGCAGCCCCGGCGCTCCGCGCGCCTCCCGGGCCCCGGCTTCAGCTTGACCCCGTCCTCCCACGAGCCAGGAGGCCTTCGTCGCCCCAGTTCGTTTTCAGAAGAGGAAAGTGAGGCTCAGAGACTTCAATTTATGCCCCCACCCCAAAATGTGACGTAGGCTGTAGAATTAGACATTTTGAATACTGACTTGGCCTTTTAAGGTATCTGAGACCTTGGCCGCGATACCTGACCTCGCCTGTTACCTAAACACGGGGACATCGCTGCCGCCTTAGAAGGATGAAGGATGGTCCTTGTGAGGAGGAAGCCGGAGGACACGGGGTGGGTCCCTCGGGGTCAGCACAGTTCAGCTGCTGCCAGCCGCCTCTCGGCATGAACTTTCGTTAGGGACACTGGGTAACATTGGGACCTCACCTGGGGGCAGACACTGACTTTTCTGGGCATTCTTTTCTCTCCATAACCCTCAGGTTACTGCTTTTATGAGGAAACGGAGGCCAGCATGGGAAGCAATCTCAGCTTGAGTTCATGCTCTCAGCTAACAATATTCCTTCTGCGACTTTTTTCTTAGCATGAGATTTTTCTCCCTCCTGACTTTTTGGGGCTATAGCTTTTTTTCCACTGAGTTGGGAGAAGGAGCCTGAGACCATAGACTTGATTCCATCTTAGCCCTTTTTGAGCAGAGACTAGGGACAGGTGTGCTGTGTTCAACAATCCAGAAGAGGAGTGTGACCTGGAAGGCGTTGTAGGCAGGGGAGGAGAAGGGGCCAGGAATTTTTATGGAAGGCAAGGTTCAATAAGCATAGAGGAGAAATAACTGCCCGCGAGGACAACTGTGAAGAGAAGGTGTGGAAGTTGCAGTTCCCTGGGAGAAATTTAAAGACGGAGGTGGTAACGGGCTTGAGGCTAGGGTGAGTATGCAAAGGGGGAAATCATGACTATAAGCCCCTTAAAGAGAATATTTAATTCTCTTTATTAAATATTGGTGTGTTGTCCAACCATTGGAAAGGCCAGACTTTAAGAGGTGGGAATCTGAAAACAAGGGATCTTGTTTCAGGGGCAGATCTTGGGATCTGCCCAAGAATCTCAGGGAGAGATTTCCTGCTTAAATTGAGACGGCGGGAGGGGGCAGCGAGGAGGGTGTGGCTTGTTCACAACTGTCTGTAACCTAACCCACTTTTCTAGGCACCTGTATCTCAGACGGTCATTTCAACAACCTTCTTTCAAATAGTCTCAACTCCCCAAACTGTGACGTAGGCTGTCGAATTAGACATTCTGCATACTCACTTGGCCTTTTAAGGTATCTGAGACCTTGGCCGCGATACCTGACCTCGCCTGTTACCTAAACACGGGGACATCGCTGCCGCCTTAGAAGGATGAAGGATGGTCCTTGTGAGGAGGAAGCCGGAGGACACGGGGTGGGTCCCTCGGGGTCAGCACAGTTCAGCTGCTGCCAGCCGCCTCTCGGCATGAACTTTCGTTAGGGACACTGGGTAACATTGGGACCTCACCTGGGGGCAGACACTGACTTTTCTGGGCATTCTTTTCTCTCCATAACCCTCAGGTTACTGCTTTTATGAGGAAACGGAGGCCAGCATGGGAAGCAATCTCAGCTTGAGTTCATGCTCTCAGCTAACAATATTCCTTCTGCGACTTTTTTCTTAGCATGAGATTTTTCTCCCTCCTGACTTTTTGGGGCTATAGCTTTTTTTCCACTGAGTTGGGAGAAGGAGCCTGAGACCATAGACTTGATTCCATCTTAGCCCTTTTTGAGCAGAGACTAGGGACAGGTGTGCTGTGTTCAACAATCCAGAAGAGGGAGTGTGACCTGGAAGGCGTTGTAGGCAGGGGAGGAGAAGGGGCCAGGAATTTTTATGGAAGGCAAGGTTCAATAAGCATAGAGGAGAAATAACTGCCCGCGAGGACAACTGTGAAGAGAAGGTGTGGAAGTTGCAGTTCCCTGGGAGAAATTTCAGGACGCAGGTGGTCACGGGCTCCAGGCTAGGCTGAGTATGCCAAGGGGAAGTCATGACTATAAGCCCCTTAAAGAGAATATTTAATTCTCTTTATTAAATATTGGTGTGTTGTCCAACCATTGGAAAGGCCAGACTTTAAGAGGTGGGAATCTGAAAACAAGGGATCTTGTTTCAGGGGCAGATCTTGGGATCTGCCCAAGAATCTCAGGGAGAGATTTCCTGCTTAAATTGAGACGGGGCGGGGAGGGGGGGGGGCAGCGAGGAGGGGTGTGGCTTGTTCACAACTGTCTGTAACCTAACCCACTTTTCTAGGCACCTGTATCTCAGACGGTCATTTCAACAACCTTCTTTCAAATAGCAACTCCATAAGCCCATATAAGTTAAAACCTTTCAGTATCATGGACCTTAAGAAAATCTATTAAAACCCTCAAAGAATACAGATCTTACTCTGTATATGCATCATAGATGAATGCATGCTTGTGAATTCATTTCCAGAGGACTCCCCAGAAACCCATGGCTGACCTTCCAAATAAAAACAGTGAACCATGGAGTGTTGGGGTGGGGGTTGGTACCGTTTACATCTTACTCTCTTGCAGAATACCCCAGGAGGTTTTTAACAAGGTCTGAGCTCAGACTCGAGATCTTACTCGCCAACCTTTGCCCTCCAGAGCTGGCAGCTGGCAATCTCCTTAACCCTGCTGATTTCAGAATGTGGTTCTTAGAATCACAACTGGTGCTTCTAGGTGGCTTGCGGCCTGGGAGGGTTTTCTCAGGGCCAACGACCTAGCCTTCAAATTTGGGGATCCATAACCAGGACTTGATTTTCTCAGGAACAGTGAACAAATACCAATTGTGTTAGATGCTTGTTTCTTGAGATAGTTAAGTTTCTACAGAAACTGCCTACTTTCAGGGGAGCCATCACCACAGAAGGGTGGAAATCTTTGCTGTTTCTGAAGCCCCCTCCCAGAGAATATAATTTCACTTTGGCAATCATTTTCTTTGGGGAGGGGCAGTCTGTTTTCCTTATGAAGAAAGTTATATTTTTGGGACTTCCCTGATGTCCAGTGGTTAAGAATCACCTTGCAGTGCAGGGCACGTGGGTTCAATCCCTGGTTGGAGAACTAAGATTCCACATTCCACAGAGTAACTGACCCTACTCACTACAACTACTGAGCCTGCGTGCTCCAGAGCCTATGTACCATGAAGCCTGTGTGCCACAACTAAAGAGTGTGTACGTCACAACAAAAGATCCTGCACGACACAATGAAGATCCTATGTGCTGCAACCAAGACCCAACACTACCAAAGAAATAAACAAATATTAGAAGGAAAAAAAAAAAAGCTTAAAGAAAAGTGCTTCTCTCTTCTCACACCAACCCATTAGACCTCTTTGCTTATTTTCTGCCTACAGAGAAGGGAGATACTACAGAAGTCCAGACCCTCAAATCATGCATTTGTCATCTTTGTGGGTAGATTATAGGTCTTTGGATTTGTGTTAGTGTTACAGGGAGGAAACCAATTCTGGCTCTGTGTTGCAAATCTTTGACTTGCTTTCCGTTGTTTTTATTATGATTCTTCTTAATGGTTTGCCTTGAGGGCCCTGCCCATCTGCCAGACTGTTAAACTAAAGCGCCTTTGTTCAGAACCCTGGCCACCTGTGGATTACACATCCTCTGCCTGAGGCTGGCCATTCTAAGAGATGTTTGCAAGATTAATGGCCTTTATACTTTGCTTCCTCACCTTCCCCATCTCTGTCTGATCTGTAAAGAACCTGGCATGCAGACCCCAATAAGATGCCAACCTTTGCCCTCCAGAGCTTGCAGCTGGCAATCTCCTTAACCCTGCTGATTTCAGAATGTGGTTCTTAGAATCACAACTGGTGCTTCTAGGTGGCTTGCGGCCTGGGAGGGTTTTCTCAGGGCCAACGACCTAGCCTTCAAATTTGGGGATCCATAACCAGGACTTGATTTTCTCAGGAACAGTGAACAAATACCAATTGTGTTAGATGCTTGTTTCTTGAGATAGTTAAGTTTCTACAGAAACTGCCTACTTTCAGGGGAGCCATCACCACAGAAGGGTGGAAATCTTTGCTGTTTCTGAAGCCCCCTCCCAGAGAATATAATTTCACTTTGGCAATCATTTTCTTTGGGGAGGGGCAGTCTGTTTTCCTTATGAAGAAAGTTATATTTTTGGGACTTCCCTGATGTCCAGTGGTTAAGAATCACCTTGCAGTGCAGGGCACGTGGGTTCAATCCCTGGTTGGAGAACTAAGATTCCACATTCCACAGAGTAACTGACCCTACTCACTACAACTACTGAGCCTGCGTGCTCCAGAGCCTATGTACCATGAAGCCTGTGTGCCACAACTAAAGAGTGTGTACGTCACAACAAAAGATCCTGCACGACACAATGAAGATCCTATGTGCTGCAACCAAGACCCAACACTACCAAAGAAATAAACAAATATTAGAAGGAAAAAAAAAAAAGCTTAAAGAAAAGTGCTTCTCTCTTCTCACACCAACCCATTAGACCTCTTTGCTTATTTTCTGCCTACAGAGAAGGGAGATACTACAGAAGTCCAGACCCTCAAATCATGCATTTGTCATCTTTGTGGGTAGATTATAGGTCTTTGGATTTGTGTTAGTGTTACAGGGAGGAAACCAATTCTGGCTCTGTGTTGCAAATCTTTGACTTGCTTTCCGTTGTTTTTATTATGATTCTTCTTAATGGTTTGCCTTGAGGGCCCTGCCCATCTGCCAGACTGTTAAACTAAAGCGCCTTTGTTCAGAACCCTGGCCACCTGTGGATTACACATCCTCTGCCTGAGGCTGGCCATTCTAAGAGATGTTTGCAAGATTAATGGCCTTTATACTTTGCTTCCTCACCTTCCCCATCTCTGTCTGATCTGTAAAAGAACCTGGCATGCAGACCCCAATAAGATGGTTATTTCTAAGGTGCTACGTGCCGTCTTCTGGGTCAGCTGCTTTCTGAATAAAGTCGTTTTCCTGGCCTCAACACCTCCTCTCCCGGGCTCACTGGCCTGGGCTGTCACGCGTCTCTTGGATGCATTGGCTTGTCGTGTGGGGAGCAGAATGAGCTTGGACTCAGGAACATAAGAAAAGGTGCTTTTAATGGTATTCATCTTCCCGCCTGCTTTGGACAGTCCTGTTGAGCCTAGAACAAACTGCAATTGCAGAGCAGATGTTTGGTGTCCCTACCTGCCTTGCCGTCCCTGGGACTTTCTTGGAACAGACCTCACTTGATGATGGATCCCAACCCACACACTGACGCATGTTTATAGCTTTCCTTCAATGGTGAAGAGTTCATAGGAGAAGGGCTATACTAGGAAAATTGATATTAAAAAAAGGCATAATGCCAGACAGTGTAGTTTGGCCTTGGCCAAAAATTATTTATTGATCTGAAAAGGGAAGAAGAACAGAGTACTTCCCTGTCATCCCTTCTGTCTGTCAGGCTCATCACAGGACACGCCCTCTCCGGTCCCTCCTTGGGCTCCCCGTTCCCTTGGCCCACTTCCCCTTCTCCCCCTGTTATCTCACCAGGCCTGACAGCCCTTCAAGGGATGCGCCATGGCACGAATGGAAGCTCAGGCCCTCCCTGTCCGTCCCCGTGGCTGGTGTGGCTGTCATGGATCATCTGAGGGGCGGGGAAACACCAGAACACAAGGCCGGCAGTTACCCCTCTACCCCGCACCCAGCGGTGATCACGGTGGGGTCAAGGCTATGACCCCAGAGCATCCCTCGCAGTCTCTGGCAGACAGAAAAGGCAGAGCAGGAGGAGACAACGAAACATCGGGTTGGGTTGGGAGAGCTGGTCGGACAGATGAGGACTGGACCTCAGGAGGATACGGAGCTGGGAACAAGCCCGCAGGGGGAGACGGCAGAGAGGCGCCGCTTCCTCGCCCAGGTGAGCCTCTCCCCGGGGTTCCTGGACCCTCGAATCACTCCCTCCCAGCCCCTGCCTCCCCACCAGCTGGACGGAGGGAAAGAGGTGAGTCCCTTCAAGACTTGGGGAGCACACAGGTCCGAAAGCACTCTGAGCAGTTTCCACCCTGATCTGGGCGATATTTATAGCCGGACCGGTGGCTTGGGGCTGGAAGCCTCCTGGTGACTCAGGAGGGGGACCATGCTGGTCCTGCCCAGGGAATTCCCTGTGGGGCAGCCCCGCAGGTTCCCGTCCCCACCCCTCCCCCTCAGGGCGCCCACACCTGCTTCGACCCCAAGCGGATCAGATGGGCAGTGGGGGGTCATGTGACGGAGAGATGGCTATAAATAGCTGGGGGTGGGCATGCTGCCCCAGACGCCTTGGGGACAGGCAGGAGGACAGGCTTAAGACGCCGTCCTGGGGGAGCGAGGGGGCGAGCAGGCCGAGGCCCGGCCAGGGGCGGGAACATGGAGACCTCTGGGTCCCAGCGGCGCGGGGGTGAGCCCAGCTGGTGGGGTACTGCCCCCCAGTACCAGTACATGCCCTTTGAACACTGCACCAGCTACGGACTGCCCTCCGAGAATGGGGGTCTGCAGCACAGGCTCCGGAGGGACGCAGGCCCCCGTGCCAACGCCCACCCCACACAGGTAACGTCCTAGGAGGAGGGGGGTGGGCTTCAGGACACAGAGGGGCCGTGGGTCGGGGGAGATGAAGAATCCGGTGGAAAGAGGGAACAGGGGGATCTCTCTAACTGAAAAAAGTACATGGCCATGGGTTCCACTCATGAACATTCCTGAAAGGTCTGGGTTCAGCCTGGTGGGCACCTTAGACAGAGATGTACATGTGCTTTACCGCAGGCTACACTCCCAGAACCCCCGAGGCTGGGGGGAGAGGGCAGAGCCACACACGGGTGCCGAGCCCACGCTTACATAACCTGCCCGCCGGGCCGGGCAGAGGCGCCCACGCCTCTGGAGCCTGAGCCGTCCTCACCTGAACACGCACACCACCCTCGCCGAACAGACATACACACACACCCCAGCCCTCCTGCTGACGGCAGAAAGGTGGGAGAAGTGGAAAAAGTGGACTGAAAAACAAATCAGGGGTCCAAGCAAGGCCAGGGTCCAACGAGCAGAAGAAATGTGATCAGACTTGCAGGTGGGAGGATTCCTCTAGAGACCTGGGAGGTGGCAGCACCTGAAAAGATGCGATCTGATCCCAGGGAGGGGGGCTCGTGGACTGACGAGGGGAGTCCAGGAATGAGTACTCTCCAGGGGTTCTAGGCATCTAGGAAAGCGCCATGGAGTGGGGTCGTGGGGAACTGAAATGCAGGCCCGGAGCTTGTTGTGGATAAATACCCAGGTTAAGGTCAGCGAGTGAACGCACCTGTCGAGTGACTGGGTGGAAACTGTCAGGGGGATGAGGAAATCAGGATTTAAAAGTGTTTCAACCAACCGGGGTAAACTGTGGTTCCTTTAGTTTGGGGGTCTAGGCAGGGCCGGGAAGCTGAGAGCTGGGCTGGGGATCTCAGTGTTGGGGGTCAAGAAAAGCCACGTTTCAGTCCTGACCTGTCCTGGGGATGGTGGGTAGGGGCAGTCTGGGCTTGCCCTGAAAGCCAGGACGGCTTAAGGGGGCAGTCAGAGCAGGCGTCCTGGAGAAGGTGGCCTGAAACAGGACAGGAAGACGCCCTCCCGTGGCCGAGGGCTCTCTGTCACCAGGTATGCGGGCTGAGTGGGATGACAACTTGAGTAAAGGTGCAGTTATGGCGCCTTCCGGTGATGGTGAGGAAACAGGGCCAGCTAGCCAGAAGCGGAAGTGATCCCAGAAGTTGGGTTGGGGTGGTGCCAAGAAGAGGAGACTGAACCTACATTTGTTTTTAATTTTGGCCTCTTTTTTTTTTTTTTAATTTATTTATTGGGCCTCCCATTGCAGTGGCCTCTCTCATTGCAGACCATGGGCTCTGCACACATGCGCTCCTGAGCACTGGCTCGTAATTGGACACACGGGTCCAGCCACTCCGGGGCACGTGGGATCTTCCCAGGCCAGGGATCAAACCGGTGTCCCTTGTACTGCAAGGCAGACTCTCTGCTCACTGGAACCCAGCCTGAGCCGTCCTCATACACACACCCCAAGACATACACACACCCCAGCCCTCCTGCTGACGGCAGAAAGGTGGGAGAAGTGGAAAAAGTGGACTGAAAAACAAATCAGGGGTCCAAGCAAGGCCAGGGTCCAACGAGCAGAAGAAATGTGATCAGACTTGCAGGTGGGAGGATTCCTCTAGAGACCTGGGAGGTGGCAGCACCTGAAAAGATGCGATCTGATCCCAGGGAGGGGGGCTCGTGGACTGACGAGGGGAGTCCAGGAATGAGTACTCTCCAGGGGTTCTAGGCATCTAGGAAAGCGCCATGGAGTGGGGTCGTGGGGAACTGAAATGCAGGCCCGGAGCTTGTTGTGGATAAATACCCAGGTTAAGGTCAGCGAGTGAACGCACCTGTCGAGTGACTGGGTGGAAACTGTCAGGGGGATGAGGAAATCAGGATTTAAAAGTGTTTCAACCAACCGGGGTAAACTGTGGTTCCTTTAGTTTGGGGGTCTAGGCAGGGCCGGGAAGCTGAGAGCTGGGCTGGGGATCTCAGTGTTGGGGGTCAAGAAAAGCCACGTTTCAGTCCTGACCTGTCCTGGGGATGGTGGGTAGGGGCAGTCTGGGCTTGCCCTGAAAGCCAGGACGGCTTAAGGGGGCAGTCAGAGCAGGCGTCCTGGAGAAGGTGGCCTGAAACAGGACAGGAAGACGCCCTCCCGTGGCCGAGGGCTCTCTGTCACCAGGTATGCGGGCTGAGTGGGATGACAACTTGAGTAAAGGTGCAGTTATGGCGCCTTCCGGTGATGGTGAGGAAACAGGGCCAGCTAGCCAGAAGCGGAAGTGATCCCAGAAGTTGGGTTGGGGTGGTGCCAAGAAGAGGAGACTGAACCTACATTTGTTTTTAATTTTGGCCTCTTTTTTTTTTTTTTAATTTATTTATTGGGCCTCCCATTGCAGTGGCCTCTCTCATTGCAGACCATGGGCTCTGCACACATGCGCTCCTGAGCACTGGCTCGTAATTGGACACACGGGTCCAGCCACTCCGGGGCACGTGGGATCTTCCCAGGCCAGGGATCAAACCGGTGTCCCTTGTACTGCAAGGCAGACTCTCTGCTCACTGGACCACCAGGGAAGCCCTGGACCTACGTTTTTCTCTGTTTAAGTTTCATTCTGGAAATGTCACACTTACACAAAAACAGAAAGCGCAATGCAATGAATCCCAAGCACTTCGTGGCCAGTGAGTAACAATCAACTGTCAGCATCTTCCATCCATCCGTCCTCCCATCTCCAGCCCCACACTTATGAATCCAGACCACACGTCCTTTTCAGGCCTGATTTGGCCCAGCCCTGCTCAGCGGGGAAGCCCCAGCCCAGTCAGCACAGAGGCAGCGCTTCTGTTTTTATTTTAAAGTTGTATGTATTTGTTTGACTGTCCTGGGACTTCGGGGTCTTTCATTGCAGTGCCCAGACTCTCTAGCTGGGGCTGGGACTCCAGAGCACTCACAGGCTCACCCACCCTTGGCTGCCCCGAGGCACGTGGGATCTTAGTTCCCTGACCAGGGGTGGAACCTGAGTTGCAGGATGGATTCTTTACCACTGCGTCACCAGGGAAATCCCCAGATCTGACTGTTGCAGTGTTTCCCAGCCCAGGTACAGAGCACCTTCTTCTTATCTCCCCTGGCCTGGGACCCACGGGGGCTCAGACCGCCCTTGTGCTGGCCCCTGATGGAAATGTCTTCTCTCAGGTCTGGGTGGGCATGGAGGAAAACGTGGCTCCCTTCGGTCACTAGCTTCATCCCAGAAGACAAAAGAGCGGTGAGCAGGGCATTCGTGTGTGCCTGCCCAGGACTCAGGCAGTAACTCTACTGCTCATATTGTGAAATCAGATCTCTTCCACCCTGCTTTCCCAGAACCAGCAACATGGCCTGGCCTGACCCTAGCCCCGGAGGACAGATTCAGCATGGAGGAGGTGGGGCAGGCTAAAAGAATGGGTGTACCTTGCATACAGACACCCTGCCCTCCCCCTCCACCCCAGACACACACGCTCTACTTCGAGAAGAAGTGGCCTGACTTGCTTTATTGGGGCTGAGTCTCGTTTATGCCTGGGAGCACAGGCAAGGAAGGTGACTGGGCTTTCTCTAAGCCTGGCAGGGCCTCTGAGGAGCCTCATTAAAGCTAGACCCACCAAGGCCAAGGGCAACCAAGAGCCACCTGCTAGTCTATCCTCAACCCGTCCATATCAGGTACAGGGAAACGACAGAGAGGCCGAGATGCAGAAAGCAGTGACACATAAAACGTGGCACTGACGCGGATGCCCAGGCTTAGCACAGTTCTGGTAGCCCTGCTTCCGGGTAGAAACTGGCTCCCTGGATGAAGGCTGCTGTGCTGGGTTGGTTTCTGCCATGCAGCAGCATGAAGCAGCCATGGGCACACACACGTCCCCTCTGCCCGGAACCTCCCTCCGACCTCCCACCCCACCCAACCCTTCTAGGTTGTCACAGCAAACACCCAGGACTTTAAAAAGCTGTTTGTTTGATTTATCTGTGGGTCTATATTCTTCCTTCTACTTCTTTTGACTCTTCAACCAGATAGACCTTTCTCATCTTCCTCTCTCCAGATCTATGGCCATCACAAGCAGCATTCTCAGGACGCCGGGATGCCCAGGACGATGGGCTCCAGCGTCTCCGTGGACAGCCAGGATGAGGATCACCATTCTAAATGTCAAGGTGATGGGAACGGGGGGTGGAAAGAGGCTCAGGGATTAGGACAGTAATTCTGAAGACATGTTGTTCTGACTCACAGTTCCCACACGCACACCAAAGCCCTCCTCCAAATACTAAGGAAGAGACATGGCTCCCATGTTCTTCTCGCCCTGCCTTCCCACGATTCCTCCCATGCAGCCCCAAGTAACCAGAGTTTAGAAGGCAGTCACATAGCCAGAGGGGAATTGGACTTTGGTGCCTTCTGAAGGGCAGAGAAGTGAGGAGGCCCTCAGGGGATGGGATGCACAGAGCAGACCTCCAGGGTCCCGTGGCTTCTGAGCAGGGACAGGTTACCTGCTCCTCTGTCCTTTCTTTCGCCAGCTTGTATGCACCACCTGGGACTTGTGGTGAGAAGAAAGTTAGGGGAAGACTGGATCTTCCTCGTGCTTCTGGGGCTCCTTATGGCTCTGGTGAGCTGGTGCATGGATTATGTCAGCGCCAAGACGCTTCAGGGTAGGTTTAACCTGGTCCTTTGCCCTCAGCCCTCCCCATACGGCGGTTGTTCTAGAGTTTTGACTTACCCCCAGGGTAAGCTGGGGGAGCTTCGGGATGGTGCACCCAAGAAATCAGGTGTGACCCTGGCCCAGGGAGTCCAGACCTAGACTCACATCCATTTTTTCCCCGCCTCTTTCATCCGCTATCACTCAGGCTTGGGGGGTGGGGGGACCCTCTCATAGGGTGACCATCTTGTCCTAGTTTTCCTAGGATTTTTCAGTTAGGGTCACTGGAAATATGTGGAGTTCCAGGAATCCCTCGTGCCAGGATAGCTGGAGTGGTTGGTTGCCCCACAGCCTCTAAGGAAGCGCCCACAGATTGGTCTGTAGCATGGCCCCCCCCTTGACCTCCTATAGGTGGGGGAACTGGAGGGGGTCAGGTCACCTCCCCCAGCTCAGATCCCTCAGGAGTCCTATGAGACTGAGGTCGACCGTGACAGCAGCCAGGCGAGCAAGCACCTGGCACGCTGTCCACGCTGGGCGTGGGGCGGTGCTGACACGCCGTCCACCCAAGCCTGCGCCCCGACGCCTGTCTCCGCAGCCTACAAGTGGTCCTACTACCAGGTGCAGCCCAGCCTGCCGCTGCAGTTCCTGGTCTGGGTCAGCTTCCCACTCACCCTCATCCTCTTCAGGCTCATTAGGACAGTAATTCTGAAGACATGTTGTTCTACTAGTTCCCACGCACACCAAAGCCCTCCTCCAAATACTAAGGAAGAGACATGGCTCCCATGTTCTTCTCGCCCTGCCTTCCACGATTCCTCCCATGCAGCCCCAAGTAACCAGAGTTTAGAAGGCAGTCACATAGCCAGAGGGGAATTGGACTTTGGTGCCTTCTGAAGGGCAGAGAAGTGAGGAGGCCCTCAGGGGATGGGATGCACAGAGCAGACCTCCAGGGTCCCGTGGCTTCTGAGCAGGGACAGGTTACCTGCTCCTCTGTCCTTTCTTTCGCCAGCTTGTATGCACCACCTGGGACTTGTGGTGAGAAGAAAGTTAGGGGAAGACTGGATCTTCCTCGTGCTTCTGGGGCTCCTTATGGCTCTGGTGAGCTGGTGCATGGATTATGTCAGCGCCAAGACGCTTCAGGGTAGGTTTAACCTGGTCCTTTGCCCTCAGCCCTCCCCATACGGCGGTTGTTCTAGAGTTTTGACTTACCCCCAGGGTAAGCTGGGGGAGCTTCGGGATGGTGCACCCAAGAAATCAGGTGTGACCCTGGCCCAGGGAGTCCAGACCTAGACTCACATCCATTTTTCCCTGCCTCTTTCATCCGCTATCACTCAGGCTTGGGGGGTGGGGGGACCCTCTCATAGGGTGACCATCTTGTCCTAGTTTTCCTAGGATTTTTCAGTTAGGGTCACTGGAAATATGTGGAGTTCCAGGAATCCCTCGTGCCAGGATAGCTGGAGTGGTTGGTTGCCCCACAGCCTCTAAGGAAGCGCCCACAGATTGGTCTGTAGCATGGCCCCCCCCTTGACCTCCTATAGGTGGGGGAACTGGAGGGGGTCAGGTCACCTCCCCCAGCTCAGATCCCTCAGGAGTCCTATGAGACTGAGGTCGACCGTGACAGCAGCCAGGCGAGCAAGCACCTGGCACGCTGTCCACGCTGGGCGTGGGGCGGTGCTGACACGCCGTCCACCCAAGCCTGCGCCCCGACGCCTGTCTCCGCAGCCTACAAGTGGTCCTACTACCAGGTGCAGCCCAGCCTGCCGCTGCAGTTCCTGGTCTGGGTCAGCTTCCCACTCACCCTCATCCTCTTCAGCGCCCTCTTCTGCCACCTCATCTCTCCCCAGGCTGTCGGTGAGAATTTCCCGGACCCTACCGCATCCACCGTCAACGCAACCCAGCAGCGCCTCCCTGGCCTGTAGACCTTGCACGCCCCTCCCTGTGTCGCCCACCCCCAACAGCCCTTCCTCGGCTTTGCTACTTGTCCCCTCTCCTGCCCTGCCAGACCTCTCGCCCTACCCTCATGTCCACTGTCTGGATGTCCATCTACCTTTAACCTCCAGCTTAAACTGGCATATAATTATTAAAACAAACAAAAAACCGCTTTTAGGTTCTGGAATCCCTGAAATGAAGACAATACTTCGCGGGGTTGTCCTGAAGGAATATCTCACCCTCAAGGCCTTCGTGGCCAAGGTGGTGGCCTTGACTGCAGGGCTGGGCAGTGGCATTCCTGTGGGGAAAGAGGTAAGACTCCAGTTCCTGCTGGATGAGCTGGGCAGGCCCTCCAGAGGGGGCGCCACCGAGTCTAGGGGGTGCTCCGGGCCTCGGAGGACCTGGAGATTCCGGAGGGGAGGTCCAGAGGAAGATTCTCACCCTGGGCACAATGACCAAAACGTCAGCGCTGGGAGCACCTTAGGGCAGAATCTTGCATCCTGGGCACTGTTGGCATTGAGGGTAGAGTAATTCTTGGTTCAGGGGGCCATCCTGTGCCTTGTAGCAAGATGAAGCGCCTCCCTGACCTCTCCCTCCTCCAAGGCTGCAGCAGTCACTCATGGTGATCGCCAGAATGTCTGCAGACGTTGCCAAATATCGCCAGACATTTCCAAGTGTCCCCTGGGGACAGAATCTCCCCTGGTTGAGAGCCACTGTCTTAGAGACAATCCAGACAAGTCCTGTGAACTTGGAGACCTAAAAGAGGCCATGCTTTGAAAAGGTTATGCTCACATAACCTCTTGCTCTGCTGCAACCAGAGTTATCTTTTCAAAATGCTATCAGGAATAACAGCTCTGTGATCAGGAACTTCAAGTGGCTTTTCATTTCTTCTTTGTTTTTTTTCCGGCCACTCGGCACATGGAATCTTAGCCGCTGCAGTTCCTGGTCTGGGTCAGCTTCCCACTCACCCTCATCTCTTCAGCGCCTCTTCTGCCACCTCATCTCTCCCCAGGCTGTCGGTGAGAATTTCCCGGACCCTACCGCATCCACCGTCAACGCAACCCAGCAGCGCCTCCTGGCCTGTAGACCTTGCACGCCCCTCCCTGTGTCGCCCACCCCCAACAGCCCTTCCTCGGCTTTGCTACTTGTCCCCTCTCCTGCCCTGCCAGACCTCTCGCCCTACCCTCATGTCCACTGTCTGGATGTCCATCTACCTTTAACCTCCAGCTTAAACTGGCATATAATTATTAAAACAAACAAAAAACCGCTTTTAGGTTCTGGAATCCCTGAAATGAAGACAATACTTCGCGGGGTTGTCCTGAAGGAATATCTCACCCTCAAGGCCTTCGTGGCCAAGGTGGTGGCCTTGACTGCAGGGCTGGGCAGTGGCATTCCTGTGGGGAAAGAGGTAAGACTCCAGTTCCTGCTGGATGAGCTGGGCAGGCCCTCCAGAGGGGGCGCCACCGAGTCTAGGGGGTGCTCCGGGCCTCGGAGGACCTGGAGATTCCGGAGGGGAGGTCCAGAGGAAGATTCTCACCCTGGGCACAATGACCAAAACGTCAGCGCTGGGAGCACCTTAGGGCAGAATCTTGCATCCTGGGCACTGTTGGCATTGAGGGTAGAGTAATTCTTGGTTCAGGGGGCCATCCTGTGCCTTGTAGCAAGATGAAGCGCCTCCCTGACCTCTCCCTCCTCCAAGGCTGCAGCAGTCACTCATGGTGATCGCCAGAATGTCTGCAGACGTTGCCAAATATCGCCAGACATTTCCAAGTGTCCCCTGGGGACAGAATCTCCCCTGGTTGAGAGCCACTGTCTTAGAGACAATCCAGACAAGTCCTGTGAACTTGGAGACCTAAAAGAGGCCATGCTTTGAAAAGGTTATGCTCACATAACCTCTTGCTCTGCTGCAACCAGAGTTATCTTTTCAAAATGCTATCAGGAATAACAGCTCTGTGATCAGGAACTTCAAGTGGCTTTTCATTTCTTCTTTGTTTTTTTTCCGGCCACTCGGCACATGGGATCTTAGCTCCCCCACCCAGGGATTGATCCTACGCCCCCCTGTGGTGGAAGCCTTCATGTCCATCAGGGCCCTACTCAGTCGTGACCTTCCCCACTCCACCCTCATCTTTCCTGTCTCTCTCCTCTGTCGTGTTATTCAGTCGCTCAGTCAGGTGCCTCTTAGTGATGCCCTGGGCTGCAGCATGCCAGGCTATCCTGTCCTTCGTTATTTCCCCAAGTTTGCTCAAACTCATGTCCATTGAGTCTGTGATGCTATCTAACTATCTCATCCTCTGCCACCCTCTTCTCTCTTTTTTTAAAAATTTATTTTATTTTAACTTTTTAAAGACTTTTATTTTGCTTTTAACTTTTACAGAGTTTTGTTGTTTACCCTCTTATCTTTTTACCCACAATCTTTCCCAGCGTCAGGGTCTTTTCCAATGAGTCAGCTCATCCCAACAGGTGGCCCAAGTATTGGAGCTTCAGCTTCAGTTCTTCCCATGGATATTCAGGGTTGACTTCCCTTAAGATGGGCTGTTTCGTGGCTTCCCTGATGGTCCAGTGGGTAAAGACACTGCCTTGCAGTGCAAGGGGGCCGGTTCAATCCCTGGCCTGGGAAGATCCCACGTGCCGCGGAGCGGCTGGGCCGATGTGTCCAATTACCGAGTCGGCTCTGGAGCACATGCGCCCTGAGCCGGTGCTCTGCAGCGAAAGCGGCCACTGCATGGGAGGCCCACACAGGCCAAAAGAACAAAGATGGATGATGAAAGACCAATAGAAGTGGTAAATACAACAACAAAAAGCACCGCAGTGAGATACTGCTAAAAAAAAAGAAAAGATGGACTCTTTTGATCTCCCTGCTGTCCAAGGGACTCTTAAGAGTCTTCTCCAACACCACAGTGTGAAAGCATCACTTCTCCAGCGCTCACGCTTTTTTATGTCCAATTCTCACATCAGTACACGACTCCTGGAAAAATCTTTGACTAGTGAATTTCTTCATAGCTCCTAGCATTTGCTGAAATGATAATTACTGGGTATCACCTTCCTCCCTGGGAAGGCCCTCTGGGAAGGCAGAACCTCTATCTTGTTTTTTCCGGCCACTCGGCACATGGGATCTTAGCTCCCCCACCCAGGGATTGATCCTACGCCCCCCTGTGGTGGAAGCCTTCATGTCCATCAGGGCCCTACTCAGTCGTGACCTTCCCACTCCACCCTCATCTTTCCTGTCTCTCTCCTCTGTCGTGTTATTCAGTCGCTCAGTCAGGTGCCTCTTAGTGATGCCCTGGGCTGCAGCATGCCAGGCTATCCTGTCCTTCGTTATTTCCCCAAGTTTGCTCAAACTCATGTCCATTGAGTCTGTGATGCTATCTAACTATCTCATCCTCTGCCACCCTCTTCTCTCTTTTTTTAAAAATTTATTTTATTTTAACTTTTTAAAGACTTTTATTTTGCTTTTAACTTTTACAGAGTTTTGTTGTTTACCCTCTTATCTTTTTACCCACAATCTTTCCCAGCGTCAGGGTCTTTTCCAATGAGTCAGCTCATCCCAACAGGTGGCCCAAGTATTGGAGCTTCAGCTTCAGTTCTTCCCATGGATATTCAGGGTTGACTTCCCTTAAGATGGGCTGTTTCGTGGCTTCCCTGATGGTCCAGTGGGTAAAGACACTGCCTTGCAGTGCAAGGGGGCCGGTTCAATCCCTGGCCTGGGAAGATCCCACGTGCCGCGGAGCGGCTGGGCCGATGTGTCCAATTACCGAGTCGGCTCTGGAGCACATGCGCCCTGAGCCGGTGCTCTGCAGCGAAAGCGGCCACTGCATGGGAGGCCCACACAGGCCAAAAGAACAAAGATGGATGATGAAAGACCAATAGAAGTGGTAAATACAACAACAAAAAGCACCGCAGTGAGATACTGCTAAAAAAAAAGAAAAGATGGACTCTTTTGATCTCCCTGCTGTCCAAGGGACTCTTAAGAGTCTTCTCCAACACCACAGTGTGAAAGCATCACTTCTCCAGCGCTCACGCTTTTTTATGTCCAATTCTCACATCAGTACACGACTCCTGGAAAAATCTTTGACTAGTGAATTTCTTCATAGCTCCTAGCATTTGCTGAAATGATAATTACTGGGTATCACCTTCCTCCCTGGGAAGGCCCTCTGGGAAGGCAGAACCTCTATCTTACTCCCCTGTATTTCCAGCCCCCAGAACACTGCCTGGAGCTACAAACGTCTGTCCAGGAATGCCAAGCCCTCCTCTTCCGACCCCTGCCCCTGATCGCTCGTCCCCTTCCTCTCTCCCAGGGCCCTTTTGTCCACATTGCCAGCATCTGCGCTGCCATCCTCAGCAAGTTCATGTCCGTGTTTTGTGGGGTGTATGAGGTAAGGCCGAGAAGGTAAAAGGAGGTGGGGCTAAGCGCGCTGGGGGCGTGGGGCAGGGCTGCCTTGGCCGAGACGCTGAGCCGGGCGCTGCGCTCCTTCCGCACCCACCTGCCGCCGCCCGCCTCCTCCCGCCACACGATGCCGCTGTTTAGCCTGCGCGCGTCCCTGGACGCCCTCCCTCTCCGCCCCGCCCCTGCCTCGGGGTCGCGCGCGGCCCGCTCCGCAGCCGCCCGGGGTCCGTTCCCCTCCGCGTCGCCCTCCCTCCTGTGCCGCCCGGTCCCTTGGTCGTTGCTGGTCCTCGCCCCCGTCTCGTGCGCTCTGCCGCGCCCCAGCCCTCCACCAGCTCGTCCGCGCGCTTCTCTGTTGCAGACCGTGCCTGGGCAGCTTGATCTCCTGGTGTCGGCCTGCGCGGTGGGCGTGGGCTGCTGCTTTGCAGCCCCTGTCGGAGGCAAGTCTCACTTCCTCCCTACCCTGGTGGCCTGAGGGGTTGGGGGCGGGCGGCAGGGCGCTGCACAAGCTTTGGGGTGGGGATGGCTCGCGGAAGGGGCTGGGGGTGCGCCTTCAGGGAATGACTTCGGAGCCCAGCCGCAGCTCACTTTTTTAAACGAGAGCTATGAGTTCGTAAGAAGCCGCTGGCTCTTCCTTGCGATATTTATCCAAGGCCCTTTCCTGTTAACACTGCTTGCCCCCATGGCCCCCAGCCCCTCTCTGGTGACTCTTTAGGCTTACCTCCGTTGCATACATTTGCCTGAGATTTCATTTTCTATGTTTGGCTTTGCGCTATGAGATCACTTCCTGTTTGCCAAACTTGAGTTTCTCCTATTTGCTAATTCACCTTCCTCCCTGGAAGGCCCTCTGGGAAGGCAGAACCTCTATCTTACTCCCCTGTATTTCCAGCCCCCAGAACACTGCCTGGAGCTACAAACGTCTGTCCAGGAATGCCAAGCCCTCCTCTTCCGACCCCTGCCCCTGATCGCTCGTCCCCTTCCTCTCTCCCAGGGCCCTTTTGTCCACATTGCCAGCATCTGCGCTGCCATCCTCAGCAAGTTCATGTCCGTGTTTTGTGGGGTGTATGAGGTAAGGCCGAGAAGGTAAAAGGAGGTGGGGCTAAGCGCGCTGGGGGCGTGGGGCAGGGCTGCCTTGGCCGAGACGCTGAGCCGGGCGCTGCGCTCCTTCCGCACCCACCTGCCGCCGCCCGCCTCCTCCCGCCACACGATGCCGCTGTTTAGCCTGCGCGCGTCCCTGGACGCCCTCCCTCTCCGCCCCGCCCCTGCCTCGGGGTCGCGCGCGGCCCGCTCCGCAGCCGCCCGGGGTCCGTTCCCCTCCGCGTCGCCCTCCCTCCTGTGCCGCCCGGTCCCTTGGTCGTTGCTGGTCCTCGCCCCCGTCTCGTGCGCTCTGCCGCGCCCCAGCCCTCCACCAGCTCGTCCGCGCGCTTCTCTGTTGCAGACCGTGCCTGGGCAGCTTGATCTCCTGGTGTCGGCCTGCGCGGTGGGCGTGGGCTGCTGCTTTGCAGCCCCTGTCGGAGGCAAGTCTCACTTCCTCCCTACCCTGGTGGCCTGAGGGGTTGGGGGCGGGCGGCAGGGCGCTGCACAAGCTTTGGGGTGGGGATGGCTCGCGGAAGGGGCTGGGGGTGCGCCTTCAGGGAATGACTTCGGAGCCCAGCCGCAGCTCACTTTTTTAAACGAGAGCTATGAGTTCGTAAGAAGCCGCTGGCTCTTCCTTGCGATATTTATCCAAGGCCCTTTCCTGTTAACACTGCTTGCCCCCATGGCCCCCAGCCCCTCTCTGGTGACTCTTTAGGCTTACCTCCGTTGCATACATTTGCCTGAGATTTCATTTTCTATGTTTGGCTTTGCGCTATGAGATCACTTCCTGTTTGCCAAACTTGAGTTTCTCTTGGCCTGGGAGGGCAGGGGGAGACGGGGCCCCGTGACTCAAGTCTCTCCTCGATTCCCACCCTTGCCTGTTCTGCTTCCCCTTCTGCCCGCCTTCCTGTCCCTCCCTCTGGCTCTCTGTCCGTCTCTCCCCCAGTAGCAGCCGTACTATTACACTGATATGCTGACCGTGGGCTGCGCCGTGGGAGTCGGCTGCTGTTTTGGGACACCCCTTGGAGGCAAGTGGTTGGCCGGCTCCGGCTCCTGCATCCGTGCCCTTGCCTGCTCTTGCTCCCCGAACCGGTTTTTGTCTGCATCCCTAAGTATTAACAAGTTTAAACAAGGGTAACTAACTTACCAGATAGTTAACCAGATAGCTCACTTTCAGTGAGCATGGACTAGGTCGAGGCAGTGTTCTAAAGACATTACATCCCTTCCTGCCCAAAGCTGTAGGAGACTGACATTAAAGAAGAGAGCACGTGCTTTGCTGTTAGTAAGTGGAAGAGCCAGGAAGAAAACAGGTGGCTTCTGTGGAGCTCCGGCTTATATTGTGTGTGCTCAGTCATGTCAGACTCTCTGCCACCCCATGGACTGTCGCCCCCTGGGCTCCTCTGTCCATGGGATTCTCCAGGCAGGAATACTGGAATAGGTTGCCGTGCCCTCCTCCGGGCATCTTCCCAACCCAGGAATCGAACCTGGGTCTCCTGGGTCTCTTGCACTGGCAGACAGATTTTTCACCCCTGTGGCCCCCTAGGAAGCTAGACAGCCCTTTGTATTGTTGGATATTTTTGCCCCTCACTTATTACATCTTCTAACAGGGGACTTTTGTGTACATTCTCTCTCTCTCTCTCTCTCTCTTTTTTTGCTTTTTAATCATTCATTTTCTGTTGTCATTTTCTTTAAATTGAAGTATAATTGATATCTCTATATACTTGACAACTGTATGTATTTCTTTTCTCCAAGGAAAGACTTGTCTTTACTTACATGATGTGAACGGCATGGGAGTTTGTGTGGATCTTATTTAGATTAATATGTGTGTGTGCTCAGTCACGTTCAACTCTTGGCTTCTCTGTCCATGGGATTTTTCAGGCAAGAATACTGGAGTGGGCTTCCCTGGCGGTCCAGTGGGTAAGGACACCGCCTTGCAGTGCAAGGGGCGCCGGTTCGATCCCGATGTGTCCAATTACCGAGCCGGTGCTCTGGAGCGCATGCGCCCAGAGCTGGTGCTCTGTGACAACAGAGGCCACCACGATGGGAGGCCCACACGGGCCAAAGAACGAATAGATGGATGAAAAATACATAAATGAAAGACCAATAGAAGTGGCCCGCCCGCCACCCCTCCTTCCCCAACCCGCACCCGCCCCCGCCCCCGGAAAAAAAAAAAAGAATACTGGAGTTCGTTGCCATTTCCTCCTCCAGGGGATCTTCCTGACCCAGGGATCGAACCCTAGTCTCCTGCATTTCTTGCACGGGCAGGCAGATTCTTTACCACTAATACCACCTGGGAAGCCATTTAGATTAATAGCCTTAACTTTTATTTTGGCCGTACTGCACAGCATGTGAGATCTTAGTTCCTGGACCAGGGATTGAACCCATCTGCCTGCACTGGGAATGCAAAGTCTTAACCACTGGACCACCAGAGAAGTTCCAATAGTCAGTTTTAAATGTGGACTGTAAATGGGAATTAAGGCTCATTGTTCTTTGAGTTTAGCTCTTTCTGGGCTTTCCAAGTAGTGCTAGTGGTAAAGAACCTGCCTACCAATGCAGGTGACATTAGAAATGCCAGTTTGATCCCTGGGTTAGGAAGATGCCCTGGAGGAGGGCATGGTCATCCAGGGGATGGAGTGCTGGACCACTCCAGTATTCTTGCCTGGAGAATCCCATGGACAGAGGGGCCTGTCGGGCCTATGGACATAGGGTCACAAAGAGTCCGGCATGATTTAGCACTAGCACACACATTCACTCTTTCTACTAACGTTAGACAAAGGAGAACCTTTCAGATTGTTCTCCTTGTCCTGGATGACTAACAAATGGGCACGGTCAGAGACAGCTGTTGTGTCCGTTTAGTTACTCATTGATAGCCATCATTACCAGATTAACAGAGCAAGGATTATATAGATCATTCATCGGATTCACTGGTGATTAAAAAAAAAAAAACCATGTTGACAATTGGAGAAGGAAAAATGCAGGAAAAGCATATGCTTCTTAAATGCACAGCTGTTAGAGGTATCTTTCAATTATGAAAATGTAATCGGTCCTGTCATACAAGAGTCTTCAGGAAAGCAAGATGAGTTGGCTCAGGAAGGATATGTGGATAAACAGTTTCAGTTAATGAAAATGTATCTTGCTCACTTGAACTGCGGCTGAAGCACTGTACCCAGAGTAAGGGAGGCCAGGTCTGCAGGCATCTTGACTGGCATCCTGTCTGCACTGCTGCTGTCAGCTCCTGTCATTCAAGTCAGCGTCCCCAGCAGTGAAGGGCAGTCTGTCTGAATTTCTGCACAGGTTTCAATGTTCACGCTTGCATGCACACTCACTTTCACCTTTACTGAGTCTTTTGCCTTACAAATACAGAAGGTCTGAAAACACTTTCAGAAAGGTGCCTTTTTGTTTTTAATTGAGATTGTTTTAAAATGAAGAAAATATCAACTTTTTTGCATACAACTAGAATTTCTGGGATGAATGAGGAAGGTTCTTCTTGACTCTGTCTAGAGAATGGGAGAGGCAGATAGGGAAGTTACGGATAAATGCAAAGTCTTAACCACTGGACCACCAGAGAAGTTCCAATAGTCAGTTTTAAATGTGGACTGTAAATGGGAATTAAGGCTCATTGTTCTTTGAGTTTAGCTCTTTCTGGGCTTTCCAAGTAGTGCTAGTGGTAAAGAACCTGCCTACCAATGCAGGTGACATTAGAAATGCCAGTTTGATCCCTGGGTTAGGAAGATGCCCTGGAGGAGGGCATGGTCATCCAGGGGATGGAGTGCTGGACCACTCCAGTATTCTTGCCTGGAGAATCCCATGGACAGAGGGGCCTGTCGGGCCTATGGACATAGGGTCACAAAGAGTCCGGCATGATTTAGCACTAGCACACATTCACTCTTTCTACTAACGTTAGACAAAGGAGAACCTTTCAGATTGTTCTCCTTGTCCTGGATGACTAACAAATGGGCACGGTCAGAGACAGCTGTTGTGTCCGTTTAGTTACTCATTGATAGCCATCATTACCAGATTAACAGAGCAAGGATTATATAGATCATTCATCGGATTCACTGGTGATTAAAAAAAAAAAAACCATGTTGACAATTGGAGAAGGAAAAATGCAGGAAAAGCATATGCTTCTTAAATGCACAGCTGTTAGAGGTATCTTTCAATTATGAAAATGTAATCGGTCCTGTCATACAAGAGTCTTCAGGAAAGCAAGATGAGTTGGCTCAGGAAGGATATGTGGATAAACAGTTTCAGTTAATGAAAATGTATCTTGCTCACTTGAACTGCGGCTGAAGCACTGTACCCAGAGTAAGGGAGGCCAGGTCTGCAGGCATCTTGACTGGCATCCTGTCTGCACTGCTGCTGTCAGCTCCTGTCATTCAAGTCAGCGTCCCCAGCAGTGAAGGGCAGTCTGTCTGAATTTCTGCACAGGTTTCAATGTTCACGCTTGCATGCACACTCACTTTCACCTTTACTGAGTCTTTTGCCTTACAAATACAGAAGGTCTGAAAACACTTTCAGAAAGGTGCCTTTTTGTTTTTAATTGAGATTGTTTTAAAATGAAGAAAATATCAACTTTTTTGCATACAACTAGAATTTCTGGGATGAATGAGGAAGGTTCTTCTTGACTCTGTCTAGAGAATGGGAGAGGCAGATAGGGAAGTTACGGATAAAGCATGGCTCTTGACTTAATGTTAAGCACTGAATGGTAAAAGGCTGTTTTCAGGTTGTTCGTAGTAAGTGCCTAATAGTTTTTTTAATTTAAAATTTACTTATTTTTAGTTGAAGAATAATTGCTGGACAGAATTTTGTTGGTTTCTGCCAAACCTCAATACGAATCAGCCTTAGGTATATATATGTCCCTTCCCTCTAGAACCTCCCTCCTATTTCCTCCCCATTCCACCCCTCTAGGCTGTCACAGAGCCTTGGTTTGAGTTCCCTGAGTTATACAGCAAATTCCCACTGGTATCTGTTTTACATATGGTAATGCAAGTTTCCATGTTACTCTCCCCCTACATTCCACCCTCTCCTTCCTCCCCACCCTCCGTGTCCATAGGTCTGTTCTCTATGTGTCTGTCTCCGTTGCTGCCCTGCAAATAATTTCTAGATTCCAGATATATGTTAGTATACGATATTTGTTTCTCTCTTTGTGACTGACTTCACTTTGTATAATAGGCTCTAGGTTCATCCACCTCACTGTAACTGACTCAAATGTGCTCCTTTTTATGACCGAGTAATATTCCATTGTGTAGATGTATTGCAGCTTCTTTATTAATTTATTAATATTAAATCCACTTTAGATAACATTACTTGGTAGCTTTTATTTTATGCACATAGATTAATTCTGAAAAAAAAAAGTTAGTATTAGAATAATTTATTCACTCTGTAGTCAACTCTTCATTCCTTACACTGATGAAATCTACCTCAACATTTGGCTAAAATGACAAACAGGTTTTTTTTTTTCCATATATGGCCTCTGCCGTGAGCCCTCTGGGTGCTGTGTTAGTTTCTGTGCTCACCCGTGACCACAGCGGAAAGGCAGGAAGGCAAGCAGACCCTCACAGCCCCACTCAAATAAGTGTCCCAGGGGAAGCCTGGGTGAAGGAAGGAAGATATTCTGGAGAGAGGAGATAGTACTGCAAAGTCAAGATATAAGGGAATACAAAATGTCCATATATGAGCATTGCTAGAGGAGGCAGGGGAAGAACGACAGGAAATGAGTCTGGACAGGTACATGGTGGGTGTGATTCATGAAGCTCATCATAGGAAACGCGTAAGAACGTCAATGCCGTTCTCTAGACTAGAATTAGCCCAAGTGTCTTGTCAAGTACACAGTTCATGGACAACAAACCATGCTGTAGTTGGTTTAATAGACATGACATGTAAACCATGTTCCAAGATCAGATACATCGGAAAATACAGATAGGTTGAACAGATAGGTTTTTAAACTTGGAAGCGTTCTCAGAAAGTTTGATAACGCTGACATGCATTGTGACTCAAATACAGCATTTCCCACAGAATCCTTTTGTGTGCAGACCCTCTTATGGAGCTCATGGTCACTCCTGGACCTGACTTGAGGAAATGCTGTCGTGAGTAAAGGGCACTCGTGGAAGCATTTGTCATAAGGAAGTGACATGGCCCACTCTGGCAGATTCGTGCAGGATGGAACTGGCCGGTGGATTAACGGGATTTATCGAGGATTAACAAGAAGACAATTGTAGTCTTGATGCTAGATGGTGAGAGGCTGAACTGGGCGGAGGCGGAAGAGAGAGAGAACAGGATGACGTGTAGGGGTGATGGAAAAGAAAACTGATGGGACCTGGTGGCTGATGTGTGCGGGGCTGTGAAAGATGAGAAGGGAAGAGGAAGCCAGGCTAACTTCCAGCTTTATAAGGAGAAACGTGGGTGGGCAGTGGTGTGCAGCAAGACAGGGAATACAGGAAGCGAAACACGTCTGAGGGGGCTGGTGAATTTCACTTTGAGTGCAATGAATCTGAAGTTCCTGTGGCAGCTCCAAGCGAGGGCAAATAGGCAGCTGGCTTGCTGAGTCTGGAGCCCAGGAACTGAGCTGAAGCGTGGCCTTGTGAACCAGTAGGTTAGCATGGAGGTGGTAGTTAAAGTCGTGGGCATAAGTGACGGTGAAAAGGTGTATCCATGAGTAGCAAGAATAAGAGACCAAGGCCATTGTGCCCCCAAGGAGGAGACGGAGAGGAGCCTCCAGGGTGGGAAGGAGAGCAACATTAGGGGACCTAGGAGAGCAGAGGGTTTCCAAATGCTGTTTGTGCTTCTAATGCTTTGTTTCCTCTTAGCCGCACATTTTCTGTCTGGCTCGCGCGATTATGAGAATTCACTCTCTCGTTCTGAAGTACACAGTGACACACTGTTAGAGGAAGTGTCCCAGAACTCGGGAAAGGAAATCCAGCCTAGGATTGCAAAAAAAAATGCTGGTTGGGAAATAGTCATCGGTTGGATAGTTTGCATTGTCGACGCATCAGAGTCCACTTGGCTTTGTGACTGGTGAAGCAATGGAGGGGGTTGTCCTCTGTGACTCCCTGGTGGGGCCTATCCTCGTTCTAGGCCGAGGAAACAGTTGCCTGACCTGGTGAGGTTTGGGGAGCAGGGGCGAGGGGTGGTTAGCAGAGTGCTGTCCCCCGAGTCCCCACTTTCTGAAATTCCACCCACTTATGCTCCTCTGTTCCTTTGCTTCCTTCCTCCACCCGTCTTCCCTCATCCCCTCCCTTCCCTCCTCTGCTGTCACCCACAGGACAGGCCACCGGGGCTGGAGGGTCCGGTTTAGGCAGAAAATTCTGTCTTGATGCTAGATGGTGAGAGGCTAACTGGGCGGAGGCGGAGAGAGAGAGAACAGGATGACGTAGGGGTGATGGAAAAGAAAACTGATGGGACCTGGTGGCTGATGTGTGCGGGGCTGTGAAAGATGAGAAGGGAAGAGGAAGCCAGGCTAACTTCCAGCTTTATAAGGAGAAACGTGGGTGGGCAGTGGTGTGCAGCAAGACAGGGAATACAGGAAGCGAAACACGTCTGAGGGGGCTGGTGAATTTCACTTTGAGTGCAATGAATCTGAAGTTCCTGTGGCAGCTCCAAGCGAGGGCAAATAGGCAGCTGGCTTGCTGAGTCTGGAGCCCAGGAACTGAGCTGAAGCGTGGCCTTGTGAACCAGTAGGTTAGCATGGAGGTGGTAGTTAAAGTCGTGGGCATAAGTGACGGTGAAAAGGTGTATCCATGAGTAGCAAGAATAAGAGACCAAGGCCATTGTGCCCCCAAGGAGGAGACGGAGAGGAGCCTCCAGGGTGGGAAGGAGAGCAACATTAGGGGACCTAGGAGAGCAGAGGGTTTCCAAATGCTGTTTGTGCTTCTAATGCTTTGTTTCCTCTTAGCCGCACATTTTCTGTCTGGCTCGCGCGATTATGAGAATTCACTCTCTCGTTCTGAAGTACACAGTGACACACTGTTAGAGGAAGTGTCCCAGAACTCGGGAAAGGAAATCCAGCCTAGGATTGCAAAAAAAAAAACTGGTTGGGAAATAGTCATCGGTTGGATAGTTTGCATTGTCGACGCATCAGAGTCCACTTGGCTTTGTGACTGGTGAAGCAATGGAGGGGGTTGTCCTCTGTGACTCCCTGGTGGGGCCTATCCTCGTTCTAGGCCGAGGAAACAGTTGCCTGACCTGGTGAGGTTTGGGGAGCAGGGGCGAGGGGTGGTTAGCAGAGTGCTGTCCCCCGAGTCCCCACTTTCTGAAATTCCACCCACTTATGCTCCTCTGTTCCTTTGCTTCCTTCCTCCACCCGCGTCTTCCCTCATCCCCCTCCCTTCCCCTCTCCTCTGCTGTCACCCACAGGACAGGCACGGAGCCCTGATTATGTACAGGACTGAGGTAGGGCTTGGGTTCCCAGGAGTTTTCAGTCCCAGGGCAACTCAGAGGTGTAAATAGATTACTGCGTCTGAAAGTGCTAACAGGTACTCTGATGCCCCAGTTTCCCAGAAAACAAGGTGAGGGAGGGACTGTTTTAACCTGCAGAGGGAGATTGGGGATGCCTCCCCAGAGAAGGGGAACCGGGAGGCTGTGCCACATGGGAGTAACCACTAGGCCACCCTCGCTGTGGCATAGATGACTTCCTATCACCGTTAACTGTCACCTGCAGAAGAAAGGGCTGGAATCCAGAGGAATCAAGAGGTGTAACTTTGGGATCTAAAACGGGAGGAAGAAAATGGCTCAGATGTGAGAGATCGCCTGACGTGGGAAGCAGGTGGGGTTCTTAGCCAGCTTCGGAGAGCAAGGGAGAGGAACCTTGCCTAGGTCACAGGCTTTCCTGGGGCCAGGGCTCTCTCTGTTCATGTAATTATAGGCTGCATTTCCTTGTTTTCCTTCTTCATTTTGATAAAGATGAGGCTTAGTCAGGTGTTAGGTAGTTCTGTTGTCAGTTTTCACTTTGCATCTAATCACCGTCTTCTCCCTGATTCGTGGTCGGCTTAAAGATGGTTGTCTTTGCCTCTCTTGAGTCTTTTATGCCCTTATTAGCTTCCTTTCTTTGTCTCCGTCAACTCTTGCTATTTTCCTGTTTATGTACATTCTCAGTTGTGCTCCAGCCTCTACTCTCAGAAACAGTACAACTAGGGCTCTGAATTAGCTCACCTTCTACCTCACCCACCTTGCTTGAGCATAACGGTGTATAAATTCTTTTAGCTTCTTGGTCTTCCCCTTTTTAGACAGGTTTTAAATATGAATTTAAAAATATGGAGGATTCTTAAAGAAACAGTTGCCTGACCTGGTGAGGTTTGGGGAGCAGGGGCGAGGGGTGGTTAGCAGAGTGCTGTCCCCCGAGTCCCCACTTTCTGAAATTCCACCCACTTATGCTCCTCTGTTCCTTTGCTTCCTTCCTCCACCCGCGTCTTCCCTCATCCCCCTCCCTTCCCCTCTCCTCTGCTGTCACCCACAGGACAGGCACGGAGCCCTGATTATGTACAGGACTGAGGTAGGGCTTGGGTTCCCAGGAGTTTTCAGTCCCAGGGCAACTCAGAGGTGTAAATAGATTACTGCGTCTGAAAGTGCTAACAGGTACTCTGATGCCCCAGTTTCCCAGAAAACAAGGTGAGGGAGGGACTGTTTTAACCTGCAGAGGGAGATTGGGGATGCCTCCCCAGAGAAGGGGAACCGGGAGGCTGTGCCACATGGGAGTAACCACTAGGCCACCCTCGCTGTGGCATAGATGACTTCCTATCACCGTTAACTGTCACCTGCAGAAGAAAGGGCCGGAATCCAGAGGAATCAAGAGGTGTAACTTTGGGATCTAAAACGGGAGGAAGAAAATGGCTCAGATGTGAGAGATCGCCTGACGTGGGAAGCAGGTGGGGTTCTTAGCCAGCTTCGGAGAGCAAGGGAGAGGAACCTTGCCTAGGTCACAGGCTTTCCTGGGGCCAGGGCTCTCTCTGTTCATGTAATTATAGGCTGCATTTCCTTGTTTTCCTTCTTCATTTTGATAAAGATGAGGCTTAGTCAGGTGTTAGGTAGTTCTGTTGTCAGTTTTCACTTTGCATCTAATCACCGTCTTCTCCCTGATTCGTGGTCGGCTTAAAGATGGTTGTCTTTGCCTCTCTTGAGTCTTTTATGCCCTTATTAGCTTCCTTTCTTTGTCTCCGTCAACTCTTGCTATTTTCCTGTTTATGTACATTCTCAGTTGTGCTCCAGCCTCTACTCTCAGAAACAGTACAACTAGGGCTCTGAATTAGCTCACCTTCTACCTCACCCACCTTGCTTGAGCATAACGGTGTATAAATTCTTTTAGCTTCTTGGTCTTCCCCCTGGATTTGGTCTTTTTCAGACAGGTTTTTAAATATGAATTTAAAAAATATGGAGGAATTCTCTCTTGGAATATCGAAGACTGTGAGCTCTTAAAAAACCTTTTCCCTTTGAGGTTTTCTTACTTCTTGTCTACACGTTGCATGGTGCATGGGAGAAGGGAGGAGGGCTTGTGGGGTGTGTGGAGGGGAGTCCCCGCAAATCTTGAGCTCTGCCTAACACACTGGGGAGCAGATGCTCTGGAAGCTTTCCCTTTTATAATTTTTCTGCAGACAAATTTCAGATCCCTGTGGGTATCAGACAAGGTGAATCCTCCCAGCCCTGATTTTTTTTTTTTTTTAAAGATTTATTTATTTAGGGCGGGGGTCAGGTTGGGGAGGGAGGGGGCGGGCGGGCCACCTCCATTGGTCTTTCTTTTCTCTGTTTTCATCCGTCTTTGTTCTTTGGCTCCTGTGGGCCTCACATCGCGGTGGCGTCTGTCGTTGCAGAGCACCGGCTCTGGGCGCATGCGCTCCAGAGCTCCGGCTCGGTGATTGGACACATCAGTCCAGCTGCTTCGCGGCACGTGGGATCCTCCCAGGCCAGGGCTCGAACCCGCGCCCCTTGCACTGCAAGGCGGTGTCCTTACCCACTGGACCACCAGGGGAAGCCCCCAGCCCTGATTTCTAAGGGCTGGAGCAGGCATGGCGCTCACGTGTTGTGAGTTAAACCCCTCATTTCCCATCCCTCTCTGTGTCTGGTTGAACCGCCTTTCTGGTCTGCAAAAACTGCCAGCGTGAGCAGGTATATGGGTTAGAGCACGGCACACTCCCGGAAACCGTCCTTTCTCTACTGCTCCCCCTTGACTCAAGGAGCCAGAGTTCCTGGGGTCCGTGGGGTGGGAGTGTGGGAGAGAGCCTCACTCCTGGCCTGCACCTGACCCAACTTTCTTGCCCCGAAGGAGTGCTGTTTAGCATTGAAGTCACCTCTACCTACTTTGCCGTGAGGAACTACTGGAGAGGATTCTTTGCCGCCACATTCAGCGCCTTTGTCTTCCGAGTGCTGGCCGTGTGGAACAAGGATGCTGGTAACGCGGGAGCCCGCGGGTGGAGGCAGTGTAACGCAGAGAGGCGGTAGCCGGGGAGGGAGGCCGTGCAGGTCAGTGCCGGAAAGATGTGGATGGCATCGTTTGGGAAGTGGAACCAAGGCCCTGGGGTACATCTAAGGCAAGGGTACAGGTCGTGGAGTCAGGGAGAGGGTCTCTGCCGGTTGTCGTCGTTTAGTCACTAGATGGTGCCTGACTCTTTTGCAGCCCCATGGACTGTAGCCTGCCAGGCTCCTCTGTCCGTGGGATTTCCCGGGCAAGAGTACTGAGTGGGTTGCCATTTCCTTCTCCAGGGCATTGTCCCAGCCCAGGGACTGAACCCTCAGCTTCTGCATGGACAGGCAGATTCTTTACCACTGAGCCACCAGGGAAGCCCATCTCTGTCAGTAGTGTTAGAAAAAAAGACATAGAAGAGGAGACAGTGGGTTTAGAGGAAGCTGTAGTCCTTAAAGTTGAAGGCTTGGGTCCTCTTCAGTGGCCTCCGTGACGCTCCCATCCTAACCTTGGCCTTTCCGCTCGGCAGTCACCATCACGGCTCTCTTCAGAACCAATTTCCGAATGGACTTCCCCTTTGACCTGCAAGAACTC
Organism: Tragulus kanchil; assembly: GCA_022376925.1. NCBI lineage: Eukaryota > Metazoa > Chordata > Mammalia > Artiodactyla > Tragulidae > Tragulus > Tragulus kanchil. The sequence goes on along the minus strand of JAIOJX010000030.1, from coordinate 15,065,849 downwards.
CCAGCCTTCGCGGTCATCGGGTCCGTGGGCTGGTCTGCACCGGGAGTGGGGAGCCAGGGGTGGGGCGTGGCTTTGGATTGGAAGGGACCCACGCTGGGATGTTGGCGTGGGGGTGGCTGAAGTGGGAATTGTTCGGGAAGGTGAGTAGAAAGGGCAGGTGAGTGCCTGGTGTGTGTTTCCTTCCAGCGTCAAGAGCCGAGGGCTGAGGCTTTCATTTCTGTATAACTTACACCGGCAGGATTTGCTGTGGGTTCCTGGGCGCTGTATTTGTGTATCTGCATCGCCAAGTCATGCTCGGTGTCCGAAAGCACAAGGCCCTCAGCCAGTTTCTGGCTAAGCAGTGAGTCACTGCCCTACCTGTTTACTTTCTGGTTTCTCCAAGAGTTCCTCCCTTTTAATCTTGGTGGAAGGCGTTCAATGCCCTTTGGTGGCTTGTGATAAAATATAAAAAGCCCTCATACCCTACTAGGGACGGGGACAAGTGGTGTGGTTTCCCCTTTAATGATCGCCTGTTGGTGGAGAGAGTGCGCTGTCTCATGGCCTGAGACGATAGTGGACTCCAGGAAGCTCCGGCTTACCAGGGTCCAGAGTGGCGTCCACTGGGGGTGAGCTCATTTAGGATGAGGATTAATTCTGCTTCCTTTTAGCCGCCTGCTCTATCCTGGAATCGTCACCGTGGTCATCGCCTCCTTCACCTTTCCACCAGGAATAGGGCAGTTCATGGCTGGAGAGGTCAGCGCCAAGGGTGACCTTTGAGGGTTGGGGTCAGGTCGCTGAACACGTGCCTGAGACTAAACCAAGAGGAAAAGAGGAAACAGTGCAGGTGACCCTCAGGCTTCTGAGCATCATGTGCTTGTGCCCATGGATGGAATCTCTCTCTGAGAAGAAAGCAAAAGGGGACCCATGGAAAATGAGACTGGGGAATCGGTTCTCTATAAAAAAATGGAAGTCCCGAACGCCCCTGGAGAATTGTTCGCTTTTGCTTCCTCCTTTCACAGCTGATGCCTCGGGAAGCCATCAGTAGCCTGTTTGACAATAACACGTGGGTAAAACATGTCGGGGACCCCGAGAGCCTGGGCCGGTCAGCGGTGTGGATCCACCCCAAAGTCAATGTTGTCGTAATCCTCCTCCTCTTCTTCATCATGAAGGTACCTCTCCTTACACTCTCGACTCCCTGAACTTTTATTTTCAACCTAAGAACCAGAGTTTGCATAAGGGCCATGCGTTTTAGTATAATTGTTCGGGAAGGTGAGTAGAAAGGGCAGGTGAGTGCCTGGTGTGTGTTTCCTTCCAGCGTCAAGAGCTGAGGGCTGAGGCTTTCATTTCTGTATAACTTACACCGGCAGGATTTGCTGTGGGTTCCTGGGCGCTGTATTTGTGTATCTGCATCGCCAAGTCATGCTCGGTGTCCGAAAGCACAAGGCCCTCAGCCAGTTTCTGGCTAAGCAGTGAGTCACTGCCCTACCTGTTTACTTTCTGGTTTCTCCAAGAGTTCCTCCCTTTTAATCTTGGTGGAAGGCGTTCAATGCCCTTTGGTGGCTTGTGATAAAATATAAAAAGCCCTCATACCCTACTAGGGACGGGGACAAGTGGTGTGGTTTCCCCTTTAATGATCGCCTGTTGGTGGAGAGAGTGCGCTGTCTCATGGCCTGAGACGATAGTGGACTCCAGGAAGCTCCGGCTTACCAGGGTCCAGAGTGGCGTCCACTGGGGGTGAGCTCATTTAGGATGAGGATTAATTCTGCTTCCTTTTTAGCCGCCTGCTCTATCCTGGAATCGTCACCGTGGTCATCGCCTCCTTCACCTTTCCACCAGGAATAGGGCAGTTCATGGCTGGAGAGGTCAGCGCCAAGGGTGACCTTTGAGGGTTGGGGTCAGGTCGCTGAACACGTGCCTGAGACTAAACCAAGAGGAAAAGAGGAAACAGTGCAGGTGACCCTCAGGCTTCTGAGCATCATGTGCTTGTGCCCATGGATGGAATCTCTCTCTGAGAAGAAAGCAAAAGGGGACCCATGGAAAATGAGACTGGGGAATCGGTTCTCTATAAAAAAATGGAAGTCCCGAACGCCCCTGGAGAATTGTTCGCTTTTGCTTCCTCCTTTCACAGCTGATGCCTCGGGAAGCCATCAGTAGCCTGTTTGACAATAACACGTGGGTAAAACATGTCGGGGACCCCGAGAGCCTGGGCCGGTCAGCGGTGTGGATCCACCCCAAAGTCAATGTTGTCGTAATCCTCCTCCTCTTCTTCATCATGAAGGTACCTCTCCTTACACTCTCGACTCCCTGAACTTTTATTTTCAACCTAAGAACCAGAGTTTGCATAAGGGGTGTCTGTGCGTGTGCGTGTGTGTGTGCGTGCACATGCTCAGTCTTAGCCAACTCTTTGCAATCCCATGGACTGCAGTTCGCCAGGCTCTTCTGTCCATGGGATTTTCCAGGCAAGGATGCTAGAGTGGGGTGCCATGTCCTCCTCCACATCTCTTACGTCTCCTACATTGGCAGGCAGATTCTTTACCATGAGTGCCGCCTCGAAAGCCCTTGCATAAGGTAGGAAAGGGTAAAACTTGGTTCAGGCTTTGTCCAACCTGAAAAGAAACACTTGGAAATCAGACCAGAAGTATTAATAAGTTGCTCCTCTAGAGAAGTGAACCAATATCTGGGTTAATGTTCCATTTGTGTCAGCTTCACATTGTCGTCTATAATTATTTTACCCCTCTAAAGGTTCCACCTGCTAAATTATTGAGCTATCCCAGCAGCCTAGTGAATAAGGACAGGACGGAGCTTAGCCATACGGTCACTGTGTAAAGACCTCAGATAAATTAACCAAATCTCCTTACCTATTAGATAATTAGGTGCTTCATTCTCCAGCATCTGATTATCCATTTTTAGATTATTTGCATATCTATTTTTTCCCCAGTCTGGTGGATAGTCTCTTGTCTAGGATTACAAAAGGGGTACACTATTTAAGTCCATTTATTAGTGACTATAAATAATTTTATAAATGTTATTGTCCTCTGTTGAGGTGGTAAGCTACGAAGATTTTGCCACTCTTAAACCATTCTCTCCTAACTTCAGCTAGGAAATGAAAGCCCCGTTCTTATTCATATCTGCCCATCAAGGATCACATGGTTACAGACTTCTCAAGTTCTTATTTATTTCCACCCTTTGCTTCCTCCTTTCACAGCTGATGCCTCGGGAAGCCATCAGTAGCCTGTTTGACAATAACACGTGGGTAAAACATGTCGGGGACCCCGAGAGCCTGGGCCGGTCAGCGGTGTGGATCCACCCCAAAGTCAATGTTGTCGTAATCCTCCTCCTCTTCTTCATCATGAAGGTACCTCTCCTTACACTCTCGACTCCCTGAACTTTTATTTTCAACCTAAGAACCAGAGTTTGCATAAGGGGTGTCTGTGCGTGTGCGTGTGTGTGTGCGTGCACATGCTCAGTCTTAGCCAACTCTTTGCAATCCCATGGACTGCAGTTCGCCAGGCTCTTCTGTCCATGGGATTTTCCAGGCAAGGATGCTAGAGTGGGGTGCCATGTCCTCCTCCACATCTCTTACGTCTCCTACATTGGCAGGCAGATTCTTTACCATGAGTGCCGCCCGAAAGCCCTTGCATAAGGTAGGAAAGGGTAAAACTTGGTTCAGGCTTTGTCCAACCTGAAAAGAAACACTTGGAAATCAGACCAGAAGTATTAATAAGTTGCTCCTCTAGAGAAGTGAACCAATATCTGGGTTAATGTTCCATTTGTGTCAGCTTCACATTGTCGTCTATAATTATTTTACCCCTCTAAAGGTTCCACCTGCTAAATTATTGAGCTATCCCAGCAGCCTAGTGAATAAGGACAGGACGGAGCTTAGCCATACGGTCACTGTGTAAAGACCTCAGATAAATTAACCAAATCTCCTTACCTATTAGATAATTAGGTGCTTCATTCTCCAGCATCTGATTATCCATTTTTAGATTATTTGCATATCTATTTTTTCCCCAGTCTGGTGGATAGTCTCTTGTCTAGGATTACAAAAGGGGTACACTATTTAAGTCCATTTATTAGTGACTATAAATAATTTTATAAATGTTATTGTCCTCTGTTGAGGTGGTAAGCTACGAAGATTTTGCCACTCTTAAACCATTCTCTCCTAACTTCAGCTAGGAAATGAAAGCTGATCTCTCTTACATCAGTTCTTATTCATATCTGCCCATCAAGGATCACATGGTTACAGACTTCTCAATTATTGCCTTATACAAGTGTATTTTTATTTCCACCCCTGGTTGTGACATCTGTTCTAATTGCAGATGTTGTTTTCTCTCTTTTTTGATGATTGCCTCATTATTAATAGTACGTCTTGCATGAATAGCCCAAGATTTTCCTCTGTATATTAGGGCTTTCATTTTTTTTTTTTTTTTACGAATCCAAGTAACAATTTTAATTTAGTCTAAAGCACAATTTTTTCCGTACAATTTAGTGGGTTTGACAGTGGTATTTTTGAGCAGACTTTTGATGACTCCACAAAAGTTGATATGTTTAAAATAAAATATAGACAATAAAACAAGAGGCGCAGAATCAGGTAGAAAGGGTGGCCTGGTTGGTATTGTCACTGGATACCTGGCCTGTTAAGAAGTCACCAGCAAAAGGCATTTCTTTTGTTCTTTATTCCTATATAATTTACCAAAGCCAGAGAGTTCTGTCCACATTGAACTTTCATGTTTTTTAATACCTTGCTATTAACTTTTTCTTCTTTTTTTTTTAAAGAGAATCTTGTTTAAAATATATTATTTTGGGCTGCGCTGGGTCTTTGTTGCTGCATGCCAGCTTTCTCTAGTTGCAATGAGCGGGGGCTCTTCTCTGTGGTTCACAATTTATTCTTGATACTTACTGCGAATCTCTGTTTCCTTAGGATATGTCGCTAAGTCATATTCATATTGTAATGGCTGTAATGGGTTCATTTATTCAATAAATGTTCTAATGCATCCACTGTGCACCAAGTATGCGATACCTGATTATTGATCTTGGGCATATCTAATGCTTATGGCTGAAAAAAATTATTTTAAAATTTCCTTTTTTTTTTTTTATTGCTGCTCATTTAATGTGCTTATCATTGGTCTTGTGATTAGAGATGCCTGACACACCAGGTTCCAACTCTGTCACTTAGATTCTCAGGATTTGCTGGGGGAGGGTTCTGGGAGCTGTTTCTTATTCCATCCCATAAGGGTTAATTGGGTCTATGGCTTCCATATGTTGCATACCCACTTTATTCATTAGATCATTTTCCTTTCTTCCTTCAAAACATTTTGATATTTTTATCATAAAGAAGTTCTCAGTGTCTTGTTAGGGATATGATCTTTGGACTTTTATTGTGGAGTTTATCGTATCAATTTATAACCCCCACACTTCCTGTAATTAGCTGTTGAGCATACAAACCCATCTGCAGTAACCAAGTCTCAGTTTTGATGGCACGTCAGAATGTATTGTCTAATGATAATAATTCTGTCTTTCTGATACGCCTCTAGACGGAGCTATAACTTTGGGATCATGTATACTTTTGAAACATAAAGCATTTGAATAAGTTTGGAAAAGAAAAACTCTGCGTATATTTCAGCATTTCCTTCCCACCTTACCTCCTTTCTCCAGCGCCCCAAGCATATCTCTGGATCCCACTTTACAGAGTGAGGATTATTCTCAGAAACCTACTTGGATTCTATAGAAGCACCCAGCTATGTGTCACTCATTAATTTCTCACTGAATTACATCCTCAGTAATGTCTACATAATAAGAGAATCAAGACAAGAAACTTGGGGCTTCCCTGGCAGTTCAGTGGTAAAGACTGCCTGCCAGGGGCTTCCCTGGTGGTCCAGTGGGTAAGGACACCGCCTTGCAGTGCAAGGGGCGCCGGTTCGATCCCTGGCCTGCGAGGATCCCACCTGCCGTGGAGCGGTTGGACCGATGTGTCCAATTACTGAGCCCGGGCTCTGGAGCACATGCGCCCAGAGTGGGTGCTCTGCAACAACAGAGGCCACCGCAATGGGAGGCCTACACGGGCCAGAGATCAAAGACCGATGAAAATAGATAAATGAAAGACCAATATAAGTGGCCCACTCCCCCCCCCCCCCCCCCCCCCCCCCCAACACAATAATCAAAAAAACCGTAAAAAAAAAAAAAGACTGCCTGCCAGGGTAGGAGTTACAGGTTCAATCCCTGGTCTGGGAATATCCCACAGGCCAGGGAGCAACCAAGCCCACGTGCCACCACTATTGAGCCTGTGCTCTAGAGCCTGGGAGCTGCAGCTACTGAAGCTGGAGTGCCCTAGAGCCCGTCTCCCACAATAAGAGAAGCCACCACCAAGAGAAGCCCAGGCACCGCAATTGGAGAGCAGCCCCTGCTCGCTGCAAGTAGAGAAAAGCCCAAGCAGCAGTAAAGACCTAACACAGCCAATAAAGAAATGCACACTTTATTTTTAAAGAAAAGAAAGTCACATTTCTTGGACTATATTTCAGGCCCAACGGTTTGCAGCAGGCCTGTACTATTCTACACTATTTTCAATATAAAACCACTCACTGCTATACATCTATATTACCTGGTTATCACTGCTTCTACCAACTCGACTCTCCTTTCACGCCTAGACATAAGGAAACTTTAACAAAGCATTTGAATAAGTTTGGAAAAGAAAACTCTGATATTTCAGCATTTCCTTCCCACCTTACCTCCTTTCTCCAGCGCCCCAAGCATATCTCTGGATCCCACTTTACAGAGTGAGGATTATTCTCAGAAACCTACTTGGATTCTATAGAAGCACCCAGCTATGTGTCACTCATTAATTTCTCACTGAATTACATCCTCAGTAATGTCTACATAATAAGAGAATCAAGACAAGAAACTTGGGGCTTCCCTGGCAGTTCAGTGGTAAAGACTGCCTGCCAGGGGCTTCCCTGGTGGTCCAGTGGGTAAGGACACCGCCTTGCAGTGCAAGGGGCGCCGGTTCGATCCCTGGCCTGCGAGGATCCCACCTGCCGTGGAGCGGTTGGACCGATGTGTCCAATTACTGAGCCCGGGCTCTGGAGCACATGCGCCCAGAGTGGGTGCTCTGCAACAACAGAGGCCACCGCAATGGGAGGCCTACACGGGCCAGAGATCAAAGACCGATGAAAATAGATAAATGAAAGACCAATATAAGTGGCCCACTCACCCCCCTCCCTCCCCACCCCCCCCAAAATAATAAAAAAAAAAGTAAAAAAAAAAAAAGACTGCCTGCCAGGGTAGGAGTTACAGGTTCAATCCCTGGTCTGGGAATATCCCACAGGCCAGGGAGCAACCAAGCCCACGTGCCACCACTATTGAGCCTGTGCTCTAGAGCCTGGGAGCTGCAGCTACTGAAGCTGGAGTGCCCTAGAGCCCGTCTCCCACAATAAGAGAAGCCACCACCAAGAGAAGCCCAGGCACCGCAATTGGAGAGCAGCCCCTGCTCGCTGCAAGTAGAGAAAAGCCCAAGCAGCAGTAAAGACCTAACACAGCCAATAAAGAAATGCACACTTTATTTTTAAAGAAAAGAAAGTCACATTTCTTGGACTATATTTCAGGCCCAACGGTTTGCAGCAGGCCTGTACTATTCTACACTATTTTCAATATAAAACCACTCACTGCTATACATCTATATTACCTGGTTATCACTGCTTCTACCAACTCGACTCTCCTATCACTGGACTCATAACCATCCCATTACTATTTCCAAAATACGGACAGTAAGGTACCTAGCCACATTAAAACATAAAATTGAGCAACACTCGTTTTCCACAGTCTGATTTGGAATTGAGCCCGTGTGGTCTTCTTGGAAGTATCCGTGTTCACAGATAGGATTCTCCATTCAGCTCTTTGATAACATGGATGAAGGGCACGTCCATCTTCTCAATTTTTGGACGTGAAAAGTATCATCTTGTTGTGAGCCTGGTGTATTTTCTAATGAGTATGAATATGAGTAAACATCTCCATTTCCCTTTTAATAAGTCTAATGTTATTAGCTAATATCATTGAGTTCTCAATACAGCCCGAGGCTCTGGAGAATTCTTGCCTCATCTTCCTGTTGTTCCTCCTTGTGAAGAGTCTAAATCAAGTAGAGTCTGTGAGACGGGTCTCTCGTCTCCCGCTTCTCCAGAGCTGGGGGGTTTAAAATTGTGAGAGTTCTGTGTGTTCCAGGTCACTTGCTCTGCTTCTGGATTTCCCCTTTCTTGTGCTAATGGCTCAAAAAGTTTGCTTGTCTCCAGCGTCGTCCTCTGTGCCGCAGGAGTTGATAACTTCAGGGTCCTCTGAGGCTGAGGCTGTTCTTACACGTATCTTGGAGAATCATCTAAAGTGTATCCTCTGAAAGCAAACCCACTGGCCACCTATTATCTGTATTACTGGAGCTTTCAGATTAGCCTGAGCCTACAAAATCCCTTATGGCTTTCATGTACTTATTCCAAAGAGATAAGTCAGTGCTCTAGAGCCTGGGAGCTGCAGCTACTGAAGCTGGAGTGCCCTAGAGCCCGTCTCCCACAATAAGAGAAGCCACCACCAAGAGAAGCCCAGGCACCGCAATTGGAGAGCAGCCCCTGCTCGCTGCAAGTAGAGAAAAGCCCAAGCAGCAGTAAAGACCTAACACAGCCAATAAAGAAATGCACACTTTATTTTTAAAGAAAAGAAAGTCACATTTCTTGGACTATATTTCAGGCCCAACGGTTTGCAGCAGGCCTGTACTATTCTACACTATTTTCAATATAAAACCACTCACTGCTATACATCTATATTACCTGGTTATCACTGCTTCTACCAACTCGACTCTCCTATCACTGGACTCATAACCATCCCATTACTATTTCCAAAATACGGACAGTAAGGTACCTAGCCACATTAAAACATAAAATTGAGCAACACTCGTTTTCCACAGTCTGATTTGGAATTGAGCCCGTGTGGTCTTCTTGGAAGTATCCGTGTTCACAGATAGGATTCTCCATTCAGCTCTTTGATAACATGGATGAAGGGCACGTCCATCTTCTCAATTTTTGGACGTGAAAAGTATCATCTTGTTGTGAGCCTGGTGTATTTTCTAATGAGTATGAATATGAGTAAACATCTCCATTTCCCTTTTAATAAGTCTAATGTTATTAGCTAATATCATTGAGTTCTCAATACAGCCCGAGGCTCTGGAGAATTCTTGCCTCATCTTCCTGTTGTTCCTCCTTGTGAAGAGTCTAAATCAAGTAGAGTCTGTGAGACGGGTCTCTCGTCTCCCGCTTCTCCAGAGCTGGGGGGTTTAAAATTGTGAGAGTTCTGTGTGTTCCAGGTCACTTGCTCTGCTTCTGGATTTCCCCTTTCTTGTGCTAATGGCTCAAAAAGTTTGCTTGTCTCCAGCGTCGTCCTCTGTGCCGCAGGAGTTGATAACTTCAGGGTCCTCTGAGGCTGAGGCTGTTCTTACACGTATCTTGGAGAATCATCTAAAGTGTATCCTCTGAAAGCAAACCCACTGGCCACCTATTATCTGTATTACTGGAGCTTTCAGATTAGCCTGAGCCTACAAAATCCCTTATGGCTTTCATGTACTTATTCCAAAGAGATAGTACAGTTCAAGAGGTCTCAAAATCTTATGAGTCAGGATCACTTAAGAAGCTTCAACTACCAGCGCCTTGAATTCCTCTCTAGACAGTCCAGTGGGATAGCCTTCGGTGATGTCTGGTCATCACAACTTAAACAAGTTCCCCTGCAAACATCACTATTGGGCGTTTTTTGTGGTTTTTTTTTTTTTTTATTTTTTAAAATTTTTAATCTTGGCCTCTTTTCTTGGGCTTTCATTTATTTATTTCCATGGCATGTGGGATCTTCCCAGGCCAGGGATTGAACTGGCACCCCTGGCACTGCAGCAAACTCTTTACGCACTGGACCACCAGGGAGCCCCACTATTGGGCGTTTTAAGCAAATACTAGCTCTGAGACGCGTTTCTGCTTTGTTTGAATACTGTTTGATGGAACTCTTCTTTCTTTTCTTCCTTCCTACTTAACTTACCTACCTACCTTCTATCTACCTACCTACATCCTACCTACCTCCTACATGCATTTCCTGAGCCCTGTGCCCGTGCTGAGAAAAGGCAGAGATAACAAAGTGAACTCTTGTTATACGTGCAAGGAATTTGCCGTCTGCAGCCCTTCTCATTTGTACATTTAACTCTGCTCTTCTCATCTTTGCTGTTTTAAACAGTTCTATTCTGACAGCTGGAGACGGAAATAACCACCCATTCCTGTATTCTTGCCTGGAGAATCCCATGGACAGAGGAGCCTGGTGGCTACAGTTTGAATAGCAAAGACTGACATGAAAACTTCTGTCGGGGGTCTCCAGAGCTGGGGTTTAAAATTGTGAGAGTTCTGTGTGTTCCAGGTCACTTGCTCTGCTTCTGGATTTCCCCTTTCTTGTGCTAATGGCTCAAAAAGTTTGCTTGTCTCCAGCGTCGTCCTCTGTGCCGCAGGAGTTGATAACTTCAGGGTCCTCTGAGGCTGAGGCTGTTCTTACACGTATCTTGGAGAATCATCTAAAGTGTATCCTCTGAAAGCAAACCCACTGGCCACCTATTATCTGTATTACTGGAGCTTTCAGATTAGCCTGAGCCTACAAAATCCCTTATGGCTTTCATGTACTTATTCCAAAGAGATAGTACAGTTCAAGAGGTCTCAAAATCTTATGAGTCAGGATCACTTAAGAAGCTTCAACTACCAGCGCCTTGAATTCCCTCTCTAGACAGTCCAGTGGGATAGCCTTCGGTGATGTCTGGTCATCACAACTTAAACAAGTTCCCCTGCAAACATCACTATTGGGCGTTTTTTGTGGTTTTTTTTTTTTTTTATTTTTTAAAATTTTTAATCTTGGCCTCTTTTCTTGGGCTTTCATTTATTTATTTCCATGGCATGTGGGATCTTCCCAGGCCAGGGATTGAACTGGCACCCCTGGCACTGCAGCAAACTCTTTACGCACTGGACCACCAGGGAGCCCCACTATTGGGCGTTTTAAGCAAATACTAGCTCTGAGACGCGTTTCTGCTTTGTTTGAATACTGTTTGATGGAACTCTTCTTTCTTTTCTTCCTTCCTACTTAACTTACCTACCTACCTTCTATCTACCTACCTACATCCTACCTACCTCCTACATGCATTTCCTGAGCCCTGTGCCCGTGCTGAGAAAAGGCAGAGATAACAAAGTGAACTCTTGTTATACGTGCAAGGAATTTGCCGTCTGCAGCCCTTCTCATTTGTACATTTAACTCTGCTCTTCTCATCTTTGCTGTTTTAAACAGTTCTATTCTGACAGCTGGAGACGGAAATAACCACCCATTCCTGTATTCTTGCCTGGAGAATCCCATGGACAGAGGAGCCTGGTGGGCTACAGTTCGTGGAATAGCAAAGACTCAGACACAACTGAAACAACTTGGCACGCATGCACACATTCGGACAAATATCTGTTTTGCCTGATCTCAGAGCTTTTGGGACAAAGGCTTCTCAGAGCCTTTATCATAGTCTTTTATTTTTAAATTTGTTTTTAATTGGGGGCCAACTGCTTCAGAATATTGTCTTGGTTTCTGCTGTACATTTATCGTCATCTTTTGAGGTCAGCTTGGCTCAAGGGAATCTCTCTAAGGTTCAGAAAATTAGAAACTTTATTTCTCATTAGTTTACAATATAAAGTTGGTGCAGTTTTTTAGTTGTAAATATTTTCATCCTGGTAGTTTGTTTTGACCCTTAGCTGTTGTCATCTTTTAGCAAGTTAGTTCGAGATCTTTCTGATTTTGGAAATTGTATGTAAATATACTGCTTAATTTATATATGATGTCGCATATTTTTATTTCTTTTACAGATATTTTGAAAATTCAGCCTCTGCTCCTTTTCCCATTCTGTTTCTCTCTCTCTCTCTCTCTCTCTCTCTCTCTCTTTTTTTTTTTTTGCATTCTCCGCTGCAGAAAGTACATATTGCTTTTGCTAACATCATCCCCATTCCTGTTGGAATAAATCCTTTGGCCTTGGAGGTCTTTTCTGTGACATTAGCTGACTTAGCTAGCTCTCTCAATGTACTCTTCCAGGATGGTCATGACAGATCTGATTTTCTGATCTTTGTTGAAGGTGACTTGATGTTAAAGGAAATGGCTCAGGCAGGACTATCTTCGCTCCAGTTCCCTTGTGAGGTCTGCTATGTAGGTGGCTTTGTAAAATGGCCAGGTCCCCTTGTGAGCTTTGGCTTTGTAAATAACCATACTGAAGCTAAATCAGTCACGCAGTAAGTCCCTGTGAGTTGAACATGTCTGCTGCTTAGAACTGGGGCTCTTTCTCAGACACATAGTCTGTTCAGGAAAAGGCATCCTCCACGTTCAAGAGCTTCAGGCTGCTCTGCTGAGTTACCCTTTTGGGCTAAGAGGGTGCAGTGGGCTAGAGCCCTTGGAAGGCAGTCACAGAGGGGTCCTCTGGACCCCACTCCTGGTTTTGACTACCTGAAACCAAATATTGTCACTCCCAGTAGGAGCCATTTGGGTGAATTGTCTAGAGGAACCTCCTTATAATGCTGTCTTTGGTGATCTCTTAGCCTGAGTGCTCCATGCTTTTTTGATTTTGGAGGAAGGTGACAGATGACTTCCAGAAGGATTAGTTATCCCAGGATTTCTGTAACTCTTGAAGCAAGGAGCAGGAGGATAGTGAAGAGGGGTGTGTGTGTGTGTGTTTGTGTGTGTGTGTAGGACAGAGTCCAGAGGGAGTCCTGATGCTTTTTTTCACCCCAGTTCTGGATGTCCATCGTGGCCACCACTATGCCCATACCCTGTGGAGGCTTCATGCCTGTGTTCGTGCTTGGTAAGTTCTGATGGGAAGCCTGGGATCTCACTGAGGGTTCAGTCTAGGGGACTGTGAAAATAAGGAACATCCTGGAAGGCCGGGGGCTTGTGTTTGGTTTTAGCACCCAGGGAGGCATCATCGGCTCTTAATTTTGGCCCCTTTTTATTGTTTTTTTAATTTATTTATTTTCATTCATCTTTATTCTTTGGCCTATGTGGGTCTCCCATTGCAGTGGCCTCTCTCATTGCAGAGCACTGGCTCTGGGTGCATGTGCTCCAGAGTGCTGGCTCTGTAATTGGACACACCGGTCCAGCCGCTCCTTGACATGTGGGATCTTCTCAGGCCAGGGGTCGAACCGGTGCCCCTTGCACTGCAAGGTGGACTCTCTACCAACTGACCATGTGTAAGGAAAGGTGACTTGATGTTAAAGGAAATGGCTCAGGCAGGACTATCTTCGCTCCAGTTCCCTTGTGAGGTCTGCTATGTAGGTGGCTTTGTAAAATGGCCAGGTCCCCTTGTGAGCTTTGGCTTTGTAAATAACCATACTGAAGCTAAATCAGTCACGCAGTAAGTCCCTGTGAGTTGAACATGTCTGCTGCTTAGAACTGGGGCTCTTTCTCAGACACATAGTCTGTTCAGGAAAAGGCATCCTCCACGTTCAAGAGCTTCAGGCTGCTCTGCTGAGTTACCCTTTTGGGCTAAGAGGGTGCAGTGGGCTAGAGCCCTTGGAAGGCAGTCACAGAGGGGTCCTCTGGACCCCACTCCTGGTTTTGACTACCTGAAACCAAATATTGTCACTCCCAGTAGGAGCCATTTGGGTGAATTGTCTAGAGGAACCTCCTTATAATGCTGTCTTTGGTGATCTCTTAGCCTGAGTGCTCCATGCTTTTTTGATTTTGGAGGAAGGTGACAGATGACTTCCAGAAGGATTAGTTATCCCAGGATTTCTGTAACTCTTGAAGCAAGGAGCAGGAGGATAGTGAAGAGGGGTGTGTGTGTGTGTTTGTGTGTGTGTGTAGGACAGAGTCCAGAGGGAGTCCTGATGCTTTTTTTCACCCCAGTTCTGGATGTCCATCGTGGCCACCACTATGCCCATACCCTGTGGAGGCTTCATGCCTGTGTTCGTGCTTGGTAAGTTCTGATGGGAAGCCTGGGATCTCACTGAGGGTTCAGTCTAGGGGACTGTGAAAATAAGGAACATCCTGGAAGGCCGGGGGCTTGTGTTTGGTTTTAGCACCCAGGGAGGCATCATCGGCTCTTAATTTTGGCCCCTTTTTATTGTTTTTTTAATTTATTTATTTTCATTCATCTTTATTCTTTGGCCTATGTGGGTCTCCCATTGCAGTGGCCTCTCTCATTGCAGAGCACTGGCTCTGGGTGCATGTGCTCCAGAGTGCTGGCTCTGTAATTGGACACACCGGTCCAGCCGCTCCTTGACATGTGGGATCTTCTCAGGCCAGGGGTCGAACCGGTGCCCCTTGCACTGCAAGGTGGACTCTCTACCAACTGGACCATCAGGGAAGCCCCACTGGCTCTTAAAAAATGGAAGATGAAGACCTTGGATCTCTCAACAGCTTCCTTCCTTTTGTCTCTTCCCAGGAGCTGCATTCGGAAGGTTAGTAGGAGAGATCATGGCCATGCTTTTCCCAGATGGTATCTTATTTGATGACATCGTCTACAAGATCCTACCTGGGGGCTATGCAGTAATTGGTAAGACACATTCTACTCTCCGGTAACCCTGGATACCCACCCTCCAACTTTCCCAAGACATCTGCATCCTAGGCTATAGAACACCGTCTTCCTTTAATGCTATTTAATCCAGCTTTTACTCAAATAATCAACCCTTGGCTCTGACTCTCATTAGCTCTCATTAAACATCTTTAAGTCTTAGTTTCTTCCCATAAAAAAGGGATTATGGGGATTAAATGCGATAATAAGGATGAGAGCCCCTAGGATCGCCTCTGAATGTTTGGTAAAGGCTTTTACTATTTTTTCCGCAAAGAGTCGTGGAAACAGCAGCGCGTGTGACTTGAATACTCCCAACCTGCAAATGTGCTCATGTGGACGGAACTTAAGAGCGCATGACCGAGAGCTAAGACTTAGACTCTCTCATCTCCTTCCTGCCTCTTGTCACTGGGTGACGATGGGGCAGGTTAGCGGCCTTTCTGCACTTCAGTGACTTTATTCCAAAATGACTTCCATGGTGTCTTATAGTCCTAACATTTTGAGAGTCCGAGATTATCTCTTTCCATGAAATTTATAATCCCTTCCAACCAAAAGTCATGTCTAACAAAATGACCAGGATATTCTCCGGAATTATTATGCTTCCTCCCTCCCTCTCCTGTCTACCCAAATCCCATAACGTCTAAGGCCATGCCTCCCTTTGATTCAGAACCAACCGTCTTTACAGAGCATACGATGACCTGAGTCTCCTGTCACAGTTCTGTACAGAGACCTGTTTCATCTGCTGCTATTCCCTGTCTTCACACTTCTCAGCTATCCCCCCAGCCTCCCTGGTGATCATTTCTTTCTCTCTCACAGACACACACACACACACACGCTCGTGTCATGTCCAAATCTTTGTGACCCCATGGACTACAGTCCACCGGGCTCCTCTGTCCATGGGATTCTCCAGGCAAGAATACTGGAGTGGGTTGCCATGCCCTCCTCCAGGTCTTCCAAACCCAGGTCTCCTGCACAGCAGGTGGATTCTTTGCCATCTGAGCCACCAGGGAAGCCCATCTATATCTATATCTATATATCTGTATCCTGTGTTAGTTTATGTTCTGAAGTATATTAGGTACTCTCTACAGTAGAATCATTCCTCCCAGTATTTATCTTTTGTGACTTTTTCTTGTTCTATTTTCAGGTTTGGCTTCCCCAGCATCTTTTCTCATAGCATATATCCCTATAGTTAAGAAATAAAGTTAATACACTGAGGACTCTTTGACTGATAGGAAATCATAACTCAAAATAAATCAGACAGATTCTATCTTCAAAGAGCTTATGGGATCATAATGTTTTAGATCTTTCTACAAGGGCCTTAGAACCAATGACCCCTTTCACCTTAGAAAGGAGAGCATGTGATTCCAGAAGAGCTAAGTTCTTCCCCTACAGTTGAGGAATAGTAGAATCAGGATCTCATTGCTCCAAGCCCACAGCACGATTCTTGGGTATTGACTCCATCTGCTTATAAATTGTTGCCATCAGAACCTGAGATCCAAAGTAAAACGCTGTCAGTGGGTTTTTAAAATGTGCAGTTAGGAGGGATCCACTTGTCTAAAAGCAAGGAACAGACAGCACGTCGCTATTTTATATATGAAAATTTGGACACACAATTTTTTTTAATAAATTGCCAAAGGTCATAGAATGAGGTCAAAATGATGATTTTTCTAACAGTTCTGCATTCCAGCTCCTACTCTTGACCCAAGGTTACCTCAGGCATACTGGCACTGCCCAGGGCCACGTCCCCTTGTAGCCTCCATGCCAAGAAAGGCAGCTTGACCCACGGGTCCCCTCCTGTGGCTGATTCTAGGAGCAGCAGCGCTGACGGGAGCGGTATCCCACACAGTCTCCACGGCCGTGATCTGCTTCGAACTCACGGGTCAGATTGCTCACATCCTGCCCATGATGGTGGCTGTTATCTTGGCCAACATGGTGGCTCAGAGCCTGCAGCCCTCCCTTTATGACAGCATCATCCAGGTCAAGAAGCTACCCTACTTGCCTGACCTTGGTTGGAACCAGCTCAGGTCAGGGGCCCCAGCTGGAATTAGTTCAGACCGGATGGGGTGGGGGTGGGAGAGTCTCAGACTGAGAATGAAGTTAGGGTCAAATCTGGAAGCACTGCTTTTGAAACTTATTTTTAGATTCCCATGTATTTAATACCGATTATGAATGATCAAATGCATGGCAGACCTCATGGGAGGGGTGGAAGGGACAGCCAGAGGACGGCCATCCTGTGGGGCTCACCTCCCCTGTGCTTTCTCCCTCCATAGCAAATTTACAATCTTTGTTGAGGACATCATGGTGCGGGATGTGAAGTTTGTTTCAGCTTCTTGCACGTACGGGGAGTTGCAAAACCTGCTCCAGACCACCACGGTCAAGACTTTACCACTGGTCGATTCGAAAGGTCGGTGGGACAGATGAAGCGGATTCCTGGGCCAGAGACCTGAACAAAGGCTCTGTAGAAGTTCAGGCAGGACTGGGGTGTGGTGGGCTTGTCTGTAGGGACCACCCAGTCTGCTACAGGACACCCAGCCTGTGCTCCTTAGGGGACATAATCGATCATCTTCAGGGAAGGAAAAACATAGCCATAACTCAAGCACAGGAAGACAGTTAAAAATCCAATGAAAAAAAAATACAGTTGATTCTCATTATTCCTTATAGTTGTATTCTATAAACTTGCCATGAACATTGAATTAGGAATACTGTACCGAACCATTGTTTTTAGACGAGATTCATGGTGAAGGTCGGCAAACCTCTGGCCACTTTTTCTTCAAGTCGTCAAAGCAGCATGCCTTGCCTTAGGTATATTTCTCCTTGCACGTGTGCTAAGGTGCTTTAGTCATGTCTGACTCTTTGTGGCCTCATGGACTGTAGCCTGTCAGGCTCCTCTGTCCATGGAATTCTTCAGGCAAGAGTCCTGAAGTGGGGGCTTCCCTGATGGTCCAGTGGGTAAGGACACCACCTTGTAGTACAAGCGGCGCCAGTTCAATCCCTGGCCGGGGAAGATCCCATGTGCTGTGGAGTGGCTGGACCGATGTGTCCAGCTACCGAGCCGGAGCTCTGGAGCACATGCACCAGATGCAGTGTGCATCTGGCCAATGCAATGGGAGGCCCACGCAGGCTAAGGAACAAAAATGGATGGAAACAGATAAATGAGAGATCAGTAGAAGTGGCCAAAAAAAAAAAAAAAAAACTAACAACAACAACAAAAAAGAATCCTGGAGTGGGTTGCATCCAAGAGATGTGGGTTTGATCCCTGGGTCAGGAATATCCCCTGGAGAAGGAAACGGCAGCCCACTCCAGTTTTCTTGCCTGGAAAACCCCATGGACAGAGGAACCTGGAGGGCTATAGTCCATGGGGTTGCAGAGTCTGAAATG
The DNA here is from genome assembly GCA_022376925.1 of Tragulus kanchil. Lineage (NCBI taxonomy): Eukaryota > Metazoa > Chordata > Mammalia > Artiodactyla > Tragulidae > Tragulus > Tragulus kanchil. The sequence goes on along the minus strand of JAIOJX010000030.1, from coordinate 15,047,914 downwards.
ATTTAGCATACACGGAATCTTATGGCCTTAGAAAATAATGAAAATATTAATGATAGTAATGGAATTCCAGTAAATATAAAAGACCTTTCTAGAAAAAGTAGGTTTTTTGTTTATACCTAGAAGGACCCACAGTCTTTAAGCGATTAAACATCAGATATCCTTGTAGCCTTCTTCCTAAGTACTGGGTTGGCCAAAACGTTCATTTGGGTTTTTCTATAAGATGACACGGAAAACCTGAACAAACATTTTGGGCAACCCAGTATCGTCCTATACCAGTATAAATGGACTTTAATGTGCTTCTTTTGGAGAAAGGGTTACTTAGCTCATTTTAATGCCAAGCTCACCTATTTGCAAACAGTCTGTGTAAGGGCCGCATCAAAGTTAGCATAAATGAGCACCAGTGAATGTGCTTTCAGGTAAGTCCCTAAGTGGTAAATGGGTGAAATAAAAGGCGTTGAGTGAGATCAGTCCTGAAGGACTTTGGAAATGAGTTTTTAGCAAGAGAGGTAAGACTTGAAAGGGGACTGGGTGCTGGACTCCACTCTGCAGAGAGGGGCGAGAGGGTCACGGAGCTGCCCTCAGGCTGAGCTTGGGTCTTCCCCAGATTCAATGATCCTGCTGGGCTCCGTGGAACGGTCAGAACTGCAGTCTCTTCTGCAGCATCACCTGAGTCCTGAGCGAAGGCTGCGGGCAGCCCAGGACCTGGCAAGGAAGCTGTCTGAGCTGCCCTTCGACGGGAAGGTGCCGGCGGCTGGGGTGGGGCGCTACGGTGTCCTACCCCAGGGTCGACCAGAGTCCTTCGCCTTTGTGGATGAGGATGAAGATGAGGATCCCCACGGGAAGCCTGAGGTGAGCCTGCTGGGAAGGGCCAGGGGAGCAGGACAGACGGGGCAGGAGGAAGACAGGAAGACAGAGGGAAGATGCTGATCACTGACATAGTCCAAGAGATTAGTGCCTGGGCTTCCCTGGTGGTCCAGTGGGTAAGGACACCGCCTTGCAGTGCAAGGGGCGCCGGTTCGATCCCTGGCCTGGGAAGATCCCACATGCCGCGGAGCGGCTGGACCGATATGTCCAATCACCGAGCCGGAGCTCTGGAGCCCATGCGCCCAGAGCCGGCGCTTTGCGACAACAGAGGCCACCGCGATGGGAGGCCCACACGGGCCAAAGAACAAAGATGGATGAAAATAGACAAATGAAAGACCAATAGAAGTGGCCCGCCTGCTCCCCTCCCACCCCACCCTACCCACCTCCAAAATAAAATAAATAAATCTTTAAAAAAAAAGAGATTAGTGCCCTTGTGTCCAGAGAGCAAAGGAGATGAGGTTGCAAATGATGTCCCATGAGAATTCAAAGGGCTCTGAGGACCTCTGACGGGAGAACAATAGAGTTAGATTTCCCAGGGCACCAGCTGGTACAGGCAGGAACTACGAGTTCCCTTTGGAGAAAGGGTTACTTAGCTCATTTTAATGCCAAGCTCACCTATTTGCAAACAGTCTGTGTAAGGGCCGCATCAAAGTTAGCATAAATGAGCACCAGTGAATGTGCTTTCAGGTAAGTCCCTAAGTGGTAAATGGGTGAAATAAAAGGCGTTGAGTGAGATCAGTCCTGAAGGACTTTGGAAATGAGTTTTTAGCAAGAGAGGTAAGACTTGAAAGGGGACTGGGTGCTGGACTCCACTCTGCAGAGAGGGGCGAGAGGGTCACGGAGCTGCCCTCAGGCTGAGCTTGGGTCTTCCCCAGATTCAATGATCCTGCTGGGCTCCGTGGAACGGTCAGAACTGCAGTCTCTTCTGCAGCATCACCTGAGTCCTGAGCGAAGGCTGCGGGCAGCCCAGGACCTGGCAAGGAAGCTGTCTGAGCTGCCCTTCGACGGGAAGGTGCCGGCGGCTGGGGTGGGGCGCTACGGTGTCCTACCCCAGGGTCGACCAGAGTCCTTCGCCTTTGTGGATGAGGATGAAGATGAGGATCCCCACGGGAAGCCTGAGGTGAGCCTGCTGGGAAGGGCCAGGGGAGCAGGACAGACGGGGCAGGAGGAAGACAGGAAGACAGAGGGAAGATGCTGATCACTGACATAGTCCAAGAGATTAGTGCCTGGGCTTCCCTGGTGGTCCAGTGGGTAAGGACACCGCCTTGCAGTGCAAGGGGCGCCGGTTCGATCCCTGGCCTGGGAAGATCCCACATGCCGCGGAGCGGCTGGACCGATATGTCCAATCACCGAGCCGGAGCTCTGGAGCCCATGCGCCCAGAGCCGGCGCTTTGCGACAACAGAGGCCACCGCGATGGGAGGCCCACACGGGCCAAAGAACAAAGATGGATGAAAATAGACAAATGAAAGACCAATAGAAGTGGCCCGCCTGCTCCCCTCCCACCCCACCCTACCCACCTCCAAAATAAAATAAATAAATCTTTAAAAAAAAAGAGATTAGTGCCCTTGTGTCCAGAGAGCAAAGGAGATGAGGTTGCAAATGATGTCCCATGAGAATTCAAAGGGCTCTGAGGACCTCTGAACTGGGAAGAACAATAGAGTTAGATTTCCCAGGGCACCAGCTGGTACAGGCAGGAAGAGGCGGCCTCTTCTCTAGGACTGAGAATTTCCACTGTTCTTTACAGTTGCCTCCTCTTCCTCTTCCTCACCCCTTTCCTACTGCGCCACTGCCTCCTGAAGAGCCCAACGGGCCCCTGCCCAGCCACAAACAGCAGCCGGAAGCACCAGAGCCTACAGGTAAAGATTCTCCCATCGTGCACCTCACCCTTGCCTCATGCCTTGAGGGTGCTCCTCAACCTAACGGCTCCTACTATGAGGAGGGGTGAGGCCAAGGGATGCTGGGACGGGGTTTCTGTTCTTGGAGTCCTTGTTACTGTCCCAGGGTGTGGGGGTAAGGACTGAATTAGGAGGGTGCAAGAGGAGAGGTCTTATGGAGGTGAGGCACCTATAAGTATGGACCTTTTGCGACAAAGTATCAGGGCCAGTTTGGGCCCCTGACCATTTCCTCCCAGAATAGATATTGCTTTGTTCCATTTCCATCCACTGACCACCCCTCTCAGGTGAAAGACCCTCCATCTTTCGGTCCCTGCTTCGCTGCTTACTGGGCAGAGCTCGCCCCCCAAAGAAGAAGAAAACGACGCAGGTGAGAGGAGACGTGTTGGGGTTGGCAGGGGGAGCCCGGGAAAGGGCGCTTGTCTCTGCCGAGTGAGAAGCCCATCATCCTTAAGATGGGAGGGAGGAGGTCCCACCAGGGAGGGGAAGCTTCATCATATGGAAGCTATGTGGCCTGCCCAGGGAGGTGCGGTTAACTTGGACCTATGTCTTTTTTCTCTAGGAGACAACGGATTTAGTGGATAACATGTCTCCTGAAGAGGTAAGTGAAGGAAACAGAAACCTGGGGTGAATCGTTTTGTTTTGTTGGCTGTTCTGTGCAGTGTGCAGGATCTTACTTCCTTGACCAGGGATTGAACTCATGCCATCTTCATTGGAAGTGTGGAGTCTTAACCACTGGACCACCAGGGAATCCCCTGCTTGTTAAATGACCTCCTCGCTTTTTTTTTTTTTCAATCTTCTTCATTGTGTTGTTGAATAAGATGTGAGCCTAGGCAAGATTGTATTTTGAGAGGTGGGCATGAGGTGTGACTATGGAGTGCTGCTGAGCATGTTACTCAGAGGTGGGAAAACGTCCATTGTTCTCATGGGGCCCAGCGTCATCTCAGGAGAAGGAAAATTTGAGTTTTGTGTATAGATAAGCTAGGACGCTAGAATGAGCTTTGAGATGTTTGGGGCATGCTGGACCAGGAAGACATTACGTTGGAAGGATGAGATTTACCTGCAGGACAAGCGTCCCAGGTGGCCAATCCTTATACAAATGGATATGGAAGAACAGCATCAAAGCTCAAACAGGGAAATCAGCGCCTGGTGAGGTTACCAAGCTGGGTTGATCCGGGGCCTGAGACAGTGGACAATGGGAAGATTCCAGGAAATGAGACTGGGAAGAACCACAGACTGAGGACAAGTATCAACATCAGTGCTTCCTTGGCGCAAATCTCTGTTTCTCCAAAGAGGTGGCTGTTGAGTCCGTGAGAGAGACAGTCAAGCACTGGCTAGAGCTGTATGTAGACCAATGATTGGGGCCGGGTGACTGAGTTGTGCAGATCAAAACTGCACCGGGTGTTCAGAGAGCCCCACAAAGTCCATCAGCAGCCACTGCCTGTACTAAAAGAAAAGGCAGGCTTGTTGCAAAGGCTGAAAGGTAGAGCTTTCAAAGGATGTGGCTGAAACGTCAGAGTTTTTAGCTTTCACAACCATGTTAGCCAATTCCCTCATTCCTACTCACCCATGCACCCCCTCTCTCTGCGATTGGATGTCGCTAATGGCTGCACATTTTGCATGTACGAAAAGCCACTTAATTGTACACTTAAAATGACTCCGACGGTCATTTTTGTGGGAAATTTATCTCAATGTTGAAATTTTAAATTAGATGTGCAAAACAAGCAAACAGCAAAATGTATAGAGCTGACAAAACACCACGGTGTGTGTTATCTTCAACTCCTGGATGTCCAGAATGTATGCATGCAGGCCTGCTCTGTAACTCAGTCGTGTCCGACTCTTTATGACTCTTTGGACTGCAGCCCACCAGGCTCTTCTGTCCGTGGGATTCTCTGGACAATAATACCGGAGTGGGTTGCCATGCCCTCCTCCAGGGGATCTTCCTGACCCAGGGATCAAACCTGCGTCTCCCGAGTCTCCTACGTGGACGGGCAGATTCTTGACTCCTGAGCCACCTGAGAAGCTTCATCCAGAATATACATGTGCTGAAAATGAAAAGTACCCAGGGCTGGAAGAGGGGGTGGTTAGTGACAAGAGGGAAGGGTAGCTTTCCCCTTCTCCCCTGGATACCTCTCAGACGCACACAGTTCTAGATAAATGACCCAGCTTTGCACAGTGGCAGTATCGTAGCCAATGAGGTTTATCTAAGCACGATTATTGCTAATTGAAAATGAATAGATAAATGACCTGAAAAATTAAATGGATAGTCACAGAAAAAAAAACTGAACTATGCCTTCTGCCCACAAACAGCAATCAGATAGATCATAACTACAGTGAGGCAGTGCCTGACTAGGGTGCTGAAACCAATAATAGTTTGTTTGTTTTTTTAATGTACCAAAGAAAGCCAGCTATTTGATCAGTGAGATTATTTAATGACCTCTGGAAATAAAGTGCAACTAGGGATCAAAAGAAGATAGATCCTGCCTTTCTAGCTGATATCTTTCTCAGAGAAGAATTTAAGCAGCTTTCAATTCCCATGGGACCCACTAAGACTCTTTGGAAGGAGAAGATACAAAAGGAATCAAACTTCAGGATATTTTGAACGGGGTTTTCAGGCTGGATCAAGATGACATTTTTGACAATATCAAGAGAACACCTCTGGGTATAGTCGAAGAATTCAATTCTAGGTCACCAGAAGTCCTTGTTATGACTTATCCAGTTCACTGCTCTGTTGGGAATACACAGAACCCCAGTTAGTAATTGATGCTGAGCCTTTTTAAGTCGTGGTTTACATCAAACCTAGAGGAGATAAAAACTGGGGTCCTGGAACACCATCGGAGTCAAGGTCAGAGCCAACCTTGGTGTCACCTTAAGCACTTAAGGACAAACACTTAAGCACTCCGTTCCTCTGTTTCCTTGTCTGAAATGGAGATAATGATAGGGCAGAGGATTCAAGGAGCAAAGCTATTAGAATAATGCTTGGCAGAGAGAAGTGCTTGGTGCGTGCGCACGGGAAATGGTTCTGCTGCTGTTGTTCCCTGCGGGCAGGGAAAATGGAACCAAATGGAGCCAGAAATGATCATAGCACACTCCAGGAGGGCAGCACCAACCAACCAGCATGGGCAAGGGTCTAGCTCTCTGTCGTATAAATAAAGCTTTTCTACAACATACCTGATCATCTGTCCTGTGCCAGAGAGCTGCCCAACTTTGTGTGAAACTTTAGTCAGGAAAGCTGAGAGTTTGGAGGAGGAGGTATGCAGTCCAGGAAAAGCAGGAGGGGACGGATGGGGAATGCAGCCCCGTGGACCAAACACTGAACAAGAGAACTGAGGCATGGCTTTCGGTGATGTCCTCTGAAGCTTGAGACCTGCAGGATCTGAGCAAACAGAAAAACAAAGAAAGTCGTACCTCATTCAGAGGTAGTTGTTCGCTTGCTCAGTTGTGTCCAGCTTTTTGTGACCCCATGGGCTGTAGCCCACCAGGCTCCTCTGTCCTTTACTATCACAGGATTTGCTCAGACTCATGTCCATTGACTCAGTGATGCCATCCAACTATCGTGTCCTCTGTGGTCCCCTTCTCTTTCTGCCTTCTATTTTTTCCAGCATCGGGGTCTTTTCCAGTGAGTCTTTGCATCAAGTGGCCAAAGTTTTGGAGCTTCAGCTTCAGCATCAGTGCTTCCAGTGAATATTCAGGATTGATTTCTTTTAGGGTTGACTGGTTTGATCTCCTTGCTGTTCAAGGGACTCTCGGGAGTCTTCTCCGGCACAGTCAGAAGGGCCTGCCTGAAAAGAGTTTACGGAAAGTTTAAATTTTATTTATGAGAGGCAGAGTGCTACTGGATTATTTGGAACATTGGGGATTTGGGCGTGCAAATCTAAAATCCTGAAGACGAGCTGGACTTTTGCCGGAACGCTTTGGTCGTAGATAAAGCCAAACAATGTAGAACAAACCAACCAAAGACACACACAAAAGCGGCTTGTTTGAGTCCACAAAGTGCCATGTGACTCAGAATAGCTCTTTAAATCCAACCAAGTTTCACCATGATCTGCTTTGTAAAAGGTCAGCGTGCAGGTTTCTCTAGGGCACACAGTGATGGGTGCCCCCCAGCGCTCTGGAGGCGCTTGGGCCAGTGGGCAGAACTGAGGCAGTCTAAGATGGAGGGAGCATGACCCGTGAGGAGAGCCCAGCAGAGCTCTAGGCAGGTTGAAAGAAGGGCAGAGCACGTCTGACCAGGAGTGTTGTGGGCGCAGAGTGGGATTCTCGAGGAAACCCAGGACAGCGGTTGCGGAAGTGGAAGCACATCCGCCCGGCTGGAGCCTGGGTATCGCAGTTGCCATTGTCCAGTTGCTAAGTTCTGTCCGACTTTTTGCAGCCCAAAGCACTGTAGCCCATCAGGCTTCCCTGTCCTTCACTGTCTCCCAGAGCTTGCTCAAACTCATGTCCATTGAGTCAATGACGCCGTCCAACCATCTCGTCCTCTGTTGCCCACTTCTTCTCTTGCCCTCGATCTTTCCTAGCGCCAGGGTCTTTTCCAGTGAGCCAGGCCTTTGCATCAAGTGGCCAGAGTATTTGAGCCTCAGTCCTTCCAATGAATATTCAGGGTTGATTTCCTTTAAGATGAACTAGTTTGCTCTCCTTGCTGTCCAAGGGACTCTTCAGGAGTCTTCTCCAGCACAGATGGTCAAAAGCATCAATTCTTTGGCGCTCAGCCTTCTTCATGGTCCAACTCTTACATCCTTACACGACGACTGGAAAATCCATAGCTTTGACTATACGGATCTTTGTTGGGAAAGTGACGTCCCTGCTTTTTAATATGGTGCCTAGGTTTGTCATAGCTCTTCTTCCAAGGAGCAAGTGTCTTCTAATTTCATGACTGCAGTCCTTGTCTGCAGGGATTCTGGAGCCAAAGAAAATTACAAAAGTAGTAGAAAATAAGACTGGAGTGATGGGTGGGAAACAGGAAGCATTCGGGGCACCAGGAAGAAGGAGCGTGTTTTGAGCACCTGAAGGTGAACATTAATCTGGGGCTGGAGAGGAGAGGAGAGTTCACTGGGAAAGAGAGGTGACCCGGAGGAGCGGTGATAGTTCACGGCCCATGTGAAGCTTCGGGTCCAGGGCTCAGAGGGTTGTTTGGGGTCCAGGATCTGAGGTTTAAGGGGGCTCTGATACTGGGTGACGGCCCTCCTCTCCGGCAGATTGAGGCCTGGGAGCGGGAGCAGCTGAGCCAGCCTGTCTGTTTTGACTCTTGCTGTATCGACCAATCCCCCTTCCAGCTGGTGGAGCAGACGACTCTGCACAAGGCAAGTCCTTGCCCGTGCCCACTGCCCACCACCCGTCGAGCCGGGCTGCTGGGAGGACTGGGAAGGGTGGGGACGCCCTGTGGCCTGACCCGCTGCTCTTTCCTCGCAGACTCACACGCTGTTCTCCCTTCTCGGCCTGCACCTTGCTTACGTGACCAGCATGGGGAAGCTGAGGGGCGTGCTGGCCCTGGAGGAGGTAGGCGCGATGCGTGCTGTTGGAGCAGCTGAGGGAGGAAGCGGTGGAAAGAGGATACGGGATGAGGTGGGGAGGGGTGGTTTTAACATCCAGGAGGTCCTCCAAGTCTCCCCCCTCTCTCATGCAGAGACTGGAGAGGCTCAGGGGTGCAGCCCGCGATCTTCCCACTGTGGCATGGGCTTGGAGTGGGGTTCAGGGCTTGAGTCGCAGTCTCGTGGGGCTGCCCTGTGGGGGGATGTTGTGAGATGCGGAGATGGGAAGTGGCTGAAGGAGGCCTGAGGGTGCCGAGGACCGGGCCGAAGGAGGTCCTGGGTCAGCAGTCCTGAGATTCACCACTCTACAGGTGGGCTTTATTTTCATCACCACACTTGCTTCCTTTTCCTGTCTTCTCCTTTCGATTCACCCTCACTGTCCATCTCTCCTGCCCCTTGAGATCTTTCCCATTCCTTTTCCTTGACTGTCCGTGTCTCCCACGGCTCTTGTCTTCTTTTCTTGCCTATGTCGTACCCTGTCACCCCTTCCCTCTGCTCCCCAGCTACAGAAGGCCATCGAGGGGCACACCAAGTCTGGCGTGCAGCTCCGCCCACCCCTTGCCAGCTTCCGGAGCACGACTTCCACTCGGAAGACTCCAGCAGGCCCGCTCCTCCTGCAGAGGCCTGGAGCCCGCCCAGGATGGAGCTGGGGCCCTCGGAGCAGGGCGTGACTCCTGCCTCCCCAGAGACGTCCAGGGCTCAGAGGGTTGTTTGGGGTCCAGGATCTGAGGTTTAAGGGGGCTCTGATACTGGGTGACGGCCCTCCTCTCCGGCAGATTGAGGCCTGGGAGCGGGAGCAGCTGAGCCAGCCTGTCTGTTTTGACTCTTGCTGTATCGACCAATCCCCCTTCCAGCTGGTGGAGCAGACGACTCTGCACAAGGCAAGTCCTTGCCCGTGCCCACTGCCCACCACCCGTCGAGCCGGGCTGCTGGGAGGACTGGGAAGGGTGGGGACGCCCTGTGGCCTGACCCGCTGCTCTTTCCTCGCAGACTCACACGCTGTTCTCCCTTCTCGGCCTGCACCTTGCTTACGTGACCAGCATGGGGAAGCTGAGGGGCGTGCTGGCCCTGGAGGAGGTAGGCGCGATGCGTGCTGTTGGAGCAGCTGAGGGAGGAAGCGGTGGAAAGAGGATACGGGATGAGGTGGGGAGGGGTGGTTTTAACATCCAGGAGGTCCTCCAAGTCTCCCCCCTCTCTCATGCAGAGACTGGAGAGGCTCAGGGGTGCAGCCCGCGATCTTCCCACTGTGGCATGGGCTTGGAGTGGGGTTCAGGGCTTGAGTCGCAGTCTCGTGGGGCTGCCCTGTGGGGGGATGTTGTGAGATGCGGAGATGGGAAGTGGCTGAAGGAGGCCTGAGGGTGCCGAGGACCGGGCCGAAGGAGGTCCTGGGTCAGCAGTCCTGAGATTCACCACTCTACAGGTGGGCTTTCTGTCCATCACACCCCTTGCTTCCTTTTCCTGTCTTCTCCTTTCGATTCACCCTCACTGTCCATCTCTCCTGCCCCTTGAGATCTTTCCCATTCCTTTTCCTTGACTGTCCGTGTCTCCCACGGCTCTTGTCTTCTTTTCTTGCCTATGTCGTACCCTGTCACCCCTTCCCTCTGCTCCCCAGCTACAGAAGGCCATCGAGGGGCACACCAAGTCTGGCGTGCAGCTCCGCCCACCCCTTGCCAGCTTCCGGAGCACGACTTCCACTCGGAAGACTCCAGCAGGCCCGCTCCCTCCTGCAGAGGCCTGGAGCCCGCCCGAGGATGGAGCTGGGGCCCTCGGAGCAGGGGACGTGACTCCTGCCTCCCCAGAGACCCCCGTGCCACCCCCGTCTCCAGAGCCCCCTCTCTCCCGGGCTCCGGCCAAGGCAGAGAGCGAGCTGGAGGAGCTGGAGCTGGTGGAGAGCCCGGGGCCGGAGGAGGAACTGGCCGACATCCTGCAGGGCCCCAGTCTGCGCCTCACCGATGAGGAGGATGAGGATGAACTGATCCTCTGACCGCCACCCGGACCTCTTGTGAAGACGGTCCAGAGGCCCCGGCCAGGGGGTGGACCGTGTGGGAGAGGGTGTTCCTGAAGCTGGCGAGATCGGCCTTCTCCTGGGAATTTTAAACTGTGATCCTGATCATCCTGGAGGAGGAATTTGGGCAGAGAGTAGCCGTGGTCAGGCCTTTGGGCCGTGGCCTCCCATCCCTAGACAGGCGATGGTTCTAACCCGCGCGAAGGGCTCCTGATGTTCCAAGGGCTTTGTGAGTTTCCTGTGTGGGGGTGGGAAGCACCTGCCTCTCCTTGCCCCACCCCCACTCCCACGGCCCCCCTGTGTTCTTGGCCCAGTGCCTTCCTGGCCTCGCCCAGCCTGCCGTCCGGGCCCCAGGAGGCGAGTCGCGGGAGCCCAGGATGACTGTGGCCCTGCCAGTGCCGTGTTGGCAGAGGAGACGGGACCACCTCGTGGCCTCATGGACTGATGGACCTGGAATAAACTTGCCCGCTGTCCACAGCCCCTTCTTGACGCCCTCTGCCCCTGTTCCACTTGACAGCCACTCCTGAAATTTGCCTCCAGACTCCATCCTGGCTCCCACTGTCCGCCTCGGGCTGAGCTCGCTAGGGCGGGCAAAGGCTGATCCCCTTCCCTCCCATTCCTTTTCCTTGACTGTCCGTGTCTCCCACGGCTCTTGTCTTCTTTTCTTGCCTATGTCGTACCCTGTCACCCCTTCCCTCTGCTCCCCAGCTACAGAAGGCCATCGAGGGGCACACCAAGTCTGGCGTGCAGCTCCGCCCACCCCTTGCCAGCTTCCGGAGCACGACTTCCACTCGGAAGACTCCAGCAGGCCCGCTCCCTCCTGCAGAGGCCTGGAGCCCGCCCGAGGATGGAGCTGGGGCCCTCGGAGCAGGGACGTGACTCCTGCCTCCCCAGAGACCCCCGTGCCACCCCCGTCTCCAGAGCCCCCTCTCTCCCGGGCTCCGGCCAAGGCAGAGAGCGAGCTGGAGGAGCTGGAGCTGGTGGAGAGCCCGGGGCCGGAGGAGGAACTGGCCGACATCCTGCAGGGCCCCAGTCTGCGCCTCACCGATGAGGAGGATGAGGATGAACTGATCCTCTGACCGCCACCCGGACCTCTTGTGAAGACGGTCCAGAGGCCCCGGCCAGGGGGTGGACCGTGGGGGGGCGGGGGTTCCTGAAGCTGGCGAGATCGGCCTTCTCCTGGGAATTTTAAACTGTGATCCTGATCATCCTGGAGGAGGAATTTGGGCAGAGAGTAGCCGTGGTCAGGCCTTTGGGCCGTGGCCTCCCATCCCTAGACAGGCGATGGTTCTAACCCGCGCGAAGGGCTCCTGATGTTCCAAGGGCTTTGTGAGTTTCCTGTGTGGGGGTGGGAAGCACCTGCCTCTCCTTGCCCCACCCCCACTCCCACGGCCCCCCTGTGTTCTTGGCCCAGTGCCTTCCTGGCCTCGCCCAGCCTGCCGTCCGGGCCCCAGGAGGCGAGTCGCGGGAGCCCAGGATGACTGTGGCCCTGCCAGTGCCGTGTTGGCAGAGGAGACGGGACCACCTCGTGGCCTCATGGACTGATGGACCTGGAATAAACTTGCCCGCTGTCCACAGCCCCTTCTTGACGCCCTCTGCCCCTGTTCCACTTGCGACAGCCACTCCCTGAAATTTGCCTCCAGACTCCATCCTGGCTCCCACTGTCCGTCCTCGGGCTGAGCCGTCGCTAGGGCGGGCAAAGGCTGATCCCCCTTCCCCCTCCCTCGACCCCCATATAAGCAGTGAGAAGTGGACAGAGCCTACCAGAGGGATGGTCACAGGAAGGCTCTGTGTGGAAGGGGCGGTACCTTGTGGCCAAACAGTCCTTTGGCCTCAATGGATTTATTTTACTCTCTCTGGCATCTGGCATTACAGCTTCCTCACCCTCCAGTTTCCAGGTCACTCCTTCTCCCACTGTTGTCCTTGATCTGTCCTGCCCAAGGGTCAGCTCGGTCCTTGAGCTGCTCTAGCTGGGGCTTCTCGTGCCCAGAGTCGAGGCTCAGGGCAGCTGGGCCTCTGATGCACCCCCAACTGGCTCTTCTTAGGGACGAGTTCTTTGTGTTCCTTTTCTAGGGTTTCGGTGTCGAATTGGCCTAGCTCTTTGATCCTTCTCACGCTTGGGAAGTCAGACCTTTATCCTCTGCAAGCCAGCGACAGGGAGCCTGCCATTCCCCTGCCTTTTCTATAAGTGGTCCCAGGTGCTATGGGGGCACTTTCCAGGGGGTAAAGAATCTGCCTGCAATGTGGGAGACCCTGGTTCGATCTCTGGGTCAGGAAGATCCCCTGGAGAAGGAAGTGGCAATCCTTTCCAGTATTCTTGCCTGGGAAATTCCATGGACAGAGGAGCCTGGCAGGCTGCAGTCCATGGGGTTGCAAAGAAGTCGACATGACTGAGCAACGAACACACCCAGGTGCTCTGAGCAGCCAGAAACTGTGGCTCCCACCCCCAGGGCTTTCGTCCGGCCCCTCTTTTATGCCTTAATTCTGCAGTCGTGTCCCATCCCGGCATCCTCCTCCTCCTCCACCCCCCACCCCGCCATGCCCAGCCTCCACGGTCCCCAAATAAGACACTTGCAGCCAAAGGTGCCACCACATTCTGTTTAGTGCCATTGAACACAGCCTGGAGCCTCTCTGTCCACCCATCCCTTCCGCCTCCCCAGGCTGAGAGACTGCAGCCTGGGGAGGGGGGCTGGCGGGGGGCTTGGAGCCCCTGCTCATGTGTGTATAATCTATAATAGTTATATATATTTATATATAATTCTCTCTGTAATATATGTCATAGAATCTCTCTTAGGCCTGGGGTGGAAATGTCACATTAAGAAAACATGCGAAGACTGGTTATAAAAATGGATATTCCCCAGACCTGGAAGACGGAGTATGGGGTGGACAGGTGGGGACCAGGAGAGGTACTAACTCATTCGCCACAAGAGTCCCTCCTTAACACAAGGAGAAGAAGGGAGGTGTCGGGGCAGAGCAGGGCGGGGTGGGGGCAGATGGGGGAGGGGAGGAATGGAAGATTTGGATTTTCCTTTAATAAAGTGAATTGAGAATGAAAGTGCACCTCGCACCAGAAGAAAATCATTGAGCAAGAGCAGTTTCATTCACGATGATAGGAAAACAGCCCCGTTCTGGGACTGCCTGAAAACGTGCTGCACAGCCTTTCAGCCCAGAGAAAAAGCAACCCTCCCCCACCCCCAACAGCCTCTTCCAGCACATGCCCCTCCCCGCCCCCTAAAATAGGCTAGAAGCGAACCCCATGCACCCGCCCCCAGCACCAGAGAGGCAGTCCCTCCCTCTGGAAGAGTCCTCAGAGGGTCCCAGGCCAGCTCCTCGGGCCATCTCCATCTTCAGAGCAGAGGGGGAGCTGCTGGCAAACTGCAGAAGCCCCTCAGGGGGACCTCTGGTCTGCTGCGATGCCAGCACCCCGAACTCTGCGAGAGTCCTTCAGAGTTTAGTCATCTTTTGGCAGTACTGGCTGGGACCCTTTGGCTTCCTCGGGGAAGGAGGGAGGAAAGAACCCTGCTTTAGGTGACCTTTCCTGACTCCACAGGGCCCTGAGTGCAAAAGGAACTGGTGAATGAACCCGCTCCCTGAACTGGTTGTCCGCTGCGGTCTGGGGGTGGACGATGGGGCACGAAGCAGGTGAGACGATGAGAAAGGGACGATGCTTTAGAGAGGGCAGGCTGCACAAGGCGAGGAGACAGGGACCCCTTGATAGGAGGGAACCATGACATGCAAAGCCCCAAGGACCCCCAGCAGGAGTGCAGGGTGGGGCCCGCAGCCAAGGCTGCCCCGGGCTGGTCACGTGACCACACAACCCTTAACAGCTTTGGAAGAGGTGAGTTCCCTTGCCTGGGCTCACTGTCCCTGCTCCTGCTTCCTCTGAAAGCCAACCTCAAGGGTGGCCATCCCCCACTTCCCCTCCCCGGAAGATGTGGGAGCCGGCCTTGGCAGCATTTCAGGGGCACGTGTGGAGGCCAGTGCGGACCCAATGGGGGCAGGGTCCCCGTGGACAGTGCTACCCCAACACTCGTGTCTCACTCTGCAGCAATGGAGGCGCGCGCCGCCGCTCCACTCTACCCTCAACCCCACCCTCTACCGGCAGGACCTCTTACAGAAGTGCTGGGGCTTCGCGGACTGCCCGGAGGTCCCCAGAGAATGGAAAGTGGGGGTGGGAGGGAACACGGTTTCAGGGCTTACGTCTTACTGTAACCTATCTTGGGAGGAAAAACACCATGACCCTCCTCTCTTCCTCCTCAGGTCTGGGGAGGGAGGGGGAACACCCGTGACGCCCTCCTGGAAGCCCTGGGAGGAGGTCAGGAGGGGCAAAGGGGGCCAGGCAGCCACGCTGCTCCTCCACAAACACCCCACCCCCACCGGGGGCGCCTGACAGCACCGGACCCCTCCCTCCACCCCACTCAACCCTGAGGTCCCCAAGAAGTTATAAAAATGTAGAAAAGGCAAAGAGAAAAGTGTAAACAGCTCCAGAGAATTTGGGGTGGATGGAGGGAGACACAGCTTCATGCTTCCCCTTCTGGCCAGGACACCTGCATTCCGTGTCACCCCCCTGGGGGCGGGGGTCCCAGAGCAGGGGATGAAAGAAGGCAGAAAAGGGAAGAGCTGGAGCAGCCAGCCCCGGTGGGGTCCTCTCCCAGATCCGTAGGGTCCTCCTTTCAGCCACAGGAGATCCAAGATCTCAGAGCAAGTGGCCGTGCTTGTCCTGGGTCTCACCGGCGACCGCCTGGCCCTTGTGCATCCCAGCTGCGGCGTCCACCTCCTCCGCGGTCCCTCGTCTCAGAAGCCATTACCTCTGAGGGTGGAGTCCATCAAACCACATCCAACCGCCCCACAGGTCTGTTCCTTGTAGGAGCGCTGAGCCTGGGCCACAGGCGGAGAAAAGAGTGGGGAAGAACAAGAGCGACATGGAGGAACGAGGCCTTCAGACAGCCCCAGTCGAGGCTTCTGGAAGATCAGGGAGCAGAGAACTGCGATCCAGGGGAGGGCGCTCCTCTGCTCAGGATCCCCACGGGAGCTCCGTGGCCCCAGACCCAGAAGCCTACAGCCAAGCCAAGGTCACGGCCAGCTCCTCGCCTGGGCCTCGATTCCTGGACTTACAGTGTAAGCCTAGAAAAAAACCGGCCTGGCCCTCCGTTGTGCTGGCGAGGACTCCTGGGCTCTTCAGGGTCTTCTGCCCAGCTTTCCGCCGCACCGCTGGGGGCAGGAGGGGTGGGTGGTTGCAGCCGGCCCCTCGGGTGGGAGGGGAAGGCGGGGCGTGGGGTGGGCGGAGCTAGTTGTTGGCCTCGCCCTCCTCCTCATCAAAGGACTGCACGCCTGAGGATGTGACGTCAGACACCTTCCGGCTGAGGGCGGTGGACATCTCGGGCTCCTCTCGAGGGGAAAGTGATTCTAGGTCCCGGCAGCCCGCATCCTCTTCTTCCTCGGGGGCCAACGGCCTCTTCTCCTCCTCGGCAGGGCCTCTTGCCAGGTCCACCCCGCCCACCCCTGGAGCCCAGTCAGCGTCTCCCCCCAGCAAGGGTGGCGGCTCCTGAGCAGAGTATCCTGAAGCAGGTTGGGAAGGTCCCATGTCATGCAAGCTGGGCTGGGAGTCGTCAAATGCAGGTCCGAGATAGGATCCCGTGGCTGGAGAGGCAATGAGGGACTGGTCACTTGCTTCCCAGGCATCCGATGACCCCAGACAGTACATGCCCTGGGACACGTAGGAGTGAGGCCAGCCATCCATCGGGGCTTGCGCGAGGCCATCTGGAACGAGAATCGTAAAGGTTGGTGGAGTCCCAGAACGTCAAAGGCAGTAGCAGCAGCACAGAGAACTGAGGGTGAGCGGGGCTGAGATGGCCGGCGATGGGAAAGCTGATGGGAACAGAAGGGCTTAGCACAGGGGTGCACGGAGGAAGCGTGTGTGGATTCGCAGGCATCCCTCACCCTGACTCTCCATCAGCTCCTGGTAGTTGTCCCTGTAGTTGCAGCCCAGCGTCTCCTGGGCGGAGTTGACACTCACGTCCTCCCCATCCATAGAAGACCAGGCCATGAGAGTGGCCTCCGAGATAGCAAACTGTTCCATGACCCCTGGGAGAGGAAGTGGAGTTAACGCAAGACGCCTCTGGGAAGCCTCAGACACAGGTAGGAGGCACGGGGACGTCCGTGCAGCGCTGTCCCATAGGCATATAACACAAGCCACTTATGTGATTTTAAACTTTCTAGTAGCCATATTAAAAAAAAAAAATGAAAAAGGTCAAATTCATTTTAATAATACATCATGTTTAACCTAATCTGTCTAAAACAATATTTCCATGTATAACTCATGTAAAAATTCTTGGGATATTGCACATCCTTTTGTTCACACAAAGACTTTGAGATCCAGTTGATATTTTACACTTACAGCACATGTCCATTCAGACTAGCCGCATTTCAAATTCTCAGTAGCCACATGGGGCCATGGCTACCGTATCAGGCTGCACAGCCTCTGTATGTGCCCCCAAACAAAGCAAAATCATGGGGGACTTCCCAGGAAGTAACATGTCGGATTCCTAGGGGAAAGAGGTGGCGGTCTTCTGGTGAGATATCCTAAGGGATTACCGTTGGGGATTTCCAGAAGTTTGTCTTTAGATTTGGGTTTTTTTTTTTAACCTTTAGAATTTGTAAGGAATGGCAGCTAGAGCTAGGTAGTCAAGGCCAGAGGAATCTAAAGGAGAGTGATCCTAGGTCCACGGTGGTATCAGGCTAAAGTTTAAGGTCTGGGACAGACAACGGAGCGGGATATGAGCACGTTCCCCAGAAACTGAGAGTGAGCTTCATCCAGCGCCTCACTGTCTCCTAGAGTAGGCCAGCCATCCATCGGGCTTGCGCGAGGCCATCTGGAACGAGAATCGTAAAGGTTGGTGGAGTCCCAGAACGTCAAAGGCAGTAGCAGCAGCACAGAGAACTGAGGGTGAGCGGGGCTGAGATGGCCGGCGATGGGAAAGCTGATGGGAACAGAAGGGCTTAGCACAGGGGTGCACGGAGGAAGCGTGTGTGGATTCGCAGGCATCCCTCACCCTGACTCTCCATCAGCTCCTGGTAGTTGTCCCTGTAGTTGCAGCCCAGCGTCTCCTGGGCGGAGTTGACACTCACGTCCTCCCCATCCATAGAAGACCAGGCCATGAGAGTGGCCTCCGAGATAGCAAACTGTTCCATGACCCCTGGGAGAGGAAGTGGAGTTAACGCAAGACGCCTCTGGGAAGCCTCAGACACAGGTAGGAGGCACGGGGACGTCCGTGCAGCGCTGTCCCATAGGCATATAACACAAGCCACTTATGTGATTTTAAACTTTCTAGTAGCCATATTAAAAAAAAAAAATGAAAAAGGTCAAATTCATTTTAATAATACATCATGTTTAACCTAATCTGTCTAAAACAATATTTCCATGTATAACTCATGTAAAAATTCTTGGGATATTGCACATCCTTTTGTTCACACAAAGACTTTGAGATCCAGTTGATATTTTACACTTACAGCACATGTCCATTCAGACTAGCCGCATTTCAAATTCTCAGTAGCCACATGGGGCCATGGCTACCGTATCAGGCTGCACAGCCTCTGTATGTGCCCCCAAACAAAGCAAAATCATGGGGGACTTCCCAGGAAGTAACATGTCGGATTCCTAGGGGAAAGAGGTGGCGGTCTTCTGGTGAGATATCCTAAGGGATTACCGTTGGGGATTTCCAGAAGTTTGTCTTTAGATTTGGGTTTTTTTTTTTAACCTTTAGAATTTGTAAGGAATGGCAGCTAGAGCTAGGTAGTCAAGGCCAGAGGAATCTAAAGGAGAGTGATCCTAGGTCCACGGTGGTATCAGGCTAAAAGTTTAAGGTCTGGGACAGACAACGGAGCGGGGATAGAGTAATGAAGATGCGTAGACTTGGGGTTCCCATCCTAGGCAAAGCCGTGAGTAAGTTGAAGCTTACATCGCTAGCCGCCCTCACTGTCTCCTACCTGTTCATCTCCCCTCCTCTCTGGCATTTCCTCTATCACACACACTACCAGAGGCCAGAGCTATCCTTCTTCCTAAGTATCTTACTGAGATCGGCCACCAGGGCTTGGCCAGTGTTGATGTTGTTGAGTCACTAAATCATGTCCAACTCTTTTTGCAGCCCCATGGACTGTAGCCCCCCAGGCTCCTCCGTCCATGGGATTTCTGAGGCAAGAATACTGGAGTGGGTTGCCATTCCCTTCTCCAGGGGATCCTGCCTACCCAGGCGTCGAACCTGGGTATCCTGCCTTGGCAGGCAGATTCTTTACCACTGAGCCACCAAGGAAACCCCCCTGTACTGTAGCCTCCTACTGATACGGAATAAAAGTTCTGTGCACACCCTCTCTTTACCTAGGTCCCTCAATCTTCTGGTGGTTGTACATGGTGAATCCATGTACTGACAGCAGTGTACTGATCAGCAAAGGCCAGAAGAGAACTCCAAGGCTTTTCTTTCTTTTGCATCATAAAACATGAGTAGTTTTTAAGTCTAAGGCTCCTGCTATTTTTTTCCCTATGCTGAGAGAATCCAGAGGTTAGACAATTCTACCATGTAGGAGTGAAGGCATCAGCTGGACCCAGTATCCCATGGTAATTTCCCTCACCTTCTAAGGTAGTAACAATAAAAAAATAAGTTTGAGAGCACTTGCCAGAGTGAACAAGTCAGATTCCCAGAAATTAGAGCTAGGTGGGGAAATTAAGTCTGATGCTCTTCATAGAGGCAGAACCAATACTACCATAAGGGAACCGTTGGGGATTTCGGTTTGTCTTTAGATAAGAATTTGTAAGGGGCATAGAGTAGTCAAGGCCAGAGGAATCTAAAGGAGAGTGATCCTAGGTCCACGGTGGTATCAGGCTAAAGTTTAAGGTCTGGGACAGACAACGGAGCGGGGATAGAGTAATGAAGATGCGTAGACTTGGGGTTCCCATCCTAGGCAAAGCCGTGAGTAAGTTGAAGCTTACATCGCTAGCCGCCCTCACTGTCTCCTACCTGTTCATCTCCCCTCCTCTCTGGCATTTCCTCTATCACACACACTACCAGAGGCCAGAGCTATCCTTCTTCCTAAGTATCTTACTGAGATCGGCCACCAGGGCTTGGCCAGTGTTGATGTTGTTGAGTCACTAAATCATGTCCAACTCTTTTTGCAGCCCCATGGACTGTAGCCCCCCAGGCTCCTCCGTCCATGGGATTTCTGAGGCAAGAATACTGGAGTGGGTTGCCATTCCCTTCTCCAGGGGATCCTGCCTACCCAGGCGTCGAACCTGGGTATCCTGCCTTGGCAGGCAGATTCTTTACCACTGAGCCACCAAGGAAACCCCCCTGTACTGTAGCCTCCTACTGATACGGAATAAAAGTTCTGTGCACACCCTCTCTTTACCTAGGTCCCTCAATCTTCTGGTGGTTGTACATGGTGAATCCATGTACTGACAGCAGTGTACTGATCAGCAAAGGCCAGAAGAGAACTCCAAGGCTTTTCTTTCTTTTGCATCATAAAACATGAGTAGTTTTTAAGTCTAAGGCTCCTGCTATTTTTTTTTCCCCTATGCTGAGAGAATCCAGAGGTTAGACAATTCTACCATGTAGGAGTGAAGGCATCAGCTGGACCCAGTATCCCATGGTAATTTCCCTCACCTTCTAAGGTAGTAACAATAAAAAAATAAGTTTGAGAGCACTTGCCAGAGTGAACAAGTCAGATTCCCAGAAATTAGAGCTAGGTGGGGAAATTAAGTCTGATGCTCTTCATAGAGGCAGAACCAATACTACCATAAGGGACCAGGTTGGAGGTGGATCTTGGCCATCCTGCAAATGCGTCTCTTGAGGGGGCTGGGGAACAAGTACCTGCTAGAAAACGGGCCTCTTTCTCGCCATCGCTGAGGTCGGAGTAGGCATCCGTGTCCCTGCGCACGGCCTCGTGGCTGTGTTGAGGCTGAATGGCTGGTGTCTTCCCCCAGCCCTGCCACTCAATCATGTGGGCCACCCGGCCCTGCCCCATGGCTGTGGGCTTTGTCACGTGGTCCTTCATGCTTCTCGAAATCCCTGAAGGGCCAGACATTCCCCATGTCCTCCAATATATCACACAGCACCCATACCAGATTCCCCCAACCCCCGTTATCCCCACCCTGGTCCCAGGGGACTCCATTCCATGAAGAGGGCAGACCACTCCCTAAGACACTGTATAGGAGGGCTGGCCCGGAGCATTGGAAAGGTTTCGTAGACAAAGCACATAGGTCCAGGGTATGGGGATGAGGGTCTTTTTCAGGCCTCAAGGGGCAGGGAGACTGTGACCAGGAGCCCACAGGTAGTCTCCTGTCTGGAAACATCCCCCGGGTTGGGAGCCTTACCTGAGAACGATGACTTGGCCAGGGCCCCAATGCCATAGGCGTTAGAGTTTCGCTTAAGCTTCGGAAGAATGGAAGTGGTATCCTCCATGGAGAGCTGGTTTGGGGATCGTGGGAGGAGGGGCAAAGGAATAAGAGGATATGGGGTGCTTTATATGTTCAGGAGGAAGGATCTGAGCTAGTGCGGGTGACAGAAAACCCAGGAGTCCCGAAAAGGCCACCCCGCAACCATCCTTGAGAGTTTGGGCATAGTAAAGAATGGGAGGCCTCCCAGGGCCCCCTGGAACCGGGGAGCACTGCGCTCTACGGCAGGCTTCCTGGAGGGGACCAGGGAGAGGAGGGAGGGTGGATGCGAGGGGGGCCTTCGCTCACATTGATGCCATCCCAGGAGAAGTCAGTCCGGGTTTGCTGTGGGGAGAGAGAAAAGGGCGTAGGTACCGGGATACTTCCCCAGAGGGGCTTCCAGAAGTGTGTGACGTAGGGAGGGCTTTTCCGAGAGTAACAGGGAATGAGGGTCTCAGGGTGGCGCATTTGGCTTGCATTTGAGGAAAGGAGAAGGAGCACTCTGCGGAAGTGTCAGTCTGAGAGCGTGTCTGGGATGTTACCCTGGAATTCAGGAAGATGGCTGAAGGACCAAGCGTATGCACAGTGGCATGGGGCCTTTGCAGGGTTGGGGGGGGCAGCGGAGCGGAGGTGGGGGCTCACCTCAGTGGATGGCCGGTGCAGCGAGCTGCTGCTGTCCATGTTGATCTGGTCCACATCCTTCAGGCCCTTCCAGTCCACAGCGATCACCTCACTCCCTGGGGTGGCCAGACGGTTAGCTGCATGCTTCCACCTCCCTGTGCCCACCCCGAAGCCCCCTCCTTACTCTATCCTCCAGAAGGCTGAAGCCGCGAGTGGGCCAGCCCTCCCTGCCCTCCCACAACCTCTCTCTCTTCTGATTGCCTCATTCCCTCTACATCCCCATTCACCTCCAGTTTTGGGGCATGAGAGAGAATAATGCTGAGATCCATCAAGAATAGCACACTTAGAAAAAGTGTCCCATGACCTTATTTGTTGCTCTTGTTTAAATGGAGGGACCAGTGACTGGGTTTCAGCAGAAAACATTCTGTCCCTGAGGGACCTCTGAGGTTTTCTGTCCGGGAGTGCCTGGGCTCTGTGCTTTTCCTCTATTATGTCTCTACACACAAGGGCAGAACACTTCCAGGGACAAGCTTCTCTATGTGTAGGCTTCACTGTCTGTGAGGTGGAAGCACGGCATCTCCCCAGTGGATGCTCCATGGGAACTGGTGGGTTTGTCTAAGAGGCATGAGACTTGGTGGGGATAGAGGTGAGAACTGAGTGTGTTCACCTTAGAAGCGGTGAGAACAGAGAAGCAAAGAGGGGAGCTGGGCTCATTCTACCTGCCTGTGGGAGACAAGTGATGAATTAAAGAGGAGAGAAGGGGGACAGAGGGAGGGGAGCAGGGAACTTTGAAAGTGGGAACTATGAGAATCCAAGTCAGAAGACAAAAGACAATGGGAGAGAGCAGACAGGGTCTGAGGGATGACTGGGAGCTGAGGATCTAGGACGATGGTAATTGTTCAGCCCAGCCTGCTGGTACAAGAGCAGGGCAGGCCTCCTGGAAGGCGTGGGGAAGAATCACTTGGAGGGTAGATGCTTGACATCCAAGCATCAGATGGCGGCCCGAACCATCTGACCTTATAGATTTTTTTCTACACATAAAGTTTCATAGTTCTAAGTGTAGCATTAGGGGTCTGCTCTTGAGAAGGGGTGAGCTGAATGAGGTCTTGGGCAGCAGCAGCAGGAGGTATGGGGCTTGCACCAGCACAGAGGAAGGAATGAGGAAGGGATGGTAGTTGACCTGGCTGAGAGAGGTGGGACCCCGACAAAGCAGCACAAGCTCTCGGGGCTGCAAGGGGACTCTGCCATGGGTCAGACCAGAGGCGGTGCCTGGGAGAGAAGAGGAAAGACCGACATCGGCGTGAACAGAGCAGGAATGGGGCAGGCAGAGGACAACCCCTGAGGGGAAGGCAGATGGGAGGGCAGAGTGGGACACAGGGGTGGGGGGAAGTGGCCTTCGTAGGAGAGGGAGAGCTGAGTCAGAGCCGCGAGGGGCAGGGAGGGGGTGGGAAAGAGCCCCGAGAAGAGGTGAAAGCCGAGGAGGGGGGTATCCATGGAAATAAAGCAGGTCTCAGAGAAATCAGGCTTCCGGAGAGTGAGTTTGTTTGTAATAATAATACGAATTATTCTCTCAGCCTGAGGTCACTGGGGCACGTAGGCGGGAGCAACTGGGAGTTGGCATGGGAAAGCTTGGGGGGTTTGGGAGAGGGTTGGATCAATCTTTTGCGCTGTGAGAGCGGAGTGGGCGCACGGGGTGGGGAGAAGGAGTGGTAGCAGGGCTAAGGGGAAAGACTTAGGAGGCGCATCTCCCATCCTCCCGTCACAGGTAAATAAAGACCCGGCCCCGCCCCGCCCGCCCGCCCGCGCCGACAGGTGCAGTCGGGTCTGGGGTCCCTCGCCGGCCGGCCGCACCCTGCGCGGCGCCGGCTCCCGACCCCTCTCCGGGCCTCGGACGCCCCCGCCCCCCGCCTCCTCCGGCGTCCCCGGCTGGTCCCTCCACCCCGAGCCGCCCCGGCCCCTTCCCTACGGGCGTGAACCCATTCCCTCCCGAGGCGCCAGGCTCATGCCGCCCAGGCGCCTCGCAAATGAGGATCTAGGACGATGGTAATTGTTCAGCCCAGCCTGCTGGTACAAGAGCAGGGCAGGCCTCCTGGAAGGCGTGGGAAGAATCACTTGGAGGGTAGATGCTTGACATCCAAGCATCAGATGCGCCGAACCATCTGACCTTATAGATTTTTTTCTACACATAAAGTTTCATAGTTCTAAGTGTAGCATTAGGGGTCTGCTCTTGAGAAGGGGTGAGCTGAATGAGGTCTTGGGCAGCAGCAGCAGGAGGTATGGGGCTTGCACCAGCACAGAGGAAGGAATGAGGAAGGGATGGTAGTTGACCTGGCTGAGAGAGGTGGGACCCCGACAAAGCAGCACAAGCTCTCGGGGCTGCAAGGGGACTCTGCCATGGGTCAGACCAGAGGCGGTGCCTGGGAGAGAAGAGGAAAGACCGACATCGGCGTGAACAGAGCAGGAATGGGGCAGGCAGAGGACAACCCCTGAGGGGAAGGCAGATGGGAGGGCAGAGTGGGACACAGGGGTGGGGAAGTGGCCTTCGTAGGAGAGGGAGAGCTGAGTCAGAGCCGCGAGGGGCAGGGAGGGGGTGGGAAAGAGCCCCGAGAAGAGGTGAAAGCCGAGGAGGGGGGTATCCATGGAAATAAAGCAGGTCTCAGAGAAATCAGGCTTCCGGAGAGTGAGTTTGTTTGTAATAATAATACGAATTATTCTCTCAGCCTGAGGTCACTGGGGCACGTAGGCGGGAGCAACTGGGAGTTGGCATGGGAAAGCTTGGGGGGTTTGGGAGAGGGTTGGATCAATCTTTTGCGCTGTGAGAGCGGAGTGGGCGCACGGGGTGGGGAGAAGGAGTGGTAGCAGGGCTAAGGGGAAAGACTTAGGAGGCGCATCTCCCATCCTCCCGTCACAGGTAAATAAAGACCCGGCCCCGCCCCGCCCGCCCGCCCGCGCCGACAGGTGCAGTCGGGTCTGGGGTCCCTCGCCGGCCGGCCGCACCCTGCGCGGCGCCGGCTCCCGACCCCTCTCCGGGCCTCGGACGCCCCCGCCCCCCGCCTCCTCCGGCGTCCCCGGCTGGTCCCCTCCACCCCGAGCCGCCCCGGCCCCCTTCCCTACGGGCGTGAAACCCATTCCCCTCCCCGAGGCGCCAGGCTCATCCCGCCCCCGCCCCGGAGGGAACATGCACGTGAACAAAGCAAATCGGGGGAGGCAGGAACGACAGAAAAAGGCAACGGAGAGGGGCAGCGCTGGGGGCAAAGCATCCAAGCCCGATGGAGGCGGGCGGCGGCGGGGGATGGCGTGCGAAAGAGACTCGGGGCTGCGACTCAGGCCGGGGGGCCCCCCGGAGGCGGGGAGCGGGGCGAGGGGGCGCCGGGGGAGGCAGAGTCGAGGCCGACGGCCTGGAGCTGGGGGGTGAGGGGCCGGCGGAGTCGGGAGCGCGACGGAGAGGATGCCGGTGGGGAGGGGATGGCGAGGGACCGCGCCTGGGGAGGGCGGTGCGAGGGAGCTGGGGAGGGACGGGGCGAAGAGCCCGGAGGGCCGCCAGCCCCGCGGGCGCGAGAGGCGAGCGGGGCGAGGGGCAGGCAGGGACCGCGAGGCGCGGAGGGCAAGTGCGGCCGCGAGGCCGGGCCGGGCGGGTGCGCAGAGGGGGCCCCCGAGGGGCGCGGGGCGCGGGGCGTGGGGGGCGCCGCCGCGGTACCCACCCACGGTCCGGGAGCCGATGCAGCCCATGGCTCCGGGCCTCCAGGCCGGGCCCTCACCGACCCGGGGCGGGCGCCGGGGGCAGCACCGGGAGCCGCGCCGCCGCCCCAGCCGCTCTGCAGCGCCGCGGCTGTCTCCGCTCGGCTCCGCTCCCCCCGCCCCTCTCCATCCCGCCCCGCGGCCGCCGCCGCCGCCGCCGCCGCCCGGCTCCCCCGCCCCGGCTCGGCTCGCGGCGGCGGGGAGGGGGCGGCCCCGGGATTGGCTGCGCCGGCGCCTCCCGGCCCTGCCCCGCCCCAGCCGCCGCGCTCCCCGGGGGAGCCGGGCGGTCGCCGGGCCTCGCCGCCGCTCCCCTCGCTCGCCCCGGCCCGGCCCCGCGCGGGGGCGGCTCGCCGGGTTGCCCGCTGGGCTCGCGCCCGGGGGGCTGCGGGAGCCCCGGAGGGCGCGCGCCCGGGGCCTCCGGCGTCGGAACCCCGAGCCCACCCTTCGGCTCTCGGGGATGGAGTTGGAGGGTCGGGGGTGGGAGTGCCTGGGGAGCAAGTGGAGCTGGGAGGAGAATACAGCCTAGGTGAAGGGCCGCGGCTGCCCAATTCCGCAGACACTTGTTTTCTTCCTGGGGTTGCATCTGGGACGAGCGGGAGCGTGATTGGATGCCGCGCCGCTCGCTCTGCGTCTCCGGTGCGCGGTTTTGTGCACCCAGACAGATCGCGAAGTCTTTGCAAGCGGATCGTGCGCTAGACTTCCCGGGGCTCGGCGCTCGCGGAAAACCGGGCATGCGAGGATGGTGCAGAGGAGCTAACTCCAGGTCTGACTGGAGAGGGGGCTAGAAGATACTTCAGCCCCGTCTCGAGGGAAATTAACATGTCAGGACCCGGGGCTGGCTAGAAGACAGTTTCATATCCAACGTAACTTTTCTGAAACGTGGTCCTCTCTTGACAAATGAACACAAAGGGGTCAGAAGCGGTCCAGAGCGCGGAGGATTGAGGTCTGGCTACTGGGATCGGGTGGAGTGGGTACTAAGGGCTTCCTGGGTAAGAGGCTGAGCGACATCTAAGTGACAAGTGTTAAGTGGACGCTGTAGTAACAGCAGGCAAGAAGTGGAGTCCAGAAAAGTCACATGGGAAAGGTAGGAGGCCTTTTCATCCAGGCCCACTCGGTGAGCACCATCGTCAGAAGCAAATGCTAATCCTAGGTCTGTTTGCAGGCCACCTGAGTTTATGTTCCTCCTGAGAGTGAACAGGGTGTAGGGCACTGGATCAGGGGCCTCTGGTGTGGGCATGGGAGAAGAGACCAAGTTGTATGGATGGCATCTTTTAAGCTTTAAATTATGAATAGGAAGCTAAGCTTTAGTGTGACAACGATTGCATTCTGTGGAATCCCAGATAAGACATATGGGGAAAAATAATAATAATAATTTAATTGCAGATCTGGGAGGTAGAATGATGGAGAGGGAACCGATCTATCTCTGTGCATGAAGAAATACTCCAGATCTACGTCTATAGACCCATGAAGAGAAGATAGAATAGTCAGCGGTAAGTACGCTTAGATTTTAATGATCTCGTATATTTTGTGGCAGGATTTGCTATCTTAGTTTGACAGTGGAGGGAATTACAAAGCATTTTCCCCCCAGGTCAGCTTTTGTTGGTTCTACAAAAGAAGTCCCAAGTGGTTTTTACCCTTCTGGAGTATAGTGTTTAGCTGCACAGGACAGAAAACAGAAAGATGGTTAAAAACAGACAAATGATGAAGAGAAGAAACGGCCTCCACAACTATAGTAAGGCTCACAAACCCCTATTGTTTGCACAGAGAAAGCAGGTCAGAAATCAAAAACCAGATGGCCAGCTCTGCTCAAACCTCAACCTGAAACAGCTCTTTCCTTGGGGTGTTTTCTGCTTCCACTCTTCTCTCTAGTTAAAACCCCAAACACAGTACTGTTTCAG
Organism: Tragulus kanchil; assembly: GCA_022376925.1. Taxonomy (NCBI): domain Eukaryota; kingdom Metazoa; phylum Chordata; class Mammalia; order Artiodactyla; family Tragulidae; genus Tragulus; species Tragulus kanchil. The sequence goes on along the minus strand of JAIOJX010000030.1, from coordinate 15,020,944 downwards.
CCATGAGAGCATGCAGGGGCTAGAAGATACTTCAGCCCCGTCTCGAGGGAAATTAACATGTCAGGACCCGGGGCTGGCTAGAAGACAGTTTCATATCCAACGTAACTTTTCTGAAACGTGGTCCTCTCTTGACAAATGAACACAAAGGGGTCAGAAGCGGTCCAGAGCGCGGAGGATTGAGGTCTGGCTACTGGGATCGGGTGGAGTGGGTACTAAGGGCTTCCTGGGTAAGAGGCTGAGCGACATCTAAGTGACAAGTGTTAAGTGGACGCTGTAGTAACAGCAGGCAAGAAGTGGAGTCCAGAAAAGTCACATGGGAAAGGTAGGAGGCCTTTTCATCCAGGCCCACTCGGTGAGCACCATCGTCAGAAGCAAATGCTAATCCTAGGTCTGTTTGCAGGCCACCTGAGTTTATGTTCCTCCTGAGAGTGAACAGGGTGTAGGGCACTGGATCAGGGGCCTCTGGTGTGGGCATGGGAGAAGAGACCAAGTTGTATGGATGGCATCTTTTAAGCTTTAAATTATGAATAGGAAGCTAAGCTTTAGTGTGACAACGATTGCATTCTGTGGAATCCCAGATAAGACATATGGGGAAAAATAATAATAATAATTTAATTGCAGATCTGGGAGGTAGAATGATGGAGAGGGAACCGATCTATCTCTGTGCATGAAGAAATACTCCAGATCTACGTCTATAGACCCATGAAGAGAAGATAGAATAGTCAGCGGTAAGTACGCTTAGATTTTAATGATCTCGTATATTTTGTGGCAGGATTTGCTATCTTAGTTTGACAGTGGAGGGAATTACAAAGCATTTTCCCCCCAGGTCAGCTTTTGTTGGTTCTACAAAAGAAGTCCCAAGTGGTTTTTACCCTTCTGGAGTATAGTGTTTAGCTGCACAGGACAGAAAACAGAAAGATGGTTAAAAACAGACAAATGATGAAGAGAAGAAACGGCCTCCACAACTATAGTAAGGCTCACAAACCCCTATTGTTTGCACAGAGAAAGCAGGTCAGAAATCAAAAACCAGATGGCCAGCTCTGCTCAAACCTCAACCTGAAACAGCTCTTTCCTTGGGGTGTTTTCTGCTTCCACTCTTCTCTCTAGTACTCTGGCCCAAAGATGGACACAAACCCTTCCCAGTGTGTCCACCACACAGCTGCATCAAGCTGTGGTTGTGCAGTCTCTCAGTCATGTCTGACGCTTTGCAGCCCCCATGGACTGCAGCATGCCAGGCTCCTCTGTCCTTGACTGTCTCCCAGTTTGCTCAAACTCATGTGTACAAGTTGATGATGCTATCTAACCATCTCATCCTCTGAGTCTCCCTTCTCTTTTTGGCTTCAGACTTCCCCAGCATCAGGGTCTTTTCTGATGAGTTGACCCTTTGCATCAGGTGGCCAAAGTATTGGCGCTTCAGCATGAGTCCTTCAGGAATATTCAGGGTTGATGCTTTAAGTCAAGTCAACACAAGGAATCCCAGGTCTTGAAGATTCGGTCCCATCCCATATTCTGTCTCTAAGGTATTTCGAGCATCTGAGAAAAGGACACTAATATGCTTCCTTCCTGCTTCTTGCACTGAATCATCTTCTTTCGCACCATTTAGAGACGTTCTCCCAGCCTCTTTGCCATCTTCTGAGCCAAGGTCAAAGACGTTCATTTTGTTGACAAACAGAAACAACCTTTCTGGAGGACAATTTGACAGTACAGATTAAAAAAAAATCTTTAAAATATGCATTACTATTCTTACTACATTGTGACACAGCAATTCCATTTATAGAAATATTCTAAGAAAATAAAAATAGAATGTGGACAAAGATTAAATCTATAGCACCCATCAGAACAGTTTCATAATTAGAAAGACTGTACACAGCCTTCATCTTTGCATGTGGGGATTAGTTAAATAAATCGTACTATATGCCTATCAAAGAATATTATGCAGCCATTAATGCTATTTTGTAACTGTATTTGTTGAAAATTATTCATGATGTATTGTGATATTATAAAAACAGGCCATAATAATTACAGTTTTATATCAATAATTATGAGTGGAATTATGGAGCAAACTGGGAGGTAGTGAAGGAGAGAGGAGCCTGGCGTGCTGCAGTCCTTGGGGTCGAAAAACATCAGACATGACGTAGTGACTGCACAACACCAGCTTTATGCAGCTGTGCTAATAATTATAGTATTATATCAATTACAGTATTATATCAATAATTATAGTATTTCTATCAATTTTTGTTTAAAAATCACACACACGTAGATTCTTCTCCTGCCTTTTATCGGGCTTTCCATTCCAAATAACTTATGGGATTCCTTGAAGAAAGCTTGTGTTTTACAAATGCCTTACTCTACTCATCAGTTACAGTTGACTGTCAATGAAATTGCAATATTAATCAGTCCATTTCCAAAGTCTAAAAATACAGGAATTTGGCAGAATGCCCCAATACAGCACTGTATTTATAAGGCATTTCCTTATTGGTTCCCTTTGGGGCGCAACCCCAAGGTGAAATTATGTTTCCGCCATCACTGTGGTTGCTAGTTTGTACTCATAATCTCTTGTGGATAAGCCTTGGGCGGAAGAAACAAGCCAAGTTTAGAGAAAATTCTGCTGAAAACGGGGACTCGTGTTCCAGGATCCATGGACAGAATTCAGAGTCCATAACCGTGGATGGGGAAGAAAAGGTGTTATGTTCACTAACTTGTCACTGAAATTCTCTGTGCACTTAAATTAGGATGGTTGGCAGCAAATCGTGGTAGTATTAGAAATACTCTGCTGTGACCTTATCAGCCATGAAAAGTGCAGATGTCTCTATGTTGTTGTTTAGTCACGAAGTCATGTCCAACTCTGTGCGACCCCACGGACAGCAGCAGGCCAGGCTTCCCTGTCCTTCACCGTCTCCCAGAGTTCACTCAAGCTCGTGTCCGTTGAGTTGGTGATGCCATCCAGCCATCTCATCCTCATCCAGCTTTTTCATGCTCCTCTTTCACCCTGACTAAGAGGCTGTTTAGTTTCTCTCCATGATCTGCCATTAGCACAGATCATCTACATAGCTGAGGTTGTTGATGTTTCTCCTGGCAATCTTGATTCCAGCTTAGGATTCTTCCAGCCTGGCATTTCTCCTGACATATTCTGCATGTAAGTTAAATAAGCAGGGTGACGGTATACAGCCTTGACGTACTCCTTTTCCAATTTGGAACCATGGTTGAAGAAAGCTGTGCTGCAGTTTTAAACAAGATGCCTAACACCAGCTTTATGCAGCTGTGCTAATAATTATAGTATTATATCAATTACAGTATTATATCAATAATTATAGTATTTCTATCAATTTTTGTTTAAAAATCACACACACGTAGATTCTTCTCCTGCCTTTTATCGGGCTTTCCATTCCAAATAACTTATGGGATTCCTTGAAGAAAGCTTGTGTTTTACAAATGCCTTACTCTACTCATCAGTTACAGTTGACTGTCAATGAAATTGCAATATTAATCAGTCCATTTCCAAAGTCTAAAAATACAGGAATTTGGCAGAATGCCCCAATACAGCACTGTATTTATAAGGCATTTCCTTATTGGTTCCCTTTGGGGCGCAACCCCAAGGTGAAATTATGTTTCCGCCATCACTGTGGTTGCTAGTTTGTACTCATAATCTCTTGTGGATAAGCCTTGGGCGGAAGAAACAAGCCAAGTTTAGAGAAAATTCTGCTGAAAACGGGGACTCGTGTTCCAGGATCCATGGACAGAATTCAGAGTCCATAACCGTGGATGGGGAAGAAAAGGTGTTATGTTCACTAACTTGTCACTGAAATTCTCTGTGCACTTAAATTAGGATGGTTGGCAGCAAATCGTGGTAGTATTAGAAATACTCTGCTGTGACCTTATCAGCCATGAAAAGTGCAGATGTCTCTATGTTGTTGTTTAGTCACGAAGTCATGTCCAACTCTGTGCGACCCCACGGACAGCAGCAGGCCAGGCTTCCCTGTCCTTCACCGTCTCCCAGAGTTCACTCAAGCTCGTGTCCGTTGAGTTGGTGATGCCATCCAGCCATCTCATCCTCATCCAGCTTTTTCATGCTCCTCTTTCACCCTGACTAAGAGGCTGTTTAGTTTCTCTCCATGATCTGCCATTAGCACAGATCATCTACATAGCTGAGGTTGTTGATGTTTCTCCTGGCAATCTTGATTCCAGCTTAGGATTCTTCCAGCCTGGCATTTCTCCTGACATATTCTGCATGTAAGTTAAATAAGCAGGGTGACGGTATACAGCCTTGACGTACTCCTTTTCCAATTTGGAACCAGTCCATTGTTCCATGTCCGGTTCTAACTGTTGCTTCTTGACCTGCAAAGAGGGTTCGCAGGAGACAAGTAAGGTGGTCTAGAATCCCCATCTCTGTAACAATTTTCCGCAGTTTGTTGTGTTCCATACAGTCAAAGGCTTTAGCATAGTCAATGAAGCAGAAGTAGGTGTTTTTCTGGAATTCCTTTGCTCTTTCTATGATCCAATGGATGTTGGCAATTTGATCTCTGGTTCCTCTGTCTTTTCTAAATATATCTTGTATATCTGGAATTTTTCAGTTCATGTGCTTGGCTTGGGGAATTTTGAGCATTACTTTGCTAGCGTGTGACATGAGAGTAATGGAGCCGTAGTTAGAACGTTCTTTGGCATTGCTCTTCTTTGAGATTAGAAAAAACTGACCTTGTATAGTCTTGTGGCTACTGCTGAGTTTTCCAAATTTGCTGGCATACTGAGTATAGCACTTTAACAGCATCATCTTTGAATTAGAGCAGCTGAAATTCCAGCACATCCACTAACTTTGTTTGTATTAATGCTTGCTAAAGCTCACTTGACTTCACACTTCAGGATGTCTGGCTCTAGGTGAGTGACCACACGTTGTAGTCATCCCTGGTCGTTAAGACCTTTTTGGTAAAGTTCTTCTGTGTATTCTTACCACCTCTTCTTAACTTTTTCCACTTCTGTTAGGTCCTTGCCGTTTCTGTCTTTGATTGTGCCCATCGTTGCATGAAATGTTCCCGTCGTATATCCAGTTTCCTTTTAGGGCTTGTTAACTGCAAATTGATGCTTGCCAAGGATGTTTTCCATCTGCCTGGTGGAGACTGAATCCTGCGCTGCTGCAGCCATGAAGGCGCTTCAGGGTGGAGAATGAGGCACTTTGTGCTCCAAGAAAACTGGTAGAACAGGTTTTTAGCTAGTTCCATATTTTAGGAACTGATTTCATTTTTTTTCTTTTTTTTTTTTTTTGTATATTTTTTTGTTATTTCATGTTTTTAAAAAGTTTTCTCTCTCTCTCTCTCTCTTTTTTTTTTTTAGGAACTGATTTCATAGTCTCAGTCTTCACATCTCCGCATATCTAGAAAACCACTAATCCTTTCATGGTGACATCAGCTCCTTGTGACCATCAGAAAACCTTTTGTAAGAGATGTGCTTGATTGTGTGAACCTCCCCTTCACCAAAATTAAATCTATTGATCTTCCCCCATTATGTTGTTGGAACAGTTTCTTAGAACTATCTGAGGTGCTGTCATGGTGCATCATTTTTAGTCAACAGCTATGGTGACCAATGAAACAACCCAGAGTAGACTTGCCTCCTTCGCCCGAACTCTGTGAGGAACTGGATCTTTGGTACCAGCAGTGGCCATTGGCACTCATCTGCCTCCTTTGTGAGTCTAGAGAAATTTCTGTAAGTCTCTCTGGATTCTTAGATCTTCTGTTTTGGTTGATGATTCTGAGTTTTATTTGGCGGTGGAGGAGGCTACTTGCCCTCTTCCAGTTGAAAGATCCTGGATGTGGGGCGGGGGGTGCTGGTTGAAATATATGGGGCATACCCACTCACGGTCTAGATACTCGGGGGGCTCTGTTGAAAGATACCAAGGAATACCTGCCCAGTTGAAAGACACTGGTTGGGAGGTCTGGGTGAAAGATATCAAAGAAATACCCAACCAGTGAAAGTACTGGGGAGAAGAGCCCTTGTTAAATGATATCGAGGAATACCTGGGCTCATTCGAAAGATACTGAGATTGCTCAGTTGCAGAAGACCAAGTGGTCTATGCTATGTAGTTAGGTAAGAGGCTGATCTGATGCTTTCCCTCAGTTCAGTTGCAGACACAGAAACAAGGGACATCAGAAAGCAGCCTCTAACACTCCAGCCAGGGCTATGTGCATGCAAAATTTGTACCTGGAAGTACCTATTTAATTGGGGATATTATAGTAAAGGAGATTTTCAACCTGAAATGTCCAAATTGGGGTCCTTTTGATATTTCAAAATCGGTATTTTTTGCACACACAGTTAGAAAAAATCCAGCCATGAGGTCGGACAGACTGAACCAAATGCTCACTTTTATATCTAAGAAGGTTCTGAAAGAAGAAATGATAGATTAACTTCTATGCCAGAAACCAACAAGAAATTGCTTGAAACTATATTGGAACTAAAAAGGGCTGTTAACACTGGCTCTGCAGGTCACATATCTAGTAGGATTGGGCAGTCACGTTTGGGGCCTATATGCCATTTCACTTTTGACTTCTGGGCATCTCTTTGCCATCCTCTTGGGGCATGTTTGCCATTTGGCTTTTCATTTCTGGGCATTGCGCTGTTGTTTGTTCCCTTTGGCTTTTGATTTCTGGGCATCTCTTTGCCATTTGTTTTATTTGGAGTGTGGCTTCCAGCTGGTGAGGATCTGGTTTGGTTAGTTTGGTTTGGTTAGTTTGATATGAATGCACAGATTGATTTGAGCATGTAAACATCTGGTGCAAACTGCTCGAGCTAAAATAGGAAGCACTTTCCTCTAAGGTTCTACACCTCACCTGAGAACCTCTTGGGAAAAATTTTAAATGACTAGTCAGCATATAACTATGATCCAATGACAAAGAAACATGGCCTAAAAATATTAGATCTTTATTGCCACAGGATAGGAAAATAGATTGAAGTTCTCTTATGTCCAGAACTCTTCTCCTATAATCAACAGCCTGAGTCAGATCACACTAAGACTCCCACCTCCCTAGAGGGACAGTCCCTGCTAGGAGCAGTCTGTCTGCCTTTGTTGTCAGGGCCAATTAAGTACTATGTGGTCTAAACCTTTGACTATGAAACTATGACCACAGAAACATAAAGAGGATTTCACAATAAAAATGAACACTGTGGCCACAATATTCTTTAGACTCCAGAGAAAACTGGTCAAAACTTTTTGAAATGGTCCTACTAGGAGTAGATGCATTTCTCTCCCTATCCCATGACTTTCAGGGACACTTATCTAGACCATATCTAACTCCTGAAACTGAGGGGAGGAAAAAAAAAAAAAAAAAACAGGAAAAGAAGCCAAACGTATGTTTTATTCCAACTTTTATAAACGAATGAGTTTTGTATTGTGATATCTGATTCATGACTAAGTTTGGAAAACAAAGCTATGAGATTTCTTGTTGTGTCTATTTGGATATATGTATGCCAGGAGAAATATCAACAACCTCAGATATGTGAATGACACCTCTCTATCAGCAGAAAATGAAGGGGAACTAAAGAGCCTTTCGATGAGGATGAAGAAGGAGAGTGAAAAAGCCAGCTTAAAACTCAATATTAAAAAACAACAACAACTAAGACCATGGCAGGGGCTTCCCCTGGTGGTCCAGTGGGTAAGGACACCGCCTTGCAGTGCAAGGGGCGCTGGTTCAATCCTTGGCCTGGGAAGATCCCATGTGCGGCGGAGCGGCTGGACCGATGTGTCCAATCACCGAGCCGGAGCTCTGGGGCGCATGCGCCCAGAGCTGGTGCTCTGCGATAACAGAGGGCACGGCAATGGGAGGCCCGCAGGAGCCAAAGAACAAAGACGGATGAAAATGGAGAAATGAAAGACCAATAGAAGTGGCCTGCCCGCTCCCCTCCCTCCCCAACCCAACCCCCGCCCAAAATAAAATATATAAAAAAAAAGATCATGGCATCTCGTCCCATCACTTCACAGCAAATAGAAGGGGAAAAGAAAGAAACAGTGACAGATTTCTTCTTCTTGGTCTCCAAAATCACTGTGGATGGTGATTGTGGCCATGAAATCAGAAGACAGTTGCTTCTTGAAAGTAAACTCCAGGAGAGGGTGAAGGACGGAGAAGCCTATATTGCAGCAGTCCATGGAGTCGTGAAGAGTCGTACACAGCTTGGTGACTCAATAACAAAAACATGTCTCAGTCTCATGTCTTTGGATATTGTTGCCAGGCTAATTTATACATGAGCTCTATTTAATTGGCTTAAAGAAAAGTAGGGACTTAGAAGTAAGCAATTCTACGTCTAAGAGAAATTAAACTAGAATGGATTTCAGGTTCGTGTAAACTGGGACATACTCAACACTTGATACTAATGTTTGTTTGTTGATGTATGTGTGTCCGTACTTACACTGACCAGCTGAGACGTCTTTGGTGAATAACAGGACAGAGCTCACATGTGACAACACCGGGGAATCCTTGATATCTGATTCATGACTAAGTTTGGAAAACAAAGCTATGAGATTTCTTGTTGTGTCTATTTGGATATATGTATGCCAGGAGAAATATCAACAACCTCAGATATGTGAATGACACCTCTCTATCAGCAGAAAATGAAGGGGAACTAAAGAGCCTTTCGATGAGGATGAAGAAGGAGAGTGAAAAAGCCAGCTTAAAACTCAATATTAAAAAACAACAACAACTAAGACCATGGCAGGGGCTTCCCCTGGTGGTCCAGTGGTAAGGACACCGCCTTGCAGTGCAAGGGGCGCTGGTTCAATCCTTGGCCTGGGAAGATCCCATGTGCGGCGGAGCGGCTGGACCGATGTGTCCAATCACCGAGCCGGAGCTCTGGGGCGCATGCGCCCAGAGCTGGTGCTCTGCGATAACAGAGGGCACGGCAATGGGAGGCCCGCAGGAGCCAAAGAACAAAGACGGATGAAAATGGAGAAATGAAAGACCAATAGAAGTGGCCTGCCCGCTCCCCTCCCTCCCCAACCCAACCCCCGCCCAAAATAAAATATATAAAAAAAAAGATCATGGCATCTCGTCCCATCACTTCACAGCAAATAGAAGGGGAAAAGAAAGAAACAGTGACAGATTTCTTCTTCTTGGTCTCCAAAATCACTGTGGATGGTGATTGTGGCCATGAAATCAGAAGACAGTTGCTTCTTGAAAGTAAACTCCAGGAGAGGGTGAAGGACGGAGAAGCCTATATTGCAGCAGTCCATGGAGTCGTGAAGAGTCGTACACAGCTTGGTGACTCAATAACAAAAACATGTCTCAGTCTCATGTCTTTGGATATTGTTGCCAGGCTAATTTATACATGAGCTCTATTTAATTGGCTTAAAGAAAAGTAGGGACTTAGAAGTAAGCAATTCTACGTCTAAGAGAAATTAAACTAGAATGGATTTCAGGTTCGTGTAAACTGGGACATACTCAACACTTGATACTAATGTTTGTTTGTTGATGTATGTGTGTCCGTACTTACACTGACCAGCTGAGACGTCTTTGGTGAATAACAGGACAGAGCTCACATGTGACAACACCGGGGAATCCTTGCCTATTGCCTTAGGTTCTGAACGGGGTGGAAAACTGGTTGGGATTTGATCAACTTGAGAGTACACACAAATTAAATCTGAATATATAGAAAATTGGCCAAGATAACTTTTAGGGCCCATTATTAGGGAAATATTCAATACTGACTTGATATCTGCTATTGAAGGTGGCTTAAGCCTGTTGGTTTGATTAATATAGACATGTCCAGGATTGTCCATGTTGAGTATAATATTCCTATTGTACCTAGAGGTCAAATAAGGCCTCATTCTATCTGTTATAAATGCGTACACACGAAAAGTGATTCAATGTGGAAAAAACTTTAAAGAAACTAAGAAATGTGTTTTCAGTAGAAGAAGCTATGCTATCTATTCCCTGTAGCTCAGATGGTGAAGAATCTGCCTGCAATGCAGGAGACCCGGTTCTGATTCCTGAGTCTGGAAGCCCCTCTGGAGAAGGGAATGGCAGCCCACTCCAGTGTTCTTGCCTAGAGAATTCCTTGGACAGTGGAGCCTGGTGGGCTACAGTCCATGGGGTCTCAAAGAGTCCAACGCAACTGCAGAGACAGAGCACGCAAGTGTGTTCGCCGCCTGCCACCACAGAGATTGAATCCTGAGCTGCTACAGCTGTGGACCTTTGACATGCCCTGAAGGAATCAGGGTGGAGAACGAGGTACTTTGTGCTCCAGGAAAACTGGTGGAACAGGTCTTTAGACAGTTAGGTATTTTAGAAACTGATTTCATGATCACAATCCTTGCATCTCCTCATATCTAGAACAGCACTAAATGTCTTCATGGTGACATCAGCTCCTCGGGATGAGCAGAAGACTTTTTGTAAGATATGTGCTTGATTGCATGAACTCCTCCTTCACCAAAATCAAATATGTCAGTCTTCCCCCACTACGCTTTTGGCACAGTTTCTCAGAATTATCAGAGGTGCTGTCTTCCCGGCTGCAGTCCTCATTTTGCTCCAAATAAAACTTAACTTGAGGGCTTCCCTGGTGGTCCAGTGGGTAAGGACACCACCTTGCAGTGCAGGGGGCACCAGTTCGATCCCTGGCCTGGGAAGATCCCACATGCTGCGGAGCAGCTGGATTGATGTGTCCAATCACCGAGCTGGGGCTCTGGAGCGCATGCGCCCAGAGCCAGTGCTCTGCAGTGAGAGAGGCTGCTGCGATGGGAGGCCCACTCAGGCCAAAAAACAAAGATAAATAAATGAAAGATCAATAGAAGTGCCCCCCCCCCCCCAAATGTATATAAAAAAAAAAAACAAACTTAACTTGAAACTCTCCTGCTGTGCATCTTTTGGGGAGGGGGGAGGGGTGCGGGTGGGCCACTTCTATTGGTCTTTCATTTATCTATTTTCATCCATCTTTGCTCTTTGGCCCATGTGGGCCTCCCATCGCAGTGGCCTCTGTTGTTTCAGAGCGCCGGCTCTGGGCGCATGCGCTCCAGAGCTCCGGCTTGGTGATTGGACACATCAGTCCAGCCGCTCTGCGGCACGTGGGATCTTCCCTGGCCGGGGACCGAACCGGCGCCCCTTGCACTGCAAGGCGGTGTCCTTATCCACTGGACCACCAGGGAAGCCCAGTTCTATGTTTTCTTATTTAATACCTTTATAACGAAGCAGATTTACTATATTATGTCACAATTTTGTTATCACTATTTTTTTTTTAAATTAACGGTGCTTGGTCTTTGTTGTGGTGCATAGGCTTCTCATTGTAGTGCCCTCCCTTGTTGCGGCTCCTGAGCTCCAGGGCACAGGGTCAGTAGGTGTGGCACGTGAACCCAACTACCCTGGGGTATGTGGGATCTTCCCAGACCAGGGATCAAACCCCTGTCTCTTGCATTGGCAGGTGGACTCCTTACCACTGAGCCACCCAGGAAGCCCCTCACTATGTTTTTATATAAGTGGTTCCCTTCCTTGGTAATTTACATTTTGTTTCATGCATTTAATATTATTCTGAGACTGAAACCATATCTTTTCCAGATTGAAATGTTTAAGACCTCCTGGGCTCTCAATACATGTTTGGTGGTGATGAAAATGAAAGTTGCTCAGTCATGGTTGCCTCTTTGCAACCCCACGGGCTGTACAGCCAGTCAGGCTCCTCTGCCCATGGGACTCTCCAGGCAAGAATACTGGGATGGGTAGCATTCCCTTCTCCAGGGGGTCTTCCCAACCCAGGGCTCGAACCCCAGGCCTCTCATATTGCAAGCAGATTCTTTACCACCTGAGTCACCAGGGAAGGGGTGGTGATGGTGGTGAAGGTAGAAGTGAAGGTGTTTGTCACTTGGTGGTGTCCTGCTCTTTGTGACCCCATGGGCTGTAACCCACCAGGCTCCTCTGTCCAAGGAATTCTCCAGGCAAGAGTACTGGAGTGCGTAGCCATTCTCTTCTCCAGGGGATCTTCGAAAGCCAGCGATCAAACCTGGGCATCCTGCATTGCAGGCAGATTGTTTACCATCTGAGCCACCAGGGATGCCCAACAGAGGTGGCGGGGGTCGCTACTTCTGCAGAGTTACATAGTCCTGTTAATATTAATAATAACAATTTAAAGGACCAAGCAAGACACCGAAGATCCTCTTGCGATGACTGAGTCCTTACAAACAAAGATATGTCCCTTTTATCTGCAGGACTCAAAGAGACACACCAAAGTCATGCCTGCCCCCAACAAATGCAGAGGCAGCTCTAAAACATGACAGCTTAATAAAATGCTGCTTTTGTTTTTCATTGGAGACACTAGATCATAGTTGAGGGAATATGAAAACGTCTGAGCAAGAGGGAGAGGTTCACTGTATCAGAGAGGGAGATTATTTGATACTGAGCATGAATTCCTAAGGCAGCCACAGGGATGGAAGCAAAGCTCAGAGAGAAAGAGTAGGCTTAAATGGAGGTGTCCCGCTCTTCTTTTCTGGAAAGAAGGTTGCAGCAGATGCTGGTAGGTTGTGTGTGTAATGTTGGGAAATGAGGAGTCTGACGGCATTTATTTTCTCTGAGAAATAGAAAGCAAGCTCTAGGGATGGGAGAGACAGAGAATAAAGTAATAGTGAATACTGTATGACTATCATTTTACAGTGGACAAAATGTTTTCCATCTCTTACGACAACAACTCAATCCAGAAGCCACTATCTTTGCCTTGCAGTTGAGAAAACTGGACCTAGAGGCAAATTCACGTTCTTTTCCCCAGGATTACCCAGCTGGAAAGAGAAGAAGCTAAAGCCTAACCTCAGCCCCTCAGACGGAAAAACTTATCCTGGAACTGTAGGAAAAAGCTTTATTAACGTGTGTGCTCATTTAAAAAAAATAAGTAGAGTGATTTGGGTTCAGGAAATGTGGCTTGCTGTACGTTTTTTCACTCGTTTTTCTTTTTAAAGATAGGACCATTAGCTGAAGAGACAGATGCATCCATCTACATTCCTAAGTTGCAAAAGGCAACGAGTGTTCCTCCAGGTGGCTGGCAGCCCTGGCTGCAGGTCTCGGTGCCATCACAAAGAATTGATGACAGGAGCAACTCAGTCCTGCTTGGTACCCCTCTGGATCACGTCTGAGTCTGTATCTGGGGGCAACAAGGAGGTGACTCAAGCTGCCTTCACGTTTACTCAGCTTGCGGGCAGCCCTCCGTGGCTCACAGGAGCCCTCTTTGCTTAAGGCGCCCGATGTGGGTGTCCGGGGACTGGAAGATCTCCATTCAAAGGCAGGAGGAACTTGTGGGGCAGGGGCTTGCCTGGAACAGCCAGGGGACTGGGTGGAAATCCAAAGAGTCTGAGGCAGGTGATGGAAGTCTGGATTCCTTTAAAAGGGACTCAGTGCCTCACGACCCAGTGGCCAGGAGGACAAAGCCTGGGCCATGGGGGCCGGGCTGCTGACCCGTGGAGGCAGGCTCAGAGTCGAGTCCTGGATGGGTCCCAGGTGGGAGTGAGTGCTGGGAGTGTGCCGCTGTGTCTGACCGGAGCAGGAAGTGGCCCCAGGGTGTGCGGGTGGTCTGCAGCGCTCTCCTTCCCACGCCCGCCACCAACGGATCCCCAGAATCGTCTGACGGTGAGGTTCCTGGCTCTTGTGCTGGGGCAGAGGGTTTCCTGGACAGCAAGTCTGCTGAGGCAGGAAGGACTTCTCAGGGCAGCTGGTTGTATATAATGACATGTTCCACGACAGAACTTCTCTGCTTTCAAAAGAACCCAAAGGCCTCATTTGACCAATCTCTGCTTTGTTGGACACCGAGGAAGATAAACCTTTTACGCCAGCAAAAATCATTGTGAATTTGACTTCCGAGTAAGATTTGAAACCTTTGTAAACTATTAGGGATCTAAGGTGAGCTCATTCCAGGGTGGAAGACGGTAAGGAAGCTTCGTAGCGTGGGCAGTGAGGACAAGCTGCCCACTCACCTCTTCACACCTCCATGCATGGGCCAAAACGTCCAGGGGCAGGTCAGCATGACTGAATCCATATAACACAGGAAGGATTCTGTGGTTCCCATTCAGCAGAGAAGAATGCGGGAACAAATGTTTTCCTGGTGACTCTCATAGTCTATTCCTTAAATTATCAAGGGAATGGATTTGCCCTGTCTTTTCTTGGAGAAACAGAACTTTTGGAAAGTCTGAAACAGAAGCACTTCCGAGTTGGGAGTTACTAGGCAAACACTGATGCGAAAAGCCAGGCCAGGGATTCTACGCTGACGGGCCCAGGGGCACCGGGCTGAACAGATAAGCTGGAGCCAAACAAGGAGAGTGAAAGATAGGGACCAATGAGATGGAGGGGAAAGTATATGATGTGCAGAAAGTCAGATGACACGTGTCTCACAAGGAGACAGCAAAGAGCTGAATCAAACAAAGAGCTGGTATGTCAAGAAAAGTGGGACCTGAGAGCTACCCACTGAGTGCAGCAATATTGAGGTCATGGCTGACCTTGAGAAGACCAATTCCGGTGACGTGGTAGGGGGATGACTGTAGCAAGTTAAGAGGAAATGACAGAAGAGAAATCAGAGATAGCAAGTCTAGAATACCCAAGAAGTTTTGCTGCAAAAGTGAGCAGAGAAACGGAGTGGTAGCTGAAAGGGGAATGTCTCTTATGTTGGGGCAAACAGTAGCATATCAGTATACTGATGAGAAGGATCCCATGGAGAGAGGACTGAAGTTCAAAGCGCAATAATTGCTAGGGCCACATCTTGGGGCAGGTGAGAGGAATAGAATCTAATAATACAAGGGCGTCTGGGGAGGCTTTAAATAGTTCTGTGGGTAGTTCCTCATACTGCAGTAAGAGAAGACAAAGGGCAGCTGGGAGGGGGATGTGAGGAGGGCCCAGCAGTCTTTCGAATTCCTTCAGTTTTTCCAGCACAACAGAAGGCAAGATCATGGGTTGTGTGTGGGGATGAGGAAGGAGAAGTTGAAAAGAAAGAAGTCTTTCAAAAGAGCGGGGAGTGGACAAGAGAAATTGGTATGTTTACCGGAAGTAGACGTGCTGGGTGGCACCTGAAACTCATCATGAGTTTCAAATGAGACCGGTCAGAAGGTCTGTGTGGTTTCCTCTAGCCCCACTGAGCTGTCTGGGTGCAGGTGTGGGATTGGTAGAGTGGAGTTGCACCCACATTTGGGTTTTGTCCAATAAGTAACTCAGAGTGAGAGAGAGGCACAAGGGAACTGAGAACAGATTTGAGGTGGGGGGCGGGTGGTGGTTTTCCTGACTGCCTAAGGAATTTAAACTGAGTGAGGAGGAACATGGTGGAGAAGGGAGAGAGAGAAGGTAATGGGAAGTGTAGGTCTCACTGGCCAAGGGTTATTAGGTTTAAGGTAAAGAAGGGAGTGGACTGGAAAGATGGAAGGAGTTGGTTAGGGAGAAAGTTACTTAAAACTGAGCTTGTGAAGGAGTGGTGCAAGGTCTGTTTAGAACCAGGTGCAGGGCAGTAGCCGCTATCCATGTGCGACTCGCCCGAATGGAATGCGTTTAGGGTCAGATGCATACTGAATTCCCAAGCCTTAGTGCCAAAGACAGTCACGTTTTTATCAATAATTTTAAGATATTAATTATATATTAAAATGGTAATATTTGGCTATATTGGATTAAAGGATATTATTAAAATTACTAGTTTCTAGTTTGTTTTAAAATTATATATGGGGCTCACATCATGCCTCTATTCGTCGGCGTTGGTTGAGGTATCACTAGGTTCCAATGTTGATTTCATGTCTAACTAGCCTTCTTTATTGCATCCAACCCTGTGCATTTGTCCACACCTGTATACTGATGAGAAGGACCATGGGGACTGAGGGATAATTGCTAGGGCCACATCTTGGGGCAGGTGAGAGGAATAGAATCTAATAATACAAGGGCGTCTGGGGAGGCTTTAAATAGTTCTGTGGGTAGTTCCTCATACTGCAGTAAGAGAAGACAAAGGGCAGCTGGGAGGGGGATGTGAGGAGGGCCCAGCAGTCTTTCGAATTCCTTCAGTTTTTCCAGCACAACAGAAGGCAAGATCATGGGTTGTGTGTGGGGATGAGGAAGGAGAAGTTGAAAAGAAAGAAGTCTTTCAAAAGAGCGGGGAGTGGACAAGAGAAATTGGTATGTTTACCGGAAGTAGACGTGCTGGGTGGCACCTGAAACTCATCATGAGTTTCAAATGAGACCGGTCAGAAGGTCTGTGTGGTTTCCTCTAGCCCCACTGAGCTGTCTGGGTGCAGGTGTGGGATTGGTAGAGTGGAGTTGCACCCACATTTGGGTTTTGTCCAATAAGTAACTCAGAGTGAGAGAGAGGCACAAGGGAACTGAGAACAGATTTGAGGTGGGGGGCGGGTGGTGGTTTTCCTGACTGCCTAAGGAATTTAAACTGAGTGAGGAGGAACATGGTGGAGAAGGGAGAGAGAGAAGGTAATGGGAAGTGTAGGTCTCACTGGCCAAGGGTTATTAGGTTTAAGGTAAAGAAGGGAGTGGACTGGAAAGATGGAAGGAGTTGGTTAGGGAGAAAGTTACTTAAAACTGAGCTTGTGAAGGAGTGGTGCAAGGTCTGTTTAGAACCAGGTGCAGGGCAGTAGCCGCTATCCATGTGCGACTCGCCCGAATGGAATGCGTTTAGGGTCAGATGCATACTGAATTCCCAAGCCTTAGTGCCAAAGACAGTCACGTTTTTATCAATAATTTTAAGATATTAATTATATATTAAAATGGTAATATTTGGCTATATTGGATTAAAGGATATTATTAAAATTACTAGTTTCTAGTTTGTTTTAAAATTATATATGGGGCTCACATCATGCCTCTATTCGTCGGCGTTGGTTGAGGTATCACTAGGTTCCAATGTTGATTTCATGTCTAACTAGCCTTCTGATTGATCCACCCTGTGCATCTCCACAAACCTTCCCGTCGCACCCACAGCTCTACCATAGGCTCGGAATGGTTCGTCCACACCTGTACTGAACCTTCCTATCATTTCCTACATTGTCCCAAGGTGTCCCGTCTGGGGAGATTGTCAGAGCTCTCAAGCCTATTCATGCCTTTCTTTGCAACCTGAAACTCCGCAGCAGCTCCTCGCTCTCCTCAGAACAAAGACAACATCCTTCAGCGTGTCTGCGTCTCGGCACAGCTGCGTCCCCTGCTCTCCAGCAGCCCAGGCGTGGACCTCATTCTCAGACACCCAGGTCACATCTGCCTCCCTCCCTGAAAGCAAGGGGACAGGCGGTGCTCACGGCCATCGCAGGGCTGTCAAACGCTGACCCATCTGCCTGGAATGCTTCCCCCTCCCACTCTGTCTGGTCAACGGCTTCTTATCTTTCAGATGTCAGCTTGGACATCCTTCCTGAGCTCCCAGCCATGACACGTCTCCCAGTGACGTGCTCTATCGCGTGCATCATCTATCTTCCCCCTGAGGTCCTGGTCACCGTGGTGGTTTTACCTTCTGCTTGTGATTATTTGGTTGCTATCTCTCCTCGTCACCTCCCCAGGGGCATGGACCCTTCATGAGAGCTTGGGATCACATCTGCCCTTGCTCAGGACTGTATCTCCAGCACCTGCCACAGGGTCCCACACGTAGTAGATCCTCAGTAAGTGCTTGGTGGGTCAACAAGGGAATGATCCAAGATGATAGAAAAAGCCTTTATGTTGGGACTTCCCTGGTTGTCCAGTGGCTAAGACTCTGAGCTCCCAATGCAGGGCACCCAGGTTTGATCCCTTGTCAGGAGCTAGGTCCCACATGCTGCAACTAAAAATGATCCTGCATGCCACGATGAGGACTGAAGATCCTGAGTGCCACAGCTAAGACCTGGCATAGCCAAATAAGTGATTCCTTTAAATGAATGAATGAATGAATCAATCAGTCAATCAATATATAAAGCCTTTAAGTTTTACCAAATGCAGGATTGCCCTAGATCTAGTTGGAGATTTCAATGGTTCTGGAACTCTGTCTTAGTCAGGACATGTATATGAGGTCCTGGCTTGGTGGTAGGCGCTGTGCTAAACCTCCTAAGCTGTGCTACAGATGAGCACACCATAGCAACTTTGCTGGGAGTGACTAGGGTGCTCCATGGCATAAATATCCTCTGGTAGCATCTCACACTTGGGGACAAAGGTCTGTCTCCAGCTTTCTCAAGCATGGCGGGCAGCCTCGGTTCGAAGCCATCTGTTATTCTGGGTGGGTCCCCTTCCCCTTTTCAGAAACCGAGGGTCCATTTGGCACACTCTCTACGTGTCTGATGACAAGATCAGTAACAACGACGTGGGTGGCAGGAAGGAGCCTGAGGAAGCTCTTGCAAGCTCTGAGGGTCGGCTCAAGAGCACTCACTTCCTGCTTCAGGCTAGCCTGGTGGGTTTTTTTTTGTTTTTTTTTTTTTTTCATATGAGGACCACCACATTAAGGGGAGTGGGGCCAGGTGGCGGAGCAGCCAGAGAATCGTAAATACTTCTCATCTCAAGCAACTAGGTTATCTATCTATATTTAACCTCCCCACTGCCTGGATGTTTACTTACCGTAGTGACTTCGTTGGCTATTTTCAGTGATAAACAGTTGCGTTTCTAGCCCCGGCTCTCTCAGATATTTGGCTTTCCCCTGGCTCAGGGAGAAGGAAGGCAGCAGATGCTCCACTCGTGGTGGCCCTGGTGCCAGCAACCTGCCTGTGCTGCTGTGGGCGCCCGGGGTCTCCTTTCCTGTCTGCCCTTCCAGCTCCCTCGGCCGCTGACTCCTTGCCACCTGACCATCTGCCTCGCTCTGCCCCCCACAACCACCACACATTTCTGCCTGGCCCATGCTTGTAGAGTCTTTGGGGGCCCATATGGCTCAGACCTTGGCATGTGTGGAGACTTCCGTGCCTCCTCTGGCCTCTGTTCCCTAAACACCCTATGCAGGCCTCGCTCCCTTGGGCCTGGAATCTCACCACTGCTTCAGACCTGGTGGGACTAATAATACTACTAATAACAATGATAAGGTTTAAACAGTGAGAAAGCCACCCAGCGATTGTAATTGACATAGCCATACCCAGCCAGCACTACTGGGTCAGTGAAAGCTTGGTCATTTAATCTAACACTTACTTGATTATACTAAATATTTACTTGAGTGTTTCTAAACTCTAAATGAAGAATGCCTTGGAGGAAAGAATGGGGCTTATTTGTCTTTATATCCCGAGTCTTATAATAAAGACGTTATTGGTAAACACGAGTTGAACTGAGGTTGGGGAATGAAAAAGTACACAGAGGATGATGTGCCGATGTCTGGGAGAAAGGAGGGAAAGCGGGGTATTTGTGGTTTTAAGTTCGGCCCTTCTGTTGCAGAGGTGGGGGGAGTGTGGGGCATGCGGTGGGGTGCCCCTGGGCAGAGCAGGAAGCTGCTCTGCCTTGGCTTTGCCACAAAGATCCCTGGGTCTTTCTGGGCTCTTCACCTTTCCCTCCCTCCACTCCCACCCTACCCTCCATCATGCCTGGAGGCCCACCTATGAGGGATTCTTTTGTCCTGACAAGCAAATGCAAGTGGGACCAAGACAGGAGTAAATGCGGGCGGAAGTGGGAGAGCTGCCGACCACAGCACCCAGTGTGCGATGGGAGGAAACTCCCTGATGCAAGGAAAACGAGATGACGGCTCTTTGTCTCATTTCTCTTCTTTCTTTCTGTTTTTAATGATGTAAGTAATCCTTACATGGAGAAAAAGACAGTTATGAAAGCCTTCTGTTGTTGCTTGGTCTCTAAATTCTGTCTAACTCTTTTGCAACCCATGGACTGTAGCCTGTCAGGCTCCTCTGTCCACGGGATTCTCCAGGCAAGAACACTGGAGTGAGCTGCCGTGCCCTTCTCCGGGGCATCTTCCTGACCCAGGGTCAAACCCGGGTCTCCTGTGTTGCAGGCACTGTGTGGAGACTTCCGTGCCTCCTCTGGCCTCTGTTCCCTAAACACCCTATGCAGGCCTCGCTCCCTTGGGCCTGGAATCTCACCACTGCTTCAGACCTGGTGGGACTAATAATACTACTAATAACAATGATAAGGTTTAAACAGTGAGAAAGCCACCCAGCGATTGTAATTGACATAGCCATACCCAGCCAGCACTACTGGGTCAGTGAAAGCTTGGTCATTTAATCTAACACTTACTTGATTATACTAAATATTTACTTGAGTGTTTCTAAACTCTAAATGAAGAATGCCTTGGAGGAAAGAATGGGGCTTATTTGTCTTTATATCCCGAGTCTTATAATAAAGACGTTATTGGTAAACACGAGTTGAACTGAGGTTGGGGAATGAAAAAGTACACAGAGGATGATGTGCCGATGTCTGGGAGAAAGGAGGGAAAGCGGGGTATTTGTGGTTTTAAGTTCGGCCCTTCTGTTGCAGAGGTGGGGGGAGTGTGGGGCATGCGGTGGGGTGCCCCTGGGCAGAGCAGGAAGCTGCTCTGCCTTGGCTTTGCCACAAAGATCCCTGGGTCTTTCTGGGCTCTTCACCTTTCCTCCTCCACTCCCACCCTACCCTCCATCATGCCTGGAGGCCCACCTATGAGGGATTCTTTTGTCCTGACAAGCAAATGCAAGTGGGACCAAGACAGGAGTAAATGCGGGCGGAAGTGGGAGAGCTGCCGACCACAGCACCCAGTGTGCGATGGGAGGAAACTCCCTGATGCAAGGAAAACGAGATGACGGCTCTTTGTCTCATTTCTCTTCTTTCTTTCTGTTTTTAATGATGTAAGTAATCCTTACATGGAGAAAAAGACAGTTATGAAAGCCTTCTGTTGTTGCTTGGTCTCTAAATTCTGTCTAACTCTTTTGCAACCCATGGACTGTAGCCTGTCAGGCTCCTCTGTCCACGGGATTCTCCAGGCAAGAACACTGGAGTGAGCTGCCGTGCCCTTCTCCGGGGCATCTTCCTGACCCAGGGGTCAAACCCGGGTCTCCTGTGTTGCAGGCAGTGGATTTTTTACCAGCTGAGCCACCTGGGAAATCCAAAAGCCTTCTGCCTTCCTCTACCTCTATATCCTAATACTGTTAACAATTCTTTGAGAAAGCTTTGGAAATGTTCCATTGTACAAATGTATCTGTATATATTTGTATAATATATAATACATTGTAGAACTGTATTGTATAATACCGTATTATACAAATATATAGGATATTATATATACAAATAAATATGTACATGTTATATGATATACAAATATATACATATACATGTGTACATATTATATATCTGTATTTCAGGCTTCCCCAGTGGCTCAGCAGTAAAGAAGCTGCCTGCAACGCAGGAGACGCGGGAGACTGGTTCAGTCCCTGGGGCGGGAAGATCCCCTGGAGGAGGGCATGGCAACCCACTCCAGGATTCTTGCCTGGAGAGTCCCATGGACAGAGGAGCCTGGGAGCCTACCATCTGTGAGGTTGCACAGACTTAGACACGACTGAAACAGCTGAGCATGCACGCAAATACACCTCGCATATACAAACATGACGGAGCAACTGGGCTGAACGGATGATATACATTATACACGTATATGCATATATAGAACTCACATACACAAATTGTATGTGTGAACACATACGCAGATGGACAGAAAGGAGACAGACAGACACAGCTTGGTGGTACAATGTCCTGGAGGGAGAGCATGGTGGCCCAGGGACCTGAGGTGGGGGATGGAGCTGGAGCATGACCTGAAGAGGCTGTCGGTGCACCAGGCTGGGGCTTCAAGGAAGCAAGTGAGGCACTGCAGGGGTGTAAGCAGAGGGGAAGGGCGTATTCAAGTAATTAAATACTTGCATTGCAAAAACATGTGTGTGGTTTAGGAGGTGGGAAATCTAATGTCCAGCTGGCCTCAGTTTTCTTTAACGGAGAAGATGGGGTGACAGGATTCCTGTTGTTGCTTGGTCTCTAAATTCTGCCCTTTTGCAACCCATGGACTGTAGCCTGTCAGGCTCCTCTGTCCACGATTCTCCAGGCAAGAACACTGGAGTGAGCTGCCGTGCCCTTCTCCGGGGCATCTTCCTGACCCAGGGGTCAAACCCGGGTCTCCTGTGTTGCAGGCAGTGGATTTTTTACCAGCTGAGCCACCTGGGAAATCCAAAAGCCTTCTGCCTTCCTCTACCTCTATATCCTAATACTGTTAACAATTCTTTGAGAAAGCTTTGGAAATGTTCCATTGTACAAATGTATCTGTATATATTTGTATAATATATAATACATTGTAGAACTGTATTGTATAATACCGTATTATACAAATATATAGGATATTATATATACAAATAAATATGTACATGTTATATGATATACAAATATATACATATACATGTGTACATATTATATATCTGTATTTCAGGCTTCCCCAGTGGCTCAGCAGTAAAGAAGCTGCCTGCAACGCAGGAGACGCGGGAGACTGGTTCAGTCCCTGGGGCGGGAAGATCCCCTGGAGGAGGGCATGGCAACCCACTCCAGGATTCTTGCCTGGAGAGTCCCATGGACAGAGGAGCCTGGGAGCCTACCATCTGTGAGGTTGCACAGACTTAGACACGACTGAAACAGCTGAGCATGCACGCAAATACACCTCGCATATACAAACATGACGGAGCAACTGGGCTGAACGGATGATATACATTATACACGTATATGCATATATAGAACTCACATACACAAATTGTATGTGTGAACACATACGCAGATGGACAGAAAGGAGACAGACAGACACAGCTTGGTGGTACAATGTCCTGGAGGGAGAGCATGGTGGCCCAGGGACCTGAGGTGGGGGATGGAGCTGGAGCATGACCTGAAGAGGCTGTCGGTGCACCAGGCTGGGGCTTCAAGGAAGCAAGTGAGGCACTGCAGGGGTGTAAGCAGAGGGGAAGGGCGTATTCAAGTAATTAAATACTTGCATTGCAAAAACATGTGTGTGGTTTAGGAGGTGGGAAATCTAATGTCCAGCTGGCCTCAGTTTCTTTAACGGAGAAGTGGGATAGTAAAGTCCATTCCTCACAGGTTTACTATGAAGATCAGATGGGGTGACAGGTGTTGTGTCCACGCACTCCTGTTTCATCTCAGTGCGTGCTCTTGTTGCTGGACTTGTGGGCATCTCTGTGCCTCGTGCGACGCCGGGCACACACGCTCTTGATCCTCTGTCCATCTGTAGCCCGAACACATAAGAACCTTGTGATCGCATGCCTCTTCTCATTTCAGAATGTCTGTTTTTTCCATTGTTCTTATTCCTTCTCTTTTTTTCATTTTTCCTTTACTGCTTCTAGCTTCTTTCTTCATGTTGTATGCCCCTGAAGAAACCTTTCTGGCACCTGGTGGATATACATTCTTGGAGGTCCATAGAGATGTTTTAGGTAGCAAAGGTGCCTGCCCACTTTCTTCCTCTTTTTTGCCTGGCTCCAAGCTGTTGGAAATGGTTAGGTTGGAGCCTCTACTTACTGGTCAAAAGAAGGACGGATGCTGAAGCTGAAGCTTCAATATGTTGGCCACCTGATGCGAAGAGCCGACTCACTGGAAAAGATCCTGATGCTGGGAAAGATTTTGGGCAGGAGAAGAGGGTAGTAGAAGAAGAAATGGTTAGAGAGTATCACCGACTCAATGGACATAAGTTTGAGCAAACTCCAGGAGATAGTGAAGGATAGAAGAGCCAGGGTGCTGCAGTCCTTGGGGTTGCGGAGTCAGCACGACTTAGCAACTGAATAACAACAACATCTACTTATTGGCTACACTTTGGGCACAGCACCAGAGGAGATCAATTAGAATTGCTTACTTAAGAAAAATCCCTAAAAACCATCAGGCCTGCTCCTATTCATTGTATGCATTTTATTTATTTAGGTTGTGTGCGTTTTAAAAGCATCGACCTTGCCTCTCCGGGTGAGACATCCTGACCCAGTACGTCTGTCCTTCTGAGATACTCTGTGTGCTACTTGTATTTAGAATGCCTGGCTTTAAACTCTTGGCTTTAATATTCTGCATCCCAAATGTTCTTAGTTGTCAGTAAAACTGAGTCTGCCTACGCACTCTTCTATTCTTGATTTATAAATAGGTTCAGCTGCCTAACAATTAAATAGACTATATTTTGCAACATGCACATTCCTTAAGGAGATAGAGGGCAGATGGCTTTTATCCTTATGATGCTATCTGAAAAGCATCTTCCTAACTTTCCTAAGTGTTTTGAAGGATTGGCAAGGAGACTTTTGGTCTCACAAGAAGTGTAGTATCAGATTTCTAGCAAATCTTCACAGGGACAGGCCAAGACCAGTTAATGTATGTCAGGAAGGTCTGTGCTGCATACTTCTATTATACATGGCTATACGTGCTTGTGACTGTAAGAAATGCCAGTGACGAAGGCAATAAGACACTAGAGAAAAGAAAGATCAGTGGGATCTTAGAAGGTGGCAAAGATGCCGTGTTAGGTAGAATCAAATATTTAATCAGATTGAAGGAAGGTGAAGGCATGCATGTACCAAGGCCCATGAGAGATGTGTCTGGCAACCTGAATGGATTAGCCTTAGGTTAACCTGGCAGAACTGGGACTTGAATAATAGAGTGTACTATATATCACTTTCAGTAGCTCAGGGGTAAAGAATCCTGAAATGCACAAGTCACAGGAGATACAGGTTTGATCCCTGGGTCACCTGATGCGAAGAGCCGACTCACTGGAAAAGATCCTGATGCTGGGAAAGATTTTGGGCAGGAGAAGAGGGTAGTAGAAGAAGAAATGGTTAGAGAGTATCACCGACTCAATGGACATAAGTTTGAGCAAACTCCAGGAGATAGTGAAGGATAGAAGAGCCAGGGTGCTGCAGTCCTTGGGGTTGCGGAGTCAGCACGACTTAGCAACTGAATAACAACAACATCTACTTATTGGCTACACTTTGGGCACAGCACCAGAGGAGATCAATTAGAATTGCTTACTTAAGAAAAATCCCTAAAAACCATCAGGCCTGCTCCTATTCATTGTATGCATTTTATTTATTTAGGTTGTGTGCGTTTTAAAAGCATCGACCTTGCCTCTCCGGGTGAGACATCCTGACCCAGTACGTCTGTCCTTCTGAGATACTCTGTGTGCTACTTGTATTTAGAATGCCTGGCTTTAAACTCTTGGCTTTAATATTCTGCATCCCAAATGTTCTTAGTTGTCAGTAAAACTGAGTCTGCCTACGCACTCTTCTATTCTTGATTTATAAATAGGTTCAGCTGCCTAACAATTAAATAGACTATATTTTGCAACATGCACATTCCTTAAGGAGATAGAGGGCAGATGGCTTTTATCCTTATGATGCTATCTGAAAAGCATCTTCCTAACTTTCCTAAGTGTTTTGAAGGATTGGCAAGGAGACTTTTGGTCTCACAAGAAGTGTAGTATCAGATTTCTAGCAAATCTTCACAGGGACAGGCCAAGACCAGTTAATGTATGTCAGGAAGGTCTGTGCTGCATACTTCTATTATACATGGCTATACGTGCTTGTGACTGTAAGAAATGCCAGTGACGAAGGCAATAAGACACTAGAGAAAAGAAAGATCAGTGGGATCTTAGAAGGTGGCAAAGATGCCGTGTTAGGTAGAATCAAATATTTAATCAGATTGAAGGAAGGTGAAGGCATGCATGTACCAAGGCCCATGAGAGATGTGTCTGGCAACCTGAATGGATTAGCCTTAGGTTAACCTGGCAGAACTGGGACTTGAATAATAGAGTGTACTATATATCACTTTCAGTAGCTCAGGGGTAAAGAATCCTGAAATGCACAAGTCACAGGAGATACAGGTTTGATCCCTGGGTCAGGAAGATCCCTGGAGGAGAGCATGGCAATCCACTCCATTATTCTTGCCTGGAGAATCCCGTGGACAGAGGAGCCTGGCAGGCTACAGTACATGGGGTTGCGAAGAGTCAGACATGCCTGAAGTGACTTGACACAGCATGCATAAAGCATTTTCAGATATGATATTTATTTTTCCATATAATGGGTTCCCTGGTGGCTCAGACAGGAAGAATATGCCTGCAGTGCAGGATCAACCCAGGTTTGATCCCTGGGTTAGGAAGAACTCCTGGGGAAGGGAATGGTTACACACTCTAGTAATCTTGCCTGGAGAATTCCAAGGACAGTGGAGCCTGGTGCTACAGTCCATGGGTTTGCAAAGCCTCCGCTGAGACCAAGAAACTTAACACCTTCACTTTCACAGAATACAATGTGCGCTGTGCTGTGCTAAGTCGCTTCAGTTCTGTAATACAGTGAGGACCAGGATTAAGTATCTTCACTTTCTTTTTTCCCCCCAGTGGAGAAAATGATATGGAAAAAAGGAAAAGACTTGTCCCTTAGTTTGGGCCCTCCAGCCTGGTGGCAGCCCCACGGCCCACTTTGCTCTTCTTATGCAGGGTTACCTCACCTGGATATCGTGGGGGAGGCGTGAGCTCAGCCATCAGGCCCTCAAAGAGACCCAGGTCTAGTCTAGATAGTGCAGCTTACAGCGCAAAAGCAATTTCCTAAGTGTTTTGAAGGATTGGCAAGGAGATTTTTAAGAAGTGTAGTATCAGATTTCTAGCAAATCTTCACAGGGACAGGCCAAGACCAGTTAATGTATGTCAGGAAGGTCTGTGCTGCATACTTCTATTATACATGGCTATACGTGCTTGTGACTGTAAGAAATGCCAGTGACGAAGGCAATAAGACACTAGAGAAAAGAAAGATCAGTGGGATCTTAGAAGGTGGCAAAGATGCCGTGTTAGGTAGAATCAAATATTTAATCAGATTGAAGGAAGGTGAAGGCATGCATGTACCAAGGCCCATGAGAGATGTGTCTGGCAACCTGAATGGATTAGCCTTAGGTTAACCTGGCAGAACTGGGACTTGAATAATAGAGTGTACTATATATCACTTTCAGTAGCTCAGGGGTAAAGAATCCGCCTGAAATGCACAAGTCACAGGAGATACAGGTTTGATCCCTGGGTCAGGAAGATCCCCTGGAGGAGAGCATGGCAATCCACTCCATTATTCTTGCCTGGAGAATCCCGTGGACAGAGGAGCCTGGCAGGCTACAGTACATGGGGTTGCGAAGAGTCAGACATGCCTGAAGTGACTTGACACAGCATGCATAAAGCATTTTCAGATATGATATTTATTTTTCCATATAATGGGTTCCCTGGTGGCTCAGACAGGAAGAATATGCCTGCAGTGCAGGATCAACCCAGGTTTGATCCCTGGGTTAGGAAGAACTCCTGGGGAAGGGAATGGTTACACACTCTAGTAATCTTGCCTGGAGAATTCCAAGGACAGTGGAGCCTGGTGCTACAGTCCATGGGTTTGCAAAGCCTCCGCTGAGACCAAGAAACTTAACACCTTCACTTTCACAGAATACAATGTCGCTGTGCTGTGCTAAGTCGCTTCAGTTCTGTAATACAGTGAGGACCAGGATTAAGTATCTTCACTTTCTTTTTTCCCCCCAGTGGAGAAAATGATATGGAAAAAAGGAAAAGACTTGTCCCTTAGTTTGGGCCCTCCAGCCTGGTGGCAGCCCCACGGCCCACTTTGCTCTTCTTATGCAGGGTTACCTCACCTGGATATCGTGGGGGAGGCGTGAGCTCAGCCATCAGGCCCTCAAAGAGACCCAGTTCTAGTCTAGATAGTGCAGCTTACAGCGCATGACCCTGGCCGGATGTCTTAAGTTGCCCGCCTGTTTTCTCACAGCAACCGTAAGGGGTGAGTCTGGACGATCTCTAGAGTGCAGCCCAGAGGCTGGCTGACAGAAAGGTGTAGCCGAGGAGGGCCAAGGACGGCAAACACCGAGGAAGGAGCCGGTGCACACGGGGATGGCCTTAGATGGCAGTGAAGGCTGGCAGCGCAGAGGGAGGAAAGGAAGCGCCTGGGGGTGAGGCACTGGATTTACAAGCCAAAGCGCCATGTGAGTCCCTCGTTTTGCAGGTATTCAGGGTGGTACGTAATTCGGTAAATTTCCGTGTTCAACTGAAAAGAAGAAAAGGCACTGGGCTTACAAGCCAATGGGCCATGTGAATCCCTCGTTTGCAGGTAGTGAGGGTGGTAGGAGATTTGGTACGTTTCCAAATCAAAGTGTTCCACTGAAAAGAAGAAAAAAGAAAGAATGAACCCAGGTCTGTCCCTATGACTCGGGGCACAAGAAAGCTGAGGAATCCGGTCGGACCAATGGGGGGCTCCACCGAGCGCAGTCTTTGGATCCCCCGAGGGCCGCCCCGGCGCGCAAGGCCTCCAAGGGTTGGTCCGCGGTGGCCCTGGGGACCCGGCGGGGGCGAGTGGCCCGCGCCCACGTCCGGCCTCGCTGCCCTGAGCGCGCCGGCCGCCCGCGCCCCGCCCTCCCACCTCCACCGCCGGGTCTCGCCCGCCTCGACTCGGATCCGCAGGCGGGGGCGCGGGCGATGCGAATTCCTCGAAGCCCTAAGTAGCTGCCCAGCATTTGAAGTTAAGATCCCCCCAAAGGATCTTTGAGGTGCGTGCTCACATCCCCAGCCTAGCCCCAGGTCACAGAGGGCCTGGGGGGCCGTAGGCAGGGGAGCCCCTCCCCGGCCACCCAGGAGGGCAGGTCCACCCGAGTCCTGCCAGCCTCTGGGCTGACCCGGAGGGGATCCGGGGCGCGGGGCTGGCGGCTGGGTGGGGGGGGGAGGCGGAGGGCCGGCTAGGAGGGCCCTCCAGCCTGGTGGCAGCCCCACGGCCCACTTTGCTCTTCTTAGGTTACCTCACCTGGATATCGTGGGGGAGGCGTGAGCTCAGCCATCAGGCCCTCAAAGAGACCCAGTTCTAGTCTAGATAGTGCAGCTTACAGCGCATGACCCTGGCCGGATGTCTTAAGTTGCCCGCCTGTTTTCTCACAGCAACCGTAAGGGGTGAGTCTGGACGATCTCTAGAGTGCAGCCCAGAGGCTGGCTGACAGAAAGGTGTAGCCGAGGAGGGCCAAGGACGGCAAACACCGAGGAAGGAGCCGGTGCACACGGGGATGGCCTTAGATGGCAGTGAAGGCTGGCAGCGCAGAGGGAGGAAAGGAAGCGCCTGGGGGTGAGGCACTGGATTTACAAGCCAAAGCGCCATGTGAGTCCCTCGTTTTGCAGGTATTCAGGGTGGTACGTAATTCGGTAAATTTCCGTGTTCAACTGAAAAGAAGAAAAGGCACTGGGCTTACAAGCCAATGGGCCATGTGAATCCCTCGTTTGCAGGTAGTGAGGGTGGTAGGAGATTTGGTACGTTTCCAAATCAAAGTGTTCCACTGAAAAGAAGAAAAAAGAAAGAATGAACCCAGGTCTGTCCCTATGACTCGGGGCACAAGAAAGCTGAGGAATCCGGTCGGACCAATGGGGGGCTCCACCGAGCGCAGTCTTTGGATCCCCCGAGGGCCGCCCCGGCGCGCAAGGCCTCCAAGGGTTGGTCCGCGGTGGCCCTGGGGACCCGGCGGGGGCGAGTGGCCCGCGCCCACGTCCGGCCTCGCTGCCCTGAGCGCGCCGGCCGCCCGCGCCCCGCCCTCCCACCTCCACCGCCGGGTCTCGCCCGCCTCGACTCGGATCCGCAGGCGGGGGCGCGGGCGATGCGAATTCCTCGAAGCCCTAAGTAGCTGCCCAGCATTTGAAGTTAAGATCCCCCCAAAGGATCTTTGAGGTGCGTGCTCACATCCCCAGCCTAGCCCCAGGTCACAGAGGGCCTGGGGGGCCGTAGGCAGGGGAGCCCCTCCCCGGCCACCCAGGAGGGCAGGTCCACCCGAGTCCTGCCAGCCTCTGGGCTGACCCGGAGGGGATCCGGGGCGCGGGGCTGGCGGCTGGGTGGGAAGGCGGAGGGACGGCTGGAGGCGGCAGGTAGCGGCCGGCTGGAGAGGAGGAGGGTGCTGGGCTGGGGCGGAGGCGCCACCGGGCCGCTTGGGCACCTTGGGGCCCCCGCCCGACCTCCGCCGGCTTAGCCCGGAGCAGGGGACGGCGAGTCAGACCGCGGGCACCGCGGGCACCGCGGGTCGGGCGGGGAGGGAGGGCAAGTCAGGAAGTGACATCAGAGGCCTGTGTCTGGGGAGGGTGGTCGGGGCCCGGCCGGGGCGGCGGGGGCGCGGGGGCCCGCCGGGCGGGGTCCGGCGGCGGCGGGGGCGGGAGGCGGGAGGCGAAGCCGGCGGCCCCGGGGCAGGACCGGGGCCCCTTCCTGGGGGAGTTTCCTGCCCCGTCCGGCCTCCCCGCCTCTCCCCGCCCCCTCTCCGGGCCGCGCCTTGTATGGTCTGGGCGCCGCGCTCTCCCCGCCCTCTCCCTGCCTCCCTCTTCCCTGCGCGCCTCCCCGCCCGGCTGGAGGCGGCTCCGGCCCGGGACGCAGAGTCCGCGGACGCGGCTGCGGAGCGGCCACCCGAGACGCGGCGCCCAGGCTCCGGCCCGCGGTGAGCGCGGGGAGCCGCCCGGGGGGGCGGGGAGCGGGGGCGCGCCGAGGGGAGCCGGGCCGGCGAGGGGGGTCCTCTGCTCGGGCTCGGCGCGGCGTAACCCGGCCCCCACCCCCCGCAGCCCGGCCCGGCCATGGCGGCCCCCCGCCCGCCGCGCGCGATCTCGGTCTCGGCCCCGGTGTTTTACGCCCCGCAGAAGAAGTTCGCCCCGGTGGTGGCCCCGAAGCCCAAAGTGAACCCTTTCCGGCCCGGGGACAGCGAGCTGCCCGCGGCCGCGGGGGCCCAGCGCGCCCAGATGGGCCGGGTGGGCGAGATCCCCCCGCCGCCTCCGGAAGGTAGGTGGCCGGGCTCGGGGGGCCGGACCTCGGCGGGCGCCGGCCCGGGGGGAGTGGTTTCGGGAACTCGGGGAGGTCTGGAGAGGTTGCGGCGGAGGGGGCAGGGCGCAGACGCCCAGTCCCGAGCAGATGTTCTTACCTCATCGTGCAGCTCGTGGCGGGGAGCCAGGGCTCCTGGGACGGTTCCAGGTTCCCCGCCTGGGGGTGGGAGGCGGGAATGTGGGGCACGAATGTTCCCCTCTGGGTCCGTTTTCCGAAGTGTAATGGGAGATGGACCGCTCCTGGGCTGAGCCCCGGCCTTTGCCGACCCAGGGCCCTCAAGGCGTCCTGCGCCCCCCTGCCCCATACTTTGCGCTCCAGGACCCTTGAGGGACTTGCTGGGTTAGAGGTTAGGGGTTAGAGGTGCTTCCTCAAGGCGGGGAGCTGGAGGAAGGTAAGCGGGACCCCTGCGGACTGCCCTCTGTCTCCTTCCAACCGCAGACTTTCCCTTACCTCCTCCGCCGGTGGTCGGCGAGGCCGACGACGCCGAGGGCGCTCTGGGAGGTGCCTTCCCACCGCCCCCACCCCCGATCGAGGAACCGTTTCCCCCGGCGCCGTTGGAGGAGGAGATCTTCCCTTCCCCGCCGCCTCCGCTGGTGGAGGAGGGAGGGCCCGAGGCACCCACACAGCTCCCGCCGCAGGTATGGAGCCTGGGAGGGGCCTCGACAGTGGACATCCCAAGGAGTGGAGAGAAGAGGGTCCTTTCCGCTGACCTTGGCGTGACTCTGCCCTCCTGAGCGTGGGGTGGCGCTGGAGACCTGGGACAGGTTCTCTGACCGACCCTTGACCCTCCAGCCCAGGGAGAAGGTGAGCAGTATCGATCTGGAGATCGACTCTCTGTCGTCGCTGCTGGATGACATGACCAAGAATGATCCCTTCAAGGCCCGGGTAAGGGCCAGGAGAGGAGCAAGGCAGGCCCGGAGGCAGGGCGCGGGGCTGGAGCTCTGGAGGGCCAGGCTCCTCTAAGGCACTGCTTTCCCTTCTCCCTCCCCCCCAGGTGCCCTCTGGATACGTGCCCCCGCCGGTCGCCACTCCGTTCATTTCCAAGCCCAGTCCCAAGCCTGCCTCGGGGGGCGCAGCACCCCTGCCCCCGTGGAAGTCCCCTGCTAGCTCCCCGCCTGTGTCCCAGGCTCAGCCTCAGAGCCAGACACATGTCCAAGCCAAGCCCCAGGTCCAGCTCCACGTCCAGTCCCAGCCCCAGGCCCCTCCTCAGCCCGTGCCTGTGGCCAGCACCCAGCCCCGAGGGCCCGCAACCCCGTCTCCAGCCCCGAAGTTTTCTCCGGTGACTCCCAAGTTTACTCCTGTGGCCTCCAAGTTCAGCCCTGGAGCCCCAGGTGGACCTGGGTCCCAGCCCAGTCAGAAGTTGGGGCCCCCTGAAGCGCCCTCTTCCACTGGCAGAGGCTCCCCTCAGCCCCCCAGCTTCACCTATGCCCAGCAGAAGGAGAAGCCCCAGGTGCAGGAGAAGCAGCATCCAGTGCCCCCACCGGCTCAAAACCAAAACCAGGTGAGGGAGGGTGGGAAGAGGGGCAGAGACGCCAGGGGGGCTGGAGGTGGGGCTTAAGTCCAGGAGCCTGAGCATGAGGGGGAAGGTGGTCCTGAGGAGTGGGGTGGACCTGGGGTGGGGAGGCGGGCGTTTTCAGCCCCTGGGGTTGGAGGGTGGAGAAGGTGCTTCTGGGGGAGAGCCTGGCGGGGTCTGGGGCTGAGTGGGGGGAGCAACACCGACTCTTGAGTCAGAGGGAGGATTCCATGCACCTTCCCTACCGCCCTGCCCCAGAAAGTTAAAGAGGGATGAGATCATCACCAGGCCAACTTCAGTGCTTCCCCCTTCTTGGATTCTTGAGTTAATCTCTGTTTCTCTGCGCGCTTTCACTGCCCGAGGGCCCATCCGCTGATAAGAACCGTTGGTAAACACGGGCTGAGGCAGCCAGCTACTGCTCAGTGCCAGGCACTGTGCTCTGTGCGCCGAGGGAAGGGCTCTCAGAGCCCTGGAGCCCGAGGGAGTCAGTGGACCTGTAACAGGATTCCCAGCTCAGGAGACCCCAGGCAGGTGAGGCGAACTATGAGCCTCGGGTCGCTCTCTACCTTTACAAGGGTTGTGACGCTTATGTGAGCCAGAGCTAAATGCATGGGAGGTGCTGGGGGTCTGCGCATGAATACTCAAAGGACAGCGTTATCACCCCTGGCTGACCCGTTCCCACCTTCCAGTTCAGGAGACTGAGCTTCTGGGTTTAAGGGATCTTGCTAGTCATCTGGTCCAACCAGCCGTGATATTAACTGACAGTATGGGGGTAGGGGTTTGCGTGTGTGTGTAGGCTCCCGTGCCTGTGGCCAGCACCCAGCCCCGAGGGCCCGCAACCCCGTCTCCAGCCCCGAAGTTTTCTCCGGTGACTCCCAAGTTTACTCCTGTGGCCTCCAAGTTCAGCCCTGGAGCCCCAGGTGGACCTGGGTCCCAGCCCAGTCAGAAGTTGGGGCCCCCTGAAGCGCCCTCTTCCACTGGCAGAGGCTCCCCTCAGCCCCCCAGCTTCACCTATGCCCAGCAGAAGGAGAAGCCCCAGGTGCAGGAGAAGCAGCATCCAGTGCCCCCACCGGCTCAAAACCAAAACCAGGTGAGGGAGGGTGGGAAGAGGGGCAGAGACGCCAGGGGGGCTGGAGGTGGGGCTTAAGTCCAGGAGCCTGAGCATGAGGGGGAAGGTGGTCCTGAGGAGTGGGGTGGACCTGGGGTGGGGAGGCGGGCGTTTTCAGCCCCTGGGGTTGGAGGGTGGAGAAGGTGCTTCTGGGGGAGAGCCTGGCGGGGTCTGGGGCTGAGGGGGGGGGGCAACACCGACGCTTGAGTCAGAGGGAGGGTTCCATGCACCTTCCCTACCGCCCTGCCCCAGAAAGTTAAAGAGGGATGAGATCATCACCAGGCCAACTTCAGTGCTTCCCCCTTCTTGGATTCTTGAGTTAATCTCTGTTTCTCTGCGCGCTTTCACTGCCCGAGGGCCCATCCGCTGATAAGAACCGTTGGTAAACACGGGCTGAGGCAGCCAGCTACTGCTCAGTGCCAGGCACTGTGCTCTGTGCGCCGAGGGAAGGGCTCTCAGAGCCCTGGAGCCCGAGGGAGTCAGTGGACCTGTAACAGGATTCCCAGCTCAGGAGACCCCAGGCAGGTGAGGCGAACTATGAGCCTCGGGTCGCTCTCTACCTTTACAAGGGTTGTGACGCTTATGTGAGCCAGAGCTAAATGCATGGGAGGTGCTGGGGGTCTGCGCATGAATACTCAAAGGACAGCGTTATCACCCCTGGCTGACCCGTTCCCACCTTCCAGTTCAGGAGACTGAGCTTCTGGGTTTAAGGGATCTTGCTAGTCATCTGGTCCAACCAGCCGTGATATTAACTGACAGTATGGGGGGGGTAGGGGTGTGTGTGTGTCTGTGTGTGTGTGTAGGCACAATGTAGGGAGAGATGCCAAGTGCCAGAATTCTGTTGTTACAGGAACTCCCAACAGGGAGCCAGCGTCAGGCCAGGCACGGTGGGAAAAGGCATCAAGGTGCTGATATGCCTTTAATGCTGGTGGGGTTTAAGAATCCAGAGAGGAGAGGGAAGGGCATTCAGGTGGGAACAAGCGCTTCCTTGAGCAAAGCTCAAGGGCACAACTACCCCAGGGGTGCCTGGAGGCTAGACAGTGGAAGGTCCCTGTGGGGCGATTGTTGAGCTATACATACAGAGGTGGGTGGGGCCCCGCGGGGAGGGAATGAAGTAGCACACCCAGGGAGCCGGTGGGTCCCGGAGAGGCGGGAGGGCTTTTGAGTAGATGTGTGGCTGGTTCAGGAGACCTGGTGAAGGGGTCTCCAGTAGAGGTGTGCACGAGAAGCAGGAGGTCAGTGGTGTGTGTGGATCCTGGGCGACCGTAACATTTGTGGAAATGAAAAATAAGGCCCAGATCGGAGAGCTCTGACAAAGGAAGAGCCTCCTCCAGGCTCAGTAGCTGATAAGCAGTTGGAAGAGGCTGGGAGAGGAGTTTAAAAAAAAAAAAGAGGCCCGGATGTGGATGTGTTGGGGAATGACAGTGTCGCTGACAAAATAGAGAAGTCCAGAAGGGGAAACGGTATGGACGGGAAGAGGAGGGTCCAACTGTCAGCACATTGAGCAACAGGTTCCAGGAGGACCGTCCTTCTGTTGGGAGTGGGGGCAGGTGGCCGGAGAGGGCCTGGCGTCCGGCGTGGGGACGCACGATGGTCGTGTGCAGGGATCCTGCAGCCTGGGGTCACTTACACCCGAGGGGCCGGGGCCTGGGAGGAGCCTGGGTGGTGCTCCTGGGGACCTGGGGGAGGGCGAAGGGAAGAATCGCCGGAGGAGAGTCAAGGTCAGGGTGGCATCTCAGAGAAGAGAGTGGTGGCCGAGGAGCCCTTGCTGGGGCTCTGAGGAGGCTGAGGGCTAAAACGCGGCCAGAGAGTGGACGATTCCGAAGCTGTGTCCTGCTGAGGGGCAGCGAAGGACGGAGCGGGTGGTGAGAAGATGGAGCTGCCCAGTGGCCTGTCCTCAGAGGCTGGCGGGGAAAGGAAGCATTGAGGGAAGAGGTGTGTGTGTGTTTAAGGTTGACGTTACAGGAGGCAGGCTTGGGTGTGGGTGAGCCAGGAGGAAGGCCGTGAAAGAGGGCTTGGTTGGGGGGACCGTTGGAGCCCGTCCTGCCCCTGGGGCATTCCCAGTCCAGAGCCCCTGGGCCACGTCCACCGGCTTCTGTGAACGAGGGAGCTGCGGCTGGCCGGCTGGCCGGCTTCCAGCTCCTCGGTCACATAGGGGGTGAGGTCATTTGAGAGTGAGGGGGCAAAGCTGCTGGGGGCTGGAGGAGGAGACAGAAAGGTCTGGAACAGCTGCTGTGGGGAAGGCGACTGGGAATCCGCAGGAGCCAAATACCAGAGAGCCGAGCCTGCAGGGAGGCGCGGAGGGCGCTGTGTGTTTGCTGAGCTCCCGCTGCAGCCATCTCTCCACCTACTTTCTGCAGCTGGGAGGCAGAAACAGGAAGCGGGCGCTGGCGTGGCCCAGGGTCAAGATTGGTCTAGATAAGTCATGGTGGCTGAGGGTGGCAAGGGTGGCCGTGGAGCCTTGTAGAAATCAGGGTGGCCTGCGGGGAGGCTCGTCAGCAAGGCCGCACGCAGAAGGCTCATGGAGAGGGTTGGAAGTCAGAAGAACCAAGGCCTTTCTGAGCAGTTCCTTCTGGAGGTAGGAATGGCCGACGGGGAAGAGGTGATGGTCGTGAGGTCGGGCCCAGGGTCTTGGAGGTCGAGACCGGTAAACCTCAGGTCAGCTCCAGGGGTCCCACGTGGAAGGTGCCTGAGCTGGAGGGACGTTCGGAGCTGTTCAAGAGGCCTGCACGCCGTGCGTCTAGAGCCTGGGACATCGGTGCTGGCGGGCAGAGAGCGAGAACAGCAGCTGGATTGCGTGTGTCCTGGAAGAGCGTGGACAGGATGTCCGCATAGGTCACACTTGCACAGAACGGAAGAGGCATGTCAGCGGCACCCGAGAGCAAGTGCTGGCTGTGTCCCCTTCTGTCTCCAAGATGCCAGGAAGGGAAGACTGGGGGCGGGAGAGGGGTGCAGCTCGCTTAGAAGAGGGGCTTGCAGGGGACTCACACAGTCAGCTGCGGGCCGGAGCAGGCAGGAGTCTGGGGAAATGGCTCCGGGCTGGGGTATCTGTGGATCTGGGTCTGTGC
This sequence comes from Tragulus kanchil, assembly GCA_022376925.1. NCBI lineage: Eukaryota > Metazoa > Chordata > Mammalia > Artiodactyla > Tragulidae > Tragulus > Tragulus kanchil. The sequence continues at coordinate 14,984,573 of JAIOJX010000030.1, read as the reverse complement.
CCCCCGCCCCCGCCCCCGCCTGGGCGGATGCAGACAGGTGTGAGTGGGTGGAGCTGGGGCTGAGGGGGCTGAGGGCCAGGGGACTGAGGGGGGAGGGACGTGGAGGCTCTGAGGTGCCTGGGGTTCAGGGAGTGAAGGCACTGGCAGGGAGGACATTCAGGGCTGGGGCCGCTGTCCTGGGTGGGCTTAGTGATGGAGTGACAGCTCAGTGTTCCTGTGGAGCCATGGTGTGGAGCTGCTGCTCCAGGTCAGATAGCCCCCCGTGGCGCCTCCTTCCGGAACACTCAGCCTTACTGGCGCTGCCCCAGCCCCGCCTTTATCCCCACCCTAGCCTCCAGCTGTCTTAGGATCCCCTGAACAGGAGGGTCGGCTGGCCGGAGAGGGGCCACTCGAGAGCGGCCCTTCTCTGAAGCCCTCTGGGGAGGGCTTGGGCTTAGGTGGTCGGGGAACCCCTTCTAAGGAGGGACCCTGGGACCTCTGCGTGGGAGCGGGGGGCTGGGGTTTGACCTGACTCCGGCTGTGTTGTGCCCTCACGCTGCCAGGGGCTGCGCGGCAGCCGGCGGGACTGGTAGGTGTGTGGGCGTGGGGGTGCCCCTGCCCTCGGCCTCTGCCCGGGGGCCGTGTCCCAGCATGCTCTGTGGAGTTGACGCCTGGCCGCGTGTGCTTGGTGCTTCGGTGACCTGAGCTGCTGTGTACGTGGCCTGTGTACGTGGCCTCCGTCCACTCGGTCGTCGCGGCCTGTCTGTGACCGCCCCTGGGGTTTGGGCAAAGTGGGCGGGACGGTCATGCTCTCCCTGTTATTTGTGTGGTGCTGGGGGTCAGGGAGGGAGGATGGAGGGCTGGGAGGTTCGTCCTTGGGTGGAAGAACCCATGTCCGCATAGGTCACACTTGCACAGAACGGAAGAGGCATGTCAGCGGCACCCGAGCAAGTGCTGGCTGTGTCCCCTTCTGTCTCCAAGATGCCAGGAAGGGAAGACTGGGGGCGGGAGAGGGGTGCAGCTCGCTTAGAAGAGGGGCTTGCAGGGGACTCACACAGTCAGCTGCGGGCCGGAGCAGGCAGGAGTCTGGGGAAATGGCTCCGGGCTGGGGTATCTGTGGATCTGGGTCTGTGCCCCCCGCCCCCGCCCCCGCCTGGGCGGATGCAGACAGGTGTGAGTGGGTGGAGCTGGGGCTGAGGGGGCTGAGGGCCAGGGGACTGAGGGGGGAGGGACGTGGAGGCTCTGAGGTGCCTGGGGTTCAGGGAGTGAAGGCACTGGCAGGGAGGACATTCAGGGCTGGGGCCGCTGTCCTGGGTGGGCTTAGTGATGGAGTGACAGCTCAGTGTTCCTGTGGAGCCATGGTGTGGAGCTGCTGCTCCAGGTCAGATAGCCCCCCGTGGCGCCTCCTTCCGGAACACTCAGCCTTACTGGCGCTGCCCCAGCCCCGCCTTTATCCCCACCCTAGCCTCCAGCTGTCTTAGGATCCCCTGAACAGGAGGGTCGGCTGGCCGGAGAGGGGCCACTCGAGAGCGGCCCTTCTCTGAAGCCCTCTGGGGAGGGCTTGGGCTTAGGTGGTCGGGGAACCCCTTCTAAGGAGGGACCCTGGGACCTCTGCGTGGGAGCGGGGGGCTGGGGTTTGACCTGACTCCGGCTGTGTTGTGCCCTCACGCTGCCAGGGGCTGCGCGGCAGCCGGCGGGACTGGTAGGTGTGTGGGCGTGGGGGTGCCCCTGCCCTCGGCCTCTGCCCGGGGGCCGTGTCCCAGCATGCTCTGTGGAGTTGACGCCTGGCCGCGTGTGCTTGGTGCTTCGGTGACCTGAGCTGCTGTGTACGTGGCCTGTGTACGTGGCCTCCGTCCACTCGGTCGTCGCGGCCTGTCTGTGACCGCCCCTGGGGTTTGGGCAAAGTGGGCGGGACGGTCATGCTCTCCCTGTTATTTGTGTGGTGCTGGGGGTCAGGGAGGGAGGATGGAGCTTTGGGGGTCCCACCAACTTGAGTGCCTGGGAGGGGGTTCGTCCTTTGAGAAGTGGAGAAGCCAGCTGGGGTAGCTCCTTGGAGGGCGTGGCCCTTGGGAGGGAGCATGAAGCAAGTATTGGGGTTTCAGGTGCGCCCCTCCGGGGCCCCGGGACCTTTGAGTCTGAAGGAGGTGGAGGAACTGGAGCAGCTGACCCAGAAGCTGATGCAGGACATGGAGAATCCTCAGAAGCAGAGCGCGGCCGTCAACGGTGAGCCGCCCGCCTGCGGGGCGGGACCTCCCCTCTGTCTCGGGGCTGCCCAGGGTCTCCGGCCGCCCCGCGAGCCTGCTGATCCCTTGCGAGCTTTCTGCCCGCCTGCCCGTTCACCCCGGTCTTCTCCGGCCTTCGCAGAGTCCTGCGGCCGGTGTCAGCAGCCCCTGGCACGCTCGCAGCCCGCGGTTCGAGCCCTGGGGCAGCTGTTCCACATCGCCTGCTTCACCTGCCACCAGTGTCAGCAGCAGCTGCAGGGCCAGCAATTCTACAGCCTGGAGGGGGCGCCCTACTGCGAGGGCTGCTACACCGTGAGTCCCGGGGCCCGGCCGGGGTGGGGCAGACGGCGCGCCCCGCGGTGCCGGTCCTGCCAACCTCCCGCCGCGCCCTCTGCAGGACACCCTGGAGAAGTGCAGCACCTGCGGGCTGCCCATCACGGACCGCATGCTGAGGGCCACGGGCAAGGCCTACCACCCGCAGTGCTTCACCTGTGTGGTCTGCGCCTGCCCCCTGGAGGGCACCTCCTTCATCGTGGACCAGGCCAGCCGGCCCCACTGCGTCCCCGACTACCACAAGTGAGGCCTCCGCCCGCCTCTGGGCTCCGCTCTGGGACCTTAGGACCGCTTTAGCTCTCTGGGTTTGCTTTCTGTGCCCACATCCTGTCTGGGGAGCAGGGACCGGTGCATCTGGACTTGGCTGGCTGGCGGTCTTTGGCCTGCTGGCTGGTCCTCCAGCCGGGGCCCTCCAAAGCTTCTTTTGGATGTGGTCTTGCGTTCAGCCCTTTGCTGGAGTGGCTTCATTTCACACAGGCTGACTCCTCAAAGTGCCTTTGGAGATCAGCTGTTTGGAACGCCAGTTTCCCCTCAGAAAGGGTGTTCACAGCGGCAAAGTCCCACGATGGAGCTAAAGGGCAGGGACAGGAAAGCCTGCGGGCTCAGACCCCTCCCTCCGAGTGTGAGGTGTAGGTTTTCAGGGCTCCGCATACCTCTGCACCCCCGGAGCTGGGCAGGGGCACCCACGTCCTGAGGGTTGGGGAGGGTCAGGGGTCCGGCTGGGGTCCGGAGCATGGGGTCCTCTGCGAGTGCTTTGGACAGGGGCTGCTGTGTGTAGCGGGGGAAGACTTGGCAGAGGTTCCTGGGGAAAGCTGGGACGTTCTTGATGAGGGCCAGGTATGGCGCCGGGCCTGTCTGTGGAGCCTCCTGCACCTAGGGCTGTGGGGCAAGATGTCCCTGCACCTGGGCTCAGTGCCGGGACGCCTGGTGACCCGCCCCGCATCCCGCCCCGCAGGCAGTACGCGCCCCGGTGCTCCGTGTGCGCAGAGCCCATCATGCCTGAGCCCGGCCGCGAGGAGACCGTGCGCGTGGTCGCCCTGGACAAGAACTTCCACATGAAGTGCTACAAGTGTGAGGTCGGCCGGCCCCGGGACCCGCAGGGTGGGAGGCGGTGGGACGCTCGCAGCTCGCTGGTCGGGTGGTGGACAGCGCCGGCCGGGAGGAAACGGGGGTTGCAGGTTTGAGGGTGGGCAGTGGCGGCACCCTCGTCCACCCAGCCAAGTGCTCCCATCACGTAGCAGGGGGTGTGCGCTCTCTGCGAGCTGGCTGAGTGGTCAACCCAGAATGGAACCGACCAGTAGGAGCAAAGGCTGCGGCTTTGTTGGGGGAAGATCAGGGGTCTCGATGAGGTTAAAGGACTCAGAAGAGAGGGGAGACGGGTGGGAGAGGCCCCACGTCCTTCCCTGGGGCGGGCGGCTTGGAAGGACCCCACCCACGGCTCCGGAAGAGTCCTTGGGGACCAGAGTGGGGGTGAGAGCAGTGGGGATAGGCGTCGGGGCGGCTGCGGTTGGGTGGATGCCGACAGGACACGGCTGAGCCATGGAGCGTCCGGCCTCCTGATTTAAAGGTGGAGGTGGGTGCCCTCGGCTAGCACGCGCGCTTTCCTCCCTGCAGGACTGTGGGAAGCCGCTGTCCATTGAGGCAGACGACAACGGCTGCTTCCCTCTGGACGGCCATGTGCTCTGCCGGAAATGCCACACCGCCAGAGCCTAGACCTGAGTGAGGATGGGCCCCCTTCTCCACCACAGTTCATTCCCCATCAGCGGACCACCCACGATGAGACCCCCCCCACACACCGCCCCACACTTATGTTTTGATATCCAGCCTCTCCCTCCATACCAAACCCCACCCCAGTATCCCTCGTGGCCCCTGGGGTCCAGTCCTCCCCAGTCCTGCAGGGACCACCCGGAATCGTCCAGGCCCCCTGTGTGAGGGGCCCCAGGCTGAGCCCTGCTGCCGTTACCACCGCACCATGCCCTTGGCCTTCCCTCGAGAGCCCCGTCCTCGCCTGACCTCACCTGGGAGGCTGGGCTCGGCTCACCAGCCTGGACACCCCCCGCCCTGCACCCCCAGCCCCTGTGCTGCCAGGTTGTGGCTACAGCTACAAATAAAAGACAGTGTTTTCCAGAATGCTTCCTAGTCGGCTCTTTTGTACCTACAGCCCTCCAGGGAGAGATGGAGTCGTCGTTTAATTGCTAAGTCATGCCTGTCTCTTTCTGACCCCGTGGACTGTAGCCGTCCTCTTGTCCATGGGATTTCCCAAGTAAGAATACTGGGGTGGATCTCCGTTCCCTTCTCCAGGATCTTCCTAACCCATCACGTAGCAGGGGGTGTGCGCTCTCTGCGAGCTGGCTGAGTGGTCAACCCAGAATGGAACCGACCAGTAGGAGCAAAGGCTGCGGCTTTGTTGGGGGAAGATCAGGGGTCTCGATGAGGTTAAAGGACTCAGAAGAGAGGGGAGACGGGTGGGAGAGGCCCCACGTCCTTCCCTGGGCGGGCGGTTTGGGAAGGACCCCACCCACGGCTCCGGAAGAGTCCTTGGGGACCAGAGTGGGGGTGAGAGCAGTGGGGATAGGCGTCGGGGCGGCTGCGGTTGGGTGGATGCCGACAGGACACGGCTGAGCCATGGAGCGTCCGGCCTCCTGATTTAAAGGTGGAGGTGGGTGCCCTCGGCTAGCACGCGCGCTTTCCTCCCTGCAGGACTGTGGGAAGCCGCTGTCCATTGAGGCAGACGACAACGGCTGCTTCCCTCTGGACGGCCATGTGCTCTGCCGGAAATGCCACACCGCCAGAGCCTAGACCTGAGTGAGGATGGGCCCCCTTCTCCACCACAGTTCATTCCCCATCAGCGGACCACCCACGATGAGACCCCCCCCACACACCGCCCCACACTTATGTTTTGATATCCAGCCTCTCCCTCCATACCAAACCCCACCCCAGTATCCCTCGTGGCCCCTGGGGTCCAGTCCTCCCCAGTCCTGCAGGGACCACCCGGAATCGTCCAGGCCCCCTGTGTGAGGGGCCCCAGGCTGAGCCCTGCTGCCGTTACCACCGCACCATGCCCTTGGCCTTCCCTCGAGAGCCCCGTCCTCGCCTGACCTCACCTGGGAGGCTGGGCTCGGCTCACCAGCCTGGACACCCCCCGCCCTGCACCCCCAGCCCCTGTGCTGCCAGGTTGTGGCTACAGCTACAAATAAAAGACAGTGTTTTCCAGAATGCTTCCTAGTCGGCTCTTTTGTACCTACAGCCCTCCAGGGAGAGATGGAGTCGTCGTTTAATTGCTAAGTCATGCCTGTCTCTTTCTGACCCCGTGGACTGTAGCCGTCCTCTTGTCCATGGGATTTCCCAAGTAAGAATACTGGGGTGGATCTCCGTTCCCTTCTCCAGGGGATCTTCCTAACCCTAGGATCGAACCCGCGTCTCCTACATGGGCAGGTGATTCCTTACCACTGAGCCACGTGGGAAGCTTGAAACGGAGGTGCTAGATGGGTAAAAACTGGGGTGAAGTTTCTGTTTATTTACAAAAATATATATATATATGCATATAATATATATTAAACCCTCCCCCAACTCCCACAATTCACTTTTCACTTCTACCCCACCTCCCTTTTTAAAACAAAGAGACTTCACAGAGCTTCAGAAGCAGTTCCTCACGGGCAGGAGCAGCGCCGAGGTCCTGGCAGGCTGAGGGACCCCGGTCCCTTCCGGGCTCCCTGAGGACAGGGTGGGTGAGGGGAAGGCTCAGTCCTTAAAGCCCTGGATACTGTAAAGAATGCGCTTCTGGTGTCCCGGCAGTGTGATCCCCATCTGCGCCAGGTCCCTGTGGGCAGGGAGAGGGGCTCGGTGAGGCTCGGGGCTCCAGCCCCAGCGGCCCTCCCCGCCCGGGCCCCGGGGTCCTCACTCGGCCGTCAGGTCCAGCACGCACTCCATGGTGTCCAGGCCGGCCGAGCGGAAGTGCAGGATGTAGCGCTTCATGCGGATGGACTCCAGCCACTCGGCCACGCTGCGGTAGGGGATCCCGTCGGAGCCGCTCAAGCTCGGCAGGCGGAGGGTGACCCTGTGGGGTGTGGGCTACCTCAGTCACGTCGGGGATGGAGGGCTCCCCTGGAACTGGGCGCAGCCTCCGCATCTGCAAGTGGGGCCCGGATTATCTAGACTTTGCGGATCAGGCCGTTTGTGCGTCCTCGCCTGACCTCACCTGGGAGGCTGGGCTCGGCTCACCAGCCTGGACACCCCCCGCCCTGCACCCCCAGCCCCTGTGCTGCCAGGTTGTGGCTACAGCTACAAATAAAAGACAGTGTTTTCCAGAATGCTTCCTAGTCGGCTCTTTTGTACCTACAGCCCTCCAGGGAGAGATGGAGTCGTCGTTTAATTGCTAAGTCATGCCTGTCTCTTTCTGACCCCGTGGACTGTAGCCGTCCTCTTGTCCATGGGATTTCCCAAGTAAGAATACTGGGGTGGATCTCCGTTCCCTTCTCCAGGGGATCTTCCTAACCCTAGGATCGAACCCGCGTCTCCTACATGGGCAGGTGATTCCTTACCACTGAGCCACGTGGGAAGCTTGAAACGGAGGTGCTAGATGGGTAAAAACTGGGGTGAAGTTTCTGTTTATTTACAAAAATATATATATATATGCATATAATATATATTAAACCCTCCCCCAACTCCCACAATTCACTTTTCACTTCTACCCCACCTCCCTTTTTAAAACAAAGAGACTTCACAGAGCTTCAGAAGCAGTTCCTCACGGGCAGGAGCAGCGCCGAGGTCCTGGCAGGCTGAGGGACCCCGGTCCCTTCCGGGCTCCCTGAGGACAGGGTGGGTGAGGGGAAGGCTCAGTCCTTAAAGCCCTGGATACTGTAAAGAATGCGCTTCTGGTGTCCCGGCAGTGTGATCCCCATCTGCGCCAGGTCCCTGTGGGCAGGGAGAGGGGCTCGGTGAGGCTCGGGGCTCCAGCCCCAGCGGCCCTCCCCGCCCGGGCCCCGGGGTCCTCACTCGGCCGTCAGGTCCAGCACGCACTCCATGGTGTCCAGGCCGGCCGAGCGGAAGTGCAGGATGTAGCGCTTCATGCGGATGGACTCCAGCCACTCGGCCACGCTGCGGTAGGGGATCCCGTCGGAGCCGCTCAAGCTCGGCAGGCGGAGGGTGACCCTGTGGGGTGTGGGCTACCTCAGTCACGTGCGGGGGGATGGAGGGCTCCCCTGGAACTGGGGCGCAGCCTCCGCATCTGCAGCCGGCCTTCAGGTTGGGCGTCTGACACAGAGATTATCTAGACTTTGCGGATCAGGCCGGCCATTGTCTGTGAAACCATTTCCTGCCCTGTTTCCTGGCAACGGGAACGGGCAGGCCGACAGTCCAGCTGCGCCGGCAGACCTGGGACCAGGGGCAGCCTTGGGGGTCCAGACAGAAGGTACCACCGGCCCGCCTGCACTGCAGCGGCCAGCCCTGGGCCAAGGCTGGGGGCGGCGAAGACACGGACGATCCACCAGCCCGGCTGAGAGGAAGCAGCAGGAGGAAGAGGGCAGAGGCCCCGGAAGGCCAGTGTGGGCTTGCCTTTCTTCAGGGTGGCCCCCCAGAGCTCTGGGAGCAGCCCCCCGCTTGCCACCCCCCAGCTCGGCAGTTGTTCGTGCACTCTGACCCCCACAATACAATGAGTGTTCCTGTCCCGAGGCCAGCCCGAGCCAACGACCATTAGCAAAGGAGATCTGCTGGGGAATCAGATCCAACATTCCAGAAAGATTAGCACATGCGGCCTCCAGTGCACGAGGGAGCTGGGCTCCAAAAGATAGTTTCAAAAGTTGGAACTGGGAGTACTTTTCTCCCAGAAACAAGGTTATATATGGTGGTCTTGAGACAGAGGCCGGCAGGCCAAGGCTGCTTTACCCGATAAAGGATGTGAAGCCATGCCCGCCGCTTCCATCCTGCCCCCGAAACCAGTCAATGTTCTGTAATCTGGCACTGCTTTTGGTTCAATGCAGTTCTGACCACGTCCCTCCCACGACAGCTTTAAAAAAACTGGTCAGGAGAAAGTCCAAACTTCTCCGCACTCGGCATTATTTGCAATTGGCGCAGCCTCCGTCCAACCTGGCCGGCCGCGACCTGGAGCTTCCCAGACCCCGATGCCCCTCAGTCACAACACCCATCCCCCGGGGAATCAGGATGTAGCGCTTCATGCGGATGGACTCCAGCCACTCGGCCACGCTGCGGTAGGGGATCCCGTCGGAGCCGCTCAAGCTCGGCAGGCGGAGGGTGACCCTGTGGGGTGTGGGCTACCTCAGTCACGTGCGGGGATGGAGGGCTCCCCTGGAACTGGGGCGCAGCCTCCGCATCTGCAGCCGGCCTTCAGGTTGGGCGTCTGACACAGAGATTATCTAGACTTTGCGGATCAGGCCGGCCATTGTCTGTGAAACCATTTCCTGCCCTGTTTCCTGGCAACGGGAACGGGCAGGCCGACAGTCCAGCTGCGCCGGCAGACCTGGGACCAGGGGCAGCCTTGGGGGTCCAGACAGAAGGTACCACCGGCCCGCCTGCACTGCAGCGGCCAGCCCTGGGCCAAGGCTGGGGGCGGCGAAGACACGGACGATCCACCAGCCCGGCTGAGAGGAAGCAGCAGGAGGAAGAGGGCAGAGGCCCCGGAAGGCCAGTGTGGGCTTGCCTTTCTTCAGGGTGGCCCCCCAGAGCTCTGGGAGCAGCCCCCCGCTTGCCACCCCCCAGCTCGGCAGTTGTTCGTGCACTCTGACCCCAGAATACAATGAGTGTTCCTGTCCCGAGGCCAGCCCGAGCCAACGACCATTAGCAAAGGAGATCTGCTGGGGAATCAGATCCAACATTCCAGAAAGATTAGCACATGCGGCCTCCAGTGCACGAGGGAGCTGGGCTCCAAAAGATAGTTTCAAAAGTTGGAACTGGGAGTACTTTTCTCCCAGAAACAAGGTTATATATGGTGGTCTTGAGACAGAGGCCGGCAGGCCAAGGCTGCTTTACCCGATAAAGGATGTGAAGCCATGCCCGCCGCTTCCATCCTGCCCCCGAAACCAGTCAATGTTCTGTAATCTGGCACTGCTTTTGGTTCAATGCAGTTCTGACCACGTCCCTCCCACGACAGCTTTAAAAAAACTGGTCAGGAGAAAGTCCAAACTTCTCCGCACTCGGCATTATTTGCAATTGGCGCAGCCTCCGTTCCCCAACCGTTGCCGGCTGCGCGACCTGGGAGCTTTCCCAGACCCCCCAGAGTGGCCCCTCAGTCACAACACCCATCCCCCCCGCTGGCTCCTGTGGGGGTTCTCTGTCTTCCCTTCCTCGTCCTCGGGGACCAGCCTCCCTGGAGCAGGTAGCCGGCTGGCAGCCGCTGGCACGTACTCTCCATCTCAGCGTGTTTGCTTCCTGCTGCTGCTGCTCACTCAGTCATGTCCGACTCCATGCGACCCTACAGACTGTAGCCCACCGGGCTCCTCTGTCCAGGGGGGAGGCACGAGTATTGGAGTGGGTTGCCATGCCCTTCTCCAGGGGATCTTTCGAACCCAGGTCTCCTGCATGGCAGGTAGATTCTTTACCAATGAGCCACCAGGAAAGCCCCTATATAAAATTTGTGACCCTGTGGACTGTAGCCTACCAGGCCTTTCTGTCCATGGGATTTTCCAGGCAAAAACACTGGAGTGTGTTGCCATGCCCTTCTCCAGGGCTTGCTTCCCATTCCCGATCAAACTAGAGCTGCCAAGGCTGAGACACCGCATCACCATCAGACTGGGTTCTTCCCAGAGGTGCAGACTGGAATCCTGCCTCTACCCTGACCGTCGGGAGCCCCACAGGCCGAGCGGTCGGTGCACGTGGCTGAGGCCCATTTCCATTCTCCCACGCAGGGTGGTTACCTGGGATCAAAGTTGGCAATGGTTCGCAGGGAGTGGGGGTTGGCATGCAGATGTTCCAGCTGCGCCTTCAGGCGGTGGAAGGAGGGCCGCCGGGCTCGGTCATAGGCCCAGCAGTTCTTCATGAGTTCGTAGAGGGGGGCAGGGCAGTCCACGGGCGGGGGCAGCCGGTACCCATCCTCAATGCTCTTCATTACCTGCAGCAAGGAAGAGGGCAGGACGCTAGCCTGGCAGCCCAGAACGAACCTCAGACCCTTGCCACGGAGCCTCTGAACCTCCTGACCACGGCGAGTGTAGTCAAGACAACAGGGTGAGAGGTGAGGGGATCAGAGAGGACAGGGATGCAGATAAAACTGGGTGAGAAAGAAAAAATAAGACGGTTTGCAGGAAAGGGTCATGGAGGATCTGGGGAGGGGATGCGAGGCGTGAGAAATGCCAGGCTCACCTCCTGATTGCTCATCTCCCCGTAGGGCTTGTCCCCAAAGCTGAGCACCTCCCACATCACGATGCCAAAGCTCCACACGTCGCTGGCCGTGGTGAAGATCCGGTGGGCGATGGCTTCGGGGGCTGTCCAACGGATGGGGATCTTCCCTCCCTAACGGGGCACGTGGGGCAGAAAGCTGATGAGTCCCGGCACAGAAAGGCACGGGAGGCTCTTGCGTCCACACGAGCAAGCACCTTGTGCCCTGTACATGCTGCCTGTGTGCACAGAAGGTCATTACGGGTGTGGATGTGATAAGCACAGGGCTCTCACCTGGGTTTCATAGGTGCCGTCAAAGTTGTCCAGGAGGCGGGTCAGGCCAAAGTCAGACACCTTGCAGCACAGGTTGTGACTCACCAAGATGTTCCTGGCTGCCAGGTCCCGTGGACGTAATTGTGGTCACTGAGGTAGTTCATGCCGGATGCGATGCCCTGCAGCATGGCCACCAGCTGCCCAGGGACCAGCTGGTCCTCCCGCTCCTGTGGGAGGAGTGGGCAGGTCTGGGGATGGGCTGGGTCTCCTCTTCCCGGACCCAGAGCTCATGCCCGGGGCTCTGTGGCTACCCCGCCAGCTGGTCCTCTTCTCTCCTCACCCGCAGGAAGGCGTCCAGGGCTCCATACTCCATAAACTCCGTGATGATCATGATGTTCCAGCTGCGCCTTCAGGCGGTGGAAGGAGGGCCGCGGGCTCGGTCATAGGCCCAGCAGTTCTTCATGAGTTCGTAGAGGGGCAGGGCAGTCCACGGGCGGGGGCAGCCGGTACCCATCCTCAATGCTCTTCATTACCTGCAGCAAGGAAGAGGGCAGGACGCTAGCCTGGCAGCCCAGAACGAACCTCAGACCCTTGCCACGGAGCCTCTGAACCTCCTGACCACGGCGAGTGTAGTCAAGACAACAGGGTGAGAGGTGAGGGGATCAGAGAGGACAGGGATGCAGATAAAACTGGGTGAGAAAGAAAAAATAAGACGGTTTGCAGGAAAGGGTCATGGAGGATCTGGGGAGGGGATGCGAGGCGTGAGAAATGCCAGGCTCACCTCCTGATTGCTCATCTCCCCGTAGGGCTTGTCCCCAAAGCTGAGCACCTCCCACATCACGATGCCAAAGCTCCACACGTCGCTGGCCGTGGTGAAGATCCGGTGGGCGATGGCTTCGGGGGCTGTCCAACGGATGGGGATCTTCCCTCCCTAACGGGGCACGTGGGGCAGAAAGCTGATGAGTCCCGGCACAGAAAGGCACGGGAGGCTCTTGCGTCCACACGAGCAAGCACCTTGTGCCCTGTACATGCTGCCTGTGTGCACAGAAGGTCATTACGGGTGTGGATGTGATAAGCACAGGGCTCTCACCTGGGTTTCATAGGTGCCGTCAAAGTTGTCCAGGAGGCGGGTCAGGCCAAAGTCAGACACCTTGCAGCACAGGTTGTGACTCACCAAGATGTTCCTGGCTGCCAGGTCCCGGTGGACGTAATTGTGGTCACTGAGGTAGTTCATGCCGGATGCGATGCCCTGCAGCATGGCCACCAGCTGCCCAGGGACCAGCTGGTCCTCCCGCTCCTGTGGGAGGAGTGGGCAGGTCTGGGGATGGGCTGGGTCTCCTCTTCCCGGACCCAGAGCTCATGCCCGGGGCTCTGTGGCTACCCCCCCGCCAGCTGGTCCTCTTCTCTCCTCACCCGCAGGAAGGCGTCCAGGGCTCCATACTCCATAAACTCCGTGATGATCATGATGGGCTTTCCTGAGACACACAGCTCACATCACCACGGCAGCCTCCATCCCGACCCCACCCAGAACCAGACTTCCTGCCTCCGAATCCACATCCTCCCTCCACTTCCGGTGGTCTCGCCCTTCCTCGATCCACCCCTGCCCGTCCCTGCACGCTCTTGGACACCACCCCTCCTACTCTTGGTGACCACGCCTTCCAGATGCAGAATGTGCGGGTGGCTGAACTGGCCCATGATAGTTGCCTCTCGAAGGAAGTTCCACCATTGGCCATCCGGAGATGTGTCTTTCAGGGTCTTAATGGCCACGATCTTGGAATCCTGGCCGGGGAGTCTCAGGGTCCCCCGATACACTTCCCCAAACTCTCCTGGGTGGAAAGAAAACAGAGTTGTGGCCAGATGCACCGTCAGGCTCCCCAGGGGGACAGATAGCGACATCCCTAGTCCTCCAGTTCCTTTTCCTTCTCTGGCCCAGAGTATCAGAAACATGGTGTGCTCTCCCTGCCGAAACGGGGCTGGCCAGTACTCCCCGGGGCCAGGGGCTGGGAGCCTGGAGCAGAGCGTGGCTCTGAACTCCTGAGCGCTCTGTCCCCACAGAGCACAGCTGCGGGGCTCGGGAGACACCGGGTGAGCAGGGACTGTGCTCACACGGCCGTGGGGCCAGGCTGTGTTCACAAAGGGCAGGCTGGTCAGGGCCAGGATGCAAGTGACCCGGGAGGCTGACCACTGCTGCCTCTCTTCTGCAATCTCCTCCGGTCACGACTTGGCTGGCTTGGCTGCACAATCAGCAAAGACACTGCCGAGCTTTGTTCGCTGGTCAGATCCATTTTCCCTGGTGACCCAGGGGATCGGGGCAGCCCGAGGACACTGGGCCCTGGTCGGATGGAAAGTGGGAGGCCCTGAGTCCCTCCCACACTTGGGAACCATCTGGGAAGAGCCTGAGCCTGGGCACGGCGACCCTTCTCTTGACAAAGATGACCTGTTCAAGGCTCTTTATCAGAAATCCCCTGACCACAGGAGCAGACGGCGCGGGAGGAGGACGCTGCTCCAGGACACCCGATGAGTGGGCCGCCAGTAGCGTGAACACATGGTTTCAGGACGCAGAGGGGAGGAGGCTCACCTGGGAGCTCCCGGGCCAGAGGCGAGGCCAGCTGGGCTCCACAGGGAGGGCCGGAAGGAAGGGCCTGCTGGCAGCTTCCTGGGGGGCCACAGGGCTCACCTTCACCTACGACGGTGTCCACGACCAGCCAGGCCGGATCGAGCTCCTGGGTGAAGTCCAAAGCTCCCTGGGCAGGGTCCTCGTAGGCCTGGAGGTCCACGTAAGGCTTCAGCCACAGCTTGTCCTCTGCAGGGAGAGCACAGCGGGCTCAGCCCAGCTCCAGGGCTCAGGAGCCCTGTGAGGAGGGCCAGGGTGGGGCCAGCAGACCCCAGAGTCCTTGCTCTTCTGTCCCCTGAGACTGAAAGGCAGTCTCTCTCCTTAGCAAGGAAGCCTCTGTAGCCCAGTGACTCCTCCTGTGTCCAAATGCAAAGCCTGTGTGTCCTCACCGCCCAGGGCCCAGGGCCGCAGGCAGGGACCCAGACCTGCAAGCACGTTCATGGCCTTGAGTGACCCGATCCGCCCGCCGCTCACTGGCCCTGCGTCCTTGCCTCCCTCCTCCCCGCTGCTCTCCACTCTCCTCGGGTCACTCACAGCTCATTCACATTCCCAGATGAGCCTCGCTCCCGCCCTGTGACTTGGATGGACCCCAGGCTCCTGTCTTTCGTGGGCACCTAATGAGGTGACCGGCTGGAAGCCCACATGCCTGGGAGGCCTTCTGGGAGCCTGAGGGCGCGTCTCCTCCAGCCCGGCCGCAGCCCACGGACCCGGCCAGGCAGGAGGAGGAAAGCGGCCCTGAGCCCGATCGGGCACCAACAGCTTCCAGGTAATTGCACAGAGCCTCTGGGGGGCTATTAGTACGGAGTTAATTAACCAAAGTTAATTAAGTAGCAAAACACCAGAGCCCCGGAGACAAGACAGCCTACTCGTGCCCCCAGAGCGGTGCTAGCAAACTTGGGTGCCTGGGTCCCGTCCTAGGGGCGCCTCCCGACACACAGGCACACCCACGTGAGCACACAGCTGCTCACCTCTGTCCCCGTCCGCGACGCGATCTCGATGCCTCTGCTGCCGCTGGTGCCGTTGCTGCTGGGCTCGCCTGTGGGGGTGGGGACCCGCTTCTTCAGGGTCCTGGGATCACCCAGGGGCCCAAATGCACTTCTGCTAAGCTCTTCCCAGAGAAAACAGGGAGTGGGGGTGCAGGGTGGTGGGGGGCACAGGCACTTTGGGACGTGGGGTGGGAGGGCTGTTGGACTGCATTCAGGAGCTTCTGATGGGGCACGGGGACCTAGGAGGGTGGCGGGGAGGGGCGGGAACACACCTGGAACGGAAGACCAGCATCCCGAGGAGCAGAGCCACGCTCAGCAGCAGGCCAAAGATGATGGCCACGATCTCGCCTCCACTCAGGACCCTGGACACTGCAGGCACATGGGGTGAGGGGGCGCCCTGGGATGACGGAGGCTAGAAGGGTGCATGGTGGGGGGCATGCGTCTCCCCACCAGGGAGACAGGTGCGAGGGTGGGTGAGAGGGTCCGTGGGAAGGGCCCCATGCAGAAACCACCAACTTGACCCGCACCTGAGGGGTCAGGAGACTGGACAGGATGCCGGCGGGCGGCACTCAGCAACAGCAAGTAGGCACAAGGAGGGGGCGTGGTGTGAGTCTGTGTGGGTCTGTCCACCCAAGAAGCTTCTGTGTGTGTGCACACGTGCGTGTGTAGAGGAAGGAGGGTCACTGACTGGCTCAGGGTCTGAGAAGCCTCAGGGGGACAACAGGTGTGCGTGTGTTTGGGACAGAACACAGAGGAACCCACTGACCTGGTGGGCTGGTCCGAAACTCATGGTCGGCGGAGAAGGGGCCAGGGCCCCGCGGGGTCACCATCCGGACTCGGACGATGTACGTGGTGTCGGGCTGCAGTTCCGTCAGCAGGACCCTGGGCTCCACAACCGTCTGGTACCGCTCTTCATCCTGGGAATGGGGGGCTCACATGATCACATCTGGAGGAGGAGACGGGCAGTCCCGGGAGCACGCAGGACGGGGCACTGGGCATGGTCAGGCAGGGCTCTGTGCAGGGGTCTGTCCTGAAAAAACCACACAGATCCCTGGGGGCCTCCGGCCCACGCGGCAGGCTTGGGAGGCTGGGTGTGCCCAGGCAGGGGCCCTGGAGACGCTCGGCTGCCTCCTCACCTGGTTCAGCACGTGAAGCTCGTAGCTGAGGTTGCCCCCCGGGCTGCGAGGCCGGGACCCTGCCCAGGTCAGCTCCAGCTGCCGCGGTGCCTTCTTCACCAGCCTCAGGGACAAGCCCGACAGGGATGCTGCGAGGCCAGAGGGAGGAACTCACTTACGGAGCACCTGCTGGCTTTCTGCCCATCCACTGGCCCCCGTGGTCCTGCGGTCTCCTCCGGCCGCGCTGGCCCCCAGGCCCCTCACCTGCTGACTCCATGTTGACGCTCAGCGAGGCGCTGGAGGACTTGGAGGCGCCCAGCCCCGACACTCCATTCTGGGCTTCCACGTTGAAGGTGTAGTTGGCGTGGGCTTCGAGGCCTTCCACACGCACCGTGGACGCGGTGAGCCCGCTGGGCCCGGCGGAGAAGCGCACGCCTTCCCCGCAGGGCTGGCAGGGACCCCCGTCCGGTGCTGCTCCCCGACACTGAGAACACGCGACATTGTACCTGACGTCGTCGCGTCCCCCCAGGTCTGCCGGGGGTTCCCAGTACAGGGAGAGCTGAGTCCCGGAAATGGAGAAGCTCAGGTTTTGGGGGACGGAGGGGGGACCTGAGGGAGAAGACAGGCCATCGATAGGGGCCAGCATTGCTGCCTTCCAAGCACGGCTGGCCCCCCGCCTCCACCCAACACCCCGATTCTTGAAGTCCTCTGAAGGAAGGCCCTGCCAGGGGGTTCGATTCCTAGTGAGAAAAAGGTAGCTCAACCACATCTCTGGGCTCTTCCGGGAGAGCAGGGGTGTGGATGGAGGGCATTAAGTGGCTGGCACCCTAGACGGTCTCCAGTATCTTACAGACTCTGGAAAGGTCTGACCCCAACACAAGCCGAGCCATGGTCCTGCACCTCCTCACAGCCAGCCTGGCCCCAGCCCCGGACTCACGTGTGCACGCGGCGTGGGAGTCCTCGCCGGGCGCGCGGTAATGCCCACTCTCGCAGGCACACGCTGTGGCCCCTTCGGTGTCGGCTGTGCTGTGCGG
Organism: Tragulus kanchil; assembly: GCA_022376925.1. Lineage (NCBI taxonomy): Eukaryota > Metazoa > Chordata > Mammalia > Artiodactyla > Tragulidae > Tragulus > Tragulus kanchil. Next base: position 14,967,692 of record JAIOJX010000030.1, on the reverse strand, counting down.
GGGGCACTCGAGGCACTGGGGTGCGTCCACGTCAGCCCGGTAGGAGCCTCTCGGGCAGGCTGGAGAGAGGGAACGCCACTGAGCCAAGGCTGTCCAGGCTTCCACAGGCAGAACCACAGCCTTTCCCCAACCCCTGGTGTTGACACACCCCTGCACGAGCCTCCCGAGGGCCTTCGGAACACTCGGTGTAAGTCACTGGGACGGAGCATCGGCTTCCTCCCGGCCCTTGGCTCCCGGGAGTCCCGCCGACAAGCGGCCCCTGCAGGTCCTCCCCACCTCCCCAAGTCTGCTCACCGAGGCAGGCCTCGACGCCGCCGCCGCCCTCCTCGAAGCCAGGCTCACAGTGGCACCGCCCCACTGGTACCAACCACTCGCCGTCGGGGCTGCAGTGCATGCGGGGCGCACCCGAGGGGCCAGAGATGATGTGGGCGTGGGGCAGGCAGGTCCCTGCCACCTCGACCAAGCTGCTAGGTCCAGGGAGGGTGTCGGGGAATCGGGCCAAGCCATGCACCGTCTCGGGGCAGCGCTGGTAGAAGACCCTGACGGAGACCAGGGCCACACAGGCACCAGGGTTGTGGAAGGCGAGGTAGAAGCCCCGGCGGGTCAAGCGGCCCAGGGTGCAGTGCTCCACGTTCAGCTTCACGGCTCGGGAGGCCAGGTCTCGGACGGTGAAGCTCTGGTCGGCGGCCACCGTGGTTACCTGGGAAGAAGGTGTGCGGACGAGGGAATGAGGCAAAAGCATGTCTCATTCCCACATCACAGAAGCGACTGCTTGCTTAATACAATTTATACAGCCATAAATGGAGGGCTGATTACACAGGAGTTCCTGAGCCAAGCATTTTTATGTGCATTAATCCTACAAGGTGGAATGGATCACCTCCGCCACGGGACCAATGAAGAAGCTAAGGCTAAGAGAAGCTGAAGACCTTGGAGAACATCACACAGCTACCCAGGGTGGGGCTGTGACTGGAACCCAGGCCTCAGGACGCTACAGCCCAGATAGTTTCCACCATTCAAGGTGTTCTGAACCTCAGGGCCCAGGAGGTGATCAGTTATAAAGTGTGTCATCGTTCATTTATTACTAATAACCAACTTTACAACAGCTGCTCTTGGGAAAAAAATGAGAGTACCTTCGATAATAACATGCTCCCTTCTCTTTCGCATTCCACTATATCTTTTGGCAGGAAAGAAGGGGAACGGATTAGAGTAGCCTGCAGAGAACTGTCTTCCTACCCCACTCCAGGTATACTCAGGGGTGTGTGTCCCACACAGATGTGGTGAGCAATGACTGAAACGTTCAAATACCTCTCTTCTGCCCCCACCATGCCACACTCTTTTTTTTTTTTTTTTTTTTAATGTATTTATTTGATTGTACTGGGTCTTAGTTATGGTATGTGGGATCTAGTTCCCTGACCAGGGATTGAACCCAGGTCCCAAGCACTGGGAGCAGAGTCTTAGCCACTGGACCACCAGGGAAATCCCTCACACTCTTAATCTCAGTGGAGGTGTTCAAAGGCCTCTAAAACCAACGAGGCCGGCTCTCATGTTATTGTATGATAAAGTTGTACTATCACTATTTTAAGACAAGGGAAAGCTCAGAGAGGTTAAGTGACACACCCCGTGTTGGGAACAGCTGAAAACGTGTTCAAACCCAGCCCTTCTGATTACAAGGCTCACATTTTTTTTGTTATCCTACACTCTCTCCCTGTTTCCACCCCCTTTTCTTTGTCTGAGCAGAGAGGGGTCACGCAAGGGAGTGGATCAGAGCTGAAGTGACCTCGAGGGGCAGAAGCACCTTCTGGAACAGCGGCCGCCGGAGCTGAATGCCCACATCCTGGTCACTCTCCATGTACAGGAGGTTGAAGGTCTCCTTGCAGCCCAGGGGCCCCGCGTTCCCGGGGAAGCTCTTGCAGTCCCGCACGGTGAACTGCAGCTCCACGTGGACGCGTGAGGCCTCTTCTCCCCGGTAGATCCAGTTGGTGCGCAGCCAGTGGTCCGTGTCTCTCTCCTCGTGCACGGGGCAGTCCTGGTACATGTACAGGGGCGTCCCGTTCAGTATCTGCTGCACCTCACTCCACTGCAAGAGGAAAGTCAGGGTCAGCCTCCGAGCTGTCACCCCCTGCTCCCCAGACACCCACTCCCGAGAGTGGAGGTGAGGAAGCCAGGGTCAGAGCTCCGCAGGTGCACACGACCTGTCCTGCTCTCTCCTACCCACAACCCCCATTCCCAGGGGAGTAGGTTAAATGTCTAGGGTTGGGAACTTATTTGGATATAGCATAAGACAGACAATGGGCTTCTCAGGTGGCGCTAGTGGTAAAGAATTCGCCTGCCCATGCAGGAGATGTAAGAGACACAGGTTCAGTCTTGGGTCAGGAAGATCCCCTGGAGGAGGCATGGCAACCCACTCCAGGATTCTTGCCTGGAGAATCCCATGGACAGAGGAGCCTGGAGGGCTATGGTCCATAGGGTCACAAAGAGACAGACACAACTGAAGCGACTTCGCATGGACGCAAGACACCACCTCCTTAACAATCCTGGCCAGCCAGCCCTGAACCCTTCAGTGAGTCCACTCCGACGGCAAGAGTATGAGTACCATTTTCACCTGTTTCATCAGCAAAGCTGTCAGGTACCCCAAAGGCAGATCTTGGTAGCAAAAGCTCATTCACAGAATCTTTCTGCCTATGTGCTCAGAGGAGGGGAGAACATGTATGATATCAAGGCCTCTGACTTTTGGAGGGCAGGAACAAATCTATAACCTCTTCTGTATGAGGGACTCTCACCCTCTCCAGCGTTCCTTCCAGTGATGGGCACTATCAAAACCAACAGTGGAGAGAGCTGGTGGGACTCCTGGACATCATCCAGTTCACCCTCAGCTCCTTTTACATTAGAAGAAATTTCAACCTTAGTAATAATAATGGCCAGCACTAACATAGTGCTAACATGGGCCAGTCACTCTTCTAAGCATTTTGGGTGAAGAAACTGAGTCACAGTTAGGTTAAAGGACTTACTTGCCCAAGGCACTGGCTACTAAGCGAAGGAGCAGGGAAGTGCACCCAGGGACTCTATGCTCCTGGGTTTACGCTCTTAATCATTATATTTCTATGTGCTTATTACAAAAAGCCAAAGAATAAAAACCTACATATAATAAAAAGTGAAATTCCTCCCACCCACCCACCCATTCTTAACAATGTGGAATAAAGCTTCCCGGATCACTTTCAGTGTTTCTAGAGAAATACTTAAATGTTTTCTCATATGCATGTTTTTAACATAATTTTTTAAAAATATATGTTTTATTTTACAACCTACTTTTTAAAAAATATTTATTTACTTACTTGGCTGTACTGGGTCTTGGCTATGGCACGTGGGATCTAGTTCCTTTAACGGGGACTGAGCCTCGGCCCTCTGCATTGGGGACTAAGGGTCTTAGACACTGGCCCATCAGGGAAGCCCCCTACTTTTCGGTTTTCACAAAGTCTTTGAAAGATGTCTGCAAGAATATATAGATCTAGCTAATTCTTCTTAGCAATTCATAAAATAGTATCTCATTATATGCACGTACCATAATGTATATAATTATTCACCTATTGTTGGACATTTAGGTAACTTCTAGGTTTTTAAATTTTTAAGCAAACATGTTTAGATTTTTATGATTTCCGTAGAACAGCTGTATCAAAGGGCACACATATTATACATTTTACAAGAAGATATTGGCAAATTGTCTTTCACAAGGCTTTATAAATTTACACCTCCACTGGGCAGGAGGGTGCATTTTCTCAAAACCTCATCAACACTGGATATTAATGAGCTTTTTACTTTTGGCCAGTCTTATGGACAAAACAGCTTCTGGCCTCTTTAATTTACCTCTGCTTGGGGAGGAGGCTGTGTATTTCTCTCTTGTTCACTGTCTATGTGTGTGTTTATGCAGTTATGTATTTATAACTTTGCCCAATACTCTACAGTCATCTTTAGAGTACACATTTGGATAAGCCTTTTTTTTTTTTTTTTACATTATAGACATTAATCATTTGCTCGAAATGTGTGTTTCCTATATTTTCTCATGTACACCATTTAATTCTGCTAATAATATCTTAAACTTTTTACAGAATAACATTTTTTCTTCTTTCCCTTTTTTGTGTTGTATAAATATTTTGCTTGGGAAGCGCTCCCATCCTAAACTTATAAAAAAAATCTTCTATATTCCTCATAACATTCTTGTAGGTTTGGTTCTAAGGTTTAGATGTTAATCTTCCTACAATGAATATTTGTGTGTGCATAGTAGGCTTCCCAGGTGGCGCTAGTGGTAAAGACCCTGCCTACCAACGCAGAAGATGCAGGAGACAAGGGTTCAATCCCTCGGTTGGGAAGATCCCCTGGAGAAGGGAATGGCTACCCACTCTAGTATTCTTGCCTGGAGAATCCCATAGACAGAGAAGCCCGGTGGCCTACGGTCCACAGGTCAGACAGTCAGACCCAACTGAGTGATTGAACAGCATAGTGTGAAGATGTAACTTTACTTTCTTCCCAAACTATGGACCCCACATGGTCAAGTTATCAACGAGGCTATCCTTTCCACAATAATCTGCAATTCCAATGTTATCACATACTAAAATCTCAAGTAGGCAGGTTTGTTTGGGGACTTTCATTCTGTTTCATTGACCTGAATATTCTTGTGCAATGCCGAGTGTTTTAATTATTACCAATGTATGGCATGTTCTGATATCTGGTAGGACAGGTTTCCTAGTTTGTTATTCTTCTTTTTGAAAGAATTCTCAGCCGTTCTTAAGTATATTCTCTGCCAGATGAATTTTTCAGAAGCACTCAAATTCTATAACATATTCCAGTGATATTTTGGCTACAACCCCCTTATTGTATAAAGAAGACACTGAGGCCCATAGACAGCTCACTTTCCCAAGGGGTTTCATCACTATTCACAGTGTTGGAAAAGGCAAGGAAAAGCGCCATGAGCTAAAGCTCAGGGTGGTGTGGGGCAACAGAGTACATGTCGCTGTGAGGCAGGTATTTTTTATTATGGCAGGGGGGTCAGAGAGAAGACAAAGGGTGTCCTGGCTACAAGGATGGAAGGCAGAGGGCCTGCTCTTAGGGAGCCGGGATGGGGAAGCCAGCGTGGAAGGCGTGGGTGGAGGTCAGGTGGAACGGTGGTGGGCGGTGAACGCCGCGCATTAGCCAGGCTGCCAGGGCTGCAGCTGGAGCCAGGAGCGGCAGATGCTCCCAGCTGTGACTCGCTTCCCCAGGTTCCAGCAGCGACAGATGGGGGAGAAGCAGCTGGCTGGGATCCGCAGCAAGGATCCTTTCACTTAGCACTCTGGTTGCTGGCTGCTACACGGGTCTGCTCTGGGGCGGCTGAACGGGAATGTGTGTTTTGAAAAGATGGGGAGGGATGGAGGGGGACGCGGCCGGCAGTGGAAATGGGCCTGCTGTCGTCTTCTTGCCTTCCTAGTACAAAGCTGTTTAGCCTGAGCTGCCAAAGGGGCTTCGTTTCCTGCAGCCCAAAGCCCCGGGGCCCGTGGATGAAGGGTTCAATCCTCGGTTGGGAAGATCCCTGGAGAAGGGAATGGCTACCCACTCTAGTATTCTTGCCTGGAGAATCCCATAGACAGAGAAGCCCGGTCGCCTACGGTCCACAGGTCAGACAGTCAGACCCAACTGAGCGATTGAACAGCATAGTGTGAAGATGTAACTCTACTCTCTTCCCAAACTATGGACCCACATGGTCAAGTTATCAACGAGGCTATCCTTTCCACAATAATCTGCAATTCCAATGTTATCACATACTAAAATCTCAAGTAGGCAGGTTTGTTTGGGGACTTTCATTCTGTTTCATTGACCTGAATATTCTTGTGCAATGCCGAGTGTTTTAATTATTACCAATGTATGGCATGTTCTGATATCTGGTAGGACAGGTTTCCTAGTTTGTTATTCTTCTTTTTGAAAGAATTCTCAGCCGTTCTTAAGTATATTCTCTGCCAGATGAATTTTTCAGAAGCACTCAAATTCTATAACATATTCCAGTGATATTTTGGCTACAACCCCCTTATTGTATAAAGAAGACACTGAGGCCCATAGACAGCTCACTTTCCCAAGGGGTTTCATCACTATTCACAGTGTTGGAAAAGGCAAGGAAAAGCGCCATGAGCTAAAGCTCAGGGTGGTGTGGGGCAACAGAGTACATGTCGCTGTGAGGCAGGTATTTTTTATTATGGCAGGGGGGTCAGAGAGAAGACAAAGGGTGTCCTGGCTACAAGGATGGAAGGCAGAGGGCCTGCTCTTAGGGAGCCGGGATGGGGAAGCCAGCGTGGAAGGCGTGGGTGGAGGTCAGGTGGAACGGTGGTGGGCGGTGAACGCCGCTCATTAGCCAGGCTGCCAGGGCTGCAGCTGGAGCCAGGAGCGGCAGATGCTCCCAGCTGTGACTCGCTTCCCCAGGTTCCAGCAGCGACAGATGGGGGAGAAGCAGCTGGCTGGGATCCGCAGCAAGGATCCTTTCACTTAGCACTCTGGTTGCTGGCTGCTACACGGGTCTGCTCTGGGGCGGCTGAACGGGAATGTGTGTTTTGAAAAGATGGGGAGGGATGGAGGGGGACGCGGCCGGCAGTGGAAATGGGCCTGCTGTCGTCTTCTTGCCTTCCTAGTACAAAGCTGTTTAGCCTGAGCTGCCAAAGGGGCTTCGTTTCCACTGCAGCCCAATGAAGGCAGAGTTACGTGGGTGGGGGGTGGCAGGAGCAGCCCGCGGATGGACCTGCAGCCCTCACGGTGGAGTAATTAGCTGGTTTGTGAGACAAGACACCTATGAGAGCTGGCCTAATGCAGCCCCTCCTGTGGGGGACATTATGGCTTAGCCTATTCATTCTAATTACAAGTCACTCCAAGGGAGAGCTCAGAGCCAAGTCCCTGGGACCCAGAGGAAAGAAAGTAAGTAACCCCAACCCCGGAAATAGAGGCTGGATTCTCCTGGAGTAGGAAAGAAAAGGGGACACCCAGAGAACAGGGTCCAGGACCGGAGGGAGGCAGCCCGAGGCCAGAGCCCTGGAGGCTGTGGCACTTGCCCAGGTGCCTGTGGGCCCAGGCCGGTTCCACCGAGACTGGCAGGATCCTCCCTGTGCTCACTGGGCCTATGGAATATCCAACAGGGAAGGGGCTTAGAATGTATGGTGTGCCTGGGCTAGGGAGGGTGGAGGAGGGGCCAAGGGCTCTCGAAAGGAGCAGCGCTGGGCGAGGTAAAGATCCTGTGAAAGGATGAAAACTCTGGCTCTCCTCTCCAGAGACGGGGAAGGAGAAAGTCCACATACAGAACTACCCAGTTCTGAATACTCTTTCAAGGGGTCCCCTGACCCCCTGAAACCTATCTGTTCGATTCCACTGAGATGGAGGGACCGCAGACTAAAGACTCTCTTCCCTGTTTGGATCTCAGCCCTCAACCTTCCTAGGGATGGTGCATTCTCGAGCCCTTCCCCACTGGGGCTGGGAGAGGAGGAGCCAGGCACTTAAGCTTTCCACATGGGGTGAGAGGCCAAGGCCGGTGAACGCGCTCATTAGCCAGGCTGCCAGGGCTGCAGCTGGAGCCAGGAGCGGCAGATGCTCCCAGCTGTGACTCGCTTCCCAGGTTCCAGCAGCGACAGATGGGGAGAAGCAGCTGGCTGGGATCCGCAGCAAGGATCCTTTCACTTAGCACTCTGGTTGCTGGCTGCTACACGGGTCTGCTCTGGGGCGGCTGAACGGGAATGTGTGTTTGAAAAGATGGGGAGGGATGGAGGGGGACGCGGCCGGCAGTGGAAATGGGCCTGCTGTCGTCTTCTTGCCTTCCTAGTACAAAGCTGTTTAGCCTGAGCTGCCAAAGGGGCTTCGTTTCCACTGCAGCCCAATGAAGGCAGAGTTACGTGGGTGGGGGGTGGCAGGAGCAGCCCGCGGATGGACCTGCAGCCCTCACGGTGGAGTAATTAGCTGGTTTGTGAGACAAGACACCTATGAGAGCTGGCCTAATGCAGCCCCTCCTGTGGGGGACATTATGGCTTAGCCTATTCATTCTAATTACAAGTCACTCCAAGGGAGAGCTCAGAGCCAAGTCCCTGGGACCCAGAGGGAAAGAAAGCAAGTAACCCCAACCCCGGAAATAGAGGCTGGATTCTCCTGGAGTAGGAAAGAAAAGGGGACACCCAGAGAACAGGGTCCAGGACCGGAGGGAGGCAGCCCGAGGCCAGAGCCCTGGAGGCTGTGGCACTTGCCCAGGTGCCTGTGGGCCCAGGCCGGTTCCACCGAGACTGGCAGGATCCTCCCTGTGCTCACTGGGCCTATGGAATATCCAACAGGGAAGGGGCTTAGAATGTATGGTGTGCCTGGGCTAGGGAGGGTGGAGGAGGGGCCAAGGGCTCTCGAAAGGAGCAGCGCTGGGCGAGGTAAAGATCCTGTGAAAGGATGAAAACTCTGGCTCTCCTCTCCAGAGACGGGGAAGGAGAAAGTCCACATACAGAACTACCCAGTTCTGAATACTCTTTCAAGGGGTCCCCTGACCCCCTGAAACCTATCTGTTCGATTCCACTGAGATGGAGGGACCGCAGACTAAAGACTCTCTTCCCTGTTTGGATCTCAGCCCTCAACCTTCCTAGGGATGGTGCATTCTCGAGCCCTTCCCCACTGGGGCTGGGAGAGGAGGAGCCAGGCACTGAAGCTTTCCACATGGGGTGAAGCCTGACCCCCCCACCCCAGGTCCCATTCAAGAGGCTCTGACTCATTCCCCTTCCCTACCCGCCCCCCCCCCCCCGACACTTCCAGTTTTTCCAGCTCTTTTCTCCGCTCCTCCACCCACCTCACCACCCATTTCCCACTGGCCTTCAGCCTTGACCCACCCCAGGTGCCCCCTGACACTTACCCCATCCTCTGCGGGATCCAGCAGCCAGCCCAGCTCCTCCTGCGCCTTGCTAGTATCCATCAGGGTGACTGAGGGCGGAGAGAGAGGGGCCTGTCATCTCCGGGGGAGGCCCCACAAATGCAACCCACAGTCTTCTTCCTGGGCCCCCAGGCCCAAGGCTTCAGGAACATCCCGTCCGCTAACAGCTGGGAGTTCCTGAGGTTCAGGGGAGGACAACCGCCCAGAAAAGAAGTGGAGAAGAGCTCCTGGGCTTACTCTGCAAAGAAGGCAGAGTGGGGCAAGGGTTGGAGGGCTGGACCTTTGGCCAAAGGCACTGCAGGCAGAGCAGCCCCAGAGAGGCCGTGGAGCCACTCATTCCTCGGGGCTGGTGCAGCCCAGGGACCCATCAGATGTAGAAACGGAGGGGCGGATGGCCGAGGGAGGAGCTCGGCCACTGGCGGTGGTGCGAGGGTAGGATGTGGTTAGGGGACTCTGGAGGGGGCTCCTGGGTGAGGAGGCTTCCTCCCTCCGGCAAAGGGCCTGCCCTGCCCTGCGCATCACGGAGGATGTGGAATAGGGGTCCAGGCAAAACATTTGAGAGTCCGGGAGGTGGGGATAGGAGGGTCACAGAGCACACAAGCGTCCACATGATCAGGCTTGGCCCCTGCATCCAGGAGCCCCTGCGCCCAAGTCCTAACCCGTCCCCCAGGGGCAGGTCCCTCTGTCTCCCGGCCTAGGTTGGCATAAGGGGGCTTCCACCTCCGACTTAACGGGGTTCAGATCTCTGGGTTGGGCGCCTGAGGCTGGGACAGCCTGGGAATGAGGAGTCCCCGAGACTGCGGCGGCGGGAGGGCTGGCGCTGATTCCAGCAGAAACTCACTCCCCGCCCCCAGGAGCGAACCGCTGGCCAGCAGGGAAAAGGGTGACCGCCCCGGGAAAGCAGCTGCTCGAGGTTAAAGACCAAAGACTGGCCTCGCCAGTCGATCGCCGGGCGGCCAGGCCAAACAAGAGCGCCGGAGAGGGGCGCGGGGAGAGGGCCTCTCAGGAATGCCGGCGCCCCGGGGAGGGGGTGGGGCGGGCGGGCGGGGGTCGGTACCTTCCAGGGCGCGCGCCCCCGGGGGCAGCGGGGCGCAGAGCAGCAGCAGCAGCCCGAGCCCCAGGGGCCAGCGCCGCTCCATGGCGCGGGGCCGGGACCTGGGACCGCGGCCCGGACGGCGGGGCCAGGTCGCGAGAACTGGGCTAGCCGGGCGGGCCGGGCGGGGCGGGGCGGGGGCGGGGCCAGCGCCCGGGGCGGAGTCCGGGCCTCACCTGGATCACCTTCTTAAAGGGACAGTAGGGCAGGAAGGAAACTTGTAAAACAGGCCATAAACTTCAAAAACCGGAGGCGCCTTGACCGGAATGAGACTGCGGGCGCCGCCTAGTGGGTAGGATTAGGGATCGACTAACTCAGTGCTGTTTCTAACCCTAAACCCAGCTCTGTCTCCAGCCAGCCTCTGGCCTAATTTCTATCTTGAACTTGAATTACACCCTTGTATTTCTCCCTCTCCCTTTCTTCAGGGTCCAGCGCTATAATAGACACGGGGCAAGGCAGGGTAAGAGGCAGTCCTTGATGTTCCCGTCGGGGAGGCTTAGGTGCCATAATGCAAGGCGAGGTTGGTTGGGAGCAAGTCCGGGCGGGGGCTCCGTAGGTGAGTCTTCAGGGAGGAGGCTGTGCGAGCCGGTGTTCGGTGGCAGAGATTGGGCAAGGCTAGGCGCCCAAGTCCTAACCCGTCCCCCAGGGGCAGGTCCCTCTGTCTCCCGGCCTAGGTTGGCATAAGGGGGCTTCCACCTCCGACTTAACGGGGTTCAGATCTCTGGGTTGGGCGCCTGAGGCTGGGACAGCCTGGGAATGAGGAGTCCCCGAGACTGCGGCGGCGGGAGGGCTGGCGCTGATTCCAGCAGAAACTCACTCCCCGCCCCCAGGAGCGAACCGCTGGCCAGCAGGGAAAAGGGTGACCGCCCCGGGAAAGCAGCTGCTCGAGGTTAAAGACCAAAGACTGGCCTCGCCAGTCGATCGCCGGGCGGCCAGGCCAAACAAGAGCGCCGGAGAGGGGCGCGGGGAGAGGGCCTCTCAGGAATGCCGGCGCCCCGGGGAGGGGGTGGGGCGGGCGGGCGGGGTCGGTACCTTCCAGGGCGCGCGCCCCGGGGCAGCGGGGCGCAGAGCAGCAGCAGCAGCCCGAGCCCCAGGGGCCAGCGCCGCTCCATGGCGCGGGGCCGGGACCTGGGACCGCGGCCCGGACGGCGGGGCCAGGTCGCGAGAACTGGGCTAGCCGGGCGGGCCGGGCGGGGCGGGGCGGGGGCGGGGCCAGCGCCCGGGGCGGAGTCCGGGCCTCACCTGGATCACCTTCTTAAAGGGACAGTAGGGCAGGAAGGAAACTTGTAAAACAGGCCATAAACTTCAAAAACCGGAGGCGCCTTGACCGGAATGAGACTGCGGGCGCCGCCTAGTGGGTAGGATTAGGGATCGACTAACTCAGTGCTGTTTCTAACCCTAAACCCAGCTCTGTCTCCAGCCAGCCTCTGGCCTAATTTCTATCTTGAACTTGAATTACACCCTTGTATTTCTCCCTCTCCCTTTCTTCAGGGTCCAGCGCTATAATAGACACGGGGCAAGGCAGGGTAAGAGGCAGTCCTTGATGTTCCCGTCGGGGAGGCTTAGGTGCCATAATGCAAGGCGAGGTTGGTTGGGAGCAAGTCCGGGCGGGGGCTCCGTAGGTGAGTCTTCAGGGAGGAGGCTGTGCGAGCCGGTGTTCGGTGGCAGAGATTGGGCAAGGCGTGAGCGAGGGCCCGAGGGCAGGGAGCCTCAGGGTGCCTCTGGGAGTGGTGAAGGGACCAGTTTGACTGCTGGTCTCAGGATTGTCATCTTGGGAACCAGGCAGAAAGGCAGGTATGGGCCAGGGCAAGGAAGGTCCTGGTAAGCATGTAAAAGAGTTTGAACGTTAACGTGCACTTTACAGAGCAATGTGAGGAACAGGTGAGGGCTTCTGAGCACAAGGGGTAGCGAATCTACTGTGAGGACCCACGGCCCTCCCTCTTGTTGGAGACTTGTTATTGTTTTAGCTGCTCAATCATGCCCAACGCTTTTGCGATCCCATGAACTGTAGCCCACCAGTCTCCTCTGTCCATGGGATTTTCCAGGCAAGAGTCCTGGAGCAGGTTGCCACTTCCTTCTCCAGGGGATCTTCCCCACCCGGGGATCGACCCTGGGTCTCCTGAGTCTCCTGCATTGGCAGGAGGATTCTTTACCACTGAGCCAACCTGGGAAGCTCCCGTCAGAGGCTGCCTCCCAGTATATTCAACACATGTTTCTTCAGCTTCTGCTTTGTGTGCAGTAGGCTCAGAGACTTTTAAAGAAGAGTCTTGGTGTGAACAAACTATTGTCTGAGGAGTGCGAGGGGCTGGGGTGTAAAACAAGAGGACAGAGGTTGAAGGGACAGGCAGCAGAGGACTCCCGCAGAGGCACGCGTTAGGGGTGGCCGTGACTTCGGAGGGAGCGATCACCCACTGAGGACTGGCGGCCAGTTCCAGGCCCCGGGCCTCGCCTTCCTACGCCCATCTCTGGCTCCGTCTCATTCGAGTGACTCATTCATAGTTTTTCTGTCATTTAAATGGTTGCAGGTTTTGGTCACCATGGGGGAAGGGAAGTGGTGCATTTTAGGTGCTTATTTTATTAAAAAAAATTAATCCTTCTCATGTTTCTTTTTTTTATATACAGAGAAGTACAGAAGGAAAATGGCTCATAATTTCCTGACCCAGACTAGCCTCATTGGCATAAAAAATACATGTAATCCAAGTACATGGGTTGGAAAATTCACATGGAACAGAAAAGAAACAAAAGGGAAAGCAGAATCCTCTCTCCTCCCATCCTCCAGTTCCTGTCCCCAGAGCTACCCACCATCCATTGTTGCTTGTGATTCACCCAGGATGTTTTCCCTATGGTTTTGAGGTTGCCATTCAGCTGCTAATCTGACTCTGCGACTCAGTGACTCCATGGACTGCAGCCCACTAGGCTCCTCTGTGCTCCACGATCTCCCGGAGTTTGCACAAACTCATGTCTTTCCCCTGTGGACACACCATCAGACGTGTCTCTTTCTAGCCTCCTTCCATCCCCATCGCCACCCCACCCGCTGCCCGGACACACGCATGCTTTTAGGACACACACACTTCCAGAATACTTGTCCACAGAGAGGCCATTGGAGGTGCAGGCTTTCTAAAGCCAAGGACCTCGGGAAGGAGGGGGAGGCTCCTGCGGGCTCGCTCGGGTCAGAGCTTTGTGATTTCAGCAGGGAGGAATGGGTGAAGGGTGCACAGCCAACAGAGGGGGGAAATGGAGCAAGCTTTGGACAATCATGCTAGGAAGTCAGCCAGACTGTGGTGAGGTAATGCATGGGCTCCGAGCTGTGGTTCATTAAAGTTACAAGACCCTTGGGACTCGAGGGGGTGGGGTGGGGGCTGCCCATGCAGGGAGAGGGGCGTCCAGAGGAACCTGACTTTTGTGGTCTATCGGACTGCTTCTCTGTCCCGGGTCTGGACGTGTCCTAGAGGGGAAGGAAAACCCACGCCTGGTTGCATTCAGGATGAACCCCAGTATGACCATCCCGCATTCCCTTTGTTGTGGGAGGAGGCACGCCTTCAGTGTTGGCCTCTGTCCTTAACTAACAGTGCAGCTTTGGGGAGTTATTTCCAGGCTCTGGACCTCAGTTTCCTTAGACCCAGATGATCTCGGAGGCCATTTCCAGGAAAGACGACGGGACAGAGAGTCAGAGGACGAAGGGCGGCTCTTTCATCCTCGTGCAGCTCTGTCTCCTCGGCTCTGAGATGCGATTCACCATGCCCACCTCACAGGGTGGGTGCGGTGACCCAGAGGGGAGAGAGTACTGTGTTGACGGCAAGGTTCTGAGTAAACATTACTGCACGAGGAGAATGACGGGGGCCGGGTCTTTCCCGACCTTCTCCTACAGGCCTCCCAGTTACTCCCGGAGTGGAGGAGTGCAGCAACTGTAATGACTAAGACGTCAATTTTTTTTTTTTTTTTCTTTTAAAAGCAACCTTACTGTGGGGTAATTTGCATAAGTCCATCACACTCATCTGGAGCATACAGTTCAATGGGTTCTGACAAATACGCACACCCTGGTAAGCACACTTTCGTTGCCTAAAAACACTCTTTGCAGTCAGTCCCACCTCGAGCACCAGGCGTTCTCTTTTGCCTGATTTGGAATTTCATGTCGTCTCCTGAGTCCAGCTTTTCCCCTCCAGTGTGACACCCCTCGGTCCATGTATGTTGAGGACATCAGCAGTTGGCTTCTTCTGTACGGATGCCCTAGGATATCAGTTAACAACACAACATGCAGACCAAACAGGGTTCCTCTGCTCTGTTCTCCCAGGAGCTACAAGCCTTTCAGCTGTCAGGGCTTCCCAGAGGGATTCCTGTCCCTTCCGTCAGGTGGAGGGAACCCGGGTTCGCCTGGCTCTGTTCTCATTCGGCAGTCTGGAGGGGAAGCCTGCATGTCCCTTGTGCCCTGGACTTGTGTGATCCCCCTTCTCTCCTATGGCCCCAAGACCCTTAACACTATCCCGTTGATGTTGTTCCTCGCATCCCAGCCCACCTGGCTCCTTGGGGACCCGGCATAAACTGAGATCCACCCAGCCTAGGTCAGGGCCTTGGACGTCCATGAGACTCCGGATAACACGCAGCTTAACCGGGAGGTTAACTCAGGAAGCTGCCAGTGACCCCTCTGAGAGCATCAGTGCAAACTGATTAATCACTTGAATTTGTATCAGGTCTCGAGCAAGGGCCTGCGTGGATGGGACCGAAACAGCTTTGTTGCGGCTGCGTGGGGCTGGCCTGCACTTGGAGGCAGCCAGAAACAGTAGGCCGTGCGGGCAGTAGGAAGGGAAGAAACAGCCCTCTCTGTGTGGCATTCGGGCAGATCCTGCGCATCTTTGATCACAAGGCTCGTTCGGCCCTTCCCTTCCCTCCTGCCTGGGCTCTTCCCCATCTGTTCTCTGATCCTGCTTTACCACCAGGCAACAGGGGCAGGGAATCATCATTACCATTTATTACAGCTCCTACGCATGCTGCCAGGGCATTTCACATCCATTATTTCATTTGCTTCTCACACCAACCCTTTGAGGAAGGTATTATTAGTCCCATTTTATAGATGCAGAAACCTGAGGTGCAGAGATTTAAGTTACTCCTTTAAAATCACCCAGTGGTTGAACTAAGATTTGAACCCATGTCTGCCTGACTCTTGGGCCGTGGCCTCTACTCAAGGTTTCCAGAAGCAAAGAAAGTAGGGGACACCTGAATTGTATAACTTCCCCACCCTCCACTCCACCCCTGAAAACACCATGGATTAGCTTCACATGATGGAATCATGTGCGATGTATTCTTTGGTGTTCAGGTTCTTTCACTTCCTCTGCTGTGGGTGAGATTTCTTCATTCAGTGGTGTGCTGGTTCATTCCTCTTGCTGTGTGGTATTCCATTGGTAGTAAAAACATCTTTTTAAAGACCTCTTGACTTGTGGTTAAAGTAGTACACTTGAATTGCTATACTGGGCAACTCCCAGTGTTTATCCGGCTCGTCTGGGTGTCTCCCGAGAAAGAAGCTTAATCTGCCCAGAAGCTACTTCCGTTTATAAAGGAGGAGTTTTGCTAGCCCCGTGGCTCCTTGATGGATTCAATACATGCAGAGGTGGTCTGGGAGCACTATCGCTGACTGGGTGACCCGCTCCGCCTACCCGCCCCGCACCCCCACGTCCCTCCCTTCTTCCTTGTCACATTGCCAAGAGGAAAGCACCTGATGTTGTTTAAGTAGCTGTAGCTCTTTGTGCCAGAAGTAGGCCTGTTCTGAGGTAAAGGCGGTTGGAAGTTTTCCCTGAGATGTCAGGAGCAAAGGGGTTTACTAGGAAGTTCTAACACTGTCACTTCACGGTCATGTGCTGCGCGGCTGTGCTCTGTCACTCAGTCTGACTCTGGTGACCCCACAGACTGTAGCCCGCTAGGCTCCTCTGTTCATGGGCTTCTCCAGGCAAGAGTGCTGGAGTGGGTGGCCATGCCCTGCTCCAGGGGATTGTCCTGACCCATGGACTGGACCCTTTCCTGCATGGCCGGCAGATTCCTCACCATCTGAGCCCCCAGGGAAGCCCCCACCTCATAGTAAATGAGAGTGTAAATATGACGCAGTGTACCAACAGATATTCCTGGCACCCCATATAACTTAAGGCACTCCCTTTCCCATTTTTACGTCCTCCTGTACAGGGTTCCTGGTGCCTCCGTGTAAAGCCTCTGCCTGCCAATGCAGGCGACATGGGTGCAAGCCCAAGTCAGGAAGGTTCCCTGGAGAAGGAAATGGCTGCCCACTCCAGCATTTTGGCCTGGGAAACTCCATGGATAGACAAGCCTGGAGGGCTACAGTCCATGGGGTCACAAAAGAGTTGAACAGAATGTAAGGACTAAAACAACAACAATAAGTGTCGGGTTCTTTGCAAGATCGATTTGGGAGACTCACAGGAAAAGACTATTGGAGGATGGGAGTCTGAGTAGTGTGAGTCCCTGAATTCAAAGGGATGTTTTGTTGAAGTTCAGATCTCAAGAAGAGTCAAACAATAATGAAAGAGCTGGGAGAAATCGCCCTTGAGCCATTTAGACGGTGAGGCGCTGTGGGAATAAATACTGCTCTAGCGCTTTTAGGCTCTACTGGAATTCTCCCTGCACTTAACAAAAATTCCCATTTCTCTTTGCAGGGTTAATAGCCTCCAAGCATCCTGTTTGTTTTAGAGGCAAGAAGGTGGTGGAGAAGCTGGGAGCCTCTGCTGCTCTGCCGCACAGGCACGGAGAAGAGGAGCCTGGAAGGATAGATGGGAGCTGCCACAAAGAAGGAAGTCAGATTGTTGCTGGTGCTGGTGGGAGAGGCCAAGTGGGTGGGATGGGAATTCTCTTGGGATTGTACATATATCCAAGCGCGTTCATAGGTACAAGCTTGGCCACACCTTCCTCATTCCCATTCTTAGCTAATCTCACTCCAAAGTACAAAATAAAAGCAGCTCACAATTGTCCTATTATCTCCTTTGGCCTCTGGAGTGGTGGCATGCGATTGTGGAGGGGTCAGACTCACGAAGGGGCCCTGCCTCAGAATTCCTTGTATGAATATGTACACATGTCTCATGAGACACGGTGGTGCTTCTCCCTTACCTTGTGTGCTTGACGGCCTGAGAAGCTGCCGTTGCTGACCTCAGAAGTTAATATGCTGTGTGAATGCTTGGGCAGGTAGGAGGGAGGAAGAGAAGAGAACAAATGAGGCTCAGTGAGCTGGGGCATGTTAGAAACTGAATAAGAACAAGTGGAGACATGTGTTAAACCAGAATACCCTGAGAGAAAGAGATAGGTTGGTCCTCATCAAAACACATTTGCACATTAGACCAACGGAAGGAAAGAGAAAGAGGTAAACCAGCTCTGTTTAGCTAGTATGAGAGGGAAGGTCAAAAGAAACCATCATTTTTTGGTTAACACAGTCCATTTGTGAAGCTTACAACTTTACTTTTAGCCTAGGCTGTGAGTTCTGGGGAACGTTACCTTGAGATAGGGCTGTAGATGGACAAAGCCCACACTTTTTGTTCACGGATTCTATGGCCTGTAGACAATACTTACTGTTGTCTTATAAAGGAAGTGTTTGATAAGTATGAGATCTGTTATAAGTGAAGTCGCTCAGTTGCATCCGACTCTTTGCAACCCATGGACAGGTCATGGAATTCTCCAGTCAAGAATACTAGAGTGGGTAGCCTTTTCCATTCCAGGGGATCTTCCCAACCTAGGGATTGAACGCAGGTTTCCCGCATTGTCGGTGGATTCTTTACCATCTGAGCCACCAGGGAAGCCCATGAGCCTTGTTAATGGAACATAAAATTGATTCCTTTGAAATTTTACTTTGAGGGAGTTGTTTTTTTTTTTTTTTTAAAGATTTACTTATTTATTTATTTTGGGCAGGGGTCGGGTTGGGGAAGGGGGGGGGCGGGCGGGCCACTTCCATTGGTCTTTCATTTCTCCATTTTCATCCGTCTTTGTTCTTTGGCTCCTGCGGGCCTCCCATCGCGGTGGTGTCTGTTGTCGCAGAGCACTGGCTCTGGGTGCATGCGCTCCAGGCTCCGGCTCGGTGATTGGACATATCAGTCCAGCCGCTCTGCGGCACGTGGGATCTTCCCAGGCCAGGGATCGAACCGGCGCCCCTTGCACTGCAAGGCGGTGTCCTTACCCACTGGGCCACCAGGGGAAGCCCGAGGGAGTTTTTAATAAAGAGCTTCTACTCGGGCAGTCTGTAACATCCTCTGATAAGTTCTAGTTATGAAGTTACTGTTAGAAATGAATACACACAGAAACATGCATGTTTGAACCGTAGAATGACCAACCACCTCTGTTATAAAAGTTAATGCACACTTTCGCAAATACATGGCTGAGTTTGGATGGTACTCAGACTCCAGGCCATAAAATATGAGCGCCACCTGGGGGAATGTGGCGTACGTCAATCAAAACACATTTGCACATTAGACCAACGGAAGGAAAGAGAAAGAGGTAAACCAGCTCTGTTTAGCTAGTATGAGAGGGAAGGTCAAAAGAAACCATCATTTTTTGGTTAACACAGTCCATTTGTGAAGCTTACAACTTTACTTTTAGCCTAGGCTGTGAGTTCTGGGGAACGTTACCTTGAGATAGGGCTGTAGATGGACAAAGCCCACACTTTTTGTTCACGGATTCTATGGCCTGTAGACAATACTTACTGTTGTCTTATAAAGGAAGTGTTTGATAAGTATGAGATCTGTTATAAGTGAAGTCGCTCAGTTGCATCCGACTCTTTGCAACCCATGGACAGGTCATGGAATTCTCCAGTCAAGAATACTAGAGTGGGTAGCCTTTTCCATTCCAGGGGATCTTCCCAACCTAGGGATTGAACGCAGGTTTCCCGCATTGTCGGTGGATTCTTTACCATCTGAGCCACCAGGGAAGCCCATGAGCCTTGTTAATGGAACATAAAATTGATTCCTTTGAAATTTTACTTTGAGGGAGTTGTTTTTTTTTTTTTTTTAAAGATTTACTTATTTATTTATTTTGGGCAGGGGTCGGGTTGGGGAAGGAGGGGAGCGGGCGGGCCACTTCCATTGGTCTTTCATTTCTCCATTTTCATCCGTCTTTGTTCTTTGGCTCCTGCGGGCCTCCCATCGCGGTGGTGTCTGTTGTCGCAGAGCACTGGCTCTGGGTGCATGCGCTCCAGGCTCCGGCTCGGTGATTGGACATATCAGTCCAGCCGCTCTGCGGCACGTGGGATCTTCCCAGGCCAGGGATCGAACCGGCGCCCCTTGCACTGCAAGGCGGTGTCCTTACCCACTGGGCCACCAGGGGAAGCCCGAGGGAGTTTTTAATAAAGAGCTTCTACTCGGGCAGTCTGTAACATCCTCTGATAAGTTCTAGTTATGAAGTTACTGTTAGAAATGAATACACACAGAAACATGCATGTTTGAACCGTAGAATGACCAACCACCTCTGTTATAAAAAGTTAATGCACACTTTCGCAAATACATGGCTGAGTTTGGATGGTACTCAGACTCCAGGCCATAAAATATGAGCGCCACCTGGGGAGAAATGTGGGTAACTACATTTGTATCGTCAAACTCCAGGTACGCTATCAACCGATAATTACTGTTTATAAAATCTTAGAACTTCCTGGGAGTATTCATCAACATGATATGAAAGTGGCAGTGATGTTTTTAAAAGTTCTAACTATTATGATAATGATAACGGGTATGCTTTAGGCTAGAAAGTCGCTTTCCTTAGCTTGCCGGAATGCTCCCGGCCTCTGAGCGGAGGGAAGGTAAGACCCAGCGGGGAAAGGAAGAGAGGGAGGGGCTCGCAGTGGTGTGATGAGGCGCCTTCTCACTTTCATGCTTCAGATCCAGACGCACGCACAAAAGCGGAAAGCTGGTTGTCTAGGAGGTGCTGGCTGGGGAGAAAGAAAGACCATCCTTTGCAAGTGTCTGCTGATAAACGCTAGGGAGAGAGGCTTCACTCTGCTTCAGCCTTCTTATGGCGAAGCTGCCATCAGTACTAAGACTGAGGACAGACTAAGTCAAAACAGCAGCACCGTTTTTTAAAATTTTTCTTTCTTTCTTCCACTCTTCCGTCTGTACTTTCTTTCTTTCTTTTAAAATAATTGTTAGAAAGTGCTGTTGATGAGACCAAAGTTAAGAGCTGTCCTTACTATACGGGGTGTTTAAAAATGAAAACAGTTCTGTATGTTTTTGACACCCACTGAGGATTACTGGAAGGGATGTTTAGTAGCCTTCTGATCCAGATTGACCTAGAGTAGAATTCTGGCTTCCTGCCTCCCAGGTTAGGGCCGGGGGCATTTTTCTTAAGCTAAGAATCAGTTTCCTCCCGTGCATACGGTTCCTTTACCTTCTAAGAGCACTCCTCTGTGGGTTTTTTTTATTTTTGGTGGCGAGGTTGCCTCTAAGTAGAAGGCAGCTCCCTTAAGCCCTAAGGTGGAGACAGAAGCAAACTCCCGTAGAATAGGGCACTTGTTCATTCACTCAATAACACTTTACTGGGCTCCTGTAATGAGCGAGACTTCTTTCTAGGTGCTGGGGGATACACCTGTAAACCAGAAAACAGGAAAAAACAGCCCACCCTGCCCTGCCCTCACTAGGTTCACATTCTAGGGGGAAAAACTGTTAGCACACACATAATGAACCCTATATATTTTTCAGATAGTAAGAAATGCTGGGAGAAAAATTAACACAACATAAGGTGATAGGTGTTACACCATGAAGTCTTGATTTTATACTGATAAGTGAGTTTGGGACAGAGAACTGAAGAAGGGGAGGGAATGTACTAGACAGATCCAGATGGGAAGGAAAAGTGTCTGATTCTTTGCAACCCCGTGAACTGTAGCCCACCAGGCTCCCCTACCCATGTGATTCTTCAGGCAAGAATACAGGATGGATTGCCATGCCCTCCTCCATGGGATCTTCCAGAACTAGGGACTGAACCCACGTCTCTTACATCTCCTGCGTTGGCAGGTGGGTTCTTCACCACTAGCGCCATCTGGAAAGCCTGCTACAAACTTAAGGGTGGGTGTATCATTGTGTGTGTGTGTGTGTTTAAGGTAGACAAGGTTTCCTTCTCTCTTTTTTTTAGTGTTTATTTGTTTATCTGGCTGTGTCAGGTCTTAGTTGCAACATGCCCAAACATCTTTAGCTGCAGTATGTGGGATCTAATTCCCTTACCAGGGATCAAATCTGATCCCCCCTGCATTGGGAGCTCAGAGCCTTAGCCATGGATCCACCAGAGAAGTCCTACATGTATATTTTTGAATTATAGTTTTGTCTGGATATATGCACAGGAGTGGGATTGCTGGATCATATGGTGCTATGCTAAGCCACTTAAGCTGTGACCAACTCTTTGCGACCCTATGGAGTCTAGCCCACCAGGTTCCTCTGTCCGTGGGATTCTCCAGGCAAAGAACACTGGAGTGGGTTGTCATATTGTCCTCCAGGGGATCTTCTCGACCCAGGAATGGAACCCTCACCCCCCTAGGCCTCCTACATTGACAGGTGGGTTCTAGCTAGCAGCAGGGGAAGCCCAGATCGTATGAGAGCGCTATGTTTAGTTTTTAAAGAAACGTTCATACCATTTTTCGTAATGATTGTACCAGTTCACATTCTCACCAACGGTATACAAGGGTTCCCTTTAAGGGAGATGCACATTCTAGCTTACCTTTTCTAGGAGTCACTCTGGCCAGTGTGCAGAGTGAGGTTAGGACGATGGGCCAAAGGCAGGAACAGGGTCAAGCTAGAAGCTCAGTCTCAGTTCTAGGGAGAGATGAGGGGACTTGAGGCCGAGTGTGGACGGGCTGTGCAGGGCTAGTGAGAGTCAGCTGGGTGGCAAAGGGCTGCTTCAGGTCCAGACAGGCAGCAGCTGGGTAGGCATACAGTGTGGGCAGACGGTGCTCTGTCCCGGAAGTGGCCTGCACTGCGCTGTGATGGGCTGTGCTGGGGTGAGAGGGGGAAACGGGAGATAAGTTAGGAAGGCAGGATGGCATCGGCTTTGATGAAGAGCTGATAGCAATGGAACTTTCTCCGTAGAATGTGGAGGCTGCCACAGTGATTGAGAGACAAGAGACGCGTGATCAGACAGGGTTTTGGGCTCTGGTGGCCAGTGGAGGTAAGACTACAGAGGGAGGAGAGAGCCAGAGACAGCGACCCTGAGCGGGTAGGACAAGAGCAAAGCGAGGGAAGCTGGCCTGTTAATATACAACTGGCGCTTGAACAACATGGGAACAGGGGGCGCCCACCCACTGCACACTCAAAAAATCCAAATACAGCTTCATAGTTTGTCCTCCATATCTGCGATTCTGTACCAGGGATTCAACCAACCTCAGATCGTGTAGTACTGTCATACATAGTTATTGAAAAAAAAGTCAACATGTAGGTGCATCTGGACAGTTCAAACTCGTGTTATTCAGGAGTCAACTGTATCATCATTGATAAAGGCATATTTTTGATTTTTTAAAAAAATTTATTTATTTATTTGACCTCATAGGCATGTGGGATCTTAGTTCCCCAAACCAGGAATCTGCATCCCCTGCATTGGAAGCAGAGAGCCAGGGATCGGTACTGGACCGCCAGGGAAGTCCCATATTTTTGATTTTTAAAAAGCATATCTCAGTGTGGAAGTAGGTGTGCTGGGCCATAATGTCTGCCTTTTCCTCCCTCTCCCCCGCCCCTTCCTGGGTAAAAGCTTTAGGGATAATGGTGATGAATCAATGTGATATTGTAATTTAATAGGAAATGCATATTTTGGTCAAGCAGGTCGTCTTGTCCCAGTTTCCAGCAAGCTCCTCAAACTCAAGGAATTTCTTCAGAGGAGAGTGATTAAAATATCTTTTGTTATGTTATTGAGGCAATTGGTAAAAGGCCCCTAGGGTAGCCTCAGGATGTGTGGCGGGGAGTTGCTAGGAGAACACATCCTCAGACTGGAAGGTTGGAATTTTCTGTCCTGCCCCCGTTTCTGGGAAGAAAAGAAGGGCTGATTGGTTCAGTCACTGTTGGCCCACAATTGAATCAACTGTGACTAGTTATGTGTGTGCTAAGTCGCTTCAGTGGTGTCTGACTGTTTGCAACCCTGTGGACTGTAGCCCGCCAGGCTCCTCTGTCCATGGGGATCTCCAGGCAAGAATACTGGAGTGGGTTGCCACGCCCTCCTCCAAGGGACCTTCCCGACCCAGGGATCTAACTCGCCTGTCTTACACTTCGGGCACTGGCAGGCGAGTTCTTTACTCAAGCCCCTTGGGCCATAAGGAAGGCTGAGCGCTGAAGAACTGATTGGTGCTTTTGAACTGTGGTGCTGCGGGAGACTGAGAGTCCCTTGGACGGCAAGGAGATCAAATCAGTCAGTCCTAAAAGAAATCAGCCCCGAGTATCCACTGGAAGGACTGATGCTGAACCTGAAGCTCCAATACTTTGGCCACCGGAGGCAAAGAGCCGGCTCATCGGAAAAGACCCTGATGCTGGGAAAAGTTGAGAGCAGGAGTAGAAGGGGGCCACAGAGGGTGAACTGGTTGGGCGGCATTGCCGACTCCGTGGGCATGAGTTTGAGCAGACTCTGGGAGCTGCGGAAGGACAGGGAAGCCTGGCATGCTGCAGTCCACAGGGTCGCAAAGAGTCAGAGACCACTGAGCGACTGAGCGAGAAAAACAAGCACTACCTGGGAAGCCCGACTGTGCAAAGAAGCCTCCGTTAAAACCCAGAAGGACGGAGCTGGAGAATTTTGAGCTGGTGAACACATGGAGATTCTGGGAGAGTGGTTTCTGGAGAGGGCATGGAAGCTGTGCTCTGTCCCCCTACAGTGCCTTGTGGATCTCTTCCACCTGAATTCTATCCTCTTATAATAAACAGGTAATGTAATTAACAGACTTTTCCTGAGGTCTGTGAGCCACTCTAGCAAATTAATCCCACCTGGAGGAGGCGGTTGTGGAAACCTCTCATCTATAGACTTGCCACTGGTGTTGGAAGTTGGGGTGGGGGGTGGGGTCTGGTGGGAACCAGCCCTTAACCTGTGGAATCTGAGTTCAGCTGAGTTGTAGGACTCTGTCCGTGTTCAGAAATTGCTTGTGGGAAAAACACACATTGGAATTGGGTGCAGAACTGTAGTTGCACTCAGAATCGTTAACTGGGACATTGTTTGGCTGAGTGGGGTGTGCTTGCTGGCCAAAGTGAAAGACGGGGCTGACGGTGGCCAGGGAAAGGCAGGGAACCCAAGAGGTCTCTGTCAAAGGCAGCTTGGGAGAGAACACCAGGTGGAGATGTCGCAGGCACCTTCTGTTAGCCTTCTGAGTCAGCCCCATCAAGAGCCCTCTTCCCTGGTGTCCCTTCAGCTGAGAACATGAGGCAGGCTACGTTTGGTTCAGACGCAAAGGAAATTTAGTTTCTGATCAAAAACGAAAGGATGGGAGTTCTGCTTTAGGGCACACGTGCGCCCTCTACAGGCTGGGGGGTGGCTGCTTTGTAGGGGTGTCCTCACTGGGGAAGGGAGGAGAGGGGAGGCAGCAGAGCTCTCCTTCCAGTGCAGGGGTGCTGCTCAGGACTCCAGATGTCAGGGCCCCAGCAGTCACTATGCACACGGCCCGGCCCCCTGCTTGGGCTGCAGTGCCGTGAGCAGCCTCTCTGCACACGGCCCTTGTGGTTGACTGGGGCTGCGTGCCGTGAGCAGCCTCTCTGCACACGGCCTCTGGCTGCCATCTTGGACTGTGAATCCACCTGGCTGGCACAGCTATTCCACAGGAGGAAACTGGTCTGAAGAGCCGGGTGGAAGGCCTCTGCACGGGGGCCCCCTTGAGCTCGTGAAACCAGACTAAGCGCAAAGGGAAAAGAAAGGTTAGGCTTTATCTTATTACCCAGATTCAATTTTTTTTTTTTTTTTTCACTTTGCCTGGGAATTGTTAATAGGCTGTGCCTGGTTCCCCTTCCGGGGCAGAACACTGGTTAAAACCAGCCCAGATCCGTCAAGGGCCGTCTGCGGCTGTACGCTGAGCCGAGGCGGGGTTGCCCCGCCGCCTCTGCCCCCCGGGGGCTCTGCGGAAGCACGGTGGTCGCGGGGTTTGGATTCAGATCTCAGTGTTCTCAGCGGAGCGGGTGCCGAGGGCAGGTGGACCTGCCTTCGTTTGCTCTGCTGCGGGTCCTGGTGGGAGAATGACGTGAGTGGAGGCCGCAGCCGCACGCGGGTGTCAGCTCTGTCCGAAGTGTCCTATTCCTGCTCTGCTCTGCCCCGAGGTCTTGGCGTCCCGTCCCCCAGCCGTCCAGCCGGGTTGAAAAGGAAGGTCGCTCTTTCTGCCTCCTTTGCCCTCCAGCACGCGCCCTGGGCCGGGGTCTCAGCAGTCTCCCTGGGGGCCTGGCCTTCTTCCCAAAGCGGGGATTTGTCCTGAGAGGATCAGAGTTTACCCTTTCCTTGTCTTTTACTTCCTGTGAGGATTTGTTTTTGCTCCGTCTTCCTTTCCAGACTGAAATACAGCCCCCCTTTCCGACGGGCTACAGGGAAAATTTAGTTTCTGATCAAAACGAAAGGATGGGAGTTCTGCTTTAGGGCACACGTGCGCCCTCTACAGGCTGGGGGGTGGCTGCTTTGTAGGGGTGTCCTCACTGGGGAAGGGAGGAGAGGGGAGGCAGCAGAGCTCTCCTTCCAGTGCAGGGGTGCTGCTCAGGACTCCAGATGTCAGGGCCCCAGCAGTCACTATGCACACGGCCCGGCCCCCTGCTTGGGCTGCAGTGCCGTGAGCAGCCTCTCTGCACACGGCCCTTGTGGTTGACTGGGGCTGCGTGCCGTGAGCAGCCTCTCTGCACACGGCCTCTGGCTGCCATCTTGGACTGTGAATCCACCTGGCTGGCACAGCTATTCCACAGGAGGAAACTGGTCTGAAGAGCCGGGTGGAAGGCCTCTGCACGGGGGCCCCCTTGAGCTCGTGAAACCAGACTAAGCGCAAAGGGAAAAGAAAGGTTAGGCTTTATCTTATTACCCAGATTCAATTTTTTTTTTTTTTTTTCACTTTGCCTGGGAATTGTTAATAGGCTGTGCCTGGTTCCCCTTCCGGGGCAGAACACTGGTTAAAACCAGCCCAGATCCGTCAAGGGCCGTCTGCGGCTGTACGCTGAGCCGAGGCGGGGTTGCCCCGCCGCCTCTGCCCCCCGGGGGCTCTGCGGAAGCACGGTGGTCGCGGGGTTTGGATTCAGATCTCAGTGTTCTCAGCGGAGCGGGTGCCGAGGGCAGGTGGACCTGCCTTCGTTTGCTCTGCTGCGGGTCCTGGTGGGAGAATGACGTGAGTGGAGGCCGCAGCCGCACGCGGGTGTCAGCTCTGTCCGAAGTGTCCTATTCCTGCTCTGCTCTGCCCCGAGGTCTTGGCGTCCCGTCCCCCAGCCGTCCAGCCGGGTTGAAAAGGAAGGTCGCTCTTTCTGCCTCCTTTGCCCTCCAGCACGCGCCCTGGGCCGGGGTCTCAGCAGTCTCCCTGGGGGCCTGGCCTTCTTCCCAAAGCGGGGATTTGTCCTGAGAGGATCAGAGTTTACCCTTTCCTTGTCTTTTACTTCCTGTGAGGATTTGTTTTTGCTCCGTCTTCCTTTGCACCTTTCCAGACTGAAATACAGCCCTCAATGCCATTTATTGTTCTCAGAACTAGAAAGAAAACCAAAAGGCGAAGGAAAATGACATTAACCTGTTATTATCAAAATTATCATTCCCTTGAGGAAGCATCTAATTGTATTAACCAGCCCGTGCTGACGACAGTGAATAGGTTTTTTTGTACAGAAACGCCCTTGGTTTTTGGACTTCCGTGGTGGCTCAGATGGGAATCTGCCTGCAATGCAAAAAGCCTGGGTTCAGTTCCTGGGTCAAGAAGATCCCCTGGAGACGGGCATGGCCACCCACGCTAATATTCTTGCTTAGAGAGTCCTGTGGACAGAGGAACCTGGTGGGCTACCATCCGTGGGGTCACAGAGTCGGATACAAGTGAACAGCTAACACTTTTTCCTTAGGATGTTAAGGGTTTGGTATCAAGAACCATGGACACTCACATGCAATGGAACTGACCAAATGTCCTAATTTTGGATGGTTAATCCAAACTTGCTTGTGTCTTTAACCCCTCATTCTTTACTCTGAGACTCTATCTGTCTTGGTTTCAAGGGAGGATAATGAGAGCTTAGCTGAAGTCAGGGGGCTCCCAGGTGGTGCAATTGGTAAAGGACACACCCGCCAATGCAGGAGACATAAAAGACCCAGGTTCGATCCCTGGGTAGGGAAAATCCCCTAGATGACGTGGCCATCTACTGCAGTATTCTTGTCTGGAGGCTCCTGTGGACAGAAGAGCCTGGTGGACTGTGGCCCATAGGGTCGCATAGAGTCAGACATAGCTGAAGTGACTTAGCAGCATGCACCTGATGTCAGGGGCAGGACCGCATGATCTCTGTAGTCCCCTCAGTACCAAAATCCACAATTCTATGAATATTCTTTACTCAGAGATCCCCAAAACAAAGTCACAATCCAGTGGAATTTCAGAATTCCCACTTTCCACTGAAGCGTTAGGAGATAAGAAAACAGTGTTCAAGAACTGAACAACAGAAGGGGCTGTTGTTTTCAAACATGGGATTTCCAGTCACTGGATCCGGTTGCCGTTTCCTCCTCCAGGGATCTTCCTGACCCAGGGATCTAACCCACATCGATTTGTTTTGCTCCGTCTTCCTTTGCACCTTTCCAGACTGAAATACAGCCCTCAATGCCATTTATTGTTCTCAGAACTAGAAAGAAAACCAAAAGGCGAAGGAAAATGACATTAACCTGTTATTATCAAAATTATCATTCCCTTGAGGAAGCATCTAATTGTATTAACCAGCCCGTGCTGACGACAGTGAATAGGTTTTTTTGTACAGAAACGCCCTTGGTTTTTGGACTTCCGTGGTGGCTCAGATGGGAATCTGCCTGCAATGCAAAAAGCCTGGGTTCAGTTCCTGGGTCAAGAAGATCCCCTGGAGACGGGCATGGCCACCCACGCTAATATTCTTGCTTAGAGAGTCCTGTGGACAGAGCAGCCTGGTGGGCTACCATCCGTGGGGTCACAGAGTCGGATACAAGTGAACAGCTAACACTTTTTCCTTAGGATGTTAAGGGTTTGGTATCAAGAACCATGGACACTCACATGCAATGGAACTGACCAAATGTCCTAATTTTGGATGGTTAATCCAAACTTGCTTGTGTCTTTAACCCCTCATTCTTTACTCTGAGACTCTATCTGTCTTGGTTTCAAGGGAGGATAATGAGAGCTTAGCTGAAGTCAGGGGGCTCCCAGGTGGTGCAATTGGTAAAGGACACACCCGCCAATGCAGGAGACATAAAAGACCCAGGTTCGATCCCTGGGTAGGGAAAATCCCCTAGATGACGTGGCCATCTACTGCAGTATTCTTGTCTGGAGGCTCCTGTGGACAGAAGAGCCTGGTGGACTGTGGCCCATAGGGTCGCATAGAGTCAGACATAGCTGAAGTGACTTAGCAGCATGCACCTGATGTCAGGGGCAGGACCGCATGATCTCTGTAGTCCCCTCAGTACCAAAATCCACAATTCTATGAATATTCTTTACTCAGAGATCCCCAAAACAAAGTCACAATCCAGTGGAATTTCAGAATTCCCACTTTCCACTGAAGCGTTAGGAGATAAGAAAACAGTGTTCAAGAACTGAACAACAGAAGGCTGTTGTTGCCTAGTCACTAAGTGGTGACTCTTTGCAAACATGGGATTTCCCAGGTAAGACTACTGGATCCGGTTGCCGTTTCCTCCTCCAGGGGATCTTCCTGACCCAGGGATCTAACCCACATCTCCTGCATTGGCAAGTGGGTTCTTTACCACTGACCCACCAGGGAAGCCAACAAATCAGAAGATGGGTCTGTAAAATGTGCCTCACTACCTTGGACAATCGTCATGGGGGCTTCTTCCCTCCTTTGTAGGAGACCCTGGCGCAGAAGTCTTAAATGAACCAGGACTGTGCTAGGCGCTTCAGGACTGTTACCATTTCATGTTTAGGTGGAACTTGGGTGCTGTGCTCACTTAGAGGTGAGGGAGTTGAAATTCAGGAAATTAACTAGCTCAAGGTAAGTAATTGTAAACATGACCTGCAAACCCAGTTTGTCTGACACCAAAGCTTACCCTCGAACTCACATTTAATGCTTGTCTCTCTGGGTAGACACCAGGAATCTTATTTATGTGAGGAACTTGTTAGAGATGGTTAGGTTCTGGGGACTTGTGGGTCGAAAATAAAGAATCCATAAAAAATGTCACCTAACTGGATGCCTGGGAGGCAGGTCACTCCCAGCGGGCTTTGGAGAGAGTGGAGGTGTGTGAGCTTTCCTAGCGCTCTGGTCTTGCCATCAGGGAAGCTTTCTCTGCTGTTCTGGTCCTGTGTCTAAAGTGTTTAAGAGCATGCTCCTTGGAGGTAGGACCGTTCCTCCGGGAACCGCAGGGTGTGGTGGTGAGGGGAGGACGCAGGCGGGCAGGCAGAGCGGTGGCCTAATGGACGGCAGCAGCGGGGAGCCTGACAGCTGTGGGCCAGAACCCTGCGCAGCTGTGTGGGGGCGTGGAGATCAGAGCAGGCTGGCCGGACACACAGAGCCTAGTGCCATGGCGATGTGTCATCTGTGCTCCAGGCTGCTAGGACTTGGGGGGACGGCAGGGAGGCGATGCTGTTTTTCAAGCGGCTGCAGTCACAATCCAGTGGAATTTCAGAATTCCCACTTTCCACTGAAGCGTTAGGAGAAAAGAAAACAGTGTTCAAGAACTGAACAACAGAAGGCTGTTGTTGCCTAGTCACTAAGTGGTGACTCTTTGCAAACATGGGATTTCCCAGGTAAGACTACTGGATCCGGTTGCCGTTTCCTCCTCCAGGGGATCTTCCTGACCCAGGGATCTAACCCACATCTCCTGCATTGGCAAGTGGGTTCTTTACCACTGACCCACCAGGGAAGCCAACAAATCAGAAGATGGGTCTGTAAAATGTGCCTCACTACCTTGGACAATCGTCATGGGGGCTTCTTCCCTCCTTTGTAGGAGACCCTGGCGCAGAAGTCTTAAATGAACCAGGACTGTGCTAGGCGCTTCAGGACTGTTACCATTTCATGTTTAGGTGGAACTTGGGTGCTGTGCTCACTTAGAGGTGAGGGAGTTGAAATTCAGGAAATTAACTAGCTCAAGGTAAGTAATTGTAAACATGACCTGCAAACCCAGTTTGTCTGACACCAAAGCTTACCCTCGAACTCACATTTAATGCTTGTCTCTCTGGGTAGACACCAGGAATCTTATTTATGTGAGGAACTTGTTAGAGATGGTTAGGTTCTGGGGACTTGTGGGTCGAAAATAAAGAATCCATAAAAAATGTCACCTAACTGGATGCCTGGGAGGCAGGTCACTCCCAGCGGGCTTTGGAGAGAGTGGAGGTGTGTGAGCTTTCCTAGCGCTCTGGTCTTGCCATCAGGGAAGCTTTCTCTGCTGTTCTGGTCCTGTGTCTAAAGTGTTTAAGAGCATGCTCCTTGGAGGTAGGACCGTTCCTCCGGGAACCGCAGGGTGTGGTGGTGAGGGGAGGACGCAGGCGGGCAGGCAGAGCGGTGGCCTAATGGACGGCAGCAGCGGGGAGCCTGACAGCTGTGGGCCAGAACCCTGCGCAGCTGTGTGGGGGCGTGGAGATCAGAGCAGGCTGGCCGGACACACAGAGCCTAGTGCCATGGCGATGTGTCATCTGTGCTCCAGGCTGCTAGGACTTGGGGAGAGGACTGTTGCCATGCGTGCTGATGGGCCTGTTATGTCTAGAACATCTTCTTCCAACGCGGGCTGTCTAAATGTGCCCTTGTACTGCCGTAGCCGCCCTTCCAGAAGGGGAGCTGCACGTTTTCTGTCGTATTTAATACAGACAGGAAGCCCAGTGAACTTTGCAGAGGGGCCCTTAGTGCTGACCATGACCACAGACCATGATGGCTTAGCCACATGGCTCTGTGAGATCAGGTACTTTCTTTCTTTCTCAGGGGACCCGGAGCCCTTGAACTGTGGTGACGGCAGAAGGCCCAGGGGTTCATTGCAGCCCTCCTCTGACACTCCTGTCTTCTTCCTGCCGTGGGGCTGACGCTTCATCTTGTCTTGCTCCGGAACAGGGAGCCCAGTTTGGCTCAGCCCTTTTTTGATAACCGCATGAAATCGGCCTTACACTCTGGCGTGTAAAGCCCCAAAGGAAGGAGGCATGTTTCAGGGCCTCCTCTCATGGCTGATGATGATATGCAGTGCTGCACGCTGGAGTGGAAGTCTTTGGATGGGAATACGCATTTCCCACTGGCATTGGGCTCTGAGGAGGGCTTCACTCGGGTTAGGTGGGGACCCAGGACAAAAATCCTCTGCTCTAGTGTTCTGTGCAGGATGCAGGCATTCAGATGTGGCGATTGCTGAGGGACTGCAGGTGGGCTCACAGAGCCTTCAGACTTCCTGGCGTGGGTGAAGTTCCTCCGCACGAGGGGCTGGCTGCAGGGCTAGTGGCCCAGCTGGGCCAGGCTACTCCTACAGACAATCTCCCTGGAGTTCAGGCCAGGAACATGGGGATGACGACAGTGGAAACTCAAGCATAGCTTTTTTTTTTTTTCCAGCAATTCTTTTCAAATTTTTACCACCTTTTTTTTTTTTTTTTTCAATGTAACGGATACCAGCATACACACTCTACACATTTAAGCATTACAAATAAAGTAGAAATCCATCTTGAGTACCATTCCTCATTCCATTCCCTCATTAACAGTTCATTTTATAAACTTTTAGATGTTTCCTCCGTGCATTTTTTCTCTATATACATATATGATCACACACTGTGTGGTTGTGTGATTGGTATCAAATGTACATGCTGTATAAACTTCTTTGAAAGGCTTTCTTCACTCAACTATCTTAGCAGTTTTTCCATGTCATATATGTGTGTTCAGTTGCGAAGTTGTGTCTGACTTTTTGCGACCGCATGGACTGTAGCCCACCAGGCTCCTCTGTCGTCCACTATCTCCTGGAGTTGGCTCAAATTCATGTCCATTGAGTCAGTAACGCTATTTAACCATTTCATCCTCTGTCGCCCTCTTCTCCTCCTGCCCTCAGTCGTTCCCAGCCTCAGGGTCTTTTCCAGTGAGTCAGCTCTTCGCATCATGTGGCCAAAATATTGGAGCTTCAGCATCAGTCCTTCTGGTGAATATTCAGGATTGACTTCCTTTAGGACTGACTAGTTTGATCTTGCAGTCCAAGGAACTGTCAAGAGTCTTCTCCAACACCATAATTCGAAATCATCAGTTCTGTGGTGGTCAGCCGTCTTTATGGCCCAACTTGCCCATCCATACATACATGACTACTGGGCATAGCATAGCTTTCACGATATGGTCATGTGTCATCAAAGTGATGTCTTTGCTTTTTAATATGCTGTCTAGCTGTGTCATAGCATTCCTTCCAAGGAGCAAGCATCTTAATTTCATGGCTGCAGTCACCATCCACAGTGATTTTGGAGTCCAAGAAAATAAAATCTGTTGCTGTTTCCATTTTTTCCCTTTCCATTTGCCATGAAGTGATGGAACCAGATGCCATGATCTTAGCTTTTTGAATATTGACTTTTAAGCCAAATTTTTCACTCTCTTCTTTCACCTTCACCAAGAGGCTCTTTAGTCCTTACTCACTTTCTGCTATTAGAATGGTAATGCTCGGGTGGGGGTTTTGTACTTAGTTCCCTCACTGCAGTCTATTGAAAGTCAGCCCTCGACACAATGGTTTGAAGAAACAAACAAAAAAATATATACATAAGACAAGAAAAACAAAACAAAGAAGAAAGGTAATTCTCTTAACTATTGTAGATTATTCCATAATATATCATATTTTGTTAAAGATACTCTGGACCAGTGCTTCCTTTTTATAAAAATATTGGAGAATACCCCCATACTGTCCTGAAATGAAATTCATAAATAATATAAGTTATATAAGATATGATTAAAAATCAATATAATGTTCCAAATGTAATAAAAGGATATAAAGATAAACAATGTATGATAAATCAGCATGCACTTTGGTATATAAATGACTTACGACACTGCAGCAGCTGACATCATCAGTAGACAGATGCTTGTACCTGTTTATAGACTCAAGTGAGTCTACAGTCCCCAATGCAGACAGATTTGGGTGTGATTTGTTGCTAAATTAAATACCCTGGATGACATTGCCATCGACTTCATGATTTTTCTGAGATGATGAACAACTCATGGTAAAGATCCAAACTAAACAAAGTTCCAGTGTGCCTCAATTTATTTGGTGGTTCCATTCTTAGACACCATCATGTATTAAAATTGTACAAAGATGGCTTTGTGTTTATAGATAGTGGAGTTAAGTTCTTGGCTTAGATGTTTTTCACTGACAAGTCTGGCAGGAAACCCAGAATCCCTGCTGGATGGGGAAAATTCTTCATTGCATGACTACTGGGCATAGCATAGCTTTCACGATATGGTCATGTGTCATCAAAGTGATGTCTTTGCTTTTTAATATGCTGTCTAGCTGTGTCATAGCATTCCTTCCAAGGAGCAAGCATCTTAATTTCATGGCTGCAGTCACCATCCACAGTGATTTTGGAGTCCAAGAAAATAAAATCTGTTGCTGTTTCCATTTTTTCCCTTTCCATTTGCCATGAAGTGATGGAACCAGATGCCATGATCTTAGCTTTTTGAATATTGACTTTTAAGCCAAATTTTTCACTCTCTTCTTTCACCTTCACCAAGAGGCTCTTTAGTCCTTACTCACTTTCTGCTATTAGAATGGTAATGCTCGGGTGGGGGTTTTGTACTTAGTTCCCTCACTGCAGTCTATTGAAAGTCAGCCCTCGACACAATGGTTTGAAGAAACAAACAAAAAAATATATACATAAGACAAGAAAAACAAAACAAAGAAGAAAGGTAATTCTCTTAACTATTGTAGATTATTCCATAATATATCATATTTTGTTAAAGATACTCTGGACCAGTGCTTCCTTTTTATAAAAATATTGGAGAATACCCCCATACTGTCCTGAAATGAAATTCATAAATAATATAAGTTATATAAGATATGATTAAAAATCAATATAATGTTCCAAATGTAATAAAAGGATATAAAGATAAACAATGTATGATAAATCAGCATGCACTTTGGTATATAAATGACTTACGCACACTGCAGCAGCTGACATCATCAGTAGACAGATGCTTGTACCTGTTTATAGACTCAAGTGAGTCTACAGTCCCCAATGCAGACAGATTTGGGTGTGATTTGTTGCTAAATTAAATACCCTGGATGACATTGCCATCGACTTCATGATTTTTCTGAGATGATGAACAACTCATGGTAAAGATCCAAACTAAACAAAGTTCCAGTGTGCCTCAATTTATTTGGTGGTTCCATTCTTAGACACCATCATGTATTAAAATTGTACAAAGATGGCTTTGTGTTTATAGATAGTGGAGTTAAGTTCTTGGCTTAGATGTTTTTCACTGACAAGTCTGGCAGGAAACCCAGAATCCCTGCTGGATGGGGAAAATTCTTCATTGCATGAGACACATCATGACCTCCAACCAATCAATATCAGTAATAACCCCAAAGGTCATGACAGCCAACATCTGCATAAATTTCCTAGATAGCTCCTAGGGAAGGATGGCACTGGGAACCAGTGATTTAATGGAGACATTTATGCTTTTATTTTTCCCTCTAGAATTCAGGTTTGATAAATAAAGTTATCCTTATGTTTGCTCTTTTGTGCACAGGGTTCTTGGAAAGGTAAATCCCCAGGCCATATCAACTCAGGTGCCCTCACAGGTTGCCTGGGGTGGGAAGTGTGACTGCTGTAGAGGATGGCTGTTTCTCTTCCACTCTTTTCTCCTTTCCAGGTAGCTCCCAGCCCTGCCTCAGCACGGGCTCTGGGTCCCTGGGAAAACACACAGCCATGGCCTTCCTCCTTCTCCGAAAAGGCATCCCTTCTCTGGGTCAGCTGCTCTTACCTGTCCTCCTCCTCCTTCTCTCTCTCTCTTTTTCTAAAAGATTTATTTATTTATTTATTTTTGGGGGGTGGGGTGGGGAGGGAGGGGAGCAGGTGGGCCACTTCTATTGGTCTTTCATTTGTCTATTTTCATCCATCTTTGTTCTTTGGCCCGTGTGGGCCTCCCATCGCAGTGGCCTCTGTCATTGCAGAGCACCGGCTCTGGGCACATGCGCTCCAGAGCTCTGGCTCGGTGATTGGACACATCGGTCCAGCTGCTCCACGGTACGTGGGATCTTCCCAGGCCAGGGATCGAACCGGCGCCCCTTGCTCTGCAAGGCGGTGTCCTTACCCACTGGACCACCAGGGAAGTCCGCTTCTTCTCTTTTTTAAAAATTATTTTATTTAATTATTTTTGGTTGTGCTAGGTCTTTGTTGCTTCATGCGGACTTTCTCTAGTTGTGGCGAGAAGGGGCTGCTCTTCTTTGTGATGCACAGGCTTCTTATTGTGGTGACTTCTCTTGTTGAAGAGCACGGGCTCAGTGGCCTCAGTAGCTGCAGCATGCAGGCTCAGTAGTGGTGGCACAAGGGCTTAGTTGCTCCTCAGCATGTGGGATCTTCCTGAACAAGGGACTGAACCTGTGTCCCCTGCATTGGCAGCTGGATTCCCACCCACTGTACTGCCAGGGAAGTCCTCTTACCTCTCCTAACAAAGGCTGCGCATTCATGATTTCTAAGAGTTCATCGCCCTCTTCCCACATATCAGAGTCAGAATAGGAGCACAATTTATTATCATTAGATTGACTTTAGATTAATGGGGTATCTTAAATGTGCACGTTGGAAATATGAGTAGCTTTAAGGCATTTCTTGGAAAAAGGGCAGAGTTGGACTTTTTCCCAGAGAGACTGATGAAAAAGAAAGAGGTAAAAATTCTCCCACTGGGAAAGAGAGAAGGGTCAAGAACAGGGACTCTCAGACTGGCAGAGAACTTTGAGGATAGTCAGTTTGAGTCTTTCATGCCCATTCTACGAGAGAGACCCCTTTAGGAAGCCCACATGAAGCAGGTGCTGCTGAATGTTCTGAGAGAAGGCAGCAGGTTTCAGAACCTTAAAAAGAAGCTCTTACAAGATTTCAGATTTACTCATTAGTAAGAAGCATAAAGGCCTTTTTTTTTTTTTTAATGGGCAAAGGCATTGGAACAGGAAATCTTTAGGAATAAGTTTCCCTTCAGAAAATGAAAACAAACAAACAAACAGAAAACAATAGAAAACTCAAGTTTGCATTCTGTTTCTTTTGCTTTGTCTGAATCATCTTTTGGGGGTTGTGCTTGTTTTACTAAATAACATATGCAAGCCTCAGCAATGGATAAAATATTCTTATATAAATTGCCTGGTCCATCAATGACAGACTTGCCAAGAGTTTATTCTTAAATTGTACACACTGAGGTTGAAAACGAGGAGGAGATTTTATCCTATGTTACATGTTGAGAAAATGACAGAAATAAAACCAAGCCCAAGCCCTCTGAAATGTATGTGCCCTTTACAACAAATTGGCTCTAAGTTAACTTGTAGAATGTTAAAACAAGCATTTATTTTTGTAAATTTCTTTGGAATGTCATGATATTTTCTCAGAGTTTCTCTGATGTTTGCCTGCTTGGGTGTATTTATACATTGCCACCTGGTGGTAAATAAAAAATATTATGAGGAAGAGATGAAACAGGGAGATGACAGAGCACTTGTTAGTTACTCCAAACAGCAACCTTGGCTCAGAAATTTGAGATTCAATCCCTGAAAAATGGTAAGTAGATAGAGCTGGTTTCTTTTGGCCCCACTGGGCAATGGAAACCACCGTCAAGCATGTGGCTTTGTGATTGTTCATCCAGGGTAAAGGCAGAGTTGTAGGAGCTTGATTATATTTTCCTGAGAAAAAAACAAAGGCATAGACAGTGCATCTAATAATAAAGAGCAAAATCTGGAGCACATATGGCATCCTTAAATAAGATTACATGAGAAAAGGCTGTATGCAAACGTGCTTAGCCTAATGCCAACCACAAATTAGGTTTTCAATGAGTGTGGGTTCAATTTGAGTTTATATTTCTTTCCTAGAACTCCCTACTTAATAACTTGTGATTTAGAAAAAATATTTCTCTCCTCTTACTTTTTCTTGGCCATGCTGCTTGTTTGGTTAGCTTAGTTCTGAAGCCTTGCTCTTGACAATGAAGGCACAGAGTCCTAACCATTGGATCACCAAGGAATTCCCTCTCGTCTTCCTTTTATTACCATGGTCTGGTGGGGAAAAACTAACTAGCCCACTCACCTGCCTGGGAGGCCACTGCCCATTCTCTCCTGGCTCCACACTCACCCAGTGTTCCTGCCACCTTCTGCAGTTCTGCTTTTTGTTTGTCCCTTTGGAAACTATCACTGCCACCAGCTGAAATACTTTTTTCTCCATCATTTCTGCAGATGCAGACAAAATGATGGGGAATTTTCTGTGGCAGTTTTCAAGAGAAGCTGGAAAACTGGGACTGCTTTTTTTTTTAATTCCAGTTTTATTGAGCTATAATTGATGGATGTGTGTGCTAAGTCACTTTAGTCCCGTCTGACTGCTTGTGACCCTCTGGACTGTAACCCAGCAGGCTTCTCTGTCCAAGGAATTCTCTAGGCAAGAGTACTGGAGTGGGTTGCCATGCCCTCCTCCAGGGGATCTTCCCAGCCTTGGAATCTTCCTTCCAACCCTACTCTCTTCTGTTTCCTGTAGGTGAGTTCTTTACCACTAGTACCACCTATGGAGTCCATAGCACTGCATTAATATTAGTTTCAGGTATGCAACATCGTGATTTGACATACAAACATCGTGAAATGGTTATCGCAATAAGTTTAGTGAACATCTATCATCTCATGTATATTCAAAATTAAAGAAATAGAAAAAAATTTTTCCTTGTGGTGAAAACTCTTAGGATTTACTTGCTTAATCTTCATATATAAGCATATTGCAATGTTCATTGTGTTTATTATGTTGTACTTTACATCCCTAGCACATGTTTATCTTATAGTTGGAAGTTTGTACCTTTCAACTGCTTCTGGTAACTACAAGTCTGATCTCTTTTTCTATGAGTTTGTTTTTGAGGTATAGTTGACTTACAGCACTAGATTGGTTCCTGGTACCCAACATAGTGATTCAATATTTCTATGCTTTTCAAAATGATCACCATGATAAGTTTAGTTACCATCTGTCACCACACAAAGATACTATATAATTATTGGCTATATTACCCACACTGTACATTTCATACCTGTGACTCATTTATTTTGCAATTGGAAGTCTGTACCTGTTAACCTCCCTCACCTATTTCCAGATTTGCACCAACAATCACATGTTTGTTCTCTGTATTTGTGACTTTGTTTCTGTTTTGTTATGTTTGTTCATTGGTTTTGCTTTTTAAGATTCTATACACAAGTGAAATCATACAGTATTTGTCTTTCTTGGAGTTATTTCACTTAGCATGATACCCTCTAGGTCCATCCACGTTATTGCCAATGTCAATATTCTGTTTTTTTGGCTGCACTGAGTCTTTGTTGCTGTGCTTGAGCTTTCTCTAGTTGTGGCAGGCTCGGGCTATTCTTAATTGCGGTGTTTGGGCTTCTCGTTTTGCTGGCTTCTCTTGTTGCAGAGCATGAGCTCTAGAGCACATGGGCTTAGTCGCCTCATGGCATGTGGAATCTCACCAGACCAGGGATTGAACCTGTGTCCCTGCATTGGCAGGTGGATTCTTAACCATGGGACTACCAAGGGAATCTGCAACGTTTTTTCTAATGGCTGAGTGATATTCCATTATATGTATATGACCTTTATCTGTTCATCCTTTGATGGGCATATTATTTGCTTCCATATCTTAGCTATGCCTTTTTTTTAAAAAACTCTTTCTCTTCTCCATTGAATTTATGAGGAAATGTGTGAGTTTACATTGTGGGAACACATTGGATGCTGTGTTCTTCATTTGCCTCTTTATTTTATCCCCAAATTTTCACTAATGGTGGTATATAGGTCAGCACATTTGGCCTTATCCCAAGAAGCATTTCACAATTTGCTTTCCACCAACAGTGCCTTCCCCTTCCTCCAGGAAGTTGTATGAGGCTGAATGGTGGGGTGGGGTGTTCAAGGATCTGAGCAGCACAAGATGGAGGGGATTGGAAAGAAAAATTTCAGGAGAAAAATCACCATTTGAAAATGGAAATCTTAGATTACTATTTTCTGAAGCAAAATGATTAAGCCATTTTAGAAACATGAGTCATATTGACTTCTGCCCTTTCTGTCTCCAAAAGATTATGAAAAACACATACTTGGAAGATTTTAATAAAATTATGAGTAATATTAGATCACTATAATTTCCATTTTTGGAGGACAGCAATTCAGTACTTAATTGCAAGAGGAAAATCAATCCATACTTCCCTTTAAAAAAGAACCAAACTAGGTTGACTACTGTTTGTTTCTGTTTTGTTTTCTGTTTTGTTATGTTTGTTCATTGGTTTTGCTTTTTAAGATTCTATACACAAGTGAAATCATACAGTATTTGTCTTTCTTGGAGTTATTTCACTTAGCATGATACCCTCTAGGTCCATCCACGTTATTGCCAATGTCAATATTCTGTTTTTTTGGCTGCACTGAGTCTTTGTTGCTGTGCTTGAGCTTTCTCTAGTTGTGGCAGGCTCGGGCTATTCTTAATTGCGGTGTTTGGGCTTCTCGTTTTGCTGGCTTCTCTTGTTGCAGAGCATGAGCTCTAGAGCACATGGGCTTAGTCGCCTCATGGCATGTGGAATCTCACCAGACCAGGGATTGAACCTGTGTCCCTGCATTGGCAGGTGGATTCTTAACCATGGGACTACCAAGGGAATCTGCAACGTTTTTTCTAATGGCTGAGTGATATTCCATTATATGTATATGACCTTTATCTGTTCATCCTTTGATGGGCATATTATTTGCTTCCATATCTTAGCTATGCCTTTTTTTTAAAAAACTCTTTCTCTTCTCCATTGAATTTATGAGGAAATGTGTGAGTTTACATTGTGGGAACACATTGGATGCTGTGTTCTTCATTTGCCTCTTTATTTTATCCCCAAATTTTCACTAATGGTGGTATATAGGTCAGCACATTTGGCCTTATCCCAAGAAGCATTTCACAATTTGCTGCCACCAACAGTGCCTTCCCCTTCCTCCAGGAAGTTGTATGAGGCTGAATGGTGGGGGTGGGGGTGTTCAAGGATCTGAGCAGCACAAGATGGAGGGGATTGGAAAGAAAAATTTCAGGAGAAAAATCACCAT
Source organism: Tragulus kanchil (assembly GCA_022376925.1). Lineage (NCBI taxonomy): Eukaryota > Metazoa > Chordata > Mammalia > Artiodactyla > Tragulidae > Tragulus > Tragulus kanchil. Next base: position 14,927,405 of record JAIOJX010000030.1, on the reverse strand, counting down.
TTGAAAAATGGAAATCTTAGATTACTATTTTCTGAAGCAAAATGATTAAGCCATTTTAGAAACATGAGTCATATTGACTTCTGCCCTTTCTGTCTCCAAAAGATTATGAAAAACACATACTTGGAAGATTTTAATAAAATTATGAGTAATATTAGATCACTATAATTTCCATTTTTGGAGGACAGCAATTCAGTACTTAATTGCAAGAGGAAAATCAATCCATACTTCTAGGAGGCACTGTCATTTACAAAAACCAAGGAAGGCCCATTTGGCTATTTTAGCTTATAGCCATCTACTTGTTGCCTTTTCTCATTTTTTCTCATCTCTTAAAGAGCCAGATTTCAACCAGTTTGTTTTAAAAAACAGTTTCTTGCTCTCATCTTCTTCCATTCCCTCTTTCCCAAGGCAGCTACTTTTACTTCCTTTCGTGTGTGTGTGTGAATATCTGTTCATGTGTGTTTCTGTCTTTGTCTCTAAACTACATGCTTGCATTGCTACTTTTGATTTTTTGATCTCAGGCATTCATTTCACTATGGAAAGCCTTCATTCCTTCATTTCCATGGCAGACCCTTTCATCCCACTTTTCAATATAATTTATGATGTTTACTAGATCAATATTCAATGTTTGAAATATTATGACTGTGACATAATAAGAAATATATGCTCAATCCCTGTCTTGACTTCCTGACACAGGATTCCTAACCCCTGTACAAGGGTTCCAAAACCATGTAATTCCCCAAGCGTTAGGGCTGTTAGGAGCATCTCTTGTTCTAAGGTCTGGTCTTTGATCACAATTCCTGGAAAAAGAGTTTCTAAGACCTTTGACATCTCCAGAGTGATAGGGGTAACTATTTGTATGCTAATGAGATGACCAGGTGCACCAATTTCACAATAAGACCCAGGCTCGATTAGAAGACTGGAACTTTCAGGTCCATCTCTAACCTCAGGGAGGGGAGGGAGCAGAAGATTGAGTCAGTCACCAGTGGTCAATGAGTTAATGCATCTTCCCCACATAAAGGGCTTTTCAGGTGGCACAAGGGTAGAGAATCTGTCTGCCAGTGCAGGAGATGCCAGAGACGAGGGTTTGATTCCCGGGTTGGGAAGATCCCCTGGAGGAGGAAATGGCAACCTACCCCAGTATTCTTGCCTGGAAGATTCCATGGGCAGAGGAGCATGGTGGTCAACAATCCATGGTGTTGCAAAGAGTTGAACACAACTGACCATGAGCACAGAACCCATATAATAGAATCTCTATAAAAACCCTAAAAGGAGGCACTGAATGAGCCCCTTCTGTTTCCCTTAGGAGGACAACTTTGCCTGAAACAATGCATTCTTTTTCTTTTCGCTAATAATTTTTGCTTTTCCCCCCCTCTTTATCTTTAGAAACCTTTCCTTTTCTGTAGCTGGGTGGAGCTTTTTTCTACTGCTGGGATAGATGACGTGCTGCCTGAGTCATTGTTCAATAACGTCAATTAGATCTTAAATTTTACTCCAATGAATTTTGGTTTTTAACAGCACTATATAGCTTTTCATCTAGCTGGTAATCTGAATCCTTTATGATAAACCCATAAAAGTAAGTTAATTGTTCCCCTAAGTTCTGTGAGCTGTTACAGCAAATTCCCCAGCAGTAGAGAGTCTGCCTGCAATACAAGAGATGTGAATTCAATCCCTAGGTTGGGAAGATCCCCTGGAGGAGAAAACAGCAACCTGCTTCAGTATTCTTGCTGGGAAAATCCCATGGACAGAGGAGGCTGGTGGGCTACAGTCCATAAGGTTGCAAAGAGGTGGACATGACTGAGTGACTGAGCATGCATTAAACCTAAGGTGTGGGAACCCCTGGTTTACAGCTGGTTGGTCAGAAGTACAGATGACAAGAGAGGAGCAGTCTTGTGGGACTGAGTCCTTAACCTGTGGGTGTGCACTGGCTTCAAGTAGTCCATGTCAGAATTCACCTCTCGGATGTCCAGGTGATGACTGGAGACGGGAGAATCGCTTGGTGTGAGACTTTCTCCCCCTCCCCCACCCACTCAGTTTGGTGTCAGAAATGTTGTGAGTGGAGAAACAAGTTTTCCCTTAATGAGAATGTCAGTGTTATTCATGATGGAACCATGTATTAAGCAGTGTTTTTTCCTGTATGGATTTTTGCTTTCTGTTCAGTTAGCAACTGCCTTGTTTAGTTTGCTTTTGCTCTCAAACTCTTCATCAGTGGTTTTTTTCATAACAGTTTTGGACTCCTTAGATATTCGAGTATTTTATTTGAGAAAGTCTCTCCTGGAGCCTCCTGTCCCCATACCTGGTGTGCCTCCTTTCATTTCGAGATCTGTCTTCATTCATCCTAGTGACTCCTTTATATCTCCCTTATCTCGGGTCTTGTATTGTTTGTAGCCTGTCTTCCTTTACCATGGTGTACTCACTAGCTCTGGAGGAGTAGCTCCCTGAGAAAGTAAACATTTTGAAAGAAAAAGAAAGTAAACTTTTTTTTCCTTGAAATTTGCCTTGTCTTGTCTGAGAAGTCTTTATTTTGTCCTTGCACTTGAATATCCAGAGAAAGAACCTAGGTTACAGACAATGCTTGTATTGCTTTCTATCTTCCAAACTTACTTTCAAGAAAACTAAATAAGACCACTGAGTCTGGATTTGGTGCTCTCCTCCCACTTTAAAGCATGCAGAATCTTCTCATTGTTCTGAAATTTTATCATGATGTGCTAGATAACTTGGTGGATCCTATAAATATGAAAATCCATATCATTTTGTTCCAGGAATTTCTCTTTACTTACTTTGTTGATACTCTTTTCCTCTCCATTTATTCTCTCTCTCTCTCCCTTTTTTAGAATTCCTATTACTTAGGTATGGGATATTATGGGCTGGTGTTCTCTTGTTTTTCATGCTATATATGTTTTGGCTGTATTTTCTGAGATATTTCATACATTTAATATTCTAAGTCTTATACTGAATTTTAAATTTCAGATGTGCTGTTAATTACAAATAGCTCTCCTTTTGAAGTTTTTGAGTGTTCCTTTTAAACAACATTATGTTATTTTGTATGTTTGTCATTTTCTCTTAATTTTCTGGAAATATTATACTGGGGAGTGGGAGGCATTGCCTTATTTTGTTTTTTCCTCCAAGTAGCTATTTTATTTTTGTTTTGTTTTTATCTTCCACCTTTTCCCAGATGTTCCCAAAACTCCTTGTTGTCTGGTCTGTTGAGTAAAGGATGGAGAGGTTGGTTGGAAACCAAGCTCATGAATGGGATTTGTTGATCATAGTCTTCACTGTAGACTGAAAGGCATTTGTCCATCAAATTTCTCAGATTTTGATATGCATTTGCTTCACATGTAGTTGGTATACATTCTGCTCAGAGATCCTGTTTCACCCTCCCCGGAGAGTATACCTCCAGTCATTACCCGGAGTAGGAAGGGGTGGTTGTCGAGTTATGCCAAAGGGGAGCAGTGCTCTGGGAATCTGAACCTTAAACAGACTTTTTGCTAGTTTTTGCTATTTTTTCTTTGATGGCACCTCGTAACACAAATCTTGAGTAAAAGTCAGGTTATTTCTTGACTTTTTCTTCTGCCTACACAGAGTTCAATCTCCTCTGCTTTCTTTATTTTTACCACTCTTCCATCTGTATACTTTCCACCCTCCCAAATGTTTGTGTTGTCGTTATGAATTGGTGCCTTGAAAATAATTTTGTAAAAATTCCTTTATAGTCAATTTAGAAGAGTTTTAATTTAGAAGAGTTTTGGAAGGGAATGAAAGAAGATGCACTGACTCAATCTGTCTTGTTCCCCTAACAGTTGTCTAGGACAGTAATTTCTAATTTGTTTTTTCATTTCTGTCTTTAAAATGAGAAACCGGTTCTACTTTCTTACTTCTCCTTTCACTGCCATCAGGAACCCATGGAAGGCATGGCTTGTAAACCACAGATTTAGAAATTGTTGAACTTAATTTCTATCTCCAGGAGATGTTTGAGTGAAGCTTACAAGCAGTATGGTAGGAGGATTGATTTATTCCTTAAGACATTGGTTGTATTGATTACAGTTTGCTCAAATGGTGCAAGACAAGAAGAACTATTCAAATATTTTTGATTTGGAATAAAATTGAACTCTGGACCTCCTTGTGGGCCAGCCTTTAAAATGCTTTAAAATGCTATTTTTACTTGAAAGGAATTTATGTAAATTTATCTGAATATTAAGCAGTGTTTAACTTGCTTATATATTTTGATAATTGAGGATTTGGAAATTCCCAAATTACTTTCAGAGAGCTAAAATGCTGTTTTCGCATTGGATTGCTATCAGATCTAATGCTTTATCCAAAATCATTTACCTAGATAGAAAAGTAAAAGGAAGTCTGTAGGGGCAGAGAATTTTTTGGATGTTATTGTGTATGAACATTGCTAAAACTGTGTGTGACTTAGCTGCATATTTATGTGCTGTTTTGCCATTACAAACTGGTATTTCCCTCCTTTCTGTGGCTCACATCATCAGTTACCTGATGAAGCTTGATGAAAAAATACAGAAGTAGTTGCACACTGAAGGTCACTCAAAGGTCCTGTGGGGAATAGACACCAGCCTTGCCAAATAAAGGTTGTCTCTACCTCTAAGATGACTCAGTTTTTTAATATTATAATAAAAAGTGAAGTAAAAAATGTAAACTAATGAACAGAAACTGAACAGAAATGAAAAAACACCTTTACAAGCGCAGCCCACTAATATGAGGGAAGTGCAAATTGATCTTTTGAGAATCATCTGTAATCTGACCTTCTGATGTTATCTGTTTGACGCTAACATCATTTCACAGAGGGCTCAGCATCAACTTAAAACAAATCAGTTATGCTACAGGAAAGGATTTCTAAGTTTCACTTGCAAGCATGAGAGATATTTAGAAAAGAGAAACATGACCAAAAGTCGTGTGAGAAGCTCTTATTATTTTGATTGCTTTTCTGTATTGGAACAGTTCTCAAAAACAACTTAAAGTGATGCTCTACCTGTGGTTTCTTTTGGAGGCAGACGATGAATGGGGTGTTGATTAAAAATTATTCACAGCCTAGGGGGCTTCCCTGGTAGCACAGTGGTGGAGAGTTCGCCTGCCAATGCAGGAGACATGAGTTCTATTCCTGATCCAGGAAGATCCCACATGCTGCACAACAACTAAGCCCATGAGCCACAACTATGGAGCCTGTGCTCTAGAGCTTTGGAGCTGCAACTATTGAGCCCATGTGCCATAACTGCTGAAGCCCATGAGCCCTAGAGCCCGAGTTCCACAACAAGAGAAGTCACTGCAACAAGAAGCCTGTTCACCTCAGCTACAGAGTAGCCCCCACTCCCTGCAACTAGAAAGAAGCCTGTGGCAGCAGTGAAAACCCAGAATAGCCCAAATAAATAAATAAATAAGTAAAACTTTAAAAAATAATTTACTTAAAAAAATTATTCACAACCTAAAAGTTGAGAATTATGTTTTCTTAGGTGTGCATTTTAAGGACTTCAGGCCTGGGAGACAGCATCTCAGGTAACCCTGAGAGAACTGCTGTGAGGAGAAGCACGGGGAGCAGGGTATCTAGGAGTCTTGCAACAAAGGATTGGCAGCCTGAACATCACAAGGTTTTTGTTAAAAGAAATTCAAATACCTCAGGCTAAGGAATTTAGTGGTTTTCTATGCTTGAGAAGATGCAAAAGTCTGGTCTCACTGAAATCATTCCTTTGATATGTACCTCAGCTATCTGGGGACTGTGTTTTTCACCTCCTGCGTTTCCTCAGGACTCACTGTTGGGAGTGGCTGCGGTCTGATCACTGCTAGATGGGCAGGTGTTCTTCCTGAGTTTCTCAGGGCTCACCAGCTCCTTATGGGCTGGTGGCTCCATTCATTGGTGACAGTGATGTCCTTTGTTCACTGATATGGCAGGCAGCATTCCATTTATCAAGGATGTGGGACCTCTCTAAGACATGTCTAGTGGGGCACCGAGAGATGGATGAGTAGCTACCTGAGGAATGGTACTCTTTCAGCCTTCTTACAGAAGAGCATCGAAATGGGAGAAAACATTCACTTTGTAGAGTCTTTAACTGTAAAAAAGGAAAAGCCTTGGGAATGACTGTTTTTGGCAGAGCATATGCTTTGATGACTGTGCAAGTCACAGGAAGGTTGCTTGTGAAAGCACAGGGGAAAACTTGGTTACATGCGACCGCAACAGGGCATGTGTGGCATGGCCTCAACTTGCTTCTTGATGACCTCATGAATCTGGCCTTTCACCAAAGGACTCAGAAAAGCCAACATGTTGTGAAACATTCAGAAGCCACTCATTGCTCCTGTCCTCGAGAAACCAGAGAAAACCGGCAAAGAACTAAGTCAAGTTACCAAAGCTGTGTTGTAAAAGCATTGTAAATAGCTTTGCAACAAGAAGCCTGTTCACCTCAGCTACAGAGTAGCCCCACTCCCTGCAACTAGAAAGAAGCCTGTGGCAGCAGTGAAACCCAGAATAGCCCAAATAAATAAATAAATAAGTAAAACTTTAAAAATAATTTACTTAAAAATTATTCACAACCTAAAAGTTGAGAATTATGTTTTCTTAGGTGTGCATTTTAAGGACTTCAGGCCTGGGAGACAGCATCTCAGGTAACCCTGAGAGAACTGCTGTGAGGAGAAGCACGGGGAGCAGGGTATCTAGGAGTCTTGCAACAAAGGATTGGCAGCCTGAACATCACAAGGTTTTTGTTAAAAGAAATTCAAATACCTCAGGCTAAGGAATTTAGTGGTTTTCTATGCTTGAGAAGATGCAAAAGTCTGGTCTCACTGAAATCATTCCTTTGATATGTACCTCAGCTATCTGGGGACTGTGTTTTTCACCTCCTGCGTTTCCTCAGGACTCACTGTTGGGAGTGGCTGCGGTCTGATCACTGCTAGATGGGCAGGTGTTCTTCCTGAGTTTCTCAGGGCTCACCAGCTCCTTATGGGCTGGTGGCTCCATTCATTGGTGACAGTGATGTCCTTTGTTCACTGATATGGCAGGCAGCATTCCATTTATCAAGGATGTGGGACCTCTCTAAGACATGTCTAGTGGGGCACCGAGAGATGGATGAGTAGCTACCTGAGGAATGGTACTCTTTCAGCCTTCTTACAGAAGAGCATCGAAATGGGAGAAAACATTCACTTTGTAGAGTCTTTAACTGTAAAAAAGGAAAAGCCTTGGGAATGACTGTTTTTGGCAGAGCATATGCTTTGATGACTGTGCAAGTCACAGGAAGGTTGCTTGTGAAAGCACAGGGAACACTTGGTTACATGCGACCGCAACAGGGCATGTGTGGCATGGCCTCAACTTGCTTCTTGATGACCTCATGAATCTGGCCTTTCACCAAAGGACTCAGAAAAGCCAACATGTTGTGAAACATTCAGAAGCCACTCATTGCTCCTGTCCTCGAGAAACCAGAGAAAACCGGCAAAGAACTAAGTCAAGTTACCAAAGCTGTGTTGTAAAAGCATTGATCAGATTAGATGATTTGCTCTTTGATTATCTTCTGAGAAAAATGAAGCAGTTCTTCAAACGAGAGCCATGACCTCTTTTTCCTGAGGTCTCCACTATAAGTAGTTAACCTTGGTTTTATTTACTTTAAATCTTTTACACATAGACTGCTCACCTTTTGGAATCTTGAGTGTGATACCATGTAGAGTGGGGAGCAAGGCTGTTGGCTGTGAGTGGCCTCGTGGGGGGATCCTGACTCCAGGGTCTTCCCTGATTTTCCACCTGTACTTCTGCTTTCTTGTATCCTCCTCTCTCTTTTCTTTTTTCCCCTTTTTGCTTGTCTGTTTTTCATGTTCATAAGCATTCCTGCCTTTAGGCTGGATCTTTTTTTGTTTTTAAGATCATTGTTGAACTCTTTTTGTTTGTTTGTTTTTGGACCACGTCTATTGCTCTTACATTTATCTATTTTCATCCATCTTTGTTCTTTGGCCTGTGTGGGCTTCCCATCGCAGTAGCCCCTCTCGTTGCAGAGCACTGGCTCTGCGCGCATGCGCTCCAGAGCTCCGGCTCCGTAGTTGGACACATCCATCCAGCCACTCCGCGGCACATGGGCTCTTTGCAGGCCAGGGATCGAACCAGTGCCCCTTGCACTGCAAGGTGGTGTCCTTACCCACTGGACCACCAGGGAAGTCCTAAGCTGGATCTTTTTTAATGGCTACCTGAGCATGAGTTGGCTGCTCTGAACGAATGTCCTTTTGGGTGGACTGGCAATGGAGGCAAATGTGTGAAGTCACTTTTTATTTATTTATTTAGTTTTTAAAACCTTTATTTTACTTTTAACTTTTACAGAGTCTTGTTGTTTACAGATATGCATGTTCCCAGATTAGTCATATGTAGATTCCTGAAAGCACAGAACACTTGGTTACATGCGACCGCAACAGGGCATGTGTGGCATGGCCTCAACTTGCTTCTTGATGACCTCATGAATCTGGCCTTTCACCAAAGGACTCAGAAAAGCCAACATGTTGTGAAACATTCAGAAGCCACTCATTGCTCCTGTCCTCGAGAAACCAGAGAAAACCGGCAAAGAACTAAGTCAAGTTACCAAAGCTGTGTTGTAAAAGCATTGATCAGATTAGATGATTTGCTCTTTGATTATCTTCTGAGAAAAATGAAGCAGTTCTTCAAACGAGAGCCATGACCTCTTTTTCCTGAGGTCTCCACTATAAGTAGTTAACCTTGGTTTTATTTACTTTAAATCTTTTACACATAGACTGCTCACCTTTTGGAATCTTGAGTGTGATACCATGTAGAGTGGGAGCAAGGCTGTTGGCTGTGAGTGGCCTCGTGGGGGGATCCTGACTCCAGGGTCTTCCCTGATTTTCCACCTGTACTTCTGCTTTCTTGTATCCTCCTCTCTCTTTTCTTTTTTCCCCTTTTTGCTTGTCTGTTTTTCATGTTCATAAGCATTCCTGCCTTTAGGCTGGATCTTTTTTTGTTTTTAAGATCATTGTTGAACTCTTTTTGTTTGTTTGTTTTTGGACCACGTCTATTGCTCTTACATTTATCTATTTTCATCCATCTTTGTTCTTTGGCCTGTGTGGGCTTCCCATCGCAGTAGCCCCTCTCGTTGCAGAGCACTGGCTCTGCGCGCATGCGCTCCAGAGCTCCGGCTCCGTAGTTGGACACATCCATCCAGCCACTCCGCGGCACATGGGCTCTTTGCAGGCCAGGGATCGAACCAGTGCCCCTTGCACTGCAAGGTGGTGTCCTTACCCACTGGACCACCAGGGAAGTCCTAAGCTGGATCTTTTTTAATGGCTACCTGAGCATGAGTTGGCTGCTCTGAACGAATGTCCTTTTGGGTGGACTGGCAATGGAGGCAAATGTGTGAAGTCACTTTTTATTTATTTATTTAGTTTTTAAAACCTTTATTTTACTTTTAACTTTTACAGAGTCTTGTTGTTTACAGATATGCATGTTCCCAGATTAGTCATATGTAGATTCCCCTCTTCCCACCCCTCCCGACCATCACACAGCACCCCTAAAGGATCCCCTTGAAGTCACTTTTTAAATGGCAAAGGGATGGTCTAACAGGTTGGTTGTTACTATCTTTAGCGTTGTTATAGGATGTGGTTCATCCTACAGACAGCAGACTCTCCCTGGGGGCTCATACTGAGCTTTGTTCTTAGCTCCCTTGACTGTCGCACCCGCTCTTGCTCACCTGGCTCCTGCTGTGTGCGCTGGCCACTCTGGATCTCATCTCCTTGTTTACATTCTCTGTCTTCCCCTTCTTCTCATTATGATGTATCTACTCCCTCCCATTTCCTCAGCGACTTCCTGGGAAATGACTGATTTTGGTTTAGCAAGCACATTGAAGCTAAAGTGTTAATGGCTAACAGATTTGGTGCTAACACATCCCAGAAGCTCAGGCTTTATCCTGCAACTCCAATGTTGGAGCCTGTCAGTGACATTTTAGGCAGCAGGAGCATCATTGGAGGGGAAGAGGAGCCCCTTCTACATGCATGTAGCCGGGTCTGGGAAGGTTTGTGAGAAGGAAACAAGGATAAGGACGTGTTTTAAGGAAAAGTTAGGAAAGAAATAGTATAGTGAGAAATAAAGCACAAAATATGAATATTCTCAGTACCCTTGGAGCCTCTATTCTGTTACCATTTCCCTACATCTGGCTCTGATAAAAAACAGGCAAATACAGGTTATGCAAACAGACTGGGTGTCATTGAGCTGGGAGGGATTTGCATGCCAATTGCTGGGATTCTCTTTTCAAATCCTGGACCTGCCTTGGTGGACACTGCCACTCGCACATGGGCTCTTTGCAGGCCAGGATCGAACCAGTGCCTTGCACTGCAAGGTGGTGTCCTTACCCACTGGACCACCAGGAAGTCCTAAGCTGGATCTTTTTTAATGGCTACCTGAGCATGAGTTGGCTGCTCTGAACGAATGTCCTTTTGGGTGGACTGGCAATGGAGGCAAATGTGTGAAGTCACTTTTTATTTATTTATTTAGTTTTTAAAACCTTTATTTTACTTTTAACTTTTACAGAGTCTTGTTGTTTACAGATATGCATGTTCCCAGATTAGTCATATGTAGATTCCCCTCTTCCCACCCCTCCCGACCATCACACAGCACCCCTAAAGGATCCCCTTGAAGTCACTTTTTAAATGGCAAAGGGATGGTCTAACAGGTTGGTTGTTACTATCTTTAGCGTTGTTATAGGATGTGGTTCATCCTACAGACAGCAGACTCTCCCTGGGGGCTCATACTGAGCTTTGTTCTTAGCTCCCTTGACTGTCGCACCCGCTCTTGCTCACCTGGCTCCTGCTGTGTGCGCTGGCCACTCTGGATCTCATCTCCTTGTTTACATTCTCTGTCTTCCCCTTCTTCTCATTATGATGTATCTACTCCCTCCCATTTCCTCAGCGACTTCCTGGGAAATGACTGATTTTGGTTTAGCAAGCACATTGAAGCTAAAGTGTTAATGGCTAACAGATTTGGTGCTAACACATCCCAGAAGCTCAGGCTTTATCCTGCAACTCCAATGTTGGAGCCTGTCAGTGACATTTTAGGCAGCAGGAGCATCATTGGAGGGGAAGAGGAGCCCCTTCTACATGCATGTAGCCGGGTCTGGGAAGGTTTGTGAGAAGGAAACAAGGATAAGGACGTGTTTTAAGGAAAAGTTAGGAAAGAAATAGTATAGTGAGAAATAAAGCACAAAATATGAATATTCTCAGTACCCTTGGAGCCTCTATTCTGTTACCATTTCCCTACATCTGGCTCTGATAAAAAACAGGCAAATACAGGTTATGCAAACAGACTGGGTGTCATTGAGCTGGGAGGGATTTGCATGCCAATTGCTGGGATTCTCTTTTCAAATCCTGGAGGACTGATGGGGGAGCGATGGGGGTGTGGAAGGAGGGGAGACGGTGGCTGATGATGCTTGCTGGCAGCTAAGCTTTTATGTGAATCCAAGGAGAGTGTTTGAATCTAGTCTCAACAGAGTCGCTCGGCCAGAGAGGCTGTGTTTCCCTGTGGATGGCTGCCTGGAGTAGAAGCTGAGTCTGAACAGAGCCTACGTGGGGAAGATGCCCCCTTCGCCTCTGTTGATCTTCAAGGTCATCTTTTTCCTGCGGTCATTGGCGGCTGTGCTGCAGAATGGCTTCCTAGTGTCAGGCAGGCAGTGGGTGCTTTGCTGGTGACATGGCTGTGGTCTGTCCGGCCGTCTCCTGGTTCTGTCTCCATGGAATGGCCCTTCTGAGCAACCTAATGGCCTCCTCTGGCTTTTGTTCCAAAATTTACTATTTCAGCATCCCCTGGGACGTCATCAGCGCTCTCACTTTCTGGCTTACAGCCTGGCTTGCTGTGCGAGGCTCTCACTCTTCTCTCACCCCGTCTTCTTCTGGCTGAAGTAGAGGATTTCTCAGTCAGTGCCTCGGCTGCGGCTGGGCTCCCTGATCTTCTTAGGTCTGGCATGTCATCAGCCACTGGGAGGACAGTTCTCGTAAGAGGAGTGCTGCCCAGAGCCCCCATGGAAAGGGCACCCTGCCTGGTAGAATACACACTGTCTCTTTACACTTTTTTCTACCTCATGTAATTCTTCTGTGGCCGGTTCCATTCCTGCTGTTCCTGGTGTCCACCCTCCGGCTCATGCTCTCATTGTCCTGGCACCTCCGGCAGATGAGAGACGGCACACTCGGCCCCCAAGACCCCAGCACCCGGGCTTACCCATGGCCCTGAAGTCCCTTGCCTTCTTCCTCATCTCCTACACGTGCTGCTTCCTGTCCTTGATGACTGTAATGTTCATCCCAACCCTCCGGGAGCACAGGCGCTGGGCCTGGGCGGTGGTGGCCTATGCGGGCCTCTGCCTGCGCTCCAGCATCCTGGTGCAGAGCAGCCGCCAGCTGGGAACGCCCCTAAAGAAGAGGCTTTGGAGACCCCTGCACAAGGGGCAGTTTGTCTTGAGTTTCCAGTGTCAATAACAATTTCCACTGAGCAAGCCCTGCCTGGCAAGAATGCATAAGGTTTGGGCACTGTCGTTCACTCTTCTCACTTCCCTCCTTCTTCCCCAGTCTTTCTATTCCCCATTCATTCTTTTTCTGTCCTCCTCTGTGTCTGCCAACCCTTCCACAGCTCCTGGCCTCTCGTCTGGGTACCACACCACCTTGGACTAGGACAGTGGCCTCATTTTCTCACTGGTCTCTCTCACTCCCTACACGAGGAACCCTAATAATATTTTCCAAGCAATATTTTGGTCCATACTCTCTTTACAGAGACCTTCAAGGGCTGTCAGTTGTTCTGTGGTCAACCTGAAGATTTTTGTCTGTTTGTTTTGAATGGGGAAATGGATCGTCCCCCACTATCCCCCACACGTCACCTGGCCTCATCTCTGTTGGGCTCTCAGAGCTCCGTGTCTCTTCTGTGGCCCAAGGGGGCTTCTTTCTGTCTCCCAACATGCTCTTCCCCGCAGCCAGTGGTCTTAGCTCATCTGGAAACTCCTTCTTTCCTTCCTTTGCCCTTCCCCTCTTTTGTGTCCCGATTAAGACCAGCTCCACTCAGGGAGCTTTTTGACGTGTTGACGTCTGAGGACACACATGAGTTTTGTGCCTCTATAGGTCCTGCCCGTGATTTTGTGTGTTTGCTGTATGTTGAGTTAAAATGAATTGTTTTATATAGAAAAAGCATTCAGGCTTTGGCCAAGAGAAGATAGAGAAGGAAAATAAAGGGAATTTGCTCAGTTCTTAGTTTTGAGAATCTTACTCTTTCTGTCCGCTCACCCAGGAGGTATCCCGGATGCCAACATCTAGGATGAGAGTCCATACATTAGGAGCTTGCATACGAGAGTGTGTGCAGAATGATACATTGGATGCAGAAAAAAAAGTGTGACAACTCCAATTTTCATTTGTTTTTAACCTCGTTTTTAAATTATAATTTTGATATGTGTTTTATAATATATAATACATAATGTATTAGCAGAGTATTACAAGCATATAGTTCAAATAAATAATTGGAATTCATGCTCATAATTTTTTCAACTGATGGAATTTACTCTAAAAATATTTGGAGATCAGGAGGCAAGAAAATATTGGGAGAAGCACTACAACATAGTTAACAGATTTATACTTCCAAGCTAATCAAAACAGAAGCAATAGGGCTTCCCTGGTAGCTCAGTGATAAAGAGTTTGCCTGCCAATGCAGGAGACATGAACAAGTTTGATCCCTGATCTGGGAAGATCCCACATGCTGCGGAGCAGCTAAGCCCGTGAGCCACAACTCTTGAGCCCATGTACTGCAACTACTGAAAACCGCGTGCCTTTGAGCCTGAGTTCCACAGCAGGAGAAGTCACCACAGCAAAAAGCCTATTCACCTCAACTAGAGAGTAGCCCCTACTCCCTGCAACTAGAGAGGAGCCTGTGGCAGCAGTGAAAACCCAGAATAGCCAAAAATAAATAAGTAAGTAAAAATTAAAAAAAGATAAAACAGGGGCTTCCCTGGTGGTCCAGTGGATAAGGACACCGCCTTGCAGTGCAAGGGGCGCCGGTTCGATCCCTGGCCTGGGAAGATCCCACGTGCCGCGGAGCGGCTGGACCGATGTGTCCAACTACCCAGTCGGAGCTCTGGAGCGCATGTGCCTAGAGCCCGTACTCTGCGACAACAGAGGCCACTGCAATGGGAGGCCCACATGGGCCAAAGAACAAAGATAGATGAAAACAGATAAATGAAAGACCAATAGAAGTGGCCCGCCCGCTCTCCTCCCTCCCCAACCTACCCCACCCACCAAAAAAATAAAAAAGATGAAACAGGAGCAATAAACCATAGAACAGAATAGAGGTTACAAAGGATTTTCAAATAAATAATCGCATGTATGGTAAGTTGTCCAGCAATCATGGGAAACTGAGGCCCCAAGATATTATAATACAAGCTGGAGGCTGAAATACGGCAAGAGGAGAAAGAGGAGCAGAGATGAGTCAAGAGGGTGAGGAGTTTTTACTGAAAAGAAGACTAAAGTTCTAAAAGAGGAGATTCCTAAGTTGCAGACGAGGAGTGTAAAGGATTTCCCAGAGGGTAGAGAGAAGGTGAAGCTGGAGAGGGGAAACTGTGGTAAGCTTGAACTATCATAAAGAACTTTTTTCTTTTTTTTTTTTAAAGGAGCAGCATGAGTGAGCTGGGAAGGCAATAATTACTGCAGGGACTGACGCCACAAGAGAGACGAGTCAAGGCAGAAAAGGTAGGCGCATCAGTGCTGTCCGCTGGAAGCCTGGCTTTCCCTTGGACAGGGCCCCAGTGCTCGACGGAGTGACGTGGGTGGGAAGGGGATGGTGGTGACTCCATTGCTCTGCGACACTTTTACAGCCTTTTGAGTTATGACAGGTCGAGTGGGCTTATCTCAGGAGTTTTTAGTTGGTTGGTGTTCTCATCTTCCCTTTCCTAGGCTCTAGCTCATAAGAGCCTGTAAACATTTGGTGGTTCTGTCTTGACCAAAGACACAGGTTAATCTCCCATCCTGACTTTCAAGACCTTCTGGGGTCTCTCCCCAGCCTACCTTTTCAGCCTGATGTGCTACCATCCCCCGTGGAAACCCTCTGCTGTGGCCATTCTCATCCCTGTCCTAGACATGCTCACACTTTCACCGCCTTTACTGAGGTCATCGCTTTCCTTTCAATACACAAGACCCAGCGTAGCTGTTCCACCATAAAGGGGCTGCTGCGGCTCCTGAGCTCCTCTCAGAATTCTTGGGATGGAAATGGGATGGCGTGTGCATTTTGAACCACAGCCTGGGAGTCCTCCTCTTCCCTCCTCTGGGAAAAAGAACTGAGCTAAGTGTTTTCCACGGAGGGAATCTACTCAGGGAATTCCTACCTCTGCCACCCTCATGATCATATTTATATAGACTATCTGTGAAAATTTCAAAGTTCGCAGACTTGGCTTCTACGGAATAAGAGTCTGAATGCGAGAAAGCAAAATGGAACCAACAAAAAGTGTAAACAACGAAAGAATTGCCATGAAATGCAATTACTTATTAAAATACAAATGATTAGTCACCCTTTTGGATGAACTTAACCTGGACATCGTATAGGCCAATAAATGTTTGTGGTTTATGATAAGTTCATGAAAGCACTTTGAGGGCAGATACTTATTAATAGTTCATTGTTACAGCCCTGGTGCCTTTCAAAGGGTCATTATAATATATAGGAGATGCTTATTGACGAGGAGTGTAAAGGATTTCCCAGAGGGTAGAGAAGGTGAACGGGGGCTGGTACTGACTATCTAAAGAACTTTTTCTTTTTTAAAGGAGCAGCATGAGTGAGCTGGGAAGGCAATAATTACTGCAGGGACTGACGCCACAAGAGAGACGAGTCAAGGCAGAAAAGGTAGGCGCATCAGTGCTGTCCGCTGGAAGCCTGGCTTTCCCTTGGACAGGGCCCCAGTGCTCGACGGAGTGACGTGGGTGGGAAGGGGATGGTGGTGACTCCATTGCTCTGCGACACTTTTACAGCCTTTTGAGTTATGACAGGTCGAGTGGGCTTATCTCAGGAGTTTTTAGTTGGTTGGTGTTCTCATCTTCCCTTTCCTAGGCTCTAGCTCATAAGAGCCTGTAAACATTTGGTGGTTCTGTCTTGACCAAAGACACAGGTTAATCTCCCATCCTGACTTTCAAGACCTTCTGGGGTCTCTCCCCAGCCTACCTTTTCAGCCTGATGTGCTACCATCCCCCGTGGAAACCCTCTGCTGTGGCCATTCTCATCCCTGTCCTAGACATGCTCACACTTTCACCGCCTTTACTGAGGTCATCGCTTTCCTTTCAATACACAAGACCCAGCGTAGCTGTTCCACCATAAAGGGGCTGCTGCGGCTCCTGAGCTCCTCTCAGAATTCTTGGGATGGAAATGGGATGGCGTGTGCATTTTGAACCACAGCCTGGGAGTCCTCCTCTTCCCTCCTCTGGGAAAAAGAACTGAGCTAAGTGTTTTCCACGGAGGGAATCTACTCAGGGAATTCCTACCTCTGCCACCCTCATGATCATATTTATATAGACTATCTGTGAAAATTTCAAAGTTCGCAGACTTGGCTTCTACGGAATAAGAGTCTGAATGCGAGAAAGCAAAATGGAACCAACAAAAAGTGTAAACAACGAAAGAATTGCCATGAAATGCAATTACTTATTAAAATACAAATGATTAGTCACCCTTTTGGATGAACTTAACCTGGACATCGTATAGGCCAATAAATGTTTGTGGTTTATGATAAGTTCATGAAAGCACTTTGAGGGCAGATACTTATTAATAGTTCATTGTTACAGCCCTGGTGCCTTTCAAAGGGTCATTATAATATATAGGAGATGCTTATTAATTGTTGTTCGTCAAATTGAGGAATAACAGCATATCTTTCTCATTATATGAGCCATCAAAGATGTAGGAGGTAGATGGGAAAAGATAGGAGTTTTCCATATTAAGAGCTTTGTGGGTGGCCAGACTCCAGAGCTTATGATCTCAAGGTTGCTTTATTGCTCCACATTCCAGTAGGTAACAGCCAAGTGCCATCCAGATGAACATGGGCCGGGTAGAGAGCAGTTGGGAACTCTATCCCATGCAGATTTGCATCTTCTCAGAAAGGCAGAGTGAGTGAGTTACCTTAGTGCACCCCAGCTTTCCCCCGGAACACAAGGTTCACTGTAGTAAGGTTCTGTGTTGGAGGAACAATTCCACCTGGACCTTCATCCCAGCTGAACTGGGGACAGGAAAGAGATGTTAACCTACCCTCTTGGCAGCATTCTTTGCTTGGAACTGGTGGGATACGGTGCTGGTCAGGGGTGAGCCCACTCTCAGATCCTCCGTCACTCTCCTGGTGCTGGATCTTGAGTCATCGCTGTTGGCATGTTTGGCCCAGAACAACTTCTCCTTACCTTACTCCCTGTAACACACGAACCTGCTTACACTCACCTCAGTAAGTAAGCACTCACCTGATTGGGTTTTTTTTTTTTTAATTCTTTGGACATCATTCCTTTCTGTTTGTTTTTATTCTTTGGACATCATTTCTTTTCAAAATGTGGCTTTTGTTTATTCTATCTTCCTCTAATTAAAGTAGACTTCCAGTATTTGATGCCTTGGACCTCTGTTGCATCCCTGATGCTCTCTTGAATTCTTCTTGGTTGACCTGTCCCTCCACAGGCTGAATGTCATTACATTGACAATCGTCGTAATCACCTTATTTCTTATGAATGTGTAAGGATTTATAGTTTCCACATATATATCCATATATATATATATATACATACATATATTCACCTTTATTTGTGATCCATATGTTATAGGTGAAGAAAGGGGATCAGAGAGGTTGCATGACTCCATAGGTAGTGGCTGTGGCAAGACCCAAGACGTGGTCCTCTGACTTCAGCTGGGGGTGAAGAAGATAGGAGTACAAAATATCCTGCTAACTCTGCAGAGATCCCCAGGCCTGGAATCAGTGTGGGTCTTGGTCTTTCCTCTGTGTAACTGTGACTTTAGGTGGGAGTCTTAATCTATAACCTGAGGCTTCATTTATTTCCTCTGTAAAATTATTGAATGTCTTTTTTCACTCTGAAAACTGAGGTTCTAATCCTAGAATCTCGTCTTATTCTGTGAATTAGAAAAGATGATACTTTTCACATTTTCCAGATGAAGAAACTGAGGCACAGAGGGACCCACTTACATACCCAGTAACTCACAGTGATGGATGGAACTAGGACTGATACCTGCCTTGATTCCTAGCCCAGGTTTCTTCTTGCCATAGCACATTGGTGTTATAGCTATTATAGTAAGATTTCTGATGTGAAATGCCCTGTACAGGTCACTAATAAAATATGGTTAAAAAATTCACTTGCCTTATTATGTATGCACGTGCATGTGTATGCTCAGTCATTGTCTGACTCTTTGTTGCCTCAACTGTAGCCCACCAGGCTCCTTTATTTATCACATTTTTCATGCAAGAATGCTGGAGTGGGTTACCATTCCCTTCTCCCGGAGATCTTTCCTACCCAGAGAGCAAACCTGCATCTCTTGTATCTCCTGCATTGGCTGACAAATTCTTTACCACTAGTACCACCTAGGAAATCCCTTATTATGTATAATTGTCTCCTATGTTCTATTTGACAGTAACAGTCACCACAAGCATTTCAATTAACCTTTCTAAGTAGAGGTTTTGCATAGTTTTATGACTGTCAAAGGGGTTTTCTAAAAGCACCTGCTTCATAGGATCATTGTAAGAACTAAAAGCAACGAAGATCCCTTAGAACAATGCCCAGAGCACACCAGCCAACCGTGGATGTGAACTCTGGCTGTCAGATGGAGCTGCGTCCCCTGGGTTTCCTCATGGAGCAGCCAGCAGGTGTGTGGTCTTATCTTGGGTGTCGGTTAAGAGAGGTGTGAGTTCCTACGTAAGGGATGCTCAATGCAAGGACCTGATGTAGTATCCACGCCAGTGCTGATGGGGCAGAGAGTGGCAGAGGAAGGACAGGCAAATTCATGGGAAGGCGGGGGAACTTCAGAAACTGAACCTTAATGATATTTGCATCTATTCTGAGAAGAAGAAGCCTCTTCACCCTCCTCAGTTAGCCTGCCCTTCTACATTATCCTCTGTGCTGGGGCAGCTGGAGGGGCCAGCGTCCTCCTGAGCCAGCCTGCGGGGAAAGACCGTGAGGTCAGCAGGAGAGATGAGTGGAGAAGACATAGTTCCAGGACTTCAGCTGGCTGATGAGACAGTCCTCATCTTCATTATTATTTTATTCCTCTTGTGCCTGGTGGCATTGGTAGGCAACGGCTTGATCATTGCGGCACTGGGCATGGAGTGGTTTCTGCGGAGAACGTTGTCGCCCTGCGATAAGTTATTGGTCAGCTTGGGGGTCTCTCGCTTCTGTCTGCAATGGGTGGTGATTAGTAAGAGCATTTACATGTTCCTGAATCCAACGGCCTTCCCATACAACCCTGTATTCCAGCTCCTAACCCTTCAGTGGGACTTCTTGAATGCTGTCACGCTGTGGTTCTCCACCTGGCTCAGTGTCTTCTACTGTGTGAAAATCGTGACCTTCACCTACCCCATCCTCCTCTGGCTAAAGCGGAAGGTATCTGAGTTGGTTCCATGGATGCTACTCAGCTCTCTGGGGTTCTCCAGCCTTAGCACCATTCTTTTTTTTATAGGCAGCCATAGATTGTATCAGAACTATTTAAAGAGGGGTTGGCAAGCTTGGAATGTCACTAGAAATATTGTAAGAACATATGAGAGGTTCTACTTCTTTCCTTTGAAAATTGTGACCTGGACAGTTCCTACCGTTGTCTTCGTCGCTGGCATGGTTTTGCTCCTTGCATCTCTGGGAAGACACATCAAGAAGGTCTTCCTGCCCATCTCACATGTTCACAGCTCCCACGCCCAGGCACACATCAAGGCTCTCCTGGCTCTTCTCTCCTTTGCCATCCTCTTCATTTCCTATTTCCTGTCACTGGTGCTCAGTGCCTCAGGTGTGTTTCCCTTTGAAGAATTCAGGTATTGGATATGGCAGACTGTGACTTATCTGGGCACAGCGATCCACCCCGTTATTCTTCTTTGGAGTAACCGCAGGCTGAGAGCCGTGCTAGAGTGCGGCTGCTCCTTAGGGCGTGGGGCATCTTGAGCTGCCATTGATGAAAAGCCTCAGAGGTTCTATTGCAGGAAGCCGGGATGGAGTGTGGCTGCTTCTTTAAATTTTTTTGCCACATTTAATTCTCTTTCTTTCTTTACTGTATTTCATGATTAGAAGAATGACTTCAATGAAAGAAGATTTCAAGATGAAATAAAAGGTACTGAAGTAGTGGCCTAGCATCACTGGTTTGTGTTAATACTAGCAAGGGCGTAGCTGATAGAGCTAATGGTCCCTGTGGGACTTGATGTGGCCAAAGAAGCAGGAAATTTTTATTTCTCTGTGACTAAACTCATCATGTTTAAAATTATTCTCCTGGAAACTGAATGCAAGGATTCTGACACATGATTCATTCTTTATCTGTTGAATCAGACTGGAGAAGGTTTTTGGAACATCAATTTTCCTCTGACTTCATCGTGTAAACCATGTTTCATTTTTCATCTTTACCTGATTTCCAGCCAGCAATGGAGCTCTCTTTCCTTCCATGCAAGTGTTCCTGGTGTCTGAACTCTCTACGGAGCATGGGGTAATTTGTGCAACTCTTTGTGTTACCTAGGATATGTGTATTTGGAGATAACCTTTTGAGGTCCCCCTGAATGCTAGTGGTTTATGGTTTATATATTGTTCATGTTCTCTATAATAGTCCAGTCTGTTAGTCTGCTCTAAAAATGATAAGCTTCATGAACACAGATGTGACTTTTTTATGTTGCTATTGGGGCCCACTGAAATCTTTGACACGGAGAGATTCATCTGTATCTGATATTTAAGATTGAAGAAGACTTCCGGCTTGGTCTGGTGAAGGCTGTGGACTGCTTTTCTGCATCTCACATGTTCACAGCTCCCACGCCCAGGCACACATCAAGGCTCTCCTGGCTCTTCTCTCCTTTGCCATCCTCTTCATTTCCTATTTCCTGTCACTGGTGCTCAGTGCCTCAGGTGTGTTTCCCTTTGAAGAATTCAGGTATTGGATATGGCAGACTGTGACTTATCTGGGCACAGCGATCCACCCCGTTATTCTTCTTTGGAGTAACCGCAGGCTGAGAGCCGTGCTAGAGTGCGGCTGCTCCTTAGGGCGTGGGGCATCTTGAGCTGCCATTGATGAAAAGCCTCAGAGGTTCTATTGCAGGAAGCCGGGATGGAGTGTGGCTGCTTCTTTAAATTTTTTTGCCACATTTAATTCTCTTTCTTTCTTTACTGTATTTCATGATTAGAAGAATGACTTCAATGAAAGAAGATTTCAAGATGAAATAAAAGGTACTGAAGTAGTGGCCTAGCATCACTGGTTTGTGTTAATACTAGCAAGGGCGTAGCTGATAGAGCTAATGGTCCCTGTGGGACTTGATGTGGCCAAAGAAGCAGGAAATTTTTATTTCTCTGTGACTAAACTCATCATGTTTAAAATTATTCTCCTGGAAACTGAATGCAAGGATTCTGACACATGATTCATTCTTTATCTGTTGAATCAGACTGGAGAAGGTTTTTGGAACATCAA
The DNA here is from genome assembly GCA_022376925.1 of Tragulus kanchil. Taxonomy (NCBI): domain Eukaryota; kingdom Metazoa; phylum Chordata; class Mammalia; order Artiodactyla; family Tragulidae; genus Tragulus; species Tragulus kanchil. The sequence continues at coordinate 14,905,801 of JAIOJX010000030.1, read as the reverse complement.
TTTTCCTCTGACTTCATCGTGTAAACCATGTTTCATTTTTCATCTTTACCTGATTTCCAGCCAGCAATGGAGCTCTCTTTCCTTCCATGCAAGTGTTCCTGGTGTCTGAACTCTCTACGGAGCATGGGGTAATTTGTGCAACTCTTTGTGTTACCTAGGATATGTGTATTTGGAGATAACCTTTTGAGGTCCCCCTGAATGCTAGTGGTTTATGGTTTATATATTGTTCATGTTCTCTATAATAGTCCAGTCTGTTAGTCTGCTCTAAAAATGATAAGCTTCATGAACACAGATGTGACTTTTTTATGTTGCTATTGGGGCCCACTGAAATCTTTGACACGGAGAGATTCATCTGTATCTGATATTTAAGATTGAAGAAGACTTCCGGCTTGGTCTGGTGAAGGCTGTGGACTGCTTTTCTGCTGTTCACGGATCTTCTCAATCTCTCCTTAAGATCAGTCACCTCGAGTCATTCAGAGGGAGATCCCTCTATGCCCCTCTGTTTCCCTAAAAATCTTTCAGCCTCATTTCCTGTTCTTCCTCCTTTTTCACTTTGTATTAGAAGACAGGTCCCTGCTTTTGGCTTTTCAAGGTGAACATGCACACTCTCCCAGCCCTACGTTCTCCTGCCTCTTTTCTATCTCCTGCTCAGTCAAGAATTCCCACTTCTACCTATCTACAACCTTTTTGTTCTTTCTTGTTCTTCACTTCTTCAATAAATGTGCCCATGTGCCTCTTACTTTTTCCTAAAAACCAACCAAACAAAAAATAACAACCTTGCCATGCTCTTGCCTCAAATGATCAACCTGCTTATTAGTCACTTGCCGAGTCCCCCTGCCCCCTCCCCACATGCCACTACGGACACTTACAATCTTCTGCTGCTCTTTCTTTTGAAGTGTGTTTCTCAAGAACGCACATGGGCTCCTGATCCCTATATGTGATATTATCCTCAGGCCCCATTTTCCAATTTGCCTCTCTTAAGAAAAAATTATTTTTTAAAAAAATTGGATTACTAGATGCCATGTATATGTGTTAGTATGCTGTACTTGTCTTTCTTTTTGACTTACTTCACTTTTTATGATAGGTTATAGCTACGGCCACCTCATTTGGTGCGGCAGCCCGGAGGAGTGGGATGGGGGGCCTGGAGAGGGGAGGGGACCAGGGATGTGCCTATGACTGATCTGGGAACATGCATGTCTGTGAACAACAAAACTCTGTAAAACCTTTAAAGTAAAGAAATACATTTAATTTAAAAATTGGATGAAAATATTTCATAAAAAGTAATACCTGACTTTGGTAGATTTTCAAACAGGACAAATCAACGTGACCCATACATAATTGGTTGCCCACACGCCTTCCTGAAGTCTTCTTTTCTCTTGGCCTCAAGGCGCTGCCTGAGTTTTTGCTCCCTGTTCTGGGGCTCCTGTTGGGTCTTCCTCGCTATCTGCTCATCATCCTGACTCTTAATTTTTCCCTCAGCCAGTCCTCTTCCTTCCTTACCATCAATCTTCTCCCTTTTCCTTCATGTTTACGTCTGCTCACAAAGCTTCAGTTATGACCTTCATGTGAATAGTCACCAGAGTCTTGACTTTCTCTGAAAGCCTAAGCCTGTATTTTCTTCTGCTTGCTCAGTGCGTCCGTGTGATAGTGCCATGAGGCTTTTGCACTTAGCAAATTTGAAACAGCTGCCTTTTATTTTCTCCTCCTTTCTTTTCCTCTACAGCCCAGTTGACTCTTTTTCTATTATTGATGTCCAGTAAGTCAGACTTAACCATTCTGAGTGAGTTTTCACTCCTCCCTCTCCCTTCACCTTTCTATCTAATCTGCAGCTTGTCTTCAGTTGGTAACCCTACAGTGTCTCTATTATCTGTTCCTTTCTTCCTGTTCTGGAAGAGCCTGTCTTAGAGTATCCTCTTCTCCCACCTGGACTGCTTGTGCTTCTCTTTCACCACTTGGCTTTTTCCAGTGACTTCCCCATGATACTCTCCCCTGCCACCACAGTCAAAGCACCATCACCAGACCAACCCTCGACCATCTTGCCCACACCCTTATCACCTCTCAGTGCCTGTCAGGCGAAGCGCAGGCTCGTAAACTGGCCCGCACCACAATGCAGCAACAGTTTTATCAAAGTTCACTGTTGCCATGTTAGTAGAGCCAACCTTACCTTGCAGCAAAATTTGGGTTATCATTGTTCTGGACATACCTGGAGCTTCCTCTCTGATGGGCTGAAATGTGCTGTGTTATCCCACATCTTCCTGCCAAAATTCCATTTTTTAACCTGTTTAATTTTTAAACATTAATTCAAATGACTCCTCTTCTGGGAAGTTTTTCTGGATCCCCACACCTCAAGCTTTGATCAAAAAGAAAAAAGAAATACATTTAATTTAAAAATTGGATGAAAATATTTCATAAAAGTAATACCTGACTTTGGTAGATTTTCAAACAGGACAAATCAACGTGACCCATACATAATTGGTTGCCCACACGCCTTCCTGAAGTCTTCTTTTCTCTTGGCCTCAAGGCGCTGCCTGAGTTTTTGCTCCCTGTTCTGGGGCTCCTGTTGGGTCTTCCTCGCTATCTGCTCATCATCCTGACTCTTAATTTTTCCCTCAGCCAGTCCTCTTCCTTCCTTACCATCAATCTTCTCCCTTTTCCTTCATGTTTACGTCTGCTCACAAAGCTTCAGTTATGACCTTCATGTGAATAGTCACCAGAGTCTTGACTTTCTCTGAAAGCCTAAGCCTGTATTTTCTTCTGCTTGCTCAGTGCGTCCGTGTGATAGTGCCATGAGGCTTTTGCACTTAGCAAATTTGAAACAGCTGCCTTTTATTTTCTCCTCCTTTCTTTTCCTCTACAGCCCAGTTGACTCTTTTTCTATTATTGATGTCCAGTAAGTCAGACTTAACCATTCTGAGTGAGTTTTCACTCCTCCCTCTCCCTTCACCTTTCTATCTAATCTGCAGCTTGTCTTCAGTTGGTAACCCTACAGTGTCTCTATTATCTGTTCCTTTCTTCCTGTTCTGGAAGAGCCTGTCTTAGAGTATCCTCTTCTCCCACCTGGACTGCTTGTGCTTCTCTTTCACCACTTGGCTTTTTACAGTGACTTCCCCATGATACTCTCCCCTGCCACCACAGTCAAAGCACCATCACCAGACCAACCCTCGACCATCTTGCCCACACCCTTATCACCTCTCAGTGCCTGTCAGGCGAAGCGCAGGCTCGTAAACTGGCCCGCACCACAATGCAGCAACAGTTTTATCAAAGTTCACTGTTGCCATGTTAGTAGAGCCAACCTTACCTTGCAGCAAAATTTGGGTTATCATTGTTCTGGACATACCTGGAGCTTCCTCTCTGATGGGCTGAAATGTGCTGTGTTATCCCACATCTTCCTGCCAAAATTCTATTTTTTTTTAACCTGTTTAATTTTTAAACATTAATTCAAATGACTCCTCTTCTGGGAAGTTTTTCTGGATCCCCACACCTCAAGCTTTGATCTCTCTCACCTTGGAAGACATATAAATGAAATGTTTCTCAGTTGTGATGTGAATTCTGCCTTATGGTGATATGATCTGTATACTCATTTTATTCTCAGTAGATTTTAAAGTTCTTAAAGGTGTTGACTGCCTCATACTCTTCCATGTGTCCCCTGGAGCCCTTTTGAATTCTTGCTAGATTGAACAGAATGGTTCTGTTGCACCTGAAATCCAGCTGTAAGCACATGCACCTCTGTCTGTATGTAAATAATCTGGGCTACCTACTATTACAAATTATATCTTTGTGTTTATATTTGAACTGTATGCCCTTCACTGTCTGGCTAGCTTATTTTTGGAGGTCACACATCTATTCTGCTTCTCTTGAGTTATACACAGTTTAGCAATAATAAATGGATGACAGAGTTAAATTTGTCTGATTTTTTTTGATGGCTTTACCTTCTTTCTTTGGTGTTTACATGCTGCTAAGCGTCTGTGCAGCTCCTTCCTCTGGAAATTTGCATGAATCGCATTTCTCCTTGGTTACTGAGCCAGTGGCCCTTTGCACAGCAACTCTATCAGTAAGTCTTTGTTCCTTCCACTCTTGAGATTGTTAGCCTAGGAGAATGGAGCATCTGCCAGAATCTGAAAGATCTCTGTACAGGAGAAGAACGATCTTCTTCGGAGGAAGAAGTTCCCTTGGAACTTTTTTTCCCCCCTTTTTATTTTGTACTGGAATCTAGCTGATTAACAATGCTGTGACAGTTTCAGGTGCACAGCAAAGGGAAGCAGCCATACCTATACATGTGTCCACTCTCCCCGGAAGCCCTCTCCATCCAGGCTGCCACACAACAGTGAGCGGAGTTCCATGTTCTATACACTAGGTCCTTGTTTGTTATCCATTTTGAATATAGCAGTGTGTACATATCCACCCAAACTATCCCTAACTGTTCCTTTTTTCCTTTTCCTCAACATGCCTCTTTTTATTTATATTTATTTTCATCCATCCTTTTTATTCTCTGGCATGTGTGGGCCTCCCATCGCAGTGGCCTCTCTCGTTGCAGAGCACCAGCTTTGGGCGCATGCGCTCCAGAGTGCTGGCTCCTACTTGGACACACTGGTCCAGCAGCTCTGCAGCACATGGGATCTTCCCAGGCCAGGGAATCAAACCGGTGCCCCTTGCACTGCAAGATGGACTCTTTACCCACTGGAACACCAGGGAAGCCCTCTACCTGTCCCTTGAACTCACAGGGAAATATAAAAGAGAGGTAGGGTTTGTTGTATTTTTAAAATACCTAGCTTTATTATTATCATTAAATTTTACCTATAGTCTAATTTTATTGTGCTTTATGATGGTATTAATGGCAACCATTTATGAATGCTTATTTTGTATGAATGACGGGGGCCCGAAAACTTTTTTACTTATATCTTTTGTATACGTTATTCTTAAAACAACACTGCAAAGTAGAAACTGAGGCTTAGAGGAGTTTATTGACGTGTCATGGCCAATGTGTGATATCATAGAATTGGTGTGTGTGTGTGTGTGTGTCACTCAGTCGTGTCTGACTCTTTGTGACTCCGTGGACTCGAGTCCACCAGGCTCCTCTGTCCATGGAGTCCTCCAGGCAAGAATCCTGCAGTGCATAGCCATTTTCCTGCAAGGCATTACATTTGTTCCTTCCACTCTTGAGATTGTTAGCCTAGGAGAATGGAGCATCTGCCAGAATCTGAAAGATCTCTGTACAGGAGAAGAACGATCTTCTTCGGAGGAAGAAGTTCCCTTGGAACTTTTTTTCCCCCCTTTTTATTTTGTACTGGAATCTAGCTGATTAACAATGCTGTGACAGTTTCAGGTGCACAGCAAAGGGAAGCAGCCATACCTATACATGTGTCCACTCTCCCCGGAAGCCCTCTCCATCCAGGCTGCCACACAACAGTGAGCGGAGTTCCATGTTCTATACACTAGGTCCTTGTTTGTTATCCATTTTGAATATAGCAGTGTGTACATATCCACCCAAACTATCCCTAACTGTTCCTTTTTTTTCCTTTTCCTCAACATGCCTCTTTTTATTTATATTTATTTTCATCCATCCTTTTTATTCTCTGGCATGTGTGGGCCTCCCATCGCAGTGGCCTCTCTCGTTGCAGAGCACCAGCTTTGGGCGCATGCGCTCCAGAGTGCTGGCTCCTACTTGGACACACTGGTCCAGCAGCTCTGCAGCACATGGGATCTTCCCAGGCCAGGGAATCAAACCGGTGCCCCTTGCACTGCAAGATGGACTCTTTACCCACTGGAACACCAGGGAAGCCCTCTACCTGTCCCTTGAACTCACAGGGAAATATAAAAGAGAGGTAGGGTTTGTTGTATTTTTAAAATACCTAGCTTTATTATTATCATTAAATTTTACCTATAGTCTAATTTTATTGTGCTTTATGATGGTATTAATGGCAACCATTTATGAATGCTTATTTTGTATGAATGACGGGGCCAGAAAACTTTTTTACTTATATCTTTTGTATACGTTATTCTTAAAACAACACTGCAAAGTAGAAACTGAGGCTTAGAGGAGTTTATTGACGTGTCATGGCCAATGTGTGATATCATAGAATTGGTGTGTGTGTGTGTGTGTGTCACTCAGTCGTGTCTGACTCTTTGTGACTCCGTGGACTCGAGTCCACCAGGCTCCTCTGTCCATGGAGTCCTCCAGGCAAGAATCCTGCAGTGCATAGCCATTCCCTTCTCCAGGAGATTGTCTCAGCACAGGGATTGAACTTGGGTCTCCTGCATTACAGGCAGGTTCTTTACTATCTGAAGCCCAGAATGGGGGTAATATGTAAAACAGTGTGATACAGGTGTCGGAGTAGATAAGTACATTAGCAGACAATCCACAGAATAGTTATGTGAAAAGTTATATTCGGTAAGTAAAGCATTTCAAATCAATGAGGGGAAGGATGGTCATTTAATAGTGTGGCAGCAGATATAGACAACATTTTATAATTTTATTTTAAATTCCAGACAGATGATCTTTTTTTTTTTTTTTAACATTTATTTATTTATTTATCTTTTTTTGGTGGGCGGGGGGGGGGGGGGGGGGGGGGGGCGGGCCACTTCTATTAGTCTTTCATTTCTCTGTTTTCATCCGTCTTTGTTCTTTGGCTCCTGTGGGCCTCCCATCGCAGTGGCCTCTGTTGTCACAGAGCACCGGCTCTGGGCGCATGCGCTCCAGAGCTCCGGCTTGGTAATTGGACACCTCGGTCCAGCCGCTCCACGGCATGTGGGATCTTCCCAGGCCAGGGATCGAACCGGCGCCCCTTGCACTGCAAGGTGGTGTACTTACCCACTGGACCACCAGGGAAAGCCCCAGATGATCTTTTTTTAAAAATTATTTATTTGTTTAGTTCCACTGGTCTTAGTTGCAGCATGTGGGATCTAGTTCCCTGAACAGGGTTCGAGCCCAGGCTCCTGCATTTGGAACACACAGTCTTAACCTCTATAAAAGAGAGGTAGGGTTTGTTGTATTTTAAAATACCTAGCTTTATTATTATCATTAAATTTTACCTATGTTATTTTATTGCTTTATATGAACCCCTTTTAAATTTTGTATGAATGACGGGCCAGAAAACTTTTTTACTTATATCTTTTGTATACGTTATTCTTAAAACAACACTGCAAAGTAGAAACTGAGGCTTAGAGGAGTTTATTGACGTGTCATGGCCAATGTGTGATATCATAGAATTGGTGTGTGTGTGTGTGTGTGTCACTCAGTCGTGTCTGACTCTTTGTGACTCCGTGGACTCGAGTCCACCAGGCTCCTCTGTCCATGGAGTCCTCCAGGCAAGAATCCTGCAGTGCATAGCCATTCCCTTCTCCAGGAGATTGTCTCAGCACAGGGATTGAACTTGGGTCTCCTGCATTACAGGCAGGTTCTTTACTATCTGAAGCCCAGAATGGGGGTAATATGTAAAACAGTGTGATACAGGTGTCGGAGTAGATAAGTACATTAGCAGACAATCCACAGAATAGTTATGTGAAAAGTTATATTCGGTAAGTAAAGCATTTCAAATCAATGAGGGGAAGGATGGTCATTTAATAGTGTGGCAGCAGATATAGACAACATTTTATAATTTTATTTTAAATTCCAGACAGATGATCTTTTTTTTTTTTTTTAACATTTATTTATTTATTTATCTTTTTTTGGTGGGCGGGGTGGGGAGGGAGGGGAGCGGGCGGGCCACTTCTATTAGTCTTTCATTTCTCTGTTTTCATCCGTCTTTGTTCTTTGGCTCCTGTGGGCCTCCCATCGCAGTGGCCTCTGTTGTCACAGAGCACCGGCTCTGGGCGCATGCGCTCCAGAGCTCCGGCTTGGTAATTGGACACCTCGGTCCAGCCGCTCCACGGCATGTGGGATCTTCCCAGGCCAGGGATCGAACCGGCGCCCCTTGCACTGCAAGGTGGTGTACTTACCCACTGGACCACCAGGGAAAGCCCCAGATGATCTTTTTTTAAAAATTATTTATTTGTTTAGTTCCACTGGTCTTAGTTGCAGCATGTGGGATCTAGTTCCCTGAACAGGGTTCGAGCCCAGGCTCCCTGCATTTGGAACACACAGTCTTAACCTCTGGGTCATCAGGGAAGTCTCCAGACAGATGATCTATAATGTAAATGTTATTTAATTTTTAAGAAGCTCCCCATTTTGGATAGTTTAATTTTTCAATATTTTATTCCATAAGCATTGTGTTTACATTTTACAGAAATGTTGACTTTTTTCTCCCCACCTTTTTGGGTGTCATTGTAGACTATGTATTTGGTAGACTATGTATTTGGGAGACTTGAACTCCCACAATTCAAAATCCCTGTTTTCATAGGCCTTCTTAAGCCAGACTCAAAATACTGAGTCATAGTGGAAATAACTATAAATTGGACTACAGAAAAATTTAAAACTTTAAAAAAACTTATTTATTTTAATTTTTCTTCCTTCTTTCCTTTATTTCTTTGTTTCTTTCTTATCTATCTATCTATCTATCCATCCATTCTCCATTCTGGGTTTTCACTGCTGCCACAGGCTTTTCTCTAGTTGCAGGGAGTGGGGGCTGCTCTTTAGGAGGTGAGCAGGCTTCTTGTTGTGGTGACTTTTCCTGTTGTGGAACTCGGGAGGTAGGGCACACAGGGCTTCAACAGTTGTGGCATAGGGGCTCCATAGTTGCGGCTCTGACTCCAAGGCTCTAGCACAGGCTCAATAGTTGTGGCTCACAGGCTTAGTTGTTCCCCAGCATGTGGGATCTTCCTGGATCAGGGATTGAACTTGTGCCTCCTGCATTGGCAGGTGAACTCTTTACCAGTGAGCTACCAGGGAGGCCCCTTAAAACCTTTTGATAAAATTTCTTTTTTATAAATGTAGAGATCACTGGAATGCTTTTAAATTTAAAGGACAGTAGTAGAATGATAAAAGCTACTATCTCTAATATATAAAGAGCTTTCACCAGTCAGTAAGAAAACTACAGACAAATAATAGAATGTTGATTAAATGATAAAAAAAGATAAAATATTGCCAAGTAAACACGTGAAGTTTATCGTCACTATTGATCAAGGAAATGGAAACTAAAACAATAAGAATTCTGCTATGTACACAGCTGCATAAGCCAATGCTTTCCCCTCTTCTTTCCCTGCAAAGCACATAAAAGCGACAGAGTTGAAGAGGACTCTCAAAACTACATTTTCAGTGAAGCTAAGAGACAAATAATCCAGAAATTTCAAATTATACAGTGTCACAGATGAGATCAGGTAGAGTCAAGAAAGAAGATGAAAAAAAGTGTGAAGAGACATGAGAGGGCCCAGTGGGGGCAGAGATAATATTCCAGCAAAAAATCTCTCTTCAGCAAAGAGACACCTTGAAATGCGGAAGCCCCTTAGTATGCATGTGATAGTTATCCATTGATGCATAACAAATTGCCCTAACAGTAACTGGCTTAAAACAATATTTACTACAGAGTCATAGCTCCTGTATATAAGAAATCCAGGCATTATCATAATACAGCTGAGAATCTCAACTATATTCTGTGGCTCTGTGTCTCTCATAGGCTACAGTCATCTCCAGGCTCAGCTGGGGAAGAGCCGCTTTCCAACTCACTCACAGGGTTGTTGGCAGGAGTCAGTTACTCGTGAACTGTTGGACTGAGCCATAGGTCCTCGTGAGCTGTTGGCTTGAGGCCTCCTTAAGTTCCTGGCCACATAACCCTCCCCTAGATCAGAGTGAGCAAGTGGGAAGACAGAAGGTGTCAGCAAGAGAGAGAGTGCCAGCAAGACTGAAGTCACAGACTTTAACATAGGTCATTATTTTTCTCATTATTGTTCATAGGTAATAACAGATTTGGCCAAAAATGTATAAGGAATGAGAAAATTATATAAAATTATATTTATGAAGGCAGGCACTAGAACAGCAAACCTGTACTTTTCTTAGAATTAATAAAACCACAGACAAAAATGAAGAAACATACAATAAATATAAATATGATACAAATCCTAAGAAAAACACTTTCAAAAACAAAACATCAAACAATGTGCTAGAACTAAGACTAAACATATTGGATATATAATTAAATAAAAATGGGCTTTAGACCTAAAAGCTTTGGTCTTTAGATTATCCTAAAAGCAAAATACTACTTTGTGATATTTCTAAGAACCATAAAAAGAGAAAGTTTGAAAATAGAAGAATGAGAAGTAGTATGTCAAGTAAATGCCAACAAAAGAAATTTACACATAAAAGCGACAGAGTTGAAGAGGACTCTCAAAACTACATTTTCAGTGAAGCTAAGAGACAAATAATCCAGAAATTTCAAATTATACAGTGTCACAGATGAGATCAGGTAGAGTCAAGAAAGAAGATGAAAAAAAGTGTGAAGAGACATGAGAGGGCCCAGTGGGGGCAGAGATAATATTCCAGCAAAAAATCTCTCTTCAGCAAAGAGACACCTTGAAATGCGGAAGCCCCTTAGTATGCATGTGATAGTTATCCATTGATGCATAACAAATTGCCCTAACAGTAACTGGCTTAAAACAATATTTACTACAGAGTCATAGCTCCTGTATATAAGAAATCCAGGCATTATCATAATACAGCTGAGAATCTCAACTATATTCTGTGGCTCTGTGTCTCTCATAGGCTACAGTCATCTCCAGGCTCAGCTGGGGAAGAGCCGCTTTCCAACTCACTCACAGGGTTGTTGGCAGGAGTCAGTTACTCGTGAACTGTTGGACTGAGCCATAGGTCCTCGTGAGCTGTTGGCTTGAGGCCTCCTTAAGTTCCTGGCCACATAACCCTCCCCTAGATCAGAGTGAGCAAGTGGGAAGACAGAAGGTGTCAGCCAGAGAGAGTGCCAGCAAGACTGAAGTCACAGACTTTAACATAGGTCATTATTTTTCTCATTATTGTTCATAGGTAATAACAGATTTGGCCAAAAATGTATAAGGAATGAGAAAATTATATAAAATTATATTTATGAAGGCAGGCACTAGAACAGCAAACCTGTACTTTTCTTAGAATTAATAAAACCACAGACAAAAATGAAGAAACATACAATAAATATAAATATGATACAAATCCTAAGAAAAACACTTTCAAAAACAAAACATCAAACAATGTGCTAGAACTAAGACTAAACATATTGGATATATAATTAAATAAAAATGGGCTTTAGACCTAAAAGCTTTGGTCTTTAGATTATCCTAAAAGCAAAATACTACTTTGTGATATTTCTAAGAACCATAAAAAGAGAAAGTTTGAAAATAGAAGAATGAGAAGTAGTATGTCAAGTAAATGCCAACAAAAGAAATTTACACCTAAATGATCAATGAGATAACAAGAAAAGTTTTTAATGCTAAGAGGTAAAATGAAAAATTTAGATAGAAATGATATAAATATCTATAGGATAAAAAACCATAGAAGTCTTATTTATGGGGCTTCCCTCATGGCTCAGATGGTAAAGAATCTTCCTGCAATATGGAGGCCTGGGTTCCATCCCCTGGAAAAGGGAATGGCTTCTCAGTTCAGTGTTCTGAGAGTTCCATGGGCAGAGGAACCTGGCAGGCTACAGTCAGAATGACAAGAAATATAAGCAGAATCACTGAAAGACTTATTCTTTGTCAAATAAAGGAAAAAAAAAAAAAAAACAACAAATGTTAGCTTTTATTGATAGATGTCAAACTTTACATACTCAGATAACACAACTTCTTTGTAAATACTAATGGAATAGTCATGAAAACAAATTAACAAAAATTGCATAGAACAAAGAATTACAACATAATTCCCTTAAGCAAACAAAATCCTAAAAACAAAACTAGAAAGCAAAGTCCAGCAGTGAATGAAATCATTATCAAATAGAGTTTAATCAGGAATTCCCTGGCTGTCCAGTGGCTAGGGCTCTACCCATGCTCAGGGCTTAGGGTCAATCCCGGGTCAGGGCCACACCAGGAGGCTGCTTGGTGTGGCCAAAACCAAAACAAAACACATAGAGTTTAACCTAGGAATTTAAGGATTATTCCTTATGAGGAAATTTATTAATATAAGCTATCTCATTAATAAATCTAAAGGAGAATTTATATAATCACCTCCCAAAATGCTAAAAGGCACTTGAAAGAATTTAATAGAAATTTTTGTTAAACTACTCAGTAATACATATATTCAACAACATGGCATATCTATCTCAGCTCAAACCCACAGCATATTTGACATTCTTTCAAAACTCAAGATGTTAAAAGAATGGGTACTGTCGCCACTATTTACATTTTAGCCTTTTAAAATAACTAAAGAAAGAAGGTCTTTAGATTATCCTAAAAGCAAAATACTACTTTGTGATATTTCTAAGAACCATAAAAAGAGAAAGTTTGAAAATAGAAGAATGAGAAGTAGTATGTCAAGTAAATGCCAACAAAAGAAATTTACACCTAAATGATCAATGAGATAACAAGAAAAGTTTTTAATGCTAAGAGGTAAAATGAAAAATTTAGATAGAAATGATATAAATATCTATAGGATAAAAAACCATAGAAGTCTTATTTATGGGGCTTCCCTCATGGCTCAGATGGTAAAGAATCTTCCTGCAATATGGAGGCCTGGGTTCCATCCCCTGGAAAAGGGAATGGCTTCTCAGTTCAGTGTTCTGAGAGTTCCATGGGCAGAGGAACCTGGCAGGCTACAGTCAGAATGACAAGAAATATAAGCAGAATCACTGAAAGACTTATTCTTTGTCAAATAAAGGAAAAAAAAAAAAAAAACAACAAATGTTAGCTTTTATTGATAGATGTCAAACTTTACATACTCAGATAACACAACTTCTTTGTAAATACTAATGGAATAGTCATGAAAACAAATTAACAAAAATTGCATAGAACAAAGAATTACAACATAATTCCCTTAAGCAAACAAAATCCTAAAAACAAAACTAGAAAGCAAAGTCCAGCAGTGAATGAAATCATTATCAAATAGAGTTTAATCAGGAATTCCCTGGCTGTCCAGTGGCTAGGGCTCTACCCATGCTCAGGGCTTAGGGTCAATCCCGGGTCAGGGCCACACCAGGAGGCTGCTTGGTGTGGCCAAAACCAAAACAAAACACATAGAGTTTAACCTAGGAATTTAAGGATTATTCCTTATGAGGAAATTTATTAATATAAGCTATCTCATTAATAAATCTAAAGGAGAATTTATATAATCACCTCCCAAAATGCTAAAAGGCACTTGAAAGAATTTAATAGAAATTTTTGTTAAACTACTCAGTAATACATATATTCAACAACATGGCATATCTATCTCAGCTCAAACCCACAGCATATTTGACATTCTTTCAAAACTCAAGATGTTAAAAGAATGGGTACTGTCGCCACTATTTACATTTTAGCCTAATATAACTAAGAGAAAGTAATTCACTATAGACATTGAAGACAGGAGGTTAAAATACATGTCTGCCCACTTGAAAAATCTAAACACAAATCCACAAATAAAAACTACTATAGAACAACAGTAATTGTGTAAAGAAGTGGGGTATAAAATAAATGCATAGAAATGACACTTTTCTAATATATACAAAAAATCACTGTTCAGAGAATAGAATGAAAGAAAAGGCTCTATTTGGAATAACAACAAAAAGTAAAAGACATAGAAATAAATTTTACAAGAAATGTTTAAGACCTATATGAAGGAAACTTTAAAGTACTCAGGGGGACATGGAAAAAGATATGAATCAGTGGAATGCAATACCATATGCTTCAATGAGAAGAATCAGCGTTGAAAAGATGTCAGCTACTCTAAAGTTTATTTCCTAATTTAATGCAGGACCTATAAAAGGCAAACTTAATTCCCTCTTTCTAAACCTATAAAAAGTTGTTAACACTCTTAGGTTATTATAGAAGTTGGAAAACCCCGCACACCAGAAAATGGGTAGATATGCTCTATCATACATTAAAAAGCATGATTTGATTTGCCATATGAACCTCAAGATTTAAAAAGGGTGTGTGACTGTGTAGTAGTAGAATAGGTAGTCCAGAAAGCAAACACTTAAAATATGAGGTTTTAGCATAGATTCAGTAGATAAAAATAATATTTTTGTAGGATCAATAATATCTTGCAAGGAAACTACCACAGAGACATTCTTTTTTTTTTTTTTTTCTTTCTTTTTTTTTGAGCTGGGGTTGGGTAGGGAGGGAGAGGGGTGGGCGGGCCACGTCTATTGGTTTTTCATTTGTCTATTTTCATCCATCTTTGTTCTTTGGCCTGTGTGGGCCTCCCATGGCGGTGGCTTCTGTTGTCGCAGAGCACCGGTTCTGGACGCATGCACTCCAGAGCTCCGGCTTGGTAATTGGACACATGGGTCCAGCCACTCCGCGGCACGTGGAATCTTCCAAGGCCAGGGGTCGAACCGGCGTCCCTTGCACTGCAAGGCGGTGTCCTTACCCACTGGACCACCAGGGGAAGCTCAGAGACATTCTTGATGGGCTCTGCAGGGACAGGGCAATCAGCTTACTCAGATAAGGACGGAAGAGTAGCCTCTATTTATAAAGAAGATTTGAGAGAAATTAGGGATTCAAATTTCAGGAAAACTACACTTCAGATCTTCCTATAGGATCAGACAAGGCCAACACCCGATGTGAAAAGCTGACTTATTGCAAAAGACCCTGAAGCTGGGAAAAGCTGAGAGCAGGATGAGAAGGGGGCGACAGAGGATAAGAAGGTTGAATGTCATTACTAACGCAATGGGCGTGAGTTTGAGCAAACCCTGGAAGATAGTGAAGAACAGGGAAGCCTGGCATAATAACAGTCCATGAGGTCGCAGAGTCGGAAATGACTTAGCGACTCAACAACAACAAAGATGAGATTAACAGTCAAACTCTCTCCCTTTTTTTGTTCTAGCTTCTTCCCCTGCCCTATCTTGTATCTCTTAATTTTCTGAGGTTTCTCCTGAATGCAGTTCCTTTAAAAATCACGTGCACAGGAACCTTCATTACAGGCTCTGATTCTGGACAGCTTGACTAAGTGGTTTGATCTTCAGATTGTCGCTCTCTGATCTACATTTGTATATTCATCCCTTCTTGAAAGTTCACAAGGATGTCTAACAGGCATTTCAAACTTACCTTGTGCGAAACTGAACCTCTGGTATCTGCCACTTAGAGCTTCTATTACTGTTTTTCGTGTTCCCGGATGTAGCCTTTGTTCATCTAGCTGCTCTGGGCAAAGCTTTCTACATTTCAGACATGCAGCAATTCTAGTACTAAGCCATCTAACCTGAGGCTAAACCATTTTTAGATAAAATGCTTTGGATTGGGGTTCATATGCAGTAAGTGGCTCCTTCACTGCAATCAATTGAAAGTCAGCCTTTGACACAAGGGTTTGAAAGAATTAGGGTTAGAGTTCCTAATTCAGCTTTCCAAATGAACTTGTACCATTTCCCACCACCTTCATGGCTACTACTCAGTGCAAGCCACTATTATCTCTTGCTTGTGTCAGTTGCTTAATCGTGTCTGATACTTTGCAACCCCATGGATTGTAGTCTCCCAGGCTCTTCTGTCCATGGAATTCTCCAGGCGAGAGTACTGGAGTGCGTTGGCATTTCCATCTCTTGCTTACTTTATTGCACTGGCCTTCTAATGAACTTTGAAGTTTCTGCTCTTTTTTGCCTTTGGTCTATTTTCAACACAGCAGCTAACAAGATCCTTTAAAAATATGTCACATCTCTTTCATAATCCTCCACTTGCTTTTCAACCTGGAGTGAAAGCCTGTGTTTTCATGGTGGACTGAAATGCCCTTTATGTTTTTGTCCTGCTCCTCATACCTCCAAAGTTGTCTCCTGCTGTTCTGCCCTCCTCTCACACTGTTCTAGCCAGTTGGGCATCCTTTGATGTTCCCTGACTGTGCCCGCCTTATGACTACCAGGGCCTCCGTATTTGATGATCCCTGCTTGGAATGCTCTTCCCAGACACTGGTGTGGCTCCCTCCCTCTCTTCTTTCTGGCATTGCCACTGTCATCCAAATTATAATCTTCCATGTGACTATCCCCTGCTCTGAGAAAGCTTTTTCTCCTTAGCATTATCATCTATTTCACTTATTTATATACTTGTTTTAATGATGTGTTCCTATCAATCTAACATAACTGTCATAAGGAAAAGGCTTTGTGTCTATTTTACCCCTGTTGGCAAATGGTAAACAATAAATATTTGTTGAACACCTGAATGCCCTATTTTTTTAAATAACAGCCTAAGTGACTTTGTTAACATAAAATTTCATTATTTCTATGCCTGTAGAAGTAACTATGGCTACTGGAGACTGGATCATCAATTGGTATTCTCTTAAAAGTCAGACACTCCAGTGGTTTTTTCTGGTTCACTAATATGATACTCAGTCTTCACATTTTGTACAGTATTAGAGGTAATTCCTGCCATGCTTCTTTTACATTTGAACAGGAACTTATTGACCATCTAGACATGTAGATCTAGGCACTTGTCTTCCTGCTAATTGCAGTGGAGATATGAAAGCGTTTAAACATTTAATTGAGTCTTTGTTCATTTCCCACCACCTTCATGGCTACTACTCAGTGCAAGCCACTATTATCTCTTGCTTGTGTCAGTTGCTTAATCGTGTCTGATACTTTGCAACCCCATGGATTGTAGTCTCCCAGGCTCTTCTGTCCATGGAATTCTCCAGGCGAGAGTACTGGAGTGCGTTGGCATTTCCATCTCTTGCTTACTTTATTGCACTGGCCTTCTAATGAACTTTGAAGTTTCTGCTCTTTTTTGCCTTTGGTCTATTTTCAACACAGCAGCTAACAAGATCCTTTAAAAATATGTCACATCTCTTTCATAATCCTCCACTTGCTTTTCAACCTGGAGTGAAAGCCTGTGTTTTCATGGTGGACTGAAATGCCCTTTATGTTTTTGTCCTGCTCCTCATACCTCCAAAGTTGTCTCCTGCTGTTCTGCCCTCCTCTCACACTGTTCTAGCCAGTTGGGCATCCTTTGATGTTCCCTGACTGTGCCCGCCTTATGACTACCAGGGCCTCCGTATTTGATGATCCCTGCTTGGAATGCTCTTCCCAGACACTGGTGTGGCTCCCTCCTCTCTTCTTTCTGGCATTGCCACTGTCATCCAAATTATAATCTTCCATGTGACTATCCCCTGCTCTGAGAAAGCTTTTTCTCCTTAGCATTATCATCTATTTCACTTATTTATATACTTGTTTTAATGATGTGTTCCTATCAATCTAACATAACTGTCATAAGGAAAAGGCTTTGTGTCTATTTTACCCCTGTTGGCAAATGGTAAACAATAAATATTTGTTGAACACCTGAATGCCCTATTTTTTTAAATAACAGCCTAAGTGACTTTGTTAACATAAAATTTCATTATTTCTATGCCTGTAGAAGTAACTATGGCTACTGGAGACTGGATCATCAATTGGTATTCTCTTAAAAGTCAGACACTCCAGTGGTTTTTTCTGGTTCACTAATATGATACTCAGTCTTCACATTTTGTACAGTATTAGAGGTAATTCCTGCCATGCTTCTTTTACATTTGAACAGGAACTTATTGACCATCTAGACATGTAGATCTAGGCACTTGTCTTCCTGCTAATTGCAGTGGAGATATGAAAGCGTTTAAACATTTAAGAAATCTACCATGCAGCATACTAAACCAATTAGAGGCATATAGAATGGTTCAGAGCTAACGTGAACATTGTCAAGTACTGATAGTTCATCTAGTAAAGCGGGAGGGAGAGAGGGTTTTTAGTAGAGAGAATTCTAAAATGGAACTTATCAAATAGTCGTCTAACATTATAATGTTTAGCTGCAAATTTTATATGTCTGAAGTACATAATATTGGGGAGTGCCCATCTATCATTGATAATAATATTTGATTTTGACATTTCTTACTATCACCAATGGTCTCTTTGTTTTTACTTTTTATAGAATCATGGCCTGCATCACTGGCCACTCTTGTGTGATGCACTCAGATGAAGGGCAATAATCTTGATATTGAAAAAAGTTGCTGGACTTCCCTGGTGGTCCAGTGGTTAAGACTCCACAGTTCCAACGCAGGGGGCCTCATAGGAGCCTGAGCCCTAGTTGGGGAACGAAGATCCCACATGACCCGTGGCGCAGCCAAAATAAAAGAGTCATAAGAACAAGGGTCTGCGTGGGAGGAGAGCTGTGAAGGGAGATGAACCCTGAAATCAGATCAGAGCTGTGAAGCAAGAGTGCGCCAGGATGTAGCTTCTGGTGACTGCTCATGGGGCTGACCTCTGTCACAGGCTTGTAATGAATCTAAGTTCTAAAAGTTTGGATGGTTGGCCTTGGTAGCAGATAAAAGCTTTTGAAGCTCGGCTTTAGCACTAGGCAGCTGAACACATTTTGAACTTTAGCAGGCTAAGCTGACTAACACATCTTTTAACTATAAATAATACTTGTCCTTGACTGTAGTGATGGAAACTCAAGGCTTGGCGGGGGCGGGTGGCAGTTTTTTCTTTTTAGGACTTATATTTTCCTTTCAATAAAATTAAACCATTTTAAAGAAGAACTTGAATAAACTAAGACACTCTACATAATTATATTCATTCTCTGTTTTTCTCAAGATGATTTTTTTTTAAATGAGAAACTACTCCTGTGTAATCAGATTGTTATATCACATTGGAACTAAAGTGCAATCATTTTTGAGAGCAACATGGAAATTCTACCTTCAGGGAGAACTATAGTTTTCATAAGATAAGGGATTAGGACTACTTTTGAGGCTGGTAATTTCCTACCCTACTGACAAATTCGTTGGGAGCATTGAGATTTGGGTCAGCACCAAAAGTAGAATCCATTCAATCCTGTAGGTGTCAGATGTAAGGAGACTGTTGATCTTACTGCTGGAAAGTTTCAAATGGAGAAGGAAAATAGGTGGTTCAGAGATTTAAAATTGGAAAGCATTTACGGTTCTGGCTGCTTTGTACTGTAACAGAGAAATCCATGAGGAAGTGGGAGGAAAGCGACATTTCTCAAGTTAGATCCCTTCACTGTGTTACCACTATATTTGTGTGAGTGAAGAACATTATACTGGGCTTCCCTTGTGGTCCAGTGGGTAAGGATACCACCTTGCAGTGCAAGGGGCGCTGGTTCAGTCCCTGGCCTGGGAAGATCCCATGTGCTGCGGAGCGGCTGGACCCGTGTGTCCAATTACTGAGCCAGAGCTCTGGAGCACCTGCGCCCAGAGCCGGTGCTCTGCGACAATAGAGGCCACCACCATGGGAGGCCCATGCGGGCCAAAGAACAAAGATGGATGAAAATAGACAAATGAAAGACCAATAGAAGTGGCCTGCTCGCTCCCCTCCCTCCCCACCCTACCCCCCCATAAATAAATAAAGACATCTTTAAAAGAAAAAAAAAAAGAGAACATTATACTTTCCCTTTGGTACCTTTTTAGCAACCTATTTCCATTTAACCCACTCCTAACCCTTGAAAACTACCATTCTTTTCTCTGTTTCTACAAATTCAACTTTCTTTTTTTTTAAGCCTCCACAGGTGAGCTCACACATTGTCTTTTTCTGACTGGCTTATTTCAGTTAGGAAAATGCCCTTCAGTTTCACCCATGTTGTTTCAAAGAGCAGGATTTCTTTTCTTTTTTTTTTTTTTAATGAAAGGTGGAAAAATATTCCATTGTGTATTTATATATATACACATATATGTATATATATCTTTGTATTTATATCGTAATTTCTTCATTCATCCATAAACAGACAGGTTGTTTCATCTGTTGGCTGTTGTGAATAGCCTGCAATGAATGTGAGAATACAGGTATTTCTTCGAGTCAACGATTTAACTTACTTCAGATATATATTCCAGAAATAGGATTGCTAGATCATAAGGGAGTGCTATTTTTAAATTCTTGAGGAACCTACATACTGTTCTTCACAGTGGCTATAGCAGTTTCCACTAACAGTGTACCAAGGTTCCCTTTTCTCCACATCTTTGCCAGTGTTTGTCACCTTTTATCTTTTTGAGGTGGCTCAGACAGTATAAAGAATCTGCCTGTAGTGCAGAGAGACCCAGGTTCAATCCCTAGGTCAGGAAGGTCCCCTGGAGAAGTGAATGGCTATCCACTTCAATATTCTTGCCTGGAGAATTCCATGAACAGAGGAGCCTGGCAGGCTATAGTCCATGAGGCCGCAGAGTCGGGCACAACTCCTTTCACTCATTCTGGCAGGTGTGAAGTGGTATCTTGCTTTGGTCTTGATTTACATTTCCCCCTGATGCCTAGTGATACTGAGCACTTTTTCATATATGTCTTCATTGGAAAAAAAGTCTGTTTGGGTGTTTTACCCATTTTTAAGTTGGAGTATTTGTTTTTATGTTGCTGGGGTGTATGAGTTCCTTGCATATTTTAGATATAGCTCCTTATGGATTATATGCTTTGCAAATATTCTTTCCCATCCCATAGGTTGTCTTTTCATTTTGTTGATTGTTTCTTTGCTGTGCAGAGCTTTGAGTTTAATATAGCTCTACTTGTTTATTTTTGCTTTTGTTGCTTTTGCTGTCAAATGCAAAATATTATTTCTAAGCCTAGTGTCAAATGGCTTACTCCCCAAGTTTTCTTCTAGGAGTTTTATGGTTTCAAGTCTTGCATTCAAGTTTTAATCTATTTTGGGTTGACTTTTGTGCATGGTATTAGAATCCAGTTTAATTCTTTTGCATGTGGCTATCTAGTTTTTATAACACAATTGTTTGAAAAGGCTCCCTCTATTCCATTTGTTTTTTATAAAATAAATAAAATATTATATATATCTTTGTATTTATATCGTGTTTTCTTCATTCGTCCATAAACAGACAGGTTGTTTCATCTGTTGGCTGTTGTGAATAGCCTGCAATGAATGTGAGAATACAGGTATTTCTTGAGTCAACGATTTAACTTACTTCAGATATATATTCCAGAAATAGGATTGCTAGATCATAAGGGAGTGCTATTTTTAAATTCTTGAGGAACCTACATACTGTTCTTCACAGTGGCTATAGCAGTTTCCACTAACAGTGTACCAAGGTTCCCTTTTCTCCACATCTTTGCCAGTGTTTGTCACCTTTTATCTTTTTGAGGTGGCTCAGACAGTATAAAGAATCTGCCTGTAGTGCAGAGAGACCCAGGTTCAATCCCTAGGTCAGGAAGGTCCCCTGGAGAAGTGAATGGCTATCCACTTCAATATTCTTGCCTGGAGAATTCCATGAACAGAGGAGCCTGGCAGGCTATAGTCCATGAGGCCGCAGAGTCGGGCACAACTCCTTTCACTCATTCTGGCAGGTGTGAAGTGGTATCTTGCTTTGGTCTTGATTTACATTTCCCCCTGATGCCTAGTGATACTGAGCACTTTTTCATATATGTCTTCATTGGAAAAAACGTCTGTTTGGGTGTTTTACCCATTTTTAAGTTGGAGTATTTGTTTTTATGTTGCTGGGGTGTATGAGTTCCTTGCATATTTTAGATATAGCTCCTTATGGATTATATGCTTTGCAAATATTCTTTCCCATCCCATAGGTTGTCTTTTCATTTTGTTGATTGTTTCTTTGCTGTGCAGAGCTTTGAGTTTAATATAGCTCTACTTGTTTATTTTTGCTTTTGTTGCTTTTGCTGTCAAATGCAAAATATTATTTCTAAGCCTAGTGTCAAATGGCTTACTCCCCAAGTTTTCTTCTAGGAGTTTTATGGTTTCAAGTCTTGCATTCAAGTTTTAATCTATTTTGGGTTGACTTTTGTGCATGGTATTAGAATCCAGTTTAATTCTTTTGCATGTGGCTATCTAGTTTTTATAACACAATTGTTTGAAAAGGCTCCCTCTGCCCTGAGTCCAGAGATAGCTAGGGGAAGTGCTTGTGTGACCATTTAATAACTGCTTTTTTGCTGCAGTCCTGTGGAACTTGTGAATGCCAGCCATAGTAGCCCTCAGAATGAGGTGATCTAGGAGGGGGGCTGTGCCTCAGGTGGTAGCCTTAGTAGTTGGAGCACTAGATGTGTGTTCCAAGCTCTGCTTCTTCCAGGGAAACTGGTAGTGATGGGTTGCTTCCTGATTATAAGACACTATGCCGGGGGTGGGGTTTATGGCTTAAAAAAGTGTTTCACTCTTTTGAATCCATTGCCATGTAAGTGTTTTCTTAGTCGCCCAGTGTGTAGGAGTCATTCGACTAGCTTCTGGGTTTCTTTTCAAGGGAGCTGGTCCGTGTGTAGCTGTATATTTGTTATATCCATGGGAGGAGGGACAGTCGGAAGCCTCTTCTGTCCTCGTCTTGATGACGTCATCTCAGCTCTCTGTCTTCCACTCTCATGGCCACACACACAGTGGTGAGGAGAGGACAGCAGAGAGCAAGAGGACGGAGCACGGAACTCAGAATGAGGAAATCTAACCCCTTAGAAAGTCTTCCTCTAGTGACCTTGGAGTAGTCACTGAAATTCGTTTAAAAAATTTACTTCAAATATTTAATTTGGCAAGATATGAAGAACAGAAAATTTGTCATTTGAGCCATGTTAAGTGTATGGGTGGTGTCAGGTATATTCACGTGGTCCGAGCCATGTTAAGTGTACCGGTATACACAGGTATGTTCACGTGGTCCAGCAGCTGCTCTCCAGTGCCGCGGGCTCCGGCAGAGCTGAAGCTGCACCTGTCAAGCAGCAGATCCTCACCTCTCCCGTGTCCATCCCCAGCCCCTGGCAACCACCTTACTACTTCCTGTCTTTATGAATTTAATTACTTTAGGCACCTCATATAAATTAGTTACACATTATTCGTTTTCTTGTGATTGACTTACTTCACCTAGCTTTTTCTTAAGGTTCTTTCATGTTTGGTATATTGTAATTTACTTCCTTTTAAAAGCTGAGAAATATGTCATTGCATTTATATGCCACATTTTTTAAAATCCATTAATTTGTCCATTGATACTTTCGTATTTCTGCTTTTGAGTTTTTATGAATGATGCTGCTGTGAGCAGGGGAGTACAAAAATCTTTTGAGATTCTGCTTTCAATTTTTTTTTCCTTTTTGATGGAGCTGGGTCTTCCTTGCTGCAAGCCAGCCTTCTCTAGCTGTGGGGAGTTGGGGCTGCTCTTCCTTGCGGTGGGCGGACTTCTCAGTGCAGTGGTTTCTCTTGTCGTGGAACACAGGGTCTAGGCACAGGGGCTTCAGTAATTGTGGTGCATGAGCTTCATTGCCCTGCAGCAATGTGGGATCCTCCCGAATCAGGGATCGAACCTGTGTCCCCAGCATTGGCAGGCATATTCTTAACCACTGGACCACTAGGGAAGTCCCCTTCTTTCAGTTCTTTTGAGTGTATACTCAGATGTGAAATTGTTGGATTATATGGTAATTCTGGTTTTTATTTTTTAAGGAACTGCCATCATGGCTACACCATTTTATACTCTTCGTAACAGAACATACAGGTTCCAATTTCTCCCCATTCTCATCAGACTTGTTATTTTCTATTTTTTTGTTTTTGCCAGTAGCCATTTCAATGAGTGTTAGGTAGCATTTTTTTTTTTTTGTGGTTTTGATTTGCATTTTCCTAATGGTTATTGATATTGACCATCTTTTCATGTGCTTGTTAGCTGTATACCATTGTTAGTATATTTTCTTTAGGGAAATACCTATTCAAGTCTTATCCTTTTCTCTTCCAGCTTTATTGAAATATAATTCAATATAGCACTGTATAAGTTTAAGGTGTACTACATAATAATTTGACTTATATGCATCATGAAATGATGACCATAGTAAGTCTGGTAAACATCTATTATCTCATATAGACACAGAATTAAATGGGAAAAAAGTTGTTCCTTGTGATGAGAATTCTTAGAACTTACTCTCGAATGAGATTTATATAGAATGTAACAGTGTTAGTTGTATTTATCAGGCTGTATATTACATTGGCTCAGTGGTAAAGAAGCTACCTGCCAAGGCAGGAGATGTGGACTTGATCTCAAGGAAGATCCCTGAGAAGGAAATGGCAACCCACTCCAGTATTAGTACCTGGAGAATCCATTAATTTGTCCATTGATACTTTCGTATTTCTGCTTTTGAGTTTTTATGAATGATGCTGCTGTGAGCAGGGGAGTACAAAAATCTTTTGAGATTCTGCTTTCATTTTTTTCCTTTTTGATGGAGCTGGGTCTTCCTTGCTGCAAGCCAGCCTTCTCTAGCTGTGGGGAGTTGGGGCTGCTCTTCCTTGCGGTGGGCGGACTTCTCAGTGCAGTGGTTTCTCTTGTCGTGGAACACAGGGTCTAGGCACAGGGGCTTCAGTAATTGTGGTGCATGAGCTTCATTGCCCTGCAGCAATGTGGGATCCTCCCGAATCAGGGATCGAACCTGTGTCCCCAGCATTGGCAGGCATATTCTTAACCACTGGACCACTAGGGAAGTCCCCTTCTTTCAGTTCTTTTGAGTGTATACTCAGATGTGAAATTGTTGGATTATATGGTAATTCTGGTTTTTATTTTTTAAGGAACTGCCATCATGGCTACACCATTTTATACTCTTCGTAACAGAACATACAGGTTCCAATTTCTCCCCATTCTCATCAGACTTGTTATTTTCTATTTTTTTGTTTTTGCCAGTAGCCATTTCAATGAGTGTTAGGTAGCATTTTTTTTTTTTTGTGGTTTTGATTTGCATTTTCCTAATGGTTATTGATATTGACCATCTTTTCATGTGCTTGTTAGCTGTATACCATTGTTAGTATATTTTCTTTAGGGAAATACCTATTCAAGTCTTATCCTTTTCTCTTCCAGCTTTATTGAAATATAATTCAATATAGCACTGTATAAGTTTAAGGTGTACTACATAATAATTTGACTTATATGCATCATGAAATGATGACCATAGTAAGTCTGGTAAACATCTATTATCTCATATAGACACAGAATTAAATGGGAAAAAAAAAGTTTTTCCTTGTGATGAGAATTCTTAGAACTTACTCTCTAATGAGTTTTATATAGAATGTAACAGTGTTAGTTGTATTTATCATGCTGTATATTACATTGGCTCAGTGGTAAAGAATCTACCTGCCAATGCAGGAGATGTGGACTTGATCTCAAGGTCAGGAAGATCCCCTGGAGAAGGAAATGGCAACCCACTCCAGTATTAGTACCTGGGAAATCCTGGAAGCTGGCTTGTTACAGTCCATGGGTCACAGAAGAGCCCCACAAGACTTAGTGACTAAACAACGACCACAGTTGTTGTCCCAGCATCCTTTCTGAAACTCATTGAGTTTTAATGAGTTTCAAAAAATTAAAATGGACAAATGAAAGACCAATAGAGGTGGCCCGCCTGCTCCCCTCCCCCCCCCCCCCCCCCCCACCAAAATAAATAAATAAATCTTAAAAAAAAAAAAAAAGGACTTCCCTGGTGGTCCAGTGGATAAGGACACTGCCTTGCAGTGCAAGGGGTGCCGGTTCGATCCCTGGCCTGGGAAGATCCCACGTGCCGCGGAGCAGCTGGACCGATGTGTCCAGCTACGG
The DNA here is from genome assembly GCA_022376925.1 of Tragulus kanchil. NCBI lineage: Eukaryota > Metazoa > Chordata > Mammalia > Artiodactyla > Tragulidae > Tragulus > Tragulus kanchil. Next base: position 14,880,327 of record JAIOJX010000030.1, on the reverse strand, counting down.
AGCTGGAGCTCTGGAGTGCATGTGCCCAGAGGCGGTGCTCTGCGACCACAGAGGTCACCGCGATGGGAGGCCCACAGGAGCCAAAGAACAAAGACGGATGAAAATGGACAAATGAAAGACCAATAGAGTTGGCCTGCCTGCTCCCCTCCCTCCCCACCCCACCCCCACCAAAATAAATAAATAAATCTTAAAAAAAAATTAATAGCTGTAAAGCACTTAAAATAGTACATAGGATGCTAGGAGCACTGAGTAAATGCTAGTTACTATTTTATCATTTATTATCCTAAATCATCCTTATATGTTTACTTGTGTTTCTCTCTCAAACTATGTTAATTTTTGTGTCTCTAGGCTCGGCTCAGCACTTGACAGACAGTACATGCTGAATAGATTTTGTCAAGTGGACTAACGTAAATTGGACTTCTCTGTTGAGAAGTAGAGCACAGGACAGCCACCAGTTTCAAAACTGACATTTTGTGTGAAATTTGGGCCTCAACCAGGGAGCCTCTGAAGCTTAGAACATGCTAACAGTGTCTGCCTCAGGGCATCTTCCCAGAAAACATAGCACACAACCCCTGGGTGCAGATCACCCTGGACAACTAGATTCTCTTGAGCACACCTGTCATTCCCACAGTGCCCTCGCATGGGTTTGTTTGCCCTCCACTTGTCCCTGAGCATGAGCTGAGGGAATGGAATCCCTTCCTGACATTTGTTTCAGCTGGACCCTTTGGCTTTCAGTCTCTAAAAGTTGAAGGGTTCAAGGCTTATTGCCAGCACCTTAACTATTTCCGTCTACATTCTTTACCCCTATGATCTCATCTGGTTTAATGGCTTTAAATACCACATAAGTGCTGATGACTCCCAAACTTGTTATTCCAGCTGTAAATCTTCACTGAGATCCAGACTTGTGTTTCAATCATCGTCTTCACGTCTCATCTCAGATCTCTTACAGGCATCTCAAACTTAACATAAACAAAACAGTTTCTCCCACAGCCTCTCTCAGTCTTCCTCATCTAAGTTGTTGTTTAGTCGCCAAGTCTGACTCTTTCACAGCCTCTTGGACTGTCACCCTCCAGGCTCCCCTGTCCTTGGGATTTCCCAGGCGAGGATGCTAGAGGGGCTGCCATTTCCTTTTCCAGGTAAACGGCTCCATAAAATCCTCCTGGTTGCTGAAATAAAATATTGGGAGTTTGTCCTTGATTTCTTTTTCTCATCCCCATATCAAGAACATCCTAGAGCTGGAGGGATCAGCCTCCACAACTTCAGACTATACTACAAAGCAACAGTCCTCAAGACAGTATGGTACTGGCACAAAACCAGAAATATAGACCAATGGAACAAGATCGAGAACCCAGAGATAAACCCACACACCTATGGGTACCTTATTTTTGACAAAGGAGGTGAACATATAAAATAGAACAAAGACAGCCTCTTCAACAAATGGTGCTGGGAAAATTGGACAGCTACATGCAAAAAAATGAAGTTGGAACATTCCCTGACACCATGCACAAAGATCAACTCCAAATGGATTAAAGACCTAAATGTAAGACCAGAAACCATCAAACTCTTAGAGGAGAATATAGACAAAACCCTCAAGGACATCAATCAAAGCAATGGGGCTAACAGTGTCTGCCTCAGGGCATCTTCCCAGAAAACATAGCACACAACCCCTGGGTGCAGATCACCCTGGACAACTAGATTCTCTTGAGCACACCTGTCATTCCCACAGTGCCCTCGCATGGGTTTGTTTGCCCTCCACTTGTCCCTGAGCATGAGCTGAGGGAATGGAATCCCTTCCTGACATTTGTTTCAGCTGGACCCTTTGGCTTTCAGTCTCTAAAAGTTGAAGGGTTCAAGGCTTATTGCCAGCACCTTAACTATTTCCGTCTACATTCTTTACCCCTATGATCTCATCTGGTTTAATGGCTTTAAATACCACATAAGTGCTGATGACTCCCAAACTTGTTATTCCAGCTGTAAATCTTCACTGAGATCCAGACTTGTGTTTCAATCATCGTCTTCACGTCTCATCTCAGATCTCTTACAGGCATCTCAAACTTAACATAAACAAAACAGTTTCTCCCACAGCCTCTCTCAGTCTTCCTCATCTAAGTTGTTGTTTAGTCGCCAAGTCTGACTCTTTCACAGCCTCTTGGACTGTCACCCTCCAGGCTCCCCTGTCCTTGGGATTTCCCAGGCGAGGATGCTAGAGGGGCTGCCATTTCCTTTTCCAGGTAAACGGCTCCATAAAATCCTCCTGGTTGCTGAAATAAAATATTGGGAGTTTGTCCTTGATTTCTTTTTCTCATCCCCATATCAAGAACATCCTAGAGCTGGAGGGATCAGCCTCCACAACTTCAGACTATACTACAAAGCAACAGTCCTCAAGACAGTATGGTACTGGCACAAAACCAGAAATATAGACCAATGGAACAAGATCGAGAACCCAGAGATAAACCCACACACCTATGGGTACCTTATTTTTGACAAAGGAGGTGAACATATAAAATAGAACAAAGACAGCCTCTTCAACAAATGGTGCTGGGAAAATTGGACAGCTACATGCAAAAAAATGAAGTTGGAACATTCCCTGACACCATGCACAAAGATCAACTCCAAATGGATTAAAGACCTAAATGTAAGACCAGAAACCATCAAACTCTTAGAGGAGAATATAGACAAAACCCTCAAGGACATCAATCAAAGCAAGATCTTCTCTGACCCACCTACTAGAATAGCAGAACTAAAAAGACAAATGAACACGTGGGACCTAATGAAACTTAAAAGCTTTTGTGCAGCAAAAGAAATTACAAAAAAGCTGAACAGACAGCCCACAGAATGGAGAAAATCATAGCAAATGAAGCAACAGACAAAGAATTAATCTCTAAAATCTACAAGCAACTCAGACAACTCAGCACTAGACAAATGAACAACCCAATCAAAAAATGGGAAAAGGACCTAAACAGACACCTCTCTAAAGAGGACATACAGATGGCCAAAAAAACACATGAAACGATGCTCAACTTCACTTAGTATTAGAGAAATGCAAATCAAAACCACAATGAGATACCACCTCACACCCGTCAGAATGGCCATCATCAATAAATCGACAGACAATAAATGCTGGGGAGGGTGTAGAGAAAAGGGAACACTCCTGCATTGCTGGTGGGAATGTAAATTGATACAGCCTCTATGGAAGACAGTATGGAGATTCCTTAAAAAACTAAAAATAGAAGCACCCTATGACCCAGCAATCCCACTCTTAGGCTTATACCCTGATGAAATCAAAACTGAAAGAAGCACCTGTACCCCAATGTTCATTGCAGCTCTCTATACAATAGCTAGAACATGGAAGCAACCTAGATGCCCATCGACGAACGAATGGATACAAAAGCCCTGGTACATATATACAATGGAATACTACTCAGCTGTAAAGAGAAATGCAGAAGACTCAGCCCTAATGAGGTGGCTGGATCTAGAACGTATCATCAAAAGTGAAGTCAGTCAGAAAGAGAAGGACAAGTACAATATACTAACACATATATATGGAATCTAGTAGGATGGTGATGATGGCACATGCAGTGAAGCGACAGAAAGACAGACATGGACGGTGGACATATGGACATTGTGGGGAAGGAACAGTGGGTGAGAGGTGTAATGGAAGTAGCATGAAGGCCTGTACTATCATATGTGAAGAAAATAGCTATAGTCATTTGTGGGGAAGGAACAGTGGGTGGAGTCACCATGCACAAAGATCAACTCAAATGGATTAAAGACCTAAATGTAAGACCAGAAACCATCAAACTCTTAGAGGAGAATATAGACAAAACCCTCAAGGACATCAATCAAAGCAAGATCTTCTCTGACCCACCTACTAGAATAGCAGAACTAAAAAGACAAATGAACACGTGGGACCTAATGAAACTTAAAAGCTTTTGTGCAGCAAAAGAAATTACAAAAAAGCTGAACAGACAGCCCACAGAATGGAGAAAATCATAGCAAATGAAGCAACAGACAAAGAATTAATCTCTAAAATCTACAAGCAACTCAGACAACTCAGCACTAGACAAATGAACAACCCAATCAAAAAATGGGAAAAGGACCTAAACAGACACCTCTCTAAAGAGGACATACAGATGGCCAAAAAAACACATGAAACGATGCTCAACTTCACTTAGTATTAGAGAAATGCAAATCAAAACCACAATGAGATACCACCTCACACCCGTCAGAATGGCCATCATCAATAAATCGACAGACAATAAATGCTGGGGAGGGTGTAGAGAAAAGGGAACACTCCTGCATTGCTGGTGGGAATGTAAATTGATACAGCCTCTATGGAAGACAGTATGGAGATTCCTTAAAAAACTAAAAATAGAAGCACCCTATGACCCAGCAATCCCACTCTTAGGCTTATACCCTGATGAAATCAAAACTGAAAGAAGCACCTGTACCCCAATGTTCATTGCAGCTCTCTATACAATAGCTAGAACATGGAAGCAACCTAGATGCCCATCGACGAACGAATGGATACAAAAGCCCTGGTACATATATACAATGGAATACTACTCAGCTGTAAAGAGAAATGCAGAAGACTCAGCCCTAATGAGGTGGCTGGATCTAGAACGTATCATCAAAAGTGAAGTCAGTCAGAAAGAGAAGGACAAGTACAATATACTAACACATATATATGGAATCTAGTAGGATGGTGATGATGGCACATGCAGTGAAGCGACAGAAAGACAGACATGGACGGTGGACATATGGACATTGTGGGGAAGGAACAGTGGGTGAGAGGTGTAATGGAAGTAGCATGAAGGCCTGTACTATCATATGTGAAGAAAATAGCTATAGTCATTGCTCTGTGAGAAAAGGAGATCCTTCAGGGGTGCTGTGTGACAGTCTGGAGGGGTGGGAAGGGGGGGATATACATATGACTAATCTGAGAACATACTTATTTGTAAACAACAAAACTCTGTAAAAGTTAAAAGTAAAATAAAAGTTAAAAAAAAAGAGAGAGAGACAGTAAGAGGATGTTAAATTAAAAAAAAAAAAAAAGAAAATCCTATTACATTTGCCTTCAAAATACACCAGCATCTTTTGCCTGCTCACTACCTCCAACGCTTCTACTTGAGAATAAGCGCTCTGCTTGTTCTCAGTTTAAAGCAGTAGTTCCGACTGCTCTCTTCCACTCCTGCCTCTTTCAATCCCATTCTTTACGCAACAGTCCAGAAGGTCTGTTTGAAAACATAAATTACATTATCCTACTCCTCTGTTTAAAACCCTCTAATGGTTTCCGTTACATTAGGATAATATCCAAATTTCGTACCATTGCCAACATGACTTTCTTGATCTTGTCCTTTAAATAACAGGATGTGGAAGGTTGACATTTCTACCAGGTGCAAAGATTTAATGACATGAGATTTCAAACATGGAGTTACCAGTTCACAGTATGCAGGTGTTCAAAGGAAATGGCCATAAACCTTTCATAACTCTTGAAACTGCTTGATAAAATGAGTTGAGACAGTACAAGAGAGAAGACTTTGTGAGAAATATTTAGAAAAACTTATGTTGTGAGTCCAATTCCATATTCTTCCAAGGAGGACTAGGAGTGTCTTCTCCTCCTCTCAAATCAGGTGGCGGTCGAGAGCTCCCCTGGGCCTCTCACAAAGCTTACTGGGTTATTTCTTCTGTTGAGAAATGGAGGACCTGGATGAAGAGAATGAGGAATAGAATGGGCGACTTGGGGCGGGAAGGGGAAGAATGGAGGAATCTAGTAGGATGGTGATGATGGCACATGCAGTGAAGCGACAGAAAGACAGACATGGACGGTGGACATATGGACATTGTGGGGAAGGAACAGTGGGTGAGAGGTGTAATGGAAGTAGCATGAAGGCCTGTACTATCATATGTGAAGAAAATAGCTATAGTCATTGCTCTGTGAGAAAAGGAGATCCTTCAGGGGTGCTGTGTGACAGTCTGGAGGGGTGGGAAGGGGGGGATATACATATGACTAATCTGAGAACATACTTATTTGTAAACAACAAAACTCTGTAAAAGTTAAAAGTAAAATAAAAGTTAAAAAAAAAGAGAGAGAGACAGTAAGAGGATGTTAAAATTAAAAAAAAAAAAAAAGAAAATCCTATTACATTTGCCTTCAAAATACACCAGCATCTTTTGCCTGCTCACTACCTCCAACGCTTCTACTTGAGAATAAGCGCTCTGCTTGTTCTCAGTTTAAAGCAGTAGTTCCGACTGCTCTCTTCCACTCCTGCCTCTTTCAATCCCATTCTTTACGCAACAGTCCAGAAGGTCTGTTTGAAAACATAAATTACATTATCCTACTCCTCTGTTTAAAACCCTCTAATGGTTTCCGTTACATTAGGATAATATCCAAATTTCGTACCATTGCCAACATGACTTTCTTGATCTTGTCCTTTAAATAACAGGATGTGGAAGGTTGACATTTCTACCAGGTGCAAAGATTTAATGACATGAGATTTCAAACATGGAGTTACCAGTTCACAGTATGCAGGTGTTCAAAGGAAATGGCCATAAACCTTTCATAACTCTTGAAACTGCTTGATAAAATGAGTTGAGACAGTACAAGAGAGAAGACTTTGTGAGAAATATTTAGAAAAACTTATGTTGTGAGTCCAATTCCATATTCTTCCAAGGAGGACTAGGAGTGTCTTCTCCTCCTCTCAAATCAGGTGGCGGTCGAGAGCTCCCCTGGGCCTCTCACAAAGCTTACTGGGTTATTTCTTCTGTTGAGAAATGGAGGACCTGGATGACGAAGAGAATGAGGAATAGAATGGGCGACTTGGGGGGCAGAATCGGGAGACTGTGGCCACATGAGGACTGGGGGGCAGGATTAGGGGCCTGCTGTGGGCCACCAGAGAGAGAGAGCATGTGTCTGGGGGTGTCCTGAGAGCTGATTCACAGGGCCGTCCAGTGGAGTGTGGACGCTCCAGCAGCAGCTCCTGGTGGTGAATGCCCAGGGACTGAGGAAGGAGGCCGGAGAGATCGCTCACAATAGAGGTGATTTTCCCCAGCACACAGAACTGCAGAGAGGGCCCCACAGGGAAGCTCCAGAGCCCTGAAAGTTCCCAGGATGGAGAGAGTCAACATTAAATGTCTGTTGGGCCTGGGAAACACAGATTACTTTTCTCCTAGTCCAGGTAAGACCCTTGCTGCTCCTTTTCCAGTCTCCCTCTGCACTGGGCCATTTCAGAGGGGTTGAAAGTGAGGTTTTCTGGGTTTCATATACTGAATCGAAATGTCCAGTGTCTGGTTTGAGGCTCTTTTGTGACTTGAAGTGATCTTGGGACAGCTTGCTGGACAAGAGTGAAAGGTAAAGTCATGTGACATTCTGGAGTTCTTTCTCTCTTGCTGGAGAGGTTTCCCTTGCTGAATAAAGTTGAAAGAAATAGTAGGAGAGGATGAATGAAACTGTGCTGTGATGGTATTAGGAATCCAGCCAGCTACATATGGCAAATGTTCTACTTGGTCTACCCTTCCCATTATCCTCTGAGAAAGTCTCCCCCAGCCTACAGGTCTAAAGGAGCAACATTTTTTTCTCCACCTGTTCTTTAGCAGTGTTAGTCTTCTTTTTTCTGACTGTATTGTAAAAGTGTCTTGTTCAGGTGTTTGCTTATTGTCAGTTGTTTCCCCTCAATTCCATAGAAGCAGGAATCCTCTCTCTCTGGCTCAGTGCCATCTTCCCCCTGACTACAATAAATGCCCTATGTATATAAGTGTTCAATAAGTAGTTTTTGAGTGAATGAATGAATGTGTAAAAACTATATAGGTATAAGAGTGAGAAAAAATGCATATTCACCCAACTTCAATGGCGTTTTTCCTTTTATTGTGGATTTTTATTTTCACACAATTATACATTCATACTGTGGTGGTAATGCCTGCCACATTATTCAAATGACTAATTTTTTTAGTTGACACTTTCATGAGAAAGTAACATTATGAAAGGATACACAAACATTAAAAAAAATTTAAACACAGTGGAAGGACAGATTTGAAGAATTAAACCGAAAACATTTGCCTATGGATCAGTCTGAACATATTTTCATTCAAGAATATATTTTTACTTTTCAGCATGGTCTCTCAGGCATCTGTCTTTACGGTTCATGTTGGAAGGCAGGGCTCACAAATGCCCAGTAAACTAGGAATTCCAGCGTAGGGGACAGCACTCTAAATTGGTCCCCAGGACTCTCTCACCCCTGGTAAGTGCACCTTTGTGGAATCCTCTTCCTTTGAGTGTCCATGGTGATGGCAACTTGCTTCTACCCAATAGACTGTTGTGGATGGTGGTAGGATGTTCGTCCCGAGCTTCTGTTAGGATAGGTGACCCACATCTGTCTAGCCAGCCCTTCTCTTAGGGGCTCTCTTTGCTGGCTTGAGCTGCCATGTTGAAACAGCTCACTTAGCAAAGACCGAAGGTGCCAACCGGGACCGGAGCGCAGCCACCAGCTGATGCCCAACAAGAAGCAGATACCCTCAATTCCACAACAAAGGAAGAAATTCTCTCATGGGAAATATAAACTCTACTTAAACCATTATCAATCATGAACACTTCAGAGTCCATAAAGGATTTAATATGAGGTGTGGTAGACAAGTGGCTACCCTGGTGGCTCAGATGGTAAAGAATCTGCCTGCAATGTGGGAGCCTTGTGTCTGATCCCTGGGTTGGGAGGATCCTCTGGAGAAGGGCATGGCAACCCACTCCAGTATTCTTGCCTGGACAGTCCCATGGACAGAGGAGCCTGGACAGAGGGCTACAATCCATGGGGTCACAAAGAGTTGGACACAACTGAGCAACTAACTTGTAGAAAGGTGGAGCAGAGTATCTGACCTTGAAAAGGATGATTACTTGTAGGTGAGGATGGATGGATAACAGGCAAACTCAGCTGGAGACAGAGTCCCCCAGTGTCACCCCCTTTCCTAGGTCTTGGCCGTATGAGTGTCTCCCTGCCCTTGTTGCATATGTACCTACTGTCCTGGGAATGATCCTGTGAGGAGAGGCGTGTTTATAAGGGTGATGGCATTATAAATAAAATCAGTAAACAGTCTATCAGAGAATTGAAAAGAATTTAAAATTCCAGCCAGACTGAAGACCATAGCCCAGGGGACACAGATTCTGATGCACTTGTATTGCGTTCCTCTGGACTAAAGCACGCGGCTGGCTTCTGTCTAGGCAGAACCTGCAAAGTTACATAAATTGTTTACCACGAATCAGGATTGGAACCGGCACATTGACGGTGCTTGTCGAGAAGAAAACGGGCTGGGCTCTGAGCTGGTGGCAGGGTTGCCAGGGGAAACCTCGAGACCATAGGGTTGCACTTGGCAGCTGTTAGCAGATACTGTTCTGAAAACAGCTGTTAGTGTCCTTTAGTTTGGTATAGTTCAGGTTGAACATGTTTGAAAACCCTGGTGGGAGAAGCAATGATTTGGGGGGGCGCCCCTCAATTCCACAAGCCAGCCCTTCTCTTAGGGGCTCTCTTTGCTGGCTTGAGCTGCCATGTTGAAACAGCTCACTTAGCAAAGACCGAAGGTGCCAACCGGGACCGGAGCGCAGCCACCAGCTGATGCCCAACAAGAAGCAGATACCCTCAATTCCACAACAAAGGAAGAAATTCTCTCATGGGAAATATAAACTCTACTTAAACCATTATCAATCATGAACACTTCAGAGTCCATAAAGGATTTAATATGAGGTGTGGTAGACAAGTGGCTACCCTGGTGGCTCAGATGGTAAAGAATCTGCCTGCAATGTGGGAGCCTTGTGTCTGATCCCTGGGTTGGGAGGATCCTCTGGAGAAGGGCATGGCAACCCACTCCAGTATTCTTGCCTGGACAGTCCCATGGACAGAGGAGCCTGGACAGAGGGCTACAATCCATGGGGTCACAAAGAGTTGGACACAACTGAGCAACTAACTTGTAGAAAGGTGGAGCAGAGTATCTGACCTTGAAAAGGATGATTACTTGTAGGTGAGGATGGATGGATAACAGGCAAACTCAGCTGGAGACAGAGTCCCCCAGTGTCACCCCCTTTCCTAGGTCTTGGCCGTATGAGTGTCTCCCTGCCCTTGTTGCATATGTACCTACTGTCCTGGGAATGATCCTGTGAGGAGAGGCGTGTTTATAAGGGTGATGGCATTATAAATAAAATCAGTAAACAGTCTATCAGAGAATTGAAAAGAATTTAAAATTCCAGCCAGACTGAAGACCATAGCCCAGGGGACACAGATTCTGATGCACTTGTATTGCGTTCCTCTGGACTAAAGCACGCGGCTGGCTTCTGTCTAGGCAGAACCTGCAAAGTTACATAAATTGTTTACCACGAATCAGGATTGGAACCGGCACATTGACGGTGCTTGTCGAGAAGAAAACGGGCTGGGCTCTGAGCTGGTGGCAGGGTTGCCAGGGGAAACCTCGAGACCATAGGGTTGCACTTGGCAGCTGTTAGCAGATACTGTTCTGAAAACAGCTGTTAGTGTCCTTTAGTTTGGTATAGTTCAGAAAATTCAAGTTCTTAGCACAGGAACATGTTTGAAACCCCATCCACGGTGGCCATTTGGCTCCATTTTGGATGCCTGAATCACAGTTGTATATCTTGTTAGAACAAAGAGTCAACGTCAAACACGACAGGGGTACATTCCTTCAAGCTTTTAGAGGGGGATGATTAGCAGGTCCACAGTATGAGTCAACGTGTCCTTGGTGCCTGGGAAGGGATCCTAGGAGAGGGCAGGGCATTTGTTCCCATCTTCAAAGTAGACATTCTAAACAGTCTGATAAAAGTATTCTTTTTTTTTTTTTTTTGATAGTTAAAGTAGGTGTACCGTGTGTGTCTGACAGGCCCCCATGATAGGCTGTTCTAGTTGGCATAAATTCCAAGACACATCATGTATAAGCCAGAATGACTTCCCCATACCTCAATACCTGAACATTTCCTCCTTCAGAACTCAGCCACAGACACCCTGACTCACCCTCCCCGTTGACACTAACCATCGCCACGTGCAGGCAAAACCAGAGAAGGCGCATCAGGGGCCATCGGTAGGCTTAAGGGGAGTTGAACCTGAGGGAGCTTTGTATCCTCACTGAGCTGAGCTCCCCTTCCTCTGTCGCCCGAGCATCCTCCTGAGCCAGCGCTCCCTTAGGAGCGCAGATGCAGAGTCTCGGGTTTCCTCTAACATCCCCGGAAAAGAGTGACAGAGGGGCTGTGGATAGAGGAGGCAGGAGGCCAAGGATGAAAGCAAGGGGTGGTGGCCGAGGAAGGGCCAAAATTCACCCAGCATTCCCAGTCCTCTCCGTGCTGCTCTGTCCGGCTGTGCACCCTGGGCCTCCTGGCCAGTGGCTTCCCTGCGCTGCTGCTGAGCAGAGGGTGGCTGCCCTGGGTCGACGTGATCCTCTTCAGCGTGGGACTCTCCCACTTCTGACGGCAGTGGCTTGGAACGGGGAACACCTTCGACTGCTTCCTGCATCTGGTTGAATACTGCAGGGGCCCCGCCCGCCAGCTCTTTGGTCTACCCTGGGACTTCCTGAACTCAGTCACCTTCTGGTTTGGCTCTTGGCTCCGCATTCTCTTCTGCATGAAGATTGCTAACTTCAGCCACCCTGCCTTCCTCGGTCTGAAGCAGGGGTTTCTAGGGTCGGTGCCCCGGCTTCTGTTGAGCTCTCTCCTCACCTCCCTCATCATCACCCTACTGTCCTGGTGGGGGACCACACTTTGTATAAAGGTCTCTTTCTTAGAAGACTTTCTGGGAACATGATCTTCCATCAGTGAAGCAAGATTCTGGAAATTTACTGTCTCCTAGTCCTGAGATGGATCACCCTTTCAATTCCTTGCTCTGTTTTTCTGGTCTCCATTGCCCGGTCGATTGACTCTTTGAGGAGATACACGTGGAGGATGTGGCACAATGCCAACAGCCTGCAGGATCCCAGGGCCAGGCTCACACAAGAGCTCTGAAGTTACTAGTCTCCTTCCTTGTTTTTTATGCTCTTTCATGTCCTTGATGATTGATGCTGCAGGGTTCTTCTCCTTAGAGAGGGACTAGTACTGGCCATGGCAAATTTTAATCTACTCGTGCACATCCATCCATCCCTTGATCCTCATCCTTAGCAACCTCAGGCTTTGAAGGGTGTTTGGGCAGCTAATGATGCTGGCCCAGGGCTTCAGGGTGGCCTGGGTGGCATGATCCTTTTAACCAGTCCATCACAAGAGGTTCAAGTGAGGATGACAGAACTACAGTCCACTTACAGGGAAATGTCTTAATAGGCAGATATCTGCTGGATCATGTTGTGAGATTTTTCCTTTGGGAAAGAGAAGAGGGGAGTAAAACCTGGAAACTCCTTGAGAATCAGTTCTTCCTGGAACACTACTAAAATGTGGCCCTGGGGATCCCAGAGAGCCAGTAGCATCCAGAAAGTCAGAATATAAAAAGTCTGTGCTACGCTCTCTGTTTGTATTCTTTCTGTTATGTGGAAACTTTTGGTTAAAAGGTCTTAACTGCACTTAAAAAAAAATTCCTTATTTCTTTATTTTTGGCTGTGCTGGGTCTTGGTTTCTGCATGGGCTTTTCTCTAGTTGCAGTGTGCAGGTTTCTCGGATGGGATCCGCCCAGATCAGGAATTGAACCCATGCCTCCTGCATTGGCAGGTGGATTCTTTAACCCCAAGCCTCCAGGGAAGCCCCTTTACTGCATTATCGTATCTCATTTGTCTGCTGGGAAATTAAGAAAAACTGTGTCTTTTACTGAACTAAGGTGTGGGTGGGGAAGCAGTGCTCTTTCTGAGGATAATGTAATGGTCACTGTATGAGCCCTAAAGGACAGTAGTAGCCTGAACTGGGAGATCTAATAGTCCTTCTTTCTATGGAGATTCTTTTTCCCTCACCAAACTTGGATACTCTGATTTTATTAAAATTTGCTATAAGGAAAAAGAAAAGAAAAAAAATTGCTAGAACGTTTCTTTACACCACCCCATCTCTTTTCTCACCACCTCATCTCTTTTCTCCTTTATCTTTCAGATGTTCTGGTTTTAATTTTCTCTAAGTGGCAGCCAGATTTTTCCATGTTTATTCTTCTTTTAGAATCATATGTTGTGATTTTTCTTCTTCTTCAGTTTTTTCCTAAAGCAAATGTCTCGAAGTCCCATGTGAGTTAAATAAACATGTACTCCTACAGCGAACATTATTGTTAATGGTGAAAAACTGAAAGCATTCCCTTTAAGATCAGGAACAAGACAGGGGTGCCCACTTTCACCACTGCTATTCAACATAGTCCTGGAAGTCCTAGCAACAGCAATAAGAGAAGAGAAAGAAATCAAAGGAATCCAGATTGGAAAGGAAGAAGTCAAGCTCTCTCTTTTTGCAGACGACATGATATTATACATAGAAAATCCCAAAGACACGGTTACAAAGCTACTAGAGCTAATCAATGAATTCAGCAAAGTTGCAGGATATAAAGTCAACACACAGAAGTCACTGGCATTCCTATACACAAACAATGAAAAATCAGAAAAGGAAATCAAAGAGGCAATCCCCTTCACCATTGCAACCAAAAGAATCAAATATCTAGGAATAAACCTACCCAAAGAAACGAAAGAATTGTACACAGAAAATTACAAGACACTCATGAGAGACATTAAAGGAGACTTAAACAGATGGAGAGATATTCCATGTTCCTGGATTGGAAGAATCAATATTGTGAAAATGACCATACTTCCAAATATCATCTACAGATTCAATGCAATACCTATTCAACTACCACTGACATTTTTCACAGAACTAGACCAAATAATAACACAGTTCATATGGAAACACAGAAGACCTCGAATAGCCAAAGCAATCCTGAGGAAGAAGAATGGAGTTGGAGGGATCAGCCTCCCTAACTTCAGACTCTACTACAGTCATCAAGACAGTATGGTACTGGCACAAAAACAGAACTGTAGATCAATGGAACAAGATTGAGAACCCAGAGATCAACCCACGCACCTATGGGTACCTTATTTTTGATAAAGGAGGAGAAACTACAAAATGGGACAAAGACAGCCTCTTTAACAAGTGGTGCTGGGAGAATTGGACAGCCACATGCAAAAAAATGAAATTGGAACATTCCCTGACACAATACACTAAGATCAACTCAAAATGGATTAAAGACCTCAATGTAAGACCAGAAACCATCAAACTCTTAGAGGAGAACATAGGCAAAACCCTCAAGGACATAAATCAAAGCAAGATCTTCTCTGACCCACCAACTAAAATAGCAGAACTGAAAAGAAAAATGAACATATGGGACCTTATGAAACTTAAAAGCTTTTGTACAGCAAAAGACAGGGTGCCCACTTTCACCACTGCTATTCAACATAGTCCTGGAAGTCCTAGCAACAGCAATAAGAGAAGAGAAAGAAATCAAAGGAATCCAGATTGGAAAGGAAGAAGTCAAGCTCTCTCTTTTTGCAGGCGACATGATATTATACATAGAAAATCCCAAAGACACGGTTACAAAGCTACTAGAGCTAATCAATGAATTCAGCAAAGTTGCAGGATATAAAGTCAACACACAGAAGTCACTGGCATTCCTATACACAAACAATGAAAAATCAGAAAAGGAAATCAAAGAGGCAATCCCCTTCACCATTGCAACCAAAAGAATCAAATATCTAGGAATAAACCTACCCAAAGAAACGAAAGAATTGTACACAGAAAATTACAAGACACTCATGAGAGACATTAAAGGAGACTTAAACAGATGGAGAGATATTCCATGTTCCTGGATTGGAAGAATCAATATTGTGAAAATGACCATACTTCCAAATATCATCTACAGATTCAATGCAATACCTATTCAACTACCACTGACATTTTTCACAGAACTAGACCAAATAATAACACAGTTCATATGGAAACACAGAAGACCTCGAATAGCCAAAGCAATCCTGAGGAAGAAGAATGGAGTTGGAGGGATCAGCCTCCCTAACTTCAGACTCTACTACAGTCATCAAGACAGTATGGTACTGGCACAAAAACAGAACTGTAGATCAATGGAACAAGATTGAGAACCCAGAGATCAACCCACGCACCTATGGGTACCTTATTTTTGATAAAGGAGGAGAAACTACAAAATGGGACAAAGACAGCCTCTTTAACAAGTGGTGCTGGGAGAATTGGACAGCCACATGCAAAAAAATGAAATTGGAACATTCCCTGACACAATACACTAAGATCAACTCAAAATGGATTAAAGACCTCAATGTAAGACCAGAAACCATCAAACTCTTAGAGGAGAACATAGGCAAAACCCTCAAGGACATAAATCAAAGCAAGATCTTCTCTGACCCACCAACTAAAATAGCAGAACTGAAAAGAAAAATGAACATATGGGACCTTATGAAACTTAAAAGCTTTTGTACAGCAAAAGAAATTACAAAAAAGTTCAACAGACACCCCACAGAGTGGGAGAAAATCATAGCAAATGAAACAACAGACAAAGAATTAATCTCCAAAATCTACAAGCAACTCAGACAACTCAGCACATGGAAAATGAGCAGCCCAATCAAAAAATGGGAAAAAGATCTAAAGAGACGCTTCTCCAAAGAGGACATACAGATGGCCCAAAAATACATGAAACGATGCTCAACCTCGCTTATTATCAGAGAAATGCAAATTAAAACCACAATGAGATACCACCTCACACCTGTCAGAATGGCCATCATCAACAAATCGACAGACAACAAATGCTGGAGAGGGTGTGGAGAAAAGGGAACCCTCTTGCATTGCTGGTGGGAATGTAAATTAGTACAACCTCTATGGAAGACAATATGGAGATTCCTTAAAAAACTAAAAATAGAAGCACCCTATGACCCAGCAATCCCACTATTAGGCCTATATCCTGATGAAATCAAAACTGAAAGAGGCACCTGTACCCCAATGTTCATTGCAGCTCTCTATACAATAGGCAGAACATGGAAGCAACCTAGATGTCCATCGACAACTGAATGGATCCAGAAGCTCTGGTACATATATACAATGGAATACTACTCAGCTGTTAAAAGAAATGCAGAAGACTCAGTCCTAATGAGGTGGCTGGCTCTAGAACCTATCATAAAAAGTGAAGTAAGTCAAAAAGAGAAAGACAAGTATAGTATACTAACTCATATATATGGGATCTAGTAAGATGGTCATGATAACACACGCAGTGAACTCATGAAAAAACAGAGAATAGACATAAAGATATTGTGGAGACCGAACAGTGGGAGGGAGTAACATGGAAACCTATACTGTCATGTGTAGAAAAGATAGCTATTGTCATTGTGCTAGGGGAATAGGAGTACCTACAACCACTTGGAGTGATGGTCTGGAGGGATGGGAGGGGGGGAACTGGGTGGGGGGAGGGTCAAGGGATATGCATATGAATGATCTGGGAACATACATGTACAAAAATAAATAATAAATAAATAAATAAATAAAGTTAAAAAAAAAACATGTACTTTTTGTTCTAAGAAAAAGAATTATGTATTTCATTTAGTTTGAGTACAAAACTGTTTAACTTCTTTATTTTTTTAAAAAAGAATCATCCCATTAAGTCTTATGTTTAAATACTGGTTTAAAATAGTTTGTTTCAATTACTATGCAAGAGGTTTTAGAAATAATTTTGGAAAAAAATTTAGAGTTGGGTGCTTCTAAAGGCAGAATATAAAAAGTCTTTGCTAAAGATATCAATGCATAGAGTTCATAGACTAACTTGCAACTGAATTCCTGATAGAAATTTTAATCTCCTCTGAGAGTAAAAATGATTTCCCTACTGATCAGGGTATATGCTGCTGAGTGGATGCACACTAATGAACTATAACATCTTTGGGCAAATTATTCTACATTTTACCTTTAACTCTTTTTTTTTTTTTTTTTTTTTAAATATGTCTGCATGGTTAAAAATTCAAAATGTGCTTAAGAGTATATATAAAAAATCTCCTGCTACTTTCCCCTTCTGAGACATTATGTTAATTTCATGTAGAGATATTTTATTCTATGACAGAAAGCCACTAATACCTAACAAAGCTGTCAACTAAGTTACTTAAAAACCACTATAGTCCATACCAGTCACTAATTAGCCAACTGAGTTATTACCTATCTTTTCCCTGTGGCCTTTACACAGTTGTGCTCTGCTGTGCTTGCTCTGTCAGTTGTGTCTGACTCTTTGCGACCCCGTGGACTGTAGCCCACCGGGCTCCTCTGTCCATGGGGGCTCTCCAGGCAAGAATACTGCAGTAGGTAGCCATGCCCTCTTCCAGGGGATCTTCCCAACCCAGGGATCAAACCCAGGTCTCCCTCATTGCAGGTGGATTCTTTACCACCTGAGCCACCAGGAAAGCCCAAGAGTGCTGGAGTGGGTAGCCTGTCCCTTCTTCAGGATATCTTCCTGACCCTGGAATTGAACTTGGCTCTCCTGCGTTGCAGGCAGATTCTTAACCAGCTGAGCTACCTATCCATGCTCCTCTATATCTTGCCATTTCTTCTTAACAATACACGAATCTTACAGATCTACCAATGTGCACACATATGGCATTTCCTCACTTTTTTGTTAATGTACTGCAATTTTTAGAATTGTCACCTGTTTGTGGTCAGTTAAAGTTGTTTTCTCTTTTGCTATTATAGTAATAGTAGCAATGGTACAATGTTGACTGTCTCTTCTACACATGTAATCTTGCACCTGTACAATTTAACTATAGGATGAAGTTCATGAAATGGAGTTACTGGGACAAATGGCCTGTGTATTTCTAATTTTGATGTGTTGCCTTCTGTAGGTTTGGATCAATTTGCTTTCCCACTAGCAATTTATGAGTGTACTTGTGTTTTCACACTTTTCATTTGGCCAGTCTGGTGAAAGGTGGCATATTAGTGTAGTTATAATTTGCATGGCTTATTTTGAGTAAGGTTTATCATTATTTTATATGTTTAGAGTCATTTGTGTTTATTTTCTGTGGACAACCTATATTTTGCTTACTTTTCAATTTGGCTTTTGGCTTTTTACTTTTTTCTCTTTGGTTGGACTGGGTCTTCATTGCTGTGCATGGATTTCTCATTGGGGTGGCTTCTCTTGTTGCAAAGCTTGGGTTCTGGGGTATGCAGGCTTCAGTAGTTGTGGTCCATGGACTTACTTGCCCCACGTTATGTGGCATCTTCTTAGACCAGGGATTGAACCCATTCCCCTGCACTAGCAGGTGGACTCTTAACCATTGGACCACCAGGGAAGTCCTGGCTTTTTGCTTATTGGTTTGTAAGAACTCTTTATAGTTTAGTGAAATTAGCTATGTTTGATGTGAGTGGCAAACACTCCCCTACCCTTAATGCTTTAGTTTTTTCTTGATTCTAATATTAATTTTTAAAAGCTTCTTCATTTTGAAACAATTATAGATTCACAGAAAGTTACAAAAATTGTAGAGTCCTATGTACGGTTCAGCCAGCTTTCTCCAATGCTGACATCTTATATAGCTACAGTACAATATCAAAACTGTTAGCATTCAGTTTTTACTGATTTTTTAGCCTGCATTCATGTGTGTATTAAATGCAATTTAGCCCCATCTGTAGGCATGTGAAACTACAATCAAGACACAAACCATTCCGTCATCATAAACAAACACCTTCATGCTGTGATCGTGCATCTATACCTGCCCCTCACCTTACCCTTTGTGATATTTTATTTTGTTTTTCTTTATGTTTCTTACTCTTATAGTAATAACTTTTGCCACAGAGTTTACTTTGCTGAATTTATTTAAAACAATTTTAATAAATGTTGATATTTTGTCTGAGAAGGCATTCACTTTGATATCATTAAAAAATGGCTTTTTGGTCTCTTCATTTGTTTGAAATTTCTTTCAATACTTTCAGTAGTGATTTAAGTTTTTAAAATATAGATTTTCAGGATTTTTTGTGATGTGAATTCTTAGGTATCATTAATCATTTTTGCTTAGTTTCTGGGTACTTTAAAAGTATATTCATTGCAAGGACGGATGCTGAAGCTGAAGCTCCAATACTTTGACCACCTGATATGAAAAACCAACTCATAGGAAAAGACCCTGATGCTGGGAGAGATTGAAGGCAGAAAGAGAAGAGGGCAGCAGAGGATGAGATGGTTAGATAGCACCACTGGCTCAATAAACATGAATCTGAGCAAACTCCAGGAGATAGTGAAGGACAGGACAGCCTGGTGTGCTGCAGTCCATGGGGCCGCAAAGAACCAGACATAACTTAGTGACTGAACAATCACAACTGATCTTAGAATAACTGCGAAGATTGAAAGGCATATAGGTGAATGACGTATAAACAGTACTCATCATAATTTGTTTGTAGTATTATAATAATGCATAGTTAATATTATTTTTCAAATTTATTTTCTGTATCTTCATCAGTATAAAAAGAATAGAGGAAATGGGGAGTGGCAAGGACTTTTCTAGCCACCTGTGGTGGATAAGAAGTCACTGAGAGGCGTCTGATGCTGAAGAAGGCCACTGGAAGTTCACTAGAGGCTGCGACTGACAGAATAATTTACTTAAGTAGCATTTTGACATCAGCTGAGGGAGTGAGAGGAGAACTAGAACTTCTTTTTCCTTGGAAGAAATAAAGGCGAAAGGTTGAAATTATAATAGGAATAATGAGTGTTGCTAGATAGTAGCTATTATCCTTAAACTTTATTCTATATTCTATTTTGTAAGGTTGGTATGGTATGCTGTTATATTAAAAACTGAAAAGGGGGGCTTCCCTGGTGGTCCAGTGGGTAAGGACACCGCCTTGCAGTGCAAGGGGAGCCGGTTCGATCCCTGGCCTGGGAAGATCCCACGTGCCGCGGAGTAGCTGGACTGATGTGTCCAATTACCGAGCCAGAGCTCCGGTGCGCATGCGCCGAGAGCCGGCATCTGCGACAACAGAGGCCACTGCGATGGGAGGCCCACATGGGCGGAAGAACAAAGATGGATGAAAACAGATACATGAAAGACCAATAGAAGTGGCCCGCCCGTCCCCTTCCCTCCCCAACCCGCCCCACCCCCCCATTAAAAAAAAAAACAAACTGAAAAGGAAAGACTAACACAATGTATCAGAAATCAAATTAGGTCGGTAGGAAACTAGATTGACTGATGGACCTTTGATCACATGCTCTCTTTGGGCAGTATTTTTTTTTAATGGTTAATCCACTTCTGTAATGTCAGGGTAGCTTGTCTAAAACCCCCATCTTGCCAATAGGTGGCAAATACCGTAACTTATTACTACTGAAGGTCATATAAAACACATTTTCTAAAATTTAAAAACATCTTACTATGGATTCAGGTTAATGTGTGGCTGTAAACAACAAAACCCTGTAAAAACAAACAAACAAAAACTTTAAAAAAGGATAAAAAAATGCCTTACTACAAACCAATGCATGAATCAGGATATATTAATCTTCTGCGATGGCCACAGATTGTTGGAGAATGTATTCGGTCAACAAATATTTTTTGAGTGTGTATGTGTGGACAACGCCCTGAGCTGAGGATAAAGTAGTGAGTATTACAGACAAAGCTTTTACCCCCCCGTGGAATTTACAGTCCTGTGGAGAGTTGGGAATAAAGTGTCTAGTCATACAGGTGAGTGTGTCATTACACATCGGGACGAGTACGAGGAGGGGAAGCATGGGGTCCTGAGTGTGTGTAGCAGGAGTACCCAGCAGAAAGCTGGTGGTGTGGGGCACGTACCAGCAGCACCTCCTCAAGAAATGATAAAAGTAGGAGGAGATACCACTCTGGCACACAGTTCTGGGGGCTCATGGACTCCACACCTGTCAGTTCCAGACTGAGAGGCCCTGCTCTGCAGTGGTGTTCCTGGTCTTGAGTGTGTCAAGCAGAGAACGCCGTAGGGGTTTTGTTCTGAGTAGAAGAGACTGGGGTTGTGGCCAACGAGCAGGAGGTCCTGCAAGTCAGGGGACCTCTGTCTTGGAAATTCCCAGATGTGTCCAGACCGAGGTTGTGTCACACCTGTTTGCTCCCTCCCTTGTCTCTAAGTGATGCCAGAAACTGTCTCTTATTCTGGCTTCCATTTTGGACCCTGAGTTTTGTTTTCCTGGGATTCATGCACTGAGTTATTCTCCATGAAAAGAAATTGAAGGCTTTCCTGGGCTAGTACCTTGATGAGATTCAGATGTATTTTGTGAACGAATATTAGAAAAACAAATTCCAACTCCCTCCCAACTGAGGCAGGACCTGTCTAACCAGGAGGCTGTTGTCTAACCCCAAGACAGAAGAACAGGGTTTTCATCAAAGCTAACACTTAAAGAAAACACCAAGGAAGCTCTGATTATTTTTACTTGCTTTTCAGCTGTTACTCAGCTGGCATGGCTGTCTTTTCCATTAAAAAAAGGAAAATAGAAGGTGCTTTATTTATCATTATAACCTCTGTTCAACTCCCAACCTCAAAATCTTATCATTCATTTTTACTTGTAACATTTCTTTGTATTATAAATAACTTCCAGTCTGTGTCCACTAGTTTCCCAATTGTTGGTCTCTCAACCTTATCTTATACTCTGTCCTAAGTTGAATTATAAAGAGTTGGTTCACTTACTCCTGCTAGTAAAGCATGAAATAGTTTGTTAGACTAAAAGAAGAGAAAAGTTTGTCCCAGTCCAACAGGCCGAGTGGAGAAGAAGAGGAAAATTCTGGACTATTAAATCTTAGATGTGCTATCCCCCACATCAGAAACTGCTGTCTTGCTATTGCCTCTAATGCAAATGTCCTGGCCGTGTTTTCAAAGCCCTGCTGGGCACACCAGCCCCGCCAGGAGCCTTACCTCCTGCTGCCGAGAAAAAGGGGCCTCTGGGGTCTAAAAGTGTGGGGTACCACTCTGGCACACAGTTCTGGGCTCATGGACTCCACACCTGTCAGTTCCAGACTGAGAGGCCCTGCTCTGCAGTGGTGTTCCTGGTCTTGAGTGTGTCAAGCAGAGAACGCCGTAGGGGTTTTGTTCTGAGTAGAAGAGACTGGGGTTGTGGCTAACGAGCAGGAGGTCCTGCAAGTCAGGGGACCTCTGTCTTGGAAATTCCCAGATGTGTCCAGACCGAGGTTGTGTCACACCTGTTTGCTCCCTCCCTTGTCTCTAAGTGATGCCAGAAACTGTCTCTTATTCTGGCTTCCATTTTGGACCCTGAGTTTTGTTTTCCTGGGATTCATGCACTGAGTTATTCTCCATGAAAAGAAATTGAAGGCTTTCCTGGGCTAGTACCTTGATGAGATTCAGATGTATTTTGTGAACGAATATTAGAAAAACAAATTCCAACTCCCTCCCAACTGAGGCAGGACCTGTCTAACCAGGAGGCTGTTGTCTAACCCCAAGACAGAAGAACAGGGTTTTCATCAAAGCTAACACTTAAAGAAAACACCAAGGAAGCTCTGATTATTTTTACTTGCTTTTCAGCTGTTACTCAGCTGGCATGGCTGTCTTTTCCATTAAAAAAAGGAAAATAGAAGGTGCTTTATTTATCATTATAACCTCTGTTCAACTCCCAACCTCAAAATCTTATCATTCATTTTTACTTGTAACATTTCTTTGTATTATAAATAACTTCCAGTCTGTGTCCACTAGTTTCCCAATTGTTGGTCTCTCAACCTTATCTTATACTCTGTCCTAAGTTGAATTATAAAGAGTTGGTTCACTTACTCCTGCTAGTAAAGCATGAAATAGTTTGTTAGACTAAAAGAAGAGAAAAGTTTGTCCCAGTCCAACAGGCCGAGTGGAGAAGAAGAGGAAAAATTCTGGACTATTAAATCTTAGATGTGCTATCCCCCACATCAGAAACTGCTGTCTTGCTATTGCCTCTAATGCAAATGTCCTGGCCGTGTTTTCAAAGCCCTGCTGGGCACACCAGCCCCGCCAGGAGCCTTACCTCCTCTCCACTGACTGCTCCGAATGAAATCTTTAACCAAACTGGTTTGTTCACTCTTTCCCAGACAGACTTTGGTGTTTTCTATCTCCTCACGTGGCTTGCATCATTTCCCATTGGGCCAAGAATGAACCCCTCTCTCTCTACTCCTGCTTCTATCCAAGTTCTACTGTTTTCTATGGCCATTTTCATTGTTCCTTCCCCTTCAATTCTTTTGCAAATCAACTTGATTTTTTCCCTTCATAGGGGCATTTTGTGAATTCCAAGGTCTTTTAATCTCTATCTCATATTTGGCAGCTAACCAAAGATTGCCTAATTGTACTTTTCCATTACTGGATCATGTTGCAATTTCTTTTTTGGTGTCTCTCTCTTATTTTTCCTTGTAATCCCCAAGCATGGGCAAGGACCTCGTGTTAGATTGGGTGTGTCTCTTCTAGCACCTGGCATGGAGTAGTGAACACAGTGGGGCGTGATAAAAATTGTTTACTGATTGATAATTCTTTCCAAGTCCTGCATGGCGCGTAGGACCCCATGATACTCATGAGGATGGAATTACAATGAGAACTGTGGTGATGAAAAGTCAAGCTGAGCACAGAAGAGATGTCCACTAAATGCGCTACTGGATTGAGTGACCAAGTGGTGAAGTGGACACAGGACAGTGATGAAAGTGGCTGTGGGGATTATACTGATGTCCATTCAGTCAACAAATACTAGCATCTCTGACTTGTATACTGCTCTTGAATCTTGATGCAAGTAAAATGAGTTACAACATTCCAGAGCTTAAGTCATTATATACCAGTACCTTCAAAAACAAAGAGTACATCTTTCACACACACACACACGGACATGCTTGTGTGTATACAGCTTCACAAACACCGTATCCCTTTTTAGTGCAAGCTTCACTGTTCTCAGGGGAAGCCCTCCTGTTTTGTTTCTGAGTTCTTCTGTATTTCTCTGCTACAACTGAACTCCTACTCAGCATGCTTCTCAAGGCACCAACAACACAACTACACTGGAGTCCACGGGACACCTAGTGCACGTGACATCCATAGGGGCCACACAGTGCCCACAGGTGGGCATGTGCCTGCAGGTAGGCATGTGCCTGGTAAGTGCCATCTCCAGTATAAAATTAGCCATGCCCACAAAGCAAGAGACCGCTGTCAGCCTTGGGCTGATTGCAGCTGTGCAGTGCGGTGGGCATGGGGGGCAGTCACCACATAGTGGTCATAGACCCTTGCTCTCAGCAGTGGAACTCAGTTCCCCTCAGGGCCAGGGAGAAGTGCTGGGTTCCATATCAGGTGAAGGGGATGGTCTTCTTCTCCATGAGGAAGTGCACCGGCATCTGGGGGACCCCGCTGGAGATGTAGCAGATGTCCACTACGGAGAGGCTGCAGAGGAAGAAGTGCATGGGCAGGTGGAAGCGGGGGTCCAGCCCGATCAGGACGATGGTGACCCCATTGCCCAACAAGGTCAGCAGATAGGCGGCTCCAAAGAGGACAAAAAGCCCAGCCTGGGTCTGCCTGTCACTGGAGAGGCCCAGAAGGACAAATTCAGTCACCCAGGTCAGGTTGTCCGTCCTCATAGTCAGACTGCCTGAGGAGGTGGTCAGTTAAAGAGGCCAGAATCAGAATCACAATTCACAGTCTGGGTCTGAACAACGTACTTTAAGTAAGACTGCAAGTACTTGTATGTTTTCTTCATTAGACTCTGCACTTCTTGAAATCAGGGACATTTTCTGATTTCGCTTTTTAGACATAGATTTCTAATGACTGTTTCACAATAAAAACAATTGTGTTGGGTAAATGGATAAAACAGTTTTGAAGTAGTAGTGTTGAGGATTACTATCTGATCCCCAAATACAGGATGTGTGCTCTGAAACTCCCCCTTGTCCTTATTACTCATTCCGGAGCGGGTGGTTTTCCGGCTTCTCCCATAATCCAGGCTGGGTCAGAGACAGAGGAAAAAATCCCTCATTTGGTTCTCAATGTACTGATTATGCCGGCTTAGTCCTAGGGCGATAAGATCAAGCCCTCACTGTGGAACATTATACCAACTATAATTATGTCCCAACTTCTTGTGATTATGCTATTTCCTTGGTGAAATGCTGGCATTTATTTGATTGCTAAACTAAGTGATTAATGAGGGATGAATGCACGCACCACTTACTTATGATGAGCGCGTTTGGAAACTGACGGTGCTCACTGATGAGGTCAGTCAGGGAGTGCCTCTGCAGCCCTGAGGTCTTTGTTATGTGTAAATCCTTCTGTCACAGCAAAGACATGTTTGCCCTTTGAGCACCTCCCTGTTTACTTTGCTGGTCTTTAACCTCTATCAAAGGATAAAGATGTCTTTTTTGGGGGGGAGCTTCCCTGGTGTTCCAGTGGGTAAGGACACCACCTTGCAGTGCAAGGGGCGGTTCGATCCCTGGCCTGAGAAGATCCCACATGCTGCGGAGTGGCTGGACTGATGTGTCCCAACTACTGAGCAGGAGCTCTGGAGCACATGTGCCCAGAGCCGGTGCTCTGCAGTGAGTGATGCCACTGCAATGGGAGGCCCACACGGGCCAAAGAACAAAGATGGATGGAAATAGATAAATGAAAGATCAATAGAAGTGGCCAAACAACAACAACAAAAGATATCTTTTTTTCCTTAGTAAAAAGGTACTAAACAATTTTATAGCTTTTAGTTCCCTGTTTGTTAACAAGACCCTCTAGTCCCATTTCAGTGCTCCCCTTATGTATCGTTACAGCATGGCGGAAGCAGGCAGTGCTGTCGTCTTGTGTAAGAATGAGAGACCAGAGGGACACACAGGAGAGTCTGAATGCTGGGAACGTCCACTTGGGTGCCCATCAGGAGGAGTCTGAGGGGAAGAGAAGCCTCCGGGCTCCAGGGTTTGCCTGTGAAAATCCCACACGAGCCGCGGCGGGAAGCGGAGCAGTGCCGTCCACGTCGCCTACATTTTAGAATCACTGGGACGCTTTGGAAACTCCAGAACCCAGACCACATTCTGGAGTAAAGTCAGAATGTCAGGAGGGTGGAACCCAGACATTCGAGTGTGAGTAACTTTTACTGCTTCCTGGTAACTAAAGTATAAAACTTTAGTTACAAGTTTGAGAATCAGTGCATTAGAGGGAACTTTTAACCTTATTTTTTGAAGACTCAAGATGTGGTTTTCTGAGAGAAGAATCTGTTTTGAGATAAACCCAGAAGAGTTTTGGAGGAGGTTTCTTTGGAGGAAGAAAAATCTTTGACCTAAACTTCTCTTTCTTTGAAAAAATTGAGGCCAAGAGAGTTAAAATGGTTTGCCTTAAATCCCACTGATTTGGTGGAAAAGTGATCCTGGATTTCTTGCCTTTTGTGAGCTGGGTCTCCCCTTAGCTATAGCCTTCTAATGCGAAAGTGTTAGTCGCTCAGTCATGTCCAACTCTTTGTGACCCCATGGACTGTAGTCCATCAGGCTCCTCTGTCCATGGGATTCTCCAGACAAGAATACTGGAATGGGTAGTCATTCACTTCTCCAGGGGATCTTCCTGACCCAGTTGTGGAACCTGGGTCTCCTGCATTGCAAGAGGATTCTTTACAGTCTGAACCACCAGGGAAGCCCTTAACTTTCAAAGGTCTGGTCCAAAACAAATGTTTTAGAATATCTTAGATCCGGGGAAGACCTAGATAATATCAGATGAGATGATATGTGAGAAATAACTTCAGAGCATTATCTAAACAAAAAGGGTCTGTATTAAAGATATGAGAGATGAGCCATAGAATTTGATGAAAATGGAAATGAAAACAATTCAACCCAAGTCTTTCTAACAGGGTTTGAAGATAGGGCTGTGGCCAGATGGGGCGAAGAGGGCAGAGCAGCTGGATGCTATCCTCTGCCTTTCCTAGCGAGCTGGAGCCTACCCACTTTCTTCTTTTGGTCCTTTTGTGGCTGGAAGGTGTCACTGTAGAAAATGCCAAAAATAGAAACAGGCTTTGGCACAATATCCGGCCCTGGCTTTTCATAGAGCCTATTTCTTTAGTCAGTGCAGTGAGTAACCAAGTTATAGTTCCCACATGTGGTTCATGAGTGCTGAGAACAGCAACTGAAATTCTCACCACTGAAGAGAATAAAATCCAAAGTGAGAGTCACAGAAAAGAATGAAAGATGGAAGGAAATTTTAGGATCACCATTTTAACCTCGATGTTTACAAATGAGGAAGCTGAGGTTAGAAAGCAGAAGCGATTTGCTGAAGATCATTCTGCCAGTTGGGAGCGAAACTGGAACTGAACTGAAATCTGAGGACCACAGTCCTGTGTTCTTCCTGCTGCATCACATGATGTTACCACCTGGAGCAGGAAGAGTGTCTCACAGGCACTGGTGGGGAGCAGCATCCCCAGAAAATGAAATGTAGGACAGGTTTGATTTGTGGGGGGAAAGGGTGTCAGAGAAGATAGGGTGCTTGGATGTTGCTCCTGGGAAGTCAGGTGGAAACTGAACGGCCACAATGTAAAGCAGGAAACAGGCTGAAGTGTAGTGTGGACCGATCAGTGGACGGGCGTTTCAGTTTGTCAAGTACCAGCTGATCTCTTTCATTTTGTCTATGAAAGGGAAATATGAAAGGTGTGTGGGATGGAGCCCACATACCTAGACTCCCAACTTTCTCTGAAGCTAGGAGGTAGAACTGGAAAATATCCTCCACTAAACCCAGCTGTTTCACCCCTCTTCTCTGACTTCTAACAAGCAAACTGCTTGAAAGGTAGAGAGGGTATTTTCTTCTTTTTATTGTGTCCTTTCTAGTTTGAACAGAGACTAGCATATAGAGCTGGTAGACTGACTGAATTAATGAACATCATTTATTCATTGAGAAGTAGTTTCTGTAAATTTCATTCTCTTATATAGGAGCTCAGTGTAGAACCTTATTGTTGATGTTTTCAAAGAGCCCACTCTGTGATACCAGCTCCAGAATGACTCTAATCGAAAGGGTCTCTTGAGGGACAACAGTTTTTGCCCCCTGATATTAAGTGCCTTTTAAATACATAGTTTTTCTTTAGAGCCTCAGACGAGTCAAAAAGACTAAAAGGACAAAAAAATTTCTAAAACTCAAAACAATAGGAAAGGAATAGGAAAGAGGAAAGTATTTTGGATACTTACCCCTCATTTCTTTTTTTTTTTTTTAAAGATTTATTTATTTATTTATTTTGGGGCGGGGGTCGGGTTGGGGAGGGATGGGAGCTTGGTCTTTCCTTTCTCTCTGTTCATCCGTCTTTGCTCTTTGGCTCCTGTGGACCTCCCATTGCGGTGGCGTCTGTCGTTGCAGAGCGCCGGCTCTGGGCGAACGCGCTCCAGAGCTCTGGCTCGGTAATTGGACACATCAGTCCAGCTGCTCTGCGGCACGTGGGATCTTCCCAGGCCAGAGCTCGAACCGGCGCCCCTTGCACTGCAAGGCGGTGTCCTTACCCACTGGACCACCAGGGGAAGCCCCCCCTCATTTCTAATATATAATCTAATGAATTGGTGTCTTCTGTGGATAAAATACATATATGCACTACAGCCTTGAACAATAGAATCTAAGTTTTATTTACAAAAGATACATTTTAATTATTAGGATTAGAAGGTGTCAATAGATTATTGTGCCAACTATATCATAATTTGATGAAGAATTATAGTTCAACAAATATAGAACCAACATAAGTTGACCCATTCCAACTTTTAACTGGTTTTATCAGACTTTATTCACAGAGTTTGTTCATTAAACTATCTGATGAGCATTTTTGCAGCCAGGTTATGTTAGAAGGTGTACTGGAATATTACACTGCTCAAAGCTGGATGTTCCATAGACATGTGATGAGGATAAAGGAAATACACCAAAATATAAGCACTTTTGGTTTGTTCTCACTTACCAAGGAGGAAGATCTCTTGAGGTTTATTTGCTGCAGAAGTCACAGACCCTGGGCAAAGGGCAGGCAGATGCCTAAGTGTGGAGGCTTTGGTTGGAGGACAGGACTTTGAGAAGCAATAGAGAAAGGAAAAGATAATCTGTTGATCTGAGGGGCAATATTAATAGTCTAAAAATGAGAGTTAACTGTTTTTTCCCAGAGGATAGGGCTGAGTACATCAGTTGGGAGTGGGAGCGGTGGGGGAAAGGACCACGGAGGGGATCATGAGGAGGACAGAGGCTGGTGGGCTTGGTCCTAGCTGGAGAGGGAGGCGGGGTGGGGCTGAGGGAGGGAAGGGGACGAATTCAATAAAATCAAAATGAAAGTTTTGCTAGACACTTCTCCAAAGAAGATACACAAATGGCCAACACAGACATGAGGAGATGCTCAACATCATTAATCAACAGGGACATGCAAATGAAAAACACAATAGCATATCACTTCACACCCACTGGGATGGCTACAAACAAACAGAACATAAACGTTGCCAAGGAGGTGGAGAGGTTGGAACCCTTATCCATTCCTAGTGGGAATATAAAACAGTTTGGCTATGATGGAGAGCGGTTTGGCATTTCCTTAAAAAGTTAAGTGTAGAATTACCGTATGACCCAATAGTTCCATTCCAGGGTATCTACGCAAAAGAACTGAAAACAGGTTTTCCTATTCATAACAAAAACTTGTACCTGTGAGTTTAAAGCAGTACTATTCACAATAGCCCAAAGTTAGAAACAACCCGTGTCCATCACCTGGTGAATGGATAAACAAAATGTGGTTATTTTCATGCAAGGGACCATTATTCAGCCACAAAAAGGAATGAAGCCCTTCTACCTTTGACAATATGGACAGATCTCAAAAATATTACACTAAGTGAAAGAAGCCAGATGCAAAAGATCACATATGGTATGATTCCATTTATATGAAGTGTCCAGATCAGGCAAATCCATAAAGACAGAATGCAGACCAGGGGCTGTAAAGGCCTGGGAGGAGGGAGGAATGGGGAGTGAGTGCTTGAGGGGTGTGACGTGCCTTTTGGGGGTGATGAAGATGTTATGGAACTAGGTGAGTGTGAGGTTCCATGACATTGTGAATATACTAAATGCCACTGAATTGTACACTTACCAAGGAGGAAGATCTCTTGAGGTTTATTTGCTGCAGAAGTCACAGACCCTGGGCAAAGGGCAGGCAGATGCCTAAGTGTGGAGGCTTTGGTTGGAGGACAGGACTTTGAGAAGCAATAGAGAAAGGAAAAGATAATCTGTTGATCTGAGGGGCAATATTAATAGTCTAAAAATGAGAGTTAACTGTTTTTTCCCAGAGGATAGGGCTGAGTACATCAGTTGGGAGTGGGAGCGGTGGGGGAAAGGACCACGGAGGGGATCATGAGGAGGACAGAGGCTGGTGGGCTTGGTCCTAGCTGGAGAGGGAGGCGGGGTGGGGCTGAGGGAGGGAAGGGGACGAATTCAATAAAATCAAAAATGAAAGTTTTGCTAGACACTTCTCCAAAGAAGATACACAAATGGCCAACACAGACATGAGGAGATGCTCAACATCATTAATCAACAGGGACATGCAAATGAAAAACACAATAGCATATCACTTCACACCCACTGGGATGGCTACAAACAAACAGAACATAAACGTTGCCAAGGAGGTGGAGAGGTTGGAACCCTTATCCATTCCTAGTGGGAATATAAAACAGTTTGGCTATGATGGAGAGCGGTTTGGCATTTCCTTAAAAAGTTAAGTGTAGAATTACCGTATGACCCAATAGTTCCATTCCAGGGTATCTACGCAAAAGAACTGAAAACAGGTTTTCCTATTCATAACAAAAACTTGTACCTGTGAGTTTAAAGCAGTACTATTCACAATAGCCCAAAGTTAGAAACAACCCGTGTCCATCACCTGGTGAATGGATAAACAAAATGTGGTTATTTTCATGCAAGGGACCATTATTCAGCCACAAAAAGGAATGAAGCCCTTCTACCTTTGACAATATGGACAGATCTCAAAAATATTACACTAAGTGAAAGAAGCCAGATGCAAAAGATCACATATGGTATGATTCCATTTATATGAAGTGTCCAGATCAGGCAAATCCATAAAGACAGAATGCAGACCAGGGGCTGTAAAGGCCTGGGAGGAGGGAGGAATGGGGAGTGAGTGCTTGAGGGGTGTGACGTGCCTTTTGGGGGTGATGAAGATGTTATGGAACTAGGTGAGTGTGAGGTTCCATGACATTGTGAATATACTAAATGCCACTGAATTGTACATTTTAAATGGTTAGAATCATGAATTGTATGTAACATGAATTTTACCTCAATTTTAAAAAAGTGTTTTATTAGGAATTTTCAACGGTACTTCATTTCCTTCTCCCTAATCTTTTGATATTTTATCAGGAAACTATTAAGTTTGAATTGTTCTCCATTTATGTTTTGTCTATTTGTTAGTGGGTAAGACAAACCAGAGATCTGCAATATTTAGGTAAGAGATGCTTCATTCTGATTTTTCAAAGTTTTAAGCATTTTTCTGCATAAACTGTCATGACCTCACTTTATTCTCACTTTATATTCTTGGATATTTAGAATTCAGTCATTAATTTTTGTGTTAGTAGAGTGAAGTAAGCACGGAGAGTTGTGATCCATTGTTTTTTAAGTAGCTTGATTACCTCTGATGGTATGTGGTATGGTTCTTAGTCAAGCATGAGTTCTGAATGCATCCTTCACTTTTCATAAGAGCATATCCCTAAACCTGATTACGCAGAAAGATGTTTGCGGTTATGAGCATTTCACTTTTCGGCCAGCCACTTGCCATCACTGTAAGTTTGAAAGGACAATGAGCAGCCTGATACTCCCTAACTCACACTGGCCCAGTCCTGCCCCTCAAGGGTGTGCGGGTCATCACCGTGACTTTGGCTCCAGGTCCTCATGTGAACTCCCGACTCTATGGAACTGAGCTGGATCGTGGGTGATCACAGAACGACCTTTGTGTCTTTGGCCTAAGGCCTTGTTGATCCCATGGGCAAGGTAAATCTTGTAACTAACAACTTTCCTCTCTTTTTTCTCACTGATTTCAGAAAAGCTTAGACATCTAGTTGCAGAATTTAGGAAATGGACTTTCTTGGCATACATTCTGTGTACTGCTCAAGATTTTGCTTTAGTCTTCCTTCTAATTCATCTATGCCAGTATATCTTTTTTTTCAGGTAATTTTTTGTGGGCTATATGTGTTTCTAAATGGTTGTAACCCACATCTTTTAGACTAAGTCAGGGACCAAAAATAGAACCTAGAGATAAAATTCCATTTCTCTAGGACTTCAAAAGATGGTGCGCATCGGGGCCCCTCCCACCTGCTCCCTCATGCACACTTGCCCTCACGTGCCCACGCGTGCCCTCATGTGCCCACACATGCACATGCGCATAGTACGAGGACAGCATGCTGCAGGGTGCACGGTCTTCAGAGTGAGGCCCTGGTATGGCAAGGTCATATTCTAATGTTTTAATTCAGAGATCCCCATCATAACCCGACTCAGAGCAGCCTTTATCTCCTTGTTGCGCAGACTGTAGATGAGTGGATTCAACATAGGGGTCACCACCGCGTAAAAGAGCATAACCACCTTGTCTTGCTCGGCCGAGGAGGTGGACCTGGGTTGTATGTAGGTAACCAGGGCCAGCCCATAGGACATGGAGACCACAGTGAGGTGGGAGGCGCAGGTCCCGAAGGCTTTGCAGCGCCCGCTGCTGGAGCGGATCCTCAGGATGGCAGCCACGATGTGGGCGTAGGACAGCACCACCAGGCCGCAGGGCACCAGCAGCACCACCACGCTGGAGGCCACTATGACCACCTGGTTGAGGGTGATGTCCACGCAGGCCAGCCGGACAAGAGCCAGTGTCTCGCAGGCCACGTGGTTCACCACGTGGCGCCCACAGGTGGGCAGACGCAACGTGACCGCCGTCTCCACCGCGGAGTTAGCCAGGCCCGCGAGCCAGGAGACGGCTGCCAGCCCTGCGCAGAGCCTCGGCCCCATCACAGCTGCGTAGCGCAGGGGGTTGCAGACAGCCACGTAGCGGTCATAGGCCATTGCTGCCAGCAACAGGAACTCCGTGCCCCCCAGGGCCAGGGAGAAGAAGTGCTGGGTTCCACATCGGGTGAAGGGGATGGTCTTCTTCTCCATGAGGAAGTGCGCCAGCATCTGGGGGATCCCGCTGGAGATGTAGCAGATGTCCACTATGGAGAGGTTGCAGAGGAAGAAGTACATGGGCAGGTGGAGGCGGGGGTCCAGCCCGATCAGGACGATGATGACCCCATTGCCCAGCAAGGTCAGCAGATAGGCGGCCCCAAAGAGGACAAAAAGCCCAGCCTGGGTCTGCCTGTCACTGGAGAGGCCCAGAAGGACAAATTCAGTCACCCAGGTCAGGTTGTCCGTTCTCATGGAGCAGGTGGGTCAGGCTGCCGTGGCAGGAGCAGAGGCAGGGAGCGGCAAGCAAGGGTCTCACTTTAGGAGTCTGGGATTAAGCCAAGGGCCTGGACTGGAGCTGGAACTGGGGGACCTCTCCTTAGTTTCCTTATCCTAGCTGCTTAGAGGAGAATGCAGTGAAGGTGGTGAGGGAAAGGACATTTGAGTTCTCCCAGTGGACTCAAGGATGAGGTCGCTGTTCTGATCATCCTTGTACATCTAGGATCCAACACAGTTACAGTCAGGTAGGATATAAGCCATCGGTGTAAAAGCAAAGGTAGAGGAAAAAGTGGTGGAGAGAAGGGAGGAAGAATGATAGGAAAGAAAGGAAAGTAAAAGCGAAATAAGGAAGGTGATAGAAAACAGAAGAGTAGGGAAGGCAAGTGGGAGACAGGGAAGAAAGGCAGGAGGCTCCAGTGTGGGGTGCCCACAAGCAGACACTTGAGAGCAAGAGGAGTGCCGAGGGGTCCAATCCTAAGAGACTGAACTCACTGGCTCCTTGTGTTTCTTCTGGGGTTCAGGTCTGGGTCACTGCCTAGTCCTCTCACATTGCTGTTGTGCCCGTCAGTCCAGATGAAGTTTAAATCAGGATCTTTTAAGCCCCTGCTGTATGTCAGGGACTGTGCTAGACATCAGACACCCGTCTGTGAACCAGAAACGCAGAAGCACGAGGTCTGCTCCTTGGTTCTTATAACTTAATCAGGGACACAGATTAATAATCATAAAAATTAATTAAGTATGATTGTGCTAAGTGCTAGGAAGAAGAACAAGGTTACTAGGTGGTTAATTAAATTTGTAGCTGTAATTAAATTATGGCTGCAGTTATGCCTTATTTCTCAATAATATATAATTTATATAGTAAGTTGTGGGCATTTATTTAGGTGTTTAAATAAATGATAAGCAATGTAATGAGAGCACCTAGAAACCACTGATACTTACATGTTAGTACTGGGGGTGAAGGGACTGATATCCACTGACTTTTTCCGGAGGAGTGAATTCCTTCTCAGCTAAGACTGCACTGGGCTATTTTCCTTTCAGCATGTCGACCAGTCTTCTATAAATGTAATTAAATGTCATCAGTACTTTCTTCATAGAGACAGAATCTTAAGGTATGTTTCTTATTCTTCATTAGTAAATTAATTAACTCAATTATTAAAAGTATTTATTGAGTATATGAAGCACTGTGCTTTCAACCACCCTCTGGGAAATACTGCCTTTCTATGTTAGAAGTTCGTTTTAGAAAACCAGTAGTGCCACAGAATCAAATAAGAAATTAAAAAAAATTGGATCTTGGTAAAATCCATGAGAATTAAGTGAGACAGTGTAACAAAGGACATAAGGCAATGTATCACTGTTAAGAAAACCAGAGCTGAGCCACGTCATCACATATAACAGAGCTGAGAAGCGTCCCCCACTTCAGAGTCTCCCTGGCTGGGAGCAGGGCCTGGACTCTGGTGGAGGGAGAGCGAAGTGCCTGGATCAGACAGGCGGCTCTTGCCCTCAATTCAGCCCTTTCCCGCAGTGGCCAGCAGATGTCACTGTAGAAACTGGGAAGAATAGAAACTAGTTTTAGGGTCTCAGGGCTGGAACCTGGTGCAGCTGTTGGTAGCTGGGGTTCCCAGCATGGTCTCAAGGAGCCTGCGGCTCATAGCCTTTGGGTCAGCAGAGAAAGCAGCTCAGCTCTGGTCTACAGTCTGCAGGCTGCCGCACCGTCCAGAATCCTCACCTTCGGAGTTGCTGCCATGAATTCACATTCCCTCCAGAAGGTCCCTGTTAGTATATAAGAGAGTAGAGAGATGTTAGGAAGGGAAGAAACCACAGAGGTCATGTATTGCATCCATTTCATTCTACAGATTTTTCTTGCCATGCAGAGAAATACTCTGTGGGAGTGGGAGATCTTTGGATGAGAGATCAAGAAATCTAAGTTCTACTTTGCCTCTTCCACTATCGTGCTGTGTGCCCTGGGCAAGTTAGTTGACCTCTCTGAAGCTCAGGTTCAGTGAACTGTAATGAGAGCACCTAGAAACCACTGATACTTACATGTTAGTACTGGGGTGAAGGGACTGATATCCACTGACTTTTCCGGAGGAGTGAATTCCTTCTCAGCTAAGACTGCACTGGGCTATTTTCCTTTCAGCATGTCGACCAGTCTTCTATAAATGTAATTAAATGTCATCAGTACTTTCTTCATAGAGACAGAATCTTAAGGTATGTTTCTTATTCTTCATTAGTAAATTAATTAACTCAATTATTAAAAGTATTTATTGAGTATATGAAGCACTGTGCTTTCAACCACCCTCTGGGAAATACTGCCTTTCTATGTTAGAAGTTCGTTTTAGAAAACCAGTAGTGCCACAGAATCAAATAAGAAATTAAAAAAAATTGGATCTTGGTAAAATCCATGAGAATTAAGTGAGACAGTGTAACAAAGGACATAAGGCAATGTATCACTGTTAAGAAAACCAGAGCTGAGCCACGTCATCACATATAACAGAGCTGAGAAGCGTCCCCCACTTCAGAGTCTCCCTGGCTGGGAGCAGGGCCTGGACTCTGGTGGAGGGAGAGCGAAGTGCCTGGATCAGACAGGCGGCTCTTGCCCTCAATTCAGCCCTTTCCCGCAGTGGCCAGCAGATGTCACTGTAGAAACTGGGAAGAATAGAAACTAGTTTTAGGGTCTCAGGGCTGGAACCTGGTGCAGCTGTTGGTAGCTGGGGTTCCCAGCATGGTCTCAAGGAGCCTGCGGCTCATAGCCTTTGGGTCAGCAGAGAAAGCAGCTCAGCTCTGGTCTACAGTCTGCAGGCTGCCGCACCGTCCAGAATCCTCACCTTCGGAGTTGCTGCCATGAATTCACATTCCCTCCAGAAGGTCCCTGTTAGTATATAAGAGAGTAGAGAGATGTTAGGAAGGGAAGAAACCACAGAGGTCATGTATTGCATCCATTTCATTCTACAGATGTTTCTTGCCATGCAGAGAAATACTCTGTGGGGAGTGGGGAGATCTTTGGATGAGAGATCAAGAAATCTAAGTTCTACTTTGCCTCTTCCACTATCGTGCTGTGTGCCCTGGGCAAGTTAGTTGACCTCTCTGAAGCTCAGGTTCTCTATTTGAAATGTGGCAATAACAAGAATGCCTGTCTCACAATATTTTAAGCAAGGATAGTTACCAAAACGAATATTAAATCTTTGTAATGTAGTAATTAACCATAAATGGCTATTGTTATTATACTCAACAGATGATGCCATTGTGCCCGATGATAAGGGGACAAGAGACAGTATGAAGTTATGTGATAAAGGCCAGAATGGGGGCTGTAAAGCCCTTTTACAATGAATTCATTGCCTAAATCACCTAATTAGAAAGACCTTGTTTAAATAAAGTGAAGAGCTAAGGTACAGTCTGCCTATCCCTTGTGAGTATACTCTGCTCCACACATGGTATAAGCTCAGTATCTTTTTTCTAATAAACGTTTGACTTGTCTGTAGATGAAGATAAAAACATTGATTTTTCTTAATAGATGGCTTTGTTCCCAGCTTTTGAGGATCATTAAAGAATTTCTTTCCACTTTGCTTGACCTAGTGAACATTCATTGAACACTGAGTGGAGCCTGGTCTGGTGGCAGTTGCTGGGCGAGGAGGGTCAGTGTAGCCTGGTCCCATCTCTGGGGCTCAGCATGGCAGGAGGACAGAGAGGATTAAGTTACCATGATCTTATCAGAGGATGTTTGAGTATCAAGTCTGGTAACCAGAAACAGAGTTGGCCTATATAAATAACCAGGAAGGTGTGCAGAGATACTAAGTAGAAGCAGGAAACAAACAGGGCATTTGCTTCTTGAGAAAGCAGATATGGTTGATGGCAAATAAATGTTACAGGGTAATAACTGGAAGTTCACAGTCCTCCACAGTCTGCAGGCTGCCCCCGTCCAGAATCCTCACCTTCGAGTTGCTGCCATGAATTCACATTCCTCCAGAAGGTCCCTGTTAGTATATAAGAGAGTAGAGATGTTAGGAAGGGAAGAAACCACAGAGGTCATGTATTGCATCCATTTCATTCTACAGATGTTTCTTGCCATGCAGAGAAATACTCTGTGGGGAGTGGGGAGATCTTTGGATGAGAGATCAAGAAATCTAAGTTCTACTTTGCCTCTTCCACTATCGTGCTGTGTGCCCTGGGCAAGTTAGTTGACCTCTCTGAAGCTCAGGTTCTCTATTTGAAATGTGGCAATAACAAGAATGCCTGTCTCACAATATTTTAAGCAAGGATAGTTACCAAAACGAATATTAAATCTTTGTAATGTAGTAATTAACCATAAATGGCTATTGTTATTATACTCAACAGATGATGCCATTGTGCCCGATGATAAGGGGACAAGAGACAGTATGAAGTTATGTGATAAAGGCCAGAATGGGGGCTGTAAAGCCCTTTTACAATGAATTCATTGCCTAAATCACCTAATTAGAAAGACCTTGTTTAAATAAAGTGAAGAGCTAAGGTACAGTCTGCCTATCCCTTGTGAGTATACTCTGCTCCACACATGGTATAAGCTCAGTATCTTTTTTCTAATAAACGTTTGACTTGTCTGTAGATGAAGATAAAAACATTGATTTTTCTTAATAGATGGCTTTGTTCCCAGCTTTTGAGGATCATTAAAGAATTTCTTTCCACTTTGCTTGACCTAGTGAACATTCATTGAACACTGAGTGGAGCCTGGTCTGGTGGCAGTTGCTGGGCGAGGAGGGTCAGTGTAGCCTGGTCCCATCTCTGGGGCTCAGCATGGCAGGAGGACAGAGAGGATTAAGTTACCATGATCTTATCAGAGGATGTTTGAGTATCAAGTCTGGTAACCAGAAACAGAGTTGGCCTATATAAATAACCAGGAAGGTGTGCAGAGATACTAAGTAGAAGCAGGGAAACAAACAGGGCATTTGCTTCTTGAGAAAGCAGATATGGTTGATGGCATATGTAGGTAGGTAGTAAGGAGACCTGTTTTTCAGCTTCTATCAGTGTGGTTCTAAGTAGGTATTGTTCTAAGTCACTGTTTTTGAGCCATTGTTTCTTCCTCTGTAGAACGAGTGAGTTAGGTAAACCCTACGATTTCTACCAGCTCTAAAGATCTGCAATAAATGAATATATGTAAACTGTACATAAGATCAAAATTTTTGCTTTTGATCACTCTAAGTGTGTGTAGCTAGTAGCACTGAAGGAAATAAGAGGTGGGTTACTGAGTTTAAGTTCAAAACATTGATATCACACATAACTGTTTGGGGAGGTGCTGATGAACGAGACCAGACTGGCCTGAAAACCAGAGGCTGAGGAAACAGGGCAGCGATAAAACAAACAGAAATGGGAAACCTCTTGGGTCAAGGCTGAAAGTCTTGTAGTCTTTAATACATGGCTTTCTTTTCAAAGTTGGTCCCAGATATTTCCTGTATTGGGGTAATCCCTAACACCAGACCTCAGACCAAACCTAAGAAAAGAAGGGATCCGTGTCTGTCTTTGGTTCTTATACCAATCCCGCTTTGTATGCCGTAAAGCCAAGAGAAGAGCCTTGTATCTTCTGATCTCCATTCCTTAGCTCTTTGAGTGTATGGCTGTATACACTGAGCACCTCACTTTGTACTGTGGATTGGATGAGTGACTGAGACCGAGGACTTTGTTGAAAGGTGGCCTCCAACTGCCACCTGTGAGAAAAGCCCAGTGGAGGATCCCAGGACAGTCCTGGCTGCTCTCAGCACTGTTTTTGTTGGAGTGTTACTTTCCACTTTGAGTGCCCTTGACCTAGTGAACATTCATTGAACACTGAGTGGAGCCTGGTCTGGTGGCAGTTGCTGGGCGAGGAGGGTCAGTGTAGCCTGGTCCCATCTCTGGGGCTCAGCATGGCAGGAGGACAGAGAGGATTAAGTTACCATGATCTTATCAGAGGATGTTTGAGTATCAAGTCTGGTAACCAGAAACAGAGTTGGCCTATATAAATAACCAGGAAGGTGTGCAGAGATACTAAGTAGAAGCAGGGAAACAAACAGGGCATTTGCTTCTTGAGAAAGCAGATATGGTTGATGGCATATGTAGGTAGGTAGTAAGGAGACCTGTTTTTCAGCTTCTATCAGTGTGGTTCTAAGTAGGTATTGTTCTAAGTCACTGTTTTTGAGCCATTGTTTCTTCCTCTGTAGAACGAGTGAGTTAGGTAAACCCTACGATTTCTACCAGCTCTAAAGATCTGCAATAAATGAATATATGTAAACTGTACATAAGATCAAAATTTTTGCTTTTGATCACTCTAAGTGTGTGTAGCTAGTAGCACTGAAGGAAATAAGAGGTGGGTTACTGAGTTTAAGTTCAAAACATTGATATCACACATAACTGTTTGGGGAGGTGCTGATGAACGAGACCAGACTGGCCTGAAAACCAGAGGCTGAGGAAACAGGGCAGCGATAAAACAAACAGAAATGGGAAACCTCTTGGGTCAAGGCTGAAAGTCTTGTAGTCTTTAATACATGGCTTTCTTTTCAAAGTTGGTCCCAGATATTTCCTGTATTGGGGTAATCCCTAACACCAGACCTCAGACCAAACCTAAGAAAAGAAGGGATCCGTGTCTGTCTTTGGTTCTTATACCAATCCCGCTTTGTATGCCGTAAAGCCAAGAGAAGAGCCTTGTATCTTCTGATCTCCATTCCTTAGCTCTTTGAGTGTATGGCTGTATACACTGAGCACCTCACTTTGTACTGTGGATTGGATGAGTGACTGAGACCGAGGACTTTGTTGAAAGGTGGCCTCCAACTGCCACCTGTGAGAAAAGCCCAGTGGAGGATCCCAGGACAGTCCTGGCTGCTCTCAGCAGTTTGGGTTCTGTTTTCTCGCCCTCCTCCTGCTCTTTTCTATGGAGGACTCACCAAGGCAGAGTGCTTACCTTGTATACAGAACTCACTTTGGATGAGAAGGCAGCACATCTTTCAAGTCTCTGAGGCAGTTGTCCAGCCTCTTCTTGGGAGTGAGGCTATACTTTGTCACTCTTAGCTGATAACTTTTCAGAGCCTAAGAATCCCCAGAGGGCAATTATTTGCTCTTGCTGTGTTGTCTTTACTCATTCTTCCCCTCCGCCCACCCCAGCTGCTTCTCAGCAACCTCAGCTCCCCACTCTTCTAAGTTCCCAGTGGGAATCTTCTGAAAATGTTTTATCCCAACTTTTAATTGTCCTCCTCGTTTCCAGATGAATGAGCTCTTCTGTGACTTTCTTGGGTCTTTCACTGCTTTTCAAGGCTATGAGGACTTTGCCGAGGACTTTTGGCAGGAGTCAGGAGATAAGACTATTTACACCTCTGACTTGAGGGCAACGGATTGAGGTTAATGTGGAAGAAGTGGAACTAAAATCTGAGTGTGAACTCCTCACTAAGAGAAGATGAATGCATCTTCTCCACTGCTTCCACTATCTGGTTTTAGTGGCCAGGGAGTAGAGGAGTGTAGACATTTCCAAGGAGAAGCATCGTGTCCATGCCCTGGAAGCCATCAGGTAGCCCCAAGGTCAAGGTCATTTAAATACTTTCACTGGCTCCTTGGTGGTTTTGCATATCACATTGCTGTTGAGTTGTGCAAGGCTGAAAGTCTTGTAGTCTTTAATACATGGCTTTCTTTTCAAAGTTGGTCCCAGATATTTCCTGTATTGGGGTAATCCCTAACACCAGACCTCAGACCAAACCTAAGAAAAGAAGGGATCCGTGTCTGTCTTTGGTTCTTATACCAATCCCGCTTTGTATGCCGTAAAGCCAAGAGAAGAGCCTTGTATCTTCTGATCTCCATTCCTTAGCTCTTTGAGTGTATGGCTGTATACACTGAGCACCTCACTTTGTACTGTGGATTGGATGAGTGACTGAGACCGAGGACTTTGTTGAAAGGTGGCCTCCAACTGCCACCTGTGAGAAAAGCCCAGTGGAGGATCCCAGGACAGTCCTGGCTGCTCTCAGCAGTTTGGGTTCTGTTTTCTCGCCCTCCTCCTGCTCTTTTCTATGGAGGACTCACCAAGGCAGAGTGCTTACCTTGTATACAGAACTCACTTTGGATGAGAAGGCAGCACATCTTTCAAGTCTCTGAGGCAGTTGTCCAGCCTCTTCTTGGGAGTGAGGCTATACTTTGTCACTCTTAGCTGATAACTTTTCAGAGCCTAAGAATCCCCAGAGGGCAATTATTTGCTCTTGCTGTGTTGTCTTTACTCATTCTTCCCCTCCGCCCACCCCAGCTGCTTCTCAGCAACCTCAGCTCCCCACTCTTCTAAGTTCCCAGTGGGAATCTTCTGAAAATGTTTTATCCCAACTTTTAATTGTCCTCCTCGTTTCCAGATGAATGAGCTCTTCTGTGACTTTCTTGGGTCTTTCACTGCTTTTCAAGGCTATGAGGACTTTGCCGAGGACTTTTGGCAGGAGTCAGGAGATAAGACTATTTACACCTCTGACTTGAGGGCAACGGATTGAGGTTAATGTGGAAGAAGTGGAACTAAAATCTGAGTGTGAACTCCTCACTAAGAGAAGATGAATGCATCTTCTCCACTGCTTCCACTATCTGGTTTTAGTGGCCAGGGAGTAGAGGAGTGTAGACATTTCCAAGGAGAAGCATCGTGTCCATGCCCTGGAAGCCATCAGGTAGCCCCAAGGTCAAGGTCATTTAAATACTTTCACTGGCTCCTTGGTGGTTTTGCATATCACATTGCTGTTGAGTTGTGCATTCTCATGCTATTGAAAATGTTTCCATTTTTCATTAAACTTGATCTCCCTGTTCTTAATAATCATCCATGAAATTTTTAGTCTCTTCACTGGAATCACTCCAAGGAGCAGAGAAAACAATGGGTTTGTGTGGGATTTTTTCTCCTATTTACCTGTTCATTTCTGTAATAATAGAACATGGGTCTTTGCTAAGACAGGAAGAAAAAAGAGAGACTTTGTTAGTGAGTAATCCACTAAAGATTTTCTGTAATAATTGTCCATTATCAGCAAGGGACATTTTTTATCATCTTGAACATTTGTTACAGTAATGACAGTGGGCAGAGAAGGTAGCTCATACTAGTGACTGGCGTTTGAACAACTTGGGTGAATGTTAAGGGGTGGAGGGAAGAAATAACTGAGACTCTGCATCAGCAAAGTCCGTATGACTACAGGTTTGAAATCATTTATACCATGAAAGGTAAATCTGTAAGTACTGTGGTGACAGACCCTCTGGGCTGGGAACAGGATAATAGGTGTTTGCTCTGGCTTCAGTGTAAGCAATGCTGTGACTTTGGGCATGTCCCTTACTTTCCTTGTTTGACATCTGTGAAACAGAGATCCAGTGAGACTCTAAAGACACTGCAGCTCTGGGAGTCTGTTTTCCAGTGTGGACATTGCAGTATTCTCCTCCATACTGATGTCTGAGACTGGAGTCAGACCATCGTGGGATCCAGACTATAGTCTAGAGGACATAGGAGTAATTTTCTCCTTCCAGCCTGATTCACACGAGGAGTGTTATGGACAGAATTGATATTTTATGTACTATTTGGATGCCCAGCCCTTGGAGATAATTCACTTCCTGCAGCGAGTTATCTGTGCAGCCCAGGCCTGCTGCTAGCCTGGTCTTTCCCTTGTCTCTGTTGGAATTGCCCCATCACTGCTTCCCTACCTGTACTTGTCCCCCATGGTATCTCCTTGACACAAGACTTTCCTGTTACTAGAAATAGTTTAGTTTGCTTCCAGTTAGCTAGTTCTCAGTTATGCACCTTTCTTTTAGTTCTTTCCACTCTTTTTTTTTTTGTAAGAAGCGGTATCTCTCCTTTAAAAATCTTTAATGTTTATTTGTATTCTTATTGAGCTGTGCCGGGTCTTTGTTGCTGCGCACGGGCTTTGTCTAGTTGTGGTAAGCAGAGGCTACCCTTCATGGTGGTGCTTGGGTTTCTCTTTGTGATGGGTTCTCTTGTTGCAGAGCATGGGCTGTAGGCGTGTGGGCTCAGTAGTTGTGGTGCATGGGCCTAGTTGCCCCGAGGCATGTGGACAGACCAAGGATTGAATCCATGTCCTCTGCTTTGTGAAGTGGCCTCTTAACCCCTGGACCGCTAGGGAAGTTCCTGCTTTTATTTCTTCTTAACCAGGAATAGTTTTCTCCCATGAAACGTCAAGAGGCAACAGCTAGGAAGTAGATTACCTGGGTTGATGATCTCTACCCGTGGCAGCAGCTTCAATAGCTTAGCTATAATTCATCACTAATTGTCTCTGTCGTGAGAGAGTCTGAATACTCTGATTCCTACCTCTTAACACGCTAGGCAACATACAATGGTGTCTCTGTGCTTTGGTCTTCTCTCTGCATAACCAACGATGTGACTTGAGGGCAGCCGCTTCAGGTGTGGTGGTGGGGATGAGAAACTCTTGATAGCTCATATTTAATGAACACTATGTAAGAATCATCTCCTTGAAACTTTATGCCATCTCCTTATTGTGTATTAACACTGGGCAGGAACAGTAGAGACCATTTCTAGGAAGGAAGCCTTTCCTTAATAGATTACTGGCATGCACCTGGAGCCACCCCAGAACCTTCTCCTCCATACTGATGTCTGAGACTGGAGTCAGACCATCGTGGGATCCAGACTATAGTCTAGAGGACATAGGAGTAATTTTCTCCTTCCAGCCTGATTCACACGAGGAGTGTTATGGACAGAATTGATATTTTATGTACTATTTGGATGCCCAGCCCTTGGAGATAATTCACTTCCTGCAGCGAGTTATCTGTGCAGCCCAGGCCTGCTGCTAGCCTGGTCTTTCCCTTGTCTCTGTTGGAATTGCCCCATCACTGCTTCCCTACCTGTACTTGTCCCCCATGGTATCTCCTTGACACAAGACTTTCCTGTTACTAGAAATAGTTTAGTTTGCTTCCAGTTAGCTAGTTCTCAGTTATGCACCTTTCTTTTAGTTCTTTCCACTCTTTTTTTTTTTGTAAGAAGCGGTATCTCTCCTTTAAAAATCTTTAATGTTTATTTGTATTCTTATTGAGCTGTGCCGGGTCTTTGTTGCTGCGCACGGGCTTTGTCTAGTTGTGGTAAGCAGAGGCTACCCTTCATGGTGGTGCTTGGGTTTCTCTTTGTGATGGGTTCTCTTGTTGCAGAGCATGGGCTGTAGGCGTGTGGGCTCAGTAGTTGTGGTGCATGGGCCTAGTTGCCCCGAGGCATGTGGACAGACCAAGGATTGAATCCATGTCCTCTGCTTTGTGAAGTGGCCTCTTAACCCCTGGACCGCTAGGGAAGTTCCTGCTTTTATTTCTTCTTAACCAGGAATAGTTTTCTCCCATGAAACGTCAAGAGGCAACAGCTAGGAAGTAGATTACCTG
Source organism: Tragulus kanchil (assembly GCA_022376925.1). Lineage (NCBI taxonomy): Eukaryota > Metazoa > Chordata > Mammalia > Artiodactyla > Tragulidae > Tragulus > Tragulus kanchil. The sequence goes on along the minus strand of JAIOJX010000030.1, from coordinate 14,835,716 downwards.
GGTTGATGATCTCTACCCGTGGCAGCAGCTTCAATAGCTTAGCTATAATTCATCACTAATTGTCTCTGTCGTGAGAGAGTCTGAATACTCTGATTCCTACCTCTTAACACGCTAGGCAACATACAATGGTGTCTCTGTGCTTTGGTCTTCTCTCTGCATAACCAACGATGTGACTTGAGGGCAGCCGCTTCAGGTGTGGTGGTGGGGATGAGAAACTCTTGATAGCTCATATTTAATGAACACTATGTAAGAATCATCTCCTTGAAACTTTATGCCATCTCCTTATTGTGTATTAACACTGGGCAGGAACAGTAGAGACCATTTCTAGGAAGGAAGCCTTTCCTTAATAGATTACTGGCATGCACCTGGAGCACACAGCAACCTTCACTTCAAGAACTTAAATACACTCTTCATGGATGTTAAATGAAAATGTTGCTTTGTTTTCTCTCATCCTGTCTACTTCTGATGCGTGGTATGGGATGAGGGAGAAAAAGGAAATGATACAACATGGCCAATTAAAGATATCCTCGTTTCTTATAGTATACATAGTATCTTCTGACTAAAAGTAATCCTTCCAGGTAAATATTTAATTAATTAGAAGTTCAACCTTGATTAGAATGGTTTGTTCCTTTCTTTTCTCAAGGGAGCTTCTGGGTATAAAAGAAAACTGCTACTATGGGACGTGGAACTTGGGATGAGGGTGTAGAATCACTTGTTTCATGCTGGTCCAGGTACTCGTCTCTGCACTTGGGCAATCATTCTTATCAGCGTGTATAAACATGGCTCGTTTCTGTTGAGACATGGTCCATCTGGATCGATAGTCCATGGCCCCCACTATTGAAGTCTGTGGCTGAGGGACCCATGGGGAATTTTGTTGTCTTGGTTTTGTCCAGGATCAGTGGCAATCCTTTTGTTGAGATGGTTCCACTTTGGGGTTTTCTAAGGTGAGTCTGCCTCCCCCAACTCCATCCATATATACTCCCTCCAAGAACTGACCATAATTCCTCTTGAGACCATGGCTTAGGAAGTCCACCTGCAGCCCTTCTTCTCCACCTGACCCTATCCTGGCAGGTTCTCTGGTAGAACTTTTAGCTGCATGCTGAACCTCTCATTTGAAATGGGAAGAAATCGGAGCACCCATCTTATGTTCCAGGAGCCAGAAACATGTCCCAGACCTATCTGGTACGCTCTTCCACTGCTGCAAGGTGGCGTCCCTGGACAGCTGTCTCCTGTGAGATCTCCACGTGGTGATCAGGACCACATTTATACCTTTGACTCTTTCCTCCCTCTATCACTTTTTTTTTTTTTTTTATTCTTTGTTTTAAAAGTTTTACAGAGTTTTGTTGTTCACAGACATGTATGTTCCCAGATCAGTCATATGCATATCCATGGTCCCACCCCTCTCTATCACTTCTTTGTCCTTTAGTCTCTGTTCCATATTCTCTGTGTTCCTGATCTAGCATTCAACTTCCCCTTCTTGGCCTTTCTGTGCATTTCCATCCATTCTTCCACGGATGCTATTGACTGGGGCTGTGGAAGAGGAAGGATGGAAAGAATATACCAGGACAATTCTGACTACAGGACCAAGCAGATACTTGACAGTCAGATTCTCATCACTAAGTATACGGCATAAGACGTATAAAATATTTTGCTAGAAGCAAACCTGTCTGGCTCTTTTTGCAAGTCCCTTTTGAGTTCCCTGAGCTACTTATGGGCTTGACCCTAAAGGGGGATTGAGGGATTGGCCATGCCCTGGCGAGTGAGGAGAGGAGAGCAGTGGTCTGTCACATTCAGAGCAGCACTGTGACGTAGGCACAGACATGGCCAGAGCCAGACGATTGGTAAGATAGCAGCTAAGACGATCATCATTATTCCTCCCGTGTCAAATCTTAGAGCCGTTTCACTAGCCCATGCTGCCGCCACTGTTCTTTTCTCTCTGAAATGAAGGGGTTGCAAATGGGAGAATGTAGAGTCTCTTCATGACCTGATGTTCTGAACTTCACTTCACAGAGGTCAGCAGAAGGGGAAGCAGTGTCTTCCTGCATCAGGATCTTGGAGAATACATATCAAGCCCTTAGCACAGGGTCTTATCTATGGTGAACCCTCAACCACTGTTAGATATTTTTATGTTTAAAATACTTTCAACACTTTGGAAGAAAAGTGTACCCGTGCTACAGCTAGTCCACCTGACCCTATCCTGGCAGGTTCTCTGGTAGAACTTTTAGCTGCATGCTGAACCTCTCATTTGAAATGGGAAGAAATCGGAGCACCCATCTTATGTTCCAGGAGCCAGAAACATGTCCCAGACCTATCTGGTACGCTCTTCCACTGCTGCAAGGTGGCGTCCCTGGACAGCTGTCTCCTGTGAGATCTCCACGTGGTGATCAGGACCACATTTATACCTTTGACTCTTTCCTCCCTCTATCACTTTTTTTTTTTTTTTTATTCTTTGTTTTAAAAGTTTTACAGAGTTTTGTTGTTCACAGACATGTATGTTCCCAGATCAGTCATATGCATATCCATGGTCCCACCCCTCTCTATCACTTCTTTGTCCTTTAGTCTCTGTTCCATATTCTCTGTGTTCCTGATCTAGCATTCAACTTCCCCTTCTTGGCCTTTCTGTGCATTTCCATCCATTCTTCCACGGATGCTATTGACTGGGGCTGTGGAAGAGGAAGGATGGAAAGAATATACCAGGACAATTCTGACTACAGGACCAAGCAGATACTTGACAGTCAGATTCTCATCACTAAGTATACGGCATAAGACGTATAAAATATTTTGCTAGAAGCAAACCTGTCTGGCTCTTTTTGCAAGTCCCTTTTGAGTTCCCTGAGCTACTTATGGGCTTGACCCTAAAGGGGGATTGAGGGATTGGCCATGCCCTGGCGAGTGAGGAGAGGAGAGCAGTGGTCTGTCACATTCAGAGCAGCACTGTGACGTAGGCACAGACATGGCCAGAGCCAGACGATTGGTAAGATAGCAGCTAAGACGATCATCATTATTCCTCCCGTGTCAAATCTTAGAGCCGTTTCACTAGCCCATGCTGCCGCCACTGTTCTTTTCTTTCTGAAATGAAGGGGTTGCAAATGGGAGAATGTACGAGTCTCTTCATGACCTGATGTTCTGAACTTCACTTCACAGAGGTCAGCAGAAGGGGAAGCAGTGTCTTCCTGCATCAGGATCTTGGAGAATACATATCAAGCCCTTAGCACAGGGTCTTATCTATGGTGAACCCTCAACCACTGTTAGATATTTTTATGTTTAAAATACTTTCAACACTTTGGAAGAAAAGTGCTAGTCAACCCAGTGCTACAGCTAGAAAGTACTTTTCCTCCTTACACATTTACTTCTCTCCTGTTGAGGCTTGTAAACTCAAAATTTTCTTATTTTCTCTTTTGCAAAATACCAGCTGTTGCCACAGTTTTCTGCATCAGATACAGAGTGTTTCATGCCACCCTTAGGATTGTGTGAGAGATGTTTTGGAAGTACCTTTTTAGAAACTTCACTTGGCTGCAACTGACACTCTAGCTTTGGTATAAATGTAGAGAACTTCTGAGCTATTGTCCTGTGGTACTGGAGAGGGTGGCTGGGGGTGAGCCAAAGGAGAGGGCAGATTCCAGCCCAGGAAGCCTTGTCACCAAGTCCAGAGGGCAGGGGGACACCTCAGCCTGAGGGGAGGACAGGAGGAAAGTGAGCGCAGGGCTGGGAATGGCGACTCACGGGTGGAAATGGCGCAGAAGCCATTCAGAGGCGACCAGAGCCCCTCCCATCTTGCCTCTGTTCAGGTTAATGAAGAACTTACTGCCAATGCCCTGAAGAAAGTGTGAGCAGGTGAGGAGTGCTGCCCTGAGAAACTGCCTTGCAGACTTCCTCTCTGCACTGTCTCTAAGCCCAGAGGAAAAGGTGTAAAGAAATTCCTTTGGCTCTCAGAAGAAAGGCAACTCTCCAGGTCCATCTGGGGAGGCGGTGTTCCTCTTCTCCTTAACCGGAAAAAAGAACTTGCATTTATATCATGCTTAATTACTTTCAAGCAATGTCACAGACAATCTCAAATGAAGAAGGAGAAAATTGACGCTGTTAGGCTTTGCCTAGTTTGCCCATTATCAGGTATTTGTTAAGTCTTACTCCAAGGCTTGTGCTATGTTGGTTTTTTTATGAGGTCTAGTGGGAGAATGTACGAGTCTCTTCATGACCTGATGTTCTGAACTTCACTTCACAGAGGTCAGCAGAAGGGGAAGCAGTGTCTTCCTGCATCAGGATCTTGGAGAATACATATCAAGCCCTTAGCACAGGGTCTTATCTATGGTGAACCCTCAACCACTGTTAGATATTTTTATGTTTAAAATACTTTCAACACTTTGGAAGAAAAGTGCTAGTCAACCCAGTGCTACAGCTAGAAAGTACTTTTCCTCCTTACACATTTACTTCTCTCCTGTTGAGGCTTGTAAACTCAAAATTTTCTTATTTTCTCTTTTGCAAAATACCAGCTGTTGCCACAGTTTTCTGCATCAGATACAGAGTGTTTCATGCCACCCTTAGGATTGTGTGAGAGATGTTTTGGAAGTACCTTTTTAGAAACTTCACTTGGCTGCAACTGACACTCTAGCTTTGGTATAAATGTAGAGAACTTCTGAGCTATTGTCCTGTGGTACTGGAGAGGGTGGCTGGGGGTGAGCCAAAGGAGAGGGCAGATTCCAGCCCAGGAAGCCTTGTCACCAAGTCCAGAGGGCAGGGGGACACCTCAGCCTGAGGGGAGGACAGGAGGAAAGTGAGCGCAGGGCTGGGAATGGCGACTCACGGGTGGAAATGGCGCAGAAGCCATTCAGAGGCGACCAGAGCCCCTCCCATCTTGCCTCTGTTCAGGTTAATGAAGAACTTACTGCCAATGCCCTGAAGAAAGTGTGAGCAGGTGAGGAGTGCTGCCCTGAGAAACTGCCTTGCAGACTTCCTCTCTGCACTGTCTCTAAGCCCAGAGGAAAAGGTGTAAAGAAATTCCTTTGGCTCTCAGAAGAAAGGCAACTCTCCAGGTCCATCTGGGGAGACGGGTGTTCCTCTTCTCCTTAACCGGAAAAAAAGAACTTGCATTTATATCATGCTTAATTACTTTCAAGCAATGTCACAGACAATCTCAAATGAAGAAGGAGAAAATTGACGCTGTTAGGCTTTGCCTAGTTTGCCCATTATCAGGTATTTGTTAAGTCTTACTCCAAGGCTTGTGCTATGTTGGTTTTTTTATGAGGTCTAGTGGGAGAAGGACTGTAATCATGATTATTATCACCACATCAGACATACATTTAAAACCCTCCTCTACTAGTATGAATAGCATTAACATCAGTGGAATGACTTTAAAGGTATTTTTTCATGTGCCGGTTAAGTGAGCCTTAGTTTAGATGTGGGCAGCTGCCTCATACGTAAACCTAATGAACATCTTCCATGCTCACTTCACCTTTCCTTAGCTCTTCTGGATGACCAAATTCTAGTTCCCTCCCTTTGTCCTCTTCTAACCAGCCTGTCACTTTACCTACCTCAAGAGGGGAAGTATTCGTTCAGCCAACCCCCACCCCAGTTGGAACTCGCCCCTTCGAGGAAAGGATCTTGTAATCAGAGTAACTGGAATTTTCCCGTCATAAAGATGTGTATGTGCTTGAGTTCAAGGCCTGGGAGATGTAGCAGTAAGTAATGTATGAGCTCTCTGAGGAAGTAGATAAAGATGGAGTCTGGAACCCAAGCAGAAGGATTGTATTTATTCCACACATAGTCTCAGTTATCATTTGTAGAGTTTGTGCTTATATTAATCATGTGGTTAAACCTTTCATACTTTATGATGTTTTGACATCATGGGGGCCTTGCTGGTGGGGCAGGCTGCCCCTCCCAGAACTGACTAATCCCTAGACCTTGTAAACCAGCTTCTTGTCAGTGCTCTCTTCAGAGGCGACCAGAGCCCCTCCCATCTTGCCTCTGTTCAGGTTAATGAAGAACTTACTGCCAATGCCCTGAAGAAAGTGTGAGCAGGTGAGGAGTGCTGCCCTGAGAAACTGCCTTGCAGACTTCCTCTCTGCACTGTCTCTAAGCCCAGAGGAAAAGGTGTAAAGAAATTCCTTTGGCTCTCAGAAGAAAGGCAACTCTCCAGGTCCATCTGGGGAGACGGTGTTCCTCTTCTCCTTAACCGGAAAAAAAGAACTTGCATTTATATCATGCTTAATTACTTTCAAGCAATGTCACAGACAATCTCAAATGAAGAAGGAGAAAATTGACGCTGTTAGGCTTTGCCTAGTTTGCCCATTATCAGGTATTTGTTAAGTCTTACTCCAAGGCTTGTGCTATGTTGGTTTTTTTATGAGGTCTAGTGGGAGAAGGACTGTAATCATGATTATTATCACCACATCAGACATACATTTAAAACCCTCCTCTACTAGTATGAATAGCATTAACATCAGTGGAATGACTTTAAAGGTATTTTTTCATGTGCCGGTTAAGTGAGCCTTAGTTTAGATGTGGGCAGCTGCCTCATCGTAAACCTAATGAACATCTTCCATGCTCACTTCACCTTTCCTTAGCTCTTCTGGATGACCAAATTCTAGTTCCCTCCCTTTGTCCTCTTCTAACCAGCCTGTCACTTTACCTACCTCAAGAGGGGAAGTATTCGTTCAGCCAACCCCCACCCCAGTTGGAACTCGCCCCTTCGAGGAAAGGATCTTGTAATCAGAGTAACTGGAATTTTCCCGTCATAAAGATGTGTATGTGCTTGAGTTCAAGGCCTGGGAGATGTAGCAGTAAGTAATGTATGAGCTCTCTGAGGAAGTAGATAAAGATGGAGTCTGGAACCCAAGCAGAAGGATTGTATTTATTCCACACATAGTCTCAGTTATCATTTGTAGAGTTTGTGCTTATATTAATCATGTGGTTAAACCTTTCATACTTTATGATGTTTTGACATCATGGGGGCCTTGCTGGTGGGGCAGGCTGCCCCTCCCAGAACTGACTAATCCCTAGACCTTGTAAACCAGCTTCTTGTCAGTGCTCTCTTCAGACGCAAACCAGCCAACCTCAGAGCCCACATCCAGTCACATCTGTCTAACCCTCAGGCACTGAGCTACCATCTTCCCTGCCCTGTCCCCTCCGGGCCAGGTCAGCTAGACTAGACAGCTGGAGGCCAGTCTGATGGCCCAGAGCCTTCCAAAATTATCCAGACTCTCCAAGCCTAAGTTTCCTGCAGGTTTCTTCCACTGCCTCATCCATCCCTTCCTTAGAGACCACAATAATGGTCATGCTGAGGGTCATGCTCTACCTGTTCTCCTTCTACCTCCTCACTGACTGGTGCTCTCCCAGGCTCCCTGCATGGTGTGGTCTGCCCCTTCCCTTGCGAGTCCTAGGAAACTCTTCTTTCAAAGGCAGTTGTCTCTATGTCTGTCACCTTACCGTAACAGACTAAAACGAATCCCAGGTACAGATCTTAAAAGGTGTCTATGATATCAACATTTAAAACAAAAGTCAATGTTACTTTCTACTTCAGCAAGTCATTAAGCACAGTTTGAGTTGGTTTCTTTAGTCCTGAGTGGAGCCAGGCATTCCGTGCATGACCTCTGTATCATATTATTCTAGAAACAGAGGAGTATCATTTGGCACTGTTAATCATTCCATCCTGGAAATTCTCGTTCCTTGGTTTCCATGACATTGTGCTCTTTTGGATGTTCTTCTACTTTTTTTTTTTTATTGCTCTTCTTAAGAAACTCCGCTGCCCATTCTTTCCTTTGCCTAGCCTTTATTTTGAAAGCATTTATTGAGTAAATAATAAACGGGTTCCTTGGTTTCCTACATTTGTTTTGTGTCTTTCTTTCAATTTGGCCTGGGAGATGTAGCAGTAAGTAATGTATGAGCTCTCTGAGGAAGTAGATAAAGATGGAGTCTGGAACCCAAGCAGAAGGATTGTATTTATTCCACACATAGTCTCAGTTATCATTTGTAGAGTTTGTGCTTATATTAATCATGTGGTTAAACCTTTCATACTTTATGATGTTTTGACATCATGGGGGCCTTGCTGGTGGGGCAGGCTGCCCCTCCCAGAACTGACTAATCCCTAGACCTTGTAAACCAGCTTCTTGTCAGTGCTCTCTTCAGACGCAAACCAGCCAACCTCAGAGCCCACATCCAGTCACATCTGTCAAACCCCTCAGGCACTGAGCTACCATCTTCCCTGCCCTGTCCCCTCCGGGCCAGGTCAGCTAGACTAGACAGCTGGAGGCCAGTCTGATGGCCCAGAGCCTTCCAAAATTATCCAGACTCTCCAAGCCTAAGTTTCCTGCAGGTTTCTTCCACTGCCTCATCCATCCCTTCCTTAGAGACCACAATAATGGTCATGCTGAGGGTCATGCTCTACCTGTTCTCCTTCTACCTCCTCACTGACTGGTGCTCTCCCAGGCTCCCTGCATGGTGTGGTCTGCCCCTTCCCTTGCGAGTCCTAGGAAACTCTTCTTTCAAAGGCAGTTGTCTCTATGTCTGTCACCTTACCGTAACAGACTAAAACGAATCCCAGGTACAGATCTTAAAAGGTGTCTATGATATCAACATTTAAAACAAAAGTCAATGTTACTTTCTACTTCAGCAAGTCATTAAGCACAGTTTGAGTTGGTTTCTTTAGTCCTGAGTGGAGCCAGGCATTCCGTGCATGACCTCTGTATCATATTATTCTAGAAACAGAGGAGTATCATTTGGCACTGTTAATCATTCCATCCTGGAAATTCTCGTTCCTTGGTTTCCATGACATTGTGCTCTTTTGGATGTTCTTCTACTTTTTTTTTTTTATTGCTCTTCTTAAGAAACTCCGCTGCACATTCTTTTTCCTTTGCCTAGCCTTTATTTTGAAAGCATTTATTGAGTAAATAATATAAGAAACGTATTTAAAGAAAGTAAAGGTCTGCTCCACTTGTGCTGCCCTGTTGCTCAGATCCTTACTTTTATTATAGTTTGTTTGTGTGTCTTTCTGTGTGTGCAACACACAGAAAGCACACACACATTTGTACACACATGACACTCTGTTTTTATATGTATATACTATCATTCCATAATATTTATGTATTCACTCATTCTTTAACAACTTAGTGCCATTTATTAATAAGCAACCACCACCTGCCAAACACTTTTTAGGCACAGGGAAGATCATGGAAGTAAAGCAGACAATTTTCATAGAGTTTATATTCTGTTGGGAGGAACTGTTAATTTAAGAGAAAGTTGGATAACTTTCAGTGATGAGAAATGATTAGAATTTAAAGCATGCTCATGTGACAGAGGCCCAAGAGGTGGCATTATGTAGGCTGACCAGGGAGGGCCTCTATAAGGAGCTAATATTTGAGCCAAGACAGCATCTGAATGATGTAGAACAGGATTTCAGGAGTGGAAACAATAAGGAAAAGGCCAGAATCAAAGATGACTCCTTCTGACTACTATCATGCACCTTGCTTTTTCATTTAACAGCATATATGAGAGACGGCTCCAGGTCTATCACAGACAAAACTGCTTAATTCTCTGTAGCAGTTGTATAGGACCCTATCACAGGGATAGGACCCTATCACAGGGATAAAGCACAGTTCATCAGTCATGTGCGGTTGTTTAAACAGTCTTTAATCTTGATGATGCAAGTGATGCTGAGATGAATATTTTTGAATATATGTATTTGCCCACAAGTCACATACACTGGCAAATTCTTGAAGCAGAGTTTCTGGAACAAATGATATGTCTTTTACTCCTAAATTATTTTAATTGATGTACCCAATTGACCTGCACAGAAACTGGACAAATGTATTCCACCACCAATGATGTATGGGGGATCCTGTTGTGCCCTCCAAACTCTGTGTTCACATTTTGAGAAGAAAATGCTCTAAATAATATTTTCTAATTTTATTTTACATTTTTCTTGAGTGATGTAGAAACTCTTTTCCTATGTTTGAAAGCCATTTGCATTTCCTGTTCTGTGAACTGTCTATTCATATCCTTTGTCCATTTTTCTTTGTGATCACTTATTAGTCTTTTTCTCATTGACTGGCAAAAGTTCCTTACGTATTAATGAAATGAACTCCTTTCATACATTGGATATGATGTTCTCAGTTTGTCTGTCCTCTTTTCATTTTGTTTAGGAGAGAGTCCCAGGAATGATTCTCATTAATATTTATGTATTCACTCATTCTTTAACAACTTAGTGCCATTTATTAATAAGCAACCACCACCTGCCAAACACTTTTTAGGCACAGGGAAGATCATGGAAGTAAAGCAGACAATTTTCATAGAGTTTATATTCTGTTGGGAGGAACTGTTAATTTAAGAGAAAGTTGGATAACTTTCAGTGATGAGAAATGATTAGAATTTAAAGCATGCTCATGTGACAGAGGCCCAAGAGGTGGCATTATGTAGGCTGACCAGGGAGGGCCTCTATAAGGAGCTAATATTTGAGCCAAGACAGCATCTGAATGATGTAGAACAGGATTTCAGGAGTGGAAACAATAAGGAAAAGGCCAGAATCAAAGATGACTCCTTCTGACTACTATCATGCACCTTGCTTTTTCATTTAACAGCATATATGAGAGACGGCTCCAGGTCTATCACAGACAAAACTGCTTAATTCTCTGTAGCAGTTGTATAGGACCCTATCACAGGGATAGGACCCTATCACAGGGATAAAGCACAGTTCATCAGTCATGTGCGGTTGTTTAAACAGTCTTTAATCTTGATGATGCAAGTGATGCTGAGATGAATATTTTTGAATATATGTATTTGCCCACAAGTCACATACACTGGCAAATTCTTGAAGCAGAGTTTCTGGAACAAATGATATGTCTTTTACTCCTAAATTATTTTAATTGATGTACCCAATTGACCTGCACAGAAACTGGACAAATGTATTCCACCACCAATGATGTATGGGGGATCCTGTTGTGCCCTCCAAACTCTGTGTTCACATTTTGAGAAGAAAATGCTCTAAATAATATTTTCTAATTTTATTTTACATTTTTCTTGAGTGATGTAGAAACTCTTTTCCTATGTTTGAAAGCCATTTGCATTTCCTGTTCTGTGAACTGTCTATTCATATCCTTTGTCCATTTTTCTTTGTGATCACTTATTAGTCTTTTTCTCATTGACTGGCAAAAGTTCCTTACGTATTAATGAAATGAACTCCTTTCATACATTGGATATGATGTTCTCAGTTTGTCTGTCCTCTTTTCATTTTGTTTAGGAGAGAGTCCCAGGAATGAAGTTTCTGCTCTGTTAATATAGTTAATAAAGTATGCGTTTTGCGTCACCCTCAGGCAGTCAACCATCTTTCATTGCTGGTCTTCCTCAGAATCTTGTCTTAGAACTGCTCTGTTCTTCCTCTTCTCACTCCACCTGGGCCATCTCAGCCATGTCAGTTGTCATTGGTGTGTTGATGATTTCTGAATAGGTGTCTCCTGCCATATACCCAACTGCCAACTGTACATCTTCACTGCCCAGGTCAACATAACGAATACTTAACTCATCCTTTCAACTCTGTCCTGCATTCAGACTGGGTACTCTTCCTATGTACTCTGTCTCAGTGAGCCCAATTTTTCTTCTTTCCAGATCAGATCATCTATATTTCAGTGAATGTCTTTCCCCTGTTATCACTAAGCATTCGATCTTCATGAAATTGTATTATGTTGATGCTGTTCATTTGCCCACTTGAATCTGACTCTTTGTGAGCTGAACTGCAGCATGCCAGGCCTCCCTGTTCCTTACCATCTCACAGAGTTTGCTCAAGTTCATGTCTATTGCATCGGTGAGGCCATCCAGCCATCTTATCCTATGACATCCTTTCCTTCCGCCCTTACTCTCTCCTGGTTTGATCTCCTCACTGTCCAAGAGACACTCCAGAGTCTTCTCCAGCACCACAGTTTGAAGGCATCAGTTATTTGGTGCTTTCTGCCTCCTTTTAGGTCCAGCTCTCATAATCATTGGTGATCACTGGGAAGAGCATAGTCTTGACTATATGGACCTTTGCCAGCAAAGTGATGTCTCTGCTTTCCAACACGCTGCTAGGTTTGTCATAGCTTTCCTGCCAAGAAGCACTTGTCTTCTGATTTCGTGTCTGCAGTCCTCATCCGCAGTGATTTTAGAGCCGAGAAGAGGAGATCTGTCTATTCATATCCTTTGTCCATTTTTCTTTGTGATCACTTATTAGTCTTTTTCTCATTGACTGGCAAAAGTTCCTTACGTATTAATGAAATGAACTCCTTTCATACATTGGATATGATGTTCTCAGTTTGTCTGTCCTCTTTTCATTTTGTTTAGGAGAGAGTCCCAGGAATGAAGTTTCTGCTCTGTTAATATAGTTAATAAAGTATGCGTTTTGCGTCACCCTCAGGCAGTCAACCATCTTTCATTGCTGGTCTTCCTCAGAATCTTGTCTTAGAACTGCTCTGTTCTTCCTCTTCTCACTCCACCTGGGCCATCTCAGCCATGTCAGTTGTCATTGGTGTGTTGATGATTTCTGAATAGGTGTCTCCTGCCATATACCCAACTGCCAACTGTACATCTTCACTGCCCAGGTCAACATAACGAATACTTAACTCATCCTTTCAACTCTGTCCTGCATTCAGACTGGGTACTCTTCCTATGTACTCTGTCTCAGTGAGCCCAATTTTTCTTCTTTCCAGATCAGATCATCTATATTTCAGTGAATGTCTTTCCCCTGTTATCACTAAGCATTCGATCTTCATGAAATTGTATTATGTTGATGCTGTTCATTTGCCCACTTGAATCTGACTCTTTGTGAGCTGAACTGCAGCATGCCAGGCCTCCCTGTTCCTTACCATCTCACAGAGTTTGCTCAAGTTCATGTCTATTGCATCGGTGAGGCCATCCAGCCATCTTATCCTATGACATCCTTTCCTTCCGCCCTTACTCTCTCCTGGTTTGATCTCCTCACTGTCCAAGAGACACTCCAGAGTCTTCTCCAGCACCACAGTTTGAAGGCATCAGTTATTTGGTGCTTTCTGCCTCCTTTTAGGTCCAGCTCTCATAATCATTGGTGATCACTGGGAAGAGCATAGTCTTGACTATATGGACCTTTGCCAGCAAAGTGATGTCTCTGCTTTCCAACACGCTGTCTAGGTTTGTCACAGCTTTCCTGCCAAGAAGCACTTGTCTTCTGATTTCGTGTCTGCAGTCCTCATCCGCAGTGATTTTAGAGCCCGAGAAGAGGAGATCTGTCACTGCTTCCACCTTTTCCCCTTCTGTTTGTCATGAAGTAATGGGCAAATCCTTCTCCAGCCAGTCCATTTCTCTCCATTTCCATCATTGCTTACCTTAAATAGGGCAACACCCGTATTGCTACACTAGCTGCCAATAAGTAGGCTTTCTGTCATGTCCTTCTCCAGTTCATTCTCCGCACAGTAGTCAGAGTGTTCAAACTGGGTGGTATCACTCCCCTGCCTAAATATTTTCAGGGCCTTCTCTTATTTCTTCTTCTTCTTTTCTTCTTCCTACTCTTCTCTCCTTTCCCTCCTCTACTTTCTCCTTTATCTGTAGGGTAGAATCCAAACTCTTTGACATGCTGTACAAGGCTTACATGATCTGACCTCGACTTGCACCTTTAGCCTAACGGCTTAGTACACACAGCACACGGCACCCTGCTCCCGACAGCACCGTCAATAAGACTCAGGTCTCTTGACAAACTCCTGGAGTGAATCATGGGTCTCTGACCTTGGGGCGTTTGCTCATGCTGTTTGTTTCCCTGGACACTCCTTTCTCCGCTATCTGTGTGTGGCTCTGGCTATCCACTTGCCCTTGGAGCTCACACATTACTTCTTCCACAGCCTCCTCCTGATGCTCCCACCACCCCAGGCCGGGCAGATTGCTTCCCAAAGGATCTGGTCACACCACAGTACTCACTGAATAGTAATGCAGTGCCTATTTGCCTGACTCCTTTGACTGATTTCAAACTCCACATGGGCTTTACCTTCACCTCCAGTAATGTAGATTGCGGTGCTGGCTGTATGGTGGCATTCTGATGAAAGTTGAATCCTTCACTCTCTAGTTCTCAGCTGGGAACCATCACTCAGTAACCATGTATTCACTGCACATGTGGATGGCGGAATATATTCTTGAGTTTTCCTACTGTAGCGTAACTATTGTGTCAGTGTGTCCCATTTACTGTAGTAGGATGTACCAGAGTAGTCACACTGTATGGAAACAGTCACATGGAGGGGTTTGTTTCCTCTAGTCTAGTTTACAAGGCAGTGAGGATTATTTGATTTTAGAGCCCGAGAAGAGGAGATCTGTCACTGCTTCCACCTTTTCCCCTTCTGTTTGTCATGAAGTAATGGGCAAATCCTTCTCCAGCCAGTCCATTTCTCTCCATTTCCATCATTGCTTACCTTAAATAGGGCAACACCCGTATTGCTACACTAGCTGCCAATAAGTAGGCTTTCTGTCATGTCCTTCTCCAGTTCATTCTCCGCACAGTAGTCAGAGTGTTCAAACTGGGTGGTATCACTCCCCTGCCTAAATATTTTCAGGGCCTTCTCTTATTTCTTCTTCTTCTTTTCTTCTTCCTACTCTTCTCTCCTTTCCCTCCTCTACTTTCTCCTTTATCTGTAGGGTAGAATCCAAACTCTTTGACATGCTGTACAAGGCTTACATGATCTGACCTCGACTTGCACCTTTAGCCTAACGGCTTAGTACACACAGCACACGGCACCCTGCTCCCGACAGCACCGTCAATAAGACTCAGGTCTCTTGACAAACTCCTGGAGTGAATCATGGGTCTCTGACCTTGGGGCGTTTGCTCATGCTGTTTGTTTCCCTGGACACTCCTTTCTCCGCTATCTGTGTGTGGCTCTGGCTATCCACTTGCCCTTGGAGCTCACATTACTTCTTCCACAGCCTCCTCCTGATGCTCCCACCACCCCAGGCCGGGCAGATTGCTTCCCAAAGGATCTGGTCACACCACAGTACTCACTGAATAGTAATGCAGTGCCTATTTGCCTGACTCCTTTGACTGATTTCAAACTCCACATGGGCTTTACCTTCACCTCCAGTAATGTAGATTGCGGTGCTGGCTGTATGGTGGCATTCTGATGAAAGTTGAATCCTTCACTCTCTAGTTCTCAGCTGGGAACCATCACTCAGTAACCATGTATTCACTGCACATGTGGATGGCGGAATATATTCTTGAGTTTTCCTACTGTAGCGTAACTATTGTGTCAGTGTGTCCCATTTACTGTAGTAGGATGTACCAGAGTAGTCACACTGTATGGAAACAGTCACATGGAGGGGATTTGTTTCCTCTAGTCTAGTTTACAAGGCAGTGAGGATTATTCATTCTTCCTCTGAATGCCTCGTCCCTTCCTCTGACAGCAGTGTCTCCACCAAGCTACCGGTGGAGGCCGGCCCTCCGTGCCTTCCTGCTCCCGTGCCGCCTGCCCCGAGCTCCCTGCCTCTTCACTCCAGAGCTTTCAGAGACAGCTTTCAGGCATTCATCTTGGGGGCGGGGGGATCAGAGGAGCCCCTCTGATTCACTGAGGATCTAATATTATTTGCCAGAAACAAAGAATAATTTTTATATATAAGACTAATACCACTGAAAAATATTATGAGAAATTTAGAAAGTAAACAATCAAGAGAATACAAATCACCTAAAATCCCATCACGTAGAGAGCAGTTATTAACCTTCTGGTAGGTGACATTACTTCCTGGTCTCAGTGGCTATCTGTGATCTCGTTTATCCCTTCTCTTGAATCTCTCCCCTGAGCTCTAGGCTGGTGGTTGGCCCCCCAGGCACTGTCTTCACTGACTTGTCCTGGCAGCATTTCAACTCCCCATGTTCTCGGTTGAAGTCCAGCACCCTCCTCTTCTCGCCTGCACCTGCTTCTGTGTCCTTTTCAGTAAACTGTACCACCGTCCGCCTGGTGACCTAGGTTAGAAATGATCCCTCGCTTCTCCTTCTTCCTCACCCTGGTGTTTAATCAAGAGGCTGTAGTTTCCTCCTGCTGCCCTTTCCGTGTCCCCTAGTCCCCCGTGCCACTGCTCTGGGTCAGACTCCATCGCCTGTCTCCTGGAATGTGGCAGTGCCGTCCGCGGGGCTCCGGGTCTCCAGTCCGTTCTCCACACCATGGCCAGAGCGAGCACACAGGAGCAGCAGGCTCTCATATTGCCCCCTGAACTCAAACCCGTCAGCTTTTTACCAGGTCCTTCCTCTAAATGCCCCTGCCCCTGTTTAAGCATTTCCATTTGGAGCGTTCTTCATTCTCCTCTTCACCTGGTTTGCCTCTTCCCATCCTCCAGTTCTCTACTGAGCCATCCCATCTTTGTGCCCCAGGAAGCTTCCCCTGATCCCCTCTCTCCTGGAAAAGTCTGGCCTGAGCCATTCTGTCTCCTGCTGGCTCCTCCCTCCATCCTCTCTCCTGGTGAGCTCCCTGGGGCTTGAGGTGGGCGTCTTTGTCAGTACAAGCCTTCCACCTTGCCCAGGCCCTCCCTGCACGGTGGAAGAATTCAACAGGTCGGGATGGAGCCGCTAATTCCTGGTCTAGGGTTTTATTCCACACGGGAGGGGCGGAGGATGTGGCAAATGCTCGGAGTGCCTCTTTATGTGGACGTGTTTCCAGATTCTTTCTGAATCCGTTTCTCGAATCCCCCCAAGGCATTCCCAATACAGACACCTATTCCTAGAGGAAACTAGTAAGCGGAGCTGTCGGCTCTGGCCTGGCCCCTGCCTGCTGTCAGGGTTCACACAGACCCTGACTCGGGGCTTGGCGGGGTCGCCAGCGCCCCAGCACCTTGCGGATGGCGGCGGCGATCTCGCGGTTGCGCAGGCTGTAGATGAGTGGGTAGAGCAGCGGGGTGACGTTGGTGTAGACCAGCGCCAGCGTGCGGTCCTGCCGTGGGGAGTAGCTGGCCTTGGGCCGCACGTACATGAAGGTGGCGCAGCCGTAGTGGAGGAAGGTGACGGCCAGGTGCGAGGCGCAGGTGGAGGCGGCCTTGCGCCGGCCCCGCGGGGAGCGCAGGCGGCGCAGGGCGGCGGCGACGGCGCCGTAGGAGGCCAGGATGAGCAGCGAGGGCAGCAGCAGCAGCACCACGCAGGCGCCCAGCAGGGGCAGCTCCTCGGCGTAGCTCCGCGTGCAGGCCAGGTGCAGCAGCGCCGTGATGTCGCAGAAGAAATGCACTAGCAGGCGGGAGCCGCAGAAAGGCAGGTGGAAGACGGCCGCCGTGAGCCCCACGGACACCGCCAGCCCCCCGAGGCAACAGGCCAGGGCCAGCCGTGCGCACAGCCCAGGGGTCACTACGGCCGCGTAGCGCAGCGGGTGGCAGATGGCCACGTAGCGGTCATAGGCCATCTTCGCCTGCCCCCTCGAGCCCAATGCCCCTGCCCCTGTTTAAGCATTTCCATTTGGAGCGTTCTTCATTCTCCTCTTCACCTGGTTTGCCTCTTCCCATCCTCCAGTTCTCTACTGAGCCATCCCATCTTTGTGCCCCAGGAAGCTTCCCCTGATCCCCTCTCTCCTGGAAAAGTCTGGCCTGAGCCATTCTGTCTCCTGCTGGCTCCTCCCTCCATCCTCTCTCCTGGTGAGCTCCCTGGGGCTTGAGGTGGGCGTCTTTGTCAGTACAAGCCTTCCACCTTGCCCAGGCCCTCCCTGCACGGTGGAAGAATTCAACAGGTCGGGATGGAGCCGCTAATTCCTGGTCTAGGGTTTTATTCCACACGGGAGGGGCGGAGGATGTGGCAAATGCTCGGAGTGCCTCTTTATGTGGACGTGTTTCCAGATTCTTTCTGAATCCGTTTCTCGAATCCCCCCAAGGCATTCCCAATACAGACACCTATTCCTAGAGGAAACTAGTAAGCGGAGCTGTCGGCTCTGGCCTGGCCCCTGCCTGCTGTCAGGGTTCACACAGACCCTGACTCGGGGCTTGGCGGGGTCGCCAGCGCCCCAGCACCTTGCGGATGGCGGCGGCGATCTCGCGGTTGCGCAGGCTGTAGATGAGTGGGTAGAGCAGCGGGGTGACGTTGGTGTAGACCAGCGCCAGCGTGCGGTCCTGCCGTGGGGAGTAGCTGGCCTTGGGCCGCACGTACATGAAGGTGGCGCAGCCGTAGTGGAGGAAGGTGACGGCCAGGTGCGAGGCGCAGGTGGAGGCGGCCTTGCGCCGGCCCCGCGGGGAGCGCAGGCGGCGCAGGGCGGCGGCGACGGCGCCGTAGGAGGCCAGGATGAGCAGCGAGGGCAGCAGCAGCAGCACCACGCAGGCGCCCAGCAGGGGCAGCTCCTCGGCGTAGCTCCGCGTGCAGGCCAGGTGCAGCAGCGCCGTGATGTCGCAGAAGAAATGCACTAGCAGGCGGGAGCCGCAGAAAGGCAGGTGGAAGACGGCCGCCGTGAGCCCCACGGA
Organism: Tragulus kanchil; assembly: GCA_022376925.1. Lineage (NCBI taxonomy): Eukaryota > Metazoa > Chordata > Mammalia > Artiodactyla > Tragulidae > Tragulus > Tragulus kanchil. The sequence continues at coordinate 14,817,329 of JAIOJX010000030.1, read as the reverse complement.
CACCGCCAGCCCCCCGAGGCAACAGGCCAGGGCCAGCCGTGCGCACAGCCCAGGGGTCACTACGGCCGCGTAGCGCAGCGGGTGGCAGATGGCCACGTAGCGGTCATAGGCCATGGCGGCCAGGAGGAAGCACTCGGCCCCGCCCAGGGCCACGAACATCTGCATCTGAACGGCGCAGCCCAGGAAGGAGATGGGGCTGCCTCGGCCGGGGCCCGGCGGCGGCGGCGAGGCCAGGTCGGCCAGGGAGCGGGGCACCACCACCAGCGTGTAGCAGAGCTCGATGGCTGACAGCTGGCACAGGAAGAGCAGCATGGGCGGCCGGCTGGGCACCGAGGCCACGGCCACCAGGATGAGCAGGTTCCCGCTCAGGGTGGCCAGGTGTACCGCCAGCAGCAGCAGGAAGAGCGCGGGCCTCAGGCGCGGGAACTCCGCGAAGCCCTGCAGGAGAAAGCCGCGGGGCACCGTGCCGTTGCTGGGGCTGTCCATGCGCCGGCCGCCCGGAGGCACCTGTGGCGAAGAAACGGGGAAGGGAGAGGCTGTGGGCGCCGCTTGTCTGGCTCTGCTGGGGAGGAAAGGGCTGGGTGGAATTTGGAGGGCAGGAGGGAGCGGAACGGCAGAGGGGAGGGGCGGGTTGACGGGTCCATCCCAGCCCGCAGCCCCGTGAGGGGGCAGCTCACCAACTTGTTCTGAAAAATGGTCCAGTTTTTCCTGCCTCCGGGACTAGAATTCTTACAGCTGCTTTCTCAACATGTTCTTTCCAAAGAAATCTCGATATTAGGCCCCATCTTTTCCGTGCCTCTCTCTTGACCACCCCCCACCCCCGCCTATGGAAAAGCCCCTTTGTACCGACTCCACTCTGTGGGTCCTGCGTAGCCACCAGTGTTGGTCCGGCTCAGCCACAGCTGCCTGAGGCAGGAACTGTGTCTTTAGGCTCTGCTTCCACTTCCTCCTCCCTGCCCTGTGCTGCCACTTCTGAGTTGCTTTTCTTGTGTCCCAGAATTACAAAAACATAGTGCAGATGAGGATCTTAGTCATCTTCTCATTCATCGTCATAAATTTAAAGAGGAAAAAAAAAAAAGCTGGGGAGGGACAGGATCAAGGGCTTAAGTGTTCACAGAAAATTAGAAGCAGAATGTGCATTCCTGAGGCTGCATTCAGAACTTCCCATGACCCTATAGGAGGATGTGAAAGAGGGTCGCTGGCACTCATCAGTCAGTCCATACTGATTCAGCTTTAAATAGAGACCAGAGACCCAAGTCTGTGCTGGGCACTGAGGCAGACACTTACGCAGCCGGCGATGGTTAGCGGAAAGGTCTGACGGGCACATTAGAAAACAACGCGTTCTACCAGTCTTGGTACTACTCTGTCAGCATGAGAAAAGGCCACGTGTATCTGTTCCAACTTGCCCTTTAGAGGTAGCAGTCCATTCCAGATCTGCTGTCGGAACACAGCCTCTCAGTGTTAGCCAGTGAGTCATTTGCAGCCAGCAGTGGAGAACATTGATAGCATGTAGGTTGGCTGCAGCTGTTATAAACCTCCGGAGTCAGGGAACATGACGTGTAAAGAATTCAAAGCCATGCCAACTAGAGGAAGACGGCTGATTTTTCCAACAGTTATCAATGATACCTCTTTTAAATTAATTCTAGCTATAAGCTCACCTGTTATTTCCTTTTAGTGACTCTGAGTCACTGTTTATAATCCGTGTGAAAAGTGGAGTTGGTTGGTATACGAGGGCAGCAACCAGGCGGCACAGGCAGCTGGTAAGTACTCGCGAGGGCAGCAACATGCCGTGTGACCCCCCCGGCTTTTTCCTGCCTCCGGGACTAGAATTCTTACAGCTGCTTTCTCAACATGTTCTTTCCAAAGAAATCTCGATATTAGGCCCCATCTTTTCCGTGCCTCTCTCTTGACCACCCCCCACCCCCGCCTATGGAAAAGCCCCTTTGTACCGACTCCACTCTGTGGGTCCTGCGTAGCCACCAGTGTTGGTCCGGCTCAGCCACAGCTGCCTGAGGCAGGAACTGTGTCTTTAGGCTCTGCTTCCACTTCCTCCTCCCTGCCCTGTGCTGCCACTTCTGAGTTGCTTTTCTTGTGTCCCAGAATTACAAAAACATAGTGCAGATGAGGATCTTAGTCATCTTCTCATTCATCGTCATAAATTTAAAGAGGAAAAAAAAAAAAGCTGGGGAGGGACAGGATCAAGGGCTTAAGTGTTCACAGAAAATTAGAAGCAGAATGTGCATTCCTGAGGCTGCATTCAGAACTTCCCATGACCCTATAGGAGGATGTGAAAGAGGGTCGCTGGCACTCATCAGTCAGTCCATACTGATTCAGCTTTAAATAGAGACCAGAGACCCAAGTCTGTGCTGGGCACTGAGGCAGACACTTACGCAGCCGGCGATGGTTAGCGGAAAGGTCTGACGGGCACATTAGAAAACAACGCGTTCTACCAGTCTTGGTACTACTCTGTCAGCATGAGAAAAGGCCACGTGTATCTGTTCCAACTTGCCCTTTAGAGGTAGCAGTCCATTCCAGATCTGCTGTCGGAACACAGCCTCTCAGTGTTAGCCAGTGAGTCATTTGCAGCCAGCAGTGGAGAACATTGATAGCATGTAGGTTGGCTGCAGCTGTTATAAACCTCCGGAGTCAGGGAACATGACGTGTAAAGAATTCAAAGCCATGCCAACTAGAGGAAGACGGCTGATTTTTCCAACAGTTATCAATGATACCTCTTTTAAATTAATTCTAGCTATAAGCTCACCTGTTATTTCCTTTTAGTGACTCTGAGTCACTGTTTATAATCCGTGTGAAAAGTGGAGTTGGTTGGTATACCGCAGAGGGCAGCAACCAGGCGGGGCACAGGCAGCTGGTAAATTGAATACAGGAACCGGAAGCAATGCCAAGAGCCTGACTTTCACTCTGGTTGCTCCTTTTTGAGGAAAGCTCGGGATTTTTATCAGTGTCAGCCTGTGCTTTTTTGTTTTTTCTGTCATCCAAGGGGAATGCCTTCAAACAGATGTTTGCATTGTGATGGAGAGGAATAGGGTGGGGTTGTGGGCAGATCTGAGGGATGTGGAATCATTTCCCATCTTCCCCTCCCCACACCCCACCCCGCCCAGATTCAGTCATTTGAACAAATTTAACAGATCCTTGTGGAGTGCCTCGTCCCTGCCAGGTGTTGTAGCTGTGGGTGTGACCGAGAGACAGAAGCCCAGTGTCCTGGAAGCTCAGGCAGGACGAAGCTCCTGCAGTAACCAGCTCTCTTCACGCCGCCTCTGCGGACCCCTCAGTCTTTTTGTTCTTCCTTTTCATCTCCTTAGAGAAGCAGGAAGTGGAGGACAGACAGACTCAAACAGTGCAGTCCCCCATGTTCATAGTTCACAGAAATGGAGATGCTGAGAAAGGCCAGGCAGTGGCTCCAGTAACTCTTAGCTCGAAGTGTATCATGTTTACAAACAAGGCCATGGAAAGCAAGCCAGACAGTTCAGTTCAATCAAAAGAAGACTGAGGAGTGTTTCTCCCTTGTCAAGAGTTTTTAGGAGGATGTGTCACAAACTCTGGGAATGTATGTTAGAAAAGCCTTTTCCCTGGGATGGAAAAGGGGAACAGATACTTTCACAACAGCGGTAATTTGCTCTTTTCAAAACCAGGCTTCCGTCTAGCAGGAGCTACAGAGGGAAAAGAAAGCCATGCTTTCTTCTTCCAGGGCCAGAACGGCCATATTCTTACCCTTCAACAACAATAGCCATGAGTGTCAGGCAAATTCTTATTTGGACTTTATACATTTAACTCAGTCCTAGCAATAATTTGATGAGGTAGGTGAACTCTTCTTATTTCTGCCTTACAGGTAAGGAAATTGAGGACTAAAGAAATTAATTGTGGTGAAGCTAGTTAGCGGTAAAGCCAAGTTTTCACTCATCTAGTCCCTGCTAGTCCCTGGTTTTATCTACTGAACTGTCTTCCCTACTCATCACTCTCCTCAAAACTCTTCTCACATAAGACACATTCTATCCTTCTTCCCACATCTCCCATCTCCCCCGTACAGAAATTATGTGCACTCTCTAAGACTTTTCTGTCCTCAAGTTTGCCTTTGCTGACATTTCTCTTAAGAATATGTGAATGTAAGCAGGGATACAGATGATCTAAGCAAGCAAATTTAAAAATAAGTTATCCTTAGCCTTGCCACTCCTCGTCCCTGTTATTATTCTGGCAGGTCTGCTTTCCTGATTGTATGAGGCTCCTGGAGCACTCACAGATTCATGTGGCTGGTGGCCCAGGACATCTGGATGTGTCCTGGAAGCTCAGGCAGGACGAAGCTCCTGCAGTAACCAGCTCTCTTCACGCCGCCTCTGCGGACCCCTCAGTCTTTTTGTTCTTCCTTTTCATCTCCTTAGAGAAGCAGGAAGTGGAGGACAGACAGACTCAAACAGTGCAGTCCCCCATGTTCATAGTTCACAGAAATGGAGATGCTGAGAAAGGCCAGGCAGTGGCTCCAGTAACTCTTAGCTCGAAGTGTATCATGTTTACAAACAAGGCCATGGAAAGCAAGCCAGACAGTTCAGTTCAATCAAAAGAAGACTGAGGAGTGTTTCTCCCTTGTCAAGAGTTTTTAGGAGGATGTGTCACAAACTCTGGGAATGTATGTTAGAAAAGCCTTTTCCCTGGGATGGAAAAGGGGAACAGATACTTTCACAACAGCGGTAATTTGCTCTTTTCAAAACCAGGCTTCCGTCTAGCAGGAGCTACAGAGGGAAAAGAAAGCCATGCTTTCTTCTTCCAGGGCCAGAACGGCCATATTCTTACCCTTCAACAACAATAGCCATGAGTGTCAGGCAAATTCTTATTTGGACTTTATACATTTAACTCAGTCCTAGCAATAATTTGATGAGGTAGGTGAACTCTTCTTATTTCTGCCTTACAGGTAAGGAAATTGAGGACTAAAGAAATTAATTGTGGTGAAGCTAGTTAGCGGTAAAGCCAAGTTTTCACTCATCTAGTCCCTGCTAGTCCCTGGTTTTATCTACTGAACTGTCTTCCCTACTCATCACTCTCCTCAAAACTCTTCTCACATAAGACACATTCTATCCTTCTTCCCACATCTCCCATCTCCCCCGTACAGAAATTATGTGCACTCTCTAAGACTTTTCTGTCCTCAAGTTTGCCTTTGCTGACATTTCTCTTAAGAATATGTGAATGTAAGCAGGGATACAGATGATCTAAGCAAGCAAATTTAAAAATAAGTTATCCTTAGCCTTGCCACTCCTCGTCCCTGTTATTATTCTGGCAGGTCTGCTTTCCTGATTGTATGAGGCTCCCTGGAGCACTCACAGATTCATGGCTGGCTGGTGGCCCAGGACATCTGGATGTGGCTGGGCTGGGGACATAGATGTGGGATTTGATTTTCACTGTGTAGAATAAATAAAATTATCTGTAATAATGATGGTTTTTCCATTGGTCATTTTAATAGCCAATTGAAGCACTTCTAAGGAGAGGATGCAGGGAGATTTGAAAGGCCAACAGGTCAGGTCCCTCTGGGTCTTGCAGATTCCACAAAATATAATACTGAACTAACCTAAAGGTCAAATGATCCAGATCCTCGTGTTACAGCTTTGGATGCTGCAGAGAGGTCACACAACCAGCTTGGGACCTCACCATTGTCTGTGGGCAGCAGAACTGGACTCAGAATTCCTGTTTGCTGGTTCTATTGTTGCCAGAATTGTCTTTCAGAGTAGACTCGAGTCTATTGATCTGGCATCATTGTTTACAAAAACACTAGGAGAGAGGTCACAGAAAAATGAGATCATTGTCCCATAGGAAGTTAAATTTAGAATGGTAAATATGCCTGAATTTCCATGATTTTGACTTAATAACCTGTCATGGGCATCTGTTCTATGAATTTGTACAAATTGTTCTGAAATCTGTTTTCATCTAGTGCATCTTTTTTTTAAGGAAAAAACACACTATGCATTAAAAAGATTTTTTCTTTCCCTTCAATCTCAGTGAAGTAGAAAGACTCCCCACAGTCTAAATTTTCACTTTGTTATTTGATGAATGCTTGATTTAGGTTGGGGACAAGTTAATTAACATTCTGAAACCCTGCTTCTTCATGCTAGATGCGGGGAACAAAAGAGGGACATGTGAAGACTCTGTGCGATAATATGAAGAACTAGCACAAGGCCTACACATAGTACATGTACAATAAGACTGAAAGCATTCTCGTCTCTGTCCTTTGTGCCTTGACAGGCTTAGATCACATTTCCTCCGAGTATTGATCTTTCTACCATGAAATTCTCCTTGCCCCTTGATGGTGTCTGTTCTGTCTTTCTGGGATCCATGAAACAAATGTGTACGTAGTACTCTGGATGTAGGGAAGTGTACTTTTTATGGGGAGTCCGAACAGGCTGTGGAAGCATTTAATTCAAATCCTGGCTCAGTCACTCACAGATTCATGGTGGCTGGTGGCCCAGGACATCTGGATGTGGCTGGGCTGGGGACATAGATGTGGGATTTGATTTTCACTGTGTAGAATAAATAAAATTATCTGTAATAATGATGGTTTTTCCATTGGTCATTTTAATAGCCAATTGAAGCACTTCTAAGGAGAGGATGCAGGGAGATTTGAAAGGCCAACAGGTCAGGTCCCTCTGGGTCTTGCAGATTCCACAAAATATAATACTGAACTAACCTAAAGGTCAAATGATCCAGATCCTCGTGTTACAGCTTTGGATGCTGCAGAGAGGTCACACAACCAGCTTGGGACCTCACCATTGTCTGTGGGCAGCAGAACTGGACTCAGAATTCCTGTTTGCTGGTTCTATTGTTGCCAGAATTGTCTTTCAGAGTAGACTCGAGTCTATTGATCTGGCATCATTGTTTACAAAAACACTAGGAGAGAGGTCACAGAAAAATGAGATCATTGTCCCATAGGAAGTTAAATTTAGAATGGTAAATATGCCTGAATTTCCATGATTTTGACTTAATAACCTGTCATGGGCATCTGTTCTATGAATTTGTACAAATTGTTCTGAAATCTGTTTTCATCTAGTGCATCTTTTTTTTAAGGAAAAAACACACTATGCATTAAAAAGATTTTTTTTTTCTTTCCCTTCAATCTCAGTGAAGTAGAAAGACTCCCCACAGTCTAAATTTTCACTTTGTTATTTGATGAATGCTTGATTTAGGTTGGGGACAAGTTAATTAACATTCTGAAACCCTGCTTCTTCATGCTAGATGCGGGGAACAAAAGAGGGACATGTGAAGACTCTGTGCGATAATATGAAGAACTAGCACAAGGCCTACACATAGTACATGTACAATAAGACTGAAAGCATTCTCGTCTCTGTCCTTTGTGCCTTGACAGGCTTAGATCACATTTCCTCCGAGTATTGATCTTTCTACCATGAAATTCTCCTTGCCCCTTGATGGTGTCTGTTCTGTCTTTCTGGGATCCATGAAACAAATGTGTACGTAGTACTCTGGATGTAGGGAAGTGTACTTTTTTTATGGGAAGAAGAGAGTCCGAACAGGCTGTGGAAGATGACATCTGTGAATTCAAATCCTGGCTCAGTCACTTACTAGCCACATTACCTGTGGGTGAGGTACTCAGTTTCCCTGATACGTCTCTGTACATCTCAATGGAGATAATGGTGTCTAACTCATAGGCACCCTACAGAGGAAGCTCACAGCACAGTGCTAGGCACAAAGCAGCCAGGAAGAGGTGGTTATTGATTACAGCATGCTATCACTGTCTTCTACAGTGTGACGTCAGCCTTTGTTCTCCACCTGCAGAGCAGCTGACAGCTGCACTTACTATAAAGACTCCCTTCCCTTGGTTTATGACAGAGAGCTAGAAACTCACTAATTAACATGCATTTGCATTATTATGCATTTCAAATTTAGATTGGTGTTCTAAATTCAAAAATGTTTACCTTTTTCTTGCTTTGTCATGAAAAATTACATCTTTTAGTGTGTTTTTATTATCATCAATGTGGTGATTTCTTCACTCTGAGAAGCTAAATATTATCTTTGGTGGTAGAAATTTCACTGTACTCCCTCCTCCAACCATTTATGATCTCAGTCTTGACCCCTGGGATATGAGCCTCCTTTCTGGCACAATGTTTCTGTCTTGTGACCCAGTTTCTCTTACATGATAAAGCCATCTACTGAGTCCCCGTGACTAAATTTGGTAAGATAGTTTGTCAAGGGCTTTTGAAAGTCTAAATAAAAGAAGTCCTTGCTGGTTTCTTTTTGGCCTCTTTATCCTCTAAAAGCACTTAAGTGGATTTAATGGAGAATGTTTTCCCTTGCTTTGACACCAGTTTCTCTCTACCCAAAATGAGTGACTCTGTCAAAGCTACAAGGCCTACACATAGTACATGTACAATAAGACTGAAAGCATTCTCGTCTCTGTCCTTTGTGCCTTGACAGGCTTAGATCACATTTCCTCCGAGTATTGATCTTTCTACCATGAAATTCTCCTTGCCCCTTGATGGTGTCTGTTCTGTCTTTCTGGGATCCATGAAACAAATGTGTACGTAGTACTCTGGATGTAGGGAAGTGTACTTTTTTTATGGGAAGAAGAGAGTCCGAACAGGCTGTGGAAGATGACATCTGTGAATTCAAATCCTGGCTCAGTCACTTACTAGCCACATTACCTGTGGGTGAGGTACTCAGTTTCCCTGATACGTCTCTGTACATCTCAATGGAGATAATGGTGTCTAACTCATAGGCACCCTACAGAGGAAGCTCACAGCACAGTGCTAGGCACAAAGCAGCCAGGAAGAGGTGGTTATTGATTACAGCATGCTATCACTGTCTTCTACAGTGTGACGTCAGCCTTTGTTCTCCACCTGCAGAGCAGCTGACAGCTGCACTTACTATAAAGACTCCCTTCCCTTGGTTTATGACAGAGAGCTAGAAACTCACTAATTAACATGCATTTGCATTATTATGCATTTCAAATTTAGATTGGTGTTCTAAATTCAAAAATGTTTACCTTTTTCTTGCTTTGTCATGAAAAATTACATCTTTTAGTGTGTTTTTATTATCATCAATGTGGTGATTTCTTCACTCTGAGAAGCTAAATATTATCTTTGGTGGTAGAAATTTCACTGTACTCCCTCCTCCAACCATTTATGATCTCAGTCTTGACCCCTGGGATATGAGCCTCCTTTCTGGCACAATGTTTCTGTCTTGTGACCCAGTTTCTCTTACATGATAAAGCCATCTACTGAGTCCCCGTGACTAAATTTGGTAAGATAGTTTGTCAAGGGCTTTTGAAAGTCTAAATAAAAGAAGTCCTTGCTGGTTTCTTTTTGGCCTCTTTATCCTCTAAAAGCACTTAAGTGGATTTAATGGAGAATGTTTTCCTTAGACAAACATTCTTGCTTTCCCCCTTTCACATGTTATAAAAATGAGATGCTCTTTATATTTCGTGTGTCTGCCTCTGGACCCCTTCTTAAAATGATGGTTACAATTCTGGGCCTTTTAATTTTCAAACTATGGGTCAATGTGTTACCTCGGGCTTTGTATTTTGGTCAGCATTTTCTCCTCAGTGTCCTGATGATTCAGAATCCTGACAATGTGTGCACTAGTGTTAAGAGCTTCCTGAATAGTTGAAGCTGTTAGTTCTCTTTTCTCCAAAGAGCAGTTGTGGGATTAGAACCTTGAGTGAAGTGTCATTTCAGGCTTCCTAGTCTCTCTTACTTTCATCTGGAGGGGAGCTTTGAACCATACAAACCTAGAAATCCTGCTGATTTTAGAGCTGACTCTCTGCCTTTAATGCTTTTAAAGACATTCCCTTTTTGAAAGAAGCAGCACCCATTTAAATTAGCATCTCTGATGCAGGCTACCACCAGAGGAAGAGGGATAGGCTTCAAACATGGGCACTTTAATCTTCAACATCAAAATTGTCTGGCAAGGAGACTGTCCTAGTTCTGGGACCATGAAGGTCAATGCATCACTCATAAATGTATGCTCATTGGACTGTCACATTTTTAAAAGGTATTCTAGGCTTTAGGGTCCATTATTTTGTCTACCTGAGTAAATATTTGGATTTTGGCTGTCTAAACAATATAGTTTGTTTTCGAAATTTATTTTGAAAATTAACTGTCATTTTCCATGAAGTTGGTTTTACTAGGTTTGAAAATAATTTTGATTTCTTCACTCTGAGAAGCTAAATATTATCTTTGGTGGTAGAAATTTCACTGTACTCCCTCCTCCAACCATTTATGATCTCAGTCTTGACCCCTGGGATATGAGCCTCCTTTCTGGCACAATGTTTCTGTCTTGTGACCCAGTTTCTCTTACATGATAAAGCCATCTACTGAGTCCCCGTGACTAAATTTGGTAAGATAGTTTGTCAAGGGCTTTTGAAAGTCTAAATAAAAGAAGTCCTTGCTGGTTTCTTTTTGGCCTCTTTATCCTCTAAAAGCACTTAAGTGGATTTAATGGAGAATGTTTTCCTTAGACAAACATTCTTGCTTTCCCCCTTTCACATGTTATAAAAATGAGATGCTCTTTATATTTCGTGTGTCTGCCTCTGGACCCCTTCTTAAAATGATGGTTACAATTCTGGGCCTTTTAATTTTCAAACTATGGGTCAATGTGTTACCTCGGGCTTTGTATTTTGGTCAGCATTTTCTCCTCAGTGTCCTGATGATTCAGAATCCTGACAATGTGTGCACTAGTGTTAAGAGCTTCCTGAATAGTTGAAGCTGTTAGTTCTCTTTTCTCCAAAGAGCAGTTGTGGGATTAGAACCTTGAGTGAAGTGTCATTTCAGGCTTCCTAGTCTCTCTTACTTTCATCTGGAGGGGAGCTTTGAACCATACAAACCTAGAAATCCTGCTGATTTTAGAGCTGACTCTCTGCCTTTAATGCTTTTAAAGACATTCCCTTTTTGAAAGAAGCAGCACCCATTTAAATTAGCATCTCTGATGCAGGCTACCACCAGAGGAAGAGGGATAGGCTTCAAACATGGGCACTTTAATCTTCAACATCAAAATTGTCTGGCAAGGAGACTGTCCTAGTTCTGGGACCATGAAGGTCAATGCATCACTCATAAATGTATGCTCATTGGACTGTCACATTTTTAAAAGGTATTCTAGGCTTTAGGGTCCATTATTTTGTCTACCTGAGTAAATATTTGGATTTTGGCTGTCTAAACAATATAGTTTGTTTTCGAAATTTATTTTGAAAATTAACTGTCATTTTCCATGAAGTTGGTTTTACTAGGTTTGAAAATAATTTTAATTTCTAACTTCATCTCACGCTACAAAATAGAGAGTTCTCTCAGAAACTCAGAAGAAGTGTGTTTCTTGTCGGCCACAGACTGAGAGCCGTGACTAAGTAATGGGGCAAAGCACCTGCATGGAGGAGGAGACTGGAGCTGCCTCCGTTCCATCAGGGTAATCTCTGATTCATTAAAATGTGAAAAAATGGTTAAGAAAATGCTGATTTCCTGAGGCAGCTATCTACCAGGCGAGAGCTGCTGATACCTTTGGAATATTGTCTCAGAAAGCCACGGGCACCTGAGAAAACCCAGTATCTGCGAGAGTCATGTGCATAATTTTGGCTTTAAGACCTTCTTCCAGTGGGACATCCCCCTAATATCCTCCTGCTTCTAGAAGAGCCTCCTCTGGTTGCTGAGAAAGAGCAATGAATTACTAGATGAAATAAGACAGAATGCTTAGGATTCAGGCAACCCAAGGGTGGGCTCTGCTGGGGCCTGGGTCTTCTTCAAGGGGAGGTCCTGTGGTTGGTATGGCTGGGGCCCAGGGATTTTGTTCTTTGCCTAGAGTGGGAGGCATATGTGGAGGCTTTCCTGTCATGGCATCGTCGGGGATCAAGTTTTTGTGTCCTGTAAAGTAAACTGATAATCACAGGTAAAATTTTCTTGAGTTTCTTGAGGTAAAATTTACTTTCTTTTCTGCCTCTGAGAGTTGAAGAAGTCATATTTTCTTCAAGTCTATTTTCACATGTTATTGTAGAGAAATAATATCATTGAATGCCTCTTGCCATGAAAACCTCTGTTCATTTGAGAAGACAGAATTCTCCCATGTTTAGATAAGAAAGCTGAGGCAGAAGAGAGGCATTTGGGCAAAGTCGTTCAATAAAAATAGAAGCACAACCTAACAGTCCTGGCATCTGTGGTTGCCTCATGCTTCTGAAGCCCCCGCCCCGCCTCCGTGCACCCAACGAGGAAGTGACGGGAAGTCCACGAGTGACGGCACCTTGAACACGGGGTGCTCCAGAGTGTACTGCGGGGGAACCAGATCTGATCTAAAGAGGGTGGACTTTCTTTTACAAGAAGTGACCTCTCTAGGGCAGACCTACTTGGGGTGCGTTTTGATTTCCTTATTTCCAAGCCCTACTGTTGGTATTTCTCTGCGTCTGCCCTCCTACCCTACAGGTTTCTCCTTACCTGGGCTCAGAGAGAGAGGTGGACAGGAGATTCAGATCATGGTGACTGGAGGTTGGAAAGGTCACAAGCAAAATGAAAACCAGCAGACTCCAGAGCTGCAGTGGGCAGGTGTGGAGAAGGAGGGCTGGAAAGGAGACGAGTGAGGGATGGAAAGGCTGCCAAGGGGTGAGCACCCAGAGGGGAGCACGGTGGCTTTTGATGAGCTGTGTCTGGTCGGTGCTATTACCTTAGCTTGCGTTATATCCCTGGAGAGTTGGGGAGATGGGGAGAGGGCTACCCCAGTGCCTTCCAGAGGGAGGGCAAGAGCAAAGCACCCTGTGATTAATTCTCTAGCCACAAAATCCCTCCTCCTGGCTGGAGACCTGGGAGGGCTTGGCGCACCCAGTGGCTCTGCAGCTGTCTAGGGAGAAACAGCTTCCTGCTTCAGACTGGCCACCCGCCCAGGCACGCTCTGCCCCACTGATGCCCCACACGTTCTCTGGAGGGTTCCATGCTCCTCTGTCATCACAGCAAACCCCTTCAGTGTGTGCTGGACCAGGTGATAGTTCTAGGACCTGTGGAGAAGGATAAGGTACTTGATAGGTCTAAGATGTGTTTGTCCAGTGTCTAGGGCAGGGAACTGGTTGTTGAGATGTGTGAATGAATGGTCTTTGCTCACTCTTCCATGTGTGCAAGGACCCCAAGAATTTGCACTGGCAGGTTTCCGCCTCCATTCCGATGCTGGAGTCTGAACTTGACGACACTGGCAGGGCCCTCTTCAGAAGAGTTGGGGAACTGAAGACTTGCTGTTGGTTTCTCGGTTACTAACCCGCCTATCCACATGTATATGTGCACCGGCATCAGAGGACTTGGAGGTCATCTGTTCCAGTTCATTTACGTGTTCACATGTTTACTGAGTACCTACTATGTGCCAGGCTTTGATCTGAGTACTGGCTTATAGATCACGGAGCAAAACACAAAAATTTCTGTCTTCATGGAGCTTACATTGCAGGGAGGAGAGAGAGACAATAACCAAATTAGGTAACTCATATGGAGCATTTGAAAGTAAGTCCAGTGGAGAAAAATAGAGGAGGATAGAAAATGTGAGAATGTGACATACAGATTTAAATAGGATGCTTGAGGGACGCTTTAGTGGGAAGGAGATACATGATGCAAAACTTGAAGGCGGCAAAGGAGTGAATCTCCTTGGTGTCTGGGGGAACAATGTTCCAGGCAGAAGAACTAGCCTGCCAGAGATGCTGGATGGGGAGCAGGGCTGGCGTGTCTGAGGCATAAAGAGGAGCCCAGGGGCCTGGGGTGGAGGGAGGACAGAGCAGTGGCAGATGAGGTCAGGAAAATGAGCTAGTATGTGCTTTGCTGGGAACTGTGTCAAGTCGCCTGAAATGACTGATCAAAACCTGCCCCCCGCCCCCCGCCCCCCGCCAACAACAGTCTGGTTGCTGTGTTGAGAAAAAGCCTTAGTGGGCCAGGTTGGAAGCAGAAATCAGCAATACAGTAATCTGGAGGTGAGAATATATAATTTAGGTGAGAAAAGCAGTAGAAGTGGTAAGATATGGTTGAGTTTTAAATACATTCAGTTTATTTATTCTTTTATAATGTATCTTAAATGTACAAGCACAGTGTTTTCTGATGGGTTGAATATAAGATGTGAAAGGAAGAGAGGGACCAGAATGATTTTTTACCTGAGAAATAGTAATAATAGAGGTATCATTACCTGAGATGAGGAAGGCCTCAGGTGGAGTGAGTTTTGGGAGAAAGAGTGGTCAGACGTTCAGTGGGAGGCATATTGTTTGAAATGTCTATTAGGTATCCACGTGGATCTATCTCATTGACTGCTGGACATATAAGCCGTGTTTAACAGGAAAGGTTCAAGTTAGAGGTGTAAATTTGAAGTCATCAATTATAGGTTATATTTTAAGTCATGAGACTCGGTGAGATCACTATGGGAATGAGCATTGTTTAGAGAAAAGGAAAGGTCCCCAAACTGATACCAGGGGTGCTCCAGAGTTAGAGGTTTAGGAAGATGGAACCAGAAAGGGAGAACATAGGGTGGGTTGGGGAGTCTACAGTCTCCATTTTTTAGCCAGGTAAACACAGGCATATGTTTATCATAATTAAGGCATGTGTTCAGATAGGCATACTTGTGTCTGCCTATTACCAAATTTGCACACCTCTGTAATGAAATATTTACATGGAAAATGATCCCCTGATAGTAAGATGACTCCCCCAATGACAGCAGTTACTTGAGTCCCTCCATAGTTCTGTCCAAAGTACTGTGAAGGCTTCCACAATGGCCTCACAGAGAGCCGTGGCTCTTCCTCTCCATTGCTCCTTCTTCATAAAGTATAAGGAGCTACATGAGAGGCTGGACGTGAGAATCCAAGCCCCATGGAGAAGGAAAGAACTGGAAACAGAAACTCCGGGCTCCAAAATTTTAGATTTATTTTCCAAATTTGTTTGTTTTGCTCTGTATACTTTAGGAAGTAATTTACCTTGTCTGAGCCTTAAGTTCCCATGGCTTAAATATAAGAATGATGATGCAACCTATGTCTACTTAGCAGATTTTGTTTGGACATTTTATTTTTAATAGTTTTATTGATATAATTGAAATATAAGGAAGTGTACACATTTAATTTATTCAATTTTATGTATTTCGACATATGCATACACTTAAGATACCATCACCATAATTAAGGGAATAGATGTACCCAACATCTCCCAGAGTTTCTTTGGGTATCTTTCTCTCTCTCTTCTCCTTCTTTTGTGTGGCAAGAACACAGGATGAGGTTGTTTTTTTTTTTAAAGATTTATTTATTTATTTGAGGGGGGTGGGGTGGGGAGGGAGGGGTGGGTGGGCTACTTATATTGGTCTTTCATTTGTCTATTTTCATCCATCTTTGTTCTTTGGCCCCTGTGGGCTTCCCATCGCGGTGGCCTCTGCTGTCACAGAGCACCGGCTCTGGGCACATGCGCGCTGGACACATCAGTCCAGCTGCTCCACTGCACGTGGGATCCTCCCAGGCCAGGGATTGAACCGGTGCCCCATTGCACTGCAAGGCAGTGTCCTTACCCACTAGACCACCAGGGAAGCACCACAGCATGAGTTTTTGAAGTGCATAATACAATGCTGTTATTTATAGGCACAATGTTGTACAACAGATCTCTAGAAGCAGGTTCATTGAGCCCAACAGGAATTTTTACCCTTTGAATGACAATTCCCCATGTCCCGCAGCCTCTGTCCCCTGGCAAGCACTATCATATTCCCTTCTTTTAAGATGTAGGCTACTTTAAGTTCCTCATACATGTGCAGTTAAACGAACAGACACCTCTGTAATGAAATATTTACATGGAAAATGATCCCCTGATAGTAAGATGACTCCCCCAATGACAGCAGTTACTTGAGTCCCTCCATAGTTCTGTCCAAAGTACTGTGAAGGCTTCCACAATGGCCTCACAGAGCCGTGGCTCTTCCTCTCCATTGCTCCTTCTTCATAAAGTATAAGGAGCTACATGAGAGGCTGGACGTGAGAATCCAAGCCCCATGGAGAAGGAAAGAACTGGAAACAGAAACTCCGGGCTCCAAAATTTTAGATTTATTTTCCAAATTTGTTTGTTTTGCTCTGTATACTTTAGGAAGTAATTTACCTTGTCTGAGCCTTAAGTTCCCATGGCTTAAATATAAGAATGATGATGCAACCTATGTCTACTTAGCAGATTTTGTTTGGACATTTTATTTTTAATAGTTTTATTGATATAATTGAAATATAAGGAAGTGTACACATTTAATTTATTCAATTTTATGTATTTCGACATATGCATACACTTAAGATACCATCACCATAATTAAGGGAATAGATGTACCCAACATCTCCCAGAGTTTCTTTGGGTATCTTTCTCTCTCTTCTCCTTCTTTTGTGTGGCAAGAACACAGGATGAGGTTGTTTTTTTTTTTAAAGATTTATTTATTTATTTGAGGGGGGTGGGGTGGGGAGGGAGGGGTGGGTGGGCTACTTATATTGGTCTTTCATTTGTCTATTTTCATCCATCTTTGTTCTTTGGCCCCTGTGGGCTTCCCATCGCGGTGGCCTCTGCTGTCACAGAGCACCGGCTCTGGGCACATGCGCGCTGGACACATCAGTCCAGCTGCTCCACTGCACGTGGGATCCTCCCAGGCCAGGGATTGAACCGGTGCCCCATTGCACTGCAAGGCAGTGTCCTTACCCACTAGACCACCAGGGAAGCACCACAGCATGAGTTTTTGAAGTGCATAATACAATGCTGTTATTTATAGGCACAATGTTGTACAACAGATCTCTAGAAGCAGGTTCATTGAGCCCAACAGGAATTTTTACCCTTTGAATGACAATTCCCCATGTCCCGCAGCCTCTGTCCCCTGGCAAGCACTATCATATTCCCTTCTTTTAAGATGTAGGCTACTTTAAGTTCCTCATACATGTGCAGTTAAACGAACAGACATGTCTCCCATCTTAAAGAAAAGCTTTCTTGGTCCCCATTTTTCATCTAGTTCCCATTTTTGTGCACTTGAAGAAAATCCTCAGGAGAGTTGTGTGTCCTTGTTGTCTTTATTTTCTCTCCTCTCATTCTTTTAAAAAAAATAACACTTCATTGAAAAAACACACAAAAAATAGCACTTTATTGAGGTTTGACTGACAGGTAAAATGCTGCTTGGAGATTTTAAATGAGATCTTACTTATGAAAACATTTTATAATTCCTAAAGTACTCCATAAATGTCACTTATTATTATATTGAAGAGTTGTGGTCAATATATTTTCCAGCACAAAACTGTAGCTGGCCTTGCCCTGGCCCTGAGCTTCAGCATGTAGAGTGCCCTCCCCTTCCCATTCTTTTTACGCACATTAATTTCCCTGCTAGGAGAGAAGCAACTGGAAAGGGACTCAGTCTGGACAGGTCTCCTTAGTGATGAGGACTCACGGATGTGATGATATTTTTCATAAACAGCAGTGTAGTCATGGTTCAGAATTTTGGAAGCAGTGCCAAGAGACTCTTGGACATAATCTGCAGGATGTATAAGCCCTGATATGAAGCAACATTTGCCAGTGACAGGAGTTTGGAGTTTTATACGTGTCGTTTTCTTTGGTTGGAGTCTGTGTTTATTTGAAGGCTTGTGTCAACACAGGGAATGCCTGCTTGGGTCCAGGGATTCCTCAGAGTGGATGCCTCTGTCCCTTCCTGGAGGGTTGGGGGTGAGTGTTCTCAGACTTGGAATCTTGTGGGATCTGTGTTTGAACAGAGACTGGAAATACATCATCTCCACATTCCTCAACCATTCGTCACTGCAAGGCAGTGTCCTTACCCACTAGACCACCAGGAAGCACCACAGCATGAGTTTTGAAGTGCATAATACAATGCTGTTATTTATAGGCACAATGTTGTACAACAGATCTCTAGAAGCAGGTTCATTGAGCCCAACAGGAATTTTTACCCTTTGAATGACAATTCCCCATGTCCCGCAGCCTCTGTCCCCTGGCAAGCACTATCATATTCCCTTCTTTTAAGATGTAGGCTACTTTAAGTTCCTCATACATGTGCAGTTAAACGAACAGACATGTCTCCCATCTTAAAGAAAAGCTTTCTTGGTCCCCATTTTTCATCTAGTTCCCATTTTTGTGCACTTGAAGAAAATCCTCAGGAGAGTTGTGTGTCCTTGTTGTCTTTATTTTCTCTCCTCTCATTCTTTTAAAAAAAATAACACTTCATTGAAAAAACACACAAAAAATAGCACTTTATTGAGGTTTGACTGACAGGTAAAATGCTGCTTGGAGATTTTAAATGAGATCTTACTTATGAAAACATTTTATAATTCCTAAAGTACTCCATAAATGTCACTTATTATTATATTGAAGAGTTGTGGTCAATATATTTTCCAGCACAAAACTGTAGCTGGCCTTGCCCTGGCCCTGAGCTTCAGCATGTAGAGTGCCCTCCCCTTCCCATTCTTTTTACGCACATTAATTTCCCTGCTAGGAGAGAAGCAACTGGAAAGGGACTCAGTCTGGACAGGTCTCCTTAGTGATGAGGACTCACGGATGTGATGATATTTTTCATAAACAGCAGTGTAGTCATGGTTCAGAATTTTGGAAGCAGTGCCAAGAGACTCTTGGACATAATCTGCAGGATGTATAAGCCCTGATATGAAGCAACATTTGCCAGTGACAGGAGTTTGGAGTTTTATACGTGTCGTTTTCTTTGGTTGGAGTCTGTGTTTATTTGAAGGCTTGTGTCAACACAGGGAATGCCTGCTTGGGTCCAGGGATTCCTCAGAGTGGATGCCTCTGTCCCTTCCTGGAGGGTTGGGGGTGAGTGTTCTCAGACTTGGAATCTTGTGGGATCTGTGTTTGAACAGAGACTGGAAATACTTACATCATCTCCACATTCCTCAACCATTCGTCACCAGATTGCAAATTGACTGGAGGGATGCCTGTTTCTAGGGAGAAAAGAAACGATTTCTCTCTGACTTCAGCAGAGAAGAGGTCAGTCAAGTTATTGAGTCTGATGAATATCTGTGGCCCTAGGGAGGAAAAGTTAATTTCCCTGGGGGCTTTGCAAAGTTTGGGGTAAGTTTATAGAAATATAAGTGAAAGGAAAAGCGTAATAAACTTAAAGTACCCAAAATAAATGAAATTATAGTGCTATAGAAAGAAATCAAAGGCACAGAAAAGAAACAGAGCAGATCATACACAAAACCTTAAGTTGACTACAGACAGATACATTTCTGTAATTTTCACCTAGGAAAAATGACAAAAGGTACAAATGAATTAAAAAATAAAAGGTAGAAAAGTTCAAATAGAGTATAGATTAAAAATAATAAAATAATATTATTAAAAAGTATTTATGGTTATAGTTGATACTTACCTGAAAATAAAAGCCTAACTGGCCTGAGAAGAAACAGATTCTATATAGTCCTATCATCATTAATGACATTGAATTGCCACTAAAAATATAAACCCTCTGGGGGCTTCCCTGGTGGTCCAGTGGGTAAAGAATCCGCCTTGCAGTGCAAAGGGCACCGGTTCGATCCCTGGCACGGGAAGATCCCATATGCCGCAGAGCAGTTGGACTGGTGTGTCCAGTTGCAAGCCAGTGCTCTGGAGTGCATGCGCCCAGAGCTGGTGCTCTGCAATGAGAGAGGCCACTGTGATGGGAGGCCCACACAGGCCAAAGAATTAAGATGGATAAAAATAAATAAATGAAGGACCAATTAAAGAGGTAAAAATTTGAAAAGAAAGATAAGAAAAAAATATATATGTAAATCGTCTGCCCTCACTACTCCCATGGAAAATACCTTTACTAGTCGACTGTACCAGAGTTTTAAGGGGATATAAATATAATAATAAATAAAAATACACTATCAAGCATATAATTCACATTGGGCTTCCCTGACATCTCAGCAGTAAAAAAGCTGCCTACATGCAGGAGCCTCAGGAGATTCAGGTGCAGTCCCTGAGTTGGGAAGATGCCCTGAAGGAGGAAGTGACAGCCCTCTCCAGTATTCTTCCCTGGAGAATCCCATGGACAGAGAGGAGCTTGGTGGGCTACAGTCCACAGGGTCACAAAGAGTTGGAAATGAGTGAGCACTCATGGCATATAATCCACATATATGTTTTTCCAGAAAATGAAAACAGAAAGAAAAACTGCCCAGCAACTCATTTTATGATACTTACATAAACTAGATTAAAATATGTCTCATTAGTATATTATGTAAAACATATACAATACTTTTATAGGTGAAAACAGATTTAAATATTATCCAGGGAAATTTAACATTTTTTAAAAACACAACATATTTTTATCAAGGGACAATTTTCCCAGGAATATTACAAATGATTCAACTTCAGAAAAATCTATAAATTCACTCTCATGTTGGTTGAGTAAAGGAAAACAGAGTTATCTCAGTAAACATGAGAAAAATGATGAGAATTCTTAGGAAGCTAGAGCTAGGGAGGAACTTTATAACCTAATAAAAGCTACATACAAAAATTCTACAGCAAATGTCATATTTAATGGAGTCTAAGGCACTTATAAAATCAGGAGCAAGATACATACGGTAAGCATAAATGATACTTAGCAGCACAGTACTTCATAATTCTAGCCAGTACAAAAGGAAAGAAAATAATAATTGACATGGAGGAGAATTATAATTTGCTGATGATGTGACCAGTTACATTTAAGGCACAAGAGAATTAATACGCAAGTGAGTCACACCAACAAGAAAGTTCAGCAAGATTGCCTAATATAAGGTTAACTTATAAAAGTAAATAAAGGGCTTCCCTGGTGGTCCAGTGGGTAAGGACACTGCCTTGCAGTGCAAGGGGCGCCGATTCAGTCCCTGGCCTGGCAGGTTCCCACGTGCCCTGGAGCGGCTGGACCTATGTGTCCAATGACCGAGCCGGAGCTCTGGAGCGCATGCGCCCAGAGCTGGTGCTCTGCAATAACAGAGGCCACTGCAATGGGAGGCCCACAGGGGCCAAAGAACAAAGATGGATGAAAATGGACAAATGAAAGACCAATAGAAGTGGCCCGCCTGCTCTCCTCCCTCCCCACCCCACCCCCCTCAAATAAATAAATAAATCTTAAAAGTATATATATATATAATAAAAAAGTAAATAAAGTAAGCCTAAACCAGCAATAATCAATTAGAAAATATAATAAAAATTAAAATGCCAATACAGTAGCAACATGTCATAAAACATATAGGAATAAATTTAACAAAACACACAGAGGCTTTATAAAGAAAAGTATAAGACCCAAATAAAGGATAAAAAAGAAAATCTAAATAAATGTAGAAAATTACTATATTCAAGAATGGATAAAATTCCACCTTTTCCAAGTTTGAGATATATTAAATGCATTACCAATAATAATTACAATAGGAATCATGTGGCAAATTAGTACATTGGTTTAAATATATATAGAAAAATGAAAACCCTAAAATAACAAATAAAAAGGTAAGACTTTGAACTATGGAAAAGATGAAAGAGAATGAGTTTTCCAGATACTAAGATACACTGTAAAGCATCAGTTAGTAAAACACACTGATATACATTTGTATAAGAATAGGCATTTGATGAAGGATTAACACCTCAGAAACAAAAATCCATATGGACTTGGTAAAAAAAAATTGGTAGGTTTGACTACATTGAAACAAATATTTTGGTTAACAAAGGACAATCAACATAAGTAGAAATAATAGTTCAGGAAGTGATACTTATATTGTCAGTAATAAAAGAATACCTTAAATTATATAAGGAAGTATCAATTAAAATTTTTTTAAAACAAAGAAAAATGGGGAAAGGATGTAATTAAGCTGTTCTCAAAGAGGAATTTGAATAGATAAGAAATCACTGACGAGATTGTCAGCATTGCCTTCGTCTAGAGATAACATGTAAATAGCCATGTAGTCCCTCTTTTATTGTTTCTCCATGTTCCTGGTATGACTTGGATATTTGGCATTCATTTTAGGTCTTCACATCAGCTTCTCAAGATCCAGTTATCTTTTATCAAGAAACAAAAGCAAAATTGTCCTTTTTCTCAAGGGATATGTATAAAAATTACTAATCATAGCCAATACAACACTGAGCTAAGACATGCAGAGTGAGGAATCTGGGTTTACATCAAGACAGCATCTCACATGTTTATCTCCATTGATCCTACATTCTTACCAGGAGGATCCTAGCAAAGGACCTTTCACGCTAACTAGTTGCAATTTGATGGAAAACATAACCCATTGAAATTTTTTCCCATTTTCTTTTAAATTTTAAACATATGTGATACTTTTTGAACTATTTTTATCCCTTATTTTGTGAAATTATTTACTAAATGTGAGTTTGAGACTACACATCAACTTCAGCTTGATGGTTTAATACACTGAACATCACACCTGAGACTTAGGAGATGTTAAACTATTAAATGAAACAAGCAGGAATGAGAATCCCATTTATAACCATTGGATTGGAAAAAATTAAAATATCAGATAATATAAAGTACTGGTAAGGTTGTGGAAAAATAGCAACCTTCTGTAGTGTGAGTGGAAGTACCATTAGAGTGGTTTTTATGGAGACCAGCTTAGTAATTTCACTGAAGTTGCCTCATGCTGATTGTCTTTGCAGTTTCATTCCTGAGCATACCCTACACATACTCTTCTAGAAAGACAGGAAAGATAAACTCTCAGATGTTTACTGTCACATAGTTGGAACCAACAAATGGCTGGTACATGACTTCCCACTAGTAGAGAAATAGGAAAATGTGCTGTATGCAAATAATGGAATTGAGCCTCACTGGTGGCTCAGAGCTAAAAGCTCCACCTGCCAGTGAAGGAGATGCAGAAGACTTTGGTTTGATCCCTGGATAGGGAAGAACCCCTGGAGGAGGAAATAGCAATCCACTCAAGTATTCTTGCCTGGCAAATCCCATGGACAGAGGAAACTAGTGGCTTACAGTCCATGGGATCTCAAAGAGTCAGACACAACTGAGCGACTAAGCAGAGACAAACACATGCAGGGGATAATAATTAATGAACTAGAATTAAATAAGTCTACAGTAATAAATCTCAAAATATAATGAATAAAGGGACTTCCTTTGTGGTCCAGTGGGTAAA
Source organism: Tragulus kanchil (assembly GCA_022376925.1). Taxonomy (NCBI): domain Eukaryota; kingdom Metazoa; phylum Chordata; class Mammalia; order Artiodactyla; family Tragulidae; genus Tragulus; species Tragulus kanchil. The sequence continues at coordinate 14,794,270 of JAIOJX010000030.1, read as the reverse complement.
CAGTCTGCCTTGCAGTGCAAGGAGCACCAGTTCGAACTCTGGCCAGGGAAGATCCCACATGCCGTGGAGCAGTTGGACCAGTGGGTCCAATTAGGAACCAGCGCTCTGGAGCACATGCGCCCAGAACCCAAGCTTTGCAGGGAGAGAGGCCATTACTATGGGAGGAGGCTCACGTGGGCCAGGGAATAAGGATGGATGAAAAATAAGTGGATAAAAGATCAATAAAAGAGGCCAAAATAAAATAAAAAAAATGTATATATAGAATAAGAATCTTAAAGAAGAACCTTGCATGATTGATAATGCTACTGTGCCACAAAGGGATTACAGTCAAGTTAGCTGTCTTACTCCTGAGGTGTAGTTTTCCCCTTTATCCTCTGAAATGGGTGGAAATGGGAAGGATATAGTTGTTACAGCTAATTAATATAAAATAACGATTGAGCCTTTCCTTAGTACCCAGTCTTCTCATTTGAGATCTCTGGTACTACCAATTTATATCAGAAACTATTGTCACCATTTTTAACAAATATCTAAGATTACTTTTACTGTCTTGGATGATTTCTCATAATAAAGACTACATAATGTAGGGACGAGGGCAATATTTTCAGCTTTGCAGTCACATAATTCATTTTTTACATGAAGCAGTAGCATTGAACCTCACCCTTGATTTTCCTGTCCATTCATCTTCTGCTGAATTTTCAGCGACTTCAGCACTTTTCCAACAAATGGCTGGTACATGACTTCCCACTAGTAGAGAAATAGGAAAATGTGCTGTATGCAAATAATGGAATTGAGCCTCACTGGTGGCTCAGAGCTAAAAGCTCCACCTGCCAGTGAAGGAGATGCAGAAGACTTTGGTTTGATCCCTGGATAGGGAAGAACCCCTGGAGGAGGAAATAGCAATCCACTCAAGTATTCTTGCCTGGCAAATCCCATGGACAGAGGAAACTAGTGGCTTACAGTCCATGGGATCTCAAAGAGTCAGACACAACTGAGCGACTAAGCAGAGACAAACACATGCAGGGGATAATAATTAATGAACTAGAATTAAATAAGTCTACAGTAATAAATCTCAAAATATAATGAATAAAGGGACTTCCTTTGTGGTCCAGTGGGTAAACAGTCTGCCTTGCAGTGCAAGGAGCACCAGTTCGAACTCTGGCCAGGGAAGATCCCACATGCCGTGGAGCAGTTGGACCAGTGGGTCCAATTAGGAACCAGCGCTCTGGAGCACATGCGCCCAGAACCCAAGCTTTGCAGGGAGAGAGGCCATTACTATGGGAGGAGGCTCACGTGGGCCAGGGAATAAGGATGGATGAAAAATAAGTGGATAAAAGATCAATAAAAGAGGCCAAAATAAAATAAAAAAAATGTATATATAGAATAAGAATCTTAAAGAAGAACCTTGCATGATTGATAATGCTACTGTGCCACAAAGGGATTACAGTCAAGTTAGCTGTCTTACTCCTGAGGTGTAGTTTTCCCCTTTATCCTCTGAAATGGGTGGAAATGGGAAGGATATAGTTGTTACAGCTAATTAATATAAAATAACGATTGAGCCTTTCCTTAGTACCCAGTCTTCTCATTTGAGATCTCTGGTACTACCAATTTATATCAGAAACTATTGTCACCATTTTTAACAAATATCTAAGATTACTTTTACTGTCTTGGATGATTTCTCATAATAAAGACTACATAATGTAGGGACGAGGGCAATATTTTCAGCTTTGCAGTCACATAATTCATTTTTTACATGAAGCAGTAGCATTGAACCTCACCCTTGATTTTCCTGTCCATTCATCTTCTGCTGAATTTTCAGCGACTTCAGCACTTAAGATGTAATATACTAATCATACTTTCCATCCTTGGTTGTTTCCACCCATATGCTTAACTAGCAGTGAAGAAATGATTATGTTTCATGAATACCACTAACATTCCTCTAAGATAACGCCTACTTTTAGCTACTGTAGTTGTAGTAGTTGTGTAGGATGACTGCCTACTTATCTCAGATTCACCCAATCCACTACCTACTTTCTGATCAGACACCTACCAACCTTTCCCAATACCAGTGCCTGGCTAAACTTCAAGTGGGTTCCTACAGATGCTTAATAGTGTGCTTATTTGCTGATTAAATCTCTGCAGCTTCTCTGTTAATGAACCTTCTTCTGTTTTTCCAAAACATACTTCTGCTCACTTTGGACTTTCTAGGTGGCACAAGTGGTAAAGAACCTGGCTGCCAGTGCAGATGGCAGAGATGTGGTTTTCATCCCTGGGTCTGGAAGATCCCCTGGAGAAGGGGAATGGCAACCCACACCAGTATTTCTGCCTGGAGAATCCCATGGACAGAGGAGTCTGGCAGGCTACAGTCCATAGGGTTGCAGAGTCAGACAAGACTGAGCTCGCACTCAGGAGTCTGATCTTTATTCTTTTTTTTTTTTTATTAAACGGAGTTTTATTGTTTGCTGCCCCACATCAACCTGAATCTGCCATAGGTATACTATGTCCCCTCGCTCTTGAACTTCCCTCCCATCTCCCTCCCTATCCCACTCACTTCATTCTTAAACAGATTCTTCTTCCTGATTACTGGCACTGTTGCTCCTTTTTGGTTCCACCAACATGGCTAAAACAATGGCTTAGAACAGCTCTTAGAATACAGGAAACACGCAGTGACTGTTTGCTGCTGGTCTTATTCCCACCGCTCTGACCACCTCCACTGTTCAGTTTCCTAGGACCACCATATGTCAAACAGTTACACAGTACGCCTGGTGCCAAGGATTTTACATATGTTATCTCACTTGATTTTTATTTTATTGTATTTTATTTATTTATCTTTTGGAGGGTGGGGTGGGGAGGGAGGGGGATGGGCGGGCCACTTCTATTGGTCTTTCATTTCTCTATTTTCATCCGTCTTTGGCTCCTGTGGGCCTCCCATTGTGGTGGCCACTGTCGCCGCAGAGCACTGGCTCTGGGCGCACGCGTGCCAGAGCTCCGGCTCAGTAATTGGACACATCGGTCCAGTCGCTCCGCGGCACGTGGGATCTTCCCAGGCCAGGGATCGAACTGGCGCCCCTTGCACTGCAAGGCAGTGTCTTTACCCACTGGACCACCAGGGGAAGCCCCTCACTTGATTTAATATATGTTTACTGAAAACATTGAAACCATTCAGGAAAAATACTTGGGTATTTCAGAATTGGTCTCCTAAAAATCTGAGCCCTCCACTTATCCTTATCTCAGAAAAGAGGTATGGTCTTCATCTCCAAAGCCAACATTTCAATCTGTATTTCCTTCTCAATCCTTGTTTTTACTCTCAAGACCATGTTTTCTTGTTTTGTGACTCTCTAGATTCATCACTCTCTTTCTTAACTGGCTCCTTTCTCAGCCTTCAAATGTGCTCAGGTCTGCTTAACTTGTCTAGAAAACCCCGAAGTTTGCACTGATTTCTGCATAAGATTCTATCATATTTTTCTCATCACTGTACACATTCTTAGGTAAGTTTTCAGTCATTTTGCACCTCTTTTTGCCTGAATTCTGTGTTCCTGAAACTCACTTCTATCATTTCTGAACTAATCACAGTTGGTAATGATTTCCTAATTACCAAAACCCTAACTACTTAGTCTCATAGATTTTTCCAATGCATTTTCCCTTTTGACCATGATATCATTGAGACTCTTCTTTGGTTTGCATGACAAGACAGAGTCTAGATTCGCACACACATTTTTGTGCCTATTCCCTAACCTTTTGTTCCCTCTTGAAACCCAGCCTGTGAGCATCATGTGAGGCTACCGTCTGGGATGTTGGAAACAAAACACGCACAGAAGGTCAGGGTTGGGGCAGCAGGAGAGTCATTACTCACATTGTCATAGGGAGACCAAGAGGACACAAAAAGGCAGAGAAGGCCAGAAGTATTCCTGGCATCGAGTGATAGCTGAGATAGCTAAACCTGTAGGTGAACTATTATATTTGGGCATGGCTGATCAAAGGATATACAAAGACTGATGGAGCTGGAGCAAAGAAGGGCAGAAATAGGCATGCGGCAGTTGGGTAGGTGACAAGGAAGTAGGTTGATTGGTGGGAAGAACAGATGGAGAGCAGGGGAATAAAAAGGAATAAAGAGAAGGAGCCTTGGCACCTTTTACTTACCTCCTCCTAGTGCAGCTACCCCTGGATTGGCCTTGCTCAGAGGCCTGGGGCGAAGGATAGCGTGAAGCAGCAGGCTGAGCGATTGTGAGAGCAAAGCAAGGCCCTGGGTTGCTCTGGTTATTGGCAGTGGGAAGAGGGGAGCCTGGCAGACATACAGACACAATAAGCAAGGGACATGGACCATCACCATCCTTCCTTTTTAGTAAAAACAGAGAAGAGTGTAAGGAGCCTTCATGTATGTATTATCCAGTTCAGCCATTATCAACATTTTGCCAATCCTGTTTAATCTGTCTTTGCCCCACAACCTGTGGATATTTGTTTTTGCTGCAATGTTTTAAAGCAAATCCAGAGCATCCTGTTATTTCACCCATAAATAATTCAGTGCACTGATTTATTTTGTATCTAAGCACCTGCACACACTGGGTATTTTCTGCTTCTATAGCTATTCATGTAGTTTCTTCAGTTATGATGTTTGAGTACCAGGCAGTCTTCAAAATGAGCAGTAGCCAGTGGTGGTTTAGTTGCCAAATCATGTCCAACTCTTTGCAGTCCCGTGGTCTGTAGCCTGCCAGGCTCCTTTGTCCATTGAATTTTCTAGGCAAGAGTACTGGAGTGGGTTGCCATGTCCTCCTCCAGGGGATCTTCATTACCCAGATCGAACCCTGTTCCAACAGGTGAGATTCTTTTGGTTTGCATCAGCGAGTCTGACACACATTTGTGCCTATTCCTAACCTTGTTCCTCTTGAAACCCAGCCTGTGAGCATCATGTGAGGCAAAAAAAACGCACAGAAGGTCAGGGTTGGGGCAGCAGGAGAGTCATTACTCACATTGTCATAGGGAGACCAAGAGGACACAAAAAGGCAGAGAAGGCCAGAAGTATTCCTGGCATCGAGTGATAGCTGAGATAGCTAAACCTGTAGGTGAACTATTATATTTGGGCATGGCTGATCAAAGGATATACAAAGACTGATGGAGCTGGAGCAAAGAAGGGCAGAAATAGGCATGCGGCAGTTGGGTAGGTGACAAGGAAGTAGGTTGATTGGTGGGAAGAACAGATGGAGAGCAGGGGAATAAAAAGGAATAAAGAGAAGGAGCCTTGGCACCTTTTACTTACCTCCTCCTAGTGCAGCTACCCCTGGATTGGCCTTGCTCAGAGGCCTGGGGCGAAGGATAGCGTGAAGCAGCAGGCTGAGCGATTGTGAGAGCAAAGCAAGGCCCTGGGTTGCTCTGGTTATTGGCAGTGGGAAGAGGGGAGCCTGGCAGACATACAGACACAATAAGCAAGGGACATGGACCATCACCATCCTTCCTTTTTAGTAAAAACAGAGAAGAGTGTAAGGAGCCTTCATGTATGTATTATCCAGTTCAGCCATTATCAACATTTTGCCAATCCTGTTTAATCTGTCTTTGCCCCACAACCTGTGGATATTTGTTTTTGCTGCAATGTTTTAAAGCAAATCCAGAGCATCCTGTTATTTCACCCATAAATAATTCAGTGCACTGATTTATTTTGTATCTAAGCACCTGCACACACTGGGTATTTTCTGCTTCTATAGCTATTCATGTAGTTTCTTCAGTTATGATGTTTGAGTACCAGGCAGTCTTCAAAATGAGCAGTAGCCAGTGGTGGTTTAGTTGCCAAATCATGTCCAACTCTTTGCAGTCCCGTGGTCTGTAGCCTGCCAGGCTCCTTTGTCCATTGAATTTTCTAGGCAAGAGTACTGGAGTGGGTTGCCATGTCCTCCTCCAGGGGATCTTCATTACCCAGGGATCGAACCCATGTTTCCTACATTGCAGGCAGATTCTTTACTGCTGAGCCATGAGGGAAGCCCAAAAGCCCAGTGGGTTCTGCAAATGGTTGTAATAAGGACTCTGGAATTAGTATCTTCTGTCTCCTTTAAATTTTGTGGTTATGAGGCCCCACTAAAAACCAGAGCTTACTCCTTAAATTAAAGCAAGTTCTTTCTTTCTTAAGGAGTCAACTTGGTCTTGAAACATGTATTTTGTATAAAAGATATCTAAATATTTTGCTATTTAAATGTCTCTGAGATAGTCTTACAGGCAACCTCAGAATCATTTATAATCAACCTAAGTTATAGAGCAACTGGGAGATTAGTAAGTATTGGAAATAAATGAACCAAACTAGCAGGAGAGATATGAAGGAATACAAAATGTAACTAACAATATAGTACTGCATACAGTGCCTCTGATAAGCTGTACAAAAAAAAGTGTGCTCAATGGTTATAACAAACCAACTATATAAATCAGAAATCAATATACATCATTTAATAAGGGATTTTTATTAATGTGTGAATTTACTTATAATTAGGAATCCCTCCAAAAATTCACAATTCATGCTATGTTTGAATCATATTTATTAAAAAGGATACATTGTATAAACCCAAGGTCAGGTAGAAATTTGGGACAAGTGAGCTGAGCACTCAACAGGCTAAGGAAATTAGAGAAAGGTAGTGTCGAACTCAAAGGTGAGACTTGATCTTGCTTGGGCAGGAACCAATTTAAGGGACAGGAAAGGATTTGAATAAGATACTAGTGGAAGGTAAATTCAGAAAAGAACAAGGGGGTGGTAGACTAGGGGGCAAAAAGGGATATTTATTTGGCTGCAATGTTTTAAAGCAAATCCAGAGCATCCTGTTATTTCACCCATAAATAATTCAGTGCACTGATTTATTTTGTATCTAAGCACCTGCACACACTGGGTATTTTCTGCTTCTATAGCTATTCATGTAGTTTCTTCAGTTATGATGTTTGAGTACCAGGCAGTCTTCAAAATGAGCAGTAGCCAGTGGTGGTTTAGTTGCCAAATCATGTCCAACTCTTTGCAGTCCCGTGGTCTGTAGCCTGCCAGGCTCCTTTGTCCATTGAATTTTCTAGGCAAGAGTACTGGAGTGGGTTGCCATGTCCTCCTCCAGGGGATCTTCATTACCCAGGATCGAACCCATGTTTCCTACATTGCAGGCAGATTCTTTACTGCTGAGCCATGAGGGAAGCCCAAAAGCCCAGTGGGTTCTGCAAATGGTTGTAATAAGGACTCTGGAATTAGTATCTTCTGTCTCCTTTAAATTTTGTGGTTATGAGGCCCCACTAAAAACCAGAGCTTACTCCTTAAATTAAAGCAAGTTCTTTCTTTCTTAAGGAGTCAACTTGGTCTTGAAACATGTATTTTGTATAAAAGATATCTAAATATTTTGCTATTTAAATGTCTCTGAGATAGTCTTACAGGCAACCTCAGAATCATTTATAATCAACCTAAGTTATAGAGCAACTGGGAGATTAGTAAGTATTGGAAATAAATGAACCAAACTAGCAGGAGAGATATGAAGGAATACAAAATGTAACTAACAATATAGTACTGCATACAGTGCCTCTGATAAGCTGTACAAAAAAAAGTGTGCTCAATGGTTATAACAAACCAACTATATAAATCAGAAATCAATATACATCATTTAATAAGGGATTTTTATTAATGTGTGAATTTACTTATAATTAGGAATCCCTCCAAAAATTCACAATTCATGCTATGTTTGAATCATATTTATTAAAAAGGATACATTGTATAAACCCAAGGTCAGGTAGAAATTTGGGACAAGTGAGCTGAGCACTCAACAGGCTAAGGAAATTAGAGAAAGGTAGTGTCGAACTCAAAGGTGAGACTTGATCTTGCTTGGGCAGGAACCAATTTAAGGGACAGGAAAGGATTTGAATAAGATACTAGTGGAAGGTAAATTCAGAAAAGAACATGGAGGTGAGGTGGTAGATGCATTAACTGTGTTTTGTGGAACATTAATGCCAAGTAGATGGTCCTAAGTTTCCACTGAAAAAATGGTTATTTTCAAAGGAATATTTTAAAATGCTGATTAAAAAACTGTTTCCAGTCTTGATCACATATTCGGGCTTTTAGGTAATATGTATGCAAATGGGGAAGAGATGGTAGTATAGGTAGATTTCTTTCTCTCCTTTAAAAAAATAAAACATATATTAATATCTAAAGAGCATGTGTTTCTCAACACATGGTTTAGGAAGCACCAAGTTATGGAACTGGTCCTGTCTTAAAGGATTTGGAGAGTTACAAAAAGGTTTTCTGCGGGAGACAAAGTGACATGTCACCAGGATTACTCTGGTGTACCTTTACGAAGGAGCAAAAGTGAAAAAAGGGAAACCAAGAGAAGACTATAGTCACAGTTGAAAGGTAAAGTCATGAGGGCTTGGATTTCAGCAGTGGTGTGCAAACAGGAAAGAAAGTTCACATATAAGAGACAACACAAAGAATGAACCTTCCGTTTCAAAAGATAACCAAACGAGACTAGTGAGGGTGAGGGATAAGTCAAGAGCTATTCTGAGTTTTCCAGAGCAGACAAAATGTGCACTCACTGACAGAAATGGAGGTGTACACAGAGACAGAGAGCTGCTGGGCTGGAAAGGATGCTGAGTTCAGAAGTGGGCTCACTGAGCTACATGTGGCCTTTCTGGGGATGAGGTACAACAGCTGATGATGTGGGTGTAGAGTTCGGGAGAGGAAGGGCAGGGCATGACTGGAGGCTTGGGAATTCGTGTGACTGGGTTTTGAGAGGTGGAAGGCTGGTATTAAGAGTCTAGGCAGACTTTATAGGCAGTGTGGTATGCTGGAGAGAATACAATGTCTGGAGTCAGGAAGTCTGACTGCTAGTTCTGTCTCTGTCACTAATTTGCAACTTCGGACAAATTATTTTTCCTGTCTGAACCTCCCTAGATAGGTAGGTAGATAGGTAAATAGACAATAAAAATGCCTATCTCAAAGGATTGTTGCAAAGGTTGAATTAGATCATATTTGTGCAGTATAAACCATAAAGGGCTGTGCCAGTATTAGTTACTACTATGAGTAATAGGTCCAGAAAGGAAGTTAGATTCCCAGATCAGTTCCAGAGTAAGTGGGCAGTGACCATTATAGTTCATGTCTGTACAAGTGCCAGTATCTGAGAAACTAAACTGGCATGGGGGAGGTAGCGTGGGGTGAAAGTGAGCAAATAGTAACAAGCATCTCTGATAGCAATTATTAGAGATCTATTCATCAGGAATCTGGGCCATGAAGGGGCCAGCATCTGGGTGCCCTGCGTGAGAGAAGAAATCTGAACCGTCAGCCTGGGATGGGAGATAAGGCCACCCACTCCCTTGGAATGCCAGGAGAGCAACCGCAAGAGTAAGGCTGGAAACATCCAGAATTCATCTCAGAGTCAGGGCCGAGCGTACTTAAGGGGGTCCTTCAGTAGTAAAACTACAAGAATAACTACCACTCTAGCACTTACTGTGCACCAAGCAATATTATAAGCTCTCCCCTCATACAGACTGAATCACTTGGTCCTCCGACAACCCTACTTGCCATTCAGGCTCTAAGTCACATCCTTGGGACCCCATGGACTGCAGCACGCCACGTCTCCCTGTCCTCCGCCGTCTGGATTCCAGAGCTTGCTCAGATTCATGGTCACTGAGTCTGGGATGCCATCCAACCGTTCATCCTCTGTCACCCGCTTCAGTCTTTCCAGCATCAAGGTCTTTTCCAGTGAGTCAGCTCTCCACATCAGGTGGCCAAGGTACTGAAGCTTCAGCATCAGGCCTTCCAATGAATATTTAGGGTTGATTTCCTTTAGGATTGGCTGGTTTGATCTCCTTGTAGTCCAAGGGACTCTCAAGAGTCTTCTCCAGTACTCAGCCTTCTTTTCATTTTTATTTTATTTTTTACAGAGTTTTGTTGTTTACTTCAGCCTTCTTTATGGTCCAACTTTCACATCTGTGTATGGCTACTAGAAAAACCTTTGACTATATGACACCTTTGTTGACAAAGTGATGTCTCTGCTTTTTAATATTCTGTCTAGGTTTGACATGGCTTTCCTTTCAAGGAGCAAGTATCTTTTTATTTCATGGATGCAGTCACATAGTCTTTTGCAGAGGAAACTGAAGCCCAGAGGAATGATGTGACTTGCTCAGGTTGCTAATCCCTCTTATTTGTACCTGTGTATCTCATACCTGTGTACAAGCTTGTTATCACCAATTATTACATTTCTTTTCTTGTAAAACGTTCCTTTCGCTTAGAGTTAATAATTACCTCATTTTTTGTTTGTTTGCTTAGCTTTCTATGTAGCTATTACTGCTTCACCCTGGAGCACTGAGCCAGTAGTGTAAATCTCTGAGTACATTTCAACATTCCAGCGATGTGTCAGTTTCATCATTGTCATGGAGGCGTGCCCTTTTTGGAACCCCAGACTCTTGCTCCAGCGTGGCTAGCTGGTCTTTGCTCGCTGTACATCTGTCTACCTGGCACTGACGATCCTTCCCCCCATGTCCTAGAGATTACCTTCACTTCCTCTTGGGTCCCTGTTTCCTGGATGCCTGATTTTTCTTACTCGCCTTTATTCTCTTGCTCGTTGGAGAATGTTCCCCTAGAAATTCTCTTGCTCGTCTGGAGAATTTTGGTCCTCCGACAACCCTACTTGCCATTCAGGCTCTAAGTCACATCCTTGGGACCCCATGGACTGCAGCACGCCACGTCTCCCTGTCCTCCGCCGTCTGGATTCCAGAGCTTGCTCAGATTCATGGTCACTGAGTCTGGGATGCCATCCAACCGTTCATCCTCTGTCACCCGCTTCAGTCTTTCCAGCATCAAGGTCTTTTCCAGTGAGTCAGCTCTCCACATCAGGTGGCCAAGGTACTGAAGCTTCAGCATCAGGCCTTCCAATGAATATTTAGGGTTGATTTCCTTTAGGATTGGCTGGTTTGATCTCCTTGTAGTCCAAGGGACTCTCAAGAGTCTTCTCCAGTACTCAGCCTTCTTTTCATTTTTATTTTATTTTTTACAGAGTTTTGTTGTTTACTTCAGCCTTCTTTATGGTCCAACTTTCACATCTGTGTATGGCTACTAGAAAAACCTTTGACTATATGACACCTTTGTTGACAAAGTGATGTCTCTGCTTTTTAATATTCTGTCTAGGTTTGACATGGCTTTCCTTTCAAGGAGCAAGTATCTTTTTATTTCATGGATGCAGTCACATAGTCTTTTGCAGAGGAAACTGAAGCCCAGAGGAATGATGTGACTTGCTCAGGTTGCTAATCCCTCTTATTTGTACCTGTGTATCTCATACCTGTGTACAAGCTTGTTATCACCAATTATTACATTTCTTTTCTTGTAAAACGTTCCTTTCGCTTAGAGTTAATAATTACCTCATTTTTTGTTTGTTTGCTTAGCTTTCTATGTAGCTATTACTGCTTCACCCTGGAGCACTGAGCCAGTAGTGTAAATCTCTGAGTACATTTCAACATTCCAGCGATGTGTCAGTTTCATCATTGTCATGGAGGCGTGCCCTTTTTGGAACCCCAGACTCTTGCTCCAGCGTGGCTAGCTGGTCTTTGCTCGCTGTACATCTGTCTACCTGGCACTGACGATCCTTCCCCCCATGTCCTAGAGATTACCTTCACTTCCTCTTGGGTCCCTGTTTCCTGGATGCCTGATTTTTCTTACTCGCCTTTATTCTCTTGCTCGTTGGAGAATGTTCCCCTAGAAACTTCCTCAATAAAGGAGAATGAGAAAAGAAAGCTGTTGATGTCTTTAATGTCTGATAATGTCTGTTCCTCCACGCAATGGACCCGTATTTTTTGTGGGTATAACATTTTGTGCTGAAAATCATTATCCTTAGCATTAGTGAAGGATCATTCTATTGTTGCTGGCTCCCAGTGTTACTTTTGAGAAGCCCAATCCCATTCTGATTCTCAACTTTTTTTCATATAACCAATTAGCCTTTTTCTCTCTAAAAGCATCTGGTATCATCTCTTTGTTCAGGATAACCTGACATATCAAGGCACTGTGCCTTTGTGTGGGTCATTTAAAAAATGAATCATGACCACTTTAGTGGGTTCTTTCAATCTTGAAACAAGGCTTTCGTTTCCAGGAACACTGGGTTATTATGTTGTAGATAATATTCTTCTTTCCACTTTCTTTGCTCTTTCTTTTTGAAACTTCTACTCAGGCATTGAACCTTCTGGAACACTCTTTTTTCATTTTTTTTTAAAGTGTAATTTTTCTGTAGTTTTTCCTTTATGTCTTTTTTTTACTTACATGAGATTTTCTTAACTATCTTTCTGCACTTTCATTGAATTTTTCATTTCTACTGTCAAAGTACTGATTTTAAAGAACAATTTTTTTCTTGGATGTTTCTTTTCCTTTTGTGATGTTCTATTTGGTTTCATTTGATAAATGCCATATCATTTGTAATTTCTTTGGGGAGATGCATAATAATTACCTCATTTTTTGTTTGTTTGCTTAGCTTTCTATGTAGCTATTACTGCTTCACCCTGGAGCACTGAGCCAGTAGTGTAAATCTCTGAGTACATTTCAACATTCCAGCGATGTGTCAGTTTCATCATTGTCATGGAGGCGTGCCCTTTTTGGAACCCCAGACTCTTGCTCCAGCGTGGCTAGCTGGTCTTTGCTCGCTGTACATCTGTCTACCTGGCACTGACGATCCTTCCCCCCATGTCCTAGAGATTACCTTCACTTCCTCTTGGGTCCCTGTTTCCTGGATGCCTGATTTTTCTTACTCGCCTTTATTCTCTTGCTCGTTGGAGAATGTTCCCCTAGAAACTTCCTCAATAAAGGAGAATGAGAAAAGAAAGCTGTTGATGTCTTTAATGTCTGATAATGTCTGTTCCTCCACGCAATGGACCCGTATTTTTTGTGGGTATAACATTTTGTGCTGAAAATCATTATCCTTAGCATTAGTGAAGGATCATTCTATTGTTGCTGGCTCCCAGTGTTACTTTTGAGAAGCCCAATCCCATTCTGATTCTCAACTTTTTTTCATATAACCAATTAGCCTTTTTCTCTCTAAAAGCATCTGGTATCATCTCTTTGTTCAGGATAACCTGACATATCAAGGCACTGTGCCTTTGTGTGGGTCATTTAAAAAATGAATCATGACCACTTTAGTGGGTTCTTTCAATCTTGAAACAAGGCTTTCGTTTCCAGGAACACTGGGTTATTATGTTGTAGATAATATTCTTCTTTCCACTTTCTTTGCTCTTTCTTTTTGAAACTTCTACTCAGGCATTGAACCTTCTGGAACACTCTTTTTTCATTTTTTTTTAAAGTGTAATTTTTCTGTAGTTTTTCCTTTATGTCTTTTTCTTTACTTACATGAGATTTTCTTAACTATCTTTCTGCACTTTCATTGAATTTTTCATTTCTACTGTCAAAGTACTGATTTTAAAGAACAATTTTTTTCTTGGATGTTTCTTTTCCTTTTGTGATGTTCTATTTGGTTTCATTTGATAAATGCCATATCATTTGTAATTTCTTTGGGGAGATGCATAATATATATTTTGTAATATTTTCCCTTCTCCTGAGATGCTTTTGTGTGTATATTTTTCTCTAATGTTAGAGGTTTTCAAAATAACTAGTGCTTCCTAGCTTTTTGTCATATTTATGAGTCAATAAACCTGTTGAGAAGCACAATATGTACAAAGCTTGCTGATGGGTGGGTTTCAACAATCCAGTTGTGCCTCAGCTACTCCAGCAGGGGAACTGTAAATATCAGGATCTGTAAATTTCTTCTATTGACTTGTCAGTAGCTTTCAACTCCCACTCTTCCCCAGTTCCAGAGACTTTCTACTCAGAAAGAAATTCACTAATCCCTCGTCAGTGTCGTGTGAGTCTAGGTGCCAACATCTAGATGAAACGGATTTGAGGGTGGGATGGGGACAAGCTTCAGTGTCCCCGTGTCCAGCATACTGCCCTTTTTCTTGACTGTGTACGGTGTCCCTGAATGCAGAGCTCCTCTAGTTCACCCCTCCCATCCTCACCTGGTTAGAGTGGGGCAGCTCACTGGCTGTAGGGATCTGACTGCAGACTTTCTAACAGGCCTGACGTTCTTTAGCTTTCAAATCTCACCTCTACCCTGATTCCAGAGATTTTCTAGTAATCTGCAGTATAAGTCTAACCTTTAGAGCTACTGTATTTCTGGCTTCAGGTTCTATTCCCCTTGGTCTGCTAAGATGATTATCATCTGTTTTGCAAAGACTAATACTATGTTGCTCTCACCTTCACTTCCATTTTCCTCTTCCTTGAAGGCTGAGACCGTCTGTAATCCCTCGTCATCATGTTAGTGAGGTATGACAGGAAGAGGTAAATCTATTGCATAAATGGAAGTTTCTTGAGCAACATTTCACCAGCTTCTGCAGGGCATGTGTGGTTATGAAATATGGAAGACAGTTTTTTTTTCCCCTTTTCATTTATTTTCCTTCCTGACAGTAGCCAGATTTGGTTTTTGGATTTAACTCCTTCATGGTCACATGAAATAATGGCCAGTGGTCCTGTTCTCTCCTACTCAGGGGACTGGGCATGTGGCCCTGGTGGAGCCCCTGATTCTTCCTCTAAGATTTCAGTCTTCAGAAGATGTAAGACAAGTCAAAGGACATTAGCCATTCTCCCACCCCATCCATGGCATCCTAACTAAACTTCTTCTTCTATTAGACAATTCCTGGTTTTTTTGCCTTCTAGATTTCAGAAGTGACCTTTATTCCCATTGATTTCAAATCTGATTCTATGGGCTTCCAGTCAATTTCATTAGCTTCTGATAGTATTTTAATAATTGCACCCTTGATTTTGTCTCTGAGGCTGTGTAATAATCACCATACCTTTGATTTGATGAGAAACAGCTTCATTACCCAACCCTACATATTCTCAACTTAACTAAATTTTCTCTGAATTCTTACAAACTGAGCAGTTTTTCCTTGGTTCAGCTCTTTCAGGTAACTCTTTAAATGTAGCTAGTAAGCGTCAGATCATCTTTCAACAGTCTTCTACAAAACATTGTTGCCTAATGCTACAGTTTTGTTAGTGACAATTTCTGTCTCACAAGTTGTCACAGTCATGATTTACGCCAAATGTATTACCTTTATATAAACCACACCAGCGGCTTTAATTTTTTATCACACGTACTGACTTACGTCTGATCCTTTCACCAACACTGCACTGTCTTGATTAATGCGGTTTTATAGTGTACCTTGATATGAGATATCCTCTAAGTTTGTCTTCTTCAGGGTTGTTTCTGCTCTTGCAGTTCTTTCAGTTTTTTTCATATGAATTTTAGAGCCAGCTTCTCTATTTCTCCAAAAATAATCCCACCATAACATTAGGATTACATTGAATCTATAAAACAGCTGAAGGAGAACTGACATCATAACAACATTGAGAATTTCAACTCATGAACAAGATAAATTTTCTAGTTGTTTAGGTCTTTGATTATTTTCACTAGTTCCCCCCCCCCCCACCTTTTTTGAGTTTTCAGTACAAACATTGTAGTTTGCTAAATTTTTTTAAAACACACCAAATTATTTTGTATTTTGGGGTGTTTTTTGCTTCTGTGTGCATTCTCACTCAGTTGTGTCTAACTTTTTGTAACCCTTTTGGATACGATTTTCCAGGCAAGAATCCTTCATGGTCACATGAAATAATGGCCAGTGGTCCTGTTCTCTCCTACTCAGGGGACTGGGCATGTGGCCCTGGTGGAGCCCCTGATTCTTCCTCTAAGATTTCAGTCTTCAGAAGATGTAAGACAAGTCAAAGGACATTAGCCATTCTCCCACCCCATCCATGGCATCCTAACTAAACTTCTTCTTCTATTAGACAATTCCTGGTTTTTTTGCCTTCTAGATTTCAGAAGTGACCTTTATTCCCATTGATTTCAAATCTGATTCTATGGGCTTCCAGTCAATTTCATTAGCTTCTGATAGTATTTTAATAATTGCACCCTTGATTTTGTCTCTGAGGCTGTGTAATAATCACCATACCTTTGATTTGATGAGAAACAGCTTCATTACCCAACCCTACATATTCTCAACTTAACTAAATTTTCTCTGAATTCTTACAAACTGAGCAGTTTTTCCTTGGTTCAGCTCTTTCAGGTAACTCTTTAAATGTAGCTAGTAAGCGTCAGATCATCTTTCAACAGTCTTCTACAAAACATTGTTGCCTAATGCTACAGTTTTGTTAGTGACAATTTCTGTCTCACAAGTTGTCACAGTCATGATTTACGCCAAATGTATTACCTTTATATAAACCACACCAGCGGCTTTAATTTTTTATCACACGTACTGACTTACGTCTGATCCTTTCACCAACACTGCACTGTCTTGATTAATGCGGTTTTATAGTGTACCTTGATATGAGATATCCTCTAAGTTTGTCTTCTTCAGGGTTGTTTCTGCTCTTGCAGTTCTTTCAGTTTTTTTCATATGAATTTTAGAGCCAGCTTCTCTATTTCTCCAAAAATAATCCCACCATAACATTAGGATTACATTGAATCTATAAAACAGCTGAAGGAGAACTGACATCATAACAACATTGAGAATTTCAACTCATGAACAAGATAAATTTTCTAGTTGTTTAGGTCTTTGATTATTTTCACTAGTTCCCCCCCCCCCCACCTTTTTTGAGTTTTCAGTACAAACATTGTAGTTTGCTAAATTTTTTTTTTAAAACACACCAAATTATTTTGTATTTTGGGGTGTTTTTTGCTTCTGTGTGCATTCTCACTCAGTTGTGTCTAACTTTTTGTAACCCTTTTGGATACGATTTTCCAGGCAAGAATACTGTATGTAATGGTTTGCAATTTCCTCCTCCAGGGGATCTTCTTGACCCCCAGGGATTGAAACCACATCTCCTACATCTCCTGCATTGGCAGGCAGATTCTTTACCACTGAGCCACCTGGGAAGCCCTATTATACTGCTACTGTTGGCAATTTTTCAGTTTCCACCGGTTATATTTAGAATATGTACAGAAACACGATTGATTTTACAAGTAAACTGAACTTGTACTGGCCTTATATCATTGACCTGGTTAAACTTATCTTCTGGTTCTGTTAGCTTCCTCATAAGTTCTTTGGGGTTTTCTCAATATACAACCATGTCAACTGCGAAGAAGAACATTTTTATGTCTTCCATTCCAATCTTTCTCTTCATGTCTTTTATTTCTATTTTGTCTCTTACTGCAGTGAGTAGAAATTCCAATACAGTGTTAAATAAGAGTGGTGAGAATGGACCTCCTAGCCTTGTTCCTGATCTTAGGAGAAAAACATGTGATGTTTCACCATTAACTACCATGTTAGCAGAATTTT
The DNA here is from genome assembly GCA_022376925.1 of Tragulus kanchil. Classification (NCBI taxonomy): domain Eukaryota; kingdom Metazoa; phylum Chordata; class Mammalia; order Artiodactyla; family Tragulidae; genus Tragulus; species Tragulus kanchil. The sequence continues at coordinate 14,776,972 of JAIOJX010000030.1, read as the reverse complement.
TAGATGGTCTTACCCTGGTGGCCTAGTGGCAAATAATCTGCTGACAAATGCAGAAGATTTAAGAGACATGGGTTCGATCCCCAGGTTGGGAAGATCCCCTGGAGGAGTAAAAGGTAACCCACTCCAGTAACCTTACCTGAAAAATTTCATGGACAGAGGAGCCTGGTAGGCTACAGCCCATGGTGTAGAAGAGAGTTGAACACAACTGAGCGACTGAGCACCCCACCTACTAAGTTTTAAGAATTTCCCTTCTATTATTAACTCCCTAAGAGTGTTTTTTTTAATGAATAGATACTGAATTCTGTCAAATGATTTTCTGCATCTCTTGGATGAGCATATGATTTTTCCCTTCTGTATACTGATGTGGTGAATTCATTCAATTAATTTTGGAATGTTCAACTGTCCTGGTACTTTGAGACAAACCTCACTTCATCATGATGTCTTGTGAAACATATTGTTCATTTGCAATCACTAGTAATAGTATTAAGAGATGCCAGCCTCATAGGTTGGATAGCATTTCTTCCTTTTTTTTTTTTTTAATATTTACTTATTTGGGTGCATTGGATCTTAGCTGCAACATGCAGGATCCTTCACTGCAACATATTTACTCTTCAGTTGTGATGCATGGGCTGAGTAGTTGTGGCTCACAGGCTCTGAAGAGGCCTGATTTGGCTGTTGCAGCTTGGGGCTCTCTAGTTGTGGTGCATGGGCTTAGCTGTCTTGTAGCACGTAGGATTTTAGTACTCTGGTCAGGAATTGAGCCCATGATCCCCACATTGCAAGGTGGATTCCTAACCACTTGGCCACCAGGGAAGTCTCCTTTTTTTTTTTTAAAGATTTATTTATTTATTTATTTTGGGCGGGGGTTGGGTTGGGGAGGGAGGGGGGCGGGCAGGCCACTTCTATTGGTCTTTCATTTCTCTATTTTCATCCGTCTTTGTTCTTTGGCCCGTGTGGGCCTCCCATCGCGCTGGCGTCTGTTGTTGCAGAGCGCCGGCTCTGGGCGCATGAGCTCCAGAGCTCCGGCTTGGTAACTGGACACATCAGTCCAGCCACTCCACAGCACGTGGGATCTTCCCAGGCCAGGGATCAAACCGGCGCCCCTTGCACTGCAAGGCGGTGTCCCTACCTACTGGACCACCAGGGGAAGCCCTCCTTTTTTTTTTTTTTTTATTTTCTGAGAAGAATTTGTGTAGAATTGGTGTTATTTTTTGAAACGTTAAAGAAAACTTGATGGCATAGCCATCTGACCTGAACAGCTCTTCTTGGAAGGGTTTTAGCCACATATTTGATTTTTAAAATGTATGTTTCAATACAGAATCTATGTATTTCTCCTTTTTACTTGTTTAACTTATATGGTTGTAAATGTCCATAGGATCTGCAATAATGTCCCCTCCATTGTTCTTCTAACTGGAAATTTGTATCTTTTCTCTCTTTTTAAATCTTGGTCAATATAGCTAGCCAGTTAATAAGTTTAAATTTTTTTCCCAAAGGACAAACTCTTTGGTTCATTGATTCTTTCTGTGTCCCTTTTAATGTTCTTCCATTTTTTTTCTGCTGCTATATCATTTCCTGGGAATTTTGGATAAATTTCTAGGAATCAACACTCTAAGTCATTGTGTTTAAAATTTTAAAAATTGTGACAAAAGAAATACTCTTTACATCATATCTGATATGTGTATAAAAAGCCTATATATGTATAATTAAAACAGACTTTCTTGTTGTTACGTGATACACTTCATTTTCCCCTAATTTAATTCCATTCTTTTCTAGCCTGGCTATATTCTTTTAAGAAAAGTTTGTTCACTACTTGCTAACTATGCTCACTGACCACTAATGGTTATAGTGATCTGCAATTTGAGAAACTCTGCTGAAAATGATTCTGATAACAGGCTATATATACAACACTTGGTGAAGCTTTGTATTTCTTGATCCATATCATCGATAAAAACAAAAAATACAATAGGCTACACTATCTCGTCCTGTAGCATATCCCTAGAAATCAATTGCGAGGTTGAAACAGAGCCATTAAGGAATATACTTTGTATGTGGTGGTTTATCCATTCATTTGATGAATGCTGAACTCAAGTATCAATTTAGGTAATGTGGATACTGCAGTGAATACCTTTACCTATGATATTTCTATCTAAGTGGGTAACGTAGTTAATAAACAGAATGTATAAATAACTATGTCAAGTGATAATAAATGCAATGATGAAAAGTAAAGCAGGAGAAAGGACCATGACTATATGGCATGGTCAGTGACTATTCCTCTTACAAGAGAAATGAAGAAATGAGAAACCTCTTGGGAATGAGCCTTCCGATCACAGAAAAGACCATGTGCAAAAGACCCGAAGCTGGATCATGTTTAGAGCTGGAGAGGAGAACATTAGAGAAGAGAGTGGTAGAGATGGGAGCAGAGAGGCTGTAGCGTCCAGGCCATGGATTGCTTTACAGGTCTTGGCACTTAGACAAAGGAAGTGGACACTATAGAAGTACTTTTGCAGATGAATTATATGATCTCATGGATTTACGCACTGAAAGACTCAGGCATCTATGGGGAGAGTAGAACACAGGGAGGTGAAATGGGGCCAAGGAAGGGACTTCAACGGTCCAGGCAAAAGGTGGTGGTGACTTGGTTAGGAAGACATCAACAAAGGTGGTAAAAAGTGATGAATTCTGATTCTGTCCTGCAGGTAAGGCTCACCGTATCTGCTGACAAATTGTATGGGGGTTCAAAAAAAGGGAAGAAGCCAACATCTACTTCCTATATTCCATTTTATTTTTATAACATTAGTTACCATTTATAATTATAATTTTTAATTAAAAAATAGTTTAATATATTTATTTTATTTTTGTTGCTTTGCATGGGCTATCTCTAGCTGCACTGAACAGGAGATAACGCTTTGTTGTGGTGTGTGGGCTTCTCATTGTGTGGGCTTCTCTTGTTGCAGAGCATGGGCTCTAGGTGTACAGGCTTCAGTAGCTGCAGCACTTGGGCTCAGTAACTGTGGCCCACGGGCTTAGCTGCTCCTCCACATGTAGAATCCTTCTGGAATGCGGATCAAATCTAAGTCCCCTGCATAGGTAGGTGGATTCTTAAAGCCACCAAGGATGTGCACTATGTACTTTTTATTTCTTGTTTACTGTCTTCTTTAACCATTAGATTTAGCGTTCCACAAGATCAGAAGCTTTGTCTATCTGTTCACAGCCATACTCTGGCACCTAGAGGAGGGTATGTCTGCTCAGTCACTAAGTCGTGTCCCACACTTTGTGACCCCATGGACTATAGCCTGCCCGGCTCCTCTGTCCATGGGATTTCCCAGGCAAAAATATTGGCGTGGGCTGCCAACTTCTCCTCCAGGGGATCTTCTTGGCCCAGGGATCAAACCTGCCTCTCCTGTGTCTCCTGCGTTGGCAGGCAGATTGTTTACCACTTGAGCCACCTGAGCGCCTATTGCTAAAGATGCTCATTGAGTATTTGCTTATACGAATGAGTGAAAGAAGGAAATTTGACATCTATACTGAGTCTTTAATGTATTTTTTTGCCTTTTCATTCTTCAGTTTCACTGCTAGGAATCTGTTTTGAGACAAATTCAAAGACTTAATCCCAGAGCAACAGACTCTAATAGTGGAAAATCAAACACATCCCAATTGCTCAACAAGAGGAAAATTTAGCGCACTTCCCAAAGGTTCAAGAAAGACTTCCCCACTTTCAGGACAAGACAGTAGATGACAGGAAATAGCTCTTTCTGCCTGGGTTTTAGCACTCAGAATCCCACAGACCCATGGGCAGAGGACCATGGTGGCTGGATGGCAGGGTGATGTTAGTTAACCTCAAATCATGCATTCTAATTACAGCTCTTAAAATCTCGAGGGCTTAATTTTAAAAGTTTTGCAGCAGGCTTTGAACCAGTTCCTGGAGCCTCATTATTGTCAGCTCTCTTCACCATGGGTCCATGCGGAGGGACTTAGGGGAAGGAGAGAACTAACTAAGGGAGAAAGAAAGAAAAGTGTACACGACAGAAAAACCCGAGGGAACATGGTGGGAGAGCGTTAATGAAAACCCAGCCGGGCAATTTGCATCAGTGATTTTTAACTCTGAGAAGGAGAAGGCAGTCTTAAGGAACTCTGTGGGAATAAGGGTTTGCTTGGCCCCTCCAAGGTAACACTTCCTGTAGACCTTGCAGTAACAGCTCATGGCAGGAACTTCACCCTTGTGTGCTCAGTTGTGACACACTGGTGTGTACAATTTTACTAATTAATGAAGTCTACTTTTATTCTGAGTGCTGAGGACAAGAAATGAGATGTATTTATTTTCTCATTTCTGTTGTTTTCCTCACCAAAAGAATCCTATTAAAAACAAACAAACAAACAAAAAAAACTCTGCACAACAGAGTTCTGCATCTTAGTATTCAACCTTCAATATATTTAGTCCCAAATAAAAGAACTTATGAGATGAAAGGTAATCTGAGCCATTTTGTCTCTTCATTTTTAAGAACTTCACTGAGCAACCTATTCACTGCTGTTCTGCTACCTTCTGCCATTTTTTTTCAGAGTTTCCTTGTTTACTGCCAAACATCAACATGAATTGATCTTCTGCCATTTTTCAGTCAACCGCATAATTCCATCTTCCCAAAACTATCTCTTTTGAGCAAATAACTGTTCTAGGTGCCTTTTACAGTCTTCCAGGAAATGGTGACATTTGTCAGTAACCTAGTAATGAGTACGATAGCTCTTTCACTCGACAGTGGTTGCATAGTCCCTTTTTAGACATTGATGAAGCTCTCATTTCCTCCTTGAGTCCTCAGATTCAGAGAGTGAAAGTAACAAAGAAATTTAATATCCAAATCCACTGCCACACCCTTAAGGTGTCCAACGTCCGTCCTTCTCTTAAATTATGAAAACAGAAGGCCCTGTTGCCATCCAGTCCTACCAAACCGGCTGGATCAGCTCCTTTGTTCCAGCCTTATCGGAACTTCCCGTCCCTCCCTCGTTCTCCAGCCTCCCCTCTTCCTGGTTTCCCTGTCTATCCTCCCTCTCCTTTCAACCGCTCTCACTCGACATTCACAGGACGCCTCCTGTGTTTAGAAGTCCCCGTACGGAAGCTGGAGATGTAAAGATGCGGACAACACGCGTTCCCCTCCACTACGGCCTTAGTTTAGAGAGCGGCTGACCAGGAACCCGAGCAAGACGTACAAGGCCCAGCCTGGTTCCCACCGACCTTCCTCCCCCTGCAGACCCGCCCAGGTCCTTCTCAGCCATGTCCGCCTGCTTCCTCTCTCCCTCCTTGAGACCACCAAGCACCCCCGTTCCCTCCAAAACTCTCGCGAGAGGAGTCTTGGTGTTTGGTCCCAAATCTCTGCCTTTTCATTTTAGAAATAAGGAAACTGATGTCAGAGATTAGCTCACAGTAGTAGGGAAAAGAAGAGAATGCTTTGTTTTCTGACCCTTATTTCAGTTGTCTCTCCATGCTCCTGAATTTTCTTATGTTTTAAGTGGATTGACTTATTCATCAAATATTTACTGAAAATTTGTGTGCAATGAACTGGTCAGCATTAGGGGAAGATAAAGTGGGAATGAATTCTATATTTTATAGATGTGTCCTCTGGATGGACATACTCATATTCTCTCTTCCCTCTTCACGACTAATACCCAATTTAGGTGCCCAAGATTTAGATCATCAGGAGTCAAATAGGACCTAATGCAAAAGAGAAAGTGTAACTGCTATCTGGTCTTCCAAAGATACAAAGGTTTAGGTGAAATTCTTCAAAGAAGAGGCTGTCAGGTTGACCTGGCAATCTTATAGTTGTGGGTATATTCTCAGGGATCTTGGCTGGAAAGCAACAGGAAAAAAAAAAAGACTCTTTAACTTCTGCAAGAAAGGAATCTATTAGAAATAATTTGGGTAATTCTTTTAACTGATGGCATGTATGGAGAACTGGGCCTGAATACCTTAGAGCTGGCTAGATGTTCAACAGTGTGGCAAAAATTTTGCTATAGGAATTTGACTGAGATGTGGCTGCTGCAGTCACTGGCCACTAGAGGCTCTCAACAGAATTAATTCCGTCCTTCATCCTCCCTTGTGTCATCTGCTTGGTATTCAGTGTCCCAGTGGGCACAACTGACTAGCTACAAGGTTGAGGGGCAAATATACGTATTTGGCCTTTTAGCTCATGTGCTGTGAGAAAGGACCTTGTCTCCCACGGAGATGTACTACTTGAAAAAGATCCCAAACAGAATGAGGATCCAAATGCTGAGCAGCCAAAAAAGGGAGAAGAAAAACAACTCCCCCACCCTCATATTTGTTTAAAATTAAATATAACTGACAGTAAATAGGCAGTCTGGATAAATTTAGTCAGATATCCACTTTCGCATCCATAGAAAGTTTTTAGGTATTTAGGTTTGCATCCATAGAAGGTTTTTAGGTCTTTTGTCAATATAGATTTATCCTACATACCCAAAGATGTGAAGTAAGGTTACGGTATTATTAGGAGAAGAACTCCCAGATATTTTACTATTATGAAAATAATCTCTGATTTATTTAGATTTGCTTAAAATAAAAATGCTTTTTGCACATTAATCTCTTAAACATCAGCATATAATAAATTTCAAATCCAGTTTCATGAATAAGAGTTTTGGATTGATATGTTCGTTTAGTGTTAGTTGCTCAGTTGTGTCTGACTCTTTGCAGCCGGGCTGACTGAATCCCACCAGGCTTTTCTGTCCATGGGATTCTCCAGGCAAGGGTGCTGGAGTGGGTTGCCATTCCCTTCTCCAGGGGATCTTCCCAACCCCAGGATCAAACTCAGGTCTCCTGCACTCCAGGCGGCTTCTTTACTGTTTGAACCACCAGGAAAGCCCTAACATGTATACACAGCTATATTTGAAATATATTGACTAATAAGGGCATGTAAAAAAATAAAAATACTTGTTTCACCTAAAAAAGAAAGCAATCTGGCAGTGCTTTTTAAACTAAATATGTAATTGCCATACCATCCAGCAGTTGCATTCTTGGGTATTTATCCCGGAGAAATGAAGACTCTGTTTACACGAATACCTGTACATGAAAGTTTATAGCAACTCCACTCATAATACCTCAAACACTCCAGATGTCCTTCAACAGGTAACTGGTTAAACAATTTGTGCTCCATTCACACCCTGGAGTACTACCCAGCAATGAATAGGAAGCAACCATTGGCACACACCAACTTGATAAATCTGCGGGGAATTAAGCTGAGTGAAAAAAGCCAGTCCTAACAGTTGCATTCTGTATAACTCCTTGTACATGACATTTTTGAAATGATAAAAAATTTCACATTTTTTTCATTGGAGGATAATTGCTTTACAACGTTGTGTTAGCTTCTGCTGTACAACAATGTGAATCAGCTGTGTGTGTGTGTGTGTGTGTGTTTGTGTATCCCCGCCCTCTTGAGTCTTCCTCCCATCACCCCCTGTCCCATCCATGTAGGTCATCACAGGCGCTGGTCTGAGCTCCTTGTGCTATGCAGCAGCTGCCCACTAGCAGCTGTCTGTCTGTTTTACACACAGTAGTGTATATATGAAATGACAAAATTTTTGAAACAGAGAAAAAAATGAGTGGTTGCCAGGGTTTTAGAAACGGGATTACAGGTGAAGGGGAGGTGAAAATGGTTAGAGATGAGATCCTTGCAGTGATAGAACTGTTCAGTATCTTAAGATAATCTATGATGTAGTTTTGCAAAATATTGGTCATTGGTGGGTACTGGAAATTCATAGTACTCTCTCTCTATAGGTTCTATTCAAACTGCAGGTGAACCTACAATTGTCTCAATAAAAACTTCAGTTAAAAAAAGAGCACATCACTTTGGCTGACCTATGGATCATGTTCTCCCTCATTTTTTTTCCTTTCAGTTGAAAACTACTTCATAATTTCCTAAAAAACGGATTTGCTTTCCCCTCCTTTCAAGCACATGTCAGAAGTTCTCGCTCCAAAGTGGATTACTCACATCTTGAGAATGAATGATTCACATCTTCATCATAGCAATAGTCTCTAGTATTTCATTATCTTAAAAAGCAAACTTGTCCTCTTAGTTATTTACTTATCCCTCCAGTTATCACCCCTTTTCTTCACTTCCTTACCAAGAAAAATGTGTGAAGAGTGTTTTGAATTTGGGTTGTCTTCATCATCTCCCCTCCCTTCTCCTCAACCTCCCCCAGCAGTTTTCTGGCTCAGCTGCCTTGCCGAGATCACCAGCAGCATCCACAAGGACTGACCCCAACGTCGTGTTTCCACCCTCCTTTTACATGACTTTTTCACAAGCATTCAACAATGTGACCATTGACATCTCCCCGTTTGTTTGCTATAAAAATATTTTCTTTTCCACAGCTCCATGATACTGTAATAAATTGGGGCTTTCTTGTTATCTCACCGAACTGGTCTTTCCCAATCTCGCAGTAATCTAGTGTTCTTCTTCCTAAGGAATTCAATGTGCCCTGAAGCGGTGAACACCATCTATTTTCTAATGAGTGCTAGATTTGTATCTTCAAACTTGACCTCTGCTCTGAAGTCTAGACTCATCTATCAAACTGCCTATCTTCTCTCTCTTCTTAATTCCATATGCCAAACCTCTGAAGTCTAGACTCGTATATCAAACAGTTTTATGTTTTTTCGTAATCCCATACTCTCATTTCCCACTGTCTGAGTTAAACGAATGAAAACACCGAGGGCTCGCTTGCAGTAACATGGATGAACCTGGACATGGAAAGGGATTTCCATAGAAGTGAAGTAAGTCAGAGACACATACATCATACCGCTTGTATGTGACATCTTAAAAAAAGATACAAATGAAAATTTTTCCAAATTAGAGTGAGATTCACAGACATAAAAAACAAATTTAGGGCTTCCCTGGTGGTCCAGTGGGTAAGGACACCGCCTTGCAGTGCAAGGGGAGCCAGTTTGATCCCTGGCCTGGGAAGATCCCACGTGCCGTGTAGCGGCTGGACCGATGTGTCCAATCACCGAGCCGGAGCTCTGGAGCGCATGCACCCAGAGCCGGTGCTCTGCGACAACAGACGCCACTGCGATGGGAGGCCCACAGGAGCCAAAGAACAAAGACGGATGAAAACAGACAAATGAAAGACCAATAGAAGTAGCCCGCCTGCTCCCCTCCCTCCCCACCCCACCCCCCAAAATAAATAAATAAATAAATAAATCTTTAAAACAAAACAAAACAAACAAAAAAACCCAAATTTATGGTTACAAAGTCAAAAAGGGAGGGAGAGGGATAAATTAGGAGGTTGGGATTAATATATACACACTGCTATATATATTAAAAAAGTAACCAACAAAGACCTACTGTATTACACCAGCAGCATCCACAAGGACTGACCCCACGTCGTGTTTCCACCCTCCTTTTACATGACTTTTTCACAAGCATTCAACAATGTGACCATTGACATCTCCCCGTTTGTTTGCTATAAAAATATTTTCTTTTCCACAGCTCCATGATACTGTAATAAATTGGGGCTTTCTTGTTATCTCACCGAACTGGTCTTTCCCAATCTCGCAGTAATCTAGTGTTCTTCTTCCTAAGGAATTCAATGTGCCCTGAAGCGGTGAACACCATCTATTTTCTAATGAGTGCTAGATTTGTATCTTCAAACTTGACCTCTGCTCTGAAGTCTAGACTCATCTATCAAACTGCCTATCTTCTCTCTCTTCTTAATTCCATATGCCAAACCTCTGAAGTCTAGACTCGTATATCAAACAGTTTTATGTTTTTTCGTAATCCCATACTCTCATTTCCCACTGTCTGAGTTAAACGAATGAAAACACCGAGGGCTCGCTTGCAGTAACATGGATGAACCTGGACATGGAAAGGGATTTCCATAGAAGTGAAGTAAGTCAGAGACACATACATCATACCGCTTGTATGTGACATCTTAAAAAAAGATACAAATGAAAATTTTTCCAAATTAGAGTGAGATTCACAGACATAAAAAACAAATTTAGGGCTTCCCTGGTGGTCCAGTGGGTAAGGACACCGCCTTGCAGTGCAAGGGGAGCCAGTTTGATCCCTGGCCTGGGAAGATCCCACGTGCCGTGTAGCGGCTGGACCGATGTGTCCAATCACCGAGCCGGAGCTCTGGAGCGCATGCACCCAGAGCCGGTGCTCTGCGACAACAGACGCCACTGCGATGGGAGGCCCACAGGAGCCAAAGAACAAAGACGGATGAAAACAGACAAATGAAAGACCAATAGAAGTAGCCCGCCTGCTCCCCTCCCTCCCCACCCCACCCCCCAAAATAAATAAATAAATAAATAAATCTTTAAAACAAAACAAAACAAACAAAAAAACCCAAATTTATGGTTACAAAGTCAAAAAGGGAGGGAGAGGGATAAATTAGGAGGTTGGGATTAATATATACACACTGCTATATATATTAAAAAAGTAACCAACAAAGACCTACTGTATTACAGAACGAACTATACTCAATATTTTGTAATGATTTATAAAGAAAAAGAACCTAAACTAGAATGTGTGTGTGTGTATGTATGTGTGTGTATATGTATATATATATATATATATATATATATATATATATATATATATAGCTGTACTATAAGCGTGAAACTAACATGGTATTGTAAATCACTATATTTTGATAAAAATGAAAACAAACAGAAAAAAATGTCATCCCTGCTCTCTCTTTACTGTCTCCACCATGTCCACTTCCTCAGCTGCCTGTTAGGTCCACCCCCGAAATACAGAGGGTCATAGTTTCTGAAAATAAGGGCTATTTCACCCTTTCTTTCCAATTGCCTATTTTGCTTGTCCAGATGCATTAGTGACGACCTCTAAGGATATGCCGAAGGTCTAACTAAGAGGGCACATTCTTCTCATGTTCTTGAGTTTAACGTGAGCACTTCTACTTTTGAGGGGGGTATAATTGCTTTACAGTGTTATCTGTTTTTTACTACTTTATTTACTTTTTAAATTGAGTATAATGCTTACAAAACATTTCTGGAACTACACAATTTGTTACAGGAAGTTTCTACTTCACTGTGATGCAAAATGTTTAATCATGACCACGTTTTGAATTTTTCAAGTTATTCTTTTTGCATGATTATAAAGTTCTTTTTACTATCTGTAAATTCAGTGAATGTGTTAGATATAGTATAATCACACTATCCTTGCAGTCTTGTGATTATCTGTTCCTCCAAGCTACTTTCTCTGGACTTGGAGAACTCCTGTGGTCACCTCTCCTCTGTAAAGCACTTTGCACTGGACAGATTCTTGGTTATCTCTTACCTTATGATACCACCAGCTACCCACTCCAGTATTCTTGCCTTGGAGAATTCCATGGACAGAGGAGCCTGGTGGGCTACAGCTCCCTCCCTCCCCACCCCACCCCCCAAAATAAATAAATAAATAAATAAATCTTTAAAACAAAACAAAACAAACAAAAAAACCCAAATTTATGGTTACAAAGTCAAAAAGGGAGGGAGAGGGATAAATTAGGAGGTTGGGATTAATATATACACACTGCTATATATATTAAAAAAGTAACCAACAAAGACCTACTGTATTACAGAACGAACTATACTCAATATTTTGTAATGATTTATAAAGAAAAAGAACCTAAACTAGAATGTGTGTGTGTGTATGTATGTGTGTGTATATGTATATATATATATATATATATATATATATATATATATATATATAGCTGTACTATAAGCGTGAAACTAACATGGTATTGTAAATCACTATATTTTGATAAAAATGAAAACAAACAGAAAAAAATGTCATCCCTGCTCTCTCTTTACTGTCTCCACCATGTCCACTTCCTCAGCTGCCTGTTAGGTCCACCCCCGAAATACAGAGGGTCATAGTTTCTGAAAATAAGGGCTATTTCACCCTTTCTTTCCAATTGCCTATTTTGCTTGTCCAGATGCATTAGTGACGACCTCTAAGGATATGCCGAAGGTCTAACTAAGAGGGCACATTCTTCTCATGTTCTTGAGTTTAACGTGAGCACTTCTACTTTTGAGGGGGGTATAATTGCTTTACAGTGTTATCTGTTTTTTACTACTTTATTTACTTTTTAAATTGAGTATAATGCTTACAAAACATTTCTGGAACTACACAATTTGTTACAGGAAGTTTCTACTTCACTGTGATGCAAAATGTTTAATCATGACCACGTTTTGAATTTTTCAAGTTATTCTTTTTGCATGATTATAAAGTTCTTTTTACTATCTGTAAATTCAGTGAATGTGTTAGATATAGTATAATCACACTATCCTTGCAGTCTTGTGATTATCTGTTCCTCCAAGCTACTTTCTCTGGACTTGGAGAACTCCTGTGGTCACCTCTCCTCTGTAAAGCACTTTGCACTGGACAGATTCTTGGTTATCTCTTACCTTATGATACCACCAGCTACCCACTCCAGTATTCTTGCCTTGGAGAATTCCATGGACAGAGGAGCCTGGTGGGCTACAGCTCACAGGGTCACAAAGAATGGGTAGGACTGAATGACTAACACACACACACAGACACACACAGACATAGACACACACAGACACACACACACACACACACACCATCCCGCCCACCTGGCTTTGCAATGCTGTGTTACAGTTTTAGAAAAGACCTGGTCTCTCTAGTACCGTGGGGCCAGGGGTTGAAGAGGCTGGAGCCTGAGCTTTGTGTGCCATCTTCAGGACAGACAGGAAACGACCAGATTATTTTGGTTGATCCTATAAAGGGATTCAGGGGATCCTCCTTAGAGGAATGCCCTTGAGCCAGCATTTAATGACATACAGCTGGACTAAGGGAAGTGTTAATTCAGAGAAAAGAACAGTCTCTCTGAAATTAATGTTGGCTGAAGTTCAAGTGAGGAGAGAAACGAAACGGGCGTGGGAAGAAATGAAGACAGAGATCATAAAATGCCAAGACCTAAGGAATTTATTTAAAAACTGCTTATATCCCTTGAAAGTTTCCATCGTAATTCCCCACAAACATTTTGCTGAAAGCATTCTCATAAGTACTGCGTCTTAAATATATAAGCGAGGTGGGGAGGAGACCAATAGAAGTTTCCACAATCCAGTCTGACCACAAATATGACCAAAATTGATGTAGGCAGCTGTGAGGTATAAAAATAGAGGAACAGTCATATTTCAGCTTCCTTCTACAACAATGGAAGAATTTATTTGAATTGCAGTAAATATCATTGGGCTCTATGAGACATTGCTTTTATTTTTACTTTATTTATTTTTTAAATTGAGTATAATGCTTACAAAACATTTCTGGAACTACACAATTTGTTACAGGAAGTTTCTACTTCACTGTGATGCAAAATGTTTAATCATGACCACGTTTTGAATTTTTCAAGTTATTCTTTTTGCATGATTATAAAGTTCTTTTTACTATCTGTAAATTCAGTGAATGTGTTAGATATAGTATAATCACACTATCCTTGCAGTCTTGTGATTATCTGTTCCTCCAAGCTACTTTCTCTGGACTTGGAGAACTCCTGTGGTCACCTCTCCTCTGTAAAGCACTTTGCACTGGACAGATTCTTGGTTATCTCTTACCTTATGATACCACCAGCTACCCACTCCAGTATTCTTGCCTTGGAGAATTCCATGGACAGAGGAGCCTGGTGGGCTACAGCTCACAGGGTCACAAAGAATGGGTAGGACTGAATGACTAACACACACACACAGACACACACAGACATAGACACACACAGACACACACACACACACACACACCATCCCGCCCACCTGGCTTTGCAATGCTGTGTTACAGTTTTAGAAAAGACCTGGTCTCTCTAGTACCGTGGGGCCAGGGGTTGAAGAGGCTGGAGCCTGAGCTTTGTGTGCCATCTTCAGGACAGACAGGAAACGACCAGATTATTTTGGTTGATCCTATAAAGGGATTCAGGGGATCCTCCTTAGAGGAATGCCCTTGAGCCAGCATTTAATGACATACAGCTGGACTAAGGGAAGTGTTAATTCAGAGAAAAGAACAGTCTCTCTGAAATTAATGTTGGCTGAAGTTCAAGTGAGGAGAGAAACGAAACGGGCGTGGGAAGAAATGAAGACAGAGATCATAAAATGCCAAGACCTAAGGAATTTATTTAAAAACTGCTTATATCCCTTGAAAGTTTCCATCGTAATTCCCCACAAACATTTTGCTGAAAGCATTCTCATAAGTACTGCGTCTTAAATATATAAGCGAGGTGGGGAGGAGACCAATAGAAGTTTCCCACGAATCCAGTCTGACCACAAATATGACCAAAATTGATGTAGGCAGCTGTGAGGTATAAAAAATAGAGGAACAGTCATATTTCAGCTTCCTTCTACAACAATGGAAGAATTTATTTGAATTGCAGTAAATATCATTGGGCTCTATGAGACCTTCAGTGGGTACAGGTGTTGGGAGTGCTTCATCCATCTTGTATACCTTCGTTCAGCCAACAAATCCTTATTCATCAAAAACCTTCAATGCATTAGGAACTGTGCTGTGCACTGGGGGTAGGGCTCCCTGCCTTCATGAAATGTACAGTCTGCTGAGGGAAGAGGACATTAAACGTATATTAAATGCGAATAGGATGAGAAGTACTGAGTAAAGCATGGTGGTGTGACTGCGGGTGAGCAGTGTGCATGGTCAGGACAGCTGGGCAGAGCGTTTCTTCTAAGAAATGAGCTTTACACTGAGACCTGTGGATCATGTTCATGATCATGTCTACACTGAGACCCCAAAGTGGAGACAAAGAACCATTGGTCAGTCTTTCCAAAGCTGGAAAAAAGCCAATCCTTTGTCTATCCTTTCTATTCAAAGGTACCTTTAAAAACAAGAGAGTATGGGAATTCTTTGGCAGTCCCGTGGGCAGGACTGCATTTTCACTGCCATGGGTGCTGGTTTGATCCTTGGTCAGGAAACTAAGAACTCACAGACCATGTGGTGTGGCAAAAGAAAAGAGTGTATGGTTTCAGAATCATGCAATTCTAGAGGCAAAGACCTTGGTGACCATTTGGTTATCTTTGGTAGAAAACTGGCTTGTGCTACCACTGTCTGGACACATGATATATTGCAGCTCACCCATTGTGAGTAGAGGAGGAAGATGTGAAACGAGGAGCATCTATTCCGTAAAAATGCCAAGACCTAAGGAATTTATTTAAAAACTGCTTATATCCCTCGAAAGTTTCCATCGTAATTCCCCACAAACATTTTGCTGAAAGCATTCTCATAAGTACTGCGTCTTAAATATATAAGCGAGGTGGGGAGGAGACCAATAGAAGTTTCCCAGAATCCAGTCTGACCACAAATATGACCAAAATTGATGTAGGCAGCTGTGAGGTATAAAAAATAGAGGAACAGTCATATTTCAGCTTCCTTCTACAACAATGGAAGAATTTATTTGAATTGCAGTAAATATCATTGGGCTCTATGAGACCTTCAGTGGGTACAGGTGTTGGGAGTGCTTCATCCATCTTGTATACCTTCGTTCAGCCAACAAATCCTTATTCATCAAAAACCTTCAATGCATTAGGAACTGTGCTGTGCACTGGGGGTAGGGCTCCCTGCCTTCATGAAATGTACAGTCTGCTGAGGGAAGAGGACATTAAACGTATATTAAATGCGAATAGGATGAGAAGTACTGAGTAAAGCATGGTGGTGTGACTGCGGGTGAGCAGTGTGCATGGTCAGGACAGCTGGGCAGAGCGTTTCTTCTAAGAAATGAGCTTTACACTGAGACCTGTGGATCATGTTCATGATCATGTCTACACTGAGACCCCAAAGTGGAGACAAAGAACCATTGGTCAGTCTTTCCAAAGCTGGAAAAAAGCCAATCCTTTGTCTATCCTTTCTATTCAAAGGTACCTTTAAAAACAAGAGAGTATGGGAATTCTTTGGCAGTCCCGTGGGCAGGACTGCATTTTCACTGCCATGGGTGCTGGTTTGATCCTTGGTCAGGAAACTAAGAACTCACAGACCATGTGGTGTGGCAAAAGAAAAGAGTGTATGGTTTCAGAATCATGCAATTCTAGAGGCAAAGACCTTGGTGACCATTTGGTTATCTTTGGTAGAAAACTGGCTTGTGCTACCACTGTCTGGACACATGATATATTGCAGCTCACCCATTGTGAGTAGAGGAGGAAGATGTGAAACGAGGAGCATCTATTCCAGGCAAGTCCTGTGAGAAAAGATAGGAATCACACTGCTCTAACAACAAACTGAAAGGAACTGTGAATGGTGACTCCAGCCATGGAATTAAAAGATGCTTGCTCCTTGGAGGAAAAGCTATGACAAACTTAGCATATTAAAAAGCATCACTTTGGGGCTTCCTTGGTGGTGCAGTGGGTAAGGACACCGCCTTGCAGTGCAAGGGGCGCCTGTTCGATCCCTGGCCTGAGAAGATCCCACCTGCCGTGGAGCGGTTGGACCAATGTGTCCAGCCACCGAGCCGGAGCTCTGGAGCGCATGCGCCCAGAGCCGGTGCTCTGCGACCACAGAGGCCACTGTGATGGGAGGCCCACACGGGCCAAAGAACAAATATGGATGAAAATAGATAAATGAATGACCAATAGAAGTGGCCAAAAAAAAAAAAAAAAAAATCCAATAAAAGCGCGTCACTTTGCCAATAAAAGTCCATATAGTCAAAGCTATGGTTTTCGCAGTAGTCACCATACAGAAGGCTGAGCACCAAAGAATTGATGCCTTTGAATGGTGGTATTGAATAAGACTCTTGAGGGTTCCTTGGACTGCAAGGAAACCAAACCAGTGAATCCTAGAGGAAATCAACCCTGAATATTCACTGGAAGGACTGATGCTGAAGCTCCGATACTTTGACCACCTGATGTGAAGAGACGACTCATTGGAAAAGAGCCTGATATTGGGAAAAATAGAAGAAGAAGGGGACCACAGAAGACGAGACAGTTGGATGGCATCACTGAGTCAATGGACATGAGTTTGATCAAGCTCTGGGAGATAGTGAAGGACAGGGAAGCCTGACATGCTGCAGTCCATGGGGTCCCAAAGAGTTAGATATGACTGAGCAACTGAACTATACTTAACTGACCTGAAAAGAACGGGGAAATTTTTAGTTGGATGTTCCTGCTGACGGGTAATAGGAACTCAGCTCAAACTGCTAGAACCACAAGGAGGAACTGATTGATTCAAGAAACAAAAGTCTAGGTGCTGACATGGAGCTTGAAGCACTAGTTGATCTAGATTCTTGAACAGTGTCCATAGGGATATAGGAAAGGCATGTGTACATTTTATATTTTTCCTCTTTGAGTTTATACCTGGCTCCTGTAACTAGAAGAAGTGTAGCTATCACCATGTGTTCTTTCAGTTAAGTCATTGATCTATTTCAAATTCTTGCTCTGCCATTTGTTACTTTGTCACTTTGAAATTTAAGTTTCCTTGTGCTTTTCTGGTTTGGGCTTCCTTGGTGGTGCAGTGGGTAAGGACACCGCCTTGCAGTGCAAGGGGCTCTGGTTTGATCCTTGGCCTGGCAAGATCCCACATGCCGTGGAGCAGCTGGACCGATGTGTCCAGTTACAGACCTGGAGCTCTGAAGTGCATGCGCCCAGAGCCGGTGCTCTGCAGCAAGAGAGGCCACTGTGATGGGAGGCCCACACGGGCCAAAGAACAAAGATGGATGAAAATAGATAAATGAAAGACCAATAGAAGTGGCCAAAAAGAAAAAAAATCCAATAAAAGCGCGTCACTTTGCCAATAAAAGTCCATATAGTCAAAGCTATGGTTTTCGCAGTAGTCACCATACAGAAGGCTGAGCACCAAAGAATTGATGCCTTTGAATGGTGGTATTGAATAAGACTCTTGAGGGTTCCTTGGACTGCAAGGAAACCAAACCAGTGAATCCTAGAGGAAATCAACCCTGAATATTCACTGGAAGGACTGATGCTGAAGCTCCGATACTTTGACCACCTGATGTGAAGAGACGACTCATTGGAAAAGAGCCTGATATTGGGAAAAATAGAAGAAGAAGGGGACCACAGAAGACGAGACAGTTGGATGGCATCACTGAGTCAATGGACATGAGTTTGATCAAGCTCTGGGAGATAGTGAAGGACAGGGAAGCCTGACATGCTGCAGTCCATGGGGTCCCAAAGAGTTAGATATGACTGAGCAACTGAACTATACTTAACTGACCTGAAAAGAACGGGGAAATTTTTAGTTGGATGTTCCTGCTGACGGGTAATAGGAACTCAGCTCAAACTGCTAGAACCACAAGGAGGAACTGATTGATTCAAGAAACAAAAAGTCTAGGTGCTGACATGGAGCTTGAAGCACTAGTTGATCTAGATTCTTGAACAGTGTCCATAGGGATATAGGAAAGGCATGTGTACATTTTATATTTTTCCTCTTTGAGTTTATACCTGGCTCCTGTAACTAGAAGAAGTGTAGCTATCACCATGTGTTCTTTCAGTTAAGTCATTGATCTATTTCAAATTCTTGCTCTGCCATTTGTTACTTTGTCACTTTGAAATTTAAGTTTCCTTGTGCACGGATGAAGATTAAATATGCATGGGTGGTCTAGCAGTTTTCTATTCAGCGTGGATTTGCAACAACATTCATCTTCCAGCATGGAAGATTCAGACTAGAACACAGCCACATGCCTTGTGAAGCTTTCATCAGTATACACGGAGCAAGCCAATATATATATTTTTTGGCCACTTCTATTAATCTTTCGTTTATTTATCTTTGTTCTTTGGCCCGTGTGGGCCTCCCCATCGCAGTGGTCTCTCTTTTCGCAGAGCACCAGCTCTGGGCACAGGGGCTCCAGAGCTCTGGCTCTGTAGTTGGACACATCAGTCCAGCCGCTCCACGGCACGTGGGATCTTCCCAGGCCAGGGATCGAACTGGCGCCCCTTGCACTGCAAGGCGGTGTCCTTACCCACTGGACCACCAGGGAAGCCCAAGCCAATATTTCTTTAGTTGACTTGCCTTGATCTATCTTTCTGACACTAACATCAAATTTAGTGATGTTAAATTCAGAACAGTTGATGCTTTTGAATTGTGACGCTCGAGAAGGCTCTTGAGAGTCTCTTGGACTGTAAGATCAAACTAGTCAATCCTAAAGGAAATCAACCCTGAATATTCATTGGAAGGATTGACGCTGAAGCTGAAGCTCCAATAGTTTGGCCACCTGATACGAAAAGCTGACTCACTGGAAAAGACCCTACTCATTGGAAGTGCCCCTGATGCTGGAAAGTTTGAAGGCAAAAGGAGAAGGTGGTGGCAGAGAATGAGACAGAGAGCATCATTGAGTCAACGGACATGAGTTTGAGATAACTCCAGGGGAGAGTAAAGGACAGGGAAGCCTGGCATGTTGCACTCCATGGAGTTGTAAAGAATTGGGCATAACTTAGTGACAGAAAAACAGCAAATCAAAAGATACCCTCAACCTATATTATATAGAACATGAAACTCTATTCAATATTAAGTGCCAGCGTGATGGGAGGTGAGCTTTTGGGGAGAATGGATATATGCAGATGTATGACTGAGTCCCCATTAGTGACCAATGTTCTTTCAGTTAAGTCATTGATCTATTTCAAATTCTTGCTCTGCCATTTGTTACTTTGTCACTTTGAAATTTAAGTTTCCTTGTGCACGGATGAAGATTAAATATGCATGGGTGGTCTAGCAGTTTTCTATTCAGCGTGGATTTGCAACAACATTCATCTTCCAGCATGGAAGATTCAGACTAGAACACAGCCACATGCCTTGTGAAGCTTTCATCAGTATACACGGAGCAAGCCAATATATATATTTTTTGGCCACTTCTATTAATCTTTCGTTTATTTATCTTTGTTCTTTGGCCCGTGTGGGCCTCCCCATCGCAGTGGCCCCTCTTGTCGCAGAGCACTGGCTCTGGGCACATGCGCTCCAGAGCTCTGGCTCGGTAGTTGGACACATCAGTCCAGCCGCTCCACGGCACGTGGGATCTTCCCAGGCCAGGGATCGAACTGGCGCCCCTTGCACTGCAAGGCGGTGTCCTTACCCACTGGACCACCAGGGAAGCCCAAGCCAATATTTCTTTAGTTGACTTGCCTTGATCTATCTTTCTGACACTAACATCAAATTTAGTGATGTTAAATTCAGAACAGTTGATGCTTTTGAATTGTGACGCTCGAGAAGGCTCTTGAGAGTCTCTTGGACTGTAAGATCAAACTAGTCAATCCTAAAGGAAATCAACCCTGAATATTCATTGGAAGGATTGACGCTGAAGCTGAAGCTCCAATAGTTTGGCCACCTGATACGAAAAGCTGACTCACTGGAAAAGACCCTACTCATTGGAAGTGCCCCTGATGCTGGAAAGTTTGAAGGCAAAAGGAGAAGGTGGTGGCAGAGAATGAGACAGAGAGCATCATTGAGTCAACGGACATGAGTTTGAGATAACTCCAGGGGAGAGTAAAGGACAGGGAAGCCTGGCATGTTGCACTCCATGGAGTTGTAAAGAATTGGGCATAACTTAGTGACAGAAAAACAGCAAATCAAAAGATACCCTCAACCTATATTATATAGAACATGAAACTCTATTCAATATTAAGTGCCAGCGTGATGGGAGGTGAGCTTTTGGGGAGAATGGATATATGCAGATGTATGACTGAGTCCAATTGATGCTCACCTGAAACTAACACAACATTGTTAATCGGCTGTACCCCAATGCAAAATAAAAAATTTAAAGTTTGGGTAAGAAGGGCAACCCTGAGTGGGAGAATCTATCAGCTACACAAATATTAATAGCTGACCACAGTTATCCAATAGAACAATGCACAAGAGAATAAAATGCGAATTTAAAAGCAAAACCAAAAAACAAAATCTAAATGTCCAATTGATATATGCAAAGCTGTTTGGCCTTCTTAGTATAACCTCTGTACTGGGTCTCTGAACATGTAAGATTGTGTATGAGCTGTTTAAAAGGAGTGTCCCTGGTAACTCAGCTGGTAAAGAATCTGCCTGCAAGGGATAAGCTGCCCACTCCAGGATTCCTGGGCTGCCCTGGTGATGCAGATGGTAAAGAATCTGCCTGTGGTGTGAGAGACCTGAGCTCAATCCCTGGGTTGGGAAGATCCCCTGGAGAAGGGGACCGCTACTCACTCCGGTATTCTTGCCTGGAGAATCCCATGGACAGAGGAGCCTGGCGGGCTACAATTCATGGGGTCAGAAAGAGTCAGACACGACTGAGCGCCTTTCACATCACTTCTGTTTCCTACAGCCCTCTGGCTCTCCCATAAACAGGCCTCACAGGCCTAAAAATCAAGATGTTTGGGGGCTTTTTCCAGTGGGAGGTCACTAATGTATGGAAGTCCTAGAGCATTAGTTAGGAGAGGCCTGTCCAAATTGTGAATGGGCAACCTCTTGTTGTAGGACTACTAATATTCCTATTATTGTATTTATTAATCCCTCTTTCTTAGAAGAGCGAGTGTGAGAGACAGGCAGTGTTTACTTTGCAAAGGTATTTCTCTGTGGCCTAGATACCTAGATATCTCTAGGACCCTAAAGGTATCTTTTGAGAAGAACCTTGGGCTTGCTCTAATAATCATTTATCTTATGAAAGCCATAAATTTAATAAGAGTTAACTGGAACTTCATATGTGTAATTGATAAAGGCTATAACTCTTTAGTACGCCAAGAATCTAAATCCATTTGAACAACATTGTGAGCTAAATAGTAGATGAATATTTCTGCATTATTGTTCAAGCAAATTGATTTAGGTGATTTTTTTTAATGGATATTAAAAGTAAAGGCCATATTAACCAATCTTTCGCTAGCTGGAAAAAGTCACATAAATATGTTCTTTAAACTAAAACTTAGAAACTGAGTTTGTCTGCATTGGAGTAATTTTACTGTTTACA
Organism: Tragulus kanchil; assembly: GCA_022376925.1. Taxonomy (NCBI): domain Eukaryota; kingdom Metazoa; phylum Chordata; class Mammalia; order Artiodactyla; family Tragulidae; genus Tragulus; species Tragulus kanchil. Next base: position 14,755,087 of record JAIOJX010000030.1, on the reverse strand, counting down.
GTGGATGGTCAGGAGCTGTAAGATTTTCTAGTTGGCCACAAGGGGGAGTCAAAGAGCGAGCAGAGACGCTACACGATCAGAGGTTTGATCAGGATAGAGATCACTTTAACTCCCGTTATCAGTGCTTATGATTTCACTTCAACAATATTTACCACAAGGGTGAGCTTTTGTGGTTCCATGTAGTGTGACCACTAATTTTTTGGAAATTAACTTTCCATTCTTCTAATAAATCAGTTGGCCGTATTGTTCTTAGGGGCAAGCTAGAGGTATCATCCTTTCATCTCCTTTAAAAACCCTGAAAGTAGCCATTCCTACTTCCTTTAACAATCCTGTGGTTATGTGTGTCCCTTGAACATTGTCCAGTTTGTTAGAAATTTGGGTACTTCAGATATTAGATCTCATAACCTAGAAGAATGTATGAACTCCTTTGTTTAAGAACTCTCAGAAATGTGGATGGAAGTCGGGGCATCCTTACGAATGAGCAAAGGTCACTTAGACGCAAGCCCTGAGTTTTCTCCTCGGCCTCCACCAAGCGGTTACATGGAGCATGGCTCTTCAGGATCCTCCAGGCTAGGTAGGGCTGTGTGCCTTGGACGAATGGCCCGTGTGAGGGCGTGCTACGTCGCTTCACTTGGGTCCAGCTCTGTGTAACACTGTGGGCTGTAGCTGACAGGCTCCTCTGTCCGTGGGATTCTCCAGGCGAGACTACGGGAGTGGGTCGCCGTGCCCTCCTCCAGGGGATCGCCCCGAACCAGGGATGGAAGCCGTGTCTCTTACACCTCCTGTGTGGGCAGGCAGGCAGGGACAACCACCAGCGCCACCTGGGAAGCCCCCGAATGACTCTTGTGAGTAAACAGTTCCTATCTGAGTGAGCTAGGAATAGCCTGCTTGTGTTTTTAAAAATGTGTTTATTTTTAATCAGGGGATACTTGCTTTGCAGTGTTGGGTTGGTTTCTGCCGTTCATCAGCATGCGTCGCCCGTGGGTGTACGTCTGGCTCCTCTCTTCTGAGCCGCTCTTCTCGCTCCGCCCACCCCGCCCCTCTATATCAGTGCCAATTCACCCCGTTCCCTCCTGCCCCCACGAAGTCCATTTGTCTGCTCTCCAGGTCTGAGCTTCCCTTCCTGCCCTGCAGATAGGGAATCTGGGTCGTTGTTACGGGATCGCGCTGTGAGCCAGTAGCCGCGCACATAGTTCCACGCGAGAAGCGCTGTGGGTCGTGGCAGACCCAGTGACATCATAGAGCAGAGTCTGCTGGCTAAACAGCTGGGCCTTGAGTCCAGCCTCCCGGGACGGGAGTGTGGTTTCTGTATCTCCCCTGAAAAATGGAGATCGTCATGGGGCAGCTTCTGTAGGACTGTTGTGAGCGTAAACAACGAACAAGTACTTACAGCAGTTCCCAGCAAATGGCGTATATCAGTGACGCACCAGACCTGCACTGACATCCTCGAGGGCAAGCTGCTCTGGAGCACAGAATGCTCTGAGTGTCGCTGTTACACCCCATGATGGCTGAACTTAGAAACGGGGGGCAGAGACAGAGTCTTTCTGTAAAGAGCAGGCTCCAGGTTCCACCACAGGGAATGCGGGGAACGTCAGGTTTTGTCTTGTGTCTATGGCAGCCTCTTATACCCAGCTTTATCTGTTTACTCCTTACCGTCACGGGTAAGAACAGTTCTGGAGTTGACTTGCCTGGGTGCACATCCTTTCTCTACCTATAGGGAGGCTAGTCACGTGCTCAAACAGCTAGAAAATCAGGTACCAATACATTTTTGGAGGTTAAACTTGATCTTTAATAAAAATCCCATAGTGAACAGGAGATAAGTCCTAACTTTGCTGAGTTCCATTTTTCTAGATGAATTTTCTTCTAAGTGGAAAATTATTCATGGAAGAAAGCTCTTCAAGATTTTCATTGCTATGGGCTTCAGTCAAGCCTGGACTCTCCTCTTATTGGCTTTGTGACTTCAGAAGTGACTTAACATCCCTAAGTGTTCCTTTTCTTATCTCTGAAGTGGAATAATATTACCAATCTCAGAGCTCTGTGTGAGAATTTCACAAGATAACTCATACGAAATACCTCACACAATGCCTGAGACATAGACTGTTCATTATTCGTCAGATGTCATTACTGTTCTTTCCATTAACAAGTATTTCTTATTTTTTCATAGGAGGAAAACTGCTTTAGTGTTGTGTTGGGATCTGCCATACAATGCACATCAGCCATAATGACACGTGTAGCCCCTCCCTCTTCAATCTCTCTCCCACACCCCACCCCTCTGGGCCATCACAGAGCACTGGGCTGAGCCCGCTGCGTTACTGAGCAGCTTCTCACCAGCTATCTGCTTCACACGTGATGGTGTATATATGTTGATGTTACTTTCTCCATTCATCCAACTCTTTCCTTCTCCCATTGTGCCCACAAATCCATTCTCTACATCTGTGTCTACATTGCTTCCCTGCGATAAGTTCATTAATACCGTTTCCTAGACTTCATATATCTGTGTTAATATACGACATTTGTTTGCCTTTTTCTGACTTCCCTCTGTATAATAGAACAGCTATTTATTGAGCTTTGCTATCAGAAATGCACCTGGTAAAGACATGAGTGAAATAAAAGGAAATTGTCCTCAAATTGGGAGAAGGCTGGGTGGATGGACGTCAGAGAAAGACCTTCCTAGGTCCGTTTGCCCAAGGAGCCACTGTGTTCTCAGCAGAGCTCATGGAATGTGTTGACCACAACAAAAATACGGTTTCAAATCAAGCTTGAGGAAAATGGCTCGGTGTACACCTCACTAATCCTGGAGATGAATCTCTAATTGGAACTCTACCAAAGCGTCAGGAGGGGCTGGGATGAGATGATGAGAAAGTCCAGGAGGCTGGGCTGCGTCAGTGAGGGTAGGTGACCATATGGAGTAAGTCCTAACTTTTGCTGAGTTCCATTTTTCTAGATGAATTTTCTTCTAAGTGGAAAATTATTCATGGAAGAAAGCTCTTCAAGATTTTCATTGCTATGGGCTTCAGTCAAGCCTGGACTCTCCTCTTATTGGCTTTGTGACTTCAGAAGTGACTTAACATCCCTAAGTGTTCCTTTTCTTATCTCTGAAGTGGAATAATATTACCAATCTCAGAGCTCTGTGTGAGAATTTCACAAGATAACTCATACGAAATACCTCACACAATGCCTGAGACATAGACTGTTCATTATTCGTCAGATGTCATTACTGTTCTTTCCATTAACAAGTATTTCTTATTTTTTCATAGGAGGAAAACTGCTTTAGTGTTGTGTTGGGATCTGCCATACAATGCACATCAGCCATAATGACACGTGTAGCCCCTCCCTCTTCAATCTCTCTCCCACACCCCACCCCTCTGGGCCATCACAGAGCACTGGGCTGAGCCCGCTGCGTTACTGAGCAGCTTCTCACCAGCTATCTGCTTCACACGTGATGGTGTATATATGTTGATGTTACTTTCTCCATTCATCCAACTCTTTCCTTCTCCCATTGTGCCCACAAATCCATTCTCTACATCTGTGTCTACATTGCTTCCCTGCGATAAGTTCATTAATACCGTTTCCTAGACTTCATATATCTGTGTTAATATACGACATTTGTTTGCCTTTTTCTGACTTCCCTCTGTATAATAGAACAGCTATTTATTGAGCTTTGCTATCAGAAATGCACCTGGTAAAGACATGAGTGAAATAAAAGGAAATTGTCCTCAAATTGGGAGAAGGCTGGGTGGATGGACGTCAGAGAAAGACCTTCCTAGGTCCGTTTGCCCAAGGAGCCACTGTGTTCTCAGCAGAGCTCATGGAATGTGTTGACCACAACAAAAATACGGTTTCAAATCAAGCTTGAGGAAAATGGCTCGGTGTACACCTCACTAATCCTGGAGATGAATCTCTAATTGGAACTCTACCAAAGCGTCAGGAGGGGCTGGGATGAGATGATGAGAAAGTCCAGGGGAGGCTGGGCTGCCGGTGGCGAGTGAGGGTAGGTGACTGGGAGTGAGTGGGTTAACCCGACCTGCTGCACTTGGAATCCTGCTCCCACGGAGCCTGTCCTGCCCACGCCCTTCTCAGCGCTGCTGCTGTCGGCCACGCACAGTGCCGATTCCGTGGCGGCCAGAGGAGCCAGCGGCCTGCCTTGCCTGTCACACAGGGAACTGGGCGCGTGATTCCCTCCGCCCTTCCATGATCACCTCTCTTCCACACACACACACTGCTGGGCGCATACTGTTTACTCCTAGATGTATGCCCTCATGGGGTTTTCCTGCCACTCGGGCAGATTGGCCAGGCTGGTGCTAAGAACCAGTGGGCTTACAGACTTGGGGCTGTTGGAGGAATTTCTGCCTCTGGCTGAAGCAAAAGTACTCAAAGATGAAACTAACCAAGAAGACCAAACCCCAACAAGCTGTATAACCTCCAGTTTGAGTTTATAGCATCTCTTTTGAGTTTACACCATTCCTGGGGTGACGTTGTCCCCCAACATCCTTCCAGAGGTGGGAGAAGGGACACAGAGGATGGGCTAGGATCTTGAAAACTATCACTGATACCACATGTGGGCACAACACTCATGTTCCCTAAACGCTCTCACTCAAGGACTGGACTCGGAAGGTAGATTCAGTTTTCAGGTTGTCCACCGGAAACTGGGCAGACAGGTCACTCCCAGGTCTGGTGACAGTGGGACAGCTTCCTGATGTGCATTCAGGTGGCGGTCAATCATGTTGACCATCACCAGGGATTTTTATCCCCTGTCATGAGTAAGAATCCAGACGCACAGAGGGTTGAGTGATTTTTCCATGGAACCAAAGCTGGCCCACAGCCATTTCCATGATCGCAGCCTGTGTCTCTAACTGTTGGAAAGCTTCTGAGAGCAGAAGATAAGGTTCAGGGCCAGCCGGGGGGAGGGACTGATATCAGATTATAACGCAATCCACAGTCTTTAGACGTATGGGTCATAAACAGAAGCCACAAGATTGCAGACGCTCAAGATGCCTGATGAAACCTCCTCTGCTGGAGGACGAGGCTGGTGAGGCACGTTGCTGGGTGAGGGGGAGAGCACGGGCAGAGACACAGTGAAAGATGCACAGAGGCATTTTCCTGAGGAAGTGGGTTTCATTTTGTCTTAGCACCTTCAGGGACTTCCTGAGGACAGGTGGCGTGGCGGACTCAGGCTCAAGGCACACTAGGCAAGAGACACAGGGAAGTAGACGCGTGCTCCCCTCCGCCCTTCCAGGATCACCCCTCTTGCACACACACACACACACACACACACACTGCTGGGTGCACATTGCTTACTCCTGGATGTACGCCCTCAGGGGGTTTTCTTGCCACTCGGGCAGATGGGCCTGGCTGGCAGCCACTTCCGTCTGAACCGGCCAGCCCCAGGCCTCAAAGAACGGAGCCAGATTCCTCTGCACCTTCTCAGAGAACTTCTTCACCCACAGATTCATCTTGCCAGGGTTGTCACTGGGGATGTCAGAGAGGGTCTTAGCAAAGAGCTGGATGAACGGCTCCAGTTTGAGTTTATAGCATCTCTTTTGAGTTTACACCATTCCTGGGGTGACGTTGTCCCCCAACATCCTTCCAGAGGTGGGAGAAGGGACACAGAGGATGGGCTAGGATCTTGAAAACTATCACTGATACCACATGTGGGCACAACACTCATGTTCCCTAAACGCTCTCACTCAAGGACTGGACTCGGAAGGTAGATTCAGTTTTCAGGTTGTCCACCGGAAACTGGGCAGACAGGTCACTCCCAGGTCTGGTGACAGTGGGACAGCTTCCTGATGTGCATTCAGGTGGCGGTCAATCATGTTGACCATCACCAGGGATTTTTATCCCCTGTCATGAGTAAGAATCCAGACGCACAGAGGGTTGAGTGATTTTTCCATGGAACCAAAGCTGGCCCACAGCCATTTCCATGATCGCAGCCTGTGTCTCTAACTGTTGGAAAGCTTCTGAGAGCAGAAGATAAGGTTCAGGGCCAGCCGGGGGGAGGGACTGATATCAGATTATAACGCAATCCACAGTCTTTAGACGTATGGGTCATAAACAGAAGCCACAAGATTGCAGACGCTCAAGATGCCTGATGAAACCTCCTCTGCTGGAGGACGAGGCTGGTGAGGCACGTTGCTGGGTGAGGGGGAGAGCACGGGCAGAGACACAGTGAAAGATGCACAGAGGCATTTTCCTGAGGAAGTGGGTTTCATTTTGTCTTAGCACCTTCAGGGACTTCCTGAGGACAGGTGGCGTGGCGGACTCAGGCTCAAGGCACACTAGGCAAGAGACACAGGGAAGTAGACGCGTGCTCCCCTCCGCCCTTCCAGGATCACCCCTCTTGCACACACACACACACACACACACACACTGCTGGGTGCACATTGCTTACTCCTGGATGTACGCCCTCAGGGGGTTTTCTTGCCACTCGGGCAGATGGGCCTGGCTGGCAGCCACTTCCGTCTGAACCGGCCAGCCCCAGGCCTCAAAGAACGGAGCCAGATTCCTCTGCACCTTCTCAGAGAACTTCTTCACCCACAGATTCATCTTGCCAGGGTTGTCACTGGGGATGTCAGAGAGGGTCTGGTACTCAGCAAAGAGCTGGATGAACGGCTCCCACCCGAAGGCTTCCTGGAGCTGGGAAGAGAAGGGGCAGAATGAGGTCCCAGGCTGTGGAAGTACCACAGCATACATGTTCACAAGTGCAGCGCATTTCCCGTGATTTCTTCCCCTAACGCATGTGTTAGCTTTGCTTCTTCACTTACCCATGTCCCCATCTTAGCCCTGATCATAAACACAATCTCATCAACTCATTCCACTCTTTGGTCACAAACCCCATAGCCCTTGAATCTAGTAGGAGACTATCCGAGGAACCTAATGGCTGAAAAGAGGGAAATCCCCAACAAATGACAGTTATCTCTATTATCTGTAATTTCTTTAACTCAAAAAACAATGGTATGCTAAGTTCCTAAGTCTTTTCCCAGGCAACAGACAGGGTTTGAGACCAAATGAGATGGGAATTGGGTCCCCACATCTGGGAACTTACAACATCTATCAGACATTAAAAAAAAAGCCATAAGAAAATCCTTTTTTTTTTTTTTAAAAATTTTTTTCAGGCATCTCAGAACTGTGACTATCCTCCATGCTACTATTTTTCTCTGCAGAACACAGCCTTTGGAGCCAAACAAGAAAGAAGCAGGTATGTCACAAGTGGTTCAACATGAGAGTGAGTTGTACTTCATAGGGAAGAGCCTACCTGAAAGCCATGGGTGGGAAGCTCTTGTTTGTTAAGATTATAGAAATTCAGAGCTAGTGGGGATCTGAGGGTTTCTAAGACCTCCCCCTTTAATGGAGGAAAATCCTGACTCCGGGGTATGAACCAGCAGGGAGAGATCCACTCTGATCAGTCTCCCTCTGGTCTCACGGCTGTGTCCTCACTGCATTGGCCTTAAGAGTCCTCCTCCTTGTGTCCATTAACTAACCCACTGACACACGGAACATTTCTGACACATAAAACATTATTAAATATCTACAATGTGTCAGGTACTGCACTCGGCACAAATGAGCGAGAGCTCTTGCCTTCTGGAGGTCACTGGTCAATGGAGACACAGACACGTAAATAACCAAATGCCCAAAAGAGTTGGCTTGTCAAGGAGATGCTGTCCAGAGAAGAGGACAAGAGTTTTGACAGGTGATGTGACAGGTAACAAATAAGATGCTCAGGCGTGTTTCAGCTGCAGGAAGGAAACGTGGGGAGGCACAGAAGCCAAAATAGCAGATGTGTTCATGGTGGGAAGCAGCTCTGTGAACTGCAGGAGCATCATGGAGGTGGGAAACTGGGAGCTGGAGCTGGAGGTGCTGGCGGAAGCCTGATGATAAAGGACCTTCTACCCCCATCCAAGCAGCTTCCCCTTTCTGCTGTCTGGGAAGAACACTTGAGGGGCTTAAACATGGAATATCTGGATTATTTTGGAGTTGCTGTGGAAGGTAAATTGTAGGTGGTTGAAGCAAGATGCTGGCAAACTTGAGGCTTTAGGAGCAGAGAAGAGGATGCGGAGGGTTTGTGCCAAGGCAGCAGTGGGAGGAACGATGGGGACCCGAGCTCCCCAGGTAGAGGCAACAGAAGATGCCCGTCTACCCCGAGACCAGGCCTCAGACTCCATGCCGAGGGCTCTCCCCAGAGCTTTTGAAAAATGAAATTCATGGCGCGTGGGTCAGCAGGTACAGTGGAACTAGGGCATGGCCTTACATGTCAGCGGCGACTGCCATGTAAGGTCTGTTTCCCTGCACACCCTCAGACAGGCTCTGGAAGAATCCTGACCTGATGCAATGCAGTGGCACTGGGGTCTGTATCACACTCACTCTTGAAAAAATGAGTGAAGAAAGAAAAAGAAATCAAAGCGAGGGGTTGGGATTAAAAGCCCGGGCTTGTCACTGACTCCTGAGCTTGGGTTCTGGGCCCATCACGTAAATGTGTGATATTGGTCAGGATGCTTCGACTCTCTAACTCAGAGTGTGGCTGTGAAAAGCGAGTCATGCCCACTCTCTAGTGGGTCATGGTAGATAGTACAGGAGATCTGACCGGGGAGTGGCTTTCACAGATTGAAAATATAAAGCTTCAGAGCAGGATGGGAGAGGGGAAAGGGATTTATGCTTATCTGATAGGAAATCAACTCAGGAGGGGACTTTGCTATTCTTCTGTGGGGGTGGCTATTTACTTGTTCATTCTGAAGACACTTTGGCTTCAGTGGGTGGTGGAAACCTGATGGTTTTCCTTAGGGTGTGACAGAGTTACCTTTTAAGAGGTCTTCTTCTAGTTGCCCCTAACACTATGAAGGGATGCAACACTCACTGGACCTGTAAAACTAAGGTGATGGAAAGCAAAGAAAGACAATCACCATTCCCAAGGCACTTATTAGGGAAGAAAGGACAAGCCAGGGGGTGGGAGAGCTGTGACTCAGTCTCAGGGGTGTTTTATTCAGAGCTTCTGCTATTGTCTGATAAATCCAGAGACAGTATTTCTCGTTGGTTATTTTCTTCTCATAACAGCTGTCATTTCCTCTTATTGTACAGAAGCACAGGAGGTGACGGGGGCAGGTGTCATTTTCTGCATCTTGGAGATGGTGGGCCTGAGAGGCATCTCCATGCTGCCAGGGGAGGTGGTGGGCAGGCCGGTGGGGGTGGTAAGGACCTAGGGAGCTCCTGGGACTCAGGATGCCCCATGATGAAGGGTCTTGGGGCCCCCTCCATGAATTTCTGCTCAGTACCTGCAGATACGTTTCCAGAGCTGTCCACACTTCCCAGTTTTCCAAGGGGGCACCCTTTTCCAGGTGCGTTCTGATCCTCTCTTCCCGTTCTTGAGGGCTCAGCTCTGGGTGGGCCTGATGCCTGGGGATGCCCAGGACCGTCTCGTGCACATAGACGGACCACAGGTTGCAGGTGGCCTCGGTGGTGTGTGGGGGGAACTCCCACTGATCCTGCTGCTGGTTGTGGCCCAGCTCGTGCACAGGGCCCCACATCCCCTGGCTTCTCATGACCTCCTCATTGATGAGCTCCTGCACTGACTCCAGGTGGCACATGATGGGGTAGCCTGCATGCATCCAGCCTGGGAACACAAAGGACGAGTGAGGGGTGGGAGGAGGGCCCACCCAAGCCCATCTCCCTCCATTCCTCTCCACTGTGTAACTTGTCCTCACCCTCCTCCTTGCACCTGGGTTTGCCAGGATCTCCTGCTGACTGGAAAGCTGATGCTCTCCCTGGCTTGGCCTGAAGAGTCCCCAGCCTCCTTCCAGACTCCCACATGGGAGTTGTGCCTCCCGCTCTGTATAATTCATGTGGCCTTTCTCACTATAATTCATGGCTGCCTTCTGCATGAGGTTCCTTTGCAGGCCAGCCCACAACATTAGGTCTTATGTCTGAAGCTGAGATAGCTGAGGCTAGGCGGTGCCATTCCTTCTCCAGATTTAGACTTTTTAACAGCGAAAATCTTGGCCTCTTTTTAAAAAATGAGAAAATGGGCCCAGAGGAGTTTTCTGCATTCTAAAAAAGGTGTCCTTCTTTTCTCTAAACCACTAAATACTTAGTATAAATCTCGTTACCCCTTCTTGCCAGTCTGAATTATGGTGGAAGGAGAGATTTCTGTTTTAAACTCTCCTTGAAACAACTGGCCTCTGGAAATCCTAGGACCAATTTTTTCTGAGACTGTTCCACACTCCTGTGAAGCCTACAGGTGAATACGATTTACCTTTTTGCATACAAACGTCCTTTCATCTCCCTGTCTTGAATGTATTTTTTCTGCTTACTTTAGCAATATAATTATGCCTTACATGTAACATATTGGCTATTTTAAAAAGGCAAAATAAAAGTCAGCTGAACGAAGAAAATAACAAAGATCAGGCAGAAAATGAATACGAGAGGGTTTTAAAAGTCAATAGAAAACTCAGTAAAACCAAGAACTGTTATTTTTAAGAGCTTAAAATCTGTAAACCTTTGGTCAGGCTCACAAGAAGACAAGCAAGAGGACCCAAATACAAAAAATCCTAAGAGAATAGAGAAACCATCACATGCTAACAAACCAGACAACCTAGAGGAAATAGACGAGTGTCTAGAAGCATACAGCCTGCCCAAAGGAGTCAAGAAGAAAGAGAAAAGTTGAACAGACCAATTGCTAGAAGTAAAATAGAGTCTGTAAACAAAACAAAACAAGAAAAAAAAAAAAAAAGAACCCTCCCCACAATCAAAAGTCCAGGACTGGACAGCTTCACTGAGGAATGCTGCCCAACATAGACTGCAGAATTTACACCAATCCTTCTCAAACTTTTCCAAAAGACTGAAGAGGACAGAATGCTCCCAAAGCATTCTAGGAAGCCATCATCCCCCTGAGAACCAAACCCAGACAAGGACACCACAGAAAGAAAGGAAGGAAGGAAAGAAAATGACAGGCCCCCCATAAGGCAAAATCAGATGTAAATGGTGTCCACCCCCTAGGAGCATCCGTCTGGAGCACCCACCGGCTGAGATCTGCAGGTCAGAAACGATCCTCTCTGGGCAGCGGAACGGGAAGGGCTGGGCGGCCAGCGTGGCTATCGCCTGCATCACCTTGTCCCAGAGGCGCAGCAAGGGCTCCGGGTCCTCCAGGGCCCGGAGGTCTGCCGTCGGCACGGTCAAGATGATGTTGTCGGTTGCCAGCTCTCCCCAGGGAGCCTGGCTCTCCCGAACACGGCTCCTCCACGCCTCCAGGGATGTCTCGCCTGGGAATAGATACCATGAAACCTGTCACTCACGTCCTCCACCTCCTGTGAGCGGAAATATACAACTGGAACTCCAGGAAGAGAACACTGAGATAATGAACTATTACCACAGCGGTCTACGTGCTGTGCAGAGAAGGACGGCACCCCCGACCCGTCCCTGGATTCTGTCCCGTAGTCTCCGTGGACACAGGGATTCTTCCTCTCCTGCCGCCATTGCTGTCTCCAACAGCGCCTCCTCCTCCCGTCCACCCATCCTTTCACGTCCCTCCTTAACTACACAGAATCCGCGGCCCCCGGCTGCCCTCCACGTGCAGTCCACTCACCCAGCCTGTAATACGGGGCCGGCACGGCCTTGCTGATGGCGAGGGACACGGGGCCCAGGTGACTGCCCGGGGGCACGACAACGTAGAGAAGGCCGCCCCAGAGGTTGGAGACCGCCTGTTCTGTCCTGTCCATACAGCACTGGTGCGTCACCACCGGGGCTCGAGATAGCTGGCTGGCGGTCATCAGGTCATCCGTGTGGCAGCCGATCTGTAACTGGGAAGGCAGTTCCACCTCGTGTGGGAGGCGCTGGCTCCCTGGGCTGTGGGGGGGCTGTGTGTGGCACTGTGGGGGTGGAGGACCTCAGGAAAATGCGAGCCTCCCCTTTCTATGAGCAGTGCATGCAGACCGTGCACCCCAAAAGCCACATGGTCTGGAAGGCACACAGAGTCTTATCTCTAGGGATTTTAAACAGCTCCACAGCGGACCACCGTCAGGCAGGCCAGGCATAACCCTGAGGCTGATACTGATTCGCGTCTCATGGCGCCTCTGTACTGGGCAGAACCCGGGCGCCTGCACCAGGGATCGAGCCCCTGAGGTGGTGCTGATGCGGAGGCAGCAGGGATCCTCAGCTGCACACACAGGGGGCCGTCCAGAGGTAGGGGGATGCAGGCTGGGCAGAACTCTTCTCTTTTCCCTCTTGGTCCCAGCCTCCTCTCCTGCTGATTGTGTGCATTTTGTCTGGAGGCCTGGGACGGCTTTCTTAGGGTTACTGTAAAAGGGAGTGCGAGAAGGGAGACTCACCCCAGAGAGACCCTAACCGTGGTAGGAAGTGGCCCTCCAAATTGAGGCGGGCGGAATTTTGATTTTGTGTGGTGACCTGTTTTTGTAGGTGACAGGGTTAAGCACACCCTTTAGGGATGAAGGTAAAGATGTAAAACCTGGAAAAGGTGTGCTGGGGAAAAGGTGAGGTTCTGAATATGTCACAGGCACTCCTTCCCCCACTCCCGTCAGCAGGTGAACATCTGAGGGCTTGTGTCTGAGGGCTAGGTCTGGTGCAAGGAGCTCTGGCATCCTCAGTCACCTCTTAGGCTCCCAGAAACCTAGCTGCTTCATCTGTAACGTGGGTAGAACCACGCCTTCCTGCCCTCTGGTAGAGGGGCCGCCTGCTGGATGAGGATGAAGGGGTGAGGCTCCGGACACGGCAGAGGGCTCCTGACCTTACCTTCAGGCCGGCGGAAGCTGCAGCTTCACCCAGGGAGACTTCTACAAGCTGTCCGTTTGGGAGGTAGAGCCCTGTACTCACCCAGGAATCATCACTGCCTGACAAAAGGCACAGGAAAGGCTGAGTACTTCCCACCCAACACCTCACAGGCCCTCCTAGAGGCTCAGCCCTGCCCCGCACACCTCTGCTTATCTGTGCGTCTTGCATGGATCCCTCCTAAACCTGAGCAGAACCCACCCCCATCTCCTGAAAGCACCTGAGAGAGACAGGAAGTGGTCCGCCGAAGTCTCAGCACCTGCAAGGTCCCATGGAGCCCACCAGCCCTGCCTTATCCCAGACCCCTCGTTGCATACCTGGGTTACTGGCATCAATCTCTACTGTGTGTTCCGAAGGGCATGCACTGGAGCTGCAGGACCAGGCTCCGAGCTTTGGTGTCAGCTCGGAGCAGTCAGTGCCAGAGCGTGCCAGCTCCGTGGCCAGGCAGAGCATTACGGCCTCAGACGAGTCACTGGCAACCGGGCTTTCCCGGCTCACAGCTGGGAATCCTGACGGATGCAGCAGCTTCTTCCTCAGCAGCCGGTGCAGGGAAGCATAAGCAGGGACCCCCTCCGCGGGAATCTGCAGGAAGGCTGCTCCATCGACTTTTAGTTTTGCCAGCCAGCCCTTCTCCAAGTGCCCACCCTCAGATGTCAAGGTAGCCTGGAATTCAGACAGCGCCTTGCGGAAGTGGTAGTTCAGGTTTTTGGGGGTAGGGACGGGGAAACAGCCGGGGTCCAGGATCCAAGGAAGGATGCTGAGGCCAAAGCTGTTGAGTATGATGTTACCAGGGAAAGCAGCCAAAGCGGAGTGGCTGGTGTTCTGGGAGGCCCACCACCAGGCCTGGCCCCCGATCAGCAAGCCGCCCCCCTCGGCCACAAGCTCCTGCAGCTGCTTAGCCTCCTTGTCACTGTAAGCGGTACAGCAGTAGACACTCAAGTCCCCCGTCAGATGTGGCTGCAGACTGCACTCCAGACCATGCTCCGACAGCAGGGCATACAGGTCCGGTAGACTTGTGTTCACCCCAACTTTGCCTGCCCGGCCTCTGGTCAGCCAGCGCACAGCATTGAGCAAAAAGGGCCCCAAGCTGGGAGCAGAGAGCATGCTCTCGTGGGCAGCCAGGACTACGCGGCCACGGCCATAGCGGGCAGCTGCCAGGAAGCAGCCGAGAGAGGCATCTAAGCCGAGGGGGAAGGCCAGGGCCCCGTGCACCAGCAGCTGGGAGGGGAGTCCCCCCGTCTTGATGTCCAGCTCTGAGATGCCTTCCAGGAGCGCCTGCTGATCCAGCCTGAGGTCCTCCCCGCACCTGGAAAAGGAATGAAGGGGCTGCAGTCAGTTAGGGACCCCTGAGAGCAGCTCACTGAATGCAGAGATCTGTAGGGGTCGAGAGGTTACACGGGCTCCCCTGGGAGCCCCGCTGGTAAAGAATCCACTGGCAATGCAGGAGATCCTGGTTCGATTCCCAGGTTGGGAAGATCCCCTGGCGAAGGGCATGGCAACCCACTCTTGTATTCTTGCCTGAAAAATTCCAGAGACAGAGGAGCCTGGCTGAGAAGAGTCAGACACGACTGAGAGACTGAGCACAGCACACACAGAGGTTACATGGTTTGTGCCCGTTTTCTCTTTCTCACTAAGAACGGGAGATTTGCGTCACTGGTGTGACTTGCTTTATTGCAGTGGTCTGGCACTGAACTCGCAGTACCTCTGAGGCATGCCTATGATTGAACATATAGATGAATGAAGTTAGAAAAATGTATCTATTCTTCAGAGTAACCTTTCTGTAAAGTAGGCAGTAAAGAACATCAGATTCCCCTCTCCTTGTGCAAGCTCTGAGCGGGGAACATGTTACGAGTGAACTCGTCATACGACACTTGAAGATTTATACAGATTTTATTTAAAGGGCTTCTCAGGTGGCACCAGCGGTAAAGGTCCCACCTGCAGACGCAGGAGACAAAGGAGATGCGGGTTCTGAGTTCTCAGCACGTGGGAAGGGGTGAGAAGGTGGTATGATGGTACCACGAGTGTTAGTCACTCAGTTGTGTCCAACTCTGCCACCGCATGGACTGTGGCCCACCAGGCTCCTCTATCTCTGGAATTTTTCAGGCAAGAATACTGGAGTGGGTTGCCGTTCCCTTCTCCTGGGATCTTCCTGACCCAGGGATTGAACCTGAGTCTCCTGCATTGCAGGAGGATTCTTTACCATGTGAGCCATCAGGGAAGCTGCATACCACAAAGGAGGAACAAATGAAAACCTGGCATTTAATCATACTACAGCTTACTGTGTATCAGTTACAAACAACAGTAGACCTCTGAGAACTTACATGGACAGATGTTCCTAAATACAATTTTAATTAAAAATATTTTTTAAATGTACTACAATTTGGTGATGCAATGTATATAAGCCAAACTAAGACTAAATATACATGAACATATATGTCAAAAATGGCAGACAAAAGCACAAGAGGAGGCTAAGAGTATGTAGGGTTTTGTGGCAGAGACAAGGGCTTGGTACTGAAAGAGGTGCTCAAAGGGGATTTGTCTCATCAGTATTTTTTTCAAACATGGAGAATGTCTGAATATATTTCTCAAGTAATTATGACTTAAATTGAAAATGTTAAGGTAACCAAGGGAAAAATAGAACTAAGAAGCATAATCTACAAATATGTTGGGAGAATTGAAGGAGTAGAAAAAGCTAGTTCAAATACAATCATGAAGAAGAAAAAATTAAAAGAAACAAAAGTCCAAAACAAAAGAAGAAAAAAACAAGAAGAATAAGAAACACATTTGAATTGCTACTATCTCTGAATGGATTAAACTTTTATATGAAAAGACAGACACTCTCAGACTAGGCTAAAAACAACAGCTAGAAGCTGTGCATACAAGGCACAATTAACAATGGTATACAAGGTTGAAATTGGGAAATCAAGAAAGTGTGTCTGGAAATATGACAGAAAGAAAGGAGTGCCTGTATTAGCGTGGAGTTAACATGTGACGGCAGCCACTAAATGAAAAGATGCTTGCTTCTTGGAGGGAAAGCTATAAGACACCTAGACAGCATATTATAAAGCAGAGACATCACTTTGCTGACAAATGTCCATATAGTCAACGCTATAGTTTCTCCAGTAGCCATGTACACATACGAGGGTTGGATCATAAAGAAGGCTAAGCATTGAAGAATTGATGCTTTCAGATTGTGGTGCTGGAGACTCCTGAGAGTCCAGTGGACAGCAAAGACATCTTCCTGACCCAGGGATTGAACCTGAGTCTCCTGCATTGCAGGAGGATTCTTTACCATGTGAGCCATCAGGGAAGCTGCATACCACAAAGGAGGAACAAATGAAAACCTGGCATTTAATCATACTACAGCTTACTGTGTATCAGTTACAAACAACAGTAGACCTCTGAGAACTTACATGGACAGATGTTCCTAAATACAATTTTAATTAAAAATATTTTTTAAATGTACTACAATTTGGTGATGCAATGTATATAAGCCAAACTAAGACTAAATATACATGAACATATATGTCAAAAATGGCAGACAAAAGCACAAGAGGAGGCTAAGAGTATGTAGGGTTTTGTGGCAGAGACAAGGGCTTGGTACTGAAAGAGGTGCTCAAAGGGGATTTGTCTCATCAGTATTTTTTTCAAACATGGAGAATGTCTGAATATATTTCTCAAGTAATTATGACTTAAATTGAAAATGTTAAGGTAACCAAGGGAAAAATAGAACTAAGAAGCATAATCTACAAATATGTTGGGAGAATTGAAGGAGTAGAAAAAGCTAGTTCAAATACAATCATGAAGAAGAAAAAATTAAAAGAAACAAAAGTCCAAAACAAAAGAAGAAAAAAACAAGAAGAATAAGAAACACATTTGAATTGCTACTATCTCTGAATGGATTAAACTTTTATATGAAAAGACAGACACTCTCAGACTAGGCTAAAAACAACAGCTAGAAGCTGTGCATACAAGGCACAATTAACAATGGTATACAAGGTTGAAATTGGGAAATCAAGAAAGTGTGTCTGGAAATATGACAGAAAGAAAGGAGTGCCTGTATTAGCGTGCGAGTTAACATGTGACGGCAGCCACTAAATGAAAAGATGCTTGCTTCTTGGAGGGAAAGCTATAAGACACCTAGACAGCATATTATAAAGCAGAGACATCACTTTGCTGACAAATGTCCATATAGTCAACGCTATAGTTTCTCCAGTAGCCATGTACACATACGAGGGTTGGATCATAAAGAAGGCTAAGCATTGAAGAATTGATGCTTTCAGATTGTGGTGCTGGAGAAGACTCCTGAGAGTCCAGTGGACAGCAAAGACATCAAACCAGTTAATCCTAAAGGAAATCAACCCTGAATATTCATTGGGAAGATTGATGCTAAAGCTGAAGTTCCAACACATTGGCCATTTGAGGCAAAGAGCCAACTCACTGGAAAAGACCCTGATGCTGGGAAAGACTGAGGGCAAGAGGAGGAGGGGATGACAGAGGATGAGATGGTTGAATGGCATCATCAACACACTGAACATGAGTCTTATCCAAGTTCAGGAAATAGTGAAGGGCAGGGAGGCTGGCAGCCTGTAGGGTCTCAAGGAATTGGACGTGGCTTAGCAACTGAACAGTGAACTCCTGTGTCTTGGTATGAAAGCAGCAAATGCCTTTGGGTCTAGCTTGCATGTTAAAATTCAGCAGAACCTGCGCAGGTATGTAAAGTGAGGTGTGCAGTCAGCTCGTCCTGGGGATAGGACTCCGGAGAGGATCCTTTCTCGGTATTTTGAGACTGCTCCTCCCCTTGGTCAATAGGCAATTCCCTTAGGGAGTTCCAGGGCCTGCTGCAGGAACTCGAAGTTAGCAAACCTACTGGGTCAGCAAGGGGGCCTTTGACAGAGATTTTGTTGGTAGGAAGACCTGTGAAAACGAGACCTGCATGAAGGTGGCAGGAGTCTGGGCAGAGGGTCTGGGCTCAGTACAGTGCCTTTTAAGACTCCAGAGCAAACTCAGGGAGACAGTGGAGGACAGAGGAGCTTGGTGCGCTACAGCCCATGGGATCTCAAGGAGTCAGACATGACTTAGCAAACGAACCACGACAAAAAAGACTCTAGAGTTGTTCCAGTTCAGTTTGGGGCTGAGACTGGAAACCTCCGAGAGAAAGCACATTCTAGGACATGAACGTGTCTGTAGGCTCAACCCTGGTATCCAAGTTGCTCTTTCTCTTCTGGTGCTTTAGGATATGTATTTGTTGATATAGTTATTCATTAATTTATACCATCTACAAACACCTGTTACTCTCCACTATGATTGAGGCACTGAGACAGGCAAGATCAATGCCTCTGTGGAG
This sequence comes from Tragulus kanchil, assembly GCA_022376925.1. Lineage (NCBI taxonomy): Eukaryota > Metazoa > Chordata > Mammalia > Artiodactyla > Tragulidae > Tragulus > Tragulus kanchil. The sequence goes on along the minus strand of JAIOJX010000030.1, from coordinate 14,736,969 downwards.
CTTTAGACTTTGGCTGGCTAGACAGGTTCTCATAAGTACCCATGTTGTGTCAGTGATGTTTAGGCAAGAGATGGAGAAATGTGACGCTGGCAGTTTAGTCCTCATTTCAATAGGGTCATTAAGGAAGACTTTTCTGAGGAGGGTATTTGAGCTGAAACTGCATCAGGAGAATAAGTTGGCTTTTCAAGAGCTAGGGAGATCTAGACTAGAGAAAAATTTGAAAACCGTGTCTTAAACTCAGCTTTTCCTGAGCCGCCAGTGTTACTGTGTTTTGATTAACTGAATGTCCAAATATTTTAATATTTTATAAGATAAACTGTGAGGGGAAAAAATGTTGCCTGCCATTCCTGTTCTACAAGAAGCAAGCCATGAGCCACTCTAGTTACCCATTGACTTATATAAAATTTAAACATGACCCTGATCAAGCCTCTACATCAAAGGCTGGGAAATCTTCTAAAGTAGCCCATTAATAAACAGCTTAGGCTTGTGGGCCACAGGTGTTGCACTGACACAACTCAACTCCGCCTTGGAAGCTCAAAGCCCATCACAGAGGACAGACATACAAATGCACACCACTGTGCTGAATAAAACTTCGTCTACACACAGGGACCTGGTCCACATATCATAATTTGCCAATCTCGGATGCAGAATCTAGATCAAACTTTGAATTCACATTAGAAATATAGGGAACAGAGCACTTATTCAATGACACCATAGGTATGCAATCAGCGAAACTCAAGACTGTTTTGAAGGAAACATATTCCATACTATGGGAGAACTGTTCAGGATGAGGGGCCTAGTTTCCTTAACCCCAAAATAGCAAGAGATAAAAAGAAATGGAAAGGAAACTCAATCTTACATGGGCTTTCCTGGTATCTCAGCTGGTAAAGAATTCGCCTACAATGCAGGAGACTCTGGTTCGATTCCTGGGTCAGGAAGACCCCCTGGAGAAGGGAACGGCTCCCCACTCCAGTATTCTTGCCTGGAGAATTCCATGGCTCGTCCATGAGGTTGCAAAGAGTCAGACACGACTGAGCGACTTTTACTCACACCTTCTGGTTATGTTTTCAAAACATAATAGGCACTTCAGATTCCACAGCAGAGATTCAAAATGTAGGGGTAGATGAAGAAAACAAAGGAAAACAGGTTTAGTTTGCCGGATAGGATTCCTTCAGAACTATTAAGAGGAATTAGTTTATGAGATTTAACCTGTTTGTTCCTCAGACTTAAAGACAAGCTGGAGTGTATCAGGTCCACCCGGCTTCTCTGAATAACTCATTATCTCCCAGCCCTTTCAGAGGGAAGGCAGTCCAAGGGAGCCCGGCCTTGGGGCTGAGGGCACTGCTAGCTGCTTTCTAAATATGTGTCTGGCCTTCCTTGATTGGTTTGACCTGGAGTCAAGATCAAGCCAGTCATTCCTAAAGGAAATCAACCCTGATGTATTGAAAATGTATTGAAAAGACTAATGCTGCAGCTCCAATACTTTAGCCACCTGGTGCAAAGAGCTAACTCATTGGAATAGATCCTGATGCTGGGGAAGACTGAAGGCAAAAGGAGAAGGTGGCGGCAGAAGCTGAGATGGTTAGATAGCATCACTGACTCAACAAGACATGAATTTGAGTCAACTGTTGAAGAGAGTGGAGGACAGAGAAGGCATGCATGCTGCAGTCCATGGGGTCACAAAGAGCTGGACACAACTTAGCAACTGAACACCACCACCATGCCCTTTCTTACAGTTTCAGAGATGCCAGCACCTATTTAAAAATATTCAGCCCTTCAGACCCTCTGGCAGCTACAGTTGGCTAGGTGAGCTCATTTTGGCCACTGAAACGTAAGTCTAATGGTCAGGGCTCCCAGAAAATACATTGTTTTCTGCAAAGAGAACAGGTATATTCATTCTTGCTTATTCTTACCAAGGTGTAACTATAGTGCCAGAAAATAGTCGTAGCAGTCTTATAATCATAATGATAAAAGTGAAGCATCATGATGGGGGGTGTGGGTGATGAGAGTGGAGAAAGAGCAAGAGAGACAGAGGGAGAGGGAGCCTGGGAGGGAGCGAGAGAGGGAATGAATGGCTCGGCACGAACAAGCCTGAGCGGGCCAGAAGCAGGGAGCTAAGGCCACAGTCCTGATTATCTGCATGGGCTATGTTAGATGTGAAAAATAAACTACAGGATCAGTCCACCACAGCAAGGCTCCTGTTACACGTCGCCAAGCACAGTGAGTCCCTGAGTTAACAAGTTATACAAAACCACAAGTATCCAAAACTCCTGAACTCCTTGTTCTCGTAGTCCTGTACAGCTCCTTAAGATGGGCACCACCTGGCTTTAAAGCATTTGATCACCAAAATCCTGATTCCTGTGTTCTCCCCTCACTCCATTTCAGTCCATCAGCCAAGCCTGAGGGCAGGAAGGGGCCAAGGCTCTGTGTCTTTCTCAGACAGTGTCTCTTGCCATCACTGTGTCGTCTCTGAGGCTCCAGCTCCCACCAGACAGCCCTCCATCTGGGCGCCCAGCTTCTGCTGGACAGGCCTGGCCTAGCGCCAGCCTTTACCCCAGAGCCACCTGGGAAGCCCCCACCCCCAGACACTAGGCAGTCTGAGGAAGAAGACAAGCGCGTCTAACAGACTGATGGCTGCTTTGGTCACAGACAGAAGTAGCCATGAGCACTCAGCCCTTCTTGGGCCTCAGTGCATTGCGGCTGCCCTTTTCTTTATTTGTGGTGGTTCTGAAAAGCAGTAGAGGATCATGTGAATGATAGTGGAAGCTCCCTGAAGACGAGGATCAGATCTGTCATGCGCGTGCATCCACCTCCCCGGAGGGAAACGCCACTCACCTGACCTGGAGCGGGATCTTGGGCACCTTCTTAGAGACCTTGAAGTGGCCTTGGTCCCCATAGGTGTCTGTGAAGTACACTCCAGCCACACTGGTCACCTGGTTCCCCGGAAACTCGGACAGCACCTTGTCACGGCCGTGCTGACTGGCCCAATACCAGGCCTGGCCCCCGATGAGCAAGCCCCCTCCGCATTTCACCAACTGGATCAGCTCTGCGGTCATGGTGTCATTGTAGGCGTCGATGCAGTAAACCTGCAGGGCTTCTCCTGGCTCTGGCTGAACCTGTGCCTCCAGCCCGGAGCCCTGCAGGATGCTTGCCAGGGAGGCCAGCGATGGGTGCACGCCAACGGGAGCCCCAGGAGAGGGACAGAGCCAGTGCACTGCGTTGAGAAGGAAGGGGGCCAGACCGGCCTCCAGCAGGTAGCCCTCATGAGACACCACCACCAGGCGGCCTCGGCCATAGGAGGAGGCAGCAATGAGGACCTGGCCTTTGTCGTTCACCATCACCGGGAAGGCGGCCTCTCCAGTAAGGAGGAGTTCACTGGGGACGGGACCTTTGGGGAGGTCCCAGCTTGTCACTCCGTCCATGAGGGCCTCAAAGGCAGCAGCAGAAGTCATCGCCATTGTTCAGCAAGCTGCAGGAGAAGACAGCAAAGACTCAGCTTGGTCAGAACAAATGAAGAAACGTGTGAAAACAAAAACAACCAAATGCATTCAGGGACTTCCCTGGTAGTCTGGGGGCTAAGAATCTGCCTTGCCATATGAAGAAAATGGGCTTGATCCCTGGTCAGGGAACTAAGATCCCATACACAGCAGGGCAATAAGCCTCCGTTGAGTCCCAACTAGTGAGCTGGTAGAGAGGACCCTGCATGTCACAACTAAGACCTTACGTTGCTATAAATAAATAAATAATGCATTCAGATGAAAACCCCCTGTTGGATTCCCCAAGCAGTGGGAGGCCTGGGGTTCAGCAAGGAACACAGCAGACAGGGTCCCTGCTTTCACCAATCTAATATTTGAGGAGGAGAAGGACAATAATTAGATAGGTAGATAAGCAAAGTGCAGCAGGTAAATTATATACTACATTCTTCCCATTTATGTAAAGACAGGAGTACATCTCTTGAAGGCTTGTTTTGGAAGAGAAACAATGCAAATACAAACGTCCAGTGTGAGGTATAGAAGGAGAAATAAAACACATGTGGCTTTGCCCCTGCTGTACTTTCTGGCTTTCTAAGTGACCATAGCCAGGTAGTCGGTGCTCAGTGGGCTCTGGATCACCTTCAGTGATGGCCCTGGACGACTTCCCTGGGGACTGGGAACCCTCGCCTGCGCGGGTGTCCGCGGGCAGCCCTGAAGTGGCGGTGAGCTGACCGGGCAAGCTTCCGCTGCGGTAGGGCTGTCCTAGGTGCGTTCTGGAGCCCCTGCCAGGGTCGCCCAGGAGTGGGCTCCAGCTGCCCACAGTGGTCAAGAGCTCAGTCACAGCCCCTGCCTTGCTGGCTCCCCCTCATTCCTGGCTTCTTCCTCCCAAGGTCCCCACTGTGCGCTCTGGGCCCACTTCCCAATAAACTACCTGAGCTCAGGTCCTTCTCTCAGGCTTGGTTTTGGGGAGCCATCTAAACTGAGAGACACCCAGCCCTTCCCTTCCGCGGCATCTCTGTCCTCCCTCCTGTTCCCTACACTGCCAGCCACCTCTTTTTGTCCTTGTGTGCCTTTTTATCAAACACCACGCCCTTCCATTTACGTGCCTATCTACAGGAGACCGAGCTGGTTTCTGTCCCCCAGCATTCATTCTCATCTGCATTCTTTCTAAAGCCATCCCACTCAGCCAGCTCTTCCTTATCAGTTTCATCCACTCCCCCGGGTAAAGAGGAGTGCCTCTTCTTGGATTCTAAGCCTCCAGAGTCTTGGCTTTCCACAGTTTCCGAGAATTTTTTTTTCCTTTCACTTTCTCTATCAAATCTCTGTAGGCAACCCCCACCCGATATTCCCCATAAAACTCCAGCTCCTTTTTTTTTTTTTTCCAAACTGCCCTTCTCATCTACCACCTTATTCTGAATACTGCCCCCCGGGAAAGTGAATTCACAAAAAAGCACCTGTCCCCAGTTGGAGCGACTGGATGAGTACTGTCAGCTTGAGGGTTTGGGGTGGGAAAGCGCAGGGAGAGATCAGGAAGCCTGAGGTCAAGCCGGCCACCTCTGACAAGACAAGGAGCTCTTTCACAAATCTGAGCCTCCCTAGTTTTACAGGAAAAGCACCAACAAGGAAAAAAAAGAAAAACAGGAAATGAGTAAAAACGACGTTCTCAGAACTCTGACTACCTATGCGTCCATGCACACGCATCCACAAACACACCCCTACACAACACACATCTTTTGTCAAATTCTTGACTCAAATTCAGAGGCGGGCTTCCCTGGTGGTCCAGTGGGTAAGGACACCGCCTTGCAGTGCAAGGGGCGCCGGTTCGATCCCTGGCCTGGGAAGGATCCCACGTGCTGCGGAGCGGCTGGACCGATGTGTCCAATTACCGAGCCGGAGCTCTGGAGCTCTGGAGCTCAGGCGCCCAGAGCCAGTGCTCTGCGACAACAGGGGCCACTGCGATGGGAGGGCCATACGGGCCAAAGAGCAAAGATGGATGAAAATAGATGAAAGACCAATAGAAGTGGCCCGCCCGCCCCGCTTCCTCCCCAACCCGCACCCCCCCATTAAAAAAATTAAAAAAAAAAAGAAAAAGAAATTAAGAGGAATGTTTTAAGACAAATGTAAATAGGGAAAGAAGAGCGAAACGAAAGAGAGACGCCGTGACCACGCACCGCCCGGAACGCTCTCCGGTCTGGCACCTGGGGGCGCACGGGAGTCCCCAGGTCCTCGGCTAACGCCCCACTCCACCCCACCCCCGACGCGCTCGGCCCCGCAAACTCACGCTAGGGCGGGCGGAGTGCACGGCGCGGGCTGGGGCGCAGTCACAGGTGCAGAGGCGCGGTGCTGCGGCCGCTCCCGGTGCGGAGGGAAGTCGAGGCCGGGGCGGGGCCTGCCAGAGGGGGCGCGCCGGGAGGCTGTCCCGGAGCCGCGGCCCCGCCCCGCCCGCGGCCCCCCGGGCGATCCCCCGGGGGAGGCGCAGCCTGCACCCCTCGGAGGGTCGCCGACGGGACTCCCCAGACCCTACTAGGGCTCCTCTTGTGAACGAGGGGGCTCAGCAAAGTTGCTGTCACGTTTGACGAGGAAACCAACCGCACGCCAAGGCTCCAGTAGGCCACACCCGGGGCGGACAGCCCCCGAGCAGAAGCATAACCCGTGGCCCAGGGGTCTGCTTTGGCCCCGCGTGGATCCGGGCCTCTCCCCCGCGAGTCCTGCGGGGCGGCGCCCGAGAGGCCGCCTGCCGCGTCATCCCCACCCGGTGGCTCCTGGATTGAGGGGCTGCCCCCCGGTGGTCAGCACCCGGCCGTGCACCCCGCGCCGGGTGCGATTCGCGGGGATCCGGGGAGCTCCATCAGGAGAACTCGGCCTGGGGCTGTAGACAGAAATGCGGACCAGTGACGGGCTTGCTGGGAAGGACACGGGCTTGTTACAGCACCAGACGCGTCCGTTCCATCTAAGAAGGGTTGCTGCTTGAATTCCTACCAAAGAGGGTGGAAAGGGGAGAATCAAGGTTCATGAGGCCCAGATTTGCTGGGAAGGTGACTTTGCGCAGTAGATCACTATTTTTACTATTAAGGAGTTTTTGTTGTTGTTTGTAGAGGGATGGGGAAACGCGCTGGATGAGGACAGGCAGGGATGGGGAAACGCGTGTGGACTTGAGGGTGATGGTAGAGACGGGGGCTTTAGATCCCTGTTTTATAACCCGCCCCTGCTTTGGGGCTGATCCATGTACCTCATTGCTCTGTTTATGGAGTTACCGGATGTGTCTGTTTTTATTTAAAGGATCACGAGTGTCTGTTTATAAAAATTATTTAAAAGCATCGGTTAATGTCACATTCTTATTGAGTTTTCAAATGAACTCGACACTTCACTCATATTCATTTCTGTCTCAGGGCAGATCTCAACTCTTCGTAAAATAGGTATCCCCTCCTCCAGGATCTTCCCGTACAGTTCTGCTTTTTTCTGTATTTTAATGTTTAAATTTTCTTTTTGACTTCTTCCTTGATAAAGATACACTTAGGGTATAGTCTATTCACACACAATGTTGTGATAATTTAAGATGAACAGGGAAGGGACCCGCCATATACATACCAATATCCATTGACCTGGGCTATTGCTGGGGAGTTCCTAGGAAATTACTGGGCCCCTGGATATGAAGAAATGAGTGATGACACAGATAGCTCAGATAGTCCTCGAACCCCAGATAAGTTTTTTAGACCTAAAATTCGCCCTTTAGAAAGTGAGATAAGTTCAGAAGGAGAAGAAGAATGGATAGATATGATGTTACCTAAAGGAGGAACATGTATTAATCTAAAAGGCAAGAATATTGTGTCCAAAAGAAGTAAGAGAAATTTTGAATCAGTGAAAGAAAGTTCCTCTAGCGAGGCAGAAAGTGAAACTTCATCTGAGTCACAGCCACCCCGTAAGAGTAAGCGGGAGAAGCATGAGAAGTAAAGAAAGAATATTTTAAAACAGTGGGTCATTATTCTTAGGTATAGAGCAGCTCAAGTTAACATGAATAGCCCACCCTGGTCTAGCACAGGATGTTAAAGTTACAAAGTTCAGATTTTTCCTTAATCATGAGTTTAAATGATCTAAAAGGAAGAAAGTATTTGATTCCAAAGATTTGATTTAAATGTGTTTTGATCAAGTAAAATAAAGTTAATTTTATGTAATTCTTGAATAGATATAAGCTAAAATAGAGAAGTGATGAGTTGATTTATTAAGTGAATCAGTATGTTTAGAAAGAAAGGTTATATAAATTAAGTGGTTGAAAACAATTAAAAATCAAATAGTTAGAAACAAAGAAGTTATAAAAAAATTAAAAAGAAAGAAAAAATTTATTATAAAAAGAGTGATGATTGACTGTGAGACAGCTTGCTCATGTGACTCGAACATGAGAGGCTCTACAGCTCTGGGGTAAGAATATTGTATTTTTATTGATTGAGTTCTGAACTTTTAAACCTTATTGTTATGGTTTGACTATGATGCACAGCTATGTTGTATTAAGTTAATTACTAAGACGTATAAATGTTGATTTACTGTCTTGCAATAAATCTGATCTTGATTTGAACTCTACGCCTTTTTACTGTTGAAGTTCTAGTCTCAAATTAGAGGAAACTACAGAGTATAGGTTGAAGTGTTCTGATAATAGTACTGGGCAGTTAAGTGTTTCCCCAATTCTATTAATTAGAAATAAGTAACTATGCTCTGCCCACAGCACCATTCTCCCAAATAACCCTCCCATCCAGGTTGCCACCGAATAGTGAGCTGAATTCCATGTGATATACAGGAGGTCCTTGTTTGTTACCCATTTTAAATAAACCAAAGTGTACATGCCTATCCCAGACTCCCTCCTAATACCCTCATGCTCCCCCATCCTTTTTCTCCCCTGCCACCACAGATCCATTCTCTAAGGCTGTGAGTCATGTTCCATCTTGTAAGCATGTTCATCTGTATCATTTCTTTTTAGATTTCACATATAAGAGATATCATAAGGTATTTCTCCTCTGTCTCACTTCATGTAGCATGCTACTCTCTAGGTCCATGTATGTTGCTGTAAATGGCCTTATTTCATTCTTTTAATGACTGAGTAATATTTCATGGTATATATGTACCACATCTTCTATATTTGTGCCTCTTAAACTCCATTTCTTGCCTCTCTGTATAGAACATGTCATTTCTTCCTTGCAGGTCACCCCTCCCTTTGCAAAAATGAGGTTCAAACTTCCAAATCCAGCGTCTGCTTTGAGCACTTCCTTTCCTTCCCAAGGCGTCCCATGGATTCCGTTCCAAGTCTTGTCTCCAGTCCTGGGTCCTGGCCTGCAGTGCACACTGGGTAAGTGCTAACTGATTGCGTTATCACTCTTTGCTCTTTAACATAATGCTATGTTATTACACTATTTCTCTTTGAATCTTTACTAAAATATACTGTCAGCATTTTAAAGCAGTTTTTTTCTTCTTTGTGAGTGGGGCAAGGGGAATGAAGTGCTGATACTTAATTTAATGCATAGTGGAATGCTTCTTGTTGTGGGCTGGATGGTGGCTCCCCAGATCCCATGTTGAAGTCTCCATCCTCTGAGCCTCAGAAGGTAACTGTATGTGGAGGAAGGTCTTTACAGAGGTCACTGAAGTAAAATGAGGCGAGTGAGGTGGCTCCCACGCCCAGCGTGACTGGTGTCCCCCTGAGAAGAGGACGAGGCATTGGCGATGCTTTCACAGGGGGGACGCACCCTGTGCGAACGTGGCGAGCAGGTGATGTCCCGAAGACACTGAGAGTCCTCAGGGAAACCAAGCCCTACTCAGAGCCTGACCTTGGGCGGCTACTCTCAGGAACTACAAGCAAGTATACTCTGTGCTTTAAGCAAAAGACAACTCAAAATTACCTCATCAGTAAGTTAGTGGTCAAATTGGCTACAGCACACAGTGTGCCGACTAAAAAAACCAGCACAGCATGAGAGTTGTGAGTTAAGTTTTCTTTGGAGGACTAGGAGGACTGCAGCCTGGGAGGGAGCACCTCCGGCAGCTCTGAGAGGCTCTCCCAGAGAGGCAGTGGGGAAGGCTGGCACACATGTGGTTTGGTGAAGGGGAGCTACACGCAGTCAAGCATGTTGTCTACTGTAGACTGCTTCTGCTGGTCTTGCGAAGCTTCTGCTGGTCATGAGAAACAGTCATTGCCATGAAGGACTTTAGTGCTTTTCTGGATATGAAGAGATAGCAGTAATTGGGATTATAAAATCAGTTCCTGAGAATATCTATATTTTATAGACCTGTCCTGCCAGTTTTCCTGGAGCACAGAGGGCCTCGTTTTGCTCTCCACCCTGAACTTCTTCAGGATGTGCTGAAGGTCAGCGGCTGTAGCAGCACGTGATTTAATCCTTATTAGAGGTAGATGGCAGGCCCTCGTGGCAAGCGCCAGTTGGTAGACAAGTGGAACATTTTCCTCCTGTTACAAGGAATGGAGTTAATCTGCAAGTACTAGTAGGAAAGCGTCTAAATTGTGTAGGTTATGAGACTTGCCCAGCAGGCCTTCGGTTAAGACCTCACCTTCCCATGCAGAGGGCAAGAGCTCGATCCCTGGTCAGGAAACTGAGATGCCACATGCCCTGCAGTCAAAAAAGCCAAAAGAAATAACAGAAGTAACAAAGTCAATAAAAGACTTTAAAAATGGTCCACAGGAAAAAAAAACCTTAAACATAAAATGTGTTGGTTAGTGTATGTAATATTATCTTGTTACTATATTACTAGAACAAGATTTTATGTAGCTACACAGCTGCCACTGCTATGTGGGTGTGGGTGTGGGTGTGTGTGGAAGAACTTGATAACCGTGCTTACCCCTGATAAGTGATTTTAGGGTGTTTGAGAATGGAGAAACTTTCTCTTTTCATCTACTCTAGTTCTTTTTTTAATATAGTTTTAATTTTTCTTTCTGTTTTCTTGAGATATAACTGACATACAGCACTATTATGTTTAGGGCGTACAGAATAATGATTTAATTTACATACATCATGAAATGATTATCAGAGTAAATTTAGGGGACATCCATCATCTCATATAGATGCAAAATTAAAGAAGTCGAAAAAAATTTCCCTTGTTATGAGAATGGTTAGGATTTACCCTCTGAACACCTTCCACAGTTCAGGTATAGCATGGTAGCTCTCTTTATCATATTGTACATTATACATCTAGAACGTGTGCGTCTTAACACTGTGAGTCTGCACCTTTGGACTGCCTTATCCAGTTTCCCCTCCTTTCACTCCTGATGGTATCACAGCTCTGATCTCTTTTTCTATGAGATTGTTTGTTTTTCAAATATAAATGCCCTATAATATGATGTTAGTTTCCTGTTATATAACAAAAAACTACGTTTTTGGGCTTCCAGGGTCCTCTTTTCTTGAAGACTCCCACCCTGAACTTCTTCAGGATGTGCTGAAGGTCAGCGGCTGTAGCAGCACGTGATTTAATCCTTATTAGAGGTAGATGGCAGGCCCTCGTGGCAAGCGCCAGTTGGTAGACAAGTGGAACATTTTCCTCCTGTTACAAGGAATGGAGTTAATCTGCAAGTACTAGTAGGAAAGCGTCTAAATTGTGTAGGTTATGAGACTTGCCCAGCAGGCCTTCGGTTAAGACCTCACCTTCCCATGCAGAGGGCAAGAGCTCGATCCCTGGTCAGGAAACTGAGATGCCACATGCCCTGCAGTCAAAAAAGCCAAAAGAAATAACAGAAGTAACAAAGTCAATAAAAGACTTTAAAAATGGTCCACAGGAAAAAAAAAATCTTAAACATAAAATGTGTTGGTTAGTGTATGTAATATTATCTTGTTACTATATTACTAGAACAAGATTTTATGTAGCTACACAGCTGCCACTGCTATGTGGGTGTGGGTGTGGGTGTGTGTGGAAGAACTTGATAACCGTGCTTACCCCTGATAAGTGATTTTAGGGTGTTTGAGAATGGAGAAACTTTCTCTTTTCATCTACTCTAGTTCTTTTTTTAATATAGTTTTAATTTTTCTTTCTGTTTTCTTGAGATATAACTGACATACAGCACTATTATGTTTAGGGCGTACAGAATAATGATTTAATTTACATACATCATGAAATGATTATCAGAGTAAATTTAGGGGACATCCATCATCTCATATAGATGCAAAATTAAAGAAGTCGAAAAAAATTTCCCTTGTTATGAGAATGGTTAGGATTTACCCTCTGAACACCTTCCACAGTTCAGGTATAGCATGGTAGCTCTCTTTATCATATTGTACATTATACATCTAGAACGTGTGCGTCTTAACACTGTGAGTCTGCACCTTTGGACTGCCTTATCCAGTTTCCCCTCCTTTCACTCCTGATGGTATCACAGCTCTGATCTCTTTTTCTATGAGATTGTTTGTTTTTCAAATATAAATGCCCTATAATATGATGTTAGTTTCCTGTTATATAACATAGTGATTTGAAGAAAAGCTACAGTATTTATTGGGGGAGCTTCCCACCTAGGGGCTTCCCAGGTGGTGCTAGTGGTAAGGAACTCATCTGCCAATGCAGGAGACAGAAGATTTGCGGGTTTGAACCCTGGATTGGGATGATCCCCCGGAGGAGAGTATGGCAACCCACTCCACTGTTCTTGCCTGGAGAATTCCATGGACAGAGAGGAGCCTGGTGGGCTACAGTCCACAGGGTTGCCAACAGTTGGACACAACTGAAGCAACTTAGCATTCATGCGTGTATACATTTACAGTAATCTCCCTAATGAGTCTATTCATCACCTGTCACTCTGCAAGGATATTACATAATTATTGACTGAATTCCTCATGCTGTACGTTGCGTATCTGGGACTCCTGTGTTTTGTAACTGGAAGCTTGTATCTCTCAATCTCCCTCACCTGTTCCTCCTCATGCACCCCTCCCCTCTGGCAACCGCCCAGCGGAACACTACGTTTGTTCTCTGTGCCTATGATTCTGTTTCTGTTTAGTTACATTTGTTCATTTGTTTTGTTTTTTTTTAATTCCACATATAAGTGAAATCATACAATATTTGCCTTTCTTGTCGGATTTATTTTAGTTAGCCTAATACCCTATGGGTCCATCCATGTCGTTGAAAGTGACACGATTTCATTCTTTTTTGTGGCTGAATTAGGAATGGCTACTCACTCCTGTACTCTTGTTGGGAGAGTTCCATGACAGAGGAGCTGGTGGGCTACAGTCCATGGGGTCCCAACGTGTATAACACGACTGAGCAACTAGCACTATCTTTGACTGTCTATTTTGAGTGTTCCGCTGTGTGTGGCTACAGGGCCTTTGTGGTTCCAGGGCTAATGCTGGCTGCTGGTAGGTGGGGATGAGTTCTGGCCCATCTGGCAGCCCGTGGTGTGGCCCGGGTGGCTGGAGCTTTGAGGGGTCCTATGGTCGCTAGCCTGATGCTTTCTGGGACTGTTTTTTCATCCAGATAGCTACTTGGTCTGGGGTGTCCCAGGCCTGGGGCCAGCTGACTGGATAGTGTCTGAGCAGGGCCAGGCCCCAGTTCTAGTAAGCCCTCATGAACTCTTGCCACATGGCTGCAGCCGGCATCTTCGTCGCCAGAGTCAGTCCCAACTGCTCCTGCCTCTCTGGGAGGCTCCTAGGTCAGCAAGCATCTCTGACCTTGATCCTTCTGTATTACTGCTTCTGACGTGGGTCTTGGAGTGTGTGAGATTTTGTGTACACTCTTTAGCAGTAGGGGCTCTATTTCCCACAGGCCTTGGGCTTCCCTGGTGGCTCAGATGGTAAAGAATCCGCCGGCAATGCGAGAGACCTGGGTTTGACCCCTGGGTTGGGGAGATCCTCTGAATAAGGGAATGGCAACCCACTCCACTGTTCTTGCCTGGGAATTCCATGGCTCATCCATGGGGTTGCAGAGTCAGACCACTGAGCAACTTGCACTTTCATTTTGATTCTCACAAAAGCAAGCCCTTCAGACCAGATGCTCTGGGGGCTTGTATTTTCAGTGCAGGAACCCCAAGAATGGGAAGCCCCACTGTGGGGCTCAGAACCCTCACTCCTTGTGGAGAACCTCTGGCATTTTCACTATTTTCCTGTTGGGTCACTTACATGGGGGTGTGCATCTTGGTTGTACACCGATTCTGCTCCTCCTACCTGTCTCATGGTGCTTCCTTCTTGATATCTTAGTTGTAGAAGATCTTTTCTAGATTTTGGCTTTTCTTATCAAGTTTTGTTCTGTACACAGGTGCAATTTGGGTGTGCCTGTGAGCAGAGGTGAGCTCATGGTCTTCCTGTTCCACCTTCTTGGCCGAGCTCCCCTTCAGGGGTTCTATTTAAGATACTCAGGGTGAGACACTCCCTTCTACCAAAGGGCAATTTCTTTTTAGTAGAAAATGACTCATTTTCCCTATCTTAGCTTAGTCATCGCTTCCTTAGAAAAGACTTTACTAATCTGCAGAATATACTAAATTCTACTCCAGATCCACCTACACTAACTGCCTCTGCTTCTTGGAATTTATCCAGGTTGTGATTTTACATTTATTTGTATTCTCATTTGATTAACATTGTTCTTTCTTATAGGCTTGCATGCTCTGAATATAAAATTTGTCTACTCTTGGCCCAGCAGTGAGTCTGGTTCATTCCTAGCATGTAGTATCTTAATAAATATCTAAATGTATGTTGAATAAATTCATATATATATATGTGTGTGTGTGTGTGTGTATATATATATCTATCTATATATATGTATTTATCTATATATATATATAGTGAATATTCAAGAAATGTCGGTTGGATTGGTAATTAAATAACTAGGTCTTTGGGAGACTAGTGGAAACCTGTTTGGCCGAGAACCAAATGCAGTTACGTTTCAGAAAGAGAGAGCATGCAGAAATGTATGCAAGGATGACAGTGTGGAAAAAGCAAGATGGGAATTTTGAATACTCCAGGGGGCAAGCCAGACGTGAGGTGAGGTCAGCTGAATTCTTGGTCTCATACCAGGAAACAACTGAGCTTTGGGAAGCAAAGTGTTTGGAAACGGCCACCAAGGGAGGTCAAGCAAGCTCTGTGTCAGTGTTGAGTTCAAGGTCCCTTTTTGTGTTTGTGCTTTTCAGCTTTAACCAGTTTCTACATATACCAATCTGTCTTTATGGTAAAGTACCATATTTATGAATATTTTACCATATTGTTCCAAAAGGACTCCTGAGAATATAACATGTTGTTGATTTAATAGAAGAAAGGGTGTCAAACAAAGGTAATTTTCTAGGGTCAGAGAGCAGAAGCAGGCCCGCCATCCCCAACCTTCCTTCCACATGGAGCAGGGTTGGCTGAAGAATCGTTCTCATGCTTATTTGCTTCAGTCATGTCTGACTGTTTGTGACCCTGTGGACTGTAGCCCCCCAGGCTCCTCTATCCATAGGGATTCTCCAGGCAAGAATACTGGAGTGGGTGCCATTTCCTTCCCCATGGCTGAAGAATGGAAGCAAAGAAACTCAGAGAAGAGCATAAAGGTACATTTAAAAAACAGAGTTATTTAAGATGGTGACCAGCAGGCGCTGACCCCAAGGCCTTGCCTCCCACGCAAGAGAACACAAGCTGGTCCTTGAAAGCCAGCGTATTCTCACTGGGAACTTACTCCGTGAGGCGCTCTGGTAGGTGAAGATGATATTATGGTCAGTAAGTCCAGAGATGAGAGGAGGCATGAAACAACTCAAGTATCACATGGATTTTTTTTTTCTTTTTTTGGGGGGGTTTTGTTTTGGCTACTTCTATTGGCTTTACATTTATTTATCTTTGTTCTTTGGCTCCTGTGGGCCTCCCATCGCGGTGGCCTCTGTCATCGCAGAGCGCCGGCGCTGGGCGCATGCGCTCCAGAGCTCCGGCTCGGTGATTGGACACATCGGTCCAGCCGCTCCGCGGCACGTGGGTTCTTCCCAGGCCAGGGATGGAACCGGCACCCCTTGCACTGCAAGGCGGTGTCCTTACCCACTGGACCACCAGGGAAGCCCTCACATGGATTTTTCTGGATGCTAAATTGGCTCTGGGTTAAGTGCAAGGGAAAGGAAGTGAAAGGAAGAAGAGATTATTTCTAATCAAGGTATCAGAGAAAAACTTATAGAAATTCTATAACACTAAAACTTAGCTTTGGAAAAATATGTATAATCTTTGTGGGCAGATGAGAGTGACAGGTGGTATAGTGTGAAGCTATCGTAGTCTGCAGCATGAAGGTATGTGTGCAGAAAGCTTAGTTTGAGGAAGAGAAAATGTTCCTTGTGAGCAAAGTTTGTTAACAGGACTCATATCTGGTGCTAGTGTACAGAGCATTTGGGCCGGGGTTTCAAGGACTTTGGCTAGTATAGTAAGGAGCCGGATGGTAGTCTCCTGTTTGCAGGAAGGTTTTTAAGAAATGCCATATAGGAAACACTGAGATTACCTCCGCAACATGCATTTCCTACCCCACCTCTCTTGTCCTTTCTAACCAAATCCAGTTTTGTTCAAATAATCTACCTCTCCCCTATGAGATTCAAGGGAAAATGAAGCCCGTTCCAAGGTTAGATATGAACTAGCTCAAGCTGAGCCTGCTCATCCATACCCTTTGCATTGCAAGGACCAACTTATAAATAATGTAATACTTCATTGTTCAGCATATACAATCAGGATACACAACTCATAACTGTCCTCATTACTATTGGTACATCACTCTGTTTCTGTCAATAGAGGAAAATCTCTGCAGTTATTCCAGTTTGCCACTACGCCAAATGCAGACATTACTTTGTACGTGTGTTTTCCAGCTACAGACTAGCATTGATAGTCACTGGCCTCCTTCAATTATTTTCGGTGATGAGTTAAACTCAGTGTGGTCCTATATATTCTTTCCCTAAAGGGCCTCAAGGATCTGGAAAGGATTAGCTACACTCTAATTTAGAAATAAAGATGGATGGATCCACCTACGCGCATTCACGGGTATGAGTCCCTGGGGTGGTTAACTAAGTCACTCAGATGATCCCGAACAGGTGTCTACAGCTGTTTTACGAGAGAGCACTTCGATGGCCGTGAAGACGCTCGGCTCAGATCTCCAATGGCAGGGAGCGGGTATGCAGTTGACAGACAGTCCGAGTTGATGTGCTCTAGGGTCCTGGGCGCCAAGGCCACACCGCCCAGGGGCTCCGGGTGGCCAGTGATGAAGTATGTGAGCGGGACGGGGAGGTGGGGGGTCAGGGGGGGTACTAAGGACGAGGCTTCCCAGGTGGCTCAGTGCTAAAAAGTCCTCCTGACATGATTTAGTGACTGAACATACACACTAAGGGAACATGGGACTTCCTTTCTGGGTGACTTTGGCTCAAAGACCCTCCAGAGGCTTTAACAAAACTTTCCAAAACTTATACCGCCACGTAAGCCATTCCTTATTTCTCTCTCTCCTTCACAAAAGTTAAAACGACATCGCCGTCTGATGGCTCTTCCCGTCTCCTCTGGGTCCTTCTTTATTTTCTCTCACAAGTGTTTCCATGAATAAACCTCTTGTACACCTGACCTCATCTGGCTTCTGCCTCTTGGAAGACCCAAGCTAATAGAAGTACTGTTATAATTCTATCTCCTAACATTAACATACTCAAGTGTATTTACTAAAATTGTGTTGGAGTGAAGGACAAAGTCAGAAACTTTATAGAGTATTTATGAAAGACTCACCGACTACATATTTCTTTCTGTAGTACATGTATGATAATCTTTATGCAAATTATGGCGCTTTCTTGGTGGCTCAGAGGTAAAGGACCCGCCTGCTAATGCAGAAGACTCGCGTTCGATCTCTGGGTCAAGATTTCCTGGAGGAGGAAATGGAAACCCACTCCAGTACTCTTGCCTGGAAAATCCCACGGACAGAGGAGCCTGGCGGGCTATGGTCTATAGGACCTTATGACTGCAGTCCATAGGGTTGCTCACACTGAGCAACTGAGCATGCATGCATTCAGATTAGAGCACGGGCTCTTTCCAAGGGCAAGTTCCTGCCTGCATATATATACTTAAGCAATGACGCTGGAGTTTGCTGGCCAACTTGACAAGTGGTATAAAGGGTTTCATATTTTCCTTTGGTGCACTTGTGAAATTAATGTGGGCTTATGTTGGCTCCTGTTTAAATCACAGACAAGAGGAGTAAGCATAGGTACTGGCTGCTATATTGTTGATAAAGAGGGAACAGTCTTCTATGACTTTTGAGCCTCTTCTGAACCACTTGCCTTGAATGTTTTTATATTGCACACTATCATTTTGCCTTCCTTCCCACTCTTTCAGTGCTATCTCAGTTCTCAAATTATACTAATTTATCTTGGCAATCTGTAAAAGTGCATTTTATGCCCAAATTTAGGCAGCTCATTAAAGAAATCTTTAGTGCCTCCATTAACATATTTTTAAAAATAGTAAGAGTTCCTACATAGTTCAGATGAACAGAATGAACTTTCTGATGACCCTGAGGTGTATATACTTATATTAACACACTCTTTAGCTCCCGACACTGTCATCACTGATCAATACAGACTTTGTTTGTAATTTATTCATTTATTTATTCTATTTCCTCCTATAACGAGACCTATGAAGCCAACCACCTAACATGACACTAGAACACTGGAAATAACTTATACTGCTCAAGCTTTCCTGGTAAAGAAATGTTTCTCTTTATAGCATTTAAATAGCAAGAATCCAAATAACATTTCTATATCTCCCTGTAATTAGAAGTGGAATTGTGTTTGTGTAGCTAGAAGATGTCTGAAAAGTTTAGAATTGCTCCACACCTTTCATAGCACTTGGAAGGCTGATTTCTTTCTGTAGTACATGTATGATAATCTTTATGCAAATTGCTTTTGGAAAATCCAGAAGACTCGTTCGATCTCTGGGTCAAGATTTCCTGGAAGAGGAAATGGAAACCCACTCCAGTACTCTTGCCTGGAAAATCCCACGGACAGAGGAGCCTGGCGGGCTATGGTCTATAGGACCTTATGACTGCAGTCCATAGGGTTGCTCACACTGAGCAACTGAGCATGCATGCATTCAGATTAGAGCACGGGCTCTTTCCAAGGGCAAGTTCCTGCCTGCATATATATACTTAAGCAATGACGCTGGAGTTTGCTGGCCAACTTGACAAGTGGTATAAAGGGTTTCATATTTTCCTTTGGTGCACTTGTGAAATTAATGTGGGCTTATGTTGGCTCCTGTTTAAATCACAGACAAGAGGAGTAAGCATAGGTACTGGCTGCTATATTGTTGATAAAGAGGGAACAGTCTTCTATGACTTTTGAGCCTCTTCTGAACCACTTGCCTTGAATGTTTTTATATTGCACACTATCATTTTGCCTTCCTTCCCACTCTTTCAGTGCTATCTCAGTTCTCAAATTATACTAATTTATCTTGGCAATCTGTAAAAGTGCATTTTATGCCCAAATTTAGGCAGCTCATTAAAGAAATCTTTAGTGCCTCCATTAACATATTTTTAAAAATAGTAAGAGTTCCTACATAGTTCAGATGAACAGAATGAACTTTCTGATGACCCTGAGGTGTATATACTTATATTAACACACTCTTTAGCTCCCGACACTGTCATCACTGATCAATACAGACTTTGTTTGTAATTTATTCATTTATTTATTCTATTTCCTCCTATAACGAGACCTATGAAGCCAACCACCTAACATGACACTAGAACACTGGAAATAACTTATACTGCTCAAGCTTTCCTGGTAAAGAAATGTTTCTCTTTATAGCATTTAAATAGCAAGAATCCAAATAACATTTCTATATCTCCCTGTAATTAGAAGTGGAATTGTGTTTGTGTAGCTAGAAGATGTCTGAAAAGTTTAGAATTGCTCCACACCTTTTCATAGCACTTGGAAGGCTGACTCCACCATGTGGGCCAATTAAAGAAATATGTTTCAAAATGGAAGCCAAGCAGGGGTCTAAAATCTTTGGAGGTATGAACATTGGTGTGAACTAGTTCTGAAAGAGTGTTAGTTTTTTTTTTTTTTTTTTAAAGATTTATTTATTTATTTATTATTGGTGGGGGGTGGGGTGGGGAGGGAGGGGAGCAGGTGGGCCACTTCTATTGGTCTTTCATTTATCTATTTTCATCCATCTTTTTTGTTCTTTGGTCCGTGTGGGCCTCCCATCGCGGTGGCCTTTGTCGTCACAGAGCACCGGCTCTGGGCGCATGCGCTCCAGAGCTCCAGCTTGGTAATTGGACACATCGGTCCAGCCGCTCCGTGGCATGTGGGATCTTCCCAGGCCAGGGATCGAACCGGCGCCCCTTGCACTGCAAGGCGGTGTCCTTACCCACTAGACCACCAGGGAAGCCCCGAGTGTTAGTTTTGCAAGGTGGCGCTAGTGATAGACTTCACCTGCCAATGCTGGAGACATAAGAGATGCAGATCCGTCTCTGGGGTGGAGAAGATTCCCTGGAAGAGGGTCCGGTAACCCACTCCCCTATTCTTGCCTGGAGAATTCCATGGACAGGGGAGCCTGGGGGTCTACAGTCCACCAAGTCTTGAAGAGTCGGACATGACTGAAACTACACAGCACACACACAGGGCAGTATCTGATTACTTACTGGCCTGTTAAGTACATTTTAGTGAGGTTGTGACCTTCCATGGGGACATTGCTATCGGGACTAGGTAGATCAGAGAGTGATCTGATGAAGAGGAGATATGAATAAGAAGGATTTCCAATAAACGCAGCTGTTGAAGATCAGCAGTAAGGTCGATAGTCACTAGAGGGCTCCAGTTGGCCTTAGATGGTAGACAATAGAAAAAAGTAAAGTAATGAAGAAGGAAGAGCCACCAAGAGAAGTAGGCATAGGACACATGAAACTTGGGAGCCTGAAGCTGTCCGCTAGACGGCCGACTGTTGCTCCCAACTACAGGGGAAAAAACACCTGAAATCAATTGTAATCTTGCGGTAACTTGGCAAAGAACATACCAAAGAGACTGACAGATGGATAGAAATCCTCTGACATCTTATATGTCTGGTCTCATATATGTCAGCAAAACTACCAAACAGTAGTTCAGGAAAGCTCATATCACGGTCTTGAAATGCTCCTGGGATAGAAATAAACATCATGGGAAATAACACTAGTTGGTGATTTTCACGAACACCCTGACGCACGCTTCATTCACTCAAGAGGTATTGAATCAGCAGACACACGGCGTGTCTGGGTGATGAGCCTGGACGTCTTGGGTAGATCCAACTCCATCAGGGCCCTTATAAACCATTTTAAGGATTTTGATTGGATTGTATCTTAGTCCATATGTAGCCATGGAAGGATTTTTATTTGAATTTATTAAAAATTTTTCAGAGTAATACATGCACAAGGTAAAAAATTAAATAGTACAGAAGGACTTAAAACGAAAAGCACAGCTTCCTACCCGACCCTTTTAACTCTAGTCCCATATCCTAGATGCGATGCATTTAACAATTTCTATTTTTAGATATTCTGTTAACTAACTTCCTAACATTAAATAATACGTTTGAACAATAATTTCTTGATTTATTAACTTTAGACAATCTTTAATAATTCCCCATTACAAAAGATAAGGATTTAGCTTACACTATTTCCACCTTTCATTTGCCTATCTTTTCCCAAATTTTTGATAGATGTCACTTTTAATACTTATATTGGTTTAATTTACAGTTTTGAACAGTAACTAATCCTTTAGTCCTTGCCCCATTAACTGTAGGCTTTTCACCCCCATTCTGAATAGATAAGTAACTGCACTCTTTCCTCCACCTCTGTTCCCTCCATGAATTCTCAACCTCTTTCTCCTTTCCTTTTTCTTTCTAGAAAAAAGTAAAAAATTTTGGGAAGCAACGTAGTCACTAGAGGGCTCCAGTTGGCCTTAGATGGTAGACAATAGAAAAAAGTAAAGTAATGAAGAAGGAAGAGCCACCAAGAGAAGTAGGCATAGGACACATGAAACTTGGGAGCCTGAAGCTGTCCGCTAGACGGCCGACTGTTGCTCCCAACTACAGGGGAAAAAACACCTGAAATCAATTGTAATCTTGCGGTAACTTGGCAAAGAACATACCAAAGAGACTGACAGATGGATAGAAATCCTCTGACATCTTATATGTCTGGTCTCATATATGTCAGCAAAACTACCAAACAGTAGTTCAGGAAAGCTCATATCACGGTCTTGAAATGCTCCTGGGATAGAAATAAACATCATGGGAAATAACACTAGTTGGTGATTTTCACGAACACCCTGACGCACGTTCATTCACTCAAGAGGTATTGAATCAGCAGACACACGGCGTGTCTGGGTGATGAGCCTGGACGTCTTGGGTAGATCCAAATCCATCAGGGCCCTTATAAACCATTTTAAGGATTTTGATTGGATTGTATCTTAGTCCATATGTAGCCATGGAAGGATTTTTATTTGAATTTATTAAAAATTTTTCAGAGTAATACATGCACAAGGTAAAAAATTAAATAGTACAGAAGGACTTAAAACGAAAAGCACAGCTTCCTACCCGACCCTTTTAACTCTAGTCCCATATCCTAGATGCGATGCATTTAACAATTTCTATTTTTAGATATTCTGTTAACTAACTTCCTAACATTAAATAATACGTTTGAACAATAATTTCTTGATTTATTAACTTTAGACAATCTTTAATAATTCCCCATTACAAAAGATAAGGATTTAGCTTACACTATTTCCACCTTTCATTTGCCTATCTTTTCCCAAATTTTTGATAGATGTCACTTTTAATACTTATATTGGTTTAATTTACAGTTTTGAACAGTAACTAATCCTTTAGTCCTTGCCCCATTAACTGTAGGCTTTTCACCCCCATTCTGAATAGATAAGTAACTGCACTCTTTCCTCCACCTCTGTTCCCTCCATGAATTCTCAACCTCTTTCTCCTTTCCTTTTTCTTTTAAGATTAGTTACTTTCAATTTCATTTTTAAATAAAGGATTAGGCCTCCCATGTTTTGTTTATAGGCTGATCAGAACACTGAATACAAATAAATAGGATCTATATTATTTTGGCTTTGTAAATACCGTTTACAGAAAGCTGGTGGCTCAGCGGTAAAGAATCCGCCTGCCAATGCAGAAGACGCAGGTTTGACCCCAGAGTCAGGAAGATCCCCTGGAGAAGGAAATGGAAACCCACTCCAATGTTCTTGCCTGGGAAATCCCATGGACAGAGGGCCCTGGAGGGCTATAGTCCATGGGGTCACAAAAAGTCGGACTAAACCACAACAACAAAGTAGAAGCTAGGATATTTTCTTCTAAACATATCCAATGTCATGATTCCTATGTCACTTGAAATGTACCTACCGTTAATGTCAAATCCAGTGTCTTCTTACATTCCATGTTATCCTTGTCTCATAAATGGACGTGAACTTGACATATTTTTGTTTTCCTTTTTGTTTATTAAAGGAATGCATCTCCTCTATATTCTCAAACATTCCCACTTCTCAAGGATAATGTCTGTGGCACAGAATCACAGAGTCTGTGACCGTGTACTCTTGTCTGCAATGGGTCTCCTGGATAGTGGTCACTCTGGAGTGAGCCTTTCTGTTGGGTAACGATCACTCTCGAGTGAGATTTCCTGAATGAGGTCACTGTCTTCTGGATTCCATTTCTTCCTATTTCCTGATTTTTTCTCTTCATTCTACTGGAGAATTTCCTCAGTAGGTACGAGAACTTCCTTTCCAGGTGCAAAGGTAGACTTTCTGAACTCTTGCTTGTCAGAAAATGTCTGTCTTTTGACTTGACTCTTGAGAGTTTGGCTTCTATGGAATTTGGGGTACAGAGGTTTTCCGTGTGTGAAGACATTCCTCCTTGGCCTCTAACATTGTATTGCTGATGAAAAATCTCTCAATCTACTTTGCATCCCTTTTCAGTTGAACGAATCATGAAGACCTAATTCTCAACCTCTTTCTCCTTTCCTTTTTCTTTTAAGATTAGTTACTTTCAATTTCATTTTTAAATAAAGGATTAGGCCTCCCATGTTTTGTTTATAGGCTGATCAGAACACTGAATACAAATAAATAGGATCTATATTATTTTGGCTTTGTAAATACCGTTTACAGAAAGCTGGTGGCTCAGCGGTAAAGAATCCGCCTGCCAATGCAGAAGACGCAGGTTTGACCCCAGAGTCAGGAAGATCCCCTGGAGAAGGAAATGGAAACCCACTCCAATGTTCTTGCCTGGGAAATCCCATGGACAGAGGGCCCTGGAGGGCTATAGTCCATGGGGTCACAAAAAGTCGGACTAAACCACAACAACAAAGTAGAAGCTAGGATATTTTCTTCTAAACATATCCAATGTCATGATTCCTATGTCACTTGAAATGTACCTACCGTTAATGTCAAATCCAGTGTCTTCTTACATTCCATGTTATCCTTGTCTCATAAATGGACGTGAACTTGACATATTTTTGTTTTCCTTTTTGTTTATTAAAGGAATGCATCTCCTCTATATTCTCAAACATTCCCACTTCTCAAGGATAATGTCTGTGGCACAGAATCACAGAGTCTGTGACCGTGTACTCTTGTCTGCAATGGGTCTCCTGGATAGTGGTCACTCTGGAGTGAGCCTTTCTGTTGGGTAACGATCACTCTCGAGTGAGATTTCCTGAATGAGGTCACTGTCTTCTGGATTCCATTTCTTCCTATTTCCTGATTTTTTCTCTTCATTCTACTGGAGAATTTCCTCAGTAGGTACGAGAACTTCCTTTCCAGGTGCAAAGGTAGACTTTCTGAACTCTTGCTTGTCAGAAAATGTCTGTCTTTTGACTTGACTCTTGAGAGTTTGGCTTCTATGGAATTTGGGGTACAGAGGTTTTCCGTGTGTGAAGACATTCCTCCTTGGCCTCTAACATTGTATTGCTGATGAAAAATCTCTCAATCTACTTTGCATCCCTTTTCAGTTGAACGAATCATGAAGACCTAATTTTACCTTTTCTCTTGGCACTTTCACTATCTTTGCTCCATCCTTAACATTCCAAAATTTCACAAGATTGTGTCTAGATGTAGGTTGTATGGGGGCTTCTCAATTTGGCGACTTAGTTATTTCTGTTCAGTTGTTTTTCTTCACAACAGTTTCTATGTTCTTTCTTCCAGAAACTCCTAACAGTTAGCTACTGATTGTCTCTTTTCTCTCTTGACCTTTCCCATTTCTTTTGCTCCATATCTGGGGAGACTCCTTCAACTTTATCTCAGAGCCTACTAAATATTTTTTATATTTTAGCCAATTGCAGCCTTATTTCAATTCAAGCTCTTCTTATTTTCAAGGTTTTTCCTTTCTTGGTGGCATTCTCTTTTTTTCTTTAAAATGCACCTCAGATCCCTCCAAAGATAGGGATTTTTAAAGTCTTTTTTCCCCATGTTAACTCTGTTGCCCCCAGAATTTGTTGTATTTTTCAAATCTCTTGATTCTAACTGGTCTTCCACGCTACGCTCCTGGCCCCTCCCCAACCACTCCTCCTAAGGCTCGATGTCTGGGAATTCCTCGCTGGTCACTGCAGTGAAGACTCAATAAACCTGTTTTTATAGGGGTTGCTTGGGTTCCCTCTGCATCTGCTTCTCCAGTGTGCCTTTCTGTGACTGCATGTACTTGGTTACTTGAGTTGGAATCTCAGTCGTTCGCAGAGAATTAGCTAATACACTAGAGGCTCACTTATTTCCACAAAAGAGAAATTTGGGGGGGGACAGGATTTGGGAGCACCAACTCCTACCTCTCCTCAAGCAGTTTATTGGATGCCTTTACACAAACAACAACAAAACAACCACAACAATCACAGACTTGAAACCAATGGCAGGTGGCCTGTGTTCTGTACACAAAGGTTCGGTTAGAATGAGAGGGGTTTCAATGTCACAACTGACATAAATCTTTAGTAAATAGACTTTTCAGGTGCCCAAGTCTCTTTGGGGTTATGTGTTCAGATCAGCTTACATTCTGCCTTCAGGAGCTGCACTCTTTCATTAATGCGTCTTCCACTTTCTGTCTTCTAGAAATGTGTTGAGATCCACTTTCTTCAGTTTTCTCTTGGCACTTTCACTATCTTTGCTCCATCCTTAAC
This sequence comes from Tragulus kanchil, assembly GCA_022376925.1. Classification (NCBI taxonomy): domain Eukaryota; kingdom Metazoa; phylum Chordata; class Mammalia; order Artiodactyla; family Tragulidae; genus Tragulus; species Tragulus kanchil. Next base: position 14,711,452 of record JAIOJX010000030.1, on the reverse strand, counting down.
ATTCCAAAATTTCACAAGATTGTGTCTAGATGTAGGTTGTATGGGGGCTTCTCAATTTGGCGACTTAGTTATTTCTGTTCAGTTGTTTTTCTTCACAACAGTTTCTATGTTCTTTCTTCCAGAAACTCCTAACAGTTAGCTACTGATTGTCTCTTTTCTCTCTTGACCTTTCCCATTTCTTTTGCTCCATATCTGGGGAGACTCCTTCAACTTTATCTCAGAGCCTACTAAATATTTTTTATATTTTAGCCAATTGCAGCCTTATTTCAATTCAAGCTCTTCTTATTTTCAAGGTTTTTCCTTTCTTGGTGGCATTCTCTTTTTTTCTTTAAAATGCACCTCAGATCCCTCCAAAGATAGGGATTTTTAAAGTCTTTTTTCCCCATGTTAACTCTGTTGCCCCCAGAATTTGTTGTATTTTTCAAATCTCTTGATTCTAACTGGTCTTCCACGCTACGCTCCTGGCCCCTCCCCAACCACTCCTCCTAAGGCTCGATGTCTGGGAATTCCTCGCTGGTCACTGCAGTGAAGACTCAATAAACCTGTTTTTATAGGGGTTGCTTGGGTTCCCTCTGCATCTGCTTCTCCAGTGTGCCTTTCTGTGACTGCATGTACTTGGTTACTTGAGTTGGAATCTCAGTCGTTCGCAGAGAATTAGCTAATACACTAGAGGCTCACTTATTTCCACAAAAGAGAAATTTGGGGGGGGACAGGATTTGGGAGCACCAACTCCTACCTCTCCTCAAGCAGTTTATTGGATGCCTTTACACAAACAACAACAAAACAACCACAACAATCACAGACTTGAAACCAATGGCAGGTGGCCTGTGTTCTGTACACAAAGGTTCGGTTAGAATGAGAGGGGTTTCAATGTCACAACTGACATAAATCTTTAGTAAATAGACTTTTCAGGTGCCCAAGTCTCTTTGGGGTTATGTGTTCAGATCAGCTTACATTCTGCCTTCAGGAGCTGCACTCTTTCATTAATGCGTCTTCCACTTTCTGTCTTCTAGAAATGTGTTGAGATCTTCACTCGTAACCAAATTCTTGCAGTTTTCTTTGCTGAGATGTGTCAATTCTTTTACGTTTCTTGAATTCGGTTTCAGTGGGGCCTGGAGAGGGAGGGAAGTAAACTTACACGTTCAGTTCATCATCTTAAACTCAAAAGTCCCGCCGGAAGCTTTTAGACATGGCAGTGACATGGATAACTTTATGTTTTTAAAAAGTACCCAGGGCTATATGGCTGAAAATAGATTAAAGAGGGCAAGAATCGATATAAAAATTATTCTAAATGACTAAGGATCTGATTTTCTTTCTGAGAATATGCAGCATCTGGGGCTCTTGGGAGTCAGATGCTTTACCAAAATAGCCAATGATCCCAGAGCCCAGGTGACCAGGCCAATACTAAAGGGATCATCCTAGCACTGTCCATAGGGAAGCACTTTAGGAGCTGATCTCACAGTCTTCCTTTGGATTGGCATTTGGGGTAAAAAAAAAAAAAGACTTTCTGTTCTAATAAAATTAGATGTGGGCCAAGTGCAAGCAGCCAAAGTGCTGGCAAATAAGGACATAAAGATCCTTCTATTTGCTGGTTCATTTCCTCATTTATTTGCTTGTTAGTCAGTAACTCTCACTCTGTAATTAGAATGCCTGGGTTCAAATCCCAGCTCTATCACTTACTAGCAATGTAGGTTAGGCAATTTACTCAATCTCCATAAAATCCCATTCACTCATTTGGAAAATGGGAGCTGTGAGTTTCCATTCCATATGATTGTTGTGAAGATTAAATGAAGCAATCTCTACTTGGCACATACGCCACAGCCCACTGACAGCAGTTACTGTAAGTGCTGAGTGAATGTTCCACATCTGTGTTCAAAGTACTGAACTAATAGATATTTGAGAAATAAGGGGAAATAATTCTGACATTGAGAAATGACACAATAAGAATCCAAAGAAAAATACTCCCCAGGTCCATTCCTATTGTCTGTGCCTCCACGCAGTTCCTAATAAAGCAAATTAAACAGTGCCTTAAAGCAACTACATCAAAAGGTATAGCAAGGGGGCTTCCCTGGTGTTCCAGTGGGTAAAGAGTCTGCCTTGCTGTGCAAGGTGCACCGGTTCAATCCCTCGCCCAGGAAGATCCCATGTGCCACGGAATGTCTGGACCAGTGTGTCCAATTACGAGCCAGTGCTCTGAAGCACATGCGCCCAGAGCTGGTGCTCTGCCACGAGAGAGGCCACTGCAGTGGGAGGCCCACATAGGCCAAAGAATAAAGAAGAATGAAAATAAATAAATAAAAAACCAATAAAGGAGGCCAAAACATTTTTTAAAAAGAGAAAAATATAGGAAGGAAAACCAGCTAGATGTGCACAGCATTCATCCTGGAGTCCAGCTCTAGCTGAAAGTCCAAATAATTGGGAGGCTCTCAAGAAGACTGGAAGAAAAGTTAAGAAAATCTCGCACTACAAATAACTGAAATCTAGGTTAGCTGCATCCAGTTATCATGATCCGGAGTAAAGATTTCTATTTGTGGATGAGCTTTGTCTGCCAAACAGCGATAGGAATCTGTGTCACTCTGGAAATACAAATACCACCCCTCAGCCGGCTGCTCCTTGTTTGCTGAGGACAAACACCCTCATGGAATCGTTCTGGTTTTTCAAGCGATTTCCACGCTTCATCAAAGAAGGGACTGTACCTGAAGGACAGAAGGGAAGGTGACCAAACTCCAGGTAGCTTTTAAACCCCACTGTGAATACAGAGGCCAGCCTTTAGGTCACAGGGCAGTGAACCAGAATCCTTTCGGAGTCAGTGGGCAAAGTGCAGGGTGGGATGGGATTAATTCACTGCATCTGGAAAATGCCATCACAGAGTGCAGTGCTGGTCCAAAATGATGGCAATTAATTTCATCCTGTGAGTGGCCACTGACATTTTCTCAGCACCTACTAACTGCTAGGTACTGTCACTTTTAGAGGTACTAAAATTTAATCCTCACAAATAGTCCTATGAAATAGATCCCATTTTTATAGAAGAGGAAATTGAGTCAGAGACAAGTTGAGGAGCTTGCCCAAAGTCACATAACTAGATGGTGAAAGAACCAGAACTTGGATACCAGGAGTCAACCGGGAGAGGTGAGGACCTTCACCCCAGGCTGTGGGCAGAGTGTGGACCAGCACGAGATAAACCAGCCCCATGGAGTGCATGCACGGTGCCCACAGGTCTCCTCAAAATTACCAGTCTGGGTATTCCCCACAGCCCCATGAGGCAAGTGGCTTTACCCTCACCCCCCACACAATGAAATGGGAGCTCAGAGATAAAACGACTTTCCCAAGAGCTAATCCTAGCTATATGGGCTCTCTCTACTACACCAGATGGCTTTTCAAAGCTTTTGGAAAACTACCCAAGACACAAAATATATGAGTCCCCAGGGAGCTATCTGAATATCACGATATATTAAGATTTTCATTGGGTTCTATGGTCAGGTTTTGGGGGGACATGATCAAACATCAGATCCCAGGGAGTCCTCAGGGTGCGAACCTATGCCCAGTGAGGTGACCCACAGGAGCAGAAGCCGAAGCTCTCAGCTGGCCCAGCCCAGGGTCAGGGGGACATCTGATGGCTGAGAGCAGAGGAACACGCAAGCTCACAAACGAAGGCTCTACTCCTAAGGAATTCTGACTCCACTTGTCGCTATGCTCTTAACCCACCCCTGGAGACACTACTGGGATCCAGGGCCACTGAGCCAAGCGGGCAAGGCTAGAGCTAAGAGACAGAGGTCGAGGAGTGAATCCCCATCTCTGCCTACCTCCCCAAACCTCTCTACCTGCCACCTCGCTGGGCACTCCTTACATCTGTGTGAGGAGGTACAATTTCATAATATTTTCCTTCCATTCAGGCAGGTAGGCCAGGCTGGTTGCCACTTCCTTCTGGATCGGCCAGGCCCAGGCCTCAAAGAACGGAGCCAGATTCTTCTGCACTTGGTGGGAGAACATCTTCACCCACAGGTTCATTTTGTCGACATTGTCAGTGGGCAGGTTGGTCTGGTTCCTGTACTCGGTGAAGAGACGGATGAACGGCTCCCACCCAAAGGCCTCCTGGAGCTGGAAAGAGAAGCAGCAAGCAGGTTGAGACATCTGATCTACAGAAGACCCACTGAACAGACTGAAGGACTGAATACCACTTTCCTGTCTATCCCCGCTCCTGTTTTGCCTGCTGGCCTCCTGGGCTGCTTCCACGTTCTGATGAGAGGGCCTCGGAGCCAGCACAGGGCTCAACTCAGAGCAAACCCTCCAAGAATGACATGAAGGTCAAAACTGTAGTGACTAGTATCAGGACGGACCACCAATGGCATTATTCCTCTCTCTCACTAGACTATGAAAGTAGGGATGGGCTATTCCATGAAGATTGAAAATTGGTTGAAGTGAAAAAAAATCCATTGGCTCCCACAGTTGTAAAGTTGAACCCCAACAACTGGGGAACTGCCACGTCTACCCTGACGTCCTCTGCACTATTTGCAAGGTGACCAAAATGGCCTTTAGGAATACAAACGGGAGTCCAGTAGAAGCAGAGGAAAGTACACAGTCTGAGTGTGCCATGTGCTCAGTCACGTTCAACTCTGTGCAACCCCGTGGACTGTAGCCCACCAGGCTCCTCCCTCTCTGTGGGACTTCCCAGGCAAGAATACTGGGGTGGGTTGCCATTTCCTTCTCCAGGGACTCTTCCCAACTCTGGGATCAAACCCACATCTCCTGTGTCTCCTTCACTGAGGCGGACTCTTTGCTGAGACATCTGTAATCTAGGTAGCTAGACTACAGAGGAAGGCATAATTGTAGGAAAACACCGCCATCCCGAGGCTGTTGGAAACAGCCCGCCTTTGGTTGGGTTATAGAGTTGGGAGCTCCGAGGGATGTCAGCAGTTCCAACCTCAGCTCGACCTCACAGAGGAGGAAGTTCTGTCCTGACATAAGGTTACTGCAGTCTTGTTTCCCTGTCATTCTCGCGGTGGGGGGAATCGACAGTGAAAACTTGAGCAGGTGAAGGGACCAGAATACAGTGCGGCTGGCACTCTGAGGCGGAGTTCCAGAATGCAAGGTGATGAAAACCTCCCCAGTGAGCTGGGAACGGATCCAGGGGCAGAGGGCTGGAAGTGGGTGCGAGAGAGAGCTAAAAGGCAGAGGCCACCCCCACGTCCAGTCCAGAGAGGAGTCCTGGCTTGCTTATCCCATGGGAACTGAGGACAGCTGAGTATGACGAGACGACGGCCTTCTCGCCTAGGGAGGACAGCACCGGGGCCGTGACTGGCTTTAAGGAGCTACTGCACAGCAGTTTGGCTTCCGGCTCAGGCATACCTGCACGTAAAGCTGTATTGGTAGTCTGACATTTGCTGCTACCGGTTTTAACCTTTCTAATGTGCTTTCCGTTGCTGTTCGGTCACTAAGTCGTGTTTGACTCTTTGAGACCCCATGGGCTGCAGCACACCAGGCTTCCTTGTCCTTCACCACTCCTGGAGCTTTCTATCTACGCTCAAAAATCTCTTTAAAATCCTGGGTGATGGAGAAGGTAATGGCAACCTGCTCCAATATTCTTGCTTGGAGAATTCCATGGATAGAGGAGCCTAGCGGGCTATAGTCCATGGGGTCACAAAAGAGTCAGATATGATTTAGCGACTAAAACATCATCATCAACAAAGCAGACTAATATAGGTTCATAGGTATAAAATAAATTGGGCTTAATATTTATATGTCAAAAAAAAATCCTGGGGTGAGTGGTGGGCCTGCCTGAGGCAGTTACATCTGCTCTGGACTGGTACAGCGATGCCCCGAGGGCATCATCCCCTAGGACCCTCACCCCTGGACTGTGTCAGGGCCTCCCCCCACCCCCATGCTGGCCCAGCACCTGTAAGTACGTCTCCAGGGCTGTCCACGCGTTCCAGTTTTTCACGTTGGGACCCTTGCCCAGGTAAATTCGGACTCTCTTCTCCCGAACCGGGGGCCACAGAGCGATGTTGGCGCGGCCCCTGGGGATGCCCAGGACCGTCTCATGCACATAGACACACCACAGGTTGCAGGTGGCCTCGGTGGTGTGGGGCGGGAACTCCCACTCCTGCCGCTGTTGGTTGCGGCCCAGCTCGTGCACGGGGCCCCACAGCCCCTTGGTTCTGATGAGCTTCTCGTTGATGAGCTCCTGCACCGATTCCAGGTGGCACATGATGGGGTAGCCCGCGTGCATCCAGCCTGGGAAACGCAGGAGGGGGCACAGGGGTCAGACAGCTCCCCACCCATCAGATCCTTCTCTCTGCTGCAGCGCCCGCAACACCCACGAGGCCCAGAAAGGCAAACCCAGGCCCTCCGGGGCTTTCCTCCTATTGTCTCATTCTGTCATACCACCCCCCTCATCTGATTGGCTGTGGGCGCTGAGGCAGGATATAGATCACCGTTCCCGTTAGTAGTCAATTTGTCTATTTTTACAAGAGTGCTCTGTCCACCTGGACCCATGATTATGCTCTTTTCTCAAAATGAACAACGTGTGGTTCTTCTTCTCATTATTTACATACAGAGTTGTCCACGCTGCCACTACCTTACAGTGATCATCTGAGTAAGCCAGGAAAAGTAGGGTCCAGAAGGTTGTCCACAGTTATTTCCACACACTGTTCACTTTTGAGGCCTCTTGACCCACTGACCAAGATCTCCTTATTCAGCGCTTTCTACCGACACCCATGAGCTCAGAAGAGGTGTTCCACTCCCTGAAGTCCCCTGGTGGATGTGTGTGAAAGCCCAGCGTGCATTTTCTGCACCGTTTCCACTGCTAAAACTGTCTACATGTTTTAGCATACTGTGTACACATAGTTCTGATGACCGAAAGTGAAAGTTAGTCGTGTCTGATTCTTCGTGACCCATGGACGAGCCATGGAATTCTCCAGGGAAGAATACTGGAGTGGGTAGCTATACACCTTCTCCAAGGGATCTTCCCAAGCCAGGAATTGAACTGGGGCCTCCTGCATTGCAGGTGGATTCTTTACCAGCTGAGCTACCAGGGAAGGGCCTTGGGTCTTCTCTTTATGTGTCACATAATCTCATCATATTTCCTTATGCTATGTAAATACCTCTTTAAATGTCTTCCTAATGTTCCCTGAAAGCAGATACAATACATTCCTTAACCACCCTGTAACTGTTGGACACTTAGGTAGTTTCCAACATTTTGCTGGGGGAAGACGGGCAAGTCTTCCATTTACGCATTTTCTCCCTTCCCCCTTAAATGGCAAGGAACACACTGTACACGTCTTGCTCTAAAGGAAGGCCCCAAGGGGGCAGCACAGAGGTGGCCCCAGGGCACCCACCGACTGAGATCTGCACGTCGGCCACGATCCTCTGGGGCAGGCGCAGCGGGAAGGGTTCGGCCCCGAGCCGGGCCACGGCCTGCATCACCTCGTCCCAGAGGCGGAGCAGCGGCTCGGGGTTCTCCAGGGTGCGGAGGTTCGCGGTGGGCACAGTCAGGATGATGTTGTCCGTGGCCAGCTCTCCCCAGGGACCCGGGCTCTCCTGCAGGCGCCTCTTCCACTCCTCCTGGGTCGTTTCCCCTGGAAGACAGGCCACAGGGCTTGAGCGTTATTTTCCCAAGTCCCTCACGTGAACATATCACCTGAATTGCAGCAGGATCACACCAAGGCTGCGGACCACCTCAGACCCCCTCTAACCGTCTCCCACAAAGGTCCCAGGGATGTGGTGTGGTTTGGTTTTTACCTCCTTGCCTTGGAGCCAAATCTAAGGAGGCTGACCTCCCTTCCCTCTGCCAACCCGAGTCTCTCTCCTCCTACGCCGGGCAGCCCCAGATGCCTTCCTCATCCCCCACCCTGTGTCTTGGGGTCCAGACTAAGGCGTCCACTCACCTAGCTTGTAGTAGGGTGCGTGCACAGCCCCCTTGACCGTGACGGGCACGGAGCCCAGCTTGCTGCTCTGAGGCACGATGATGTAGAGGAGGCCCCCCCAGAGGCAGGTGATGGACTTGGTGGGCTTGTCCAGGCAGCAGCGGTTAATCACCAGGGGCCCTCGGAACAGCTTGCTGGCCCTGGTTAGGTCATCGGTGTGGCAGCCAATCTGTACCTGGAGCAGAGAGATCCCCAAGGAGTGACCGTGGGGCACGCAGGGGCGGAAGGGGAGAGTGCCTGGGTCATGGAGGCAGGAAGGGTCACGGGACCATGACCCCAGGCATGTCCAGGCCCCCCACCATTGACAAGCCCCGTGTGCGAAACTCATGAACCATCCCTCAAGGTCGTGTGGCCCAGACCGTGTGAGTCTGCTCTCAAGGGGTTAGGCAGCTCCACCTAGGGTCACGCCAAGACCCTGATCTGAGGGGCACCAGGCGTGACCCAGAGGCCGATTCTGGGGCAGGCCACTCCCACCCGCCTTGGTGTCTCTGTAACAGGCCCTCCTGGGCTGCCTGATTCTCCGGTGGTGATTCTGGCACTGGAACGGGCAGAGAAGATTCCGCCTTGTGACCAGATGGCAGGCCCAGTAGGAAGCAGCGGGACCGGCTGATGCCGTGAAGCACGGATACAGCTCTTGCTGTCCACCAGGGCCCCGGTGCCGGGCGCAGTGGAGCGACCCCTGTCCTCGGAGCAGTCCCGGGACTGGTTTCCAGAGGTTATGCGAAACATGTTCCAGGACAGACACAGGCACCAAACAGACGCTCACTGTCCCAGTGAGCCTCAAGGGGGACAGAGCAGGGCGGCGGCTTAATTTTGTGGACAGGGTTTGTGTGTACAAGTGACAGAGCTGCAGTGGAGTTCGGGGCAGGGAGTGGCGTCCCAGGGAGGCGGCCTGAGGCGGAAGCACCTCCTGCTTCAGCGTGAGGCGTACACGGGCCGGAACGGGAGCTGAGAGGTACTGGAAGCAACTGTGTTCTAGGACATCGTCCATCTGGTGCCTTTCTTCTTCCCCAGCCTATGACGTTTACATTAAAAGCTCAACACTTGATAAACTCATAGACAAAGTAGACTGATAGTTACCAGGGGCTGGGAGGTAGGGGAAAGGGGACAATGTTGCTCAGAATGTGGAAGCTTACAAAAAAAAAAAAAAAAGGCTCAAAGCTCGAGCCGGAAGTTGGAAAGGGTTGAGCCCTAGGGGCTGTGAAGTGTATTAGATCCACACATTTAAATCAATCAAGTAGATGTTCTGTGCCTTAGTTGCTTCATCCTAAGTGACTCAAGGGGTAGAAATACTGCCAGCAGGGTTTGTGAAGTGAAAGTGAAGCTGACGTCACTCAGTCCTGTCAGACTCTGCAGCACACTGGACGGTCGCCCGCCAGGCCCCTCTGTCCGTGGGATTCTCCAGGCGAGAGTACTGGAGTGGGTGAGCATTCCCTTCTCCATGGGATCTTCCCAACCCAGGGAATGAAGCCACGTTTCCCACCGGGCTGGTGGATTCTTTTAGTGCCTGAGCCACCAGGGTTTGTAGGAGGATCGAATAAGATGCCAACTATGACAGCAGGGGCAGCTTCCCCGGCGGCTCAGCCGGTGAAGAATCCACCTGCAATGCAGGTGACCCTGGTTCAGTTCCTGGGTCGGGAAGATCCCCTGGAGAAGGACAGGCTACCCACTCCAGTGTTCTTGGGCTTCCCTGGTGGCTCAGATGGTAAAGAACCCACATGCTATGCGGAAGACCTGGGTTCCGAGCTTCCGGGTTCTGCGTCACATGCAGAGATGGGCTGTGCCTTACCTTCAGGTCAGCAGAGGCGGCGGCTTCAGGCAGCGAGACCTCAATAATCTGCCTTCCGGGTATGTAGAGACCGGTGCTCATCCAGCAGTACCTGGTGCCTGCCGAGAGCCAGGGAAGAGCAGGCTTAGTCCCCCCGCACAACTCCATCTCCTCCCGGCTTCCAGAGTACCCCCTGCTGCCCTGGGTCTCATCTTCCAAAGATTACTTAGAACGTCAACCCCGACCTCCAGCAGAGGCTGGAGAAGGCCCCTAGAGGTGACCAGACCTCAGCTGCGCTGCTGAAGTCACCACGCCCATCCCCAGCTCCCACCCCTCCTTCCTCACCTGGATTGTTGCAGTTGACCTCCACAGTGATCGGAGACTCTGAGGGGCGCAGGTAGGGGCTGCTGTACATGTCCTCGATTTCGGGGACTAACAGAGAGAGGTCACTTCCAGAGTGGGCCAGCCCAGTGGCGAGGGAGAGCATGGCCCCCTGCAGCAGTCGTTGATGACCGGGTTCGCGGGTGGCCACCGGGAGCCGGTAGCGACTCAGCAGCTTCCTGAGGAGCCGGTGCACCGACGTGTAGGCCGGGATCTCCTCTGCGGGGATTTGCAGGAAAGCGGCGCCGTCCGGGCCCAGCTTGGCCAGCCAGCCCTTCTCCACGTTCCCTCTTCCTGCCCATGATGACCTGGAACTCGGCCAGGGTGGAGCGGAAGTGGTAGGTCCTGATCCCTGCCTTGAGAGTACTGGAGTGGGTGAGCATTCCCTTCTCCATGGGATCTTCCCAACCCAGGGAATGAAGCCACGTTTCCCACCGGGCTGGTGGATTCTTTTAGTGCCTGAGCCACCAGGGTTTGTAGGAGGATCGAATAAGATGCCAACTATGACAGCAGGGGCAGTTTCCCCGGCGGCTCAGCCGGTGAAGAATCCACCTGCAATGCAGGTGACCCTGGTTCAGTTCCTGGGTCGGGAAGATCCCCTGGAGAAGGACAGGCTACCCACTCCAGTGTTCTTGGGCTTCCCTGGTGGCTCAGATGGTAAAGAACCCACATGCTATGCGGAAGACCTGGGTTCCGAGCTTCCGGGTTCTGCGTCACATGCAGAGATGGGCTGTGCCTTACCTTCAGGTCAGCAGAGGCGGCGGCTTCAGGCAGCGAGACCTCAATAATCTGCCTTCCGGGTATGTAGAGACCGGTGCTCATCCAGCAGTACCTGGTGCCTGCCGAGAGCCAGGGAAGAGCAGGCTTAGTCCCCCCGCACAACTCCATCTCCTCCCGGCTTCCAGAGTACCCCCTGCTGCCCTGGGTCTCATCTTCCAAAGATTACTTAGAACGTCAACCCCGACCTCCAGCAGAGGCTGGAGAAGGCCCCTAGAGGTGACCAGACCTCAGCTGCGCTGCTGAAGTCACCACGCCCATCCCCAGCTCCCACCCCTCCTTCCTCACCTGGATTGTTGCAGTTGACCTCCACAGTGATCGGAGACTCTGAGGGGCGCAGGTAGGGGCTGCTGTACATGTCCTCGATTTCGGGGACTAACAGAGAGAGGTCACTTCCAGAGTGGGCCAGCCCAGTGGCGAGGGAGAGCATGGCCCCCCTGCAGCAGTCGTTGATGACCGGGTTCTCGCGGGTGGCCACCGGGAGCCGGTAGCGACTCAGCAGCTTCCTGAGGAGCCGGTGCACCGACGTGTAGGCCGGGATCTCCTCTGCGGGGATTTGCAGGAAAGCGGCGCCGTCCGGGCCCAGCTTGGCCAGCCAGCCCTTCTCCACGTTCCCTCTCTTCCTGCCCATGATGACCTGGAACTCGGCCAGGGTGGAGCGGAAGTGGTAGGTCCTGATCCCTGCCTTGGGAGTACGAAAGGGCCCGGGGTTGAGGCTTTGGCTGGTGATGCTAATGCCGAAGGGGTTGAGGAGGAGGTTTCCTGGGAACCGAGCCAAAGGGGACACTCCTGGGTTCTTGAAGGCCCACCACCAGGCCTGGGCTCCAACAAACAGGCCCCCGCCCTCGGCTACAAACTCCTGCAGCTCCTTGACCCCCACATCACTCACGGGCTCAAAGCAGTAGACGCTGGCATCGCTGGTCAGATTGGGCTCGATGCTGGTATCTATGCCCCCCACCGCGAGCAGCCCACTCAGAGTCCTCAGTTCCGTCTGCACCACGATCTTGCCTCTGCGGCCGGCGTCCAGCCAGCGGACAGCGTTGAGCAGAAAGGGGCCCAGTTTACCAACGGAAAATAGGACTTTGTGGCCGGTCACGACCACCCGGCCCCGGCCATAGCGGGCAGCGGCTATGACACAGCCGTGGTAGGAATCTAGCCCCAGGGGGAAGGCTAACGCCCCATGCACTAGCAGCTGGGATGGGAAACAGTCCGAATTGGTGATGTCCAGCTCAGAAATCCCATGCAGGAGCTCATCTCTGTCCTCGGAGAGATCGTCATCACAACTGCAAAAGACACACGTGTTCTCTCACAAAGCGCTCGGGAAAGCACGCAGCAGGTAGCAAGTGTCAGACTCACTAACACCACCTTTAGCTCTTACACGACAACCAGGAGAACACGGTGGGCAGACCTGACCTCACAGGGTATGCAGACCTCTATGAGGGAAGACAGATGGCCAGGCATTCGTTCTGCTCTGCTCATTCTCTGTGTATAAACCTTCCAAAGGCAATTTCGAAAGATGTGCTGGGTTTATGCAATACTATATCTCAGACAGTCTGGATTTCAGTGTTTGTTCAGGCTTTTAAGCACTATGTAAAGAACTGAATGAGAAATCACTGTTTCATTCTGATAAAGGGCCTTGTTTATCATTTCATGCAACTCATTTTCTGCAAATAAAGCCAATAGAGTGCTGAGTTAGTTAGCGGCTCCAGTGCAGAACCACCATTATCTCAAGTGGTGGGGCAGGGAGCCAACTGGCCTCAAGTCTTGTGAGACCCTCCTGTTACTTCACCATCTTCACCCAGAATTCCATAGCTTCATGGCTGCCCAGCAGGACTGACACATATCCATGCTGTCAGGCTTTTCTCATCACCAGCTGTGCCAGTCTGGGGGAGGTGTAGGGGGAGCTCAGTGGTGTTGGACTCTTTGCAGCCTTTTGGACATAGACCGCCAGTTTCCTCTGTTCATGGGATTTTTCAGGCAAGAATACTGGAGTGGTTGCCATTTCCTTCTCCAGGGGAGTTTCCCAAGCCAAGGATTGAAACTGTGTGTCCTGCATTGCAAGCAGATGCTTTACTCCCTGAGCCACTGGGAAAGACCCACGTGTTGCTATCTAAGGGTAACACCCTCTTATAAGACTTCGGGACATCTAGAGCCCGAATGGGGGATACAGCCCCAGAGAGTGGGATTACGAGGTGTAAGAGGTAGATTGCTCTCTATAAGCCTGAGGTCCCAGACTGGTTAAGTCCCTCTCATTAACTGTGAGGGGCCATATGGTCAGAGGCAGCTATAAGGAAACATTGCAAAACGGGGGTCGGGGAGGTGGCACATACGCTGTGTTTGTGTTGTCCTCCCTGTGGTTGGCAGAGTTGTAACTAACTGATGGGGAAACAGTCCTCTTACCAGCCCCACACCTTCCCTGAAGATAAAGCCCCCAGCCTGCAGGATGCCTCAGCAGCTCCCTGAAGCACTAGCTGCCCAGACCCTCCACCCAGCTCTTCCTGCCCTGATTCCAAGCTTACCCAACAACCTTGTGATTAAAATACTGTTTCGAGTGATCATCTGCCTAAAGAAAAATGTCATTGGCTGGGAGAATAGAACAGCCAGAGTGTTTTATTTTTTGTGACATTTATATTTCTCTAGCAACACCTGAGTGTATCTCTAGTTTGCTGATTTTATTATAGATATACATATAATAAAGAAAAAAATTTCATTAAAAAATGTTAGTGCTTTATGCACATGAAATTAAATAGAAAATATTTTAGTTCCTATAATGGGTTCTGTTCATAAATTTCATGCAGTTGTTTTACAAGTGTAGTCAGTGAAGAGCTGACTAACATTGATATTAAGGTTTATATACGAGCCTGATACGGCAAAATGAGAAACACTGAATATGCCAGGTCGAGATCCAGACACCATGTCACTAGTTGGACGTCCTGAGCGAGACTGCAGGTGAGGTCCTGCTCGCTGATGAGCCTGGGGCATCGTCCTAGGCCTGTCTGTTATTTCCCACATCCATGACTTATGTGCAGAGGAGGATAAATGATTGTTTCATTAAAACAACAGAATTGGACTTTTGCTTGTCCTTTCCCTCTCTGTTCTGAAACAAAAGCTATACAAGAAAGAGTAAGATCATGATAGGACAGTATTTCAAGAAGGGTGCGATCAGCAAAATGGGACAGGAGGAATGTATAGGAAATATAAACCCAATGAAATCAGATTGATCAGAAACCCATAAGAACCTGCAACTGCAGGGAAGTGAAAGAGAAGATCGAGAAGACAAAACAACCGGGATTAACACTTGGCCTGAGAAAATACAAATCAGTAACCAATAATGACCAATCTAGAACTTAGTGCCATTTAACACGTAAACAAGAATCAGAAATACTTGATGAAAATTAACAGCATGAAATACAAGCACCAAACTAAACAAAGGGAAAACCAACTTCCTCCAAAATAAGTGATAACTGGAGAAGGAAGTCCTAAATAAATACTGTATATCATTGGAGAGTTTTGCCATACATCATCAGTCTTCAAGAAAACAAGAGACAAGCAGCAGTGACTAACTGAAGTGAAAATACAATTGCCAAATAGATAATCCCATTTGATACACAGGTAGAAAATAAGTTTTGACATAGCTGAAGACTATGAATAAACCAACAGGAGAGTATAGCGAAGACCTGATTCATTAAGAGATAAAGAAGGAAAGATAAGGAGATTAATGGCTAGCAAGCAGAAGTTCTAAAAGCACAGAACAAAGAGAACAAAGAAGAAAAAACCATTTAATTCGCTGAACATTTCTTTGTGCTGAAAAACAGATTTGAGTTTTTGAAATGACTATATGAATGCAAAGCAGTATAAATGAAATAAAGAATGTCTCGTCAATTCATGGTAAGTTTGGGAACTTCAAGGTACAAAGAAGAGCAAAAAACAAATTACCTACAAAGAAACAAGTGAAACCCTTGTCCTAAAAACCGTACTTAAGGGCAGTGAAAATACTCTGTAATGATACATAGCTGCAGCAAGACTCTTCGCTGGCACAGGAAATCCTGAAACAATGTCAAAAGGACTTATGAAATTCACCACTCACAAAGCTTTTCAGAAAAGTTAGTTGAGGTTATGCTATACATCTAAACAAACAAAAATGAATATAATATAGGAACAGATTGGCTACATGAAGCAGTGATGGGCAAAAGTACCGATATACCATATAACTAATGCAGAAAAACTGTTGACAAAGTTCTGTGACATTTGATGTGATTGGCAAGAAACCATTCTGAATTAATAGGAGCCACAGTGTTAAAAACAAAGTCAACAAAGAAACAAAGCTAAGGCAAAACCAAATCACAACCAGAAAACCAGATGATTTCAAAAGAACGTGGGCAGTGAGGAGTAAGCACAGAAAAGTGGAAGGATGGAGGAAATGGAGTTCTTGTTTTGAGTGAAAATTAGATTATAAAACTAGTTAATTCTCAACTCGGGTAGAAAAAAATGTGCATGCATTAACACATTAAAGGCAACATGGTAAACATGGATAGTAGCGTATAATAAAACATGGCACTTCATATTACTGGGAAAAGATGAACTGCACCCATGCGTCACAAACATAGAA
Organism: Tragulus kanchil; assembly: GCA_022376925.1. Lineage (NCBI taxonomy): Eukaryota > Metazoa > Chordata > Mammalia > Artiodactyla > Tragulidae > Tragulus > Tragulus kanchil. The sequence goes on along the minus strand of JAIOJX010000030.1, from coordinate 14,695,995 downwards.
GGAAGTCCTAAATAAATACTGTATATCATTGGAGAGTTTTGCCATACATCATCAGTCTTCAAGAAAACAAGAGACAAGCAGCAGTGACTAACTGAAGTGAAAATACAATTGCCAAATAGATAATCCCATTTGATACACAGGTAGAAAATAAGTTTTGACATAGCTGAAGACTATGAATAAACCAACAGGAGAGTATAGCGAAGACCTGATTCATTAAGAGATAAAGAAGGAAAGATAAGGAGATTAATGGCTAGCAAGCAGAAGTTCTAAAAGCACAGAACAAAGAGAACAAAGAAGAAAAAACCATTTAATTCGCTGAACATTTCTTTGTGCTGAAAAACAGATTTGAGTTTTTGAAATGACTATATGAATGCAAAGCAGTATAAATGAAATAAAGAATGTCTCGTCAATTCATGGTAAGTTTGGGAACTTCAAGGTACAAAGAAGAGCAAAAAACAAATTACCTACAAAGAAACAAGTGAAACCCTTGTCCTAAAAACCGTACTTAAGGGCAGTGAAAATACTCTGTAATGATACATAGCTGCAGCAAGACTCTTCGCTGGCACAGGAAATCCTGAAACAATGTCAAAAGGACTTATGAAATTCACCACTCACAAAGCTTTTCAGAAAAGTTAGTTGAGGTTATGCTATACATCTAAACAAACAAAAATGAATATAATATAGGAACAGATTGGCTACATGAAGCAGTGATGGGCAAAAGTACCGATATACCATATAACTAATGCAGAAAAACTGTTGACAAAGTTCTGTGACATTTGATGTGATTGGCAAGAAACCATTCTGAATTAATAGGAGCCACAGTGTTAAAAACAAAGTCAACAAAGAAACAAAGCTAAGGCAAAACCAAATCACAACCAGAAAACCAGATGATTTCAAAAGAACGTGGGCAGTGAGGAGTAAGCACAGAAAAGTGGAAGGATGGAGGAAATGGAGTTCTTGTTTTGAGTGAAAATTAGATTATAAAACTAGTTAATTCTCAACTCGGGTAGAAAAAAATGTGCATGCATTAACACATTAAAGGCAACATGGTAAACATGGATAGTAGCGTATAATAAAACATGGCACTTCATATTACTGGGAAAAGATGAACTGCACCCATGCGTCACAAACATACATAGAAGAAATTCCAAACGAATCAGAGAAAAATTTTAAAAATGAAACCACACACACTAGAAGAAACCAAGCGTGGAATCTGTCATTATCTTTGTTGCTTGCTGTTATGTGGCTAAGTCATGTCCAACCCTTTGTCACCCCAGGACTCCCATCCACGGGGTTTCCCTGTCCTATTATTACCTGGGTGTGAAGAAAGGCTTCTAATTATGACCTCAAATCAGAGGTAACAATGGAAAGATTGATAACCATTATACAGTGTTTGGATCATTTTAGCTTTCTGGTAAATCACTATGGTAGTTCCTTCCATTTGCATTTAATTTTAGAACCAGTTTGAACATTGGTTGGGATTACACAGAATCTACAGATCATTTGGGGAAAAACTTACATCTTAAAACCATTGCGCGTCCTGGCCCATCAACATGGCATATTTCATCATTTCTTTAGGTCTTATTTAATTTCTTGCAGTGATGTTTTGTGGTTTTCAGCATACATGTTCTGTGACACATGTTGTAGAATGGATTTGCTAGTATTTCATGATTTGGTGGCCTGTCTTTTTTTAAACGTTTATTTATTTATTTATTTTAGTGGGGTGGGGAGAGAGGGGGGTGGGCGGGCCACTTCCACTGGTCTTTCATTTGTCTAGTTTCATCCATCTTTGTTCTTTGGTCCGTGTGGGCCTCCCATCACGGTGGCATCTGTTGTCGCAGAGCACCGGCTCTGGGCGCATGCGCCAGAACTCCGGCTCGGTTTGACATTGGTCCATTGCGGCACGTGGGATCTTCCCAGGCCAGGGATCAAACCAGCGCCTTGCACTTCAAGTGTTAAAACGTCAAAGGCAAAACCAAATGAAAACCAGATGATTTCAAAAGAACGTGGGCAGTGAGGAGTAAGCACAGAAAAGTGGAAGGATGGAGGAAATGGAGTTCTTGTTTTGAGTGAAAATTAGATTATAAAACTAGTTAATTCTCAACTCGGGTAGAAAAAAATGTGCATGCATTAACACATTAAAGGCAACATGGTAAACATGGATAGTAGCGTATAATAAAACATGGCACTTCATATTACTGGGAAAAGATGAACTGCACCCATGCGTCACAAACATACATAGAAGAAATTCCAAACGAATCAGAGAAAATTTTAAAATGAAACCACACACACTAGAAGAAACCAAGCGTGGAATCTGTCATTATCTTTGTTGCTTGCTGTTATGTGGCTAAGTCATGTCCAACCCTTTGTCACCCCAGGACTCCCATCCACGGGGTTTCCCTGTCCTATTATTACCTGGGTGTGAAGAAAGGCTTCTAATTATGACCTCAAATCAGAGGTAACAATGGAAAGATTGATAACCATTATACAGTGTTTGGATCATTTTAGCTTTCTGGTAAATCACTATGGTAGTTCCTTCCATTTGCATTTAATTTTAGAACCAGTTTGAACATTGGTTGGGATTACACAGAATCTACAGATCATTTGGGGAAAAACTTACATCTTAAAACCATTGCGCGTCCTGGCCCATCAACATGGCATATTTCATCATTTCTTTAGGTCTTATTTAATTTCTTGCAGTGATGTTTTGTGGTTTTCAGCATACATGTTCTGTGACACATGTTGTAGAATGGATTTGCTAGTATTTCATGATTTGGTGGCCTGTCTTTTTTTAAACGTTTATTTATTTATTTATTTTAGTGGGGTGGGGAGAGAGGGGGGTGGGCGGGCCACTTCCACTGGTCTTTCATTTGTCTAGTTTCATCCATCTTTGTTCTTTGGTCCGTGTGGGCCTCCCATCACGGTGGCATCTGTTGTCGCAGAGCACCGGCTCTGGGCGCATGCGCTCCAGAACTCCGGCTCGGTAATTGGACACATTGGTCCAGCCTCTCTGCGGCACGTGGGATCTTCCCAGGCCAGGGATCAAACCAGCGCCCCTTGCACTTCAAGGCAGTGCCCTTACCCACTAGACCACGAGGGAAGCCCTTGGTGGCTTGTCTTAACAGGTATTGTATTTTTAATTTCAATGACCAGTTACTAGTATAAAGAAATATAATTTATTTTTGTATATGACTTTGAATGCTACAACCTTGCTAAACTCAATTATTACAGTAGCCTTTTTTGTAGTTTTAAGAATTTTTTATATAGACGATCATGTTTTCTGCAAATAAACATGGGCATGCCTCTTAATTTTTAATCACCATGCCTTCTTACTTGCCTTATGTACTGGCTAGAACCTTCAGTACAATGTTGAATAAAAATTGTGAGAGCTAGGTTTCCTTCCTGGCCTTGTTTTCAACCTCAGGGTGTTTCACCATTGAGTACGTTCTTAGCTATCAGTTTTTCAAAGAGGACTCCTCAAACTGAAACAGCTCCCTTTTGTTTTTAGTCTGTGGAAATTTTATCATGTAAGTAAATTTTGTCAAAAGCTTTTATTATTGTCTGTGTGCATCTATTGAATTATATGATGCTATTTATGCTATATTAACAAAATAATGAATTTGTGAATGAGTTTTATATTTGATTATTCCTAGGGTGCCAAGCATTCCTAGAAAAAGCCTTATTTGTGCTGAGTTGCTTCAGTCATGTCCAACTGTAGCCCGCCAGTCTCCTCTGTCCATGGGATTCTCCAGGCAAAAATAACTGGAGTGGGCTGCAGGCCGTCTTCCAGGGGATCTCCCCCACCCAAAGATCAAACCCCTGTCTCTTACGTCTCCTGTACTGGCAGGTGAGGTCTTTACCACTGGGGCCACCTGGGAAGCCCAAACCTTACTTGGTTATGGTATATTATCCTTTTTAATATACTGTAATCTATTTAAATATTTTACTTGAAATTTTGCATCCATGTTCATGAGGAACATTGTACTGTAGTTTTCTTGTCTTGCAATGTCTTTCTTTGGCTTTAGTATCAGAGAAATGCTGGTTTAGTAGGTCAAGTTACAGTAACTTTCCTCTCCTCGTATTTCTGAAAGAGCCAGGGCCTTTCCCTCTGGGCGCATGCGCCAGAACTCCGGCTCGGTAATTGGACACATTGGTCCAGCCTCTCTGCGGCACGGGGACCCAGGAGGGATCAAACCAGCGCCCCTTGCACTTCAAGGCAGTGCCCTTACCCACTAGACCACGAGGGAAGCCCTTGGTGGCTTGTCTTAACAGGTATTGTATTTTTAATTTCAATGACCAGTTACTAGTATAAAGAAATATAATTTATTTTTGTATATGACTTTGAATGCTACAACCTTGCTAAACTCAATTATTACAGTAGCCTTTTTTGTAGTTTTAAGAATTTTTTATATAGACGATCATGTTTTCTGCAAATAAACATGGGCATGCCTCTTAATTTTTAATCACCATGCCTTCTTACTTGCCTTATGTACTGGCTAGAACCTTCAGTACAATGTTGAATAAAAATTGTGAGAGCTAGGTTTCCTTCCTGGCCTTGTTTTCAACCTCAGGGTGTTTCACCATTGAGTACGTTCTTAGCTATCAGTTTTTCAAAGAGGACTCCTCAAACTGAAACAGCTCCCTTTTGTTTTTTAGTCTGTGGAAATTTTATCATGTAAGTAAATTTTGTCAAAAGCTTTTATTATTGTCTGTGTGCATCTATTGAATTATATGATGCTATTTATGCTATATTAACAAAATAATGAATTTGTGAATGAGTTTTATATTTGATTATTCCTAGGGTGCCAAGCATTCCTAGAAAAAGCCTTATTTGTGCTGAGTTGCTTCAGTCATGTCCAACTGTAGCCCGCCAGTCTCCTCTGTCCATGGGATTCTCCAGGCAAAAATAACTGGAGTGGGCTGCAGGCCGTCTTCCAGGGGATCTCCCCCACCCAAAGATCAAACCCCTGTCTCTTACGTCTCCTGTACTGGCAGGTGAGGTCTTTACCACTGGGGCCACCTGGGAAGCCCAAACCTTACTTGGTTATGGTATATTATCCTTTTTAATATACTGTAATCTATTTAAATATTTTACTTGGAAATTTTGCATCCATGTTCATGAGGAACATTGTACTGTAGTTTTCTTGTCTTGCAATGTCTTTCTTTGGCTTTAGTATCAGAGAAATGCTGGTTTAGTAGGTCAAGTTACAGTAACTTTCCTCTCCTCGTATTTCTGAAAGAGCTCATATAGAATTAGTATCAAAAGACACAGTCCAAACTGAGAGCAGTGATTATCTCTGGGCAGAAGAATTAGTAAGAGGCAGAGGTGAAGAACAAAGGTCTTTCATTTTTTTACTGTGCATCCTTTGGGACTATTTCCCTTTTTTTCTAGTAAACATATATTTTTTAATTGAAGAAAGAAAAATGTTCATTAAAAAAGAAAATAAAACTGTATTGTGATTTAGCAATTTCCCTTCTAAAGTGGCATATCGTCCTGCTTGAATTCACTTTCGAAAAAATTCTAGGTTATTTTGTGAGAACCAGTTACTACAAATTGATTATATATGGCTAGGAATGTAGTAAGCAGTACAGAGTTTTGTAGGTAAGTATGCTCGTCCCACATCTCTGCATCATGGGACCTGACCTAACGTTGGTAGTTAGCATTCTATCTATCCTAGAGTCGCGTCCAAGAACTTGGAGTTCTTGCTACAAATAAATATATTAGTATCTGTTCAGATATTTTATCTGCTGGCAGTGCAGGAGACCTGAGTTTAATGGTTTTCTGAACTACTTGGGAGTCATATTCATGTGGATTATCTTCAGTCATTTGGCAGGTTTCTTGTTTCATTTGTACTACTTACTTCACGTAGACAGTCAATTTTCAAAATCCTGAAATCTCCTTCATCTTCAAAAGACTGTTTTGTACACAATATCCCTTGCCTGTCTTTCAAAATGAAGTGATTATCTATCTATCTCTGGCATCGATTTATAATGTCTGCCAGTTCTTGTCCATGGGATTCCCCTTTTAGGCCGTCTTCCAGGGGATCTCCCCCAACCAAAGATCAAACCCCTGTCTCTTACGTCTCCTGTACTGGCAGGTGAGGTCTTTACCACTGGGGCCACCTGGGAAGCCCAAACCTTACTTGGTTATGGTGTAGTACCCTTTTTAATATACTGTAATCTATTTAAATATTTTACTTGAAATTTTGCATCCATGTTCATGAGGAACATTGTACTGTCGTTTTCTTGTCTTGCAATGTCTTTCTTTGGCTTTAGTATCAGAGAAATGCTGGTTTAGTAGGTCAAGTTACAGTAACTTTCCTCTCCTCGTATTTCTGAAAGAGCTCATATAGAATTAGTATCAAAAGACACAGTCCAAACTGAGAGCAGTGATTATCTCTGGGCAGAAGAATTAGTAAGAGGCAGAGGTGAAGAACAAAGGTCTTTCATTTTTTTACTGTGCATCCTTTGGGACTATTTCCCTTTTTTTCTAGTAAACATATATTTTTCAATTGAAGAAAGAAAAATGTTCATTAAAAAAGAAAATAAAACTGTATTGTGATTTAGCAATTTCCCTTCTAAAGTGGCATATCGTCCTGCTTGAATTCACTTTCGAAAAAATTCTAGGTTATTTTGTGAGAACCAGTTACTACAAATTGATTATATATGGCTAGGAATGTAGTAAGCAGTACAGAGTTTTGTAGGTAAGTATGCTCGTCCCACATCTCTGCATCATGGGACCTGACCTAACGTTGGTAGTTAGCATTCTATCTATCCTAGAGTCGCGTCCAAGAACTTGGAGTTCTTGCTACAAATAAATATATTAGTATCTGTTCAGATATTTTATCTGCTGGCAGTGCAGGAGACCTGAGTTTAATGGTTTTCTGAACTACTTGGGAGTCATATTCATGTGGATTATCTTCAGTCATTTGGCAGGTTTCTTGTTTCATTTGTACTACTTACTTCACGTAGACAGTCAATTTTCAAAATCCTGAAATCTCCTTCATCTTCAAAAGACTGTTTTGTACACAATATCCCTTGCCTGTCTTTCAAAATGAAGTGATTATCTATCTATCTCTGGCATCGATTTATAATGTCTGCCAATTCATGTTCCATGGGAGTGTTTTCAAGTCAGGGAATCTGGAGCATGCGGACACTTCAAAGCATAACTGTTGTTCTGCATTCTTTTCTCTGCCTCTCTGATGACTGAATACACAGGGACCACTGAAGACTGAAAGCCTGTCTCAATGGAGTAATAGCTGAAATGAGGGCAAGGAACTTCTGTTACATTCAAGTACTTTAGAGGCAGAAAGATAGAGGAAAGCACATGCTAAGTCACAATGGGCAGTTGCTAGTGGCAACCCAGGTTTCTGAGTTCTATTGAACCTAGACCTCACAGTCCTCTTCCTCAAACAGGTACTTGTTTCTTGTATTTCCTCCAGGCCTGGTTATTGGAGATGTTCCTGAACTCCTAACTCTCAGATCTTTGGAAATCAGTCTCTTGAAATAAGAAATAATGCCAGAGATTATAGCATATATGGAACAATGTGCTGGCTAAATGAAAGGATGAGTGAACAAACATAGAACTAGAACTCTAACAGGAGCCTGAGATTTGTGTTAACATGGGACAAAGGGCTTCTTGTCCAAAAAATAGAGCAAACTATTGTGGTTGATCCTCCCTCAGATTGATTATCTAATGATACGTTTAATCAGTATCAGGTCCCTTTATTGGAAAAGTCAATTCCATGTCTAGTCTCTGCTTGGTCAGATGTAAAAAGAAATAAAATGTGGCAGTCCATCCTGATGCTGCCGCCTCAGCTTGATGGAGGAAGTAGGAAAAGTATCCTTTAAAATATTAAGAGCTTGTACCACTGGAGTAACACACATGACTTGGGGCCAAGCAGCAATGGATGCCAGGTAGTTTTCAGTGACTGGAAATGATATGCATGACCTCGTATGCTTACATACCATAGTATGAAGGCTGATGTCAAAGCAAAGTGTTTTAGGTACTCTGAACATGTTTCTTAATTCATTTAATTCTTACAAATGCCCTTAAAGGTGGTCATTATTAATCTGACTTTAAAAATGGGGCTTACCTATGGCTCAAGGTTTCAAAGCAAGCAACAGAGTTTAGGAACTCATGAAGGCTGGCCTCCACTAACATCTGTGCTTTTCCCGGATGTGACATCTCTTCCTCGAATCCTGAGTCTTGAAAGGAGGCTGTGCTTACGACAATGGATCTAGTGTTTGTTCAGATGAATATGTAACAGAAAGAAGGTGGGAGAAGTTCTGCACACTAAGTACCTCAGCCCCTGCCCTCAGAGTGGAGGTTAGCGCCGAGGCCACTGGGGATTAGGGGAGGAGGAGGAGACTCTGCTCAGGGAGCAGAGTGCAGGCCGTGTGCTCACACAGACCACGTGGTGGCTGGTGCTCCAGAAGCCGACCAGGTGCCTTCCAGGCAGGAAGTGAGGGCAGGGACTCTGACGCTGGCGTTCTGACGTCTGTGGGTGCTCTGTTAGGCTAAGCATGGTTCATCTCGCTTTGTTACTTAGAGTTTTATTTTTTTGGTCATAAAAAGAGTCATTTCTTCTGATGAAAATTTGCTTCATTTTGATGAGACCTGTGGACAGTTTACTCTTACAAAATTCATCTCAAGATCTTATTTAGAATTTAGTAAGAAATGCGCAAGTAACAAAGTCAAAGCTATCTTAATTCATACTTGCATGTTCAAATGTGGGTTTAACAATAAATAATAAGATGTGTGGACAGATGTAAAAAGAAATAAAATGTGGCAGTCCATCCTGATGCTGCCGCCTCAGCTTGATGGAGGAAGTAGGAAAAGTATCCTTTAAAATATTAAGAGCTTGTACCACTGGAGTAACACACATGACTTGGGGCCAAGCAGCAATGGATGCCAGGTAGTTTTCAGTGACTGGAAATGATATGCATGACCTCGTATGCTTACATACCATAGTATGAAGGCTGATGTCAAAGCAAAGTGTTTTAGGTACTCTGAACATGTTTCTTAATTCATTTAATTCTTACAAATGCCCTTAAAGGTGGTCATTATTAATCTGACTTTAAAAATGGGGCTTACCTATGGCTCAAGGTTTCAAAGCAAGCAACAGAGTTTAGGAACTCATGAAGGCTGGCCTCCACTAACATCTGTGCTTTTCCCGGATGTGACATCTCTTCCTCGAATCCTGAGTCTTGAAAGGAGGCTGTGCTTACGACAATGGATCTAGTGTTTGTTCAGATGAATATGTAACAGAAAGAAGGTGGGAGAAGTTCTGCACACTAAGTACCTCAGCCCCTGCCCTCAGAGTGGAGGTTAGCGCCGAGGCCACTGGGGATTAGGGGAGGAGGAGGAGACTCTGCTCAGGGAGCAGAGTGCAGGCCGTGTGCTCACACAGACCACGTGGTGGCTGGTGCTCCAGAAGCCGACCAGGTGCCTTCCAGGCAGGAAGTGAGGGCAGGGACTCTGACGCTGGCGTTCTGACGTCTGTGGGTGCTCTGTTAGGCTAAGCATGGTTCATCTCGCTTTGTTACTTAGAGTTTTATTTTTTTGGTCATAAAAAGAGTCATTTCTTCTGATGAAAATTTGCTTCATTTTGATGAGACCTGTGGACAGTTTACTCTTACAAAATTCATCTCAAGATCTTATTTAGAATTTAGTAAGAAATGCGCAAGTAACAAAGTCAAAGCTATCTTAATTCATACTTGCATGTTCAAATGTGGGTTTAACAATAAATAATAAGATGTGTGGGCAGAGGAACTAAACCCACAGGGACTTTCCATGTGAACCTGATGGCCAGTGATGGAAATAATCTTGCTTCTTAAATTCTAATAGAAGCATGTTAGTGTCTAGTGTTGTCTGATACTTCTAAAACAATGCAATGATGATATGCTATTCAGTATTACATAATTACAGGAAGACTGAAGAAAGATCCAAATCTTTAACAGTGACCAAATGATTAAATAAATGAATCTGCCTGCAATGCAAGAGACCTGGGTTCAATTCCTGGGTTGGGAAGATACCCTAGAGAGGGAAATGGCAACCCACTCCAGTATTCTTGCCTGGGAAATCCCATGGACAGAGGAACCTGGCAGGCTATAGTCCATTAAGTCACAAGAGTTGGACATGACTTAGTGACTACACCACCACATATATATATATACATACATATATATATATATATATATACACACACACACACACACACACATATATAGGCATCACATAAAATGAATCAAGTATAATTTTAAAGATTATATAGAGTAAAAAATGTATATGAGCAGAAATCAAACTAGCATGTATATTAAGATGACAAAAGTGTAAAATTATGAATAATGGGGAAAATAATGTATAGAGATGAAAAGAGTTCTATTATTGGTATATGATTTAATAATTTTGAAATGGAAATAAAAAAAAAGGGACCCAGCAATGTTGAAAAGATAGTTTAAAAGAGTATCTCATGAAGAGTAATCATAATTAAAAATACATTTGACCCTTGAATAACATAGGTTTGAAATGTGTGGGTCCACTTCGATGTGGACTTTTCTCAGTACTAAATACTGTACTACAGTACTACACGATCTGCAGCTGGCTTACTCTGAGAAGGAGGAACTAAAGATGCACAGGGTCAGCTCTAAGCTGTATGTACATTTTCGACTGGAAAGGGACACCCCTACCTTCAAGCTGTTCAAAGGTCAATGCATTGGCAACACTGTATGTTGTGGGTGTGTGCATGCGTTTGCTCAGAAATATTAGAAAGGAAAGTGAAATAAAGTGACCTATTAGGAGAGTTATAATTTTAAAAATATTTTCTACTTATTTAATAACAAGTGCTTGTGTGTCCCAAAGATGTGGACGGTTTGTAATTTGACTTCTGAATTGCATGTGAAACAAGGTAATGAAATATATGTCTTCTTAAAAAATTTGATCGAAAGTTTGGAAAATGAAGTTTTTAACTGATAATCATCTGTCACTATTCCACGATCAAGAGATTTATCTATTACTGATATTGTGGGCTTTCCTCTTATGTAATATTTTCTACACAGAGCTATATATATATATATATATATTTAAAGATTTATTTATTTATTTATTTTGGTGGGGGTGGGGTGGGGAGGGAGGGGAGCAGGCAGGCCACTTCTATTGGTCTTTCGTTTTTATTTATTTTTCATCCATCTTTGTTCTTTGGCCCATGTAGGCCTCCCATCGCGGTGGCCTCTGTTGTCGCAGAGCACCGGCTCTGGGCGCATGCGCTCCAGAGCTCCGGCTGGATGATTGGACACATCAGTCCAGCCGCTCCACGGCATGTGGGATCTTCCCAGGCCAGGGATCGAACTGGCGCCCCTTGCACTGCAAGGTGGCGTCCTTACCCACTGGACCACCAGGGAAGCCCAGAGCTATATTTTTTAACAAAATTGGGAACATATTGAACAACAATTATTATCCTACTTTTATTTCACTGAATAGTACTCCCAAAGATTTTTCCCATGTTCTTAAATATTCTTAGAAAATGATATTTTAATGGTTAGTTAATAATACATTGTATGGTCTTCTATAATTTATTTACCTTTTCTATTCTTCCTGATAACAAATAATGCTGAATTGCAATCCTTATAGATGAATCTGATTATATCTCAGATTTTTTTTTAAGTTCTATTTTTTAAAATATTTTTTCAAAGGTTAATTGAAATTTAATTTATATAAAATCAAATTCACTTGATTTAGGTTTACAATTAAAAACTTTGGATCAATGTAGAGTTTGGTAACTGCCACCACAAGAGGTAGGAGATGGGTCGATGGTGACCTTTCAGCATTGTTTTGATTTTTTGGACTCTGTGATTAAGCAGCAGAAGGAAGGATCTAAAGAAGGGATGAGGGAGGGCATACCAGCACATATGGGGTGCTTGAGAGCTAACACTAAGGGAACCGTGGGGTGAGGAGGAGAGGTTTCTTTTCTTGAAAAAGCTGTCATTCAGTCATGAAAGGTGATAATATCGTGTCACTTTTTTTTTTCTACTTATTTAATAACAAGTGCTTGTGTGTCCCAAAGATGTGGACGGTTTGTAATTTGACTTCTGAATTGCATGTGAAACAAGGTAATGAAATATATGTCTTCTTAAAAAATTTGATCGAAAGTTTGGAAAATGAAGTTTTTAACTGATAATCATCTGTCACTATTCCACGATCAAGAGATTTATCTATTACTGATATTGTGGGCTTTCCTCTTATGTAATATTTTCTACACAGAGCTATATATATATATATATATATTTAAAGATTTATTTATTTATTTATTTTGGTGGGGGTGGGGTGGGGAGGGAGGGGAGCAGGCAGGCCACTTCTATTGGTCTTTCGTTTTTATTTATTTTTCATCCATCTTTGTTCTTTGGCCCATGTAGGCCTCCCATCGCGGTGGCCTCTGTTGTCGCAGAGCACCGGCTCTGGGCGCATGCGCTCCAGAGCTCCGGCTGGATGATTGGACACATCAGTCCAGCCGCTCCACGGCATGTGGGATCTTCCCAGGCCAGGGATCGAACTGGCGACCCTTGCACTGCAAGGTGGCGTGCTTACACACTGGACAACCAGGGAAGCGCAGAGCTATATTTTTTAACAAAATTGGGAACATATTGAACAACAATTATTATCCTACTTTTATTTCACTGAATAGTACTCCCAAAGATTTTTCCCATGTTCTTAAATATTCTTAGAAAATGATATTTTAATGGTTAGTTAATAATACATTGTATGGTCTTCTATAATTTATTTACCTTTTCTATTCTTCCTGATAACAAATAATGCTGAATTGCAATCCTTATAGATGAATCTGATTATATCTCAGATTTTTTTTTAAGTTCTATTTTTTAAAATATTTTTTCAAAGGTTAATTGAAATTTAATTTATATAAAATCAAATTCACTTGATTTAGGTTTACAATTAAAAACTTTGGATCAATGTAGAGTTTGGTAACTGCCACCACAAGAGGTAGGAGATGGGTCGATGGTGACCTTTCAGCATTGTTTTGATTTTTTGGACTCTGTGATTAAGCAGCAGAAGGAAGGATCTAAAGAAGGGATGAGGGAGGGCATACCAGCACATATGGGGTGCTTGAGAGCTAACACTAAGGGAACCGTGGGGTGAGGAGGAGAGGTTTTTCTTTTCTTTTCCTCTGCTCATCCAAACCTATGCACGTGTGTGCCTGTTAAGTCATTTCAGTCATGTCTGACTCTTTGAGACCCTATTGGACCACAGCCCATCAGGTTCCTCTGTCCATGGGATTCTGCGGGCAAGAGCACTGGAGTGGGTTGTCATACCCTCCTCCAGAGGGTCTTCCCAACCCAAGAACCAAACCCATACCTGTTACATCTACCTGTGTTGGCGGGCGGGTTCTTTACCACCAGCACCATCTGGGAAGCCCCAGCCTATGCACAGGTATTTCTTAATGTAGGTAAGTTAAGAAATACACAGACACACACCACACACACAGACACACATAGTCCCTGTGTCTTTTTCTTTACTTCTTCTCAGCCTATTAGCTTAGGAGAATCATTGCTGTCATCTTCAATCCATCTACAAGTCAAAAAATGAGCCCCATAACATATGAGTAATGCCGTGATATATGTACCTATATAAGCACACAGTCAAGAGTTGTGATGAAGTCTTACCTAGTGAATAACCAATGCCAGTATTCCATAATCTCCACAGGAGATTCTGTGTACTTCCCTTATAAAGTCGGATTTTCCCTCTTGCAGCTGGTTTCACACACATGCCTGCACGCGCACACATAACATTTAACCAAGAAGCAAAAAAAATTCAGATTCACCAATGATGAGAGATGATACAGGCGTAACCAAAGAAAAAAGAGGTATGATTTTGATAGAGAAAAACATCTCTTAAGGCAACTAATGCAACTGATTTTTTTTTTTGCAATCCTTATAGATGAATCTGATTATATCTCAGATTTTTTTAAGTTCTATTTTTAAAATATTTTTTCAAAGGTTAATTGAAATTTAATTTATATAAAATCAAATTCACTTGATTTAGGTTTACAATTAAAAACTTTGGATCAATGTAGAGTTTGGTAACTGCCACCACAAGAGGTAGGAGATGGGTCGATGGTGACCTTTCAGCATTGTTTTGATTTTTTGGACTCTGTGATTAAGCAGCAGAAGGAAGGATCTAAAGAAGGGATGAGGGAGGGCATACCAGCACATATGGGGTGCTTGAGAGCTAACACTAAGGGAACCGTGGGGTGAGGAGGAGAGGTTTTTCTTTTCTTTTCCTCTGCTCATCCAAACCTATGCACGTGTGTGCCTGTTAAGTCATTTCAGTCATGTCTGACTCTTTGAGACCCTATTGGACCACAGCCCATCAGGTTCCTCTGTCCATGGGATTCTGCGGGCAAGAGCACTGGAGTGGGTTGTCATACCCTCCTCCAGAGGGTCTTCCCAACCCAAGAACCAAACCCATACCTGTTACATCTACCTGTGTTGGCGGGCGGGTTCTTTACCACCAGCACCATCTGGGAAGCCCCAGCCTATGCACAGGTATTTCTTAATGTAGGTAAGTTAAGAAATACACAGACACACACCACACACACAGACACACATAGTCCCTGTGTCTTTTTCTTTACTTCTTCTCAGCCTATTAGCTTAGGAGAATCATTGCTGTCATCTTCAATCCATCTACAAGTCAAAAAATGAGCCCCATAACATATGAGTAATGCCGTGATATATGTACCTATATAAGCACACAGTCAAGAGTTGTGATGAAGTCTTACCTAGTGAATAACCAATGCCAGTATTCCATAATCTCCACAGGAGATTCTGTGTACTTCCCTTATAAAGTCGGATTTTCCCTCTTGCAGCTGGTTTCACACACATGCCTGCACGCCGCACACATAACATTTAACCAAGAAGCAAAAAAAATTCAGATTCACCAATGATGAGAGATGATACAGGCGTAACCAAAGAAAAAAGAGGTATGATTTTGATAGAGAAAAACATCTCTTAAGGCAACTAATGCAACTAAGGGAGATTATGCTGTCGATAGAATTGGGCTCAGGTTTTACCGTGTTGATCATTGATCAGCCCAATCAATCACTGTGCCTCTGAATAGCTCTCTCCTCACTGCACACGTGAGAATGGAGTTGTGAGGTGTTCCAGGAGTTCACTGACACGGAGAGGCCACAGCTCATCCTGAAGTCTTCACCTCACTCTGTCCCCACCAGTCAGAAACACCTATGCTTTTGCTCTAAGGATGCTGAGTTTTCATGTACAATATAGGGCATGGCCTAGAATGGCTTTTCTACGTCTAGGACGACTCCAGCTTCTCCTCTCTCTCTTCATCCATCCAGTACATGTTCACTAAGCACCTACTAACCCGTCCATCCAACAGATGTTCACTGAGTTCCTGCTAACGCTCTGTGTTCAACACTGTCTGAGGTGCTAGAGAACCACGCGAGTGGGACAGGCTGGGCAATGCCCTCGAAGGACTTTTCGCGGAGCCTGTCCCTACACCCATCACCTGCCTCCTTCATTCTCCATCATCAAAGTCTTTTGCTCCCAGAGATCAAATCACCTCTAAGATTTCAGATTTAGCAGATGTAACTTGTGCCATCTTTCTGGTATCTCAGCTTCTGAATGTTCTAGCTCTTACTTCTATCCTAATCCCATCTGGCTGGACATTTCAAAACCTTTCCCACAGCTCTATAGACTTTGTCTGTTTTCCTTTTCCTTACATTTGCAAGGAACTTTGACCTATGACCTTCCTGTATTAGTCACGCCAACACTGAGATTCAGATATATATATATATATATATAGTACTAAGCTAGATGCTGGGAGACATCATGGTTATAAGAAGCTTTTCCCATCCAAGAGCTAAGTAATCTGGTCTGAAAAGGCAGCAGCAACAAGGGACCGTGCCCCTCCTGTGTGTCAGGGTACTTTAACGCTCCAGTTGATTTATGATGAATCCATGGCTGAGTGCCACATTCTTTTCTGTTAGTCTGGGAGTAGCCTGAAGATAGGAACCATCTGTCTGCTTTTTTAACCTGGGACCAGCGTCCCACTGGGCACTTACCTCACTAAGACTGGGATCTTGGGCATCTTCTTAGAGACTTTAAAGAAACTCGTGTCCCCTTTGTTGTCAGTGAAGTACACGCCGGCCACGCTGGTCACGAGGTTCCCCGGGAACGTGAACAGAACCCTTTCATCGTCGCCCTGGTTGGCCCAGTCCCAGGCTTGGCCTCCCATGAGCAAGCCGCCTCCACGCTTCATGAACTTGACCAGCTTCTCAGTCATGGTTTCGTTGTAGGCATCAATGCAGTAAACCCCCAGCGACTCTTTCACTTCTGGCTCAACCTTCGCCTCCACTCCAGAGCCCTCAAGGATTTTGGCCAGAGGTGCCAGGGAGGGGTGTATACCCACAGGAGCCCCGGGGGAAGAGCACAGCCAGCCCACTGCATTGAGGAGAAAGGGAGTGAGCTGGGCCTCCACCAAGTAGTCCTCATGGGACACCACCACCAGGCGGCCTCGGCCATAGGAGGTGGCAATGCCCTCGAAGGACTTTTCGCGGAGCCTGTCCCTACACC
Organism: Tragulus kanchil; assembly: GCA_022376925.1. Lineage (NCBI taxonomy): Eukaryota > Metazoa > Chordata > Mammalia > Artiodactyla > Tragulidae > Tragulus > Tragulus kanchil. The sequence continues at coordinate 14,679,390 of JAIOJX010000030.1, read as the reverse complement.
CATCACCTGCCTCCTTCATTCTCCATCATCAAAGTCTTTTGCTCCCAGAGATCAAATCACCTCTAAGATTTCAGATTTAGCAGATGTAACTTGTGCCATCTTTCTGGTATCTCAGCTTCTGAATGTTCTAGCTCTTACTTCTATCCTAATCCCATCTGGCTGGACATTTCAAAACCTTTCCCACAGCTCTATAGACTTTGTCTGTTTTCCTTTTCCTTACATTTGCAAGGAACTTTGACCTATGACCTTCCTGTATTAGTCACGCCAACACTGAGATTCAGATATATATATATATATATATAGTACTAAGCTAGATGCTGGGAGACATCATGGTTATAAGAAGCTTTTCCCATCCAAGAGCTAAGTAATCTGGTCTGAAAAGGCAGCAGCAACAAGGGACCGTGCCCCTCCTGTGTGTCAGGGTACTTTAACGCTCCAGTTGATTTATGATGAATCCATGGCTGAGTGCCACATTCTTTTCTGTTAGTCTGGGAGTAGCCTGAAGATAGGAACCATCTGTCTGCTTTTTTAACCTGGGACCAGCGTCCCACTGGGCACTTACCTCACTAAGACTGGGATCTTGGGCATCTTCTTAGAGACTTTAAAGAAACTCGTGTCCCCTTTGTTGTCAGTGAAGTACACGCCGGCCACGCTGGTCACGAGGTTCCCCGGGAACGTGAACAGAACCCTTTCATCGTCGCCCTGGTTGGCCCAGTCCCAGGCTTGGCCTCCCATGAGCAAGCCGCCTCCACGCTTCATGAACTTGACCAGCTTCTCAGTCATGGTTTCGTTGTAGGCATCAATGCAGTAAACCCCCAGCGACTCTTTCACTTCTGGCTCAACCTTCGCCTCCACTCCAGAGCCCTCAAGGATTTTGGCCAGAGGTGCCAGGGAGGGGTGTATACCCACAGGAGCCCCGGGGGAAGAGCACAGCCAGCCCACTGCATTGAGGAGAAAGGGAGTGAGCTGGGCCTCCACCAAGTAGTCCTCATGGGACACCACCACCAGGCGGCCTCGGCCATAGGAGGAGGCGGCAATGAGGACCTGGCCCATGTCATTCACCATCACCGGGAAGGAGGCTTCTCCAATAAGCAGCAGTTCACACGGGACGGCGTCTTCGGGGACATCCCAGCTTGTCACTCCGCTCATGAGGGCCTCGAAGGCAGCGGATGGAGTCGCCATGGCTGGATCAGCGTCTGCAGAGAGGAAAGCAAAGACTCAGTCTGGTGAAGAGTGGATACACAAACAAAACGAGCCGGGGCAGCTCTCCCCGTTAAGCAGATGAGACTGATATCCCAGTTCACACTGTGAACTGACTCAAGCACTCACCAGGGCTGTCCATGTCTCCAGCCCAGGAAACTCTGCTGTGCCCTGTCGTCTAACACTCTTACTGTCAAACTCAATAAGCCTACACTCTTCAGTCACAAAAAGAAACAACAGAAGTGAAGAATGGAGGTAGATCTGTGTCTCCTGAGACATACGTTTAAGTACGAACTCCCAGTACCTGTGAGCATGACCTTATTTGGAAATGGGGTCTTTGCATATGTAACCAAGTTAAGGCGGGTCATGTCGGGGTTGAGTGGGTTCTAACCTAATGACTGGGCTTCCCTGATGGCTCAGCAAGTAAAGAATGCAGGAGACACTGGTTTGATCTCTAGGTCCTGAAGATCCCCTGGAGGAAGAAATGGCAACCCACTCCAGTATTCTAGCCTGAAAAATCCCATGGACAGAGGAGCCTAGTGGACTACAGTCCAAAGGGTTGCAAAGAGTCAGAGACAACTGAGCGACTAAGCACATAATCTAATGACCGGAGTCCTTATAAGAAGGGGAGCTGGGACGCAGACACAGGTACACAGAGAGACACATGGGCTACGAGAACACACAGGCAGAACCTGAGCAAGCCGCCTCCACGCTTCATGAACTTGACCAGCTTCTCAGTCATGGTTTCGTTGTAGGCATCAATGCAGTAAACCCCCAGCGACTCTTTCACTTCTGGCTCAACCTTCGCCTCCACTCCAGAGCCCTCAAGGATTTTGGCCAGAGGTGCCAGGGAGGGGTGTATACCCACAGGAGCCCCGGGGGAAGAGCACAGCCAGCCCACTGCATTGAGGAGAAAGGGAGTGAGCTGGGCCTCCACCAAGTAGTCCTCATGGGACACCACCACCAGGCGGCCTCGGCCATAGGAGGAGGCGGCAATGAGGACCTGGCCCATGTCATTCACCATCACCGGGAAGGAGGCTTCTCCAATAAGCAGCAGTTCACACGGGACGGCGTCTTCGGGGACATCCCAGCTTGTCACTCCGCTCATGAGGGCCTCGAAGGCAGCGGATGGAGTCGCCATGGCTGGATCAGCGTCTGCAGAGAGGAAAGCAAAGACTCAGTCTGGTGAAGAGTGGATACACAAACAAAACGAGCCGGGGCAGCTCTCCCCGTTAAGCAGATGAGACTGATATCCCAGTTCACACTGTGAACTGACTCAAGCACTCACCAGGGCTGTCCATGTCTCCAGCCCAGGAAACTCTGCTGTGCCCTGTCGTCTAACACTCTTACTGTCAAACTCAATAAGCCTACACTCTTCAGTCACAAAAAGAAACAACAGAAGTGAAGAATGGAGGTAGATCTGTGTCTCCTGAGACATACGTTTAAGTACGAACTCCCAGTACCTGTGAGCATGACCTTATTTGGAAATGGGGTCTTTGCATATGTAACCAAGTTAAGGCGGGGTCATGTCGGGGTTGAGTGGGTTCTAACCTAATGACTGGGCTTCCCTGATGGCTCAGCAAGTAAAGAATGCAGGAGACACTGGTTTGATCTCTAGGTCCTGAAGATCCCCTGGAGGAAGAAATGGCAACTCACTCCAGTATTCTAGCCTGAAAAATCCCATGGACAGAGGAGCCTAGTGGACTACAGTCCAAAGGGTTGCAAAGAGTCAGAGACAACTGAGCGACTAAGCACATAATCTAATGACCGGAGTCCTTATAAGAAGGGGGAGCTGGGACGCAGACACAGGTACACAGGGGAGAGACACATGGGCTACGAGAACACACAGGCAGAGATCGGGGTGATGTCTCTGTGAGCCAAGGAATGACGAGACTGCTGGCGAACACCAGAGGTGGGAGAGTGGCAGGAAACAGATTCTCCTTCAGAACTTCAAGAAAGAATCAAACCTGTCAGCACTTAGATTTCAAACATCTAAGCCTCCAGAACTGCTAAAGAGTACATTACTCTTGTTTTAAGCTACTCAGTTTGTGGTACTTTATTGTGGCAACCACAGGAAACCACACAGGGGTGCAGCGTGCTGTCTCCCCACCCCTGCTCCATCCCACTGGGCTCTCACACTGATCACATTGATCCCAGCTTGGGGCCAGGATTTCAGTCTGAAAAGGCTGGGTCCTCGTAAAGGAGTATTTTTTTTGGTCAGACACAGGCTGGAGAAGAGGAAAACAGAAGTCCTCTGGCTTGAGTCCAGCTGTAGAAAACCCAAAGCAAGAAGTTAACAAATAAATTTACAGCATTATGAATTATTACTTACACCTAGACACAGCAGAGAAAGCACAGAAAAGTATGTATGTTTGTGAATGTGTATGCCCCCACACCCTCTGCTTCTTCACCCTGAGCTGCTGCTTAAGGGCTCTCTGCAGTCTGACCTCCTCTACATGCTCTTTAGTGAAGCATTCCCCTCACGGACAGACGTGTTTAATAGTTAGGACATCCAGGACTCATCATCCTCACTGACCGTATATACTGACCAATATACATATAAGGTCATTGACGTACTCCTTTCCCAATTTGGAACCAGTCCATTGTTCCATATCCAGTTCTAACTGTTGCTTCTTGTCCTGCAGGAGGCAGATAAGGTGGTCTGGTATTCCCATCTTTCAGAATTTTCCACAGTTTGTTGCGGTCCACACAGTCAAAGGCTTTAGCATGGTCAATGAAACAGAAGTAGATGTTTTTCTGGTATTCTCTTGCTCTTTCTGTGATCCAACAGATGTTGGCAATTTGATCTCTGGTTCCTCTGCCTTTTCTAAATCCAGCTTGTATATCTGGAGGTTCTTGGTTCATGTTCTGTTGAAGCCTAGCTTGGAGGATTTTGAGCATTACTTTGTTAGCGTGTGAAGTGAGTACAGTATACATATATATACACACAGATACGTATGTGTATCTATATCTATATCTATATCTATGGCTCAATGGGTAAAGAATCTGCCTGCAATGCAGGAAATGCTGGTTCAGTCCCTGGGTTGGGAAGATCCCCTGGAGAAGGGCATGGCAACCTACTCCAGTATTCTTGCCCGGAGAATCCCATGGACAGAGGAGCCTGGTGAGCTATAGTCCATAGGGTCGCAAAGAGTTGGACACAACTGAAGCGACTGAGCACACATGCATACACACACACACATATATACACATATGAGTATCCAATTATTTATTTTATGTGTATACATATATATATGCTTAAAATTACTTGATTAAGAGTAAGCTATTTAAATGTGTGCATAGTAGGGAATTCTTATAAAGTGAAACAAAACTTAATGTTAGATTTTATCCGCACTGGATTAAATGTTATTGACTCTGTTTTTTGCATATTTTATATTTTAGAGCCAATACTAATGGTCATGATTATATTTAGTTATCAAATATTTCCGTGGGCCCTTGAAAAAAACCCTTGGCATAGGCCTTCTCTGTGCCTTTCTCAAGCCACAGATGCAAAGGCCCTGGTCCTAACATAACTAATAAACTCAAGATCCCTATTGAAAGCACACTCTGCCATTTTAACTGTCTCTAAAACTACAAAGAGTCTTAATTTTCTCCTCTCTAGATTAGCTCCTCTTGGGTAAATTACATAAGCTTGAGGTCCCTAGTTGTTAAAAGAGGGTAACCTCCACCCCTGAACTACTGAGAAGACACAATCAGCAGACGGTTAATAGGGGCTTATCCCGCCTCCACTCCTCCTGGGGTCCACAAACAGCCAGACAGCAAACCACAAGGAGTCGCAGTTGTGTCTCCTCTCCTCCCTGGTCCACAGCCAGTTGGTCACAACATTGTCCATCATGGTTTCCAACCACACTGCCGCTAACCTAGTTTGGGTCCTCAGTAATTCATTCCTGGACTAAAGGGATCCAGCTTCTAATTATCTATTCTCACCTCTATTCTTCTACAGTCACTGATTGTGTTACTTTCTGGAAAAGAACCCTCCAGAGTTTCACCTATGTCCACAGGGGGAAATCTGAGCTGCTTCTGTGGTTCAAGGCCTCTAGGGCTGGCTGCTTCTTACTATCCAGTGCATCTCCTGCAGCTTCTGGGATACTTTGCCTTCCTGGCCCTGCCTTGCTTTAATTTTAGATTCTCTTTCCATTTTCTTTCTTCCTGTTCCCACTCCCATATCTTTCAAACCACTGAAATCCTACCCTTCTAAGAGAAGATAGTCACAGAAGAGGAAACTTAAACAGCCAATTAGTCTGTTGAGCAATGGAAATATGCTCAATCTCACTACTCAGGAAATTGAAATAATATGTATGTTGCCCATAACATTATACGAAAAGGGAATGGGGCAAAGAAGAAAGAGGAGGAGAAGATGAAGATAATAATGTCCAGTATCCCAAAGGCTTTGGACACACTAGCACCGTGTGCTGGAAGGACTAAGGGTCTGAAAGCAACCCAGTTTCAAAGACGTGCCGATCCTCAGACAGCCAATCTAATAACCTTTCTTACAAAAAGAAGAGCCGCAGTATTAAAAGACCTATGAACAAGGCGGCGCACCACTGCAGGAAACTACAGATGGAGATAGAGAAATGAAAAATCTAGATACAGAGATAGACAGATGACAAGGAATGTTTCCTAGAACCATTTTTGACTCCGGAGGGTGCGGGAGCTCTAGTCCATTTTCCATGTAACCCCAGAAAGCCCATGGCACCCATCGCGTGACCCGGGGCTTACCCGGGCCTCCACTGAACTACTGAGAAGACACAATCAGCAGACGGTTAATAGGGGCTTATCCCGCCTCCACTCCTCCTGGGGTCCACAAACAGCCAGACAGCAAACCACAAGGAGTCGCAGTTGTGTCTCCTCTCCTCCCTGGTCCACAGCCAGTTGGTCACAACATTGTCCATCATGGTTTCCAACCACACTGCCGCTAACCTAGTTTGGGTCCTCAGTAATTCATTCCTGGACTAAAGGGATCCAGCTTCTAATTATCTATTCTCACCTCTATTCTTCTACAGTCACTGATTGTGTTACTTTCTGGAAAAGAACCCTCCAGAGTTTCACCTATGTCCACAGGGGGAAATCTGAGCTGCTTCTGTGGTTCAAGGCCTCTAGGGCTGGCTGCTTCTTACTATCCAGTGCATCTCCTGCAGCTTCTGGGATACTTTGCCTTCCTGGCCCTGCCTTGCTTTAATTTTAGATTCTCTTTCCATTTTCTTTCTTCCTGTTCCCACTCCCATATCTTTCAAACCACTGAAATCCTACCCTTCTAAGAGAAGATAGTCACAGAAGAGGAAACTTAAACAGCCAATTAGTCTGTTGAGCAATGGAAATATGCTCAATCTCACTACTCAGGAAATTGAAATAATATGTATGTTGCCCATAACATTATACGAAAAGGGAATGGGGCAAAGAAGAAAGAGGAGGAGAAGATGAAGATAATAATGTCCAGTATCCCAAAGGCTTTGGACACACTAGCACCGTGTGCTGGAAGGACTAAGGGTCTGAAAGCAACCCAGTTTCAAAGACGTGCCGATCCTCAGACAGCCAATCTAATAACCTTTCTTACAAAAAGAAGAGCCGCAGTATTAAAAGACCTATGAACAAGGCGGCGCACCACTGCAGGAAACTACAGATGGAGATAGAGAAATGAAAAATCTAGATACAGAGATAGACAGATGACAAGGAATGTTTCCTAGAACCATTTTTGACTCCGGAGGGTGCGGGAGCTCTAGTCCATTTTCCATGTAACCCCAGAAAGCCCATGGCACCCATCGCGTGACCCCGGGGCATAGGCTCCACCAGCCACCTGTCCACCCCTGGGAACAGCTGCCATGTTGCTCCCGGTGCTGGTACCCCAAACCCACCTAGAGCAGGGGACTCCGAAAACTGTCTCACTGGCTGTACTCTGAGCTGGTTCACAGGGAAACAAACACCTGTGCAGAAGCGACAAAGAGATGGACAGGTGACCTGGAGATTTGAAAAGTAGGAGACAAGGGAGAAGACAGGCGATTTCCTGCTGAGTCTCTTTCTTCTACCTGGTTCCTGGGCTTCGCATGTGGCCTCAGGGGAGCGGGGTTTGGGTAGAAACACCCGGGCGGCCCTCTCCTGGCCAGGTTTCCCCTGTCCTGCGCTGCGCTGTGCGTGAGGCTGCCAAACCCTCCCCTGACAGCAATGCTGTGAATGCGGCAAGGCAAGTTTTGAAAGGAAGTATGTGTGAATAAAGGGTGATAATCTGTATTACAGGATATCACGTAGCTATTACAAAAAAACAGAGTTAAATCTGTTTGTCTTCTAGCTGGAATGTCCTACATCTGTTTGAAGTGAAAATTTCACATCACTGTAATTGAAGGACACAAACCCATTTTTGTATGGATAAAGATACTAATAACAGTCATACTTCCCAGGTGGCACTCGTGGTAAAGAATCTGCCTCACAATCCAGGAGATGTACAAGATGCAGACTTAATCCCTAGGTCCAAAAGATCCCCTGGAGGAGGACATGACAATCCACTCCGTTTTCTTGCCCAGAGACTCCCCTGGACAGAGGAGCCTAGCAGGGAACTAAGGGTCTGAAAGCAACCCAGTTTCAAAGACGTGCCGATCCTCAGACAGCCAATCTAATAACCTTTCTTACAAAAAGAAGAGCCGCAGTATTAAAAGACCTATGAACAAGGCGGCGCACCACTGCAGGAAACTACAGATGGAGATAGAGAAATGAAAAATCTAGATACAGAGATAGACAGATGACAAGGAATGTTTCCTAGAACCATTTTTGACTCCGGAGGGTGCGGGAGCTCTAGTCCATTTTCCATGTAACCCCAGAAAGCCCATGGCACCCATCGCGTGACCCCGGGGCATAGGCTCCACCAGCCACCTGTCCACCCCTGGGAACAGCTGCCATGTTGCTCCCGGTGCTGGTACCCCAAACCCACCTAGAGCAGGGGACTCAAAACTGTCTCACTGGCTGTACTCTGAGCTGGTTCACAGGGAAACAAACACCTGTGCAGAAGCGACAAAGAGATGGACAGGTGACCTGGAGATTTGAAAAGTAGGAGACAAGGGAGAAGACAGGCGATTTCCTGCTGAGTCTCTTTCTTCTACCTGGTTCCTGGGCTTCGCATGTGGCCTCAGGGGAGCGGGGTTTGGGTAGAAACACCCGGGCGGCCCTCTCCTGGCCAGGTTTCCCCTGTCCTGCGCTGCGCTGTGCGTGAGGCTGCCAAACCCTCCCCTGACAGCAATGCTGTGAATGCGGCAAGGCAAGTTTTGAAAGGAAGTATGTGTGAATAAAGGGTGATAATCTGTATTACAGGATATCACGTAGCTATTACAAAAAAACAGAGTTAAATCTGTTTGTCTTCTAGCTGGAATGTCCTACATCTGTTTGAAGTGAAAATTTCACATCACTGTAATTGAAGGACACAAACCCATTTTTGTATGGATAAAGATACTAATAACAGTCATACTTCCCAGGTGGCACTCGTGGTAAAGAATCTGCCTCACAATCCAGGAGATGTACAAGATGCAGACTTAATCCCTAGGTCCAAAAGATCCCCTGGAGGAGGACATGACAATCCACTCAGTTTTCTTGCCCAGAGAATCCCATGGACAGAGGAGCCTAGCAGGCTACAGTCCACGGGGTCGCAAAGAGTCGGACACAATTGAAGTAACTTAGCACACTATAGTAATATTAGTAATTTTAGTAGTAGTAACAATATAGTGTGCTTACCAGGCTCTAGGCATTATTATAAATGCTTTAAGTACATGATTTAATTCTGACAATAAATCTATGATGTATGTACTATCACTATTTCAGTTTTAAAAATAGCCAAAACCAACAAAGAAAACAAAAAACTTGATGGTCAGAGAATTTGTTACTTGCTTAAGTCACATAGATGGTGAAACAGATTTACAATTTAAACCCAGGAAATCTAGTACTGGAGTCCATGTTCTTAAGTACTAGAAATACATAAGCCTGTTACTAGGATTTTACATCAACAGAAATCAAGGCCACATTTCAACAAGCGAACGCTAAGTGCATAGGAAAGGAAGAGGTGAACAGTGTTCTTTCTTATTATACAAGCCTGTTGTTTAGTCACCAAGTTGTGTCTGACTCTGTGCATCATGGACTGTAGCCCACCAGGCTCCTCTGTCCTCCACTATCTCCTGGAGTTTGCTCAAACTCATGTCCGTTGAGTCAGTGATGCCATGCAACCATCCCGTCCTCCGCCTTCCCTTTCTTTTGCCTTCAGTCTTTCCCTGTATGAGGGTCCAATGAATCAGCTCCTCACATCAGGTGGTCAAAGTACTGGAGCTTCAGCTTCAGCATCAGTCCTTCCAATGAATATTCAGGGTTGATTTCCTTTAGGATGAACTGGTTTGATCTCCTTGCAGTCCAAGGGACTCTCAAGAGTCTTTTCCAACACCACAAGTTGAAAGCATCAGTTCTTCTGTACTCACACTTCTTTATGGTCCAACTCTCACATCCATACCTACTACTGGAAAAACAATAGCTTAGACTGTACGGACTTTTGTCAGGAAAGTGATGTCTCTGCCTTTTAATATGCTGTCAAAGTTTGTCATTGCTTTTCTCCCAAGGAGCAAGTATCTACCTCTTTTGAATTGTTGTATGCATTACTATTAAAAATAGCACAGATAATATAAATTCAATCAAGTAAACAAATCAAACAATTGAATATATAAATGATTAGATTCATCAACTGATCTTATTTCACTCCTTCTAAAACATCGTTTTTCATCTCCCAACAAGTTATGCATTTGTCCACCAAAAAGTCTGATCTCCTTCTCTACGGAAGTTCCTTGAACTTTGCAGCTGATTCTATTTACATTTTTAACCAGTTAACAGTGACCCCAGCTCTTGATTTTTAAACAAAATGCTTCTTCTTTGTGTTTGAATCCCAGTTTGCCCTCCTAATTTGAGGAGCACTGATGGACATAGCCTGGGGGAATCCTTATTTTTCCCCTTAAGTTCTTCATCCTTGGCTCTCTGTACAGATTCTGCTTTCTCTCCCCAGGCCCACGAGCTAATGGAACCTCAGGTACTTCTAAGCAGAAGGCACTTAAGGCATAACTTATAACTCAGGGAAGAGAGCTTTATAAATCCCTTACCCCTACCCACAAAGAGGCCCACGGTGCCTGCACAAGGTCTCCTTTTAAGAGCTGTATCTGCAAAGGAGGGAAGGTGAAGGGCCTGCCTTGGACCTTGTACCATACTCTGCAATTATGACTTGATTTCAAATCTACCAAGTAGAGTAAGCATCTAAGGTCAGGCGGCATGTTTTATGTATTTGGATTCCCCTTAAGAATACTCAGGTACTCCACAGATGGACAACTGAGTGATGGCTGTGGGTGTTAAGGGTAAACCTGGGATCACTTTTTCAGCATACAGCTACTCTGGCCTTGAAAAACGACACCCATCACAGACACCAACGCTACAGGTCTTCTCTTCTTCATGCCATTTTTACCATCAACCTCTTGTTTCTTTTTCTTTGTACGTCCACTATCTCTTCCAGTGTCTACTCTACCATCCTCGGCATTACAAGCAGATTCTTTACCCCGAGCCATTGGGGAGGTCCCAACTTCTGCGACCAGTAGCCAGCATGGAGGTGGGTTCAAGACCTTTCACACTGTCTTAGATATTACCAGCTCAATCGTGCTGATTTGATTTTCACTTAAAATGGTTTAATCCATATATCTAAAAGAATATGTAATGCACATGGAGGGTTTCCCAGACAGCACTAGTGGTAAAGAGTCTGCTTGCCAATGTAGGAGACACAGAAGACTCAGATTTGATCCCTGGGTCCCGAAGATCCCTTGGAAGAGGAAATGGCAACCCACTCTGCTATTCTTGTGTGAAAGCCACATGGACAGAGGAGCCTACTGGGCTATAGTCAGTGGGGTTGCAGTGGATGTCGTGGAGCACACACACACCAGTGCATATGGAAGAATTTGGATGTTAATAAAATAATTAGACAAACTTCCATATACCAATTACCCAGCTTAAAAAAACAGACCATTACTAGTATCTTTCAAGTCCCTCTTATGGTCTTCCAGAATTAATTCCTTCCCTATCTCCCCAAAAGTAGGCATGAGTCTTGACTTTGCCTTTTCTGTTTCCCTGGTTAAATCTTAAGGTGCTCCCCCCACTGTTTTTTTTGCCTCTAAGTCATCATTTATTTTCATCCATTTTTATTCTGGCCTCCTATTACAGTGGCCCCTCTCACACTGGACACACTGGCCCAGCTGCTCCTCGGCATGTGTGATCTTCCTGGGCCAGGGATTGAACCGGTGCCCCTTGCACTGCAAGGTGCACTCTTTACCCACTGGGCCAGCAGGGAAGCCCTGCACTCCCTTCTTAATCCCCAAGTTTCCCGCGCCACCCCCTTCACCCCCAGACCCCTTCCAGGGCTCTCTTTCACTAGGTAATTCCCAGGAAAATAGCATAATGTAGGAGTGTAAGCCCAGGAATGAGATCTGAGTTTTTCTCTTTTAAATCTACGTGCTGCCTCTTACTGTTGATCAGCCTGTTTCCGAGGGTGTCCTATCAAATACATACTGTGGGAGAGAGCAGTCCTGAACCCCGAGGGGCTGTCAGCGTTAAGCTGGGGTATGGGATCCCTCTCCCACCTTCCCCTTCCAGGCCCTCACTAGGCCAGACTTTCCTCCCAGGCCAAGAGCCAATCTGCAAAGAGTAAGTCGGTGACGTCAGAGGAGTGGGGAGGGGGCTGAGGTGGGGGAAAACAGGAGGGGGAGGGGTGGGAGAAAGGAGACAGCGGAAAAGCTCGCGCGAGTTGGCGTGGAATTCTCCAGGCCCGCTGGCACGGAGCTCAGGGTGGGTTAAGGTAGGCAGACCATCCACCCGCGTTAGAGAGAGGCAGACACACGCCCACACGCGCGCGCCCCCCGCGCCCCCCAGTCTCTGGAGGGAGGGAGGCAAGGCGAGTGGGCGAGGGACCTCAGCCCCAGCGACGGTGTTTGCAAAGATCAAAGGGCAGAAGGACAGAAGTGATGCTCCATCACCAGCACCCTGCGTGATCCTTAACGAGCCCTGCCACCTCCGGGGCTGAGACGGTCTCCTCTGATAAAGCTGCGGACTAGAGCTGTTTCTTTAGGCCAGGCCTGCGCCTAACTCGACCACACAAAGCAATGAAACATCAGATGTCAGACCCCGAAGAGAAGCAATGCGGCAGGAGGGACGCAGAGCCGGAGGAGAGAGACCGATCACTGGAAGGCGGACACGAAAGCCAGGGTTTCTGCCCGTAGTCACCCGCAACCTCGCCTCGCGCCGGGCCTGCAGGTCGGCCCGCGCCCCTCGGCCTGCAGCACAGACCTCCCCCCAGCCCAGCTCTGTCCACGGCCGCTCGCCCCTGGTCCCGCTGTGGGACCTTGGGAGAGGGCCACTCACCACGGCTCCCAGGGGCAGCTTCCAGGGGGCAGCTGGAGGACGCAGGGCTGCGTGCAGCGGGGGACCCTCGGTTCGGCGAGGAAGGGGCGTCCTTGCACACCGCTCTGGGCTAGCGAGCTGGGCGGAGACCAAGCTGGAGGAGGGTGGGGGTGCCCGGCTGGTCTCCTCCTCCCCGCTTCCTGCGGGGCGGGGCCGCGAGCCCGAGGGGCGGCGCTGGGCAGGAGACAGCCCTTCTTTGTGTCGCTGGCCCTGTCGGCCAGGCCTTGGGGTGGCCCCTACGCGCACGGTGGGGAAGGCCGTCTTGGTGAAGACATAAACTTCGCTAACTATTCATTCGTAAAGGAAAAGGCTGAACAAACCATAGGGCACAGTCTACAGAATATTTTAGAGCTCAGATGGCCAATTCGTTGGAGGAAGGTACTAGACAAACTAGGGGAAAACAAAATTGTATAAATTGTTGAATTTGCTCTCGTTTTTATAATAAAAAGCAGTCCTGCGTGTATTTCTATTATGGTAGGTTAACATGGAGAGAGACATCTCTGGTAGCTCTGCGTCATTTGCACGGTTATGTCACTTTTGTAAATGAATAAGAAGATATTATATTTCAAGCAAACAAGAGGTGGCTAAAACTTATTCTGTGTACATTTCAAATCCTCTTTCTTTCCTGGAGCCCTTTCTGATGACCAGGTGAGAGCTGTCCCTTCCTGCTCGGAACTGCAACTTTGTACTGTGTGCGGTGACTTCCCCAAGCTCAGGTGCGAGGGTGGTATAACCTAGGAAAATGGTTAGGAACTCAGACTGTCACCAGGTGACCTGGAATCAGATCTTAGTGCTCTACTTTATGGGCCGAGTGACTGTGAACAAGCTACTTAATTCCCGATTAGTACGTATGCTCAGATATATTCTAAGGCTTAAATCTGGTGAGTGAATACTTATAAAGTTTTTAGATCAATGTCTGGCATGCAGCAAGACTGTATCAATGCCTGTTAAATAAAACAAATACTCTGGTCATCCTAAGGTGACCTGATGGCTCAGACTGTAAAGAATCTGCCTGCAGTGCAGGAGATCTGGGTTCGATCCCTGAGTTGGGAAAATCCCCAGAAGAAGGAAATGGCAACCTGCTCCAGTATTCCTTCCTATATAATCCCATGAACAGAGGTGCCTGGCAGGCTACAGTCCACGGAGTTGCAAAGAGTTGGACAGGACTGAGTGACTAACACACCGCACTATTCTAAGATTTAATAGCATACAAATATATTTCAGAAAAATGCATACCTGTTTAATCCTGAGTAGGATTGGGGTCCAAATCCAAGTCGGATATCCTCTCCCCATCTCCCCTTCAACCTTCTTTGCCTAAATTGAATCCTGTTTGCAGGGAAGCCCACTGGCAGAGGTTACATAGAGGTAACACCATGAGCAGAAATCAAGAGGACCTAAGTTCAGGATTCTGCTCTGTGAAGGAGTGATGGCAAGAGTTTTTTTTATCTTCCCCAGGGGTCAACGTTCTCAGCTAAAAAGGGCGGGCTGTCCACTTGTTTTCTAAGACCCTTTTGCATCTGAAACACCAAGATTAGTAGCACCAAGGTAAAACCTCCAAACACTGAATTTCATGAAAAAATTAAAATTTCAAAACAAAAATGCATATACTGCTTACTACAAATAAATAATTGGACAACAATATACATGGGAGGGATGCAACCTAACTTACCTCTGAGGACAGAGACATCAGATTAGATGGGAAAAGATTTTAAACGTCGAGATTTTGTTTCTTGAAAGAAGCGACACACAGGAGAGAGGGAGTGACGTGAGAGGGAAGAGGCGCGGAAGGCAAGGTGACGAAATGTCAGCATCTGATAAACCTGTGGTGCTATTTTCTGGTTAGGAACTCAGACTGTCACCAGGTGACCTGGAATCAGATCTTAGTGCTCTACTTTATGGGCCGAGTGACTGTGAACAAGCTACTTAATTCCCGATTAGTACGTATGCTCAGATATATTCTAAGGCTTAAATCTGGTGAGTGAATACTTATAAAGTTTTTAGATCAATGTCTGGCATGCAGCAAGACTGTATCAATGCCTGTTAAATAAAACAAATACTCTGGTCATCCTAAGGTGACCTGATGGCTCAGACTGTAAAGAATCTGCCTGCAGTGCAGGAGATCTGGGTTCGATCCCTGAGTTGGGAAAATCCCCAGAAGAAGGAAATGGCAACCTGCTCCAGTATTCCTTCCTATATAATCCCATGAACAGAGGTGCCTGGCAGGCTACAGTCCACGGAGTTGCAAAGAGTTGGACAGGACTGAGTGACTAACACACCGCACTATTCTAAGATTTAATAGCATACAAATATATTTCAGAAAAATGCATACCTGTTTAATCCTGAGTAGGATTGGGGTCCAAATCCAAGTCGGATATCCTCTCCCCATCTCCCCTTCAACCTTCTTTGCCTAAATTGAATCCTGTTTGCAGGGAAGCCCACTGGCAGAGGTTACATAGAGGTAACACCATGAGCAGAAATCAAGAGGACCTAAGTTCAGGATTCTGCTCTGTGAAGGAGTGATGGCAAGAGTTTTTTTTATCTTCCCCAGGGGTCAACGTTCTCAGCTAAAAAGGGCGGGCTGTCCACTTGTTTTCTAAGACCCTTTTGCATCTGAAACACCAAGATTAGTAGCACCAAGGTAAAACCTCCAAACACTGAATTTCATGAAAAAATTAAAATTTCAAAACAAAAATGCATATACTGCTTACTACAAATAAATAATTGGACAACAATATACATGGGAGGGATGCAACCTAACTTACCTCTGAGGACAGAGACATCAGATTAGATGGGAAAAGATTTTAAACGTCGAGATTTTGTTTCTTGAAAGAAGCGACACACAGGAGAGAGGGAGTGACGTGAGAGGGGAAGAGGGCGCGGAAGGCAAGGTGACGAAATGTCAGCATCTGATAAACCTGTGGTGCTATTTTCTGTACGTATCTGTCGCTTTGAAAGACGAAAATGTTTGAAAAGGGCAAGAATGCATTAGATTCTTGGTGGTTACCTTCCTGGAAGAGAAGACGCAAGAGCCAGAGTGGTAGAAAAAGCAGCAGAGCCAGAAACAGCCCTGGACAAACCTCAGGGAATCCTCTTTGAAAGACACCTGCCTCCTCAGGCCCAAACCCCGACCGCGCTCTCAGCCGCGCTGGACTCACTCCCGGGGGGACCCCGGCCGCCTCCCCTCATCTCCCAGCCCAGCCGCAGGGACCTCAGTCTGTGCTCCGTGGCCTGCTCTGATCCCAGGAACCTTATTTGTACAAGACTCACCCGTTGTCCAGCAGTATACACCCGCTACTTCAGAGGGGGAAGGGGCTCCTCCGCAGAGATGCGACACGGAAAGGGGGCACTCAGCCCGGGATTTGATTACCGGTGGAGACGGTGATGGAACCTGCGGTGGAGGTGGGCGGCGGTGGGGGCGGGGAGGGAGGAGGCCGTCCCGGTAGCTGATTGGTGGATGCAGCGGTGGGGGGGGAGCCTGGCAGGCAGTCCCCAGACCGCAGAGGCCCTGCTTTGTGTCAATTTCTGCGCGAAGATGCCCTCTCAAATCCAGGATGGAGGGAGACCCTTCTGCCTGGCCTGGCAGTGCAATTTGTCAAAAAAGAAGCCTGTGAGGCTATTATACCAACCGAGTTGATTAATAAATATTGATAGATATTTATATAAAATCATACAGCTGTTTCAGTGCAACATCAATTGTCCTACTTTTGTATTTTCTGTTTATCTAACAGGAAAAATAAAATTTCAAAACAAATGCATATACTGCTTACTACAAATAAATAATTGGACAACAATATACATGGGAGGGATGCAACCTAACTTACCTCTGAGGACAGAGACATCAGATTAGATGGGAAAAGATTTTAAACGTCGAGATTTTGTTTCTTGAAAGAAGCGACACACAGGAGAGAGGGAGTGACGTGAGAGGGGAAGAGGGCGCGGAAGGCAAGGTGACGAAATGTCAGCATCTGATAAACCTGTGGTGCTATTTTCTGTACGTATCTGTCGCTTTGAAAGACGAAAATGTTTGAAAAGGGCAAGAATGCATTAGATTCTTGGTGGTTACCTTCCTGGAAGAGAAGACGCAAGAGCCAGAGTGGTAGAAAAAGCAGCAGAGCCAGAAACAGCCCTGGACAAACCTCAGGGAATCCTCTTTGAAAGACACCTGCCTCCTCAGGCCCAAACCCCGACCGCGCTCTCAGCCGCGCTGGACTCACTCCCGGGGGGACCCCGGCCGCCTCCCCTCATCTCCCAGCCCAGCCGCAGGGACCTCAGTCTGTGCTCCGTGGCCTGCTCTGATCCCAGGAACCTTATTTGTACAAGACTCACCCGTTGTCCAGCAGTATACACCCGCTACTTCAGAGGGGGAAGGGGCTCCTCCGCAGAGATGCGACACGGAAAGGGGGCACTCAGCCCGGGATTTGATTACCGGTGGAGACGGTGATGGAACCTGCGGGTGGAGGTGGGCGGCGGTGGGGGCGGGGAGGGAGGAGGCCGTCCCGGTAGCTGATTGGTGGATGCAGCGGTGGGGGCGGAGCCTGGCAGGCAGTCCCCAGACCGCAGAGGCCCTGCTTTGTGTCAATTTCTGCGCGAAGATGCCCTCTCAAATCCAGGATGGAGGGAGACCCTTCTGCCTGGCCTGGCAGTGCAATTTGTCAAAAAAGAAGCCTGTGAGGCTATTATACCAACCGAGTTGATTAATAAATATTGATAGATATTTATATAAAATCATACAGCTGTTTCAGTGCAACATCAATGATCCTACTTTTGTATTTTCTGTTTATCTAACAGGAAAAATAAGGGTATATTTGGCTGCCTCAGGAAGTAGGAAGCGTTGACCAGTAATTTTTTCTGTAGACGTGTGTATTTTTAAAATGTCAAAAAGTTATTTTGAAGTAAAAAAATAAGACTATTTAGTAAAACCACTCTTGGGTATACACCCAGCAGAAATGCATACATACATCACCAAAAGACATGTTCTAGAATGTTCAAAGCAGCACCATCCTTAACAGTCTGGAAGCTATTCCAAAGCTACCCTCCCCGCCTTCTCACCCTAGAGACACCCCAGCCCTGTGCTCTATTGTAAGAGTCTTAAACATGTCTTCATACCAACAACTATTGAGAATTTATCATCAAAAGGTCTGCTATAAAAGAAATCCTAGAGGATATGTCTCAAGAAGAAATAAAATAATCTGAGATAATGTGAGACATAAGACAAAATTGTGAGAGACTTTCAATTCTGTCATTGAGAAAATACCTTATTTGGAACAACCCCTCCATTAAAAATAAATTGGGAAAAATACAGGAAACAAGGGGAGTCTTTGAAGAGCAAACAATGTAAGCAAAACATGAGAAGCTACAATCCTGAGGGAGGAAAGCACAGGACAAGAGCTGCCACGGGGCATAAGCTGCATATTCACTAACGGCGTTTTCTTTCAGTGCATTTTCCAGGTCACAGGCAGGATAACTGAGGGCGAGCGGGAAGTGCCAGTCTCCCTGGTTGAGGATTACAAAAGAACTGGAACTCAAGGGTGAGGTTTCAGACAAGAGACCTCAGAGAAGTGAATCTAACAATCTATGTACAAATTCCCCTGAAGTCACTGACTGATTTCTAAGCTATACATGCACAGGGAGAGACTCAGAAAACTTGCAGAAAATAGTGGCTAAAATGCCTGTCAATTTAGCAGTCATTTCTGTAGTTATAGTGTGTGCGCGTTAGTTGCTCAGTTGGGTCCGGCTCTTTGTGACCCCATGGACTGTAGCTCACCAGGCTTCTCTGTCCATGGAATTCTCTAGGCAAGAATGCTGGAGGGGACTGCCGTTGCCTTTTCCAGATACGGTGGTCAAGCCCCATCAAAGTTCTTAGCAGCTCTCTGCTTTCAGTTGAGACATGAGAAAAACCATGGCATATGAATAAAAATAGTGCATGAGAAGAAAGGCCTGTGCTTTTTGGATAAAGGAAAAACCTGAAATGGACCCATTCTAAGCAAGCTTAAAGCCAATCTTTGATAGTATCAAAGTGATCTGCTAGCACTTTATGTCTGTCTCCCACCTTAAAAAGATTCTCTTTGAAAAAACAATAACATCAACTAGAACTTCCTTATATTTCATTCATGATGTCCTGTGTCCAATCAAAATTTAGAAGAAGGCTAAAAATAAGGATGAATTGTCAAGAACTTAAGAGAAACACCAAAAAATAGAAACAGACCCAAGCGGTTCAGACATTTGAGTTCTTAGGAACTAACTTTAAAATAACTGTGATTAATATGTTCAAAAATAACAAACAAATTGGAGAAGTCCAGTACAGAATTAAAACTTACTAAATGTTAAAATGGAAATTTTAGAAATAAAAGTAATCATTGAAATCAGAAATTCAATAGTTGGTGTAATAGCATATTAGACACATGTGACCAAAGAATCAGTGTGAACTGCAACAACAATCAGTAGAAATTATCCAAAAATAACACACTGAGGAAAGAGAAGATGAGGAATAAGGAGATGAAAGGATATAGAGAGACTATAATAAGAATTATGAGACTAGTAAACAGTGACGACATAGGGCTTCCCTGGTGGTCCAGTGGGTAAAGAGTCTGCCTTGCAGTGCAAGGGACGCCAGTTCGATCCCTGGTCTGGGAAGATCCCATGTGCAGCGGAGTGGCTGGACTGGTGTGTCCAATTATGAGCCAACGCTTTGAAGTGCATGTGCCCAGAGCCAGTGCTCTGCAACAAGAGAGGTCACTGCAATGGGAGGCCCACACAGGCCAAAGAATAAAGATGGATAGGGAAAAAAAAAGTTTAAAAAAAAGTGATGGCATATATGTAATTAGACTTCCAGAAGAAGAGGAGAAAGAATGAAACAGAAGCAATATACTAATAATTAGTGACTGAAAAATTCCCTAAAGGGATGAAAAACCTCAAAACTGTAAGTCAGTGAGAAAGAAAGGATGCTTTACATTTAGAGACACAATAATACATCTGGCTTTTCTAGAGAAATGATAGAACACAGCGCACAGTGGTATTGTTTAAAAAAGAAAAAGAAGAAGGTAATTGCCAATCTAAAACTACACACAGCAAGAATATCTCTCAAAAAGTGAAGGCAAAATAAAGATAAGTACAGATAAAGAAAAGCAAAGAGAATTTGCTAGCAATACAGTATAAAAAGTAGTTTTTAAAAATTAAGAAAAATGATCCCAGATAGAAGTATGAAACTATAGGAAAGAATCAAGAATACTAGAAAGAGTAAATACATAGGCAAATGGCAGTCAACATGGACTATTTAAATATAAGCATCTTGTGGGATTATAAAAACCTAAAAATATACAGTAGCAATGGTGCTGCTTCAAGATGGGGGTTAATGAAGATAAACTGCTTTGAAGATGTTGCACTGAGCCTTACACACACCCTGATAACCAAAGTCAGACAAGGAGACTCCAAGAAAGAAATATTTCAGGCCAATATCCCTCATGAATATAGATGCAAAAATCCCCAATAAAACATTACCACAGTGAACTCAATGATAGATTAAAAAAAAAAATCATATACCATGATCAGGCAGGATGTAGTTCGAGGATGCAAGGATATTTCAACATCTGTAAATCAATAAATGTGCTACTACACGAGCAAAATGAAGGACAAAATCATCTCAGCAGATAGAGAAAGAGCGTTTGACCTTGTTGTGCAGGCAGAGGGTGACACCCCTCCTTCCATGACAGCAGTTGTGGACAAACTGGATATAGAAGAAACGTACCTCAACATAATAAAGGCCATGGGGCTTCCCCTGGTGGTCCAGTGGGTAAGGACACCGCCTTGCAGTGCAAGGGGCGCCGGTTTGATCCCTGGCCTGGGAAGATCCCACGTGCCGCGGAGCGGCTGGACCGATGTGTCCAATCACAGAGCCGGAGCTCTGGAGCGCATGCGCCCAGAGCCGGCGCTCTTCGACAAGAGAGGCCACCACGATGGGAGGCCCGCAGGAGCCAAAGAAAAGAGACGGATGAAAACAGAGAAATGAAAGACCAATAGAAGCGGCCCGCCCGCTCCCCTCCCTCCCCAACCCGACCCCCGTCCTAAATAAATAAATAAATAAATCAAAAAAAAATAAATAAATAAAGGCCATGTATGACAAGCCTACTATTAACATCATACTCGAGAGTAAAAGGCTTAAATTGTCTCCTTTAGGATCAGGGACAAGACAAGGGGTCCTCCTCTCATTTTTTCCTCCAATCTAGTACTGGAAGTTTTAGTCAGAGCAATAAGGCAAGAAAAAAAAAAAGCCATCCAAAATGGAAAGAAGTGAAATTGTCTTTGTCTACAGATATGTCCATTTGCAGATGACTAAATTCATTTGTCAAGTTTTTCTATATATAGATTTGCAATCAAAGACAATTAAGCATTAGTAATTCTTCCAATTCATGAACAAAATATTTTTTAATCTGTCTTCATTTACTTTCATCAATGTTATATAGTTTTCAGTGTGCATATATTTTACTTGGTTAAATTGCTGTTACTGGGTGCGTGCTCTGTGGTGTCTGACTCTGTGAGACCCTAGAAACTGTAGCCCACCTGGGTCCTCTGTCCATTGAATTTTCCAGGCAAGAATAGTGAAGTGGGTTATCATTCCCTACTTCAGGGGAATCTTCCCGACCCAGGAATCAAACTTGTGTCTCCTGCATCTCCTGCAATGGCAGGCAGACTCTTTACCACTGTAGTTAAATTGGTTCCTAAGTATTGGGTTTAATGCTTTTGTAAATGGAATTCTTTTTTAAATTCCTGTTTCAGGAAATTGCTAAATTGCTGTTAGTGTATAGAAACACAACCAATTTTTGTAAGTTGATTTTGTATCCTGTAACCATACATTCAATTGATTGTCAATGAATATGCAAAACATGCACAAGGGGGAAAAGATAGTCTCTTCAATAAATGGTGTTGGAATAATCAGATATCCACAAGCAGAAAACTGAAGTTGAATGCTTCCTCACACCTTATACAAAAAATAACTCAAAATACATTACAGACTCAGACATAAGATCCCAAACTGTAAAGTTACTAGAAGAAAACAGAGGAAAAAACTTAACATAGGGCTGGGAAATAAACTTTTGGATATAACCCCCAAAGAACAATAAAAGAAAAACTAAACAAGTGGGACTATGTCAAACGAAAAAGTGTTTGCACATGGAAAAGAAATAACAGGTAAAGCAACAACAGAGTAAGAAAGTATTTACAAACTGTATATCCAATAAAGAGCTAACAATACAGAAATTACATAAGGAACTCAAACATTTCAACAGTAGGGAAACATGTAATCCAGCTAAAATAAGCAAAAGACCTAAATATACATTTCTCAAAAGAAGAGATACAAATGACCAATAGGTACATGGAAAAGTACTCAGATCCACTATTCACCATGGAGGTGCCAATCTAAACCACAGAATATCACTTCACACCTTTTAGAAGGGCTATTATCGAAAAGATAAGAGATAACAAGAGTTGGTATGGATGAGCAGAAAAGGGAAACCTTGTGCATTTTTGATGTGAATGTAATTTGTTCAGTAATTATAGAAAACAGTATAGAGATACATAAAAAAATTTAAAATAAAACTACAATATTATTTAGCAATTCTTGTTCTGGGTAAATATTCAAAGGAAATGAAATCAGTATCTGGAAATCATATCTGCACTGCCATATGCATTGCAGCATTATTCATAGTAGCCAGTATATGGAAGCAACCTAAGTATTTATCTAATGGATTAATGAATAAAGAAACAGTGGTGTATGTGCACAGTGAAATTTATTTAGCTATTAAAAAGAAGCCAACCTTGCTATCTCTGACAACATGGATGAACCTTGAGGGCAGTATGCTAAGTTTTGAAATAATTCAGGCAGAAAAAGACTAATACTGTACCCACTTCACTTATATGTGGGATATTAAAAAGTTGAACTTAGAGAAGCAGAGAGTAGCATGGTGGATCCGAGGGGCTGGGGAGAGGTTGTGAATGAGGAAATACTGATCAAAGGTTGCAAAGTTTCATGTAAGAAGGCTGAGTAAATTCTGGAGATCTAATGTATATCATAATGACTATTAAGAACATTGCATTACATACTTGAAATTTGCAAAGATAGTAGATTTCAATTGTTCTCACCAAAAAAAAAAGAAAGAAAGAAGCGGTAATCTACACAAAACGGTTAATATATTAATTAGCTTGATTGTGGTAATCATATCTCAATGTATACTTACATCTAAACGTCACATTATATGCCTTAATGTGTGTGTGTGTGTGTGTGTGTGTGTGTGTGTGTGAAAGTTGCTTGTGCCTGACTCTTTGCAACCCCATGGACAGCAGCCCGCCAGGCTCCTCTGTCCATGTCATCTTCCTGACACAGGGGTCAAACCTGTGTCTCTTGAGTCTCCTGCATTGTCAGGCAGGTTTCTTTACTACTAGTGCCACCTGGGAAGCCCCCAAACTTTGAGATCAATGACCAATAGGTACATGGAAAAGTACTCAGATCCACTATTCACCATGGAGGTGCCAATCTAAACCACAGAATATCACTTCACACCTTTTAGAAGGGCTATTATCGAAAAGATAAGAGATAACAAGAGTTGGTATGGATGAGCAGAAAAGGGAAACCTTGTGCATTTTTGATGTGAATGTAATTTGTTCAGTAATTATAGAAAACAGTATAGAGATACATAAAAAAATTTAAAATAAAACTACAATATTATTTAGCAATTCTTGTTCTGGGTAAATATTCAAAGGAAATGAAATCAGTATCTGGAAATCATATCTGCACTGCCATATGCATTGCAGCATTATTCATAGTAGCCAGTATATGGAAGCAACCTAAGTATTTATCTAATGGATTAATGAATAAAGAAACAGTGGTGTATGTGCACAGTGAAATTTATTTAGCTATTAAAAAGAAGCCAACCTTGCTATCTCTGACAACATGGATGAACCTTGAGGGCAGTATGCTAAGTTTTGAAATAATTCAGGCAGAAAAAGACTAATACTGTACCCACTTCACTTATATGTGGGATATTAAAAAGTTGAACTTAGAGAAGCAGAGAGTAGCATGGTGGATCCGAGGGGCTGGGGAGAGGTTGTGAATGAGGAAATACTGATCAAAGGTTGCAAAGTTTCATGTAAGAAGGCTGAGTAAATTCTGGAGATCTAATGTATATCATAATGACTATTAAGAACATTGCATTACATACTTGAAATTTGCAAAGATAGTAGATTTCAATTGTTCTCACCAAAAAAAAAAGAAAGAAAGAAGCGGTAATCTACACAAAACGGTTAATATATTAATTAGCTTGATTGTGGTAATCATATCTCAATGTATACTTACATCTAAACGTCACATTATATGCCTTAATGTGTGTGTGTGTGTGTGTGTGTGTGTGTGTGTGAAAGTTGCTTGTGCCTGACTCTTTGCAACCCCATGGACAGCAGCCCGCCAGGCTCCTCTGTCCATGTCATCTTCCTGACACAGGGGTCAAACCTGTGTCTCTTGAGTCTCCTGCATTGTCAGGCAGGTTTCTTTACTACTAGTGCCACCTGGGAAGCCCCCCAAACTTTAATATATACAGGATTTATTCATCAATTATACCTCAATAAATATTATGAGTTAAGTATGTTATACAAATAGAGTTATTAGGAAAACATTTGACCGAAAGCTTTAGAACATATAACTTCCAAATAAGTGAAGGAGTAAAATAGCTGGGTAAAAAGAAGAGCAAGAGAAAGAATGGAGATAAATAAAAGAGATAAACCAGAAAAAAATTAAGAGAAAGTAATAAGATAGTAGAAATAAATTTAATTCTATTACTAATCACACTAAGTATAATTGGATTATTCAATGTTATAAATTGTCAAAAAATTTAAAAACCTAGGATTAAAAATATACATGTTTATGATATATACTTTTTTATGTATCGGTGTCTCCTTGTGGCTTTTATTGTTTTATTTTTACTTATTTGTTTGCATTTTATTTTACATTTGACTGTAGTTGGTGAACACTGGTATGTTAGTTTCAGATGTACAGCAGAGTGATTTGGTTATACATACACATATATCTATTCTTTTCCAGACTTTTTCCCCATTTGGGTTATTACACAATATTGAATAAAGTTCCCTGTACTATACAGTAGGTCCTTGTTGGTTATATATTTTAAATTAGTAAGTAGTGTGTATCTGTCAAGCCCAAACTTCCAATTTATCCCTCCCCTCTACTTTTCCTCTTTGGTAACTATCATGTTTGTTTTCTAAGTTTGTGAGTTGATTTCTCTTTTGTAAATAAGTTCATTTGTATCATATTTTTTTACATGCCACATATAAGCAATATATTAGTATTTCGGTCTAACTTACTTCACTTAGTATGGTAATCACCAGAGCTTCATGTTGATACAAATAGCATTGCTTCATTCCTTTTAATGGCTGAGTAATATTTCATTGTACATGTGTACCACATCTTCCTTATTCATTCATCTGTCAATGGACATCTATGCCTTGATTGTAAATAGCATTAGAATTAACATTGAGGTTCCTATATCCTCTCAAGCCATGGTTTTCTTTATATACATGCTCAAGAGTGTGACTGCTGATTATATGGTAGCTCTGTTTTTAGTTTTTTTTTTTTTTTAAGGGACCACCATACTGTTCTCAATAGTGTCTATACCAACTTGCATTCCCACCATCAGTGTAGAAGGGTTCTCTTTTCTTCACACCCTCTCCAGCACTTTTTGCTTGTAGACTTTTTGATAATGGCCATTCTGACTGGTGTTAGGTGATATCTCATTATAGCTTTGATTTGCATTTCTCTAATAATTAGTGATGTTGAACTTCTTTTCATGTGCCTGTGGGTCATCTCTATGTCTTCTTTGGAGAAACATCTATTTAGGTTTCCTGTCCATTTTTTGATTGAATTCTTTGTTGTTGTTCCTTTTTTGACATTATATTTGATTTTCATTTTAAAATTGTCAAAAATTTAAAAACCTAGGATTAAAAATATACATGTTTATGATATATACTTTTTTATGTATCGGTGTCTCCTTGTGGCTTTTATTGTTTTATTTTTACTTATTTGTTTGCATTTTATTTTACATTTGACTGTAGTTGGTGAACACTGGTATGTTAGTTTCAGATGTACAGCAGAGTGATTTGGTTATACATACACATATATCTATTCTTTTCCAGACTTTTTCCCCATTTGGGTTATTACACAATATTGAATAAAGTTCCCTGTACTATACAGTAGGTCCTTGTTGGTTATATATTTTAAATTAGTAAGTAGTGTGTATCTGTCAAGCCCAAACTTCCAATTTATCCCTCCCCTCTACTTTTCCTCTTTGGTAACTATCATGTTTGTTTTCTAAGTTTGTGAGTTGATTTCTCTTTTGTAAATAAGTTCATTTGTATCATATTTTTTTACATGCCACATATAAGCAATATATTAGTATTTCGGTCTAACTTACTTCACTTAGTATGGTAATCACCAGAGCTTCATGTTGATACAAATAGCATTGCTTCATTCCTTTTAATGGCTGAGTAATATTTCATTGTACATGTGTACCACATCTTCCTTATTCATTCATCTGTCAATGGACATCTATGCCTTGATTGTAAATAGCATTAGAATTAACATTGAGGTTCCTATATCCTCTCAAGCCATGGTTTTCTTTATATACATGCTCAAGAGTGTGACTGCTGATTATATGGTAGCTCTGTTTTTAGTTTTTTTTTTTTTTTTAAGGGACCACCATACTGTTCTCAATAGTGTCTATACCAACTTGCATTCCCACCATCAGTGTAGAAGGGTTCTCTTTTCTTCACACCCTCTCCAGCACTTTTTGCTTGTAGACTTTTTGATAATGGCCATTCTGACTGGTGTTAGGTGATATCTCATTATAGCTTTGATTTGCATTTCTCTAATAATTAGTGATGTTGAACTTCTTTTCATGTGCCTGTGGGTCATCTCTATGTCTTCTTTGGAGAAACATCTATTTAGGTTTCCTGTCCATTTTTTGATTGAATTCTTTGTTGTTGTTGTTTTTTTTTTTTGACATTAAGCTGTATGAGCTGACTGTGTATTTTGGAAATTAATCCCTTGTTGGTAGCATGTTTTGCAAATATTTTCTCCCATTCTGTGGGTAGTCTTCATTTTTTTCTACATGGTTTCCTGTGCTGTGCAAGAACTTTTGGGTTTTATTAGGTCCCATTTATTTTTGTTTTTACTATATGAGATGGGTTGAAAAAAGATATTGCTGCAAAAAAGTTATTGCTGTGATTTATGCCAAAGAGAGTTCTGTATGTTTTCCTCTAAGAGTTTTATAGTGCCCAGTCTTATAGTTAGATCTTTAATTTCCAGTTTATTTTTATGTATGGTATAGAGAATGTTCTAATTCCATTCTTATACATGTAGCTGTTAGGTTTTCCCAGCACCATTTATTGAAGAGACTCTCTTTTCTCTATTGTATAGTCTTTCCTCCTTTGCCATAGATTAATTGATCACGTGGGTTATTTCTAGACTTTCCATCATTGATCTATATTTCTATTTTTGTGCCAGTACCATCCTGTTTGATTACTATAGCTTTGTAGTATAGCGTAAATTCAGGGAGCCTGATTTCTCCTGCTCCATTTTTCTTTCTCAAGATTGCCTTGGCTATTTGGGGTCTTTGTGTCTCAGTACAAATTTTAAAACTTTTTGTTCTAGTTCTGTGAAAAGTGTCTTTGGTAATTTGTAGGGATTGCATTGAATCTATAGATTCATGTCTACATAGTCATTTTTACAATACTAATTCTTCCAACCCAAAAGCATGGTGTATCTTCTCATCTGTTTGTGACATCTTCAGTTTCTTACATTAGCATCTTATAGATTTTGGTGTATCGATCTTTTGCCTCCTTAGGTAGGGTTATCCCTAGGGTTTTTTTTTTTTTTTTTAAAGATTTATTTATTTATTTATTTAGGGCTGGGGTTGGGTTGGGGAGCGAGGGGAGTGGGCAGGCCACTTCTATTGGTCTTTCATTTATCTATTTTCATCCGTCCTTGTTCTTTGGCTCCTGTGGGCCTCCCATCACGGTGGCATCTGTCGTTGCAGAGTGCTGGCTCTGGGCGTATGTACTCCAGAGCTCCGACTTGGTAATTGGACACATTGGTCCAGCCGCTCCGCGGCACGTGGGATCTTCCCAGGCCAGGGTTCGAACCAGCACCCCTTGCACTGCAAGGCAGTGTCCTTACCCACTGGACCACCAGGGAAGCCCATCCCTAGGTATTTTATTATTTTTAGTATGATGGAAAATGGGGGTTGTTTCTTTATCTTTCTGATCATTCATTATTTGTGTATATAAATACAACAGGTTTCTATATATTAATTGTACATTAATTGTATTCTGCAATTTTATCAAATTCATTAATGAGCTCTTAGTTTTTTTCCTAAGTTTTAGCCATTTTTTCTTTAATTTCCAGTTTATTTTTATGTATGGTATAGAGAATGTTCTAATTCCATTCTTATACATGTAGCTGTTAGGTTTTCCCAGCACCATTTATTGAAGAGACTCTCTTTTCTCTATTGTATAGTCTTTCCTCCTTTGCCATAGATTAATTGATCACGTGGGTTATTTCTAGACTTTCCATCATTGATCTATATTTCTATTTTTGTGCCAGTACCATCCTGTTTGATTACTATAGCTTTGTAGTATAGCGTAAATTCAGGGAGCCTGATTTCTCCTGCTCCATTTTTCTTTCTCAAGATTGCCTTGGCTATTTGGGGTCTTTGTGTCTCAGTACAAATTTTAAAACTTTTTGTTCTAGTTCTGTGAAAAGTGTCTTTGGTAATTTGTAGGGATTGCATTGAATCTATAGATTCATGTCTACATAGTCATTTTTACAATACTAATTCTTCCAACCCAAAAGCATGGTGTATCTTCTCATCTGTTTGTGACATCTTCAGTTTCTTACATTAGCATCTTATAGATTTTGGTGTATCGATCTTTTGCCTCCTTAGGTAGGGTTATCCCTAGGGTTTTTTTTTTTTTTTTAAAGATTTATTTATTTATTTATTTAGGGCTGGGGTTGGGTTGGGGAGCGAGGGGAGTGGGCAGGCCACTTCTATTGGTCTTTCATTTATCTATTTTCATCCGTCCTTGTTCTTTGGCTCCTGTGGGCCTCCCATCACGGTGGCATCTGTCGTTGCAGAGTGCTGGCTCTGGGCGTATGTACTCCAGAGCTCCGACTTGGTAATTGGACACATTGGTCCAGCCGCTCCGCGGCACGTGGGATCTTCCCAGGCCAGGGTTCGAACCAGCACCCCTTGCACTGCAAGGCAGTGTCCTTACCCACTGGACCACCAGGGAAGCCCATCCCTAGGTATTTTATTATTTTTAGTATGATGGAAAATGGGGGTTGTTTCTTTATCTTTCTGATCATTCATTATTTGTGTATATAAATACAACAGGTTTCTATATATTAATTGTACATTAATTGTATTCTGCAATTTTATCAAATTCATTAATGAGCTCTAATAGTTTTAACATATTGTTGGGTTTCATCTGCTAAAAGGTTCATACACTATGATAAAGTGAGATTTATGCTAGGGATGAAATGATTTTTCAATATCTGCAAATTAATCAATGTGATATACCATATTAACAAATTGAAGAAAAAAACCCATGTGATCATCTCAATAGATGCAGAAAAGCTTTTAACAGAAGTTGACATATATACGTAAAATATAGCTTTACAAAAAGTCAAAATATGAAAGAAAGATAAATGAGGTAAATACCAAAGAAACCTTAATTTGATGTTATATGAACAAATTAAGAATTCCAAACAAAAAGCACTAAGATAATATTTTATATCCTACATTATGATGAAATTTTCAATTTAGTCTAATTCCCTAATAACACTTCCTCAGAATAAATAAAGTAAAAATAAACAGATCTACAATGAGAAATTTCAAAATTCACCATAACGGTTAAAGATTTTAATGTATCTATTTTTGTAATTGATAATTCCAGCAGATAAAAAATTGGTGAGGATATGGCAGATCGGGATTGCATAATTAACACACTTGTTTTAAAGGTGTATATATTGGACATTATATAATTAGAGACCACACATCATTTTCAAGCACACAAATAAAACTGACAATTTCCTAGGTTGTAAACCTGGCTTCAATAGTCCAAAGGAATTGGTATTGTATTTTTTTGAATTAATTTTAAATTAGCTAGGCAACCTTTACTAGATGATAATAAAACATTCTTTATAAAAAGACTGTAGGGCTTCCCCTGGTGGTCCAGTGGATAAGGACACCGCCTTGCAGTGCAAGGGGCGCCGATTCAATCCCTGGCCTGGGAAGATCCCACGTGCCGCGGAGCGGCTGGACCAATGTGTCCAGCCACCGAGCCGGAGCTCTGGAGCGCATCCGCCCAGAGCCAGCACTCTGCAACGACAGATGCCACCGTGATGGGAGGCCCACAGGAGCCAAAGAACAAGGACGGATGAAAATAGATAAATGAAAGACCAATAGAAGTGGCCTGCCCACTCCCCTCGCTCCCCAACCCAACCCCAGCCCAAAATAAATAAATAAATAAATCTTTAAAAAAAAAAAGACTGTAAATTAACATACACATATTCTTAAAATTCATGGGTCAAACATAATGGAAATGATAAATATTTAAAACATGATAGCAAAATATTCATATTAAATCTTGAGATATAGCTAAAGAGCAGTGACACAAATTTATAGCCTGAAGAGTATATGTAAGAACGACAGCTAAAAATTAATGAGGTAAGCATATACCTTAAAAGCTTAGAAAACATAACAGAAAAATCCAAAGAAATCAGGAAGAAGTAATAAAATAAATATTAGCAAAGAAAACAGTTATTTTTTTTGTATGCATATGTGAAAGGGCTAACAGAGTATTCAAAGTTCTGGCAAAATAAATCAAACCAAAAAGAGAAAGAAAATATATAAACATTAGTAAAGAAAAGGCAGTCATAATAATAGAAAATATTTAAATAGATAATGACAGCAAATGTGAACAAATGTGAACAAATCTGTTTCATTAGTTTCAGTTAAATATCTTAGAAAATACAATCCTTAAAGTAATTCGACCAACAAGTTTAATATCCTCTGACAAACTAAACTCCAGACCTTGAAAGTTCTGCTGGTGATCTGAAGTAATATAACTCAAATCTTGCACAAATTCTCCCAGGGAGTAACAACAGTTGAGAATACTACTAATTTTATGAAATGATCACAGGTATGGTTAGTATCATAAAGAACATTTACAGACTAATGTCAATTCACATATATTGATGCAAATATCTAATGCTTATCTTTATATC
This sequence comes from Tragulus kanchil, assembly GCA_022376925.1. Lineage (NCBI taxonomy): Eukaryota > Metazoa > Chordata > Mammalia > Artiodactyla > Tragulidae > Tragulus > Tragulus kanchil. The sequence goes on along the minus strand of JAIOJX010000030.1, from coordinate 14,648,378 downwards.
TATGTCTAAAAGTTATCACATATTTATTCATAGAGAGTTTATTATAGGAATGTAAAGTTGATTTAAGATTAAAAATTGAATATTGAACCTCACCATATTAACGTACTTAAAAAAAATTATATGAAAAAATCAATAGCAGCTGTGGTAGAAGCATTCAACAGAACATTTACTCACAATAAAAGTTCTTACCGAAAGAATTTAACTTTCTTATCATCGGACAAAGCATTTGCAAAATAACCATCCTGAATGCAATATTTAAAACATATAATGACATCTTTTACTTTATTATCTTAAGGAGAAAGCAAGATGCCCATCCATACTTTTATTTAACATTACATTGAAGGTCCTAGCCAATGTAGTAGGACAGAAAAAAAAAACCTAAAAATATAGGGATTAGAAAGAAATAAACAAAACTGTCATTATTTTCAGGCAATATGACTCCTTTATAGCAAATGTGATGCTATAGGTAAGTTTAGAATTATTAATGGAGGTTATCATGTTTGATATATAAACAGTATATAAAAGGCAATTGGATTTCTATACACCAGCAACGAACAATAAACTATAAAATATAATTTTATAAAATAAAACATTTATAATAGCAGTAAGAATATAATGTACTTAGAAATAAAATCAACAGGGCTTCCCCTGCTGGTCCAGTGGGTAAGGACACTGCCTTGTAGTGCAAGGGGCGCCGGTTCGATCCCTGGCCTGGGAAGATCCCAAGTGCTGCAGAGTGGCTGGACCAATGTGTCCAATCACTGAGCCGGAGCTCTGAAGCCCCTGCGCCCAGAGCCGGTGCTCTGTGACAACAGAGGCCACCGTGATGGGAGGCCCGCAGGAGCCAAAGAACAAAGATGGATGAAAATAGAGAAATGAAAGACCAATAGAAGTGGCCCGCCTGTCCCCCTCCCTCCCCACTCCACCCCCCAAAAGATAAATAAATAAAATATAAATCTTTAAAATCAACAGAAGTAAGCAAAAGAAGAACAATGAAAAATATTATAAAATATTACAAAACACTAAATAAAATTAGTGGTAAGCTAAATAAATAGTATTATATACCAAATTCACAGATAGAAAACTTTACCTTGAAGAGACTATGTCTCCCCAAATTGAAACATAGAATTAATGCAATATCAATAAAAATTCTAGCAAGTTTGTTTCCTGTTTTGAAGAACATAATGATTTATTTAAATATTTATATGGAAGGTCAAAGGTCCAAGAATTGCTAAAAAAAAAATCCCTTGAGCCAGAATAATGATGTGAAAGAATATTTCCTACCGAAAAAACTTACTCACAATAAAAGTTCTTACCGAAAGAATTTAACTTTCTTATCATCGGACAAAGCATTTGCAAAATAACCATCCTGAATGCAATATTTAAAACATATAATGACATCTTTTACTTTATTATCTTAAGGAGAAAGCAAGATGCCCATCCATACTTTTATTTAACATTACATTGAAGGTCCTAGCCAATGTAGTAGGACAGAAAAAACCTAAAAATATAGGGATTAGAAAGAAATAAACAAAACTGTCATTATTTTCAGGCAATATGACTCCTTTATAGCAAATGTGATGCTATAGGTAAGTTTAGAATTATTAATGGAGGTTATCATGTTTGATATATAAACAGTATATAAAAGGCAATTGGATTTCTATACACCAGCAACGAACAATAAACTATAAAATATAATTTTATAAAATAAAACATTTATAATAGCAGTAAGAATATAATGTACTTAGAAATAAAATCAACAGGGCTTCCCCTGCTGGTCCAGTGGGTAAGGACACTGCCTTGTAGTGCAAGGGGCGCCGGTTCGATCCCTGGCCTGGGAAGATCCCAAGTGCTGCAGAGTGGCTGGACCAATGTGTCCAATCACTGAGCCGGAGCTCTGAAGCCCCTGCGCCCAGAGCCGGTGCTCTGTGACAACAGAGGCCACCGTGATGGGAGGCCCGCAGGAGCCAAAGAACAAAGATGGATGAAAATAGAGAAATGAAAGACCAATAGAAGTGGCCCGCCTGTCCCCCTCCCTCCCCACTCCACCCCCCAAAAGATAAATAAATAAAATATAAATCTTTAAAATCAACAGAAGTAAGCAAAAGAAGAACAATGAAAAATATTATAAAATATTACAAAACACTAAATAAAATTAGTGGTAAGCTAAATAAATAGTATTATATACCAAATTCACAGATAGAAAACTTTACCTTGAAGAGACTATGTCTCCCCAAATTGAAACATAGAATTAATGCAATATCAATAAAAATTCTAGCAAGTTTGTTTCCTGTTTTGAAGAACATAATGATTTATTTAAATATTTATATGGAAGGTCAAAGGTCCAAGAATTGCTAAAAAAAAAATCCCTTGAGCCAGAATAATGATGTGAAAGAATATTTCCTACCAGATATAAAGACTTACTATAAACTACAGTAGCTAAAAACAGTTTTGTACTGGTAGAGTTAGTTAGACAAATAGCTAAAGAGAGAGGGCAGACAGCATATATAGTTAACCAGGGATTGATTAGCATCCAGATTATATAAAGAAATCATTCCAATGAAACAACGAAAAACAGACAAACAACCCTATATGAAAATGAATAAAAGACAGGAAACAATTTCTCAGAGAGAAACACAACAGTTCATCAGTAAATAAAAATATAGTCAGTGTCATTAATTATCAGAGAAATGCTAATTAAAATCAAAATAGAATGCTATTTCATGCCCACTAGACTGGCTAAAAATGAAATTTGATAATGCCAAATTGTGACAAATATGTGTGAGCAGAGGAACTCTCTTCTGTTGCTGGGGAGTGCAAACTGGCTTTGACACTTTGGAAACATTTTATCAATAACCTAATGAAGTTGAACATACAGAAATTTTATAACCCAGTAGTACAAGCTAGGGTGTATACTCTAAGGAACCAAGCAGAACCAGTGGGTGTGAACAAGAAGGCATGTACAAGATAGAGGACATTATTTGTTCATATCCCCTGTAGTATATAGACGGCCTTTAAAAGGGGTCCCAACAATCCCTGCCTCTGGATATCCATGATCCTGTGTAACCCCTTCCTTTGAGTTTGGACTAGAACTAGTGACTCAGTTCTAATGAAAAGAAGATGGCAAAAATGATGGGATGCGGGCTTCCCTGGTGGTCCAGTGGGTAAGGACACCGCCTTGCAGTGCAAGGGGCGCAGGTTCCATCCCTGGCCTGGGAAGATCCCACGTGCCGCAGAGTGGCTGGACCCATGCCCAACTACTGAGCCGGAGCTCTGGAGCACAAGCACCCAGAGCCAGTGCTCTGTGGCGAGAGAAATCACTGCGATGGGAGGCCCACACAGGCCAAAGAACAAAGAAATAAATGAAAGACCAATAGAAGTGGCCAAAAAAAAAAAAAAAAAAAAAGTGAGCATGATGTCACTTCTGAGTTTAGATTATAAAAAGACTCAGTTTTTCGTCTTGCTCTGTCTCTGGGACCCTTCAATCTGGTGGAAGCAAGCTGCCATGTTGTGACTAGATTCTATGCAGAGGCTCATGTGGCAAAGAAATCATGATGAGTCCAACCAAAGCCAGTGAGGCCAAGAGATCTGCCGACATTCATGTTAGGTGAGCTAAAGAGGGGTTTCCTAAACCACCTAGGCTTGAGATGACTGTAGCCCCAGCCAATACCTTGCTTACGGCATGTGAGAGACAATGAATGAGTCAGACTCCCAGCTAAGAATCCTGGATTCTTGACCCTTGGGAACTGTGAAACAATAGGCTTTTTGTTTCTTTTGCTTTGTTTTAAGCTGCTAAGTGTTAGGGTAATTTGTTACATAGCAATAGGTAAGTAATAATACAAACCCCCAATAAGCAACAACCAATAAATGTAAACTGGATAAATTATAATAAGTTGTTGTTCAGTTGCTAATGGCTGGGGGGTTTTAGTGCAAACTGGCTTTGACACTTTGGAAACATTTTATCAATAACCTAATGAAGTTGAACATACAGAAATTTTATAACCCAGTAGTACAAGCTAGGGTGTATACTCTAAGGAACCAAGCAGAACCAGTGGGTGTGAACAAGAAGGCATGTACAAGATAGAGGACATTATTTGTTCATATCCCCTGTAGTATATAGACGGCCTTTAAAAGGGGTCCCAACAATCCCTGCCTCTGGATATCCATGATCCTGTGTAACCCCTTCCTTTGAGTTTGGACTAGAACTAGTGACTCAGTTCTAATGAAAAGAAGATGGCAAAAATGATGGGATGCGGGCTTCCCTGGTGGTCCAGTGGGTAAGGACACCGCCTTGCAGTGCAAGGGGCGCAGGTTCCATCCCTGGCCTGGGAAGATCCCACGTGCCGCAGAGTGGCTGGACCCATGCCCAACTACTGAGCCGGAGCTCTGGAGCACAAGCACCCAGAGCCAGTGCTCTGTGGCGAGAGAAATCACTGCGATGGGAGGCCCACACAGGCCAAAGAACAAAGAAATAAATGAAAGACCAATAGAAGTGGCCAAAAAAAAAAAAAAAAAAAAAAAAATGATGGGCTGTCACTTCTGAGTTTAGATTATAAAAAGACTCAGTTTTTCGTCTTGCTCTGTCTCTGGGACCCTTCAATCTGGTGGAAGCAAGCTGCCATGTTGTGACTAGATTCTATGCAGAGGCTCATGTGGCAAAGAAATCATGATGAGTCCAACCAAAGCCAGTGAGGCCAAGAGATCTGCCGACATTCATGTTAGGTGAGCTAAAGAGGGGTTTCCTAAACCACCTAGGCTTGAGATGACTGTAGCCCCAGCCAATACCTTGCTTACGGCATGTGAGAGACAATGAATGAGTCAGACTCCCAGCTAAGAATCCTGGATTCTTGACCCTTGGGAACTGTGAAACAATAGGCTTTTTGTTTCTTTTGCTTTGTTTTAAGCTGCTAAGTGTTAGGGTAATTTGTTACATAGCAATAGGTAAGTAATAATACAAACCCCCAATAAGCAACAACCAATAAATGTAAACTGGATAAATTATAATAAGTTGTTGTTCAGTTGCTAAGTTGCGTGCAACTCTTTGCAACCCCATGGACGACAGCATGCTAGGCTTCCCTGTCTAGCGTTTGAGCAGGGTCTGCTCAAATTCATGTCCATTGAGTCGGTGATGCTACTCAAACCATAAACAGTGAAAATGAAGGAATCATCAACCTCAAAAACCCAAGAATATATACAGCATAATGCCATTAATATGAAAGTAAAAAAACAGGGAAAGCCAACGTACACACACACACACACACACACACACTTCCCTGATGACCCAGCAGTCAATATCCACCTACCAATGCAGGAGGAGTGGGTTTGATCCCTGGGTCAGGAAGATTCCCTGGAGAAGGAAATGACAACCCACTCCAGTACTCTCACCTGGGAAATCCCATGGACAGAGGAGCCTGGTGAGCTACAGTTCATGGGGTCACAAAAGAGTCGGCCACAACTCAAGCGACTAAACAACAATACATACAGATGGTCAAACTATAAAGGAAAGCAAGGACACTGATTGAGACAAAATGCCAGGATAGATGGTCTCTGTCAGAGAAGGGAGAAGGATGGGCATGACCTAGGACACAGGGGGGCTCAGCTATGTTCTATTTCTTGACCTAGCAGATGGGCAGGCATTCACTTTGTATGTTTCATATACCTTTTATTAATAATTTTTAAAAAATCAAATGGAAGAAAAAGAGAAAATTATTGAAGATAATTCACAAATATTTTGGGGTATGGAAAGGTGGATGGATGGATAGTCAGCTAGACAGATTCATTCTGCCCTTTTATATTTAGTTAGACTGGCACTCCTTTGAAGAAGTTTCAAGATCATCTGATTCGTAAATCTTTTTCTCCTGTATGGAAGGCTTTCTCCCGCCATTGCAGGGTAAGCCAACTCCGTGGCCTGCTGGGGGCTGTTTAGCTGGGACCTGTGGAGTCCGGCCACCCCCGGACTGCTTACGGCATGTGAGAGACAATGAATGAGTCAGACTCCCAGCTAAGAATCCTGGATTCTTGACCCTTGGGAACTGTGAAACAATAGGCTTTTTGTTTCTTTTGCTTTGTTTTAAATTTAATTTGTTACATAGCAATAGGTAAGTAATAATACAAACCCCCAATAAGCAACAACCAATAAATGTAAACTGGATAAATTATAATAAGTTGTTGTTCAGTTGCTAAGTTGCGTGCAACTCTTTGCAACCCCATGGACGACAGCATGCTAGGCTTCCCTGTCTAGCGTTTGAGCAGGGTCTGCTCAAATTCATGTCCATTGAGTCGGTGATGCTACTCAAACCATAAACAGTGAAAATGAAGGAATCATCAACCTCAAAAACCCAAGAATATATACAGCATAATGCCATTAATATGAAAGTAAAAAAACAGGGAAAGCCAACGTACACACACACACACACACACACACACACTTCCCTGATGACCCAGCAGTCAATATCCACCTACCAATGCAGGAGGAGTGGGTTTGATCCCTGGGTCAGGAAGATTCCCTGGAGAAGGAAATGACAACCCACTCCAGTACTCTCACCTGGGAAATCCCATGGACAGAGGAGCCTGGTGAGCTACAGTTCATGGGGTCACAAAAGAGTCGGCCACAACTCAAGCGACTAAACAACAATACATACAGATGGTCAAACTATAAAGGAAAGCAAGGACACTGATTGAGACAAAATGCCAGGATAGATGGTCTCTGTCAGAGAAGGGAGAAGGATGGGCATGACCTAGGACACAGGGGGGCTCAGCTATGTTCTATTTCTTGACCTAGCAGATGGGCAGGCATTCACTTTGTATGTTTCATATACCTTTTATTAATAATTTTTAAAAAATCAAATGGAAGAAAAAGAGAAAATTATTGAAGATAATTCACAAATATTTTGGGGTATGGAAAGGTGGATGGATGGATAGTCAGCTAGACAGATTCATTCTGCCCTTTTATATTTAGTTAGACTGGCACTCCTTTGAAGAAGTTTCAAGATCATCTGATTCGTAAATCTTTTTCTCCTGTATGGAAGGCTTTCTCCCGCCATTGCAGGGTAAGCCAACTCCGTGGCCTGCTGGGGGCTGTTTAGCTGGGACCTGTGGAGTCCGGCACTGACTGCCTCAGGCCAAGTGCATAACAGACTAAGCAGTCCACGGGATTCCTGCACCCGTTCTCTGCGCCTCCCCTCCCGGCCCACTGCAGACACGCTTAGAGCCGGAGGGCGCGTAGAACATTAGGGGAGGAGGGGGACTTTCACCTTGGGGTTCTGCAGAACCAGCCACCCCCAACGAATTCAAGAGCGAGTCCTCAGGACGTGAAATCCAGCGCCTCTAAGTTCCTTTCGGTTCAGATCTCCGTGGCTCCCCGCGGAGCACAAAAAAGCACAAGAAAACAGGGAGTCTCCTACCTCTAGACCAGCAAGGGTGAATAACAATGCGGCAAGAAGGGAAGAGACATGCAGCCGGGGTGATTCAACCACAGACGGGCCGAGAAGTCAACAGCAAGCACCCCTCGCTGGGCTTGTCTGCTGCCCTCCCCTCGGGGACCCCGGAGGCTCCATGCGGCCCCCACGCCTTCCCGGGCCCCACACAGCGCACGTCCCGGGCATCCCCCACGTCGCCCGTCACCCCGCGTGGCCACCCGCGCTCTGGCCTGTGTCCCCGCCAGGCCTCTCATCCAGAACCTGTCGCAGGCCCCCACTCACCCTTAGCCCCGCTATTCCCTGCAGCGCAGGCTGAGGGCAGAGAGCACTGGCTAGGAAGGGGTGGCCGCAGTTCCCAAGGGGCAGGAGCTCCTCAGGCGAAAATGGACTGGACGGCAGACGGAGTACAGGGACGGGAAAGGACAGGGCGAGGCGGAAAAGGGGGGCCTTCCCGGGATCTGATTGGCGGCTGCAGCGGTGGGGGCGGAGCCTTTCTCGTGGGCCCCAAGCCTTGAGGTCTGGCTTTGCGTCAGTTTCTGCTGGAAGATGCAGCCTCAAATTCAGGATCGAGACCCCCGCCCCCGCCTTGGGAGTGCAGCAGGGAAATTTGCTGTAAAAGAAATCTATCAGGCTATGAACTACAGAGCGGTTGAAAATAATAATGCATTTTCATATAGTGTAATGCACAATTATTTCCAAGGACAAGTTAAGTCTTTGGATCCTAGGCATATTTTTAATTTAAAGAATAAAGTTGCATTGAAATGGAGGGTATAGTTACATTCTCACATAAGCAGAAAACGATTTCACGTTGCTTGTATAGAGGGAAGGGCTAAGAATGAAGAAGCTGGCTATGGATACTTATCGTCATCACCACTGAATTGTTTGCAAATATCACACGTATTGTCTTATAAACCAAGTAAAGTGGAAGGTGTTACAATTTTTTGCTAACCAACAGATAGGTGACAGATACTGGGCAGAAGGGAAAGAGAGGTCTGGCTGTTGGAAACCTGGACTCAGTAGCGAGCGCCTCATCTGCTACTTACTAGCCAGGGAGTGCATTCCTTTCCCTATGGGAGCCCTAACAAATGAGCACAAACTCAGTGCCTTAAAATAACATACTTGTTTTCTTGCAGCTCTGTAGATCAGAAGTCCATCCAGCAAGTAGCTGGATGTCTCACTAGGTACACCAAGGTGTAGGTAGGGCTCCTCCTTCCTGCCAGAGCCTCTAGGGGACCATCCATTTCCTTGCCTTTTCTAGCTTTGAGAGGCTGCCGGAATTCTTTGGCGTGAGGCCCGTTGCTCTGTCTTCAGAGCCAACCATCTCATCCCTTGGATCTCTGTTTCTGTCGTCACATCCCGTTCTCTGCTTCTCCTCTTTCATTTATCTCGGAGCGAGTTTGACCAGTTAGTTCCTTTGTGCCCCGGATCCAGTAGGCCTCCCTCCGTTCTAAATTCTACTGCCCTTTTTATGCTCATTTCCCTTAGGTCTTTCTGTTCATCTTTTCTTTTTTGCATTGTTCATCTATGTCCCTCAGATAATTTTTTTTTTTTTTTTTTTTACATGAAAGAAGTGTTCTGCGTTACCAGCAGAACACCTGTCTTGCGCTCTTACTGCCACTCACTCAGAAGTCCGCTGCTTCGGAGTTGTTGACATACCTGTGGTGTATGAGAAAGGACATCGTAAACTCACAGGGGCTGTCGGTGTAAGATCCCAGTCTCCCTGGGCTCCCCTCTCCCTCCTTTCGTCTCCAGTCCACCCCCCTACCCCTCCACCCCCGGGCCAGACTTTCCTCCCCAGGTCCAGAGCCAGTCCACAAAGAGCATGCTGGTGACGTCAGAGAAGGAAGGGTGAGGGGGCTGCGGCGGGGGGAAGCAGCAAGGGGCGGAGAGGAGCTGAGCAGAACAACCTGGTCCGCATTGGTCGAGAATTTGCTGGCTGGAGTCTGTGTAGTTGCTTGTATTTGCAGGCTGGAGGAGGTTCACAGGCTGCACTGGCCTTGTCTGCTGCCAGCCCCCAGCACACACATGTACACACATGTACACACACGCGCACACACACCCTCCCCCCATACGCACCCACAGCCCGGTGGGCTGTGCCAGAGATCCTGGCCTCAGGGATTCTGTACTGAAACCATTCGCTCATGCTCCCTGTCTGCCTCTCAGTCCTTTTTTTTTTTGATAAAGGTGGAAATTGAATGATACGTTTCGCTGTGAAACTCTGACCAGTGGCACAGCAGAAACAACCCCAGCTGAAAATGGCGGCCTCTGCGGGGGTCTCTGGGAGAGTGGGGTGGGCAGACAGACGTGCCTGTGCGCTGTCAGTTTTTTTTCTTCTTTGTTGGTTATCCACTTTATCTTTTTGATCATTATTTTATTTTATTTTAACAGAGTCATACTGTTCTTTATAGTGGCTGTATCAATCTACATGCCCACCAACGGTGCAAGAGGGTTGCTGGTAGTTTTTGAGAGGAGGGGGGATATGGCGCGAGAGAGGGGCAGCTGTCTTGGCAGAGAGGGTAAGAGAGAAAGTTCCAGGCGAGTTTGCAGTCTCTCAGCACCCTCTGCATCCACCCATTTCCCCAGGACACCACACTCAAGGGCACAAACGTGCCCAGGCACTGGCTTTTCCTTCTATCTTCAAAGGACCCTATAATCAAAAACTACCCCTCGGGGTCTGGGTGGCAGACGGCTCACTTCTGGAAATTTCTTAGACTTCAACCCCCTTGTCTACCCTCCAGTGCCAGACCAGATTTTGGCAGGGAGGTGCCAAAGTCTTGCCTGTTTTTGAGTAAAGAAGGCAAAGGAGAAGGAAGCGGAGGTGGTGAATGCACACACGAAGGCTGACCCTGCCCTGAGTTACGAGGGAATTCTTCCTGCCTTCTGACTGGAATGTGTGGCCTTTTGTCCTGCCTGTAAACTCCAGCTGGAACGGGGGATATTTCTGAGTGTTGAGCCTGTTGACCTTCAGACTGGAATTAACCATTAACTCTCAAGGGCCCCCAGCTTGCAGACTCACCCTGCACATTGTGAGACTTGCCAGTCTCCATATTTGTGGGAGCCCGTTCCTAACAATAAATAGTAAATCTTTATCTATCTGTCTGTCTATCCATCCATCTGTTCATCCATCTATCCTGTTGGTTCTGTTTCTCTGGAGAACGCTCACACAGCTCCACCCTCCCCTGAGTTACGCATCTGGAGCTCGCAGCCCAGCCCTCTGTTCCCCTCAGCTGCTCCCAGCCTCCACACGGCTCTGCTGCTGCAGCTCCTGGATGCAAGACAAGGGCTCCTCTCTATTCACAGAAGTGAGGAATGAACTCAGGACAGGCCTTACTTCTTGTGTTTCCTTGTGGTATTTTCCCCTTCACCACCCCTTGGAGACCTATGTTGCACAGCAAATGGGAGATCTCAGGACCCATAAAACCCGAGGGAAAGAATTCTGCTACAGGAGAGACTTTAGGGTTGCTTCCTTCTCTTCCCATTGTCTGTCTTGTCTCCTTGTATGGGCCTCTCTATAAGCTTTTATTTTTTAACAAAAGATTTTCATCCATCTTTGCTCTTTGGCCTGTGGGCCTCCCATCACAGTGGCCTCTGTCATTGCAGAGCAACCGGCTCTGGGCAAACGTGCTCCAGAGCTCCGGCTCAGTAGTTGGACACACCGGTCCAGTCGCTCTGCAGCACGTGGGATCTTCCCAGGCCAGGGATCGAACTGGCACCCCTTGCACTGCAAGGCGGTGTCCTTACCCACTGGATCACCAGGGAAGCCCTGGAGATTTTTATTTTAAAATATTAAGTGCCATCTGTTTTTTAGAATAATGTCTTCCTTATATTTACAAAAGCAACACAATGATACAAATAGATAAAAGTACAAATGGATAGAAATGAAGGAAAACCTAAAGATAATCATGCTATACACCCTATTTTTAATTGAAAAGATGTCTGTACTAGATAGTTTGGGCTGTATAACATAAATATAGACTTGGAGGGCTCCCCTGATGGTCCAATGGGTAAAGACACCACTTTGCAGTGCAAAAGGCACCAGTTCGATCCCTGGCCTGGGAAGATCCCAGGTGCCACGGAGCGGCTGGACTGATGTGTCCAACTACAGAGCCAGCTCTCTGGAGCGCATGAGCCCAGAGTCGGTGCTCTGCAACGAGGGAGGCCTCTGTGATGGGAGGCCCACACCGGCCAAAGAACAAAGATGGAAATAAATGAAAGACCAATAGAAGTGCCCCCCACCCCCCAAAAAAAATATATGTAGAGACTGGGAGAATTAAACAAGACATACTCATGACATGATCCTGCTGAAACCTTGAGTGCTGCCAGGACCATGGTGGAGGTAGAGAGGTTTCTGCCTCTCAAGCTGTACTTTGACTTTTCCCGGGCTACTCACCCTGTCATCCCACCATCTCAGTACTGGATGACACCAGTGAGAATTCTTAGCATATTGTACATTCACCTTCTTTCCTTAGTACAATTTCTCAGGGTCTGATGGGGTTGTTGGCAACATGAGTGAGAGTAGTATTTAAACATCATTCCAGGATGAATGAGAATCTAACTGTAAAGATAGAATCTGGAACTTGGCTTCAAATGCTTTAATATAGGACATGGTTGGGCTTCCTCTGGTGGTCCAGTGGGTAAGGACACCGCCTTGCAGTGCAAGGGGCGCCAGTTCGATCCCTGGTCTGGGAAGATCCCACGTGCCGCGGAGCGGCTGGACCCAAGCCCAACTACCGAGCCGGAGCTCTGGAACGCATGCGCCCGGAGTGGGTGCTCTGCGACCACAGAGGCGACCGCGATGGGAGGCCCACAGGAGCCAAAGAACAAAGATGGATGAAAATAGATAAATGAAAGACCAATAGAAGTGGCCCGCCCGTCCCCCTCCCTCCCCACCTCACCACCCTCCCCCCCCTCAAAATATATAGGACATGGCTTGAAGAGAGCCAAGTATATAGCAAGGTCCATGCATTTATTATTAACTTATCTTTTTCATAAGTTTATGAAATGAGATTGTGGCCCATTCCTTCTTTGCTGTATATTAAGCAATATTAACTTTTCCTTAAGTTAATTTCATTAGATATTGATGGAAGGAAATTTTGTGACCTGACTGGCTTCTACCATTTTTATCTGGAAATGTCTTCAGTTACCACCTAACAGAAGTGAGCATTTATGTGAACCAGCACATTTCTAGAAGGACTTCATTTGTTTTCCTTTATAGAATTCTCAAGTGATCACACTTCTTACGTTAACTTAAAAGTTTTATGTGTCTTTTTTCCTCCTTGTCATTCAAATACACAGTCTCTGTATCCTAAATCTGCAGTCTCTTTCTTTTGTTGTTTGTCTGTCTTTAAACCCCATTTGAAAATTCACATAATTTTTTTGTGGTTTGGAGGGGGGGAAAAATGACCTAACATCCTTCAAAGGGAAGAAAAACAATCTATTTTAAAGCAGCATCCAAAACACGTCTCGATACTGTTTTTAGTCAAGGCTCAGGCTGGGACACTCTCGGGGAACCAGTCTTAGACATTGCTTGGCTTATAGAAGTTACTGATGAGGTCACTGCCAGAGCCTGGGGGTGCGGGAACCTCCAGGTCCACTCAGTTTCCTTTAGCTAGCTTCCTGCCAGGCCGCAGCTTCCTCAGAATCAGGGCCTGAATTTCAGGCATGTAACTCTGGGAAGGTCAGATTTAGGCTGGCCAAACCTGGAGGAAGCTCCCAGCCCTGAAGGCACCAGGGGTCTGCCTCAACAAAGGGGAAGGGGAAGCCGCTCAACCCAGTCACCTGTCTTGAGCCAGCTAGTTGTTTTGCCCTCATCTCTTTGATTCTAGAGCCTGACTGCTAGGTCAGCAAGCCCCAAAGAGGCTGGAAGCTGACCTAAACTCAGGTGTTCTGAAAAGCAGGACTCTGACAGACCCTTGGGTACAAGAGAAACCTTTTTTCTCAACTCACCTGCATCCCTTAAGTTAACTGCAAGTTCTGTCCCGACCCATCACACTCTAGGGTCTTCGTGCCTGGTCTAGTAATGGTCAATCCGTGCTCACAGAGATTCCTCTTTAGAAAGTGCTCTCTGTCCTCTGAGTTGCCAAAAGAAGTTTGTGGGCCCATTCCTTCTTTGCTGTATATTAAGCAATATTAACTTTTCCTTAAGTTAATTTCATTAGATATTGATGGAAGGAAATTTTGTGACCTGACTGGCTTCTACCATTTTTATCTGGAAATGTCTTCAGTTACCACCTAACAGAAGTGAGCATTTATGTGAACCAGCACATTTCTAGAAGGACTTCATTTGTTTTCCTTTATAGAATTCTCAAGTGATCACACTTCTTACGTTAACTTAAAAGTTTTATGTGTCTTTTTTCCTCCTTGTCATTCAAATACACAGTCTCTGTATCCTAAATCTGCAGTCTCTTTCTTTTGTTGTTTGTCTGTCTTTAAACCCCATTTGAAAATTCACATAATTTTTTTGTGGTTTGGAGGGGGGAAAAAATGACCTAACATCCTTCAAAGGGAAGAAAAACAATCTATTTTAAAGCAGCATCCAAAACACGTCTCGATACTGTTTTTAGTCAAGGCTCAGGCTGGGACACTCTCGGGGAACCAGTCTTAGACATTGCTTGGCTTATAGAAGTTACTGATGAGGTCACTGCCAGAGCCTGGGGGTGCGGGAACCTCCAGGTCCACTCAGTTTCCTTTAGCTAGCTTCCTGCCAGGCCGCAGCTTCCTCAGAATCAGGGCCTGAATTTCAGGCATGTAACTCTGGGAAGGTCAGATTTAGGCTGGCCAAACCTGGAGGAAGCTCCCAGCCCTGAAGGCACCAGGGGTCTGCCTCAACAAAGGGGAAGGGGAAGCCGCTCAACCCAGTCACCTGTCTTGAGCCAGCTAGTTGTTTTGCCCTCATCTCTTTGATTCTAGAGCCTGACTGCTAGGTCAGCAAGCCCCAAAGAGGCTGGAAGCTGACCTAAACTCAGGTGTTCTGAAAAGCAGGACTCTGACAGACCCTTGGGTACAAGAGAAACCTTTTTTCTCAACTCACCTGCATCCCTTAAGTTAACTGCAAGTTCTGTCCCCGACCCATCACACTCTAGGGTCTTCGTGCCTGGTCTAGTAATGGTCAATCCGTGCTCACAGAGATTCCTCTTTAGAAAGTGCTCTCTGTCCTCAGTCCCTGCAGTTGCCAAAAAGAAAGCAAACAAAACCCCAAACCTCTATGCTTTGATTTGCTTATGGATAGAAAAATTAACATCCTCACTAAGTTAGACATCCATGTGGATTAACCAAAAACATCCCTAAGAAATGGTAAAAACTACCAATGTGACTGGTGCCCTTCCAACACAGAGGCAGCAGGACTGAAGAGGTCTAACCCAAAGCTGGGTACGCAACCACGGTGAGTATCTGAGGGTTTCACTGACACTTTAGGGTACAAATCCTATTTATAGTCTTCTTCTTTTCCCAGCTAAAATATGTGTGTGTATGTGTGTGTGTGTGTTTTCACTACATTTTCTGACTGGTCATTGCTTGTGTGAAGGAATGCTACTGATTTTTTAAAAAATTCAGAATGATAGAAATTCAGAAAATTTATTTAAATTAAAATTTTATAATCGATTTAAAAGAGATAATATTTATCGTGTGAAGAAAATATATTCTTATATATTTATATATAAATATCTATGTATTTTTATATAGTTATACCAAAATATATAAAATCTGGGATGAGTGAAGCATCCTATTGATCTTATTGAATTTTTTCTGTTTTTTTTCTAATAAATCTTGTAGACTTCCAGATTTTAATTTCTTACCTTAGTCAAATGCATGTACTTGGTTATGATAAACTTTGTTTTCACTAAGTTATTATACATTTGTTAAGCTGTTTATATTTATTTAAAAGTAAAACTTTTATTTCTGGAATATCTATTAAAGTGTGGGACAGATTTCTGTGGAATATCAGTCGGGGTCAAATTGGTAAATGGATTTCTTTTCTCATTTTAACTTTTCCGGACAGATTTTTTTTATCAGTCGAAGTATGTTGTGCAAGAGGCTGTCTAAACCCTCAAAGGTGTTCTGAAAAGCAGGACTCTGACAGACCCTTGGGTACAAGAGAAACCTTTTTCTCAACTCACCTGCATCCCTTAAGTTAACTGCAAGTTCTGTCCCGACCCATCACACTCTAGGGTCTTCGTGCCTGGTCTAGTAATGGTCAATCCGTGCTCACAGAGATTCCTCTTTAGAAAGTGCTCTCTGTCCTCAGTCCCTGCAGTTGCCAAAAAGAAAGCAAACAAAACCCCAAACCTCTATGCTTTGATTTGCTTATGGATAGAAAAATTAACATCCTCACTAAGTTAGACATCCATGTGGATTAACCAAAAACATCCCTAAGAAATGGTAAAAACTACCAATGTGACTGGTGCCCTTCCAACACAGAGGCAGCAGGACTGAAGAGGTCTAACCCAAAGCTGGGTACGCAACCACGGTGAGTATCTGAGGGTTTCACTGACACTTTAGGGTACAAATCCTATTTATAGTCTTCTTCTTTTCCCAGCTAAAATATGTGTGTGTATGTGTGTGTGTGTGTTTTCACTACATTTTCTGACTGGTCATTGCTTGTGTGAAGGAATGCTACTGATTTTTTAAAAAAAATTCAGAATGATAGAAATTCAGAAAATTGATTTAAATTTAAATTTTATAATCGATTTAAAAGAGATAATATTTATCGTGTGAAGAAAATATATTCTTATATATTTATATATAAATATCTATGTATTTTTATATAGTTATACCAAAATATATAAAATCTGGGATGAGTGAAGCATCCTATTGATCTTATTGAATTTTTTCTGTTTTTTTTCTAATAAATCTTGTAGACTTCCAGATTTTAATTTCTTACCTTAGTCAAATGCATGTACTTGGTTATGATAAACTTTGTTTTCACTAAGTTATTATACATTTGTTAAGCTGTTTATATTTATTTAAAAGTAAAACTTTTATTTCTGGAATATCTATTAAAGTGTGTGGGACAGATTTCTGTGGAATATCAGTCGGGGTCAAATTGGTAAATGGATTTCTTTTCTCATTTTAACTTTTCCAGGTTTAGTGCCGGAGCTGTGTAAACTTTATAGAATCCGAACACGAATAAAACTTGGTGAATGTTTTGGTTTATTTATATTAAAATAACATATGCTTCATGAAGTATGTTTGATGACATGATGTATGTTTTATAGCATATGTTTCACATTTTCATTACAGAATATTGGGAAAATGCCAAAAATCAGAGAACAAGAATAATTAAGTCACCTAAATATATTCCCCAATATTAAAGATAACTGTGGTTAATATTCCAATCAATTTTACTTTATATCTATATAGGTATCTATCTAGATTTATGTAGGCTCAGATATTTATAAAATTGAAATTACTGTGTGTACTGTCTACAACTCTATGTTGTATTCTTTTCACCACAATTTATATCTTGGACATGGTCTCATTTCATTAAATATTTTTTATTTTTATTTTATATTATTTTTTAATATTTATTTATTTATGCTGGGTCTTAGTTGCAGTGTGGGATCTAGCTCCCTGACCAGGGATCGAACCCAGGTCCCCTGTATTGGAGCCTGGAATCTTAGCCACTGGGCCACCAGAGAAGTCCCTAAATATTTTTAAAATATATATATATTTTTTTCATTTCCTTTCCCTCATCATGCCTCTTTTATTTATATGTATATTTTTCATCCACCTTTTTATTATTTGGCCTGTGTGGGCCTCCCGTTGCAGTGGCCTCTCTCGTTGCAGAGCACTGGCTCTGGATGCACGCGCTCCAAAGCGCTGCCTCATAATTGGACACAGACAGGGATTGAACTGGTGCCCCCTGCACTGCAAGGCGGACTCTTTACCCACTGGACCACCAGGGAAGCCCCTAAACATATTGTTAATAACTGTAGAACAGTTCAATGCATTTAGTGAAATTACACTTGATTATTTTCCGTTTTAAAATTAGATTATTCCAGAAATTTGTTAGTTGAAAATAATCTTGTTAAGGGTCTGTTTTTACTTACACCTTGATCTGCATTTCTGATTATAGGATGGATTCCTTTTTTTTTTCATTTGTGGGACAGATTTCTGTGGAATATCAGTCGGGGTCAAATTGGTAAATGGATTTCTTTTCTCATTTTAACTTTTCCAGGTTTAGTGCCGGAGCTGTGTAAACTTTATAGAATCCGAACACGAATAAAACTTGGTGAATGTTTTGGTTTATTTATATTAAAATAACATATGCTTCATGAAGTATGTTTGATGACATGATGTATGTTTTATAGCATATGTTTCACATTTTCATTACAGAATATTGGGAAAATGCCAAAAATCAGAGAACAAGAATAATTAAGTCACCTAAATATATTCCCCAATATTAAAGATAACTGTGGTTAATATTCCAATCAATTTTACTTTATATCTATATAGGTATCTATCTAGATTTATGTAGGCTCAGATATTTATAAAATTGAAATTACTGTGTGTACTGTCTACAACTCTATGTTGTATTCTTTTCACCACAATTTATATCTTGGACATGGTCTCATTTCATTAAATATTTTTTATTTTTATTTTATATTATTTTTTAATATTTATTTATTTATGCTGGGTCTTAGTTGCAGTGTGGGATCTAGCTCCCTGACCAGGGATCGAACCCAGGTCCCCTGTATTGGAGCCTGGAATCTTAGCCACTGGGCCACCAGAGAAGTCCCTAAATATTTTTAAAATATATATATATTTTTTTCATTTCCTTTCCCTCATCATGCCTCTTTTATTTATATGTATATTTTTCATCCACCTTTTTATTATTTGGCCTGTGTGGGCCTCCCGTTGCAGTGGCCTCTCTCGTTGCAGAGCACTGGCTCTGGATGCACGCGCTCCAAAGCGCTGCCTCATAATTGGACACAGACAGGGATTGAACTGGTGCCCCCTGCACTGCAAGGCGGACTCTTTACCCACTGGACCACCAGGGAAGCCCCTAAACATATTGTTAATAACTGTAGAACAGTTCAATGCATTTAGTGAAATTACACTTGATTATTTTCCGTTTTAAAATTAGATTATTCCAGAAATTTGTTAGTTGAAAATAATCTTGTTAAGGGTCTGTTTTTACTTACACCTTGATCTGCATTTCTGATTATAGGATGGATTCCTTGAAGTAGAAGTAACAAACCAAATGGCATAGCATATAGAAGATTTTTGATACATGGTGCCAATTTATCCTCTAAAAATGTTTTATATATTTATACACTCAACAACCCAGTATAAGTGTATCCACCTGGACATCCAGTGGACTATCTTCTAAACATTATGTAAACTTTCCACATGTTAACTGAATTCTCTTTTGGTACAGATTGAAACATGTGTGGCTTAATAGGCCTTTCTTTCTCTTCTTACCAGAGTCTAGCACATATAGAACCTCAAATGAGAGAAAGGCATGTTTTTGAAATATAAACCAGAGCATGAGGCAGTTAGGAAGACTTACTAGCTTAAAATCAGATCTGCAGTTCATATATTGGGGAGACCAAAAAGTGCATTCCATTTTAAGTGAAAAGAAAAGACACGCTTTCTAATTTTCAGCACAACCTTTATTGAACAATGTATTCATCAACTGAATGACCTTTTTGGCCAACCCAATACCCGCTGCACAGGGCTTCAGGTGGCGGTGCCAGGCAGGGCTGTCTGCTCACGCCCTCCACCACCCCCCTGCCCCGCCCCCTGCGCCATCTTGGACTGCAGTGTGTCGCTTGGAGCTTCTGCTCCTGCACAGGGCTGCAGAGCTGAGTTGATGGCGATGGCCATTCCACAGGAGGAGCTCTGGTCAGTCTGAGGAGCCAGGTGCAAGGTCTCTGCAGGTAGCCCTTGTGAGCTTGTGCAACTCAACTAAACACAAAGTGGAAAAAAAGGGTTAGGCTTTATGTTTTTACCCAGATCGCATTTTTTTTTTTTGGCCTGGAAATTGTTAATGGGCTGTACCTGGTGCCCCCTCTAGGGTAGAACACTGGTTGAAAACAGCCCAGCTACTTCAAGGGGCGGTTTGTAAGGCTGTGCAGTACGCTGAGGCAGTGGTTGCAGCCGCTGCCCCGTCCCCCCAGAGAAGCTCTGTGGAAGCACAGTTGTCATGGGGACTTTGGATGTGGGCCTCGGTGTTCTCGGAGGAGAGGGTGCCAAGGGCAGGTGCCCAGGAGCGGACCAGCCTTTCATTTGCTCTGCTGCGGGGTTCTGGTAGGAGAAGAAGTGAGTGGAGACTGAAGCCATATGCTGGTGTTCTTTCTGTCTAATGAGTTCTGTTCCTGCTTCTGCTCTGCTCTGCCAGCAAGTCTTGGCTTTCTGTCCCCAGCCGTCAGGCCTGGTTGAAAACGCTCACTCTTCTCTGCTTCTTTGCTCTCCAGCTGGCGCCCTCTGGTGGGATTCTCAACAGTCTCCCCATGGGCCTCCATTTTTGGTTAACTGAATTCTCTTTTGGTACAGATTGAAACATGTGTGGCTTAATAGGCCTTTCTTTCTCTTCTTACCAGAGTCTAGCACATATAGAACCTCAAATGAGAGAAAGGCATGTTTTTGAAATATAAACCAGAGCATGAGGCAGTTAGGAAGACTTACTAGCTTAAAATCAGATCTGCAGTTCATATATTGGGGAGACCAAAAAGTGCATTCCATTTTAAGTGAAAAGAAAAGACACGCTTTCTAATTTTCAGCACAACCTTTATTGAACAATGTATTCATCAACTGAATGACCTTTTTGGCCAACCCAATACCCGCTGCACAGGGCTTCAGGTGGCGGTGCCAGGCAGGGCTGTCTGCTCACGCCCTCCACCACCCCCCTGCCCCGCCCCTGCGCCATCTTGGACTGCAGTGTGTCGCTTGGAGCTTCTGCTCCTGCACAGGGCTGCAGAGCTGAGTTGATGGCGATGGCCATTCCACAGGAGGAGCTCTGGTCAGTCTGAGGAGCCAGGTGCAAGGTCTCTGCAGGTAGCCCTTGTGAGCTTGTGCAACTCAACTAAACACAAAGTGGAAAAAAGGGTTAGGCTTTATGTTTTTACCCAGATCGCATTTTTTTTTTTTGGCCTGGAAATTGTTAATGGGCTGTACCTGGTGCCCCCTCTAGGGTAGAACACTGGTTGAAAACAGCCCAGCTACTTCAAGGGGCGGTTTGTAAGGCTGTGCAGTACGCTGAGGCAGTGGTTGCAGCCGCTGCCCCGTCCCCCCAGAGAAGCTCTGTGGAAGCACAGTTGTCATGGGGACTTTGGATGTGGGCCTCGGTGTTCTCGGAGGAGAGGGTGCCAAGGGCAGGTGCCCAGGAGCGGACCAGCCTTTCATTTGCTCTGCTGCGGGGTTCTGGTAGGAGAAGAAGTGAGTGGAGACTGAAGCCATATGCTGGTGTTCTTTCTGTCTAATGAGTTCTGTTCCTGCTTCTGCTCTGCTCTGCCAGCAAGTCTTGGCTTTCTGTCCCCAGCCGTCAGGCCTGGTTGAAAACGCTCACTCTTCTCTGCTTCTTTGCTCTCCAGCTGGCGCCCTCTGGTGGGATTCTCAACAGTCTCCCCATGGGCCTCCATTTCTGCTCAAAGTGGGGATTTGTCCAGAGAGGCACCAAAGTCTACTTGGCTGTGTGTGTGTGTGCGTGTGTGTGTGTGTGTGTGTGTAGTTGCTGAGTCCTTTCAGACTCTGCAATCCCATGGATGGTAGTCCACCAGACTCCTCTGTCCATGAGGCTTTTCAGCCAGGAATCCCTGAAGCGGGGTACCATTTTCTCCTCCAGGGAATCTTCTCCACTCAGAGGTCAAAGCCACATCTCCGGCACTGTCGGGAGATGGTTTCACCGCTGAGCCGCTGGGGATAGAGCCGGAGCTCTGTGTCTCCTGTGTAGGCGAGTGGATTCTTTACCACCCGCACCACCTGGGGAGCCCACTCAGTCCTTTACTTGGGTTTTCCTTCTTGGTGCGGATTTGTTTTTGTTCCCTCTTTCTTTGTCACCTTTCCAGATTGACATACATCCCTCACTGTCATTTTGCAATTCTCAGAACTGGAAAGAAAACCAAAAGGAAAATGGCATAAACCTGTACAGAAATGCCCTTCATTCTCAGGGGGTTAAGGGTTTAACAACAAGAACGGGAATACTTGCATAGAATGGAAGGGACCATACAGCCTAATTTTATTGATCAATCCTAACTTCTTTCTGTTCTTCATCCTCCATCCTTTACTTTGAGACTCTAGGCGGCTCTCTTGGCTTCAAGTGGGAATAATGAGATCTTACCTGAGGTCAGGGACAGGACCATGGTCTCTGAAGGCCCTTCAGTACTAAGATGTATAATAATTCTATGAATACTCTTTAAGTCCCAGAAACAAAGTCAACAGAATTTCAGAATTCTCATTCTCCTTAGAAGTGTTCTAAGAAAAATTGAAGGCCCTTAGAAGTATTATTTAGCAAGTCTGGTGCAAGGGCAGGTGCCCAGGAGCGGACCAGCCTTTCATTTGCTCTGCTGCGGGGTTCTGGTAGGAGAAGAAGTGAGTGGAGACTGAAGCCATATGCTGGTGTTCTTTCTGTCTAATGAGTTCTGTTCCTGCTTCTGCTCTGCTCTGCCAGCAAGTCTTGGCTTTCTGTCCCCAGCCGTCAGGCCTGGTTGAAAACGCTCACTCTTCTCTGCTTCTTTGCTCTCCAGCTGGCGCCCTCTGGTGGGATTCTCAACAGTCTCCCCATGGGCCTCCATTTCTGCTCAAAGTGGGGATTTGTCCAGAGAGGCACCAAAGTCTACTTGGCTGTGTGTGTGTGTGCGTGTGTGTGTGTGTGTGTGTAGTTGCTGAGTCCTTTCAGACTCTGCAATCCCATGGATGGTAGTCCACCAGACTCCTCTGTCCATGAGGCTTTTCAGCCAGGAATCCCTGAAGCGGGGTACCATTTTCTCCTCCAGGGAATCTTCTCCACTCAGAGGTCAAAGCCACATCTCCGGCACTGTCGGGAGATGGTTTCACCGCTGAGCCGCTGGGGATAGAGCCGGAGCTCTGTGTCTCCTGTGTAGGCGAGTGGATTCTTTACCACCCGCACCACCTGGGGAGCCCACTCAGTCCTTTACTTGGGTTTTCCTTCTTGGTGCGGATTTGTTTTTGTTCCCTCTTTCTTTGTCACCTTTCCAGATTGACATACATCCCTCACTGTCATTTTGCAATTCTCAGAACTGGAAAGAAAACCAAAAGGAAAATGGCATAAACCTGTACAGAAATGCCCTTCATTCTCAGGGGGTTAAGGGTTTAACAACAAGAACGGGAATACTTGCATAGAATGGAAGGGACCATACAGCCTAATTTTATTGATCAATCCTAACTTCTTTCTGTTCTTCATCCTCCATCCTTTACTTTGAGACTCTAGGCGGCTCTCTTGGCTTCAAGTGGGAATAATGAGATCTTACCTGAGGTCAGGGACAGGACCATGGTCTCTGAAGGCCCTTCAGTACTAAGATGTATAATAATTCTATGAATACTCTTTAAGTCCCAGAAACAAAGTCAACAGAATTTCAGAATTCTCATTCTCCTTAGAAGTGTTCTAAGAAAAAATGGTAAAGATATGTGATGGTATATACATCAAAATACAGATTTCCAAAAATAGAGAGGATTGAGAAAACGTATGTCAGATTTCTGTCAGAAATCAGAATTATGTAATGAAATTATACGGCGTTTTTGGGTGAGGCAATAATAAAGGCCCTAAAAAGTTGGTTCAGTTCAGCCAAGGCACAGACAGGAGGCATTTAGAGTCAAACACAACTGACTGACTTGCTGGCCTGAGAGCCATTTGGGGCTCTTTTTGCTAATGTATACTTGAAGTTGAAGAGGAGGAAGCCAAAGCCAGGGAGAAGTATGAGACTCGCGATAGAATGGCTGAGACTGCATTTCGGACCCAAGCTGAGGTTTCTGAGTGAGTATGATGTCTCAGCCTGACAGACGGACCGGTTGAACTGATGGTGACTCTTTGCTACTAAAGGCAGAGAGGACTGAGGTGCAGCAAACCCCACCTTGGCCAGGAGAAGATGCAGGTGGAGAGGACATCTCAACCCTTGTTATTCATGAAAACTGGATGGGCATGAGATCACAAACTTCACTCCTCTGTGGAGATTTTACTGTAGTACTGAAGCTAAACAAAGTGAAAGGGGTGAGTAGGCAGGTGTGGTAAGGAGGCCAGCGGTTTCCAAGGAGGAAGAGGAGGAGGAGTAACAAACATTTTTAATTAAGGTGCCTTCACCTTGCTTGCCATGCCTATGACAACAATCTGTGTCATCTGAGGCTCTCTTTAAGCCCAGAGCTAATGTTTGTAACAACAATGTATCTTGCTGGAGGACATGTTTCTCCTTCTTAGATTGTACTTATGTCATCTAAAGATGTATGTTGAGGGTGTGGGTCTGGTAAGACCTTTATCACCTTAGAATATTCTTTTGATCTATTGTTAATAACCAACTGGAAAAGTACAAAACGCCTCGCCTAAGCTAGTTTCTGGGGTACTCTTCTATCCCTTTCCAGTTCCTTTAGCTGGAAGCATTCTCTATCGCCCACTCTTATTTTTTAAATGGTGTTTTCCATTTTTTAAAAAATTATTTTATCTGGTTGCTCCAGGTCTTAGTTGCAGCATGTGGGATATAGTTCCCTGACAAGAGATTGAACCTGGGTCCCCTGCATTGGACTCAGAGTCTTAGCCACTGGACCACCAGGAAAGTTCCAGTGGCTATCCCTTTTTTCTTTTTTTTTTTTCTGAAGTTCAGGTTATATTTATGTTCAATAATAAACTGTAGAAAATCCAGGGATGCTCAACGTTTCTCCTTTTTACTTGAATATTTCCTGCATGAAGCTCTGAGTGACCAAAGTCAATCATTTTTTTATCCCAATGTGAAATCTTCTCCTTTGGAGATCAAGAATCCAACATCATTCATGGTAAGCTATCTACCATCATCTATCAAAAGTGTCTTAATAGGTAGTTGGATGATTTTGCTAAATAGAGGCTGTTGTTCAGTTGCTAAGTTGTGTCCGATTGTTTGAGATCCCGACTGTAGCACCCTAGGCTTGCCTGTCCTTCACTGTCTCCCAGTGTTTGCTCAAACTTACACCCATTGAGTCAGTGATGCCATCCAGCCATCGCATCCTCTTGTCACCCCGTTCTCCTCCTGCCCTCAATCTTTCTCAGCATCAGGGTCTTTTCCAGTGAGTTGGCTTTTTGCGTCAGGTGGTCAGAGTAATGGAGCTTCAGCGTCAGCATCATTCCTTCCAATGAATATTCAGGGTTGATTTCATTTAGGGTTGACTGGTTTGATCTCCTTGCTGTCCAAGGGAATGGCTCTCAAGAGCCATTCCCTTTACCTGGGCATCTTCCTGACCCAGAGATTGAACCCAGGTCTCCTGTATTAAAGCCAGATTCTTTACTGTCTGGCCCACCAGGGAATCCCAAATAGAGGTTGGGCATTTGAGTGAGTGTCCTGCCATTCCATTATTGATCACCCAGCCTCCTTGACCTTTGGGAATTCTATCGTCTTCTCTGAAGGGTTTGGTAGTACCTACTCTTTGAAAAGAAATTAGCTGGAATATGTGGCTGGAAATGGTTTTACATCCATCTTAATGACAAAATGAAATGAATCTCTATCTGTGCAAATCTACCTCTATTAGGTCCTATAAAGCACTTGGTTGTTGTGTCACAAGAAAATATGGGAGTTTCTGAGTTTTTCTTGTTATGAACACTTGCTTCATTTATGATCAATTTATTCTCCATACCTTGACTTAAATTTTATTCTATGTAAACAAAAGCTTCAATTAAAATTTTTATTGAAAGTTAAATCTCAGAACAATATTTCTGAAGAAATTTTAACTACATTAGCCTTCCAAATTAAATTTAGAATTCAACTGCTTATGTTACTATCTATGATTGTGAAAAACTCAATAAAGATGGCAAAGTGTTTAAGGCCTATATTTCAGATGGATAAATTTATATATACCTAGGCAAAAGTGACTCCATCATAACTCACTCCCTCTGCCTTGAAGATGGTAGTTTCTTTTGATATTGGATCCTTTAAAACATGGAGGAAAACCAACTATCATTTTCTTAGAAATAGAAAGGACAGAGGAATATGTGCAATGGTATCAGGCACTGGATTTACTTGTCATATCTGTTTCGTCGTCTTCAGTGTAGAACAGTTCTCCAGTCTCTCACATTATGACCTTGGAACTTTGGAAGATGACACCAGTGATGTTATGCCTTCAGTTTACTTTTCTCTGCTTATTTCTTTGTAATAGTTTCAGGTTATACATTTTGGCATCAAAATACTGCTACTGTTCTTCATTCTATTGGATGTTCCATGATTTCAATTTATCCCTTTACTGATGATGTTTATGTTCATTACTTGATTAAGGTGCTGTCTGCCATGCAGTTGAGAAGTTGTTTCTTCTCTCTGGGTCTCTCACAGAGCAGGCCTCCAATGCTATTTTAATTCAGTGCCCTCCACCATGTCGCCCCACAAACTCGCTGTCTCTAACTGTGGTGGCAATGACGTATCTAAGGGCTCTGAGCTAGATCTATTTGTATTTGCACAGTTTTGAGGTCATGTTAGCTGTCTTTTTTGATTATTTAGAACATGTTTCTTTCCTTTTTCCTTGACATGCAGTATAGCTTTTCCTCAGTTTATCTGTAGGAATATTGCACCATGGGTTTCCAATATCTCACTTTGAACATACGCATGATTGTGCAGAAAATGTATCTCTTCAAATTTCTACAACACTTGATAAGGAAGACTAATTAGAAAAACCCTTTTATTCTTTATAAAAAGAAAATAGAATTTAAGTATGAGAATTTATGTACTTTTCTAAATTAGGTTGCTGGGAAATTGTGCAATTTTAATTCTCAAAAGAGGTGAAGAAGTTGATGAGAGAGTGGGAAGGAAGTGCAGTGGTGAAAGCAGCCGAGGAAGGAAAGCTGAGTTCACGTTTTCCATCCTGAGGGGAGGCTGTGCCAGGGTCGGGTCTGCACGCCACGTGGGAGTGCTGGCTGGAGTGTGGAGTGATCGCTTCTCCACACCCTCCCACAAGCTTAACAGGGGTGAGAGTACTCAGCTCCAGGGGTGCTGGAGGAGAGAGAGCAGAGGGAAAGTAGCGACCTTGGGAACTCCTGCCTGTGCTCCGCGCTTAATTCTTACGGGACGCTGTCCCTTTGTTTGCCTTTTCGATCTCAGTTTTTATACTGCGGGGAAAGAAGGGTGTATGTCAGAACTGTGAAATTCTGAGATGAGAAATTAGGCTCAAGAGTAACACATGAGGGGGCTTCTGGGGCTTCCCTGGTGGTCCAGTGGGTAAGGACACCGCCTTGCAGTGCAAGGGGCGCCGGTTCGAGCCCTGGCCTGGGAAGATCCCACGTGCCGCGGAGCGGCTGGACCCAAGCCCAACTACCGAGCCCGAGCTCTGGAGCGCATGCGCCCAGAGCTGGCGCTCTGCGACAACTGAGGCCACCGTGATGGGAGGCCCACAGGGGCCAAAGGACAAAGATGGATGAAAATGGAGAAATGAAAGACCAATAGAAGTGGCCTGCCTGCTCCCCTCCCTCCCCACCCCACGCCCCTCAAATAAATAAATAAATAAATAAATCTTAAAAAAAACAAAAAAGAGTAACACATGTGAAGTAAAAGAGAAACAGATAATCATTCAGAAAACCTTTGCCTACTTTGGCCTCAGAGTCTCTAACCCATAGACACACCTTCCTTCATCCCCCACACGCGCAAAGATCTGGGATTCCAGTAGGCCAAGACTGCCTCCCCGCCCTCACCCGAAGAACCGTTCATCTGTCCTCTCATCCGTAACACCTGTCAAGCTAAACGTGCCGTGTTTCTGAAGCTGTTAGAGGTAAAAGCTTCCTTCCGGGCTTCCGTTCCTGCTCAGAACGTGCTTGGGAGAAGATTCATTGTCAGAGAAGCAATGAGGAGACAGATAAACAGCATGGGATTTAAAAAGTAGGAAAAGAGTTAAAAAGGAGAATTACTATCTACAGAAGCCTTTTTCATTCCTGCTGGGCTTCCCTGAGGCCTGAGAAGCTGGCACTTTGTAGTAAGACACTTCTGACTCAGGAATATTTACAGACGCAGCTCAAGAGGCCCTTATACTTTAAAAACTTGTAAAGCTGGGGGAAAAGAAATGACAGAACTAGTAAAAATATTTTAGTCTTGTTAAAATGTGATTTTTTTCTTTTAAAGGATCAAGTCTGACACAGCGTTCTCACTGGAGTGGGCTCTCAGAGGCATTCTGCACAGCTGGAGGTGGTGAGTTTCAACAGATTTTTAAAATTATCACCAAGCAGCTTGCAGGTAAAGGAGCATAGGGGTGAAGGAGGTTGTTTTGCACTGAAATAAAAAAATACGTACAATTAAAAAGCTGAGCTGCCTTCTAGGAATGGAAAGAATTAGTCATAGGCCTGAGCTCCGTGGTGGCATTAGAAACACCATGTGCCCGCTGCTTAGAAAACTTGTCTGTTTCAGGGGGTGGGGCAAGGAGAAAGTATTTCCTTTAGGGACATGAACACAAAATCAGACCTGTTCCTTCAGTGAGCTTCAAATGCCAACGAGAGAATTTGTTGACTGTTGTGGCAGAAATCTGGAAAGCAGTTGAAAAAGGCTGTTTGTCTAGAGGCTATAATTAGCAGTTTTTCCTCATTATCCACATGGTTAACATGTTCCATGACTGGGCTATTGGGTTAGTGCAAATTTGGGGCTCAGTTTTGGGCTAGGGGTGAGGGAAGGTTGATTGCTTTAAATTTCAAAGATTATTAAAGGTTTCTTTCTGTGGCAGGAGACTCAAAAAATATCTAAAGGAAAAATAAGGTGTGAACCATAAATGAAAGTCCAAAATGAAACATTTCCGTTAAGAATTTAACCAGCTAGGTAGAAAGATAAAAGAAATCTCTCCTAATTACAAAATCCAAAGAAAGCTACGCTTAACATTAAAATTTTTCTTCCTTTTCATGTAAACATATTTGCTTATTGCATTTAGTTAATCCATCATTAAAAATAAGTTTTGGGGGGCTTCCTTGGTGGTCCAGTGTGTAAAGAGGAACCCTTGCAATGCAAGGGGCACCGGTTCGATCCCTGGCCCAGAAATATCCCATGTGCCATGGAGTGGCTGGACTGGTGTGTCCAATTACAAACCAGTGCTCTGGAGCACATGTGCCCAGAGCCATGCTCTGCAGTGAGAGAGGCCACTGCAATGGGAGGCCCTTACAGGCCAAAGAATAAAAAAGATGGATGAAAATAAATAAAAAATCAATAAAAGAGGCCAAAATTTTTTTTAAAAAATGGGAGGCTCAGTAAAATGACATATGCCTGTAGGGAAAAAAAAAGGACAAGGAAGCCAGGACATGCTGCAGTCTTTGGAGTCATATACAGTCTGCCATGACTGAGTGCCCGAACAACAACAGACTGGAAAGAACCAGTCACTAGTATTTTCATGATTTTAGGAAAGGCATGCTTCTACTAATCTAAGAAACCATTTTCTAGGTTTCAGGCTGACAAGATAAAAAAGATCGAGGAATTTGAGAGCTGGAAATACTAAAGATTTTTTTCCAATAATGAAGGCAGATAGAAAAGCAAACCAAATAGACCTTTTCACTTAGCTCTCAATGCTTAAGCTAGATAACTGACTCTGGCAGGAACAGAAGGCAGGCATTGAAAACAGTCAGAGAGGCAATTGCTGACAGCTTGAAGTACTTTTCCTGATTATCTGTGTGAGTCATCCTTTTATAGGTCAAAGCTCTCCTCATGTGAGTGCAGTTTTTCCTCATTATCCACATGGTTAACATGTTCCATGACTGGGCTATTGGGTTAGTGCAAATTTGGGGCTCAGTTTTGGGCTAGGGGTGAGGGAAGGTTGATTGCTTTAAATTTCAAAGATTATTAAAGGTTTCTTTCTGTGGCAGGAGACTCAAAAAATATCTAAAGGAAAAATAAGGTGTGAACCATAAATGAAAGTCCAAAATGAAACATTTCCGTTAAGAATTTAACCAGCTAGGTAGAAAGATAAAAGAAATCTCTCCTAATTACAAAATCCAAAGAAAGCTACGCTTAACATTAAAATTTTTCTTCCTTTTCATGTAAACATATTTGCTTATTGCATTTAGTTAATCCATCATTAAAAATAAGTTTTGGGGGGCTTCCTTGGTGGTCCAGTGTGTAAAGAGGAACCCTTGCAATGCAAGGGGCACCGGTTCGATCCCTGGCCCAGAAATATCCCATGTGCCATGGAGTGGCTGGACTGGTGTGTCCAATTACAAACCAGTGCTCTGGAGCACATGTGCCCAGAGCCATGCTCTGCAGTGAGAGAGGCCACTGCAATGGGAGGCCCTTACAGGCCAAAGAATAAAAAAGATGGATGAAAATAAATAAAAAATCAATAAAAGAGGCCAAAATTTTTTTTAAAAAATGGGAGGCTCAGTAAAATGACATATGCCTGTAGGGAAAAAAAAAGGACAAGGAAGCCAGGACATGCTGCAGTCTTTGGAGTCATATACAGTCTGCCATGACTGAGTGCCCGAACAACAACAGACTGGAAAGAACCAGTCACTAGTATTTTCATGATTTTAGGAAAGGCATGCTTCTACTAATCTAAGAAACCATTTTCTAGGTTTCAGGCTGACAAGATAAAAAAGATCGAGGAATTTGAGAGCTGGAAATACTAAAGATTTTTTTCCAATAATGAAGGCAGATAGAAAAGCAAACCAAATAGACCTTTTCACTTAGCTCTCAATGCTTAAGCTAGATAACTGACTCTGGCAGGAACAGAAGGCAGGCATTGAAAACAGTCAGAGAGGCAATTGCTGACAGCTTGAAGTACTTTTCCTGATTATCTGTGTGAGTCATCCTTTTATAGGTCAAAGCTCTCCTCATGTGAGTGCATTCAGATCAAGGCAAGACAGTAACCTGAGACTGGTGCCTTGAAGTTCCATGAATTAATCCTTTTGACATTCTTTGAGGTCTCCTCCCTGTGGTTATCGCCTGGGCACAAGCTTTTTAAAGAAAAATTGACAAGAAAGGAAATTTGTTGCTTTTTTCTTCTTCTTTTGTTTCATTTAAACAGAAAATTGGAAAGAAAAAGAAAACAGTCATTATAGCACTCCTGTTATTTACCAAGTTTCCATATATCATACTCATTCAGCATTGATGGTTGCAAGGGCATCCATGTGTTGTCACTTACCCATGACTCTTTGCAACCCCATGGACTGTAACCCCCTAGGTTCCTCTGTCAATTGGATTTTTCAGGCAAGAATACTGGAGTGGGACACCATTTCCTTCTCCAGGCGAATCTTCTTGACCCATGGAGTTAACTTGTATCTCCTGTGCCGTCTGCATTCCAGGCAGATTCTTTCCAGCTGAGCCTTTGGGGAGGCCAAGCAATAGATGCAAACTTTGGGTAATTAAGCTGAATATGCAATTATTAAGGGGTACAAAATAGCTCACATAGTCTCTGAGAATCAGGCTTGGAGTTGACCAGTGTCATGCAGAACGGTTAAGCAATCCTTCTGTAGGCCGAGTTCTGTGAGGACAGCACACCGGAGTCTTTGCTGGGCCTTGACTGTGGGTTGTGTGCTGCCGATGCTCCTGGGGCCGTGCCCGCAGTACTGGTTCTAGACACTGGACTTGCTACTGCTTCTAGTGCCAGTTTTTGTTGTTGTTCAGTTGCTCAGTCACGTCTGACTCTTTGTAACCCCCGTGGACTGCCACGTACCAGGTTTCCTTGTCCTCCCCTATCTCTTGAAATTTGCTCAGTCTCATGCTCCTTGAGTCAGTGATGCCGTCCAACCATCTCTTTCTATTGCCCTCTCCTCCTGCCTTCCATCTTTCCCAGCATCAGGGTCTTTTCCAGTGAGTCAGCTCTTTGCATTGGGTGGCCAAAGTATTGGAGTTTTAGTTTCAGCAGCAGTCCTTCCAGTGAACATTCAGGATGGATATCCTTTAGGATTGACTGTTTTTTTTTTTTTTTTTTTTTTAAATTTATTTATTTATTGATTTTGGGCGGGGGTCGGGTTGGGGAGGGAGGGGAGCAGGCGGGCCACTTCTATTGGTCTTTCGTTTCTCTATGTTCATCCGTCTTTGTTCTTTGGCTCCTGTGGGCCTCCCATCGCGGTGGCGTCTGTTGTTGCAGAGCGCCGGCTCTGGGCGCATGTGCTCCAGAGCTCTGGCTCGGTAATTGGACACATCAGTCCAGCCGCTCCGCGGCACGTGGGATCTTCCCAGGCCAGGGCTCGAACCGGCGCCCCTTGCACTGCAAGGTGGTGTCCTTACGCACTGGACCACCAGGGGAAGCCCCAGGATTGACTGGTTTGATCTCCTTGCTGTGCAAGAGACTCTCAAGAGTCTTCTCCAGCACCACAGTTTGAAGGCATCAGTTCTTCAGCACTCAGCCTCCTTTATGGTCCAACTTTCACAACTGTACATGATAACTGGAAAAGCTTTTGGACTTCTGTCAGCAAAGTGATGTCTCTGCCTTTTAATATGTTGTCTAGGCTTGTCATA
Organism: Tragulus kanchil; assembly: GCA_022376925.1. Taxonomy (NCBI): domain Eukaryota; kingdom Metazoa; phylum Chordata; class Mammalia; order Artiodactyla; family Tragulidae; genus Tragulus; species Tragulus kanchil. Next base: position 14,616,421 of record JAIOJX010000030.1, on the reverse strand, counting down.
GCTTTTCTTCCAAGGAGCAAGGCTCTTTTAATTTCATGGCTACAGTCACCATCTGCAGTGATTTTGGAGCCCAAGAAAATAGTATCTGTCAATGTTTCCATTTTATCCCCATATATTTGCGATGAAGTAATGGCACCTGAGCTCAGTTTTTTGAAAGTTGAGATTCAGGTCAGCTTTTTCACTTTCCTCTTTCACCTGCATCAAGAGGCTCTTTGCTTCCTCTTTGCTTTCTGCCATTAGGGTGGTGTCATCTGCGTATCTGTGGTTGTTGATATTTCTCCTGGCAGTTTTGATTCCAGCTTGTGATTCATCCAGCCCAGCATTTTATAGCATGTACACTGCATATAAGTTAAATAAACAGAGTGACAATACACGACCTTGGCATACTCCTTTCCCAATTTTTAACCAGTCCGTTTTTCCATGTCCAGTTCTACATGTTACATGACCTGCATACAGGTTTCTCAGGAGACAGGTAAGGTGGTCTGGTACTCCCATCTCTTGAAGACTTCCACAGTTTGCTGTGATCTACACAATCAAAGGCGTTAGCATAGTCAATGAAGCAGAAGTAAATGTTTTTCTGGAATTCTCTAGCTTTTTCTATGATCCAACAGATGTTGGCAATTTGATCTTTAGTTCCTTTTCTGTATTTAGCTGGTACATCTAGAATTTCTTGGTTCATATACTATTGAAGCCTAGCTGAAAGGAGTTTGAACATTACTTGCTAGCATGTGAAATGAATACAACTGTATAGTAGTTTGAACATTCTTTGGCATTACCCTTCTTTGGTATTCAAATGAAAACCGACCTTTTCAAGCCCAGTGGCCATTGATGAGTTTTTTACTTTGCTGGCATATTGAGTGCAGCACTTTAACAGCATCATCTTTTAGGATTTTAAGTAGCTCAGCTGTAATTCCATTGCCTCCACTAGCTTTGCTCATAGAACATGTATGCCTTCATTTACATATAATTCTTGAAATGCTAAAATTTAGGTAGAGAGAACAGATGGTAATACTAGAGATTAAGTAGAGGGTAGAGGCTGGAGAAAAATAGATGTGGCAATGAAAGGACAATGTGAAGGATTCTTGTGGTGATGGCAGTGTTCTGAGTCTTGACTGTATCAATGCCAATATGTGGTGATACTGTATTTTGGAGCCCAAGAAAATAGTATCTGTCAATGTTTCCATTTTATCCCCATATATTTGCGATGAAGTAATGGCACCTGAGCTCAGTTTTTTGAAAGTTGAGATTCAGGTCAGCTTTTTCACTTTCCTCTTTCACCTGCATCAAGAGGCTCTTTGCTTCCTCTTTGCTTTCTGCCATTAGGGTGGTGTCATCTGCGTATCTGTGGTTGTTGATATTTCTCCTGGCAGTTTTGATTCCAGCTTGTGATTCATCCAGCCCAGCATTTTATAGCATGTACACTGCATATAAGTTAAATAAACAGAGTGACAATACACGACCTTGGCATACTCCTTTCCCAATTTTTAACCAGTCCGTTTTTCCATGTCCAGTTCTACATGTTACATGACCTGCATACAGGTTTCTCAGGAGACAGGTAAGGTGGTCTGGTACTCCCATCTCTTGAAGACTTCCACAGTTTGCTGTGATCTACACAATCAAAGGCGTTAGCATAGTCAATGAAGCAGAAGTAAATGTTTTTCTGGAATTCTCTAGCTTTTTCTATGATCCAACAGATGTTGGCAATTTGATCTTTAGTTCCTTTTCTGTATTTAGCTGGTACATCTAGAATTTCTTGGTTCATATACTATTGAAGCCTAGCTGAAAGGAGTTTGAACATTACTTGCTAGCATGTGAAATGAATACAACTGTATAGTAGTTTGAACATTCTTTGGCATTACCCTTCTTTGGTATTCAAATGAAAACCGACCTTTTCAAGCCCAGTGGCCATTGATGAGTTTTTTACTTTGCTGGCATATTGAGTGCAGCACTTTAACAGCATCATCTTTTAGGATTTTAAGTAGCTCAGCTGTAATTCCATTGCCTCCACTAGCTTTGCTCATAGAACATGTATGCCTTCATTTACATATAATTCTTGAAATGCTAAAATTTAGGTAGAGAGAACAGATGGTAATACTAGAGATTAAGTAGAGGGTAGAGGCTGGAGAAAAATAGATGTGGCAATGAAAGGACAATGTGAAGGATTCTTGTGGTGATGGCAGTGTTCTGAGTCTTGACTGTATCAATGCCAATATGTGGTGATACTGTATTTTGACATTATCATATTAATCATACCACATGACTGTAACTACAGAATTCCATTATGTATCATAGTATCTTATGACATTGTATTGTAGCTGTGTAAGACGTTACCATTGGAGGAAACTGCCCAAAGGGTATAAGAGATACTTCTATTTTATTCTGTATGACACATTAATCTACACTCTCTGTAAGTACAAACTTTAATTAAAATAAAGTTGAGAGGGTGAGATGTATAGAAAGAGTAACGTGGAAACTTACATTACCATTTGTAAATGGATAATCAATGGGAATTTGCTGTAAGACTCAGGGAACTCAAACAGGGGCTCTGTAACCACCTGGAGGGATGGGATGGGGAGGGAGGAGGGAAGTATAAGAGGGAGGAGACACATGTATACCTATATACATACCTATATACCTACACATGTATACCTATGGCTGATTCTTGTTGATGTTTGGCAAAAAACAACAAAATTATGTTGTGTTTCAATGTAAGAAATGTTTAATGTAATGTATGTTTTAATGTAAGAAATTATTCTTACATTAAAAAATAAATTTTAAAAAGAAAAAGTATTTCCAGAGAACTAAACAAACAAACATACCATTTAGAAGTTTCATCTTTCTGTCAAGAACTTTGATTGACCTTATTGCTTTTCCATTTTTAATTTATTGCTAATTCTCCCTTTAGCAACTTTTTGTAGATTTAGATTTTACTATTTAATATGTTAGTAGCTTCTATGTGATTACCCTTTAAAAACAACTTTGTAATTACAAATGAAAACCGACCTTTTAAGCCCAGTGGCCATTGATGAGTTTTTTACTTTGCTGGCATATTGAGTGCAGCACTTTAACAGCATCATCTTTTAGGATTTTAAGTAGCTCAGCTGTAATTCCATTGCCTCCACTAGCTTTGCTCATAGAACATGTATGCCTTCATTTACATATAATTCTTGAAATGCTAAAATTTAGGTAGAGAGAACAGATGGTAATACTAGAGATTAAGTAGAGGGTAGAGGCTGGAGAAAAATAGATGTGGCAATGAAAGGACAATGTGAAGGATTCTTGTGGTGATGGCAGTGTTCTGAGTCTTGACTGTATCAATGCCAATATGTGGTGATACTGTATTTTGACATTATCATATTAATCATACCACATGACTGTAACTACAGAATTCCATTATGTATCATAGTATCTTATGACATTGTATTGTAGCTGTGTAAGACGTTACCATTGGAGGAAACTGCCCAAAGGGTATAAGAGATACTTCTATTTTATTCTGTATGACACATTAATCTACACTCTCTGTAAGTACAAACTTTAATTAAAATAAAGTTGAGAGGGTGAGATGTATAGAAAGAGTAACGTGGAAACTTACATTACCATTTGTAAATGGATAATCAATGGGAATTTGCTGTAAGACTCAGGGAACTCAAACAGGGGCTCTGTAACCACCTGGAGGGATGGGATGGGGAGGGAGGAGGGAAGTATAAGAGGGAGGAGACACATGTATACCTATATACATACCTATATACCTACACATGTATACCTATGGCTGATTCTTGTTGATGTTTGGCAAAAAACAACAAAATTATGTTGTGTTTCAATGTAAGAAATGTTTAATGTAATGTATGTTTTAATGTAAGAAATTATTCTTACATTAAAAAATAAATTTTAAAAAGAAAAAGTATTTCCAGAGAACTAAACAAACAAACATACCATTTAGAAGTTTCATCTTTCTGTCAAGAACTTTGATTGACCTTATTGCTTTTCCATTTTTAATTTATTGCTAATTCTCCCTTTAGCAACTTTTTGTAGATTTAGATTTTACTATTTAATATGTTAGTAGCTTCTATGTGATTACCTTAATTTTTATACAATTTAAAGATTATTTTCCAATTACAATTATTATGAAATACTGGCTATATGCCTCATGTTATACAGTATATCCTTAATCCTACCTTTCACCCAATAATTTGTACCTCCTTTTCCTCTACCCTGATACTTCCCCTCCCCACTTCCCCCACTGCTAACCACTGGGTTGCTCCTATAGCTGAGTCTACTTATTTTTTGGTATACTCACTAGTTTGTTCTATTTTTTTGGATTTCACACATATAAGTGACATGATGCAATATTTATCTCTCAATGTCAGACTTGATTAAGCATTATGCTTTTTAAGACCATGTTGCTGCAAATGGAAAAATTTGTTTTATTTTTATGACTGAGTAGTATTCCATTGTGTATAAATACATATACTCCACATCTTCTTTATCCATTCATCTGTCGATGGACAGTTAGATTGCTTCCATATCTTGGATTTTTAAATCTGTTTATGTGATGCTCGTACTTTTGGAGCTTTGTGTCATGAGACATGTACTAGAATGCCTATCACACTGGCCATTCTCACAGAACCCATGTATGTCTGTACATGCACCAGGGGACTGAAGCTCATCTTCCCTATCTCTAGGAGAAGAAATAAGGACATCTGGAGCCCAAAGAGGGAGGACTGGAATTTACACTAGATTTACTTGCAGCCCCAGTCCATGCTTCCAGGATGAAGGATCTGAACACTGAAGTTTGGTTTGGGTTGTAGGAGAACATCCTAAAACCTCAGTGAGCTGGCTTCTCTGACTTTCTAGGATGACCTAGGGCTGTAATAGAGATGTTGGTGGGAGAAGGATGGAGAACAGCCTTCACGGGCGCTAGGCCCTGCCCTTGGAATGTAAGAAATTATTCTTACATTAAAAAATAAATTTTAAAAAGAAAAAGTATTTCCAGAGAACTAAACAAACAAACATACCATTTAGAAGTTTCATCTTTCTGTCAAGAACTTTGATTGACCTTATTGCTTTTCCATTTTTAATTTATTGCTAATTCTCCCTTTAGCAACTTTTTGTAGATTTAGATTTTACTATTTAATATGTTAGTAGCTTCTATGTGATTACCTTAATTTTTATACAATTTAAAGATTATTTTCCAATTACAATTATTATGAAATACTGGCTATATGCCTCATGTTATACAGTATATCCTTAATCCTACCTTTCACCCAATAATTTGTACCTCCTTTTCCTCTACCCTGATACTTCCCCTCCCCACTTCCCCCACTGCTAACCACTGGGTTGCTCCTATAGCTGAGTCTACTTATTTTTTGGTATACTCACTAGTTTGTTCTATTTTTTTGGATTTCACACATATAAGTGACATGATGCAATATTTATCTCTCAATGTCAGACTTGATTAAGCATTATGCTTTTTAAGACCATGTTGCTGCAAATGGAAAAATTTGTTTTATTTTTATGACTGAGTAGTATTCCATTGTGTATAAATACATATACTCCACATCTTCTTTATCCATTCATCTGTCGATGGACAGTTAGATTGCTTCCATATCTTGGATTTTTAAATCTGTTTATGTGATGCTCGTACTTTTGGAGCTTTGTGTCATGAGACATGTACTAGAATGCCTATCACACTGGCCATTCTCACAGAACCCATGTATGTCTGTACATGCACCAGGGGACTGAAGCTCATCTTCCCTATCTCTAGGAGAAGAAATAAGGACATCTGGAGCCCAAAGAGGGAGGACTGGAATTTACACTAGATTTACTTGCAGCCCCAGTCCATGCTTCCAGGATGAAGGATCTGAACACTGAAGTTTGGTTTGGGTTGTAGGAGAACATCCTAAAACCTCAGTGAGCTGGCTTCTCTGACTTTCTAGGATGACCTAGGGCTGTAATAGAGATGTTGGTGGGAGAAGGATGGAGAACAGCCTTCCGCAGGGAGCGGGACTGCGTGAAGGCCCTGCCCTTGTGAGTTGGGAGTTGAGGGCAGCAATTACTGTTCTAACACACAGGGCCCCCAAGGGGCATCTCCTGGCCCCTATGTTGCCAGTGCAGCTGCTGCCAAGGCTCCTGAGGTCTGTGTGGGAACTGTTTTTAGAGTCCTTGTCAGCTTCCTCCCCACAGGGTCCCTGCCAGCCCCAGTCAGTCCTTGGGGGCTTACTGGGGCCCAAGGAATTCTGGTGTCTCTGTTCTATATGGTCCGTCCTTTTGTTGGAAAAGAAAACTCTTTACATCAACTTAGACATGGATGGTGACAGAGATGTTTGTTTTGTCAGGCGCTGACTCATGTTTGAGAGACATCAATGGCATGTGGGAGGGTGGATTGAGAAGCTGTAGAAACAGAGTGATGTGACTTGTTAAAGATTCAGGGTTGGGGATGAAAAGGATATGAAGCATGCCTGGTAAACTCTTATTCGAAGTATCATACCAAAAGTATATAGTAAAATGATCCTGCTTTGTGGAAATATGAGACGTGGATATACTACTTTTCAACAGACTTCTCCCAGGTTTGGTACTGATCTAAAAAGCTAAAGACACTTAAGGCAGTAGCCCAAAATTTATAAAACCTTTATTTAGGTCTTTGTATTGATTAGCAGATGGTAGGAATGTATATTACATTTTCAGACAAGAAAAGATGAATTATTAATTGCTTTAAAGCCTCCTGTCTCAATTAATTGTGGAAGGTTTGATATTCATGATATTATACTTATCCTTTTGGTAACAGATAAATTAAGATGTCAGGCAATTAAAGATGTTTAGCACGTTGGGAGTGAATTGGAGTTAGAATCTAGGTCTCCTAACTCTCCTCCCAGGGTCGGTTCCTCTAGAACTGGCTGTAGAGATTACACTATGGAGACTCACCAGACAGAGGGAACTTTACTGCCAAAGAGAACCCCAGTCTTAGCAACAGGGGACAAGGCATATAAAGAAGGTGAGAATTCACATGATGAAATCACAGCAAAATATGTCACCAAAAGGAAATGTTAGGTTGCGCATGTTTGAAAAGCTGAGTTTTAAAACTTGGACTTGATTAAGTGAAAACTCAGGTAACCATATCAGGCTTAAGAGGCTAATAAGACCCCAAAGAGAAACAATTAACTGATCGTTCAGAATGTCAAACCCATCCTTGAGATATCAGCCACCCTAAGGACCCCGGGCTCTCCATTTCCATACATGAGGATGATACAAATATTACTTCTCAGGATGGATAATCTCAGTGTCTACATCAACCAGCTCTTGAGTCACAAGTCAGAAAACTTTTTAAATGAAAGGGCCATTTCTGTGGACAGTTTAGCTTTAAAAAGGTATGAGCTCTTTTTATCAACATGGAAGGAACATATCTGCATAAAAACATGTGGGACCCACAGTTGGGAGTTCTGCTTCTGTACTCAGGACTTTCACTTGTCCTATCCAAGACTGTTTAGAAACTCACAGAGTCTGTTTAGAATCAAATAGATTTAAGTTTGAATGGGCACATTTTCTTTAAATAAAAAATCATAACTGACTAAATTGAACTAATTAGTTGTATTAAGTTATATAAAATATGTTGTATTAGGAATCTTAAAACTAATTTTCTGTTTCCATTTCTTTGTCATGGAGCAGAGGCACATTGGTTCTATTTGTTGTATTGATAACTAGACTAATGGGAGAAGGCACACAGAGATACTTTTAATTAGGGTCACCAAAGGTTATATTTTAACAATGAATAATTGGTCTTTGCTCTCCAAACCTCATACCTGGTTTTTCCTGTAGTTTCTGTGTCATTCCTTATCCCACCTCCATTCGTAAGGGTCACAGTTTTCTCTTTCATGACCTATTTTAAAGGGTCACAATAACTTCAAGTAATTCATATTTTAAATTTCCATTTAGAATAATTATGTCTAAAAAGTTCACAAAGAGGACACTCAACATAAAAGGAATAAATACAGAAGTATATCTATTTTCTTAATCTATTAGGTGTCTAAAGAAGGACTCTATGACTGTAGGAAGCAGGAATATTTGGATACCAATGTATTGAAATGTAAGTAATTTTAAAATGAAGACAATGGATTTTAGAAATAAATATTCTCTCTGATGGTTAAAAGTGATTTTCCTCCTTGTCCATGATAGGTATTTAAGTATTAGTAGAGTTTTATAATAGATTGTTTTGCTCTAAAACATGCACATAATACTGAATGCTACAATTAATATAATAATATAAAGAAGCTCCTGTTTAGACTGTATTTAATTCTATAAGCAATTATGTATCACAAGACCTGTTGGAATATTTAAGGCTATGATTAAATTTGGATTTTAGAATGATCCATCTGGTGGAAAAGTACTGGCTGCTTTCCAGTAGGCAAAGGCTGAATCAGTGAGATTCAGGAGGAATTTATTGACCCTTGAGCAACACAACTTTGAATAGCGTGGGTCTCCTTTTATGAAGATTTTTCAATAGTACATACTACCGTACAGTAAATGGTACACTACTGCACCATCAGTGGTTCATTGAGTGTGATGATGTGGAGGAAATGGGGATGTGGAGGGCCGTCTGTAAAGTATACTCAAATATTCAACTATATCAAGACTGGTCACCCCTAACCTTTGTATTCTTCAAAGGTCAACTTTAGATTCAAAGCAGAAACTGTTAGGATTTCAAAGTCACAATTTCTCTCGAATGTGATGCTGACCTTCATTTGTAATCACTTCAGGGCTGTAGTAGAGAAACGTGCTGGTGAGAAAGAGGGGCACAGGGAGACAGGTGGCATGCCCCCCAGGAGGTTCGTATAGTGCCAAGGGGAATGGATAATGTGGTCACAGTCTGGTTTGTCTTTTTATTCCACTTTAGCATTATGAGCAGTTGTTGTTGTTGCTCAGTCTCTAGTCATGTCTGACTCTTTGCTCCCTCATCGACTTCAACATGCCGGGCTCCTCTGTCCTCCATCATCTCCTGGAGTTTGCTCAAATTCCTTTCCACTGAGTTGGTGTGGCTAATGATCTCATCCTCTGCCACGCTCTTGTCCTTTTGCCTTCAGTCTTTCCCAGCATCAGGGTCTTTTCCAGTGAGTCACCTCTTCCCATCAGGTGGCCAAAGTATTGGAGCTTCAGCTTCAGCATCAATCCTTCCAATAAATACTCAGGGTTGATTTCCTTTAGGATTGATTGATTTGATCTTGCAGTCTAAGGAATTCTCAAGAGTCTTCTCCAACACTACAGTTTGAACAGAGGAAAAGGTAATATTTACACTTGAGATCCCAACAACTACGGAAGATGGTACTTCATCCATGTTTGCCAAATTATTCAAAAATGAAATATTTACTTATTATGCATATCTGCTAAATAACTCAACAAAAGATTTGTTTTCTTTTCCTCTTTTAATACTGGAAAGCTTCAGCAACTATTTTCACACTATCAGTTTTACGAAAATCATATATGCAGGCTAGCAATACAAGAAAATAAAAAGAACAAGGCAGAATGAGTAAAAAAAAGAAAAAATGGGCAGAAAAATAAAAAGGACAAGATAAAATTCCCATCTTCTCCTTCCAAAGACTGAAGATTCCAGACCTCAAAGAGACTCACGTTTTCCTGGAGTTTCAAAGTGTCCATGTTTACCTTCACTGTCAGTCATTTTATTTCTCGTTGTCATCTACTTCTCCCCTCCCTGGACACTAAGGTAACTTTACAGAGAAGTAGAAATTTACAGAGCTTCCAAAAATTGCTCTGCATTATCTCCAGGCTTTAATTACTCTGTGAGATCACATCATATGCTGAGGAAGGCTCTAACCTCTCTCTCTCATGTACAGAGCAGATATAATACACAGTAGAATCAAGCCTGTCTTCCTTCCTGGTGCATAAATAATCCGGACTATCTGGTCAAGATTAGCTGATAATGTGGTCACATCTTTGCTCCTTCTTTCGTTGTGGAGTCTCTAGTCATGTCTGACTCTTTGCTCCCTCATCGACTTCAACATGCCGGGCTCCTCTGTCCTCCATCATCTCCTGGAGTTTGCTCAAATTCCTTTCCACTGAGTTGGTGTGGCTAATGATCTCATCCTCTGCCACGCTCTTGTCCTTTTGCCTTCAGTCTTTCCCAGCATCAGGGTCTTTTCCAGTGAGTCACCTCTTCCCATCAGGTGGCCAAAGTATTGGAGCTTCAGCTTCAGCATCAATCCTTCCAATAAATACTCAGGGTTGATTTCCTTTAGGATTGATTGATTTGATCTTGCAGTCTAAGGAATTCTCAAGAGTCTTCTCCAACACTACAGTTTGAACAGAGGAAAAGGTAATATTTACACTTGAGATCCCAACAACTACGGAAGATGGTACTTCATCCATGTTTGCCAAATTATTCAAAAATGAAATATTTACTTATTATGCATATCTGCTAAATAACTCAACAAAAGATTTGTTTTCTTTTCCTCTTTTAATACTGGAAAGCTTCAGCAACTATTTTCACACTATCAGTTTTACGAAAATCATATATGCAGGCTAGCAATACAAGAAAATAAAAAGAACAAGGCAGAATGAGTAAAAAAAAGAAAAAATGGGCAGAAAAATAAAAAGGACAAGATAAAATTCCCATCTTCTCCTTCCAAAGACTGAAGATTCCAGACCTCAAAGAGACTCACGTTTTCCTGGAGTTTCAAAGTGTCCATGTTTACCTTCACTGTCAGTCATTTTATTTCTCGTTGTCATCTACTTCTCCCCTCCCTGGACACTAAGGTAACTTTACAGAGAAGTAGAAATTTACAGAGCTTCCAAAAATTGCTCTGCATTATCTCCAGGCTTTAATTACTCTGTGAGATCACATCATATGCTGAGGAAGGCTCTAACCTCTCTCTCTCATGTACAGAGCAGATATAATACACAGTAGAATCAAGCCTGTCTTCCTTCCTGGTGCATAAATAATCCGGACTATCTGGTCAAGATTAGCTGATCATAATGGTAAGCAGTCTTTTAAGAAGTAATTCATATGGTTCTTTAATGCAACGGTTTGTGTTATTTCTGATTCTCTCGGCAGATTAATAATCCTCTATTTTTTATGGGATCAGATAACCAGACTTGGGTAAGAGAATTCATTCTCCTCGGCCTGTCTAGTGACTGGGACACTCAGGTCGCTCTCTTCATTCTGTTCTTGGTCATGTACCTGGTGACAGTGTTAGGGAACGTCCTCATTGTTCTCCTGATCAAACTGGACAGCCGCCTCCACACCCCCATGTATTTCTTTCTCACCAACCTCTCCCTGGTGGACGTCTCTTACGCCTCCAGCGTCGTTCCTCAGATGCTGGCGCATTTTCTTGCCGAACATAAAGGGATCCCGTATGGGAGCTGTGCAGCCCAGCTGTTTGTCTCCCTGGGCCTGGGTGGCACTGAGTTTGTTCTCCTGGCAGTGATGGCCGATGACCGCTCACGTGGCTGTGTGCGACCCCTGAGGTACGCGGTCATCATGCACGGAGGGCTGTGTGCTCGGCTGGCCGTCACATCCTGGGTCAGTGGCTCTGTCAACTCTCTCATGCAGACCACCATCACCTTTCAGTTGCCCATGTGCGCAAACAAGTATATTGACCACATATCCTGTGAAATCCTAGCTGTGGTCAGGCTGGCCTGTGTGGACACTTCCTCCAACGAAGTTGCCATCATGGTTTCTAGCATTATCTTGCTGATGACACCTTTCTGCCTGGTCCTCTTGTCCTACATCAGGATCATCTCTGCGATCCTAAAGATCCAGTCCACAGAGGGGAGAAAGAAAGCCTTCCACACCTGTGCCTCTCACCTTACAGTAGTTGTCCTGTGCTATGGCATGACCATTTTCACTTACATCCAGCCCAGTTCCAGCCCTTCTGTGCTTCAGGAGAAGTTGATCTCCATCTTCTATGCTATTCTGATGCCTGTACTGAACCCCATGATTTATAGTCTCAGGAATAAGGAGGTGAAGGGGGCCTGGCAGAAGCTACTAGGGCAGTTATCTGGATTAACATCAAAAGTGACAACTTGACGAATCATGAGCATCACCTAGAGAAAAGAGCTTTGTGTGTTCTCCCATCTAACTCCGATATGAATCATTAACTGCATTGCCCTGGCAACCAGGAAGGAGATGACAGAATGTGTACTGGAGATGCTGGGTGTGAAGCTAAGTAGTGGTATTGGAGTGTGGGACACGGGCATGTCTCTCTGTCCTGGCAGCATGTCTAGAGAAAGGAAGCACTGCTGTAATGAAACTGCTCAGTCCCCGTTCATGTGCTCCTAGAATAATGAATAAAAATACCATTTATGTTTTGCTTTATCATTTTGTTTGTAATCACAGGCCAATCAATTACTTTGGAATATTGGTTCTTTTTTCTAGAAAACAATTTAGAAATACATGTTTACTTTCCAAATGCATCTCTCTCTCTCTCTCTCTTTTTTTTTTTTAAAAAAAACATTGAACCAGAGCTTCCCTGGTGGTCCAGTGGGTTAAGAGTCTGCCTTGCAGTGCAAAGGGCACCGGCTCCATCCCTAGCCTGGGAAGATTCCGCATGTCAAGGAACAGCTGGGCTGGTGTGTCCAATTACGAACCAGCGCTCTGGAGCGTATGCAGCCAGAGCCAGTGCTCTGCAATGAGAGAGGCCACTGCGATGGGAGGCCCACATATGCCAAAGAATAAAGATGGATGAAAAATAAATGATGGCTTAGAGGCAAAAAAAAAAAAAACAAAGTGTTTAAAAAAAACCCATTGAACCTACCTAAATGACTAAAATAAAAAATATTGGTAGGGCTGAGTTTTGGTAAGGATATGGAGCAACATGAACTCATGCATTGCTGTTAAGAGTATAAAATGACAATTTCTTATACAATTAAAATTATATTAATAAAATATAGTTTCTTATATATTTACCACATGACCCAACAATTCTACTCCTAGGAATCTTTCCAAGAGAAATGAAACACTGTTTTCAAAATGACTTGTGTACAAACGTTTGTAGTATTTTTGTTCATAATACCATTGGTCCTTCTGATGTGTCCAACTGCCAAGCCGGAGCTCTAGAGCGCATGCACCCAGAGCTGGTGCTTTATTCTAAGAAAGAAAGATTTATTTATTTATTCTAAGAAAGAAAGATTCCTCATCCAAAGTTAATGTAAAATAAGAAGGATTTAATTTGATGAATCAGGATAGTTGAGTCAGCTGTGCAGATATCAGCTTCTAGTCTCCATTTAAACACCTTCTCCATCTCTCCTCCTCACACAGCAGGATCCTAGCTGATGTGTAAATCTGCTGAGCTGAATTAGCTCAGAACAGACCCCACTTCAGCTCTCCCAGGTGGCACTAGTGGTAAAGAACCCTTCTGCCAGTGCAGGAGACGTAAGAGACATGGGCTTAATCTCTGGGCCAGGATCATCCCTGGGGGAGGGCATGGCAATCCACTCCAGTGGTTTTTTTTTTTTTTTAATATTTATTTATTTGGCTGCATCAGGTCTTAGTTGTAGTCCTTAGTTGCAGCATGAGGGATCTAGTTCCCTGACCAGGAATTGAACCCTGGCCCCCTGCACTAGGAGCAGAGTCATAGCCATTGGGCCACCAGGGAGGTCCTTCATTCCAGTGTTCTTGCTTGGAGAAGCCCACAGACAGAGGAGCCTGGCGGGCTATGGTCCATAGGGCTACAGAGAGTTGGACACGACTGAAGTGACTTAGCATGCCTACAGACCTCACCTCTGAGAGAAAGCCTAAATCGGTAAAAAAGGGAGAAGTAGAAATTGTATAAGGAATCAAGAAGAGTAAAGGGGAGAAAGCATTTGGTAGTAGCTCATCTTCACACTCCCCCGGGGACATCTCAAAGTCCTTTCTTCGGTTATCTCTTTTAGTCAGTGGATGTGCAGTTCTTCCACTTTTCAACATATTGTCACCCGGTCTCAGTGCTCAGAGTTGGTATTTAATTGTACCTTAAAAAGAGAAAAGATCTAAGTGGAGACCAGAAAAGTCATGTAAAGTTATCTCAGTGACAACAGTAGAGACAAAGGTGCAGGCAGCCTGGGAAAGGTGCAGAGCTGGGGAAGCACGGCAGGTCGGAAGTGTCCCACAACCTCTCAGCGCGGAGAAGGTGGGAGCCTGAGGCGGTAGTGAGGAAGATGCAGGCAGGGAAAAGTGTCAGAGTACAGAGGGCACAGATGCCAAATTATCTTTCAACTTCACCTGAGAGCAGTGGGGAACTAGAAGAAGAAAATTAGTGGAAAATACATATATGCAAATAAGCATACACGTGCCAAATGTACACATGATGCTTGAAGAAGGAGACTCTGTGAGCATGCCGATTCTCGTTTCTGTGCCTGGTTGAGAAAACTGTGACTCTCCTCCACTCTTCATCTCATGACCCCTTGGCCTTCACCGGCCTCCATGTCTTTGCTTGTCGCCCCTTCTCCCAGTTTCAAGGTCAGTCGCACAGAAAACATCTGAGTCTGGTCCTCTGCCTCCATTTTCTTTTCCTCCCTTCCCCCCACCCCCCCACCATGCTTTATGCACAGTTTACCTGTTTTTATGTATTTATTTTAGAAACATGACATAATGAAAGTTTTCATTATTTATTTTTAATTGGAGGAGAATCACTTCACAGTATTGTATTGCCTTCTGCCTTACATCAACATGAATCAGCCATAGGTATACACAGGTCTCCGCCCGCTTGAACCTCCCTGCCACATCCCACCCCACCCCACCCTCTAGGTGCTGCCTTCATGTTCTCATCTTTCTTCTGACTCTGCTCCCATTACTGTGCTCTCTTAAGGATCTGTCTTACTACATGGTTCCAAGATTATCCAGAACAGTCTCTATATTAAGATCCTTAATTTAAAACATGTCCAAGTTTTTTTTAACATGAAAGGGAACATATTCATATGTGCAGGGAATCAGGACATAAACACCTTTGGGGAGCATTACTCAGCCTACAACAGAACCTGTTCAAATTGGACATGGTTTTCCCACATGACCCTAGTAATTTTCTATAGCTCCCTTTACTTTCTGATGTGAAACAGTATACAACCCCATCTTTTATATTTCCTGACTTATAACAGGAATTATTTCTTCAAGAAGCCCTGAAGAATTCCATAACCACATCTTGAGGTCTAGGTCTGCTGGGAAATATTCATTCATTTTTGTTTTGCTGAAAATGTCTTTATTGCTCCTTCATTCTCAAAAGATATTTTCTCTACAGGAAGAGTGTTTTGAGGACAGTGATCCCCATCCACCTCCCCTACCCCCGCCTCAGTTCTTTAACTATATCCATTCTTGTTTTCTGTTTTGCATAGTTTCTGAGAAGACTTCTACTTTGACTTCTGCTGCGACTCGTCAGCCGGTTGCATAGAGAATAGCGGGTGTGACGAGACTTTAAGAAATATACACACAGACAGACAGAAAGGATGGGAATGGGGGAGCTCAAGACCTCTTGGGTCAAGGCCCAGAACACATTCACTAGTCCTGCCTTTATTCAGTGCTAAGGCCTCCAGGTGTTTTCAGGGAATGATACTGGCTGGTTTCAGTTACAGCCTTATTCAAGGATTGTTCTCGTAGCTCTGAGGATGGAAAAGGGCGTGTTGCAGCTTGGGGCAGCTGAATCTGCAAGAAGTTAACGAGTCTGTTCTGTGTGCGCACGTGTTCTAACATGCACTGACCCGGTGTTTCTAAGTCCACAGAAAATCTCTCATCTGTTGCCGTTCAGTATGTCCCCAGCTAATAAGCCCGTATGAATCAAATTGACTTGTTTTTCTTAGTTTTCTTATTTCCAAGATGGTTTTCTCCTGGCTTGTCCAAAGCTGCAAAAACCTTCGCTGGTTTGTTTCCCCACAGACTTCAACTTGTGTATGCGGTGTATGTTTATTTCAGACTGCCTTCAAGATTTTCACTTTTTTATTTTTTAGATAGAATGTCATAAGTCTAGGTGTTTGTTTTCCTTGTTCTCTTTTGCTAATTTTTTTGGTTTTGTGCTTTCATTGCTCTACTATTTTTTTCATCAATGTATCTTCAAATATTTCTTTTATTCCTTCTAGTTCTTTATGTTCTTCACATCTAGCATTTTGACTTAATTTCTCCACATTGTTTCAATTCAGTGTTGGAATTTCTCAAACATTTATGACATGGTTTACCTTTTCCTCTAGACTCTTTAGCTTATTTATGAATGTAACTTTACCCCTGTGTGATAGTCCCTTTAATCCAGAAATATATGATTTTGTCTGTTAACTCTTTACTCAATGACATTTACACTTTTGCTTCCATTTTCCTCTAAATTTTAATTTAGATTGATACCTTACGTCTTTTATATAGTATGATAGACCCTAGGATAAATAGTATTATCCCTTGAAATGTATGCATTTTTGTTCAGTTGGACAAGCAGTCTTGTGTAGAGTGTGGGAATCGGCATAGTTATGGGATGAGCTGGTTTGAGTTTCCTTGCCTCTGTGGTGATAATTGGATGGTTGGAGAGTTCCTTCTGCTCACTGCAGTGGTTGTGTCTAACTTCTCCTGGATTGGCACCAGAAAGAAAACTTTCTCTGGTGTTCCACTTTCTGGGAAACAGTCTTGTCCTAAATCTGTGGAGAAACTACTGAGAGTTGTTGGGAACTACTCTTTTTGTCATGGCTCTCAGCCATTCTGTGCTTACCATAACCCACACTTAGACTTTAATAATTTGTTGAATCAACTTTTCCTCTCTAGTTTAAGGGCCTATTATCCTTTCATGCTCTGGCTCAGGTAAGTAAGAACTCACACCTATCTCTTTTCGGATAGACCCATCTTTACTGAGACTTCATGCTATTTGGTAGCTCTGCAATCCCAGTTTACTGGTGATTTCAAGGATAGCTATGATTTTGTAGAATACTGAACCTTTTCTTATTTAAGGATGGAACCAATGCTCTTTCTGGCTTTCTACAACATAAGTAGATGCTGGAACAAGCTTGACTAACTTATTTCTTTCTTAGAGCAGTTTTAGATTCGCAGCAAAGTTGAACAGAAAGTAAAGAGAATTCCCAATGTGACCTGACCATGCAATACACACGCAACCTTCCTAGTATAATGAACTTGCACCAAAATGGGATGTATTCATTTACTTTATTACTTAATTTGGTGATTAAACTATTTTTAAAATTGAGATAATTAATATACATTATATTAGTTTCAGTTGTACAGTCTATTCAATATTTGTGTATATTGTAAAATGATCACTGTAACAAGTGCAGCTAACACCCATCACCATAAGTGATTACTGAATTTTTTCTTAATTGAGTTATGGATATCAAACTATCTTTGCATCCCTGAGAAAAATCCCATTTAATCATGGTGCATGATTCTTTTCATATATGCGTGTATTTCTCAGCAACCTCTCCTTTGCTGACATCTCTTATGCCACAAGAATCGTTCCTCAGGGGCTGGTAAATTTTCTTGTGGAACATCAAGTAACTCCACTTATGAGCTGTGTAGCCCAGTTGTTTTCCTCCCTGGGTTTGAGTAGGATTGGGTTTTTTCCTTCTGGCAGTGATGGCCTATGAGCACTATATGGCTGTGTGTGATTCCAAATCATTGGTGAAGAAAACAGTCCTAAAGGAAAATACTGTATGATTTTTTGTTTATATAATCCTTGAAATGCTAAAATTATAGAGAGAATAAATGGTAATATCCAGAGGTTAAGGAGAGGGTAGAGGCTGGACAGAAATAGATGTAGCTATAATGGACAACATGAAGAATTCTTATGGTGATGGAAATGTTCTGTATTTTGAATGTATCAATGTCAATATGTTGTGATATTGTATTGTTACATTATCATATTATTCATACCACATGACTATAACTAGATAATTACAGTTATATGTCATACTATTGTATAACATTTTCACTATAGCTTTGCAAGATGTTACCATTGGGGGAAACTGGTAAATGGGTATGAGAGAGATACTTCTGTACTATTTCAGATGACATATTAATCTACAGCCTCTGTAAGTGAAAACGAATTGAAATAAAGTTTGAAGAGGTATAGAAGTTTCATCCTTCTCTGTGAAGAATTTTGGATGACATTACTGCTTTTCCATTTTTTTTTTATTGCTCCCTTTGTAGATATAGGTTTTATCTATTTAATAAACTCTTTGCAGATTTTTTTTAGCTCTGTAGATTTAGATTTTATTTATTTAACATAAAGATAATTAAATGTCCTCTAGGTGATTATCTTAATTTTTTTTTTACAATTTAAGGATTATTTTCCAATTACAATTATTATGAAATATTGGCTATATGCCTCATGTTGTACAGTATATCCTTAATCCTGTCTTCCACCCAATAATTTGTACCTCCTTTTCCTCCACTCTGATACTGCCCCTCCCCACTTCCCCCACTGGTAACCACTGAGTTGTTCTTACAGCTGAGTCTGCTTAGTTTTTGGTATACTCACTAGTTTGTTGTACTTTTTTGGATTTCACACATGTAAGTGACATGATGCAATATTATCTTTCACTGTCAGTCTTGACTTAGCATTATGCTTTTTAAGACCATCCATGTTGCTGCAAATGGCAAAATTTTGTTTTATTTTTATGACTGAGTAGTATTCCATTGTGTATATACACATATACCCCACCTCTTCTTTATCCATTCATCTGTTGATGGACACTTAGATTGCTTCCATATTGAACTTGTTTAGTCCTAAAGGAAAATACTGTATGATTTTTTGTTTATATAATCCTTGAAATGCTAAAATTATAGAGAGAATAAATGGTAATATCCAGAGGTTAAGGAGAGGGTAGAGGCTGGACAGAAATAGATGTAGCTATAATGGACAACATGAAGAATTCTTATGGTGATGGAAATGTTCTGTATTTTGAATGTATCAATGTCAATATGTTGTGATATTGTATTGTTACATTATCATATTATTCATACCACATGACTATAACTAGATAATTACAGTTATATGTCATACTATTGTATAACATTTTCACTATAGCTTTGCAAGATGTTACCATTGGGGGAAACTGGTAAATGGGTATGAGAGAGATACTTCTGTACTATTTCAGATGACATATTAATCTACAGCCTCTGTAAGTGAAAACGAATTGAAATAAAGTTTGAAGAGGTATAGAAGTTTCATCCTTCTCTGTGAAGAATTTTGGATGACATTACTGCTTTTCCATATTTTTTATTGCTCCCTTTGTAGATATAGGTTTTATCTATTTAATAAACTCTTTGCAGATTTTTTTTAGCTCTGTAGATTTAGATTTTATTTATTTAACATAAAGATAATTAAATGTCCTCTAGGTGATTATCTTAATTTTTTTTTTACAATTTAAGGATTATTTTCCAATTACAATTATTATGAAATATTGGCTATATGCCTCATGTTGTACAGTATATCCTTAATCCTGTCTTCCACCCAATAATTTGTACCTCCTTTTCCTCCACTCTGATACTGCCCCTCCCCACTTCCCCCACTGGTAACCACTGAGTTGTTCTTACAGCTGAGTCTGCTTAGTTTTTGGTATACTCACTAGTTTGTTGTACTTTTTTGGATTTCACACATGTAAGTGACATGATGCAATATTATCTTTCACTGTCAGTCTTGACTTAGCATTATGCTTTTTAAGACCATCCATGTTGCTGCAAATGGCAAAATTTTGTTTTATTTTTATGACTGAGTAGTATTCCATTGTGTATATACACATATACCCCACCTCTTCTTTATCCATTCATCTGTTGATGGACACTTAGATTGCTTCCATATCTTGGATTTTTAAATCTGTCTATGTGATGCTGTTATTTTTGGAGTTTAAGTAGTAGCATGAGACAAGTACTAGAATGTCTGTCACACTGGCCATGCTCATAGAACCCATGAGACTGTCTGTACATACATCAGGGGACTGAGGCTCATCTCCGCGGCCTCTAAGAGAAGAAATAAGGGCATCTGGAGCCCAAAGGGGGAGAATTGGAATTTACACTAGATTTAGGCGCAGCCCCGATTAGTGCTTCCTAGATTGGGGCACTGAAGGCTCAGGTTTCTCTGACTTTTTAGAGTGACCTAGGGCCATATTGAAGATGTTGCTAAGAGAAGGGTGGAACAGGGAGGAGGGTAGCGTGCCGGCCCTGCCCTAGTGAGTCGGGGGTAGGGGAAGCAATTACCATTCTAATGCATGCCCCGCCCACCCCACCCCCGGGGATCCTCCTGGTCCTGTGTTGCCAGTGCAGCTGCTGCCAAAGCTCATTAGGTCTGTGTTGGAGCTGTTTATCCGAGGGTTTGTCAACCTCCTCTGGGTGGTGTCCCTTCCAGTCCCAGTTCGTCCCAGGTGACTTGGGACCCAAGGAATTTGAGAGCATCTATTCTATACAGTCCCCTCCTTCGTTGGAAGAGAAAAGTGTTTAGATCAGCTGAGACATAGATGGAAGCAGAGACGGTTATTTTGTCAGGCACTGATTGGTGTTTGGTAGGCCGCAGCAGTGTGTGGCAGTGCGGGTTTAGAAGACACAGAGACAAAGGCGGTGTGACTTGTTAGAGACTTTGGGTCAACGATATGAAACATGACTGGTAAAATTGTTTGCCCTAAGTTTTGCAGCAAATGTATTAAAATAATTTAAATTTCCTGCAGAAATTTTAGGCTTATGTACTGTCTTTTTCAATAGGCTTCTCTATTCTAAGGCTTAGTGCTGACATAAAGAGCTGAGTTCAGAGAAGCCCAGCAGTATAAACTTTTAATTTAGGTATTGATATTAACTAGCGGGTGGTAGGAATATTACATTCCAGAAAAATATAGTTTTCAATTGCTTTAAACCCTCATGTTTCAATTTTTATGAAGGTTTTTGTACCTAAGATATAATTTTCATTTTTAATAACAGATAAAATGTAGACAAAGACTTATCCAGAGAAGTTAGGCATTCAAGACAGTGAACTAGAGTTAGGTCTCCTAACTCATCCCAGTCTTGGTTCCTCGAGAATTGGCTGTAGGGATGTACTGTGGAGACTTGGAAACAGAGACAATTACACCAGGGTACAAGAGATACACATAAAGTGAGGATTTATCCACTGAGGCTATAATGGTATATATCCCCAAAGGTGAGTGTCAGGGTTGTACCTGTTTGTGAAACGGGCTCTCACAGTTGGGCTAAGATTGTGTGCACTGTCAAGTCACCAACTCAGGATGGACGAAGATCACAGGACCTGAAAGAGAATTAACTGTTCCTTCAGTGTGTCAGTCCCATCTTTGAGATATCAGCCACCCCGAAGGCCGTGGGCTCTCTGTCTCTGTAGTCAGCTGATGGAGGTATTCCTGCTCCAGTTGGATGTGCTCAGCGTCTACACCAGCCAACACTTCCCTCTCGAGTCAGACAAGTCTGTCTCTAAATGAAAGTAACAATTCTTGTGAAAGTAACAATTCTAAAGGTATGGGCTCTGAGTCATTTTGATCAACATGAAAGAAACATGACTGCAGGTCGTAAGACCTACCTTAATGTGTTTTGCTTCTGTATTCAGGGTTTTTACTTGTCCCAGCCAAGGCTGTTAAGAACTCCAGTACTGAAGGTCAAATAGATTTAAGTTTGAATGGACACATTTTTTTTATTTAACTGAATCACAACTGAGTAGAGCTGAACTTTTTAATTTGCTGTTAAGCCGTATGAAATAAGTTATATTGGGAATCTAAAAACCAAATTTTTTTAGGATAATAATCCTCACATTTTTTTTTTATGGGATCAGATAACCAGACTTGGGTAAGAGAATTCATTCTCCTCGGCCTGTCTAGTGACTGGGACACTCAGGTCGCTCTCTTCATTCTGTTCTTGGTCATGTACCTGGTGACTAATTTATTAGGTATTGATATTAACTAGCGGGTGGTAGGAATATTACATTCCAGAAAAATATAGTTTTCAATTGCTTTAAACCCTCATGTTTCAATTTTTATGAAGGTTTTTGTACCTAAGATATAATTTTCATTTTTAATAACAGATAAAATGTAGACAAAGACTTATCCAGAGAAGTTAGGCATTCAAGACAGTGAACTAGAGTTAGGTCTCCTAACTCATCCCAGTCTTGGTTCCTCGAGAATTGGCTGTAGGGATGTACTGTGGAGACTTGGAAACAGAGACAATTACACCAGGGTACAAGAGATACACATAAAGTGAGGATTTATCCACTGAGGCTATAATGGTATATATCCCCAAAGGTGAGTGTCAGGGTTGTACCTGTTTGTGAAACGGGCTCTCACAGTTGGGCTAAGATTGTGTGCACTGTCAAGTCACCAACTCAGGATGGACGAAGATCACAGGACCTGAAAGAGAATTAACTGTTCCTTCAGTGTGTCAGTCCCATCTTTGAGATATCAGCCACCCCGAAGGCCGTGGGCTCTCTGTCTCTGTAGTCAGCTGATGGAGGTATTCCTGCTCCAGTTGGATGTGCTCAGCGTCTACACCAGCCAACACTTCCCTCTCGAGTCAGACAAGTCTGTCTCTAAATGAAAGTAACAATTCTTGTGAAAGTAACAATTCTAAAGGTATGGGCTCTGAGTCATTTTGATCAACATGAAAGAAACATGACTGCAGGTCGTAAGACCTACCTTAATGTGTTTTGCTTCTGTATTCAGGGTTTTTACTTGTCCCAGCCAAGGCTGTTAAGAACTCCAGTACTGAAGGTCAAATAGATTTAAGTTTGAATGGACACATTTTTTTTATTTAACTGAATCACAACTGAGTAGAGCTGAACTTTTTAATTTGCTGTTAAGCCGTATGAAATAAGTTATATTGGGAATCTAAAAACCAAATTTTTTTAGGATAATAATCCTCACATTTTTTTTTTATGGGATCAGATAACCAGACTTGGGTAAGAGAATTCATTCTCCTCGGCCTGTCTAGTGACTGGGACACTCAGGTCGCTCTCTTCATTCTGTTCTTGGTCATGTACCTGGTGACAGTGTTAGGGAACGTCCTCATTGTTCTCCTGATCAAACTGGACAGCCGCCTCCACACCCCCATGTATTTCTTTCTCACCAACCTCTCCCTGGTGGACGTCTCTTACGCCTCCAGCGTCGTTCCTCAGATGCTGGCGCATTTTCTTGCCGAACATAAAGGGATCCCGTATGGGAGCTGTGCAGCCCAGCTGTTTGTCTCCCTGGGCCTGGGTGGCACTGAGTTTGTTCTCCTGGCAGTGATGGCCTATGACCGCTACGTGGCTGTGTGCGACCCCCTGAGGTACGCGGTCATCATGCACGGAGGGCTGTGTGCTCGGCTGGCCGTCACATCCTGGGTCAGTGGCTCTGTCAACTCTCTCATGCAGACCACCATCACCTTTCAGTTGCCCACGTGTGCAAACAAGTATATTGACCACATATCCTGTGAAATCCTAGCTGTGGTCAGGCTGGCCTGTGTGGACACTTCCTCCAACGAAGTTGCCATCATGGTTTCTAGCATTGTCTTGCTGATGGCACCTTTCTGCCTGGTCCTCTTGTCCTATATCAGGATTGTGTCCACAATCCTAAAGATTCAGTCCACAGAGGGGAGAAAGAAAGCCTTCCGCACTTGTGCCTCTCACCTCACCGTGGTTGTCCTGTGCTATGGCATGACCATTTTCACTTACATCCAGCCCAGTTCCAGCCCTTCTGTGCTTCAGGAGAAGTTGATCTCCATCTTCTATGCTATTCTGATGCCTGTACTGAACCCCATGATTTATAGTCTCAGGAATAAGGAGGTGAAGGGGGCCTGGCAGAAGCTACTAGGGCAATTATCTGGATTGACATCAAAACTGGCAACTTGATCAATTATGAACATCAACTTTGCTTGTGTGAAAAATGCTACCCCCAAAGTCGAGATGCTACATGAAACTAATTTTATTGGGAAATCTAAAACCAAATTTTTTTAGGATAATAATCCTCACATTTTTTTTTTATGGGATCAGATAACCAGACTTGGGTAAGAGAATTCATTCTCCTCGGCCTGTCTAGTGACTGGGACACTCAGGTCGCTCTCTTCATTCTGTTCTTGGTCATGTACCTGGTGACAGTGTTAGGAACGTCCTCATTGTTCTCCTGATCAAACTGGCCAGCCGCCTCCACACCCCCATGTATTTCTTTCTCACCAACCTCTCCCTGGTGGACGTCTCTTACGCCTCCAGCGTCGTTCCTCAGATGCTGGCGCATTTTCTTGCCGAACATAAAGGGATCCCGTATGGGAGCTGTGCAGCCCAGCTGTTTGTCTCCCTGGGCCTGGGTGGCACTGAGTTTGTTCTCCTGGCAGTGATGGCCTATGACCGCTACGTGGCTGTGTGCGACCCCCTGAGGTACGCGGTCATCATGCACGGAGGGCTGTGTGCTCGGCTGGCCGTCACATCCTGGGTCAGTGGCTCTGTCAACTCTCTCATGCAGACCACCATCACCTTTCAGTTGCCCACGTGTGCAAACAAGTATATTGACCACATATCCTGTGAAATCCTAGCTGTGGTCAGGCTGGCCTGTGTGGACACTTCCTCCAACGAAGTTGCCATCATGGTTTCTAGCATTGTCTTGCTGATGGCACCTTTCTGCCTGGTCCTCTTGTCCTATATCAGGATTGTGTCCACAATCCTAAAGATTCAGTCCACAGAGGGGAGAAAGAAAGCCTTCCGCACTTGTGCCTCTCACCTCACCGTGGTTGTCCTGTGCTATGGCATGACCATTTTCACTTACATCCAGCCCAGTTCCAGCCCTTCTGTGCTTCAGGAGAAGTTGATCTCCATCTTCTATGCTATTCTGATGCCTGTACTGAACCCCATGATTTATAGTCTCAGGAATAAGGAGGTGAAGGGGGCCTGGCAGAAGCTACTAGGGCAATTATCTGGATTGACATCAAAACTGGCAACTTGATCAATTATGAACATCACTTAAAAAAAAAGAGCTTTGCTTGTGTGTTCTCTCATCTAACTCCAATATGAATCATTAACTGCATTGCCCTGGCAACCAGGTCGGAGATGACAAAACACATGCTGGAGATGCTGGGTAGAAGGCTGAGTGGCTGGGCTGGGCTGTGGGATGTGGGGATATTTTTATGTCACATCAGGATGTTCGTAGAAATGAAGCACTGCTGCAATAGAACGTCCCACACTTCATCTCCATTCAGTCACCCAAGCCTTGGTTGAAACATATAGCGTTTGTTATTATGTAATATTATATTTTTGTAGTCATGGATCTATTAGAAGATTTTATGTTGGAACACTTGTTCTTATTCATCTAAATTTTGTACAAGGTTATTCTGTATCCAATGGGAACAAAGACATTTTCACATTTTAGACTTATTTAAAATAATGCATGGTGTGTGTGTCCACATCTAGAAATTGTGTAAATCACTGTTCTGAGGTAAACGTTGCTGTCGAGGCTGATTAAAATGTTTTGTGCAGTGTCTCTGACATGTGCACATAAAGCCTTGTCCGAGTGCTAGAGGTAACTGAGTGGAAGAATCAGCCAAAGGTCATGTACACAGAAAGGATAAACTAAAGGTGTTGGTACTGCTGGCTCTTACTGGTCAAGGGATGAGTCAGCGCGCCATGTCTGCCTCCAGTTCCCATGTGAACGCCTTCTCCCGCCTCCTCCTCACACAGCAGGGCCCTTGGTAAATCTGCTAGACTTGGAACAGTCTGGAGTAGTCCTCACCTCTGGAGCAACAGGGGGGTCCTAAAGATTCAGTCCACAGAGGGGAGAAAGAAAGCCTTCCGCACTTGTGCCTCTCACCTCACCGTGGTTGTCCTGTGCTATGGCATGGCCATTTTCACTTACATCCAGCCCAGTTCCAGCCCTTCTGTGCTTCAGGAGAAGTTGATCTCCATCTTCTATGCTATTCTGATGCCTGTACTGAACCCCATGATTTATAGTCTCAGGAATAAGGAGGTGAAGGGGGCCTGGCAGAAGCTACTAGGGCAATTATCTGGATTGACATCAAAACTGGCAACTTGATCAATTATGAACATCACTTAAAAAAAAAGAGCTTTGCTTGTGTGTTCTCTCATCTAACTCCAATATGAATCATTAACTGCATTGCCCTGGCAACCAGGTCGGAGATGACAAAACACATGCTGGAGATGCTGGGTAGAAGGCTGAGTGGCTGGGCTGGGCTGTGGGATGTGGGGATATTTTTATGTCACATCAGGATGTTCGTAGAAATGAAGCACTGCTGCAATAGAACGTCCCACACTTCATCTCCATTCAGTCACCCAAGCCTTGGTTGAAACATATAGCGTTTGTTATTATGTAATATTATATTTTTGTAGTCATGGATCTATTAGAAGATTTTATGTTGGAACACTTGTTCTTATTCATCTAAATTTTGTACAAGGTTATTCTGTATCCAATGGGAACAAAGACATTTTCACATTTTAGACTTATTTAAAATAATGCATGGTGTGTGTGTCCACATCTAGAAATTGTGTAAATCACTGTTCTGAGGTAAACGTTGCTGTCGAGGCTGATTAAAATGTTTTGTGCAGTGTCTCTGACATGTGCACATAAAGCCTTGTCCGAGTGCTAGAGGTAACTGAGTGGAAGAATCAGCCAAAGGTCATGTACACAGAAAGGATAAACTAAAGGTGTTGGTACTGCTGGCTCTTACTGGTCAAGGGGATGAGTCAGCCGCGCCATGTCTGCCTCCAGTTCCCATGTGAACGCCTTCTCCCGCCCCTCCTCCTCACACACAGCAGGGCCCTGGTGACCTTTGTAAATCTGCTAGACTTGGAACAGTCTGGAGTAGTCCTCACCTCTGAGAGAAAGCCAAAATCAGGTAAAGGGGGAGGGGGGAAGAAATAATTGTGTAAGAGATGAAGAAGGGGAAAGCAGAGGAAGAACATGGTAGCAGCTTGTCTTCGCCCTCCCTTGAAGATGTCTCAGAGTCCTTTCTTCCACTGTCTTTTCTTTCAGTCAGGTGATGCTCAGTCCTTCCACTTGTGAACACGCTGTCACACAGTCTCATGCTCAAGCAGAGCTGAAGGCTCATTTTCTATCGAATTTCTTGCCCTAAGGTAATTTAGACCTATAATTTGTGTTATGGGCAAGCATCCCCAAACGTGTCAATACTAGTGGGCTAAAATCTCTCTTGGTGTTAATTAAGGCATATTAATAGAGTGTCTACTAATAGAGCGTATGATAGTGAATGGTTTTCAGACACAATAATCAACATGATGCATTTCTGGCAATAACATGATCCTAGAGCAGGGATAACAAATGATGAAACAGAATACAGCGTGGTAAGTGTCACAGAGAAAGCAAGTCTTCAGGGGTGATTTCAGGTAGCTTCGGTATGAAAAGGCCAGAAAAGGTCCAAGTGAACCAGATAAGTGAGGAAGAGTCACTCAAAGGAGAACCATCCAAAGATGTGGACAACTGGTGAGAAGCACAGAGCTGGGAGAGCACGGGAACTCAGAAATGCTCCAAAGCCTGGTTAAGAGATTCGTGACTTTTCTCCACTCTCTGTCCCACAACCCCCTTGCCTTCACCAGCTGCCATTTCATTGTTTGTCACCTCTTCTCCCTGCTTCAAGGTCAGCAGCTCAGGAAACCTCTCTCTGAGTCTGATCCTCAGCCTCCATTTTCACATCTCTTTCTTCTGACTCTGCTTCCACCACTGGGTTCTCGTAGGGATCTGTCTTCCTCCGCGGGACCACCAAGATGATCTGGGATAGTCTCCGTTTGAAGATCCTTAATTCAAAACATGTGCAAGTTTCTATTAACATAAAAGGAAGTATATTCACACGTTCTGAGTCAGGACAAAGACATCTTCAGGGGGTTGGTCATTACTCAATCTATCATGGAACCTATCCACACTGGACACTTAGTTTCTTCACATGACCTTAGTCATCTTCAGTAGCTCCCTTACTTTCTGATGTGATACAATATACAGTTCCATCTTTTATATTTGCTAGTTTATAATGGGAATTGCTTCTTCAAGAAAGTTTAAAGAATTCCATCAACATTCCTTGTGATCTGGGATGGCTGGAAAAGTATTCATTCACTTTGTCTTAAAGTACCTTTCTTTTCCCTTCATTCAAAAGGTATTTGTTCTACACATAGATTTCTTCGTTGACCTCCTCCCATCACCCCTCCCTGAGCTCTGAAGATGTTATTTACTTATCCTCTGGCTTGCATAGTTTCCGAGAATAATTCTGCTTTAATTCAGGTCTTTTATT
Source organism: Tragulus kanchil (assembly GCA_022376925.1). Classification (NCBI taxonomy): domain Eukaryota; kingdom Metazoa; phylum Chordata; class Mammalia; order Artiodactyla; family Tragulidae; genus Tragulus; species Tragulus kanchil. Next base: position 14,588,262 of record JAIOJX010000030.1, on the reverse strand, counting down.
TTCTATTTGAGGTATCTTTTATCTCTGGCAGACTTCAATATTTTCACTCCATTTTTGGCTTGTATAAATTAGAACATCATGTCTCTAGATTTTTGTTAGTTTTATTTTTTTTAAATGAACCTATTTAACTCTGTTACTTAGATTTGTGCTTTGATTTCTTCCACTGTTTTTGCTTTTTGTTCCAGTCATTATCTCTTCAGTGGTTCTTGTACTTCTATGTCTGGTTTCTGTTTGGATTTTCAATTTCAAGTAGGTTAGATTGTTTGCTGTTGTCCCATAGCCCTGGGAGGCTCTTGACTCTTTTTAACATTATAATTGTTTTCTCTTTGTGCTTCTGCTTTTTGCTAATTTCTACCAGTTTATTCTTACTGATTGTTTCTTGATTCTATTGAGTTGACTCATGAGTAATCTTTGTTTCTGTGACTGTGTCTGAAATTTCCATTTAATTCGTCTGCGTAGATTTCAGTTCTGTATTGAAATTACTCAGGCATTTATGACACAATCCATCTTTTCCACAAGACCCTTTACTGATTTATGAGAGTTACTTTAACCTCCTTTGTGGTAGTCCCTATAATCCAAGTATATTTGATTCTGGTTCTTTAATGTCTTTGTTCAGTACCATATACATTTTTCTTGCCTTTTTCTCTGACCTTTAATTTTTATTGGCACCCAGACATTTTGTATGTACAATGAGGTAGATAGTACTACACTTTGAAATGAACACGTCTTCCCTGTTTCTCCTGTAGTCTTGTGTTGTGAAAAGTTTGGGAATCAATGTAGTCATGAGTGGGCTGGCTTTTAGTTTTGTGTTACTGGGGTTATCCTTGGGCTTCTCTGGTGGCTCAGTGGTAAAGAATCTGCCTGCAAATGCAGAAGACCTAGGTTTGATCCCTGAGTTGAGAAGATCCCTTGGAGGGGAGGACATGGCAACCCACTCCAGTATTCTTGCCCAGAGAATTCCATGGACAGAGGAGCCTGGCGGGCTACAGTCCATAGGGTTGCACAGAGTTGGACACGACTGAAGCAACTAAGCAGCAGCAGCAGCAGCAGCATTATCCTCAGTGTTTTCTATTGTTACTTTTACTCTGAGTGCTTTGTGCATGGTCACTGGAGAGTTCTCCTCGGTGTTCCTGCTCCTCCCTTTGTTTTGAGCTATGTCTCATGTCATCGAATGGCTTTCCATGTGCTCTCTCTAGCCCATGGTAAACTGTGATTCCTTGTTCCTCAGTTCCTGCTAGTCTGGTGAGGGAGGGTGGGATGTAGTCTCTGTTGCCTGGGGTCTGTCCCAGCCCTAGGGACACTGTTTGCCTCTGTGTCTCAGGGTTGGGGCTTTCTTAGTGGTTGTGCCTCTTCCATGGAGTATGGAGATAGATGACTTATGGTCTGAACACAGAGCAGCTTCCTGTCCCAAGGACCCCACATGGGGATTTATGACTTATTTTTCTGTTTCTCTCTTTAATGAATCTTCAGCTGGGGAATGGCTGTCCTTCCCCCAGTGACTTCAGGCTTTTGTTCCATAATGGAAGTGATTTGGTGCTTGGAGAGTTCCTTCTGCTCATTGCAGTGGCTGCGGCTACCTTCTCCTAGACCTGCACCAGGAATAAGGCTTTCTCTAGTTTCCAATTTTCACCAAATATTCTTGTGAGGAGGGCTGTTCAAAGTCTATGGAGAAAATACTGAGATTTGGTGGGGACTCCTGTTTTCACCATGACTCTCGGCTCTGCTATACTTACAGCACCCCACACTTGAACTTCAGTGGTTTGTTAAAGTGTTTCTCACTGGCTAGGTGGAGGGCCCTGTTTTCCCTCCGTGCTTCCATCCAGGTAAGTAAGGGCTCACGTCCTGTCTCTCTCTGAATGGACCTTTCTCAAGATTTCATTTTATTTGTTTGCCTGCAATCTCAGCTTACTGATGATTTCAAGGACAGTTACGATTTTGTAGGTTGTTGACACTTTTCTACTTTTAGAAAGGGGCCAATGCCCTTTCCAGCTTTCTGAAACCTAAGTGGACAAGCTCAATTACTTTACTTATCTGGGTAAACTCTCTCCTTTTTTTTTTTTGGTCACTTCTATTGGTCTTTCATTTATCTATTTTCATCCATTTTTGTTCTTTGGCCCATGTGGGCCTCCCATTGCAGTGGCCTCTCTCGTTGCAGAGCACTAGTTCTGGGTGCATGCGCTCCAGAGCTCTGGCTCAGTAATTGGACACATCGGTCCAGCCACTGGGATCCTCCCAGGCCAGGGATTGGCCATTGCACTGCAAGGCAGTGTCCTTACCCACTGGATCACCAGGGAAGCCCTCTCTCTTTTAAAGGACACATTTAAATGCACAGCAAAGTTGAGCAGAAAGTACTGAGAGTTCCCATATATGATACCCACCCCACCCCTACAACAAGCACAGCCTTCCTATTATGAATATCCTGCAACAGAGTATTAACATTGTCAATTTTTAAGAGGACTTAAAGACGTAAAAAGTGGGAGAGATTGGTGATAATTTACATCTCAGGATTATAGAACAATGGTAAATGATGATTTTCAAGCTAAGGGGTTTTAAATCAAACAAACCAATTTTCTAGAAGCACACTTAACCAAATTATTTGGAGCATATAATTTATGTTCACACTCTTCTTACAAACCCAAGCCTACACGATAATATATATGAGTGTGTCTGTCACAAATGCTTCTTGAAGGAGCTATTTCAACTTATAGGTAAATATAATGTGTCTGTCACGAATGCTTCTTGAAGGAGCCATTTCAACTTATAGGTAGATACCTATGAAATAAACCTCCTGGGTAGAAGAGAGAACATTTCCTGTTTGAGGAACAGCAGGTGGGCTCACGTGGGAGAGACACAGGAAAACTCTTAGACTGTAGTTGACTTAAAAAATGTTTCTCTTTCAGGTGGTTGAGATACAGGATTAAATTCATTGGAAATTTTTAGATCAAATACTGTGAAATGTGTAGTTGTAGAATAAAGTGCCGTAGTGAAAGATGAGCGTGGTTATGGTCTGCAGAGTGAATTGTGCCAGTGGTTCTCAGATTTTATTCTCCGAGAAACACCTGAATACAAGAACTCCCTGAGCAGCTCCTTAATGTGACTGCGTTCTGTCAAAATTATATTGAGTCTTTTCATAAATTATCGAAATTTTGAAGAGATAAAGAAAGCTAACTCTATTTTAAGGATTTAGATACTCTTTTTCCTTTTTTTCTCCCCTATGGAGATCATAAAACTCTATTGTTGTATATTTTATTTGGAGTGTTAAGTCTTTGTATATGTTGCAGTTATGAGCAGTATGCTCAGGTCTGTCTAAAAATTCAGCGCTCACAGAAGTTTAGCAGACTCAGCACGTATCTCAAGGGAATGTAAACAACTCTCCTGACTCCAGAAGGAGAGGTCAGGTCATCCTAGAGCAGACGAGGATAACTGACTTTTCACCAGGTGGATGCAGGCCTAGTCACTGCTCACTAGGCTAGGAGCATGAGCGCTAAAAGTCAACGTGGGCTATAGAAGAATATCCTACGGCAGCAGAACACTGACTTGGGAGAGTTTTTAGAGGCTGTAAATTGTTGCAGTTGAGGAGGATGGAGAGAATCATTTTGCACTGAGAGAGAAGACTGGCCCCAAGACCCTGCCCTTGAGGGTTGGAAGTGGAGGCAGCAGTTAACACTCTGCTGCATAAAGTTCCTGAGGAGAAACTGTCGGCCCACATGGCTGATTCCGTGCCTGCCACACCTCATGAGATTTGTGTCTAAGCCAATTCTGGAGCATCTGTGAACTCCCTTCCAGCAGTTTCCCTCATAAACTGCACTTGTCCCAGGTGATGTTAGCACAGGAACCAAGATGTGTAGGGCCCTCCCACACGGGTCTGTCACTTCGTTGGGGGGAAGTACTCCAGAAAGTAACATAAACCTGGATGGAAGGAGACACGAATGCTTTGTTTGGCACTAGTCAATAAGTGAAAGCTCTCACAGGTCTCCACAGGGGATGTGTATAGACAGAGGCTTCCACAGGGTTAGAAATAGAACTGATCTGATTAGAGGATTGGGGATATGAGCAATGAATGTTGAAATCCTCTCACCCTAATAAGTATGACAAAGGTAGTGAAAAAATTATGCTTTCCAAACTTGGAGGCTTAGATATAGCTCTATTCTAAGTGTTCTCAATTCCAAACTTTAGTACTGGCTGAAAGAGTAATGGTAACATGAAGAGAATGAGGTAGAGAATGAGTAATATTTAGAAACTGGAGACAGCTCAGGTGAATTTTACATCATAGTTAGGCAAGACAGTAAGGAACAAACCAAGATCTGTAAAATGATACATATTAATATTCATGAACATGCACATTACAGTCCCAAGAAGGTAAATTATAAATTTCTATGATATCTTTTATCTCAATTATTTCCCCAAGAGCATGTATACAAAGTATTTTGATTTTCCTTTGAATTTTAGAAACTAGAGTTGTAAGATGATGCAGTGGATTACTCAAAGTCATAGGATTCTCAGAATGTGAAGTGGGAGCAGAAGTGAAACCTCATTTAGGGCCTAGTCACTGCTCACTAGGCTAGGAGCATGAGCGCTAAAAGTCAACGTGGGCTATAGAAGAATATCCTACGGCAGCAGAACACTGACTTGGGAGAGTTTTTAGAGGCTGTAAATTGTTGCAGTTGAGGAGGATGGAGAGAATCATTTTGCACTGAGAGAGAAGACTGGCCCCAAGACCCTGCCCTTGAGGGTTGGAAGTGGAGGCAGCAGTTAACACTCTGCTGCATAAAGTTCCTGAGGAGAAACTGTCGGCCCACATGGCTGATTCCGTGCCTGCCACACCTCATGAGATTTGTGTCTAAGCCAATTCTGGAGCATCTGTGAACTCCCTTCCAGCAGTTTCCCTCATAAACTGCACTTGTCCCAGGTGATGTTAGCACAGGAACCAAGATGTGTAGGGCCCTCCCACACGGGTCTGTCACTTCGTTGGGGGGAAGTACTCCAGAAAGTAACATAAACCTGGATGGAAGGAGACACGAATGCTTTGTTTGGCACTAGTCAATAAGTGAAAGCTCTCACAGGTCTCCACAGGGGATGTGTATAGACAGAGGCTTCCACAGGGTTAGAAATAGAACTGATCTGATTAGAGGATTGGGGATATGAGCAATGAATGTTGAAATCCTCTCACCCTAATAAGTATGACAAAGGTAGTGAAAAAATTATGCTTTCCAAACTTGGAGGCTTAGATATAGCTCTATTCTAAGTGTTCTCAATTCCAAACTTTAGTACTGGCTGAAAGAGTAATGGTAACATGAAGAGAATGAGGTAGAGAATGAGTAATATTTAGAAACTGGAGACAGCTCAGGTGAATTTTACATCATAGTTAGGCAAGACAGTAAGGAACAAACCAAGATCTGTAAAATGATACATATTAATATTCATGAACATGCACATTACAGTCCCAAGAAGGTAAATTATAAATTTCTATGATATCTTTTATCTCAATTATTTCCCCAAGAGCATGTATACAAAGTATTTTGATTTTCCTTTGAATTTTAGAAACTAGAGTTGTAAGATGATGCAGTGGATTACTCAAAGTCATAGGATTCTCAGAATGTGAAGTGGGAGCAGAAGTGAAACCTCATTTAAAGTTGGTGACTCTAGAGCCGCCTCCAGAATGGCCTTGTGGACTCACGGTTAACTCAGAGAGTTATACTGCAAAGGTCTTAGCTATGTGTGTGGTCAGTTGCTCGGTCAGGTCTGGCTCTTTGTGACCCCATGGACTGCAGCCTACCAGGCTCCTCTGTTCATGGGATTTCTTAGGCAAGAATACTGGAGTTGGTATCTATTCCCTTCTCCAGGGAGTCTTCCCAGAACTTCTCCTGCATTGCAGACGGGTTCTTTACCATCTGAGCCACCAAGAAAGCCCAATCTTACCTAGAGAAGAAGACATATAAAGAAGGCAAGCATTTGCAAAATGAAGCATAAATAATCAAAGGATTTCACATTTGCACTTACTGAAAAAGCTTTGCCTCTATACTTTTTGATTATGTGAAAAGCCAGGAAGCCAAGTCTAGACAGAAATAGAAAATGAATTGCGTTCTAAGGATGTAAAACTATTTTTGTGAAATCACCCATTCAAGTGGTCCTGGGTTCTCTGTTTCAGACAATAGGATGATGCAAGTATTGCTGCCCATGATGAATGCTTTCAGTGGCCAGAGTATTCATATATTCATCCACAAATCAAATGAATCTGTCTAAATTAAGGTGCCATTTTCACTGACAGCTTATCTGTGTAAAGCTATAATTTGGTTTATTTTGATCAGCATGGAAGACAACTTACCTGTAGGCTGTGGGTCTTACCTTCATGTGCTCATGTATTCAGCATTTCTCTTTCTATCAGCTAAGACTGCAGAGGACTCTACTAAGAAGGATAATATAGTTAAGACTCAAGAAACTTAGAAAACATGATGCACACACACACTTTTAGGGGAAAAAGACTCTGGTTTTTTATCCCTTAGCTATAGTTCACTATTTCTATAATGAAATAGCAGATTCACTCCTAAACCTCACTGTGTTTCAGACTGGATTTTTTGAAGCTGATTCAAGGTTTTGTCCAACTATGCAGTCTTTGAATTAGCATGAAGAATGGGAAGCTTATTATGCTGAAATACAACTCTGGAAGGTGATATATTCAGGATCACTTGTAGGATACTTTCTGAATCTTTTCAAGTCAGTTCTTCTCTCTTCCTAATGTAGGAGGAGATGGAGTAAATTCACTGAAGCAGACAGCCAACAGAAATAGAAAATGTTGTTAGATAGGCTTAAATGTGTAACACGCCAGGGTAAGATAAAATGTGGCAAGAATGCTGCAAGTGAAAAGTTTGCCATGCTCTAAATTCTTTCATCTTTGCAATGTTTGAATGATTTGGGGGTGTTTTCCATAGAGTTTTATCAAATGGATAATACTTCACCTAAAAGTAACAAATCTAGACATTAGTAACAGTATTACAAGGGGATAATTTTTATGGACTATTTCAAGGACACCTTTAATATTAAACCACATAGTGTCCTATACTTGTTAGATCCACAGTAATTTGTCTATCTCCACTATAACTCATAACGCACAGGCATGAAGACCCCATTCCTTAATAATTAGGGAGATGAACCACCAGGATATGCTGTTCTTCAACTCTGTGTTTTGAACAGGCAGCGTGGATTTTTTAATTTTGAATGGACAAAGAAAGCTCAAAATAAACATACAATTTGAGATATGCTAAGTGTGAGCATGCTATGACCCAAAAGATGTAAAATAGGATTTTGTTTTTTTATTAATGGAGCATTATGAACCTGGAATAAAGATAGCTTAGCCTAAGTCAAAACAAATACTGAGAAGAAAATATAAAATGACATTTACAGGAGGAAGAGCTAAACAGATCAGGCTCTTTCTTAACTGTGGTCATTGTGGAACTCTGGTTTTGACCATCCGTTGTGTGCCCAGCCCTTCACTGTGAGGTTTTGGCTGTCCTGTTTACACAGACAAACGGAGAAATAGTCCCCAATTGTTCTCTTAGTTATTTGACCTCAATGAAAGCATGCATTTACAGCCAGCTACATACTCCACAAATTAGTGTGGGCTGAGAAGACCATGCTCTGGCTTCCTGATAGGATGGTGAAAGATGAAGCATGTTCTAACCTCACTGTGTTTCAGACTGGATTTTTGAAGCTGATTCAAGGTTTTGTCCAACTATGCAGTCTTTGAATTAGCATGAAGAATGGGAAGCTTATTATGCTGAAATACAACTCTGGAAGGTGATATATTCAGGATCACTTGTAGGATACTTTCTGAATCTTTTCAAGTCAGTTCTTCTCTCTTCCTAATGTAGGAGGAGATGGAGTAAATTCACTGAAGCAGACAGCCAACAGAAATAGAAAATGTTGTTAGATAGGCTTAAATGTGTAACACGCCAGGGTAAGATAAAATGTGGCAAGAATGCTGCAAGTGAAAAGTTTGCCATGCTCTAAATTCTTTCATCTTTGCAATGTTTGAATGATTTGGGGGTGTTTTCCATAGAGTTTTATCAAATGGATAATACTTCACCTAAAAGTAACAAATCTAGACATTAGTAACAGTATTACAAGGGGATAATTTTTATGGACTATTTCAAGGACACCTTTAATATTAAACCACATAGTGTCCTATACTTGTTAGATCCACAGTAATTTGTCTATCTCCACTATAACTCATAACGCACAGGCATGAAGACCCCATTCCTTAATAATTAGGGAGATGAACCACCAGGATATGCTGTTCTTCAACTCTGTGTTTTGAACAGGCAGCGTGGATTTTTTAATTTTGAATGGACAAAGAAAGCTCAAAATAAACATACAATTTGAGATATGCTAAGTGTGAGCATGCTATGACCCAAAAGATGTAAAATAGGATTTTGTTTTTTTATTAATGGAGCATTATGAACCTGGAATAAAGATAGCTTAGCCTAAGTCAAAACAAATACTGAGAAGAAAATATAAAATGACATTTACAGGAGGAAGAGCTAAACAGATCAGGCTCTTTCTTAACTGTGGTCATTGTGGAACTCTGGTTTTGACCATCCGTTGTGTGCCCAGCCCTTCACTGTGAGGTTTTGGCTGTCCTGTTTACACAGACAAACGGAGAAATAGTCCCCAATTGTTCTCTTAGTTATTTGACCTCAATGAAAGCATGCATTTACAGCCAGCTACATACTCCACAAATTAGTGTGGGCTGAGAAGACCATGCTCTGGCTTCCTGATAGGATGGTGAAAGATGAAGCATGTTCTCAGGCTGTGTCTTACATTCATTCTCTATCCTGGGCCAGGATTGATACTCTGCTCTCTTCCAGTGGAGCTGAGCACAAAGCAGTACAGAGATGGTATTAACTACAGGGAGTGTAACACACATCTGATGAACATATATCTGCCTTCATTTGGCTTTCCAAATGCTGATGCTATTTCTGTTTTTTTTTTTTTTCCATCTACAATGAGTCCCAAAAGAGAGTACATGAGTGTGGATAAAAGGTGCATTTGGATACTAATAAGTTTGAAATAAGGCATGGTATTTATTTATTTATTTATTTATTTATTTTTCTTTTCTTTTTTATTTTTATTTTTTTTAACTTTTAACTTTTACAGAGTTTTGTTGTTTACAGATATGTATGTTCCCAGATTAGTCATATGTATATCCCCCCCTTCCCACCCCTCCTGACCATCACACAGCACCCCTGAAGGATCCTATTTTCTCACAGAGCAATGACTATAGCTATTTTCTTCATTTCTAATAGTACAGGCCTTTATGCTACTTCCTTTACACCTCCCACCCTCTGTTCCTTCCTCACAATGTCCATATGTCCACTGTCCATGTCTGTCTTTCCGTCGCTTCACTGTGTGTGCCACCATCACCATCCTACTAGATTCTATATATATGTGTTAATATACTGTATTTGTCCTTCTCTTTCTGACTGACTTCACTTTTTATGATATGTTCTAGATCCAGCCACCTCATTAGGGCTGATTCTTCTGCATTTCTCTTTACAGCTGTGTAGTATGCCATTGTATATATGTACCTGAGCTTTTGGATCCATTCATTCGTCGATGGGCATCTACGTTGCTTCCATGTTCTAGCTATTGTATAGAGAGCTGCAATGAACATTGGGGTACAGGTGCTTCTTTCAGATTTAATTTCATCAGGGTATAAGCCTAAGAGTGGGATTTCTGGGTCGTATGGTGCTTCTATTTTTAGTTTTTTAAGAAATCTCCAGACTGTCTTCCATAAAGGCTGTATCAATTTACATTCCCACCAGGAATGCAGGAGTGTTCCCTTTTCTCCGCAGCCTCTCCAGCATTTATTGTCTGCTAATTTATGGATGATGGCCATTCTGATGGGTGTGAATGAATAGTAGTCTTGGATTAAAAATAATCTGGCAATATATCATCGAAAGATATTTAAGCTTTTTAATAAAATATGATAATAAACAGATAATACATTTTATTTTTTTTTTTAAAAGACAAGATTGTGGATTGTGTGGGAAGCCTTCTGCTCAGGATGAACTTAATTCCGTGCCCATTTCAGCGTCATCAATCTGTGCATGAAAATGATCTGAAAAGAAAATTGTATTTTGGATGATTAATGTAGAAGAAGTGTGTAGGATGTGTGGAGTAGACAGAGCTTACATCAGAAATATTTACAAGGAAGATGTTACGTTTCATCAAATGGGACTGATGAGGGCAAACACAAGTGAATGAGCACTGAGTAGAAACTGGAAGATGTGCAATTAAAACAAAGATCTATTTATGTGAGGATTAAATAAGTAAGCATTTATTCTGTGGTATAGAGAGTCGGAAGAAAAAATGAATCATGATGTGTTGGAAGAGTGGGAGTGCTTTAGTTCCATTGTCAGATGTGAAAAGGCCAGGAAGGAGTATAGTGTGTGGGGAGATGAACTGAGTTGATGAGATAATCATGAAACATTTAAGTTGGGAAAAGCATCTGGAGCTCTGGAGGAAAGTCCAGGATTTAAATATAGAGTTGAGGGCTTCCCTGGTGGTCCATTGGGTAAAGAGTCTGCCTTGCAGTGCAGTGGGCACCAGTTTGATCCCTGGCCTGGGAAGATCCCATGTGCTTGGAGTGGCTGGACTGGTGTGTCCAATTAGGAGCTAGTGCTCTGGAGCACATGTGCCCAGAGCTGGTGCTCTGCAACGAGAGAGGCCACTGCAATGGGAGGCCCACACAGGCCAAAAGAATAAAGATGGATGAAAATAAATAAAAAACCAATAAAAGAGGCCAACATTTTTTTAAAAATGTGGAGTTGAGAGTGAGCTACATATAGTTGATAATATTACTGTAGTTAGAAATGACAAATCCTTCATGAAAGAAAGCTTTTTTTTAAAGAAATCTCCAGCCTTCAAAAGGAATTTTGGCAGGAGTGTTCCTTTCTCCGCAGCCTCTCCAGCATTTATTGTCTGCTAATTTATGGATGATGGCCATTCTGATGGGTGTGAATGAATAGTAGTCTTGGATTAAAAATAATCTGGCAATATATCATCGAAAGATATTTAAGCTTTTTAATAAAATATGATAATAAACAGATAATACATTTTATTTTTTTTTAAAAGACAAGATTGTGGATTGTGTGGGAAGCCTTCTGCTCAGGATGAACTTAATTCCGTGCCCATTTCAGCGTCATCAATCTGTGCATGAAAATGATCTGAAAAGAAAATTGTATTTTGGATGATTAATGTAGAAGAAGTGTGTAGGATGTGTGGAGTAGACAGAGCTTACATCAGAAATATTTACAAGGAAGATGTTACGTTTCATCAAATGGGACTGATGAGGGCAAACACAAGTGAATGAGCACTGAGTAGAAACTGGAAGATGTGCAATTAAAACAAAGATCTATTTATGTGAGGATTAAATAAGTAAGCATTTATTCTGTGGTATAGAGAGTCGGAAGAAAAAATGAATCATGATGTGTTGGAAGAGTGGGAGTGCTTTAGTTCCATTGTCAGATGTGAAAAGGCCAGGAAGGAGTATAGTGTGTGGGGAGATGAACTGAGTTGATGAGATAATCATGAAACATTTAAGTTGGGAAAAGCATCTGGAGCTCTGGAGGAAAGTCCAGGATTTAAATATAGAGTTGAGGGCTTCCCTGGTGGTCCATTGGGTAAAGAGTCTGCCTTGCAGTGCAGTGGGCACCAGTTTGATCCCTGGCCTGGGAAGATCCCATGTGCTTGGAGTGGCTGGACTGGTGTGTCCAATTAGGAGCTAGTGCTCTGGAGCACATGTGCCCAGAGCTGGTGCTCTGCAACGAGAGAGGCCACTGCAATGGGAGGCCCACACAGGCCAAAAGAATAAAGATGGATGAAAATAAATAAAAAACCAATAAAAGAGGCCAACATTTTTTTAAAAATGTGGAGTTGAGAGTGAGCTACATATAGTTGATAATATTACTGTAGTTAGAAATGACAAATCCTTCATGAAAGAAAGCTATTGAAAGAATAGTATAAATTGTGAGCAAGAAACTTGGAAAGGTCTTAGAGTACTCAGGTAGGATAATTTAGGAAAATTACCCAAGAATGAAAACGGGGAATAACAGATGGAAGGAATATCAGATCAAAAGAATGATCGAGTTGAGAACCTGAAGGAGGAATTATAACATTCTTGAAAGTTAGAAATGAAAAGGAAATGGAAGTCTCTGGGTTTGATGCCTAGAAGGCCCTGAGTAACCTTTAAGAGCACAGTTTCCATGGATTCGTGAAGGTGGAAACTGCATTTCCATGGCTTAGAGATTGAATGTTTTGAGAAAAGAAACCTGGCAAGTGGACACCAATCATATTAGAACTCTGGGTGTGAAAACTGGATGTGAAAGAAGGAAATAATTAGAATCGAAAATAGCAAAGATTCCTCTCTCCATGTTGAGAGATTTGTTTGTTTTTTACCACGAAGGAAAGTGAGTTTATCAGGAGTCGGAAAAACCCTGGAATGACAGAAAGAGAGTCTAGATGAAGGAATAAGATCATGCAAGAGAGAAAGCATGAAATCAATGGTTGTGTCAATTATCATAACCAAATAATGAGTACTTGTCCTAGTCAGTCATTAGCACAGAAATGTTGAATCTCCAACTCTTTAATTTTACCAATAATCCTTTCAGTCAACTAGTATTGTCCACATTATACAGATGAAGAATTATGAGACTCAGAGGGGGGCAAGTGGTTTACGTTAGGAAGTGGAAGAGAATGAATTCAAAGCAGAAACGATTAGACTCTGAAGCTCCTACCTGCACTGAGAAGTGACCCAGTCTGTCATTTGTAAGGAGACACAAGCGGTAGGGGAGAGATGTGCAGGGTGAGTGACAGGAGTGCAGGCAGTCATGGGCGGGCATGTTCTCCAGGCGGCCTGCACGGGCTCCAGAGAGGGAAATGATAGATGACCTGTTTTGTGTCATTTCCTCTACGGATGAATTAGGTCTTTGAACACAGAGAAGTGTAATGTTCACCTCGAATCACCGGCATCTGACCAAGATGAGACTTTAATAGGTATTTGCCAAATTAGTGGAAAAAGAAACATCTACTTTCTGCTGAAGATCTGCTACGTATTCAACAACAGTTAACAGACTTTTTTTACGTTAAATATTTTCTTGTGGTTTTAGAATTATATGCGAAAGCCTTTTTTTTTTTGATGCAAGGAGACTTTCTGTTTTCCCCCAACATGATCACATTGAAGAGAAGCAGAGTGAAGGGTGTTGCTGGAAGCGGCTTCACAGAGCAAGGTGTGTAGACGTTACGGAAGAGGTTTATAAAAATGTGTGTATCTGAATCATGAAGCATATGGCCATTTCTAGACCTACCTGCTTTGGTTTACCCTTTAACAGGTTTTCAACCTAAAAAATGAAACAGTTATTTTACCAGCAAAATGAGTATATTTGGGAATAGCAAGAGGAACTGCAATTCTGGATGTGTAAGCTGTAGCAAAAGTCATAGGCATATCCCACAAACAAAGGAGAGCAACTTTATAGAGAAAAAGAGAATGTTAGGGAGGGTTTTTAAAATTAATTTACTTTTTTAAACTTTATTTATTTGTGACTGTGCTGGATCTTCATTGATGTGTGGACTTAGTTACTCCATGGCATGTGGGATCTTCCCGGATCAGGGATCAAACCCGTGTCTCCTGCATTGGCAGATGGGTTCTTAATCCACTGAGCCACCAGGGAAGCCCCGGGAGGGTTGTTTTGAACCAAAGTCCTTTGGAGGAAATTAAGATATCAGGGTGATGGCCTGAATTAAGAATTCAGGTTTCTCACTAGCAGAGTTGCTGGGGTAGTGGGTTTCTTATAGGAGATGCTATGTATATGTCTTTTCCTATGAGGTTTGTAATTGATGATTCTTTACTGTGGATGATTCTTCCCTGGGGTCTGTAATTGATAATTCGTCCAATAAGTTACATTGATGGTCTGCTTGAGACTTCCTATCTGACCTTTTTTAGGAAGAGTTTTCCTTTAAAATTTTCACACGGGTCATAGAGTTGAAGCATAGACAATATTCAGTTTTCTGCTCAGAGTCCCTACCGCACCCCATAAGGGTTTCTGGAGGACACAAGCAGCTCTGTTTCTGCCTTCAGCCCTCTTACTGCCACATCTGCTTTACTGTGTACACTGCACAAAAAGGAAATTTAGTGAGTTTGGCAGACACAGAGAAATAATACAAATTAATCGGTCCTATAAAAAATTCTTAAAATGTAAATGCCTTCTTATTAATATTCAAAATTAATACTATAGCATACAGTTCTACTTAGAAAAGCACTTTCTGGATAAAAGAAAGCAAAAACTCAACTCAGTTCCTCTGTACATTTACATGAATTCATACCTCTGTCTCTGCTTGTTGACAGTGAAGTCTTTGCATCCCTTTCTCTGTTGTAAATAAAAAGTCAAGCATCCAGATTCTCATTTCCTTAATTTTGAGCCCAAATAAAAGGGTCAGTCTTTAAAAGCAGCAAGTTGAAAGGGGAAAAAAATGAAAAGCACAAGATACGATTACAATCATCGACCCCATTGTAACTCACTGAGGCTAAACAGACCCAAGCCTATCAGAAAGACAAGTGGTCACCAGGTTCTCACAGTGACCCAACTGTTCCTAAGTCCTCAGCTCTACTAAAAGATGCCCCTAGAATAACTTACATCTGAATTGTTGATGGTGAGGAGGGAGGTGGTGGCAGGAGAAAATCATGTTTGCTGCTTTATTTACCCCAAGGCAGAGATCATGTTATTAGTACTCATACTACTATAGTAACAGTTCACAAAGTACTTTCCCCCTATTTTACCTATATTTGAGCTTAAATGTAATTGTGAGTTGTGTAAGTTGTGTAAACAAAAGTTGTCACTAATAACCTACTGTTGTCACCTACTGTCCTTTCTATGTCCTAGAATCTGAGGTACACTGGTAAAGATGTGGAGCTTCTAAGTTGTACTGTATCACTTTCAGGCTGTAACTGTGTCCCCCAGGAACTGCATCGAGTCCTGTGAAGGCACTGGTCTGTTCTCTGATGCAGAATGGGTACAATGAGCTTCAGAAGGAAGCCTGTCCACTTGGCCCATGAGGGATGTGAAACATCTGGCTAAGGGTGGCCAAATTCATACAGTATGTACTGATAAAACTTAGTTTTATGGTTCTGTGACCCGACAACTTCTGTTATTTCTGATTCTCTCTGCAGATTAATAATCCTCTGTTTTTTTATGGGATCAGATAACCAGACTTGGGTGAGAGAGTTCATTCTCCTTGGCCTGTCCAGTGACTGGGACACTCAGGTTGCTCTCTTCGTCCTGTTCTCCATCATTTACATGGTCACTGTGCTGGGGAACGTCCTCATCGTTCTCCTGATCAGACTGGACGGCCGCCTCCACACCCCCATGTATTTCTTTCTCACCAACCTCTCCCTGGTGGACGTCTCTTACGCCTCCAGCGTCGTTCCTCAGATGCTGGCGCATTTTCTTGCCGAACATAAAGGGATCCCGTATGGGAGCTGTGCAGCCCAGCTGTTTGTCTCCCTGGGCCTGGGTGGGACTGAGTTTGTTCTCCTGGCAGTGATGGCCTATGACCGCTACGTGGCTGTGTGCGACCCCCTGAGGTACACGGTCATCATGCACGGAGGGCTGTGTGCTCGGCTGGCCATCACATCCTGGGTCAGTGGCTCTGTCAACTCTCTCATGCAGACCACCATCACCTTTCAGTTGCCCATGTGCGCAAACAAGTATATTGACCACATATCCTGTGAACTCTTAGCTGTGGTCAGGCTGGCCTGTGTGGACACTTCCTCCAACGAAGTTGCCATCATGGTTTCTAGCATTATCTTGCTGATGGCACCTTTCTGCCTGGTCCTCTTGTCCTATATCAGGATCGTCTCCACAATCCTAAAGATTCAGTCCACAGAGGGGAGAAAGAAAGCCTTCCACACCTGTGCCTCTCACCTCACCGTGGTTGTTCTGTGCTATGGCATGGCCATTTTCACTTACATCCAGCCCAGTTCCAGCCCTTCTGTGCTTCAGGAGAAGTTGATCTCCATCTTCTATGCTATTCTGATGCCTGTACTGAACCCCATGATTTATAGTCTCAGGAATAAGGAGGTGAAGAGGGCCTGGCACAAACTAGAAGGGCAGTTATCTGGCTTCACATTGAAACTAGCAGCTGGATGAATCATGAGCATCATCTAGAGAAAAGAGCTTTGCCTGTGTGTTCTCCTGTTTATCTCCAATATGAATCATTAACTGCATTGCCCTGGCAACCAGGAAGGAGATGATAAAATGTGTACTGGAGATGCTGGGTAGGAGGCTGAGGAGTTAGATTAAGGCATTTAATGCAGGAACATTTCATGTCACAGCAGGATGTTCAGAGAAATTAAGCACTGCTGTAGTCGAACTTCTGCTGCTTACTTGCTCTCCATTCATAATAATTTTAGAAATAACATTTGCTGTCTTGATTGGTCATATTGTTTGTAATTATGAATCTATTCATGAATCTTACTTTAGACAACTGGTTCTTACACTGTACAAAGTCACTGTGTTCCCACTGGGAAGAAAACCTTTTTTTCATTTTAGACATTTAAAATAATATATGTGCCAATAATTGTATGAGTCACTGTTCCTAGGAGAGAACTGCTCTCAAGGCTGATTAAAATATTTTGTGCTGGACCTATGACATATGGACATAAAGCCTTTGAGTGCTGGAGGCACTCAGTGGAAGGATCAACTAAAGGTCTTGTTTACGTGGATATAAATGAAGGTGTTTTTACACCAAGCTTTTACTGGTCAAGGAGAGCTGTGCTTTAAGCTCTTTTTTATATTGTACAAACAATTTGAGAGAAATTTTAGTGCATGTATATGGGGTACCATTTAAAAGTTTAAGCAATCCAACTTCTGAAACATCTGTAACCTCTTTTTCTGAGATTTTGGAAATAAATCACTGCATAAAATATGAAATCATATATTTAAAATAGAAGATGTAGTTAATCTAAGGAAGGGCAGATTGCTTGGGCAAAAGCAGTGAAAAATAAGACAAAATTAATATGTATTGAACGATGGGCCATTTTCACTTACCTCCAGCCCAGTTCCAGCCCTTCTGTGCTTCAGGAGAAGTTGATCTCCATCTTCTATGCTATTCTGATGCCTGTACTGAACCCCATGATTTATAGTCTCAGGAATAAGGAGGTGAAGAGGGCCTGGCACAAACTAGAAGGGCAGTTATCTGGCTTCACATTGAAACTAGCAGCTGGATGAATCATGAGCATCATCTAGAGAAAAGAGCTTTGCCTGTGTGTTCTCCTGTTTATCTCCAATATGAATCATTAACTGCATTGCCCTGGCAACCAGGAAGGAGATGATAAAATGTGTACTGGAGATGCTGGGTAGGAGGCTGAGGAGTTAGATTAAGGCATTTAATGCAGGAACATTTCATGTCACAGCAGGATGTTCAGAGAAATTAAGCACTGCTGTAGTCGAACTTCTGCTGCTTACTTGCTCTCCATTCATAATAATTTTAGAAATAACATTTGCTGTCTTGATTGGTCATATTGTTTGTAATTATGAATCTATTCATGAATCTTACTTTAGACAACTGGTTCTTACACTGTACAAAGTCACTGTGTTCCCACTGGGAAGAAAACCTTTTTTTTTCATTTTAGACATTTAAAATAATATATGTGCCAATAATTGTATGAGTCACTGTTCCTAGGAGAGAACTGCTCTCAAGGCTGATTAAAATATTTTGTGCTGGACCTATGACATATGGACATAAAGCCTTTGAGTGCTGGAGGCACTCAGTGGAAGGATCAACTAAAGGTCTTGTTTACGTGGATATAAATGAAGGTGTTTTTACACCAAGCTTTTACTGGTCAAGGAGAGCTGTGCTTTAAGCTCTTTTTGATATTGTACAAACAATTTGAGAGAAATTTTAGTGCATGTATATGGGGTACCATTTAAAAGTTTAAGCAATCCAACTTCTGAAACATCTGTAACCTCTTTTTCTGAGATTTTGGAAATAAATCACTGCATAAAATATGAAATCATATATTTAAAATAGAAGATGTAGTTAATCTAAGGAAGGGCAGATTGCTTGGGCAAAAGCAGTGAAAAATAAGACAAAATTAATATGTATTTTCACCTGTCTTGTTGTGGTTCCTCCTTTATGTCTTTGGGCTTCCCTGGTGGCTCAGACAGTAAAGAATCTGACTGCAATGCAGGAGACCAGGTTCAATTCATGGGTGGGGAAGACCACCTGGAAAAGGGAATGGCAACCCACTCCAGTATTCTTGCCTGGACAATTCCCTGAATAGAGGCAGTCTGGTGGGCTACAGTCAATGGGGTCGCAAAGAGTCGGACATGCCTGAGCAACAAATATTCTCTCTTTCAATATGTATTTTGGGAATCATGATAATTGAGTCAACTCTGCAGATGCCAGCCTCCAGTCTCCATACAAATGGCTTCTCCATCCCTCCTCCTCCACACAGCAGGGCCCTAGCTGATCTTTGTAAATTTGCTGAGCTTGCAGTAGTCTGGAGTAGACCTCATCTCTGAGAGAAAGCCTAAATAAGGAAAAATGGGGAGAAGAAGTCATTGTATGTGGGGCAATGATGAGGAGATAAGGGGAAAGAATATGATGGCAGGGGGCTTTCCTGGTGGTCCAGTAGGTAAAGAATCTGCCTTGTAGTGCAAGGGGCACCGGTTCAATCCATGGCCTGGGAAGATCCCACGTGCTGGAGTGGCTGGACTGATGTGTCCAACTACCAAGCCGGAGATCTGAGCGCATGCGCCCAGAGCCAGTGCCCTCGACGAGAGAGGCCAATGTAATGGGAGGCCCACACAGGCAAAAGAAAAAAGATGGATGAAGGTGAATGAATAAAGAACCAGTGAAAGGGCCAAAATTTTAAAAAGAAAATAAAGATGGATCGATAAAGGTTTGTTTCTGATATAAATGAAGGTGTTTTTACACCAAGCTTTTACTGGTCAAGGAGAGCTGTGCTTTAAGCTCTTTTGATATTGTACAAACAATTTGAGAGAAATTTTAGTGCATGTATATGGGTACCATTTAAAAGTTTAAGCAATCCAACTTCTGAAACATCTGTAACCTCTTTTTCTGAGATTTTGGAAATAAATCACTGCATAAAATATGAAATCATATATTTAAAATAGAAGATGTAGTTAATCTAAGGAAGGGCAGATTGCTTGGGCAAAAGCAGTGAAAAATAAGACAAAATTAATATGTATTTTCACCTGTCTTGTTGTGGTTCCTCCTTTATGTCTTTGGGCTTCCCTGGTGGCTCAGACAGTAAAGAATCTGACTGCAATGCAGGAGACCAGGTTCAATTCATGGGTGGGGAAGACCACCTGGAAAAGGGAATGGCAACCCACTCCAGTATTCTTGCCTGGACAATTCCCTGAATAGAGGCAGTCTGGTGGGCTACAGTCAATGGGGTCGCAAAGAGTCGGACATGCCTGAGCAACAAATATTCTCTCTTTCAATATGTATTTTGGGAATCATGATAATTGAGTCAACTCTGCAGATGCCAGCCTCCAGTCTCCATACAAATGGCTTCTCCATCCCTCCTCCTCCACACAGCAGGGCCCTAGCTGATCTTTGTAAATTTGCTGAGCTTGCAGTAGTCTGGAGTAGACCTCATCTCTGAGAGAAAGCCTAAATAAGGAAAAATGGGGAGAAGAAGTCATTGTATGTGGGGCAATGATGAGGAGATAAGGGGAAAGAATATGATGGCAGGGGGCTTTCCTGGTGGTCCAGTAGGTAAAGAATCTGCCTTGTAGTGCAAGGGGCACCGGTTCAATCCATGGCCTGGGAAGATCCCACGTGCTGCGGAGTGGCTGGACTGATGTGTCCAACTACCAAGCCGGAGATCTGGAGCGCATGCGCCCAGAGCCAGTGCCCTGCGACGAGAGAGGCCAATGTAATGGGAGGCCCACACAGGCCAAAGAATAAAGATGGATGAAGGTGAATGAATAAAGAACCAGTGAAAGGGGCCAAAATTTTAAAAAAGAAAAAATGACTACGATGGCAGCTCATGGTCTCACTCCCTCGAAGATGTCTCAAAGTCCTTTCTTCCATTGTCTTGTCTTTCTGTCAGCTGATGTGCAGTTTCCCCATTTGTGAACATGTTTCCAATAGTCTCAGTGTTCAAGCAGTACTGAAGTGTCATATTATTCAAAATCCATTTGATGTTTTAGATTTACCTAAAAATATCAATACTAAATTTTGCAGTATAGGCAGATATCCCCAAAGCCATCAGTGAAGTATGATTTGTTGTTAATTCAGAAGCATCAGTACAGAGTCTACTGTGTGTCAGTGGCTTGCATGGTTCTTGAGAGACAACAGTTAATACAGAACCATTCCAGTGAGTGTATGACCACAGAGCTGGGATGACAGATGAAGAAGCAGATGAAACACACCATGAGTGTCACAGAAAGAATAAGTCTTCAGTGGTGATTACACAATTCTGCCCATATGAAGTGAAGGTCGCTCAGTTGTATCCATCTCTGTGACCCGTGGACGAGCCATGGAATTCTCCAGACAAGAATACTGGGGGGTAGCCATTCCCTTCTCCCGGGTATCTTCCCAACCCAGGGATCAAACTCAGGTCTTCCTCATTGCAGGTGGATTCTTTACCATCTGAGCCGTCAGAAAAGACCTCTGCCTGCATGACAAGACCAGAAAAGGTCTGAATGGAGACTAGTGAGAACAAGTTACCTAAATGATGATCAACCTGAGCCAAGGGGAAACTTAGAAAAGGTGCTGAGCTAGAAGAGAGCATGGGAGTTCAAAACCATCCTAGACTCTAGGTCACAGCAGAGGGAGGAGGTAGTGAGGCTGAAGCAGGTGGCAGGGAGGGGTCAGGTGTTAGAGGCTGTGGAATGCTAAATTGTTTTGAACTTCATCCTGACATTAACAAGGAAGATAGTAAAGATATTGAAGCAGCAGCTTGGCTTGATAAAATTTGCATTTTTGAATGATCATTGTGACAAATGGAAGAAAAGATGAGAGACAAGGAGACCAGCTAGGGGAGTGCTCCAGTGATTCTCTTGGGCCATTGGGGAACTCTGAAGTTAAGATAAGGCAAAGAACATCCAGAGGTACAAGCAGAGTTCAGAAAATACAGAGGAGCCAGGCAGCAAATTGCCAAACATTTGTTGGGTCGTAGAGAAAGCAAGGGAATTCCAGAAAACAACATCTGCTTCATTGACAATGGTAAAATCTTTCTCTTTGTGGATCACAACAAGCTGAGGAGAATTCTTAAAGAGATGGGACTACCAGGTAACCTAACTTTTCTCCTGAGAAACCTGAATGTGAGTCAAGAAGCAAGAATTAGAACCAGAAATGGAACAACTAACTGCTTCTAAATTGGGAAAGAACGACCACACGACTGTATGTTGTCACCCTGCTTATTTGACTTAAATGCAGAGGACATTATGTGAAATGTGAGGCTGGATGAATCTGACACTGGAATCAAGAATGTCGGGAGAAATAGCAACCTCAGATATGCAGATGATACCATTATGGTGGCAAAAAGTGAAGAGGAAGGAAAAAACATCTTGATGAGGTTGAAAGAGGAGAGTGAGAAAGCTGACTTGAAACCCAACTTTCAAAAAATTAAGATCATGGCATCTAGTCCCATCACTTCATGGCAAATAGAAGAGGAAAAACTGGAAGCAGGGACAGATTTTCTTGTCTTGGTCTCCAGAATCACTGCAGATGGTAACTTGCAGCTATGCAATTGAGACACTTGCTCCTTGGAAGGAGAGCAATGACAAACCTAGACAGCATATTAAAAATAGGGATATCACTTTGCCAACAAAGATCTGTATAGTCAAAACTATGGTTTTTCCAGTAGTCATGTGCAGATTGTGAGAATTGAACCATAAAGAGGGCTGCTGAGAATTTTTCAGTGGCAGAAATTGCTGAAGAATAGGTGCTTTTGAATTGTGGTGCTGGAGAAGACGAGAGAGCACCTTGGACAGCAAGGAGATCAAACAAGTCAATCCTAAAGAAAATCAGCCCGGAGTATTCATCGGAGGAATTGATGCTAAAGCTGAAGGTCTAGTACTTTGGCCACCTGCTATGAAGATCTGACTCATTGGAAAAGACCTTGATGTTGGGAAAGATGGAGGGCAGGAGAAGAAGAGGATGACAGAGAATGAGATGGTCAGATAGCATCACCTACTCAAGAGACATGATTCTGAACAAACTCCAGGAGATAGTGAAAGACAGGGGAGCCTGGCAGGCTATAGTCCATGGGGCCACAAAAGAGTTGAACATGGCTTAGGGACTCAACAACACAAAGAACAATAAGCGATGTGGAAGAGTTCTAGCACAGGTGGCTGCTGGGCTGTGTAGATGGCTGGATGAACACCTGAGCGAATGAGTGAGTACTGAGATGGTTTTAGACAGCTGGGTGAATGAATACATGTGAGTCAAGCAAGAATTAGAACCAGAAATGGAACAACTACTGCTTCTAAATTGGGAAAGAACGACCACACGACTGTATGTTGTCACCCTGCTTATTTGACTTAAATGCAGAGGACATTATGTGAAATGTGAGGCTGGATGAATCTGACACTGGAATCAAGAATGTCGGGAGAAATAGCAACCTCAGATATGCAGATGATACCATTATGGTGGCAAAAAGTGAAGAGGAAGGAAAAAACATCTTGATGAGGTTGAAAGAGGAGAGTGAGAAAGCTGACTTGAAACCCAACTTTCAAAAAATTAAGATCATGGCATCTAGTCCCATCACTTCATGGCAAATAGAAGAGGAAAAACTGTAAGCAGGGACAGATTTTCTTGTCTTGGTCTCCAGAATCACTGCAGATGGTAACTTGCAGCTATGCAATTGAGACACTTGCTCCTTGGAAGGAGAGCAATGACAAACCTAGACAGCATATTAAAAATAGGGATATCACTTTGCCAACAAAGATCTGTATAGTCAAAACTATGGTTTTTCCAGTAGTCATGTGCAGATTGTGAGAATTGAACCATAAAGAGGGCTGCTGAGAATTTTTCAGTGGCAGAAATTGCTGAAGAATAGGTGCTTTTGAATTGTGGTGCTGGAGAAGACGAGAGAGCACCTTGGACAGCAAGGAGATCAAACAAGTCAATCCTAAAGAAAATCAGCCCGGAGTATTCATCGGAGGAATTGATGCTAAAGCTGAAGGTCTAGTACTTTGGCCACCTGCTATGAAGATCTGACTCATTGGAAAAGACCTTGATGTTGGGAAAGATGGAGGGCAGGAGAAGAAGAGGATGACAGAGAATGAGATGGTCAGATAGCATCACCTACTCAAGAGACATGATTCTGAACAAACTCCAGGAGATAGTGAAAGACAGGGGAGCCTGGCAGGCTATAGTCCATGGGGCCACAAAAGAGTTGAACATGGCTTAGGGACTCAACAACACAAAGAACAATAAGCGATGTGGAAGAGTTCTAGCACAGGTGGCTGCTGGGCTGTGTAGATGGCTGGATGAACACCTGAGCGAATGAGTGAGTACTGAGATGGTTTTAGACAGCTGGGTGAATGAATACATGTGTTCATGATGCTAAGGATTATTAGTATTAGGAGATGAATAAATGATGCACTTAAAAGATGTGTAAGGCATAGAGAATATATTAATGTGACTGTACCCTGTCAAAATTACATTGAATCTCCTTCTAAAAATACAAGTTTGAAGAGGTATAGAAAGTTCATATTTCTGTGGGGAGGATTTCAGTTGACCTTTTTGCTTTCCCCCTTTTCCCCATAAATCATAAAGTTTTCTTCACTCTTTCTGGAAATTTGAGTTTCGTATCTTTCTGTATGATGTTACTTGTTTTAAAAGTTGAAAACCAATGTAAAAAATGTGCTTGGGTGTCCATCTGTCCTTGTGTTGCCCCCAGGAGTCCATTAAACTCTTGGCCCAGATCTCAGGAGAGTGAAGCGCAACTCTGTTTTCAGAAGGAGAGATGAAGGCATCATGGAGCCGAAGGGAAAAGCTTTTGTATTTTGCCAAGTTTGGATGCAGGTCTGGTCACTGATCATGAGGAAAGGGGTACTGAGAGGTAAATATCATGTTTGGGCTGTACAAGATTATCCTGTCCTCAGAAAGCTGGCATCTCTCTCTCTTTTTTTTTTTTAAACTTTTAACTTTTACAGGGTTTTGTTGTTTACAGATATGTATGTTCCCAGATTAGTCATATGTATACCCCCCCATCCCACCCCTCCAGACCATCACACAGCACCTGTGCAGGATCCCCTTTTCTCACAGAGAAATGACTATGACTATATTCTTCACATATGATAGTACAGGCTTTCATGCTACTTCCTTTGCGCCTCCCACCCACTGTTCATTCCCCACAATGTGCATATGTCCACTGTCCATGTCTGTTTCTCCATTGCTTCACTGCGTGTGCCGTCATCACCCTGGCGTCTCTTAACTTCTTAGAATGACCTAAGGCTTCAGTGGCTTGCTGTAGTCTGAGGAAGATAGAGTACCATCTTTCACAGAGAGAAGGGTGAGATCTAGGCCCTGCCCTTGAGGGTGTGGAGTGGAGGTAGCAATTAACTCTCTAATGCTTACAGATCCTGAGGGGACTCTGTCTGCTCACATTGCTAATTCATCCCCTGCCACCCCTCATTAGGTTTGTGTCTGAGCCAATTGTGGGGCATTTGTGAACTCCTCATCAGTTTCCCTCACAAACTAAACTAGTCCCGGGAGTCTGGAACACTTAATTGCTATGGTCCATCATTTTTTTTGTTGTTGTTGTTGATGGCGCGCTCTCTTTAGAGAGCAACATAAACCTGGACTGAAGAAGACATACCCATTTTGTCTGGTACTGATGAATGTTTGTTAGTAGAGGTGCTAAGAGAGGGTAAGGGTAAGCAGAGGTTTTTTAGAGCGACAGAAATAGAACTGATATGACTTATCAAGGACTTTGGATCAGAACTATAAACCATGAATGCTGGAATCTTCTCATCCTGGGTAATATAGCAAAGGTGGCAAAATAATACTGCTTTCCAGAAGTTGGAGACTTAATTGTATTTTCATTATATGAGTTTCTCAATTCCAAACTTTAGTATTGGCAGAGAGAAAGAGAAAAGTGTGAAACAGAGGGGAAATGGTGGGGTTGAGTTAATTAAAGATTGGAATTCCTATCGATGCATTCTGTAATTTTTCTACATGAAAATACTTAGCACTGAGCAAAATGTCCAGCTCTAACAGATGATTATGAAATATTGATATTCTTGAACAAATAGGAGGAGTAAATTACATTTCCAGATATAGCTTTAAAGTGCCTTTTTCTCAAAGCATTTGGATATTCCTTTCAATGATAGGAATTTGAAGTATAAAGTAATTAAAAAACACAGAGATTGTGAAGTGGGACTAGAAATGAGGTCTCCTGATTCTCTACAGGATGAGCCATAGGGATTGTCCTGTGGAAAGTTGCCAGATTTAGGGCAAAAGAATACCCTAGTCTTACCTATGGGGACAAGACATATAAAGAAAATGAGCATTTACAAATGAAATTTTTTTTTTTAAAGATTTATTTATTTACTTTGGGCGGGCGGGCCACTTCTATTGGTCTTTCATTTCTCTATTTTCATCCGTCTTTGTTCTTCGGCTCCTGTGGGCCTTCCATCGCGGTGGCCGCTGTTGTCGCAGAGCGCCGGCGCTGGGCGCATGTGCTCCAGAGCTCCGGCTCGGTGATTGGACACATGGGTCCAGCGGCACGTGAGATCTTCCCAGGCCAGAGATCTAACCGGCACCCCTTGCACTGCAAGGCGGTGTCCTTACCCACTGGACCACCAGGGGAAGCTCTATGAAATTATGATAACATATATCATCAAAGATGAATTTCAGGTTTGTGCATATTGGAGAAAGTATCTCAGTAATTGGGCTCAGTTTATATGAAAAGTCAGGCAACAAAATGCCCAGATATGAAATAGATAATAAGACTATGAAGAAGAAAAACTAATTTTCCTTTCAG
The DNA here is from genome assembly GCA_022376925.1 of Tragulus kanchil. NCBI lineage: Eukaryota > Metazoa > Chordata > Mammalia > Artiodactyla > Tragulidae > Tragulus > Tragulus kanchil. The sequence goes on along the minus strand of JAIOJX010000030.1, from coordinate 14,562,236 downwards.
GCTATTAGATCATATTTGAAACTTCACCCACCTAAGTGACCTTGAGATCTTTTGTTTCTTAACAGTAGAGTGATGCAATCGTTTCTGATCCATCCAACAGTAGATGGATGCATTTAATGTATACAACAACCAAGTATTCATCTACAGGTCAGATGAGTCTTTCTTTAAATGAAAGTGCCATTTCTATTGACAACTCAGCTGCAGAAAGGTATGATTCTCATTTATTTTGACCAGCATGAAAGTTGGTTGTGGGTCCTACCTTCATGTTCTCTGCTTCTATATTTTGGACTTTTATTTATCTCAACTGTGATAGTAGAAGACTCAAATAGAAAAGCCAATATGGTTTGCCTTGGTGGATTATTACAAAAGATGATATACAAACACACTTTTAGTAGAGAAAAAAGGGGCTGGTTTCTTATCCCTTAGCTGAAGATATCAATTCTACAGTGAATAGGTAATATGGAGATCATATGGGTCATGGGCTTACCTGTAAGCCTCATGGCTGTTGGACATTGGACTTTTGAGGTTTATCTATCCACACACTCTTTGAATTGGCATATATAGTAGAAGAGATTATTATTCTGAAATATAGCTCTGGATAGTGATACACTGAGAAGTTCTCCTTTTATCTGTACACACACACACACACACACACATTCCTGCTAAGTGTTTTCAAATCAATATTTCTTTCTTCCTAGTGAGGGGAAGAGGGAAAGATAATTTATGACACCATCAGCCAGCAGAATGGGGAAGTGTTGTTAGATTGTTTTACATGTGCAATGCATTGACCAGGTCAGGATAATAACGTGTGACAATAAATGTTGGAAAGGAAAACTTGCCCACATGTTAAGCCCTGGATACTTCCTTCCTTACAAAGGAAAATTTATCAAGTATTTTGGGGTATTGTTCTATATAACAGTAATAGAAACTAAATGCAATTAAAAATTATTTAATGGGCTTCCCTGGTGACTCGGATGGTAAAGAATTTACCTGCAATGCAGGAGACTCAGGTTCAATCCCTGGGTCGGGAAGATCCCCTGGAGAAGGGAACGGCTACCCACACCAGTATTCTTGCCTAAAGAATTCCATGGACAGAAGAGCCTGGCGGGGTATAGTCACAAAGAGATGGACACAACTGAGCATGCAGTGTGAACAGCAGCACCTGAAGCCATCTCCAGATAAGCACAAATAATGATCCCGTCTCTGTGTGCTGGTGCAGGAAAACTTCCCCCATATTCATGCTTGTCTGTGGGAGAGGTCAGTGACTCAACTTGATGAGCAGTTGTTCATAGTTCTTCAAGGCCATATTAATACTAATAGAGCAGAAGTATGGGGAAAATGTGGTCAGAGGCCTCGGTTAAGAGGCATATTATTTCTTGGGCCATATTCCTCTCAGGCAAACTGCAGAACTGGAGGGAACCGGGTATGGAAGCAGTTCTCATGTGGGAGATCAACTGTTCCAAGTTTAAATAATTTACAGTTGACTAGTTGGGATTACCTGACTTCTATGATTCCAAAGCACCAGATGTATATAACAATATTACTAAAAATAACTGCCTGAGAATTTACTCTTAAGTATTTTTTTTTTTTAAGATTTATTTATTTACTTATTTTGGGTGGGGGTCGGGTTGGGAAGGGAGGGGAGCGGGCGGGCCACTTCTATTGGTCTTTCATTTCTCTATTTTCATCCGTCTTTGTTCTTTGGCTCCTGTGGGCCTCCCATCACAGTGGCCTCTGTTGTCGCAGAGCACCGGCTCTGGGCACATGTGCTCCAGAGCTCCGGCTCGGTGGCTGGACACATTGGTCCAGCCGCTCCGCGGCACGTGGGATCTTCCCAGGCCAGGGATCGAACCGGCGCCCCTTGCACTGCAAGGCGGTGTCCTTACCCACTGGACCACCAGGGGAAGCCCCTGTTAAGTATTTTTAGTTTGACTTAAGATCTTGACTTTCCTGATAGATTTCTTAAGATGCAGAGAAGAAAGAGCAGCTTTAGAGCATGGGCCACTTCTCCTGGAATGCAGGCTTTGGCGTGGAGTGTTAAGAGAGATGATCCAAAAGTCTTTGGCTCATAGGTGAAGTCTTAGAAGACAGATTCAGAAATGCGGGGTCAGCAGTGTGCTAAAGCCAAATTAAATCTATGTTTTGTCAAAGTGAAGTGTTAATCGCTTGGTCATGTCTGACTCTCTGCAACCTGTCGACTATAGCCTTTCAGGTTCCTCTGTTCCTGAGATTCTCCAGGCAAGAATATTGGAGTAGTTAGCCGTTTTCTTCTCCAGGAGATCTTCCTGACCCAGGGACTGAACACAGGTCTCCTGCATTGCAGGCAGATTCTTTACCATCTGAGTTGCCAACCCATAGATAAAGACTAGTCCTGGTTTTAATATCAGTTAGCACTGTTGTCTGAAATTTTTGTTCTTCATTTTGTTCAAGTGACATGTATTTTCAGCTGAAGATGTTATCAGGTAGTGTGAAATGGAAACAATAGGAAAAATAATTGTGGTTGAATTTATGTAGTGATAGTAAGTAAAAAATAACATGTTCTAACATTTATTAATTTTTAATAACAAAATAAAAATAGTTTTCATAGAATTAATGGACAGAGTTATTTTATTTTAAAAAAGAGTATTGACTAAAATGTAACTTTAAAATTAGGTGGTTTGTTTCATGTAAAAGGTTTTCTTTTTAAAGTCTGAACACCTATTTTTAATTTTATTTATTTTATACAGAGATTAATTTAAGGGAGGGAGCGGCGGGCCACTTCTATTGGTCTTTCATTTCTCTATTTTCATCCGTCTTTGTTCTTTGGCTCCTGTGGGCCTCCCATCACAGTGGCCTCTGTTGTCGCAGAGCACCGGCTCTGGGCACATGTGCTCCAGAGCTCCGGCTCGGTGGCTGGACACATTGGTCCAGCCGCTCCGCGGCACGTGGGATCTTCCCAGGCCAGGGATCGAACCGGCGCCCCTTGCACTGCAAGGCGGTGTCCTTACCCACTGGACCACCAGGGGAAGCCCCTGTTAAGTATTTTTAGTTTGACTTAAGATCTTGACTTTCCTGATAGATTTCTTAAGATGCAGAGAAGAAAGAGCAGCTTTAGAGCATGGGCCACTTCTCCTGGAATGCAGGCTTTGGCGTGGAGTGTTAAGAGAGATGATCCAAAAGTCTTTGGCTCATAGGTGAAGTCTTAGAAGACAGATTCAGAAATGCGGGGTCAGCAGTGTGCTAAAGCCAAATTAAATCTATGTTTTGTCAAAGTGAAGTGTTAATCGCTTGGTCATGTCTGACTCTCTGCAACCTGTCGACTATAGCCTTTCAGGTTCCTCTGTTCCTGAGATTCTCCAGGCAAGAATATTGGAGTAGTTAGCCGTTTTCTTCTCCAGGAGATCTTCCTGACCCAGGGACTGAACACAGGTCTCCTGCATTGCAGGCAGATTCTTTACCATCTGAGTTGCCAACCCATAGATAAAGACTAGTCCTGGTTTTAATATCAGTTAGCACTGTTGTCTGAAATTTTTGTTCTTCATTTTGTTCAAGTGACATGTATTTTCAGCTGAAGATGTTATCAGGTAGTGTGAAATGGAAACAATAGGAAAAATAATTGTGGTTGAATTTATGTAGTGATAGTAAGTAAAAAATAACATGTTCTAACATTTATTAATTTTTAATAACAAAAATAAAAATAGTTTTCATAGAATTAATGGACAGAGTTATTTTATTTTAAAAAAGAGTATTGACTAAAATGTAACTTTAAAATTAGGTGTTTTGTTTCATGTAAAAAGGTTTTCTTTTTTAAAGTCTGAACACCTATTTTTAATTTTTATTTATTTTTATACAGAGATAATGACATTTGTCCTGATATTTGTAGTAGCTAAAAATGACTGAGTATTGAGGGAGGTATATGGAGGTATTTTTAACTAGAGTCCAACAAAGGCAAAGTTTTCAATAAAAAAGTTGTGCTTTGTAATCCACACCTAACTTTCCCTATAACTTCAGTGTTAATCTCTTAAAACTCCCAGTATTCTACTTTTGTTGTTGTATAGTTGGTCAGTTGGATCAGACTCTTGCAACCCATGGCATGTAGCCTGCCAGGCTCTTCTGTGCATGAGATTTTTCAGGCAAGAATACTAGAGTGGGTTTCCATTTCTTTCTCCAGAGAATCTTCCCAGCCCAGGGATCAAGCCCACATCTCCTGCACTGCAGGTGGATTCCTTACCATTGAGCCATGTAAATGATCCCAGCTGAAATTACATGAAAATAACCAGTTTGATGTGAAGTGATCCTCACTGAAATCCCTAAACCTGATGCCCAAACCCAGAAGGAAGATACTCTGAAGGATGTCTAACTCCATGGTCTGATTCAGTAGGCCCTTCAGTCGACCTGTGGCACTATGGAGTGCTGAGTCCCCAGAACTCAGAGCCAGGTGATTTGGGAGCCAGTCCCTCAGGGGGAAGATATCAAAGCTGGTGTGCCTGAGGTGTGATCTGGGAATGCTGGGAGTCGTGGTTTTCTTCCTATTCATAAGGCGTTGTGCCAGCGTTCATGGCATAAACATGTCTCAGCTTCTTCAACTTGTTTTGATGTGGATATTTTCCCAGTAATTCAGTGTATAGGAGCCTCTCAACTAGTTTCTAAATTTCTGTTGGAGGGAATTGATCTGTGTGTAGATATGTATTTAATGCATTCATGGGAAAAGGGAAATTTAGGAGCCTCCTGTTCTGCCATCTTGTTGACATCCTTTCTCTGGTTTTACTATCAAAGCAGCACTGGGACTTCCGTGGCGACTCAGTGGTAAAGAACCCACCTGCCAATGCAGGAGATGCGGGTTCAATCTCTGAATAAGGACGATCCCCTGGAGAAGGAAAAGGCAACCTGCTCCAGTATTCTTGCCTGTAAAATCTCATGGACAGAGGAGCCTGGCAGGCTGTAGTCCACAAGATTGCTAAAGAGTCAGACACGACTTAGTGACTAAACAACCACAAAGGAGCATAAGGTACCTGGCAAAACTGTTACGTAGCCAGAGTGGTAGCAAATACTGAGAACAGACCACAGAAATAACATATAGGAGAAAGAGCTAAATAGAGCTGACTCTCAACTGTCATTGTTCAACACCAGTTTCCAGGCAAGTAGATATTTTCTCAGACTGCTCTTGAGATTGAGAAAAGCAAAGTGAGGGGTAGTCATGAAAGTATCATGATGCAGCAGAAAAGAAAGAATTGTTGAAAGGGGTGATCAAGCTTTGAGAAGGACATCAGGAAAGATGTTTATAAAAATCCATGTGTCTGTATCATAAATAAGAAGGGCATTTATCGAATTGCTTGTTTTGTCTTTGAGAGTGGAAGCATGAACATCTTTCTTCACCTTTATTCTAGGAAACCCTAGCCTGATGTCTGTATTGGGTTCAGATAAGAATAATCAGTGCTGTCTCTGCTTTCTGTCTCTCTCATTGCCTTTGTCTCCTGTTTTGCTTGTTTTGGCCACTGAGAAGAAAGGAAATTAGTGAACATGCAAGCGTGGAGGAAGAGTAGGAATGAGGCAGTGCTTCAGATATATTAAAAAACTATTTCTATTTGTTGTTCAAAATTGACATTAAAATATACTAGATATACTGAAAAAGCACTGTTAAGCAATATAAAACAAAATGGAAACTCTATTCTAAAGTATATCTGCAAGAATCCATACCTTCTCTGGCTTCAATAGTAAGAAAGGGCCCTTAGCCCTTTCTTTTTTCTTTAGTGGCCACTTCTGTTAGTTTTTCATTTATTTATCTTTGTTCTTTGGCCTGTGTGGGCCTCCCATCACAGTGGCCTCTCTCGCTGCAGAGCACTGGCTCTGGGCGCATGCACTCCAGAGCTTCGGCTTGGTAGTTGGACACATTGGTCCAGCTGCTCTGCAGCATGTTGAATCTTCCCAGGCCAGGGATCGAACCAGCACCCCTTGCGCTGCAAGGTGATGTCCTTACCTAATGGACCCCAGGGAAGCCCTTAACCCTTTCTTATATTGAGAAAGTGTAAACATTCATAACTTTCCTTGTTTTCTTTTGAGTCCATATCAAATGTTACATTATCAATAATAAGTTGAAGAGGAAAAATAAAACAACACACAGCTACAATTCTCTTATGCATCTCTTCACACTAAAGACTGAGAGACCAGAGTCTATTAAAAACACTAGAAGGAAGAAAGAGTCCTTAGAGAATCCCAATAAGCTCCAAATTGCCTACAATTATTTTTAAAAACATAGTTATGTCTGAATCTGTAGAGGGAGTCTGAAGAAAACCATGTTTGTTCCTTTATTTACCCCAGGTAGAGGTCATGTTACGAGTCATACTGCTGTAGTACTGCTACCAGTATCAATTCACAAGTACTTTCTCCATGAGTTTGCTCCGCTTGAGCTTAAATGTATTGTGAGTTGCATAAGTCTGTTTCATAAATACAAGTTTGTCACTAAACCAAGATTACATAGCTGCTAAACAAAATTAGTTTTCAAATCTAGGTTCTCTTCTTCTGGATCTTTCTGTAAGTTCCACCCTATTCCCAATATTTCCTTTCATAATAGATCTATCCAGTTAATCATGATAGGTCTAGTTGACGTATTTAATGTAGATTTTTTTCTTTTTTAAACTTTCCAACCAAGTTTTTCTTCATTACCATTTTACCCATCACTGTCACCTACCATCTTTTCCACGTCCTAGAATCTGAGGTAAGCTGGTTAAGATTTGTAACTCTTAAAACTGCACTGTGTTACCATCAGACTTTAACTGGGTCTCCTAGAGACTGCATCATATTCTTACAAAAGTACTGGCCTGTCTCTGATATAGAGTAAGTACAATATGTAACAGTATAAAACCTGTCATTTTGACCCATAAGTAATCTGAAGCATCTGACTAAGACTGGTCAGTTTCATATGTATTGATCAAAAATTATTTTTATGGTTCTTTGAATATTGAAGGCAAAAGAAGAAGGGTGCAACAGAGGATGAGATGGTTAGCTAGCATCATTGAATCAATGGACATGAATCTGAGCAAACTCCAAGAGATACTGAATGCAGGAAAGCCTGGTTTGCTGCATTTCATGAGGTTGCAAAGAATCAAACGCGACTTAGCAACTGAATAGCAACATCAATGGTTCTTTGATTCAGCAACTTGTATTATTTCTGAGTTTCCGCAGATTAATAACCTCATATTTTCTAATGAAAGCAGATAATCAGACTTGGGTAAGCGAATTCATTCTCCTCAGCCTGTCCAGTGACTGGGACACTCAGGTCGCTCTCTTCGTCCTGTTCTTGGTCATGTACCTGGTAACAATGTTAGGGAACGTCCTCATTGTTCTTCTCATCAGACTCGACGGCCGCCTCCACACCCCCATGTATTTCTTTCTCACCAACCTCTCCCTGGTGGACGTCTCTTACGCCTCCAGCGTCGTTCCTCAGATGCTGGCGCATTTTCTTGCCGAACATAAAGGGATCCCGTATGGGAGCTGTGCAGCCCAGCTGTTTGTCTCCCTGGGCCTGGGTGGCACTGAGTTTGTTCTCCTGGCAGTGATGGCCTATGACCGCTACGTGGCTGTGTGCGACCCCCTGAGGTACGCGGTCATCATGCACGGAGGGCTGTGTGCTCGGCTGGCCATCACATCCTGGGTCAGTGGCTCTGTCAACTCTCTCATGCAGACCACCATCACCTTTCAGTTGCCCATGTGCGCAAACAAGTATATTGACCACATATCCTGTGAAATCCTAGCTGTGGTCAGGCTGGCCTGTGTGGACACTTCCTCCAACGAAGTTGCCATCATGGTTTCTAGCATTATCTTGCTGATGACACCTTTCTGCCTGGTTCTCTTGTCCTACATCAAGATCATCTCCACAATCCTAAAGATTCAGTCCACAGAGGGGAGAAAGAAAGCCTTCCGCACTTGTGCCTCTCACCTCACCGTGGTTGTCCTGTGCTATGGCATGGCCATTTTCACTTACATCCAGCCCAGTTCCAGCCCTTCTGTGCTTCAGGAGAAGTTGATCTCTCTCTTCTATGCCATTTTGACACCCATGCTGAACCCCATGATTTATAGTCTCAGGAATAAGGAGGTGAAGGGGGCCTGGCAGAAACTAGGAGGGCAGTTATCTGGATTCACATCAAAAACGACAGCTCGATGAATCATGAGCATCATCTAGAGAAAAGAGCTTTGTCTGTGTGTTCTCCTAGCCATATCAAATGTGAAGCATTATGACTGCATTGCCTTGGAAACCAGGAAGGAGATGACAAAACATGTGCTCCTGATGCTGGGTAGGAGGCTGAGTGACTGGGTGCGGTGTGGGGCATGGGGGTGTTTTTATGTCACAGCAGGATGTTCAGAGAAATTAGGCACTGCTTTAAGAGAACTTCCCACTGTTATCCACTCAATATCCATTCATATGTTGTTTGGTCACTCAGTCATGTCTGACTCTTTGTAACTCCATGGACTGCAACACATCAGGATTCACATCCTTCACTCTTTCTCAGAGCTTGCCCAGACCCATCCCATGTCCATTGAGTCAGTGATGCCATCCAACCATGTGGTCCTCTGTTGTCTCCTTTTCTTCCTGCCTTAAATCTTCCCCAGCATCAGGGTCTTTTCCATTGTACTGGCTCTTCACATGACCTAAGAGTGTTTGAGGAAAATATTTATTTATTTATTTATTTTAGATGTAGGTGATTTTATTGAACATGATGAAATATTTTAAAAAAAAGTTTGAAGCAAGAAAAGTTTTGTCCAAAATGTTTATACAAATACACATATTCAATGCATATAAACTTACATATTTATATTTATTTTATATTCAATAAATACAAACTGTATGCATAGTAGACATCAGACTCTTTTTTCAATGTTGGAAATCTTTTTTTTTTTTTTTTTGATAAGAAGTGATATATTAGAATAGGACACCTGTGAGGTTTACAAGTGGGCAGGCAAGAACTGCCATGCCTGAGAACTTACTGGGATACAGTTTTTTTTTTTTTTTAAGGTTTTACAGAGTTTTGTTGTTCACAGACATGTATGTTCCCAGATCAGTCATATGCATATCCATGGTCTCCACCCCGTCAGTTCCCCCCATCCCACCCCTCCAGACCATTGCCCCATGCCATCGTGAGCACTTCTATTCCCTTAGCACAATGACAATAGCTATCTTTTCCACACATGACAGTATAGGTTTCCATGTTACTCCCTCCATGCCTCCCCCTCCCTATTTCTTCCCCACAATGTCCCTGTGTCTATGCTCTGTCTGTTTTTCCATGAGTTCACTGCGTGTGTTATCAAGACCGTCCTACTAGATTCCATATATGTGTGTTAGTATACTGTATTTGTCTTTCTCTTTTTGACTTACTTCACTTTTCATGACAGGTTCTAGAGCTGGCCACTTCATTAGGACTGAGTCTTCTGCATTTCTTTTAACAGCTGAGTAGTATTCCATTGTATATATGTACCAGAGCTTCTGGATCCATTCGTTCGTCGATGGACATCTAGGTTGCTTCCATGTTTTGGCTATTGTATAGAGAGCTGCAATGAACATTGGGGTACAGGTGCTTCTTTCAGTTTTGATTTCATCAGGATATAAGCCTAATAGTGGGATTGCTGGGTCATAGGGTGCTTCTATTTTTAGTTTTTTAAGGAATCTCCATACTGTCTTCCATAGAGGCTGTATCAGTTTACATTCCCACCAGCAATGCAAGAGGGTTCCCTTTTCTCCACACCCTCTCCAGCATTTATTGTCTGCAGATTTTTTGAAGATGGCCATTCTGACAGGTATGAGGTGATATCTCATTGTAGTTTTAATGTGCATTTCTCTAATAATAAGTGAGGTTGAGCATCATTTCATGTGTTTTTTGGCCATCTGTATGTCCTCTTTGGAGAGGCGTCCCTTTAGATCTTTTTCCCATTTTTTGATTGGGTTGTTCGTTTTTCCTGTGCTGAGTTGTCTGTGTTGCCTGTAGATTTTGGAGATTAATTCTTTGTCTGCTGTTTCATTTGCTATGATTTTCTCCCACTCTGTGGGGTGTCTGTTCAGCTTTTTTGTAATTTCTTTTGCTGTACAAAAGCTTTTAAGTTCCATGAGGTCCCACATGTTCATTTTTCTTCTCAGTTCCGCTATTTTAGTAGGTGGGTCAGAGAAGATCTTGCTTTGCTTTATGTCCTTGAGGGTTTTGCCTATATTCTCCTCTAAGAGTTTTATGGTTTCTGGTCTTACATTTAGGTCTTTAATCCATTTTGAGTTGATCTTTGTGCATGGTGTCAGGAATGTTCCAACTTCATTTTTTTGCATGTAACAGTCCCATTTTCCCTGAACCACTTGTTGAAGAGGCTGTCTTTGTCCCATTTTATAGTTTCACCTCCTTTGTCAAAAATAAGGTACCCATAGGTGCGTGGGTTTATCTTGGGGTTCTCAATCTTGTTCCATTGGTCTATAGTTCTGTTTTTGTGCCAGTACAATACTGTCTTGATGACTGTTGCTTTGTAGTAGAGTCTGAAGTTAGGGAGGCTGATTCCTCCAGCTCCGTTTTTCTTTCTCAGGGTTGCTTTGGCTATTCGAGGTCTTTTCTGTTTCCATATGAACTGTGTTATTCTTTGGTCTAGTTCTGTGAAAAATGTCAATGGTTGTTGAATAGGTATTGCATTGAATCTGTAGATGATATTTGGTAGTATGGTCATTTTCACAATATTGATTCTTCCGACCCAGGAACATGGAATATCTCTCCATCTGTTTAAGTCTTCTTTAATTTCTTTTATGAGCGTCTTGTAATTTTCTGTGTACAATTCTTTTGTTTCTTTGGGTAGGTTTATTCCTAGATATTTGATTCTTTTGGTTGCGATGGTGAAGGGGATTGCCTCTTTGATTTCATTTTCTGATTTTTCATTGTTTGTGTATAGGAATACCAGTGATTTCTGTGTGTCGACTTTGTATCCTGTGACTTTGCTGAATTCATTGATTAGCTCTAGTAGCTTTGTAATAGTGTCTTTGGGATTTTCTGTGTATAATATCATGTCATCTGCAAAAAGAGAGAGCTTGACTTCTTCCTTTCCAATCTGGATTCCTTTGATTTCTTTCTCTTCTCTTATTGCTGTAGCTAGCACTTCCAGGACTATGTTGAATAGTAGTGGTGAAAGTGCACACCCCTGTCTTGTTCCAGATCTTAGAGGGAATGCTTTCAGATTTTCACCGTTGAGGATAATGTTTGCTGTGGGCTTCTCATATATGGCTTTTATTATGTTGAGATAGGTTCCTTCTATGCCCATTTTCTGAAGGGTTTTTAATCATAAATGGATGTTGTACTTTGTCAAAGGCTTTTTCTACATCTATTGAGATGATCATGTGATTTTTTGTCTCTCAATTTGTTGATATGGTGTATCACATTGATTGATTTGCAGATATTGAAGAATCCTTGCATGCCTGGGATGAACCTGACTTGATCATGATGTATGAGTTTTTTGATGTGTCGTTGAATTCTGTTTGCTAGGATTTTGTTGAGGATCTTGGCATCTACGTTCATCAGAGAAGTTGGTCTGTAATTTTCCTTTTTTGTGTTGTCTTTGCCTGGTTTGGATATCAGGGTGATGGTGGCCTCTATAGTTCTGTTTTTGTGCCAGTACAATACTGTCTTGATGACTGTTGCTTTGTAGTAGAGTCTGAAGTTAGGGAGGCTGATTCCTCCAGCTCCGTTTTTCTTTCTCAGGGTTGCTTTGGCTATTCGAGGTCTTTTCTGTTTCCATATGAACTGTGTTATTCTTTGGTCTAGTTCTGTGAAAAATGTCAATGGTTGTTGAATAGGTATTGCATTGAATCTGTAGATGATATTTGGTAGTATGGTCATTTTCACAATATTGATTCTTCCGACCCAGGAACATGGAATATCTCTCCATCTGTTTAAGTCTTCTTTAATTTCTTTTATGAGCGTCTTGTAATTTTCTGTGTACAATTCTTTTGTTTCTTTGGGTAGGTTTATTCCTAGATATTTGATTCTTTTGGTTGCGATGGTGAAGGGGATTGCCTCTTTGATTTCATTTTCTGATTTTTCATTGTTTGTGTATAGGAATACCAGTGATTTCTGTGTGTCGACTTTGTATCCTGTGACTTTGCTGAATTCATTGATTAGCTCTAGTAGCTTTGTAATAGTGTCTTTGGGATTTTCTGTGTATAATATCATGTCATCTGCAAAAAGAGAGAGCTTGACTTCTTCCTTTCCAATCTGGATTCCTTTGATTTCTTTCTCTTCTCTTATTGCTGTAGCTAGCACTTCCAGGACTATGTTGAATAGTAGTGGTGAAAGTGCACACCCCTGTCTTGTTCCAGATCTTAGAGGGAATGCTTTCAGATTTTCACCGTTGAGGATAATGTTTGCTGTGGGCTTCTCATATATGGCTTTTATTATGTTGAGATAGGTTCCTTCTATGCCCATTTTCTGAAGGGTTTTTAATCATAAATGGATGTTGTACTTTGTCAAAGGCTTTTTCTACATCTATTGAGATGATCATGTGATTTTTTGTCTCTCAATTTGTTGATATGGTGTATCACATTGATTGATTTGCAGATATTGAAGAATCCTTGCATGCCTGGGATGAACCTGACTTGATCATGATGTATGAGTTTTTTGATGTGTCGTTGAATTCTGTTTGCTAGGATTTTGTTGAGGATCTTGGCATCTACGTTCATCAGAGAAGTTGGTCTGTAATTTTCCTTTTTTGTGTTGTCTTTGCCTGGTTTGGATATCAGGGTGATGGTGGCCTCGTAGAATGTGTTTGGAAGTTTTCCTTACTGTGCAATTTTTTGAAAGAGTTTTAGAAGGACAGGCATTAGCTCGTCTTTAAATGTTTGGTAGAATTTGGCTGTGAAGCCATCTGGCCCTGGGCTTTTATATTTGGGTAGATTTTTAATCACAAATTCGATTTCTGAGCTTGTGATTGGCTTGTTCAAGGTTTCTGTTTCTTCCTGGCTCAGTCTTGGGAGATTAATCTTCCTCAAGAAACTGTCCATTTCTTCCAGGCTGTCCAGTTTGTTGCCATAGAGTTGCTCATAATAGTCTCTTAGAATCCTTTGGATTTCTGCATTATCTGTTGTAATCTCTCCTTTTTCGTTTTTGATTTTATTGATCTGGTTCTTCTCTCTCTTTCTCTTGATGAGTCTGGCCAGTGGCTTGTTAATTTTGTTTACCTTTTCAAAGAACCAGCTTTTTGTTTTATTTCCGTACTATAGTTTCTTTCATTTCTTATTTATTTCTACTCTAGTCTTTATAATTTCTTTTCTTCTGCTGGCTTTGGGATGTTTTTGTTCTTCTTTCTCCAATTGTTTTAAGTGGAGGGGTAGGTCATCTGCTTCATATTTTCTTAGTTTCTTGAGGTGGGATTGTATTGCTATAAATTTCCCTCTTAGAACTGCTTTTGCAGTATCCCATAGGTTTTGCACGGTTGTATGTTCATTATCATTTTCTTCTAGGAATTTTTAAATTTCTCCTTTGATTTCATCAGTAATCAGTTGGTTTTTTAGGTATGTGTTGTTTAATCTCCATGTGTTTGTGTTTTTAGCAGTTTTTTTTTTTTTTCCTGTAGTTGATCTCTAGTCTCATTGCATTGTGGTCCGAGAAGATGGTTGATATAATTTCAGTTTTCTTGAATTGACTGAGGTTAGATTTGTGGCCCAAGATGTGGTCTGTCCTGGAGAATGTTCTGTGAGCACTTGAGAAGAAAGTGTATTCTTCTGCTTTTGGATGGAACGTCCTAAAGATGTCCATGAGGTCCATTTCTTCTAGTGTGGCATTTAAGGCTTGTGTTTCTTTATTAATTTTCTGTTTGGATGATCTATCCATTGGTGTGAGAAGAGTGTTAATGTCTCCTACTATTATTGTGTTATTATTGATTTCTTCTTTTAAGTCTGAAAGTATCTGTCTTATGTGTTGAGGTGCCCCTGTGTTGGGTGCGTAGATATTCATGACTGTTATGTCTTCCTCTTGGATGGATCCCTTAATTGTGATGTAGTGACCTGCCTTGTCTCTTAGAATCTTCTTTACTTTAAAATCTATTTTGTCTGATATGAGGATTGCTACTCCAGCTTTCTTTTGATTTCCATTTGCATGGAATATCTTTTTCCAGCCTCTCACTTTCACGTAGAGTGCCTCTAGGTCTGAAGTGGGTCTCTTGTAAACAGCATATATATGGGTCATGTTTCTGGATCTAGTCAGCCAGCCTGTGTCATTTGGTTGGAGCATTTAATCCATTTACATTCAAAGTAATTATTGATATGAATGTTCCTATTGTTATCTTCTTAGAAGTTTGGGGTTTGATTTGTAGGACTTCTCCTAGGCCCTTTAACACTTGTAGGGCTGGTTTTGTGGTACAGAATTCTTTTAGTTTTTGTCTGTCTGTGAAGCTTTTGACTTCTCCATCAATTCTGAATGAGATTCTTGCTGGGTAGAGAATTCTTGGTTGGATGTTATTCTGTTTTAGCCTTTTAAATGTGTCTTGCCATTCTCTTTTGGCCTGCAGGTTTCTGTTGAAAGATCCTCAGTTAGATGTATGGGGTTTCCTTTATATGTTATTTGTTGTTTGCTCCTAGCTGCTTTTAGTAATCTGTCTTTATATTTAGTCTGCGTTAGTTTGATTAGAATGTGCCTTGGTGTGTTTCTTCTGGGGTTTCTCCTGTATGGAACTCTTTGTGCTTCTTGAACTTGGTTGATTATTTCCTTTCCCATGCTGGGGAAGTTTTCAACTATAACCTCTTCAAGAATTTTTTTGTAGCCTTTCTTCCCCTCTTCTTCTGGAACTCCTATAATTCTAATGTTGGTGCGTTTGATATTGTCCCATAGGTCTCTGATGCTATCCTCAGTTCTTTTAATTATTGATGTTCTTCTTATTAAGTCTGAAAGTATCTGTCTTATGTGTTGATGATCTATCCATTGGTGTGAGAAGAGTGTTAATGTCTCCTACTATTATTGTGTTATTATTGATTTCTTCTTTTAAGTCTGAAAGTATCTGTCTTATGTGTTGAGGTGCCCCTGTGTTGGGTGCGTAGATATTCATGACTGTTATGTCTTCCTCTTGGATGGATCCCTTAATTGTGATGTAGTGACCTGCCTTGTCTCTTAGAATCTTCTTTACTTTAAAATCTATTTTGTCTGATATGAGGATTGCTACTCCAGCTTTCTTTTGATTTCCATTTGCATGGAATATCTTTTTCCAGCCTCTCACTTTCACGTAGAGTGCCTCTAGGTCTGAAGTGGGTCTCTTGTAAACAGCATATATATGGGTCATGTTTCTGGATCTAGTCAGCCAGCCTGTGTCATTTGGTTGGAGCATTTAATCCATTTACATTCAAAGTAATTATTGATATGAATGTTCCTATTGTTATCTTCTTAGAAGTTTGGGGTTTGATTTGTAGGACTTCTCCTAGGCCCTTTAACACTTGTAGGGCTGGTTTTGTGGTACAGAATTCTTTTAGTTTTTGTCTGTCTGTGAAGCTTTTGACTTCTCCATCAATTCTGAATGAGATTCTTGCTGGGTAGAGAATTCTTGGTTGGATGTTATTCTGTTTTAGCCTTTTAAATGTGTCTTGCCATTCTCTTTTGGCCTGCAGGTTTCTGTTGAAAGATCCTCAGTTAGATGTATGGGGTTTCCTTTATATGTTATTTGTTGTTTGCTCCTAGCTGCTTTTAGTAATCTGTCTTTATATTTAGTCTGCGTTAGTTTGATTAGAATGTGCCTTGGTGTGTTTCTTCTGGGGTTTCTCCTGTATGGAACTCTTTGTGCTTCTTGAACTTGGTTGATTATTTCCTTTCCCATGCTGGGGAAGTTTTCAACTATAACCTCTTCAAGAATTTTTTTGTAGCCTTTCTTCCCCTCTTCTTCTGGAACTCCTATAATTCTAATGTTGGTGCGTTTGATATTGTCCCATAGGTCTCTGATGCTATCCTCAGTTCTTTTAATTCTTTCGACTTTGTTCTGTTCCTCAGCATTTATCTCAACCGTTCTATCTTCCAGCTCACTTATGTGTTCTTCTGCCTCGATACTCTACTGTTGAGACCTTCTATGGAATTTTTGAGTTCAGCAATTGAGTTGGTGGTCTCTATTTGCTTATTTTTCATTTCCTGCATGTCTTTTCTCAATGCACTAATTTCCTCTAAAATTCTGTTTTTGGTGTTTTGCATCCTCATTAGTATAGTTTTTCTGAATTCTCTTTCAGATAATTTGTCTATCTCCTCCTCTGTCATTTGAAGCTGTGATTCTCTAGCTTGGTCCTTCATTTGTGCAGTGTTTCTCTGTCGTTTCATTATTAGGTTAGTTTTTGTTTCTTTGTGTGTGTCTGTGTGTATGGAGTTCTTATTCCCACCAGGTTTCTTGGCTGAATTTTCCCTTCCTTTGGGTTTCTGTCCTTGTAGAAGGGTTCAGTGGTTTGTGTCTTGGGTGGTGTTAGGTCTTGTTTACAAGTGAATAATCTCTAGTGTTGTATGTTCTTTGATAGTGTGGGGTCTTGGAATCAGGGCTTCCACTCTGAGGATCCTTGATTTGATGATTGGTCAGGGGGTGTAGCCTCTATGTCTGATTTGCTATGGTGTTCCATGATATTAGTTCACATACTAGCATCTGAGGAACAAGAGGTGTATCCCTGATGGGTGACAGTCATAAAAGCATGCAGATGTTTTCTAACATAGTCATAAGATATACATATATACACAGCAATAACCACATCTAACCAGTCTTACAGAGATAAAGCATAGGAAATTTTTCTGGCGAACGACACAATCAAAGATGATACTTGCCCGTTAAGCTCTGAATTAATTAAAATAGTGCCTGGAAAAATAGATTCGGGGCAAGGTCCTGGCTTGGACTATTTCATTGAGAGCAATTTTTAGCTAAGACATGTATTGGGGGTGAGGAGGAGGAGAGTGTATGGATAATGAGAATGAATAGATTCATCTTTATTTATTGTTTTGATAGCAACATGAAAAATGATTGTACTCATGGACCCATTCTTGGATCTTACCTTGCAAAATTGATTTTATCCATCACATTTTAAAGAGGTTATTTATTTCTATTGGGAACAAAATGCATTTTCATATTTGAACACTCAAAATATTGAGTGCTGTATATAGTCCCTTTCATTAATTGTGTGAGTCACTATCCTGAGGAGGGTATTGCTATCAACTCTGATTATAATGGTTTTGTGCATAACCTGTTTGCCTGGGGATGGACTGTCTGAGTCATGGAAATAAATGAGAGGAATATATCAACTAAATTTCTTATCTTACCATGATAAGAATATAATAAAGGGTTATTTGTACACAATGAAATTATTTAAGAAGAATATGAGATTCAGTTACTAATAAATAGCATATGGATAGTTTGATGAGAAAACAATTTAATATATAGTGGGTACCTTTCAAAATGTAAAATTGTAACTTCTGAAAATTGAAAAAATCTTTGTTTTCTCTGAACTTCTGGAAAAATTAAGCAAATAAACAAGGAGATAAATGAATACAATGCTAAGAGAGTTAATCTAAGAAAAGCAATTTCCTTGGATAAGCTCATGAAAGATAATACAGTTTTAATATAGATGTAAACAGTGACAGACTATTTTCTTGGGCTCCAAAGTTACTGCAAATGGTGATTGCAGCCATCAAATTAAAAGATGGCTTGCTCCTTGGAAGAAAAACTATGACCAACCTAGATAGCATATTAAAAACAGAGACATCATTGTGCTGGCAAAGTTCTGTATAGTGAAAACTATGGTTTTGTCAGAAATCATGAACAGATGTAAGAGTTGGACCCTAAAGAAGGCTGAGTGCTGAAGAATTGTTGCTTTCGAATTGTGGTGCTGGAGAAGACACTGGAGAGTCCCTTGTACTTCAAAATCAAACCAGTTAGTCCTAAAGGAAATCAACCCTGAATATTCATTGAAAGGACTGATACTTCAATACTTTGGCCACCTGATGAGAAGAACTGACTCACGGTAAAAGACCCTGAGGAGAGTGTATGGATAATGAGAATGAATAGATTCATCTTTATTTATTGTTTTGATAGCAACATGAAAAATGATTGTACTCATGGACCCATTCTTGGATCTTACCTTGCAAAATTGATTTTATCCATCACATTTTAAAGAGGTTATTTATTTCTATTGGGAACAAAATGCATTTTCATATTTGAACACTCAAAATATTGAGTGCTGTATATAGTCCCTTTCATTAATTGTGTGAGTCACTATCCTGAGGAGGGTATTGCTATCAACTCTGATTATAATGGTTTTGTGCATAACCTGTTTGCCTGGGGATGGACTGTCTGAGTCATGGAAATAAATGAGAGGAATATATCAACTAAATTTCTTATCTTACCATGATAAGAATATAATAAAGGGTTATTTGTACACAATGAAATTATTTAAGAAGAATATGAGATTCAGTTACTAATAAATAGCATATGGATAGTTTGATGAGAAAACAATTTAATATATAGTGGGTACCTTTCAAAATGTAAAATTGTAACTTCTGAAAATTGAAAAAATCTTTGTTTTCTCTGAACTTCTGGAAAAATTAAGCAAATAAACAAGGAGATAAATGAATACAATGCTAAGAGAGTTAATCTAAGAAAAGCAATTTCCTTGGATAAGCTCATGAAAGATAATACAGTTTTAATATAGATGTAAACAGTGACAGACTATTTTCTTGGGCTCCAAAGTTACTGCAAATGGTGATTGCAGCCATCAAATTAAAAGATGGCTTGCTCCTTGGAAGAAAAACTATGACCAACCTAGATAGCATATTAAAAACAGAGACATCATTGTGCTGGCAAAGTTCTGTATAGTGAAAACTATGGTTTTGTCAGAAATCATGAACAGATGTAAGAGTTGGACCCTAAAGAAGGCTGAGTGCTGAAGAATTGTTGCTTTCGAATTGTGGTGCTGGAGAAGACACTGGAGAGTCCCTTGTACTTCAAAATCAAACCAGTTAGTCCTAAAGGAAATCAACCCTGAATATTCATTGAAAGGACTGATACTTCAATACTTTGGCCACCTGATGAGAAGAACTGACTCACGGTAAAAGACCCTGGTGCTGGTAAAGACTGAAGTCAGGAAGAAAAGGGAATAGCAGAGGATGAAACAGTTGGATGGCATAACAATTCAATGTACATGAGTCTGAGCTAGCTCTGGGAGATGATGAAAGACAGGGAAGCCTGGCGTGCTGGAGTCCATGGGGTTGCAAAGAGTCAGACATGTCTGAGTGACTGAACTGAACTGAATTATGACAATGCAATACTGATATAATAGACAAATAGAGTAATGGGTCATAAAAATTATCTAGATGCAAACCTACACATATAAATTTAAATTTGATATGTGGCAACACAGCAGAAGAGTGAGGAAATAATGATTTCTCAATAAAAGTGGATATGCACATAGAAAATAATCTAGGTTCCTTTCTCATATCATGCTCAGATATAAATTCCAGGTATATTGTTGCTCTAGATGTGAAAAGTAAAGCATTAAAACTCACAGAAGATAGCACTGAAGAATGGCTCCGTGATATGGGATAGACAACATTTCTCATTTAAGACTCAAAAAAGTAATAACTATGTTAAGGACAATTGACAAATGGAACTACATTAAAATTAATATCTCTTCATCAGAGACACAATTAAGAGAATGAATAAGTAGGATAAAATATATATAAATGACAAATGAATCACTCAAAATATATAAAGAAATAGGTAAGAAAAAGTAATAACCCAATAGAAAAATGGGCAAGAAATAGAACCCAGACCTAAGAAAAGAGAATATCCAAATGGTCAATGAATAGTTAAAAATATGTAGAGCCAGCTTCCTGGGTGGTCCAGTGGCTGGAGAGTTCACCTTGCAGTGCAAGGGGCACTGGTTCAGTCCCTGGCCTGGGAAGATGCCACGTGCCGCAGTGACTGGACAGGTGTGTCCACTGAGGAGCCAGCGCTCTGGAACAGGAGAGGCCACTGCAATGGGAGGGCCACACAGGCCAAAGAATAAAGATGGGTAAAAGTAAATGATGACTCAGAGGCAAAAAATAAAAAAATATGTAGAGCCTCTTAGTTATTACAGTTATTATAACTGTAATTACAGTTAGATACTACTATTGACCCACAAGATGGCTAAATGAATGAGACTTACTGATGTAAGGATAAAGAATGGTCAGAGCAAAGAAATCTCATACACAGTGGTTGGACATAGAATTGAAACATCTATTTTCACAAAATTGACTATATTAGCTAAACCTGGACACATTGATACAGCAATCCCACCAGTAGGCAGCAGAGATATGTGGGACAAAGGATGAGTGTGTGTATGTGTGCATGTGTGTGGGTGTTTATGTGAATGCTCTTAGGAGTGTTCTTTTTAATAGCTGTGAAGCCTATTATGATAGACAACATAAATATCCATGAATGAGATGGATATCAGACTTGACATGCTTTAGGTCGGTAGTACATTTTTTTAGTATTTTCAGAATAAGGGCTGACTTCTAGATAGAAAAATACATAATCTGACAATGCCCCATTAAAAGGAACCTCCCAATAGTGAGGCAAAATGGGGAAAGGTCCTATGAAACAGTTGCATCAGTTGTGAAGATAGTCTGTGATTATAGCTCATGTACAGATTTCAGAACCTGTTTCAGGGGTTATTACTCAAAGATCCCCTTGATGAATAACTGGGTTTTTCATGTACTGTCCATGAGATATGAAACTTGGTTTTATATTTGAAATATGAAATATGAAACCCAGTTTCATATTCTGTCCATATACTCATCAAGACAGTTCATGAATACATGGAAAGAAAGTCATGGGCAAGTTTTAACCTCCTCCAAGTGAAACTTCAACAAAGACAGGAGAATGTCTTCAGGGGAAATGAGGCTTCACTTCCTCTTCTCTTTTCTGGCTCAGGAGAAACTAAATTCTCACTAAAGCAGATGAGGACTTAAGGTGAGAGAATCACCATATAGAGAAGGAGGACAAAGCCACAGAAACCTAACAAGCACAGCATAATTGGCCTGTAGAGATTTTGTCTCTGAGGGAAAAGAAAATCCCACATGTTTCCCAGCCTAGCTCTTCCTGGAGCAATGCTGGCCTCTTATCCTGAAGTTAGGGCAGTCATGCTCAGAGGCTCTCCACTGGGTTCTTAGGTTTATGAGTCAAAAAGCAAGGATTTTCTTAACACACAGCTTCTTCTAGGCTCATGTAACAGTTGGATTCAGTTTGGTTACTACAGAGGTAGAGGTTACATTTGGGCAATTGGCTTTAAGAAAACACATTTTGGTGGTCAAACTGTGGAGAAATTTATCTTGACTACCTCTGAGAAATGAAGTACCCAGCACTGGCGTTTTATTGCTTTCATAGGAGTCATTGAACTTAGTTACTACAGGTCATGCTCTCTGTGCCATACTGTACCCCCAGCACCCGTCGATTTCTGGAAATCTGGACCAGAGGACAGGTTTGTATTAACCAGCTCATTCTTAAACAGTGATGGTCACAAGTTGGCAACTTTGGCAAGATAACTGGCTTTAAACCTTCCATTGTTCCAGGCTGTGTAAGTGTGCATGAGGAAGCAGAAATACAGTGGGGATAGCCAGTTAACATTTTGGGGAAATCTCAAGCTTTTCAGCTGGCTTCTTTTTTGAGACGAACACTTCTTTAGCAAGATTGAATCATAGTTCTGGGAAGTAAAAGTGGGCCAGGAATGCTGTTTATTTTACTGCTGTTTGTCACTTAAAACACCTCCACCTTAATTTTAAAGGTCAGTTTTTAACTTTTATTTACATATCATGTTTTCAAAAGTGTTTTAAACATTTTACTTGTTTTGCTTTTGAGTCTTTATTTTTGGGTAAGAAATTATTCTTTTTACTACTGTCTTATTACTACTGTCATATTATTATTACTTATTATCATTCTGATTACTACTGTCATATCCTAATTCTTCGGCTCTTCCTGCTTCCCTCACTCCAGTGGATTGAGACAGATTTGAATGTATGCTGTGTGTAGACAGATAAAGAAGCTACGGTTAGACCTTCAGTTCCACAGCTTCCGCATCTGTGGACACACCAACTGTAGATTGAAAATATTTTTAAAAATCTAAAAAGTTCTCAAAAGCAAAATTTGAATTTGCTGCATGCTGGCAACTATTTACATAGCACTTTGTATTAGATATGATAAGTAATCTAGAGATGATTTAAAGGGTACAGGAGCAGGAGTGTAGGCTTTTTGAAAATAGTAGTCCATTTTATACAAGGGACCTGAACATCATGGATGCTGGTGTCCACTGGAGTCCTACCACCAATCCCATGGATACTGAGGGGCAACTGTTGGTAATGACAATTGAAATGGAAAATGCTAATTCATTGGCAAAGCAGTTCATTCACCCCCACGGAGAGGCACTTTGTAAACATGAAGATGATACAGAAACACGACATGCTACCCATGAGCGTTTCTGTTCTTATCAGTACCTTGCTGAGTGTTTAAGGGAAAATTTCTGATCCAAGATCAGGGATTACTATATTTTCTTTGTCAAACCCTTAACTGTTATTTGTTTTTAAGAAGTGAAAGACTCAGAACCACAAGAGATTATCATGAGATTTTTCATCAAAGTCTCATTATTTGGTACCTGAGACTACCTTAAATTATCATTAGCTGATGGTCACAAGTTGGCAACTTTGGCAAGATAACTGGCTTTAAACCTTCCATTGTTCCAGGCTGTGTAAGTGTGCATGAGGAAGCAGAAATACAGTGGGGATAGCCAGTTAACATTTTGGGGAAATCTCAAGCTTTTCAGCTGGCTTCTTTTTTGAGACGAACACTTCTTTAGCAAGATTGAATCATAGTTCTGGGAAGTAAAAGTGGGCCAGGAATGCTGTTTATTTTACTGCTGTTTGTCACTTAAAACACCTCCACCTTAATTTTAAAGGTCAGTTTTTAACTTTTATTTACATATCATGTTTTCAAAAGTGTTTTAAACATTTTACTTGTTTTGCTTTTGAGTCTTTATTTTTGGGTAAGAAATTATTCTTTTTACTACTGTCTTATTACTACTGTCATATTATTATTACTTATTATCATTCTGATTACTACTGTCATATCCTAATTCTTCGGCTCTTCCTGCTTCCCTCACTCCAGTGGATTGAGACAGATTTGAATGTATGCTGTGTGTAGACAGATAAAGAAGCTACGGTTAGACCTTCAGTTCCACAGCTTCCGCATCTGTGGACACACCAACTGTAGATTGAAAATATTTTTAAAAATCTAAAAGTTCTCAAAAGCAAAATTTGAATTTGCTGCATGCTGGCAACTATTTACATAGCACTTTGTATTAGATATGATAAGTAATCTAGAGATGATTTAAAGGGTACAGGAGCAGGAGTGTAGGCTTTTTGAAAATAGTAGTCCATTTTATACAAGGGACCTGAACATCATGGATGCTGGTGTCCACTGGAGTCCTACCACCAATCCCATGGATACTGAGGGGCAACTGTTGGTAATGACAATTGAAATGGAAAATGCTAATTCATTGGCAAAGCAGTTCATTCACCCCCACGGAGAGGCACTTTGTAAACATGAAGATGATACAGAAACACGACATGCTACCCATGAGCGTTTCTGTTCTTATCAGTACCTTGCTGAGTGTTTAAGGGAAATTACTGATCCAAGATCAGGGATTACTATATTTTCTTTGTCAAACCCTTAACTGTTATTTGTTTTTAAGAAGTGAAAGACTCAGAACCACAAGAGATTATCATGAGATTTTTCATCAAAGTCTCATTATTTGGTACCTGAGACTACCTTAAATTATCATTAGCTGCTTCCTGGGCTATGTTTTTTTCTTTTGGCCCTCTTCTGGAGAGCTTGTGCTATCTGAATTGTTTCATGTGTTATAGCAGAATTGGAGCCTACCTCATGCACCTTTCTAGAAATACTGTCTATGAAAACATTATCTTTACATGGTCACATCCACTCATAGGTTTTCCCCTTTGAGCTTACTTATCTCTCTCTCGTGCCTGAGGTCTTCACCAGTGACAATTTCATATTCCAACTCTTTCCTTTTCACTGAGGATAAAAAGGTAGGTTTCCTCTTTCTTTGATGAAAATATTACAAAGTGACTTGCTAATCTGAAGTTCTAGAGTAAATTCTAAAGAATTTAAGAAGATTTTATATTTTATTGCCTCCTCTTAAGTTACATAAATTATCTCTTAGAGAGGGGAAAAGTTTATCAAGCTTAATTCATTCATAGATGAAAGAAAGAGTATCAGACACAAATTTCCATGGACCCTTCTCTACTGGATGGTACCCTTGGTATCCTATTTATTTGCAGTTAGCTGTCCTGACAGTCATGAATACCATCAAAACAAAGTATGATTCTCATCATATATTCAATGGTACTGATCACAGACAGTAGTGGGTACCATTTCCTTGGGATAGCTGTGCATGGATTTTGCTTTCTCTATCCAGAGGGCAGAGTAATTTGAAGGTCAGAGTATACAGAATATCTAGAGTGGCCTTTGTTCAGTCTATGAGGGCTTTGGAAATCACTTATGATTTGAATAAGCACAAGTAAGATTTCTAAGAACCCCAGAGATAATAGTCACGCTCTTGAGCTTCCTGAAGTACTAACACATCAGCAGGATTAGAAAGTTTGGGGATGATATTGAGTAGACAAGTAGACTTCTGGAGGCACTTTGTAAACATGAAGATGATACAGAAACACGACATGCTACCCATGAGCGTTTCTGTTCTTATCAGTACCTTGCTGAGTGTTTAAGGGAAATTACTGATCCAAGATCAGGGATTACTATATTTTCTTTGTCAAACCCTTAACTGTTATTTGTTTTTAAGAAGTGAAAGACTCAGAACCACAAGAGATTATCATGAGATTTTTCATCAAAGTCTCATTATTTGGTACCTGAGACTACCTTAAATTATCATTAGCTGCTTCCTGGGCTATGTTTTTTTCTTTTGGCCCTCTTCTGGAGAGCTTGTGCTATCTGAATTGTTTCATGTGTTATAGCAGAATTGGAGCCTACCTCATGCACCTTTCTAGAAATACTGTCTATGAAAACATTATCTTTACATGGTCACATCCACTCATAGGTTTTTCCCCCTTTGAGCTTACTTATCTCTCTCTCGTGCCTGAGGTCTTCACCAGTGACAATTTCATATTCCAACTCTTTCCTTTTCACTGAGGATAAAAAGGTAGGTTTCCTCTTTCTTTGATGAAAATATTACAAAGTGACTTGCTAATCTGAAGTTCTAGAGTAAATTCTAAAGAATTTAAGAAGATTTTATATTTTATTGCCTCCTCTTAAGTTACATAAATTATCTCTTAGAGAGGGAATAGTTTATCAAGCTTAATTCATTCATAGATGAAAGAAAGAGTATCAGACACAAATTTCCATGGACCCTTCTCTACTGGATGGTACCCTTGGTATCCTATTTATTTGCAGTTAGCTGTCCTGACAGTCATGAATACCATCAAAACAAAGTATGATTCTCATCATATATTCAATGGTACTGATCACAGACAGTAGTGGGTACCATTTCCTTGGGATAGCTGTGCATGGATTTTGCTTTCTCTATCCAGAGGGCAGAGTAATTTGAAGGTCAGAGTATACAGAATATCTAGAGTGGCCTTTGTTCAGTCTATGAGGGCTTTGGAAATCACTTATGATTTGAATAAGCACAAGTAAGATTTCTAAGAACCCCAGAGATAATAGTCACGCTCTTGAGCTTCCTGAAGTACTAACACATCAGCAGGATTAGAAAGTTTGGGGATGATATTGAGTAGACAAGTAGACTTCTGGTCATGTGAGGCACAGTAGAGTGAGCATCTTATAAGGATGAGAAAAGACAGAGTTTTCTTTCTTTTTTTTTTTTTAATCCTTTTTGGGGGTATGGTGGGTGGGGAGGGAGGGGGATGGGCGGGCCACTTCTATTGATCTTTCATTTCTCTATTTTCATTCGTCTCTGTTCTTTGGCTCCTGCGGGCCTCCCATCACGGTGGCGTCTGTCGTTGCAGAGCACCGGCTCTGGGCGCAGGTGCTCCAGAGCTCCGGCTTGGTAATTAGACACATCAGTCCAGCCGCTCCACGGCACGTGGGATCTTCCCAGGCCAGGGGTCGAACCGGCGCCCCTTGCACTGCAAGGCAGTGTCCTTACCCACTGGACCACCAGGGAAGCCCCCAAGACAGAGTTTTCTAAGTTACAGGGGACAGTCACATATTTCAGATGGAGATAAAAATAAGGAGCGTTAAAGGAAAGAGGTCAGCATCAACAGTCATTGCACAGAGTTCACTTCAATAATTTTCCACTACATTTTATAGTCTCCAAACCACAATAATCCCTAGCCAGGAATGTATACAAATATAACTGGAAGGAATGTGCAACCAGTGTTGCCTTACCTTCTAGTTAGTGGGCTAGCACACGTCGCAACTATCTGAGCTTCTGTCATTAAGGAGGAAGGTTAATGCATCTTCGATTTATTTCTTGACAGTCATGCTCTGTTCTCGACCCCATGCTCCGTGGTTCTCACAAGGGAGAAGAAATATAATATTGCAGATTCTTTCATCTTATTCTCTCAGCCAGATAAAAGACAAAGAACGAAAATGTCCAAAACTGATTCTGATCACTCAGGTTTTCACCTTTCATCTCCCTGAATCTGAAATGCAGTCTAGCAACCCAGTAGATAATGTCACGCTCTTTGAGCTTCCTTTTTTTAGAGGGCAGAGTAATTTGAAGGTCAGAGTATACAGAATATCTAGAGTGGCCTTTGTTCAGTCTATGAGGGCTTTGGAAATCACTTATGATTTGAATAAGCACAAGTAAGATTTCTAAGAACCCCAGAGATAATAGTCACGCTCTTGAGCTTCCTGAAGTACTAACACATCAGCAGGATTAGAAAGTTTGGGGATGATATTGAGTAGACAAGTAGACTTCTGGTCATGTGAGGCACAGTAGAGTGAGCATCTTATAAGGATGAGAAAAGACAGAGTTTTCTTTCTTTTTTTTTTTTTAATCCTTTTTGGGGGTATGGTGGGTGGGGAGGGAGGGGGATGGGCGGGCCACTTCTATTGATCTTTCATTTCTCTATTTTCATTCGTCTCTGTTCTTTGGCTCCTGCGGGCCTCCCATCACGGTGGCGTCTGTCGTTGCAGAGCACCGGCTCTGGGCGCAGGTGCTCCAGAGCTCCGGCTTGGTAATTAGACACATCAGTCCAGCCGCTCCACGGCACGTGGGATCTTCCCAGGCCAGGGGTCGAACCGGCGCCCCTTGCACTGCAAGGCAGTGTCCTTACCCACTGGACCACCAGGGAAGCCCCCAAGACAGAGTTTTCTAAGTTACAGGGGACAGTCACATATTTCAGATGGAGATAAAAATAAGGAGCGTTAAAGGAAAGAGGTCAGCATCAACAGTCATTGCACAGAGTTCACTTCAATAATTTTCCACTACATTTTATAGTCTCCAAACCACAATAATCCCTAGCCAGGAATGTATACAAATATAACTGGAAGGAATGTGCAACCAGTGTTGCCTTACCTTCTAGTTAGTGGGCTAGCACACGTCGCAACTATCTGAGCTTCTGTCATTAAGGAGGAAGGTTAATGCATCTTCGATTTATTTCTTGACAGTCATGCTCTGTTCTCGACCCCATGCTCCGTGGTTCTCACAAGGGAGAAGAAATATAATATTGCAGATTCTTTCATCTTATTCTCTCAGCCAGATAAAAGACAAAGAAACGAAAAATGTCCAAAACTGATTCTGATCACTCAGGTTTTCACCTTTCATCTCCCTGAATCTGAAATGCAGTTTTATACAATTTTAACTCCTAAAAACTATCTTATGTTTGCTACCTTCTAACTTCTAACCCCAAACTTGTCATTTTACGGGGTAGAAATTTAGTATCTCATTTTCACAAAGAATCCACAAGTAAATTAAATTTTTTTAAAAAAAGACCTGTTTATACCTTTTAGGTTCCATTGAATATGGAAGGGGAAAAACTGGTGTCTAATAAATAAGTAAACTCCATAGTTAAGAGTTGGCTTTAAAGAAAAAAAGTCATGTTTCACAGTTAATATTTTTGACCCAATTATCTAAGCATTTTAATAAAAATCTTCCCACTGAAGAAATGAGATGAGTTTTCTTTTCTCCTTGGACCTGAGCAATATCAGTACCTTCTACTGTGGTCCCAAACCCAGAAGGAGACACAGGATCTGAAAAATCATATCACTTAATATTGGATGGCTGTTTGGTCTCAACGACCTTGTAAGGTCCTCTGGCACCTTGAGTATCTAGTATTTTTTGATTTATAATTTGGGTTTGGTCTTCAGAGGCTCATGGGCAGGGAAAACCAGACATGGATGAGTGAGTTCATTCTTCTGGGGCTGTCCACCTGCTGGGAGACCCAGGTCTCCCTCTTTGTCCTTTTCCTGGCCATGTATCTGGTGACTGTGCTGGGGAACTCCCTCATAATACTCCTTATCAGGCTGGACAGCAGGTCTTTTCCTCTGTCATTGGTGGACATCTGTTATACCAACAGCACTGTCCCCCAGATGCTCGTTCACTTCCTGTCAGCCCGGAAGTCTATTCCGTTAGGTAATGCATCTTCATTTTTCTTGAAAAAAAGGGTTAAAATTGGGGCCTTTTTTGTTCTCCGGAACTATCTGAGCTTCTGTCATTAAGGAGGAAGGTTAATGCATCTTCGATTTATTTCTTGACAGTCATGCTCTGTTCTCGACCCCATGCTCCGTGGTTCTCACAAGGGAGAAGAAATATAATATTGCAGATTCTTTCATCTTATTCTCTCAGCCAGATAAAAGACAAAGAAACGAAAAATGTCCAAAACTGATTCTGATCACTCAGGTTTTCACCTTTCATCTCCCTGAATCTGAAATGCAGTTTTATACAATTTTAACTCCTAAAAACTATCTTATGTTTGCTACCTTCTAACTTCTAACCCCAAACTTGTCATTTTACGGGGTAGAAATTTAGTATCTCATTTTCACAAAGAATCCACAAGTAAATTAAATTTTTTTAAAAAAAGACCTGTTTATACCTTTTAGGTTCCATTGAATATGGAAGGGGAAAAACTGGTGTCTAATAAATAAGTAAACTCCATAGTTAAGAGTTGGCTTTAAAGAAAAAAAGTCATGTTTCACAGTTAATATTTTTGACCCAATTATCTAAGCATTTTAATAAAAATCTTCCCACTGAAGAAATGAGATGAGTTTTCTTTTCTCCTTGGACCTGAGCAATATCAGTACCTTCTACTGTGGTCCCAAACCCAGAAGGAGACACAGGATCTGAAAAATCATATCACTTAATATTGGATGGCTGTTTGGTCTCAACGACCTTGTAAGGTCCTCTGGCACCTTGAGTATCTAGTATTTTTTGATTTATAATTTGGGTTTGGTCTTCAGAGGCTCATGGGCAGGGAAAACCAGACATGGATGAGTGAGTTCATTCTTCTGGGGCTGTCCACCTGCTGGGAGACCCAGGTCTCCCTCTTTGTCCTTTTCCTGGCCATGTATCTGGTGACTGTGCTGGGGAACTCCCTCATAATACTCCTTATCAGGCTGGACAGCAGGCTAAACACACCCATGTACTTTTTCCTCAGTGTCCTGTCATTGGTGGACATCTGTTATACCAACAGCACTGTCCCCCAGATGCTCGTTCACTTCCTGTCAGCCCGGAAGTCTATTCCGTTTTACAGCTGTGTGCTCCAGCTGCTTGTCTCCTTGGCAATGGGCAGCTCAGAGTTCTTCCTGCTGGGAGCCATGGCCTATGACCGCTATGTGGCTGTGTGCCACCCGCTGCACTACACGGTCATCATGCACGGAGGGCTGTGCCTGGGGCTGGCTGTCGGCTGCTTGGCGTCTGGTTTCACGAATTCGCTGATGCAAACAGTGATCATCTTTCAGCTTCCTCTGTGCCGTAAGGTTGTTAATCACTTTGCCTGTGAGATGCTGGCTATGCTGAGGCTGACCTGTGTGGACATCTTCTTCAACAAGGTCATGGTGGCCGTCTCAGGATTTCTGGTGATCATGCTTCCCTGTTTCCTTGTTCTGTTCTCCTATGGTCATATAGTTGCTACCATACTGCGCATTCGCTCTGCCCAGGGACGCCGCAAAGCGTTTGGAACATGCGCCTCTCACCTCACCGTGGTTTCCATGTGCTTTGGAACAGCCATCTTCACCTACTTGAGACCCACGGCTGGTTCCTCGGCAGAGCAGGAGAAGATGGTCGCCCTGTTCTATGCTGTGGTGACCCCAATGCTGAATCCCTTAATCTATAGCTTGAGGAACAAGGAAGTGATGAGTGCCTTTGGAAGAGTGTTGGGGAAGTTGAGTGGACAAACCTAACAAATTCAAAGAATTACTCCTCCAGCAGCCCACAGAACAACATTCTTAACAAAGAGAAAATGGTGGACATGCCATTTTTCCTCAAATTTGCTGATAAGGTAGATCATGATAAACAAGTTTTCTAGACTGACCTACATTCGCCCACAGAGGCTCATGGGCAGGGAAAACCAGACATGGATGAGTGAGTTCATTCTTCTGGGGCTGTCCACCTGCTGGGAGACCCAGGTCTCCCTCTTTGTCCTTTTCCTGGCCATGTATCTGGTGACTGTGCTGGGGAACTCCCTCATAATACTCCTTATCAGGCTGGACAGCAGGCTAAACACACCCATGTACTTTTTCCTCAGTGTCCTGTCATTGGTGGACATCTGTTATACCAACAGCACTGTCCCCCAGATGCTCGTTCACTTCCTGTCAGCCCGGAAGTCTATTCCGTTTTACAGCTGTGTGCTCCAGCTGCTTGTCTCCTTGGCAATGGGCAGCTCAGAGTTCTTCCTGCTGGGAGCCATGGCCTATGACCGCTATGTGGCTGTGTGCCACCCGCTGCACTACACGGTCATCATGCACGGAGGGCTGTGCCTGGGGCTGGCTGTCGGCTGCTTGGCGTCTGGTTTCACGAATTCGCTGATGCAAACAGTGATCATCTTTCAGCTTCCTCTGTGCCGTAAGGTTGTTAATCACTTTGCCTGTGAGATGCTGGCTATGCTGAGGCTGACCTGTGTGGACATCTTCTTCAACAAGGTCATGGTGGCCGTCTCAGGATTTCTGGTGATCATGCTTCCCTGTTTCCTTGTTCTGTTCTCCTATGGTCATATAGTTGCTACCATACTGCGCATTCGCTCTGCCCAGGGACGCCGCAAAGCGTTTGGAACATGCGCCTCTCACCTCACCGTGGTTTCCATGTGCTTTGGAACAGCCATCTTCACCTACTTGAGACCCACGGCTGGTTCCTCGGCAGAGCAGGAGAAGATGGTCGCCCTGTTCTATGCTGTGGTGACCCCAATGCTGAATCCCTTAATCTATAGCTTGAGGAACAAGGAAGTGATGAGTGCCTTTGGAAGAGTGTTGGGGAAGTTGAGTGGACAAACCTAACAAATTCAAAGAATTACTCCTCCAGCAGCCCACAGAACAACATTCTTAACAAAGAGAAAATGGTGGACATGCCATTTTTCCTCAAATTTGCTGATAAGGTAGATCATGATAAACAAGTTTTTCTAGACTGACTTTCTACATTCGCCCACATTTTAATGATGCACATCACTAGTGTGGTGAAGAATCTGTCTGCAATGCAGGAGACGTGTGTTTGATCCCTGGGTCAGGACAATCCCTTGGAGAAGGAAATAGCAACCCACTCCAATATCCTTGTCTGGGAAATTCCATAGACAGAGGAGCCTGGCAGGCTACAGTGCATGGCGTCACAAAAGAGTCAGACATAACTGAGCGAAGTGACTAAAGAAGAACAAAAATTTTTTAGAAGATTTTAATTACTAAGCTGTGGTCCATTGCATAACCTCTCCTCCTAGAGGTCATATCCCCCTTTTATTTCATATTCTTCCTGCATATTCCCTAAGAAAATGCAACATAAATAGTAAAAATTTTCAGGATGGAAACAGCCACACTTCGTATCATGACCCCATCCCTTACCA
This sequence comes from Tragulus kanchil, assembly GCA_022376925.1. NCBI lineage: Eukaryota > Metazoa > Chordata > Mammalia > Artiodactyla > Tragulidae > Tragulus > Tragulus kanchil. The sequence continues at coordinate 14,530,230 of JAIOJX010000030.1, read as the reverse complement.
GCAATGTGGCTTTGAAAAATGCACTTAACATCTCTAACCTCTAGTTTCCGCAATTTAAAAAATGAAGTTATGATAATCAGTATATGTGATTATTTTGAAGATTGTAAAATACCTAGTAGAGTGGGAACATAGAGTAGACTTTCAACTATTTTTTAAAATAGAAAGATTGTAGGATTACACAGCTATAGAGCTACGTGTTATGTAACCTTTTCTGTATATACAACTACTCAAAATGAGTTTTTTCCTTTTGCTGCAGCTCTGGTAGATCATTGTTCTATGTCTGCTTCAGGTAATTACCCAGAACCATGGCATTTGTTCATACATCCATCCATGCATCTAACTCTATCTACCTACCTACATATCTATCTCTCATGCTTTTTTTTGGAGGGGAGCGGGTTGGGGAGGGAGGCGGGTGGGCAGGCCACTTCTATTGGTCTTTCGTTTATCTGTTTTTATCCGTCTTTGTTCTTTGGCCCGTGTGGGCCTCCCATCGCAGTGGCCTCTGTTCTCACAGAGCACCAGCTCTGGGCGCATGCGCTCCAGAGCTCCGGCTTGGTAATTGGACACATGGGCCAGCCACTCCAGCACGTGGGTTCTTCCCAGACTGAATACTCCTCCAGCAGCCCACAGAACAACATTCTTAACAAAGAAAATGGTGGACATGCCATTTTTCCTCAAATTTGCTGATAAGGTAGATCATGATAAACAAGTTTCTAGACTGACTTTCTACATTCGCCCACATTTTAATGATGCACATCACTAGTGTGGTGAAGAATCTGTCTGCAATGCAGGAGACGTGTGTTTGATCCCTGGGTCAGGACAATCCCTTGGAGAAGGAAATAGCAACCCACTCCAATATCCTTGTCTGGGAAATTCCATAGACAGAGGAGCCTGGCAGGCTACAGTGCATGGCGTCACAAAAGAGTCAGACATAACTGAGCGAAGTGACTAAAGAAGAACAAAAATTTTTTAGAAGATTTTAATTACTAAGCTGTGGTCCATTGCATAACCTCTCCTCCTAGAGGTCATATCCCCCTTTTATTTCATATTCTTCCTGCATATTCCCTAAGAAAATGCAACATAAATAGTAAAAATTTTCAGGATGGAAACAGCCACACTTCGTATCATGACCCCATCCCTTACCAGCAATGTGGCTTTGAAAAATGCACTTAACATCTCTAACCTCTAGTTTCCGCAATTTAAAAAATGAAGTTATGATAATCAGTATATGTGATTATTTTGAAGATTGTAAAATACCTAGTAGAGTGGGAACATAGAGTAGACTTTCAACTATTTTTTAAAATAGAAAGATTGTAGGATTACACAGCTATAGAGCTACGTGTTATGTAACCTTTTCTGTATATACAACTACTCAAAATGAGTTTTTTCCTTTTGCTGCAGCTCTGGTAGATCATTGTTCTATGTCTGCTTCAGGTAATTACCCAGAACCATGGCATTTGTTCATACATCCATCCATGCATCTAACTCTATCTACCTACCTACATATCTATCTCTCATGCTTTTTTTTGGAGGGGGGAGCGGGTTGGGGAGGGAGGCGGGTGGGCAGGCCACTTCTATTGGTCTTTCGTTTATCTGTTTTTATCCGTCTTTGTTCTTTGGCCCGTGTGGGCCTCCCATCGCAGTGGCCTCTGTTCTCACAGAGCACCAGCTCTGGGCGCATGCGCTCCAGAGCTCCGGCTTGGTAATTGGACACATGGGCCCAGCCACTCCGCGGCACGTGGGTTCTTCCCAGGCCTGGGATCAAACCGGCGCCCCTTGCATTGCAAGGTGGTGTCCTTACCCACTGGACCAACAGGGAAGCCCTCTCTTATGCTTTTTTTTTTTTTTTTTTTTACCTCCAAGCCAGACAAGACCTTTCTCATCCTCTCCAAAGGCATGTATCAATGCTTGATTAACTCCTTCACTTACGTTATATAAATCTCATTCTTACCATGATTAAAATAGAGTTATTATTGTGCTTGCTTCCTCTGTCCCATGCTATTTCTTTCCCCTTGCCCCCGAACGCCTTCAGTGTATTATTAAAAGGAACCATTATGCATCAGAGTAATTCCTGATTCCTTTCTTTTATACCCCACCCAACAATGAATTTCATTTGCTTACCAGCAAAATATGTGATCAACTAGTCTGTCTGTTTTCACCTTTACTTCTCCATTCTGTTGTGAACACAACAGCTTTAATTTTGAAAATGATTGTTTATTGACTTTATATTGTAAACTAAAACACAGGCAGAATACAACACTAAATAAATGTGTAACTTAGTGAAGGATTATAAAACAAGGGATTACAACCCCCTTGTAACCACAACTCAAGTTAAAAGGATATGCCAGCTTCTACAGCAGCCCCTCCATGTACACCATCCTAATGATAACTCCTTTTCCCCAAAAGTAACTTTCTCTTGACCATCACTGGATTATATTTATTTATGGCTTTATTATGCAGACAAGCATCTCTAGTTACTGCAGTAGAGTTTTGCCCTATTTTTTTCAATTCGATATGCTTAGAAATCTCCTTAAATAACAGAGCCTCTCCAACTTTCTTTTCCCTACAATTTACTTGAGTGACCTGAGCCATTTGACCTGTTGAAGGCTCCTTTATCTGAGGGAAAAAATCATGCATGCGTGCTAAGTCACTTCAGTTGTGCCTGACTTGTTGTCCTGCTTAGAATAAAATCCACACTCCACATGTGTAGGGCCTTATGTGGCTTTATGTATGGCTGCTTCTTCATCTGCATTCTGATTCCCTCCTCCTCTCTCTAACTGCTCTTGTGGCACACGGCTTGTCTATCAAAGGTTGAAAGAAAATGACTGTCTCTATAAAAGAAAAATTTATTTATGTAATTTTTTTATCCACCATGAATATTCACTGGAATGACTGATGCTGAAGCTCCAGTACTTCAGCGGCCTAATGCAAAGAAGTGACTCAATGAGAAAATTTATTTTTTTATGAGTCACACATATTCATGGAAAAAATAATTGTAGTGAGTTTTTTGCATATGAAATCTGAGATTTATCCAATGTACTAATAATTTACTAATAAGCACTAGTAAGGTTAGTAATAAATACTACATCTCCCTGGAAATTCTGAATCCTATCAATTAGTATCATGAATAACTGGGCTCAAATTTCTAAATAAAATCTCAAGAGTAAAGATGTTTTGATGTCCCACTTCTTAAAAGGAGAAAATTCAAGTTTCTTCTTTGGTCAAGGCAAACTATAAGCTCTGCGTGAGCAAGGAGTATGCATTTTATCTTATTTGTGTTCCCTGTGCCTTAATGATGCCAATAAATACCTGTTGATTGAATAACTTACCAGTTGAAACTTTCTTTACTATTCTAGTGGTTGCCTTTTAGGAAATGTCTAAGAATAATGCATGTTGGAGTTTAGTATAGTCGTAAATAAGACTTAACAAAAATCTCAGGTGTAGAGTTAATTGATTCACAATGCTCTTCAGTAGATGAAATATTATCATCCATATAATGCTTCTTTTACTAATTAAAATTTACTTGATTTTATTCCATTCTTAATTCTTTCTTGCTTTGTAGACAAATATTCTGTCGTGTTTAATGCTGTTTGAGAATGAGGTTATGTGTTTAAAAATATATTGACACTCATACTGTGTCATAGTTTTTTTTTTTTTTTTTTTTTTTTTTTTAGTCAACACTGTACTGGTAGTCTGTTACTTCTATCTGTACAAAGTAATGCATGGTGCTCGCCATATTAGCTGGCAGTCTTTGTTGTGGTATCCAACTCTCCACACCACATATGGCTTTGTGATTAGCATCATAATACATGTGCACTTAAGAACCTAGGCGAATTTAACTATAGAATATACACAGGAGTCAAATAGCTAGGTAAAGGATAATGCTCTCTAGAATTGCGTTTTAAGTCTATACTCCAGTGTGTGAGGAGTCTTATCTACCCACAGCCTGTTTGTGTAAATTTTCTCTAGCCTAAAGGATACAAAATTGTTTTATTTTGCATTACTCAGTTAATTAATCAGTAGGAACATGTCTTCATATGCTGAACTCCTTTCGTCATCTGCCTTCACCCTCACCATTCTATCCATGCCTTCCCCTCCTCAGTTCTTGATGACTCCATCGCTGCAGTGGTTAGGCCATTTTCGTCTTTTTTCTTGTATCCGCTCTAAACCAGCAAGAATAGCCTGTGGTCTCTATTGTCAACATATAGGTAGCGTGATCACTTCTCAGCATCTCCACCCTCCCTCCCCCTCAGATTGCTTCAGTTGCCTACGTCAAGTTTCCCTGCCTCCATTCCTGTGTAATAGCACTCAGAGGGATCGCTTTAAACCATGACTCAAATCACGTCTTTCCTCTTTGACGTTGCCCTGATTCAGAGTGAAACTCAAAGTATTTACCATGGACACAGGCTTTTCTCCTAACTGTATCATCTGGAGGGGGCACTTCTTTCTCAGGTGGCACGTCCTCCTCTCCTCCAGCTCTTCCTTTATCTGTCAGCGCTGCCCTGCTTGATGCTGCACACTTTCTCCTTGCCCCTCCTGCTATTCCTTCTTACCTTGCTATTTATTTTTTCCAAAGAATTTGTCTTTTCTGACATTTGCAATTAATTCATTGTTTATTGTCTGTCTGTCACCTTTCCATTGTCCCCAGAATATAAGCCCTTTGAGAACAGAATTTTTTGTCTGTCTCAAGGATATATAATGTGCCTGTCTTGTAGTAGCCCACAACAAATATTTTCCAAGTGTCAGCCTTTGGGATTTCTATTGCTGTACATTGTGTTTATTTTCATTGTTTATGTTTCCTTTGAGTTTTCTACCATGCCTCATTGGTGTGTATATTATAGATAAGAATCCTTTTCTGTTATAACCATTGCTGATGGCTGTAACATCTCTGTCACGTCTCTGTCAGTTTTATTCATGGAGTCCTTTGTTAAGTGAAAAAACTTCACTTTGATATAATCCAATTTATCATATTTTGTCCAATGATTTATACTTATGAAGTTTTTTTTCTAAAACAATCTCTGTATATAGGTCAGAAAATATTCTATTTTATTTAATTGTTTTCTGTTTTTAACCTTTCACAGCATTTCTTTAGTTTATCTTTAGTATTTTAGTCTTTATTTAGACATCTATATATGTTGTTAAACATGGATCTAATGTTTTTCCCATGTCCATTTATTAAACAGTCTGTTCTTTATTCAACCATTTTAATAACTTGCATGTATATTAAGTTTACATATATATGGATCTGTCTTTGAATTCTATTTTCCCCTATTTGTTTATCTGTTCTTATACCATGCAATTGTATTATTATAATTACAAACACTGAAGAACAGTTGACATACAATAGTATATCAATTTCAAGTGTAAAACATACTAGTTTAACATTTATGTAAATTACAAATTGATCACCATGATAAGTCTAATAACCATCTGTCACTAGAAAAAGCGATTAAAAATTGACTATATTTACTATGTTATAGGTAGCGTGATCACTTCTCAGCATCTCCACCCTCCCTCCCCTCAGATTGCTTCAGTTGCCTACGTCAAGTTTCCTGCCTCCATTCCTGTGTAATAGCACTCAGAGATCGCTTTAAACCATGACTCAAATCACGTCTTTCCTCTTTGACGTTGCCCTGATTCAGAGTGAAACTCAAAGTATTTACCATGGACACAGGCTTTTCTCCTAACTGTATCATCTGGAGGGGGCACTTCTTTCTCAGGTGGCACGTCCTCCTCTCCTCCAGCTCTTCCTTTATCTGTCAGCGCTGCCCTGCTTGATGCTGCACACTTTCTCCTTGCCCCTCCTGCTATTCCTTCTTACCTTGCTATTTATTTTTTCCAAAGAATTTGTCTTTTCTGACATTTGCAATTAATTCATTGTTTATTGTCTGTCTGTCACCTTTCCATTGTCCCCAGAATATAAGCCCTTTGAGAACAGAATTTTTTGTCTGTCTCAAGGATATATAATGTGCCTGTCTTGTAGTAGCCCACAACAAATATTTTCCAAGTGTCAGCCTTTGGGATTTCTATTGCTGTACATTGTGTTTATTTTCATTGTTTATGTTTCCTTTGAGTTTTCTACCATGCCTCATTGGTGTGTATATTATAGATAAGAATCCTTTTCTGTTATAACCATTGCTGATGGCTGTAACATCTCTGTCACGTCTCTGTCAGTTTTATTCATGGAGTCCTTTGTTAAGTGAAAAAACTTCACTTTGATATAATCCAATTTATCATATTTTGTCCAATGATTTATACTTATGAAGTTTTTTTTCTAAAACAATCTCTGTATATAGGTCAGAAAATATTCTATTTTATTTAATTGTTTTCTGTTTTTAACCTTTCACAGCATTTCTTTAGTTTATCTTTAGTATTTTAGTCTTTATTTAGACATCTATATATGTTGTTAAACATGGATCTAATGTTTTTCCCATGTCCATTTATTAAACAGTCTGTTCTTTATTCAACCATTTTAATAACTTGCATGTATATTAAGTTTACATATATATGGATCTGTCTTTGAATTCTATTTTCCCCTATTTGTTTATCTGTTCTTATACCATGCAATTGTATTATTATAATTACAAACACTGAAGAACAGTTGACATACAATAGTATATCAATTTCAAGTGTAAAACATACTAGTTTAACATTTATGTAAATTACAAATTGATCACCATGATAAGTCTAATAACCATCTGTCACTAGACAAAGCTATTAAAAATTACTGACTATATTTACTATATGGTTCATCACATTCCAGGACATTTATTTTGAAACTACAGGTCTGTATCTCTTAATCATTCATCTGTTTCCCCCAATCTCTCATTCCTCTTCCAATCACCAATTCGTTTTCTTTATGTATGAGTCGGTTTTTGTTTTTGTTTTGCTGGTTGGTTTGCCTTTTTTTAGATTCCACGTATAAAATCACACAGAATTTGTCTTTCTCTGTCTGACTTATTTTACTTAGCATAATATCCTCTAGGTTTATCCATGTTGTCACAAATGACAAAATTTCATTTCACTTTTTATGGTTGGAGTAATCCATTGTATATAAACATATTTACCATATCTTCATTATTCATTCATCTATTTATAGATGCTAAGCTTACTGCTATATCTTGGCTACTGTAGATGATGCTGCAGTGAACATAGGAATACGTATATCTGTTTGATTAATGTTTTTAGTTTCTTCAGAAAACATCCAGAAGGGAATGACTTTGTTGTGTAGTAATATTTTTAATTTTTTGAGGAAACTTTATACTCTTTGCCATAAGGCTACACCAATTTACATTCCTACCAATGGGAACTGCCTTGAGGGTTCCTTTTTCTCCCCATTCTTGCCAAGAATTTCTATTTGTTGTTTATTTGATGATAACCATTCTGACAGGCTACAGATGTAAGGTGATATTGTGGTTTTGAATTGCATTTCTCCAATGATCAGAGGTGGTGAGCATCTTTTCTCGAGTGTGCTTGCCCTCTGTACTTCTTCTTTGGAAAATGTCTATTCAGGTATGTGACCATTTTTAATAGAACATTTTTTTGTATTGAGTTGTGTGAGTTCTTTATATATTTTAAATATTAACCCCTTATCCAGTGTATCATTTGCAAATGTTTTTTTCTCATTCAGTAGGTTGTCTTTTCATTTTCTTGGTGATTCTCTTCATTATGAAAAAGTTTTTTAGTTTGCAGTGGTCCCATTTGTTTGTTTTTGCTTTTTTTTCTCTTGTCTGAGGGGATAGACAAAAAATATTGCTGAGAAATTCCTATTAACTTTATAATTTATAGTTCCTAAATACTTCATAACTTCATAACTTTACATGGCATTTTATTTTATTTGTCTAGTTGACTATTGCTGGTATACAGAAATGTTATTGATTTGTGTAAGGTGGTCTTGTACCTATTTCTGTTTTATTATACTGTTGAAATATTGTTCCTGGTTTTAATTGTATTATCTGTAATTAATTATAATGTTTATAATCTTTCATCCATCTTAATCTATTTCCTTTTCTTGTCTAATAGTCTGAAACCTCGAATGTCTCATCAAACAGTCACTGTGATATTTGGTATCCTTTCTTATTCCTGATATAAAGGAAGGACTCTACAGGTTCTCTACTAAGTGTAATGTTCTCTGTGGATTTAGAGTATTTAATTTGAACTAAGCTAAGGTTTTGAGTTTGAGGTGTATTAAAGTTAGGGAGTACCTGCTTTGTATATATCAAAGCACATCATCAAGTAACTACAATTAAAACTATAGTATTTTTTTTTGTTTTGTTTTTTTTTTTAAATTTATTTTATTTTATTGTACCAGGTCTTAGATGTGGCATGTGGGATCTAGTTCCCTGACCAGGGAGTGAACCTGGGCCCCCTGCATTGGGAGTGGGGAGTCTGAACCACTGGACCGTCAGGGAAGTCCCAAAACTATAGTATTGATGTAGAAAAAAAGACACATGTCAATACATCAACATAGAGTTCAAAAGAAACTTTGTCATGGGAATTTAGTATATTACAGTTGCATAATTTTAAATTAATTTAGGAAATGTCCAAAAATGGTTTTGAAAATGATTTTCTCGAGTGTGCTTGCCCTCTGTACTTCTTCTTTGGAAAATGTCTATTCAGGTATGTGACCATTTTTAATAGAACATTTTTTTGTATTGAGTTGTGTGAGTTCTTTATATATTTTAAATATTAACCCCTTATCCAGTGTATCATTTGCAAATGTTTTTTTCTCATTCAGTAGGTTGTCTTTTCATTTTCTTGGTGATTCTCTTCATTATGAAAAAGTTTTTTAGTTTGCAGTGGTCCCATTTGTTTGTTTTTGCTTTTTTTTCTCTTGTCTGAGGGGATAGACAAAAAATATTGCTGAGAAATTCCTATTAACTTTATAATTTATAGTTCCTAAATACTTCATAACTTCATAACTTTACATGGCATTTTATTTTATTTGTCTAGTTGACTATTGCTGGTATACAGAAATGTTATTGATTTGTGTAAGGTGGTCTTGTACCTATTTCTGTTTTATTATACTGTTGAAATATTGTTCCTGGTTTTAATTGTATTATCTGTAATTAATTATAATGTTTATAATCTTTCATCCATCTTAATCTATTTCCTTTTCTTGTCTAATAGTCTGAAACCTCGAATGTCTCATCAAACAGTCACTGTGATATTTGGTATCCTTTCTTATTCCTGATATAAAGGAAGGACTCTACAGGTTCTCTACTAAGTGTAATGTTCTCTGTGGATTTAGAGTATTTAATTTGAACTAAGCTAAGGTTTTGAGTTTGAGGTGTATTAAAGTTAGGGAGTACCTGCTTTGTATATATCAAAGCACATCATCAAGTAACTACAATTAAAACTATAGTATTTTTTTTTGTTTTGTTTTGTTTTTTTTTTTAAATTTATTTTATTTTATTGTACCAGGTCTTAGATGTGGCATGTGGGATCTAGTTCCCTGACCAGGGAGTGAACCTGGGCCCCCTGCATTGGGAGTGGGGAGTCTGAACCACTGGACCGTCAGGGAAGTCCCAAAACTATAGTATTGATGTAGAAAAAAAGACACATGTCAATACATCAACATAGAGTTCAAAAGAAACTTTGTCATGGGAATTTAGTATATTACAGTTGCATAATTTTAAATTAATTTAGGAAAATATGTACTACTAATAAATGGTTTTGGCGAAAATGACCACCTTAGCAGAAGAAATAACTGTCATTTTTCCTATTATATGTCAAAAATGATTAGCTCCTCATATCTACAGGTGAAGTTCATTTTACAATTGAATTTATGTTTATTCCCTCTTAAAACCAAATATTTACTAAGAATAAGAAACAAGACAGGGCTTCCCCTGGTGGTCCAGTGGGTAAGGACACCGCCTTGCACTGCAAGGGGCGCTGGTTCGATCCCTGGCCTGGGAAGATCCCACGTGCTGCGGAGCGGCTGGACCGATGTGTCCAATCACCGAGCCAGAGCTCTGGAGCGCATGCGCCCAGAGCCGGTGCTCTGCAACGACAGACGCCACCGCGATGGGAGGCCCACACGGGCCAAAGAACAAAGACAGATGAAAACAGAGAAATGAAAGACCCGTGGAAGTGGCCCGCCCACTCCCCTCCCTCCCCAACCCGACCCCCACCCAAAATAAATAAATAAATCTTAAAATAAAAAATTAAAAAAAAAGAAACAAAACAATAAATCCACAAAGCAAAGAAGACAATAAATAGATCAACATTTTTATAAGAAATGTCAGCAACATTTTAGAAGCTGGAGAGCAGATCCTTTCGTCTCTTGTCTTTGATGGGCCCAGAGCTGAGGTAGGCTCTATGACACTCACCCTTTCAGCAGTGCTCACCTAGGTAGCTGTCTGTGAGCAGGTTGTCTGCTCTGCTTAGAAAGTGGGTCTCAGACTGCTGGCTGGGAGAAGTAGCTGTTGTCACCAGCTCCCAGAAGAAGCCCATTTCGGAAGCAATGCCATCTAACTGAGTGGAGGATGAAAATAGCCGGGTTGGTCTCCCTTACCTGAGGCACACAGTGGAAATCTCCCCTCTCACTCCTTGGAAAGTGAATTGGGGAATAGGAGTAGTATCTCTGCCCAGTGCTTAGCATCCTCACTAGAAGCTGTTTTTTTTTGTTATAGTTGTTAAAGATCACAAACCATTTTTAATGTATTCCAAATTTGAACATAAAAGTTCATAAATTACCTACAGCAGAGTCTAGTGAATTCATACCTTTTTTTCTGAGAATTATATATTTTTTAATAATTATTATTTTTTTGCTTTTACAGAGCTTTTTTATTTACAGAAATGTATAATCCCAGATTAGTCATATGCATGTTTCTGACCTCTCCCTCCTGTGCCACCCACCCAGTCCCCCCTATCTCACCCCTCCAGGCCATTGTATAGCCCCCATGTAGGATCCCTTATTCCCACAGCACAATGACAATAGTTATCTCTTTTATATATGATAGTATAGGTTTCCATGTTACTCTTTCCATGCCTCTCACCCACTGTTTGCTCCCCATGATGTCCATGCATCTGTCCTGTATGTCTGCTTTTCCATCGCTTCTCTGCATGTGTTATCATTACCATCTTACTAGATTCCATATATATGTGTGTTACTGTACTGTACTTGTCTTTCTCTTTTACTCTAAAAGTTTTGAGGCTGTTTTTTAACAGAGGGTGGTGGTACTTTTATTATAGATTCCAAACACTGAAAGTCCCTACGTACAAATAAGGATTTGAAAGATCATCTTCCTTAAAGTGAAGGGAAAGGCAGAAGTTCTAAGATTATAGAATGTGGTGGTAGAATTACAAACCTGGACTCTGCATGTGTGTGTGTGTTTGCACATGCACATGTGCTCCGTTGTGTCTGACTCTTTGCCCCTGGTCTGTAGACCACCAGACCCCTCTGTCCATGGAATTTTCCAGGCAAGAATAATGGAGTGGGTTGCCATTTCCTACTCCAGAGGATCTTCCTGACTTAGGGATTGAACCCACATCTCTTGTGTCTCCTGCATTGGCAGGCAAGTTCTTTACCACTGTGCAATCTGGGAAGCCTGGAGAGCAGCCCAATAATATGTAAGAGCTTTCAGGTATTGGCATAAAAAAACCTCCCTGCCTAACCTTAGATTAAGTGAGGTATCACAGAGCATCCCAATGGTCCCCCGAGTTGCCCGATCTAGAAGCTGTTGCTCAAAGGGATGTGGCTATGGATGAATTGCAATGAGGAAGGTTTGATGTGATCCTCCTGATCCTAAAGCGGGATAAAAATCCCCACCATCCCAAGGTGGTATCACTGAAGATTCAAGTGTACTTCCCTCGAGAAATTAAAGTTTGGTGAGTTCCTTCCCATGCTCCAGAGACAAGGAAACAAAACTTTCATTTGCAAAGTTGAAATACAGGTTAGGGTGATAAATACAGAAGTGTCCAGACAGAGGGAGAGGAAAATTAAAAGAAATTTAATAAACAAAAAATAATTGGCCCCTTGAGATTTTATCACAAAGTTATAGAAAGTTACCTATTCCAACTGCACTTGCTTCCAACTCTAGAACTCTCTCCCAGCCCTGCCATCTTTTGATGGCTTCTTCCATTCTCCAGAGGTAACTAGGGCATTTCCAGTCTTTCTTCAGCACTTATTTAGATACATAAACTGTGAAACCAGCTTCCTATAATCCATGACCTCTCCTGAATTCTTCAAGTCTAAGAGTATGGTGGCTTGATATAGTTAGTTATCCTCTGGTAGAAGTCTATCCTTGCACTACAAGGCGGTGTCCTTACCCACTGGACCACCAGGGAAGCCTGAAGTCTATCCTAAAAATTATGGTCTGGCTATTCAAATTATGTTTGTGAGTGTACAGCTAAGTAGGTTTGAAAAGAACAGCTTGAGCAAGACTGAGTAGTTCCAAAGGAGCCACCGTGGATAGCTTTCCTATGAGCGGAAAGACCTCTAGGCTCCCTTCTCCACCTGTGTAATGATTTTAACTTGGCTACATGGCAACTCAAAATGTTACCTGTGCCTTTGGTGTGATTGCCAAGTGACCTGGAAATTTAGCCCACTTTTTATGTTAGTGTGATAGTAATCATTTACACAAACAGTGGAGGATATGTTGGTTCTATTTATAAGCACTCACCCCTTCAGAGAAGAGATTTTGAGTTTCCTATGGGAGACAGCTCAGAAGGGACAAATCGTCCCAATCAGATGAAACTCATATACTCAAACCAGGCTGCTTCCTCACGTCTCACCTGCTGTTAAGGTTATTCTTTTGTCTAGACAAAACTATTACTAGGTTCAAATCTTCTTTTTAAAGCTGATTTTGTAAAAATGAGCACTTTAATTACCTGTGTCTGATATTAGATCATTTTTGTTTCTTTATTTTGTTGTGATCAGAGCCCTTAATTTTCTGTTAGAAGAGGAAGAAAGGACTTCCTGTCACGAATCTACTGTAAAACATTGTGTTCATCACCTTATCAGAAAGAGAGTAGAAGCATGATCATTTTTGCAAGTTTATGAAAGAGGCCAGTTAATTGTGTACGTCAAGAATAGAGTCTCTTATAGGAGAGATGTGCTGTGTTTCTGTTCCTTTTGTTGCTGAAGTGGCTTCAACTTCACAGGTGAGTGAGAGGCATCTACCCAATGTGATCAAAAGAAGGAACTCACTTAGTCCCCTTGATGTGTCTCCTGATTTTCATGTTAGGTGTATCCACAGCCTTTAAAGAATGACTATTTCCATGCTCTGCACAGGGTCTGCTATGTATAGGAGCAGCATAATGGACGTACTCCAGGTTATCAGATAACCCTACTTAGCTGCTCACTCCTCCACTGTCTAGTCCTTTCAGGCTTTTCCCATCTGCATAGTAGAGATAATAAGCCAAAGCTCATGAAGACATTATATTATTTATATTGTGTTATAATATATGGCAAGTGCATGCTCAAACCATGCCTGACTCTGTGATCCCATGGACTGTAGTCCACCATTCTCTCCATGGAATTTTCCAGGCAAGATATATTGGAGTGGGTTGCCATTTCCTTCTCCAGGGGATCTTCCCAACCCAGGGATTGAAACTGTATCTCTTGTGTCTCCTGTACTGGCCGTCATATTCTTTACCACTTGCACCACCTGGGAAACCCTGTATGTTAGTAGATATATAAGGTATTTAGTGTAATGGCTGGTATGGAGTAAGTGTTTGGCAAATAAATAAGTATAATTGTGATTCTTATTTTCTTTTACCATTCTTCCCATTCCAGTAGAGTCTTGCAATCTGGCTGGGAAAAAGTGTTTCAGTGAAGAATATTATTTATATCTTTAAACGTTGTGCATTTCTTTGCCAGTGTTGCAGCAGAATGTCTTGTTCCAGTCAATTTTGATATAAGTGACCGAAAGCTTTCAGTGCAGTGACTTGGATGTAGTATTTGTCATTGTTTGATCATTTCTGCTATTTTCTGTGTGATGTTCAATTTCAGAAAGCTCTTTTTTAATAAATTGCTTTGCATTTTGACCCTTTAATTACCTGTGTTGATTTCTGTTCCCTTTTTTTGGGGGTTTGTAAGTAACATTGTGTTCTTTCAGAAAGAGAGAAGCATGATCATTTTTGCAAGTTTATGAAAGAGGCCAGTTAATTGTGTACGTCAAGAATAGAGTCTCTTATAGGAGAGATGTGCTGTGTTTCTGTTCCTTTTGTTGCTGAAGTGGCTTCAACTTCACAGGTGAGTGAGAGGCATCTACCCAATGTGATCAAAAGAAGGAACTCACTTAGTCCCCTTGATGTGTCTCCTGATTTTCATGTTAGGTGTATCCACAGCCTTTAAAGAATGACTATTTCCATGCTCTGCACAGGGTCTGCTATGTATAGGAGCAGCATAATGGACGTACTCCAGGTTATCAGATAACCCTACTTAGCTGCTCACTCCTCCACTGTCTAGTCCTTTCAGGCTTTTCCCATCTGCATAGTAGAGATAATAAGCCAAAGCTCATGAAGACATTATATTATTTATATTGTGTTATAATATATGGCAAGTGCATGCTCAAACCATGCCTGACTCTGTGATCCCATGGACTGTAGTCCACCATTCTCTCCATGGAATTTTCCAGGCAAGATATATTGGAGTGGGTTGCCATTTCCTTCTCCAGGGGATCTTCCCAACCCAGGGATTGAAACTGTATCTCTTGTGTCTCCTGTACTGGCCGTCATATTCTTTACCACTTGCACCACCTGGGAAACCCTGTATGTTAGTAGATATATAAGGTATTTAGTGTAATGGCTGGTATGGAGTAAGTGTTTGGCAAATAAATAAGTATAATTGTGATTCTTATTTTCTTTTACCATTCTTCCCATTCCAGTAGAGTCTTGCAATCTGGCTGGGAAAAAGTGTTTCAGTGAAGAATATTATTTATATCTTTAAACGTTGTGCATTTCTTTGCCAGTGTTGCAGCAGAATGTCTTGTTCCAGTCAATTTTGATATAAGTGACCGAAAGCTTTCAGTGCAGTGACTTGGATGTAGTATTTGTCATTGTTTGATCATTTCTGCTATTTTCTGTGTGATGTTCAATTTCAGAAAGCTCTTTTTTAATAAATTGCTTTGCATTTTGACCCTTATTCAAAGCAGTACTAAATCCTAAATATTTTATTACTAACTGTATGAAAATAAACTATAACACTAAGTCCTCAACCATTTGTGTTAATAGTGGTGTGATCTGTTACAATCATTTTCAAAGTTTTTATGCTAAAACTGGCATCTTTCAAGTAATTTGCGGTCCCTTGAGCGTGAATAGTAAAAAGCGATTGGAATAATGATCTTCATGTGGATTTTTCAAGTACTGTCACAGGATTATCTCAAAGACCTGAAACCCCCATCTGTATGTTTTAGTTATGGATTACTTATTTCTTTAAGTGAGCAAATATAAAAGAAATTTTGATTTTGGGTCAAAAAACTGCTTCTGTCTCTGTTGTCATGTTCTATAATTAAGTCCTGATTTTCTATCCATCTGCCTTCATTGGTGAGGAGTGATCCCTATTATATTGGTAAATGAATGACTTGTCCATTCCTTGAGAAAACATTGTTATTAAGTAATAACATAACATCATTAAACACATTATTAAATTTCCCATGGAGGAGTTAAGAGATAAATTTTTAACGGATATGTGTACGTTCTCTTCATTCAGCACCTGATTCTTAAAGTTGGCCATCTTGGATTGATCACACCCATCTAAGCCACTGGTGTGAAATAGGTCACAAGGAAACCTTCCACCTGACACTTTCAGATTAAAAGGGCAACTTATAGAAAACAAATTCAAAATAACTAGGCAATAAGAAGTATGAGAATGTTACTTTAAATATTCAGGATTTCATGGATACACTCCACTGAGAGGGCTGAGGAGAGTTTGTCTGAGATATCCAGAGAGTAAACAAAACAAAGAAGTTCAATGGTGGTATTGAGCATCATACAGAGTTCAGAAAAAGGTTTTACATGAGGGCTAAAAGCTTTCTCAGTAGAGAAACAGGAATTATCCCTTCTAATAACTACTAAGTTGACTAGAATTTAAGTTTAAACACTTGATTGATTTCCTTCCTCCATTTAAGAGTAGATGTTTGAGAGAAAAATTATGTTCTAATAAACCAAATTTCAAGAACGTAATCTTTTTTTCTTCTAGCTGCAAAGCTGAGTCCAATTGCATGCTTCATCTACAGATACGTTAAGCAGAGTCTGGATGATGATTTGGCTGAGACGTTCAAGGAGAACTTTAAGTTCAGATGGGTAGGTTCACCATGGGGTCTAAAAGCCACCTTCTAATTCTGAGTTTCCTTCATTTGTTATTTTGATGCCTTTATTTAAGTTCTTAGAAACTCATGGGCCAGGGAAATAAAACACAAGCATGGGTGAGTGAGTTTATTCTGCTGGGGCTGTCCAGCGACTGGCGGACTCAAGTCTTCCTCTTTGTCTTGTTCTTGACCATGTACTTGGTGACTCTCGTGGGGAATTTCCTCATCCTCCTTCTGATCAGACTGGATGGCAGGCTCCATACCCCCATGTATTTCTTCCTTAGTGTTTTATCTGTTGTGGACCTTTGTTTCTCAAACAGTAGTGTCCCTCAAATGCTGGTCCACCTGCTCTCAGTTAGGAAGTCCATCCCGTTCTACAGCTGTGTGCTCCAGCTCTATGTATCCCTGGCTTTGGCTGCGTCTGAGTTCCTACTGCTGGGAGCCATGGCCTACGACCGCTATGTGGCTGTGTGCTACCCGCTGCACTACACGGTCATCATGCATGGAGGGCTGTGCCTGGGACTGGTTGCCGGCTGCTTGGCTGCTGGTTTCATGAATTCTCTGATGGAAACTGTCATCACCTTTCGGCTTCCCCTGTGTCACAATGTTATTCATCACTTTGGTTGTGAGACCCTAGCAGTGCTACGGCTAGCCTGTGTGGATATCTCTTTAAACACTGAGGGCTAGAGATTTGTCTGAGATATCCAGAGTAAACAAAACAAAGAAGTTCAATGGTGGTATTGAGCATCATACAGAGTTCAGAAAAAGGTTTTACATGAGGGCTAAAAGCTTTCTCAGTAGAGAAACAGGAATTATCCCTTCTAATAACTACTAAGTTGACTAGAATTTAAGTTTAAACACTTGATTGATTTCCTTCCTCCATTTAAGAGTAGATGTTTGAGAGAAAAATTATGTTCTAATAAACCAAATTTCAAGAACGTAATCTTTTTTTCTTCTAGCTGCAAAGCTGAGTCCAATTGCATGCTTCATCTACAGATACGTTAAGCAGAGTCTGGATGATGATTTGGCTGAGACGTTCAAGGAGAACTTTAAGTTCAGATGGGTAGGTTCACCATGGGGTCTAAAAGCCACCTTCTAATTCTGAGTTTCCTTCATTTGTTATTTTGATGCCTTTATTTAAGTTCTTAGAAACTCATGGGCCAGGGAAATAAAACACAAGCATGGGTGAGTGAGTTTATTCTGCTGGGGCTGTCCAGCGACTGGCGGACTCAAGTCTTCCTCTTTGTCTTGTTCTTGACCATGTACTTGGTGACTCTCGTGGGGAATTTCCTCATCCTCCTTCTGATCAGACTGGATGGCAGGCTCCATACCCCCATGTATTTCTTCCTTAGTGTTTTATCTGTTGTGGACCTTTGTTTCTCAAACAGTAGTGTCCCTCAAATGCTGGTCCACCTGCTCTCAGTTAGGAAGTCCATCCCGTTCTACAGCTGTGTGCTCCAGCTCTATGTATCCCTGGCTTTGGCTGCGTCTGAGTTCCTACTGCTGGGAGCCATGGCCTACGACCGCTATGTGGCTGTGTGCTACCCGCTGCACTACACGGTCATCATGCATGGAGGGCTGTGCCTGGGACTGGTTGCCGGCTGCTTGGCTGCTGGTTTCATGAATTCTCTGATGGAAACTGTCATCACCTTTCGGCTTCCCCTGTGTCACAATGTTATTCATCACTTTGGTTGTGAGACCCTAGCAGTGCTACGGCTAGCCTGTGTGGATATCTCTTTCAACAAGGTCATGGTGGCCATCTCAGGATTTCTGATGATCATGCTTCCCTGTTCCCTGGTTCTGTTCTCCTATGGTCGTATAGCTGCCGCCATTCTGCATATTCGCTCTACTCAGGGACGTAGCAAAGCATTTGGGACGTGCGCCTCTCACCTCACCGTGGTTTCCATGTGCTTTGGAGCAGCCATCTTCACCTACCTGGGGCCACAGTCCTCCTACTCAGTGGAAAAGGAGAAGATGATTGCTCTGTTCTATGCCGTGGTGGCACCTATGTTGAACCCTTTGATTTACAGCTTGAGAAATAAAGAAGTTATGGCTGCTCTCAGTAAAGTTTTAGAGAAATTCAGAGATAAAGGGTAAAGACTGTATGAATGTCTTGTTATCTATCATCAAAATCCAAAATATCAGATAAGTGAAGGCGGGACTGCCACATTTACATGAAAGAAGACTGTTAGGATCAGAGCCTGGCTTTCATGGGAGAAAGTCCTCCACATAATTGAAGGATTTCCTTATGTAGGCCAATATCTGATCATTTACGTCAGTGATTCATAAGGGGGCCTTTTCCTAGAGTATCTTATCTCAGGGGTCCAGTAGTATTTAGAAGTCTTCTGCTCATGTTTAAATTTTATTGGCCTATCAGTGTTTAAAGGAATAATCCATGGCTTCATCAAGCAGATCTGGTTTGTGGATTGAATAGATAGATGAATTCTGCCAGTTAGGTCTACTTATGTTTTTGTGTAATAGGACAGAGGGTGTCTGTTTCTCTTTCTATGAGGCAAAACTCCGATTGTTTGTAGAACACCTTTATTTTCTCCAAGATAATCACAAATCGTTTCTCATCTCTTTTAAAAATAATATCAATATTGGAACTTTCAGTACTATCTAGACTTAATGCCTTAGTCTAGACTATGATGTTATATTCTGAAATAAATAATATATGACAGTCTGATATTTGTTCAGACCATTATGCTGGATCTCATTTGCTCTTAAGATGGAAAAATGGCTTCTATGGCTTCACTATAGTCTTTTTATATTGTGGTAAAAATATAATATATAACATAAAATTTTCCATGTTAGTCATTTTAAGTAAATACTTCAGTGACATTACTTATATTTACAACATTATGCAAACATCACCACTATTTCCAAATATTTCCACTATTATTTATTGCCACAGTCTTGTATTCAACTAATTTTCAAAAATTTGGTTCCTATAAACTAGTTACAAAGATCTCACACCCACTGTACTTTTTTTTCGTAAACGAAGATATGCGTATTTTGTTTTGCTAATCATCACTAATTTTCACACAGCGACCTGCCAATATAATTTTGAATTTTGATTCTCCAACTGTTTCCATTTGTTTACTTTGTCTTTCTGTTTATATAGATACTATAAAAGAAAAAGTTATAAAATAAATACCAAATGTGTTAGTCTTTCAGTCGTGTCCACTCACATGGACTGTAGCCTGCCAGACTCCTTTGTCCATGGAATTCTCCAGGCAAGAATACTGGAGCGGGTAGTCTGTCCCTTCCTCAGGAGGTCTTCCTGACCTGGGGCTCAAACACAGAAGACTGTTAGGATCAGAGCCTGGCTTTCATGGGAGAAAGTCCTCCACATAATTGAAGGATTTCCTTATGTAGGCCAATATCTGATCATTTACGTCAGTGATTCATAAGGGGGCCTTTTCCTAGAGTATCTTATCTCAGGGGTCCAGTAGTATTTAGAAGTCTTCTGCTCATGTTTAAATTTTATTGGCCTATCAGTGTTTAAAGGAATAATCCATGGCTTCATCAAGCAGATCTGGTTTGTGGATTGAATAGATAGATGAATTCTGCCAGTTAGGTCTACTTATGTTTTTGTGTAATAGGACAGAGGGTGTCTGTTTCTCTTTCTATGAGGCAAAACTCCGATTGTTTGTAGAACACCTTTATTTTCTCCAAGATAATCACAAATCGTTTTCTCATCTCTTTTAAAAATAATATCAATATTGGAACTTTCAGTACTATCTAGACTTAATGCCTTAGTCTAGACTATGATGTTATATTCTGAAATAAATAATATATGACAGTCTGATATTTGTTCAGACCATTATGCTGGATCTCATTTGCTCTTAAGATGGAAAAATGGCTTCTATGGCTTCACTATAGTCTTTTTATATTGTGGTAAAAATATAATATATAACATAAAATTTTCCATGTTAGTCATTTTAAGTAAATACTTCAGTGACATTACTTATATTTACAACATTATGCAAACATCACCACTATTTCCAAATATTTCCACTATTATTTATTGCCACAGTCTTGTATTCAACTAATTTTCAAAAATTTGGTTCCTATAAACTAGTTACAAAGATCTCACACCCACTGTACTTTTTTTTCGTAAACGAAGATATGCGTATTTTGTTTTGCTAATCATCACTAATTTTCACACAGCGACCTGCCAATATAATTTTGAATTTTGATTCTCCAACTGTTTCCATTTGTTTACTTTGTCTTTCTGTTTATATAGATACTATAAAGAGAAAAAGTTATAAAAATAAATACCAAATGTGTTAGTCTTTCAGTCGTGTCCACTCACATGGACTGTAGCCTGCCAGACTCCTTTGTCCATGGAATTCTCCAGGCAAGAATACTGGAGCGGGTAGTCTGTCCCTTCCTCAGGAGGTCTTCCTGACCTGGGGCTCAAACACAGGTCTCCTGCATTATAGGAAGACTCTTTACCCCTGAGTGACTTGGGAAGCTGTACATTTGACCACAAGCTTGGAAAAAAGGGGTCTGGAGTGTCTTACAGTTGAAATTGTATGGTATGCAGCATTTCATGTTAGCTTCTTCCACTTAGTAATTTGCATTTAAGTCCCTTCATGCTTTTTCATGGCGTAATCAGGAATTGTATGGTATGTAACATTTCATGTTAGCTTCTTCCACTTAGTAATTTGTATTTAAGTTCCTTCATGCTTTCTCATGAAATAATCAGGAATTGTATGGTATGCAGCATTTCATGTTCGCTTCTTCCACTTAGTAACTTGTATTTAAGTCCCTTCATGCTTTTCCATGACATAATCACTCAGTTCTTTTTTTTGAAACTGAATAATATTCTATTGTCTGCATGCACCACAGTTTATTCATTTAACTACTGAAAGACATCTTGTTTGCTTCCAATTTTTGGTAATTATGAATAAAGCTGCCTATAAACATGTGTGGACAAGTTCTGTGTGGACATATTTTCAATGACTCTAGGTAAATACTAAATTGCATGGTTGCTGGATCATATGGTAAAACTATGTTTTGCTTTGTAGGAAGCCACCAAACTGTCTTCCAAAGTGTCTGTACCATTTTGCATTCCCACCAGCAATGACTGAGAATTTCTGTTGCTCCGTATCTCTCCAGCGTTCTCCAGGGTTTTGGATTTGGGCCATTCTAATAGGTGTGTAGTGGCATTTTATCGTTGACTTAATTTGCATTTCCCTGATGACACATGATAGAACACATCTTTTCATATGTATTTGTTGACACTAATTCAAACTCTTCCAGAAAGTAGAAAAGGAGTTAAGTACCCCATTATTTTATGAAGCCAGGATTACCCTCCCACCAAACCAAAGACAGTGTTTAAAAAAATAAAACACTGTACTTTTCTGTCGTAAACGAAGATATGCGTATTTTGTTTTGCTAATCATCACTAATTTTCACACAGCGACCTGCCAATATAATTTTGAATTTTGATTCTCCAACTGTTTCCATTTGTTTACTTTGTCTTTCTGTTTATATAGATACTATAAAGAGAAAAAGTTATAAAATAAATACCAAATGTGTTAGTCTTTCAGTCGTGTCCACTCACATGGACTGTAGCCTGCCAGACTCCTTTGTCCATGGAATTCTCCAGGCAAGAATACTGGAGCGGGTAGTCTGTCCCTTCCTCAGGAGGTCTTCCTGACCTGGGGCTCAAACACAGGTCTCCTGCATTATAGGAAGACTCTTTACCCCTGAGTGACTTGGGAAGCTGTACATTTGACCACAAGCTTGGAAAAAAGGGGTCTGGAGTGTCTTACAGTTGAAATTGTATGGTATGCAGCATTTCATGTTAGCTTCTTCCACTTAGTAATTTGCATTTAAGTCCCTTCATGCTTTTTCATGGCGTAATCAGGAATTGTATGGTATGTAACATTTCATGTTAGCTTCTTCCACTTAGTAATTTGTATTTAAGTTCCTTCATGCTTTCTCATGAAATAATCAGGAATTGTATGGTATGCAGCATTTCATGTTCGCTTCTTCCACTTAGTAACTTGTATTTAAGTCCCTTCATGCTTTTCCATGACATAATCACTCAGTTCTTTTTTTTGAAACTGAATAATATTCTATTGTCTGCATGCACCACAGTTTATTCATTTAACTACTGAAAGACATCTTGTTTGCTTCCAATTTTTGGTAATTATGAATAAAGCTGCCTATAAACATGTGTGGACAAGTTCTGTGTGGACATATTTTCAATGACTCTAGGTAAATACTAAATTGCATGGTTGCTGGATCATATGGTAAAACTATGTTTTGCTTTGTAGGAAGCCACCAAACTGTCTTCCAAAGTGTCTGTACCATTTTGCATTCCCACCAGCAATGACTGAGAATTTCTGTTGCTCCGTATCTCTCCAGCGTTCTCCAGGGTTTTGGATTTGGGCCATTCTAATAGGTGTGTAGTGGCATTTTATCGTTGACTTAATTTGCATTTCCCTGATGACACATGATAGAACACATCTTTTCATATGTATTTGTTGACACTAATTCAAACTCTTCCAGAAAGTAGAAAAGGAGTTAAGTACCCCATTATTTTATGAAGCCAGGATTACCCTCCCACCAAACCAAAGACAGTGTAAGAAAATAAAACTACAGATAAATAATAATTGTGAATGAACACAGAAAATTCTAAATATTTCACCAAATAAAATCCCATAATTTGAAAAATTATAATAGTTTGTATTTTAATTTAGTTCAATATCCTAAAATGTCAGTGTTCCTAATTCATTGTATCAACAGACTAAAAGGGGAAGTCAGTTTATCACCTCAACAAGTGGGAAAAACGTGCTAATAGTTAATAAAAAAAGCTAGTTGTAGAAGGAAGTTGCTTAACCCAATAAAGAGTACATACAAGTAACTTACAGCTGACATCATATTTAATAGTGAAAAACAGAATAATTTTCTCTTTGAGATCAAGAACAATACTTGATGTTCATAATCATCATTTTTCTTATCTGAAAATTCTGGTCAAACTGATAAGGCCAGAAAAAGAAATAAAAGGAATGCAAACTGGAAAGGAACAAATAGTATCATTTTTATTTGCAGGCAACATTATCATTTACATAGGAAATCTCTAGGAATCTACCATAAAGGACTTGGAATTAATAAGGGAATTTGGAAAGGTTGGAAGATACAAAGATAATATACAAAGTCTGTGTTTGGTGTTTTATGCGTGCGTGCTAAGTTGCTTCAGTTGTGTCCGATTCTGTGTGACCCTAAAGACTGTAGCCCGCCAGGCTCCTCTGTCCATGAAGTTATCCAGGCGAGAATCCTGGAGTGGATTGCCATGCCCTCCTCCAGGGGATTTTCCTGACTCATGGATTGAACCTGTGTCTCCTGTCGCTCCTTCCTTGTAGGTGGATTCTTTACTGTGAGGCACTGGAAGCCTCCATTTTGTATCATATGGTAAAACTATGTTTTGCTTTGTAGGAAGCCACCAAACTGTCTTCAAAGTGTCTGTACCATTTTGCATTCCCACCAGCAATGACTGAGATTTCTGTTGCTCCGTATCTCTCCAGCGTTCTCCAGGGTTTTGGATTTGGGCCATTCTAATAGGTGTGTAGTGGCATTTTATCGTTGACTTAATTTGCATTTCCCTGATGACACATGATAGAACACATCTTTTCATATGTATTTGTTGACACTAATTCAAACTCTTCCAGAAAGTAGAAAAGGAGTTAAGTACCCCATTATTTTATGAAGCCAGGATTACCCTCCCACCAAACCAAAGACAGTGTAAGAAAATAAAACTACAGATAAATAATAATTGTGAATGAACACAGAAAATTCTAAATATTTCACCAAATAAAATCCCATAATTTGAAAAATTATAATAGTTTGTATTTTAATTTAGTTCAATATCCTAAAATGTCAGTGTTCCTAATTCATTGTATCAACAGACTAAAAGGGGAAGTCAGTTTATCACCTCAACAAGTGGGAAAAACGTGCTAATAGTTAATAAAAAAAGCTAGTTGTAGAAGGAAGTTGCTTAACCCAATAAAGAGTACATACAAGTAACTTACAGCTGACATCATATTTAATAGTGAAAAACAGAATAATTTTCTCTTTGAGATCAAGAACAATACTTGATGTTCATAATCATCATTTTTCTTATCTGAAAATTCTGGTCAAACTGATAAGGCCAGAAAAAGAAATAAAAGGAATGCAAACTGGAAAGGAACAAATAGTATCATTTTTATTTGCAGGCAACATTATCATTTACATAGGAAATCTCTAGGAATCTACCATAAAGGACTTGGAATTAATAAGGGAATTTGGAAAGGTTGGAAGATACAAAGATAATATACAAAGTCTGTGTTTGGTGTTTTATGCGTGCGTGCTAAGTTGCTTCAGTTGTGTCCGATTCTGTGTGACCCTAAAGACTGTAGCCCGCCAGGCTCCTCTGTCCATGAAGTTATCCAGGCGAGAATCCTGGAGTGGATTGCCATGCCCTCCTCCAGGGGATTTTCCTGACTCATGGATTGAACCTGTGTCTCCTGTCGCTCCTTCCTTGTAGGTGGATTCTTTACTGCTGAGGCACTGGGGAAGCCTCCATTTATGTATATATGTATTTAAGTATGTAGATTAATTAAATATATAAATAAATATAAATTATATATATACATATTTAAGATAATGATGTTTCTGTAAACATTACTGAAAATTATTGAGTAGAGAATTCCAAGATTTTGTTTCTCCACAAAACAGCAAATAAACTGGCAAGAACTTTTGGAATTAACTTTTGCAGAACTCTTAAATCTAGTAAAAAAAGAAAAAAGACTACAGAAAGGGAAAGGATTAATAACGGCTGAGAATGCTGCATTAATTTAAAATAGTACTGGGGCATTTCAGTTGCTCACTTACTGCCTCTCACACCCCTGGTTCAGGTTGCTGGTCCAGGGCAGCAATCTGGACCTTACGCTCGAAGGATGTACATAGGAGAGTAAGGAAGGGCCTTTAAGGGCTTCCCAGGTGGCTCTCATGGTAAAGAACCTGCCTGGCAGTGCAGCAGATGTAAGAGATGCAGGTTTGATTTGTGAGTTGGAAGGACTCCCTGAAGGAGGACATGGCATCCCACTCTAATATTCTTGCCCGAAAAATCCTATGGACAGAGGAGCCTGGTGGGCTACAGTCCATAGGAGCACACAGCGTTGGACACAACTGAAGCGACTTAGCATGCATGCATGCAAACAAGGGCACTTTAAAACCTAGGTACATGCCAGGGCATTGAGATGTCTTCATGCATACTCACGGCTGGAGTCATGCTTAGAAAAAGCCCGAGAAGACCCAAGGATTTCACCCCTGGGTGATCTTTAGGCTCTTCAGGAACTGAGGGTTAAGACAGAGTTGAACTGGAGTCAAATGAACCAAGTGTAAATCAAGTGATGAAAAGGACTTGGAATTAATAAGAATTTGGAAAGGTTGGAAGATACAAAGATAATATACAAAGTCTGTGTTTGGTGTTTTATGCGTGCGTGCTAAGTTGCTTCAGTTGTGTCCGATTCTGTGTGACCCTAAAGACTGTAGCCCGCCAGGCTCCTCTGTCCATGAAGTTATCCAGGCGAGAATCCTGGAGTGGATTGCCATGCCCTCCTCCAGGGGATTTTCCTGACTCATGGATTGAACCTGTGTCTCCTGTCGCTCCTTCCTTGTAGGTGGATTCTTTACTGCTGAGGCACTGGGGAAGCCTCCATTTATGTATATATGTATTTAAGTATGTAGATTAATTAAATATATAAATAAATATAAATTATATATATACATATTTAAGATAATGATGTTTCTGTAAACATTACTGAAAATTATTGAGTAGAGAATTCCAAGATTTTGTTTCTCCACAAAACAGCAAATAAACTGGCAAGAACTTTTGGAATTAACTTTTGCAGAACTCTTAAATCTAGTAAAAAAAGAAAAAAGACTACAGAAAGGGAAAGGATTAATAACGGCTGAGAATGCTGCATTAATTTAAAATAGTACTGGGGCATTTCAGTTGCTCACTTACTGCCTCTCACACCCCTGGTTCAGGTTGCTGGTCCAGGGCAGCAATCTGGACCTTACGCTCGAAGGATGTACATAGGAGAGTAAGGAAGGGCCTTTAAGGGCTTCCCAGGTGGCTCTCATGGTAAAGAACCTGCCTGGCAGTGCAGCAGATGTAAGAGATGCAGGTTTGATTTGTGAGTTGGAAGGACTCCCTGAAGGAGGACATGGCATCCCACTCTAATATTCTTGCCCGAAAAATCCTATGGACAGAGGAGCCTGGTGGGCTACAGTCCATAGGAGCACACAGCGTTGGACACAACTGAAGCGACTTAGCATGCATGCATGCAAACAAGGGCACTTTAAAACCTAGGTACATGCCAGGGCATTGAGATGTCTTCATGCATACTCACGGCTGGAGTCATGCTTAGAAAAAGCCCGAGAAGACCCAAGGATTTCACCCCTGGGTGATCTTTAGGCTCTTCAGGAACTGAGGGTTAAGACAGAGTTGTATACATTCTGGATATGTCTAAAGAGTGCTCCAAACAGAACCAAGTGTAAATCAAGTGATGAATAGATAATAAACAGTGGTAACATCCATATACTGGAATACCACTTAGCAATAATAATAATAATAATAATAATAAACCCTGTCCTTTACAATTAAGAAATCTGGACAGTGGAACAGATACAAGGAGACACCAAAATAACAACAAAAACAACACCTAAAAAATAATAGCCAAGGAACATCAGGACCTGAGGAACAATATGGCAGAGAGTAAGTTCCTTGGGTCTCCTTAATGCTTCCTGCTCATCTGGACAGAGATCTGCAAAATTCTCCAACGTGGAACTGTCAACAAGTATAAAAACAGCTCCAAGAAAAAGCCTGCATAGCTGAATTCTAGGGTAAGACAGTGTTAGCGTGCCATGGAATATAGACAGTTTGGTGAACATCTCCTACCTATTTGGGATTATTTTATGAAATTCAGACTGTAAACATCTTGTATAAAGACTCAGACACAGTAGCTCATAGAACCCTCTCACAACAGACACTCTCTGTTTTTAAAGGAGAACCGTGCTTCCCCTTTCCAGTCTCCCTGCACGCTGCCCCCACACCAGGGGACCAGAGCCAGGGAGCATAAATATTGTTTGGTGGACCCTCTTTCACTTCTTTTCATTAGTGACCACTACATCATGATATATTTAAAATCCATTTTGGAATATCGTAGGTGATATCAAATGATACATTTTAGGGAATGTCAGTTGTTCTAGGATTTTGAGATAAATAGGGACCAGGAACTTGAAAGTGCCTTATTTGTATTTGTTGAAGTTCGGTTTCTATACTTCGGACCTAAAATATAAACTGTGTTAAAGCTGCTTAATTGCTTATAACTACCAATATCTCCATTTATCATTTCATGAAACCCCAGTGCCCTTGAAGCTTTTCTTTCTTTGAGGGCTACTTAAGAGTTTAGCAGATTACAGTGAAGTGGGTTTTGTAACCTAGAATTTTGTCCTAGAACATGAAATGTTAGTCAGGTTGCTCCCAAAGGCAGCTGACAAAGTAATGATGATCCCATCATGATAAATTTATTTAGCACACAGTTACCCCAAAAGCATTTAAAACAAAACCCTTTATTTGAACTTTTACTGAAGTGTAGCAACATGTTTACTTTGGATATTGATATCACCCTTGGAGTGCTGATGTGATTGTCCTGTTTCAAGTAACTGAAGATTGAATACTAATTGAAAATCTATAGATAGATTTAAAAGTAGTAGTTTTTTCTCTTTGTGTTTCAGCAAAGAATACATTCAAATGTGGTTTGTTTCAAAGCATGGCTGTCTTTCTGCTGCAGAACTAATATTGTGTAAAATAAGTGAGACTACCACAAGAGGCAAATAGAAGTTTCTCGTGGCTCCCACAAGAGACCTGAACCGCCTTGTCAGAGTGCTTTTCTCCTGGGTGTTTGCAGAGATGTAGGGCAAGTCTGAACACCATATAGATGTAGGGCACCATGCATAGCTGAATTCTAGGGTAAGACAGTGTTAGCGTGCCATGGAATATAGACAGTTTGGTGAACATCTCCTACCTATTTGGGATTATTTTATGAAATTCAGACTGTAAACATCTTGTATAAAGACTCAGACACAGTAGCTCATAGAACCCTCTCACAACAGACACTCTCTGTTTTTAAAGGAGAACCGTGCTTCCCCTTTCCAGTCTCCCTGCACGCTGCCCCCACACCAGGGGACCAGAGCCAGGGAGCATAAATATTGTTTGGTGGACCCTCTTTCACTTCTTTTCATTAGTGACCACTACATCATGATATATTTAAAATCCATTTTGGAATATCGTAGGTGATATCAAATGATACATTTTAGGGAATGTCAGTTGTTCTAGGATTTTGAGATAAATAGGGACCAGGAACTTGAAAGTGCCTTATTTGTATTTGTTGAAGTTCGGTTTCTATACTTCGGACCTAAAATATAAACTGTGTTAAAGCTGCTTAATTGCTTATAACTACCAATATCTCCATTTATCATTTCATGAAACCCCAGTGCCCTTGAAGCTTTTCTTTCTTTGAGGGCTACTTAAGAGTTTAGCAGATTACAGTGAAGTGGGTTTTGTAACCTAGAATTTTGTCCTAGAACATGAAATGTTAGTCAGGTTGCTCCCAAAGGCAGCTGACAAAGTAATGATGATCCCATCATGATAAATTTATTTAGCACACAGTTACCCCAAAAGCATTTAAAACAAAACCCTTTATTTGAACTTTTACTGAAGTGTAGCAACATGTTTACTTTGGATATTGATATCACCCTTGGAGTGCTGATGTGATTGTCCTGTTTCAAGTAACTGAAGATTGAATACTAATTGAAAATCTATAGATAGATTTAAAAGTAGTAGTTTTTTCTCTTTGTGTTTCAGCAAAGAATACATTCAAATGTGGTTTGTTTCAAAGCATGGCTGTCTTTCTGCTGCAGAACTAATATTGTGTAAAATAAGTGAGACTACCACAAGAGGCAAATAGAAGTTTCTCGTGGCTCCCACAAGAGACCTGAACCGCCTTGTCAGAGTGCTTTTCTCCTGGGTGTTTGCAGAGATGTAGGGCAAGTCTGAACACCATATAAAGCCCTCTGAATCCAAAGGTCTTCACAGCGTGGTGTGCCTGGGACCAGGGTCACTCCCTGCAGGAAGGCAATGGGTGCTCTGGGCCCAGGGTGCTGGGGGCCTGATCCTGCTGCCGCACCCGGCACAAGTGTGCCCCTCACATGCAGGTCTCAGCTCTCGTCCAGGCCTCCTGGCTATCGGTTTGGAAGCGGCTGGGTAATCTGTGCCCATTCACACTTTGTAGGCATAGAGACTGGGTTCCTCACATCTGTTCAATACCTGAATCTTTCTTTTCTACTTCTTCCTGTTTTAGAATCGCTGAAGAATTTCTTTTCACATCCCACTCACTCAGAGGCCGCTGAGCCAAGGTAAGTGTCGTCTTGCAGAACGTCACTTTATACTGTAGGACTCACGCTAATGATTATCTCTTCTCTGACACGTGTACCAAACATTTCTATATGTTCATATCCATTTTATATGTATGATTGAATATGTATCTATGTCACATTTCTTAAAATGTGGGCTCACCTCTCATAGCCTGTGCCTGGAATAAACTTTCAGCTCTGTTCCAGGCTCTGTTTCAGGCTCTGTGTCAGGCACAGCCATGATTAAACACTAAACACTTAATTCTGCTGTCACACTTCTTCCTTCTACCCACCCTCTGTCTCCAGCAATCAGTCAGGGTGATAATCTCATCGCTTGAACTCTAGTGCAGCCAGATATGCAGTGAGCAGAGAGAATACATTCCTTCTACTCCTTTTGAGGGGCGTCTCTTGATACTGGGTCAGAAATAAGCACTCCAGGCTCTGATCCCAACCTGCAGATTCCTCTTATAAGTTCTGACGGCTGTTTGCTGCAGGCTGCTGCATTGCCCTGGCAATTCGTTGGTGATGGTGGCTACAAAATCTGCTGTTGTCTTGACAGAGAAGAAGGTTATATAAATATATTTTATCAAATCTGCATTCCTTGGAACCTACCCTTGTACAGAATCCATGCAGAACTAAGAGAAAATGTACACACAGCAGGCACAAGAATGGAGAGAAGCTAAAATGCTTCATTCTAGATCGTTGGTAAAAATCTCAGTGAGGGGGTAACATGCTTGAGCACACTGTCGTAGAGCGGAAACTACCATGAGCGAAAAGGTCTACAAAGTTTATAGTAAAATAGCACATTGAAAACACAAATGGTCCATTCCTGTTACTCCTGTGCAGTAATGAGTGCTAGCACCCTTCATTTAGTGAATGAGAAGTAGGGACGTCTTTTGTTGTCATTGTTGAGCTTCTGCTAGGAGTGCAAAGTCCCTTGTGTAACTTGGGAACAGGTATGTCTAAATATGTTTTCCTTTAACAAATATTGTAACTGGGCTGATTTTTCTTTTCTATGTGTGTGTCTTTGTCAGCTATGAGGGCTTGTTCCAGCCAGTATCTTAATCTCTGATATGGCAAACCTGACCCAACCAAATCCACCCCCCAACCCCCATAGCAAAAACCAGGATGGAATGTGAGGATGTTATCAGTGGCTGAAAGACATTCAGTGATTACTTATTGTTTATAATACAGGATAATTCTTAGGTTGCCTTAGTATCTCTTAGGAAGACTGATATAATCTGGTCCTTAACACTGTTTCACTCTTCCTCTCTCCTCCACTTCCTATCTCTCTCTCTTCCATCCCCTTTTTCTCTTTCTCCTTTTCTATTCATTCATTAACTTGTAATTTTCCCCACTTACAGAGGAAATAGGTCTTAATGAGATACTTCCCTGAAAATGTCAAGCTATGTCATATCTCTATGGCTTTGTTCACTCTGACTCATTTGCCTAAAATATCTTATCCTCTAACTTATTTTGATTGTAAGACTTTATTGTAGTGATTATTTCTTCTCCGATACATTTACCAAGCATTTCTATGTATTTATTTGCTTAATATGTGTAATTGAATGTGCATCTGTGTCACATTTTTAAAAATTTGGGCTCATCTTTCATAGCCTGTGCCAATAGTGAAATTTCAGTACAATTAGAAAACATTTCCTAAAATTATCAGACATTTTAAATCTTAAAAAAGTGATGCTAATTGCAAAATCGGGTATTTCTTATCTGTACGTGAGACAGCTTTGTGGTGAAGGCTGTGCCTCTGTAGTCAGTCTGTAATTCTGATTTTATCACTCTCAAACTTGGAAATGTTACTCAGTCCATCTAAACGAAAGTGTCCTTTGTGAACTGAGAGTAACAATGCCTCATTAGTTTGCTTTGTAGATTAAGTGGAATATTTGAAAAGTACTTAGCAAGTTTCCCAGCACCTAGTAATAATAGATAAATTATTATGAGAGACTATTCTGGACTTACTGTTCAGACTTCATGTTAAAACTCATCAGAAAAAAATCCTAACGACAAATTCTTGCTCATTGCCATCTCTTCAACTCTGACGAACATGTCTGTAAACACTGAAGTTTTCCCACTGTGGTAGATGGAATCATTTCCATTCAGTAAGCCATATACCTGAAACTCCTCCTTGATTTCTCTCTTCTCTTACCTCCCTTATTTAATCCATCAATTACCATTAGAGGTGCTTTTTAAAATAGATCTGGAGTCCACTCACTTCCCCGAAATACCATGTGCAAGGTCACTGTCCCCTCTGCGTGGACGCCGGCAGGCTCGCTACGCCCACTCTTGCTCTGGTAGAGTCGTCCGCGATGTCGGAGTGATCTTTCACAGCGTGAATCATACCGTGCCCCTGTGAGCCTCAGGCCCTCTCTTGCTTCCCTCTGCATTTAGACCACTGTTCAGGTCCCCTGTTATGAGCTCTGGGGTCTGCCACAGGCTGACCCTGGCCCCCTCCCCTCCTCCTCTGCGCTTGCACAATCCATGCAGCCGGCCCGGCCTCCTCTCGGGGCAGCTCTCGCCCACCTCTCTTCAGAGCCTGGACCCGGCATCCCTCTCGGTCTACATGTCACCTCCTCAGAGGTCAGAGAGACCTTCCCCATTCACATGATGATCATGTTCTGTTTTTTAACCCTCATAGAAATGTCTCAATTTTGTTATGTATTTCTTATTGTTTGCCATGGTTATTGTGTATTTCTTATTTGTTTAAAAAATATCTTCCAAGAGACTCTTACCTCCACCCCCAAGGACTTCAGTCTCCCCAAGAGGAAGCTCATGTCTGCTCACCCCTCTGCTTGGTCCATAGCAGTCACTCCCTTCTCTCTTATTAGCTCATCCCTATCTTATAATGTCCTGAGAGGGCATAAAGAGTCCTTTCACACTTCCTGTCATGTAGAGTTTATATACAGTTTTATTTATATTATTTCATTTAGCCTTTAATGCACATTGATGTAAGTGAAATAAATATTAATATCCACATTTGTCTAAGAGGATATTGAGTTTGGGAGATGATACTATTTTAAGTTTCATGTAGAAATCTCTGGACAAACCTGGTATCTGACTGAAGCCCAAGTTTTGACTTACTGTTCAGACTTCATGTTAAAACTCATCAGAAAAAATCCTAACGACAAATTCTTGCTCATTGCCTCTCTTCAACTCTGACGAACATGTCTGTAAACACTGAAGTTTTCCCACTGTGGTAGATGGAATCATTTCCATTCAGTAAGCCATATACCTGAAACTCCTCCTTGATTTCTCTCTTCTCTTACCTCCCTTATTTAATCCATCAATTACCATTAGAGGTGCTTTTTAAAATAGATCTGGAGTCCACTCACTTCCCCGAAATACCATGTGCAAGGTCACTGTCCCCTCTGCGTGGACGCCGGCAGGCTCGCTACGCCCACTCTTGCTCTGGTAGAGTCGTCCGCGATGTCGGAGTGATCTTTCACAGCGTGAATCATACCGTGCCCCTGTGAGCCTCAGGCCTCTCTTGCTTCCCTCTGCATTTAGACCACTGTTCAGGTCCCCTGTTATGAGCTCTGGGGTCTGCCACAGGCTGACCCTGGCCCCCTCCCCTCCTCCTCTGCGCTTGCACAATCCATGCAGCCGGCCCGGCCTCCTCTCGGGGCAGCTCTCGCCCACCTCTCTTCAGAGCCTGGACCCGGCATCCCTCTCGGTCTACATGTCACCTCCTCAGAGGTCAGAGAGACCTTCCCCATTCACATGATGATCATGTTCTGTTTTTTAACCCTCATAGAAATGTCTCAATTTTGTTATGTATTTCTTATTGTTTGCCATGGTTATTGTGTATTTCTTATTTGTTTAAAAAATATCTTCCAAGAGACTCTTACCTCCACCCCCAAGGACTTCAGTCTCCCCAAGAGGAAGCTCATGTCTGCTCACCCCTCTGCTTGGTCCATAGCAGTCACTCCCTTCTCTCTTATTAGCTCATCCCTATCTTATAATGTCCTGAGAGGGCATAAAGAGTCCTTTCACACTTCCTGTCATGTAGAGTTTATATACAGTTTTATTTATATTATTTCATTTAGCCTTTAATGCACATTGATGTAAGTGAAATAAATATTAATATCCACATTTGTCTAAGAGGATATTGAGTTTGGGAGATGATACTATTTTAAGTTTCATGTAGAAATCTATGGACAAACCTGGTATCTGACTGAAGCCCAAGTTTTGAATACTGGAAAGCTGAACTCTCTCCATCTCACCTTCTCATGGACTGCACAGACAGTGCCAGGTTTCAGTCCATCTCCATGGCTAGTAGAGGGGAAAAGCATCGGTATGTAGAAGGCACAAATGTGTTGTAAAGGTAGAACTTCCGGGCTGGATGATAAGACAGGGACACCGCCTACCCTTTACAACTGGCAGTGGTAACATGGAACATGGGCTTTTGATACTGTTTCCTTTGGACGTGGTTGTGAAGGGCAGCATAGGGTGATAGAGAGGCGTGGTGTTCAGAGTTAGACTTAAATGTGATTCCTGCACTGCTGCCAGTGGGAATGTGGTAAGTTACTAATACCTCTCCAAAACTCAGTCTCTTCACTGCTAACATGGTTATAATACTATGTGTGAAGAGCCTATGTGCAAATCACATTGCCTTGTATGCATAATGTACCCAGTGTATGATCCAGCCTACAAGATACTATTAACAATGGTATCTGTTACTGTTATTACTAGTCAGAGAAGGCAAAAGATGGAAAGTTCTAACTGGACCATGAAGTCTGACCAAGTGATTTTTGCCCCCAGGAGAGTTAAACTTTGTGTCTCCAGTATGGAAGTGGAGAACCAGACGCGGGTCACCAGGTTCATCCTGGTGGGGTTCCCTGGGAGCTGGGGCATGCGAACGGCGGTGTTCCTCATGTTCCTCGTGGCCTATCTCCTGACAGTGGCTGAAAACGTGGTCATCATCCTGTTGGTGCAGCAGAACCGGCCACTGCACAAGCCTATGTACTTCTTCCTGGCCAACCTGTCCTTCCTGGAGACCTGGTACATCTCTGTGACCGTCCATAGCAGTCCTTCCCATACACCTTCCTGAGAGGGCATAAAGAGTCCTTTCACACTTCCTGTCATGTAGAGTTTATATACAGTTTTATTTATATTATTTCATTTAGCCTTTAATGCACATTGATGTAAGTGAAATAAATATTAATATCCACATTTGTCTAAGAGGATATTGAGTTTGGGAGATGATACTATTTTAAGTTTCATGTAGAAATCTATGGACAAACCTGGTATCTGACTGAAGCCCAAGTTTTGAATACTGGAAAGCTGAACTCTCTCCATCTCACCTTCTCATGGACTGCACAGACAGTGCCAGGTTTCAGTCCATCTCCATGGCTAGTAGAGGGGAAAAGCATCGGTATGTAGAAGGCACAAATGTGTTGTAAAGGTAGAACTTCCGGGCTGGATGATAAGACAGGGACACCGCCTACCCTTTACAACTGGCAGTGGTAACATGGAACATGGGCTTTTGATACTGTTTCCTTTGGACGTGGTTGTGAAGGGCAGCATAGGGTGATAGAGAGAACGTGGTGTTCAGAGTTAGACTTAAATGTGATTCCTGCACTGCTGCCAGTGGGAATGTGGTAAGTTACTAATACCTCTCCAAAACTCAGTCTCTTCACTGCTAACATGGTTATAATACTATGTGTGAAGAGCCTATGTGCAAATCACATTGCCTTGTATGCATAATGTACCCAGTGTATGATCCAGCCTACAAGATACTATTAACAATGGTATCTGTTACTGTTATTACTAGTCAGAGAAGGCAAAAGATGGAAAGTTCTAACTGGACCATGAAGTCTGACCAAGTGATTTTTGCCCCCAGGAGAGTTAAACTTTGTGTCTCCAGTATGGAAGTGGAGAACCAGACGCGGGTCACCAGGTTCATCCTGGTGGGGTTCCCTGGGAGCTGGGGCATGCGAACGGCGGTGTTCCTCATGTTCCTCGTGGCCTATCTCCTGACAGTGGCTGAAAACGTGGTCATCATCCTGTTGGTGCAGCAGAACCGGCCACTGCACAAGCCTATGTACTTCTTCCTGGCCAACCTGTCCTTCCTGGAGACCTGGTACATCTCTGTGACCGTACCCAAGTTGTTGTTTAGTTTTTGGTCCGTGAGCAACAGCATCTCCTTCACTCACTGTATGATCCAGCTTTACTTCTTCATTGCACTCATGTGCACAGAATGCGTGCTCCTGGCCGCCATGGCCTACGACCGCTATGTGGCCATCTGCCGCCCGCTGCACTACCCCACCATTATGAGCCATGGGCTCTGCTTCCGCCTGGCTCTTGGCTCCTGGACCGTCGGCTTTGGCATCTCCTTGGCTAAGACCTACTTCATCTCTCGCCTCCGCTTCTGTGGCCCCAACGTCATCAATCATTTCTTCTGTGACATCTCCCCAGTACTTAACCTCTCCTGCACAGACATGTCCACAGCTGAGCTGGTGGACTTTGTCCTGGCACTGATTATCTTCCTCCTCCCCCTCACCATCACCGGCCTGTCCTATGGCTGCATTTTGGCCACTGTTGTACGCATGCCCACAGGCAAGCAAAAGGCGTTCTCTACTTGTGCCTCCCACCTGGTGGTGGTCACCATCTTCTATTCAGCTACTATTTTCATGTACGCCCGGCCCCGAGCTATTCATGCCTTCAACATGAACAAAGTTATTTCCATCTTCTACGCCATCGTCACCCCTGCTCTCAACCCCTTCATTTACTGTCTGAGGAACCGAGAGGTCAAAGAGGCTCTGAAGAAACTGTCTCATTGCCAGGCCAGATCTGACTAGTCTGTTACAAGTGATCCGAGGAAGGAATTTGATT
The DNA here is from genome assembly GCA_022376925.1 of Tragulus kanchil. Taxonomy (NCBI): domain Eukaryota; kingdom Metazoa; phylum Chordata; class Mammalia; order Artiodactyla; family Tragulidae; genus Tragulus; species Tragulus kanchil. The sequence goes on along the minus strand of JAIOJX010000030.1, from coordinate 14,493,649 downwards.
TGGCTCCCCCTCTTCCTCCTCTGTTTTTTCTCCTTTAATGCCTCAGCTGGGTATTAATCGTGTCAATGTGACCTCACTATACCCACATTAACCACCAGCTCTTGGTTGTATCCTGAGGTCTACGTCGGTGCCTGTGGTCAGTGTTTTAAGGGCATACCTCTTGAGAATTCACCTTGCCTGTGATCCAAAATGGAGTTTCTAAGACTGTGAGTAAATTCCTGAGTGGGCGAGGGAGATGGTAGCCTATGAATGAGCTGTTTGGGGATCTAGCAAGCACTAGACTCTCTGGGAATTAGAGCTGGTGATGGCTTCCTGACGTCTCAGTTTCTTACTGAGACAGAGGTAGCATCTTCTTTAACAGTTCCATTTTGGACTCAATGCCAGGAGTCAATCTTGGTGGCAAAAACTAGAGGAACAGTGTCTAGTCTCCCTCAAGACATTTTCATGAATACCCATTCCCCTATATTAAATACTTTTCTGTTTCAAATAGCTGGAGTGCTTTCTGTTATCTCAAGGTGTTATCTGTAAGTGATCTATCCCTTTTATAGTTACATTTTGTCTTCTGATATAACTTACTCAGTTGCTTTGTGTTGAATTTCATATTTCTCTCCTAGATGGTATGGTATGTTTATTTGTATCCTCCATGGGTGAGCACATAATAGCTGATGAATAAATGAATGTCATTATATATATATATATATATATATTACTTCCTGAAGGAAACTTGCACTCACAGTCCTTTTTCCTTCTGATCTCAGTGTTCTGTCCTTCCTTTCTGGTTTTCTTTTACTTCCTCTGGGCTTGCTCTCTCTCTCAAATATAACTAACTAGCCCAGTCTTAGGAAGGGGCCAATTTTCATCCTATACCACAGTGACTCTCAACTCTCCCACTTACTTATCTGACACGCTACCCATGTATGTCTTACCTTTTTGATAAAATGAGCCCACACACTTATAGAAAGGCACATGGATATACCTACTCTTGGTTCATACATCTGACAAAGGCAGAGGGAGCTATACTTTAGGCTGTATTCAATGTAACATGCTGATGTCAGGAATTTACATCTACTGTGCGTGTGCTGTGTGCTCAGTCATGTCTTACTCTTTGCAACCCCATGGACTATAACCCATCAGGCTCCTCCATCCATGGGATTTTCCAGGCAAGATTACTAGAAGGGATTGTCATTTCCTACTCCAAGCGATCTTCCTAATCCAAGGATCAAACCCATGTCTCCTGCATCTCCTGCATGGGCAGGTGGATTCTTTTCCACTGCGCCACCCAGGAAGTTCCATATTGATTCATATTACCTTATTTGGCGATAGAAGGAAGATAACACTTCAATGATTTTTTTTGGTCAGCTCATGAGGCACATCACTTATCACCTTTCCAACTTGCTTCAAGTGCTGAATGAGTGTGGAATGGTTGATGCTGAGTTCTTTGTCAACTTCTTGTGTAGTTCTAAGAGGATCAGCTTGAGTGACCCTCTCAGTTGGTCATTGTCAAGTTCTGATGGCTGGCCACTACCCTCCTCATCTTCAAGGCTCTCATCTCCTTTGCAAAACTTCTCGAACCACCACTGCACTGTATGTTCGTTAGCAGTTCCTGGGCCAAATATGTTGTTTATGTTGCAAGTTGTCTCTGCTGCTTTACATGACCCATTTTGAACTCAAATAAAAAATCACTCAAATTTGCTTTTTGTCTAACACCATTTCTATTGTCTAAAATAAATATAAAGTAAATAGCAAATAATAACTCACTAGCAAAAACAATAAAGCAAGGAATGTCCATTAAAATGATATATAACATAACCACATTTAAGAATGTATTCCAATATCAAACAGTAAAGTTCAACAGTGCAAAGCTGCAATTACCAACTTAATGCCTTAAGATGTGGTTATAAATAATATTTCCATTTAAAACCCAAATATGTAAAGATCAGTGATTATTTTCTGAAATAGTTCAGATGTACCCTATATGGTACAGCCAGATAGGGCTATGAAATGTGTGCACCAAAAAACAGGCAAAGACATCTTTAGCAGGAATCAGTAAACTAGTGGCGTGAGCAACACGCCAATCAGGCTGCTGACAATCTGAGTTTGAGTCTCAGATGTTTTTTTTATCATGTGACCTGGGAACAACCATCTAAACTCTCTGAAACACTTACTCCTCACATTAAAATAGGAATGATGAGGCTGGCTCTACCTCCTTTACACAGTGATCTAGAGGTTCACCCAAAGTGACATGCGAGTCGCTCAGTCATGTTCAGTTCTTTGTGACCCCATGGACTGCAGCCCGTCAGGCTCCCCCATCCACGCAGGTTCTCCTGGCAAGAGCACTGGAGTGGGTTGCCATGCCCTTCTCCAGGGGACCATCCCGATTTAAGGATCTCCCTCACTACAGACAGTTTCTTTACCATCTGAGCCACCAGGGAACCCAACTGGAAAGATGCAAACAGCCTTGATTGTTAACCTTCTGGACCAGTGTGAGACCTAAACAAGTTGAAGATCGGTTAGGGTTTACATGAGAAACCTGGGAGGGAAGACTGTGGTCCCCACCTGTCTGAGACAACCCACAGTGCCTGAGCTTCACCAGCATAAGCTGGGAGACTCCAAACAAACGGGGTTGTGTGTTTCTTTATTACTGCTCAAAAGTGTCTCAATGAGGGAGAGCGTGGAAGTAGAATTTCTCTGTAAGTTCTGTTGTGCTTCAAAGAGCAGATAGGAATCAATACTGTAGCCTGACCTCGGAAGACTAGAGCATACAGATGAGATCAGTGTGGAAGCCAGCGTTAGTGGAGAGAAGATGGCTCAGAACAGAGGAATGGGTAAATGCACACAGAAAAGAGCTGTTTGTCAGGTGAGACCCGTAAAACAAATGATATGTTTTGAGCCAGCCTGCTTGGGTTTAGGTAACCATAATATTAACACTGACAGTTTTAGCAGGTTACCCCGAGAACAGTGCCTCAGAATTTAGTTATAATCAAACAAGTTTCTAAGAAGCTTCATCAAATAAAAAGATTAATTATACATGTAGTGTCCTCTTAATGGGACTGTATAATTATCTCATTTGACTAATGTTTATTGAGTCTCACTCTGTATTAGGCACTCTTTTAAGTGACAGTGACATAATAATAACAAAACACAAAAACTCTTCACTCTCAGGCAGGGACAGACAGCAGACAGTATGTATGCACATACATAATACATAACGTTCAGGGCTTCCCAGGTGGCTCAGTACTAAAAAGTCTGCTTGCCAATGCAGGAGCCTTAGGAGATGCAGGTTCAACCCCTGGGTCAGGAAGATGCCCTGGAGCAGGAAATGGCAAATAAGTAATTACAAAAATGATGTACAGTGTGATCCCATAAAATATAGGAATATATAGCATATGTGTATTTTTTTGAAAAGTGATAACAGGAGGAAGCATTAATAATTTTCAGGCCGCAAGGATGAGAGTAGACGGATCAAATATTAATCAAATGAAGGCTTAATTACCCAATAGTGTCTGAGAGATCTAGGCAGCTATGTCTTCAACCTGCTTCTTACATTTTGTACTTGTGATATTGCACCAAGGCAGAATAATAATGAATAACAAAATTGTTATTCTGCCTTGATATAATATGGTTTTCTGTTTTCCCTTTTCTTTAATTGCCAGATGTTTCTGAGGCGCAGAAATCTCTGTGAACTAGACTGGTTATGACCCCATAAATGTATACATAGGTAAACATGTTATATTGAAACATGAAATTTAGGTAAATTAATATTTCTAATGTATAACAGAGTATGCACAAATGCTGTCTTTGGTTTATTTGATATTAAAAAGCCTGAAGCCTCAAACAGCAAGGCAAAGCTTCTGGATCAGAACAACTTCATCAACCTTGCCTTTTGCTATGCAGGTTGTCATGGTAACGGGAGGGCTCAGAACTGAGAGCATACTAAAGCAGCTATTATAACTCTACACGAAACATGTTTGACATTTGGAGCATTTCCCTTTTGATTTATGATTAGACTGAGGCACTGAAATGTCCCCACAGTGGGCTGAGACCCTGTGGCCAATACTAATCAAAAGAAAAGTATCTAGAGATCTAGGTACAAAATAGAGGTGTTTGTCTAGGAGTGGATGCATTGCAAGCCTATGTATCTTTTCCTACTCCATTTGGTCCTCCTCCCTTTTTTTTTTTTTTTTAACTTACCTAGCATTCTCTTTTTTAAATCTATTTTTAAGTTGGAGTATAATTGCTTTAGTTTCTCCTGTACAACAAAGTGAAGCAGCTATATGCATATACATACCCCCCCCCCCCACCTACCGTCTCAAGGTCATCACAGAGCACAGAGTGAACCCCCTGTGTTATACAGCAGCTTCCCGCTAGCTAGCTATTTACACATGCTTACTTCATATTCTCTACTGTTTGTCTACTTAATAAATGCTATGTTGTTTGTTTCCAAGATAAGACAGTTCCCCCCACCCCAAATGAAAACACAACTGTGTTCCTGTCACGCTTCTCTTCAAAGCATTTCATTGTTGCTCTTCACCGTCTACAAAGGTGACATTCTTAGCTTGGTCGGAAAGCTCTCTCCCCATTTCTGCCCATGTTTCCCACCTCAGCACCCACTTCTCCAGGATCAGTGCCCGATACACCCGCCTAGTAATTTTGTTCTCAAACGTCTTGTAGTTTATAAAACACAGCATGCTCTTCCAGGCATCCCTGTCTTGTTCAGAATGTTTCCTGAGCTTAAAACACCCTAGCATCTCCAGTTATGTGATCAGGTTGGGTTTTTTCTTCCCTCTTTAGTTCAATTTAGCTATCACCTCTTTCAAGAATCATACCAGCTGGTGCCTACACTTTCTGTCTGAAGCACAATCAGCTGGCCTGTGTTCTCTTGTCCGATATCAAAGCAACAGGGGCTTGCCTCATTCATTTTTGTTTCCCTAGAGTCTAACATGACCCCTGGCATGCAGCTGATGACTGACTAACATTGTTAATCTAAGCTGAACTAAGGGAGCGTTTGTGCTTCTGAGTAAATGAAAAGGAGCGAAGACATTTCCTGGGATTATACAGGGTATTTCTGTAATAGCATTCTAAATTTATTGGAAAGATTCCTTAAGAGAAGAGTTCTGAAGATGTACATAGTTCTGTGGCTATTGCTAACAGGCTCAAGAAAGACCTAGCTATGAGTATTTGCTTTAGATGATGCTACAATGATAATACTTACTCAACAGATCTAGTAGCTTTGTAAATCAGCAAACATGCAGCATGCTACAGAAGCAGAATGGGAAGCTGCTACAGTTGCTGAGCAGAGAAAATACTGGATTTGTGGAGAGAGAAGCTCTAGTGTCAGCTTCTAAAGCTCAGGACATTTCAATTAATCATTTTCATACCTTAATAACTCTTAGAAATGAAAGTGGCTCCTTTTCTCCAATTGTTTTCCCATTACTATCTTTGTTCCCCTTTTCCTTGCTCGCCACGGTCAGTCCACCCCGCGCCGTGCTCCTTGGTGTCGCGTATCTCTCTCACAGTTGCCATCCGTCTTCTCTAAGCTGTCGAGTCCCCTCCCACGAACGTCTTGTCACCTTCCTTCACTCAGTGGTTCTCTTTCCTTCCTCATATGCTCATCAAATAGCCCCACAGCCAGCACATGTACCTTTTATAACAGCTGCTTTATTGAAGCATAATTGACATGTGAAAAGCTGTATGTGTTTAATAGACTCAGCTCGATGACTTCGGAGATAAGTACACACCTGTAAGTATGTCACCGCCGTTATGGCTATGACGTGTAACTATCACCTCCCAAAGCTTCTTCCCAGCCTCTTTTCACTGTTTTATTCATGATTGTTATCTTGTTGTAAGAACACTTACAGATCTATTTTCCTAGAACATACTTAAGTATACCACACAGTATTGTTCGCTTCAGGCACTCTGCTGGTAGTAGATCTTCAGAACTTAGTTTTCTTGCCTAACTGAAGTTTTGTACGTCTTCATCCTCCTCCTTTGCCCTTCCATCAGCCCTTCCATTCTACTCTGTACTTCTTTGAATTTCAGTGAGAGCATGTAATCTCTTTGTGACCTGATAAAACTTTTTAAAACTGAAGTATAGTTGATTTACAATACTATATTAGTTTTAGGTATGCAACGTAGTGGTTCAATGTTTTTACAGATTATGCTCCATTTAAATTTTTTTTTTTTTTTTGGGCGGGGAATGGGTTGGGGAGGGAGGGGAGCGGGCGGGCCACTTCTATTGGTCTTTCATTTATCTGTTTTCATCCATCTTTGTTCTTTGGCCCTTGGGGGCCTCCCATTGCGTTGGCCTCTGTTGTTGCAGAGCACCAGCTCTGGGCGCATGCATTCCAGAGCTCCGGCTCAGTAATTGGACACATCGGTCCAGCCGCTCCGCGGCACGTGGGATCTTCCCAGGCCAGGGATCCAACCGGCGCCCCTTGCACTGCAAGGCGGTGTCCTTTACCCATTGGACCACCAGGGGAAGCCCTCCATTTAAATTTATAACAAAATAATGGTTACATTTCCATGTGCTGTACAATATATCTTTTTGCTTATTTAGTTTATACATGTATGTGCTCAGTCACTTCAGTTGTGTCTGAATCTTTGCAATCTCATGGACCATAGCCCACCAGGCTCCTCTGTCCATGGGATTGTCCCGGCAAGAATACTGGAGAGGGCTGCCATGCCCTTTTCTAGGGGATCTTCTGAACCCTGGGATCAAATCCACGTCTTATGTGTCTCCTGCATTGCAGATGGATTCTTTATTTCTGAGCCATGGGGAAAGTCCCATTTTATACATTATAGTTTGTATCTCTTAATCTCATTCCCCTTTCTTGCCCCTTCCCTTTCCCCACTGGTACTCGTTAACTCGTTCTTATATCTGTGAGTCTGTTTTAACTTTGTTTTAGACATTCATTTGTTTTATTTTTTAGATTCCACATATAAATTGTAACACAGGTAGTTTGTCTTTCTCTGTCTGACGTGTCACTAAGCATAATACTCTCCAGGCCCATCCACATTGTTGCCAATGGCAGAATTTACTTCTTTTCTGGGGCTGAGTAGTAGTCCATTGTGTGTGTGTATCGGGGCGGGGGTGGGGTGGGGACATCTTTATCCATTCATCACTGATGGACACTTACTTTGCTTCTGTATGTTGGCTATTATAACTGATGCTGCTATGACCATTTAGGTGCATGTATCTTTTTGAAATACTTTTTATTTAGGTCATATGGTTGTTTTATTTTTAGTTTTTTGAAGCGGCTCCATACTGTAGTTGCACCAATTTATAATTTGGAGGATACTCATTATTTATTAGGAAGTAACTGTCCATTTAAAAAAATACACAGGATTGTATGATTTGCTATACCTTAGTTTTCACAAATTATAACTGGTATACATAGCAAGCTATCTATTCTGATTATTCACTGTTACAACTTGCTTAATTTAAAAAAAATTAATTTTCTTGAGCAGTGTTTATTTGGTGTCAGTACCATCTAGTGGCAAATTTGAGTAATGCTCGGTAATTAAATTGGCACTGAAGACTTACTAGTGAGACAGGCCTTGAAGATCATCTGGGCTGAGTAACTGCAATTCATTATACAAATTATTACACTTGGGTTTTGAAAGTTTAAGAAATTTCCCATGGTCTACATGAGGTTGAACACTTGTTACGTGAAATGAACTATTAAATGGAATGTTAAGAATTATAAACTGTGGCTCATGACCTCACATCATTTACCACCAGCACAGGAAATAGATAATATGTAAAAGATGACAGTGAAATATTTAAATTATTCAGTGTGAATTAAAATGCTTAACAAAGTATCCAGGCAAAAGTTTCTATAAGAATTCAGAAGAATAAGAAAAATGTGCTAAGAGTGCATTGAATAAAAGTAAAGTTTTTAGAAGAGGTTGAGTTTGTTTTGTTTTGATGAGGCTTCAGTATGTTTATTGTTTAATCTGTCTTTGCATCACTGATTTGAGATGCCATTTCCATGAAAATTCCAATAATTATTTGTTTATGTACAGTCTTTTATTCTGACCCATTGCTACATCTCTCTAATCACATGCCAGTAACACTGTTTGGTCACTATAATCTTATGAAGTTGAAAGCACAAAAAAAGTTCAGTCTTCCTAATGACTCTTCTTTTATATAAATTTCTCAGTTCATGCTTATTAGTTTTCCATAGGATTTTAGCATATCCAATCTAATTTAAAAACACTGTTGCTGCTTTGGAAATGCATTATATTTATTGAATCATCTAGGGAAACTGGCATTTTTATAATGCTCAGTCTTCCTATATAAGAGCATAAAAGATTTTCTATTTGATCAGGTTTGTTGCATCAGTAAGCAGTTCTTTAAAGTTTCTTTTGCAGTGTTTACATGTTGTGTTAAATTTTTAAGAGACCATGATTTTTTAGTTTTCATACTTGTGTTTAGAAAATAATGCCTAAATTAATTCTTTTTTTTTTTTTTTAAATTTTGGCTTCTTTTATTGGTCCTTCATTTATTTTATTTTCATCCATCTTAATTCTTTGGCCTGTGTAGGCCTCCCATCGTAGTGGCCTCTCTCGTTGCAGAGTATCGGCTCTGGGCGCCTGTGTTCCAGAGCGCTGGCTCGTGATTGGACACACTGGTCCAGCCGCTTCACGGCCTATGGGAACTTCTCGGGCCAGGGATCGAACCGGTGCCCCTTGCACTGCAAGGTGGACTCTCTACCCACTGGACCACCAGGGAAGCCCTATATTAATTCTAATTTTTGAAATTATTTTTCTTTAAGCCTTGATGTATGATCTTTGTGCTGTGATAGCATTCTATTGACATTTGGAAAGAAGACTCTTTTTTCAAGCTTCAGAGTCTTTTCAATATTAATGAGATAGAATTTATAAATTACGCTATTTTAATCCTCTCTATATTAATTTTTTCATTGGTCTGATAAGGACTGAGAAAAGTGAATTAATGTCTCCTACTGCTTCTGTTTTTCTATTTCTCTGTAAATCACTTGCAGTTTTTGCTTTATGAAGACTGACTTTATCTGAAATTACATCATTACAACTATTGTATCTTCTATGTTAATCACATTACTTGGTATTATGAGTGCCCTTACATGATTGGTGCTGGGTTTTGGTCTGAATTAAGCCTCTCTGACGTTAAGATTACAACTCTTGCTTTACTTGTGTCTGTACCTGCTGTTTGCCATTATCAGCTTTGCCTATGTTTCTTGTGAACAGCATAGATTTTAGCTTTGTTTTTCTCATCCAGGCTCTAAGTATGAATGAATGCCATCACTTAATTTTCTGTTAAACTTGATGGGGTTAGAGGCTTGAAAAACTATGCTGTATATTTTATTTTTGTCATGCATCTGTCTATTAACTAGGAAAATTGTGATTTCATTCTGGAGGTTATGCTTTATATCTACAATTTTGTATAGCATTTAAAATTTTCTATATTTTTACATTGAATTTAGTTACCTGCCACAGTTAATAATTTCAATTTTAAGTTTCTTTTGCAGTGTTCTAGTAAGCAGTTCTTTAAAGTTTCTTTTGCAGTGTTTACATGTTGTGTTAAATTTTTAAGAGACCATGATTTTTTAGTTTTCATACTTGTGTTTACAAAATAATGCCTAAATTAATTCTTATTTTTTTAAATTTTGGCTTCTTTTATTGGTCCTTCATTTATTTTATTTTCATCCATCTTAATTCTTTGGCCTGTGTAGGCCTCCCATCGTAGTGGCCTCTCTCGTTGCAGAGTATCGGCTCTGGGCGCCTGTGTTCCAGACGCTGGCTCGTGATTGGACACACTGGTCCAGCCGCTTCACGGCCTATGGGAACTTCTCGGGCCAGGGATCGAACCGGTGCCCCTTGCACTGCAAGGTGGACTCTCTACCCACTGGACCACCAGGGAAGCCCTATATTAATTCTAATTTTTGAAATTATTTTTCTTTAAGCCTTGATGTATGATCTTTGTGCTGTGATAGCATTCTATTGACATTTGGAAAGAAGACTCTTTTTTCAAGCTTCAGAGTCTTTTCAATATTAATGAGATAGAATTTATAAATTACGCTATTTTAATCCTCTCTATATTAATTTTTCATTGGTCTGATAAGGACTGAGAAAAGTGAATTAATGTCTCCTACTGCTTCTGTTTTTCTATTTCTCTGTAAATCACTTGCAGTTTTTGCTTTATGAAGACTGACTTTATCTGAAATTACATCATTACAACTATTGTATCTTCTATGTTAATCACATTACTTGGTATTATGAGTGCCCTTACATGATTGGTGCTGGGTTTTGGTCTGAATTAAGCCTCTCTGACGTTAAGATTACAACTCTTGCTTTACTTGTGTCTGTACCTGCTGTTTGCCATTATCAGCTTTGCCTATGTTTCTTGTGAACAGCATAGATTTTAGCTTTGTTTTTCTCATCCAGGCTCTAAGTATGAATGAATGCCATCACTTAATTTTCTGTTAAACTTGATGGGGTTAGAGGCTTGAAAAACTATGCTGTATATTTTATTTTTGTCATGCATCTGTCTATTAACTAGGAAAATTGTGATTTCATTCTGGAGGTTATGCTTTATATCTACAATTTTGTATAGCATTTAAAATTTTCTATATTTTTACATTGAATTTAGTTACCTGCCACAGTTAATAATTATCTGCTGTAGTCAATCATGAAATTTGCGAACTTACTCTCCATCCTTCCCTTTTCTGCTCTTTTCTTCCGCCTGCTTTTAGTTGATCTTACATTCTTGATAATTACTGTTAACAGTTAAATGTACTTACAAAATCTTTTATGTGATTTTCTTATTTAAGTGAAATATTTTTCTTCCTAGATACTAAAGATAAGGAAGTCAGCATTGTCGAATCTCCTGTCTTCCTTCCCTTTAAACTTTTGTTACTTATATTTGTTTCTGCATTGTCAGGGTGTGTTTTAAGCACTTGAATTTTACTCTATTAATATCATCTTAATCCTTATAATTATATTCATGTTCTTATAATGAAAAAGTTTTAATTTTCACTGGCAATTATTTTGGCATACATTTTCTAGGCCTGATAGTCTTTGGATATCTTTTCCTGTTTTGCATTTTGTGCTTCTGTATTTGTCTAACCATTGGCCTGAGTATAGAACTCGGTTGATTACTTCTTTCTTGTAGGATTAGGTAGGTGTTGCTTCCCAAACTTTAGCACTGAATATTGCTGTGGAAATGTGTGAGTTCAGATGGAATTTTTTTTATATATAAGTAGTTTTTAATTTAATTTAATTTTTTATTTCAGTTTGGTTTTGTTGCTTTTATTATTTTATACTCAAAGTTCCTTAGTGTGTTTCTAGCAGTGTCTCTGTTCTCTTTTATCTGTCCCAATTACAAATTGATTTTTATTTTTTTCCCATAGTTTTTCACTTATATTGTAAGCTTTATATTTCTATACTTCCATCTGCTTTTGCTACATTAATATATTTTTCTTAATTTCTTGATTCTCTACACAATTCTAAGTTCAATGCCATTATTTAGCTTTGTTTTTCTCATCCAGGCTCTAAGTATGAATGAATGCCATCACTTAATTTTCTGTTAAACTTGATGGGGTTAGAGGCTTGAAAAACTATGCTGTATATTTTATTTTTGTCATGCATCTGTCTATTAACTAGGAAAATTGTGATTTCATTCTGGAGGTTATGCTTTATATCTACAATTTTGTATAGCATTTAAAATTTTCTATATTTTTACATTGAATTTAGTTACCTGCCACAGTTAATAATTATCTGCTGTAGTCAATCATGAAATTTGCGAACTTACTCTCCATCCTTCCCTTTTCTGCTCTTTTCTTCCGCCTGCTTTTAGTTGATCTTACATTCTTGATAATTACTGTTAACAGTTAAATGTACTTACAAAATCTTTTATGTGATTTTCTTATTTAAGTGAAATATTTTTCTTCCTAGATACTAAAGATAAGGAAGTCAGCATTGTCGAATCTCCTGTCTTCCTTCCCTTTAAACTTTTGTTACTTATATTTGTTTCTGCATTGTCAGGGTGTGTTTTAAGCACTTGAATTTTACTCTATTAATATCATCTTAATCCTTATAATTATATTCATGTTCTTATAATGAAAAAGTTTTAATTTTCACTGGCAATTATTTTGGCATACATTTTCTAGGCCTGATAGTCTTTGGATATCTTTTCCTGTTTTGCATTTTGTGCTTCTGTATTTGTCTAACCATTGGCCTGAGTATAGAACTCGGTTGATTACTTCTTTCTTGTAGGATTAGGTAGGTGTTGCTTCCCAAACTTTAGCACTGAATATTGCTGTGGAAATGTGTGAGTTCAGATGGAATTTTTTTTATATATAAGTAGTTTTTAATTTAATTTAATTTTTTATTTCAGTTTGGTTTTGTTGCTTTTATTATTTTATACTCAAAGTTCCTTAGTGTGTTTCTAGCAGTGTCTCTGTTCTCTTTTATCTGTCCCAATTACAAATTGATTTTTATTTTTTTCCCATAGTTTTTCACTTATATTGTAAGCTTTATATTTCTATACTTCCATCTGCTTTTGCTACATTAATATATTTTTCTTAATTTCTTGATTCTCTACACAATTCTAAGTCTCGGCAAAGTTTTGTTTTATAGAGAGAAGAGCTTCCTAAAAATTTATGGAGAAATGTTTGGTTACCATTTTCACTTATTATGTGAGAAAATTTATCAGCTGTTAAGTTTCTGCTTCTTTCCCTTTTTCTTGCAGAGTATTTTAATATTAATAGACACAACTAGTCCTCATTATTTGAAGCTTCTGTATTTGTGAATTTGTCTACCTGCTAAAACGTGTGCATAACCCCAAACAAACATGTGGAATGCCTTCATGGTCATTCACAGAAATTAACAGAGTGGCCAAAAAATTTGGGTTTCTCTATGTACATGGTTGCAGTGAAGGTGAACAAGCTGATCCTCTGCCTTATTGTTTCAGCTCATGTTGTAAACTTGTGTCTCTTTTGTGGTCTAATTAATGCCATATTTTTCATATTTTGGTGCCTTTGTTGGTAATGTCACTATTTAAATTGGTTCCCAAATGTAGCACTGAAGTAGTGTCTAGAGTTCCTAAACCCCAAGAAGATTGTGATATGCTTTATAGAAAAAATAACCGTAAATTTGATTGATGAATGCTAGATAACCTTCTTTAGGTATGATTTATATTGTCCTTGGCCTTGATTCCAATGTGAATGACTCAACAGTACAGGATATACAGAAAAAGGAAGAAGGAATTTGCTGACGTGTACATGAGAACTCTCCTAAAAGTCTAGAGTAACAGCCATAGTGCATGAAGGAAGCTATGGAAGAGATGGAAGTGGCTAAATTGTGCATTCATAAGATGAAAACTGATTCAAAGAAGGTGTAATGGGCAGCAATGTTGTGAAGCTGAAAGCCAATGAAAACTGTGACCTTGTTACCTAGAGTCAGAAAAATGTGAACTGTTCCCAGCCAGTGCTGGCTGGCTCACAGTTTTCAAAAGTCAATGCCGCGTGAAAAATGTTAAACTTTCAGGCAAGATAATTCTCTGCAAGTATGGCATCTGTGCAAAAAAAGTTTAAGTACTTGCTAAGAGTTATCCAAGAAAAAATGTTATGTGCAAGAATAAGTTTTCAATACTGATGATATGGGGTTGTTTTACAACGATGTTGGTAAGAGAACCTATATAATGCAAATGACACTTTGATAAAAATGCTGTGACTAGATGTTTGTGAGAACCTAATACTTTATTTTCCCTGGGAGCACGAGTTCAGTATTTGGTAATTCAGTTCACATTCAGTGTTCACAGTAAACCACAATTGCTGACGATAATGAGAATTGGCTGTATTAGTCTCTTCTTTTGACTGTCTTTGAAGCTGATGAGGTTTTCCTGGACAAGTGAAGAAAGAGCCAAAACCAATGGAAAATTTCCTATGAACCAGAATAATACAGCTGATTTTTAATTCCTTACAGTAGTTGTGTTACAGGAAGTCACTATGAACAATGAATGAATATAGAACTGGCACTTCTAGAGGAAGTACAATATTAGGGGTTTTTTTGGACTTGCTTTTTTATTTTAATGCTTTATATACAAAGCAGTTTTAGGTTTACAGCAAATTGGAGCAGAAGCTGCAGAGATTTTCCATATATTCCTTGTCCTGACGTGGGCATAGCCTCCCCTTTATCAACATCCTCCACCAGAATGGTAAATTTGTTATAACTGATGATACAGAACATTTTCACTGCCTAAAAAAATCTCTTTTCTTCCACTTTTCGTCCCTCCCCCCATAAAATAGTTACCTCTGGTAACTATTTATTGTCTCCATAGCTTTGCTTTTTACGGAAGATCATATGGCTGGAACTGTACCATATGTAGCATTTTAAGCTTGACTTCTTTCACACACAGATATGCATTTGAGTTTCTTTCCTGTCTTTTCATGGCTTGATTGTTTCAGTTTAGCGCTGGATAATATCCCACAGTGTGGCTATACCATGGTTTATTTACCATTCACCTACTGTAGGACATATTGATTGCTTCTAGATTTCTGAAATTATGAAGAAGGTTTTTGTTGGCATTGCATTTTCAACTGTTTTTGGTGAATACCAAGATAAGATCTTATGATAAGGGTATGTTTATTCTATTCATAGAAGAAGCCACCAAACTGTCTTCCACAGTGGACCGTAATATTTTGCATTCCTTTCACAAATGATGATATGGGGTTGTTTTACAACGATGTTGGTAAGAGAACCTATATAATGCAAATGACACTTTGATAAAAATGCTGTGACTAGATGTTTGTGAGAACCTAATACTTTATTTTCCCTGGGAGCACGAGTTCAGTATTTGGTAATTCAGTTCACATTCAGTGTTCACAGTAAACCACAATTGCTGACGATAATGAGAATTGGCTGTATTAGTCTCTTCTTTTGACTGTCTTTGAAGCTGATGAGGTTTTCCTGGACAAGTGAAGAAAGAGCCAAAACCAATGGAAAATTTCCTATGAACCAGAATAATACAGCTGATTTTTAATTCCTTACAGTAGTTGTGTTACAGGAAGTCACTATGAACAATGAATGAATATAGAACTGGCACTTCTAGAGGAAGTACAATATTAGGGGTTTTTTTGGACTTGCTTTTTTATTTTAATGCTTTATATACAAAGCAGTTTTAGGTTTACAGCAAATTGGAGCAGAAGCTGCAGAGATTTTCCATATATTCCTTGTCCTGACGTGGGCATAGCCTCCCCTTTATCAACATCCTCCACCAGAATGGTAAATTTGTTATAACTGATGATACAGAACATTTTCACTGCCTAAAAAAATCTCTTTTCTTCCACTTTTCGTCCCTCCCCCCATAAAATAGTTACCTCTGGTAACTATTTATTGTCTCCATAGCTTTGCTTTTTACGGAAGATCATATGGCTGGAACTGTACCATATGTAGCATTTTAAGCTTGACTTCTTTCACACACAGATATGCATTTGAGTTTCTTTCCTGTCTTTTCATGGCTTGATTGTTTCAGTTTAGCGCTGGATAATATCCCACAGTGTGGCTATACCATGGTTTATTTACCATTCACCTACTGTAGGACATATTGATTGCTTCTAGATTTCTGAAATTATGAAGAAGGTTTTTGTTGGCATTGCATTTTCAACTGTTTTTGGTGAATACCAAGATAAGATCTTATGATAAGGGTATGTTTATTCTATTCATAGAAGAAGCCACCAAACTGTCTTCCACAGTGGACCGTAATATTTTGCATTCCTTTCACAAATGAATGAGGGTTTCTTTTGCTCCACATTCTCACCAGCATTTGATATTGTCACTGTTCTGGACTTTGGCCATTCTAATAGGGATATAATAGTATCTTACTTTAATTTGCATTTTCCTGATGACATATTGCTGTGGAGCATCTTTTATATGCATGTTTGCCAAGTGTATGTCTTTTCTGATAATATGTTCATTGAGGTCTTTGATCATTTTTAATTGAGTTGTTTGCATTATATTTATTGATTTTTAACACTTGGTTTGTTTATTTTGGATAATAGTTCTTTATCACATGTGATGTTTGGAAATATTCTCTCCCAGTCTATGACTTATCTCTTACCACTTTTATTCAGTATTGCACCAAAGTTTCTAGAAAGTACAATGAGGCAGTAAAAAGAGATAAAAAGTATATAGATTGGAAGTAAGAAATAAGAATATCTCTATCCTCGGATAATGTATGTGTGTGTACAGACACATTCACAGAGAGTGGGCCTACAGAAAAAAAGCTATAAGAACTAACATGTTATTTCAGCAAGACTTCAGAACTTATGGCCAATATACAAAGTCAATTATATTTGTAAATACTAAAACAGGTAAAAATTAAACTTGAAAAACAAAAACCATTTATAACAGCAGCACAGTTATGAAACCTAATAGACAGAAGTTGTGTGAGACTTATATCCTGAGAGCTGCGAAGTATTTTCAGACAATTTAAAGGAAACCTTAAAAAAATGAAGATATGTCATGCCAAAAATTCAACATTACTAGAATGCCAATTGCTTTTTGACAAAACTGCTTAAAGAAGTCAGTGAAGAAACAATTTTCAATAAATTATGCTGGAACAATTGGACAGCTACATGTAAACCAAAAGTAACCAAACTCAACCATCCTTACAAGTTTCCAAAATGTATTACAGTGTGGCTATACCATGGTTTATTTACCATTCACCTACTGTAGGACATATTGATTGCTTCTAGATTTCTGAAATTATGAAGAAGGTTTTTGTTGGCATTGCATTTTCAACTGTTTTTGGTGAATACCAAGATAAGATCTTATGATAAGGGTATGTTTATTCTATTCATAGAAGAAGCCACCAAACTGTCTTCCACAGTGGACCGTAATATTTTGCATTCCTTTCACAAATGAATGAGGGTTTCTTTTGCTCCACATTCTCACCAGCATTTGATATTGTCACTGTTCTGGACTTTGGCCATTCTAATAGGGATATAATAGTATCTTACTTTAATTTGCATTTTCCTGATGACATATTGCTGTGGAGCATCTTTTATATGCATGTTTGCCAAGTGTATGTCTTTTCTGATAATATGTTCATTGAGGTCTTTGATCATTTTTAATTGAGTTGTTTGCATTATATTTATTGATTTTTAACACTTGGTTTGTTTATTTTGGATAATAGTTCTTTATCACATGTGATGTTTGGAAATATTCTCTCCCAGTCTATGACTTATCTCTTACCACTTTTATTCAGTATTGCACCAAAGTTTCTAGAAAGTACAATGAGGCAGTAAAAAGAGATA
Organism: Tragulus kanchil; assembly: GCA_022376925.1. Lineage (NCBI taxonomy): Eukaryota > Metazoa > Chordata > Mammalia > Artiodactyla > Tragulidae > Tragulus > Tragulus kanchil. The sequence continues at coordinate 14,476,352 of JAIOJX010000030.1, read as the reverse complement.
AAAAGTATATAGATTGGAAGTAAGAAATAAGAATATCTCTATCCTCGGATAATGTATGTGTGTGTACAGACACATTCACAGAGAGTGGGCCTACAGAAAAAAAGCTATAAGAACTAACATGTTATTTCAGCAAGACTTCAGAACTTATGGCCAATATACAAAGTCAATTATATTTGTAAATACTAAAACAGGTAAAAATTAAACTTGAAAAACAAAAACCATTTATAACAGCAGCACAGTTATGAAACCTAATAGACAGAAGTTGTGTGAGACTTATATCCTGAGAGCTGCGAAGTATTTTCAGACAATTTAAAGGAAACCTTAAAAAAATGAAGATATGTCATGCCAAAAAATTTAACATTACTAGAATGCCAATTGCTTTTTGACAAAACTGCTTAAAGAAGTCAGTGAAGAAACAATTTTTCAATAAATTATGCTGGAACAATTGGACAGCTACATGTAAACCAAAAGTAACCAAACTCAACCATCCTTACTTCTCATCATACACAAGAATTAATCCAAAATGTATTATAGCTATAAGTGCAATAAGCAAAGTTATTAAAGCTTTAGAAGAAAATATAAGAAAATTTAGTGATAATGAATTAGTGAAGATTTCTCAAATAAGATTCAAGAAATAAGCTATAAAAGGAAATATTGATAATTACAGTTTATAAAAATTGAGACATTTTGGTTTTCAAAATACAGTATAAATAAGATGAAAAGGAAGGTAATAAGTTGGGAGAAAATATTTTCAAAAAACATATATCTCTGTGAGGTAAATTTCTTCAGTTCAATAATAAGACAAATGACCCAACAAAGTAGGCAAACTATTTGAATGTGTACTTTATAAAATATTTGCATGTAAAAAATAAACATGAAGGAAGGTACTGAATATTATTAATCATCAGGAAAATGGTAATTAAAACAATGAGATTGCAATGTACAGCTCTCAGAATGGCAAAAATTTCAACATTGACCATACAAAGTATTGATGCAGCCATAAAGCAGTTCATCGTGGGGTAGTGAAAATGTAAAACAGTACAAAAACTTTGGAAAATATTTTGACAGTTTCTTAAAAATTTAAATATATACCTACCATACAACCTAATTATTGCCCAGAGAGGTGAAAGCATTGATCCTTACAAATACTTGCACATAAATGTTTGTAGTGTCTTTTTTTTTATTTGAAGTAACAATGACAAAGTTCAGAACTTATGGCCAATATACAAAGTCAATTATATTTGTAAATACTAAAACAGGTAAAAATTAAACTTGAAAAACAAAAACCATTTATAACAGCAGCACAGTTATGAAACCTAATAGACAGAAGTTGTGTGAGACTTATATCCTGAGAGCTGCGAAGTATTTTCAGACAATTTAAAGGAAACCTTAAAAAAATGAAGATATGTCATGCCAAAAATTCAACATTACTAGAATGCCAATTGCTTTTTGACAAAACTGCTTAAAGAAGTCAGTGAAGAAACAATTTTTCAATAAATTATGCTGGAACAATTGGACAGCTACATGTAAACCAAAAGTAACCAAACTCAACCATCCTTACTTCTCATCATACACAAGAATTAATCCAAAATGTATTATAGCTATAAGTGCAATAAGCAAAGTTATTAAAGCTTTAGAAGAAAATATAAGAAAATTTAGTGATAATGAATTAGTGAAGATTTCTCAAATAAGATTCAAGAAATAAGCTATAAAAGGAAATATTGATAATTACAGTTTATAAAAATTGAGACATTTTGGTTTTCAAAATACAGTATAAATAAGATGAAAAGGAAGGTAATAAGTTGGGAGAAAATATTTTCAAAAAACATATATCTCTGTGAGGTAAATTTCTTCAGTTCAATAATAAGACAAATGACCCAACAAAGTAGGCAAACTATTTGAATGTGTACTTTATAAAATATTTGCATGTAAAAAATAAACATGAAGGAAGGTACTGAATATTATTAATCATCAGGAAAATGGTAATTAAAACAATGAGATTGCAATGTACAGCTCTCAGAATGGCAAAAATTTCAACATTGACCATACAAAGTATTGATGCAGCCATAAAGCAGTTCATCGTGGGGTAGTGAAAATGTAAAACAGTACAAAAACTTTGGAAAATATTTTGACAGTTTCTTAAAAATTTAAATATATACCTACCATACAACCTAATTATTGCCCAGAGAGGTGAAAGCATTGATCCTTACAAATACTTGCACATAAATGTTTGTAGTGTCTTTTTTTTTATTTGAAGTAACATTGATGTCTATCTACAAGTGAATGGGTATACAAATTATTGTATATCTGTACAGCAGAATACTATGTAACAGCACAAAGAATAAACTATTGATACAAGCAACCACACATATAAAATTCAAAATAATTATAGTAAATGAAGAAAGTTTTATCAAGAATATATACTGTATAAGTTTTATCCAAAAGAATTTATGCTGTATGATTCTATTCATATAACTCTAGAAATGTAAGTTAATCTATAGTAACAGAAATCAGAGCTGAGATTAACTGAAAATGAGGTGAGATGAAGAACAGATTTCAAAGGAAACTTTTGAGAGTCATGTATGTGTTCACTATCTTGATTGTAATAGTGTTTATGGGTGCATTTGTTGCTGTTTAGTTGTTAAGCCCTGTCCAACTCTTCATGATATTATGGACTGTAGCCCACCAGGCCCCTCTGTCCATGGGTTTTTCCAGGCAAGAATATTGGAATGGGTTGCCAATTCCTTCTCCAGGCGATCTTCCTAGCCCAGGGATCAAACCTGTGTCTACTGCATTGGTAGGTGGATTCTTTACTGCTGAGCAGGCTTCCCTGGTGGTCCAGTGGGTAAAGAGTCCTCGATGCAGTTCAGGGGGTGCCGGTTCGACCCCTGGCCCTGGAGGATCCCACATTTCATGGAGCGCTGGGCTGGTGTGTCCAGTTACAAGCCAGCACTGTGCAGTGCATGTGCCTGGAGCCAGTGCTCTGCAATGAGAGAGGCCAATAGAATAAAAGGAATTTGGTACTTTATAAAATATTTGCATGTAAAAATAAACATGAAGGAAGGTACTGAATATTATTAATCATCAGGAAAATGGTAATTAAAACAATGAGATTGCAATGTACAGCTCTCAGAATGGCAAAAATTTCAACATTGACCATACAAAGTATTGATGCAGCCATAAAGCAGTTCATCGTGGGGTAGTGAAAATGTAAAACAGTACAAAAACTTTGGAAAATATTTTGACAGTTTCTTAAAAATTTAAATATATACCTACCATACAACCTAATTATTGCCCAGAGAGGTGAAAGCATTGATCCTTACAAATACTTGCACATAAATGTTTGTAGTGTCTTTTTTTTTATTTGAAGTAACATTGATGTCTATCTACAAGTGAATGGGTATACAAATTATTGTATATCTGTACAGCAGAATACTATGTAACAGCACAAAGAATAAACTATTGATACAAGCAACCACACATATAAAATTCAAAATAATTATAGTAAATGAAGAAAGTTTTATCAAGAATATATACTGTATAAGTTTTATCCAAAAGAATTTATGCTGTATGATTCTATTCATATAACTCTAGAAATGTAAGTTAATCTATAGTAACAGAAATCAGAGCTGAGATTAACTGAAAATGAGGTGAGATGAAGAACAGATTTCAAAGGAAACTTTTGAGAGTCATGTATGTGTTCACTATCTTGATTGTAATAGTGTTTATGGGTGCATTTGTTGCTGTTTAGTTGTTAAGCCCTGTCCAACTCTTCATGATATTATGGACTGTAGCCCACCAGGCCCCTCTGTCCATGGGTTTTTCCAGGCAAGAATATTGGAATGGGTTGCCAATTCCTTCTCCAGGCGATCTTCCTAGCCCAGGGATCAAACCTGTGTCTACTGCATTGGTAGGTGGATTCTTTACTGCTGAGCAGGCTTCCCTGGTGGTCCAGTGGGTAAAGAGTCCTCGATGCAGTTCAGGGGGTGCCGGTTCGACCCCTGGCCCTGGAGGATCCCACATTTCATGGAGCAGCTGGGCTGGTGTGTCCAGTTACAAGCCAGCACTGTGCAGTGCATGTGCCTGGAGCCAGTGCTCTGCAATGAGAGAGGCCACTGCAATGGGAGGCCCACACATGCCAAAGAACAAAGACGGATGAAAATAAATAAATAAAAACCAATTAAAGAGCTGGTCCAGTGGGTAAGGACACCACCGTGCAGTGCAAGGGGCACTGGTTCGATCCCTGGCCTGGGAAGATCCCACATGCCCGCGGAGTGGCTGGACCGATATGTGCAATTACCGAGTGGGAGCTCTGGGGCGCATGTGCCCAGAGCCGGTGCTCTGCGACAACAGAGGCCACTGCGATGGGAGGCCCACACGGGCCAAAGAACAAAGATGGATGAAAAATAGATAAATGAAAGACCAATAGAAATGGCCCGCCTGCTCCCCTCCCCAACCCGCCCCCCTACCAAAAAAAAAGAAACAATTAAAGAGGCCAAAATTTTTTTTTTTAAAATTAAAATTTACTGCTGAGCCATCAGGGAAGCCCCTTATGGGTACACACATATGTCAAAACTCATTAAATTTCACATTTAAATGTGTCATTCATTCAACTCCAACTTGTTGCAACCCCATGGACAGGGGCGCACCAGGCTCCTCTCTCCATAGAAATCTCCAGGCAAGAATACTGGAGGGTTGACATTATATGTGCAGTTTATTGTTCTTTGATAATACTTCAATCAAGTTATAAAACAAGGGTTCCAAAATAGGGTGTGTGGCTTTGTTTTTCCATTGCCTTTAAGGTTTATGGAGACATTCAAGGAAGAGAAGGTGAATATATCAAACGTTACTACAGCTTGAATATTTATGTCCCCCCAGATTTGTATGTTGAAATCTGAGTTCCCAGGGTGATAGTGTCAGGAGGTGGGGACTTGGGAGGTGATTAAATCACAAGGACTAAGATCTGCTGGCTGTCATTACTGGGCACATAAGACCCCGACAGATAAGATTGTGTATTATGAGTTTATATTGGAATTTTTTTTTTTTGGCCACTTCTATTGATCTTTCATTTACTTATTTTCATCCATCTTTGTTCTTTGGCCCGTGTGGGCCTCCCATCTCGGTGGCTCCTTTCCTAGCAGAGTGCCAGCTCTGGGCGCATGTGCTCCAGAGCTCCGGCTCAGTAGTTGGACACATCAGTCTAGCTGCTCCGCGGCATGTGGGATCTTCCTAGGCCAGGGATCGAACTGGCGCCCCTTGCACTGCAAGGCAGTGACCTTACCCACTGGATCACCAGGGAAGCCCAATATAGACTGTTTTATATCTTAGGTGTTTTTTACTTTGTCTTATTTTTCTTCTCTTTTTTGGGGTGGAGGGGCGGGTTGGGGAGGGCGGGGGGCAGACAGCCCACTTCTATTGGTCTTTTATTTATTCAGTTTCATCCGTCTTTGTTCTTTGGCCTGTGTGGGCCTCCCAACGCAGTGGCCCCTCTCGTCACAGAGTGCCAGATCTCGGCGCATGCGCTCCAGAGCTCCGGCTCAGTAATTGGACACATTGGTCCAACTGCTCTGCAGCACGTGGGATCTTCCCAGGCCAGGGATCGAACCAGCGCCCCTTGCACTGCAAGGCGGTGTCCTTACCCACTGGACCACCATTGAAGCCCTGTCTTATTTTCATATCTCATCTATTGGCCAATCTAGTTAATGTTTTACTTGATTTCATTTTCCTTTTTAACCAATGTTTTCTTGTGAAGTTTTAAAATTCACAGAATTTTGAAAAGAGTGGTACAGTGAACACCCATATCTCCTCTTATATTTGCTAATTGCTAATTATTAGTATTTTGATATATTTTATTTTTATCTCTCATCTGTTTATTTTACTTTCTCTTGATAGTTCCCTAGGTCTATGTATACATATATATATAGCTATTCATATACATATATCCGTGGTAATTTGTGCCCCTTCCCTGTGGGATATATTACAAAGTTTGGAGATATTTTTGATTGTTAAAACTGGAGAGGGATGCTGGGTGCTCATCTACTGGGTGAAGACCACATTGCTTCCAACTCTTCTTCTGTATATCAAGCAACCCTCCACAACAAAGAATTATCTAGTACATAATGTCAGTAATGCTGACGTGTGTGTGTGTGTGTGTGTGTGTGTGTATGGTACAATATATATTCAAAATATATATAATTTACACACATATATATATATCTGATGAATCACTTTTAAGAACATTAGACATTGTGAGTAAACTTTAACAGAATATATGTACACATAATCTATTCACCAATTAATATGTATCTCCTAAGAATGAATATTAAACATAATACCATCATTTCACTTACAAAACTTAATGTTGATACAATATTACTTTCTACCAATGGTTCTTTGGATTATTTTTCAGTTCAAAATACGATCAAAGATCATACATTGCATTTCGTTTTTTACCTTTTAGTTTCATTTAATCTCAGAGTTTGTCTTTCACATCATTGACATTTCTTAAGAGTCCAGACTCGTTGCTTTGTAAGAATATTCTGAAATTCAGATTCATCACATTTAAGGTCAGATAAAACCTTATTGGAAGGAATGCTACACGGATGATGTCATGTGTCATGTTATCCCTCGTGCATCCTATCAGAGGGTCCATGACATCAGTCTGTCCCAATATTGATAATGTCTAGTTGGATAATTTGGTAGAATGGTTTCTATTATATTTCTCCATTGTAAAGGAACTTTTTCCTCCTTTGAAATTAATTAGCATTCTGCAGCATAAATCTTGGATATCATGTGAAGATTCAGTCTCCTAATACTATTTTCAGCCAATTCTTTTAGCATCCATTGACTGCCTGAATCAATTATTAACTGGCCAAAAAACAATCATTTTCTAATTCTGTCCTTTTACAATTATTGGTTAACATTCTTTGCTGGGCTTCCCCAGTTGCTAAGCAGTAAAGAATCTACCTGCAATGTAGGAGCTGTAGGAAATGTGGCTTCAGTCTCCAGGTCGAGAAGTTGCTATGCAGGAGGGCTTGGCAACCTTATTCCAGTGTTCTTGCCTGGAGAATCCCATGGACAGAGCAGCCTGGAGGACTGCAGTCCATAGGATCTCAAAGAGTTGAGACAACTGAGCAATTGAGCACGCTCACACACGTGCCCTGCTCTGTGCCTGATAAAGACTGATCTGCGTGTACTACATCCTTGGGCTTCACTGTCCTCTGGAGTCTTGTTGGGTTTGGCTCATGGGAAACAAAAACAAAAGACCAAAGAGAGGGAGGAGAGTAAGGCTAAGTATTCATTACTTTCTGCAACATTAATATGGGCTGGTCCAATTATCTTAAGATTCCTGTTTCTATCAGTGTACCCATTCTGCACAGTTTTCTTTGTCTCCAGCCCCTAGTAACAGAAATCTCTTCTCCTTTAGGCCTAGCAGTTGTAAAATGTTTTATTAATAGCCCAGCGTCTGGCTCTAGCCTAGGATCTTCACTTTCCATTGTGGTTTCCCCGTATCCTGCACATACATTGTAGATAGTCCCTTTATTAAACTTTCTTCAATCTGTCACATTGGAGAGTATCATCTGTTTCCAACTGTGGCCCTAAATGTTACACATTCCTTGAGCCCTCCTTCTTTCTGTCTATCCCAGGAATCAGAGAGGCATCAAATGACTCTTCAAGCTTTCACAAGATCCCTCCTTATTTTCTGTCACGGTGCTTTTCCAATAAATCCGTTGCACATTTAATCTTGTCTTGGCATCTGTTTCTTGGAAGATGCAGACAAGCACTAACTCGTAACCTGAAGAGTTCTCCCATGCCTTGGACCTTAGTTAAGGCTCACAGAAGAACTAAGAGGGCTGAATAGTTTGGTATTGATTTGGTATCTATCTGTTGAGATGGTTCTATTGTAGCGTATAAGCAAATGTATATAAATGGGTTATGTGACAAGGAGATGGTTGAGTTAGACATTGTGAACAGACATATGATAGCAGCAGGAGATGTTAAAATGGAAATAATGTTGGAAGAAGTTCTAGGTTTTTTTCTTTATCATCATACTTTTCCATCAGTGTTGCTTTATTTTGTTTTCCTTACTGTTATTAAAATAAACATATAAGGAATCTGTTTGAGTAGCTAAACTAGGGACTATGAGATGTTCTAGAGAGACTGTGCTTGAGTTCACACTGCACTCTATTGGCAGAAAGATGGGAAGGACTTGAGAAGGTTTTTAAATTGGGGGACTGTCACTAATATGATCCTGGATGAATTATTTAACTTCATGGAACTTGCTTATTTTATAAACAGGAAGGTAGCAAATATATACTTTAAAATACTATTTTCATGAGTCACAGCAATTTGCAGAAAGCTCTTAACAATGTGCCTGGAATAAATTGTACTTATTTGGTTGATTATTCTGTTATCTGGATGTGTGGATGGGCAAAGAGCTCAGTCTATTGGTGGTACACATGGAGCCCCAGTCTCCAAGGAGAGTGTCCCCACACTCCACTTAAACATTAATTCTGGGGCCTCACAGGTGAGCAGACAGGACGTTTCCCCAAAAGGCCAAGCACCCCTATGCTTTCCTGAGCAATTGCCATTGAAAGCTTCACTGTTGTAATTAACAGTGACAAAGTTTTAATGAACTCCACAAGGAGATTTTTACCCACACTTACTTTTTAGATCCTGAAATTGTCTCTATTCCTTTGAGATCAATTAAAAAGTTTTTTTTCCATCTTCTCCACCCGAGGCAACTTTCCAGTGGTGTCTTTTTAATGTGTTCTCTAAGAGGCTCCTGAGCCTTGAGATTCTGTAGTGAACTCACTGAAGCTGCAGGAACTCTTGGGAAGTAAGGATAGGACAACTTCCGAGAAACCCTAAGGGTGATTTCCCTGGGCAGGCTCAGAGGTGCACATACCTTTTAACTTAGAATCTCTCTAGAATCATTTGCAGTCACTGAGGGAGGGAGGAAGTGAGGGAGAGTTCTTCAGAAGTCTTTAATAAGTCACTGATAGGCAAGGCTCTTCCAATTAGTTTCATATTTGAGTACAGACTTTGGGCCTCTGACCTACTGGCTTGCAATTGAAAGGCCTACAGCACCGACCAGATCTACAGTGGGAAACATAAACACACACTCCCCAACCCCATCCCCAGACTCAGGTTACCTCAGGGCTTTTATTAACCTGATGAATGTGTCAGGTGATTGCCTCATCCCCAAGAAATCAACAAAGATTTATACATATATATAGGTATATGCTTTTGTTGTTGTTTTTCTTTAATGGCTAAATTCTGTCCAACTCTTTGCAACCCCATGGATTGTAGCCCGCCAGGCTCCTCAGTCCATGAGATTTCCCAGGCAAGAACAGTTGAATGAGTTGCCGTTTCCTTCTCCAGGGGATTTTCCAAACCAGGGATCGAGCCCTTTTCTCCTGCATCAGCAAGCAGATTCTTTACCAGGGAGCCACCAGGGAAGCCCATGTATGTGCTTACACATGCACAGAGCAGATTGGACAATTGTTTGAACCAATCAATCAGTTCATGATGGAAACCATTTAAACTCATTTTTAGAAGTGGGTCTGGGTGATGAAACAAGTAATGGAAAAGACTGATATTTATTGCTGATGTGACCAGTTCTTCTGAGTTACTTGACCTTGAATTTACTCTGATTTTCATACTTAACATCAAACATACCAATGGAGCAAGGTTAGGAGTAAGATAAATGGAAGGAAAACCTGGGATGAATTCATTACAGACAATCCAAGCAGGAATTTGGCAAGATAGCTCTGACAGAACTTAATAAAGAAGATCTAGACCATTATATAAAGATAAACAATTTCCCCATTTCTCAAAAAACTCCCCTTTCAAGCCAGTGAACAGCTAGTAGTCAAAAGAGTTTCCTGAATATGCTAGGGTTATTTTCTTGTGTAAAAGTTTAGATGAATAAAATTCAATTTATTTTAGAGAGAGATAATGCTTAAGGTGAAGAATTACTTGATAGAAATAAAAAAGAAATGTGAAGTGACCCTGAATATTCACTGGAAGGACTGATGCTGAAACTGAAGCTCCAATGCTTTGGCCACCTGATGCAAAGAGAGGACTTGTTGAAACAGATTCTGATGCTGGGAAAAATAGAAGGCAGAAGGAGAAGGGGATGACAGAGGACAAGATGACTGGATGGCATCACCGACTCTATGGACATGAGTTTGAGCAAAATGTAGGATATGGTGAAGGACAGAGTAGGCTGTGTAGTCCATGGGTCACTAAGAGTCAGACGTGACTGAGTGATCTAAACTGAAGTACTTTTTTAGAGCAAGGAGGCTTTATCATACTTGTGTATCTTTTCTCCCTTCAGAGATACCACTGATATAGTAATGGAGCAAGAGATATAATCCACAGGAACAAATCGAATAGCAGAGGAGACATACACTAACAAGAGAAATTGTAGCATTAAAATATACATATGAAAAGTACATGAAGGAATGATAACTAATATATCAGAGAGAAAGCAACCAAATAACACCTATGCAGAAGGTGAAGACACTCAGGAGTAAGATGTGTTTCCTTTTAGAGCCCCTGAGAGGCGGCAGCCTTGAGGACAGTAGCCGCAGTGGAGGGTGAGGGTCCCCAAACTGTGAAATGGGGGTGAAAAGTAATTCTGTAATTACAAAGGTTGGACCTTCCGACCTCTTCACCATCCCTACACAGTTAGGCAACATCTTGCCCGAGGCAAGAACCCATTTAATTTAAATGCTCTCATTCTATGGAAAAAAGGATGATAAGAAGCCTTAAATTCAGAGTCCAGACAAAGCAGAAGCCAGTGAAGTTCGAGTCTGCAACGTAGAATTAAGTGTAAATCTGAGAACTGAAAGATGTGAATGTAAGCCCAGTTACACTGCCTGCATCTCAATCTCTCACATTCAGGTGCATTTTACACCTCCTGCTCACAAACCATGTCAGAGAATTCACTGGATTAGCCAAAGTGTCCATGAGACATTTACATTTAAGAAAATCTCAACAAAATGGCTAGCTGGACCATCCTGTGACCCTATGTAAAACTTGATGTATGGAGTTTCCAATGAAAGACAAATGTAAAAAAAAAAACAAGAAATTGATAGAAACAGATAAAATGAAAAAAGATAATAAAACTATTAAATGCAATAATTAAATATTTCACCTTCTTTTCATAGAAGAAGAAATCAGCAATTGGTCTGTTGCTTGGATGTGGGCAGGGGGCTGGTGCAGTACTCTGTGTCCATGTATGGGAGTGTGGATGTAGCACGGTTGGAAGAATGGATGTGTTGAGCAATTTTATCTTTTTCAAGATGTTCAAAAAGGATTTGGTTTTGCATTGTTCGAAGAGAGGATGTTACAGATTTTTAAGTGGGAGAGATATATAATATGTTTTGCATTTTCAAAGAATAATTGCCACTATGGGTTTGTGTAGTGGCAGAAATCGAAGCCAGAAGCCAAGTCAAATGATTTTATATTAGTTTCACAGATTTCAATGGCCCTGACTAGGAGAAAGCCTCACAGAGATTAAGAAAGGCATAAAGTGTTTTAACCAACTAATATTTTTAATACACAGAATAACACAGTTTATCTTTTTTTAGAGATAAGATAATTATAGAATAATAAAACATTATCTATAGTACTTTATAGGCAGTGTGTTCCAGTAATGGGATGCAAATTGGAAGCTATGCAATGAATATTGATTGGGATAATGAATTTATATCTGTTTACATTACTCAATTTGGAAATAATGCTAAATATATGTACTTAAGGACTATTATAACTGTTCCTCTCTTGATCAGAAACTAACCTTGCATGCCCCCGCCCCCCACCAATAGACAGTGGACTGTGATGGTGGCATTGATGGCAGAGAGAAGTGAACAGAATTAAGACACGTTTTGAGGAGGAAGAAGAATCCAGAATGATTCCATTTCTCACTCATGTAACTTGGGGGAGTAGTGATGCAACTTACCACGTAGGTAAGACAGGAGAAGAAAATTAACCATTCTATTTTGAATACACTAGATTTGAGATGCCTGGATTCTTAAATCTGCCTTTAGTTTTGAAGAAATCATACCTTTTATAACTACAGTATTCTCATCTTTAAAATGACACCTTTGGACACTATGGTCTTCAAGGTTCTTTGCATGCATAGAAGCTTTTGTAAAAATAGTATCTTATATGTTCTTTGAGTTTTAGAGTGTGCGAAGTGCTTTTAGCTCGCTTATAAAAAATGAAGCAATCTTATTAGGCTGGAGGTACTTGGCCTATGCTTTGAGATACTTTCTGTGACCCAGGTACTCTACAAAATGCTTAGCGGTTGAAAGGTAAAGGAGAATTTGATGGTTTTCTTAAAAACACTCAGCCAATTTACAGATACACAATTTGTCCTTCAGAATCATACATATTAATGTACTGAATATCTAATACTGATTCTTCTGTGTTGGAAGATGTCCTTTCTCCTTCTCCTTATTCTTGCCTCTATAATATAGTCTTGAATTACAAGAAATCATGTTGACTTTCATCCTCTAATTGTAGAAAATATAAGAAGGTGGACACTTTACGACTTTCCAAATCATTGTGCCTTTCTAAGTGTGTTGAGGAAATAATAATGTGATGTGTATTCTTCCAGGGTGCTGAAGAGGCTTCTTTTGAATATACTCTATTCTAAGTATGGTGAATAATTGATCCTTCTTGCTTTGGATATCTTTCATCATCTGCCTCTTTATGCTTGGCATTACATTCTGTCAGTTGAATCCTTTTTTTACATAGGGAAATAGCCATATTATATTTTCACAATGAATCACTGCAATTTTTTTTTGTATTTTTGGTTAACATCTTAATAACAGGCCCTTTGGGAAAATTTTAAAATTTTCTATACATGTAGTATAATGTTCACACTTGTACAGGCCCATGAAAATAGGAAGTGACACAAAAAAGTATTAAGTTTTTCTTGAAGAATGATAGTGGCTCTTTCAGTAACTTTGACTTTATTTACTTGTGTCTAAATATTAACTTCAGTGCAGCTCTGTATAGAACAGTATTCTTGTACCTAAAAAATAACTTCAGATTACTCATAGGATGAAAATGAATAGTGTGTACCCTGACATAACATATAGCTCACTGCAAGCGTGCTGCACGTGCTAAGTCATTTCAGTCGTGTTGACTCTGTGCGACCCTGTGGTCTGTAGTCCACCGGTCTCCTCTGGCCATGGGATTCTCCAGGCAAGAATACTGGAGTGGGTTGCTGTGCCCTGTCCTCCAGGGGATCTTCCTGACCCAGGGATGGAACCCGTGTCTCTTACGTCTCCAGCCTGGTGGGAGGTTCTACGTGACCAACTAGTGCCACCTGGGAATTGACTTCAAAACTGGAAAAATGAAGCAATCTTATTAGGCTTTGGCCTATGCTTTGAGATACTTTCTGTGACCCAGGTACTCTACAAAATGCTTAGCGGTTGAAAGGTAAAGGAGAATTTGATGGTTTTCTTAAAAACACTCAGCCAATTTACAGATACACAATTTGTCCTTCAGAATCATACATATTAATGTACTGAATATCTAATACTGATTCTTCTGTGTTGGAAGATGTCCTTTCTCCTTCTCCTTATTCTTGCCTCTATAATATAGTCTTGAATTACAAGAAATCATGTTGACTTTCATCCTCTAATTGTAGAAAATATAAGAAGGTGGACACTTTACGACTTTCCAAATCATTGTGCCTTTCTAAGTGTGTTGAGGAAATAATAATGTGATGTGTATTCTTCCAGGGTGCTGAAGAGGCTTCTTTTGAATATACTCTATTCTAAGTATGGTGAATAATTGATCCTTCTTGCTTTGGATATCTTTCATCATCTGCCTCTTTATGCTTGGCATTACATTCTGTCAGTTGAATCCTTTTTTTACATAGGGAAATAGCCATATTATATTTTCACAATGAATCACTGCAATTTTTTTTTGTATTTTTGGTTAACATCTTAATAACAGGCCCTTTGGAAATTTAAATTTGCTATACATGTAGTATAATGTTCACACTTGTACAGGCCCATGAAAATAGGAAGTGACACAAAAAAGTATTAAGTTTTTCTTGAAGAATGATAGTGGCTCTTTCAGTAACTTTGACTTTATTTACTTGTGTCTAAATATTAACTTCAGTGCAGCTCTGTATAGAACAGTATTCTTGTACCTAAAAAATAACTTCAGATTACTCATAGGATGAAAATGAATAGTGTGTACCCTGACATAACATATAGCTCACTGCAAGCGTGCTGCACGTGCTAAGTCATTTCAGTCGTGTTGACTCTGTGCGACCCTGTGGTCTGTAGTCCACCGGTCTCCTCTGGCCATGGGATTCTCCAGGCAAGAATACTGGAGTGGGTTGCTGTGCCCTGTCCTCCAGGGGATCTTCCTGACCCAGGGATGGAACCCGTGTCTCTTACGTCTCCAGCCTTGGTGGGCAGGTTCTCTACCACTAGTGCCACCTGGGAAGACTTCATATGTTTTGATATGTTGCTCATCTCTGATCTTTGTTCAGCTCTCATTGAGAGAGTCATCTTCCCCTGACCATCTCTTAAATATTGATCCTTTAAAAACTGAATTATAGTTGATTTACAATATTATGTTAGTGTCAGGTATACAATGTAGTGATCCAATATTTTTATATATTATACTTCATTCAGTTTTATAAACTATTGGCTGTATTCCCTGTGCTGCGTGATGTATACTTATACCTTATTTATTTTATACATAGTACTTTATACCTCTTAATCCTTTACCCCTGTTTTATCTCTAATCCCTTCTCCTCCCTACTGGGAACCACTTGTTTGTTCCTATGTCTATAAATCACTTGAAGAGTTTTTTACTATCCATTTATGTATTTCATTTTTTAGATGCCAACATGTAAATTGTAATATGCAGTTTGTTTTTCTCTGACTTATTTCACTAAGCATAACACCCTTTAGATCCATCCATGTTAAAAATAGCCAAATTTTCATTTTTTATGACTGAATAATATTCAGTTATTCATACAGACCAGCCTTCTGTATACATTGATCTCTCAGTGGACACTTAGGTGCTTCCATATCTTAATTACTGTAAATTCCTGCTGTGAATATTGGGGTTCCTGTGTCTTTTAGAACCAGTGCTTTAATTTTTGGATATGTCAAAACCTTTTTGCTTTTTGTTTTGAATATTTTGGAGGATTCCTGTTGTCCTATTTATTTTCTAAAAAGGGCCATAATTTGATTTTAGTCTAAATATTAACTTCAGTGCAGCTCTATATAGAACAGTATTCTTGTACCTAAAAAATAACTTCAGATTACTCATAGGATGAAAATGAATAGTGTGTACCCTGACATAACATATAGCTCACTGCAAGCGTGCTGCACGTGCTAAGTCATTTCAGTCGTGTTGACTCTGTGCGACCCTGTGGTCTGTAGTCCACCGGTCTCCTCTGGCCATGGGATTCTCCAGGCAAGAATACTGGAGTGGGTTGCTGTGCCCTGTCCTCCAGGGGATCTTCCTGACCCAGGGATGGAACCCGTGTCTCTTACGTCTCCAGCCTTGGTGGGCAGGTTCTCTACCACTAGTGCCACCTGGGAAGACTTCATATGTTTTGATATGTTGCTCATCTCTGATCTTTGTTCAGCTCTCATTGAGAGAGTCATCTTCCCCTGACCATCTCTTAAATATTGATCCTTTAAAAACTGAATTATAGTTGATTTACAATATTATGTTAGTGTCAGGTATACAATGTAGTGATCCAATATTTTTATATATTATACTTCATTCAGTTTTATAAACTATTGGCTGTATTCCCTGTGCTGCGTGATGTATACTTATACCTTATTTATTTTATACATAGTACTTTATACCTCTTAATCCTTTACCCCTGTTTTATCTCTAATCCCTTCTCCCTCCCTACTGGGAACCACTTGTTTGTTCCTATGTCTATAAATCACTTGAAGAGTTTTTTACTATCCATTTATGTATTTCATTTTTTAGATGCCAACATGTAAATTGTAATATGCAGTTTGTTTTTCTCTGACTTATTTCACTAAGCATAACACCCTTTAGATCCATCCATGTTAAAAATAGCCAAATTTTCATTTTTTATGACTGAATAATATTCAGTTATTCATACAGACCAGCCTTCTGTATACATTGATCTCTCAGTGGACACTTAGGTGCTTCCATATCTTAATTACTGTAAATTCCTGCTGTGAATATTGGGGTTCCTGTGTCTTTTAGAACCAGTGCTTTAATTTTTTGGATATGTACACAGGAATGGAATTGCTGGATTGTATGGTAGTTCTATTTTTAGTTTTTTTTTGAGGAACCTCCACACCATTTTCTATCAACAGTGTATTTGGATTCCCTTTTCCCTATATCCTTCCCCACACTTCTCATTCGTGATCTTTTTGATGACAGCCTTTATGACAGGTATAAGTTGATACCTCATTGATGTTTTATTTTATATTTCTCTGATGATTGAGTATCTTCATGTGCCCATTGGTCATCTGTACATCTTCTTTGGACAAATGTGTATTTAGGTCCTCTCCCCATTTTTAAATTAGTTTTTTTTTTTTTTTTTGACATTGAGTTGTATCAACTACATAAGCCAGACTCCTGGGACGCATCCAAGCTCTGATTTTCTCCTCACCACACATCCAAAAGTCACTGATACTTGTGTTTTGGATATTTTCTCCATAAGTTTACCCAATAAACAAATTTACATATGAATATACACACTCGCATGGGCATATACATACATGTAGGCTTAACACACATAATAGAAACAATAAGAAAAAATTTCCAAGAAATCCTCCATTATGTTTTATCACACAACTGTAAAGACAACACCTCAGTCAAAGGCATAATTATATCAGAAAGGTCACTGAACTTCCTGAGTATATCTAAGGATGTGAATTAGACAGTCATTGCCTTCTAAACTGCAAGCCTTCTGTCAGATGCCTCTTGAAGGCCGGCTCTACTCTGGTTTCTCCCTTCCTTCTCGTGACCCCCTATATCACATCTCAGGCATATCCTGAGCGACAGCACCTTTCTCAGCACAGCGCACTTGTTTGTTCCTATTTTTGGTTTATACATTAGATTTTTGCCAACATGTAAATTGTAATATGCAGTTTGTTTTTCTGACTTATTTCACTAAGCATAACACCCTTTAGATCCATCCATGTTAAAATAGCCAAATTTTCATTTTTTATGACTGAATAATATTCAGTTATTCATACAGACCAGCCTTCTGTATACATTGATCTCTCAGTGGACACTTAGGTGCTTCCATATCTTAATTACTGTAAATTCCTGCTGTGAATATTGGGGTTCCTGTGTCTTTTAGAACCAGTGCTTTAATTTTTTGGATATGTACACAGGAATGGAATTGCTGGATTGTATGGTAGTTCTATTTTTAGTTTTTTTTTGAGGAACCTCCACACCATTTTCTATCAACAGTGTATTTGGATTCCCTTTTCCCTATATCCTTCCCCACACTTCTCATTCGTGATCTTTTTGATGACAGCCTTTATGACAGGTATAAGTTGATACCTCATTGATGTTTTATTTTATATTTCTCTGATGATTGAGTATCTTCATGTGCCCATTGGTCATCTGTACATCTTCTTTGGACAAATGTGTATTTAGGTCCTCTCCCCATTTTTAAATTAGTTTTTTTTTTTTTTTTTGACATTGAGTTGTATCAACTACATAAGCCAGACTCCTGGGACGCATCCAAGCTCTGATTTTCTCCTCACCACACATCCAAAAGTCACTGATACTTGTGTTTTGGATATTTTCTCCATAAGTTTACCCAATAAACAAATTTACATATGAATATACACACTCGCATGGGCATATACATACATGTAGGCTTAACACACATAATAGAAACAATAAGAAAAAATTTCCAAGAAATCCTCCATTATGTTTTATCACACAACTGTAAAGACAACACCTCAGTCAAAGGCATAATTATATCAGAAAGGTCACTGAACTTCCTGAGTATATCTAAGGATGTGAATTAGACAGTCATTGCCTTCTAAACTGCAAGCCTTCTGTCAGATGCCTCTTGAAGGCCGGCTCTACTCTGGTTTCTCCCCTTCCTTTCTCGTGACCCCCTATATCACATCTCAGGCATATCCTGGAGACGACTTCGCACCTTTCTCAGCACAGCGCAGGAAGGTTGATAGAAGTGTTGTTCTTATCTATCAACATTAATTTAGAATTATCTTAGGCAGAAAGGACAAATAAATTAATGCCAATTTCAAGTCATTATGTCATAACAATGATGATTTGCTTCCTCCAAGCTCCACTAAATCCATCTGGGGTAAGCCTGAGATCCAGGAACACATCACCATCCAAATACCTGGGGACTGTAAGTTACAGTGTGGCTCGGGGGTATGTTTGTTCTTATTACTTCATGACTTTCATGTGTACAGATCCATGTGGGTATTAAGTCATCACCTGCCAGCTTCTTTTCTCCTGAACATCCATCCCTAGAGTCCAGAGAAATGGAGACAAAGAGAAAAGCGATTTTGTTCTCTTGCTAGGGTGGCATCTATGTCTTGTATGTTCTAGTTCCCGCCGCCCCCCGCCCCCGCCACAGGGACACTCTAGGGACAGTCTGGGAGGAATTGGAAGGAGGTGAGCTGAGCATAAAGCCTCTGCTGCTGGAGCTCAGAGTGAGCAGGCCCAGTCCCTGCATCCGCCTGAGTGGAGAAGCGGGGACAGCGCCTGCGCGTGCAGAGTCCTCATTCAGAGACACCTGGGGGAAGCCAGGTCCCCAGCTCAGATAGTCAAGGTCTCTCCTGACGTCTGTGCCGTCTCCTGTAAATATAGACCTGTCTCTGAGTTAGGACCAGTGCCACAGTGAGTAAAGGACTTTTGGCCAAATGTGATAGTTTAGAGAAGCTTGGGCCTGGAGAAAGGAAGGACTCCAGAAATCAGCACACTGAATGGGAAGATCAGGGCCACTGTATGGGCCGGCAGATTTCTGGGCTTAAGACAGCCTTGGGGTTTGCAAAGCTGAGTCATATGCTTCTCATTGAGAATGATCATATATCTCGTGAATTGTTGGGTAAAAGGTGTATACTTCTACAGAATATTTCAGTGTGTCCCTTTTTGTCACACTCATCACCTTGTGAACAATGGGTGGTCCTGTGGTTGGTGGAATGGTGGGTAGCCAAAAAGTAAAAATGAAAAAAGAATCAAATGACTTGATTAAATTCGATCATATACTTTGGATGTTATTCCCAAAGTAATGCCTATTATCTATCCATTCAGTAAATCTGTTGACTGAATGAATGTAGTGGGCCCAGAAATCCACTCCTTAGAACCAGGGAAGCAGCCCTGCAAGAAAGCGGTGTAGGGCAGGAGTAGGAGTGTAATGCAGAGGTCCTTGCCCTGATCATATATCGTGAATACGTTGTGTGAATGCTGACCCAATTACTGATGGCACTCTCCTCATGCTTAGGATGGAAAGATCTAGATTTGCTTGCATAGCATCAGGAAGAACAAACTTGGTGCCAACTTCATTGGCTAAAGATTTAAAACTAGTGAACACAGAAGGAAATGTACCTGTTTAAAGTTGCATTTGTAATTATCATTCCCTATTTTGTTCATTGCTGTATGTACCTCATGATCATTTGAGCAACTGCTGTGTGAATGGATGGTGTGCAACGTACTCTATATGTTTTAAAATAAGAGCAAATTGAATAATAAAATGTGAGCAAAATTTGAAACCTAAGGAAATAAGTGAAACAAGAATATAGCTATGGATCTTTCTTAAAAATAAAATGATTAGTCATTATGGGGAACAATTTATTCAGTGGTGGCCATCTTGATGGTAAGAATATAAGTTTTACCATCAAAGTTAAATAAAATTCTGTAGAAATAGAAATAATATATGTCACCTTGTGTTCACTTATCCTATTTATGGGAGCCTTTCTGCTTTACTGTGGATTAAAACATTTGGCGTGACGAATTTGAAAACAATTGTTAGCTGAGTCAACACACAGCATGCACCACAAACTCCCTCTTTCCGTTAATGGCTAATCCAGACCTGCATTTGCTCCTCAGTACACAGAGCCCTGCACCAGCAGTGATCAACACAGGCACTGTCACCAGGGCATGACGGAAAATCAGACATGGGTCACAGAATTCATACTCCTGGGATTGCACCAGCATAGACCCCCCTGATCACTCAGAATATTTCAGTGTGTCCCTTTTTGTCACACTCATCACCTTGTGAACAATGGGTGGTCCTGTGGTTGGTGGAATGGTGGGTAGCCAAAAAGTAAAAATGAAAAAAGAATCAAATGACTTGATTAAATTCGATCATATACTTTGGATGTTATTCCCAAAGTAATGCCTATTATCTATCCATTCAGTAAATCTGTTGACTGAATGAATGTAGTGGGCCCAGAAATCCACTCCTTAGAACCAGGGAAGCAGCCCTGCAAGAAAGCGGTGTAGGGCAGGAGTAGGAGTGTAATGCAGAGGTCCTTGCCCTGATCATATATCGTGAATACGTTGTGTGAATGCTGACCCAATTACTGATGGCACTCTCCTCATGCTTAGGATGGAAAGATCTAGATTTGCTTGCATAGCATCAGGAAGAACAAACTTGGTGCCAACTTCATTGGCTAAAGATTTAAAACTAGTGAACACAGAAGGAAATGTACCTGTTTAAAGTTGCATTTGTAATTATCATTCCCTATTTTGTTCATTGCTGTATGTACCTCATGATCATTTGAGCAACTGCTGTGTGAATGGATGGTGTGCAACGTACTCTATATGTTTTAAAATAAGAGCAAATTGAATAATAAAATGTGAGCAAAATTTGAAACCTAAGGAAATAAGTGAAACAAGAATATAGCTATGGATCTTTCTTAAAAATAAAATGATTAGTCATTATGGGGAACAATTTATTCAGTGGTGGCCATCTTGATGGTAAGAATATAAGTTTTACCATCAAAGTTAAATAAAATTCTGTAGAAATAGAAATAATATATGTCACCTTGTGTTCACTTATCCTATTTATGGGAGCCTTTCTGCTTTACTGTGGATTAAAACATTTGGCGTGACGAATTTGAAAACAATTGTTAGCTGAGTCAACACACAGCATGCACCACAAACTCCCTCTTTCCGTTAATGGCTAATCCAGACCTGCATTTGCTCCTCAGTACACAGAGCCCTGCACCAGCAGTGATCAACACAGGCACTGTCACCAGGGCATGACGGAAAATCAGACATGGGTCACAGAATTCATTCTCCTGGGATTCCCGCTCAGCCCAAGCATGCAGATGCTCCTCTTCGGGCTCTTCTCTCTGTTCTATGCCTTCACTCTGCTGGGAAACGGGGTCATCCTGGGGCTCATCTCACTGGATTCCAGACTGCACACCCCCATGTACTTCTTCCTCTCACACCTGGCCATTGTTGATATTTCATATGCTTCAAACAATGTCCCAAAGATGCTGGCAAACTTTCTAAACAAGAGGAAAACTATCTCCTTTTCCCCATGCCTAATTCAGACCTTTTTATACATGGCTTTTGCTCACACTGAGTGTCTCATCTTGGTGGTGATGTCCTATGATCGGTATGTGGCCATCTGCCATCCCCTACAGTACTCTGTCATCATGAGCTGGAGAGTATGCACTGTTCAAGCGGTCACTTCCTGGGCAGGTGGCTCCCTCCTGGCACTGGTCCATGTGGGTCTCATCCTGAGGCTGCCCTTCTGTGGGCCTCATGAAATCAACCACTTCTTCTGTGAAATCCTGTCTGTCCTCAAGCTGGCCTGTGCTGACACGAGGCTGAACCAGGTCGTCATCTTTGTTGCTTCTGTGTTTGTCTTAGTCGGGCCCCTGTGCCTGGTGCTGGTCTCCTACACACGCATCCTGGCTGCCATCCTGAGGATCCAGTCAGGCGAGGGCCGCAGGAAGGCCTTCTCCACGTGCTCCTCCCACCTCTGTGTGGTCGGGCTCTTCTTTGGCAGTGCCATCGTCATGTACATGGGCCCCAAGTCCCGTCACCCTGAGGAGCAGCAGAAGATCCTTTCTCTATTTTACAGTCTTTTCAACCCTATGCTGAACCCACTGATCTATAGCCTCAGGAATGCAGAGGTCAAGGGTTCCTTTAGGAGAGTGCTGTGGAAGGACAGACTAATGTGACCAATGCCAGGAAGCATCCTAAGGGTAGAGGAATTGTTCCTTGTAAGATCTGGGAGAAGGGAGTGTAAATGCCTTAAAATCTCATGTCTTAAATTTCTGGCATTAAGAATTTCTATTATTCAGATGCTGTTCCTAATTCCTAAACATGGAGTTCTATTCAGGCCACAAAACATGAGCAGAAGGTCATGGAGAACATGTGGCCTGTGTTAAGAATCATGTAGCAGTGAACGCATGGCAGAGAGCTATCGATTCTGAGGGTCAGTTTCCAACACTAAAGTCTAGTTTCTTTTCTTCTGAGTTTTTATCGTCTCAAATTGCCTCTTAAATGCCTCTATGATTTCCATATCACTTATTACTATAGGTATATGCTAATAATGCCATAATAAATGCTGCTATAATAGCACATCTCTTAACAAGACAGAATAAACACTGACCTTGGTTAAACAGGGACCTATTGGGAAATGCAGTCACAGCTATGAGAAGAGCCAACTACCTGCTCTGGAACCTAAAAGCTAAGGATGGTGCTGTTTGTTCTGAAAAATCACCTGAATCTGAGCCTAATAAATTTATTTGTGTGTAATAAAAGTGTAATTTTAAGAATGTTTTTGATATGAGAGAAAGAAAATATCAAATTGTTTCGTTTAATTCTGCACCTTTTAACTAAAAAGACTTTGTGTTTAGAATAAATATGAGAGTACTTTATTAGGCACAGTGACCTTTTCCAGACTTCAGGCTACAAAGCTGGGAGTAGGGGAAAAGTCAATGAAATATCATAGGGGTTAGAAAACATAAAAGAAAGCATCAAGGGGGCCTAGAAGCTTAACATGATGTTGTAGACCCACATTTAGAACAAATGAAAAAAACAAAAACCTGATAAAGACTTGTAGGAACCTCAGCACAACTCCACAGAGTGCCTGCTCCATGTGATATGAGTCACATATTCTGAACCAAAGTGATCAGAATGACATAGGAGAGTAATTTGTTTCCTTTTAACACAGGTTTGGGACCTAAGTGGCCAAAGAGTAAGGTAATGGTGACTTGTTCAACACAGAAGGTATAATATCCTTTGAATTCTCTTCTCTTCCTCTCTTGTAGCATCACATGGCATTTAAGAGTGCTGTGAAAGGACAGACTAATGTGCCTAAATTAGGGTAGAGGAATTGTTCCTTGTAAGATCTGGGAGAAGGGAGTGTAAATGCCTTAAAATCTCATGTCTTAAATTTCTGGCATTAAGAATTTCTATTATTCAGATGCTGTTCCTAATTCCTAAACATGGAGTTCTATTCAGGCCACAAAACATGAGCAGAAGGTCATGGAGAACATGTGGCCTGTGTTAAGAATCATGTAGCAGTGAACGCATGGCAGAGAGCTATCGATTCTGAGGGTCAGTTTCCAACACTAAAGTCTAGTTTCTTTTCTTCTGAGTTTTTATCGTCTCAAATTGCCTCTTAAATGCCTCTATGATTTCCATATCACTTATTACTATAGGTATATGCTAATAATGCCATAATAAATGCTGCTATAATAGCACATCTCTTAACAAGACAGAATAAACACTGACCTTGGTTAAACAGGGACCTATTGGGAAATGCAGTCACAGCTATGAGAAGAGCCAACTACCTGCTCTGGAACCTAAAAGCTAAGGATGGTGCTGTTTGTTCTGAAAAATCACCTGAATCTGAGCCTAATAAATTTATTTGTGTGTAATAAAAGTGTAATTTTAAGAATGTTTTTGATATGAGAGAAAGAAAATATCAAATTGTTTCGTTTAATTCTGCACCTTTTAACTAAAAAGACTTTGTGTTTAGAATAAATATGAGAGTACTTTATTAGGCACAGTGACCTTTTCCAGACTTCAGGCTACAAAGCTGGGAGTAGGGGAAAAGTCAATGAAATATCATAGGGGTTAGAAAACATAAAAGAAAGCATCAAGGGGGCCTAGAAGCTTAACATGATGTTGTAGACCCACATTTAGAACAAATGAAAAAAACAAAAACCTGATAAAGACTTGTAGGAACCTCAGCACAACTCCACAGAGTGCCTGCTCCATGTGATATGAGTCACATATTCTGAACCAAAGTGATCAGAATGACATAGGAGAGTAATTTGTTTCCTTTTAACACAGGTTTGGGACCTAAGTGGCCAAAGAGTAAGGTAATGGTGACTTGTTCAACACAGAAGGTATAATATCCTTTGAATTCTCTTCTCTTCCTCTCTTGTAGCATCACATGACATTCAAGAAAGTGATATATGTGTTAGTCCTTCAGTTGTGTTCAACTCTTTGTGACCCCCTTGACTGTAGCCAGCCAGGCTCCTCTGTCCATGAAATTCTCCAGGTAAGAATACTTGAGTGGGTTGCCATGCCCTCCTCCAGAGGATCTTCCTGACCCAGGGATCAAATCTGGGGCTCCTGCATTGCAGGCAGATTCTTTACTGTCTGAGCTAACCTATATGATGATAGTGTAATTATCTTTCTGTAGATCTATTTTTTTCACCCCAATTCTCTCTTGTATCTTTATCTTTTTATATCTTTATTTTCCCATGAAATTAAAGAAGCAAAGGGGAAACTTTTCCCTTCTACCTTCTTTCATAATGTACTGTTTGCCACTTAGTTCTCAAAAAGCCTAGTTGCTAATCGTTCTCATTGACTATTTTGTCCATTAGTTCACTTGGGCAAATCATTTTTGTCTTCAGCCATTATCTTAGTCTTCTAACCACAGCAGTATCAGGTCATTGCCAGCCCCCAGAAATGCACGAAACGTACTCCAGTTCCCTTCCCCCCCAAAAAGGATAATCTGAATAAAGAGATAAATATTGGTTGCAAATGTAACTTTTGAGCACTATGTAATTATTGTGTATCCTCTTTTAAAGGTAGGAAAAAATAGGTACTATTCTCATAAAAATGACTTTTCAAGTATAACTAGAAAAATTACATTCTCTCTGTCTGAGCTTAGTCACTCAGTCATGTCTGACTCTTTGTGACCCCATGGACTGTTGCCCACCAGACTTCTCTGTCTGTGTATTCTTCATGCAAGAATACTTGAGTGGATAACCATTGCCTTTTCCAGGGGATCTTCCTGACCCAGGGATCGAACACATGTTTCCTGCATTGCAGGTGGATTCTTTACCATCTAAGCCACCAAGGAAGCCAAAAATAAGTATACCTTAAATTAACATTAAAACCCAAAAGGAGAGGAGGAAGAAAAAACTGTAAAATAATTTGCTTCATATCAAACATAAATCATTGGTTTGAACACAGAATTTTTCTACAGGACCCACTAGAAAAATCAAAGGATTACAGTTACTTTTGTATCAGTTCAAAAATAATTGGGAAAGAATTGACCAACAAGACGAAGCTTGCGTAAAGGGAGCTAGGGTAGATGAATTATGAAGAAATGTCCTATAACATGGCTTCCCAGGTGATGCTAGTGGTAAAGAATCTGCCTGCAATACAGGAGACCAGGTTTCAATCTCTGGGTTGGGAAGATCCTCTGGAGAAGGAAATGGCAGGCCACTCCAATATTCTTGTCTGGAGAATCCCATGGACTGTGAAGTCTGGCAGCAGGCTACAGTCTATAGGGTCACAAAGAGTGGGGCACGACAGAGATGACTTAGCAGGCTTGCATGTCCTGTAACATGTCTGAAGAGTGGCTCTGACTGAAAAAAAAAAATGCAACAAAATTGAATTTTGTCAATAAATTGGATAAAATGCTTGAATATGTGACAGACTACTATAAAATGTTTCAAGATTTGTGTTATGAGTTTAATAAACAAATCAGATTTTGTTGTGATCCAATTTACATTTATGATTTTAACATATGTCATAATTTTGGAAAAAAACTGAGGGCAGGAGGAAGAAAGGATACATTTACGTGATGCTGAGGATTCTTGTGGGTGTTTCCCAATGTTATTCTACTCACCTTTCACCCTTAATACTCTAAAGTAGATTAAAAATTTTATTGGAGTGTAGTTGCTTTGCAATGTTGTGTTAGTTTCTGCCATACAGCAAACTGAATCAGTTATACACATACATATATCCCCCTGTTTTTGTATTTCCTTCCCATTTAGCTCATCGCAGAACACTGAGTACAATATATATTATTGAAAATAACGTTTAAGGCGGGCAGGAGAGACTCCCTTTGTTTGTTAATGAAGGTCAAAAATCTTTTCTCCATACACTGCTTTGCAGTACAGCCTCAAGAGAATTGCAGGATAGGAATGTAAGAACCCCCAGCATAACACTGCAGCCTAACATGGAATCTATCTTGTGCTGAGCTCTTCAATATACTGAATATCACATAGGGAGATAATCCTAAACCGTCAATGTAGAATCCAGGTCTGGATACAATGGCCAAAATGTTAGGCTAAGACAATCTATAATTCTCATGGTGAGAGACAGAGAGAGAAGGGTGAAGGAAGGATGAAAGGAAAGAAGTAAGGAAATAAAAAAGAAAGAAACTGGTCTGAAGAATAAGCTCTGAATTTATTTTCATGACTTGAGGAAATCAGTGCCAGAAAAACAGTCAAAAACATTAGCAAGTATAATACAAATTCGCCTCTGATGACATTCATTTTGTAATATAAGGAATGAACAGTTTGACAAGCACTTTATATTTGTGTTTTCAAATGCATAAATAGACTTTTTAAAAGCATTGCAACTGTTTTAAATGGCCAAGGAATTAAAAAGAAAAAGATTAGAAAACAAGATTTCAAAAAAAAAATCCAATTACAAATCTTAGAAATAAAACTATCATCTTGAAATAAAACAAAAATATCAACAAACGGTGAATTCTAGATTGAGTACAGTAGAAGAAAGACTTTGTGAAATAGAGGATAGAAACTGAAAATGTTAGTCATTCAGTCATGTCTGACTCTTTGTAACTCTGCACTGTATCCCACCAGGCTCCCCTGTCCATGGAATTCTCCAGGCAAGAATACTGGAGTGGGAGTCATTCCCTTCTCCAGGCGATTTCCCCAACCCAGGGATTAAATCTGCACTGCAGGCAGATTCTTTAAAAACTGACCTACCAGACCAGGGAAGCCCCAAATAGAGGATACTAGTGAAAAATTTACTAAAAATGCAACAGACCATTTGAAAAAAAAATTGAACTTGAAGTGTAATATTTCAGTCTTGTATTTCATACAAGCTAGACTGAAATGTAATCCTCATTTATCTTATAGGAGTTCTATAACAAAGGAGAAAGTGGGGCAAAGCAGTAGTTTAGTATGCTACTGTTAATGAAGGTCAAAAATCTTTTCTCCATACACTGCTTTGCAGTACAGCCTCAAGAGAATTGCAGGATAGGAATGTAAGAACCCCCAGCATAACACTGCAGCCTAACATGGAATCTATCTTGTGCTGAGCTCTTCAATATACTGAATATCACATAGGGAGATAATCCTAAACCGTCAATGTAGAATCCAGGTCTGGATACAATGGCCAAAATGTTAGGCTAAGACAATCTATAATTCTCATGGTGAGAGACAGAGAGAGAAGGGGTGAAGGAAGGATGAAAGGAAAGAAGTAAGGAAATAAAAAAGAAAGAAACTGGTCTGAAGAATAAGCTCTGAATTTATTTTCATGACTTGAGGAAATCAGTGCCAGAAAAACAGTCAAAAACATTAGCAAGTATAATACAAATTCGCCTCTGATGACATTCATTTTGTAATATAAGGAATGAACAGTTTGACAAGCACTTTATATTTGTGTTTTCAAATGCATAAATAGACTTTTTAAAAGCATTGCAACTGTTTTAAATGGCCAAGGAATTAAAAAGAAAAAGATTAGAAAACAAGATTTCAAAAAAAAAATCCAATTACAAATCTTAGAAATAAAACTATCATCTTGAAATAAAACAAAAATATCAACAAACGGTGAATTCTAGATTGAGTACAGTAGAAGAAAGACTTTGTGAAATAGAGGATAGAAACTGAAAATGTTAGTCATTCAGTCATGTCTGACTCTTTGTAACTCTGCACTGTATCCCACCAGGCTCCCCTGTCCATGGAATTCTCCAGGCAAGAATACTGGAGTGGGAGTCATTCCCTTCTCCAGGCGATTTCCCCAACCCAGGGATTAAATCTGCACTGCAGGCAGATTCTTTAAAAACTGACCTACCAGACCAGGGAAGCCCCAAATAGAGGATACTAGTGAAAAATTTACTAAAAATGCAACAGACCATTTGAAAAAAAAATTGAACTTGAAGTGTAATATTTCAGTCTTGTATTTCATACAAGCTAGACTGAAATGTAATCCTCATTTATCTTATAGGAGTTCTATAACAAAGGAGAAAGTGGGGCAAAGCAGTAGTTTAGTATGCTACTGTTGAGATTTTTCTCTGATTGATGAATATGTGAATTCTCAAGCGAGTACTCTGAGTATCAAACAATAGTGTATAAAAATAAATCCATGTCTAGACATATTATACATGATTAAAGCTCAAAACATTAAAGAGAAGGAGAAAACTTACAGAAGTTTCAGAGGAAAAACTAGCTACAAAACAATAATGATTAAAATAATAGCAGATTTCTCAGCAAAAAGATGGGCAGAAGAGAATATTC
Organism: Tragulus kanchil; assembly: GCA_022376925.1. Taxonomy (NCBI): domain Eukaryota; kingdom Metazoa; phylum Chordata; class Mammalia; order Artiodactyla; family Tragulidae; genus Tragulus; species Tragulus kanchil. The sequence goes on along the minus strand of JAIOJX010000030.1, from coordinate 14,447,613 downwards.
AAAATGATGAGAGAGACGTCAAATGATGTACGAAATGAAACTAAAACAGTAATGACTTTGATGTCCTTTATTTAAGGGAAAACAACCCATGGACTGGAGGAATATGTTGCTTCATAAGCAGGGAAGCACTGTTCCCAAGGAATTTTGGACAAGAGCAAATTCTATAAAGTGTTAGAAGAGGTTATATAGGAACAGGGCTTGACTTGTTAAGAGGCTGGGGATTTCTCCATAAAGCTAGATGGTCCTGTTTCCTAGAATAAGGTAAGCCAGCTAAAGCTGACCTGTAGGATTGTGATTAGTGTATGTTAGTTCTCCTTGACAGGTGTTTCTTGTGAGTGCAGGCTGAATTAGGTTCAGATTTGTGACATGTATCAGGCCACTGGGGCAGCCTATAGGTCTTGATATACAAATTAGCTTTATCACAGAGTATGGTAGTGAGGGGACTTCCCTGATGGCTCAGATGATAACGAATCCACCTGCAATGCAGGAGACTTGGGTTTGATCCCTGGGTCAGGAAGAAGAATGGAAACCCACACCAGTATTCTTGTCTGTGAAGTCCCATGGACAGAGGATCCTGATGGGCTAGTCTGTGGATCTGCAAAGAGTTGGACACGACTGAGTAACTAACACTTCACTTTCATGGTCAGGAGGAGGTACAGTAGGATATGCCATATCAGGGAGGCAGCCTAAGTGTAGTTTTGAGGAATTGTATTTTCCTTCTGAAGGCATTAATTCACGATGGAGGGTTTTGCCTTTCATGGGATTCATACAAGCTAGACTGAAATGTAATCCTCATTTATCTTATAGGAGTTCTATAACAAAGGAGAAAGTGGGGCAAAGCAGTAGTTTAGTATGCTACTGTTGAGATTTTTCTCTGATTGATGAATATGTGAATTCTCAAGCGAGTACTCTGAGTATCAAACAATAGTGTATAAAATAAATCCATGTCTAGACATATTATACATGATTAAAGCTCAAAACATTAAAGAGAAGGAGAAAACTTACAGAAGTTTCAGAGGAAAAACTAGCTACAAAACAATAATGATTAAAATAATAGCAGATTTCTCAGCAAAAAGATGGGCAGAAGAGAATATTCAAAATGATGAGAGAGACGTCAAATGATGTACGAAATGAAACTAAAACAGTAATGACTTTGATGTCCTTTATTTAAGGGAAAACAACCCATGGACTGGAGGAATATGTTGCTTCATAAGCAGGGAAGCACTGTTCCCAAGGAATTTTGGACAAGAGCAAATTCTATAAAGTGTTAGAAGAGGTTATATAGGAACAGGGCTTGACTTGTTAAGAGGCTGGGGATTTCTCCATAAAGCTAGATGGTCCTGTTTCCTAGAATAAGGTAAGCCAGCTAAAGCTGACCTGTAGGATTGTGATTAGTGTATGTTAGTTCTCCTTGACAGGTGTTTCTTGTGAGTGCAGGCTGAATTAGGTTCAGATTTGTGACATGTATCAGGCCACTGGGGCAGCCTATAGGTCTTGATATACAAATTAGCTTTATCACAGAGTATGGTAGTGAGGGGACTTCCCTGATGGCTCAGATGATAACGAATCCACCTGCAATGCAGGAGACTTGGGTTTGATCCCTGGGTCAGGAAGAAGAATGGAAACCCACACCAGTATTCTTGTCTGTGAAGTCCCATGGACAGAGGATCCTGATGGGCTAGTCTGTGGATCTGCAAAGAGTTGGACACGACTGAGTAACTAACACTTCACTTTCATGGTCAGGAGGAGGTACAGTAGGATATGCCATATCAGGGAGGCAGCCTAAGTGTAGTTTTGAGGAATTGTATTTTCCTTCTGAAGGCATTAATTCACGATGGAGGGTTTTGCCTTTCATGAGGGGATTGACTTTGTTAACCTTGACAGCAACGATACTGACAGCATTCGGCTCTTGCTTTGAATGGATAAGCACCCATATAATGTCATCAGAAGAACTTCAAGGAAAATGACTCTAAATAAAGTGAAATTGATAATTCTAAAAAAAATATGCTGTTTTCAATCAACCTTTTAGATATGCAACAAAATCTGTCAGTGTAGCCTGTGAACCTACAGAAAATAGTCAGTGGAAACTAGGTGTTGAAATGAGGTGTTTTGAAGAATGAAAAGAAGGCAAAAACTAAGGAAAAGAAAAAGGGAAGAGAATGAAAAGTTTAAAATGGGCTATTGCCTTTGGGTTACTTTTGGAATCACCTAGGAGCTCTGAAAAGCCTGTGAGCACTCATGGACTAAATAAATCAGAGTCTACAGTGATGGGTCCCAAGAGTCAGTATTTTTTAAAGTTCCCAGGTACAAGCTAGATTTGAGAACCAGAAATCTGATGAAAAATATGTATCACATTCAAATCAGTATAAACATTGCAAACATCAAATGTGTTAAAAAACCCTTTAGATTTTCAAAGAATCAGTCACTATTTTACCACAATAGTAATCCATTTAAATATAACAAAGAGATAATGCAAATATTTGGAAATCTAAAAATGTACTTCTATGGGCTTCCCTGGTGGTCCAGTGGGTAAGGACACTGCCTTGCAGTGCAAGGGGCGCCGGTTCGATCCCTGGCCTGGGAAGATCCCACGTGTCATGGAGCAGCTGGACCCATGTGTCCAATTACCGAGCCGGAGCTCTGGAGCGCATGCACCCAGAGCCGGTGCTCTGCGACAACAGAGGCCACCGCGATGGGAGGCCCACAGGAGTCAAAGAACAAAGATGGATGAAAATAGACAAATGAAAGACCAATAGAAGCGGCTCACCCGCCCCCCCTCCCTAATAATTAAATAAATAAATGTTTTTAAAAAAATGTACTTCTACATAATTTACGTTTTATGGACAATGTTAATGATAAAAGTTCTGGATAACAAACTTAAGATGTATAACTAAAATGGTATTTAAAAAGTCCAAATTATATTTATTTTAAAAAAGCCACACTTAATAAGTTAATATTCAACTCAGGAATATACAATTAAACTAAAGAGAGGGTATAATTATTTAATAGTATACTTATAAACCAAGGAATGATAAAGATCACTAAAATAAAAACCTAGTTCTTTTTACAAATGCCACTAAATAGATAAGACTAAGGACAAATTAGGAAAAAGGCCTATATATACAATATTAGTAATAACATGCTATATGACCCAAAATAGAGATTTTTAAAATGATAATGTCAGTATAGGGAGCATCTACTTTCCAGAATATCAGGGTATAATTTAGACTCTTGTCACCAATAAGCCTTTAACTGAGCAGACTTAATGAGGAAAGAGATTTGATTTCAGACCTACTGCAGGCCATTGGTTTCAGTATAGTTGGTAGTTGACCTATTATTTTCTTAATTTGTTGCTATGTATACTAAAACAACTCTTATTTAGGAAATTACATATACCTATATTATTATTTGAATATAGGAATGTCGTTGTTGTTTAGTCTTTAAGTCATGTCTGACTCTTTGTTACCCCATGAACTGTAGCCTGCAGGGCTCCTCTGTCCATGGGATTTTCCAGGCATGAACACTGGAGTGGGTTGCTACCTTGCAGGTGGATTCTTTACCATGGTGCCACACAAGGTCAGTTCGTTTCCATTTCAGGAAAAAGAGAAAATGATAGCAGTTACAGACCTAGGGGAACCTTGGTCTCTCTTTCCACAACCTCCTGGGCTCAGAATCTCTGGAAACTAAAGAACAGACTTTAACAAGTCCCATTGGGATATGCTATCCTCTTTCCTGGCTCCTTGACATATCCTCTTTAGGTTCTGTAGGTCCTTCTACCTGGCCTCACTGTATGAACTGCATTTCTTGTGGTAACAATGGGAAAAAAAATCTATGGGACGCATGTTCAGGTCAGGCGTAATATAAAATTCAGGCAGTACTAGAGAGGATGTGAATAATATATGGGTCTCTTGTGCCCTAAATATTACTTCATATATTTGGAGGGTTAAAGAAGGGGAAAACGTTAAGAGTTCCTGAAACCAGAGATAAGTACAACTCTCAAGAGTCCCCTTTCCCTCGAAGAAGCAGGTGGTGGTGTGTCTTTATCCCTTGCCTACCTCAAGCTCTCAGAAGTGTATTTAAGGGTAACTGAGCTGGAAGAGAAAAAAATCACCTCTTTTGAGGCAAATCTGGTTGCCTCTATGAAGACAGTTTCTTTTCTCAGATAGTCCTTGAAAGGAAAGCATTTCAAACTAACTTACAGATGCTTCTTATTAATACTTTATGGCTGTACTTTCACTTCACCCAAGTCATACCCAACTTGTCTTCTCATTTTTAGCTGTAAATTTGAAGTAAGTTTGCTATATTATCTAGTCTTTGTTCATTATATAATTTCAGATAGATTGTAATAAAAATCACAGTGTTAAATGTAATTGTTATTATCTTCCAATGGCATTGTTTTCTATTTATAGATAGCTCATAGGACAATTTAAAAATTATCATTTCTTTTAGGTACAGCTAGTATAGATTATTTACTTTGATGTGCTTAGTGTTTAATTTTCTTGTTTAAACTATAAGATAAATAGCTATTTAAGAGATTTGCTTCCAAACCTTTCTATTACCTCATGAAATTAAGTAGTTTTTTCATGAAATAATGGGCCTAATTGACTGCAAAATTAGTTTGTTTCAGAAGAGTGTTCTGAAGGTTTTATTTTTGAAGATGAACTTTCTTTTGTTGAGTCATTAAGTATGAGAATTTTCATCTTTGTGAGTTCTTTTAACAGTCTTATCATTCCAAGCAGGCTGTACGCACCAGCAGACAGGGACTGTCTTCTATATGCTTAGCCGAAGCATGTAGCAAGACTTAGAATATGTTCAGTAAATATCTGTGGATTTTATGTTTTTTGTTTTAGCTACTTGCAGATAGGAGGAAGATGAGGTGACGTTCAATGGTTCTTCTATGTCAGTTTCCTGTGTACTTTAGCATGTGGCATTTTAGAAATAACATTGCCAAGTTAATAGGCCTCAAGTATTGCAAGAAAGTTGAAGTGAAAATGGTTAACATTTTTCTATGCATTTGGAGGGTTAAAGAAGGGAAAACGTTAAGAGTTCCTGAAACCAGAGATAAGTACAACTCTCAAGAGTCCCCTTTCCCTCGAAGAAGCAGGTGGTGGTGTGTCTTTATCCCTTGCCTACCTCAAGCTCTCAGAAGTGTATTTAAGGGTAACTGAGCTGGAAGAGAAAAATCACCTCTTTTGAGGCAAATCTGGTTGCCTCTATGAAGACAGTTTCTTTTCTCAGATAGTCCTTGAAAGGAAAGCATTTCAAACTAACTTACAGATGCTTCTTATTAATACTTTATGGCTGTACTTTCACTTCACCCAAGTCATACCCAACTTGTCTTCTCATTTTTAGCTGTAAATTTGAAGTAAGTTTGCTATATTATCTAGTCTTTGTTCATTATATAATTTCAGATAGATTGTAATAAAAATCACAGTGTTAAATGTAATTGTTATTATCTTCCAATGGCATTGTTTTCTATTTATAGATAGCTCATAGGACAATTTAAAAATTATCATTTCTTTTAGGTACAGCTAGTATAGATTATTTACTTTGATGTGCTTAGTGTTTAATTTTCTTGTTTAAACTATAAGATAAATAGCTATTTAAGAGATTTGCTTCCAAACCTTTCTATTACCTCATGAAATTAAGTAGTTTTTTCATGAAATAATGGGCCTAATTGACTGCAAAATTAGTTTGTTTCAGAAGAGTGTTCTGAAGGTTTTATTTTTGAAGATGAACTTTCTTTTGTTGAGTCATTAAGTATGAGAATTTTCATCTTTGTGAGTTCTTTTAACAGTCTTATCATTCCAAGCAGGCTGTACGCACCAGCAGACAGGGACTGTCTTCTATATGCTTAGCCGAAGCATGTAGCAAGACTTAGAATATGTTCAGTAAATATCTGTGGATTTTATGTTTTTTGTTTTAGCTACTTGCAGATAGGAGGAAGATGAGGTGACGTTCAATGGTTCTTCTATGTCAGTTTCCTGTGTACTTTAGCATGTGGCATTTTAGAAATAACATTGCCAAGTTAATAGGCCTCAAGTATTGCAAGAAAGTTGAAGTGAAAATGGTTAACATTTTTCTATGCATTTGAGGGCCAACGAATCCTATAGTTAAAATAGACAGTATAACACAAGGAATCCCATTATGAATAGATGGTTAATCAATCTTTGATTTAAAATACTCACTGACAAAAAGGTCAGTACTAATACAACAATGAGTTTTCAGGGAGGTGATTCTAATTGTTATAAAGTTACTTCTTAATAAGATGAAATCATCTCCAAGTAATTTCTACTATGAATTTTGATTCTCCATTTGAAGTAGGGTGAACTTACTTAACTTTTTCTTATGAAGCCTTTCAAGTATAAACAGATCAGAAATTTTGAATGGGTTGGAATGATAGAGAAGAACTGAATTATGAATCTTTCTTGGATTCATATTTGAATGAAATTCAGGTGGATTCTGAACTGATAAAGGCTATAGAGTCAGACAGGCAAGTAAATAGAAGCAGTGGTTTAAAAATTTACAATGATTCCAATCTCTACCCTATTGGGTAATGATTTTTTAAAATTCAATAAGCCACAACAAACTAAAGATTCATGATAAATAATATTTTTTACATTAGAGTTGAGAAGGTATAATATATGTGAAAAATTCTGTAACAATGACTCTGTAGTTAGAGCTTTAGCTCTAGCTTTGGATGTGGATCAATATTTTTAAATCCCAGGCTATGCCCTATCATGAAATCATTCAACCAGCATTTTTAAAATAATGTTTATTTATTTGGCCACATTGGGTCTTAGTTGAGGCATGCCAGCTTAGTCAGCTTGTGGTATGTGGGATCTTAGTTCCCTGACCAGGGATTGAACCTGCATCCCCTGGATTGGAAGGTGGATTCTTAACTACTGGGCCACTAGGGAAGTCCCCACAACCAGCATTTTTACTAATAAAATAGGGTGGAATAATATAGAAAAGAAAATACCAAGTACATTGCACATATTGAATATATACACATAATTCTTTTTCTTTTTAATAATTATTTTTATTTTACTTTTTACTTTTACAGAGTTTTGTTGTTAACAAATGTATTTTTTGAATGTGTATATATATATATATATATATATATATATACACATATACACATGCATATATATATACCCAGCAGATATTCTATTGTAGGATATGGTGAAAATATTGGGAAAACTCAAGTATAGAAAATATTGGGACAACTCCCACCTGCAATGCGGGAGACCTGGATTTGATCCCTGGGTTGGGAAGATCTCCTGGAAAAGGGAAAGGCTACCTACTCCAGTATTCTTGCCTGGAGAATTCCATAGCTGGTCCATGGGTTGCGAAGAGTCAGACATGACTGAATGACTTCACTTTCAAGTACAGATAAATATAGGAATATGTATGTGTATATATGTAAGCACATACAAATGTAAATATATAATATATATAAATACACGTATGTGGTGTATATGTCTGTGTATATATGTGTGTATCTTCCTGGTGGCTTAGATGGTAAAGAATCTGCTTGCAATGTGAGAGACCTGGGTTCAATCCCTGGATCAGGAAGATTCCCTGGAAGAGGAAATGGCACCCCACTCCAGTATATTTACCTGGAGAATTCTGTGGACAGAGGAACCAAGCAGGCTACAGTCCATGGTGTCACAAAGAGTTGGACATGATTGAGCAACTGATACTTTCTTCCATATACGTGTATGTGTGTATACATGCATAAAGATATAGAATATAATTATTCCTGTAGAATATAAGAGGGGTGATTAGGGTAATGAAATGATCATGAGACAGCGTGATTGGAATGCTCATCTGTGGGTATAAAAATCAGAAGACCAAGGTCTCTATTTTCAATTCAACTGAAGTTGTAGAAAACTGCTTGCCATGCTCTCAAATTAATTCAGTGTTAGGCTATCACTAAAGATCACAAGGCTGGCAAATAAGTCACTCATGAAAGGCAGATTTGCGAGACAGCCTGATAGAAGAATCACTGTGCCCGTCATTCCTCTTGCTGCCTTCACATATAGATGTACAAAACAGTAGTGCACATTCTCACATATGTGTCTATGTACACAGCAACACAGGAATCCACACGGGCAAACCTCTGGTATAATCATCACAGATTGAGAAAAACTCTGCTGCTATGAGGGAAATCTAAATATCAACATATTCTGAGCTGTGATAAAGTTGGTTTGGGACTAAAGCTAAGATTTACTGAACACTATAATAGAATACTAGCATTTAGCATATTACAGTGAAAATGTTTCCTTCTGCCTCATGTGGCATGCATAGATCTTGCTCATTAAATGACTAACAGGATGAAAATATCATTGACGATGTTTTCTTAGGGAATAAACAGTGACTAACAAAAATTCACCACGTTTAAACACTTCCCTCAGACATTCATATTTGGCAAGATTCATTGTCTTTTTCACAGGGAAATGGAGGGAAATAAGACCTTTGTCACAGAGTTCATTCTACTGGGATTTCATCTTGGCTCAAGGATTCAGATGTTCCTTTTTGGACTCTTCTCCCTGTTCTATGCCTTCACTCTGCTGGGGAACGGGGTCATCCTGGGGCTCATTTCACTGGACTCCAGACTGTGCACACCCATGTACTTCTTCCTCTCACACCTGGCCATTGTTGACATTTCCTATGCCTGCAACACGGTGCCCCAGATGCTGGTCAACCTCCTGAGTCCAGCCAGGCCCATCTCCTTTGCTGGCTGCATCACACAGACCTTTCTCTTTTTGAGTTTCGCTCACACCGAGTGTCTTCTCCTGGTGGTGATGTCCTATGATCGGTACGTGGCCATCTGCCACCCCCTCCGATATTCAATCATCATGAGCTGGAGAGTCTGCCTCACCCTCGCAGTGACTTCTTGGCTTTTAGGAGTCCTCCTAGCCCTAGTCCACTTGGTGTTACTCCTCCCATTGCCTTTCTGTGGGCCCCATGAAGTTAATCACTTTTTTTGTGAAATTATAGCTGTTCTCAAGCTTGCCTGTGCAGACACCCACATTAATGAGACCATGGTTTTGGCTGGGGCAGTGTCTGTGCTGGTGGGACCATTCTCCTCGATTGTAGTGTCTTACATTCATATTCTATGCACCATCCTAAACATCCAGTCAGGGGAGGGGCGCCAGAAAGCCTTCTCCACCTGCTCATCCCACCTCTGTGTGGTTGGACTCTTCTATGGCACAGCCATTATCATGTATGTTGGGCCTCAATATGGGGACGCTAAGGAACAGAAAAAATATCTCTTGCTGTTTCATAGCCTTTTTAATCCCATGCTCAACCCCGTGATCTATAGTCTGAGGAACAAAGAGGTCAAAGCTGCTCTAAAGAGAATACTTGATAAAAAAAGAAGTTGATGAAAGAGGTCTAGAATAATAAAATGGCTGAGTTTAACGGGACCTGAGAAGCCGTCTCATCCAATAACTACACTGACATCTAACCATGCATATTTTCATTTTCTTGCTGTTTCTTTAAGACTTTCTTCCAAGGAAGCCCATCCACAATTCTGGTTCTTCTATTGAAGCCAGTGCTACACAAGAAAATGAAAGTGCCTTCCAAATAGCTGCATAGTGTATATATGCTTAATGTCCTTATATGAAATATTCTGAATAAGAGGGAGTAAGTGTGTATATTTTTTGCTCCATAATAAGAACTTATAGACAAAACGTTACCTAATCAAACAAGGTATTGGTAGAATATTTAAGATAAATGAGTTGGGAGAGAAGAAGGTAAAAAGGTTATTGTTGTTGAGTGCCTCAGTCACGTCCCCATAGGCTGCAGCAACACCATAGACTGCAGTGTACCAGCCTTCTTGTTCTTCACCACCTCCTGGAGTTTGCTCAAACTCATGTATGGGTATCAGAGTTGACATCCATACATGACTACTGTAAAACCTTTGACCATATGGACCTTTGTCTGCAAAGTGGTGTCCCTGCTTTCAAACAGGCTTTCTAGGTTTGTTATGGCTTTTCTTCCAAGGACCAAGCATCTTTTAATTTCGTGGCTGCAGTCATCATCCATAATGATTTTTAAGCCAAGGAGGTAAAGTCTGTCACTGTTTTCATTTTTTAGCAATCGATTTTTCATGAAGGTATGAGACCTGATGGTAAAATGGACACACTTTAAGTGTTGGTTAGGTACAATGGAAAAAGGGAAGAACTTTTTCATTGAGAGCACACACAGAAATATACAAATCGTAAGTTCTGCTCCACGAAAGTTCCCTTTCTAGAATGAGAAATAAAACATTTCTCACATCCCAAGAACATTATCATACCCTGTTCTAACGATTTCTCCCACTCTATTCAATATGGGGACGCTAAGGAACAGAAAAAATATCTCTTGCTGTTTCATAGCCTTTTTAATCCCATGCTCAACCCCGTGATCTATAGTCTGAGGAACAAAGAGGTCAAAGCTGCTCTAAAGAGAATACTTGATAAAAAAAGAAGTTGATGAAAGAGGTCTAGAATAATAAAATGGCTGAGTTTAACGGGACCTGAGAAGCCGTCTCATCCAATAACTACACTGACATCTAACCATGCATATTTTCATTTTCTTGCTGTTTCTTTAAGACTTTCTTCCAAGGAAGCCCATCCACAATTCTGGTTCTTCTATTGAAGCCAGTGCTACACAAGAAAATGAAAGTGCCTTCCAAATAGCTGCATAGTGTATATATGCTTAATGTCCTTATATGAAATATTCTGAATAAGAGGGAGTAAGTGTGTATATTTTTTGCTCCATAATAAGAACTTATAGACAAAACGTTACCTAATCAAACAAGGTATTGGTAGAATATTTAAGATAAATGAGTTGGGAGAGAAGAAGGTAAAAAGGTTATTGTTGTTGAGTGCCTCAGTCACGTCCCCATAGGCTGCAGCAACACCATAGACTGCAGTGTACCAGCCTTCTTGTTCTTCACCACCTCCTGGAGTTTGCTCAAACTCATGTATGGGTATCAGAGTTGACATCCATACATGACTACTGTAAAACCTTTGACCATATGGACCTTTGTCTGCAAAGTGGTGTCCCTGCTTTCAAACAGGCTTTCTAGGTTTGTTATGGCTTTTCTTCCAAGGACCAAGCATCTTTTAATTTCGTGGCTGCAGTCATCATCCATAATGATTTTTAAGCCAAGGAGGTAAAGTCTGTCACTGTTTTCATTTTTAGCAATCGATTTTTCATGAAGGTATGAGACCTGATGGTAAAATGGACACACTTTAAGTGTTGGTTAGGTACAATGGAAAAAGGGAAGAACTTTTTCATTGAGAGCACACACAGAAATATACAAATCGTAAGTTCTGCTCCACGAAAGTTCCCTTTCTAGAATGAGAAATAAAACATTTCTCACATCCCAAGAACATTATCATACCCTGTTCTAGTTACGATATCCCTCCTCCCACAAGATAGATATTACTCTGAATTCTAGCAGCATATATCAGTGTTATACTTTCTTGGGTTTTATGTGATCAGAATGTGTACATACATATACATACAGTGTGCTTTATCTTTGTGGAAGAACTAATTATTCTATGAATGTTATAATCTTGGATACATAATCAGGGAAGTGCTGGGTTGTGAATGACTAGAATAGGAACTATTTTGGCTTGAACTCTTGATAGACTGCCTATATATTTATTATTATAATTTATTCATGACCAACAATGTGTCTCAGACTGAGCTAGATATTGGTAATACAGTGGTGAGCCAAATATTTGCAACTTCTCTTTATATGGGTTTACAGTCTAATAATACTTCCTTGGTGGATCAGATGGTAAAGAGCCTAGCTGCAATGCAGGAGACCCAGGTGTTATCCCTGGGTCAAGAAGATCTCCTGGAGAAGGCCTGGCAACCCATTTCAGTATTCTTTTTTTTTTTGGCGACTTCTATTGGTCTTTCATTTATCTGTTTTCTTTGTTCTTTGGCCTGTGTGGGCCTTCCATCTCAGTGGCCTCTGACTGTGCAGAGCACCACCTCTAGCTGCATGTGCTCCAGAGCTCCAGCTCAGTAGTTGGACACATCGGTCCAGCCCCTCTGCTGCATGTGGGATCTTTCCAGGCCAGGGATCGAACTGGCGCCCCTTGCACTGAAGGTGGTGTCCCTGCTTTCAAACAGGCTTTCTAGGTTTGTTATGGCTTTTCTTCCAAGGACCAAGCATCTTTTAATTTCGTGGCTGCAGTCATCATCCATAATGATTTTTAAGCCAAGGAGGTAAAGTCTGTCACTGTTTTCATTTTTTAGCAATCGATTTTTCATGAAGGTATGAGACCTGATGGTAAAATGGACACACTTTAAGTGTTGGTTAGGTACAATGGAAAAAGGGAAGAACTTTTTCATTGAGAGCACACACAGAAATATACAAATCGTAAGTTCTGCTCCACGAAAGTTCCCTTTCTAGAATGAGAAATAAAACATTTCTCACATCCCAAGAACATTATCATACCCTGTTCTAGTTACGATATCCCTCCTCCCACAAGATAGATATTACTCTGAATTCTAGCAGCATATATCAGTGTTATACTTTCTTGGGTTTTATGTGATCAGAATGTGTACATACATATACATACAGTGTGCTTTATCTTTGTGGAAGAACTAATTATTCTATGAATGTTATAATCTTGGATACATAATCAGGGAAGTGCTGGGTTGTGAATGACTAGAATAGGAACTATTTTGGCTTGAACTCTTGATAGACTGCCTATATATTTATTATTATAATTTATTCATGACCAACAATGTGTCTCAGACTGAGCTAGATATTGGTAATACAGTGGTGAGCCAAATATTTGCAACTTCTCTTTATATGGGTTTACAGTCTAATAATACTTCCTTGGTGGATCAGATGGTAAAGAGCCTAGCTGCAATGCAGGAGACCCAGGTGTTATCCCTGGGTCAAGAAGATCTCCTGGAGAAGGCCTGGCAACCCATTTCAGTATTCTTTTTTTTTTTGGCGACTTCTATTGGTCTTTCATTTATCTGTTTTCTTTGTTCTTTGGCCTGTGTGGGCCTTCCATCTCAGTGGCCTCTGACTGTGCAGAGCACCACCTCTAGCTGCATGTGCTCCAGAGCTCCAGCTCAGTAGTTGGACACATCGGTCCAGCCCCTCTGCTGCATGTGGGATCTTTCCAGGCCAGGGATCGAACTGGCGCCCCTTGCACTGAAGGTGGTGTCCTTACCCACTGGACTACCAGGGAAACCCCCATTTCAGTATTCTTGCTTGGAGAATTCTATGGACAGAGGCAGCTTGGTGGGCTACAGTCCATGGGGTCACAAAGAGTCAGACACAACGGAGTGACTAACATTTTCATAGTCTAATAGGACAGACAAGTACTATTCTGGTAATGGTATACACACACATTACTAGGTCACAAGTTTATTTATTTATTTATTTCTAAATAGTTGAACCAAGAATACAGAACTTATTAGGTCACAAGTTTATTTGTTTTTTTGTTCTAAATAGTTGAACCAAGAATACAGAACTTATTAGGTCACAAGTTTATTTATTTGTTTTTTTTTGTTCTAAATAGTTGAACCAAGAATACAAAACTTATTATTTTTTGAATAGCTTAATATTCTTAGTGAGCATGTCTAGGGAGTGGGGAAGACGTAGTTATCTATGTGTGCTTGGGCAACATGAATATTAAACTTCTGTTGAAGATATCTCAGTAGGAAGAGGTTTTAAGAGTCTCTTTCTCCTGTTATTTCATCTTAATCCATGGATCTGTCTTTCCTGTATGTGATTTGTTTGATCCTTAGTGAGGACTGGTTGGTTTCTGCTGAGATTTGGCCTTTCTTGAGCTATTTCAGAACCTGTCTAGTCTTTGATCTTGAAATCTGGGACTATGGAAAATATATTCTCATTGTATTTATTCCATATCAATTATACATCCTGGTTGTTTCCTCCTCACTCTATCCTATTGCTAGTGCTTGTGAAATATGGCTGTATATTTCTCTTGTATCTCTAGTTGGACCACCCTAAAGTACTCAGGGTGCAAGGCTACCTCACCTGTATCCTGCTGATGCCCAGTGAAAGCTCCAGCCCTGCTTCTCTGTCATTTGCCTCCTCCACCCACCACCGTCCAGGGGCTTATAGTGTCATTTAAATCCTTCCAGAGGCAGCAAGGATCCATGAGCACTGTCTCAGGCTCCTAGGTCCAGCCATATCAGTTTTGAAAACTCATCTTTCATTTATCTGTTTTCTTTGCTTGCCTGTGTGGGCCTTCCATCTCAGTGGCCTCTGACTGTGCAGAGCACCACCTCTAGCTGCATGTGCTCCAGAGCTCCAGCTCAGTAGTTGGACACATCGGTCCAGCCCCTCTGCTGCATGTGGGATCTTTCCAGGCCAGGGATCGAACTGGCGCCCCTTGCACTGAAGGTGGTGTCCTTACCCACTGGACTACCAGGGAAACCCCCATTTCAGTATTCTTGCTTGGAGAATTCTATGGACAGAGGCAGCTTGGTGGGCTACAGTCCATGGGGTCACAAAGAGTCAGACACAACGGAGTGACTAACATTTTCATAGTCTAATAGGACAGACAAGTACTATTCTGGTAATGGTATACACAAAATTACTAGGTCACAAGTTTATTTATTTATTTATTTCTAAATAGTTGAACCAAGAATACAGAACTTATTAGGTCACAAGTTTATTTGTTTTTTTGTTCTAAATAGTTGAACCAAGAATACAGAACTTATTAGGTCACAAGTTTATTTATTTGTTTTTTTTTGTTCTAAATAGTTGAACCAAGAATACAAAACTTATTATTTTTTGAATAGCTTAATATTCTTAGTGAGCATGTCTAGGGAGTGGGGAAGACGTAGTTATCTATGTGTGCTTGGGCAACATGAATATTAAACTTCTGTTGAAGATATCTCAGTAGGAAGAGGTTTTAAGAGTCTCTTTCTCCTGTTATTTCATCTTAATCCATGGATCTGTCTTTCCTGTATGTGATTTGTTTGATCCTTAGTGAGGACTGGTTGGTTTCTGCTGAGATTTGGCCTTTCTTGAGCTATTTCAGAACCTGTCTAGTCTTTGATCTTGAAATCTGGGACTATGGAAAATATATTCTCATTGTATTTATTCCATATCAATTATACATCCTGGTTGTTTCCTCCTCACTCTATCCTATTGCTAGTGCTTGTGAAATATGGCTGTATATTTCTCTTGTATCTCTAGTTGGACCACCCTAAAGTACTCAGGGTGCAAGGCTACCTCACCTGTATCCTGCTGATGCCCAGTGAAAGCTCCAGCCCTGCTTCTCTGTCATTTGCCTCCTCCACCCACCACCGTCCAGGGGCTTATAGTGTCATTTAAATCCTTCCAGAGGCAGCAAGGATCCATGAGCACTGTCTCAGGCTCCTAGGTCCAGCCATATCAGTTTTGAAAACTCATCTCTCCTTGCTCAACCTTCTGTGGTGTTTTTATGCAGTTGCTTTGCACATTGGTCTCCAGCCAGAGTTACTAATGGGAAATGTTAGAGAAATACTCTCATATTTTGAGATTTATTCTCATTGTATCCAACAACCCCCTATCTGTGGTTTCAAGCCAGAATGGAAAACCCAGGGTATATATGTATCTGACCACCAGTATTTTCTCACCTGTCTTCGTTTTTCTAGTCAGGCAGTTTGCTTTCTAAAAAAGTTTTCTTACCTTCTCTTCTTTTTTCTTTCTTTTTTTTCTTAACCATTGAGAATACATTATCATGCAGTTTTACTGAGCTTCTTTGCTGCTAGAGGTAATTATGATGTTGTGTTTACACCATTGATTTAGAAAAATGAACATAAATTCTTCCAAAAAGTTCTACATTGGTAAATTAATCAATATAGTTTACATCAACTCATTTTAATTTTATATTTAAATGCACAAGTGCCTTCTTTGAAAACTGTAATTTAGAAAGCAAACTGCCTGATGGTTCACATTTCAGTGTTCTTTATCAAGCCTTCAGTTTTTACCTGTGTCTCTCCTCTAAATAAAACTGTTTAACAACTAAGTTAAAGTTGTTTAACAGCTAAGTTTTATAAAGTTGTCAGTCAAGAATTTTATATACAGAAAAATAACCTTCCAAAATGAGGAAGCAACAAACATGTTGCCAGACAAAGCCAAAAATAAAACAAGCAAACAGACCCATCCGAGTATTGCTTGTCAGCAGGCTTGTACTTTAAGAAACATTAAAGGAAATATCTTTTCTTAGCATTTCATGAGTATAATTTTGTAAGTTTTAAAGAGTATTTACTTTTCCGGGGCTTCCCTGGTGGTCCAGTTGGACCACCCTAAAGTACTCAGGGTGCAAGGCTACCTCACCTGTATCCTGCTGATGCCCAGTGAAAGCTCCAGCCCTGCTTCTCTGTCATTTGCCTCCTCCACCCACCACCGTCCAGGGGCTTATAGTGTCATTTAAATCCTTCCAGAGGCAGCAAGGATCCATGAGCACTGTCTCAGGCTCCTAGGTCCAGCCATATCAGTTTTGAAAACTCATCTCTCCTTGCTCAACCTTCTGTGGTGTTTTTATGCAGTTGCTTTGCACATTGGTCTCCAGCCAGAGTTACTAATGGGAAATGTTAGAGAAATACTCTCATATTTTGAGATTTATTCTCATTGTATCCAACAACCCCCTATCTGTGGTTTCAAGCCAGAATGGAAAACCCAGGGTATATATGTATCTGACCACCAGTATTTTCTCACCTGTCTTCGTTTTTCTAGTCAGGCAGTTTGCTTTCTAAAAAAGTTTTCTTACCTTCTCTTCTTTTTTCTTTCTTTTTTTTCTTAACCATTGAGAATACATTATCATGCAGTTTTACTGAGCTTCTTTGCTGCTAGAGGTAATTATGATGTTGTGTTTACACCATTGATTTAGAAAAATGAACATAAATTCTTCCAAAAAGTTCTACATTGGTAAATTAATCAATATAGTTTACATCAACTCATTTTAATTTTATATTTAAATGCACAAGTGCCTTCTTTGAAAACTGTAATTTAGAAAGCAAACTGCCTGATGGTTCACATTTCAGTGTTCTTTATCAAGCCTTCAGTTTTTACCTGTGTCTCTCCTCTAAATAAAACTGTTTAACAACTAAGTTAAAGTTGTTTAACAGCTAAGTTTTATAAAGTTGTCAGTCAAGAATTTTATATACAGAAAAATAACCTTCCAAAATGAGGAAGCAACAAACATGTTGCCAGACAAAGCCAAAAATAAAACAAGCAAACAGACCCATCCGAGTATTGCTTGTCAGCAGGCTTGTACTTTAAGAAACATTAAAGGAAATATCTTTTCTTAGCATTTCATGAGTATAATTTTTGTAAGTTTTTAAAGAGTATTTACTTTTTCCGGGGCTTCCCTGGTGGTCCAGTGGGTAAGGACACCGCCTTGCAGTTAGTGTAAGGGGCGCCCGTTTGATCCCTGGCCTGGGAAGATCCCATGTGCCGCAGAGCGGCTAGACCAATGTGTCCAACTACAGAGCTGGAGCTCTCTGGAGCATGTGGGCCCTGAGCCTGTGCTCTGCAGTGAGAGGGGACACTGCATGGGAGGTCCTCACAGGCCAAAGAACAAAGATGGATGAAAATAGATAAATGAAAGACCAATAGAAATGGCCAAAAAGAAAAATTTTTTACTTTTTTCATAAATATTACTATGATATATCTAAGTATTGTTTTATATCAATTTATCCTGCTTGTGATTTGCTGAGATTTCTGTATTGATAGGGAACATCTCCTTTATCATAATTGAGGAATTCTCAGAATTAATATCTTCAATTTTTTTCTTCTTATTTTTCTTCATTAGTATATGCTAAAATTTTTATCATATTCCAATAGATCTTTAAAACTCAATTGTATTTTTCATTACTTTTACTTTTATGCTATTGCTTGATAGTTTCTTTCTTTTTCTTTTCCCCATCATGCCTCTTTTTAAATTTATATTTATTTTTATCCATCTTTTTATTCTTTGACCTGTGTGGGCCTCCCATTGCAGTGGCCTCTCTTGTTGCAGAGCACCAGCTCTGGGCACATGCATTCCAGAGTGCTGGCTCATAATTGGACACACGGGTCCCAGCCATTCCTCAGCATGTGGGATCTTCCCAGGCTAGGGATCGAACCAGTGCCCCTTGCCCTGCAAGGCGGACTCTTTACCCACTGGACCACCAGGGATGCCCAATAGTTTCTTTTTTTTTTTTTAAAGATTTATTTATTTATTTACTTTGGGCGGGGGTCGGGTTGGGGAGGGAGGGGAGCGGACGGGCCACTTCTATTGGTCTTTCATTTCTCTATTTTCATTCGTCTTCGTTCTTTGGCTCCTGTGGGCCTCCCATCGCGGTGGCATCTGTTGTCGCAGAGCGCTGGCTCTGGGCGCATGCGCTCCAGAGCTCCGGCTCAGTGATTGGACACATCCGTCCAGCCGCTCCGCAGCACGTGGGATCTTCCCAGGCCAGGGCTCGAACCGGCGCCCCTTGCACTGCAAGGCGGTGTCCCTACCCACTGGACCACCAGGGGAAGCCCGCCCAATAGTTTCTTATCTTCATATGAGTTCATTGGTCCTACTTGCTCTTGGGGGCAGTCAGATCCATCCAATGTTAAATCTATCCAATGTTTTCTTAATTTAAGATATTTACATATTGCTGTTTCAGAATGAATATTCGATTCTTTTTTTGTAGACTCTAATACTTCAGTGAAATGTTATATATTTAATTTTTACTATCTTTGTTTCCAATTTTTTGTTATTTTGCTTTTATAGAGTTCTGTTGTTTACAGCTATATATAATCCCAAATCTATCATAGGTATATCTTTGACCTCCTTACCTGAGTTTGTTTCCCATTTCTTTGATATAAATTTGAGTTATTTGTTAACGTTATTTGTAACTTAAATATTTATGTTATGTCTGAGACCTCTACTGTTGACTAATGTATCTCTTGAGTATTGATCATTTTTTCCTGATTTTCACTGCTGAAATGATACATTGTAGAAGCTACC
The DNA here is from genome assembly GCA_022376925.1 of Tragulus kanchil. Classification (NCBI taxonomy): domain Eukaryota; kingdom Metazoa; phylum Chordata; class Mammalia; order Artiodactyla; family Tragulidae; genus Tragulus; species Tragulus kanchil. The sequence continues at coordinate 14,428,621 of JAIOJX010000030.1, read as the reverse complement.
AATTATAATACACTTCTTTGATTTTTTTTGTTTTTTCCCTAAACAGTTACCTTTGTTGGAGATCACCTTGTTTCTCTTGGGCTTGATTTTAGGTTTGTTAATATGGGTCTATTTTATTGTTGCTCTTAATCCTCGGGTGTCATTTGTGCACCCAGGTAAAAATCTTTGTGAAGATTTCTCCAGGTTGGCTAGATTATAACTTGATCTTCTTCTATACATTTTTCAGCTTCTGAGATATCTGTTCAGTTATGCTCAGCTCTTCTCATTTTTCAGCCCCTCAACAACTGTTCCATTAGGTTTTAACGTTCATGTCCTTTAGGTTAAGAAATGCCTAAAAAAACCTCTTACACAAATTTTGGGGGCTCCTCCTCTATGGATCTTTCCTTTTCCAAATACTCCAACCAACTCAGTTCCTAGCCCTCTTCTATCCCATATCTCCATTTCCTAAAACTTCCATCTAGCAAGTGAGCTTTTCCTAGCCCTCTTTATGGCCACTGTTTAGAAAATAGGCATTTTGTCGTATGCTTCATGTTTGAAGTTCCGCATTTAGGCCAGGGCTCGAACCGGCGCCCCTTGCACTGCAAGGCGGTGTCCCTACCCACTGGACCACCAGGGGAAGCCCGCCCAATAGTTTCTTATCTTCATATGAGTTCATTGGTCCTACTTGCTCTTGGGGGCAGTCAGATCCATCCAATGTTAAATCTATCCAATGTTTTCTTAATTTAAGATATTTACATATTGCTGTTTCAGAATGAATATTCGATTCTTTTTTTGTAGACTCTAATACTTCAGTGAAATGTTATATATTTAATTTTTACTATCTTTGTTTCCAATTTTTTGTTATTTTGCTTTTATAGAGTTCTGTTGTTTACAGCTATATATAATCCCAAATCTATCATAGGTATATCTTTGACCTCCTTACCTGAGTTTGTTTCCCATTTCTTTGATATAAATTTGAGTTATTTGTTAACGTTATTTGTAACTTAAATATTTATGTTATGTCTGAGACCTCTACTGTTGACTAATGTATCTCTTGAGTATTGATCATTTTTTCCTGATTTTCACTGCTGAAATGATACATTGTAGAAGCTACCAATTATAATACACTTCTTTGATTTTTTTTGTTTTTTCCCTAAACAGTTACCTTTGTTGGAGATCACCTTGTTTCTCTTGGGCTTGATTTTAGGTTTGTTAATATGGGTCTATTTTATTGTTGCTCTTAATCCTCGGGTGTCATTTGTGCACCCAGGTAAAAATCTTTGTGAAGATTTCTCCAGGTTGGCTAGATTATAACTTGATCTTCTTCTATACATTTTTCAGCTTCTGAGATATCTGTTCAGTTATGCTCAGCTCTTCTCATTTTTCAGCCCCTCAACAACTGTTCCATTAGGTTTTAACGTTCATGTCCTTTAGGTTAAGAAATGCCTAAAAAAACCTCTTACACAAATTTTGGGGGCTCCTCCTCTATGGATCTTTCCTTTTCCAAATACTCCAACCAACTCAGTTCCTAGCCCTCTTCTATCCCATATCTCCATTTCCTAAAACTTCCATCTAGCAAGTGAGCTTTTCTGCTCAGAACCCATCTTTATGGCCACTGTTTAGAAAATACGTCTAGGACCTAGACCTCTTGGAATGTGAGCTCAACTGTTAAGATCTTTTTCTTAGGAATCACAGGTTACACCAATTATTCTAATACCTTTACCTTGCTCAACAAACCACTAAATATTATGAAAGACTATTTTGAAGAATTAATCTTCAGCATGTAACAAATTTTTCTTAAACTCATTCATGGCTAAGACAGCATGAAAACTCTTGGAGAGGACTTGGCAAGGGCATTTATACATAATTTACACAAATGACAATCTGCTTCAGTTAATGTTTTTAGTTTTATACTAAGGTCTTTATTAGTAGGTAGGCAAAAACTGGTGCAATACAATCCAGAACCATATTTCAAAAGAGATGATTATTTTAAAACGTCAAGTCATATACCTGAAAGTAAGTATTAAGCAAGTAGGTTGGTGATTGTTAATCATGCAAACCATGTGGTAATATTTCATTATCTGAAAAGTGAGGAATTAGCTACTTTATACTGAGTTGTGTTCCCTCTAAGTTAATATATAAAAAGCATGGCCCCAGAGTACATAGAAATGTGACTTTTTTGGAGATAAGATTTATGGAAGTAACTATGTTGATGCGAGGTATTTATGGTGGACCTAATTCAATATGACTGATGTCCTTTATAAAAGACATAAACAAGCCAGCGCTCTGGGACAACCTAGAGGGATAGGATGGGGAAGGAGGAGAAAGGAGGGTTCAGCATCGGGGAGACACATGTGTACCTGTGGCTGATTCGTGCTGATGTATGGCAGAAATCGTCACAATATTGTAAGGTAATTATCCTCCAATTAAAATTAATTAAGAAAAACATAAACAGAGGAAAGAGTTTGTGAAAACATAGGGAGAAGACAGCCATCTAGAAACCAAGAAGAGAGACCTCAGAAGAAACTAAACTTGTCAAGACCTTGATCTTGGGCTACTAACCCCCAGGACTCTGAGAAAGTAAATTTCTATTATTTATGCAATCCAGTCTGTGGCAGTTAGTTTTGAAAGTCCTAGAAAGCTAGGACATTAGCTCAGAGTTATAAAAGGGAGTAAAATGAATGTTAGCAGAGAACCTACAAGTATCCTATTGTAGGCTTTAAATCATCTCTAGATTACTTATAATATGTACTTGCTAGATGTGTGTTTGACCTGGCTCATCCCTCTCATTGTGCATTTATAGCACAGAGTGTTTATGGAAAACAGAGAGAGGCACTTATTAAACATCACAGCTGTCAGAGGTACTGATAATAGGCATTACACATGAAGATTATAGTGCCAAACAGTCTGACCAAAAATCCTCAGCGTACAAACTGGGCAATGAGATGGATATAGGTGGCTTTGAAAGGCTCCAGCTTGTTCCTGGGAATAGAGAGGACCGTGAGCACGCATAGGGATGTGTGCATGTCCTGGATTCAGTATCTACAAGGGGAAAATTCTAAACTCTCACCTCCGACTGACTTTAGGACTCTGTGCAGGTAGGAAGTGAAGCCTGGTGAACGGCCTGCCTGGGCACTGATGCTTTGCTCTCCTGGTGGCCCCTCTGCTTTCCTGGCTGCTCTTCCTCATTTCCCATATCTACACACACTGGCGTTTTTCAGAGTTTAGTCTTCATGTCTATTTTCTATCCACTTTCTATGGGACCTCATCAATATCAGGAGTGTAAAACATTATATTTTCTGTTAACACATAAATTAATATCTCAAGCCAGGCTTCTTCCCGAAATGCAGTGGTCCAGAACAGGTGCTTGCCTACCACATGTCGACATGAACCAGTAGAGCCTGATGACTTTCTGTCTCAAGAGAGTTAAATCCAGCATTCTTAAAGTCATGAAAAATGCCCCCGTTATAAGAGAATAGGGTTCAATCTCTATGAGTGTCTGGCTAAGAATAACTATTTGCCATGGAAATTTTTGATAGTTCATTTCATGATAACACTTTTTAGCAGATAAAGGTTGTTCACTCTCTAGGGAGGATGTGGTCCTTTGAGGCGCTGCTGTAACAAGCTCCATGGGGTCCACACTTACCACATCATGCGATTTAAATCATTCCAAAGGGGATATGGAAGCAAGCATAAATTTCTATTATTTAAATCCAGTCTGTGGCAGTTAGTTTTGAAAGTCCTAGAAAGCTAGGACATTAGCTCAGAGTTATAAAGGGAGTAAAATGAATGTTAGCAGAGAACCTACAAGTATCCTATTGTAGGCTTTAAATCATCTCTAGATTACTTATAATATGTACTTGCTAGATGTGTGTTTGACCTGGCTCATCCCTCTCATTGTGCATTTATAGCACAGAGTGTTTATGGAAAACAGAGAGAGGCACTTATTAAACATCACAGCTGTCAGAGGTACTGATAATAGGCATTACACATGAAGATTATAGTGCCAAACAGTCTGACCAAAAATCCTCAGCGTACAAACTGGGCAATGAGATGGATATAGGTGGCTTTGAAAGGCTCCAGCTTGTTCCTGGGAATAGAGAGGACCGTGAGCACGCATAGGGATGTGTGCATGTCCTGGATTCAGTATCTACAAGGGGAAAATTCTAAACTCTCACCTCCGACTGACTTTAGGACTCTGTGCAGGTAGGAAGTGAAGCCTGGTGAACGGCCTGCCTGGGCACTGATGCTTTGCTCTCCTGGTGGCCCCTCTGCTTTCCTGGCTGCTCTTCCTCATTTCCCATATCTACACACACTGGCGTTTTTCAGAGTTTAGTCTTCATGTCTATTTTCTATCCACTTTCTATGGGACCTCATCAATATCAGGAGTGTAAAACATTATATTTTCTGTTAACACATAAATTAATATCTCAAGCCAGGCTTCTTCCCGAAATGCAGTGGTCCAGAACAGGTGCTTGCCTACCACATGTCGACATGAACCAGTAGAGCCTGATGACTTTCTGTCTCAAGAGAGTTAAATCCAGCATTCTTAAAGTCATGAAAAATGCCCCCGTTATAAGAGAATAGGGTTCAATCTCTATGAGTGTCTGGCTAAGAATAACTATTTGCCATGGAAATTTTTGATAGTTCATTTCATGATAACACTTTTTAGCAGATAAAGGTTGTTCACTCTCTAGGGAGGATGTGGTCCTTTGAGGCGCTGCTGTAACAAGCTCCATGGGGTCCACACTTACCACATCATGCGATTTAAATCATTCCAAAGGGGATATGGAAGCAAGCATAACTTGAGGATCGAGAACATAAGTCTAATTATTTGGAGATTGTACTATGTGACATAATCCATAAAATATGACTTAGACTTGTGAAATTTCCATACCAAGATTCCCCTGAGTAGGATCACCCTGGCCATTCTTCCTGAGTTCCTGAGTTCTTATTTCTCTGTGTAAGTAGGCACACACACACACACACACACACACACACACACACACACACACACACACACACACACACACACACACACAACAAAGCTGAAGCACCAAGAGGGGAGGAGCAGTTTGCTCTACTCTGTAGGGAAGATGTAGGATGGTGAGGAGACACTTCGTAATTTGTTCCCTGGACTCAAAAGGAGTGTCTCTGGAGAATGGGATGGGTTTAGGTGACCAACCTCTAAAACCCTCACATCTAGAAGATCCTGAACACCCTGAGTTATTGTCAGAAGAGAAAAAGTATCTGGGACTCATCATCCACTGCACTTGCTTCAGGGAGCAGGTAACTCAGCTCCAGCCATTTCCTGTATATTCAAATCCAATTTAAGGAAAATATCAGAAGTAGTACCAGCCCAGTTTGTATAAATCATTATTTATACATTGGTCAATTGTTTTCAGAGGAGCAAGACAGAAAGCTGGCAGAGATGATCAGTTTTAGGAAGAAGAAAAATCCACTTGTGTGAAGACCCCTTTCTTGCTCTGTGCTGGGGTCTCAGGTACGTCTGATATTCATGCTGTCTAAGCATGTGTTCCTTGCTCCTCTGACTAGTCCTGACTTGGTCGTAGGGTCCAGCCTTATCCTCCAGTTGTGGTTCTGATCCCAGAGAAACCTTTAGTCAGATCCCAGAGTGGGATTATGCAGCTCCACTGCACTTATCAAAGTTTAGAGAGAAGTATTAGCTGTTGGGAATAAAGTAGAAAGTTCTACCATGAAAACAATTTCTCCATCTCGCCTCTCTTTTGTATCTGGCCTCATGTTCAGTGAAAACATTTGCTTTATAAAAACTTTAAAAATTTAAAAGCATTCTTTCTCTCTTTTTCTAAGTCACTTTTGAGAAATGGTTGTTAAAAATAATAAAGTGAAACGTGTTGTCTTTCATTTAGAAAATACAAAAGAAAAGGAAATCCAGTTAGTATGTATAATATTGTAATTAGACAGTCCTATTTTGGATTCTGTTTAAGAAATACTGCTACTCTAAGATCCTCTAATTTGTATTCTGGAAGATTTGCTTGTATATTTCATGTTTAGATCCAAAACCTACCTGAAATTTATTTTCTATATCATGTATGGTAAGGGTCATGTTTTAGTTTTCTTCCTCATGGATAGCCAACATACCTAACACTGTTTATTGAAAATACTAGTGCCGCCTTTGCCTTAGATCAAGTGTGTGTGTGTGTGTATTTATAAATTTCTGAGTTAACCAAGGTGTTTCATTGGTTTATTTGTTCATCCTTTCCTAAATAGCACATTGACTAATAATTGTAGTTTTATAATACATGGTTATAATAAATAAATTCCTTTTATTCCGTTTTTTATTCTTAAGATATTTTTGGCTGTTCTTGATCTTTGGCATTTTTGTATAATAACATTTAGAATAAAATTATTCATTTCCATAAAGAAAGCTTCCTAGAATTCTGATTTGGATTTCATTGAAGGTATAGACGAATTTGGAGAAATTTAGAATCTTTACAAGCGTTCCAATTTTTTTTTTTTGATTTTTGGCCACTTTTATTGGTCTTTCATTCATTTATTTTCATCCATTCTTGTTTCCTGGCCTGTGGGGGCCTCCCTCCCACTGTGGGGTGGGATCACTCCTCCGCCCGCCCGTGCCAGGGGTCAAATGGCGTCCCTTGCACTTCAAGGCAGACTCTTTACTCACTGGACCACCAGGGAAGCCCCAAACGTTCCAATTTTTAAACAGCTATGTATTTTCATTTTTTTCATTGACTTTGAATCCAGAATTTTTATAAATACACTTAATTTCAATAGCTTATCTATAGTTTTTTCTTCACACACAATTGGTATTTTGTATTTTCCATTTTCATGTGACCTTTCTTCTTTTTGCCCTAGACTAGTACTGGATCTTAAGGTTTTGACATGGTAACTTTTGTAGCCTCATGTTCAGTGAAAACATTTGCTTTATAAAAACTTTAAAATTTAAAAGCATTCTTTCTCTCTTTTCTAAGTCACTTTTGAGAAATGGTTGTTAAAAATAATAAAGTGAAACGTGTTGTCTTTCATTTAGAAAATACAAAAGAAAAGGAAATCCAGTTAGTATGTATAATATTGTAATTAGACAGTCCTATTTTGGATTCTGTTTAAGAAATACTGCTACTCTAAGATCCTCTAATTTGTATTCTGGAAGATTTGCTTGTATATTTCATGTTTAGATCCAAAACCTACCTGAAATTTATTTTCTATATCATGTATGGTAAGGGTCATGTTTTAGTTTTCTTCCTCATGGATAGCCAACATACCTAACACTGTTTATTGAAAATACTAGTGCCGCCTTTGCCTTAGATCAAGTGTGTGTGTGTGTGTATTTATAAATTTCTGAGTTAACCAAGGTGTTTCATTGGTTTATTTGTTCATCCTTTCCTAAATAGCACATTGACTAATAATTGTAGTTTTATAATACATGGTTATAATAAATAAATTCCTTTTATTCCGTTTTTTATTCTTAAGATATTTTTGGCTGTTCTTGATCTTTGGCATTTTTGTATAATAACATTTAGAATAAAATTATTCATTTCCATAAAGAAAGCTTCCTAGAATTCTGATTTGGATTTCATTGAAGGTATAGACGAATTTGGAGAAATTTAGAATCTTTACAAGCGTTCCAATTTTTTTTTTTGATTTTTGGCCACTTTTATTGGTCTTTCATTCATTTATTTTCATCCATTCTTGTTTCCTGGCCTGTGGGGGCCTCCCTCCCACTGTGGGGTGGGATCACTCCTCCGCCCGCCCGTGCCAGGGGTCAAATGGCGTCCCTTGCACTTCAAGGCAGACTCTTTACTCACTGGACCACCAGGGAAGCCCCAAACGTTCCAATTTTTAAACAGCTATGTATTTTCATTTTTTTCATTGACTTTGAATCCAGAATTTTTATAAATACACTTAATTTCAATAGCTTATCTATAGTTTTTTCTTCACACACAATTGGTATTTTGTATTTTCCATTTTCATGTGACCTTTCTTCTTTTTGCCCTAACTGCTGACTAGTTACTGAGGCAGTGCTAAATAGAAGTGGTTTTAGTGAAGCATGGTAGGTTTATTTTCTAACCCAGAAGAACGACTTTTATTATTTTGCTATTAAATATCATTTTTCTCTAGGTTTTGGAGACATTTTTCTGAATAAAGAAGTTTCTTCATGTTTGAAGTTTGCTGTCTTTATTGGAAATAGATTCTGAAGTTTGGATTTACCTTTTCATTATTATTCTGTAGGAGTTCCTGTAGCCTATAGATGCTTTGGAATTATCTCAATATTGCAACTACCAGATTCTGTATGGCTCAAACATGTTTTTATTTAATCTCATCTTTAGCCTTGATTTGTGTGTGAGAGAAAGAGAAACCGAGTTTGCATGTTTGTATTTATGTTTAGATAGTTTAGGTATGAGTCTTGAAAGAATTTAGTACCTTGATTTTCTTGTTTCCTTTTATTATGATTAACTCTGTCTTTTAATGTCTTCCATTTATGCATAATATATAATTCTTAGATTTATTAATATCAGCTTAAATTGTATTTTCCATTCATTAAAAAATTATCTGCTCCATTATTTCTTTTTTTTTTCATTCTGCCTGCTGTGAATTCATAATGCTTTTGCTTTCTTTTCATTTGTCTTGTAATTTGAGGATCTGTATACTTTACATCATACTTTTTAAAAATGACTTCCATTAATTGATAGTATCTAAATTTAATCAATTACTCTAACAAATTTCAAGTGATTCAGGATTCAATTCTTATCAAGAACATTAATATTAACTTTACCTATCTAATATCCCTTTATCTATGTACTCATTTTCAAAAGATTTAATGTTGTTTTTTAAAATACCAAAATAATCATTTTATAATCTGTCCATTGTAAAACTTGTCAATATAATTTTTTCAAATTATGTGTCAATCTACTTGTAGGTTACTCTTAATTATTGTTGAGGAATATACTTTAAAAGTACTCTGAGAGGCTTTAACTGTATAATACCATCTTATTTGCATGTTAATAAAGTCTAACTTTTCTCTCATTCATTCAAAATTTCAGGAATATAGCCTGATCCCCTGGCACATTATTATTTCTAGACCCTTTGCTATTGATGGAAAGTTGTGTTCTGTTGAATTTGTTGTTCTTATGTATATAGAAATTTTTACCCTTGATTTTACTTATCTTCTCATTAGCATCAGCTAATGAATTTTAAGAAATAACAAGTATTTTATTTTTTGAAAAGAAAATGGTGATTCCAATTTTAATACAAAATCTACTAATTTTTAAAAATTGATCAGTAACTAAAAAATTTAAAATATCAATAAAAACCAAATTATCAAATTATCAGATCAATATCACTGGTCTTTCGGCTGATTGGATCCAGACAATTGATTTGTGGCCTCTGGCACAAGTTATCACTCTGTATTAGCGTATCAATTTTCACTTTTTTACCCCTCAGCTCTATAATTTCTGTCCAAAGTGCAGCATTTTCTTTATCTGCCAGAAGAGCATGGGAAGCAATGAGACATGGATCTCAGAAGTCATCCTGCTGGGATTCCAAGTTGACCCAGAACTTGAAGTTTTCCTCTTTGGTTTCTTCTTGTTATTCTACAGCCTCACGCTGGTGGCAAACGGGGTCCTCCTGGGGCTCATCTGCCTGGACTCCAGACTGCACACCCCCATGTACTTCTTCCTGTCAAACCTGGCCATCATCGACATATCCTATGCCTCAAGCACTGTCCCTAAAATGCTGGCCAATCTTATAATGCAGAAGAAAACCATCTCCTTTGCCCCATGCTTACTTCAGACGTTTCTGTATTTGGCATTTGCCGTTACAGAGTGTACGAGTCTGGTGGTGATGTCCTATGATCGATATGTGGCCATCTGCCACCCCTTGCACTACTCTGTCGTCATGAGCTGGAGAGTGTGCTCTGTCCTGGCGGCCACGTGCTGGATATTCAGCTTCCTCTTGGCTCTGGTCCATATTTCTCTCATTCTGAAGCTACCCTTTTGTGGACCACGAAAAATAAACCACTTTTTCTGTCAGATCATATCAGTGTTCAAATTGGCCTGTGCTGACACCAGGCTCAACCAAATAGTCCTCTTTGTAGGCTCTGTGTTTGTCTTAGTCGGGCCCCTGTGCCTGGTGCTGGTCTCCTACACACGCATCCTGGCTGCCATCCTGAGGATCCAATCAGGTGAGGGCCGCGGGAAGGCCTTCTCCACCTGCTCCTCCCACCTCTGCGTGGTCGGGCTCTTCTTTGGCAGTGCCATTGCCATGTACTTGGCCCCCAAGTCCAGCCATTCTCAAGAACAAAGGAAGATTCTGTCATTGTTTTACAGCCTTTTCAACCCGATGCTGAATCCCTTAATCTACAGTCTGAGGAATGCAGAGGTGAAGGGCGTCCTGAGGAGAGCTCTGGAGAAGAGATCAGTGTGAGAGATGGTTCCAAGAATCACGTGTGAGCGTGTGTGAGCCTGTCCTTGTGACTCTGAAACCTGGAATGTCTTTTTCAGTCCTTTCATTTAACACACACTGTATCAATTTTCACTTTTTACCCCTCAGCTCTATAATTTCTGTCCAAAGTGCAGCATTTTCTTTATCTGCCAGAAGAGCATGGGAAGCAATGAGACATGGATCTCAGAAGTCATCCTGCTGGGATTCCAAGTTGACCCAGAACTTGAAGTTTTCCTCTTTGGTTTCTTCTTGTTATTCTACAGCCTCACGCTGGTGGCAAACGGGGTCCTCCTGGGGCTCATCTGCCTGGACTCCAGACTGCACACCCCCATGTACTTCTTCCTGTCAAACCTGGCCATCATCGACATATCCTATGCCTCAAGCACTGTCCCTAAAATGCTGGCCAATCTTATAATGCAGAAGAAAACCATCTCCTTTGCCCCATGCTTACTTCAGACGTTTCTGTATTTGGCATTTGCCGTTACAGAGTGTACGAGTCTGGTGGTGATGTCCTATGATCGATATGTGGCCATCTGCCACCCCTTGCACTACTCTGTCGTCATGAGCTGGAGAGTGTGCTCTGTCCTGGCGGCCACGTGCTGGATATTCAGCTTCCTCTTGGCTCTGGTCCATATTTCTCTCATTCTGAAGCTACCCTTTTGTGGACCACGAAAAATAAACCACTTTTTCTGTCAGATCATATCAGTGTTCAAATTGGCCTGTGCTGACACCAGGCTCAACCAAATAGTCCTCTTTGTAGGCTCTGTGTTTGTCTTAGTCGGGCCCCTGTGCCTGGTGCTGGTCTCCTACACACGCATCCTGGCTGCCATCCTGAGGATCCAATCAGGTGAGGGCCGCGGGAAGGCCTTCTCCACCTGCTCCTCCCACCTCTGCGTGGTCGGGCTCTTCTTTGGCAGTGCCATTGCCATGTACTTGGCCCCCAAGTCCAGCCATTCTCAAGAACAAAGGAAGATTCTGTCATTGTTTTACAGCCTTTTCAACCCGATGCTGAATCCCTTAATCTACAGTCTGAGGAATGCAGAGGTGAAGGGCGTCCTGAGGAGAGCTCTGGAGAAGAGATCAGTGTGAGAGATGGTTCCAAGAATCACGTGTGAGCGTGTGTGAGCCTGTCCTTGTGACTCTGAAACCTGGAATGTCTTTTTCAGTCCTTTAATTTAACACACACTGTACTCTTTATCTTTGGAATTCTTAAAAAATGGGAAAATAAATATCCTTTCTGTTTCAGCTCTTGATAATAGCCCCAAGTTAAACATTATGAAACTGAAAAGAATCGAATCCTATTCATGCATGCAAATGCAATTAACTTAAAGAAAATATTAGTAAAATAAATCCAGAAAAATAAAATTAAATAATGATAAAGTTTTTATGCTGAAAATGCAATAACTGTTTAACATTCAAATGATGAAAAAACTGTGTCACATTAACAAAATATAAAATGAAAAAAATTTTTTGACAAAATTCAACATGAATTAATGGTAAAATTCTTCAACCTAAAGAAGATCTACCTCCCAAATATAAATAAAACAGTAACAATAATAAATTAACTTATTAATGTAATCCATAATTAAAATGAAATTTTCTAAAATGCTACCATAGAAAACAGGACTTAAGTTTGAAATATTTACAAATAAATCTAGCAAAGGATGTACAAAACTATAAACAAACAATTAGAAAAATTTATTGAGGCATTTTGGTAATTAAATATACAGATAGATGATATGAGATATGGCAGGCTCTTGAATTGAAAGGCATGATGTTGCAAATATTTAGTCTCTTCAAATTGATGAATATATTCAGTGTAATTTAATCAATATCCTATCATATCTCAGAAGCTGTGCGTGAATATCTGCAGAACTTGACAAGCTGATTCTAAAATGTAAAGGGTGAATGGTAGAAGCCCCGTGCGGGTTTTAATATCTAAGTAAAACAGTGTAGTTTTTATCCAGGGATTCTCCACCTGCTCCTCCCACCTCTGCGTGGTCGGGCTCTTCTTTGGCAGTGCCATTGCCATGTACTTGGCCCCAAGTCCAGCCATTCTCAAGAACAAAGGAAGATTCTGTCATTGTTTTACAGCCTTTTCAACCCGATGCTGAATCCCTTAATCTACAGTCTGAGGAATGCAGAGGTGAAGGGCGTCCTGAGGAGAGCTCTGGAGAAGAGATCAGTGTGAGAGATGGTTCCAAGAATCACGTGTGAGCGTGTGTGAGCCTGTCCTTGTGACTCTGAAACCTGGAATGTCTTTTTCAGTCCTTTAATTTAACACACACTGTACTCTTTATCTTTGGAATTCTTAAAAAATGGGAAAATAAATATCCTTTCTGTTTCAGCTCTTGATAATAGCCCCAAGTTAAACATTATGAAACTGAAAAGAATCGAATCCTATTCATGCATGCAAATGCAATTAACTTAAAGAAAATATTAGTAAAATAAATCCAGAAAAATAAAATTAAATAATGATAAAGTTTTTATGCTGAAAATGCAATAACTGTTTAACATTCAAATGATGAAAAAACTGTGTCACATTAACAAAATATATAATGAAAAAATTGTTTGACAAAATTCAACATGAATTAATGGTAAAATTCTTCAACCTAAAGAAGATCTACCTCCCAAATATAAATAAAACAGTAACAATAATAAATTAACTTATTAATGTAATCCATAATTAAAATGAAATTTTCTAAAATGCTACCATAGAAAACAGGACTTAAGTTTGAAATATTTACAAATAAATCTAGCAAAGGATGTACAAAACTATAAACAAACAATTAGAAAAATTTATTGAGGCATTTTGGTAATTAAATATACAGATAGATGATATGAGATATGGCAGGCTCTTGAATTGAAAGGCATGATGTTGCAAATATTTAGTCTCTTCAAATTGATGAATATATTCAGTGTAATTTAATCAATATCCTATCATATCTCAGAAGCTGTGCGTGAATATCTGCAGAACTTGACAAGCTGATTCTAAAATGTAAAGGGTGAATGGTAGACCAAGCACCCTTAAAAAGGATGACGTATAAGATGAGGGGATTTTACCAAAAAATGTACTATAACATGCAAATAAGTAAAACAGTGTAGTTTTTATCCAGGGATTCATGAGTAAACAAACTGAACAAAATGCAAAGAACAGAAGCTGACTCATGACTTTACAAGCACTTGCTCTATGAGAGCCATGGCGTGGAAGATCCCTGGGGAAAGGAAGGCTTTGCAAAAGATGCTTCTAGTACTGCTGAGTAGCCAGGTAGATGTTCAAGCATGCTAAAAACCCACTCCTAGCATTTTCAAGGCCTTCATGTCAAAAGCCAAACTATAAAGCTTTTAGAAGTATGAAGGGAGAAGATTTTAAAAATAACATACAAATTATCACCAGATAAAACATTGATAAATTTGACTAGGTTGGAATTTAAATTATCTATTAATCAACAAAGAGCATAAAATGACTGAAAAGACAAGACAAAGATTCCTCTTCTCCTAGATCTTCTAATTTGTCAGGTCTCAAACATCACCTCCTCAAAGACAGGCTTATTTCAGCATCACACTTGTCGGAACTAGGTGAGTTTCTATCGCATCATCTCTCTCAAGTGTATCTTTTCACAGCATTTTTAATCATCTGAAGTTTCCCTCCTTTATATTTGTTCACATGTTTATTTTCAGCGGACAGTCTCTAACATACAAAATCGCCATCACTAGAGGAATCCACTCTGTCTTCCTCGTACCTGTGTCTGTAGTGACTAGAAGAGACTGAGGCACAGAGGAGGCCCTCAGTCCTCTCTGTAGGCAACCTGACCATCAGGCGTCCCTGTATCTTCTTCTTGAAACCAAGGACCACACAAGTTGGGGAGAGAGACTGATAACATTTGCTTTTATTTTATTCTCATTAGAAAAATTTATTGAGGCATTTTGGTAATTAAATATACAGATAGATGATATGAGATATGGCAGGCTCTTGAATTGAAAGGCATGATGTTGCAAATATTTAGTCTCTTCAAATTGATGAATATATTCAGTGTAATTTAATCAATATCCTATCATATCTCAGAAGCTGTGCGTGAATATCTGCAGAACTTGACAAGCTGATTCTAAAATGTAAAGGGTGAATGGTAGACCAAGCACCCTTAAAAAGGATGACGTATAAGATGAGGGGATTTTACCAAAAAATGTACTATAACATGCAAATAAGTAAAACAGTGTAGTTTTTATCCAGGGATTCATGAGTAAACAAACTGAACAAAATGCAAAGAACAGAAGCTGACTCATGACTTTACAAGCACTTGCTCTATGAGAGCCATGGCGTGGAAGATCCCTGGGGAAAGGAAGGCTTTGCAAAAGATGCTTCTAGTACTGCTGAGTAGCCAGGTAGATGTTCAAGCATGCTAAAAACCCACTCCTAGCATTTTCAAGGCCTTCATGTCAAAAGCCAAACTATAAAGCTTTTAGAAGTATGAAGGGAGAAGATTTTAAAAATAACATACAAATTATCACCAGATAAAACATTGATAAATTTGACTAGGTTGGAATTTAAATTATCTATTAATCAACAAAGAGCATAAAATGACTGAAAAGACAAGACAAAGATTCCTCTTCTCCTAGATCTTCTAATTTGTCAGGTCTCAAACATCACCTCCTCAAAGACAGGCTTATTTCAGCATCACACTTGTCGGAACTAGGTGAGTTTCTATCGCATCATCTCTCTCAAGTGTATCTTTTCACAGCATTTTTAATCATCTGAAGTTTCCCTCCTTTATATTTGTTCACATGTTTATTTTCAGCGGACAGTCTCTAACATACAAAATCGCCATCACTAGAGGAATCCACTCTGTCTTCCTCGTACCTGTGTCTGTAGTGACTAGAAGAGACTGAGGCACAGAGGAGGCCCTCAGTCCTCTCTGTAGGCAACCTGACCATCAGGCGTCCCTGTATCTTCTTCTTGAAACCAAGGACCACACAAGTTGGGGAGAGAGACTGATAACATTTGTCATTTCTATTTTTATTCTCATTTTTTTTACCCAGGAGGAGGAGACCAAGGAATAGAGAGGCTGAGCAATTTACCCAGAGTCAGTGTTGAGCTAGCATATGAAAAAGCTGGAGCTTCAACGTGGGTAGTCTAGATCCAGAGCCTGTATTCTTAATCTAATTCTATATATGAATGTGGCTTACACCAAGGATCTAATGATTCTACACAAAACATAGACATTTCTCTCTGTCCAAGGAGAAAGAATTTGCAAAATTACTAAAGGAGAATATAGGTAAAACAAGAGTAGAAAGAAAATAAGATATTTAATTCCCCAAACAACCTTTAAGAATGAAAGCAGTATGAATATTCATTTAGGGGAACAATATGGTTGATAGACCATTTTCAAATGTTTTGGTGGTAGAATTTATGTAGCATAAGAATATTTAAAATTGATAAAGAAGGAAAGAAGAGTTCTTTTTGTATGTCTTTTTTCATCAGGAAAGAGTCTTTTCCAAAGTATTTCTTCTCAGCAGATTTTCATTTTAATTAATTATTTATTTGTTTGTTTTTGGCTGGACTGGGTCTTTGTTGTGGTGCACTTGCTTCTCATTGCAGTGGCTTCTCTTGTTGCAAAGCACAGACTCTAGGTGTGCAGGCTTCAGTAGTTGTGGCTCCTGGGCTCTAGAGGGCGGGCTTAGTTGCCTCAGGGCATGGGGGATCTTCCTGGAACAGGGATCAAATCTGTGTCCCCTGCATTGGCAGGCAGATTCCTAACCACTGGACCACTAGGGAAGCCCCTTCTCAGCAGATTTTCTCCTGTATTCCACAGGCCAAATTGGGCCAAATGGCTGTCTCTAAACCTGTCACTGTGAAAGAGGACAATCGTGAGAGCTTGATGTAGCTCAGTTCCCCCGTGACTCAGGGCCTTCCGTGGTGACTCAGGCGGTAAAGAATCTGTCAGCGGATGTAGGGGTGACCTGGTTGTGAATCTCTCACCCCACTGATCGCCAGGGTTGGTTCTGCTGTTCTGCCTGGCCAGGTGGGTGTCCCCTTCCTCCCTGACTGCTCCATGTGCCTCCTTCCGGAAGCTGCGTGCGCGGTTGAAGAGAACGACCATCCCCAATAGAGGAGGACCGGCCTTCGATCAAGGTTGATGAGTAGCTGTGCTCCTCTGCTAGAACCTCCCAACAAGCTCTCAAGAATCTGCCTGTAATTCAGGAGACTCGGTTCAATTCCTGGGTCAGGAAGATCCTCTCAAGAAGGAAATGGCTGGGCTTCCCTGGTGGTCCAGTGGGTAAGGACACTGCCTTGCAGTGCAAGGGGCGCCAGTTCGATCCCTGGCCTGAGAAGATCTCACGTGCCGCGGAGCGGCTGGACCCACGTGTCCAACTACCGAGCCGGAGCTCTGGAGTGCCTGCACCCAGAGCCGGTGCTCTGTGACAACAGAGGCCACTGTGATGGGAGGCCCACACGGGCCGAAGAACAAAAGATGGATGAAAATAGATAAATGAAAGACCAATAGAAGTGGCCTGCCTGCCCCCTCTCCCTCCCCAACCCGCCGCCCCCTCCTCAAAAGAAGGTAATGGCTACCCACTCCAGTCTTCTTGCCAGAAGAATCCCATGGACAGGGGAGCCTGGAGGGCTACAGTCCTTGGGGTTACTAAGCACAGGCAGGTTTGTGACTCAGAGTGAGCCCCTTGTCTCTGATAGCTTCACCACTTAACATCTGAAGAAGACAAGTGCTATGTCAGCAAAAAGGGGCTAATTTCCATAGCTCAGACAACTGGCAGTATCTGCTAATCAGTTTCAGTTCTTAAGCAAACCTTAAATCTTGAGGAGTAGAAAACTGAAATATGGTAATAGTGTCATCTTTCAGTTTTAGAGATCCAGTTCTTACTCTCTCAAAATAAGGCATTGTTGTTAGAGACCTAATGGCTCCCATCCAAATACAATGAAAAATTATACTTATATCAAGGAGAATACATTAAGGATTTATGCAGCTAAAGGTTTCTGAAATACATTAAGCATTTTAGTTTCATAATAGATATTTTTCCTTCAGCTATATTAAAGATATAACTATATATATGCTTGCATACACATTAAACATGAAACAGTTTTTATAAAAAATGTTTCTAATTATCTATTTATCCTTTTTTGTTTGTATTTTTCAAAGAACAACAACAACAAAAATGTAGGATTCCAGTAACCCAATGTGTGAGTGTGATATGGTTGCATTTCTCTGAATTACATATTTTCATATTGGAAAAATATGCCCTTTACACACACAAAAAATGTCAAATTACTTTTCTAAAATATCCTATGATGCCCTTGTGTTCAATTATTCATCAATCTGTCCTATTAGCCTGGAATCTGTACATATTCATGAAGGAGTCTCTGGGCTATTGAGCTGTTAATCATAATGGGTAGTTTGGGGGATTTGATATGGAACACTTTGAGATTTTTCCTTAGCATTTTTCAGAATTACTTTCTTTTGTATTAAGAAGCTTATATTCTTTTTGCAACATAAACACTTCATATTTTCTCCCTAAGAGTGAGTGGAGAGAGAGAAAGGTAACGAATGGTGGAGAATTTAAAGAGAGAAGGGAACGTGAAAGGCACTTTCCTGTTACTCCTAATGACAGAGGTTATGGTAAAAAGAGTCATCAATGCATCTAATTTCTCGTCATTGCTGATAACATTTGTCTTTTTTAAATACCTCATTGAAATTCCATATGCTAAAAGGACTTTAAAAAATAATAAAGAACTCAGTCCTATGTAGGGAGAATTTGTCTCAGAGACAGAAAAATGGAATATTAAAATGGAATTATGCTTCTGTAATTATGTATTTGAATGTAATTTGAAAACTCTTTTATCTCTAAATTGACTTTCATTTAATAGGTGTCCATTAATGGGGGAGCCAATTATGCTTTGTGATATTTATTCTTACTAATATATAAAATACTGAACATAAATATTAAATAGATGCATGAAGTCTAAGACTTTTCAGAATAAATATTTTTGCCCTAGCCAATTCAAATATGAAAAACAAAACAAAAAGAGAGACAGATATTTACAGCTCTTTGTATCCACCAAGCTCCAATAACTGTCACCATATTGTCTTCATCAGAGTAAATAAAAGGATAATTGTACTCAGTCACTTTAGTCATGTCCGACCTTTTGCAGCCCTACAAGGCTATAGCCCACCAGGTTTCTCTTGTTGATGTATTTTCGACTTGGTATTTTGGGGGCCGGAGTGTGTTGCCATTTTCTTCCTTCAAGGAATCTTTCTGACCAATGGGTCAAACCCACGTCTCTTGCATCTCCTGTATTGGCAGGCAGATTCTTTATCACTAGTGCCATGTGGGAAGCCCTAAAATGATAATTTTGAATATGTGCATGGACGTGCACCAAATCATTATCCTTAGCTCTGTCTGATGGTTGATGAATAAAATCTATTTTTCTGTAATAATCTGGCTTTGCTTGTAAAATATAGGAAAGATAGACAATAAAATTACTAAAATGTAAAAATGATTAAAGACAACTTTGAAGGATGCTGTCACTGTTTTTAGTAGACCAGAGAAGGGAGTCCAGTTCGGTCTGAGATAGTTTAAGAGGCTCCATGAGTGCTCTGCAGAATATTATTACGTTTGGAATCAAGTGGGTCATATAAGGATAAAATTGACTTGAAACAAGGAGTAAGAATTTCAGAGTGGAAGTACTGGGGCTTCTCTGGTGGTTCAGATGGTAAAGAATCTGTCTGCACTGCAGGAGACCTGGGTTTGATCCCTGGGTCCAGCAGATCCGCAGAAGTAGGAAGTGGTAACCCACTCCAGTATTCTTGCCTAGAAAATCCCATGGACAGAGGAGCCTGGGAGGCTACAGTCCTTGGGGTTACAAGGAGTCAGACATGACTGACCAACTAACATTTTCACTTTCACTGGGGAGTAGCTCTTGAATGAACAGAGTGAGCAATGGAGAATAAGGACAGAATAAAATCAAAACCTAGAAAGTTAGAACTGTAAGGACTTCATAACTGTCAGACATTATCGCTTAGTGCACGAGAAAGAAGACAATGAAAAGAAACAGATTAAAAGAAAAGTGTTCATTTCAACTGTAAAGCCTTAATCTGCAAAGATGGAATAAAAATGTAGCTCTGAAATCTAGAGATGTTTGAAAGGAGGGCAAACTAAAGAAGATTAAGGAGAGGTATATCCAAACTGCCACATCAGAGACATTTGAAAGTGATAAAATGTGCAGTGAATGTTTGGCAGTATTTTCTACACTGGGGATACCTGTCTCTCTGGGATGATGTCTTAACAGGGTCCATAGCACCCCTCCCCTGAGAGACCAAGAAATCACATCTCCTTTACAAATGTGAGGCATTAGAGGCAGAACAACATCGGGTCTAATAACATAAGCATTGAGATAAATTAATTTATGACATTTTTTTTTTCTGAGCTGAGTCTTACATAGTAGAGTAACATCTGGACGTCACTGCATCTCAGGAAAACACAAACACACACAAATCCCATAAGAATTCCTAGGGCATACTGAAAGAACTAAATGAATAAACACGGGAAATGCATTCACTGGTTCACTTGCTGATAGGAAAGCAGCAGACACTTACATTCTCTCTGGGAGGATATGGGTAGAGGTGAAATACAGGATTCTGTCCCCTGATCATTATTCCTATCATTAGGGAGTGGACTGTGTCCAAATGATAGAAAAAGCCCTCACTGCAGGAGCAAGTCTGTCATACAAATCTGTGCTGAGGGCTGTGTGTTGGCTTTACCTCTCTCTGAGACCCCGGTGGAGGAGAATCTATCCTAGTGTGAGGTTTCGTCTCAGCTGGAAGCCATGCTGAAGAGGAAAGCCCAGATCTCACACTGTAAGAGGGTTCATTAGTCATGAGAAAGCTTTGCAGATGAAAACAGGAAAAGGTTAGTGAATAAAACCACTGCCCTTAGGTATTAGAGACTGAGTGTCTTCCCTGCATCTAAGCCTATCTTCTGACTCTTGAGACCGCTACTTATCGCCATGGTATGGCCTTGATATCTCTGACCCTTAGGACCCCTGTCCATGTCCCCTTCATCATCCTTCCGTGGCAGCTCTGGGGTTTGTCATGACAGTGTAAGAGAAGAGGAATCAGCTGTCTATCCATGTAGGACAGGATCCTCCTAAAGGGCTTCAAAGACCATCTGAGGACACATGGCCCATGGGCCTCGTCTCCAAATAAAAAATCCTGAACGCGGAGGTCAGTGGTTCGCTTACCCCATGTCTGTTGGCACATAGACTTTGTTCCTTATTTCAGCAAAGGAAGATTATGATTCTATAGCATGCATTTTTATGATATTAGAATCTACTCTCCAATAATGACTTCTACACTTAAAATAAATATTCAAGCTCTAAGTGACTGATGTGAGTTAACTCACTTAACTTCTCAAACATCCCATAAGTTAAGGTTTATCTACCCTAATTTGCAGCTGCAGCAAGTAAAGAAAGGATGGAGAACAACAAAGAGATCATCAACTCAGCCTACAACAACACCAGACAGAACCCAAGCCGTCAGAGTCGCAGTCCATGTCTGTTGCTCTTTTTTTTAACGTTAAGCTATTCACGAGGATCAAGCTGTGTTGAAATCCCTAACAGAGACAGTAACTAATATCTGAGTAATTGTGAAAATTGGACAAATCTGTGCTTCCTCAGTGCTTTGGCCTTGATAACCTCAGGGCATACCCTCTGAGAGAGTGATCAATAGAGACTTTCACTTGAGTCAGTATGATATTGTAAACATGTCCCGCTTTCTTTCGTAAGATTTACTTTCTCTCATATTGGTGTTTTGGCATAGAAGGATGCCATTTGACTATTAAAACCTATATTTTCATCTTCAATCCAGAAGTGAAGTTACTTTAAAGGATTCTTCTATTTCTTTAAACTCTATTAAGTTTACTTTTAAAAGTCAGCATATAAAAATTAAGATGAGATTAAAGTGGTGTGTTTTCTATTTAAACTTAAAAATAACCAAAACAAGCAAGATAAATATGAAAGCATGTACAATACTATAATTCTATTGGATCTTTAATCTCAATGATTTATATTCTTTCAGAATTGTGGTCCCTTTAATACAATTAGTAAAGGTCAACATTTATTTCTGGCTTCCCTGGTGACTCAGCAGCTAAGAATCTACCTGCAATGCAGGAGACAGGTTCAATCCCTGGGTCGAGAAGATTCTCTGGGGTAGGAAGTGGCAAACTGTGCCAGTATTCTTGCCTGTGAAACCCCATGAACAAGGGAGCCTGGTTGACGACAGTCCTTGGGGGTCACAGATGAATCAGACATGACTCAACAACGAAACCACCACCACTCAGAGTTTATTTACTCAGTACCGTTAACTCTTGCTGTCACCATTTTCCAGATGAAAGCAATGAGGCTGAGAATCAGTGATTCAAGGCTGCTTGGTCCCCCTACAGAGGTGTGATTGGTCAGTGCTGCTGAGCCTGCTGTATTCATCCTTTTTCAGGGCTTTTGCTCTTGTTAGCCCCTGCTGATTTTCATGCTAAGGAAGAATAGAGCAAGGTGTGCATGAGACCTTTTATATCATTCTGTGCACTGAAGACTTTTCCTTGAGGGATAGCAAGATGGACACTCAAAGGCATCTTCATTTCAGGTATTTGTATTTATACTCTGTCACAGGCCTTTTCTCATAGGAAAAAAATATTAGGCTTCTTGAACTGTGGAATTCAAAATGCAAAACCATACTGATATTCAAAGGGAGAAAAATTGTGTTCATCTTATGCTGCATTTTTCTTTCCTGACAAATAAGTTCATCGACAGCCATTGTGTATAGACAGCCACCATTGTAGAGCCGTCTTCTTGTGACTTTCCTACAAAACTGTGAGACGTGCAGTTGACACCCAGGGGGTTTGTTTGAATTTCACATTTGATGAAAAGTGCTGTGTCATAATTCATTCTATTGGTCTCCTTATTTATTGCTACCACTTGAAAATAGCTTTTTACAAGGTAATAGTTTCTTTAAAAGTTTTCTTGCCAAAAATATTACACGTAAAACTCAGTGATATCAGATTGTTTGAATTACGAACTCAGGTTAGTCCAACAATTCTAATTATTTCGGAGAAAGAGGCTAATGACTTGCACATCCGTGTGCCTGCTACCCCAGGTCCCTGGTCGGGGTGCAGTAGGAGTACAAATGCTCACAACACGGCTGAGCCCGTTGGGCTTTTCCCTTGTTGTTCTCCAGGGATCCATCTCAGGCCCACACAGGCTTCCCTGGCCCAGGTCAGGCTTCCCTGACTCACTGCCTGTCCTTCAAGCTCTTACCCACACTTCCCTTCCTGAAGGTGTCTATGGCTCATTCAAACACTCTTCTTGGAAAGAAATTTAGTCTTTCCAGTTTCCTGTGTATTTAGTAGCCCTAAGTACTTGAAATGAGACTTTTTCTGAAGTAATTCAAAAATTTTTGTTTATTACTTTTGTTCCTTCTTCCTTCTTATTAAAATGAACCTTAAAAATCACAAGAAGTTCATTCCCTAGGTGTCCCAGATATCAAGAGCTCTTGCATGCATGCATGCTAAGTCGCTTTAGTCATGCTGCCTCTTTGTGACCCTGTGGACTGCAGCCTGCCAGGCTCCTCTCTCCTTGGATTCTCAAGCGAGAATACTGGGGTGGGTTGCTATGTCCTCCTCCAGGGATCTTCTTGACCCAGGAATCGAATCCGTCTCTGTCCTAATGGGATTCTCCAAGCGAGATACGGGTTTGTCACAGGCCTTTTCTCATAAAATTGGCTTCTTGAACTGTGGAATTCAAAATGCAAAACCATACTGATATTCAAAGGGAGAAAAATTGTGTTCATCTTATGCTGCATTTTTCTTTCCTGACAAATAAGTTCATCGACAGCCATTGTGTATAGACAGCCACCATTGTAGAGCCGTCTTCTTGTGACTTTCCTACAAAACTGTGAGACGTGCAGTTGACACCCAGGGGGTTTGTTTGAATTTCACATTTGATGAAAAGTGCTGTGTCATAATTCATTCTATTGGTCTCCTTATTTATTGCTACCACTTGAAAATAGCTTTTTACAAGGTAATAGTTTCTTTAAAAGTTTTCTTGCCAAAAATATTACACGTAAAACTCAGTGATATCAGATTGTTTGAATTACGAACTCAGGTTAGTCCAACAATTCTAATTATTTCGGAGAAAGAGGCTAATGACTTGCACATCCGTGTGCCTGCTACCCCAGGTCCCTGGTCGGGGTGCAGTAGGAGTACAAATGCTCACAACACGGCTGAGCCCGTTGGGCTTTTCCCTTGTTGTTCTCCAGGGATCCATCTCAGGCCCACACAGGCTTCCCTGGCCCAGGTCAGGCTTCCCTGACTCACTGCCTGTCCTTCAAGCTCTTACCCACACTTCCCTTCCTGAAGGTGTCTATGGCTCATTCAAACACTCTTCTTGGAAAGAAATTTAGTCTTTCCAGTTTCCTGTGTATTTAGTAGCCCTAAGTACTTGAAATGAGACTTTTTCTGAAGTAATTCAAAAATTTTTGTTTATTACTTTTGTTCCTTCTTCCTTCTTATTAAAATGAACCTTAAAAATCACAAGAAGTTCATTCCCTAGGTGTCCCAGATATCAAGAGCTCTTGCATGCATGCATGCTAAGTCGCTTTAGTCATGCTGCCTCTTTGTGACCCTGTGGACTGCAGCCTGCCAGGCTCCTCTGTCCTTGGGATTCTCCAAGCGAGAATACTGGGGTGGGTTGCTATGTCCTCCTCCAGGGGATCTTCTTGACCCAGGAATCGAATCCCAATTTGTCTCCTGCAAGTCCCGCTATTCAGCTTGAATCAGTGAGAACAATCAGCACATTACTTGGTGTATCCCCAAAGCTAAGCCTTCTTTATGGTCCAACTCTCAGATCCATTCATGACTACTGGGAAAACCATAGCTTTGACTATATGGACTTCTGTTGGCAATGTGATGTCTCTGCTTTTCTGTCTAGGTTTGTTGTAGCTTGTTTTCCAAGGAGCATGACTGCTGTCACCATCCACAGTGATTTTAAAGCCATCTGAAATAAAGCCTGTCACTGTTTCCATTGTCTGCCCATCTGTTTGCCACGAAGTGATGGTACCTAATACTGTGATCTTCGTTTTTTAAATGTTGAGTTTTAGGCCAGCTTTTTCACTCTCCCATTTACTTTCATCAAGAGACTCTTTAGTTCCTCTTCACTTTCTGCCATAAGTGTGGTGTCATCTACATACCTGAGGTTACTGATATTTCTCCTGGCAATCTTGATTCCAGCTTGTGTTTCATCCAGACTGGCATTTCACATCATATAGTCTGAATATAAATTAAATAAGCAGGATGGCAATATACAGCCTTGTCATACTCCTTTCCCAATCTGGAATCAGTCTGTTGTTCCATGTCCACTGTTGCTTCCTGTCCTGCATTCAGGTTTTGCAGGATTCAGGTAAGATGACCTGGTATTTCCATCTCTTTCAGAATTTTCCAGTTTGTTGTGATCCACACAGTGAAAAGCTTTGGCATAGACAATGAAGCAGAAGTAGATGGTTTTCTGGAGTTTCCTTGCCCTTCCTATGATCCAACATGTTGGCAATTTGGTCTCTTGTTCCTCTGCCATTTCTACATCCAGCTTGTATATCTGGAAGTTCTCAGTTCACATGTTATTGAAGCCTAGCTTGGAGGATTTTGAGCATTACTTTGCCAGTGCATGAAATAAGTGCAATGTGCATTAGTTGGAACTTTCTCTGGCACTGCCCTTCTTTGGTATTGGAATGAAAACTGACATTTTCTAGTCCTGAGGCCACTGCTGAGTTTTCCAAATTAACTGGAATAGTGAGTGCAGCATTTTAACAGCATCATCTTTTCTTTCCTTTTTTTTTTTTTTTTTTTTTTAAAGATTTATTTATTTATTTATTTAGGGCTGGGGTCGGGTTGGGGAGGGAGGGGAGCGGGCGGGCCACTTCTATTGGTCTTTCATTTCTCTATTTTCATCCGTCTTTGTTCTTTGGCTCCTGTGGACCTCTCATCGTGGTGGCATCTGTCGTTGCAGAGTGCTGGCTCTGGGCGCATGCGCTCCAGAACTCCGGCTCGGTAATTGGACACATCAGTCCAGCCGCTCCGCGGGCACGTGGGATTTTCCCAGGCCAGGGATCAAACAGGCGCCCCTTGCACTGCAAGGTGGTGTCCTTACCCACTGGACCACCAGGGGAAGCCTGAGCATCATCTTTTAATATTTGGAATAGCTCAGCTGGAATTGCATCACCTCCACTAGCTTTGTTTGTAGTGATGCTTCCTAGGGCCCACTTGATTTTGCACTCTAGGATGTCTGGCTCTAGATGAGTGATCACACCATCGTGGTCATCTGGCTCATTAAGATCTTTTTTGTATCGTTCTTCTGTGGATTCTTTCCACATCTTCTTAATACCTTCTGCTTCTGTTAGGTCCATACTGTTTCTGTCCTTTATTGTGTCTATCTGTATATAATCAATTCCATAACATTTCAGTGACTTAGTAAGATATGTTATCCACCATCATTTGCTGCTATTTGGGGAATTCTGGTGAAGTGAGTCACCAGAAGTTAGTGTAAGAGAAACACCAAGTCCATGTAGGCATAGATACATGAAAGATAGGAAAGCCTGGCATGCTGCAGTCCATGGGGACAAAAAAAGTTGGACACCAAGCGACTGCACAACCAAAATTTTATTATATATAATAAAATTGGCTTAAATATTTGGTCTCTTGTTCCTCTGCCATTTCTACATCCAGCTTGTATATCTGGAAGTTCTCAGTTCACATGTTATTGAAGCCTAGCTTGGAGGATTTTGAGCATTACTTTGCCAGTGCATGAAATAAGTGCAATGTGCATTAGTTGGAACTTTCTCTGGCACTGCCCTTCTTTGGTATTGGAATGAAAACTGACATTTTCTAGTCCTGAGGCCACTGCTGAGTTTTCCAAATTAACTGGAATAGTGAGTGCAGCATTTTAACAGCATCATCTTTTCTTTCCTTTTTTTTTTTTTTTTTTTTTTAAAGATTTATTTATTTATTTATTTAGGGCTGGGGTCGGGTTGGGGAGGGAGGGGAGCGGGCGGGCCACTTCTATTGGTCTTTCATTTCTCTATTTTCATCCGTCTTTGTTCTTTGGCTCCTGTGGACCTCTCATCGTGGTGGCATCTGTCGTTGCAGAGTGCTGGCTCTGGGCGCATGCGCTCCAGAACTCCGGCTCGGTAATTGGACACATCAGTCCAGCCGCTCCGCGGGCACGTGGGATTTTCCCAGGCCAGGGATCAAACAGGCGCCCCTTGCACTGCAAGGTGGTGTCCTTACCCACTGGACCACCAGGGGAAGCCTGAGCATCATCTTTTAATATTTGGAATAGCTCAGCTGGAATTGCATCACCTCCACTAGCTTTGTTTGTAGTGATGCTTCCTAGGGCCCACTTGATTTTGCACTCTAGGATGTCTGGCTCTAGATGAGTGATCACACCATCGTGGTCATCTGGCTCATTAAGATCTTTTTTGTATCGTTCTTCTGTGGATTCTTTCCACATCTTCTTAATACCTTCTGCTTCTGTTAGGTCCATACTGTTTCTGTCCTTTATTGTGTCTATCTGTATATAATCAATTCCATAACATTTCAGTGACTTAGTAAGATATGTTATCCACCATCATTTGCTGCTATTTGGGGAATTCTGGTGAAGTGAGTCACCAGAAGTTAGTGTAAGAGAAACACCAAGTCCATGTAGGCATAGATACATGAAAGATAGGAAAGCCTGGCATGCTGCAGTCCATGGGGACAAAAAAAGTTGGACACCAAGCGACTGCACAACCAAAATTTTATTATATATAATAAAATTGGCTAAAATTTCAATTCATCTCAGCTTTCAAACTTCATGTCAGTTCTAAATTTTCAAAACTATAAACTGGATAACAATGATATTTCCAACTTCTTGGTTACTATGTTTTGTGTACATTAGACTTTTTCTGGTTCCCAGAACTCCACAAGTCCTTCCTGCCCAGGACTTCTTTATCGTTTCCTATGTTTTGGCTGTTGTCAAGTGGCATTTCCTTTATCATTTAGATTTAGCCCATGTGTCTCTTGTTGCTTAGGAAAACTTTTCTTGACAATCCCACCTAAAGGAGCCTCTCCAAAACAAATCACTTTATTTTTCCCGTTTTTTTTTTTCCTTCATGATGTTTTACTATCAACAGATATTTTATACACTTTTGTACTCTTGGTGTTTTAAGGGCTGACATCTCTTCACTCCATGTCAGGCTATCTCTGGAAAGCATGTGAGGAAACTTAAAGAGACAGGAACCTGGTTACATGGCTTCTCAACATAATGTTGTCATGCATCCCTTTCATGACTGCTCTCCTCTGGATAGACCCAGGCACCTCCCAGGATAAGCTGCCTAGAGAGAAACAACCAACAGAAGCTCCAGCTGACTTAATCCGTGTGACTGGCTCCGAATCCAGGAGAACACCAGTTGGTGGTCAGCATGGTAGCAGGTAAGGAGGAAGGAATTCAAGAGACATGATGACAGTGATCGTTGCCGTGACTGGGAAGATATTGCGACAGCTAAGAGTTCATTTCGCAGCAGATTCTGAAATTTGCCACTGTATTAAGATATAAAGAGAAAAGAGAAAAGAGCTGGATAAAATGTAGTTAATAAGCGGCTGTCATCTTTAAATGCACCCACTGATAATGTAAATTTATTTTCACCTTTTGAGTTTCATACTTTAAAAGGCTGCAGAAGTGGCATCAGGCTTTACTGAATTTAAGATACTACACGTCCGTGTGTTCATTGCATGCAGCCTAACATTCTGTCACATACACTTCAATTTCGGGATCATGTGTTGACAAAAAGTAAATACAGCTTTTAAATAAAGACTGCACAACCAAAATTTTATTATATATAATAAAATTGGCTAAAATTTCAATTCATCTCAGCTTTCAAACTTCATGTCAGTTCTAAATTTTCAAAACTATAAACTGGATAACAATGATATTTCCAACTTCTTGGTTACTATGTTTTGTGTACATTAGACTTTTTCTGGTTCCCAGAACTCCACAAGTCCTTCCTGCCCAGGACTTCTTTATCGTTTCCTATGTTTTGGCTGTTGTCAAGTGGCATTTCCTTTATCATTTAGATTTAGCCCATGTGTCTCTTGTTGCTTAGGAAAACTTTTCTTGACAATCCCACCTAAAGGAGCCTCTCCAAAACAAATCACTTTATTTTTCCCGTTTTTTTTTTTCCTTCATGATGTTTTACTATCAACAGATATTTTATACACTTTTGTACTCTTGGTGTTTTAAGGGCTGACATCTCTTCACTCCATGTCAGGCTATCTCTGGAAAGCATGTGAGGAAACTTAAAGAGACAGGAACCTGGTTACATGGCTTCTCAACATAATGTTGTCATGCATCCCTTTCATGACTGCTCTCCTCTGGATAGACCCAGGCACCTCCCAGGATAAGCTGCCTAGAGAGAAACAACCAACAGAAGCTCCAGCTGACTTAATCCGTGTGACTGGCTCCGAATCCAGGAGAACACCAGTTGGTGGTCAGCATGGTAGCAGGTAAGGAGGAAGGAATTCAAGAGACATGATGACAGTGATCGTTGCCGTGACTGGGAAGATATTGCGACAGCTAAGAGTTCATTTCGCAGCAGATTCTGAAATTTGCCACTGTATTAAGATATAAAGAGAAAAGAGAAAAGAGCTGGATAAAATGTAGTTAATAAGCGGCTGTCATCTTTAAATGCACCCACTGATAATGTAAATTTATTTTCACCTTTTGAGTTTCATACTTTAAAAGGCTGCAGAAGTGGCATCAGGCTTTACTGAATTTAAGATACTACACGTCCGTGTGTTCATTGCATGCAGCCTAACACTTCTGTCACATACACTTCAATTTCGGGATCATGTGTTGACAAAAAGTAAATACAGCTATAAAAATAAAATGGCAGACTCTGGAGATGGGAAAGAGGTGCCAGAAGATGCACCTTTGGAATATTAGTCCATTGCTGAGAGGAGGGCTGGACAAAGTTTGAAATACTACAAAATTGAGAAGTTACTTAAAAGAGATTTCAAATCTGAAATAAGAGGATAAAAAAGCATGTGAGAAGGTAAGTGGATGAATAAACAACATAGAAATACCAAAGAACCATGAACACTTTATATCTTGAACCAAGAAGACTAGCAAGATTAGGAAATGAAACCACCTCTCTACTGCATATCTGTCAGGGTTGTCTCTTCTAAACACATCAATAATCAATACTCACTCCCTTGAAGGGAAGCCAGGATACTTGAATTTTACAAAGTAATATATGTCTGTATTTGTATGCACACTGTTATGTAGGTTATATAATAATGCATTGATCATGTTATAATATACTTTATTATCCGTAATATATTTTGCGTATCTTTTTATCCATTGTTACAAGGGGAATTTTTGTATGATTACATCGTTAGCATAAAAATAAATGATAGAAAATCCATCCAAAGTAATACGCTTCCAAATGTTCACTTTGTTATGTTCAGTAAGTACTTTGTGCTTGATTGCCCTGCAGCACTGACCTTCCCACCAAGGACCTGGGCACATCTGTCTCTGCCCAGGAACATGGGAGGAAACCAGACGTGGATCACCGAAGTCACCCTGCTGGGATTCCAGGTTGATCCAGCACTGGAGGCTTTCCTCTTTGGACTTTTTTCTCTCTTTTACATCCTCACCCTTCTGGGGAATGGAGTCATCCTGGGGCTCATCTGCTTAGACTCAAGACTTCACACCCCCATGTACTTCTTCCTCTCACACTTGGCCATCATCGACATGTCCTATGCTTCCAGCACTGTCCCCAAGCTGCTGGCAAATCTTGTGAGTCAGAAAAAAATCATCTCCTTTGCTGCCTGCATTATGCAGACATTTCTGTATCTAGCTTTTGCTCTCACAGAGTGCTTGATTTTAATGGTGATGTCCTATGACAGGTATGTGGCGATCTGTCACCCCCTAACCTACATTATCACCATGAGCTGGAGAGTGTGCACTGTTCTGGCCATCACATCCTGGCTGTTAAGTTTCCTCTTGGCTCTGGTGCACTTAGTTCTCCTCTTGAGACTGCCCTTCTGTGGGCCTCATGAAATCAACCAATTCTTCTGTGAAATCCTGTCTGTCCTCGAGCTGGCCTGTGCTGACACGAGGGTGAACCAAGTCGTCATCTTTTCAGTCTGTGTTTTGGTTTTACTGGGGCCCTGTGCCTGGTGGTGGTCTCCTACACACGCATCGTGGCTACCATCCTGAGGATCCAGTCAGGCGAGGGCCGCAGGAAGGCCTTCTCGACCTGCTCCTCCCACCTCTGTGTGGTCGGGCTCTTCTTTGGCAGTGCCATTGTCACATACATGGCCCCCAAGTCCCGCCACCCTGAGGAGCAGCAGAAGATCCTTTCTCTATTTTCAGTTTTTCAACCCCACGCTGAACCCACTGATCTACAGCCTTAGGAACAAAGAGGTCAAGGGTGCCTTTAGAAGAGTGCTGTGGAAGGACCGGCTAATGTGAGGAATATCAAAGGGCAATGCGGAGGAGGGGACTTTGTTCCCTCTGAAATACAGCGATTGCATGCTAAGTTATTTCAGTTATGGCCAACTCTGCTTAAGCTGTGGGCTGTAGCCCATCAGACTTCCCTGTCAATGGGATTTCTAGGCAAGCATACTGGAGTGGGTTGCCATGCCTTTCTCCAAGGGATCTTCCCAACCCACAGATCAACCCCGTGTCTTTTATATCTCCTGCCTTTGCAGGTGGGTTCTTTATCACTAGCGGCACCTAGTAAGGCCCTGAAATATGGTAAGGGGGTATTTTTGCCCTTTGTTGTAATGCTACAGTATTATCACATATGATAGACCTAATAGCTGCTTTTGAATTGTAGATGCTGGAGACGACTGTCCCCATGCTGCAAATCTTGTTGAGTCAGAAAAATCATCTCCTTTGCTGCCTGCATTATGCAGACATTTCTGTATCTAGCTTTTGCTCTCACAGAGTGCTTGATTTTAATGGTGATGTCCTATGACAGGTATGTGGCGATCTGTCACCCCCTAACCTACATTATCACCATGAGCTGGAGAGTGTGCACTGTTCTGGCCATCACATCCTGGCTGTTAAGTTTCCTCTTGGCTCTGGTGCACTTAGTTCTCCTCTTGAGACTGCCCTTCTGTGGGCCTCATGAAATCAACCAATTCTTCTGTGAAATCCTGTCTGTCCTCGAGCTGGCCTGTGCTGACACGAGGGTGAACCAAGTCGTCATCTTTTCAGTCTGTGTTTTGGTTTTACTGGGGCCCCTGTGCCTGGTGGTGGTCTCCTACACACGCATCGTGGCTACCATCCTGAGGATCCAGTCAGGCGAGGGCCGCAGGAAGGCCTTCTCGACCTGCTCCTCCCACCTCTGTGTGGTCGGGCTCTTCTTTGGCAGTGCCATTGTCACATACATGGCCCCCAAGTCCCGCCACCCTGAGGAGCAGCAGAAGATCCTTTCTCTATTTTACAGTTTTTTCAACCCCACGCTGAACCCACTGATCTACAGCCTTAGGAACAAAGAGGTCAAGGGTGCCTTTAGAAGAGTGCTGTGGAAGGACCGGCTAATGTGAGGAATATCAAAGGGCAATGCGGAGGAGGGGACTTTGTTCCCTCTGAAATACAGCGATTGCATGCTAAGTTATTTCAGTTATGGCCAACTCTGCTTAAGCTGTGGGCTGTAGCCCATCAGACTTCCCTGTCAATGGGATTTCTAGGCAAGCATACTGGAGTGGGTTGCCATGCCTTTCTCCAAGGGATCTTCCCAACCCACAGATCAACCCCGTGTCTTTTATATCTCCTGCCTTTGCAGGTGGGTTCTTTATCACTAGCGGCACCTAGTAAGGCCCTGAAATATGGTAAGGGGGTATTTTTGCCCTTTGTTGTAATGCTACAGTATTATCACATATGATAGACCTAATAGCTGCTTTTGAATTGTGGTGCTGGAGACGACTCTTGAGAGTCCTTGCACAGCAAGGAGGTCAAACCAATCAGTCCTAAAGGACATCAAGCCTGAATATTCATTGGGAGGACCGATGCTGAATCTGAAGCTCCAATACTTTGGTCACCTGATATGAAGAGCCAACTCATTGGAAAACACACTGATGCTGGGAAAGATTGAGAGCAAGAGAAGGTGGCAATAGAGGATGACATAGTTGGATGATATCACGGACTCAATGGACATGAGTTTGAGCAAACTCTGGGAGATCGTGATGGAAAGGGAGGCCTGGCATGTTGCAGTTCATGGGGTCGTGAAGAGTCAGACACGACTTACAAAAGGAAAAGCTACAATAGACCTAAACATGTAACTAAAACTTGTGTAGACCTTAGAAAATAAAATAGATAAGTACTTATGACCCTGGATAGGCCTAAGCTCTTAGTGATGATCTAAAACTCACAGAACATAAACTTGGAAAACTGGGTAGATATTGGATGCTTTGAATATTAATTTCTCTGCTCATCAAAGTCACAATTAAAAAGAAAGAAATGCAAATCAAAGGCCATGTGCTTTTTGAAAATGTGGTAGTCACAAGAGGGGGCAGAAGAGAGTCTTACGAAAAATCTTTTCTTATATGGCTAGGCTTTGGGGATAGGAGGCATGGACCACCATGTGGGGCCACATGGAGGAGAGAGCTAGGTGCTCAGGAGGCAGAAGACAGCACAAGGGGAAGGTTCAACCACTACCTTTAGTGGCATTTCTGCAGGAAACCCTGATTCAAGGGGTTTATACAAACAAGTTCTTATAATAGAGCTATCTTTACTAAGAAGAAGAAATGTAGACTTGATTTCAGTTATGGCCAACTTGCTAGCCACCCATCAGACCCGTCAATGGGATTTCTAGGCAAGCATACTGGAGTGGGTTGCCATGCCTTTCTCAAGGGATCTTCCCAACCCACAGATCAACCCCGTGTCTTTTACATCTCCTGCCTTTGCAGGTGGGTTCTTTATCCCTAGCAGCACCTAGTAAGGCCCTGAAATATGGTAAGGGGGTATTTTTGCCCTTTGTTGTAATGCTACAGTATTATCACATATGATAGACCTAATAGCTGCTTTTGAATTGTGGTGCTGGAGACGACTCTTGAGAGTCCTTGCACAGCAAGGAGGTCAAACCAATCAGTCCTAAAGGACATCAAGCCTGAATATTCATTGGGAGGACCGATGCCGAATCTGAAGCTCCAATACTTTGGTCACCTGATATGAAGAGCCAACTCATTGGAAAACACACTGATGCTGGGAAAGATTGAGAGCAAGAGAAGGTGGCAATAGAGGATGACATAGTTGGATGATATCACGGACTCAATGGACATGAGTTTGAGCAAACTCTGGGAGATCGTGATGGAAAGGGAGGCCTGGCATGTTGCAGTTCATGGGGTCGTGAAGAGTCAGACACGACTTACAAAAGGAAAAGCTACAATAGACCTAAACATGTAACTAAAACTTGTGTAGACCTTAGAAAATAAAATAGATAAGTACTTATGACCCTGGATAGGCCTAAGCTCTTAGTGATGATCTAAAACTCACAGAACATAAACTTGGAAAACTGGGTAGATATTGGATGCTTTGAATATTAATTTCTCTGCTCATCAAAGTCACAATTAAAAAGAAAGAAATGCAAATCAAAGGCCATGTGCTTTTTGAAAATGTGGTAGTCACAAGAGGGGACAAAAGAGAGTCTTACGAAAAATCTTTTCTTATATGTCTAGGCTTTGGGGATAGGAGGCATGGACCACCATGTGGGGCCACATGGAGGAGAGAGCTAGGTGCTCAGGAGGCAGAAGACAGCACAAGGGGAAGGTTCAACCACTACCTTTAGTGGCATTTCTGCAGGAAACCCTGATTCAAGGGGTTTATACAAACAAGTTGTAGTTCTTATAATAGAGCTATCTTTACCATGTAAAGAAGAAGAAATCGGGTAGACTGAATGCACAGAAGAATTCTTTTTTATTATAAATTCTGTTTATTTTGCTTTTAGAGTTTTGTTGTTTGCCACTATACATAAACCCAAATAGGTCATAGGTACATCCTTGACCCCTCTCACCTGAACCCCTCTCTCACTCTCTCCCCATCCCACCCCTCCAGATCATTGCATAGCCTCCATGTAAGTTCCCTTAATCTTACAGCGTATTCACAATGGCTGTCTGTTTTACACATGATAGTTTGTATGGTTAGGTTTCCATAATAATCTTTCCATACCTCTTCCCCACTTCTCCCTCCCCGCAAAGTCCATCAGTCTGTTCTCTATGTCTGTTTCTCCATTGTTGCTCTGCATATACATTTATCAGGACCACCTTTCTAGATTCCATATATGTGTATACTATACTGTATTTGTCCTTCTCTTTTTGACTTACTTCACTTTGTATAATAGGTTCTAGATTCATCCACCTCATTAGGACTGATTCATATGCATTTCTTTTTATGGCCGTGAAATATTCCATTGTATATATGTACCATAACTTCTTTATCCATTCATTTGTCAGTGGACATCTAGGTTGCTTCTGTGTTCTAGCTATTGTAAAAAGTGCTGCAAGGAACACTGGAGTATATGTGTCTCTTTCAGGTTTGATTTCCTCAGGGTATATGTCTAATAGCAAGATTGCTGGGTCATATGATGGTTCTCTTCCTAGTTTTTTAAGGCATCTCCATACTGTATTCCATAGTGGCTGTATCAATTTACATTCCCACCAACAATGCAAGAGTGTTCCCTTCTCTCCACACCCTCTCCAGCATATATTGGTAGACTTTTTGACAATGGCCATTGTGACTGGTGTGAGGTGCTATCTCATTGTAGTTTTGATTTGCATTTAATGAGTGATGTTGAGCATCTTTACATGTGTTTTTTGGCCATGTGTATGTCTTCTTTGGAGAGATGTCTGTTTAGGTTTTTTTCCTCTTTTTTGATTGGATTGTTTGGTTTTTCAGTGTTGTGTTGTCTGTGCTGCTTGTATATCTTGGAAATGAATTCTTTGTTGGTTGTTTCACTTGCTATGATTTTCTCCCCTTCTGAGGGTTGTCCTTTCACCTTGTTTATAGTTTCTTTTGATGTGCAAAAGCTTTTAAGTTTCATTAGGTCCCACTTGTTTATTTTTATCTCCTTTGCTCTAGAAGTGGGGTCATAGAAGATCTTGCTTTGATTTAAGTCATGGAGTGTTTTGCCTATATTCTCCTCTAAGAGTTTTATGGTTTCTGGTCTTACATTTAGGTCTTTATTCCATTTTGAGTTCATCTTTGTGTATGGTGTTAGGGAATGTTCCAACTTCTTTTTTTTTTTGCATGTCACTGTCCAATTTTCCCAGCACCATTTATTGAAGAGGCTGTCTTTGCCTTACTGTATACTTTTTTGCCTCCTTTGTCAAAAGTGAGGTACCCATATATGCGAGGGTTTATCTCTGGGCTCTCTATCTTGTTCCATTCATATATTTTTTTCTTTTGTGCTGGTAGCATACTGTCTTGATGCCTGTTGCTTTGTAATATAGTCTTAAGTTAGGAAGGTTGATCCCTCCAATTTCATTCTCACAGAAGATTTCTTAAGATGTAAATCACTCTGATATTTGCAACCCAAGCTATCTTACTTTCAGTAATCTCATTCTAGGTATTTCTGGCCTCTCTTCTTCCTTGAAATACTAAGTACTGCATAATAGTATGCTTTATTGTTTTTTTTTTTCTTGCTTTCCGAGTTTTCCTTAGTTTGAAAATCAACATCCCCTTTTCTGAATTGCATGCAACTGTGGCTAATTTTTCTCTCAATTTTTACCACTTCCCTGACATTAAAGTATTTCTCTGGGGCTTCCCTGGTGGTCCAGTGGGTAAAGAGTCAGCCTTGCAGTGCAAGGGGCACTGGTTTGATCCCTGGTCGGAGAAGATCCCATGTGTTGCAGAGCGGAAGGACCGATGTGTCCAGTTAAGAGCCGGCACTCTGGAAGCATGTGCCCAGAGCCAGTGCTCTGCAAGGAGAGAGGCCACTGCAATGGGAGGTCCACACAGGCCAAAGAATAAAGATGGATAAAAATAAATAAATAAATAAAAAATACAAGAGGCTAAAATTTAAAAAATTCACTGAAAAATTGATCTGCAATTTGATTAGAAATATCTTTTTGCTGTCTCCTCACAAGTGTTGGACATTGCTGACTTCCATCAGTCTTATTTTAAAACAAGTGTTAAAAAAGAAATACATGAAGTAGTTTGAAAAAGAAAGAATAGTTTCTAGTTATTAACTTCATGCTCATGAAATGATGACTGTCTGATCTATAAAAGCAAAATTTAAAAAAATAAAATTTGCCCCTCCCTACAAACCATTTAAGTTAATGACTTTAGTGGTTTTCTCTGTGTACGAAGATGCAAGAATCTGGACTCATTGTAATCATACCTTTGCTACACATCATAACTATCTAGTGTCAATATCCTGGTTTTCTCGCTGAATTCCCCTCAGGGTGCACCACCAACTGCAGTGCTGATGGCTTACTGATGACCATATACTTGGAGCTGTCTGATAGGTTGCTTCCTAAGCTATAGTCCTCAGAGATGTCCCTCTATAAAACAGAATTTGATCCATTTAGGTTGTATGTTTTTAAAAAGTTGACAACAATAAAGAAAATCTAATAGTGCATCCATGCCTTGAGAGACTCACAGCTAGAGGGTAATTGTTGTCTTTTAATATAATTATGGCAGATGTACAAAAATGTGGAGTCATATGTTTGCCCAAATCAACCCAGCATTTGGAACTTAATAAGGTCAAATGAAAGCATGCCATCCTTAGCACCACTGCACTGGGAAACATCTTGGTCTCATGACGTGATGATAAACTGCATCCATTGTTGGTGACAGAATGGAATTCTAGTTATGTAGCAGTAACTTTTAAATCTCATTCTTCAGGGTGTATTCACTGCTTAAGATCTCATTGGGAAGAAGTTTTGGGAAACATTCTCTATGTGGCCATCAGACTGTGTGTTACACAATTCTCAGCTGATGGATTGGTTTGTAACTATAAACCTTGATGATGAATTGCTTAGAAAGGTCCTTGATTATATTGGACTAAGTATCTGAGTTTCATTCCTAGCAGACCATGTTGTGCTATGTACAGATACTCAACGTGTCCATTTTTGTGGATGGAAAGCTGTGAAAACAGAAGAGGAGAGACAATGGGTTTCTGAAAGGAATAAATTATAGACTTCACATGGTGTGAATTTTCTGGGAAATAGCCCCACCCTGAAAGGAGGAAGATTCTAGAAGTCCTGAGGGCATACTCAAACTAAATAACATCCAGATAGGTACCACTTGGCAAGTCCTAGATGGAGAACCCAATGTTTCTGGGGTAAAACATACACATAACTGCACTCATGCTATTAGTACACAGAGACAACCACCAGCATGGTGGACTGTCCCACACAACAAAGAATGGCTTTAAAAGAGGTAGGTGGCCATCTAGGCATCATTGTGCAAGCTGAATTCACTTTTAATGAGGCATGATAGCCAGTAAAAAAAAATATTTTTTTCCTTTAAACTAGGATGAGCAGATTAAAGGGAACTATTTTCCAGGAAAAAGCGAGGGATGAGTCAGCCTGGAAATAGAATGAAACTTTAGTGAAATGGGTCTGACAAACTCACAAACAAAGCTGGATACTGGTGGAACTCAGCCCTGCCTCAAGACCTCCTGATTGTTCTGATCTGGGTGGAGGTTACAGTAACCATGGGACAAACCCTCCAATCTAGCAGCTGAGCCCAAAGGGACACACTTCTGGGGATCTTGTCGTCTTTGGAACTTACTTAGTTTCTCTGGCACCATTTGCAAATTTCACTGATGCCTGATGATTGGTCTCTCATCTGTGATGCATGGATCAGAAGAAAACATAACCTGGAGCACAGTGAGTCTGAATAGCACCATGTCCTCCTCCTTGTGGTGGGGCAGGCACAGAAGCAGACCCCACTATAGAATAGCCCACAGTAGAAGCGAGCTTTAGTACAACCTCTAAACTGAGAGAGTATAGGGCCACTTTTATGTCCTACCGTCCTATACATTCTCTATGTGGCCATCAGACTGTGTGTTACACAATTCTCAGCTGTATGGGTTTAACTATAAACCTTGATGATTGCTTAGAAAGGTCCTTGATTATATTGGACTAAGTATCTGAGTTTCATTCCTAGCAGACCATGTTGTGCTATGTACAGATACTCAACGTGTCCATTTTTGTGGATGGAAAGCTGTGAAAACAGAAGAGGAGAGACAATGGGTTTCTGAAAGGAATAAATTATAGACTTCACATGGTGTGAATTTTCTGGGAAATAGCCCCACCCTGAAAGGAGGAAGATTCTAGAAGTCCTGAGGGCATACTCAAACTAAATAACATCCAGATAGGTACCACTTGGCAAGTCCTAGATGGAGAACCCAATGTTTCTGGGGTAAAACATACACATAACTGCACTCATGCTATTAGTACACAGAGACAACCACCAGCATGGTGGACTGTCCCACACAACAAAGAATGGCTTTAAAAGAGGTAGGTGGCCATCTAGGCATCATTGTGCAAGCTGAATTCACTTTTAATGAGGCATGATAGCCAGTAAAAAAAAATATTTTTTTCCTTTAAACTAGGATGAGCAGATTAAAGGGAACTATTTTCCAGGAAAAAGCGAGGGATGAGTCAGCCTGGAAATAGAATGAAACTTTAGTGAAATGGGTCTGACAAACTCACAAACAAAGCTGGATACTGGTGGAACTCAGCCCTGCCTCAAGACCTCCTGATTGTTCTGATCTGGGTGGAGGTTACAGTAACCATGGGACAAACCCTCCAATCTAGCAGCTGAGCCCAAAGGGACACACTTCTGGGGATCTTGTCGTCTTTGGAACTTACTTAGTTTCTCTGGCACCATTTGCAAATTTCACTGATGCCTGATGATTGGTCTCTCATCTGTGATGCATGGATCAGAAGAAAACATAACCTGGAGCACAGTGAGTCTGAATAGCACCATGTCCTCCTCCTTGTGGTGGGGCAGGCACAGAAGCAGACCCCACTATAGAATAGCCCACAGTAGAAGCGAGCTTTAGTACAACCTCTAAACTGAGAGAGTATAACTGGCTTTGGCCCCTGCTTCCTTGGAACTTAGGAATAAGTTCATCGTGGCTAATCGTAATGACGCCTGTCCATAATATTAACCTGGTATATGGACAAGTGCCAGATCTGTTGGAGAGGCATAGCAGGGACCTCTAATTCTTACTGATTGGTTCTGAAAGGAAAACTGAATTGTACTGTGACGGTACTATAATATGGTTTATCATTGACTGGTTACTGAGGTTCGACCATATATATGCTCGGACGCTTGGTTGTGTCCAGCTATTTGTGACCCCATGGACTGTAGCTAACCAGGCTTCTCTGTCTGTGGGATTTTCTAGGGAAGAATACTGGAGTGGGTTGCCATTTCCTTTTCCAGGGAATCTTCTCCTCCCAGGGATTGAACCTGAGTCTCCTGTATTACAGGCAGATTCTTTACCAACTGAACCACCAGGGAAGACTGCTTTTTACGTTAGCAGCATACTAATGTCATTGCTGTATCTATTGTATTAAATAAGCTATTGCTATAGTTGTTCTATAAACGCTCTTTTAAGTATAAATGCTTAGAAAAATATGATGATTTTGCTGCAAGAGAGGCTAGGCCATGGTCCAGGTGGGTGGACTGTGCAAGAAAGGTAACTCAACTTAACTCCTATAGTTTAGGAACTAAAAGAAAGTAAACTACTCTCATCCTGTCACTTAGAGTAAGACAGAAATAGATATTTTTCTTTCTGAGTTAGGTCATGATTATTTTGGGTGGAAATTGTTGAGATACATATAGCTGATAATCAAGATAGACCTGACAAGATGCACCTTTCTGAGAAAAAAATAATAGGATCTAAAATAAAAGCTCTGCTCAGCAGTTATGAAAAAAGGTTTTGTGCATTAGGCAGAATTCTAAACCGGGTCTCCTTAGATATCCACCGCCCACTGTCTAATCAAGCCCTAATCTAAGTACTGCTGTGAAGGATTTTAAAAATCAATTGATGCTAAATATGGAGGTTTCTTTAACATCGATAGTCAGACATGACTTAGTGACTAAACGACAAAAAATGGAGGTTATCTTGCAGCCTGCCCCAGTCAGGTGAGCTAACAGCAGGGAGCTTGCTGTATCTTGCAGTAGTGGAGGAAGTAGGGAGGTCTGGTGTGAAGATGAAGCTGGACTCTTGCAGAGACCTCAGATGAGGACTCCAGATCCAGCCCTACCCTTGATTTCAGCCTGTGAATCCCGTGCAGAAAATCCAACTGACCGGGCCCAGGATGGCTGACCAGTGGAAACAGTGAGAGAGTAGGTACGTTATTTTAAACCATTAAACTTGTGTTAATTTGTTGCAACAGGAATCGAAAACTACAACATTATTGGTATCAGATAAAATTTATTAGTTTTCAACTCTGGCCCATTGCTGGATTAGTGATCTATTATTGAGTGCCATGGCATCTAACTTTTTGGTTGGGACCCCTTGGAACTCTTCACAGTTACTGAGGACAAAGCAGTTATTTATGTGGCTGTGTTTGTTGATATGTATCATATTAGAAACTGAGAATTCATTAATATTTACTTTTAATTCATTTAGAATTATTTCCATTATGTTAATATGAGTACTGTATTTTTATGAAAAATATCTTTTATAAGACAAAAACAATGAAAACAGTAGCTATGCTTTACGTTTTTGAAGAATGTTTAAGTGTTTGGCTTAATAGAGAAGACAGCCGGATTTTATATCATCTTCCGCATTCTCTGTGTTGCAATATCTCATGTCATGATGCTTCTGGGAAACTCTAGTAACAGAGTGAAAAAGGCATAAATTACCTAAATATTATTGTAGAAATATGTTTGATCTCAAGAACCCTTGGAAAAATTCTCAGAGATTCTCACTTAAAGATCAAAGGCTTGTCGTTTAAATAATTTATCTAAGTATATACACTATACTTGTATTATATATTAATATATTCAATCATATTAATAACATGTATCTATATATTATAGTCTATTTTGAATTTATAATGAAACTTCAGTCTCCACATCTGTTTAATGATGATAATGACGGTATTAAACTATGTAGTCCCATGTGGCCTTAGTGGTAAAGAATCTGACTTAGTGAGTAAACGACAAAAAATGGAGGTTATCTTGCAGCCTGCCCCAGTCAGGTGAGCTAACAGCAGGGAGCTTGCTGTATCTTGCAGTAGTGGAGGAAGTAGGGAGGTCTGGTGTGAAGATGAAGCTGGACTCTTGCAGAGACCTCAGATGAGGACTCCAGATCCAGCCCTACCCTTGATTTCAGCCTGTGAATCCCGTGCAGAAAATCCAACTGACCGGGCCCAGGATGGCTGACCAGTGGAAACAGTGAGAGAGTAGGTACGTTATTTTAAACCATTAAACTTGTGTTAATTTGTTGCAACAGGAATCGAAAACTACAACATTATTGGTATCAGATAAAATTTATTAGTTTTCAACTCTGGCCCATTGCTGGATTAGTGATCTATTATTGAGTGCCATGGCATCTAACTTTTTGGTTGGGACCCCTTGGAACTCTTCACAGTTACTGAGGACAAAGCAGTTATTTATGTGGCTGTGTTTGTTGATATGTATCATATTAGAAACTGAGAATTCATTAATATTTACTTTTAATTCATTTAGAATTATTTCCATTATGTTAATATGAGTACTGTATTTTTATGAAAAATATCTTTTATAAGACAAAAACAATGAAAACAGTAGCTATGCTTTACGTTTTTGAAGAATGTTTAAGTGTTTGGCTTAATAGAGAAGACAGCCGGATTTTATATCATCTTCCGCATTCTCTGTGTTGCAATATCTCATGTCATGATGCTTCTGGGAAACTCTAGTAACAGAGTGAAAAAGGCATAAATTACCTAAATATTATTGTAGAAATATGTTTGATCTCAAGAACCCTTGGAAAAATTCTCAGAGATTCTCACTTAAAGATCAAAGGCTTGTCGTTTAAATAATTTATCTAAGTATATACACTATACTTGTATTATATATTAATATATTCAATCATATTAATAACATGTATCTATATATTATAGTCTATTTTGAATTTATAATGAAACTTCAGTCTCCACATCTGTTTAATGATGATAATGACGGTATTAAACTATGTAGTCCCATGTGGCCTTAGTGGTAAAGAATCTGCCTTCCAGTGTAGGAAACACAAGAGATGCGGATCCAGAAGAGTCCTGACCTTGAGGATCACAAGAGTCCTTGGGTCAGGAAGATCCTCTGGATGGCATGGCACGTCACTTCAGTATTGTTGCCTGGGGAATTCCATAGACAGAGAAGCTTTACAGGCTATATAGTCCATGGGGTCTAAAAGAACATACATTGTAATAGAAAGTATCCAGCACATTTTCTGAAACATAAGAAGGGCTTGATAATTATTGATTTTGGCTGTTAGAATCCTTCCTTATTTGTATCTATCCACCCCTCGTACAGACAGAGATACATCTCGGCTTGAGGGTCCTGTTCTGTCTCAGGGTTGCCATAACAGACTCCATGGAAAGTGTTCTCTCAACTTTCTGAATGTATACCTTCATGGGGGGTTGCAGAGAAGCATAAGTTCTTAAAAACAGTCATTTGAAGGGAGTGGGCAATGTAATTTGTAGACATCTGTCTCAGGCTTATAACCGTACGTATACCGAAAAATGTGTGTAGAGACAGTAAGATGCTAGTGTCTGCTCTAGCTGTTTGCTGGAATTTTTCCTCCACGGGTGAATGAACACAGTCTTAGCTCTTCTCCAGAGAGGAAACTTAGAAATTTCTCCCTACCTCCGCCTTAGAGAGAAGATGAAAAATATGTTGTATCTTAGGATCCTTCTGGGAATTTGAATTCTCCATAGAAGCACAAGAATGTTTTTTTAATTCATCTGATTCTAAAATAAAACCTGTGTTCCTGGGGTTCCTTGAAGAACCTTAACAAGTCCAATGGGTACTCTACCCTGTGTCTGGAATTCGGTCCTCTGACAGTTCTGAGGGAGCAAGAGGCTGAGCCCATTTCAGAGAGACACGGCTCACCCTGTGGGTGTATTCTAGGTCGAAGAAGACTCTCGTGGGAAAATCCAGAGCTAACAGCCCCTGGAGCAGAAGAGATTGGTTGATGCTGGGAGGCGATGTCCTGTACAGGTAGGTGAGACAGGACAGCAGCAGACAGCGCCACGGCTGTGTGCCCAAGAATGACATCCCTCCCACTCGTAGTGTGCACTGTAGGTAGAAAAGAGACGTGCACGTCTCCCTCCCGGACCTTAAGGAATTTCTGGCTGCTCTGCTGTGGATGGAGGGTCCTAGGCATCTCTCTCATGCCCACCTCGCAGTGTAACTGAGAGGTGGAGGTCCAAGTTGGCACTGCTCTCGATGAGAATGGGCTCTGAGAATGAGCGGCTCTATCCAGGCATTGTCTCTGAAACAGCCCAATTAGCAAAAGGACTTTATGTGTTAGCTGGGTTTCCCTGGTGGCTCAGATGGTCAAGAATCTGCTTGCAATGCAGGAGACCCCAGGTTTGGTCCCTGGGTCGGGAAGATCCCCTGGAGAGGGGAACGGGTACCCACTTCAGTATGCTTGTCTGGGAGAACTCCATGGACAGAGGAGTCTGGTGGGCTACAGTCCATGGGGTCACAAAGTAGTGTGACTGAGTGACCGACACTTAAAGATATTGACGTCCAGGGAAGCCTCCCCTGGAAAATAAAATTCTAGTATGTATACATACATACATACATACATACATACATACATACATATATATATACATACATACATACATACATACATACATACACATGGTGTAACTATATATCCAAAACATTAACAATGATCATCTATGGTTGTCTTAGAGTACTATCTCTTTAGTCTTTTAAATAGAGTTTCATCCTGTTTTTCTAAGAAGCTTTTGAAACAATGTCAAAAGCTCATACAAGGTAGCTACCACATTATTCACATTAAGAAATCACACTTAAAGTGTTCAAAATCTGTGATTGTCTAAACAGAAATAAAAGCAAAATAATATAAACTGGATCATTAACAGTTTACTATTATATACATACATGCACACACACATC
This sequence comes from Tragulus kanchil, assembly GCA_022376925.1. Lineage (NCBI taxonomy): Eukaryota > Metazoa > Chordata > Mammalia > Artiodactyla > Tragulidae > Tragulus > Tragulus kanchil. Next base: position 14,384,010 of record JAIOJX010000030.1, on the reverse strand, counting down.
AGCAAACAATAAACTACTGAATAATATCAACATCATTTTCTTTAAAGCTAGTTTTTAGTTAAATTGATTTGAGTCCATAAGGTAAGATATGGTAGATTGTCACAATTAAATGAATCGGTTTTTCCTGGTAACAATTTGTGCACATTCCTGAAGTAAATGCTAAATGCTGACTCTTCTCAATTAGGGCATCAAAAATCTGGTAAAAATCATGATAAATGTTTAAAGTATTAAAGTTTAGATGCTGCTTTATATGATTCTTTACTAAAAGTAACCAGACCTTTTTGGAGAAATGGCTGTATTCATGACTGAATTGAAAAATGTGTTAAAAGAACTTGAAACATGTTATTGGAAGTAAGGAAGTACTCAAAAATTGTGGGAACATGTTAAAATGACAAAGGAGTGACTTTGAAACTCATATGTAGAATAGTTAAGCATGTAATGAAAATAAGTAATTGTAATCCCTTGATAAATTCATGAGCCCATATTGATAGATAAAATAGAGGGAGAGGCAGAGAGTGAGAGAGCAAGAGAGAGAAGAGATAGATAGAGATGCATAGAGATAGATAAATAGATAGATGTAGATATAGGACTATCCTGTATACTGAAATTAACAATCCACAAATACAAAAGTAATGAATGAGTTGGAATGCCATATTTTGTGAAAATCATTAGCAATAACTGAATCAGGCAAGTAATTGATAGATGCTGAAATTAGTGGTTGAAAGCTTTCTGAGGAATATTTACAGAATATTTATATGTTAGTTTTAATGGCTGCCCCATGAAATTACATTAGGGAAAAAGAATAATTTTATAATGGAGATGGTTGGGAGGCACCATCCTTACCAAGTGATCCGAGTTAGTGTCACCAACAATAGGACACGTTAACATCATGCACCTACTCATAGATAACCTGTTTTTCCTGAACAGAATGAATGATCTAAATCAAAAGTGAGGAATTTTGTATCAATCTGTGGAACATTCTACTGAAGAATTGCTCCTATACTCTCTTATACTATACTGTCATGAATGGCAAGAAAGGTTGAGTATTCCAAATGAAAGGAAACTAGAAGCAGATGACATTAAATATAATATGTAACCTGTGTTAGGTCCTACTTGGGTAGTGGGGAGATTAGAAAGAGAAAACTATAAATTCAGAGAACATGTTAATATTAAAATGTCTGACTTTAATAATTGTGATCAGGTTAGTAAATTTCTTTGCTCTTCGAGGAAAAAGTGGGGAATTTAGGATAAATAGGCATCACGTCTACACTGTAAACTCAAGCAGTTCAGAAAGAAAGAATATGTCTGTGTAGAAAGAGAAACAGAGAATGAAAGGGCAAATATAAAAGAAATATTAAAATTCGTTGAATCTGGGTGAGTGTACATGGGACTTCTTTGCATAACTCTTAATGCTTTTTTATGTTTAAATTTATTTCATATTAAAAGTTAAAGAAGGGGCTTACCTGGTGGTGCAGAGGGTAAAGAGTCCGCCTTGCAGTGCAAGGCACGTTCGACCCTGGCCCATGTTATGATGATAAAATGAAAAAAAAGATGTTAAAGAAATAGTAGAAAAAAATTTTCCCTTGATAAATTCATGAGCCCATATTGATAGATAAAATAGAGGGAGAGGCAGAGAGTGAGAGAGCAAGAGAGAAGAGATAGATAGAGATGCATAGAGATAGATAAATAGATAGATGTAGATATAGGACTATCCTGTATACTGAAATTAACAATCCACAAATACAAAAGTAATGAATGAGTTGGAATGCCATATTTTGTGAAAATCATTAGCAATAACTGAATCAGGCAAGTAATTGATAGATGCTGAAATTAGTGGTTGAAAGCTTTCTGAGGAATATTTACAGAATATTTATATGTTAGTTTTAATGGCTGCCCCATGAAATTACATTAGGGAAAAAGAATAATTTTATAATGGAGATGGTTGGGAGGCACCATCCTTACCAAGTGATCCGAGTTAGTGTCACCAACAATAGGACACGTTAACATCATGCACCTACTCATAGATAACCTGTTTTTCCTGAACAGAATGAATGATCTAAATCAAAAGTGAGGAATTTTGTATCAATCTGTGGAACATTCTACTGAAGAATTGCTCCTATACTCTCTTATACTATACTGTCATGAATGGCAAGAAAGGTTGAGTATTCCAAATGAAAGGAAACTAGAAGCAGATGACATTAAATATAATATGTAACCTGTGTTAGGTCCTACTTGGGTAGTGGGGAGATTAGAAAGAGAAAACTATAAATTCAGAGAACATGTTAATATTAAAATGTCTGACTTTAATAATTGTGATCAGGTTAGTAAATTTCTTTGCTCTTCGAGGAAAAAGTGGGGAATTTAGGATAAATAGGCATCACGTCTACACTGTAAACTCAAGCAGTTCAGAAAGAAAGAATATGTCTGTGTAGAAAGAGAAACAGAGAATGAAAGGGCAAATATAAAAGAAATATTAAAATTCGTTGAATCTGGGTGAGTGTACATGGGACTTCTTTGCATAACTCTTAATGCTTTTTTATGTTTAAATTTATTTCATATTAAAAGTTAAAGAAGGGGCTTACCTGGTGGTGCAGAGGGTAAAGAGTCCGCCTTGCAGTGCAAGGGGCACCGGTTCGACCCCTGGCCCAGGAAGATCCCATGTGCCATGGGGCTGCTGGACCGGTGTGTCCAATTACGAGCCGGCACTCTGGAGAGCATGTGCCCAGAGCCAGTGCTCTGCAGTGAGAGAGGCCACTGCAGTGGGAGGCCCAAAGATGCCAAAGAATAGAGAGATGAATGAATATAAATATAAATTTAAAAAAAAAAACATGATGGAGGAAAAAAAAGTTAAAGATGTCATTAAGACGGAGGAGTAAAGGAAGCTTCCAAGTAGTGTAAAAAGATGACCTTTCTCTGAAGATGAATAACTCCTGTTTTACTTGGTTCTCCAGCTCTGACTCCTCTTATCACACTTCATTCCTTGACACACTGCCACTAAGGAATGGCAAGTAACCAGTCATGGGTCACAGAATTCATCTTGGTAGGATTCCATCTCAGTGCCAAGATGGAAAGGCTTCTCTTCTGGATCTTCTCCCTGTTCTACGTCTTCAGTCTACTGGCAAATGGCATGATCTTGGGAATCATCTGTCTGGACCAGAGACTGCACAGCCCCATGTACTTCTTCCTCTCCCATCTGGCCATCATCGACATGTCCTACGCTTCCAGCAATGTTCCCAAGATGTTGGCAAACTTAGTGAACCAGAATAGAACCATCACCTTTGTTCCATGCATGCTGCAGACCTTTTTGTATTTGGGGTTGGGTGCTACAGAGTGCCTGATTTTGGTGGTTATGTCCTATGATAGGTTTGTGGCGATCTGTCACCCACTCCAGTACCCAGTCATCATGAGCTGGAGAGTGTGCTCCGTCCTGGCTGGCACTTCCTGGACCTTTGGGTTTATTTTGGCTCTGGTAAATGCAGTTCTCCTCCTAAGACTGCCTTTCTGTGGGCCCCAGGAAGTCAATCATTTATTCTGTGAAATTTTATGTGTCCTCAAGCTGGCCTGTGTTGACACATGGATCAATCAAGTAGTCCTCTTTTCTGTCTCTGTGTTTGTCTTAGTCTGGCCCCTATGCTTCATGCTGGTCTCTTATACATACATCCTCTGGGCCATCCTGAAGATCCAGTCAAAGGAGGGCCGCAGAAAGGCCTTTTCTACCTGCTCGTCCCACCTCTGTGTGGTTGGACTCTTCTTTGGTATCGCCATCCTGGTTTATATGGTCCCAGACTCCAGTCAACGAGAAGAACAGGAGAAAATCCTGTCCCTGTTCCACAGTCTCTTTAATCCAATGCTGAACCCTCTCATCTACAGCCTGAGGAATGCTCAGGTGAAGAGTGCCCTGTGCAGAGCTCTGCAGAAGAGGCCCATGTGAGGGGTACACAGAGTGCTGTTGGACTGGAGAGTTTCTTTTAAAATGTGGGGTTTGCTGAAAGAAAAACTCAGGAAATTTCTCAATTAGAATCTCGATATAAATGTGGTAATTGTCCAAATTCTAGCTCTAAATCTGAGTCAAAGACATGGAAAGAGTATCTTTTATCCCTTTATCTTTAGGGACAGGTAAGTTAAGAGAATACTTTGTTGTTCAGTGACTAAGTCGTGTCCAACTTTTTGTAATCTCATGGACTGCTCCTCTGTCTTCTACTATCTCCTTTGGTTTGTTCAAACTCATATCTATTGATTTGGTAACACTATCTAACCGTCTCATCCTCTGCTGCCCCCTTTTTCTTTGGCCTTCAATCTTTAGCAGCATCAGTGTCTTTTCCAGTGAGTCAGCTCTTCACATCCTGTAACCAGAGTATTAGAACTTCGGCTTCAGCATCAGTCCTACCAGTGAATATCCAGGGTTTGTTTCCCTTAAGATTGACTTGTTTGATCTCCTTGCAGTCCACTAGACTCTCAAGAGTCTTCTCTCCAGCACCGCAATACTAAAGCATCAGCTCTTTGACAGCCTTCCTTCTGGTCCAACTCTCACATCTGTAAATGTCTACTGGAAAAACCATAGCTTTGACTATATGGACCTTTGTCAGCCAAGTAATGTCTTTGCTTTTTAACACAACGTGTCGGTTTGTCAAAGGTTTTCTTCCAAAGAGCAATCGTCTTTTAGCTTCATGGCTACAGTCATTATCTGTAGTGATTTTGGACCCGAAGAGAATAAAATCTGAAATCTGTCACTGCTTCCACTTTTCCCCATTCTACTTGCCATGAAGTGATGGGGCCAGATAATAATATCAGGATATTTGGTCTTTCTTAAAAAATACTGAGCCCTATATTTTTTTAAGATTTATTTATTTATTTTGGGCAGGAATTGGGTTGGGGAGGGAGGGGAGCGGGCGGGCCACTTCTATTGGTCTTTCATTTCTCTATTTTCATCCGTCTTTGTTCTTTGGCTCCTGTGGGCCTCTCATTGCGGTAGCGTCTGTCGCTGCAGAGCGCCAGCTCTGGACGCATGCACTCCAGAGCTCCGGCTTGGTAATTGGACACATCGGTCCAGCCGCTCTGCGGCACGTGGGATCTTCCCAGGCCAGGGATCGAACCAGCGCCCCTTGCACTGCAAGGCGCTGTCCTTACCCACTGGACCACCAGGGAAAGACCCTGAGCCCTGAGCCCTATTTTTTTAAAGCCAGGGATATTAATGAATGAAGAAGAAATATAAGAAAATTACACTATTTTATTTTTCTGGTTTATCTAGGTAGATATACATAGCTTCCTAACACCTTGCAGTAGCTGGAAACAGTACAGTAAAATTAACATTAAAGAGAAATTTTCCAAATAGACTTGAAATTTGAATACAGAAAATACTGTAGTTCAATTAATCTACCTCACCAACTTTAAGGCCAAAGAATGAAATGAAAGTTTAGAGAAAGTCTAAGTTCCTTGTGGAATTCATTTTGGAAATAAAGAGGAAAAGTTACAGAAAGTAGTATTCCAACAAGACACTATGTAAATAAATCCTAAAATATTAATGCATAAAAGTTTAGGAATTGGTCAAATGAAGGAAATTCATTACTAATGTTTAAATATACTGGAAGTATGGGCTTTGAGCACTGCCCAAACTTTACATTTATTCTTGGATTCTAATAACCTCTAAGAAGCCAAGATTTAATCCATTGAAATTCTTGAGACTTCCCTACCAATACTTTTGTAATTTAAACCAATTTATCTGAATGTCTTTGCTTTTTAACACAACGTGTCGGTTTGTCAAAGGTTTTCTTCCAAAGAGCAATGCTTTTAGCTTCATGGCTACAGTCATTATCTGTAGTGATTTTGGACCCGAAGAGAATAAAATCTGAAATCTGTCACTGCTTCCACTTTTCCCCATTCTACTTGCCATGAAGTGATGGGGCCAGATAATAATATCAGGATATTTGGTCTTTCTTAAAAAATACTGAGCCCTATATTTTTTTAAGATTTATTTATTTATTTTGGGCAGGAATTGGGTTGGGGAGGGAGGGGAGCGGGCGGGCCACTTCTATTGGTCTTTCATTTCTCTATTTTCATCCGTCTTTGTTCTTTGGCTCCTGTGGGCCTCTCATTGCGGTAGCGTCTGTCGCTGCAGAGCGCCAGCTCTGGACGCATGCACTCCAGAGCTCCGGCTTGGTAATTGGACACATCGGTCCAGCCGCTCTGCGGCACGTGGGATCTTCCCAGGCCAGGGATCGAACCAGCGCCCCTTGCACTGCAAGGCGCTGTCCTTACCCACTGGACCACCAGGGAAAGACCCTGAGCCCTGAGCCCTATTTTTTTAAAGCCAGGGATATTAATGAATGAAGAAGAAATATAAGAAAATTACACTATTTTATTTTTCTGGTTTATCTAGGTAGATATACATAGCTTCCTAACACCTTGCAGTAGCTGGAAACAGTACAGTAAAATTAACATTAAAGAGAAATTTTCCAAATAGACTTGAAATTTGAATACAGAAAATACTGTAGTTCAATTAATCTACCTCACCAACTTTAAGGCCAAAGAATGAAATGAAAGTTTAGAGAAAGTCTAAGTTCCTTGTGGAATTCATTTTGGAAATAAAGAGGAAAAGTTACAGAAAGTAGTATTCCAACAAGACACTATGTAAATAAATCCTAAAATATTAATGCATAAAAGTTTAGGAATTGGTCAAATGAAGGAAATTCATTACTAATGTTTAAATATACTGGAAGTATGGGCTTTGAGCACTGCCCAAACTTTACATTTATTCTTGGATTCTAATAACCTCTAAGAAGCCAAGATTTAATCCATTGAAATTCTTGAGACTTCCCTACCAATACTTTTGTAATTTAAACCAATTTATCTGAAGATGGTTTAGGATAGCAGCAAGCAGCAGAAGACACCTATGTCAGAGCTGACCTCACTCCTCTTTTGTGGTGGCAGAAGTTCCTCTGGATGTGTGAAAGCAGGCTGAACATGTGTCTCCACCGTGCTCATGGGGATTTTTATGATTAGATGTTTACATATTTTGTAGAATGATCACTACAATGAATCTAGTTAATGTTCATCACCATACATAATTATAATATAATTTTTCTTGTAATAACTTTTATGACATCCCATCTTAGCAACTTTCAAGTTCTCACTATAATAGTAACTGTAGTCTCTATGCTTTAATACACCCCCTTGACTTTCTTTCATCACTTTTGATTGGCTTCACTTGTTTTGCCCACCATTCCTACCCCACATTTCCTCTCAGAACTACCACTTTGTTCTCTGTACCTATAAGCTCAGCTGTTTTATTTTAATTTATTTTAATTTTGGAGGCTTATATGATATTGGTCTTCCTCTATGACTTATTTCACTTGTCATATGTCCTCAAGATCCATGCATGTTGTTGCCAATGGCAAAATTTCCTTGATCCATTCCATATATAATTTATTCATTGAAGGATACTGAGGGTTGCTTGCATGTCTTGGCTATTGTAAATAATGCTGCAATGAACATGGAGTTGCATATATCTTTTGGGGTAAGTGTTTTTGTTCTTTTGGATAGATAACAGAAGTGGAATTTCTGGATCATATGATAGTTCTATTTTTAACTTTTGAGAACCCTTCATACTGTTTTCCTTAGTGGCTATATCATTTTACATTCCCACCAACAGTGCACGAAGGTTCTCTTTTCTCCACATCCTTGCCAACATTTGTTGTTTCTTGTCTTTTTAATAATAGCTATTCTGATAGGTATAAAATAGTATAAAATAGATTTCTAAAATATTTTCTCCCATTTGGTAGGTTGCATTTTCATTTTATTGATGATTTCTGTGGCAGTGAAAAAGACTTACAGGTTTATTATAAAATGTGTCATAATGACATTGATTATTCCCTATTGTTTGACAAGCCATGAACATTTTATTTACCTCATTATCAAATTCTAAATTAAGTACAAAATTAAACATAATTAACTTTCATTTTAAATATATATATATTGCCCAAAGCATAGCATATATAATATTCAACTCTGTAAGCAAGTAGTTGTTGTTGTTGTTTAGTTGCTAAGTTGTGTCTGACTTTTTTGTGACCTCAGGGGCTGGGGCCCACCAGGTGCCTCTGTTCATGGGATTCCCTGGGCAAGAATACGGGAGTAGTTTGCTGTTTCCTCCTCAGGAGATCTTCCAGACCCGGGGCTTGAGCATCACCTGCGTTGGCAGGCATAGTCTTTACCACTGACCCACCTGGGAAAGCCAGTTACTTGGTACTGGATAATTATCTATCCAGTCTTTCTTTGTTGCAGGTTTTGTCCATCATAATTGTTTGTCTAAATTGTTCCAATTGTGCCAATATGGGTTATGATTTTAAATGAAAGATATTTCTTGTTTTTTTGTCCTTTTTCTGAACAAGATAATGTATTTCCTTAAAGTATAAATTGCTACCATTTTTAGAGTTAGAAGTTTTTCAAATAAAACTGTTCTAGAGAATATCTTAGTGTTTCAATTAAGTAACCAGTGAGAATTAAAAAATTTGGTAGAATGTTGCCAAAGTTAATACCTCGGATTCTAAAACACAAGGCTGTATATTTTGAATAAGCTTAAATATATTCAGGAGTATAGGAAATTTCAATGAATCAACTGTTTATTTTCTCTATATAATTTAAAATAGGAAAAATCATACGGTTATAATATGAAACATGATGCAGGTTTAGGCACAAGTATAAAGCATTTCTCCATTATTTTATTTCTTTTACAGAAAGACTGAGTGGGAAAATTAGAGAATAAAATTTAATATTCTTACAATAAGGCAATAGAAAACAGAATTTCTAAACCATTATCTGGTTCAAAATTATTTTTAGACTGTACTTTTTGAGCATAATTTCATTTTTCCACTTGTGCTTGGATACACATTTTTTCCTTTCCGTTCCTATAGTACTTCTGAGATGTTAGAGCTATGTTTTTGTTGTTCTGATGTAGCTGTGATGACTGTTTTGGAAGCTACATGGCAGGTATAGGACCGTTCATTATAGGAGAGGGTCAGCATAGTAGCCTTTTGGTATTCTGGAGGGTCCTCTCAAAGTGATGAAATTTCTCCTGAGTTACAGTGGAGGCAAGTTCTGCCTTGTAAGCTGATGTATTGTGCACTGAAACCTCTCATTCTCACAGGAAGGCCATGGAAGAGGGATCACACACACCCACCTGGACACATCACTGGTGTTATACGAAAGCAATACAATACACCAAATATCAAAGGTCAAGAATTCAGAGATACATCAGGTTAAAAGAGCAGCCTAGTAGACTATACACAGTCCGCAGGGTCTCACAGCGCTGGACACAACTGAAGTGACTTAGCACACAGGGCATACATAAATAGCAGAAACAGTGTGTTTGATTGATATATTACATAGAATAAATAAATCTACCAACGGCTTGGCATTATAGTTGGATCAGAATCCAAGGATAGAAAACTACATTATATTAAGTTTCCCCTTTAATGTGTAATTTTGTTTAGTCAGTCATAGACCTTGGAAGACTCTCAAAGGATAGTTGTTTTTTCTAGCCTTATCTTTCATGTGGGGAAGAAATTATTTTCTCCACTTTATGGATGGAGCAATTAGAAACACTCAGGACGTTTAAGTAACTTAATCAAAGAGGAAAAGGAGGGATTGCCCTGGTGGTCCAGTGGCTAAGACTCTGTGTTCCCAAAGCTGGGGGCCTGGGTTCGATCCCCGGGAAGGAAACTAGATCCCACATGCTGCAACAAAAGATTCCAGTTTCCCAAACTAAGACCCAGCTCAGCCAAACAAATAAATATTAAAAAAAAAAAAAAAAAAAAAAAGACGAAAAGGAGAAAAGAAACTCAGTGAGAAGAGGGGAACTAGAAACTGAGGGGAAAATTGTCTTAGACCTGTTGTGTGACAGGCCTTTTTGGAAGAAGCAATTTCATAGAATTCTGACAAAATTCCAAGAGTTTTCTAAAACACCTTCATGATCTTTCCAGATTCTTTCTGGGAATGTAGGGTCACCCACTCAGTTCCACTATCAGTTTTTCAAGTCTTTTCAGGTATAGGACCGTTCTATGTTTTGTTGTTCTGATGTAGCTGTGATGACTGTTTTGGAAGCTACATGGCAGGTATAGGACCGTTCATTATAGGAGAGGGTCAGCATAGTAGCCTTTTGGTATTCTGGAGGGTCCTCTCAAAGTGATGAAATTTCTCCTGAGTTACAGTGGAGGCAAGTTCTGCCTTGTAAGCTGATGTATTGTGCACTGAAACCTCTCATTCTCACAGGAAGGCCATGGAAGAGGGATCACACACACCCACCTGGACACATCACTGGTGTTATACGAAAGCAATACAATACACCAAATATCAAAGGTCAAGAATTCAGAGATACATCAGGTTAAAAGAGCAGCCTAGTAGACTATACACAGTCCGCAGGGTCTCACAGCGCTGGACACAACTGAAGTGACTTAGCACACAGGGCATACATAAATAGCAGAAACAGTGTGTTTGATTGATATATTACATAGAATAAATAAATCTACCAACGGCTTGGCATTATAGTTGGATCAGAATCCAAGGATAGAAAACTACATTATATTAAGTTTCCCCTTTAATGTGTAATTTTGTTTAGTCAGTCATAGACCTTGGAAGACTCTCAAAGGATAGTTGTTTTTTCTAGCCTTATCTTTCATGTGGGGAAGAAATTATTTTCTCCACTTTATGGATGGAGCAATTAGAAACACTCAGGACGTTTAAGTAACTTAATCAAAGAGGAAAAGGAGGGATTGCCCTGGTGGTCCAGTGGCTAAGACTCTGTGTTCCCAAAGCTGGGGGCCTGGGTTCGATCCCTGGTCAGGGAACTAGATCCCACATGCTGCAACAAAAGATTCCAGTTTCCCAAACTAAGACCCAGCTCAGCCAAACAAATAAATATTAAAAAAAAAAAAAAAAAAAAAAGACGAAAAGGAGAAAAGAAACTCAGTGAGAAGAGGGGAACTAGAAACTGAGGGGAAAATTGTCTTAGACCTGTTGTGTGACAGGCCTTTTTGGAAGAAGCAATTTCATAGAATTCTGACAAAATTCCAAGAGTTTTCTAAAACACCTTCATGATCTTTCCAGATTCTTTCTGGGAATGTAGGGTCACCCACTCAGTTCCACTATCAGTTTTGCAACTTGCTCACATTTTAGTCCATTTTGAGATGAATCTAATTATATTTAGCCAGACATTTCTTTATCATTATTGCCTCTCTTTTTTACCTACAAAATGGTTTTTACCAGCAGGGGGCATCCCTGAGTAAGGCCTCTAAAGTGTCAGTCTCTGAGTAGCTATGACTCTTTGAGACCCCAAAAACTGTAGACCGCCAGGCTCCTCTGTCCATGAAATTCTCCAATCAAGAATGGAGACTGAAGTCTGTAGCCATTCCCTTCTCCAGGGTATCTTCCTGATGCAGAGATCAAACCCAGGTCACTAGACTGGCAGGCGGATTCTTCCATGTCTGAGCCACCAGGGAAGCCCAGCAGTCTCACATTTGAAATAAAACTATGATGTAGGCACAAAATCATTTTATCTGAGAAGTTGTCTTTAAATATATACATATTTCCCGACTTAATACAGCATTCTTTTCTATAGTCTTATTAATTCTTACTCCTTGGTGCTGCTTATTAATTGTAAAACTCATCCACTGAATTGGAGTTGAAAGGGATATTAAGGATCAACTAGGCCAGCTTCTTCATTGAAAACATAACATTTCTCAGCTGCAGCCATAGAGACTCAAAGAAAACTAACCGAGTGTAAGTATCTTGAATAAGCCATTATCTATCCTTTCTATGGGCATACCTGTTTTCTTTTTTTTTTTTCTATTTTCAGAGGTTTACTTATTATTTATTTGTTTATTGTTTCTCCTTTTTCCAGACAGTCTCCAAAGGAGAGAAAGAATAATAGTAAGCCCTCTTCCTTCTCTCTCTCTCTCTTTCAAAGGATAAGCCCAGAGAGGAAATGAGGCATCAATGGTTCTCAGACCTGTGTTTGCTCCAGAATCACTTGGAGGATTCCTTAAAACTTTGCTGGGCTCCACTCTGCAGTTTCTGATTCCATAAATCTAAAGTGAGGTCTGAGAGTTTGCATTTCCAACCAGTTTCCAGGTGATGAAGACATGGCTGGTTAAGGAATAGCCCATAAGGTAAGCTGCCTCAAAGGAAAATCCCTCTTTGACAGTCGCCTTCAGGCCAGACACACCTTTTCTCTTCTTCCCCCAAACACCAGAGCTCCTCCTCCCTGGAAGAGGGAGTAGACTGAGAGAGTGTGTAAGCCAAAGGCCTGCTGGTCTCCAGGAGATGCTCAGACTGGCGGGGAGGCCCAGAGCAGATGGAGGGTTAGAGGCTGTGGTGGGGGAAGGTGTTGGGAAGGTTCCTGGAGGGAGAGCTGGGGGGGAGATCCACGTGGTCCTCAGGGTCTCACCCTGCGAAGCCACTTCGGGTTCTCCACCACCTGACACTCTTTGTAAGGATCGGCTTGTATCCATGTAGACTGGGAGAAGAACTGGTTGAACATAAATGTATTTTGAAACTTCCTTAGGAAAAGGTCAAGACACTCTCCCATTTGAATTTGACGGAGGGTGGGGAGACAGAGCGGAGCTTCACAGAAACCTATCTTTGGTGATTCCTAATATCCGGAGTCCCCTCCCCCCAGCCCCGAAGGCCTTATTCTATGGGACAAAGGGGTAGCGACTCTGAAGGCAACTTGATTGTACTGTGAATTACCATCCTCCTTTTGAATTCCTTCAGGTGAGACAGATCTAAGAAGGGCCAGGTTGTCTTAATCAAAACAATCCTCCTTAACGTTCTTCTATTTAAAGGTTATTTGCGAAACAGGCTTGACGCACCTCCACGTCTAGTAACATGCAGTTTTCATCTGTGTTCCCAGTGGGACCCTTGTCACCTCCTCACCTGTGGAGCCTGACAAACCAGCAGCCAGGACTCGACCCCAGGCCGTCCAGAATCAAGACGCTGTCTTCCTTCTCTTCTCTACCTCTTTCAAGAGGTTTACTTATTATTTATTTGTTTATTGTTTCTCCTTTTTCCAGACAGTCTCCAAAGGAGAGAAAGAATAATAGTAAGCCCTCTTCCTTCTCTCTCTCTCTCTTTCAAAGGATAAGCCCAGAGAGGAAATGAGGCATCAATGGTTCTCAGACCTGTGTTTGCTCCAGAATCACTTGGAGGATTCCTTAAAACTTTGCTGGGCTCCACTCTGCAGTTTCTGATTCCATAAATCTAAAGTGAGGTCTGAGAGTTTGCATTTCCAACCAGTTTCCAGGTGATGAAGACATGGCTGGTTAAGGAATAGCCCATAAGGTAAGCTGCCTCAAAGGAAAATCCCTCTTTGACAGTCGCCTTCAGGCCAGACACACCTTTTCTCTTCTTCCCCCAAACACCAGAGCTCCTCCTCCCTGGAAGAGGGAGTAGACTGAGAGAGGTGTGTAAGCCAAAGGCCTGCTGGTCTCCAGGAGATGCTCAGACTGGCGGGGAGGCCCAGAGCAGATGGAGGGTTAGAGGCTGTGGTGGGGGAAGGTGTTGGGAAGGTTCCTGGAGGGAGAGCTGGGGAGATCCACGTGGTCCTCAGGGTCTCACCCTGCGAAGCCACTTCGGGTTCTCCACCACCTGACACTCTTTGTAAGGATCGGCTTGTATCCATGTAGACTGGGAGAAGAACTGGTTGAACATAAATGTATTTTGAAACTTCCTTAGGAAAAGGTCAAGACACTCTCCCCATTTGAATTTGACAGAGGGGTGGGGAGACAGAGCGGAGCTTCACAGAAACCTATCTTTGGTGATTCCTAATATCCGGAGTCCCCTCCCCCCAGCCCCGAAGGCCTTATTCTATGGGACAAAGGGGTAGCGACTCTGAAGGCAACTTGATTGTACTGTGAATTACCATCCTCCTTTTGAATTCCTTCAGGTGAGACAGATCTAAGAAGGGCCAGGTTGTCTTAATCAAAACAATCCTCCTTAACGTTCTTCTATTTAAAGGTTATTTGCGAAACAGGCTTGACGCACCTCCACGTCTAGTAACATGCAGTTTTCATCTGTGTTCCCAGTGGGACCCTTGTCACCTCCTCACCTGTGGAGCCTGACAAACCAGCAGCCAGGACTCGACCCCAGGCCGTCCTCAGAATCAAGACGCTGTGTTCTGGCATCTGAACTGTTAAAGGTTCCCAGGTGATTCTGATGTGTCCTTTAAGGGTCCAAAAAAAACCCAAAATGAAACACTACACCCTGAACGCCTTAAACACAGGCCAGTTTAGGCCGCAGGGAGAGCCTCACTGAGGTGTGAGTTCAGGGGAAAAGAAGGAAGACTTGGGGGGAGCCTTTCTGAAAAGAAACCGCCGTCCCACACCAAGGAACTTGGGGAGAAACATTCAGAATTTTACTAAAATTGCTGCTGAAAGTCACCGAAGTCTTCAATCAACTGTGGTCTTTTGAGAAGTCCAGTAAAGGAAAACTTCAGCTTTCCAAAGTCCACCAAGTCTCTGTCCCAGCTCTGAACCTGCAGTGAGGAAGGGAGAGACTGAAGGTAAGTGCCTGAAACCTTCTCCATCCAGAATCTTCCTTTATTTTAAGGCATGGTTTGTGTTATTCAAAGGGCCGCCCTAATTATGGCTTTTTTTATAACTGGGAGACCGCTCTTGGGGTGCTTCAAGGCCTCTTTTTGGGGGACACCTGCAAAAGGGAACAGTGTCTATTTCATGTGACATGAGATGTTTATTTGTTTTTGTTTTTTAACTTTGCTGCAAGTTGTGGTTTGAATTTGGGAGGGAAATGGGATGCATTGAGAGTAACGTTGGTAACTTAGGTCTCTTAACTGGTGAAGAGAACTCAAATCTGAAATGTCTACTGCTTTCTCATGAATTTAAAAAATAAATTCCACATCCTTAGCTGTAGAAGAAGCTATTTCTTTTCTAATGCCTTTTTCTTGTTTAGCTGTTTTTGGCTAGTTGACCTGGTTCGTAGAAAATTTCTCTAAAAACAGACTCCTGCGGATAACGCCTAATGCTTCTGTATTTTTCTTAATCGGTACCTACTCTTGATTCCCAGAGATAGCTTTATATTTTCCACAGTTAGGATGGGCAGAAGTTTCCCTCTATCTCTGGTATTCAGATATTATGTGTGTGTGCATGCGTGTTTTTCTCCAAGGCTTAAATACTACTTTTTTTTCTTTCTACCTAAGCATAAACAGAAAATGTCCTATCAATAAATGTGTTGAGCATGTTCATACTCATCTCCCAGGGTAATGAGAGGAAAGCTGGCCACATTACTCTGTGGTTTTACATATACAATATTTAGTCATGATATAGAATATTTCATATACCTTATACATTATTAGGAGCAACTTCAATATTTCTAATACTCATGAAAATAATATTACATTTTAAAAAAACTCAAAAAATTTTAAATATTCTTAAAGCACAGTATTTCTGTCCATTTTAACTAATCAGTTGATCTTTGGTAATCTCAAGTGCTTGACTTGGAGTGAAGTCTTAGGAAATATTTTTGAATGAACACAGGTATGAATAAATGACTGAAAGAAGGAATAACCATAAAATATGTTTATAAATTAGCCAAAGGACTTACCGATAGGAAAGCACAGGAGTTTGGGAGGAGGAATGAACATAGAATTTGAGCAGAAGTCAAGGCCAGTATGGGGTCATAAATCTGCAATTCTGATTCACTGCTTTGAGGGCGATTACAGCTAACGCTCATCAGCTGTGAAGGAGGCGGCTTGCTGGAGGCTGCTGCTGCCCAGTTGCTTCAGTCCTGTCTGACTCTGCGTGACGCCATGGACTGCAGCCTGCCAGGCTCCTCTGTCCATGGATTCTCCAGGCAAGAATACTGGAGTGGGGTGCCATGCCTACCTCCAGGAGATCTTCCCAGATCACCTGCATTGCAGGCAGATCCTTTACCACTGAGCCACCAGGGAAACCCCAGCTTGATGTACATTATTTATCAATAGCCCTGAAAACAAGAAAACCTATCTAGTGCCTAGACGGCATTAGTAGTAAAGAGCCTGCCTGCCGATGTGGGAGATGTAAGAGACAAGAGCTAGATCCCTGAGTGGGGAAGACCCCCTGGAGAAGGCAATGGAAACACGCTCCAGTATTCTTGACTGGAGAATCCCGGGACAGAAGAGGCTGGTGGGCTCCATCCAGGGGTCGCACAGTCTGACACAATGGAAGTGTTCCCTACTTTTTCTTCTTTTGGTATTCAGATATTATGTGTGTGTGCATGCGTGTTTTCTCCAAGGCTTAAATACTACTTTTTTCTTTCTACCTAAGCATAAACAGAAAATGTCCTATCAATAAATATGTTGAGCATGTTCATACTCATCTCCCAGGGTAATGAGAGGAAAGCTGGCCACATTACTCTGTGGTTTTACATATACAATATTTAGTCATGATATAGAATATTTCATATACCTTATACATTATTAGGAGCAACTTCAATATTTCTAATACTCATGAAAATAATATTACATTTTAAAAAAACTCAAAAAATTTTAAATATTCTTAAAGCACAGTATTTCTGTCCATTTTAACTAATCAGTTGATCTTTGGTAATCTCAAGTGCTTGACTTGGAGTGAAGTCTTAGGAAATATTTTTGAATGAACACAGGTATGAATAAATGACTGAAAGAAGGAATAACCATAAAATATGTTTATAAATTAGCCAAAGGACTTACCGATAGGAAAGCACAGGAGTTTGGGAGGAGGAATGAACATAGAATTTGAGCAGAAGTCAAGGCCAGTATGGGGTCATAAATCTGCAATTCTGATTCACTGCTTTGAGGGCGATTACAGCTAACGCTCATCAGCTGTGAAGGAGGCGGCTTGCTGGAGGCTGCTGCTGCCCAGTTGCTTCAGTCCTGTCTGACTCTGCGTGACGCCATGGACTGCAGCCTGCCAGGCTCCTCTGTCCATGGATTCTCCAGGCAAGAATACTGGAGTGGGGTGCCATGCCTACCTCCAGGAGATCTTCCCAGATCACCTGCATTGCAGGCAGATCCTTTACCACTGAGCCACCAGGGAAACCCCAGCTTGATGTACATTATTTATCAATAGCCCTGAAAACAAGAAAACCTATCTAGTGCCTAGACGGCATTAGTAGTAAAGAGCCTGCCTGCCGATGTGGGAGATGTAAGAGACAAGAGCTAGATCCCTGAGTGGGGAAGACCCCCTGGAGAAGGCAATGGAAACACGCTCCAGTATTCTTGACTGGAGAATCCCCGGGACAGAAGAGGCTGGTGGGCTCCATCCAGGGGGTCGCACAGTCTGACACAATGGAAGTGACTTAGCACAATGCAGTGTCTACAGAAAGAAACTTTATTCATTGAAATAACGAAGAGTCCTGAGGGTAGAAAAAGAGAAAGTACAGGGCTTCCCCTGGTGGTCCAGTGGGTAAGGACACTGCCTTGCAGTGCAAGGGGTGCCAGTTCGATTCCTGGCCTGGGAAGATCCCACATGCCACGGAGCGGCTGGACCGATGTGTCCAATTACCGAGCCGGAACTGTGGGGTGCATGCGTGCAGAGCCGGTGCTCTGTGACAACAGAGGCCACCTCGATGGGGAGGCCCACGCGGGCCAATGAACAAAGACGGATGAAAATAGAGAAATCAAAGACCAATAGAAGTGGCCCGCCCGTCCCCCTCCCTCCCCTCCTCACCCCCGAAAAGATAAAAATAAAATAAAATAAAATAAATGGCATTCAATTAAAACTTTAAAAAACAAAAGAAAAAGAGAAAGTACAAATATCAAGCTCTTATTTTATGTAAATAATAATAATAATAATACCTAGAAAACACATTCTAGCTGGATTATTAATTTCAACAACAGAAACACTGTTTCTAAGGGTTTATAATCAATGGTATTACTTTGCATAATATACACGCAGCAGGGACTGAAACAGTCTTTTTAAGTAGGCTGAGATTAAAAACTCTTCCAACTCTGATTAGTGATTTATTCTCATAAGCTTCTTTGTTGAAGTTATATGACTTAGTATAATTTTCTAAAATAATTTGCCAGGCTTCCCCTGGTGGTCCAGTGGGTAAGGACACCGCCTTGCAGTGCAAGGGGCGCCGGTTCGATCCCTGGCCTGGGAAGATCCCACGTGCCGCGGAGCGGCTGGACCGATGTGTCCGATCACCGAGCCGGAGCTCTGGAGCACATGCGCCCAGAGCCGGCGCTCTGCAACAACAGACGCCACCGCGATGGGAGGCCCACATGAGCCAAAGAACAAAGACGGTTGAAAATGGAGAAATGAAAAACCAATAGAAGTGGCCCGCCCACTCCTCTCCCTCCCCAACCCGACCCCCACCCAAAATAAATAAATAAATAAATCTTTAAAAAATAAAATAAAATAATTTGCCTTTCCTTCACCATATTTATTTACTGATTTAATTGGAGGATAATTTCTTTGCAATGCACTGTGTTACTGCCTTACAACAATTAATATTTTAAATGGGAATACACTTGATGTACAACATTTTGTACATTTAAGGTGTACAGTATAATTTGTTACATTTATATGTTGTAATATGATTGTCATTGTAACAATAATTAGCACCTCTAATTGTCCTTTTTTATAGTGGTTGGAGTAATTAAACTAGTAGTTTACCAAGTTTGATTCTAATACTGTATTATCTGTATTAATGACACTGTGCATTAGATCACTAAGGCTGATGACTACTCATTGTTAAAATTGTATATTAAGCAATGTCTTTCTTATCTCCCTGGCAACCACAATTTGACACTCTTTTTATGAGTCTGGCTTATTGAGATTTCACATGTCAGTGATATCATACCTGTCTTTCTCTGTCTTATTTGTCCTACTTAGCCTAATGCGCTCAGAGTCCATCCATGTTATTGCACATGGCAGCAGGTCCTCCCTTCTCATGGCTGAATAATATTCTATTATGTATATGTACCACGTCTTCTTTATGCATGTACCCGCTGATGAGCACTTAGGGTTTATAATCAATGGTATTACTTTGCATAATATACACGCAGCAGGGACTGAAACAGTCTTTTTAAGTAGGCTGAGATTAAAAACTCTTCCAACTCTGATTAGTGATTTATTCTCATAAGCTTCTTTGTTGAAGTTATATGACTTAGTATAATTTTCTAAAATAATTTGCCAGGCTTCCCCTGGTGGTCCAGTGGGTAAGGACACCGCCTTGCAGTGCAAGGGGCGCCGGTTCGATCCCTGGCCTGGGAAGATCCCACGTGCCGCGGAGCGGCTGGACCGATGTGTCCGATCACCGAGCCGGAGCTCTGGAGCACATGCGCCCAGAGCCGGCGCTCTGCAACAACAGACGCCACCGCGATGGGAGGCCCACATGAGCCAAAGAACAAAGACGGTTGAAAATGGAGAAATGAAAAACCAATAGAAGTGGCCCGCCCACTCCTCTCCCTCCCCAACCCGACCCCCACCCAAAATAAATAAATAAATAAATCTTTAAAAAATAAAATAAAATAATTTGCCTTTCCTTCACCATATTTATTTACTGATTTAATTGGAGGATAATTTCTTTGCAATGCACTGTGTTACTGCCTTACAACAATTAATATTTTAAATGGGAATACACTTGATGTACAACATTTTGTACATTTAAGGTGTACAGTATAATTTGTTACATTTATATGTTGTAATATGATTGTCATTGTAACAATAATTAGCACCTCTAATTGTCCTTTTTTATAGTGGTTGGAGTAATTAAACTAGTAGTTTACCAAGTTTGATTCTAATACTGTATTATCTGTATTAATGACACTGTGCATTAGATCACTAAGGCTGATGACTACTCATTGTTAAAATTGTATATTAAGCAATGTCTTTCTTATCTCCCTGGCAACCACAATTTGACACTCTTTTTATGAGTCTGGCTTATTGAGATTTCACATGTCAGTGATATCATACCTGTCTTTCTCTGTCTTATTTGTCCTACTTAGCCTAATGCGCTCAGAGTCCATCCATGTTATTGCACATGGCAGCAGGTCCTCCCTTCTCATGGCTGAATAATATTCTATTATGTATATGTACCACGTCTTCTTTATGCATGTACCCGCTGATGAGCACTTGGGTTGTCTCCATGTCTTGACCATGGTGAATAATGCTACATAAACATAAGTGTGTATGTAGCTCCTTGAAGTCTTGTTTTCATCTCCTGTGGGATTAAAATCCGAAAAGGGAAATGGCTCATATCACAGTTCTCGTTTTCGTTCTCTGAGGAACTTTCATATGATTTTCCATAATGGTTGAACCAGCTTGCCTTCCCACCAAGAGTGTACAAAAGTTTCCTTTGTTGCCCACATCCTCTCTAGCATGTGTTATCTCTTATCTTAAAGATAATAGCCATTCTAAAAGGTAGGAGGTGCTATCTCACTGTAGCTAAGAAAAAAAAAAAAAACCAACAACAGCACTGGTCAGTAGGAATAACAGTCTCTCACAAATTCTTTGCTCCATAGAAGTAAGAAGGACCCTGACAAAATGTGTCAATCAACTTTCTAAAAACTCTAGAAATTAAACAATGCTCAATCACAGGCAAAACAGGCACCTTTTTTTGGCCGCATGTGGGTTTAGTATTCCCAGTGGGCATCAAACCTGTATGCTCTGCATCATAAGCATAGAGCCTTAACCACCAGACAGCCAGGGAAGTCCCCCAAACCGGCATTCTCGATAGGAGACATGAAGCACGAAAGTGATGCTTCTAACTGAGACTTTTTTTTTTTTTATCTTTTAATTGGTGGATGATTTTTTTAAAACTTTTATTTTACTTTAAACTGTTACAATTTTTTCATTTCTTATTTTTCCGGGCTGGCAACCACATATATTGAATTCACTAAGGCTGATGACTACTCATTGTTAAAATTGTATTTAAGCAATGTCTTTCTTATCTCCCTGGCAACCACAATTTGACACTCTTTTTATGAGTCTGGCTTATTGAGATTTCACATGTCAGTGATATCATACCTGTCTTTCTCTGTCTTATTTGTCCTACTTAGCCTAATGCGCTCAGAGTCCATCCATGTTATTGCACATGGCAGCAGGTCCTCCCTTCTCATGGCTGAATAATATTCTATTATGTATATGTACCACGTCTTCTTTATGCATGTACCCGCTGATGAGCACTTGGGTTGTCTCCATGTCTTGACCATGGTGAATAATGCTACATAAACATAAGTGTGTATGTAGCTCCTTGAAGTCTTGTTTTCATCTCCTGTGGGATTAAAATCCGAAAGGAAGTGGCTCATATCACAGTTCTCGTTTTCGTTCTCTGAGGAACTTTCATATGATTTTCCATAATGGTTGAACCAGCTTGCCTTCCCACCAAGAGTGTACAAAAGTTTCCTTTGTTGCCCACATCCTCTCTAGCATGTGTTATCTCTTATCTTAAAGATAATAGCCATTCTAAAAGGTAGGAGGTGCTATCTCACTGTAGCTAAGAAAAAAAAAAAAAAACCAACAACAGCACTGGTCAGTAGGAATAACAGTCTCTCACAAATTCTTTGCTCCATAGAAGTAAGAAGGACCCTGACAAAATGTGTCAATCAACTTTCTAAAAACTCTAGAAATTAAACAATGCTCAATCACAGGCAAAACAGGCACCTTTTTTTGGCCGCATGTGGGTTTAGTATTCCCAGTGGGCATCAAACCTGTATGCTCTGCATCATAAGCATAGAGCCTTAACCACCAGACAGCCAGGGAAGTCCCCCAAACCGGCATTCTCGATAGGAGACATGAAGCACGAAAGTGATGCTTCTAACTGAGACTTTTTTTTTTTTTATCTTTTAATTGGTGGATGATTTTTTTAAAACTTTTATTTTACTTTAAACTTTTACAGAGTTTTGCTGTTTACAGATATGCATGTTCTCAGACTAGTCATATGTATATCCCCCCCTTCCCACCCCTCCAGGCTATCGCACAGCACCCCTGATGGATCTCCTTTTCTCACAGAGCAATGACTATAGCTATTTTCTTCACTTATGATAGTACAGGCCTTCATGCTACTTCCTTTACGCCTCCCATCCTCTGTTCCTTCCCTACAATGTCCATATGTCCACTGTCCATGTCTGTCTTTCCATCGCTTCACTGTGTGTGCCATCATCACCATCCTACTAGATTCCATATATATGTGTTAATATATTGTATTTGTCCTTCTCTTTCTGACTGACTTCACTTTTGATGATACGTTCTAGATCCAGCCACCTCATTAGGGCTGATTCTTCTGCATTTGTCTTTACAGCTGTGTAGTATTCCATTGTATATATGTACCAGAGCTTCTGTATCCATTCATTTGTCGATGGGCATCTAGGTTGCTTCCAAGTTCTAGCTATTGTTTAGAGAGCCTCAATGAACATTGGGGTACAGGTGCTTCTTTCAGATTTAATTTCATCAGGGTATAAGCCTAAGAGTGGGATTTCTGGGTCGTATGGTGCTTCTATTTTTAGTTTTTTAAGAAATCTCCAGACTGTCTTCCATAGAGGCTGTATCAATTTACATTTCCACCAGCAGTGCAGGAGTGCTCCCTTTTCTCCATGCCCTCTCCAGCATTTATTGTCTGTTGATTTGTGGATGATGGCTATTCTGACGGGTGTGAGGTGATATCTCATTGTAGTTTTGATTTGCATTTCTCTAATACTAAGTGAAGTTGAGCATCATTTCATGTGTTTTTGGGCCATCTGTATGTCCTCTTTGGAGAGGTGTCTGTTTAGATCCTTTTCCCATTTTTTGATTGGGTTGTTCATTTTTCCGGTGCTGAGTTGTCTGCGTTGCTTGTAGGTTTTGGAGATGAGTTCTCTGTCTGTTGCTTCATTTGCTATGATTTTCTCCCACTCTGTGGGCTGTCTGTTCAGCTTTTTTGTGATTTCTTTTGCTGTGCAAAAGCTTTTAAGTTTCATTATGTCCCACATGTTCATTTGTCTTTTTAGTTCCACTATTCTAGTAGATGGGTCAGAGAAGATCTTGCTTTGATTGATGTCCTTGAGGGTTTTGCCTATATTATCCTCTAAGAGTTTGATGATTTCTGGTCTTACATTTAGGTCTTTAATCCATTTGGAGTTGATCTTTGTGTATGGTGTCAGGCAATGTTCCAACTTCATTTTTTTGCATGTAGTTGTCCAATTTTCCCAGCACCATTTGTTGAAGAAGCTGTTTTTGTCCCATTTTACAGTTTCGCCTCCTTTGTCAAAAATAAGGTACCCATAGGTGCGTGGGTTTATCTCTGGGTTCTCTATCTTGTTCCATTGGTCTATAGTTCTGTTTTTGTGCCAGTACCATACTGTCTTGATGACTGTTGCTTTGTAGTAGAGTCTGAAGTTGGGAAGGCTGATCCCTCCAGCCCCGTTTTTCTTTCTCAGGATTGCTTTGGCTATTCGAGGTCTTTTGTGTTTCCATATGAACTGTGTTATTCTTTGGTCTAGTTCTGTGAAGAATGTCATTGGTAGTTTGATAGGGATCGCATTAAATCTGTAGATGACATTTGGTAGTATGGTCATTTTCACAATATTGATTCTTCCGACCCAGGAACATGGAATATCTCTCCATTTGTTTAAGTCTTCTTTAGTGTCTCTCATGAGTGTTTTGTAATTTTCAGTGTACAGTTCTTTTGTTTCTTTGGGTAGGGTTATTCCTAGATATTTGATTCTTTTGGTTGCAATGGTGAAAGGGATTACCTCTTTGATTTCATTTTCTGATTTTTCATTGTTTGTGTATAGGAATGCTAGTGATTTCTGTATATTAATTTTCTATCCTGTGACTTTGCTGAATTCTCTGATTAACTCTAGTAGTTTTGTAATAGTGTCTTTGGGATTTTCTTTGTATAATATCATGTCGTCTACGAATAGACAGAGTTTGACTTCTTCCTTTCCTTTCCATCTGGATTCCTTTTATTTCTTTCTCTTCTCTTATTGCTGTTGCTAAAACTTCCAGGACTATGTTGAATAATAGTGGTGAAAGTGGACACCCCTGTCTTGTTCCTGATCTTAGAGGAAATGCTTTGAGTTTTTCACCATTGAGGATAATGTTCGTTGTGGGCTTCTCATAGATGGCTTTCACTATGTTGAGATAGGTTCCTTCTATGCCCATTTTTTGAAGAGTTTTTATCATAAATGGATGCTGTACTTTATCAAAGGCTTTTTCTGCATATATTGAGATTATCATGTGATTTTTGTCTCTCAATTTGTTGATATGGTGTATCACACTGATTGATTTGCAGATATTGAAGAATCCTTACATGTCTGGGATGAACCCAACTTGATCATGATGTATGAGCTTTTTGATGTGTTGTTGAATTCTGTTTGCTAGGATTTTGTTGAGGATTTGGCATCTATATTCATCAGTGAAATTGGCCTATAATTTTCTTTTTTATGTTGTCTTTGCCTGGCTTTGGTATCAGGATGATGGCAGCCTCATAGAATGTGTTTGGAAGTGTTCCCTCCTGTGCAATTTTTTGGAAGAGTTTTAGAAGGACAGGTATTAGCTTTTCTTTAAATGTTTGGTAGAATTCACTTGTGAAGCCATCTGGCTCTGGGCTTTTATTTTTGGGTAGATTTTTGATTACAAAGTCACAAAGATTTCTGAGCTTGTGATTGGATTGTTCATAGTTTCTATTTCTTCCTGGTTCAGTCTTGGGAGATTAATCTTCTCTAAGAAGCTGTCCATTTCTTCCAGGTTGTCCAATTTGTTGCCATAGCATTGTTCATAATAGTCTCTTAGAATCCTTTGGATTTCTGCATTATCTGTTGTAATCTCTTCTTTTTCATTTTTGATTTTGTTGATCTGGTTCTTCACCCTTTTTTTCTTCATGAGTCTGGCCAGTGGTTTGTTGATTTTATTTACCTTTTTGAAGAACCAGCATTTTATTTATCTTTACTATTGTTTCTTTCATTTCTTTTTCATTTATTTCTGCTCTGATCTTTATGATTTCCCTTCTGCTGGCTTTGGGGTGTTTTTGTTCTTCTTTCTCCAGTTGTTTTAAGCATAAGGTTAGGTCGTCTGTTTGAGATTTTCCTAGTTTCCTGAGGTGGGATTCAATTGTTATAAACTTCCCTCTTAGAACTGCTTTTGAAGTATCCCATAGGTTTTGCACTGTCGTGTGTTTGTTGTCGTTTTCTTCTAGGAATTGTTTTATTTCTCCTTTGATTTGCTCGGTAATCAGTTGGTTTTTTAGGTATGTGTTGTTTAATCTCTGTGTGTTTGTGTTTTCAGCCGTTTTTTTCCTGTAGTTGATCTCTAGTCTCATTGCATTGCGGTCCAAGAAGATGGTTGATGTAATTTTAATTTTCTTGAATTGACTGAGGTTTGATTTGTGGCCCAAGATGTGGTCTATCCTGGAGAATGTTCCGTGAGCACTTGAGAAGAAAGTGTATTCTTCTGCTTTTGGATGGAACGTCCTAAAGATATCCATGAGGTCCGTTTCTTCTTGTGTGGCATTTAAGGCTTGTGTTTCTTTATTAATTTTCTGTTTGGATGATCTGTCCATTGGTGTGAGAGGAGTGTTAAAGTCTCCTACTATGACTGTGTTAGTGTCAATGTCTTCTTTTATGTCTGAAAGTGTTTGTCTTATGTATTGGGGTGCTCCTGCGTTGGGTGCATAGATATTTATGATTGTTATGTCTTCTTCTTGGATTGATCTCTTGATTATTATGTAGTGTCCTGCCTTGTCTCTTCTGATCTTCTTTATTTTGAGGTCTATTTTGTCTGATATGAGGATTGCTACTTAGCTTTCTTTTGATTTCTTGCATGGAATATCTTTTTCCAGCCTCTCACTTTCAGTCTATGAGTGTCTCTAGGTCTGAAGTGAGTTTCCTGGAGGCAGCATATGTATG
Organism: Tragulus kanchil; assembly: GCA_022376925.1. Taxonomy (NCBI): domain Eukaryota; kingdom Metazoa; phylum Chordata; class Mammalia; order Artiodactyla; family Tragulidae; genus Tragulus; species Tragulus kanchil. The sequence continues at coordinate 14,358,158 of JAIOJX010000030.1, read as the reverse complement.
GGTCATGTTTTTGAATCCATTCAGCCACTCTGTGTCTTTTGGTTGGAGCATTTAGTCCATTTACATTCAAAGTAATTATTTCTTTTTTACATTTATTTATTTATTTATTTATTTATTTATTTATTTATTTTGGCGGGGGTGGAAAGGGAGGGGGGTGGGCAGGCCACTTCCACTAGTCTTTCATTTGTCTAGTTTCATCCATCTTTGTTCTTTGGCCCATGTGGGCCTCCCATCGCGGCGGCTGCTGTCGTCGCAGAGCACTGGCTCTGGGCACATGTGCTCCAGAGCTCCGGCTCGGTGATTGGACACATCGGTTCAGCCACTCCGTGGCACATGGGATCTTCCCAGGCCAGGGATCGAACCGGCGCCCCTTGCACTGCAAGGTGGTGTCCTTACCCACTGGACCACTAGGGAAGCCCCAAAGTAATTATTGATACAAATGATCCTATTGTCATTTTCTTAGATGTTATGATGGGTTTGTTTTGTGGTTCTTCTCCTTCTCTTACACTTGTTGTCTATATAAGTCCCGTTAACACTTGTTGTAAAGCTGGTTTGGTTTGACTAAATTCTTTTAATTTTTGATTATCTGTAAAGCTTTTGATTTCTCCATCAATTTTGAATGAGATCCTTGCAGGGTAGAGGATTCTTGGTTGCAGATTATTCTCTTTTAGCCATTTAAATGTGTCCTGCTATTCCCTTCTGGCCTGCAGAGTTTCTGTTGAAAGATCAGCTGTTAAATGTATGGGCTTTCCCTTGTATGTCATTAGTTGCTTTTCCCTTGCTGCTTTGAGAATTCTGTCTTTGTGTTTAATTTGTGTTAGCTTCATTAATATGTGTCTTGGTGTGTTTCTTCTCGGGTTGATTCTGTATGATACTCTTTGTGCTTCTTGGACTTGATTGAGTATTTCTTTCCCATGTTGGGGAAATTTTCAACTATAATCTCTTCAAAAATTTTCTCATAGCCTTTCTTTTTTTCTTCTTCTTCTGGAACCCTTATAATTTGAATATTGGTGCGTTTGATATTATCCCAGAGGTCTCTGAGGTTGTCCTCTGCTCTTTTCATTCTTTGAGCTAAAGTCTGTTTTTCAGCAGTTACTTCCACCATTTTATCTTCCAGCTCACTTATCTGGTCTTCTATCTCAGATACTCTGCCCTTGATTCCTTCTACAGTGTTTTTAAGTTCAGCAATTGAGTTGTTTCTCTCTGTTACTTTTTTTTTTGTTGTCAGTTCTTGTATTTCTTTATTCAGTGTGTTAGTTGTATCTTGCAATTTCTCTAACATTCTGTTTTCAGTGTCTTTAATCATCTTTACTATCATTCTTCTGAAATCACTTTCAGAAAGTTTGTCCAAATCCTCTTCATTGGTTTGATCTTGTGTGTTTGTAGATTGTTCCTTCACTTGTGTGGTATTTCTCTGCTGTTTCATTGTTATTATTAATTTTTTAACTAACTCTGTTTGGGATTTCCTTTTCCCAGACTTTGAGTTACATCTGTTGGTGTTTTTTGTTTGGACCGGCTTTTTATTCTGAGTGATGCTGGTGGTTGGATGATGTCAGGACTTGCATACAAGTGATTACCTTTGTTGGTGTTATCACTTGTATACTGCTCTCCAGTGTTAGGCGTTCTCTAGTGTTGTAGAGTTTTGGAGTCAGTGCTCCCTCCCTAAAGCCCTGGGGCTTCTTGCCTGACCAGGGAATAAATATTTCATGGCTGGTTTGTTATGGCATATATATGCGAATGAGAAACAGAAGGTATACCTTGGATAAATGGCAATTAAAATATTATGCAAATACTATCTAACATATTGAATTATACACACAAACATATACAGCTGTAGCATAACCCAAGCATTCCAACCAAAAATACAGTGCAATATGTTAGCATGCCAAATAGAGAAAACTGAGAATGATATTTACCAGTTAATAACCAAACTAAGTAGAGCACAAATTAGAGAATAATGCTAGAGCAGGGTCCCCATTGGGAATAAGGCAATGAGGACAGAACAGACTAAGAAATATGGTGGGAAAGGGGAAAAAGAGAAAGGGAGGATAGAAGAGAAATATAGAATAATACTGGAAAGTTAAATATAGGGAGATGAAGATTTGTGTGTGTTAGAGTTTCGTGCTATAGGAAAGGAGCATCAGAGAAAGCAAAGAATTATAGAGGAAGTAGTAGTACAAAAAAAAGAATTAAAAAAAAATTAAAACAGTGATAAGTATATACAAAAATATAGAAAAAGAAAGCAAAAACAATAAAAATAAACAAAACCCCCACAGAACCTTAAAAGGTCAATGTGGCGCTGGAGGTTTATTCCAAAATAAAATGTGTGGTTTAAAAGGAAAAAGAAGGGAAAAAAAAAATTATGTAAACTTGAATATGTTCAGTCTTACTGATAAGATTAGTAGCTTCAACAGAATTCAATGGAGGAAATAAACACACCCACACTCACGCACCGAAAAAAAAAAACCCCCAAAAACCCCAAAAACCAAAAAACAGGGGTGGGGGGGGCACTGAGTAGGTTTGGGAAAAAAGGAAAAAAACAATTGAAACAAAACAAAACAAAAGCAATAAAAAAGGATAAGGAATAAAATGAAGTTTTAAAAATCCAGCAGTAACTCCAGCTTCACACAAAATGTGAAAATAGTGTTTATGTTCTTCTGTCTCTTGTTGACTATCCAGGAATTATCAGTCTTTTTCTTGCCTCTGGCAGTGGTTGGATCTGAAGAACTCTTTGACTGCTTGTTTATTTTGGCCTATTCCAGGACTAAAAGGCCCACCCAGGCTGGCCCTGGGAGTTTCTTAATCCAAATCCCTTTTCTTTCTGGGTGGAGCTAAATTTCCTCCCTGTAGTTTGACCAGCAGCCAAACTACAGTAGGGAAAATGGCATCTCTCTCACAAAGGATTTATTCCCACACTCTCTATGGGAAGCACTTCCGCAGTGACTCTGACCCTGCTGCAGGCCACCGTCGACCCCCGCCACAGCAGGAGATGTCAGATTACTCAGAGGTGACTCTGGCTCAGTCTCATGCAGGATCGCTATTCCCCTCTACCAGATCACAGTGCGCACAGAGTTTTCAGTCCTCCTCAGCGGCTCTGTGATAGGGCTAATGGTAACCTCCTCCAAAGGGAACTGAGTGGCGTCCTTCCGAAGACTGCTCAAGGGTACTTCTAGTTCAAGGGGGCACTTAGACCCTCCAAAGCTGGTCTGACTCAGTCCCTTGTGGGCATCACCACTCCTTTCCCAGGTCTTGATCTGCAACAGACTTTGCACCTTTGGCCCACCCAGCCTCTCTGGCGGGTATGAGGTTTGACTTTTAAAAGTGCGATTGCGCCCTTCCTACTGTCTTGATGCGGCTTGTCCTTTGTTCTTCGATGTGGGGTTTCTTTTTTGTGATCAGATCCAACCTCCTCCTGTCGATGCTTTTTCAGGAACTCGTTGCAATTTAGGCGATTTTGCAGGAGGGATGAATGCACGCCCTTCTACGCCGCCATCTTAGCTCCACCCCCTAACAGACATTTTAAGTGGCTTTAAGGATAGGATTTAGTCTCTTGAGGTAGGACGTCAAAGAACCTGCTGATTTACACTGATGTGCAGCATTCATTCTGAACCACTGCATTTTGGGAAACAGCCCGGCTAGAGAAATTCAGTTAAATGTTAACAGCATATAAAACGTACTGAAGTTCCTGGCCTGATGAAGTCTCATAGGGATTGAATACAAAATAAACATGAAGAGCAAACCATGAAAAATGCCAGTGTTTGTTGATATGGGAAATGAGGAGGAACCTACAAAGGAGACAGGAGAGGAACTGTTAGAATGGTCAAAGGACCCCTGAAGAAACAAAACATGCTAGTCAAGTAGGAAAAAATGTTTCCAACAGAGGGCACTTGAGGATCTTAAATACTGCTGGCAGGTCTAGTCATAGGAGGACTGAATGAATCACTGGATTTAGCAGACTAGATTTAATTGGTTACTTTCCTTAAAAGAAAAAGTTTCAGAGGTTCCCTGGTGGCCCAGTGGGTAAAAAGTCTGCCTTGCAGTGTAAGGGGGACAGGTTCAATCCCTGGCCTAGGAAAATCCCACGTGCTGTGGAGCAGCTGGGCCGGTGTGTCCAATTGTGAGCCAGTGCTCTGGAGCACATGCGCTCAGAGCTGGTGTTCTGCAACGAGAGAGGCCACTGCAATGGGAGGCCCACACAGGCCAAAGAATAAAGATGGATGAAAAAAAAAAAAGAGGCCAAAATAAAAAAATAATTCTAAAGAAAAAAAAGAAAAAGTTTCACATTCTGAGTAAGTGTGATGGAGAGAGGACAGGAACAGAGACATTGGAGACAGAAATTGCTGGGGAGAGAGAAGTTCTCAAGTAGGCAAGAGGGATGGGATTGCCCGCCCGCATAAGTGGAAGGCCAGCCTTTGCTAAGGACAAACTAGTAACTTCCTAATACCAACGGAGAAGTTGGGATATGTGCATAGACTGAGCAATTAGACTTAAGGTAGAGATTCGGAACATTGTCATCTGCTTTCTTTTGTGTTCTCAGTTACTCTCAGTTGCTAAGATGGTGAATGAGAGAATACACAGGAGATTTAAGAATGAAGAAATAGGACCTTTTCATCTGAGAGAGAAGACTAGACTAGGGAAATTTAGTATGATTTGTTATAGCAGTAAGAGCCAAGTTAACAAGAATGCTGCTGAATTTGAAGAGATCTCAGCCAGCATTCTTGCTGGTTTTCTCTAGACCTGGGTATGCTGGTAATACCATCCCCGTCTTTGATTCAACATTTCAATGATTAAAGTAGATGGATCAAAACAGATCTTCTAAACGTAGGGGAAAAATGTTTTAGAACATGGACAGATATCTGGGGACCAGTATTTGCAGCCCAAAGAAGGCCAAAAAGCATTGAAGGTCTGGATTCAATGTCAGTGAGTTTCCAAATGAAGACTAATATTTGCAATGGGAATTTATAGAAACTATTTCATAACAAGACTTTTTAGTAAAGATGTTCTCCCTATGGAAAATACAGTCCCTGGAGGGGTTAGCTTAAGAAGTTCCTTTGGGTAATATTTATTGCATCACGAAACTTTCTAAAAGTAGACTATGGAGACAGGAGCAATTTTAAGAAAAAGTCCATGAATCATACATACATATGCCTGGGGATTACACTATGGGCCATAATTCATGGTGTATGACTTAGGTCTGTTCAATTCCCATATGAATATCCTCTTGAGGAAGGAGATTCCTGCCATTCGTCCAGAGTTCTTCTCAGCATAAGCATGTGTACACACACATACTCAGGTACTCATCTCGCATACAGAGACACACATGCACACTCAGAGATAGCAAGCCCAAGAGGCAAGAGGAGAGGGTTTGGTTTTGTTCTACTCTGTGGGGAAGGTACAGAATGGTGAGAAGATGCTTTGTAAGTTGTTCGCTGGGCTCCATAGGAGTGTCTCTGAGGAATGGGCTGGTTTTAAGTGACTAGACTCTAAAGCCCTCCCAGCTGGAGGCTCCTGAGCGCCCTGAGGCCTGTCCTCTCCATCAGGACAGAAGAGGTGTCTGGTCTCATCATCCACTGCACTCGCTTCAGGGAGCCAGGAACTTGGCTCCAAGCATTCCCCATCTCTGTGAGTGTTCTCTACATTCAAGCCCTATTTTAGAAAAACGCCAGCTACAATAGCAGCTCCCAGTTATATAAGTCCTTGTGGACATGTTGATTAATAGTTTACAAAAGAGCAGGGGAGAAGATGGCCAGAATCATCAGGTTTAGGAAAAAGAAGAATCCCCCCTTGAGAAGACCCTTTTCTTGCTCTACACTGGGGTCTCAGGGTCACATCTGATACCCATGCTGTTGACACATAGGTTTCTCACTCCTTTTAGTCAGAGCACCCCCCACCCTCCCGTGTCCCACTATAGATGACCCTGGGTTGTGGGAGCAAAGTGAAAGGAGTGTAAGAGCATCTGAAGCTGTTGCCTCTGTTTACAAATGGTGATGCTGGAGGTCTGGGACTCGTCCCTCACTGTCTTTCATTTCTTCCTCTGCCGAGGACCATCTGTTCCTACTACATCCTAAAAATGTCCTACCAGGAAATGAGAACACTGGAGGTTTTTCTTTGCTGCCTAGTGGGGAGGTGTTAATAAGGGACAGGAATAAATCCTACAGATATTTTATAAAGATCATGTTATTTTTTCCTTCGAAGCAGGGAAGCTGGTACATGTACCAATATAACTTTTCCTGCTTTGCTGTCCAGAATTTCTCTTCAGGGATGGTTGCCCTCGTCTGAGGATAACTGAACCTTGGAGTCTTCACAAGGATAGATCATCACTTTCAGAATATTTTAATTAGTAATCACTTATATGATATAAAGCGCAAACTTCTTAATTAAAACAACAAGTAGTATTTATCTTAAGAGATTTACCTCACATCCTCTGAAAATATTAACATATTATCATGTAGAAACCATGCTTTGGCCATGAGTGATAAGAGTCACAGCACAGTTTACAACATTTTGTACTTAAAAGTGATGGTGTTAATTATTATTAAAATATATCTCTGTGTAATGGATGGTGTAGGTGTTAAGTGTCAAATTATTGCTTTATACCTTCATCTAGGAAGTAGGGGTATCTCTTTGAACCCCAAAGTGAAATTAAGAAGAAGCAATAGATAAGAAACAAAGTGAGAAATTTGTATCTTAGGGTTAATTAAAACTAAATATGTAAAAAGATGCCTAGGGAGATAAGGCTAAAGAGTGGGTGTTGGTATGGCTGGATAAAATGTAGTTATCCAGCCATAGCAGCTGTCATCTTTAAATCCCGAAAGCCAGCTACCCCAGTTATATAAGTCCTTGTGGACATGTTGATTAATAGTTTACAAAAGAGCAGGGAGAAGATGGCCAGAATCATCAGGTTTAGGAAAAGAAGAATCCCCTTGAGAAGACCCTTTTCTTGCTCTACACTGGGGTCTCAGGGTCACATCTGATACCCATGCTGTTGACACATAGGTTTCTCACTCCTTTTAGTCAGAGCACCCCCCACCCTCCCGTGTCCCACTATAGATGACCCTGGGTTGTGGGAGCAAAGTGAAAGGAGTGTAAGAGCATCTGAAGCTGTTGCCTCTGTTTACAAATGGTGATGCTGGAGGTCTGGGACTCGTCCCTCACTGTCTTTCATTTCTTCCTCTGCCGAGGACCATCTGTTCCTACTACATCCTAAAAATGTCCTACCAGGAAATGAGAACACTGGAGGTTTTTCTTTGCTGCCTAGTGGGGAGGTGTTAATAAGGGACAGGAATAAATCCTACAGATATTTTATAAAGATCATGTTATTTTTTCCTTCGAAGCAGGGAAGCTGGTACATGTACCAATATAACTTTTCCTGCTTTGCTGTCCAGAATTTCTCTTCAGGGATGGTTGCCCTCGTCTGAGGATAACTGAACCTTGGAGTCTTCACAAGGATAGATCATCACTTTCAGAATATTTTAATTAGTAATCACTTATATGATATAAAGCGCAAACTTCTTAATTAAAACAACAAGTAGTATTTATCTTAAGAGATTTACCTCACATCCTCTGAAAATATTAACATATTATCATGTAGAAACCATGCTTTGGCCATGAGTGATAAGAGTCACAGCACAGTTTACAACATTTTGTACTTAAAAGTGATGGTGTTAATTATTATTAAAATATATCTCTGTGTAATGGATGGTGTAGGTGTTAAGTGTCAAATTATTGCTTTATACCTTCATCTAGGAAGTAGGGGTATCTCTTTGAACCCCAAAGTGAAATTAAGAAGAAGCAATAGATAAGAAACAAAGTGAGAAATTTGTATCTTAGGGTTAATTAAAACTAAATATGTAAAAAGATGCCTAGGGAGATAAGGCTAAAGAGTGGGTGTTGGTATGGCTGGATAAAATGTAGTTATCCAGCCATAGCAGCTGTCATCTTTAAATGCACCCACTGATAATGTAAATTTATTTTCACCTTTTGAGTTTCATACTTTAAAAGGCTGCAGAAGTGGCATCAGGCTTTACTGAATTTAAGATACTACACGTCCGTGTGTTCATTGCATGCAGCCTAACACTTCTGTCACATACACTTCAATTTCGGGATCATGTGTTGACAAAAAGTAAATACAGCTATAAAAATAAAATGGCAGACTCTGGAGATGGGAAAGAGGTGCCAGAAGATGCACCTTTGGAATATTAGTCCATTGCTGAGAGGAGGGCTGGACAAAGTTTGAAATACTACAAAATTGAGAAGTTACTTAAAAGAGATTTCAAATCTGAAATAAGAGGATAAAAAAGCATGTGAGAAGGTAAGTGGATGAATAAACAACATAGAAATACCAAAGAACCATGAACACTTTATATCTTGAACCAAGAAGACTAGCAAGATTAGGAAATGAAACCATCTCTCTACTGCATACCTGTCAGGGTTGTCTCTTTTCCAAACACATCAATAATCAATACTCACTCCCTTGAAGGGAAACCAGGATACTTGAATTTTACAAAATAGTATATGTCTGTATTTGTATTTCCACTACTATGTAGATTATGTAATAATGCATTGATCATGTTATAATATACTTTATTATCTGTAGTATATTTTACATATATTGTTATGCATTGTTACAAGGGGAATTTGTTTCTGATTTGTATGATTACATCGTTAGTGTAAAAATAAATGATAGAAAATCCATCCAAAGTAATATGCTTCCAAATGTTCACTTTGTTATGTTCAGTAAGTACTTTGTGCTTGATTGCCCTGCAGCACTGACCTTCCCACCAAGGACCTGGGCGCGTCTGTCTCTGCCCAGGAACATGGGAGGAAACCAGACGTGGATCACCGAAGTCACCCTGCTGGGATTCCAGGTTGATCCAGCACTGGAGGCTTTCCTCTTTGGACTTTTTTCTCTCTTTTACATCCTCACCCTTCTGGGGAATGGAGTCATCCTGGGGCTCATCTGCTTAGACTCAAGACTTCACACCCCCATGTACTTCTTCCTCACACATTTGGCCATCATCGACATGTCCTATACTTCCAGCACTGTCCCCAAGCTGCTGGCAAATCTTGTGAGTCAGAAAAAAATCATCTCCTTTGCTGCCTGCATTATGCAGACATTTCTGTATCTAGCTTTTGCTCACACAGAGTGCTTGATTTTGATGGTGATGTCCTATGACAGGTATGTGGCGATCTGTCACCCTCTAACCTACATTATCACCATGAGCTGGAGAGTGTGCACTGTTCTGGCCATCACATCCTGGCTGTTAAGTTTCCTCTTGGCTCTGGTGCACTTAGTTCTCCTCTTGAGACTGCCTTTCTGTGGGCCTCATGAAATCAACCAATTCTTCTGTGAAATCCTGTCTGTCCTCGAGCTGGCCTGTGCTGACACGAGGGTGAACCAAGTCGTCATCTTTTCAGTCTGTGTTTTGGTTTTACTGGGGCCCCTGTGCCTGGTGGTGGTCTCCTACACACACATCGTGGCTGCCATCCTGAGGATCCAGTCAGGCGAGGGCCGCAGGAAGGCCTTCTCGACCTGCTCCTCCCACCTCTGTGTGGTCGGGCTCTTCTTTGGCAGTGCCATTGTCACATACATGGCCCCCAAGTCCCGCCACCCTGAGGAGCAGCAGAAGATCCTTTCTCTATTTTACAGTTTTTTCAACCCCACGCTGAACCCACTGATCTACAGCCTTAGGAACAAAGAGGTCAAGGGTGCCTTTAGAAGAGTGCTGTGGAAGGACCGGCTAATGTGAGGAATATCAAAGGGCAATGCGGAGGAGGGGACTTTGTTCCCTCTGAAATACAGCGACTGCATGCTAAGTTATTTCAGTTATGGCCAACTCTGCTTAAGCTGTGGGCTGTAGCTCATCAGACTTCCCTGTCAATGGGATTTCTAGGCAAGCATACTGGAGTGGGTTGCCATGCCTTTCTCCAAGGGATCTTCCCAACCCATGGATCAACCCCGTGTCTTTTATATCTCCTGCCTTTGCAGGTGGGTTCTTTATCCCTAGCAGCACCTAGTAAGGCCCTGAAATATGGTAAGGGGGTATTTTTGCCCTTTGTTGTAATGCTACAGTATTATCACATATGATAGACCTAATAGCTGCTTTTGAATTGTGGTGCTGGAGACGACTCTTGAGAGTCCTTGCACAGCAAGGAGGTCAAACCAATCAGTCCTAAAGGACATCAAGCCTGAATATTCATTGGGAGGACCGATGCCGAATCTGAAGCTCCAATACTTTGGTCACCTGATATGAAGAGCCAACTCATTGGAAAACACACTGATGCTGGGAAAGATTGAGAGCAAGAGAAGGTGGCAATAGAGGATGACATAGTTGGATGATATCACGGACTCAATGGACATGAGTTTGAGCAAACTCTGGGAGATCGTGATGGAAAGGGAGGCCTGGCATGTTGCAGTTCATGGGGTCGTGAGGAGTCAGACACAACTCGCAAAATGAGAAACGTCTATCGACCTAAACATGTAACTGAAACTTGTGTAGACCTTAGAAAATAAAATAGATAAGTATTTATGACCCTGGATAGGCCTAAGCTCTTAGTGATGATCTAAAACGCACAGGACATAAACTTTGAAAACTGAGTAGATATTGGATGCTTTGAATATTAATTTCTCTGCTCATCAAAGTCACAATTAAAAAGAAAGAAATGCAAATCAAAGGCCATGTGCTTTTTGAAAATGTGGTAGTCACAAGAGGGGCAAAAGAGTCTTACGAAAAAGCTTTTCTTATATGTCTAGGCTTTGGGGATAGGAGACATGGGCCACCATGTGGGGCCACGTGGAGGAGAGAGCTAGGGGCTCAGGAGGCAGAAGACAGCACAAGGAGAAGGTTCAACCACTGCCTTTAGTGGCATTTCTGCAGGAAGCCCTGATTCAAGGGGTTTATACAAACAAGTTGTAGTTCTTATAATAGAGCTATCTTTACCATGTAAAGAAGAAGAAATCGGGTAGACTGAATGCACAGAAGAATTCTTTTTTATTATAAATTCTGTTTATTTTGCTTTTAGAGTTTTGTTGTTTGCCACTATACATAAACCCAAATAGGTCATAGGTACATCCTTGACCCCTCTCACCTGAACCCCTCTCTCACTCTCTCCCTATCCCACCCCTCCAGATCATTGCATAGCCTCCATGTAAGTTCCCTTAATCTTACAGCGTATTCACAATGTCTGTCTGTTTTACATACAATAGTGTATTTTTCTGTGTTAATCTTTCCATACCTCTCGCCCACTCCTCTCTCCCCGCCAGAGTCCATCAGTCTGTTCTCTATGTCTGTTTCTCCATTGCTGCTCTGCATATACATTTATCAGGACCATCTTTCTAGATTCCATATATATGTCTTACTATACTGTAATTGCCCTTTTCTTTTTGACTTCACTTTGTATAATAGGTTCTAGATTCATTCACCTCATTAGGACTGATTCATATGCAATTATGTATATGGCCGTGAAATATTCCATTGTATATATGTACCATAACTTCTTTATTCATTCATTTGTCAATGAACATCTAGCTTGCTTCCATGTTCTAGCTTATGTAAAAAGTGCTGCAAGAAACACTGGGTTACGTTTGTCTCAGTTTTGATTTCCTCAGGGTATATGCCTAATCACGAGATTGCTGGGTGATATGGTGGTTCTCTTCCTAGTTTTTTAAGGCATCTCCATACTGTATTCCATAGTGGCTGTATCAATTTACATTCCCACCAACAATGCAAGAGTGTTCCCTTCTCTCCACACCCTCTCCAGCATATATTGGTAGACTTTTTGACGATGGCCATTGTGACTGGTGTGAGGTGCTATCTCATTGTAGTTTTGATTTGCATTTCTCTAATAATGAGTGATGTTGAGCATCTTTACATGCGTTTTTTGGCCATGTGTATGTCTTCTTTGGAGAGATGTCTGTTTAGGTCTTTTTCCTCTTTTTTGATTGGGTTGTTTGGTTTTTCAGTGTTGAGTTGTCTGTGCTGCTTGTATATTTTGGAAATGAATTCTTTGTTGGTTGTTTCACTTGCTATGATTTTCTCCCTTTCTGAGGGTTGTCCTTTCACCTTGTTTATTGTTTCTTTTGATGTGCAAAAGCTTTTAAGTTTCATTAGGTCCCACTTGTTTATTTTTATCTCCTTTACTCTAGAAGTGGGGTCATAGAAGATCTTGCTTTGATTTAAGTCATGGAGTGTTTTGCCTGTATTCTCCTCTAAGAGTTTTATGGTTTCTGGTCTTACATTTAGGTCTTTATTGCATTTTGAGTTCATCTTTGTGTATGGTGTTAGGGAATGCTCCAACTTCTGTTTTTTTTTTTTTTTTTTGCATGTCACTGTCCAATTTTCCCAGCACCATTTATTGAAGAGGCTGTCTTTGCCTTACTGTATACTTTTTGCCTCCTTTGTCAAAAGTGAGGTACCCATATATGCGAGGGTTTATCTCTGGGCTCTCTATCTTGTTCCATTCATATATTTTTTTCTTTTGTGCTGGTAGCATACTGTCTTGATGACTGTTGCTTTGTAGTATAGTCTGAAGTTAGAAAGGTTGATCCCTCCAATTTCATTCTCACAGAAGATTTCTTAAGATGCAAATCACTCTGATATTTGCAACCCAAGCTATCTTACTTTCAGTAATCTCATTCTAGGTATTTCTGGCCTCTCTTCTTCCTTGAAATACTAAGTGCTATATAATAGTATGCTTTATTGTTTTTTTTCTTGCTTTCCGAGTTTTCCTTAGTTTGAAAATCAGCATCCCCTTTTCTGAATTGCATACAACTGTGGCTAATTTTTCTCTCAATTTTTACCACTTCCCTGACATTAAAGTATTTCACTGGGCCTTCCCTGGTGGTCCAGTGGGTAAAGAGTCAGCCTTGCAGTGCAAGGGGCACTGGTCCGATCCCTGGCCATGAAAGATCCTATGTGTCCCAGAGCAGATGGACCAGTGTGTCCAATTACCAGCTGGCACTCTGGAGGCATGTGCCCAGAGTCAGTGCTCTGCAAGGAGAGAGGCCACTGCCATGGGAGGCCCAAACAGGCCAAAGATTAAAGGTGGGTAAAAATAAATAAATAATAAAAGAGGCCAACATTTAAAAAAATTCACTGAAAAGTTGATCTGCAATTTGATCTGAAGTATCTTTTTTGCTGTTTTCTCACAAGAGTTGGACATTTCTGACTTCCATCAGTCTTCTTTTTTTTTTGGTTGGGGGGGAGTGGGGTGCGGAGGGAGGGTGGCAGGCTGGCCACTTCTTTTGGTCTTTTATTTATCTATTTTCATCCATCTTTGTTCTTTGGCCCATGTGGGCCTCCCATCACAGTGGCCTCTGTTGTCGCATAGTGCCGGCTCTGGGTGCATACACTCCAGAGCTCCAGCTTGGTAATTGGACCCATCAGTCCAGACGCTCTGCAGCACGTGGGGTGTTCCCAGGTCAGGGATCGTACCAGCGCCCCTTGCACTGCAAGGTGGTGTCCTTACCCACTGGACTACCAGGGAAGCCATAGTGGTCTTATTTTAAAACATGTATTAAAAAAGAAGTACATGAAGTAGTTTGAAAAAGAAAGAATAGTTTCTAGTTATAAACTTCATGCTCACGACATGATGACTGTCTGATCTATAAAAGCAAAATTTAAAAAAACAAAATTTGCTCCTCCCCACAAACCACTTAAGTGAATGACTTTAGTGGTTTTCTCTATATACAAAGATTCAAGAGTCTGGACTCATTGTAATCATAGCTTTGCTACACATCGGTAACGATCTAGTGTCAATATCCTGTCTTTGATGACGACATTCTTGAAGCTGTCTGATAGGTTGCCTCCTGAGGCTATAGTCCTCAGAAATGTCCCTATATAAAACAGGTTGTATGTTTTTAAAAAGTTGACAACAATAAAGAAAATCTAATAGTGCATCCATGCCTTGAGAGACTCACAGCTAGAGGGTAATTGTTGTCTTTTAATACAATTATGGCAGATGTACAAAAATGTGTAGTCATATGTTTTCCCAAATCAATCCAGCTTTTGGAATTTAATAAGGTCAAGTAGAAGCATGCCATCCTTAGCACCACTGCACTGGGAAACATGTTGATCTCATGACGTGATGATAAACTGCATCCATTGTTGGTGACAGAATGGAACTCTAGTTATGTAGCAGTAACTTTTAATTCTCATTCTTCAGGGTGTTTTCACTGTTTAAGATCTCATTGGGAAGAAGTTTTGGGAAACATTCTCTATGTGGCCATCAGACTGTGTGTTACACAATTCTCAGCTGATGGATTGGTTTGTAACTATAAACCTTGATGATGAAATGCTTAGAAAGGTCCTTGATTATAGTGGACAAAGTATCTGAGTTTCATTCCTAGCAGACCATGTTGTGCTATGTACAGATACTCAACGTGTCCATTTTTGTGGATGGAAAGCTGTGAAAACAGAAGAGGAGAGACAGTGGGTTTCTGAAAGGAATAAATTAGAGACTTCACATGGTGTGAATTTTCTGGGAAATAGCCCCACCCTGAAAGGAGGAAGATTCTAGAAGTCCTGAGGGCATACTCAAACTAAATAACATCCAGGTAGGCTACCACCTGGCAAGCCCTAGATGGAGGACCCAATGTTTCTGGGGTAAAACATACATATAACCACACTCGTGCTATTAGTACACAGTGACAACCACCAGCATGGTGGACTGTCCCACACAACAAAGAATGGCTTTAAAAGAGGTAGGTAGCCATCTAGGCATCATTGTACAAGCTGAATTCACTTTTAATGAGGCATGATAGCCGGTAAAAAAAAAGATTTTTTTTCCTTTAAACTAGGATGAGCAGATTAAAGGGAACTATTTTCCAGGAAAAAGCGAGGGATAAGAGTCAGCCTGGAAATAGAATGAAACTTTAGTGAAATGGGTCTGACAAACTCACAAACAAAGCTGGATACTGGTGGAACTCAGCCCTGCCTCAAGACCTCCTGATTGTTCTGATCTGGGTGGAGGTTACAGTAACCATGGGACAAACCCTCCAATCTAGCAGCTGAGCCCAAAGGGACACACTTCTGGGGATCTTGTCGTCTTTGGAACTTACTTAGTTTCTCTGGCACCATTTGCAA
Source organism: Tragulus kanchil (assembly GCA_022376925.1). Classification (NCBI taxonomy): domain Eukaryota; kingdom Metazoa; phylum Chordata; class Mammalia; order Artiodactyla; family Tragulidae; genus Tragulus; species Tragulus kanchil. The sequence goes on along the minus strand of JAIOJX010000030.1, from coordinate 14,343,075 downwards.
ATTTCACTGATGCCTGATGATTGGTCTCTCATCTGTGATGCATGGATCAGAAGAAAACATAACCTGGAGCACAGTGAGTCTGAATAGCACCATGTCCTCCTCCTTGTGGTGGGGCAGGCACAGAAGCAGACCCCACTATAGAATAGCCCACAGTAGAAGCGAGCTTTAGTACAACCTCTAAACTGAGATAGTATAACTGGCTTTGGCCCCTGCTTCCTTGGAACTTAGGAATAAGTTCATCGTGGCTAATCGTAATGACGCCTGTCCATAATATTAACCTGGTATATGGACAAGTGCCAGATCTGTTGGAGAGGCATAGCAGGGATCTCTGATTCTTACTGATTGGTTCTGAAAGGAAAACTGAATTGTACTGTGACGGTACTATAATATGGTTTATCATTGACTGGTTACTGAGGTTCGACTATATATATGCTCGGACGCTTGGTTGTGTCCAGCTATTTGTGACCCCATGGACTGTAGCTAACCAGGCTTCTCTGTCTGTGGGATTTTCTAGGGAAGAATACTGGAGTGGGTTGCCATTTCCTTTTCCAGGGAATCTTCTCCTCCCAGGGATTGAACCTGAGTCTCCTGTATTACAGGCAGATTCTTTACCAACTGAACCACCAGGGAAGACTGCTTTTTACGTTAGCAGCATACTAATGTCATTGCTGTATCTATTGTATTAAATAAGCTATTGCTATAGTTGTTCTATAAACGCTCTTTTAAGTATAAATGCTTAGAAAAATATGATGATTTTGCTGCAAGAGAGGCTAGGCCATGGTCCAGGTGGGTGGACTGTGCAAGAAAGGTAACTCAACTTAACTCCTATAGTTTAGGAACTAAAAGAAAGTAAACTACTCTCATCCTGTCACTTAGAGTAAGACAGAAATAGATATTTTTCTTTCTGAGTTAGGTCATGATTATTTTGGGTGGAAATTGTTGAGATACATATAGCTGATAATCAAGATAGACCTGACAAGATGCACCTTTCTGAGAAAAAAATAATAGGATCTAAAAATAAAAGCTCTGCTCAGCAGTTATGAAAAAAGGTTTTGTGCATTAGGCAGAATTCTAAACCGGGTCTCCTTAGATATCCACCGCCCACTGTCTAATCAAGCCCTAATCTAAGTACTGCTGTGAAGGATTTTAAAAATCAATTGATGCTAAATATGGAGGTTTCTTTAACATCGATAGTCAGACATGACTTAGTGACTAAACGACAAAAAATGGAGGTTATCTTGCAGCCTGCCCCAGTCAGGTGAGCTAACAGCAGGGAGCTTGCTGTATCTTGCAGTAGTGGAGGAAGTAGGGAGGTCTGGTGTGAAGATGAAGCTGGACTCTTGCAGAGACCTCAGATGAGGACTCCAGATCCAGCCGCACCTTTGATTTCAGCCTGTGAGTCCCCTGCAGAAAATCCAACTGACTGGGCCCAGGATGGCCGACCAGTGGGAACGGTGAGAGAGTAGGTACATTATTTTAAGCCATTAAACTTGTGTTAATTTGTTGCAGCAGGAATGGAAAGTTACAACATTATTGGTATCAGATAAAATTTATTAGTTTCCAACTCTGGCCCATTGCTGGATTAGTGATCTAATATTGAGTGCCATGGCATCTAACTCTTTGATTGGGACCCCTTGGAACTCTTCACAGTTACTGAGGACAAAGCAGTTATTTATGTGGCTGTGTTTGTTGATATGTATCATATTAGAAACTGAGAATTCATTAATATTTACTTTTAATTCATTTAGAATTATTTCCATTATGTTAATATGAATACTGTATTTTTATGAAAAATATCTTTTATAAGACAAAAACAATGAAAACAGTAGCTATGCTGTACGTTTTTGAAAAAAGTTTAAATGCTTGGCTTAATAGAGAAGACAGCTGGATTTTATATCATCTTCCGCATTCTCTGTGTTGCAATATCTCATGTCATGATGCTTCTGGGAAACTCTACTAACAGAGTAAAAAAGGCAAAAAGTACCTAAATATTATTGTAAAAATATTTTTGATCTCAAGAACCCTTGGAAAAATTCTCAGAGATTTTCACTTAAAGAATCAAAGGCTTATCTTTTAAATAATTTATCTAAGTGTATATACTATACTTTTATTATATTTTAGTATTTTCAATCATATTAATAACTTATATATCTATATATTATAGTTTATTTTAAGTTTATATTGAAGCTTCAGTCTCCATATCTGTAAAATGAAGATAATGATGATAGTAAACTATGTCGTCCCAGGTGGCCTTAGTGGTAAAGAATCTGCCTTCCAGTGCAGGAAACACAAGAGAGGAGGGTTTCAATCCCTGGGTCAGGAAGATCCTCTGGAAGGCATGGCACGTCACTTCAGTATTGTTGCCTGGGGAATTCCATAGACAGAGGAGCCTGACAGGCTATGTAGTTCAAGGGGTTGAAAAGAACATACATTGTAATAGAAAGTATCCAGCACATTTTCTGAAACATAAGAAGGGCTTGATAATTACTGATTTTGGCTATTTGAATCCTTCCTTATTTGTATCTATTCACCCTTCCTGCAGACAGAGACACTGCTTGGTTTAAGGGAGTTGTTCTGTCTCAGGGTTGCCATAATAGACTCCATGGGAAGTCAGTCATCTCTCAAATTTCTCAATGTATACCTTCATGAGGGTTGTAGAGAAGCATAAGTTCTTAAAAAGAATCATTCGGAGGAAGTGGGCAATGTAATTTGTGACATTGTCTCAGGTTTATAACCGTAAATATACTGAAAACTGTGTGTGGAGACAGTAAGATGCTTGTGTCTGCTCTAGCTGTTTGCTGGAATTTTTCCTCCACGGACAATTGAACACAGTCTTAGCTCTTCCCCAGAGAGGAAACTTAGAAATTTCTCCCTACCTCCCCCTTAGAGAGAAGATACAAAAATGTGCTGTATCTTATGGTCCTTCTGGGAATTTGAATTCTCCATAGAAGCACAAGAATGTTTTTTTAATTCATCTGATTCTAAAACAAAAGCTATGCTCCTGGGGTTCCTTAAGAACCTTAACAAGTCCAATGAGTTGTCTACCCTGTGTCTGGAATTCCATCCTCTGACAGTTCTGAGGGAGCAAGAGGCCGAGCCCATTTCAGAGATACACGGTTCACCCTTGTGGGTGTATTCTAGGTCGAAGAAGACTCTCGTGGGAAAATCCAGAGCTAACAGCCCCTGGAGCAGAAGAGATTGGTTGATGCTGGGAGGCGATGTCCTGTACAGGTAAGTGAGACAGGACAGGACAGCAGCAGACAGCGCCACGGCTGTGTGCCCAAGAATGACATCCCTCCCACTCATAGTGTGCACTGTAGGTAGAAAAGAGACCGGGCCTCCCTCCCGGGCCTTAAGGAATTTCTGGCTGCTCTGCTGTGGATGGGGGGCCCTAGGCATCTCTCTCATGCCCACCTCGCAGTGTAACTGAGAGGTGGAGGTCCAAGTTGGCACTGCTCTCAATGAGAAGGGGCTCAGAGAATGAGAGGCTCTATCCAGGCATTGTCTCTGAAATAGCCCAATTAGCAAAAGGACTTTATGTGTTAGCTGGGTTTCCCTGGTGGCTCAGATGGTCAAGAATCTGCTTGCAATGCAGGAGACCCCAGGTTTGGTCCCTGGGTCGGGTAGATCCCCTGGAGAGGGGAATGGATACCCACTTCAGTATGCTTGTCTGGGAGAACTCCATGGACAGAGGAGTCTGGCTGGCTACAGTCCATGGGGTCACAAAGTAGTGTGACTGAGTGACCAACACTGAAGCATAAGTTCTTAAAAGAATCATTCGTGGGCAATGTAATTTGTGACATTGTCTCAGGTTTATAACCGTAAATATACTGAAAACTGTGTGTGGAGACAGTAAGATGCTTGTGTCTGCTCTAGCTGTTTGCTGGAATTTTTCCTCCACGGACAATTGAACACAGTCTTAGCTCTTCCCCAGAGAGGAAACTTAGAAATTTCTCCCTACCTCCCCCTTAGAGAGAAGATACAAAAATGTGCTGTATCTTATGGTCCTTCTGGGAATTTGAATTCTCCATAGAAGCACAAGAATGTTTTTTTAATTCATCTGATTCTAAAACAAAAGCTATGCTCCTGGGGTTCCTTAAGAACCTTAACAAGTCCAATGAGTTGTCTACCCTGTGTCTGGAATTCCATCCTCTGACAGTTCTGAGGGAGCAAGAGGCCGAGCCCATTTCAGAGATACACGGTTCACCCTTGTGGGTGTATTCTAGGTCGAAGAAGACTCTCGTGGGAAAATCCAGAGCTAACAGCCCCTGGAGCAGAAGAGATTGGTTGATGCTGGGAGGCGATGTCCTGTACAGGTAAGTGAGACAGGACAGGACAGCAGCAGACAGCGTCACGGCTGTGTGCCCAAGAATGACATCCCTCCCACTCATAGTGTGCACTGTAGGTAGAAAAGAGACCGGGCCTCCCTCCCGGGCCTTAAGGAATTTCTGGCTACTCTGCTGTGGATGGGGGGCCCTAGGCATCTCTCTCATGCCCACCTCGCAGTGTAACTGAGAGGTGGAGGTCCAAGTTGGCACTGTTCTCAATGAGAAGGGGCTCAGAGAATGAGAGGCTGTATCCAGGCGTTGTCTCTGAAATAGCCAAATTAGCAAAAGGACTTTATGTATTAGCTGGGTTTCCCTGGTGGCTCAGATGGTCAAGAATCTGCTTGCAATGCAGGAGACCCCAGGTTTGGTCCCTGGGTCGGGTAGATCCCCTGGAGAGGGGAATGGATACCCACTTCAGTATGCTTGTCTGGGAGAACTCCATGGACAGAGGAGTCTGGCTGGCTACAGTCCATGGGGTCACAAAGTAGTGTGACTGAGTGACCAACACTTAAAGATATTGACATCCAGGGAAGCCTCCCTTGGAAAATAAAATTCTAGTACATATATATACATACATACATACATACATACATACATACATACGTATAGTATAACTGTATATCCAAAACATTAACAATGATCATCTATGGGCTTTTTAGAGTACTACTTCTTTAGTCTTTTAAATAGCATTTCATCATATTTTTCTAAGAAGCTTTTGAAACAATGTCAAAAGCTCATACAAGGTAGATACCACATTATTCACATAAGAAAGCACACTTATAATGTTCAAAATCTGTGATTGTCTAGATAGAAATAAAAGCAAAATAATATAAACTAGATCATTCAGTACTCTAACATATATATATATATATATATATTATACACACACACACACACACACATATATATATATATACACACACACACATACATATCACCTAAAAATAAACTACTGAATAATATCAAGACCATTTTCTTTAAAGCTACTTTTTAGTTAAACTGATTTCAGTCTGTAAGGTAAGATAGGATAGATTTTCACAATTAAAAGAATCAGTTTTTCCCAGTAACAATTTGTGTACATTCCTGAATTAAATGCTGACTCTTCTCAATTAGGACATCAAAATCTTGTAAAAATCATGATAAATGTATATATTGTTAAAGATTAGATACTGCTTTATATGATTAAAAGTAATCAGATCTATTTGGCTGTGCCCATGACTGAATTGAAGAATGTATTAAAAGAACTTGAAACATGTTGTTAGAAGTAAGGAAGTACTGAAAAATTGTGGGAACATGTTAAAATGACAAAGGAGTGACTTTAAAGTTCATATCTAGAACAGTTAAGCATGTAATGATAATAAGTAATTGTAATCCCTTGATAAAAAAATTCATGAGCCCATACTGATAGATAAAACAGAGAGGGAGAGACAGAGTGAGAGAACAAGAGAGAGAAGAGATAGATAGAGATGCACAGAGATAGGTAGATAGATGATAGATATGGGACTATCCTGTATACTAAAATTAACAATCCACAAATGGGCCTCCCATGGTGGTCCAGTGAGTAAGGACACCGCCTTGCAGTGCAAGGGGCGCCAGTTCGATCCCTGGCCTGGGAAGATCCCACGTGCTGTGGAGCGGCTGGACCGACGTGTCCAATTACCGAGCCGGAGCTCTGGAGCGCATGCACCCAGAGCCGGTGCTCTGCGACAAGAGAGGCCACTGCGATGGGAGGCCCACAGGAGCCAAAGAACAAAGATGGATGAAAATGAATAAATGAAAGACCAATAGAAGTGGTCTACCCATCCCCCTCCCTCCCCACCCCACCCCTCAAAAGATAAATAAATAAAATTTAAAAAAAGAAAGAAAAAAAAACAATCCACAAATACAAAAGTGATGAATGAGTTGGAATGTCACATTTTGTGAAAATCATTACTAATAATTGAATCAGGCAAGTAATTGATAGATGCTGAAATTAGTGGTTGAAAGCTTTCTGAGGAGGAGAATATTTACATGCTAATTTTAATGGTTGCTCCATTAAATTACATTAGGGAAAAAGGAATAATTTTATAATGGAGATGGTTGGGAGGCACCATCCTTACCAAGTGATCCAAGTTAGCGTCACCAACAATAGGACACATTAACATCATGCACCTACTCATAGATAATCTGTTTTTCCTGAACACAATGAATGATCTGAATCGAAAGTGAGGAATTTCATATCAATCTGAGGAACATTCTACTGAACAATTGCTCCTATACTCTTCAAAAATATCAGTGTCATGGCAAAGAAATGTTGAGCATTCCAAATGAAAGGAAACTAAAAGCAGATGACATTAAATATAATATGTAACCTTGTGTTGGGTCCTAGTTGGGGAGTGGGAGGATTAGAAAGAGAAAACTATAAATTCAGAGATCATGTTAATATTAAATTGTCTGATTTTAATAATTGTATTGTGATCAGGTTAGTAAATTTCTTTGCTCTTGGAGAAAAAATGAGGAATTCAGTGTAAATAGGCATTGTGTCTATGCTGCAAACTCAAATGGTTCAGAAAGAAGGAATATGTTATGTAGAAAGAAAAAGAGAATGAAAAGGCAAATATAAAAGAAATATTAAAATTCATTGAATCTGGGTGAGTGTACATGGGACTTCTTTGCATAACTCTTAATGCTTTCCTATGTTTAAATTTATTTCATATTAAAAGTTAAAGAAGTCGTCAAGGTGGAGGAGTAAGGAAAGCTGCCAAGTAGTGTAAGAACACAACCTTTCTCTGAAGATGAATAACTCCTGTTTTACTTGGTTCTTCAGCTCTGACTCCTCTTATCACACTTCATTTCTTGACAAACTGCCACTAAGGAATGGCAAGTAACCAGTCATGGGTCACAGAATTCATCTTGGTGGGATTCCATCTCAGCGCCAAGATGGAAAGACTTCTCTTCTGGATCTTCTCCCTGTTCTACGTCTTCAGTCTACTGGCAAATGGCATGATCTTGGGACTCATCTGTCTGGACCAGAGACTGCACAGCCCCATGTACTTCTTCCTCTCCCATCTGGCCATCATCGACATGTCCTACGCTTCCAGCAATGTTCCCAAGATGTTGGCAAACTTAGTGAACCAGAATAGAACCATCTCCTTTGTTCCATGCATACTGCAGACCTTTTTGTGTTTGGGGTTGGGTGCTACAGAGTGCTTGATTTTGGTGGTTATGTCCTATGATAGGTTTGTGGCGATATGTCACCCCCTCCAGTACCCAGTCATCATGAGCTGGAGAGTGTGCACCATCCTGGCTGGCACTTCCTGGGCCTTTGGGTTTATTTTGGCTCTGGTAAATGCAGTTCTCCTCCTAAGACTGCCTTTCTGTGAACCGTGGGAAATAAACCACTTCTTCTGTGAAACTGTATCAGTCCTCAAGCTGGCCTGTGTTGACACATGGATCAACCATGTGGTCATCCTTGTTGCCGCTGTGTTTTTTTTTGTTGGGCCCCTATGCTTAATGCTAATCTCTTACATACGCATCCTATGGGCAACCCTAAAGATTCAGTCAAAGGACGGCCGCAGAAAGGCCTTCTCCACCTGCTCTTCCCACCTCTGTGTGGTTGGACTCTTCTTTGGTATCGCCATCCTGGTTTACATGGTCCCAGACTCCAGTCAACTAGAGGAGCAGCAGAAAATCCTGTCCCTGTTCCACAGTCTCTTTAATCCAATGCTGAACCCTCTCATCTACAGCCTGAGGAACGCTCAGGTGAAGAGTGCCCTGTGCAGAGCTCTGCAGAAGAGGCCCATGTGAGGGGTACACAGAGTGCTGTTGGACTGGAGAGTTTCTTTTAAAATGTGGGGTTTGCTGAAAGAAAAACTCAAGAAACATTTCCCAATTAGAATCTCGATATAAATATGGTAATTGTCCGAATTCTAGCTCTAAATATGAGGCAAAGACATGGAAAGAGTATCCTCTATCCCTTTATATTTATAGACAGTTTAGTTATCAGAATATTTTGTTGTTTAGTCACTAAGTCATGTCCAAGTCTTTGTAATCTCATGGAATGCAGCACACTGGGCTCCTCTGTTTTCTGCTATCTCTTGCTCAAATTCCTATCTATTGAGTTGGTAACACTATCTAACCATCTCATCCTCTGCTGCCCCCTTTTCCTTTGGCCTGCAATCTTTACCAGCATCAATGTCTTTTCCAATGATTCAACTCTTCACATCCTGTAGTCAAAGTTTTAGAGCTTCAACTTCAGCATCAGTCCTTCCAGTGAATATCCAGGGTTTGTTTCCCTTAAGATTGACTTGTTTGATCTCCTTGAAGCCCAATGGACTCTCAAGAGTCTTCTCCAGCACCACAATTTGAAAACATCAGCTCTTTGGCACTCAGCCTTCCTTCTGGTTCAACTCTCACATCTGTAAGTGTCTACTGGAAAAGCCATAGCTTTGACTATATGGACCTTTGTCAGCCAAGTAATGTCTTTGCTTTTTAACACACCGTGTAAGTTTGTCAAAGCTTTTCTTCCAAAGAGCAATCAATCATCTTTTAGCTTCATGGCTACAGTCATTATCTGTAGTGATTTTGGAGCCGAAGAGAATAAAATCTGAAATCTGTCACTGCTTCCACTTTTCCCCTTCTACCTGCCATGAAGTGATGGGGCCAGATAATAATATCAGGATATTTGGTCTTTCTTAAAAAATACTGAACCCTATTTTTAAATCCAATAATATTAATGAATGAAGAAAAAATTAAATGTAAGAGAATTACACTATTTAATTTTTCTGGTTTATCTAGTTAGATATACATAACTTCCTAACACCTAGCTGGAAACAGTACAGTAAAATTAACATTAAAGAGAAATTTTCCAAATAGACTTGAAATTTGAATACAGAAAATACTGTAGTTCAATTAATCTACCTCACCAACTTTAAGGCCAAAGAATGAAATGAAAGTTTAGAGAAACTTGCAAGTTCCTTGTGGAATTCATTTAGGAAATAAAGAGGAAAAGTTACAGAGAGTACTATTCCAACATGACACTATGTAAAAAAAATCCTAAAATATTAATGCATAGAAGTTTAGGAATTGGTCAAATGAAGGAAATTCATTACTAAGGTTTAAAGGTACTGGAAGTCGGGGCTTTGAGCATTGCTCAAACTTTACATTTATTCTTGGATTCTAATAACCTCTAAGAAGCCAAGATTTAATCCGTTGAAGTTCTTGAGATTTCTCTACCGATACTTTTGTAATTTAAACTGATTTATCTGAAGATGGTTTAGGACAGCAGCAAGCAGCAGGAGACACCTATGTCAGAGCTGACCTCACTCCTCTTTTGTGGTGGCAGAAATTCCTCTGGATGTGTGAAAGCAGGCTGAAATGTGTCTCCAGGTGCTCATGGGGATTTTTATGATTAGATGTTTACATATTTTGTAAAATGATCACTACATATTTGAAAACATCAGCTCTTTGGCACTCAGCCTTCCTTCTGGTTCAACTCTCACATCTGTAAGTGTCTACTGGAAAAGCCATAGCTTTGACTATATGGACCTTTGTCAGCCAAGTAATGTCTTTGCTTTTTAACACACCGTGTAAGTTTGTCAAAGCTTTTCTTCCAAAGAGCAATCAATCATCTTTTAGCTTCATGGCTACAGTCATTATCTGTAGTGATTTTGGACCCGAAGAGAATAAAATCTGAAATCTGTCACTGCTTCCACTTTTCCTCTTCTACTTGCCATGAAGTGATGGGGCCAGATAATAATATCAAGATATTTGATCTTTCTTAAAAATACTGAACCCTATTTTTAAATCCAATAATATTAATGAATGAAGAAAAATTAAATGTAAGAGAATTACACTATTTAATTTTTCTGGTTTATCTAGTTAGATATACATAACTTCCTAACACCTAGCTAAACAGTACAGTAAAATTAACATTAAAGAGAAATTTTCCAAATAGACTTGAAATTTGAATACAGAAAATACTGTAGTTCAATTAATCTACCTCACCAACTTTAAGGCCAAAGAATGAAATGAAAGTTTAGAGAAACTTGCAAGTTCCTTGTGGAATTCATTTAGGAAATAAAGAGGAAAAGTTACAGAGAGTACTATTCCAACATGACACTATGTAAAAAAAATCCTAAAATATTAATGCATAGAAGTTTAGGAATTGGTCAAATGAAGGAAATTCATTACAAAGTGCTTAAATATACTGGAAGTATGGGCTTTGAGCATTTGCTCAAACTTTACATTTATTCTTGGATTCTAATAACCTCTAAGAAGCCAAGATTTAATCCGTTGAAGTTCTTGAGATTTCTCTACCGATACTTTTGTAATTTAAACTGATTTATCTGAAGATGGTTTAGGACAGCAGCAAGCAGCAGGAGACACCTATGTCAGAGCTGACCTCACTCCTCTTTTGTGGTGGCAGAAGTTCCTCTGGATGTGTGAAAGCGGGCTGAATATGTGTCTCCATGGTGCTCATGGGGATTTTTATGATTAGATGTTTACATATTTTATAAAATGATCACTACAATAAATCTAGTTAATGTTCATAATTATAAAACAATGTTTCTTGTGATAACTTTTAAGACATCCCATCTTAGCAACTTTCAAGTTCTCACTATAATATTGTTAACTGTAGTCTCTATGCTGTAATACATCCCCTTGACTTTATTTCATCACTTTTGATTCGCTTCACCCATTTTGCCCACCATTCCCTCCCTGCACTGCCTGTGAACTACCATTTGTTCTCTGTGTCTACAAGCTCATTTTTTTTTTTTTTTTCATTTTCGAGGCTTATATGGTATTTGTGTTTCTCTATGACTTATTTCCCTTGTCATATGTCCTCAAGGTCCACGCATCTTGTTGCCAATGGCAAAATTTCCTTCATCCATTCCATATATAATTTATTCGTTGAAGAATACTGAGGGTGCTTGCATGTCTTGGCTATTGTAAATAATGCTGCAATGAACATGGCGTGCATATATTTTTTGGTGTTAGTTTTTTTGTTCTTTTGGATAGATAACAGAAGTGGAATTTCTGGATCATATGATAGTTCTATTTTCAATTTTTAAAGAACCCTTCACACTGTTTTCCTTTGTGGCTACGCCATTTTACATTCCCACCAACAGTGCACGAATGTTTAGTTCATCTGATTCTAAAATAATCCAAGAATGTTCTCTCATGAATGTTCAGTGCACGATTTGTTCTGCACATCCTTGCCAAAATTTGTTGTTTCATGTCTTTTTTTTTTAATTTTTATTTTTGTTTCTTTTTAATAATAGCTATGCTGGTAGGTATAAAATAGTATAAAATTGATTTCTAAAATATTTTCTCCCATTTGGTAGGTTGCCTTTTCATTTAATGATGATTTCTGTGGCAGTGAAGACTTATAGCTTTATTATAAAATGTATCATGACATTGATTATTCTCTATTGTTTGACAAGTCATGAACATTTTATTTACCTCGTTATAAAATTCTAAATTAAGTACAAAGTTAAACATAATTAACTTTCATTTTAAATATATATATCTTGCCCAGAGCATAAGAATATATAATATTCAACTCTGTAAGCAAGTAGTTGTTGTTGTTGTTTAGTTGCTAAGTTGTGTCTGACTTTTTTGTGATCTCAGGGGCTGGGGCCCACCAGGTGCCTCTGTTCATGGGATTTCCCCGGGCAAGAATACTGGAGTTGTTGGTTGTTTCCTCCTTGGAGATCTTCCAGACCCAGGGCTTGAGCATCACCTGCATTGGCAGGCATAGTCTTTACCACTGACCCACCTGGGCAAGCCACGTACTTGGTAGTACATTATTATCCATTCAGTCTCTTTATTTCAGGTTTTGTCCATTAAATTTTTTTGTCTAAATTGTTCCAATTCAGTTTTTTTGAATTTACTAAGGTTTGATTTGTGGCCCAAGATGTGGCCTATCCTGGAGAATGTTCCATGAGCACTTGAGCAGAAAGTGTATTCTTCTGCTTTTGGATGGAAGGTCCTGAAGATATCCATGAGGTCCATCTCTTCTAGTGTGACGTTTAAGGCTTGTGTTTCTTTATTAATTTTCTGTTTTGATGATCTGTCCATTGGTGTGAGAGGAGTGTGAAAATCTCCTATTACTGTGTTATTATTGATTTCTTCTTTTATGTCTGAAAGTATCTGTCTTATGTATTGAGGTGCCCCTGTGTTGGGTGCATAGATATTCATGACTGTTATGTCTTCCTCTTGGATAAATCCCTTAATCATGATGTAGTGCCCTGCCTTGTCTCTTAGAATCTTCTTTACTTTAAAGTCTATTTTGTCTGATATGAGGACTGCTACTCCAGCTTTCTTTTGATTTCCGTTTGCGTGGACTATCATTTTCCATCCTCTCACTTTCAGTCTATGAGTGTCTCTAGGTCTGCAGTGGGTCTCTTGTAGACATCTGTCTCAGGCTTATAACCCTAGATATACTGAAAAATGTGTGTAGAGACAGTAAGATGCTTGTGTCTGCTCAAGCTATTTCCTGGAATTTTTCCTGCATGGGTGAATGAACACAATCATAGCTCTTCTCCAGAGAGAAAATTTAGAAATTTCTCCCTACCTCCCCCTTAGAGAGAAGATACAAAAATGTGCTGTATCTTATGGTCCTTCTGGGAATTTGAATTCTCCATAGAAGCACAAGAATGTTTTTTTAGTTCGTCTGATTCTAAAATAAAAGCTATGCTCCTGGGGTTCTTTGAAGAACCTTAACAAGTCCAATGAGTTGTCTACCCTGTGTCTGGAATTCCATCCTCTGACAGTTCTGAGGGAGCAAGAGGCCGAGCCCATTTCAGAGATACACGGTTCACCCTTGTGGGTGTATTCTAGGTCAAAGAAGATCTCGTGGGAAAATCCAGAGCTAACAGCCCTGGAGCAGAAGAGATTGGTTGATGCTGGGAGGCGATGTCCTGTACAGGTAAGTGAGACAGGACAGGACAGCAGCAGACAGCGCCACGGCTGTGTGCCCAAGAATGACATCCCTCCCACTCATAGTGTGCACTGTAGATAGAAAAGAGACACGCCGCCTCCCTCCCGGACCTTAAGGAATTTCTGGCTGCTCTGCTGTGGATGAGGGGCCCTAGGCATTTTCTCATGCCCACCTCGCAGTGTAACTGAGAGGTGGAGGTCCAAGTTGGCACTGCTCTCAATGAGAAGGGGCTCAGAGAATGAGAGGCTCTATCCAGGCATTGTCTCTGAAATAGCCCAATTAGCAAAAGGACTTTATGTGTTAGCTGGGTTTCCCTGGTGGCTCAGATGGTCAAGAATCTGCTTGCAATGCAGGAGACCCCAGGTTTGGTCCCTGGGTCGGGAAGATCCCCTGGAGAGGGGAACGGGTACCCACTTCAGTATGCTTGTCTGGGAGAACTCCATGGACAGAGGAGTCTGGCTGGCTACAGTCCATGGGGTCACAAAGTAGTGTGACTGAGTGACCAACACTTAAAGATATTGACATCCAGGGAAGCCTCCCCTGGAAATTAAATTCTAGTACATATACATACATGCACATGGTGTAACTATATATCCAAAACGTTAACAATGATCATCTATGGTTTTTTTAGAGTACTACTTCTTTAGTCTTTTGAATAGAGTTTCATCCTGTTTTTCTAAGAAGCTTTTGAACACAATCATAGCTCTTCTCCAGAGAGAAAATTTAGAAATTTCTCCCTACCTCCCCCTTAGAGAGAAGATACAAAAATGTGCTGTATCTTATGGTCCTTCTGGGAATTTGAATTCTCCATAGAAGCACAAGAATGTTTTTTTAGTTCGTCTGATTCTAAAATAAAAGCTATGCTCCTGGGGTTCTTTGAAGAACCTTAACAAGTCCAATGAGTTGTCTACCCTGTGTCTGGAATTCCATCCTCTGACAGTTCTGAGGGAGCAAGAGGCCGAGCCCATTTCAGAGATACACGGTTCACCCTTGTGGGTGTATTCTAGGTCGAAGAAGACTCTCGTGGGAAAATCCAGAGCTAACAGCCCCTGGAGCAGAAGAGATTGGTTGATGCTGGGAGGCGATGTCCTGTACAGGTAAGTGAGACAGGACAGGACAGCAGCAGACAGCGCCACGGCTGTGTGCCCAAGAATGACATCCCTCCCACTCATAGTGTGCACTGTAGGTAGAAAAGAGACCGCACGCTCCCTCCCGGACCTTAAGGAATTTCTGGCTGCTCTGCTGTGGATGAGGGGCCCTAGGCATCTCTCTCATGCCCACCTCACAGTGTAACTGAGAGGGGGAAAGGGTCCAAGTTGGTATTGTTCTCAATGAGAAGGGCTCAGAGAATGAGAGGCTGTATCCAGGCGTTGTCTCTGAAATAGCCAAATTAGCAAAAGGACTTTATGTATTAGCTGGGTTTCCTGGTGGCTCAGATGGTCAAGAATCTGCTTGCAATGCAGGAGACCCCAGGTTTGGTTCCCTGGGTCAGGAAGATCCCTGGAGAGGGAACGGTACCCACTTCAGTATGCTTGTCTGGGAGAACTCCATGGACAGAGGAGTCTGGCTGGCTACAGTCCAAGGGGTCACAAAGTAGTGTGACTGAGTGACCAACACTTAAAGATATTGACAGCCAGGGAAGCCTCCCCTGGAAATTAAATTCTAGTACATATACATACATGCACATGGTGTAACTATATATCCAAAACGTTAACAATGATCATCTATGGTTTTTTTAGAGTACTACTTCTTTAGTCTTTTGAATAGAGTTTCATCCTGTTTTTCTAAGAAGCTTTTGAAATAATGTCAAAAGCTCATACAAGGTAGGTACTGCATTATTCACATAAGAAACCATACTTAAAATGTTCAGAATTTATATATATATATGTATCACGTAAAATACACTACGTAATAATATCAGGACCATTTTCTTCAAAGGTATTTTTAAATTGAGTGAAATTGATTTGAGTCCATAAGGGAAGATAAAATAGATTGTCACAATTTAAAGAACCCGTTTTTCTTGGTAACAATTTCTGTACATTCTCGAATTAAATGTTGACTCTTCAATTAGGACATCAAAAATCTGGTAAAAGTCATGATAAAAGTATAAGTTCTTCAAATTTAGATACTGCTTTACATGATTGTTTACTGAAAGTAATCACAAATTTTTGGAGAAATGGCTGTGTCCATGACTGAGGCAGAGAATGTATTAAAAGAGCTTGAAACGTGTTATCAAAAATAAGGAAGTACTCAAAAATTGTGGGAACATGTTAAAATGACAAAAGAGGGACTTTGAAGTTCATATCTAGAACAGTTAAGCATGTAATGATAATAAATCATTTTAATCCCTTGATAAGAAATTCATGAGCCCATATCGATAGATAAAACAGAGAGGGAGAGACAGAGCGAGAGAGCAAGAGAGAGAAGAGATAGATACAGATGCACAGAGATAGATAGGTAGACAGATAGATGATAGATATAGGACTATCCTGTGTACTAAAATTAACAACCCATAAATAGAATAGCAAGGAATGAGTTGGAATGCCACATTTTGTGAAAATAATTACCAATAACTGAATCAGGCAAGTAATTGATAGATGCTAAATTAGTGGTTGAAAGCTTTCTGAGGAGAATATTAACATGTTAATTTTAATGGATGCTCCATTAAATTACATTAGGGAAAGAAGAATGATTTTATAATGGAGTGGTTGGGAGGCACCATCCTTACCAAGTGATCCAACTGAGTGACCAACACTTAAAGATATTGACATCCAGAACCTCTGGAAATTAAATTCTAGTACATATACATACATGCACATGGTGTAACTATATATCCAAAACGTTAACAATGATCATCTATGGTTTTTTTAGAGTACTACTTCTTTAGTCTTTTGAATAGAGTTTCATCCTGTTTTTCTAAGAAGCTTTTGAAATAATGTCAAAAGCTCATACAAGGTAGGTACTGCATTATTCACATAAGAAACCATACTTAAAATGTTCAGAATTTATATATATATATGTATCACGTAAAATACACTACGTAATAATATCAGGACCATTTTCTTCAAAGGTATTTTTAAATTGAGTGAAATTGATTTGAGTCCATAAGGGAAGATAAAATAGATTGTCACAATTTAAAGAACCCGTTTTTCTTGGTAACAATTTCTGTACATTCTCGAATTAAATGTTGACTCTTCAATTAGGACATCAAAAATCTGGTAAAAGTCATGATAAAAGTATAAGTTCTTCAAATTTAGATACTGCTTTACATTATTGTTTACTGAAAGTAATCACAAATTTTGGAGAAATGGCTGTGTCCATGACTGAGGCAGAGAATGTATTAAAAGAGCTTGAAACGTGTTATCAAAAATAAGGAAGTACTCAAAAATTGTGGGAACATGTTAAAATGACAAAAGAGGGACTTTGAAGTTCATATCTAGAACAGTTAAGCATGTAATGATAATAAATCATTTTAATCCCTTGATAAGAAATTCATGAGCCCATATCGATAGATAAAACAGAGAGGGAGAGACAGAGCGAGAGAGCAAGAGAGAGAAGAGATAGATACAGATGCACAGAGATAGATAGGTAGACAGATAGATGATAGATATAGGACTATCCTGTGTACTAAAATTAACAACCCATAAATAGAATAGCAAGGAATGAGTTGGAATGCCACATTTTGTGAAAATAATTACCAATAACTGAATCAGGCAAGTAATTGATAGATGCTCAAATTAGTGGTTGAAAGCTTTCTGAGGAGAATATTAACATGTTAATTTTAATGGATGCTCCATTAAATTACATTAGGGAAAGAAGAATGATTTTATAATGGAGATGGTTGGGAGGCACCATCCTTACCAAGTGATCCAAGTTAGTGTCACCAACAATAGGACACGTTAACATCATGCACCTACTCATAGATAACCTGTTTTTCCTGAACACAATGAATGATCTTAATCGAAAGTGAGGAATTTCGTATCAGTCTGAGGAACATTCTACTGAACAATTGCTCCTATACTCTCCTATACTATACTGTCATGAACGCAAAGAAAGGTTGAGCATTCCAAATGAAAGGAAACTAAAGGAAGATGACATTAAATATAATATGTAACCTTGTGTTAGGTCCTACTTGGGTAGTGGGGAGATTAAAAAGAGAAAACTATAAATTCAGAGATCATGTTAATATTATATTGTCTGATTTTAATAATTATATTGTGATCAGGTTAGTAAATTTCTTTGCTCTTGAAGAAAAAATGAGGAATTCAGTGTAAATAGGCATTGTGTCTATGCTGCAAACTCAAGTGTTTCAGAAGGAAAGAAAATGTTATGTAGAAAGAGAAAAAGAGAATGAAAGGGCAAATATAAAAGAAATATTAAAATTCGTTGAATCTGGGTGAGTGTACATGGGACTTCTTTGCATAACTCTTAATGCTTTCCTATGTTTAAATTTATTTTATATTAAAAGTTAAAGAAGGGGCTTCCCTAGTGGTCCAGAGGGTAAAGAGTCCACCTTGCAGTGCAAGGGGCACCAATTCGACCCCTGGCCCAGGAAGATCCCATGTGCCATGGAGCTGCTGGACCAGTGTGTCCAATTACGAGCCGGCACTCTGGAGAGCATGTGCCCAGAGCCAGTGCTCTGTAGTGAGAGAGGCCACTGCAGTGGGAGGCCCAAAGATGCCAAAGAATAGAGAGATGAATGAATATAAATATAAAATTTTAAAAGAGCATGATGGAGAAAAAAGAAGTGTTAAAGATGTCATCAAGATGGAGGAGTAAAGGAAGCTTCCAAGTAGTGTGAGAACACAACCTTTCTCTGAGCTCATTTTGAAATGAATAACTCCAGTTTTCCTTGATTCTCCAGCTCTGACTTCTCTTATCACACTTCATTCCTTGACATACTGCCACTAAGGAATGGCAAGTAACCAGTCATGGGTCACAGAATTCATCTTGGTGGGATTCCATCTCAGTGCCAAGATGGAAAGGCTTCTCTTCTGGATCTTCTCCCTGTTCTATATCTTCAGTCTACTGGCAAATGGCATGATCTTGGGACTTATCTGTCTGGAACAGAGACTGCACAGCCCCATGTACTTCTTCCTCTCCCATCTGGCCATCATCGACATGTCCTATGCTTCCAACAATGTCCCCAGGATGCTGGCAAACTTAGTGAACCAGAATAGAACCATCTCCTTTGTTCCATGCATACTGCAGACCTTTTTGTATTTGGGGTTTGCTATTACAGAGTGCCTGCTTTTGGTGGTTATGTCCTATGATAGGTTTGTGGCAATCTGTCACCCCTCCAGTACCCAGTCCTCATGAGCTTTGGGGAGTGTGCTCCGTCCTGGCTGGCACTTCCTGGGCCTTTGGGTTTATTTTGGCTCTGGCAAATGCAGTTCTCCTCCTAAGACTGCCTTTCTGTGGGCCTCGGGAAGTCAATCATTTATTCTGTGAAATTTTATGTGTCCTCAAGCTGGCCTGTGTTGACACATGGATCAACCAAGTGGTCCTCTTAGCTGCCTCTGTATTTGTCTTAGTCTGGCCCCTATGTTTCATGCTGGTCTCTTATACACACATCCTCTGGGCCATCCTGAAGATCCAGTCAAAGGAGGGCCGCAGAAAGGCCTTCTCCACCTGCTCTTCCCACCTCTGTGTGGTTGGACTCTTCTTTGGTATCGCCATCCTGGTTTACATGGTCCCAGACTCCAGTCAACTAGAGGAGCAGCAGAAAATCCTGTCCCTGTTCCACAGTCTCTTTAATCCAATGCTGAACCTCTCATCTACAGCCTGAGGAATGCTCAGGTGAAGAGTGCCCTGCAGAGCTCTGCAGAAGAGGCCCATGTGAGGGGTACACAGAGTGCTGTTGGACTGGACAGTTTTAAAATGTGGGTTTGCTGAAAGAAAACTCAAGAAAAATTTCCCCTGAAATCGTAAGGAAGCTTCCATGGGAAAATTCACTGAATACCAGTTTTCCTTGATTCTCCAGCTCTGACTTCTCTTATCACACTTCATTCCTTGACATACTGCCACTAAGGAATGGCAAGTAACCAGTCATGGGTCACAGAATTCATCTTGGTGGGATTCCATCTCAGTGCCAAGATGGAAAGGCTTCTCTTCTGGATCTTCTCCCTGTTCTATATCTTCAGTCTACTGGCAAATGGCATGATCTTGGGACTTATCTGTCTGGAACAGAGACTGCACAGCCCCATGTACTTCTTCCTCTCCCATCTGGCCATCATCGACATGTCCTATGCTTCCAACAATGTCCCCAGGATGCTGGCAAACTTAGTGAACCAGAATAGAACCATCTCCTTTGTTCCATGCATACTGCAGACCTTTTTGTATTTGGGGTTTGCTATTACAGAGTGCCTGATTTTGGTGGTTATGTCCTATGATAGGTTTGTGGCTATCTGTCACCCCCTCCAGTACCCAGTCATCATGAGCTGGAGAGTGTGCTCCGTCCTGGCTGGCACTTCCTGGGCCTTTGGGTTTATTTTGGCTCTGGCAAATGCAGTTCTCCTCCTAAGACTGCCTTTCTGTGGGCCTCGGGAAGTCAATCATTTATTCTGTGAAATTTTATGTGTCCTCAAGCTGGCCTGTGTTGACACATGGATCAACCAAGTGGTCCTCTTAGCTGCCTCTGTATTTGTCTTAGTCTGGCCCCTATGTTTCATGCTGGTCTCTTATACACACATCCTCTGGGCCATCCTGAAGATCCAGTCAAAGGAGGGCCGCAGAAAGGCCTTCTCCACCTGCTCTTCCCACCTCTGTGTGGTTGGACTCTTCTTTGGTATCGCCATCCTGGTTTACATGGTCCCAGACTCCAGTCAACTAGAGGAGCAGCAGAAAATCCTGTCCCTGTTCCACAGTCTCTTTAATCCAATGCTGAACCCTCTCATCTACAGCCTGAGGAACGCTCAGGTGAAGAGTGCCCTGTGCAGAGCTCTGCAGAAGAGGCCCATGTGAGGGGTACACAGAGTGCTGTTGGACTGGAGAGTTTCTTTTAAAATGTGGGGTTTGCTGAAAGAAAAACTCAAGAAACATTTCCCAATTAGAATCTCGATATAAATATGGTAATTGTCCGAATTCTAGCTCTAAATATGAGGCAAAGACATGGAAAGAGTATCCTCTATCCCTTTATCTTTAGGGGCAGGTAAGTTATCAGAATACTTTGTTGTTCAGTGACTAAGTCGTGTCCAGCTCTTTGTGATCTCATGGACTGCAGCATACCAGACACCTCTGTCTTCTACTATCTCCTTTAGTTTGCTCAAACTTATATCTATTGAGTTGGTAACACTATCTAACCATCTCATCCTCTGCTGCCCCCTTTTCCTTTGGCCTGCAATCTTTACCAGCATCAATGTCTTTTCCAATGATTCAACTCTTCACATCCTGTAGTCAAAGTTTTAGAGCTTCAACTTCAGCATCAGTCCTTCCAGTGAATATCCAGGGTTTGTTTCCCTTAAGATTGACTTGTTTGATCTCCTTGAAGCCCAATGGACTCTCAAGAGTCTTCTCCAGCACCACAATTTGAAAACATCAGCTCTTTGGCACTCAGCCTTCCTTCTGGTTCAACTCTCACATCTGTAAGTGTCTACTGGAAAAGCCATAGCTTTGACTATATGGACCTTTGTCAGCCAAGTAATGTCTTTGCTTTTTAACACACCGTGTAAGTTTGTCAAAGCTTTTCTTCCAAAGAGCAATCAATCATCTTTTAGCTTCATGGCTACAGTCATTATCTGTAGTGATTTTGGAGCCGAAGAGAATAAAATCTGAAATCTGTCACTGCTTCCACTTTTCCCCTTCTACCTGCCATGAAGTGATGGGGCCAGATAATAATATCAGGATATTTGGTCTTTCTTAAAAAATACTGAACCCTATTTTTTAAAGGCAGCGATATTAATGAATGAAGAAGAAATTAAATATAAGAAAATTACACTATTATATTTTTCTGGTTTATCTAGTTAGATATACATAACTTCCTAAGACACAGCAGTAACTAAAAATAGTACAGTAAAATTAACATTAAAGAGAAATTTTCCAAAATAGAGTTGATATTTCACTACAGAAAATACTGTAGTTCAATTAATCTACCTCACCAACTTTAAGGCCAAAGAATGAAATGAAAGTTTAGAGAAACTTGCAAGTTCCTTGTGGAATTCATTTAGGAAATAAAGAGGAAAAGTTACAGAGAGTACTATTCCAACATGACACTATGTAAAAAAAATCCTAAAATATTAATGCATAGAAGTTTAGGAATTGGTCAAATGAAGGAAATTCATTACTAAGGTTTAAAGGTACTGGAAGTCGGGGCTTTGAGCATTGCTCAAACTTTACATTTATTCTTGGATTCTAATAACCTCTAAGAAGCCAAGATTTAATCCGTTGAAGTTCTTGAGATTTCTCTACCGATACTTTTGTAATTTAAACTGATTTATCTGAAGATGGTTTAGGACAGCAGCAAGCAGCAGGAGACACCTATGTCAGAGCTGACCTCACTCCTCTTTTGTGGTGGCAGAAGTTCCTCTGGATGTGTGAAAGCGGGCTGAATATGTGTCTCCATGGTGCTCATGGGGATTTTTATGATTAGATGTTTACATATTTTATAAAATGATCACTACAATAAATCTAGTTAATGTTCATAATTATAAAACAATGTTTCTTGTGATAACTTTTAAGACATCCCATCTTAGCAACTTTCAAGTTCTCACTATAATATTGTTAACTGTAGTCTCTATGCTGTAATACATCCCCTTGACTTTATTTCATCACTTTTGATTCGCTTCACTCGTTTTGCCCACTATTCCCTCCCCTCACTGTCTCTGGGAACTACCAGTTTGTTCTCTGTACCTACAAGCTCAGTTTTTGTGTTTATTTTCATTTTCGAGGCTTATATGGTATTTGTCTTCCTCTATGACTTATTTGTCATATGCCACGCATCTTGTTGCCAATGGCAAAATTTTCTTCATCCATTCCGTATATAATTTATTCATTGAAAGATACTGAGGGTGCTTGCATGTCTTGGCTATTGTAAATAATGCTGCAATGAACATGGCGTTGCATATCACGTTTTTCCTTGGTAAAAAGTGAAAATTAACATTAAAGAGAAATTTTCCAAAATAGAGTTGATATTTCACTACAGAAAATACTGTAGTTCAATTAATCTACCTCACCAACTTTAAGGCCAAAGAATGAAATGAAAGTTTAGAGAAACTTGCAAGTTCCTTGTGGAATTCATTTAGGAAATAAAGAGGAAAAGTTACAGAGAGTACTATTCCAACATGACACTATGTAAAAAAAATCCTAAAATATTAATGCATAGAAGTTTAGGAATTGGTCAAATGAAGGAAATTCATTACTAAGGTTTAAAGGTACTGGAAGTCGGGGCTTTGAGCATTGCTCAAACTTTATATTTATTCTTGGATTCTAATAACCTCTAAGAAGCCAAGATTTAATCCGTTGAAGTTCTTGAGATTTCTCTACCGATACTTTTGTAATTTAAACTGATTTATCTGAAGATGGTTTAGGACAGCAGCAAGCAGCAGGAGACACCTATGTCAGAGCTGACCTCACTCCTCTTTTGTGGTGGCAGAAGTTCCTCTGGATGTGTGAAAGCGGGCTGAATATGTGTCTCCATGGTGCTCATGGGGATTTTTATGATTAGATGTTTACATATTTTATAAAATGATCACTACAATAAATCTAGTTAATGTTCATAATTATAAAACAATGTTTCTTGTGATAACTTTTAAGACATCCCATCTTAGCAACTTTCAAGTTCTCACTATAATATTGTTAACTGTAGTCTCTATGCTGTAATACATCCCCTTGACTTTATTTCATCACTTTTGATTCGCTTCACTCGTTTTGCCCACTATTCCCTCCCCTCACTGTCTCTGGGAACTACCAGTTTGTTCTCTGTACCTACAAGCTCAGTTTTTGTGTTTATTTTCATTTTCGAGGCTTATATGGTATTTGTCTTCCTCTATGACTTATTTGTCATATGCCACGCATCTTGTTGCCAATGGCAAAATTTTCTTCATCCATTCCGTATATAATTTATTCATTGAAAGATACTGAGGGTGCTTGCATGTCTTGGCTATTGTAAATAATGCTGCAATGAACATGGCGTTGCATATATCTTTTAGGGTAAGTGTTTTTGTTCTTTTAGATAGATAACAGAAGTGGAATTTCTGGATCATATGATAGTTCTATTTTCAATTTTTTGAGAACCCTTCATACTGTTTTCCTTAGTGGCTATGCCATTTTACATTCCCACCAACAGTGCTCGACTGTTCTCTGTTCTCCACATCCTTGACAACATTTGTTGCTTCTTGTCTTTTTTTTTTAATTTTTATTTTTGTTTCTTGTCTTTTTAACAATAGCTATGCTGATAGGTATAAAATAGTATAAAATAGATTTCTAAAATATTTTCTCCCATTTGGTAGGTTGCATTTTCATTTTATTGATGATTTCTGTGGCAGTGAAGACGACTTATTGCTGTATTATAAAATGTATCATAATTACATTGATTATTCTCTATTGTTTGATAAGTCATGAACATTTTATTTACCTCGTTATAAAATTCTAAATTAAGTACAAAATTAAACATAATTAACTTTCATTTTAAATAAATAAATACACACACACACACACATATGTATATATATATATATATATTGCCCAAAGCATAGAATATATAATATTCAACTCTGTAAGCAAGTAGTTGTTGTTGTTTAGTTGCTAAGTTGTGTCTGAATTTTTTGTGACCTCAGGGGCTGAGACCCACCAGGCGCCTCTGTTCATGGGATTCCCCGGGGAAGAATACCGGAGTAGTTTGCTGTTTCCACCTCAGGAGATCTTCCAGACCCAGGACTTGAGCATCACCTGCGTTGGCAGGCATAGTCTTTACCACTGACCCACCTGGGAAAGCCAGTTAACTTGGTAGTGGATTATTATCTATCCAGTCTTTCTTTGTTGCAGGTTTTGTCCATCAAAATTGTTTGTCTAAATTGTTCCAATTGTGCCAAGATGTGATTAAAATTTTAAAAGAAAGGTATTTTTGTTTTTTGTCCTTTTTCTGAACAAGGTAATGTATTTCCTTAAAGTATAAATTGCTACCCTTTTTAGAGTCAGAAGCTTTTCAAATAAAACTGTTCTAGAGAATATCTTAGTGTTTCAATTAAATAACCAGTGAGAATTTAAAAATTTGGTAAACTGTTGCCAAAGTTAATACCTCAGATTCTAAAACACAAGGCTGTATATTTTGAATAAGCTTAAATATATTCAGGAGTATAGGAAATTTCAATGAATCAACTGTTTATTTTCTCTATATAATTTAAAATAGGAAAAATCATACGGTTATAATATGAAACATGATGCAGGTTTAGGCACAAGTATAAAGCATTTCTCCATTATTTTATTTCTTTTACAGAAAGACTGAGTGGGAAAATTAGAGAATAAAATTTAATATTCTTACAATAAGGCAATAGAAAACAGAATTTCTAAACCATTATCTGGTTCAAAATTATTTTTAGACTGTACTTTTTGAGCATAATTTCATTTTTCCACTTGTGCTTGGATACACATTTTTTCCTTTCCGTTCCTATAGTACTTCTGAGATGTTAAAGCTATGTTTTTGTTGTTCTGATGTAGCTGTGATGACTGTTTTGGAAGCTACATGGCAGGTATAGGACCGTGCATTATGGGAGAGGGCCAGCATAGCAGCCTTTCGGTGTTCTGGAGGGTCCTCTCAAAGTGATGAATTTTCTCCTGAGTGACAGTGGAGGCAAGTTCTGCCTTGTAAGCTGACGTATTGTGCACTGAAACCTCTCATTCTCACAGGAAGGCCATGGAAGAGGGAACACACACCCACCTGGACACATCACTGGTGTCATACGAAAGCAGTACAATCCACCAAATATCAGAGGTCAAGAATTCAGAGATACATCAGGGTAAAAGAGCAGCTTTTGACTGCAAGGTTGGAGTCAGAGAGACAAGTGAAGGAATCCCATTTTCCCTACTTACTATGTGGCTGGAGCTTGTACTTAAAATACAAGACCCTTCTGGTGAAGAAGGAATGACCTTATGTCATAGAAAATTAAGCCCTCCCAGTAAGCTACTGCATCAGGGCAGTGCTTGACACATAAGATACACTGAGAAAATGCTACTCTCAAATATAGAATATCCAGAGACCACTGGTCAGGCCTGCAGACTGAGGGTTGTTACCAGTTGTGGACGCAATATGAACAGAGTCGTGTGTCCAGCTGCTCACAAGTAAGGCTCTTCCCACTTGAGCTCTGCTTCCAAGAGCGGAGCTCAGCTCTGGGGCTGTCACAGCTGAAGGACCAGTTTTGTTGGCAGCAGTCGTGTACTTACTTGTTATTGCTATTATACCAGATTAATATTGTTTATTTGCTGTCAGAGACTTCAGAAATCTTTGGTTTCTCGTCTCCAACAAGGATCCTTTCATTCTTGTACTATCTGAGAAGGCAGTATTTTTTTTATGGCCACACGACAGTGTCGGGGGCTTTGAAAACATCAAGGGAGTTGTACCTTCTGTCCAGGTATGGGAACTTTTATATTTTTCCTTGAGAATAATGTGAAGAACCTGATATAGATGACCAGCAGCATTTACAGTTGACCCTTAAAGAACATGGACTTTTGAAAATCCATGCATAACCTATGGTTAGCCCTCCATATAGGAGGTTCTTCTGTGTAGCCCGTCTGCATATAGACTGTAGCACTACGGCATTTACTACTGAACAAATCTGCAGGTACGTGGACCCATGCAGTTCAGTCCTGTGCTATCCAGGTGTTTACTGTACACAAGTAGGGAACTCTCAGTTGTCAAAAGAAGTGCCTCTTGGTCACCTTCTTTACCATCTTCTCAAATAAGGGCTCATCCCAGAGAGGTCCTTAGCCTTCTTTGCTACCAGGCACCGGTTTCATGGAAGACAATTTTTCTGCCAACAGGGTGAAGGTTTCAGGAGAATTCAAGTGTGTTGCATTTATTGTGCACTTTACCTCTTTTCTTTTACTTTACTTCTCTTATTACGACATCAGTGCCAGCTCAGATGATCAAGCATTAGATCTTGGAGGTTGGGGATCCCTGGCCCTAGAAGGTTAAACCAAGGGACAGATGACCAAGAAGTGCACAGACATCAGAGTGGGAAGTCGGCAAATAGAAGGAATGATCTAAGCTTTAACGACCTGAGGGCACCCCTGGGGCAGAAGCAGTTATCTGTGATTGCACCTGACAAGGCACAGGTTGGTGGATGCATGAAAAACCAAAACCCTGGTCAGGCCTGCAGACTGAGGGTTGTTACCAGTTGTGGGCAATATGAACAGAGTCGTGTGTCCAGCTGCTCACAAGTAAGGCTCTTCCCACTTGAGCTCTGCTTCCAAGAGCGGAGCTCAGCTCTGGGGCTGTCACAGCTGAAGGACCAGTTTTGTTGGCAGCAGTCGTGTACTTACTTGTTATTGCTATTATACCAGATTAATATTGTTTATTTGCTGTCAGAGACTTCAGAAATCTTTGGTTTCTCGTCTCCAACAAGGATCCTTTCATTCTTGTACTATCTGAGAAGGCAGTATTTTTTTTATGGCCACACGACAGTGTCGGGGGCTTTGAAAACATCAAGGGAGTTGTACCTTCTGTCCAGGTATGGGAACTTTTATATTTTTCCTTGAGAATAATGTGAAGAACCTGATATAGATGACCAGCAGCATTTACAGTTGACCCTTAAAGAACATGGACTTTTGAAAATCCATGCATAACCTATGGTTAGCCCTCCATATAGGAGGTTCTTCTGTGTAGCCCGTCTGCATATAGACTGTAGCACTACGGCATTTACTACTGAACAAATCTGCAGGTACGTGGACCCATGCAGTTCAGTCCTGTGCTATCCAGGTGTTTACTGTACACAAGTAGGGAACTCTCAGTTGTCAAAAGAAGTGCCTCTTGGTCACCTTCTTTACCATCTTCTCAAATAAGGGCTCATCCCAGAGAGGTCCTTAGCCTTCTTTGCTACCAGGCACCGGTTTCATGGAAGACAATTTTTCTGCCAACAGGGTGAAGGTTTCAGGAGAATTCAAGTGTGTTGCATTTATTGTGCACTTTACCTCTTTTCTTTTACTTTACTTCTCTTATTACGACATCAGTGCCAGCTCAGATGATCAAGCATTAGATCTTGGAGGTTGGGGATCCCTGGCCCTAGAAGGTTAAACCAAGGGACAGATGACCAAGAAGTGCACAGACATCAGAGTGGGAAGTCGGCAAATAGAAGGAATGATCTAAGCTTTAACGACCTGGCCTAGGCATTTCATTCCCCCTCCTGGGGTTCCTTAAAGTTTAACTTGCTTAAGATTATCTGTGATTGTTTCACCCCTGACAAGGCACAGTATGATTGGTGGAGACCAAGCAGAGGGATCGGATATCAATTAGTAAATAGTTTATTGGGCACAGTCATTGGATGAAGATTCCTGAGTTCCTATATAGACTCTGGTACTTCCCAGACATTGTACCTGGGCTGGTTATTTAACGTCTCAGTGTCTCAGTTCTATCATCTGTAAAATGGGAAGAATATCATTTCACCTGCCTCCTGGGCGTGTCATGTAGACTGAGTTAACATTTGTAATTGCACAGGGCGTGCATGGGCTTCCCAGGCGGCACTAGTGGTAAAACACTCACCTGCCAATGCAGGAAATATAAGGACCACAGGTTCAATCCCTGGGTTGGGAAGATCCCCTGGAGGAGGGCATGGCAACCCATTCGGTATTCTTGCCTGGAAAATTCCATGGACCGAGGAGCCTGGCAGACTATACTCGGTCCGTAGGGTCTCACAGAACCGGACACAACTGAAGTGACTTAGCACACGGGCATACATAAACAGCAGAAACAGTGTGTTTGATGGATGTATTACACAGAATAAACAAATCTACCACCGGCTTGGCATTATAGTTGGATCAGAATCCAAGGATAGAAAACTACATTATATTAAGTTTCCCCTTTAATGTATAATTTTGTTTAGTCAGTCATAGAACTCGGAAGACTCTAAAAGGATAGTTGTTTTTTCTAGCCTTATTTTCATGTGGGGAAGAAATTACTTTCTCCACTTTATGGACGGAGCCATGAGGAACACTCAGGACGTTTAAGTGATTTAACCAAAGAGGAAAAGGAAAAAAGAAACAGTGAGAAAAGGGGAACTAGAAACTGAGGGAAAAATTGTCTTAAACCTGTTGTGTGACAGGCCTTTTTTGGAAGAAGCAATTTCATAGCCCCAGCTGAAAGAGATTAGAATCCTGACAAAATTCCAACAGCTTACTAAAACACCTTCATGATTTTTCCAGATTCTTTCTGGCAATGTAGGGTCACTCACTCAGCTACACCATCAGTTTTGCAATTTGCTTACATTTTAGTCCATTTTGAGACGAATCTAATCTTTAGCCAGACATTTCTTTATCATTATTGCCTCTCTTTTTTCCCTACAGAATGGTTTTTACCAGCAGGGGGCATCCCTGAGTAAGGCCTCTAAAGTGTTAGTCTCTGAGTAGCTGTGACTCTTTGAGACCCCAAAAACTGTAGCCCGCCAGGCTCCTCTGTCCCTGAAATTCTCCAATCAAGAATGGAGACTGAAGTCTGTAGCCATTCCCTTCTCCAGGGTATCTTCCTGACGCAGAGATCAAACCCATGTCATTAGACTGGCAGCCGGATTCTTCCATGTCTGAGCCACCAGGGAAGCCCAGCAGTCTCTCATTTGACAGCACATTTGAAATAAAACTGTGATGTAGGCACAAAATCATTTTATCTGAGAAGTTGTCTTTAAATATACACGTATTTCCCAACTTAACACAGCATTCTTTTCTATAGTCTTAATTCTTACTCCTTGCTGCTGCTTATTAATTGTAAAACTCATTCACTGAATTGGAGTGGGAAGGATATTAAGGATCAACTAGGCCAGCTTCTTTCGAGCTTTCTTTCTTTCTTTCTTTTTTTATCTTTTTTTGGGGGGGGGGTAGGTGGAGAGGGAGGGGGATGGGCGGGCCACTTCGATTGGTCTTTCATTTCTCTATTTTCATCCATCTTTGTTCTTTGGCCCGTGTGGGCCTCCCATCGTGGTGGCCACTGTCGTTGCAGAGCACCAGCTCTGGGCGCACGCGCGCAAGAGCTCCGGCTAGGTGATTGGACACATCGGTCCAGCCGCTCCGCGGCGCATGGAATCTTCCCAGG
Source organism: Tragulus kanchil (assembly GCA_022376925.1). Lineage (NCBI taxonomy): Eukaryota > Metazoa > Chordata > Mammalia > Artiodactyla > Tragulidae > Tragulus > Tragulus kanchil. The sequence goes on along the minus strand of JAIOJX010000030.1, from coordinate 14,313,596 downwards.
CCAGGGATCGAACTGGCGCCCTTTGCACTGCAAGGCGGTACCTTTACCCACTGTGCCACCAGGGAAAGTCCTAGGCCAGCTTCTTCACTGAAAACATAACATCTTCTCAGCTGCAGCCATGGAGACTTAAAGAAAACTTTAACTGAGTGTAAGTATCTTGAATAAGCCATTATCTATCCTTTCTATGGGCACACCTGTTTTCTTTTTTTTTTTTTTTTTTCAGAGATTTACTTATTGTTTATTTGTGTATTGTCTCTCCCTTTCCTGTACAGTCTCCAAAGGAGAGAAAGAATAATAGTAAGCCCTCTTCCTTCTCTCTCTCTCTTTCAAAGGATAAGCCCAGAGGAAATGGAATAGCTGTACTCTTTTGAGACGAATCTAATCTTTAGCAACATTTCTTTATCATTATTGCCTCTCTTTTTTCCCTACAGAATGGTTTTTACCAGCAGGGGGCATCCCTGAGTAAGGCCTCTAAAGTGTTAGTCTCTGAGTAGCTGTGACTCTTTGAGACCCCAAAAACTGTAGCCCGCCAGGCTCCTCTGTCCCTGAAATTCTCCAATCAAGAATGGAGACTGAAGTCTGTAGCCATTCCCTTCTCCAGGGTATCTTCCTGACGCAGAGATCAAACCCATGTCATTAGACTGGCAGGGATTCTTCCATGTCTGAGCCACCAGGGAAGCCCAGCAGTCTCTCATTTGACAGCACATTTGAAATAAAACTGTGATGTAGGCACAAAATCATTTTATCTGAGAAGTTGTCTTTAAATATACACGTATTTCCCAACTTAACACAGCATTCTTTTCTATAGTCTTAATTCTTACTCCTTGCTGCTGCTTATTAATTGTAAAACTCATTCACTGAATTGGAGTGGGAAGGATATTAAGGATCAACTAGGCCAGCTTCTTTCGAGCTTTCTTTCTTTCTTTCTTTTTTTATCTTTTTTTGGGGGGGGGGTAGGTGGAGAGGGAGGGGGATGGGCGGGCCACTTCGATTGGTCTTTCATTTCTCTATTTTCATCCATCTTTGTTCTTTGGCCCGTGTGGGCCTCCCATCGTGGTGGCCACTGTCGTTGCAGAGCACCAGCTCTGGGCGCACGCGCGCAAGAGCTCCGGCTAGGTGATTGGACACATCGGTCCAGCCGCTCCGCGGCGCATGGAATCTTCCCAGGCCAGGGATCGAACTGGCGCCCTTTGCACTGCAAGGCGGTACCTTTACCCACTGTGCCACCAGGGAAAGTCCTAGGCCAGCTTCTTCACTGAAAACATAACATCTTCTCAGCTGCAGCCATGGAGACTTAAAGAAAACTTTAACTGAGTGTAAGTATCTTGAATAAGCCATTATCTATCCTTTCTATGGGCACACCTGTTTTCTTTTTTTTTTTTTTCTATTTTCAGAGATTTACTTATTGTTTATTTGTGTATTGTCTCTCCCTTTCCTGTACAGTCTCCAAAGGAGAGAAAGAATAATAGTAAGCCCTCTTCCTTCTCTCTCTCTCTCTTTCAAAGGATAAGCCCAGAGGAAATGAGACATCAATGGTTCTCAGACCTGTGTTTGCTCCAGAATCACTTGGAGGATTCCTTAAAACTTTGCTGGGCTCCACTCTGCAGTTTCTGATTCCGTAAATCTAAAGTGAGGTCTGAGAGTTTGCATTTCCAACCAGTTTCCAGGTGATGAAGACATGGCTGGTTAAGGAATAGCCCGTAAGGTAAGCTACCTCAAAGGAAAATCCCTCTTTGACAGTCGCCTTCAGGCCAGACACACCTTTTCTCTTCTTCCCCCAAACACCAGAGCTCCTCCTCCCTGGAAGAGGGAGTGGACTGAGAGAGGTGTGTAAGCCAAAGGCCTGCTGGTCTCCAGGAGATGCTCAGACTGGCGGGGAGGCCCAGAGCAGATGGAGGGTTAGAGGCTGTGGTGGGGGAAGGTGTTGGGAAGGTTCCTGGAGGGAGAGCTGGGGGGGAGATCCACGTGGTCCTCAGGGTCTCACCCTGCGAAGCCACTTCGGGTTCTCCACCACCTGACACTCTTTGTAAGGATCGGCTTGTATCCATGCAAACTGGGAGAAGAACTGGTTGAACATAAATGTATTTTGAAACTTCCTTAGGAAAAGGTCAAGACACTCTCCCCATTTGAATTTGACGGAGGGGTGGGGAGACAGAGCGGAGCTTCACAGAAACCTATCTTTGGTGATTCCTAATATCCGGAGTCCCCTCCCCCCAGCCCCGAAGGCCTTATTCTATGGGACAAAGGGGCAGGGACTCCGAAGGCAACTTGATTGTACTGTGAATTACCATCCTCCTTTTGAATTCCTTCAGGTGAGACAGATCTAAGAAGGGCCAGGTTATCTTAATCAAAACAATCCTCCTTAATGTTCTCCTATTTAAAAGGTATTTGCGAAACAGTCTTGACATTTCCGAGTTCATCGCAGCCCCCCCCCCCCCCCACCCCACGTCTAGTAACCTGGTTGCAGTTTTCACCTGTGTTCCCAGAATGACCCGCGTCACCGCCACACCTGGGGAGGCCGACAAACCGGCAGCCACGACTGGACCCCAGGCGCTCAGAATCAAGACGCTGTGTTCTGGCATCTGAACTGTTAAAGGTTCCCAGGTGAAAAAGAAAAAACACCCTGAACGCCTCAACCACAGGCCGTCTTAGGCCGCAGGGAGAGCCTCACTGAGGTGTGAGTTCAGGGGAAAAGAGGGAAGACTGTGGGGGAGCCCTTCTGAAAAGGAATCGCCATCGCACAGCAAGGAACTTGGGGAGAAACATTCAGAATTTTACTAAAATTGCTGCTGAAAGTCACCGAAGTCTTCAATCAAGTGTGGTCTTTTGAGAAGCCCAGTAAAGGAAAACTTCAGCTTTCCAAAGTCCACGGAGTTTCTGTCCCAGCTCTGAACCTGCAGTGAGGGAGGGAGAGACTGAAGGTAAGTGCCTGAAACCTTCTCCATCCAGAATCTTCCTTTATTTTAAGGCATGGTTTGTGTTATTCAAAGGGCCGCCCTAATTATGGCTTCTTTATATCTGGGAGACCGCTCTTGGAGTTTTTTAAAGGCCTCTGTTTGGGGGACACCTACGAAAGGGAACAGTGTCTATTTCATGTGGCATGAGGTGGTTTTTCTGTTTTTGTTTTTTTAACTTTGCTGCAAGTTGTGGTTTGAATTTGTCTGGGAGGGAAATGGGATGCATTGAGAGTAACATTGGTAACTTAGGTCTCTTAACTGGTGAAGAGAACACAAATCTGAAATATTTGGGTAGGTAGTGTCTACTGCTTACTCATGAATTTAAAATATAAATTCCACATCCTTAGCTGTAGAAGAAGCTATTTCTTTTCTAATGCCTTTTTCTTGTTTAGCTGTTTTTGGCTAGTTGACTCCGTTCGGAGAAAATTTCTCTAAAACAGGCTCCTGCGGATAACGCCTAATGCTTCTGTATTTTCTTAATCGGTACCTACTCTATTCCCAGAGGTAGCTTTATATTTTCCACAGTTAGGATGGGCTCCTTTTTTTTGCGAAACAGTCTTGACATTTCCGAGTTCATCGCACCCCACCCACGTCTAGTAACCTGGTTGCAGTTTTCACCTGTGTTCCCAGAATGACCCGCGTCACCGCCACACCTGGGGAGGCCGACAAACCGGCAGCCACGACTGGACCCCAGGCGCTCAGAATCAAGACGCTGTGTTCTGGCATCTGAACTGTTAAAGGTTCCCAGGTGAAAAAGAAAAAACACCCTGAACGCCTCAACCACAGGCCGTCTTAGGCCGCAGGGAGAGCCTCACTGAGGTGTGAGTTCAGGGGAAAAGAGGGAAGACTGTGGGGGAGCCCTTCTGAAAAGGAATCGCCATCGCACAGCAAGGAACTTGGGGAGAAACATTCAGAATTTTACTAAAATTGCTGCTGAAAGTCACGAAGTCTTCAATCAAGTGTGGTCTTTTGAGAAGCCCAGTAAAGGAAAACTTCAGCTTTCCAAAGTCCACGGAGTTTCTGTCCCAGCTCTGAACCTGCAGTGAGGGAGGGAGAGACTGAAGGTAAGTGCCTGAAACCTTCTCCATCCAGAATCTTCCTTTATTTTAAGGCATGGTTTGTGTTATTCAAAGGGCCGCCCTAATTATGGCTTCTTTATATCTGGGAGACCGCTCTTGGAGTTTTTTAAAGGCCTCTGTTTGGGGGACACCTACGAAAGGGAACAGTGTCTATTTCATGTGGCATGAGGTGGTTTTTCTGTTTTTGTTTTTTTAACTTTGCTGCAAGTTGTGGTTTGAATTTGTCTGGGAGGGAAATGGGATGCATTGAGAGTAACATTGGTAACTTAGGTCTCTTAACTGGTGAAGAGAACACAAATCTGAAATATTTGGGTAGGTAGTGTCTACTGCTTACTCATGAATTTAAAATATAAATTCCACATCCTTAGCTGTAGAAGAAGCTATTTCTTTTCTAATGCCTTTTTCTTGTTTAGCTGTTTTTGGCTAGTTGACTCCGTTCGGAGAAAATTTCTCTAAAAACAGGCTCCTGCGGATAACGCCTAATGCTTCTGTATTTTTCTTAATCGGTACCTACTCTTGATTCCCAGAGGTAGCTTTATATTTTCCACAGTTAGGATGGGCAGAAGTTTCTCTCTTATCTCTGGTATTCAGATATTATGTGTGTGTGCATGTGTGTTTTCCTCCAAGGCTTAAATACTATTTTTTTTTCTTTCTACCTAAGCATAAACAGAAAATGTCCTATCAATAAATGTGTTGAGCATGTTCATACTCATCTCCCAGGGTAATGAGAGGAAAGCTGGCCACATTACTGTGTTTTTTTACATATACAATATTTAGTCATGATATAGAATATTTCATATACCTTATACATTATTAGGAGCAACTTCAATATTTCTAATACTCATGAAAATAGTATTACATTTTAAAAAAACTTAAAAAATTTTAAATATTCTTAAAACACAGTATTTCTGTCCATTTTAACTAATCAGTTGATCTTTGGTAATCACAAGTGCTTGACTTGGAGTGAAGTCTTAGGAAATATTTTTGAATGAACACAGGTATGAATAAATGACTAAAAGAAGGAATAACCATAAAATATGTTTATAAATTAGCCAAAGGACTTACCGATAGGAAAGCACAGGAGTTTGGGAGGAGGAATGAACATAGAATTTGAGCAGAAGTCAAGGCCAGTATGGGGTCATAAATCTGCAATTCTGATTCACTGCTTTGAGGGCGATTACAGCTAACGCTCATCAGCTGTGAAGGAGGCGGCTTGCTGGAGGCTGCTGCTGCTCAGTTGCTTCAGTCCTGTCTGACTTTGCGTCACGCCATGGACTGCAGCCTGCCAGGCTCCTCTGTCCATGGATTCTCCAGGCAAGAATACTGGAGTGGGGTGCCATGCCTACCTCCAGAAGATCTTCCCAGATCGCCTGCATTGCAGGCAGATCCTTTACCACTGAGCCACCAGGGAAACCCTAGCTTGCTGTACATTACTTATCAATAGCCCTGAAAACAAGAAAAGGTCTGGCTTTTAACGGAAAACACAAATTTTTTTCTTTTAAAAAAACCACATCCTTAGCTGTAGAAGAAGCTATTTCTTTTCTAATGCCTTTTCTTGTTTAGCTGTTTTTGGCTAGTTGACTCCGTTCGGAGAAAATTTCTCTAAAAACAGGCTCCTGCGGATAACGCCTAATGCTTCTGTATTTTTCTTAATCGGTACCTACTCTTGATTCCCAGAGGTAGCTTTATATTTTCCACAGTTAGGATGGGCAGAAGTTTCTCTCTTATCTCTGGTATTCAGATATTATGTGTGTGTGCATGTGTGTTTTCCTCCAAGGCTTAAATACTATTTTTTTTTCTTTCTACCTAAGCATAAACAGAAAATGTCCTATCAATAAATGTGTTGAGCATGTTCATACTCATCTCCCAGGGTAATGAGAGGAAAGCTGGCCACATTACTGTGTTTTTTTACATATACAATATTTAGTCATGATATAGAATATTTCATATACCTTATACATTATTAGGAGCAACTTCAATATTTCTAATACTCATGAAAATAGTATTACATTTTAAAAAAACTTAAAAAATTTTAAATATTCTTAAAACACAGTATTTCTGTCCATTTTAACTAATCAGTTGATCTTTGGTAATCACAAGTGCTTGACTTGGAGTGAAGTCTTAGGAAATATTTTTGAATGAACACAGGTATGAATAAATGACTAAAAGAAGGAATAACCATAAAATATGTTTATAAATTAGCCAAAGGACTTACCGATAGGAAAGCACAGGAGTTTGGGAGGAGGAATGAACATAGAATTTGAGCAGAAGTCAAGGCCAGTATGGGGTCATAAATCTGCAATTCTGATTCACTGCTTTGAGGGCGATTACAGCTAACGCTCATCAGCTGTGAAGGAGGCGGCTTGCTGGAGGCTGCTGCTGCTCAGTTGCTTCAGTCCTGTCTGACTTTGCGTCACGCCATGGACTGCAGCCTGCCAGGCTCCTCTGTCCATGGATTCTCCAGGCAAGAATACTGGAGTGGGGTGCCATGCCTACCTCCAGAAGATCTTCCCAGATCGCCTGCATTGCAGGCAGATCCTTTACCACTGAGCCACCAGGGAAACCCTAGCTTGCTGTACATTACTTATCAATAGCCCTGAAAACAAGAAAACCTGTCCAGTGCCCAGATGGCATTAGAAGTAAAGAGCCTGCCTGCCGATGCAGGAGACTTAAGAGACAGGAGCTAGATCCCTGAGTGGGGAAGACCCCCTGGAGAAGGCAATGGAAACACGCTCCAGTATTCTTGACTGGAGAATCCCCGGGACAGAAGAGGCTGGTGGGCTCCATGCAGGGGGTCGCACAGTCTGACACAATGGAAGTGACTTAGCACAATGCAGTGTCTACAGAAAGAAACTTTATTCATTGAAATAACGAAGAGTCCTGAGGGTAGAAAAAGAGAAAGTACAAATATCAAGCTCTTATTTTTAATGTAAAATATTATAATAATAATACCTAGAAAACATGTTCTAGCAATATCATCCACTGTCTTTAATTTAACATCTCAATCGTTAAAGCAGAGAGATCACAACGGATCTTCTAAATGTAGGATTTGTATTCAGGGGACAAATGTCTTAGAGCATGGACAAATACCTGGGGACTAGTATTTGAAGCCAAAAGAAGGCCAAAAAGCATTGAAGATCTGGAATCAATCTCAGTGAGTTTCCCAGTGAAGACTAATATTTGCAATGGGAATTTATAGAAACTATTTCACAACAAGACTTTTTAGTAAAGATGCTCTCCCTACGGAAAATACAGTCCCTGGAGGGGTTAGCTTAACAAGTTCCTTTGGGTAATATTTATTGCATCACGAAACTTTTTAGAAGTAGACTATGAAGACAGGAGCAATTTTAAGAAAAAGTCCATGAATCATACATACATATCCCTGGGGATTATACTGTGGGCCATAATTCATAGTGTATAACTTAGGTCTGTTCAATTCCCATATGAATATCCTCTTGAGGAAGGAGATCCCTGCCATTTGTCCAGAGTTCTTCTCAGCATAAGCATGGGTACACACACACACTCACGTACTCATCTCGCACACAGAGACACACATGCACACTCAGAGATAGCAAGCCCAAGAGGCAAGAGGAGAGGGTTTGGTTTTGTTCTACTCTGTGGGGAAGGTACAGAATGGTGAGAAGATGCTTTGTAAGTTGTTCGCTGGGCTCCATAGGAGTGTCTCTGAGGAATGGGCTGGTTTTAAGTGACTAGACTCTAAAGCCCTCCCAGCTGGAGGCTCCTGAGCGCCCTGAGGCCTGTCCTCTCCGTCAGGACAGAAGAGGTGTCTGGCCTCATCATCCACTGCACTCGCTTCAAGGCGGGGGCTTGGCTCCAAGCATTCCCCATCTCTGTGAGTGTTCTCTACATTCAAGCCCTATTTTAGAAAAATGCCAGCTACAGTAGCAGCTATATAAGCAGTTATATAAGTCCTTATGAACATGTTGATTAATAGTTTACAAAAGAGCAGGGGAGAAGATGGCCAGAATCATCAGGTTTAGGAAAAAGAAGAATCCCCCCTTGGGAAGACCCCTTTCTTGCTCTACGCTGGGGTCTCAGGGTCGCATCTGATACCCATGCTGTTGACACATAGGTTTCTCACTCCTTTTAGTCAGAGCGCCCCCCCCCCCGTCCCGTGACCCACTATGGATGACCCTGGGTTGTGGGAGCAAAGTGAAAGGAGTGTAAGAGCATCTGAAGCTGTTGCCTCTGTTTACAAATGGTGACGCTGGAGGTCTGGGACTCGTCCCTCACTGTCTTTCATTTCTTCCTCTGCCGAGGACCATCTGTTCCTACTACATCCTGAAAATGTCCTACCAGGAAATGAGAACACTGGAGGTTTTTCTTTGCTGCCTAGTGGGGAGGTGTTAATAAGGGACAGGAACAAATCCTACAGATATTTTATAAAGATCATGTTATTTTTTCCTTCGAAGCAGGGAAGCTGGTGCACGTACCAGTGTAACTTGTCCTGCTTTGCTGTCCAGAATTTCTCTTCAGGGATGGTTGCCCTCGTCTGAGGATAACTGAACCTTGGAGTCTTCACAAGGATAGATCATCACTTTCAGAATATTTTAATTAGTAATCACTTATATGATATAAAGCCCAAACTTCTTAATTAAAACAACAAGTAGTATCTATCTTAAGAGATTTACCTCACATCCTCTGAAAATATTAACATATTATCATGTAGAAACCATGCTTTGGCCATGAGTGATGAGTCATATCACAGTTGACAACATTTTGTACTTAAAAGTGATGGTGTAAATTATTATTAAAATACATCTCTGTGTAATGGATGGTGTAGATGTTAAGTGTCGAATTATTACATTTTACCTTCATCTAGGAAACAGGAGTATCTCTTTGAATCCCAGCTGAGCCTGCCCTGAGGCCTGTCCTCTCCGTCAGGACAGAAGAGGTGTCTGGCCTCATCATCCACTGCACTCGCTTCAAGGCGGGGGCTTGGCTCCAAGCATTCCCCATCTCTGTGAGTGTTCTCTACATTCAAGCCCTATTTTAGAAAAATGCCAGCTACAGTAGCAGCTATATAAGCAGTTATATAAGTCCTTATGAACATGTTGATTAATAGTTTACAAAAGAGCAGGGGAGAAGATGGCCAGAATCATCAGGTTTAGGAAAAAGAAGAATCCCCCCTTGGGAAGACCCCTTTCTTGCTCTACGCTGGGGTCTCAGGGTCGCATCTGATACCCATGCTGTTGACACATAGGTTTCTCACTCCTTTTAGTCAGAGCGCCCCCCCCCCCGTCCCGTGACCCACTATGGATGACCCTGGGTTGTGGGAGCAAAGTGAAAGGAGTGTAAGAGCATCTGAAGCTGTTGCCTCTGTTTACAAATGGTGACGCTGGAGGTCTGGGACTCGTCCCTCACTGTCTTTCATTTCTTCCTCTGCCGAGGACCATCTGTTCCTACTACATCCTGAAAATGTCCTACCAGGAAATGAGAACACTGGAGGTTTTTCTTTGCTGCCTAGTGGGGAGGTGTTAATAAGGGACAGGAACAAATCCTACAGATATTTTATAAAGATCATGTTATTTTTTCCTTCGAAGCAGGGAAGCTGGTGCACGTACCAGTGTAACTTGTCCTGCTTTGCTGTCCAGAATTTCTCTTCAGGGATGGTTGCCCTCGTCTGAGGATAACTGAACCTTGGAGTCTTCACAAGGATAGATCATCACTTTCAGAATATTTTAATTAGTAATCACTTATATGATATAAAGCCCAAACTTCTTAATTAAAACAACAAGTAGTATCTATCTTAAGAGATTTACCTCACATCCTCTGAAAATATTAACATATTATCATGTAGAAACCATGCTTTGGCCATGAGTGATGAGTCATATCACAGTTGACAACATTTTGTACTTAAAAGTGATGGTGTAAATTATTATTAAAATACATCTCTGTGTAATGGATGGTGTAGATGTTAAGTGTCGAATTATTACATTTTACCTTCATCTAGGAAACAGGAGTATCTCTTTGAATCCCACAGTGAAATTAGAAGAAGGAATAGATTAGAAGCAAAGTGAGAAATTTGTATCTTAGGGTTAATTAAAACCAAATATGTAAAAAGATGCCTAGGGAGATAAGGCTAAAGAGTGGGTGTTGGTATGGTTATGTCCACATGGAGCCATTTAAATCTTGGGCAGTAAGAAACTCCCGTAAAATTTTAATCATGAATTTGTCATCAGAGTAGCTTGGAATTATATGTATGCTAAGAGAATAGATTTAACCCAGTAAACAAGAAGCTATATCAATTGTATTTATATAATACTTAGCCTTCATGAAGTTGTACTTTCTATGAACTAGTCTTGTTCTTGCTTGGTATTTAATATGAAGCTGAGGATGAGCCTCAGGAAATGAATTTCATACCAGGTTTGACAAAATTATTTTAAAGTGTGAGAGTGAACATGATAAAAGTACAAAGTGGAAGTGGAAGAACTTCATAGGAAAGGACCTTGAGATTACAGTTCTGATTGTTAAATTAGGATCCTTTCCCACCAAAAGATTTCTTGCAGTGCTGGTATATTTTGACTCTTTTTTTTTTCTTTGATTTGTTTGCTTTTTATAGATGATGATGATGGTGATAGATAATAGAAGATGTTAGAGAGAAGTTAGAGAATTTCCATGTCTGTGAATATACAGTAAGAAAATAAGGATGTGTACATAGACATGAATACAATTTAATCAGTGCATTACATTATGTATAACCTGGTAATCTATTAAATCAATTAGAATACTCACATGCAGTAAACCTGTATGTAAATACATGAAGTATATTGCATGGAAACATTTTGATATGGAAAATGTGCATGCTAAGATTTAAATGAAAGAAATAATACTATTTATATAATTTTAATTATATATATAAAAACACAGATACAGTGAATAATGGAAAACTATATGTATAAGTTATTAGCAATGATCACTGCTGATCACAGGTTTCACATATATATTATCTCCTAAGGCTTTTATTGAATGTCATGTTTTCCTAAGACTTAGGAAGACTTGATGCCAAAATCTCTAATGCGGTAAATGCTAATTGTTCACATAAAGAATCAGACTACTGAAACTTTAATTTGTAATTCTAAAACTTCTAAGAACCTATCATTATCTGAATACAAAGAAAACCAAACAGTGTAAATAATTTTTAATTCTAAATATACTTTTGCCTAAAAAGTAAACTATCATACATTATTTATATCATTTTTTTTAACAGTCGTCTTAAATGAACGATGTTCTCCAAAGAAGTCAGTAAACGTGTGTTAGAATGAGACAAGTGAAACTGAGAATCCATTATCCACTTAACAACTTAGGTACTCTCCCAACTTATATAACAGTTTCTATTAAATGAGGATATTAGAAATTTGGTAACAAAAATAATCAAGAAATTTAATATGAAGCTGAGGATGAGCCTCAGGAAATGAATTTCATACCAGGTTTGACAAAATTATTTTAAAGTGTGAGAGTGAACATGATAAAAGTACAAAGTGGAAGTGGAAGAACTTCATAGGAAAGGACCTTGAGATTACAGTTCTGATTGTTAAATTAGGATCCTTTCCCACCAAAAGATTTCTTGCAGTGCTGGTATATTTTGACTCTTTTTTTTTTCTTTGATTTGTTTGCTTTTTATAGATGATGATGATGGTGATAGATAATAGAAGATGTTAGAGAGAAGTTAGAGAATTTCCATGTCTGTGAATATACAGTAAGAAAATAAGGATGTGTACATAGACATGAATACAATTTAATCAGTGCATTACATTATGTATAACCTGGTAATCTATTAAATCAATTAGAATACTCACATGCAGTAAACCTGTATGTAAATACATGAAGTATATTGCATGGAAACATTTTGATATGGAAAATGTGCATGCTAAGATTTAAATGAAAGAAATAATACTATTTATATAATTTTAATTATATATATAAAAACACAGATACAGTGAATAATGGAAAACTATATGTATAAGTTATTAGCAATGATCACTGCTGATCACAGGTTTCACATATATATTATCTCCTAAGGCTTTTATTGAATGTCATGTTTTCCTAAGACTTAGGAAGACTTGATGCCAAAATCTCTAATGCGGTAAATGCTAATTGTTCACATAAAGAATCAGACTACTGAAACTTTAATTTGTAATTCTAAAACTTCTAAGAACCTATCATTATCTGAATACAAAGAAAACCAAACAGTGTAAATAATTTTTAATTCTAAATATACTTTTGCCTAAAAAGTAAACTATCATACATTATTTATATCATTTTTTTTAACAGTCGTCTTAAATGAACGATGTTCTCCAAAGAAGTCAGTAAACGTGTGTTAGAATGAGACAAGTGAAACTGAGAATCCATTATCCACTTAACAACTTAGGTACTCTCCCAACTTATATAACAGTTTCTATTAAATGAGGATATTAGAAATTTGGTAACAATCCTGATAAAAATATTAATAACAGTCAAGAAATTTGCATACTGATTTGAAAACATGATTCTTCAGTAAGAAATCAAAAATGCTTTTGCTCATATAGATGTACTTTATGCTTTTTTCTCTTTTTTTAAAAAAATTTTAATTGGAGGATAATTACTCGACAGTATTGTACTGGTGTCTGCCATATACCAACATGAATCAGCCAAAGGTACACATTTGTCTCCTCTGTCTTGGGCTCCATCTCAGCCCTCTGAGTTGTCACAGAGAACCAGGTCTGTGCTCCCTGCATCCTACAGCCTTTGCGCTGGCTGGCTGTTTTGCATATGGTAATGTGTATGTTTTAATGTTCCTCTCCCAAATCGTCCTACCCCTCCTTTGCCCACTGTGTCCACAACTCTGTTCTTTATATTTGCCTCTCCTTTGCTGCCCTGAAAATAGGTTCATTAGTACTATCTTTTTAATTCTAAATATACTTTTGCCTAAAAAGTAAACTATCTCTTCCTGACTTACTTCACTGTGTAAAATGGGTTCTAGCTTCATCCACCTCATTAGCACTGACTCAGACATGTTTTTATTACTAATATTCTATTGTATGTATATGGACCACAGCTTGTTTACCCATTCATCTGTCAGTGGACCTTGTTTCCATGTCCCGGCTCCTCTAAATAGTGCTGCAGTCAATATTGTAATACATGTGTCTTTTTCAATTTTGGAGAAACCAAATATTGTTAGTGAAATAACTGATTTGAGACTGAAGTTAAAAATCTACAAGAGGAGTACAGAATAATTTAAGCCAGAAGAAGAAAGTACTTGAAATTATGAATTAATAACCTTATGATGAAGATACCTTGAAGACACTACCTTAACCAACTAATATATATGAATATTGTTATAATGGGATTACTTAACATTATTTGTGCATTTATTAATGGTTTTAAGATTAAGGAGCATACTTTTTTATCCTACCAAAAACTTATAATCTGAAATAAAACAGAGATAATTCATTGAATATCCCAATGGAGAGACATTATACAAAACAAGAACTCATACTCTTCAAAAATATCAGTGTCAAGGAAAAAAAGACTTCGTAACTATTTCCGATTAGAGGAGGCAAAATACTGTATGTGACATTGGACTTCAATCGTGGATGAGAGGGTCTGAAATTCTATACCTAGAATAGTGAATCATGTTAACATATCATGATACTGGTAATTGCACAGAAAATAAATCAATGAAAATTCTTGTACTTGAAAAATATAAACACTGTAGGGATAAGCTGGCCTTGTGGTTGCACTTAATTGTTATATGGTCTATAGAAAATTAATATATATATATATATATAGATAGAAAAGAAATGATAAAGCAAACATGAAAAAATTGGTAAAGTATATATATTAAATATTGTTTATAAATCTGATACTTATCCAAAATGTTGATAACTTCACAATAAAAAGAAAAACAAACATACAGAGAACCATGTTAGAAAAATCTCATTGAAGTAGGGATAAGCACACCTCAGTTCACTTCACATAAGTAACTCTGATTTTCATTACTATCCAGCTCTGCTTTCCCATCACACTTCAGTCCCTTATAGACTGCCTTTGGGAATGGAGGGCAACCAGTCATGGATTGCAGAATTCATCCTGGTGGGATTCCAGCTCAGTGAAGACATGGAAATACTCCTGTTTGTTCTCTTCATTCTGTTATATGCCTTCAACCTGCTGGCAAATGCCATGATCTTGGGACTCATCTCCCTCGACCCCAGACTGCACACTCCCATGTACCACTTCCTGTCTCACCTGGCCATCACTGACGTAGCCTATGCTTCCAGTCATTTGCCCAATCTTCTGGAAAACCTGGTGAAACACAAGAAGACTATCTCCTATGTCTCGTGCACTATGCAGATGGTTTCGCATTTGGGCTTTGCTTCTGTAGAGTGCCTGACTTTGGTGGTGATGTCTTATGACAGGTATGTGGCGATCTGCCACCCCCTGCAGTACGTGGTCATCATGAACTGGAGGGCGTGCACCTTCCTGACCATCGCTTGCTGGGTGTGTGGCTTTTCCCTGGCCATAGTCCAAGGAAGTCTGTTTCTAAGGCTGCCCTTCTGTGGGCCCCAGAAGGTGAACCACTTCTTCTGTGAAATTAGCTCTGTCCTCAAAGTGACCTGTGGTGAAATCTGGGTCAATGAAATGTTCCTTCTTGCTGATGGTGTGTTTATCTTAGTTGGGTCCCTTTCCCTGATGCTGGTCTCCTATGTGCGCATCCTCTGGGCCATCCTGAAGATCAAGTCAAACGAGGGCCGCAAGAAAGCCTTCTCCACCTGCTCCTCCCACCTCTGTGTGGTTGGGTTCTACTTTGGCATCGCCATGATGGTTTACTTGGCCCCTGGCAGTGGTCATCTAGAGGAACAGCAGAAAATCCTTTTTCTGTTTTATACCTTCTTCAACCCATTGCTGAACCCTCTTGTCTACAGTGTAAGGAATGCTCAAGTGAAGGCTGCCTTCCACAAAGTATTACAGAAAAATAGATCAGTATGACATGGGGCAGAATTATGGCTTAGAGAATTTTTCTTCTAATACTCAAGAACATTTCACATCAAAATACATAACTTAAGGATGGGCATTCTCCAAGAGTAACACCAGCAAGATGATAAATAGGAACTCACATGCCTTCTTCCATGGAGATGCTGTGACATAGGTCAAATTGCCTTCACTGAACACCAGAAACCACACAGGAGTTTGCAGCACCCCAGACTAGCAGAAAGCCAAGAAAAGAAATGGTGAAACTTCTAGGCAAACTTATGGCATTTGACCTTCCATAGCTGCTTCTCCTCCCTATCCAGTGTGTCAGCATCCGGAGAAAATGCCCACTCCCAGCTCTCCATCAAGAGGAAAAGAGAAAGATGTACCATGCAGGCTACTCTGTAGCTTTTCAGGAGCAGTGTGAGGATTTGTTAGTTGTCTTCCTGGCTCAGAGCACTGATGTGAGTGGCAGTTTGGACTTCTTGTTGGGACCACTGAGAAACATAGCAAGCCCCCAGCTTTCTAGGGATATACAGACATATTTTAGATTTTCACAGTTCTTATCATTCTGCACTGGTATTTCATTTGTGTTTTAGCATGAAATTGTCTTGTGACATTTGATGTTGAGTTTCTTTGCAGGTACTTCCTTGCCATCTGTGTGTCTTTGGTGAGGTGTTTCTTTACATCTTTTGCTCATTTTTATGTAACAAACTTTATTTTTAGTGTAATTTTACAATCACAGCAAAATTGAGTGAAAGGTACAGAAAGATACATGCATAACCTCCTCCATTATAAACATCCTCCTAGAGAGTGGTGCATTCAATCTCATTCATGAATTTTCATTGATACCTTATCACCACCCAAATACCATAGTTTATGTGAGGATTCACTCATGCTGTTGTGTATTCTGTGTACTGGATGAGTGTGCAATTATGTGGATCCACAACTGTATTTTCATACAGAGGTGTTTCACTGCCCTGAGAGTCCCCACTTCCTTCCTCCCTCACTACTAGCCCCTGGGAAACCACTGATGCCTTAGTTGCTGCCATAGTTTCAGCTTTTCAGAATATTGGAATCATACAGTATGTAGTACTTTCACATTGACTTCTGTCAGTCAGTAGTGTGTATATAATTTTTTTTGTTTTTCAGTTTTCTTTTTTTTCTTTCTAGTTCATTGCTTTTGAGTGAAGATTCATTTTCTTCTAATACTTAAGAACATTTCACATCAAAATACATAACTTAAGGATGGGCATTCTCCAAGAGTAACACCAGCAAGATGATAAATAGGAACTCACATGCCTTCTTCCATGGAGATGCTGTGACATAGGTCAAATTGCCTTCACTGAACACCAGAAACCACACAGGAGTTTGCAGCACCCCAGACTAGCAGAAAGCCAAGAAAAGAAATGGTGAAACTTCTAGGCAAACTTATGGCATTTGACCTTCCATAGCTGCTTCTCCTCCCTATCCAGTGTGTCAGCATCCGGAGAAAATGCCCACTCCCAGCTCTCCATCAAGAGGAAAAGAGAAAGATGTACCATGCAGGCTACTCTGTAGCTTTTCAGGAGCAGTGTGAGGATTTGTTAGTTGTCTTCCTGGCTCAGAGCACTGATGTGAGTGGCAGTTTGGACTTCTTGTTGGGACCACTGAGAAACATAGCAAGCCCCCAGCTTTCTAGGGATATACAGACATATTTTAGATTTTCACAGTTCTTATCATTCTGCACTGGTATTTCATTTGTGTTTTAGCATGAAATTGTCTTGTGACATTTGATGTTGAGTTTCTTTGCAGGTACTTCCTTGCCATCTGTGTGTCTTTGGTGAGGTGTTTCTTTACATCTTTTGCTCATTTTTATGTAACAAACTTTATTTTTAGTGTAATTTTACAATCACAGCAAAATTGAGTGAAAGGTACAGAAAGATACATGCATAACCTCCTCCATTATAAACATCCTCCTAGAGAGTGGTGCATTCAATCTCATTCATGAATTTTCATTGATACCTTATCACCACCCAAATACCATAGTTTATGTGAGGATTCACTCATGCTGTTGTGTATTCTGTGTACTGGATGAGTGTGCAATTATGTGGATCCACAACTGTATTTTCATACAGAGGTGTTTCACTGCCCTGAGAGTCCCCACTTCCTTCCTCCCTCACTACTAGCCCCTGGGAAACCACTGATGCCTTAGTTGCTGCCATAGTTTCAGCTTTTCAGAATATTGGAATCATACAGTATGTAGTACTTTCACATTGACTTCTGTCAGTCAGTAGTGTGTATATAATTTTTTTTGTTTTTCAGTTTTCTTTTTTTTCTTTCTAGTTCATTGCTTTTGAGTGAAGAATTCTATTGTCTGCATGTACCACGGTTTATCCATTTACCAACTGAAGGATGCCTTGATTGCTTCTAAGTTTAGGCAGTTATGAATAAAGCTGTTTTAAATATTACTGTGCATGTTTATATGTGGACATAAGTGTTCAAATCTTTTGGGTAAATATATAGTAGTACAATTTGTGTATCATATATTAGATTATTTTTTTTAGAAGTTCTTAAAATGTCTTTTCAAGGAGGCTGTACCATTTTGCAGTGAATGAAAGTGTATACGAAAAGTAAATGTATATACCTCTCAGCAGTATATGAAAGTTTCTGTTGATTCACATCCAAATCAGTGTTTGGTTTTGTCAATGGTTTGGATTTTAGCCATTCTGCTAGGTAAACACTGATGTTTCATTGTTTTAATTTGCATTTCTCTGATCACTTAGATGTGGGCCATCTTTTCATACGTTTCTTTGCCACCTGTGTATCTTCTTTGAATGTTTTGTGTTTTTTTTCTTTTTTTGCCCATTTATAAAACTGACTTGTTCATTTTCTTCATGTATGTGAGCTCAGTTGATCAGTTGTGTCTGACTCTGCGACACCATAGACTGTAGCCCACCAGGCTCCTCTCCCCAGTGGGTTCTCCAGGCGAGAATACTGGAGTGGGTTGCCAGTTCCTCTTGCAGGAGATCTTCCCAACCCAGGGCTCAAAACTTCTCCTGTGTCTCCTGCTTTGCAGGCAGATTCTTTACCCACCGAGCCACCTTCTTATTGTGCTGTAAAAGTCTTTTTCACTTTTTAGAATCAAGTCATTTTTCCTACATATTCAAATATTTTTTTCCCCTGCCTTGTGACTTATCTTTTCATATTCTCACCAGTTTTTTTTTTTTTTTTTAAACAGAGCATAAGCCTTTAATTCTAATTAAATGCCATTTGTCCACTTCTTTTTTTATGGTGCAGAGTTTTTTATTTTCAGTTCAGAGCTGTCATTTTGGATTTTGAAGGGAGGAAGAGTGGATAGATGTTCTCAGCATCTATCCTGTGGTTAACCCCAAGGCAAGACTTAGCAGTGGATATCGAGGGCAGTAGTCACAGGAGCAAGGCTGACAAGTGACTCTTGTACTCTAAAGCAGGGCAGCTTGGTAGAGCGCTGCTTTCACATCACTTACTATTAACTTACATGGAATGAATAGTTGAATCTACATATGGGAAGAGAGAAATTGTGAATAAATGGTTAATGAAAGGAAATCTTTGGGAGTTTGAATTTGCCCATCTTTACAGAGAAATACATCCAAGTGAGAAATAATAGATGAGACTAAATCAGATGGATCCAGTATGGGAAAATAATAAAACTGAACAAAAGTAATCATTTGTTGCCAGGGGTACATTGCAAGAAACACTATACAAAATATATTTTCCATGGAAAAAATGCTCCCAGATGGCAACATGTATAATTATTTCCCCTGGGATTTGAGAGTATTTTCTCTTTTGTTTTCAGAAGTGTGGCTGTAGTATGCACAAGTGATGGTTGCTTCCACCTACCTTTCCTCTGATTTGCTGACTTTTTGGTGTTCTTGGAAACATTACTTTTATCATGTTGGGAAATACTCCAATGTAATTCCTTCAAAATTTGCTTTCGTGCCATTATTGTTTTTTTTTTTTTTTTTTTTTCGACCGCTTCCATTGTTCTTTCATTTATTTCCATCTTTGTTCTTTGGCCTGTGCAGGCTTCCTATCGCAGCGGCCTCTCTCGCTGCAGGGCACTGGCTCTGGGCGCATGTGCTCCAGAGCTCCGGCTTAGCAGTTGGACACATTGGTCCGGCTGCTCCGTGGCACGTGGGATCTTCCCAGGCCAGGGATCGAACTGGCGCCCCTTGCACTGCAAGGCAGTGTCCTTACCCACTGGACCACCAGGGAAGCCCCATTATTGTTTTTTAATTTTAATATTTTCTGCCAGTTTAATTGAGATATAATAGATATATGATACCATAAAAAATATAGAGCATAATGATTTGACTTACATAAAAAGTAAATTTTTATCACTCTATGTTTAGTAAACATCTCATATAGAAAAAAAATAAAGAAATAGAAAAGCTTCCTTGTAATGAGAGTCCTTAAAACTTTCTCTTTTGGCATTTTCCTATATAATATGCAGTGTTGATAACTATACTTATTAAATTGTACATTATATCCGTGGTACTAATTGATCTTTTAGCCAGGATTTTGTGATTCTGACTTCCCTTTGTCCACTTCCCTCCAGTTCCCACTGCCCTGTTACCTGAAAACAACACACCTGATTTCTCTTTCTATGAGTCTGATAATTTTGAACATATAATTGACTTATAACACTGTGTTAACTCCTGTGGCACAACATAGAGGTTTGCTATTTCTCTACATCTCCAAATGATCACATGACAAGTCTGGTTAATGTTTATCGCTGTTCAAATACATTATGTTTGCATTCCCCACACTGTACATTTCATACTGTGATTTTTTTATTTTGCAACTAAGTCTGTGCTGCTTGGTCTTTCTCCCTACTCTATTTCCTCATCCATACCTTTCTCCCTGGCAAAAGGAGCAGGAGGTGACATAGGATGAGATGGTTGGATAGTATCACCAAGTCAATAGACATGAATTTGAGCAATCTCCAGGAGACAGGAAGGGGCAGAGGCACCTGGTGTGCTGCCGTGCATGGGGTCACAAAGGGTCAGACGGGACCGAGCGACTGAACAGCCACCTCCCTCCCCTCCAGTAACCCCTCTGGTAACTCTGTATCTATATCTCTGTTTCTTTATTGTTATCTTAGTGCATCTATTTTGTATTTAAATTGCACATATAAGTGAAAACATATTTCTCTTTCTCTGACTTATTTCACTTAGGAAAATAGTTTTTGCTCCATGTTACTGATAAATGGCAAGATTTCATTATTTTATGGCTGAATGGAATTCCATCATGTGCATACACTGCATATTCTTTATCCAGCATTTACGGATGGGGCTTAGGTTGCTTGGATCCTTTGGCTATTATAGATAATGCTGCAATGAATATTGGAGTTAGTGCATCTTTTCTAATTAGTTTCTTTGTTTTGTCTTTTTGGACAAACACCCAGAGGTGGAATTGCTGCATGGTATGGTAATTTTAGTTTCAGGTTTTTTTGAGAAGTTTCCCCATTTGCTTTCCGCAGTGGATATACCAATTTATGTTCTCACCAACAGTGAACAAGTGTTTCCTTTTCTCCACATCCCCACTAATACTTGCTATTTCTTGTATTTTTGACAGTAGTCACCTAAAAGGTGTGAAGTGTCAGCTCCATTGACCTCTTGCTTCTCCAGGAGGCTCCTTAAGATTTGGCGGTGCGTCTCACCCAGGCTCCATTTGAATGACTGGTTTTACTATGAGCTACAGAGCTTTTGTGAGATTTTGTGTGTGCCCTTTAAGAGCAGAGTCTTTCTTTTCCACCCACAGTCCTCCGGCTGTCCTATAATTTAGCCTTGTTGGCCTCCAAAGTCAAATGTTCTGGGGCCTGTCTTTCTGCCCCAGGGTGTGGGGCAGCCTGATGTAGGGCTCAGGCCCCTTGCTTATCAAGGAGAAATTCTGCAGTGGTAATGACCTTCCCATTTGTGGGTCAGCCACCTGCGGGCATAAGTCTTAACTAGACTACCTCTCTACCCCTTCTACCTGTCTCATTTTTGGTTATGGATCTTTTCTGCTAGTCTTCTGCTGTTTTATATTAGTTATTGCTCTCTATACATACTTATGATTTTTGTGTAGGTGTGGGAGGAAGTGACCTAAATGTTGGCCTCCTCCACCATTTTGGCCACTCTTGTTCTGTTCCTGTTAGAATTTTTCTTCACTATGATTAGATTTTCTAAAATCATATTCCCCTGGACCTTTTATATTCTCCATTTTTCTATTAGTGCTTTCATTTGAGTCTTTTCTGTTGATCTTCATTTGAATTCATTCAAATTGCATTAGATGGGATCGAGTCTTCTATTAAATATGCGCAATATTTTCTTAATTTCACAAATTGTTCTGTGTTCCTTAAGAAGGAATATCTGCAGTTCCCTCCCATCATGAAGCTTACACAACTGTCTTAGATACAGCCTCAGACAGTAGAGAATCTGCCTGCCAATGCAGGAGAGGTGAGTTTGATCCTTGGGTCAAGAAGATCCCCTGGAGAAAGAAATGGCAGCCCATTCCAATATTCTTGCCTGGGAAATCCCATGGGCAGAGAAACCTGGCAGGCTATAGTCCATGGGGTCGCAAAGAGTCAGACATGACTGAGCGACTAACACTTGTACTTTGTTGGTAGGGCACAGGTATAAAATTATACACATTAACAACTGTAACACAGAATAGCTTTCTTTATACTGTGGGGCCTGTATGAGTACATAAGTTACCTGGACAATATAATGAATGTAAAGCTTTTTAAAACAAGTTTTATTTTAAAAGTAAGATTAATCTGAAATACCAAGTCAAGGACTTCCCTGGTTATTCACTGAAGATTCTACATTTCCACTTCAGAGGGTGTGAGTTCAGTCCCTGGTGGGGGGGGAATGAGGATCCTGCAAGTCATGTTCCACAGCCAAAAAAATAAATAATGTCAAGTCATAAATCTGAAAAGTAAATATTAAGCAAGTTGATTTGTTAAACAAAAGTAGGGTAAGATAAGAATAGTAATTACATGCTAAATTATGGAGGGGAGATCACAATGTAAATGTTGAAGTTTTAGCTGAGGAATTTGTCCTTATAAAAGCTTGAGGAAAAAGTTTTCAAAGTGCAATAGATACTTAAGAAGTAACTTAAAGCAGGAAAACACTGAGGAATGGAATTCCATAACCAAGGGCTTCCAAGTAATTCAGCAGACAGAGATTATTCACTCCCTGAGAAAGATCCAGTCTTTGGAGGGGCTTCACTAACAAGCTCTATGGGGACTATATTTATTATATCATGAATCTTTCCAACGGTAGGACACAAATATAGGAACAGTATCAGGTATCTTATACATACAGATCCTTGGGGATTTTACTTGTGAGACAAGCACTCAAGTATACCTTCTCTGTAAAATTTTTATACCAAGATTTTCTTGAGTGTGGACACCTTTGTCATTCTTCCTGAGTTCTCTGACTGAATCCCTACACTCATGTCCCTACACACATGTACACACACTCACAGATAACAAAGCAGGAGACCCAAGAGGAAGGGAGAGACTTTGCACTGCTCGGTAGGGAAGATGTCAAATGGTGAGAAGACAGTAATTCGTTCCCTGGACTCGATAGGAATGTCTCTGGGGAGTGGGCTGGTTTCAGATGATCAGACTCTAAAGCCCTCCCACCTAGTGACTCCTGAGCGCCCTGGGTCCTGTCTTCTCCATCAGGACAGAGAAAAGGCGTCTGGATGCTTCAGGGAACAGGGGACTTGGCTCCAAGCATTCCCCATCTCTGTGAGTTTTCCTGTGCATTAAAGTCCTATTTGAAGAAAATACCAAAAATAGTACCACAACCTCTTTTGTATAAGTTATTATTTTTGCAATAGTTAATGGCTTGCACAAGAGCAGTACAGAAGGTTGGCAGCAATCACCAGGCTTAAAAAGAAGAAAAAGCCACCTTCATGAAGGGCCCTTCCTTGCACTGTGCTGGGTCTCAGAGTAACTTCTGACACCCATGCTGCCTGAACACAGGCCTCCTCGTCAGAGCCCCTCCCTGGTGTCCCACTTCATGAGAAGGGCTGGCGAAACGCCATATCCTTGGGTGTGGAGACAAACTGAAAGGGGCATAAGAACATCTAGAGCTGGTGCCTCTCCTTACAAATGAGGAAGCCAGAGGTTGTGGGCCTGGTCCTTCAATGTCCTTCATTTTGTCCTCTGCTGAGGACCATCTGCTCCTACTACATCCTGGAAATGTCCTTCTTCCAGGGAGCAAGAACACTGGAGCTCCTTTCTTTCCTGCTTAGTAGGGAGGTATTAATAATTTCAGGGAGAAATCCTACAGCTACTTGATAAAGACCCCATTAGTATTTCTACTGAGCAAGGAAGGTGGCACAGGTGTCATCTAGTGGAACCAGATTTGTTGTCCAGAATTATTCTCCAGTGATGGGTGTCCCCATTTGAGGAAAATCCTGTGTCATGTCCTAGAGTGGGATAACCTGACTACCATTGTCACTTATCAGCTTTGAGGGGAGAGCCAGATGGTGAAAATATAATACAATGTCCCTACTATAAAAAAAAAAAAATTGTATGTGTGTGCACCTGGCAAGGTTTCAGTGAATATTTTTGTCTTCCTCATTCACCCTTTTCTAATTTAAAAAATGGAATAAATGAAAACCTATCATTACTAAATTTTACCAGATGAAAAAAGTATTTCTTTGTATTGTTGTGATGAGGCACAGGATTTGTAATATCTTCCTCTAAACTGCAACAATTTGGTTATTTTCATCCATATATCAGCATTCTCATTTTTAATATTCAAGTTGCTGTCTATGAAGCTTACAGAGTTTTCCTATACCTATAGTCTGACTTCTATTGTGTAAAAAATGAGAGCTGATGGTCTGTTAACAAGGATTTTCTAGAAGAACATTTTAGGTGGCCCTGACCAGAGCGTATAAACCATCAGCACTCAGTGAGGCGTGAGGTGTTGGAGAAAAGGATTTCCCAGGTCAGGGAGAGCAGTGATCATCCTCAGTAGACAGGAAGCAGGAGGGGAGATGTTCTAGGATTAATAAATACAAAGATAAAACCTTCTGAGAATCATCCTGCACTACCATGTTTATTAGTGAAGTTGATTATTTTCTAGTTAGATAAAAATTCTTAAGTATATCTTCAAATTAAGTAGAAATTTAAAAATACTAAGTGAATGTCCTATAGGTATATTCTTATTTTATATATGCTTTCCTGCTGATTCAGACTATAAAGAATCTGCCTGCAATGCGGGAGACAGGGGTTCAATCCCTGGGTCAAGAAAATCCCCTGGAGAAGGGAATGGCTACCCTCTCCGGTATTCTTGCCTGGGAAATCGCATAGACAGAGGAGCCTGGCAAGCTACAGCCCTTGGTTTGCAGTGTCGGAAACAACTGAGTACTAACACTTTCACTTTAGTTTATTTTATATACACTGTGACAAGTGTATTCTTTTAACATATAAGGACAATATGCTTGAAATACAGAGTGTATTTTCTAGGTACTAAAACTTATAGTGCTAGACTTGGAAGTAAAGATTAGATAACTGAGAGCTCCATGGAAAGATGATGAACAAAGACAGGCAATTGAGAGCATAAGTCTGGGAGCCAAAAACTCAGGTGGTGTTGTCAGGATGAAAGAAGAAAGAGCTACTGGAGATCTGATTTATGTGTAAGTTGCAATTTATAGAAAGCTAGTTCTACATTAAACTAAGTTGCTAAGTCACTTAACAGGCAAGTCCAGGCAGGAGGGCAGGCCAGAGCTAGCAGTTACACCAGTGGCCACCATGCCGGCTTTCAGCACTTGTGCTGGCATTAGTAACACGTGATGTCTGTGCCAGCATTCATTATAACAGGTGTACCTGAAGCTAATATTGTAGAGACATGCGCCAAAATAGAATAAGAGCCTTAGAATCATT
Source organism: Tragulus kanchil (assembly GCA_022376925.1). Lineage (NCBI taxonomy): Eukaryota > Metazoa > Chordata > Mammalia > Artiodactyla > Tragulidae > Tragulus > Tragulus kanchil. The sequence continues at coordinate 14,288,679 of JAIOJX010000030.1, read as the reverse complement.
TTACTTACAATCATTTTACATTCATTTTACATTTTACATTTTACATTCAGGTTGAATTCAATTTACATTCAACCTGCTTTAGAACCTAATACCATCCTTAAGTATCACTAAAGAGAAAAAACCTCGGGTCTGTACTCTCTGCCACAAAACACGAACGTGCCTCAGTCTGAGAAGTTAATAATTCAATGTCCGAAATATGCTGTTTTTGGTCATTGGATTTTTTTGTTTAGGGATCACATTTGAAATCAGTTTCTGATTATCCATCAAAAATTAGACTCTTCTGCGGTTTCAGGCTTTGAATGGTGGTTGTCTTCCTCGGTGAGTGCCCCTGAAAGTGGACTTTGTGCACAATATATAATCCATATTCCATCCTGACTCATGGCTTCCTACTTTTAAAAATCTGCTGAACACTTTTCATGTGGTAAACAGACCAGAAGCTTTAATTCCCTTGCATACCTTTGTCAAATCGTTCTTAACACAGGTTAATGCACTTATCTATTTCTCTCACCATATTTATGGTGAATAACAGAGCTAATACTGGATAATCTCACTTAGATAATATCTTATCTGAATAGAAGAGTTTTGTACAATTTCCTTAGGGGCGAAGTACATAATTATAAAGGAGGCTAGTAGATTGAGTATAAGGAAAGACAATTTTTGACGTTAAAACATTAAAGCTTCTTTTTCACTTAACCATGAGAAAATATCTATAGTGCTATAATGATAAAATCATTAGAAAGCATTTAAAAATTTTTTCATAAGCAATTATCCTCTTCAATTTAGGACAAGAAAACCACATCCATCTCTCTGACCGATTATGTCCAACCGAATTCTGGGTTCCAGAGGTGATGTACAGAGAGGGATTTTGTGGTAGATGTGAGTGCCCCGTGCATAATCCTTGCCCTCTCACTTCAGTGTACACTGGCCTGACTTCAAGTGCCAGCACCTGCACTTCTTTGCCTGTATATCCTCCAGAAACCAGAGACATTTTACTAGCCCATCATACAGCAGAAAGGATCCCTCATACTTAGTCCACCCACTCAGGGCTCTCACCCAGTAATGGATGCCAGTTGGTGTATAGACACACCAGGTCCCTTCCACTCCAAGGGGGTTAGCACTGACATACCTACTCAGCATTGGCTCCGAGACTTTTCCATTAGGATAATTTCAATTATTCCTACTTTTTCCTCCTGCATCATCCAAACTTCAGTGGATGCTTTTGCTTGGTTGTGTCACGTTTCCATTCCTCTGCTCCTGTTTCCTGGAATTACTTCCTAAAAATGACTTGTAGTTGAACAATTGCCCTAGAGTTGGCTTCTAGAAGAATCAACCAAGATATATCTTTAACTGGAGCCAATATTTAGATTTATTTAATTCACGATGGAAAAAGATATTCACAAACTCAGGCAATTTTGAACATGGATAGAAACTTGACATGGTTACTTTTATGTGTACAAATATTAAAGATATTTGTCTGCATATTTTGGCACGAAAATACCAGATTATAAGAATATATTACACGATGGTTTTTAATTCTCATTATACTATTTCTTTCATATGATAGAGACAAATTAAGTAATGTTAATTGATGTTCATAAATTTTTAAATGAGAGAACTTTTTATGGAATTCAGTGTTGATTACACAATTTGGGGATGTGACTTTGACTCTCATTTTGCTTTTCCTCAAAAATGACTTTGTAAAGAGATACCAGCCAGATTATTCTCATCAAGTGAGTTTCTCCAAGCCTAATTTTTCTAGGAATAAATAAATCATACATTTCTAAAACTAATTATAAGAAACTCTGCAATAAATATCAGTTTGTTCGTATGAATTGTAAGTTCCACCAAAGAGATAACTCCATATTTCAATCTTCTTTAATAAGGACCGATAGATATTTTCCTTGAAAGATAGAAAAAAGTTATTATAAACAATCTTTATATGTCTATAATTCTATATGTATGTATAACTTATGTAAATGTATATATAAGCACTTATTTGGGTATATCTGAAAGTAAAATCCATGGGTCATTGGTACACATATGTTCAAAGTATAAATATATATTGCCTGAGTTTTTCAAAATGATTACATCAAATTACAAGTTTCTCGATATCCCCTCCCAAGAAACCAGAGACATTTTACTAGCCCATCATACAGCAGAAAGGATCCCTCATACTTAGTCCACCCACTCAGGGCTCTCACCCAGTAATGGATGCCAGTTGGTGTATAGACACACCAGGTCCCTTCCACTCCAAGGGGGTTAGCACTGACATACCTACTCAGCATTGGCTCCGAGACTTTTCCATTAGGATAATTTCAATTATTCCTACTTTTCCTCCTGCATCATCCAAACTTCAGTGGATGCTTTTGCTTGGTTGTGTCACGTTTCCATTCCTCTGCTCCTGTTTCCTGGAATTACTTCCTAAAAATGACTTGTAGTTGAACAATTGCCCTAGAGTTGGCTTCTAGAAGAATCAACCAAGATATATCTTTAACTGGAGCCAATATTTAGATTTATTTAATTCACGATGGAAAAAGATATTCACAAACTCAGGCAATTTTGAACATGGATAGAAACTTGACATGGTTACTTTTATGTGTACAAATATTAAAGATATTTGTCTGCATATTTTGGCACGAAAATACCAGATTATAAGAATATATTACACGATGGTTTTTAATTCTCATTATACTATTTCTTTCATATGATAGAGACAAATTAAGTAATGTTAATTGATGTTCATAAATTTTTAAATGAGAGAACTTTTTATGGAATTCAGTGTTGATTACACAATTTGGGGATGTGACTTTGACTCTCATTTTGCTTTTCCTCAAAAATGACTTTGTAAAGAGATACCAGCCAGATTATTCTCATCAAGTGAGTTTCTCCAAGCCTAATTTTTCTAGGAATAAATAAATCATACATTTCTAAAACTAATTATAAGAAACTCTGCAATAAATATCAGTTTGTTCGTATGAATTGTAAGTTCCACCAAAGAGATAACTCCATATTTCAATCTTCTTTAATAAGGACCGATAGATATTTTCCTTGAAAGATAGAAAAAAGTTATTATAAACAATCTTTATATGTCTATAATTCTATATGTATGTATAACTTATGTAAATGTATATATAAGCACTTATTTGGGTATATCTGAAAGTAAAATCCATGGGTCATTGGTACACATATGTTCAAAGTATAAATATATATTGCCTGAGTTTTTCAAAATGATTACATCAAATTACAGTCTCATCAGTAATATATCTCTGTTTCAAACCCTTGCTGAGGCCTTGTATTTTCAAGCTTGTGAATTTTAGTCATTCATTGTAATTTTTATTTACATTTCTTTGGTGACAAATTTTAGAACCTCTTTATGTTTTAATGTACTTGTGGGTCATTTAGTTGTTTTTTCATGTGAAATTTAAGTAACTATTTTTCACAATTGAAATTTGATTATCTTTTCATTAATGATTTGCAGAAATTCCTTTATATTCTGAATATGAGCCCTGAATTATACCTGTTATAAATATTTCATTCTATTATGTAAACTGTGCTTTCACTTTCTTGATGATGCCTCTAGATAAATAGCAGTTAATTGCTTTATCATTCTTTTATGCTGTTTCAATTCTCCTCACTTCAAGGTCATAGCTCTGCTACAAAGCTGCTCTTTATCGTTCATATTTACATCTATTATCTACCTGTATTTTTATTTTGGATTGATTTAATTTCTTCATGTAAATAGCCCACTGATCCAGCATTATTATTGAAAACCCTGTGCCTTTGTCTTGGTGCAGGTGTGCTTGTGGGGTAGTGGGAGTGTGCATTTGTGGATTTCTGGTTTAATCACGCTGCTTCATGAGTCCCTTTATCTTTGTCCCAGTACAACACTGCCTGACTATATGAAGGCTTAGGTCTCAATATTTAATAGAATAACTACTTTTACTTCATTCTTCTTCACTATTTCCTTTATTCATCTTGATCTTTGTAAAGAGATACCAGCCGATATTCATCAAGTGAGTTTCTCCAAGCCTAATTTTTCTAGGAATAAATAAATCATACATTTCTAAAACTAATTATAAGAAACTCTGCAATAAATATCAGTTTGTTCGTATGAATTGTAAGTTCCACCAAAGAGATAACTCCATATTTCAATCTTCTTTAATAAGGACCGATAGATATTTTCCTTGAAAGATAGAAAAAAGTTATTATAAACAATCTTTATATGTCTATAATTCTATATGTATGTATAACTTATGTAAATGTATATATAAGCACTTATTTGGGTATATCTGAAAGTAAAATCCATGGGTCATTGGTACACATATGTTCAAAGTATAAATATATATTGCCTGAGTTTTTCAAAATGATTACATCAAATTACAGTCTCATCAGTAATATATCTCTGTTTCAAACCCTTGCTGAGGCCTTGTATTTTCAAGCTTGTGAATTTTAGTCATTCATTGTAATTTTTATTTACATTTCTTTGGTGACAAATTTTAGAACCTCTTTATGTTTTAATGTACTTGTGGGTCATTTAGTTGTTTTTTCATGTGAAATTTAAGTAACTATTTTTCACAATTGAAATTTGATTATCTTTTCATTAATGATTTGCAGAAATTCCTTTATATTCTGAATATGAGCCCTGAATTATACCTGTTATAAATATTTCATTCTATTATGTAAACTGTGCTTTCACTTTCTTGATGATGCCTCTAGATAAATAGCAGTTAATTGCTTTATCATTCTTTTATGCTGTTTCAATTCTCCTCACTTCAAGGTCATAGCTCTGCTACAAAGCTGCTCTTTATCGTTCATATTTACATCTATTATCTACCTGTATTTTTATTTTGGATTGATTTAATTTCTTCATGTAAATAGCCCACTGATCCAGCATTATTATTGAAAACCCCTGTGCCTTTGTCTTGGTGCAGGTGTGCTTGTGGGGTAGTGGGAGTGTGCATTTGTGGATTTCTGGTTTAATCACGCTGCTTCATGAGTCCCTTTATCTTTGTCCCAGTACAACACTGCCTGACTATATGAAGGCTTAGGTCTCAATATTTAATAGAATAACTACTTTTACTTCATTCTTCTTCACTATTTCCTTTATTCATCTTGATCTTTTGTATTTTCTCATGAAAAACTTCCCTTAAATTCTGCTCTGGATTTTATAGAAACTACAGATCAATTTGAAGACATCTGCAGTCTTTTCAGAATGTTGATTTATTCCATAAAACGTTGTGTATGTTCCAGATTTTGGCTATTTGGTTATTATAATACATCATCTACAGAGACTTTAATATTTTCTGCATGCATTAATGTGTTGTCAATAAAAACTGAAATTTACTTTCTGAATTATTCTATCGAAGTATAGTTGATTTATAGTATTAGGTTCAGATATACAACATAGTGATTCAATATTTTTTCAATATTTTTGTATTAATAGATTATTCTCCACTTAAAGGTATAAAATATTGAGTATATTCCTGTGCCCTACAGTATATCTGCCTTATCCTACATTTAAAAGTTTGGAACCATTATTTCCTACCCCTATATTGCTTCCTATTCATCTTTTATTTAAAATGGTCATAATAAAATTTATATGTGGCTAGAAAGTACTTATTGGTTACACCTTAAATTGCCACAGAACCTGAGGTTTCAGTCTTCATGTTTGTAAATCATATACTTCAAATTTCACCCCTTTAATTTCCCTTTTCAAAAATAAGAGAATTAGTTTTCTTATTATTCCTTCCCATAAATTCCTCACTATACCAGTTGATTTTTATTTTTTTTAACTTATTTTTACATTGTCAAGCTTGTCACACAGTTATTTCTTATTTAATTTGGATAATCTTTAGGATTAGAAATTATTGATTTGATAGAAATATTTGTTTTAACACAAAATAAGTCAGAATGAATACCTATCCCACAGGTTAGTATTGGAGAAATATCATGAATCTCTCTAGTGACCCAGTTACTGGACGGCCTGGGTGGAGAACTGTTCATAGGGGCCAATGAAACTTTCATTTTCTGAGCTGCTCTTATTTAATTGACTCTATTAAGAAGGAGGAATTTTATTTTTGGCATCAAAATCTCCTTCTATTTCAGTGCTGTATTATCTAAGAAATTTAATCTACCTTTACTCTTTTGCTTTAAAATCATTTTTGTTGCAATGAAATTGATGGCCATGGAGGTGAAGATAAGAGCTGATCAATTCAGACAAATGAAAATCTAACCCCAAATAGTCAAGATATCACCGTATTCACTTTTCACCATTTAATATATATTTCATAGTTGTAGCAAATTTCATAGTATTAAAAACTTAATGGACATTTATGCAGACCCTTCCAGATGAAATCATGTTATAGAAACACAGGTAGGTAGGGCTGTCATTCAACTGCGGTCCTAACGGGCAGCTGCCCTCATCCTTGTTGCTTCCTTAAAATTTTGCAAAGTTGAAAATGCCGCCACATGTGTCTTCAGAATTCCTTTCCTGTTCATTTACTTTCTGGTAAATTTAACTTTTCCATAAAGAAGTTTCCTGAAACTTTCCTGTAAGCCTCCCTTCAAAGCAAGTATAAGACATTATTTAGCTTTTGCCAAATCCTCAACATATATTTTATGATCACTGTCTCTATGTTTATTAAGAACATCCAAATGAGACACTTCATTTAAATTACATGGAGTATTCAGAGCATTTTATGCAAGAGAGCAATTTTCAAATCATCAACTCTAATTGTGAACTTTTTTCTGGTAAAGTCGAACTTATGCCCTGATCAACCGACAAAAACTAGTGATGAAAGATGGTTACATAGAGACTGCAGAGGTGAGTGCAGGATGTTTCGTTAAGCCAGAAGGAAGAAAGAACTTAAAAGTTATATACTAATAGTTTTGTAATAAACATAGTCTAGAGACATCACCTCAACCAGTTAATCCACATTAGTATTACCTATATTGAGATTAATTAATATCATGTGTATTTATTAAAGGCTTCAAGATCAGAGGCTTTTTCCTACCAAAATTTATAATCTGAACTTAAAATATGGCCAATCGGTGAAAAAGTCCCAATTGATAGGCATATAAAAGAACCCTTAAAATAGTAGGCCAAATTTCGGGAAAAATATTTTATTTTTGGCATCAAAATCTCCTTCTATTTCAGTGCTGTATTATCTAAGAAATTTAATCTACCTTTACTCTTTTGCTTTAAAATCATTTTTGTTGCAATGAAATTGATGGCCATGGAGGTGAAGATAAGAGCTGATCAATTCAGACAAATGAAAATCTAACCCCAAATAGTCAAGATATCACCGTATTCACTTTTCACCATTTAATATATATTTCATAGTTGTAGCAAATTTCATAGTATTAAAAACTTAATGGACATTTATGCAGACCCTTCCAGATGAAATCATGTTATAGAAACACAGGTAGGTAGGGCTGTCATTCAACTGCGGTCCTAACGGGCAGCTGCCCTCATCCTTGTTGCTTCCTTAAAATTTTGCAAAGTTGAAAATGCCGCCACATGTGTCTTCAGAATTCCTTTCCTGTTCATTTACTTTCTGGTAAATTTAACTTTTCCATAAAGAAGTTTCCTGAAACTTTCCTGTAAGCCTCCCTTCAAAGCAAGTATAAGACATTATTTAGCTTTTGCCAAATCCTCAACATATATTTTATGATCACTGTCTCTATGTTTATTAAGAACATCCAAATGAGACACTTCATTTAAATTACATGGAGTATTCAGAGCATTTTATGCAAGAGAGCAATTTTCAAATCATCAACTCTAATTGTGAACTTTTTTCTGGTAAAGTCGAACTTATGCCCTGATCAACCGACAAAAACTAGTGATGAAAGATGGTTACATAGAGACTGCAGAGGTGAGTGCAGGATGTTTCGTTAAGCCAGAAGGAAGAAAGAACTTAAAAGTTATATACTAATAGTTTTGTAATAAACATAGTCTAGAGACATCACCTCAACCAGTTAATCCACATTAGTATTACCTATATTGAGATTAATTAATATCATGTGTATTTATTAAAGGCTTCAAGATCAGAGGCTTTTTTTCCTACCAAAATTTATAATCTGAACTTAAAATATGGCCAATCGGTGAAAAAGTCCCAATTGATAGGCATATAAAACAAGAGCTCATACTCTTCAAAAATACCACTGTCAAGGCAAAAAAAGACAGAGTAACTGTTTCAGACTAAAGGCGATAAAATATTTTATGTAATACTGGTTTTGAATCTTGGGACAGACAAGGTGAAATCTATACCTAGGATAGTGAATCATTGATTTGATTTCCCCTGACTTTGGTAAAGATAATGAAAATTTCCTTGCTCTGGGAATAGTAAACAGCTTAGGGATGAAATGCCCTTATGGTTTCACTTACATGGTCCACAGAAAATCAACAAAATATATACAGAGTAAAAGAAATGATAAAATTTTTTAAAATAAGAAAAAATTTACAAGATGTATACACTAGATTTTTTTAGACTTTATAATATTTTCTGAAAATTTCAATTATTTCACAATAAAAAATTAAAAAAACACACAAAAAGGAAATAAACATTGAAGTAAGAAACTCAGTGATGTAGAATCAAACACAAAAGATCCTTTGAATTCACTTCACTAAAGTAACTCTGATTTTCATTACTGTCCAGCTCTGCTTTCCCATCACACTTCAGTCCCTTATAGACTGCCTTTGGGAATGGAGGGCAACCAATCATGGATTGCAGAATTCATCCTGGTGGGATTCCAGCTCAGTGAAGACATGGAAATACTCCTGTTTGTTCTCTTCAGTCTGTTATATGCCTTCAACCTGCTGGCAAATGCCATGATCTTGGGACTCATCTCCCTCGACCCCAGACTGCACACTCCCATGTACCACTTCCTGTCTCACCTGGCCATCACTGACGTAGCCTATGCTTCCAGTCATTTGCCCAATCTTCTGGAAAACCTGGTGAAACACAAGAAAACCCCCAGAGACTGCAGAGGTGAGTGCAGGATGTTTCGTTAAGCCAGAAGGAAGAAAGAACTTAAAAGTTATATACTAATAGTTTTGTAATAAACATAGTCTAGAGACATCACCTCAACCAGTTAATCCACATTAGTATTACCTATATTGAGATTAATTAATATCATGTGTATTTATTAAAGGCTTCAAGATCAGAGGCTTTTTCCTACCAAAATTTATAATCTGAACTTAAAATATGGCCAATCGGTGAAAAAGTCCCAATTGATAGGCATATAAAACAAGAGCTCATACTCTTCAAAAATACCACTGTCAAGGCAAAAAAAGACAGAGTAACTGTTTCAGACTAAAGGCGATAAAATATTTTATGTAATACTGGTTTTGAATCTTGGGACAGACAAGGTGAAATCTATACCTAGGATAGTGAATCATTGATTTGATTTCCCCTGACTTTGGTAAAGATAATGAAAATTTCCTTGCTCTGGGAATAGTAAACAGCTTAGGGATGAAATGCCCTTATGGTTTCACTTACATGGTCCACAGAAAATCAACAAAATATATACAGAGTAAAAGAAATGATAAAATTTTTTAAAATAAGAAAAAATTTACAAGATGTATACACTAGATTTTTTTAGACTTTATAATATTTTCTGAAAATTTCAATTATTTCACAATAAAAAATTAAAAAAACACACAAAAAGGAAATAAACATTGAAGTAAGAAACTCAGTGATGTAGAATCAAACACAAAAGATCCTTTGAATTCACTTCACTAAAGTAACTCTGATTTTCATTACTGTCCAGCTCTGCTTTCCCATCACACTTCAGTCCCTTATAGACTGCCTTTGGGAATGGAGGGCAACCAATCATGGATTGCAGAATTCATCCTGGTGGGATTCCAGCTCAGTGAAGACATGGAAATACTCCTGTTTGTTCTCTTCAGTCTGTTATATGCCTTCAACCTGCTGGCAAATGCCATGATCTTGGGACTCATCTCCCTCGACCCCAGACTGCACACTCCCATGTACCACTTCCTGTCTCACCTGGCCATCACTGACGTAGCCTATGCTTCCAGTCATTTGCCCAATCTTCTGGAAAACCTGGTGAAACACAAGAAAACCATCTCCTATGTCTCGTGCACTATGCAGATGGTTTCGCATTTGGGCTTTGCTTCTGTAGAGTGCCTGACTTTGGTGGTGATGTCTTATGACAGGTATGTGGCGATCTGCCACCCCCTGCAGTACGTGGTCATCATGAACTGGAGGGCGTGCACCTTCCTGACCATCACTTGCTGGGTGTGTGGCTTTTCCCTGGCCATAGTCCAAGGAAGTCTGTTTCTAAGGCTGCCCTTCTGTGGGCCCCAGAAGGTGAACCACTTCTTCTGTGAAATTAGCTCTGTCCTCAAAGTGACCTGTGGTGAAATCTGGGTCAATGAAATGTTCCTTCTTGCTGATGGTGCACTCATCTTAGTTGGGTCCCTTTCCCTGATGATGGTCTCCTATGTGCGCATCCTCTGGGCCATCCTGAAGATGCAGTCAAAAGAGGGCCGCAAGAAAGCCTTCTCCACGTGCTCCTCCCACCTCTGTGTGGTTGGGTTCTACTTTGGCATCGCCATGATGGTTTACTTGGCCCCTGGCAGTGGTCATCTAGAGGAACAGCAGAAAATCCTTTTTCTGTTTTATACCTTCTTCAACCCATTGCTGAACCCTCTTGTCTACAGTGTAAGGAATGCTCAAGTGAAGGCTGCCTTCCACAGAGTATTTCAGAAAAAGATGACAGTGTGACACATGGCAGATTTATGGTTTAGAAAACTTTCCAACAAAATGCATGTCTTAAGGATGAGGACTCTCCAAAAGTAACATCAGCAAGATGGCAGAATGAGAACTTCAAGCCCCTCCTTCCTCCATTGGAGATGACAGCAGTGATCAAATTGCTTTCACAGAACACCAGAAACTTCATAGGAGTTTACAGCACCCCAGACAAGGACCAAGCCAAGAAGAGATACAGTGAAACTTCTAGGCAAACTTATGACATTTGACTCATTAGACCCCCTTCTTCTACCTGCCCCAGTGTTAGGATCTGGAAAAAATTCCCAACTCCCAGCTCTCCTGTAGGAAAGAAAGAAGGAGAATGGCCCATGCCTATCCTTTCTAGCTTTTCTGGGTTGGTGGGAAGCCTGCAAACTCGTTTTCTGCCACGCCTGACTCAAAGCACTCATGGGAATAACCATTTGGACTATTTGTTGGGACCACTAAGGAACATAGTAATCACCCAGCTCTTTACATTTATAGAGAGATGTTTTGGAATAGTCACAATTCTCGTAGATGTATAGTGATATCTCATTGTTTTAACAGGAAATTCCTCGATGACATATCATGTTGAATGTATTTACATGTGCTTCCTTACCATCGGTTTATCTTTTTTGGCAAGGTATCTCTTTGTATCTTTTGTCCATTATTATTTACTGTAATAAACTTTACTTTTTAGAGCAGTTTTACAGTCACTGCAGAATTGAGTCAAAGGTACAGATATAGCCAGCATGCCCCTGTCTCTGCACACACACATCCTCCCCCATATCACTCTCTCTCCAGAGAATGGTACGTTTCTTATCATTTATCAACTGATATTGACACATCATTATCACCTAAGGTCCATCGCTTACATAAGGTTTCACTCATGGTCTTGTATATTCTGTGTTTGCAGATGTGTGATTATGTTTATCTGCCATTATATCATCATATAGAGTAGTTTACCACCCTAAAAATCCCCACTTCCTTCCCCCTCATCATGAGTCCCTGCCCACCACTCAGCTCTGAGGTGTCTCCATAGTTTTGGCTTTTCAGAATGTCATATGGTTGGAATTATAAAGTGTGCATGGTTCATTTCGCCACATTGGCTTCCTTAACTCAGTTGTATGGATTTACGTTTCTTCTTTTTCTCTTTGGCTTGCTAGTTTGTATTACTCCAGAATATGATTCCATTGTCTGGATGCACCACAATTTATCCATTTACCAACTGAAGGACATCTCGATTGCTTCTGAGGCTAAGAAATTATGAATGTAATGGCTTTAAACATCTCTGTGCAGAGTCTTGTGTGGACATAACTTTTCAAATCCTTGGGACAGATACCAAGCAGTATATTTAAGAAATGGTCAAACTGCCTTTAAAGTGACTGTACCATTCTTCAATGAATGAAAATGAATTCTCCTCAACAGTATATGAAAACTCCTCTTGATTCATATCCTATTCAGAGGAAAGATTTTTTGTGAGACATTCATAAAAGTATAAAAAGTCAAGCCACAAACTGCAGAAAATCTTTCTTCACATAAGAAAAATGACTAGATTCCAATATATACAAAGAACTCCCAAAATATAGTAGTAACAAAACAACCTAATTTCAAAATGGTAGAAAACCCTAACAGACACCTATTCAGAAAAGATATACAGGTAGCAAATAAGCATGTGAAAAACACATATCTCTGTCATCAGGGAAAAGCAAATTAGAAAAAGAACAATCAAATATTACTATAGTCCTAGTTGAATGGCTAAGCTCCAAAATACTAATAACACCAAACACTGACTAGGATGTGAATCAAGAGGAGCTTTCATATACTGTTGAGGAGAATTTATTCTCATTCATTGAAGAATGGTACAGTCACTTTAAAAGTAGTTTGACCATTTCTTAAATGCATTCTTTGGTATCTGTCCCAAGGATTTGAGAAGTTATGTCCATATAAGGTAAAATTTGATAATGCACTCCTTTTAGATGATCTCAGAGAAATGCAGGCATGGGCAACTTAATAAGGAATTTGGATATTGTGCCGTACAATTTGGCCTGAAATGGAAGAAGACATCAGGACCACAGGAACTTACTTCTCAGGCTCCTAGACAGGCAGGAGTTTGTCATATGAAACTCTAGAAGAGGTTCTTGAAGTTAATATTAAGTTCATGTCGTAAAGAACAGTTATCATTCCATAGACAGAAAATATACTTTAAAACCAAAAATACAGAGTCCCTGCCCACCACTCAGCTCTGAGGTGTCTCCATAGTTTTGGCTTTTCAGAATGTCATATGGTTGGAATTATAAAGTGTGCATGGTTCATTTCGCCACATTGGCTTCCTTAACTCAGTTGTATGGATTTACGTTTCTTCTTTTTCTCTTTGGCTTGCTAGTTTGTATTACTCCAGAATATGATTCCATTGTCTGGATGCACCACAATTTATCCATTTACCAACTGAAGGACATCTCGATTGCTTCTGAGGCTAAGAAATTATGAATGTAATGGCTTTAAACATCTCTGTGCAGAGTCTTGTGTGGACATAACTTTTCAAATCCTTGGGACAGATACCAAGCAGTATATTTAAGAAATGGTCAAACTGCCTTTAAAGTGACTGTACCATTCTTCAATGAATGAAAATGAATTCTCCTCAACAGTATATGAAAACTCCTCTTGATTCATATCCTATTCAGAGGAAAGATTTTTTGTGAGACATTCATAAAAGTATAAAAAGTCAAGCCACAAACTGCAGAAAATCTTTCTTCACATAAGAAAAATGACTAGATTCCAATATATACAAAGAACTCCCAAAATATAGTAGTAACAAAACAACCTAATTTCAAAATGGTAGAAAACCCTAACAGACACCTATTCAGAAAAGATATACAGGTAGCAAATAAGCATGTGAAAAACACATATCTCTGTCATCAGGGAAAAGCAAATTAGAAAAAGAACAATCAAATATTACTATAGTCCTATTTAGAATGGCTAAGCTACAAAATACTAATAACACCAAACACTGACTAGGATGTGAATCAAGAGGAGCTTTCATATACTGTTGAGGAGAATTTATTCTCATTCATTGAAGAATGGTACAGTCACTTTAAAAGTAGTTTGACCATTTCTTAAATGCATTCTTTGGTATCTGTCCCAAGGATTTGAGAAGTTATGTCCATATAAGGTAAAATTTGATAATGCACTCCTTTTAGATGATCTCAGAGAAATGCAGGCATGGGCAACTTAATAAGGAATTTGGATATTGTGCCGTACAATTTGGCCTGAAATGGAAGAAGACATCAGGACCACAGGAACTTACTTCTCAGGCTCCTAGACAGGCAGGAGTTTGTCATATGAAACTCTAGAAGAGGTTCTTGAAGTTAATATTAAGTTCATGTCGTGTAAAGAACAGTTATCATTCCATAGACAGAAAATATACTTTAAAAACCAAAAATACTGGTCAGTAGGAATAAATGAGTAAAGACTTCTAAAAATTCTATGCTCTGGAAAAGCACACTGGACATGGACAAAATTGTTCAACATCGTCTTTTTTCAAAATCTTGAATTGAAGTCTTGCAGTAATCTCAGTGTTCCCCCAGGAAAAACTGCCGCCTTGTTAAGAACAGTGAAGTCGGCAGGGTCTCGCTTACTCATCATTCTAGCTCTGTGGTGCCCTAGGAGACAGATAGCCCTGCCACCATGGCGAAAACCAGCATCTTCACAGTCTCTGGAAGGTGTAGCCAGGACGGATTTGATCCTAAACAGACCATGGGTCCTGTACTCAGATGCTAATAAAAATTTTGGAATTATTACTAAATTTTATAACCACTATATGAGACTAGTGTGAATATTTTAGGTTTAATTATCAATAAAATCTAAACAGACAAAATCACTGAAGACAGCTAGGATAAGGGAAAAATAAAGATAAGTTTAAGTACATAAAAGTACATTAAAATATAAATATATATATATACACTTTAAAGTATATATATATATTTTAAAGTATACACACACACACACACACACACACACACACTTTATAATATTGTCTGTTAGATCCCAGCCACCGTCTTAACAGAAGAGAGAATAATACATGAGAGAAACGCTTATAATCAGTTTCTTGTAGGTGGATTTAGGACCTTGGAATTACTCTACAAGACAGGGAGTTGAAGGATCTGCTGATTCACTGTGATGTGCAGAAAGCATTTATTCCAGACCACTGCATTTTGGGAAGAGGATTGGCTCTCACTATCAATCTGTGTTATCAGCATAAGAACTGTCAAAATTCCTGAAATCCATGAGATCCTATAGAAAGTGAATAGAGGCGCACTCCGGCGGGCCGGGCGGCCATGACGCTTTTCCACTTCGGGAACTGCTTCGTCCTGGCCTACTTCCCGTACTTCATCACCTACAAGTGCAGCGGTTTGTCCAAGTACAATACCTTCTGGAAGTGCGTCCAGGCCGGGGTCACCTATCTGTTCGTGCAGCTGTGCAAGATGAGGGCACCAGCAGTGCCATGTGCAGGACCAGCAGCTCCACTCCCGCCCCGACCCCCAAGATGGGGCCACCCCCGCCCCTGAGCCGAGTGCTCCAAAATGCCTGCGGGAAGCGGGCTTGGAGGAATCTCCAAGCAACTTTTGTACAGCACTTTTAGTAAAACAGAATATTCAGTTATATGGCCAAGAGGATTTTGGATACTGACTACTAAGAACGACTAACTAACCCCAGGATCCCACTGGCAAAACTGCCACTTCCCTGGTCTCAGATGCTGTTCCTGGCCACTGTCTTTCCCACTTGGGAAGGCGGCATCTATGACTTCATTGGTGAGTTCATGAAGGCCAGTGTGGACGTGGCAGACCTGATAGGCCTAAACCTGGTCATGTCCCGGAATGCCGGCAAGGGGGAATACGAGATCAT
Organism: Tragulus kanchil; assembly: GCA_022376925.1. NCBI lineage: Eukaryota > Metazoa > Chordata > Mammalia > Artiodactyla > Tragulidae > Tragulus > Tragulus kanchil. The sequence continues at coordinate 14,273,020 of JAIOJX010000030.1, read as the reverse complement.
AGTTGCTGCCCTGGGCTCCACTGCGGAGCTCATTATGTCCCGCTGCATCCCCCTCTGGGTTGGAGCTCAGGGTATTGAATTTGACTGGAAATACATCCAGATGAGCATCGACTCCAATATCAGCCTGGTCCATTACATCGTTGACTCTGCCCAGGTGTGGATGCTCACACGCTACGACCTGTACCACACTTACCGGCAGGCCGTCCTCCTCCTGACGTTCCTCAGCGTCTACAAGGCCTTTGTCATGGAGACCTTCGTCCACCTCTGTTCCCTAGGCAGCTGGACGGCACTGCTGGCCCGCGCGCTGGTGACGGGGCTGCTGGCCCTCAGCACCTTGGCGCTGTATGTCGCCGTTGTCAGCGTGCACTCCTAGGCTGGACGTCCTAGGCTTGCACACACCTTCTCTCCGTCTCCAGGTTCAGTGAAGTAAACAGTATTTGGAAAGTTCAAAAAAAGAAAAAAGGGAAAGTGAATAGAAACAAAGAATAACTGAAGAATAGATCTGTGAGGAAATGATCTGAGAGAGGAAATGAGGAATGAGCAAGGAGACTGAGAAGGAGCAAGCAGAAAAGTAGAAAGACCACTGAGGAGCACAATACCATTACAGTCAGGTGACGAAATGTTTCAGAGAGCAATCAACCGTGTCAAAAGCCACCTGGCACAACAAGTCAGATGACAACTGGTAACTGATAATTGGATCTGTGCTTAATTGCTTCAGTTGTGTCCAACTCTTTGCAGCCCCATGGGCTGGAGTCCACCAGGCTCCTCTGTCCATGGGATTTTCCTGGAAAGAATACTGGAGTGGGCTGCCATTTCCTCCTCCAGGGGATCTTCTGGACCCAGGGATTGAACCTGTGTTCCCTGTAGGTAGATTCTTTTTTTTTTTTTTTAATATTTTATTTATATTTATTTGGCTGCATTGGGTCTCAGTTATAGCATGTGGGCTCTAGTTCCCTGACCAGGGATCGAACCTGGACCCTCTGCATTGGGAGCACAGAGTCTCAGCCACTGGACCACCAGGGAATTCCCTGTAGGTAGATTCTTTACCACTGAGCCACGAGGGAAGCCTAGCGAATAGATAATTGGTATATTTGAAATAAATACAGCATTCTGGCTGAGTGTGTTTAAGAGAAAATAGGAGAAACTTTAGAGACAGAAATTCCCGGAGAGAAATTGAGTAGGCAAGAGAGGTGGGATTCATAGCATGGGTTACAGGCTGGCATTGAGTGGGGCAGAAACATTTAGCCTCATGGTAAGAGCAGAGAAATTGATATAAATGCACACATTCAATAACTCAGTGTGTTGATACTACACAAATTGCCATCTGATAGCTTCCATGTTCTCAATAGCTGAGACAATGTGTGGGAGGAGTTATGGGAGAATTAAAGAAAGAGAAAATAAGAAAAAAATCACTTGAGAGAAGACTAAGTAAATGTAGGATTTCTAGCATGGAAGTGCTTTGGCCACCTGATGTGAAGAGCTAACTCATTGGAAAAGACGCTGATGCTAGGGAAGATTGAGGGCTTGAAGAGAAGGGGGAAACAGGGGATGAGATAGTTCGATGGTATCATCAATTCAATGGACATGAGTTTAGCAAACTTGAGGAGATGCTGAAGAACAGGGAAGCCTGGCATGATGCAATCCATGAAGTTGCAAAGAGCCAGACACGACTGAACAACTGAATAACAAGGGCTAACGTGACATGTATAGTTATGATTGTAAATTGTCTGTGTCATCATGTTTGTGAGTTATCCTGCGGGTGTGTGGGTGCAGGCAAAACCATCCACTGTCTCAATCCAATGCTTTCCATACAGAGATCACCATGGCCTCTCTAAATTTAGGATATAACTTTAGGGGGAAACTTTTTTAAATGAGACAAATACTGAAGAAGTAACTTAAAGCAGAAAAGCCTTCAGGCAATAGGATTCAGTCTATATGAGTTTCCAAGTAATGATTAACATTTGCAGTGGAAAATTTGGTAATCATTGCACTTTAACACTTTTCAGTAGACAGTTTGTTCACTCCCTCAGAAAGATAATATCCTTTGAGCAGCTGCACTAACAAGCTCCTTGGGGATTGCATTTATTAAGTCATGAAAGTTTTCAAAAGTAGGATATGGAGACAAGAACAATTTCAGGGTAATCTACATAATATGTTCATATTTTTGGGTATTATACTCTGGGGCATAATCAAATGTGAATTATATGTAAAATTTTATAGCAGATCCTCTTGAGTAAAGACAGCTTTGCATTCTTTCTAAATTCTTTATTTTCTGTATTAGCAGGTACATATACTGTGCGTACACACACACTGGACAATAACAAAGCTGGAGTTCAAGGGGGATAGGAAGGTTTTGCAGCATTTTGTAGGAAAGATAGAGAATGATGAAAAGACACTTATTAATTTGCTCGCTGGTCTCCACAGGAATGTCTGTGGGGAATGGGCTGGTTTTAGGTGATCAGGCTCTAAAGCCCTCACACCTAGAGGCTCCTGAGCACCCCTGAGTCCTGTCCTCTCTTATCAAGGTAGAAAACGTGTCTGGGACTCTTCATGCACTGAACTTGCTTCAGGGAGCAGGTGACTCAGCCCCAACCATTCCCCATCTCTGTGAGTTTTCCTGTACCCTGAAGCCCTATTTGAGAAAAATACCATTCCCTCTTTGAAAAACCATTATGTTTATGCCAGTTAATGATTTACAGAATAACAGGACAGAGGGCTGGCAGAAATCATCAGGTTTAGGAAGAAGAAAAAGGTAGCTTTGTGAAGATCCTTTCTCTGAATTAAATTTGATACCTGTGCTGTCTAAACATAGGTTCCTCACTCCTGCTCAGAGCCTCTCCCTGGTGTCCCACTTTATAGGAAGCGGCTGGTGAAACTCAATGTCTCTTAGTTGTGGTAGGAAACTGAAAGGGGTATAAGAACATCTGGAGCTTGTGCCTCTTCTTGCAAATGGTGAAGTCAGAGGTGGTGTGGGACTTGTCCTTCACTGTCTTTAATTTCTTCTTCTGCTGAGGATCATCTGCTCCTACTGCATCCTGGAAATGTCTTCCTGTCAGGGAGTGAGAACACTGGAGCTCCTTTCTTTGCTTCCCAGCAGGAAGGTGTTCATAAGGGGCAGGGAGAAATCCTCTAGCCACCTGATAAAGATCCCATAAGTATTTCTATTGTCGCAGGGAAGCTGGTACATGTACCAATTTAGTTTACCCTGATTCTCCAGGGTATAGTATTATAGCAGATACCTCTTTTTTTGAACTGGGGCATAATCAAATGTGAATTATATGTAAAATTTTATAGCAGATCCTCTTGAGTAAAGACAGCTTTGCATTCTTTCTAAATTCTTTATTTTCTGTATTAGCAGGTACATATACTGTGCGTACACACACACTGGACAATAACAAAGCTGGAGTTCAAGGGGGATAGGAAGGTTTTGCAGCATTTTGTAGGAAAGATAGAGAATGATGAAAAGACACTTATTAATTTGCTCGCTGGTCTCCACAGGAATGTCTGTGGGGAATGGGCTGGTTTTAGGTGATCAGGCTCTAAAGCCCTCACACCTAGAGGCTCCTGAGCACCCCTGAGTCCTGTCCTCTCTTATCAAGGTAGAAAACGTGTCTGGGACTCTTCATGCACTGAACTTGCTTCAGGGAGCAGGTGACTCAGCCCCAACCATTCCCCATCTCTGTGAGTTTTCCTGTACCCTGAAGCCCTATTTGAGAAAAATACCATTCCCTCTTTGAAAAAAACCATTATGTTTATGCCAGTTAATGATTTACAGAATAACAGGACAGAGGGCTGGCAGAAATCATCAGGTTTAGGAAGAAGAAAAAGGTAGCTTTGTGAAGATCCTTTCTCTGAATTAAATTTGATACCTGTGCTGTCTAAACATAGGTTCCTCACTCCTGCTCAGAGCCTCTCCCTGGTGTCCCACTTTATAGGAAGCGGCTGGTGAAACTCAATGTCTCTTAGTTGTGGTAGGAAACTGAAAGGGGTATAAGAACATCTGGAGCTTGTGCCTCTTCTTGCAAATGGTGAAGTCAGAGGTGGTGTGGGACTTGTCCTTCACTGTCTTTAATTTCTTCTTCTGCTGAGGATCATCTGCTCCTACTGCATCCTGGAAATGTCTTCCTGTCAGGGAGTGAGAACACTGGAGCTCCTTTCTTTGCTTCCCAGCAGGAAGGTGTTCATAAGGGGCAGGGAGAAATCCTCTAGCCACCTGATAAAGATCCCATAAGTATTTCTATTGTCGCAGGGAAGCTGGTACATGTACCAATTTAGTTTACCCTGATTTGCTGTCCAGGGTTACTCTCCAGGGATGATTGTCCTCAACCAAGGATAACCCTTTGTCATCTCCTGGAATGGGATAAGGTGACTGCCATTGTCACTTATCAAATTTTGGGGAGAGGTTCTAGCTGGTAAAAATACAGTAAAATGTCCCTTCTACAAAGCACCTTCTCTATTTGACATGTGTTTGTATATGGCAAATTTTCAATGAATACTTTTTTTTATCCTTTTCATATTTAAATCAATCTTTAAAAATAGTAATAATGAATGAAGATATATGATTCTTAAATTTTACCACGTGTAAAAAGAAAATAAAGAGAATTCTGTCCATGTTTTAATGTTACAGTAAGGCATAGGGTTCCTACTACCTTCCTGTACACTGAAGCAATTTGCTTATTTTCCTGCATCTTTCTGAATTCTAATCTTTGGATTCCGGTTACTCTTTGTGAGGCTAACAGAGGATTCGTATTCATATTCGTCTAACTTCTGCTGTTGAAAAGTGGAGAATTGATGGTTGGCTAACAGGAAGTTACTCAAAAGGCATTTTAGGTGGCCCTGAAGTAAGTTTATAAACTGTCAGTTCAGGGAGATAGTATGTGGTATTGGAGCATCGGGTTTCACTTCTTTTTTTCCCAAACATTTTATTTTATATTGGAATTGTTGTGATATTTTCAGGTGTATAGCAAAGGGACTCGGCCATCCGTGCATAAGGTTAGGGGAAGCTGGGGTTGCTCTCTGTGGACACCAGGTAGAGTGGGGAAAGTTTGAGGACTAATGAGTATAAAGCTACAGCCCTGTGATTTTCATCATGGAATATGTTTATTAATGTTCCTTATCATTTTTTAAAATAAGTGTTTCTAAGTATATATTAAAAATTAATTAGACATTTAAATATATTAACTGAATCTCCTGTAAGGTGTGTATGGGTGAGTACTTAGACTCTCAGTCATGCATGACTCTTTGCAACCCCCATGGACTGTAGCCATCCAGGCTCATCAGCCCATGGGATTCTCCAGGCGAGAGTATTGGAGTGGGTTCCCATGCCCTCCTCCAGGGGATCTCCCTGACCCAGGGATCAAGCCTGAGTCTCCAACATTGCAGTGGATGCTTTCCCATCTGAGCCACCAGGGAAGCTTTCCTGTAAGGTATGTTGTTGATGTTGTTGTTGTTCAGTCACTCAGTGGTATGTGACTTTTTGCAGCCCAGTGCACTGCAGCACGCCAAGCTCCCTTGTCCTTTACTATCTCCCAGGGTTTGCTCAAACTCATGTCCACTGAGTCAGTGATGCCATCCAACCATCTCATTCTTTGTTTTGCCCTTAAATCAATCTTTAAAAATAGTAATAATGAATGAAGATATATGATTCTTAAATTTTACCACGTGTAAAAAGAAAATAAAGAGAATTCTGTCCATGTTTTAATGTTACAGTAAGGCATAGGGTTCCTACTACCTTCCTGTACACTGAAGCAATTTGCTTATTTTCCTGCATCTTTCTGAATTCTAATCTTTGGATTCCGGTTACTCTTTGTGAGGCTAACAGAGGATTCGTATTCATATTCGTCTAACTTCTGCTGTTGAAAAGTGGAGAATTGATGGTTGGCTAACAGGAAGTTACTCAAAAGGCATTTTAGGTGGCCCTGAAGTAAGTTTATAAACTGTCAGTTCAGGGAGATAGTATGTGGTATTGGAGCATCGGGTTTCACTTCTTTTTTTCCCAAACATTTTATTTTATATTGGAATTGTTGTGATATTTTCAGGTGTATAGCAAAGGGACTCGGCCATCCGTGCATAAGGTTAGGGGAAGCTGGGGTTGCTCTCTGTGGACACCAGGTAGAGTGGGGAAAGTTTGAGGACTAATGAGTATAAAGCTACAGCCCTGTGATTTTCATCATGGAATATGTTTATTAATGTTCCTTATCATTTTTTAAAATAAGTGTTTCTAAGTATATATTAAAAATTAATTAGACATTTAAATATATTAACTGAATCTCCTGTAAGGTGTGTATGGGTGAGTACTTAGACTCTCAGTCATGCATGACTCTTTGCAACCCCCATGGACTGTAGCCATCCAGGCTCATCAGCCCATGGGATTCTCCAGGCGAGAGTATTGGAGTGGGTTCCCATGCCCTCCTCCAGGGGATCTCCCTGACCCAGGGATCAAGCCTGAGTCTCCAACATTGCAGTGGATGCTTTCCCATCTGAGCCACCAGGGAAGCTTTCCTGTAAGGTATGTTGTTGATGTTGTTGTTGTTCAGTCACTCAGTGGTATGTGACTTTTTGCAGCCCAGTGCACTGCAGCACGCCAAGCTCCCTTGTCCTTTACTATCTCCCAGGGTTTGCTCAAACTCATGTCCACTGAGTCAGTGATGCCATCCAACCATCTCATTCTTTGTTGCCCCCATCTCCACCTGCCCTCAATCATTCCAATATCAGGGTGTTTTCTAAAGAGTAGACTTTTCGCATCAGGTGCCCAAAGCATTAGAGTTTGAGCTTTAGCATCAACACTTCCAATGAAATTAAGATTGACTGATTCGATCTCCTTGCTGTCCAGACGACTCTCGAGGGCTTTCTCCAGTACCACAAAAACATCAGTTCTTCAGTGCTCAGCTTTCTTTATGGTCCAGATCTCACGTCTGTACATGACTACTAGAAAAGCCATAGCTTTGACTGTATGGACCTTTGTCAGCAAAATGATGTCTCTGCATTTTAATAGTCTGTTTAGGTTTGTCATAACTTTTCTTCTAAGGAGCAAGCATCTTTTAATTTTGTGGCTGCAGTTATGGTCCACAGTGATTTTGGAGCCCCAAAATATGAAATCTGACACTGTTTCCATTTTTTCCCCATCTACTTGCCGAGAAATGATGGGACAGGATGCCATGATCTTAGCAGTTTTGGCTCGTACATAACACCTGGTGCTCCGACTTCAGTGCACACTGGACTGACTTACAAATGGCCCCACTTGCATTCCTTTGCCTGCAGATTCCCCAGAAACCAGAAGCACTTTACTAGCCCATCACACTGGAAAAAGGAGCCCTAATATTTGGTCCATTCACTTCAGGGCTCTCATCCAATAATAGATACTAGTTGGTGTATAGACACTTCGGTTCCCTTCCACTCCAGGTGGGTTAACAATGAAATACACAGTCTTCACCAACTAAAAGATGTTTCCATTAGAATCTAACTTCAGTTATTATAATTTTGTCCTATTTGATCATCCAGGGCTGTCTTTTCTTGGTTGTCACCCTTTTCCAATCTGCTTTTATCTTCAGTGATTACTTCCTAAAATATACTTGTTATTGAGTAACTGTCCCAGGGTTGTCTTCTAGGGGAGCCTAAACTAAGATATATCTTTAACTGGAATCAATATTTAGGTTCATTTAAGTCATGATGGCAAGAGATATTCACAGACACAGGCCATTTTTACGTGGACAGACTCTTGACCTGGTAATTTATACATTTAAAGATATAAAATGTATATGTGTAGAGGACTGGTTATTTTACCACCAAAATACTTTGTTGTAAGTTATGAAATTTCTCATTTATGCCATTTTATTCAAATTATAAGGACAAATTAAACAATGTTAATTTACCTTCATATTTTAAAATCAGAGAACTTTTTATGGATTTCATTGTTTATCACATAGATTTCAAATGCACCTATGACTCAATTTTTTTATTTCTAGAGAAAAAATTGTGTATGCAGAAATAGGCCAGATTATTCTCATCAAGTGAATTTCCCAAAACTTAATTTTTCCAGGGATAAGTAAATTAAATCATACATTTCTAAGCCTAATTATAGGAAGCCCTGCAATAAATATTTATGTGGCCACATGGACTGTATGGTCAAGGGAGAAGTCCTTGTTTCAGTCTTATTTAATAAGCTATGCTAGCTTTTCCCTTTGAAGATAGTTTTAAAAAGTTATAATTATCTTGTGAATATTCTTCATTTACAACCTATCTATATATACAGTCTTAAATTTATATATGAGTATTATATATAGACACTTATTTTAGGCATATCTGAAAAGTAGAATCCATCAATTATTGGTATACATATGTTAAAAAACAGTTCAACTTTTGGCAAAAAAAAAAAAAAAAAAAAAACCAGTTCTTCCAGAGTTTCTCAAATAGGTGCACAAAATTACATTCTCAATAGGACTGTATTTTCACTCCACAGTCTTGCCAAATTCTTGTACTTTCAAACGTTTGAACTTTTACTATCATTGTGTTTTGCATTTTAATTTCTATCTCTTTGGAGACTTAGCTCAGTGCTTCTTAGTTTTTTAATGTGCTCATGAGTCATTTGGATGTTCTTTCACGTGAAATGTTTGTTCAAATATTTTGGCCATCTTAAATTGGATTATCTATCTTTTCATTAACCATTTGTGTGAATACTTTAAATATTCTGAATATAAGCCCTCTGTTAGTTATACTGTTATAAACAGTTCCTTCCATTCTATGGATTTCATTTTTACTCTTAATGTTGCCTCTAGATAAATGGGAGTTAGTTCTTAGTTTTATTAATCTTTTTTGTTTGTATCAATCAATGCTCTTTTCTGTTTCAAAAAGTTTTCCTCTTGGATTTTTCACTAATTAGCCACTAACTAATGTTCTTCAAAACTCGTTTTTATTGTTATAATTAGTCTAAAGCCTACCTAAGTTTTTTTTTTTTTTTTTCAAGATCTTATTTATTTATTTATTTATTGGAGGAGGTGGGTTGGGGAGGGAGGGGGCGAGCGGGCCACTTCTCTTGGTCTTTCATTTATGTAGTTTTCATCCATCTTCGTTCTTTGGCCTGTGTGGGCTTCCCATTGCGGTGGCCTCTGTTGTCACAGAGCACCAACTCTGGGCACATGCGCTCCAGAGCCCCAGCTCAGTAATTGGACACATCGGTCCAGCCGCTCCGTGGCAGGTGGGATCTTCCCAAGCCAGGGATCGAACCGGTGCCCCTTGCACTGCAAGGCGATGTCCTTACCCACTGGACCACCAGGGAAGCCCTATGCAAGGCAGTGTCCTTACCCACTGGACCACCAGGGAAGCCCTAAAGCCTACCTAAGTTTTTTGTAGTACACTGGTAGAAGTCATGTTTTAGTTTTTATCCACATAAGTAGCCAGTTGATCCATCATAATTTATTGAAAATACCAGTGCCATTGTCTTGGTTCAAATAGATGTGATTGATAATTTATATTTATTGAGAATTTATTTTTATCTATTTTAATCTCAAAGTTTTGATCAAAAGATTCATTTAATCTTTAGTTACCAGAATTTCTTCAGTGTCTTTATGGATGCATTATCTTTAATGTATGTTTCAGAATACATTTTTATCAGTTTGGAGACCAAGTTCAGTCTTCCTTCAATTTTGGAACATTTTTGTTGAAACCTCTTTTAATATTATCTAAATTATTGAAAGATAATTAAGGACGGTAAACCTCTTTTGAGTTGCTCATTTCCTGGCTGTCTAATTGTTTGTTTGTTTGTTTGTTTTTCATCTGCAGTGACTTTTTTCATTCCCATCTTTTATTACTAATAATTTATTTGAAATTTTAGAAAATACAATACTTTCATTGACCTATTGGAACTTTAATTATGTTTATACTACATTATTGTAAGTCTGTTCTTAACATTCAATTTCATTTTAAGTAAATATAGGGTCCATTGTTTAACTTTTGCATATTTATCACTAAGCTAATTTGTGTCTGAAAATTGTTTTTTAAAGCACTTTTTGATTTAGAAGAGTTATCAACATTATTTGATTTTAATTTGACTTTTTTCACTCATTTTTTTCCTGTTTTATGCTTTTGAGTTTTTATTTTTCTTCACCCTACTCCATGATCTCCTGATAAAGAACCAGATCTTATAAAGGTATTTCAGGCTCTGGTAATCCAATAAACAAGCAAGCATATTGACTGATTTATATGCACATTATCCATCAGCTCTATAGATATTTTCAGCCTCCTTACATATTTTTGTAAATGATTTTGTTTATGTGTTGGGACATGCCTTCATACCTCTTTTAGGTCATTTACAATTCAGACAATTTCCTGTTTGTACAGTGAGACATCAGGATCTTTTGCTATCCCTTCTAAGCATTTTCCAAGCCCTGGTCATGTGCGTGGCCTTTTAGTTCCTCAGCAATATCTTGGAACTGGTCACATCACTTAATTTCCAAATAATCTGATTTTCTGTCTTTCCACTCAGGGTTTTAAGTTACTCTGTAGTTTACTCCAACTTTTATTCCTGGTCTCATGTGGCCTGCACTGCGAGAGACCTGAGTTTGATCCCGAGGTTGTGATGACCCCCTGGAGAAGGGAATGTGTACACACTCTGGTATTCTTGCTTGAAAAATCCCATGGACAGAGGAGAATGGCAGGCTGTGGTGTGTAGGATCACAAAAGAGTCACACATGATTTAGCAACTAACATTTTCACTTTCTTTCAGTGGCAGCAGCCAATACTTTTGCCTTTAAATGCATTTTGAGTTAGTCAACATCGGGGGAAGTTCTTTGAGATGATCTGTTAAGGCTTTCTATTCCTTAGCAGCTTTCTCGACATCACTTTCCAAAGTGATTAGTCATGGTCCTTCATGTTCAGTTCAGTTCTGTCACTCAACCATGTCCGACTCTTGATGTCAGAACCTCATGTCACATACATAGATGTCACTATGCTCACACAATGAAAAATATTATTGAAACTGTAACTTCTGAGCGTAGAATTTCCAAGAGCCTATAATTTTCTGAATAGAAAGACAAGAAAAATGGTAGATATATAGCCTTTGGCTTCTGTCGAGTACCCAATTTGCTGGTAATGTCCTATGGCAGGTGTGATCTGCCATCCCTTCCAGGACACTGTCATAACCTTGTTAGTAATAGTGTTGGTATTATTGAGGTCATTTTCTTTAATAGTCTTGTTAATTTAGTGAAATATATTTGCTTCTCCATAAGAAGGCAGTGAAGATGTATTCAAATTAAACTATAAAGAAAAATTCACAATTTATTCACTATAGAACCAGATCTTATGTATCCTTTCAAAACAGCTCTATTTAGAAAGTCATTTTCAGCCTCCTTACATATTTTTGTAAATGATTTTGTTTATGTGTTGGGACATGCCTTCATACCTCTTTTAGGTCATTTACAATTCAGACAATTTCCTGTTTGTACAGTGAGACATCAGGATCTTTTGCTATCCCTTCTAAGCATTTTCCAAGCCCTGGTCATGTGCGTGGCCTTTTAGTTCCTCAGCAATATCTTGGAACTGGTCACATCACTTAATTTCCAAATAATCTGATTTTCTGTCTTTCCACTCAGGGTTTTAAGTTACTCTGTAGTTTACTCCAACTTTTATTCCTGGTCTCATGTGGCCTGCACTGCGAGAGACCTGAGTTTGATCCCGAGGTTGTGATGACCCCCTGGAGAAGGGAATGTGTACACACTCTGGTATTCTTGCTTGAAAAATCCCATGGACAGAGGAGAATGGCAGGCTGTGGTGTGTAGGATCACAAAAGAGTCACACATGATTTAGCAACTAACATTTTCACTTTCTTTCAGTGGCAGCAGCCAATACTTTTGCCTTTAAATGCATTTTGAGTTAGTCAACATCGGGGGAAGTTCTTTGAGATGATCTGTTAAGGCTTTCTATTCCTTAGCAGCTTTCTCGACATCACTTTCCAAAGTGATTAGTCATGGTCCTTCATGTTCAGTTCAGTTCTGTCACTCAACCATGTCCGACTCTTGATGTCAGAACCTCATGTCACATACATAGATGTCACTATGCTCACACAATGAAAAATATTATTGAAACTGTAACTTCTGAGCGTAGAATTTCCAAGAGCCTATAATTTTCTGAATAGAAAGACAAGAAAAATGGTAGATATATAGCCTTTGGCTTCTGTCGAGTACCCAATTTGCTGGTAATGTCCTATGGCAGGTGTGATCTGCCATCCCTTCCAGGACACTGTCATAACCTTGTTAGTAATAGTGTTGGTATTATTGAGGTCATTTTCTTTAATAGTCTTGTTAATTTAGTGAAATATATTTGCTTCTCCAAAAGAAGGCAGTGAAGATGTATTCAAATTAAACTATAAAGAATACATTATTCCCTTAACAATTTATATACTGTCACAAATTATTTCCATGTTAAAGGAAGATATCAGAATTTTGGCAACAATCATGATAAAAATAATTAGCATTCAGTAAAGAAGAAGTTATTGACTTGAAAATATGATTCTTCAATAAAGACATATTTTAGAGAAATAATTGACTGTAGGCTGAAGTAGGCAATCTAAAAGATGGGTATAGGAACATTTGTTAAGGCAGAAGGAAGAAAAAACTCCAAGATCATGGACTAATAACTTGTTATGGAAATAGCTTGGAGATACCATCTTAACTAAGTAATCCACATGAACATCACCAATGGGACAAATGAACATTAGCTGTGTTTTAATGGAAAGAATTAAAAGGACATAGTTTTTCTTCCAAAAATTTTAATTTCAACTAAAATATGGACAACCCATAGAAAAACCACTATGGAGAAACATTATACAAACAAGAGCTCATACTCTTCAGAAATATCAGAATCAAAGCAGGAAGTCTAACTACTTAAGATTAGAAGAAATGAGTACTCTTTTTGATACTGGATTTGAAGCTTAGACTAACAGGCAGAAAATGCTGTATTTAGAACAGTGAATCATGTTAAAGTTATGTCTCCAGATGTTGGTGATTATACTGAAAATGGGTTAGTGATTATACACGTTAAGGAGAAAAAATACCGAAATTTAGGAATAAATTGTCAATATGTGAATATAGGTAGCATTTTAGTAGCATTTAGTAGCATTTTAGTCATATATGGTCTATAGGAAATTAACATTATGGATATACAGGCAGAAGAAATCCTAAAGCAAACACGAAAATAATTTGTGAAAGGTATATATGACTATTGTTTATAAGTCTTGATACTTATCTGAAAAATTTGAATTAATTCACAATAAATAGTAAAAAAAAATCAAAAAGGCAAGGAAACATTGGGGAAAAATAAATCTCAGTGATGTAGGGACAACACAAGCTTCCTCTGAATTCACTTCACTGAAATCATTCCTTTCTTTATTGCTATCCAGCCCTGACCTTCCCATCACCATTCAGTCCTTTACAGACTGTCATTTGCCATGGAGAGTAACCAATCATGGATCATGGAATTCATCTTGGTGGGATTCCAGCTCAGCGAAGACATGGAACTGTACCTCTCTGGTATCTTCTCCTTGCTGTATATGCTCAACCTGCTGGCAAATGGCATGATCTTGGGACTCATTTGCCTCGACCACAGGCTGCACATCCCCATGTACTACTTCCTTTCCAATCTGGCCCTCATTGACATATTCTATTCCTCCAGCAATTTGCCCAATTTGTTGGCCAATCTAGTAAACCACAAGAAACCCCATCTCAAAAATAAGCTCCAAGATCATGGACTAATAACTTGTTATGGAAATAGCTTGGAGATACCATCTTAACTAAGTAATCCACATGAACATCACCAATGGGACAAATGAACATTAGCTGTGTTTTAATGGAAAGAATTAAAAGGACATAGTTTTTCTTCCAAAAATTTTAATTTCAACTAAAATATGGACAACCCATAGAAAAACCACTATGGAGAAACATTATACAAACAAGAGCTCATACTCTTCAGAAATATCAGAATCAAAGCAGGAAGTCTAACTACTTAAGATTAGAAGAAATGAGTACTCTTTTTGATACTGGATTTGAAGCTTAGACTAACAGGCAGAAAATGCTGTATTTAGAACAGTGAATCATGTTAAAGTTATGTCTCCAGATGTTGGTGATTATACTGAAAATGGGTTAGTGATTATACACGTTAAGGAGAAAAAATACCGAAATTTAGGAATAAATTGTCAATATGTGAATATAGGTAGCATTTTAGTAGCATTTAGTAGCATTTTAGTCATATATGGTCTATAGGAAATTAACATTATGGATATACAGGCAGAAGAAATCCTAAAGCAAACACGAAAATAATTTGTGAAAGGTATATATGACTATTGTTTATAAGTCTTGATACTTATCTGAAAAATTTGAATTAATTCACAATAAATAGTAAAAAAAAATCAAAAAGGCAAGGAAACATTGGAGAAAAATAAATCTCAGTGATGTAGGGACAACACAAGCTTCCTCTGAATTCACTTCACTGAAATCATTCCTTTCTTTATTGCTATCCAGCCCTGACCTTCCCATCACCATTCAGTCCTTTACAGACTGTCATTTGCCATGGAGAGTAACCAATCATGGATCATGGAATTCATCTTGGTGGGATTCCAGCTCAGCGAAGACATGGAACTGTACCTCTCTGGTATCTTCTCCTTGCTGTATATGCTCAACCTGCTGGCAAATGGCATGATCTTGGGACTCATTTGCCTCGACCACAGGCTGCACATCCCCATGTACTACTTCCTTTCCAATCTGGCCCTCATTGACATATTCTATTCCTCCAGCAATTTGCCCAATTTGTTGGCCAATCTAGTAAACCACAAGAAAACCATCTCCTTTGTCCCATGCAATTTGCAGATGCTTCTCATATTAAGCCTTGGTTCTGTAGAGTGTCTGATTTTGTTGGTGATGTCCTATGACAGGTATGTGGCCATCTGCCACCCCCTCCAGTACACGGTCATCATGAACTGGAGAGTGTGCTCCATCCTCGCCATCTCTTGCTGGGCATGTGGATTCTCCCTGGCTCTCATACAAGTAATTCTCTTACTAAGATTACCCTTCTGTGGTCCCCAGAAGGTGAACCACTTCTTCTGTGAAATTCGCTCTGTCCTCAAACTGGCCTGTGGTGAAATCTGGATCAATGAAATGTTCCTCTTTGCTGACGGTGTGTTAATCTTAGTTGGGCCCCTTTCCCTGATGCTGGTCTCCTACGTGCGCATCCTCTGGTCAAAGGAGGGCTGCAAGAAAGCCTTCTCCACCTGCTCCTCCCACCTCTGTGTGGTTGGGTTCTACTTTGGCTTAGCCATGATCGTTTACATGGTCCCTGACAATAGTCAACGAGAAGAACACCTGAAGATCCTTTTCCTCTTTTACACTGTCTTCAATCCGTTGCTGAACCCTCTTGTCTACAGTGTCAGGAATGCTCAAGTGAAAGCTGCCTTCCACAGAGTAGTACAGAGAAAGAGGACAGGGTGAAGGAGGGCACAGTTTTGGTTCAGTGGATTTTTCTCCTTAAGAAACATGATTGCTGGTGTTAAAAAAAAAAAAAAAACTCAAAATTCCCCAGAAAGAAACATGATTTAACGATGAGCATTACTCAAGAGTAACATCAACATGATGGAAGAATAGGAGTCCCTAAGCCCTCATTTCTCCATGGAGACAAGAATATATAAACCACATTTCCTTTGTGAAAACAATGAAAGGCAGATACTAGGTGGCAGCACCCTAGAAAAGCACAGTGCGGAGAAAAGATACAGTAAGTGTTCAGGCAAATGTCTGCTGTTTCACCCTTCCTGCCTGCTTCCCTTTTCTGAATGTGTACCTATATCAGGAGAAAATCTCTTAACTCCCAACACTCCCTCCAGCAGAAAAAAAAAATGGATCATGCAGACTCCTTTCAGCTTTCTGGGGAGTGGCTTGAGGGCTTGTTAGTTTCTTTGCCTGACTCGGAGCATCCGTGGGAATGACAGTTTTGATGCCTGGTTGGGCACACTGAGAAACCTGATAAGCACCCAACTTTCTACAACTGTATGGAGATATTTTGGATTTTCACAGTTGTCATGAATTTACACTGGTATTTATCTCATTCTTATTTTCATATGAAATTCCCTGATGACATGTGATGTTGAGTTTTACTGCAGTTGCTTCCTTGCTTTAGGTATATCTTGCTTTCTTTTTCCCACTTTTATGTAATAAACTTTATTTTTTAGAGCAATTTGAGAATCACTGCAAAATTGAGTAGAAGTTGCTGATACCCCACATAACACTCTGCCTCCACACATGCATAACCTCCCCCATTATCAATATCCCCCTTCAGAGTGGCATAATTGTTATTAGTCACATACTTATATTCACACATCATCTTCATCCAAAGTCTACTGTGTACATTTATACTCACTCATCATGTTGTATATTCTTTGTGTTTGCATAGGTGTGTAATTGTGTATGTCCACCATTATATTATCATACACACTATTTTCACTGTTGTAAACAATTGCCTCTTCCTTCCTCCTTCGTTGCGAATCTCAGGCAATTCCTCATCTCTTAATTCTCTCCATAAAAAAAAGGAAATCAGTCAGTTGTTTCCAACTCTTTGCAACCCCATGCACTGTAGCTCTCCAGCCTCCTCTGTCCATGGAATTCTCTAGGCAAGAATACTGGAGTAGGTAGCCATTCCTTTCTCCAGGGATCTTCTTCACCCAGAGATCAAATCTGGTTCTCCTGCATTGCAGGCAGATTCTTTGCCATCTAAGCCACCAGAAAAACACAATTCGTTCCATACTTTTGACTTCTGCAAATGTTATATGGTATGCAGTTTTTTTTTTTTTCCACATCAGTTCCCTTCACTCAGCTGGATGCATTTGTTTCATGTCTTTTTTTTTCTCTCTCTTTTGCTTGACAGGTTATTTCTCTTAATGTAGAATATAGTCCCATTGTCTCAATGCACCAGAGTTTATTGATTCATTTACTTAGCTAACAACATCTTGACTGCTTCCGTATTTGAACAATTATGAATAAAGTTAATTTAAACATCTCAGTGAAGGTTTCTGTGTGAACATAACTTTTCATAACTTTTATCCTTTGGATAAATACCAGGTTGTGCAATTGGTAGATCCTGTCGTTAAAAAGATGCTTAGTATTTTGAGAAACTGAAACTTTCCAAGTAACTATCTTTTCCTTGAATGAAAATGAATTTCCTTCACAAATATATGAAAGTTCCTACTGATTCACACACCAGTCATTGTTAGGCACTCAGAATTTTTTGGATTTTAGCCATTCTACTAAGTATATAATGACATTTCATTGTTGTTTCCATTTGCATTTTCCTGATGACAGAAATATAAAGCATCTTTTCATATGCTTATTTACCATCTGTTTGTCTTTGAATAGATTTCTATTAGGGTTTTTGGCCCATTTTGAGGGGGGGACTTCTATTGGTCCTCCATTTATCTATTTTCATCTATCTCTGTTCTTTGGCCCATGTGGGCCTCCCATCGCAGTGGCCCCTGTCACTGCAGAGCACTGACTCTGGGCACATGCACTTCAGAGCTTCGGCTCGGTAGTTGGACACATCAGTCCAGCCACTCTGTGGCATGTGGGATCCTCCCAGGCCAGGGATCGAACTGGCGCCCCTTGCACTACAAGGCAGTGTCCTTACCCACTGAACCACCAGGAAAGCCCTATTTGGCCAATTTTAAATAGAGTTGTTGGTTTTCTCACTATTTTTTTTAAGAGTTCTTTGTGTATTTCAGAAGTCAAATTATTTTTCTACATGCGCAAATATTTTTCTCCATTCTACAGCTTGAGTTTTTATATTCTTACAGTGTCTTTCACAGAGCAAGATTTTTTTTTTGTCTTTTGATCATTATATTTTCTTTTATCATTTTAAATTAATATACAATTTATTTACAATGTGTTTATGCTGTACAGAAAAGTGATTCAGTTATACATATGTGTATATATATGTTATATATTTTTTTCTTTTTTCTATTATTTTCCATGATGGTTTATCTTGTGATACTGAATGTAGTTTCCTGTGCTCTATAGTAGAACCTTGCTGTTATTTATTCTATATACAATAGTTTGCAAGTGTTAAGCTCAAACTCCCATTTTATCTTTCCCCCACCCTTTGTCCCCTTGGCAACCATGAATATTTTCTCCGTATCTGAGAGTGTGTTTCTGTTTGGTTCATTTATGTCTTATTTTAGATTCCACTTGGTATTTGTGCAATTGGTAGATCCTGTCGTTAAAAGATGCTGAAACTTTCCAAGTAACTATCTTTTCCTTGAATGAAAATGAATTTCCTTCACAAATATATGAAAGTTCCTACTGATTCACACACCAGTCATTGTTAGGCACTCAGAATTTTTTGGATTTTAGCCATTCTACTAAGTATATAATGACATTTCATTGTTGTTTCCATTTGCATTTTCCTGATGACAGAAATATAAAGCATCTTTTCATATGCTTATTTACCATCTGTTTGTCTTTGAATAGATTTCTATTAGGGTTTTTGGCCCATTTTGAGGGGGGGACTTCTATTGGTCCTCCATTTATCTATTTTCATCTATCTCTGTTCTTTGGCCCATGTGGGCCTCCCATCGCAGTGGCCCCTGTCACTGCAGAGCACTGACTCTGGGCACATGCACTTCAGAGCTTCGGCTCGGTAGTTGGACACATCAGTCCAGCCACTCTGTGGCATGTGGGATCCTCCCAGGCCAGGGATCGAACTGGCGCCCCTTGCACTACAAGGCAGTGTCCTTACCCACTGAACCACCAGGAAAGCCCTATTTGGCCAATTTTAAATAGAGTTGTTGGTTTTCTCACTATTTTTTTTAAGAGTTCTTTGTGTATTTCAGAGTCAAATTATTTTTTCTACATGCGCAAATATTTTTCTCCATTCTACAGCTTGAGTTTTTATATTCTTACAGTGTCTTTCACAGAGCAAGATTTTTTTTTTGTCTTTTGATCATTATATTTTCTTTTATCATTTTAAATTAATATACAATTTATTTACAATGTGTTTATGCTGTACAGAAAAGTGATTCAGTTATACATATGTGTATATATATGTTATATATTTTTTTCTTTTTTCTATTATTTTCCATGATGGTTTATCTTGTGATACTGAATGTAGTTTCCTGTGCTCTATAGTAGAACCTTGCTGTTATTTATTCTATATACAATAGTTTGCAAGTGTTAAGCTCAAACTCCCATTTTATCTTTCCCCCACCCTTTGTCCCCTTGGCAACCATGAATATTTTCTCCGTATCTGAGAGTGTGTTTCTGTTTGGTTCATTTATGTCTTATTTTAGATTCCACGTGTATTGTACTGTATTGTATGTGTCTTTCTCTTTCTGACTTACTTCACTTAGTATGATAATCTCCAAGTCTGTCTATATTGCTGCAAATGGCATTCTTTCATTCTGTTTATTGCTGCATATTGTGCCATTGTATATGTGTACCATATCTTTATCCATTTATCTCTCGGTGGACATTTAGGTTGTTTCCATATGCTTTTAGACTGAAGGAGGCTTCCCTGTTCTTAACCGTCTCCTAGAGCTTGCTCAAACTCATGTCCATTGACTCAGTGATACCATTCAACCATCTATTCCTCTGTCGTCCCCTTCTCCTTTTGCCTTCTATTTTTCCCAGCATCAGGGTCTTTTCCAGTGAGCCATCTCTTTGCAACAAGTGACCAATGTATTAGAGCTTCAGCTTCAGCATTAGTCCTACCAATAAATATTTAGGGTTGATTGCCTTTAGGAATGAGTTGTTTGATCTCCTTGCAGTCCAAGGGACTCTCAAGAGTCTTCTCCAATACCACAGTTGAAAGACATCAATTCTTCGGCACTCAGCCTTCTTTATAGTCCAACTCTCATATCCATACATGACTACTGGGAAAACCATAGCTTTGACTATATGGATTTTTGTTGGCAAAGTGATATTTCTGCTTCTTAATGTGCTGTCTAGGTTTGTTGTAATTTTTCTTCCAAGGAGCAAGTGTCTTTTAATTTTATGACTGCGGTCACCCTCCTCAGTGATTTTGGAGCCCAAGAAAATAAAATCTTTTCACTGTTTCCAAATTGGGTGATTCTTTGTTTTTGAATGTTGAGTTTTAGGCCAGCTTTTCACTTTTTATCAATGTGTTGCAGTGTTATACATATGTGTATATATATGTTATATATTTTTTTCTTTTTTCTATTATTTTCCATGATGGTTTATCTTGTGATACTGAATGTAGTTTCCTGTGCTCTATAGTAGAACCTTGCTGTTATTTATTCTATATACAATAGTTTGCAAGTGTTAAGCTCAAACTCCCATTTTATCTTTCCCCCACCCTTTGTCCCCTTGGCAACCATGAATATTTTCTCCGTATCTGAGAGTGTGTTTCTGTTTGGTTCATTTATGTCTTATTTTAGATTCCACGTGTATTGTACTGTATTGTATGTGTCTTTCTCTTTCTGACTTACTTCACTTAGTATGATAATCTCCAAGTCTGTCTATATTGCTGCAAATGGCATTCTTTCATTCTGTTTATTGCTGCATATTGTGCCATTGTATATGTGTACCATATCTTTATCCATTTATCTCTCGGTGGACATTTAGGTTGTTTCCATATGCTTTTAGACTGAAGGAGGCTTCCCTGTTCTTAACCGTCTCCTAGAGCTTGCTCAAACTCATGTCCATTGACTCAGTGATACCATTCAACCATCTATTCCTCTGTCGTCCCCTTCTCCTTTTGCCTTCTATTTTTCCCAGCATCAGGGTCTTTTCCAGTGAGCCATCTCTTTGCAACAAGTGACCAATGTATTAGAGC
Organism: Tragulus kanchil; assembly: GCA_022376925.1. Taxonomy (NCBI): domain Eukaryota; kingdom Metazoa; phylum Chordata; class Mammalia; order Artiodactyla; family Tragulidae; genus Tragulus; species Tragulus kanchil. Next base: position 14,252,206 of record JAIOJX010000030.1, on the reverse strand, counting down.
TTCAGCTTCAGCATTAGTCCTACCAATAAATATTTAGGGTTGATTGCCTTTAGGAATGAGTTGTTTGATCTCCTTGCAGTCCAAGGGACTCTCAAGAGTCTTCTCCAATACCACAGTTGAAAGACATCAATTCTTCGGCACTCAGCCTTCTTTATAGTCCAACTCTCATATCCATACATGACTACTGGGAAAACCATAGCTTTGACTATATGGATTTTTGTTGGCAAAGTGATATTTCTGCTTCTTAATGTGCTGTCTAGGTTTGTTGTAATTTTTCTTCCAAGGAGCAAGTGTCTTTTAATTTTATGACTGCGGTCACCCTCCTCAGTGATTTTGGAGCCCAAGAAAATAAAATCTTTTCACTGTTTCCATATTTCCCCCATCTATTTACCATGAAGTGATGGGATGGATGCCACAATCTTTGTTTTTTGAATGTTGAGTTTTAGGCCAGCTTTTTCACTCTCCTCTTTCACTTTAATCAAGAGGCTTTTTAGTTCCTCTTCACCTTCTGCCATATAAATTTAAAAAGTAGGGTGACAATATACAGCCTTGATGTATTCATTTCCTAATTTTGAATCAGTATGTTGTTCCATATCCTGATCTAACTATTGCTTCTTGTCCTGCATATAGGTTTCACAGCAGACAGGCAAGGTGGTCTGGTATTTCCATCTCTTTCAGAATCTTCCACAGTATGTAGTGATCCACACAGTCAAAGGCTTTAGTATAGTCAATGAAACAGAAGTAGATGTTTTCCTTGAATTCCCCTTTCTTTCTATATGATTCAACGGATGCTGGCAATTTGATCTCTGGTTCCTCTGCCGTTTCTAAATACAGCTTGTACATCTGCAAAATATCTGTTCACATATTATTGAAGCCTAACCTGGAGGATTTTGAGCATTACTTTGCTAGCATGTGAAATGAGTCAAATGTTGCTATAGTTTGAACATTCTTTGGCATTGCTCTTCTTTAGGATTGGAATGAAAACTGTTATTTTGCACTTCTGAGGCCACTGCTAAGTTTTCTACATTTGTGGGCATATTGATGGCAGCACTTTAATACAAAATCTTTTAGGATCTGAAATAGCTCTGCTGGAATTCCATCACCTCCACTAGCTTTTTTCGTAGTGATGTTTCCTAGGACCCCCTTGACTTTGCACTCTAAGATGTCTGACTCTAGGTGAATAATCACTTCGTCATAGCTTTGACTATATGGATTTTGTTGGAAAGTGATATTTCTGCTTCTTAATGTGCTGTCTAGGTTTGTTGTAATTTTTCTTCCAAGGAGCAAGTGTCTTTTAATTTTATGACTGCGGTCACCCTCCTCAGTGATTTTGGAGCCCAAGAAAATAAAATCTTTTCACTGTTTCCATATTTCCCCCATCTATTTACCATGAAGTGATGGGATGGATGCCACAATCTTTGTTTTTTGAATGTTGAGTTTTAGGCCAGCTTTTTCACTCTCCTCTTTCACTTTAATCAAGAGGCTTTTTAGTTCCTCTTCACCTTCTGCCATATAAATTTAAAAAGTAGGGTGACAATATACAGCCTTGATGTATTCATTTCCTAATTTTGAATCAGTATGTTGTTCCATATCCTGATCTAACTATTGCTTCTTGTCCTGCATATAGGTTTCACAGCAGACAGGCAAGGTGGTCTGGTATTTCCATCTCTTTCAGAATCTTCCACAGTATGTAGTGATCCACACAGTCAAAGGCTTTAGTATAGTCAATGAAACAGAAGTAGATGTTTTCCTCGAATTCCCTTGCTTTCTATATGATTCAACGGATGCTGGCAATTTGATCTCTGGTTCCTCTGCCGTTTCTAAATACAGCTTGTACATCTGCAAAATATCTGTTCACATATTATTGAAGCCTAACCTGGAGGATTTTGAGCATTACTTTGCTAGCATGTGAAATGAGTCAAATGTTGCTATAGTTTGAACATTCTTTGGCATTGCTCTTCTTTAGGATTGGAATGAAAACTGTTATTTTGCACTTCTGAGGCCACTGCTAAGTTTTCTACATTTGTGGGCATATTGATGGCAGCACTTTAATACAAAATCTTTTAGGATCTGAAATAGCTCTGCTGGAATTCCATCACCTCCACTAGCTTTTTTCGTAGTGATGTTTCCTAGGACCCCCTTGACTTTGCACTCTAAGATGTCTGACTCTAGGTGAATAATCACTCCATCGTAGTCATCTGGCTTATTAAGATCTTTTTTGTTCTTCTGTGTATTCTTTCCACATCTTCTTAATATTTTTTGTTTCTCTTAGGTTCATACCATTTCTGTCCTTTATTGTGCCTATTTTTGTATGAAATGTTCCCATGGTGTCTCCAGTTTTCTTGAAGAGATCTCTAGTCTTTCCCATTCTATTGTTTTCCTCTATTTCTTTGCATTGCTCACTTAACAAGGCTTTCTTTTTTATTTTTAAATTTTGGCCTCTCTTATTGGTTTTTTATTTATTTATCTATTTTTCATCCATCTTTATTCCCTAGCCTGGGTGGTTCTCCCACTGCAGTGGCCTCCCTTGCCACAGAGCACTGGCTCAGCTCTCCATAGCGCTGGCTCATAAATGGACATACTGGTCCAGCTGCTCTGCAGCACATGAGATCTTCCCTGGCCAGGGATCAAATCGATGCCTCTTGCACTGCAAGGTGGACTCTTTACCTACTGGACCACCAGGGAAGCCCTTAACAAGACTTTCTTATCTGTCCTTTCCCTTCTCTGGAACTTCGCATTCAGATGGGTACGTTTTTCCTTTTCTCCTTTGCCTTTCGTACCTTTTCTTTTCTCAGCTATTTGTAAGGCTTTCTCAGACAAGCATTTTGCCTTTTTGCATTTCTTTTTCATGGTAATGGTTTTAATCACTGCCTCCTATACAATGTTATGAACTTCCATACATAGTTCTTTAGGTACTCTGTCTACCAGGTCTAATTATTTGAGTCTATTTGTAGCTTATACTGTATAATCATAAGGGGTTTTATTTAGGTCATATCTGAATGGCCCAGTGGTTTTCCCTTCTTTCTTCAATTTAAGTCTGAATTTTGCAATAAGACGTTCATAATCTGAGCCACAGTAAGCTCCAGGTTTTGCTTTTACTGACTATATAGAGTTTTTCCATCTTTGGCTGCAAAGGATACAATCAATCTGATTTCATTGTTGACCATCTGGTGGTGTGCAGGTATAGAGTCATCTCTTGTATTGTTGGAAGAGAGTGTTTGCTATGAGCAATGCATTTTCTTGACAAAACTCAGCCTTTGCCTTGCTTCATTTTGTACTCCAAGGCTAAACTTGCCTGTTACTTCAGATATCTTTTGACTTCCTACTTTTGTGTTCCAATGAAAAGGACATTTTTTTTGTTTGTTTGTTTTTTGGTGTTAGTTCTAGAAGATCTTGTAGGTCTTCATAGAACCATTTAAGGTGAGTTTCTTTAGCATTAGTGTTTGAGGCATAAACTTGGATTACTGTGATATTGAATGGTTTGCCTTGGAAATGAACTGAGATCATTCTTTCATTTTCAAGATTACACCTAGGCACTTCATTTTGAACTCTTATTGACTATGAGGGCTACTCCATTTTTTCTAAGGGATTCTTTCCAATAGTAGTAGATATAACGATCGTCTGACTTCAAATCCCTCATTCCTTTCCATTTGAATTCACTGATTCCTAAAATGTCCAGGTTTATTCTTGCCATCACCTGTTTGACCACCTCCAATTTACCTTGATTCATGGACATAACATTCCAGGTTCCAGTGCAGTCTTGTTCTTTGCAGCATTAGAGTTGACTTTCACTACCAGGCATATCCACAACTAGGCATTGTTTCTGCTTTGGCTCAGCCTTTTCATTTCTTCTGGAGCTATTTCTCTGTTCTTCTCTAGTAGCATTTTGGGGCACCTACCGACTTGGGGAGTTCATCTTTCAGTGTTGTATCTTTTCACCTTTTCATACTGTTCACAGGGTTCTCAAGGCAAGAATACTGAATGATGTGCTATCCCCTTCTCCAATGGACCCCGTTTTGTCAGAACTCTCCACCATGACCTGTCCATCTAGGTTGGCCCTAGACATCATGGCTCATGGTTTCATTGACTTAGACATGGCTGTGATCCATGGGATCAGTTTGGTTAGTTTTCTGTGATTGTGCTTTTCAATCTGATAATATGTCATCTATAAAGATTTTATTTTTAATATACACAAGTGTGTTTTCAGTAATTGTATTTTATTTTCCATTTTAAATCCTAGCCCTTCTATTTCTTCTGCTTGCTTATAGCCAGCTGGTTCCTGAGTTAACATTAAAAATAACTGGTTTTGGGACTTCCCTGGTGGTCCAGTGGGTAAGGACACCGCCTGGCAGTGCAAGGGGCGCCGGCTCCATCCCTGGCCTGGGAAGATCCCACGTGCCGGAGCGGCTGGACGGATGTGTCCAATTACCGAGCTGGGACTCCGGAGCGCATGCGCCCAGAGCTGGTGCTCTGTGACAACAGATGCCACCGCGATGGGAGGCCCACATGGGCCAAAGAACGAAGATGGATGAAACTAGACAAATGAAAGACCAGTGGAAGTGGCCCGCCTGCTCCCCTCCCTCCCCACCCCTGCCAAAAAAAAAAAAAAAAACTGGTTTTAGTAGAGCATGGTAAATCATTTTCTTTCTTTCTTTTTTTTTTTTTTTTTTTAAGATTTATTTATTTATTTACTTTGGGCGGGGGTCAGGTTGGAGAGGGAGGGGAGCGGGCTGGCCATTTCTATTGGTCTTTCATTTCTCTATTTTCATTAGTCTTCGTTCTTTGGCTCATGTGGGCCTCCCATCGCGATGGCGTCTGTTGTTGCAGAGCCGGCTCTGGGCGCATGCGCTCCAGAGCTCCGGCTCGGTGATTGGACACATCAGTCCAGCCGCTCCACGGCACGTGGGATCTTCCCAGGCCAGGGCTCGAACCAGCGCCCCTTGCACTGCCAGGCGGTGTCCTTACCCACTGGACCACCAGGGGAAGCCTGGTAAATCATTTTCTAACTCAAAGGGAAATGTTTTAAAGTTTCACTATCATTAATAATGTTTTTCTAGAATAAACAAGTTTCCTCCTATGTAAAATTTGCTAAATTGTTTTACAGGGACTAAGCAGACCGTACATTTTCATCTTTTAGCAGATGGTTCATTTTATTATGACTTTGTAGTAGTATCTTTCCTATGCCCACACCCAGATATGTGGGCTCACATATGTCCACATTGGGTCTTATATCGGTATTGTTACTAGTCATTGTAGTCTCTTGGTAGAAGGGTTTTATTAATAACGTTTGAAGTTAACTTGATTTTTCCATTTTTCTTCTCTCTGTTTTGTGATTTTGAATTTTTGTTAACCCTATTTCATGATCCTCTGATAGAGAAACAAATCTTATAAGGACATTTCAGGTTCTGGTAATCCGAAACACCAGCAAGCATATTGAATGATATATATGTCTGTTATTCAGTAGCTTTATAGGTGTTTTCCTTTCATATTTTTATAAATGGCTCCCTTTCTGTATTAGGACATGTCTTTATCCCTCACCCAGGTCATTTACAGCTCTGACAATTTCCTGCCTGTACAGAGTCTGAAGTTTAAACAGAGGTGAGACATCAGGACTTTTTCAGATCCCTTTTGAGCATGTTCCCAGCCTTGGTCATGTGTGTAAACCTCTAGATTCCCAGCAGTATCTTGGGGAACTATTCAAAACTCCTATTTATCAGATCATTTTATTTCTATTCTTTCCACTCTTGGATTTATGTTAGTATATAGTTTACTCCAATACTTATTCCTTGTCTCATGTAGCAACAGTTGCCTTTCAGCAGTTGAAATGCTTTCAGCAGTTGCCTTTTGAGGAACTGTCTCAATCCTGGGAGAGTTTTGAGTTAGTCAGAGTAAAGGCAGGTCCTTTGAGATGATCCTTCAAGGAGCTACCAGACAGGTCAAATTAAACACCCATAATTCCATGAGCATAAAGTGTGTTGTGCTCCTTCTGATACTGAGTGTCCAGCAGAAATGCAGCCTCTCATTTTTAGGACATCTCCTGAGCTTGAGAGTTGGGGATGGGATCAGGACAAGTTAAAACGCTACTCATCTTTCCTTTGATGATCAGGGTTGTTTGTTTGTTTTCCATATTAAACATATGTGTGGCTGCTATAGCTTTTGGTTAGATTGCAGAATTCCAAAGAGGTTCATTTTCACTGGTTTTTTCATTTTACATGTTGGTTTTCCATAGAAAAGTACTTTTGATTTTCTATTTCATTTTTTAATCCATTTGTTGAAGAGAAATATTTGACATGGAAAATGTGTGCTGTTATTTTAAATGAAAGAAACATGTAATTAATGCAGTTCACATAATTTTATATAATTTGACTTATATATTGATAATTTCATGATGAATAAGAGAAAAACGTATGTATAAATTTGTAACAGTGATCATCTTTCACCATATGATTCAGATAAGCATTATCGGTTAGCATTTTATCACATTTTGTGTTTTTCTAAAATACTTCAGAAAAGTTGATTTTAAAATCTCATGAGATAAATGCTACTTTATTTATAGAATGAACTGAGCTATTGAATCTTTAATCTACAAGTCTTTAAATATTTAAAACAAGAAATGAACATTTAGGATTCTAAATCAACTTTTGTCAAAAACTACTATGTAGTACTGAAGTTTAAACAGAGGTGAGACATCAGGACTTTTCAGATCCCTTTTGAGCATGTTCCCAGCCTTGGTCATGTGTGTAACCTCTAGATTCCCAGCAGTATCTTGGGGAACTATTCAAAACTCCTATTTATCAGATCATTTTATTTCTATTCTTTCCACTCTTGGATTTATGTTAGTATATAGTTTACTCCAATACTTATTCCTTGTCTCATGTAGCAACAGTTGCCTTTCAGCAGTTGAAATGCTTTCAGCAGTTGCCTTTTGAGGAACTGTCTCAATCCTGGGAGAGTTTTGAGTTAGTCAGAGTAAAGGCAGGTCCTTTGAGATGATCCTTCAAGGAGCTACCAGACAGGTCAAATTAAACACACATAATTCCATGAGCATAAAGTATGTTGTGCTCCTTCTGATACTGAGTGTCCAGCAGAAATGCAGCCTCTCATTTTTAGGACATCTCCTGAGCTTGAGAGTTGGGGATGGGATCAGGACAAGTTAAAACGCTACTCATCTTTCCTTTGATGATCAGGGTTGTTTGTTTGTTTTCCATATTAAACATATGTGTGGCTGCTATAGCTTTTGGTTAGATTGCAGAATTCCAAAGAGGTTCATTTTCACTGGTTTTTTCATTTTACATGTTGGTTTTCCATAGAAAAGTACTTTTGATTTTCTATTTCATTTTTTAATCCATTTGTTGAAGAGAAATATTTGACATGGAAAATGTGTGCTGTTATTTTAAATGAAAGAAACATGTAATTAATGCAGTTCACATAATTTTATATAATTTGACTTATATATTGATAATTTCATGATGAATAAGAGAAAAACGTATGTATAAATTTGTAACAGTGATCATCTTTCACCATATGATTCAGATAAGCATTATCGGTTAGCATTTTATCACATTTTGTGTTTTTCTAAAATACTTCAGAAAAGTTGATTTTAAAATCTCATGAGATAAATGCTACTTTATTTATAGAATGAACTGAGCTATTGAATCTTTAATCTACAAGTCTAATATTTCCAAAAGCCTATAATTTTATAAATACAGAAGAAAATGTCAACAAGTTAATAACATTTAGGGATTCTAAATCAACTTTTGTCAAAAAACTACTATGTAGTACTGAAATCATTTAATAGTAATATTAATTTAGTAAAATAAATTTGGTTCTCCAAAAATGTCAGTAAAGATACATTAGGATTAAATAAGTAAAGGTATGAATCCCTTCTCCCTTAACAATGTATAAATTGTCCCTAATGACAATTTTCCTATGAAATGATATATTTCCCTATGAGATGTAGATATCAGAAATTTGCCAGCAATCACTATAAAATTAATTAATACCCAATAAAATATGTATCTTCAATAAAAGCTGACAATTTTAGTGAAATAACTGATTGCAACTTGAAGTGAGAAGTCTATAAAATGAGCATAACATAATTTATTAAGTCAGAGGATGAAAGCACTTCAAAAGTATGGATTAATAACTTTATATAACTTATATGGAAATAATAACTTATAAGGAGGATAACTTGGAGATACCACCTCAACCAGTGATCCACATGAATAATGACAATATTCTGATAGGTTACCAGTATCAATGTATTAATGTAAGGTAATAAGGAGACATTTTTCCTGTCAAAATTTTAAATCTGGACTAAAGTATGACCAATCAATGGAAAATTTCAATAGAAAGACATAAAAAACAAGAGGTCATACTCTTCAAAAATATCAGTGTCAAGGGAAAAAGGTTAATTAAGATTAGAGAAGAGTAATATACGTGATATTGGAATTGAACCTTAGACTGCATGGGCAGAAAACACTGTATTTAGAATAGTGAATCATGTTACTGTTACATCTCCTGATTTTGATAATTATACTGAGAACAGACTAGTGATATTCATGTTGTTGAAACAATCAAGAGTTTAAGAATAAAATTTCAATATGTGAATATAGTTTCACTTTAGTCTTATGTGGTCTATAGAAACTAAATGTTACATGCATTTAGAGAAAATAAATGAAAAGGCACAGATGAAAATAAAAGAATTTGGTGAATGAACTGAGCTATTGAATCTTTAATCTACAAGTCTAATATTTCCAAAAGCCTATAATTTTATAAATACAGAAGAAAATGTCAACAAGTTAATAACATTTAGGATTCTAAATCAACTTTTGTCAAAAAACTACTATGTAGTACTGAAATCATTTAATAGTAATATTAATTTAGTAAAATAAATTTGGTTCTCCAAAAATGTCAGTAAAGATACATTAGGATTAAATAAGTAAAGGTATGAATCCCTTCTCCCTTAACAATGTATAAATTGTCCCTAATGACAATTTTCCTATGAAATGATATATTTCCCTATGAGATGTAGATATCAGAAATTTGCCAGCAATCACTATAAAATTAATTAATACCCAATAAAATATGTATCTTCAATAAAAGCTGACAATTTTAGTGAAATAACTGATTGCAACTTGAAGTGAGAAGTCTATAAAATGAGCATAACATAATTTATTAAGTCAGAGGATGAAAGCACTTCAAAAGTATGGATTAATAACTTTATATAACTTATATGGAAATAATAACTTATAAGGAGGATAACTTGGAGATACCACCTCAACCAGTGATCCACATGAATAATGACAATATTCTGATAGGTTACCAGTATCAATGTATTAATGTAAGGTAATAAGGAGACATTTTTCCTGTCAAAATTTTAAATCTGGACTAAAGTATGACCAATCAATGGAAAATTTCAATAGAAAGACATAAAAAACAAGAGGTCATACTCTTCAAAAATATCAGTGTCAAGGGAAAAAGGTTAATTAAGATTAGAGAAGAGTAATATACGTGATATTGGAATTGAACCTTAGACTGCATGGGCAGAAAACACTGTATTTAGAATAGTGAATCATGTTACTGTTACATCTCCTGATTTTGATAATTATACTGAGAACAGACTAGTGATATTCATGTTGTTGAAACAATCAAGAGTTTAAGAATAAAATTTCAATATGTGAATATAGTTTCACTTTAGTCTTATGTGGTCTATAGAAACTAAATGTTACATGCATTTAGAGAAAATAAATGAAAAGGCACAGATGAAAATAAAAGAATTTGGTGAATGCTAGTATAGTTTATAATCCCTGATACTTATCTGAAAATTTGAATTACTTCACAATAAAAAATAAAAAACCAAAAACACAAAGAAACTTTGAAGAAAAAAACTCAGTGATTTAGGGACAAAATGAGCTTCCTCTGAATTCACACAAATAGCTCCTATTTGCGTTATTATTCAGCCCTGACTTTCCTCTCACACTTCAGTCCTTGACAGACTGTCATTAGCAATGGAGGGCAACCAATCATGGATCACAGAATTCATCCTGGTGGGATTCCAGCTCAGGAAGGACATGGAATTGCTCCTGTTTGGTGTATTCTCCATGTTATATATCTGCAACCTGCTGGCAAATGGCATGATCTTGGGACTCATCTGCCTCGACTTCCGACTACACTCTCCCATGTACTTCTTTCTTTCCCACCTGGCCATCATTGACATATCCTTTCCTTCTAGCAATTTGCCCAATTTTCTGGAAAACCTAGTGAAACACACAAAAAATATATCCTTTGTTTCATGCTCTATGCAGATGCTTTTCAACTTGACTTTTGGTTCTATAGAGTGTCTGATTTTGTTAGCAATGTCCTATGACAGGTATGTGGCCATCTGCCACCCCCTCCAGTACACGGTCATCATGAACTGGAGAGTGTGCTCCATCCTCGCCATCTCTTGCTGGGCATGTGGATTCTCCCTGGCTCTTGTACAAGTAATTCTCTTACTAAGATTACCCTTCTGTGGCCCCCAGAAGGTGAACCACTTCCTCTGTGACATTCGCTCTGTCCTCAAACTGGCCTGTGGTGAAATCTGGATCAATGAAATGTTCCTCTTTGCTGACGGTGTGTTTATCTTAGTTGGTCCCCTTTCCCTGATGCTGGTCTCCTACGTGCGCATCCTCTGGGCCATCCTGAAGATGCAGTCAAAGGAGGGCCGCAAGAAAGCCTTCTCCACCTGCTCCTCCCACCTCTTTGGTCTACGCTTAGTGAATACTGTTACATCTCCTGATTTTGATAATTATACTGAGAACAGACTAGTGATAAGTTAACATAAGAAGTTTCAATATGTGAATATAGTTTCACTTTAGTCTTATGTGGTCTATAGAAACTAAATGTTACATGCATTTAGAGAAAATAAATGAAAAGGCACAGATGAAAATAAAAGAATTTGGTGAATGCTAGTATAGTTTATAATCCCTGATACTTATCTGAAAATTTGAATTACTTCACAATAAAAAATAAAAAACCAAAAACACAAAGAAACTTTGAAGAAAAAAACTCAGTGATTTAGGGACAAAATGAGCTTCCTCTGAATTCACACAAATAGCTCCTATTTGCGTTATTATTCAGCCCTGACTTTCCTCTCACACTTCAGTCCTTGACAGACTGTCATTAGCAATGGAGGGCAACCAATCATGGATCACAGAATTCATCCTGGTGGGATTCCAGCTCAGGAAGGACATGGAATTGCTCCTGTTTGGTGTATTCTCCATGTTATATATCTGCAACCTGCTGGCAAATGGCATGATCTTGGGACTCATCTGCCTCGACTTCCGACTACACTCTCCCATGTACTTCTTTCTTTCCCACCTGGCCATCATTGACATATCCTTTCCTTCTAGCAATTTGCCCAATTTTCTGGAAAACCTAGTGAAACACACAAAAAATATATCCTTTGTTTCATGCTCTATGCAGATGCTTTTCAACTTGACTTTTGGTTCTATAGAGTGTCTGATTTTGTTAGCAATGTCCTATGACAGGTATGTGGCCATCTGCCACCCCCTCCAGTACACGGTCATCATGAACTGGAGAGTGTGCTCCATCCTCGCCATCTCTTGCTGGGCATGTGGATTCTCCCTGGCTCTTGTACAAGTAATTCTCTTACTAAGATTACCCTTCTGTGGCCCCCAGAAGGTGAACCACTTCCTCTGTGACATTCGCTCTGTCCTCAAACTGGCCTGTGGTGAAATCTGGATCAATGAAATGTTCCTCTTTGCTGACGGTGTGTTTATCTTAGTTGGTCCCCTTTCCCTGATGCTGGTCTCCTACGTGCGCATCCTCTGGGCCATCCTGAAGATGCAGTCAAAGGAGGGCCGCAAGAAAGCCTTCTCCACCTGCTCCTCCCACCTCTGTGTGGTTGGGTTCTACTTTGGCTTAGCCATGATTGTTTACATGGTCCCTGACAGTAGTCAACGAGAAGAACACCTGAAGATCCTTTTTCTGTTTTACAGTCTCTTCAACCCGTTGCTGAACCCTCTTGTCTACAGTGTACGGAATGCTCAAGTGAAGGCTGCCTTCCACACAGTAGTACAGAGAAAGAGGACAGGGTGAAGGAGGGCACAGTTTTGGTTCAGCGGATTTTTTTTTGTCCCTTAAGAAAAGTGATACTGATGCAAAAGCATCCACAAAATTCCCCAGAAAGAGACATGATTTAATGATGAGGATTACTCAAGAGTAACATCAGGGCTTCCCTGGTGGTCCAGTGGGTAAAGAGTCCACCTTGCAGGGCAGGGGACACCAGTTTGGTTCCTGGCAAAGGAAGATCTCATTTGCCGCTGAGTGGCTGGACCCATGTGTCCAATGACGAGCCAGTGCTCAGGAATGCATGTGCCCAGAGCCAGTGCTGTGCTACAAGAGAGACCACTGCAATGGGAGGCCCACACATGCCAAAGAATAAAGATGGATGAAAATACATAAATAAATAAACCAATAAAAGTGACCAAAAAAAAAAAAAAAAGAGTAACATCAGAGAGATAAAGAATAGGAATTACTAAGTCATTGTCTCTCAGTGAAGACAACATTGTATATATCACATTTCCTTTGTGAAAATCCCTGAAGTCAGATAACAGGCTTCTGCACCCCAGAAAAGCAGAATGCCAAGAAGAGACACAGTAAGTGTTCAGGATAATGTATGGTCTTGTATCCTCCGTACCTACTTGCTTCCACGGCACAGCGTGTGTCAGCATCAGGAGAAAATTTCTACCTCCCAGATCTTCCTCAACAGGGAAAGAGGAGAATGGATCGTGCAGACTACTTTTAATTTTTCAGGGAATGACCTGAGGGTTGTTGTCTTGCCTGACTCAGAGCACTGATGAGAATGGCAGTTTGGATTCCTGGTTGAGACCACCAAGAAATGTGGCAGGCAGTGAACCTCTTTAAAGATACAGAGGTATTTTGGATTTTCACAATTATCAAATATCTGCACTGGTATCTCATTCTTGTCTTAACGTGAAATTCCTCATTAAATGTGTGATGTTGAGTTTCTTTGCAGTTGCTTCCAGGCCATCGATGTATTTTCTTTGATGAGATGTATTAGGGCAGCAGAGGATGAGATGATGAGATAGCAACGCCAACTCAATGGACATGAATTAGAGCAGACCCTGGGAAACAGTGAAGGACAGGGGAGCCTGGCATGCTCCTGTCCATGGGGTCGCAGAGAGTGAGACATGACTTAACAACTGAACAACAACAACTCTTTACATCTTTTGACTATTTTATGTAATAAGTGTTATTTTCAGACCAATGTTAGAATTACAGCAAGAATTCATTGAACAATATAAAAATGCTTATATACCTTTGCACCCATAAACATGTACAAGCTCCCCCATTATCAATGACACTGCTCAGAATGGCACTTTTGTTATTATTCATACACCTACGTTAACACATCATCGTGGCCCATAGTCCATAGTGTACATTCAAATTCAGTCATGGTGTTGTATATTCTGTTTTGGATGCGTGTCCAAATAATCACCTCTTTCCTCCCTTGCTAATCTCTGACAGCCACTGATCTCTTAACTGCCTCCATAAGTTAGGGTTTTTTTACAAGTTTGGGGACGAAGTATAGAGTATGTATCTATAAAGTATATTTTCACATTGCCTCTGTTCACTTAGTCAGATGCCTTTAAGTTTCCTCTTTTTTTTTTTGCTTGAGAGTTCATTTCTCTTTAGTGATGAACTAAGTTCCACTATCTGGATGCACCATAGTCTATTCATTTATCAATTGAAGGACACCTTGATTGCTTCCAATTTAGGCTGTTATGAATAAAGTTACTTTAAACATCTTTGTGCAGGTTTTTGTGTAGACAAAAGCTTTCAAGTCCTTTGGATAAATACCAGCTAGTGCAATTGTAGATCATATAGTAAGAGTATGTTTAGTTTTTTTTTTTTTTGACTAAGAAATTGTTCCCTGTCAGCAATATGTAGAAGTTCTTATTGATCCTCCTCATACTCAGTGTTTGTATTGTCTGTGTTCTGGAGGTAAGTCAATTCTACTGGGTGTATGGTGGTAATTGATTGGTGTCTTCATTTACTTTTCCCTTTTTGGTATTCCTCATTAAATGTGTGATGTTGAGTTTCTTTGCAGTTGCTTCCAGGCCATCGATGTATTTTCTTTGATGAGATGTATTAGGGCAGCAGAGGATGAGATGATGAGATAGCAACGCCAACTCAATGGACATGAATTAGAGCAGACCCTGGGAAACAGTGAAGGACAGGGGAGCCTGGCATGCTCCTGTCCATGGGGTCGCAGAGAGTGAGACATGACTTAACAACTGAACAACAACAACTCTTTACATCTTTTGACTATTTTATGTAATAAGTGTTATTTTCAGACCAATGTTAGAATTACAGCAAGAATTCATTGAACAATATAAAAATGCTTATATACCTTTGCACCCATAAACATGTACAAGCTCCCCCATTATCAATGACACTGCTCAGAATGGCACTTTTGTTATTATTCATACACCTACGTTAACACATCATCGTGGCCCATAGTCCATAGTGTACATTCAAATTCAGTCATGGTGTTGTATATTCTGTTTTGGATGCGTGTCCAAATAATCACCTCTTTCCTCCCTTGCTAATCTCTGACAGCCACTGATCTCTTAACTGCCTCCATAAGTTAGGGTTTTTTTACAAGTTTGGGGACGAAGTATAGAGTATGTATCTATAAAGTATATTTTCACATTGCCTCTGTTCACTTAGTCAGATGCCTTTAAGTTTCCTCTTTTTTTTTTTGCTTGAGAGTTCATTTCTCTTTAGTGATGAACTAAGTTCCACTATCTGGATGCACCATAGTCTATTCATTTATCAATTGAAGGACACCTTGATTGCTTCCAATTTAGGCTGTTATGAATAAAGTTACTTTAAACATCTTTGTGCAGGTTTTTGTGTAGACAAAAGCTTTCAAGTCCTTTGGATAAATACCAGCTAGTGCAATTGTAGATCATATAGTAAGAGTATGTTTAGTTTTTTTTTTTTTTGACTAAGAAATTGTTCCCTGTCAGCAATATGTAGAAGTTCTTATTGATCCTCCTCATACTCAGTGTTTGTATTGTCTGTGTTCTGGAGGTAAGTCAATTCTACTGGGTGTATGGTGGTAATTGATTGGTGTCTTCATTTACTTCCCTCATGGTAGAGATATGGAACAGCTTTTCATATGTCTTTTTGCAATGTCTTTTTTTTTTTCTTCAGTAACTTAGTTTTATTTCTCTAATTCAATTTTAATTGGAGGATAATTGCTTTACAATATTGTGTTTTCTGCCATGCAACAACATTAATCAGCTGTAATTATTTATTTATATATAAATATATATATATATATACCCCCTCCCTCTTGAACCTGCATTTCACACCCTCCCCATGGAATCCCTCTCAGTCGTCTCAGAATGCCAGGCTAAGTTCCCCGCGTTACATAGCAACTTACTACTACTAGGTGTCTATTTGAACATCATGATGTGTAGGTTTCAATGCACTCTCTTAACCTGTTCCACTCTCCCCCTCCCCACTGTGTCCACGAGTCCATTCTCTAGGTCTGTGTCTCTATTCCTAGCCCACAAATAAGTCCATCAGTACCATTTTTCTAGATTCCATATATATGCATCAGTACATGATATTTTGTTTTTCTCTTTCTGACTCCCTCATTCTATATACCGGGCTCTAGGTTCATCTACCTCAGTTCTACTGACTCAGATTCATTCCTTTATATAGACATTTTCCTTGAGTAGGACTTCCAAAATTATGTTGAATTAATGTTGCAAGAATGAGCATTCTTGTTTCTGATCTTAGACGAAATGCTTTCAGCTTTTCACTTCTGAGTATCATGTTGGCTATGGGTTTATTGTATATGCCCTTATTATGTTGAAGTGTGTTCCATCTATGCCCACTTTCTGGACAGTTTTTATCATAAATGGATGCTGTGCATGTTCAGTTGCTTCAGTTGCTTCAGTTGTGTCCGACTCTTTGCAATCCTATGGACTGTAGCCTGCCAGGCTCCTCTGTCAATAGGAAACCTCCAGGCAAAAATACTGGAATGACAAAGTTCACTTTGAAAATACAGTTCTTATTGTACTCCTCTCTAGTGTTTGTTTGTTGTGTTCTGGAGGTAAAAAATTTACCGTGTGGCAATTGATTGGTTCTTTTTTCCCTTCCTCATACTCAGTGTTTGTAGTCTGTGTTCTGGAAAGTATTCTACTGGGTGTATGGTGGTAATTGATTGGTGTCTTCATTTACTTCCCTCATGGTAGAGATATGGAACAGCTTTTCATATGTCTTTTGCAATGTCTTTTTTTCTTCAGTAACTTAGTTTTATTTCTCTAATTCAATTTTAATTGGAGGATAATTGCTTTACAATATTGTGTTTTCTGCCATGCAACAACATTAATCAGCTGTAATTATTTATTTATATATAAATATATATATATATATACCCCCTCCCTCTTGAACCTGCATTTCACACCCTCCCCATGGAATCCCTCTCAGTCGTCTCAGAATGCCAGGCTAAGTTCCCCGCGTTACATAGCAACTTACTACTACTAGGTGTCTATTTGAACATCATGATGTGTAGGTTTCAATGCACTCTCTTAACCTGTTCCACTCTCCCCCTCCCCACTGTGTCCACGAGTCCATTCTCTAGGTCTGTGTCTCTATTCCTAGCCCACAAATAAGTCCATCAGTACCATTTTTCTAGATTCCATATATATGCATCAGTACATGATATTTTGTTTTTCTCTTTCTGACTCCCTCATTCTATATACCGGGCTCTAGGTTCATCTACCTCAGTTCTACTGACTCAGATTCATTCCTTTATATAGACATTTTCCTTGAGTAGGACTTCCAAAATTATGTTGAATTAATGTTGCAAGAATGAGCATTCTTGTTTCTGATCTTAGACGAAATGCTTTCAGCTTTTCACTTCTGAGTATCATGTTGGCTATGGGTTTATTGTATATGCCCTTATTATGTTGAAGTGTGTTCCATCTATGCCCACTTTCTGGACAGTTTTTATCATAAATGGATGCTGTGCATGTTCAGTTGCTTCAGTTGCTTCAGTTGTGTCCGACTCTTTGCAATCCTATGGACTGTAGCCTGCCAGGCTCCTCTGTCAATAGGAAACCTCCAGGCAAAAATACTGGAATGAGTCGCCATGTCCTCCTGTGAATATTCCCAACCCAGGTCTCCTACATTGGAGGCAAATTCTTTACCATCTAAGCCAACAGGGAAGCCCAGGAATACTGAATTGGGTAGCTTATCCCTTCTCCAGGTGATTTTCCAACCCAGCAATCAAATGGGGGTCTCCTACACTGAAGGTGGATACTTTACCAGCTGATCTACCAAATGGATGTTGAATTTTATCAAAAACTTTTTCTTCATGTATTGAGATAATTGTATGTTTTTCCTCTGAATTTGTTGATGTGGTGTATCATGCTGATTAATTTGCAAATAATGAAAAAATCCTTTCATACTTGGAATAAATCCCACTTGCTCATGGTGTATGGTCCTTTTAATGGACTGTTGGGTTCACTTCACTAGTATTTTGTCGATGATTTTTGTGTCTATATTCATCATCAGTAATATTGGCCTGTAGTTTCCTATTTTTTGTCATGATGTCTTTTTCTAGTTTTGGTATCAGAATAATGATGGTCTCATAGAATAGATTTGGAAGGGTTCCTTCCTCTGAAATTTATTGGAATAATTTCAGAAGAATAGGTGTAAACTCTTCTCTCCATTTTTGGTGGAATTCACATGTGAAGGGAGTTGATGGTAGACATTTGTTTCTTGGGAATTTTTAAATCACAGATTCCATAGCAGTACTCATATTATAGTTGGTTTGTTCATGGTTTTTTTTTTTTTTTTTTTAATTCTTCCTGTTCAGTCTTGAGAGATTGTACCTTTCTAAAAATCTAAAAATCTGTCCATTTCTTCTTTTTAAATGTCTTTTTTGGCATACAGTTGCTTATGGTTCTTTAGAGTCCACAATACTTTCTGATTTTTTTGAGCGAGGACATGTTTTTCCCTGCACTCAGACTGCAGCTTACACGATCAGCCATCCTGGAAACCAGGTCTTTGGATTCAGACTGAAATTATCACACCAGTTTTCTAGAATGTCCAGTTTGATGACTACAGATCTGAGGGCTTCTTGGCCTCGAGGGGGCAGACATTGGGAGAAACGGGGGCTGACCTGAGGTTTCAGTTGGGCCGTCTTCTTCATCCCTGGCTACCAACCTGCCAAGAAGGCTGTAGCCGCTGCCCCGGGAGGCTGCCCTGTTCTCCCTCAAAGAGTTTCCCATTCTAATGGGTGTTCAAGACAAAACAGGAGCAGAGGCATTCAAGACAGGAATTGCTGGAGAGAAGTTTTTGAGTTGGTAAGAGGAATAAGTAGTATTCATAGTAGTATTCATAGTATAAATTGTAGGCTAACCTTCACCTGGAAAAAGCTAGTCACTACACAGGAAGAACAGAGAACGTGAGATAAATGTGTAAGTTCAGTAACTCAGCAGTGTTAGTTAGAATTGTATAAACTGTCAACTGCTTGCATCCATTTTCTCAATTACTCTCATTCAGTAACTAAGACTATAGGTGGAAATATTTGTGCAAGGTTTAATGAAAGAGGGAAAAAACATCTGAGAGAAGGACTAGGAAATACAGGTTGATTTCTGGGAGCATCAAAGGCCAGATGACTATGAATTGTCAAGAATGTAAGGGATCTGAGTGATCGTGTGTGTGTTTTTCTGTGGGTCTGTGAATGTAGGCAAAGCCAGGCAGCATCTAAATTCAGTCCTTAGAACAGAGAGGGGACAATGGCCTCTCTAAATGTAGGATGTATATTTCAAGAAAAGATGTTTTCAATATGAGGCAAATACTGAAGGAATAAGGTAGAATATGGAAGTGTTTAGGCAATAAGATTCAATCTACTTGATTTTCTGAGTAATGAGTAATATTTGCAATGAAAATCTTTGATAATTATTGCATATTAACACTTTTCAACAGACGGAGAGAATTCACTCCCTGAGAAAGATACAGTCCTTGGGGGATAATTTAATAATCTCCACAGGGGTCATACTTATTACATCATGAATCTTTACAAAAGTAGGCTATGGAGACAAGAACAATTTCAAAATCAAATACCTATATATCCTTGGGGATTATAGTGTGGGACATAATCAATGAAGTTTATCTGTTAAATGTTTAGGCCAAGATTCTCTTGAGTACAGACATCTTTGCCATTCTTCCTGAGCTCTTCTCTGCATTAGCAGGTTCACACACGTTCACACACACGAGCACATGCACACTGACAGATAATAAAACAAGAGGCCCAAGAGAGGAGGAGCAGGAAAGACACAGAACGGTGAGAATATGGTTTGTAATTTGTTCCCTGGACGCCACAGGCTTGTCTCTGCGGCATGGGCTGCTTTTATTTAATCAGGCTATAAAGCCTTCACATTTATAGAAGGTCCTGAGCACCCTGAGTCCTGTCCTCTCCGTCAGGACAGACAAGGTGTCTGGGACTCATCCTCCACTGCGCTCACTCCAGGGAGCAGGGGACTCAGCTCCAGCCATTCCCCGTCTCTGTGAGTTGTCCTGTACCTTCCAGCCCCGCTTGAGAAAAATACCAGAAGTAATACCACAAGTCCTCTTTATATTCATACAAGTCATTATTTTTATACTGGCTAATGATTGACCGAGGAGCAGGACAGAAGGCTGTCAGGAATCATCAGATGTAGGAAGAAGAAAAATCCACCCTTGTGAAGACCCCTTCCTGGCTCTGTGCTGAGGCCTCAGAGTCACATCTGATACCCACACTGTCTAAACATAGGTGTCTTTTTTCTCTTAATCAGAGGCCTTCCCTGGTCACACTTATGGGAAGGGACTGATGAAACTCAATGTCCCTGAGTCGTGGTATCCAACTGAAAGGGAGATAAGAGACCTCTGACCTGCTGGCTCCTGAAGCTGAAGATGTGCCCTGTACTCCCTTCTTTTCTTTCTCTGCTGAGGCAGTAATGTAGAGCTTCTCACACTCCACCCTGGAAATTTCCTCCTACCCGGGAAGGGAGGAAAATTAGCATCCCCTTCTTTGCTGCCCAGCAGGGATGTGTTAGTAAATGGCAGGGAGAAATCCTATAGCCACTTGATAGAGTTTCCATTATTATTTCTTTTGTTACCGTGAAGCGGGTACAGGAGCCAGTTTATCTTATCCTGATTTACTTTCTAGAATTTCTCTCCAGGGATTATTGTTCTCATCTGAGGAAAGCCCCATGTCATCTCTTTGAGCCAGCTAACATAACTAGCATTGTCAAATATTAAATTTGGGGAGAAATTACTAGGTGATAAAAATATGGGAACTATCCCTACTTTACAAAATCAGTTTTTTGGTGTGAAAAATGTGGTTGTACTGGCAGATTTTCAAGTGAATACTTTTGCTTTTGTTCTCTTCACATTTATTTCACTCAATATTTAGAATAATGGAATTAATCAATATATATTGTTTTTGAATTTCACTGAATGCAAAAGGAATGTCAAAAGAATCCTGTCAGTGTTTCTAATGTTACAATGAAGCATAGGATTCCTACAAACTTTCTCTCAACTGTAGTGATTTGGCTATTTTGATCCATATTTCAGCATTCTAATCTTAAGATTCAAGTTAGTCTTTATGAGTCTAACAGAGTTTTCCTAGTCCTATTAATCTGACTTCTGCTGTGTGAAAGTCTAGAGCTAATGGTGTGCTAAGAGGATGTTTCTGGAAAGGCCTTCTAGGAAGCCCTGACCTGCGCTTGTATTTGGTCAGAGTCCACTGAGGTATGAGGTGCTAGAGCTGAGTCTTACAGTTGCCGCAGGTCAGGGAGAGCAGTGATCACTCGGTAGACACCAGGGAGGAGGGTAGGTGTTCTAGGACTAATAAAGGTAAAGATACAGCCCTCTGGCAATCATCTTGCAATATGTTTACTAATGCTGCTATTATTTTCATACTAACTAAACCTTTCCACATATATTAAAAAAAATTTTGTGGGAATTTAAATGTATTAACTGAATCTCCTCTAATGTATATTATTATATGATGTACAATGTGACAAGTGTATTCTTTTAACCTGTGATAACAACATACCTGGAATATAGAAAGAATTTTAGAGGAATTGAATCTAATTGAAACTGGACTTAGAAACTGAGAACAGCTAACTGAGAACTCCATGGAGAGATGATGAAAAAAGGCAGGCCTCTGAGAACACAAGTCTGGGAGTCAAAGAATCAGGCAATGTTTTCAGGATATGACTTCTTGTAAGATAGCAAGTGGATACTGGAGATTAGATTTATGTGCAAATATATGAATTTGAATAGGAAGCAGATTCTTCCTTTGACTCAGTTGCTGAGTTCTTAACCAGATTACTCAGGACTGGAGGACAGATCAGAACTAGCGGTTAAACCAACAGCGCCCATGTAGGCTTTTAATGCTTTTGCTGACATTTACAACCTTTAGTGCTTATGCTAATATTTGTTGTACCATTAAGACCTAAAACTTGGGTGTTGCAGAGATGCACTGAAATTGGATGATGGGCCTGGAGTCATTTTTCTAGCTGGCTGTACTTGAAGAGCCTCATGAACTCAATAGATAAAGCTCTGGTTTAGAGTCCCTGGTACAATACAGAGATTTGTCACTCTAAGAAGTTAGTAAATCCATGCCTGAAATATACTGCAGTTGCCCATTTGATTTTTACTTTAGGGCTCATTTTTAAAATCAGGGTCTGATTATCTGTTTGTTTTATCCCAATGACCATGATTAAGAATAAGGCTTTTCTGGAGTTTCAGGCTTTGTAGGATGACTGTATTCCTTGGTGAATGTCCCTGAAACTAAACTTTGTACAGATTATATAAGGCACATCCCATCCTAAATGTGCCTTTCTATTGTTGAAAATCTGCTGAACACTTTCATGTGTTAATTTACCACGTAATCCTCAGCATATAAGGATGACTTCAATATGTTTTCTCATATTATTTATAGTGAATGACACAGCTAATATTAGCTAGAATACCTTAGCTTTTATTTTATCCAAATACAGAAGTTTAATCAAATTCTTTCAGGTATAAGATTGGTAATATAATCTAGGCCAGTAGGTGGACTTAAGTAAAATCAACTTCTGAAATTAAAAAATGAAACTTTCCTTTTACTTAACTATGCATAAATATCTATGCTGATCTAATTTTTAAAAATCATTAGGAAATACATTTTTAAAACTGTTTGGCAATTGTCCTCTTCATTTAGAACCAGAAAATCACACCTGTTTGTCTGCCTAATTATGTTCAATCAAATTTTGGGTTTCAGAGCTGATGAACAGACAGGGACTTTTTAGCTGACACTGTGGATGCCCCGTCAATAGCAGCTTGCCCTTCCACTTCAGTGCACGCTGGTCTGACTTCCCAATGCAGCACCTGCACTTCTTTGCCTGGACAGATTCCCTGGAAACCAGAGACACTTTACTAGCTTTTTAAACAGGGAGTAATGGTCGCTCAGTCGTGTCCAACTCTCTGTGACACCACACCTATAGCCTGCCAGGTTCCTCTGTTCATGGAATTCTCCAGGTAAGAGTGCTGGAATGGGCTGCATTTCCTTCTCCATTTAAACAGGGGGAAGGAGCCCTAATATCAATACTTGTCCACCCACCTCAAGGCACTTACCTAGTAACATATACTTGTGGATGTATAAACACTGTAACTCCCTTCTGATCCAGATTAACACTGAGAAGCATATTTCACACTGGCTCTGAGATTTTGCCACTGGGATTTATCTTCATTTACCAAAATTTTGATCTACTTGGTTATCCAACCTTCAGTGACTGCCTTCTCTTGGTTGTCCCCCTTTGCCAATCTTCTACTTGTGTTTCCTGTGAGTACCTCCTAAGAACTACTGGTAATTCAATAACTGTCGCAGGGTTGGTCTCTGGAGGATCCCAACCAATATTTCTCTTAACTGGACCAATATTTATGTTTATTTAATTCTTAATGGGAGAAGATATTCACAGACAATGGTGATTTTGAACATGAAGAGAAACTTGACATGGTGACTTATGTTTACAAACACTAAAGATATTTATAGAAGGCTGGTAATGAAGCAACAAAATACTTGGTTGTCAGAATATATTATACTACAAGTTCAAATTTCTTCTTCATATGGTTTCGTTTATATTACAAGGATAGACTAAATACTGTTAATTGATGTTCATAGGTTTTGGGATCAGAGTATTTTTTATAAAAATCCTTATTGGCTACATAATTTTGAAAATGTGCTTTGACTCTCATTTTTTGTTTCTAGAGAAAAATTTTGTATATAGATATAGGCCAGTTATTCTTATTGAGCAGTTTTCAAAACCACAAATTCTGTTAATAATACTTAAATCATTTATTTCTAAAACTGATTATAGGAGTCCCTAACATAAATATTTGTGTGGTTACATGGATTGTAAGGTCAACCAAAAAGATAATCAGTCTCTCTAATAAGCAATGATAGATTTTTTTCCCTTTGGAAGATATCAGAAAAGTTATTAGCATTATCTTGATATTTATATCGGAACTTTACAATATAATCTATACACATATTAATCTAAATGTGTGTATGACATATATTTAGGCACCTATGGAGTATGTCTGAAAATGGATTCCATGATGCATTGTTATGCATATGATCAATTATAGTCAATTCTTGATTTTCCAAAATGGGTACACAATAGGAATGTACTTCTGCTTCATTATCCTTGCAAGTCCCTGTACTTTCTAACTTTTGAGTTTTGTCCATTAGTATGTTTTGCATTTGAATTTCCATCTCTTTGGTGATCTAGGAAAGTTAGTACCTCTTAATCTTTTAATGTCCCCTTGGGTTATTTGGATGTTCTTCAATGTGAAATGTGTGTTCAAAAATTTTGCCCAATTTAATGATGTCTCTTGAAAACAGGAATAGGGCTTTTAATTTTACCAATCTGTTCTACAATACTATTTTAGTTCTTTATTGAACCAGTAGAACAATTTGAGGAGATTTGCAGTCTTTGCAAAATGCTCAATCCATAAACAAGGTATGCAAGTCCTCCCACTTTGTACATCATCCTTGAATGTAGATTGTTTTGTGCATTTACTTGTAATACTAGGACATCTGTAGAGACTCTATTTTTAAAGTACACAAGTTTTATCAGTAATTATATTTTATTCTCCATTCTAAATCCTAGCCCTTTGTTTTTCTCCTGCTGCTTTATTGCCAGTTAGTTCTTAGATCAACAGTAAGAAGAAGTGGTTTTAGGGAAGTGTGTTAAAATTATTTCCTGTCATTTAAAGGAAAGCTCTTAATATTTTCCTGTTTCTAATAATGTTTTTGTTTGTTTAGATGAAAATTTTTTCTTCTATATAAAATTTGCTAAATTATTTTATAGGGATTTTGCAGTGAAATTTCCTCTTTTGGCAAATTGTTCATTTTATTACAGCTTTGTAGTATCTTGTATATACCCATCTCTCCTTTGCTCTGATATTACTATTGCTGTTACCAGTCATTGTTGGCATGAGGCATGTTTTTTCATGTCAATATCAGTCTTTTTTGATTTTGAATGTGTGTGTATGTCTCTGTCTATTTATGCTTAGATGTGATGTTGTAAAGGTTTGTATGTGGATTTTCTGTTTTTCAGTTGACATGACATCTCTGTCTTTTGAGGGACATATTTAATTCATTTACATTTAATACATTAATGGATAGACATTTTTACCATTGTATTTTGTGTTTTCTGACTATCAACCAGTTTTTCTTCTCTTCTTCTGTTCTTTACTTGCATTCTACCTTGTTTCTTAATTGATAATACTTTAACAAGTCATTGGTTTGCTCTATAATTTTGAAAATCATAGATTCTATCAGTTTTTGATGGGTAGTTTCTTGAAGTGCTAAAATGTATGATATATTATAATATATTTAATATCATTCAGTATTTTGAGCCTCTACAAGAATTTACCACTCTTTATTTTTAACTGTCTCTTTTCCTTCATTCATGTTTTGCAAATATTACTTTTATCCTTTTTAAACATCAGAATAATTATTTAATAGCACATAATTTATTAAATATGATTTTATTTTATTGTTCAATATTTTTGTATGTATTTGATCAATTCTAAATTCATTTCTTCAATAATGTGAAATACTATTTATTCATATAGTAAATAGTGATAGGCTCTAAATATTTATAATTTACAAGTGGAAAAAAGGCCTCTTATTTTGTTCTCGTTCATTCAAGAGAACTGTAGTTATAACATTCTTTATTGAGAGCTTCTCTGTCTCTTAGTACATTAAAGATAGTACCTTATTGTCTTTGGATATTGTGCTACTGATAAGAAATCTGCTGTTGGTCAAATAGTTGATCCTATGTAGACACTTTAATCGTTGATGTTTTTAATATTTACTTTTGATCTTGGGACAGTAGTGCAACAAAATATTTTAAGACACAAATGAAACTATAGCTTTTATGAAAATTATGAAACTTATCAAATAAAAACTAACATGTTATGGCAGCTTTAGGCAACTGTTTTTTGTAAAGGCAAATTTATACTCAAATATTTGTTAATTTACATTTACTCAGAATTTATTTTTAACATATGTTAATCTCAAATTTTTCATCTAAAAGTTTATTTTGTCTTTAATCATCAGAAATTCTTCAAGTCCTATGGGTACATTTACCTTTACTCTTTCAGAATGTATTTTCATCAATTTTGAAACTAAGTCTTTGTTCAACTTGGAACATTTTAGGTACAACCTCTTCAAAAACTGCTTCTTTATCACATCCCTTATTATCTCTCTCTGGAAATTTTTTTTTTTCGTTTGTTTGTTTATGTTTTTTTTTTTTTAAACCTTTATTTTACTTTTAACTTTTACAGAGTTTTGTTGTTTACAGATATGTATGTTCTCAGATTAATCATATGTATATCCCCCCCTTCCCTCCCCTCCCGACCATCACACAGCACCCCTGAAGGATCCCCTTTTCTCACAGAGCAATGACTAGAGCTATTTTCTTCACTTATGATAGTACAGGCCTTTATGCTACTTCCTTTACGCCTCTCACCCACTGTTCCTTCCCCACAATGTCCATATGTGCACTGTCCATGTCTGTCTTTCTGTCGCTTCACTGCGTGTGCCATCATCACCATCCTCCTAGATTCCATATATATGTGTTAATATACTGTATTTGTCCTTCTCTTTCTGACTGACTTCACTTTTTATGATACGTTCTAGATCCATTATGTTTAGCCTCTCAGTCTGTTATTCATGCCTTTAAGATATATTTTCAAGAATGTACCTCTCTTTTGTCCACCTGGCACCAACGTAGTATAACAGGTGAATTTTACTTCAAGTAACAAAAAAGGAAACTCATAGAAAAATACATCAGATTTGTAGGACTGAAGGTGAGGAGTAGTTGAGGGGGACTTGACTGAAGGTGACCTAAGAGTACAAATATTTATTTATATGTTAAATAAGTACTAGGAATGTAATGTACAACATGACGAATATGATGAACATAGCTGTATGTGTGAAAGTTAATAAGAAAATTAACACCAAAATTCTTACAAGGAAACAGCACTTCTATATCCGTGTGAGATGATGGATGTTTATTATACTTATTGTGGTCTTCAGGCCACAATATATGAAGCCTAATCTTTATGCTGTACACTTTGAGCTTATAAAGTGTTCCATGTCAACTGTAGCTCAGTAAATAGAAGGGAAATAAATGAAAAAAAAAAAAACCCAATGAAGAATCTACTTCTTGTCTATATACTTTGAGATTTATGGTAGATTCCTTTTTATACAAATCTATTAATTTTTAATTGTAGGATAATTGGTTTATAATATTGGTTTCTGCCAAACGTTAACATGGATTAGCCATAGGCATAAAATATAATCTTTCAATGTATTATTTCCCTCTTTTAATTTCTGTATTTCATCCTCTTTGAGTTTTGAAAATGAATGACTCTGCATATTTCCTGAGTGTCTCATAGATTCTTTTTTCATGTGCAGTGACTGTTTATTTACCTCCATTTTCTTTACTGTTTATGATTTATTGGAATTTTAGTAAATGTAATACTTTGATCAATTTGCTAGAATATTTAATCATGCTTACATTAGATTCTCTGTAAGATTGTTCAACACATTCTGTTTCATCTTGCATGACTATAAGGTTTCATTGTTTAACTTGTACATCTTAAGCACTAAACTGATTTGTGTCTGAATATCATTCTTTTTAATCACATTTTGAGTAGGAGAGTTTTATTAATATTATTCAAAATTCATTTGATTTTCTATCCTATCTTCTGTTTTGTGGTCTTGAATTTTGGTTTTTCTGTATTCTAGTTCATGATCCCCCAGTAGAGAACCAGATCCTACGAGGGCATTTCAGGCTCTGGTAATCCAATGAGCCAGCAAGCATGCTGAGTGTTATGTATGCCTATAATGCAGCAACTCTAGGTATTTTAAATCTCCTTTCATGGTTCTGGAAACAACTCTCTTCATGTGTTGGGTCATGCCTTCACCCCTGATCCAGATCATTTACAACTCAGTTTCCTGCCTGTACAGAGTCTAAAGTTTAGACAGAGGCAAGACATCAGGACCTTTTCAGATCCCTTCTGAGCATTTTACCAGTCTTGGTCTTGTGTGTGAGCTAGTTTCCCAGCAATATCTGGGAGCTACTCAAATCATCTATTTACCAAATCATCTTATCTCCATTTTTTCCACTCAGGGTTTTGTGTCAGCCTGTAATTTTGCCCCAACTCTTATTGCTTGCCTCATGTGGCAGCAGCTGATAATTTTGCCTTCCGGAGTTTTCAACAATTGCCTTCTGGGCAGCCACCTCAGCCCTGGGAGAGTTTTGAATTAATCAAAATGAAGGCAGTCCTTTGAGTGGATCCTTCTATGAGTCAGCAGGCAGGTCAAATCAAATGCATAATTCTGTGATTATAAAGTGTGTTCTGCTCCTTCAGGTCCTGAGTGTATGTCAGAAGTGTAGACTATCTCCCTCAGGGCTGCTCCCCTAGAGTGGGGGATGGTATCAGCGAAACTTAAAATGCTACATATCTCTCCCATTGGTTTTCAAGTGGGTTCGTTTGTTTTCCGTATTAAGCATGTGTGTGGCTGCTATAACTTTTGATTAAATTCCAAGAGGTTATTTTGACAGACGTTTTCATTTTGTATCTTGCTTTCATAGAGGTAAATACTTTTGATTTTTCTATTCCACTTTTCTTTTACCCGTGACCCTCCACAGAGTTAATTTTTTTTTGTTTTTAGAGCTGATGTTTTCTTGATCTTCTTACTCAGACAAAACTTTAACATGTTGATTTGTAAAGACATATACTTTCTCAATTAATGATAGGTTTCAAATCCCTTGTAGGTTTTTATTTGTCTTTTAAAGTCAGAATCTTTAAATTTTTGTATGGGACTATGTCCTGCTCATGGTCCAAACTTATCAGTACAATTAAGTAATTAGCCCTGAGTGGAAAGAAAGGCTAATGAAAGTCAGTAGTTACACTTTCTGTTAAAATGCAAGAAAATTAGAAACTTGTAACTCTCATCGGCCTCTGCCCAGCATATGTGCCATTGCAACGTATCTGGTTCAGTCTTGTTCAGGGTACCAGAGACTATCACCAGTATTCTTTGTACTGTCAATATCTGCTTAGTTTTACAAACATGTGTACTACCAACTTTGCTCTTTATTTCTTTTTATAATGTGAACTCTCTTTCTGGGATCCTCTGCTTGAAATGAAATCTGAAGAATGTCCTGCAGTGAGGATAGTTGAATCCAGACTCTATCCACTTAAGAATAATTTTAGTTATTTTTAAAAAGAGAATGGTGTAAGGCATGCTGTCTCTCATCTTGCCAGAAACTGCAGTCTAAATCTCAATGTTTGTAAACTGCATCCTTCAAATTTGTACCTTTGGCTTTTAACTTTTTTTTTTTGGCCACTTCTATTGGTCTTTCCTTTATCTCTTTTTATCCATCTTTGTTCTTTGGTCTGTTTGGGCCTCCCATTCTATGAGTCAGCAGGCAGGTCAAATCAAATGCATAATTCTGTGATTATAAAGTGTGTTCTGCTCCTTCAGGTCCTGAGTGTATGTCAGAAGTGTAGACTATCTCCCTCAGGGCTGCTCCCCTAGAGTGGGGGATGGTATCAGCGAAACTTAAAATGCTACATATCTCTCCCATTGGTTTTCAAGTGGGTTCGTTTGTTTTCCGTATTAAGCATGTGTGTGGCTGCTATAACTTTTGATTAAATTCCAAGAGGTTATTTTGACAGACGTTTTCATTTTGTATCTTGCTTTCATAGAGGTAAATACTTTTGATTTTTCTATTCCACTTTTCTTTTACCCGTGACCCTCCACAGAGTTAATTTTTTTTTGTTTTTAGAGCTGATGTTTTCTTGATCTTCTTACTCAGACAAAACTTTAACATGTTGATTTGTAAAGACATATACTTTCTCAATTAATGATAGGTTTCAAATCCCTTGTAGGTTTTTATTTGTCTTTTAAAGTCAGAATCTTTAAATTTTTGTATGGGACTATGTCCTGCTCATGGTCCAAACTTATCAGTACAATTAAGTAATTAGCCCTGAGTGGAAAGAAAGGCTAATGAAAGTCAGTAGTTACACTTTCTGTTAAAATGCAAGAAAATTAGAAACTTGTAACTCTCATCGGCCTCTGCCCAGCATATGTGCCATTGCAACGTATCTGGTTCAGTCTTGTTCAGGGTACCAGAGACTATCACCAGTATTCTTTGTACTGTCAATATCTGCTTAGTTTTACAAACATGTGTACTACCAACTTTGCTCTTTATTTCTTTTTATAATGTGAACTCTCTTTCTGGGATCCTCTGCTTGAAATGAAATCTGAAGAATGTCCTGCAGTGAGGATAGTTGAATCCAGACTCTATCCACTTAAGAATAATTTTAGTTATTTTTAAAAAGAGAATGGTGTAAGGCATGCTGTCTCTCATCTTGCCAGAAACTGCAGTCTAAATCTCAATGTTTGTAAACTGCATCCTTCAAATTTGTACCTTTGGCTTTTAACTTTTTTTTTTTTGGCCACTTCTATTGGTTTTTCATTTATCTATTTTCATCCATCTTTGTTCTTTGGTCTGTTTGGGCCTCCCATCGCGGTGGCCTCTGTCGCTACAGAGCACTGGCTCTGGGTGCATGCGCTCCAGAGCTCCGGCTCGGTAGTCGGACATATCGGTTCAGCCGCTCTGCGGCACGTGGGAGCTTCCCAGGCCAGGGATCAAACTGGCACCCCTTGCACTGCAAGATGGTGTCCTTACCCACTGGACCACAAGGGAAGCCCTGTACCTTTGGTTTTTAACGTCCCCCTTCAAATATGGGGAGATTTGTTTTCTTATGATTTTTCATAATTCTCTGCCCCTCACAGATTATTTTTGTTGGTTTTAGTAATACTGTGTTTGCATTTTAAGTAAAAGAAAGTGAGAGTGTTAGTCACTTAGTCGTGTCTGACTCTTTGCGATCCCATGGACAGTAGCCTGCCAGGCTCTTCTGTCTATGGAATTCTCCAGGCAAGAATATTGCGGTGGGAAGCCATTTGCTTCTCCAAGAGATTTTCTGACCCAGAAATTGAACGCGGGTCTCCTGCATTGCAGGCAGACTCTTTACCATTCGAACCATCAGGATTTGTGTTGTTTGTGGTCTGTTTAGCCACCATCATGCCCACAACTTTGACGGTTTCATCTTGATTTAAATGAATTAAACGCTGCACAATAGTCCTGTTATCACAGTTTATGTATATATCTATAATTTACAATTGGCTAAGAAATATTTTCTTCAGACTCTCTAATAGGGCATATTTTGCAACTTCTTTTGTATATAAAATTATGTGTATGTGTATATATGTATTTAATAGTTATTCTTATTGTATTAGTAAATGTATTACAGTAATGATCACTCCCATCCCAGCTCCTAGGGCTTCTGACTGCTGAACTGTGGCAGGCATCTTCTATTCCTCAGCAGTTTTCTTGACATCACTTCCCAATGTGGTTGAATGGTGGTCATTCATAGTAGACCAACTCTGTTGTTTGAGAATATCTAGCTAGAGGCTTCCTAGGCAGGCATTTCTTCTGGATAAGGCTCTGACATGGCAAAAAGAGCAAGAGGACCTTATAATCTACAAATATATTGATAGAGTAACCTCTGATATTGAAAAATAGAATTCTGCTAACAGTTATAGTAAACTCTTGCTTGAAACAGTGTCAGTTTTGTGATATAGTTATTTTCTTCCTGACTCTATCCTATGCTATCATCTAATATGGATCATTATTAGACTCATTACTACTGTTTCATTAGAAATATTCACAGCTCCAGGAAGCCCTTGCACTGCAAGATGGTGTCCTTACCCACTGGACCACAAGGGAAGCCCTGTACCTTTGGTTTAACGTCCCCTTCAAATATGGGAGATTTGTTTTCTTATGATTTTTCATAATTCTCTGCCCCTCACAGATTATTTTTGTTGGTTTTAGTAATACTGTGTTTGCATTTTAAGTAAAAGAAAGTGAGAGTGTTAGTCACTTAGTCGTGTCTGACTCTTTGCGATCCCATGGACAGTAGCCTGCCAGGCTCTTCTGTCTATGGAATTCTCAGGCAAGAATATTGCGGTGGGAAGCCATTTGCTTCTCCAAGAGATTTTCTGACCCAGAAATTGAACGCGGGTCTCCTGCATTGCAGGCAGACTCTTTACCATTCGAACCATCAGGATTTGTGTTGTTTGTGGTCTGTTTAGCCACCATCATGCCCACAACTTTGACGGTTTCATCTTGATTTAAATGAATTAAACGCTGCACAATAGTCCTGTTATCACAGTTTATGTATATATCTATAATTTACAATTGGCTAAGAAATATTTTCTTCAGACTCTCTAATAGGGCATATTTTGCAACTTCTTTTGTATATAAAATTATGTGTATGTGTATATATGTATTTAATAGTTATTCTTATTGTATTAGTAAATGTATTACAGTAATGATCACTCCCATCCCAGCTCCTAGGGCTTCTGACTGCTGAACTGTGGCAGGCATCTTCTATTCCTCAGCAGTTTTCTTGACATCACTTCCCAATGTGGTTGAATGGTGGTCATTCATAGTAGACCAACTCTGTTGTTTGAGAATATCTAGCTAGAGGCTTCCTAGGCAGGCATTTCTTCTGGATAAGGCTCTGACATGGCAAAAAGAGCAAGAGGACCTTATAATCTACAAATATATTGATAGAGTAACCTCTGATATTGAAAAATAGAATTCTGCTAACAGTTATAGTAAACTCTTGCTTGAAACAGTGTCAGTTTTGTGATATAGTTATTTTCTTCCTGACTCTATCCTATGCTATCATCTAATATGGATCATTATTAGACTCATTACTACTGTTTCATTAGAAATATTTGTCCTACCACAAAATAGGATAGAATGAGTGCCAATTTCACTGCATAGAGTTAAAGAAATTCTTTAAATTTCCCTAGCACTGTTATCAGACTGCCCCAGTAGAGAATAGCATATCCTCATCATTTATAACTTTGTTTACTGAGCTGCTATTATTTTAACGACTCTGTTGCACAGGAAATATTTTATTTAGGCTACTTTAAACTATATAGATAGACAGAAGGATATGTAAATAGCTAGGTAGATAGAAAGGAGGAATGAAAGAAAGCGTGGAAGAACAGAAGAGAGAGGAATAGATCTGACCAAGAATTTCCATGTCCTGAAAATTAATAGAAGAAAACAAGAAAATATACACACAAAAATGTGTAAAATTGAGTCATTGTAGCATTATAATCCATACAACCTAGTTAGATGGTGATATTCTAAACAAAATGTTCATATGCAACAAAATAGTGTACAAATGTTTAAAGTATATTGCAAAGAAATAATTGATATGAGAAATGTACATGACATTATTCTAAACAAAAGAAATAGATACACAGATTGTCATAATGGCAAATAAATATGTCAAAATATATGTAGACTGAATAGTGGAAAACTGTTTATACAAATTAACAATTATCTGATTTAGACAGAAATTTCACATATACATTATCTCTTTAAAGTTTTATTCAGTGATAAGTTTTTCTAAGATACTTAGAAAACTTGATGTTAAAATCTCATATGAGGTAGATGTCTCTTTACTCATAAAGTAAACCAGACCATGGAAACATTAATCTGTGAGACTAAAGCTTCCAAGGACTATAATCCTCTGAAAACAAAATCAAAAAAATGTAAGCAAGAAAGATAATTTGATTTTGGGATATTGAGTCTACTCTGCCAAAACACTGCTATATAAGATTGAGATCATGCTCTGTATAGTAATGTTAATTTAGTAAAAAAGGTTTTGGTCTCCAAAAGAAGTTACTAAAGATGTGTTAAGATTAAACTAGTAAAGGTAAGAATCCATTGTCTACTTAGTCACCCATATAATTATCCCAAATTATGTCTATCCCTATTACATGGAGATATCAGAAATTTGGCAACAGTGATCATAAATAATTAATCATTAAGCAATAATTATTAAGCAACATAAGTAGATATTGTTTTAAAATGATTCTTCAATAAACAGAGACATATTTTCAGTGAAATGACTGATTCCAAACTGAAATGGGAAATATACAAGATGAATATACGATAGTTTGTTAAGCCAGAAGAAAGCACTTAAAAATTTATGGATTAAAAACTTTATAATGGAAAAAGCATGGAAATAACATGTGACACCACCTTAGCCAATGATCCACCTGAAAACCACCCTTCCTGGGACAAAGTAACATCAGCTGTGCAATAATGGAGGGTGGTAAGGAGGACACATTTTTCTTATTCTGCTAAAAATGTTTAATCTGAACTAGAACATGGACAATCAATGGAAAACTGCATTGAGAAACACTACAGAAAAGAAGAACTCATACTTTCTAAAAATATCACAGTCAAGGCAAGAAATGCAAATTATTTAAAATAAGAGAAAACATTAATGTATGTGATATTGAATTTGAACCTTAGATTACAAGCGCAGGAAATGCTGTATTTAGAGTGGTGAATTATGTTAATGTTCCATCTCCTGTTTTAGTAAATATACTGAGAATAAATTATTGACCATACATGCTATGGAGAAAAAACTAAGAAGGGTTTAGATATAAATTGACAATATGTTAATATGGTTTCACTTTAGTCTTATGCAGTCTACAAGATATTAATATTATGTGCACACACAGAAAAAGATGATAATTATGAAAAAACCTATTAAGTAAAATCTATATACGACTACAGTTTATAATCCCTAATACTTATCTGAAATTTTTAATTACTTCACAATAAAATGAAAATATAAGGCAAATATACCTGGGGGAAAAATTAGCAATGTAGAGACAAGCATACAAGTTTCCTCTGAATTCACTTCAGATAAATAACTCCTATTTTCATTGCTATTCAGCTGTGACCCTCCCATCCCACTTCAGTCCTTGGCAGACTGTCATTAGCAATGGAGGGCAACCAGTCATGGATTGCAGAATACATCCTGGTGGGATTCCAGCTCAGTGAAGACATGGAATTGCTCCTGTTCGGTATCTTCTCCTTGTTATATACCTTCAACCTGTTGGCCAATGGCATGATCTTGGGACTCATCGCCCTCGACTCCAGACTGCACACTCCCATGTACTACTTCCTGTCTCATCTGGCCATCATTGACATGTCCTATGCTTCCAGCAATTTGCCCAATTTGCTGGCAAATCTAGTGAAACACAAAAAGAATATCTCCTTTGTTTTATGCACTCTCAGATGCTTTTCAATTTGATTTTCTCTTCTATCGAGTGTCTGATTTTGGTGGTGATGTCCTATGACAGGTTTGGACTGTCACCCCTCCAGTACATGGTCAATGAACTGGAGGTGTGCACGGTCCTGGCCTTGACTTCCTGGGACATATGTTAAAAAAGAGAAAACATTAAAATTTTTGCTATTTTTGACTATTGGAAACTGCATTGAGAAACACTACAGAAAAGAAGAACTCATACTTTCTAAAAATATCACAGTCAAGGCAAGAAATGCAAATTATTTAAAATAAGAGAAAACATTAATGTATGTGATATTGAATTTGAACCTTAGATTACAAGCGCAGGAAATGCTGTATTTAGAGTGGTGAATTATGTTAATGTTCCATCTCCTGTTTTAGTAAATATACTGAGAATAAATTATTGACCATACATGCTATGGAGAAAAAACTAAGAAGGGTTTAGATATAAATTGACAATATGTTAATATGGTTTCACTTTAGTCTTATGCAGTCTACAAGATATTAATATTATGTGCACACACAGAAAAAGATGATAAGTATGAAAAAACCGATTTGGTAAAATCTATATACGAGTACAGTTTATAATCCCTAATACTTATCTGAAATTTTTAATTACTTCACAATAAAATGAAAATATAAGGCAAATATACCTGGGGGAAAAATTAGCAATGTAGAGACAAGCATACAAGTTTCCTCTGAATTCACTTCAGATAAATAACTCCTATTTTCATTGCTATTCAGCTGTGACCCTCCCATCCCACTTCAGTCCTTGGCAGACTGTCATTAGCAATGGAGGGCAACCAGTCATGGATTGCAGAATACATCCTGGTGGGATTCCAGCTCAGTGAAGACATGGAATTGCTCCTGTTCGGTATCTTCTCCTTGTTATATACCTTCAACCTGTTGGCCAATGGCATGATCTTGGGACTCATCGCCCTCGACTCCAGACTGCACACTCCCATGTACTACTTCCTGTCTCATCTGGCCATCATTGACATGTCCTATGCTTCCAGCAATTTGCCCAATTTGCTGGCAAATCTAGTGAAACACAAAAAGAATATCTCCTTTGTTTTATGCACTCTGCAGATGCTTTTCAATTTGATTTTCTCTTCTATCGAGTGTCTGATTTTGGTGGTGATGTCCTATGACAGGTTTGTGGCAATCTGTCACCCCCTCCAGTACATGGTCATCATGAACTGGAGGGTGTGCACGGTCCTGGCCTTGACTTCCTGGGCATGTGCATTGTCCCTGGCCATACTACAAGTAAGTCTGTTTCTAAGGCTGCCCTTCTGTGGGCCCCAGAAGGTGAACCACTTCTTCTGTGAAATTCAGTCTGTCCTCAAAGGAACATGTGGTGAAATCTGGATCAATGATATGTTCCTCTTTGCTGAAAGTGTATTTATCTTAGTTGGTCCCCTTTCCCTGATGATGGTCTCCTATGTACGTATCATCTGGGCCATCTTGAAGATCCAGTCAAAGGAGGGCCGCAAGAAAGCCTTCTCCACTTGCTCTTCCCATCTCTGTGTGGTTGGGTTCTACTTTGGCATAGCCATGATGGTTTACTTGGCCCCTGACAGTAGTCACCGAGAGGAACAGCAAAAAATCCTTTTCCTGTTTTACAGTCTCTTCAACCCATTGCTGAACCCTCTTGTCTACAGTGTAAGGAATGCCCAAGTGAAGGCTGCCTTCCACAAAGTATTACAGAAAAAGAGGACAGTGTGAAGGAGGGACAGTTTGGTTCAGTGCATTTTTCCCCGTATGAGATGTTATTGCCAGTAACAACAACTCAGAAATATTCGCCAAGAAGATGCATGAATTAATGATAAGAGTTGCCCAAGAGTAACCTCAGCATGATGGCAGAGTTGGAATTCCTAAGTTGTTGTTCCTGCATGGAGATAAGACTATATAGGTCAGATTTCCTTTGTGGCAACACCAGAAGTCAGACAAGAGGTGTCAGCATCCCAGAGAAGCACACCACCAAGATGAGATACAGTAAGGTTTAGACAAATTTATGACGCTTCACTTTCCATAGCTACCTCCACTTACTGGCACAATGTGTCCAAATCAGGAGAAAATTGCCTCCTCCTATCTCTTCCCTTGAGAGGGAAGGAGAAGAATGGACCATGCAGATTACTTTGTAGCTTTCAGAGGGTGACCTGAAGGCTTGTTTACTGTCTTGCCTGATTCAGAGCACTGATGAGAATAACAGTTTGGACTCCTTGGGAGGGGCCACTGAGAAACATTGCAAGCATTGCAAGTTACATAGAGCTTGTGGCATTTCAGACAAACACCAGGCAGATCAAATCTGTAAAGGCTTCAGAAGGAAAAAAGAAAAACAAAAAACAAACAAAAAAAATGGACAAAGCTCTTTAAAGGAGAAGATACAGGAACCAATACTGAGAAACTGCATCTCCAGACAAGGTTGGGGTGATCCCCCGGATATCAGGAAGGCTAATAGCTAAGAACTTCTCCTTTTCAAAAGTCAGTCAATAGGCAGGGAAAAGTCGCTGTTTTTTCCAAAGGGCCACGTCTCAGGTAAAGTTCACAGGGTAAACAGTGAAACAGAGAAAGCATGGACCAGTTAAAGGAGCCAAATAAATCTCAAGAAACCACCCCTAGAAGTGTAGATATGAATCACCTGGCAAAAATCAGGTATCATCTTAACGATATTGAATAACCTGAAAAGTGCAGATAGACAGCAAAATAAAGAAAATGATGCATACACAAAATGAAAATATCGCAAGGAGATAAAAACTATAAGTAAAAGAAGCAGACAGAAATAATGGAACTGAACTGAACAACTGATTAGAGGGGGGTCAAGAGCAGACATTAGGAACTGGTTGGAGACAGATGTAAACAAAACACAGTATGCGACAAATGTGATGCTGCAAAAGCAGGCCTAAGAAGTTAGTTTCCAGTAGCATACTCAGGCATTGAAAAAGAGAAAAGACTGCAATTCAGCACCCTCACTTTACATTTGAGCCAGAAATAGAAGAAAAACTAGCGCAAGATGGCAGAAAGAAGGAAGTCATAAATATTGGAACCTATATAAGCAAAGTCAAGAACTGGTAGAAAAAAATCAATGAAACTAAGAATAGATTTCCTGTGAAATTCAAATATTGGCAAACCCTTAGCTAAATGAAGTGACCAAAACAAGAGATACATTTAGGGTATTCCAATACCCTAGAAACATGAATTGGAATAGTGATTACAAAGGACCGGGAGGCAAGAATGGGAAGCTATTATTGAACTGGCATAGAGCTTCAGTTTGAGGCGGAGAAGTCCTAGAGATGGGCGCTGATGATGGCTGCTCCCAGTGTTAATCACAGTGTCGCTGGAGTGTCCATTTAAAACTGTTAGGAAGGCAGGTTCAAGAAGGCCGAGTCCTAAGACCTTGAGCTCGTCTCTCATGAACGTACCGAAGAGTTCCATGCAGACTCCATTCAGAAGAACTCTGTTTCAGAACAAACTAAAGTAGAACAACTTTTGTACAACCAGGGATATGAAGAAAAGGCCACACTGAATATGTAGGAGGGAAAGAGAAGTAATCTAGCTGTCACCCACACACCCAGTGGGCATCCGGGAAGGGGAAAAGGATGTGACAAAATGGGACTCCTCCCCAAGAAGCAAGGAGTTCAAGCACCTTGTTCCACACACCAGTCTGGGTCCAGTACTAGGAAAACATGCTCCCTTTGCTGGTTTTGAAAACCAGTGAGACTTATGAATGAGAGATCCTAAGGGTTGTAAGAATCTATGCTTCCCATTTAAAGCATACACACATGGACTTCTTTCCTGTTCCTTTGCAGGGGCACCAAATGAAAAGGGCCTGGTGCTCTGGCCAGTCTGCCGAGACCACCCCAGTGTGCCCCACCCCGAGCCTCTTGCAGGCTTCAGTACCAGCCACTCCTTCTTTGGTCCCCCATCCCCCAGCCAAGGGGTCACTTAGCACACCCTGGTGGCTCTCTTCAGGTAATGACTCCAGTCCTTCTGACTCCAGCTCCACCCCCACCAACATGGAGGTCTCCATGGGATCTAGAAGCCCCAGCCCACAATGAGTCCTGAGTCTAGTCCCCTGTATCCAGCTCACCTGTCTCATAGGCAGTGGCTCTCAGTGTGCCACCAAGAGCTTCAGCTTATATCAGATTCTAGTCTAGCACAATGCACCCCTGACTCCAGTTCTAACTCTACAAGTAGAGGGCTCCAGAAGGCCCTGAAAAACGTCTCAGCCTACACACGTGCCATTTCCAGTTCTTACACAACAGCTCTGGGCACATGTCAACTGCATAAGGAGTCTACCACACAAGACACACCTTTAAGACTGGGATAGGAACTCGTTTAGCTAAATATGAAAGTCAAAGTCAAACTAAATGAGAAGACAAATGAGTATGTTCCAAATGAAAGAAGAAGTTAAAAAAATAATAAACCTTAATGAAATGGAGATAAACAATTAACTTGAAAAAAGATTTCAAACAATAATTATAAAAATGCTCATGGATATCAGGAATAAACACATCCTTGAAAGCTCACTTTCCAGGTATAAAAATCATTTTGTGGCTTCCCTGGTGGTCCACTGGGTAGAAGGTCTGCCTTGCAGTGTAGGGCACACTGGTTCGATCCCTGGCCCAGGAGGATCCCACACGCCACGGAGCAGCTGGACCAGTGTGTCCAATTACGAGCCAACAGTCTGGATATCATGTGCCCAGAGCTGGTGCTCTGCAAGGAGAGAGGCCAATGCAATGGGTGGCCCACACAAGCCAAAGAATAAAGAGGGATGAAAATAAATGAATAAATAAACAATAAAAGAGGCCAAAATTTTTTTAAAAATCATTTTGTTCTAGAGGATATTTACAGGAAGTATTCACAGTGAGTCAATCATGATAAAGATCTTTTGTTCTAGAAAACTTCTAATTAGATGTTTTTTAAATTAAATATTAAACTTATAATTGAATTTCAGTTCATTGAATTTGGTCAATGGGACCAATAAGTTTGAAAACCACTAGTCAATAATTGGAATAAATTCTTCTTTCTTTACCATAAGAATTTGTTTTTTTACAATTTTTACCATGATGATGTGAATTGTGAGCCCCTCAAATGAGACATCTAGCATGCAGTAAGTCTCAAATGTATTTGACCACAGGATTTATTTTTAAAGCCTCCTTCAGGAGCTAGAGAACTGAGGAAAACATGTTGGGAGCTATGGGGCTTGAACATAGCCTGTTGAAGAAATTATCAAGAGTATTGTTCTAGATCTGTGATTTCCAAATGTTGGTCTGTAACATCCAAAAGCACCACAATTTGCTAGATAATATCTACACAATGATGATATTAAAAAGCATAGATTTCTAAAATACTTTCCATATCCAGTGAATGAGTGATCTAATTGTGGGTCAGATAACTCTATTTTTAATAAGACTCACAGATAACCTTGTGCCAGTTTGGGGTTGGGAGATCTTGAAATGATATTCTCCTAGGTCACTGTCAACACTGATGCTTTCATCTTTTCATAAAGCTCTCTTTATTCCCAGCAGTCTCTTCAAGGCACTCTTTACTTCTGAATTCCTAAGAGTATAGACAAGGGGATTGAGCATGGGATTAAAAAGGCTGTGAAGCAGGAGAAGATATTTCTTCTGTTCCTCGGGGTTCCCATACCGGGGTCCAACATACATGATAATGGCTGTGCCGTAAAAGAGTCCAACCACACAGAGGTGAGACGAGCAGGTGGAGAAGGCTTTTCTTTGACCTTCCCCAGTTTGGAGCCTATAGATGGCACAGAGAATGCACATATAGGAGATTACAATTGAGGAGAAGGGTCCCACTAGCACAGAAATTGCTCCAGCCAACACCATAATTTCATTGATGTGTGTATCTGCACAAGCAAGTTTGAGAACAG
Source organism: Tragulus kanchil (assembly GCA_022376925.1). Lineage (NCBI taxonomy): Eukaryota > Metazoa > Chordata > Mammalia > Artiodactyla > Tragulidae > Tragulus > Tragulus kanchil. Next base: position 14,211,447 of record JAIOJX010000030.1, on the reverse strand, counting down.
CCATGATTTCACAGAAAAAATGATGGATTTTCTGGGATATGCAGAAGGGTAACGGTACAAGTAACACTAGCTGAATCAAAGACAGAAGGACTCCAGTGGTCCAGGAAGTCACCACCAGCAAGATGCAGACTCTCCAGCTCATGATGACAGAATATCGCAGGGGGTGGCAGATGGCCACATACCGATCATAGGACATCACCACCAGGAGAAGGCATTCTGTGATAGCAAATGTCAAGGAGAGAAAGGTCTGTGTGATGCAGCCAGCAAAGGAGATGGGCCTGGCTGGACTCAGGAGGTTGACCAGCATCTGGGGCACCGTGTTGCAGGCATAGGCTATGTCAATGATGGCCAGGTGTGAGAGGAAGAAGTACATGGGGGTGTGCAGTCTGGAGTCCAGTGAGATGAGCCCCAGGATGACCCCGTTCCCCAGCAGAGTGAAGGCATAGAACAGGGAGAAGAGCCCAAAGAGGAACATCTGAATCCTTGGGCCAAGACCAAATCCCAGTAGAATGAACTCTGTGACAGAGGTCACATTTTCTCCCATACCCCTATGACAGAGGGAACTGAGTTAATGTCCAGGGTTAAAGAGAAGTCCTTGAAAATAGATTTATATCAGCTTATACCTTTCTGTGGTATAAAAAGTATTCAGAAACACTTTCAGTGAATTTTTGTGTTTTTAAATTAAAGTTTAAAGAATTTATTTAGAAACCCCACAAACATACATACATATAAGCACATATATACATAAATTTTCTTTCTTGCTGTTACATTTTTTTTAAAGATTTATTTATTTATTTATGGGGGGATGGGGTGGGGAGGGAGGGGAGTGGGCGGGGCACTTCTACTGGTCTTTCATTTGTCTGTTTTCATCCATCTTTGTTCTTTGGCCCGTGTGGGCCTCTCATCACGGTGGCCTTTGTTGTTGCAGAGCCCCAGCTCTGGGCGCATGCGCTCCAGAGCTCCAGCTCGGTAATTGGACACATGGGTCCAGCCGCTCTGCGGCATGTGGGATCTTCCCAAGCCAGGGATTGAACCAGCGCCCCTTGCACTGCAAGGTGGTGTCCTTACCCACTGGACCACCAGGGAAGCCCTTGTTGTTACATTTTTAAGATTCAAATTTCAAAATAAGTATGTTGCCATATGTTAATCAAATACATAGCTTTTGTTCATTTAGTGAACTACCGCATATCCTTCAAATAAATTCTATTCCCATTTGCTTATATTTGAGTTATTTCAGTTTCTTTTTTCCCAGAAACTATGACCCATAGCTGATACAGATGCTGAAGTCCTTTAGCTGCAATCCATCTAATCTCAAGCTGGAAGGGTTCATCAAGGACAGGGCATACTAAGGGCAGACACACCATTTCCACAATACATCACGAGTCGTTAATCACACATCTGCTTGTTGAGACACGCTTTCCACTTCTGAAAACTCGTGGTCACCCCCACAACTAATGCTACACAAAATCTCTCCTTGTTCAACTGTACCTATTTTTAGTCTAAAAATCTGTTCATTCACATTTAGTTTTTCACAGTATTCTGATGAACATTTATATGAAAGACTGAATAGATAAGTACTCTGCTATTTATCTAGACACAAAAACTGAATCAGTAACTGTTAGATTTGGACTCAATATTTACAAACCCTCTAGAAATACCCTGTTTCAGACACTTTCACTACCAGGGATTGGCAATAGCTAGAGGACCTCTGGGAGGGATGCTGCCAAGGAGTCTCTAAATTCCTTGAGACACTGAACTAAATCACCTTTCTTACTCTAAGGCCCCACAATTAGAATGCAAGTATAAACATGATACTGTCCTTTTTGCTTAAATTTTATTCCCATCTTTTATATAAGATGATCTTGTCTTAGAGCAAGCAATAATAATTCTCAATTTAAATGACTATAAAACTATAAGCATTTGAAAATCATCACCTTTTCATTGTTATTCCTTATTACTATTTTAATGATAAGTGTCAAATCCAGAAGGTTGAAAATAAAATAGTTTAGTATTTATCAATTTCCTTTGCACATACGGTTTCTGAAGGTGGAGTTATCAGTTGTAGGAACTTTAAGCTCATGCTCCTGCTCAGTCAGGCTTTATACGGCATGTGGGATCTTCCCAAGCCAGGGATTGAACCAGCGCCTTGCACTGCAAGGTGGTGTCCTTACCCACTGGACCACCAGGGAAGCCCTTGTTGTTACATTTTTAAGATTCAAATTTCAAAATAAGTATGTTGCCATATGTTAATCAAATACATAGCTTTTGTTCATTTAGTGAACTACCGCATATCCTTCAAATAAATTCTATTCCCATTTGCTTATATTTGAGTTATTTCAGTTTCTTTTTTCCCAGAAACTATGACCCATAGCTGATACAGATGCTGAAGTCCTTTAGCTGCAATCCATCTAATCTCAAGCTGGAAGGGTTCATCAAGGACAGGGCATACTAAGGGCAGACACACCATTTCCACAATACATCACGAGTCGTTAATCACACATCTGCTTGTTGAGACACGCTTTCCACTTCTGAAAACTCGTGGTCACCCCCACAACTAATGCTACACAAAATCTCTCCTTGTTCAACTGTACCTATTTTTAGTCTAAAAATCTGTTCATTCACATTTAGTTTTTCACAGTATTCTGATGAACATTTATATGAAAGACTGAATAGATAAGTACTCTGCTATTTATCTAGACACAAAAACTGAATCAGTAACTGTTAGATTTGGACTCAATATTTACAAACCCTCTAGAAATACCCTGTTTCAGACACTTTCACTACCAGGGATTGGCAATAGCTAGAGGACCTCTGGGAGGGATGCTGCCAAGGAGTCTCTAAATTCCTTGAGACACTGAACTAAATCACCTTTCTTACTCTAAGGCCCCACAATTAGAATGCAAGTATAAACATGATACTGTCCTTTTTGCTTAAATTTTATTCCCATCTTTTATATAAGATGATCTTGTCTTAGAGCAAGCAATAATAATTCTCAATTTAAATGACTATAAAACTATAAGCATTTGAAAATCATCACCTTTTCATTGTTATTCCCTTATTACTATTTTAATGATAAGTGTCAAATCCAGAAGGTTGAAAATAAAATAGTTTAGTATTTATCAATTTCCTTTGCACATACGGTTTTTCTGAAGGTGGAGTTATCAGTTGTAGGAACTTTAAGCTCATGCTCCCTGCTCAGACTCAGGCTTTATAATATTACACATAAACACATAACTATTTGTACACTTATCCAGAAACTGAATATTCTTTCTTAAATATTTAACTTACCTCTGTATGTGATAGTTCAATCCTAGTTTTATTTTTTTTCATAAAAAGGTATTGGCCTTTTTTAAAAAAATGTTAAACATTTATTAGAAAGTCACACACTTCTCTCCTTACCTTAAAAATAAATACCAGTCAAAAATGATCATTCATATATCGATTATATTAGCATATTGATGCATTGCTTAATAGTGTGTTTTACTCAGCCTGCTATTAATACTAGCAATGAGCAAAGTTTAAACACTAATTAAAATATGCCTTTATATACTATTGAATAGTGACAGTAAAAACTAACAATGAGAATGATGTTAAAATATATTTGATAAGAACTCACAAAGGCAGGTGAGAAACATGTGTGTTCAGATGTGACTGTTATATAAGGACCCCACAACAATTTCAGGCAGAAAAAGCAAACATACCTGGTGTGGCGAAATTTCCTGATGATTCTGAAAGACTCACTCCTCCTCTGAGAACTGCCGAGAAAGGATCTTGGTTTCCCATGCTGCCTAAGAGAAGAGAAGGCTTTATTCATTTGTTATATCCACAGGGCTCTTTTCCAATTGTCATGAGGCCTTCGTGGAGGCCACAATAGGTCTCACTTAACCAGTGTGCTCCCTAGAGAGACATAAAGAAGCCAAAACCACTGCTCCCCTTCTGAGACAGAGGAGGATTTGTATGGTCTGTCTCCAAGGAAGTCGGAGGAAAAGCAAGATGTTTAGAGGTTAAGAGTTGGCAGTACCTTCATAGCAAAAAGGATACGCACATATTAAGTCATCTCTGGTTGTAATGTCCAACTCTTTGTGACCCCGTGAACTGCAGCACACAAGGCTTCCCTGTCCATCACAGTCCCCCTGGAGCTTGCTCAAACTCATGCCCATTGAGTCAGTGATGACATCCAACCATCTTGTCCTCTGTTATCCCCTTCTACTCTTGCCCTCAGTCTTTCCCAGCGAGTCAGCACAGGCATCCAGGATATAATTTTTCCCTCACCATAGCCCAGGTGAATGCTGCTGTCTCCTCATCCTAATCCAGTAATCCTTACCCCAAACCACCTACCAACGCAGATAGATCTCATCTATACATGATGGTGTTAGGTTTAGGCTGTTACCATAAGGTTCTTCTTTAACCTAGACACAACCCATAGAAGATGGAGTGTTCCTTTTTCTAGTAGCCCTGGCGGATGAGCCATGGGGGTCCCAGAGTTGGACATGATTTGACTGACTAATGCTTTCAATTTCACTTTCTATACTGAGAAATGCCAGGGTTAAGAATGTTTATTTCATTTTCTGATAATGCTGGAGAATAATAAAGCTATTATTGTCTGAATTTTGGGGAGCAGAGGTTGAATTTTTTTTATTTGAAATATAGTTGATTTGCAATGCTGTACCAATCTCTACTATACTGCAAAGTGACTCAGTTATACACACATATACATTCTTTTGTAAAGTGTAATTTCCCTGATGGTTTAGCCCTGGAGGTTGAATACAGTTCCTTGTCTTATTCAGAAGAATTATTGCTTATCCATTCTAAACATAATGTTCTGAAGCTACCAAAAATTTTTCGTCAGTTCAATAAAATTATCATGACTTTCTTGAGAATTTAGATTTTCTGAGGGACTCCATTAGTCATTGCACTATATACACCTTTCCTGAGAGAATAAAACTTTGTAGAACATTCTCCTTGGAGAAAAACAGAGATTGTCTGTTTGTGATTGTTTGCAGAGGGCACATTTGGGGGAAAGTCAGGAGCAGACGTGTTATCACAGAATTTCAGTAGATTTTCAGACATCTCAAAGGCTAGAAGTTTTGTCATAACTTTCCACAAAACATCAAGGGTCTTTTAATTTCATGGCTGCAGTCACAGTCCACAGTGTAATGTCCAACTCTTTGTGACCCTGTGAACTGCAGCACACAAGGCTTCCCTGTCCATCACAGTCCCCCTGGAGCTTGCTCAAACTCATGCCCATTGAGTCAGTGATGACATCCAACCATCTTGTCCTCTGTTATCCCCTTCTACTCTTGCCCTCAGTCTTTCCCAGCGAGTCAGCACAGGCATCCAGGATATAATTTTTCCCTCACCATAGCCCAGGTGAATGCTGCTGTCTCCTCATCCTAATCCAGTAATCCTTACCCCAAACCACCTACCAACGCAGATAGATCTCATCTATACATGATGGTGTTAGGTTTAGGCTGTTACCATAAGGTTCTTCTTTAACCTAGACACAACCCATAGAAGATGGAGTGTTCCTTTTTCTAGTAGCCCTGGCGGATGAGCCATGGGGGTCCCAGAGTTGGACATGATTTGACTGACTAATGCTTTCAATTTCACTTTCTATACTGAGAAATGCCAGGGTTAAGAATGTTTATTTCATTTTCTGATAATGCTGGAGAATAATAAAGCTATTATTGTCTGAATTTTGGGGAGCAGAGGTTGAATTTTTTTTATTTGAAATATAGTTGATTTGCAATGCTGTACCAATCTCTACTATACTGCAAAGTGACTCAGTTATACACACATATACATTCTTTTGTAAAGTGTAATTTCCCTGATGGTTTAGCCCTGGAGGTTGAATACAGTTCCTTGTCTTATTCAGAAGAATTATTGCTTATCCATTCTAAACATAATGTTCTGAAGCTACCAAAAATTTTTCGTCAGTTCAATAAAATTATCATGACTTTCTTGAGAATTTAGATTTTCTGAGGGACTCCATTAGTCATTGCACTATATACACCTTTCCTGAGAGAATAAAACTTTGTAGAACATTCTCCTTGGAGAAAAACAGAGATTGTCTGTTTGTGATTGTTTGCAGAGGGCACATTTGGGGGAAAGTCAGGAGCAGACGTGTTATCACAGAATTTCAGTAGATTTTCAGACATCTCAAAGGCTAGAAGTTTTGTCATAACTTTCCACAAAACATCAAGGGTCTTTTAATTTCATGGCTGCAGTCACAGTCCACAGTGATTTGGGGCCTAAGAAAATAGTCTTTTACTGTGTCCATTTTTTCTCTATCTATTTGCCATGAAATAATGGGACTGGATGCCATTATCATAGTTTTTTGAATGTTGAGTTTTAAGCCAACTTTTTCACTGTCCTTGTTCCCTTTCATCAAGAGACTCTTTAGTACCTCTTTGGTCTCTGCCATAAGGGTGGTGTCATATGCATATCTGAGGCTATCGATATTTCTCCTGGAAATCTTGATTCCAGCTTGAGCTTCATCAAGCCCTAAATTTTGCATAATGTTCTCCGCAATATCAGATAAATAAGCAGGGTGACAATATACAGCCTTGACATACTCCTCTGCGCATTTCAAACCAGTTTGTTGTCCCATATCTAGTTTTAACTGTTGCTTCTTGACTTGCATACAGATTTTGCAGGAGGCAGGTAAGGTGGTCTAGTACTCCCATCTCTTTCAGCATTTTCCATAGTTTGTTGTGATCCACACAAAGGCTTTAGCATAGTCAATGAAGCAGAAGTAGATGTTTTCCTCGAATTACCTTGCTTTTTCTGTGATCCAACGGATGTTGGCACTTGGATCTCTGGTTCCTCTGATTTTCCTAAATCCAGCTGGTATATCAGGGTATTTTTGATTCACACACAGTGAAGGCCTAACTTCAAGGACTTTGAGTATTACTTTGCTAGCATGTAAAATGAGTGTAATCTTGTGGCAGTTTGAAGATTCTTTGGCATTGCCTTCTTAGGATTGGAATGAAAACTGACCTTTCAGTCCTGTGGCTATTGCTGAATTTTCCCAATTTGCTGGCATATTGAGTGCACCACTTTAACAGCATCATCTTTTAGGATTTGGAATAGCTGAGCTGGAATTCCATCATCTCCTCTAGCTTTGTTTATAGTAATGCTTCCTAAGGTCCACTTGACTTCACACTCCAGCATGTCTGACTCTAGGTGAGTGATCACACCATCATGGTTTTATGGTTCCTTAAGATCTTTTTGTTTATTTGTGGGGAATTTTAATTTAAATAAAGGCTAGAACTTTCCAAAAGGGTCTTTTAATTTCATGGCTGCAGTCACAGTCCACAGTGATTTGGGGCCTAAGAAAATAGTCTTTTACTGTGTCCATTTTTTCTCTATCTATTTGCCATGAAATAATGGGACTGGATGCCATTATCATAGTTTTTTGAATGTTGAGTTTTAAGCCAACTTTTTCACTGTCCTTGTTCCCTTTCATCAAGAGACTCTTTAGTACCTCTTTGGTCTCTGCCATAAGGGTGGTGTCATATGCATATCTGAGGCTATCGATATTTCTCCTGGAAATCTTGATTCCAGCTTGAGCTTCATCAAGCCCTAAATTTTGCATAATGTTCTCCGCAATATCAGATAAATAAGCAGGGTGACAATATACAGCCTTGACATACTCCTCTGCGCATTTCAAACCAGTTTGTTGTCCCATATCTAGTTTTAACTGTTGCTTCTTGACTTGCATACAGATTTTGCAGGAGGCAGGTAAGGTGGTCTAGTACTCCCATCTCTTTCAGCATTTTCCATAGTTTGTTGTGATCCACACAAAGGCTTTAGCATAGTCAATGAAGCAGAAGTAGATGTTTTCCTCGAATTACCTTGCTTTTTCTGTGATCCAACGGATGTTGGCACTTGGATCTCTGGTTCCTCTGATTTTCCTAAATCCAGCTGGTATATCAGGGTATTTTTGATTCACACACAGTGAAGGCCTAACTTCAAGGACTTTGAGTATTACTTTGCTAGCATGTAAAATGAGTGTAATCTTGTGGCAGTTTGAAGATTCTTTGGCATTGCCTTCTTAGGATTGGAATGAAAACTGACCTTTCAGTCCTGTGGCTATTGCTGAATTTTCCCAATTTGCTGGCATATTGAGTGCACCACTTTAACAGCATCATCTTTTAGGATTTGGAATAGCTGAGCTGGAATTCCATCATCTCCTCTAGCTTTGTTTATAGTAATGCTTCCTAAGGTCCACTTGACTTCACACTCCAGCATGTCTGACTCTAGGTGAGTGATCACACCATCATGGTTTTATGGTTCCTTAAGATCTTTTTGTTTATTTGTTTGTCTTTTGTTCTGTGTATTCTTTTACAACACTTGTTGATATCTTCTGCTTCTGTTAGGTCCGTACAGTTTCTGCCCTTTAGTGTGCCCATCTCTGCATGAAATGTTCCCCTCAGCATCTCTAATTTTCTTGAAAAGATCTCTAGTCTTTCCCATTCTATTGTTTTTCTCTATTTTTTTGCACTGTTCAGTTAAGAAGGTTTTCTTGTCTCTCTGCTGTTCTTTGAAACTCTGCATTCAGAGGCGTATAGTTTTCCCTTTTCTCCTTTGACTTTTGCTTCACCTCCTTGGTTTAATATATTCCTAGGTATTTTAATCTTTTTGATGCAGTTGTAAATGGGATTTTTTCTAAATTTCTATTTCTGATAGTTGATTTCTATTTCTGATGCTATTGTACAGAAATTTTAACAGATGAGTGTGTTTTAATTTTGTATCCTGAAACTTTACTAAATTAATTTATTAGTTCCAATAATTTTGGTAGAATCTTCAGAAGGCAATGACAACCCACACCAGTATTCTTGCCTCCAAGACAGAGGAACTTGGCAACCACAGTCCACGAGGTCCAAAGAGTCAGACACAACTGAGTGACTACACTTTCACTTTTCGGGGTTTTACATACTATCATGCCATATGTAAATAGTAACTCTTTTACTTCTTCCTTTTCAACTCAGATGCATTTTTACCTTTTTTTTTGATTGTGGACTGATGTAAACAGAAATTGCGTGAGTGGGCACTTTAGCTGGTATATCAGGGTATTTTTGATTCACACACAGTGAAGGCCTAACTTCAAGGACTTTGAGTATTACTTTGCTAGCATGTAAAATGAGTGTAATCTTGTGGCAGTTTGAAGATTCTTTGGCATTGCCTTCTTAGGATTGGAATGAAAACTGACCTTTCAGTCCTGTGGCTATTGCTGAATTTTCCCAATTTGCTGGCATATTGAGTGCACCACTTTAACAGCATCATCTTTTAGGATTTGGAATAGCTGAGCTGGAATTCCATCATCTCCTCTAGCTTTGTTTATAGTAATGCTTCCTAAGGTCCACTTGACTTCACACTCCAGCATGTCTGACTCTAGGTGAGTGATCACACCATCATGGTTTTATGGTTCCTTAAGATCTTTTTGTTTATTTGTTTGTCTTTTGTTCTGTGTATTCTTTTACAACACTTGTTGATATCTTCTGCTTCTGTTAGGTCCGTACAGTTTCTGCCCTTTAGTGTGCCCATCTCTGCATGAAATGTTCCCCTCAGCATCTCTAATTTTCTTGAAAAGATCTCTAGTCTTTCCCATTCTATTGTTTTTCTCTATTTTTTTGCACTGTTCAGTTAAGAAGGTTTTCTTGTCTCTCTGCTGTTCTTTGAAACTCTGCATTCAGAGGCGTATAGTTTTCCCTTTTCTCCTTTGACTTTTGCTTCACCTCCTTGGTTTAATATATTCCTAGGTATTTTAATCTTTTTGATGCAGTTGTAAATGGGATTTTTTCTAAATTTCTATTTCTGATAGTTGATTTCTATTTCTGATGCTATTGTACAGAAATTTTAACAGATGAGTGTGTTTTAATTTTGTATCCTGAAACTTTACTAAATTAATTTATTAGTTCCAATAATTTTTGGTAGAATCTTCAGAAGGCAATGACAACCCACACCAGTATTCTTGCCTCCAAGACAGAGGAACTTGGCAACCACAGTCCACGAGGTCCAAAGAGTCAGACACAACTGAGTGACTACACTTTCACTTTTCGGGGTTTTACATACTATCATGCCATATGTAAATAGTAACTCTTTTACTTCTTCCTTTTCAACTCAGATGCATTTTTACCTTTTTTTTTTGATTGTGGATTCAAGGTTTTCCAGTACTATGTTAAACAGAAATTGCGTGAGTGGGCATTTCTGTCTTTTTCCTGATCTTGGAGAAGCATATTTCAGCTTTTCACCATTAAGTGTGATGTTTGCCAGGGGTTTGTCCTAGATGGCCTCTGTTTTGCTAAGGTATATTCCCTCTAAATCAACCTTGTTTAGAGTTTTTATCATGAAACGATGTTGAATTTTGTTATGTGCCTTTTCTGCTTCTATTGACATGACCATTTTTTTTAACTTTTATTTTACTTTAAACTTTTACAGAGTTTTGTTGTTTACAGATATGTATGTTCTCAGATTAGTCATATGTATATCCCCCCCTTCCCACCCCTCCAGACCATTATACAGCACCCCTAAAGGATCCGCTTTTCTCACAGAGCAATGACTATAGCTATTTTCTTCACTTATGATAGTACAGGCCTTCATGCTACTTCCTTTACGCCTCCCATCCTCTGTTCCTTCCCTACAATGTCCATATGTCCACTGTCCATGTCTGTCTTTCCGTCACTTCACTGCGTGTGCCATTCCCCACAATGTCCATATGTCCACTGTCCATGTCTGTCTTTCCATCGCTTCACTGTGTGTGCCATCATCACCATCCTACTAGATTCCATATATATGTGTTAATATATTGTATTTGTCCTTCTCTTTCTGACTGACTTCACTTTTGATGATAGGTTCTAGATCCAGCCACCTCATTAGGGCTGATTCTTCTGCATCAGCTGTGTAGTATTCCATTGTATATATGTACCAGAGCTTCTTTATCCATTCGTTTGTTGATGGGCATCTAGGTTGCTTCCATGTTCTAGCTATTGTATAGAGAGCTGCAATGAACATTGGGGTACAGGTGCTTCTTTCAGATTTAATTTCATCAGGGTATAAGCCTAAGAGTGGGATTGCTGGGTTGTATGGTGCTTCTATTTTTCAATGACAACCCACACCAGTATTCTTGCCTCCAAGACAGAGGAACTTGGCAACCACAGTCCACGAGGTCCAAAGAGTCAGACACAACTGAGTGACTACACTTTCACTTTTCGGGGTTTTACATACTATCATGCCATATGTAAATAGTAACTCTTTTACTTCTTCCTTTTCAACTCAGATGCATTTTTACCTTTTTTTTTTGATTGTGGATTCAAGGTTTTCCAGTACTATGTTAAACAGAAATTGCGTGAGTGGGCATTTCTGTCTTTTTCCTGATCTTGGAGAAGCATATTTCAGCTTTTCACCATTAAGTGTGATGTTTGCCAGGGGTTTGTCCTAGATGGCCTCTGTTTTGCTAAGGTATATTCCCTCTAAATCAACCTTGTTTAGAGTTTTTATCATGAAACGATGTTGAATTTTGTTATGTGCCTTTTCTGCTTCTATTGACATGACCATTTTTTTTAACTTTTATTTTACTTTAAACTTTTACAGAGTTTTGTTGTTTACAGATATGTATGTTCTCAGATTAGTCATATGTATATCCCCCCCTTCCCACCCCTCCAGACCATTATACAGCACCCCTAAAGGATCCGCTTTTCTCACAGAGCAATGACTATAGCTATTTTCTTCACATATGATAGTACAGGCCTTCATGCTACTTCCTTTACACCTCTCACCCACTGTTCCTTCCCCACAATGTCCATATGTCCACTGTCCATGTCTGTCTTTCCGTCGCTTCACTGTGTGTGCCATTCCCCACAATGTCCATATGTCCACTGTCTATGTCTGTCTTTCCATCGCTTCACTGCGTGTGCCGTCATCACCATCCTACTAGATTCCATATATATGTGTTAATATATTGTATTTGTCCTTCTCTTTCTGACTGACTTCACTTTTGATGATAGGTTCTAGATCCAGCCACCTCATTAGGGCTGATTCTTCTGCATCAGCTGTGTAGTATTCCATTGTATATATGTACCAGAGCTTCTTTATCCATTCGTTTGTTGATGGGCATCTAGGTTGCTTCCATGTTCTAGCTATTGTATAGAGAGCTGCAATGAACATTGGGGTACAGGTGCTTCTTTCAGATTTAATTTCATCAGGGTATAAGCCTAAGAGTGGGATTGCTGGGTTGTATGGTGCTTCTATTTTTAGTTTCTTAAGAAATCTCCAGACTGTCTTCCATAGAGGCTGTATCAATCTACATTCCCACCAGCAATGCAGGAGTGTTCCCTTTTCTCTGCACCCTCTCCAGCATTTATTGTTTGTCAATTTGTGGATGATGGCCATTCTGACAGGTGTGAGGTGATATCTCATTTTAGTTTTGATATGAATTTCTCTAATTATAAGCGAAGTTGAGCAATGTTTCATGTGTTTTGGGGCCATCTGCATGTCCTCTTTGGAGAGGTGTCTGTTTAGTTCCTTTTTCCATTTTTTGATTGAGTTGTTCGTTTTTCCAGTGCTGAGTTGTCTGAGTTGCTTGTAGATTTTGGAGATTAATTCTTTGTTGTTTCATTTGCTATGGTTTTCTCGTGGGTTGTCTGTTCAGCTTTATTCTGATTTCTTTTGCTGTACAAAAGCTTTTAAGTTTCATTAGGTCCCACGTATTCATTTTTCTTTTTAGTTCCGCTATTCTAGTAGGTGGGTCAGAGAAGATCTTGCTTTGATTTATGTCCTTGAATGTTTTGCCTATATTCTCCTCCAAGAGTTTTATGGTTTCTGGTCTTATATTTAGGTCTTTAATCAATTTTGAACTGATCTTTGTGTATGGTGTGAGGGAATGTTCCAACTTCATTTTTTTTTGCATGTAGCTGCATGACCATGTGATTTTTAAAAAATTTATTTATTTTTTTAATTGAAGGATAATTGCTTTAGAGAATTTTGTTATTTTCTGTACCCATCACTTTGTTAATGTGGTGTTTCATGTTGATTTATTTGTACGTATTGCAACCCCCTTGCATCCCTGAAAGAAATCCCACTTGATCATGATGTCTGTTTTTTCTTTTTTATGTATTATTGAATTCAGTTTGCTAATATTTAGCTGAGGATTTTTACAATAATGGATAATGGCCCGTAATTCTTCTTTTTTTGTAGTGTCTTTGTATGGTTTTGGTATCAGGGTCATGCTGACCTGGTAGAATGACTTCGAATGTGTTTCGTCCGTTTCAATTTTTTGGAATAGTAGGGAAAGGATAGGGATTAACTCTTCTTTAAGTATTTGGTAGAATTCTTTTGTAAAGTCCTTTGTTTCTGGACTTTTGTTTGTTGGTCCTGGACTTTTGTTTGTCTATTTCTTCCATATTTAGGCCTGGGAAATTATGTTTATAGTAATTTCACGCTTATTCTAGGTTATCCAGTTTGTTGGTATATAACTGTAGTATTCCCTTATAATTGTTTGTTTTTCAGTGATATCAGTTGGAACTTCTCTTTCATTTCTGATTTTATTTATTTAGGTCCTCTTTCTTTTTTTCAGATAATGAATCTGGCTAAAGATTTATCAAGTTTATCTTTTCAAAGAATCAGCTTTTAATTTCATTGATCTCGTTGTTTTTTAAATCTCTATTTCATTAAATTTCCATTCTGATTTTTATTAGCTTTTTTCTACTAGCTTTGTTTGTTATTTATGTCCTTGAATGTTTTGCCTATATTCTCCTCCAAGAGTTTTATGGTTTCTGGTCTTATATTTAGGTCTTTAATCAATTTTGAACTGATCTTTGTGTATGGTGTGAGGGAATGTTCCAACTTCATTTTTTTTTGCATGTAGCTGCATGACCATGTGATTTTTAAAAAATTTATTTATTTTTTTAATTGAAGGATAATTGCTTTAGAGAATTTTGTTATTTTCTGTACCCATCACTTTGTTAATGTGGTGTTTCATGTTGATTTATTTGTACGTATTGCAACCCCCTTGCATCCCTGAAAGAAATCCCACTTGATCATGATGTCTGTTTTTTCTTTTTTATGTATTATTGAATTCAGTTTGCTAATATTTAGCTGAGGATTTTTACAATAATGGATAATGGCCCGTAATTCTTCTTTTTTTGTAGTGTCTTTGTATGGTTTTGGTATCAGGGTCATGCTGACCTGGTAGAATGACTTCGAATGTGTTTCGTCCGTTTCAATTTTTTGGAATAGTAGGGAAAGGATAGGGATTAACTCTTCTTTAAGTATTTGGTAGAATTCTTTTGTAAAGTCCTTTGTTTCTGGACTTTTGTTTGTTGGTCCTGGACTTTTGTTTGTCTATTTCTTCCATATTTAGGCCTGGGAAATTATGTTTATAGTAATTTCACGCTTATTCTAGGTTATCCAGTTTGTTGGTATATAACTGTAGTATTCCCTTATAATTGTTTGTTTTTCAGTGATATCAGTTGGAACTTCTCTTTCATTTCTGATTTTATTTATTTAGGTCCTCTTTCTTTTTTTCAGATAATGAATCTGGCTAAAGATTTATCAAGTTTATCTTTTCAAAGAATCAGCTTTTAATTTCATTGATCTCGTTGTTTTTTAAATCTCTATTTCATTAAATTTCCATTCTGATTTTTATTAGCTTTTTTCTACTAGCTTTGTTTGTTATTATTTTTCTAACTCCTTTAGCTATGAAGTTAGATTGTTTGAGATCTTTCTTGTTTCTTGACATAGCCCTGTATTCCCTGTTTAAGTACTTTTATTATGTGCCATAGATGTTGATAGATTGTGCTTTTGTTTTCATTCATCTCAAGGTACTTTAAAATTTTCTCTTTGATTTCTTCAAGGTGATCCTAGCATGATGTTTAGTTTCCTTATGTTTATATTTTTCAGTGTTCTTACTATAATTTATTTCTGGTTTAATACTCTGTGGTCAGAAAACATGTTTGATATGATTTCTGTCTTTTTAAATTTAATGAGACTTGTTCTATAGCCTAGCATGTGATCTATCTTGGAAAACGTTCCATGTGCACTTGAAAACAATGTGTCCTCTGAGGTCTTTCAGTAGAGTATCTTTAACAGCTATCTACAGGGCTTCCCTGGTGGTCCAGTGGGTAAGGACACTGCCTTGCAGTGCAAGGGGTGAAGGTACGATCCCTGGCCTGGAAAGATCCCACGTTCCGCGGAGTCGCTGGACCGATGTGTCCAATTACTGAGCTGGAGCTGTGGAGCACATGCTCCCAGAGCCAGTGCTCTGCGACGACAGAGGCCACCGGGATGGGAGGCCCACATGGGCCAAAGAACAAAGATGGATGAAAATGGACAAATGAAAGACGAATAGAAGTGGCCCACCTGCTCCCCTCTCTCCCCACCACCAATTAAATAAATAAATTTTTTTAAAAAAAATCGATCTTAAAAACTAGATCTTAAAAAGTAGATATCTATTAAATGCATCTTATCAAAGATGTCATTTAAGCCCTTTATTTATTTATTTATTCATTTCTGGATTGTCTATCTATTGACATAAATGGAGTATTAAAGTCCCTGTCTATTTCTCCCTTTATGTCTGTAAATATTTGCTTTTAAATTTAGGTGTTTCCATATTGAAGTCCCTATGGACCCTACTTGGCAAGAATACTGGAATTGGTTGACATTCCCTTCTTCAGGGGCTCTTCTTGACCCAGGAATTGAACCTGGGTCTCCTGCATTGCAGGAAGATTCTTTATCATCTGAGACACGAAGAAGCTCTGTTTCTATATTAGTTACATATATATTTTCAAATATTTCATCATCATCTTTGATCATGTCCTTTATTGTTATATGATGCTCTTCTTTGTCTTTTGTTATAGACTTTGTTTAAAAGTCTATTTTGTCTGATATGAGTATTGCTATCCCATGTGTATGTGTTTTATACTGATAGCTGCTGAAGTTCAAATGTTTTTAAAGCTCTTCATTTTTACTCCCTATTTTACAAGTTTTACGTTTTGTATAATATTTTACATTTTGGGTGATCTTTCCTGGTAGCTCAGTGGTTAAGAATTCACCTGCCAATGCAGGAGACACAGGCTGGATCCCTGATCCAGGAAGCTCCCACATGCTGCAGAGCAAATAAGCTCATGAGCCACAACTATTGAGCCTGTGCTCTAGAGCCTCGGATCCACAACTACTGAGCCCATGTGCCACAACTATTCAAGCTTGTGTGCCCTAGAGCTCGAGTTCCACAAGGAGTCACTGCAACAAGAAGCCTGTTCACCTCAACTGGAGAGTAGTCCCACTCCCTGCAACTAGGGATCCCATGTGCTGCGGAGCGGCTGGACCGATGTGTCCAATTACTGAGCTGGAGCTCTGGAGCACATGCTCCCAGAGCCGGTGCTCTGCGACAACAGATGCCACTGCGATGGGAGGCCCACACGGGCAAAGAACAAAGATGGATGAAACTAGACAAATGAAAGACCAATGGATGTGGCCCACCCACCCCCCTCCCCACCACCAATTAAATAAATAAATTTTTTTAAAAAAAATCGATCTTAAAAACTAGATCTTAAAAAGTAGATATCTATTAAATGCATCTTATCAAAGATGTCATTTAAGCCCTTTATTTATTTATTTATTCATTTCTGGATTGTCTATCTATTGACATAAATGGAGTATTAAAGTCCCTGTCTATTTCTCCCTTTATGTCTGTAAATATTTGCTTTTAAATTTAGGTGTTTCCATATTGAAGTCCCTATGGACCCTACTTGGCAAGAATACTGGAATTGGTTGACATTCCCTTCTTCAGGGGCTCTTCTTGACCCAGGAATTGAACCTGGGTCTCCTGCATTGCAGGAAGATTCTTTATCATCTGAGACACGAAGAAGCTCTGTTTCTATATTAGTTACATATATATTTTCAAATATTTCATCATCATCTTTGATCATGTCCTTTATTGTTATATGATGCTCTTCTTTGTCTTTTGGTGTAGACTGTTAAAAAAAAGTCTATTTTGTCTGATATGAGTATTGCTATCCCATGTGTATGTGTTTTATACTGATAGCTGCTGAAGTTCAAATGTTTTTAAAGCTCTTCATTTTTACTCCCTATTTTACAAGTTTTACGTTTTGTATAATATTTTACATTTTGGGTGATCTTTCCTGGTAGCTCAGTGGTTAAGAATTCACCTGCCAATGCAGGAGACACAGGCTGGATCCCTGATCCAGGAAGCTCCCACATGCTGCAGAGCAAATAAGCTCATGAGCCACAACTATTGAGCCTGTGCTCTAGAGCCTCGGATCCACAACTACTGAGCCCATGTGCCACAACTATTCAAGCTTGTGTGCCCTAGAGCTCGAGTTCCACAAGAGAAGTCACTGCAACAAGAAGCCTGTTCACCTCAACTGGAGAGTAGTCCCCACTCCCTGCAACTAGGGATGAGCTTGCAGTAGCAGTGACAACCCAGAATAGACAAAAATAAATATTTTTAAAATATTTTACATTTTTTGGATCCCTTAACTGATTAGTTTAATTATAGTTGATTTTATAACTTTTGTCCTTCAAGTTTTTTTTTTTTTTTTTTAAAGATTTATTTATTTTTTTTATTTTGGGCAGGGTTTGGGAGGGAGGGGAGTGGGCGGGCCACTTCTGTTGGTCTTTCATTTCTCTATCTTCATCTGTCTTTGTTCTTTGGTTCCTGTGGGCCTCCCATCGCGGTGGCCTCTGTCGTTGCAGAGTGCCGGCTCTGGGCACATGTGCTCCAGAGCTTCGGCTCGGTGATTGGACACATCGGTCCAGCCGCTCCGCGGCACGTGGGATCTTTCCAGGCCAGGGATCGAACCGGCGCCCCTTGCACTGCAAGGCAGTGTCCTTACCCACTGGACCACCAGGGGAAGCCCAGTCCTTCAAGTTTTATATTACCTTATTTAAGTGGTTGATCCAGTGTCTTTACTGTATATTTATCTCTACCAGAGAGATTTTTCTTTCATATATTTTCTTGTTCTTTTCTTTTTCTCACTTTAAGGATATTTAATATTTCTTAGAAGATTACTTCATTGGTGATGAACTCCTAGTTTTTGATTATGTAGGAAACTCTTTACTTCAAATCCATGATAATCTTTCTGGGTAGAGTATGCTTGGTCTTAGGGTTTTCTGTTCAGCACTTTAAATATATAATGCCACTTCTTTCTGGCCTGTAAGTTTTCTGCTAAAAGATCAACTGAGAGCTTTACAGAAGTTCCTTTATTTGTGACTGTTTTTCCTTGTTGCCTTTGAGATTCTTTATGTTTACAGTTTGCTATTTTGATTTTGGTATGTTTTGGTATGGGCCTCTCTGTGTTACCTTGACCTGCTTATCTAGTTCCTTTAAGTTAGGGAGTTTTTCACCATTATTTCACCAAGTACTTTTTTTACCCCTTTCTCCTTCTGGAATCTTTATAACATAAATATTGGTCTGTGGAATACTCATGTGTCTTCTCATTTGGTTTGACTTTGTCTTTCAAATTTAACAAAACAGGACCCTATCCCTGTCTTAAAGGCATGTCTTGCGTGGTAGACTCTATGCAGTTTACAAGTGCCCAATACCTTTGTGTAAGTACTGCAAATTGCACAGGTATGGGCTGACACTTTTTTCAGGCCTGCTGTAGCTGTCTTTGGCCATCTGATGTGAAGAGATGACTCATTGGAAAAGGGTCTGATGTTGGGCAAAATAGAAGGCAAAAGGAGTAGAAGATGACAGAGGATGAGATGGTAGGATGGTATCTCTGAATTAATGGAGATGAATTTGAGTAAACTTTGGAAGATGGTGAAGGAGAGGAAAGCCTGGCAAGCTGCAGTCTGTGAAATCACAAACAATTGGACACCATTAAAGTGACTAAAGTGAACTGGAACCGTCTGCTTGCAGGTGTTAGAACTGGAGCCAGGGGTGGGTAGGGCTAGAGCTAGAATCTGATGTAAGCTGAAGCTCTTGGTGGCACACTGAGAACCAGCTTAAGTTTTTACTTTCTTTAAAGTGGTTGATCCAGTGTCTTTACTGTATATTTATCTCTACCAGAGAGATTTTTCTTTCATATATTTTCTTGTTCTTTTCTTTTTCTCACTTTAAGGATATTTAATATTTCTTAGAAGATTACTTCATTGGTGATGAACTCCTAGTTTTTGATTATGTAGGAAACTCTTTACTTCAAATCCATGATAATCTTTCTGGGTAGAGTATGCTTGGTCTTAGGGTTTTCTGTTCAGCACTTTAAATATATAATGCCACTTCTTTCTGGCCTGTAAGTTTTCTGCTAAAAGATCAACTGAGAGCTTTACAGAAGTTCCTTTATTTGTGACTGTTTTTCCTTGTTGCCTTTGAGATTCTTTATGTTTACAGTTTGCTATTTTGATTTTGGTATGTTTTGGTATGGGCCTCTCTGTGTTACCTTGACCTGCTTATCTAGTTCCTTTAAGTTAGGGAGTTTTTCACCATTATTTCACCAAGTACTTTTTTTACCCCTTTCTCCTTCTGGAATCTTTATAACATAAATATTGGTCTGTGGAATACTCATGTGTCTTCTCATTTGGTTTGACTTTGTCTTTCAAATTTAACAAAACAGGACCCTATCCCTGTCTTAAAGGCATGTCTTGCGTGGTAGACTCTATGCAGTTTACAAGTGCCCAATACCTTTGTGTAAGTACTGCAAATTGCACAGGTATGGGCTGACACTTTTTTCAGGCCTGCTGTAGCTGTCTTTGGCCATCTGATGTGAAGAGATGACTCATTGGAAAAGGGTCTGATGTTGGGCAAAATAGAAGGCAAAAGGAGTAGAAGATGACAGAGGATGAGATGGTAGGATGGTATCTCTGAATTAATGGAGATGAATTTGAGTAAACTTTGGAAGATGGTGAAGGAGAGGAAAGCCTGGCAAGCTGCAGTCTGTGAAATCACAAACAATTGGACACCATTAAAGTGACTAAAGTGAACTGGAACCGTCTGCTTGCAGGTGTTAGAACTGGAGCCAGGGGTGGGTAGGGCTAGAGCTAGAATCTGATGTAAGCTGAAGCTCTTGGTGGCACACTGAGAACCACTGCCTCAGTGAGGGGTGAGCTGGATACAGGACTTGACGCAGGACTCATCGTGGGCTGGGGCTTCTGGATCCCATGGAGACCTCCATGTTGGTGGGGGTAGAGCTGGAGCCAGAAGGACTGGAGTCATTACCTGATGAGAACCACTAGGACGTGCTAAAGGCCACCACCTTGGCTGGGTGGGATCATGATGGAGTGGCTGGAGCTTGATGAGAGTCACTTCTTCACCTGGGGGTGGGGGTGCACAGATGGCCACTGCCTTAAGTGGGAGATGTGGACAGAGCCAGAGGGGCTGAAGCTGCAGCCCAAGAGGCTCAGGGTGGGGCACACTGGGGTAGTCATGGCAGACTGGCCAGAGCACCAGGCACTTTTCATTTTGCTCCCAATCTACTGGAAGAGAGAAGAAATAAGTCCATGCATGTGCCCTTTAACAGGCAAGTCTAGAGTCCTACAGCTTTCAAGTTCTCTGAGTCATGAGCTTTACTGGTTTTCAAAACCAGCAAAGGAAGCTTATCTTGCTAGTGCTGAACCCCAGGGCTAGGGTGTGGAACAAGGTGCTTGAACTCCTTGCTCCTTGGGGAGGAGTCCCATTTTGTCACATCCTTTTCCCCTTCCCGGATGCCCACTGGGTGTGTGGGTGACAGCTAGATTGCTTCTCTTTCTCCTACATATTCAGTGTGGCCTTTTCTTCATATCCCTGGTTGTACAAAAGTTGTTTTTTCTAACATTTGTGGTGGCCTTTTCTTCATATCCCTGCAAGGGGCACTTTTCAGGCCTGCTGTAGCTGTCTTTGGCCATCTGATGTGAAGAGATGACTCATTGGAAAAGGGTCTGATGTTGGGCAAAATAGAAGGCAAAAGGAGTAGAAGATGACAGAGGATGAGATGGTAGGATGGTATCTCTGAATTAATGGAGATGAATTTGAGTAAACTTTGGAAGATGGTGAAGGAGAGGAAAGCCTGGCAAGCTGCAGTCTGTGAAATCACAAACAATTGGACACCATTAAAGTGACTAAAGTGAACTGGAACCGTCTGCTTGCAGGTGTTAGAACTGGAGCCAGGGGTGGGTAG
Organism: Tragulus kanchil; assembly: GCA_022376925.1. NCBI lineage: Eukaryota > Metazoa > Chordata > Mammalia > Artiodactyla > Tragulidae > Tragulus > Tragulus kanchil. The sequence continues at coordinate 14,190,331 of JAIOJX010000030.1, read as the reverse complement.
GGCTAGAGCTAGAATCTGATGTAAGCTGAAGCTCTTGGTGGCACACTGAGAACCACTGCCTCAGTGAGGGGTGAGCTGGATACAGGACTTGACGCAGGACTCATCGTGGGCTGGGGCTTCTGGATCCCATGGAGACCTCCATGTTGGTGGGGGTAGAGCTGGAGCCAGAAGGACTGGAGTCATTACCTGATGAGAACCACTAGGACGTGCTAAAGGCCACCACCTTGGCTGGGTGGGATCATGATGGAGTGGCTGGAGCTTGATGAGAGTCACTTCTTCACCTGGGGGTGGGGGTGCACAGATGGCCACTGCCTTAAGTGGGAGATGTGGACAGAGCCAGAGGGGCTGAAGCTGCAGCCCAAGAGGCTCAGGGTGGGGCACACTGGGGTAGTCATGGCAGACTGGCCAGAGCACCAGGCACTTTTCATTTTGCTCCCAATCTACTGGAAGAGAGAAGAAATAAGTCCATGCATGTGCCCTTTAACAGGCAAGTCTAGAGTCCTACAGCTTTCAAGTTCTCTGAGTCATGAGCTTTACTGGTTTTCAAAACCAGCAAAGGAAGCTTATCTTGCTAGTGCTGAACCCCAGGGCTAGGGTGTGGAACAAGGTGCTTGAACTCCTTGCTCCTTGGGGAGGAGTCCCATTTTGTCACATCCTTTTCCCCTTCCCGGATGCCCACTGGGTGTGTGGGTGACAGCTAGATTGCTTCTCTTTCCCTCCTACATATTCAGTGTGGCCTTTTCTTCATATCCCTGGTTGTACAAAAGTTGTTCTACTTTGTTCTAAAACAGAGTTCTTCTGAATGGAGTCTGCACGGAACTCTTCGGTACGTTCATGAGAGACGAGCTCAAGGTCTTAGGACTCGGCCTTCTTGAACCTGCCTTCCTAACAGTTTTAAATGGACACTCCAGCGACACTGTGATTAACACTGGGAGCAGCCATCATCAGCGCCCATCTCTAGGACTTCTCCACCTCAAACTGAAGCTCTATGCCAGTTCAATAATAGCTTCCCATTCTTGCCTCCCGGTCCTTTGTAATCACTATTCCAATTCATGTTTCTAGGAATTGGAATACCCTAAATATATCTCTTGTTTTGGTCACTTCATTTAGCTAAGGGTTTGCCAATATTTGAATTTCACAGGAAATCTATTCTTAGTTTCATTGATTTTTTTCTACCAGTTCTTGACTTTGCTTATATAGGTTCCAATATTTATGACTTCCTTCTTTCTGCCATCTTGCGCTAGTTTTTCTTCTATTTCTGGCTCAAATGTAAAGTGAGGGTGCTGAATTGCAGTCTTTTCTCTTTTTCAATGCCTGAGTATGCTACTGGAAACTAACTTCTTAGGCCTGCTTTTGCAGCATCACATTTGTCGCATACTGTGTTTTGTTTACATCTGTCTCCAACCAGTTCCTAATGTCTGCTCTTGACCCCCTCTAATCAGTTGTTCAGTTCAGTTCCATTATTTCTGTCTGCTTCTTTTACTTATAGTTTTTATCTCCTTGCGATATTTTCATTTTGTGTATGCATCATTTTCTTTATTTTGCTGTCTATCTGTACTTTTCAGGTTATTCAATATCGTTAAAATGATACTTGATTTTGCCAGGTGATTCATATCTACACTTCTAGGGGTGGTTTCTTGAGATTTATTTGGCTCCTTTAACTGGTCCATGCTTTCTCTGTTTCACTGTTTATCTTGTGAACTTTACTTGAGATGTGGGTCTTTGGAAAAACAGTGACTTTTCCTTGTCTACTGACTGACTTTTGAGAAGGGGAACTTCTCAGCTATTAGCTTTCCTAGAGATTCGAGAGACCTCCCAGCCTTGTCTGGATTTGCAGCTTCTCTTGGTGCATGTATTTTCTCTGTTAAAGAGGTTTGCCCTGAATTTTTTTCTTTCTGAAGCCTGTACAGATAAGCAAATCTCATGCTAATCTGTACCTGTTTTTTTTTTGGCCGCTTCTATTGATCTTTCATTTATTTATCTTTTGTTCTGTGGCCTGTGTGGGCCCCCATCACAGTGGCCTCTCTTGTTGCAGCGTACCAGCTCTGGGCACATGTGCTCCAGAACTCCAGCTTGGTATTTGGATACATTGGTTCAGCCGCTCCGCAGCACATGGGATCTCACAAGACCCGGTATTGAACTGGTGCCCCTTGCATGTCCCTACCCACTGGATCACTAGGGAAGCCCCTGTACCTCATGTTTGTCTGAAATGCTGCAATCACTATGTAGCTGTAGAAAGTTGGAGTGCTTGCAATGTGTCTCAGTGGCCCCTCCAAGGAGTCTAAACTGCCATTCTCATCAGTGCTCTGAATCAGGCAAGACAACCAACAAGCCTTCAGATCACTCTGAAAGCTACAATGTAGTCTGCATGGTCCATTCTTCTCCTTAGGGAAGAGATTAGAGGAGGCAATTTTCTCCTGATTTGGACACATTGTGCCAGTAATTGCAGTCTTTCTCTTTTCAATGCCTGAGTATGCTACTGAAACTAACTTCTAGGCCTGCTTTTGCAGCATCACATTTGTCGATACTGTGTTTTGTTTACATCTGTCTCCAACCAGTTCCTAATGTCTGCTCTTGACCCTCTAATCAGTTGTTCAGTTCAGTTCCATTATTTCTGTCTGCTTCTTTTACTTATAGTTTTTATCTCCTTGCGATATTTTCATTTTGTGTATGCATCATTTTCTTTATTTTGCTGTCTATCTGTACTTTTCAGGTTATTCAATATCGTTAAAATGATACTTGATTTTGCCAGGTGATTCATATCTACACTTCTAGGGGTGGTTTCTTGAGATTTATTTGGCTCCTTTAACTGGTCCATGCTTTCTCTGTTTCACTGTTTATCTTGTGAACTTTACTTGAGATGTGGGTCTTTGGAAAAACAGTGACTTTTCCTTGTCTACTGACTGACTTTTGAGAAGGGGAACTTCTCAGCTATTAGCTTTCCTAGAGATTCGAGAGACCTCCCAGCCTTGTCTGGATTTGCAGCTTCTCTTGGTGCATGTATTTTCTCTGTTAAAGAGGTTTGCCCTGAATTTTTTTCTTTCTGAAGCCTGTACAGATAAGCAAATCTCATGCTAATCTGTACCTGTTTTTTTTTTGGCCGCTTCTATTGATCTTTCATTTATTTATCTTTTGTTCTGTGGCCTGTGTGGGCCCCCATCACAGTGGCCTCTCTTGTTGCAGCGTACCAGCTCTGGGCACATGTGCTCCAGAACTCCAGCTTGGTATTTGGATACATTGGTTCAGCCGCTCCGCAGCACATGGGATCTCACAAGACCCGGTATTGAACTGGTGCCCCTTGCATGTCCCTACCCACTGGATCACTAGGGAAGCCCCTGTACCTCATGTTTGTCTGAAATGCTGCAATCACTATGTAGCTGTAGAAAGTTGGAGTGCTTGCAATGTGTCTCAGTGGCCCCTCCAAGGAGTCTAAACTGCCATTCTCATCAGTGCTCTGAATCAGGCAAGACAACCAACAAGCCTTCAGATCACTCTGAAAGCTACAATGTAGTCTGCATGGTCCATTCTTCTCCTTAGGGAAGAGATTAGAGGAGGCAATTTTCTCCTGATTTGGACACATTGTGCCAGTAAGTGGAGGTAGCTATGGAAAGTGAAGCGTCATAAATTTGTCTAAACCTTACTGTATCTCATCTTGGTGGTGTGCTTCTCTGGGATGCTGACACCTCTTGTCTGACTTCTGGTGTTGCCACAAAGGAAATCTGACCTATATAGTCTTATCTCCATGCAGGAACAACAACTTAGGAATTCCAACTCTGCCATCATGCTGAGGTTACTCTTGGGCAACTCTTATCATTAATTCATGCATCTTCTTGGCGAATATTTCTGAGTTGTTGTTACTGGCAATAACATCTCATACGGGGAAAAATGCACTGAACCAAACTGTCCCCTCCTTCACACTGTCCTCTTTTTCTGTAATACTTTGTGGAAGGCAGCCTTCACTTGGGCATTCCTTACACTGTAGACAAGAGGGTTCAGCAATGGGTTGAAGAGACTGTAAAACAGGAAAAGGATTTTTTGCTGTTCCTCTCGGTGACTACTGTCAGGGGCCAAGTAAACCATCATGGCTATGCCAAAGTAGAACCCAACCACACAGAGATGGGAAGAGCAAGTGGAGAAGGCTTTCTTGCGGCCCTCCTTTGACTGGATCTTCAAGATGGCCCAGATGATACGTACATAGGAGACCATCATCAGGGAAAGGGGACCAACTAAGATGAACACACCTTCAGCAAAGAGGAATATTTCATTGATCCAGATTTCACCACACGTTCCTTTGAGGACAGCCCTAATTTCACAGAAGAAATGGTTCACCTTCTGGGGCCCACAGAAGGGCAGCCTTAGAAACAGACTTACTTGTAGTATGGCCAGGGACAATGCACATGCCCAAGAAGTCAAGGCCAGGACCGTGCACACCCTCCAGTTCATGATGACCATGTACTGGAGAGGGTGACAGATTGCCACAAACCTGTCATAGGACATCACCACCAAAATCAGGCACTCTACAGAAGCAAAAGTCAAATTGAAAATCATCTGCAGAGTGCATAAAACAAAGGAGATGTTCTTTTTGTGTTTCACTAGATTTGCCAGCAAATTGGGCAAATTGCTGGAAGCATAGGACATGTCAATGATGGCCAGATGAGACAGGAAGTAGTACATGGGAGTGTGCAGTCTGGAATCAAGGGAGATGAGTCCCAAGGTGACGCCATTGGCCAGTAGGTTGAAGGTATATAACAGGATGAAGAGACTGAACAGGAACAATTCCATGTCTTCACTGAGCTGGAATCCCACCAGGATAAATTCCGTGATCTTTGATTTGTTGCCCTCCATTTAGTGGTTAATACCAGTCCATCAAGGACTGAAATGGGATGGGAGGGTCACAGCTGAATAGCAATGAAAATAGGAGTTATTTATCTGAAATGAATTCAGAGCAAGCTTGTATGCTTATCTCTGCATTACTGAAGTCTTTTCCAAAGCATCTTTGCGTTCTTTTTCTTTTTATTGTGAAGTAATTATAATTTTCAGATAAGTATTAGGGATTATAAATAGTACTAGTACATAGATTTTAGCAAATTGATTTTTTCATATTTATCTTATCATATTTTCTGTGTGTGCACATAATATTAATGTTTTGTAGACTGCATAAGACTAAAGTGAAACCATATTCACATACTGGCGAATTATATCTAAGCCCTTTTGATTTTTTTCCATAACATGTATATTCAATAACTATTCTCAATATAATTACCAAAAAGATAAGTTGAAACATTAACATCATTCACTACTCTGAATACAGTGTTGCCTTCCCTTGTAATCTAAGGTATTTCATTGATCCAGATTTCACCACACGTTCCTTTGAGGACAGCCCTAATTTCACAGAAGAAATGGTTCACCTTCTGGGGCCCACAGAAGGGCAGCCTTAGAAACAGACTTACTTGTAGTATGGCCAGGGACAATGCACATGCCCAAGAAGTCAAGGCCAGGACCGTGCACACCCTCCAGTTCATGATGACCATGTACTGGAGAGGGTGACAGATTGCCACAAACCTGTCATAGGACATCACCACCAAAATCAGGCACTCTACAGAAGCAAAAGTCAAATTGAAAATCATCTGCAGAGTGCATAAAACAAAGGAGATGTTCTTTTTGTGTTTCACTAGATTTGCCAGCAAATTGGGCAAATTGCTGGAAGCATAGGACATGTCAATGATGGCCAGATGAGACAGGAAGTAGTACATGGGAGTGTGCAGTCTGGAATCAAGGGAGATGAGTCCCAAGGTGACGCCATTGGCCAGTAGGTTGAAGGTATATAACAGGATGAAGAGACTGAACAGGAACAATTCCATGTCTTCACTGAGCTGGAATCCCACCAGGATAAATTCCGTGATCTTTGATTTGTTGCCCTCCATTTAGTGGTTAATACCAGTCCATCAAGGACTGAAATGGGATGGGAGGGTCACAGCTGAATAGCAATGAAAATAGGAGTTATTTATCTGAAATGAATTCAGAGCAAGCTTGTATGCTTATCTCTGCATTACTGAAGTCTTTTCCAAAGCATCTTTGCCGTTCTTTTTTCTTTTTATTGTGAAGTAATTATAATTTTCAGATAAGTATTAGGGATTATAAATAGTACTAGTACATAGATTTTAGCAAATTGATTTTTTCATATTTATCTTATCATATTTTCTGTGTGTGCACATAATATTAATGTTTTGTAGACTGCATAAGACTAAAGTGAAACCATATTCACATACTGGCGAATTATATCTAAGCCCTTTTGATTTTTTTCCATAACATGTATATTCAATAACTATTCTCAATATAATTACCAAAAAGATAAGTTGAAACATTAACATCATTCACTACTCTGAATACAGTGTTGCCTTCCCTTGTAATCTAAGGTTCAAATTCATATCTTACATACTAATCATTTCCTCTCCTTTAAATAGTTTCCATTTCTTCCCTTGACTGTGATATTTTTGAAGAGTATGAGTTCTTCTTTTGTATAGTTTTTTTCAATGCAGTTTTCCATTGATTGTCAGTGTTCTAGTTATATTAAACATTTTTAGCAGAAGAAAAAAATGTGTCCTCCTTAAAACTCTCCATTAACACACAGATGATGTTAATTTGTCTGAGTAAGAGTGATTTTCATGAGGATGATTGGCTAATGACCTGCATGGTCACACTGTCTGCATGGTATTCCCATTATAAAGTTTCTAATCTATAATTTTTTTTTCTTTATTTTAAAGATTTTATACCAATCCATAAATTTTTAAGTACTTTCTTCTGGCTGAACAAACTATCGTATAGTCATCTTGTACATTTCCCATTTCAGTTTAGAATCAGTAATTTCACTTAAAGTATGTCTCCTTTTAGCAAAGAATCATTTTAAAACAGTATCTACTTATATTGGGTGCTTAATAATTAATTTTTTATGATCACTGTTGCCAAACTTCTGATATCTCCATATAATAGGGATAGATATAATTTCAGACAATTACATGGGTGGCTAAGTAGATAATGGATTCTTACCTTTACTTGTTTAATCTAAACACATCCTTAATAACTTGGAGACCAAAATCTTTTTTACTAAATTAACATTACGATCACAGAGCATGATCTCAATCTTATACAGCAGTGTTTTGGCAAAGCAGACTCAATATCGCAAAATCGGTTATTATCTTGCTTACCTTTTTTTGATTTGTTTTCAGAGAATTATAGGCTGTAGGATACTTTAGTCTCACAGATTAGTATTTCAATGATCTGGTTTACTTTGTGAGTAAAGAGACATCTACCTCATATGAGATTTTTACCAAGTTTTCTAAATGTCTTAGAAAAACTTAAAACTTGATAAAATATTAAAGTGATAAAACATATGTGAAATATACGTCTGAAGCTGGTGATCGTTAGATCATTTCCTACTCCTTTTAAATAGATAAGTTGAAACATTAACATCATTCACTACTCTGAATACAGTGTTGCCTTCCCTTGTAATCTAAGGTTCAAATTCATATCTTACATACTAATCATTTCCTCTCCTTTAAATAGTTTCCATTTCTTCCCTTGACTGTGATATTTTGAAGAGTATGAGTTCTTCTTTTGTATAGTTTTTTTCAATGCAGTTTTCCATTGATTGTCAGTGTTCTAGTTATATTAAACATTTTTAGCAGAAGAAAAAAATGTGTCCTCCTTAAAACTCTCCATTAACACACAGATGATGTTAATTTGTCTGAGTAAGAGTGATTTTCATGAGGATGATTGGCTAATGACCTGCATGGTCACACTGTCTGCATGGTATTCCCATTATAAAGTTTCTAATCTATAATTTTTTTTTCTTTATTTTAAAGATTTTATACCAATCCATAAATTTTTAAGTACTTTCTTCTGGCTGAACAAACTATCGTATAGTCATCTTGTACATTTCCCATTTCAGTTTAGAATCAGTAATTTCACTTAAAGTATGTCTCCTTTTAGCAAAGAATCATTTTAAAACAGTATCTACTTATATTGGGTGCTTAATAATTAATTTTTTATGATCACTGTTGCCAAACTTCTGATATCTCCATATAATAGGGATAGATATAATTTCAGACAATTACATGGGTGGCTAAGTAGATAATGGATTCTTACCTTTACTTGTTTAATCTAAACACATCCTTAATAACTTGGAGACCAAAATCTTTTTTACTAAATTAACATTACGATCACAGAGCATGATCTCAATCTTATACAGCAGTGTTTTGGCAAAGCAGACTCAATATCGCAAAATCGGTTATTATCTTGCTTACCTTTTTTTGATTTGTTTTCAGAGAATTATAGGCTGTAGGATACTTTAGTCTCACAGATTAGTATTTCAATGATCTGGTTTACTTTGTGAGTAAAGAGACATCTACCTCATATGAGATTTTTACCAAGTTTTCTAAATGTCTTAGAAAAACTTAAAACTTGATAAAATATTAAAGTGATAAAACATATGTGAAATATACGTCTGAAGCTGGTGATCGTTAGTTTGTATAAACAGTTTTCCATTATTCAGTGTACACATATTATCACATATTAATTTATAATTTTATGAACAATACTGTGTATCTATTCCTTTCATTTAGAGTAACATCATATACATTTTCCATATCAGTTATTTCTTTGCAATATACTTTAAACATTTGCACATTATTTTGTTGCATATGAACATTTTGTTTAGTATATCACCGTCTAACTAGGTTATGTGGATTATAATCTACAGTCACTGAATTTTATACTTATATTTTATGACTGTTTTCTTGTTTTCTTATACTAATTTCCAGGACATGGAAATTCGTGGTCAGATCTATTCCTTCCTTGCTTCCTCCCTCACTCCCTTCCATTCTTTGATGCAGGAGACCTATATTCCATCTCAGTCAGGAAGTCCCCTGCAGAAGCTAATGGCTACCCACCCCAGTAGCCTTGCCTGGAGAATTCAATAGACAGAAGAGCCTGGCAGGCTACAGTCCATGGGATCGAAGAGACCCCATTAACACACACTTTCACTTTCTTTCACTTACAATGTAAAAATAGTATTACTAAAACCAACAAAAACAATCTGTGAGGGGAGAAGAATTATGAGAAATCGTAAGAAAACAAATCTTCCCATTTTTGAAGTGCGAAGTTAAAAACCAAATATAGGGCTTCCTTGGTGGTCCAGTGCGTAAATAGTCTGCCTTGTAGTACAAAGGGCACTGGTTTGATCCCTGGCCTGGGAAGATCCCACGTGCCATGGAGTGGCTGGACCAGTGTGTCCAATTAAGAGCCAGCGCTCCAGAGCGCATGTGCCCAGAGCCGGTGCTCTACACGGAAGGTCACTGCAATGGGAGGCCCACACAGGTCAAAGAATAAAGATGGACGAAAAACAAACAAACAACAACAACAAAAATAATAAAAGAGACTAAAATTAAAAAAAAAAAAAGTACAGATCTGAAGGATGCCATTTACATTGAGATTTAAACAGCAGTTTCTAGCAAAATGAGAGACTATGTGCAATACACCATATTCTTCCTTAAAAACAAACTATTCTTGGGGCTTCCCTGGTAGTCCAGTGGTAGGGACACAGCCTTGTACTGCAAGGGGCGCTGGTTCAATCCCTGGCCTGGGAGGATCTCACATGCCACAGAGCAGCTGGACTGATGTGTCCAACTACTGAGCCAGAGCTCTAGAGCGCATGCGCCCAGGGCCATTTCTCTGCAGCGAGAGAGGCCACTGTGATGAGAGGCCCACACAGGCCAAAGAACAAAGATTGATGAAAATGAATAAATGTAAGACCAATAGAAGTGGCCAAAAAAAACCCCAAACTATTCTTGAGTGGAGAGAGTCTGGATTCAACTATCTTCACTAAAGGATATTCTTCAGATTTCATTTCAAGCAGAAAAGAAATGATTCCAGAAAGAAAGCTCACATTGTAAAAAGAAATAAAGAGCAAAGAAGGTAGTACACACATTTGGAAAACTAAGCAGATACTGACCATACAAAGAAGACTAGTGGTGGTCTCTGGTTCCTAGAGCAAGACTGAATGAAACAGCTAACAGTGGCACATATGCTGAGCAGAGGCTGGTGGAGTTAAAAGGTTCTAATTTCAATGCATTTTGACAAAAAAAGTATAGCTGCTAACTGTCATTAGCCTTTCTTTCCACTCAGTGTTAATTACTTAATTGTGATAAATTTAGATCATGACAGGCCATATTCCCATACAAAAACTTAAACATTATGATTTTTAAGCATGGGATTAAAAGCTAACATTAATTGAGAAACTATATGTCTTTATAAATCAACATGTTAGAGCTAAAGAAGATCAAGAACACATTAACTCCAAAAAAAAAAAAAAAAATTAACCCTGTGAAGGGTGATGTAAAAGGAAAATGGAATAGAAAAATCAAAAGTATTTCCTCTCTATAAAAGCAAGATATAAAAAGTAAAAATGTGTCAAAATAACCTATCAGAATTCTGAAATCTAACCAAAAGTTATAGCAGCCACACACATGCTTAATATGGAAATGAAACCAACCCACCTGGAAATCAGTGGGAGAGATATGTAGCATTTTTAACTTGCACTGATACCATCCCCCACTCTCTAGCTCTGGGTCAGCCCTGAGGAAGATAGTCTACACTTCTGACATATACTTGGTGTCAGAAGGAGCAGAACACACACTTTATAATCACAGAATTATGCATTTGATTTGACCTGCCTGCTGACTCATTGAAGGATCCACTCAAAGGACTGCCTTCATTTTGATTAACTCAAAACTCTCCCAGGGCTGAGGTGGCTACCCAGAAGGCAATTGTTGAAAGCTCTGGAAGGCAAAATTATCAGCTGCTGCCACATGAGGCAAGCAATAAGAGTTGGGGCAAAATTACAGGCTGACACAAAACCCTGAGTAGAAAAACTGGAGATAAGATGATTTGGTAAATAGATAATTTGAGTAGCTCCCAGATATTGCTGGGAAACAAGGCCACACACATGACCAGGACTGGTAAAATGCTCAGAAGGGATCTGAAAAGGTCCTGATGTCTTGCCTCTGTCTAAACTTCAGACTCTGTACAGGCAGGAAACTGAGTTGTAAATGACCTAAATGAGGGGTGAAGGCATGACCCAACACATGAAGAGAGTTGTTTATAGAACTATGAAAGGAGATTTAAAATACCTAGAGTTGCTGCATTATAGGCATACATAACACTCAGCATGCTTGCTGGCTCATTGGATTACCAGAGCCTGAAATGCCCTCGTAGGATCTGGTTCTCTACTGGGGGATCATGAACTAGAATACAGAAAAACCAAAATTCAAGACCACAAAACAGAAGATAGGATAGAAAATCAAATGAATTTTGAATAATATTAATAAAACTCTCCTACTCAAAATGTGATTAAAAAAACTGATATTTCAGACACAAATCAGTTTAGTGCTTAAGATGTACAAGTTAAACAATGAAACCTTATAGTCATGCAAGATGAAATGGAATGGGCTGAACAGTCTTACAGAGAATCTAATGTAAGCATGATTAAATATTCTAGCAAATCGATCAAAGTATTACATTTACTAAAATTCTAATAAATCATAAGCAGTAAATAAAATGAAGGTAAAAAATAGTAACTCCACATGAAAACAGAATCTATGAGACACTCAGGAAATATTTAACTTGCATCCATCCCCACTCTCTAGCTCTGGGTCAGCCCTGAGGAAGATAGTCTACACTTCTGACATATACTTGGTGTCAGAAGGAGCAGAACACACACTTTATAATCACAGAATTATGCATTTGATTTGACCTGCCTGCTGACTCATTGAAGGATCCACTCAAAGGACTGCCTTCATTTTGATTAACTCAAAACTCTCCCAGGGCTGAGGTGGCTACCCAGAAGGCAATTGTTGAAAGCTCTGGAAGGCAAAATTATCAGCTGCTGCCACATGAGGCAAGCAATAAGAGTTGGGGCAAAATTACAGGCTGACACAAAACCCTGAGTAGAAAAACTGGAGATAAGATGATTTGGTAAATAGATAATTTGAGTAGCTCCCAGATATTGCTGGGAAACAAGGCCACACACATGACCAGGACTGGTAAAATGCTCAGAAGGGATCTGAAAAGGTCCTGATGTCTTGCCTCTGTCTAAACTTCAGACTCTGTACAGGCAGGAAACTGAGTTGTAAATGACCTAAATGAGGGGTGAAGGCATGACCCAACACATGAAGAGAGTTGTTTATAGAACTATGAAAGGAGATTTAAAATACCTAGAGTTGCTGCATTATAGGCATACATAACACTCAGCATGCTTGCTGGCTCATTGGATTACCAGAGCCTGAAATGCCCTCGTAGGATCTGGTTCTCTACTGGGGGATCATGAACTAGAATACAGAAAAACCAAAATTCAAGACCACAAAACAGAAGATAGGATAGAAAATCAAATGAATTTTGAATAATATTAATAAAACTCTCCTACTCAAAATGTGATTAAAAAAACTGATATTTCAGACACAAATCAGTTTAGTGCTTAAGATGTACAAGTTAAACAATGAAACCTTATAGTCATGCAAGATGAAATGGAATGGGCTGAACAGTCTTACAGAGAATCTAATGTAAGCATGATTAAATATTCTAGCAAATCGATCAAAGTATTACATTTACTAAAATTCTAATAAATCATAAGCAGTAAATAAAATGAAGGTAAAAAATAGTAACTCCACATGAAAACAGAATCTATGAGACACTCAGGAAATATGCAGAGTCATTCATTTTCAAAACTCAATAAAGAGGATGAAATATGGAAATTAAAAGAGGGAAATAATGCATTGAAAGATTATATTTAATATTATGACTGCTCCATGTTAATGTTTAACATAAATGAATACAGTACTATATAGCAATTACCCTACAATTAAAAATAAGTAAATTTGTATAAAAAGGAATCTACCATAGATCTCAACATATATAGACAAGGGGTAGATTCTTTATTCGGATATTTTATTTTATTCATTTATTTTCCTTCTAGTTTATTGAGTTACAATTGGTATGCAACACTTTATAAGTTTAAGGTATACAGGATAATGATTAGACTTCATACATTGTGACCACAATAAGCATAATAAACACCCATCATCTTGTAGAAATATAGAAGTATTTTTTCCTTGTGAGAATTTTGGGGCTAGCTCTCTTACTAACTTTCACATATACAGCTGTATTCATTATATTTGTCTTGTTGTACATTACATTCCTAGTACTTATTTGCCCTATAACTAAAAGTTTGTACCTTTGGATTACCTTCATTCAAGTTCTTCTCAACTACTCCTCACCTTCAGCCCTGATGTCTTTAATCTGATGTCTAAATTTTTTTTGTAGAATTTTGTTGTTTACTGCCACATATCAACCTGAATCAGTCATAGGTATACATATCTCCCCTCCCTCTTAAAGGTCCTTCCCGTCTTATTCCCCAGCCCACCCGTCTTGGTTGTCTCAGAGCCCCTGCTTGAGTTCCCGTAGTCTTACAGCAGGTTCCATTGGTTATCTATTTTACATATGGTAATGTAAGTTTCCATGTTACTGATGTCTTTTTCTACGAGGTTTTTTTTTTTTTGTTACTTGAAGTAAAATTGACCTGTAATACTATGTTAATGCCAGGTGGACAACAAAGGGATACAATCTTGAAAATTTAGTTTACAGGCATGAACAACAGATTGAAAGGCTCAACAGAAACAAGACAAAATTTCCAGGGAAACAAGATGTAAGCATGATTAAATATTCTAGCAAATCGATCAAAGTATTACATTTACTAAAATTCTAATAAATCATAAGCAGTAAATAAAATGAAGGTAAAAAATAGTAACTCCACATGAAAACAGAATCTATGAGACACTCAGGAAATATGCAGAGTCATTCATTTTCAAAACTCAATAAAGAGGATGAAATATGGAAATTAAAAGAGGGAAATAATGCATTGAAAGATTATATTTAATATTATGACTGCTCCATGTTAATGTTTAACATAAATGAATACAGTACTATATAGCAATTACCCTACAATTAAAAATAAGTAAATTTGTATAAAAAGGAATCTACCATAGATCTCAACATATATAGACAAGGGGTAGATTCTTTATTCGGATATTTTATTTTATTCATTTATTTTCCTTCTAGTTTATTGAGTTACAATTGGTATGCAACACTTTATAAGTTTAAGGTATACAGGATAATGATTAGACTTCATACATTGTGACCACAATAAGCATAATAAACACCCATCATCTTGTAGAAATATAGAAGTATTTTTTCCTTGTGAGAATTTTGGGGCTAGCTCTCTTACTAACTTTCACATATACAGCTGTATTCATTATATTTGTCTTGTTGTACATTACATTCCTAGTACTTATTTGCCCTATAACTAAAAGTTTGTACCTTTGGATTACCTTCATTCAAGTTCTTCTCAACTACTCCTCACCTTCAGCCCTGATGTCTTTAATCTGATGTCTAAATTTTTTTTGGTAGAATTTTGTTGTTTACTGCCACATATCAACCTGAATCAGTCATAGGTATACATATCTCCCCTCCCTCTTAAAGGTCCTTCCCGTCTTATTCCCCAGCCCACCCGTCTTGGTTGTCTCAGAGCCCCTGCTTGAGTTCCCGTAGTCTTACAGCAGGTTCCATTGGTTATCTATTTTACATATGGTAATGTAAGTTTCCATGTTACTGATGTCTTTTTCTACGAGGTTTTTTTTTTTTTGTTACTTGAAGTAAAATTGACCTGTAATACTATGTTAATGCCAGGTGGACAACAAAGGGATACAATCTTGAAAATTTAGTTTACAGGCATGAACAACAGATTGAAAGGCTCAACAGAAACAAGACAAAATTTCCAGTGGGATAATAAGGGCTATGATAAAGAAGCAGTATCTGTAGAGGTTGTAGCAAAAATATTCCAAATGGAACAAAGACTTAGTTTCCAAATAAAAATGCAAGCAGAAAGAGTACAGAAAAGGTAAGCACCCATAAACAATTGAAGAATTTCTTATAAAGATAAAATAAATCTTTAGATCAAAAATTTGAGATTAGGGCTTCCCTGGTGGTCCAGTGGGTAAGGACACCGCCTTGCAGGGCAAGGGGCGCTGGTTCAATCCCTGGCCTGGGAAGATCCCACGTGCCGCGGAGCGGCTGGACCCATGTGTCCAATTACCAAGTCCGAGCTCTGGAGCGCATGCGCCCAGAGCCTGTGCTCTGCGACAACAGAGGCCACCGCAATGGGAGGCCCACAGGAGCCAAAGAACAAAGATGGATGAAAAAACAGGTAAATGAAAGACCAATAGAAGTGGCCTGCCCGCCCCACTGCCTCCCGACCCCACCGCCCCCTGCCCCCTGCAAAATAAACTGAGATTAATATAGGTTAAGATAAATGCTGAGTAAATATAAATTAACAAGCATTTGACTATCAGTTTCCCCTTTACAAAAAATAGTTGCCTAGGGATGCCATAACAAAATCTCGGTTTTTGTTTCATAGGTTTTGTAATAGTTCATAAAAACAATAGTTACATTTGTGTCTTAAAATATTTTGTTGTGCTACTGTCCCAAGATCAAAAGGAAATATTAGAAACATCAAAGATTAAAGTGTCTATGTAGGATTAACAACTTGACTAACAGCAGATTTCTTAGCAGCAGCACAAGATCTGAAGACATAAGGTACTATTTTTAATGTACCATGAGGCAGCGAAGCTCTCAATCAAGAATGTTATAATTGCAAGAATTCTTTTTAATGAATGAGAACAAAATAAGAGGTTTTTTTTTTCCCACATGTTAATTAGAAATATTTAGAGCCTATTGCTATGTAGTATATGAATAAACAGTATTTCACATTATGGAAGAAATGAATTCAGAAGTAATCAAATACATTCAAATGATATTGAACAATGTAATAAAATATAATCTTATATTTAATAACATGGGCTATGAAATAATCTGATGTTTAAAAAGGATAAAAATAATATTTGCAAAACATAAATGAAGGAAAAGAGATAGTTAAAAATAAAGAGTGCTAAATTCTTGAAGAGGCTCAAAATACTGAATGATATTAAATTTATTAGAATACATCACACATTTTGATGTTAGCACTTCAAGAAACTGTCAATCAAAAACTGATAGAATCTATAATTTTGAAAATTATAATGCAGACCAATGAAGCATTAAAGCATTATCAATCAAGAAAGAAGGTAGAATGCAAGAAAAGAACAGAAAAAGACAATAAAAATGGCTGATATTCAAAAAACACTAAATATGATGATAAAAATGTCTATATATCCATTAATGTATTAAATTTAAATGAATCAAATATGTCCCTCAAAAGACAGAGATGGTCATATCAACTGAAAAACAGAAAATCCACATACAAATCTTTACAACAGTCACATCTAAGCATAAATGCACAGAGACATACACACACACTCGAAACCAAAAAAGACTGATAGTGAAATGATGAGAAAGCATGTCTCATGCCAACAGTGACTGGTCACAGCAATAGTGATATCAGAGCAAAGGATAGATGGGCATATATAAGATACTACAAAGTTGTAATAAAATGAACAATTTGCCAAAAGAGGAAATTTCACTGCAACATCCCTATAAAATAATTTAGCAAATTTAATATAGAAGAAAAGATTTTTCAACTAAATGAACAAAAACATTATTATTAACCGCAGACTTTAAAAGCTTTCCTTTAGAGTCAGGAAATGATTTAACATTTTTTCCTAAAACCACTTCTTTTTACTGTTGATCTGAGAACTAACTGGCAATAAAGCAGCAGGAATAAAAGAGGGCTTATCTCTTTCCTTGACCTTACAATCTATGCAACCATACAAATATTTGTTGCAGGAACTACTATCATTGGTTCTAAAAATAAGTGTTTTAATTTAATTATTCCTAACAGAATTTAGGGTTTGGAAAACTACTCAACAAGAATAAATGCCCTATTTCTGTGCACAAATTTTTTCTCTAAAGATAAATAATAATGAGAGTCAAAGGCACATTTACAAAATTATATATTCAAAAAAGATTTTCATAAAAGGTGCTCTGATTTCAAAATCTGTGAACATCAATTAATACTGTTTAATCTGTCCTTGTAACATAAATGAAACGGTATAAATGGGAAATTTAAAACTTATAGTATAGTATTTTCTGACAATCGAGTATTTTGTTGCTACATTACCAGCTTTCTATAAATATCTTTAATATTTGTAAACATAAAAGTCACCATGTCAAGTTTCTATTCATGTTCAAAATCACCAGTGTTTGTGAGTATCTTTTCCCATTATGAATAAATAAATATAAATATTGATCCAGTTAAGGGAAATACTGGTTGTGGTCCTCCAGAGGCCAACCCTGCGACAGTTATTCAGCTACCGGTAGTACTCACAGGAAACACAGGTAGAAGATTGGCAAATCTTGAGAGACAACCAAGAAAAGGTGGTCACTGAAGGCTGGATGGCCAAGTAGTTCAAAACTGTTGTAACGAAAGTTAGATCCCAGTGGGAAAATCTTGGGGCTAGCGTAGAATATGCTTCTCAGTGTTAAACTACCTGGAGTGGAAGAAAGCTAGAGTGTTTGTTCATCTACTAGTATCTGTTACTGGATAAGTGCCTTGAGGTGGGCAGACAAGTATTAATTTTAGGGCTCCTTTTCCCTGTTTAAGAAACTAGTAAAGTGTCTCTGGTTTCCAGGGAACCTGTCTGGGCAAGGAAATGCAGGTGCTGCATTGGGAAGTCAGGCCAGCGTGCACAGAAGTGGAAGGGCAAGCTGCTATTGACGGGGCATCCACAGCGTCAGCTACAAAGTCCCTGTCTGTTCATCAGCTCTGAAATCCAAAATTTGATTGAACATAATTAGGCAGACAAGCAGGTGTGATTTTCTGGTTCTGAATGAAGAGGGCAATTGCCAAACGTTTTTTGAAAATATTTTCTAATGATTTTTTAAAATTAGAGCAATATCAATATTATACAGATATTTTCATTTATATTCTAAAAATAAGTGTTTTAATTTAATTATTCCTAACAGAATTTAGGGTTTGGAAAACTACTCAACAAGAATAAATGCCCTATTTCTGTGCACAAATTTTTTCTCTAAAGATAAATAATAATGAGAGTCAAAGGCACATTTACAAAATTATATATTCAAAAGATTTTCATAAAAGGTGCTCTGATTTCAAAATCTATGACCATCAATTAATACTGTTTAATCTGTCCTTGTAACATAAATGAAACGGTATAAATGGGAAATTTAAAACTTATAGTATAGTATTTTCTGACAATCGAGTATTTTGTTGCTACATTACCAGCTTTCTATAAATATCTTTAATATTTGTAAACATAAAAGTCACCATGTCAAGTTTCTATTCATGTTCAAAATCACCAGTGTTTGTGAGTATCTTTTCCCATTATGAATAAATAAATATAAATATTGATCCAGTTAAGGGAAATACTGGTTGTGGTCCTCCAGAGGCCAACCCTGCGACAGTTATTCAGCTACCGGTAGTACTCACAGGAAACACAGGTAGAAGATTGGCAAATCTTGAGAGACAACCAAGAAAAGGTGGTCACTGAAGGCTGGATGGCCAAGTAGTTCAAAACTGTTGTAACGAAAGTTAGATCCCAGTGGGAAAATCTTGGGGCTAGCGTAGAATATGCTTCTCAGTGTTAAACTACCTGGAGTGGAAGAAAGCTAGAGTGTTTGTTCATCTACTAGTATCTGTTACTGGATAAGTGCCTTGAGGTGGGCAGACAAGTATTAATTTTAGGGCTCCTTTTCCCTGTTTAAGAAACTAGTAAAGTGTCTCTGGTTTCCAGGGAACCTGTCTGGGCAAGGAAATGCAGGTGCTGCATTGGGAAGTCAGGCCAGCGTGCACAGAAGTGGAAGGGCAAGCTGCTATTGACGGGGCATCCACAGCGTCAGCTACAAAGTCCCTGTCTGTTCATCAGCTCTGAAATCCAAAATTTGATTGAACATAATTAGGCAGACAAGCAGGTGTGATTTTCTGGTTCTGAATGAAGAGGGCAATTGCCAAACGTTTTTTGAAAATATTTTCTAATGATTTTTTAAAATTAGAGCAATATCAATATTATACAGATATTTTCATTTATATTCCATATTTAAGTAAAATGAAAGTTAAAAATTTTAATCTCAAAAGCACATAACTCAACATACTAGCCTAGTTTATATTATCTGTCTTGCACCTGAAGGAATTGAATTAAACTTGTGAATTTATATAAAATATTTAAACTTCTACAAAATTGCATATATAGGTAGAATGGTTTATTTAATAAGAAAATAATAAGTGGCATTGGTAAACATATTGCAAGATGATTGCCAGAGGGTTGTATCTTTACCTTTATTAGTCCTAGAATACCTACCCTCCTCCCTGGTGTCTACCGAGTGATCACTGCTCTCCCTGACCTGTGGCAACCGTAAGAATCAGCTCCAACACCTCATACCGCAGTGGACTCTGACCAAGTACAAGCGCAGGTCAGGGCTCCCTAGAAGGCCTTTCCAGGCACTTCCTTTTAGCACACCATCAGCTCTAGACTTTCACACAGCAGAAGTCAGATTAATAGGACTAGGAAAACTCTGTTAGACTCATAAAGACTAACTTGAATCTTAAGATTAGAATGCTGAAATATGGATCAAAATAGCCAAATCACTACAGTTGAGAGAAAGTTTGTAGGAATCCTATGCTTCATTGTAACATTAGAAACACTGACAGGATTCTTTTGACTTTCCTTTTCCATTCAGTGAAACTCAAAAATAACATATATCGATTTATTCCATTATTCTAAATATTGAGTTGAATAAATGTGAAGAGAATAAAAGCAAAAGTATTCACTGAAAATCTGCCAGGTACAACTACATTTAAAACCAAGAAATTGATTTTGTAGTAGGGAAATTTTCCTATATTTTGCCACCTAGAACTTTATCCCCAAATTTGGTAAGTGACAATGCTGATCATATTAACTGGCTCTAGGCGATAACACAGGATTTTCCTCAGATGAGGACAACCATCCCTGGAGAGAAATTCTAGAAAGTAAACCAGGATAAGCTTAATTGGCACCTGTACCCATTTTCCGGCACCAAAAGAAATAATAATGGAAACTTTATCAAGTGGCTATAGGATTTCTCCCTGCCACTTATCAACACTTCCTTGCTGGGAAAGGGATGCTAATTTTTCTCCCTTCCCAGGTAGGAGGAAATTTCCAGGGTGGAATGTGAGAAGCTCTACATTACTTCCTCAGCAGAGAAAGAAAGGAAAGGGAGTACAGAGCACACCTTCAGCTTTAAGAGGTAAGAGGTCAGAGGTCTCTTACCTCCCTTTCAGTTGGATACCATGACTCAGGGACATTGAGTTTCATCAGTCCCTTCCCATAAGTCTGACCAGGGAAGGCCTCTGATTAAGAAGAAAAAGAAACCTATGTTTAACTGTATGAGTATCAGATGTGACTCTGAGACCCCAACACAGAGCAAGAAAGGGGTCTTCACAAGGGTGGATTTTTCTTCTTCTTCAACCTGATGATTCCTGCCAGCCTTCTGTCCTGCTCCTCGATCAATCATTAACCAGTATAATAAAAATGATTTGTATAAAGAGGAGTATAATGATTAATATAAAGAGGAGTTGTGGTATTACTTCTGGTATTTTTCTCAAGCTGGGCTGGAAGGTACAGGACAACTCACAGAGACGGGGAATGGCTGGAGCTGAGTTCCCTGCTCCCTGGAGTGAGCGCAGTGGAGGATGAGTCCCAGGCACCTTGTCTGTCCTGACGGAGAGGACAGGACTCAGGGTGCTCAGGACCTTCTATAAATGTGAAGGCTTTATAGCCTGATTAAATCAAAGCAGCCCATGCCCCAGAGACAAGCCTATGGTGTCCAGGGAACAAATTACAAACCATATTCTCACCCTTCTGTGTCTTTCCTGCTCCTCCTCTCTTGGGTCTCTTGTTTTATTATCTGTCAGTGTGCATGTGTTCATGTGTGTGAACGTGTGTGAACCTGCTAATGCAGAGAAGTAAGAACTCAGGAAGAATGGCAAAGATGTCTGTACTCAAGAGAATCTTGGCCTAAACATTTAACAGATAAACTTCATTGATTATGTCCCACACTACAATCCCCAAGGATACATAGGTCTTGATTTTGAAATTGTTCTTGTCTCCATAGCCTACTTGGTTCATTGTAATTATGATCCCACTTTTTCCGCTATTTATTCCTCCATTTTCCGGCACCAAAAGAATTGGCTAAATTTCCCTGCCACTTATCAACACTTCCTTGCTGGGAAAGGGGTGCTAATTTTCTCCCTTCCCAGGTAGGAGGAAATTTCCAGGGTGGAATGTGAGAAGCTCTACATTACTTCCTCAGCAGAGAAAGAAAGGAAAGGGAGTACAGAGCACACCTTCAGCTTTAAGAGGTAAGAGGTCAGAGGTCTCTTACCTCCCTTTCAGTTGGATACCATGACTCAGGGACATTGAGTTTCATCAGTCCCTTCCCATAAGTCTGACCAGGGAAGGCCTCTGATTAAGAAGAAAAAGAAACCTATGTTTAACTGTATGAGTATCAGATGTGACTCTGAGACCCCAACACAGAGCAAGAAAGGGGTCTTCACAAGGGTGGATTTTTCTTCTTCTTCAACCTGATGATTCCTGCCAGCCTTCTGTCCTGCTCCTCGATCAATCATTAACCAGTATAATAAAAATGATTTGTATAAAGAGGAGTATAATGATTAATATAAAGAGGAGTTGTGGTATTACTTCTGGTATTTTTCTCAAGCTGGGCTGGAAGGTACAGGACAACTCACAGAGACGGGGAATGGCTGGAGCTGAGTTCCCTGCTCCCTGGAGTGAGCGCAGTGGAGGATGAGTCCCAGGCACCTTGTCTGTCCTGACGGAGAGGACAGGACTCAGGGTGCTCAGGACCTTCTATAAATGTGAAGGCTTTATAGCCTGATTAAATCAAAGCAGCCCATGCCCCAGAGACAAGCCTATGGTGTCCAGGGAACAAATTACAAACCATATTCTCACCCTTCTGTGTCTTTCCTGCTCCTCCTCTCTTGGGTCTCTTGTTTTATTATCTGTCAGTGTGCATGTGTTCATGTGTGTGAACGTGTGTGAACCTGCTAATGCAGAGAAGTAAGAACTCAGGAAGAATGGCAAAGATGTCTGTACTCAAGAGAATCTTGGCCTAAACATTTAACAGATAAACTTCATTGATTATGTCCCACACTACAATCCCCAAGGATACATAGGTCTTGATTTTGAAATTGTTCTTGTCTCCATAGCCTACTTTTGTAAAGATTCATGGTGTAATAAGTATGACTCCTGTGGACACTATTAAGTTATCCCCCCAGGACTGGATATTTCTCAGGGAGTGAATTCTCTCCGTCTGTTGAAAAATGTTAATACGCAATAATTATCAAAGATTTCCATTGTAAATATTATTCAGTACTTGGAAAATCACATACACTGAATCTCATTGCCTAAATGCGTTCCTGTTCTACCCTCATCCTTCAGTATTTGCCTCATTTTGAAAACATTTTTCTCAGAGTATACATCCTATATTTAGAGAGGCAATTGTCCCCTCTCTGTTGTAAGAACTGAATTTAAATCATGCATGGCTTTGCCTGCACCACAGATCACGCACCACCGCCACACACGATGACTCGGATTCCTTACATTCGTGAGAATTCACATTCATTTGCCTTTGATGCTCCCAGAAATCATCCCGTCTTTCCTCGTCTCTTCTCTCAGATGTTTTTTGTGTGTGCCTCTTTCATTAAATCTTGCATAAATCCTTCCTTCCATAGTCTTAATTACTGAATGAGAGTAATTGAGAAAATGGATGCAATAAGATGACAGTTTATACAGTCCTAACACACTGGCTGAGTTACTGAACTTATGCATTTCTCTCAAGTTCTCTGCTCTTCCTATAGAGTTACTAGCTTTTTCCAGGTGAAGGCCAGCCTGAACATATACTATAAATGATATCCCTCTTGCCAACTCAAGAACTTCCCTTCAGCAATTCCTATCTTGAACATCTTTGCACATGTTTTGTCTTGAACACACCCAGTTAGAATGTGAAACTCTTTGAGGGAGAACAGGGCAGGCTCCAGGGGCAGCAGCTTGGTAATCAGGGATGAAGAAGACAGCACAACTGAAACTTCAGATCAGCCCCCATTCCCCTGTTCCAATGTTTAATTTCTGCCCCTTTGAGGCTGAAAAGCCCTATGATCTGTAGTGATCAAGCTGGACATTCAAGAAAACTAATGTGGTAGTTTCAGTCTGGATCCAAATACCTGTTTACCAGGATGGCTGATCGCATAAGCTACAGTCTGAGTGTAGGAAACCATGTCCTAGCTCAAAAAGTTAGAAAGTGTTGTGGACTGTAAAGGACCATAAGCAACTGTATGCCTAAAAGACATTTAACTAAGAAATGGACATATTTTTAGAAAGGTACAATCTCTCATAACTGAACAGGAAGAATTAAAAAAAAAAAACATACCAACTATTAATACAAGTACTGCTATGGAATCTGTGATTTAAAAATTCCCAAGAAACAGTTGTCTAACATCAAACGCCTTCACAGGTGAATTCCATCAAAAATAGAGAGAAGAGTTAACACCTATTTTTCTGAAATTGTTCCAAAAAATTTCAGAGGAAGGAAACCTTCCAAATTCATTCTATGAGGCCATTATTACCCTGATACCAAAACTAGAAAAAGACATCATAGAAAAAGGAAAGTATAGGCCAATATTACTGATGAACATGGACACAGAAATTGTCAACAAAATACTAGCAAAGTGAATCCAAGAGTACATTAAAAGGATCATACACCATGATCAAGTGGGGGATGCAAGGATTTTTTTCAAAATCTGCAAATTGATCAGCGTAATACACCACATCAACAAATTGGGGGAAAAAACATGATTATCTTAGTACATGAAGAAAAAGTTTTTAATCAAATTCAACATCCATTTGGTAGCTCAGCTGGTAGTTTCCACCTTCAACGTAGGAGACCCCCATTGATCACTGGGTCTGGAAAATTGCCTGGAGAAGGGATGGGCTACCCAGTTGGGCCCAGTTAGGCTTCCTGGGTGGCTCAGGCGGTAAAAAAATCTGCCTTCATTGCAGGAGACCAGGTTAGGAAAATCCCCAGTAGAAGGACATAGCAATTCATTCCAGTATTTTTGCCTGGGGGATCCCCACTGACAGAGGAGCCTGGTGGGTTACAGTCCATAGGACAGCAAAGAGTCACACAAGACTGAAGCTACTGAAGATGCACAACATCTATTTGTGGTAAAAAAAAAACTGTCCAGAAAGTAGGCATAGATGGAACACACTTCAGTATAATAATGGGCATATATGACAAACCCACAGCTAACATGGTACTCAGAAGTGAAAATCTGAAAGCATTTCCTCTAAGATCAGGAAAAAGGCAAGAATGCTCACACTTGCAACATTAATTCATCTTAATTTTGGAAGCCCTAGTTATAGAAACCAGCCATGTAAAGGAATGAATCTGAGTCAGTAAAACTGAGGTAGATGAGCCTAGAGCCCATTATACATAATGAGGAAGTCAGAAAGAGTAAAACAAGTATCATGTTTTAATGGATATATATGGAATCTATAAAAATGGTACTGATGAACCTATTTGTGGACTAGGAATAGAGACATAGACGTAGAGAATGAACTTGTGGATGCAGTCGGGGAAGGGGAAAGGGGGAACAAGTTGAGAGAATGCACTGAAACATACTCATCAAGACGTTTAAGTAGACACCTAGTAGTAAGGTGCTATGTAACATGGGGAACTTAGCCTGGCGCTCTGAGACAACTGAGAGGGATTACATGGGAGGGGGTAAGATGCAGTTTCAAGAGGGAGGGGATATTTATATATATACACACACATACAGCTGATTAACATTGTTCTATTAGAGAAAAACAGCACCACATTGTAAAGCAACTATCCTCTAATTAAAAAATAGTAAAAGAAAACTAAGTTACTAAAAAAAAATTAATAAAGACAGATTGCAAAAAGGCATATGAAAAGCTGCTCCATATCTCTACCATGAGGGAAATAAATGAAGACACCATTGAATTTCCAGTATACACCTCATGCAATTGACTAAACTCCAGGTGGCTCCCCAAAGGGTGGGCTACCCAGTTGGGCCCAGTTAGGCTTCCTGGGTGGCTCAGGCGGTAAAAAAATCTGCCTTCATTGCAGGAGACCAGGTTAGGAAAATCCCCAGTAGAAGGACATAGCAATTCATTCCAGTATTTTTGCCTGGGGGATCCCCACTGACAGAGGAGCCTGGTGGGTTACAGTCCATAGGACAGCAAAGAGTCACACAAGACTGAAGCTACTGAAGATGCACAACATCTATTTGTGGTAAAAAAAAAACTGTCCAGAAAGTAGGCATAGATGGAACACACTTCAGTATAATAATGGGCATATATGACAAACCCACAGCTAACATGGTACTCAGAAGTGAAAATCTGAAAGCATTTCCTCTAAGATCAGGAAAAAGGCAAGAATGCTCACACTTGCAACATTAATTCATCTTAATTTTGGAAGCCCTAGTTATAGAAACCAGCCATGTAAAGGAATGAATCTGAGTCAGTAAAACTGAGGTAGATGAGCCTAGAGCCCATTATACATAATGAGGAAGTCAGAAAGAGTAAAACAAGTATCATGTTTTAATGGATATATATGGAATCTATAAAAATGGTACTGATGAACCTATTTGTGGACTAGGAATAGAGACATAGACGTAGAGAATGAACTTGTGGATGCAGTCGGGGAAGGGGAAGGTGGAACAAGTTGAGAGAATGCACTGAAACATACACATCAAGACGTTTAAGTAGACACCTAGTAGTAAGGTGCTATGTAACATGGGGAACTTAGCCTGGCGCTCTGAGACAACTGAGAGGGATTACATGGGGAGGGGGTAAGATGCAGTTTCAAGAGGGAGGGGATATTTATATATATACACACACATACAGCTGATTAACATTGTTCTATTAGAGAAAAACAGCACCACATTGTAAAGCAACTATCCTCTAATTAAAAAATAGTAAAAGAAAACTAAGTTACTAAAAAAAAATTAATAAAGACAGATTGCAAAAAGGCATATGAAAAGCTGCTCCATATCTCTACCATGAGGGAAATAAATGAAGACACCATTGAATTTCCAGTATACACCTCATGCAATTGACTAAACTCCAGAACATCAACAACACCAAACACTGAGTGTTGAGAAGGATGAATAAGAACTACCACATATTGCAAGGAGGAAATCATTTTCATTCATGTAAAATGATACTGAGTTCAGGTCGATTCTCCCTTGAGCGGGCCTGCTGTTCCCACTCTCTCTCTTAAGCCAGCCTGCTGTACTGGCAGCGACTCTCCCTTCTCCCACTCTAGTAAACGTTACTTCCTCTTAAAAACAACAACAAAAAAAGAAAGTGACTTCAAAAGGCAGTTTCTTAGTTTAAAAAAAAAAAAAGATCCTTACTATACGGTTTACAATTGCACTACTTGGTATTTATCCAAAGGAGTTGAAAATTTATGTCTACATAAAAACCTGCACAAAGATGTTTAAAGTAACTTTATTTATAATTGCCTACATTGGGAGCAATCAAGGTGTCCTTCAATTGGTAAATGGATAAACTATGGTGCATCCAGACAATGGAACTGAGTTCATCACTAAAGAGAAATGAACTCTCAAGAAAAAAGAAAAAAGAGGAAACTTAAAGGCATTTGACTAAGTGAACGGAGCCAATGTAAAAACATAGTTTATATATACATACTCTACATTTCCTCAAACAGGTGGAAATGGAGGCAGTTAAGAAATCAGTAGCTGTCAGGGATTAGCAAGGAGAGAGGAAAGAAGAGGTGATTATTTGGACATGTATCCAAAACATAGAATATACAACACCATGACTGAATTTGAATGTACACTATGGACTGAGGTACATAAGGTATATAAGGTATTTCTATACCTTCCAGTGAATTTTGCTGTGATTCTGAAATTGATCTGAAATTTTATTACATAAAATAGGCAAAAGATGTAAAGAGTTCTTGTTATTCAGTTGCTAAGTCATGTTTGACTCTTTTGGACCCCATGGACAGGAGCATGCCAGGCTCCCCTGTCCTTCACTATTTCCCAGAGTTTGCTCCATTTCATGTCCATTGAGTTGGTGATGCTATCTAATCATCTCATCCTCTGCTGCCCTAATGAGACATCTCATCAGAGAGGACATATAGATGGCCAGGAAGCAACTGCAACGAATTCCGACATCAAGCATTAACAAGGAATTTCACATTAAGATAAGAATGAGATATCAGTGCAAATATTTGAGAATTATGAAAATCCAAAACATCTCTGTATCTTTAAAGAGATTCATTGCATGCCACGTTTCTCCATGGTCCCAACCAGGAGTCCAAACTGCCATTCTCATCAGTGCTCTGAGTCAGGCAAGACAACTAACAAATCCTCAGGTCATTCCCTGAAAAACTAAAAGTAGCTTGCATGGTGCATTCTTCTCTTTCCCTGTTGAGGAAGACCTGGGAGGTAGAAATTTTCTCCTGGTGCTGACACACTGTGCCATGGAAGGGAAGTAGGTATGGAGGATACAAGAGCATGCGTTTGACTGAACACTTACTATGTCTCTTCTTGGTGTTGTGCTTTTCTGGGGTGCTTTTCCTTTGTTATCTGACTTCAGGGATTTTCACACAGGAAATGTGATCTATACAATGTTGTCTTCACTGAAAAACAATGACTCAGCAATTCCTATTCTTTATCTCTCTGATGTTACTCTTGAGTAATGCTCATCGTTAAATCATGTCTCTTTCTGGGAAATTTTGAGGGTTCTTATGGCAAAAAAGAAAATCCACTGAACCAAAACTGTGCCCTCCTTCACCCTGTCCTCTTTCTCTGTACTACTGTGTGGAAGGCAGCCTTCACTTGAGCATTCCTGACACTGTAGACAAAAGGGTTCAGCAACGGGTTGAAGACAGTGTAAAAGAGGAAAAGGATCTTCAGGTGTTCTTCTCGTTGACTATTGTCAGGGACCATGTAAACGATCATGACTATGCCAAAGTAGAACCCAACCACACAGAGGTGGGAGGAGCAGGTGGAGAAGGCTTTCTTGCGGCCCTCCTTTGACTGCATCTTCAGGATGGCCCAGAGGATGCGCACGTAGGAGACCAGCATCAGGAAAGGGCCCAACTAAGATAAACACACCGTCAGCAAAGAGGAACTGTCCATTGAGTTGGTGATGCTATCTAATCATCTCATCCTCTGCTGCCCTAATGAGACATCTCATCAGAGAGGACATATAGATGGCCAGGAAGCAACTGCAACGAATTCCGACATCAAGCATTAACAAGGAATTTCACATTAAGATAAGAATGAGATATCAGTGCAAATATTTGAGAATTATGAAAATCCAAAACATCTCTGTATCTTTAAAGAGATTCATTGCATGCCACGTTTCTCCATGGTCCCAACCAGGAGTCCAAACTGCCATTCTCATCAGTGCTCTGAGTCAGGCAAGACAACTAACAAATCCTCAGGTCATTCCCTGAAAAACTAAAAGTAGCTTGCATGGTGCATTCTTCTCTTTCCCTGTTGAGGAAGACCTGGGAGGTAGAAATTTTCTCCTGGTGCTGACACACTGTGCCATGGAAGGGAAGTAGGTATGGAGGATACAAGAGCATGCGTTTGACTGAACACTTACTATGTCTCTTCTTGGTGTTGTGCTTTTCTGGGGTGCTTTTCCTTTGTTATCTGACTTCAGGGATTTTCACACAGGAAATGTGATCTATACAATGTTGTCTTCACTGAAAAACAATGACTCAGCAATTCCTATTCTTTATCTCTCTGATGTTACTCTTGAGTAATGCTCATCGTTAAATCATGTCTCTTTCTGGGAAATTTTGAGGGTTCTTATGGCAAAAAAGAAAATCCACTGAACCAAAACTGTGCCCTCCTTCACCCTGTCCTCTTTCTCTGTACTACTGTGTGGAAGGCAGCCTTCACTTGAGCATTCCTGACACTGTAGACAAAAGGGTTCAGCAACGGGTTGAAGACAGTGTAAAAGAGGAAAAGGATCTTCAGGTGTTCTTCTCGTTGACTATTGTCAGGGACCATGTAAACGATCATGACTATGCCAAAGTAGAACCCAACCACACAGAGGTGGGAGGAGCAGGTGGAGAAGGCTTTCTTGCGGCCCTCCTTTGACTGCATCTTCAGGATGGCCCAGAGGATGCGCACGTAGGAGACCAGCATCAGGGAAAGGGGCCCAACTAAGATAAACACACCGTCAGCAAAGAGGAACATTTCATTGATCCAGATTTCACCACAGGCCAGTTTGAGGACAGAGCGAATTTCACAGAAGAAGTGGTTCACCTTCTGGGGGCCACAGAAGGGTAATCTTAGTAAGAGAATTACTTGTACGAGAGCCAGGGAGAATCCACATGCCCAGCAAGAGATGGCGAGGATGGAGCACACTCTCCAGTTCATGATGACCGTGTACTGGAGGGTGTGGCAGATGGCCACATACCTGTCATAGGACATCACCAACAAAATCAGACACTCTACAGAACCAAGGCTTAATATGAGAAGCATCTGCAAATTGCATGGGACAAAGGAGATGGTTTTCTTGTGGTTTACTAGATTGGCCAACAAATTGGGCAAATTGCTGGAGGAATAGAATATGTCAATGAGGGCCAGATTGGAAAGGAAGTAGTACATGGGGGTGTGCAGCCTGCGGTCAAGGCAAATGAGTCCCAAGATCATGCCATTTGCCAGCAGGTTGAGCATATACAGCAAGGAGAAGATACCAGAGAGGTACAGTTCCATGTCTTCACTGAGCTGGAATCCCACCAGGATGAATTCCGTGATCTGTGACTGGTTACCCTCCATTCCTAATGACAGTCTGTAAAGGACTGAACGGTGATAGGATGGTCAGGGCTGGATAGCAATGAAGAAAGGAATGATTTCGGTGAAGTGAATTCAAAGGAAGCTTGTGTTGTCCCTACATCACCGAGTTGTATTTTTCTCCAATGTTTCCTTGCCTTTTCGATTTTTTTTGCTATTGACTGTGAAGTAATTCAAATATTCAGATATGTGTCAGGAATTATAAACAATAGTCATATATACCCTTCACCAATTATTTTCATGTTTGCTTTAAGATTTTTTCTGTTTGTATATATATAATATTAATTTTCTGTAGTCCACATATGACTAAAATATCCATATTTGCATATTGAGAATTTATTCCTAAACTTCTTAATTTTTTCTCCTTAACATGTATAATCACTGATCTGTTTGGGGGATAATTACCAACATCTGGAGACATAACTTTAACATGATTTACTATTCTGAATACAGCATTTTCTGTCTGTTAGTCTAAGGTTCAAACCCAGTATCACAAATAGTACTTGTTTCTTTAAATCCTAAGTAGCCTTCCTTGGTTTGATTCTGATATTTCTGAAGAATATGAGCTCTTGTTTGTATAATGTTTCTCAATTGTGGTTTTTCTATGGGTTGTCCATATTTTAGTTGAAATTAAAATTTTTGGAATAAAAACTATGCCTTTTTAATGAGTTTCATTAAAATACAGATAATGTTCATTTGTCCCATTGGTAATGTTCATGTGGATCACTTGATTAAGATGGTATCTCCAAGTTATTTCCATTATAGGTTATTACTTCATAATCATGGAGTTTTTCCTTCTGCCTTAAGAAATAATCCTATAGTCATCTTTTAGATTGCCTACTTCAGCCTACAGTCAATTATTTCTCTAAAATATGTCTTATTGAAGAATCATATTTTCAAGGCAATATCTGCTTTATTGAATGCTAGTTATTTTATCATGATTGTGGCCAAAATTCTGATATCTTCACCTAATATAGAAACAATTTGGGACAGTATATATATTGTTAGGGAGATGATATATTCTTTATTTTGTGATTTAATTCTAATACACCTTTACTGACTTCTTTTGGAGAAGCAAATACATTTCATTGAATTAATGAGACCATTAAAGAAAATGATCTCAATATTATCAGCATCATTACTAACAAGGTTATGACCTTGTCCTGGGGGAATGACAAATCTGACCTCCTTTTCTATGTGTTTTGTTTTTTGTGAATTTGTTTTTAAATTGAAGTATAATTGACTTGTAACACTATGTTAGTTCTAGGTGCTCAACAGACTTGGAAATCCTTTAAATCTTAGTTTCTATGCAAGAATGATAGATTGAGAGGCTAAATATAAACATGATGAAATTTCCATAGGAAGATAATTAAAGATAGTAAAGAGGTTTTTTCTGTAGTCCACATATGACTAAAATAGCATATTGAGAATTTATTCCTAAACTTCTTAATTTTCTCCTTAACATGTATAATCACTGATCTGTTTGGGGGATAATTACCAACATCTGGAGACATAACTTTAACATGATTTACTATTCTGAATACAGCATTTTCTGTCTGTTAGTCTAAGGTTCAAACCCAGTATCACAAATAGTACTTGTTTCTTTAAATCCTAAGTAGCCTTCCTTGGTTTGATTCTGATATTTCTGAAGAATATGAGCTCTTGTTTGTATAATGTTTCTCAATTGTGGTTTTTCTATGGGTTGTCCATATTTTAGTTGAAATTAAAATTTTTGGAATAAAAACTATGCCTTTTTAATGAGTTTCATTAAAATACAGATAATGTTCATTTGTCCCATTGGTAATGTTCATGTGGATCACTTGATTAAGATGGTATCTCCAAGTTATTTCCATTATAGGTTATTACTTCATAATCATGGAGTTTTTCCTTCTGCCTTAAGAAATAATCCTATAGTCATCTTTTAGATTGCCTACTTCAGCCTACAGTCAATTATTTCTCTAAAATATGTCTTATTGAAGAATCATATTTTCAAGGCAATATCTGCTTTATTGAATGCTAGTTATTTTTATCATGATTGTGGCCAAAATTCTGATATCTTCACCTAATATAGAAACAATTTGGGACAGTATATATATTGTTAGGGAGATGATATATTCTTTATTTTGTGATTTAATTCTAATACACCTTTACTGACTTCTTTTGGAGAAGCAAATACATTTCATTGAATTAATGAGACCATTAAAGAAAATGATCTCAATATTATCAGCATCATTACTAACAAGGTTATGACCTTGTCCTGGGGGAATGACAAATCTGACCTCCTTTTCTATGTGTTTTGTTTTTTGTGAATTTGTTTTTAAATTGAAGTATAATTGACTTGTAACACTATGTTAGTTCTAGGTGCTCAACAGACTTGGAAATCCTTTAAATCTTAGTTTCTATGCAAGAATGATAGATTGAGAGGCTAAATATAAACATGATGAAATTTCCATAGGAAGATAATTAAAGATAGTAAAGAGGTTTACCATCTTTAATTATCTTTCAATAATTTTTAAATTATCTTTCAATAATATTGAAAGAGGTTTCATCAGAAATGATCCAAAATTGAAGGAAGATTGAACTCCAAACTGATAAAAATGTATTCTGAAAGATACAGTAAAGATAATATATCCATAAAGACACTGAAGAACTTCTGATAACTGAAGATAAAATGAATCTTTTGATCAAAAATTTGAGATTATGATAGATAAAAATAAATTCTCAATAAATCACACATGTTAGGGATCACACATGTTTGAACCAAGATGATGGCACTGGTATTTTCAATAAATAATGATGGATCAATTAGCTATTTATGTTGATAAAAACTAAAATATGACTTCTACCAGTATACTACAAAACATTTAAATAGGTTTTAGACTAATTATAACAATAAAAGCAAATTTTGTAGAACATTAGTTAGTGACTAATTAGTGAAAAATCTAAAAGGGAGGAAAAATTTTTAAACAGAAAACAGCATTGATTGATACAAACAGAAAAGATTAATAAAACTAAGAACTAATTCCTGTTTATCTAGAAGCAACATAAAGAGTAAAAATGAAATCCACAGAATGGAAGGAACTGTTCATACAGTATAACCAACAGAGGGCTTATATTCAGAATATTTAAAGCATTTCCGCAAAGGGTTAATGAAAAGATAGATAATCCAATTTAAGTTGAGCAAAATACTTGAATAAACATTTCACGTGAAAGAACATCCAAATGATTCATTAGCACATTAAAAGACTAAGAAGCACTGAGCTAAGTCTCCAAAGAGATGGAAATTAAAAGTCAAAACATAATGACAGTAAAAATTCAAATGTTTGAAAGTATAAGAATTTAAGCTTGGAGCAAGGATACATTTCATTGAATTAATGAGACCATTAAAGAAAATGATCTCAATATTATCAGCATCATTACTAACAAGGTTATGACCTTGTCCTGGGGGAATGACAAATCTGACCTCCTTTTCTATGTGTTTTGTTTTTTGTGAATTTGTTTTTAAATTGAAGTATAATTGAC
Source organism: Tragulus kanchil (assembly GCA_022376925.1). Lineage (NCBI taxonomy): Eukaryota > Metazoa > Chordata > Mammalia > Artiodactyla > Tragulidae > Tragulus > Tragulus kanchil. The sequence continues at coordinate 14,156,826 of JAIOJX010000030.1, read as the reverse complement.
TTGTAACACTATGTTAGTTCTAGGTGCTCAACAGACTTGGAAATCCTTTAAATCTTAGTTTCTATGCAAGAATGATAGATTGAGAGGCTAAATATAAACATGATGAAATTTCCATAGGAAGATAATTAAAGATAGTAAAGAGGTTTACCATCTTTAATTATCTTTCAATAATTTTTAAATTATCTTTCAATAATATTGAAAGAGGTTTCATCAGAAATGATCCAAAATTGAAGGAAGATTGAACTCCAAACTGATAAAAATGTATTCTGAAAGATACAGTAAAGATAATATATCCATAAAGACACTGAAGAACTTCTGATAACTGAAGATAAAATGAATCTTTTGATCAAAAATTTGAGATTATGATAGATAAAAATAAATTCTCAATAAATCACACATGTTAGGGATCACACATGTTTGAACCAAGATGATGGCACTGGTATTTTCAATAAATAATGATGGATCAATTAGCTATTTATGTTGATAAAAACTAAAATATGACTTCTACCAGTATACTACAAAACATTTAAATAGGTTTTAGACTAATTATAACAATAAAAGCAAATTTTGTAGAACATTAGTTAGTGACTAATTAGTGAAAAATCTAAAAGGGAGGAAAAATTTTTAAACAGAAAACAGCATTGATTGATACAAACAGAAAAGATTAATAAAACTAAGAACTAATTCCTGTTTATCTAGAAGCAACATAAAGAGTAAAAATGAAATCCACAGAATGGAAGGAACTGTTCATACAGTATAACCAACAGAGGGCTTATATTCAGAATATTTAAAGCATTTCCGCAAAGGGTTAATGAAAAGATAGATAATCCAATTTAAGTTGAGCAAAATACTTGAATAAACATTTCACGTGAAAGAACATCCAAATGATTCATTAGCACATTAAAAGACTAAGAAGCACTGAGCTAAGTCTCCAAAGAGATGGAAATTAAAAGTCAAAACATAATGACAGTAAAAATTCAAATGTTTGAAAGTATAAGAATTTGACAAGACTGTGGAGCAAGGATATATTACTATTGAGAATGTAGTTTTGCATACCTATTTGGGAAACTCTAGAAGAACTGACTGTGTTTTTAACATATGTATACCAATAATTCCTGGATTCTATCTCTCAGATATGCCTAAAATAAGTGCCTATATATTATAGTCACATATACATTTATTTAAAAATTGTATATATAGATTATATATGATGAATATTCATCATTCGTTTTTTTTTGCTGTCTTCAAAGGGAAAATCTATCATAGCTTATTAAAGAAGATTGAAACAAGGATTTATTCTTGACCATACGGTCCATGTGACCACACAAATATTTATTGCAGGGGTTCCTATAATTAGTCTTAGAAATGTATAATTCAATTTACTTATCCCTGGAAAACTTAAATTTTGGGAAATTCACTTGGTGAAAATAATCTGGTCTATTTCTGCATACAAAATGTTTTCTCTAGAAATAAAAAAAATGAGTCATAGGTACATTTGCTAACTATGTGATCAACATTGAAATCCATAAAAATTTCTCTGATTTTAAATTCTTTAAAGATTAACATTGTTTAATTTATCCTTGTACTTTGAATGAAATTGTATAAATGATAAATTAGATAGCTTACAACAAAGTATTTTGGTGGTAGAATAACCAGTCTTCTACACATATACCTTTAATGTACCTGAAGGTTACACCTTTAGTACTTTCCAGGGTGTAGTGTGAGAAGCTCTACATTACTTCCTCAGCAGAGAAAGAAAGGAAAGGGAGTACAGAGCACACCTTCAGCTTTAAGAGGTAAGAGGTCAGAGGTCTCTTACCTCCCTTTCAGTTGGATACCACGATACAGGGACATCGAGTTTCATCAGTCCCTTCCCATAAGTCTGACCAGGGGAAAGGGCCCCTGATTAAGAAGAAAAAGAAACCTATGTTTAACTGTATGAGTATCAGATGTAACTCTGAGACCCCAACACAGAGCAAGAAAGGGGTCTTCACAAGGGTGGATTTTTCTTCTTCTTCAACCTGATGATTCCTGCCAGCCTTCTGTCCTGCTCCTCGGCCAATCATTAACCAGTATAAAAATAATGATTTGTATTAATATAAAGAGGAGTTGTGGTATTATTTCTGGTGTTTTTCTCAAACTGCGGAATGGCTGGAGCTGAGTTCCCTACTCCCTGAAGTGAGCACAGTGGATGATAAGTCCCAGACACCTTGTCTGTCCTGATGGAGAGGACAGGACTCAGGTGCTCAGGATCTTCTATAAATGTGATGGTGTTATAGCCTGATTAAATAAAAGCAGCCCATGCCCCAGAGACAAGCCTGATCCAGGAATTTTTTCATTTTTTTGCTGTCTTAAAAAACCATACAAGGTTTCTTATTCTTGACCATACGGTCCATGTGACCACACAAATATTTATTGCAGGGGTTCCTATAATTAGTCTTAGAAATGTATAATTCAATTTACTTATCCCTGGAAAACTTAAATTTTGGGAAATTCACTTGGTGAAAATAATCTGGTCTATTTCTGCATACAAAATGTTTTCTCTAGAAATAAAAAAAATGAGTCATAGGTACATTTGCTAACTATGTGATCAACATTGAAATCCATAAAAATTTCTCTGATTTTAAATTCTTTAAAGATTAACATTGTTTAATTTATCCTTGTACTTTGAATGAAATTGTATAAATGATAAATTAGATAGCTTACAACAAAGTATTTTGGTGGTAGAATAACCAGTCTTCTACACATATACCTTTAATGTACCTGAAGGTTACACCTTTAGTACTTTCCAGGGTGTAGTGTGAGAAGCTCTACATTACTTCCTCAGCAGAGAAAGAAAGGAAAGGGAGTACAGAGCACACCTTCAGCTTTAAGAGGTAAGAGGTCAGAGGTCTCTTACCTCCCTTTCAGTTGGATACCACGATACAGGGACATCGAGTTTCATCAGTCCCTTCCCATAAGTCTGACCAGGGAAGGCCTCTGATTAAGAAGAAAAAGAAACCTATGTTTAACTGTATGAGTATCAGATGTAACTCTGAGACCCCAACACAGAGCAAGAAAGGGGTCTTCACAAGGGTGGATTTTTCTTCTTCTTCAACCTGATGATTCCTGCCAGCCTTCTGTCCTGCTCCTCGGCCAATCATTAACCAGTATAAAAATAATGATTTGTATTAATATAAAGAGGAGTTGTGGTATTATTTCTGGTGTTTTTCTCAAACTGCGGAATGGCTGGAGCTGAGTTCCCTACTCCCTGAAGTGAGCACAGTGGATGATAAGTCCCAGACACCTTGTCTGTCCTGATGGAGAGGACAGGACTCAGGGGTGCTCAGGATCTTCTATAAATGTGATGGTGTTATAGCCTGATTAAATAAAAGCAGCCCATGCCCCAGAGACAAGCCTGTGGAGTCCAGGGAACAAACTACAAGTCATATTCTCACCGTTCTATTCCTGCTCCTCCTTTCTAGGGTCTCTTGTTTTATTATTTGTGACTTTGTGTGTGTGTTTATATGTGTGCACATGCATGAACCTACTATTGCACAGAAGTAAGAACTTAGGAAGAATGGCAAAGATGTTTGTACTCAAGAGAATCTTGGCCTAAACATTTAACAGATAAACATAACTTCATTGATTATGTCCCACACTACAATCCCCAAGGATATATAGGTATTTGAACTTGAAATTGTTCTTGTCTCCATAGCTTGTTTTTCTAAAGTTTCATGATGCAATAAGTATGATCCCTGTGGAGATTATTAAGTTATCCCCCGAAGGACTGGCTCTCTCTCAGGGAGTGAATTGTCTCCATCTGCTGAAAAGTATTAATGTGCCACAATTATCAAAAATTTCCATTGCAGCTATTACTCATTACTTGGAAAATCACATAACTTGAATCTTATCACCTAAATGCTTTCTACTTTATTCCTTCAGTATTGGCTTCATTTTGAAAACAGTTTTTTCTTGAAATATAAACCCTACATTTAGAGAGGCCATTGTCCATTCTCTGTTGTAAGGACTGACTTTAGATAATGCCTGCCTTTGCCTGCACTCACAGACCCACAGAACAACACATGCATGATGACTCAAGCTCCCTTACATTTGTGAGAATTCACACTCATTTGGCCTTTGATGCTCCCAGAAATCATCCTGTCTTTTCCAGTCTCTTCTCTCAGGTGTTTTTATCCTTCTTCATTAAATCTTGCATAAATCCTTCAACCCATAGTCTTAGCTACTGAATGTGAGCAATTGAGAAAATGGATGCAATCAGATGATAGTTTATATAGTCCTAACACACTGGCTGAGTTACTGAATTTAAGCATTTCCCTCAAGTTCTCTGCTTTTCCTGTGGACTTACTAGCTTTTTCCTGATGAAGGCAAGCCTACAACATATACCATTATTGTCATCCCTCTTGCCAACTCAAACACTTCTGATGGAGAGGACAGGACTCAGGGGTGCTCAGGATCTTCTATAAATGTGATGGTGTTATAGCCTGATTAAATAAAAGCAGCCCATGCCCCAGAGACAAGCCTGTGGAGTCCAGGGAACAAACTACAAGTCATATTCTCACCGTTCTATTCCTGCTCCTCCTTTCTAGGGTCTCTTGTTTTATTATTTGTGACTTTGTGTGTGTGTTTATATGTGTGCACATGCATGAACCTACTATTGCACAGAAGTAAGAACTTAGGAAGAATGGCAAAGATGTTTGTACTCAAGAGAATCTTGGCCTAAACATTTAACAGATAAACATAACTTCATTGATTATGTCCCACACTACAATCCCCAAGGATATATAGGTATTTGAACTTGAAATTGTTCTTGTCTCCATAGCTTGTTTTTCTAAAGTTTCATGATGCAATAAGTATGATCCCTGTGGAGATTATTAAGTTATCCCCCGAAGGACTGGCTCTCTCTCAGGGAGTGAATTGTCTCCATCTGCTGAAAAGTATTAATGTGCCACAATTATCAAAAATTTCCATTGCAGCTATTACTCATTACTTGGAAAATCACATAACTTGAATCTTATCACCTAAATGCTTTCTACTTTATTCCTTCAGTATTGGCTTCATTTTGAAAACAGTTTTTTCTTGAAATATAAACCCTACATTTAGAGAGGCCATTGTCCATTCTCTGTTGTAAGGACTGACTTTAGATAATGCCTGCCTTTGCCTGCACTCACAGACCCACAGAACAACACATGCATGATGACTCAAGCTCCCTTACATTTGTGAGAATTCACACTCATTTGGCCTTTGATGCTCCCAGAAATCATCCTGTCTTTTCCAGTCTCTTCTCTCAGGTGTTTTTATCCTTCTTCATTAAATCTTGCATAAATCCTTCAACCCATAGTCTTAGCTACTGAATGTGAGCAATTGAGAAAATGGATGCAATCAGATGATAGTTTATATAGTCCTAACACACTGGCTGAGTTACTGAATTTAAGCATTTCCCTCAAGTTCTCTGCTTTTCCTGTGGACTTACTAGCTTTTTCCTGATGAAGGCAAGCCTACAACATATACCATTATTGTCATCCCTCTTGCCAACTCAAACACTTCTCTCCAGAAATTCCTGTCTCAAACATCTCTGCTCTTGTTTTGTCTTGAACACACCCGGTCAGAATGTGAAACTCTTTGGGGAAGAACAGGGCAGCTTGCAGGGGCAGCAACTACTGCCTTCTCTGTAGCTTGGTAGCCAGGGGTGAAGAAGACGGCACAACTCTAACCTAAGGTCAGCTCCCGTTTCCCTGTCCCAGTGTCTCATTTCTACCCCCTATCATCCCAGAGCCTCCGGATCTGTAATCATCAAGCTGAACCTTCACGAAAACCACTGTAGTAGTTTTAGTCCGAATCTGAAGGCCTGGTTACCAGGATGGCTGATTGTGTAAGCTGAAGTCTGAGGGCAGGAACAAAACGATGTCCTTGCTCAAAAATCAGAAAATGTTGTGGACTATAAAGGACCATAAGCAACTGTATGCCTAAAAGACATTTAACTAAGAGGAAATGGACAAATTCTTAGAAAGGTACAATCTCTCAAGACTTAACAGGAAGACTTAAAAAAAAAAGTGAACAGAACAACTATAATACAAGTACTGCTATGAAATCTGTGATATAAAAATTTCCAGGAAACAAAAGTTCATCATCAACTGCCTTCACAGGTGAATACCATCAAAAATGTAGAGAAGAACTAACACCTTCCTGAAATTATTCCAAATATTTTAGAGGAAGGAATCCTTCCAAATTCATTCTAAGAGGCCATCATTACTCTAATGATAGAATGTGAAGAGCTACTAAAGTGTCTCTTGATGAATGGGAATAAGGAGAGTGAACAAGCTGGCTTAAAACTCAACATTCCAAAAAGTAAGATCGTGATATCCAGTTCCATCATTATGGCAAATAATGGAAGAGTGGGAACATCCAGTCTCTTCTCTCAGGTGTTTTTATCCTTCTTCATTAAATCTTGCATAAATCCTTCAACCCATAGTCTTAGCTACTGAATGTGAGCAATTGAGAAAATGGATGCAATCAGATGATAGTTTATATAGTCCTAACACACTGGCTGAGTTACTGAATTTAAGCATTTCCCTCAAGTTCTCTGCTTTTCCTGTGGACTTACTAGCTTTTTCCTGATGAAGGCAAGCCTACAACATATACCATTATTGTCATCCCTCTTGCCAACTCAAACACTTCTCTCCAGAAATTCCTGTCTCAAACATCTCTGCTCTTGTTTTGTCTTGAACACACCCGGTCAGAATGTGAAACTCTTTGGGGAAGAACAGGGCAGCTTGCAGGGGCAGCAACTACTGCCTTCTCTGTAGCTTGGTAGCCAGGGGTGAAGAAGACGGCACAACTCTAACCTAAGGTCAGCTCCCGTTTCCCTGTCCCAGTGTCTCATTTCTACCCCCTATCATCCCAGAGCCTCCGGATCTGTAATCATCAAGCTGAACCTTCACGAAAACCACTGTAGTAGTTTTAGTCCGAATCTGAAGGCCTGGTTACCAGGATGGCTGATTGTGTAAGCTGAAGTCTGAGGGCAGGAACAAAACGATGTCCTTGCTCAAAAATCAGAAAATGTTGTGGACTATAAAGGACCATAAGCAACTGTATGCCTAAAAGACATTTAACTAAGAGGAAATGGACAAATTCTTAGAAAGGTACAATCTCTCAAGACTTAACAGGAAGACTTAAAAAAAAAAGTGAACAGAACAACTATAATACAAGTACTGCTATGAAATCTGTGATATAAAAATTTCCAGGAAACAAAAGTTCATCATCAACTGCCTTCACAGGTGAATACCATCAAAAATGTAGAGAAGAACTAACACCTTCCTGAAATTATTCCAAATATTTTAGAGGAAGGAATCCTTCCAAATTCATTCTAAGAGGCCATCATTACTCTAATGATAGAATGTGAAGAGCTACTAAAGTGTCTCTTGATGAATGGGAATAAGGAGAGTGAACAAGCTGGCTTAAAACTCAACATTCCAAAAAGTAAGATCGTGATATCCAGTTCCATCATTATGGCAAATAGATGGTGGAAATGGAAACAGTGAAAGACTTTATTTTCTTGGACTCTAAGTTCACTGTGGATAGTGACTGTAGCCATGAAACTAAAAGACACTTGCTACTTTTAGGAAAGTTATTACTAACCTAAACAGCATATTAAAAAGCAGAGGTAAAAGACTTGTACTCTGAAAACTGTGAGCATTAATGAAACAAACTCAAGATTATAAAAATAAATTGAAAGATGTCCCATGTTCATGGATTAGAAGGATTAAGATTTTTAAAATGTCCGTATTACCCAAAGCCATCTACAGATTCAATACATCTTTCAGAACTGCATTGTATTTTTCATAGAACTAAAGTAAATATCTCACATTCCCTGTCTTCAGATTATACTACAAAATTATGGTAATCAACACAGCATAGTCCTAGCACCAAAACAGACACACAGGCCAATGGAACAGAATAGAGAATCCCAAAGTCAGCCTGCATGCGTATGGCCAACTATGACAAAGGAAGCAAGTATATGAAAGAGAGAAAAGCAATCACTTCAATAAACAGTATTGGAAAAACTGATACAGCTAGATGCAAAATAATTAAGCTGGAGTACTTTCTCACACTATATACAAAAACAAACTCAACATGGATTAATGACTTAAATGTAAAACTGGAAACCAAAATATAGGCAGTAAGCATTTGTAAATAGATATTAGTATTATTTTTGCATGTATTTATCCTCAAGAAAAGGAAACAGAAGTAAAAATAGATGAACGGGACCCAATCAAAATAAAGAACTTTTGTACAACAAAGGAAAACATCAACAAAATGAAGAGCAATTTATAGAATGGGACAAAATACTTGCAAACATTCTTTCAGAAAAGGTGTTAATATCCAAAATATATAAAGAACTCATACAGCTAAACATAAAAAATAATGCAATGAAAACATGAGTAGAGCACCAGAATCTCTTCTTTTTTTCCAAAGAAAACATACTGATGGTAAACAGAAATATTAAAAGGTATTCGACATCACTAATCATCAGGGAAATGCAAAACAAAACCACAATGGAATATCACCTCCCATGTGTCAGAGTGACTTCATCAAAAAGACAAGAAATAACAATTGTTGGTAAGGATATGGAGAAAAGGGAAACCTGATACATTATTGGTGGAATGTAAATTAGTTTAGATACCGTGGAAAACAGCATATTAAAAAGCAGAGGTAAAAGACTTGTACTCTGAAAACTGTGAGCATTAATGAAACAAACTCAAGATTATAAAAATAAATTGAAAGATGTCCCATGTTCATGGATTAGAAGGATTAAGATTTTTAAAATGTCCGTATTACCCAAAGCCATCTACAGATTCAATACATCTTTCAGAACTGCATTGTATTTTTCATAGAACTAAAGTAAATATCTCACATTCCCTGTCTTCAGATTATACTACAAAATTATGGTAATCAACACAGCATAGTCCTAGCACCAAAACAGACACACAGGCCAATGGAACAGAATAGAGAATCCCAAAGTCAGCCTGCATGCGTATGGCCAACTATGACAAAGGAAGCAAGTATATGAAAGAGAGAAAAGCAATCACTTCAATAAACAGTATTGGAAAAACTGATACAGCTAGATGCAAAATAATTAAGCTGGAGTACTTTCTCACACTATATACAAAAACAAACTCAACATGGATTAATGACTTAAATGTAAAACTGGAAACCAAAATATAGGCAGTAAGCATTTGTAAATAGATATTAGTATTATTTTTGCATGTATTTATCCTCAAGAAAAGGAAACAGAAGGAAAAATAGATGAACGGGACCCAATCAAAATAAAGAACTTTTGTACAACAAAGGAAAACATCAACAAAATGAAGAGCAATTTATAGAATGGGACAAAATACTTGCAAACATTCTTTCAGAAAAGGTGTTAATATCCAAAATATATAAAGAACTCATACAGCTAAACATAAAAAATAATGCAATGAAAACATGAGTAGAGCACCAGAATCTCTTCTTTTTTTCCAAAGAAAACATACTGATGGTAAACAGAAATATTAAAAGGTATTCGACATCACTAATCATCAGGGAAATGCAAAACAAAACCACAATGGAATATCACCTCCCATGTGTCAGAGTGACTTCATCAAAAAGACAAGAAATAACAATTGTTGGTAAGGATATGGAGAAAAGGGAAACCTGATACATTATTGGTGGGAATGTAAATTAGTTTAGATACCGTGGAAAACAGTATGAAAGTTCCTCATAAATTAAAAGTAGAAGTACCATACAATTCAGTTCTATTGCTGGATATTTACCCACAGAAAAGGAAAACATGAGTGCAGAAAGATAGGTGCGCACAAATGTTCACTTAGGTGCTGGAGTGTTTACTTGGCTCAGGCTGGGCCAGGCATCTTCCTGGTCTCAAGAAACCAGTCAGACACTCATTTGGTTTTAACCTACACTTTCTGCCCTGATTCAGGAGCAAGCAAATGTTCACACTCCCCACCCAGAGTTCAGGCTTCCCCTGGGCCATCAAATAAACAAGGGGGCTGCCTTCCCCTTGTCAGACCCCAGAGCCCAATATATGGCTCTGATAGCTCACTCACAAGGGAGGGCCGCCACCAGTGTAATTTGCCAATTCCTCCAAGTTCCCGCCCAAAAGTCTGAGTCCTGGATGTTTGCTTTTCTTCCCTTCCTGTCTGATTCTATATGGATCTTTCTGGAAGCTTTGGTCATACAGGAGTCTTTCTGCTAAACTCCAGTTAACTTTTACTGAGAATTTTTCCACACATAGATGTGCTTTTGATGTGTTTTTTAGGGGAGGTAAATCCCTTGTCCTCCTGTACTACTATGTTGATTCCAGTTCTAATAGATTTTAGTGCACTTTTAGGTTTATAGAAAATTTGAATGCTAAACTCAGAGTTTCATATACTTCCTCATTCCTCCTCAATTTCTTACATTATTAACATCTTGCAATGTGTGTGGTACATTTCAGTAAAACTTAGGAGTCAATATTTATATATTTTCATTAACAAAATTCCATAGTTAATATTAGAGTTCACTCTTTGCATTATATGTTCTATCAGTTTTGACAAATGTACAATGACATATGGGCTTTCCTGGTGGCCGAGATGTTAAAGAATTGCCTGCAATGCCAGGTTCAATCCCTGGGGTGGGATGTTCCCCTGGAAAAGGAAATGGCAGTCCACTCCAGTGTTCTCACCTAGAGAATTCCATGGACAGAGGAGGCTTGCAGGCTACAATCCAGGGCAGGGACGGATCACAAAGAACTGGACATGACTGAGTGATAATATTTGACAATGACATTATTGGAGGGAATGTAAATTAGTTTAGATACCGTGGAAAACAGTATGAAAGTTCCTCATAAATTAAAAGTAGAAGTACCATACAATTCAGTTCTATTGCTGGATATTTACCCACAGAAAAGGAAAACATGAGTGCAGAAAGATAGGTGCGCACAAATGTTCACTTACTATTGTGCCACTGGGCAGGATTTACTGGTCAAGCGCAGTCACTAGGGCGGATTTCTGGTCCCTCTTTAAGAAACCAGTCAGACACTCATTTGGTTTTAACCTACACTTTCTGCCCTGATTCAGGAGCAAGCAAATGTTCACACTCCCCACCCAGAGTTCAGGCTTCCCCTGGGCCATCAAATAAACAAGGGGGCTGCCTTCCCCTTGTCAGACCCCAGAGCCCAATATATGGCTCTGATAGCTCACTCACAAGGGAGGGCCGCCACCAGTGTAATTTGCCAATTCCTCCAAGTTCCCGCCCAAAAGTCTGAGTCCTGGATGTTTGCTTTTCTTCCCTTCCTGTCTGATTCTATATGGATCTTTCTGGAAGCTTTGGTCATACAGGAGTCTTTCTGCTAAACTCCAGTTAACTTTTACTGAGAATTTTTCCACACATAGATGTGCTTTTGATGTGTTTTTTAGGGGAGGTAAATCCCTTGTCCTCCTGTACTACTATGTTGATTCCAGTTCTAATAGATTTTAGTGCACTTTTAGGTTTATAGAAAATTTGAATGCTAAACTCAGAGTTTCATATACTTCCTCATTCCTCCTCAATTTCTTACATTATTAACATCTTGCAATGTGTGTGGTACATTTCGTAAAACTTAGGAGTCAATATTTATATATTTTCATTAACAAAATTCCATAGTTAATATTAGAGTTCACTCTTTGCATTATATGTTCTATCAGTTTTGACAAATGTACAATGACATATGGGCTTTCCTGGTGGCCGAGATGTTAAAGAATTGCCTGCAATGCCAGGTTCAATCCCTGGGGTGGGATGTTCCCCTGGAAAAGGAAATGGCAGTCCACTCCAGTGTTCTCACCTAGAGAATTCCATGGACAGAGGAGGCTTGCAGGCTACAATCCAGGGCAGGAACGGGGATCACAAAGAACTGGACATGACTGAGTGATAATATTTGACAATGACATGTATCTACTGTTAGAGTATTACAGAATAGTTTCACTGCCCTACATATCTGCTGTGTCCCATCCCACCAATTCACGTCTCTCTCTCCCCACCAAAACCTCCTGATAATCACTGATCTTTTACATATCTCCATAGTTTTATCTTTTCTAGAGTGTTGTATAGCTGAAATCGCCCAATATACATAGCTTTTTCAGGTTGACTTCTTTTATGCAGCAATATTCATTTAAGTTTTCTCCATATTTTTGTGACTTGATAGGCCATTTCTTTCTGTCAGTGAGTAATATTCCATTGTATGGATGCACGCTTTGTTTATCCATTCAGCTGTTGAAGGACATCATTATTACTCCCCAGTTTTGATCATTGTAATAGTGTTGCTATAAACATTTGTTTGCAGGGTTTACACGGGCATGTTTTCACCTCCTTTGACTGATAACCAAGTAGGGTGATTGATAGATCATATAGTATGTTTAGTATTTTAAGAAACTGTCAGTCTGCCTTCCGAAGGGACTGTATGTACCACATTGCAATGAATGAAAATAAATTCCTCAGTAATGAATGAAAATTCCTGTTGGTGCACATCCTAACCAGTGTTTGATGTTCTCCATGTATGGATTCTACTAGGTGTTTAGGCATATCTCATTGCTACTTTAATTTGCATTTCCCTGATGACATGGATGTAGAGTATAGTTTCATATGCTTATTTAACACCTGCGTAAATTCAATCATGTATTTTGAAGCTCTGTTGTTTGGTGATACATGTTTAGAATTGCTGTCTTCTTGGTAGATTGAACATTGGTTAAAAAGTTAATATTAGAGTTCACTCTTTGCATTATATGTTCTATCAGTTTTGACAAATGTACAATGACATATGGGCTTTCCTGGTGGCCGAGATGTTAAAGAATTGCCTGCAATGCCAGGTTCAATCCCTGGGGTGGGATGTTCCCCTGGAAAAGGAAATGGCAGTCCACTCCAGTGTTCTCACCTAGAGAATTCCATGGACAGAGGAGGCTTGCAGGCTACAATCCAGGGCAGGAACGGGGATCACAAAGAACTGGACATGACTGAGTGATAATATTTGACAATGACATGTATCTACTGTTAGAGTATTACAGAATAGTTTCACTGCCCTACATATCTGCTGTGTCCCATCCCACCAATTCACGTCTCTCTCTCCCCACCAAAACCTCCTGATAATCACTGATCTTTTACATATCTCCATAGTTTTATCTTTTCTAGAGTGTTGTATAGCTGAAATCGCCCAATATACATAGCTTTTTCAGGTTGACTTCTTTTATGCAGCAATATTCATTTAAGTTTTCTCCATATTTTTGTGACTTGATAGGCCATTTCTTTCTGTCAGTGAGTAATATTCCATTGTATGGATGCACGCTTTGTTTATCCATTCAGCTGTTGAAGGACATCATTATTACTCCCCAGTTTTGATCATTGTAATAGTGTTGCTATAAACATTTGTTTGCAGGGTTTACACGGGCATGTTTTCACCTCCTTTGACTGATAACCAAGTAGGGTGATTGATAGATCATATAGTATGTTTAGTATTTTAAGAAACTGTCAGTCTGCCTTCCGAAGGGACTGTATGTACCACATTGCAATGAATGAAAATAAATTCCTCAGTAATGAATGAAAATTCCTGTTGGTGCACATCCTAACCAGTGTTTGATGTTCTCCATGTATGGATTCTACTAGGTGTTTAGGCATATCTCATTGCTACTTTAATTTGCATTTCCCTGATGACATGGATGTAGAGTATAGTTTCATATGCTTATTTAACACCTGCGTAAATTCAATCATGTATTTTGAAGCTCTGTTGTTTGGTGATACATGTTTAGAATTGCTGTCTTCTTGGTAGATTGAACATTTTATTATGTAACATTCCTGTTTAAAGGGGTGTCTATTTGGGGGTTTGGCTTACTTTTAAAATGAGTTGTTTGTTTTCTTACTGGGTTTCAGAGTTCTTTGTATATTTTGCAGTGAAGTTATTTTTCCAATATGTGCAAAAATTTTCTCCAGTCTTTGGCTCAACATTTCATATTTTCCAGGTCTTTCACAGGGCAGAAATAACCTTTTTTTATTTTCATGAAGTGCAAGCTATCAATATTTTTAAATGATGAGTTTTTCATTTTTCAGTTTGCTAACATTTTAGCAAAACTATTACAGAACCAAGTGTCCTATGAATTGTGATATTTGCCTCAGCTTATAGCCATTGAGATGTTTGAAAATCTGTTTAAATTCTATAACATGTCTGCTCCTGACTTTCCCCCAAATATGCCCCTCACAGAAAATCAAACACAGGCAGTCTCTGCTTTCCTCCTAGGAGAATGTTCAGCAAAGTTTTTTTCTCTCAAGAAAGGTGTATATAGTGAAATGACTAATGGGGCCCCTCAGAAAATCTAAATTCTCAAGAGAGTCATGAACATTGTTTGTGTTGAACTGTTTATAAAATATAACCGTTGGTCGATGCAGAACATTACATTTAGAATGGATAAACAATAATTCTACTGTATAGAACAAAGAACTGTATTCAACCTCCAAGGCTAAGCCATAAAGTAAATAACATTTAAAAGAAGAATGTCTATGCATAAATAATTGAGTCATTTAACTGTACAACAGAGATTAGCACAACATTGTATATCAACTATACTTTAATTTTAAAAATAAAATAATACAACCAAAAGTGCAGGAAAGAACAGCTTTATTATTCTCCAGCATCATCAGAAAGTGAAATAAACAAACATTCTTAACCCTGGCATTTCTCACTGTAGAAGGTGAAATTGAAAGCATTAGTCACTCCGTCATTGTCCAACTCTTTATGGCCCTGTGTCTGATCCACCAGGGCTACTAGAAAAAAGAACCTTCCATGGGTTGTGTCTAGGCTAAAATAGAATCTTATGATAACAGCCTAACCCTAACACCATCATTTGTAGATGAGATCTATCTGCATTGGTAGGTGGTTTGGGATAAGGATTATTAGATTAGGATGAGGAAGTTGCAGCATTCACCTGGGCTATGGTGAGGGAAAAATTATATCCTGGATGCCTGTGCTGACTCATTGCAAAAGACCCTGATGTGGGGAAAGACTGAGGGCAAGAGGAGAAGGGAATGACAGGGGATGAGACGGACGGATGGCATCACTGACTCAATGAACATGAATTTAAGTAAGCTCCAGGGGATTGTGATGGACAGGGAAGCCTTGTGTGCTGCAGTTCACAGGGTCACAAAGAGTTGGACATGACTCAGTGACTGAACAACCAAGATAAAACCAGAGTATGACTTAATATGTGTGTATCCTTTTTGCTATGAAGGTACTGCCAGCTCTTAACCTCTAAACATCTTGCTTTTCCTCCGACTTCCTCGGAGACAGACCATACAAATCCTCCTCTGTCTCAGAAGGGGAGCAGTGGTTTTGGCTTCTTTATGTCTCTAGGAGCACACTTGTTAAGTGAGACCTATTGTGGCCTCCACGAAGGCCTCATGCAAAACAGAAAATCAAACACAGGCAGTCTCTGCTTTCCTCCTAGGAGAATGTTCAGCAAAGTTTTTTTCTCTCAAGAAAGGTGTATATAGTGAAATGACTAATGGGGCCCCTCAGAAAATCTAAATTCTCAAGAGAGTCATGAACATTGTTTGTGTTGAACTGTTTATAAAATATAACCGTTGGTCGATGCAGAACATTACATTTAGAATGGATAAACAATAATTCTACTGTATAGAACAAAGAACTGTATTCAACCTCCAAGGCTAAGCCATAAAGTAAATAACATTTAAAAGAAGAATGTCTATGCATAAATAATTGAGTCATTTAACTGTACAACAGAGATTAGCACAACATTGTATATCAACTATACTTTAATTTTAAAAATAAAATAATACAACCAAAAGTGCAGGAAAGAACAGCTTTATTATTCTCCAGCATCATCAGAAAGTGAAATAAACAAACATTCTTAACCCTGGCATTTCTCACTGTAGAAGGTGAAATTGAAAGCATTAGTCACTCCGTCATTGTCCAACTCTTTATGGCCCTGTGTCTGATCCACCAGGGCTACTAGAAAAAAGAACCTTCCATGGGTTGTGTCTAGGCTAAAATAGAATCTTATGATAACAGCCTAACCCTAACACCATCATTTGTAGATGAGATCTATCTGCATTGGTAGGTGGTTTGGGATAAGGATTATTAGATTAGGATGAGGAAGTTGCAGCATTCACCTGGGCTATGGTGAGGGAAAAATTATATCCTGGATGCCTGTGCTGACTCATTGCAAAAGACCCTGATGTGGGGAAAGACTGAGGGCAAGAGGAGAAGGGAATGACAGGGGATGAGACGGACGGATGGCATCACTGACTCAATGAACATGAATTTAAGTAAGCTCCAGGGGATTGTGATGGACAGGGAAGCCTTGTGTGCTGCAGTTCACAGGGTCACAAAGAGTTGGACATGACTCAGTGACTGAACAACCAAGATAAAACCAGAGTATGACTTAATATGTGTGTACCCTTTTTTGCTATGAAGGTACTGCCAGCTCTTAACCTCTAAACATCTTGCTTTTCCTCCGACTTCCTCGGAGACAGACCATACAAATCCTCCTCTGTCTCAGAAGGGGAGCAGTGGTTTTGGCTTCTTTATGTCTCTCTAGGGAGCACACTTGTTAAGTGAGACCTATTGTGGCCTCCACGAAGGCCTCATGACAATTGGAAAAGAGCCCTGTGGATATAACAAATGAATAAAGCCTTCTCTTCTCTTAGGCAGCATGGGAAACCAAGATCCTTTCTCGGCAGTTCTCAGAAGAGGAGCGAGTCTCAGAATTATCAGGAAATTTTGCTACACCAGGTATGTTTGCTTTTTCTGCCTGAAATTGTTCTGGGGTCCTTATACAACAGTCACATTTAGACACACATGTTTCTTACTTGCCTTTGTGAGTTCTTATCAGATAATTTTAACATCATTCTCATTGTCTGTTAGCTTTTACTGTCACTCTTCAATAGCATATGAAAGTGTATTTTAATTGATGCTTAAAACAAGTATTGTTTGTTTTAAAAAAATTGACATTTAAATTTTAGTCTTTGATAGTATTAATAATAGATTGAATAAAATCAACTGTTAAGAAATATATCAACGTTAATATCATCAGTACATGAATGGTTCTTTTTAACTGATAGTTTTTTTTTTTTTTTTTAAGGTAAGAAGTGTGTGTGTGACTTTCTGATAAAGGTTTAATATTTTTTTTTAAAAAAAGCCACAAACTTTTTGTTAAAAAAAATAAGCCTAAAGTGTCACATATAGAGAGAATTTGACTATTTAAGAAAGAATATTCAGGTTTTGGATAAGCGTACAAACAGTTATGTTTATGTGCGATAATATAAAGCCTGAGTCTGAGCGGGAAGTATGAACTTAACGTTCCTATTGTTGATATCTCCATCCTCAGAACAATGGTAGGTATCATGGAAATCAATAAACACCAAATTATTTTATTTTCAACCTTCTGGATTTAACACTTACCATTAAAATAGTAATAAGGGAGTAACAAAGGAAAGGGGGTGGCTTTTAAATGCTAATGGTTTTATAGCCATTTACATTGCTCTCTCTTAGAAAAGATGATCTTATATAAAAGATGGGAACAAAATTTAAGCAAAAAGGGCAGTATCATGTTTATACTTGCATTCTAATCGTGGGGTTTTAGAGTAACAAAAGTGATTTAGTTCAGTGTCTCAAGGAATTTACAGACTCCTTGGCAACATCCCTCCCAGAGGTCCTTTAGCTATTGTCCATGCCCTGCAGCGACAGAGTGTGAGACAGGGTATGTCTAGAGGGCTTATCAGTCCAAATATAACAAAGTTACTGATTGTGTTTTTGTGTCTGGATAAACAACAGAGTACTCATCTATTCAGTCTCATATAAATGTTCAACCGAATACTGCAGAAAAAGCAAATGTGAATGAACAGATTTTTAGACTGAAAATAGGTTTTAACACTTGCCAAGCAGTTTTCAGAAGGGGAAAGTGTGTCTGGACAGGCAGGGTGTGATGAATGATGCGTGTCTTGTGGAAACAGTGTGTCTGCCCTTAGCACACCCTGTCCTTGATAAACCCTTACGCCTTGAGATTAGATTTATTTCAGTATAAAGACTTCAGCATCTATATCAGGGTCATCATTTCTGGCGGGGGAAAGAAAGCAGAAATAGTGCAAATATAAACAAAGGGGTACAATTTATTGGAAGGGGATGAGGTAGTTCACGAGATGAAACAAAAACTGTCATTTTGATTAACATGTGGCAGCATTTATTCTGAAAATTTAGCCTTTTAAAATTTTAACAAAAAGAAGTATATTAATATATATGTTTATATGTATGTATTTATGTTTTTTAGGACTGCCAAGCAAATTTTTTCTTTCATTTCAAAACACAAGAAATTCACTGAAAGTGTTTCTGAATACTTTTTATACCACAGAAAGGTATAAGCTGATATAAATCTATTTTCAAGGACTTCTCTTTAACCCTGGACATTAACTCAGTTCCCTCTGTCATAGGGGTATGGGAGAAAATGTGACCTCTGTCACAGAGTTCATTCTACTGGGACTTGGTCTTGGCCCAAGGATTCAGATGTTCCTCTTTGGGCTCTTCTCCCTGTTCTATGCCTTCACTCTGCTGGGGAACGGGGTCATCCTGGGGCTCATCTCACTGGACTCCAGACTGCACACCCCCATGTACTTCTTCCTCTCACACCTGGCCATCATTGACATAGCCTATGCCTGCAACACGGTGCCCCAGATGCTGGTCAACTTCCTGAGTCCAGCCAGGCCCATCTCCTTTGCTGGCTGCATCACACAGACCTTTCTCTCCTTGACATTTGCTATCACAGAATGCCTTCTCCTGGTGGTGATGTCCTATGATCGGTATGTGACCATCTGCCACCCCCTGCAATATTCTGTCATCATGAGCCGGAGAGTCTGCATCTTGCTGGTGGTGACTTCCTGGACCACTGGAGTCCTTCTATCTTTGATTCAGCTAGTGCTACTTGTACCGTTACCCTTCTGCATATCCCAGAAAATCCATCATTTTTTCTGTGAAATCATGGCTGTTCTCAAACTTGCTTGTGCAAATACACACATCAATGAAATTATGATGCTGATTGCAGCAATATCTATGCTAGTGGGACCCTTCTCCTCAATTGTAATCTCCTATATGTGCATCCTCTGTGCCATCTGTAGGCTCCAAACTGGGGAAGGTCAAAGAAAAGCCTTCTCCACCTGCTTGTCTCACCTCTGTGTGGTTGGACTCTTTTACAGCACAGCCATTATCACGTATGTTGGACCCCAGTATGGGAACCCCGAGGAACAGAAGAAATATCTTCTCCTGTTTCACAGCCTTTTTAATCCCATGCTCAATCCCCTTGTCTATACTCTTAGAAATTCAGAAGTAAAGAGTGCCTTGAAGAGACTGCTGGGAATAGAGAGAGCTTTATGAAAAGATGAAAGCATCAGTGTTGACAGTGACCTAGGAGGATATCACTTCAAGATCTCCCAACCCCAAGCCGGCACAAGGCTATCTGAGAGTCTTATTAAAAATAGAGCTATCTCCTGACCCACCATTGTATCACTGATTCAGTGGATCTGGGATTTAATTTAGAAATCTATGCTTTTTAATGTTACCATTGTGTAGATATTATCAATAGCAAATTGAGGTGCTTTTGGATGTTACAGACCAACATTTGGAAATCACAGATCTAGAACAATACTCTTGATAATTTCTTCAACAGGTTATGTTCCAGCTCCATAGCTCCCAATATGTTTTTCTCAGTTCTCTAGCTCCTGAAGAAGGCTTTAAAAATAAATCCTGTGTTCAAATACATTTGAGAGTTTTTGCATATTAGATGTCTCATTTTAGGGGCTCATAATTCATATCATCATGGTAAAAACTGTAAAAAAAAAGTTCCAATGATAATGAAAGAAGAATTCTATTCCAATTTTTAGCTAGTGTTCAAATTATTATCATGAAATCAATACAGTTAATGCTATCCAGAATCCATCATTTTTCTGTGAAATCCATCTGGCCGGAGAGTCTGCATCTTGCTGGTGGTGACTTCCTGGACCACTGGAGTCCTTCTATCTTTGATTCAGCTAGTGCTACTTGTACCGTTACCCTTCTGCATATCCCAGAAAATCCATCATTTTTTCTGTGAAATCATGGCTGTTCTCAAACTTGCTTGTGCAAATACACACATCAATGAAATTATGATGCTGATTGCAGCAATATCTATGCTAGTGGGACCCTTCTCCTCAATTGTAATCTCCTATATGTGCATCCTCTGTGCCATCTGTAGGCTCCAAACTGGGGAAGGTCAAAGAAAAGCCTTCTCCACCTGCTTGTCTCACCTCTGTGTGGTTGGACTCTTTTACAGCACAGCCATTATCACGTATGTTGGACCCCAGTATGGGAACCCCGAGGAACAGAAGAAATATCTTCTCCTGTTTCACAGCCTTTTTAATCCCATGCTCAATCCCCTTGTCTATACTCTTAGAAATTCAGAAGTAAAGAGTGCCTTGAAGAGACTGCTGGGAATAGAGAGAGCTTTATGAAAAGATGAAAGCATCAGTGTTGACAGTGACCTAGGAGGATATCACTTCAAGATCTCCCAACCCCAAGCCGGCACAAGGCTATCTGAGAGTCTTATTAAAAATAGAGCTATCTCCTGACCCACCATTGTATCACTGATTCAGTGGATCTGGGATTTAATTTAGAAATCTATGCTTTTTAATGTTACCATTGTGTAGATATTATCAATAGCAAATTGAGGTGCTTTTGGATGTTACAGACCAACATTTGGAAATCACAGATCTAGAACAATACTCTTGATAATTTCTTCAACAGGTTATGTTCCAGCTCCATAGCTCCCAATATGTTTTTCTCAGTTCTCTAGCTCCTGAAGAAGGCTTTAAAAATAAATCCTGTGTTCAAATACATTTGAGAGTTTTTGCATATTAGATGTCTCATTTTAGGGGCTCATAATTCATATCATCATGGTAAAAACTGTAAAAAAAAAGTTCCAATGATAATGAAAGAAGAATTCTATTCCAATTTTTAGCTAGTGTTTTCCAAACTTATTTATCCTATGAAATTCAATTATCAGTTTAATATTTAATTACCATAACATCTAATTAGAATTTTTTAGAATACAAGATCTTGATATTAATTGATTAATTGTGAATATCTCCTATAACTATCCTCTAGAGCAAAATGATTTTTATTCCTGGATAGTTAGCCTCTAAAGAGGATGTAGGGCTAAAAACAGTATCCTAGATCAGCCTGTGAGAGTCTGTGCTCTTTTTGGGTACAGAAAGTGAGGGTCACCATCCCCACTTGTCAATCAATATTGGATCATCTGGAGATAATATGCCCAGCACGCCACTTCATCTTGGATAATTATTCCAAGATACATCTCAGGAGAGGACCTAATTCGATTTCACTGTATTCTTAATCTGAGATTAAAAAAACATTATTCCGTATACATTTTCCTAGTTACTACCTTCATGAAATCAATCTAGTTTTCTGTCTCAAGGTTTTAATGAGAAAACCATGTTTCTCAAAGAAATCTGGAAGAATTTGCAAAGCCAATTACCTACACAGTATAAGCTTTAAAAAAGTTTCATTGCTGTGTTTAGAAAATAGAGACATGGGAGAAGTTCTATAAGAGAATGTTGGCAGGAACAGATGCAGGATGAATATGATGGATAAAAAGGAAAAGAATCAAAGATAGAATGCCCAAGGAGCTAGCTGATCCTCTGGAGATTAAGAACAAAACAAACTAGGGAAAGTTCATGGTTTATGATTCACTGGTTATTATTACAATGAAAAATCTAATGATAGCCACATAAACAAGAATTTCCTGATGCTCTATATAGAATGCCATATACATTACTAGAATCTCAAAAGATCAAGGGTTAAGTGAGATATATACAAAGTTATAAAAATTTTCTAATGAAATAAAATTTTAAGTATCAATATTTTGTGACTGAAAACACATGGATAAAACTTCTGGAATTTTTTAACTTTATTTTTTCAACTACTAGAAGAAAATAGCACTATTTTTAAGGGATATAAAGTAAATTTTATCATTTGCAAGCTGTCTTTTTAAATGTTATTTTGGAATATAATCATCTCAACTAATTAGAAAGTGATCAAGCTTGGAGCTAAAGCACAACTGCAGAAATGTTTTGCTTCTAAATTAAACATGAGAGTAAATTGAAGAAGTTTATTAAACTTTAGTGGGGTTAAGCCCTGCTTAACATTTAAGAATTTGGGAGATTAAAAAAACTTAATTGTATCAAAGTGTTTTATATTATTTAACAAAGATTATTATTTCAATTAGAGAATCAGTGTTCTTGTTTAATGTTTTTAATGTTTAGTCCTTAATAAAGTTTAGTTAAGTTGAAAATAGTGATCTAATCCCTCCTAGCTACCCCTTCTGAGAGAATTGTGATGATCAGACTATGAAATCATAATAAGAGCATCAGTGTTTATCTGGTATAGAACTTCTTCATCCAGAGATTACGGTCACTGAAGAATTGACTGATCTTCAAAAGTGTGCAAGATAATAATGGTTAACCTGTATGCCAACTTGAACCTTTATAATGCAGGATGTATCTTCTCAGGAAAAGAAACACCTGTACCTATTATCCAAGATTCCTCATTTTCCCTTCAAAGACCTGAGAAATGAATAATAAGTAACATGGCCACAGTGAGCCTGAAGTCAGAGCCATTGCAGTTGTATAATGTTGAAGTGTTTTCTCTAAATGAGAATAAATTCCGCCAAATAGATCACAATTCTCATAATCAGAAATCAGTATCTCCTTGATTAAGTTTCCCTGTCTTAAGTTCTGCTCAGTAATCAAAGATAGAATGCCCAAGGAGCTAGCTGATCCTCTGGAGATTAAGAACAAACTAGGAAAGTTCATGGTTTATATAGATTTTGAAAAATCTAATGATAGCCACATAAACAAGAATTTCCTGATGCTCTATATAGAATGCCATATACATTACTAGAATCTCAAAAGATCAAGGGTTAAGTGAGATATATACAAAGTTATAAAAATTTTCTAATGAAATAAAATTTTAAGTATCAATATTTTGTGACTGAAAACACATGGATAAAACTTCTGGAATTTTTTAACTTTATTTTTTCAACTACTAGAAGAAAATAGCACTATTTTTAAGGGATATAAAGTAAATTTTATCATTTGCAAGCTGTCTTTTTAAATGTTATTTTGGAATATAATCATCTCAACTAATTAGAAAGTGATCAAGCTTGGAGCTAAAGCACAACTGCAGAAATGTTTTGCTTCTAAATTAAACATGAGAGTAAATTGAAGAAGTTTATTAAACTTTAGTGGGGTTAAGCCCTGCTTAACATTTAAGAATTTGGGAGATTAAAAAAACTTAATTGTATCAAAGTGTTTTATATTATTTAACAAAGATTATTATTTCAATTAGAGAATCAGTGTTCTTGTTTAATGTTTTTAATGTTTAGTCCTTAATAAAGTTTAGTTAAGTTGAAAATAGTGATCTAATCCCTCCTAGCTACCCCTTCTGAGAGAATTGTGATGATCAGACTATGAAATCATAATAAGAGCATCAGTGTTTATCTGGTATAGAACTTCTTCATCCAGAGATTACGGTCACTGAAGAATTGACTGATCTTCAAAAAGTGTGCAAGATAATAATGGTTAACCTGTATGCCAACTTGAACCTTTATAATGCAGGATGTATCTTCTCAGGAAAAGAAACACCTGTACCTATTATCCAAGATTCCTCATTTTCCCTTCAAAGACCTGAGAAATGAATAATAAGTAACATGGCCACAGTGAGCCTGAAGTCAGAGCCATTGCAGTTGTATAATGTTGAAGTGTTTTCTCTAAATGAGAATAAATTCCGCCAAATAGATCACAATTCTCATAATCAGAAATCAGTATCTCCTTGATTAAGTTTCCCTGTCTTAAGTTCTGCTCAGTAATCAAATTCGGCCCCTTTAATTTCCCATTTTTCAATATTCCAAATGAAATTTTGAACATTTGATCTTTCAAGACATAATTACTCCAGAAATTCAGTTAACAAATTATTTTACAATTGTAATTTTCCATAAATTAGAATTTCAAGCTTGTCATGACTTTCAGAAAATAGGTTCATCTTTGACTTTAATATTTATTTAATTGATTAAAAATCACTAGTTTATAAAAATAGAAGCACCATACGACACAGCAATCCCACTATTATGCTTACACCCAGATGAAATCAAAACTGAAAGAAGCACCTGTACCCCAATGTTCATTGCAGCTCTCTGTACAATAGCTAGAACATGGAAGCAATCTAGATGTCCATCGATGAATGAATGGATACAAAAGCTCTGGTACATGTATACAATGGAATACTACACAGCTGTAAAGAAAAATACAGAAGAATCAGACCTAATGAGGTGGCTAGATCTAGAATCTATCATTAAAAAGTGAAGTAAGTCAAAAACAGAAAGACAAGTACAGTATACTAACACATTTATATGGAATCTAGTAAGAGAGTAATTGTAACACATGCAGTGAAGTGATGGAAAAATAGACATAGAGAACAGACATATGGACATGGTGAGGTATGAACAGTGGGTGGTAGACATAGAGGGAGTAACATGGAAACCTATACTATCATATGTGAAAAAGATAGCTATGGTCATTGCCCTGTGGGAATAGATGATCCTGCAGGAGCTGGGTGCGATGGCCTGTAGGGGTGGGTTAGGGGGACTGGGAGTGGTGAGGGGAAAAATTGACTGATCTTCAAAAGTGTGCAAGATAATAATGGTTAACCTGTATGCCAACTTGAACCTTTATAATGCAGGATGTATCTTCTCAGGAAAAGAAACACCTGTACCTATTATCCAAGATTCCTCATTTTCCCTTCAAAGACCTGAGAAATGAATAATAAGTAACATGGCCACAGTGAGCCTGAAGTCAGAGCCATTGCAGTTGTATAATGTTGAAGTGTTTTCTCTAAATGAGAATAAATTCCGCCAAATAGATCACAATTCTCATAATCAGAAATCAGTATCTCCTTGATTAAGTTTCCCTGTCTTAAGTTCTGCTCAGTAATCAAATTCGGCCCCTTTAATTTCCCATTTTTCAATATTCCAAATGAAATTTTGAACATTTGATCTTTCAAGACATAATTACTCCAGAAATTCAGTTAACAAATTATTTTACAATTGTAATTTTCCATAAATTAGAATTTCAAGCTTGTCATGACTTTCAGAAAATAGGTTCATCTTTGACTTTAATATTTATTTAATTGATTAAAAATCACTAGTTTATAAAAATAGAAGCACCATACGACACAGCAATCCCACTATTATGCTTACACCCAGATGAAATCAAAACTGAAAGAAGCACCTGTACCCCAATGTTCATTGCAGCTCTCTGTACAATAGCTAGAACATGGAAGCAATCTAGATGTCCATCGATGAATGAATGGATACAAAAGCTCTGGTACATGTATACAATGGAATACTACACAGCTGTAAAGAAAAATACAGAAGAATCAGACCTAATGAGGTGGCTAGATCTAGAATCTATCATTAAAAAGTGAAGTAAGTCAAAAACAGAAAGACAAGTACAGTATACTAACACATTTATATGGAATCTAGTAAGAGAGTAATTGTAACACATGCAGTGAAGTGATGGAAAAATAGACATAGAGAACAGACATATGGACATGGTGAGGTATGAACAGTGGGTGGTAGACATAGAGGGAGTAACATGGAAACCTATACTATCATATGTGAAAAAGATAGCTATGGTCATTGCCCTGTGGGAATAGATGATCCTGCAGGAGCTGGGTGCGATGGCCTGTAGGGGTGGGTTAGGGGGACTGGGAGTGGTGAGGGGGCCAGGGAGATACATATGACTGATCTGGGAACATACATGTCTGTGAACAACAAAACTCTGTAAAACTCTTTAAAAAAAATTAAATAAAAATAAAAGACTAAAAAAAAGTCACTAGTTTAAATAAACCATTAGTTTGCAAACCAGTTATTAAGATAATTTAATTTGGGAGGTGTTCCTATTATCAATATTTTGATCTTTACTATTCTACTTTCAAAGGGAAATTATGTTCAAATCCTTGTGAACCTTGCCATAACCATGATAGTTATAGATGCAGGTTAAAATAAGATCAGTGATTACAGAAAATGTCCAATGCTGATAGATACAAATGTTTGAGAATATATTTATTGCAGTTAAAAGGTGACTACATTATATATGTTATTTTTCTTTGTATATACACTTACCTTTTGTATATGGTTACTCTGAACACTTCTAAAACTTGTCTACCAGTTAAAAGCTATGTCCCCTTGATATGCAAAAAAAAAAAAATGTAATTTGAGGATGATGCATTTTCCAAACAGTTGTTTGGCATCATAAACATTTATGGTTAATTTTTTGTTGTCTTAGATTTTTTTTTTTTACTTTTTATAACTGGTGGTCAAATGAACATAGAAAACCATGTTCAAGTCTATTGTTGTCACAGTATTTCAGGTTTTATTTTTATGTGTGTGTTTCCTGATTTCAACATTTTCTGCATGTTACCTGGAACATTAAAAAAGGAAGAAAGAAGGACAGGTCCCAATTATTTATGGATTGTCTGATAGGCAGCTGGAGTTTCATACAATTAGGAGCCAACATTGGTATCCCTAGATGTGTGTTTCTTCTCATAGTGGGGGTGCCTAGAGCAGGAACACAGGTGGACGTGTTCTCAAAACTTGGAAGCTGTGTCAAGTTTCCCCCAAGTTTATGTCACAACCCCAACAAATCAGGAATCACTCTGTAATGCACTAATTAATTCTTAAATTGCATGATTTCTTGATGTGAGTTTTCTAAAATAGCATTTTAACTCCTTTATGTTGAGTAAGAGAACACACACACAAACACACAAAATGCAAGTAAATATGACAACATCTGAGGTACGAATTCTTCTCCCATTCCCAAAAGAGGCAGGAGACTTCTAGGGGGAGCGGTCCTGAGGGGAGTCTTTTCCTCCTCTCCTCTGAGGGACTAGACTCTAAATGGAGACTAGAGATTGTTCTAATGTTCCACCTGCTTTGATGGTGTGTGTCCTAGAGAACCCTCCTTTAAGTAGAGTCTAATAAATCCTTGAGACACCTTGCCCCTTTGGACCCCCCAATCTACTCCTTGCCTCCATAACCAGCTATCTGCAGCATCTCCACACCTTGAGTTGTTCCTTGGAATCCTATGTGTTTTCAGGCTACTGTCTACCCTCCTCTGCTCAGCACAAGGGGCCCAGATTACACTGGGGAGAAGCTGAGCTACAGAGGTTAATGCCAGGAGCTTCTTCGCTGTCCCACTGGCTCAGCTTCCCTATAGGTTCACCTGAACCATCTGGAGAGTTGGGAATCACGGCAGTGCTGGGTTCCATGAAATCCAAATAATGCCAAGTATTCAGGGACTGTGATGAGTGATGTTGTCTCAGGGGTGTGCCCTGGGGCTGTCTGTGTTTCCTAATCATGTCCTTCTGGGGATGAGAGCAGAAACAGAAAAGGAGAAGTGTTCTGTCCCTCCTCCCAGTGGGTGGGGAAACACTGTCTCTCAGTCCGCCCCTTCCAGTGAACTGCAAGGTTGAACCCACTGGAGAATAAAGTCTCCTTTTCTAAGGATCTGGTTCCACTTTCAATCCGAAACAGAAGCGAGTTCTCACAGAAGCTCCCCAAAGCAGAACCCCATCCAGCCTTCAGGTACTTTACTCTTCTGAGGTCTTGAGTTCAAATGTGGGTGCTAACCAGGTTGCCTTATTTTATCTTACCCTTAATTACTCTTAGTCCTACTGAAGCATGTAGTTTGTTTGTTTTTGGCTCTCACTGTTACTGCTATTCCAAGTCTCAGAAAGAGAAATAAATTTACTCTATTAAAGCTAAAAAATATGCTCATCATTCATATTGTATATGAGGGAAAATCAGATACACATTTTATAAACAAAGTGTATAAGGGTGTTTAGGATTTGGTTAACTTTGTTTTATTGGTGGAGAAATACTTGAAAAATATGACAAATCTTTTGATTTACTTGAAAAAGAAGACATTTCTGTATTGTTGATTTAGATGGAACATTTAGAAATTTTCCAAGCCAAAGGAAATCATTGTAGGTAGAGTATGGAATGATGTTACATTTCAGGAAAATCAACATCTAGGTTATTGTATAAATTATGTATTTAGTTATTGCAAATGTAGTCACAATGTATACTAAATCTATGAGAATATATTTATTGCAGCATATTATAAAGCCGAATGGACACTAAATTCATGTCTTCTACTTAACTTTCACTAAGCATAGTGTTAAAGACTATCAGGCAGTTAGAATGTACTCAGTAAATATATGTAAATGTTAGGTTTTCTGTAATTTGTGACTGGAGTGGAAAGAGTAAAGAAAAGGGGTCGAGATGTTAAGTAGCAGTATAGCAAGGGAAGAAGAAGGATAAGATAGTCAATATTCTTTACACTTCCTTTTACAGGATTTTCTGTTTTATGTACACATTTTCAATATGTATCCCCAGTCTTTTTCCTGAAGCACATTTTCAGTTATGTCTTCACAGAACTCAGAATCTGCTTCATTATGTACTTACACAATGCCTGATATATAGGACAGTATGCTCCAAATAGTTCGCGTTTTTCTCAGGGTGTGCCCTGGGGCTGTCTGTGTTTCCTAATCATGTCCTTCTGGGGATGAGAGCAGAAACAGAAAAGGAGAAGTGTTCTGTCCCTCCTCCCAGTGGGTGGGGAAACACTGTCTCTCAGTCCCCCCTTCCAGTGAACTGCAAGGTTGAACCCACTGGAGAATAAAGTCTCCTTTTCTAAGGATCTGGTTCCACTTTCAATCCGAAACAGAAGCGAGTTCTCACAGAAGCTCCCCAAAGCAGAACCCCATCCAGCCTTCAGGTACTTTACTCTTCTGAGGTCTTGAGTTCAAATGTGGGTGCTAACCAGGTTGCCTTATTTTATCTTACCCTTAATTACTCTTAGTCCTACTGAAGCATGTAGTTTGTTTGTTTTTGGCTCTCACTGTTACTGCTATTCCAAGTCTCAGAAAGAGAAATAAATTTACTCTATTAAAGCTAAAAAATATGCTCATCATTCATATTGTATATGAGGGAAAATCAGATACACATTTTATAAACAAAGTGTATAAGGGTGTTTAGGATTTGGTTAACTTTGTTTTATTGGTGGAGAAATACTTGAAAAATATGACAAATCTTTTGATTTACTTGAAAAAGAAGACATTTCTGTATTGTTGATTTAGATGGAACATTTAGAAATTTTCCAAGCCAAAGGAAATCATTGTAGGTAGAGTATGGAATGATGTTACATTTCAGGAAAATCAACATCTAGGTTATTGTATAAATTATGTATTTAGTTATTGCAAATGTAGTCACAATGTATACTAAATCTATGAGAATATATTTATTGCAGCATATTATAAAGCCGAATGGACACTAAATTCATGTCTTCTACTTAACTTTCACTAAGCATAGTGTTAAAGACTATCAGGCAGTTAGAATGTACTCAGTAAATATATGTAAATGTTAGGTTTTCTGTAATTTGTGACTGGAGTGGAAAGAGTAAAGAAAAGGGGTCGAGATGTTAAGTAGCAGTATAGCAAGGGAAGAAGAAGGATAAGATAGTCAATATTCTTTACACTTCCTTTTACAGGATTTTCTGTTTTATGTACACATTTTCAATATGTATCCCCAGTCTTTTTCCTGAAGCACATTTTCAGTTATGTCTTCACAGAACTCAGAATCTGCTTCATTATGTACTTACACAATGCCTGATATATAGGAACAGTATGATCAATTATTATCAACTGAGTCATACAGCAAGTTCCCATTGACTATTTTACAAATGGTAATGTAAGTTTCCATGTTACTCTTTCCAAACATCCCACCCTTTCCTTCCTCCCCCACCTCATCTTTATTCTTTATGTCTGGGTCTCCATTG
This sequence comes from Tragulus kanchil, assembly GCA_022376925.1. Taxonomy (NCBI): domain Eukaryota; kingdom Metazoa; phylum Chordata; class Mammalia; order Artiodactyla; family Tragulidae; genus Tragulus; species Tragulus kanchil. The sequence continues at coordinate 14,126,817 of JAIOJX010000030.1, read as the reverse complement.
CTTCCCTGTGAATAATTTCATCAGTACCATCTTTATGAATTCTATATGTATGCATTAGCGTACAATATTTGTTTTTTTCTTTCTTGTATAATAGGCTCTAGATCCATCCACCTCATTAGAACTGACTCAAACGCATTTCTTTTTATGACAGAGTGGCATTCCATTGTATATATGTTCCACAGTTTCTTTATCCATTCATTTATCAGGGGACATCTAGGTTGTTCCATGTCCGAGCTATTATAAACAGTGCTGCAGTGAACGTTGGGGTACATGTGTCTTTTTCAGTTTTGATTTCCTCATGGTATATACCTAGTAGTAGAATTGCTAGGTCATATGATGGTTATATTCGTAAATTTTTAAAGGAATCTCCATACTGTCTTCTGTAGTTCCTTTTGTTATTAAACTTTTAAAATCCTGTTTTAGTGAAAATCATCAGGATGAAATGATTTTGATTTTCTATCCTTTCAGACAAATGAGCTGAACTGGTAATAATTATAGTAGAATATATTTTAAAAGACACCAGATCTGAGATAAGGACATCACTATTTAGATGTTTATTCACTTGTTTATGTTTATTTCTCATTCAAGAAATGCTTATTAACTGCTAGGGGTATAAAAAGGCGTGAGCCTACTCCTGTTCTTAAAAAAAAATCAAGTTTGAGACAAATAGGCCTACTGTGCTTAACAGAGTATTAATGTATTCTGAACTTTTTCATCTGTCTTCCAGTTTAGCTATAAAAATTCATAGTTTGTACTGTATTGCTTTTTCCATTTCTGTTTCCTACAAATTGGAAAAGGAAATTGCTATTTTAGTAAGGGATGGATTTAACAGTATTGAATATCTTTCAAAGCCAAATATTCTTTATGCCTTATATGTTTAAAAAATCTAGAAAATTTGTTAAGCACAGAAATATTTAATATTAACCTAAAAGCAAACAATCCCTGATCATGTATAAGAACTTTTTAATATGTTACTTAGGCTTTTTTTGTGTCCAAGCAATTTGAGGAGTTGTGAATAATGCTTAGAAGGAAACAGATGTCTCATGCATTGTTGTTAGGAAGGGATCCATTTCTTTTCCTGACTTTTGCTTCAGTGAGGTTACCTTGGTGCAAAGTCTGTTCCTCACTTTTTAGATCCGACTTTGTAAAGTGTTCAGGAACTACATCACACTATGTAAAGCATCATCGGATAATCCAAAAGCCAGAACATCTAAATGTTCATTCATTTAAAATTTGAAATGCAATTGCATAATAAGCAAACAGGTTTGCTGATTGATGCATTCCTCTTTCGCAGAAATGTCTACTGAAGAAAATAATTTATTACCTAATGGTGAATACAATATCAAAGCAAGAGGGACTAATCAGGGATTTTACTGACTAGAGTTATTGAGCACTGGTCATCCAAACCATCCTCTAGACTGCAGACATAGAATTAACTGTTAAGTAGAATACTTGTGTCAACTGGTCAGGCTTCCCTTTCCTCGAAGGTCTTGAGTTCCTTTTGTTATAAAAAGGAACATAAAAGACTACTTTCAGACAAATGAGCTGAACTGGTAATAATTATAGTAGAATATATTTTAAAAGACACCAGATCTGAGATAAGGACATCACTATTTAGATGTTTATTCACTTGTTTATGTTTATTTCTCATTCAAGAAATGCTTATTAACTGCTAGGGGTATAAAAAGGCGTGAGCCTACTCCTGTTCTTAAAAAAAAATCAAGTTTGAGACAAATAGGCCTACTGTGCTTAACAGAGTATTAATGTATTCTGAACTTTTTCATCTGTCTTCCAGTTTAGCTATAAAAATTCATAGTTTGTACTGTATTGCTTTTTCCATTTCTGTTTCCCTACAAATTGGAAAAGGAAATTGCTATTTTAGTAAGGGATGGATTTAACAGTATTGAATATCTTTCAAAGCCAAATATTCTTTATGCCTTATATGTTTAAAAAATCTAGAAAATTTGTTAAGCACAGAAATATTTAATATTAACCTAAAAGCAAACAATCCCTGATCATGTATAAGAACTTTTTAATATGTTACTTAGGCTTTTTTTGTGTCCAAGCAATTTGAGGAGTTGTGAATAATGCTTAGAAGGAAACAGATGTCTCATGCATTGTTGTTAGGAAGGGATCCATTTCTTTTCCTGACTTTTGCTTCAGTGAGGTTACCTTGGTGCAAAGTCTGTTCCTCACTTTTTAGATCCGACTTTGTAAAGTGTTCAGGAACTACATCACACTATGTAAAGCATCATCGGATAATCCAAAAGCCAGAACATCTAAATGTTCATTCATTTAAAATTTGAAATGCAATTGCATAATAAGCAAACAGGTTTGCTGATTGATGCATTCCTCTTTCGCAGAAATGTCTACTGAAGAAAATAATTTATTACCTAATGGTGAATACAATATCAAAGCAAGAGGGACTAATCAGGGATTTTACTGACTAGAGTTATTGAGCACTGGTCATCCAAACCATCCCTCTAGACTGCAGACATAGAATTAACTGTTAAGTAGAATACTTGTGTCAACTGGTCAGGCTTCCCTTTCCTCGAAGGTCATTAAAGATGTGCAGACAGTGCTATCTCTGACTTTATGTGCTCTATACTGAGCATCTCCTTCCTTTTTCCCAGTCTTTCTCTAACAGACAACTCACTCAAGACGACACTTGGGTTCAGCTGCGTCTTCCTGTTCTGACTCCTTGAAGGTTCTTAAGTGGACTTCTGAAGGTTCCCAAAACTCTTCAGTCACATATTTCTTGATATTACCTTGTTCCTGTGGATCGTTACTCTCAACACTTAGGAATGTATTTTCAAGTTTATCCCTCAAAATTCAATTCTCTTATATCCATGTTGATATCTCCACTGGTACTGAGGATATCTACATTAAGGACTGGCCCAAAATAGCAATGTTTTTCACATTAATCCTAAAAAGTAGCTAAACCTCAGGTTATTTGTTTTTGCAATGGCACTGACAAATGTTTTCTCTAGAAATAATGTCAAATTTTAACATAGTTTATTGAGGAAACCATCACCCAAGATCTGAGGTTAAAAAAAAAAAAAAAGTTTAATTAACCAAACCACTAATTTATAGAACAAGTATTTTACCACTAACATGTTGATGCTGTCATGTGTCAAGAGACAAACTGAATTTGTCAATAATTTGTTTGTATTCACTACTTATAAACTATACATTAATCCTTATTCCTGATTTCAGTCACTACATTTTTTGTTTAAATGTAATATGTTTTATATTTCACATAGAAAACATTTCCCAAGCATGAAGAATTGAATTAGTAGCAATATGGGTCTAGTTCCTGCTTCTATGCTATTATCATTCTTATTTTCCAAAATTTTTTCTAGTTTTATTGATATATAATTAACATACAGCACTATATAAATTTAAGGTATACACTGTAATGATTTGACTTACAAATATTGTAAAATGATCACCACAGTAAATCTAGTTAACATCATCATATCATATAGAGTGAATTGGTACTCAATATTAAATGAAAAGTTTAATTTTAAAATTAAAAAATAAATTTAAAAATCCATCATATATTGATACCAAAGCAGGGAAAACGTGGTATTTTCCTTATAATTAAAACTCTTAGGGTTTACTCTCTTACACCTTTTATAATTGAATACAAAAAGAGGGACTAATCAGGATTTTACTGACTAGAGTTATTGAGCACTGGTCATCCAAACCATCCTCTAGACTGCAGACATAGAATTAACTGTTAAGTAGAATACTTGTGTCAACTGGTCAGGCTTCCCTTTCCTCGAAGGTCATTAAAGATGTGCAGACAGTGCTATCTCTGACTTTATGTGCTCTATACTGAGCATCTCCTTCCTTTTTCCCAGTCTTTCTCTAACAGACAACTCACTCAAGACGACACTTGGGTTCAGCTGCGTCTTCCTGTTCTGACTCCTTGAAGGTTCTTAAGTGGACTTCTGAAGGTTCCCAAAACTCTTCAGTCACATATTTCTTGATATTACCTTGTTCCTGTGGATCGTTACTCTCAACACTTAGGAATGTATTTTCAAGTTTATCCCTCAAAATTCAATTCTCTTATATCCATGTTGATATCTCCACTGGTACTGAGGATATCTACATTAAGGACTGGCCCAAAATAGCAATGTTTTTCACATTAATCCTAAAAAGTAGCTAAACCTCAGGTTATTTGTTTTTGCAATGGCACTGACAAATGTTTTCTCTAGAAATAATGTCAAATTTTAACATAGTTTATTGAGGAAACCATCACCCAAGATCTGAGGTTAAAAAAAAAAAAAAAGTTTAATTAACCAAACCACTAATTTATAGAACAAGTATTTTACCACTAACATGTTGATGCTGTCATGTGTCAAGAGACAAACTGAATTTGTCAATAATTTGTTTGTATTCACTACTTATAAACTATACATTAATCCTTATTCCTGATTTCAGTCACTACATTTTTTGTTTAAATGTAATATGTTTTATATTTCACATAGAAAACATTTCCCAAGCATGAAGAATTGAATTAGTAGCAATATGGGTCTAGTTCCTGCTTCTATGCTATTATCATTCTTATTTTCCAAAATTTTTTCTAGTTTTATTGATATATAATTAACATACAGCACTATATAAATTTAAGGTATACACTGTAATGATTTGACTTACAAATATTGTAAAATGATCACCACAGTAAATCTAGTTAACATCATCATATCATATAGAGTGAATTGGTACTCCAATATTAAATGAAAAGTTTAATTTTAAAATTAAAAAATAAATTTAAAAATCCATCATATATTGATACCAAAGCAGGGGAAAACGTGGTATTTTTCCTTATAATTAAAACTCTTAGGGTTTACTCTCTTACACCTTTTAAATATACCATACAATTATGTTAACTACAGTCATTATGTTAGTTATAGTCACTAGTACTTACTTTTCTTAAAGCTGGAGATTTTTACCTATTGAGTATGTTCATCTAGTTCCCCCTCCACAAATCTAATCCATTGTCTGTCAGTTTGGTGGTGTTTGTTTTTTAGCTTCCACATATAAATGAGGCCATACAGAATTTGCATTTCTCTGTCTCATTTCTTTCACTAAGCATAATGCCCTCAAGGCCCTTTCACTGCAGAGATGGCAAGATTCCCTTGTTTTGTTTTGTTGTATTTCAATTTGGGGCCGGGGGAGGGAGGTGGGGAGGAAGGGGGAGGCACTTCTATTGGTCTTTCATTTGTCTATTTTCATCCATCTTTGTTCTTTGGCCCATGTGGGCCTCCCATCACAGTGGCCTCTGTCGTCGCAGAGCACCCGCTCCGGGCGCATGCACTCCAGAGCTCCAGCTCGGTAATTGGACACATGGGTCCAGCTGTTCTGCGGCACATGGGCTCTTCCCAGGCCAGAGATCGAACCGGCACCCCTTGCACTGCCAGGCGGTGTCCCTACCCACTGGACCACCAGGGAAGCCTCAAGATTCCCTTGTTTTTTATGGCTGAACACACACACACACACACACAGAGTCAACTTTTTTATCTTCTCATCTGTTGGTGAGCACTTAGATTGCCTCCATCTCTTGGCTATTGTAAGTCATGCTAATATAAACATGAGGGTACAGATAGCTTTTTGAGATAGTGGGTTTTTTTTCACCTATAGATAAATACACAGAAATGAAATTTCTATCTCATATGGTAATTCTATTTTTTGTGGAGGGGAAACTTCCCTTTTTTTTTTAAAATATTTTTTATTTATTTATCTTTTGGAGGGTAGGGTGGGGAGGGAGAGGGATGGGTGGGCCACTTCTATTGGTCTTTCATTTCTCTATTTTCATCTGTCTTTGTTCTTTGGCTCCTGTGTGCCTCCCATCGCGGTGGCCACTGTCGTCGCAGAGCACCGGCTCTGGGCGCATGCGCGCCAGAGCTCCATCTCGGTAATTGGACGCATCAGTCCAGCCGCTCCGCGGCACGTGGGATCTTCCCAGGCCAGGGATCGAACCAGCACCCCTTGCACTACAAGGCGGTGTCCTTACCCACTGGACCACCAAGGGGAAGCCCGAAACGTCCCATTTTTCACAGTGGCTGTAATAATTTGCAATCCCACCATGTACAAAGCATTCCCTATTCTTTACCTCTTTGTTAATATTTGCTGTCTCTTACCTTTCTGATCATAGCCATTCTAGCAGGAATGATGTGATATGTCATTGTGATACTGATTTGAATTTCTCTGATATTTAGTGATATTGAATAACGTTTCAGGAACATGTTGGTTATCTATATGTCTTCTTTGGAAAAATGTCTGCTCAGATTATTTATCCGTATTTAAATTGGATTATTTGCTTTTTGCTATTGACTCCAATAGCAAATAAATATGTAAATATTTTAAATATTTAAATATTTTAAATATTAACACCATGTTCAATATATATAGTTTGTAAGTAATTTTTTCCATGCCTTATGTTGTACTTTAGATGTTATGTCAAAAAAAATTCATTGCCAAGAGCCATGTCAAGGATCTTTTATGATACATAAGACTTTAATCCACCATTCGCTAATTTTTGTGAATGGTGTAACATAGCAGTCTGGTTTCATCCTTTTATATATGCATATTCAATTTGCCTATTTATTGAAGATACTACCTTCTCCACTTTGTATTCTTGGCTCTCTTGTTAAATATTTGTTGATCATAGTTGCATGGGTTTATTTCTGTTTTCTCAATTCTTTTCCATTGGTCTGTGTTTCTGTTTTTATGCCAGTGTTGTGGGTACTATGTAGTTACTTATCTCTGATTAATAGATGCGAGGAAACACACAATTTACCTCTACACTATTTTCAGAGAACTTCAACCTACACAATGTAGCTCCCTCTAATTTAAGAGAATAGAACTTCAACAGTAGAAAGGCGTGGAGTTCAAACCAAGATCAAATTTATTAACATAAGAAACATTAACTCAGTAGCTATTCATTTCATTGATTAGCATCAGCACATTGCATCAAAATTAGAGTTCAGAACTTAAACAGCAACAATTCAAGGCTTTAAAATAATTCAGAACTTTAAAATCATTTCAGAACTTCATTTAAAGCTTCAAAAATATTTCAGAACTCTAAAGTTATTTCAGAATTCAATCAACAAAGTAACAGAAAGATCTTACCCCAGAGCTGGAGAGCTTCTCATCTCAGACCCATCTAAGTTGCATGAGTGAGCTCCCTTACAATCTGCCTCCCCACCTTTTATAATAAGATTCTCTCTTTGTGGCACAGAATTTTCTAAGAATTCTCTGCAGAGCACAGAATCCTCTGCAGGTCATAGAATCCTCTGTGCAGCATAGAATTTTCTGAGAACTCTCTGCAGGGCACAGTATCCTCTGCAGGCTGCAGAGGCTTTCCAGGCTGGTGAACTCATCTGCCATTAACTGCTGTGTGGATTAAAACTCAGACAAACAAACAATGCATGTTACTATTCTTCTTCTCCCTTTTACTAGTAAAACCTTATATATATATCATTAAAATAAAAATTATCGCTTACCTATTCAAACTGTGATTAAAAGAAAAACTCTACTTTTACTACATGAACTAAATGCAAGTTACACCATCTTATCTTTAAGCAAACAGAAGGTTGCCATAGGGATCTCTCTCTCAGAAAACTCCTTATCTACTCTTAGGTCTCTGAGTCTTAAAAGGGGCCCAAAGCGAGATTTTTTTTTTGTGATCATATGCAGGGTTTATTTTTTTGTTTTTAAAACTACCTTCTCCACTTTGTATTCTTGGCTCTCTTGTTAAATATTTGTTGATCATAGTTGCATGGGTTTATTTCTGTTTTCTCAATTCTTTTCCATTGGTCTGTGTTTCTGTTTTTATGCCAGTGTTGTGGGTACTATGTAGTTACTTATCTCTGATTAATAGATGCGAGGAAACACACAATTTACCTCTACACTATTTTCAGAGAACTTCAACCTACACAATGTAGCTCCCTCTAATTTAAGAGAATAGAACTTCAACAGTAGAAAGGCGTGGAGTTCAAACCAAGATCAAATTTATTAACATAAGAAACATTAACTCAGTAGCTATTCATTTCATTGATTAGCATCAGCACATTGCATCAAAATTAGAGTTCAGAACTTAAACAGCAACAATTCAAGGCTTTAAAATAATTCAGAACTTTAAAATCATTTCAGAACTTCATTTAAAGCTTCAAAAATATTTCAGAACTCTAAAGTTATTTCAGAATTCAATCAACAAAGTAACAGAAAGATCTTACCCCAGAGCTGGAGAGCTTCTCATCTCAGACCCATCTAAGTTGCATGAGTGAGCTCCCTTACAATCTGCCTCCCCACCTTTTATAATAAGATTCTCTCTTTGTGGCACAGAATTTTCTAAGAATTCTCTGCAGAGCACAGAATCCTCTGCAGGTCATAGAATCCTCTGTGCAGCATAGAATTTTCTGAGAACTCTCTGCAGGGCACAGTATCCTCTGCAGGCTGCAGAGGCTTTCCAGGCTGGTGAACTCATCTGCCATTAACTGCTGTGTGGATTAAAACTCAGACAAACAAACAATGCATGTTACTATTCTTCTTCTCCCTTTTACTAGTAAAACCTTATATATATATCATTAAAATAAAAATTATCGCTTACCTATTCAAACTGTGATTAAAAGAAAAACTCTACTTTTACTACATGAACTAAATGCAAGTTACACCATCTTATCTTTAAGCAAACAGAAGGTTGCCATAGGGATCTCTCTCTCAGAAAACTCCTTATCTACTCTTAGGTCTCTGAGTCTTACAAGGAGAGGGCTGTCCATGCAGAGCGGCCATGAGTCATGAATTCCTCATGGCTAGGGGCAGAATCCTGGCTTTTTTTGACCGTAGCTTCTTTTAGACACAATTCTTATACCTTTTGGATTAATATACACCCCATTTTTAGGTATCATCATATTCACCCATTCTTGAGCTAATTTCACTCTCTAGGGGGTGAATCATGGGCCTCAGGAGCTTATCTGGGGTTTGAGGATCATCATCTGAATCACAATCATCCACACTGCTTTCTTAATATCCTAGGGCCAAATATATTCCTAAAAATTCTCCGGCGTCTGTCCATGACACCAGTACCATGTTGTTTTGACTACTATAACTTTGTAATATATCTTGAAATTAAGTGTAATACTTTAAGCTTTGATTTCTTTCTCAAGATTGCATTGGCTATTCGGGAACTTTGGGAATTTCTTTAAAATGTAGGATTTTTTTTACTTCTGTTAGAAATACCATTTGTGTGGGGAAATAAACCAGTGAAGGTTTTTGTGGCTTTGGCTGAGCCAGGAGAAAAGTAAATATACTAGAAAGATCTAAGAGAAAAACAAGCCAGTTTGATTCGCATGGGCTTATTAGCCAGGGATATACTGAACGGCAACAGGTGAGAGAGCTTCTGTGGACTTAGGAAAGCCGGGTCAGCGCATGTTAGAACACTGCATGCACACACAGCATCAACTCCTCAAACCTCTTGCCGAATTAGTTGCCCCAGTTCCAACATGCCCTTTCAATCCTCAGAGCCACAAGAATAATCTCTGCCATTAACTGCTGTGTGGATTAAAACTCAGACAAACAAACAATGCATGTTACTATTCTTCTTCTCCCTTTTACTAGTAAAACCTTATATATATATCATTAAAATAAAAATTATCGCTTACCTATTCAAACTGTGATTAAAAGAAAAACTCTACTTTTACTACATGAACTAAATGCAAGTTACACCATCTTATCTTTAAGCAAACAGAAGGTTGCCATAGGGATCTCTCTCTCAGAAAACTCCTTATCTACTCTTAGGTCTCTGAGTCTTACAAGGAGAGGGCTGTCCATGCAGAGCGGCCATGAGTCATGAATTCCTCATGGCTAGGGGCAGAATCCTGGCTTTTTTTGACCGTAGCTTCTTTTAGACACAATTCTTATACCTTTTGGATTAATATACACCCCATTTTTAGGTATCATCATATTCACCCATTCTTGAGCTAATTTCACTCTCTAGGGGGTGAATCATGGGCCTCAGGAGCTTATCTGGGGTTTGAGGATCATCATCTGAATCACAATCATCCACACTGCTTTCTTAATATCCTAGGGCCAAATATATTCCTAAAAATTCTCCGGCGTCTGTCCATGACACCAGTACCATGTTGTTTTGACTACTATAACTTTGTAATATATCTTGAAATTAAGTGTAATACTTTAAGCTTTGTTTTTCTTTCTCAAGATTGCATTGGCTATTCGGGAACTTTGGGAATTTCTTTAAAATGTAGGATTTTTTTTACTTCTGTTAGAAATACCATTTGTGTGGGGAAATAAACCAGTGAAGGTTTTTGTGGCTTTGGCTGAGCCAGGAGAAAAGTAAATATACTAGAAAGATCTAAGAGAAAAACAAGCCAGTTTGATTCGCATGGGCTTATTAGCCAGGGATATACTGAACGGCAACAGGTGAGAGAGCTTCTGTGGACTTAGGAAAGCCGGGTCAGCGCATGTTAGAACACTGCATGCACACACAGCATCAACTCCTCAAACCTCTTGCCGAATTAGTTGCCCCCAGTTCCAACATGCCCTTTCAATCCTCAGAGCCACAAGAATAATCACTGAACAGGGCTGTGACTGAAACCAGCCCATGCTAATATCATTGCCTGTAAACACCTGGAGGCTTCAGCACTGAATAAAAGCAGGACTGGTGAATGTGTTCTGGGCCTTGACCCAAGAGGTCTTGAGCCCCCCATTCCCATCCTTCCTCTCTGTCTCTGTATGTGTGTGTGTATATTTCTTGAAGTCTCGTCACATCCGCTATTCTCTATGCACCTGGCTGACGAGCTGTGGTACATCTGAATTTTAATAGGGACTGTATCGAATCTATTGATGGCTCTCTGTAGCATATACTAATTCTTCCAATCTATGAATATGGGATATAGATACCAGTCACTTCTAATTATTGCTACTATTCAGTATTTCTCCTACAGATTTGGACCTAGGTAGCTCTAAGACAATCTGTATTTCATGATTATTTTCTTTGTGATCTAGTTTGATAGTTTTCCATTCCAGCAGTGTCAGTTGCTCTAAGAAAGTAATTATTGATGACATATTTAGATTAAGAATTTGGTTTGCTGAACATTTAACTTTATTTGGATAGGTAAGCCTGTCTTTCCTTTTATTCTTCCTTCCTTCATCCTTCCCTTTCTTCCTCCCCTTCTATTCTTTCTTTCCTTATTTATAATTCATTGAGTTCTTATGGATTTATGCATAATTTTCCACATACTAAAAGTATATGAAACATTAAAATAAGTGTCATATAGCTGTATGATTTTCTCTTTCATAGTGCAATGAAGAAAAATCAGACGATGGTTACAGAGTTCATTCTACTGGGATTTTGTCTTAGTCCAAGGATCCAATTATTCCTTTTTGGGCTCTTCTCACTGTTCTATGCCTTCATTCTGCTGGGGAATGGGGTCATCCTAGGGCTCATCTCACTGGACTCAGACTGCACACCCCATGTACTTCTTCCTCTCACACCTGGCCACTGTTGACATGGCTCACGCCTGCAACACGGTGCCCCAGATGCTGGTCAACCTCCTGAGTCCAGCCAAGCCACAGGTGAGAGAGCTTCTGTGGACTTAGGAAAGCCTGGTCAGCGCATGTTAGAACACTGCATGCACACACAGCATCAACTCCTCAAACCTCTTGCCGAATTAGTTGCCCCCAGTTCCAACATGCCCTTTCAATCCTCAGAGCCACAAGAATAATCACTGAACAGGGCTGTGACTGAAACCAGCCCATGCTAATATCATTGCCTGTAAACACCTGGAGGCTTCAGCACTGAATAAAAGCAGGACTGGTGAATGTGTTCTGGGCCTTGACCCAAGAGGTCTTGAGCCCCCCATTCCCATCCTTCCTCTCTGTCTCTGTATGTGTGTGTGTATATTTCTTGAAGTCTCGTCACATCCGCTATTCTCTATGCACCTGGCTGACGAGCTGTGGTACATCTGAATTTTAATAGGGACTGTATCGAATCTATTGATGGCTCTCTGTAGCATATACTAATTCTTCCAATCTATGAATATGGGATATAGATACCAGTCACTTCTAATTATTGCTACTATTCAGTATTTCTCCTACAGATTTGGACCTAGGTAGCTCTAAGACAATCTGTATTTCATGATTATTTTCTTTGTGATCTAGTTTGATAGTTTTCCATTCCAGCAGTGTCAGTTGCTCTAAGAAAGTAATTATTGATGACATATTTAGATTAAGAATTTGGTTTGCTGAACATTTAACTTTATTTGGATAGGTAAGCCTGTCTTTCCTTTTATTCTTCCTTCCTTCATCCTTCCCTTTCTTCCTCCCCTTCTATTCTTTCTTTCCTTATTTATAATTCATTGAGTTCTTATGGATTTATGCATAATTTTCCACATACTAAAAGTATATGAAACATTAAAATAAGTGTCATATAGCTGTATGATTTTCTCTTTCATAGTGCAATGAAGAAAAATCAGACGATGGTTACAGAGTTCATTCTACTGGGATTTTGTCTTAGTCCAAGGATCCAATTATTCCTTTTTGGGCTCTTCTCACTGTTCTATGCCTTCATTCTGCTGGGGAATGGGGTCATCCTAGGGCTCATCTCACTGGACTCCAGACTGCACACCCCCATGTACTTCTTCCTCTCACACCTGGCCACTGTTGACATGGCCTACGCCTGCAACACGGTGCCCCAGATGCTGGTCAACCTCCTGAGTCCAGCCAAGCCCATCTCCTTTGCTGGCTGCATCACACAGACCTTTCTCTTTTTGAGTTTCGCTCACATTGAATGTTTTCTCCTGGTGGTGATGTCCTATGATCGGTACGTGGCCATCTGCCACCCCCTCCGATATTCTGTCATTGTGAGCGGGAGAGTCTCCATCAGCCTGGTGGTCACTTCCTGGGCAGGTGGCTTCCTCCTGGCACTGGTCCATGTGGGTCTCATCCTGAGGCTGCCCTTCTGTGGGCCTCATGAAATCAACCACTTCTTCTGTGAAATCCTGTCTGTCCTCAAGCTGGCCTGTGCTGACACGAGGCTGAACCAGGTCATCATCTTTGTTGCTTGTGTGTTTGTCTTAGTCGGGCCCCTGTGCCTGGTGCTGGTCTCCTACACACGCATCCTGGCTGCCATCCTGAGGATCCAGTCAGGTGAGGGCCGCAGAAAGGCCTTCTCCACCTGCTCCTCCCACCTCTGTGTGGTCGGGCTCTTCTTTGGCAGTGCCATCGTCATGTACATGGCCCCCAAGTCCCGTCACCCTGAGGAGCAGCAGAAGATCCTTTTCCTGTTTTACAGTTTTTTCAACCCCATGCTGAACCCACTGATCTACAGCCTCAGGAATGCAGAGGTCAAGGGTGCGCTGAGGAGAGCACTGTTCAAGGAGAGTCATCTCTAACTAGAATGACATTTGCATCCAGAAAAGGTGTCTACTTTCCTCTTGTGTGTGCCTTCGTGACTCAAGAATAATACTTCCCTCTTCCTTTGAAGGATAAGATTTAGATATATCACATTCATTAGTTATTCTATCAGAATTTTAAAAATGGGCTTTGTCTTCATGCACGATGGTTACAGAGTTCATTCTACTGGGATTTTGTCTTAGTCCAAGGATCCAATTATTCCTTTTTGGGCTCTTCTCACTGTTCTATGCCTTCATTCTGCTGGGGAATGGGGCCATCCGAGGGCCCATGTCGGGCGACACCATACTGCACACCCCCATGTACTTCTTCCTCTCACACCTGGCCACTGTTGACATGGCCTACGCCTGCAACACGGTGCCCCAGATGCTGGTCAACCTCCTGAGTCCAGCCAAGCCCATCTCCTTTGCTGGCTGCATCACACAGACCTTTCTCTTTTTGAGTTTCGCTCACATTGAATGTTTTCTCCTGGTGGTGATGTCCTATGATCGGTACGTGGCCATCTGCCACCCCCTCCGATATTCTGTCATTGTGAGCGGGAGAGTCTCCATCAGCCTGGTGGTCACTTCCTGGGCAGGTGGCTTCCTCCTGGCACTGGTCCATGTGGGTCTCATCCTGAGGCTGCCCTTCTGTGGGCCTCATGAAATCAACCACTTCTTCTGTGAAATCCTGTCTGTCCTCAAGCTGGCCTGTGCTGACACGAGGCTGAACCAGGTCATCATCTTTGTTGCTTGTGTGTTTGTCTTAGTCGGGCCCCTGTGCCTGGTGCTGGTCTCCTACACACGCATCCTGGCTGCCATCCTGAGGATCCAGTCAGGTGAGGGCCGCAGAAAGGCCTTCTCCACCTGCTCCTCCCACCTCTGTGTGGTCGGGCTCTTCTTTGGCAGTGCCATCGTCATGTACATGGCCCCCAAGTCCCGTCACCCTGAGGAGCAGCAGAAGATCCTTTTCCTGTTTTACAGTTTTTTCAACCCCATGCTGAACCCACTGATCTACAGCCTCAGGAATGCAGAGGTCAAGGGTGCGCTGAGGAGAGCACTGTTCAAGGAGAGTCATCTCTAACTAGAATGACATTTGCATCCAGAAAAGGTGTCTACTTTCCTCTTGTGTGTGCCTTCGTGACTCAAGAATAATACTTCCCTCTTCCTTTGAAGGATAAGATTTAGATATATCACATTCATTAGTTATTCTATCAGATGTAATTTTATTGTTGTGTTCAGTTACTAAGTCATGTCACTCTTTGTAACACCATGAACTGCAGCACACCAGGCTTCCCTGTCCTTAACTACCACCCAGAGCTTGCTCAGACTCATGTCCATTGAGTCAGTGATGCCATCCAACCATCTCATCCTCTGTCATTCCCTTTTTTCTCCTGCCCTCAGTCTTTCCCACCATTAGGGTCTTTTTTCCAGTGAATGGACTCTTTCCATCAGTGGCCAAAGTATTAGCGTTTCAGTTTCAGCATCAGTCCTTCCAATGAATAGTCAGGGTAGATTTCCTTTGGCATTGACTGGGTTTGATCTCCTTGCTCTCCAAGGGACTCTCAAGAGTCTTCTCCAGCACCACAGTTAAAAGCATCAATTCTTCAGTTCTCAGCCTTCTTTATAGTCCAACTCTCACATCCATACATGACTACTGGGAAACCATAGCTTTGACCATACTATGATCTTTTTGTTTGATTGCTCTGAATTTAATATCTGTGAAATTAAAATTTATTTCAATTAATTGTCTGAGTCACCAGAGCTGAATATAGTATTTCTACTTTCCTGCCCTAACTATATAAACTCACTAGTTGTATAGGTCACAAGATTTTGAAAAGAAATGAAAGTTGGCAAGAGGAGTGATCTTCAAAATTTGGAAGCACACTTGTCCCCTCTCCAATAATTGTACTTCCCCTGTTCAAGAGTAAACCAGGAGTGTCTAGTCAGTTGTGCTTCACAATGTTGAGAAATCTCATATGAAAATTTTGACTCATATTAGGAAGTTAACAGGAAGACTGATTGAAGGAACATAGTTAATGCAAAGTATCTAGTAGAAAGTAGACAAGAGAAGGCAATAGCCTAAAAATAGTGTGGAAACAGTGCATGTTGTTACAATCTGGGGGCTAAATTGATTAGCTATTGGCTAGCAAAAGAGTAAAATTAGGCTGATGATTTGTGTTGCTATATAGATTCTCCAGAAAATTTTGACTGTTGAGCTGTAAGTTATATAGATGTACAGCTATCTCTGCACATGGGTTTTCAGTGTCTTCATCAGTACTACATTGGAAATTTTACTAGAAAGTCTTAAGTGGCTAGTGTGGTATGACTGGCATTTCTGCCTCATAGTGTTTAATTCTACTTTATAAATTCAGTGGTCAACGTTGAGTCCCTTGTTTTTGATGTGATTTTTAGGGTGCTACTATAAAATCTACTTTATAACCTGCCATGAGACAAGGATGGCCACTTTCTTCCAGAGTCTTTTTCAGTTTCACAGTAAGAGGGAACTTAAGACTTGTTCAGAAGAACAAGTGTGTGTCCTTCATTTGTGGTTCAATAACTTCTCAACCTAGCTCTTAACTACTGTGTGTGGATAACAGCATTTACTGATATAGAAACAAAGTGGGTTTTTATTATGATAATTATGGTTTGAACTGGGGTGTAGAAGACTCTTGAGAGTCCCTTGGACTGCAAAGAGACCAAACCAGTCAATTCTAAAGGAAATCAACCCTGAATATTCCTTGGAAGGAATGAATGCTGAAGCTGAAGCTCCAATGCTTTGGCCACCTGACACAAAGAGATGACTCATTGGAAAAAACCCTGATGGTGTGAAAAATAGAAGGCAGAAGGAGAAGGGTACAATAAAGGATGAGATGGTTGGATGGCATCACTGAGTCAATGGACATGAGCAAGGTCCAGGGCATGGTGAAGGACAGGGAAGCCTAGCATACTGAAGTCCATGGGGCTGCAAAGAGCTGGATACCACTGAGCAACTGAACTGAATTGAAGGTTTCCGTGAATCACTCAGTGCTGTACACTCCATATGTATATGGATCATCTCATTCAGTCATCATAACCTTCTTCATGACCTACTAATAGTCTTTTTTATGTATGCATTGTCCAGAAAATAATAAGTGTCTGACTTTTACCTGCATAGTCTGGCTCATGAGCCCTCTGGATTTAACCATAATATTGTAGTAGGTCAATGTAATGAACAAGTCTACGTTATCCCAAGGAAGAATATGTTGTCTGAAGGAATATCTCCCTACTGCCTTGTGTATGCAGAAGTGAGTTGCTCTGTGCTCCCTAAGACCTGGAAAGTCAGAGACCATTAATGAGAGGCTGGTTGTCCTAGAGTGAAACCTATCAGCAGAATTTCAAAAGGTACTAGACTTTTGGAGGATTATAGACCATGAAAAAGGTAATAATCAAGCCTCCTCCCATTGATTTTGATTTACTTCAACTAAGATCCAAAGTCAATATATGCGTCAACACTGTCTTTCTATCTCCATCTCTGATTCTTTCTCTCTGCTTCTCTCACTATAGGCCCATCACTGCACTTTACGTGTATTATCTCATTTAATCTTCAAAACAGCCCTGGAAGCAAAGAGACAATCCCCACTTTATACATAATGAAAAGAAGGCACAGAGAGACTGAGTGACTTGCCCAGTTCATGGTGAATGAAAATCCAGTTCAAACTGTACTCAGGCAGTCTGATCCTTAACCATAGTCACCTGGTGTGCTGCAGTCCATGTGGCCACAAAGAGTCACACAGAGTCACACATGACTGAGGGACAGAACTACAACAGTCATTACCACTGGCTTTTGTAACACGAGGTAGCATGGCCTCTTTAGAGTGTGTCTATGGATAAAAATCAGGGACATCTAGAGGCTGAAACAAAATAAGTGAGTCAAACTGGTAAGGGCATGGGGCTTTAGGAAAAATGACCTTACATTTGCTGAAGAAAGCAGCTTGACTCCAAACTCATAGGTGAACAGAGGGTGTGGTAACAAGGAAGAACTGTGGCTCCAAGGGTCAGGGATGGAGGAGGTTCTCTGGAAATGAGGTGAGAAGTGAAAGATACCACTGAACAACTGAACTGAATTGAAGGTTTCCGTGAATCACTCAGTGCTGTACACTCCATATGTATATGGATCATCTCATTCAGTCATCATAACCTTCTTCATGACCTACTAATAGTCTTTTTTATGTATGCATTGTCCAGAAAATAATAAGTGTCTGACTTTTACCTGCATAGTCTGGCTCATGAGCCCTCTGGATTTAACCATAATATTGTAGTAGGTCAATGTAATGAACAAGTCTACGTTATCCCAAGGAAGAATATGTTGTCTGAAGGAATATCTCCCTACTGCCTTGTGTATGCAGAAGTGAGTTGCTCTGTGCTCCCTAAGACCTGGAAAGTCAGAGACCATTAATGAGAGGCTGGTTGTCCTAGAGTGAAACCTATCAGCAGAATTTCAAAAGGTACTAGACTTTTGGAGGATTATAGACCATGAAAAAGGTAATAATCAAGCCTCCTCCCATTGATTTTGATTTACTTCAACTAAGATCCAAAGTCAATATATGCGTCAACACTGTCTTTCTATCTCCATCTCTGATTCTTTCTCTCTGCTTCTCTCACTATAGGCCCATCACTGCACTTTACGTGTATTATCTCATTTAATCTTCAAAACAGCCCTGGAAGCAAAGAGACAATCCCCACTTTATACATAATGAAAAGAAGGCACAGAGAGACTGAGTGACTTGCCCAGTTCATGGTGAATGAAAATCCAGTTCAAACTGTACTCAGGCAGTCTGATCCTTAACCATAGTCACCTGGTGTGCTGCAGTCCATGTGGCCACAAAGAGTCACACAGAGTCACACATGACTGAGGGACAGAACTACAACAGTCATTACCACTGGCTTTTGTAACACGAGGTAGCATGGCCTCTTTAGAGTGTGTCTATGGATAAAAATCAGGGACATCTAGAGGCTGAAACAAAATAAGTGAGTCAAACTGGTAAGGGCATGGGGCTTTAGGAAAAATGACCTTACATTTGCTGAAGAAAGCAGCTTGACTCCAAACTCATAGGTGAACAGAGGGTGTGGTAACAAGGAAGAACTGTGGCTCCAAGGGTCAGGGATGGAGGAGGTTCTCTGGAAATGAGGTGAGAAGTGAAAAAGAAACCAGTGCAAGAGGAGACTGCCGTCGCAGTTTCCTCACCAACAGAGTCCGGTTACAATGGACGTGTGACAGTGTTTTGTCTAAAAAGACAAAGGAACACAGGTTTCATTTGTGGCATTCACCAGTTGTTAAAACGGTGGCATTTACAGAATGTTGCTCAGGTAGGTACCAAGTTTCACTTGTAAGATGAAGAGCTCCCCAAGGGCAGGAGTTGAACTCTGCTCATCACTTGACACCAACAGTAGCATACTGCCTAGCTGGTAGTGAGCGCTCACCTCAGTGTTCATGTGAATTCATGAGCCTTTATCAGTTAACTACTTGGACACAACTATCAGTGTTGAAGTATCTTCTAATTTTTTTCACTTTTTAAAATTGTTCATATTGGTGAAGCATAGTATGTAGAAAATAATTATAACTAAAATGTATTAAGTACTGCTTGTGTACCAAATGCTGTATTAAGTCTTTAGAGGTAATCATCATATCAAATTGTGAAATAAATACTAATGCTATTCTCATTTATAAAAATTGAGGTTTAGAGATTAACTTCCAGCTGGTGCTAGAGGTAAAGAACTCACCTACTGATGAAGGAGACATGGGTTTTATCCCTGAGCCAGGAAGATCCTCTGGAGAAGGAAATGGCAACCCAGTCTATTATCCTTGCCTAAGGAATCTCAAGGACAGAGAAGGCTGGCAGGTTACAGTCCACAGGGTCACAAAGAGTCAAACACAACCGAAGCGACTTAGCACACATAGAAAATTAACACACTCATTGTTGCACAAATATCAAGTAGTGAAATCAGAATTCAAATTGAGTCAATCCAATCTAGATTAATTGCAAATCATTCTTTTGAAAAGGACTGCCTGATATTTACATATTAAGTGGCTAGACCAGACCTGTTTTAGACAGTCAATAAATGACTAAATTAAAAATGATCATTTAGCCAAAGCTCCTATCCAAAAAAAGGTACATAACTACATAAAATATGTAACTTAAATAAGGCAACCATTAGTCTTTCAAAGTTAGACATCTTATTAACCACTAAACACTTTTAGTTCCAGATTCACTCATTTCTTGCAAAGGTTTATTATGGGACAAATATTAATAATCAATTACAACCCATTTGCCAGTGATTCAGGGGAACTGGCAATATGTTAAGATTGCCCAAGAAGAAAGGGCTATGTATATTCATTTCTATCATGTAGAACAGGGGTTATGAGGCTTTCAGAAAGAGCATAAACCAGAATGGTGCTTGTGTTAGCACTCTAGACACATAGAAGGCATTAGCATTTCTCTGTAGTGGCTGATGTGGTGAAGAATTAGGGGCTATAGCTATTGCAGATGATAGGGATGGGATGCTGAGGAGAGAACACGTTTAGAAGCCATTTGAAATGGGATTTCACAGTATCCTTGGCATATCATATGGGTACTGCCAACCCACTGACCTATCAGACAACTATTCTTTGCTCGGTGGTGTGGACTTGTACTCCTCTGGTGTTAATATGGATAGAAGTTATCTGAGACTCCTCCAAAAATACTGATTCTATAGGTCTGAACGCAATCGGCAGAGATGCATTTCTGAAAGTCTCTCATATCTTGGGGCTGATCTACAGTTCACAGTTGGAATATTTGTAATATAGATAAAAATTGTTAAAACTCTGGTTCTTAGGAGGAAGAGGGAGGAAAATGAAAAGAATTAGAATATGATCTCACAGGGCTTATGGTTGTGATGTTTTATTGCAGATCACAGGGAAGACTTGATTTGTCTTGCCATCATGATGAACTTTGATGAGAGTCCTGACTCACTTCGATTGATCTCATTTGTTTTGTTTCTTGTTTGTTCTCTGCTGTTTGTTTTTACTCTGAGTAGCTCTTTTAGGCCAGGAAACATGGTGTGTGGTTGAGCATAGTCTTGTTTATTCCTCAGGGGCCTGACTCAGAGCCAGGACATCTGGCTTCTTATACCAGTTCTGCCAATTCTACCAAGTCACTATGTGCCTTTAGCACATCGGTTTCCTACTGTAAGATGAAATATTGGACTAGATGATTTATAGATTCATCTCAGCTCTCTAATTCTGTGATAACTACATAAAATATGTAACTTAAATAAGGCAACCATTAGTCTTTCAAAGTTAGACATCTTATTAACCACTAAACACTTTTAGTTCCAGATTCACTCATTTCTTGCAAAGGTTTATTATGGGACAAATATTAATAATCAATTACAACCCATTTGCCAGTGATTCAGGGGAACTGGCAATATGTTAAGATTGCCCAAGAAGAAAGGGCTATGTATATTCATTTCTATCATGTAGAACAGGGGTTATGAGGCTTTCAGAAAGAGCATAAACCAGAATGGTGCTTGTGTTAGCACTCTAGACACATAGAAGGCATTAGCATTTCTCTGTAGTGGCTGATGTGGTGAAGAATTAGGGGCTATAGCTATTGCAGATGATAGGGATGGGATGCTGAGGAGAGAACACGTTTAGAAGCCATTTGAAATGGGATTTCACAGTATCCTTGGCATATCATATGGGTACTGCCAACCCACTGACCTATCAGACAACTATTCTTTGCTCGGTGGTGTGGACTTGTACTCCTCTGGTGTTAATATGGATAGAAGTTATCTGAGACTCCTCCAAAAATACTGATTCTATAGGTCTGAACGCAATCGGCAGAGATGCATTTCTGAAAGTCTCTCATATCTTGGGGCTGATCTACAGTTCACAGTTGGAATATTTGTAATATAGATAAAAATTGTTAAAACTCTGGTTCTTAGGAGGAAGAGGGAGGAAAATGAAAAGAATTAGAATATGATCTCACAGGGCTTATGGTTGTGATGTTTTATTGCAGATCACAGGGAAGACTTGATTTGTCTTGCCATCATGATGAACTTTGATGAGAGTCCTGACTCACTTCGATTGATCTCATTTGTTTTGTTTCTTGTTTGTTCTCTGCTGTTTGTTTTTACTCTGAGTAGCTCTTTTAGGCCAGGAAACATGGTGTGTGGTTGAGCATAGTCTTGTTTATTCCTCAGGGGCCTGACTCAGAGCCAGGACATCTGGCTTCTTATACCAGTTCTGCCAATTCTACCAAGTCACTATGTGCCTTTAGCACATCGGTTTCCTACTGTAAGATGAAATATTGGACTAGATGATTTATAGATTCATCTCAGCTCTCTAATTCTGTGCTTCTTTACTAACATTTTAGCAGTGAGTTTTCCTTTACATGAAGACAAAATAAAGTTGATTTTTCTTGAGAATTGAATATAGTTAATTCCTGAGGTGTGCACATAATAAAAGTTCAAAAATAACCATCATGTTACAAATGCTATACATATATTTAAAATCTAAAAACTGTTAATGGCATAATGTGTAGAGACTATGACATACGATGTTGCACATGTATGGTCCTCCCTAAGATAAAAAGGGTTTCAGTAGCCTGTTTATAAATGATTAAGGATATCACTTATTGGCAAAGCACCCAGATCTCTCTCTAAGTCTGTGCTTCTGTTCCATCACTGGTGTTAATTGCTTGCATTTATCCAGTGCCTCAGTTCAGTTCAGTTCAGCCGCTCAGTCCTGTCTGACTCTTTGGGAGCCCATGGACTGCAGCACGCCAGGCTTCCCTGTCCTTCAGCATCTCCTGCAGCCTGCTCAAACTCACTTCATTGACTCAGGGATGCCATCCAACCATCTCATCCTCTGTTGTCTCTTTCTCCTTTTGCTTTCTATTTTTTCCAACATCAGGTTGTTTTCCAGTGAGCCATCTCTTCGCCTCAGGTGGCCAAGTATTGTAGCTTCAGCCTCAGCATCATTCCTTCCAGTGAATATTCAGGGTTGATTTCCTTTAGGTTTGAGTGCTTATTCCACATCAAGTACAGATCTATGAGACACAGCCATTAATATCAGTCTAATCTTCACAACAATTGCCAGAGGAAGGTTTTACTATTATATTCAAATTAGGCATGAAAAAATGAAGGCACGGAGAAGTAAAGCACCCTTCCAGGGTCACATGGCTAGTGAGTGGCAGAGCAGGGATCTCCCCAGGTCCTCCAAAGTCCATGACTGTGTCTGTGCAGTAAGAGGCTGGGCGGTGCAGCTGTGTACTGGCCGTCACACCCCAGAGACAACCGCGCGTGAGGAAGGAGCTCACACATCTTCTAAGGAGCTAGGTCTAAGTTATGGTAACATTAAGAGCTGGCATTAAAAAAAATAAAAATAGTTTGAGTAAATTCTGCTTTTTCTCTGTTGTTAAAGATCCCAAAAAATTTTGTCCTTTTCATTCGTAATTACTTACGAAATACACTTTTGAGCATTACCATTTTCATTCTGTACCACACATTTCTGTCGCAGTCTAGAAGATACATTCACTGGTGTCTTAGGTATTTGTCACAATTTATTTTCTGCCCTTTTCAGATTTACTTTGTAAGATGGTATAATCCACCCATTTTATGCTGATCTTTATCTGTATTGTGTTCCAGTGAACTCTAAGGTCAAATGCTAGCAGTAATTTTCTTTTAAGCATCAAGTTATAAATGTCCAGTGAAATCAATGTCTAATGCTAGCAGATAATGTAAGTGTTTTCATTTCAACTAATATTGGCTGTGGTGTCTGTCTGATGAGTTCTGAATTTCATACATTTATATCTGTTTTATCCTCTTTAAACATAAATACTGTAAAGATAGTTATTATAGTTCAATTTTAACAGAAATAGACAATTTTGAGTTGTGGATATTTATCTTTATGTTTCTAAAAGATTTTTCCAAGTTTTAATTTGTGTTAGAATACCAAATCTTATACTTAATTATGAACTGTCTTACTTTTACGTTTTCATTTTTATGAAAATATCCATTTATAAACAATATTTCTAAGTCTTGATGATAGAAATGTTTCTCTTTCTCTAAACTGTTCTTTACATAACTTTCTAGTTTACTTCTTATTCATGAAAGGCAGTTTCCTGATTTCTTTGTGCTGGCATATACTATAAACAATTGAGGACATATCCATGTTAAATAAGATCTGATCATTTTCTGTGTTATTATTACGTTCCTTTGTATACATTCATATTTTGCATTTGTTCACATTTCATGCTGAACACCTTTGGAAGTTGTCCACAGGTTAAACATTGCACCAATTTAACATGTAATAGAAAACACTGTCTTTTGAAGTGATGCATTTCTACAATTTTATACTTACCTTCTGATTGTTGTTAAAACATTCTGATTTTATACCCTAAAATAACTTTTTGTAACTGATATTTATATGATGTTAAACATGGAAAGGCATGCCCTAAAATATTGTTTTTTATGAAATTCAGCACCATTTTTATAGTTTATTTTCTACTTTCCAGATTTTCTTTCTTTTTTTTTTTTTTTACATTTATTTATTTGGCTGTGCTGGGTCTTAGTTGCAGTATGTGGGATCTCGCTCCCTGACCAGGGATTGAACCCAGGCCCCCTGCACTGGAAGCCTGGAGTCTTAGCCACTGGACCACCAGAGAAGTCCCCTTTCCAGATTTTCTACAGTTCACCTGAGCAAGAAAGGAGAAAGCAAAAACAAAGTGTTCTACTATTTATGGGTTTCCTGCTATGCAGAGCTTTATTATACACTAAGGAGCACTTTTCTATGTCCCTAAATAAGTTCTTCTCATAATGGACACATGGTGGTGGAACACAGGTAAGCATCTTCTCAAAATGTCATAGCCTGTGCAGGTTGTACCCCAAGTTTATGCCTCCCTCCCAGCAGGTCAGGGGTCACACTATAAGAAGCGCATTCATATATAAATTGCACAATTGCTTGATATGAAATTCATAACCTCCCATGTGTAATATAAGAGAAGAGGACAAATAAACATGAGGATACCTTAGACAGCAGTAGTCTCCATCCTTCTGGGAGAGGTGATGGCTTCCAGAGGGAGCCCGAGTCCTCTCCCTTCCCCTCAGGGAGCAGCACCCCTTTCAGAGCAGAGACTAGAGAGTAGTTCCAGTGGGTGACCTACTTTGGTGGCTTGTGTCTTAGAGAATCCTCCCTTGGGCTGGGTCTAATAAGCCCCCCTGGGACACTTTGCCCCTTCGAACTCCCCAATCCATTCCTTGTCTCTCTAACCAGTTCTCTGCAGCATCTCTACATCTTGAGTTGTTGCTTAAAATCAGGTGCTTTTACAGAGTGCTTTCTAACTTCTGTGGAACAAAAAGGACCCAGATTACACTGGGGAGAAGCTGAAGTACAAAGGTTAATGCCAGGAGTTTATTCGTTGTCACACTGGCTCAGTT
Source organism: Tragulus kanchil (assembly GCA_022376925.1). Lineage (NCBI taxonomy): Eukaryota > Metazoa > Chordata > Mammalia > Artiodactyla > Tragulidae > Tragulus > Tragulus kanchil. Next base: position 14,101,939 of record JAIOJX010000030.1, on the reverse strand, counting down.
TGCATATTACAGGTTCACCTGAGCCGTCTGCAGAATTGCGAACCAAGGCAACTTTTTTTTTAAATTTTGTTTTATACCCTAAAATAACTTTTTGTAACTGATATTTATATGATGTTAAACATGGAAAGGCATGCCCTAAAATATTGTTTTTTATGAAATTCAGCACCATTTTTATAGTTTATTTTCTACTTTCCAGATTTTCTTTCTTTTTTTTTTTTTTTACATTTATTTATTTGGCTGTGCTGGGTCTTAGTTGCAGTATGTGGGATCTCGCTCCCTGACCAGGGATTGAACCCAGGCCCCCTGCACTGGAAGCCTGGAGTCTTAGCCACTGGACCACCAGAGAAGTCCCCTTTCCAGATTTTCTACAGTTCACCTGAGCAAGAAAGGAGAAAGCAAAAACAAAGTGTTCTACTATTTATGGGTTTCCTGCTATGCAGAGCTTTATTATACACTAAGGAGCACTTTTCTATGTCCCTAAATAAGTTCTTCTCATAATGGACACATGGTGGTGGAACACAGGTAAGCATCTTCTCAAAATGTCATAGCCTGTGCAGGTTGTACCCCAAGTTTATGCCTCCCTCCCAGCAGGTCAGGGGTCACACTATAAGAAGCGCATTCATATATAAATTGCACAATTGCTTGATATGAAATTCATAACCTCCCATGTGTAATATAAGAGAAGAGGACAAATAAACATGAGGATACCTTAGACAGCAGTAGTCTCCATCCTTCTGGGAGAGGTGATGGCTTCCAGAGGGAGCCCGAGTCCTCTCCCTTCCCCTCAGGGAGCAGCACCCCTTTCAGAGCAGAGACTAGAGAGTAGTTCCAGTGGGTGACCTACTTTGGTGGCTTGTGTCTTAGAGAATCCTCCCTTGGGCTGGGTCTAATAAGCCCCCCTGGGACACTTTGCCCCTTCGAACTCCCCAATCCATTCCTTGTCTCTCTAACCAGTTCTCTGCAGCATCTCTACATCTTGAGTTGTTGCTTAAAATCAGGTGCTTTTACAGAGTGCTTTCTAACTTCTGTGGAACAAAAAGGACCCAGATTACACTGGGGAGAAGCTGAAGTACAAAGGTTAATGCCAGGAGTTTATTCGTTGTCACACTGGCTCAGTTTGCATATTACAGGTTCACCTGAGCCGTCTGCAGAATTGCGAACCAAGGCAATGCCGGCATTCATGAAATTCAAATAATGTCAAGTACTCGGGGACTGTGATGAGTGAGATTGTCTCCAGGGTGTGCCCTGGGGACTGTCCGTGTTTCCTGATCATGTCCTGCTGGGGATGAGAGCAGAAACAGAAAAGGAGAACGACTCTGTCCCTCCTCCCCATGGAGGTGGGCATGCACTACCTCTCACAATCTGCCCCTTCCGGTGAACCCTCGAGAGCTGCAGCGAGGTTGAGCTCATCAGCCTCCTTTTCTGAGGATGTGGTCCCATTTTCAATCTGGAACATAAGTGTGGGTTCTGCAGCTCTCACAGAAGCTCCCCAAAGCAGAATTCCATCCAGCCTTCAAGTGCTTTCCTCTTCTGAGGTCTTGAGTCCAAATGTGGGTACTAATGAGGTTGCCTTATTTTATTTGATCCTTGATTTCTCTTAGTCTGGCTGAAGCATGTAGTTTGCTTGTTTTTAGCTCTCACTGTTACTGCTATTCCAAGTCTCAGAAAGAGAAATGAATATTCTCTGTTAATACTGAAAATACCCTCACCATTCATATTCTATATGAATGGTGTCAGGGGAACATGAGATGCACATTTTACAAAGTGCATAAGGGTATTTAGGATTTGGTTAATCTTGTTGTATGAGTGAGTGGAGAGGTATCCATGTGATAAAGATTTACTTGAAAAAGGTGACACTAAAAAGAGAAGACATTTTTGTATTGCTGATTTAGATGGAACATTTGGAAATTTTCCAAGCCAAAGAAAACCATTGTCAGTATATTATGGAATGCTGTTACATTTCAGGAAAATCCACATAATGTTTTATATCATGATGTATTTAATTATTATAGGCATATTCACAATATATATTAAATCTATGAGAACATATTTATTGTATTGCATCATGAAGTAAAATGGACACTAAATCCATGTCTTATACGTATCTTTCATTAAGCATAGTGTTCAAGACTGTCAGTCAACTAAAATGGACTCAGTATGTGTAAGTGTTAGATTTTCTCTAGCTTGGAGAAGTTTTTGTGACAGGGATGGAAAAAGTATAAAAAAAAGGTATCAAAACGTTAAGTAGTAGTATAGCAAGAAGGAGAAGGATGAGATCGTCCACACTCTTTACATTTTCTCTTACAGAATTTTTCCATCTTAATGTGCACATTTTTAAATATATATGCCCATTCTTTCTCCTGAAGCACATTTTCATATGTATGTCTTCACAGAGTTCAGAACCCTCGAGCTGCTTGATTATGTACTTTCATGCCCAGTATATAGGAAGCACTCAGTAGTAGGATCAATTATTATCAACTTTAACAGATTCTTAAACAGCCTGTCAAAATGGGGAAGTGACACTTAGTTCTTGTCTGTGGTCTGCAGAAGCTTTTATATCCAGGAAAAAAATCACTTAATCCTTACCCTTCATTAAATTGGGGAAAGTGACACTGGGTTCTGCAGCTCTCACAGAAGCTCCCCAAAGCAGAATTCCATCCAGCCTTCAAGTGCTTTCCTCTTCTGAGGTCTTGAGTCCAAATGTGGGTACTAATGAGGTTGCCTTATTTTATTTGATCCTTGATTTCTCTTAGTCTGGCTGAAGCATGTAGTTTGCTTGTTTTTAGCTCTCACTGTTACTGCTATTCCAAGTCTCAGAAAGAGAAATGAATATTCTCTGTTAATACTGAAAATACCCTCACCATTCATATTCTATATGAATGGTGTCAGGGGAACATGAGATGCACATTTTACAAAGTGCATAAGGGTATTTAGGATTTGGTTAATCTTGTTGTATGAGTGAGTGGAGAGGTATCCATGTGATAAAGATTTACTTGAAAAAGGTGACACTAAAAAGAGAAGACATTTTTGTATTGCTGATTTAGATGGAACATTTGGAAATTTTCCAAGCCAAAGAAAACCATTGTCAGTATATTATGGAATGCTGTTACATTTCAGGAAAATCCACATAATGTTTTATATCATGATGTATTTAATTATTATAGGCATATTCACAATATATATTAAATCTATGAGAACATATTTATTGTATTGCATCATGAAGTAAAATGGACACTAAATCCATGTCTTATACGTATCTTTCATTAAGCATAGTGTTCAAGACTGTCAGTCAACTAAAATGGACTCAGTATGTGTAAGTGTTAGATTTTCTCTAGCTTGGAGAAGTTTTTGTGACAGGGATGGAAAAAGTATAAAAAAAAGGTATCAAAACGTTAAGTAGTAGTATAGCAAGAAGGAGAAGGATGAGATCGTCCACACTCTTTACATTTTCTCTTACAGAATTTTTCCATCTTAATGTGCACATTTTTAAATATATATGCCCATTCTTTCTCCTGAAGCACATTTTCATATGTATGTCTTCACAGAGTTCAGAACCCTCGAGCTGCTTGATTATGTACTTTCATGCCCAGTATATAGGAAGCACTCAGTAGTAGGATCAATTATTATCAACTTTAACAGATTCTTAAACAGCCTGTCAAAATGGGGAAGTGACACTTAGTTCTTGTCTGTGGTCTGCAGAAGCTTTTATATCCAGGAAAAAAAAAAATCACTTAATCCTTACCCTATATAACAACTTTGTGAAATCTTGGTAAGAAATATGATGATTTTCCATATTACTTCCAAGTGAACTTGAAAGTTCAGCTGAGTTATAGAAATACAGGTGATCATCTTAGGAATTCTGCTTTGCCCGTGTCCATGACTTTAGAAAAGAACGTGCCAGCTCACGGCTTCAAGATTTACTTTTCGTAAGATATAGGTTTCATCAAATTCTGGTGTTTTGTTTATATATGAAATTATTTCCTTCTTAGAGATTTAAAACTTGAGAGTTGTCTGATTACTTTTTTTCTGATTACTTATTTACTGATTGTTTAATTAATCAGATAACATTTGCCATTTTGGAAATTCTGAAACTGTACATATATATAGAGCATCACTATAGGGCTTCCCCTGGTGGTCCAGTGGGTAAGGACACCGCCTTGCAGTGCAAGGGGCGCCGGTTCGAGCCCTGGCCTGGGAAGATCCCACGTGCCGCTGAGCGGCTGGACCGATGTGTCCAATTACTGAGCCAGAGCTCTGGAGCGCATGCGCCCAGAGCCGGTGCTCTGCGGCAACAGACGCCACCGCGATGGGAGGCCCACAGGAGCCAAAGAACAAAGATGGATGAAAATAGAGAAATGAAAGACCAATAGAAGTGGCCCGCCCATCCCCCTCCCTCTCCACCCCTCCCTCCAAAAGATAAAAAAAAAAAAAAATAAACCCCAAAAAAGGATTTTTTTTTTTTGTTTTTTTTGTTTTTTTAAAAGAAAAAAGAGCATCACTATGCTTAAAAGTTCTGTTTGGGACTAGGATACAGTCCAGTGCTTGCAACCCTCTTAACAGCTACCAGCCCATCACCGATTTCATCTGTTTGCATTCCATTTAATTGTTTTTAACTCATATTAGTTATGTACTTTTAGTAAGCAAAATATCAAGCTTATGATCATTATTATCTTTCATGCCCAGTATATAGGAAGCACTCAGTAGTAGGATCAATTATTATCAACTTTAACAGATTCTTAAACAGCCTGTCAAAATGGGGAAGTGACACTTAGTTCTTGTCTGTGGTCTGCAGAAGCTTTTATATCCAGGAAAAAAAAAAATCACTTAATCCTTACCCTATATAACAACTTTGTGAAATCTTGGTAAGAAATATGATGATTTTCCATATTACTTCCAAGTGAACTTGAAAGTTCAGCTGAGTTATAGAAATACAGGTGATCATCTTAGGAATTCTGCTTTGCCCGTGTCCATGACTTTAGAAAAGAACGTGCCAGCTCACGGCTTCAAGATTTACTTTTCGTAAGATATAGGTTTCATCAAATTCTGGTGTTTTGTTTATATATGAAATTATTTCCTTCTTAGAGATTTAAAACTTGAGAGTTGTCTGATTACTTTTTTTCTGATTACTTATTTACTGATTGTTTAATTAATCAGATAACATTTGCCATTTTGGAAATTCTGAAACTGTACATATATATAGAGCATCACTATAGGGCTTCCCCTGGTGGTCCAGTGGGTAAGGACACCGCCTTGCAGTGCAAGGGGCGCCGGTTCGAGCCCTGGCCTGGGAAGATCCCACGTGCCGCTGAGCGGCTGGACCGATGTGTCCAATTACTGAGCCAGAGCTCTGGAGCGCATGCGCCCAGAGCCGGTGCTCTGCGGCAACAGACGCCACCGCGATGGGAGGCCCACAGGAGCCAAAGAACAAAGATGGATGAAAATAGAGAAATGAAAGACCAATAGAAGTGGCCCGCCCATCCCCCTCCCTCTCCACCCCTCCCTCCAAAAGATAAATAAATAAATAAATAAACCCCAAAAAAGGTTTTTTTTTGTTTGTTTTTTTTGTTTGTTTTTTTAAAAGAAAAAAGAGCATCACTATGCTTAAAAGTTCTGTTTGGGACTAGGATACAGTCCAGTGCTTGCAACCCTCTTAACAGCTACCAGCCCATCACCGATTTCATCTGTTTGCATTCCATTTAATTGTTTTTAACTCATATTAGTTATGTACTGTAGTGATCAGATAAAAATAAGACAAAAATCAAGCAGAAGTGTATATAAAATATAATTATTTAAAATGCTTTATGAATCCTTGATATTCTTTTTTTTTTAATTTTTATTTGTTCATTTATTTTACTTGTTGGCTGTGACGGGTCTTAGTTACTGCACAGGAACTTTCTCTAGTTGCGACAAGCAGGGGTTTGACTCTTCCTTGTAGGGTATAGTCTTCTCATGCAGTGGTTTCTCATGTTGCCGAGCACATGCTCTCGAGTGCATGGGCTTCAGTAGTTGTATCATGCCGGTTCAGTAGTTGCAGCTCATGACTTAATTGTTCTGTGGCATGTGGAATCTTCCCAGCCCAGGGATGGAACCTGTGTCCCTTGCATTGCAAGGCAAATTCTTAATCACTGGAACTCAGGAGAATTCCCTTCTTTGACTATTCTTATTACATTTTTTAAATCCTGTTTTAATACAAGTCACCAAAGATGAAATTCTGAATTTGTATACTTCCTTTGGGAGGAAGCCGCTGAATGTGAAATAATTACAGTAAATATATTTTAAAAGACACCATACCTGATATAAGGACATATTTAGATGTGTGTTCATTTGCTTATGTTTATTAATGTGTCATTCAATAACTATTTATTGATTGCCAGGGTATAAAAATGAACAAGCCTACTCTTGTGCTTTAAAATCAATCAAGTTGGAAAGAAATAGGGGTATTGTGCTTAAAAAGTATTAATCTATTCTGGTCTCTTTTTCCATCCATCTTTCAATTTGGTGATTAAGAATCATGACTTATACTGTAGTTCTCCTTTAAAGTATATTTTCTTGTAAAAGGAAATAAAGTAACATTGGAAAAGGAATTGCTATTTTATAAATGAGTTGTTAAAATGTATCTTTCACAGTCAAATATTTTCATATGTCTTATGTGTTAAAAAAATCAATTTAGAAAGTTTGTTAAGCACAGAAATTTTTAATAGTAAGCCCTGGTCAAATAAGCCCTGGACATGTCTATGAGGACTTTTTAATATACTTAAGAATACTTTTGTGTCCAGGCGACTTGACAACTTCTGAATAACGCTTAAAAGAAAACAGACATCGCTTATTAGGAAGGGATCTGTTTCTTTCCCTGAGTCATTCTTCAGGAATATTACTTTGGTCCATAATACAGCTTTTAGAGACAGCTTTAGAAAGTGTTTAGGAACTGTATTATGCTATCCAAAGTATAGTCAGATAATGCATAAGCCAGAATACCCAAATGTTCATTTATTTAATATTTGAAATGGAATTGTATAGTGAGCAGTTTGCTAGTCAATGCATTCCTTCTTTGCAGAAATACCAGACTATGAAAATAATTCGTTACCTAATGGGGAATTGGTGAACACAAAATCAGCGCAAGGCAGGGCTAACGAGAGAGGGATCTTACTGAGAGGTGTTATTGAGTACTGGTCATCTAAGTCATCAATCTAGACTGTAGACATAGAATTGCCAGATGCGTAGAATCCTTGGACCAAGGCTTCCCTTCCCCAGAAGGTCATTGAGGATGCACAGACAATATCCTTTCTTTTTCCCACAGCCTTTTTCTAACAAGCAATCTGCTTAGGTGGTTACTTTTGGGTTCACTGTCTTAACCACCCATCCTGCCTCCCGGACGTTGTTTCAGATCACCTTGAGTGAACTTTTGGAGATTCCCATAACTCTTCAATCATACATTTCTTAATATTATCTTGGTTTTTTGCCTACAGATTATTATTCTCATCAGGTGTATGTTCCTACTCCACCTCCTCTCCACTGCTGATAACCACCAATCTGATCTCTTTTTCAATGAGATTTTTGTTTTTAGGTTCCACATCTAAGTAAGATCATACACTATCTGTCAAACTTATTTCACTTGGCATAATGCCCTCAAGGTCTCAAGTGACAAGACTTCCTGCTTTTTATGACTGAATACTATTCCATTATGTATTGTATACATATATATAACACATGCTTATCTTTACTAACCTCATTCATCAATGAACTCTGGGGTTCTTTCCATGTCTTGACTATTATAAATAATATTGATCTGAATGTAGTGGTGCAGATAACATTCTGAGTCAGTAGGTTCTTTTCCTATTTGGATAAATGCCCAGAAGCAGAATTTCTGGATTACATAGTAGTTCTATTTTTAACTTTTTGAGTAAACTCCATACTTTTTTTCCCCAGTGCCTATTACAGCTGAAAATTCCACCAACAGTGCTAAGAGATTCCCTTTTCTCCACATCCTTGTCGGCATTTGTCATCTCTTGCGTTTTGATTATGACCATTCTGTTATAGCAGGTGTGACATGAGATCTGACTCTGGTGTTGACTTGCATTTCCTTACGATTAGTGATATTGAGTACCTTTTCCTTATATGTTGGTTATCAATCTTCTTTTTAAAAATGTCTGTTAAGGGCTTCCCTGGTGGTCCAGTGGGTAAGGACACCGCCTTGCAGTGCAAGGGGCGCCAGTTGGATCCCTGGCCTGGGACGATCCCACGTGCCGCGGAGCGGCTGGATGGATGTGTCCATCTACTGAGCCAGAGCTCTGGAGTGCATGCGCCCAGAGCCGGCGCTCTGCGACGACAGAGGCCACTGCGATGGGAGGCCCACACGGGCCAAAGAAAAAAGATGGATGAAAATAGAGAAATGAAAGACAAATAGAAGTGGCCCGCCCGCCCCCCTCCCCAACCCGCCCCCCTCCCCCAAATGTCTGTTTAGATCCTTTGCCCATTTCCAGATTGGACTACTCTGAAAATAGTCCAATATCTTTTCTCCCATTTTGTTATAAATATGCTTTTAAAATATATTTTTGATATTAACTCCTTGTCCAAATAGTTTGCAAATAGTTTTTCCTATTCCATAGGTTGTCTTTTCATGTTGATCATTTCTTTTTGCTATACAGAAGCTTTTAGTATGAGGTAGTCCTATTTGATTGTTTAGGTCTAATTTTGTTGCTTGTACTTAGATATGATATCCACTAATTCATTGCCAAGACCCATGTCGAAGACCTGTGTTCATTCATTTATGGTTTGGTCTTATATTTGTCTATAATTCACTAGTTTTTTGTCAAACACATGCTTATCTTTACTAACCTCATTCATCAATGAACTCTGGGGTTCTTTCCATGTCTTGACTATTATAAATAATATTGATCTGAATGTAGTGGTGCAGATAACATTCTGAGTCAGTAGGTTCTTTTCCTATTTGGATAAATGCCCAGAAGCAGAATTTCTGGATTACATAGTAGTTCTATTTTTAACTTTTTGAGTAAACTCCATACTTTTTTTCCCCAGTGCCTATTACAGCTGAAAATTCCACCAACAGTGCTAAGAGATTCCCTTTTCTCCACATCCTTGTCGGCATTTGTCATCTCTTGCGTTTTGATTATGACCATTCTGTTATAGCAGGTGTGACATGAGATCTGACTCTGGTGTTGACTTGCATTTCCCTTACGATTAGTGATATTGAGTACCTTTTCCTTATATGTTGGTTATCAATCTTCTTTTTAAAAATGTCTGTTAAGGGCTTCCCTGGTGGTCCAGTGGGTAAGGACACCGCCTTGCAGTGCAAGGGGCGCCAGTTGGATCCCTGGCCTGGGACGATCCCACGTGCCGCGGAGCGGCTGGATGGATGTGTCCATCTACTGAGCCAGAGCTCTGGAGTGCATGCGCCCAGAGCCGGCGCTCTGCGACGACAGAGGCCACTGCGATGGGAGGCCCACACGGGCCAAAGAAAAAAGATGGATGAAAATAGAGAAATGAAAGACCAATAGAAGTGGCCCGCCCGCCCCTCCCTCCCGAACCCGCCCCCCTCCCCCAAATGTCTGTTTAGATCCTTTGCCCATTTCCAGATTGGACTACTCTGAAAATAGTCCAATATCTTTTCTCCCATTTTGTTATAAATATGCTTTTAAAATATATTTTTGATATTAACTCCTTGTCCAAATAGTTTGCAAATAGTTTTTCCTATTCCATAGGTTGTCTTTTCATGTTGATCATTTCTTTTTGCTATACAGAAGCTTTTAGTATGAGGTAGTCCTATTTGATTGTTTAGGTCTAATTTTGTTGCTTGTACTTAGATATGATATCCACTAATTCATTGCCAAGACCCATGTCGAAGACCTGTGTTCATTCATTTATGGTTTTTGGTCTTATATTTGTCTATAATTCACTATGCTCTAATTTTCTGAGTGGTATAAGATAGGAGTCTCGTTTCATTCTTTTACATGTGAATATCCAGTTTGCCCAATGCCATTTATTGGAGAGATTGCCTTTTATCATTGAGTATTCTTTACTTCCTTGTTAAATGTCAGTTGATCATATTTGCATGGGTTTATTTCTGCTCTCTCAGTTCCACTGGTTTGTTTTTATGCCAGTACCATACTGTTTTACAGTTTGGTACTGGCATAATAACACAATCATGATTTCTACTGAAGTAAATAAAGATGTTGTCTTTTCCAAGATAATTCTCATATTTAAAGCTGTTCTATTGCTGATATTTTTTACTATTCATGTATTCAGCTACATATTTGGACATAAGTAGCTCTGATACAATCCAAATTTCATGGTTACTTTCTTTTTCATCTGACTTGGTATTTTTAAATCCCATCAGTGTCAATGGCTGTAGGTAGGTCATCACTGAGGACTAGTAATCTTCTGTAAAACTGGATGTCAGATCAAGAATTGAGCTTAATGGACACACAATTTATGTTTATTTACATAAGTAAGTGTCTTTCTTTCCTTTTTCCTTTCTTTACTGTTTTCTTCCTTTCTTTACACTTCTTTCATTTTTTTATTTATAATTCAATGAGTTAGTAAGGGTATTTACTAATAATTTGCCACATGTCCAAGATTTATGAAACAATAAATATATATATATATATGTCACATAGTTTTCTGGTCCTTTCTTTAATACTGAAATGGAGAAAAATCAGACGACAGTTACAGAGTTCATTCTACTGGGATTTTGTCTTAGTCCAAGGATCCAATTATTCCTTTTTGGTCTTTTTTCTGTATTCTATGCCTTCACTCTGCTGGGGAACAGGGTCATCCTGGGGCTCATCTCACTGGACTCCAGACTGCACACCCCCATGTACTTCTTCCTCTCACACCTGGCCACTGTTGACATGGCCTACGCCTGCAACATGGTGCCCCAGATGCTGGTCAACCTCCTGAGTCCAGCCAAGCCCATCTCCTTTGCTGGCTGCATCACACAGACCTTTCTCTTTTTGAGTTTTGCTCACACCGAGTGTCTTCTCCTGGTGGTGATGTCCTATGATCGGTATGTGGCCATCTGCCACCCCCTCCGATATTCTGTCATTGTGAGCGGGAGAGTCTCCATCAGCCTGGTGGTCACTTCCTGGGCAGGTGGCTTCCTCCTGGCACTGGTCCATGTGGGTCTCATCCTGAGACTGCCCTTCTGTGGGCCTCATGAAATCAACCACTTCTTCTGTGAAATCCTGTCTGTCCTCAAGCTGGCCTGTGCTGACACGAGGCTGAACCAGGTCGTCATCTTTGTTGCTTGTGTGTTTGTCTTAGTTGGGCCCCTGTGCCTGGTGCGGTTTCCTACACACGCATCCTGGCTGCCATCCTGAGGATCCAGTCAGGCGAGGGCCGCAGAAAGGCCTTCTCCACGTGCTCCTCCCACCTCTGCGTGGTCGGGCTCTTCTTTGGCAGTGCCATTGTCACATACATGGCCCCCAAGTCCCGTCACCCTGAGGAGCAGCAGAAGATCCTTTACTTGTTTTACAGCTTTTTCAACCCTATGCTGAACCCACTGATCTACAGCCTCAGGAACGCAGACGTCAAGGGTTCCCTGAGGAGAGCATTGTTAAAGGAGAGTCATTTCTAACTAGAATGACATTTAAATCCAGAAAAGTTCTCTACTCTTTTCTTGTATATGCCTTCATGACTGAAGAATAAGACTTCCCTCTTCCTTTCAAGGAAAAGTTTTATATAGGCTGCATTCATTAATATTTTTCTATCAGTATGATTTTATCAGATATGATCGTTTTCTTTACCACTCTAAATTGAATTATCTATAAAATTCATTCTACTGGGATTTTGTCTTAGTCCAAGGATCCAATTATTCCTTTTTGGTCTTTTTTCTGTATTCTATGCCTTCACTCTGCTGGGGAACAGGGTCATCCTGGGGCTCATCTCACTGGACTCCAGACTGCACACCCCCATGTACTTCTTCCTCTCACACCTGGCCACTGTTGACATGGCCTACGCCTGCAACATGGTGCCCCAGATGCTGGTCAACCTCCTGAGTCCAGCCAAGCCCATCTCCTTTGCTGGCTGCATCACACAGACCTTTCTCTTTTTGAGTTTTGCTCACACCGAGTGTCTTCTCCTGGTGGTGATGTCCTATGATCGGTATGTGGCCATCTGCCACCCCCTCCGATATTCTGTCATTGTGAGCGGGAGAGTCTCCATCAGCCTGGTGGTCACTTCCTGGGCAGGTGGCTTCCTCCTGGCACTGGTCCATGTGGGTCTCATCCTGAGACTGCCCTTCTGTGGGCCTCATGAAATCAACCACTTCTTCTGTGAAATCCTGTCTGTCCTCAAGCTGGCCTGTGCTGACACGAGGCTGAACCAGGTCGTCATCTTTGTTGCTTGTGTGTTTGTCTTAGTTGGGCCCCTGTGCCTGGTGCGGTTTCCTACACACGCATCCTGGCTGCCATCCTGAGGATCCAGTCAGGCGAGGGCCGCAGAAAGGCCTTCTCCACGTGCTCCTCCCACCTCTGCGTGGTCGGGCTCTTCTTTGGCAGTGCCATTGTCACATACATGGCCCCCAAGTCCCGTCACCCTGAGGAGCAGCAGAAGATCCTTTACTTGTTTTACAGCTTTTTCAACCCTATGCTGAACCCACTGATCTACAGCCTCAGGAACGCAGACGTCAAGGGTTCCCTGAGGAGAGCATTGTTAAAGGAGAGTCATTTCTAACTAGAATGACATTTAAATCCAGAAAAGTTCTCTACTCTTTTCTTGTATATGCCTTCATGACTGAAGAATAAGACTTCCCTCTTCCTTTCAAGGAAAAGTTTTATATAGGCTGCATTCATTAATATTTTTCTATCAGTATGATTTTATCAGATATGATCGTTTTCTTTTACCACTCTAAATTGAATTATCTATAAAATTAAATACTGTTTTCATTTATTTTCTGAATCCCAAAGGATGAATATAGAGTTTCTACTTTCCTATCCTTACTATTGCTGTTCAGTCACTAATTCATGTCTGACTCTTTGTGACCCCATGGACTAGAGCATGCCAGGTTTCCTTGTCCCTCAGTATTTGCTAGAATTTGCTCAAATTCATACCCATCGAGTCTGTGATGCTACCTAACCATCTCATTCTCTGCCATCCTTCTCTCCCTTTGCCTTCAGTTTTTCACAGCATCAGGGTCTTTCCCAATGCATTGGCTCTTTGCATCAGGTGGCCAAAGTACTGGAGCTTCAGCTTCGGCATTAGTCCTTACAATGAATATTCAGAGTTGATTTCCTTTAGGATTGACTGGCTCTAATGCTTGTTGTCCAAAGGACTCTCCAGAGTCTTCTTCAGCACCACAATTCTAACGCATCAGTTCTTCAAGGCTGAGCCTTCTTTATGTTCCACCTGTCACGTCTGTACATGACAACTGCAAAAGCCATAGCTTTGACTACACAGACCTTTGTTAACAGAGTGACATCTTTGTTTTTTAAAACATAGTCTAGGTTTGTGCTTGCTTCGGTAGTGCACATACTGAAACTGGAACGATACAGAGAAGATTAGCATGGCCCCTGCACAAGGATGACATGCAAATTCGTGAAGCATTCTGTATTTAAGAAAACAAAAAAACCATTGTCTAGGTTTGTCATTTTCTTCCAAGGAGAAAGTATGTTTTAATTTCATGGCTGCAGTCACTGCCTGCATGATCTTGGAGCCCAAGAAAATAAAATTTATCATACTTCCACTTTTCCCCCTTCTATTTGCCATGAAGTGATGGGATCAGATGCCATGATCTTAGTTTCTTGAATGCTGAATTTTAAGCCAGCTTTTTTATTCTCCTTTTTCATCCTCAATAAGAGGCTTTTTAGGTCTTCCTCACTTTCTGCCATTAGAGTCATACCATCCTAACCATATAAACTCACTAAGTGCATAGGTCAGAAGATTGAAGAAACTTTCCCTTTTAAGGAAAAGTTTTATATAGGCTGCATTCATTAATATTTCTAAATTTTAAAATTTTTTTATCAAATAAAATTAAATACTGTTTTCATTTATTTTCTGAATCCCAAAGGATGAATATAGAGTTTCTACTTTCCTATCCTTACTATTGCTGTTCAGTCACTAATTCATGTCTGACTCTTTGTGACCCCATGGACTAGAGCATGCCAGGTTTCCTTGTCCCTCAGTATTTGCTAGAATTTGCTCAAATTCATACCCATCGAGTCTGTGATGCTACCTAACCATCTCATTCTCTGCCATCCTTCTCTCCCTTTGCCTTCAGTTTTTCACAGCATCAGGGTCTTTCCCAATGCATTGGCTCTTTGCATCAGGTGGCCAAAGTACTGGAGCTTCAGCTTCGGCATTAGTCCTTACAATGAATATTCAGAGTTGATTTCCTTTAGGATTGACTGGCTCTAATGCTTGTTGTCCAAAGGACTCTCCAGAGTCTTCTTCAGCACCACAATTCTAACGCATCAGTTCTTCAAGGCTGAGCCTTCTTTATGTTCCACCTGTCACGTCTGTACATGACAACTGCAAAAGCCATAGCTTTGACTACACAGACCTTTGTTAACAGAGTGACATCTTTGTTTTTTAAAACATAGTCTAGGTTTGTGCTTGCTTCGGTAGTGCACATACTGAAACTGGAACGATACAGAGAAGATTAGCATGGCCCCTGCACAAGGATGACATGCAAATTCGTGAAGCATTCTGTATTTAAGAAAACAAAAAAACCATTGTCTAGGTTTGTCATTTTCTTCCAAGGAGAAAGTATGTTTTAATTTCATGGCTGCAGTCACTGCCTGCATGATCTTGGAGCCCAAGAAAATAAAATTTATCATACTTCCACTTTTCCCCCTTCTATTTGCCATGAAGTGATGGGATCAGATGCCATGATCTTAGTTTCTTGAATGCTGAATTTTAAGCCAGCTTTTTTATTCTCCTTTTTCATCCTCAATAAGAGGCTTTTTAGGTCTTCCTCACTTTCTGCCATTAGAGTCATACCATCCTAACCATATAAACTCACTAAGTGCATAGGTCAGAAGATTAGGAAGAAAAGAAAGTTGCAGTGAAAGAAAGTGATGTTCGAAACCTGGAAGCAGACTTAGCCACTCTCCCCAAACTGTACCTCCCCTATTCAGGAGTAAGTCAGGAATATTTGCTTAGTTGTGCTGCATGATCTTGAGAGATCTCACATGAAAATTATTCACTTGTATTAGGTAGTTGAGAAGCAGGCTGAAATACAAGGTATTTTGGATAAAGCAAACAAGAGAAAGGAAAATACGAAAGATAATGTGAGAACAGTGCATGTTTTTACAACTCTGGGAGTAAACTGATTAGCTAACGACTAGCAAAAGAGCAAAGAGAAATAATTTATGTTGTTATACTGCTTCTCTAGAAAATTTTGAGTGTTGAGCACTGTTGTATAGGTGTACAGACAATCTCTGCACACGGTTTTCCAGTGTCTTTATCAGCACTACATAGGAAATTTTACCAGATCGTGTAAGTGGCTAGTATGGTATGACTGTCTCTTCTACCTTGTGGTAATTACTTCTACTTTACAAATTCAAAGATCAAGGTTGTGCATTTGTGAGTACTCAGTTGTATCTGACTTTTTTCAACCCCATGGATCACCAGGATCCCCTGTCCATGGGATTTTCCAAGCAAGAATACTGAAGTGGTTTGCCATGTCCTACTCCAAGGGATCTTCCTTACCCAGGGATCAAACCCACATCTCCTACGGGTCCTTCACTGACAGGCAGATTCTTTACCACTGGCCATCTGGAAAGCAAAGGCCAAGGTTGAATTCCCACATATTTGATGTGGTTTTTAAGGATGTTACTATCAAATCCACCTTAGAACGTACCATGAGACAAGTATGGTCACTTTCTTGCAGGGTCTTTTTACAGTAAGAGTGAACATAAGGCTTATTCAGAAGAGTAAGTGTCTGTCCTTCATTTGGGATTCAATTACTCCTCCACCCAACTCCTAAGTACTATGTGTGGGCAACAGCTCTCACTGAATGTAGGAACAAAGTGGGTTTTATAATAATAATTAAGGTCTGAATTAATCACTCAGCGCTGTACACTCCATACTTATATGGATCACTTACAAGGATCGTCTCATTCAGTCATCATAACCTTCTTCAAACCCTTCCATCAGTATGTTTTATGTATGCATGTGTCAGAAAATACTAAGTGACTATTACCTGCACAGTCTGGCTCTGAGCCCTCTGGACTTAACCATAACAATGAAGTAGGTCAATATCACTGATATTGTAAAGAACAAGTCTGATTTATTGCTGCAGCACCTCAGTCTGGTGCAGGGAGAATAGCAGGTGTGGCAAGATATTAAGAAATACAGGCATAGACAGAGATAAGCAGAAAGGATGGGAATGGGGGACTCCCGATCTCGTGGATAGAGAGCTCCGAACACATTCATTGTATCCTCTTTTATTGACAGTTGAAGCATCCAGGAAATGTTTGCAAAAAAATAGTCCAATCAGCACAGACTGGGATTCAGTCACCTTCCTGGTCAACAACTATCCTTGAAACTGTGTTGTTTACGTTATTTCTTCAAGAGAACCAGCTTGCTGTACCTGGGGGGCAACTAGACCAGTGAGAAGTTCAGAGGAGTCTGGGCTGTGTGCGCACGCAACGTTCTAACATGCACTGACCCGGCGTTCCTAAGTTCACAGCAGCACTCCTCTCTGCTCTTCCAGGCTAGTGTGACCCCAGCTAAGGAGTCCATATGTTGTCTCAGTTGTCCCTGTTATGTTTCTCTCAGTTTTTTTTCTCCTTCCAAGCTGTCTTTCTCATGGCTCAACCAAGGCTGCAAAAACTTCTGCTGGCTTGTCTCCCACAAGGTATCAGAAGGAAAAATATGTTATCCGAAGGAGTATCTCCATACAGCCTTGTGCATGCAGATGAGATGCACTGTGCTCCCTCAGGCCTGGAAGATCCAAGACCACTTACGAAAGCCTGGTTGTCCTAGCCAGTGGGACCGATCAGCAGAGTTGCAAAGGGTATTGGACTGTTAGAGGAATAAAGACCATGAAGAGGTGACAATTAAGGCTACTACCACTGAGACTGGTGATTTGGTTCAGCTAAGATCCCACTGGTCACGTATGGTTTTGAGAACTGGACTCTAATGAAGGCAGAAGGCCAAAGAATTGATGTCATCGAACTGTGGTGCTAGAGAAGACTCCTAAGGGTCCACTGGATAGCAGGGAGATCAAACCAGCCAATCTTAAGAGAAATAATCCTGAATATTCATTGGAAGGATTGATGCTAAATCTGAAGTTCCAGGATTTCAGTCATCCAATGCAAAGAGCTGACTCATTGGAAAAGACCCCGATGCTGGGAAAGACTGAGGGCAGAAGGAGAAGATGGTGTCAGAGCATGAGATGGCAGGACGTCATCACTGAAGCAATGGACATGAACTTGGGCAGACTCCAGGTGATGGCGAGGGACAGGGAGGACAACAGGCATGCTGCAGTCCATGGGGCTGCAAAGAGCCAGACATGACTGGGTGACTGAACAACAAGATCCAAAACTAATGTACTCATCAACTCTCTGTATTTCTATGTATCTCCATCTCTGATTTTGTCTCTCTGTTTCTCTCACTATAGGCCCACCACTGCACTTTACATGTATTATCTCATTTAATCTTCAAAATAGCCCTGTAAGGCAAGAGACGATCCCTACTTTACACATGAGGAAATGGAGGCACAGAGACATGAGTGACTTGCCCAGTTCATGGCAAATGACAATCCAGTTCAAACTGTACTAAGGCAGCCTAATTCTTGACCCTGTGGTTCATGGGTGTATTGCATTCCATGGGGTCTCAAAGAGCTGGACATGACAGAGCACTGAACAACAGCAGTCATTACCACTGGGTAACATGGCCTCTTTAGAGGATGTCCATGGATAAAAATCAGGGACATCTAGAGGCTGAAACAAAACAAGTGACTCAAACTGGTAAGGGCATGGGACTTTAGAAAGAAAGGCCTTATATTTGCTAAAGAAAGCAGCTTGAGTCCAGACTGATAGGTGAACAGAGGGTGTGGTAACAGGAAGAACTGTGGCTCCAAGGGTCAGGGATGGAGGAGGTTCTCTGGAAATGAGGTGAGAAGTGAAAGAGAAACCAGTGCAAGAGGAGACTGCCATCGCAGTTTCCTCACCAACAGAGTCTAGTTAGAATGGATGTATGACAGTATTTTGTCTAAAAAGACAAAGTAACACAAGTTTCATTTATGGCATTCACCAGTTGTTAAAACGGTGGCATTTACAGAATGTTGCTCAGGCAGGTACCAAGTTTCACTTGTAAGATGAAGAGCTCCCCAAGGGCAGGAGCTGAACTCTGCTCATCACTTGTCAGCAATAGTAGCATACTGCCTAGCTGGTAGTGAGCGCTCACCTCAGTGTTCATGTGAATTTATGAGCCTTTATCAGTTAACTACTTGGACACAACTATCAGTGTTAAAGTCTCTTCTGATTGTTTTACATTTTAAAGTTGTTATTTACCAAACACGGTATGTAGAAAATCATTATAGCTAAAACATGCTTAGTACGGCCTGTATACTAAACACTGTGTTATAATCTTTAGAGGTAATCATCACATCAAAAGTACCAACATTTATATTATGCTCTCATTTATAAAAATTGAGGTTTAGAGAATTAACACACTGATTGTCACTAAAATATCAAGTAGTGAAATCAGAATTCAAAGTGAACCAATCCAATCTAGATTAGGTGGTTCAGTGGTAAAGAATCTACCTGCCAGTGCAAGAAACATAGGTTCTATCCCTAGGCCAGGAAGGTCCCCTGGAGAAGGAAATGGTAGCCCACTCCAGTATTCTTACGTGGAGAATTTCATAGGCAAAGGAGCCTGGTGGGCTACAGTCCCAGGGGTCACAAAGAGTTGGACATGAGTGAGCAACTGAGAAAACACAATCTACATTAATGGGAAAATCATCCTTTTGAAAAGGACCTTCTGAAATTTATGTCTGCAGTGGCTAGACCAATCCTGTTTTATGGTAGACAATAAATGACTAAATAAAAAGTGATAATTTGGCAAAAACTGCTATCAAAATAAAGGTATATAACTCCATAAAATATGTAACTTAAATATGGCAACCATTAGTCTTTCAAAGTTAGACATCTTATGGACTGTTAAACATTTTTAGTTTCATATACTCTCATTTCTTTTTTTTAACTTTTTTTTTGCCACTTCTATTGATCTTTCATTTATTTATCTTGTTCTTTGGCCTGTGTGGGCCTCCCATCGCAGCGGCCCCTCATGTCACAGAGCACCAGCTCTGGGCGCAATCGGGCGCATCAGTCCAGCCGCTCTGTGGCACATGGGATCTTCCCAGGCCAGGGGTCAAACCGATGCCCCTTTCCCTGCAAGGCAGTGTCCTTACCCATTGGACCACCAGGGAAGCCCCTCTTCTCAGTTCTTGCAAAAGTTTCTTATGGGACAAAGATTAATACTTACTTCCCATTTGCTAGTGATTCAGAGGTATTGGCAACATATTAAGATCACCTAATTTAAAAAAAAGCTATGTATCTTCATTTCCATCATGATAAAATAGAGCTTATGTGCCTTTCAAAAAGAGCATAAGCCGGGATGGTGCTTGTTAGCACACTAGACACATGGAAGGTATTAGCCTTTCAGTGTCTCACATGACATGGTAGAGAATTAGAGGCTGTAACTACTGCAGGTGATAGGGCTGGAAACAAGTTCAGAAGCCACTTGGAAATTGGATCCCACAGTGTCCTTGGTATGTCACATGGGCACTACCAATCACTGACCTATAAGCCAACTATTCATTGCTAGGCAGTATAGACTTGTCCTTCTCTGGTGTTAATGTGGATACAAGTCATCTAAGGATCTTACAAAAACACTGGTTCTGATTCAGTAGGTCTGAATGTGATGGAAAGAGATTTGCATTGCTTACAATCTCTCATATCTTGCATTGATGGTACTGACCTGGTCCTGACCACTTTGAATATTTATGATATAGAGAAGCATTGTTATTCTCTGGTTCTTAGGAGGAAAAGGGAGGAAAATAAAAGAATAGTTAGAATATGGTCTCACAGGAAGTTATGATTGTGATGCTTTATCCCAGATCACAAGGAAGATTTCATTTGTCTTGCCATCATGATGAACTTTGATGAGAGTCCTGGCTCACTTCGATTGATCTCATTTGTTTTGTTTGTTTTCTGCTGTAATCTGAGTAACTGTTTTAGGCCAGGAAATGAAGTGTGTTGTTGAGCACAGTCTGGTTTATTCCTCAAGTGCCTGACTCAGAGCCAGGACATCTGGTTTCTTATCCAAGTTCTACTAAATTCTGTCAAGTCACTGTGTGCCTTTTTGGGCATTGATTTCCTACTATAAGATGAAATATTGGACTAGATGACCTATAAATTCATCTCAGCTCTCTAATTCTGTGCTTCTCTACTAATATTTTAACAGTGAGTTTTCCTTTACATGAAGACAAAATAAAGTTGATTTTTCTTGAGAATTGAATATAGTTAATTCCTGAGGTGTGCACATAATAAAAGTTCAAAAATAACCATCATGTTATAAATGCTATACATATATTTAAAATCTAAAAACTGTTAATGGTATAATGTGTAGAGACTATGACATACGATGTTGCACATGTACGGTCCTCCCTAAGATAAAAAGGGTTTCAGTAGCCTGTTTATAAACGATTAAAGATATCCCTTATTGGCAAAGCACCCAGATCTCTAAGTCTGTGCTTCTGTTCCATCACTGGTGTTAATTGCTTGCATTTATCCAGTGCCTCAGTTCAGTTCAGTTCAGCCGCTCAGTCCTGTCTGACTCTTTGGGAGCCCATGGACTGCAGCACGCCAGGCTTCCCTGTCCTTCAGCATCTCCTGCAGCCTGCTCAAACTCACTTCATTGACTCAGGGATGCCATCCAACCATCTCATCCTCTGTTGTCTCTTTCTCCTTTTGCCTTCTATTTTTTCCAACATCAGGTTGTTTTCCAATGAGCCATCTCTTCGCTTCAGATGGCCAAGTATTGTAGCTTCAGCCTCAGCATCATTCCTTCCAGTGAATATTCAGGGTTGATTTCCTTTAGGTTTGAGTGCTTATTCCACATCAAGTACAGATCTATGAGACACAGCCATTAATATCAGTCTAATCTTCACAACAATTGCCAGAGGAAGGTTTTACTATTATATTCAAATTAGGCATGACAAATGAAGGCACGGAGAAGTAAAGCACCCTTCCAGGGTCACATGGCTAGTGAGTGGCAGAGCAGGGATCTCCCCAGGTCCTCCAAAGGCCATGACTGTGTCTGTGCAGTAAGAGACTGGGCGGTGCAGCCGTGTGCCGGCAGTCACACCCCAGAGACAACTGCGCGTGAGGAAGGAGCTCACACATCTTCTAAGGAGCTAGGTATAAGATATAGTAATGTTAAGAGTTGGCATTAAAAAATATAAAAAATAAAAATAGTTTGAGTAAATTCTGCTTTTTCTCTGTTGTTAAGGATCCCCCCAAAATCTGTCATTTTAATTCATACTTACTTAAGAGATACACGTTGAGCAGCATTATCATGTTCAGTCTTTACCATACGTTTCTATCACAATCCTGAAGACACATTCACATTGTCTCAGGTATTTGTCACAATTTATTTCCTGCGCTTTTACAGACTTACTTTGTAAGGTGATAGAATCCACCCATTTTATGCTAATCTTTAATGTGCTCAAGTGAACTTTATGATTGAATGCTAGCAGTATTTTTATTTTAAGCATCATTATAAATATCCAATGAAATCAATGCCCAATGCTAGCAAATAATGTAATTGCTTTCATTTCAACAAATATTGACTCTGTTGTCTCTCTGCTGAGTTCTTTCATACATTTGTACCATTTTTATTCTCTTTAAATAGTAAATACTGTAAAGATAGTTATTACAGTTGAATTTTAACAGACAATTTTGAGTTGTGGATATTTATCTTTATGTTCCTAAAGATTATTTCTAAGATTTAAATTGCGTTAGAATTCTAAATCTTAATCTTAATTACTCATTGTCTTATTTTTATTTTCACATTTATAATAATGTCCATTTATAACCAATATTTCTAAGTTTTGAAAATAGAAATGTTTCTATAAACTATTCTTTACACAAGTTTATAGTTTACTGCTTATCCATGAAAGGCAGTTTCCTGATTTCTTCATGCTGGCAAATAGTGTAAATGTTGAGAGCATATCTGTGTCAAATAAAATTGATTGCTTTCTGTGTTATTAATATGTTCATTGAATACATTTATGTTTTATATTTGTTCACATTTCATGCTGACCACTTTGAGAAGCTGACCACAGGTTACAAGTTGCATCAATCTAACCATGTAACAGAAAACATTGTCTTTTGAAGTGATGCATTTCCACAATTTTATACTTAACTTCTGATTGTTGTTGAAACTTTCTGATTTTATACCCTAAATGACTTTTTGTAACTGATATTTATATGGTGTTAAATATGGAAAAGCACATCCTATAATACTGTTTTCATGAAATTCAGCAACATTTTTATGTTTACATCCATTTTCTGCTTTCCAGATGTTCTACTGTTCACCTGAGTGGGAAAGGAGAAATCAAGAAGAAAGTTTGATATTATTTTATGGGTTTCCTGCTATGCACAGCTTTATTATATAATCAGGAGCACTTTTCTGTGTCACTAAGTAAATGCATGATTCTTCTCATAATGGACATACAACAGTGGAGCACAGGTAAGCATCTTCTCAAAATATGATAACCTGTGTTTATGCCTCACTCCCAGCAGGACAGGTCACACTATAAGAAGCTCATTCATATATAAATTGTACAATTGCTTGATGTGAAATTCATAACCTCCTATGTCCAGTATAAGAAAAGGGGACAACTAAACATGAGGATACCTTAGTCTCCACCCTTCTGGGAGAGGTGATGTCTTCTAGAGAAAGCCCAAGTCTTCTCCCTTCCTTTTGGGGAGCAGATTCCTGAGCACCCCTTGCAGAGCAGAGACTAGAGAGTAGTTCCAAAGGTCGACCTACTTTGGTGGCTCGTGTCTTAGAAAATCCTCCCTCAGGCAGGGTCTAATAAGACCCCTAGGACACTTTGCCCTTTGGACTCTCCAATCCATTCCTTGCCTCTCTAACCAACTCTCCGAAGCATCTCTACACCTTGAGTTGTTGCTTAAAATCAGCTGCTTTTACAGGATGCTTTCTAACCTCTGCTGAAACACAAGGGACCCAGATTACACTGGGGAGAAGATACAGAGGTTAATGCCAGGAGCTTCTTCGCTGTCCCACTGGCCCAACTTCCTTACAGGTGCACCTGAACTGTCTGGAGAGTTGGGAACCACGACAATGCTGGGATCCATGAAATCCAAATAATGCCAAGTAGTCAGGGACTGTGATGAGTGAGGTTGTCTCAGGGGTGTGCCCTGGGGCTGTCTGTGTTTCCTGATCATGTCCTGCTGGGGATGAGAACAGAAACAGAAAAGGAAATTTGCTCTGTCCCTCCTCCCAGTGGAGGTGGGAAACACTGCCTCTCACAACTGTTTTCCAAATGATTTTAATTTATATGGTGTTAAATATGGAAAAGCACATCCTATAATACTGTTTTCATGAAATTCAGCAACATTTTTATGTTTACATCCATTTTCTGCTTTCCAGATGTTCTACTGTTCACCTGAGTGGGAAAGGAGAAATCAAGAAGAAAGTTTGATATTATTTTATGGGTTTCCTGCTATGCACAGCTTTATTATATAATCAGGAGCACTTTTCTGTGTCACTAAGTAAATGCATGATTCTTCTCATAATGGACATACAACAGTGGAGCACAGGTAAGCATCTTCTCAAAATATGATAACCTGTGTTTATGCCTCACTCCCAGCAGGACAGGTCACACTATAAGAAGCTCATTCATATATAAATTGTACAATTGCTTGATGTGAAATTCATAACCTCCTATGTCCAGTATAAGAAAAGGGGACAACTAAACATGAGGATACCTTAGTCTCCACCCTTCTGGGAGAGGTGATGTCTTCTAGAGAAAGCCCAAGTCTTCTCCCTTCCTTTTGGGGAGCAGATTCCTGAGCACCCCTTGCAGAGCAGAGACTAGAGAGTAGTTCCAAAGGTCGACCTACTTTGGTGGCTCGTGTCTTAGAAAATCCTCCCTCAGGCAGGGTCTAATAAGACCCCTAGGACACTTTGCCCTTTGGACTCTCCAATCCATTCCTTGCCTCTCTAACCAACTCTCCGAAGCATCTCTACACCTTGAGTTGTTGCTTAAAATCAGCTGCTTTTACAGGATGCTTTCTAACCTCTGCTGAAACACAAGGGACCCAGATTACACTGGGGAGAAGATACAGAGGTTAATGCCAGGAGCTTCTTCGCTGTCCCACTGGCCCAACTTCCTTACAGGTGCACCTGAACTGTCTGGAGAGTTGGGAACCACGACAATGCTGGGATCCATGAAATCCAAATAATGCCAAGTAGTCAGGGACTGTGATGAGTGAGGTTGTCTCAGGGGTGTGCCCTGGGGCTGTCTGTGTTTCCTGATCATGTCCTGCTGGGGATGAGAACAGAAACAGAAAAGGAAATTTGCTCTGTCCCTCCTCCCAGTGGAGGTGGGGAAACACTGCCTCTCACAACCTGCCTCCTCCAGCGAACCCCAAAGAGTGCAGTGAGGTTGAGCCCAGCAGAGAACAAAGCCTCCTTTTCTGAGGATCTGGTCCCATTGGCAATCTGGAACAGAAGCGAGTTCTCACAGAAGCTCCCCAAAGCAGAACCCCATCCAGCCTTCAGGTGCTTTCCTCTTCTGAGGTCTTGAGTCCAAATGTGGGTGCTAACCAGGTTGCCCTATTTTATTTTACTATCAACTCCTCTTATACATGTAACATCTAGGGTTTTGGTTTTGCTTTTTAATTTATTTTTTATTTTGTATTGGTGTATATTTGATTTATAATGTGTTAGTTTCAGGTGTACAGGAAATTTATTCAGTTTTCCATATATCAGTTCTTTCTCAGATTAGTTTCCCATATAGGTTATTACAGAATATTGAGTTGAGTTCCCTGTGCTATACAGCAGGCCCTTATTGGTTGTCTAATTTATATATAGTAGTTGTAGGCATCAGTGTCCCAGTGTCCTCTCAGTTTTACACTACTATTCTTTTTAAGCACAGGTAAGGAAATTCAGTCTTCTGTAAATGTGGGCTGATGATTTCTACTATGGGGATAGTTTGAGGAAGCGTTAATGCCAACTTTTTGAATACATTGCTCACAAATAGTGTAAATCTATATTTAATTTGGTTAATTTCATTCTATACAGTGGATACGTACTATATGAAATAATATCATGGACATTGATGCCAGATAAAAGACTAAGAAAAACCTTTGTGGTGGATAGTCTTTAAGATGTTACACCCTTGGAGAAGATACAGAGGTTAATGCCAGGAGCTTCGCTGTCCCACTGGCCCAACTTCCTTACAGGTGCACCTGAACTGTCTGGAGAGTTGGGAACCACGACAATGCTGGGATCCATGAAATCCAAATAATGCCAAGTAGTCAGGGACTGTGATGAGTGAGGTTGTCTCAGGGGTGTGCCCTGGGGCTGTCTGTGTTTCCTGATCATGTCCTGCTGGGGATGAGAACAGAAACAGAAAAGGAAATTTGCTCTGTCCCTCCTCCCAGTGGAGGTGGGGAAACACTGCCTCTCACAACCTGCCTCCTCCAGCGAACCCCAAAGAGTGCAGTGAGGTTGAGCCCAGCAGAGAACAAAGCCTCCTTTTCTGAGGATCTGGTCCCATTGGCAATCTGGAACAGAAGCGAGTTCTCACAGAAGCTCCCCAAAGCAGAACCCCATCCAGCCTTCAGGTGCTTTCCTCTTCTGAGGTCTTGAGTCCAAATGTGGGTGCTAACCAGGTTGCCCTATTTTATTTTACTATCAACTCCTCTTATACATGTAACATCTAGGGTTTTGGTTTTGCTTTTTAATTTATTTTTTATTTTGTATTGGTGTATATTTGATTTATAATGTGTTAGTTTCAGGTGTACAGGAAATTTATTCAGTTTTCCATATATCAGTTCTTTCTCAGATTAGTTTCCCATATAGGTTATTACAGAATATTGAGTTGAGTTCCCTGTGCTATACAGCAGGCCCTTATTGGTTGTCTAATTTATATATAGTAGTTGTAGGCATCAGTGTCCCAGTGTCCTCTCAGTTTTACACTACTATTCTTTTTAAGCACAGGTAAGGAAATTCAGTCTTCTGTAAATGTGGGCTGATGATTTCTACTATGGGGATAGTTTGAGGAAGCGTTAATGCCAACTTTTTGAATACATTGCTCACAAATAGTGTAAATCTATATTTAATTTGGTTAATTTCATTCTATACAGTGGATACGTACTATATGAAATAATATCATGGACATTGATGCCAGATAAAAGACTAAGAAAAACCTTTGTGGTGGATTAAGGTTTAATCTATCCAATAATTTTCATAAACCAAGGAAGACTAGGATATTTTATGGTGTGATCTTTCCTTTCAGGGAAACTCACGTTAGTTTAGTCCTTGTGTTTATGTCTCATTGACAGAACCACAAGATATCATTTCTGAAGCTCACATCCACCTCATCCACTGCCCATAACTTGGAAAACAGTGTCAGGCACAAAGAAGACACTTTAAATGTTAGACGTTCCCACATCTGGAGTGCACATTAATGAATGTGAATGAATGTGAATGTGTGTGTGTGTGTGTGTGTGCTTCTAGTTGTGTATTTGCATGTATTATGTATAGTGGTTAAGGGAAGAGTTACTACTTACATGACAGTCTCTTTAGTTTTTAATAGAATTGTCAGTTTTAAGCCCTTTTTAATCCCTCATATCTCTTCAACTAACCATACCATTTCCCAATAAAGACATTGAAAGTCAGAAACCAAAACCTGCCTTACTGATCCTTCAACTGTTTATTATCCACAAAATCACCTCATTGACTTACATTCTAATACTTACAATTCCTGTATGGTGGAAATATGCTCAATGTTTTGTCTCAATTTATTTAACTATTTAACATATATTATCTCATTCTTCACAGCAACCTCAGGAAATAGGTACTATCACTTTTCTCTTTTCAAAAATTTTAATACGAGGGCTTAAGAGGTTAAGAACTCAGAATCAGGGCTTCCCTGGTGGTCCAGTGGGTAAGGACACTGCCTTGCAGTGCAAGGGGTGCCAGTTCGATCCCTGGCCTGGGAAGATCCCACGTGCGCGGAGCGGCTGGACTGACGTGTCCAATGACCAATCTGGAGCTCTGGAGCGCATGCGCCCAGAGCCGGTGCTCTGCGACAACAGAGGCCACCGCGATGGGAGGCCCATGCGGGCTAGAGAACAAAGATGGATGAAAATAGATAAATGAAAGACCAATAGAAGTGGCCGGCCCACCCCCCTCCCTCCCCAACCCGACCCCCTGCCGAAAAAAACGAACTCAGAATTATACAAGTAGTAAATGTGTGTCTGATCCTTAAGTTTATGCTCTTAATTATTACTCCATGGTGCCTTTCTATCATAAATGAACAATCCAGAAGGCAGAAAACCTGTAAGGATACAGCTGAATAATACCATCCATCAACTGAAGGTAATGGGCCCCTATAGACAATTTTATCCCCAGCAAAATACACAATTCTTCGCTAGCTCACAAGTAACATTCACCAAGACAGCACATTTAGGGCTATAAAAGGCACCTGAACAAATGTGAAAGAATAGAAATCACACAGTGTCTGTTCTTAGATAAAAATGGAATTTAAATGCAAATCATTAACAGAGATTTAGCTGGAAATCCCCCCAAATATTTGGAGATTAAACAATTTCCTTCTAAATAACACAGCGGTCAAGAAAGAAATATCAACAGAAATGCTAAAATATTTTGATCTAGAAAAGAATCAAAGAGCGTTCTATTAAGTCCATTCATTATAACAGATATTTCTTACATTTGGAAGTAAAACATGCAGGACTTCAGTTGAACTGTGGATTTAAAAATAGCTTTCGTTTTTAGGAATGCTCTGTGACTCATGCCCACATTAGAAAAGAGTTTGTCAGCCCATCAAATATTCAATTTTACTTTTTGAAACATAGGCTCCATCTAGTGCTGACAGGTTTGTTCATGTATAAAGAAATGATTTCAATCTTAGATATCTACTTTGAAACCACAGAGATTCCGGATAATGTATTAGTCATCAAACAATTTGCCAATTTTTAGATTGCTAACTTGTGCATACATATAAGACGTAATATTTATAGCACATATAAGATGTATCATTTATAGCATAAAATGATCCTTGAATGTTGCATTTGGAACTGAGATTCATTTCTTTCTTAGTCTCTCCTTTCACTTTTAGTCATTAGTAAATTAATCCATGTGAGTTCGGGTAAGCTACTTCTGGACTTCCCTGTTAGCTCAGCTGGTAAAAAATCCACCAGAAATGTAGGAGACCCTGGTTCAATTCCTGGATTCAAAATTCCTGGTTTGGCGCCCACCCCTCCCTCCCAACCCGACCCCCTGCCGAAAAAAACGAACTCAGAATTATACAAGTAGTAAATGTGTGTCTGATCCTTAAGTTTATGCTCTTAATTATTACTCCATGGTGCCTTTCTATCATAAATGAACAATCCAGAAGGCAGAAAACCTGTAAGGATACAGCTGAATAATACCATCCATCAACTGAAGGTAATGGGCCCCTATAGACAATTTTATCCCCAGCAAAATACACAATTCTTCGCTAGCTCACAAGTAACATTCACCAAGACAGCACATTTAGGGCTATAAAAGGCACCTGAACAAATGTGAAAGAATAGAAATCACACAGTGTCTGTTCTTAGATAAAAATGGAATTTAAATGCAAATCATTAACAGAGATTTAGCTGGAAATCCCCCCAAATATTTGGAGATTAAACAATTTCCTTCTAAATAACACAGCGGTCAAGAAAGAAATATCAACAGAAATGCTAAAATATTTTGATCTAGAAAAGAATCAAAGAGCGTTCTATTAAGTCCATTCATTATAACAGATATTTCTTACATTTGGAAGTAAAACATGCAGGACTTCAGTTGAACTGTGGATTTAAAAATAGCTTTCGTTTTTAGGAATGCTCTGTGACTCATGCCCACATTAGAAAAGAGTTTGTCAGCCCATCAAATATTCAATTTTACTTTTTGAAACATAGGCTCCATCTAGTGCTGACAGGTTTGTTCATGTATAAAGAAATGATTTCAATCTTAGATATCTACTTTGAAACCACAGAGATTCCGGATAATGTATTAGTCATCAAACAATTTGCCAATTTTTAGATTGCTAACTTGTGCATACATATAAGACGTAATATTTATAGCACATATAAGATGTATCATTTATAGCATAAAATGATCCTTGAATGTTGCATTTGGAACTGAGATTCATTTCTTTCTTAGTCTCTCCTTTCACTTTTAGTCATTAGTAAATTAATCCATGTGAGTTCGGGTAAGCTACTTCTGGACTTCCCTGTTAGCTCAGCTGGTAAAAAATCCACCAGAAATGTAGGAGACCCTGGTTCAATTCCTGGATCAGGAAGATCCTTGGGAAAGGAATAGACTACTCACTCTGGTATTTTTGGTCTTCCCTGGTGGCTCAGAAGGTAAAGAAGCTGCCTGCAGTGTGGTGAGACCTGGGTTCTATTCCTGGGTCGGGAAGATCCCCTGGAGGAGGGCATAGCAACCTGCCCCAGTATTCTTGCCTAGGAATCCCATGAACTGAGGAGCCTCGTAGGCTGCAGTTCATGGGATCACAAAGAATCGGACACAACTTAGCCCCTTAAACCACCACCAGAATGAAATAAAATATGAGAAGGAAAGAAAACAGAAGTTTTTTCAGATGTTCAATGCTTAAATAGTTTGGAGATTCTATGGTTATTACCAAACTTCAGACACCTTTCTTTTTGGCCTTGGAAAGAATGTCCTTAATTGGGTATGATTATGCTCAGAAAAATTTAAACAAGTCACAAATTCCAAACCCAGTTCAAGTATAGTCCAGACATTCAGTATTTAGGCATTCATTCATTCATGAGTCTTCATTCATTCATTTGTTCACAGTGCCAGAATTACCAAAAAAAAAAAAAAATTGGAAATACCTGTTCCTTGCTCACAGGGAATGTGTTACAATCCAGTTGGCAAGTGTTCATAAAGAATTTTAATGTTCATAAAGAATTTTAATGTACTCAGTAGGCCCTCCTTCCTCTTGTCTCTCCCTTTAGGTTGCAAAGATATTCATACTTTGTTTCTCTTTTACTTATGTAATTAACTTGTAAGTTATGAAAGGAAATAAAAGAGGACTTAAAAAGAAATTAAGTATTTTATAAGACATAGATTCAGATGCATTTTCACAGCTATATATTTTAAGGTTTCATATATTTTCCCAATACATTTCAAAGGTTGTCCTAGCACAATAAATTTTTATATAATCCTGAAAAAGTAAGACTTCGTCATGTGTTAGGAATTCATAGTATAATAGATTCCATTTTGTCTTGGTAATATAATAGTTTATTGATGTGCTAGTCACTCAGCTGTGTCCAATTCCTTGCAACCTCACTGACTGTAGCTTTCCAGGTGCCTCTGTCCATGGGATTTTCCGGTCAAGAATACTGGAGTGGGTTGCTATGCCCTCCTCCAGGGGATCTTCCTGACTCAGGGATCAAACTGGTGTCTCTAGGTCTCTTGCACTGGTGGGTCGATTCTTTACTACTAGAGTCTTTGGAAGCCCTCTCTAAAATTACTCTAATTCACATATTTGGAGTTCTTCCATTACTAATTTCTTCCAAAATTTCTCTTAGTAACACGTGCAGCTTAGTAACTTATATTAACTTAGGAACGTCTTAGTGACTTGACATGCACAGCTCCCGGATGACCCTTATGTCGTGGCTGTTTTCTTTCCTCTTTTGATGGGACGTTCTTTCTTTCCATCATGTGTCAATGGCTCTAGGTAACCTCTCATTGGTGACACCAATGACAAAATTGTAAAACTGGATGTCAGGTTAAGTGATTATCTTAATGTATAACTAGTCATCATCTTACATTTGTGTCTTTTTAAAGAATGACTATTTTTTGAAATAACATCTAGATGTTTTCATAGATTCTGTCCTAAGTGATCCCATTTTATCATTTTCATAGTGAAATGGGAGAAAATCAGACAATGGTTACGGAGTTCATCCTGCTGGGATTTCATCTTGGCTCAAGGATTCAGATGTTCCTCTTTGGGCTCTTCTCCCTGTTCTATGCCTTCACTCTGCTGGGGAACGGGGTCATCCTGGGGCTCATCTCACTGGACTCCAGACTGCACACCCCCATGTACTTCTTCCTCTCACACCTGGCCACTGTTGACATGGCCTACGCCTGCAACACGGTGCCCCAGATGCTGGTCAACCTCCTGAGTCCAGCCAGGCCCATCTCCTTTGCTGGCTGCATCACGCAGACCTTTCTGTTTTTGAGTTTTGCTCACACCGAGTGTCTTCTCCTGGTGGTGATGTCCTATGATCGGTACGTGGCCATCTGCCACCCCCTCCGATATTCTGTCATTGTGAGCGGGAGAGTCTCCATCAGCCTGGTGGTCACTTCCTGGGCAGGTGGCTCCCTCCTGGCACTGGTCCATGTGGGTCTCATCCTGAGACTGCCCTTCTGTGGGCCTCATGAAATCAACCACTTCTTCTGTGAAATCCTGTCTGTCCTCAAGCTGGCCTGTGCTGACACGAGGCTGAACCAGGTCGTCATCTTTGTTGCTTCTGTGTTTGTCTTAGTCGGGCCCCTGTGCCTGGTGCTGGTCTCCTACACACGCATCCTGGCTGCCATCCTGAGGATCCAGTCAGGCGAGGGCCGCAGGAAGGCCTTCTCCACCTGCTCCTCCCACCTCTGTGTGGTCGGGCTCTTCTTTGGCAGTGCCATCGTCATGTACATGGCCCCCAAGTCCCGTCACCCTGAGGAGCAGCAGAAGATCCTTTTCCTGTTTTACAGTTTTTTCAACCCCATGCTGAACCCACTGATCTATAGCCTCAGGAATGCAGAGGTCAAGGGTGCCCTGAGGAGAGCTTTGTTCAAGGAGAGTCATTTCAATGATATCTGAATCACCACCCTCAGGAGTCTACTTGGAGTCTTGGGTACTGAGTACCACCTAGCTCATCACATTCTCTATATCTGAGAGTAAGTGATCCGAGACACTCTACAAAGCACTCTCTTTTCCTCCCCATAAATTATTTACGGTTTGTTGTATTCATTGTATTTATTTGTATCAACCATATTTATTTTTTTATTTAACTACTTTGTGAATTAAGACTATCTAGATGGGGAAAAAAAATTATCTCTTCCACTGCTAAGGACCCCAAAAGGTTAAAATAGACATTCCAAACTCTGATTTCATCAGGTGTGTGCAATAGTAGCAGAACAACAGGTATTAGTGATGTAACCACATTACTAACAATTTTGTTAAATATTGTAGCTACAGGCTGAGACCTGGAATCTACTAATATCTTTGTCCATTTCCCTCCCACATTCAGATATTTCCTTTCAGTTGTAACGCCTCTTACAAATAGTAAGTGTACCTAAATATCTATGTAGGCTTAGAGGAAATTGATTTTGTTGATTAAACCCTGTGATCTGTCTTACAGTTTCTGTGATCAGAGAATGAGTTCACACACATTCAGCTGGCATCCCAGGAAACTACTCGACAAAAGCCATCGACCAGTGTGCCTGGGTTTTTGATGGCCACTTGATTTTAAATTTGTCTCATCTTCTCAAGAAAAATGTCTACGATTCTCTCTGAATAAACATACACTCTTCACTTAGGAGAAGTTAGCAAGTTCTGCAGCCCAACTTTCAGTTACTGGGTATGAGTGGAAAGCCCTACCCAGACACAACTGAATGGTAAAGGGGGTGTAATAATAATAAAAGTTAACAGTATTATTAGGTACTTACTCCATGCCTTCCACTATGCATTGAGAGATACTTATAGAGATCATCTGCTCTTATCTTCATAAATGCATTTCTCATTATCATCCCATTTTATGGATGCAGACGTTAAGGTAATGGCAAATATGAGACTCATATCCCAACAGTCTGACTCCCAAGTCTTCTCTACTTAACAGGACAATGTACTACCTCACTATCAATGTTATTACATCAAGAATAAGGCCAACCTGTCCTAACGCAGACTGCATTAGGAGGCTCTGTGTTTCTCCTCAGTCTGATGTATGCCGGGATCTGGCTGGGAGAGCAACATATTATTTAGTGAAGGCTTCTGGTCCTGGTCTGTGAGTCTGGTGGGCACAGTCTGGAAAGATGTTCAGAGTTTCAGAGCAGCACAGAGTGGGTGGGAACAGAGACTCTTCTCCTTGAGATGGTTTGGTTTAGACCTGAGCATGGTGTTAAAATCCAGAAGTAGGACATCTCTAGTTTCACATACACCACTCATGTGTTTATACACACACATGTGCATTTGCGCACATGTATTTACTGAGTGTTTGCCATGATGAGGCACTGTTCTAAGCATTTCACAAATATTACCTTTTTAAATCTTCACAATAGCCCTAGGGATAGAGACTGTTATTCACCACTTTTTAGGCGAGAAAACAGAGGCAGAAAGCGATTAGGTAACTTAACCAAAGGCTCACAGGTAATAAGGACCTAGTCCAGAATCAACGAGAGGGAATCTGATTACCAAACCCATAGACATACCTGTCTATAAAAATCAAAAAGCTTGTGATGTTCTAGAAGAAGGAAGTGGAGGAGACGAAAAAAACTTTCAACATCCAGTCAAGAGGAGACCTTGAGCTCCACAAAGAAAAAAGTACTTAAGTTTTCCAAAGAAAGCAGTTTCCCTTTATAATGGTGTGAAAATGAGGGTGAGGGAGCTAGAAAGGATTGTGACTCTAGGGGTGCAGGGTGGAGAAGCTGTCCTAACCAACAGGAGAGTGGACCTGACAGTGTGAGACAGAGGCTGTCAGGGAAGTCTTAAATGGATGGTTGCCAGATTCCACAGTGTTAGAAAGAGTTCTTGTCATTTGTCTAACCTGAGTATCTCTTGTGATTCCAATAATTCCTAACACAGTCTTTAGACAGTGGTTCAGTTTCATGACGGATGTTGCATGCTGTGTTGCCACGTGCAGAAGCATGTCCCCTTCCAAAGCACAGGGGGCCACCCAGCCTGGGAGGGGACAGCCTAATAAGGGGTCCCAGCTGGAGCTCAGACTCAGTGGTCCCTTTGTGAGTCTGCTGGCAAAGGCTCCAGGGAAACTGTTTCCCCTAAACCCAATCCTAGACCCACCAAATACTAAGAAAATTTGTGAAACCTTCCTTTGGGCAAGGGACTTTCAGTAAGTTTCTCAATTATGTCTCATTTATCCGTGTGGGGAAGGACAAGAATCACTTCTCTCTAACCCTCATACCCTAACATGTCTAACACAGAATAAGCACTCAGCAAACAATCCTTAAGTAAAGGATGCTTTAACTATCTATTAGCCTCATTTCCAAATTTTCAGGGGAGCTATCTTCTGATTGCTAACCTTCTTTAAGTCCCTCTAATTGTGGGTTATAGTCCAATAGAAATTTAATCTTGTCTGATAATTAAGAAGTGTACTATATGGTAGGAGCTATATAAAATGCTTTAATAAAATCTTCATATTAAATCTGTGGAGTGGATACAATTATTATCCTTATATAATAATGAGGAAAATGAACTTTAGGAAAGTTAATTGAATTTATCCAAGGTCACAAGATTCTTCACAGTGAAAAAATTCAAGGTCATACAGCTCAGCTTTAAATTAACTCTGAACCATCCTTTTTGGTAGAGGATCTGCTGATATTCATAAGCTGAATGATTGGCATCAGGACTGTCCATAATATATACTCAGTAAACTGAATTAACAAATGAAGAGTCATTGTGTCTAAATTTCTATCCATAACTTATAGTTCTGGGAATATGTTACCCTTTATTAAGTTACAGATATTATTATCCCTTAGATTTGTCCAATTTTTATTTTAGTATATTCTTATCTGACGAGCCTAGGGGTGCAGGGTGGAGAAGCTGTCCTAACCAACAGGAGAGTGGACCTGACAGTGTGAGACAGAGGCTGTCAGGGAAGTCTTAAATGGATGGTTGCCAGATTCCACAGTGTTAGAAAGAGTTCTTGTCATTTGTCTAACCTGAGTATCTCTTGTGATTCCAATAATTCCTAACACAGTCTTTAGACAGTGGTTCAGTTTCATGACGGATGTTGCATGCTGTGTTGCCACGTGCAGAAGCATGTCCCCTTCCAAAGCACAGGGGGCCACCCAGCCTGGGAGGGGACAGCCTAATAAGGGGTCCCAGCTGGAGCTCAGACTCAGTGGTCCCTTTGTGAGTCTGCTGGCAAAGGCTCCAGGGAAACTGTTTCCCTAAACCCAATCCTAGACCCACCAAATACTAAGAAAATTTGTGAAACCTTCCTTTGGGCAAGGGACTTTCAGTAAGTTTCTCAATTATGTCTCATTTATCCGTGTGGGGAAGGACAAGAATCACTTCTCTCTAACCCTCATACCCTAACATGTCTAACACAGAATAAGCACTCAGCAAACAATCCTTAAGTAAAGGATGCTTTAACTATCTATTAGCCTCATTTCCAAATTTTCAGGGGAGCTATCTTCTGATTGCTAACCTTCTTTAAGTCCCTCTAATTGTGGGTTATAGTCCAATAGAAATTTAATCTTGTCTGATAATTAAGAAGTGTACTATATGGTAGGAGCTATATAAAATGCTTTAATAAAATCTTCATATTAAATCTGTGGAGTGGATACAATTATTATCCTTATATAATAATGAGGAAAATGAACTTTAGGAAAGTTAATTGAATTTATCCAAGGTCACAAGATTCTTCACAGTGAAAAAATTCAAGGTCATACAGCTCAGCTTTAAATTAACTCTGAACCATCCTTTTTGGTAGAGGATCTGCTGATATTCATAAGCTGAATGATTGGCATCAGGACTGTCCATAATATATACTCAGTAAACTGAATTAACAAATGAAGAGTCATTGTGTCTAAATTTCTATCCATAACTTATAGTTCTGGGAATATGTTACCCTTTATTAAGTTACAGATATTATTATCCCTTAGATTTGTCCAATTTTTATTTTTAGTATATTCTTATCTGACGAGTATTAATAATCTAGAGCATAGTATTTCTCTGTGATCACAGAGAAGAAAGGAAACACATTTGGGTAGAAATTCACATTTAATATAAAAAATGCTACAAATGTTTAGATCTACTGGTAAAGAATCTGCCTGCAATGCAGGAGACCTCAGTTTGATTCCTGGGTCAGGAAGATCCTCTGCAGAAGGGATAGGCTACCCACTCCAATATTCCTGGGCTTCCCTGGTGGCTCAGACAGTGAAGAATCTGCCTGCAATCCGGGATACTTCGGTTCGATCCCTGCGTTGGGAAGATCCCCTGGAGAAAGGAACATCTCTCATTCTGGTATTCTCGCCTGGAGAACTCCATGGCTCATCCATGGATCACAAAGAGTTGAACACAACTTTCACAGGAAAGTTTATTCATTTATACCACAGCGATCATTAGCTTTGCAGAGGAGCATGCCCACTTGCTGAACCTGTGATTCTGGAAGGCCAGGATGGGACTGGTGCTAGGTGGAAAGGCATGGGAGGTGCTGCCCTTAAAAACCCAAGCAGGAGGGTGGAGACTCCTGTGGGTGGTAGCTTCGGGAATGCTAAGAACGGGAATTCATGAAATTGGCACCTGCAGCATATTTGGCTTGTGGAGAGGGGATTGCCAAAGACCTGTAGGATTGTTGTTTACCCCTTACTGTAAACATAGACTAGCATTGTTACTATAGGCTGTTGCGGGGGGCAAAAACAAATGAGAGATGGAATGCTGTCTGACTGGGTGAAAATGGCTGTTTTCCCAACCGACAGAGGAGTGTCTTACATTTCTTGCTTTCTTGACAAACTCTGAATATATTTTCTCATTCTGATCTTTCTTTAACCTGTGCCTCTCTTAGTTTCTCATTTTAGAAATTGTACTGAGCCAAAAGAAGAGGTGGGTCTTTGAGCACAGTGTGATTCAGTCCCCAGAGTGCTGGCATTGGTTTAGGTCCTCTGGGAGCCCAGCCCAGCCCGCAGTCACTCACTGTGTGACCTCAGACGAGTTGTTTAACTCCTCTGGCCTACGGTCTCCTCTTCTCCTCATAAAATGAGAAACTGAATGAGAGACTCTTTAAGGCTCTTTCTTATTTTTAATTTTCTGTCTCTCTGTTGGTTTTCTTGCATTTCACTGGAATTTGGATTTTCACGTTTTCCAAAGGAATGTAGAATAAGTTCCATGCAGAGAAAATGAAACGGCTTCTTAAAAACAACTGAATGTCTTGGGTTTTAATCATAGTAGAAACACAATATTAACTGTTGAATTAATAAATGAGGTGAATATTTTAGTGTTTCAAGAAGTAGGAATTGTATAAAACTGGCTGAAACAACAGATGAAATGCCTACTTTAAGAAAAGTTAAATTTTTATTAGACTTTTTAGATGTCGTTAAGAGTAACTTCACTGGGATAGGTTCTGGGGCCTGGAATGAAACTTAAATATTGTCTAATTTTGTATCTCTGTTGCCCACAGTATAAATAATAATTTATAATTTATTTATAGGTAGTATTTATCGAGCACTTAAGTTTCAGGCATTGCGGTGAGATACAAGCATTATTATCTTGTCTAAGCTTCGTAACAAGTCTGAGTCTAGTACTTTTATTGCAGCAATTTTTATAGGAAGAAAGGGAGGTAGAGATGGTAAGAGTTACAGCAAAGTGATGACACAGGCTGAGTGCTAATCTAGGTCAGCCTGA
The DNA here is from genome assembly GCA_022376925.1 of Tragulus kanchil. Taxonomy (NCBI): domain Eukaryota; kingdom Metazoa; phylum Chordata; class Mammalia; order Artiodactyla; family Tragulidae; genus Tragulus; species Tragulus kanchil. Next base: position 14,064,066 of record JAIOJX010000030.1, on the reverse strand, counting down.
CACCCAGGCCACACCCACAACCACTAAGCCTGCTGCCTCCTGTGGCCTCGACGTCTGGAATCTTCCTCTGCCTACAATTAAGCAAGACTCAAGAAAATCAGCCTGAAAATACTCTGCAGGAATGCTGTCTGACTGGGTGAAAATGGCTGTTTTCCCAACCGACAGAGGATTTACTTTGCTTTCTTGACAAACTCTGAATATATTTTCTCATTCTGATCTTTCTTTAACCTGTGCCTCTCTTAGTTTCTCATTTTAGAAATTGTACTGAGCCAAAAGAAGAGGTGGGTCTTTGAGCACAGTGTGATTCAGTCCCCAGAGTGCTGGCATTGGTTTAGGTCCTCTGGGAGCCCAGCCCAGCCCGCAGTCACTCACTGTGTGACCTCAGACGAGTTGTTTAACTCCTCTGGCCTACGGTCTCCTCTTCTCCTCATAAAATGAGAAACTGAATGAGAGACTCTTTAAGGCTCTTTCTTATTTTTAATTTTCTGTCTCTCTGTTGGTTTTCTTGCATTTCACTGGAATTTGGATTTTCACGTTTTCCAAAGGAATGTAGAATAAGTTCCATGCAGAGAAAATGAAACGGCTTCTTAAAAACAACTGAATGTCTTGGGTTTTAATCATAGTAGAAACACAATATTAACTGTTGAATTAATAAATGAGGTGAATATTTTAGTGTTTCAAGAAGTAGGAATTGTATAAAACTGGCTGAAACAACAGATGAAATGCCTACTTTAAGAAAAGTTAAATTTTTATTAGACTTTTTAGATGTCGTTAAGAGTAACTTCACTGGGATAGGTTCTGGGGCCTGGAATGAAACTTAAATATTGTCTAATTTTGTATCTCTGTTGCCCACAGTATAAATAATAATTTATAATTTATTTATAGGTAGTATTTATCGAGCACTTAAGTTTCAGGCATTGCGGTGAGATACAAGCATTATTATCTTGTCTAAGCTTCGTAACAAGTCTGAGTCTAGTACTTTTATTGCAGCAATTTTTATAGGAAGAAAGGGAGGTAGAGAGATGGTAAGAGTTACAGCAAAGTGATGACACAGGCTGAGTGCTAATCTAGGTCAGCCTGACACCCAGGCCACACCCACAACCACTAAGCCTGCTGCCTCCCTGTGGCCTCGACGTCTGGAATCTTCCTCTGCCTACAATTAAGCAAGACTCAAGAAAATCAGCCTGAATACTCTGCAAATCCATTTTAAGAAAAAGATAAAAATATACCTAACAGGGTTTCAAAAGACATGTAATGAACAATATGTAGTAATATACAAACACGTTGTTTAACTGAGCAAAAATTTCTGGATACGGTAGAGACAAATGAACTACACAAACAAGTGACCACCCCTAACGAGTATGATGAGCGGTATACAGCCTCTCTAGTGATTAGAGAGAGTAATTTTAAAGCAGCAGGCACCTTTTTTTGTCCATCAGGTGGACAAAAATAAAAAGAGTGATACTTTCTAATGTGGCTGAGCATGTGGGCAGTTTCCCCATAGTCTTGCTGGAAATATAAATTGATTTCATGGTTACTTGGGAATATCTCTTCCAAAATTAAAATCTGCACACCTTGGATGCAGCAATTCCAATTCTAGGAAGATATCCTATAGAAATATTCACATATACATGTAAAAAAAAGTATGTGTAAATTTATTTTAAATTGAAAATTTTGTAAAAGTAAAATGTCACAACTTTATATTCATCAACAGTGGGGTTGCTAAATAAAACATTATATAAGTCTATATTCTGGAATACTATGCAACCATGATAATAAACAAGTTTTAGTAATTAAGTTTAGTAAGGGTAAACAAGTAATATTTGGAAGATTCTCATACATAATAAAAAAGTCATATTGATCTAGGACTTTCTTACCCCTAAAGAGAAAAATTCTATGTGTGCATTTGCATGTGTCTGCAGACATATGAAGGCACAGGAAAATATTCAGAATGAGAAACATTAAAGAGTTAAAAGATGGCTCTCAAAATGGAAAGTGTACTGAAGAAAAATAAAACTGCACTTTTAGGAAATTTTAAAGTAAACAGGGTCAGTATTGCCATTTAAAAAAAGGAAAAGCAAAGGTTCATTCAGGTGACCTTATTCTGATCTCTTGATCTGGCTCTCACACATCAGCATACATTTGCTCATACTCTGTAGTTAAGCCCAGGACAAAATAAGCAAAGATGATATCATTTTGGGCTTTTCCTTTTTTTTTTTACACTGCTTTAAACTGTACCAAGGTATTGTTTTCAACATATTTTTTTCCGGTTCTGAGAAGATGTTCCCAACCAGTAAGCAGTTAGCCATCAATGGATGATTCAGAGACTCTGGGTCCTGGCACCTGTGGACCTTCACCATCTCCATGTGGTTCCCAAGGTTATCATGTGTGTTAGAAGGAGAAAAAGCATGGAGGCTTCGATGAACCTGGCCTAAGACTGGGCTTGGCATGTTTGCTCACATCTCATTGGCTAAAACTTGGTCACATGGTCATACAAAAACACAAGGAAGTCTGGGACATGTGATCTACACATGTTATTTCCCAGGAATAATTGGAAACAGTTTTGTTACCATCTAATGGTCTCTGCCACAAGTAATCAGAGGCTCTGAGTTCCTGGATCTTATATAGAAAAACCTCCAAGGTACATTAAGAAAAGCAAGTGTAATAGAAGGAGGAGGTATGGATAATCTATGGCCATATGTGCTTATAGGTACATAAAAGTAACTCTGGAGGGATACATAAGAAACCAAAGAGGGAGGCTGGAGCCTGGGATGGTGGTGACAAGCAAGGGCATAACTAGCCAAAGTTTATAAAACATTGGGCAGCTTCTTTAAGAAAAAGAACGTGCATTAATGACTATAAAATTAGCCTTGGAGGGTCCTTGGTAGGGATTCTGAGGCATAAGCTCCACCAGCATCATGATAAATCTACCTATTGGAACAGTAAAGGAAGGAGAATGTCAATGAAAACTTTTGAAATCTACTAGTCACTTGACCCATTTTTGCCTACTAAAAGACTAAATGAACAAAATAATCTATAAATTGTAGCAATATCTCCTTAGATCAGTCTCCCAAGGTAGAAGAATTAAAATTTATTTATTTATTTATTTTTGGCTATTCTGGGTTTTCACTGCTGCCACAGGCTCTTCTCTAGTTGCAGGGTGTGTGGGCTGCTCTCTAATTGAGGGGAGCAGGCTTCTTGTTGCCATGACTTCTCTGGTTGTGGAACTTGGGCACTAGGGCACATGGGCTTACATAGTTGTGGCACGTGGGCTCAGTAGTTGTGGCTCCGAGGCTCTAGAGCACAGGCCCCATAGTTGTGGCTCATGGGCTTCATTGCTCCACAGCATGTGGGATCTTCCTGGATCAGGGATCCAATCCATGTCTCCTGCATTGGCAGGCGAACTCTTTACTACTGAGCTACCAGGGAAGCCCCAGGCAGAAGAATTAAAAGTAGAAGTAAACTAATGGGACTGAATCAATTTATAAACTTTTGCACAGCAAAGGAAACCATCAACAAAATTAAAAGACAACCTACAGAATGGGAGAAAATGTCTGCAAACAATGGAACCAACAAGTGGTTAATATCCAAAATATATAAATAACTCTTATAGCTCAATATAAAACAAAACAACCCACCAACAACCAACCAATCAAAAAATGGGCAGAAGACCTAAAGAGGCATTTCTCCAAAATGATCGAAAATCACGTGAAAAGATGCTGAACATCACTAATTATTAAACTATTATTATTGATGTGGTATCACCTCACACCAATCAGAACTGCCATCGTCTAAAAGTCTAAGAAGTGCTGGATACAGTGTGGAGAAGGAATGCCATAGAAAAAGGGCAGCTGGAGCCTGGGATGGTGGTGACAAGCAAGGGCATAACTAGCCAAAGTTTATAAAACATTGGGCAGCTTCTTTAAGAAAAGAACGTGCATTAATGACTATAAAATTAGCCTTGGAGGGTCCTTGGTAGGGATTCTGAGGCATAAGCTCCACCAGCATCATGATAAATCTACCTATTGGAACAGTAAAGGAAGGAGAATGTCAATGAAAACTTTTGAAATCTACTAGTCACTTGACCCATTTTTGCCTACTAAAAGACTAAATGAACAAAATAATCTATAAATTGTAGCAATATCTCCTTAGATCAGTCTCCCAAGGTAGAAGAATTAAAATTTATTTATTTATTTATTTTTGGCTATTCTGGGTTTTCACTGCTGCCACAGGCTCTTCTCTAGTTGCAGGGTGTGTGGGCTGCTCTCTAATTGAGGGGAGCAGGCTTCTTGTTGCCATGACTTCTCTGGTTGTGGAACTTGGGCACTAGGGCACATGGGCTTACATAGTTGTGGCACGTGGGCTCAGTAGTTGTGGCTCCGAGGCTCTAGAGCACAGGCCCCATAGTTGTGGCTCATGGGCTTCATTGCTCCACAGCATGTGGGATCTTCCTGGATCAGGGATCCAATCCATGTCTCCTGCATTGGCAGGCGAACTCTTTACTACTGAGCTACCAGGGAAGCCCCAGGCAGAAGAATTAAAAGTAGAAGTAAACTAATGGGACTGAATCAATTTATAAACTTTTGCACAGCAAAGGAAACCATCAACAAAATTAAAAGACAACCTACAGAATGGGAGAAAATGTCTGCAAACAATGGAACCAACAAGTGGTTAATATCCAAAATATATAAATAACTCTTATAGCTCAATATAAAACAAAACAACCCACCAACAACCAACCAATCAAAAAATGGGCAGAAGACCTAAAGAGGCATTTCTCCAAAATGATCGAAAATCACGTGAAAAGATGCTGAACATCACTAATTATTAAACTATTATTATTGATGTGGTATCACCTCACACCAATCAGAACTGCCATCGTCTAAAAGTCTAAGAAGTGCTGGATACAGTGTGGAGAAAAGGGAACCCTCCTGCACTGTTGCTGGAAATGGAAACTGGTGTAACCATTGTGAATTATAGGAATATAGAGTGTTCATTAAAAAAAATCAAAAATATAGAGCTATCATGTCATCCAGCCATCCCACTCCGGGGCATTTAACCAGGAGATGTATAAAAGGAAGCCTTCCCAGGTGGTGCTAGTGGTAAAGAACCTTCTTGCTCAAGCAAGAGACACAAGAGATGCAGTCTCCATCCTGGGTCAGAAAGCTCCCCTGGTGAAGAATATCGCTCTACTTACCTGGAGAATCCCATGGACAGAGGAGGCTGGGGGGCTACAGCCCATGGGGTCTCAAGGAGTGGGACACGACTGAAGCAACTCAGCATGTAAAGTATATACAAGGAAAACTTTTATACTTCTAAATTTCAAAACATGTCAATGTACTAAATATTATTTAAAAAAAATCATTTTTGAAAATGTTAAAACATATTTAAATTTATGCAAAATACACACTAATGAATGAAGCCTGAAACTGTGTAGAGGGCAGCCTATTGAAGTCCCAAACCTTCACAGGGAGATGGATTCTGTATTTGAGGCGGAGCAAACCAGAGTGAAGAGAGACAGAGAAGACTGGGCATTTTCCTCCTCCACTGGAGGGCAGAGTGCTCACATTCGAAGTCTCACTACTTATTCACTGATTCAATGAATTTATGATTTGAACTAAGACATATTCCCAGGGATATTTTTTCAGAGGACCCAACAAAATTAAAAGACAACCTACAGAATGGGAGAAAATGTCTGCAAACAATGGAACCAACAAGTGGTTAATATCCAAAATATATAAATAACTCTTATAGCTCAATATAAAACAAAACAACCCACCAACAACCAACCAATCAAAAAATGGGCAGAAGACCTAAAGAGGCATTTCTCCAAAATGATCGAAAATCACGTGAAAAGATGCTGAACATCACTAATTATTAAACTATTATTATTGATGTGGTATCACCTCACACCAATCAGAACTGCCATCGTCTAAAAGTCTAAGAAGTGCTGGATACAGTGTGGAGAAAAGGGAACCCTCCTGCACTGTTGCTGGAAATGGAAACTGGTGTAACCATTGTGAATTATAGGAATATAGAGTGTTCATTAAAAAAAAAAAATCAAAAATATAGAGCTATCATGTCATCCAGCCATCCCACTCCGGGGCATTTAACCAGGAGATGTATAAAAGGAAGCCTTCCCAGGTGGTGCTAGTGGTAAAGAACCTTCTTGCTCAAGCAAGAGACACAAGAGATGCAGTCTCCATCCTGGGTCAGAAAGCTCCCCTGGTGAAGAATATCGCTCTACTTACCTGGAGAATCCCATGGACAGAGGAGGCTGGGGGGCTACAGCCCATGGGGTCTCAAGGAGTGGGACACGACTGAAGCAACTCAGCATGTAAAGTATATACAAGGAAAACTTTTATACTTCTAAATTTCAAAACATGTCAATGTACTAAATATTATTTAAAAAAAATCATTTTTGAAAATGTTAAAACATATTTAAATTTATGCAAAATACACACTAATGAATGAAGCCTGAAACTGTGTAGAGGGCAGCCTATTGAAGTCCCAAACCTTCACAGGGAGATGGATTCTGTATTTGAGGCGGAGCAAACCAGAGTGAAGAGAGACAGAGAAGACTGGGCATTTTCCTCCTCCACTGGAGGGCAGAGTGCTCACATTCGAAGTCTCACTACTTATTCACTGATTCAATGAATTTATGATTTGAACTAAGACATATTCCCAGGGATATTTTTTCAGAGGACCCAATAAAATTTCTCGAAAATGATTCTGTACGTTCCTGGCAGCTATGAATTACTCCCTGAGTGCCCCCATCCCAGTGTTTCAGCTCCTTTAATATAAGAGACCTCCTTTTCACAACTCCTCTGGGATTTAGAGTCTCTTTGCTAATTTTAAAGACAGAACCCTGTGCTGTTGTTCGTTGTTCAGTCACTAAGTCCTATCTGACTCTTTGCCTTCTCATCTGCCGTCGCACCCTTCTCCTTTTGCCCTCAATATTTCCCATGAACACAGTGAAAAGTACTCCTGGGCATGGTTAGGGGCCCAAACCTGAGGATGCAGAGCCTGAAAGAAACAGTTCTGAGAGAAGAGAATATTGGATCCCGAGTGTACAGGATTATTCTGAAAATGAGAAAGCTGCCACTGATTGAGAGATTGCTCACTTAGCTGTCAAAATTTAGAGTAGATGAGAAGCCTTTTGTTACTTGAAAATGGTGGGTTCCAAGCACAATTTAGAGCCCGGAATGCATTTCAACACTGATTTTTGCAAAGACAACTACTGTGCTCAGAAAGGCTTGTGACCTAAAGCGTTTATTTCCACAAGATGGTGCTATAGCTTCTGCCAAGCAGAAAACTCACATTTCCTTCAGGAACTAGGAATCCAAAGTATGCTCAGACTGGGGACTAAATTTGTTGACGAATCTTTCAAAGAAGTACTTTGTACAAGAACGGTGGGGAGCGATGAAATATTCAAGGAAAACTTTTATACTTCTAAATTTCAAAACATGTCAATGTACTAAATATTATTTAAAAAAAATCATTTTTGAAAATGTTAAAACATATTTAAATTTATGCAAAATACACACTAATGAATGAAGCCTGAAACTGTGTAGAGGGCAGCCTATTGAAGTCCCAAACCTTCACAGGGAGATGGATTCTGTATTTGAGGCGGAGCAAACCAGAGTGAAGAGAGACAGAGAAGACTGGGCATTTTCCTCCTCCACTGGAGGGCAGAGTGCTCACATTCGAAGTCTCACTACTTATTCACTGATTCAATGAATTTATGATTTGAACTAAGACATATTCCCAGGGATATTTTTTCAGAGGACCCAATAAAATTTCTCGAAAATGATTCTGTACGTTCCTGGCAGCTATGAATTACTCCCTGAGTGCCCCCATCCCAGTGTTTCAGCTCCTTTAATATAAGAGACCTCCTTTTCACAACTCCTCTGGGATTTAGAGTCTCTTTGCTAATTTTAAAGACAGAACCCTGTGCTGTTGTTCGTTGTTCAGTCACTAAGTCCTATCTGACTCTTTGCCTTCTCATCTGCCGTCGCACCCTTCTCCTTTTGCCCTCAATATTTCCCATGAACACAGTGAAAAGTACTCCTGGGCATGGTTAGGACCCAAACCTGAGGATGCAGAGCCTGAAAGAAACAGTTCTGAGAGAAGAGAATATTGGATCCCGAGTGTACAGGATTATTCTGAAAATGAGAAAGCTGCCACTGATTGAGAGATTGCTCACTTAGCTGTCAAAATTTAGAGTAGATGAGAAGCCTTTTGTTACTTGAAAATGGTGGGTTCCAAGCACAATTTAGAGCCCGGAATGCATTTCAACACTGATTTTTGCAAAGACAACTACTGTGCTCAGAAAGGCTTGTGACCTAAAGCGTTTATTTCCACAAGATGGTGCTATAGCTTCTGCCAAGCAGAAAACTCACATTTCCTTCAGGAACTAGGAATCCAAAGTATGCTCAGACTGGGGACTAAATTTGTTGACGAATCTTTCAAAGAAGTACTTTGTACAAGAACGGTCTGGTGGAGCCTGATGCGGGCCATGGGGTGAAGGTTATTTCGGATGATATTGCTTCCACCACCTCCACACATACCTGGGTGGATGTCTCAAGACTTGATGCTCACCTGCTACCCACTCCTTTTCCAAAACACTGCTCTTACCATGGTCAGGCCCATGTCAGGAATGGACCTGGGAATGAAGGAGAGGTGTAGAGTGTCAGCGATCACGGGAATGTATGTCCCACACCCCCCCACACATTTTACCCAGGGGCAGCTCAAGACACCTCTTCAGTGGCGCCTTTCCTTACCACGTAAATCCTGCTTTCCTTTCAATTTCCCTGGGTTGGTATTTTTACCTCTCTTTAGGCTTAGTGGAGGCTGCTTTAGAATATTATTATTTGAATCTAAATTCTCCAAGTTCTTTGGGGACAAAGTCCACGTCATAATTGCCCTTTGGATATCCCACACCAAGCACGCTACCTTGGATTTGTGTACAGTCACGATATCAAGAATGGAGACCCTCTAAAGAAAGCGCCCCATCACCTAGGTAGCCTGAGTAATCAAGAGGATGCTGATCCTCTTGGCCACTGCCTAGGAAATAGGGGTATGATGTCTTAAGTCATGACTTCCCTGGAACTCTTTGATCATCAACACAATAATAGGATTGAACTCTCTTCCTAACTCTTAAATGTGTCGCTTCTGAGTCTTTAATGGCTTCAGTATCCCTGTTGTGAGGGAGCCACAGAGGCAGGTGTATTTGTATCATAAGGGAACTAGACGTCTGTTTCTGTGAAAGTGAATTAGATCACTCTCTCTGCTCATTTTTAGTCTCAAGTCCATTTTTCGGTCTCCCCTTCTATGCCTTGGCAATCAAAACTGTGACACAGCAATCCCTGCTGGTCGCTCCCTCTCCCTCCTGTTGCCACCACCTCTCTGCTCCCAGAGGTCTTATTTGTGTCATGTGAGATCTTCAGTCTTGGTTGTGGCATGCAGAATCTTTAGTTGCAGCATATGAGATCTAGTTCCCTGACCAGGGATTGAATTCAGGACCCCTGCTTTGGGAGTGCAGAGTCTTAGCCCCTGGACCATCAGGGAAGCTCCAATTTGTTATATGGCGATCATTTTGAGACGCAGATCTGGCCCTGCCGCCTCCCTGCTTTAGATCCTTCAGTGGCTTCCCCGTCTTCAGGATAACAACTCAAATCCTAAATATGGTCACCCAGGATCTCTGGTCTCGACTCACATCATAGTGTCGTTTTGTGCCAACGTCCCTCCCCCATCCTCTAGATCTGAAACACTCTAGCTGTTGTTCAGTTTCGAAAATAAGCCAGTTATGTCCAGCCTCGGGGTTTTCACATCCTTCACCTCCTCCTGAAACCCCCTGCCTCATCCTCTTTGCCCCATTCATTTCTATTCATCCCTCAGAGTTGGCTGAAATATTACTCCTAAACTATTGGTTTAAACTCCATGGATAAAGTTATTCTCTTAAGTTGAACATATATACTTGTGTACCCATTAAAACTGTAATAATTATTAAGTAATCACTTAATGTTTAGTATGTTTATGTGCTATTGTAAAATAAGCTGACCAAACCTGCCTGTTATTCTGGGTATCTCTTGACTTCCTACTTTTGCATTCCAGTCTCTTATGATGAAAAGGATACCCATTTTTGGTGTTAGTTCTAGAAGGTAGGGGATACTCTTGGCCACTGTGGGGAACTTAAGTCATGACTTCCTGGAACTCTTTGATCATCAACACAATAATAGGATTGAACTCTCTTCCTAACTCTTAAATGTGTCGCTTCTGAGTCTTTAATGGCTTCAGTATCCCTGTTGTGAGGGAGCCACAGAGGCAGGTGTATTTGTATCATAAGGGAACTAGACGTCTGTTTCTGTGAAAGTGAATTAGATCACTCTCTCTGCTCATTTTTAGTCTCAAGTCCATTTTTCGGTCTCCCCTTCTATGCCTTGGCAATCAAAACTGTGACACAGCAATCCCTGCTGGTCGCTCCCTCTCCCTCCTGTTGCCACCACCTCTCTGCTCCCAGAGGTCTTATTTGTGTCATGTGAGATCTTCAGTCTTGGTTGTGGCATGCAGAATCTTTAGTTGCAGCATATGAGATCTAGTTCCCTGACCAGGGATTGAATTCAGGACCCCTGCTTTGGGAGTGCAGAGTCTTAGCCCCTGGACCATCAGGGAAGCTCCAATTTGTTATATGGCGATCATTTTGAGACGCAGATCTGGCCCTGCCGCCTCCCTGCTTTAGATCCTTCAGTGGCTTCCCCGTCTTCAGGATAACAACTCAAATCCTAAATATGGTCACCCAGGATCTCTGGTCTCGACTCACATCATAGTGTCGTTTTGTGCCAACGTCCCTCCCCCATCCTCTAGATCTGAAACACTCTAGCTGTTGTTCAGTTTCGAAAATAAGCCAGTTATGTCCAGCCTCGGGGTTTTCACATCCTTCACCTCCTCCTGAAACCCCCTGCCTCATCCTCTTTGCCCCATTCATTTCTATTCATCCCTCAGAGTTGGCTGAAATATTACTCCTAAACTATTGGTTTAAACTCCATGGATAAAGTTATTCTCTTAAGTTGAACATATATACTTGTGTACCCATTAAAACTGTAATAATTATTAAGTAATCACTTAATGTTTAGTATGTTTATGTGCTATTGTAAAATAAGCTGACCAAACCTGCCTGTTATTCTGGGTATCTCTTGACTTCCTACTTTTGCATTCCAGTCTCTTATGATGAAAAGGATACCCATTTTTGGTGTTAGTTCTAGAAGGTCTTATAGTCTTTACAGAATCATTCAACTCCAGCTTCCTCAGAATTGGTGAATGGGACATAGACTTGGATTATTGTGATGCTGAATGGTTTGCCTTGGAAATGAACTGAGATCATTCTGTCATTCTTTTGAGATTGCACCCAAGTACTGCATTTTGGACTCTCTTGTTGACACTGAGGGCTACTCCATTTCTTTTAAGGTATTTTTGTAGTAGATATAACGGCTGTCTGAATTAAATTCACTCGTTCCCATCCACTTTAATTCATTAAAATGTTAATGTTCACTCATCCCATATCCTGCTTGACAACATCCAACATCCAATTCCCCTTGATTGATGGACCTAACATTCCAGGTTCCTATGCAACGTTGTTCTTTACAGTATCGGACTTGACATTCACCAGCAGACACAATCTACAGCTGGGCATTGTTTCTGCTTTGGCCCAGCATCTTCATTCTTTCTGGAACTGTTTCTCTGCTCTTCCCCAGTAGCATACTAGACACCTACCAACCAAGGAGGCTCATCTTCCAGTGTCATATCTTTTTGTCTTTTCATACGACTCATGCACATCTTAGCAACTGAACAACAACAGTATAAGCTGACATTATAAGGACTATGTGGACCAGGATAACCCCAGCCTCTTACTGAATGTCTGGAACATAATGGAAACACAATAAATATTATGTTGAATGATAGAGGGAATTAAATAATTGAACCTTAGTTGGCTGAGGGGTGACTCAGCTTGTAGACAACCACTGGAGATGATAAAATCTAAGTAAGAGTTGCACTCCAACTACAGAAACACTGTTTCCCCCATTCTTTCATCAGGGGTCCACACTACAGGATGCTAAGCAGATCTATAGGGAGAATGGGATGAAAATATTAGAACCTTTCATTATATTGATTTTCATTTTATTTTGCATATTATAAAGAAGTACATGTATTTACAAATGAATAAAACCCATTTGGGGGATATTTGTTGAAATACTTTTATCAATAGAAGGTGAGATAAAAAATGTTTTATAACCGCCGCTGTAGATTAAGAGTCTCCATTATCATTAGACATCCAAATCAGCAAGGAGTCATTTTCCAGTAGTTCTGCTTGACCCAACACCATTGACACTCCATAGGTTTGCATGTATGCAAGTATGTTTGTTAAGTGGCTTCTGTTGTGTCTAACTCTTTGCAACCTTTGGACAGTAGCCCACTGGCTTCTCTGTCCATGAGATTCTCCAGGCAAGAATACTAGAGTGGTTGTCATTCCCTTCTCCAAGGGTTCTTCCTGACCCAGGGATCGAACCCAAGTCTCTTAAGTTTCCTGCATTGGTAGGCGGGTTCTTTACCACTAGCACCACCTCGGAAGCCCACTGAGTTGAGGCAAAAGCAAATTTGTAAAACTTAATAGATGACTATGATAAAAAGCCTCAGGTAAAGAACCATTGCTTTTATATCAAGGGTCCCAACTCTGGCTTCTCATCATAATCACATGGTACACTTAAAAACAAGCCAATAATGGGCTTCCCTGGTGCTCCAGTGGGGAAGGACACCGCCTTGCAGTGCAAAGGGCGCTGGTCTGATCCCTGACCTGGGAAGACCCCACATGCTGCGGAACGGCTGGACTGATGTGTCCAATTACCAAGCCGGAGCTCTGGAGCGCATGCGCCCAGAGCAGGTGCTCTGCAACGAGAGAGGCCACTGCAATGGGAGGCCCACACAGGCCAAAGAACAAAGATAAATAAATGAAAGACCAATAGAACTGGTCAAAAAAAAAATCAAAAACAAGCCAATAAGTAATAACAAAGAAAAAACCTTCCCTAAATATTCTGCTCATTTGCCAGGTTTGGAAACTGCAAGAGAGCCTGAACTCGACTCTGGACTTCATTGATTTTAGTCTCTTTGCAAACAGGGGTCATCACCATCTTTATTCCCATACTTTTCAAGATTTGGGGATAGGAAAGCTTCTGAAACATCTCCAAAGGAAACACTCAAAAAAGTAACACTCTACAAATACTAACAAACCCTCCCAGAATTGCTGAGTGCAGTGCAGGACTGGGTCCTGCTGTTACTTTACAAGAGCTGGCACTCTACATGGCTGTAACCATTCTAGGGAAAAGTGTGGTCATTTTGAGACATTTTTTCCAAGATGTTTTGCCCATGGGGCTCTCCAGGCAAAAATAGTGGAATGGGTTGCCATTTCCTTCTCCAGGGGATCTGCCCAACTCAGGGATCAAACCTGCATCTCCCGTGTCTCCTAGATTATAGGCGGATTCTTTATCCACCGAGTCATAGAGGAAGCCCAAATATGAGGTGTATATATTAACAGTATTCCATGATATGTATGTCCAAGTTAAAAATATACCTATGGGTGTAATTTTAAGGACTGTGAGCCTCTAGAGATCTGGAGAGGGTGTGAAGTCAAGCCATGGAGGGTTTCAGAGGACATACAGGCTACTGAGTTTGAACTTTATGCTTCCAGAAATGGAGATTCTCTAAAGCATTTTGTTCAGTTTTATTGAAAATAACTGACAAAGGAAAACCGTATATGGTTAAGGTATACAGGGCTTCCCAGGTGGCACTAGAGGTAAAGAATCTCACCTGCCAATGCAGGAGACATAAGAGACATGGGTCTGATCATGACATGGGTCAGGAAGATCTCTTGGAGGAGGTCATGGCAATTCCCTCCAGTATTCTTGCCTGGAGAACCTCATGGACAGAGGAGCCTGGCAGGTTTCAGTCCATGGGTTGCAAAGAGTTGGACGTGACTGAAGTGACTGAACACACATATACAAGGTATACAACTTGATGTTTCAATATACATGTACATTATGAAACGATCACTAATTAATCAAGCTAATTAACATTCATCACCTTACACAGTTACCACTTCTTTTTTCTTTTCTGCCAGTTCTTTACCATCCTTCATGTTACGCTCACTCTTCTTCCCAGAATGGAATGTGCTTATATGTCTATTGTGGCATATTCCACTGCTGCTGTTGGTATGCCTTTCCTCTAGCCTCCTCTCTACCATTAACACACTACATGTGTTAGACACGTCAATTCAAACATTAGCCTATCCATGAGGCCTTTGTTTACCCTCCAAGCAGTGTTCTCTCCTTTACGCTTGCATCACACTTTGGGTAGATCTCATCATAATACTCATCACACTCACTTATCCTTATTTGCTACTTGTTTCTCTCTTCAATTACATTGAGAGCTCTTTGGGGCAGAGAGTTGGGTTTTGTATATTGATTTTTAAAAAAGAAAATGCATGTTAAGTAAATGAATGAAAAAAAGAATTGGCAATCCTTATGTCTACCTTGAAGAGCACTACATTTAGTCTAGTGCCAATGTGCAAAGACTGAGAAAAGAAATACAAGGAAACCAGGGGAAGAAAGGGAAACCAAGGATGAGAAAGAAAAATATATTCATCAGAATAGACAGGGTCATTAAGAACCACACTGGTCAGGTCAGGGTGGAGTTAAAGGAGAAAGATGGAAAGACCACGGTTGGCCAAATTGAAGAAAAAAAAAAATAATAATAACTGAGTTCAAAATCAGTTCAAAAACATTCAAAGGTAGGTCAGGGGATAAGGTGAAAAACAGAATCAGAAAGGCCAGAGGAGGAGGATTTCCCTAGTGGTCCAGTGGCTAGGACTCTGTGCTCCCAATGCTCGGGACCTGGGTTCAATCCCTGGTCAGGGAACTAGATCCCATATACCATAACTAAGACCCAGTGCAACCAAATAAATACATTAAAATAAAAAAATTTTTTTAAAAAGGAGAAAAACCAGAGGAGTATGGAAAGAACTAGTCCTGGATCAGCTGAGGGTCACTTAACCAAGTGGGAGACACAGAGCCCACAGCATTGGATGGTGGCACCAGGAAGACACCCAGTCAGGGCAGTGACAGGTGAGGGGAGAACGCTTATGAGTTTCTGCTTCAAAAGGTCACTGTCATCCCTTTGCTTCCAATGCCCAGAACTACACCCAACAGTTCTCTCTGTCCTTCCCCCACCATGGCTGGATCCCAAAGGCACAGTCTCCCGTTAAAACATTCCCCAATCCAGAGGCGGTGTTCCCCATGGGATATAGCTCTTATTTTAAAATAACTTTACTTTGAATTAGTTTAACTTTCCCTTGTTGTAACTGTATTCAATTCCTCACTGTAAATGTATTCGTTCAACATGCATAACTATCGACCCCTGTTAGGAAAGGAAACCAATCCATGTCAACCACCTTCTGTGCTTGGATTAAGGTGATTCTATGTTAGCTTAGTGAATCACCACACCACCACCCCAGTGAGGCAAGTATTGTTAAACACTACTCTCCCCAGGTAAGACAGTAGGAAGATAAAGCCTAGAAAGAGGACAAAGAAGCCCAGGAAGGTTAATAATGCCAATTTTTTGCATTAAGTAAGTGGTGAGTTGTGCTGTATGTGCTCAGTCGTGCACATTCGACTCTTTGCGACCCCATGGGCTGTAGTGTGCCAGGCTCCTCTGCCCATGGGATTTTTCAGGCAAGAATACTGGGGTGGGTAGCCACTTCTTCCTCCAGGGGATCTTCTCAGGCCCAGAGATTGAACCCGAACCTCCTGTGTCTCCTGCATTGTTGGTGGATTCTTTACCTGCTGAGCTGTTGGAGAAGTAGTGAGGGTGGGATTCAAACACCCAGTCCTCCCCTAACTGAATCTGAATTCCATCCTCTTTCCCCTGCATCATTCTCTGTCCTCTCTGGTCAGAGGAAATGGCCAAATATCAAGATCTTGGGATAGGATGACGGGCCTGATTCAGAAGCCCCCTCACCAAGAGCAAGCAGCAAGAAATGGAAAAAAGAGAGAACGCTAGCTTTCAAAGTGAAAAGAAGAGAAAGCTGGAGCACCGGATGGTTCCCACATGCAAACACCCTATAGACAGGGTTGCTTCCTGAGAAGGATCAACCCCCTACGTGGTAAGTTTCAGCCTTCCTACATCTCACTACTAGTTGAAACATCAGCTCAAGCTTTGTATGCCTAACTCCCAGTGACCCCAAGATCATTGACTCAAGCATGGCGACTTAAGACAATAAAAACACTGACAGATCAAAGCTGGCAGAACAAGAGAAGGTCAAATCTCTGAGACTGACATTCAGAGAAAATGAAGGGTTAGCAGGAGAACCAAGGGGAGCCAGGGAGGAGCAGGAAGAACAGCCGGGCTGGTGTAGAAGGCAGTTCCAGGGGCTTCCACGGTGGTCCAGTGATTAAGACTCTGTGCTTCCAATCCAGGGGGCATGATACCTAGCTAGGGAAATAAGATCCCACATTCCACATGCCGCATGGTGCAGCCAAAAGGTTAAAAGAGAAGAAGGAGAAGGCAGTCCAGCACCTCTGACCACACTACTCACTCCCAGGAGATAGTATGAAACAGCAGAGAACAGTCCCTTCTTTCTGCCCAAGGTCCAAACTGACTAGCTTGGTTCAGCCACGAGAAATCAAGGGCTCTCTCATACCCGGGACTGAATTCTCTCTCCAGCTGAGAAACGGACAGTTCTAGCTTCAACTTTTGACTGACTGTACCCCATTCTTTGCCTTTTGCTGAATTCCATGGGATTTTCAGGCAAGAATACTGGGTTACCCTTTTCCCAGGGGATCTTCTCAGGCCCAGAGATTGAACCCGAACCTCCTGTGTCTCCTGCATTGTTGGTGGATTCTTTACCTGCTGAGCTGTTGGAGAAGTAGTGAGGGTGGGATTCAAACACCCAGTCCTCCCTAACTGAATCTGAATTCCATCCTCTTTCCCCTGCATCATTCTCTGTCCTCTCTGGTCAGAGGAAATGGCCAAATATCAAGATCTTGGGATAGGATGACGGGCCTGATTCAGAAGCCCCCTCACCAAGAGCAAGCAGCAAGAAATGGAAAAAAGAGAGAACGCTAGCTTTCAAAGTGAAAAGAAGAGAAAGCTGGAGCACCGGATGGTTCCCACATGCAAACACCCTATAGACAGGGTTGCTTCCTGAGAAGGATCAACCCCCTACGTGGTAAGTTTCAGCCTTCCTACATCTCACTACTAGTTGAAACATCAGCTCAAGCTTTGTATGCCTAACTCCCAGTGACCCCAAGATCATTGACTCAAGCATGGCGACTTAAGACAATAAAAACACTGACAGATCAAAGCTGGCAGAACAAGAGAAGGTCAAATCTCTGAGACTGACATTCAGAGAAAATGAAGGGTTAGCAGGAGAACCAAGGGGAGCCAGGGAGGAGCAGGAAGAACAGCCGGGCTGGTGTAGAAGGCAGTTCCAGGGGCTTCCACGGTGGTCCAGTGATTAAGACTCTGTGCTTCCAATCCAGGGGGCATGATACCTAGCTAGGGAAATAAGATCCCACATTCCACATGCCGCATGGTGCAGCCAAAAGGTTAAAAGAGAAGAAGGAGAAGGCAGTCCAGCACCTCTGACCACACTACTCACTCCCAGGAGATAGTATGAAACAGCAGAGAACAGTCCCTTCTTTCTGCCCAAGGTCCAAACTGACTAGCTTGGTTCAGCCACGAGAAATCAAGGGCTCTCTCATACCCGGGACTGAATTCTCTCTCCCAGCTGAGAAACGGACAGTTCTAGCTTCAACTTTTGACTGACTGTACCCCCATTCTTTGCCTCTTGCTGAGCTTAGGGCATATGGGAGGCTTGCACTTACACACTTGAATTCCAAGTCCTGGTTTTCCCCATGTCCACCCACACCTTAAGGAACAACTTAGAGTAGGCTAAAGGCTCCTGGACTCTTAACCTTCACTCCTCAGAGTCCTACAGCCAAAGTAGCACATTCTTTGAATATAGAGATGTGTCAGGATCATGTTAGGGGAGATACCCAGCAACATTCCGTCCGAAAGCCTGTTCCAAGTACTGGTAGGCCTGGTCAGCTGGGATCAGGGCAGTAGCCAATGGGCACAGTAATCTGGAAATGGCCTAACCAGTTAGCTGTTTGGGCTTATAGACCATGGAAGTCCTAAGAACAAAACAGCCAGAAAGCCCATTAAGATTCTATTTGACTTCTCAAGCGATGTCAATTGTAAAGAAGCCACTTGCCAATACAGGAGCCACAGGAGACGCAGGTTCAATCCCTGGGTGGGGAAGATCCCCTGGAGGACGGCTTGGCAACCCACTCCAGTATGTTTGCCTGGAGAATCCCAAGGACAGAGGAGCCTGGCTGTCTAGGGCGGAGGGCCGGGCTTGCAGGGGTCTGTGACAAAGCGTCAGACGCAACTGAAGTGACTTTGCACACATGACTTATGTCATCATGGAAACCCCTGGAGCCATTGGTAAGGTTTGGGGCTGATTTAATTGAAATGAATGTACCAAAAATCTCTGTCCCCTCGATGAGGGATTCTTCCTGTGTGTGTCGTGGCGGGGTTGGGGGTAGACTGCGCCATAGACTGTTTAGGATAGAGTGTTTGGGGTTCTCTGAAGTCTGTGAAGAGGCATAAAGACAGAGCCATTCAAGCTTGGTCTCAGAGACCAAGAGGACACAAAGTTTCCCTGAAAATTTCAGGAAAAACAATATATATGTGTGTGTGTATATGTATATGTATATGTATATGTATACACACACGCATGAGAAAACGCACAGACGTGAGATACAGGCTTAGATACTTACATACCAACACCCACATACTTGTCCTGGGAAGACGGCAGAAGGAACGCACATCCCGGGAGATGTGAATTCAGATCATCCAGAGAGGAAAGACCCGGACAAGCTCTTTTAGAGATGCTGGCCCCCAGAGATGGCCCCTTAGGGAGTCAGAGGGCCGAGGAAGGGGAGAGGCAGGGGGCTGCGGGCGGGGCGGAGGCGGCAGGGTGCGGGGAGAAAGGCGACGAAGGCGCAGGGCACACCCTTCCTTCTATCGGAAGCGACAGGTAGCCATCCAGGAAGCGCAAGGAGGCCGGGCGCTCCAGCCTGCAACGCGGAGGCACCCCGACGACCTCGGACGGCCCGTCTAGGCAGGCGCCGCTGCAGACAGAGGGGCCCGGCCGGCCCAGGGCCCGAGCTGGAGAAGCCCCCGGGGCAAGCGGCGCCCGGCGGAGCCCAGCCGCCCGGCCGTGCGCTCCCGCGCCCTCGGGCCGCCCCGCCGGCCGGGCTCCCCTCCGGCCCGCCGGCCCTGCCCCGCGCTGACGCCGGCGCCGCCTCCACGCCAATGAGGCCGCGGCGCGGCCCGGGCCCGGCCCTCCCCCAGGAAGGTGTGTCCCTGGTTTCCTCACCTGAAACTTCCGAGGAGCCGCGGCGGATCGCTGCCTCCCGGCCGGGCGGGGCGGCGAGCCTGCGCTGGGGACCGCCGGCCGGCGCGGGGCCCGAGGGGACGCGGGGGCGCGGCCAGCATGTGACGCGGCCCAGGTGGGTGCCCGGACCGCGGGCGGCTGTCGAGCCCGGCGGAGGCCGGAGGGGCCGGGCGCCGGGGACCCGGGCCTTGCCCCGGGCGCAGCGCGCCTGGGTCGGGGGCCGGGGGACGCGGGCGCCGGCCGGGGGGCGAGCCGGGCAGGTGGCCCGGGGCCGGGCGCGGGCCGAGCACCTGGATCTGGGAGGAGCGGGAGCTGGAGGGAGGGATCCCGCCTGGAAAGCGTTGCTTCCGGCCTGGCCCCCGCCTGGGAGACGGGCACCCTGGCCCTCGAGGTTCGTCGGGCCGGGAATCGGGGCTCGCGCTTCACCGTCTGGGCCCGGGGGAAAGCGAATGCCAGCCTCAGGTCTCGCTGAGAGTCACTCGGCGGAAGGACGGCCTCCCCGGAGGTGTTTTGCTGTCTCCTTTTTCCTACCCAGGCCTGGGCCTTCCTGTGCTGATCTGCCCGTGGACTCGCCTACGGTGTGTGTCTGAGTTCTTCGCTGGGAGCCGGGGAGGCGCTTCTCCCCGTAAACAAGGGCTCCCGCCCTGCCCGCTTCCCTGCCTCCCCACCTGGACGCCAGCCTTGTCTTCAGAACTGGGCTGTGTGGAAAGGGAGCTGTTCAGAGCTGGGGTGGGGGCAGGAAGCTCGAGCACCCTTCTGAGCTCAGGTTCTGAGCATCCTTCCTAACCCTGTGCTGGGGAGCCCAGCCCCATGCCACTGGGTTCTCAGATCTGAGCCCCTGTGCTCCTTCCTTGATCTGGGGTTCCCGAGACGGATTTGCCCTCTGGTTTCCCTAGGCATGAACTCTGGCCAGGACTCTTGTCAGACTGAGGGGGTAGGGTGTGTCTGATAGACAAAGGAAGGAGAGTGACTCTCTTTGCGATCTTTTTTCACCTTCTGTTCCCTCACTGCAGTCCAGGGTCTTTCATCCTTGGCCATTCCAGAAATCCTCTGGCTAAAGAGCTCCCGATCTGGCCCCTTGTTCAGACTTCCTGGTGTATCTCCACCTGGGCCATGGAAAAATGGGGACCATTTGTCCACCAGTCTGTCTGTGGGCCTGAAACTGGAGCCATGTCCATGGGAGGGGTTCTTGCGGGGAGGAGAGTGGTGCTGGGCAGGGGAAGGGAGGTGGGGTGTCAATTGTGAATGAGTCTGTCCAGCAGGAGGACTGTATGTCATTGTCCTGGCTGGGGAAGAAAGAGAAGGCAGGAGACGGGAAGAGGAATCCCTTACCAGAAGGATTCAGTGGTTGTAAATAGAGTCAAGAGTCTTTATCGCTGAGGGGTCCCTGGAATGTAGGACTGCCCACAGTGTGATCTGTCCGGGGTTGTCTGTGGCCGCAGTAAGCATCGGGTTTGTGCGATAGACAGGAATATGTCATTCGTGGTGTCTGGAGCGGTCAGTCGCAATGTGTGTGGACAAGCACAGGAGCGGTGTGACTCAGGTGGTGTCGACCCAGGCAGATGATTTACAGCATCTGGAGTAGACAGGGCTGAGTCACTCTTCACGACTGTGGAGTGAACCGGAGCTGGTCACAGACAGTGTTAGCACGGTGGCCATGGGGACCTGGGTTCAGGACACAAACGGGTCCCTCACACTCACTTTTGTGTGCATGGCACCAGGACCACAGGTGGGTGTTCAGGGGGCGGGGGGATGTCAGCTTGGCCTCTGATGATGCTGTGAAGCGGTAGATGATGTGATATTTTCAGACATTAGGAAATAGAGGTGTTTATTCCTGTTTTCCTTTGGATAGGTAGAACACAATAAGTCTTAGCAGTTCCTGGTCCAGAAAGCTACTCTCACTTGGATGTAGAATTGAGGGCAATAATGTCAAACAGTGAACAAAGACATCCATCTATATGGTGGTCTTATTTTATATATATATATACATATATGTATGTGTATATATATATATATATATGTATATATATATTATTTATTTATTTATTTATTTGGCTGCACCAGGTCTTGGTTGTGGTATGTGGGATCTAGTTCCCTGACCAGGGATTGAACCCAGGTCCCTTGCCTTGGGTGTGTGGTGTCTTACCCACTGAACCACCAGGGAAGTCCCTATGGTGATCTTATTTTTGATAGCAAAATGAAAACATATCTTTTGATTTGGTATGTTCCTAAAATAGAATAGAGGCGATCGAGTGTAAACGCAGAGGTAGCGTAATCTCAAGAGTACTTCGGTGTTTTGTGGTGTAAGTCAGAATATTTGAAATGGACACGGATGGAAAATCCAGGAAGAGTGGTCCTCAGAAGTGCACAGGGGGGGCGACTGTCCAGCAGGAGGACTGTATGTCATTGTCCTGGCTGGGAAGAAAGAGAAGGCAGGAGACGGAAGAGGAATCCTTACCAGAAGGATTCAGTGGTTGTAAATAGAGTCAAGAGTCTTTATCGCTGAGGGGTCCCTGGAATGTAGGACTGCCCACAGTGTGATCTGTCCGGGGTTGTCTGTGGCCGCAGTAAGCATCGGGTTTGTGCGATAGACAGGAATATGTCATTCGTGGTGTCTGGAGCGGTCAGTCGCAATGTGTGTGGACAAGCACAGGAGCGGTGTGACTCAGGTGGTGTCGACCCAGGCAGATGATTTACAGCATCTGGAGTAGACAGGGCTGAGTCACTCTTCACGACTGTGGAGTGAACCGGAGCTGGTCACAGACAGTGTTAGCACGGTGGCCATGGGGACCTGGGTTCAGGACACAAACGGGTCCCTCACACTCACTTTTGTGTGCATGGCACCAGGACCACAGGTGGGTGTTCAGGGGGCGGGGGGATGTCAGCTTGGCCTCTGATGATGCTGTGAAGCGGTAGATGATGTGATATTTTCAGACATTAGGAAATAGAGGTGTTTATTCCTGTTTTCCTTTGGATAGGTAGAACACAATAAGTCTTAGCAGTTCCTGGTCCAGAAAGCTACTCTCACTTGGATGTAGAATTGAGGGCAATAATGTCAAACAGTGAACAAAGACATCCATCTATATGGTGGTCTTATTTTATATATATATATACATATATGTATGTGTATATATATATATATATGTATATATATATTATTTATTTATTTATTTATTTGGCTGCACCAGGTCTTGGTTGTGGTATGTGGGATCTAGTTCCCTGACCAGGGATTGAACCCAGGTCCCTTGCCTTGGGTGTGTGGTGTCTTACCCACTGAACCACCAGGGAAGTCCCTATGGTGATCTTATTTTTGATAGCAAAATGAAAACATATCTTTTGATTTGGTATGTTCCTAAAATAGAATAGAGGCGATCGAGTGTAAACGCAGAGGTAGCGTAATCTCAAGAGTACTTCGGTGTTTTGTGGTGTAAGTCAGAATATTTGAAATGGACACGGATGGAAAATCCAGGAAGAGTGGTCCTCAGAAGTGCACAGGGCACCTGACCCTCAATTGAAGAAGCAGCCGTGTGGTGGGGCGGGGTGAGGAGGAGGGATGTCTGTGAAATGCACGTTCACGTCTGCTGACTTGACACGGACGAGAGCTGAGGGGACCGAGACTGTCAGCAGACGCTGCGTTCCGTCACACACTGGTCAGTGGGGTGACTTGGGGTTTGGTCCTGAAAGAAGTTGCCTGGGAACAGGGGCAGCAGATGCAAAAGCTGTCCTTGTCTGGAGGAAGCTCGGGGCACTGTGGTGCCATGCTCTGTCTCTGCCTCATGGTCATTTACCCGCAGTGCAGAAGGCGATGAGGGAGCAACTCTAACATAGTGGGAAGTGTAAAAAATCTCTCCTGACGCCTTTGTGTGAGTAAAGCCATGCTTTAGAGATTGCCTTTAGCCCTGTCACGTTCTCTCCTTGTAATGCCTGATTCTCATAGGATTATAGGGCGGGACCAAGTATAGGCAGGTGGGGACTGAGCCGGTGACCATGAGTAGTTCCAGAGGGGTAAGGATGGAGTTTGGGAGAGTGTCATTGGAGTTTCAGGAGACAGACACGCACTGGGTCACTGGCGTGGAACAGAAGGTGTTCCTGTAGCACCTTCTGTCTGTAGAAAAAACATGAATGTAGCAGAAATACACTAATGTATTTAGAGGCTGCTTGTTTTGAAGATGTGACAGTGCATATGGGTATATTGTTGTTTTAGTTGCGTAGTCACTAAGTTATATCAGACTCTTTTGTAGCCCCATGGACTGTAGCCTGCCAGGCTCCTCTGTCTGTGGGATTCTCCAGGCAAGGATACTGGAATGGGTTGCCATCTCCTTCTCTAGGGGATCTTCTCGACCCAGGGGTCACACCTGTGTGTCCTGAACTGGCAGGGAGAGTCTTTACCACTGAGCCACCGGGGAAGTAGGTGTGGGTTTAGGCCTGGGACAATACCAGGGAAGTCCCTATGGTGATCTTATTTTGATAGCAAAATGAAAACATATCTTTTGATTTGGTATGTTCCTAAAATAGAATAGAGGCGATCGAGTGTAAACGCAGAGGTAGCGTAATCTCAAGAGTACTTGTGTTTTGTGGTGTAAGTCAGAATATTTGAAATGGACACGGATGGAAAATCCAGGAAGAGTGGTCCTCAGAAGTGCACAGGGCACCTGACCCTCAATTGAAGAAGCAGCCGTGTGGTGGGGCGGGGTGAGGAGGAGGGATGTCTGTGAAATGCACGTTCACGTCTGCTGACTTGACACGGACGAGAGCTGAGGGGACCGAGACTGTCAGCAGACGCTGCGTTCCGTCACACACTGGTCAGTGGGGTGACTTGGGGTTTGGTCCTGAAAGAAGTTGCCTGGGAACAGGGGCAGCAGATGCAAAAGCTGTCCTTGTCTGGAGGAAGCTCGGGGCACTGTGGTGCCATGCTCTGTCTCTGCCTCATGGTCATTTACCCGCAGTGCAGAAGGCGATGAGGGAGCAACTCTAACATAGTGGGAAGTGTAAAAAATCTCTCCTGACGCCTTTGTGTGAGTAAAGCCATGCTTTAGAGATTGCCTTTAGCCCTGTCACGTTCTCTCCTTGTAATGCCTGATTCTCATAGGATTATAGGGCGGGACCAAGTATAGGCAGGTGGGGACTGAGCCGGTGACCATGAGTAGTTCCAGAGGGGTAAGGATGGAGTTTGGGAGAGTGTCATTGGAGTTTCAGGAGACAGACACGCACTGGGTCACTGGCGTGGAACAGAAGGTGTTCCTGTAGCACCTTCTGTCTGTAGAAAAAACATGAATGTAGCAGAAATACACTAATGTATTTAGAGGCTGCTTGTTTTGAAGATGTGACAGTGCATATGGGTATATTGTTGTTTTAGTTGCGTAGTCACTAAGTTATATCAGACTCTTTTGTAGCCCCATGGACTGTAGCCTGCCAGGCTCCTCTGTCTGTGGGATTCTCCAGGCAAGGATACTGGAATGGGTTGCCATCTCCTTCTCTAGGGGATCTTCTCGACCCAGGGGTCACACCTGTGTGTCCTGAACTGGCAGGGAGAGTCTTTACCACTGAGCCACCGGGGAAGTAGGTGTGTGGGTTTAGGCCTGGGACAATACACATGTCAGGGAGGGAAGCCTACAGGTTTAATCACAGGGTCTCCTTAGGCAGGTGGGAGCCAAGTTTCAGAAAGTGTTTACAGTGAGCAAGTATGTTATTTAACATGCGGTTGGCAGAACAGGGTCACGTTACAACAGGATTGTCTTTAGTGATTATAGTATTTTGTACTTAGGGCTGGTGGTAGGGGGCAAATCACGCACTGTGTTAGTTAACTGGAAAAGAACATAAAAGCTCGCTAGACATGGCCCTTTAGCCCATAGAGATGGTATCTGTGTCTGTGAGGTGTCCAGGAGCTTGTCACATACATGGCTGCAGGGTGACCAGGGACATGCTCGTTTGGTTGTGTGAGTCTCTTCCACATAGAACCTGCAAGGGTGGTTGTGTGTGTGTGTGTGTACATGCACTTATGTAAGTGTATATGCATGTGGGAGAGCTCTGCAAGGCAGCAGGTATTGGGGTGGTGGATCTCCACTCTAAGCCTAACCAGACAGGGAATGGTGAGTCCAGGTATACAGTGAGGTCCATAGGGCCCCGGGGTCTCCTCTAGACTAGTGACCAGCCAGCTTGCTTACAGTGGGACTTCTGGTTGCTCATGGTAGACCGAAGTCAGGAGACCCTGGTTTGAGTTCACCATTGTCAGGAAACTTGATGGTTATCTGACCTTCAGTTTCCTCATCTGTAAATTAGGCCAAGTTTTCTATGTCTCCAAAACTCCATCCAGCTCATGAACCCGATACACTGGGTCACTGGCGTGGAACAGAAGGTGTTCCTGTAGCACCTTCTGTCTGTAGAAAAAACATGAATGTAGCAGAAATACACTAATGTATTTAGAGGCTGCTTGTTTTGAAGATGTGACAGTGCATATGGGTATATTGTTGTTTTAGTTGCGTAGTCACTAAGTTATATCAGACTCTTTTGTAGCCCCATGGACTGTAGCCTGCCAGGCTCCTCTGTCTGTGGGATTCTCCAGGCAAGGATACTGGAATGGGTTGCCATCTCCTTCTCTAGGGGATCTTCTCGACCCAGGGGTCACACCTGTGTGTCCTGAACTGGCAGGGAGAGTCTTTACCACTGAGCCACCGGGGAAGTAGGTGTGTGGGTTTAGGCCTGGGACAATACACATGTCAGGGAGGGAAGCCTACAGGTTTAATCACAGGGTCTCCTTAGGCAGGTGGGAGCCAAGTTTCAGAAAGTGTTTACAGTGAGCAAGTATGTTATTTAACATGCGGTTGGCAGAACAGGGTCACGTTACAACAGGATTGTCTTTAGTGATTATAGTATTTTGTACTTAGGGCTGGTGGTAGGGGGCAAATCACGCACTGTGTTAGTTAACTGGAAAAGAACATAAAAGCTCGCTAGACATGGCCCTTTAGCCCATAGAGATGGTATCTGTGTCTGTGAGGTGTCCAGGAGCTTGTCACATACATGGCTGCAGGGTGACCAGGGACATGCTCGTTTGGTTGTGTGAGTCTCTTCCACATAGAACCTGCAAGGGTGGTTGTGTGTGTGTGTGTGTACATGCACTTATGTAAGTGTATATGCATGTGGGAGAGCTCTGCAAGGCAGCAGGTATTGGGGTGGTGGATCTCCACTCTAAGCCTAACCAGACAGGGAATGGTGAGTCCAGGTATACAGTGAGGTCCATAGGGCCCCGGGGTCTCCTCTAGACTAGTGACCAGCCAGCTTGCTTACAGTGGGACTTCTGGTTGCTCATGGTAGACCGAAGTCAGGAGACCCTGGTTTGAGTTCACCCGTACCTTTGCTCAGGAAACTTGATGGTTATCTGACCTTCAGTTTCCTCATCTGTAAATTAGGCCAAGTTTTCTATGTCTCCAAAACTCCATCCAGCTCATGAACCCGATATTTGTCTCTTACGCTTTTACTCTCTCTTACAATACTTACAATTCCTGACATTTCTACTACCATCAGTGTTAACAGACCTTTTCTTTTTCATTTTTTATGTTGCCTTATTTAATCTCTATTAGAACTCTTGGCAAAAGGTATATATTATCCCCTCTCTGAAGATAAGAAAATGAATGTTCAAACAAATTACATGATTTCTACAACTGTGTTAAAATTAGCAAGATACAAACAGGCAGAACTAAACATTGGACAACATTCTCTTAAGGCTGTGTGCTTCCTTCCTTCATGCGTGTGATAAATCTTTGTTGAGGGCCAGCTAAGCTGCAGGAAGAAGGGATTGAACAGTTAAAATGGCAGTGTACGTACTTTCACGAAGCTCATGGTCTGGCCCAGAAAATAGACACTAAATGTGTAACTACACGAGTGAAAGAAGTAATGAAAGGTTCTCTGGGCAGGAAAAGGACTCCAGCCGGAGGAGCAGCACCTGTGAAGCCTACAGGTGCCAGAAGGAGGTGAGCTGCTGGCACTGAAAGCTGGTGGGATGGGGGAGGGGCTGGCCAGTGAGGAGGCTGCTGCAGAGGAGGGAAGAAGCTAGGTTGTGCAAAGCATGGAACCCACCCTGGATATTTGGGTTTCATACCAATAGCTGGAGACTACTGAAGAAGTTTAACTAGAAGTGAGGCTTCCGATCACTCAGATGCTAAGGAGAGCATGCCTTGGAAAGAGGGCAAGAGAACCTGTGTGGAGGCCAGCGACCAGCCACAGTGGCCTGGGTGCAAGAAGGCAGCAGCATGAACCAGGCTCTAAAAAGAGGAGACTCTTGACTGAGATTTAGGAGATAGGGCCCGGAGGACTTGGTGATCCATTAAATATGGGGAACGTGGGCCAGGAGGGAAACAAGACTTTTCTTCTATAGTGGAAAACATTTACTGAGCACTTAGTATGGGCCAGGTATTATGTCCGGTTGTTCAGTCACTAAGTGGCGTCCGAGTCTTTGTGACCTTATGGACTGTAGCATGCCAGACCCCTGGCCCCTCACCGTCTCCTGGAGTTTGTCCAAGTTCATGTCCGCTGAGTCAGTGATGTTCTCCAGCCATCTCATCCTCTGCTGCCCTCTTCTCCTTTTGCCTTCCATCTTTCCCAGCATCAGGATCTTTTCCAAAGAGTCGGCTGTCCTGGGTGGAGACAGTTGAACAAAACAGATGCTGTTCTTCATCTCATGGAGCTCACTGCCTATTGTTTGAGATCAATGATGAATCAAAATGCACACATAACTGCATAATTCTAACTGCATAAATGCTACAAATGAGAAGTAAAGTAAATTCTAATTAGTAAGTGCTACCAAGAGAAGCACAGTAGTGCAGTTAGAGGGTTGGGGAATATAAGGTGCAAAAGGTAGTCTCACAAATAACGAGAAAGCATATATGTAATATCAGTAACAACAGTGTATCTTGCCGGAGGACATGTTTCTCCTTCTTAACTTGTACCTTTCTTATCTAAAGATATATGTTGTGGGTGTGGGTCTGGTAGGACATTTATCACCTTAAAATATTCTTTTGATCTATTGTTAATAACTAACTAGAAAAGTACTAAATGCCTTGCCTTAAAGTAGCTTCTGGAGGGTACTCTTCTATCCCCCTTCCAGTTCCTTTAGCTGAAAGCTTTCTTGATCCCTTTTTTTCTTTAGTAAAACGTTTGCTGCATGAAAAAAAATAGTGTCCATTGTAGAGTCAAATGCTGGCAAGAACTAAAAATAGGTTGTGCAAAGCATGGAACCCACCCTGGATATTTGGGTTTCATACCAATAGCTGGAGACTACTGAAGAAGTTTAACTAGAAGTGAGGCTTCCGATCACTCAGATGCTAAGGAGAGCATGCCTTGGAAAGAGGGCAAGAGAACCTGTGTGGAGGCCAGCGACCAGCCACAGTGGCCTGGGTGCAAGAAGGCAGCAGCATGAACCAGGCTCTAAAGAGGAGACTCTTGACTGAGATTTAGGAGATAGGGCCCGGAGGACTTGGTGATCCATTAAATATGGGGAACGTGGGCCAGGAGGGAAACAAGACTTTTCTTCTATAGTGGAAAACATTTACTGAGCACTTAGTATGGGCCAGGTATTATGTCCGGTTGTTCAGTCACTAAGTGGCGTCCGAGTCTTTGTGACCTTATGGACTGTAGCATGCCAGACCCCTGGCCCCTCACCGTCTCCTGGAGTTTGTCCAAGTTCATGTCCGCTGAGTCAGTGATGTTCTCCAGCCATCTCATCCTCTGCTGCCCTCTTCTCCTTTTGCCTTCCATCTTTCCCAGCATCAGGATCTTTTCCAAAGAGTCGGCTGTCCTGGGTGGAGACAGTTGAACAAAACAGATGCTGTTCTTCATCTCATGGAGCTCACTGCCTATTGTTTGAGATCAATGATGAATCAAAATGCACACATAACTGCATAATTCTAACTGCATAAATGCTACAAATGAGAAGTAAAGTAAATTCTAATTAGTAAGTGCTACCAAGAGAAGCACAGTAGTGCAGTTAGAGGGTTGGGGAATATAAGGTGCAAAAGGTAGTCTCACAAATAACGAGAAAGCATATATGTAATATCAGTAACAACAGTGTATCTTGCCGGAGGACATGTTTCTCCTTCTTAACTTGTACCTTTCTTATCTAAAGATATATGTTGTGGGTGTGGGTCTGGTAGGACATTTATCACCTTAAAATATTCTTTTGATCTATTGTTAATAACTAACTAGAAAAGTACTAAATGCCTTGCCTTAAAGTAGCTTCTGGAGGGTACTCTTCTATCCCCCTTCCAGTTCCTTTAGCTGAAAGCTTTCTTGATCCCTTTTTTTCTTTAGTAAAACGTTTGCTGCATGAAAAAAAATAGTGTCCATTGTAGAGTCAAATGCTGGCAAGAACTACCAAAAATAAGCATCGATCGTGTCTTGTTGAGAGTTAGCAAGTGGAAAGTTGTCGGGGAGGTGAGCAGGGTGATGCTAGGGAACCTTTCTGGAGTTGGGTGAGATGGGAGGATATGAAGACAGCAGGTGTGAAGAACTCCGTTTACACCCTGCAAAGATGAGAAAGACATGGCCATGCCTGAAGTCTGATGGGATGGTTCCAACAGCGAATGTGAAGATATGAGAGAACAGGATAACCCACGGTATCAGGTCCTTAGAAGGCAGGCTAAAGAAGATGGCGCTCAGAGAGGAGGATGCTCTGGCGTGGTCAGAGGGGGAAGATGCACAGACTGAAGTGTAGGTTGCTCTGAATTGCAAGAAACTAAAGCAGTTCCTCTCCGTTGGTTTGTAAATTCTTTGCAAAGTGGAAAAGAGAGGTGAAAAGGTCAAAAATGTGAGCAGCGATGAGAAGAGTTCACACAGCTGCTGGAGAGAAGGGGAGAGTAAGATGGTGAGGGGTCCCAGGTGGAGGGATCTCATTGAAGCAGGTACCGTGTGTCCACTCTTGTTCTCATCTAATCTCATCTGGTTCTCATGTAAGTCTAGTTATCATTCCGCTTTACAGCAGCTGCCTCTATAATCGAGCTTCCTTGGGAGCTCAGCTGGTAAAGAATGTGCCTGTAATGCAGGAAACCCTGGTTCGATTCCTGAGTGGGGAAGATGCCTCAGAGAAGGATAAGCTACCCACTCCAGTATTCTTGGGCTTCCCTGATGGCTCAGATGGTAAAGAATCCGCCTGCAATATGGGAGACCTGAGTTCAGTCCCTAGGTTGGGAAGATCCCCTGGAGAAGGGAACAACTACCCCCTCCAGTATTCTTCCCTGGAGAAATCCATGGACAGAGGAGCCTGGCAGGCTATAGTCCACGGGGTGGCAAAGAGTCAGACACAACTGAGCAACTAAGCACAGCACAGCCTCTATAATCGAAAAACAGTGTTTGTTGTTGTTAATTAGTTATAGACTGGCTAGACACTGTAGAAAATAAGATGAATGAAATCCAGACCCTCTGTAATGGAGATTACATGATGCTGTGGTACCTCAAACAGTGGCTGTAATGGCCAGACCTGATTTATCCCATCAGCAGTTTAGAAGGAGGATTCCCCTCCAGCCAGTGCTTCTCTGAGATCTTGGGTGTGTGGCTCACAGTGTTTGGGAGTTGTGTGGGCCTGAGTCACTCCCCAGAGAGTCCACGGGGAGACACTGTGACGTCATGCCATCTAGAGGTTAACGACTTCCAGGAATGCTGGGAGCTCTCTCACAGCGGGCTTGTGCTCTAGTGTAATTGTTTTCCGTCTGTCTCCTTCACAAGACTGCAGGCTCCACGAGGACACAGTCTTTGTCTGCCTCATTTGCTCCTGGCCCTCATACTTGAAAAGGTCCCTTGGCAAATATTTACTAAATGAACAAATCAATTCTAAGTTTTAGAGAAACTCTTGCTTACTTTGTGAACGACTTTTTCTCTCAAAGATTGATTGCAAACGGAACCAAAGAAACGCCCCACATTGGTTCTTTCTGGTCTGTCCCTCTGATAAACAATAAAGCAGAAGAAGGGGATGGAAACATTGTCTCTTATTCCATCTTTAGGCTTTAACCCTGATGGAGGCTGAGGAGCCCCAGCACGGAACCTCAACTCCCATCCCGGCCAGAGCAGAATCCCACGTCCTCCTGACAGCTCCCATGAGAAGCAGCCAGACGCCCGCCTGGGAGCCTGACACTCAAGAGGGCACGGGTCCACTGTGTCTGTGGGCCGAGGGCCACGGTCTCTTGGGGACCCAGCAGAGACACACGAGGGATGTGGCTGACTTTGCAGCTGACAGCATGACCTCTCTCGTCAGCGAAGCCTCTAATGTGGAGGCCGACCAGGAAACCCCGACGGCAGAGGCCTGTGACACTCCCGAGTGCCGGGGGGCTGGGCCCCAGAGCCTGGCAGACCGACAGGCCAGGACACCCGCTCGCCCAGAGCTCCAGGCCTGCTCCGACCAGGGCGACTGTCAAGACATGACCTCAGTCTCCAGTGACCTGGGTGGCGGTGTGGAGGTGGACTTTAGACCCGGACTCACGTCTTTGATGTTGGAAACTGGACCAGCAGAAGGGAAGGAGGAAACGTCCCCAGACACCTCTGCCCAGACCAGACGCAGGCCTCCCTGTGACGAGCAGCCCGCAGAGACCAGCCCACCGCCGTGGGACTCGGAGTGTGGACCTGCCGGGCAGGAACGTCCAGGGCCCATGTGTCTCCAGGAGACCGAGGGGCTGGAGCAACAGGGCCAAGAGGAAGGGCGACTTCAGAGGGAGGATGTTGGTTCTGCTGGGCTTTCCAGGGCTCGGGAGCAGAGGGGAGAGCAGGTTAATGATACAGAGGAAGAAGAGAGACAGAAGGAGTGGCCGGTGCAGGGTGAGGTCATGCTTGCAGACCAGGGAGAAAGAGAGGGCTGCAGGGGGAGGCCGAGGGCTCTGAGTTACGGGGAGGGGAGGACTCGGGGCCACGGGGCTCCCGAGCGAGGGGAGCAGAAGGCGAGGGAGTCCGTGGGGCCAGAGGAGACTGAGGCAGGGCCTCAGAATGGGCAGCGTCAAGGCTCAGCGGAGAGGTCAGAGGAAGTAGCAGGAAAGCCTGGAGATCCAGGTTCACCGAGAAAAGCCATGGCAACAGAGGGGCAGCAGGAGGAGGTGGGGTCAAGCGAGGAGGAACCAGAGAGCAGGGGCGGGGCCCTCCAGGGGGAAGGAGGAGGAGAGAGCCTTACCGAACCAGGAGAGCGTGATGATCCCGCCTTACTGGCTCTGGTCGCCCCTGAGGTCTTTCCTCCTTGTGATCTGTCTCCGGGGGCCTCTTCTCCCCCGACCAGGATCCTGGGGATTCAGACAGAGCCTGGGGCTGAGGAACTGTCCCCCGGAGCTCTGGGTCCTGCACAGGAGCCAGTGGGAGGCTCCCGCCAGCCCCTTTCTGTACCTGGTTCCGTAGCTGATGCGGAGGGGCCCGAACCGGAGACAGCTCAGTGCAGCCTGCAAGAGGACTCCGAGCCGGGGCAGAGGACTGCAGGGGGCTGGGCGACTGAGATGGTCTCTGTCAGTACGTCTGTGACTCCTTCAAGGAGCCCTTCTGGTCCTCCGGAAGTGCCCCCTGGCACGGCTGCCTCATCACTTGCTGGCTCCCTGGCCTCCTCTCCCAGGAGGGAACCTGCTGTTGTTGCATGTTCTCCAGAAACCTCAAGAGGCTGTCAACTGACTGACAGCCCCTCTCCCAGTGGGGCTCCTCAGATGCTCCCAGCGGCCCCCCACAGCTTCCCCTCAGCGGGCCAGGCCAACCTCCAAGGACCCCTCGGCATCCGCATTGGGGCGGTCCAGCCCCTGAGGAGCAACTCCTTTCCAGGGTCTCACGGGACAGAACCAGCGCCCAATCTGGAAGGAGTGTCTCTGTCCTTCTCCCACTCAGAGTTGCCCCAGAGGCCCCCCAAACCTGTCATCTGTGGCTCTGTGCTCCCAAGAAGGGGCAGAAGAAGCGGAAGGGAGTGCACCATCATTCCAGAATCCTCGAGTTCACCACCCGCTCCAGGGCAGGACTTTCGAGAACTGGCCTCAACTCCAGTTATGGCCACCAGCACCTCCAGCAGCCAACCGTGGGACCCCGCACAGCCCTTGGCGTTCGCCGCTGGGCCTCCTGCCTGTGGCTCCTCCCCAGCCCCTGCCCCTGGAGACCTGAGGATCCATGAGCCTCCACCCCCACCTCCTCCGGAGAGGAGGCATGTCCACTCTCCCACGGTGGAGAGAGACGGCCAGCCCCCTGCAGTGGTCCCGATGCTGAAGCGGTACAGCCACCCTCCTCCACTGGCCCTGGGGTCAGGGCTTCACGGGCCCCCCAGAGGCCCACTGCCTCAAGTTCCCGACCCCCTTCTAGCAAGGGAGCACCGACCTTTGCCCTCCACCCCAGACACGCCACCCCATACTCAGACCTTCGTCTCTTCCAAGCAGAGATACAACAAGCCATTACCCCCCACTCCCCACTCACCCCAGCCCCACCATCCTGTTGTTTCTTCAAGCATCTCGAGAATCTACAAGCCTCTCCCGCCAGTCCCGATCCTGGATCCTTCTACTGAACCACCCCCGTTACCACCAAAGTCCAAGGGGAGGAGCAGGAGCACTCAGGGAGAACTCATGAATTCGGGGGATCAAGCCAGGCCTAGGCCTATGTGTCAAGAGTGGACTGCCTCCACCGCCCATTCTGCAGGACGCGTCTCCTGGCCTCCAGCCACGGGCAGATCGACAGACTCTCTGGCTTCCGTGGGCAGGAGTAAGAGTGACGTGCCCCCGGGCATGGCTTTCAGCAACATGACAGCCCTTCTAAACCCCTCCCCGCCAACCACCCCCTGGGCTCCAGAGGCCCAGCAACCCACCTCTGAACCAGGATTCTTAGAAGAGTCTGAAGCCCCTGCCAGAGGATCTTTGAGAAGAACAACCCCCCAGGAAGTAGGCAGCGACCTGAGGAGGTCCGATGTAGGTCGAGTGAGGCAGCCGGAAAGAGCCGGTCACGCCCAGCTGGAGAAGGCGTCGAGCTGGCCCCATCGACGGGACCCAAGGAGGCCCGCAGAGGGCAGTGGTGGAGAGGTGGCAGTCCCTGGTGAGGGGTCGAGTAAGCACAAGGACTGGCATCGCCAGGGCCTGCGCAGACCATCCATCCTACCCGAGAGCCCTTCAGGTGAGCGAGGACCGCGGTGACGTCACATCACAGCAGGCTCTCCCCAGCTCTGCCCTCCTCACCCACTTTCTGACCTCCAGGCTCCTGCTGATCCCCCTGCTGGCTTCAGGCACCCACATACCCAGCCTCAAGCAGAGGACAGTCCTCAGGAACCTCTCTGAATTAATGGCGATGCTCTTTCTTCCCCTCTGTCTCTGCCCGTCACTTAACCATGATGTGCCTTTATTGTGCATGTCTTTTTACCAAGGTTGTTTCTCCCTGCACCCCCGAGGCCTTTCCAGTTGCAGACAGTTGCTTGATGCTCATCCAGTAGTGGAAAAGGCGGCTTTGACTTGTCCATTCTGACACATGGATGGAGACAGACCTGGCACCAGGATCCTCAAGCGCTTTCGACTTTGGCTCTTTCCTCCCTCAGAGATTCCCAGTTGAACCTTTACCCACCTCCCCTCAACCCCCATGCCTGCATCTCCCACTCTAGGTCTTAGGTTCTTTGGTTCTATCTGAACGCCCCCCTCTAAAATCTCAGTTCCTTTACCCGTTTCCATTTTCAGACACAAGAGCTCCGGCCATGGAAGGATCCCCTGCCCTTTCGGACGCCATTGTTTTTCGGTGAGTCACCTTCTCTCCCAATGGATACAGTTTTTTCTCTTTTCCTAGGATACTGAGATTTTCATCAGATGACAAAGCTTCTGGGAGCATGTCTTTTCCAAGGGTAGGGAGATGAAGGGACAGACATCAGGATTCCAGGGTAGGGCAATCTTTTGTCTGCCTGGTTATGTCATGCCTGTAGGCCCTTTGGCCACTAACCCCCCCTTTCCATAAAAGTTCAACGTGACATCCATAAGAGCTACAAACTATGCAGAAGTGGGTCAGGCTATACCTTGCCTTCCCAGAGGCTTTGGCCCTGATATTCTAGCACGTGTTCATGTGGTTAGAGACTGTCTTGTTCATAGTTACTTGGGGCTTCTCTGTGTCTGATGGCCAGCGATACCATGGAGCCCTTTACTCCACAGGGAGAAAAAGCCAAAGGAGATGATGGGAGGCTTTTCAAGACGCTGCTCCAAGCTCATCAACTCCTGTGAGTACCTTGAATCAGGACTGTGGACGCACGTGAGTGTCCTGCCTGAGCTGCAGAGGGGTTGGTGGCCATCAGCAGCGGGCATTGCCACCTGTAGGGAGAAACGCCAGGAAAGCCACCCGGTTCGGTGGCTTCTCTTTCGACCCTCAGCTCCCTGTCTCCCTGATTCTCTCCCTCTCCCACACCTTTCCACCCCTGTAGCTCAGCTGCTCTACCAGGAGTACAGCGATGTATTTCTGAACAAGGAGATCCAGAGCCAGCAGCGGCTGGACAGCCTGACGGAGGCACCGGGGCACATGTCCCCTCGACAGCCCCGAAAGGCCCTGGTCTCCTCCGAGTCCTACCTGCGTCGCCTCTCCGTGGCCTCCAGCAGCTCCCTCTGGCAGGAGATCCCCGTGGTGCGCAACAGCACAGTGCTGCTCTCTATGACCCACGAAGACCAGAAGCTCCAGGAGGTACTGCAGGGTGGGGTGGGGTGGGGGCTGCAGGAGGGAAAGCAGGGTCTCCTCGGTTCACGTCTGTGTCTCCTGCCCACCGCCACCACACTCACGGCCCGCCACGACAGTGGCTCATCCCCGCCTTGCTGGGTTTGATTGCTTTCTAAACATCACCACCCTCCCTCCTGTTGACCCCTCACACCGTCAGCTAGGTACTCCTCCCTGTTATTGGTCTGAGCTCATACAAAGTGGCCATGCCCCTGAATTTGTTGGGAGGAGTGTGCATTCCATCTAGTCAGTCTAGCTTCAGGCTAGAGTACAGTTCCCCTCTTCAGCCAAGGGTCCAGCCTACCCTGAACTTTTCCTCTTCCACCGAGGCGCACGCAGGGGCTTTCTGGTGGGTCCCTTGATGAGTGGCCCTTGCAGTTTCCCTGTGGTTCCTTAGTCTCACAGAGGCTTTTGAATGACCCTCATCTCTGCCTGGTCCTTTCTTCCAATAGCAAGACTACAAGAAAGGCTGTTGGTCTCAGTGTTAAGCTACCACGATGAATTTGTTTTACATGGAGACCTTATCTTAATAATCACTCTAAAATACGGACTAAAGCCTTTCTTCCTGGGAAAACTATATGGCACAATGGGAAGGCATTATGGATCGATGTTTAAGTATTTAGGTTCTGGCTTAAATGACTGGGTGTGCCCACTTTAATATTTGCTAGCTATTTCATTTTGGCCAAAGTATTGAACTGGCCAAAAGGTTCATTCAGGGGTATTCCTTAAGATGTTATGGAAAAATCCAAACAAACTTCTCTGCTAACCCAATACTCGATCTTTCCAAGCTTCTGTTTCCTCATTTGTAAAACTTGGTTGCAAAGAATTACTGGAAGAGTCAAAAAAAGACAACTTCTAGTTACAATATTTATAGTAATACTGCTTACAATAGCCTGGACATGGGAGCTGTTGTCCATCAACAAATGAATGGGTAAAGAAGATGTGCTGTGTATACAAATAGACTAACAGATGTAGAAAACAGATTTATGGTTACCAAAAAAGGGTATAAGCTAGGAGCTTGGGATTAGTAGATGCTCAATACTACATAAAAAATAGATAAACAAGGACCCACTGTATAGCACAGGGAACTGTATTCAGTATTTTCTAATAATCTATAATGGAAAAGAATCTGTAAAAAAAATGTATGTGTATATGCATATGTATGTATATGTGTGTGTGTGTGTGTATGTATGTGCATGTATATATGTGTGTGTAACTGAATCACTGCTGTACACTTGAAACATTGTATATCAACTATACTTCAATTTTAAAAATACTTTGAAAAAGTTCCTAGTACATACTAATCAGTCAAAAAATGTTTACCACTTTATTATTTTTTTACTGAAGTATAGTTGCTTTACAGTATTATATTCATGGTTCATGATTTTTATAGGTTTATTTTTTAATTTAAAGTTATAAAATAGTGGGTACATTTCCTTGTGCTATACAACATACCCTTCTTGCTTACTTATTTTATACATAGTAGTTTGGGGTTTTTTTTTGCCTCTAAGTCATCGTTTATTTCTCATCAATCTTTTTTCTTTGGCATGTGTGGGTTCTCCCACTGCAGTGGCCTCTCTCACTGCAGAGTACTGGCCCTGGGTGCATGCGCTCCAGAGCGCTGGCTCCTAATTGGACGCACGAGTCCAGCTGCTTCAAGGCATGTGGGATCTTCCCAGGCCAGGAATCTTCCTGGGCCAGGGATCGAACCAGTGCCCCTGGCACTGCAAGGTGGACTGTCTACCCACTGGACCACCAGGGAAGCCCTACATAGTAGTTTTTACCTCTTAATCCCATACCCTTGCCTTGCCTTCCCTTCTTCCTTATTCCCACTGGTGACACTAGTTTGTTCTGCAAGTCTGCTTCTGTTTTATTGTATACATTTGTTTGTTTTATTTTTAGATTCCACATACAAGTGAGGACATAGACTATTTGTCTGTCTCTTTCTAACTTATTTCATTAAACATAATACTCTCTAGGTCCATCCATGTCCTGCGCATTTGGAATTTCCCTTTTTAGGGCACATCTCCTTCATCCAGTCGTCTGTTGATGGACACTTAGGTATCGTGAATGGGTAAAGAAGATGCTTTCAATAGACTAACAGATGTAGAAAACAGATTTATGGTTACCAAAAAAGGGTATAAGCTAGGAGCTTGGGATTAGTAGATGCTCAATACTACATAAAAAATAGATAAACAAGGACCCACTGTATAGCACAGGGAACTGTATTCAGTATTTTCTAATAATCTATAATGGAAAAGAATCTGTAAAAAAAATGTATGTGTATATGCATATGTATGTATATGTGTGTGTGTGTGTGTATGTATGTGCATGTATATATGTGTGTGTAACTGAATCACTGCTGTACACTTGAAACATTGTATATCAACTATACTTCAATTTTAAAAATACTTTGAAAAAGTTCCTAGTACATACTAATCAGTCAAAAAATGTTTACCACTTTATTATTTTTTTACTGAAGTATAGTTGCTTTACAGTATTATATTCATGGTTCATGATTTTTATAGGTTTATTTTTTAATTTAAAGTTATAAAATAGTGGGTACATTTCCTTGTGCTATACAACATACCCTTCTTGCTTACTTATTTTATACATAGTAGTTTGGGGTTTTTTTTTGCCTCTAAGTCATCGTTTATTTCTCATCAATCTTTTTTCTTTGGCATGTGTGGGTTCTCCCACTGCAGTGGCCTCTCTCACTGCAGAGTACTGGCCCTGGGTGCATGCGCTCCAGAGCGCTGGCTCCTAATTGGACGCACGAGTCCAGCTGCTTCAAGGCATGTGGGATCTTCCCAGGCCAGGAATCTTCCTGGGCCAGGGATCGAACCAGTGCCCCTGGCACTGCAAGGTGGACTGTCTACCCACTGGACCACCAGGGAAGCCCTACATAGTAGTTTTTACCTCTTAATCCCATACCCTTGCCTTGCCTTCCCTTCTTCCTTATTCCCACTGGTGACACTAGTTTGTTCTGCAAGTCTGCTTCTGTTTTATTGTATACATTTGTTTGTTTTATTTTTAGATTCCACATACAAGTGAGGACATAGACTATTTGTCTGTCTCTTTCTAACTTATTTCATTAAACATAATACTCTCTAGGTCCATCCATGTCCTGGCATGATTTCATTTTTAGGGACAAGTGGTATTCCAGTGTGTATGGGGAGGGGTGGTAGGGTGGAGTATGGCACATCTCCTTCATCCAGTCGTCTGTTGATGGACACTTAGGTTGCCTCAGTATCTTGGCTTTTGTAAATAAAGCTGGTGTGAACATTGGAGGGCTTGAATCTTCTTGAATTCGTGTTTTCTTTTTCTTTGATATATACCCAGGAGTGGAGTTCCTGAATCATGTGATAGTTCCGTTTTTAGTTTTTTAAGGAACTACCATATTGTTTTTCATAGTGACTGAACCTATATACAATCCCATTAACAATGTACGGGATTCTTGTCACATCTTTGGCAACAGTTGTTATTTGTAGACATTTTGGTGAAAGCCATTTTGACAGGTGTGAGGTGATTTCTTGTAGTTTTGATTTCCATTTCTCTGATGATTAGCACTGTTGAGTATTCATGTGCCTGTTGGCTATCTGTATATCTTCTTTGGAAACATGTCTATTCGGGTCATGTGTCCATTTTTTAATCAGATTGTTTGCTTTTTTAGTTTGTGTTTTATGAGTCATATATATACTTTGGATATTAAGCCATTATCAGTCATATCATTTACAATAGGTTGTATTTTTGTTTGTCAGTAGTTTTCTTTGCTGTGCAGAAGTTTTTAGTTTTAACTAGGCCCTGTTTATTTTTACTTTTATTTATTTTGCCTTAGGTGTCAGATCCAAAAACATATGGCTACAATTTATTTAAGAGTGTTTTGTCCATGTTTTCTAGGCGTTTTATGGTTTTGGGTTTTGCGTTTAGGTCTTTAATGCATTTTGAGTTGATATTTAATGCAATCCCTATCTAAATACCCATGACATTTTTCACAGGACTAGAACAAATGACTGTAAAATATATGTGGAACCACAAAAAACCCCAAATTGCAAAGGAATCTTAAGGGAAAAAGAGTAAAGCTGGAGGTGTCATGCTCCTTGAGTTCAGCCTATACTACAAAGTTTCAGAAATCAGAACGGTATTGTATGGGCACAGAAACAGATACATAGATCAGTGTAACCGAGTAGAGAGCCCAGAAATAAACACACACACTTATGGTCTGTTTGTTGCTGTTGTTGTTGTTTAGTTGCTCTGTTGGGTCTGATTGTTTGCGACCCCATGGACTGCAGCATGCCAGGCTTCCCTGTCCTTCACTATCTCCCAGAGTTTGCTCAAATTCATGTCCATTGAGTCAGTGATGCCATCCAACCATCTCATCCTCTGTTGCCCTCTTTTCTCGTGCCCTCAATCTTCCCCAGCATCATGGTCTTTTCCAAGAAATCAGCTCTTCACATCAGGTGGCCCAAGTTTTGGAGCTTTACCTTTAGGATCAATCTTTCCAATGAATATTAAGGGTTGATTTCCTTTAGGTTTGATTGGTTTGAGCTCCTAGCTGTCCAAGGGACTCAAGCTCCCCCTTCACATCAAAGCCATTTTGACAGGTGTGAGGTGATTTCTTGTAGTTTTGATTTCCATTTCTCTGATGATTAGCACTGTTGAGTATTCATGTGCCTGTTGGCTATCTGTATATCTTCTTTGGAAACATGTCTATTCGGGTCATGTGTCCATTTTTTAATCAGATTGTTTGCTTTTTTAGTTTGTGTTTTATGAGTCATATATATACTTTGGATATTAAGCCATTATCAGTCATATCATTTACAATAGGTTGTATTTTTGTTTGTCAGTAGTTTTCTTTGCTGTGCAGAAGTTTTTAGTTTTAACTAGGCCCTGTTTATTTTTACTTTTATTTATTTTGCCTTAGGTGTCAGATCCAAAAACATATGGCTACAATTTATTTAAGAGTGTTTTGTCCATGTTTTCTAGGCGTTTTATGGTTTTGGGTTTTGCGTTTAGGTCTTTAATGCATTTTGAGTTGATATTTAATGCAATCCCTATCTAAATACCCATGACATTTTTCACAGGACTAGAACAAATGACTGTAAAATATATGTGGAACCACAAAAAACCCCAAATTGCAAAGGAATCTTAAGGGAAAAAAAGAGTAAAGCTGGAGGTGTCATGCTCCTTGAGTTCAGCCTATACTACAAAGTTTCAGAAATCAGAACGGTATTGTATGGGCACAGAAACAGATACATAGATCAGTGTAACCGAGTAGAGAGCCCAGAAATAAACACACACACTTATGGTCTGTTTGTTGCTGTTGTTGTTGTTTAGTTGCTCTGTTGGGTCTGATTGTTTGCGACCCCATGGACTGCAGCATGCCAGGCTTCCCTGTCCTTCACTATCTCCCAGAGTTTGCTCAAATTCATGTCCATTGAGTCAGTGATGCCATCCAACCATCTCATCCTCTGTTGCCCTCTTTTCTCGTGCCCTCAATCTTCCCCAGCATCATGGTCTTTTCCAAGAAATCAGCTCTTCACATCAGGTGGCCCAAGTTTTGGAGCTTTACCTTTAGGATCAATCTTTCCAATGAATATTAAGGGTTGATTTCCTTTAGGTTTGATTGGTTTGAGCTCCTAGCTGTCCAAGGGACTCGCAAGAGTCTTCTCCGGCACCACAGTTCGAAAGCATCAATTCTTCAGCGCTCAGCCTTCCTTATTGTCCAACTCTCACATCTGTATGTGACTAATGAAAAAACAGTATCTTTGACTATACAGACCTTTGTCAGCAAAGTGATGTCTTTGCTTTTTAGTAGGCTCTCTAGGTGTGTCCTAGCTTCTCTCTCTCTTTTTTTTGTTTTTAATTTTTATTTTACTTTTTACTTTTACAGAGTTTTGTTGTTTACAGATATGTATGATCCCAGATTAGTCATATATATGTCCCCCCCATCCCACCTCTGCAGGCCGTCACACAGCACCCCTGTAGGATCCCCTTTTCTCACAGCACAATGACAATAGCTATTTTTTTTCACAAAGTTTCTCTTCTAAGGAACAAGTGCCATTTAATTTCCTGGTTTCAGTCACCATCTACAGTAATTTTGGAGCCCAGGAAAATGAAGTCTGGCAGTCTTTTCCATTTTTTTATGGTCTATTAATCTATGACAAAAGAGGCAAGACTATGTAATGGAGAAAAGACAATCTCTTCATAAGTTGTGCTGGGAAAGCTGGACAGCTCCATGTAAAAGAGTGAGGTCGGAACATTTCCTA
This sequence comes from Tragulus kanchil, assembly GCA_022376925.1. Classification (NCBI taxonomy): domain Eukaryota; kingdom Metazoa; phylum Chordata; class Mammalia; order Artiodactyla; family Tragulidae; genus Tragulus; species Tragulus kanchil. The sequence goes on along the minus strand of JAIOJX010000030.1, from coordinate 14,021,634 downwards.
GCACTGTATACAAAATATTTACTATTTCATTTCAAGTCAGACTTACCCGAATTTGAATCCTGTATTAACCATTTATTAGCCTTGTAACCTTAAGTTATATAACTTGACTAAATCTCCATTTCCTCATCTAATAATGTCTGCTTTTCAGGGTTTCTCTGTGGTTTGAATGAAATAACTTATACAACTTTCAGCATGGTGTCTGGCACATGGTGGTTGTTTAGTCACTGAATCATATCCAATTCTTTGCAACCCCATGGACTGCAGCCCACCAGGCTCCTCTGTCCATGGGATTTCCCAGGCAAGAATACTGGAGAGGGTCACCATTTCCCTCTCCAGGGGATCTGCCTGACCCTGGTATCAAGCCTGTGTCCCCTGCATTAGCAGGCAGGTTCTTTACCATGGAGCCATCAGGGAAGCCCATCTGGTACATTAATTTGATACATGTTAGTACTAGCCTGTCCCCCTTTAAGAGATGGGAAAGAGTAAAATTTTGGCTGTAAGGACTTATAAATAAGCAGTACTTCTACCGAAATAAATAGGTATACTTTTTTAGGGATCTTTTGAAGCTCAGACCTAAGTGCCTTGTGCTGACCTCAACTTTTAAAGCATGTGAGAGATACTTAGAAAAGCACTGGTCTGCCCATATTTATGGACCAGTCAGTTTGCAGGTGGTATGAATCCTATAGCTCTCTTTCACCAACTCCAGAATTCAAGGAAGTCTGCCAGTACTCCTGGGCCAGCCCTGGTCTCACGTTTCTGAGAAGAAAAGCCTTGTGGTTACACATGCCCATTCGTTTCCTGAATTAGCACTTCTGGGAAAAGGCACTTCCACTGACTCCGTTTCTTCTGACTGTCACAGCGTCTTTGTGAGGTCACTATACCTACATAGACGAGAAACCTGAGGCTCAGAGAGGTTCAATGAGCCGCCCAAGGCCACAGAACGAGTGAATGTTAGAGCCGGGCTGTCGATGAAGCCTCGGTGTCCTGTCAACGTTGTTGTGGGTGAGCGGCCTCCAGCCGCGTCATCGGTTATCCAGGTCACCTACAAGGTGTGTGCACATCCTTTCTCTTTTCTGGTCTTGTATCCATCTGGAAGCTGCATGCTCAGATGAAGAACTGGACCAGCCCAGCTAGAGCTCAGGGCTGTGAGTCATTGTGCCTCCTGCTGGAACTTCCCGGTAACTGGGCTGTTTCCATTAAACCACGATTGCACCATCTCCTCTTCAGACATCCTGCTTTCTTCCCTTGCTTCTCAAACCCCCAATTGCCCTCTCCCCCTAAATCTATTCCTCTTCCAGAGATCTCTAATTCATTTAGGAACTCTCCCAGTTAAAATGTGATAGTCATTCAGTTGTGTCCAACTCTTTGCAACCCCATGGACTGTAGCCTGCCAGGCTGCTCTGTCCATGGCATATCCGAGGCAAGAATACTGGAATCAATTGCCATTTCCTGCTACAGGAGATCTTCCCGGCCCAGGGATCAAACCTGGGTCTCCTGCACTACAGGAGGATTCTTTACCGCAAAATAGGGAAGCCCCAGTTACCAAACAAAAAATGAGGCAATAGCTAGCACTCTTCATGTTTTTACACTTCTATTTCTAGCAGATAAATAAGCCCCTCCAAATCTTTCTCCTGTATAATAATGAAATTGGCTTACCTCTCCCCATCCTCATGACTATTTAGGCCTTCATCTCTCCCCTGGAATTACTATCATCGTTTCCTACTGTGTCTCTTGCCCTTTCCAATCTTTTCTCCATACTGTGCTCAGAAATATATTTATATAAAACAAATTAGCTCAAGTTGTCCCCCTGCATAAAGCCTCTTTTCATTTCCCCATTGTCGTATTTCACCTTGTTTACATAATCCTCAGATCTCCTTGCTTTTTGCCTCTCTAGCTTCGTCTCCTACTGCTGCTTTGATACCCTTGCTTCAAATGATACTCAAGTGTATTTGAGTTTTTCAAAGCATCATTTTCTCTTCCACCTTGGAGGGTTTTCACATGTCTTTCATTCTGTTTCGTATCTGATATCAGGTAGGGCCTGGTGTTGACTATGAGCTCTAATAGGATGCGTCATGTGCACCGCTCTACCCCTAAAATATTCCATAGTGGCCAACATGCACCAGGGATTCACTCAGTTGAGTCACTCAGTCGTGTCTAACTCTTTGTGACTCCGTGGCGTGAACTGAGGCACGGCAGGCTTCCCTGTCCTTCACTGTCTCCCAGAGCTTGCTCAAACTCATGTCCATTGACTCAGTGATGACATCCAACCATCTCATCCTCTGTTGCTCACTTTTCCTTCTGCCTTCTGTTTTTCCCAGCATCAGGGTCTTTTCCAATGAGTCGTCTCTTTGCATCAGGTGGCCAAAGTATTGGAGCTTCAGCTTCAGCATCAATACCTTCCAGTGAATATTCAGGGTTGATTTTCTCTAGGACCAACTTTAGGGATTCATGAATGTTTTTAATTAGGCTTCCTCTCCTGACCTCCTAGGCCAAATTTGAACTGATAGTGTCAGGGGCGTCCTACCTGCGCAGTCTGCACATAGCCGTGGATCACTTCCAACATTCAGAGCCGCTCCGGGCCACCCTTTCCAACCAGGATCACCAGTGGCTCTTCTCTCGTTTACAGGATGTGCGTGACGTCAGCACCATGTGAGCTTCCCTTCTCCCACATTCCACTCCCTCTGCCTCACGCTCTTAGCCTATAAGCCTCGCGTTGGCTTCTTCTGTTTTCAGAGCCCCCTTATTGCTCCCTCCCTGATTCCCAGCAGCTGTAGGGACAGGAAGAGTGAACAGAAGAGAGTGCAGTGGATGGGCTGTGTCTCTTGCCCTTTCCAATCTTTTCTCCATACTGTGCTCAGAAATATATTTATATAAAACAAATTAGCTCAAGTTGTCCCCCTGCATAAAGCCTCTTTTCATTTCCCCATTGTCGTATTTCACCTTGTTTACATAATCCTCAGATCTCCTTGCTTTTGCCTCTCTAGCTTCGTCTCCTACTGCTGCTTTGATACCCTTGCTTCAAATGATACTCAAGTGTATTTGAGTTTTTCAAAGCATCATTTTCTCTTCCACCTTGGAGGGTTTTCACATGTCTTTCATTCTGTTTCGTATCTGATATCAGGTAGGGCCTGGTGTTGACTATGAGCTCTAATAGGATGCGTCATGTGCACCGCTCTACCCTAAAATATTCCATAGTGGCCAACATGCACCAGGGATTCACTCAGTTGAGTCACTCAGTCGTGTCTAACTCTTTGTGACTCCGTGGCGTGAACTGAGGCACGGCAGGCTTCCCTGTCCTTCACTGTCTCCCAGAGCTTGCTCAAACTCATGTCCATTGACTCAGTGATGACATCCAACCATCTCATCCTCTGTTGCTCACTTTTCCTTCTGCCTTCTGTTTTTCCCAGCATCAGGGTCTTTTCCAATGAGTCGTCTCTTTGCATCAGGTGGCCAAAGTATTGGAGCTTCAGCTTCAGCATCAATACCTTCCAGTGAATATTCAGGGTTGATTTTCTCTAGGACCAACTTTAGGGATTCATGAATGTTTTTAATTAGGCTTCCTCTCTCCTGACCTCCTAGGCCAAATTTGAGCTGATTGTGTCAGAGGCGTCCTACCTGCGCAGTCTGCACATAGCCGTGGATCACTTCCAACATTCAGAGCCGCTCCGGGCCACCCTTTCCAACCAGGATCACCAGTGGCTCTTCTCTCGTTTACAGGATGTGCGTGACGTCAGCACCATGTGAGCTTCCCTTCTCCCACATTCCACTCCCTCTGCCTCACGCTCTTAGCCTATAAGCCTCGCGTTGGCTTCTTCTGTTTTCAGAGCCCCCTTATTGCTCCCTCCCTGATTCCCAGCAGCTGTAGGGACAGGAAGAGTGAACAGAAGAGAGAGTGCGAGTGGATGGGAACATGAATAGATAAAGGAATGAGAAATGCTTCCTGGGTGGAGGCTTTGGATGGACTGCGGGTGTGCGTGGTTAGTCGTGTCTGACTCTTTGCAACCCCATGGACTGCAGCCCCACCAGGCTTCTCTGTCCAGGGGGTTCCCCAGGCAACAATACTGGAGGGGCAGCCATTCTTTCCTCCAGGAGAGGAGGTGAGAAACAGCTCAAGATCTGAAAACCAGACCAGGATGTAAAGAAGGACAAGACATGGAACATTAGAACCAGAGAGTTTGAACAGGGGTAAAGTAGCCACAGCCCTGGAGGGACCCCTAGTGCGTGACAAGGACTCTAGGGCCAAGGACAGTCCGCAGAAGTTATTGACTGCTGGAGAGAAGTTACAAACTCAAGCTAGAGCAGGGGTCAGCCGACTCCTCACTTGAGACCCACAGGTCTCATGAGACTTGTTTTAACTCTGTACAGGTTCCTTTCAGACTTGGAGGAGAACTTTGAGAACAACATCTTCACCTTCCAAGTGTGTGACGTGGTCCTGAACCACGCCCCCAACTTCCGCCGCGTCTACCTGCCTTATGTCACCAACCAGACCTACCAGGAGCGCACCTTCCAAAGCCTGCTGTGAGACCTGACCCCTGTTCCCGCCCACATGGGCCCTGCAGTGGCCCCCCAATACCCAGCTCAGCGTGCTCCCCGAGAGCCCCGTTCTGCTGTACGCTCTGCAATCGCACCCCCCCACACACACTTGTAGATCAGACGCCCTCAGCCATCCCACCTGGGGCTCCAGTGCATCGGGTCCCCTCATTCTTTCCCAACCTGCAGTCGCTCCGTGGAGCCCCCACGCTCCGCATCTTCACTGTGCCCGCAGCCCACCCGGTGCTGCTCCTCACCCGCGCCCTCTGCCCGCAGGAGCAGCAACAGCAGCTTCCGAGAGGTCCTGGAGAAGCTGGAGGCGACCCCATCTGCCAGCGCCTTTCCCTCAAGTCCTTCCTGATTCTGCCCTTCCAGCGCATCACCCGCCTCAAGCTGCTGCTCCAGGTGCTGCGGCTCCCCCGGCGCCTCCCCTGGGCCCCAAGGCTGGTCACCCTTTGGTCATGCTCCCACGCCCTGTGGACAGGGGGCAGTCTCCCCACCCTCCTTTCTCAGAAAAGTTGGCTGCTCCAGTTTTTTCCCAATCTCCATTCACCCACCCTCGATCGCTTCTTCCGCTTTGCCCATCCCTTCTTTTCATCTGGCTCCTGCCTATGCTTTGTTCTGTTAAAAACATTCTTCAGAGGAAGCAGAGGCCACAGCACACCACGCCCTGGAGAAGGTAGGAAAACAGCCAGGATGTAAAGAAGGACAAGACATGGAACATTAGAACCAGAGAGTTTGAACAGGGGTAAAGTAGCCACAGCCCTGGAGGGACCCCTAGTGCGTGACAAGGACTCTAGGGCCAAGGACAGTCCGCAGAAGTTATTGACTGCTGGAGAGAAGTTACAAACTCAAGCTAGAGCAGGGGTCAGCCGACTCCTCACTTGAGACCCACAGGTCTCATGAGACTTGTTTTAACTCTGTACAGGTTCCTTTCAGACTTGGAGGAGAACTTTGAGAACAACATCTTCACCTTCCAAGTGTGTGACGTGGTCCTGAACCACGCCCCCAACTTCCGCCGCGTCTACCTGCCTTATGTCACCAACCAGACCTACCAGGAGCGCACCTTCCAAAGCCTGCTGTGAGACCTGACCCCTGTTCCCGCCCCACATGGGCCCTGCAGTGGCCCCCCAATACCCAGCTCAGCGTGCTCCCCGAGAGCCCCGTTCTGCTGTACGCTCTGCAATCGCACCCCCCCACACACACTTGTAGATCAGACGCCCTCAGCCATCCCACCTGGGGCTCCAGTGCATCGGGTCCCCTCATTCTTTCCCAACCTGCAGTCGCTCCGTGGAGCCCCCACGCTCCGCATCTTCACTGTGCCCGCAGCCCACCCGGTGCTGCTCCTCACCCGCGCCCTCTGCCCGCAGGAGCAGCAACAGCAGCTTCCGAGAGGTCCTGGAGAAGCTGGAGAGCGACCCCATCTGCCAGCGCCTTTCCCTCAAGTCCTTCCTGATTCTGCCCTTCCAGCGCATCACCCGCCTCAAGCTGCTGCTCCAGGTGCTGCGGCTCCCCCGGCGCCTCCCCTGGGCCCCAAGGCTGGTCACCCTTTGGTCATGCTCCCACGCCCTGTGGACAGGGGGCAGTCTCCCCACCCTCCTTTCTCAGAAAAGTTGGCTGCTCCAGTTTTTTCCCAATCTCCATTCACCCACCCTCGATCGCTTCTTCCGCTTTGCCCATCCCTTCTTTTCATCTGGCTCCTGCCTATGCTTTGTTCTGTAGAACATTCTGAAGAGAACACAGCCTGGCTCTTCAGAGGAAGCAGAGGCCACGAAAGCACACCACGCCCTGGAGAAGGTAGGCAGCCATCATCCCTGCCAGACGCCCTGATTGACCTTCATAGAGAAGGTGGCCCGGCCCCAGCCGTCACTCCAGGAGGCACGGATCCCAGCCAGTGAGATCTCTCCGCTGCCTCACTGCACCACCCCCAGCCGCCAGGCAGTCACAGCCCGAGGCCACAAAGGCCACTCCTGGCCCAGGGACAGCTCCCAGCACACAGGCCAGGAGTGTTCTATCACGTCGCTACGAAGCGTACTATCATCCCAGAGCTGTCTTTGCTCTGTTCTAGGCTGGTAGAAAGATGAAAGCCATCGACCAGATTCCAGTTTTCTTACAGAGGACTCAGTGTCAAAGCCTCTAACACGGTTCTCTTCCTCTCTCCCGCCCTGCTGAACACGCAGCTGATCCGAGACTGCAATAACAACGTCCAAAGGATGCGACGGACAGAGGAGCTGATCTACCTGAGCCAGAAGATTGAGTTTGAGTGCAAAGTGAGTTCATCCCTTGGGTCTTCACAGATCGCCTTCTGACAAGAGCCAGTGTCACTCATGGTATCCCAGTCTCTAAGGTGTCCTTTCTGCACACCGTCTCTTCTGCTCTATTTTTGGAAAAATGCCTTCTTCAGTCTCCATTGGAGATTGCTACAGGAAAAAGGGAAGGTGCAGCTCTGTGTGTATTGCAGTGTCTTACCTTTGGTGAAAAAGTAGGATAAAAATCTGTATATGCAGGGGCTTCCCTGGTGGTCCAGTGGGTAAGGACACCACCTTGCTGTGCAAGGGGCGCCGGTTCGATCCCTGGCCTGGGAAGATCCCACATGCCGCGGAGTGGCTGGACCGATGTGTCCAATGACCGAGCCGGAGTTCTGGAGCGCATGCACCCAGAGCCGGTGCTCTGCAATGACAGAGGCCGCTGTGATGGGAGGCCCACACAGGCCAAAGAGCAAAGATGGATGGAAATGAATAAATGAAAGACCAATAGAAGTGGCCAAAAAAAAAAAAATCTGTATATGCATTTGCTTGTGTAGTTATAAAGAAACTCTGAAGAAACATAAGCCATAAAGGACAGTGGTTACTTGAGGGGGAGGGATTGCCTTTGAGAACTGACGAGAGGAAATGTATCAGTGTAAGCCTTTATAACGATATATTTTATCACACCTCATCTAGTCCAGACAAAGCAATATAAAAGGGAGTCCAGGTGCGGGGCCAAAATCTCTCATCCAAATACAGATTAAAAATTGGCATTCCACATTCAAATTTCAACTCAGAACAGGACACCATCCTTACCTCCCAGAGGAGAGGGAGAATCCCTCATCTCCGTATGAACCACTGTCCAGGCTCTGTAGACAGGCTCTGGCTCCAGGCAGCCCCGCTTAGTTCTCTGTATTCTCGTACACGTTGGCTTCCAATTGTTCCTCTCGTGTCTCGGGTTATATAATCAAAGAGAGAACTGATGTCAGAACCACCCTAAATCGGTAACTTCTAGGAGGCACATCATACTGTTCTCTGCTCTGGGACGTTGTTCCCACTTGCCAGTCAGATTGTCCCGTCTCGTCTTCCGTTCTGGCTCATGAGGCTGAGTTCTCCTAAGACTGAGAGTCACTCTTCTGGGTTAGACCTTAGGGGACCTTCTCTGTGTCTAAGCCGGGGACATGGGAACCGCCCCGCAGTGGACAGCAGTAGTTAGATGCTTCAGGGAAAAACAGTTTAAGCTGACAGGTCATGGGTAAGAAGGACAATGCAAAGGGGGTCATCATCCGTGGAAGAGGGAAAGGCCTGGTGAGGAGGGCCGGCCTGGGAGGAAGCGTTTTGTCCCGCCCATGACGCCGTCTCCTTTCTCTTCCCTGCTCCGTAGATATTCCCGCTCATTTCTCAGTCGCGCTGGCTGGTGAAGAGTGGGGAGCTGACGGCCCTGGAGTTCAGCGTGTCCCCAGCACTGCGGAGGAAGCTGAACACGCGCCCCGTCTACCTGCATCTCTTCAACGACTGTTTGCTGCTATCCCGGCCCCGAGAGTCAGTGGCTGGGATGGGAGGCCAGAACAAGGGTGGGGTGTGGAATGAAACATAAGCCACAGCAAGAGGGAAGGACTGGAAGGGACAGACGAGGGGCATGGTCCTACAGAGGAAGCTTCCCAGTGGCTCACAACCTCTCTCGGTCCCTGACCTAGAAAGGAGGAAAAAAGGCCGAAACAAAAGAGAGGATCCTGCTGGATTACATCCCGAGGTCACCTGGCAGGACCTGGACCATGTTATCAACACAGAGCAAAATGCAGCAAATTAGCCTGTATCACGTTTTCAAATCAGCCAGTCTGTGCATTCTCTGGGCCAGGCTCGGCCCACCAGCCTAGCAATACTGAGCCAGTTACAGATCCTGACTCTTTGGTCCTGAGGTTCTCAGAAACTCTATCTTGGTTCTGTGTCTTCAACTCTTTAGAGTGGTAAAGCGCCCATCGCCCTGCATATGTGGTTTTCCAAGCCATTGACACATCTGTCCTAGGAGCACGCGGACACCATCTTACTGTTTTTAAGAGAATTCACAGGCTGCAGGTGCTAAAGACAGGGATTTTTGAACGGTCGTGATAAGCAAGTGGATAAAGTCTGACAACCCTAGATTCAGGCTGAAGAGCCTTGTGTTTTGCAGGGGCAGCCGATTCCTGGTATTCGACCACGCCCCCTTCTCCGCCGTGCGAGGGGAGAAGTGTGAGATGAAGCTTCATGGCGCTCACAAGAACCTCTTCCGACTCTTCCTGCGGCACAACACCCAGGGCGCCCAGGCCGAGTTCCTCCTCCGCACGGAGACCCAGTGAGATGGGGCTTCCCGGGGCTGCAGGGAGGGAGGGCGAACTGACAAGGGGAGGGACCAAGGTTTAAACGAGGTCCAGAAAACAGCCGCAGCACTGGCCAGTCCGTTCTGGACCGGGGTGCCTCCACAGATCATCCTAAACCCAAACCCCGAGAGCTGATGGATGACTCACAGGAGCCTGGGGGTGGGAGAGGCTGTAAAGTCGAGGTCACTACCAAGGCTTAGCATCTGTTATGCTAAGAAGGACAAAGTGTGTAACTGAATTACTGACATCCACAACTGAGTGTGTATGAGCTGGAAATTCCTCGGGGCCCAAGCTTGGGGGCGATATGTGACTAAGATAGGAATCGGCTAAGCACTAGGGTGCTGTGAGCATAAGCCACAGCAAGAGGGAAGGACTGGAAGGGACAGCGAGGCATGGTCCTACAGAGGAAGCTTCCCAGTGGCTCACAACCTCTCTCGGTCCCTGACCTAGAAAGGAGGAAAAAAGGCCGAAACAAAAGAGAGGATCCTGCTGGATTACATCCCGAGGTCACCTGGCAGGACCTGGACCATGTTATCAACACAGAGCAAAATGCAGCAAATTAGCCTGTATCACGTTTTCAAATCAGCCAGTCTGTGCATTCTCTGGGCCAGGCTCGGCCCACCAGCCTAGCAATACTGAGCCAGTTACAGATCCTGACTCTTTGGTCCTGAGGTTCTCAGAAACTCTATCTTGGTTCTGTGTCTTCAACTCTTTAGAGTGGTAAAGCGCCCATCGCCCTGCATATGTGGTTTTCCAAGCCATTGACACATCTGTCCTAGGAGCACGCGGACACCATCTTACTGTTTTTAAGAGAATTCACAGGCTGCAGGTGCTAAAGACAGGGATTTTTGAACGGTCGTGATAAGCAAGTGGATAAAGTCTGACAACCCTAGATTCAGGCTGAAGAGCCTTGTGTTTTGCAGGGGCAGCCGATTCCTGGTATTCGACCACGCCCCCTTCTCCGCCGTGCGAGGGGAGAAGTGTGAGATGAAGCTTCATGGCGCTCACAAGAACCTCTTCCGACTCTTCCTGCGGCACAACACCCAGGGCGCCCAGGCCGAGTTCCTCCTCCGCACGGAGACCCAGTGAGATGGGGCTTCCCGGGGCTGCAGGGAGGGAGGGCGAACTGACAAGGGGAGGGACCAAGGTTTAAACGAGGTCCAGAAAACAGCCGCAGTACTGGCCAGTCCGTTCTGGACCGGGGTGCCTCCACAGATCATCCTAAACCCAAACCCCGAGAGCTGATGGATGACTCACAGGAGCCTGGGGGTGGGAGAGGCTGTAAAGTCGAGGTCACTACCAAGGCTTAGCATCTGTTATGCTAAGAAGGACAAAGTGTGTAACTGAATTACTGACATCCACAACTGAGTGTGTATGAGCTGGAAATTCCTCGGGGCCCAAGCTTGGGGGGCGTATATGTGACTAAGATAGGAATCGGCTAAGCACTAGGGTGCTGTGAGCTCTCTTTCCTCCCACCTTCCTCCCTGGTCCTCTGTTGAACAGAAATCCATAGCGGTGAGAACTTTGATTTGCTCATCTTTTTAATAATAATATTAATAAATTACATTCACACATTCCTATGTTACAAAGAGTATTAAAACATAATGCCTAAAGTTCTGGTACACAGTACCTACCGTAATAAACAGCTGAAGCTGTCATAGCTGCTACAAAAGATTAAAGAAACCTCCCCTTTGAAAAGTTGGACATGACACTTAATGGTACGAGGGTCCTCATGTTGTAAACACTTTGCAGTTTTGTCCCATTGGAAGACCCTCCAGGGTAGGATCAATGATGGACACTCACTAATGGACAGAGGGGCTGGTGCAGGCGCAAACTGGCCCCTAAGTCAGGTCGTCAGATGCAGACTCATATTCTTCATCTAGGGCTTCGGGTAGCATCTTCCTGGAACAGTAACCGTGTCAGCTCTCAAGGACTCCAGCGTGTTTGGAAGCAGAGGCTAAGATAATACAAAAACCTTCAGATAATTCCAGAATTAGGCTTGGATCATAATGGGTTGGCCCAAAACTTCATTCAGAGTTTTCTGTAACATCTCACGGAAAAATCCAAATGATCTTTTCGGCGAACCCAGTATTACATGACCAAAAAAAAAAAAGGTAGATGCAACTCCCTGACCCAGTTATGATTACAGAATAATTTAGTCTCTGAGATATTTGATTGAAGGAAAGTGGGCAAAGAGCGTCAAAAAGAATGCAGGGTGATGGAGGAAATCTCACCTGAGCTGAACATTTTGCTTACTACACTTCCCAAAATGGAAAAATCTACTTGTGCAGAATTGTCACTTGACTTTGTGCTCCTACTTGAAAGACATAACATGCTGTTATGAGGATAAGCATGGAAAGAGAAGGGGAAAGGTAAAGGGGGACAAGACACATGACCGTATGATTCATAACCTTGTCAAATTTCCATCCAAGCGGAGTTCTGTTGACTTTTGTCTTAGAGAGCCCTGAACTAGACAGCTTTTTTAACTAGACCATTCTTCGCCATGGTCTTTCCACTTCCCCATCATCTGCCCCTGTCCTGTACCCCCAGAGCTGCATCTGAAGCCTGCTTTGTTTCCTCAGAAGTGAAAAGCTTGCTGGATCTCAGCCTTAGCCATGCCGAGAGAGGAGTTGGACCTTCTGGAGTGTTATGGTGGGTGAAAGTCAGAGGGAAAGAGAAGTGTTCAGAAGTCCGCTTTGGATACAGGAGTTTAGAAGGCTGGGTGGTAACTCTGGGAAGCTTCTGTGTATATCTTTGGTCTAGAATTTCAAATGTAGGGCTGGCCACTGACACTTAACACCTGAGCTGCAGGGCTGGCCCACTGAAGCTCATACTCTAGGGCTTTTCGAGGTCCTCATGTTGTAAACACTTTGCAGTTTTGTCCCATTGGAAGACCCTCCAGGGTAGGATCAATGATGGACACTCACTAATGGACAGAGGGGCTGGTGCAGGCGCAAACTGGCCCCTAAGTCAGGTCGTCAGATGCAGACTCATATTCTTCATCTAGGGCTTCGGGTAGCATCTTCCTGGAACAGTAACCGTGTCAGCTCTCAAGGACTCCAGCGTGTTTGGAAGCAGAGGCTAAGATAATACAAAAACCTTCAGATAATTCCAGAATTAGGCTTGGATCATAATGGGTTGGCCCAAAACTTCATTCAGAGTTTTCTGTAACATCTCACGGAAAAATCCAAATGATCTTTTCGGCGAACCCAGTATTACATGACCAAAAAAAAAAAAGGTAGATGCAACTCCCTGACCCAGTTATGATTACAGAATAATTTAGTCTCTGAGATATTTGATTGAAGGAAAGTGGGCAAAGAGCGTCAAAAAGAATGCAGGGTGATGGAGGAAATCTCACCTGAGCTGAACATTTTGCTTACTACACTTCCCAAAATGGAAAAATCTACTTGTGCAGAATTGTCACTTGACTTTGTGCTCCTACTTGAAAGACATAACATGCTGTTATGAGGATAAGCATGGAAAGAGAAGGGGAAAGGTAAAGGGGGACAAGACACATGACCGTATGATTCATAACCTTGTCAAATTTCCATCCAAGCGGAGTTCTGTTGACTTTTGTCTTAGAGAGCCCTGAACTAGACAGCTTTTTGAACTAGACCATTCTTCGCCATGGTCTTTCCACTTCCCCATCATCTGCCCCTGTCCTGTACCCCCAGAGCTGCATCTGAAGCCTGCTTTGTTTCCTCAGAAGTGAAAAGCTTCGCTGGATCTCAGCCTTAGCCATGCCGAGAGAGGAGTTGGACCTTCTGGAGTGTTATGGTGGGTGAAAGTCAGAGGGAAAGAGAAGTGTTCAGAAGTCCGCTTTGGATACAGGAGTTTAGAAGGCTGGGTGGTAACTCTGGGAAGCTTCTGTGTATATCTTTGGTCTAGAATTTCAAATGTAGGGCTGGCCACTGACACTTAACACCTGAGCTGCACCTGCTTAAAACACTCATCACCATGGCAGTGCCTCCCCCTGCCCTCCATGTACTCCTTCCCTTGGGCAGTAGTTCACTCATTTTGAATATTCAACCCTCCTGCTACTTGTTTGCCTGGATTTTACTGACTTGAAGGTCTTGGGGATGTAGTGGGAGGAAGTCCGTGTGGAATGAGGTTTGAGGGGTAGTAATATGGTAGATTTGTCCAGACCATATCCACCCTGTACAGGATGACCTGAGACCCTGCCTCTGTCCCTGGCTTCCAGGCACCCATGGGCGGCCACAACACATACAACAGGAAGCGTCTGTATTAAGTCTCACGTGGTCCCCTAGCAAGGACTCTTGAATTCACACCCAGGGAAGAACTGAACTCAAAGGAACACTGAGCTTTTAGTGACTCAAAAGAACAAATAAATACCAGGCACTTTGGCAAAGGAAGTAGGAAAAGCTGAATGTAGATGGAGTTGTGTTCCCTAGAAGGGAAAGAAGGCAGGAAAAGTCTTGCTCAATCACTGTGATCTTGTGAATGGTAGACATAGACAAGCTAAGTACAGGTAACAATGCAGTGTTCTGTTTATTCTCTAAGAGAACCCAGCGCAGTGTGGTAAAGTAGGAAGAGCTATAAGCCCATGTAAGATACAAGACTGTGGGCCAGACATTCGCTGAGGCTTCTTATTTTGAGCTTCAAAACTATGGAAATTTCCACTGGCTTAAAGTTTATGTCCTTGAGTCATCTTGATCAGCTCAGTCAAAAAAGGGAAAGGGGTTCTAGACTATGCCAGGAACCCCACTGGGATTCTCTGGACTTATTGGGCCCCTGTCCTGTACCCCCAGAGCTCATGAAGCCTGCTTTGTTTCCTCAGAAGTGAAAAGCTTGCTGGATCTCAGCCTTAGCCATGCCGAGAGAGGAGTTGGACCTTCTGGAGTGTTATGGTGGGTGAAAGTCAGAGGGAAAGAGAAGTGTTCAGAAGTCCGCTTTGGATACAGGAGTTTAGAAGGCTGGGTGGTAACTCTGGGAAGCTTCTGTGTATATCTTTGGTCTAGAATTTCAAATGTAGGGCTGGCCACTGACACTTAACACCTGAGCTGCACCTGCTTAAAACACTCATCACCATGGCAGTGCCTCCCCCTGCCCTCCATGTACTCCTTCCCTTGGGCAGTAGTTCACTCATTTTGAATATTCAACCCTCCTGCTACTTGTTTGCCTGGATTTTACTGACTTGAAGGTCTTGGGGATGTAGTGGGAGGAAGTCCGTGTGGAATGAGGTTTGAGGGGTAGTAATATGGTAGATTTGTCCAGACCATATCCACCCTGTACAGGATGACCTGAGACCCTGCCTCTGTCCCTGGCTTCCAGGCACCCATGGGCGGCCACAACACATACAACAGGAAGCGTCTGTATTAAGTCTCACGTGGTCCCCTAGCAAGGACTCTTGAATTCACACCCAGGGAAGAACTGAACTCAAAGGAACACTGAGCTTTTAGTGACTCAAAAGAACAAATAAATACCAGGCACTTTGGCAAAGGAAGTAGGAAAAGCTGAATGTAGATGGAGTTGTGTTCCCTAGAAGGGAAAGAAGGCAGGAAAAGTCTTGCTCAATCACTGTGATCTTGTGAATGGTAGACATAGACAAGCTAAGTACAGGTAACAATGCAGTGTTCTGTTTATTCTCTAAGAGAACCCAGCGCAGTGTGGTAAAGTAGGAAGAGCTATAAGCCCATGTAAGATACAAGACTGTGGGCCAGACATTCGCTGAGGCTTCTTATTTTGAGCTTCAAAACTATGGAAATTTCCACTGGTTCACGAAAATATAGAAATACTGAAAATCCATGATGTCCTTGAGTCATCTTGATCAGCTCAGTCATTTATTGATAAGAAAGCTGGAGCAAAAGGGTGTTCAGTGCTTAGACTATGCCAGGAACCCCACTGGGCAAGTCTCTTCTGGCCCCACATTGTGTGCCATGGGGAGAATGAAGAACAAGTCTCAGACTTTATAATGGAGTCAGGGAGACAGAACACAAACCTGGAACAATTAGATAAAAGATAAATGGTCTGTTGTAGGCAATTTTGAAGATGTTCAGAATCCACAGGGAAGGTTTCAGTGCTTAGCTGAAGCCTTTGTAATAGCAGGTCACTAAAAGGTGGTCACAGCCTGTTTCTCAGTTCATCCTCACTAGAAAAATAGAATCTTTGATTCATTACAATTATGGCATTTCTTTTTCCTGATCAACCATTTTGTTCCCTGGTAGAAGATGAAGATTTTTCCAGTTGTCTCTCTTGTGTGTAACTTTCAACAGCTCAAACTTCCTCTTCCCCAAGTCCTCTCAAGGTCCCCCTGCAAGTCTTTCTTCATGTTCTGGTCACCTGCCTTTCCTAACCTCTCTCATGGCCTTCTCTTCCAAGACTCCCCCCAGGTGCAGTGTCTCCGAGCCTACAAACCCCGGGAGAATGATGAGTTGGCGCTTGAGAAGGCGGATGTGGTGATGGTGACACAGCAAAGCAGTGATGGTAAGGGGGAAATCCAAAGGAAATAGGCTGGGAATGGAAGGTAGGACACTGTGGGTGGATTTCCTCCTTTCCTAGGGCTGTTCTGACAAAGCACCACAAGTTAGGTGGCTTAGAACGGTAGAAATGCATCCTTCTGTGGTTCTGGAGGTGCCGGGTCCAAAGTCGGTGTGCTGACAGGACCACGCTCCCGCTGAAGACTCTGGGAAAAGGTCTTTCCTTGCTCCTTCCAGCTTCTGCTGGCCCCAGCTGCCTTGGTTTTTGGCAGGATCACTCCAAAATCTATCTCTTCCTCCTGTGTGTGTGCATGTGTCCAAATTTTCCTCTTTTTATAAAGATACTAATTATATTGGGCTTCCCAGGTGGCTTGATGGTAAAGAATCCACCTGCCAATACAGGAGGCCAGGGTTTGATCCCTGGGTTGGGAAGATCCCCTGGAGAAGGAAATGCCAACCTACTCCAGTAATCTTGGTTGGAAAATCCCATGGACAGAGGAACCTGGTGGACTACAGTCCCTGGGGTCACAAAAGAGTCAGACACAACTGAGTGACCAGATAGCAACAACCAGTTATATTGAATGAATTTCACACTTTGCTCAGGTATGACCTCATCTTAACTTCACTAATAATGCCTCCAACAACTCTACTTCCAAGTGAGACTACATTCTGTGGTTCTTGGGCTCAGAACTTCAACGCATGTTTTGGGGAAATACAGTTCACCCCATTAAAGTGGAGAAGGCTCAGGGGTGTGCACTATAGACTGTGTCAGATCTAGAGCAGCCAGAGTGGGAGCATAGGGAGGCTGGATTTCCCATGCTGGGGGCTCTCTAGTCTCTTTAGCCTTCAACTCACAAATACTTCTAGGAAGCAGGTCTGGGGGAAATGATTGTTGAGTCTCTTCCAGATAATTCTTCTTCCCACCCGCCCTGTGCCCATAGGCTGGCTGGAGGGCGTGAGACTGTCTGATGGGGAGCGAGGCTGGTTCCCTCTACAGCAAGTGGAGTTCATCTCCAACCCAGAGGTCCGTGCACGGAACCTGAAGGAAGCCCACCGAGTCAAGACTGCCAAGCTACAGCTGGTGGAACAGCAGACCTAGCTGTTTTTCTGGGAGGAATTCTCTGAGCATAAAGACGAGATATTCCTGGATGGGGCTGGTCCGGAACCCGGTGACAGAGGCCTTCTGCACATCAGGAACTAGACTTTCTGAAACCCACGGGCAACACTCAGCTGCCAGGCGCTGGTCCCAGGCCGCCTTTTCTGTGTGTGTGCTTTGTACTTGGTGGGGGGATTGATGAGGGACTTTGCGTTGGACTCTGAGAACCTTTTCTCATAGAAAAAGGGATCATGGGGCCTAAGCCAAGGAACTTTACTACTCCTACCCTGCAGTATCTAAATGCTTCCAGAGTGCAGACTCAGAGCTGACCAGAGTTTCCATCATGGCTGTGTGTTAGACAGAATCTGATCCCAGTCCACTGAGGGAGATGTTTAAGGAGAATGAGCTGATTAAATCAGGTGGGAGAGTCAACCCATCTGATTTAACCAACTGGTGGCCTTTTAAGGTATTTTCCAACCCTAGAGATATCCCATAATTACAGGGCAAGGTCAGTGCCTGCACCTCTGGGATCTGTCGTCGGCTATGTGAGGTGATACGCTCTCACTCTAATAAAGGTGGCACTTCTCCGAGTGGTTTCTCCCCAGACTCCTGAGCACTGAGCAAAATCCCACCGAGTGCGCGCTCCCAGGATTCAGATAATGAAAGACAATGATCACGGCAGCAGCTGATTCTTTCTTCGACTCGAGAGAGTCTGGGCAGTTTTTCTGCTTGTCGTGGCCTCAGGTTGTATAAGAAAGTAGAATGAGTTGATGTGGTGAAAACTCCATTCAGACCCTCTCTCTTACTGAACCCACACATTTAGGTCTAAGCTAGTTTAGGTAGGTTTGGAAATTGTGCTCAGAGCATTCACGATTTTATACTTTAAATCTTGTAAAGCTGTCATCACCCCCGTTTCATCCTCCGTGTGAGAAAGAGCATGTTCCAGAATCCTAGTGTCCAGGTCAAGAGGCCTCACCTCCAGGACTGCTCTGCCACAGAGCAGGCTGCCTCCTTCTCAGTTTCCTCGAATGTAAAATGCAGGATGAAGCCACGTGACCTCCAGAGTCCCTCCAGCTCTACAGTGGATGATTCTCGACCTCCGTCATGTTGCATTTCTGGGAGGAATTCTCTGAGCATAAAGACGAGCTATTCCTGGATGGGTCTTGTTCGGAAACCGGTGACAGAGGCCTGCTGCACATCAGGAACTAGACTTTCTGAAACCCACGGGCAACACTCAGCTGCCAGGCGCTGGTCCCAGGCCGCCTTTTCTGTGTGTGTGCTTTGTACTTGGTGGGGGGATTGATGAGGGACTTTGCGTTGGACTCTGAGAACCTTTTCTCATAGAAAAAGGGATCATGGGGCCTAAGCCAAGGAACTTTACTACTCCTACCCTGCAGTATCTAAATGCTTCCAGAGTGCAGACTCAGAGCTGACCAGAGTTTCCATCATGGCTGTGTGTTAGACAGAATCTGATCCCAGTCCACTGAGGGAGATGTTTAAGGAGAATGAGCTGATTAAATCAGGTGGGAGAGTCAACCCATCTGATTTAACCAACTGGTGGCCTTTTAAGGTATTTTCCAACCCTAGAGATATCCCATAATTACAGGGCAAGGTCAGTGCCTGCACCTCTGGGATCTGTCGTCGGCTATGTGAGGTGATACGCTCTCACTCTAATAAAGGTGGCACTTCTCCGAGTGGTTTCTCCCCAGACTCCTGAGCACTGAGCAAAATCCCACCGAGTGCGCGCTCCCAGGATTCAGATAATGAAAGACAATGATCACGGCAGCAGCTGATTCTTTCTTCGACTCGAGAGAGTCTGGGCAGTTTTTCTGCTTGTCGTGGCCTCAGGTTGTATAAGAAAGTAGAATGAGTTGATGTGGTGAAAACTCCATTCAGACCCTCTCTCTTACTGAACCCACACATTTAGGTCTAAGCTAGTTTAGGTAGGTTTGGAAATTGTGCTCAGAGCATTCACGATTTTATACTTTAAATCTTGTAAAGCTGTCATCACCCCCGTTTCATCCTCCGTGTGAGAAAGAGCATGTTCCAGAATCCTAGTGTCCAGGTCAAGAGGCCTCACCTCCAGGACTGCTCTGCCACAGAGCAGGCTGCCTCCTTCTCAGTTTCCTCGAATGTAAAATGCAGGATGAAGCCACGTGACCTCCAGAGTCCCATCCAGCTCTACAGTGGATGATTCTCGACCTCCCGTCATGTTGCATTTCTGAGTTGGAGAACATCACCGCTTACATTGTTTTCTCATACCAAACCATCACACGGCAATGGTACAGTCGTCTTTTAAGTGGGCTCGTTGTGGTCCATCCCTGCACATTCTATCACTCTGCTCTATCTTTGGTGGTGGTCATTTAGTTGCTCGGTCACGTCTGACTCTTGTGACCCCTTGCACTGTAGCCTGCCAGGCTCCTCTGTCCACGGAATTTCCCAGGCGTGAAAGTTGGGGTGGGTTGCCATTTCCTTCTCCATGTTTTATCTTTAGAGAACCTCAAGGTAGGATTGCCCTGCAGCTTTGTACAAAGGTAAGAATATACTATAAATTTGGTCTTACACCCAATTAACCATGATATAACATGAAGTATCACTTTTGATAGCACGTTTTGTTTTCAATACATCCTAAAGTGTAAGTTAGCTTACTTAATCTTTAGAGACACTATCACTATAGGAATTAAGTTTGGGCCAGTATTAATTTATCCTAAACAGGCTGACAGTGCTAAAAAGTCTAAAATAGGGATGACTTTAGAGAAATTTGAGATTTTTCACTGTTTCATTAAAGTTAGCTCTTTTATTAATATGTATATATTATATATAAACTAACAACAGATTCTTCTTAGTGGAAACAACAATAATTTTGATCCAGATCTTTTGTTCATGCCAATATTTGTACCCTGGCCGTATGACTCAAATATAGGTTGGCTCATATCCAACCTTATATTTTCTAGGCAAACTCCCAGGGAGGTAAAATATCAACTTCTGAATGATACACATGTAAAAAAAAAAGGTTATAGTTAAATGACTGCTTCTTTGCTTGAAGTTGCTAAGGTTTCTGACTTTTAAGATGTCTTTAAAGCTGACTTCTATTAAGACAAATTTTCTTGAGGTATTTAAAATATATTTGTTTAATCAGGGTATTCTCACTTCATCTGGGAAATTAACAGACATCTGGCTTCTGCTTGTCTTTAGATACTTGGTTTTAAAAACAAAAAACAAGCAATAACAAAGAAAAGCTTAGGTATGAATAATCTTTCCTGAGTTGAATTACTAAATTTTTATAGTTTGGGTTTCAAAAAATTGGGCACAGTTCTCATTACTGTCCCTTCCTTCTTCAGGCTTCCAGAATTTAACTCAATTTATTCTTTAATCCTCATTGGCATCAATGCATTGGAAACTTAGCAATTTCTTATGAGAAACTGTGGAAACAACCATTAACCAACACTTTCAGGGCCGACTGCCTTTGAGGCACAGAAGACTACATACAGTATTTTGTTGGCCCAGCACAGTGTCTTCGAGAGCCACAAACCAGCATCCTATTTATTGCTCCTTTGCTGAACTGTAAGAGGCTGGGAGCTTAAAATCCTATGGGTATATGCTGAGTCACTTCCTTTGGGCTCTTGACCTCATTAAATTTCTGTCTGTCATTTTTATCCACTCCCACCACTTAGGGAGTTACTTTGTAAAGTTTATTTTCACCATCAAGATTTCATTTAGCGTTAACTGTTATCTCAAGATCCTTATTGTGCAGCACTTCCCTGTCACAGCCTTTCATAATAACTTCGATGAGAGGTGAGATCAGCTTACTTGTCAGTGTCCGGAGGGCTCACAGTTCCAGATGTGTTTATTTGATTTTTTAAACAACTTCTGTGTTCACAGCACAAGGTAAAATGGATGTGAGTGCCAGGATGATTGATTTTTTTTTTTCTTCTTTTTAAAGGTATTTTTTGATGTGGACCATTTTCTAAAGTCTTTTATTGAATTTGTCACAATATCGCTTTTGTTTTAGGTTTTGGTTTTTTGACCATGAGGCTCATGGGATCTTAACTCCCCAACCAGGAAATGAACCCACACCTCCTATATTCGAAAGCAAAATCTTTAACTGCTGGACCTCCAGGGAAGTCCCTGATTTTTTTTTAAAATTAGACTCTGGGAGAGAAATTGTTGAAAAGTCTTTGAAAATGTAAAGAAGTTACATTCCCTGGCTCTCCTTCTTTCACACACATATTTATCCCCCTGAAATAAACCCAGTTTGCTCTTGGACCCCCATGTCGCTCTGCCCACAATCGTCTGCCCTTATCATAACCTCTTCTTAGGCATGAGGTCAAATCAGGAGTGCAGTATTTCAATACGGCAGCGCTCTATGGACACAGCCGTTCCTCACCACCCACCCAGAGCCACCTCACTGAGACGCGGGCATGCTTGTGCTTGGTTTTCCACACCTCTAGGTAAATACCTTCTGCTGGTGGTGACTTAGCCCGATCACTCACACGGCTCAGTTACCTTAGAGCCACATTTGATATAAACATGACTCAGGAGCTTCATGGTTGCAGCGGCTCAAAGCCTGTTGTTGAATGTAAAGGTCTGGCTCTGAAATCAGGTGTGCCAAGGGGCCAAAGGTTACAAGCAATGAGCTCAAGGCAGACAGATGCCAGACTTAGTCATGTTTCCGATCGACTGAAAACATTCTCTGTGCTCAATGGCTTTTGACCCATATCTTCCAACCCACCCATTTGCAATGACAATTATGGAGTGGAAGTTTCTCTGGCTTCTTCCTTGGAAGAGGGTGAAGCACAGCATCCCTTCGGTTGGCAACGTTTCCAGGGAGCATCCCCAAAGCAAGGCTCAGGCAGAAGGAAGACATCAGGAGTGCAGGTGAGTGTGAGAGGGTATATTTTATCCTTCCTTTCAGGGTAGGCTGGCACCAGGAGTTGGGGAAGGACAGGAGCTGGGTTGGTATGAGCTGTAAACGTTTTTCTAAACTGCTAATGGAGCTGGGAGGGAGGACTACTGATCCCAACTGCTTGGTGAATGAGTCACGGCCCTGAGGGCAGAGCCTGCACCTGGGAGGGGCCTGAGTCTGGCCCACAGAGTTCCCCAGAAGCACCAATGGACAGACAGATATTTTCCTGGCATTTCACCTGAGCAATTCCGAGAGCAATTATCTCTGAACAATGCAGATGGAAAGCCAGAAGTAGAGCAGGAGCCAGGTCAGTTCGCACTGAATGACAGGGAGGCTCTGAGTCTGCTAGAGGGCCTCAGGGCTCCAGAACACCAGGGAGAGAGTCCAGTCTCTGCTGGTAAAAGTGACCGAGGGCCACAGACCAGGGAAGACAGCGGTAGGGTCTCCAAGTCCAGCAAGAGACTTCAGCCATCACAGAGGTGGCTCAGTGGTAAACGATCTGCCTCGGAGAAAACGGAAATGCAGGGGGGAGAGACGGACCCGTGGATAGGACTCATCCAGTCAGGTCTGGAGTGTTTTCTTACTGAGCTCCACCACTGAGGGTGAGAAGACGTCTACTGTTGGAGGAGAAAGGACCCCGAAGGAGTGTCTAACCCCTCCTCGTCACAGGGGAGCCTGGCGAGGGGAGATGATTGGCTAATGCTGCACAGTCGTAAGCTGCAAATACAAACAGCCTGCTGTTCACCCCGAGGATTTAAGCACGTGATCTGCTGGATTTGTGTTCCTCATAAAAGGTTGAGGGTGACTTGCCATAGAATGCAAAGACTGAGTGAACAGAATATAAAGAGGCAGATGAGTTTTGAGAAAGAGAGCAGCTGGCGGTCAGACTTGTGGAATGGGTAATAAACAGATTTCAGTGGTTGAACTGAGCTTGGCCAGGCAACAGACTGGAAAGAAAGATAGGCGTGGCATTTGCAGGCATTCTTCGTGCTGGCTCAGCAGGGTCTTAGGAACTGGAGAGTTTTGCGCGCGCGCGCGCGCGTGTGTGTGTGTGTGTGTGTGTGTGCGTGCGGAAAGTGTAGAAGGTGGAGTGTGCACAGAGACACTGGGCTGCCTCCTTGCTATCAGTGATTCTGCTACTAACAAAAGGGGGTCAAAAGATGGAGGAGGAGTTTCCAATTGAAAATCAAAGAAAATAAATGTGTGAAATATTTTTTTCAAACATTTGACAGTAGTCCCTTCAATTGGTTATAGGGACACATTTTGGCTCACTGGGTGTGTGCAAATGCACCTGATTTCACTGATTCAAATCATGAAGACTTACAAGAAGTAAAAAGGCTTCCCTGGTGGCTCAGTGGTAAAGGATTTGCCTGCCAGTACAGTAGGCACAGGAGTTCAGCTCTGGACTGGGAAGATCCCCTGCAAGGGGACATGGCGACCCCTTCCAGTATTCTTGCCTGGGAAATTCTGTGGACCAAGGAGCCTGGCGGGCTACAGTCCCCAGGGTCACAAAGAGTCAGA
Organism: Tragulus kanchil; assembly: GCA_022376925.1. Taxonomy (NCBI): domain Eukaryota; kingdom Metazoa; phylum Chordata; class Mammalia; order Artiodactyla; family Tragulidae; genus Tragulus; species Tragulus kanchil. The sequence goes on along the minus strand of JAIOJX010000030.1, from coordinate 13,998,541 downwards.
CACTACAGCGTGAGAGAGCTTGAGCATGATAGGAAGTAACAGAAAAGTCAAACCAAATTGAATAGAGCAGAAGGTCAAATAAAGAAGTGGGTGAACCGGAATGCTTGGGAAGATTCAGTGCTTGGTGGTGGTGGTGGCTTAGAGGGGCTTCTGAACAACAGATTGAATTCTTGGTAGCTCCAGGTACACAGACTGGGACAAGGACGCCAAGCCGGAGAGAAGGACACATTGGACAGAATTAGACAAAAGGATGATTTAAAGAGCAGCAGGGCGAGAGGGCGCCAGGAAGGCCGGGTGGAATCTCTGTGGGTGGAAACCCCATTCTCAGACAATACACTGCCCGGAGGGATGCACTTGAGGCACCTTGACCAGAGCACTGAGGCTAAGGAACAAAGTGAGACCGTCCCACACAAAGACGCGGAATCTGTAAGGCTGAGGCAGAAGCCAACTCCTCTGGTCTTCCGTATTTTCTGAATTGTTCTCCTCTTAGAAGGCTGGGCTCCATAACCTGAGGCCAGTCTGACATTCTCTCCTCCCTACTCAGGCAGTCAGGTTCTGTTGATTTCTTCCCAACGTCGCTCCCGTTGATTGCTTCCCTCTCGCTCCCCGTGTTGTTCAGTCATCGTTCATGTCTGACTCTTTGCAACCCCATGGGCTCTAGTCCACCAAACTCCTCTGTCCATGGGATTTCCTAGCCAAGACCATTCCAGTGGGTTGCCATTTCCTCCTCCAGGGGATCTTGCCAATCAGGGGATCAAACCTGTGTCTCCCGCGTCTCCTGTGTCGCAGGTGGATTCTTCACTGCAGAGCCACCAGTACAATGCACCTGATTTCACTGATTCAAATCATGAAGACTTACAAGAAGTAAAAAGGCTTCCCTGGTGGCTCAGTGGTAAAGGATTTGCCTGCCAGTACAGTAGGCACAGGAGTTCAGCTCTGGACTGGGAAGATCCCCTGCAAGGGGACATGGCGACCCCTTCCAGTATTCTTGCCTGGGAAATTCTGTGGACCAAGGAGCCTGGCGGGCTACAGTCCCCAGGGTCACAAAGAGTCAGACACTACAGCGTGAGAGAGCTTGAGCATGATAGGAAGTAACAGAAAAGTCAAACCAAATTGAATAGAGCAGAAGGTCAAATAAAGAAGTGGGTGAACCGGAATGCTTGGGAAGATTCAGTGCTTGGTGGTGGTGGTGGCTTAGAGGGGCTTCTGAACAACAGATTGAATTCTTGGTAGCTCCAGGTACACAGACTGGGACAAGGACGCCAAGCCGGAGAGAAGGACACATTGGACAGAATTAGACAAAAGGATGATTTAAAGAGCAGCAGGGCGAGAGGGCGCCAGGAAGGCCGGGTGGAATCTCTGTGGGTGGAAACCCCATTCTCAGACAATACACTGCCCGGAGGGATGCACTTGAGGCACCTTGACCAGAGCACTGAGGCTAAGGAACAAAGTGAGACCGTCCCACACAAAGACGCGGAATCTGTAAGGCTGAGGCAGAAGCCAACTCCTCTGGTCTTCCGTATTTTCTGAATTGTTCTCCTCTTAGAAGGCTGGGCTCCATAACCTGAGGCCAGTCTGACATTCTCTCCTCCCTACTCAGGCAGTCAGGTTCTGTTGATTTCTTCCCAACGTCGCTCCCGTTGATTGCTTCCCTCTCGCTCCCCGTGTTGTTCAGTCATCGTTCATGTCTGACTCTTTGCAACCCCATGGGCTCTAGTCCACCAAACTCCTCTGTCCATGGGATTTCCTAGCCAAGACCATTCCAGTGGGTTGCCATTTCCTCCTCCAGGGGATCTTGCCAATCAGGGGATCAAACCTGTGTCTCCCGCGTCTCCTGTGTCGCAGGTGGATTCTTCACTGCAGAGCCACCAGGAAAGCCCCCTGGTACTCCTCATTCTTGGACGTGGGCCTGATGTCCCCACGGATCTATCTATTCCCAGTCTTCTCGCCGTCAGTCTTTGTGGAAGAGTGCCTTACAGAGACCTGAGGTTGGACTGAATCCTCTTTAACCCTCTGATGAGCTTCCAGGTACTAAGACTGGATGGCTGGGGTCAATCCCTCTTTTCACATGGTCCCTTACAGATGACTGACTCCCCTCCAAGCCTGTCCCTCTCCAGCTTTGGAATATGCAGTTCTTTCCTTTTTGCAGTGGTCTTCTCTCCATCTTATGTCTGACAACAAAATGTCCCTACTTCTTTTTAAATCAAACAGCGCTGAGTGGTTCAGTTACTTAAGTACAGACTGAGGATCTGTGGAGGGATTTGATTCTAAATCTAACCTAGATCACACTGGTTTATCACACTCATACACACCTTCTGACCTTACTTATCTACCGCAACTCCAGTATTTTTGCCTGGAAAACTCCATGGACAGCCCATGGGGTCACAAAGAGTCAGACACAACTGAGCGTGCGTGCACGTACACACGATGATATCAAAATGCTTCTTGAAGTTGCCTTCTCCCAACACAGCTGACATCCTGTCCAAAATTTACTTATTTTGCAGCTTAGGGCAAATACGTAAACCTCTCTGTCTCACATTTCCACCTGTTGAACGAATAATACCTTCTGGGGTTGTGAAAAATGAAATTTCCTATTAAAGAGCTAGATACACAGCAAATGCTAAATAAATGGCTATCACCATGATTAATATTTTGTCAGAGAACCAATTTATGAGTAAAGTGAGCAGTTCCTCCTGTGGTCTCATAAAATATCCATCAAATGGGCTATCATTGATAGATAGCCTCTTACCTATTCAGGGTCTTCCAGCTTTTAGATGATAGAGGGGCATTCAGGAAGCAAGAACCCTCTGCGTTTGGTGAAGGAGAAAATAGAAGACTTGTCGGTCAAGGCATTCTTAGGAGGTCCCTGAAACATCACTGTTCTCCTTTGTAGACTGGGCAAAAGTCATCTAATGTGCACAGGTATTCGTCCAACTTTTCTCCAGACCTGGAGGGGCGTCGGGTCTTTCCTCATCCAGTACCTCTCCCAGCTCTTCCTGGCTCCACTTGGCCATGCCTTACCAATCTCAGTGCCACGCTTTCCTTTGCCTCATACTTTTACTTTTAGTGGCATTTCCCGAGTCCATACTAAGACTGGATGGCTGGGGTCAATCCCTCTTTTCACATGGTCCCTTACAGATGACTGACTCCCCTCCAAGCCTGTCCCTCTCCAGCTTTGGAATATGCAGTTCTTTCCTTTTTGCAGTGGTCTTCTCTCCATCTTATGTCTGACAACAAAATGTCCCTACTTCTTTTTAAATCAAACAGCGCTGAGTGGTTCAGTTACTTAAGTACAGACTGAGGATCTGTGGAGGGATTTGATTCTAAATCTAACCTAGATCACACTGGTTTATCACACTCATACACACCTTCTGACCTTACTTATCTACCGCAACTCCAGTATTTTTGCCTGGAAAACTCCATGGACAGCCCATGGGGTCACAAAGAGTCAGACACAACTGAGCGTGCGTGCACGTACACACGATGATATCAAAATGCTTCTTGAAGTTGCCTTCTCCCAACACAGCTGACATCCTGTCCAAAATTTACTTATTTTGCAGCTTAGGGCAAATACGTAAACCTCTCTGTCTCACATTTCCACCTGTTGAACGAATAATACCTTCTGGGGTTGTGAAAAATGAAATTTCCTATTAAAGAGCTAGATACACAGCAAATGCTAAATAAATGGCTATCACCATGATTAATATTTTGTCAGAGAACCAATTTATGAGTAAAGTGAGCAGTTCCTCCTGTGGTCTCATAAAATATCCATCAAATGGGCTATCATTGATAGATAGCCTCTTACCTATTCAGGGTCTTCCAGCTTTTAGATGATAGAGGGGCATTCAGGAAGCAAGAACCCTCTGCGTTTGGTGAAGGAGAAAATAGAAGACTTGTCGGTCAAGGCATTCTTAGGAGGTCCCTGAAACATCACTGTTCTCCTTTGTAGACTGGGCAAAAGTCATCTAATGTGCACAGGTATTCGTCCAACTTTTCTCCAGACCTGGAGGGGCGTCGGGTCTTTCCTCATCCAGTACCTCTCCCAGCTCTTCCTGGCTCCACTTGGCCATGCCTTACCAATCTCAGTGCCACGCTTTCCTTTGCCTCATACTTTTACTTTTAGTGGCATTTCCCCGAGTCCATCCTAAGACCACATTCCTTCGCGCTACATACTGTCTGTCTGAGTCATTTTGTATGGTCTCTTGACCTCAACTAGCGTTTTCTATTCTGAAGAAGCTCGATCAGAACCTCTAGTCTCTATCTCTCTCAGAGACCTTAGCTCCATATTCTTCTCCCTAGACGTGTACACCCAGACAGCCACAGGCCTAAGCTTTTTCATCATATTATATAACAATGATTCTGATTCTTAAATATTTCTCAGATCTGATCCTCTTCTTTCTCTTCCGCTAATCTCTCTTCTCTCACTTAGACTCACTCAGGAGCCTGGTCTGGTTTCCCTGTGTCGTCTTCTCTAAGCCCTCCAATCTTGTGCTCCGTTTGTCTTCTAAACCTCAACTCTGGGCAAGTCCTGTGCATGAGTGGGAAGTGTCAGTGCCTCTAATTGCCAGAAAAATACATCTTAAGCATCTTAGCACTGAATCTGGGGCCTCGCACTCTGTCCAGTACCAGCCTCCCCTTCCACAGTTCCTCCACTGGCCTCTTCTGCGCCCAAGCGCAGCCGTCGCGACCTTCTCCCTCAGCGTCTTCCCAGCCTCAGTGGCCTTCCACTCCGTGGACCTTCTGCCTGAAATGCTCTTCCTTCTCTGCTCATCCAGATTCTACTCTCCTCTAAGAGTGATGCTCTGAAGGCTTCTTAGCCGCAGCAGACATGGCTGCCCCGCCTTCTGGACGTGCACCACACCTCACGGCTTGCTCCTGAACAGCACCACCTGCCTATGTGTAACGGGGCATTTCTGTCGTCTGAGTCCCCATTGAGAGTGTGAGTTCCCTGAAATCTGGAAAGACAGTTTACTAATCTTGTGTTCACCCAGTGCTATGGCTGCCTGCAAATCCCCACTGAATGATGGAATGGGCATCTGCCTTCGTGTCTCAGGACTTTGTTATGAAATTTAAAGGAGAAGCTATGTTTGAAAGAACATAATAAGCTAAACTGGAAGAAGCTATGTTTGAAAGAAATGCTAAGGGGCGTCGGGTCTTTCCTCATCCAGTACCTCTCCCAGCTCTTCCTGGCTCCACTTGGCCATGCCTTACCAATCTCAGTGCCACGCTTTCCTTTGCCTCATACTTTTACTTTTAGTGGCATTTCCCCGAGTCCATCCTAAGACCACATTCCTTCGCGCTACATACTGTCTGTCTGAGTCATTTTGTATGGTCTCTTGACCTCAACTAGCGTTTTCTATTCTGAAGAAGCTCGATCAGAACCTCTAGTCTCTATCTCTCTCAGAGACCTTAGCTCCATATTCTTCTCCCTAGACGTGTACACCCAGACAGCCACAGGCCTAAGCTTTTTCATCATATTATATAACAATGATTCTGATTCTTAAATATTTCTCAGATCTGATCCTCTTCTTTCTCTTCCGCTAATCTCTCTTCTCTCACTTAGACTCACTCAGGAGCCTGGTCTGGTTTCCCTGTGTCGTCTTCTCTAAGCCCTCCAATCTTGTGCTCCGTTTGTCTTCTAAACCTCAACTCTGGGCAAGTCCTGTGCATGAGTGGGAAGTGTCAGTGCCTCTAATTGCCAGAAAAATACATCTTAAGCATCTTAGCACTGAATCTGGGGCCTCGCACTCTGTCCAGTACCAGCCTCCCCTTCCACAGTTCCTCCACTGGCCTCTTCTGCGTCCAAGCGCAGCCGTCGCGACCTTCTCCCTCAGCGTCTTCCCAGCCTCAGTGGCCTTCCACTCCGTGGACCTTCTGCCTGAAATGCTCTTCCTTCTCTGCTCATCCAGATTCTACTCTCCTCTAAGAGTGATGCTCTGAAGGCTTCTTAGCCGCAGCAGACATGGCTGCCCCGCCTTCTGGACGTGCACCACACCTCACGGCTTGCTCCTGAACAGCACCACCTGCCTATGTGTAACGGGGCATTTCTGTCGTCTGAGTCCCCATTGAGAGTGTGAGTTCCCTGAAATCTGGAAAGACAGTTTACTAATCTTGTGTTCACCCAGTGCTATGGCTGCCTGCAAATCCCCACTGAATGATGGAATGGGCATCTGCCTTCGTGTCTCAGGACTTTGTTATGAAATTTAAAGGAGAAGCTATGTTTGAAAGAACATAATAAGCTAAACTGAAAATATAAGAATGCTAACTATCCCAGATTTTCACCTCTGGCCCCAAATGATACCACTTCTAGGTGAAAGAAGGCAATTTTTCACTTCCAGGAAATCAGACTTTACTCAAGACCGTTTAGGATTTGGAAGGGAATCAACAAAAGCCAAATTGTCTTTTGCAGCCTGTTTTCCTGTCTTCTGTTAGTGCAAATGGTGTTGAAGTATGCATTTTAAAATGCACTGTAATGGACTCTCTCAGAAATATATAAATAACTAATGAGGCTAACGGGAGCAGAAAATAGAGCAGGATCCCAAAAGACCTTAGAGCATTTCTATAGACTTGTGTGGAGCCTGTGTGGAGGGTTAGGATGCCAGGAGGAAGGAAAAGAATGAACAGGACTGTTCAGAACCGGAAATACAAGAAAGCTGAGCAGAGGCAGAGGCCACCTCCTGACTCTTGGTCTCTGAACAGTCTGACTTGTGAAGCTGTGGGGATGCAGCCGACCCTAGGAAGACACTTCAGCTAGGTGCCCACATCTGGCAAATGAAAATACAGGTCGGGCTTCCCTGGTGGTCCAGTGGGTGAGGACACCGCCTTACAGTGCAAGGGGCGCCGGTTCGATCCCTGGCCTGGGAAGATCCCACGTGCCGCGGAGCGGCTGGACCGATGTGTCCAATTACCGAGCCAGAGCTCTGGAGCGCATGCGTCCAGAGCCGGTGCGCTGCAGCGAGAGAGGCCACTGCGATGGGAGGCCCACACAGGCCAAAGAACAAAGATGAATAAATGAAAGATCAATAGAAGTGGCCAAAAAAAAAAAAAAAAGATAATAGAAATACAGGTCACTGGGGCTTCCCTGGTGGTCCAGTGGGTAAAGAGTCCGCCTTGCAGTGCAAGGGACACTGGTTCGAATCCCTGGCTCAGGAAAATCCCATGTGCAGCGGAGGGACTGGGCCGGTGTGTCCAATTACAAGCCAGTTCTTTGGAGCGCATGGGCCCAAGCCGGTGCTCTCCGACGAGAGAGACCACTGCAATAGCAGGCCCACACAGGCCAAAGAATAAAAATGTATGGAAATAAATAAATAAATAAATAAACAAAAAAAGAGCCCAAAAGGAAAAAAAAAAATATACAGGTCACCAATTCATTCCCCACCCCCCACCCCCCCCCGCCCCTGCCAACAGGAAGTATGCTAAAATATCTATCTACATATCTGTATATCTTATTTATCTGCAATTCAAATTTGACTGAATCCTCTATATTTTATCTGGCAAATTAAGTTGCAACCCAAATAACCTGAGTATCTTTGAATGTGATCTCAGTAGCTCTAGGGCATTTTGGACAAAAATTATTACGGACTTTCTTACCCTATACTTTAAGGCCACAGTTAAAGTGGTGGTGTATCGCCATCTAGTGGAAATACTGAAAGAGTGCAAGCTTAAATCGGAGGCGTAGAGGGTTTTTTGTTTGCTCTTTTGTTTTTCTGCAATCTATAAACTCCAGCACACAGTGATTGCGCTGTTGGAGGGTGATAAAATCCAGAGAATAGGAGGGGTGAGGGTTGTTTTTTATTCACTAAGTCACGTTCGACTCTACGATCCCAGGAACTATAGCCTGCCAGGCTTCTCTATCCATGGGATTTCCCAGGCAAGAATACCTGAGCAGGTTGCCATTTCTTTCTCCAGGGGATTTTTCCAGACCCAGGGATCGAACTCACCTCTCCTGCATTGGCAGACTGATTCTTTACCACTAAGCCACCAGGGAAGCCCCCAACGGGCTAAAATGCACATGACCTGCAGTCTAAGGAGAGGAGTACCATGACCCTGGAGAGCCAGCATGCTTTCAGCTCACTCACTCCCACCAAATCCAAAACAAAAGCTAGAGCGAACTTGCTCAAGATCCTTCCTGAGCTGGCACAGAGGAGGGATGAGTCAGAGGCAAGTGGAGCCAGAATGATCTGCGGGTATAATCACAGATAATTATAATGAAGAATGAAAGAAAATCATCCAAAAGGTAACAGTGTGGCTACAAGCTCAGATTTTTAAAGAGCTGAAAAGATGTAAAAGTTAAAAGGAAGCACATCGTGGAATTTCAGGGATATGATCTCAAGGTGTGGAGTTCAAAAGAAACTCAGTCCTGTAAAACATGCTAAAAATCAATAGTAACATTAAGCCCGGCAATGGTAATAATAATAAAACCAAACTTTGAACAGGGAGAAAGGAAAAAATAAATATGCTTCTCGAGGCAAACATTACAAGGTAAACATATAATTCAAAGAAAGCAAAAGCACTTGACTATCACTTTAGCCAGTCTTCAGAAAGGATAAACATTCTATATATAAAAAGGGTTGGACAAAAAACACAGGATTGTCTTCAAACCCAAACAGGACCCTTATAGCTGATTTAAGTAATTCTATAATTCAAAAAAGAACAGAAGCCAAAATTATTACGGACTTTCTTACCCTATACTTGAAGGCCACAGTTAAAGTGGTGGTGTATCGCCATCTAGTGGAAATACTGAAAGAGTGCAAGCTTAAATCGGAGGCGTAGAGGGTTTTTTGTTTGCTCTTTTGTTTTTCTGCAATCTATAAACTCCAGCACACAGTGATTGCGCTGTTGGAGGGTGATAAAATCCAGAGAATAGGAGGGGTGAGGGTTGTTTTTTATTCACTAAGTCACGTTCGACTCTACGATCCCAGGAACTATAGCCTGCCAGGCTTCTCTATCCATGGGATTTCCCAGGCAAGAATACCTGAGCAGGTTGCCATTTCTTTCTCCAGGGGATTTTTCCAGACCCAGGGATCGAACTCACCTCTCCTGCATTGGCAGACTGATTCTTTACCACTAAGCCACCAGGGAAGCCCCCAACGGGCTAAAATGCACATGACCTGCAGTCTAAGGAGAGGAGTACCATGACCCTGGAGAGCCAGCATGCTTTCAGTTCACTCACTCCCACCAAATCCAAAACAAAAGCTAGAGCGAACTTGCTCAAGATCCTTCCTGAGCTGGCACAGAGGAGGGATGAGTCAGAGGCAAGTGGAGCCAGAATGATCTGCGGGTATAATCACAGATAATTATAATGAAGAATGAAAGAAAATCATCCAAAAGGTAACAGTGTGGCTACAAGCTCAGATTTTTAAAGAGCTGAAAAGATGTAAAAGTTAAAAGGAAGCACATCGTGGAATTTCAGGGATATGATCTCAAGGTGTGGAGTTCAAAAGAAACTCAGTCCTGTAAAACATGCTAAAAATCAATAGTAACATTAAGCCCGGCAATGGTAATAATAATAAAACCAAACTTTGAACAGGGAGAAAGGAAAAAATAAATATGCTTCTCGAGGCAAACATTACAAGGTAAACATATAATTCAAAGAAAGCAAAAGCACTTGACTATCACTTTAGCCAGTCTTCAGAAAGGATAAACATTCTATATATAAAAAGGGTTGGACAAAAAACACAGGATTGTCTTCAAACCCAAACAGGACCCTTATAGCTGATTTAAGTAATTCTATATTTATTTCAGAGTAGAACAGGAAAGGGTCCTAAGATTTAATAGAAGTAATCATCCTAATTTTCAAAGAGATTATTTGTAGAAACTAAAGGAGAGTACATTTAATGAATTATTTTCATAAATGGCTAGAAGAGATTATGGAATGATGGTTTCTGAACACTTAGATTAAAAATCATAAAAGACAACAGGTGTTCCTTGTGAATGACCTACACCAAACTCATCTCATTTATTATGCCGTTAGGTTTCCAAGAATGTTAAATTATTAGAGTGCTATAAAGAGAGCATTTTTTTTTATTTGGTGAGTCATACACCAAAGGTTTCTCCCCCAAATCCTAGAGATGGCAAAGGATGGCCCTGGATCATAACATAGTAAAGAAAGAATTTAGCTAGTCTAACTCTGTGCTCAAAAAAAAAAAAAAAAAAAAAACCCTCATTAATATTTTCAAGGAGTTATGTTCTGTATTTACTTGTATCCTATTTACTATTTATGAATGACTTGATTGTAAAACTTAAAATATACTGAACAAACTAACAATTACAAAAATATAGCTAATTTATATAAGGACTCCAAACTACCTTAACAATCTCAATCACGAGTTAAAGTTAACCAAATGAAACTAAACAAGCAATATAAATGTACAGTTAGATTCAAAATGTCAATTCCTCGAATACAAAATGAGAGAGAATGGCTCTAAAACATCTCTCTTGAAATTACCTAGAGATCATAGTTGACGAAAAGTTTGTCTTTAGACCAAGAGCATAAACTGACTAAAAATAAATAAACAAAAGCCCATTTCTCTCCAGGCAACACTAATTAAGGAGAAAATCCTTTTCGATGGAGCTAACAGTCCTATTGCACAATGCAACTTGAGCAGACCTCACAATAAGGATCAGTTCTGACGCTACTCTCTCTTTTTTTTTTAATTTTTATCTTATAATTGAGTAAGTTGATCTGTAAACTGATACTAGTTTCAGTCTTACAGATATGTGATTCAGTTATACATATAATCATTCTTTCTCAGATTCTTTTCCCATATAGGTTATTAGAGAATAGTGAGTAGAGTTCCCTGTGCTGTAGAGGGTGCCCTTGTTGATTATTTTATTTATAGTCATGTAAACGTGTTTGTCCTAGACTCCTAATTTATCCCTCCTCTGTCATATTTCCCCTTTGGTAATCATGTTTGCTTTTGAAGTCTGTGAGTCTGGTTTTGTTTTATAAATAAGTTAATTTGTATCATTTTTTAGATTTCACACGTAAGTGATATCATGTATTTGTCTTTCTCTTACTTACCATGATAAGTAAGGTCCATCTATGTTGCTGCAAATGGCATTTGCCTCCATGTCTTGGCTATTGTAAACAAGGCTGCAATGATTATTGGGATGCATGTATCTTTTCACATTATGGTTTTTTCTGGTTATATGCCCAGGACTGTGATTGCGAGATCATATGGTAGTTCTAATTTTTTTTTTTTTTCCCCAGGAACTTCCATACTCTTTTCTACAGTGGCAGAACCAATTTATATTCTCACCAACAGTATAAGAGGGCTACCATTTCTGCACACCCTCTCCAGCATTTATTGTTGGTAGATTTTTTTTTTTTAAAGATTTATTTATTTATTTTGGCCAGGGGGTTGGGGAGGGAGGGGAGCAGGCGGGCCACTTCTATTGGTCTTTCATTTGTCTGTTTTTCATCCATCTTTGTTCTTTGGCATGTGTGGGCCTCCCATCGCAGTGGCCTCTGTTGTCGCAGAGCACAGGCTCCGGGCGCATGCGCTCCAGAGCTCCCGCTCGGTAATTGGACACATCGGTCCAGCCGCTCCGCGGCACGTGGAATGTTCCCAGGCCAGGGATCGAACCGGCGCCCCTTGCACTGTAAGGCGGTGTCCTCACCCACTGGACCACCAAGGAAGCCCTGTAGATTTTTTTTGATAATGGTCATGCTGACTGCTGTGAGGTGATATACCTCATTATAACTTTAATTTGCATTTCTCTAATAGTTAACATTGTTGAACATCTTTTTTTGTGCCTGTTGGCCATCTGTATATCTTCTTTGGAGAAATGTCTATTTAGATCTTCTCATTTTCTGATTCGGATGTGTTTTGTTTTGTTTTTGATATTGAGCTGCATGAGCTGTTTTGGAGATTAATCCCTGTCAGTGGTTTCATTTGCAAATATTTTCTCCCATTTGTGGATTATCATTGTATTTATGGCTTCTTTTTCTGTGCAAAAGCTTTTGACTTTAATTAGATTCCATTTGTTGTTTTTATTTTCACTACTCTAGAAGGTGAATTCAAAAAGTTTTTTGAATTCACCTTCTAGAATTTTTGCTGAGATTTATCAGTTTTATATAATAAATTTTATGTAATTTTATATAATTTTTGTATAAAAACTTTTGCTGTGATTTGTATTAGAATGTTCTGCCTCTTTGCCTCTAGAAGTTTTATAGTCTCTGGCCTTATATTTAGGTCTTTAATCCGTTTTATTTTTACGTACCTTGTTAGAGAATGTTCTAATTTCATTCTTATTAATGTAGGTGTCCAGTTTTCCAGTAGTCACTTATTGAAGAGACTTTCTTTTCTCCATTTTATATTCTCACCTCCTTTATGGTACATGAGTTTATTTCTGGGTTTTCTATCCTGTTTCATTGGCGCCACTCTTAAAAGGAATGTCTACAAACTCATATTCATTTGAAAAGAGGCATTTAAGGTAAGTGAGTGTGAGACCAGGCCACCTGAGGCCAGGGGTCTGAGGAATGACAGTCCTCAGATTTTGTGATTTTAGGTTTATTCTTTGTAGCACGTGGAAAGCAAAAGTCAGATCAATTAAACAATCTCGACCTCCCCCTAGCAGAAGAAAGAACCTCATTACAATTAAAACATTCAAAAAGTCTACAGGCTTCCCTGATGGTCCAGTGGGTAAAGAGTCTGCCTTGCAGTGTAAGGGGCACTGGTTCGATCCCTGACCCGGGAAGATCCCATGTGCTTCAGAGCAGCTGGATGGATGTGTCCAATTATGAGCAAGCACTCTGTGGAGCACATGCGCCCAGTGCTGGAGCTCTGCAACGGGAGAGGCCACTGCAATGGGAGGCCCACACATGCCAAAGAATAAAGATGGATGAAAATAAATGGATAAAAAAAATCAATTAGAAAAAAGTCTAGAGGCTTTTATGTAAAGGAATTTGCTGCTGCCTCCTTGATAGCCCCACTAGAAAGTTAAGACTAAATGATGCTCCATCATGGTGGTATAGAGATCATTCCTGCATTTGCCAAGTGGCTGGACTTGTCAGCTCAGGATTCTATCCTTCTAAAATGTTTTCACCGTTTTACCTTTGTGCGATCTTTCATTCATTCTCAATTCTGAATTAACTAATTTTGTTTTCAGCTTACTACTGGATTGCCTAAGACTCTGTTGTGTATAAACACAGATCTTAAAGCCCATCACCCTTCAGTTCTTGGCTTTAGGCTGTCTACTGTTTGCCAAAAACACAAGGCATTATTTGTATTTGCTGTCGTCATTGTTTAGTCCCTGAGTTGTGTTCGACTCTTTGCTGACCCCGTGAACATTATGTGTGCTGTGTGCTTAGTTGCTCAATCTTGTCCAATTCTTTGTGACCCCAGTGCAGCCCAGCAGGCTCCTCTGTCCATGGGATTCTCCAGGCAAGAATACTGGTGTGGGTTGCCATCTCTCCTCCAGGGGATCTTCCTAACCCAGGGATCGAACCAAAGTCTCCTACATTGCAGGTGGATATTTTACCATCTGAACCACCAGGAAAGCCTAAGAATTCTGGAGTGGATACCCTATCTCTTCTCCAGGGGATCTTCCCAACCCAGGAATTGAACCGGGGTCTACTGCATTGCAGGATTCTTTACCAACTGAGCTACCAGGGAAGCCCACATGGATTATATAGTCCACCAGGTTCCTCTATCTCTAGACAAGAATACAGGAGTCGGTTGCCATTTCCTTCTTCAAGGGATCTTCCAAACCCAGGGATGGGAGCTCTCTGTCTCCTGCATTGTCATGCAGTTTCTATACCACTGAGCCACCAGGGAAGCCCTTACATCCTAATACAGGACATTTAATGTTTTAGTGTGTACATTGTTATACCTCAATTAACATTATCGAAGTCCAACCATTAGGATACTTGTGTGGCAGCAAAACACTCAGCTATCAGATGCTGTTGGTCTTTAAAACCCTTCATAGATACCCGGACATGTATTTATGTCCTAAGACACTTCTCCATTTCTATTTTTCCTCTTCATTTCTTATGGGTCATGACACTAGCACTAATATGACGGATATAAGCTAACATGTTTTTAAAAAAAAATTGTGTTGTCCAATAATCATAGCCCTGTAGGTCCAGAATGGCACCCCAAGTGCACAGTGAAGTGATTTAAGTCAACAGGCCTGCAATTCTAGTTCTTTGGGCACTGCATGGTCATCAGAAGTGTGTGTGTTAGTCGCTCAGTCGTGGCAGACTCTTCACGACCCCATGGAATCGAACCAGGCTCCTCTGTCTGTGGAATTCTCCAGGAGAGACTACCGGAGTAGGTTGCCATGCCCTTCTCCAGGGGATCTTCCTGACTGAGGCACTGAACCTGGGTCTTCTGCACTGCACACCCTACCCCTTGCAGGGCCCACATTCCAGAGCAGCTCCTGGGCTCAGCTTTGCTTAGGCTCAGCACTGGGTGTGAGACGAGACCTTTGTTTCATGGAAGGACTAAAGATGAGGCCCAAGAGGCCCAATTCTTCCCCCAGCAGGAGAGACGGCCCCCGAAGGATGCCAGGCTCCACGCGATCCTGCCACACAGGGGGCCCTACCCGGGCTGCCCAGGACACAGCTGCTCTGCTGAGTGGGAGGCAGTGAAGGACATGGTGGTCTTCACCGGCATGAGAAGAGAGACACATAACCACAGAGAGAGACCCAAGAGGAGACGAGTTTACTACTTACAGTGGACACTGGCTCATCTGTGAAGCAAGGAAAGGAAACAACATAAACTGATAAACAACCACCTTCAGAGGTGACACAGGCTCCTTTTTCAGGACCACCATCTAGAGCAGTAGGGAAAGCGTAGGGCCAGGCCTCTTCCTTCTCAAATCACTGTCCATCAAGATGAGCCCACGGAGGGGGAACCGTCTGACTTCCACCCATCAACGGAGCCCAGTCTCTCCTTAAACTTCAGCCCCGTCTCCTCTGGGGAGCCCAACCCTCTCCGGCAGGGCTTTCTCTTCACTCCCGGCCCCACGGCTAGGGGCCAAGGTGGCTCGTGTCCTCCTCCTGGGCCTCCTCAGGGGCCGAGGGCAGCTCCCCTGTGGCAGCAGGCACTTCCTCTTGGGCCTTGCTCACTGAGGGCACTGCTCCGGGCTGGGCACCCTCAGACAGCTGGGCGAGGCCTGGAGAAGGCAACCGCCCAGAAGCCTGAGCATAGGGGCCGCCAAACAGATCCAGAAAGTAGCCGTCCCCTCCTGGGAGCGCCCCCAGAGCTTGAGGACAGAAGGGGCTGGGAAACGGCAGGTCCGGCAGGAAGGGGTCCGTCCAGGGGACCGTACCTGTGGGGTCCAAGAGCACAACAGAGGGTCAGTCAGATGAAGGGTCACCCTGTGCTACGATGAAGCCTCTCCCTGCTCCCTAGAGACGCACGTCAGGACCCCGGAGCGGGTCTCCCCTCCGGACCAGTGGCTGGGTCACAGTGACACAGAGTGGACCGCTCCGGTGAGGCAGAGTGCCCTCTCACACAGGCGGGAGACCGGGAACCAACGTCTGTCTTCCCCGTCTGCTGGCACTGAGTCTCCCAGGACGGTCACTCCAGGGCTTTGGGGGGTCCAGGTGGCCCTTCCCAGGTGATGCTAGTGGTAGAGAACCTGCTTGCCAACTCAGGAAGCCGAAGAGAAGTGGATTTGATCCCTGGGTTGGGAAGATCCCCTGGAGGAGGGCATGGTGACCCACTGCAGTATTCTTGCCTGGAGAATCCCACGGACCGAAGAGCCTGGTGGGCTACAGTCCATAAGGTCACAAAGAGTGAGACACATCTGAGTGACTCAGCACAGGTGGCCCATAGGATCCCCCCACAGCGGCCGTCTGCTGTGCTCCAAGTTATTTCACGCCTGTTATCCCTAATTCTCACCAAGCTGTTTTAGATATGGGAATGGTATTATTCCCCCTTCAGAGTCCAGGAAGCTCAGGAGAACGCGGGATGGCCGAGCTGACCTCACTCCGAATTCTGTCTCACTATGCTCTGACACCTCCAGGCAACGTGAGGACGAAGAGCTTCGTGAGGACCACGCCCAGACCCTGCCCCTATCTGGGGGCTCTCTCCTTTCTCACCCTCCTCCAGCCCCAAGGGCACCTTCTCTTCCAGCCCCGACTCACCCACGTTCCCGGCCGGTGGCTGCAGCAGGAACTGTCCCGATGGAGGGCCTGGGAAGTAGCCATGGGATGAGCCCCCGCCAGGACCACGGGGCAAGCCAAAGAGAGGGTCTTCGAGCAGCGGCGGAGTCAGCGAGCTGGGCATGTGGAAAGGGAAGGGGTGCAGGTATGGAAACTTGGGCTGGGGCTGTTGGAAGAGCTGGCCCTGTGGTGCCTGGGAGAGCGGGAACGGGCCTGGCTGGCTGCTGGGCTGGCACTCCTGCGATTCCAGGTCCTCCAGGTATGAGCAGGGGGGCGGCGTGATGCTGCAGGGGACAGAAGAGAATTTCCTGGGCCTCCGGTGGCCTCATGCCTACCGCACCGTTACCCCCTGCATCTCCACAACCCCAGAGCTGCTGCTCCTCGTCTTCCTCTTCCTGCTCCAACTTCTCACCCTCCTCCTTCTCTACGGCTGTGAGGTCCTGACCCTTCCATCCCCGATCCACTCACTTCAGCCCTCACTATCTTCACAACTCCTGGCTTCTCTCAGGGCTTCCCCTGGTGGCTCAGACTGTAAAGAATCTGCCTGAAATGCAGGATACCTGGGTTCGATCCCTGGGTTGGGAAGATCCCCTGGAGAAGGGAACGCTACCCACTCCAGTATTCTTAGGCTACCCTACCAGTATTCTTGGGCTTCTCTGATGGCTCAGACTGCAAAGAATCTGCTTGCAATGCAGAAGACCCAGTTTTGACCCTTGGGTCGGGAAGATCCCCTGGAGAAGGGAATCGTTACCCACTCCAGATATTCTTGCCTGGAAAACCCCATCTTTCAGTCACCTTCTCCCCTCCCAGGCTCCATCCATCTTTCCTTCTGTGTCTCCTCCAGGATAGCTGAGTACCGCCCCCACAAGCTGGTCTCCTACCTTGGTGCCCATAACCCACAGGGGACCGGGCCCCCGAATTCTGTCTCACTATGCTCTGACACCTCCAGGCAACGTGAGGACGAAGAGCTTCGTGAGGACCACGCCCAGACCCTGCCCCTATCTGGGGGCTCTCTCCTTTCTCACCCTCCTCCAGCCCCAAGGGCACCTTCTCTTCCAGCCCCGACTCACCCACGTTCCCGGCCGGTGGCTGCAGCAGGAACTGTCCCGATGGAGGGCCTGGGAAGTAGCCATGGGATGAGCCCCCGCCAGGACCACGGGGCAAGCCAAAGAGAGGGTCTTCGAGCAGCGGCGGAGTCAGCGAGCTGGGCATGTGGAAAGGGAAGGGGTGCAGGTATGGAAACTTGGGCTGGGGCTGTTGGAAGAGCTGGCCCTGTGGTGCCTGGGAGAGCGGGAACGGGCCTGGCTGGCTGCTGGGCTGGCACTCCTGCGATTCCAGGTCCTCCAGGTATGAGCAGGGGGGCGGCGTGATGCTGCAGGGGACAGAAGAGAATTTCCTGGGCCTCCGGTGGCCTCATGCCTACCGCACCGTTACCCCCTGCATCTCCACAACCCCAGAGCTGCTGCTCCTCGTCTTCCTCTTCCTGCTCCAACTTCTCACCCTCCTCCTTCTCTACGGCTGTGAGGTCCTGACCCTTCCATCCCCGATCCACTCACTTCAGCCCTCACTATCTTCACAACTCCTGGCTTCTCTCAGGGCTTCCCCTGGTGGCTCAGACTGTAAAGAATCTGCCTGAAATGCAGGATACCTGGGTTCGATCCCTGGGTTGGGAAGATCCCCTGGAGAAGGGAACGCTACCCACTCCAGTATTCTTAGGCTACCCTACCAGTATTCTTGGGCTTCTCTGATGGCTCAGACTGCAAAGAATCTGCTTGCAATGCAGAAGACCCAGTTTTGACCCTTGGGTTGGGAAGATCCCCTGGAGAAGGGAATCGTTACCCACTCCAGATATTCTTGCCTGGAAAACCCCATCTTTCAGTCACCTTCTCCCCTCCCAGGCTCCATCCATCTTTCCTTCTGTGTCTCCTCCAGGATAGCTGAGTACCGCCCCCACAAGCTGGTCTCCTACCTTGGTGCCCATAACCCACAGGGGCCATCCTTGTGGCTGCTGTCACTGCCTGGGGTATCCAGCAGCAGCGGCATCAGCTGGGGTGGGTGGACGGGGCCAAGGGGAAAAGGAAGGTTGGCTCTTCGGACAGGTGGGGGGCTGAAGAGGGGTGGGGTCACTGCTCCCTTCTGGACACCCTCGTTCTTTTGGTTTGGGGCCAGTGGCTGGTCAGACGTCAGCAGCATGGAGGGCTCTAGAACAGAAGTCAAAGAGGGTATACTGGGAGAATAAGAAAATGGGGGGCAGCCTTGGCAGCACTGGAGGGTCAAAGGACACAAGACCCAGGTCCCCCTGAAAAGGCCCCACTGAACAAAACCGTGGAGTGCTCCGGCTGCTCCCAGGTTTTTCAAGAAAGAGCCCTCTGACTTTGCTGTCTTCCCCAGACAACCCTCAGAGGGAGGTCGGCTCACCTGGAAGGGTATCCAGATTGGGCTCCAGAGGGAAGGTCCCAGGCTCCGGGTCGGTGGGCTCCGTAAGTGGCAGCTCAGACACAGAGCTGGAGGTGGGCGGAATGGAGACCGCAGCTCGAGTGCTCCCTGGACTCTGAGCAGGGCTTCTGTGTAGGGGAGGGGACCCACACTTCCAAGCTCTGCCTCCCTACGAGGCACTGACACAGCTCCCAACCCCACCTAGCCCAAATCCCTCTAAGTATCAGCCAACAACACTGGCTCAGATGGTAAATCTTCTACCTGGGATGCAGACGGCCCAGGTTCAATCCCTGGAGAAGGAAATGGCTACCCACTCCAATATTCTTTCTGAGAAATCCCATGCACAGGGGAGCCTGGTGGGCTACAGTCCATGGGGTTGCAAAGAGTTGGACGCAACTCAGCAACACACACCCACACCCACACCCCCTGCCCGGTCTTCCAACACCTTTTCCTTCTAGGCCTCAGGATCCCAGCTTAGACCCAATTCCTGCCCACCCATGGGCAGGAAGAGGAGAAAAGTCTTACCCACGCTGTTTGCTGGTAGGGGAGGGCGCAGGGCCGGCAGGAGTGTCCCCGTTCTCCTTCCTATTCATTTTCTCCACCTTTCGCCACTTTGCCCGGCGATTCTGGAACCACACCTGCAGGGGGAGATGGCTGAAGAGCTTGAGAACCAGGGCAGGGCCGAGGCTCAGGCCTGCTGCCTCATGATGGCTGGGTGACTTGCGGGAGGGGGGTCCCTGCACCCCTCAGTCCAGTTGGGAAAGGTTCATCTAGATGGCGTCTGAGTCGCCTGCTCATCTTCTAAGGCTGCAGCAAGGTAGAAACAGGCAAGAACGCAGCCCCGGCTGAGGCCTCGCTCCAACTCCTGTTCGGAAGCTACTGTGCACTTGCTAAGTCCCCCAGGGTGCTGGCATGTGGCTCCTCCTCCACCCCCGGACGGACGGCTCAGCACACTTTACCATGATGCGTTGGGGGGTGACCCCCACTGTCTGGGCGATCTCCCGGCGCTTATCGCTGTCTGGATAGTGGTCTTCCTCGAAGAGCCTTTCCAGCTCCTCCAGCTGGTCTGGAAGAAGAAAGCACTGTCTTGAGAGCGAACACCAGTGTGGAGGGAGTGGAGGAGAAACGCGCCTTCCCGGCGGGACCACCGACCCCGACCCTGGGCCTCCCAGAGCCTGGCCACTAAGTGCATCAGTGGGCTGGGGCCTCCTCTCTCTTGGCCTTTGTGGCAGGGAGCCCTGTGGTGCTGACTCTCCTGTCCCTTCTAATTTGGGCCCAATTCCATATTTTGAGGGAAAAAATCCCCAACCTTTCCCTCTGAAAGGCAGAGGTCATGGCCCTGCCCAGGTCAAGAGAAGACGCAGCCAAGGTGATGCATGCACTAGCTTCACTCCCGTCTCCCGGGGCCACGTGCTCTGCCGAGCCCACCTTCCCAGAGGTGACTCCAGGTCCCTCGGGTTTCCTTCAACGCCAGGCCACCTTCCGGGACTTACCGGAGCGGTATAGGGTGCGTGTCTTTTTCCGGCCTTGGCAGCTCACTTCCGGGGCCCTCTTCTTTTGCTCTGGGTTTGGGTTGTTCTGGGCCAGCGTGCTGAGGAGGTTGGCCAGATGGCAGGACCCTCGGCCTGACCCACAAGGCACTGGGTTGTACGTGGCCCGAGCTGCGTTAGCCTGGCTGGGAGATGCTGTTGAAGGCAGGCCCACAGGGCCAGGCTTTGCCGGCTTGCCGGGGGCCGGAGGGCAGGGCCTCTTCGCCGGCTTCCCCTCCCTTCCCGTGAAGGGAGGCCCTTGCCCCTGAGGCTGTGGTCTAGGCGGGGCGGGGGTGCTGTCTCTGTGGAGAGCCCCTTCTCCAGGGGCCTCCGACGGCTGCTCCTCCCCAGAGACGGCGCAGGAGAGGGGCACATCCTTGCCTGGGGCGTCCTGAGTGTGGGAGCCCGAGCTCTGCAGGCCTTCCTCCTCCTCCTCCTCCAGCCTGGCCGCCGGGGGCTTGCCTCCACCCTCCTGGCCTGTGGAGAGCCAGCACCCCGACCTCAGCCCAGGAGAAGGAAGAGCCTGGCCCCAAAGGATGGGCTTTCCCTGGTCTACAACTGGTGTCCTGTTTGACCTCGAGCTTTAATCTGTCCATTTAGCAGACGTGGTAATAATTCCCGGTGCACCTTCCTAACTCAGCTACTGTAAGGATCAAAAATGAGATAATCCCACAGCCTGGAAAAGCGAAAGCAAATAGACGGAACCATGAGGGGCCTGAGCGCTCAAACCTAGATGGTGGGGAAACAGTCCTTATTGGGGGCTTTGTGAGTTTCCTGTTTTCTCCCAGGCACCTTGATGGTGAGTTTGAGATTGAGACGTTGCAGCTCCTCAAACTGCCCATGCCTGCTGCAGACCCGGTGCCAGCGCTTAGACCAAGGACTTGGCTGGATGGAATGGTTTTCAGGAGCCCAGACAAGAATATCAAAGGAGCTAACAGGAAATGTCCACCCTCGCCTCCCACAGAACTCACCTCTCCCCGCCCACCCGCACATTTAGACACATCCTCATCCCCTCCCTGCAGAGTGGAGCCTCCCCCAGGCCTCTGGGGCCCCGGCCGGCCCTCCTTTTACAGGCAAGGAAGGGTGGCCTGAACGGGCACGGAAAGTTCCTGGCACTGACCCTGAAGGTTGTCTGTCCTTTCCTGAGCCAGGACTGGCTCATCAGGAGTTTACCAGGCCCTGGGCATCGTGCTAGGCACCTTTCAAAGATTAGTCCGGTCTGCATTTAATCCCTGTGCGGAAGGCATGTTCATATCTCCCTCAAACAGATGAAGAAAGGTGGATGGAGAGTTGAGTGACTTGCCCAAGCTCACAGCACAGTGCCCTTGGTCACTCGACAGAGTCCTTCCTGGAGCTACCAACCCTGCCCCCACTTCCCTCCCAGCTTATTCACAACCTCCAGAACCTTCTCAGCTCAAGGAGCTGGTGTCTCACTTCTTAATAAACTGGGAGTATTTTTAAGGGGATGCTCCCTCGTGACTAGAAGCCAGTGTTTTGTTTTGGCTCCGCGGTGGGCAGGTGCCCTCTTAGTTCCTCCACCTGGGGTCAACTCACACCCTCTGCATTGCAAGCGCCAAATCTTTTCTTTTTTTATCTTTCTTTGGCCACTTCTATTGAACCCTCATTTATTCATTTTCATCCATCTTTGTTCTCTGGCCTGTGTGGGCCTCCCATTGCAGTGGTCTCTGTCGCTGCAGAGCACCGGCTCTGGGCGCGTTTGCGCCAGAGCTCCGGCTCAGTAGTTGGACACATCAGTTTCAGCCACTCTGCGGCATGTGGGATCTTCCCAGGCCAAAGATCGAACCAGCGCCCCTTGCACTGCAAGGCAGTGTCCTTACCCAGTGGACCACCAGGGAAGCCCGCAAGCGCCAAGTCTTAACCACTGGACCACCAGGGAATCTTCGAGGGAGTGTTTTTGGTTTTTCATAGAAATTGCATGAGATTGACTATCCTAAGGAACAGCTTTCTAACAGTAGGTAAAGAGGCAGGTCCTGGGCTAAGGTGCTCTGTCAGATTGTTTCCCAGGGGACAAGCTGAAGGAGGTTTGCAGGCTTCCACTCCATGGTTAAGCCGGGAGGCTGGATGGAGAAAGGTGGAAGAAGGGAGAGGCTGGCTTTACAGTATTTTGGAGCACATGCTGACAAACCTGGTCCACTGCAGGTGGTCAGCAAGTGTGATGTACCAGTGAGGGCTTCCCTGGTGGCTCAGCAGTAAAGAATCCCCCTGACAATGCAGGGGGCGCAGGTAAGATCCCCTGGAGAAGGAAATGGCAGCCCACTCCAGTATTCTTGCTTGGAAATCCCATGGACAGAGGAACCTGGCAGGCTGCAGTTCACGGGGCCAAAAGAGTTGGATAAGACTGAGTGACTGAAGAAGAGAGTGAAAGGTCCTGGTGAGAAAGGTGATGGGTGTTGGAACTTAGAACAGCAGAATCTCAGCCCTGCTTTCCTTCTTGTGCATATGAGAGACCAGAACCCCAAGGATAGAGGGTGCCGTGGGGAGGGCTCCCTGACCCCCAACCCTCTTCCAAAGCCCCTCATCTTGAGCGACTTGCCGCTGGGCCCTGGGCCCCTGCTCACTCACCCTGCAGCTCCGGGCTATGCTCCCGGGTGGGCTCCATGGCCTGGACTCCTGCACTGGGCTGCCTTCCACGCCGCCTAAAGAAGCCTCGCCTGTGGGCAGGTGTGCGGAGCCTTGCGCCCCGGAGCCCGCGCCCCCACCCCAACGCCTGCGAGGCCCACGGGGAGGGCGGCGCGCAGGGCAGCTGCAGGGCTCGAGGCCCGGGGCCACGCCGCTTCCCGCCCCCGCCGCGGCCAGGAGAGGCAGGTGCAGGTGCTGTGGGGCCCCTCCCCGGTGGGTGGGGGCTGCACGAGGGGCAGGGCGAGAGCGCGCCTACAGGGCCCGGCGGCCCGCAGGCTGAGGAGTTCGGCGTCCACCAGCTCCCCTGGCCAGACTTGGCCATGGACTCGTGGCGGCTTTGACCTTGGAGACAGAGCCCTTCCTTGTGAGCTGTGGAGCGGCTTATCCTGGGAGCCCCAAAACCTTAACAGGAGCTGCCCGTCTCTCAGCTGCATCATTGAGGTTCCCCCAAGCTGGAAGAGTAATGAGCCCCCAAGACCCGGTGCTGATTGGAAGGTCCCTAGAGCACGGAGCTGTCCTTGGGGGTGAAAGCCAGCTGGAGGAACCCAGGCTACAGGTGACGTCCCCACATCTTGGCTGAACACCACTGCAGGAGGCCCGCAGGCCACAAGTAAGCGGAGTTGGGGGCGGGGGGGGGGGATGGGGGGAGGCATTGCGCCCTACTCAGATTTTGGTGTCGTGTTTTCAGCCGCTTGATATCACTTTTACTCGCCAAAAATGAAGGGGGGGCGGGATTCTCATAAGAGAGACCTACAAGTGTGATGTTTGTGACTCCGTGTTCACAGAATGTTTCTTGCTTTCTCTATAAAATAATTTCAGTCTTTAAAATTCTCATGGCGTCTTCCTCCCATTTGTCCTTGAGTGGGAGCTTTGATGGCCAAATTGAAACAGGTGCTTGGCGCTGGAGGTGGGGGGTGGGGGCGGCCCAGGGAAGAATCCAGGTGTTTTGTTTTTAGGATTGAAAAGACTCTGGACATCGCGTGCTTTGGGGCTGTAATCACCTGTGGATGTGTTTTTCTGTGCCTTACATTCTCTCGAGGGGTTTGACCTACACATGTGAGCTTTGGAAAGTTGTGAATTCTTTCTAAAATATAAACAGATGAACGAGTTAATTCTGTGATAACGTGATGAGAATTCCAGGCCTCTGGTGTTTCATTCTGACTGCAGTAAGATGAATGTGTGAGTTAAGTTGCGTCTGCCTCTTTGCGACCCTATGGGCTGTAGCCTGCCAGGCTTCTCTGTCCATGGGATTTTCCAGGCGAGATTACTGGAGTGGGTTGACTTGCCCTCCTCCAGGGGATCTTCCTGACCCAAGAATCAAACCGGTCTCTCTCCTGTGGCACTGCACGTGGATTCTTTTACTGCTGAGCCACCGGGGAAGCCCCAGTAAGATGAATCTCCATAGGTAAAAGAGGAGTTTAGAAATAGGCGCTGATTTCAGCTAGAAAGGGTGCTTTCTGGACCACGTGAGCAAGAAAGGAGGGGCAGCAAACTCGCTTTCTTTGTGGAAAAAATTACCATTTACATGGTGGTAAATGGAATGCAATAGTCTTCTTGATTAAGCATTTTTAGGACGCTTAGAGGACCCTGTCTGCAGGCCCGGGGCAGAAGCTTCCTGGTGGGGAGAGTATTAGGAAGATACTAGTAAAGGAACGGTGTCCATGCAGGGAGGTCAGCGGTGGGTTAGACGGATGCACAGAGACCAGGAAGCTCTGCTGGACTCGGGCTGGGGCCAGGAGCGGCCTTCCTGGAGAAGGCGACACAGATCTGTGAAGGCTCAGGGAGGGGCATTGTTACTGTCACAGCCTTGCTGAGACCCAGCCTGTGGGATATGAACCAAGGTCTCTGACCAGGAGGGGAGCCTTCCAAGGCCTGGTCTTCTCTGAAGCCTCAGCTCATCTGCCGCCCACAGCCACGTATTCCAGTTTTACTGTCTCTTTTGACCCAGTGGTTTACCAGGAGCGTTGCTAAAACCCCGTGGATCAGAATTTCTTTGGGAATTTGTTTAAAAGGTGATTTCCAGGCCCCATCCTCAGAAATGTTGGCAGGTCCAGCGAGGCATCTAGAAAGCTAACAGGCCCCTCAGGTGATTCTTATTCACAGCAGAGCTTGTGAGACATCCCTAGATCTGCAACAACAAAGTGCACTGAAACCATCCTGGGGAGTGGGAAAGGGGACGGTGGCCCCCTTTGCCGGGGAAGGACCTTTTATCCTTTGCTGAGGTGTCTGCTGCGGTGCAAAATGAATCTCTTAATGGGGTATCCTACCTCATTAAATTAAGAATAAATCATCCTTCCCTGCTATCATTTATGTTGCATTTCCTCTCACCGTCTGGTTGCCCTCAGGCTGGGTAAAGGTCAGAAAAACAAAGACTCAATTATCCTTAGACTGGCCGCCACCCTTACACAAAACTTTGAAAAATATGAGGTCTAATTGTATAAAAGGGTTTGCTCTAAGGCTTAAGGAGTTGATGATGTTGCCCTTTTTTTTTTTTTTTTTAAGTGGTTGTGATTTTACTCATAATCCTTTGGCCAAGAGTGAAGACACAGACTGAAGGAAAAAGATGTTGGCATTTTCTACACACACAAATCATTGAATAGGTTAGGCTTAGGCTATGCCATTAGCGAAACTGATGTTCTTTTTCTCTCTTTCTGTTTCTTCCTTCTTTGCATTCTTCCTCCCTTCAATCATATTCTTGCCTTGCTGTTTTGTGGCTTTTCACACATGGTATGGTTTTGTTTTTATTGACATGAATGTTTGACTGGATGTCTGCAAGTGAATGTGAAGAAGAAGTCTAAGAAGGCTCGGGAGCGTGTCTTGATGTGTTTGGTTGAGAAGGGGGTGTATTTATAATACAGTCTGTGAAGAGTCCTGTCTTTCACAGGCGAGCTTCAAGGGAAAACGGCAGAGAAGGGGAACTGCTCTTTGTTGGGAGGACAAAACATTTCTCTTTGGGAGTACTTGCAAATAGAAATCATTATTTCTAAGTCTTGGTACGTGGCATCTTCATGATCTTCCAGTATGTTCATATACATAAACTCGTTTAGAGGGACAGGTTTTCTTCTCCGGGCCAAGGAAGGTTTGTCCTTAGTTTTGAAAGCCAAAATGTAAACCACCCTTCCACTCTTTTAGCAGCAGCCATTTATTCCAACATCTTTTTCTTCTCCTCGATAGGAGAATGATGACAAAAAGGAAAGGGGTGATGCCAGGAAAGAATATAATTAATCTTTTTTTTTTTTTCTAGTTTGTATACAGTTAACCGCACAGTTAGCTTAAACAAGTGAAATAAGCATTCTGTCTCCTTCCTGCCTCCTCCTCTATAATGAGGGAAACTACCAGTAGAAGGCAGTTGACTGAGAAACGTTTTCAAAGCAGAAACACAGGGTGACTCATTTTTGCCTCCCACGCCCCCACAGGCATAGAGGGCAACAGGTCAGTGGGAATTCTGGGCCCAGAGGCCAGAATATGGTTGTGAAAGGTGGAAATCTAAGCAGGGTTGAGAGCTCACGGTAAGGGGAGCTTAGGGGAGGTGTGGGCCTGGGAAACAGCAGGAGGAGAGCACCATCCGGGGCAGAGGGTAGCCAGGAGCGTGCCACAGGTTCAGGGACCAGGACCTCCTGAGCCTGAAGAAGGCACGTGGCTGGACGAGCCGATGAATGCCATGCGCTGAGGGTGCCAGCCACCAGGGTAGACACCAGGGGCTTCCAGAGTCTCTGTGGAGCTGCTTGCTTTGAAAACCCCGGGAAAGGCTGGTTGGAGGTTCTGGTGAGCGGCTGTTTCTTCCTTCTTTGCTCCCTTCAATCATATTCTTGCCTTGCTGTTTTGTGGCTTTTCACACATGGTATGGTTTTGTTTTTATTGACATGAATGTTTGACTGGATGTCTGCAAGTGAATGTGAAGAAGAAGTCTAAGAAGGCTCGGGAGCGTGTCTTGATGTGTTTGGTTGAGAAGGGGGTGTATTTATAATACAGTCTGTGAAGAGTCCTGTCTTTCACAGGCGAGCTTCAAGGGAAAACGGCAGAGAAGGGGAACTGCTCTTTGTTGGGAGGACAAAACATTTCTCTTTGGGAGTACTTGCAAATAGAAATCATTATTTCTAAGTCTTGGTACGTGGCATCTTCATGATCTTCCAGTATGTTCATATACATAAACTCGTTTAGAGGGACAGGTTTTCTTCTCCGGGCCAAGGAAGGTTTGTCCTTAGTTTTGAAAGCCAAAATGTAAACCACCCTTCCACTCTTTTAGCAGCAGCCATTTATTCCAACATCTTTTTCTTCTCCTCGATAGGAGAATGATGACAAAAAGGAAGGGCTGATGCCAGGAAAGAATATAATTAATCTTTTTTTTTTTTTCTAGTTTGTATACAGTTAACCGCACAGTTAGCTTAAACAAGTGAAATAAGCATTCTGTCTCCTTCCTGCCTCCTCCTCTATAATGAGGGAAACTACCAGTAGAAGGCAGTTGACTGAGAAACGTTTTCAAAGCAGAAACACAGGGTGACTCATTTTTGCCTCCCACGCCCCCACAGGCATAGAGGGCAACAGGTCAGTGGGAATTCTGGGCCCAGAGGCCAGAATATGGTTGTGAAAGGTGGAAATCTAAGCAGGGTTGAGAGCTCACGGTAAGGGGAGCTTAGGGGAGGTGTGGGCCTGGGAAACAGCAGGAGGAGAGCACCATCCGGGGCAGAGGGTAGCCAGGAGCGTGCCACAGGTTCAGGGACCAGGACCTCCTGAGCCTGAAGAAGGCACGTGGCTGGACGAGCCGATGAATGCCATGCGCTGAGGGTGCCAGCCACCAGGGTAGACACCAGGGGCTTCCAGAGTCTCTGTGGAGCTGCTTGCTTTGAAAACCCCGGGAAAGGCTGGTTGGAGGTTCTGGTGAGCGGCATTGAGAACACCTGGCTTAGCGCAGAAACGGCCCTGGCGGCGAGAAAACAGGTTCTGGTATGAGAGAGCCTGATCACTTCTGATCCCCGCGCCCCAGGTTTTATACATCTAACAGGAACGGTGGCCCTGTCTAGCAGTGTGGTTGCTGCTGCTAGGTTTTAACCAGGCTGTACTCAAAATAAGAGACTTCCCAGGTGGATCCGATGGTTAAAAAAAAAAGAAAAAAGAAAAAGAAAAAACAGCCTGCCAATGCAGGATATGCAGGTTCGATCCCTGAGTTGGGACGGTCCCCTGGAGAAGGAAATGGCAACCCAGCCCTGTATTCATGCCTGGAAAATTCCATGGATAAAGGGTTACAGTGCATGAGGTTGCAAGAGTCGGACATGACTTAGCGATTAAACAACAGCAACTCATAATAAATCAGCCTTGCTTGTGTTTTGTAATCTACAAAGTACTCTCCCTTCCGTGTTAACCCCCTCCTGATGAATCTGTTTTAGAGGCATACTGTCTGCTTTCTGCTCCCTTCTCCTTTTCTCCAGAATTGCAACGCTGAGTCAAACTAGAGCCTGGCATTCGAGACCGCCTCAAAACCTGGCCCCGACCTTCGCTCAGAGTTCATCTGTAGCTGCTGGCTTCTCCCCCTCATACCTACACTCCGGCTCCTGTCTCCTCCCAGCTTCCTCTTGTTCTAATCTTCTCGACCTCGCCCTGCATGACCCTTGCCTTCTTGTGCCCCAGGGCCACAGATCACCCAGTTTTATAGGCCTGAAACAATTCTCTGTCCCTTTCACTCCCGTGGAAGTCTTACTCATACTTCAAAGCCCAACCTGAATATTCTCTTTCCTCTGAAGCCTCTCTGGCTTTCCACCACCAGAAGGAACTGCTTCTTCCTGCTGGCTCCCTCTGTTCTGGATTTGCACTGATGTATTTCATCACCCAACCCAGGCTGACCGGAGGAGCTCCCTGTGCTTTCTCCCCCCGAGGCTGAGTTCTTACACCTTCACAAACTTCTCTACACGCCAGGGAAAGGCTGGTCTGTGGAGCTGCTTGCTTTGAAAACCCGGAAAGGCTGGTTGGAGGTTCTGGTGAGCGCATTGAGAACACCTGGCTTAGCGCAGAAACGGCCCTGGCGGCGAGAAAACAGGTTCTGGTATGAGAGAGCCTGATCACTTCTGATCCCCGCGCCCCAGGTTTTATACATCTAACAGGAACGGTGGCCCTGTCTAGCAGTGTGGTTGCTGCTGCTAGGTTTTAACCAGGCTGTACTCAAAATAAGAGACTTCCCAGGTGGATCCGATGGTTAAAAAAAAAAGAAAAAAGAAAAAGAAAAAACAGCCTGCCAATGCAGGATATGCAGGTTCGATCCCTGAGTTGGGACGGTCCCCTGGAGAAGGAAATGGCAACCCAGCCCTGTATTCATGCCTGGAAAATTCCATGGATAAAGGGTTACAGTGCATGAGGTTGCAAGAGTCGGACATGACTTAGCGATTAAACAACAGCAACTCATAATAAATCAGCCTTGCTTGTGTTTTGTAATCTACAAAGTACTCTCCCTTCCGTGTTAACCCCCTCCTGATGAATCTGTTTTAGAGGCATACTGTCTGCTTTCTGCTCCCTTCTCCTTTTCTCCAGAATTGCAACGCTGAGTCAAACTAGAGCCTGGCATTCGAGACCGCCTCAAAACCTGGCCCCGACCTTCGCTCAGAGTTCATCTGTAGCTGCTGGCTTCTCCCCCTCATACCTACACTCCGGCTCCTGTCTCCTCCCAGCTTCCTCTTGTTCTAATCTTCTCGACCTCGCCCTGCATGACCCTTGCCTTCTTGTGCCCCAGGGCCACAGATCACCCAGTTTTATAGGCCTGAAACAATTCTCTGTCCCTTTCACTCCCGTGGAAGTCTTACTCATACTTCAAAGCCCAACCTGAATATTCTCTTTCCTCTGAAGCCTCTCTGGCTTTCCACCACCAGAAGGAACTGCTTCTTCCTGCTGGCTCCCTCTGTTCTGGATTTGCACTGATGTATTTCATCACCCAACCCAGGCTGACCGGAGGAGCTCCCTGTGCTTTCTCCCCCCGAGGCTGAGTTCTTACACCTTCACAAACTTCTCTACACGCCAGGCACTTTCTACTTGCTCAACAAAGATCAACTGATTGAATCTTCACAACCCTAGAGATTCTGTGGTGAGCCCCATGTTATCCAGAAGAAACTGACAGAGAACTCAAGTGCTTTGCCGAAGGTCACATGACTGGTAGAGGGTGCACCCAAGAGCCGAGCCGGTGAATTTGGTTCCCGCCTGTACTTCTAACCCCTGGGATTTCCTGTTTACTTCATTTACATTTGTGTCAAGATCCTCCAGGGCTTGGCATGGTGGTTGGCACATGGGGATCCATAATAGTTCACTGACCACAAATGAACCACCATGGCCAGGAGCTAGCGAGGGAGGAGGGAGGTGGCTGACCCTGTGCAAGGGAGCAGCTCTAAGGGAGCTGTTCGGAATCGTGTCTGGGGTAGCGGTCGCAGGAGTCTACACTGAGATAAAATTGTGTAGAACTAAACAGCTGACCCTTGAACAACATGAGTTTGCACAAGCCCTTACAGGTGTAGATTTTTTTTTCTAATAATACATACTGTAGAATTACATGGTCTATAGTCTATTAGCCGACATGGAACCTTATCTAGGGCCACAGGTTCAGAGGCCGACTCTAAGTTATACATGGATTTTCAACTGTGCCGGGGATTGGCATCCCTGACCTCTGTGGTGTTCAAAAGTCAAGCCTATATGGAATTTTCCAGGCAAGAATACTGGAGTGGGTTGCCATGCCCTTCTCCAGGGGGGTTCTTCCTGATCCAGGCATCAAAGAACTCGGGTCTCCTGCTTTGCAGGCAGACGCTTTACTGTCTGAACCACCAGGGAAGCCCAATTAAATATGCATATACATACAAGTGAGTGTGCATAAAACTGGTAAAATCTGAGTAAGGTCTGTGGATGGTGCCAATATTAGTTTCTTGGTGTGATTTAATACTGTGGTTACACAAGATGTTACCATTGGGGAAAGGGAATATGGGATCTCTGTGTATGATTCTTAACACTTCATGTGAAACTACAGTTACTTCAAAGTTAAAAGTAAAAAAATATGTACATATATATGTATATGAGTGTGTGTGTATATATAATACAATATATACCTTCTAATGTTCTAACCACAAGTTCAGTTTTCCCGGATTTGGTTAAATTTAATCGACAGAAATAATATTTTAGCACTCATAACCTTTTGTTGACCATGATTTTAAAAAACATTTAGATTTGAATGATACCTGTTTCTTCAACAGGGCTATCAATAGGCAAGCAGAAAAATTTGTTATCTGAATTTGTTTTAAAAAGTAATGTAACTATGTCTTAATAGGAATGCACATTTTTCAGGAAAATATTGGTAAATATGGAACGATTAGAAAAGAAAAAGATACAGCTTTCTCTCTAACATTATCAGTTGTTGCAGCTTGATCGACAGCTTTCTTGCAGTATTTCTCCCGTTGCTGTGTTTTGTTTATGTTCCACAGGGTTGTAATTACACTCCATACATAATTTTGAGCATTTCTCCCCTGCCTTCCGAGTACTGCAGAAAACAGAGTCCCTTATTTCCATCTTAGGAACTTATTGCATGACCATCCTGTAATTTAACTATTCTCTGCCTGTTGGCAAAAACTTTTAATTTTAAGCTTTACATTTTTTTAAATGAAAAATCAAATTTGAAATAAAGGTTTTAATTTTTTTTCCTCCTATAAACTTAAAGTCTCTTCCAGGTGGCGATGGATCTGGCCTGTTTTTTCACAGTCCCAGACCTGTTTGTATTTGGTCAGTCACTGAGTCATGTGTCTCTTCCACCCCGTGGACTGCAGCACACCAGGCTTCCCTGTCCTTCATTTCTTGGAGTCTGCTCCTGGAGTCATCTGTCTCCCCCTGCTCCTGCTTCCCTCAGTCTTTCCAAGTATCAGGGTCTTTTCCAATGAGTTGGTGTTTCATATCTGGTGGCCAAAGTGGAGCCTGAGTGTCAGTCCTTTCAATGAGTCTTCAGGGTTGACCTCCTTTAGGATTGACTGGTTTGACCTTGCTCCCCAAGAGTCGTCTACAGCACCACAGTCCGAAAGCATCAGTTCTTTGGTGCTCAGCCTTCTTTATAGTCCAGCTCTCACATCTGTACCTGACCACTGGAAAAGCCATGGCTTTGACTGTATAGACCTTAGTCGGCCAAGTGATGTGTCTGTTTTTAATACTCTGTCTAGGTTTGTCATAGCTTTTTTTCCAAGGAGAAAGTGCCTTTTAATTTCATGGCTGCAGTCACCATCTGCAGTGATTTTGGAACCCAGTAATTAAAATCTGTCACTGTTTCCACTTTTTCCCCATCTATTTGCCATGACGTGATGGGGCTGGGTGCCATGATCTTTGTTTTGTGCATGTTGAGCTTCAAGCCAGCTTTTTCACTCTCCTCTTTCACCCTCATCAAGCAGTTCTTTAGTTCCTCTTCACTTTCTGCCATTAGCATGGTGTCGTGAGGATCCACAGACTGGGTCATTGCAGAGAAATGGGCAGCTGGCTGGCCTGTGTGCCGTGGGAGCGTGCCATCAAGATGGTCTGAAATTCGGAGGTCCGAAGCTTGACGGGCCAGCAGGCTGGCTCGAGTGAGAGTTAGAACACTCCCAGAGCAAGGGGGTTTCCTCCTTTGCTGTCCTGAGGTTGCATCTCTTCCAGTGGCTCGACAGCTTCTCTGGTGTTCAGGTGCAGGGTCGTGGCTGCCAGGAGAAGGCTTATGCCAGGAGCCTTCAGGCTGCGGGGAAAACTCTGCCTTCTAGCCAGAGTGAGGCTCTTACAGTTTTTCTGGACTTTCTGGACATAGAATTGTGTCCTCCTTGGCTTTGATGTCATCCTGGTTTCCTGTGATGCAGGCACCCTCCCCTCTGGATCCAGTGAACAGTGTGAAAGGGTCACGCCATGGTCAGCAGGTTCCTCTGTGCTCTGGGGCACCAACATTTAAGGTACACTAAAATGAGTGTGACAATTCCAGCTCTTTGGGTTTGAAGATGACTTTCCCTTGTCTTTACATGTCTCCTTTGGCTTGATATCAATCAAGGGCAAGGTCATTCATGGAAGTTAGTTGCTATCAGCCATTTCCTTTGCCTGCCTGAGGGGATGGTGAAATATTCGGCATGCATTTAAGTGGGACAGAGAGATGAAGTGATAGAAAACTAGATGGATTACCCAAGAAATAGACCAGCGAAACCTGTCATGAAGTTTGTTGGAAGGACAAGGGGGCAATTGAATCGGATGGGCTGCTAGACTGCATCTTAGGTTTGCACAAAGGTTTCTGATTGCCTCTGTCTTGTAACTGGGGTGCTGCGTGTGTTATAAATTGATGCATGGGAGTGTGGGCCTTGCCTGGGCCATCTGGCATTTGGTTAGGCTGTATCATTCAGGAAAGCTCCAGGGAGAGGGAGGAAAAAGCGATAGACTCGGGGAAAGCCATATTTGGAATTAGAGATGCACTAGACAATATGAACATGAATTTGAGCAAACTCTGGGAGATGGTGGAGGACAGAAAAGCCAGGCCTGCGGCAGTCCATGGAGTTGCAAAGAATTGGACATGACCTAGCAACTGAACAACAAGGCAACATTAGATCCATCTTCTTTAGTTGGGAGATTGTACCTCTCGATGTATAATTTCTGATCTGAGCTCTCAGATACGCTGCTGAAAGGCCCGTTTGGTTTGGGCTCACGAACTAGGGCAAGGCCTGGTGACTTTCAGACTCTTCAAACTTAACATTCTCTAGCTGAACTTCTGATTGCCACCCCAAAGCTGGTAATACCCCCAGGCCACCCCCTTTTAGTAACAGCTGCCCAGATGGAATTATCCTTGATTCTGTGTTCTCCCTCACAGCTTCCATATAAACTTCTAGAATATTTCAACCAATTCAGCCTCCAAAGCCTTTCCCTTGTCATCTCAAAGCCTTTAACTTCTCTCCCTCATCACGCTCCAATCCAAGCCCCTCTCCTCGCCTGCCTGTTCCTTAGGGACAGTTTCCTAAACTCATCTCGTGTCTCCAGTCCTGTCTCACTCTCTTCCGTTCTCCATAGGCTGGCTGGCTGAAAATGGAAATTGTCGTATATGACTTTGTGGTTCATGTGCTTGATGACTTCCCACTGTCCTGAAAAGAAAATATAAACATCTTACCAAAGCCCTGCGGATCCGGGTCCCTCTTCATCTTAGATGACTGTGTTCATCCTGCAAGCACTGTAACCATATTCCATTCTTCTGTCTCAGTCTTTATAGATGCTGTCCCTGCGCCTGCAAACTCTGGTGGGGGTTCTCGTGGCTGGTTCCGACCCAGGTCTTGGCTTAAGTGTTATTTCTCCATGAGGAGTCCTTTGACCACATTATCCACCTAACACCTGCCTCCTAATATTTTCTCTGTTTTTATTACTATGCTTAACACAACATGTAATTATGCTTTAGCTTACAGACTGTTTCCTCTGCAGTAGCTTCAGCCCCATGGGTACTGAAACTACACCGGTTCGTTTTCCAGTATACATCTATGTATACCACAGCTCTGGCCTAGTGACTGACTTACACATGTTAGCTATTTGGCTAATGAATGTGTGTGTGTGTGTGTGTGTGTGTGTGTGTCCGTCCGTCCGCGCGCGTGCGTGCACGCACGCATGCTCAGATGCTCCGTTGTGCTCAAGTGTTTTGTGGCCCCATGGACTGTAGCCCACTGTCCATGGGACTTTTCAGGCACAAAAAAATACTGGAGTGGGTTGCCATTTCCTCTTCCAGGGGATCTTCTGGACCCAGCGATCAAACTCGTGGTGTGTCTCCTGTATTGGCAGGTGGGTTCTTTACCACTAGTGCCACCTGGGAAGGCAGATGAATAAAAATGGTTGTTTCTTGTTTTGTTTTAGTTGGAAGGGAGAAAAGAATTCAGATTCATGGCATAAATTGCAGTTTCTGGTAATTCATAAGCTGATGTGTAATAAGCTTTGATAAGATTGTCACATTGAAATGCTTCCTGAAAGTGTTGGCCATTTTGAGAACTGAGGAAGCCAGAACCCAAGGATAAAATGTGGCATTTTAGTGTTTGTTGTCAGGAACACAGTGAGACTTGAAATGCCTCTTTGGTAAAGTCCATACTCATCAGAGGCCATGGCTTTTCAGAGAAAAAGCAACAGTCAGAACTGCAGTTTGATAGGGCTTTCTCAGTCTTAAGAGACAGTCACAAACAACTTTATATTTAGAGAGGTTTCTTATAGACCACATAGGTGAATCTTGTTTTTTATCCAGCATGACTGTCTCTGCCTTAACTGTTTATTGTGTTGAGGCATCTTACACAATGTATCTTTCACAAATACTGATCATTAATATGGTCCAAATTAAAGTTATGGTTGGATTTAGATCTACCCTCTTGCTGTTGTTTTCTATTCTATATGTTCTTGATTCCTCTTTTTAAGCCTTGATTTTGAGTAATTAAGTGCTTTTATGATCCAGTGTTGTCTTGTTTGTTGGCTTATGAACAGTAACATTGATTTATGATATTTAGTGATGACTTTAGGACTTTGAGGGTGCATAGCTAAGCTATCACAACTTACCTTCGAATGGCATTATACCGTTTTATAAAAATGTAAGAACCTTACAACAATATATTTGTTTTCTCTCCCGTCCTTTTGCTATTGTCACACATTTCCTTTCTACATATGCTACAAAATCCACAGTACATGGTTGTTATTTTTGCTTTCAACAGTCAATTTTTTAAAAATATTTTTAAAAGAAGAAAAAGTACTATTTTATATTTACTTAACATGTTTACCACTTGTAAGCACTTATTCCCTTGGAAAGGACAGATTTCCATCTACTATCATTTTCCATGTTAAATTCCTTTACCATTTCTTGTGGTATAAATCTGGTGATGGATTTTTAGCATTTTATGTCTGAATAGTCCTTATGTTACTCGTATTTTCGAAAACCAGGTATAGAATTTTGGCTAACATTTTTTCTTTCTTTTGGTACTTTTTAAACTTTTTTATTTTAAAATTTCAGTCTTTTGATTGGTGGAAAACTGCTTTACAATTTTGTGTTGGTTTCTGTCATGAAACAACACATACTAGTCATAATTATATATATATACACACACCATTCTCCCTCCCCTCCTTCCCTGCCCTGCACCCACTCTCTCGGTCCTCACAGAGTGCCAGGTGGGCTCCCTGTGTTATTTAGCAGCTTCCCAGTATTTTACACATGATAGGGTACACATGTCAATGCTGCTTTCTTAATTCATCCCCTCTTCCCCATCTGTGTCCACAGGTCTGTTCTCTGCTAATTTCATCAGTACCATTTTTCTAGATTCCGTATATCTATATATCTAGATGCGGGTTTTTCTCTTTCTCAGTTGCTTCACTCTGTATAAGAAGCTCTAGGTTCATCCAGTTCACTACAAATGACTCAAATCTGTTCCTTTTTATGTCTGGGTAGTATTCCATTGTGTAAATGAACCAAATTTATTTATCCATTCATCTGTTGTTGGATAACTAGGCTGCTTCCATGTCCTGGCTATTGTAAATATTGCTTCAGTGAACGTTGGGGTACATGTGTCCTTCAGAGTTATGATTTTCTTAGAATATATGCCCAGTAGTGGGATTGCTGGATACTATGGTAGATTTGCTTCTAGTTTTTTTGTTGTTATAATTATTTTTATTTTACTTTTACAGAGTTTTTCCAAGATCAGTCATATGTATGTCCCTGGCCCCCTCCCTCCTCCACCCCTCTTCCAGTGCCCCCCATCCCAGCCCTCAAGGTTGTCTCACAGCACCCCTGCAAGATCCCCTATTCCCACAGTGCAATGACAATAGCTATCTTTTTCACATATGATAGTATAGGTTTCCATGTTACTCCCTCTATGCCTCCCATCCACTGTTCATTCGCCACAATGTCCATATGTCTCTTCTCTGTCTGTTTTTCCATCACTTCATTACATGTATCCAGACTTTTTCATCCTTAGTGCATTGTTGTTGTTGAGTCACTAAGTCATGTCTAACTGTTTGCAACCCCATGCACTGAAGCATGCCAAGCTCCCTGTCCTTTACCATCTCCTGGAGCTTGCTGAGAACTCATGCCTATTGACTCAGTGATGCCATCCAACCGTCTCATCCTCTGACATCCGCTTCATTTCCTGCCCCAATCAGTGAATTGCACGTGCCCTTCTCTTTACCTAGCAAAACCTTCTTCCCAGGTCTTCCCTCATCTAACCAACTTCTACTTGTTCTTTAAGACCCAACTCAGGTGGGCTCCCTGTGTTATTTAGCAGCTTCCCAGTATTTTACACATGATAGGGTACACATGTCAATGCTGCTTTCTTAATTCATCCCCTCTTCCCCATCTGTGTCCACAGGTCTGTTCTCTGCTAATTTCATCAGTACCATTTTTCTAGATTCCGTATATCTATATATCTAGATGCGGGTTTTTCTCTTTCTCAGTTGCTTCACTCT
Organism: Tragulus kanchil; assembly: GCA_022376925.1. Lineage (NCBI taxonomy): Eukaryota > Metazoa > Chordata > Mammalia > Artiodactyla > Tragulidae > Tragulus > Tragulus kanchil. The sequence continues at coordinate 13,961,404 of JAIOJX010000030.1, read as the reverse complement.
GTATAAGAAGCTCTAGGTTCATCCAGTTCACTACAAATGACTCAAATCTGTTCCTTTTTATGTCTGGGTAGTATTCCATTGTGTAAATGAACCAAATTTATTTATCCATTCATCTGTTGTTGGATAACTAGGCTGCTTCCATGTCCTGGCTATTGTAAATATTGCTTCAGTGAACGTTGGGGTACATGTGTCCTTCAGAGTTATGATTTTCTTAGAATATATGCCCAGTAGTGGGATTGCTGGATACTATGGTAGATTTGCTTCTAGTTTTTTTGTTGTTATAATTATTTTTATTTTACTTTTACAGAGTTTTTCCAAGATCAGTCATATGTATGTCCCTGGCCCCCTCCCTCCTCCACCCCTCTTCCAGTGCCCCCCATCCCAGCCCTCAAGGTTGTCTCACAGCACCCCTGCAAGATCCCCTATTCCCACAGTGCAATGACAATAGCTATCTTTTTCACATATGATAGTATAGGTTTCCATGTTACTCCCTCTATGCCTCCCATCCACTGTTCATTCGCCACAATGTCCATATGTCTCTTCTCTGTCTGTTTTTCCATCACTTCATTACATGTATCCAGACTTTTTCATCCTTAGTGCATTGTTGTTGTTGAGTCACTAAGTCATGTCTAACTGTTTGCAACCCCATGCACTGAAGCATGCCAAGCTCCCTGTCCTTTACCATCTCCTGGAGCTTGCTGAGAACTCATGCCTATTGACTCAGTGATGCCATCCAACCGTCTCATCCTCTGACATCCGCTTCATTTCCTGCCCCCAATCAGTGAATTGCACGTGCCCTTCTCTTTACCTAGCAAAACCTTCTTCCCAGGTCTTCCCTCATCTAACCAACTTCTACTTGTTCTTTAAGACCCAACTCAGTTATGAATTCCTCTCTTTTTTAAAAAAAAATCTTTTATTTCACTTTTAACTTTTACAGAGTTTTGTTGTTTACAGATATGTATGTTCCCAGATTAGTCATATGTATATCACCCCCGTCCCACCCCTCCAGACCATCACACAGCACCCCTGAAGTATCTTCTTTTCTCACAGAGCAATGACTATAGCTATTTTCTTCCCATATGATAGTACAGGCCTTCATGCTACTTCCTTTAATGAATTCCTCTCTTAAACATTTCCATACCTCAGTGTTAGCGGCTACTGCGTGTCCCCACAGCACACAGGGTCGGCCTCTGCCAAGCATGTAGGACACTTTTATAGAGATCCTTAGTCAGGCCCCTCCACCTGTCTGAGGCCTCCTAATCTTCTTGAGGGTAATAACCTCTACATCTTTGGCACATGTTCAGCCCTCAGCCTAGCCCAGTACCCAACTTGTAGTAGATTCTTGGCAAGTGTTTGCTTAAGGAATGAATGTCCTGTCTCAGTGCAGATAGGATTGGCTTTCCCATTTGCAGAACTTGGAAATTATAAACAAGAAAACCAGACAAAGACTTGAGCTAGAATAGCTGTCATCATGTAGCAGGTGTTCCACACACAATGTTCATCAGTGACGGTGCTGAGCAGGTGCGGTTCTCTTTGAGATCATTATCCCACCATTAAAGCAGTTCATAGCCAGTAGTTTGTTTCTCACTTTCACAGATGGTATACTTCTGTGATTTCTGTAAGAAGTGAACACAGGTAAAGTTACTCCTTGGGAGTTGCTTGAGTTAATAAAATCCTTGTCAAAGCATCAGTTTTAACTCTGAGAGGTGGTTATAATCAGGAGATAATTCTGACCTGATGGAAGGCTGAGATTTTAGAGACTTATGACTGAACTATCCATGAATTGCCTTGGACATGCACAATTAAGATAAGGTACATTGGAAATACAAGCTTCTAAGCTTCTTGATCTTTTTTTTTTTTTTGCTTGTCATAATACTTTTAGTTTTTATTTTAATTTATTTTTAATTGGAGGATAATTACTTTGCAATATTGTGATGGTTTCTGCCACATACCAGCATGAATCAGCCATAGATATGCATATGCCCCCTCCCTTTTGAACCTCCTTCCCCCAGCTCCCAGCCTATCCCACCCCTCTAGGTTGTCACAGAGCATCAGGTTTGGGTTCTTGCATCATAGAGCAAATTCCCACTGGCTATTTTACATATGGTAAGGTATATGTTTCAGTGTTTGATTTTTATTGAAAGTGGACAGTTTAGAGAAGAACAAATATTTTGGAAGCCTGCCTCCCTCATCAAGATAGGGAAGAGTAATCCAGGGTGTCACTCAATAAAACTCACTAGAACTGTAAAGAAAAAACAAATCCTGAGTTTATTTACTTGCTTGCTAGGCAAGAGAAGACCCAGCACCAAAGAAAATCACTAAATGACTTGGAGGTGGTGAGAGCAGGAATAAAGGGCTTTATCTGCTGGAATGAAGGCATCGTAACGGTTATGGTAAGCAGGGACTGAAAACAACTTCCTGTCTGGAATGGCACAGGATACTCCATTCGTCTAGACGTGTGTGTGTGCTCAGTCCCCTCAATCCTGTCTGAGTCTTTGCGACCCCGTGGACTGTAGCCCTCCAGGCTCCTCTGTCCATGGGATTCTCTGGGCAAAACACTGAAATGGGTTTGTCCTCCAGGGGATCTTTCCAACCCAGAAATTAAACCCATGTCTCCTGCGTCTCCTGCACTGCAGGCTGATTCTTTACCCACTGACCCACCTGGGAAGACCCTACATCTATATATGATTGACTAAAACAAGTCCATTCATCAGAAAAGTGTCTATAGCTTGATCCCATAAGGGTCGGACATATGGAGATTACTCAGAATTCTAAGTCCTTGAGCTGCTTGGTTTGGAAAACAGTTTGCTGAAAGTTTGCAATTGTTTAATATCAGCTGGTTGGAAACAGTTTTGATGATTCCCAGTTTTTATTTTGACTTCTCGGCATGTCTAGTTATAGGTAGAAGGTTTGTTTTTACTGGGGTGATAACGTGATTTTTCCCATGAAGACTTTGGAGGAACACAGCTGATTTAACTTAGAAAGGTGTAGCATGGGCTATTTATTTTATTGGAGGATAATTACTTTGCAATATGGGTTTTCCACTATAAATACCAGCATGAATCAGCCATAGATATGCATATGCCCCCTCCCTTTTGAACCTCCTTCCCCCAGCTCCCAGCCTATCCCACCCCTCTAGGTTGTCACAGAGCATCAGGTTTGGGTTCTTGCATCATAGAGCAAATTCCCACTGGCTATTTTACATATGGTAAGGTATATGTTTCAGTGTTTGATTTTTATTGAAAGTGGACAGTTTAGAGAAGAACAAATATTTTGGAAGCCTGCCTCCCTCATCAAGATAGGGAAGAGTAATCCAGGGTGTCACTCAATAAAACTCACTAGAACTGTAAAGAAAAAACAAATCCTGAGTTTATTTACTTGCTTGCTAGGCAAGAGAAGACCCAGCACCAAAGAAAATCACTAAATGACTTGGAGGTGGTGAGAGCAGGAATAAAGGGCTTTATCTGCTGGAATGAAGGCATCGTAACGGTTATGGTAAGCAGGGACTGAAAACAACTTCCTGTCTGGAATGGCACAGGATACTCCATTCGTCTAGACGTGTGTGTGTGCTCAGTCCCCTCAATCCTGTCTGAGTCTTTGCGACCCCGTGGACTGTAGCCCTCCAGGCTCCTCTGTCCATGGGATTCTCTGGGCAAAACACTGAAATGGGTTTGTCCTCCAGGGGATCTTTCCAACCCAGAAATTAAACCCATGTCTCCTGCGTCTCCTGCACTGCAGGCTGATTCTTTACCCACTGACCCACCTGGGAAGACCCTACATCTATATATGATTGACTAAAACAAGTCCATTCATCAGAAAAGTGTCTATAGCTTGATCCCATAAGGGTCGGACATATGGAGATTACTCAGAATTCTAAGTCCTTGAGCTGCTTGGTTTGGAAAACAGTTTGCTGAAAGTTTGCAATTGTTTAATATCAGCTGGTTGGAAACAGTTTTGATGATTCCCAGTTTTTATTTTGACTTCTCGGCATGTCTAGTTATAGGTAGAAGGTTTGTTTTTACTGGGGTGATAACGTGATTTTTCCCATGAAGACTTTGGAGGAACACAGCTGATTTAACTTAGAGAAAGGTGTAGCATGGGCTTTGTTTGGTAAGAAGAAATTAATGGTGTTACACACCTAGGACTGCTAACAAAGAAACTGTCGAACACTGAAGAGAAGAACTTGGAATTTGGAGAAGAGAAAGGTTAGTTTCGCATTGCAGTTTAGCCACCCATCAGCTTGACAAGCTCACCTACCTCTCAGTTTTTTCATGTAAAGCAGACACAATAGTACCAGTCTCATTTCAGTTAGTGGGAAGATTGGGCGAGATAATGTGTGTCAACCAAGCCCCTCAGGGGCCCACCTGCTCCTAACATGATAGACAGTGAATAACTGATGGCTTTCCTGCCCTGCACACCCCACCCACGTGCACCCCTAAAGCAGCGAGTGCCTCAGCTCCTCCCTCCGTCCCCCTGGACTCTTGGTCTCCTTATGCGCATGCCTCTCGTATGCTTGCCCTTCTTCCCGGTTTATCCCCTTATATTTCTCCCTTCTCATATTTTTTAATACGTTAGCTACAATTTCAGTACAGAATTCCTCTTTGTTACATGGTTCTAAATGCTTAGGGTTGGAAATTGACCTGCTTTGGGGAAGGTAAACAGTCAAATGCAACTACAAAAGAGTTTTAGATCTGAGAATATCAGAGGCTCAGCCTTGTAGATGCCCAGCACCCATGAGTGTGTCTCCTTCTATTCCTCATCCCAGATACAGAGCTCTGTATGGCCTATAACATCACCCTAATTTTCCCAAAAGCAGAGACCTTCTGTGACTGGGCCGAAACTACTTAGCGAGGCTGGGTGGTCTTTCATTCTCTATGATCACAGAAGAAGTTGGTCAAGGTGTGGGGATTCTAGGAGACAGAAGAACCTGTGGGCTTATAAACCAACAGATGCCCAAGTTCCTGCAGAACTGGTGGAGACCTAGGTACCTGGTGAGAGCAAAAGAAATGATATGCATTTGAAAGTTGATGAGACTTCTGGATTACTGAGCCTAAAACCCGAGAGGAATCCTCAGCTTTTCGCACCATTGTCTTCGCACATCTAGCTTGAAGCTTTCTCTTGGCTGGTGGAAGAGTTTTTCTAGAGGACAGACACAGTGGCATGGTGGGTAGTGGGTGGCCCAGAATGATCGCCGTGTTGTTTCACAGCTTCTTTAGGGAAGTTTGAGATTCTAAGGTTGACTGTACATAACGGGCCATCCATGAAAGATGGGTGCAGTGTGAATCTTGAAGCCAGATCCTGACTCTGTAGACCAACGCTGAATTAAATCTCAGAGACAGACTTTTGGGTGAAGTAGAAAAGAGGAGCTTTATTGCTTTGCCGAGCAAGGGGGCATTACAGCGGGCTGAGGCCCTCACCACTGTGTGTCCCGACCTGGGGGAGTTAGTGAGGAGTTTCATAGTAGTGGTTCAAAGAGGTGTGATCAGCTCATGGGCACTCTTCTCACTGGTTGGTAGTGAGATAAGAGGAGTCAGCATCAACAGGCTTCTGGCCCTCCTTGCATGCATGCCTCTCGTATGCTTGCCCTTCTTCCCGGTTTATCCCCTTATATTTCTCCCTTCTCATATTTTTTAATACGTTAGCTACAATTTCAGTACAGAATTCCTCTTTGTTACATGGTTCTAAATGCTTAGGGTTGGAAATTGACCTGCTTTGGGGAAGGTAAACAGTCAAATGCAACTACAAAAGAGTTTTAGATCTGAGAATATCAGAGGCTCAGCCTTGTAGATGCCCAGCACCCATGAGTGTGTCTCCTTCTATTCCTCATCCCAGATACAGAGCTCTGTATGGCCTATAACATCACCCAAATTTTTCCCAAAAGCAGAGACCTTCTGTGACTGGGCCGAAACTACTTAGCGAGGCTGGGTGGTCTTTCATTCTCTATGATCACAGAAGAAGTTGGTCAAGGTGTGGGGATTCTAGGAGACAGAAGAACCTGTGGGCTTATAAACCAACAGATGCCCAAGTTCCTGCAGAACTGGTGGAGACCTAGGTACCTGGTGAGAGCAAAAGAAATGATATGCATTTGAAAGTTGATGAGACTTCTGGATTACTGAGCCTAAAACCCGAGAGGAATCCTCAGCTTTTCGCACCATTGTCTTCGCACATCTAGCTTGAAGCTTTCTCTTGGCTGGTGGAAGAGTTTTTCTAGAGGACAGACACAGTGGCATGGTGGGTAGTGGGTGGCCCAGAATGATCGCCGTGTTGTTTCACAGCTTCTTTAGGGAAGTTTGAGATTCTAAGGTTGACTGTACATAACGGGCCATCCATGAAAGATGGGTGCAGTGTGAATCTTGAAGCCAGATCCTGACTCTGTAGACCAACGCTGAATTAAATCTCAGAGACAGACTTTTGGGTGAAGTAGAAAAGAGGAGCTTTATTGCTTTGCCGAGCAAGGGGGCATTACAGCGGGCTGAGGCCCTCACCACTGTGTGTCCCGACCTGGGGGAGTTAGTGAGGAGTTTCATAGTAGTGGTTCAAAGAGGGTGTGATCAGCTCATGGGCACTCTTCTCACTGGTTGGTAGTGAGATAAGAGGGAGTCAGCATCAACAGGCTTCTGGTTCCCCTGAGTCTGGGGGCTCCGTGCTTGTGGGCAGCACGCATACTGTTAACTTCTTCCACCTGGTGAGCGATTTCTATCAGTAAAACAGCTCAAAGACTGTTATGAGTATCCCTGGAGGGGTAGTCCTGCCCCTGCCCCAAGGCTACTCCTTGTTTCTTCTCTTTCTCCCTTATCTTCTCATCATCTCCCTTCCTTAAATAACTGCTGTTTGAATCTACTGTTGAAACTCAGGGAGGTCAAGGAGGCTGAAGGAAGCCTGTTTCCTGTAAGCAAGAAATGGGGGACACAGAAAAGCTTTTGTGCCCAGGGTCCTGCTCTGTTTCAGTGTAGTTAAAGGTGAAAAAGATTGCAAGGGGGATGAGGCAGGTTAGGATAGGATCAGTTTGGTTGTAGTTTTTTTTTTTTGAAGAGCCTGGAATTCCATTGCTTTGAAACAGCAAGGCTTATTACTCAGACTACACGCCCAGTATTAGTTACTGGGGCATCTGCTTTATATCCTCAGGCACCCCGCTCCCCGCAGTATTGACCCATTGTCTGGAAACCACATCCTGGTTCTCAGCCCTGCGGGCAGGGGAAGTGAGCGCCTTGCCACTGCTCCAGCTTGGAATTGACTCCCATCTGTTCTGCTCATATTTTGTTCCCCAGAACCCATCATGTGGCCCTGATTCATTGCAAGCACACTGGGAAATGTGTGAGAAGATAGAATAGGGGAGGCAGCATTATTGCCTCTGTCTTGGACGGTTCTGGTCACCAAGTTTTATCTGTTTGCTTCTTCCCTCCTCCCAGTTTCTAGAGGCTGTAGAAGTTCTCTGTGATCAGTGCATCTGGCACCAATGCCAGGATCCCTGAGCGCTCACTGTTCACCAGTCACTGTACCAGGTGAGGTTCTGGCTTCTCTTAGTCTTGCCAACTGAAAATAATATTCACAACCCGTAAGTTGAGAGTTATGTTTTATTCAGCAGGAATTTTTAAGACTTCAAGCCTGGAAGGCAGCATGCCAAGTAAGCCTAAGGGAACTGCGGCTGGCAAGGGGAGGAGCCAGGTCATATAGAAGTTTTGCAGCAAAGCGCATGTCAAAATGCTTATTGTTTGTGAAAGGAAATCAGGTATCTCAAATGAATTTAGTGTTTTCCTATTATGGAAAGATGCAAGAGTCTTGGCTCACTGAAATCATTCCTTCGATGTGCACCTTAGCTTTTGGGGCCAATATCCTGTGTTTTCCCCTCCTAAGTTACCTCATCCTGGGTTTTCACGTCCTGAGTTTCTTCTGGGCCCACTGTAGGGAGTGGTTTCAGTCTGATTGCTGGATGGCAGGTACTCTTTCCTCCCTGAGTTCCTCAGGGCTCAGCAGCTTACCGCAGCCTCTGGCTGGTGAGACTGCCATCCTTTACAGAGGCAGAAAATATTCAGTTCTCAGACTGAAGATACAAGAGCTAAGAAGACGAGTTACTTGCTGCTCACAAACTAGTACCTGAAGGTAAAACCAGAAGAGGTTAATTGCAATAAATACTTACACTCTCTAAGGTCCAGGATGGGAGGTCTGTACATTTACTCTCTTATTTTTTAAAATTTTTGGTCACTTTTATTGGTCTTTCATTTACTTGTTTTCATCTGTCTCTGTTCTTTGACCTGTGTGGGCCTCCCATCGCAGTGGCCTCTCTTGTAGCACAGCACCGGCTCTGGGTGCATGCTCTCCAGAGCGCTGGTTCATAATTGGACACACCGGTCCAGCCGCTCCGTGACATATGGAGTCTTCCCTGGCCAAGGATCGAACCGGTGCCCCTTGCAGTGCAAGGCAGACTCTACCCACTGGACCACCAGGGAAGCCCCCTACATTTACTCTTTTTTACAGGCGTGTTCTCATGAGAAAGAACGAGCACTAGGGGCCTTCTCTTCCACTTTCTGGCCTTTCCCTGCTGTCTGAGGGGAGTCTCACATTTCTAAATATAAGTTCTCTCACTACATAATTAGTCCAGTTCTTCCCAATTCATTAGGAACTTCTACCCACCTATTTGCATTGTTAAATCTCTCTCCTCCCTGTGGATTTCATCCCTTCTACTTGAATGAATTTCATTGTTATGCGTATGAAACCTTCCCTGTGGAAAGCAGGATATCTGCTTTGTAGAGTAACATAGATGAAGAAGACCCCGGATCCTCAGTGGTGCTCATAATCTCATGGAAATAGGTAGAGGGGAGACAGTGCATGAGAGCTTTTTAAAAATTAATTTTTGGCTAGGCTGGGTCTTCACTGAAGCCCCCATGTCACGTTGCAGTAAGCAGGGGCTCCTCTTCATTGTGGTCGCTTCTCTTGGCTGTGGAGCATGGGGTCTAGGCGCCCAGACCTCGGGAGTTGTGGCATGTGGGCTTAATTACTCTGAGGCATGTGGGGTCTTCCCAGAGGAGGAGTCAAACCCATGTCGCCCGTGTTGGCAATCAAATTCTTAACCAGTGGACTACCAAGGAAATCCTTGGTAAGATAACTTTTTAAGATGCTAATTTCCACAGGCATACCTTGGTGATATTGCAGACTTGGTTTTAGACCATTGCTGTAAAGTGAATATCACAATAAAATGAGTCACAGGAATTTCTGAGTTTTCCAGAGTGTCTAAAAGTTATATACTGCAGTATATTAAGTGTGCAATAGCATTATATATATTTTAAATGTATGGACCTTAATTTGAAAACATTTTATTGGTTAAAAATGCTAACCATTGGGCTTCCCTGGTAGCTCAGTGGTGGGGAGTTCGCCTGCCAAGGCAGGAGACACGGATTCGATCCCTGATCCAGGCAGATCCCACGTGCTGTGGAGCAACTAAGCCTGGGAGCCACAACTATGGAGCCTGTGCTCTGGAGCCTCAGAGCCACAACTGTGGAGCCCACGTGCCGCAACTACTGAAGCCCGTGTGCCCTGGAGCCTGAGTTTCACAAGAGAAGTCACCGCAACAAGGAGCCTGCTCACCTCGACTAGAGAGTAGCCCCCACTCCCTGCAACTAGAGAAGAGCCTGTGGCAGCAGTGAAAACCCAGAATAGCCAAAAATAAATAAATAAAATTTAAAACACTATGTCAAAAATGGTAACCATCGTCTGAGGCTTTAGGAAGTTTTCATCTTTTTTTTCTGGTGGAGGGTCTTGCCTCGGTGTTGATGGCTGCTGTCTGATCAGAGTGGTTGTTGAAGGTTGGGACGGCTGTGGCCATTCCTTAAAACAAGACGGTGATGATGTTTGCCACGTCAGCTGACTCACTCTTCCTTTTGTGAATGCTTTCTCTATGGCATGTAATATCGTGTGACAGCATTTTAGCCGGAGAAGAACTTGAAAAATTGGTGTCGAGCCTCTCAAAACTCTTTCTGCAGTAAACTCTTAATTTCTGTGGTACTGTTCATTCTTAGTCCTTTTATTTTTTAAAGTTGTTTTGATATGGACCATTTTTAAAGTCCTTACTGAATTTGCTACAGTATGATTGCCGTTTCATGTCTTGGCTTTTGGGCCACGAGACGAGTGGGATCTTAGGTCCCTGACCATGGAGCGAACTTGCACCCCCTGCATTGGAAGGCAACGTTTTAACCACTAGACTGCCATGGAGGTCCCCTCAATCCTTAAGCAATCCTTTGACCCTTTGCTCTCTGAGCATGCATTCTCTTATCTTTATGTTTGTTTCTCTCCAGTATCCAGAGGAAATACTTATGGGTTGTAATTTTGGCCTTTCGTGTTCTCCACATCTTATAAACTCAGACAGAAAGGGAATTCATTGAAAGGTGTATGAGTAGTTCAGAGCTTCAAGGGTGGGGAAGGCTGGGAATGAAATACATGGAAAGATGACTCGGCAGAATTCAGGCTCCCACCCAGAGCAGAGTCTGGCCTGGGCGTCCACACGGGCACCTTGGCACTGGAGAGGTTGGTGCTGTGATTACACTTCCTCACATTTTCTTGCATCTTTGAGACTCTCCTTTAAGACTCAGAGTCCTGAGTAGCAGCACCTAATTGATAACTTCCTAACCCTCCAGCCGCTAAAGGGTAGAGGTGGGAAGAGCTGGTTTCTAGGCTCTGATGGTGAGAGGTAGAGGCCTCCAAAAACCACACGGCAAGGTTCTTCCAAAATAACAAGGTATGTAGAGGTGTAACATATAAACAAACTTGCCCTCCGAGTGTTCCTACCTGCCTGTATCAGGAAATTCAGGTTCATCCTGAATCTGTACCTCTAGCCCAGTCTCACCTGTGGCTCCTATCTCTACAGTTACCTTCAGACCCTTCCTCTTGGGCATTCCATGGTTCTTCAAGCTTATAAAGACTGAGCACTCCATCTCTCCTTTTCGTTTTGAGTATGCCTTCAAGAAGAGGCGCTGGTTAAAATGCAGATTTCCTTGATTAACTCCCCCTGAGGCTGTGCCTCTGGAGCAGGGCCCAGGGTGCAGGTAGCCCAGGTGGGTTTTCTCCTTGTCACGGCTCTTTCTGCAGTAAACTCTTAATTTCTGTGGTACTGTTCATTCTTAGTCCTTTTATTTTAAAGTTGTTTTGATATGGACCATTTTTAAAGTCCTTACTGAATTTGCTACAGTATGATTGCCGTTTCATGTCTTGGCTTTTGGGCCACGAGACGAGTGGGATCTTAGGTCCCTGACCATGGAGCGAACTTGCACCCCCTGCATTGGAAGGCAACGTTTTAACCACTAGACTGCCATGGAGGTCCCCTCAATCCTTAAGCAATCCTTTGACCCTTTGCTCTCTGAGCATGCATTCTCTTATCTTTATGTTTGTTTCTCTCCAGTATCCAGAGGAAATACTTATGGGTTGTAATTTTGGCCTTTCGTGTTCTCCACATCTTATAAACTCAGACAGAAAGGGAATTCATTGAAAGGTGTATGAGTAGTTCAGAGCTTCAAGGGTGGGGAAGGCTGGGAATGAAATACATGGAAAGATGACTCGGCAGAATTCAGGCTCCCACCCAGAGCAGAGTCTGGCCTGGGCGTCCACACGGGCACCTTGGCACTGGAGAGGTTGGTGCTGTGATTACACTTCCTCACATTTTCTTGCATCTTTGAGACTCTCCTTTAAGACTCAGAGTCCTGAGTAGCAGCACCTAATTGATAACTTCCTAACCCTCCAGCCGCTAAAGGGTAGAGGTGGGAAGAGCTGGTTTCTAGGCTCTGATGGTGAGAGGTAGAGGCCTCCAAAAACCACACGGCAAGGTTCTTCCAAAATAACAAGGTATGTAGAGGTGTAACATATAAACAAACTTGCCCTCCGAGTGTTCCTACCTGCCTGTATCAGGAAATTCAGGTTCATCCTGAATCTGTACCTCTAGCCCAGTCTCACCTGTGGCTCCTATCTCTACAGTTACCTTCAGACCCTTCCTCTTGGGCATTCCATGGTTCTTCAAGCTTATAAAGACTGAGCACTCCATCTCTCCTTTTCGTTTTGAGTATGCCTTCAAGAAGAGGCGCTGGTTAAAATGCAGATTTCCTTGATTAACTCCCCCTGAGGCTGTGCCTCTGGAGCAGGGCCCAGGGTGCAGGTAGCCCAGGTGGGTTTTCTCCTTGTCACGGCTCTTCTTTTGTTTATTTTTTTAAATTATAGCCTCTTTTATAGATTTTTTTATCCATTTATTTTCATCCATCTTTATTCTTTGGCCTGTGTGGGCCTCCCATCACAGTGGCCTCTCTCGTTGCCGAGCACCGGCTCTGGGCGCAGGTGCTCCAGAGCACTGGCTCATAATCAGACACACCTGTCCAGACTCTCCAGGGCACGTGGGATCTTCCCAGGCCAAGGATCGAACCAGCGCCCCTTGCACTGCGAGGTGGACTCCTTACCCACTGGACTACCAGGGAAGCCCATGGCTCTTCTTTTTGAGAAACAGGGTTCTCATCTGCTATAAACTCTGGCTAACTTTCTCTGCCATCCCTCTCAAATCTTTCTTTCCCTCAGAGCAATATGCCTTCTGTATTTTGAACGCAGTTTGCAAGGCCACGTTTCTCTATTATTTGGTTTATTATCTGTGTGTCTCACCATCTCTGGTGTGGGGCCTCTCATAGGCAAGCTCTGTGGGGTCACCACACAGGTAGAGGGTGACTGCCTCCTATTTTCCACCGGCTTGGGGATTCAGCTTTTCACCCAGGAGCGGCGTTCTGTGTAACTGCGCTGGGTGATACAGTAATTACTGAAAAACCCCAGTTGGAACGGATGTTGGCTGTAAACAGGGGCACCGAGGCAAACCTGACCCGAGTCTTTTTTTTGCCACTTCTACTGGTCCTTCATTCACCTCCATCTTTGTTCCTTGCCTTGTGTGGGCCTCCCGTCGCGGTGGCCTCTCTAGCAGCAGAGCACCGGCTCTGGGCGCAGGCGCTCCAGAGCTCCGGCTCGGTGGTTGGACACATCAGTCCAGACTCTCCAGGGCACGTGGGATCTTCCCAGGCCAAGGATCGAACCAGCGCCCCTTGCACTGCGAGGTGGACTCCTTACCCACTGGACTACCAGGGAAGCCCATGGCTCTTCTTTTTGAGAAACAGGGTTCTCATCTGCTATAAACTCTGGCTAACTTTCTCTGCCATCCCTCTCAAATCTTTCTTTCCCTCAGAGCAATATGCCTTCTGTATTTTGAACGCAGTTTGCAAGGCCACGTTTCTCTATTATTTGGTTTATTATCTGTGTGTCTCACCATCTCTGGTGTGGGGCCTCTCATAGGCAAGCTCTGTGGGGTCACCACACAGGTAGAGGGTGACTGCCTCCTATTTTCCACCGGCTTGGGGATTCAGCTTTTCACCCAGGAGCGGCGTTCTGTGTAACTGCTCTGGGTGATACAGTAATTACTCGGAAACCACAGTTGGAACGGATGTTGGCTGTAAACAGGGGGCACCCGAGGCAAACCTGACCCGAGTCTTTTTTTTTTGCCACTTCTACTGGTCCTTCATTCACCTCCATCTTTGTTCCTTGCCTTGTGTGGGCCTCCCATCGCGGTGACCTCTCTAGCAGCAGAGCACCGGCTCTGGGCGCATGCGCTCCAGAGCTCCGGCTCGGTGGTTGGACACATTGGTCCCGCCGCTCCACGGCACGTGGGATCCTCCCAGGCCAGGGATCGAACCGGTGTCCCTAGCACTGCAAGGTGGTGTCCTTACCCACTGGACCACCAGGGAAGCCCCTGACCCAAATCTTGAGCATCATAAATAAATCTCTGGTTGGGCCCCTGGTTCCGCAGCCCCCCCAGACCTTCACTGAGACCCATCTGCAATCACTCTCTGAGTCAGCTGAGTTGTGAAGGTGACGTTCTGGCTCCCACTCGGGAGATGTTGGGGAGACTGCATGTTGACCCTGACCTGCCATGAACATGCCTCCCTCATGTGGAGACATCAGAACACACCCTTACGAGTTCCTTTAGTCACCCTCCTTTTCAAACTTCATGGTGTATTCAAAGTTTGTTTTCTACCACGATGCTCTTTGTAGGAAATTATTCTGCAGATTTTTTCCTCCCTTTTCATTGCCCTGGCGCCAGTAGTACAGCCTGCCTTCCTCTCCTTCCAGTCACCAAGGGGTTAGAATAAGGAGGCTGCCTCTCTCTGCACGGACAGTTTTTTATTAAGCAATTTTCGTTTGTCTTGTACTTTATATATTGATGTAGTTTTATGTCTTTTTCTCACCTTGACCTGTTTTTGGTAGATTTTTAATTTAATGTTGAACAGGGAGGTCTCCTTCCCTTGATTCTTTGACCTCCGGGTTGGAAGATGGTTGTAGTAAATCATTAGAGGCAAAGAGGTGAAAAAGTACAATTTATTCCGAGTGAGCTCTACATCATACATGGGACCTGAGACTTACAATAAAGCTGAACACTACGAAGCGCACACGGTCGCTGTCCCTGACCTTAAGCAAGGAAGAGCATCACCCTGAGCAGCCAGGAAGAGCCTGCGTGGGATCATGGCTGACCTTGTTCCTCCACGTTGCCAGAACACTGTGCCTCTGGATCAGATCGTCGTAGTGCAAGTAGTGCACCCAACAGCTGAAGGCACAAGCTGAATAAATATAGAAATTTACCTGGAGCATTCTCCATTTACTTCATAATGGTCGCACGTACGAATCGATCTTCACACACTCTGCTGTGTAAGAAACACATTTCTTATGTTCTCCAAGTCATTCTCATTTTGATGATGCATCTCTCTGTCTCAGCTGCCAAGAAATTCAACATGTCTGTCTGTGGGCTCCTCCCAGGTTCTGGGCTTTATACAGTAGGGACCCCTTAGCGTTCTGTCATCTTTCTCTGTTGGTTGTCACTGGGGCGTCTCTTGTCCTTGTCCACAGCATCTCCTCTGGCCCAAGAGCTCTCTGCACTGGGGGGAGGGGATCTTTGGCAGAGTGGACTGGGGGTCGTGACCGCTGTGCTCTCTGAGGCCTCTCCGCTTCCTCCTTCCATAGTCCAGCCCCCCGCCCAGCCCGTTCTGCCACAGATGCAGGCCTTCCTGCTTATCTGCTTCTCCAACCCGCCCATTTTCCGCCTCAGACCTTGGGTGGGGGAGCCTGTGTTTTCTTTGTTTTGGGGTGCACTGTATGGCTTGTACAATCTTAGTTCCCCAGCCAGGGACTGAACCCAGACCCTTGGCAGTGAGAGAACTGAGTCCTAACCACTGGGCCACCAGGGAATTCCCTCCATAAACTGAACTGTTAGCAACCAAAATGTTACTTTTTCCTATCCTTGAGGACAGGGAAGACAGAGTCTCAGCAAGTGAGCATGCCAGCCTTGAAGGGTAGGAAAGGAAGCACTGATGAACCAGGAAAGGAGCCTTCCTGGGACGGTCTGGACAGCGTGACGAGGATGTAGCCCACCGCCCTGCATGGAACATGAGGAAATGCCTGAAGTGAGGCAGAGCATGGTCACTGCTGCTTGGTAGCAGCCAGCTTCATTGTTCCTACAGGGAACGTTGGTCTTGAGCACACGGAGCCTTTAAGGGGTAGCACCTTCGAGTGGCAGAGTTGATGATCAACAGGGGCCGAGAGACTAGGCTGTCTTGCGGCAACAGTCAAGCATCCCCCAAGGAACAGGCCACTGGAAGTCCTCCTCTTTCAGCCTTGCTTTGCCTGTGGGCCGGTGTCCTTGCTACGTTTGGAAGGAACCATCAGAAAGCATATCATTTACACTGCTGATCTTGAACCTCTTGCAGAGAACGCCAACCCAGGAAAACAGAGACAAGCATGTCCATCAGCCATTTGATCTCCAAGCTGCTTCCTTTTTGTTGATCCAGGGCAGATATTGACATGCATTTTAGTGAGGGCTTGACTGCCACCTGGTGGAGGAAATTCTCCAATAGGACATTTCAGTATTGAACAGAGAAGATGCCTGTGCCATTGGTCAGTGGTGTGCTTGGATGCCTGGAAAAGAGGTCCTGAAATAGTTTGGTTGCCTGAGGGGAATTAAGGACCTTTGTTGTTGTTGTTTAGTTGCTCAGCTGTGTCCAACTCTTTGTGATCCCTTGGCCTGTAGCCTTCTGGACTCCTCTCTCTGTGGGACTTCCCCAGCAAGAATTGTGGAGTGGGTTACCATTTCCTTCTCCAGGAGATCTTCTTGACCCAGAGATTGATCCTGAGTCTCGTACATTTGCAGGCAGATTCTTTACTGCTGAGCCATCAGGGAACATGAATATAACTGTGTTTATGGCATGTATATGGAGTCCTATCTCTCTGCAACTAGGATTACTCATTAATCACATAAGCTTCCATCACCAAAGCCCATGTCTTCTAGGGTTCTTCCCAGCTCTGAGGTGTCCAAGTGAATACCTAGGTCTGCACAACGATTTTGAGGCCAGAATGATTAGGATTCTTGCTGCTAGATGGAGCTAGATTGGAATCCTAACAATTCCAGCCCAGATGTGGAAATCTCCTGGAAACCACCCACTCATGGAACAAATCACAAGGAGCAAATTCCAACAAGAAGTCTATCAGATAATTGCCTTGTAAGCAGAGAAAGTGTAAAAAACATAGAATGGAAAATCAGGCAAGATCGTTTTTCTTTTTTTGGCTGCCCTGGGTCTTTGTTGCTATATATGAGCTTTCCCTAGTTGTGGAAAGTGGGGGCTACTCTCTAGTTGTGAGGTGCAGGCTCCTCATTGCAGTGGCTTCTCGTTGCGGAGCACAGAGTCGAGGTGCACAGGCTTCAGCAGTTGTGGCACGTCCACTTAGTGCAGCATATAGAAACAAATTGATACCCCTTCCCAGATTTCCTTGGCTCCATCTTCCCAGCCCTCTGACTGCTGGGTCCGTGAGCGTCCCCCCACCGCTGCCCCCTCACTCACACACCACTGCCCGCCTTGTTCTCTCCCAGGGTGAAGGCTGGGCTCCGGGGGCCTAGTCTCATGGACACCAGGGGTGCCCTCATCCTGGGAGAGGCCATGACAGGCCACTGAAGTGCCCAGGGTTCAGCTTCCTGGGTGGCTGCCTGTAAAGCCTGGTAGCAAATCTAGTGGAAGGGCGAGGGTAGGGACTGGGTTGCAGGCAGAGGATGTAGCTTGTGTAGAGGCACTGAGCCAGCAAAGAGAGTTCGGAGAATTGGAAAGTGGCAGGGTGGCCAGAATGTGGCGAGCCTCTGCAGAGGAAGAGGACAGGAAGGCGGAGGTCAGATGACATGGGTTTGGTGGGATGACGCGGGACCTTCACCTGGGTGCAGAGGTACAGCCATGGTTGCTGTCGTTTATTCTTTACTGCTGAGCCATCAGGGAACATGAATATAACTGTGTTTATGGCATGTATATGGAGTCCTATCTCTCTGCAACTAGGATTACTCATTAATCACATAAGCTTCCATCACCAAAGCCCATGTCTTCTAGGGTTCTTCCCAGCTCTGAGGTGTCCAAGTGAATACCTAGGTCTGCACAACGATTTTGAGGCCAGAATGATTAGGATTCTTGCTGCTAGATGGAGCTAGATTGGAATCCTAACAATTCCAGCCCAGATGTGGAAATCTCCTGGAAACCACCCACTCATGGAACAAATCACAAGGAGCAAATTCCAACAAGAAGTCTATCAGATAATTGCCTTGTAAGCAGAGAAAGTGTAAAAAACATAGAATGGAAAATCAGGCAAGATCGTTTTTCTTTTTTTGGCTGCCCTGGGTCTTTGTTGCTATATATGAGCTTTCCCTAGTTGTGGAAAGTGGGGGCTACTCTCTAGTTGTGAGGTGCAGGCTCCTCATTGCAGTGGCTTCTCGTTGCGGAGCACAGAGTCGAGGTGCACAGGCTTCAGCAGTTGTGGCACGTCCACTTAGTGCAGCATATAGAAACAAATTGATACCCCTTCCCAGATTTCCTTGGCTCCATCTTCCCAGCCCTCTGACTGCTGGGTCCGTGAGCGTCCCCCCACCGCTGCCCCCTCACTCACACACCACTGCCCGCCTTGTTCTCTCCCAGGGTGAAGGCTGGGCTCCGGGGGCCTAGTCTCATGGACACCAGGGGTGCCCTCATCCTGGGAGAGGCCATGACAGGCCACTGAAGTGCCCAGGGTTCAGCTTCCTGGGTGGCTGCCTGTAAAGCCTGGTAGCAAATCTAGTGGAAGGGCGAGGGTAGGGACTGGGTTGCAGGCAGAGGATGTAGCTTGTGTAGAGGCACTGAGCCAGCAAAGAGAGTTCGGAGAATTGGAAAGTGGCAGGGTGGCCAGAATGTGGCGAGCCTCTGCAGAGGAAGAGGACAGGAAGGCGGAGGTCAGATGACATGGGTTTGGTGGGATGACGCGGGACCTTCACCTGGGTGCAGAGGTACAGCCATGGTTGCTGTCGTTTAGTCACTGAGTTGTGTCTGACTCTTTGCAACCCCGCAGATGATAGGCCTGCCGGGCTCCTCCGTCCATGGGATTCCTAGGCAAGGAGACTGCAGTGGGTTGCCATTTCCTTCTCCAGGGGATCTTCTCCACCCAGGAAGTGAACCTGTGTCTGCTGCATTGGCAAGCAATGGGTTCTTTACCACCGAGCCACCAGGGAAGCCAAGCCATGTATCGAACAGTTACACCAGCAGGGCTGCCTTTGAAGAAGGCCACTCTGGCTGCAGTGTAGAGATGTTGTTGGAGGGACATCAAACTTGGGAAAGGGATCCCAGTGAGGCGTGTCTGAGGGAAGAGAGGCCGGTGCTGAGAGAGGCACCACGTGGCGGCAGATGACCCGCAGACAGGTGACCAGGGGATCCGCTTCTGCCTCTAGATCTGGGTGAGTTTATTTCAGCCTTCTCATGTTCTTATCTCTCTGCTCACACTGCCCACTTCCTCGTCTTATTCTGAAATAAAATAAGGTCATCTGCACATACTTGCTACATACCAGATACTTCAGAAGACTTTTTGGGAGTGAGGCACGAGGAAGGAGTGACCTCCCTGGGTTAGCACAGCTGTCCTGACAAGCAGGGCCACCCCTGTGTCCTGACCAAGGCAAGTCCTGACTTTCCCGAGGCTGAGTGACACCGGTGACTTCCCTGAACACACAGAGGCTCATCTTTAAATATCATCTCCACTGGGTTAAGGATGGAGGCAGAGCGATTTCCAGTAATAGAAATGTCAACGCCCCGTGGCTGGCAGGCCGCTTGAACCAGTCGTGTAGAGATGTGCCAGCTGGCCTTTGCTGTGTGCTGTGCGGGGCAGGTACTAAAGCACAGGCTGATGAGCATGGTCATTAACAATCCTGGAGCGCTGATGTGTTCCTACCGTAAAAACAGGTGATGGATTTGAAGTGCAATGTGAACTTAATCATTTGGGTGAGGTTATTTCATAGTTGGCTAATTTAGCAAACCGTTTTTAAGGGTGCTAATTAAAAATTGCCTGAGGTTATCAATTTGCTGCCAGAGATGCAAAAAAAAAAAAAAAAGTGGACATGGAGGGGTTTCAGTCCAGCTAATTATTGCGTAAGGCAGAAGACTTGATTACCCTGTCAGGGAAATTTTTTAAATGGGGATACTTTTGTCTGGAGCATGTCTTTTTATTTAGAGGAAGAGTTATCAAAAGACTAGAATGATAGATAGTATCATACATGGCTTCTTTTGTTCACCCGTATGTATTTTGAATCCACCTCCTGGTACAGAAGACACAAGAGACATGGGTTCAGTCCTTCAGTCGAGAAGATCCCCTGGAGAAGGAAATAGCAACCCATTCCAGTATTCTTGCCTGGGAAATCCCATGGACAGAAGGAGGCTGGTGGGCTATAGTCTGTGGGGTTGCAAAGAGTCGAGCATGACTGAGCGCCACGAGCTGCAGTTGTTAGGGAAAAGTGTTTTCTTACATACTCACTGAAGGACCTTGGCGTTCTGGTTTCTCGTCTGTGGACTGTAGGGAACGGCCCTCAAGCCTGAAACCCATAGTGCATAGTTAGCATGTCTCCATCAGTCATCAGAATTGGAGGGTTTCCTTAGAGCGTGAACATGCTGTGAGAGTGGCTGGTGCCAGTCTTCTGGATATTTTGACGCATTCTTTTCAAGATTATACAGATTCGTTGCCTCTTGGAGATCTGCAGAATTAGACTGTAAGCTCCAAGGGGACAGGCCCCATGTTTGTCTTATTCTACACTTAATTTATAGGGCGTGTCAGGTGCCAGATTGTCCATAAGCACTTGTTAAATCCACAATGTGCCAGAGACTGCTCTAGGGGCTTGGGATGTATCAATGAATAAAGGAAAAATCCATGCCCTTTTGAATTTACATTTTAGCAGGAAGAAGAAATAATATCATAAATAAGTGAATTATATGGCATTTTAGGAAGTGATAAATTCTTTAGAAAGAAAAAACTAAAGCAATGTAAGGGGATTGACGGGCTTCCCTGGTGGTGCTAGTGGCAAAGAATCCACCTGCTAATGCAGGAGATAGAAGAGGGGAGGGTTAGCTTCCCAGGTCAGGAAGATGCCTTGGAGTAGGAAATGGCAACTGCCTCCAGTATTTTTGCCTGGAAAATTCCTTGGAGCCTGGTGGGCTCCAGTGCATGGGGTCGCAGAGTTGGACATGACTGAGTACTCACATACACACACATACAGGATTGAACCCCAGAGACGGGGTGACATGGAGTTGGGATCGTTGGGCATGTTTCTTTATTAAAAACATACTCCAGGTAGGCCTTGTTGAACACATGAGATTTGAGAAATGATTTGAAAATAGCAAGGACAGTAGCTTAGTGGCTGTCTGGGAGGGGCATTCCAAACAGAGAACAGACAAACACTCTAAAGAAGGATTGCAAGTGAGCGTATTTCAGGAATAGCAGGGAGGCTCATACATTTTGAGCAGAATAAGCACGGGGCTTATAAAGTTCTCCTAACATGCTGTAGGGTTTTTTTTTTTTTTTTTGGTGGTGGTTGGGGGGGCAAGTGGGGGAGGGAAGGGGATGCGCGGGCCACTTCTATTGGTCTTTCATGTATCTATTTTCATCCATCTTTGTTCTTTGGCCCGTGTGGGCCTCTCATCGCAGTGGCCTCTGTCGTCGCAGAGCGCCGGCTCTGGGCGCATGCGCTCCAGAGCTCCGGCTCACTAATTGGACACATGGGTCCAGCCGTTCTGCGGCAAGTGGGATCTTGCCAGGCCAGGGATCGAACCAGCGCCCTTTGCACTGCAAGGCGGTGTCCTTACCCACTGGACCACCAGGGAAGCCCCTGTTAGTATCTCTTCTTAATATCTGTTTCTAAGTATCTTAGTATCTGTTTCTAGGTATCTGCTTCTGTTAGGTCCTTTATTGTGCCCATGTTTGTATGAGACATTCCCGTGGTAGCTCTAATTTTCTTGAATAGATCTCTAGTCTTTCCCATTCTATTGTTTCCTTCTATTTCTTTGCATTGTTCATTTAGGAAAGCATTCTTATCTCTCCTTGTTATTCTCTGGACCTCTACATTCAGATGGGTATGTCTTTCCTTTTCTCCTTTGCCTTTCACTTCTTTTGTCAGCTATTTCTAAGGCCTCTTCAGACAACTGTTTTGCTTTTTTTGCATTTCTTTTTCTTGGGGATGGTTTTGATCATGGCTTCCTGTACAGTGTTATGAACCTCTGTCCATAGTTCTTCAGGCATTCTGTCTGTCAGATCTAATCCTTTGAATCTGTTTGTCACTTGCACCGTATAAGGAATTTGATTTAGGTCATACCTGAATGGCCTAGTGGTTTTCACTACTTTTTTTCAATAAGGGTGTGGATGTTGTTCCTTTATGTAAATATTAAAGTCTCTAATATTGTGTTACTAGCAACTTCTCCATTTATATCTGTTAATATTTATGTATTTAGGTGCTCATATATTGAGTATATGTATGTGTAGCATTGTTATATCTTCTTCTTGTACTTACCCCTTTATCATTATGAAATACTTTTTCACCTTTTATTATTTAGTTAAAAGTCTATTTTGTTCAATGTAAGTATTGTTATTCTAGCTCTATTTTCTGTTATTTAATTTTTTTAAAGGGAAATAAAGTCCTGGGCAAACCAGTCACCCCGAAGCCACTGTAGCCTTGATTTTTTTTAAAAAACTTTTATTTATTTATTTATTTTTGGCTATTATGGGTTTTCACAGCTGCCATAGACTCTTGTCTAGTTTCAGGGAGTGGGAGATACTCTCCAGTTGAGGTGAGCAGGCTTCTTGTTGCAGTGACTTCTCCAGTTGTGGAACTCGGGCTCTAGGGCACACGGGCTCCATAGTTGCGGCTCCGAGGCTCAAGAGCCCAGGCTCCATAGTTGTGGCTCACGGGCTTAGTTGCTCCACAGCATGTGGAATCTGCCCAGATCAGGGATAGAACCCGTGTCTCCTGCATTGGCAGGTGAACTCTTTACCACTGAGCTACTATGGAAGCCCCCAGATCTATTTTCATGTCCATATTTATGGACTATCTTTTGGCAGTCTCTTTCAGTCTGTGTGTCTTCAGATCATATCTTGTAGGTAGCATATATGTAGTTGTTATTTTTGTATTTATTCAGGCAAACTATGTCTTTTGATTGGAACATTTAGTTTACTTAAAGTGATTATTGATAGATATATACTTGTTATTTTGTTCATTGTTTTGGAGTTGTTTTTGTGGCTCTTTTTTATTCCTTTTTCTCTTTTGTGATATGAGGTCTATTTTTAGTATTAGGCTTGAATTCCTTTCTCTCTTTTTTTGGTATGTGTATATATTATAGACTTTTGCTTTGTGGTTATCATGCTCCTTATTTTCTTAAGAAATATAGAAAAATACAGAAATAGAATAAAAATTATCTACAGTTTCATTATTCTAAGCTAACCATAGTAAACATTTAAATATTTCTCTTCCTGTATTTTCTAATATTTACATAATTGTGATCAAAATGTTCATATGCTTTGTGTCCTTTCTGCTCTTGACATTTACATATTATGATAAACTTCTCACATTTTTTTTTTTTTTACTGAATACATAAACATTCATCTTCTGCTATGTTAACTATTGTGTGATATTTAAAGGTAATGGTATGGAGCCTTACAAATGGTTTAGAAAGGGAAGCAAACTTCCCTCTTTCATTTCTTTTATCCTAAGTGAATGTACCATTTTCCTCTCTTTTTTCAGTCTTTCTTGTCTCCATTCCCATGAATATATCCTTTTTCCCTTCTCTGTCTTCCCCATCTCTTCCTCCTGTCCCTCTCTTCCCTCCTTCCTACCCTCCCTTCCTCCCCATTATCTGTTCATTTAATTATGATGTCTAACTGTTATGGCATCATTGCCCTTGAGTCCGCCTTGCAGTGTTCATTCAAATTGGTGTTTAAGGATGGCAAAAGGAAGAGTTTGGAAAAGTTCATCTAACTGGATTTTCTGCTTTATTGAAACTTAACTCCTTGTTAAAATGAAAAAGCACAGGGTTAGCCTCCTCCTAGGACTTTGGAATTCTCATTGAACGAGGAAACTCATTTTCACCCACATTTTTTGATCTGCATTCTTACAGAGGTCAAACACTTCACCAGCCATAAATACCCAACCTAGAAACCTGACTATCAGATGCAGTAGCAGTAAATTTTTGATGAGGCCATAGAATACATTTGTAAAAGATACACAGTTAAGATGGCTTCTAATGCTTTTAGCTAAGCAGCACACATCTAGAAAGCAGCATATCCTTACCCTCAAATTTCATACAGGTATAAAATCTTGAGTTCCTGGGGAGTTAGTTATTCAGCATAGAATCTTGGAAATTAATTTAGAGGCCAGACACTGCAAGTGTTAGTCCGACCTGGGTTTGAACACCACAGAACTTGCCGTGTCAAGAGGGAGTGAGTCCATTCTGTGTTTGCTGAAGGGCAGAATTGTTCAGGGATTCTTTTTTACACTAAGATTAAATATAAGGAAAAAGTGAAAGTGAAATTGTTAGATGCTAAGTTGTGTCCGACTTAATGCAACCCCATGCCATGCCCAGCTCCTCTGTCTGTGGAATTCTCTAGGCAAGAATACTGGAGTGAGTGGCCATTCCCTTCTTCAGGAAATAATTCAGGTCTTCTTCATTGCAGCGGGAGGGATTCTTTACCGTCTAAGCCACCAGGGAAGCCCTAAGATGAAATGTGCCTCCCCTAAAATCTACAAGAGATCCTTACGTGTGATGTTTTGAGTAGGCAAGAATATGAATAAGTGGTAACTGAAGTAACTTGGGGGCTTCTTAACTCCTAATTCTCTGCAGTCAATCCATTCATCCTGTCTTCTTGAATCTGATATTATTTACTTGGTATTTGTGTTGTGGAGCTTCAGCTCCTATAAATTACACATCTACCCAAGAGAAAGGTGAAGAAGCCTTAGAGCAACACGTAGAAAGCTAGTATTTGTTCCTGAAAATGGGAATGAATAACCATAGCATCAGTGTGACTAACACCGTCATATATTTATATGGATACACAGTTACTAGCAACATCTAATCTAGAGAATAAATTATGAAAATGACTTACATATCCATGTCTTAGAATTTAGAGAATGTTTTTCTTTTTGTGGAAAACTTTTTTTCCTGAAACATTTCTAGCCTATCTCCATTTGGCCTTAAAAAGAAAATATTGGCTTCTTCCCGATTTAATATATGACTTTTTCTCCTGAAACTCACTGTTGGTGCTACTGGCATACAAATATTCAAACTGACCATCTTGCTCAATTCCTTGCAATGGAATTGAATAAAAACTTGGATTAAAAGGTCAGCTTTAAACTATGCATAATAAATTCACTGAGTAAAGCTATCCCAACAACTTTCTGCACCATTTCTTCCTATCTCATTATTCATGTAGGCTTCCCTGAATTTTAAGGCGTGCAAATAAAAGAGCAGAATGTGTAGACCGCTGGGGCCTAGAAAATTTTTTCATGAATAAGGAATGAAATGCAGATTGAAAAGTATTTCTTAAATTAATGAAGTCGATACAGTCGAGAGAGAATTGATGAACACTTAATATTTCCTATAGTACAAAAGAGTAAAACCTCTCTATTATTATAAAAAATCTCTCACTCTGTGGCCTTCACATATTTGGTCCCATGGCCATGGTACTGAAAGCCTTGCTATTTTTGAGATAATTATTTTTAATAACCAATTTTATAACTCAATACTAAACTTAGTGGGATTACTCAGCAGGGTGTAGTGGGACTAAGCATGGAGATATTTTTATTTTGGAAACAAAAAAAAGAAAATTTATTCAAATCTTTATGCTTTCATGGCAAGCATGGGGATTTCTATAAGGGACAGGTGAGCAGAATGTCTTAATATTACATACTTGTTCGATGCATTCTAGAAATATTTCCTAAGTAATTATTTTTGTTAATAAAAGTAACATGAAGATAAACTTTTTTAGATAAAGTACAGGTCTGTTGATAAGAAACTAATTCTTCTGTGGTATTAGTAATTTTTATGTTAACAGTACTATTTTTTAATAGAGAATGCTGAATCAAAGTCACAAATAATGAGACTTTGTGTGGGTAACGGTGTTGGAGAGAACACACCAGTTTTTAAAATTTTTTTTGGCTACTTCTATTGGTCTTTCATTTATTTATGTTTGTTCTTTGGCCTGTGTGGCCCTCCCATTGCACTGGCCTCTCTCATTGCAGAGCACTGGCTCTGGGCGCATGCGCTGCAGAGCTCCGGCTCGGTAGTTGGACACATTGGTCCGGCCGCTCCGCAGCAAGTGGGATCATCCCCGGCCAGGGATCGAACCTGCGCCCCCTGCACTGCAAAGCGGTGTCCTTACCCACTGGACCACCAGGCAAGCCCCATACCAGTTTTTAAAATGGTTTTAGACTCCCTAAGCTAATTTCATAGCCATGTTAAAGGTTTAATTTGTGAAACAAGTAGATGTAAATATAAGCAAAGACATAAGAAGAATTGAATGCTATGGTCTCCAAGTATTTGAAAATACTCTTCTCTGTAGTTTAGTTCAACTCATGACGTCCAAGGTCATTCCTGGAACCGCCCATGCTAGAAATAGGTCCAGCTACAAGATTTACTACTCTGAACATTTTCTTTTTTACTTATTTTTCCATAATTCCCTGGTAAGTCAGCCCAATTAAAAGTGCTGGTCACATTTATTTTGGTGGCGATTATTTTAATTCATCCCATTTTCCCAAACCTTTGTCGTAACTTGCCCGTGGCTTTCATTTTCCTTTATCTATACATTTCAAGCAACTTTAAATTCCTTGGCCTTTTGATTTCCCTTTGTTTACTGGCTGTGTTTTGCCTTGGAACATGTCCTGAAGCCCAGTTTTGGTGCTGTGAACATTACTTCCTTCTTCAGACATGTGAGTGAGCGAGTTTATAGCCTAATTCTGTCCAGTCTCAAGTTAGGACACTTATCTTTAGGACTTGAGGAACCTATTCGGAGAAACTTTGACATCGACTTAAATCTTGGGTAGAGTTAGAGTCAAGGAAAGGAAAGAATAATAGTCTTCAGGGGCTTGGGAAGCTGCAGTATATTCCTCAGGCCTGCGTCCACATGAGGAAGTCAGTCAGTGCACCCGTGGTACTACTCCAATGTTGTTTTTTGCTCCAGACAAGACCCTATTCTAAGACTGAAGGTACAGCAGATAACAAGGAACGCAAAGTCCAAACACAAACTCTCGAGAGCTGTATATTCTAGCAGAGGATTCATAATGCTGAACGACTAAGCACGAATCAATTGTGCCATTCAGATGGGACTCTGCTGAGAAACTGTATATTCCTAGTTGCTCATGCTGATTGTTCAGAAACATAACTGGCTATAAACATTCACTAGTCTTTAAAGATATCTTTAAATTTTTATTTATTTTGGCTGTGCTGGGTCTTGGCTGATGCGCTGGCTACACTCTAGCTGCAGTGTCTGGGTTTCTCGTTGCGGCGGCTTCTCTTGTTGTGGGGCACCGGCTTTAGCAGTCATGTTGTGGCTGTGGGCTTTCGTGTTCATGGTGCCCGGGCTCTAGAGCACAGGCCTGGTGGTTGTGGTGCACGGGCTGAGCTGGTCCACCCACCGCATGTGGATCCCCAACCTTCCTGAATCAAGGATCAAATCTGCTGTCTCCTGCTTTGGCAGGTGGATTCCTATCCACTTAGCCACCAGGGAAGCCCTGAAGATGTTTTTAAATGAAATATTTAGGCATAACTTGTAATCTTACTCTTATCAGTTCCTTTCTCTGTGAGTTAAACCCTTTCCAACCTTTGGACTAATCGTATTATGTGAGATGTCTTGGTTCTCAGGGACTAGCTATACGAGACATGGTGAGGAATTTCTTATTTCTTTGCTGTGGGTGATCTCAGCACTTTGTGAATGTTTTTCAAGGTGTTTGCAGGGATGGTCTTACTTTTTGTTTTTTGTTTGCTGTGTATTGTACAGAGACCTTGCTTCAGTGGTAGAATTAAGTAGACAGAAAACAAGTCCTTGGATCTGTTTTATTTACCTGTTACTTGTGAAGAAGAATCGTGTTGCCTTGACCTCTTTCTCAGGTTGTGACTGGAGCTGCTTTGTGCACGGTGGTGAGATTGCACGTTAGCTCTGAGCTCCCTGGAAGTGCCCAGGCCATGCAGATAACTAATCATGGCTGTCGGCAGAACTGTTCTGAAATGAGAGTCAGACCGGGGCTCATCTGAAAAGAAAACTATGATTGATCTGTGTAATCCACTGCGGGCAAGGAAGGGTGAACTCTACCATAAGAGCCAGGAAGCTTCCATCCCATACATATTGCCTCCTCGGGACTGGCCTGACCTTGTGGCTTCAGGTTTAATCTTCTCCAGGTATGGGGAACATTTATTATAAGTAGGATGCTTTAGACACAACTTAAATAATCTACCTTTCTTCGCCATTCCTAATGAAGTTGAATTGGTTTTATTATTCCCCAATAGGATCACATTCAGCCTGTTGTCACTGGTGGGTTATTCCTCTTAGCCCACATATGAGAATAAAAACTGTTATTAAGTGGTGAAGATAAACTGGTAAATTGTACTCATATTGCCACAAATTTAGTGAAAACATGTATGGTTAATGTGGGTACCCCCCCCCCCCCCCCCCACACACATACTCCCTTTTTTATACACTTTACTCTTCGCTGTTTTTTTTTCAGTGTAGAATAGATTCCTGGTGTTTTTCAGTTTAGAATAAAATTATTTGTGTGTGTGTGTGTATAGGTTACAAGACAAAGTATATTATTTCCTGTGGGTCATGGTCCATACAGTCTGAAAGGCACAGTTCAGCCCTTCCTCCTTCTGTAACCACAGAGCCTGGGGGTAGAGGTGTGGTCTCTTGGTGCTTTACAGACAGGCACGCAGCATCCATATCAACCACATCAAATCTGTGTACAGTTGTGCAAGTAAAGCTCTGGAGGTGTGCATTTGAGCAGGAGTAGTAAGCAAGGTTTAAAATGCATTCCTGGGCTTCCCTGCTGGTCCAGTGGGTAGAGAGTCTGCCTGGCACTGCAAGGGGTGCCGGTTCGATCCCTGGCCTGGGAAGATCCCATGTGCCGCCGAGCGGCTGGACCCATGTGTCCAGTTATGAGCCAGCGCTCTGGAGTGCATGTGCCCAGAGCTGGTGCTCTGTGATGAGAGAGGCCACTGCCATGGGGGGCCCACACAGGCCAAAGAATAAAGATGGATGAAAATAAAGAAAGAAAGAAAGAAAGAAAGAAACTATAAAAGGTATGATGGGGAGAATTAAAAAAAATGCATTCCACGCATACAGGACACAAAACCTTGAGAAGTTCCCTCCATGGAGGCCCAAGCAGTCATGGCTCCCTTCTCCTTGCTCTGGTCGAGTCCCCTGGAACTAGTGAAATGGCCCTAGTGGCCAGCCCAGGAGAAAATGGCCATCTCCTTAGTAAGAGGTAAGGTGTAAACATGTATTTTTGTGCCCGACCTGTGTCTGTGAGTGTGGCCCACTCCCTGTTCCTCGGACCACACAGAAAACTTACTGCATTCCACACTCCAGTATACAGGAGATGCAAATACTGTTTGATTCCACTTGTATAAGACACCTAGGACAAATTCAGAGTCAGAAAGTACCGTGGTCGATGCTAGGGGCTGGGGCGGGGGAGAGGGAAAGGTGAGGTGGGCAGATTGAGGGGGCGCTAGTGTTTACAGGGACAGAGTTTCAGTTCAGGAGGGTGGGACTTCAGGAGGCGGCCGAGGGTAAGGGGCGCATGGCAGTGTGGAGGGCGTGGTGCCGCCCAGCTGGACACTTAGGCCTGGGGAACATGCTCTGTTTTATGTCATGTGACTTGCCACAGTAAAAACACTGAGAGTGAAAAAACCGTCCTACATTTCATGGTCACGGTGACTCTAACCAGTGTTCCCACGGCTACAGTCGTTTTTCAGATGCCTGAAGAGTTGATCATAGTGTGTTTTTATTCCTCAGTGACTTAGGCAGCCAGATGCTATTTTGGGGTGACCATCACTAGATTTATAAAAACTCTGAATCCGACCCATGTAGAGGACAAGCAGATTTAAGTCAAAAGAAAGAGCCAAGGAGCATGGACCACCTTCCGGCTTCCAGTTTCTCCTCTGGCTGCAAGTGGAAGGTCAGGATCAGGATTAATAAGGGGGTGGCAGAAAGGGAGCCTGGGGAGGCTTGGAAAGTCCACAGGGGGCCCCTGAGGTCCATAATCAGCCTCCTTGTGTTTAGTGTATGAACAGCAAGTGAATCCTTGTTTGAATGCCGTGAGGTGCTCAGTGCTCAGTCACATCTGACTCTTTGTGACCTCGTGGACGGTAGCCCACTAGGCTCCTCTGTCCATGGGATTCTCCTGGCAAGAATACTGGAGTGGGTTACCATGCCCTCCTCCAGGGAGAACCGTGTCTCCTGCCCTGGCAGGTGGATTCTTTACCGCTAGCACCACCTGGGAAGCAGTGACGTGGTGAGAAAGCACATAAAGAGGAAACCTAGGGAGTTTAAGGCACAGAGAGAGGTCAAATGCCCAGCCCCCCAGCCGCCTGGCAGGATCTGGATTGCAGGAAAGGCCTCTAGTCAGGGTCCTGGGATAAATCTCAGCTCTTCTGTTGCCCCTTAACTTCAGCAAATGATACTCTTCTTGCCAAGCATCCACTGGAACTGAAACTGTCAGTGAGTCAGAAAGTACCGTGGTCGATGCTAGGGGCTGGGCGGGAGAGGGAAAGGTGAGGTGGGCAGATTGAGGGGGCGCTAGTGTTTACAGGGACAGAGTTTCAGTTCAGGAGGGTGGGACTTCAGGAGGCGGCCGAGGGTAAGGGGCGCATGGCAGTGTGGAGGGCGTGGTGCCGCCCAGCTGGACACTTAGGCCTGGGGAACATGCTCTGTTTTATGTCATGTGACTTGCCACAGTAAAAACACTGAGAGTGAAAAAACCGTCCTACATTTCATGGTCACGGTGACTCTAACCAGTGTTCCCACGGCTACAGTCGTTTTTCAGATGCCTGAAGAGTTGATCATAGTGTGTTTTTATTCCTCAGTGACTTAGGCAGCCAGATGCTATTTTGGGGTGACCATCACTAGATTTATAAAAACTCTGAATCCGACCCATGTAGAGGACAAGCAGATTTAAGTCAAAAGAAAGAGCCAAGGAGCATGGACCACCTTCCGGCTTCCAGTTTCTCCTCTGGCTGCAAGTGGAAGGTCAGGATCAGGATTAATAAGGGGGTGGCAGAAAGGGGAGCCTGGGGAGGCTTGGAAAGTCCACAGGGGGCCCCTGAGGTCCATAATCAGCCTCCTTGTGTTTAGTGTATGAACAGCAAGTGAATCCTTGTTTGAATGCCGTGAGGTGCTCAGTGCTCAGTCACATCTGACTCTTTGTGACCTCGTGGACGGTAGCCCACTAGGCTCCTCTGTCCATGGGATTCTCCTGGCAAGAATACTGGAGTGGGTTACCATGCCCTCCTCCAGGGAGAACCGTGTCTCCTGCCCTGGCAGGTGGATTCTTTACCGCTAGCACCACCTGGGAAGCAGTGACGTGGTGAGAAAGCACATAAAGAGGAAACCTAGGGAGTTTAAGGCACAGAGAGAGGTCAAATGCCCAGCCCCCCAGCCGCCTGGCAGGATCTGGATTGCAGGAAAGGCCTCTAGTCAGGGTCCTGGGATAAATCTCAGCTCTTCTGTTGCCCCTTAACTTCAGCAAATGATACTCTTCTTGCCAAGCATCCACTGGAACTGAAACTGTCAGTGAGCCAGGACCAGTGACAGGTGCTGGGAAGGCAGTCCCCTCGCCACGGCCATCTTTTCCTTTCTAGCGTCTTTTGGTGCAGGTAGTGTTTGGGGCAGTGGTGTGTGGGCCTTTCTCTGTTGGAGTTTCTGAGTTAAATGAGTCAGCGAAGGACTTAGTGCTTGATTGAGGTTTCAAGAAATTTTAAAATTGAAGTACAGGCTTCCCTGGCAGCTCAGTGGTGACGAATCCACCTGGAGACACAAGAGGTGCGAGTTTGATCCCTGGGTGGGGAAGATCCTCCCGCGGAGCGCATGGCAAGCCACTCCAGCATTCTTGCCTGGAGAACCCCGTGGACAGAGGAGCCTGGCGGGCTGCAGCCCAAGGGGCCACAGAGTCAGACACGACTTGCGCGTGCACGCCCAGCACACTGGGCAGGACGCGACTGAGCGCTTACGCCCCTGGCGCAGGGCAGGGCGTGGCTGGTGAGTTGATTCACAGTGGACAGGGCTACAGCACGGCTTCAGTTTTATATGTATTTCTTTTCCTGATTCTTTTCCATTATGGATTATTACAGGACATTCAGTAGAGCTCCTGTACTATAGCTCCATCCAGTAGATGCCTGCGGTTTCCTATTTTATAAAGACATAGTAGGGTGTATTCCCAGCCCCTCACCCTGCCCTCGGGTGCCACAGGTTTGGTTTCATGCGGCGCCTTGTGCGCAACTCTCTCTGCTGTGGGCGGGGGAGGGCGGTGCAGGGCCGGGAGCGGGGGCTCCGCATCTGTGCTGAGAGGCGGCGGAAGCCTCCCGGTCCCCCACCCAGCGCTAGCTGCCCGCGCTGGACGCTCACCGGGGCTCCGGTCCCTTCTCCGTCTGCCCCAGGGTTCTCCGGCCACCAGTTTCCTCTCTACCACGGAACTAGCTCCTGCCCTCTGCTGGTTCTCTTTTTCTCCAGAATGTGTAACGATCCCTGGAAGCAGCCTACCTGCCCTTCCTTTCTAAGTCCGATAAAAGGGAAGGTACAACCTATAATTCCATTTTATAGATGGGGGCAACTGGTTCAGAGAGATTAAGTGTGAACACGTAGCATGTGTATTCTAGACACTTTATACAAGTTAACAGAAAGTGTTAACAATACAAGGTTGTTCTCCAAAATTAAATGTGTGAAGAACTATAGCTATTCATCAGCCTTTGAGCAGTTTTTTTCTGCACATAACATTGGTTGGGAAAGACTGGCCATCATAAAATACAGGTGAGAAAATGGATTGCTTTCTTAAAAACTGACCAAAGACATGCACATTGACAACTAAATATTTTTATTTCATAACGATTCAATTTCACATATATTTGCATAAATAAATGCATTTCTAATGATTTCTAATGATTAAATATTCACAGCTGCATGCTGGCTCAACTCTCCCGTTTTTACTTATACACTCCCTCTGTCATAGCACCAGAAAGAAGAGAAAGGTCCTTCCCTTTCTGTAGGGCAACACTGGGTTTATATTAGGCAAAGCTGGGTGGGCTCTACTTGGTTATTTTTTTGCTTTTAAGTCATCGTTTTATTTTTCATCCATCTTTATTCTTTTCGGCCCGTGTGGGCCTCCCATTGCTGTGGCCTCCATTGTCGCAGAGCACCGGCTCTGGGCGCATGCACTTCAGAGCACTGGCTCAATGGGACACACTGGTCCAGCTGCTCCGCGACACGTGGGATCCTCCTGGGTCAGGGATCGAACCAATGCCCCTGCACTGCAAGGCGGACGCTCTACTCACTGGACCACCAGGGAAGCGCCTGCTTGTTTTAAATTTTAAAAATCAGGCCAGTGATATGTTGTTTATTATTAAAAGATAACAGCCCTAGCTATTAAGGTCTGAATACAATGGTACAGTTCTAGCATCCGCAGCTAGCAGGAATTATTTGAGTGAGAGGGAATACATACATGGTACTGAGAGAGCTAATGTTAGTAGATAAAAGTCGCCTTTGGTGTAAGCATTTAAGGATGAACAGGAGGAGGTTTGTGTGCTGGACACGAAGCCTCAACAGAGCTTTCTCAGTTACAAAATTAAACACAATTTTCTGGGGTCCATGGAATGATTAATAACAATAATCAGTACTGAATTTTAGAGTGGGATGAGCCACATTAGTTTTCCAACTGAATGTAACAGAGCATCTTTAATTTAACAAATGCTCCTCCCCACCCCCCTCACAGTAAAATTGAAATCTGTTATTTCTAATGTTGCCCAAATGATCTAAACATGAGCATCTTTAAAACCAGCGGGCTTCCCAGGGACGGGCTGAGACCTGCCGGCCTGGGCGACCTGTTGCTGCCGAGCCTGATGCTGTTGTCA
Organism: Tragulus kanchil; assembly: GCA_022376925.1. Classification (NCBI taxonomy): domain Eukaryota; kingdom Metazoa; phylum Chordata; class Mammalia; order Artiodactyla; family Tragulidae; genus Tragulus; species Tragulus kanchil. The sequence goes on along the minus strand of JAIOJX010000030.1, from coordinate 13,927,934 downwards.
GATGAGGTATGTCCGCGGCACGGCGCCGGGGGTCAGCCCTGGGTCAGTTTCTGATGGCCATAGTCCAGAGCAGGGGATGGTCCGTCTCCACGGTCACCACCCCAGAGCCGTCGTAGGTGTTGGAAGTGCTGACGAGGGTCCCGAAACCGAGCGTGTGATTTGCTGTAAGAACATAAGAAAACAAGGGTCTGCCGTGAGCCCACTTTCCTCCAGTGCATGGTGATGCTGTCAAGAGTCACCCCAAAGCAACAGAGCGGACACGTGGACAGATGAGCCGCAAAGCTTGGGGCAGGGGACGTGAACGTCACGAGACGCTGAAGCTGACAGTTTCCGTCACTCGCTCTGGGCGCTCCTTCTGGAGGTGGCTGCTGGTTATTTACCAGGCGGGGGTATAGGTCAGAATCAATACTAAATTTCAGTAAAATGTTTTCTCTCTCTCCTTTTTTTAACCAGTTGTAAAACCAATCTGTAATAGATTACTTACTTCCTTGCCTGAGTGCAATTTTTTTTGTTTTGATGATTTCGAATTAACATTTTTTATATTTAATGAAGCTATATAAAGAGGCAGTTTTAGTTTCAAGTATAAATGATGTTGGCAGAAAGGTAATTACTTTAGAAAAAATAACATGAGATTTTGGTCCTTTTTTTTTTTCTAATAAAGTAAGGAAAGTCAAACTGAACAAGTTTTGCTTTCTATAAAATTACTCTGAACTCAGAGGTCAGAAAGCAGACTTCCAAATCATTACTTAATTATCAAGATAAAGGCTTTGGAGTTAAGTTGCATTATTAGAATTTATATACTTATAAATTATATAAGTCTATACAGATAACAAAGCTATTTCCTAACAAGTTGGCTGAAGTTAACACAGAGGAACCCATTGGTAGCCTCACTTCTCTTTGTCTATAAAAGAGCAGCAGTTCACATTATCAATGTGACTTTGTTTGCTTCTAAGTCATCATTCATTTCTTATCCATCCTTGTTCCTTGGCCTGTGTGGGCCTCCCAATGCAGCGGTCTCTCTCGTTGCAGAGCACCAGCTCCAGGCGCATGCGCTCCAGAGCGCTGGCCCTGTAATTGGACACACTGGCCCAGCTGCTCCACGGCACATGGGATCTTCCCAGGCCAGGGATCAAACCGGTGCACTGCTAGGTGGACTCTTTACCTACTGGACCACCAGGGAAGCCCTCAACATGACTTTAAACCATGATCGATAAACATCCCCTGATAAGCAGTACTGATCTCTTTTTTAAGAAATCAGGAAGGGACAAAATAAATGTTACAAAGAAAAATAAATGTCAGAGTCAGAAAAGGCCCCTTTTTTTCTTCCAACAAAGGGCAACTATAGTTACACAGCTGTCGAGTTAACTAATTCTGTGATGACGGTCACTTTCCGCTAGAGGGAGCCTGTTATCTTTCTGAGAAAATCTTGGAAAGGCAATTTAAAAATTCAGAAATAGTAGTACGGGATGCTGGGTCATCAGTTACTACCCGTTCACATAGTTTACTTATGAAACCTCAAACTACTGCATGTTGTCAACACGTGTACAAATGCAAACAGGAAGCTACAAAGTAGGGATGCAGAGATGCAGAGGCCCCCTCCGCTGCCTGCTGCTCTGACAGGTGGACGTGGGCGCCGTGGCCTCCTCAGTAACCTGGAGCTTTCCGGAGAGGAGGTTTCTGACTGATACGGACGAGCAGATAAAGTAAATGTACAAGTCCTGGTGCGATCACAGAGACAGTGGCTCGGGTGAGGGTGGAGGAAGGAGTCACAGGGAGCCTGTAAAGGAGAGAAGCCTTGTTCCCCCGAAGGGCCGGGAACGGCTCACATGTTTCCTACCATTTACTCAGAAAGGAGACTCGGGGAGCTTCATGGACCAGCGCTCGAGCCGACACTCCCCGGGGCAGCACCGGGTACACCCAGCCGCCTGGCCGTGTGTTTGAGATTCTGGTAACTAATTAGGTTAAAATCCTAGTTTTTTACCTGGGCTCTAACCGGAGGACAAAATTATTTCTCTGGGTTATACTTGAACATAAATTCCTTTCTGGTTTTCTAAAGGCAGACTATGGATTTCGGATTATCCTGGGAAGACAACTACATTATATATATTGATTTTTCTAAGACACGGTTGCATCTTAATTTTTATATAGGAAAAGAACTGAAATAGCTTTATGAGGGCATGAGAAGGTACAGTTTTTACTTTGCATGAAATATGAGTTAATGCCATTTTTATCCAGTCTGGGAAATGTTTTCTTTTTATCTTACAATGTTTAAAATTCCATCGGGACCAGACATGAAACATGTTTTAGTGGTTTTGGTGGCTCTAACAAAGCATGTAAGCTGGGTGACTTCACGAGCAGACATGGTTTCTCGCAGTTCAGGAGGTCAGGAAGTCCTGGATCAGGGAACCAGCCGGGTCGGTTCTGGTCACGACCTCTCTTCCTGGCAGGTTTTCAGACAGCGGCCTTCTCGCTGTGCCCTCACAGGGTGGAGAAATCTCCTGCCTCTTCCTGGTTTTCTAAGGCGCTAAATCCCATCCTGAGGGTCCCACTCTCATGACCTAACCCGGTTCTCATTTTCTGCCAGGGGTTCCAGCTCCTAATACCATCATATTGGGGATTATGGCTCCAACATATGAATGGGGGGGCCACCAACACTCAGGCCATAACAAGAGTTACAATTAACTTAAAGGTTACAATGAAATTCATTTGTCTCCACCTTTATGAAAAGTAGAATAAAAATGATAGAAAATGAAGGTAAATAAGCTGAAACACAAAATCATGAAATTCAAGTTACTGTGTCACCATTGTTTTCTTCAGAGACTCATGCTTTTGGACAAAACCTTCAATTCTCTTTTCAAAGAAGAAAACCCTTCCCATTTGGGCTGGATTCATCCCCTCGAGCCGACACTTGTTCCCCGAAGGGCAAGCTCACATGAAAGGAGACTGGAGCTTCATGGACCAGCGCTCGAGCCGACACTCCCGGCAGCACCGGGTACACCCAGCCGCCTGGCCGTGTGTTTGAGATTCTGGTAACTAATTAGGTTAAAATCCTAGTTTTTTACCTGGGCTCTAACCGGAGGACAAAATTATTTCTCTGGGTTATACTTGAACATAAATTCCTTTCTGGTTTTCTAAAGGCAGACTATGGATTTCGGATTATCCTGGGAAGACAACTACATTATATATATTGATTTTTCTAAGACACGGTTGCATCTTAATTTTTATATAGGAAAAGAACTGAAATAGCTTTATGAGGGCATGAGAAGGTACAGTTTTTACTTTGCATGAAATATGAGTTAATGCCATTTTTATCCAGTCTGGGAAATGTTTTCTTTTTATCTTACAATGTTTAAAATTCCATCGGGACCAGACATGAAACATGTTTTAGTGGTTTTGGTGGCTCTAACAAAGCATGTAAGCTGGGTGACTTCACGAGCAGACATGGTTTCTCGCAGTTCAGGAGGTCAGGAAGTCCTGGATCAGGGAACCAGCCGGGTCGGTTCTGGTCACGACCTCTCTTCCTGGCAGGTTTTCAGACAGCGGCCTTCTCGCTGTGCCCTCACAGGGTGGAGAAATCTCCTGCCTCTTCCTGGTTTTCTAAGGGCGCTAAATCCCATCCTGAGGGTCCCACTCTCATGACCTAACCCGGTTCTCATTTTCTGCCAGGGGTTCCAGCTCCTAATACCATCATATTGGGGATTATGGCTCCAACATATGAATGGGGGGGCCACCAACACTCAGGCCATAACAAGAGTTACAATTAACTTAAAGGTTACAATGAAATTCATTTGTCTCCACCTTTATGAAAAGTAGAATAAAAATGATAGAAAATGAAGGTAAATAAGCTGAAACACAAAATCATGAAATTCAAGTTACTGTGTCACCATTGTTTTCTTCAGAGACTCATGCTTTTGGACAAAACCTTCAATTCTCTTTTAGAAGAATATCTTTTTTGTTGTTGTTTTTAAAGTATTTGGAATGAATACCAAACTCCCTTCTCCCCAAATGTTTGAAGGTCAGTCATGAGATAAAGTACGTAAGACTGGCAGAGAGATCATGTCCTGCAGATAGCAATGAGACAAATTACTTCTTATGTTCTTCCAGTTTTATTGACAGATAATTGACATATAGCACTGTATAAATTTAAGGTGTATAGAATATATAATGACCTATGTATATATTATGAAAGGATTACCAAAATATGTTTAGTTAACATCCATTACATTTTGTAATTCCATTTTTCCCCATGCAATAAGATCTTCGTAGTGTCTACTCTCTTACCAAGTTTCAAACACACCATGCAGCACTGGCGAGTGTCCTCACCAGATTGTACATACATCTCCTAGCCAGTCCTCACTTACCTTACGACTGGCAGTCTGTAGCTTTTGACCACTTCCACCTCATTCTCTCCATTCCCTGCCACTGGGCAATCACAAACCTCACCTTTTTCTATGAATTTGAGTCTTTTAGATACCGCATAGAAGTGGGCTTATACAGTGGGGTGAACAGTATTCCACTGTCTTTAGGGTGTTGCCATGTGTTAGCTGTTGTAAGTAATGCTCTCGTGAACATGGGCAGTGCAGTTATCTTGTGGATAAAGTGATTTTGTTTCCTTTGGATATACACCCAGAGGTGGGACTGCTGGTAACATGGTAGTTCTATGTTTAATTTCTTTAAGAAACCTCTCATTTTTCAGGGTGAGAATCTCCTGCCTCTTCCTGGTTTTCTAAGGGCGCTAAATCCCATCCTGAGGGTCCCACTCTCATGACCTAACCCGGTTCTCATTTTCTGCCAGGGTTCCAGGGGATTATGGCTCCAACATATGAATGGGGGGGCCACCAACACTCAGGCCATAACAAGAGTTACAATTAACTTAAAGGTTACAATGAAATTCATTTGTCTCCACCTTTATGAAAAGTAGAATAAAAATGATAGAAAATGAAGGTAAATAAGCTGAAACACAAAATCATGAAATTCAAGTTACTGTGTCACCATTGTTTTCTTCAGAGACTCATGCTTTTGGACAAAACCTTCAATTCTCTTTTAGAAGAATATCTTTTTTGTTGTTGTTTTTAAAGTATTTGGAATGAATACCAAACTCCCTTCTCCCCAAATGTTTGAAGGTCAGTCATGAGATAAAGTACGTAAGACTGGCAGAGAGATCATGTCCTGCAGATAGCAATGAGACAAATTACTTCTTATGTTCTTCCAGTTTTATTGACAGATAATTGACATATAGCACTGTATAAATTTAAGGTGTATAGAATATATAATGACCTATGTATATATTATGAAAGGATTACCAAAATATGTTTAGTTAACATCCATTACATTTTGTAATTCCATTTTTCCCCATGCAATAAGATCTTCGTAGTGTCTACTCTCTTACCAAGTTTCAAACACACCATGCAGCACTGGCGAGTGTCCTCACCAGATTGTACATACATCTCCTAGCCAGTCCTCACTTACCTTACGACTGGCAGTCTGTAGCTTTTGACCACTTCCACCTCATTCTCTCCATTCCCTGCCACTGGGCAATCACAAACCTCACCTTTTTCTATGAATTTGAGTCTTTTAGATACCGCATAGAAGTGGGCTTATACAGTGGGGTGAACAGTATTCCACTGTCTTTAGGGTGTTGCCATGTGTTAGCTGTTGTAAGTAATGCTCTCGTGAACATGGGCAGTGCAGTTATCTTGTGGATAAAGTGATTTTGTTTCCTTTGGATATACACCCAGAGGTGGGACTGCTGGTAACATGGTAGTTCTATGTTTAATTTCTTTAAGAAACCTCCTTACTGTTTTCCATAGTGGCTATACCAACTTACATTCCCACCAACATGCACGATGATTCCCTTCTCTCCACATCCTCTCCAGAATTTCTTCTCTCTTGTCTTTTTTCATGATAGTCAACCTAATAGGTAGGAGGCGATAACTTATTTTGTTTTTTTTGTTGATCTGTGATGTGACTACCCTTTTCTTGTACTTCCTGGCCCTCTGTATATCTTCTTGGAAAAATGTCTATTGAGGTCCTTTGGCCATTTTTTTTTTTTTTTTTTGAGTTGTATGAGTTCTTTATGTATTTTGAACATTAACCCCTTCTCAGAAATGACTTGTAAATGTGTTACCCATTGCGTCAGTTTTCATTTTGTTATTGTTCCTTTTGCTGTGCAGAAGCTTTTTAGGGTGAGGTAGTCCCACTTGTTTATTTTTTATTTTGTTGCTTGTGCTTTAGGTATCATATGCAAAAAATCATTGCCAAGACCCATGTCAGGAAGCATTATTCCTGCTTTCAACCAGGAGTTTTATGGTTTCAGGTCTTATGTTTAATTTCTTAATCCATTACAAGTTAATTTTTGTGAGTGATGTAAAATAAGGATCTAATTTCACTCTTTTACATGTAAATATCCAATTTCTAAGCACAGTTCATTAAAAAGACAGGTTTCTCTCCACTGAGTATTCTTGGCTCTCCTTTCGTATTAGCTTACTGTGTATGTGTTGGTTTTTAATTCTGTTCCATAGGTTTATGTGTCTCATTTTTATACCAGTAGCATAAATGCTTTTATTATTATGCCTTTTTAGATAATACAGTTTGAATTCAGGAAGTGTGATGCCTCCAGCTTCGTTGTTCTTTCTCAGTATTGCTTTGGCTACTCAGGGTCTTTTGTGGTTTCATATGAATATTAGGATTTTTTTTCTTCTGTAAAAATGCCGTTGGGACCTTGATGGAGATTGTGTTGAATCTGTAGGTGGCTTTGGGTGGTTCAGGTATTTTAACAATATTCTTCCAGTTCATAAGCATGGAATGTCTTTCCATTTATTTTATTCATCAGTTTTTTTCATAAGTATATTAGAGGTTTCAATGTGGAGGTCTTTTATCTCCTTGGCTAAATTTATTCCTAAGTATTTATTGTTCTTGATGCAATGGCAAATGAGTGATTTTCCCCATATAATTCATTTTCAGTGTATAGAGATACTTTTGACTTCTGTATGTGGAATTTTATATCTTACGACTCTACTGAATTCATTGATCTAACAGTTTTTTGATTGTTTAGGCTTTTCTATACAGAAAATCATGTCATTTAGAGACAATTTATGTTTTCTCTTTCAGTTTGGAAGCCTTTCCTTTATGTATTTTGAACATTAACCCTTCTCAGAAATGACTTGTAAATGTGTTACCCATTGCGTCAGTTTTCATTTTGTTATTGTTCCTTTTGCTGTGCAGAAGCTTTTTAGGGTGAGGTAGTCCCACTTGTTTATTTTTTATTTTGTTGCTTGTGCTTTAGGTATCATATGCAAAAAATCATTGCCAAGACCCATGTCAGGAAGCATTATTCCTGCTTTCAACCAGGAGTTTTATGGTTTCAGGTCTTATGTTTAATTTCTTAATCCATTACAAGTTAATTTTTGTGAGTGATGTAAAATAAGGATCTAATTTCACTCTTTTACATGTAAATATCCAATTTCTAAGCACAGTTCATTAAAAAGACAGGTTTCTCTCCACTGAGTATTCTTGGCTCTCCTTTCGTATTAGCTTACTGTGTATGTGTTGGTTTTTAATTCTGTTCCATAGGTTTATGTGTCTCATTTTTATACCAGTAGCATAAATGCTTTTATTATTATGCCTTTTTAGATAATACAGTTTGAATTCAGGAAGTGTGATGCCTCCAGCTTCGTTGTTCTTTCTCAGTATTGCTTTGGCTACTCAGGGTCTTTTGTGGTTTCATATGAATATTAGGATTTTTTTTCTTCTGTAAAAATGCCGTTGGGACCTTGATGGAGATTGTGTTGAATCTGTAGGTGGCTTTGGGTGGTTCAGGTATTTTAACAATATTCTTCCAGTTCATAAGCATGGAATGTCTTTCCATTTATTTTATTCATCAGTTTTTTTCATAAGTATATTAGAGGTTTCAATGTGGAGGTCTTTTATCTCCTTGGCTAAATTTATTCCTAAGTATTTATTGTTCTTGATGCAATGGCAAATGAGTGATTTTCCCCATATAATTCATTTTCAGTGTATAGAGATACTTTTGACTTCTGTATGTGGAATTTTATATCTTACGACTCTACTGAATTCATTGATCTAACAGTTTTTTGATTGTTTAGGCTTTTCTATACAGAAAATCATGTCATTTAGAGAGACAATTTATGTTTTTCTCTTTCAGTTTGGAAGCCTTTCCTTTATTTTTGTAGCCTCATTTCTCTGGTTTGGACTTCTGGTGCTGTGCTGGCTAGAAGTGATGAGAGTGGGCATCCGTGTCCTGTTGCTGATCTTAGAGGAAAAGCCTTCACTCTTGAACCTTTGAGCGTGATATTAGGTGTGGGTTTGGTATATGTGGCTTTCCTTATTGTATTGAGGTGCATTTCTTTCCTAATGCTAGTTGGTTGAGAGTTTTTATTATGAACAAATGTTAAACTATGTCAAATGCTTTCCCTGTACCTATTGAGATAATTATATGATTCTTTTTTTTTAATTTATTTTGGTGGGGGTGGGGTGGGGAGGGAGGGGAGCAGGCAGGCCACTTCTATTGGTCTTTCATTTGTCCATTTTTTTTCATCCATCTTTGTTCTTTGGTCCGTGTGGGCCTCCCATCGCGGTGGCCTCTGCTGTCGCAGAGCACCCGCTCTGGGCGCACGCGCTCCAGAGCTCTGACTCGGTAATTGGACACATCGGTCCAGCCGCTCTGCGGCACATGGGATCTTCCCAGGCCAGGGATCGAACTGGCGCCCCTTGCACTGCAAGGCGGTGTCCTTACCCACTGGACCACCAGGGAAGCCCGAGATAATTATATGATTTTTATCTTTCATTCTGTTAATGTAATGTATTGCATGTATTACTTGCATCTGTTGAACCATTTTTGAATCCAGGAATGAGTCCTACTTGGCCATGTTATATGATCCTTTTAATGTGCTGCTGCATTTGGTTTACTTTTTTGTTGAGAATTTTTGCTTCTGTATTGGCCTATCAGAATACTGGCCTGTAGTTTTCTAATAGTGTCCTTATCTAGCTTTTGATATCAGAGTAGAATTAGCCTTGTTACATGAGTTTGGCAGTGTTCTTTTCTCTTTGATATTTTTGGATATTTTGAGGATTGGTGTTAATAATTCTTTAAATAGTTGGTAAAATATACCGGTGAAAACATCTGGTCCTGGACTTTGCTTTTTTGGGAGATTTTTGATTACTGATTCAATACTCTCCTTGTTCTGTTCAGATTTTTGATTGTTTAGGCTTTTCTATACAGAAAATCATTTTAGAGACAATTTATGTTTTTCTCTTTCAGTTTGGAAGCCTTTCCTTTATTTTTGTAGCCTCATTTCTCTGGTTTGGACTTCTGGTGCTGTGCTGGCTAGAAGTGATGAGAGTGGGCATCCGTGTCCTGTTGCTGATCTTAGAGGAAAAGCCTTCACTCTTGAACCTTTGAGCGTGATATTAGGTGTGGGTTTGGTATATGTGGCTTTCCTTATTGTATTGAGGTGCATTTCTTTCCTAATGCTAGTTGGTTGAGAGTTTTTATTATGAACAAATGTTAAACTATGTCAAATGCTTTCCCTGTACCTATTGAGATAATTATATGATTTTTTTTTTTTAATTTATTTTGGTGGGGGTGGGGTGGGGAGGGAGGGGAGCAGGCAGGCCACTTCTATTGGTCTTTCATTTGTCCATTTTTTTTCATCCATCTTTGTTCTTTGGTCCGTGTGGGCCTCCCATCGCGGTGGCCTCTGCTGTCGCAGAGCACCCGCTCTGGGCGCACGCGCTCCAGAGCTCTGACTCGGTAATTGGACACATCGGTCCAGCCGCTCTGCGGCACATGGGATCTTCCCAGGCCAGGGATCGAACTGGCGCCCCTTGCACTGCAAGGCGGTGTCCTTACCCACTGGACCACCAGGGAAGCCCGAGATAATTATATGATTTTTATCTTTCATTCTGTTAATGTAATGTATTGCATGTATTACTTGCATCTGTTGAACCATTTTTGAATCCAGGAATGAGTCCTACTTGGCCATGTTATATGATCCTTTTAATGTGCTGCTGCATTTGGTTTACTTTTTTGTTGAGAATTTTTGCTTCTGTATTGGCCTATCAGAATACTGGCCTGTAGTTTTCTAATAGTGTCCTTATCTAGCTTTTGATATCAGAGTAGAATTAGCCTTGTTACATGAGTTTGGCAGTGTTCTTTTCTCTTTGATATTTTTGGATATTTTGAGGATTGGTGTTAATAATTCTTTAAATAGTTGGTAAAATATACCGGTGAAAACATCTGGTCCTGGACTTTGCTTTTTTGGGAGATTTTTGATTACTGATTCAATACTCTCCTTGTTCTGTTCAGATTTTCTGTTTCTTTTCCTAATTCAGTCATGATAGTCATTTCTAGTAATTTATCTACTTTTTTTTGTTGTTGGTGGTTGTGTCTATAGTTGGTCACTGAAGCCTCTTATGAACCTTTGTATTTCTATCTTATCAGTTGTAATATCCTTTCATTTAAAATTTTGTTAATTTGGCCTCTCTTCCCCTTGGTATGTTTTAATAAATGTCTATTTTATTAATCTTTTCAGAAAGCCAGCTCTTCGTTTTATTAATTTCCCCCTATTTTCTGGTCTCTATTTCTTTTTATCTTTTTATGCTTTAAGTTTATTTCCTTTTCTGACTAACTTTAGGCTGTTTGTTCTTCATTTTTTCTAGATCTTCATTTCTAGATCCTTGAGATGTAAAAGGTTATGTGAGATCTATTTTCTTGAAGTACACATTTATAAAGTTCCCTCTGAGACCTTCTTTTGCTGCATCTCATAAGTCTGTATGCTTTGGTTCCATTTTCATTTGTATCAGGAAGCTTTTTCTCATTTAATTTCATCTTTGATCTATTGGCTGTTCAAAGTGTTATTTAACTTCCATATATTCACAAGTTTTCTGGTTTTCCCCCTGGTATGATTTTCAGTTTCATACCATTGTGGTCAGAGAAGATATTTGGTATGATTTCACTCTTTGCGAATTTTCTAAGGCTCGTTTTGTGGGCTAATATGATCCATGTTAGAAAATGTTCTGTGTTCACTTAAGAAGAATGTGTATCCTGCTGTGGTTAGACACAATAGTCTGTAAATGTCTGTTACAACTTGGTCAAGAGTGTTGTTCAAATCCAGTTTCCTTACTGATTTTCTGTCTGGATGATCTGTCCATTATTGAGCATGGGATATTTAAATCCCCAACTATTTTTTGTTATTTCTGTTTATTTCTCCTTGTAGTCCTGTCAATGTTTATTTTATATAGTTAGGTGCGCTAATCTTGGGTGGGTGCATAAATATTTACAATTGGTATCGTAATGGACTGACCCCTTTATTGTTAGTGATATTCTTTTTGTCATTTTTAGCCTAGTGTCTATTTTTCTTTATTAGTATGGCTACTGTTTCAGTGAAAAGGAAAAAAGAGGAATGAGTTTTCCCTTTTCCTCAGTACAAAGAAGATGAACAGTGAGAAGGCCTGAACATTCCTAGTTTTTTAACTTTAACTGCTCCTAACTCTGCATGTCTGTAACTAAGTTGGCTTTTCTGCCCCATATTTCTGCAGAAGCTACATTTCACACTTAATTACCCTTTGACTCTATGCTAACTACGTCCTGTAACAGAGCTCCCCTTTAGAGCACTCTCTTCCCCTGTAAAGCTGTAGACCTGGGTTTGATCCCTGAGTCAGGAAGAGCCCTGGAGAAGGGAACGGCAGCCCCCTCCAGTATTCGCCTAGAGAATCCCATGGACAGAGGCGTCCAGTGGGCTATAGTCCATGGGGTCACGAAAGGAGTCGGACATGAATGAGTGACTAACACACACACACACTTCCCCTTGTAGTTACATATTAGAAAGAAGGCCACAGAGTCATGGAACTGCCAGACTCAATTACGAGGTTATGATGCCAGCCTATGACTTTTTGAAACAATGTAAGAAGAAGAAAAGATCCTAACTCCTTTGTTCCTCATCAGGGACTCCATCTTACATAGCCCTTAAACTCCCCATGGAGGGCGCACTGTTCTTGGGGATGAGACTACTCTGTTTCCCTCTCCACTAGCTGAGAATTAAAGGCAACTTTCTATTCCATCCAAACTCCGTCTCTGTATTTTTTAATCAGCTTTGGTTGGCAGAAAAAGCCAAGACTTTGGCCAGCAACACTACCTTTGTTTTCTTGGTTATCATTTGCTTGAAATATCTTTTCCTATGCTTTCAGTCTCAGTCTCTGTCTTTAAAGTTAAAGTAAGTCTCTTATAGGCAGTGTATTTTTTGATTTTTTAAAAAAATCATTCAACCAATTTTGTGTCTTTGATTGAAGAATTATATCTATTGTGTTAAAGGTACTTATTGATGGAGAAGGATTTTGCCATTTCGTTATTTTGCTGACTGTTTTGTAGCTCCATTGTTCCTTGCTTGTTATCCTGCTTTCTTCCTTTGTCATGAGGACTTTTTTTGTATTGGTATATTTTCACTTTTTCATGATCTTTTTTTTTTTTTTTTAAATTTTGGCCTCTTTTATTGTTTTTTTTTTTTTTCATCCATCTTTATTCTTGACCTGTGTGGGCCTCCCACTGCAGTGGTCTGTCTCTTTGCAGAGCACCAGCTCTAGGCGCATGCGCTCCAGAGCGCTGGCTTGCAAGTGGACGTGCCAGTCCAGCAGCTCCGGGGCACGTGGGATTTTCCTGGGCCAGGGATCGAACCAGTTCCCCTTGCACTGCAAGGCAGACTCTTTACCCCCTGGACCACCAGGGAAGCCCTTTCATGATCTTTTGTGTAACAAGTTTTTCTGCTTCGGGTACCATGATCCTTACATAAGTAATCTTAATATCCGATTTTAAGCTTATAACAACTTCAATAGCATTTCTGTAATTATAATTTACTTTTCCCCATCACATATTACAATTTACATATTGTACATACAGTAACAGACTATTGAAGTTATGGTTTTGTAGTACATTTTTAAAACTTTTAAACCATGACTGTAAGAGAATTATGCACCACTGTTATCATATTAAATGGATCTGACTCTGCTTACTTACCAATACCAGGAAGTTTTATACCTGTGTTCATCTGACTTTATGATGTAAAGTAGCATCATTTTATTTCTATGTGAAGAACTCCTGTTAGCATTTCTTGTGAGGGAGGCATAGTGGTGATAAACTCATTCAGCTTTTGTTTGTCTCGGGGGTTTAAATAAAAAAAGCTTTTTGGTTGGCAGAAAAAGCCAAGACTTTGGCCAGCAACACTACCTTTGTTTTCTTGGTTATCATTTGCTTGAAATATCTTTTCCTATGCTTTCAGTCTCAGTCTCTGTCTTTAAAGTTAAAGTAAGTCTCTTATAGGCAGTGTATTTTTTGATTTTTTAAAAAAATCATTCAACCAATTTTGTGTCTTTGATTGAAGAATTATATCTATTGTGTTAAAGGTACTTATTGATGGAGAAGGATTTTGCCATTTCGTTATTTTGCTGACTGTTTTGTAGCTCCATTGTTCCTTGCTTGTTATCCTGCTTTCTTCCTTTGTCATGAGGACTTTTTTTGTATTGGTATATTTTCACTTTTTCATGATCTTTTTTTTTTTTTTTTAAATTTTGGCCTCTTTTATTGTTTTTTTTTTTTTTCATCCATCTTTATTCTTGACCTGTGTGGGCCTCCCACTGCAGTGGTCTGTCTCTTTGCAGAGCACCAGCTCTAGGCGCATGCGCTCCAGAGCGCTGGCTTGCAAGTGGACGTGCCAGTCCAGCAGCCCCGGGGCACGTGGGATTTTCCTGGGCCAGGGATCGAACCAGTTCCCCTTGCACTGCAAGGCAGACTCTTTACCCCCTGGACCACCAGGGAAGCCCTTTCATGATCTTTTGTGTAACAAGTTTTTCTGCTTCGGGTACCATGATCCTTACATAAGTAATCTTAATATCCGATTTTAAGCTTATAACAACTTCAATAGCATTTCTGTAATTATAATTTACTTTTCCCCATCACATATTACAATTTACATATTGTACATACAGTAACAGACTATTGAAGTTATGGTTTTGTAGTACATTTTTAAAACTTTTAAACCATGACTGTAAGAGAATTATGCACCACTGTTATCATATTAAATGGATCTGACTCTGCTTACTTACCAATACCAGGAAGTTTTATACCTGTGTTCATCTGACTTTATGATGTAAAGTAGCATCATTTTATTTCTATGTGAAGAACTCCTGTTAGCATTTCTTGTGAGGGAGGCATAGTGGTGATAAACTCATTCAGCTTTTGTTTGTTTGGGCAATTATTAATCTTCCCTTCATTTCTCAAGGACAGCCTTGGCAGGTATGTTTGGAATACGTTATTCCATTCTCTCCTGGCCTGAAAAGTTTCTTTTGAGAAATCTTCCCATTATGTGAATTCCCTTATATGTAAATGTGTTGCTTTATCTTGCTGTTTTGAAAAGTCTTTTTTTTTTTCAATCTTTGAGGTTTAGAACTATTGGTTCATTCTGTTGATATCTGGGGTCCTTTGAGCTGCATGAATCTGAATGTCCATTTTCAGCCAGTCTTGCTTTATGTATATTTTCTGTCCTTTCTCCTCCTGGGGTACCCTTAATGCAGACACAGTCCCAAAGGCTTTCCTCACTCCTCTTCATTATTTTTTTTTTCCTTTTGTTCCTCTGACTAGATCATTTCAGATTCCCTGTCACTGATTCTTTCTTCTGCAAGTTCAGTTCTGATTGTGCAGGTCTCTGTTGGATTTTTCAGTTTAGTCGTTATATTCTTTAGATTGAGGATTTCTGTTGGCTTATTTCTGATGGTCCCTATGTTTTGGCTGGTCTCATTTCATGCATTTCCCTCATAATTCTGTTATCTGTCTTCATGTAGTTCACTAAATTTCTTATAGAGGATTATTTGGAATTCTTCGATGTTTGTGGATGTCCTTTTCTTTTTAGGGTCCATTGGTGGCATTTTATTGTAATGGTTTCCATTGGTAGTGTTATGTTTACCTGTTTTTTTCTGACCCTTGATTTTTTTTTTTTTTTAAAGATTTATTTATTTATTTATTTATTTTGGGCGGGGGTCGGGTTGGGGAGGGAGGGGAGCGGGCAGGCCACTTCTATTGGTCTTTCGTTTCTCTATGTTCATCCGTCTTTGTTCTTTGGCTCCTGTGGGCCTCCCATCGCGGTGGCGTCTGTCGCTGCAGAGCTCCGGCTCGGGGCGCATGCGCTCCAGAGCTCCGGCTCGGTGATTGGACACATCGGTCCAGCCGCTCCGCGGCACGTGGGCTCTTCCCAGGCCAGGGCTCGAACCGGCGCCCCTTGCAGTGCAAGGCGGTGTCCTTACCCACTGGACCACCAGGGGAAGCCCTGACCCTTGATTTCTTACATTGGTAGCTGCACATCTGAGTAAACAGTCTCTTCTGGACTTTACCGGTTTGCTTTGGTAGAGACAGGCCTTCCAGGCAGCTCAGCTCAGGGTTCTGGACATCTTGGGCAGGTGGGGCTTGCGATCAGCGTCTTCTATGTGCCTGAGCTCTGAGGCTGTGCCGTGTGTGCTGTAGCTGAGAACTGGTGGACAGCACTGCTCGCCTGGCTCTCTGCCCAGGTGAGGCTGTTGGAGGAGGGGGCCTGTGGCTGCCTGGATGGTCAGCACTGGGCACTGTACTTAGCAGTAGTTGTGGCTATGAGTTAGCTTGCCTGCTTAACAAGAACAGCAGAATGGTCCCCCCGATCAGCACAGCCCATTATTTAAGCACCCTGGTTTTGCAGGGCAGAAGGTGAGACATGCTGGCTGTACCTCCGCGTGAGCACCCGTGTGCGTGGGGCTGTCGGATGTGCTACCCGGCTTCCTTTGTGCAGCAGGGTGCGTCAGCCTCGCCCTTGCATTCTAGGGTTTTCACAACCATGTCCTGTCTGTCATGAAGGGGACTGAAGTTGGGAACGACTTATGGTTCCATCTTCATGATGTTACTCCTTCACAAATTACTTTTTTTTTTTTTAATTGGTCTTTATTTATTTTCATCCATCTTTGCTCTTTGGCCTGTGTGGGCCTCCCATGGCAGTGGCCTCACTCATCACAGAGCACCGGCTCTGGGTGCATGCGCTCCAGAGCGCTGGTCTGTAATTGGACACACCAGTCCAGCCGCTCTGTGGCAGGTGGGATCTTCCCGTGCCAGGGATCAAACTCACGCCCCTTTCAGTGCAAGGTGGACCCTTTACCCACTGGACCGCCAGGGAAGCCCACTCAAATTACTTTTTCATGTCTACCCCGGAGAACCTGTCCAAAACTTTGGTTGGCTAAACATTTAATTTCAATCCAACATTTTAGAACATTTAGATTCAATTTTCTTTTCCATTTTTGCATGGAGTCCAGAGGAGCTAAACATAGTTATTCTAAGGCAACTAGCCTGATCAAGCCCTATTTTTAACTGTAGACAAAAAAATAAGTGATAGCTATGTGTAAAACTGTCAGTAACCAGGTAATGTGTGATAAACATAACCTAAAATATAAAAGTTGTGTCTTATCTATTTGTTTCAAAGGCATCATCAATTTTTTCAAGGACAACTGTAGTCTAATGATAGTAAGAATATTGGCTGGTGAGGGCTGGTTAAAGTCCTCTTCCAATGAAATTTAATGTGAATTAGAGAACACAGAGGCACAGTCTGACTTTGAGGTTTTCATATTTTAGAGAAACAGAACTTAAAAATATGGTAAACATTTAAATTGACTTTGTAATTTTCATCCACTATCTTAAACTTTTCTTTCCCAAAGGATGAGAACTAGGTATTTATATTCTGTTGCTTTCAGTGATGTCCTACAGCTCTGCTCCAAAGCTGGAAAGACTGAGGACTGCAAAACCAAGGCTGGCAGACTGGTAGAACTGAAATATTCAGCTCTGGGCTTCGCTGGTGGTCCTGTGGGTAAGGACACCGCCTTGCAGTGCAAGGGGTGCCGGTTAGATCCCTGGCCTGAGAAGATTCCACGTGCCACAGAGCAGCTGGACTGACGTGTCCAACTACCGAGTCAGAGCTCTGGAGCGCATGCGCCCAGAGCCAGTGCTCTGCGGCGAGGGGGGCCACTGCAATGGCAGGCCCGCATGGTCCAGGGATCAAAGACTGATGGAAATAAATGGATGAAAGATCAATAGAAGTAGTCAAAAAAAAAAAAAAAAAAATTCAGCTCTTCTCCTGTTAGTTGGAGGGAGGTAGAGCCATTCGCCCTGTCCTTCCATTCTATCCCCACCTTCCCTCTGTAAGTAATAGGAGTGCCCTGTGCTCTTTGCAGTGGGTGGGTGTGTGAGTGCTAAGTCGCTTCATTTGTGTTCATTTCTTTGTGACTCTATGGCCAGTAGCCCGCCAGGCGCCTCTGTCCACGGGGTTCTCCAGGCCAGAACACTGGAGGGGGTCGCCATGCCTCCTCCAGCGGCTCTTCCCGCCTCTCCTGCACCGCAGGCCCAGTCTTGATCGCTGAGCCACGTGGGGAAGCCCCTCTGAAGTGAGAGAGTGCACACGAGTCCTCTGGAGGCCCCCCATGTGCTCAAGCAGAGGAAAGCAACAGTGGGAAGCATCTGTTTGCTCTGCATCTGTGTGATTGTTCTGCTCAGGGGATTCTACAAAGGAGGCATCATGCTGTCAAAACTATGGACCCCTTCATGATGGGTAGGTCAGACCTAGGATCAAAATAAAAGTTGTGTCTTATCTATTTTAAACTATTTCTGTTCGATAGTAAGAATATTGGCTGGTGAGGGCTGGTTAAAGTCCTCTTCCAATGAAATTTAATGTGAATTAGAGAACACAGAGGCACAGTCTGACTTTGAGGTTTTCATATTTTAGAGAAACAGAACTTAAAAATATGGTAAACATTTAAATTGACTTTGTAATTTTCATCCACTATCTTAAACTTTTCTTTCCCAAAGGATGAGAACTAGGTATTTATATTCTGTTGCTTTCAGTGATGTCCTACAGCTCTGCTCCAAAGCTGGAAAGACTGAGGACTGCAAAACCAAGGCTGGCAGACTGGTAGAACTGAAATATTCAGCTCTGGGCTTCGCTGGTGGTCCTGTGGGTAAGGACACCGCCTTGCAGTGCAAGGGGTGCCGGTTAGATCCCTGGCCTGAGAAGATTCCACGTGCCACAGAGCAGCTGGACTGACGTGTCCAACTACCGAGTCAGAGCTCTGGAGCGCATGCGCCCAGAGCCAGTGCTCTGCGGCGAGGGGGGCCACTGCAATGGCAGGCCCGCATGGTCCAGGGATCAAAGACTGATGGAAATAAATGGATGAAAGATCAATAGAAGTAGTCAAATAAAAAAAATTCAGCTCTTCTCCTGTTAGTTGGAGGGAGGTAGAGCCATTCGCCCTGTCCTTCCATTCTATCCCCACCTTCCCTCTGTAAGTAATAGGAGTGCCCTGTGCTCTTTGCAGTGGGTGGGTGTGTGAGTGCTAAGTCGCTTCATTTGTGTTCATTTCTTTGTGACTCTATGGCCAGTAGCCCGCCAGGCGCCTCTGTCCACGGGGTTCTCCAGGCCAGAACACTGGAGGGGGTCGCCATGCCTCCTCCAGCGGCTCTTCCCGCCTCTCCTGCACCGCAGGCCCAGTCTTGATCGCTGAGCCACGTGGGGAAGCCCCTCTGAAGTGAGAGAGTGCACACGAGTCCTCTGGAGGCCCCCCATGTGCTCAAGCAGAGGAAAGCAACAGTGGGAAGCATCTGTTTGCTCTGCATCTGTGTGATTGTTCTGCTCAGGGGATTCTACAAAGGAGGCATCATGCTGTCAAAAACTATGGACCCCTTCATGATGGGTAGGTCAGACCTAGGATTACACCCTGGCTCCCCCACTCTCTGGGGGCTTCCCCAGTGGCTCAGCAGTGAAGAATCCACCTTCAATACAAGAGCTGCAGGAGACGTGGGTTCAATCCCTGGGCTGGGAAGATCCCCTGGAGCAGGGCGTGGCAACCCACTCCAGTGTTCTTGCCTGGAGAACCCCGTGGACAGAGGAGCCTGGCGGGCTACAGTCCAGAGGGTCGCAAAGAAATGGACGTGACTGAAGTGGCTTAACACACATGCATGCAAGACCCTCTCTAGCTCTATGAACTCAGTTATTTAACTTTCCAACTTCAGTTTCCTCATATGCAAAATATGGATAATGTCTACTTCACAGAGAAGCTGTACCGATTATCCAGTGCGTTTTTTTTTTTTTTTTCAACTTCATGCCACAAGCTCTCTTTTATTTATCTATTTTCATCCATCTTTATTCTTTGGCCCGTGTGGGCCTCCCATCGCAGTGGCCTCTGTTGTTGCTGAGCACCGGCTCTGGGCGCATGTGCTCCAGAGCCCTGGCTCATAATTGGACACACCAGTCCAGCCGCTCCACACACGTGGGATCTTTCTGGGCCAGGGATCAAACTGGTACTCCTTGCATTGCAAGGCGGACTCTTTACCTACTGGGCCACCAGGGAAGCCCTAGTCAAAGTTTTAACACAGAATTCATATTCAAGACATTTTTATCCCTTTTGCTTTCTTCCGCTAATCTGCCAGTAAGGTAGATCAGAATTTCCTCTCCTACCTTAGCGGTCTTTTAAAATGAAAGAAAGAGAGATGTTGTGATTTTAACAATTAGCGAATGTCTTAATTCAGGTAGGAGTTTATAGCCAGCTAATAGAATGAGATAAACTTTGCCAGGCTAGGTTATGTGTGATACTTAAAAAATCGTTTCAGGTGTTACCTGTATACATGTATCAACTCATGGGTTTGAAATATATTTATGAAGGTTATAAATCCTGTCCTGGCATTAAGGATATGGACACGAGTGTGTCTGCCCTCAGGGACTTGACATTTTAGCAAAAGGTGAAATGTCAGTTGCTCAGTAGTGTGTGACTCTTTGATGCCCTGTGGATTACATGCAGCCTGTCAGGCTCCTCTGTCCATGGAATTCTCCAGGTAAGAATGGTGGAGTGGGTTGCCATGCCCTTTTCCAGGGGATCTTCTTGACTGAGGGATTGGATCCAGGACTCCCATGCCGCAGGCAGAGTTTTTGCCATCTGAGCCACCAAGGAAGCCTTTTAGTAAAAGGTAAAGACGTGTGTAGAGTCTTTAATTCAGGAGGTGAGACAGAAGCATGAGGCAGGGCTAATAAGAATGGAGTCAGAATGGGCTGTATATTCTAGTGGAAAGGCGAGGTCACACACATCCCATCCCCCAGAGGCCAGGCATCCCCCAAATCTATACATTGATATTGCTTATCTTATAAAGATAAATTATTAAAAAGTAATGCAAACATCTAAAAAAACCGATAAAACCGAGGGAGTAAAAGAGAAGAAAGTGAACAAGCTTTGAGAGATGCTATGCAAAGAAGTGGTATTTGAGATGGAGTAATTTTCATTCAGTCAAGACATGATCTAAGCACTCACTGTGTTCAAGGTACAGTGGGTTTTTCTCTGCAGTTTACAGATGAGGATAATGAAGCTCAGAGAGGTTAAATTCACAGGCTATGATGATCGTAAAAGTTGTTAAGACATGTTACTATGAGAGCTTAAACTAATACTTTGAAGAGTCCTTAAAAAAAAGAACTGATGCTGGTCTCTTTCCCTGAAGTGTAGAACTGCCATTAGCCTGAGAGAGTCGGGTAAGTGGATGACTCAGTGAGACCGATAAAATTGCTCTTTAGACTTCAAGGAGCATGTCTCTACCATCAGACACATGTTTAATGAACCTATTATGATGGATCTCCAGGTTCCCTACCATCCTGGAATATTAGGCTCAGCTCTAGGAGTTAATTAGACTGAGTGGACATCATTAACTCCTTCAGACATAATGGAACCATTGCGTCTTCTACACCCATCAATTATTCTCTGAAGATGCTTACCCTGTTTAGAGTTATGGCTGCACATTCAGGAAATGTGACTGAGATTTCATTAGTAGAAAAGCAAACCATCTGCCTCTAAAACCAATTCTCTTTCACATTTTTAATTTTTGAACTACAGATTAAAAAAAGTATGTACATAGGTAAGACAGACTTTCTATAGAAAAAGTGCCAGTTTACTTATTGAATCAAAGTTGTTAACTAGTAAAAATAGCATTTATAGTTTTGCTGAGAGGGAGCCTTTTAGTTTAAAATCCAGGACTCCCATCCCAGGCAGAGTTTTGCCATCTGAGCCACCAAGGAAGCCTTTTAGTAAAAGGTAAAGACGTGTGTAGAGTCTTTAATTCAGGAGGTGAGACAGAAGCATGAGGCAGGGCTAATAAGAATGGAGTCAGAATGGGCTGTATATTCTAGTGGAAAGGCGAGGTCACACACATCCCATCCCCCAGAGGCCAGGCATCCCCCAAATCTATACATTGATATTGCTTATCTTATAAAGATAAATTATTAAAAAGTAATGCAAACATCTAAAAAAACCGATAAAACCGAGGGAGTAAAAGAGAAGAAAGTGAACAAGCTTTGAGAGATGCTATGCAAAGAAGTGGTATTTGAGATGGAGTAATTTTCATTCAGTCAAGACATGATCTAAGCACTCACTGTGTTCAAGGTACAGGGGGTTTTTTCTCTGCAGTTTACAGATGAGGATAATGAAGCTCAGAGAGGTTAAATTCACAGGCTATGATGATCGTAAAGTTGTTAAGACATGTTACTATGAGAGCTTAAACTAATACTTTGAAGAGTCCTTAAAAAAAAGAACTGATGCTGGTCTCTTTCCCTGAAGTGTAGAACTGCCATTAGCCTGAGAGAGTCGGGTAAGTGGATGACTCAGTGAGACCGATAAAATTGCTCTTTAGACTTCAAGGAGCATGTCTCTACCATCAGACACATGTTTAATGAACCTATTATGATGGATCTCCAGGTTCCCTACCATCCTGGAATATTAGGCTCAGCTCTAGGAGTTAATTAGACTGAGTGGACATCATTAACTCCTTCAGACATAATGGAACCATTGCGTCTTCTACACCCATCAATTATTCTCTGAAGATGCTTACCCTGTTTAGAGTTATGGCTGCACATTCAGGAAATGTGACTGAGATTTCATTAGTAGAAAAGCAAACCATCTGCCTCTAAAACCAATTCTCTTTCACATTTTTAATTTTTTGAACTACAGATTAAAAAAAAAAGTATGTACATAGGTAAGACAGACTTTCTATAGAAAAAGTGCCAGTTTACTTATTAAAACAGGAACTCCAAGTAGGATTGTTAAGACTATGTCCTATAAAATAGCATTTATATTTATGGTGGTTCTTGAGAAAAAATTTTAAATTGATATATTGTGTTCTCATTTTCTTGACGGCAGAAAGTCAAACTATTTCTGGTTCAGATGTATAGAGTTCATGCCGTATCTCCTCTCTTAGTAAGTTTCAAATACTCAATTCAGTACTATTAACTATAGTTACCATCCCCATGACTTTTTTTTATTGGAGAGCTGAAAGTCTGTACCTTGTGATCACTTTCACTCATTTCTCCCACCCTTCATCCCTCAATTCTGGCAAACACTAGTATGTTCTTTGTATCTAAGAGACTGGGTTTTATTGTATATTTTAGGTTCCATGTGTGAGTCATATCATCCTGTATTTGTCTTTCTGACATATTTCACTTAGCATAATGCCATCAAGGTTCCTCTGTGTTGCTACAAATGGCTAAATTTCCGTCCTTTTTAGGGACAAATAATATAAATAATATTCTCATGTGCATGTGTGTATATAAAACCTCACCTTTTTTATCCATTTATCCATTGATGGACACTTAAAGTTCTTAAAGTTTTTTCCATGTCTTGGCTATTGTAAATAATGCTGCAGTTAATGTGAGACTGAAGATATTCTTTCAAATTGGTGTTTTCATTTTCTTTGCTTAAATACCTAGAAGTGGGATTGCTGCATTGGACATAAGTTCTAAGTTTCAATTTTGGCCTCTTTTATTGGTTTATCTATGTCAGTGAGACCGATAAAATTGCTCTTTAGACTTCAAGGAGCATGTCTCTACCATCAGACACATGTTTAATGAACCTATTATGATGGATCTCCAGGTTCCCTACCATCCTGGAATATTAGGCTCAGCTCTAGGAGTTAATTAGACTGAGTGGACATCATTAACTCCTTCAGACATAATGGAACCATTGTCTTCTACACCCATCAATTATTCTCTGAAGATGCTTACCCTGTTTAGAGTTATGGCTGCACATTCAGGAAATGTGACTGAGATTTCATTAGTAGAAAAGCAAACCATCTGCCTCTAAAACCAATTCTCTTTCACATTTTTAATTTTTGAACTACAGATTAAAAAAAGTATGTACATAGGTAAGACAGACTTTCTATAGAAAAAGTGCCAGTTTACTTATTAAAACAGGAACTCCAAGTAGGATTGTTAAGACTATGTCCTATAAAATAGCATTTATATTTATGGTGGTTCTTGAGAAAAAATTTTAAATTGATATATTGTGTTCTCATTTTCTTGACGGCAGAAAGTCAAACTATTTCTGGTTCAGATGTATAGAGTTCATGCCGTATCTCCTCTCTTAGTAAGTTTCAAATACTCAATTCAGTACTATTAACTATAGTTACCATCCCCATGACTTTTTTTTATTGGAGAGCTGAAAGTCTGTACCTTGTGATCACTTTCACTCATTTCTCCCACCCTTCATCCCTCAATTCTGGCAAACACTAGTATGTTCTTTGTATCTAAGAGACTGGGTTTTATTGTATATTTTAGGTTCCATGTGTGAGTCATATCATCCTGTATTTGTCTTTCTGACATATTTCACTTAGCATAATGCCATCAAGGTTCCTCTGTGTTGCTACAAATGGCTAAATTTCCGTCCTTTTTAGGGACAAATAATATAAATAATATTCTCATGTGCATGTGTGTATATAAAACCTCACCTTTTTTATCCATTTATCCATTGATGGACACTTAAAGTTCTTAAAGTTTTTTCCATGTCTTGGCTATTGTAAATAATGCTGCAGTTAATGTGAGACTGAAGATATTCTTTCAAATTGGTGTTTTCATTTTCTTTGCTTAAATACCTAGAAGTGGGATTGCTGCATTGGACATAAGTTCTAAGTTTCAATTTTGGCCTCTTTTATTGGTTTTTATCTATGTATTTTCATCCATCTTTATTTTTTGGACTGTGTGGGCCTCCCATTACAGTGGCTTCTCTCATTGCAGAGCACCGGCACTAGGCATATGCGCTCACACACCGGCCCAGCCACTCCGTGGCATGTGGCATCTTCCTGGGCCAGGGATCGAACCAGTGCCCCTTGCACTGCAAGGTGGACTCTACCCACTGGACCGCCAGGGAAACCCTCTGTGTGTCTTCTTGATCAGGCAGCATGATGCCTCTAGCTTTGTTAAGATTCTTTTGGCAATTTGAGGTCTTTTGTGGTTCCATACAAATATTATGGCTGTTTTTTCTATGTCTGGGAAAAATGCAATTTTGACAGAGATTGCAGTGAGTCTGCTGATTGTTCTGAGGAGAATGGCTATTTTAACAATGATACCTCTTCTTTTCGTGGACTTCCAATACTATGCTGAATAAAAGTGGTGAGAGCAGGCCATTTTACTTGCATTTAATCCAACAGTCCAAAAATATTATCATTTTAACATGTCGCCAATATAAAAAATAATTATTGAGATATTTTAAGGTTTTCCTATCACGTCTCTGAAATCCAGTATGTATTATCTTTACAGTTAGCAGCATATCTTAATTTGGACAAGTCACACTTAAGAGTGTTCAAGAACCTAAAGTGACTTCTGGTTACCATACTGATTACACAGTACAGCTCTCGGTCATCTGAACAGGAACCAAACTCAAGATTCAATGATCTGTTTTTCCAGAGGAACATTGTCTTTTGGATTAATTATGCAGTACTGATTTTCATTTCACCTCCATAAAGGGATTTTACATTCAAAGCAAGCATATCAAATCCATTTGAAAGGATTTCCCCTCATTATAGGAATGAATGAAGAAACATTCAGATATTTAACATATGCTCGGCAGTGAGCATATGTTATGCCCTTCAAGTTGAAGGTTTAAAAATGTGTAGTAGACTTTCAGAAAAGCAAACTGAAAACGCACAATCTAAACAAACCAAACATAAAATAACTAGCAGAATATATGTGTGTGTGTGTGTGTGTGCATAGTGGTGTCCAACTCTTTGCAGCCCCACAGACGATAGCCTGCCAGGCTTCTCTGTCCATGGGACTTTCCAGGCAAGAATACCAGAGAGACTGGGTGCCATTTTGAACTCCAGGGGATCTTCCAGACCCAGGGATCAAACCCATGTCTCTTATGTCTTCTGCACTGGCAGGTGCATTCTTTACCACCAGCACCACCTGGGAAGGCCTGGTAGACCATGTACCCCATCCTATAAGAAACACCATGACTTTCTCCTGAATATGCAGCAGATAGTCCTCCAGTTGTATTCCTTACTTCAAATCATCATCTCGCCTTCCCACTCCTGAAATGCCTTGTCTCTCTTGTGTGAAAGAATAACTGATGGACGCTGGGGTGAGGGGCAGGGAGGTTATAGGCAACGTAACATCATGGCCGGACAATTAAGGCCCATCCCCATCTAATTCTTCCCCTATAACCTACTTGATAGCTACCCCGGGCTACTTGCTATTCCCTTAATAAGCCTACATGTAAGACCAGATACTTTAAAATTCTTAGAGGAGAACGTAGGTAGAACAGTCCCTGACCGGAATCACAGCAACATCTCTTTGGATCCACCTCCTAATGAAAAATAAAGACAAAAATAAACAGGACCTAATTAAACCTAAAATTTTTTGCACAGCAAAGGAAAGCATAAACAAGACAACCCACAGAATGGCAGAATATGTTTGCACACACAGTGACAAACTATCTCCAAAATAAATATACAAAGAGCTCATGCAGCACCACATAGAAAAAATAAATGGGTTGCAGAACTAAACAGACATTTCTGCAAAGACGACAGATAGCCAAAAAGCACATGAAAGGATGCTCCATGTGACTATTAGTGAAATGCGAATCAAAATTACAATGAGGTCTCATGTCACCCTAGTCAAATGGTCATCAAAAAGTGTATAATCAGTAAATGCTAGACTGGATGTGGAGAAAAGGGGACAGTCCTACACTGAGGAGATAGAGAAGAGGACTGAGTGACAGAAATAAGATATTAAGTGATGAAAAGAATCCCCAAAGGCATATAGAGAGAGGAAAACCTCTTCTTTATTGAAGATTGCTAATACTAAAGGCATAAGCAACAGAAGCAGAATATTAGCAAAGAACCATTTTGCAGCTTCCAGTGTGGTAACTGGATCAGGTGAGGACCACCACTGGATGCTGAAAACCATTGAGTGAAATGTTGGGGAGCAAGATATTTACAGTCTTCAAGTAACAGTCCATGGAGTCCTTTTCATTGAAAATAAAAAGGTAGCTCTTATAAACATCATCCTAACCAAATGATCAAGCTTAGCATTGCCAGTAAAAGGAAAGACTGACATTAGGAGCCTAGTGAATACAACGCCACCTGTTGCAGTAAGTTTTGCACAAAAAGGCTTAAGTTGAACATAGTCCATGGGGAAACATTAACGAAGACCATGATTCCTTACTTCAAATCATCATCTCGCCTTCCCACTCCTGAAATGCCTTGTCTCTCTTGTGTGAAAGAATAACTGATGGACGCTGGGGTGAGGGGCAGGGAGGTTATAGGCAACGTAACATCATGGCCGGACAATTAAGGCCCATCCCATCTAATTCTTCCCTATAACCTACTTGATAGCTACCCCGGGCTACTTGCTATTCCCTTAATAAGCCTACATGTAAGACCAGATACTTTAAAATTCTTAGAGGAGAACGTAGGTAGAACAGTCCCTGACCGGAATCACAGCAACATCTCTTTGGATCCACCTCCTAATGAAAAATAAAGACAAAAATAAACAGGACCTAATTAAACCTAAAATTTTTTGCACAGCAAAGGAAAGCATAAACAAGACAACCCACAGAATGGCAGAATATGTTTGCACACACAGTGACAAACTATCTCCAAAATAAATATACAAAGAGCTCATGCAGCACCACATAGAAAAAATAAATGGGTTGCAGAACTAAACAGACATTTCTGCAAAGACGACAGATAGCCAAAAAGCACATGAAAGGATGCTCCATGTGACTATTAGTGAAATGCGAATCAAAATTACAATGAGGTCTCATGTCACCCTAGTCAAATGGTCATCAAAAAGTGTATAATCAGTAAATGCTAGACTGGATGTGGAGAAAAGGGGACAGTCCTACACTGAGGAGATAGAGAAGAGGACTGAGTGACAGAAATAAGATATTAAGTGATGAAAAGAATCCCCAAAGGCATATAGAGAGAGGAAAACCTCTTCTTTATTGAAGATTGCTAATACTAAAGGCATAAGCAACAGAAGCAGAATATTAGCAAAGAACCATTTTGCAGCTTCCAGTGTGGTAACTGGATCAGGTGAGGACCACCACTGGATGCTGAAAACCATTGAGTGAAATGTTGGGGAGCAAGATATTTACAGTCTTCAAGTAACAGTCCATGGAGTCCTTTTCATTGAAAATAAAAAGGTAGCTCTTATAAACATCATCCTAACCAAATGATCAAGCTTAGCATTGCCAGTAAAAGGAAAGACTGACATTAGGAGCCTAGTGAATACAACGCCACCTGTTGCAGTAAGTTTTGCACAAAAAGGCTTAAGTTGAACATAGTCATGGTCATGGGGAAACAATCAGGACTAACGAAGACCGTGAGGTACTTGATGAGCTGGCAGGCCTGAGAGCCTTTAAAGTGTTGTGTCAAGGAAGACCAAAAAGAGATTTTCTGGATTAAGAAAGACTAAACTGACATGACAATGAAACAATGCATGTTTTTTTTGTGTGGATTTTTTAAAGTTATAAAGAGTATATTCTATGGAAAATTAGGAACATGAATGTAGACTGCATAACACCATTCTATCAATGTTATATTTTTTGGAATAGATAATAACACCATAATTTCATAGGAAAAAATCCTTGTTCTTGGGAGATATAAGCTGAAGAAATTCAGGGGTCAAATATCATATATTCAGCATAGTCCATATTGGTTCAAAAGGCAAAATACACAGAAATCGAAAGAGAGGAGAATGGTAACAGCTGGTAAATATGGGTGAAAAAGAATATAGATTTTGTTGTATTAATTTTTCTGTAGGCTTGAAATGTTTCAAAATTAAAATTCCATATTTAAATTTGGACGGGAAATAGGCTAAGAACTTGTGGAGGGGAAGTGTTTTTGTGTCATTCACTTTGATTTTCCTCAAAGCTGAGGTGATGCTGTTACAGGAATCAAAGCAAGAGATGCCCACTGATGTGAAGGGCCAATGCATCCGAATGGGAGGCAATGCATGCCAAATCGAGGAAGAAGCACCTGGCCTGTGGTAACTGCATTACAGCTTCTTGGAAGGGCCATAAGTGATACGAGTTCGACCCCTGGTTTGGAAAGATCCCCTGGAGGAGGGCATGGCAACCCACTCCAGTATTCTTGCCTGGAGAATCCCGTGGACAGAGGAGCCTGGTGGGCTGCAGTCCATGGGGTCACAAAGAGTCAGACAAAACTGAAGCAACTTAGCATGCATGCCTGCAAGAGACGGGGGTCCCTTAGTAGCTCGGATGGTAAGGAGCTGGACTGCACTGCAGGAGACCTGGGTGTGATCCCTGGGTGAGGAAGATCCCCTGGAGAAGGAAATGACAACCCCCTCCAGTATTCTTGCCTGGAGACGTCCATGGACAGAGGAGCCTAGTGGGCTGCCGTCCATGGGGTTGCAAAAAATCAGACACCATTGAGCCACTAACACTTTCACTTCCATGCAAGAGAAATGCAGAGCGCTCAGCCTGGTATGTGGGAAGGAATCCTTCCTTGGTCAATTTATTGAAGTTAACCAAGGACAACCTTTATTTACACTTACTGCAGATACCTGAAAATTAACCTGAATTATGTCCCAGAACTTCTAGCACCTTCGCAGTGATAAGAAGAGACTTCCTGCTCATTGTTATGCAAGGCTCTGGTGTATGTCCTTTCTTTCAAGACCTTATCTCTCAAAATCCGGATCTGTAAGGCTCCTCCCAAGGTGAGCACTGGTCACCTCTCTCCTGACAACCAATCCTTTCCCAGGCTATTAGAATTCTATTTGAAAGTGGCTGCATTTATCTTCATCTCTCAGAAGTCACCCATTCTCCTTGCCCTTGGATTAGAGCCTTCATTAGAAGGCTCCTGATGTTCAATTTTTCTTCCATCTCCACATTTCCTGTGCTGCAACTCAGCCTGCTGTCCGAAAAACAATCAGACCAAGAAAAATCTGCCGCTTGGGTGAATCAAAGCTGATGAGGTCAGTTAGAAAAATGCCTCCCAGCATAAGGAATTTCAAATGTCAGGCTTCTCTGAAACAAACAAAAGGTATTATTTTTGCTTTATTAAAAAGAAAATGTGTTATGTCATTAGCACTAAATTCTACTCAGAGGCCCCACGGTTGCAGTTAAAGAGCCAATTAGAACTGTTTTTAGAAAAAAACCAGACTGGGTTTCCAAAATTAAAAGGGCCGCCCAAACCCATAAAATAGGATGTTTACATTCATTATTAGTGGCAAAAGGAATGACCTGTGTAGAACTGGCCAAGATTTTTCAGCGTGAAGAGTTCATATCAGATTTAAACGTGCCTGGACGAGGCAGAGGTTAGTGTGTCCAAAGGGTGCTCTGAGCTGATTTACTTTGCTGTTTCCTTTACCTCCTGGGACCCTGGCTTGCCACCTGTGGACACTGGTGTGCCCCGAAACATTCGCACTATGGGGAGAACATCCCAGTTTGCTGCGGAGGGTATGCAGAACACTGGGCAAGTCATCTTGTGCTCGTGGCCTCAAGTGCCCACCAGGAAAACAGGGTTGCACGTCCCACCGCAACAGGTTGTGGGCTTGTGCCGGAAGTTCCCCAGGTGACCTCAGTATCTCGGTGCAAAATCCCAGTAATCCCTGTCCTCAGTGTCCTCCGCTAAAGTGGGTGCAAAGACGAATGAGTTAATGTCAACGAAGGGCTTTGACTTCTCCATGAAAGTACTGAAAATGTGTGGTATTATCAGCAGTTCATCTGCTCAGAGACAGCTTGAAAGTGGCATTTGCTTCTATCCTTCAAATGTCAACAGAGATTATTCTAAGTCCATCAAACAGATGGAAATGGCGTAGAAAAGTGAAGAAAGAGATGAATAGGTGAGGTAGGAAAGGATAATTACTTAACATCAGTCTCAGACTGCAGGTGACATCCACACAAGCCATGCTCTTTTAGAATTTACCAGTCAAATCCGATAACCCTAAGCAGACTGACAAATAAAAAAAACCCCAAACACAAACCTTATACTCAGACACAAGTGTAAACATATTGGGAGGGCTGATACAGGCCGCTGTGCTCCTTCCTTCTGACTTGAGGAGGAGGGACGAGGTGAGAAGAAGGACATGTTCAGGGCGGGAAAAAGACAGTGGCCGTGTCCCACCCCCGAACTGCTTGGACGGACATAAACTCATCTGAGTAAGATCTGACTGAACCAGTCTGTAAACTAGCCTATTTGTGTGCTCTGCTTTGTCACATCTGACTCTTTGCAAACCTGTGGACTGGAGCCCACCAGCCGCTGAGCACTAATTATAAGGATGTTAAAAAAAACTGTTTAGAAAACCAGACTGGGTTTCCAAAATTAAAAGGCCAAACCCATAAAATAGGATGGGCAAAAGGAATGACCTGTGTAGAACTGGCCAAGATTTTTCAGCGTGAAGAGTTCATATCAGATTTAAACGTGCCTGGACGAGGCAGAGGTTAGTGTGTCCAAAGGGTGCTCTGAGCTGATTTACTTTGCTGTTTCCTTTACCTCCTGGGACCCTGGCTTGCCACCTGTGGACACTGGTGTGCCCCGAAACATTCGCACTATGGGGAGAACATCCCAGTTTGCTGCGGAGGGTATGCAGAACACTGGGCAAGTCATCTTGTGCTCGTGGCCTCAAGTGCCCACCAGGAAAACAGGGTTGAACGTTCCACCGTAACAGGTTGTGGGCTTTTGCTGGAAGTTCCCCAGGTGACCTCAGTATCTCGGTGCAAAATCCCAGTAATCCCTGTCCTCAGTGTCCTCCGCTAAAGTGGGTGCAAAGACGAATGAGTTAATGTCAACGAAGGGCTTTGACTTCTCCATGAAAGTACTGAAAATGTGTGGTATTATCAGCAGTTCATCTGCTCAGAGACAGCTTGAAAGTGGCATTTGCTTCTATCCTTCAAATGTCAACAGAGATTATTCTAAGTCCATCAAACAGATGGAAATGGCGTAGAAAAGTGAAGAAAGAGATGAATAGGTGAGGTAGGAAAGGATAATTACTTAACATCAGTCTCAGACTGCAGGTGACATCCACACAAGCCATGCTCTTTTAGAATTTACCAGTCAAATCCGATAACCCTAAGCAGACTGACAAATAAAAAAAACCCCAAACACAAACCTTATACTCAGACACAAGTGTAAACATATTGGGAGGGCTGATACAGGCCGCTGTGCTCCTTCCTTCTGACTTGAGGAGGAGGGACGAGGTGAGAAGAAGGACATGTTCAGGGCGGGAAAAAGACAGTGGCCGTGTCCCACCCCCGAACTGCTTGGACGGACATAAACTCATCTGAGTAAGATCTGACTGAACCAGTCTGTAAACTAGCCTATTTGTGTGCTCTGCTTTGTCACATCTGACTCTTTGCAAACCTGTGGACTGGAGCCCACCAGCCGCTGTCCATGGGATTTTCCCAGGCAGGAATACTGGAGTGGGTTGCCATTTCCTTCTCCAGGGGATCTTCCCCAGCCGGGGCTCAAACCCGAGTCTCTTGTGTCTCCTGCGTTGGCAGGCAGATTCTTCACCACTCCATCACCTGGGAAGTCTATACGCCATGCAAAAGATGGTCTGACATCTGTAAGAACCAGGACACGAGTTGCTGTAGTTGGTGAAGGGACCTGTTACAGGGAACCATAGAGATCTCAACTGGCCGTACGGTGTGTGATGGGAAGAGGCGGACAAGAGCTGTCAGCTCGGGTGCAGATGCCAGCAGTGGAAGTGTGGCGAGCATAACGGCAAAGACACATTCTGGCTTGTGACTCTGGGAAAGACGAGCTCAGCGGTGTCCATGCACATAAAGCCAGGCGACCCTGAAAGGAGACGAAGGCTTCCTTGCTGCTCCTGGATGCCACGTCAGACACAAATGCTTCCTCATTTAAAAGGAAGTTTCTCATTGTTTTTCAATGCCAAGATAATATTATATGTTACCTAAGTTTGATGACTGTAATGCAGTCATTTAAAGTGAAGGCTCTGCGGCAGTGCAGAAAGACTCCCCAGCTGCTACGTTAGAGAAAAAGCCACAACTATCAAATGATCACAGCAGGGAGAATGGTGCAGTGGGAAAACATCCACCTGCCACTGGAGGAGACGTGGGTTTGATCCCTGGGTCAGGAAGATCCCCTGGAGAAGGAAATGGCAACCCACTCCAGTATTCTTGCCGGGAAAATTGCATGCACAGAGGAGCCTGGCGGGCTCATTTAACGATGAACCATTACCCCCCAAAAAGAAGAGAATGGTATGGATTTTCAAATAACCTATGTGAACCTTAGCACAGCAGGGTC
The DNA here is from genome assembly GCA_022376925.1 of Tragulus kanchil. Taxonomy (NCBI): domain Eukaryota; kingdom Metazoa; phylum Chordata; class Mammalia; order Artiodactyla; family Tragulidae; genus Tragulus; species Tragulus kanchil. The sequence goes on along the minus strand of JAIOJX010000030.1, from coordinate 13,895,326 downwards.
ACTTTGGAGAAAGGGTTACAAATTCTGAACACAAGGTACTCCTATTAGGGTAAATGAGGGTTTTTTAATACCTGTAACATTGTACATATTTACACATATCCCTCACACACACCAGTATGTGGAAAAAACAAACTTGCTGTTATTTCCACCACCTGAGAATTAGAATAATCCGCACAGACACTGATAAATACCAGCACTGAAGGGTGGCTGTGTTAGAAGCTGATTCTCCCTGTGTGGGTGGGAGCGCCTAATTAAATTAATCCAAAGACTCTGAGGGCTTGCTTTCAGCAGGTGTTAAGGTTCTGAAGGATGAGCTACGTAAATCTGAGACTCTGGTTCAGTCCTGGTAACTTCAGCCAGACTCACTGCTCCCCTGGGGTCCCCTTGTTGATGAAAAGTCTGCTTCCCATGGGAAGGGGTCTCCCCTGCTGCCTGCTAGGATCTCTGCCTCCTCTCTGGCTCTACCACCTGGCCCTCCCTCTCTAGATTGCAGGTCAACTCTGCGTCTTTGAACCTCTTGCCATTGCCTCCTGTGCTCTTCCTACCAGGGGCATTGGCATCCCTGGACTTCAGCTCTCGTGAGAGACAATCTTCCTGATCCCTCTCAGCTTGAGAACCTCTGTGAGACTCTTGAAATCCCAATGGTCACAGTGGCTTTTCACTGCCTTGTTGAAAAATATTTACAAAACAGAAACAGTAGATGAGTGTTTACCATCAAAGCAGAGTTCATTAGATTACGTGGCTATTTTTAGAAAACAATTTCAGTTCGTGAGAATCTGACGACTGTCTTTTAGGAAAAACTGCATTTAAGTCAAATGTGTTAGTATTAACAGAAATGATTTGTTATAGTGAAGGTACTGAAACTGTGTCTTAAGACTTTGTCCATAAATGTGTAGATGTATATGCTTATTCCCAATAAATTTCCCCATGACCGATTTCCATTTTTAATTTCCCCTCACTGATATACAACAGTAATATTTCATATTAGAAATAGCTGGCATCTTACTATGTGAATATTCTAATGAGTCAGAAAATATTAGCTATTCTTAAAAGCAAGCTACTCTAACGCACAATTAATATATCCCCTCCTGCTCTAGTTGTAATAATCAGTCTACTTTTCAGTATTCATACCGTGGATCGTTTCCTGCTGGCAGCATGAACGTCTCCTTCCTTGATGAACTGGCTTTGCAGTAACCATTTGCACACAAAGTTGCATATTCTGTTACCCCAGGGTCAAGTCTAAGAATTTCTAGCTAGCATTTGCTGTATCACGGGAATAGGGGCATGCATGTTCTCACACGTTCAGTGTTCAAATGTCTTTTTCTCCCCATCTGGTGTATAACTTGGTCTGACTTCTTTTATCAGAGAATTTCTAATCTGGAAGGGCCCATGCCTGTGATCTAGTTCAGTGGTTTAACACACACAAAAATGAAGCTGCTCCTTCCTGGACAGTTAGGATCCTAGGGTCAGTGCTCTGCCCTCTTGACTTTGTTGTTGTTCAGTCACCAAGTCGTGTTCGACTCTTGCAACCCCATGGACTTCCCAGGCAAGAAGACTGGACTGGGTTGCTTCTCCCTTCTCCAGAGGATCTTCCCCACCCAGGGGTGGGTGCCTGCATCGGCAGGCAGATTCTTTGCCACTGAGCCACCTTGGGAGCCATTTGACTTCACCCCACTCCCCAGCCAAGGTGGCCTTACAGAATCTGCTAGGAGTCAGGCTTTTGGAGAATGCTCTCCAAAATACACTCATCTAATAGCCAACCCCTTTACGTCAAGACTGGGAAGCTAATTCACGACGCCTTATGACATCAGGACATCCCTCACCCTGTCTGCTGGCCCGCTAGCTTGGTGTGCTTTCTGCTGCTGCACAGACTCTAGGACCAGCACATCGCCAGGCTCTCCAGGGCCATTTGCAGATACGCTGACTGGCTGAAAGCTGTGAGCTACATACGGAACATGTAAGTTGCCTGAAAGGTAGCTTTTTCACCTAACATTTTCCAATGCTTAGTTAACAAAACAGAAGAAAGTCATTCCTGTAGACTAACCAGAACTGCGGGCTTCAGGCCAGCAGAACTGAGTCAGAGGTCTCCTGCCCTTTCTCTCAGGGCTGCTACAGAGCATGGGAGACAGATGTAAGGGTTCAACACTTTACTGCACTTTCTTATTTAGGTGAACGAATTCCACTGTTTACAGGAGAGTCTGTCTTGTGGTCGGCATTAGCCACTGCCTAATAAAGTAATATGAACAGTCTAGACAAGGGAGAAGGAACATGAGCCAACAGGCTTAGCTGCTCAGATGTGGTTCCATACTGGCTTTTAGTAAAAACATTTTGCTGTATCTACTTGTTTTGTTGTTTAGTTGCTAAGTCGTGCTATATCTATAGGAAACACATTTAGATAAAAATTAAGCTGAAATGTAGCTAATCTACATTCACTTTTAATGTGGGAAGGTTATTTCATGGTGTAGAAGAAAGAGTTAAATGTGGAACATTTGTAATTCTAAAGAAACTGAACTCTATCACTAGAGAAGATGGAAAAAATGTCATGAACGCCTGTATTTGCAGCTATCAGAATGAAAATTAATGTTTCAAAATATCTGACACTGGTTTTACCCAAATCAGATGATTATAACATTTTTATGTAAAAAGGGATGGGGAATGATGACTTTTGGTTATATTTTAAAAAACCATTCCTCAAAAACTGAGTTATATAATTCTTACATGCTCAAGTTATAGCATATCAAAGTTGCAGGTTAAGAAGTGATATTTAAATGCTACTTGGTAAAAAGAATCATCCCTAAAACTGAAGTTATTTTTAAAAACTGTTACATCTTTTCTCTCTTAGTAATTAGGAAAAAAATCAAATAATCCTATTTGGAGCACTGCCAACCACCTTCTTGATGGTTACAACTGTGACTTGTCACTTTTCTACTCTTGATCAAAGATATATATATATTTTTATTTATTTATCTTTTTGGGGTTGGGGTTGGGGAGGGAGGAGAGTAGGCGGGCCACTTCTATTGGTCTTTCATTTCTCTACTTTCATCCATTTTTGTTCTTTGGCCCGTGTGGGCCTCCCATCACGGTGGCCTCTGTTGTCGCAGAGTGCCGGCTCTGGGCGCATGTGCTCCAGAGCTCCGGCTCGGTAATTGGACACATGGGTCCAGCCGCTCTGTGGCACGTGGGATCTTCCCAGGCCAGGGATCGAACCGGCGCCCCTTGCACTGCAAGGCGGTGTCCTTACCCACTGCACCACCAGGGAAGCCCCTCAAAGATATTTTTTTCGAGATGCAATCCGGGGCAGTAGCTATCTCTCCCCAGACTCTTCCTAGAAGATCTCGACCATCTCAAAACACGTGTCTGATCGGGGCTCCCGTGGAGCTTGCTCACAGAGCTCACTAGGCTGGATGCCTGGATGTCCTCTGACTGCGGGCGGATCCCTTGCTGCAGAGATGACGGACTTGGTTGTGATGTCTCTGTCCTCTGCACTCACTAGCTGCGCTCTTCCAAGGAGTGCCTACAGGTCCAGCCAGTGACGGATGTGGAATGACACCTGCCTCTGATGCTGGCCTCGGGGTGGCGGGAGGCCTCCTGTGTCACATTCCATCAGGGCCAGAAGTGCCTTTTTCTGTCTGTTTATTGGTGGACATGGCACTTTCCTTTCTTTGGAATCAAAGGATTTCCTACAGAATGCATTGCAGGACTGTGGACTGGTGCGGAGTTACGGTGGGCATTGATCTGAGTGATAACATCTCTCTCTTGGACTCTATTCCATAGAAATCTTATCCTTCCAAATAAGCCCAGAGATTCAGACAACCTAACTAGCTCAGTCCCTGCGTCCCTGCATATCAAAGTTTTGCAAGGTTAAGGAAGTGATATTTAAATGCTACTTGGTAAAAGAATCATCCCTAAAACTGAAGTTATTTTTAAAAACTGTTACATCTTTTCTCTCTTAGTAATTAGGAAAAAAATCAAATAATCCTATTTGGAGCACTGCCAACCACCTTCTTGATGGTTACAACTGTGACTTGTCACTTTTCTACTCTTGATCAAAGATATATATATATTTTTATTTATTTATCTTTTTGGGGTTGGGGTTGGGGAGGGAGGAGAGTAGGCGGGCCACTTCTATTGGTCTTTCATTTCTCTACTTTCATCCATTTTTGTTCTTTGGCCCGTGTGGGCCTCCCATCACGGTGGCCTCTGTTGTCGCAGAGTGCCGGCTCTGGGCGCATGTGCTCCAGAGCTCCGGCTCGGTAATTGGACACATGGGTCCAGCCGCTCTGTGGCACGTGGGATCTTCCCAGGCCAGGGATCGAACCAGCGCCCCTTGCACTGCAAGGCGGTGTCCTTACCCACTGCACCACCAGGGAAGCCCCTCAAAGATATTTTTTTCGAGATGCAATCCGGGGCAGTAGCTATCTCTCCCCAGACTCTTCCTAGAAGATCTCGACCATCTCAAAACACGTGTCTGATCGGGGCTCCCGTGGAGCTTGCTCACAGAGCTCACTAGGCTGGATGCCTGGATGTCCTCTGACTGCGGGCGGATCCCTTGCTGCAGAGATGACGGACTTGGTTGTGATGTCTCTGTCCTCTGCACTCACTAGCTGCGCTCTTCCAAGGAGTGCCTACAGGTCCAGCCAGTGACGGATGTGGAATGACACCTGCCTCTGATGCTGGCCTCGGGGTGGCCGGGAGGCCTCCTGTGTCACATTCCATCAGGGCCAGAAGTGCCTTTTTTCTGTCTGTTTATTGGTGGACATGGCACTTTCCTTTCTTTGGAATCAAAGGGGATTTCCTACAGAATGCATTGCAGGACTGTGGACTGGTGCGGAGTTACGGTGGGCATTGATCTGAGTGATAACATCTCTCTCTTCGGACTCTATTCCATAGAAATCTTATCCTTCCAAATAAGCCCAGAGATTCAGACAACCTAACTAGCTCAGTCCCTGCGTCCCTGCCCAGGGATAAAGAAGCCATCTTGTCAGAGTGTCTGTCCTTTTAAACATCTTGAGAGGGATGTGCAGACGTTCAGCTGGGGCCGGGGAGGAGCATCCTCTAGGTCCCGGCACGAAGTGAAGCATCTGGACACGCATCTGTCTCTGATGGGGGCCCCGGTGAACTCATTCCTGGCACCCTCTGGGCACTGTGCCAGAGAGAATGATGGATCTCTCAGTTCAGGATTTAAATCTGCTTCGACGTTCTAAATAAATACTACTTTATTTATTACAACTGCTATTCTGATAGATCTTTTCCCCTTGATACTGCCTTAATATTTTAAATCAAAAAGGAACAGATTTTTATAAGTTTTGCACAAATGCAAAGTGCTCTTGTTAAACAGTTTTTAGTCCAGTGTGACTCTTACAAGGTGCCATGCAGGAATGGTGGTGTGCTTTAGGATTAGTTAATGTAGCTGAAGTGAACGATTTTATACATTATGGAGAAAAATCTGTAAAATCAAAGTAAAAAGCTATCTTTAAAATGAAAGGCTCACGTATTAATCAAACTGAACCTTATTAGCTATCTACCAGGGTTGGTGGTTAAAGCTCCTGACCCTCTCATGCAGAGCTGTAGTGCACCGCTAGGTTAATATACTGGTACACTCTGCAGGCAAAGACATTAAATTTTTAACAGTGCAGTTGACTGCATGTAGTTCAACCTTCAAACGTGACACTTGTGAAAAATTGCAAAAGACATGCTCCTGCTATGTGATATATATTACTGTTTTCTAAAAAGCTAAGATAAAAAGATCTACTTTCTGTTTTGATTTAGCCAAAATCCTTTGTGCAAAAGCATTTGCTGATTCAGAAATAAATAGGAGGTTATTGTAGGAAATACCAAATACTATCTTCTGGTCTAAGTTTCTCCCAAATGGCTAATTTATGACATTTGGAGTTAAAGAGATAATATAACTACAATGGGAAAGAAAAATATATGTACCTTAAAGGCTGTTTTAAAAAAAGTTTATTAGATTTCTATTGGGTTAATTTGATTACCATTTAAGGATACCTGAAATCTCTCTTTGTACACCTGTGATTTTTTTTTTTAACATTTAAAAAATATGACAAAGGCCAGTTATTGTCATCTACATAGGCATTCATATGTTTTATGATGTACAAGACTAGTTTTTAGGGGCAGAGTGGTGGGGAGTTGTCTGTATAGTTTGAAAAAGTCTTAAGAGATTAGCACAGTTGCAATTCTAAGTGTAAATTTACTGTGAAAATTCAGACATGAAGGGTGATCTTTTTATATTTATTAAAATGAGTCATGAGTTAAGCAGGCATTCAGTACGAATGCTTGAAAGGGGCTACCCCGATCCATCATTCGTGGTGGTAATGGACTTGCTGTGCTCCCCAGCAGAAGACTGACATTGTAACATACGCTGGCAGGGCTCCTGGCTGGAATTAAGGGTATATATGCGCATATGTAGAGCCCTGGCACTATGAACAGAGAACCTTATGAAAAATGAGATGAGAAATGCTATAATTACACGTAGCACTACTCTCAATTTGTGGAAGATCCTCTGCCAATTTGAGCAACTCCAATAAAAACCAGGAATCTCTAACAGTTTACATCATGCCTAAGTACTAATCTTAAACATATTCATTCTGAAGTTTGCTCACTACTCAGAATCATGGGAGCCCTGCAGGGACCATGGTGCTGCGCGGTTAGCAGAGTGCTGGGTTTAGAGGGGCTTACCGTCAATATTCATTGAATGAGTACATGAATATCTGAATGGAACAACCAACATAAAAACTAAGACTGACTTTGCTCCCAGATGAGAATGACTTTTTTTGATGAGGAACTGGGTGTCCGCTCTACACACATCTGTCCAGAGGGTCCTGGTGTCAGGTAACTCATCCAGAAAGGCAAGATACAGACCAACGCACACCTGGGGTTTTTGCTGACTTCTCCTAGAACTCAGCATTTGCTGACATGGTTATGAAGACGAAAGCATGCCAAACCCCAGGTGTTCCAAAACTTATTTAGTATTGTGTCCTGGCCACCTGAAGAGGGTGCAGAAGCACCAGGGGGAAGAAGGAGCACACCCAGAACGCTCTTCTTGTCCTCTCCACCTTCTGAGATAATTAGCAACTTCAGACTACCATAAAATCACACACACCTATGGACAAAACTTTGAGAAATGTTGTGCTTCTGATAAACTGCTGCTTAGTCTCTTCAGTCCTGTCTGACTCTGTGTGACCCATGGACTGCCGCCAGTCAGGCTCCTTCGTCCATGGAATTCTCCAGGCAAGAGTACCAAGGGAGGGTATGGTAACCCCCTGTCCACCTCCAGGGGATCTTTCCAAGCCAGGGATGGAACCTGGGTCTCCTGCACTGCAGGAAGATTCCCTACCACCGAGCCATCAGGGAAGCCATATATACATAAATATACCTGAGACTCCATGACTTGTAGCTCACCAGGCTTCTTCTGTCCATCGCCATTTCCTGCTTGAAAGGCTACCCGATCCATCATTCGTGGTGGTAATGGACTGTGCCCCCCAGCAGAAGACTGACATTGTAACATACGCTGGCAGGGCTCCTGGCTGGAATTAAGGGTATATATGCGCATATGTAGAGCCCTGGCACTATGAACAGAGAACCTTATGAAAATGAGATGAGAAATGCTATAATTACACGTAGCACTACTCTCAATTTGTGGAAGATCCTCTGCCAATTTGAGCAACTCCAATAAAAACCAGGAATCTCTAACAGTTTACATCATGCCTAAGTACTAATCTTAAACATATTCATTCTGAAGTTTGCTCACTACTCAGAATCATGGGAGCCCTGCAGGGACCATGGTGCTGCGCGGTTAGCAGAGTGCTGGGTTTAGAGGGGCTTACCGTCAATATTCATTGAATGAGTACATGAATATCTGAATGGAACAACCAACATAAAAACTAAGACTGACTTTGCTCCCAGATGAGAATGACTTTTTTTGATGAGGAACTGGGTGTCCGCTCTACACACATCTGTCCAGAGGGTCCTGGTGTCAGGTAACTCATCCAGAAAGGCAAGATACAGACCAACGCACACCTGGGGTTTTTGCTGACTTCTCCTAGAACTCAGCATTTGCTGACATGGTTATGAAGACGAAAGCATGCCAAACCCCAGGTGTTCCAAAACTTATTTAGTATTGTGTCCTGGCCACCTGAAGAGGGTGCAGAAGCACCAGGGGGAAGAAGGAGCACACCCAGAACGCTCTTCTTGTCCTCTCCACCTTCTGAGATAATTAGCAACTTCAGACTACCATAAAATCACACACACCTATGGACAAAACTTTGAGAAATGTTGTGCTTCTGATAAACTGCTGCTTAGTCTCTTCAGTCCTGTCTGACTCTGTGTGACCCATGGACTGCCGCCAGTCAGGCTCCTTCGTCCATGGAATTCTCCAGGCAAGAGTACCAAGGGAGGGTATGGTAACCCCCTGTCCACCTCCAGGGGATCTTTCCAAGCCAGGGATGGAACCTGGGTCTCCTGCACTGCAGGAAGATTCCCTACCACCGAGCCATCAGGGAAGCCATATATACATAAATATACCTGAGACTCCATGACTTGTAGCTCACCAGGCTTCTTCTGTCCATCGCCATTTCCTGCTCCATCTGATAACTAAGTCTTGTGTTAAGCTTTTCTGTTTAGCACAACGTTTATGCAGAAGTCGTGGCTCTTCCTAGCTGGCAGCTAAGTGTTTCCCTCACTAGATGTAAAAAGCACGTTCTCTATGGCTCAGTGGTTTTACTGCTGGAGGAAACATCCCATTAAATTTTCCCATCAGGCAGTAAGGGGAAGAGAGATTCATTATGTGAAGAGAGGCAAGGTAAAGGTTTACTGTATAATCAATCAGTGGTAATACACCCTTGTTTCTCTTATCAGAGAAACTGCTCCTCACATATCTTAAGGGAACAGGGGATTTCTGTAACAGTAATGTTTAAAGTATTCATATTCTGAAATAACATTAGTCATAACATTTATCATGTGATATGGTTATACATCTATCAGTTTAAATTCTCCTTAAACTCTCATAAGTCTTAATAGCCAGTATGAATAATAAGTTTTCACAATAGGTTTATTATGGTTTTATAGAGCTCTGTGGAGTAATTAATGGAGGGTTTGGGTTAATATCCTGCATTCTTTGAACTCTGCGATTTCTAGATGGGAAAAATAAATTTGCAGTGTGTCGATGATGGGTAGTTCTTAGATCAATGAGAACGAGACCTGGAAATCAAGTGTCAGGTAGCTGAGATAGCCCTCATCCTGCCGGATCTCAGTTTCTGTCTTACTCGGTGATGTTTTAAGTCCCTAGGTTCTGAGAGATCTGGCCTGGGGCTCCATTTCCATGGCTTGGGTTTACCTTATGCAAGGTGGGAAACAATGATGCAGTTCCAAAAAATTTTTTTCCTGTACAGTACTACTTGAATTTCTATTAGTTTCTGAAATGTATTCCTATAGATTTCCTTATGCCCATTCCATTATTGACTATTTTCTGGGTTTCTTCTATCTCTTGAGTTCTATGGTCTTTTTTTTTTTTTTTTTAAAGATTTATTTATTTATTTTGGGCAGGGGTCGGGTTGGGGAGGGAGGGGAGCGGGTGGGTCACTTCCATTGGTCCTTCATTTCTCTATTTTCATTCGGCTTTGTTCTTTGGCCCATGTGGGCCTCCCATCACGGTGGCATCTGTTGTTGTAGAGCTCCGGCTCAGTAATTGGACACATCGGTCTAGCCGCTCCTTGGCACGTGGGATCTTCCCAGGCCAGGGATCGAACTGGCGCCCCTTGCACTGCAAGGCGGTGTCCTTACCCACTGGACCACCAGGGGAAGACCCTTCTATGGTCTTTTAACTAAAGGAATAATTTCCCTATTAGCTCAGATGGTAAAGAATCCTCCTGCAATGCAGGAGACCCGAGTATCATAGATTCTAAGCCGAAGGGCATTTTGAGTTTCACAATGATCAAGTGGTGAGAGACTGACTATACAGACAGCCAATGGCAAGACCACATGTAAAACAGAAGCTCCGACTCACAACCTGCAAAACCCGCCCAAGAAACCAACCTCATACCAACAGTCACCAGCCCAGGAAGTCAGACTGCTGTATCTATTAATAATCCAGAAAGCCAAACAATCACTTCAGGATATTCGATCCCAAATAGCTCGAACTTGATCGATAACTGACTGATTCCCTAATTTTGGTCCCAGTTTCCACCTTTAAGACCAGCAAAGAAAGCCAACTGTCAGAAGATGGAGGGAATGAAAAGTGCCTAGCAAACTGAGAAGGTTTCTTGAGACCAAAACACAAGGCAGGCAGCTCCATAGAACAGATAGACCGGTTTTATGATACGGTGACTCTAGGCTAAGACTGGGTAGACAAAGTTCAGAAGCATTTGGAGCTGTACTTTGTACCGCCAAAGGGCTGCTGGGACAATTTTATAGTTAATCTAGGGTCTGGGGTTATGTGCTTGGAAACAAAGTGCATTTCTAAGTCAAGGTTTATGAAGGAGTCACTAGTCTGTGGACACTGGGAATATGTCAGTAAAGGTCTTCATCATTGTTTAAAGGCTAACAAAGCATAGAGGCTACTTGGACCTAACGACTGTTGCATAGTACCTATTAACGACAAAACCCTTGACAACAGAGGCATGTGATGTACCACACAGTCCTAGGTAGGGTCCATGGAAGGACAGGAGGAACTGTCCAGGCCCCAAATGGCAGTTATGCTAACAGCTGTAGACCACACATGCTCCCTTAAACAGTTATGTAGGCGGGTCCACTTAGGAGCTAGGCTGCCCCAAACTTCCCCCCTCGACACATCGGTCTAGCCGCTCCTTGGCACGTGGGATCTTCCCAGGCCAGGGATCGAACTGGCGCCTTGCACTGCAAGGCGGTGTCCTACCCACTGGACCACCAGGGAAGACCCTTCTATGGTCTTTTAACTAAAGGAATAATTTCCCTATTAGCTCAGATGGTAAAGAATCCTCCTGCAATGCAGGAGACCCGAGTATCATAGATTCTAAGCCGAAGGGCATTTTGAGTTTCACAATGATCAAGTGGTGAGAGACTGACTATACAGACAGCCAATGGCAAGACCACATGTAAAACAGAAGCTCCGACTCACAACCTGCAAAACCCGCCCAAGAAACCAACCTCATACCAACAGTCACCAGCCCAGGAAGTCAGACTGCTGTATCTATTAATAATCCAGAAAGCCAAACAATCACTTCAGGATATTCGATCCCAAATAGCTCGAACTTGATCGATAACTGACTGATTCCTAATTTTGGTCCCAGTTTCCACCTTTAAGACCAGCAAAGAAAGCCAACTGTCAGAAGATGGAGGGAATGAAAAGTGCCTAGCAAACTGAGAAGGTTTCTTGAGACCAAAACACAAGGCAGGCAGCTCCATAGAACAGATAGACCGGTTTTATGATACGGTGACTCTAGGCTAAGACTGGGTAGACAAAGTTCAGAAGCATTTGGAGCTGTACTTTGTACCGCCAAAGGGCTGCTGGGACAATTTTATAGTTAATCTAGGGTCTGGGGTTATGTGCTTGGAAACAAAGTGCATTTCTAAGTCAAGGTTTATGAAGGAGTCACTAGTCTGTGGACACTGGGAATATGTCAGTAAAGGTCTTCATCATTGTTTAAAGGCTAACAAAGCATAGAGGCTACTTGGACCTAACGACTGTTGCATAGTACCTATTAACGACAAAACCCTTGACAACAGAGGCATGTGATGTACCACACAGTCCTAGGTAGGGTCCATGGAAGGACAGGAGGAACTGTCCAGGCCCCAAATGGCAGTTATGCTAACAGCTGTAGACCACACATGCTCCCTTAAACAGTTATGTAGGCGGGTCCACTTAGAGCTAGGCTGCAGCTCTGCCAGGCCCAGCCTCTGATCAGGGTAACCGCCAGTCTTCCACTTCTCACTGTGAAGCTTCCCTCCTCCTCAGCCTGCCCTTGGGTCACTCTGCAAAGACTACGCATACATAGACTTTCTTGTTCTCATTTGGTTGGCATTCATATTCCTACAGTGAGACTAAAAATGGACACAGAGAAATCACTCTGTTGAAGCAATCCTCCTTTATTTGCCCAGTCAATTATTTTTAAGTTCTTGATGGCTACTATTCAAAGACTTCCTCACCCTTGAAAGCTCCTACACTATGCCTTATATTATCCACTGTGAGCCTATGATTCTACCACAACATCTTGGGGGAAACAAGCCCAAGAAAACTGGTCTGGCATCTTATCAGTATTCACTCCCAATAGCTATAGTTTCATTCACTCAATTCCTCTCTTCCGCTGTTTACCACAGAGAAGGAAACATCTCTTCTGTCTGATGCTCTGGATCCCACTGTCTCCAACCTGCTCACAGCTCTGACCTACTGATGACTCACCGCTCTCCCCTGTTCCTTCATTCTCTTCCCCAATCTCTTTCCGTCTTTCTGTGAGCACCAAGATGTGTTCAAGGCTCTAGCATCTTAAACTCTGTCACTCCTTCCCTGACGCCAACGCCTTTCAGCTTTCCATCTGTCTCTCTTAAGCACAATAGAACACAAACCCTGGGATTCCTTATCTGCTCTTTAATTTCCACTTATTCCATACCCTGCTGCAGTGGAGGTTCTACTTGTTACTTCACTGAAACTGTACCAAGGTCACCAGTGACTTTTTTCTCCTCAAAACAGCCTGTATTCTCAGGGGCTAGTATTGTGACTGGCACATGGAAGAACCTTGTCTTTTCGATATCTTAACTTTAAACATAGTCCTGCATTACTGAGCTGTGAGCTGGCTTTAGCTGTAGCTGAATTAAACAGTCCTTATAAACAAACAGATAAAGTAGGTAGTGTTACTATTATTTGTGTTTTGCTGTAAAGCTAGTCCTAAAATCCAGGCCCCAAATGCAGTTATGCTAACAGCTGTAGACCACACATGCTCCCTTAAACAGTTATGTAGGCGGGTCCACTTAGAGCTAGGCTGCAGCTCTGCCAGGCCCAGCCTCTGATCAGGGTAACCGCCAGTCTTCCACTTCTCACTGTGAAGCTTCCCTCCTCCTCAGCCTGCCCTTGGGTCACTCTGCAAAGACTACGCATACATAGACTTTCTTGTTCTCATTTGGTTGGCATTCATATTCCTACAGTGAGACTAAAAATGGACACAGAGAAATCACTCTGTTGAAGCAATCCTCCTTTATTTGCCCAGTCAATTATTTTTAAGTTCTTGATGGCTACTATTCAAAGACTTCCTCACCCTTGAAAGCTCCTACACTATGCCTTATATTATCCACTGTGAGCCTATGATTCTACCACAACATCTTGGGGGAAACAAGCCCAAGAAAACTGGTCTGGCATCTTATCAGTATTCACTCCCAATAGCTATAGTTTCATTCACTCAATTCCTCTCTTCCGCTGTTTACCACAGAGAAGGAAACATCTCTTCTGTCTGATGCTCTGGATCCCACTGTCTCCAACCTGCTCACAGCTCTGACCTACTGATGACTCACCGCTCTCCCCTGTTCCTTCATTCTCTTCCCCAATCTCTTTCCGTCTTTCTGTGAGCACCAAGATGTGTTCAAGGCTCTAGCATCTTAAACTCTGTCACTCCTTCCCTGACGCCAACGCCTTTCAGCTTTCCATCTGTCTCTCTTAAGCACAATAGAACACAAACCCTGGGATTCCTTATCTGCTCTTTAATTTCCACTTATTCCATACCCTGCTGCAGTGGAGGTTCTACTTGTTACTTCACTGAAACTGTACCAAGGTCACCAGTGACTTTTTTCTCCTCAAAACAGCCTGTATTCTCAGGGGCTAGTATTGTGACTGGCACATGGAAGAACCTTGTCTTTTTGATTTCTTAACTTTAAACATAGTCCTGCATTACTGAGCTGTGAGCTGGCTTTAGCTGTAGCTGAATTAAACAGTCCTTATAAACAAACAGATAAAGTAGGTAGTGTTACTATTATTTGTGTTTTGGAAATTAGGGCTCACACAGAAGTTAAATCTCACACCTGATCCCCCCCAGGAGGCATCCTTGTCTTTTCCCTCTGAAAGAACAACAGGAGTAGAGAGAAAACATACACAGAAAAACCAGATTTCCTGCTCATTTCCTGGCACGTGAATAAGAGCTCAGTATATGTTATCTTCTTCTAACACCAAAAACCATGCTGTATACATGGTGTGTACTCCCATCAGTTTTGAGTAACTGAAATGTGCCTAGAGAGGTCAGAATAGTGATTTAACTAATAATAATTCTGCTGGGAGCTGTGGTCTGCTGGGGCTTTAAAGGCAGGAAGGGCATTCTTCTTGAACCTGGAAGCCTCAAGAGGCCTTTACCTGGTCACAGTGAATGGGAAAAAAAACTTGTTTTCATTTTCCCTTTCTCTCCAACATGCACTGAGTACTAATAGTGTAGATGTTCAGCCATGTCCAGCTCTTTGGAATCCCTTGGTCTGGGGCCCACCAGGCTCCCCCGTCCATGGGATTCTCCAGGCACTAATACTGGAGTGGGTTGCCATTTCCTCCGCCAGGGGATCTTCCCCACCCAGGGATTGAACCAGGGTCTCCCACACTGCAGGCAGTCTTTATCATCTGAGCCACCAAGAAAGCCCTTAAGACGCACCTACTCATTTCTAAAATGGCAAATTTATGAACAGTGCTATTGGGTAATCACAGATATCTTTTTAAGAAAAGGATTTATCTCTATCTCATGGCGAATATTAATTTGTAGATGTGAACTAAAGGCGAGGGCACTTAAGTCTTTTTTCCTAAAGTATACACGTATAGATATTGAAATTTGTAAGACGAAACTTTGAAAATCTGCTACAATAGGAAAAACCAAGTGTAATTAGAGTTGAACAAGACAGAAAGGGAGATGAGAGCATAGACTTTCTGATTTCCTATCTTGCCTTCCCTCCCCCTGGAATCAATTTACAGTGGAAGGGAAAGATCCAGACAGCAGGAGGAACGGGGTTGTGAACACAAATTATAAGGAAAGGAACTCCCTTCAAATTTCAGGAACTGAGCCAAGGGAGAAAATTAGAGTGGGAAACTGCATTTACACTGCTCTGAAACAATACTCACGTCACTGTCTGAGCTCCTCAAAAAACCCCACTAAAATAAAAGCATTAGCGTTTGTCTTTCTGCCTAAATATTGTTAAATGCTTCAGAAAAGTCCCCAGAAGACAGCAGTTTGCCTAGAGGTCACAGGAAGAATTGCTGGCCAACTGCGAGATGTTTCTCCTTAGTGTAAGAGCAAGGGCCAGGACAGGATCCACGTGATACAGACCCTGTGCTGCTTTAATACCGCTGCCCTCATGGCAAGAAAACGGTACCAAGAAAAAGAAACAGACGAGAGGAAGCAGACAGTTCACTAGCTGCCTACGTTAAACAAAGGATGGGTTCCTGGCTTGAAATACAATACAGACAAAAACTTGGGAAGGAACACATACATTATTTAGATAAGAGGAGCTTAACTCAAATGTGGAAGGGAGAGGGGAAAAAAAATCACCAGATGAACCTCTGAAAGCAGGAAACCTGGGCAAATGTGGTATCTTTTTGGAGCCATATAGAGGTCATGAGGATATTCTGACACTGTGGAAGCTAGCTGGGAGCACCCCTGATGGCTGAAGTTCAATATATTAACAGAGCAAACAAACAGAACCCTGCCAACAACTGGATTCTACATTTTATTGTTGTTGTTCAGTTGTTAGGTCATGTCCAACTCTGCAGCCCCATGGACCGCAGCACGCCAGGCTTCTCTGTCCTTCACTGTCTCCCAGAGCCTGCTCAAATTCATGTCCATTGAGTTGGCGATGCTGTCCAACCATCTCATCCTCTACCATTAACAGTAAATATTACTATTTTACCATCATATCTTGGAGGATGGACTCACCACTGGAAAATAAAAATCGAAAGCTTTCCTATATTCAAGCAAATACTTTAAAAGATAGGGACATAGATAAGTCAAAGATCCAAAAGATCATCCTAAATATTTTGACACGTACAAACTTTGAAAATCTGCTACAATAGGAAAAACCAAGTGTAATTAGAGTTGAACAAGACAGAAAGGGAGATGAGAGCATAGACTTTCTGATTTCCTATCTTGCCTTCCCTCCCCCTGGAATCAATTTACAGTGGAAGGGAAAGATCCAGACAGCAGGAGGAACGGGTTGTGAACACAAATTATAAGGAAAGGAACTCCCTTCAAATTTCAGGAACTGAGCCAAGGGAGAAAATTAGAGTGGGAAACTGCATTTACACTGCTCTGAAACAATACTCACGTCACTGTCTGAGCTCCTCAAAAAACCCCACTAAAATAAAAGCATTAGCGTTTGTCTTTCTGCCTAAATATTGTTAAATGCTTCAGAAAAGTCCCCAGAAGACAGCAGTTTGCCTAGAGGTCACAGGAAGAATTGCTGGCCAACTGCGAGATGTTTCTCCTTAGTGTAAGAGCAAGGGCCAGGACAGGATCCACGTGATACAGACCCTGTGCTGCTTTAATACCGCTGCCCTCATGGCAAGAAAACGGTACCAAGAAAAAGAAACAGACGAGAGGAAGCAGACAGTTCACTAGCTGCCTACGTTAAACAAAGGATGGGTTCCTGGCTTGAAATACAATACAGACAAAAACTTGGGAAGGAACACATACATTATTTAGATAAGAGGAGCTTAACTCAAATGGGGAAGGGAGAGGGGAAAAAAAATCACCAGATGAACCTCTGAAAGCAGGAAACCTGGGCAAATGTGGTATCTTTTTGGAGCCATATAGAGGTCATGAGGATATTCTGACACTGTGGAAGCTAGCTGGGAGCACCCCTGATGGCTGAAGTTCAATATATTAACAGAGCAAACAAACAGAACCCTGCCAACAACTGGATTCTACATTTTATTGTTGTTGTTCAGTTGTTAGGTCATGTCCAACTCTGCAGCCCCATGGACCGCAGCACGCCAGGCTTCTCTGTCCTTCACTGTCTCCCAGAGCCTGCTCAAATTCATGTCCATTGAGTTGGCGATGCTGTCCAACCATCTCATCCTCTACCATTAACAGTAAATATTACTATTTTACCATCATATCTTGGAGGATGGACTCACCACTGGAAAATAAAAATCGAAAGCTTTCCTATATTCAAGCAAATACTTTAAAAGATAGGGACATAGATAAGTCAAAGATCCAAAAGATCATAAAACCAAAGAGTGCTAAATTCAGTAACAAGAAGGGACTTCAAAGCTATATGTGGAACAAAAGGGAAAAAGGAGTTGATCTCTGCTTGGAGAAGATGAGGTAGCAGCAGTGACCCAGCTCTTCATGGGAAGAGGGTCTTACATGTCACACAGGAAATGAGCTCGGGACACGGGATGCTGCTGGAGGCCCTGTCTGTTGCACTCAGATCACTGAAAAGGATGGTTCGATCCTGCTTCAGTAACACACTACTTTTCATTGTGCTACTTTGTTCTTTTCAAGAATAACAAGGTGAAAGTGTTAAGGGCTTCCCTTGTGCCTCAGATACTAAAGAATCTGCCTGCGATGCAGGAGACCAGGGTTCAATCCCTGGATCAGGAAGATCCCGTGGAGAAGGGAATGGCTACACACTCCAGTATTCTTGCCTGGAGAATTCCATGGACAGAAGAGCCTGGTGGGCTACGGTCCATGGGGTTGCAAGGCAGTCCTTTTTTTCTGCAGTAATGGGTTACTTTTCAGAGACTATCCTTTTCCTTTTGCATATCTTCAAGAATAACAAGGTGAAGTGTGGGCTAAACTGGGATTATACAGACAGATGAATCGAGAGGTGAGTACGTTTCCCAGAGCGTGGCTCTCTAGAATGACTTAGAAAAATGCAAGGTTCTGTCCTTGGAACTATCCTCATTCAAGTTTGTGTCATCATCTTGGGATACAACCCGTAAGATTAATTGGTGGCTGACAAAATACTGAAAGATAAACTAAAAGAAACAAGACACACAATGATCCTGAAAAGTTCAAGTTACAAGCCAAAAACAATGATGAGAACTATATACTTTAAAAGGGTGAATTTTATAGCACGCAATTATTCTTTTTTTCACAAAAAATATTATGTAAACAAAAGAACAAACAAAAACAATTGCAGGAGGTTTAACAGGAAAATGGGCTTCCTTGGTGGCCCCGATGATAAAGAATGTGCCTGCAATGCACGAGAGCCAGGTTCCGTCCCTGGATCAGGAAGATCCTCTGCAGAAGTGCATGGTTACTCACTCCAGTATTCTCGCCTGGGGAATTTCATGGACAGAGTGGCCTCGTGGGCTACAGTCCATGGGGTCGCAAGAGTCAGACAAGACTGAGCAACTAACACTTTCACTTTCTAATTGGATAATGTAAAGCCTCATATTCGGGCTAAAACATACATCTGGGTAGGAGAAGCTTAATCAGTGATAATCTTTGGGTCTGAATAGACACTGAGCTCATTTATTATCTAACAGCAAGGTCCACCAGAGTCTTAGCTTCTCGAACATCAGACTTAAGCCTTGAATCCTTGGCCCCTCACATAATGTGTGCAAAGGATAGAAGTGTAATAAATATTTGTTAAGGATGCTGCTTAAAAACAACACAGCAATAAAAATAGCCAAAATCCAAATGCAACTTTAAGTTACAAAACCTTAAATGCAGAAGTTTCTTCCTGATCATGTGATCGGTTATTTATCTGATATTATTGCCCCATGGCCTTCATGGAGAAGTGTCCCCCCAAGTGTAAATTCTCCTGCACAGGAGGATGTCACCGCTTTTTCAATTACAAGAGGCACTAGGACAATAAAACAGAAGATAAACAAAGTTCACCTGCTTAGGTGGGGCACTTGCCAGAAGCCAGTGGAAGAAAACAGCCTTCTGAGGTCTTTATGTGTGGATAAACTTAAAACTGGCTGTTTATCTTCCACAGTTATGGGGTATTTCTGGGTCAAGACTCCCCAGACAAAGCATATTCCCTGGGGCCTCAGGAATTATACTTGTAAGAGACTGTATTTCTATCACTGGTGATACAAGAGACCCAGAAGTTAGCTTACCAACTCTAGCCTTCAATTACCCTGTTTAAGTTGTAGGCTTTTCTAGAAGGGCATTAAAAATAATCATGAAATAATGCAAACGCACAACCAAGCAAATAAGCTCTACATCACTTTCCAAGCCATGTCTCATCTCTTAGTTTTCCATTTTTTAAGACCTGCAGCCAAACAAGTTTTAATGGGAGATGAAGAGGTGAATTCTACATTAGGTGAGTGAGTGATAGTCACTTAGTTGAGTCCAACTGTTTGCAACCCTGTGGACTTCAGCTCACCAGGCTCCTCTATCTATGGGATTCTCCAGGCAAAAACACTGGAGTGGGCTGTCATGCCCTCCTCCAGGGGATCTTCCCCACCCAGGGATCGAACCCATGTCTCTTATGTCACTTATGCCTTCTGCTCAGCAGGTAGGTTCCTTACCACTAGCACCACTTGGAAGCCTGTATTGGCTTAAAGACATGAAATGTTTAGTCCGAGTATGGTTTGAGATTCAAAAATGAAGCAAAGTAAGTTAATACTCATTTGTAGTAGATGGAGATGCAGAATCTGTAAGGTTTAAATCTGAATAATTATAAATTAATTCATTTAAGAAAGTGAATCTACCCTAAAATTCTTTAAAATGGTTTGTTTATCCAGAGTTAATTGAAATGACCCACTGTTTATCCTGTATGCAAATCCTTACTCTTTAAATATAATAAAAAGGTTTGATGGATAACCATATGTCCCAAATTAGTGACATTTAATTCAAAGAATCATTAAGCATACTGACTTCAAATGTAGTAATAAGCATTAGAAGTTACAAAGTCCTTTATCCTGGCCAGCCTTCAAGACTTATCTGAGAGGAGAATATGGACCTTTTAAATTATGGGTGATACATTCTTTATGAATCTGCCCTTGAATTTGAGAATTGGTATGACAGTTTAGGGCAAGAAACTGTGGTCTACTGAGGTCTCTCTATATATCTGAGTATACCATATTTAATATCCACAATACTTTCCCTGCTTCTGGCTGCTCTTTCCCTAAAACCTACTACTCTTCTTAAAAAAATTAAAATTTACAATGCACCACTCACTCTGCTTTCTTTGAAAAATGCGTATTCTTGGCTACTGGGAGACAGGGAGAAGAGATGGGCCCTCAACAGCTCTGCAAGCCTGTTTCCATTTCTGCTGTATGCCACGACGTGCATTCAAATGTCACCACTAGTATTTATGCTTCTGCAAAGTCACACTCTCTTTCAAGAGACTGGATGGATGGGCCTAGAAAGAACCAGATCAAGCAGGAGCTGAATTCTGGACTATTAAGCAGTAGGAGACCACTGTATAAAGTTTTACAAGGAATGACTGGATGAAAGCCGTGTTTTAGGAAGAGCTGGCGAATATAGAAGTTGGAATAAGAGACTTCTATATTTAACTTAGGATGTGCTGTTGCTCCAGTGAGGCAACTACTCATCCTCTGTAAGCACAAACCAGGGTTTAGATGATTTCTCCCAAAGCTCTGAACTGTTTATGTTGACTGATACAGTCAACTGCCCATGTGAAAAAATGAGGCCTTGAGAATGTCCAGCTTGTGTCAATGATGGTCAGTCTGGGATCTCATGATTAGCAAAGCAATGATTTTCGTTCTGTGGCCAAGACAGCTTCATTCACTCATGTCTCCAACAAACATGCTCAAGTCCCTGGAGCTACTGTGGAGGGGACAGTGGCAGCCCGCCCCAGGACCTTTGCTGGGAAAATCCCATAGGGTCGCCAAGAGTGAGACACGACTTGAGCACGCACATATACACACATCTACAGCTAGCAGGTGAACGCTGGCCAGTGTTTTTGGAGAAGGAGTAAAAACAGTAAAGACATGTCTACAACTTGCCCCTTGACAAGGGGCCATGTGACTCCTCTGGCCAATGACAGGTCAGAGAAGACAGTGCACCAGGCCAGAAGGCAGGCCCTGGGAGGCTCGGCTTGTGTCTGCTGGCTGTCGGGAGTTCTGGCACCGCTGCGAAGAGTACGCTACACTGAGTCCAGAGAGAAAGGTCAGGAGTGCGGCCATCTGGATGCCAGACGAGTCTATTTTAAGAGGCAGAGCAGGGATACTGCTGGGTATGAAACAGGTCGTTTTAGATTAGCCAAACCCCACCTGAGGGCAGCGCCCTGAGCAAGGCTAGCAGCTGCAGGTTTTTTTTTTTTAAAGATTTTATTTTATTTTTGGGTGGGGGTCGGGTTGGGGAGGGAGGGGAGCGGGCGGGCCACTTCTATTGGTCTTTCATTTCTCTATTTTCATCCGTGTTTGTTCTTTGGCCCGCGTGGGCCTCCCACCGCGGTGGCGTCTGTCGTCACAGAGCGCCGGCTCTGGGCGCATGCGCTCCAGAGCTCGGGCTTGGTAATTGGACACATCGGTCCAGCTGCTCCGCAGCACGTGGGATCTTCCCAGGCCAGGGATCGAACCGGCGCCCCTTGCACTGCAAGGCGGTGTCCTTACCCACTGGACCACCAGGGGAAGCCCACAGCTGGAGTTTTAAATCCCCGAGATCTGAGCAGGCACCAAGGCATCTTGGGAGGGGCTGTAGCTCAAGGCTGCAGTGGCCAAGAATGGATTACTGGAATCCAAGCTTGCAGGCTCTTCTTTATAATGGAGATTTTATCTGTCATTCTTTCCCTCTGTGTCAATGATGGTCAGTCTGGGATCTCATGATTAGCAAAGCAATGATTTTCGTTCTGTGGCCAAGACAGCTTCATTCACTCATGTCTCCAACAAACATGCTCAAGTCCCTGGAGCTACTGTGGAGGGGACAGTGGCAGCCCGCCCCAGGACCTTTGCTGGGAAAATCCCATAGGGTCGCCAAGAGTGAGACACGACTTGAGCACGCACATATACACACATCTACAGCTAGCAGGTGAACGCTGGCCAGTGTTTTTGGAGAAGGAGTAAAAACAGTAAAGACATGTCTACAACTTGCCCCTTGACAAGGGGCCATGTGACTCCTCTGGCCAATGACAGGTCAGAGAAGACAGTGCACCAGGCCAGAAGGCAGGCCCTGGGAGGCTCGGCTTGTGTCTGCTGGCTGTCGGGAGTTCTGGCACCGCGCTGCGAAGAGTACGCTACACTGAGTCCAGAGAGAAAGGTCAGGAGTGCGGCCATCTGGATGCCAGACGAGTCTATTTTAAGAGGCAGAGCAGGGATACTGCTGGGTATGAAACAGGTCGTTTTAGATTAGCCAAACCCCACCTGAGGGCAGCGCCCTGAGCAAGGCTAGCAGCTGCAGGTTTTTTTTTTTTAAAGATTTTATTTTATTTTTGGGTGGGGGTCGGGTTGGGGAGGGAGGGGAGCGGGCGGGCCACTTCTATTGGTCTTTCATTTCTCTATTTTCATCCGTGTTTGTTCTTTGGCCCGCGTGGGCCTCCCACCGCGGTGGCGTCTGTCGTCACAGAGCGCCGGCTCTGGGCGCATGCGCTCCAGAGCTCGGGCTTGGTAATTGGACACATCGGTCCAGCTGCTCCGCAGCACGTGGGATCTTCCCAGGCCAGGGATCGAACCGGCGCCCCTTGCACTGCAAGGCGGTGTCCTTACCCACTGGACCACCAGGGGAAGCCCACAGCTGGAGTTTTAAATCCCCGAGATCTGAGCAGGCACCAAGGCATCTTGGGAGGGGCTGTAGCTCAAGGCTGCAGTGGCCAAGAATGGATTACTGGAATCCAAGCTTGCAGGCTCTTCTTTATAATGGAGATTTTATCTGTCATTCTTTCCCCCTCTGTTACAGTAGTTAACTGAAGCTGTGCAATTTTGGTACCTCTTTTTCTTTTCTAAGCAACTGTAGTTCTTGGTCTAACTACCTTGGCTTCCCACTGCCTTTCATACTGTTTTTAGTATGTATGTATTTTCCTATATTTTGGAATCCCCTTTTCCATTAGTATGGCATTTTTTCTTAGACACCTAAACTCTTTCAAATAAAGGTTTCTTTCTTTAATGTATCTTTCTCTCCTTAAGATCCTTCTTGACTTTGGGGAGAGGCAAAGGAATCGTTGATAATAATCTTTTGCCCTCATTCTTACTTTTGTTTAATGGTACCCAAACCAGGTTATGACAATTTAGGACAAACTTCTAGAACATGCTGTGCTCTTCTTCCTTACAATAGAAGCTTATACATTAGAATGTGTGAATGAACATGCAAAGTTGGAAACGGGTCCCATGAAGTGCTTGGACACTGACAGCTGCAATTTTTCAATGTGAATTACTGCACTTAGTTGCAAAGCCTCCGTCATTGGGCGACAGGACACTTCCTCAGTTGCCTGCTGCTGCCTTTAATGATAATCTGAGTTTTCACAATCTAGATATCCCACAATAAAAGATACCTCGATGCACACAGAGATGGAAAAATTCAGACTATATAGATAAATATATATGTATATATACATATACAAATATAAAATTCAGACTATATATATATATACACACACACACACACACACCTAGGAGCACCTACATGCTCCGAGCTCTCTTTATCTCCCCCGCCCTGCCAGATGTGGCCAAAGATTATTTGGGCAAGAAGATGCAGGCAGGAGAGGAAGCTTAGCACTAAACATGTGAGCCTGACCCCTCTCCTACTTTCCTTTTAATCAAAGAAAAGACTTGATAGAAGTCACTGTCAGTGTCCTACCAGTGCCTTCCAACAGCGTTAGATAGGGGAACCCTTTCTTCTCTAGCATCACACCCACAAATTGATTTTAAAATGCATACACTTAATACGTGTTCCTCAAGGCATCATTTGGGAAACAGTATGGCTAAGTGTCTTTAAACTACTTTACAGACTTCAAGCACTAATTTTTCTCTTTTTTAAAAAACTGTATCTATCTGGCTTTTAGAGATATTTGAGATATACTGTCACACAGATGCAAAGTTCTGTGTGCACACGGGTTCAGTTGCTAAGTTGTTTTACTCTTTGCAACCCCTTGGACTGTACCGCCAGGCTCCTCTGTCCATGGAACTCGCAGGTGAGAATACTGGAGTGGGCTGTCATTGCCAAGGGATCTTCCCAACCCAGGGATTGAACCCAGGTATCCCATACTGTAGACAGAGCCTTTATTGTCTGAGCCACCAGGGAAGCCTTCGTACCATAATAGTTGAATTCCGGTGACTATTTCAAATAAAGTGGATGGACTAACACCTAGTCCCAGATCCGTGTAAGCCAGAAGCCCAAGCTCTGTCACTGCACCAAGCTGCCCCTAAAGAAGTAGCCCACACGACCCACGTCTAGCAAGCCAGTCTGAAGACTGCTGCTTCCCCCTTGGCTCAGGGGTGCAGGAGCCACAGGGAGCCCCTGGGTCAGGAAGATCCCTGGAGAAGGCCACGGCAACCCACTTCCGTGCTGTTGCCTGGAGAATCCCATGGATGGAGGAGCCTGGCGGGCTACAGCCCATAGAGTCTCAAAGCGTCGGACATGCCTGAGTGACTAACACTTCTATTCACTTCATCCATGATGCTATACTTCTGGGCCACTTTCTTCCAGAACTGTAAGGACAGAAAGGAGAAGGAAATAGCAATGTAATCTAGATTCTTGCCTGGAAAATTCCATGGACGGGGGACCCTGGTGAGCTACAGTCCATGGGTCTCGGTCTCTCTCTCTCTGTACATATATGCTTCCCTGATGGCTCAGTGGTGAGGGATCAGCCTGCAATACAGGAAACCAGGGTTCTACCCTGAGCTGAGAAGATTCCCCTCTAGGAGGGCACGGCAACCCACGCCAGTACCTCTTGCCTGGAGAATTCCACGGACGGAGGAGCCTGGCAGGCTGCAGTCCATGGGGTCACACAGAGTTGGACACGACTGGTGTCTAAGCAGCAGAATTGCTGGTTTCAGAATTTTAGGCTAATAATGAAGGATAAATAATTTACACATGTACCACACTTTCTGCCACAACCCAAATAGGCTTGTAGAGACAAGACCAGAATATCTGCAGTCAAGTTACTGCCGCTACATGCAACATCACGAGCTGTCAGTCGATCTCCCGCAGTGCCCAGCTCCAGCAGCAGGTCAGCAGCATGGTCGTCTGTGGCAGAGGAAAGAGAGCTGCCCACAGATGCCCACCTCCCAACACCTGGAGCCTGTCAGTACATGTTACCTGGCGAATGGGGTTTGAAGGCTGAGGCTGGAATTAGTTTTTCTAAGTAGCTGACTCTAAAACAGGGAGTGCGCCCTGGCTTATCCAGGTGAGCCCTGTGTAACCAGAGGGTCCCATCAAAGTGGGAAAGGGAGGCAGAGCCAGAGACGAGAGTGATGAAATGGGAGTAAGACTTGGTGCAACACTGTGGGCTTGAAGATGGAGGACGGGGGCCCACAGCTGAGGAACGGGGGAGCCTCGGGGAGCTGGGAAGGGCGAAGAAAGAGACTCTCCCCGGGAGCCTCCAGAAACGCTGGTCAGCCAACACCCCGATGCTAGCCCAGGGGAACCTACTTCACACTTCTGAACTACAGAAGGACACAGTGATAAACTTATTTTAAACTGCTACATTCGTGGCAGTTTTGTTACAGCAGCCGATGGGAACAAACACTTCATCTCATGAGTGAGACAGGTGGTGGTAGTAGGTTAGTTGCTCAGTCATGTCGGTTAGACTGTAAGGACAGAAAGGAGAAGGAAATAGCAATGTAATCTAGATTCTTGCCTGGAAAATTCCATGGACGGGGACCCTGGTGAGCTACAGTCCATGGGTCTCGTTCTCTCTCTCTGTACATATATGCTTCCCTGATGGCTCAGTGGTGAGGGATCAGCCTGCAATACAGGAAACCAGGGTTCTACCCTGAGCTGAGAAGATTCCCCTCTAGGAGGGCACGGCAACCCACGCCAGTACCTCTTGCCTGGAGAATTCCACGGACGGAGGAGCCTGGCAGGCTGCAGTCCATGGGGTCACACAGAGTTGGACACGACTGGTGTCTAAGCAGCAGAATTGCTGGTTTCAGAATTTTAGGCTAATAATGAAGGATAAATAATTTACACATGTACCACACTTTCTGCCACAACCCAAATAGGCTTGTAGAGACAAGACCAGAATATCTGCAGTCAAGTTACTGCCGCTACATGCAACATCACGAGCTGTCAGTCGATCTCCCGCAGTGCCCAGCTCCAGCAGCAGGTCAGCAGCATGGTCGTCTGTGGCAGAGGAAAGAGAGCTGCCCACAGATGCCCACCTCCCAACACCTGGAGCCTGTCAGTACATGTTACCTGGCGAATGGGGTTTGAAGGCTGAGGCTGGAATTAGTTTTTCTAAGTAGCTGACTCTAAAACAGGGAGTGCGCCCTGGCTTATCCAGGTGAGCCCTGTGTAACCAGAGGGTCCCATCAAAGTGGGAAAGGGAGGCAGAGCCAGAGACGAGAGTGATGAAATGGGAGTAAGACTTGGTGCAACACTGTGGGCTTGAAGATGGAGGACGGGGGCCCACAGCTGAGGAACGGGGGAGCCTCGGGGAGCTGGGAAGGGCGAAGAAAGAGACTCTCCCCGGGAGCCTCCAGAAACGCTGGTCAGCCAACACCCCGATGCTAGCCCAGGGGAACCTACTTCACACTTCTGAACTACAGAAGGACACAGTGATAAACTTATTTTAAACTGCTACATTCGTGGCAGTTTTGTTACAGCAGCCGATGGGAACAAACACTTCATCTCATGAGTGAGACAGGTGGTGGTAGTAGGTTAGTTGCTCAGTCATGTCGAGCTCTTGCACCCCCCTGGACTGTAGCCTGCCAGGCTCCTCTGTCTATGGAGTCTCCAGGCACACATACTGGAGTGGGTTTCCATTTCCTTCTCCAGGGGATCTTCCTGACCCAGGGATAGAACTCAGGTCTCCTGCATTGGCAGGCAAATTCTTTACTGATTGAGCCACCAGTGAGACAGTCTACTACCTCAATTATGACTAAAAGCTATCTCAACTATGCAGAACTGAGAGACGACAAGAATTTAAAATGTAAGACAGCAATCTTGATTTCAATGAAGACAGTTATATAAAAGAACAGAAAGGTACAGCAAATAAAAAAGACTAAACTGGACTTCATCAAAATTTTAAACCTTGGTGCGTCAAAGGTCAGTATCAAGGACATGAAAAGACAACTCAGAGAAAAAGAAGGTATTTTCCAAGTCATGTATAGGATAAGGGTCTACAGAAAGAACTCTTACAGATCAACAATAAAAAGATAAATAACACAGTTTTTAAAAGAATAAAGAATTTGAATAGGCATTTCTCCAAAAGAATACATACAACTGGTTTACAAGCATATGCTCAACATCATTAATCATTAGGGAAATGCAAGTCAAACCACCAGATGCCATCTCAGTCACAGAGAACAGACTTGGGGGTGGTCAAGGAGGCGAGTGGGTGGGGGAAGGATGGATTGGGAGTTTGGGATTAGCAGTTGCAAACTATTATATATAGAGTGGATATAAAAAACAAGGTCCTACTGTATAGCATAGGGAAATATATTCAATAGCATGTGATGAACCATAATGGAAAAGGTTATAAAAAGGATATAAATATATATATGGAATAACTTTGCTCTACAGTAGAAAATAACAACACTGTAAATCAACTAGACTTCAAAGAAACCCCACTAGATACTATTTGTAACTCATACTCATTATGATGGCTTAAAGCAAAGAACAACATGGATGCGGCTGTTCCTCCTGCATCACTGGTAGGATTATGAAATGGCACAGCCACTGAGGAGAACACTTCATCTCATGAGTGAGACAGGTGGTGGTAGTAGGTTAGTTGCTCAGTCATGTCGAGCTCTTGCACCCCCCTGGACTGTAGCCTGCCAGGCTCCTCTGTCTATGGAGTCTCCAGGCACACATACTGGAGTGGGTTTCCATTTCCTTCTCCAGGGGATCTTCCTGACCCAGGGATAGAACTCAGGTCTCCTGCATTGGCAGGCAAATTCTTTACTGATTGAGCCACCAGTGAGACAGTCTACTACCTCAATTATGACTAAAAGCTATCTCAACTATGCAGAACTGAGAGACGACAAGAATTTAAAATGTAAGACAGCAATCTTGATTTCAATGAAGACAGTTATATAAAAGAACAGAAAGGTACAGCAAATAAAAAAGACTAAACTGGACTTCATCAAAATTTTAAACCTTGGTGCGTCAAAGGTCAGTATCAAGGACATGAAAAGACAACTCAGAGAAAAAGAAGGTATTTTCCAAGTCATGTATAGGATAAGGGTCTACAGAAAGAACTCTTACAGATCAACAATAAAAAGATAAATAACACAGTTTTTAAAAGAATAAAGAATTTGAATAGGCATTTCTCCAAAAGAATACATACAACTGGTTTACAAGCATATGCTCAACATCATTAATCATTAGGGAAATGCAAGTCAAACCACCAGATGCCATCTCAGTCACAGAGAACAGACTTGGGGGTGGTCAAGGAGGCGAGTGGGTGGGGGAAGGATGGATTGGGAGTTTGGGATTAGCAGTTGCAAACTATTATATATAGAGTGGATATAAAAAACAAGGTCCTACTGTATAGCATAGGGAAATATATTCAATAGCATGTGATGAACCATAATGGAAAAGGTTATAAAAAGGATATAAATATATATATGGAATAACTTTGCTCTACAGTAGAAAATAACAACACTGTAAATCAACTAGACTTCAAAGAAACCCCACTAGATACTATTTGTAACTCATACTCATTATGATGGCTTAAAGCAAAGAACAACATGGATGCGGCTGTTCCTCCTGCATCACTGGTAGGATTATGAAATGGCACAGCCACTGAGGAGAACAGCTTGGCGGTTCCTCAAAAAGTGAAGCACAGAATTACCACATGGCCAAGACATTCCACTCCTAGGTCTATGTTTTGAGTCAAGGACTCAAAATGAATGCTCACACAAAACTCATACGTGGATGTTTATAACAGCCGTATTCTTTTTTTTTTTTTTTTTTTCTTAAAGATTTATTTATTTCTTTATTTTGGGCAGGGGTCGGGTTGGGGAGGGAGGGGAGTGGGCGGGCCACTTCTATTGGTCCTTCATTTCTCTATTCTCATCTGTCTTTGTTCTTTGGCCCGTGTGGGCCTCCCACCGCGGTGGCATCTGTCATCGCAGAGCACCGGCTCTGGGCGCATGCGCTCCAGAGCTCCAGCTCGGCGATTGGACACATCAGTCCAGCCGCTCCGCGGCACGTGGGATCTTCCCAGGCCAGGGATTGAACCGGCGCCCCTTGCACTTCAAGGCGGTGTCCTTATCCACTGGACCACCAGGGGAAGCCCAACAGCCGTATTCTTGAGAGGCAAAAAGTGAAAACAACCCCAATGCCCTTGAACTAATAAATGGATAAACAAAATGAGGTTAGGATAGTCAGCCGATAGAATGCTATTTAGCCACAAAAAATGCATACTGTTACATGTTACCACATGATTGGACCTGTAATGCTACATGAAAGAAGCCAGACACAGAAGGCTACACATTATATACAAGGTCCCACTGTGTGAAAAATGTCAGGAACAGGCAAATCCATAGAGACAGGAAGTAGGTTAGTGGCTGCCAGGGAGAGAGAGTGAAGGACGACGGGAGCTGATTGCAGTTGATACAAGGTTTACTTTAAGGGTAATGAAAATGTTCCGGAAACATGTGGTAGTAATGGTTGTACAACACTATGACATGTTAAAAACCACTGAATTATATGCTGTAAAGTCATGCACTTTATATTGTATATATTATGTCTCACTTAGAAAAAAGAATAGAACTCATCCATCTAGCACACATTTAGCACTTAG
Source organism: Tragulus kanchil (assembly GCA_022376925.1). Lineage (NCBI taxonomy): Eukaryota > Metazoa > Chordata > Mammalia > Artiodactyla > Tragulidae > Tragulus > Tragulus kanchil. The sequence continues at coordinate 13,865,551 of JAIOJX010000030.1, read as the reverse complement.
TACTGAATATCCAGGCTGTGACCATGACTTGTCACCTTACTAAGATAAACTTATGTGACTTGCTCTTTGACTAACTCACTCTTGGTTTCCTGTGTGCTTTAAGAGCCCCCAACACAGGTCTTTATCTTATTAGTAACCCAGCTCTAATCAGAATACAGACACAGCCTCAGGATTTTTAATTCCTTCAACTGAAATTTGACTTTCTGAAGCACCTTCTCAGTTTCTCTTCAAACCAGTTTACGCACTTGTGTTTTCTCTTGCTCTTACATCTGTCACCACCTCGTTGATAAGAGGCCCCTCGATCCCTTCTGCCCCGAATGCTTCATCAGAGTCCCTCAACAGACTCACCCTTAAGTGTCTACCCGAGTATCTACCAGTTTAGAAGATGCTGTTTCAAGTCCTTTAGCGATTACTTTAGAAGCTTCAGCATGCTCAGCCTGAGCACAAAGCCTAAATATTCCTCAATATATTTACCCTCATTCTGGACAAAACAATCTCAGGACACTTCGACTCCATTTAACCATCCTAGCTTACACGTCTGTATGTTATGGTTTTAGTGTATTTTAATTCTGTATGTTTTACTTCCAATTTTAAAATAGATTTACAGGAGGTTTTAAAGAAATATACAGAGAATTTCTAGGCATAGATAATTCGATTAGTAATATCTATATAATATCATTCTACAATGATAAAAATATTAGTCTATTTTAATTTTATTTTGTGGCCCTGCCACATGGCACGGGGGGTCTTAGTTCCCCAACCATGGGTTGAACCCACTCCCTCTATACTGGAAGGCAAAGTCTTAACTACTGAACCTCCAGGAAAGTCCTAGGTCTATTTCAATTTTGTTTGTTATTAAAAGTATAGGCGTTGACAGCTTTTGCCTTTCTGTCAAAAATGTAAAAGGTCAAACCACACAGCCCGTGGTAGCATGCAACACTTTATTACCTGCGCTAGGAGCCCAAGGGTCTGTGGAGAGAAGCCTGACTAATATGTCTATCATCTTTTATGTTTCTTCCTATCAAAGCATGTCTGTTTCTTCTTTACAAAGAGACACATAACTTCCTCATCTTAGAAAAAAAAAAATAGAACTCATCCATCTAGCACACATTTAGCACTTAGTACTGAATATCCAGGCTGTGACCATGACTTGTCACCTTACTAAGATAAACTTATGTGACTTGCTCTTTGACTAACTCACTCTTGGTTTCCTGTGTGCTTTAAGAGCCCCCAACACAGGTCTTTATCTTATTAGTAACCCAGCTCTAATCAGAATACAGACACAGCCTCAGGATTTTTAATTCCTTCAACTGAAATTTGACTTTCTGAAGCACCTTCTCAGTTTCTCTTCAAACCAGTTTACGCACTTGTGTTTTCTCTTGCTCTTACATCTGTCACCACCTCGTTGATAAGAGGCCCCTCGATCCCTTCTGCCCCGAATGCTTCATCAGAGTCCCTCAACAGACTCACCCTTAAGTGTCTACCCGAGTATCTACCAGTTTAGAAGATGCTGTTTCAAGTCCTTTAGCGATTACTTTAGAAGCTTCAGCATGCTCAGCCTGAGCACAAAGCCTAAATATTCCTCAATATATTTACCCTCATTCTGGACAAAACAATCTCAGGACACTTCGACTCCATTTAACCATCCTAGCTTACACGTCTGTATGTTATGGTTTTAGTGTATTTTAATTCTGTATGTTTTACTTCCAATTTTAAAATAGATTTACAGGAGGTTTTAAAGAAATATACAGAGAATTTCTAGGCATAGATAATTCGATTAGTAATATCTATATAATATCATTCTACAATGATAAAAATATTAGTCTATTTTAATTTTATTTTGTGGCCCTGCCACATGGCACGGGGGGTCTTAGTTCCCCAACCATGGGTTGAACCCACTCCCTCTATACTGGAAGGCAAAGTCTTAACTACTGAACCTCCAGGAAAGTCCTAGGTCTATTTCAATTTTGTTTGTTATTAAAAGTATAGAGCGTTGACAGCTTTTGCCTTTCTGTCAAAAAATGTAAAAGGTCAAACCACACAGCCCGTGGTAGCATGCAACACTTTATTACCTGCGCTAGGGAGCCCAAGGGTCTGTGGAGAGAAGCCTGACTAATATGTCTATCATCTTTTTATGTTTCTTCCTATCAAAGCGGATGTCTGTTTCTTCTTTACAAAGAGACACATAACTTCCTCATCAGGTTATTGTGAAGTTATCTTTAAAACATAAGAGCTCTTCTCCACCTCTTGACCAAAGAAAAGACAAACATATGCAAATAGAACCTACAGAGGAACAGAACTAGGTGAGGACAGAGCCACTGGTCGTCTTCCTTCTCCCTCAAAATGCAAAGATCAGAATGCTAAGCAAGAACACATGAGTGCACGTTCTGACTTTTTTAAAAAAGAGATGCAGGGATGTGCAGATAATGAAAAAGACCTTATTTTCTTCCCTGCATAAATCAGCACAGCTATCAGCATGTGTATATAAAAATGTTAGAAATACCAACAGGAGCAGTTTTTTAAAAGTTGAACCTATAATAATCACTGATGGTTTCTGACTTACAGTCTCTCTGCTGTTCAATGATATTTTCTTAATTACTGGAGAACTTTTTTTTTTTTTTAATTTGTAAGTATAGCATTGATATTAATTCAATGACCAAGACCATTTTTCCTCCCTAATAAGGAGTTATCACTCAGGGTCCATGGCAGTCTTAAGGTTTCAGAGTTTTTAATTGCATGTATTGGAAAGTACCTTGCTCTTCAGGACTCGCATTTACTGTACCGTCTCATACGGCAGGTGCTAAAACAAACACGACGAGAGTCAGATGTGCTGACCTGGTCTCCCAGCTCGATTCCACGTGCCCTGAAGGCCGCGTCTGCATCATCTGGGCTCCTGTTAGCAAAGCAGAGTCGCGGGCCTCACCCCAGACCCACGGAGCCAGAATCCACACTGAACAGAACATGTGAGAAGTGCCGACTCAGGACGTTCTTCTTAAACTCAACCCCTCCATTTCAAGTGCTGTCAGTCTCCTTTCCTTCACCATCAGCTTTCCTGCCTTCTTGGAATACCCAGAGCTCATTATTTAAAAAAAATGAAAACAGAAGCAAATTTCTCTCTATGCCCTACCGCCTTCAGTGACTGAGCCTCCTCTGCTGATCAGACTTCCCCAGTTTGGTTTCTTCGGTTACCACACTCCTGAAAGGACTCCTACGCCCCTGACCCCTCTAAGTTTCTCACTTCTGTTTCTTTGGTTACCACACTCCTGGAATGAATGCTATGTCCCTGTGCCTTTTACTTTTAATTTTCTCATTTCCTTCTTAGAACTCAGAAACTTGACTTTTGCTCCTGTGCAGTTCAGTACATATTCAAAGGACTAAAAAAATGTAGATACTTAACTTTAGTAAGCTAAGATCCACTTTTCCAACACGCACGGTCCCTACTGCTAGCTCGACACTGGCACTGCTGTCTACCGCTACGAGCTGCTGCGACCACTGGCCTTCAGCACCTCCTGAAAGGAGTTCAGGGTGGAGAATTCAGGAATGAGGCACTCTGTGCTCTAGGAAAAACTATTAATAGCAGGACGGGCCTTCAGATAATCAGATATTTTCAGAAGATTTGTGAGCCCAATGTTTACATCTCCTCATATCTAGAAAAGCACTAAAATCCTTCATGGTGACGACTGTTCCTTGTGACTAGCAGAACCTTCTGCAAAAATGTGTGCCTGATTGCATGTACCCCCCACTTCACCAAAGTCACATTTACATCCTGACCTTCCCCCTGCCTCTTCGGAGTGGCTTCTTAGAGTTCTCTGAGGTGCCGTCTCTCTTTTTTTTTTTCCAGTCAGTACTATACTGAAGTGGAAGTAAGTTCTCTTAGCAGCAGTTACTGCCTGATGGGTTTTGTGTGCCCGCTCTTGTCCTGCGTCCACAGGTCTGTGGTCCTGCCTAGACGGCTGCAGTGGCCAAACTCAGCAGATGCCCTCTGTGGGACTGCCTTAACCTTGACAGATAGAAGTGTTACATCTCTACAAAAACAGCCCATGAACACGGTGGCTCAGACGGTAAAGAATCTGCCTGCAATGCAGGAGACCTGGATTTAGTCCCTGGGTCAGGGAAGATTCCCCTGGAGAAGGGAAGGGAGGGCTCCAGTGTTCTTGCCTGGAGCATGCCATGGACGGCGAGCCTGGCGGGCTACAAAGGGTCGCAAAGAGTCAGACACGACTGAGGGATGAACACTTTCACTATATACACAAAGAACTCATGAAAATGACAGAAAACGAGGCCTGGTAATCAAAGCGTCTCTATTTTTCAGTTTGGTTCCCAGAGCTCCAGTCTCCTAAATCCTAGCATGCAGAGGCTTCCCCGTGTAGTCTTGTGATTGAAATGAAGGAAAGGACCCCACTGTCGATGTGAGGCACAGTATTCACCACCATCAAGTGTTACAGAAAAAGCTGACACTGTTGAGGAACCAACCAAACCAAACCAAATTCTCCTCCCAACTCCAGTGACTTTCCGTAATTCTTCCTGTTTTACTGCGGCAAAACACTTAGCGTGAGATCTTCCCCCTCAACAACGCTGTACGTGCGTAACAGTGCTGTTAGCTACAAGCACAGTGTGGTCGACCAGAGCTCTCCACTCACTCATCTTGCTTAACTGACTCGCGGTGCCCTCCAACTGGCGTTTCATACGACAAAGGTCTGAAGGCGGAGATGCTTTGAAATCCACTGGGTACCACGACCACTCACCTACGGATTTCAAGCAGTTTGCTCACTAGTGATTGGTTGCTATTCATCAGCCTGATCTTTGATGAAGAGAAATAAAGAGTATAAAAGAAAAGAACCACAGTAGAGGCCAACGTGCTCTCCCGGCCCTCTCAGATAGATCACCAGGCAGCCGCCCAATCTGTTTATTTGACGCACACAGAAAAGAACTGTCACGCTTCACCTCTGGAAATGGGCCATTACTCCTGCTGACAGATTATGAATTGTGGAGTATGGCCAGCACCTGGCCAGACAAGGAAGAGTTCATAAATCAGACTCAAAACAGAAACACCTGACTGAAATTCTTGAGTTCTTTGAGGGTTTGAGAAAGGATGCATGAGGAGAGAATAAGTTAAACCTGCATGTGTATAAATGTGTGTGTGCACTGGGGGGTGGGGCAGAGTCCTGGTTATCCATAGGCCATTGTTAAGTTTCTGCAAGGAAGTATTTTTCTCTTGTTATATTTTGGTTGGTCGAAGAGTTTTGTTTAATCATGGAATAAGGGGGGAGTTTGAGGTCAAGAGTGGGGAGTTACTTGCAGAAAGATTTGGTCTTGAAAAATAAACTGGCTAGAAAAGCCTTTTCTAAGATTTCAATAAATTCCACGGGTCTTTACATTTCATTTTTTGGGATCTTTTGATCTTTATATTGTTTCACTCTTGCCTTCTAAGATTTCTCCAAAGGAAATGACTGTCAGACATGTATGTCAGAGAAAAAGTGATTCAATAATTACTCATCGGTAATTGTCAGATCATCTTTAAATTAGCCAGCAATATCCATCCTAAAAAGTCAGTTTCTCCGATGCTCAATCTCACTTATTATTAGAGAAATGCAAATTAAAACTACAATGAGATACCACCTCACACCCGTCAGAATGGCCATCACCAAAAAATCTGCAGACAATAAATGCTGGAGAGGGTGCGGAGAAAAGGGAACCCTCTTGCATTGCTGGTGGGAATGTAAACTGATATAGCCTCTATGGAAGACAGTATGGAGATTTCTTAAAAAACTAAAAATAGAAGCACCCTATGACCCAGCAATCCCACTCTTAGGCTTATATCCTGATGAAATCAAAACTGAAAGAAGCACCTGTACCCCAATGTTCATTGCAGCTCTCTATACAATAGCCAAAACATGGAAGCAACCTAGATGTCCATCGACGAACGAATGGATCCAGAAGCTCTGGTACATATATACAATGGAATACTACTCAGCTGTTAAAAGAAATGCAGAAGACTCAGTCCTAATGAAGTGGCTGGCTCTAGAACCTATCATAAAAAGTGAAGTAAGTCAAAAAGAGAAAGACAAATACAGTATACTAACACACATATATGGAACCTAGTAGGACAGTCTTGATAACACATGCAGGGAACTCATGGAAAAACAGACAGAGCATAGACATAGGGACATTGTGGCGAAGAAACAGGGAGGGGGAAGCATGGAGGAAGTAACAAGGAAACCTATAGTGTTATGTGTGGAAAAGATAGCTAGTGTCACAGTGCTAAGGGAACAGGAGTGCTTACAATGGCTTGGGGCGAAGGTCTGGAGGGGTGGGATGGGGGGATCTAGGTGGGTGGGGACCATGGATATGCAATGACTGATCTGGGAACAAACATGTCTGTGAACAACAAAACTCTGTAAAACCTTTAAAATAAAAAAAAAAGTCAGTTTCTCCACATCAGAGACATTTTTCTGTTTTAAACTTTCCTATGGAAACCTATCTTTGAACACTCAAGGCTTTATTGACTGTGTTGCTTGCCCTCTCTGTGAGGTGTACAGAGCATCATGCTCGGTGCCTATAAAGAGAAACCTCAAGATAGATGAAATGTAGGAGAGACAAAGGTAAATTCATAGGAAGTTTAATTAGATTCCAGAAGTGGTGACTAATTATATATAGTCTGGACTTCCGAAGTGGCTCAGTGGTAAAGAGTTCACCTGCTAATACAGGAGACTTGGGTTCAATCCTTGGGTCAGGAAGATTTCTTGGAGGAAAAAAATGACAGCCCACTCTAGTATTCATGTCTGCGAAATCCCATGGACAGAGGAGTCTAGCGGGCTACAGTCCATGGAGTCACAAAGAGTCAGACATGACTACGTAATGTACAGCCTCGGTAAGAAAGTGGATGAAAAGTCCTTCCCACAGTCTCAAATGGATGGGTAGCATTTGACTGAGATGTAAGGAGGAAAGCATTTTGAGCACAAAGACTATTAATTCCTTCAAGTTTTCAAAACAACAGCAAAGGAAAACAGGTTATTTTTTTCACATGTGAATTGATAGTTATTAAATACCTTGAAAAAATTAGTTATTGAAGATAAAGAGATATGAAACAATCAATGATAAATCTGACCAAAAAATTGTAGGACATTTAAACCAGAAACTAGAAGATGCTGCTGAGAAAAATAAGGCCTAAAGCAAAGCAAAGGAAAGATACCCTGGGTGCTTAGACCAGAAGATTTCAGATTGTTAAAAAGGCCAAAGCTAGAGATTTACACCATCTGATTCTGAGACTCACGATAAAGCTTCAACAACACAGGCACTGTGGTAGCGGATTACAGAGAGATCAGTGGAACAGAATGTAAATAATAATTTATGAATTAATGAATAAATAATTAATTTCAACAGAGATTTCAAGGCAACTCAGTGGGGATAGGAAAAAAATCTAAAACTGGTGCTGGAACCACAAGAAAGCCATCTGGAAAAAGATAAACATCAAGCGTTAACTCATCACTTACCAGACTTAGAAATGGATTCTGGCCTTAAATTTAAGATGAGTACTGTGAAACTTACAGAAGAAAACTCAGGAGACTATTTTAATGACCTTGGGTTAGAAAGATTTCTTGTTTAAAGAACGGCATGAATTATAAAAATTTTAAAAGATCATTAAGTTGGATTTCATAAAACCTTTTTTTGTGTGTGTGTTCTTTTTTTAATTTTTTTCCTTCATTTTTCTTTTCTTTTTTTATCATTATTTTTTATTTTCTTTCATAAAAACTTTTGCTCCAAAGTAGCCACACACTGGGAAAAATATTTGTAAAACATATGTCCAAAAATGGACTTGTACCTAGAATATGTAGGAACTGGATTAACTCACTAATATCCAGAGACTGCTGTGGGCACCAAAGAATGCTTAGCAGCCTTCCTCGTCTTCACGCAACAGACGCCAACACCATTCATATTAATGACAACCAACAATGTAGCCATGAAATTAAAAGACGCTTGCTCCTTGGAAGAAAAGCTATGCCAGACCTAGAAAGTGTATTCAAAAGCAGAGACATCACTTTGCTGACAAAGGTCCATATAATCAAAGCTGTGGTTTTCCCTGTAGTCATGTACGGATGTGAGAGTTGGACCATAAAGAAGGCTGGGCACCAAAGAAATGATGCTTTCGAATTGTGGCATTGGAGAAGACTCTTGAGAGTCGCTTGAACAGCAAGGGGGTCACACCAGTCCATCCTAAAGGAAATCAACCCTGAATATTCATTGAAAGGACTGATGCTGAAGCTGCAGTCCCAATACTTTGGCCACCTGATGTGAAGAGCTGACTCACTAGAGAAGATCCTGATGCTGAGAAAGACTGAGGGCAGGAGGAGAAGAGGGCAGCAGACGATGAAATGGCTGGATGGCATCATTAAATCAATGGGCATGAGTTTGGGCAACACTCGGAAGAGATGGTGAAGGACAGGAAAGCCTGGTGTGCTGTAGCCCACGAGACTGCAAAGATCCAGACACAACTGAGCGACTGAGCAACAACAGCATCTCAGGCATTGCTGCGGATCCCATGGGAAGCAGAACTGCCCCAGCTGAGAACCACTGATTCAAATAATACTGTACGAGAAAAGATATATAGTGACACATAAACCTATACAAACTAGGAATAACGAAAAACTACTGAAAACAATTGGAGAAAACAATTGGAGTGTTTGATGCAACTATATAAAACATAGAAATATGAACAAGATAAAAGTATGAAAATGCCATGAAAGCTAAGATTTTACACTCAATTGCAACCAAAGTCTATATATACTTAAGTGATATGCTAAAATATTTTATTGCAAATGTACACATTTTGTGGTAATCAATGACAGTATAAATAAAAGCAGTGTTGCCGTAAGTTCTAGGTCGCCTTCCTAAGCACAGCTAACTGGAAAGAAAGCTTTTAAAGTTCTATACTTTTCTACTTGAATACAGCATTTGAAATATTTAGATATATGTAAAGTAGGTCACATTTCATCCAAGTTGTCATCAATTCATCCAATCCTTGACATGATATATAATTTTTAATGATGTGCAAAAATTTTTGAAAGTAGTCTATCCAAAAATCACCTAAGTATTAATAAGACCAAAAGTTATAATGATGCACTAAATATAACCCAAACTGAGGCCCATATTCCCCCCTCTTCTGTCACAAAATAGGTAACTTTTTCTCACAAAAAACACTGTAGGCAGCAAATAAGGATTTTCTGTGGCATCTTCAGATAGGAAGTACCACTGCCAACCCCCACCAATTCCGAAGACATTTTAAAATGAGCGATGCAGTTACCAGTTCTGAAATAAATCATTTTTATCCATGCAAAGGCTTAGTCAGTCTTAGATCCATGGTGGAAAGTTGCCTCCTTTCCCTCTGTGTCTGAGAGACTGACGGATCTGACAGTCATCTCAACTAACATGTTGGCACGTTCAGGATCAGAATCATCCCCCGTGTTTGCCATCTCCAGTACCCACAGTGGTCTCCTGGCCCATTCTGTCCCAGCTTAATCACTCAGTTGTGCTGGACTCCTTGTAACCCTTTGGATGGTAGCCCACCAGGCTCCTCGGTCCATGGGAATCTCCAGGCAAGAATCCTGGAGTGGGTTGCCATGCCCTTCTCCAGAGCGTCTTCCCAACCCAGGGATCAGACCGTGGTCTCCTTTATCTCCTGCACTGCCTACTGATTCTTGACTGTGGAGCCATCAGGGAAGACCCTGGTCAATTCTACTTAATGTTAATTCAAATAAGGTTTTACCTTTCTGAATGGTGTTACTATGAATTTATGAATTATTATAATTTTTATTTAATTGCACTGGGTCAGACTGTGGAATGTTTCATTTTTATTTCAGAGTAGAAACTGAATTTTTTGGTCACTGAACAGTCAATTTTGTAAATTTGTAAGGCAATTTAAAAATTGTCCTGGTATATAATTTTATTCTTATGTATATATGTATAGTGTGTTTCATATATACACATAAATATATATATTTTTATGTACATGTGTTTATAATGTAAACCTTAGTAATTATAATTCAGTTATTTCACCACTTCTTGTTTTTCTGATCTGCCATGGGTAGATTGAGGTAAATTAAAGCCGATAATTACCGTTGTGTTTCTGTCAGTTTCTTTTTTCATTTTCATATAATTTATGCTTTATGGATTTTGGTGCAGTAGTGTTTGGGTATATACCTAGAGCCTCATTATGTCCTTTAGTATTAAAAATTCTTCATACATTTCTCTACTGATATAGTTTACCTTGAATCCTGCTTTGTCTAATAAAAAATCTTAACAGCAGCTTAATTCTTGTTAGTACTTTTCACTTTATTTACATTTAACCTTTCTGGATCACTCTGGGCTTCCCTGGTGACTCGGATGGTAACGAATCTGCCTGTAATGTGGGAGACCTGGGTTCAATCCCTGGGTTGGGAAGATCCCCTGGAGAAGGGAAAGGCTACCCACTCCACTATTCTTGCCTGGAGAACTCTGCTTTAAATGCATCTCTTGTAACTAGTTATTTAGCATATAGATTTTTTTTTTTTACCCAGTCTTTTCTATTTGTTTTGTGTACTCATATGTTTGGTTTCGGTTCTTATTTTCAAAATTAGAAATCATACAACATACACTCTTACTCAAAAAATGTCTGTCCATGGGCCACTGCCCCGTCCCCCAGACCCTTTTTCTTCCCAACCCAGGCTCCTCGGTCCATGGGAATCTCCAGGCAAGAATCCTGGAGTGGGTTGCCATGCCCTTCTCCAGAGCGTCTTCCCAACCCAGGGATCAGACCGTGGTCTCCTTTATCTCCTGCACTGCCTACTGATTCTTGACTGTGGAGCCATCAGGGAAGACCCTGGTCAATTCTACTTAATGTTAATTCAAATAAGGTTTTACCTTTCTGAATGGTGTTACTATGAATTTATGAATTATTATAATTTTTATTTAATTGCACTGGGTCAGACTGTGGAATGTTTCATTTTTATTTCAGAGTAGAAACTGAATTTTTTGGTCACTGAACAGTCAATTTTGTAAATTTGTAAGGCAATTTAAAAATTGTCCTGGTATATAATTTTATTCTTATGTATATATGTATAGTGTGTTTCATATATACACATAAATATATATATTTTTATGTACATGTGTTTATAATGTAAACCTTAGTAATTATAATTCAGTTATTTCACCACTTCTTGTTTTTCTGATCTGCCATGGGTAGATTGAGGTAAATTAAAGCCGATAATTACCGTTGTGTTTCTGTCAGTTTCTTTTTTCATTTTCATATAATTTATGCTTTATGGATTTTGGTGCAGTAGTGTTTGGGTATATACCTAGAGCCTCATTATGTCCTTTAGTATTAAAAATTCTTCATACATTTCTCTACTGATATAGTTTACCTTGAATCCTGCTTTGTCTAATAAAAAATCTTAACAGCAGCTTAATTCTTGTTAGTACTTTTCACTTTATTTACATTTAACCTTTCTGGATCACTCTGGGCTTCCCTGGTGACTCGGATGGTAACGAATCTGCCTGTAATGTGGGAGACCTGGGTTCAATCCCTGGGTTGGGAAGATCCCCTGGAGAAGGGAAAGGCTACCCACTCCACTATTCTTGCCTGGAGAACTCTGCTTTAAATGCATCTCTTGTAACTAGTTATTTAGCATATAGATTTTTTTTTTTTACCCAGTCTTTTCTATTTGTTTTGTGTACTCATATGTTTGGTTTCGGTTCTTATTTTCAAAATTAGAAATCATACAACATACACTCTTACTCAAAAAATGTCTGTCCATCTTTAAGACTGAAAATTTCTTACTACCTTCTGAATCCTTTACAAGTCCCAGCCGTGGATTCAAAATACATTGGTTACCTGACTTGAACGGAAACATCAGACTGAGTGGATCTCCAGTGACAGAGTGTGGAAAGCAGCTGACAATCCAGGGGTGATAAATTTGGGACAGAAATCTCGCTGGCCTCCCTCAAAGCACATCACTACATCCCTCAGCAGGGCGTGCCTGAAACTAATCAGACACACCTCTGGTCAATAAGAAATCAAGCACAAAGCCCCTCCCTCTTCAGCCACTCTGCCATTGTTATTGCCAGTCCCTCTAGAGGCAGTTCGAATTTGCAATGAGATTTTTAACTGCCTTGCTTACTTCTCCCAGATCAATGTGATAGCTGCAAACAGCAAGAAGAGAATAGTTTCAATAAGTTTGAAATTCAAAGGAGCACAGACAATGCTTAGGCCTGGAAAAGACCAGCATCCAAGTCACTTCAGTCCTTCCTTTTCTTGTTCCACTTAAGCGTCCTATTCGCGTTGTATCCCTCCCAAAGCCATGCTTCTTGTACTTTAAATTCTAAGTTGGTCTTGCTCAACATCCCTGGAGAGACATATTTCTGAATTCTTTAAAGCAGCCTTTGAAAGACTGGGACTGCAGCCACGGGACCCTTATAAACTAACTCAAGTAGAGACTAGAAAACAGTTTTGAAAGTGACTCTGAGGGTCTACAGGTTCACCTGTTCCACCCACAGTAGAAACAGCGTCACCCTGACAATCCTGAAAGGGGATGGGGGTGTGGGGGGGAAATGTGAGTATGCTTGTTTTGTAGGAAAATAATTTTTTTTTTTAAGGCACATATGCTTGGGAGCTATTTTATTAAGTAATACACTATGGTTCTAGATGGGCTTTCCTGGTGGTCCAGACAGTGAAGCATCTGCCTACCATGCAGGAGACCTGGGTTCGATCCTTGGGTCAGAAAGATCCCCTGGAAAAGGGAATGGCAACCCACTCCAGTATTCTTGCCTGGAGAATTCCATGAACAGAGGAGCCTGGTGAGCTACAGTCCATGGGCTCACAAACAGTTGGACACAACTGATGATTAACACACACATGGTTCTAGATACAAGTAGAAAAAACAATCTGAGCTACGTACAAACCCAAATGCTAGCTCAGAACAGTCTGTTCTGAATGGACACTGAAGAGGTAACCAGAGCAGAGCTACCACAGTGAAGATTCATGGTCCTTGGTGTTTGAAAATATACAGCTCTCCAGAAGAAAGCCCACCGGCCTTGGGAAGAGCACACCTTCCCTCTCACCCCCCACCCCGCCACCGTCCCATGCTTCCTTTTCTACTGAGGAGGACTGGCCTCCATCTTAATTAGTTTTTCAAGATTCTTAATTTCTTCACAACAGATTAAATGACATTATTTTCTGAAGGGGATATCTAATCAATCAAGCTTTGCATCCTCTTTCATGAAGTAAATAAGCTAAAACAAAAATTAAAGAAATGAAAAGGGTGGTAGTGAGGAGGAGAAAAAAAGGGGAACGTGTATTGGGTATCTGAAAAAATAAAGATACACAGAGGCATTCTTACACGTCACAGTTTAAGTGGTGTTACTAGCAGCAGGTTGAGAAGAAGACAGAAAATGCCCTTTACTTCTGGAACTTCCTTAGGGTGTGGAGTTTGCTCTGACAGCTAAAGAGCGATGGGGGGCTCCATTCATATGTGAAGGAAACTAAAGAAATTCAAGCCCAGGTCAATGAATGGTATTTTCCTTCGTGTCAAGACAAAAGAGTATTTGGTTTCCAATTCATTTGTCTATTTCAGGTTTCTATATTTTTAATTTTTTCATTTCCAAACTTTGCAAAGAAACTGTCAGGTCCAGGGACCCCCTTTGAGGGGTTTCTACAGGTTCCCCTGTTCCACCCACAGTAGAAACAGCGTCACCCTGACAATCCTGAAAGGGGATGGGGGTGTGGGGGGGAAATGTGAGTATGCTTGTTTTGTAGGAAAATAATTTTTTTTTTTAAGGCACATATGCTTGGGAGCTATTTTATTAAGTAATACACTATGGTTCTAGATGGGCTTTCCTGGTGGTCCAGACAGTGAAGCATCTGCCTACCATGCAGGAGACCTGGGTTCGATCCTTGGGTCAGAAAGATCCCCTGGAAAAGGGAATGGCAACCCACTCCAGTATTCTTGCCTGGAGAATTCCATGAACAGAGGAGCCTGGTGAGCTACAGTCCATGGGCTCACAAACAGTTGGACACAACTGATGATTAACACACACATGGTTCTAGATACAAGTAGAAAAAACAATCTGAGCTACGTACAAACCCAAATGCTAGCTCAGAACAGTCTGTTCTGAATGGACACTGAAGAGGTAACCAGAGCAGAGCTACCACAGTGAAGATTCATGGTCCTTGGTGTTTGAAAATATACAGCTCTCCAGAAGAAAGCCCACCGGCCTTGGGAAGAGCACACCTTCCCTCTCACCCCCCACCCCGCCACCGTCCCATGCTTCCTTTTCTACTGAGGAGGACTGGCCTCCATCTTAATTAGTTTTTCAAGATTCTTAATTTCTTCACAACAGATTAAATGACATTATTTTCTGAAGGGGATATCTAATCAATCAAGCTTTGCATCCTCTTTCATGAAGTAAATAAGCTAAAACAAAAATTAAAGAAATGAAAAGGGTGGTAGTGAGGAGGAGAAAAAAAGGGGAACGTGTATTGGGTATCTGAAAAAATAAAGATACACAGAGGCATTCTTACACGTCACAGTTTAAGTGGTGTTACTAGCAGCAGGTTGAGAAGAAGACAGAAAATGCCCTTTACTTCTGGAACTTCCTTAGGGTGTGGAGTTTGCTCTGACAGCTAAAGAGCGATGGGGGGCTCCATTCATATGTGAAGGAAACTAAAGAAATTCAAGCCCAGGTCAATGAATGGTATTTTCCTTCGTGTCAAGACAAAAGAGTATTTGGTTTCCAATTCATTTGTCTATTTCAGGTTTCTATATTTTTTATCCTTCTTTCCAAGTTACATTTCCAAACTTTGCAAAGAAACTGTCAGGTCATCCACCGTTGAAGATAGATGAAGAGAGCCTCGGTACAGAGAACTCCTGCACTGATGTGGAAACTGCTGATCAAGCTACAGTCTCCTCTGTCAAAGTTTTCACATTATGATGGAACTGAGATTCTAATTCAAGAGACAAGAGAAACTTACCCCAACACCCCCAACCCCGTACCTTTCCATCACACTTAAAGTAAGTGGAGGAAAAAAACCAGATCAGCTAAAAAAAAAAAAAAAAAAGTGTGAGTAGACATCTGACAAAGATTCATGTCTTTAAGTAATGAGTGGGTGATTTAAGATATTCACTCAGATGATTAGGCTCTTTATGTCAGTTGGCTCAATTTCCTCCTTCCTGTCTTGTATAAAAACATCCTGAAAGCCATGAATCTAATTCAAGTCAGCAGCGTTTTACCTGGCTTTCACTGTCAGGAGAGCCATCACTTTCCTACTCCAGTTCTCCATACACAGTAACTCTATGAAACACACATTCCCCTCCCACTTAACTAACAATGTTCCGAAACAAACTTCCTTTCATTCCATGGTGACAGATCTGGAACAGAATACAACCCCCCCCCCCCCCCCCCCCCCCCAAACATTTGGACCACCCCAAGTCTAATGAAAACCAGCTCTCTGGTGGTGTGTTATATGCTCTTTGTGAATTTCATCACATAGTGTTTAAATTAGGGTTTAAATTAGAGTTTAAATTAGGGGATGGACTTAGAAATAAATGGCTCAAGTGGCATAACAAGAATTGTGACAGAAAAAGGCGCTCAGCGAATTTGTAAGTTCAAATGAACAGCTGCCCAGCAGTCTTCCACATTTTTGACCAAAGTCTGTGGGGTTTGGAGGTTGAAACAAAGTAAACAACAGGATTTCTTCTCTGTGTCATTTGCAGTCTGGACAGAAACTGTCTATTGTCCCTAGATACCTACTTCTTTCATCTAGAGAAACAGAACTGCTGATTTTTATCTGGGTACATAACTCCTGAGAAAAGAGACAACATATCTTATTCTCCCTCACAACTAAGTATGTCTATGAGACAAAGTCCTGGCTAAAAAGATTCATGCAGAGTTTTGTGCAGCAAGGTCATGGAATTTTCCTTACAAAGACACCTGATGGGCTTCCCTGGTGGTCCAGTGGGTAAGGGAACCACCTTGCAGTGCAAGGGGCGCCGGTTTGATCCTTGGCCTGGGAAGATCCCATGTGCCATGGAGTGGCTGGATTGATGTGTCCAACTACTGAGTCAGAGCTCTGGAGCGCATGCGCCCAGAGCCAGTGCTCTGCAGCGATAGAGGAGACTGTGATGGGAGGTCCACACTGGCCAAAGAACAAACATAAATAAATGAAAGATCAATAGAAGTGGCCAAAAAAATCCCTTTACACACATGCACACACACACACAAAGACACCTGATGCTTTTGCTCTTTCTCTGTTGCTGCCCGGCACTCACAGGACAGAACTCCAGCTGCCCCGTGAGCATGAAAGCCCCACCCAGGAACAGCAGACTGGCAAGACGTATGATGCCTGTGTCCAGGACAACCACGTGCATAGCCACTGTATAGTGATAGACACAGTAACTCTATGAAACACACATTCCCCTCCCACTTAACTAACAATGTTCCGAAACAAACTTCCTTTCATTCCATGGTGACAGATCTGGAACAGAATACAACCCCCACCCGCCCCCAAACATTTGGACCACCCCAAGTCTAATGAAAACCAGCTCTCTGGTGGTGTGTTATATGCTCTTTGTGAATTTCATCACATAGTGTTTAAATTAGGGTTTAAATTAGAGTTTAAATTAGGGGATGGACTTAGAAATAAATGGCTCAAGTGGCATAACAAGAATTGTGACAGAAAAAGGCGCTCAGCGAATTTGTAAGTTCAAATGAACAGCTGCCCAGCAGTCTTCCACATTTTTGACCAAAGTCTGTGGGGTTTGGAGGTTGAAACAAAGTAAACAACAGGATTTCTTCTCTGTGTCATTTGCAGTCTGGAC
The DNA here is from genome assembly GCA_022376925.1 of Tragulus kanchil. NCBI lineage: Eukaryota > Metazoa > Chordata > Mammalia > Artiodactyla > Tragulidae > Tragulus > Tragulus kanchil. The sequence goes on along the minus strand of JAIOJX010000030.1, from coordinate 13,848,704 downwards.
AGAAACTGTCTATTGTCCCTAGATACCTACTTCTTTCATCTAGAGAAACAGAACTGCTGATTTTTATCTGGGTACATAACTCCTGAGAAAAGAGACAACATATCTTATTCTCCCTCACAACTAAGTATGTCTATGAGACAAAGTCCTGGCTAAAAAGATTCATGCAGAGTTTTGTGCAGCAAGGTCATGGAATTTTCCTTACAAAGACACCTGATGGGCTTCCCTGGTGGTCCAGTGGGTAAGGGAACCACCTTGCAGTGCAAGGCGCGGTTTGATCCCTGGCCTGGGAAGATCCCATGTGCCATGGAGTGGCTGGATTGATGTGTCCAACTACTGAGTCAGAGCTCTGGAGCGCATGCGCCCAGAGCCAGTGCTCTGCAGCGATAGAGGAGACTGTGATGGGAGGTCCACACTGGCCAAAGAACAAACATAAATAAATGAAAGATCAATAGAAGTGGCCAAAAAAATCCCTTTACACACATGCACACACACACACAAAGACACCTGATGCTTTTGCTCTTTCTCTGTTGCTGCCCGGCACTCACAGGACAGAACTCCAGCTGCCCCGTGAGCATGAAAGCCCCACCCAGGAACAGCAGACTGGCAAGACGTATGATGCCTGTGTCCAGGACAACCACGTGACATGGAGCCACCAGGCCCTGTATGGAGAGTCAAGAATTCATTTTATAGCCTAAATCAACCCCAAATTCCTTGGCATCACCAATATTTACAAATGAATTAAAAATTTTGCTACCCAACTGTTCAACTGCTGAATGATTTTCATCTTACAAAAGGGTGAGGTAAGAACGAAACCCAGCATTTTCCTGCATCCCCCCACTCCCATATATCCACCTGGGGATACTTGTGTTCTCAGTCAGTCAGAAACTTCCTAAGATTCCCTGGAAGTCAGTGCAAGATGTCCTTAACTGGTCTCTTAGCATGAGACTGCCTAGTAACTCCCACTAGTCCCTTGCATCACAAGAGAGTGAGCTATGGTTTGTTTTATATGGTATGTTTTATATATGGTTTTATTTTACATATAAATATATGTGTGTATATATATAAATAATAAATACATATTATATACTGTGTATATGTAATATATTATATATAATTATATCATATATAATGATATATACATAACGAGTTTTTAAAATAATTTGACAAGGCTAAATGTGGCAGGGGCCTGACTCATTGGCACTTGACAACACGTAGTCTTCACAATACAGCAGCCAGAGTATTTCTCATAAAGTTCAAGCCAGATGTTATTCTTTTGCTTAAAACCTTCTAATGTAGCTCTTTCTGAACAACTAGAAAAGCAACAGCTCTTCTTAGATCCACAAGACATGTGAATCACAGGACAAATCACTGCCCCAGGGCCCGAGAGACCACTAGGTGAATAGAGAGAACCAAACCTTAACTGCAGCAGAAACCCTGGCTGAACCCTCCACAGGACCCAGTGCCGGGGCCAGAAGACCTCAGCTTCACGGGCGGACTGCTGGAGGCTCGGTCGAATTTTACTTCTAGGAGCTGAGCTAGATTTCCACAGTCAATATCAGAGGACATCTCCTCCCCGTGCTTCTGGCAGAGGGAGAGGAAAGAAACCTTTGTGAAATAAACCAGAGCATTCTGTTCTGAGCAAGGCCTGCCCTCAGGAGGAACTATTAATAATTAGCCAGAGCCTGCTCAGCTGGGGTTTCATCAAAGCCCAACTGACCTGCGGAAAGGAAATACCCAACTCCAGCCCACCTGAGCCATCCTCTCCCACCCAAGGGAAGAGGGGGGGCATCTGAGAAGCACGTGTGAAGTTCATGGTTTACAGGCACAGGTTCATCAAAAGACAGAGACCTAACCCCTGGATGAGAGAATGCTCCCCTCCCCCCCGTCACCATCACCTTCCTAAAGGCATATATAGCAACTCCTTTTACTTAGTACCTCATATCCAGCTATCAAGAAAAAATTACAAGGTTAACAAAAGGCAAAAAACAGTTTCAGGAGACAATACAAGGAGCAGAACGAGACTCAGAGAAGACAGGGAGGTGGAAATGTTAAATAACGACGATTAATATGCTAAGAATTATCATGGATGAAGTAGACAGTATGGAAAAACAGATGAGCAATATAAACAGAAGAAAATTCAAAGAAAGAACCAAAATGAAATGCTGGAAGTCAAAACCAGTGTGGCAGAAACGAAGAGTGCCTTTGATGGGCTTGTTGGTAGAGTGGCCATGGCTGAGGTAAGAAGCTCTGAGCCTGAGGGTATCCCAATAGAAACGTCTCGAAAATTAAAAGGGAAGAGAAAGAAGACCAACCTCCCCCCCTCCCCCGAAAAAACCTACAAAAAGACCGTCCCACCCCCCAGCTGAAGAACAGAATATCTAAGAACCGCAAAAGACCTAGAAAGGGTGTAATAAACATGTAACACTAGGAGGAGAAAGAGAAAGGAAGAGAAGAAATATTTAGAACACTAACGCCTGGGAAGTGCCCTCAACTGGGCACCAGACGCCACAGAGCCCTAAAGCTCAGAGCACAGCAAGCAGGGCGACTGCTCACTGCTCTGCCTGGTGCATCATTTTCAAACTACAGAGAATCAGTGATAAAGAGGGAATCCTGAGAGCAGCCACAGGGAAAGCTCCAGGGCCTCCTCCTCATCTACAGCAAAGGTCTTCAGACTCTCAAGTCTTTAGAATCCCTCGAAGGCCCTAAGGTGAAGGCTTGGCGCGGCTAAGCCTGGAAGAGGCCTGGCTGAGGACAGCGGCTGGACTGGGGTGGGTCTAAGCTTGGGCCGAGCAGGAGAAGCCTTGTGGGTCTCAGGAAATGTGTGTGTGTTCTGTTCTCAGAGCAACTAGAAACCGCCTAGGAAGTTTAACTACGATGTGATGTATGATTTACACTTGAAAAGAGAACGGAGACAGACGTGTGATTCTACTTCCCAAATCCTTCCAGATTCTTCTCTCATCTCCGTTCTCACACTCTTGCCTGTTGAGCCTCTCACTTCATCCATGTACTAATAGATGAAGTACATCCCATGTATTTTGTGCCTTCAGTTCTACACCCTCAAACATGTCTTCTCAAAACAAGTCAGACCGGGCTTCCCTGGTGGTCCAGTGGGTAAGGACACTGCCTTGCAGTGTAGGGGGCGCTGGTTGGATCCCTGGCCTGGGAGAATCCCACGTGCTGCAGAGCGGCTGGACCAATGTGTCCAACTACTGAGCCGGAGCGCTGGAGCGCATGCGCCCAGAGCCGGTGCTCTGTAGCGACAGAGGCCACTGCAATGGGAGGCCCGCACAGGCCGAAGAACAAAGATAAATAAATGAAGGATCAATAGAAGTGGCTCCTCCCACCCGCTGCAAAACAAAGTCAGACCAAACCATCCAAACCAGCCTCTCTCTCTCCGTTCTCCATGTGATGGACACCCATTACATGGGATGAGGTCCAGATTCACTAACCAGCTAACCAGAGTCTTTCATACCATGGCCTTAGGGGTTTTAATACACATTCCCTGCTATTCTGTGTCTCGTACCTTTCTGTTTTAGTGACAGCAGACTGCCATCAGATCTCTAACGCCTGGGAAGTGCCTCAACTGGGCACCAGACGCCACAGAGCCCTAAAGCTCAGAGCACAGCAAGCAGGCGACTGCTCACTGCTCTGCCTGGTGCATCATTTTCAAACTACAGAGAATCAGTGATAAAGAGGAATCCTGAGAGCAGCCACAGGGAAAGCTCCAGGGCCTCCTCCTCATCTACAGCAAAGGTCTTCAGACTCTCAAGTCTTTAGAATCCCTCGAAGGCCCTAAGGTGAAGGCTTGGCGCGGCTAAGCCTGGAAGAGGCCTGGCTGAGGACAGCGGCTGGACTGGGGTGGGTCTAAGCTTGGGCCGAGCAGGAGAAGCCTTGTGGGTCTCAGGAAATGTGTGTGTGTTCTGTTCTCAGAGCAACTAGAAACCGCCTAGGAAGTTTAACTACGATGTGATGTATGATTTACACTTGAAAAGAGAACGGAGACAGACGTGTGATTCTACTTCCCAAATCCTTCCAGATTCTTCTCTCATCTCCCGTTCTCACACTCTTGCCTGTTGAGCCTCTCACTTCATCCATGTACTAATAGATGAAGTACATCCCATGTATTTTGTGCCTTCAGTTCTACACCCTCAAACATGTCTTCTCAAAACAAGTCAGACCGGGCTTCCCTGGTGGTCCAGTGGGTAAGGACACTGCCTTGCAGTGTAGGGGGCGCTGGTTGGATCCCTGGCCTGGGAGAATCCCACGTGCTGCAGAGCGGCTGGACCAATGTGTCCAACTACTGAGCCGGAGCGCTGGAGCGCATGCGCCCAGAGCCGGTGCTCTGTAGCGACAGAGGCCACTGCAATGGGAGGCCCGCACAGGCCGAAGAACAAAGATAAATAAATGAAGGATCAATAGAAGTGGCTCCTCCCACCCGCTGCAAAACAAAGTCAGACCAAACCATCCAAACCAGCCTCTCTCTCTCCGTTCTCCATGTGATGGACACCCATTACATGGGATGAGGTCCAGATTCACTAACCAGCTAACCAGAGTCTTTCATACCATGGCCTTAGGGGTTTTAATACACATTCCCTGCTATTCTGTGTCTCGTACCTTTCTGTTTTAGTGACAGCAGACTGCCATCAGATCTCTGCACCTCCATTCTTGTCCCCACATCCCTTCTTGCCCCTATCTCCTGGGTGTCGATCTGCTAGAATGTCCCCTTTCTTTAAACCCAACTCGTTATTTACAAAACAAAACCAAAACCAAAAAAAGCCTTTCTCCCTGTGCTCCCATCACAACTACTTAACACTCCAAAGTTCACTGTGGTGTTTCTATTACGTGTAGGCCTCTATTGACGCGTTTCCTTAAAGATACTCAGAGCAAGGTGCCTGGCAAGAGGCTTTCCAGTAATGCCGGGTGGCGATTTTGGATGGAGCTGGCTGTGTGGACGCGCGGGCTGATGTTGATCAAGGCTGAGTCGGCACAGAGGACACGGGCGCTCACCAGGCTGTCATGCACGGACAGCCTCCTTCTCCCACTCCCCCCGCCGCCCTGTCTCTTGGCAAACTCCTGTTCTTTCTGTCATGTGCACACGCTTTTCAAAGGGCAGTCCGCTGGTGGGCCGTGCAAAGATGAAGAAAAGCTGGCTCTGTCTCCAGGGGACTTGGAGTCTAGTAGAAGAAGAGCTGGGGCAGATCCTTAAAAGAACATATATGAATGTGCACGATGGGGGATAAATGAGACTGTGGACAGGAAGAGCTGACGTCCTGAACTGTGAAAAAAGCCGCATCTCATTTATCTCTTAGAACAGAAGGCAGGAGATGTATTTGTGCTTTCATTACTTTTCCAAAATATCCTGCAGCAGTAGGGACCACTGCCTGGGAGACCCACGTGCTCGAAAGAACTACTGAGCCGGAGCGCTGGCGCATGCGCCCAGAGCCGGTGCTCTGTAGCGACAGAGGCCACTGCAATGGGAGGCCCGCACAGGCCAAGAACAAAGATAAATAAATGAAGGATCAATAGAAGTGGCTCCTCCCACCCGCTGCAAAACAAAGTCAGACCAAACCATCCAAACCAGCCTCTCTCTCTCCGTTCTCCATGTGATGGACACCCATTACATGGGATGAGGTCCAGATTCACTAACCAGCTAACCAGAGTCTTTCATACCATGGCCTTAGGGGTTTTAATACACATTCCCTGCTATTCTGTGTCTCGTACCTTTCTGTTTTAGTGACAGCAGACTGCCATCAGATCTCTGCACCTCCATTCTTGTCCCCACATCCCTTCTTGCCCCTATCTCCTGGGTGTCGATCTGCTAGAATGTCCCCTTTCTTTAAACCCAACTCGTTATTTACAAAACAAAACCAAAACCAAAAAAAGCCTTTCTCCCTGTGCTCCCATCACAACTACTTAACACTCCAAAGTTCACTGTGGTGTTTCTATTACGTGTAGGCCTCTATTGACGCGTTTCCTTAAAGATACTCAGAGCAAGGTGCCTGGCAAGAGGCTTTCCAGTAATGCCGGGTGGCGATTTTGGATGGAGCTGGCTGTGTGGACGCGCGGGCTGATGTTGATCAAGGCTGAGTCGGCACAGAGGACACGGGCGCTCACCAGGCTGTCATGCACGGACAGCCTCCTTCTCCCACTCCCCCCGCCGCCCTGTCTCTTGGCAAACTCCTGTTCTTTCTGTCATGTGCACACGCTTTTCAAAGGGCAGTCCGCTGGTGGGCCGTGCAAAAGATGAAGAAAAGCTGGCTCTGTCTCCAGGGGACTTGGAGTCTAGTAGAAGAAGAGCTGGGGCAGATCCTTAAAAGAACATATATGAATGTGCACGATGGGGGATAAATGAGACTGTGGACAGGAAGAGCTGACGTCCTGAACTGTGAAAAAAGCCGCATCTCATTTATCTCTTAGAACAGAAGGCAGGAGATGTATTTTGCAATACCAAGCTTTCATTACTTTTCCAAAATATCCTGCAGCATGCTTACTAATGTATTATGAAATTCTCATGAATAAGTCACTCTAATGTCACATTTCAAAATATGTGAACAAAGGGTATTTTTCAAGGTTTTCTGCACACCTCGTTTTGTATGTTACCTCTAAGAGATGACAGATACCTAGTTAGGTATATTTATAGATTTGATGTACCATAAATCTTAACTACTTTTTCACTAATCTTGCCTAACTGCTGTTGAATGTATAAACCCATTCTCATTACTTAAAATATGGTTAAGAGGATTCTAGTATCATGACATATCTATGTTCAAGGCATTTTAAAGTTTGAAAACAGGATTTTCACAGAAAGTGTTTTAGAAAGGTATAACAGCAAAATGCATGCAAGTTGGATCTTATATACAAGACACTGATCCTAACGGTTTTAACATGACTGCTTCCTTATTTAGTTTCCCAGAAATCTAGAAATATACAAGCATTTTAGGACAGAAGAGACTTATCTTCTCTTTTTTTCTTCCTGAATAAGTACTAAAACAATCCAAGTTCTCAGAAACATTGATTTAAATATCATTCAATTCTATAAGCCTAACTAGACAGGTGCTGATGTGTAACTGAACTCTGGATACCATAGTCACCTGGAAGAGACGGGAACTTATATGAACATGATGCACACAGTACAGGCAGTAAGATTCTACGTTACGTAGTCCAGAGAGCAAGCAAGAAGTCCATATAGGAGATAGCACTGTCCTGCTCTAGGAAGGTCTCAAGACTCAGGTTGAGCTGAGCTGGGTCTTAAAATGTTGTATAAGAGGAAAGGTTAAAAAAAAAAAAAGGAGACAGAGAAAGAAAATGAACATTCCTGGCAGGAGAGGGAATATCAGAACACCTGTAAAAGCAAGACTGAGTGTGCTGGCGATGCAACAGCCACCTTCGCCTTCTGCTCAAGATACCCCGAAACCTAACTTTCAAAAAGCTCGCATCAGTTTCTGTGGACAGGAAGAGCTGACGTCCTGAACTGTGAAAAACCCATCTCATTTATCTCTTAGAACAGAAGGCAGGAGATGTATTTTGCAATACCAAGCTTTCATTACTTTTCCAAAATATCCTGCAGCATGCTTACTAATGTATTATGAAATTCTCATGAATAAGTCACTCTAATGTCACATTTCAAAATATGTGAACAAAGGGTATTTTTCAAGGTTTTCTGCACACCTCGTTTTGTATGTTACCTCTAAGAGATGACAGATACCTAGTTAGGTATATTTATAGATTTGATGTACCATAAATCTTAACTACTTTTTCACTAATCTTGCCTAACTGCTGTTGAATGTATAAACCCATTCTCATTACTTAAAATATGGTTAAGAGGATTCTAGTATCATGACATATCTATGTTCAAGGCATTTTAAAGTTTGAAAACAGGATTTTCACAGAAAGTGTTTTAGAAAGGTATAACAGCAAAATGCATGCAAGTTGGATCTTATATACAAGACACTGATCCTAACGGTTTTAACATGACTGCTTCCTTATTTAGTTTCCCAGAAATCTAGAAATATACAAGCATTTTAGGACAGAAGAGACTTATCTTCTCTTTTTCTTCCTGAATAAGTACTAAAACAATCCAAGTTCTCAGAAACATTGATTTAAATATCATTCAATTCTATAAGCCTAACTAGACAGGTGCTGATGTGTAACTGAACTCTGGATACCATAGTCACCTGGAAGAGACGGGAACTTATATGAACATGATGCACACAGTACAGGCAGTAAGATTCTACGTTACGTAGTCCAGAGAGCAAGCAAGAAGTCCATATAGGAGATAGCACTGTCCTGCTCTAGGAAGGTCTCAAGACTCAGGTTGAGCTGAGCTGGGTCTTAAAATGTTGTATAAGAGGAAAGGTTAAAAAAAAAAAAAGGAGACAGAGAAAGAAAATGAACATTCCTGGCAGGAGAGGGAATATCAGAACACCTGTAAAAGCAAGACTGAGTGTGCTGGCGATGCAACAGCCACCTTCGCCTTCTGCTCAAGATACCCCGAAACCTAACTTTCATCTTGTTCAGGCCAAAGGCAGGCCTGTCACAGACACCAACACTCACCAGATGTGAGCATGTGACTGGAAAAGGAGGGGGGAATGTTAACCTTCAAATAGCATTTTTCAGTCCTGACCAAGTTTTCAAGCTCCTTGCACATGCAAAGAGCAACTTACTCTTTTAGCTGAAGAACAAAAGAAATGCAGTTGAATCCATTTGGAATGGTAATACACTTTGTGCCCTTTCTCACCCCATGTGCAGACCTCCTCACTCAGCTTAGTGGGTTTAGTTAAAATTCCACTGGGTCATAGAAAACGCAAGGGAATTGCAGAAAAACATCTACTTTCACTTCACTGACTATGGAGCCTTTGACTGTGTGGATCACAAGCAGCTATGGAACATTCTTAAAGAGATGGAAGTCCCAGACCACCTTACCTACCTTCTGCGAAACCTGTATGCAGGTCAAGAAGCAACAGTTAGAGCCAAACATGGAACAACGGACTGATGTAAAGATTACATCAAGGCTGTATATTGTCACCCTGCTTATTTAACTTATACGCAGAGAACATCATGTGAAATGCCGGGCTGGATGAAGCACAAGACGGAATCAAGATTACTGGGAGAAATATCAACAACCTCATATATGCACATGATACCACCCTAATGGCAGAAAATGAAGAGGAACTAAAGTGCCTCTTGATAAAGGTGAAAGCAGAGTGTGAAAAAGCTGGCCTAAAACTCAGTATTTAAAAAAAAAAAACAAATATCATGGCATCCAGTTCCATCACTGCGTGGCATATAGATGGGGCAACAATGGACACAGTGTCAGACTTTATTTTCTTGGGCTCCAAAATCACTGTGGATGGTGACTGAAACCATGAAATTAAAAGACGCTTGCTCCTTGGAGGAAAAGCTATGACAAACATAGACAGCATATTAAAAAGCAGATTCATCACTTTGCTGAAAAAGGCCTGTATAGTCAAGGTTCTGGTTTTTCCAGTAGTCAAGTACAGATATAAGAGCTGGACCATAAAGAAGGGTGACTGCCAAAGAATTGATGCTTTCAAACTGGAAAGTTTGATGCTTTCAAACTTGCTGTGTAAGGGGCTCTTGAGAGTTCTCCAGTCCCTGAGACAGCAAGGAGATCAAATCAGTCAATCTTAAAGGAAATCAACCCTGAATACTCATTGGAAGGACTGATGCTGAAGCTCCAATAGTTTGGCCACCTAATAGAAAGAGCTGAGTCAATGGAAAAGGCCCTGATGCTGGGAAAGACTGAGAGCAGTAGAAGAGGGCAACACAGGATGAGATGGTTGGATGGCATCACTGACTCAACGGACATGAGTTTGAGCAAACTCGAGGAGATGGTGAAGGACAGGGAAGCCTGGTGTGCCGTAGACCATGGGGTCGCAGAGTCGAACACGACTGAGCAACCGAACAATAAAAGTGCAAGATCTCAACATCAGAGTAATTCACACTAAGTTTTTATAGTTCCATTAACAGTCCAACAGCGAGGCGGGCGGTAGGTGACCTCGGCTTCCTTTTAACTGGACACACCTCGTTTGCTCCTGGGTCTTTGTACCTGATTACACTGAACACGCGCTGGAAGCCTACTCACCTTTCCTCCTTTACCAAGAAAACCATTTTGCTATCACCTGGGGGCTATATTACTTGAGTATTTCTTTTCAAACTAAAGTCAATTGTGCTCTGTATAACAGATGTTGGAGAGCTTAAGGTCCTTAAACTGCGTTATGTACAGTGAGTTGAAGTTGCTCAGTTGTGTCCAACTCTTTGTGACCTGTGGACAAGCCATGGAATTTTCCAGGCAAGAATAGTGGAGTGGCTAGCCCCTCCCCTCTCCAGGGGAACTTCCCAACCCAGGGATGGAACCCAGGTTCCCAGCCCTGCAGGCGGATTCTTTACTGTCTGAGCCACCAGAGAAGCTCTATGTACAGTAGAAACTATGTAAGTGTGTTAATGATGTAACAAGAAGTGTTACTGTTCAGTGGCACAGTCATGTCCAACTCTTTGCAACCCCGTGGACTGCGGCACGTCAGGCCTCACTGTCAGAAGTCCATTCAGTATTTGACCAGTGAGGTGTGATTCTGAGTCAACACATACACACACCATTATGACAGGAGAGACAGGACACATTTTCAAAGACAGGAAGGAAGAAAGGTCATTCATTTCCTGTCACTGAATCTTCAGTGCTTTCAGTCTTGTTTACAATGACCGCAAAAAAGATGTGATGGATAAAGTGAATGTGTGGAAATGCCAATGCTCATTGTACTCATGAAAAGAACCTGAGACAGAAACCACTAAGATAAAGCCTGATACGGAAAACACAGAAAAGGAGGGACAGAGGAAAGAAGGATGGCCAGGGAGGCGAGAGTGAGGACCAGGAGGAAGACGTGTGGGAGACCACAGAGCAGCTCTGTGCACTCCTGCACCTCCTGTGGCTACAGAAATAGAGCGTGCTTAAAACCCCCATCCCAGCAGTGTGCAGCGCAGAGGCTGTGTTTCATCACTGGCCCGAGGACGTACGGCCTGTGCTCACCCCCACGTGTTCACTGAAGTGCAGTACTCTGCCCTCTCTCGTCCCCTCCTTGAGCGTGCTAGGTACTGGGGAGAGGGCGTGTTTCCTGTCCACCTTACGGAGAAGGGACCAGGCACGGGCATTTAGCTGGAGAATCTGCGAGTGATTCTGTCACGCTCAGCCTCGGGGTTTCTGGGTCGGTCTGACTTGGGGCTGTCCACGGGTAGCGGTGCTGCAGGCTGTGACTAGACAGAGGGATGCGGACAGCAGTGGTAACTGACGAGAGACTGGTGATGGTGTCACGTGTGTGTCGTCCTGCACCCTGGGCAACGGCCCATGGCCTCCCAGAGATGAAGCCTGCCTCCAGAGGAGGAGGAGGAGTGAAAATGCTTTACTTGGAGGTGCTGGTGTGGGGGCAGGAAGATGGCCTGTCCTAGGAAGGCTGGGGCAGTGGCCTCTGTCTTTTCCAGGCTTCATAATTCTGCCGCTCATATCGTTGCTATTAATAACAGGAAGACCAGAGAAGAGTGCAGGATCTCAGCTTGGGATTCTGGAAAACGTAGCAAGTACTGCACTGCTGACGTCGCAGTTAAAAATGGCTGGTACCAGCCAGCCAGGCAGCCGGGGCAGGGCGGGGCAGTGTGCAGCCTGCATCTCTGGGTATGCAGCCCTAGGGATCACTGGGTGACACGGAAAAAGAGATCTTGAAAAGGGAAAGTGTCAGTCGCTCGTCATGTGTGACTCTGCGACCCCATGAACCCACCAGGCTCCTCTGTCTATAGAACCTTCCAGGCAAGAACACCAGCGTGGGTTGCTAGCACCTTCTCCAGGGGGCCTTCCCAACCCAGGCATGCATTTCAGGCGGATTCTTTACCATCTGAGCCACCAGGGAAGCATTTTGTAAAGTTTGAGACAGATTAAACAAATTACCTAACACTATTCAAGTGAAATGGTAATTCTTGGGTTGTGGGGGGGGTGGGGGGTGGGGGGCAGACACATTCTGGTCGTGTATACTGAGTGTATTTGACTTCCTGAAACAAAGACATGAGCAATATCTACTACCCATTTACCTATCCACACATGTGTCCATCTAGCTTATCTATCTAAAGGTAGAAAAAAGGAAACATGAGTAGAAAATAAGGTTTCTAACATGCAGATGGTACATCACAAGTTTCCAAAGCAGCACGTGAGGCTTTCTCCTTTCTGAATCCAAAAAACCTAATCCCATCTATTTGGCTGGTCCTTCTGAACGTTAGTCCCACCCCAGAGATTCCAGCTGAAGTGAGGATGTCAAGAAGACAAACATGAACTGATGAAAAATCTCTTGGAATTGTGAATGCCGAGAAACTGATTCATGCTGTGAGGCTCACTGGGGCCCTACTGCATATTCAGCACTGTGCTCTCGCGGGTTCCTGGGGTCCTGGCAGGAGCAGGAAGGAGTCAGCAGCTGGGAGCAGCACCCTGATGAAGCAGGAACGGGTCTGAATCCAGAGGGCTTGGTTCTTCTCCCATCTCTCACCCAATCAGATGGCATGACCTGGCGAACCCTACATGTCCTGATTTTCTAATGTTTCACGTACCATTTATATCCTACTTTGTGAAATACATGTAAAATTCTCTAAATGTCCATGTATTCAGGGAATCTTTATATACCTCCAGCCCTTTTTGGTCTAGATTTTTGTAAAAAGTAGTGCTCAAACCATAGCTAAATAGATGGGTTAAAATTCTCTGCATTTTCCTCAAAAAAATACATCCTATTGGATGTATCAGAAAATAATGGAGGGAGGAGCAGTATTTAAAAAGTAACTGTTCATTTGAGGTTCAATTCAGTTTCAACTTCTTTATGCCAAAAGTTCTGAAATTTATTTCTAGGCCCCCACCTCTACAGTCTTTTAAAAGTACCTCAGGAAATTATGAGGGAGGGAGAAAAAGAGAGTCTCACATTTCCTTCATTTCCAGAGTTCTACCAAAAGTTAAAAAAATGGCTAAGTCTTGAGGTAAAGTTGGATAAAGTTTTGAAAGGATATTATGCATCTTTCAAGAATGTATTGTTAAGAAAAAAGATGATTTCTCTGTCATAAACTGTCCAGAGTGATGGGCAGTAGCCACCAAGATGGAATTTGTTCAGTAAATAGTGTCTTACAGGAAAAAAATGGCACTTGGAAAAAAATACCTAAATTTTATAGTGCCTCACAGTTCACGTTACTTCACCATCCATGACCTCATTGAATTTCTACAATAAGAGAAGACAGAAGGAAGGTACCACACCCCCATATTAAAGACACTAATATTCCAGGAGAGTAACTGTCTTTCTCCATTTGTTCCTCTTATTATGGAAACAGTGATACATGCTGATTCACATACGAATGTGTGAGCCCCTGTTTTATTGCAGGCACTGTTCTTGGTTCTTAGGGAAAAAAATCAGCAAATAAAACACATAAAAATCTCTCCCCTCCTGGTGATTGTGTTCTCACAGGGACTGACAGAAACCACAGGCATGACAAATAAGTAAATCACTGCATATTCAGCACTGTGCTCTCGCGGTTCCTGGGGTCCTGGCAGGAGCAGGAAGGAGTCAGCAGCTGGGAGCAGCACCCTGATGAAGCAGGAACGGGTCTGAATCCAGAGGGCTTGGTTCTTCTCCCATCTCTCACCCAATCAGATGGCATGACCTGGCGAACCCTACATGTCCTGATTTTCTAATGTTTCACGTACCATTTATATCCTACTTTGTGAAATACATGTAAAATTCTCTAAATGTCCATGTATTCAGGGAATCTTTATATACCTCCAGCCCTTTTTGGTCTAGATTTTTGTAAAAAGTAGTGCTCAAACCATAGCTAAATAGATGGGTTAAAATTCTCTGCATTTTCCTCAAAAAAATACATCCTATTGGATGTATCAGAAAATAATGGAGGGAGGAGCAGTATTTAAAAAGTAACTGTTCATTTGAGGTTCAATTCAGTTTCAACTTCTTTATGCCAAAAGTTCTGAAATTTATTTCTAGGCCCCCACCTCTACAGTCTTTTAAAAGTACCTCAGGAAATTATGAGGGAGGGAGAAAAAGAGAGTCTCACATTTCCTTCATTTCCAGAGTTCTACCAAAAGTTAAAAAAATGGCTAAGTCTTGAGGTAAAGTTGGATAAAGTTTTGAAAGGATATTATGCATCTTTCAAGAATGTATTGTTAAGAAAAAAGATGATTTCTCTGTCATAAACTGTCCAGAGTGATGGGCAGTAGCCACCAAGATGGAATTTGTTCAGTAAATAGTGTCTTACAGGAAAAAAATGGCACTTGGAAAAAAATACCTAAATTTTATAGTGCCTCACAGTTCACGTTACTTCACCATCCATGACCTCATTGAATTTCTACAATAAGAGAAGACAGAAGGAAGGTACCACACCCCCATATTAAAGACACTAATATTCCAGGAGAGTAACTGTCTTTCTCCATTTGTTCCTCTTATTATGGAAACAGTGATACATGCTGATTCACATACGAATGTGTGAGCCCCTGTTTTATTGCAGGCACTGTTCTTGGTTCTTAGGGAAAAAAATCAGCAAATAAAACACATAAAAATCTCTCCCCTCCTGGTGATTGTGTTCTCACAGGGACTGACAGAAACCACAGGCATGACAAATAAGTAAATCACGATCTCATATTACATGCCATACAGTCTATTCAAAGTAGCCAGAAAGTAAAATGCTGCTACTTAACAATTATCAAGAGGAGTTTTGAAACAAATGAATGAGTTTTCGAATTAAGTCAACACTCCATTACCTTAGAAGTCTAATAGACACCTAAGTACTATAAAAGCATTCTGCAAACATACAACTGTTTTCTTTGTGAATGGAGCAACAAAGTTTTACTGCACGTACACAGTGAACTCGAAACACACACACCCCTTAATCCCCCCGTGGCTCCCCCACTGAAAGCATGAGCCGTGGACGCGCCACTGCTCCATCCGACCCCTAGATGGCACTGCAGGCCCAGCAATGACCCCTGCTCCCAGCCTTGCCTCGCTCAGGCTCTGCTGAGTATCACCAAGGGGGCCATGAAAGCCCATTCACTCTAAAAGCAGAACTCGCTCTGAGAATTTGTAATTTCATTAAAACTTCCTTCCCAAGTATGAGGTCTCACAGAGGTGAACTGCTGACCATAATTCTGTTTATGCTGCTGTATCTTTTCTAGTTTGTGACCAGTTATAATGGCAACAAACTAAACAAGTTTGCCCCTGAAATGGACAGATGATTCAGGGATAACCCGATACAATAAATCATTCCTGTGAGTTCTGGGTCTGACTCAACCCAAAGACTGCTTTTTCTGGCATTTGACTTTCTCTTCCTAACCCAGGGAGCCAAGTCATCTTCTGCGGGAGGTGGCTCTATGTCTGCGGAAGGAAAAGGTCCCACAGTTCAAACCCGTTACTTCACCATCCATGACCTCATTGAATTTCTACAATAAGAGAAGACAGAAGGAAGGTACCACACCCCCATATTAAAGACACTAATATTCCAGGAGAGTAACTGTCTTTCTCCATTTGTTCCTCTTATTATGGAAACAGTGATACATGCTGATTCACATACGAATGTGTGAGCCCCTGTTTTATTGCAGGCACTGTTCTTGGTTCTTAGGGAAAAAAATCAGCAAATAAAACACATAAAAATCTCTCCCCTCCTGGTGATTGTGTTCTCACAGGGACTGACAGAAACCACAGGCATGACAAATAAGTAAATCACGATCTCATATTACATGCCATACAGTCTATTCAAAGTAGCCAGAAAGTAAAATGCTGCTACTTAACAATTATCAAGAGGAGTTTTGAAACAAATGAATGAGTTTTCGAATTAAGTCAACACTCCATTACCTTAGAAGTCTAATAGACACCTAAGTACTATAAAAGCATTCTGCAAACATACAACTGTTTTCTTTGTGAATGGAGCAACAAAGTTTTACTGCACGTACACAGTGAACTCGAAACACACACACCCCTTAATCCCCCCGTGGCTCCCCCACTGAAAGCATGAGCCGTGGACGCGCCACTGCTCCATCCGACCCCTAGATGGCACTGCAGGCCCAGCAATGACCCCTGCTCCCAGCCTTGCCTCGCTCAGGCTCTGCTGAGTATCACCAAGGGGGCCATGAAAGCCCATTCACTCTAAAAGCAGAACTCGCTCTGAGAATTTGTAATTTCATTAAAACTTCCTTCCCAAGTATGAGGTCTCACAGAGGTGAACTGCTGACCATAATTCTGTTTATGCTGCTGTATCTTTTCTAGTTTGTGACCAGTTATAATGGCAACAAACTAAACAAGTTTGCCCCTGAAATGGACAGATGATTCAGGGATAACCCGATACAATAAATCATTCCTGTGAGTTCTGGGTCTGACTCAACCCAAAGACTGCTTTTTCTGGCATTTGACTTTCTCTTCCTAACCCAGGGAGCCAAGTCATCTTCTGCGGGAGGTGGCTCTATGTCTGCGGAAGGAAAAGGATGACGGGGTGAAGCAGAGGCTGTGTGCGGCCGCCAGCCTGTGACGTCCATCCAGCAGGGCGAGTCTGACAGCCCCTGCTGAAGGAAGGCACTGCTCAGTCAATCAAAGAGAGAGAAAGCCCAAGGCTTTTGGCTCTGAAAGCCAAACTTTTAAAACTTCGTCTTGATTGATTGGCTGACTAACCTTTTAACCCGCGTCAAAGGATGATGAAAGTGATAAAACTAAAAGAAGAAGGGGTAAAATACTCAAAGTACGCCTTAGGACCAGACTACAACCTGACTACGATCTTTCCCTGTGATCCTGAGCTACAGACGATTTTTCTGGCTCAAGCCCTAGGCGGGAGAACAAGTCACAGTTGATCAGATGTTCAACAAGCATGTTTCATTAGACAGGCCTTTTCTTTGCAGGTAAATACTAAAACATGTGGGAGGCTGGCCATTTGGCTGTTGATCATCATAGCCATTTAAATGTCAAGATACAGTGCCTCAGTGGAGGAAATTCTGTCTTCAATTAGACTCCTACAAAGACACAGCTCCCCTGGGGCCCCCAGCCTCCTGGCTAGTTATGCTCTGTACTCAAGGAGATGCCTGGCTAACCCTCCCAGGTATCAAGGACTAGGTGACCTCTGCCATCCCAGTCAGGTGGTCTCTTGCCTTCTGTCTGAGTCGGTTACTTGGCGGAGCTGACAGGGCAGAGATGAGGCGTTCTTTTATTTAATTCCCTCCCTAGAGCTTGTAGCTTTAAGAAGTCACTCTTCCTTTCATCCAGCGGGGTCAAGTGAACCTCAGCCACAGAACTAAAGAGTGAAGAATGATACAGTGTTTCAGATCTGGAAGCAGTGGGGATGCTGGGACGCTAAGACAATGACAATCTGGACACCCACAGAGAGAAAGGATGTGATCTATCAGTCCTGATCCACGTTCCTCAAGCGGACCGCAATGGGTTTATTTTTCGACTATCTGTGAGCTGAGCGATTGAACCACCAACGACTGCTTTTTCTGGCATTTGACTGTCTCTTCCTAACCCAGGGAGCCAAGTCATCTTCTGCGGGAGGTGGCTCTATGTCTGCGGAAGGAAAAGGATGACGGGGTGAAGCAGAGGCTGTGTGCGGCCGCCAGCCTGTGACGTCCATCCAGCAGGGCGAGTCTGACAGCCCCTGCTGAAGGAAGGCACTGCTCAGTCAATCAAAGAGAGAGAAAGCCCAAGGCTTTTGGCTCTGAAAGCCAAACTTTTAAAACTTCGTCTTGATTGATTGGCTGACTAACCTTTTAACCCGCGTCAAAGGATGATGAAAGTGATAAAACTAAAAGAAGAAGGGGTAAAATACTCAAAGTACGCCTTAGGACCAGACTACAACCTGACTACGATCTTTCCCTGTGATCCTGAGCTACAGACGATTTTTCTGGCTCAAGCCCTAGGCGGGAGAACAAGTCACAGTTGATCAGATGTTCAACAAGCATGTTTCATTAGACAGGCCTTTTCTTTGCAGGTAAATACTAAAACATGTGGGAGGCTGGCCATTTGGCTGTTGATCATCATAGCCATTTAAATGTCAAGATACAGTGCCTCAGTGGAGGAAATTCTGTCTTCAATTAGACTCCTACAAAGACACAGCTCCCCTGGGGCCCCCAGCCTCCTGGCTAGTTATGCTCTGTACTCAAGGAGATGCCTGGCTAACCCTCCCAGGTATCAAGGACTAGGTGACCTCTGCCATCCCAGTCAGGTGGTCTCTTGCCTTCTGTCTGAGTCGGTTACTTGGCGGAGCTGCAAGGGCAGCGATGCGGCGTTCTTTTATTTAATTCCCTCCCTAGAGCTTGTAGCTTTAAGAAGTCACTCTTCCTTTCATCCAGCGGGGTCAAGTGAACCTCAGCCACAGAACTAAAGAGTGAAGAATGATACAGTGTTTCAGATCTGGAAGCAGTGGGGATGCTGGGACGCTAAGACAATGACAATCTGGACACCCACAGAGAGAAAGGATGTGATCTATCAGTCCTGATCCACGTTCCTCAAGCGGACCACAATGGGTTTATTTTTCAACTATCTGGGAGCTGAGCTATTGAAAGGAATCCAACAAGGAGGACCAGGGCTCTCAGGATCCTGGTGGGGCAACAGCCTAGGTCAGCACACCAACAAGTAACCTGTCAAAGCAACAACATTCCTCTTCTTCCTCACATCCTAGGCTTTACTGAGCAGCTAGGAGGAATCTTTTAAAGAATTTCTCAGTTTTGCTATAAGGCCAGTGAATCATTCGACAAAATCACTTCAATTACTCTGTCATGACATTTTAATTGGAAAAAATTTAAAGTACAACATTTAAGTGATTCCCTGGTTAAGTGATTCCCTGGTCCCTATTATTCTGTGCATTCACCGCTGAAAGTTACAAAGGCGGCGGGTGGGGTGGGGGTGGGGGTGGGGGACTGTCTCAAGCCAGAAATCTGTCCTTCTGCTCTCAGAGCACTTCAGGCTACTACTGGTCCAAATAACTTCAGACCTCAAACATACCAGTTACTTTTTCCACCATCCCTGTCTTTCCTGGGCAAGTATCTGTCTTCCTGCTTTAAAGGGCTCTATTCGTCCATGTTGTGACAAAATTCTCAGAACAAAGTAAAGCTTATCTACAGAGACATAAAGTAATGTAGGAAAGTTTATAATCTGAATAAGAAAAGGGAAAAAAGCAAATCACAGTATGGATTCTAATTTGTCATTTAAAAAGGAACATCCTTAATATGACAGCATAGTGAACTTACCGGAACTAAATAGTCACCATTTAAAAAGTCACAATAGGGGCTTCCCTGGTGGTCCAGTGGGTAAGGACACCGCCTTGCAGTGCAAGGGGCGCCGGTTTGATCCCTGGCCTGGGAAGATCCCACGTGCCGCAGAGCGGCTGGACCGATGTGTCCAATTACCGAGCCGGAGCTCTGGAGCGCATGCGTCCAGAGCCGGCGCTCTGCGACAACAGAGGCCACCGCGATGGGAGGCCCACACGGGCCAAAGAACAAAGATGGAAATAAATGAAAGACCAATAGAAGTGGCCAAAAAGAAAAAAGTCACAATACACCAGAACTGACAGCAGGAGATGGAGGGTGTATGGACATTTTTTGAGGTGGAGTTCTGTTACTACACACGAATTTACTTTTTGAAATGAGACATATAATCTACTTTTAGTTATTTCCAAGAAAACAAATGAGTATGTTTAATTATGCTTGATGGAAGCATACCTTTCTGTACACAGAGTCACAGAGAAGAACTAGTCCACTTGCCTAGCAACCCATTTAGTGGCAGCACGTAACTCAGGCTTTCCCTTTCCTTCCTTTCCTTCCTCTTCCTGCCCTCTCCTCCTCTCCCTTCCCTCCCCCACCTCTATGCATGTACACATGCATGTACACATGCATGCATGGGTGCTCGGGCTGGGTCCCGCCCCGGACACTAATCATTCTGTCCTGTCGTAGCTGTAAGGACAGTGTCACGTGGCAAGTCCTCTAGTGAAAAGCAGCTGTGTGGGCTACTAGAGAAATAGTAAGTGCTCCACGCGAGGAACAGGTTACCACCACCACTGCCAATGAACATAAACAGATGCTCCTTTTCTACAGAATCTTTCCACTTGCAGCCTGATGTTCTATGATCCAAAGCAACGCTTTTCTGACATTTGATCATACCAGTTACTTTTTCCACCATCCCTGTCTTTCCTGGGCAAGTATCTGTCTTCCTGCTTTAAAGGGCTCTATTCGTCCATGTTGTGACAAAATTCTCAGAACAAAGTAAAGCTTATCTACAGAGACATAAAGTAATGTAGGAAAGTTTATAATCTGAATAAGAAAAGGGAAAAAAGCAAATCACAGTATGGATTCTAATTTGTCATTTAAAAAGGAACATCCTTAATATGACAGCATAGTGAACTTACCGGAACTAAATAGTCACCATTTAAAAAGTCACAATAGGGGCTTCCCTGGTGGTCCAGTGGGTAAGGACACCGCCTTGCAGTGCAAGGGACGCCGGTTTGATCCCTGGCCTGGGAAGATCCCACGTGCCGCAGAGCGGCTGGACCGATGTGTCCAATTACCGAGCCGGAGCTCTGGAGCGCATGCGTCCAGAGCCGGCGCTCTGCGACAACAGAGGCCACCGCGATGGGAGGCCCACACGGGCCAAAGAACAAAGATGGAAATAAATGAAAGACCAATAGAAATGGCAAAAAAAAAAAAAAAAGTCACAATACACCAGAACTGACAGCAGGAGATGGAGGGGTGTATGGACATTTTTTGAGGTGGAGTTCTGTTACTACACACGAATTTACTTTTTGAAATGAGACATATAATCTACTTTTAGTTATTTCCAAGAAAACAAATGAGTATGTTTAATTATGCTTGATGGAAGCATACCTTTCTGTACACAGAGTCACAGAGAAGAACTAGTCCACTTGCCTAGCAACCCATTTAGTGGCAGCACGTAACTCAGGCTTTCCCTTTCCTTCCTTTCCTTCCTCTTCCTGCCCTCTCCTCCTCTCCCTTCCCTCCCCCACCTCTATGCATGTACACATGCATGTACACATGCATGCATGGGTGCTCGGGCTGGGTCCCGCCCCGGACACTAATCATTCTGTCCTGTCGTAGCTGTAAGGACAGTGTCACGTGGCAAGTCCTCTAGTGAAAAGCAGCTGTGTGGGCTACTAGAGAAATAGTAAGTGCTCCACGCGAGGAACAGGTTACCACCACCACTGCCAATGAACATAAACAGATGCTCCTTTTCTACAGAATCTTTCCACTTGCAGCCTGATGTTCTATGATCCAAAGCAACGCTTTTCCAAAACTGACATTGTGTTGCTTTCCATATCACAAGGTGTAAAGCCAGGGATTAAAAAAACGTAAGTATGGGGCTTCCCTGGTGGTCCAGTGGGTGCAGTGCAAGGGGTACCAGTGCAATCCCTGGCCTGGGAAGATCCCACGTGCCGCGGAGCGGCTGGACCGGTGTGTCCAATTATGAGCCGGTGCTCTGCAACGAGAGGCCTCTGTAACAGGAGGCCCACACAGGCCAAAGAATAAAGGTGGATAAAAATAAATAAATAAATAACCAACAAAGGAGGCCAAAAATTAAATAAAATATATATACAATGAATAGGCCCACCCAGATTGTTCTCAGTGGCCCACTGAAAATTATTAGAGGCTTTGTGTATGTTGCGTAAAATAATGTAAAGAAGAGTGGTTGAAAGTCTCGGGATTAACAAGTGGTTCTATTAACTTAGCACGGCTTGCTTATGGCCCCCATCCCCCTCTTATATACCTCATGACACCCAGCTTACATTCACCCTATGTGAGCGAAGGCAGGAACACAGCAGAAAGGCAACTTTTTGCTCAGTGCCGTCCTTCTTAACTCTGACTGCACAGGAAGTACCTGTGAAGCTTGCGGGGGGGAAACAAACAGCATCAGAATCTCACCTGAGACCAACTGAATCAGGCCCTCCAAGTGGGGGACAACGTACGGGCACCAGGAGCTTTTATAAGCACCCGGCCCACGAGACTCCAGTGTGCCGCCAAGGCTGACTCCTGCACCTGCTTCAGAAACGGCCGAGAGGCAGCAGAGAAGTGACACAGGAAGGCAAGACCCTGGCCTGTGGGCTCATTTCTCAGAAAGCTCTAAGGCCACTAATTCTCCGAAATTCTCCTCAAGGACATCTGACCATCTCCTGCAGCAGCTTCTGTGCTTAAAGTTCTGGTGCCAGGTTATTTGTCCTCTAGTGAAAAGCAGCTGTGTGGGCTACTAGAGAAATAGTAAGTGCTCCACGCGAGGAACAGGTTACCACCACCACTGCCAATGAACATAAACAGATGCTCCTTTTCTACAGAATCTTTCCACTTGCAGCCTGATGTTCTATGATCCAAAGCAACGCTTTTCCAAAACTGACATTGTGTTGCTTTCCATATCACAAGGTGTAAAGCCAGGGATTAAAAAAACGTAAGTATGGGGCTTCCCTGGTGGTCCAGTGGGTGCAGTGCAAGGGGTACCAGTGCAATCCCTGGCCTGGGAAGATCCCACGTGCCGCGGAGCGGCTGGACCGGTGTGTCCAATTATGAGCCGGTGCTCTGCAACGAGAGGCCTCTGTAACAGGAGGCCCACACAGGCCAAAGAATAAAGGTGGATAAAAATAAATAAATAAATAACCAACAAAGGAGGCCAAAAATTAAATAAAATATATATACAATGAATAGGCCCACCCAGATTGTTCTCAGTGGCCCACTGAAAATTATTAGAGGCTTTGTGTATGTTGCGTAAAATAATGTAAAGAAGAGTGGTTGAAAGTCTCGGGATTAACAAGTGGTTCTATTAACTTAGCACGGCTTGCTTATGGCCCCCATCCCCCTCTTATATACCTCATGACACCCAGCTTACATTCACCCTATGTGAGCGAAGGCAGGAACACAGCAGAAAGGCAACTTTTTGCTCAGTGCCGTCCTTCTTAACTCTGACTGCACAGGAAGTACCTGTGAAGCTTGCGGGGGGGAAACAAACAGCATCAGAATCTCACCTGAGACCAACTGAATCAGGCCCTCCAAGTGGGGGACAACGTACGGGCACCAGGAGCTTTTATAAGCACCCGGCCCACGAGACTCCAGTGTGCCGCCAAGGCTGACTCCTGCACCTGCTTCAGAAACGGCCGAGAGGCAGCAGAGAAGTGACACAGGAAGGCAAGACCCTGGCCTGTGGGCTCATTTCTCAGAAAGCTCTAAGGCCACTAATTCTCTCCGAAATTCTCCTCAAGGACATCTGACCATCTCCCTGCAGCAGCTTCTGTGCTTAAAGTTCTGGTGCCAGGTTATTTTCATTTGAGGTAGGAGGCGGTGGAGGAGTCCTGAGCACGTGAGTTCTGGAGTCAGTCATCCAGAGACACTCCCAGCTCTGTTTCCTGAAGACTTTGTGATCCCAGCCTGTAGAAGTGCTTGCTCCCTCTCTCTCTCTCAGATTCCCCTCCTGTAAAACGGTCCTCAAGTCTGTTGGATTATGGGAGGTAATTCAAAGACAGCACACAAAAGAGTCTCTGACATGTAAGGAAGCACTCCGTATTCACTTGTATTATTTCTTGTAGAAAACATAAAGCAGAGGTCACAGTAAAGTCAGAAATCTATACACTGTTATGAATACATTGCAGTAACTTAGACTGTATGTGACAAGTCACAGTGTGTGATACTACTGCATTACACTTCAGTCAAAAGTCGTTCATCGAGCTTTATGTTTGAGGCATCTAGGTAAAATTTTGGTCCAGCAAAGGGTTCTAAAATTCAAGAAAATCTTTACAATCCTTGTGATAACATGCTTTAGGCTTACTGCATAGATTTAAAATGTATCATGAGGAATATTCAGGCGCAGTGGCATGTTTTCATTGGGGGCCTCACTGACGAGTGTATTAATTTGATGGATTCCTACTATAAATAAGGGGAAAGCTCCATGGATAAGATTTTTGGCTTTCACGTGGTTTACAAGTCATTTTGCTTGGTATTATTCTGAGGAAGCTTTGCTGATAGTGATGGAGTAATACTGAGAAGGCTAGTGTGGGTCCCAGACTTTAACTGAATTAAAACCCCTGAGAGCATGACTGGACTCTCCTAGCACGATGTTAAACCTGGCCTGGAGCTTTAGGAAATTCACAAGTTTTGAATGTTCACGAAAAAAATTAATATTCAATTCTGGTGGAAACATCCCATTTTAACTGCCCATTATGATCTCAAAGAAGACAGAAGTTTTAATTTATAATCATTATTACATTGGCAGGTCATTGGAAACATGTTACCAATGCACAAATTAGAGCCTCTAATTCTAGAATAATTATCAACCAATTTTAGAGTTGTTAACATGATTAAAATTACGACCATGCACCCGGATTCACCCTCACACATCAAATTTTGATTAGATAATACTACATGCTAATAGGTATATCATCTGAATTTCTTACAGGCTTTTTAGTATAAAAACCTTGATAAAATTTTTCAGTCATGTATGCAGAGCTAGGGAGAGGGAGTGCATGATTGATGGGTTTTCCCTTACAATGCTTATTAAAGGTTCTGATTTGGTTGGTCTCCAACTGTTCTGGCTCAGAATTTGGAATTCTAGTTTTTGATGACGGCTCATGTGAACTGATTAGAAAAACATCTCACAGAGCTATTAAAAAAGCAAGCTAATCACCAGAAATATAGTAGTGATGAAACAATATTTCACACTGGAAGTTCCTGGAGATTCTGCTTTTCAATTCTTATAAGACATATGCTCTTAAAAGAAACATCAATGAACACTTAGTACCTATATATAAATACATATTAATATATATTCATTATCTGTGGATAATATTTGAATTCCACTACAAGGATAATCCCTCTGTCCCCAGCAGGGGTGGTGTGAAACGCAGCACAGGGGGTGTGGGTGTCAGTTACAGAATTGCGGTGCTCTTCTAATGTCTCAAGAGCGTCCCTGGCAGGCCGTGCGTGTGGGCTTTTAAACTGCATCACTTGGTTTTAGACAGAAGAATGGTAGCTTATCTAGTTGAGTCTGAGTAACAGGGCAGAATGAGTGAAAGAAAGGCATGTGCCACATTTCACAGGAAGAGACACTGTGAATTCCGTGTCTGTTATAAAGAACCAAATGATCCCACACGTCCTGCCCCCAACGCAGAGAGATCTCTCTTTCATAAGCAGACATGGACGCTGGATTTGGAATTTTAAAGGTCAAGGGTACGGATTGAAAAAGATAGTCCAGATGATCCCTGAACAATCCGGGGGTCAATCCACCTGTGGTTTATGGCTGACCCTCCATGTCTGTGGTTCTTGCACACCCTAGGATTCCACCTGCCCCAGACCGCTTAGCACTTGCGGCGTTCCCTACTGAACAGTGAACGCCAGTGGAGCTGGGTAGCTCACACGGGTCCTGCTCAAGAGTCCACTGTTCTCTACTTAACACAGCCATCACTTTTTTTTACAAAAAAGTAACTCAAAAGATCTTATCCCTTGACAATGAATGACAAATGCTTCTTTTGATTATTTGTTCAAAGAATTAACATAGAGGTCTGGCTTCATATGTGGTCTGGATTTTTAAACATTTATTTACTGTATGTCTCGCCAATTTAATCCATAAAATGATCCCACGAATCACTGTTAAACACAAAGGGGACCATCTCTCTCCTCTGTTTAAATTTTTCCACTTATTTACAAAACAGAAATGGAGTCACAGATGTAGAAAACAAACTATGTTCGCCAAGGTAGAAAGGTGGGGGAGGGATAAATTGGGAGATGGACTAACATACATGCACTACTACATATAAAGCAGAGAGTGGAGAAGGACTTATTGTATAATACAGGGAATATTAGATATAAAACAGAGCGGAGAAGGACTTTTTGTATAGCACAGGGAATATCATATATAAAGCAGAGAGTGGAGAAGGACTTATTGTCTAGTACAGGGAATTCTACTCAATACTCTATAATGACCTATATGGGGAAAGAGTGTAAAAAAGTGTAGATATATGTATATGCATTAACCCATTCACTCTGAGCTGTCCAGCATAAACACAATGTAAATCAAGTATACTCCAATAAAAAGATTTTTTTTTTTTCTTAATAAAAGAAAATCTTCCCTCATTGCCTACAAAGTAAACCCATACTTCTTCTCCTAATACACAGTCTGATCCCGCCTAAATTACCAACCTCACCTCTCATCTTTCCATCATGTCTGTGCACACTTCAGCTCCATAAAATGCCTCCTGACTTCTCTGGACAAACTCTTACACATGTTGCACCATCCTCCTGAAATGTACTTTCTTTTCATAGTTGCTCTGAAAGATTTCAAAGATTATTTGCAAAGGTAACATCATAGCTTCTCAAGAGAACAAGTTAGCATCCAAATAATGAGCCTTTGACATCAAAGGAAATGTTCAACTATACTATATATACACTTATTCATAAGTTATGAATTATTTACACCCTGTGTGAAGAAGTATGTGGCAAAAAAAATTGCTATCCCCACACTAACAGATACAGTGGGTAGCTGGAGTAGCTCACACGGTGCTTCTTTTCTACTTAACACAGCCATCACTTTTACAAAAAGTAACTCAAAAGATCTTATCCCTTGACAATGAATGACAAATGCTTCTTTTGATTATTTGTTCAAAGAATTAACATAGAGGTCTGGCTTCATATGTGGTCTGGATTTTTAAACATTTATTTACTGTATGTCTCGCCAATTTAATCCATAAAATGATCCCACGAATCACTGTTAAACACAAAGGGGACCATCTCTCTCCTCTGTTTAAATTTTTCCACTTATTTACAAAACAGAAATGGAGTCACAGATGTAGAAAACAAACTATGTTCGCCAAGGTAGAAAGGTGGGGGAGGGATAAATTGGGAGATGGACTAACATACATGCACTACTACATATAAAGCAGAGAGTGGAGAAGGACTTATTGTATAATACAGGGAATATTAGATATAAAACAGAGCGGAGAAGGACTTTTTGTATAGCACAGGGAATATCATATATAAAGCAGAGAGTGGAGAAGGACTTATTGTCTAGTACAGGGAATTCTACTCAATACTCTATAATGACCTATATGGGGAAAGAGTGTAAAAAAGTGTAGATATATGTATATGCATTAACCCATTCACTCTGAGCTGTCCAGCATAAACACAATGTAAATCAAGTATACTCCAATAAAAAGATTTTTTTTTTTTCTTAATAAAAGAAAATCTTCCCTCATTGCCTACAAAGTAAACCCATACTTCTTCTCCTAATACACAGTCTGATCCCGCCTAAATTACCAACCTCACCTCTCATCTTTCCATCATGTCTGTGCACACTTCAGCTCCATAAAATGCCTCCTGACTTCTCTGGACAAACTCTTACACATGTTGCACCATCCTCCTGAAATGTACTTTCTTTTCATAGTTGCTCTGAAAGATTTCAAAGATTATTTGCAAAGGTAACATCATAGCTTCTCAAGAGAACAAGTTAGCATCCAAATAATGAGCCTTTGACATCAAAGGAAATGTTCAACTATACTATATATACACTTATTCATAAGTTATGAATTATTTACACCCTGTGTGAAGAAGTATGTGGTTTTCCACACTTAAAAAACAAACAACAAAGTATCTGACTTGAACCTATCCACAGCCCCAGGGCAAAACAGACATTATTATAATAATAGAAACCCACAGAAAAACATGGATATCCTAACAGACTTAGAATACATCTACTATTCTTTCAAGTTCAAAAAATCAGGCTGCTGTATTTCATATCCCTACTCTCCTGGCTTTACGGTTCTTGGCAGTTCTTTTGATTATTTTTGTTCTCAGGAAGGGCTGCCAAGTCCTTTTCTAAGCTTCATCCATTCCATAGTCAGGTCTCCTCAGTTCCAGCTCCCATGCTGCTGCCAAGCTCTCCTTCACTGCCCTGGCATCAAAAATGAATCGCTGCCACACAAGAAAGCTGCCCTGACAGCCATCGTGTGCACAGCAAACAGTAATTTCCTTAAATCCTCTCCCTGAGAAGATCAGATGGAAGACAGCCCGAACATTACAGGCCTTCAGTCGACAGTACGCTTCTGCTTTTGATACCTCCGTCTCCTCTTTCTGATGTTGTTTCCTCTATTAATTCAGTTATACAGCCGTAAAACTTGTTTTTAAGTATGCAGGGACATACTGGGATTTTCGTGTCCGTGGTTCCCACGATGAAAATGAAAACATCTGATGAGAGCCGGAAATAACTGAGTGATGATTCTGATAAATAATCTAAATCAACCCTATAATCTACAATAGAGTATACTGATGGCTGAGAATTTAAAGTGTCATGCCACACAGTAGCAGAGAGGTTGATAAAACCTTTGCAACACATTTTAGGAAAAAGGTTGGCGAGTTTCAGACTTTAAAGAAGTTTCTGAAGAATTACGTCAGCCCCTCTGAGGCCCTTCGCTAACAATTTAATCAAAACCACTTCTTCCCTCCGG
The DNA here is from genome assembly GCA_022376925.1 of Tragulus kanchil. NCBI lineage: Eukaryota > Metazoa > Chordata > Mammalia > Artiodactyla > Tragulidae > Tragulus > Tragulus kanchil. The sequence goes on along the minus strand of JAIOJX010000030.1, from coordinate 13,820,207 downwards.
GATCCCTCTCTCCTTGGACAAACTCTTACACATGTTGCACCATCCTCCTGAAATGTACTTTCTTTTCATAGTTGCTCTGAAAGATTTCAAAGATTATTTGCAAAGGTAACATCATAGCTTCTCAAGAGAACAAGTTAGCATCCAAATAATGAGCCTTTGACATCAAAGGAAATGTTCAACTATACTATATATACACTTATTCATAAGTTATGAATTATTTACACCCTGTGTGAAGAAGTATGTGGTTTTCCACACTTAAAAAACAAACAACAAAGTATCTGACTTGAACCTATCCACAGCCCCAGGGCAAAACAGACATTATTATAATAATAGAAACCCACAGAAAAACATGGATATCCTAACAGACTTAGAATACATCTACTATTCTTTCAAGTTCAAAAAATCAGGCTGCTGTATTTCATATCCCTACTCTCCTGGCTTTACGGTTCTTGGCAGTTCTTTTGATTATTTTTGTTCTCAGGAAGGGCTGCCAAGTCCTTTTCTAAGCTTCATCCATTCCATAGTCAGGTCTCCTCAGTTCCAGCTCCCATGCTGCTGCCAAGCTCTCCTTCACTGCCCTGGCATCAAAAATGAATCGCTGCCACACAAGAAAGCTGCCCTGACAGCCATCGTGTGCACAGCAAACAGTAATTTCCTTAAATCCTCTCCCTGAGAAGATCAGATGGAAGACAGCCCGAACATTACAGGCCTTCAGTCGACAGATGCGCTTCTGCTTTTGATACCTCCGTCTCCTCTTTCTGATGTTGTTTCCTCTATTAATTCAGTTATACAGCCGTAAAACTTGTTTTTAAGTATGCAGGGACATACTGGGATTTTCGTGTCCGTGGTTCCCACGATGAAAATGAAAACATCTGATGAGAGCCGGAAATAACTGAGTGATGATTCTGATAAATAATCTAAATCAACCCTATAATCTACAATAGAGTATACTGATGGCTGAGAATTTAAAGTGTCATGCCACACAGTAGCAGAGAGGTTGATAAAACCTTTGCAACACATTTTAGGAAAAAGGTTGGCGAGTTTCAGACTTTAAAGAAGTTTCTGAAGAATTACGTCAGCCCCTCTGAGGCCCTTCGCTAACAATTTAATCAAAACCACTTCTTCCCTCCGGGATCCCTCTCTCCTTGGATAAGCCTGATAACTGGTCTTCCAAATCAATGAGACCAATCTGGACTCTGCATGGAACTGGCTGTTCTATAATCTGAATTACTTCAAAAACAATTTGATAAGGCAAAAGATTCTGGAGTCTGTTCATCAAAGGTATGAGACACAAAATAGGGCGTTATCAATACTTCAGAACACACGTAACAAAGGAAGTCATTCAGCACCATTTCAGCTTATTCCCTCACTTAGGAGATTCATGCATAATTAAATGAATTAATTTATTTTCTGCAATTTGCTCTTTGAGAGCTTAAGTGGCCATTTGCTGTTGCTTATTTCAGAACTCTCTGCCCTTGCTCTCTGAGTCACCAACTTATAGTTCGAATGCTGCAGGTGTATGTATGCTCTCAAGGTGTTTTAAATTACCCATTAGGAAATCCAATTTCCTATTTATAAGACTCAGAAGTGACTTCCCACTGTTAACTTTTTCTTAATTAAGGATATAGGCCTATAGTCACAGTTGAATCTTTGGTAATGTATTATTGGCTTTATGCGACAGTCAATATTTTAGAATGTCATCAATATTAGAATCAAAGATAGTCACTTAAGGTGGGCCATTCTTGGGTTCTCTTGGGATTGGCATTTGGGATGCCCATAACATCCCTCATCATTAATGCCCACTACTAATAACATTCTGTGTCAACAACTGCAGACATGGTATCTCATTTAATTCTTTTGAAAGTCCTATGATATGGTTATTATTTTCTCTATCATTAATTCTATTTTAGAGATAAGAACATGTAGGCTTAGAGAGGTAAATCACAAGGTCTTACACCAAGGAAACAGCAGAATTTCATCCAGGTTGTACACTGACTCATGAATGTCTAGGGCATGTGACTGTGTTTCAGAGGGTGGAGCGATGGTCAGGACCCTGGTTCCATCTCTGTCTCCAACCTAGTTAGGGGTCAGGAGCCTAAGGCAGGTATACAGATCTTACAGCCCAAGGCTGGAATGCCTTCAAGAGACACTCCCAAAATGCTTTGAAGATTCAGAGAAATGAAAGATAGCAGCTGCTTGGAGGTATACATTGCCTTCAAAAGGCAACAGTTGCTTGGAAGGTGCCTAGAAAGTAGGGAGGGATACAGAAAATGGAAGCTGTGGCGTTCAGAGCATCAACAAAGCGGCCTTCGGGGCACTAGCCTTTGATAAGGCAAAAGATTCTGGAGTCTGTTCATCAAAGGTATGAGACACAAAATAGGGCGTTATCAATACTTCAGAACACACGTAACAAAGGAAGTCATTCAGCACCATTTCAGCTTATTCCCTCACTTAGGAGATTCATGCATAATTAAATGAATTAATTTATTTTCTGCAATTTGCTCTTTGAGAGCTTAAGTGGCCATTTGCTGTTGCTTATTTCAGAACTCTCTGCCCTTGCTCTCTGAGTCACCAACTTATAGTTCGAATGCTGCAGGTGTATGTATGCTCTCAAGGTGTTTTAAATTACCCATTAGGAAATCCAATTTCCTATTTATAAGACTCAGAAGTGACTTCCCACTGTTAACTTTTTCTTAATTAAGGATATAGGCCTATAGTCACAGTTGAATCTTTGGTAATGTATTATTGGCTTTATGACGACAGTCAATATTTTAGAATGTCATCAATATTAGAATCAAAGATAGTCACTTAAGGTGGGCCATTCTTGGGTTCTCTTGGGATTGGCATTTGGGATGCCCATAACATCCCTCATCATTAATGCCCACTACTAATAACATTCTGTGTCAACAACTGCAGACATGGTATCTCATTTAATTCTTTTGAAAGTCCTATGATATGGTTATTATTTTCTCTATCATTAATTCTATTTTAGAGATAAGAACATGTAGGCTTAGAGAGGTAAATCACAAGGTCTTACACCAAGGAAACAGCAGAATTTCATCCAGGTTGTACACTGACTCATGAATGTCTAGGGCATGTGACTGTGTTTCAGAGGGTGGAGCGATGGTCAGGACCCTGGTTCCATCTCTGTCTCCAACCTAGTTAGGGGTCAGGAGCCTAAGGCAGGTATACAGATCTTACAGCCCAAGGCTGGAATGCCTTCAAGAGACACTCCCAAAATGCTTTGAAGATTCAGAGAAATGAAAGATAGCAGCTGCTTGGAGGTATACATTGCCTTCAAAAGGCAACAGTTGCTTGGAAGGTGCCTAGAAAGTAGGGAGGGATACAGAAAATGGAAGCTGTGGCGTTCAGAGCATCAACAAGCGGCCCCTTCGGGGGCACTAGCCTTGAGCTATGAACGACTCTGACAATGACCCAAGAACACTGAGGATTCTGGTTTCGTCTGGAGTCGGGGCATACCGTCCAATGGCAGACTCCACAGAGGTGGGAGAGTCTTCGGTTTTGGACACAGCAAAATTGGATCGTAGGGATGAACCGCATTCCTTTAAGACTGCCGTTTTTCAGGATCTCTCATAGCCGTGGCTAGCTAGACTGGTTTAAATAGAAAGGAGCTCTCCCCTTTGGGAGAAGTGATCATTTTATATTCATCTCAAATATCGTCTCTGATTCAATCCTGGTGTTGCTGCTTCTATGTCCTCTGTGCTTTGGTCCCAAACCGTCCTCCAGGCACATCCCTGTGCTGCCCCCACCCCAGCCTCCACGCTGCTTTAGTGTCCACCGTCCTTTAGTCCTTCTAAGAGAATTAACTGCAGCTTCATCTTTCACTCCTAATGATGCAGACAGAACATGAGGTTCACTGGCTTAATGAGGGTAATCCGTCATTCCTGATTTAATTCTGGCACCTGCCATGTGACCCCCTCCCACAGAGAGCTGAAAGCCAGTAACTGGTGGCTCAGTGCTCACTCAGTGCAGGAACCAAGTTAAGTACTCAAGATAAAGCAGAGAACGAAACAGGCAATGCCGTTGCTCTCATGAAACTTTAGAATGAGGGGAAGAGAGATATCAACCCTGCTATATTTAAAATAGGTAACAAAGGAACTACTATATAGCATGAGGAACTCTGCTCAATAACTTATAATAACCTAAATGGGAAAAGAATTTGAAAGGAATAGATACATGTGTGTGTGTAACTGAATCACTTTGCTGCACACCTGAAACACAACACTGTTAATCAACTATAATCCTATATAAATAAAAGTTTTAAAAATCATTTAAAAAGAGGATATCAAATAGTGATGACTGCCAATGAAGATGAAACCGAGCCATGTGTTTTTCTGGGAAGGGAGGGTGTGGGTACTAATTCAGATCTGCTTATTAGAAACAGTCTTCATGAAGGAACATCTTAGGTGCACCCTCGAACTACATGGGCAAAAAAATGGAAGCTGTGGCGTTCAGAGCATCAACAAGCGGCCCCTTCGGGGGCACTAGCCTTGAGCTATGAACGACTCTGACAATGACCCAAGAACACTGAGGATTCTGGTTTCGTCTGGAGTCGGGGCATACCGTCCAATGGCAGACTCCACAGAGGTGGGAGAGTCTTCGGTTTTGGACACAGCAAAATTGGATCGTAGGGATGAACCGCATTCCTTTAAGACTGCCGTTTTTCAGGATCTCTCATAGCCTTGGCTAGCTAGACTGTTTTAAATAGAAAGGAGCTCTCCCTTGGTAGAAGTGATCATTTTATATTCATCTCAAATATCGTCTCTGATTCAATCCTGGTGTTGCTGCTTCTATGTCCTCTGTGCTTTGGTCCCAAACCGTCCTCCAGGCACATCCCTGTGCTGCCCCCACCCCAGCCTCCACGCTGCTTTAGTGTCCACCGTCCTTTAGTCCTTCTAAGAGAATTAACTGCAGCTTCATCTTTCACTCCTAATGATGCAGACAGAACATGAGGTTCACTGGCTTAATGAGGGTAATCCGTCATTCCTGATTTAATTCTGGCACCTGCCATGTGACCCCTCCACAGAGAGCTGAAAGCCAGTAACTGGTGGCTCAGTGCTCACTCAGTGCAGGAACCAAGTTAAGTACTCAAGATAAAGCAGAGAACGAAACAGGCAATGCCGTTGCTCTCATGAAACTTTAGAATGAGGGGAAGAGAGATATCAACCCTGCTATATTTAAAATAGGTAACAAAGGAACTACTATATAGCATGAGGAACTCTGCTCAATAACTTATAATAACCTAAATGGGAAAAGAATTTGAAAGGAATAGATACATGTGTGTGTGTAACTGAATCACTTTGCTGCACACCTGAAACACAACACTGTTAATCAACTATAATCCTATATAAATAAAAGTTTTAAAAATCATTTAAAAAGAGGATATCAAATAGTGATGACTGCCAATGAAGATGAAACCGAGCCATGTGTTTTTCTGGGAAGGGAGGGTGTGGGTACTAATTCAGATCTGCTTATTAGAAACAGTCTTCATGAAGGAACATCTTAGGTGAGGTGCACCCTCGAACACATACAATGTGGAAGATCCACTGGAAGGTACGCAGAACAGTATTCTGGGCAGAGGGGGAAAAGCTAGTTATAAAAGTTACAAAAAGCTAGTTACAAAAAATCTAGTAGATTCCAGGAAAAAAAATGTAGATTCCAGGAGAGAGAAGAAGATGGCTGAACTTCTGATTACAAAAAAAAAAGCTAGTTACAAAAGAAACGAAGGTGAGAACCAAAAGGGCAGTGATGAGAGGTGGGGCAAGAGGTACCCGGCTGCAGATGCAGAAAGAGGCACACACAGGAATGTGACTTTCATTCTAAATACGAGGGGAAAGCCATGCAAGGGTTCCATTTGGGGGAGGTGGAAACATAGCTTTGATTTGGCTTTAAAATAATGGCTGTGGTTGCTTTGTAAAGGATGAGTTACCGAGGGGACAGAGTAGGAACCCACTGAAGATTCCAGGAGAGAGAAGAAGCGGCCTGAACTTGGAACATCGAAGAGGAGACGTGGAGAAAGGAGCAAGAACTCTAAGGGTCTTGGTTTGCACAGTTGTGTATGTGTTGCTCTTCTGACATGGGAAACAGAAGAAACAGTGGGGCAAAGCCCAGTACTCTGTCGCAGTCGTGTTAGCTTAGATGAAGCTCTCAGCCCTTCATTCAACGAAGACTTACTCAACAACAGCTTGTACCAGGCACTCCTTTGGGCAGGAGGGACATGTTTTAAACAAAACAGATGAAGTTTCTACACCCTAGAGCAGCTTATTTTCCCAGAATCCCAGGGCAAGTGAAGAATAGGGTCAGAGAGTTACTCGAAACTCTGCTCAATAACTTATAATAACCTAAATGGGAAAAGAATTTGAAAGGAATAGATACATGTGTGTGTAACTGAATCACTTTGCTGCACACCTGAAACACAACACTGTTAATCAACTATAATCCTATATAAATAAAAGTTTTAAAAATCATTTAAAAAGAGGATATCAAATAGTGATGACTGCCAATGAAGATGAAACCGAGCCATGTGTTTTTCTGGGAAGGGAGGGTGTGGGTACTAATTCAGATCTGCTTATTAGAAACAGTCTTCATGAAGGAACATCTTAGGTGAGGTGCACCCTCGAACACATACAATGTGGAAGATCCACTGGAAGGTACGCAGAACAGTATTCTGGGCAGAGGGGGAAAAGCTAGTTATAAAAGTTACAAAAAGCTAGTTACAAAAAATCTAGTAGATTCCAGGAAAAAAAATGTAGATTCCAGGAGAGAGAAGAAGATGGCTGAACTTCTGATTACAAAAAAAAAAGCTAGTTACAAAAGAAACGAAGGTGAGAACCAAAAGGGCAGTGATGAGAGGTGGGGCAAGAGGTACCCGCGGCTGCAGATGCAGAAAGAGGCACACACAGGAATGTGACTTTCATTCTAAATACGAGGGGAAAGCCATGCAAGGGTTCCATTTGGGGGAGGTGGAAACATAGCTTTGATTTGGCTTTAAAATAATGGCTGTGGTTGCTTTGTAAAGGATGAGTTACCGAGGGGACAGAGTAGGAACCCACTGAAGATTCCAGGAGAGAGAAGAAGACGGCCTGAACTTGGAACATCGAAGAGGAGACGTGGAGAAAGGAGCAAGAACTCTAAGGGTCTTGGTTTGCACAGTTGTGTATGTGTTGCTCTTCTGACATGGGAAACAGAAGAAACAGTGGGGCAAAGCCCAGTACTCTGTCGCAGTCGTGTTAGCTTAGATGAAGCTCTCAGCCCTTCATTCAACGAAGACTTACTCAACAACAGCTTGTACCAGGCACTCCTTTGGGCAGGAGGGACATGTTTTAAACAAAACAGATGAAGTTTCTACACCCTAGAGCAGCTTATGTTCCCAGAATCCCAGGGCAAGTGAAGAATAGTCAGAGAGGTCAGGGAGGAACTATACATCAGAGAAGCAATGGCAGGGAGATGTATTTACAGTCACTGCCTTGATAAGATCATTCAGGGACAGTTTACAGAGAGAAGGGCTCAAGACCAGACCAAGGAAAGGAGGGGAATTTTCTTAACAAGAAATGAAGAGAGCAAAATAAATCTATTGGTGTCTAGGTAACAGTCTGTCATCAATTTTTTTGGTTTTATTGACAGATATGGCAAAGTACCCTCCCAACTCTCCACTGAATTCTTCGACTGTTTAGGGGCAAGTCCAATAAAGTTACTAATGTACTACACCTCTCATTTTCTTTTTCTATTCCTATCTTCTTTATGAAAATTGTATTCAGGGTAAAGTTAAGCCGGTAACACAGTTTAACCATACAGTTTCAACTACGGACACTTTAATTTGTGATTGCCACAACAATTAGAGGTAAGTCAGCCACAGCACTACATTCACCATGAGGGACCAATAGGTGAGGGGGAGGGTCCATACGATTTCCATTACCCCGACTCCAATCCACAGGTTATTTTTCAGTCCAAAGTTCACTGAACTGCCAGTGAGAGACAGTGTTGTTAAAGTGACCTTTTAAAAATCAACCAAGATTATTAGTACTTATACCGAGTTACAAATTACTTGTGGCATAATTTAGAACTCATGGAGACTCCCTCAAGCACGGCTGCCCCACAACGCATTCCCTGCGATCAGTGGTCCCAATGCCCTCTGTCCATTGTTCCCCAACTAGAAGTCTTCGAGGGGGAAATTCCAAATTGAAGACTTCTTAAAGAATCTGCCTGCAATGCAGGGGACCCAGGTTTGATCCCTGGATCAGGAAGATCCCCTGGGGAAGGAAATGGCAACCCACTCCAGTACTTTTGTCTGGAGAATTCCGCGGAGAGAGGAGCCAGGGGGGGCTACAGTCCATGTGGTCTCGGAGTCAGACATGACTGAGCAACTAACACTGTCAATGGTCATTCATTTCTGTGGTCTGAAGTTTATTCAAGAGTTATATTTTTTAAGACATAACTCTACTGATTGATTTATTTTAAAGACACTCTACTCGATAGCCATTTTAAACTTTTTACACCTTGACTTTACCTAGTGCCTTATCTACCAATGCAATGGCTGACTTACTGATATAGATTCGTGTCACTTACAATCAATTACTGCCTTCATCCATAAGTATCATGACCATAAACGCTAACTCAATATCCCCCATTTCTAGTAATGAAGGAGGCGCCCAGCGTGGTCTCTCTGAAGCCTCCCACCGCTTCTCTGGACACGGCTGCTGCCTCTTCAGGGACGGCCCTTCCCCAGTCCACTCACTGTCTCCCATCTCCCATCTCCCTGGGTTTCTAGTCACGTGCCTCCTTTGGACTCTCAACGTGAACAGACGTCTTGCTACACTTGGACATAGGGGCTTCCTGGATGACCAAACTCCAGATGTCTATTGCTTCTCACATCATGGATCCTCTTCTAAAAGCTTGACACACCTGCTGCCACTGTGCTCTCGACATGCCTTTAGCTCTCTTCTTTAGCTCCTTGAAAACCAGAAGGCTGGCCCTATCTCTACTGAGCTGCCACTTTTTTGCACTTCTGAGAGTGACCAAAATATTTCTGCGGTGAAATCCAACCATTTACACCCTTTTCCATATAATCCTGCTCATGGGATAAACCGTACAGTGCTTGCCTCTTCCTGCCTTGTTCACTGTCCCCTCTGAATTTTTTTTTTTTAACCAACTGTAAATATGACTGCTTCCCAAGGCTAAGTAACCACTTTCTTAGTCACTTCAGTGGTCCCAATGCCCTCTGTCCATTGTTCCCCAACTAGAAGTCTTCGAGGGGGAAATTCCAAATTGAAGACTTCTTAAAGAATCTGCCTGCAATGCAGGGGACCCAGGTTTGATCCCTGGATCAGGAAGATCCCTGGGGAAGGAAATGGCAACCCACTCCAGTACTTTTGTCTGGAGAATTCATGGAGAGAGGAGCCAGGGGGGGCTACAGTCCATGTGGTCTCGGAGTCAGACATGACTGAGCAACTAACACTGTCAATGGTCATTCATTTCTGTGGTCTGAAGTTTATTCAAGAGTTATATTTTTTAAGACATAACTCTACTGATTGATTTATTTTAAAGACACTCTACTCGATAGCCATTTTAAACTTTTTACACCTTGACTTTACCTAGTGCCTTATCTACCAATGCAATGGCTGACTTACTGATATAGATTCGTGTCACTTACAATCAATTACTGCCTTCATCCATAAGTATCATGACCATAAACGCTAACTCAATATCCCCCATTTCTAGTAATGAAGGAGGCGCCCAGCGTGGTCTCTCTGAAGCCTCCCACCGCTTCTCTGGACACGGCTGCTGCCTCTTCAGGGACGGCCCTTCCCCAGTCCACTCACTGTCTCCCATCTCCCATCTCCCTGGGTTTCTAGTCACGTGCCTCCTTTGGACTCTCAACGTGAACAGACGTCTTGCTACACTTGGACATAGGGGCTTCCTGGATGACCAAACTCCAGATGTCTATTGCTTCTCACATCATGGATCCTCTTCTAAAAGCTTGACACACCTGCTGCCACTGTGCTCTCGACATGCCTTTAGCTCTCTTCTTTAGCTCCTTGAAAACCAGAAGGCTGGCCCTATCTCTACTGAGCTGCCACTTTTTTGCACTTCTGAGAGTGACCAAAATATTTCTGCGGTGAAATCCAACCATTTACACCCTTTTCCATATAATCCTGCTCATGGGATAAACCGTACAGTGCTTGCCTCTTCCTGCCTTGTTCACTGTCCCCTCTGAATTTTTTTTTTTTAACCAACTGTAAATATGACTGCTTCCCAAGGCTAAGTAACCACTTTCTTAGTCACTTCTTACTGACAGAAGCAGAGAAATGTGTATAATATGGCTATGAAAAAGGAGAAAATTTGAAAAGGAATCCCATTATTTATCTATTAAACACCTAATGTTAACACTGTTATTAAATAAGATGGGGAGGAAAACCTAAAGGGTCCACAAACTAGAGAAATTAATGATTTAGGTAAATAGATAAAATAAAGATACAAAATAACTGGAACAAACATAAACCCAATTTTCACATTTATATAACACTGTAAGAATGCCCTCTAGGACACAGCAGAAAAAGCCGAACCAGGGTTTTCCTGTTTTTCTTCTTTTTGCAAAGCAAGTATTAGAGGCTTCATGAATAAAAATAATAATAAGAGAACCAATTTCATTTGCTTTCATTTTTATAATGATATTTGCCTTCACATTATAGTTTTACACCATCTTCAACACATGTATGAGGCGGATCTAAAAATGAAATGCTTTAGGCCTCGCCTGTTGTTCAGAAAAGAAACAAACGGGTCAGAGAAGAGCACCGAGGAGACCAGGGGGGTCTTTAACCACTCCAAACCCTCAACATGGCGAGACTCCTACAGACTCCCCCCTCACTGCCCCGTTCCTGGACGGGCCCCTCTCTCAGAGCACATGCACGCTCACAAGACACACGTGCGCACACACACGTACAGGCCCACACGCACACACAGTCATCTTTGGTAATGTCCACATTCTAGATGGCATCACTTTAAGCCACATCAACTTCTGGCAGGGTTTACAACTATCTTCACCCCTAAAATTGAACTTACCCTTCTTTGTTCTAATCGTTTTTTAAAGTTTTATAATAAAGAACTCTTGCTTCGAACATCTCTACTAAAATGCAGATGACTCTGTGTCCCAATACAGAATTCATGTGGGTAGATGAACGGCGTGTTTAACAAAGCTTGCTAATTATACAAAACATGCAAGGTTCTATCCCAAAGGAAGAGGAGGGGACAAAGACGACAGGACCAAATACTTGAGGCAAGTGTGTTCTAACTAAAGGAAGAAGAAAAAACTGCACAAAGAATGGCACTAGTAGGTAAATACAGTGAAGAGCTGTGCAGTCCACTTCAGGAATTCAAAGGGAAGAAAGAGAAACTGCCTTTAGTTAGGAAAGCTTCATGGAGGACCCGGTTTGAAATGGCCCTTGAAGATGAGTTAAGATTTTAGTGGTGTGTAAACGAGAGGAAGGTATTCAAGGAAGATCATATTCTGAGAATACTGTGAGTGGGGGCATGTTTTAAGGGTGGAAACGGCAGGTGTGTTGGACCTCAAATGCTTTTCACAGGCATTCAAGAGGAGAGAACAAAACAGTTCAATTCTGCTATTGAGAATTAAGATGAAAGACTTAATGCTGGAGATGGAAAAGACAGACCATTTAGTTCAAAGGCACATGTGTTAAAGGAGAGAGAATGAAACCTCATGGCTGTGGGAGGAGTGCTCGTGTTCACCTCATAGCCACAGCAGCAGAGGGTCAGGATGAGCAGGAGGCTGGCACCTCTGTCTCTGTTTATCTTGTCCAACAAGTGCAAGCCAGTTACCCTCCCTCCTTAGTAACATATTCGTCTGGAAGGGGTGACCTTTGTTTATTTAATTCACCTGGTAATTAGCATGCACCATGCAAGGTATAGGAAACAAAATTTTATCTATAGAATATCAGTCTTCGTTGAGATTCAGGTCAACTGAAAACACCGTAGGTTTGAATTTGTATTTCTCTTAATTATATGCCAGATTTAAATTGCCCAGAACCCGTTTTTTGCTCTCGCCAGACTTAACACACTGATATCCTGCAAAAAAAGAATTTTTTTCAATGGTGAAAAATAAAAGTTGGTTATCAGCTGTAGCTGCTAAAATCAGAAAGCTTTCTTGCTTTGATAAGCATGTTCCTAAGACACACACACACAGAAGCAAAGCCAGATTTAGGAAGATTTGAGAGACAAGCTGTTAATTTGCAATTAATTGTAGTCTAGAAAACAGATGAGTGAAAAAGGAGATGTGACTTATCTACAGTAAAACCTTGCAAATAAATTGAGAAGCAGTGCAAGTGTGATGTTGGCACTGGGACTGCCAGGAGAACACAGCCCTGACCAGACAGGGCTGTGCTGCTGCAAGGAAGAAGAAAAACTGCACAAAGAATGGCACTAGTAGGTAAATACAGTGAAGAGCTGTGCAGTCCACTTCAGGAATTCAAAGGAAGAAAGAGAAACTGCCTTTAGTTAGGAAAGCTTCATGGAGGACCCGGTTTGAAATGGCCCTTGAAGATGAGTTAAGATTTTAGTGGTGTGTAAACGAGAGGAAGGTATTCAAGGAAGATCATATTCTGAGAATACTGTGAGTGGGGGCATGTTTTAAGGGTGGAAACGGCAGGTGTGTTGGACCTCAAATGCTTTTCACAGGCATTCAAGAGGAGAGAACAAAACAGTTCAATTCTGCTATTGAGAATTAAGATGAAAGACTTAATGCTGGAGATGGAAAAGACAGACCATTTAGTTCAAAGGCACATGTGTTAAAGGAGAGAGAATGAAACCTCATGGCTGTGGGAGGAGTGCTCGTGTTCACCTCATAGCCACAGCAGCAGAGGGTCAGGATGAGCAGGAGGCTGGCACCTCTGTCTCTGTTTATCTTGTCCAACAAGTGCAAGCCAGTTACCCTCCCTCCTTAGTAACATATTCGTCTGGAAAGGGGGTGACCTTTGTTTATTTAATTCACCTGGTAATTAGCATGCACCATGCAAGGTATAGGAAACAAAATTTTATCTATAGAATATCAGTCTTCGTTGAGATTCAGGTCAACTGAAAACACCGTAGGTTTGAATTTGTATTTCTCTTAATTATATGCCAGATTTAAATTGCCCAGAACCCGTTTTTTGCTCTCGCCAGACTTAACACACTGATATCCTGCAAAAAAAGAATTTTTTTCAATGGTGAAAAATAAAAGTTGGTTATCAGCTGTAGCTGCTAAAATCAGAAAGCTTTCTTGCTTTGATAAGCATGTTCCTAAGACACACACACACAGAAGCAAAGCCAGATTTAGGAAGATTTGAGAGACAAGCTGTTAATTTGCAATTAATTGTAGTCTAGAAAACAGATGAGTGAAAAAGGAGATGTGACTTATCTACAGTAAAACCTTGCAAATAAATTGAGAAGCAGTGCAAGTGTGATGTTGGCACTGGGACTGCCAGGAGAACACAGCTCTCCTAATAAATCGTGACCAGACAGGGCTGTGCTGCTGCAGCCAGAGCGCCCACACTGTTGAAGAGCAAAAATGAGGAGTCCTCATCCCCCACTTCCAACCTCACCGCGAGCTTCCGCAGAGGGAGGCCTTTGGCAGGCGGGGAGAGGCTGTGATGACGTCACCCACACGTGACGTCCTTGAACACGGCCACCGCCATACAGCCACCCGCCTGGCATCTCCTCTGTGACAAGGGACTGCCCATCAGCCCCTGACACGGATGGCTTCCCGACGAGCCTCCTGAGTCTGGTCCTCAAGCCGCTCCTCACGGGCACGCCAGTTGCCACCTCACAGGGAATTAAGGAAGAGAGCTGTCTCTGTGAAAAATTAAGCTTCTGGCATTTATGATCTGGACCCGCCTAATTCTCTGTGGCTTCGGCAGCCACCGTTCCACACAGAAGAAAACCTCTGACATCAACTAGCAACTGTCTTTGTATAGATGAAGGATCTACGTGAACCCCCAGGCCCACGTAATTCATTCGTGTCCGACCGAGTTAGAGCCTGATGCCTACTGTCATCTTCCCTCCACATTATTAAGTAAACTGCTGTGTGATATGTTTTCTGCTACATTTCCAGGGTAACTCAAGGTACAAATTACACACAGAGAAATTATAACATGTAAGTTATCGTTATACAGTAGTCTCCAGACAGTTACTTTGTCAGGGTTTTACCACTGATCCGTAGGTTTGGAATTTGTATTTCTCTTAATTATATGCCAGATTTAAATTGCCCAGAACCCGTTTTTGCTCTCGCCAGACTTAACACACTGATATCCTGCAAAAAAAGAATTTTTTTCAATGGTGAAAAATAAAAGTTGGTTATCAGCTGTAGCTGCTAAAATCAGAAAGCTTTCTTGCTTTGATAAGCATGTTCCTAAGACACACACACACAGAAGCAAAGCCAGATTTAGGAAGATTTGAGAGACAAGCTGTTAATTTGCAATTAATTGTAGTCTAGAAAACAGATGAGTGAAAAAGGAGATGTGACTTATCTACAGTAAAACCTTGCAAATAAATTGAGAAGCAGTGCAAGTGTGATGTTGGCACTGGGACTGCCAGGAGAACACAGCTCTCCTAATAAATCGTGACCAGACAGGGCTGTGCTGCTGCAGCCAGAGCGCCCACACTGTTGAAGAGCAAAAATGAGGAGTCCTCATCCCCCACTTCCAACCTCACCGCGAGCTTCCGCAGAGGGAGGCCTTTGGCAGGCGGGGAGAGGCTGTGATGACGTCACCCACACGTGACGTCCTTGAACACGGCCACCGCCATACAGCCACCCGCCTGGCATCTCCTCTGTGACAAGGGACTGCCCATCAGCCCCTGACACGGATGGCTTCCCGACGAGCCTCCTGAGTCTGGTCCTCAAGCCGCTCCTCACGGGCACGCCAGTTGCCACCTCACAGGGAATTAAGGAAGAGAGCTGTCTCTGTGAAAAATTAAGCTTCTGGCATTTATGATCTGGACCCGCCTAATTCTCTGTGGCTTCGGCAGCCACCGTTCCACACAGAAGAAAACCTCTGACATCAACTAGCAACTGTCTTTGTATAGATGAAGGATCTACGTGAACCCCCAGGCCCACGTAATTCATTCGTGTCCGACCGAGTTAGAGCCTGATGCCTACTGTCATCTTCCCTCCACATTATTAAGTAAACTGCTGTGTGATATGTTTTCTGCTACATTTCCAGGGTAACTCAAGGTACAAATTACACACAGAGAAATTATAACATGTAAGTTATACGTTATACAGTAGTCTCCAGACAGTTACTTTGTCAGTGGGTTTAAACCACTGATTTGTTTCCTTCTGTGGCTGTTTTAGAATCTCCCAGCCAGAGGATTTCTACCCTCGCTTGCTAATTCCCAAATGCAGCTCTTTAGGTTGGGACCTTCCCTGCCTCTGTGTAATCTGAGCCTAGAGATTCCCATGCACTACAGCAAAACCAGGCTATGCACAGACTTCTCCATTGCACACTTCATTTGGGGTCCATAGGCATGTTTCCAAGCCCTTTTATGTAGACGCTTCTATTTCAGTCTGATTTGGGGGCATTTCTCCAGTTTGACTTTCCCTTCTTTTAACTTATGCCTAGTGTTCTCTAAGTATTTTCAGGTTTTTCTCAGCTTGGCCTCCAAGCAGCCTACAGGACCAAGTGGCAGCTCACTGCTGAGAAACTTGCCTGCCCTAAACCTCCAGCAACCAAGCCTTTTCATCAAAACCCCGCTTAAGCCATTTATCCTCCTTTGTGAAAGCTACATAAATCTTTTTTTTTTTTTCTGACTCCTTATTGCACATACCTTGAGATCCACGATGAATGACATTTGGTTTATAATCACCCCAGAAATCAGACATCACCGTAAACATACATTACACTTAAATTACACTATTCTGCATGGGTCCTGATTTATGGCTCACAGAGTGGAAAGGAAAGGCATGTCTTAGGTAGGGCTCACATCATGATGTTAATTGATAAGGTGCTAATTCTCTGTTTCCTTTGGCTTTTTTTTTTTTTTTTAAAGATTTACTTATTTATTTACTTTGGGCGGGGGTCGGGTTGGGGAAGGAGGGGAGTGGGCGGGCCACTTCTATTGGTCTTTCATTTCTCTATTTTCATTCGTCTTCGTTCTGTAGCTCCTGTAGGCCTCCCAGCACCGTGGCATCTGTCGTTGCAGAGCACCGGCTCTGGGCGCATGCGCTCCAGAGCTCTGGCTCGGTGATTGGACACATCCGTCCAGCCGCTCCGCGGCACGTGGGATCTTCCCAGGCCAGGGCTCGAACCTGTGCCCCTTGCACTGCAAGGCGGTGTCCTTACCCACTGGACCACCAGGGGAAGCCCTCCTTTGTCTTTGAGACTGCCCCATTTGCAAGAAAATTCTACTTTCATTTAGAAAAAGGATGTTGGGGTAGGGTACTTCACCAAGTCCAAAGCTTTTAAAAACAGATGTATAAGTGAGCATCAGAGAAGGCGCCACGTCACGTGCATGGAGGACCAAGTCAGGAAACAGGAACTTGGACAATTCACTGAACAGCCTATGTCTGTTTCCTCACCTATAAAATGAGAGTAACAATACCTACCTTGCATTACGATAAAAGCTGATGTTATACTTGAATGAGAATGAGTGTAGAGAAAACATAGGTAGGAAAAAGTATATTTAAGACAAAAGTATGTTTGTTTGGACCCTGAAGAAAATTATGCCGAGCGTGCTATTTCCATAGTAAAAGTTTATTCACCTGAACCCCTTGATTCTTTCTCTACAATTCACGTAATGAGTAAAAGTTATTGCTTTCTTGTCTCAGTATATTAGCTGGATGCTTGAATGCACAGAGCTCACATCTGAATCAGCACAAAAGTGAAACCTGGAGGAGGGGAATTGGAAAGGGACCCTTGAGCTTACACCAAAGTCATTCTCATCCATCAGCCTGCCCACAGAATACTAGGAAATCAACTCACTTCAACAACTGGGGAGGCAAGCCCGAGTTATAATAGTGTTCTTGAATGCAGGTCAGTGAAAAATTGGTCTGCTCACAAACTCCCGTTTGTCATATCCCCTACAAATGCATGTTAATTGTTTTCATATTTAAATGCCGAGGATCAACCATAACAAATGCGTCCTGTCAGGTTCTTGGGAGTTTTCTGAAAACAAAACAGGATGATTATGGCATAGACTAAATTACTGTTGGTTCTGTGTGCTCTCAGCAGAGTCAGAGAAGGGTAAGGACTTAAGAAAAATCATTCATATCTGGTTCAAATCCTAAAATATACAAAATGGAGTGAGAGCTGAGTTAATACATAGTATTAATGAATTATATACTATAGAATACAAATTTGTTGTAGACTGTATGCCATTACTCTTGAATGAAAAGTTAGTGACAGTGAAGTTGCTCAGTCGTGTCCGACTCTTAGTGACCATGGATGGCCATGGAATTCTCCAGGCAAGAATATTGCAGTGGCCTTCTCCAGGGAATTTTCCCAACCCAGGGATCGAACCTAGTTCTCCAGTGTTGCAAGTGGATTCTTTACCACCTGAGCCACCAGGGAAGCCCAAGAATCCTGGAGTGGACAACCTATCCCTTCCCAAGGGATCTTCCCAATTCAGGGATCGAACCGGGGTCTGCTGCATTGCGGGCAGATTCTTTACCATCTGAGCTACAAGGCCATTAGTCTTCTATGTCTGAAAATGTAGTATCTGCTTACCAGTGGGCTTCCCAAGTGGTGGCAATAGTAAAGAACTCACTTGCCAGTGCAGGAGATATAAGAGACCTGGATTCATCCCTGGGTTGGGAAGATCCCCTGGAGGAGGGCACCGCAACCCACTCCAGTGTTCTTGGCTGGAGAATCCCCATGGACAGAGGAGCCTGGTGGACTATAGTCTATGGGGTTGCAAAGAGTCAGACACAACTGAGGCAACTTAGCACACATGCAGGATGTTTGAAAAACTTTCACAGTACCACAGTCTGAAAAAATCTTATTCCTCTTTGTCATTTTCTCCCCAGAGAAATAATATCTACTGCTTATCAAGGCCCTCCTCACCCAACTTTGCCTTTTCCATAAAAGTCGGGTCCTCAAGTTTCCCATGATTATAATTTTGTGCAATGACTCTTTGGGGTTAATATTCAGAACTTAGGAAAAGTGGTAGTTTTGTGATCTATAACCCCAGACTGACCAAATGTACGCACATAATAAGAAAACCCAAACTCGAAAACAAATGGTACCCAAGTCTTGGGAGTTTTCTGAAAACAAAACAGGATGATTATGGCATAGACTAAATTACTGTTGGTTCTGTGTGCTCTCAGCAGAGTCAGAGAAGGGTAAGGACTTAAGAAAATCATTCATATCTGGTTCAAATCCTAAAATATACAAAATGGAGTGAGAGCTGAGTTAATACATAGTATTAATGAATTATATACTATAGAATACAAATTTGTTGTAGACTGTATGCCATTACTCTTGAATGAAAAGTTAGTGACAGTGAAGTTGCTCAGTCGTGTCCGACTCTTAGTGACCATGGATGGCCATGGAATTCTCCAGGCAAGAATATTGCAGTGGCCTTCTCCAGGGAATTTTCCCAACCCAGGGATCGAACCTAGTTCTCCAGTGTTGCAAGTGGATTCTTTACCACCTGAGCCACCAGGGAAGCCCAAGAATCCTGGAGTGGACAACCTATCCCTTCCCCAAGGGATCTTCCCAATTCAGGGATCGAACCGGGGTCTGCTGCATTGCAGGCAGATTCTTTACCATCTGAGCTACAAGGCCATTAGTCTTCTATGTCTGAAAATGTAGTATCTGCTTACCAGTGGGCTTCCCAAGTGGTGGCAATAGTAAAGAACTCACTTGCCAGTGCAGGAGATATAAGAGACCTGGATTCATCCCTGGGTTGGGAAGATCCCCTGGAGGAGGGCACCGCAACCCACTCCAGTGTTCTTGGCTGGAGAATCCCCATGGACAGAGGAGCCTGGTGGACTATAGTCTATGGGGTTGCAAAGAGTCAGACACAACTGAGGCAACTTAGCACACATGCAGGATGTTTGAAAAACTTTCACAGTACCACAGTCTGAAAAAAAAATCTTATTCCTCTTTGTAATTTTCTCCCCAGAGAAATAATATCTACTGCTTATCAAGGCCCTCCTCACCCAACTTTGCCTTTTCCATAAAAGTCGGGTCCTCAAGTTTCCCATGATTATAATTTTGTGCAATGACTCTTTGGGGTTAATATTCAGAACTTAGGAAAAGTGGTAGTTTTGTGATCTATAACCCCAGACTGACCAAATGTACGCACATAATAAGAAAACCCAAACTCGTCCCAAATCATAGCACAGGTATATGAGGGCGGTGCTGGTGTTTGCACGTGTGGAAGGAGCAGGAATAAAAGCCACACAGGGTAAGTGGCCAACTGACAGTCTGCTGGTGAACATGTGCTCAGCAAACTAATGATACAGAGCTGACTGATCCATAAGGACTTGTATGGTCCTGAGATTCTTAACGTATGTGACTGAGAAAGCAGTATAAGGAAGAGTCAAATTCTCTGCCTTTTGTTTTTCACCATCTTAATCACACATCAGATAGCTGCCTGTTCTTGGTAGAAACTATCAGTTTCTCATAAAAGTGCAGCTTCAACAAGGCTAAACAAGAAAAGGGATCAAAAAAGGATAGAAAGGAGCTTCCCTGGTGGTCCAGTGGGTAAGGACACCGCCTTGCAGTGCAAGGGGCGCCGGTTCCATCCCTGGCCTGGGAAGATCCCACGTGCCGCGGAGCGGCTGGACCCATGTGTCCAATTACCTAGCTGGAGCTCTGGAGCGCATGCGCCCTGAGCCAGTGCTCTGCGACAACAGAGGCCACCGCGATGGGAGGCCCACACGGGCCAAAGAACAAAGATGGATGGAAATAGATAAATGAAAGACTAATAGAAGTGGCCCGTCCGCCCCCTCCCTCCCCAACTCGCCCCCCTCCACCGGGAAAAAAAAAAAAGGATAGAAAGAAGGAATATTTCTAGTAACAGCCAGATAACGACCCAGAGCCAACCGGAGCTTTAGTTCTGGCCCTGTGGGAACTCTTTGATTTCTCCCAGAATAGACACTGGGTTAAACCTGACCACACTCCTTGAAGAACAGAAACCAAGAACAGAAACTGCCACCTTTACCACGTGCTTTGTGGTTACCAAATAAATCCTGCTCACACAGTTTGTTTTGTGTCTATTTTGTCTGGAGTCTTTAGTGTACGTTATCTGAGGTGAAGATGAATGGCAACATTGGGAATCAGTTTCTCAAGGATGATATAAACAATCTGCATACATTAGTTTTCAGAATGACTGTAAAGATTCACTGACAATCATTACACTCACTACACATTATTCCAAGGAATTATTAGCTTACTGATGGCAGACTTACATGATAGACTGAATAATGGCACCCCCAGAATGTCTACATTATAATCCCCAGAACCTATACCTAAGGTACTTAAAGGGCAGGAGAGACCCTGTGCACGTGATTAGACTAACACCATGAGCTAGGATTAGCTTCAATCTCCCAGGTGGTCTGAGTGGAGTTACAATTTCTATTAAAGAAAGACTAGTTTTGAGTCCAAGTCAGAGAAGAAGACGTGGCAACGGAAGCAGAGGTCAAAGAAAGAGATCTGATGGTGTTATGCCAATGGCCGTGACCATGAAGGAAAGAATCGGAAGTCAAGACATGCGGGCGGCTGCTAGAGGCTGAAATGGTAAGAAACAGTCTCTCCTGGAGCCCCCAGAAGGAATACAGCTCTCTTAATACCTGAAGGTTTTTTCTCATCAGACCCATTGTGGAAGTCAACTGCATAACCAAAGATAATCAATGTACTGTTTTAGGACCTCAGTTTATGGTTATTTGTTATAGCAGCAATCTATAACTTAAGAAACTACAAACTTACATCATGAAAACTTAAATTTTTAAAAAATTATATATACATATGGAATATTACACAACTATAAAGAAGAATGTCATTTGTAGTAAATCAATGGACCTTAGATTGTCATATTGAGTGAAGCACATCAGACAGAAAGATAAATCATGCTATCACTTATATGTGGAATCTAAAAATATGGCACAAGTAAATCTAGTTACAAAGAAGAAACTGAGACACAGATATAAACTAATTATGATTACCAAACAGGAAAAGGGGAGGATACACTGGGAGACTGAGCTTCATATATACATGCTACTATATATAAAATAGATAACTTACAACTCTATTCAGTACTCTGCATTGACTGACATGGGAATAGAATCTAAAAAAGTAGATACATGTATACGTACGACTGATTCACTCTGCTGTAAACCCGAAGCTGTCATAACACTGTAAATCAACTATACTCCAATTTTTTCAAAAATCACTTAATACAGCCTAGAGTAATAAACTCAGTACACACTGTTAAATTTGGTGAGATTTAAAGTATAAATCTCACCAAATAATCTAAAATATTCACTGCTCTACAAGTAAAATGTAAAGCTTTCTTGAGAAATCTTTGGAAAATATTTATCTGTAATTATAAATCTATTTATACATATAAAGTAAATATTCTAGGTACAGCTATTATGAAAAACATTTCATGCAGTTAAATTTACATAAATTTGAGACAGAAGTTATTTTCTGAGGCTTGAAAGATCCTTAGTGAAAAGTTATTATCGGGGAAAAATCGATATTGAAATTTATAGTTAACACTTATAAATAAAAATGACCTATGGCACATTAATGACTTTAAAATTAATGACATAAAGCAGTGAGGATGCAAAGCCGCTGACAGCTAATTCAACACAGAATGGGAAAGGCTGCTCCCTGTCCTAGCCCTGGGTGGAGATAAGTGCTTTTTAAAAGAACACTTAAGAGATTATTTGATATAGTCTTCATGTAAATGAAACTGCTTCCCCAGCAGGTTGACTTAGATGTTCAGTGACCTACACTTCCTCCTTGGAAGGGCTGGACAGTCCCTGTTGTTTATTCATTAGATACAGACTGGCCCTGTAGGTCTCATTCTCTCCACCGTCCCCCGTTTTTAGCCACAAGCGCAGAGATAGAGGAGGGCGAGGTAAAGGTACCTCCTATCCCTGGAACAGAACACACCGGTGTCTCCCCCAACCCAGTGTCCTCTCGGCTTCCTTCTCCCTGAATCTGCATCCTGCCTGCCCAGCCTGCTTCACCGACGCTTCACTCTGGCCCTTGGCCGCCTTCCTGGGAGCTTCCTCTTGAACGCCTGGACTTTGAAGGTAGATGTCAGTACCGCCCTGATAATAAAAGCAGTCAAAGGCATCGCATGAGAAGATCCTACAGAACACTGTATCTTAGGAACATGTGTGCCCAAATCCTCAACAAAATACTAGGAAACTGAATCCAACAACACAGAGAATTATACATCATGACCAAGTGGAACTTACCCCAGGGATTTAAATTTAATCTCTGAAATTCAATTAGTATAATATATTATTGTATCAATGAGATTTTTAAATCACAGGATCATCTTAATAGCCTAGAGTAATAAACTCAGTACACACTTTTGGTGAGATTTAAAGTATAAATCTCACCAAATAATCTAAAATATTCACTGCTCTACAAGTAAAATGTAAAGCTTTCTTGAGAAATCTTTGGAAAATATTTATCTGTAATTATAAATCTATTTATACATATAAAGTAAATATTCTAGGTACAGCTATTATGAAAAACATTTCATGCAGTTAAATTTACATAAATTTGAGACAGAAGTTATTTTCTGAGGCTTGAAAGATCCTTAGTGAAAAGTTATTATCGGGGAAAAATCGATATTGAAATTTATAGTTAACACTTATAAATAAAAATGACCTATGGCACATTAATGACTTTAAAATTAATGACATAAAGCAGTGAGGATGCAAAGCCGCTGACAGCTAATTCAACACAGAATGGGAAAGGCTGCTCCCTGTCCTAGCCCTGGGTGGAGATAAGTGCTTTTTAAAAGAACACTTAAGAGATTATTTGATATAGTCTTCATGTAAATGAAACTGCTTCCCCAGCAGGTTGACTTAGATGTTCAGTGACCTACACTTCCTCCTTGGAAGGGCTGGACAGTCCCTGTTGTTTATTCATTAGATACAGACTGGCCCTGTAGGTCTCATTCTCTCCACCGTCCCCCGTTTTTAGCCACAAGCGCAGAGATAGAGGAGGGCGAGGTAAAGGTACCTCCTATCCCTGGAACAGAACACACCGGTGTCTCCCCCAACCCAGTGTCCTCTCGGCTTCCTTCTCCCTGAATCTGCATCCTGCCTGCCCAGCCTGCTTCACCGACGCTTCACTCTGGCCCTTGGCCGCCTTCCTGGGAGCTTCCCTCTTGAACGCCTGGACTTTGAAGGTAGATGTCAGTACCGCCCTGATAATAAAAGCAGTCAAAGGCATCGCATGAGAAGATCCTACAGAACACTGTATCTTAGGAACATGTGTGCCCAAATCCTCAACAAAATACTAGGAAACTGAATCCAACAACACAGAGAATTATACATCATGACCAAGTGGAACTTACCCCAGGGATTTAAATTTAATCTCTGAAATTCAATTAGTATAATATATTATTGTATCAATGAGATTTTTTTTTTAAATCACAGGATCATCTCAATAGACACCCCCCACAACACACACCAAGGCAAAGACCAAACACTCTCCCTTGATAAAAAAACAAAAAACACCCAATAAAGTAGGAATAGAATGGAATTTCCTCAGTCTGATCAAGGGCATTTGTGAAAGCCAACAGTGAGAGTCATACCTCATGGTAAAATCCTGGATGCTTTCTTTATATGATCAAGAGGACAAGGCTGTCCACATTTGCTACTTTCAATACTATTCACGATTTTTTTTTTTTAAATCTGGGTCTTTTATTCAGTCCATATTTATGGAGCAGCTGTTACAATGCCAAACACTGTTAGGATATCTCTATATTAAAATTAGACCTCTATTAGAATTAGGGAGGGGTTTGGGGGAGAATGGATACATGCTATGGTTGACTCCCTTTGCTGTCCACCTGAAGCTACCAGAACATGGTTAATCGGCTATACCCCAATACAAAATAAAGTTTAAAGTTTGAAAAAGAAAATCATAAACAGTAAAAAAAAAAAAAAGAATTGTTAGCAACAGAAACTTGGTTGTGCACTTCAGAAATATATATATCTTTTTGCTCATTTCAACGCAATTTTTCATGACAGGTTTAAGATTGGTAGGTGTCTATGTGTATACTTTGTATCTATGCTATTTGATCTACCACATTTTATGAGTTTTAGCACATACATTTCACCCACATCCCTGCAGTTAGAATTTTTTCTCAGTGTACATAAAAGAATGAGAATGATGCATCTTAAAACTGATGATGAAATATACCTTGGATATGGTGAAGTACAGCCATTTCACCAAATTAAAAACTTGAGAAAATGATCTTGGGGCAGGAAACTTTAGCTAACATCTTCCTTGCAGGCAAAAAAATTTAATTTTTAAAAAGGCATTCTTTCGATTTTTAAAAAATTGTCCTTTGGTTATATGTGTTTTAGGCAAAAATTCTAACAATCTCAAAAAAAAAGTGGGTCACTCATAATGAAACCAAAACACAAAAGATATTATCCTTTAATCAGAGAAAAAAGGTTGTCGTCACAGTTTCAGAGTGTTTTTTTTTACATCACTGGACTGGAACAATAATTAAAATAATAACAAACATTTAAAAATACGAAACATCTCACTCACTAGTGGCACGAGCTCATAAAGGTTATAACCCAAGTGTGTACAGCCATTGTTGAACCTTGACAGCTGACTAGAATCACTTTGCGAGGTACAATGGAAAATTAAGACTTTCTCGCCAAACTGCATTAATAGCAACTGTAATTTGTTTCCTTTTAAACAGATGCTTGAACTGTTCCCTTGTTAGGCTGGCACTTAAAAATCCTTGTAGAGCACTCCTGCAGGAAATCTTACTACCTGTACACACTTATTACAAAGTATTGCCATAGAGATGAAAAATCTTTTCAAACTCTCTTCTCAGAAAATTTTGTTTCTTTCAAAACTCTTTCGCTTGGGCTAGATTTGAGTCTCTTTCAGTCAAAGCTATGAAGTTATTTCATTCTGTCACTTATTTCTATACTTTGAAAAAACACAAAAGAAGGAACAATGGGTGTGTAATTTTAACCTTGATTTGAGTTATAAAGCAGATGTCTCGGCAAATGAAGGGCAACTCTATTTAAAATTTTTCTTAGGTAAAAGTTAAAAGTTCTCAGGTAAAAATGAAAAGTTCCTCAGAATTTTTATGTTTTTCCAAAGTAGTATTAATTTCCTATCATTATATCTCCTTTTCTAGTTCCTTTGCTTTCTTTCCCTGTCTACAGTTACCTTTCCCTTTTCTCCTTATCCCAAATTCATTTTACTGATTTCTAAAAAAACATCAGCTCATTTTATACTGAAAGTCTTTCATTTACTGATAAGAAACAAAGAAAAATAGCACTGAAGATGAATTCACAGTCTGAGTGCATGATGTGAACTGACATGGCTCTAATGACATGAATTTGAGCCATCTCTAAGTAAGGCTTTGAACTACCATGTCCTTATCTAAAAAAATGGTGGACATGAAAATTTTTCAAAATCAATGAATGACACGAAGTATCAGCGGTAAAGAAAACCAAATACGGGTTTCCCTTGGTGGTCCAGTGGGTAAGGACACCGCCTTGCAGTGCAAGGGGCACCGGTCCGATCCCTGGCCTGGGAAGATCCCACGTGCCGCGGAGCGGCTGGACTGATGTGTCCAATCACCGAGCCGGAGCTCTGGAGCGCATGCGCCCAGAGCCGGCGCTCTACAACGACAGACGCCACCGCGATGGGAGGCCCACAGGAGCCAAAGAACAAAGACGGACGAAAAATAGAGAAATGAAAGACCAACAGAAGTGGCCCGCCCACTCCCCTCCCTCCCCAACCCGACCCCCATCCAAAATAAATAAATAAATAAATCTTTTTAAAAAAGAAAAAAAGAAAACCAAATACAACAAAAAATATGTTTAAACATGCTATAGTAAAACTGTAGAGTCAAAGAAAAACACACGGTCTAAAGAGTAGATAAGAGTTAGAGGTACATTACAAACAAAATTAGTTTGACTGTGGACTCATCAGCAGCAACAACAGAAACCCATAAGAATACGGCTGAAAGTTAAGGTTTTATTATATATGTGGCTAAAGTGTTCATCAAGATGGTAGACAATGAAAAGACATTTTTTGATAGAAGAGCAGATTCTTATTCATTTTTCCTCACTGATAGGACCTCAATTTTACATGGGCTGACTAGGTCCTTAGATTAAACAATTTCGTGTCCCAGCGTCCTTCCCGGCTAGGGTGCTATTTGATAGCTCTGGTCCCTGAGGCAGCTGACCAGATGAGGAAAGACTCTGGAGATGCTGGGAGTTCCTGATGCCTAGGCTCCTGCAGGAGGGGCTGTCCCACTTCCTCCCTTCCATGTGTCCACCTGATGCTGGACAGGGGACACAGTGGCTGGAGCTGCCACTGAGACGTCTTATGCGCTGAGCCAAAGGCTGAGTAAGGCACAGAAGCTGTGCCCTGTTACTTAATTTTGTACTTTATTACATGGGGCTGGGGTGGGGTGGTGCATATTTGGAAACGACCATTTCAATTACTCATAATTGAACACAATCCTATTTGTGACAGATGAAGAAGAAATTATGATCATTAACAAAAGTGTGACTGCCTATAGAAAGCCCAGGTTGTATTGTTGGAAACTATAAAAGTGTTCAGAAATACAATACAAATAAGATCAAGCATATGCCCATACAGCACTGATGAACTCAGAAAATGTAATTTTCTAAGATGTACTTTACAACTGCAACACAAAATATATGGCTTCTAGAGATGAGTCTTAAGTGAGAAGTGTAAGATCTTATGGACAAAGTCTTTTCGTTATCAAAACTAGTTCAAATTCTAATTAAATGGAGACATAAATTATGTTTATGAATGGGAAGACTCAATTTCGCACAGGAAGTCTCATCCCCAATTGTTCTAGTCTCTCAAAGTCATCTGTAAAATAAACGAGGTTCCAATAAAAATCACACTGGAAAAGTGTATGTTTGTGACACCTGCCAAGCTAATGCTAAAGTTTATGAAGAAGAGAAGAAAGGCAGAAGAGTAAATGAAAATTTCAAAGAATGAGGTTGGTAGACTGAACGTGGCACATTTCAATCTCTGACTATAAGGCTACTGTAATTAATACAATGTGGTATCTGTACAGAAGACAGAATGTGAGCCAGGAAAACAGACTGGAAATCCAATAAACATTCCTATGAACTTGAAAACTTACGGTAATACAATCCCTGGAAAATAGAGATAGGACCTCAATTTTACATGGGCTGACTAGGTCCTTAGATTAAACAATTTCGTGTCCCAGCGTCCTTCCCGGCTAGGGTGCTATTTGATAGCTCTGGTCCCTGAGGCAGCTGACCAGATGAGGAAAGACTCTGGAGATGCTGGGAGTTCCTGATGCCTAGGCTCCTGCAGGAGGGGCTGTCCCACTTCCTCCCTTCCATGTGTCCACCTGATGCTGGACAGGGGACACAGTGGCTGGAGCTGCCACTGAGACGTCTTATGCGCTGAGCCAAAGGCTGAGTAAGGCACAGAAGCTGTGCCCTGTTACTTAATTTTGTACTTTATTACATGGGGCTGGGGTGGGGTGGTGCATATTTGGAAACGACCATTTCAATTACTCATAATTGAACACAATCCTATTTGTGACAGATGAAGAAGAAATTATGATCATTAACAAAAGTGTGACTGCCTATAGAAAGCCCAGGTTGTATTGTTGGAAACTATAAAAGTGTTCAGAAATACAATACAAATAAGATCAAGCATATGCCCATACAGCACTGATGAACTCAGAAAATGTAATTTTCTAAGATGTACTTTACAACTGCAACACAAAATATATGGCTTCTAGAGATGAGTCTTAAGTGAGAAGTGTAAGATCTTATGGACAAAGTCTTTTCGTTATCAAAACTAGTTCAAATTCTAATTAAATGGAGACATAAATTATGTTTATGAATGGGAAGACTCAATTTCGCACAGGAAGTCTCATCCCCAATTGTTCTAGTCTCTCAAAGTCATCTGTAAAATAAACGAGGTTCCAATAAAAATCACACTGGAAAAGTGTATGTTTGTGACACCTGCCAAGCTAATGCTAAAGTTTATGAAGAAGAGAAGAAAGGCAGAAGAGTAAATGAAAATTTCAAAGAATGAGGTTGGTAGACTGAACGTGGCACATTTCAATCTCTGACTATAAGGCTACTGTAATTAATACAATGTGGTATCTGTACAGAAGACAGAATGTGAGCCAGGAAAACAGACTGGAAATCCAATAAACATTCCTATGAACTTGAAAACTTACGGTATATCACAAATCCCTGGAAAAAAGATGAGAAATGGTGCTAGGACAGCTGGCTATCAGTAAGAGAAAAAATCAGATCTCTGACTCAGATCATACACGAAAATCAATTCCAGGTGAAAGAAAAGACCTCAAACAATACCCCTTAAAACTAAAATATAAGAACATCTTTATGACCACGAGAAGAGTTATGACACAGAAATTACAAATCTGAAAGAGAAAGATGGATAAATTTGACCACCTTTAATAGTATGTGTGTAAAAATGCCACAAATGGAAAAGGCAAAGTGTAGTCAGAAGATGGTCAGGACCTGAGGAGCTTCAAAGCATTACTATGAAAGATAGACACAGTTCAGTGGGCAATGGGGCAAAAGAAAGCAGCAGTTCATGAAAGAGGAAACCTACAGGGACAGTAACTAGAAAAGATACTTTTCCCACCAGTCTTCAGAGACCACAGCAAAATCTCACTGACACTTGCAGACTGGCAGAAAGGATTAAGTCTGACCACATGAAGCATGGGGGAGGGTCTGGGGCATGGGGACGCGTGTGTACTCTCAGGACGTGTGTGCACTGCTCTCTCCACTGGCAGGGCCACACGGCGGGTCCAGGAAGACGAGGGGCACCTGCCTGTGGAGCAGCTGCTCCCCGCCCACGGGACACAGCCTGGAGGATCTAGTTCCTGACACACGTCACGGGACAGCCACAGCAGACCACTTCCGTCTGCGACACTGCATTACGGAATGTCAACACCACCCGTCAACACGCACTTCTGGGTGACAGTACCAGCGCAGCCCCTTGTGTCACAGACAGACTGTGATGTGACATAGAGCAAGCTGAACCATGTGAACTGGAGCACTCCTAGACCCTGAAGCGTCATATTTTACAGTGGGTACAGACAGACAGAGTGCCAGCCTCGAGACTGCATGGTGATGTCGATGCATTTCTTTATGAGGACCTGCTTATTTTCCTTGACGTGAGGTGTGGGCAATCCCAGACTGAGTGAGTGCATCTCCTGCTCCTCCTCCAGCTCCGTCCTGCCACTCCGTAGGTGTGACAGACAAACGGCCGTGGACTCCAGAGCTCTGCTTTCACAAGGACACTGAGAAAAGCCAGACCCCCTCTCTGGGCACATGGCCCACCCACTTGTCTCCAAGCTACCGTGGGGTCATCGCACAGTTCTCTTTACTGCTTTTTAATGAGGCAGTGTCACCTACCAGAAGACCCCATTCATCAGCATCATTACCACAGATCATTGATAAAAACACTGCCCAGCACTATGGTTTTCACACCTTGCTATTACTCGTTTTCACAAAGTTGCAGAGAAAAAAAAGTACCTATTTCAAAAGTCAAAGCAATCTGTAATTATATACAGGTAAGTAACAGTGGTAGGACTGAAATGTTCTCACAGACAAGACTCAAAGCCCCATCGTGTCCAAGGCCCGTTTCTGGAGTCGACATTATTATTCAGATGATATTGTACGATATGACTTACATGCGGAATCTAAAAAGTCCACCAAACTAGCCAATGTAGCAAAAAAGCAGCAGACTCAACAGATACCGAGAGCAAACCAGTGGTCACCAGTGGAAAGCGGGCAGTTACGGGGCGGGGCGGGGGAGCAGGAGGTTCAAACTCCGGGGTACACGACAGGCTACATGGGTATTGTGCACAACACGGGGAACACGGCCAACATTCTGTGATAACTGCAAATGCAGTGCAACTTTTAAAAGCTGTATAGAGATGTTAAAGTTAAAATAAGAAAAATGAAAAAAAAAAGAATTAGGATGGGCATATTACTGTGGAAGACAGGACCTTCTGAGGATGTTCTAAAAACATCTAAACGATTCTCCTGTGTCCTATGGCTCTTGCCTGCTCCCCTAAGATAAAGGAAGTCATTCGGTGCAGCACAGAGGGGCAGTGCGCCGTAACTCCTGGGGACACAGAGTCAGACACGCCTGCGTGACTGAACACCAGCACCAACACGATCAGCCTCCTGCTCACTCTGCACAGTGCTCCGCACGCCTTGGTGTCAGCCCTACAAAGTGAGGTCACGGCCAGATCCAGGAGGAAGTCCACCACCTCAAGCCCGCGTCCTTGGAAAGAATGGGAGCTCCAGACAGTAAACCAAGGCTGGAAATGTTTTCAAAAGAGGCTTCTGACGGGAGTTTGGGGCAGTTTCAGCTACACAGTTTCAAAGCCTGTCAGATTCCTCCGCCATGGGGGAGATCTGTTCACACCTTCCTTTTAAATTCTGATGAGCTAGCCAGATATTTGCTTCAAAATAGCTCCAGTTTCTCCTAATTGTTTCAGCGGTGGCTCCTAGAAAGGCCTTTCAAAATATCTTTTAATCTTCAATGTATTTACTTCCTGAAATACTTACATCCTTGTGGGAACACAGAAGCTTTACATGTTATAAAAGAACGACATGGTTTCATATTTTACTTTTTACAACCAGAGGTACTGGCCAGTCACGACATAATCCCTTTGACATTCACTCCAAGCCCTGTGATTCAATCATTCATTTACTGTTATTCTTCGAGACGAGAGGTGCTTCATTTCACAATGCTGAGTGGTATCTTTGGGAATTAGCATTTAGTTCATGAACAAATCCACCTCATTTTCTTGCTCTTTTCAAGCCAGACAGTTTGAGAGTGACTCATACCTAGTACAGTTCTTAGGTACCAGAGAACATTTGAAAACTTAGTAAGAACTGCTCATCTTACACCATTTCAGACATCTAAATCGCTCTAGTTAGAATAACTACTTCCCTGGAAAAGCAAACCACGTTTCAAGTGCACAAAACCACGAAGAAGGTTAGACAAAGAGTGCTTAGATACGATGTCAAATGCATGATTCATAACACATAATAAAAAGATAGGTCAAAGACCCTGAGAAGATTTTTTACATCATATCATCTGATAGAGGACTCTTATCTAGAGTGTACATAAGGGAATCTTACAACTCAATGCAAAATGAGACAGAATCCTATTAAAATATATGCAAAGATCTAAAAAGACGTTACACCAAAGAAAACACACGAATGGCCCAAAAGCACATGAAACTGTGTTCAGCATACTCAGTCATCCAGAAAAAGCAAATAGAAATCATTTCCTACTCACCAGGATGTGGAGACGCTGGACTCCTCATCCATCATGGGCAGGACTGTAAAACCTGTACAGCTGCTTTGGAGAATAGTCAGGCAACCCCGTGGAAGGCCAAACATGAAGTTCCCATATGACCTAGCAGTTCCACTTCTAATTATTTATCAAGAGAATTTCTTTAAAAAAAAGAAAAAGAAAATCTCCCTTTGGGCAAGGGTTTTACTCACTGAGGTTCCACTTCAGGCCGGTGGTCATCACTCGGTCGCACAGCTGTCCGACGGGAATGAGGCCACACCAGTCACCTTCCATCCCGGTGTCCACATGGAGTCTGTGCTTTCCCTGTGGTGGACAAGGGATGATCGTGAAGACGGAGGAGAAAGGACGGCACGCAGGACGGCATGTCAATAAGATCTGGTCATCTGCACCAGGAGCCATCCTAGGAACTTCACGTGATGTATCACATTTAATCCTAGCAACAAACTCAGGTCAGAGGGCACCACCGACTCAATGGACGTGAATTTGTGCAAACTCTGGGAGCTGGTGAGAGTCAGGGAAGCCTGCTGTGCTGCAGTTGATGGGGTCACAAAGAGTCAGTCCTGACTGAGCTACCAAAGACCACCTGTACTGAATTATTCTTGGAGCTTTCAGGGGACTTAACACTGGCAACAGTTTTACAAGGCAGCTTATTGTTAAGTATTACTTTCAGATGTCAGAAAACTGAACTTTGCAGAGACCGGATTGTCCAGGACCACACAGATAACCAGGGACAGATTCCCGATTACTACCTATGCCTGCCACTTCCAAAGACTAAACTGATCCCACGTGCTAAAGATGCAGCACTAAGGGTACAGACGTCAATGGACTTGATGAAATACTTGAGTGCTAACCCTACAGGGCTTCCTTCCTAAGTAAAATCTCTATTCTTTTAAGTAAAATCTCTGCTTTTCACCAGAAAACTGGGCTCCTGACCTTCAGAATTCAAGGTCATCCCAACTAGGGGTTGGCCCGTTTCTGACACCCACAGCTCCAGGAGACACAGAGAGGCAAGCACATCCACTCGGAAACAGTCCCTGCCCCAAGGAACGAGTGTGCTCCTTCTATTCTGATGATGACGACTGACATAATTTACCATGGTTTCAAGTTTTCAGTTTACAAGAAGGTTAAATGCAATGTTCAATCAAGGCCACGAGGTTTACTTTTAAATAAAACATTTGGAAACTCCTCTTCTAAAGTAATGCTTTGCCATTCCTACCCTATTCGTTGTCCTTAGGGTATACAGTCTTAATAAAAAGATACCTCAGTTTCTTATGGGGAAATGTCAAGATATGTATACATTCAATCATAGAGCAAAAAAGGTACTTTTCGTAATTCAAATTACTCTGAAGGAGCTTATTCCTTTAGAGACGAAGGTATCAAGGTCTCCTTCTACAATCACTTGTATTGCAACTATTCTTCTTGCACTGCATGTTGTAATTTCTGAGAACTTATTCTATTGTGTACAGGCTTCAACATACAAGTAGGATCTGTCTTTTGTCAGAAGATGGCTTTTATGAGGAAAACAATTCTCTAGATTATATGAATCCTTGTATATAACACAAGTTCATTCAGACATTTACTACCTACATATGAATTGTATATTTGAACATTCAAGCAGAAGGTATAAATTCAATTAGAAGGACTTGAATATTACATTCAAACACAAAGAAGATTTTTAAAGAAAATGTAAACTACATTCGAACTTGGTGTCCATCTCTGGAGCAGAGATGGGCATCACATGTAGATATGCACCAAGTGATGGATTAGATGCACCCAGACAAAGGTGGACAGACTTCAAACACAATATATTGTGAAAACGCAATACGTGAGAGGAAGAAGAATCATGACTAATTAAAGAACCCATCTATGTAAATTAAACTGGATAAGAAACTGGCAACCCACTCCAGTATTCTAACCTGGAGAATCCCATGGACAGAGGAGCCTGGTGGGCTACAGTCCATGGGTCACAAAGAATGGGACACGACAGAGTGACTAACCCACCACATATAAATTAAAATCAGTGCAAACACAAGGTACTTCTTCTACTAACAAAATTTAAAAAATATATATATTAAACTATAAAGTTTAATATATGCATGTATCCACACACTAACAATCCCCCTTCCCAGGGGGAACGGATGTCTTCCCAGGTGGCTCAGGGGTAAAGAAGCCGCCTCCCAAGCAGGAGGCATGCGTTCAATCCCGGGTCAGGAGGACCCCCGGGAGGAGGAAAGGGCAGCCCACTCCAGTCTTCTTGCCTGGAGGACCCCGCGGACAGAGGAGCCTGGAGGGCTGCAGTCCGCAGGGCCACACAGAGTCAGACTGCCCGAGCTACGGAGCACAGCACAGAGGGAACTGGCTCGGCCACAAATGGGCAGCTGTGGATCGATCAACCCCTGAGGACGCCTGCCTGGATCAGAGGTCGTGAGAGTGAGGAAAATGCTTTAACTCGGTTAAAAGAACTCTGCCTTAGACAGAAAGACTTATTCCTTTAGAGACGAAGGTATCAAGGTCTCCTTCTACAATCACTTGTATTGCAACTATTCTTCTTGCACTGCATGTTGTAATTTCTGAGAACTTATTCTATTGTGTACAGGCTTCAACATACAAGTAGGATCTGTCTTTTGTCAGAAGATGGCTTTTATGAGGAAAACAATTCTCTAGATTATATGAATCCTTGTATATAACACAAGTTCATTCAGACATTTACTACCTACATATGAATTGTATATTTGAACATTCAAGCAGAAGGTATAAATTCAATTAGAAGGACTTGAATATTACATTCAAACACAAAGAAGATTTTTAAAGAAAATGTAAACTACATTCGAACTTGGTGTCCATCTCTGGAGCAGAGATGGGCATCACATGTAGATATGCACCAAGTGATGGATTAGATGCACCCAGACAAAGGTGGACAGACTTCAAACACAATATATTGTGAAAACGCAATACGTGAGAGGAAGAAGAATCATGACTAATTAAAGAACCCATCTATGTAAATTAAACTGGATAAGAAACTGGCAACCCACTCCAGTATTCTAACCTGGAGAATCCCATGGACAGAGGAGCCTGGTGGGCTGCAGTCCATGGGTCACAAAGAATGGGACACGACAGAGTGACTAACCCACCACATATAAATTAAAATCAGTGCAAACACAAGGTACTTCTTCTACTAACAAAATTTAAAAAATATATATATTAAACTATAAAGTTTAATATATGCATGTATCCACACACTAACAATCCCCCTTCCCAGGGGGAACGGATGTCTTCCCAGGTGGCTCAGGGGTAAAGAAGCCGCCTCCCAAGCAGGAGGCATGCGTTCAATCCCGGGTCAGGAGGACCCCCGGGAGGAGGAAAGGGCAGCCCACTCCAGTCTTCTTGCCTGGAGGACCCCGCGGACAGAGGAGCCTGGAGGGCTGCAGTCCGCAGGGCCACACAGAGTCAGACTGCCCGAGCTACGGAGCACAGCACAGAGGGAACTGGCTCGGCCACAAATGGGCAGCTGTGGATCGATCAACCCCTGAGGACGCCTGCCTGGATCAGAGGTCGTGAGAGTGAGGAAAATGCTTTAACTCGGTTAAAAGAACTCTGCCTTAGACAGAAAGACTACATCCTCAACTCTCGGTGAGCCTTGGACTCTGTGCTGAGAAGTTTTAAGATAAAAAGAAAATACCAGAGGCATGAAAAAATGAAAAACAGAGCTGACCTTGCGTCAGGCCAGACCTCTGAGAGCCAGAGGAATGTAACTCCTCCCCAGACGGTTAATATGCACAATACTGTCTATTGCTAACACTGTCTTCAGACATAACTTCTAAGGGTTTGGGGACATGGATTTATACATGTAAAGTATAAATACTAGTTGCAAGCTTCATTCGGGGTCCATGGTTGGAAGCGATTCCCCATGGACCCGCTGGCGTAACAAACTGAATTCCACCATCCACCCTGCCACCCTGTGTGAGACTGTTTCTCGGAGTTTGCCTAGAACAAGATGATGACGTGTTATGAACTCACAAGTATGACTGGCCCAAGGCTGAAATCTCATTAAAGTGACAAATGCGTATTTTAGATAGGAAGTGACACAAGATTTACTAATCTCAGAGTTTCTAAAGGAAATAAATAGGAGAAGTAATTCTAGTAATTCTAAACAGTCATTCAGGAATGAGGAATGATTGGGAGACAGCCATGGGAAAAACTCAGGAGTGAAATAAAAACTAATCTTGTTCCTTTGGTATTGTAGTATCCTTTAGAGCAGAGACACATACACCATACTGTAATGATATTAGTGGTCTACCTATTTCAGTGTAAAAACAATGCTATAATTTTCAGAAGGTAAGGATGGTGAGGTAAGGAAAAGAGAAGAAAGAGCAGCAGGCCTCATTTTCTCACAGCATTTCTATCATGCGGGAACTCAGGAAACAGAGCCTAAAGCTGGGGTTTTTTAAAGAGGGGGATTTTACATAACCCATGATGCCTGTTCATGCATACTCCACTCACATACAGAACACTCTCAGTAAATGCAAGCTCAGTAAATAAATAAATAAAAGGGGGATTTTAAAGTTGCTCCCGGCCTGGGTTATAGGCCATATGGGTTAAGACGCCCCCATGGCAGCACTGCGCCTGAGAGACGGGACCTGAAGTAACTTCACTTTTCATTCCTCCTT
This sequence comes from Tragulus kanchil, assembly GCA_022376925.1. NCBI lineage: Eukaryota > Metazoa > Chordata > Mammalia > Artiodactyla > Tragulidae > Tragulus > Tragulus kanchil. Next base: position 13,783,966 of record JAIOJX010000030.1, on the reverse strand, counting down.
CATGAACCTCTGAGCCAGCGTCGCAGACAAGCTATTTGCACAACTGTATACATGAAAACTGAGACCAGTGTGTGGAAGGCAAAGCACAGGCCAGGAAGAAAGGTGACGGATCAGAGATCCACTCAGGTGTAGGGGAGGGCAGCGTGGAGGTAAAGGACGCCCTGAGGAGTGACCCTTGTGGGGGAACCCAAGGGTGAACCAGAGCCAGCGAACTCCAGGACTGGCGTGCGGGCTGGTGCGCGTGCGCAGAGGCCACGCGGAGGATCACAGAGCGGCCAAGGGGAGCACACGCGCTCTTGGAGCCGAGGAGCTGTTCCATGTGACACTGCCAAGGTGAATCAGCAACGCGGTGCATCTGCCAAACCACAGCCAGTACAATACAGGGAGGGAACCCTGTTGTAAATGATGGGCTTGCGTTAATAATGTATCAATACTTGTTCACTATTTGTAACAAATATGCCACACCAATGCGAGACAACAGGGGAACTGGCCAGCAAGAGAGGGGTCTATGAGAACTCTGCCTAATCTGCTCAATTTTCTGCAAAACTGCTCTAAACATAAAGAGTATCATTATTTTTTAACTAAGGTCTCTCAGGGACCTTTCACTTCTTCATCCCTTCACTCACAGCAGTGTGCTGGTGGCTTTGAAACCTCAGCCAGCCGGGTGGACCACATAGGGGAACCACGCGCTGGCTTCTCAGCTGCCTCTACAGATTTATTCAGCTGTTTTTTTCCCGTAAGAAAACAGTGTTTTAAAAGTGTGTTTAAGAGATGAGCTACCTTTATCTCTTTGTTTACAATTCTTCCCTAAGCTATTTACACTGAATAGCTTGACGCATGAATTCTGGGTTTTGTGTCTCCCTACTGCTCTCCATTATAGAACAAATCCTCTGATGATACACGCTAATTTTAACACATAGTGTCATCGAGAGGTGCCAAGTGTAACAGATTTTAACAAATTCAGAAAATAGTCACAAAGCCTCTTTTCTGATTTCCTTAGAATTGCTTTGGCTTTATAGGCCATATGGGTTAAGACGCCCCCATGGCAGCACTGCGCCTGAGAGACGGGACCTGAAGTAACTTCACTTTTCATTCCTCCTTCATGAACCTCTGAGCCAGCGTCGCAGACAAGCTATTTGCACAACTGTATACATGAAAACTGAGACCAGTGTGTGGAAGGCAAAGCACAGGCCAGGAAGAAAGGTGACGGATCAGAGATCCACTCAGGTGTAGGGGAGGGCAGCGTGGAGGTAAAGGACGCCCTGAGGAGTGACCCTTGTGGGGGAACCCAAGGGTGAACCAGAGCCAGCGAACTCCAGGACTGGCGTGCGGGCTGGTGCGCGTGCGCAGAGGCCACGCGGAGGATCACAGAGCGGCCAAGGGGAGCACACGCGCTCTTGGAGCCGAGGAGCTGTTCCATGTGACACTGCCAAGGTGAATCAGCAACGCGGTGCATCTGCCAAACCACAGCCAGTACAATACAGGGAGGGAACCCTGTTGTAAATGATGGGCTTGCGTTAATAATGTATCAATACTTGTTCACTATTTGTAACAAATATGCCACACCAATGCGAGACAACAGGGGAACTGGCCAGCAAGAGAGGGGTCTATGAGAACTCTGCCTAATCTGCTCAATTTTCTGCAAAACTGCTCTAAACATAAAGAGTATCATTATTTTTTAACTAAGGTCTCTCAGGGACCTTTCACTTCTTCATCCCTTCACTCACAGCAGTGTGCTGGTGGCTTTGAAACCTCAGCCAGCCGGGTGGACCACATAGGGGAACCACGCGCTGGCTTCTCAGCTGCCTCTACAGATTTATTCAGCTGTTTTTTTCCCGTAAGAAAACAGTGTTTTAAAAGTGTGTTTAAGAGATGAGCTACCTTTATCTCTTTGTTTACAATTCTTCCCTAAGCTATTTACACTGAATAGCTTGACGCATGAATTCTGGGTTTTGTGTCTCCCTACTGCTCTCCATTATAGAACAAATCCCCTCTGATGATACACACGCTAATTTTAACACATAGTGTCATCGAGAGGTGCCAAGTGTAACAGATTTTAACAAATTCAGAAAATAGTCACAAAGCCTCTTTTCTGATTTCCTTAGAATTGCTTTGGCTTCAGGAGTGAAGGACTAGGAATGATGGTCACTTGCATTGGTGGATCCCAGCCTGAGGGGGGCTGGCCTGCCGAGTCCCCATCAGAAAGCACAGCGCACCAGAGGGGCTGCAGGCGACCCATGATCTCCTGGGCTCTGGGTGGCAGAGGACACGGGACCCAGAGGGGCAAGGAAGCACACTGGGACCAGGTGGTTCTGCCTCTGTCTCTGGTCACGGTGTCTCTGACAACAGTGAGACCTGTGACTTCTCCATTTTCCATCAAAGAGGGACTCATGAGTCCTTGGGTGTGTCTTATTTTCAGTGTGTTACAATTAATTCTTATCTTTTGCTTTCCTCCTTCTGTGGCTTGCTTAATGGTTTGGAAGTGGTCAGCTGAACACATTGGCATGTTTAGTGCTCTGACTAAGTGCAGTGAAGAATGATAAAGGAAATAAGCCATGATTTTTCAGCTGGTGAATATTACCTCCCTAGGAAGATTCTTCAACTTGAATCAAGTTAACACAAAGGAAACAGCACAAACACTCGCTAAGTTTTATTATCACAGGGGGAGGGTGGTTGCTACAAAATCCACAGATATAAATGACAGAAAGGTAAGCTTTCTTTTCCAGCCTTGCTATATTGTCTCCCTCATTATTTTAAGGTTCAACAGACCTTGAAATTTCCAATCTGGGAATAAATTAATTTGTGGACCTAAAAAGTCACAGACAGGTCTTCATCTTCAATCAATTAATTTTATAAAAAATTTAAAAAAATTTGGCCTCTTTTATTGATTTTTTGTTTATTTATTTATTTTCTTCAGCCTATTTGGGCCTTCCACTGCAGTGGCCTTTCTTGCCGCAGAGCACTGGCTCTGGGCACCTGCACTCCAGAATGCTGGCTCACAACTGGACACAGCGGTCTAGCCGCTCCCTGGCAGGAAGACTCCTCCCTGGTCAGGGACCGAACTGGCGCCCTCTGCATTGCAAGGCAGACTCTTTACCCACTGGACCACCAGGGAAGCCCTAATTGATGTTTTTTTCCCTCTTGTTTCAAAACGCATTTAGCCATAGGTGAATTGGTCCTTGTGTTTTTAACTAAGCACATCTGACTTCCTAGGGATAACAGAGGGCAATACTATGCTTTTCTCCTGTATCCCAAGCCTATGTGACGCCTTGACAGTGAACAACAGAAGGAATTTCTGTAGCGTTTTGCAATGTACACCAGAGGGGCTGCAGGCGACCCATGATCTCCTGGGCTCTGGGTGGCAGAGGACACGGGACCCAGAGGGGCAAGGAAGCACACTGGGACCAGGTGGTTCTGCCTCTGTCTCTGGTCACGGTGTCTCTGACAACAGTGAGACCTGTGACTTCTCCATTTTCCATCAAAGAGGGACTCATGAGTCCTTGGGTGTGTCTTATTTTCAGTGTGTTACAATTAATTCTTATCTTTTGCTTTCCTCCTTCTGTGGCTTGCTTAATGGTTTGGAAGTGGTCAGCTGAACACATTGGCATGTTTAGTGCTCTGACTAAGTGCAGTGAAGAATGATAAAGGAAATAAGCCATGATTTTTCAGCTGGTGAATATTACCTCCCTAGGAAGATTCTTCAACTTGAATCAAGTTAACACAAAGGAAACAGCACAAACACTCGCTAAGTTTTATTATCACAGGGGGAGGGTGGTTGCTACAAAATCCACAGATATAAATGACAGAAAGGTAAGCTTTCTTTTCCAGCCTTGCTATATTGTCTCCCTCATTATTTTAAGGTTCAACAGACCTTGAAATTTCCAATCTGGGAATAAATTAATTTGTGGACCTAAAAAGTCACAGACAGGTCTTCATCTTCAATCAATTAATTTTATAAAAAATTTAAAAAAATTTGGCCTCTTTTATTGATTTTTTGTTTATTTATTTATTTTCTTCAGCCTATTTGGGCCTTCCACTGCAGTGGCCTTTCTTGCCGCAGAGCACTGGCTCTGGGCACCTGCACTCCAGAATGCTGGCTCACAACTGGACACAGCGGTCTAGCCGCTCCCTGGCAGGAAGACTCCTCCCTGGTCAGGGACCGAACTGGCGCCCTCTGCATTGCAAGGCAGACTCTTTACCCACTGGACCACCAGGGAAGCCCTAATTGATGTTTTTTTCCCTCTTGTTTCAAAAACGCATTTAGCCATAGGTGAATTGGTCCTTGTGTTTTTAACTAAGCACATCTGACTTCCTAGGGATAACAGAGGGCAATACTATGCTTTTCTCCTGTATCCCAAGCCTATGTGACGCCTTGACAGTGAACAACAGAAGGAATTTCTGTGCGTTCCTCAGATTTCTCAGTTCATAACATATTCTAGCCTATATGGGATCTGACACAGGCAGGCATGCAGTCTGACAGTACAGAACTTCCCTAAAAATTGACGCCATTGCTGGAGACCAAAAGCACATGAACTAATCACTGGCTTCCATCTATGCTCATGAATCACTGCTCAGTTTCCTGTTTGGTCGCCTGTGCTGAGCTAAGATGACTCTTCTAAGTCAAAGGCAGTTCTACGATGTAAAGACGGAACAAAAATAACAGTTTGGTTTTCCAACTGTGGTTAGTTTTTAACATGTTAACAACCTCAGTAAGGAATGAAACTGTAATTCAGTGAAAGGCAAGGCACACCTGCTCGGCACACGTGCTGGAAACCTTCCGTTCGAGCATGCCAAGGACAGGCAACAGCACGGACACTGTCCCTGTTCCCAGGCTGTAATGCCAACCCAGAGCAACACATGCACAAGTGGACGCCTAACGAAGGGATAAGAAAAACCACCGTTCTTTTGACTGTACCCTGCTTCCTCTCTGACAGTGACAAGGACATGACCAAGAGGAGACAAAAAACTAACCCTAAATTTTGCTTCTGCGTAAATAGAAACATGGAGGCATCTGAATTCTGTTTATATCTCTAAATCTTTAAATCCAGCAACGATGTCAAGTTTTATGCTAAGTTGTTTTAGTGCAGCACTCAGAAAACACAGAGCAATTTAACAAGATCGTTCGCAAAGCAAGGGAACACAGGAAAAACACAAATGTCCTTTTTACTCATTCAAGGAACAAGTCTCGATGCTAGCTTATATAAACTGGATTACCATTTATCAACTTGCTATTTAAAAGGCTGATCTGATAGCCCACGGCTAACTGGAGCTAAACTTTCTGTCACACAGATCTAGTAGGAATGGAACACGGCTGTCCACATTTTTTGGTGGGGGGCGGGTTCAGGANGGCGGGGGGTGGGCCACTTCCATTGGTCTTTCATTTCTCCATTTTTCATCCATCTTTGTTCTCTGGCCGGTGTGGGCCTCCCATCGCAGTGGCCTCTGTCGCTGCAGAGCACCGGCTCTGGGCGCATGCGCGCCAGAGCTCCTGCTCGGTAATTGGACACATCAGTCACGCCTTGACAGTGAACAACAGAAGGAATTTCTGTGCCTCAGATTTCTCAGTTCATAACATATTCTAGCCTATATGGGATCTGACACAGGCAGGCATGCAGTCTGACAGTACAGAACTTCCCTAAAAATTGACGCCATTGCTGGAGACCAAAAGCACATGAACTAATCACTGGCTTCCATCTATGCTCATGAATCACTGCTCAGTTTCCTGTTTGGTCGCCTGTGCTGAGCTAAGATGACTCTTCTAAGTCAAAGGCAGTTCTACGATGTAAAGACGGAACAAAAATAACAGTTTGGTTTTCCAACTGTGGTTAGTTTTTAACATGTTAACAACCTCAGTAAGGAATGAAACTGTAATTCAGTGAAAGGCAAGGCACACCTGCTCGGCACACGTGCTGGAAACCTTCCGTTCGAGCATGCCAAGGACAGGCAACAGCACGGACACTGTCCCTGTTCCCAGGCTGTAATGCCAACCCAGAGCAACACATGCACAAGTGGACGCCTAACGAAGGGATAAGAAAAACCACCGTTCTTTTGACTGTACCCTGCTTCCTCTCTGACAGTGACAAGGACATGACCAAGAGGAGACAAAAAGCTCACCCTAAATTTTGCTTCTGCGTAAATAGAAACATGGAGGCATCTGAATTCTGTTTATATCTCTAAATCTTTAAATCCAGCAACGATGTCAAGTTTTATGCTAAGTTGTTTTAGTGCAGCACTCAGAAAACACAGAGCAATTTAACAAGATCGTTCGCAAAGCAAGGGAACACAGGAAAAACACAAATGTCCTTTTTACTCATTCAAGGAACAAGTCTCGATGCTAGCTTATATAAACTGGATTACCATTTATCAACTTGCTATTTAAAAGGCTGATCTGATAGCCCACGGCTAACTGGAGCTAAACTTTCTGTCACACAGATCTAGTAGGAATGGAACACGGCTGTCCACATTTTTTGGTGGGGGGCGGGTTCAGGAGGGCGGGGGGTGGGTGGGCCACTTCCATTGGTCTTTCATTTCTCCATTTTTCATCCATCTTTGTTCTCTGGCCGGTGTGGGCCTCCCATCGCAGTGGCCTCTGTCGCTGCAGAGCACCGGCTCTGGGCACATGCGCCCCAGAGCTCTGGCTCAGTAATTGGACACATCGGTCCAGCCACTCCGTGGCACATGGGATCTTCCCAGGCCAGGGATCGAACCGGCGTCTCTTGCACTGCAAGGCAGTGTCCTTACCCACTGGACCACCAGGGAAGCCTGGCTGTCCACATTTTTAAAACACAAGGCCAACTTCTGCTAGCTCATCTTTCGTTAGTTTGTACAGGTACTCAAAGTTTTCAGCTAACATGACAGGAATGTCAACAGCCTGCAGGAAAGAGGAGGGAAAGAAGTCAAGGAAGAATCTACACTCTACTTACCAGGCAAAGAGGTTCCTTCTCCCACACCAGGACAAACTTTTGTGCTGGTACATTTCATCCTGTGACTGCTCACGTGACTGGAGGGAGGCACGAGAGCAGTGGACTTTTCAGTGAACTCAGAGCTGTAAAAGTTCAGAGCTAGAGGACTCATACATTTGCTTTGATTCTCCTACACCACTGTGGAAATCAGAATTCAAGGATGCTGGTTTCTTCTTTACTCACTTATTTATCACTGATCCGCTGACTGGCTTGTGTTTCCTTGTTACAATGCATTAATTCCTTGTTTACAGAGCGCTTTTAAAGCTTCCAAGCATGTCACAAAACCACCTTATCTGAACGGTGCCCCACAGAACACCATGTGCATAGTCAGGTAAGACTGGAATGCAGTGCCCTGAGTGCCCCTCCTGGAGCCACACCACACAGCGGCAGCCTGGGTGTTCTACCCGTTCTTGAAACAAAGAACTCGTTTTACCTGAGCAAGCGTTTCCCAAACTTCCTTGACTACAGCCCCTCTCCCTGCCCCTTAAAATAACACTGCACAGGGCTTCCCCTGGTGGTCCAGTGGGTAAGGACACCGCCTTGCAGTACAAGGGGCGCCGGTTCGAGCCCTGGCCTGGGAAGATCCCACGTGCCGCAGAGCGGCTGGACCGATGTGTCCAATTACCGAGCCAGAGCTCTGGGGCGCATGCGCCCAGAGCCGGTGCTCTGCAACGACAGACGCCACCGCGATGGGAGGGCCACAGGAGCCAAAGAACAAAGACGGATGAAAATAGAGAAATGAAAGACTAATAGAAGTGGCCTGCCTGCTCCTCTCCCTCCCCAACCCGACCCCCGCCCCAAATAAATAAATAAATAAATCTTTAAAAAAAAAACAAACAAAAAACACTGCACAGTTACCCATGAAATCTCCATTTCATAAAACCCACTAGAAAAATACTGATTTATAAGAGTGATTCTGCATGTGGCGCCTGAAACAATGATCTTCTGATAAATATTTCCACAGCCAGAACAGTTTAGTAATACGTTTTGGAATTAACAACCTCTATCTGATTTTAGTTTGGAAAATTGAGTCCCCTGAGGCTGAAATCATGTGTACCTCTTTGACAAGAGGTAGGCTTGCTCTGATGAAAAGGTTAATGACAACAGCCTGTTAAGCTAGTTTATTCAAAAGTCCAAAATATTTATAAAATACCCATGACTGGAAGAGACAGTACTATGATAGGCTAATTTTCTCCTGAACCCCCAACACTAGACTATTTCAAACTAAAACTGATGCAATCAGTGTTTATCCTTTCTACCCTAACTCTTTGGGGCTGATTTTTTTTTTTTTTTTAAACAATGTGTTCTATCCTGTCTGTAAGCCTTCCTTTTATTCCAGTCAGAGCCAATCATCTGTGACTGCTCTTGTGCTAAATTGTCAGAAACCTACTCTTTGCTCCACCAAAAGATATGGACGTTTTAAACCATGACTTCTAAAGACAATACTTATTTGAGAAGCAAGCGTTTCCAACCATGGAAGCAGGACAGGTTACACTGAAAGATGTATTTCGAGTCAAAAGAGTCATCACAGTTTTCAAATAACTTCAGATAGATGTTACTCTATGTAATGTATGGTGTGATCATGAGGCCCACATTCTTATCTATTCTTGGATTTTTTTTCTCCATCTTTAACCAAGAGAAGCTTTAAAGCAAAGGTCAAACTCTACCTTCTTTTGAAAGCTCCCTCTGGATTCTAGTTAACATAGAACACACCTTCTTTTAATGGCTACAATCTTTAATTTTTATGCTACAAAATAGCATTTTGTTACTATCTTGCATCTCTCAAACAGGTACATGATATATCCTTAAAAAGAGAAACATTTCCTTGAAGGAAAAACCCTGTTTTCCATTTCTATTGGACATTTAGCACAGGAGAGAGAACATACTATCTACTAAAATGTCTGATTATTGTTTTAGAGCAAAAGGGAAGAGTGTCAATAAAATAGTGTCAATATGCTTACAAAAATCTTTATCAAAATTGAAGCAGCTGAGGGATAGTCCAGTTGAACTGAAAATTCTTAGGCATCAGGATAGAACCCTTTGGGTAGACGATGTCTGCTCAACTGGACTTTAGGATAATCCACACACAAACAACAATTACAAACACTCCGTCAATAGTATCCCATGCACTTCTCCCTTCTGTTAGAGCAAAGGCTGCCAGTCCTTGAGGCTGGTCGGGGAGTGGAGGCTGGCTGTGAACATGGACAGACGACTAGGTGATCCCGTTCATTATCCTATCCAAGTGCAGCCCAGGAAGCACGCCTGCTTGCTGAGAGACACTACGGCTGGTGTTCAGCATGCGTAACTGAGCCTGGGGGTCTCCCTTGGTTCTGCTTTGCTTTCCACTCATGCTCACAGTGCTCACGGGATATCGTTAGGGTTACTGAAGAAGGGGAGAGAAAAGGACAACTTTGTATTCACTTATTTATTTCAATCCCCATCTCGACTACCAAACGTTATATACAGGAAGAAATCATGAGAAAACTCCAGGTAAAGAAACAGAGAAGCAAGGTAAAAATTTTCACATATCTGCTCTGACCTGAGCAGTTGGGCACCATAACTCTCCTAACAGCCTGGAGTACCAGAGTTGCTTCCAAAACAGAGGCTGTGGGCTCAGTGCCATCATTAACCTACTCAAGACCACTCAGATATTCACTGACAGACACGGGATCTAAAGCCAAATATACTGAGATCTAAATGTCTACTTCATGCTACCATATCCTCATGGTTACCTTCTCCAAAAGCCAGTCGACCATTTCATTCCTTTGCTTTTCCTCCCATTCTTGATTTGTGTTCCCCACGGTCAATCACCATGGTAAGCTTTTGCATAATCTTGTCCAAAGTTTACCCTAAACAATAAATACTTGTGCAGCAAATGGATTTATATCTTTCTTGACCTTGTCTGGGCTTCCCTCTTGGCTTAGTGAAGAATCTGCCTGCAGTGCAGAAGACCTGGGTTCCATCCCTGGCTCAGGAAGATCCCCTAGAGAAGGGAAGGGGTACTGTTCCCAGTATTCTTACCTGAATAATTCCATGGACAGAGGAGCCTGGTGGGCTACAGTCCATGGGGCCGCAAAGACTCAGATACGACTGAAGGGCTAATGCTTTGACCTCATCCATGTCTCTTCAACATTTCCCGTTCTATTTACACACCCCCATTCATTGAACTACCCTGTGCTAGTGACCATAAGGAGGGTGCTGAGAAGGATGTAAGGGATGCTCATTTGTGCTTTCAAAACACACATTAGATCTTCCAGAAGTTCACAAAGAATGGTTAAATCAAAGCCAATAACTGGGCTAATAAGATTAAAAACATTAACATACAGAAGTACCACCTAAAATATTTGAATATTTTTAGTCAAGAGCAGACAGAACAATGTTTCTTCTTCCCAAGATCCTATGAAGTACGAATTATAAGCAGGAATTTATTCAAGTACAAATTCCAAGATTCAGCTCACGTGTCACCTCTTTGATGAAAGCACTTTTTCTCCAAAGGCTTCTAAGAACCGCAGCCTGGGCAATCCCCATCTCGACTACCAAACGTTATATACAGGAAGAAATCATGAGAAAACTCCAGGTAAAGAAACAGAGAAGCAAGGTAAAAATTTTCACATATCTGCTCTGACCTGAGCAGTTGGGCACCATAACTCTCCTAACAGCCTGGAGTACCAGAGTTGCTTCCAAAACAGAGGCTGTGGGCTCAGTGCCATCATTAACCTACTCAAGACCACTCAGATATTCACTGACAGACACGGGATCTAAAGCCAAATATACTGAGATCTAAATGTCTACTTCATGCTACCATATCCTCATGGTTACCTTCTCCAAAAGCCAGTCGACCATTTCATTCCTTTGCTTTTCCTCCCATTCTTGATTTGTGTTCCCCACGGTCAATCACCATGGTAAGCTTTTGCATAATCTTGTCCAAAGTTTACCCTAAACAATAAATACTTGTGCAGCAAATGGATTTATATCTTTCTTGACCTTGTCTGGGCTTCCCTCTTGGCTTAGTGAAGAATCTGCCTGCAGTGCAGAAGACCTGGGTTCCATCCCTGGCTCAGGAAGATCCCCTAGAGAAGGGAAGGGGTACTGTTCCCAGTATTCTTACCTGAATAATTCCATGGACAGAGGAGCCTGGTGGGCTACAGTCCATGGGGCCGCAAAGACTCAGATACGACTGAAGGGCTAATGCTTTGACCTCATCCATGTCTCTTCAACATTTCCCGTTCTATTTACACACCCCCATTCATTGAACTACCCTGTGCTAGTGACCATAAGGAGGGTGCTGAGAAGGATGTAAGGGATGCTCATTTGTGCTTTCAAAACACACATTAGATCTTCCAGAAGTTCACAAAGAATGGTTAAATCAAAGCCAATAACTGGGCTAATAAGATTAAAAACATTAACATACAGAAGTACCACCTAAAATATTTGAATATTTTTAGTCAAGAGCAGACAGAACAATGTTTCTTCTTCCCAAGATCCTATGAAGTACGAATTATAAGCAGGAATTTATTCAAGTACAAATTCCAAGATTCAGCTCACGTGTCACCTCTTTGATGAAAGCACTTTTTCTCCAAAGGCTTCTAAGAACCGCAGCCTGGGCTATTTGCACACTCTTTTGAAGAGAGAAACTACAGCTCATTGATTTTTGTATCTTTAAAACACTGGTCAATCTTGGACACATCGTGGGAATACAGCAGGTATTTATTGGGGGGTGGGGGTGAGAGGAAGGCACTAAGCTTAGATGTTTTCATAAAACTTTACTCTTGGTTTCCAAGTTCTAGCTACCACCTTGCTCACCCATCTATTCCTTCTTTAGGTTAAAACTCCTAGAAACGGTTCTCTAAATCCACTGTTCCAATTCCTTTACATCCATTCCAGTTAAGCCTTTGCTTAATTAACCTCTTTTCCAAAATCACCCATGACCTCCAAGTTGCTAAACCCAATGGCCAATTATTCGTCTTCATCTGACTTGACCCATCAAGCAGAATCTACAATGGATTATCACTCATTCTTTCCTGATATACTATCTTTACTTTGCTTCCAGAATACCTCTCCTCTTGGTTTTCCTCTTTACCCACAATTTCCTTTGGTGTCTCCTCCCTTTCTCTCCAAACCCTATACCTGGAGAGCCTCAGAGCTTGGTCTCTTGGTCTCAGTGAGATCTTCCTCTGTAATCTATTTAGTAATCTATTTAGTAATATAGGTATCTCCTTTGTGAGCTCAGCTCCATCATCTAGAGCTTGGCAAATCCCAAAGTTGTATCTCTAGCCCAGACTTACAACACATACAGCTGAGCATACAACTGCTTGCATGCTCCTGAGCACACAACTGCCTGTTGAACATAACCTTAAACCCACTCCTATATACCCCTTTGATCTGAGTGGACATCTCTTCCACCTTTCCAACTGCTCAAGTGGAAGGTTCTTTTTTCATACCCTTGCCCCCAAGGAAATCCTATTGACTCTATCTTCTAACTGTATCTATATTCCTATTGCACCTCATGATTTCTCTCACTACTGCCTGATCCAGGACACCATGACCAGATCTCCCCTGGTCATACCAGAGCCCACTCAGCTGCCAAAGTGATCCTTTAGGTAGCCAGTCGGATCTGCTTGCCTCCACATGGACTCCCCACACCCAAGAGAAATACTCCTAGCTTTCTGAAAGCTTTCCATTTCCCTCTGCTAGCCCCTGAGGACTTTGGCTAGGCTCTAAAATCTGTCCATGGAGTGGCTCTGAGGAAAATGCTGTCATTATTAATGAATCCTTGTTTTGAGCCAGCCTGAGGTGGACTGTTCTATGCTCAGGGCTCTGGTTAAATGCACAGGTGCTAAAGAAAGACTTGTGGATTTGAATCCCTTTTCCCCTTGTTAGTGTTCTGTTTCCTCACTGTTGCGAGGATTAAATGACTTGATACAGTCATTACAGTAGACTTACAATATAGTGCCTGCCACCGGCAACACAAGCTCTATACACATTTGCTACTATTATTTTTATCTTACAAAAGGACTACAAAGGGCAAGAAAACAATGCATCACTTTTAATTTTAGATAATTTACCTGCCTCTCATATTTTTGTGCCAAGAATGTTAGGGTAATTTTGTCTTCTGAAAGCAATCTGAAGAGTACTCCATAATATGCTATATATTAGATACTGGCACAAGGTTGAAATAAATACACCTTTCAAGCTATATATCGAAAGATCATAATCTTAATTGTCACCGCAGTCTTATTTTGGTACCTCTTAAAATGAAGTAACAGTCTTCAACATCAGAAAGGTAAAAAGTGCTGATTCGGGGAGGGGGTCGTTTTTGATGTTTTGAGGCAAAAGTCTGTTAAGATTTCTGAGACATACCATGCCTTAATGCAGCTCAGTGTCAGAGCTCTGTGCGTTAAAGGAGGTTTATTACCACGGTGGCACAATTGAACAACTGGATGAGATGTGCTGGGTCTGAAGTAGCAAGTGATAGGACACAAAGTGATCATAGTCTCCCATTCACTTCACAACTGAACCAGCTGGTCGCTCCTCACCCGTACTCCCACAAGTCCTTGTGCTCATGGGCGTCTAATGCTGTCTTATTTCTCTGCGGTGGTCAGTCTCCAAGATGGCACCCGATAAACCTTGCCTCCTGGAGTCTATACCCTGCCTCACTGCCCCCACACTGCCCAGGCCTCATCTGTGTATGAACTGGCCAGGTAGAGGGGAATGGAGCTGTTCCCTGCCCCCCTCAGGACTCATTTGCCAGCTATGGGACTGAGCCACCTGAGAACCCTATGACTAACGCTGGGACAACTGGACTTCATGAGGCCCCACGTCTGAAGCATCTGGAAAAGCCCAAATTCCAGATCTGCACAGAGATACTAAGACATAATAAATGAATTATGACATCAAGTTTTGTGGTGGCTTGTTACAGGGCCAGAGGTTTCTGCTCTAGACCTGGACTTTTGAGCAAAGCACTGTATTTTCACCGCAGAATGTGGATGCTTAGGAACAGCAGCACAGGATGATTTTAGGGCTTAATTTCTGAAGTCATCTGGAAGAAAACTGTTTCTGGGATTATAACTGTTTTGGGGACTCACAGGTTCCATCTAGATGCCTTTGTCTGCATCGCTATATCTTTGTATCCCCACTGCTTGTTCTCCTCTTCATTTCCTGTGCCCTTTGTTTCTTTAAACGTCCCTAAAACAGACAAAAGATGTGCATGTATATACATCATATGTGTGTGTGTGTGTGTGTGTGTGTGTGTGTATGTGTATGTACACATTCACCTTTGTTCAATAAAATATACGGATCCATTGTAAAAAATGGAAGTTTTATTTTTCTTTGTTTCTAAAGGAAAACAACCAGCTTTTCTTCACCTTCTTCTCTGTGGCTTACCCAGACTGATTTTTCCCTCATCTTTATTCTTTCCTAAACTATCAACCTGGGAAAGGTAAGGGTGAAGTTACAGGGAAAAGATTCTACAGCAATTAATAAATTGCATTTTCACAGAATTAAGATATATAACACAATCACGAAAACACAGCATCTTAGGCTTAACTGCATTACACTGTCTAAGTTCACTATACTGAATGTATTTTAAAAAACTATGTTAAAGCAAGAATGAGCTATATTTTATGATGAATTCGGCATAAATGTGAAGGAGAACCATTAAAAATATTATGCATTAACTCAACTTGGCGACTAAACTACTACTGTCTCACTTCCTATGGAAAAGTGACTTACTTAATTGCAGGTAAATAAATGATAAAATATGACCGGTTATTTTTAATCAGGATACTATAGAGTTTCCAAAACTGGACTCTTGAATTTCAGACATATTACAGGAGCATTACACGAGAGGCTGCTTCCTGTGTTGTCAGCCTTATATTTTTCTTCTCTTCTAATTTTTTTTATACAATAAAAAATTTTGTCTTAGTTGTGCCGGTACCAATTTATGGTATCCTAGAAACTCCACAATGATGGAAAAGAACAGGTACTCACAACAAAGCAGAATTACCAACATATTTATGGTCCTACCATTTGACAGGGAAGGTCAAAGCTTCTCGGGGTTTATTCATAACCCTGCACCAGCTTTCAATTCTTTGGAAATTGCTCCTTGATACCCGGCTTCCCTGAAATCACAGAGAGTGGCAGCCGTTCTCTTCAGGCATAAATCAGACTCTAAATAACTGATAGCACTTTTCCCTCTAGACCTGGACAAGAAAAGCACTGCATTTTCACTGTAGAATGTGGGCGCTTAGGAAAAGCAGCACAGGATGTTTTTAATGTTTAATTTCTGAAATCACCTGTAAGAAAACTGTTTGGGGGATTAGGGAAGACAAGGCCTTGCTCTTGAATGTCACTGCCAGATATCTTTATATGCTCTCCTCTGTCCTCCAAATCCAAATTCAATGCTATTATGGACTTAGTGCCTGTTTATCATGATTAATCTCGTCATGACTTTGTTGTCTGCACTAAAAAAGTGCAGAATGTGTGACTCTGGCACACTATGAGACAGGCCCATGACACAACAGCAAGTGAAATGAGTGTGTGTGTGTGTGTGTGTGTGTGTGTGTGTTGTTGGTGTTCAGTTGCCCAGCTGTGTCTCTTTGGGACCCCACGGCCTGCAGCACATCAAGCCTCCCTGTCCCTCACCATCTCCCAGAGTTGGCCCTAGCTCTTGTCTATTGAATTGGTGATGCCATCCAACCATCTCATTGAATGAAAGGGAGACACATAATTGCTTAAACAGCCAAGGCAAAATAATTTGAGTGTTTTCTTCTGGAAGATGTTAACCATTAAAAATATTATGCATTAACTCAACTTGGCGACTAAACTACTACTGTCTCACTTCCTATGGAAAAGTGACTTACTTAATTGCAGGTAAATAAATGATAAAATATGACCGGTTATTTTTAATCAGGATACTATAGAGTTTCCAAAACTGGACTCTTGAATTTCAGACATATTACAGGAGCATTACACGAGAGGCTGCTTCCTGTGTTGTCAGCCTTATATTTTTCTTCTCTTCTAATTTTTTTTATACAATCAACAATTTTGTCTTAGTTGTGCCGGTACCAATTTATGGTATCCTAGAAACTCCACAATGATGGAAAAGAACAGGTACTCACAACAAAGCAGAATTACCAACATATTTATGGTCCTACCATTTGACAGGGAAGGTCAAAGCTTCTCGGGGTTTATTCATAACCCTGCACCAGCTTTCAATTCTTTGGAAATTGCTCCTTGATACCCGGCTTCCCTGAAATCACAGAGAGTGGCAGCCGTTCTCTTCAGGCATAAATCAGACTCTAAATAACTGATAGCACTTTTCCCTCTAGACCTGGACAAGAAAAGCACTGCATTTTCACTGTAGAATGTGGGCGCTTAGGAAAAGCAGCACAGGATGTTTTTAATGTTTAATTTCTGAAATCACCTGTAAGAAAACTGTTTGGGGGATTAGGGAAGACAAGGCCTTGCTCTTGAATGTCACTGCCAGATATCTTTATATGCTCTCCTCTGTCCTCCAAATCCAAATTCAATGCTATTATGGACTTAGTGCCTGTTTATCATGATTAATCTCGTCATGACTTTGTTGTCTGCACTAAAAAAGTGCAGAATGTGTGACTCTGGCACACTATGAGACAGGCCCATGACACAACAGCAAGTGAAATGAGTGTGTGTGTGTGTGTGTGTGTGTGTGTGTGTGTTGTTGGTGTTCAGTTGCCCAGCTGTGTCTCTTTGGGACCCCACGGCCTGCAGCACATCAAGCCTCCCTGTCCCTCACCATCTCCCAGAGTTGGCCCTAGCTCTTGTCTATTGAATTGGTGATGCCATCCAACCATCTCATTGAATGAAAGGGAGATACATAATTTCTTAAAAAGCCAAGGCAAAATAATTTGAGTGTTTTCTTCTGGAAGATGTTAACAATTCTTTGTTGCAAGGAAGCTTAGGAACCAGGCTTGGGAAGCCTTTATTTTAATAATAGGTAACATTATTTAAGAAAATATTTGACATTTAACATCTCAGTCATGGTAGTTGTCCATTTCTTCTAAGATATACTGAATGTACCTGGATGAAATGAATGTACCTGAAGGCATGTATCTGGATGAATGTACCTGAATTAAAATCCTACCATGTGAAAAACACTTAAAAACTGCATCTTTAATCAGCAGGTATGGTTTTTCAATTGAAGAGTTATCTGAAGAGATAACAGAGATATCTCATCTGTGTTATCTATGTTATCTGAAGAGATAAGAGATAACATGTGTGTCTAGGACGTTACATATGTGTGAAACTGATTGTTGCTCTTTATCTTGATAAAAATTAATAAGATGCTATTAAGGGCCTCTCAGATGACTGTTTTGTCAGTGAAGTCTGGCATTCACTCCCAGTCGGACTATCCTAGCTTGTACTCGGCACTGGGTTGGCAGGAACGATGCCACGCGACCTAGCACCTCACAGAGCCTCTCCTGAAGTGGGAATCAGCAGGGACTTGGGTCTCGCTGCCTGGGATCACGCGCTGCCCTGCCACTTACGGGCCCTGTGACTCTGCACAAGTCTATTAATCTCTCACATCTGAATTTGTAAAACTGAGTTCATGATATTGTTTAACATTGGAGAGTTGTTGCCAAGGTTCAATTAAGCAGTACACATAAAGTGCTCAGAACTGAGTGCATGGCACATAGTTTTTAGATATATCTTAGCTATTCCAATCTCACTGTTTTATCATGGCAAATACTAAAATGACCGAGGCGGGCTTAATGTGTAAATTTTGCATTTGTGTGAGGAAAGGGGTTTTGCTGTTCATCTTTAATTATTCTCTAATTTCATCAGTTAAGCTAATGGAGAACACAAGAGGAAGAAGAGAGGTGACCATGCCCACAGGGCTTTTCTATTAAATGCATTCATCTGCCTTTACCACCATCTGCATTACTCTGTTCAGGCTCCACCCCTGTGCCCTGGACAGTCTACACCGCAGTCTATGTCACTTTCCCAGTATCTCAAGACTGCTGTGAAAACACAGACCAAGTAAGTAGACAGAGAGCCTACTACAGGAAAGAAAAACCCATAGAACCCAATCATTCTGTCTTAAAATATGCCTTTACAGCCTTATTTTACTTGGTAGCACCGCCATAAATGCCACAATTCAAGGCACCGCACTGTCTGGACAGATTATCCTAGTAGCGGTTGAAATCTGAATCTTTATCTTCTGATTCTTAAGTTGAACACCACATCTAGTATAAGGAGACACTGGGAAAATGTCATTTGGGGCAATTTTTAATTCTGAATAAATTTTTAAATATTACTAACATGAGTAACTTTTAAATCTGGTACTCCTTAGCCACTACTGAATACATAATTGCTTTAAGCTCCCAGTCCTTTCTATGCTGATCCATATACATACATATACTCAAACAAAATAATTTTTAAAAATCAAGATCTTTCTGTTATGTGAGGGGCTTCCCTGGTGGCTCAGATGACAGAGAGTCTGCCTGAAATGCAGGAGATGTGGGTTTGATCCCTGAGTTGGGAAGATCTCCCGGAGAAGCGAATGGCAATCCACTCCAGTGCTCTTGCCTGGAGAACCCCATGGACAGAGGATCCTGGAGGGCTACTAAAAGCTGGGCATGGCTGAGCGACTAATGCCACTATACGAGGAGCCCACATGCCATCACAGAGGAAGAGCATAAGGTAGTAAAGAGGACACAGCATTAAGGTAAATACAGTCCGTAGGTCGTAAAGAGTCGAACACGACTGAGCGAATGAACAACAGTGCTTATGACCTCAGAGAAGTCTCGCTCTGCAGGCCCACTTAAATATGCCGTTCTCCTTCCTGCCCTTTGTGATTGAAGACATTAAGGAAACCACAACCCGCCTGACACTATCTTCTGGTGTTTCTCACTGAAAAGGAAACTTTTAGGTTAATCAAGTTTTAAAATAAGGGGAAATATAGAAGCTAAGAAAGCTTCTATTACAAAGTCAGTGATGGGTGAAAAACTCGAAAGAACTAGGGCAGACTGGACAGAGGTGCTCAGAGTCTTGCAGGGCTGGGGGAACTGCTCAAACTGAGAGGTGTCAAGATTTACCACTGCAGAGCTGGAGTCTGCGTTACGGTAAGTCTTCTAAGCACTTAAAACTTAAATGAATATGGGGTGGATAATGAGATTTCTTTCCCTCTAAAATCTAAGTCTGATGAATGATGCTTGAAAAGAACAACCACTCATTTTTATGAGTGCTCAGCACAGCAATATAAGCAACTTTTTTTTCCTGTACTTAAAAGAAAGATTTTCTTTGTTTTGGCTTCTTAAGAATGGTGACATCTCTTGTTGGAAGAAATATCACCTTTATAAACTTATCTAGCTAAGATACTGTTCTTTCTTCCTAAATACTAAAAATCAAATATGAATATATTTCAAGATATAAAACCATGGATTTGTGTTAATGACTGTATACTATAATTAGAATTTTAGTATTATTTACAACAACCAAAATGATTAGTTCTACTTAAAATACATGTGTATGTGAAAATGAATTGTTTATAGCTTGTATGAAAATAAGTGACAGATTTTCATACAATTGTATGTAACAGAAATAACTCTTGTATTTGATAAAAATAAGAAATAAATCTTCTTAAAAAGCACAGTCTAGGAAGAATCTAGAGCTAAGGACTTTTGTGAGCCTTAAGAGAGAGTAAAAGTACATCAACGTTATTGTTTGACTTTTCTTTTCTTGTTGTTACTGTTTTGCAAACTCATAAGTTGCCAAAGACAAATTTCTGACATCACCAATCAGTCAAGAATTGTATAGGAGTATCCTGTTTCCATTTTAAGAAGCATTCATTAATTAAGGGGCTTTTTAAAATAGTAATCTTGAAGTAAAAATTGTTGTCATGTTAAAAATGATTCAGATTTGTATACTCAAAGCCATTTTCTTCTCAAGGAAGATGTTTCTGGAACTGTAATATCCACTGCTTCATAACTAAATCCCACAAACACACAGATTTACATCAAAACTATTTTTACTTTCAATTTAAACATGACAGTCACCTTGAGTTACTTTTTGGAATCAAAGTGTGAGAAGGAGAAATGCTATCATTTACAAGGTGAATAGTAAGGAGTCTATGAAATATGCCCAGAGAGTCCTCAAAACAAATTAGAACTGCACATTTCCTCAGGTACCCATGACTCTACAAAGATCAGTATTTCAAATAATAAAAAATAAAATTATGATAAAAATTATATATGTAGCAAAAAAACTCGACTATAATAGTTTAAAATATTTTAATTCCATTTCTTAAATATAATTTTTCCTGTACTTAAAAGAAAGATTTTCTTTGTTTTGGCTTCTTAAGAATGGTGACATCTCTTGTTGGAAGAAATATCACCTTTATAAACTTATCTAGCTAAGATACTGTTCTTTCTTCCTAAATACTAAAAATCAAATATGAATATATTTCAAGATATAAAACCATGGATTTGTGTTAATGACTGTATACTATAATTAGAATTTTAGTATTATTTACAACAACCAAAATGATTAGTTCTACTTAAAATACATGTGTATGTGAAAATGAATTGTTTATAGCTTGTATGAAAATAAGTGACAGATTTTCATACAATTGTATGTAACAGAAATAACTCTTGTATTTGATAAAAATAAGAAATAAATCTTCTTAAAAAGCACAGTCTAGGAAGAATCTAGAGCTAAGGACTTTTGTGAGCCTTAAGAGAGAGTAAAAGTACATCAACGTTATTGTTTGACTTTTCTTTTCTTGTTGTTACTGTTTTGCAAACTCATAAGTTGCCAAAGACAAATTTCTGACATCACCAATCAGTCAAGAATTGTATAGGAGTATCCTGTTTCCATTTTAAGAAGCATTCATTAATTAAGGGGCTTTTTAAAATAGTAATCTTGAAGTAAAAATTGTTGTCATGTTAAAAATGATTCAGATTTGTATACTCAAAGCCATTTTCTTCTCAAGGAAGATGTTTCTGGAACTGTAATATCCACTGCTTCATAACTAAATCCCACAAACACACAGATTTACATCAAAACTATTTTTACTTTCAATTTAAACATGACAGTCACCTTGAGTTACTTTTTGGAATCAAAGTGTGAGAAGGAGAAATGCTATCATTTACAAGGTGAATAGTAAGGAGTCTATGAAATATGCCCAGAGAGTCCTCAAAACAAATTAGAACTGCACATTTCCTCAGGTACCCATGACTCTACAAAGATCAGTATTTCAAATAATAAAAAATAAAATTATGATAAAAATTATATATGTAGCAAAAAAACTCGACTATAATAGTTTAAAATATTTTAATTCCATTTCTTAAATATAATTTTTCACAGTAACATTAAACACCACAGCTCTCAGTTTTAATACCTAAATGAAAAGAGAAAATCTTCAAGGAACCATAGTTATTTAGAATAGTCACAAAAGCTCATGCTTGTTTCAGACTCACATACCCAGCTGCCTGTTCAGGGTGCAGTAAGCGTCTCCATCGTAATGCATCCACGTGGCCCTCCTATTCCAACCCCTAGTTTTCAGTCCCTTCTACTCCCCTACCGGTTTGCAACACGTCTGTAAATGGTATCACCATCAACCAAGCCAAAATCTAAACTGATTATTCTACTCAGTGAAGGGCAACAGGAACAACGCTAATAGATAATGTAATGAGAAAGGGTATTTTGAAATGCTTAGAACTGACTGGGGATTTATCTTTAAGATGTATTAGGAGTACCTGCAAATCAGCAGTAAACACTTAACGATATCCCCAACAGAAAAATGAGTAAAGACAAACAAGTACATGAAGAGTTGCTCCGACTTGCTAATAATTATAGAAACACAAGTGAACACCGTGAGATATCACTTGATGCCTGCATACTTTATACCCAGAAATTTGGATAGTGTGAAATGTTCGTGAAGATATGCACACACGTGCCCAGGGCCATGCATACAGAAGTCCCTCACAGGCTGCTGGCTTGGTAAAACCATTCCAGAGAGCAACAGGGCACTAGTGAAACAAAGTAAAACCTATACCCCATGATCCTGTAATTCTTTCCCTGTGTGTGCTTAGTCGTTCAGCTGTGTCTAATCTCTGCGACACAGATTTACATCAAAACTATTTTACTTTCAATTTAAACATGACAGTCACCTTGAGTTACTTTTGGAATCAAAGTGTGAGAAGGAGAAATGCTATCATTTACAAGGTGAATAGTAAGGAGTCTATGAAATATGCCCAGAGAGTCCTCAAAACAAATTAGAACTGCACATTTCCTCAGGTACCCATGACTCTACAAAGATCAGTATTTCAAATAATAAAAAATAAAATTATGATAAAAATTATATATGTAGCAAAAAAACTCGACTATAATAGTTTAAAATATTTTAATTCCATTTCTTAAATATAATTTTTCACAGTAACATTAAACACCACAGCTCTCAGTTTTAATACCTAAATGAAAAGAGAAAATCTTCAAGGAACCATAGTTATTTAGAATAGTCACAAAAGCTCATGCTTGTTTCAGACTCACATACCCAGCTGCCTGTTCAGGGTGCAGTAAGCGTCTCCATCGTAATGCATCCACGTGGCCCTCCTATTCCAACCCCTAGTTTTCAGTCCCTTCTACTCCCCTACCGGTTTGCAACACGTCTGTAAATGGTATCACCATCAACCAAGCCAAAATCTAAACTGATTATTCTACTCAGTGAAGGGCAACAGGAACAACGCTAATAGATAATGTAATGAGAAAGGGTATTTTGAAATGCTTAGAACTGACTGGGGATTTATCTTTAAGATGTATTAGGAGTACCTGCAAATCAGCAGTAAACACTTAACGATATCCCCAACAGAAAAATGAGTAAAGACAAACAAGTACATGAAGAGTTGCTCCGACTTGCTAATAATTATAGAAACACAAGTGAACACCGTGAGATATCACTTGATGCCTGCATACTTTATACCCAGAAATTTGGATAGTGTGAAATGTTCGTGAAGATATGCACACACGTGCCCAGGGCCATGCATACAGAAGTCCCTCACAGGCTGCTGGCTTGGTAAAACCATTCCAGAGAGCAACAGGGCACTAGTGAAACAAAGTAAAACCTATACCCCATGATCCTGTAATTCTTTCCCTGTGTGTGCTTAGTCGTTCAGCTGTGTCTGAATCTCTGCGACACCTTGGACTGTAGCCAGGCTCCTCTGTCCATGGGATTTCCCAGGCGGGTTGTCATTTCCAACTCCGGGCGATCTTCCTGACCCAGGGATTGAACCCGTGTCTTTTGCATCTCCTGCATTGGCAAGCAGATTCTGTACCACTAGTGCCACCTAGGAAGCCCCATTCCTTTCCTAGTTATCCATATAAGTCAAAGAAAATCTCACAAGGGTTCTTAGGGTGTATACGTGAGGTGGTACACTGGAAAATTATTTGTGCTGATGTAACTGGGTAGGGCTGGGGGCAGGGGGGGTGGCGCAGGATTTAGAAGCCAGTTGGTGTCCAGCACTCAGAAAGTGGATGAAAAAATATACTATATATACAACACTTAGTACTATGTACTATGAAAAGTCAAAAGGAAGAGAATCGATGTATATACAGCAACACAGATAAGTAATAAAAACACAATGCTGTGTAAAAATGATGGAGGAAGGGGCTTCCCTGGTGGTCCAGTGGGTAAGGACACCGCCTTGCAGTGCAAGGGGCGCCGGTTCGATCCCTGGCCTGGGAAGATCCCATGTGCCGCGGAGCGGCTGGACCGATGTGTCCAATGACCGGGCCGGAGCTCTGGGCGCATGTGCCCAGAGCTGGTGCTCTGCAACAACAGATGCCACCACCATGGGAGGCCCACACCGGCCAAAGAACAAAGACGGATGAAAATAGAGAAATGAAAGACCAATAGAAGTGGCCCGCCCACCCCGCTCCCTCCCCACCCTCCAAAAAAATAAACAAATAAAAACATAAATGAAAAAAAAAAATGATGGAGGAAGCTTAAAAACACATTCTTAAGCAAAACAAGCCAGTCTAAAAGGACTCCACATTGGAAGATTCCAGTGATGTGATATTCAGGAAAGGGGAAAACTCTAGACAGTAGAAAGCTGAGGGAGCTTCCGGGGGCAGAGGGGAGGGGGAGGGAGACCAGGTGAAGGTCAGCGGACTGTCAGGACAGTGCAACCATACTGCACGCGTTGTATTGTAGAGGCGGGTGCAGGAGGACAGAATGGGTTTGCCAAAAACTAAAGAACGTTCCAACACAAAGAACAGACTTTATCATCTATAGATTCTGAAAATCAGTTAGGAGAAGAAAAGGATTCTGGGATGAAATTTACACTTTGAAAAGACAACCTAACTACAGCACACACATATGGAACATCCTCAATACAGGGAGTGGGGAAAGGGTGCTGGGCCAAGTACCCTGAAGATGGAGAGTCTGTAAAAAGCAGAGGAACGAGCAGAGGCGCTGTCCTCTTGCTGATAAAGCTCCTTTTAACAGGGGCACAAGCTGTGAACTCTAGCACTGAGATGCAGATACAGTTGGATTAAATAATGAGCTAAATAGACGGTGGGTGCTGAGATCCAGGTTTGGCACTGCTCACGTGAGAGCTACAGACCAGCAAGAGAAATAAGCTAGAGTGATCACTGCAATAACAGATTACAAGTGGAAATATCAGTAAGAACTCATGTTTAACTTAATAAATAGGCAGACAGCTACACACACAAATATGTATAAGTTTGGGTACATACACAGGTTAAAATACACATCTATAGTTCTTTGCTAAGAGGGTCTAGAATGTAATACCGCAGTAGCAATAAGTACCCCTAGATCTTGGTTTCTAAAGCCATTCTCCAAAGGAAAAAAAAAAAAAGGGAAACAGAACTCTGTAGGAAATAAGTGATTCCTAAAGCAGGAAATATACAAAATGAGCCCAGAAAACTTCCTGTAGTAAGAAAGGAAGCATGTGTGTGCAGACACAGACAGACACACACTCAGGAGCTCTGTCCGAAAAGCACAGGAATCAGCTGAGAGTTCCCAATGGCCAATAATGGACCAATCTGAACAACTAAATAAAGTAGGATTAGAATACAAATCAAAGAGCTGTGCTTAGTCACTCAGTTGTGTCCGATGTTTTGTAACCCCGTGGATTGTTGCCTGCCAGGCTCCTCTGTCCATGGGACTCTCCAGGCAAGAGTACTGGAGTGGGTGGCCATGCCCTCCTCCAGGGGATCTTCCCAACCCAGGAATCCAACCAGGGTCTGCTGCATTGCAGGTGGATTCTTTATCATCTGAGTCACCAGGAAAGCCCAAATAAAGGATAAAATAAATATTCACGACCCCAATCTGATGAGAATTATTGAATAAATTTTTAAACATGGGAAAAAAGAGGGAAATCTCCTACAGAGAATTTCAAATAAATTGTGTAACCACTCCACCTAACGGAGGGACAATCTAACCCCCATTCTTTAATGTACACTGAACACTGTGACTTCCTTCACAGTCAGATGGAAAGGGAATGTATACTAACCTTGTATGGAAAAAAACAGATACACAATGTTTTAGCCAAGTGATAAAAGTTAGCAAAAAAACAATCATAAATCATGTTGATAATATACACCCTTAATATGTGATAAAAATGGCACTTTAACTCTGTGCTCCTCCTCTTTAAAACATATAACTCATTGTATTCATCAGTAAAACAGACATATTCCAATAGAGGCCTATGCTGCAAAACCTCTGACTAAGATTCTTTAAAATTGTCAATGTCAACAAAAACAAAGAAGATCTGAGAAAACAAACAAGCAAACAAAAAAACCATAAGAAAAGCACAAGGAGATACAACATCTAAATTTAACATCGGATCCCAAGATAGAAAAAGGATACTAGGTTAAAAAGTAATGACACATGAATAGGGCTTTCCTGGTGGTCCAGTGGGTAAAGGGTCTGCTTTGCAGTGCAAGGGGCGCCGGTCCAATCCCTCGCCTGGGAAGACCCCACACCAGAGTGGCTGGACCAGTGTGTCCATACGAGCCAGCGCTCTGGGGAGGGGCCCTGGAGCTGTGTGTGCAGACACAGACAGACACACACTCAGGAGCTCTGTCCAAAAGCACAGGAATCAGCTGAGAGTTCCCAATGGCCAATAATGGACCAATCTGAACAACTAAATAAAGTAGGATTAGAATACAAATCAAAGAGCTGTGCTTAGTCACTCAGTTGTGTCCGATGTTTTGTAACCCCGTGGATTGTTGCCTGCCAGGCTCCTCTGTCCATGGGACTCTCCAGGCAAGAGTACTGGAGTGGGTGGCCATGCCCTCCTCCAGGGGATCTTCCCAACCCAGGAATCCAACCAGGGTCTGCTGCATTGCAGGTGGATTCTTTATCATCTGAGTCACCAGGAAAGCCCAAATAAAGGATAAAATAAATATTCACGACCCCAATCTGATGAGAATTATTGAATAAATTTTTAAACATGGGAAAAAAGAGGGAAATCTCCTACAGAGAATTTCAAATAAATTGTGTAACCACTCCACCTAACGGAGGGACAATCTAACCCCCATTCTTTAATGTACACTGAACACTGTGACTTCCTTCACAGTCAGATGGAAAGGGAATGTATACTAACCTTGTATGGAAAAAAACAGATACACAATGTTTTAGCCAAGTGATAAAAGTTAGCAAAAAAACAATCATAAATCATGTTGATAATATACACCCTTAATATGTGATAAAAATGGCACTTTAACTCTGTGCTCCTCCTCTTTAAAACATATAACTCATTGTATTCATCAGTAAAACAGACATATTCCAATAGAGGCCTATGCTGCAAAACCTCTGACTAAGATTCTTTAAAATTGTCAATGTCAACAAAAACAAAGAAGATCTGAGAAAACAAACAAGCAAACAAAAAAACCATAAGAAAAGCACAAGGAGATACAACATCTAAATTTAACATCGGATCCCAAGATAGAAAAAGGATACTAGGTTAAAAAGTAATGACACATGAATAGGGCTTTCCTGGTGGTCCAGTGGGTAAAGGGTCTGCTTTGCAGTGCAAGGGGCACCAGTTCGATCCCTGGCATGGGAAGATCCCACACGCCGCAGAGTGGCTGGACCAGTGTGTCCAATTACGAGCCAGCGCTCTGGAGCGCACAGGCCCAGAGCCAGTGCTCTGCAAAGAGAGGCCACTGCAATGGGAGGCCCACACAGGCCAAAGAGTGAAGATGGATGAAAATAAATAAATGAAGGACCAATAAAAGAGGCAAAAAAAAAAGAAAAAGCAATGGCACATGAATAGACTATGGACTTTAGTTAACAACAATGTATCCATTTTAGTTCATTAATTATAACAAATGTACATTATTAATAGATTAATAACAGGGGGAACCTTATGCAGGGGGCACACACAGTAACTTTCTGTGCTATCTGTTCAATCTAATCTGTAAGTCTAAAACTGTTCTAAAATACATGCCTATTCAAAAATAAATTACATACAAAGATAGTAAGAAGAAGATAAAAACAATAAATGGCAATATCATTTATACAAAGCATAAGTACACATGTACACCTGCCTCAAAATAAATTGATAAAGAAAAACAGAAAATTATACGCAACTTGTATTACAGACAATATGTAAAGAGCTTCTAAACAATTTACAAAAATAAAAAAACGGTTTTTTTCAACTTTATAGAAAAGGTAGCCAGTGTAGAGAAAAGGAATGTGACAAGCTTTTAAAAGACATAAAAATATGCTCAATTGCATTTGTAAGAGAAGAAATGCAAATTAAAGCTACTCTGGGATACTATTTCTCACCTATTAGATCTGTAAGACTGAAGGAAAACAGGGTACTCTTATCACTGCATTTTTGACACAGTGATCACACTTCTAGGGATCTATCCAAGAGATATATCAGCAACATACAAACAGACACAAGCAGAAGACTACCCAATCACATCATGGAATACCGGCTTAAGGAAAACAGCACATTGGTGGAGTATATCAGAAAGGCTAGAAATAGATCCACATATACACAGGCTGCCCTTGTAGCGCAGCTGGTAAAGAATCTGCCTGCAATGCAGGAGACCCCAGTTTGATTCCCGAATCGGGAAGATGCCCTGGGGAAGGGACAGGCTACCCACTCCAGGATTCTTGGGCTTTCTTGGTGGCTCAGATGATGAAGAATCCACCTGCAATGCAGGAGACCCAGATTCAATCCTTGGGTTGGGAAGATTCCCTGGAGAAGGGACAGGCTACCCACACCAGTATTCTTGCCTGGAAAATTCCATGCCTCATCTGTGGATTGCAAAGAGTCAGACACAATGGAGCACTTTCACATACATTCCAACAAACAGTTTTGAAACAACTAGATATCCATATGCAAATAAATGAATGTCAATCCATACCCTACATGGTATACAAAAATGAAAACAGATCACAGATCTAAATATAACATCTATAACTGTAAAACTCCTAAGAGGAAACATTAAAAGAATCTTTGTAACCTTAGGTTAGGTAAAGACTTCTTAGATAAAACACTGAAAGATGATCTAGATCCATAACAGAAGAGAGGGATGGAATGAGCCTCATGAAAATTTTAAAGGTCTGCTCATCAAAGGTATTATTTTCTGGTATACTGTATCTAAATGGAAAATCTAAGGATGAACTCATGTTGTCTTACAAAAAAAAAGATCCTAGCTTTGTCTATAAAATCAACTCGGTGGCTATAAGCACTACCCCTAATGCTTAGTGTATGGTCTCTCTCTGTTATTTCTTACTAAAAGAACCCACTGGAGAAATTCTAAGAGTCAGTCAGGAAATGTACAAGATGAAGCCAGGAGCATGCTACAGAAACAACACAGTATGGTATTAAAGACTACAGGATTTATATCAAAAAGATTCAGGAAAACTGAATGAATATGCTCCCACTGGCCAAGGATAGGACACTTTGAGTAGAAAAAAAGATAACAGAATGAACTGTTACAACATATCAAATGTGATTAAAACCATGAACTTCAGAATAATTAACTGAGTCATGTGGAAGAATGCTAGGGAAAACCAACTCGTTAGTGTGAAAAACAGTAAATAAAACAAAGATCTACGTGTACATTCTATTTTTCTTTAAAAACTGTTCTACAAGATAACACAGCAGTCAATCTTTATGGACGCATCTTAGGCACAAAATAAAGCAGTAATGGTAGAACAGGTTATTCTAGCATTGAGCAACCACTAACAAATCCATGCAGGTGAGTGAAACCGATGGCCAGAACACTGTAACAGAGACCACCAAATGTCACGATGCCACCTATTTCAAAACCACCTCCTTCCATTTTTCAATTGTTCTAATCACAGTTCTAGAATTATGAATTACAAAAATACAGAGGAAAAGAGAAAGCATCCAATGATATCTGGCCATGCAATGAACACAGAACGTGGAAACTTCCAAGGAACAAATGGAAGTTTCTTTAACAAATGTTGTGGGGTAAGAGAAGAACAAGAAAAACAGAGAAGGGGACTTACTGATGAAAAGAGACAACAAAACTATTAATCAATTCCAACTCATGAACCTTGCTTATATCTCTAATAATATAACAAGCTGTAAGTGCAAGCGCTAGTTGCTCAGTCGTGATGGACTCTGTGACCCCACGGACTGCAGTCTGCCGGGCTCCTCGGCCCCTGGGACTCTCACGGCAGGCACACTGGAGTGGGCGGCCGTGCCCTCCTCCAGGGGATCTTCCTGACTCAAGGATCAAACCTGGGCCTCCTGCATTGCAGGCAGATTCCTTACTGTCAGAGCTACCATGGAAGCCGATAAACAATTCCTAAAGCAAAAGAGACTATTTAAAACTGTATTTTACCATATTAAGTAATTAGTTTTAACTTTAGTCACTTTAGGAATGGTTTTTAGGAATCCCTTTTTTTTAAAGGTACATGTAAAATATTTTTATCATAAAAATACACATTTTGTAAAGTGCATACAAACAAAAAAACAAATTACAATATATTGGGATGGTTTTTTCTGTGATGAATAGGGTGAAAAATGGGATCTGAATCAACACATTAAAATCAAACAATCTGACCAATGACAATGATGTGCCAAGAAATGTTTGATGAACTCCAACCTTTCCACTTGAACCCAACCAGAAGCAAAACAAAACAAAAAGTAGCTTTATATATAAAGAGCTTACAGGTTTTAATTTTCATGTGCAGTATCATCCCCACGGTACAGATGAAGAAAGAGACTCAGAAAGTTCCTAGGGGCCGGTCAGTACAACCTTCAGTCAAATCCAAACCTCCCTCTCAGAGCCTGAAGCCCCAGACAGCAAAGTTGAGACTGCCTTTTAGAAGTGAACCAGGTTATTCTAGCATTGAGCAACCACTAACAAATCCATGCAGGTGAGTGAAACCGATGGCCAGAACACTGTAACAGAGACCACCAAATGTCACGATGCCACCTATTTCAAAACCACCTCCTTCCATTTTTCAATTGTTCTAATCACAGTTCTAGAATTATGAATTACAAAAATACAGAGGAAAAGAGAAAGCATCCAATGATATCTGGCCATGCAATGAACACAGAACGTGGAAACTTCCAAGGAACAAATGGAAGTTTCTTTAACAAATGTTGTGGGGTAAGAGAAGAACAAGAAAAACAGAGAAGGGGACTTACTGATGAAAAGAGACAACAAAACTATTAATCAATTCCAACTCATGAACCTTGCTTATATCTCTAATAATATAACAAGCTGTAAGTGCAAGCGCTAGTTGCTCAGTCGTGATGGACTCTGTGACCCCACGGACTGCAGTCTGCCGGGCTGCTGGGCCCCTGGGACCCTCACGGCAGGCACACTGGAGTCGGCGGCCGTGCCCTCCTCCAGGGGATCTTCCTGACTCAAGGATCAAACCTGGGCCTCCTGCATTGCAGGCAGATTCCTTACTGTCAGAGCTACCATGGAAGCCGATAAACAATTCCTAAAGCAAAAGAGACTATTTAAAACTGTATTTTACCATATTAAGTAATTAGTTTTAACTTTAGTCACTTTAGGAATGGTTTTTAGGAATCCCTTTTTTTTAAAGGTACATGTAAAATATTTTTATCATAAAAATACACATTTTGTAAAGTGCATACAAACAAAAAAACAAATTACAATATATTGGGATGGTTTTTTCTGTGATGAATAGGGTGAAAAATGGGATCTGAATCAACACATTAAAATCAAACAATCTGACCAATGACAATGATGTGCCAAGAAATGTTTGATGAACTCCAACCTTTCCACTTGAACCCAACCAGAAGCAAAACAAAACAAAAAGTAGCTTTATATATAAAGAGCTTACAGGTTTTAATTTTCATGTGCAGTATCATCCCCACGGTACAGATGAAGAAAGAGACTCAGAAAGTTCCTAGGGGCCGGTCAGTACAACCTTCAGTCAAATCCAAACCTCCCTCTCAGAGCCTGAAGCCCCCAGACAGCATGTGAATGTGTAGTGAGTAACTGACACTTTTCAGAAGTAGTGAACCACAGGTACCACATGCGCCCTGGCTTCCTCATGGACTTTGTCAACTGCTTGACAGTCACCTACAGCACAGAGTTTCCTTCTGAGCCCTTTGCTGATGGTTCCGGAGGCTCTTCCTTTCTCTGAATGTAACTCCTCTCCAAAAGAGTCCTGTCATAATAAACTCCTATTTGGGATATAAATGTGATGTTTCAGGAAAAGAGGCCTCACACATAAAAGGAATAAGGATGAGATTTGTAGCATTAATTTATTTTTTTAATGCTGCACATCAACATTTTTATGCTGAGTAGTAAGTTAGAATTTGCTTCATAAAATGGTTTTAAATGAAGTGTGTGTGCAGGAAAAGGTGATTGTAGAGAATTATGTACTATTTGGCTTTAGAAATGAAATTCTTTACGGTAGCCTCCTGGATGATACGCAGTATTAAGTGTTGCTGCAAATAGTCTTGTGGTCGTATTTAATACCATTCAAAACCGTGTTATGAATGCGGCCGCGATGAATGGGTGCTTTAAGGGCAGAAATCTTCCTATTTAAGGTGTACGTTCAACGAAGAGAAGATCTGCATACTGACTTGTATCTGTGGCCAGCTAGGCTAGGCTTGCAGCACTGCGAGCAGCCTCTGTTTGCTCTCCTCAGGCAGAGTCTCGTGTAGTCACTAGGAGCTACTGAGCAGTAAATGTGTGGGCAGAGCACCTGGGAACATCCCATCCTCTAGATCCCACAGGCTGGGAGCCAGGCCCTGATGGGCTTCAGTGCTCTCATCTGAGAAAAAGCGAGAAAAGTAGTTTCTTCATCCTGGCTCGTGCTGAGATGCAGGATCAGCCACTGTCATAACTTTCATCATTACTAAAGAACTTGGCTGACTATCCCTCAGTTGATAATTTCTATGATGAACTCTATGTAGACGTCCTACGTTTTACATACAGTGAGGCTGTGCCCACACTAACTGGTAAGGCACACTAGTGTTTGTCTGAAACAGTCAGTTTTCAAATGGAACTCCATGGACGGGCTAAGGGCTTCTATACACTCTTCAAATATTTAAAACTTTCAGAGTATGAAGAAGTGTACAGTTTAGGTTCAGATGTTTCCTCATGATCTCAAACAGGCTCATAACCTCCAAAGTTGTAACTCATTGTCTAGGGTTGAAGGGATAAAATCTGAATTCTCTACCAGGGCAGAGGAGGTGATCTTCAGTTGCCACTTCTCGTCCCTCACCACAGTCTCCTTTCCTACCCCAGGAACGTCAGGTTTTCTACAGTTCCCCTAATTAAACGTTCTGGCTTCTCCACTGTACTCTGCTCATGGCCTCGGTTCTCCGTCTTCTAAACTGTTACACATCTGTCTGCTTTTGAGACCCAGCCCGGACACGACCTTCTCCAGAAGTCCTCCCTGCACCTGTCTGTGGCACATCACATGCTGCTTCTCTAAGCTTCCGTAATTGTATGTATTTGTAGCACTGCATTTCTTTCATCTCACTGGAAAAATGATCTGAACAGATTTAGCAAAGATTTGACAGTAACTTATTCATAAATCTAGCAACATAAGTGATATAAATAATGTGATGTGTTTGCTCAGTCGTGTCCGACTCATTGGAACCCCATGGACTGTCGCCCACCAGGCTCCTCTGTCCATAGAACTCTCCAGGCAAGGACACTGGAGTGGGTTACCATTTCCTCTTCCAGGGCTTCTTCCCGACCCAGGGATCAAACCCAGGTCTCCTGAACTGGCAAGTGGATTCTTTAACACTGAGTCATTTGGGAAGCCCATCTGATATAAGCAAGTCCTTGTTAATATATT
Source organism: Tragulus kanchil (assembly GCA_022376925.1). NCBI lineage: Eukaryota > Metazoa > Chordata > Mammalia > Artiodactyla > Tragulidae > Tragulus > Tragulus kanchil. The sequence goes on along the minus strand of JAIOJX010000030.1, from coordinate 13,750,708 downwards.
GTTTGGATGTCCTTTCATTTTTCTGAATGCTAGCTCTATTCTTGGAAATATTTTATACTGTAAAATATGCTCAAAAAATACACAGTTTTTCAATTACTATTATCAAAATTTCAAAGAGGGCCCACTTCTTAATAGGCTAGCTTCACCCAGGAGAAAATAAATCCTTTCCCACTGTCCACTGAGCAGCGCTTCTGTATATTAAACTTGCCTGATAAAATGAGACCAGTGTTCCATATTCTGTCCCTTTTACTTTGAGGGCTTCTGGTAGGAGGGAAATTGGCTTCCTATCATCAGACAACTGGAAAGGCCAACGCGTATGCAATTAATCAAATCTGAGGCTCCTCTATCAATATGACTCTTTCCAAAAAAGAAAGACTCTGGGTTCATTATCATTACTATCTCAGCTATAATAGAATATTATTCCTCCTTGATCAGGAAACTGATTATGTCCATTCGCTTCTATTTAAAAACTTATCTACACTCTCTATACATGTGGCAGTCAAGCCAGACTCTGTTAGAGAAGAATTTTGTTTTACACTTTATATTTGCTTAATGAATCTGCCTCTTAAAACTGCTCCTTCTACACTGAATGACATACTAAGCTCATGAGTCACACAATTCTGTTTTCCATAAGAAACAGAACTATGGAAGAGAGAGACCTAAAAGGTCATTTGGACACAGTTTTGGAACTTGGCTTTATTGTTAAATGGAAGACTAACCCTTGACAAGTCTGCATCTTTCTAAGACCTAGCTTGCTTGCCCGTAGGATTGGGTGAAAGTGCATAGAATCACCTGGGGAATATTTTCAAAACATACATGAGCCACAAGTCAGAGAACTACCTAGTTGGAATTTCCAGTATGTTCCTTCAAAAAGCTATCAGTACACACGGATAAATTATGCTTCAGAGGTACATTCACAGAAGAGTTTCTAAGCAGTCATAAATAAAAGGAGGAAGATGATCTCTATTACTGAACACAGAGCAGTCTCCAAAATATACTTTTTTCTTTTTGCAAGAATCTGTAAGATTCTGAAACAGGGTGGTGGTGATGAAGAGGGTAAAAATGAAACAAGGCTTCTGGTGAGAGCTTTTTTATGAAGTGTTGTTTTTGAACAGTGTAATCACTTTAAGCTAATAATTAAAACAGAAAATCTTTTAACTACAAACAGTCAGAAGTGAACCTAAGAGTTAAACCTAGAGCATAACCAGAGAAAAAACAAAATTTATGATTACAAGCGACAAGTTTTAGACACCATACTCTGGCTGGGGCAGAATTTAAGACAAATGGAAATACCTGCAAAGAAATTTTAAATTTCCTCTAGTAGTTTACTATTGAGCGGTGGTGGTTTAATTGCTCAGTCATGTCTGACTCTTTGCGACGCTATGGACAGAGGCCTGCCAGGCTCCTCTGTCCACGGAATTTTCCAGACATCAGTACTAGAGTGGGTAGCCATTTCCTTTTCCAGGGATTCTTCCTAACCCAGAGATCAAACCCTGGTCTCTTAAAGTCTCCTGCATCTGAAGCAGGTTCTTTATCAACTGAGCCATGAGGGAAGCCCATATTTAGCGGTAGTTTAAATATTATAATTTTGAAACTAGCACTATAGTATAAAACAAGTATGTTACTTCAAATCAGGAATTTTGAGGGAGGACAAAAGAAATAAAAAATACAATAGTGATGAGACATCTGCAATTTAATTTCAAATGGTCAACCTACCCACAACACACATATTCACAGATAGAGCATACATGATCAAATACTCAAAAATTTTAAATGGTTGGAATGTGTTGCTTATTATGTTATTCTTTCAAACACACTGTATATATGACAATTTTCACAACTAAAAAGTTGGAAGAAGGAAAAAAATACAAGCTATGCAGGTGATTTCAGCGCCGGCTCCTGAACGCAGTACTCTCAGGACATTCTGTTCAGTTCAGTCGTGTCTGACTCTGTGCGACCCCCTGGACGGCGGCGCGCCAGGCTTCCCCGTCCTTCACAATCTCTCAGAGCCGACTCAAACTCCCGTCCATTGACTCAGTGAAGCCATCCAACCATCTCGTCCTCTGTCGTTCCCTTCTCCTTCTGCCTTCTATTGTTCTCAGCATCAGGGTCTTTTCCATTGAGTTGTCTCTTTGCATCAGGTGGCCAAAAGGTTGGATCTCCAGCATCATTCCTTCCAATGAATATTCCAATGAATAGTCTCAGGGCACAGAAGATCCTGGCTACTCACCCTTCATGCTTCTGGAGCCTCCACAAGGTTCGACTGGATTCAGAGAGGAAGTGGGATTCCGACAGACAGCAGCTATGAAGCAAAGGGTATAGGACTAGGCTCCCTAGACTGTGGATGGATTTGTCCATGTACTCCCCATGCTGTTCCGTGGAGTTTCCTCATCTGAGGAAGAGGAACAACGTGTCTGTCTGCCCACGTACAGGGCTGCTGGGAAGCAAGTGAGACAACGATAAAGGTCCTCTGCAAACTCCAAAAACATTATTTTTGGTAATTTTCCAGCCTTTCCGGTATAGAGAGTATTTTACAACTCATGCATGGCTCTCAAGAGTCTTCAGTGGTGGTTTAGTATTCAGCCTGCCTTCCACATTCAGAGCATCCGACCCACATGACATCCCATCAGCAGGGTCTCAGTGTGCCTCAGAAGACAACAGAAATCGGGGGCATCCTTTGTGTTCCATTTTCTGTCAGATTTTAACGTTTTCACTCTCTCTGTCTGTCAATCATCTCGGTTACACTCTGCTGTGCTAACTGGCTTCCTGACTCAGATATATTTTTATGAATATTATTGTTAAATTATAACATATGCATCAAAGTGTCAAATATTCTAATTCTGATAATGACAAAGTTACAAAGCACTAACAGGAGCTTTTAAAAGATAATTATATAAAGGGGCAGTGGATTTCAGGGAAAAATAAATCCTCCCCCTCAAACCTAGACTAGCTTGGAAGAGGTAAGACTCTTGGTGTGTGTGCATGCACGCACATTGTGGCAGAGTTATTGAGTCATGTCCGACTCATCATGACCTCCTCTGCCCGTGGGATTTCCCAGGCAAGAGTACTGGAGCGGGTAGCCACTCCCTTCTCCAGGGGAGCTTCCCGACCCACGTGCTGTGCTTGGTCGTTCAGTCATGTCAGAGTCTTTGTGACCCCGTGGACTGCAGCCTGCCAGGCTCCTCTGTCCATGGGATTTCCCAGGCAAGACTACTGGAGCGGTTACCATTTCCTCCTCCAGGGGATCTTCCCGACTCAGGAATCGATTACATGTATTACATGTATGTGTGTGTTACGTATGACAGTGAGGTACTTTAGCCAGTCCTTGGAAGAACTTCAACACATCCAGCGTTAGTGTACAGCTTGAACAAGCAGTCTCAAATCCCAGCCCTCCTAGCTTGAGTTTATTTGAATAAATATTCCATGTTTTCTTTAATTCTGATTGCCCTGGAACAAATAAGATCAAAATGCTCCCCAATTCAGGGAAAAAAATTCTGAATTGGATGAGAAGCCATAGCTCTCAGGTGGAACTGTATGAAGCTGGTGCCAACCTTCTTCCCAGAGGCTCATTTCATTTTCCTGTTGGTAACATTCTCATCACTTCACAGTTCATTGGTACCGCATTGGCAACCCTTTGTTTTCAATCAAAGGAAGATGCTGAAGCAAAGCTCAATTGAACTAAGTGTAACGACACAGTGTACTTGTATGTCCTTGCCACAGAGGACTTGGAGTGGGGGCGTGGATAAAGGGAAAGATGCTACTCAGCATCCACCATTCCACGACTTTCCCCAAAACTGGATTAGCATAAATCACGATGATGGGCTGAGACAAACGCTGACGCCCCTCTCCTCTTGTTTCACCTGCGCACAGTGCTCTTTCGGATGGCGTCCTAACCCAACTCACTGTCACTCATTGTGAAAAACAAAAGGCCAATGTTCAAATTAGTTTTTCAACAGTTTCTATGGAGACTGAATTTTATATTTCCTCCCTCACTGCTTTGAAATCACTGAGAGATTCGCCATAGGTTTTTGCCGATGGGCATCTTTCTATAAATTACCTGAACGAAGACTTCTTGAAGGTCAAAGAGCTCGTACGTCGTGTGGGTGAGTGGAGGGCTTCAGCACTGTCATGCCTCATGTTTCACCTTGAAGCTTCACTGTATTCCGGCTGCTTTAAATCTACTACCCCTGCCACCATCCTCCCCATGTATTTGCTCATGAGGACGAGCACACATGGACTTGCTGGTGGTCCACTGGCTGAGAATCCACCTGCCAATGCAGGGGACACGGGTTCGATCCTTGGTCTGGGAAGATCCCACATGCCGCAGGGCAACTGAGCCCACGGACTGCAACGACAGAACCCGCGCTCTAGAGCCCACAGCTTGAACCACAACTGCCGAGCCCACGTGCCGCAACTGCTGAAGCGGACGCCCTAGAGTCTGTGCTCCACATGGGAAGCCACCACAAGGACTCACCTGTGCACTGAAACTAGAGAACAGCCCCTGCTCAGCACAACCAGAGAAAGCCCATGTGCAGCAACAAAGGCCCAGGGGAGCCAAAAGTAAGGAAATGTATCACTTTTGATTGAAACAAAATTTTAAAGGGAAAAAGATACACCACAGCCACTGAAAGAAGCTACTGGTCCCCACGTGAGCTTCTGACCAACTAGGAAGGAAGTATGTGCCGGGAAGGAAACAAGCAGATGAAGTCAGAGCCTCCGACCCCCGACCTGGGATGCCCAGGCCCCCTGCGTTCACAAGAGGCAGCACCAACGAACACTCCTGAAGGTGGGAATAGTACGCAAGATCACTTAAGATTTCTGTTTCTTTGCACTTGGCTACCACTGGATGGACTAAGTGTGACTGCTGTTATTGCACCTTGGATAAAAAGCAGGCAACTCTAAGTATTTTAAGGTTTAGAAAATGAGAAGTTATAAACTAAAAAAATTTGTTTTATGGATAAACTGCCTAAGGAGCACAGGAGGAAAAATGACTTTAAAAAGTGATGGAGGGGGCTTCCCCTGGTGGTCCAGTGGGTAAGGACACCGCCTTGCAGTGCAAGGGGCTCCAGTTCGAGCCCTGGCCTGGGAAGATCCCACGTACCGCGGAGCGGCTGGACCGATGTGTCCAATTACTGAGCCGGAGCTCTGGAGTGCATGTGCCCAGAGTCGGCGCTCTGCGACAACAGACGCCACCGCGATGGGAGGCCCACAGGCGCCAAAGAACAAAGATGGATGAAAACAGACAAACGAAAGACCAATAGAAGTGGCCTGCCTGCTCCCCTCCCTCCCCAACCCGACCCCCGCCCAAAAATAAATAAATAAATAAATCTTAAAAAAAAAAAGTGATGGAGGGGGCTTCCCCTGGTGGTCCAGTGGGTAAGGACACCGCCTTGCAGTGCAAGGGGTGCCGGTTCGATCCCTGGCCTGGGAAGATCCCACGTGCTGTGGAGCGGCTGGACTGATGTGTCCAATCACAGAGCCGGAGCTCTGGAGCGCATGCGCCCAGAGCCAGTGCTCTGTGACGACAGATGCCACAGCGATGGGAGGCCCACAGGAGCCAAAGAACAAAGATGGATGAAAATGGAGAAATGAAAGACCAATAGAAGTGGCCCGCCCGCTCCCCTCCCTCCCCAATCCGACCCCCGCCCCCACCCCACACACACACAAAAAAGTGATGGAGGTAATCCAGATGAGGGCAGTTCAGAGAGGTTTCTTTGGAAATTCTGTGTAGGAGACAGACAACTCAAGCAGGGGTTTAAAGGAATAGGGTGACTTCAATAAAGAATATTTGGGGGCTTCCCTGGTCCAGTGGGTTAAGAGTCCACCTTGCTGTACAAGAGGCACCAGTTCAATCCCTGGCCTAGGAAGATCCTATGTGCCATAGAGCGGCTGGACCGGTGTGTCCAATTACGAGCTAGCGCTCTGGAGCACATGCACCCAGAGCCAGCACTCTGCTACAAGAGAGGCCACTGTGATGGGAGGCCCACACAGGTCAAAGAATAAAGATGGATGGAAAAACAGATAAATGAAAGACCAATAGAAGTGGCCCGCCTGCTCCCCTCCCCAATCCGACCCCCGCCCCCCACCCCACACACACACAAAAAAGTGATGGAGGTAATCCAGATGAGGGCAGTTCAGAGAGGTTTCTTTGGAAATTCTGTGTAGGAGACAGACAACTCAAGCAGGGGTTTAAAGGAATAGGGTGACTTCAATAAAGAATATTTGGGGGCTTCCCTGGTCCAGTGGGTTAAGAGTCCACCTTGCTGTACAAGAGGCACCAGTTCAATCCCTGGCCTAGGAAGATCCTATGTGCCATAGAGCGGCTGGACCGGTGTGTCCAATTACGAGCTAGCGCTCTGGAGCACATGCACCCAGAGCCAGCACTCTGCTACAAGAGAGGCCACTGTGATGGGAGGCCCACACAGGTCAAAGAATAAAGATGGATGAAAATAAATAAATAAAAAACCAATAAAAGAGGCCAAAAAAATTTAAAAAAAAAAAAAAAAAAAAGAATATTTGTGGCAGAGAAAGGGTGACTGTGCTCTGTTTGGAAAACGAGAGGTAGGTCAGTATCCCTAGGCCTTGTAAAGCGGAGCAGAGGATAGACCAGAAGGAGGGAGATGTCAAGGTCTGACTGAGAGCTCCACACCAGCGCTCTGACCAAGGTGCCCATGGAAAGAAGGGCCTGCCGGGTCTGTGGCACTCGAGGTAGGCCCGCGGTCCTTCTGCTTGCTTCCAAAGAGAACATGGATTTAAAACAGGTCACTACATGAACACCAGTATTCAGTGATACAACCGGTCACTGTAATCCATAAATGCGTAATCCATCTGACAGAGGTACAGCGTGCTGGTTACCCGGAAAGGAAACAAAAGCACAGCTTCCAAACAGTCCTCTTCTGATTTTGCTTTTAACATGGAAAATGCTCTCACCAAAGTAATTCTGTAAGGCATCATTAGTTCCCAGGTTAGTCAAAAAAATTCAACCGTTTATGAGGGAGCAATAAAAGAGGGCAAAGAATAGTAAAGAGAAATACATTTCTACCTCCCTTCTCATTTAGTATTCAACCATCACAACCTGGTTTCCACCTGTATTTTTTACCATGAAAACTATCTTACCAGGTCTTCCCAGCTGCCAAACTCATCATAACATATGTCTTATTCCTGACACCCTTGCTATCACTCCCTGGCCTCTTGCAACTCTAAACCAGCTCCATCTTGGCATCTCTCTTAGTTCTATTTCTTCTCCCTTAAAGTACTCCCTAGAGTTCTGCCATGGCACTTTTCAATCTATACCTTCCTTCCAGGGTGATGAGTCCAATCACGGTTTTTAAGTAACACACATATACAATGATTCTCAGCATATCACCACCAGGCTAGGCCATATATATATATATTCCCAGGTATATATATATATATATATATATATACATATATATATATATACATACATATACATACACATATATTCCCTTTCAGGCAATTCTACTCTGTTCCAAAGAAAGACCAGTCTCTTTCTGTCTGAGATAGCTGACCATCTTCGCATTTTTCCTTGTTCTTTTCATATTCTCTGCTTCAACGAAAGACCACAGCCAGCTGCCTAACCCCAAACCCTAGGCACTGCACTGACTCCCTCCTTGGTTTCCTGCAAAGACATCTGAGTCCACATCCCAGGAGCTCTCTCACCCCTTCTTCATGCCCATATTTACTTAAGTTTATTTATTCCCCATTTCCTTCTTGGATTTTTATACCAGTTGAATGGCCTGCATCTCTACCCTAACCAATTTATCCTTCACATTGTTACCAAACTATCTAAAATGTTAACCTCATATTCCGATAAATACTTAACCTGATCGGCATCGGTAGGCCCGGTCCTTCTGCTTGCTTCCAAAGAGAACATGGATTTAAAACAGGTCACTACATGAAAACCAGTATTCAGTGATACAACCGGTCACTGTAATCCATAAATGCGTAATCCATCTGACAGAGGTACAGCGTGCTGGTTACCCGGAAAGGAAACAAAAGCACAGCTTCCAAACAGTCCTCTTCTGATTTTGCTTTTAACATGGAAAATGCTCTCACCAAAGTAATTCTGTAAGGCATCATTAGTTCCCAGGTTAGTCAAAAAAATTCAACCGTTTATGAGGGAGCAATAAAAGAGGGCAAAGAATAGTAAAGAGAAATACATTTCTACCTCCCTTCTCATTTAGTATTCAACCATCACAACCTGGTTTCCACCTGTATTTTTTACCATGAAAACTATCTTACCAGGTCTTCCCAGCTGCCAAACTCATCATAACATATGTCTTATTCCTGACACCCTTGCTATCACTCCCTGGCCTCTTGCAACTCTAAACCAGCTCCATCTTGGCATCTCTCTTAGTTCTATTTCTTCTCCCTTAAAGTACTCCCTAGAGTTCTGCCATGGCACTTTTCAATCTATACCTTCCTTCCAGGGTGATGAGTCCAATCACGGTTTTTAAGTAACACACATATACAATGATTCTCAGCATATCACCACCAGGCTAGGCCATATATATATATATTCCCAGGTATATATATATATATATATATATATATATACATATATATATATATACATACATATACATACACATATATTCCCTTTCAGGCAATTCTACTCTGTTCCAAAGAAAGACCAGTCTCTTTCTGTCTGAGATAGCTGACCATCTTCGCATTTTTCCTTGTTCTTTTCATATTCTCTGCTTCAACGAAAGACCACAGCCAGCTGCCTAACCCCAAACCCTAGGCACTGCACTGACTCCCTCCTTGGTTTCCTGCAAAGACATCTGAGTCCACATCCCAGGGAGCTCTCTCACCCCTTCTTCATGCCCATATTTACTTAAGTTTATTTATTCCCCATTTCCTTCTTGGATTTTTATACCAGTTGAATGGCCTGCATCTCTACCCTAACCAATTTATCCTTCACATTGTTACCAAACTATCTAAAATGTTAACCTCATACCATTTCCCTGATAAAAAAAGTACTTAAACCTGAACTTGGCCCTCAATATATGGACCATCTGAATGAGAAGGCAAACAGTGGTCTAGATATAGGACTTTCTTAAATTCTAGCTGGACCTCCTATGGCTCCCCACGATCTAGCAATTGGGAGGCCCTCTAAAGGTGGCACGTTCTCTTAAGGAACCCGTGCCTTTTAACATTAAATGTCACTCATTCACTCACCTGGCTGTGCCAGGTCTTAGGCACAGCATGAGGGATCTTTATGTGAACTCTGAGTTGCCACCCATGAGAGCTAGTTCCCTGACACGGATGGAACCCAGGCCCCTTGCTCCAGGAGTATGGAGCCCTAGTCACTGGACCACTAGGGCAGTCCCACATTTAATGTCTCTTCTCTTTTCTTTGCCTAACTGCTCATCAGCTACGATCTCCCTGAGATTCTAGATTTGCTGTAGAGATTCTACCTTCTCACCACAAGCCCTGTGCCCAGTCTGGGTTACAGTTTTTTCCCATGCTGTCCTCACAGTGCCAGTGTTTCTCCATGAGTGTAAATTTCACTTTTCATGAGTGTAAAGTCCTTCTCCCGGACCTCGAAGCAGCAGAGTGGAAGCAGTGCCTTTCTCTACTGCACACGCATTGCCCGCCACCATGTCTATCTCATCATCCATGCTTAAAGGGTTTTTTTGTTGAAGTCTGTTATGGTGTACATCAGGAAAAACAGAATCAGCAGAATGGAAAACAAACCTCCGAAATAAACACTTAGTGAGGGTGTGGTTTTGCTTATTAGTTAAACAAAGCCGGTTTCATCAAACATGAGTAAAACCACAGAGGGCACATTCCCACGGACATCTAAAGGGAACCTTCGGGTCCTCACAGAACGAGAATTGTACTGCTCTGGAATTTTGCTATCTTATTGCAAATTAAAATCTAACGTTTGCAAATAAGTTCATCTGTATTTGCAAAGCAGACACAGACACAGATGTAGAGGAAAGACACATGGATACTGAGGGCTGGTGGGACGGAGGCTGGACTGGGAGACTGGGATTGACATCTCTACACTACTGATCCTACGTATAAGATACATAACTAATGAGAGCCTACAGCACAGCACAGAGGACAACTCCACTCAGCGCGCTGTGGTGACCTAAACAGAAGGAAAATCAAAAAAAGAGGAGCTATACACATATGTATGGCTGATTCACTTTGCTGTAGAGCAGAAACCTATACAACAGGGCAAAGCAACTATACTCCAATAAAAATTAATACAAAATGAGGATGTGGTAAAAAAAATTAACATCTATTTACTAATGTGTGATAGTACACTGTTCAACAACAGGAGGTTTGTTTTCTGCTTTTGAAGTGCCATGTGGTGAAGGATTAGAGCACTCTTCCCTGAGAGCTAGTTCCCTGACACGGATGGAACCCAGGCCCCTTGCTCCAGGAGTATGGAGCCCTAGTCACTGGACCACTAGGGCAGTCCCACATTTAATGTCTCTTCTCTTTTCTTTGCCTAACTGCTCATCAGCTACGATCTCCCTGAGATTCTAGATTTGCTGTAGAGATTCTACCTTCTCACCACAAGCCCTGTGCCCAGTCTGGGTTACAGTTTTTTCCCATGCTGTCCTCACAGTGCCAGTGTTTCTCCATGAGTGTAAATTTCACTTTTCATGAGTGTAAAGTCCTTCTCCCGGACCTCGAAGCAGCAGAGTGGAAGCAGTGCCTTTCTCTACTGCACACGCATTGCCCGCCACCATGTCTATCTCATCATCCATGCTTAAAGGGTTTTTTTGTTGAAGTCTGTTATGGTGTACATCAGGAAAAACAGAATCAGCAGAATGGAAAACAAACCTCCGAAATAAACACTTAGTGAGGGTGTGGTTTTGCTTATTAGTTAAACAAAGCCGGTTTCATCAAACATGAGTAAAACCACAGAGGGCACATTCCCACGGACATCTAAAGGGAACCTTCGGGTCCTCACAGAACGAGAATTGTACTGCTCTGGAATTTTGCTATCTTATTGCAAATTAAAATCTAACGTTTGCAAATAAGTTCATCTGTATTTGCAAAGCAGACACAGACACAGATGTAGAGGAAAGACACATGGATACTGAGGGCTGGTGGGACGGAGGCTGGACTGGGAGACTGGGATTGACATCTCTACACTACTGATCCTACGTATAAGATACATAACTAATGAGAGCCTACAGCACAGCACAGAGGACAACTCCACTCAGCGCGCTGTGGTGACCTAAACAGAAGGAAAATCAAAAAAAGAGGAGCTATACACATATGTATGGCTGATTCACTTTGCTGTAGAGCAGAAACCTATACAACAGGGCAAAGCAACTATACTCCAATAAAAATTAATACAAAATGAGGATGTGGTAAAAAAAATTAACATCTATTTACTAATGTGTGATAGTACACTGTTCAACAACAGGAGGTTTTTGTTTTCTGCTTTTGAAGTGCCATGTGGTGAAGGAGGAAAGGCACACATAAGGGAAGAGGAGACAGGGTGTGTAGAAACATCTTCCTAGTAGGCCGGGAAGGTCTGAAGCGAGGGATGAAGGGGTGCACAGGGCGGCTGTGTGGGGCCCCCCTGGAGAAGACTCTGCTGCCATGGCATACGGAGTGGAGAAGCCAAGGAGAAACAGCAAGCAAAGCAAGGAGATGCCGTCAGGAGTGTCTAGGTCAGACACAGAGTGGCAGGACTTCCCGGAGAAGGAAGCCTACGTGGCTGCTGGACACAGGAAAGGAAGAAGGGCTAGCAGTTCGTCTTGTGGAAGAAGAAAGGGAGGTCGGAAGCGCTCCGTGTGACGGGTCATTTACAGACATGAAACGTCTAGTGATCCTGGAATGGTAGACATCGCTGGCTGAAATTTACTTTGTTTGCAGCAAAAATGTTCTCTCAAAGAAATGCTATGCATAACCTTGGGCAAATCATTTTACCTGTAAGGCCTGGCCATTGCTCTTCTGTAAAACGCCCTCTAACGCTTCATACTATTTACACTATTGAATGGTCATATGCTTCTATATAAATTAGACAAGAGACTCTAAGATGCCTAGCAACAACAAAAGTTAAGAAGATATATGAGAATGAAATAATTTTAAAGAAAGGAATTATAATTGGATAATAAATAGGGGGAAGATAATCAGTGTTGTTTGTAGGGTCTAATCAATCACTCTGAGAATCACTTCTCAGGCGTTATCACTGATGAGATGGTGCTAGATGTGTGGACAGACCCAAACCATCACGCATGCCACACTTACACACGAATATTCAGCTTTTCTCTATCAGATTATTACATCTTTCTATCATATTCATTACCAATATTACAAATGTATAATGGAGAGGATGTCAGGACTTTATACAGTAAGTAACAGATCAATGAGATGGAAAAAAAAACAAGCAGTAAGAAACATGACTAAGATCATGAGGAATTAATATTTACAACGTATTTAGAAGTCTGTTCAACTGAGTTAGAAACTGACAGCATCCATTCTGTAATTCTAATCTCTTTTACACCGGATACTGGAATCTGAATAGGAATCACTGAACGAGGTTTAGGATAATGCAAAAGGCACGCCTTATTAACTCCTGGACATCTCATTTCTTGGTCGTAAATCCTATTAACTTGTATTACCAAGTGCCATAAACCTTGGAGATAAAAGATAATTTATGCTCAGTGTACAGAAGCTAATGTTTCTGGACTCCTGAGAAGCACAGGACCAGAAAATGAGCAAGTGTGTATGGAATCCGGGTCATTCACCCTGCAGGGCGAGCCTGACAAGCACGCCCTGAGCGCCTGGCTGCCTTCAGGAGGAGCACAGCCCAACCCTGACAGCAGCGGGGCTGCATGGCTAAAATGCGTCTCACCCACTGCCTAAAGTCTGCTCACAAGAGGGCATCATGTCTTGTTAAGAACACATTTCCTTGAAAGTAAAAGGAGGATGCTTGCTCGTCAGGGAGGAGCTATCAGGCATTCTATTTTTAATTTGCTTTTTTGAAAGGGCAGTCTGAACATCCCTTCAAGCCAGCGCTGCCTACGGCAGTTTGCATTCATAATGACATCAGACCCACGACAAGTGCAGTATGCCAGATACTTTCAAAAAGACATTATCTACTAAAGGCCGACCAGGTAAAAACATAGAAACCTGGAACTACACTTACATAGACTTACACAGAGCTGAACTACACTACGGGCTCCTTGTTTTAAAATCCAGTTTATAACTAACGAAAGTAGGAAGGTGCCTGAAAAGAGACTCAGAGGAAAGGTTTTAGGCTGCAACAATCTACACGACTTCAAGTGAACGGGCTCTAGATATGCATGCCAGTGACAAACGACTAATATGCCCTTAATGAATGAAGGGTGATGGTTTATTTACAAAGCAGTCTTACAAGCGTCCCGTGTGCAGACTACCCAAAAGAAATGCACAACATTACAAAAACACTAAGATGAGGGTAGGGAGGCTTTTTCAGAAAAAGTTGGAGAAGCACATAATTGTTCCATGGTCCAGGGCCACCCCAGCCGCTTAACTGTCACAGAGCACACAGAGCACTAAAACGCTTTTATCAGTCACACACACACGGGTCTCCTGTGACGTCTCATTCTTCCCGCTATTGTCTTCACTTTCAGATAACCTAGAATCACGGAACCAATTCTAGAAGGCGCTGTCCTCAAAAACAATACTCATAATTAACATTTACATTGAATTTTACCACTTTTTATGTATTTTAGTAGTTTGATGGTGATCTCATTTAATTTGCTTAAATGACAAAGATTTTGGTTGTATGTAGATTTTGTAATAGTTGACAAAAATGCAGAGTGTTATTTTCAATAACAGGGTGCAGCCACAAGGTGGGATACACCCTTAAAGTGCATCCAAGACTAATCTTATTTGAAACGAACATTGCAAAGAATATATACACACGAGTGCTTGCTAAGTTGCTTCAGTCATGTCTGACCCTTTGTGACCACATGGACTGTAGCCCACCAGGATAGGTAGCGACCAGTCTATAGACTGTGACTTGTTTTATGGTCTGTCATTTCCATCTCAGTCTGTTAATCCCATGAAGGAGGGCATGCAGTATAGTGGAAGAAATGAGACAAAACACTGTTGTGTGACTGTAAGACCTGTCCTGCCTTCTCCCCAGGACTGTTATGAAGCTCAAATAAATGCTTCTTATGAAAGTCCCCAAATGACCTCCTTTCTCAAGAATAGCTATTTGATGATATTCAATTAAAAACTACATTTAAAACCATTCTTTATCAGTCACTGAAGCACACCAGATTGATTTCTTTAGTCTCGTTCCAAAACACTTGCAAATGGTTTTAATTTACGTTTATGGTGTGCCCACCCTGATCGTGATTACAATAAGTGCTCTTAACCAGCAACAGTATCCTCCATCCTTAATGTGCACACTACTGAGTACAGACGCGTGCTTTACTACATGTGTAACATATGACACGGAGACACCCGAAGGTACATCTAGCAGAGTCATTTTGGCTCCAATGGTGCGTGTCCCATTTCTAGGATGTAGGCTAAGTCTCTGCAATAATCTTACAATAGCTTTTCATAGATTTTTAGTGTTAATCACATTTCATAAGTATACCATTAAAATGGCATAAAAATCGGTAGAGTGTGTAAGACTGATTGGTATCTTAAGCCCTCAAACACACTCATTTTGGTTTTTGCAGTTGTCTTGGTAGCTAATTACTGTGTCATACAGAGTGAAGTAAGTCAGAAAGAGAAAAATGCATACTGTATATTAATGCATACATGAGAAAACTGAAAAAATTGGTATTGAGGATATTTACAAAGCAAAAATAGAGACACAGACGTAGAGAACAAACGTATGGCTACCCAGAGGACTGTTGGGGGAGATGAACTGAGAGACTGGGATTGACCTGTATAACTATGGAGAACCTACTGCAGAGCAGTAGGTGACCTAGATGTCAATGTTGTAGGTGACCTAAATGGGATGGAAATCCAAAACAGAGGGGCTGTGTGGATATGCATAGCTGTATGGTAGAAACTAACAAAACACTGTAAAGCAATTGTACTCCAATACAAAAAACAAGCTAAGCCCCTGAGATTTGAAGGCTAATTATCACTGAAACATACACAGGGTAGGCTGGTCCCCTGGCCAACTGACAGCAATAAAAAATCTAGAAAGAAATGAAAGGAAATCTTTCAAACTGCATCAAACATTTGTTTTTTAATCAAAGAATACTTAAAAGCCAAAAAGTGAATTTTGATTGAAAAAGACCACCAAATCTAACATTCACCTTACAAGCATTTGATTTTTTAGCAAATCGCCAACTTGAGCTTCAGTTTCTTTAGCCCCTGAGCAAGGATGGTCATCAGGAGAGTGAACCTGAGCAAGGTGCGAGGTGCGAGGAGACTGCGCAGAGCGAAGCAGAGACTCACAGAGCAGAAAGAACACTCCCACAGGAAGGCCAGCAAAACTGCTGGCGAAACCCTGGCTCAGAAGAGGAACAGGTCTTCCTCGGGCATTTGAACGCAGAAGTCAAACTCCCAGCAGAATTAGCTTCAAAATACCTGACCCCTAGACGGTCCCCCTCAAAATCTCAAACAAAACTTCCTAAGTTATTAGTGCCTAAAAATAATTGGGCTACAAGCTACTCCAGAGTCTCCTTGGACTCACTTTTAATTCTTATTCCAAGTAATTCCTACCAGTAAAGTTCCCAGAAATATGAGGCCATGTAGGCTAAGTCATGAGTGTGAGAAATCACACTATACAGAATGAATCAAGGTTACAAAATATAATATCAAAAGAGAGCAGAAAAGACAGGTAACTTTTAAAGACTGCAGATATCGGAATTATACTGTACTATAAAGGTAGCATGACAATTGCGTTTTAACAGTTTTTAAAATATGACTAAAGGAAAGGAAGTAAGAGAGATGAATCTTGGCAGGAATTAAAAAGCCTCTGCTTCTAAAACGATGAGTTTAAAAACAAAAGAGCTAAAGCAGAAGAAAGAAGTCATTTGTAGAGGTGATAGGAACTTGAGAGTGCAGCCAGAGAGACTAAGAAAATATGAAAGAGAAGTTTTGAGATATACATGATGCAATTAGAGGATCATATATAAGCTTAACTGGAGTTGAAGGGAGAAAGACAGTGTGAATGGGACAACATTTCAAAACATAATGACTAGAATTTTCCAAACTGTGGACAGAAAGCAATCTACATATACAGGTATTCTAAGAAACCCCAGGCCAGATATACATTTTAGGAAACCCACAATTATACAACAAAGGTACAGAACACCACGGACTATTAAAATGTCTTAAGAGCAGAAGTCATTTTTAGACATGGCTTTCCCTATCAGCTAATCTTCCAACTTTACTTCTCAAAAATGACTGTATGCTATCCGGTTAGTTTTCAGCCAGAGTATTATATACATAGAGCAAGTGACAGTTGACTATTTGAACATTCATAGCATCACAGAAATAAAATCATTATTAAATAATAAAGCTCCATGCTTCACAATTATATAGGGTTTCACACTTAAGAAAGTGTTGGGATATTAAAGGTATTTAACAAACACCTAATTAGAAAACTAAGAAGCATATCTGTGCATTTCAGACTGCTAACTGAAATCTCCTCATCACTTTCCATAGCCAGTGGCACAAAGGTTACAGTCCAGTATGTATCATTCAAGGCTTTCCAGAGTCAGGATCCAAGCTCGTCCTCTGAGTCTGATCTTTTAATAGTGTCTACACTGCTGCTCAGTATTACCTGTGGACCCCACAAAGTGCCCTGAAGCTCTATCTTTCTTTAGGGGCTCCTTCTAACTGGAATGAAGTTCTCCCATCATCTCCCATAACAGAGATCTACTCATTCCATGAAAAGCTCAACAGAATGCATGTGCTGTGAAAGTGAGGGTTTTGTTGTTGCTGCTGCTGTGTCCGTGGGAAAGTCCCTGACACAGAGCAGGTGCTCAGTAAGTATTTGTTGAGCTAATTGAGTGAAGAAAATATGGATGCCTCTGTGAAGCATTTCCTTACCACACCCATGACCAGATTACATCACCTTTTCATCATCTTTATGTACTAATCTCTTGACCTTGCCTTCTGTTTGAGTTTAATAAATGTCTCCTTCACTGGCCATGTACTGCAGAGAAAAGAAGCTATGTTGCTATGTCTGTTTACCTTCAACTGCCCAGTATTGTAACAGATAGGCAGCAGGCACTCCATCACTGTTTATTGACCAAATAAATGGACCGTGTGGAGTTTGAAAACTGAATTCTGCAGCTTCCTTTTCACACCGCACAGGAAGTGTTCCAAAAGGCAACAAAGCCAGGCAGTACGAAGAGCCAGAAAAAAATGCACAACTGGCTGATCAATGGTAAGCATGCACTGTAACTTGTCCTTTAACCAAACAACAATTTTTTGGTAATGGCAAGCTACAGATGGTGAACAGCAGATGGAGTGGAAACAAAGCTATAAGTAGCACATTACAATGAGAGGCAAAAAAGAAAAAAAAACAAAAAACAACTGTCCTCTTATAAAATGTTACCAAACTATCACCCTTCAAATTGAAATATACCCATTGACCTCATAAAACCTGTCTATATAATAAGAATTCTGCTCTAATCACCACTGATAGAAAATTTCCTTGCTGTTCATCATGCAAGATGAATGACATCATCACGAGAGTGAAATTAACAAGCATTTCCAGCTGGAACCCCAAAAGAAAGGTTACAGTCCAGTATGTATCATTCAAGGCTTTCCAGAGTCAGGATCCAAGCTCGTCCTCTGAGTCTGATCTTTTAATAGTGTCTACACTGCTGCTCAGTATTACCTGTGGACCCCACAAAGTGCCCTGAAGCTCTATCTTTCTTTAGGGGCTCCTTCTAACTGGAATGAAGTTCTCCCATCATCTCCCATAACAGAGATCTACTCATTCCATGAAAAGCTCAACAGAATGCATGTGCTGTGAAAGTGAGGGTTTTGTTGTTGCTGCTGCTGTGTCCGTGGGAAAGTCCCTGACACAGAGCAGGTGCTCAGTAAGTATTTGTTGAGCTAATTGAGTGAAGAAAATATGGATGCCTCTGTGAAGCATTTCCTTACCACACCCATGACCAGATTACATCACCTTTTCATCATCTTTATGTACTAATCTCTTGACCTTGCCTTCTGTTTGAGTTTAATAAATGTCTCCTTCACTGGCCATGTACTGCAGAGAAAAGAAGCTATGTTGCTATGTCTGTTTACCTTCAACTGCCCAGTATTGTAACAGATAGGCAGCAGGCACTCCATCACTGTTTATTGACCAAATAAATGGACCGTGTGGAGTTTGAAAACTGAATTCTGCAGCTTCCTTTTCACACCGCACAGGAAGTGTTCCAAAAGGCAACAAAGCCAGGCAGTACGAAGAGCCAGAAAAAAATGCACAACTGGCTGATCAATGGTAAGCATGCACTGTAACTTGTCCTTTAACCAAACAACAATTTTTTGGTAATGGCAAGCTACAGATGGTGAACAGCAGATGGAGTGGAAACAAAGCTATAAGTAGCACATTACAATGAGAGGCAAAAAAGAAAAAAAAACAAAAAACAACTGTCCTCTTATAAAATGTTACCAAACTATCACCCTTCAAATTGAAATATACCCATTGACCTCATAAAACCTGTCTATATAATAAGAATTCTGCTCTAATCACCACTGATAGAAAATTTCCTTGCTGTTCATCATGCAAGATGAATGACATCATCACGAGAGTGAAATTAACAAGCAATCAACTCAACAGCAAAAGCTAAAGACTTTGAGTGCTTCACAAAATCAAATACAGGGCTTCCCTGGTGGTCCAGTGGGTAAGGACACCGCCTTGCCGTGCAAGGGGCACCAGTTCGATCCCTGGCCTGGGAGGATCTCATGTGCCGCGGAGCGGCTGGACCGATGTGTCCAACTACTGAGCCGGAGCTCTGGAATGCGTGCACCCAGAGCTGGTGCTCTGCAGAGAGAGAGGCTACTGCGATGGGAGGCTCACACAGGCCAAAGAACAAAGATGGACATAAATGAAAGACCAATAGAAGTGCCGCCCCCCAAAAAAAATCAAATACAGTTGCCAGCTTAGGAGGACAACACTGAACATATTCAAGAATTCCATTCGAAATATTTGCCAAGCATTGTACTTCCTCTCCTGAGATTTTTCTCCAGTGGTACTCACATTCAGCTGCTCAAAATGAAAAAAACACTAACTTTAATTCTTAGTCCATTTAATTAAAAACCTGTTTTCTTTTATCCGTTTTGTTTTTCTAAGTACAAACAAATGAAAGCTTTGTGGCTTCTCTTCCACCTACTTCCCGTTCAGTGACCCAAGGCAGGCAAACAGCCATAAGCAATCAAACCTGTCAACTGCACTTGGAGTTCAAACACATAAACTGGGTGGATGTTTTCTCCTTATCTACAAAAGCGTTACACGTTTTTTAGAAGCAAAGCGCTGGCACCGTATCTAATCCTCACTTACTGGTTGGAGCAGGTAGATGAGAGATTCCTCTTGGATTATGATAACTGGTAAAGGAGTGATCCGAGTTGCGTAGAACAAAGTGTTCACAGACGCCATAATCTGGTCAAAACGTCCAGCAAGTCCTCCCAAGGTCACAATCATATCTACCTAAGAAACCACAGGAAAGGTACATGCAGTCACATATATTTAAGGAACTTAAAATGATTAACTACCATTGAATACGTCCATAGAGCTTATAATGCTCTTTCATTAGATAAGCCTAAACTCTGTACCTCATTTTTCTGTTCACATGTATAAACTAGGTAACAATGACCAATTTGATAGGGTTGTTGGGTTTAACAGTTAATAACAAAGAGATGTTGCTCAAGTGGTTTCTGAATCTTTGCAACCCATGGACAAGCCGTGGAATTCGCTAGGCAAGAATACTGGAGTGGGTAGCCTTTCCCTTCTCCAGAGGATCTTCCTAACCCAGGATCAAACCCAGATCTCCTGCACTGCAGACAGATTCTTTTCTGTCTGAGCCACCAGGGAAGTCCAGGGGTTAATAATAAGTGCAAAGCATTTAAAACATGTTCACAACACAGTGATTGTTTAAAACATGCTAGCTACTCTTCCATTGTATTATTTTCGATATTGTTACATTTATATTACTATTAATATTTTTACTATCGTTACACATCATTTGGTAATTATGTTCTTCACTTAACACTTTAAAGAGAGCATTTCCTATAACTATAGCAATGTTGTTTGTTGTTCAGTTGCTAAGTCATGTTCGACTCTTTGGACCCTGAGAACTGCAGTGCGCCAGGCTTCCCTGTCCTTCACTATCTCCCTGATTTTGCCCAAATTCGTGTCCATTGAGTTGGTGATGCCATCCAACCATCTCATTGTCTGTCACCCCCTACTCTTCCTGCTGTCAGTCTGTCCCCGCAGGGTCCCCTACTGTAGACCCAAGGCAGGCAAACAGCCATAAGCAATCAAACCTGTCAACTGCACTTGGAGTTCAAACACATAAACTGGGTGGATGTTTTCTCCTTATCTACAAAAGCGTTACACGTTTTTTAGAAGCAAAGCGCTGGCACCGTATCTAATCCTCACTTACTGGTTGGAGCAGGTAGATGAGAGATTCCTCTTGGATTATGATAACTGGTAAAGGAGTGATCCGAGTTGCGTAGAACAAAGTGTTCACAGACGCCATAATCTGGTCAAAACGTCCAGCAAGTCCTCCCAAGGTCACAATCATATCTACCTAAGAAACCACAGGAAAGGTACATGCAGTCACATATATTTAAGGAACTTAAAATGATTAACTACCATTGAATACGTCCATAGAGCTTATAATGCTCTTTCATTAGATAAGCCTAAACTCTGTACCTCATTTTTCTGTTCACATGTATAAACTAGGTAACAATGACCAATTTGATAGGGTTGTTGGGTTTAACAGTTAATAACAAAGAGATGTTGCTCAAGTGGTTTCTGAATCTTTGCAACCCATGGACAAGCCGTGGAATTCGCTAGGCAAGAATACTGGAGTGGGTAGCCTTTCCCTTCTCCAGAGGATCTTCCTAACCCAGGATCAAACCCAGATCTCCTGCACTGCAGACAGATTCTTTTCTGTCTGAGCCACCAGGGAAGTCCAGGGGTTAATAATAAGTGCAAAGCATTTAAAACATGTTCACAACACAGTGATTGTTTAAAACATGCTAGCTACTCTTCCATTGTATTATTTTCGATATTGTTACATTTATATTACTATTAATATTTTTACTATCGTTACACATCATTTGGTAATTATGTTCTTCACTTAACACTTTAAAGAGAGCATTTCCTATAACTATAGCAATGTTGTTTGTTGTTCAGTTGCTAAGTCATGTTCGACTCTTTGGACCCTGAGAACTGCAGTGCGCCAGGCTTCCCTGTCCTTCACTATCTCCCTGATTTTGCCCAAATTCGTGTCCATTGAGTTGGTGATGCCATCCAACCATCTCATTGTCTGTCACCCCCTACTCTTCCTGCTGTCAGTCTTTCCCAGCATCAGGGTCCCCTACTGTGGACAATACATTTCCGGGATACTTATATACAAAACCACTGGGCTGCTCTCTTAACTTTCTGGTTCAAGAATGACCACAGAGGAGTGGGAGGGTGTGGGGTCACAGACTCCTTTGGCTGAAGCTCTTAAGGAGAATGAAAGAGAGGTGCTACCTGGCCTCCTTCCTCCTGCTAGTCAGCCTGATGGTGTCGCGTATCAGCGGAGTCAAAGCTAACTATCCCGTGCATAGAGAAGGAAAAGCTGATGAGCTGAATCAAAATCGTGTAAGTAGGGTTTTCCCTGGTGGTCCAGTGGGTAAGGACACCACCTTGCAGTGCAAGGGGCGCCGGTTCGATGCCTGGCCTGGGAGAATCCCACGTGCCGTGGAGCGGCTGGACCAATGTGTCCAACTACCAAGCCAGAGCTCTGGAGCGCATGCACCCAGAGCCAGTGCTCTGCAACAACAGAGGCCACTACGATGGGAGGCCCACACAGGCCAAAGAACAAAGATGGATGAAAATAAATAAATGAAAGACCAATAGAAGTAGCCAAAAAAAAAAAAAAAGACCGTAAGAAAGGGAGTATTTCCTGCCATATCAGCAAACGATGTCAGTCATCAGCAATTCCTGCCCTGCAAATGTGAATTCCACTAGACCACCAGGTAAACCCAAACCTATAGTATTTTAAGACAGGTATACCACACATCTGGAAGATATCATTGTTATTTATTTTTTTTTTTCTGAGTTATTTCTAGAACTCTGAGAATTAGACTGGTGGCTCAGGAAGACCACGCATCCTCGGAAGCATGTATTACTCTAATACACAGGTGAAGACTGGGACATCTTAGTCTTCAGAAAAAAAAGGGTGACTTACAAGCCTTTGCTTGGGGTCTCAAGTCAGGTAAAGGCTTCGAGCAGTGTATAGAAGACCTTATTAGTAATACTCCAGACCCAAGTGAAATGGCTCAGAAATTATTCAGGACCTCAGAAGAACTGAAGAGAAAGACATTAAAAGAAAGGAAATCAAGCAGCCAATCCTGAATGAAATCAACCCTGAATATTCCCTGGAAGGACCAATGACGAAGCTGAAGCTCCAGTACTCTGGCCACCTGATGAAAAGAGCCGACCCACCGGACAAGATTCTGAGGAAGGGAAAGACTGAGGGCAGGACAAGGAGGCAACAGAGGACAAGATGGTTGGATGGCATCACCAGCTCAACGGACGAGAATCTGAGCAAACTCTGGGAGATGGTGAAGGACAGGGAAGCCTGGGTGCTGCTGCTGACGGGGTCACAAAGTGTCAGACACGACTGAGTGAATGAACAACAATGGAAGATACAGTAGAGAAAGTTCTAAGGCTCTAGTAAAAAGTACACGGCAGTCCTATCTACATAATTCTAAATTCATAGCATAACTAAGACCTGATGATAAAATAGTTTATTCACTCTGCAGATTCTGGAATCCCTTATTTCAGGTTCTCACGTTTTCATTGCTCCGCTCAAGCCTTGAGAGATCCCATAACATTAAGGGTTGAAAATTTAATCCCCATCTTCCACACTGGGATATCATGATGAATAAGCAGTATCTGCAAATCAGTCATTGAATTTTTCACACTGAAGAAGTAGCAACATTACTTCTCATCACTACTCATTTTCCCTACAGGAAGTATTTAGCAAGACTGATTAAAACCATTTGAAGATCAATGCAAGCTGCAGGGGGCGGGAGGAGCGAGCCAGGGGCTGTTTCTGTAGTTGTCTAGCTCTGGCTGGAAATAGGACAGTCACAGGCATAGAACAAGGCAGACAGATCCAGTATAATAATATAGGGCTTCTCTGGTGGCTCAGACGGCAAAGAATCTGTGTGCAACGCAGGAGACCCAGGTTTGACCCCTATGTTGGGAAGACTCTCTGGAGAAAGGAATGGCAACCCACTCCAGTATTCTTGCCCGGAGAATTCCACGGACAGAGGAGCCTGGCAGGCTACCGTCTACAGGGTCACAAAGAGTTGGACACAACTGAGTTGACTAACACTTCCCCTTCACTTCACCAGTGTAGACAGACATCTGCCTTTAAACAGCAATGCCATTGGGAAGGAGTTTTCAGTCTAAAGCAGGGCGCTTACAGTCGGCCAGGATACCTTTTCTATCCGGCTCCAAAGCCCAAGCACGTATTTCTAACATCACCCAGTGTAACGCAAATTTTTAAAACATGGTATTTTCTGTTTGGGGGCACTGAAGAAACCCCACAGACAGGTTGTAGACACCTGGCTCCAAAGATCAGGTGCTCCAGGGTGATACAGGTTGGTTTCTGCCTAAATTCCCCTTCCTGCCCTCCTCTGATGACCCAGTGACACTCGAACACACCAGTAACAGCCCCTCACACTTCTGCGTTCCCATGCTGAACATCCCCCAAAGGCCCTGGCTCACAGGCCCTCGCTCTCTGCCAGCTCCCCACCTGCGTGGTTAAGCTCAGACCCTGTGCCCTGCACCCATAAGGCCCTGTACACCTTCCCCTTCAGGACCTGTGAGCACAGCAGCTGTTTAATTTTAAATGCCTCTCCTTGGAGATAACTCTGCGTCTGTACCAGACTAATCCTCGAAACTTCAGATTTTTCCTCCCAGCACCCCCAGTCACACTTTGTCACGACTTCAACTACACCTGTGTCTCTCTCTCCTCCTAGAGGAGGCCTATGAATCAGAGGCCACCACAGCACGTGCGACTCAGCAGACAGCAAGCGTTTCAGAGCTTCCCTGGAGCACAGAAAATCAGGGGAAATCAAATCAATAACCAGAGAAGCAAGAATCTGATTACTAGGCTGAGTTAACATCATCTAAAACATACAAAATAGTACTTCCCTACTTGGCAAGGGTTTTCATAGTTAGCAGCTTTGGAAAACAGTAACTTATTTCACAGGTGTTACCCCAGGCAGTGTATTTGCAGACCATTTACTGTGTGTTAGGTACTAAACACTTAGTACAGATCAGTAAACAAGACAAACACTCCCACCCCTGTGTCCACATGCCAGTTCTTTAGGGCTGCATCTGTACTCTTTCCCTACAAACAGGTTCATCTGTACCATTTTTCTAGATTCCATGGATATGTGGTTAATATACAATATTTTTCTCTTTCTGACTTTACTCTGTATGACAGACTGTAGGTCCATCCATATTTCTACTAATGATCCAGTTTTGTTCCTTTCTATGACTGAGTAATATTCCATTGCATATATGTTCCATGTCTTCTTTATTCATTCCTGTGTTCAAAGAGTGCCAGGAGGGTAGTCATGAGAACTGAAATCAGGAGGAATCCGAGTAAAATCTAAATGCTAGATTTCCTTTCCTATCCTGACTTTTTTTCTTTTTCTAAGAGTGAAAACTTTCATATTTGGAATTAGCCAGCAGGACTCGGATTAGATGATCCCAATTTTGTTGGCAACATACGAGGCATCGTAGTCAGGAGCCAGCTGAACATATACCTTCTTCTCTCCATCAGGCCTCATCAGGGTATTGACCTTGGCCACATCAATGTCACAGAGCTTCTTCACAGCCTGTTTTACCTGGTCCTTGTTGGCCTTGACGTTCACAATGAACACCAGTGTGTTGCTGTCTTCTTCTTCATGGCTGATGCGGTGGTGAGGGGGGATTTGATGATGGCCAAGTGGTCCAGCTTGTTTCTCCTAGAGGCGTTCTTCTGAGGGTATTTGGACTGCCACCTGAACCGTGGTGTTCTGGGCCGCTGGAAGGTGGGTGACGTCCAGATCTTTTTTTCTGTGGCTGTGGATGCCTCTCAACACTGCTTTCTTGGCCTTCAAAGTCTTTGCTTTGGCTTCAGCTTTAGGAGGGGCAGGGGCTTTCTTCTTCGCCCTTAGCGCCATCTTCATGAAAAGCTTTTGTTTTGTATTGTTTGTAAATTTTGGCCTCTTTTTATTGTTTTTTTATTTTTATCCATCTTTCTTCTTTGGCCTGTGTGGGCCTCCCATCGCGGTGGCCTCTGTTGTCACAGAGCACTGGCTCTGGGCGCATGCACTCCAAAGCACTGGCTCCTCATTGGACATACTGGTCCAGCCACTCCACAGCACATGGGATCTTTCCGGGCCAGGGATCGAACCGGTGCCCCTTGCACTGCGAGGTGGACTCTTTACCCACTGGACCATCAGGGAAGCCCTCATCCTGACTTTTATCAGCATTACCTGGAGAGCCATTTTGAGCAGAGTTATCAGTTCTGATATTATCTGATCCATCAGTAACATCTGTCCAGGTTATTTTTACCTTCTCCCAGATGTAGTCTCCTATAGAAAGGTGGGCTTCCAGCAAAAACATACTGCCTTGATCTCACTAGTTGTTTCTTCTCAGGAACCAACTTAACAATTCTGGAATAGCCCAAAGTAAGGTCCTTAATTCTCTTCTGCCATTACACGCTCTGCGTTGCTGTCCTCTGAGAGCCCTGTAACCTTAAATACCATGCCAGCACTTCCTAGTAGCACTTCCTCTCTTCAGTCCAGCCCCTCTCTCCTCACCTATGCAATTCCAGGTTCACCTATGCAATTACTTACTTACCATATGCATCTGGAATCCAATAGAGATCTGTATGTTGACCTTATCTTTCCCTGAAACATGATCTCACACTGTCTTTCCAAAAAAGTTATTTCAGCCCAAACTTACAGAGTCATCCTTAACTCCTCTCTCGTACATCCTTTAGGACATTCTGTTGGTCCTAAGTTCAGGGAAAGTGAAAAGTGCTAGTCACTCAGACATGTCTGACTCTTTGCTACCCCACGGACTGTATTCTCTCAGGCTCCTCTGTCCGTGGAACTCTCCAGGCAAGAATACTGGAGTGGGCTGCCATTGCCCTCCCCAGGGGTCTTCCCGACCCTGGGATGGAACTCAGGTCTCCTGTACTGCAGGCGGCTACTTTATCACCTGAGCCACCAGGGAAGTCTCAGTTTAGCATGTATCCAAAATTTCTCCCCTCCTCACTATCTACAACCCCATCACAACCACAGCCACCAAATTCTGCCAGAGGATGGGAGTCACCATTACAGATCTCAGGAAATGCTTCAGTAGCCTCCAACAGATCTCTGCTTTTGCCATATTTCACCCGTATCTATTTTTAATACAGTATCAAAAATAATCCTGGGCTTCCCTGGTGGTCCAGTGGGTAAGGACACTGCCTCACAGTGCAAGGGCCGCCAGTTCGATCCCTGGCCTGGGAAGATCCCACGTGCTGCAGAGGGGCTGGACCGATGTGTCCAATTACCACGCCGGGGCTCTGGAGCGCATGTGCCCAGAGCTGGCGCTCTGCGACAACAGAGGCCACTGCGATGTGAGGCCCACACGGGCCAAAGAACAAAGATGGATGAAAATGGATAAATGAAAGACCAACAGAAGTGGCCCACCCACTCCCCTCCCTCCCCAACCTGCTCCTCTCACTCCCCCAAAAAAGAAAATAATTTTAAAAAATAATAATCCTGTCAAAATGTAAATTGGATTTGGCACCCTTCTGCTCATGGTCGGGAGGGGAGGAAAGGGGGGGATATACATATGACTAATCTGAGAACATACATATCTGTAAACAACAAAACTCTGTAAAAGTTAAAAGTAAAATAAAGGTTTAAAAAAAAAATCCTCCAATGGTTATGCAATGATTTTTTTTTGATTTATCTCCTAAAGCAAAGGAAGTAAAAGCAAAAAATAAACAAATGGGGCCTAATGAGACTTAAGAGCTTTTAGCACAGCAAAGGAAACCTTCAAAAAAATGAAAACACAGCCTACTGAGAGAAAATATTTACCAATGATATGGGGTTAATATCTGAAATACATGAAAAGCTGATACAAGTCAACATCAAAATAAACCAACAAGCAAACAAGCAAACCAACCAGTTAAAAAACAGGCGGAAGAACTGAATAAACATTTTTCCAAAGAGGAGATGCAGATAGCCAACAGGCACATGAAAAGAGGTCCAGCTTCACTAACCATCAGAGAAATGCAAATCCAAACCATGATGAGATATCACCTCACACAAGTCAGAATGGTTATTAGCAAAAAAAAATCGAGGTTAGTGTTAGTAAAGATGTGAAGAAAAGGGAACTCCTGTGGACTGCCGACGGGAATGGAAAACTGGTGCAACCACTATGGAGAACAGTATGGAGGGCCCTCAAAAAATTAAAAACAGAACTTCTACATGAGCCAGTAATCTCTCTTCTGTTCCTTCTGGGTGTGTATACAAAAGAAGTCACGACCTCAAAGAGATACCCAGACTCCGATGTTCACTGCAGAACTGCTCACAATAGCCGAGACATGGAAACAAAGTGTCAACAGATGAAGGCATAAAAAGATTAGAAAATATGTGAGATGCTATACATGTATATACACACATATATTTATATTTAAAACATACATATATACATTCACACAATGGAATAGTACACAGACACGAGAAAGGAAATCCTACCATTGTGACCACACGGATGAACCTGGAGGACACGAGACACTAAGTGAGATACATCAGGTAAAGACAAACACTGCATGACCTCACTTACACGTGAAATTTTTCAAAAGCTAAAGTCGAAGAGGAGTAGAATGCCATGTACACACTGCTGTGTTTAAAAGGGATAACCAACAAGATGTATTGTACGGCACATGGAACTCTGCTCAATGTTATGTGGCAGCCCGGATCAGAGGGGAATTTCGGGGAAAACAGGTACATGAGTATGTATGGCTGAGCCCCTTTGCTGTTCACCTGAAATTACCACAGTCCTGTTAATCAGCTATACCCCAATACAAAATAAAAACGTTATAAATAAATAAATGCAATAAAACAGTTGTAAACTCAAAAAACATCCTCCCAAACGAGTAGACTGTCAGCTGTCAGCAGTTGGGGGATGGGGAAACAAAAGACACCGGTCAAAAAGTGCAAACTTCCAGATAAAAGACAAATTCTAAAGAGCTAATGGGCAGCATGGTGACTGTAGTTAACACTGACTGAGATATTTAAAAGTTACTAAAAGCAAAGATCTTAAATGGTCTCACTCTCACAAAAGAAACAATCACGTGAGGTGATGCCTTGATACCTAGCTCTAGGACAGTCCTTGTTTTGCAAAATAGGTTTGCACTAAGTCATCATGTTGCATACCTTAAACCTACACAGTGTTACATATCGATTATCTTCATAAAGCTGGAAAAAAAGACAGTTTACATTTTTAATTTACCCACTTGGTCTTTAAAACCCTCAGTGTTGGGGCTTCCCTGGTGGTCCAGTGGGTAAGGACACCGCCTTGCAGTGCAAGGGACGCCGGTTCGATCCCTGGCCTGGGAAGATCCCATGTACCGCAGAGCAGCTGGACTGATGTGTCCAATTACAGAACCGGAGCTCCAGGGCGCATGCACCCAGAGCTGGTGCTCTGCGACAACAGAGGCCACCGCGATGGGAGGCCCACATGGGCCAAAGAACAAAGATGGATGAAAATAGATAAATGAAAGACCAATAGAAGCAGCCCGCCCGCCCCCCTCCCTCCCCCACCCTCCCAAAAAAAACCCTCATTGTATTTCACAGTGACGGCCCATCTCAAGTGTAGCTAGCAACAGGTCAAGTGCTCAGGTGGCTAGTGGATCACACAGGTCTAGACAGAGCAAAGAACAGTGAAGTCCTACCGCCGGGGCCCATTCTAAAAAGCAGGAGGAGAAAAGACAAAACAATCAATAGCACTACTATGGCTGCAGAGAACTCCTGTCCTTAGAGAAAAAGAGCCCAGCTGCTGCTGGTGTTAGGACGTAAAGACACTGTGAATAAAGAGGATTTTTAATGAGGAGGGATCGTGAGTTTCAGAAGGCAAGGAGACGCAGAGTGTGCTTATTTTAGGGCAAGTTTCTTTATTTTCGAACACACCTACTGTTCTCTAAAGAACAAAGCTACTCTCAGAGACTAGCACACTTTTTATTGTTGTGATGCACCCAAGATTTAGTGTTTGTAACTCTAAGAAGTGTTGTTACAATCCTATTAGCTCTGTAGAGAAAGTATTTTAAACAATGTACTTGGGCATATGGAACACAAGTACATACCTCTCATGCCATATTCTGTAATACATAAAATGTTAACAATCAATTTCTAGCTGATTTCTACAGAGGTCCAACATTCAAGCCAAGGTATTTTCCATGGACCTCTTGTTAGCAGAGGGAAGTGGTGGGAAAGAGACTGCTTCAGGTGTTCCTCTACAATCACAGGTAGCAAGAAGAACCCTGAAATCGCGGGTGAACCCACTGGAGGGCTGGCTGTACTATGGTATATTCCCTTAATACCCAAAGAACCACATACCAGTTACACCACCCCCTTGCAACACAGGTGACTCACTTATAAACATGGGATGGACTGAACTCCCTAACCTATTTTTCAAGATCCTTTCACTTATAACCACCCATGTGATATTCTCTGGTATCCACTCTAACATGTTCAATAATAACTGTGTCTATTTTGTTTAGAGAATAAATGAAAAACTGGGCTTTGCTAAGTTATCTGCCTTAATAAAATCATGAGAAGACTGGCTGAAAGATACATAACAGCAAAAAGAGAAGCAATTTCATTTTTCTGTTATAGCAATAAAAGCCTTTTGGGAAGCAAATGACATGTTTTTTCCTGCAACTGTCCTCAAAAAGACAGATACAGCATGCATGACGTCTATGGCAGGTCAGTGGCTGTCAGCATATTTTAAATGCATTGACTTTCCATAAATTGAATTCTGGGGATGCACAAATGGACACTACTCCTTGTGGCTCTCCCTAATAGGGCGACCATATGATGTAAAGTACAAGACACTCTTGAAAGTAAAAGGGGGACGCTGTAAGTAAATACACCGAGAATACAGGCATGTACCGGGACTATCCCATGTAAACTGAGACACATGTTTACTCAGCTGTTCAAAAATGGCAAGTACCATTAACATAGACAATTTAACAAAAGTAAACACAAAAGAATTTAGACATTATTCTTAAGTTACCCTTAAGCTTCAGAGATTGGTACTGAATTACAAATGGACTTGAACAGAAGATAAAATTCTCTGGTCTGATTGTTGGTTGTTCTAATTTAAAGACAGAAGACCCAGTGCAGGCTGTGAACAAAATCACTGGATCAAGAGAGAACAAAAACAATAAACCGACAACAGCCCAGCAGTATCAAAATATGCTTTAATAAGCCGATAAAATAATTCGAGTGATTGATGCGAAGTACAATGAGACACCAGAGAAATCAAAACCTGAGGTTTTATAGTGTCAGAATATACTGTACTGACAAACACAGAATGTACCTGGCTGGATCTTGGCAGCCTGTGGAAAACAATACCACGGGGACCCCATTTAAATCTCAACAAGGCCCAATGAGTCACAGTTTAATGGAAGCCTGTTTGGGTGAGAAAGAAATCATGCCTCTTGCAGCAGCAAGATAATGAGGCTTCGGATTTTTTCTCAAATAATTCGTTCTCCATCCTCCTTGCTTCAGCTTTAATTCAGGCATCACCCTCCTCGCCTGGGCGACCCCACTGGCCTCCTGCCGGGCCTCCCACAGCCAACTAGTCTTCTACCTGATTATGGGAGAGAGCTTTTACATCTCAAATCTGATCATGCCAATGTTCTCTTTAAGCGTCAGTTTTCAAAAACCTACAAAATAAAGTCCTATCTCCTCCAACACTTGTAAGCTAACATCCAGTACACCTACCCTCTTTATATTCTAGAAATACTTTCCTTCTCAAAACACATCACAAGGCTTCAAACCTCAGGGCTGGAACTATCCCCTCCCCCACCCTCCCTTGTAAAGCATTCCCAAAGATGCCTACCTCCGCTTCGCCTCCTTCAAAAGAACTTGTTTGAACAGAGCATTTTCTCCAACTTTGTCAAATTATAAATATGTTATTAAGAAAAAAAACCTGTTCTTTGAGAGAAAACATTAAAAACTAAAAGGAAGAGGAAGGGACGAATAAACAGCATGTACCGGGACTATCCCATGTAATGAGACACATGTTTACTCAGCTGTTCAAAAATGGCAAGTACCATTAACATAGACAATTTAACAAAAGTAAACACAAAAGAATTTAGACATTATTCTTAAGTTACCCTTAAGCTTCAGAGATTGGTACTGAATTACAAATGGACTTGAACAGAAGATAAAATTCTCTGGTCTGATTGTTGGTTGTTCTAATTTAAAGACAGAAGACCCAGTGCAGGCTGTGAACAAAATCACTGGATCAAGAGAGAACAAAAACAATAAACCGACAACAGCCCAGCAGTATCAAAATATGCTTTAATAAGCCGATAAAATAATTCGAGTGATTGATGCGAAGTACAATGAGACACCAGAGAAATCAAAACCTGAGGTTTTATAGTGTCAGAATATACTGTACTGACAAACACAGAATGTACCTGGCTGGATCTTGGCAGCCTGTGGAAAACAATACCACGGGGACCCCATTTAAATCTCAACAAGGCCCAATGAGTCACAGTTTAATGGAAGCCTGTTTGGGTGAGAAAGAAATCATGCCTCTTGCAGCAGCAAGATAATGAGGCTTCGGATTTTTTCTCAAATAATTCGTTCTCCATCCTCCTTGCTTCAGCTTTAATTCAGGCATCACCCTCCTCGCCTGGGCGACCCCACTGGCCTCCTGCCGGGCCTCCCACAGCCAACTAGTCTTCTACCTGATTATGGGAGAGAGCTTTTACATCTCAAATCTGATCATGCCAATGTTCTCTTTAAGCGTCAGTTTTCAAAAACCTACAAAATAAAGTCCTATCTCCTCCAACACTTGTAAGCTAACATCCAGTACACCTACCCTCTTTATATTCTAGAAATACTTTCCTTCTCAAAACACATCACAAGGCTTCAAACCTCAGGGCTGGAACTATCCCCTCCCCCACCCTCCCTTGTAAAGCATTCCCAAAGATGCCTACCTCCGCCTTCGCCTCCTTCAAAAAGAACTTGTTTGAACAGAGCATTTTCTCCAACTTTGTCAAATTATAAATATGTTATTAAGACCTGTTACAAACACATTTGCGCAAAACTTGTTTTTGAACATGTTCTTTGAGAGAAAACATTAAAAAACTAAAAAGGAAGAGGAAGGGACATATTTATACCTGAAAAGTGAGCTATGAACACAAGCTTGTTTGCATTTGACAGAAACTGGTGGAGGCAATGAAAAAGGTCTGCGCTGAGACTCCTAACTGCTTTAAACCATAGTCCCCAGCAGAAGCAGTTGCAATGAAAGCCCAGGTAGCCCATACCCTCACTGGAGAGCTCAGCGTGCTCAGACGGGAAGAAGTTCTTGTTGCCAGAGGTCCCTGGCACACTGGCTACAAGTCAGCAGCAGAGGCGGCCAGGGGAGAGGGGCGTACCCCCAAAGAGAGCCCCTCTCAGCACTAGTGCATTCTATCAGCCTGTCACGTAAACACAGGGCAATCCTGCAAGTGTGCATGTGTGGTTAGGACTATTGCTATTACCTGTCCTTTGACATTCAAGCTTCCTGGGAGCTTGGCTGGTAAAGAATCCACCTGCAGTGCAGGAGGCCCCGGCTCGATTCCTAGGTTGGGAAGATCCCCTGGAGAAGGGAACAGCCACTCACTCCACTAATCCTGCCTGGAGAATTCCAGGGACAGAGGAGCCTGGCGGGCTGAAGCCCATAGGTTTGCAAAGAGTTGGACGGAACTGAGTGACTTTCACTTGACATGCCAAACCTAAGAGTTTCACCTTTGACTTGAACCCTCAGAACGAAATGCTCCCCTGATCCTGGCTAGTTCCTAGTCCATCTTTCAGATCCAGCTGAGTTACTATCTGCACAAGGAGAGACCAGACTGGAGGAGTCCCCTTCCAAGGGGCTTCTCACCTGTCCTCTCCCCTTTGCTTTACAATGGGCCAGCTGTAAGCTAACAATCCAGAACACCTACCCTCTTTATATTCAAAGAAATACTTTCCTTCTCAAAACACATCACAAGGCTTCAAACCTCAGGGCTGGAACTATCCCCTCCCCCACCCTCCCTTGTAAAGCATTCCCAAAGATGCCTACCTCCGCCGCCTCCTTCAAAAGAACTTGTTTGAACAGAGCATTTTCTCCAACTTTGTCAAATTATAAATATGTTATTAAGACCTGTTACAAACACATTTGCGCAAAACTTGTTTTTGAACATGTTCTTTGAGAGAAAACATTAAAAAACTAAAAAGGAAGAGGAAGGGACATATTTATACCTGAAAAGTGAGCTATGAACACAAGCTTGTTTGCATTTGACAGAAACTGGTGGAGGCAATGAAAAAGGTCTGCGCTGAGACTCCTAACTGCTTTAAACCATAGTCCCCAGCAGAAGCAGTTGCAATGAAAGCCCAGGTAGCCCATACCCTCACTGGAGAGCTCAGCGTGCTCAGACGGGAAGAAGTTCTTGTTGCCAGAGGTCCCTGGCACACTGGCTACAAGTCAGCAGCAGAGGCGGCCAGGGAGAGGGTGTACCCCAAAGAGAGCCCCTCTCAGCACTAGTGCATTCTATGAGCCTGTCACGTAAACACAGGGCAATCCTGCAAGTGTGCATGTGTGGTTAGGACTATTGCTATTACCTGTCCTTTGACATTCAAGCTTCCTGGGAGCTTGGCTGGTAAAGAATCCACCTGCAGTGCAGGAGGCCCCGGCTCGATTCCTAGGTTGGGAAGATCCCCTGGAGAAGGGAACAGCCACTCACTCCACTAATCCTGCCTGGAGAATTCCAGGGACAGAGGAGCCTGGCGGGCTGAAGCCCATAGGTTTGCAAAGAGTTGGACGGAACTGAGTGACTTTCACTTGACATGCCAAACCTAAGAGTTTCACCTTTGACTCTGAACCCTCAGAACGAAATGCTCCCCTGATCCTGGCTAGTTCCTAGTCCATCTTTCAGATCCAGCTGAGTTACTATCTGCACAAGGAGAGACCAGACTGGAGGGAGTCCCCTTCCAAGGGGCTTCTCACCTGTCCTCTCCTGCTTTACAAGGGCATCCACTTCACAGACCACAGACTCTTGGGTCAGAAACTGTGCCTTGTCCAGCTTGTACCCTTCAGCCCACAGGACTCAGAGTGACGACATGTGTTAGCTAAACGGTTACAGTTTCCATGCTTTAGCTCTGGCGAACAAGACCCGTCATCACCAAGCACACATTTTAAGCCTATTTTCCAAGGTCCCTATTTCTTTCTCAGGTTCCTGATGGAAAAGATGAGTCAAGAGTTTCCCTTCCAAGAAGGCTATAACTGGTTCTTTTATTACTATCATGAAAATTTCCACCCACCACTTCAGCTTGTGTACAGTCATTACACTGATGTTCTAAACTGTATTTATGAGGCCTCACTCAAAATTTTCTAACAGATTAACATTACCTGTAGATCAAAATTCAAATTTTTTATCTAGAGAGTAAAAAACCTTCCTCTGTGACCCCGAACAACCTTTCTTTTCTAGCACTGATGATGATTGTGCTCCCTTGTTAGAACTTTTGCTGCACACAAGGAGCCTTCCTTGCTTACCCTCAGATTGCTAATGGAAACCTTCGATAACACCTTAATTTCAGCTGCCCTGGTCATGACAGATAATAGGACAATGACTGAATTCATGCCCAGAATCATGAAATGCTTGACTTACTCTGAGCTTTGCATTTTTTAGTTAAACATTTCAAGCATAATTGTAGCAACGGTGTTATTTTTCATTACACATCTATCATGAGTACTGATATTTCCTTAATTAACTGGTCTATTGGTTCTCAACTGTGATTTTGAGAGACCCTGGGGATAGAACATTTTTTCCATATAAACAGAAAGTATACTGACACACATATATGTATATATATTTAAATATGGAAATGTGTTATTTTTCCTTCTATGTAAATACACAGGGTGGCAAAAGCAAATTTGCATGTATTTACATTTCTCACATCAGGAGTATGCTAAGAAGAGTGATGAGAAAAATAAAACACATAGTTCCTAGTCCATCTTTCAGATCTTACTATCTGCACAAGGAGAGACCAGACTGGAGGGAGTCCCCTTCCAAGGGGCTTCTCACCTGTCCTCTCCTGCTTTACAAGGGCATCCACTTCACAGACCACAGACTCTTGGGTCAGAAACTGTGCCTTGTCCAGCTTGTACCCTTCAGCCCACAGGACTCAGAGTGACGACATGTGTTAGCTAAACGGTTACAGTTTCCATGCTTTAGCTCTGGCGAACAAGACCCGTCATCACCAAGCACACATTTTAAGCCTATTTTCCAAGGTCCCTATTTCTTTCTCAGGTTCCTGATGGAAAAGATGAGTCAAGAGTTTCCCTTCCAAGAAGGCTATAACTGGTTCTTTTATTACTATCATGAAAATTTCCACCCACCACTTCAGCTTGTGTACAGTCATTACACTGATGTTCTAAACTGTATTTATGAGGCCTCACTCAAAATTTTCTAACAGATTAACATTACCTGTAGATCAAAATTCAAATTTTTTATCTAGAGAGTAAAAATCCTTCCTCTGTGACCCCGAACAACCTTTCTTTTCTAGCACTGATGATGATTGTGCTCCCTTGTTAGAACTTTTGCTGCACACAAGGAGCCTTCCTTGCTTACCCTCAGATTGCTAATGGAAACCTTCGATAACACCTTAATTTCAGCTGCCCTGGTCATGACAGATAATAGGACAATGACTGAATTCATGCCCAGAATCATGAAATGCTTGACTTACTCTGAGCTTTGCATTTTTTAGTTAAACATTTCAAGCATAATTGTAGCAACGGTGTTATTTTTCATTACACATCTATCATGAGTACTGATATTTCCTTAATTAACTGGTCTATTGGTTCTCAACTGTGATTTTGAGAGACCCTGGGGATAGAACATTTTTACCATATAAACAGAAAGTATACTGACACACATATATGTATATATATTTAAATATGGAAATGTGTTATTTTTCCTTCTATGTAAATACACAGGGGTGGCAAAAGCAAATTTGCATGTATTTACATTTCTCTACATCAGGAGGTATGCTAAGAAGAGCTGATGAGAAAAAATA
The DNA here is from genome assembly GCA_022376925.1 of Tragulus kanchil. Lineage (NCBI taxonomy): Eukaryota > Metazoa > Chordata > Mammalia > Artiodactyla > Tragulidae > Tragulus > Tragulus kanchil. The sequence goes on along the minus strand of JAIOJX010000030.1, from coordinate 13,714,174 downwards.
AAACACATAGTTGTGGTTTATTTTTTACACAATTTTATCCTACTATCTCTGCTGAAAATGAAATTTTTTGAAGAGTCAGAAATATATTTATAAGCAAAATTACATACATCATGGTCTGTATGAATAACATGGATGTTATAAATCTATGAGAGGCCATTATTGTCTCTAAACCTCTCACACCATCTGAGGTCTTGAGAAATGGAAAGCTGTTATTATTTGTGGTTTAGAAATTCCAAAATTACCTAGCATGCCATCTTCAATATAGACAGTATTTAGTGTAAAACACAAACTCAAAGTATGATTTGTATCATATTCAGAAACCATGAGCTATTTGGAAGTAGAATTGGAAAGTATTTCAGTTTGTGTAAATGTCCTCCATCAAAGCTCAATGACAGCTTGACAGATGAATAAAAAAATCCATGCCTGCATTCCTGACCACCCTACTCAAAAAGCACCAGGTATTTTTAACTCTGGCCGAAGATTCTGCAACATGCAGGATGCCCTGCTAAAGCCGACTACTTGAAACAGCACTAAGTGGTCGTTCCTCCCGTTCTGCAGAACATCGGTTACGAGGCAGCAGCCCCTGGAGCCCATATCCTCTTTCTTTCATCCCCTCTCCACCTCTTTCTCTGCCACCACTGACCAAGTTGACAACAATTTTCAAAACCTCTGCAAACTGACTTTTGGTAAGAGATGCTTTGTTCCCAGAAGATTAGCATTTCTGTACTTGCAATTATTTTTAAAAGCTATTATCTCATCTTGCATCATCATGATTTGCTTTCTGTAATACAAATACTATTTTTTTGCTTTTGTTTTGCTGCAGCCATAAAATCAGTCTTAGCTGTGTGTTCTTGTCTAAAAGGATAGATGAAACTCTTGGTTCCCATGTCTGGAGGGATTAGGTTTGGCTATTCATAGCACTTGGGGTGATTTTCCCAAAGTTTAAGTGGCATAAAACTCTCTTCATTTTTTATTGGCCAGTTAATAATAGGTGACTATCAGGCCTGCTGTGGTGCAATCCTCAGATTTTGCAACCTGGTGCAATATAAATAGTTTATGCTAATTGCCCCCTTCCCACCTTCTGGGAGAAAGGAGACATTTTGACTGCAAATTTTGCACTTGGTCATTAACACTCTGGTTTCTAGATATGCATTGGACCATTTTATAATGCCAAATGAGAATGTTAAAACTGTTACTGCAATGACATTAATTAGCTAAAGCTTATTTCTTGCAATGCTAAGTTTCCTTTGGCTAATACATGTATTCAAAATAGCTGATCACCTCATCATCCTCAGGTTTACTTTACATTATAAGTGAGGCCATTTGCTATTTTGCTAACTGTATTCCATCTCCATAAGCATCATAATAAACCGAGTGCCATCTGGGAGAAAATATTTGTTTAATCTGATTCCCTCTTTCTGAAATAATTGCCTTTATTTACAAGGATGCTTTGAAAAAAATCAGAACTTGTAGGGTCAATTTAATAGTCATCTAAAATCTCTAGTAGAAATGGATGAGGAGATAGAATTAAAATGTAATCAGTGAACTCTGAAAGCAGATATTCTTATTTTCTAATGTGCTTAAAAATATGTTCATCCAGTTACATACATGTCGAGAGGGTACGGTTTCGAGTGCACCCAGAAGAGATGCTGATACTATCTTATTACTGCTCCATGCATTTGCTAAGGGCCATTGGCCATGGAACTCTAAGCAGAAGTCCTGGGAAAAGCGACGGTGGTGGAAACAGCAAGACACTTTCTGCTTCCTGCTTCAGAGTGAGTGGAGAGTGACTGCTGTGGGACCCTGCCTTCTCTGATTTAAATGAAACTTTCTGAGACACCTAGGCTCATCACTCAACAAAGTAACGTGTGACTATATATATACAATCTCTTCTCCTGATTACTCACTTAACTACCACCAAAAATGCATCAATCTGATATATCTCTTTGATATGCAATCACCATCATTCCAGTTCTTCAACCATGGCTTAAACTATAAGCAAATCATTTTGTAAACATGAATGTTATTATAGGGTTTTTAAGTATCCTATTTAAAAATGTTACCCTAATATTTTTAAAATCTAACATGAAACACATGACTCTTCTTTGGGCAGGCAAGCTTCAGTGGGTCAGATGAACGGCTCAACGAACTAACCTGCCTCTGTTTCCTCCCTCCCAGCCCCTGTTCTCTCCCCACCACCCTGTCCTCCTCTCCCGCTACTGCCTTTCTTCATTTTAGCGCTGGCATAAACTTAGTAATAAAAATTTGTTTACTGAAATTTGAAATAATCTTTTCCTATTTAACCAAGACAAACTATGTTCAGTCTGTGGCCTCAAATAAATGAATTTATTGCTTAAAAAAATATAGATACAGTCATTGCGGATAATCATAATTACGAGTGTAGGCACTACATATATGCTATATCTGGCAAACAGATACCCAGGGAAAAAAAGAAGTTTGATAATCTGCTAAGCAATTTCAGGATGCTCTCATATAAAGTACATTAATCTTACAGAAGATTAATAACTCAAGATACAGTTTACTCCTCCACTGGTAGTTTCTGCCTCTCCATGATGCAGTAACTCTAAATAAAATAGTTTTCACATTAGGTCAGCGTTCTCCTGCAAAGGAGCACCACACTAACCATATCTGCAATTCTCTGCATTAATAAGAAATTTTATCTGGTAAGTGAGTCATCCAGCTGAGAGTCCTGGTAAGCAGATAAACTTAACCCTTGTCCCGGGGCCCATAAAAGCACGCCTCTCCTCTGGCAGGGATGGATTAGGCGGCCACAGCTTCTAAGGCAGTTAGCTTTTTATATCCGTGGCTGCATCTCCTACGTCACTCCCAAGCACGGGGAATATCTATTTTCTCTTGTTGTGCAGCACTATAAAAAAGATTGCTGGTCTCTAAGAAGAAGGAAAAACAGAGATGTGAATTTCTCTTTTGAAGGCTTTTCCAAAATGATCTAGGAAACAGCTTGCTAGTTCAAAGAATGCACCAACCTTTTTCTTCTCCTTGCTCCCTTGTCTGATACTCAGTTTGCACCTCATTTGTTCCAGAATCTTTATATAATAAAGTAGGGACTTTGTCACCTGACAAAGATAGGAATACTGTTTATACAGTAAAAATCAAAAGGTGATCTGCCTAAGCATATTGATGTATAGTTGAATGTGTATTTATCTGCGTGTGTGTGTGTGAGAGAGACATGTTGCTTTCTGAAACTTCACAAAATGATCAATTGCTTGCAACATCCCTTTGAGGTAGATAAGGACAGGAATGAAGGTAGAAAAACTTGTTGCAAGAGTCTTACAATGCCTCAAAGATTAAAGTACTTTTTTCAACGAAAAACCTTGCCAAGTTAACAATGGCATTTAACCAAGACAAACTATGTTCAGTCTGTGGCCTCAAATAAATGAATTTATTGCTTAAAAAAATATAGATACAGTCATTGCGGATAATCATAATTACGAGTGTAGGCACTACATATATGCTATATCTGGCAAACAGATACCCAGGGAAAAAAAGAAGTTTGATAATCTGCTAAGCAATTTCAGGATGCTCTCATATAAAGTACATTAATCTTACAGAAGATTAATAACTCAAGATACAGTTTACTCCTCCACTGGTAGTTTCTGCCTCTCCATGATGCAGTAACTCTAAATAAAATAGTTTTCACATTAGGTCAGCGTTCTCCTGCAAAGGAGCACCACACTAACCATATCTGCAATTCTCTGCATTAATAAGAAATTTTATCTGGTAAGTGAGTCATCCAGCTGAGAGTCCTGGTAAGCAGATAAACTTAACCCTTGTCCCGGGGCCCATAAAAGCACGCCTCTCCTCTGGCAGGGATGGATTAGGCGGCCACAGCTTCTAAGGCAGTTAGCTTTTTATATCCGTGGCTGCATCTCCTACGTCACTCCCAAGCACGGGGAATATCTATTTTCTCTTGTTGTGCAGCACTATAAAAAAGATTGCTGGTCTCTAAGAAGAAGGAAAAACAGAGATGTGAATTTCTCTTTTGAAGGCTTTTCCAAAATGATCTAGGAAACAGCTTGCTAGTTCAAAGAATGCACCAACCTTTTTCTTCTCCTTGCTCCCTTGTCTGATACTCAGTTTGCACCTCATTTGTTCCAGAATCTTTATATAATAAAGTAGGGACTTTGTCACCTGACAAAGATAGGAATACTGTTTATACAGTAAAAATCAAAAGGTGATCTGCCTAAGCATATTGATGTATAGTTGAATGTGTATTTATCTGCGTGTGTGTGTGTGAGAGAGAGACATGTTGCTTTCTGAAACTTCACAAAAATGATCAATTAAGCTTGCAACATCCCTTTGAGGTAGATAAGGACAGGAATGAAGGTAGAAAAACTTGTTGCAAGAGTCTTACAATGCCTCAGTTATAGAACTGATGTTGAAATTGTACGATTTTGTTTTCAGTATCAATTCAAGGAATCTGGAAAAATTTATCCTTGCCAAGTTCACAATGGCAATGGCTTATAAGACAATTTCTATGTATTCTCATTTGTCAGCTCTCAACTTTCTCAGCAAACAGACACAGAAAAAGAAAGAGGTCCCAGAAGTACAGTATCAATTAATGAAATGAAAAAAAGATACTATGTTTAACATTTATAATTACATGAAACACACCCACCTTCCCCTTCCCCATACACTGAAAAGCTGGACCTGCACATGTGGCCAAATAATACTGGATATCTCCACATACTGGCCAAAATCAGAAAGTGTTCAGTCACAAGAGCTGGAGCAGTGGAGTAAGTTTTGTTATTGTTAAAGCAGATTACTGGATAAAGTTACCAACATTTGACATAAAGGGTATGCTAAAAAAAGGCTTCTTTCACATATGTATATATTCATTTGATAAATATTTATGGGTGCTAGGTATTGCTTCAGATGTTGGGAAAACAGCAGAGAACAAACAAGCACAGTCTCCTGCCCCACAAACTTCACATTCCAGCTAGTGAACACAGAAAACCAGTATCCTGAACATGTCTGTCCATGCAAGTGGAACGGGGAAAGCTGAGCCGGGAACGGGAGAGGGCTGCGGAATGGAGGAGTAGAAGAGGAAGAACCCGGGGTGGGGACCACTCCCTTCAAGTGGTCCCGGATGGCCTCATTGCTAGAGGTGCAATTTCATTAGAAACTCCATTGTCTAAAATGTAAATTCAAGGTGAAACAGACCTGGTGGCTCACTGATAGCGAGGCTGCCTGCCAATGTGGAGGACACAGGTTCGACTTTGTCACCTGACAAAGATAGGAATACTGTTTATACAGTAAAAATCAAAAGGTGATCTGCCTAAGCATATTGATGTATAGTTGAATGTGTATTTATCTGCGTGTGTGTGTGTGAGAGAGACATGTTGCTTTCTGAAACTTCACAAAATGATCAATTAAACTTGAAACATCCCTTTGAGGTAGATAAGGACAGGAATGAAGGTAGAAAAACTTGTTGCAAGAGTCTTACAATGCCTCAGTTATAGAACTGATGTTGAAATTGTACGATTTTGTTTTCAGTATCAATTCAAGGAATCTGGAAAAATTTATCCTTGCCAAGTTCACAATGGCAATGGCTTATAAGACAATTTCTATGTATTCTCATTTGTCAGCTCTCAACTTTCTCAGCAAACAGACACAGAAAAAGAAAGAGGTCCCAGAAGTACAGTATCAATTAATGAAATGAAAAAAAGATACTATGTTTAACATTTATAATTACATGAAACACCCCCCCCACCTTCCCCTTCCCCATACACTGAAAAGCTGGACCTGCACATGTGGCCAAATAATACTGGATATCTCCACATACTGGCCAAAATCAGAAAGTGTTCAGTCACAAGAGCTGGAGCAGTGGAGTAAGTTTTGTTATTGTTAAAGCAGATTACTGGATAAAGTTACCAACATTTGACATAAAGGGTATGCTAAAAAAAGGCTTCTTTCACATATGTATATATTCATTTGATAAATATTTATGGGTGCTAGGTATTGCTTCAGATGTTGGGAAAACAGCAGAGAACAAACAAGCACAGTCTCCTGCCCCACAAACTTCACATTCCAGCTAGTGAACACAGAAAACCAGTATCCTGAACATGTCTGTCCATGCAAGTGGAACGGGGAAAGCTGAGCCGGGAACGGGAGAGGGCTGCGGAATGGAGGAGTAGAAGAGGAAGAACCCGGGGTGGGGACCACTCCCCTTCAAGTGGTCCCGGATGGCCTCATTGCTAGAGGTGCAATTTCATTAGAAACTCCATTGTCTAAAATGTAAATTCAAGGTGAAACAGACCTGGTGGCTCACTGATAGCGAGGCTGCCTGCCAATGTGGAGGACACAGGTTCGATCCCTGGTCCGGGAAGGTCCCACATTGCCACAGAGCAGCTAAGCCTGTGGGCCGTAACTGCTAACCCTGTGCTCTAGATCTGGGAGGTGCAGCTGCTGAAGCCTGCACGCCTGTAGCCTGTGCTCTGCCGCAAGAGAAGCCAGGACAATGAGAAGCCGGTGCATCGCAACCAGAGAAAGCCCAAGCACAGTAGTGAAGACCCAGATGAACCAAATAAATGAATAAATACATAAAAGGTGAAGTAGAGAAGAACTCTATATACGCAATCTGCTTTTTCACAAGTTGAATCCATCATGAAGAAGCAAGCCATAGTATCTATGATAGTCTGACTTATCAGTCTATGGTGACTTGTCTGTTTCCTTTATTAGACCAGAGACTATTTGAGGCCATGGATTTGGCCAACAAATCATAGCAGATTGATTTAGCTATAGATACTACACGAAAATTTGTTAAGCCTATTGGCAGAAGATCCCCAGGAGCTTTCACAGTATATCTAAGGGAATAAAGTCTGCCTTTGGGATTGTGAAGCCAACTTCTGACACTCATTGGGTAATATGTCCCTCACTGAGCACAAGGCACACAGGGAGCACAAAACACAGGCAAGCTGGGAGAAGCCAGAGCACGGACCCTCTTCTCTCTCCGTCGCGCCTCAAGGCCAGCAGTGGATGGCAGAGCTGTGCACCTGCCTGGTGAGGAACGCACCACCAGACAGAGCCCACCCTCACCGGTTCCCTGGGAACAGGGAATGTGGAAGACCGCCCCTAGGAGACACTGCAACATGGACGGAGCCCTCTGTTTCACTTACAGTAAAAGAAATCTCATAAAATTAGAGTATGTTCACAAAGAACAAGGCTAGGAAGTCCACTAGACTAACTCTGGGGATGAGTTCACAATTTACACAAATACTGAGTCACTATGCTATACACCTGAAACTAACACAATGGCACTGTCCACTACAACTCAAATTTAAAAAAGAAATATTTTCACTTAAAGGAAATGATCAGGTCATGAACCTCAGCTATAAACTTAATTAGTTTGCTAAAAACATTACCTAATTCTAATATCATATTAGTCCATGATATTATAAAAATCAAAAGAATGTTAAGTATATATTCTATAAAAGTAAGAGCCCACCTGCCAATGCAGGAGACATAAGAGATGTTGAGTTTGATCATTGGATTGGGAATATCTCCCAGAGGAGGAAATGGCAACCCAAGCCAGTATTCTTGCCTGAAAAACCCCATGAACAGAAGAACCTGTCAGGCTACAGTCCATAGGATTGCAAAGAATCGGTCAAAACTGAAGCAACTTAGCACACAATTTTATAAAAGCCGGTGCCAACCAGAGAAAGCCCAAGCACAGTAGTGAAGACCCAGATGAACCAAATAAATGAATAAATACATAAAAGGTGAAGTAGAGAAGAACTCTATATCAATCTGCTTTTCACAAGTTGAATCCATCATGAAGAAGCAAGCCATAGTATCTATGATAGTCTGACTTATCAGTCTATGGTGACTTGTCTGTTTCCTTTATTAGACCAGAGACTATTTGAGGCCATGGATTTGGCCAACAAATCATAGCAGATTGATTTAGCTATAGATACTACACGAAAATTTGTTAAGCCTATTGGCAGAAGATCCCCAGGAGCTTTCACAGTATATCTAAGGGAATAAAGTCTGCCTTTGGGATTGTGAAGCCAACTTCTGACACTCATTGGGTAATATGTCCCTCACTGAGCACAAGGCACACAGGGAGCACAAAACACAGGCAAGCTGGGAGAAGCCAGAGCACGGACCCTCTTCTCTCTCCGTCGCGCCTCAAGGCCAGCAGTGGATGGCAGAGCTGTGCACCTGCCTGGTGAGGAACGCACCACCAGACAGAGCCCACCCTCACCGGTTCCCTGGGAACAGGGAATGTGGAAGACCGCCCCTAGGAGACACTGCAACATGGACGGAGCCCTCTGTTTCACTTACAGTAAAAGAAATCTCATAAAATTAGAGTATGTTCACAAAGAACAAGGCTAGGAAGTCCACTAGACTAACTCTGGGGATGAGTTCACAATTTACACAAATACTGAGTCACTATGCTATACACCTGAAACTAACACAATGGCACTGTCCACTACAACTCAAATTTAAAAAAGAAATATTTTCACTTAAAGGAAATGATCAGGTCATGAACCTCAGCTATAAACTTAATTAGTTTGCTAAAAACATTACCTAATTCTAATATCATATTAGTCCATGATATTATAAAAATCAAAAGAATGTTAAGTATATATTCTATAAAAGTAAGAGCCCACCTGCCAATGCAGGAGACATAAGAGATGTTGAGTTTGATCATTGGATTGGGAATATCTCCCAGAGGAGGAAATGGCAACCCAAGCCAGTATTCTTGCCTGAAAAACCCCATGAACAGAAGAACCTGTCAGGCTACAGTCCATAGGATTGCAAAGAATCGGTCAAAACTGAAGCAACTTAGCACACAATTTTATAAAAGGTATCCTATTTATACTTAACTTTACAAAATAGATGAAAATATTTATTTTATCAAATAAATATCATTGTATTTAACTATGTGCATACGTGCTCAATCGCTTCAGTCGTGTCCAACTCTTTGTGACCCCAAGGACCACCAGGGTCCTCTGTCCATGGAGTTCTCCAGGCAGGAATACTGGAGTGGGTTGCCATTTCCTTCTCCAAGGGATTTTCCCAGCCCAGGGATCAAACTCATGTCTCCCACATTGGCTGGTGGATTCTTTATCACTGAGTCACTTGGGACACCTCATATAGAACTGCATTACATACAAAATATACTTTATAAAGTTAAATATAATACATAAAATGTATTTTATGAAATAAGGTATTTTGCATTTTGTTTATATAAAATTTATATCTGTTTCTATTCTATGAATATACAAATATATTCAATAAAATACTGTATGTGCGAAGAGCCAACTCACTGGAGAAGACCCTGATGCTGGAAAATTTGAGGGCAAGAAGAGAAGGGGGCCACAGAGGATGAGCTGGTTGGATGGCATTATCGGTTCAATGGACATGAGTTGATCAAACTCCAGGAGATGGTGAAGGACAGGGAAGCCTGCGGTGCTGCAGTCCATGGGGTCGCAAAGAGTTGGCTATGACTTAGAGACTGAACAGCACAAATATAAAATACTGTAACAGATCACAAGAGCTCGGGTGCACAACTACATATGACTACAAATCCCACCACTATTTTTATGAAGGACTTCACACATGTCTGGCGCTGCAGTAAGTGCCTGCACTCCCGGGTATGTGCAATTATTCTGACATTACAGAGGGGAAAGCTGAGTCTTAAAGCACCAGTCATGCTGCTGAAAGAATGGCCGTCCACCGCAAGCCTCGGAGATAACCTCTAATCGCCAGGGGCTGGAGACCGGCATTTGTCATAATAAGCATATTCATTCTCATAATCGGTACAGTCAACGAGCAGCATGAAGAACCTGCACACGTGTCATGGAAGAATTAGGAGGACCCACTACTAGGAAGATTCTTTCAGAGGCTACGCACCAGCAAAGGTTTGCCAGGACGTCCTGTGGAATCTGCCTCGCTGTTACTGGAAACAGAATTTATTCACTAAACAGATATTTATTGAATAAGTAACTGTGAGAAAAAGATTTAAAGCAGATATCCATTTAAGATAGAGGGTATAAATTTTAGTTAGGGAATGGAGCGAAGGGGGCAAACAGACGCCTAGTAAAAGAACCCAGGTAAGAAAGGACAAAGGTCAGAAGGAAGACAGTAGCAGGGAGACTAGAGGGAAGAAAGGGGGCACAGGAGATATTAGTAGGATTAAAGCAACCGCAACCAGCCGCTGAGGGATGGTCCAAGGATATCAAAATATAAGGTTACTCTCACGTTTCTGCCAGGTGGATGGATGGAAGTGCCACTGAATGAGCCAGAAAATAAAGAAAGAGAAAATGAGATTTTGTGAGAAAGATGATGAATTTTGGTTGACGCTGAAATGAAGTTCCTCTGGCCTTCCAGTTAGTGGTTAGAAATAGGGCTTTAAAGTTCAGGATTAGAGATATACGTTAGAGTGTTAATGGCACAGAATGAAAACTGAAGCCCAGGGAAACAAGACAGAAGTGAAAGGCAGTTGTGACAGGATATCAATAAGAAGAGGAGTCAGGGAGAAAACGCAGGTGGTGATGGAGGCCACGGGACTTTGACGGGTCACGAGGGAACGCGGGAGCAAACAGGTTACTGGACGTGAGTCAGTCCTGATAAAAACACAGCCTTGACAGACCTTGCTGCGTGATGACCTCTTGCGAAACCGGAATGGCTGAGAGGATCTGGGTTGTCACATAGTTTAGAAACATCATCGAATTTCTAGCTAAGATTTTCAAGCAGACATGATTTTCATGTCCAACAGCTGCCAACACGTGCCACTGACGCTTACAACTTGAACCCTCCTAAGGAAACACTTTAAAGCTGAAAGAGGCCAGAGAAAGTCATCTCCGTGAAAGTTCATGCCTTTCCAGTCTCTATTACTCTAAGTCACGACACAGGAAGATAGCACCAGCCTCCAGCTATAGCATGTTGAAGACAATGAATGTATTTGTTTCAAATAAAGCTTTTCTTTTGAAATAATCTGAGGTTTGGCAAAAAAAAGAATCCTGAAGCTAGTTCAGGTGGCATATCTGTCACCAACTCCCACTGACACTAACTCACTGACCAGACATGCGTTAAAGTATCTTTTGTTCCCCAAGATGTTTCAATATCACTAAACAGATATTTATTGAATAAGTAACTGTGAGAAAAAGATTTAAAGCAGATATCCATTTAAGATAGAGGGTATAAATTTTAGTTAGGGAATGGAGCGAAGGGGGCAAACAGACGCCTAGTAAAAGAACCCAGGTAAGAAAGGACAAAGGTCAGAAGGAAGACAGTAGCAGGGAGACTAGAGGGAAGAAAGGGGGCACAGGAGATATTAGTAGGATTAAAGCAACCGCAACCAGCCGCTGAGGGATGGTCCAAGGATATCAAAATATAAGGTTACTCTCACGTTTCTGCCAGGTGGATGGATGGAAGTGCCACTGAATGAGCCAGAAAATAAAGAAAGAGAAAATGAGATTTTGTGAGAAAGATGATGAATTTTGGTTGACGCTGAAATGAAGTTCCTCTGGCCTTCCAGTTAGTGGTTAGAAATAGGGCTTTAAAGTTCAGGATTAGAGATATACGTTAGAGTGTTAATGGCACAGAATGAAAACTGAAGCCCAGGGAAACAAGACAGAAGTGAAAGGCAGTTGTGACAGGATATCAATAAGAAGAGGAGTCAGGGAGAAAACGCAGGTGGTGATGGAGGCCACGGGACTTTGACGGGTCACGAGGGAACGCGGGAGCAAACAGGTTACTGGACGTGAGTCAGTCCTGATAAAAACACAGCCTTGACAGACCTTGCTGCGTGATGACCTCTTGCGAAACCGGAATGGCTGAGAGGATCTGGGTTGTCACATAGTTTAGAAACATCATCGAATTTCTAGCTAAGATTTTCAAGCAGACATGATTTTCATGTCCAACAGCTGCCAACACGTGCCACTGACGCTTACAACTTGAACCCTCCTAAGGAAACACTTTAAAGCTGAAAGAGGCCAGAGAAAGTCATCTCCGTGAAAGTTCATGCCTTTCCAGTCTCTATTACTCTAAGTCACGACACAGGAAGATAGCACCAGCCTCCAGCTATAGCATGTTGAAGACAATGAATGTATTTATTTCAAATAAAGCTTTTATTTTGAAATAATCTGAGGTTTGGTAAAAAAAAGAATCCTGAAGATAGTTCAGGTGGCATATCTGTCACCAATTCCTACTGACACTAACTCACTGACCAGACATGCGTTAAAGTATCTTTTGTTTCCCAAGATGTTTCAATATTCACTTACATAACAAATTACTGGCCACAGTCATTAGTACACAACTGCTCTGGTCAATAACGTGTCAGTATCTTATATAAACACGGCACATTTGTCACAACTAAGATCTACACCAGGGCACCACTCTTAATGATACTGTGGACTTGACTCACATTTCACACCACAGCATTCAGTTTTTTGTTTTTGTTTTTAATTTTGGCCTCTTTTTAAAAAATTAATTAATTAATTAATGTATTTTCATCCATCTTTATTCTTCCGCCTGTGTGAGCCTCCCACTGCAGTGGCCCCTCTTGTTGCAGAGCACCAGTCCAGCCACTCTTCGGCACGTGGGATCTTTTTGGGCCAGGGATTGCACCAGTGCCCCTTGCACTGCAAGTCAGATTCTCTACCCACTGCACTACCAGGGAAGACCCCACAGCATTCAGTTTTCATCTCTCTCTCATCTCCTCCACTGTGATCAATTTCTCAACCTTCCCTGTTCTTTCATAACCTTGAAGATATCAATTAGGTCTTTTGCAGAATGATCTCCAATTTGGGTTTCTCTGATGTTTTTCCAAAGATTAAACAGAGATGATTGGTTTTAGGGAAGACGACTAGTGCCCTTCTCACCCTACACCTCCTGTGCTACGAATAGGAATTATCACTGATGAAGTTAATTACTATACCTTATTAATCACTATACCTTATTAATCACTATACTTTGATTAAAGTGGTACCTACTAGGTTTCTCTAATGGAAAGACAGCATTTATTCCTTTCCAGAATACACTGATACACAAAACGGATTTATTGTTTTGCTTTAGATAAGACTGGAATCTTTCCAAAGGTATCAGCTCATCAGAGCAAACTTTACCATGACATCACAGTACCTTGAAAAACACTTCTCAGATCGTATCTTAACATACTGATACAGTAGTTAGCCCAATCAGATACAGTCAGTCTTAAATTTGATAAGCAGCAACAGATATTTAGTATGGACATTTAAAAAATCACTAGTCCATTACAAAACAATCATGTCCAATACTGATAATTAATAGGTGGATACAAACAGTCTAAACCTCTCTAAGATCAGCAGGCAGGTCTGACCCAGGCACCTTTCAAATTACAAATTCTCTCCTGGGTCCCTTTAAAAATGGAGATTCTATCTCCCCACAGCCCTCTTCCTCTCCTAAAAGTAAGCTCCACTGATCTCAAAGTCCAAAGTCCCGGGGGCTCATCTACCAGCCACAGGACCCCCAGGATGGGAGGCCCGATGCAGGACTCCCGTCCGGTGCTCCTTGGGGAGAACCTCTGTAGCTGTAATTATTCTCCTGTTTACAGGTTGCCCACCTAGGGGCATGAGTCTTGACTATACCAAACTCCGCCCCTCCTACCTGCTTTGTTACTGTTACTTTTTACAGCTTTGTGTTAAGATCTTTTCTGGTAGCTGTCAGTCTTTTTCACTGAGAGCTGTTCCATAAAGAGTTGTAATTTTGGTGTGCCCCTGAGAGCAGGTGAGCTCAGGATCTTGTTACTCTGTCCTCTTGGGTTAATGACTATCTCCACAGTCTTTATGGATATTTAATTTAGTCATTAATACTTGTCTCTGTGTGTATAAAACTTCCCCTCTAGATCAATTAGGTCTTTTGCAGAATGATCTCCAATTTGGGTTTCTCTGATGTTTTTCCAAAGATTAAACAGAGATGATTGGTTTTAGGGAAGACGACTAGTGCCCTTCTCACCCTACACCTCCTGTGCTACGAAAGGAATTATCACTGATGAAGTTAATTACTATACCTTATTAATCACTATACCTTATTAATCACTATACTTTGATTAAAGTGGTACCTACTAGGTTTCTCTAATGGAAAGACAGCATTTATTCCTTTCCAGAATACACTGATACACAAAACGGATTTATTGTTTTGCTTTAGATAAGACTGGAATCTTTCCAAAGGTATCAGCTCATCAGAGCAAACTTTACCATGACATCACAGTACCTTGAAAAACACTTCTCAGATCGTATCTTAACATACTGATACAGTAGTTAGCCCAATCAGATACAGTCAGTCTTAAATTTGATAAGCAGCAACAGATATTTAGTATGGACATTTAAAAAATCACTAGTCCATTACAAAACAATCATGTCCAATACTGATAATTAATAGGTGGATACAAACAGTCTAAACCTCTCTAAGATCAGCAGGCAGGTCTGACCCAGGCACCTTTCAAATTACAAATTCTCTCCTGGGTCCCTTTAAAAATGGAGATTCTATCTCCCCACAGCCCTCTTCCTCTCCTAAAAGTAAGCTCCACTGATCTCAAAGTCCAAAGTCCCGGGGGCTCATCTACCAGCCACAGGACCCCCAGGATGGGAGGCCCGATGCAGGACTCCCGTCCGGTGCTCCTTGGGGAGAACCTCTGTAGCTGTAATTATTCTCCTGTTTACAGGTTGCCCACCTAGGGGCATGAGTCTTGACTATACCAAACTCCGCCCCTCCTACCTGCTTTGTTACTGTTACTTTTTACAGCTTTGTGTTAAGATCTTTTCTGGTAGCTGTCAGTCTTTTTCACTGAGAGCTGTTCCATAAAGAGTTGTAATTTTGGTGTGCCCCTGAGAGCAGGTGAGCTCAGGATCTTGTTACTCTGTCCTCTTGGGTTAATGACTATCTCCACAGTCTTTATGGATATTTAATTTAGTCATTAATACTTGTCTCTGTGTGTATAAAACTTAGGCATTTGGTCTTACTTATATAATATTTATTCAGCATCCTATATCACTCGATTAAAAAACTGCTTGTAAAAATAACGTAGTATAAAGGGTTAAAATGCACTGAGGTTTTGGCAAATAAAACTGGTATGAGTTGAAACCTACACAGCTTGAAATTAATGTCAAGTTTTCTGCCTAAATTTCGTCCAATACAAAGTCTTTTTAGGATATCAGAAGCTGAAGCAACTAATTTTATTGCCATGTAATTCTACGAAATATGCCAACCTTATTTTAGGAGACCTATTATTCTTGGGAACTTACCCAGATTTCTCTCTGCTTCATCCTAAACAATGTACACCTTACATTTTTTGAAATGTGGAGCACTAGCTTTTAATGTTTCCCACTGAATTCCAGGGTTTAGATCTCAAACGTGTATCACAGCATCAGAAAATATATGTGCTCTTTGAAGAGTCAGTCATATCTGATGGCATCCTGATAATGCATTATTCATGACTCAGTCACAGATAAACAATGTAGCAACATAAAAGCAAAGCATTAAAAAGCCACATGTATCAGAGAACACTTTTGCAGAGGAATAAATGTGGAGGAGGAACAGGTTTAAAATAGATAAATAATAAATAAGATAATTTAGGGGAAAACTTTTCTTTTATAATTAACGTCATGTTCTAGAGAGTAAAATCCTATAGAATAAGGCCAGACCCTAATCCTGATTCTATAAGGTTCTAATATGTTACACAGCATGATTCCTTATCATATTAAATACTACTTTAATTCACATATACTATAGTTGATATTTCAATATATATGCTAATAATATCTTACAAAATACATTTGGATTACAAATTCATATTTAAATTTAATAAGGGGGAAATCAGAAATGCTTGGCAATTTTATATGACTTACTAGGTGGAGAAGAATAAAGATTTTCTGATATAGTTCATGTGTATTTTAGAAAGAAACTGGTAAAAGCCCTCATGGTGATTTCACTTGAGGGTACAAGAAGGCAGGGAGGGAAATCTTTGGTGATTTTCCTTTCTAATCTTGCTTTTCTCCTGCTATTATATTAAATCAAAGACACTGTTGTGGCTCCCAGGTTAAACGTAAAGTCAGGTGGGAGCCCACAGACAGTCTAACACGACCATCTTTTTCAGTCTGAAAAAACAGCTACTTTGGATGGTTTTCATGGTGAGTTATGTGTTCAGTTGACCTAACCATGCCTCTTAGGACAACGTCTTTTAGGATATCAGAAGCTGAAGCAACTAATTTTATTGCCATGTAATTCTACGAAATATGCCAACCTTATTTTAGGAGACCTATTATTCTTGGGAACTTACCCAGATTTCTCTCTGCTTCATCCTAAACAATGTACACCTTACATTTTTTGAAATGTGGAGCACTAGCTTTTAATGTTTCCCACTGAATTCCAGGGTTTAGATCTCAAACGTGTATCACAGCATCAGAAAATATATGTGCTCTTTGAAGAGTCAGTCATATCTGATGGCATCCTGATAATGCATTATTCATGACTCAGTCACAGATAAACAATGTAGCAACATAAAAGCAAAGCATTAAAAAGCCACATGTATCAGAGAACACTTTTGCAGAGGAATAAATGTGGAGGAGGAACAGGTTTAAAATAGATAAATAATAAATAAGATAATTTAGGGAAATCTTTTCTTTTATAATTAACGTCATGTTCTAGAGAGTAAAATCCTATAGAATAAGGCCAGACCCTAATCCTGATTCTATAAGGTTCTAATATGTTACACAGCATGATTCCTTATCATATTAAATACTACTTTAATTCACATATACTATAGTTGATATTTCAATATATATGCTAATAATATCTTACAAAATACATTTGGATTACAAATTCATATTTAAATTTAATAAGGGGGAAATCAGAAATGCTTGGCAATTTTATATGACTTACTAGGTGGAGAAGAATAAAGATTTTCTGATATAGTTCATGTGTATTTTAGAAAGAAACTGGTAAAAGCCCTCATGGTGATTTCACTTGAGGGTACAAGAAGGCAGGGAGGGAAATCTTTGGTGATTTTCCTTTCTAATCTTGCTTTTCTCCTGCTATTATATTAAATCAAAGACACTGTTGTGGCTCCCAGGTTAAACGTAAAGTCAGGTGGGAGCCCACAGACAGTCTAACACGACCATCTTTTTCAGTCTGAAAAAACAGCTACTTTGGATGGTTTTCATGGTGAGTTATGTGTTCAGTTGACCTAACCATGCTTCTTAGGACAAAGTCATCACAATGCTCTCCGTCTTAAAACTCTTCCGACCATCTGCTGTTGGTACACTGGACTGCTGGCCATTCTCTGTGGATACCGTCATAATTGGCCACCACCTTTCCCCCTTTGCCATCTAACTCCTATGTCTCCGTCTTCTCCAAAAAGCCTCTCCCCCCAAGTTCATCATCCCATTCTCTCCTGTGAGTTTCCCTACCATCTCTTACATGCAAAGTGCTGCTGTCTGATCATGAACAAAACAGATCTGATTTGAGCTTCATGGGCTACACAGTCAAGCTGGGAAGAAAGGCCTTACCAAACAATTGACAACTAACACAAGTATCAGAAGTGTTTGGAGAATCTCGAGAAGAGAGAGATGTAGCACAGAGATGTAGAGCAGTGGAGCCTAACCCAGCGCAGTGGTGGAGGAAGGCCCTCCTTAAGGACACTGGCGTACTCTGCCGTCACAGCCCGAGCGAAAAAATTCAAAAACACATCAAAACATTCCAGAGATAGCAGGCAACATACACTAAAGTACCTTAAGGCAAAGGAGAGGGGAATCTAGCATATTTTAGGAACAACGAGTACAAGGGGCTCGGGAATGCACTGGAACCCAAAGCATGCTGGCAATGGGGGGTGCCCCATTTCCATTCTCCGCATAAAGACCTCACCTCTGGGCTGTGAGGAGGGCAGCTGATCGTTCTCACCCAGCAGCAGCCCCTTCGTGACGCAGTAGAGCCCGACACTGGGGCCACATGCTTCCCTGGCAGCCTCCAGCCTAGGAAACCCGGATGGGGTGGTGCAGCCCTTCTGCCCAATGCAGGCATCCTCTAAAGATTTTCTGATATAGTTCATGTGTATTTTAGAAAGAAACTGGTAAAAGCCCTCATGGTGATTTCACTTGAGGGTACAAGAAGGCAGGGAGGGAAATCTTTGGTGATTTTCCTTTCTAATCTTGCTTTTCTCCTGCTATTATATTAAATCAAAGACACTGTTGTGGCTCCCAGGTTAAACGTAAAGTCAGGTGGGAGCCCACAGACAGTCTAACACGACCATCTTTTTCAGTCTGAAAAAACAGCTACTTTGGATGGTTTTCATGGTGAGTTATGTGTTCAGTTGACCTAACCATGCTTCTTAGGACAAAGTCATCACAATGCTCTCCGTCTTAAAACTCTTCCGACCATCTGCTGTTGGTACACTGGACTGCTGGCCATTCTCTGTGGATACCGTCATAATTGGCCACCACCTTTCCCCCTTTGCCATCTAACTCCTATGTCTCCGTCTTCTCCAAAAAGCCTCTCCCCCCAAGTTCATCATCCCATTCTCTCCTGTGAGTTTCCCTACCATCTCTTACATGCAAAGTGCTGCTGTCTGATCATGAACAAAACAGATCTGATTTGAGCTTCATGGGCTACACAGTCAAGCTGGGAAGAAAGGCCTTACCAAACAATTGACAACTAACACAAGTATCAGAAGTGTTTGGAGAATCTCGAGAGAAGAGAGAGATGTAGCACAGAGATGTAGAGCAGTGGAGCCTAACCCAGCGCAGTGGTGGAGGAAGGCCCTCCTTAAGGACACTGGCGTACTCTGCCGTCACAGCCCGAGCGAAAAAATTCAAAAACACATCAAAACATTCCAGAGATAGCAGGCAACATACACTAAAGTACCTTAAGGCAAAGGAGAGGGGAATCTAGCATATTTTAGGAACAACGAGTACAAGGGGCTCGGGAATGCACTGGAACCCAAAGCATGCTGGCAATGGGGGGTGCCCCATTTCCATTCTCCGCATAAAGACCTCACCTCTGGGCTGTGAGGAGGGCAGCTGATCGTTCTCACCCAGCAGCAGCCCCTTCGTGACGCAGTAGAGCCCGACACTGGGGCCACATGCTTCCCTGGCAGCCTCCAGCCTAGGACTAAGCACCATGGGAACAGGGGGTGGGGAGGCGGGGAGGATGGGGGTGGGGTGCAGCCCTTTCTGCCCAATGCAGGCATCCTCAAACAGACCCTCCAGCTCCAGGGACTCAGCCCACACTGTCCAGTCTGTTTCGCAAATGAGACACACCTGATGACTCCCTTCTCCCGGCCTGAGGCTCTCTCTGGATTTTGATGGTTGAGTCTAAGATATGATGGTTTGTTTTGCAGTTGAACACTGTATTATAGATACTATCCGTTAGACACAACAGACGACACTCACATAATTGCATTCCTACCATCCAGTGGAAGCACTAGGAAAACTGAAACTTGTGAAGATTTAGAATTTTTTTCTAAGAAACTCAATATCAGCTATGTCTGGATGAAGCAGATAACCCTAAATAGGCTGTTTTCCGTTTTCCTTATACAAATATATAATTACAGCAATTGACTGCTGCAAGTGGCACATTTGATTCAGTTCAAGCCACCACAGAGATGAGAAATGTTCGCTCAATTACTTGTGTTGAGTTTGAAGAGGGAGCTACTTGTCAGTTATGATGGTCAAAAATTTGATGGTTTGCCTCAACTTAGTAAATACATGTTAGAATAAATCTCCCATAACTTCTGCAGAGGAGTAAGTTTTTACTAGGGGTGCCTCTCTGTCGTCTCTGCCATCCCACTGCCCTGTATTAGACTTGTAGTTAGACTGAGACATGTAGACTGACTCCACCCCCTGCTCCAGCCCACGCCAGTCAGTTACTCTCATCATCCTTTGCCTAAACCAAGTATGAGTCAATGGGGAGACTGTCAGACTTTGGTGGGAAGTCACACCCTGCCCCTCAATCCCTCCAGATGTGAAGCTGTAGAGACACTGGGACAAGCAGCCACTGCAGACTAACACAGAAGTCCAAATGAAGGTAAAGCCTACACAGAGCCAAGGTGTGAAAGAAGCAGACATGAAATCTGCCAGTCCAGTGTGGTGTCTCAAGTCGGGGCCCTCCCAGTCGATTACTGAGGAAAGGCTGAAGCACTATCCCATTGGACTGTGAACACCATCCCAGTGGACAAAGATGTCCTAGTATTCCTACATAAAAATGACATGGGGGCTTCCCAGGCATCCAGTGGTGAAGACTCTGTGCTTCCACTGCAGGGGGCATGAGTTTGAGCCCTAGTCTGGGAACTAAGATCCTGCATGTCATGTGGCACAGCCAAAAAAATTTAAAAAATACAATGACACATTGGATCCGGCATCTCAGTTTACCTTCCTGCCCTTGCCAGGGGAAATAATGGTCAATTGCCATTCAATGCTTCAGGTTTAACTCTATGGACCTTCACTGAATAAAGGCTTAAAAATGTTTGCATGTCATTTGAACAAGTGTCAAAAAAAAAAAAAAAACTGTGAAATATTGTGTGCATTGGCTGAATGATGGGATTACAGGACCACACACTTGGATGCTAGGTGAAAATCACTGCTGAGCACCTTCAAGAGTCCTTGCATGCAGAGTATCAGACTCTTCTTTCATTTATTATAAGAATTTGCAATGATGGCCAAATCCAGGCCCTTGTTGTTGGTCTTGTCTACGTAATACATAAACGTGCATGTGTGCGCAAGAACGCACGCGCGTGTGCACACACACACACAGCTCTGCAGGGCAACAACCAACCCGAGACAGAAGGCAGCTATGCCCTTTAGACTGAGAACAAGCTGTCCATTTTGACTGCTTTGTACAAGGTCCACCTGACCAATTCTGGGACCTCACCACTGAAGGGTTCTAGAATCAGGGGCCTGATTCAACTGCACATGGTCATGTCTTCACGACTAAGCAAAGACTTATTCATTTACTCAAAAAAAAAACCTGCCCAGGGAATTCAGATAATCAGCACAGAGGCAAATAATGATTTCAGATGAGTAAAAACAGGATATTTCACATCCTCGGTATAAGACTCTTAACCACCAAATAGGCTCCAATCTCACCTGCAGGCCTTTATCTTCTATCTTCTTTTGAAGCACTTCAAGGCACTTGGTAAAGTCAGTATGCTCTTGATCAGGAGTTGAAATAATTTCACATCCCTGCGTTAAATAAGATAAAAGGTAGGGGTAAGTAAAGATGTCGGCTGAGGAACAAGATCAAGAGCTATAAAAGTAAAGAGAAAGCATCAGACATATCCTGTGATGCCTGTGTTATACCTTGATCATTAAAATCATAACCATTATCTTTTCTATTTCACATAACAGGACCTCCCAGGAATGATGTTAGATGATCACAGTAATCATTTGATTATGACAATCATAGCACCCAAAAACGTACAGATAATACTCCATTAATGCTCTTTAAAACTCACTGTTGTGATAACATTTGAGATGAACACAAAAACTTGGGTAAGAGTATTATAAAATATATTCACAACTGAAATGACTTGAAATTAAAATCAACCTCTTTCTAATAGATGTTGAGTTTCCTTGAGTAGACTTCCTAAGTTTACTTACATAAACAGAAAAACTAATCCTGCGCTAGTGATGAACTACATTTTAAGTAAAATCACGTTAGCTGTCCTATAAAACTCCTTTGTAGATCCCTTTTTTCTCCATGTAAAAATAAGCAGCAAGAGAGATGCCCATGTAAATATGTCTCTTGGATTATTTTGAACTTAATGAAGTGAATTTCTAAGTTGTTTGCCTCTTCTACAACAGACACCTTACCTAGTGAAAAATACTGAAAGATATTTATAAATATAACGCCACAAAAGTGCCAGTGTGCTGGCACTAGTGAACTGAGATGGTTCAAGAAATGGTGTTTTTGAAATGACACATTTTCCTCCAATGTCTTACAGAAGCAGAGGTATGTAAAACCAGAGCACAAAGGGACTTTGGACTTCTTAATTCAGGAATAAAACAATGTGAAGTCTCTGACAAACAGCTGAGTAAGGGAAAGTTAAATATAACCTAGTATATAAAGTTGCCATTCAAAGAGTTTTCAAGGATACAAAACACCAATACTGACGTTGAAATTATTCCAAAAATCATTCTCAGTAGATTTAAAGGTTATTCTTTAACTTCAAGGTCTCTTTAAAGGTGCCAGGCTTAAGCTGTGCTTCATTCATTTATGACTGTCCTACAATGTAGTGACCAATGAAAAAATTAATTACTCATCATTCAAAAGTATATTATACCCTAAAAGATGTATATGTCATTTTTATAAGATCATTGACATATACTATCCTGACCCTAAAAGAACATTGAAATTTACTATAATGGTCAAGCAAGGATATAAAGTTGACTTCTCTCAGGCTAACACTCCTAAAAAAAGGAAAAAGAAGACACAAGAATATGCCAGAGCATATAGGGATATTAGCAGAGATAAGGGTATTGTATCATTATCAAACCAAAAAAGAAAAAAGAAATTACTGAAAGTTCCCAGAGGACAAGAGGGCAAGAATACCAGAGTGGATTGCCATGTCCTCCTCCTGGGGGTCTTCCTGACCAAGGAATCGAACTCCCATCTCTTGTGTCTCCTGAACTGCAGGCAGATTCTTTTACAGCTATGCCACTTGGGAAGGCCAGATCTGGTGATATCTCTAAAGTTGACTCCACAGAATATTATGAAAAAAGTGACTTGAAATATAGGCTTCCCCCAGTGGTCCAGTGGGTAAGGACACCGCCTTGCAGTGCAAGGGGTGCCGGTTCGATCACTGGCCTGGGAAGATCCCACGTGCCGCGGAGCGGCTAGACCCATGTGTCCAATTACTGAGCCGGAGCTCTGGAGCACATGCACCTAGAGCCGGTGCTCTGCGACAACAGAGGCCACCGCGATGGGAGGCCCACAGGAGCCAAAGAACGGAGACCGATGAAAATAGAGAAATGAAAGACCAATAGAAGTGGCCCACCCGCTCCCCTCTCTCTCCAACCCGACCCTCGCCCAAAACAAATAAATAAATCTTTAAAAAAAAGAAAAAGAAATATAGGTGCAAGACTTAAATAATATTTTACTTCATCAACTTAAGATAGATACACAGAGAAGCTTAAGTCAGGACGTGGAGACAGATTACCAGTACTGAAAAATTCAGAGGTATCTGAATAAACTAAGAATGTTTAGACTCTAACCAAGGTATTTATCAGACATCAACACTTTGTTAGAGTTTTCACTCATTTCAACAGTCCTAATACCATCACAGAAAGAGAATAAATTCACTAGGAGTAGATAGCTCTAGAGGCCTTTCAGGGCAACTTTCAACAACTAGACAGGGGACCTGCCAGACAAGACAGTCTCTGGCCAACTAAAGATGTCTTC
The DNA here is from genome assembly GCA_022376925.1 of Tragulus kanchil. Taxonomy (NCBI): domain Eukaryota; kingdom Metazoa; phylum Chordata; class Mammalia; order Artiodactyla; family Tragulidae; genus Tragulus; species Tragulus kanchil. The sequence goes on along the minus strand of JAIOJX010000030.1, from coordinate 13,690,756 downwards.
ACTGTCTGGGTCTTACGGCAACATGTTAATGTCTAGAAGAGGAAAACATAAAGCTAAAGATAAAAGCCTTTCAGGATCTTCCAGACAAGAAAACTAGAAATGGCATAAACTATAAAGCTCTGATCATGTCTGTTTGTATTTTATTGGTAATACAGAGTAAGGTTCAATTTCCTGGAGTTGTAAGAAATGGGCACTCTGAAGATACTAAACATATGAGATTTGGCCAATTAAAGTATATCACTTTGTAATAAACACTTTCCAATATTAGTTTGCATTAGATATGTGTATTTTACATTAAAATACATAGGAGTTTTCTAAAGCATAAACCATAAAACTCTTTAGAAGTCTTCAGATACCAATGTTTTGGTGATACTTCTGTTTCAACTACTACTATCTCGGATTTTTCTCAGTTGTCTTTTTTTTTTTTCCCTAGAACAAAAATCATTATTTTATGAGCCAGCAGGTAGGTACAATCTCATACTATGCATTTTTCTTGTGCAATTTTTCTCATTCTTCAGACAGAAATTTAAATCACAATTCTAATAAATAGTTCTCTTTATGAATACAGCACTTTTTTCAAGGGGCTTCTCTGGTGGCTCAGATGGTAAGGAATCTGCCTGTTGAAAGGGGTGAATAGGCAGATGTGGTAAGGAGCTGTTTACAGGAAACTATCTACAGTCATCTATCAATGTTACGCAGGAGTCCTGGGTTTAGTCCTTGGACTGGAAAGATCCCCTGAGAAGGGCAAGGCTACCCACTCCAGTACGCTTGTCCAGAGAATTCCATGACATGTCTATGGGTCGCAAAGAATCAGACAAAACTGAGCAACTTTCACTCTTTTCAAAATAGATTATTTTAATATTACATTTTATTGATTCTGATTTATACTATAATTGGAAAGAAAAGAGTTGGATTGACATTACAAATTTCAGTGTGTCAAAATCAGAGCTTTTCACTCATTTCAACAGTCCTAATACCATCACAGAAAGAGAATAAATTCACTAGGAGTAGATAGCTCTAGAGGCCTTTCAGGGCAACTTTCAACAACTAGACAGGGGACCTGCCAGACAAGACAGTCTCTGGCCAACTAAAGATGTCTTCACTGTCTGGGTCTTACGGCAACATGTTAATATCTAGAAGAGGAAAACATAAAGCTAAAGATAAAAGCCTTTCAGGATCTTCCAGACAAGAAAACTAGAAATGGCATAAACTATAAAGCTCTGATCATGTCTGTTTGTATTTTATTGGTAATACAGAGTAAGGTTCAATTTCCTGGAGTTGTAAGAAATGGGCACTCTGAAGATACTAAACATATGAGATTTGGCCAATTAAAGTATATCACTTTGTAATAAACACTTTCCAATATTAGTTTGCATTAGATATGTGTATTTTACATTAAAATACATAGGAGTTTTCTAAAGCATAAACCATAAAACTCTTTAGAAGTCTTCAGATACCAATGTTTTGGTGATACTTCTGTTTCAACTACTACTATCTCGGATTTTTCTCAGTTGTCTTTTTTTTCCTAGAACAAAAATCATTATTTTATGAGCCAGCAGGTAGGTACAATCTCATACTATGCATTTTTCTTGTGCAATTTTTCTCATTCTTCAGACAGAAATTTAAATCACAATTCTAATAAATAGTTCTCTTTATGAATACAGCACTTTTTTCAAGGGGCTTCTCTGGTGGCTCAGATGGTAAGGAATCTGCCTGTTGAAAGGGGTGAATAGGCAGATGTGGTAAGGAGCTGTTTACAGGAAACTATCTACAGTCATCTATCAATGTTACGCAGGAGTCCTGGGTTTAGTCCTTGGACTGGAAAGATCCCCTGAGAAGGGCAAGGCTACCCACTCCAGTACGCTTGTCCAGAGAATTCCATGACATGTCTATGGGTCGCAAAGAATCAGACAAAACTGAGCAACTTTCACTCTTTTCAAAATAGATTATTTTAATATTACATTTTATTGATTCTGATTTATACTATAATTGGAAAGAAAAAGAGTTGGATTGACATTACAAATTTCAGTGTGTCAAAATCAGAGCTATTCTGAACTTGTTCTGACCTGAAAAGAAGCTTTTCAAGGTAAAGAAGCCCCATGCCCACTCCGTCCCCTCCAGACCACACCCACATAAATGGATAAGCAAGGCCAACCAAGTAAGGCAGAATCTAACTGCTTTAAAAATTCTGTTCCAGTGTGCTGAACAGACCAATCTTACTTATCAAGTCTCTCTCATCTCATAAACCAAAACCAGGTTACATATTAAATATTAGTTTATGTAACTATATATGAAACACTAACATTTATTACCATGTTAAGAAACTGCATGAACCATGCCCTAAAACAAACATGTTACATGTTTTCCTAATGGCAGCAGGTAGCATAGTGCTTAAACTGAAAAATAATTTCAATGTTGCTTTTCTGTGCTAGATTCCTTGACTGGTTTATCCATATTAAAATATGAGAAATGTACCATTAATCCCACGAAGAGAGAAACAGTTTTAATCCATCCATCATTTGTCTATCCACCAAACTTCTATTGATCGATGGCTTAAATTTAAGTATAAATCCATTACTATAGGCTTAATCAACTACTTTTTAGGGGCTAATCAAGTGTTATTGCTTTGTCAAAATACTGTGTACAGAGTAAGTAGGAATTTAATACCAACAAAATAAAATAAAGGGGAAAATAAGCACACAAATATAATAATTAGTAAATATGTAACACCTAAATAAACGTATCTGCCTGTGTGTGAGGGAGGGAGAAAGACAGACAGACTAACAAGGAGAGTTTCCTTTTCTTCCTTTCCGTACAGAGAAATTTCTAGCCACACTTCACTACTATCCAAAAAACACCTGAAAGAAAAGTCAGTCTTCTAATCAACCTTAAATTTCTCCATTTTGTTGAGCAGTAGAGTAGTGCAGGGTTCCAAATGCCATTCTGATTTTGGGACTAGGCCACATTTTCAAAATAGAGGCAACTTCAATACACTGCAACAAGAGAGATCTTCTCAAAAAAAAATAATAACCTATTATAGAGCTTCTCCTCAGCAGAGGTGTGACTGAAGAACAAAAGCTGCAATGTTGAGTACTGTATCTTAGTAGGAAATATCTAATAACAAGTTGAATAATTCACAATAATCAAGTAGGTATCATAAATTCATGTTAAAATGACAGGTGCTCTAAGGTCCAGAGAAACAAATATTAAAGGTAGAGAAAGACACAGAAAGTTAAAATAAGGTATCTTAATCCTAGAGGAGCATGGTATTTTACCAGATTTGAAGAGAGTGAAGACCAGAAGGAAGCACATTTACCAAAAAAGTACACAGGGAGTCTATTACATATGAGACAATGCACTTTTGAAGCAAATTAACCCAAGTGGAATGAATCACACAAACACATACACACACAAACACGGGCAGTAAATCATGGCTAGCAAATCCTTGCCTATAGATTTGGGATCACAGGATCTTCAGGCAGGAGACCTCTGCATTTCAGTTGCTAAGACAATACCAACACATACCAAGCAATCAACAAAAAAACTGGACAAACGATGGACAGATTAAAACCATTTCTCTCCTCATGAGACTAATGGTAGATTTCTCTAAAATATTAATGTGGATAAATCAGCTGTGCCTCTTACACACAAAAGCAACACTGACTTTACTTTTTAGGCACTACGTTACCTTCTGCCATTAGGAAACAATGCAGCACTTTTGTTTTAGGGCATGATTCATACAGATTCTTACCATGATAACAAATATTAATGCTTCATATGCAATTATATAAATTAAAATGCAACAATACATTAATGTTAACAAAGTGAATGTTCAATCAGGGAAACTGAAATACTAATGTACCACTGAGGCTTACAAATGCAGCAGTATAAAGTACTACATAAATAATTCACAGTATTTTTAATGAGCCATAATTTATTTCTTAATAGAAAAATGAGAGATAAATAGACTGATATCAGGAACTTTGTAAAATTTAGCAATTAAGTTTTTAGAACATTCCCTGTAATGGCAATAATTCAGGTCAATTTCCAATATTGCAGCATCTATAGCTACAGCAAACACAAAAATATATGCTCAATACAAAAAAATATATATTCTCATAACATATTATCCTAATCACAATAAAATAACAAGTCATCTAAGGAGCATAGGTTTATGCTCAGCATGGTATACTTACACATATTTTAAAAAGAAAAATGTTCTAATAAATAAGGCTTATGATAAATGCTTAGATGAGGCTAAATAATTCCATTATTATTTAGATTATCAATAGTGACTTATAAGTATTATGCTTTATTAATGACCAGATCATTGTATTATTATGTAAATTTTTTATGTCTCTCTTATGACTTAAAACATGAATCAACGTATTAGTTTTAAACTGTAGGCTCCATTATGCCTGCCTCTGTATCATGGAAGCAACTTAGACAAAATATAAATAAGTGGGATGAATGGGAATCTCACATAATTTTCATGTGTTATAAAATACTTCTACCTCTTTTGAGTCTTTTCCAACCATTCAATACTGTAGAAATCATTCTACAGTGGCCAGCTACACAAAAACAGGCAGTGGTCCAGATTTGACCTATGGGCTACAGTTTATCAACCTGTCCCCTTTCTAAGCCCACAAAGAGTCTCTGTGATTTTAACCATCAAACTCTATACATGTACCAATGCCAGGAATTTAATATGCAGGAAAAGTTTCAGGCCTTTAAAACCAATCTTTCTGAACTACCGTTTCCTCATCGATAATGGGCTAATCTGAAAACTCACAGTATTGCTGGACACCCTGTGTAATGTCCAGAAAGCACAGCACACAGAGGTGAACACAGAGCCAATTCTCACCTTAGCACTTCTGAACAACTGCTAGACACAGCAGATACCACAGTCACACCAGTTCGTACCAAAGATTACCAGAAGTAAAACATTATTAATGTTGTCCATATGCCTTTGCATGGAGGCCTATATAAACTATCCTTGAATTCAGTGACAATTTGTACAAAATTATTACAATACAATGAGTCAATAATCAACCTAATTTCAAGAGATCAATGCAAAAACCACTAGACTGTTATTCTGGATTACTTAGTGGACTGTTTGTCAATAATTTAGCTAATATAGGCTAATGAACTTTTACATTTAACACACATAAAACCTATCAGATCATATTATGTGGAGTCCTTTAAAATTCCTTAACTGAAAAGGAAACAAACACATTGGAAAAAAAATTATAACAACGTATCAACTGTGATTTCATGCACTGTATCCAGAGAGAAACTTTGACCTCATTAAAACAAGAGGCCAGTCTAGTGAACACATCCCCAAATTTGCTAACAGCTTAATTCATTTTAGGTTAAGTCATTTAGCATCCATTCATCTAGCCAGGACAAGAAAGGACTTGTGAAAATTACCCTGCAAAAATGTCATGGGGCTCTGAGATGGAGTTCTGCTATAACTTTATGGACTGAATTTATAAGGTTAAGAATTCAGAAGTGTTATTTCCTTCTAAGTACCACACACACTAATTTTTTAAAGTTATGCATATGGCCTCTCACCTAGCAGAATTAAATACAATATGTATGTAGTTACAAAATCTAAAATGCCTTTCAATAAACTGAGATTTTTTTCCCTAACAACATATAATTTAATTCTCTGAAATATCAGAGGGCTTCAGAAAGATATTAAAATTAGAACATTAAAATTATGATCTGTTGATAATTTTCTTTCTCGTTGAAATCAATCATAAAAAGTAACACTGGATTACACACCTAGTTATATGAGATATGTCACTTTATATGAATTGCGATTTTGCATCTCTAAGATAACATTATAAGGTAAGTGTAATTATCACACTATAAGATATTTAAATTGAAGTACAGAGAGCTTAAATAACTTGCCCAAGATCACACAGTTGGTAAGGATACACTGTCATGGGCAAGCAAAGGCATCTTCATTGACAGATATTGGGACCCTAATTATGAGGAAAGCAGTTCTGATGGGGAAAGTGATGAGGAAGAGAAGTTAGGTTATTTGCAGGGAATGCCACTATGTGGGGAAGAAGACCCCTCTACTCTCACTTGGTGGGTATGTCAAATGTTCCCACAAGGGTGGTCATTAGTACGAGGGGATGGTTCCATGTTCCCTTCTCACAGGAAAGGTCAAGAAAAGATACCTGGGCAGATCGGACAAACATCTTTTCACACTAGTGACAAGGGCTGCCTGCAGCCCCGCCTCTCTGAGACCTCTTCCGATGATGACTAAGTAGCTAGTATTATTACTGATAGGAAGCCTGGACCTGAAATAGCCCCACTCATAAAACTAGCAGTTTGTAGGCTTAGACTATCACCTTTGACAAATATTGATAGAGACGTTTACCTAGGCGCTAGTGCAGAGCACAAAAGCTCCTGTATTTGTGCTTTTTAGTTATAGTGTAATGTGCTTTTTACAACTTGTAGTTCCCTTTGTAAATTAAGAATTGCAAGAATGTTTTCTGTACAAACACGTTCCCCACCCCCGCCGCCCTGCCCGAGGACAAAGGTGTCTACCTAAGCGCTAGTAGAGGAGCAAAAAGCTCCAGTAGTAACCACTTTTGCGTCTCTAGAGGAGCAAAAAGCTCTAGTAATAACCACTTTTGTGATTGCTAGTTAACTGGAGATTTCTAGTTGAGAAAATATAAAAGGGTAAGGTAAGATTGTGCAGGAGGCTCTCTCACGGAGATCGACTGTGCCCGATGTGAGATTGAGACTCTCCAGCTCTGGGGTAAGACCTTGTGCTTGCATTTGATTGAGTTCTGATTATTTGACTGAGTTCTGATTATTTGTGCTTGCCTTTATTTGAATTCTGATGAATTGAATCTTGATTCTATTATATGTGCTGTGATTAATAAACCTACTCTTGGTTTGACAATACTCAAGACCACGACACTTTATTGTCCAAGTCCGAGACTCACGACTCTGAGGGGACTACACTGTGACTGTAAAAGGTCTCTGGTCTGTTTAAGACAGTATCTCTTAGTGAGAACTAGTAAGAACAGGAATCAGAGGAAGCTGCAGCACAGTGCCCGTGACAAGAGTATGTGATCTGAAGCCCATACTCTTATCCACCATGCTTCATACTCAACTCTGCTTGATTAAACTTTGGGTATTTGGGAAGGTTTAAGAAGAAAACCACCTTTATAATCTACACAGAATCTTAATTTGTTGGCTTTCTCCAGTTTTAAATACCTGAAACTTGTTTAGCTTTAAGGCAGACATGACCTCTGCCTGACTCCTCTGCTTCCATTGCAGTCCAAGGCTTGGAGGCCTTGGCTCACCCACGGACACCTGAAATGGGCAATAAATGCTTAGATGCCCTCTTCCTCCTTTATTTCTGCCTTCCCAACTCATATGGACACTATCAACATATTTATGACATGATTCACTCTTTTTCAGCTATTATACGTAACATCTGACCAATATCTCTGTGTAGAAGTGTTTAACATCATCTTCTTAGAATTTAATTCTATCAATGCAATTACTGGAATTATTAAAGGAACATTTTTTATGACCCTTGAGAGTTTGCCAGCATGATTTCTAGGAAGGCTGTACACACACGGACTTCTAGAGGGGTATGGGGTGAGAAAAGTTTTCTCGTAGGAAAGAGAGTTCATCATGAACTTCTTATCTGTTCTGCTTCCTTCTTAATCACAGACGGATCCGTTTGATTAAAGAGAAGATGACTCTCATTGGAGAAGAAGGGGAAGAAAGATAATTCTGGCGTGTGAAAGAGGGCTGGGGCTGAAAGTGGTCTGCCAGAAGGAGGACTACAGAGCTGAAGGATCGCAGGAGAGAAAAGGGTACTTCCGGGAGCGAGACATGTCAATCAAGGGTGAAGAGGAGGGGCTGAGAAGATGTCAAAGATGACCTTTCCCGATGGCTTTCAAAACATGAAATATAATTTACTAACCCATCCTATTAGAATATTGATACTTTCTAAAAATAAGCAATCAAAACACGAGTTTAAAATTCTAGCTCCCACATACTTTATTTCCCCTATCTACTGCTAAAGTAGCCTTTCTGCTTGAATGTTAGGATACACTTAAAAATATTAGGGAGGTGCACTCAAGAGTCTTAAAAAATTGAATATATTACATTTTTAATAACGAAGTTTCATAATCTCTCATTAAACTGAATTGACTGGAATTCTAATAAGAAATGGCCTGCCAGATTAAGAACACCACAGGCATAAAGCAAAATGACTTACACTCTAAATAATCAAAGATAGAGATCTAAAATTAGTCTGAACATGCTCTCAAATTTGCTAAGAAGGGGAATAGTTACATGAAGCCAACTGGAATCTAAATGATCTGTGTTCCTTGATACAGGTCTGAAAATTGGCTTTTCACCCTTAGAGATGCTATCACAAAGTAACTATTTCTCATTTTCCTCTTTATTGTATAAAGCAAACTATGGTAGATTGCTATTTCAGTTTTATTTACCAGACTTCTAAAAACATCTCTACTTTTCAGACTAAAAAGTTTTCTTTAAATTCTCAAATGATAACTGAAGAGAAATAATTTCTTCAGCAAGAATGCCACATGATTAAGCTCTTAAAAACTCAAAGTAATACGTAAGATAGGTGAGTATTCTGTTTTTCTAGATGGTATATAAAAAGAATAAATGTAATTTAACCTTGTAGCAATTCTCTATTCAGTCCCAAACAGCGAGAGACATTCTAATCTCCTATTATCTTCACTGCCCTGGGTGTTGTAAAATAACCTTTTCTCTCAACAAGGCATTGAATTAAAACTTTAAACGTTTCAAACGAGAAAACCGCCACTTCTATTAACAGAAGTCAAAAGTCACTTTAACACAACACAGGGTCTCAAGTGATGGCTTCTTTCCTAAAAGCAGAGCCAGAGCTTCCAGTGGAAGAGGTTGCCTAAGAGATTTAACACAGCAGGCTCAAGAATGGTTTTCTTTTTTAAGCCGGCTTGCAAAGCTGCTCTTGTACTAACCCTGGAGGACTTGACGGTACAGTCCCCTACACTGATAAACAGCTCTCCCCACCAGTGGCTCACTGTGCTTAACTCGTTTGTACAAACCATGTGGTTTACACTGAGAACCTGTTTTGTTTTTGATGTTGTTTGTTTGTGTCGCCCCCAATAAAATTTTGGACATTAAATTTCAAATGAGCTTCCTTGGTGGCAACACATCACTCTTGCTACAGTTCGATTAAGTGCATCCTATGTGACTCCACTGGGAAAGGACTCTTCCAACTAGTGGCTCATTTTCTCCAGAATTTTCCCGCAAGTGCCCTTCCCCTTTGCTGATCCTCTTCCCAGCCTCTCTCTGTAATAAATCACAGCCAGGAGTCTGACCAGGTGCCGAGTTCCACGAGTCCTCTACTCAACTATGGATTGTGGAGATGGCCTTGGGAACCTCAAGATGAAAAGCTTCAGACAGTCTTCTTCTCTTAGGAGGCTTGCATAAGCTTCGGCTTTACAATGTTCCTACCAGCATCTAGACCCAGAGGTCTGGTCTTATCCAGGTACTGTTCCTTCACACCCACTACAAGCATGCTAAGGATGGAACTGGCCCTCGCCGGCTCTCTTCTAAGTCTCCCCAGAAAAGCGAGGGTGGAGGTGGGGTAGGAGAGGGAGCCCTGAAGGAATCCTGGGTGGGTGTTGCTGTTCAATTACTCAGCACTAAGCAGAAACAGAAAAGGAAAACTGAATACTAAAGTATTGAAAGACTTTAGATGGTATATAAAGAATAAATGTAATTTAACCTTGTAGCAATTCTCTATTCAGTCCCAAACAGAGAGACATTCTAATCTCCTATTATCTTCACTGCCCTGGGTGTTGTAAAATAACCTTTTCTCTCAACAAGGCATTGAATTAAAACTTTAAACGTTTCAAACGAGAAAACCGCCACTTCTATTAACAGAAGTCAAAAGTCATTTTTAACACAACACAGGGTCTCAAGTGATGGCTTCTTTCCTAAAAGCAGAGCCAGAGCTTCCAGTGGAAGAGGTTGCCTAAGAGATTTAACACAGCAGGCTCAAGAATGGTTTTCTTTTTTAAGCCGGCTTGCAAAGCTGCTCTTGTACTAACCCTGGAGGACTTGACGGTACAGTCCCCTACACTGATAAACAGCTCTCCCCACCAGTGGCTCACTGTGCTTAACTCGTTGTACAAACCATGTGGTTTACACTGAGAACCTGTTTTGTTTTTGATGTTGTTTGTTTGTGTCGCCCCCAATAAAATTTTGGACATTAAATTTCAAATGAGCTTCCTTGGTGGCAACACATCACTCTTGCTACAGTTCGATTAAGTGCATCCTATGTGACTCCACTGGGAAAGGACTCTTCCAACTAGTGGCTCATTTTCTCCAGAATTTTCCCGCAAGTGCCCTTCCCCTTTGCTGATCCTCTTCCCAGCCTCTCTCTGTAATAAATCACAGCCAGGAGTCTGACCAGGTGCCGAGTTCCACGAGTCCTCTACTCAACTATGGATTGTGGAGATGGCCTTGGGAACCTCAAGATGAAAAGCTTCAGACAGTCTTCTTCTCTTAGGAGGCTTGCATAAGCTTCGGCTTTACAATGTTCCTACCAGCATCTAGACCCAGAGGTCTGGTCTTATCCAGGTACTGTTCCTTCACACCCACTACAAGCATGCTAAGGATGGAACTGGCCCTCGCCGGCTCTCTTCTAAGTCTCCCCAGAAAAGCGAGGGTGGAGGTGGGGTAGGAGAGGGAGCCCTGAAGGAATCCTGGGTGGGTGTTGCTGTTCAATTACTCAGCACTAAGCAGAAACAGAAAAGGAAAACTGAATACTCACAAAGAAAAGAAAACTGCAGGATTTTCTCAGACTGTGAAACAGATCCTCACTCCCTTTTTCTTTTTCTAAATCAAAACCTTTTTTGTTTTTCATTTAGAGGGTTATTATATAATGGCCAGAAAGGTGCATGGATTCTGGGGTCAGAACACCTGCTTGGATACTACTTAAGCAGCTTGCTAGCTGTGTAAGCTTGCGTAAGTAACTCAACCTCTCTGCGTTTCTATATTCAACTGTAAAATGCAGGTGACACTTCTAACCTAATAAAATGTGATGCGAGGATTAGTAAAGTGTTAGTTGCTCAGTTGTGTCCAACTCTCTCTAATCTCATGGACTGTAGCCTGCCAGGCATGGTATGGACTGTAGTCCACCAGGCTCTGTCCATGGGATTCTCCAGGCTAGAGTACTGGAGTGGGGAGCCATTACCTCCACCAGAGATCTTCCCAACCCAGGGATCAAACCCGGGTCTCCTGAATTGCAGGCAGATTCTTTACCATCTGAGCCATCAGGGAAGGACTGCATGAATTTATAAATGAGAGTACATATAAAAGAGTCTGGTAACTGGAAGCACTTTAATCACTGGCTATTTATTACTCTTTTTTAAAGGGTTTTGTTGATTCTCTCTCGCACCAACTTTCACAAGTAGAGACACCCTGAAATAGTACAACAAACTTGGAAGTATGCAAAGACATTTTAGCCTCATGGAAACCAATATACTACCTTAACCATTAGTGGATAAAGGGTAGTTTTTCAGTCATCAGACTCACTTGAGAAGTATAACAATAAGGTAAACAAAATGAAAACTTCGGCAGACTTACATAAAATGACTCTGTGCACGGGGCATTTCCAAGAGAGACACACAGAATGTCAAATTTCCCAAATGCTTTCAGTCACAGACCTTTCTTTACACTATGCATTGTGCGGCATTTCATGTAAATCTTTTTCATACCAAGTACCTAAAAGGATTTGCCACCTGAGTTACACAAAGTTTCACGAGAACCTACTCATTGCTAGGGAACCCAGAATAGACAACAGGGAGCTCAGCGGGGTAGGGAAGGGGCCCTGAAGGAATCCTGGGTGGGTGTTGCTGTTCAATTACTCAGCACTAAGCAGAAACAGAAAAGGAAAACTGAATACTCACAAAGAAAAGAAAACTGCAGGATTTTCTCAGACTGTGAAACAGATCCTCACTCCCTTTTTCTTTTTCTAAATCAAAACCTTTTTTGTTTTTCATTTAGAGGGTTATTATATAATGGCCAGAAAGGTGCATGGATTCTGGGGTCAGAACACCTGCTTGGATACTACTTAAGCAGCTTGCTAGCTGTGTAAGCTTGCGTAAGTAACTCAACCTCTCTGCGTTTCTATATTCAACTGTAAAATGCAGGTGACACTTCTAACCTAATAAAATGTGATGCGAGGATTAGTAAAGTGTTAGTTGCTCAGTTGTGTCCAACTCTCTCTAATCTCATGGACTGTAGCCTGCCAGGCATGGTATGGACTGTAGTCCACCAGGCTCTGTCCATGGGATTCTCCAGGCTAGAGTACTGGAGTGGGGAGCCATTACCTCCACCAGAGATCTTCCCAACCCAGGGATCAAACCCGGGTCTCCTGAATTGCAGGCAGATTCTTTACCATCTGAGCCATCAGGGAAGGACTGCATGAATTTATAAATGAGAGTACATATAAAAGAGTCTGGTAACTGGAAGCACTTTAATCACTGGCTATTTATTACTCTTTTTAAGGTTATGTTGATTCTCTCTCGCACCAACTTTCACAAGTAGAGACACCCTGAAATAGTACAACAAACTTGGAAGTATGCAAAGACATTTTAGCCTCATGGAAACCAATATACTACCTTAACCATTAGTGGATAAAGGGTAGTTTTTCAGTCATCAGACTCACTTGAGAAGTATAACAATAAGGTAAACAAAATGAAAACTTCGGCAGACTTACATAAAATGACTCTGTGCACGGGGCATTTCCAAGAGAGACACACAGAATGTCAAATTTCCCAAATGCTTTCAGTCACAGACCTTTCTTTACACTATGCATTGTGCGGCATTTCATGTAAATCTTTTTCATACCAAGTACCTAAAAGGATTTGCCACCTGAGTTACACAAAGTTTCACGAGAACCTACTCATTGCTAGGGAACCCAGAATAGACAACAGGGAGCTCAGGCTGCAAACATCACCTATCAATAGGATAAGGAGGAAATTAATGATAAAAACAATTCCAATCAAGTTCTGCAAGAAAAGGACAAAGGAAGGGCTACCCAAGAGATGCAGGTGAGGAGCCTGGGGGAGAACTGGTGAGAAGGGCTTCCATGAGCCAAATGAACGAGGAGAGAGAAACCGTAGCATAGGCCGCAAGAGAGGAGACACACCGGCCTGACCCTGGAGGCACGGGGGAGGTATGCGATAGTGGTCAGAAATTGAAAGAACATCCCTGGTGGCACAAAAGGTCTTTAAAGAATCTGCCTGCAACGCAGGAGACTCAAGTTTGATCCCTTGGTTGGGAAGATCCCCTGGAGAAAGAAGGGGCTAACCCACCCCAGTATTCTTGCCTGGAGAAGTCTATGGACACAGGAGCCTGGTGGGCTACAGTCCACAAGGTCGCAAAGTGAAATGTAAAGGGCATAGGCTCCCTGCTTTTAAATGCCTCAAAGTATGTTAAACAAATTCAAATAAAACAGTCTCTGAAAAGTACAGACAATCTGGGAGGACTATGAATGAGGCAAGCATAGGAATGAAGGCGTGTTCCACAGAGAGTTTCACTAAGGTCCCCCGCCAGTCTCATCATTCCCTTGCCAAGATGCTAATAAGCACAAGCCAACCAGTTTTAAGAATATGAAGTGAAGAACCTGTCACTCAGTTGTCAATGGAAACTGCCTGTCTATAATTCCCTTAACAAAGCCTTTATAGCTCAGCATATGTTAGTTAGTCTTAATGCTTATGCCTGGGAATTTACTATACTCAGGGGATGAGTGAGTGAGTGTGTGTGTGTGTGTGTGTTTTCCACTTAAAAATGTATACCGATAAATGGAGTTGAACCTTATATATTTCTATAATTTTCTATATTTACATAAAAGTCAAACTTGCTAACACTTTAAGTTTCTCATAGTCCAGTTTGCCCTTTCTCTAAATTAATTAATCTTGCAGTGTCTAAAAGATGGTGACATGTGGCTAGGCAGAAGCAGGTAAGAGACACAGTTTAAGGGAGAAAACAGGATGATACAGAAGTCGGGCAGAGCCATGCAGGTGCTTTCACTGAAGATGAAAAGCATCTCAGCAGATTCCAGTCAGTTTAAACAGAACTGAACCCAGGCACTGTCAGACTCAAAGAATACTATGACTGATTTTTCTTATGAATCAAATCTAGGTTCATGAATGATAAACTTAGGGAAAAGAAATGATTAAAAATCCTTTTAAAAGCAATGATACTAAGGAGAGCTATTAAAAAGCTCTTTTCAAAAATTTTTAATTGAAAGATAACAGTTTTACAGGGTTTTGTTGTTTACTCCCAAGAGTCAACATGAGGCAGCGGTACGTATACATACATTCCCTCCCTCTTGTATACCCATGGCGATTCATGTTGGTGGTTGGCAGTAAACAACAAAACTCTGTAAAACTACTATCCTTCAATTAAAAAAAAAAAAAGATAAAAAAGCTCTTAAATTTACAAAGTAAAACAAAATACTACCACTTTACATTAAAGTATTCTTTAACTGCTATGAGAGGCCTTTCATGTGTATGACATTATTTGATCATTATTCCAAATATATGAAACCTAGGGCTATATAACATGATTTAATTTGTATCTCTTGGTAAGACATCAATATATGCAAACTAACATCTCTAAAAATAATTTGCTTAGGTCATGAAAACCTTATCACTTTATTTACAACATCTTGAAAACTAAAAGGCACACAACTAACAGCCAAGACAAAGTACTAGTTGGCTGACATCTCTACCTGCTATACCTACATTTTCCTCCCCACCACTATTTGATAACCACTGGCCTCATCTTTAAATTGGAATTAAAACACAGCATTGCCTGCAACATCAGTAGTCCATTTAAGAAAAATCAGACATTCTATTCAAACGTCAACCAAAAGTCCATTTCCCATGACTCTGGGGAAAAATATATTCAAATCCAAACCCTCAGTCTCCTAAAACAGAAATACATTAAGAGAGTGGCAATGGCCTTTTTAATGAGTAATTTCTTGCAGTGTCTAAAAGATGGTGACATGTGGCTAGGCAGAAGCAGGTAAGAGACACAGTTTAAGGAGAAAACAGGATGATACAGAAGTCGGGCAGAGCCATGCAGGTGCTTTCACTGAAGATGAAAAGCATCTCAGCAGATTCCAGTCAGTTTAAACAGAACTGAACCCAGGCACTGTCAGACTCAAAGAATACTATGACTGATTTTTCTTATGAATCAAATCTAGGTTCATGAATGATAAACTTAGGGAAAAGAAATGATTAAAAATCCTTTTAAAAGCAATGATACTAAGGAGAGCTATTAAAAAGCTCTTTTCAAAAATTTTTAATTGAAAGATAACAGTTTTACAGGGTTTTGTTGTTTACTCCCAAGAGTCAACATGAGGCAGCGGTACGTATACATACATTCCCTCCCTCTTGTATACCCATGGCGATTCATGTTGGTGGTTGGCAGTAAACAACAAAACTCTGTAAAACTACTATCCTTCAATTAAAAAAAAAAAAAGATAAAAAAGCTCTTAAATTTACAAAGTAAAACAAAATACTACCACTTTACATTAAAGTATTCTTTAACTGCTATGAGAGGCCTTTCATGTGTATGACATTATTTGATCATTATTCCAAATATATGAAACCTAGGGCTATATAACATGATTTAATTTGTATCTCTTGGTAAGACATCAATATATGCAAACTAACATCTCTAAAAATAATTTGCTTAGGTCATGAAAACCTTATCACTTTATTTACAACATCTTGAAAACTAAAAGGCACACAACTAACAGCCAAGACAAAGTACTAGTTGGCTGACATCTCTACCTGCTATACCTACATTTTCCTCCCCACCACTATTTGATAACCACTGGCCTCATCTTTAAATTGGAATTAAAACACAGCATTGCCTGCAACATCAGTAGTCCATTTAAGAAAAATCAGACATTCTATTCAAACGTCAACCAAAAGTCCATTTCCCATGACTCTGGGGAAAAATATATTCAAATCCAAACCCTCAGTCTCCTAAAACAGAAATACATTAAGAGAGTGGCAATGGCCATTATGATGAAATGTATAACAATGAGTAATTTCCTGCTACTGGATGTAACATTTATGACATCCTATACTGATCAAATGGGCTGATATTTTGGGCACCTGATATAAAGAGCCAACTCACTGGAGAAGCCCCTGATGCTGGGAAAGATGAAGGCAGGATGAGAAGGGGACAAAAGAGGATGAGATGGCTGGATGGCATCACTGACTCAAGGGACATGTGTTTCAGCAAGCTCTAGGAGCTGGTGGTGGACAGAAGAGCCTAGCGTGCTGCAGTCCATGGGATTATAAAGAGTTGGGCATGAGTCAGAGATTAAACAACAAATATTAATCAAAAGGAGAACAGGTTAAAAAAGTTTAGACATACTACCCTTGTCCATTGACTGGGGGCACAGAAATGTGCAGAGAGTCGTGCCAGTGTTAGATAATAATAGGAAAATATCGTAAAGAAACACTGATTTAATAAAATATGAGAAGGGAATAGTTACCCGCTCCAGGATATTTGCCTGGAAAATTCCATGAACAGAGGAAACTGATGGGCAATAGTCCATGGGGCCAGACATGCCTGAGTGACTATGTACCTATTCTTTAATATTCCATGTATTTCCCTAAAAATATCTTTCCCAATTCTGAAAAATATATGCTGAAATGACAAGAAGATAATAGTCTGCCTGGACCTCCATTTCCACTGTTGAAGTTTATGGTGCTGTAAAATTACCAGGTGCCCAAGGATAACCTTATTACATCTGTAACAGAAAAGTCAGTTGCATAGCACCCATCAGCCTTTCCACAGGTCTCACTCTTGATGTACACTGCGACTCACTGTCTTCTCAACTAAGTCTGTTCTCTGCAACTGCACGTCTGCTAAGATCTTTGGCCCACAGCATGTTCCACTATTTGATAACCACTGGCCTCATCTTTAAATTGGAATTAAAACACAGCATTGCCTGCAACATCAGTAGTCCATTTAAGAAAAATCAGACATTCTATTCAAACGTCAACCAAAAGTCCATTTCCCATGACTCTGGGGAAAAATATATTCAAATCCAAACCCTCAGTCTCCTAAAACAGAAATACATTAAGAGAGTGGCAATGGCCATTATGATGAAATGTATAACAATGAGTAATTTCCTGCTACTGGATGTAACATTTATGACATCCTATACTGATCAAATGGGCTGATATTTTGGGCACCTGATATAAAGAGCCAACTCACTGGAGAAGCCCCTGATGCTGGGAAAGATGAAGGCAGGATGAGAAGGGGACAAAAGAGGATGAGATGGCTGGATGGCATCACTGACTCAAGGGACATGTGTTTCAGCAAGCTCTAGGAGCTGGTGGTGGACAGAAGAGCCTAGCGTGCTGCAGTCCATGGGATTATAAAGAGTTGGGCATGAGTCAGAGATTAAACAACAAATATTAATCAAAAGGAGAACAGGTTAAAAAAGTTTAGACATACTACCCTTGTCCATTGACTGGGGGCACAGAAATGTGCAGAGAGTCGTGCCAGTGTTAGATAATAATAGGAAAATATCGTAAAGAAACACTGATTTAATAAAATATGAGAAGGGAATAGTTACCCGCTCCAGGATATTTGCCTGGAAAATTCCATGAACAGAGGAAACTGATGGGCAATAGTCCATGGGGCCAGACATGCCTGAGTGACTATGTACCTATTCTTTAATATTCCATGTATTTCCCTAAAAATATCTTTCCCAATTCTGAAAAATATATGCTGAAATGACAAGAAGATAATAGTCTGCCTGGACCTCCATTTCCACTGTTGAAGTTTATGGTGCTGTAAAATTACCAGGTGCCCAAGGATAACCTTATTACATCTGTAACAGAAAAGTCAGTTGCATAGCACCCATCAGCCTTTCCACAGGTCTCACTCTTGATGTACACTGCGACTCACTGTCTTCTCAACTAAGTCTGTTCTCTGCAACTGCACGTCTGCTAAGATCTTTGGCCCACAGCATGTTCCAATATTCCGAACCACTGTTAGTACACCATGCCATGTTCTTTCAGAACATGGAAGAATCAGCAGAGAAGAAAAAATGAGAACCTGGATCTTGCGGCCTCTTCCCAACTTATGACAAGGATCATTTTCACCACCCTGTCGAGAACATGGCCTTGTGTTGATTGTATCACTTTCTGGAATGCCAAAATCTCACTCATGGCACAAAGAAGATGTTCTTACACTGACAGACTACCAAGGCCCTTGCTACCTTCCAAATGCCAAATCACTTTAGTTCATAAATGTTTTATCCTGGCTCAAAATTCCATCTCTCATAAATAGCTTTTGTATAATCTAACACAAGAGATGACTTCACACATGGACACTGCTGGGTGGTCAATAATGAAATAAGATTGATTATATTCTTTGAAGTTGAAGATGGAAAAGCTCTATACAGTGAACAAAAAACAAGAAGTGGTTGTGTCTCAGATCATCAGCTCTTTATTGCAAATTCAGACTTAAATTGAAGAAAGTAGGGAAAGCCACCAGGGCATTCAGGTATGGCCTAATTCAAATCCCTTATTATACAGTGGAGGTAACGAATAGATCAAAGGATCTGATCTAGCAGACAGACTGCCTGAAGAACAACGGACAGAGGTTAGTAACACTGTACAGGAGGTGGTGTTGAAACTAACCCCAAGAATCAACAACTGCAAGAAGCCAAAGCAGTTGGCTGAGGAAGCCTTACAAATAGCTGAGAGAAAACAAGAAAAGAGAAAAGCAGAGGAGAAAGGGAAAGATATACCTGTCTTATTGAAGAGTTCAAGAGAATAGGTGGGAGAGATTAAAAAAAAAAAAAAAAGCTTCCTTAAGTAAACAACGCAAAGAAATAGAGGAAAACAACAGAATGGAAAAGACCAGAGATCTCTTCAAGAAAACTAGATACACCAAGGGAATGTTTCATCTAAAGAGCGGCACAATAAAGGACAGGAACAGTATGGATTTAACAGGAGCAGAAGATATTAAGAAGAGCTGGCAAGAATATACAGAAGAACTATAAAAGAAAGGTCTTGATGACCTGGATAATTACAAGGTGTGGTCACTCACCCAGGGTCTGACATACTGGAGTGTGAAGTCAAGTGGGCTTTACTTGGAATTACTATGAACAAATCTAGTTAAAGGTGATGGAATTGCAACTGAGCTATTTCAAGTCCTAAAAGATGATGCTGTTAAAGTGTTGCACTGAATATGCCAGCAAATTTGTATCTTTCCATTTGACAGACTTCACTGTCGAGAACATGGCCTTGTGTTGATTGTATCACTTTCTGGAATGCCAAAATCTCACTCATGGCACAAAGAAGATGTTCTTACACTGACAGACTACCAAGGCCCTTGCTACCTTCCAAATGCCAAATCACTTTAGTTCATAAATGTTTTATCCTGGCTCAAAATTCCATCTCTCATAAATAGCTTTTGTATAATCTAACACAAGAGATGACTTCACACATGGACACTGCTGGGTGGTCAATAATGAAATAAGATTGATTATATTCTTTGAAGTTGAAGATGGAAAAGCTCTATACAGTGAACAAAAAACAAGAAGTGGTTGTGTCTCAGATCATCAGCTCTTTATTGCAAATTCAGACTTAAATTGAAGAAAGTAGGGAAAGCCACCAGGGCATTCAGGTATGGCCTAATTCAAATCCCTTATTATACAGTGGAGGTAACGAATAGATCAAAGGATCTGATCTAGCAGACAGACTGCCTGAAGAACAACGGACAGAGGTTAGTAACACTGTACAGGAGGTGGTGTTGAAACTAACCCCAAGAATCAACAACTGCAAGAAGCCAAAGCAGTTGGCTGAGGAAGCCTTACAAATAGCTGAGAGAAAACAAGAAAAGAGAAAAGCAGAGGAGAAAGGGAAAGATATACCTGTCTTATTGAAGAGTTCAAGAGAATAGGTGGGAGAGATTAAAAAAAAAAAAAAAAGCTTCCTTAAGTAAACAACGCAAAGAAATAGAGGAAAACAACAGAATGGAAAAGACCAGAGATCTCTTCAAGAAAACTAGATACACCAAGGGAATGTTTCATCTAAAGAGCGGCACAATAAAGGACAGGAACAGTATGGATTTAACAGGAGCAGAAGATATTAAGAAGAGCTGGCAAGAATATACAGAAGAACTATAAAAGAAAGGTCTTGATGACCTGGATAATTACAAGGTGTGGTCACTCACCCAGGGTCTGACATACTGGAGTGTGAAGTCAAGTGGGCTTTACTTGGAATTACTATGAACAAATCTAGTTAAAGGTGATGGAATTGCAACTGAGCTATTTCAAGTCCTAAAAGATGATGCTGTTAAAGTGTTGCACTGAATATGCCAGCAAATTTGTAAAACTCAGCAGTGGTCACAAGACTGGACAGTCTGTATTCTGATCACAAAGAAAGGCAATGCCAAAGAACATTCAAGTGTGTTAGTTGCTCAGTTGTGTCCAACTGCACAATCCCATGGATTGTAGCTCACCAGGCCTCTCTGTCCATGGAATTCTATAGGCAAGAATACTGGAGTGGGATGCTATTGACTTCTACAAAGAATGTTCAAACTACCATACAACTGCATTCATTTAACATGCCAGCAAGGTAATGCTGAAAATCCTTCAAACTAGGCTTCAGCAGTACATGGGCTGAGAACTTCAGATGGACAAGCTGGATTTAGAAAAAACAGAGGAACCAGAGATCAAATTGCCAACATCCACTGGATTATAGAAAAAGCAGGGGAATTCCAGAAAAATATCTACTTCTGTTTCATCAACTATACTAAAGCCTTTGTGTGGATCACAACTTTCTTAAAGAGATGGAGAATACCAGACTACCTTACCTTCCTCCTGAGAAACCTATATGCAGGTCAAGAAACAATAGTTAGAACCAGACCTGGATCAATTCACTGGTTCAAAATTGGGAAAGAAGTACATCAAGGCTGTATACTGTCACCTTGCTTACTTAATTTGTATGCAGAGTACATCATGTGAAATGCTGGGATGGATGAAGCACAAGCTGGAATCAAGACTGCCAGGAGAAATATCAACAACCACAGATGTGCAGATGACTTTAGTGGCAGAAAGTGAATAGGAACTAAAGAGCCTCTTGACGAGGGTGAAAGGAAAAGTAAAAAAGCTGGCTTAAAAATCAACACTCAGGGGCTTCCCCTGGTGGTCCAGTAGATAAGGACACCGCCTTGCAGTGCAAGGGGCACCGGTTCGATCCCTGGTCTGGGAAGATCCCCCATGCTGTGGAGCGGCTGGACTGATGTGTCCAATTACCGAGCTGGAGCTCTGGAGTGCATGTGCCCAGAGCTAGTGTTCTGCGACAACAGATGCCACCTGCGATGGGAGGCCCACAGGAGCCAAAGAACAAATCTAGTTAAAGGTGATGGAATTGCAACTGAGCTATTTCAAGTCCTAAAAGATGATGCTGTTAAAGTGTTGCACTGAATATGCCAGCAAATTTGTAAAACTCAGCAGTGGTCACAAGACTGGACAGTCTGTATTCTGATCACAAAGAAAGGCAATGCCAAAGAACATTCAAGTGTGTTAGTTGCTCAGTTGTGTCCAACTGCACAATCCCATGGATTGTAGCTCACCAGGCCTCTCTGTCCATGGAATTCTATAGGCAAGAATACTGGAGTGGGATGCTATTGACTTCTACAAAGAATGTTCAAACTACCATACAACTGCATTCATTTAACATGCCAGCAAGGTAATGCTGAAAATCCTTCAAACTAGGCTTCAGCAGTACATGGGCTGAGAACTTCAGATGGACAAGCTGGATTTAGAAAAAACAGAGGAACCAGAGATCAAATTGCCAACATCCACTGGATTATAGAAAAAGCAGGGGAATTCCAGAAAAATATCTACTTCTGTTTCATCAACTATACTAAAGCCTTTGTGTGGATCACAACTTTCTTAAAGAGATGGAGAATACCAGACTACCTTACCTTCCTCCTGAGAAACCTATATGCAGGTCAAGAAACAATAGTTAGAACCAGACCTGGATCAATTCACTGGTTCAAAATTGGGAAAGAAGTACATCAAGGCTGTATACTGTCACCTTGCTTACTTAATTTGTATGCAGAGTACATCATGTGAAATGCTGGGATGGATGAAGCACAAGCTGGAATCAAGACTGCCAGGAGAAATATCAACAACCACAGATGTGCAGATGACTTTAGTGGCAGAAAGTGAATAGGAACTAAAGAGCCTCTTGACGAGGGTGAAAGGAAAAGTAAAAAAGCTGGCTTAAAAATCAACACTCAGGGGCTTCCCCTGGTGGTCCAGTAGATAAGGACACCGCCTTGCAGTGCAAGGGGCACCGGTTCGATCCCTGGTCTGGGAAGATCCCCCATGCTGTGGAGCGGCTGGACTGATGTGTCCAATTACCGAGCTGGAGCTCTGGAGTGCATGTGCCCAGAGCTAGTGTTCTGCGACAACAGATGCCACCGCGATGGGAGGCCCACAGGAGCCAAAGAACAAAGACTGATGAAAACAGAGAAATGAAAGACCAATGGAAGTGGCCTGCCTGCTCCCCACCCTCCCCAACCTGACCCCCGCCCAAAATAAATAAATAAATAAATAAATAAATAAATAAATAAATAAATAAATCTATCTTTGTTTTTTAAAAAAAATCAACACTCAGAAAACAAAAATCATGGCATCCAGTCCCATCACTTCATGGCAAATAGACAGGGAAGACGTGGAAACAGTGACAGATTTTATTGTCTTGGGCTCCAAAATCACTGCATATGGTGACTGCAGCCATGAAAGTAAAAGACACTTGCTCCCTGGAAGAAAAGCTATGACAATCCTAGACAGTGTATTGAAAAAGCAGAGACATTACTTTGCCAACAAAGGTCTGTTTAGTCACAGCTATGGTTTTTCCAGTAGTCATGTATGGATATGAGAGTTGGACCATAAAGAAGGCTGAGTGTCAAAGAACTGAAGCTTTTAAACTGTGGTGCTGAAGAAGACTCTTGAGAGTCCCCGGACAGCAAGGAGATCAAACCAGTCAATCCTAAAGGAAATCAACCCTGAACACTCACTGGAAGGACTAATGTTGAAGCTCCACTTTGGCTAGCTGATGCAAAGGGCTGCCTGTTTGGAAAAGACTCTGATAATGGGAAAGACGAGGGCAGGAGGATAAAAGAGGGTGACAGAGGATCAGATGGCCGAACAGCATCACTGATTCAATGGACAGGAGTTTGAACAAACTTCGGGAGATAGTGAAGGACAGGGAGGCCTGGCATGCTACAATTCATGGGGCTACAAAGAGTTGGACACAACTCAGTGACTGAACAACAACAGCATAATTTAATAACTTACTGGTCTGTTTCGTCACTCTTGATCTAGCCCAACTATTGTATACTGCTCCTGCCAGCCTGATTTGGGGGAGAAGGAGACTGAAGGAAAAGTGAAGCGAGTGTCTGGCTCTCACACTGATGGTCACTGCATTTCTGGGGATACTGGCATTTATTCCCTGGGATGCTAACTACCCGGAGCAAGAAATAACCATCTTGTCCAATAGACCAAGATATAACCTGCTGAAGAGCAGTAGTAGCAACTGAGTAGGAGTTTCAACAAAATTATTTTCATAAAAACATGGAAACTGATCCAAGACTTGTCTCTACACTCTATCATTTTCTTAAAGTCATGTAAGCTTTTTGGGCCTCAGTTTCCACATCATAAAATTGGGCTAAATAACACTTTAATTTTTTTAATATTTGACACTTTATTATATTTAAACTGTATTTTAAACTATTTGACATTTATATCATTATATTTATACCATGTTATTCTCTTCTGTACATCCACATTTATGGAAAACATTTTTGTTCTGTGACTCTTTAAGGCATTAATTAATACAACTAGCTTCTGAGCCTCCTAAACATAAGGAAGCATGCTTTAAATCCCCCTTGCTATATCCAGTATAGGCCCCAAAGACTATACAACAATGAAAGAATATCACAAGTTACAGGAAATATTACAGGTTCTTCAAAAGGACTCGGGAAAACTGAAACACACAAGGGCATGATGGATGGAATAATTTAAAAGACTGAAGCAGGTGATTTTAGCCTTGAATCAAGGAAACACTGACACAGAAAGGGAAAGATATAAAGTAAAATAAAATATCAAGGGGAAAATCTGTAAGAGACATTCCTCATTCTGAGTTCATATTAGCGAAACAGGCAGAGAAGAACTGAGACAAGTGGGCATAGGGGGAAACAAAGACGTCATAGCTATCTGAAAAGGAGGCTTTATGGATTAAATTAAGAATGGCATACCATATGCATCAGGAAGTAGACTGCAAGCAGCTGGCCAACTACATATAATCAATGTCTATCATAACTGCATGTCTAATATTAAAACTGTCAGCATGGAAAAGCACATCGACAGTGACAAGGCACCCTGTTCTTCATCTGAAATTCCAGACTGTGGCTTCGGCATGGATCCAGTGGTACACCATAGCTTCTCTAAAACATACAGTTTTCAAACTGCTGCTTATTAACTAACAAGAGGTATCAACTGTATATCCTGTTCTTATCCTGTGGACAATATGGAATTAAGCGATGGACCAGAGCTTGCCCCACTTCTTGTCCAAGACCCTAAGGAAAAGTGAAGGAGTGTCTGGCTCTCACGCTGATGGTCACTGCATTTCTGGGGATACTGGCATTTATTCCCTGGGATGCTAACTACCCGGAGCAAGAAATAACCATCTTGTCCAATAGACCAAGATATAACCTGCTGAAGAGCAGTAGTAGCAACTGAGTAGGAGTTTCAACAAAATTATTTTCATAAAAACATGGAAACTGATCCAAGACTTGTCTCTACACTCTATCATTTTCTTAAAGTCATGTAAGCTTTTTGGGCCTCAGTTTCCACATCATAAAATTGGGCTAAATAACACTTTAATTTTTTTAATATTTGACACTTTATTATATTTAAACTGTATTTTAAACTATTTGACATTTATATCATTATATTTATACCATGTTATTCTCTTCTGTACATCCACATTTATGGAAAACATTTTTGTTCTGTGACTCTTTAAGGCATTAATTAATACAACTAGCTTCTGAGCCTCCTAAACATAAGGAAGCATGCTTTAAATCCCCCTTGCTATATCCAGTATAGGCCCCAAAGACTATACAACAATGAAAGAATATCACAAGTTACAGGAAATATTACAGGTTCTTCAAAAGGACTCGGAAAACTGAAACACACAAGGGCATGATGGATGGAATAATTTAAAAGACTGAAGCAGGTGATTTTAGCCTTGAATCAAGGAAACACTGACACAGAAAGGGAAAGATATAAAGTAAAATAAAATATCAAGGGGAAAATCTGTAAGAGACATTCCTCATTCTGAGTTCATATTAGCGAAACAGGCAGAGAAGAACTGAGACAAGTGGGCATAGGGGGAAACAAAGACGTCATAGCTATCTGAAAAGGAGGCTTTATGGATTAAATTAAGAATGGCATACCATATGCATCAGGAAGTAGACTGCAAGCAGCTGGCCAACTACATATAATCAATGTCTATCATAACTGCATGTCTAATATTAAAACTGTCAGCATGGAAAAGCACATCGACAGTGACAAGGCACCCTGTTCTTCATCTGAAATTCCAGACTGTGGCTTCGGCATGGATCCAGTGGTACACCATAGCTTCTCTAAAACATACAGTTTTCAAACTGCTGCTTATTAACTAACAAGAGGTATCAACTGTATATCCTAGTTCTTATCCTGTGGACAATATGGAATTAAGCGATGGACCAGAGCTTGCCCCACTTCTTGTCCAAGACCCTAAGGAGCAAGTAGTTAAGGGTTATAGAAATAAAGACTAGTGATTAAGTAGTTGGGATGCAATCTAACTCAAAGCAAGTTATGCATATAAAATACTAATCGAAGAAAGATTGCTAATGGCGATGTTTTCTTCTTTCTTCTTACATAAAAGTGAACGTGTTACTTGCTCAGTCGTGCCTGACTTTGCAAATCCATGGGCTGTAACCTGCCAGGCTCCTCTGTCCCTGGAATTCTCCAGAGAGAATACTGGAGTCGGATGCCATTCCCTTCTCCAGAGGATCTTCCAGACCCAGAAATTGAACCAAGGTCCCCTGCATTTCAGGCAGATCTCAGACTTACCATCTGAGTCACTAGACTGCATACAACCAAATAAAGACCAAGAATGCATTCTGATATTAAGACATTTTCTCTTTGCCTAAAAACCCAGTTTTACCAGTACTGAGTCAGATGGTTTGTTAAGTCAGTCTCCACATGACTGTCAATGATCCTTGCCTCCTGATAGTGACATCCTTGTATAGTCTTATTGCCAGTTTACCAGGGTTAATCTGTAGGGCTAATAACATCTGACAGAAGAGGCAGGTAGATGTGTATCGCTGATGAAGTCAGGTTATATATAAAACAAAGACCCGATTTCTATCTTGCAGGCTCTCTTCCATGCTGGGGCTGCCATGCTGGGAGGCCTCAAAACCGATGCCTCCAATCAAGAACGGGTGAGACAAGTGGGCATAGGGGGAAACAAAGACGTCATAGCTATCT
Source organism: Tragulus kanchil (assembly GCA_022376925.1). NCBI lineage: Eukaryota > Metazoa > Chordata > Mammalia > Artiodactyla > Tragulidae > Tragulus > Tragulus kanchil. The sequence continues at coordinate 13,664,085 of JAIOJX010000030.1, read as the reverse complement.
GAAAAGGAGGCTTTATGGATTAAATTAAGAATGGCATACCATATGCATCAGGAAGTAGACTGCAAGCAGCTGGCCAACTACATATAATCAATGTCTATCATAACTGCATGTCTAATATTAAAACTGTCAGCATGGAAAAGCACATCGACAGTGACAAGGCACCCTGTTCTTCATCTGAAATTCCAGACTGTGGCTTCGGCATGGATCCAGTGGTACACCATAGCTTCTCTAAAACATACAGTTTTCAAACTGCTGCTTATTAACTAACAAGAGGTATCAACTGTATATCCTAGTTCTTATCCTGTGGACAATATGGAATTAAGCGATGGACCAGAGCTTGCCCCACTTCTTGTCCAAGACCCTAAGGAGCAAGTAGTTAAGGGTTATAGAAATAAAGACTAGTGATTAAGTAGTTGGGATGCAATCTAACTCAAAGCAAGTTATGCATATAAAATACTAATCGAAGAAAGATTGCTAATGGCGATGTTTTCTTCTTTCTTCTTACATAAAAGTGAACGTGTTACTTGCTCAGTCGTGCCTGACTTTGCAAATCCATGGGCTGTAACCTGCCAGGCTCCTCTGTCCCTGGAATTCTCCAGAGAGAATACTGGAGTCGGATGCCATTCCCTTCTCCAGAGGATCTTCCAGACCCAGAAATTGAACCAAGGTCCCCTGCATTTCAGGCAGATCTCAGACTTACCATCTGAGTCACTAGACTGCATACAACCAAATAAAGACCAAGAATGCATTCTGATATTAAGACATTTTTCTCTTTGCCTAAAAACCCAGTTTTACCAGTACTGAGTCAGATGGTTTGTTAAGTCAGTCTCCACATGACTGTCAATGATCCTTGCCTCCTGATAGTGACATCCTTGTATAGTCTTATTGCCAGTTTACCAGGGTTAATCTGTAGGGCTAATAACATCTGACAGAAGAGGCAGGTAGATGCTGTATCGCTGATGAAGTCAGGTTATATATAAAACAAAGACCCGATTTCTATCTTGCAGGCTCTCTTGCACGCATGTTTTCTTTTCCCTCTCTTTCTCTGGAAAGCAGACTGCCATGCTGGGAGCGGCCCAACGGCAAAGAGCCGATGCCTCCAATCAAGAACCAATGAGAAACAACAGCCAGCGGAACCAACCAAGGAATAAGCATGAAAGAAACTTCCATAGCCTCAGCAGAGCCTTGAGATGATGGATAAGCCAGGCTCTGTTATAACCTCATAAGAAAGGTGGAGCCAGAATCACCCTATTATTAATAGTTTCTCTTGTATTTCTTACTGAGAGACCCTGTGTTAGAGAAAAACTTTGCTGTCTTTTAAAATTCATGTTTAACTGGAGATAATTGCTCAACAATGTTGTGTTAGCTTCTGCCATACAGCAGCATGAATCAGCCATAAGTACACATATGTCTTCGTCCTCCTGAACCTGCCCCTCACCCCAGCCACTCCTCCAGGATGTCAGAGAGCACCGTGCCAGCCCCCTGTGCTGCACAGCAACCTCCTGCGAGCTGTTCTACATACGGTCACATATATGCTTCAACGTTACTCTCAGTGCATCCCACCCTCTCCGTCCTTGTCTCCAAAGTCTGTCCTCTATGTCCCCGTCTATTTCCTGCCCTGCAAATAGGTTCATCAGTACCGTCCTTCTAGATTTCAATACATGTACGTATTAATATACGATATTTTCTTCTTCTCTTTCTGACTTACTGCACTCTGTGTAGCAGGCTCTAAGTTTGTCCACCTCACTAGAACTGACTCAAATGTGTTCCTTTTTAAAGTGGATTGCTCTTTTAATCTGATAAATTCTAGGACAATCTGTTACGCAGTAATAACTAACAGTTGCAGCTGGAAAGACCTGACTGGGGTTTACTCTGCTTCAAAGCTGACAAACCAACCCCTTGCTATTTTAGTGTTTTCAGAAATTTATCAGTCCAGCTAATTTAAAGTCGTATGAATCAATGCTGGTTACAAATCTACTTTACGCTTTTAACAAAATTTTAGCATTTTAGATTTTTTCTTTAACTTTCTTCAATAGAGCCTCAGTATCAGCTTCACGGAAGATCCAGACCAGGCACAAAAAAATGTATCTGGAAGTGGAAATAACTTCCTTTCGTTTGTAACAGAGCAACTTAAAGACTGCTTCAGCTGGAGATAATGGCTTATATGAACTGTGTGTAATGCTGCATTAACTTGTTGTCATTACTATCATTATTAAAATCAGAGCCAAACATTCACCATGTGCTCTACGGGGCATGTGAGCTTATACAGGACATCACCGGCGCCCTCTAGGAAGAGAACTAAAAAAATAGAAAAGCAAAGCATTCTCATGGATACATGAACAAGAAGAAGAAAAAAAAAAAAAAACAGACTGTACTCTGTCAACTTAGAAGTATGCAATGTAGGAAATAGAGGGTTAATCTTCCTTTTCAAACTAAACCTCAACAAACCTAAATTAGCTTTGGAGGTTAAAATCAAAAGTCAAGCAGGGGGCTTCCCCTGGTGGTCCAGTGGGTAAGGACACCACCTTGCAGTGCAAGGGGCGCCGGTTCGAGCCCTGGCCTGGGAAGATCTCGCATGCCGCGCAGCGGCTGGACCGATGTGTCCAATTACCAAGCCGGAGCTCTGGAGCGCATGCGCCCAGAGCCAGCGCTCTGCAACGACAGACGCCACCGCGGTGGGAGGCCCACGGGAGCCAAAGAACAAAGACGGATGAAAATAGAGAAATGAAAGACCAATAGAAGTGGCCCACCTGCCCTCTCCCTCCCCAACCCGACCCCCGCCCAAAATAAATAAATAAATAAATCTTTAAAAAAAAAAAAAAAAAGTCAAGCAGGAAATGTAAGAAAAATTCATCTAAGGCATTAACTCAAAATTTTCCTTTACCCATGAGTCATTTGGAAACAAAAAACGCTGGCTTCTCACTATTTCCTCATCTTCTACAAGAACTGCCAGACGGACACCTGCCGTTTTTGAAAGCCCACAGCATGAGGGGGGTGGGGAAGGGAAAGGGAGGGAGGAGGGAAAGAAAGAGAGAAGGAACAGACACACCTGACCAGGTCTTCCCTTGGCTTCTGAGTCCTCTCGTCCCTGCCTCTCCTGCTGTTTCTTCTGCTCCCGAAAATACGATTAATGTCTATGAACTGATAAAACTCTGGTTTGTAAGCAAGACTTAGGGCTTTCCAATCCCAAAGAGGATGAGGTACGGAGTTAATGAGAAGTGAGACTGTGGGGAATGAATAGAAACATGCCAATGTTAAAGTAATTGAGCATGAATATCAAACACTGACTTGGGAACAGTCTTCATTTGCTGACTGAAAGTCTGATCAGCTGGTGGGCAGATGGGGTGTGCACAGATCTGCATCCTTCGCGGCCTCAGGATTTCCATCACAACAGCCTACACTTTATAACCTTGGTGCCTTGCTTCCTCACCTAGATTCCTATTTCCCTTTTTCCACTTTACTTCCTCTAGTCCTTTCCCCTTCGCTTTTACTCTCCTGCCTCTTTCCCTCTGTCCTTTTATACTTCCTTCCTACAAAAGGTTTCCTCTTTCATCTTTATGAACTTATCACATCCATCCCCAAGTCTCACACAGAATTTAAAATTTCTCTCAAATAAATGCTATTTCTTAAAAAAAAAAATATGCATGGTTTACTAACGCCAGTTCAGAATAACACAGATGATGGTGTTGTGGCTAGAAGAATTGCTGATGCTATAATTTTCATTTTAAAAACCTTGCGTTGTCCTCTAAAGCCAGTGAAAGCTTGAATTATTAATTAGTACAAGACACTACTCTGTGTCTTCTATTATTCTCAACTAGCTCCTTCGTATATTCTTAAGTGGGAAAGAGCTTTGGAACATTTGAACAACACAGACAAACGAACACCTTAATAGACTCTACATTTTTATTAATTTCAAGTTCTGATGAATAGTGTTATTAAGAAGAGAAACGATAGTTTTAAGAACACTAGATATTAAAGAAAACCTTTGGTTCTAAAATTCTGCTGTTGTTGATATATAGTTGCTAAAATGTGTCCAACTCTTTGGCGACCCATTGGACTGTAGCCCACTAGGCTCCTCTGTGCACAGGATTTCCCAAGCAAGAACACTAGAGTGGGTTGCCATTTCCTCCTCTGGGGGATCTTCCTGACCCAGGGAACTAACCCACAATTCTTATTTTTCCTGCTTTGGCAGGTGAATTCCTTACCATCTAGCCACAAGAGAGGCCCTCTAAAATTCTATGGACACACAATAAGGCATTTTACAAAATTCATTCACAAAGATGTTTTTCAGTTACAATGCAATAAAATGGACACAGTTTAAATGTACATCAGTTGGGAACTGGTTAAGTAAAACTCAAGACATTCATTAAATGCAATTTAAAATGATGTGTGAAAAATACATAGCTAATGAGGATGCAGACCACACAGTATTCTTTTAATGAGTCAAAAACTATAAACTCATTTACTATGTGCATGCTTAAAAGACTAAGCATTAATGCTTATCTGACGCCTATTCATCAACAGCCTACACTTTATAACCTTGGTGCCTTGCTTCCTCACCTAGATTCCTATTTCCTTTTCCACTTTACTTCCTCTAGTCCTTTCCCTTCGCTTACTCTCCTGCCTCTTTCCCTCTGTCCTTTTATACTTCCTTCCTACAAAAGGTTTCCTCTTTCATCTTTATGAACTTATCACATCCATCCCCAAGTCTCACACAGAATTTAAAATTTCTCTCAAATAAATGCTATTTCTTAAAAAAAAAAATATGCATGGTTTACTAACGCCAGTTCAGAATAACACAGATGATGGTGTTGTGGCTAGAAGAATTGCTGATGCTATAATTTTCATTTTAAAAACCTTGCGTTGTCCTCTAAAGCCAGTGAAAGCTTGAATTATTAATTAGTACAAGACACTACTCTGTGTCTTCTATTATTCTCAACTAGCTCCTTCGTATATTCTTAAGTGGGAAAGAGCTTTGGAACATTTGAACAACACAGACAAAACGAACACCTTAATAGACTCTACATTTTTATTAATTTCAAGTTCTGATGAATAGTGTTATTAAGAAGAGAAACGATAGTTTTAAGAACACTAGATATTAAAGAAAACCTTTGGTTCTAAAATTCTGCTGTTGTTGATATATAGTTGCTAAAATGTGTCCAACTCTTTGGCGACCCATTGGACTGTAGCCCACTAGGCTCCTCTGTGCACAGGATTTCCCAAGCAAGAACACTAGAGTGGGTTGCCATTTCCTCCTCTGGGGGATCTTCCTGACCCAGGGAACTAACCCACAATTCTTATTTTTCCTGCTTTGGCAGGTGAATTCCTTACCATCTAACCACAAGAGAGGCCCTCTAAAATTCTATGGACACACAATAAGGCATTTTTACAAAAATTCATTCACAAAGATGTTTTTCAGTTACAATGCAATAAAATGGACACAGTTTAAATGTACATCAGTTGGGAACTGGTTAAGTAAAACTCAAGACATTCATTAAATGCAATTTAAAATGATGTGTGAAAAATACATAGCTAATGAGGATGCAGACCACACAGTATTCTTTTAATGAGTCAAAAACTATAAACTCATTTACTATGTGCATGCTTAAAAGACTAAGCATTAATGCTTATCTGATGGCCACAGACTTCTTAATATTGTGTTTCTACTTGTCACTTTCTAAATTTCCATTTGAATATGTATGGAAACTATTATATAAAAAACTTTTTAAGTAACCAAACAATGAGTTTCTCAGTCCCTACATAACATTCAGAAAACCAGAAAACCAGAACATAGGAAAAGCAATCATGTGAGAAAGACCTTAAATATAAAAGTGCTAATGGTTTACCTTAATAGTGTAGTATTCTCTAACTTCAGGCCTAATAGAATCAAAGTCTCCACTGATGAATTCAGGCAGAAAGCTGAAAGAAAGAGTTCCAGGTAAGTCAAGTATTTAAGACTACTTAGTAGCTAACCTTTAAAACTGTAATTATAAGAACCAGAGAGAGAGCTAATGTACTCAAAAGGAAAAAGAGTCTTTTTTCAGAGTGGATGGGGTGTTATATCATATACACTAAGATACCATTTGGAATGAGGGGAATTCCACATACCCAACTAATGTGTCAACTTAGTCTCACTATCAGTCTGTATTAATCTTGCTTAAAAAATCAAATGAATATTTAAGGTTACTGCTTAAAAAAAAATCTCCCAATTCAAAACCTTAATACAAAAACTGATGGTCTTGCATAATACCTTCTACAAATACATGAAAACTTTGACATTTTACCTTCCCATCAGTTCAAAAGTTTCAACAGATTTGAACAAATGATAATGAGGATTAGGCATTTTTATAGAGCATAAGTCAGTTCAAAATATTTTTCCAAATATCCTAGTGATACATTTTTAGAAATAGGAATCTACTAGGTATGTCTACAATACCAGAAAAGTCACAGTTACTAAGCAGTATGAGAGGATTCCCTCAAATGGATATTTCTAATAATTAGAAATATCTAATTATTTCTCTTCCCTACCATTTATGCTTTTCTCAGAGCTCATTTTAGAAAATCTTACTGTATTTACATAAGCTATCCTTTCCTATTTTTGCATAAAATACCTATGTGACCTAGTGGAATTTCTTCCCATTAAAAACATCTAACTCTGCAGAAGTAAAACTTCCTTGGACTTCTCAATGCTCCCTGCCAAATGTCCTAGCTTTCTGAGCTTCTGAAATATATATGAGATAAAGAAGACAGTATCTGTTTTTTCCTGTCTTCCAGAAATATTCTGCTCTTCATATACCAATCACAAAAATTAGACTTAGCTTTTTACCAAGTTAAGTGCTCTGTTCAAAATCATAACCTAACTTTTGCATGTCTTCTCAAAATGGCCAAATTATTACATAAAGAACTATGTTCCTAGCTAAAGGGAGACAGAATGCTACTGCTGGGCATTTTATGTTGAAAGAAAGTCCAGAACCTAAAGACCTCCCTAGAACACAAAAGTCAAAACACAGGGAGATGTCTCATGGCTGGAGAGATTTACTGACTGAAGAATGTGCGGGGGTTAAGTCAGGCCCATGAAATGTCCACAGAGATCCTTTCAAGAGGGAAGAAGCAGAACTGCCACCTCTTACTTTAGTAGATTGAGGGGAAGAACCATTATCTTGTCTCTCAGATATGGACTATGAGGCTATGACCATAAGACCGTTGACCTGTCACTGCATGAGCCAAGGGTCTGTAAAAACTAGAGCATAGAACTCTGATTCAGAACACCTTATGTACACATTCAGAATAATATTCATAAAGAAGAGTACTATAAAATCCCACTAATAACCTTCTTTTGTTAGGTTAACAATGACTGCAAGTTCTTAACACAATTGGTAATATTACTTAGGTCAGCTCTAACTAGTCTCTCTTGGAGCAACTTGTCTTTGAGTTATATATCTTAGGAATAGATGATTAAGAGAAAGTCCCACCACAGGGTTCTGTACCACATACACAGCCTAGTTTTGTCTTTTCATTAAACAATGGTAGTTACTTATTAAAATTTTGAATCAGGTGATTTCAGAAATGTTCAACGGACATCAAACCATGTGCAAAAGCAATAGTCTTCTCAGAAAAAGTTAGAATTGAGAAGTAAAACACCTAGGTTTTTAGATCACCTTGCCAGTTGTAACATCTTCCTAGAAATTTCTCTCTTCAAAACATCCCCATCACACTACCTATGACCTTCAAATTCATTTTACAGCTATTTAAATAACTCCCTTGTATCTTACTTAGGACTAAAAAATACACATTATTTCATCTCTCTTTTTTTCCTTGTTGCAAAACTGCAGTCATTTTCAAAGTTTTTTCCGAATGCCTCAGCCTACCACCCATTCAACCATGAAGGAAGTGAATGTGTTAACCGTTTAGTCGTGTTCGACTCTTCGCGACGCAATGGACTGTAGCCCATCAGGCTCCTCTGTTCATGGGATTCTCCAGGCAAGAATTCTGGAGTGGGTTGCCATTCCCTTCTCCAGGGGATCTTCCTGACCCAGGCACTGAACCACATCTGCTGCACTGCAGGTGGATTCCTTACCATCTGAGCCACCAGGGAAGCTCCATTCAACTATCCACAAATTAAACACATAAAGACCACAGACTATCATGCCTCTTTTGGTCTGAGTGCTTGTGTCCTTCCTGCCATTTCATATGCTGAAACCTCAACACCTGATGCTATTAAGAGGTGATGAGATCAAGGGGGTGGAGCCCCATGAATAGATGAGTGGACTTAGAGGAGAGACTCCGGAAAACTCTCCTCCCTTTCCAACACCTAAGGACATAGCATGAAGAGAGCTAGCTGTAAAACAAGCAGCAGACTTTCCCATACAATGAATCTGCCGGCACTCTGACCTTGAACTTCCCACCTGCCAAAAGAAAGTGTTTGTTGCTTATAAGACATTCAGTCTATGGTATTCTGTTAGAACAACTTAAAAGGATTGAGACACTGCTGGAAAGGATAAAAGGAATCAGCCCTCCAATATCCCCACTGTCCTTTTAAAGGAAGTGAAATCTAAGAGGCCAAGTGAAATTGGCTGGTACTTCACCACGCGCCTGCCAAGTCTCATTCAGCCACGAAGGAAGTGAATGTGTTAATTGCTTAGTCATGTTCAACTCTTTGTGACCCGATGGACTGTAGCCCTCTAGACTCTTCTATCCAAGGGGTTCTCCAGGCAAAAACAGTGGGGTGGGTCACCATGCCCTCCTCCAGGGGATCCTCCCCTCCCAGGGACTGAACTTCACCACAGAGAGAAGCCAGAATTAATTTGGTAATATTTTTTGACAATAAATAAAAATGAAAAATAGAGGCTGATAGATGTAGTCAACTGAACATCTATCCCCTTAGGATACATCATCTTGAACAGCATAGATCTTTTTCTTACTCTGTGATTAATGAAGGAAAGCAATTGTGTGTACTTATATAATCTTGTAAAATATCAATAGGAAAGCAAATTACATAGGGAAAAAAATAAGTTCAGTAAACTTTTTAATATAATTTTCCCCAAAGTAACATAGATGCTGTATAAAAAAAAAATGAATGAGGATGCTTATTTCTAAGAAGCTTCATGGCAAAAATACACCTGGTATACATGGTGATATGACTAAAATAATTCTAACTTCTACTGATATAATACACTAGCTTTTGAAACTTCCTGAAATGTTCTATTGTATATTTCAATTAAAAGTCCATGGACCTTTGTCTGAGGCACCTGTTGCCAAGACATCTGGGTAACATGAGTAGGTACCTACTGGGGATGACACTTCACAGACGCATTGGAGCTATATTGTGATATCAAAGACAGTGTGCACAGAAGATAATTTTCAGAACAGTTTGGCAACTGACTTCACAGAACAAGTGATGAAGGGTAAATGGATGTGTGTCACCCATGATCACATGTCTATCTCTTGTTACGTACATCCCTCTAGTGGACCTCTCCTTGGTATCCTCAAATCTACCAGCACTGACTCATATTAAGATCCATCACAAGTACTAACTGAGGAACAAGGGGCTCTGTTTGCTTACCTTGAACTTCCCACCTGCCAAAAAGTGTTTGTTGCTTATAAGACATTCAGTCTATGGTATTCTGTTAGAACAACTTAAAAGGATTGAGACACTGCTGGAAAGGATAAAAGGAATCAGCCCTCCAATATCCCCACTGTCCTTTTAAAGGAAGTGAAATCTAAGAGGCCAAGTGAAATTGGCTGGTACTTCACCACGCGCCTGCCAAGTCTCATTCAGCCACGAAGGAAGTGAATGTGTTAATTGCTTAGTCATGTTCAACTCTTTGTGACCCGATGGACTGTAGCCCTCTAGACTCTTCTATCCAAGGGGTTCTCCAGGCAAAAACAGTGGGGTGGGTCACCATGCCCTCCTCCAGGGGATCCTCCCCTCCCAGGGACTGAACTTCACCACAGAGAGAAGCCAGAATTAATTTGGTAATATTTTTTGACAATAAATAAAAATGAAAAATAGAGGCTGATAGATGTAGTCAACTGAACATCTATCCCCTTAGGATACATCATCTTGAACAGCATAGATCTTTTTCTTACTCTGTGATTAATGAAGGAAAGCAATTGTGTGTACTTATATAATCTTGTAAAATATCAATAGGAAAGCAAATTACATAGGGAAAAAAATAAGTTCAGTAAACTTTTTAATATAATTTTCCCCAAAGTAACATAGATGCTGTATAAAAAAAAAATGAATGAGGATGCTTATTTCTAAGAAGCTTCATGGCAAAAATACACCTGGTATACATGGTGATATGACTAAAATAATTCTAACTTCTACTGATATAATACACTAGCTTTTGAAACTTCCTGAAATGTTCTATTGTATATTTCAATTAAAAGTCCATGGACCTTTGTCTGAGGCACCTGTTGCCAAGACATCTGGGTAACATGAGTAGGTACCTACTGGGGATGACACTTCACAGACGCATTGGAGCTATATTGTGATATCAAAGACAGTGTGCACAGAAGATAATTTTCAGAACAGTTTGGCAACTGACTTCACAGAACAAGTGATGAAGGGTAAATGGATGTGTGTCACCCATGATCACATGTCTATCTCTTGTTACGTACATCCCTCTAGTGGACCTCTCCTTGGTATCCTCAAATCTACCAGCACTGACTCATATTAAGATCCATCACAAGTACTAACTGAGGAAGGCTGATACATGTCAAAAACATACCTAGTATGGTGTGTCAGAATACAGCTGTCTTTCAGAAGACCTTCCTCCACAGAGCATTTGTTGCTCTCAAAGAACACACAACCACTCCCTTTCAATATTTACAGCAATCAGTCTCTCTTTCCATTTCATTTCAAGCAGTTTCTGTAAGTGTCTTTAGACTAAGTTTCTCAGAGCAGGAGCTCTCTGACTGATCCTAGTATTCCCCGAAACACCAAGTACATAGATGCTGATAGTAACATCACAGAGTGGAAAGGCAGAGGAGGAGAAGCAGGAGGGGTAGGGGATGAAAACAGGAGACGAGGGATGAGGAGGGAAAAGGAGAAAAAAGGAAGAGCGTTGAGAAAAAATGGAGAAGGAAATAGCCACCCACTCCAGTTTTCTTAAAAAAAGTCCACGGACAGAGGAGCCTGGTAGGCTGCAGTCCATGGGGTCTCAAAGAGTCAGACAGGACTCAGAAATTGAGCACTGAGCACAGGGGAAAGAAGGTAGGGCGGAAAAGGAATGAGAAGACTCGGGGAGGGGAGGGAAGGAGCAGAGAAGAGGTGGTGGGGAAAAATGGTAACAGAGAAAGAGAAAGACCAGAAGAGAATGAAAGAGGGAAAGAGGGCAGTGGAAAAGAACCAGGAGAGACACCTCCAGTATGAACTTACTAGGAAGTCTGCTCTAAGCTTGTCCAAATTATTTAACTTTTCTGAGCCTCATTTCACCTTATGTAAAATGAGGAATTTCTTGTGAGGATATTCAAGTGAAACTTCCTGAAATGTTCTATTGTATATTTCAATTAAAGTCCATGGACCTTTGTCTGAGGCACCTGTTGCCAAGACATCTGGGTAACATGAGTAGGTACCTACTGGGGATGACACTTCACAGACGATTGGAGCTATATTGTGATATCAAAGACAGTGTGCACAGAAGATAATTTTCAGAACAGTTTGGCAACTGACTTCACAGAACAAGTGATGAAGGGTAAATGGATGTGTGTCACCCATGATCACATGTCTATCTCTTGTTACGTACATCCCTCTAGTGGACCTCTCCTTGGTATCCTCAAATCTACCAGCACTGACTCATATTAAGATCCATCACAAGTACTAACTGAGGAAGGCTGATACATGTCAAAAACATACCTAGTATGGTGTGTCAGAATACAGCTGTCTTTCAGAAGACCTTCCTCCACAGAGCATTTGTTGCTCTCAAAGAACACACAACCACTCCCTTTCAATATTTACAGCAATCAGTCTCTCTTTCCATTTCATTTCAAGCAGTTTCTGTAAGTGTCTTTTAGACTAAGTTTCTCAGAGCAGGTGCTCTCTGACTGATCCTAGTATTCCCCGAAACACCAAGTACATAGATGCTGATAGTAACATCACAGAGTGGAAAGGCAGAGGAGGAGAAGCAGGAGGGGTAGGGGATGAAAACAGGAGACGAGGGATGAGGAGGGAAAAGGAGAAAAAAGGAAGAGCGTTGAGAAAAAATGGAGAAGGAAATAGCCACCCACTCCAGTTTTCTTAAAAAAAGTCCACGGACAGAGGAGCCTGGTAGGCTGCAGTCCATGGGGTCTCAAAGAGTCAGACAGGACTCAGAAATTGAGCACTGAGCACAGGGGAAAGAAGGTAGGGCGGAAAAGGAATGAGAAGACTCGGGGAGGGGAGGGAAGGAGCAGAGAAGAGGTGGTGGGGAAAAATGGTAACAGAGAAAGAGAAAGACCAGAAGAGAATGAAAGAGGGAAAGAGGGCAGTGGAAAAGAACCAGGAGAGACACCTCCAGTATGAACTTACTAGGAAGTCTGCTCCCTAATTCTTAGCTTGTCCAAATTATTTAACTTTTCTGAGCCTCATTTCACCTTATGTAAAATGAGGATAATTTGGAGTGCTTGTGAGGATTAAGAGTTAATATATGTAAAGCACTGAGAAAATGGCTGGCACGCAGTAAGCAGGATTTAAGGCATTCGGTTAAAATAAAATTTATTACAAGAGAAGCTAACTCATTCCCTAAGGTGAGAAGGCTAATAAGAGCTACAGCCAAATTTCACACCCAGACAGCACCATCTTTATGCTCTAACAGCCATGTCTACAGCCTCCCAGACAATACACCTATGAAATGGAGCAAGCGTTTCTTTTGGAGAAAGTTCTCTAGATAACTGCATTGTGCCCCTGCTGGTTTTACTAATCACTGCTCATCTGGTCAACCTGCACACACGGGAGAAGTATCACTGAGGCAGAAGGAAAGAAGGGTTTGTGCTCCTAGCTGGAGACAGTATCTCGATTCGAGGAATACATGAGGAGGACTCATTCTGACAACACTGTTGAAAAAAAAAGATGGCTCCAGCCACAAGAAAAAGAATGGTATCCAGGCTAAAGACACAGAAATTATTCATTCAAAGAGCTGAGCTAATAGTCTCGGCAAAACTGCATGACTCAACAGATGGGAAAAAAAGCCCCAAGAATGATTTAGAAAACAGTAAGCAAAACAGTATCACATTTGACCGTGTTTATAGATACAATCAGTTCCTAAGTCTCTAAGAAAGGTATCAAAGATATTTAAATGCAGACAGTCCCTGACTCACAATCCTTTGAGTTTTAGACAGTGGTGTGAAAGCAGAAAGCATTCAGTATAAATCAGACCTCAAATTTTGAATTTTCATCTCTTCCTAAGCTAGTGATATGAAGTACAATACATACTCTCTCACAGATACTGGGGCGGATCCCAGGTAGCCACAGATCACAAGGGTAAGCAATTGACACATTTAAAACCATTCTGTTTTTCACTCTCAGTACAGGATTCAATAGATTACATGAGATATGCAACATTTTATCATAAAATAGATATGGTGTTAGATGATTTTGCCCAATGTTAAGCTAATGTGTGTTCTCCTCCTTCCTGGACTGAAGGATTACTTTTCCTGGCAAAGGAAAAAGATTCTTGCTACACTTCCATTAGAATATGCAATTTTACTTCTCCCCAAATCCTGGCCCTTATTTGAAATCTGTCCTACTTGTACATCCAACCGGAGCTGCATGGTAATCAAGCAGCAGGGCAAGTGCCCAGCTATTCTAAACCATAAGCTATCAATCCCTAGGCATCCTCTACTTAGGCTTCTAGGTTTGTGATTTATTTTAATGAACAGAGAAGCAGTAAAGAAAGGCACAATTATGAAATCACATGAGACTTGTTGAAAGCACATTTCAGTCCAGGCAGTAAACACACAAACAGATGAATATTCAAGTCTGTATCTGAGCACTCTAACTCAAAAGACACAGTGTAAATCTGCTAGATCAGCCCATGCTGTGAGCATTCACCTCTCGCTGTAACCACTTGCAGAATCAGACAAAATACAGGAAGCAACAGCGTGCAGATGGTGGGAAGCAGGCAGCTCTGGGCAGAGACTGCTGAGGAAGCGGGAAGCCAATACCTTGAGCCCTGTTGCTCCGCAGCTTTCTTCCTGGAGGCAGTTTCTAGCTTAGAGCATAGGGAGGACAAACTCAGGGGCCCGGGGCCTTCCTGTCCAACATTAATTTTAAGGAAAGCTGAAGAGCTAGAACATGAAACTGGGGAGAGAAAGCTAGCTCCAGAGAGCCTCACTCCTGGTGAGGAGGCTACAAAGATGGCGGAAATGATAACTAAGGACTTGGACTGTTCGTAATTCATAAACGTAGCTGATTAAGCAGTGGCAGGCTTGGCGAGGACTGACTCCAGTTTTGCAAGATGTTCTACGGTGTGTAAAACACTTCAAACAGAACTGCATGATATGGAGGAATCATTCACGAAAGGAAGAGTTCACTGACGTGGCAATGGTTATCTCATTTTAAGACACGGCCATGCCCATGCCAGCCTTCAGCAACCATCACGCTCCTCAGTCAGCAATCCTCATCACTGAGGCGAGATCCTCCCCCACCCAACACCAATAAGACGGAGTTGATGGCTAACATTTTGTAGCAAAAAAATATTTTACTTAAGGTATATACAATCCCCTTCACCACTGCAACCAAAAGAGTAAAATATCTAGGAATAAACCTACCCAAAGAAACAAAAGAACTGTACACAGAAAATTACAAGACACTCATGACAGACAAATGGTAAGAACAATAGTCTATTCAACCGAGCTGCATGGTAATCAAGCAGCAGGGCAAGTGCCCAGCTATTCTAAACCATAAGCTATCAATCCCTAGGCATCCTCTACTTAGGCTTCTAGGTTTGTGATTTATTTTAATGAACAGAGAAGCAGTAAAGAAAGGCACAATTATGAAATCACATGAGACTTGTTGAAAGCACATTTCAGTCCAGGCAGTAAACACACAAACAGATGAATATTCAAGTCTGTATCTGAGCACTCTAACTCAAAAGACACAGTGTAAATCTGCTAGATCAGCCCATGCTGTGAGCATTCACCTCTCGCTGTAACCACTTGCAGAATCAGACAAAATACAGGAAGCAACAGCGTGCAGATGGTGGGAAGCAGGCAGCTCTGGGCAGAGACTGCTGAGGAAGCGGGAAGCCAATACCTTGAGCCCTGTTGCTCCGCAGCTTTCTTCCTGGAGGCAGTTTCTAGCTTAGAGCATAGGGAGGACAAACTCAGGGGCCCGGGGCCTTCCTGTCCAACATTAATTTTAAGGAAAGCTGAAGAGCTAGAACATGAAACTGGGGAGAGAAAGCTAGCTCCAGAGAGCCTCACTCCTGGTGAGGAGGCTACAAAGATGGCGGAAATGATAACTAAGGACTTGGACTGTTCGTAATTCATAAACGTAGCTGATTAAGCAGTGGCAGGCTTGGCGAGGACTGACTCCAGTTTTGCAAGATGTTCTACGGTGTGTAAAACACTTCAAACAGAACTGCATGATATGGAGGAATCATTCACGAAAGGAAGAGTTCACTGACGTGGCAATGGTTATCTCATTTTAAGACACGGCCATGCCCATGCCAGCCTTCAGCAACCATCACGCTCCTCAGTCAGCAATCCTCATCACTGAGGCGAGATCCTCCCCCACCCAACACCAATAAGACGGAGTTGATGGCTAACATTTTGTAGCAAAAAAATATTTTACTTAAGGTATATACAATCCCCTTCACCACTGCAACCAAAAGAGTAAAATATCTAGGAATAAACCTACCCAAAGAAACAAAAGAACTGTACACAGAAAATTACAAGACACTCATGAGAGAAATTAAAGAAGATTTAAACAGATGGAGATATTCCATGTTCCTGGGTCGGAAGAATCAATATTGTGAAAATGACCATACTACCAAATATCATCTAGATTCAATGCAATCCCTATCAAACTACCAATGACTTTCTTCACAGAACTAGACCAAAGAATAACACAGTTCGTATGGAAACACAAAAGACCAAGAACAGCCAAAGCAATCCTGAGAAAGAAGAATGGAGCTGGAGGGATCAGCCTCCCTAACTTCAGACTACTACCAAGCAACACTCATCAAGAAAGTATGGTACTGGCACAAAAACAGAAATATCGACCAATGGAACAAGATCGAGAACCCAGAGATAAACCCACACACCTATGGGTACCTTATTTTTGACAAAGGAGACAAACATATAAAATGGGACAAAGACAGTCTCTTCAACAAATGGTGCTGGGAAAACTGGACAGCTACATGCAAAAAAATGAAGTTGGAACATTCCCTGACACTATACACAACGATCAACTCAAAATGGTTTAAAGACCTAAATGTAAGACCAGAAACCCTCAAACTCTTAGAGGAGAATATAGGCAAAACACTCAGGGACATAAATCAAAGCAAGATATTCTCTGACCCACCTACTAGAATAGTGGAACTAAAAACAAAAATAAACATGTGGGACCTAATGAAACTTAAAAACTTTTGTACAGCAAAACAAACTACAAAAAAGCTGAACAGAGAACCCACAGAATGGGAGAAAATCACAGCAAATGAAACAACAAACAAAGAATCTCGAAAATCTACAAGCAACTCAGACAACTCAGCACTGGAAAAAAGAATAACCCAATCAAAAAATGGGAAAATGATCTAAACAGACACCTCTCCAAAGAAGACATACAGATGTCCAAAAAACACATGAAACAATGTTCAACCTCGCTTATTATTAGAGAAATGCAAATCAAAACTACAATGAGGTATCACCTCACACCAGTCAGAATGGCCATCAACGAATCTACAGACAATAAATGCTGGAGAGGGTGCAGAGAAAAGGGAACCCTCCTGCATTGCTGCTGGGAATGTAAACTGATACAGCCGCTATGGAAGACAGTATGGAGATTTCTTAAAAAACTAAAAATAGAAGCACCATACGACCCAGCAATCCCACTATTAGGCTTATACCCTGATGAAATTAAATCTGAAAGCACCTGTACCCCAATGTTCATTGCAGCTCTCTATACAATAGTTAGAACATAGAAGCCACCTAGATGCCCATCCACAAATGAATGGATAAAGCAGCTCTGGTACATCTATACAGTGGAATACAACACAGCTGTAAAGAGAAATGCAGAAGAATCAGTCCTAATGAGGTAGCTGGATCTAGAACCTATCATAAAAAGTGAAGTAAGTCAAAAAGAGAAGGACAAGTACAATGATACAATGATACCCCACACAGTGATGCAATGGAAAAACAGATATGGACAGTAGACATATGGACATTGTGGGGAAGGAGCAGTGGGTGGGAGGTGTAAAGGAAGTAGCATGAAAACCTGTACTATCATATGTGAAAAAAATAGTTACTGTCATTGCGCTGTGGGAAAAGGGGATCCTGCAGGGGTGCTGTGCAACGGCCTGGAAGGGTGGGAAGCGGGGGATATACGTATGACTAATCTGGGATCATTCATATCTGTAAACAACAAAACTCGGTAAAAGTAAAAAGTCAAATAAAAAAATTTTTTAAAAAGGTATATACATTGTATTTTAGGGCTTGCCTGGTGGCTCAGCAGTAAAGAATTTGCCTGAAATGCAGGAGACGTGAGTTTTATCCCTGGATTAGGAAGATCCTCTGAAGAAGGGCATGGCGATCCACTCCAGTAGTCTTGCCTATAGAATTCCATGGATAGAGGAGCCTGGTAGACTACAACCCATGGAGTCGTAAAGAGTCAGACACAACTGAGTGACTAACACACACATTGTATTTTAAGACATAATGCTATTGCACACTTAAACTACCTACAGGACAGTGTAAACATGACTTTCAGATGCAGTGGGAAACGAGAAATCCACGTGACTTGCTTTACTTCAATACTTGCTTGACTGCCATGGTCTGGAACCAAAAGCACAGGATCTCTAAGGTAGGCCTGTATCACAGAGCACTCCAGCCAACAGCAGGAGTATGCACATTCCTTCTCAGCTGCACATGGAATATTGTTCACAACGAACCATATTCTAGGGCACAGTTCCACACATCTTTTTCTCTTTAGGACCTAGTCAGTAGTTTAGCTTCTGTGGGCTCTAACGTCTATGTCTCAACTATTTAACCATATCATAAAAACAAGAAAGCAGCTGTAGAAAACAGGAAAAAAGCAGTGTGGCACGGCTGTGTTCCAGTAAGGCTTCACTT
This sequence comes from Tragulus kanchil, assembly GCA_022376925.1. Classification (NCBI taxonomy): domain Eukaryota; kingdom Metazoa; phylum Chordata; class Mammalia; order Artiodactyla; family Tragulidae; genus Tragulus; species Tragulus kanchil. Next base: position 13,645,815 of record JAIOJX010000030.1, on the reverse strand, counting down.
TCAGGCGGCTGGCCTGCAAGCTACAGCGTGCCAACCCTGCTGCAAGCCAAATGTGAGACTCAACAGTTAATGGGACGGACGTCATACACAGTATGTTCCATGACCCACAATATTCTCTTTTTCACTTGCTCACAATCGTCAACTGTGAATCAGTACCTCCTGGAATGAAGCACGACCACAAAGAGAACCAACTATTTGAGACTCTAAAAGCCTCCATCTGTATATACACAGTGAAATTGCTATTAAAAATCAGTTAAAAATCAGTCATAGGTCATTAAAGTAGGTTATGGATTTTAATTTTTCTAGATATATTCTACCTATTATTCACATGAACTGCCCCACTAAATTACATAATCTTGTACCATATTTATTTATATGTACATAATGCAAATATAACCAATTTAACTTTATAGTATTTTATAGTTCAGGCACACCTCAAATATTTAAACACATATATTTTAGGGCTTGCCTGGTGGCTCAGCAGTAAAGAATTTGCCTGAAATGCAGGAGACGTGAGTTTTATCCCTGGATTAGGAAGATCCTCTGAAGAAGGGCATGGCGATCCACTCCAGTAGTCTTGCCTATAGAATTCCATGGATAGAGGAGCCTGGTAGACTACAACCCATGGAGTCGTAAAGAGTCAGACACAACTGAGTGACTAACACACACATTGTATTTTAAGACATAATGCTATTGCACACTTAAACTACCTACAGGACAGTGTAAACATGACTTTCAGATGCAGTGGGAAACAGAAATCCACGTGACTTGCTTTACTTCAATACTTGCTTGACTGCCATGGTCTGGAACCAAAAGCACAGGATCTCTAAGGTAGGCCTGTATCACAGAGCACTCCAGCCAACAGCAGGAGTATGCACATTCCTTCTCAGCTGCACATGGAATATTGTTCACAACGAACCATATTCTAGGGCACAGTTCCACACATCTTTTTCTCTTTAGGACCTAGTCAGTAGTTTAGCTTCTGTGGGCTCTAACGTCTATGTCTCAACTATTTAACCATATCATAAAAACAAGAAAGCAGCTGTAGAAAACAGGAAAAAAGCAGTGTGGCACGGCTGTGTTCCAGTAAGGCTTCACTTTCAGGCGGCTGGCCTGCAAGCTACAGCGTGCCAACCCTGCTGCAAGCCAAATGTGAGACTCAACAGTTAATGGGACGGACGTCATACACAGTATGTTCCATGACCCACAATATTCTCTTTTTCACTTGCTCACAATCGTCAACTGTGAATCAGTACCTCCTGGAATGAAGCACGACCACAAAGAGAACCAACTATTTGAGACTCTAAAAGCCTCCATCTGTATATACACAGTGAAATTGCTATTAAAAATCAGTTAAAAATCAGTCATAGGTCATTAAAGTAGGTTATGGATTTTAATTTTTCTAGATATATTCTACCTATTATTCACATGAACTGCCCCACTAAATTACATAATCTTGTACCATATTTATTTATATGTACATAATGCAAATATAACCAATTTAACTTTATAGTATTTTATAGTTCAGGCACACCTCAAATATTTAAACACATATATTTTAGAATATAATTCTCATTGACAAATCTATAATTTCAAGTGAGAATCAGGACCCAAAATGTTACAGGTATTATTCTTTGAAATAACATTTAAAACAACTTTATAAATCACATATTTAATTAAGGAGCTTAATTTTAGTGTAACATTTGGTAGGACACAACCACTGTTACACCAAGCAGGTATTAGGAATGGTGCTTCAGAAATCATGTTTCTGCTTCCCCAGTTCTGGCAGTTTCCTGCTGCACATGCAGGTGGTGAGATGGGATGTCATGGCTTTCACGACACATGGGAATGGATTTGCTCCACACAGAAGGATAAATTGGGTCTGCCTCTGTGGCTCTGCTAGATGTTCAAAGCTGAGACAACACTATATAACTAACCAGCAGTTTCAGGAATGAGATTATTTCCATTCGAGGGACCAGTTTACATGTTTAATTAATGACCTGTCTAGTTGGCGCCAAAGAAGGAGGAGATATAAAGAAGAAAAAATAAATAAATTCAACAGCAAAATCTAAGGTAAAAGGTGTTAGAAGGGAAGTCGTTTTAAAATTTAATATCAACTCTGTGCCCAAAATGTACAGCTTCCTTTGCTATAGCAAGAGCTGAAGAAAGATAAAAACACTAAGAAATGAGGACCACGGAAGTAAAATGTATATGATATTTACACTAAAAACATGAAGACCAAAACAGGAGGCACATACTCAATCAGATACTACACATCTAAGATGATTAGTCATTAAAATCAGGTTTTATGTACTGCGTATAATCTGGCAAGTTTTCTTGGATGTAAATAATGTGTCAAGAGTTACAGTTTTTGGGAAAAGACAGGTTTTCCTACTCTATCATATTTATTTACACTGTGAGTTTCTAAAAAACAAAATTTAAAATATAAACTATACTTAAGCATATAGTCTCTTGTAATTCAAATTACTTTATTATTCCAGCCAGATGTTATTCTTAAAGCCCCAGATTTTTTATATGTACATAATGCAAATATAACCAATTTAACTTTTTAGTATTTTATAGTTCAGGCACACCTCAAATATTTAAACACATATATTTTAGAATATAATTCTCATTGACAAATCTATAATTTCAAGTGAGAATCAGGACCCAAAATGTTACAGGTATTATTCTTTGAAATAACATTTAAAACAACTTTATAAATCACATATTTAATTAAGGAGCTTAATTTTAGTGTAACATTTGGTAGGACACAACCACTGTTACACCAAGCAGGTATTAGGAATGGTGCTTCAGAAATCATGTTTCTGCTTCCCCAGTTCTGGCAGTTTCCTGCTGCACATGCAGGTGGTGAGATGGGATGTCATGGCTTTCACGACACATGGGAATGGATTTGCTCCACACAGAAGGATAAATTGGGTCTGCCTCTGTGGCTCTGCTAGATGTTCAAAGCTGAGACAACACTATATAACTAACCAGCAGTTTCAGGAATGAGATTATTTCCATTCGAGGGACCAGTTTACATGTTTAATTAATGACCTGTCTAGTTGGCGCCAAAGAAGGAGGAGATATAAAGAAGAAAAAATAAATAAATTCAACAGCAAAATCTAAGGTAAAAGGTGTTAGAAGGGAAGTCGTTTTAAAATTTAATATCAACTCTGTGCCCAAAATGTACAGCTTCCTTTGCTATAGCAAGAGCTGAAGAAAGATAAAAACACTAAGAAATGAGGACCACGGAAGTAAAATGTATATGATATTTACACTAAAAACATGAAGACCAAAACAGGAGGCACATACTCAATCAGATACTACACATCTAAGATGATTAGTCATTAAAATCAGGTTTTATGTACTGCGTATAATCTGGCAAGTTTTCTTGGATGTAAATAATGTGTCAAGAGTTACAGTTTTTGGGAAAAGACAGGTTTTCCTACTCTATCATATTTATTTACACTGTGAGTTTCTAAAAAACAAAATTTAAAATATAAACTATACTTAAGCATATAGTCTCTTGTAATTCAAATTACTTTATTATTCCAGCCAGATGTTATTCTTAAAAGACTCATCATCAACTTTCGGGATGGAAATGAGGTTTGTGGATAAGAGACAGAGATGCGGGGTCACTGTTTAGGCAGGGCTAATTGCTGCTCAACTATACACAGGGCAAGCACAGTGATTCAGTGTGGAACTCTAACAAGGCAGCCGGTTTGAGGAGCATCCATTGTGGTAAGACTAGCCATTAAGACATCTACAAAATGGTTCTGGCCATCTTTTGAAACATCCTTCTCAACATTCTCCATAAACAGAAAACAATTATAATTTTTTAAAGATTAAAAGCAATATTTAAGTCCCAAACTGTGATTTTTTTTTTTTTTTTGTATTTTAAGTGGAGGATAATTACTGTACAATATTGTGATGGCTTTTGCCATACGTCAACATGAATCAGCCATAGCATACAGGGGTCTCCTCCCTCCTGGGCCCCTCCCCCTCCCTTGCCCCCCTCTAGGTTGTCAGACAGCACCAGCTTTGGGTTCCCTGCATCACACACCAAACTCCACTGGCTACTTATTTTACAGATGAATACGTTTCAATGTTATTCTCTGAAATCCTTCCACCCTCTCCTACTTCCTTCCACTGAATCCAAAAGTCTGTTATTTATGTCACCTTTGTTGCCCTGAACATAGGATCATTGGTATCATCTTTCTAGATTCCATATATATGCATTAATATGCAATATTTGCCTTTCTCTTTCTGATTTCACTCTCTATAATTGGCTCTAGGTTCCTCCATCTCATTAGAACTGATTCAAACAGCTGAGTAATCTTCCACTGTGTAATGTGCCACAACTTTTTTTTTTTTATCTATTCTTAATACCATTGTTAAGATAAAACAATAGGAACTAGATGTGGCGTTTAAGATAACAGAATACTTTAGCGTCCAAGTTCAGCTGAAAGCTCTAAACACGAAGAGTGCTGAGAGGTCAGAGGTAAAATTATATATGCGTGAGTCTTCCATACCTGGGATATTTAATTCAACTTGTCAAAGATTCAATTTGTTATTCAACTTGCTAACTACATACAATGTGCGCCACTAAGAAAAATAAAAAAGTTTTTAATTCAAATTACTTTATTATTCCAGCCAGATGTTATTCTTAAAAGACTCATCATCAACTTTCGGGATGGAAATGAGGTTTGTGGATAAGAGACAGAGATGCGGGGTCACTGTTTAGGCAGGGCTAATTGCTGCTCAACTATACACAGGGCAAGCACAGTGATTCAGTGTGGAACTCTAACAAGGCAGCCGGTTTGAGGAGCATCCATTGTGGTAAGACTAGCCATTAAGACATCTACAAAATGGTTCTGGCCATCTTTTGAAACATCCTTCTCAACATTCTCCATAAACAGAAAACAATTATAATTTTTTAAAGATTAAAAGCAATATTTAAGTCCCAAACTGTGATTTTTTTTTTTTGTATTTTAAGTGGAGGATAATTACTGTACAATATTGTGATGGCTTTTGCCATACGTCAACATGAATCAGCCATAGCATACAGGGGTCTCCTCCCTCCTGGGCCCCTCCCCCTCCCTTGCCCCCCTCTAGGTTGTCAGACAGCACCAGCTTTGGGTTCCCTGCATCACACACCAAACTCCACTGGCTACTTATTTTACAGATGAATACGTTTCAATGTTATTCTCTGAAATCCTTCCACCCTCTCCTACTTCCTTCCACTGAATCCAAAAGTCTGTTATTTATGTCACCTTTGTTGCCCTGAACATAGGATCATTGGTATCATCTTTCTAGATTCCATATATATGCATTAATATGCAATATTTGCCTTTCTCTTTCTGATTTCACTCTCTATAATTGGCTCTAGGTTCCTCCATCTCATTAGAACTGATTCAAACAGCTGAGTAATCTTCCACTGTGTAATGTGCCACAACTTTTTTTTTTTTATCTATTCTTAATACCATTGTTAAGATAAAACAATAGGAACTAGATGTGGCGTTTAAGATAACAGAATACTTTAGCGTCCAAGTTCAGCTGAAAGCTCTAAACACGAAGAGTGCTGAGAGGTCAGAGGTAAAATTATATATGCGTGAGTCTTCCATACCTGGGATATTTAATTCAACTTGTCAAAGATTCAATTTGTTATTCAACTTGCTAACTACATACAATGTGCGCCACGCTGCAGATACCAAAGCTAACACAAATCCAAAGAGCTTGAAGTCTAAGCCTGGATACTACAGAAGAGACTCTCTGGCACTACAAGTCAAGCACAGAATACTCCGGAAAACACAGACGTGTCAGACTAGGGGGGACTGCCGGGTTAGAGAGAGGGAAGCAGACACTTGGTAACAGCTGATCCTGCAGAGAAAAGCTATAAATGAATGAGATCATGAGAAGAAAATGAGAGATAAAAATAATGCCTGCATTCAGGCAATGACGACAATAGGCCAAGCGGTGAAAGGTAGGAAGTGGAGGCAAAGCACATGCACACACATCAGGAAGTCAGTTCTCAGGTGACAGCCAATCTGTCTCTGAGTCGCCTGTATTCACTCGTGGCCAATAATATCACAGCCTTTAAAATGCTGGAAAATGACTTCGTGTCTCTTTTAGCTCCATAATAGGGCTGTGTACACAATATTCATAAAAATTGTAAAATTTAAATATTTCCTCCCATTCTTTGTATGAGGCCGCTTGAATCTTCTGCCCATTTCTGTAGTTATGTCTTTTCCAAAAAGTGGTGACGAGAAGAAAGGAAAGAGAGAGGTTATTTGAATAGAAAGTAAAGTTTGAAAGTGTGTTAGGGGCTTCCCTAGTGGTCCAGTGGGTAAGGACACCGCCTTGCAGTGCAAGGGGCGCCGGTTCGATCCCTGGCCTGGGAAGATCCCACGTGCCGTGGAGTGGCTGGACCCATGTGTCCAATTACCGTGCCGGAGTTCTGGAGCGCATGCGCCCGGAGCCGGTGCTCTGCGACAACAGAGGCCGCCGCGATGGGAGGCCCACATGATCCAGAGAACAAAGATGGATGAAACTGAATAAATGAAAGACCAATAGAAGTGGCCTGCCCGCCCCCCTCCCCCCCCCCCCCCTCCCCCCGCAAAAAATAATAAAGTAAAATTTAAAAAAAAAAAGAAAAAAAGTGTGTTAGTCACTCAGTCGTATCCAACTCTTTTTGCAACACCCTGAACTGTAGTCTGCCGGGCTCCTTGGTCCAGAGAATTCTCCAGACAAGATTACTGCCATTCCATTCTCCAGGGGATCTTCCCCACTCAGGAATCAAATCTGGGTCTCTGATTCTTTAACACCTGAGACACCAGAGAGGCCCATAGAAAGTTAAGGTATGGGATTATTTTTCTAGAAAGCAGTAGTTAGTGGTGGTGGTACAGAGCAGGGCCAGAAAATGCCATGTACATGGAGAGGACTCATGCGAAGCTCAACATAATGCAGAATGGAAGGTTTTATCTTGTCTTGTTTACGTGCATGACAAACCCCCAAAGCATATACACAGGTTAATGCCAATTCTTCACCTTAACAAATATAAAAAGGTAGCTCACTGAGAGTGAATTACTTGGTGTAATTTATTTGCTTGATGCTTCTTTCTGTGATTCAGTGGAGACATAATACACAGAATTCAATAAATACAGCTCATGATAAATGCCATGAGGGTCACTAATAGGTTGTTTGCTCCTCCCAAGTTATCCAAAGCCACTGTAATAAGCTGCCTAGCAAACCATACGCCTAATAGTGTTTTAAATTCTTATTCTTCCTTCTTCCCCACAGCTTCCCCCATGGCAAGAATTACACCTTCCCTAAGAAATGCAATAATTTAAATATTTCCTCCCATTCTTTGTATGAGGCCGCTTGAATCTTCTGCCCATTTCTGTAGTTATGTCTTTTCCAAAAAGTGGTGAAGAGAAGAAAGGAAAGAGAGAGGTTATTTGAATAGAAAGTAAAGTTTGAAAGTGTGTTAGGGGCTTCCCTAGTGGTCCAGTGGGTAAGGACACCGCCTTGCAGTGCAAGGGGCGCCGGTTCGATCCCTGGCCTGGGAAGATCCCACGTGCCGTGGAGTGGCTGGACCCATGTGTCCAACCGACCCGGGAGTTCTGGAGCGCATGCGCCCGGAGCCGGTGCTCTGCGACAACAGAGGCCGCCGCGATGGGAGGCCCACATGATCCAGAGAACAAAGATGGATGAAACTGAATAAATGAAAGACCAATAGAAGTGGCCTGCCCGCCCCCTTCCCTCCCCGCCCCTTCCCCAAAAAATAATAAAGTAAAATTTAAAAAAAAAAAGAAAAAAAGTGTGTTAGTCACTCAGTCGTATCCAACTCTTTTTGCAACACCCTGAACTGTAGTCTGCCGGGCTCCTTGGTCCAGAGAATTCTCCAGACAAGATTACTGCCATTCCATTCTCCAGGGGATCTTCCCCACTCAGGAATCAAATCTGGGTCTCTGATTCTTTAACACCTGAGACACCAGAGAGGCCCATAGAAAGTTAAGGTATGGGATTATTTTTCTAGAAAGCAGTAGTTAGTGGTGGTGGTACAGAGCAGGGCCAGAAAATGCCATGTACATGGAGAGGACTCATGCGAAGCTCAACATAATGCAGAATGGAAGGTTTTATCTTGTCTTGTTTACGTGCATGACAAACCCCCAAAGCATATACACAGGTTAATGCCAATTCTTCACCTTAACAAATATAAAAAGGTAGCTCACTGAGAGTGAATTACTTGGTGTAATTTATTTGCTTGATGCTTCTTTCTGTGATTCAGTGGAGACATAATACACAGAATTCAATAAATACAGCTCATGATAAATGCCATGAGGGTCACTAATAGGTTGTTTGCTCCTCCCAAGTTATCCAAAGCCACTGTAATAAGCTGCCTAGCAAACCATACGCCTAATAGTGTTTTAAATTCTTATTCTTCCTTCTTCCCCACAGCTTCCCCCATGGCAAGAATTACACCTTCCCTAAGAAAATGACAAAATAATTTAAGGTATATGCTGAGGTGCTAAAGCAAACAGTGCATTTACCTATGCTTGCTAGTTTCTGTTTTTATGTTGCTGCTTCTACCATAACATATGGACATGTGAACCATCATCCTAAAAGACAGGGACGAGAGCCCAGGAAGATCTCTACAGCACTTAATGATTTCTGTCTTACAGGAATCTGAAAGAACTGATAATCTGATGGCTTAGGTAGAGGTCACTTTGAAATCGTAAAATCATTAGATAATGACTATCACTAACAAGGTGCCTCAGTGGGAAAGAATCCGCCTGCTAATGCAGGAACCACAAGAGACACGGGTTCAGTCTCAGGGTTGGGAAGATTCCCTGGAGAAGGAAATAAATGGCAACCCACTACAGCATGCTTGCCTGGAGAATCCTATGGACAGAGGAGCCTGGAAACCTACAGTACATCGGGTCTTCCTCTTCATAACTGGTATGTCAGCAAGTTCTACAGACCCTCCTGCAGAACAGTCTGAATCTTGCTCTTTCTTACCATCTTCCAAGCTTGAACACTGAGAAGGCAGCTTAAACCAGGGGAGCCCAACTGTAGCGGTCCGTGGCCGTTAGGAACTGGGCCACACGGCAAGAGGTAAAGCAGCCTGCTAGGGAGCAAAAGCTTCATTTGTGTTTACAGCCGCTCCCACTGCTCACATTACCACCTGAGCTCAGAAAAATAAGCTCAGGGCTCCCACTCGTTCTGCATTCTGTGAGCTATAATAATTACTCCATTATATAGAACAGTGAAGTGTCAATAGAAGTAACAGTTTAGCTCAGCTGGTAAAGAATCTGTCTGCAATGCAGGGGACCTTGATTGGATCCCCGGGTCAGGAAGATCCCCTGGAGAAGGGGCAGGCTACCCACTCCAAGATTCTTGGGCTTCCCTGGTGGCTTAGATGGTAAAGAATCTGCCTGCAATGTGGGAGACCTGGGTTCGATCCCTGGGTTGGGAAGATCCCCTGGAGATGGGAAAGGCTACCCACTCCAGTATTCTTGCCTGGAGAATTCCATGGCTCACTGATGGGTTGCAAAGAGTAGACACAACTGACGACTTTCACTTTCACACAATAAATGTAATTTACTTGGATCATCTCAAACCACCTCCACCAGCCCCTGGTGGAAAAACTGTCTTCCATGAAACCAGATCCTGGTGCCAAAAACGCTGGAGATAGCTGGCTTAAACCAAGCCTCTGCTCAATACCACCCAAAGGTATTAGTATAAAATATCAGTACTACCTACGAAGGCCCTCCAAGGTCTACACTCAGTTAACTTTCTCACCACTTTCCCGCTAATAACCTTCCCCCTCATATGTGCTACAGTTTATAAGAGTATCCGTAATTATGTTATCCATAATTATTTGCCATCCAACCATCTGACCCTCTGTCACTCTCTTCTCCTCCTGCTCCCAATCTATCCCAGCACTGAGGTCTTTCCCAATGAGTCATCTCTTCACATCAGGTGGCCAAAGTATTGGAGCTTCAGCTTCAGCATCAGTCCTTCCAGTGAACATTCAAAATTGATTTCCACTAGGATGGACTGGCTGGATCTCTTGTCGTCCAAGGGACTCTCAAGAGCCATCTCCAGAACCATGGTTCAAAAGGATCAATTCTTCAGTGCTCAGCCTTTCCTTATGGTCCACCTCTTACATCCACACATGACTACTGGAAAAACCACAGCTTTGACCACATAGACCTGAGTCAGCAAAGTCACGTTTCTTCTTTTTAATATGCTATCTAGGTTTGCCATAGTCTTTCTTCCAAGGAGCGTGTGTCTTTTAATTTCATGACTGCACTCACCATCTGCAGTGATTTTGGAGCCAAAGAAAATAAAATCTGTCACTGTTTCCATTGTTTGCCCATCTATTTGCCATGAAGTGATGGGACTGGATGCCATGATCTTCGTTTTTTGAATGTTGAGTTTTAAGGCAGCGTTTTCACTCTGGTCTTTCGCCTTCATCAAGAGGCTCTTTAGTTCCTCTTCGCTTTCTGCCATTAGGGTGGTGTCACCTGGCAATACTGGTAGTATCCTTTATGTTTTTATTATTTATCTGACTTACTTAATTCCATGAAGCTTCAAAGAAATCAGGTATTTTGTTCCCTGGTGCATCCCAAGTTCCTACAATAATCTCTTTCAACTGGAATGAGAGCATAATTCAAAATATGTTAAAATTGTAATTGAACAGAATTTCTCGAATCATCCTGTAACAAAGTTGTCAACAGCAGAGAGAAATTTATGGGATCTTGTATCACTGATAAAAAGTGAAGATAAGCACAAATTCGGGAAAGCAAACTGTTAACTTAGCTTCAATTTTTTTTTTAATACATAACTTTTGACCTCATATCTTAGTTCCTAGTAATCTATCTTAAGTGTAGGCAACTCGTCACAAAGTTTGACTCATCAGAGTTAGAAAAATGTATGAACAACACACATTTCTTTTATATGGAAAATGGTAGATTGTAACAAAACTTGTATTTCATGACATGATAATAGTTTCATGTTTATAAAATAGGTATGATAAAATAATACATGGATACAAATTCCTATTTTATTCATATTCACACACACACATAACAAGAGAAGCAAGCAGAAAACTATGAAACTGGAAAGGGTGCATAAAAATACAGGTGACTTCAGGTTATTTTTATCTTTCATTTGGTATATGCTTGAAATCTCCAAGTCCCTTATAATAAACTGGAATTATATCACTGGGAGGATAGGTTGGGATTGGAGAGGATGTGCCTTTAAGGAAAAGGAATATATAAAGTTAAAAACAAAAAAACAAAGTAAATACTACATAATTCAGATTTTTATTCATTTAAACTGACTTGTATTTGTTATGATTGGTAAATGTGATGAGTTTTAAAAGCTCTTGAATACAGTTCTGTTTAAAACTGAACAAATATGGATGGTTTGATTCAGATTTTTGTGGTATGATGTGACTAAAATCTCTGGTCTTGGTAACTTCTGCCACCTGTACCCTAACACAATACCGTGCTATTAAAAGCATTAGAATGCCTCAGACCAGTGCATGACCATCACTGATTTCTCCCACCTACCTCCAGAAGGATGCTTTGGAGAACAACCGCCACACAGAGGAAATTCAGTATGAATGCACTATTACTGGTATGAGAGATCATCAGCCTACATCATCACGTGAAAATGTTCTTTCTGCTGAATGATGCAACGTTAAGATGACAGAACCTATAGTTGTTTTTCTTGTTCCTAACACATGGAACTGCTCTCCAGTTACTAATAAGCTACCAACTTACAGCCTAGCAGGAACAAATACTCAGTACACACTAGGGGCCGCTAGTGACAAATAAGTGAATTTTGCATGATGATGGCTATACAAAGAGAACTGTAGTCTAAGCTTCTGAGTTTCAGCTGCCTTTTTAAATACTATGCGTCAAGTCAATAATCATTTTTTCCTGGTTATAGATTTGTCAACATTTTTTAATAAGAAATACATATCAGGAAATTTCATCTAAATAAAAAAGACAGATCGAGGAAATTTTGTTGAAAAAATTCTATGATTGTATTCTTAAAGCAAAACTGTGCTTTCAAGTAAAAAAAACTTTTTAAAATATTACGAATCAAAAAAAACTGTATTCTCTTACTCAATTGTCACAAAGATCCAGATCAGGTGAAGAAATCCCTATATTGGGCAAGGTAGTTTGTCTTAGTAATATTTTAACTGGAGGAACACTTTTTAAAAACACAAAGGGTATCTTAAATTAACCCCACCCCGGGAAATCATTATTCATTAGATTGGGATTTAAAAGCTTACTTCGAAAAAACATAGCATAACATGAAGTCAGGGATCACAGAGTCCTCTGATTAACAAGTTTTTATAAAACTAAGAAAGGGTACACATATTTAAAATCTGGGAGGAATGTTATTAAATTTCTCTGAATACATGAGACGTATTTTTTTTATTACACACACATGTTGTTGTTCTTCTGCTAAGTCATGTCCAACTCTTTGGGATGCCATAGGCAGCAGCACACCAGGCTTCCCTGTCCTTCACCACATGACAGACAGGGAACCAGCTCATTCACTGCCATTAAGAGTGGGGAGGATAAACAATTACCCCATAACTAGGGATATTTTACATAACAATAAATATTCTGGGAGGTGCATTTGGAGTGGGAAGTATGAAGGAGATTGGTAAAGAGCATTAGATGGCTGAAGGCATATGGCAGCTAAAGGAGGTGGTATTGATGGATGAAAATGCCTGGTTTGGTTGGTATCTGCATTTGCATTTGGCTATTCCACCCACACTCACCGAAAATAACACGCTGTGAGCCTGGATGGACACAGCCCACTCCAGAGACAGAATGCATTCAGACACGGACTCCTGCCACTTGCCCGGAGAATCCCATAGACAGGGGAGCCTGGCAGGCTACGGTCCATGAGGTCGCAAGAGTCACATACGATTTAGCAACTAAACCGCCGCCACCATCACCACTTAGAGAAGGGCGGATGAGCCCTTTATCACTTCCACGTAGCTAACATGATCAATCACACACACAAGGACTGTGTGTCCATAATCACATAGCCATATCTGGCTATTGTTAATAATGCTACCGTGAACTCTGGGGTACATGTTGGTATTTCAGTAGGCATCGTGAAGGTGTTATACATAACGGATTAAGTAGGAGACCGATATTTACATGGCACAAATAGTTAAATAATCACTGACAGAGAGGCTAATGCGTAAACAACCCCATCTTCATGGCTCCTCTAGCCCTACGATGCACACCCCAGGTCGAGCATACTGACAAAGTATTCAGTAGAAACAGATGGACTCTGATAGCCAAGGTCAAAACTTAAGAGCTGACTGGTCTAAAGCCCATGGGGAGAAACACCACCTTCTTTATCACCGTCCAAGCAGAATCTCCCTAATCTCACTCAACAAAGGTGCTAACTGCAATTCTAAACTGGAGTTGAGGACTCTATCAACATTTTTACTAATCATGATTTTTAGTCTGGGCACTTACAGATCACTCATTATTTAAGTTCCCTTCCTGACTTCCTCTAGCTCTCTTCTACTTTATAAGGCAAATAACATCCAAGAGTTAAGGAATTAAAACATAATACATCGTGTATGGGTACACATACTGATTTTTATTTATCAGGGTGGTAAAATATTTTCCTGTTGTATTATAGATACCCTATCTGAGATTCTTCAGCATATTCTTGAAGTATCTGGCTATGGAGGCAAAACTATAGTTTTCAAGGAATACAACTCTCAGATCTGTAACCAAGGTTTCCAAGTGACAGCTCAGGCTAAAGGAGGTGGTTGATGGATGAAAATGCCTGGTTTGGTTGGTATCTGCATTTGCATTTGGCTATTCCACCCACACTCACCGAAAATAACACGCTGTGAGCCTGGATGGACACAGCCCACTCCAGAGACAGAATGCATTCAGACACGGACTCCTGCCACTTGCCCGGAGAATCCCATAGACAGGGGAGCCTGGCAGGCTACGGTCCATGAGGTCGCAAGAGTCACATACGATTTAGCAACTAAACCGCCGCCACCATCACCACTTAGAGAAGGGCGGATGAGCCCTTTATCACTTCCACGTAGCTAACATGATCAATCACACACACAAGGACTGTGTGTCCATAATCACATAGCCATATCTGGCTATTGTTAATAATGCTACCGTGAACTCTGGGGTACATGTTGGTATTTCAGTAGGCATCGTGAAGGTGTTATACATAACGGATTAAGTAGGAGACCGATATTTACATGGCACAAATAGTTAAATAATCACTGACAGAGAGGCTAATGCGTAAACAACCCCATCTTCATGGCTCCTCTAGCCCTACGATGCACACCCCAGGTCGAGCATACTGACAAAGTATTCAGTAGAAACAGATGGACTCTGATAGCCAAGGTCAAAACTTAAGAGCTGACTGGTCTAAAGCCCATGGGGAGAAACACCACCTTCTTTATCACCGTCCAAGCAGAATCTCCCTAATCTCACTCAACAAAGGTGCTAACTGCAATTCTAAACTGGAGTTGAGGGACTCTATCAACATTTTTACTAATCATGATTTTTAGTCTGGGCACTTACAGATCACTCATTATTTAAGTTCCCTTCCTGACTTCCTCTAGCTCTCTTCTACTTTATAAGGCAAATAACATCCAAGAGTTAAGGAATTAAAACATAATACGTGTATGGGTACACATACTGATTTTTATTTATCAGGGTGGTAAAATATTTTCCTGTTGTATTATAGATACCCTATCTGAGATTCTTCAGCATATTCTTGAAGTATCTGGCTATGGAGGCAAAACTATAGTTTTCAAGGAATACAACTCTCAGATCTGTAACCAAGGTTTCCAAGTGACAGCTCAGGGCTCATCTTGGGGTAATTGGCATTTGGATATTTTCCCACAAAGTTCACGGACGAGCCCTTGCTAGCTGAACTCCAGCTGTCATTTTTTTGTCCATTAACAACAGGAAGGCCACAGCTGGCTTAGGTATCGTCCCGTCATCAACTCAAATTCCATGCCCTATAATAATGTGTCAACAAGTCATACATGCCACCTAGCTGCTGAAGTGATTCTCCTCCTTCTTGGTTCAAACAAAGCCAAAATTTTAATAATGAAAAATCACGCAGGATGGCTCCAGGTGTGCTACGTGTGTGTCTAAATACACATGCATGTTTACTCAATTAAAAGCATAAGAAAAAATCAGATTTCACAATTTTTCTTAAAAAAATATATATATACACAATTATTTTTAAAAATTATATACACACAACTATATATATGTGGTATCATGAGATTATATACTTCATATAACATGTGATATATATCTGACAATATATATAACATTATAACATTATACATCCTGTATGTGGTATTATGTCATTACTCTCAATTATTACTTAACTCAGCAATCTGATAATATATTGAAACTAAGCCAAAAAATGTGATGAACCATATGAGCTCTTCAATGATATTAACAAGTACTAGAAAAATTCAGCTATTTTTTTTTTAAAGGAAAATTAATATAGCCATGTGTTACTCAAAAACTTTTGACAGATGACCCAGGTTTCTCTGAAAAATCACCTGACGGTAATTTATTTCTGAAGACTCCATCCAACAGTACAGGAAAGGAGAAAGGTTTTGTCAGGAACATACTTTATGAAATAGAATAGCCGTAAAGAACAATGCCTCTGATTAAATTTAGTTGTAAACTGACTTCCTGCAGCTGCTCAAAATGATCTCACTCTGAAAATTTATTTTGACTTCATGCATGATCTGACAAACATAGCATCTTTGCATACACATTTTCCCCTCCTCCAATACCCAGAAATGATTCAGAGCCATACATGAATAACTCTGGGACCTCTGATTTATAGCATTTGATAACCAACAGACTAAAAAATATTACTAAACTAATTCAACCAATAATTCAAGATAAATACGTCCTCACAGTTTGTTGTGTAGGATTTCTAAGATTTCTATTATAGAAATAGATTTCTATTATAAATTTCCTTTTAAATATGATAATTATTTTTACTTTCATCATTTTGATTAAAAGATCCAGTAATGCTGACATGCTTACAGAGTTTAGTAATCTGACTGTACAAATACTTTTTAATAAAAACTTGCCAAAGTAAATGATTAAATACTGCTTACAGCTAGGCTTACTTGAACCAAGCAAAACCAAGGATTTTTGGTTTTTCTTAAGCTAAGTACATGTTTCATGTTTCCCTTTTCCCTGTATGTTAAAACATAGTACTTCTTCAACTATGTCATGAAATACTTGAAAATAAATCCCAATTGCTGAGAAAACTTATAGTCACAGGTAGGCTGAAATCAATTGTCACATATATTAGAGGTCATTAAGATCGAGATGCTGGGGAAAATAAGGCATAAGGAGAAGGGGATGACAGAGGATGAGATGGTTAGATGGCACCACCGACTCAGTGGACATGAGTCTGAGCCAGCTCCGGGAGAGGAGGAAGGACAGGGAGACTGGGATGGGCAGTCCATGGGGCACAAAGAGTCGGATGCAACTGAGTGACTGAACTTGAAATGAAGATTGAGACGTCCATTCAGATACCTGACATCACGTTATTTCAAAACAGTTTTACATGAATTGTCTTAATCCATGAAAACCTACCATACTGAACAGACTTTTGCAGAATTTTCACTAAGAGAAAATACAGGCCGTATATAGGAGTCTCTATGACTACTTATAGCCTCTAGGGATGACATGATGACTTTGGAATTTTTGTTTGGTTTCAATTAAAAGAACTAACATTCCTCCCAAAACAGCATCTGATACCCCATTTTCCCTCGACTTCATGCATGATCTGACAAACATAGCATCTTTGCATACACATTTTCCCCTCCTCCAATACCCAGAAATGATTCAGAGCCATACATGAATAACTCTGGGACCTCTGATTTATAGCATTTGATAACCAACAGACTAAAAAATATTACTAAACTAATTCAACCAATAATTCAAGATAAATACGTCCTCACAGTTTGTTGTGTAGGATTTCTAAGATTTCTATTATAGAAATAGATTTCTATTATAAATTTCCTTTTAAATATGATAATTATTTTTACTTTCATCATTTTGATTAAAAGATCCAGTAATGCTGACATGCTTACAGAGTTTAGTAATCTGACTGTACAAATACTTTTTAATAAAAACTTGCCAAAGTAAATGATTAAATACTGCTTACAGCTAGGCTTACTTGAACCAAGCAAAACCAAGGATTTTTGGTTTTTCTTAAGCTAAGTACATGTTTCATGTTTCCTTTCCATGTATGTTAAAACATAGTACTTCTTCAACTATGTCATGAAATACTTGAAAATAAATCCCAATTGCTGAGAAAACTTATAGTCACAGGTAGGCTGAAATCAATTGTCACATATATTAGAGGTCATTAAGATCGAGATGCTGGGGAAAATAAGGCATAAGGAGAAGGGGATGACAGAGGATGAGATGGTTAGATGGCACCACCGACTCAGTGGACATGAGTCTGAGCCAGCTCCGGGAGAGGAGGAAGGACAGGGAGACTGGGATGTGGCAGTCCATGGGGCACAAAGAGTCGGATGCAACTGAGTGACTGAACTTGAAATGAAGATTGAGACGTCCATTCAGATACCTGACATCACGTTATTTCAAAACAGTTTTACATGAATTGTCTTAATCCATGAAAACCTACCATACTGAACAGACTTTTGCAGAATTTTCACTAAGAGAAAATACAGGCCGTATATAGGAGTCTCTATGACTACTTATAGCCTCTAGGGATGACATGATGACTTTGGAATTTTTGTTTGGTTTCAATTAAAAGAACTAACATTCCTCCCAAAACAGCACCTGAAAACATAACAGATTTCAACTAAAAAGGCAGTTCTTAAGAATCAAGTCCATCAATGGCATTACGCTTGTTCAGTCACTAATTCACGTCCGACTCTGCAATCCCATGGGCTACAGTAATCCAGCCTTCTCTGTCCTTCACTGTCTCCCAGAGTCTCCTCAAACTTACTTGTCTACTGAGTTGGTGATGCCATCCAACCATCTCATTCCCTGTGGTCCCCTTCTCCTCCTGCCCTCCATCTTTCCCAGCATCAGGATCTTTTCCAATAAGTCGGCTCATCACATCAAGTGAAAAAAGTATTGGCACTTCAGCAAGGTTGATGTCCTTCAGGATCAACTGGCTTGATCTTCTTGCTCCCCAAGGGACTGTCAAGAGTCTTCTCTGAAACCTCAATCCAAAATCATCAATATGAACAAACAAAATTGTGGTGTACCTACATAAAGGAGCTCTTCTCAACAGTGAAAATGTTCCAACTGCTGGTACACACAAGATTAAAAGCATCTGATAGGGTAAAAAAATCAGACAAAAGAAAACAAACCCTGTAATTCCATTTTTTTGATATTCTAGAAGGCTGCAGGAGCTAAGAGTATAAGGAAACTGCCAAAGAAACAGAAAGGAAATTTGGGGATTAACGACATGTTTTAATCTTGATTGTGGTCATGAATACAACTGTTCACTAGTTCAAAACTAATTCAACTCTATGCTTAAAATGATATATATTGTGTGAAATTATTCCTGAACAAAGCTGATTAAAAACAAAAAAGAATCAGAGAAGCCCAATATTACATTCCATGATTCCAACAACAATACGGTAAGCTCTTATAAGATTTTCTAAGTACTTGTACAATTACTGCACACAGAATATTAACTATGAGAGAATATTTACAGCTATCACTTAAAACTACATCATGCACTTATCCAAGTATTCTGTAATTCATCACATGCCAGACTTTTGCAGAATTTTCACTAAGAGAAAATACAGGCCGTATATGGGTCTCTATGACTACTTATAGCCTCTAGGGATGACTGATGACTTTGGAATTTTGTTTGGTTTCAATTAAAAGAACTAACATTCCTCCCAAAACAGCACCTGAAAACATAACAGATTTCAACTAAAAAGGCAGTTCTTAAGAATCAAGTCCATCAATGGCATTACGCTTGTTCAGTCACTAATTCACGTCCGACTCTGCAATCCCATGGGCTACAGTAATCCAGCCTTCTCTGTCCTTCACTGTCTCCCAGAGTCTCCTCAAACTTACTTGTCTACTGAGTTGGTGATGCCATCCAACCATCTCATTCCCTGTGGTCCCCTTCTCCTCCTGCCCTCCATCTTTCCCAGCATCAGGATCTTTTCCAATAAGTCGGCTCATCACATCAAGTGAAAAAAGTATTGGCACTTCAGCAAGGTTGATGTCCTTCAGGATCAACTGGCTTGATCTTCTTGCTCCCAAGGGACTGTCAAGAGTCTTCTCTGAAACCTCAATCCAAAATCATCAATATGAACAAACAAAATTGTGGTGTACCTACATAAAGGAGCTCTTCTCAACAGTGAAAATGTTCCAACTGCTGGTACACACAAGATTAAAAGCATCTGATAGGGTAAAAAAATCAGACAAAAGAAAACAAACCCTGTAATTCCATTTTTTTGATATTCTAGAAGGCTGCAGGAGCTAAGAGTATAAGGAAACTGCCAAAGAAACAGAAAGGAAATTTGGGGATTAACGACATGTTTTAATCTTGATTGTGGTCATGAATACAACTGTTCACTAGTTCAAAACTAATTCAACTCTATGCTTAAAATGATATATATTGTGTGAAATTATTCCTGAACAAAGCTGATTAAAAACAAAAAAGAATCAGAGAAGCCCAATATTACATTCCATGATTCCAACAACAATACGGTAAGCTCTTATAAGATTTTCTAAGTACTTGTACAATTACTGCACACAGAATATTAACTATGAGAGAATATTTACAGCTATCACTTAAAACTACATCATGCACTTATCCAAGTATTCTGTAATTCATCACATGCCGTAGATTTGAAGGGCCACCCTCCCGCCTCTTCACTCACGCAAGCCTCATGTAAGCAGCCCCAGGAGTGATACACAAGTCCGTACAAAGCTTTGGCTTTCCCAGTCATCATCTATGGATTTGAGAGCTGGACTATAAAGAAGACTGAGTGCTGAAGAATTGAGGCCTCCGAACTGTGGTGCTGGAGACGCCTCCTGAGAGTTCCTGGGACTGCAAGAAAATCACAATGATCAATCCTAAAGGAAATCAACTCTGGGTATTCATTGGACGGAATGACACTAAAGCTGAAGCTCCAATACTCTGGCCATCTGATGCGAAGAGATGACTCACTGGAAAAGACCATGAAAAAGCAGAAGAGCACAGTAGAGGACAAGGTGGTTGGATGGCATCACTGAATCAATGGACGTGAGTCTGCGCAGAATCCGGGAGATGGCGAAGGACAGGGAAGCTTGGCGTGCTGCAGCCCGTGGGGTCGCAAAGAGTCAGACAGGACTGAGCGACTGACCTGAACTACGATACATTTCTTCATCACAATTTCTCTGAGTATGCCAGAAGATACATCTCTCCATAAAATGTCATCCTTCAAGAAACCACAGCGCACAAAGTAAAATTACTTGCAAAATTCCCACAGTAATAAAGTCACACTATTAGATTCTGAATGTTGACTTAACAAACAAGTCCATGCACACTCTAACAATTTCCAACCTGGACTCCACGGCTACCTGCCTGAGAGGGACTGAGAGTCACAAACTATTAGTTATTCATATGTAGACAGACTGACAAGCCATTGATTCTGTTATGGGTATATCAGACAACTTGCCTTGAGATGCCTGGTTTTATTATACTGATAAAGGCTTTGGAAGCTAACTTAAGAGATAGCCTTCTGCCTGATTATTTAAATTTTACTTTGAAATTGGTACTGGGGCACAGTCAGCTTTAGAGATAGAGCTAAATAGTCAGTCAGCCTTTATCCCCACTTGATCACTCTAAAAAGTGGTACTAAAACTAAGTCTCATTAAAACCCAGTTCCTTTATGATTAACCTCTTTTCAAACTTTATTCTCTCCCTTGTCCCACTTCTGTTCCCCTCAGGATTGAGTAGAATCAAAGCAAAGTGGGGACTAAAACTAAGCAGAACCCTAGGTACAAAAGGACCTCTGTGTTCTCCATTTCTTGTTTGTAGAAAAAGGCTTTAGTCTCCCAGGCTATTTCTGAGTTCCAAAGAGAAGACTCAAGCAGTAGCTTAAGGGCACGCAGAAACAAAGAAAAAGCAGTCAAGAAACAATAGTACAGCCATAAAACAGGGTCCAGTTCCTTCCCAAGGGATATATGCAACAAGCAGATGCAAATCTGTGAGTTATTCTACAGGAAATAGGACCTCTGCCAACCCAGGTAGAGGCTTGCGACTACATTCTGACCAGAAGCGCTAGACCCCAAGCTGGTTGGAACCAGAGGGTCGATGAGTAAGATTCCTGAAGCATCACTCCATTCACTCACCACCAACCTATCAGAAGAAAGACACGCCCCATGTAGCCCTCACCCCAAATGTTGACTTAAAAACCTTTCCCTGAAAGCTACCAGGCAGTTCAGGGCTGTGAAGCATGAGCCGCCTGTACTCATTTACCACACCCGGTGTCAGTAGACTGGTTTTTCAGCATGGCATGCGAGCGGACCCAGGTTTGGTTGGTAACAGTACTAATCTGGATGAGAAAGTCACAAGAATATATAAAGCCAGAAAGTCTAAAACATTCAACTTTGAGTAACTTTGAAATCTTTAACTCTAACTAATTAATGAAGTCAGAGGCATAAGAGATCAAGAATGCATCTTTAGGGAGTTCCTGATGGTCCAGTGGTTAGGAATCCATCTGCCAATGCAGGGGATGCAATTCGATACCTCCTCCTGGAAAATCCCACATGGTGCAGGGCAACTAAACTCATGTACCTCAACTAGTGAGTCCACATGCTGTAGAGCTGTGCTCCGCAGCAAGAGACGCCACTGAGAAGCTCACATACTGCAAAGAAGAGCAGGCCCCAGTCACTGGGGCTGGAGAAAGCCCCCACACAGCTGAAAAATAGACAAGCAAATCTTAAGAAAAAAGTAATCTTGCTTTTCTCTGTTGGCATCCAGTTCCTCCAACAGTCCCAATTCTGTTCCCCTCAGGATTGAGTAGAATCAAAGCAAAGTGGGGACTAAAACTAAGCAGAACCCTAGGTACAAAAGGACCTCTGTGTTCTCCATTTCTTGTTTGTAGAAAAAGGCTTTAGTCTCCCAGGCTATTTCTGAGTTCCAAAGAGAAGACTCAAGCAGTAGCTTAAGGGCACGCAGAAACAAAGAAAAAGCAGTCAAGAAACAATAGTACAGCCATAAAACAGGGTCCAGTTCCTTCCCAAGGGATATATGCAACAAGCAGATGCAAATCTGTGAGTTATTCTACAGGAAATAGGACCTCTGCCAACCCAGGTAGAGGCTTGCGACTACATTCTGACCAGAAGCGCTAGACCCCAAGCTGGTTGGAACCAGAGGGTCGATGAGTAAGATTCCTGAAGCATCACTCCATTCACTCACCACCAACCTATCAGAAGAAAGACACGCCCCATGTAGCCCTCACCCCAAATGTTGACTTAAAAACCTTTCCCTGAAAGCTACCAGGCAGTTCAGGGCTGTGAAGCATGAGCCGCCTGTACTCATTTACCACACCCGGTGTCAGTAGACTGGTTTTTCAGCATGGCATGCGAGCGGACCCAGGTTTGGTTGGTAACAGTACTAATCTGGATGAGAAAGTCACAAGAATATATAAAGCCAGAAAGTCTAAAACATTCAACTTTGAGTAACTTTGAAATCTTTAACTCTAACTAATTAATGAAGTCAGAGGCATAAGAGATCAAGAATGCATCTTTAGGGAGTTCCTGATGGTCCAGTGGTTAGGAATCCATCTGCCAATGCAGGGGATGCAATTCGATACCTCCTCCTGGAAAATCCCACATGGTGCAGGGCAACTAAACTCATGTACCTCAACTAGTGAGTCCACATGCTGTAGAGCTGTGCTCCGCAGCAAGAGACGCCACTGAGAAGCTCACATACTGCAAAGAAGAGCAGGCCCCAGTCACTGGGGCTGGAGAAAGCCCCCACACAGCTGAAAAATAGACAAGCAAATCTTAAGAAAAAAAAAGAATTAATCTTGCTTTTCTCTGTTGGCATCCAGTTCCTCCTTGTCCTGCCCCTTATTAATGCATGTTTAATTGAATGACTGTTTGTATTAATTTAGGAAGTTCTGGTTGGTTTTTTTTTTGGCCACTTCTATTGATCTTTCATTTATTTGTTTGCTCTTTTGGCCTGTGTGGGCCTCCCATCGCAGCGGCCTCTCTCACTGCAGAGCACCGGCTCTGGGCACATGTGCTCCAGAGCTCCATCTCAGTAGTTGGACACATCGGTCCAGCCGCTCCGTGGCATGTGGGATCTTCCCAGACCAGGGATCAAACTGGCGCCCCTTGCACTGCAAGGCAGTGCCCTTATCCACTGGACAACTAGGGAAGCCCTCAGGAAGTTTTTGTTGGGTGGTAATCTTGTAAGTAAAATAGAAAACTAATTCCTAACCAACTAAGCTCAACTAGAACAACGTTTTTATAAAACTAATTTTCTTTAGGATTTCCCAGTCATGTTGGTATATTCATTAATTACTTTGAGAAAACAAATCTAAAACAACACTCCACCCATTTCAAATTCCTACACACTAATGACACCAAAATTTGTATCCATTCCTCAGACAATTATGCCATGTGTTTCAGATTCTCAGAGTCCTGCAACATCACACTTTGAAAAGAAAATCTCGTACATTTAGCATCAAAATACCAATAAATCTGAAGGCAAGGATCTTAGTTTCATGATAAAAGAATCATTTAAGTAGGAATTAGAATACAATGTAGTATAAGACATTCTCAAAGCAGGATATATATTTCTGTTCTCAACTTCAGACAAAAAAAAAGGATAATCTTTAGACACAAGATAGTGCTGGCTTATGCATGCTAATAATATTACACTCTATACTTATATATATCCCCAAAGTTTCTTCTCTAGCATCAAAATACTTCCACTAGCTGATACTGTTAACTTAAAAATCTTTGGCTATGAAAACTAAAAAAAAAAAAAAAAAAGGAAGCTTACTCTTTGTGACATTTCTGCCAAAATATCAAAGAAAAAACACTAATTCAATGAATTCCTGGATGCTCATTAGTGTACTGGATATTATAAGGCACATAAAGAAGATTAATTATGATTACCGCCTTCCAGGAGTTCACCACCTAATGAGAGAGATAAAACACATCTACACATAGATAAATCACAAGATAAAATGAGAAAGTAAATAATTACCAAGTATTATGCAAAGCTAAAGGACAATAGATAACCAGAAATTTATAACCTAGCAAAAGATATATGTCTTTACAGCTCTAAATCAAGGTAAAATGTGAATATAACATTGTAATTTAAAAGTATCACCACAGCATAAGAGATGTCCAGTCCAGCAGCCTGGACAGAGAGAGGAGCTCTCATGGGGCAAACTCTATTTCAGTTGAGCACAGGTGCATGATAGTTTTGCTACAAAAAAAGCTACCATATGGAAAGGATCTGTAAATTCTGACCAATCAGGATGGACAGCCAGACAATGAAAATGGATTATGGGTGATACTAATGTGTACAAGCTGAACATCAACCTGAGAAAGGGCCTGGACTCAAGCAGTGAGGAGAAAGAGGTTAGGAGAAGCCAAGGCAGGAAACTGGCCATGGCTGACAAGATTGGCAAAAGTCAAACCCTGATTCTCATTGGAATAAGTTTAGATTTTATCCAGGAGACAGAGGAGCAACGCCCTGCCTGGCCCCGGTCATTACTCATACACACACACACACACACCCCGCACACACGCAACATATCCTAGGGCCATAACTCACCTCTTACACTACAATAGGATCCTCAGAACATGGTCTAACACCCCCACATTACTTTAACAGTCCACCCCATGGCTTTCCTTGTCATAGAACCTATCACACCAAACTAGAGCCTTCTTCCCTCTTCGGGCTTCATAACTTATCACACTAAATGCTAATTTCCTTTGTCTTCTATTATCATGTAAATTTCTTAGGGAGGTGGAAACTATATTTTTTTATATATTCATATAACCATCAAAATGTCTAACTACAAAAGGCATTCAATAAATTCTTGAATGCACGAATAAATTACAATTTAAACGGTACATTATTATTTCCATCGCTGGGTTATCCGAGAAAGACAAAAGGCTTTCTCTTTTTCTTTCTAGTCAGTTTACCTTAATCAGATTCTAAAACAACAGAGTTTACAAATGCTTACCTATCTTTAAAGGCATTATTTTTTAAATGATCAATATAAACTATAAACTAACTAAAATACTACAATATAAAATATAGACTACCTCTCCCATTGTCTCACTACGTTTTTTGTACTATCGATTTTGTTACTGTTTCTGAACAGTTCTTACTCTCTTCTACTTGATTCCATCACTCTCTTCATCTCTTACCATAATTAGTGCAACTGTAATTCCTCCTTAAGCACCTCCAGTAATGTTTTTTCATCTCTTTTTCAGATTCAAAGAGCCGTGGAGTCTTTATCGAAAAACTTTGTACTTTTTAACAAAATGCTTAATCACTCCTATCTGACAGTTCTCTGAGCTACCATATGGAAAGGATCTGTAAATTCTGACCAATCAGGATGGACAGCCAGACAATGAAAATGGATTATGGGTGATACTAATGTGTACAAGCTGAACATCAACCTGAGAAAGGGCCTGGACTCAAGCAGTGAGGAGAAAGAGGTTAGGAGAAGCCAAGGCAGGAAACTGGCCATGGCTGACAAGATTGGCAAAAGTCAAACCCTGATTCTCATTGGAATAAGTTTAGATTTTATCCAGGAGACAGAGGAGCAACGCCCTGCCTGGCCCCGGTCATTACTCATACACACACACACACACACCCCGCACACACGCAACATATCCTAGGGCCATAACTCACCTCTTACACTACAATAGGATCCTCAGAACATGGTCTAACACCCCCACATTACTTTAACAGTCCACCCCATGGCTTTCCTTGTCATAGAACCTATCACACCAAACTAGAGCCTTCTTCCCCTCTTCGGGCTTCATAACTTATCACACTAAATGCTAATTTCCTTTGTCTTCTATTATCATGTAAATTTCTTAGGGAGGTGGAAACTATATTTTTTTATATATTCATATAACCATCAAAATGTCTAACTACAAAAGGCATTCAATAAATTCTTGAATGCACGAATAAATTACAATTTAAACGGTACATTATTATTTCCATCGCTGGGTTATCCGAGAAAGACAAAAGGCTTTCTCTTTTTCTTTCTAGTCAGTTTACCTTAATCAGATTCTAAAACAACAGAGTTTACAAATGCTTACCTATCTTTAAAGGCATTATTTTTTAAATGATCAATATAAACTATAAACTAACTAAAATACTACAATATAAAATATAGACTACCTCTCCCATTGTCTCACTACGTTTTTTGTACTATCGATTTTGTTACTGTTTCTGAACAGTTCTTACTCTCTTCTACTTGATTCCATCACTCTCTTCATCTCTTACCATAATTAGTGCAACTGTAATTCCTCCTTAAGCACCTCCAGTAATGTTTTTTCATCTCTTTTTCAGATTCAAAGAGCCGTGGAGTCTTTATCCCCAAAAATGTCTATCCACTCAAAATTCAATACATTATGATACTATTTTATACAGCCAAAAAGTAGAAAACCATTAATCAAACATTCCCTAGGTCTGACAGCAGGTTCCTCTGAGGGGAGCAGACGATGGTGGGAGCAGAGAAACGGGAGCCACAATGCTGGGTAACACTCGTGCTGACTCAGTACTGATTCCATTACTGCGCCCCCTCCTTTGCCAAAAGTCACTGAGCTGTATCATCATGCACTGCACACTTCTCTGTGTGTTTGCTTTTAATATTCATTATGGCAGGAAATGCTGGCTATTACTTTCATAGTTGATGACTTTTCAGATCCTGGTTGAAAACTGACTAGAGCAGCTCCTGCTGGGTCTCATGGAGTATCTGTTAAAGGTGCAGACGGAGGGGGAACTGGGGTATCGCGGGAGAGCAGCGGTGGCTGGCGGTGAGGCAGGCATAGCCCTCCCCAAATCATTATCATCTACCTAGTACAGTTGAATAACCACTGTGCAATATCCATCAATGTGAACAATTCGCTCTTTCCTGATCTAATTCAGTGCCAAAAGCATCACCAATACAAAAATGAAACAAATCTCCAATGGGTACCAATGATGAGCAAGAAAAAGATCTGCTCCATACAATCTTCCTAGCAAATCCTACCCTGTTTATCCTGTATTTCCCCTTCATTTTTGTATCCTGTGATTATTCTGACCGTGGGGCCAGGTTTCATCGTCCTGGTTCTAATCAATGCTGGGTTTTACCTGCTTGGGAGGAGGCAGGAGGAAGATGTTGCCAGGTCCCCAGGGGACTTTTTAAACACAAACCACTCCCAGCACACAGGGCGTTCCTCATGGCTTAGTCAGTTCGATCCCTGGGTTGGGAAGATCCCTTGGAGGAGAGCATGGCAACCCATTACTCCAACATTTTTGCCTGGAGAATTCCATGGACACAGAAGCCTGGCGGGCAGCAGTCTATGGGGTTGTAAGAGTTGATCGAATAGAACTCAGCAACCAAACCACCACCACCAACACATAAATGGGAGACTTGAATCAGGATCAGGCTGGAGCTTTAGAACTGCGGGTATTAGTCTATATATCTGATGCCCAAACTTACTACCCCACATTTCTAAAAAAAAAAATGGCAAATTCTACACTACTATGTACAATAAACCATGATTAAAAAATTTAAAGGAATCAAGAGTTGTAAGGATGACATAAAATTACCTTTATTAATTTGAAACCTCCCTCCCTCCACAGATAAAACCTACACATACTCAATATTCTTGCCACAGTTAGTGGATACCTCTTTAAATAAAAAACTAGTTGACAGTAAAAAAAAAAAAAAAAATGAAGAGACATCTGGGGTGAGGGAAACAGTTAAGAGTACAGGAGAAGAGCACAAGACTGAGTCTCCATAAAATTCCCCCTCTTTCATCTCAAGTCTACCGCCACAGCTCCGATCTAGCTACCATCAGTGGTGCCCATTCTGTCTCCTTGATTGGTCTTCACCTTCCTCAGTTTGATATGCAGACTGAACACATCCCCGTATCAGCACCTATCAGCTCTCAAAGAAAAAGTAATCTTATGACCCCAAATACATAGGGCATCCACCAAAGTTACTCAAAGCCTTATGGGAACAGAGAACAAAACAACTGTAACCAAATATTTATTAATCAATGTTTTTTGAGTGTCTAATACTCTCAGGCAATTTTCTAGGCACAAGGGAGTTTACATTCATTGAGGTTTACATTCACTTGAGCAAGAAAAATTAGTCATATTTTCTGAAGAAAGTGACAGAACACAATGCAACTCTTTGCTATGTAGGAAGATGTAACAGATAATTTTTATTTTCTTCTTTTTGTTTCTCCCAACTCATTAACATATATTCAAATCATGATGTGTTGTTTCCACAATGAACAACATTTATGGCTTATTAAAAAAAATTTGGTAAATGGGGAGAGATGATCTTCAAAGCTGACACAAAGACAAGCCTTGTGAAAGATGGAGAATGCATTCAGTATAGGATCGGACGTAAGGTCAGCACTGACCTTCTCTCAGCGCCCAAAATTTTGCCCTCTGCCTTCATTCCTAACATATAAAGATCCCGCTTCCTCTCCAATTAGAAATGATTTTCTACTATCAAATTTATTGCATAATTATAAGGAGCTTTAGAACTGCGGGTATTAGTCTATATATCTGATGCCCAAACTTACTACCCCACATTTCTAAAAAAAAAAATGGCAAATTCTACACTACTATGTACAATAAACCATGATTAAAAAATTTAAAGGAATCAAGAGTTGTAAGGATGACATAAAATTACCTTTATTAATTTGAAACCTCCCTCCCTCCACAGATAAAACCTACACATACTCAATATTCTTGCCACAGTTAGTGGATACCTCTTTAAATAAAAAACTAGTTGACAGTAAAAAAAAAAAAAAAAATGAAGAGACATCTGGGGTGAGGGAAACAGTTAAGAGTACAGGAGAAGAGCACAAGACTGAGTCTCCATAAAATTCCCCCTCTTTCATCTCAAGTCTACCGCCACAGCTCCGATCTAGCTACCATCAGTGGTGCCCATTCTGTCTCCTTGATTGGTCTTCACCTTCCTCAGTTTGATATGCAGACTGAACACATCCCCGTATCAGCACCTATCAGCTCTCAAAGAAAAAGTAATCTTATGACCCCAAATACATAGGGCATCCACCAAAGTTACTCAAAGCCTTATGGGAACAGAGAACAAAACAACTGTAACCAAATATTTATTAATCAATGTTTTTTGAGTGTCTAATACTCTCAGGCAATTTTCTAGGCACAAGGGAGTTTACATTCATTGAGGTTTACATTCACTTGAGCAAGAAAAATTAGTCATATTTTCTGAAGAAAGTGACAGAACACAATGCAACTCTTTGCTATGTAGGAAGATGTAACAGATAATTTTTATTTTCTTCTTTTTGTTTCTCCCAACTCATTAACATATATTCAAATCATGATGTGTTGTTTCCACAATGAACAACATTTATGGCTTATTAAAAAAAATTTGGTAAATGGGGAGAGATGATCTTCAAAGCTGACACAAAGACAAGCCTTGTGAAAGATGGAGAATGCATTCAGTATAGGATCGGACGTAAGGTCAGCACTGACCTTCTCTCAGCGCCATGCCTCTGCAAACCCTCCTCTCCTCTGCTACGGTCTACTTCAGTCTTCCTGCCTTCATTCCTAACATATAAAGATCCCGCTTCCTCTCCAATTAGAAATGATTTTCTACATATGCATATTTTATTGCATAATTATAAGGTATTACATTGTAGACTGGGACATTGAATAAATAAAAACCAAGAATAGGCGAAGCAGTGGTCCACATCCCTAGCCTGGCTTTCCAAAACTCATGAATATGTCTTCTATTTCCATTGTAAAGCCTTTCTGTTAAAAACACAGTTAATAGGAACCACGTTTAGTCACCTGTGTCCAATTAGTTTAACTGGTTAGGGTTTGGATTTAATGAGATTTATTCCAAGGCTGTAATTCCCACATGAAGCAGTTAGCTTCACTCATCTCTCTCTAAAGACTCTACCCTCACCCATCCCACCCAGTCACGTCTCAAAGCTTGGACTATGCACCACAGTAAAGCATGTTGTTATAACTTGGCAATCAACAGCAAGCACATTTTCTTCCTAAACATCTTCATATGCGGACACATAAATCATATAAGCACTCTCAAAAGAATTCTCTAAGATCATTAAGTGTGTTAAATACTAGAAAGTGTGTTAAATACTAGCAAGGATTATTTTGAAATTTGGGCAAAAATAATGGCACTCATTCCCTACTGGCAATGTCCATTATTTCCAAATGTGAGCAAACAATGTGGATGTTATTAGTGTCCAGTCCAGTCCAATAAAAGTAATCAGTATAGGAGTCTTTATTTTTTCCTATACATTCTAGCTGGTTCTTATGATCAAAGAAGACTTAGGAAGTACTGTGCTCATATCCTTTCACAGCTCTGCTTTGTACAGTTCTGTTCATGAGTCACACCCATCACTAGAGAAACTGCAGCCAGCACTAGCGGGTGGCCAGCGAGAGGCTACCGGTATGAATCGAAAAGCCTCCAGCTCAAATCTTTCCCTCCTGTCCATCATGCTCCTCGCTGCAAGAACTGGGCCAGATGCTTCTTATAACAAACACACACTTGATTATTTTTTCACACACCACCATGTCGGGTTTTAGGAAATACAATCAAAGGAATCCACAAAGTTTAAAAATAAAGAAGCACAAAATGTTAAGAATTTAAATTGTTTCCTAGTCTATCACTGATTATTCTTTGGTTATACATCTAGACATATAAAGAATTAGAAATGATTCTACATATGCATATTTTATTGCATAATTATAAGGTATTACATTGTAGACTGGGACATTGAATAAATAAAAACCAAGAATAGGCGAAGCAGTGGTCCACATCCCTAGCCTGGCTTTCCAAAACTCATGAATATGTCTTCTATTTCCATTGTAAAGCCTTTCTGTTAAAAACACAGTTAATAGGAACCACGTTTAGTCACCTGTGTCCAATTAGTTTAACTGGTTAGGGTTTGGATTTAATGAGATTTATTCCAAGGCTGTAATTCCCACATGAAGCAGTTAGCTTCACTCATCTCTTTTAAAGACTCTACCCTCACCCATCCCACCCAGTCACGTCTCAAAGCTTGGACTATGCACCACAGTAAAGCATGTTGTTATAACTTGGCAATCAACAGCAAGCACATTTTCTTCCTAAACATCTTCATATCGGACACATAAATCATATAAGCACTCTCAAAAGAATTCTCTAAGATCATTAAGTGTGTTAAATACTAGAAAGTGTGTTAAATACTAGCAAGGATTATTTTGAAATTTGGGCAAAAATAATGGCACTCATTCCCTACTGGCAATGTCCATTATTTCCAAATGTGAGCAAACAATGTGGATGTTATTAGTGTCCAGTCCAGTCCAATAAAAGTAATCAGTATAGGAGTCTTTATTTTTTCCTATACATTCTAGCTGGTTCTTATGATCAAAGAAGACTTAGGAAGTACTGTGCTCATATCCTTTCACAGCTCTGCTTTGTACAGTTCTGTTCATGAGTCACACCCATCACTAGAGAAACTGCAGCCAGCACTAGCGGGTGGCCAGCGAGAGGCTACCGGTATGAATCGAAAAGCCTCCAGCTCAAATCTTTCCCTCCTGTCCATCATGCTCCTCGCTGCAAGAACTGGGCCAGATGCTTCTTATAACAAACACACACTTGATTATTTTTTCACACACCACCATGTCGGGTTTTAGGAAATACAATCAAAGGAATCCACAAAGTTTAAAAATAAAGAAGCACAAAATGTTAAGAATTTAAATTGTTTCCTAGTCTATCACTGAGGTTATATTCTTTGGTTATACATCTAGACATGCTGAATCTCAAAGAAAATATGCCTTCTTTCTATAAGCTACCAGTTGCCTTCAAAGAGCAGCTCTATTAGAAATGTGAAGCAAAAATTTTGATGTCAGGGCTTCCCTGGTGGTCCAGTGGGTAAAGAGTCCACCTTGCAGTGCAAGGGGCACCAGTTCAATCCCCGGCCCAGGAAGATCCCAAGGGCCATGGAGCGGCTGGACTGGTGAGTCCAATTATGAGCCAGTGCTCTGGAATGCGCCCAGAGCCGGTGTTCTGCAACAAGAGAAGCCACTGAAATGGGAGGTCCACACACACAGGCCAAAGAATAAAATGGATGAAAATAAATAATGACTTAGAGGCAAAAAAAATTTTTTTTGATGTCATAACGATATATCTTATGGCATTTCAAAATATAAGTATTTAATTCACACCTGCAATACACGGCAGCATAAGTATTTTTTTTTCCCAAGGAGGCGATTTCTCAAACTATCAACATTTCAGTACATTTAATACCACATATGATAAAAGTGGAACTAAATTTCATAGCTAGTCTACTTATATCTAGACTATAATTTCTTGTATTTTCCAAAAGGATGAACTATACACAGGCTGGCAATGAGCTAGATTGAAATTGTGCTTTCAAACTTATTCTCACATCTAAAAATAGCTCACCATGCAAAGATCAGGAAACCAGAGTGTACAGGTAACAAATCATTAAGAAATAAATTATATCTCTCAAAGTGTATTTGTTCACAGCTCAGAACTAAGTTAAACTATACTGAGTCTTATTGAATACTAATATAAAAATCTTGCACTTTCTACAACAGAATATGCATTTTATATAAGATCAGTTTGTATTCCTTTAAACTATTTGAATAAAAACTCAAATTACCATTATTTTAGTCAATGTCCAAAGTTCTCACACATACTGATATTTGATAATGCTACTTAGATTTTTGAAACAGTAGAATTTTTTAAGAATAAGAGTGGCCTATTTCTATTAATAGATACCACTAAAAAAAAGGTAAAATTAATTTCTTTGGTTATATCTTTGGTTATACATCTAGACATGCTGAATCTCAAAGAAAATATGCCTTCTTTCTATAAGCTACCAGTTGCCTTCAAAGAGCAGCTCTATTAGAAATGTGAAGCAAAAATTTTGATGTCAGGGCTTCCCTGGTGGTCCAGTGGGTAAAGAGTCCACCTTGCAGTGCAAGGGGCACCAGTTCAATCCCCGGCCCAGGAAGATCCCAAGGGCCATGGAGGGGCTGGACTGGTGAGTCCAATTATGAGCCAGTGCTCTGGAATGCGCCCAGAGCCGGTGTTCTGCAACAAGAGAAGCCACTGAAATGGGAGGTCCACACACACAGGCCAAAGAATAAAATGGATGAAAATAAATAATGACTTAGAGGCAAAAAAAATTTTTTTTGATGTCATAACGATATATCTTATGGCATTTCAAAATATAAGTATTTAATTCACACCTGCAATACACGGCAGCATAAGTATTTTTTTTTCCCAAGGAGGCGATTTCTCAAACTATCAACATTTCAGTACATTTAATACCACATATGATAAAAGTGGAACTAAATTTCATAGCTAGTCTACTTATATCTAGACTATAATTTCTTGTATTTTCCAAAAGGATGAACTATACACAGGCTGGCAATGAGCTAGATTGAAATTGTGCTTTCAAACTTATTCTCACATCTAAAAATAGCTCACCATGCAAAGATCAGGAAACCAGAGTGTACAGGTAACAAATCATTAAGAAATAAATTATATCTCTCAAAGTGTATTTGTTCACAGCTCAGAACTAAGTTAAACTATACTGAGTCTTATTGAATACTAATATAAAAATCTTGCACTTTCTACAACAGAATATGCATTTTATATAAGATCAGTTTGTATTCCTTTAAACTATTTGAATAAAAACTCAAATTACCATTATTTTAGTCAATGTCCAAAGTTCTCACACATACTGATATTTGATAATGCTACTTAGATTTTTGAAACAGTAGAATTTTTTTAAGAATAAGAGTGGCCTATTTCTATTAATAGATACCACTCAAAGCAAATACTGCAACACGGTTAAACAGCTCTCCCTCTCTCTCTGAGGTGGTTTCTCTGGTAAGAGTTTGAAGGAAAATGGACAGTCACCATTTACTAAGAAGAAAATTATAAATGAGCTCAAAGGCAGAACTGATTGAACAGTTACTGACTGAAAGAAAGCTTACTTCTCTCTCTCTCCTTCTGTGACGTCATATAAGCGGTTGGCACCTCCATCAGCACAGGCTTTTAAAAGAGCTGTAAAGAGGGAAAAAAAAAGCAAAGAATCTTTCAGTCTAGGAAGCTTAGGGCAGTATCTATCAAATGATGAATGTTAAGGACACTCAGACACACACAATCATGCTTCCCTCCTTGGATAATTTCACACATTCAGCCAGCGATGTTGCTGGAACTCAAAACGATCCCACACATCACACACAAGTAAGACAGAATCGCCTAAGACCAAGTGTATTTCCTCTTTCCATCTTTTTCTATTCCTCTCATTAAATAAAGAGGAAGATTGGGTATGATGTCCGTAGTACCAGCTTGCTTTTCCTTTATAACAGAAGACATGCTCATACTTAAAAACAGGCAACAGGACATAGCTTATAATTCTACTCTTTATTTTATGAGTTGTTATAGAAGTTCTCCATTTATGGCAGATATTGAGGGCTTCCATATTTTCCTGTGATACAAAAGCCTCCTCTTAAAAATAAATCATAAGCAAAACATCTTAAGCATATTCTAATATATGAACTGACCAACAATCTAGATGTATGTGTCTACAGAAATAGAGAAGGTGATAGCTCACCATGCAAAGATCAGGAAACCAGAGTGTACAGGTAACAAAAAGTTTCTCTCAAAGTGTATTTGTTCACAGCTCAGAACTAAGTTAAACTATACTGAGTCTTATTGAATACTAATATAAAAATCTTGCACTTTCTACAACAGAATATGCATTTTATATAAGATCAGTTTGTATTCCTTTAAACTATTTGAATAAAAACTCAAATTACCATTATTTTAGTCAATGTCCAAAGTTCTCACACATACTGATATTTGATAATGCTACTTAGATTTTTGAAACAGTAGAATTTTTTTAAGAATAAGAGTGGCCTATTTCTATTAATAGATACCACTCAAAGCAAATACTGCAACACGGTTAAACAGCTCTCCCTCTCTCTCTGAGGTGGTTTTCTCTGGTAAGAGTTTGAAGGAAAATGGACAGTCACCATTTACTAAGAAGAAAATTATAAATGAGCTCAAAGGCAGAACTGATTGAACAGTTACTGACTGAAAGAAAGCTTACTTCTCTCTCTCTCCTTCTGTGACGTCATATAAGCGGTTGGCACCTCCATCAGCACAGGCTTTTAAAAGAGCTGTAAAGAGGGAAAAAAAAAGCAAAGAATCTTTCAGTCTAGGAAGCTTAGGGCAGTATCTATCAAATGATGAATGTTAAGGACACTCAGACACACACAATCATGCTTCCCTCCTTGGATAATTTCACACATTCAGCCAGCGATGTTGCTGGAACTCAAAACGATCCCACACATCACACACAAGTAAGACAGAATCGCCTAAGACCAAGTGTATTTCCTCTTTCCATCTTTTTCTATTCCTCTCATTAAATAAAGAGGAAGATTGGGTATGATGTCCGTAGTACCAGCTTGCTTTTCCTTTATAACAGAAGACATGCTCATACTTAAAAACAGGCAACAGGACATAGCTTATAATTCTACTCTTTATTTTATGAGTTGTTATAGAAGTT
Organism: Tragulus kanchil; assembly: GCA_022376925.1. Classification (NCBI taxonomy): domain Eukaryota; kingdom Metazoa; phylum Chordata; class Mammalia; order Artiodactyla; family Tragulidae; genus Tragulus; species Tragulus kanchil. Next base: position 13,609,918 of record JAIOJX010000030.1, on the reverse strand, counting down.
CTCCATTTATGGCAGATATTGAGGGCTTCCATATTTTCCTGTGATACAAAAGCCTCCTCTTAAAAATAAATCATAAGCAAAACATCTTAAGCATATTCTAATATATGAACTGACCAACAATCTAGATGTATGTGTCTACAGAAATAGAGAAGGTGATACAAAGTTGAAAGCTGGAAAATCCTAAAATAATCTCAAATAAGGCAAAAAAGTCTGAACACCCCTCCAACTGGGGCTTTTTATCTCTTGCCTTCTAATGCATTCTCTGTGATATCACCCTAGGATTTGAAGCCACTGGTCAATCATTCCTTGAAGTTTTCTTAGTCCACTGTCTATTATTTTTGTTGTTAATTCTCTAGTATCTAATCTTCCTAGAAATGTTTAGTATCTTAGCATTAAGTCATCCCTTTATTGTATTTTTTAATAAAAAAATTCTTTACCTAATTAGTTTCCAATCAAACTTTTTATTTTAAATCCTAGATGATATAAGAGTGAATGCTAAGATATTTGATTCTAATTCTCCCCCTGAACAAACCAAAGTCTTGTCTCTGTCCCCACAAAGCTGATAAAACCAATCAATAGCCCATAAAAATCAGCAAAGACCATGGACACCAGCAGTTTCAGAAGAAATAAACTATCAGTTAGCCTTCCAGGTCCACAAGTTTCTAAGATATGGTCTGTTACTGGATCCGTGGGAATGAAACCTGTGGATCCAGAGGGTCAACTCTATTCCTGTACTGCATGGTTTTTACACAAGTGACTGAGCATCTGTGGATTTTGGTATCTCAGGGGACCCTGGAACCAGTCTTTCACCAAGAGACAGCTATATTTTTTTGAGTTTCTTCACTTCATTGCACTTATGAGATTACCTTCTCATTTAGCAAATTTAGCTACACACTTAAAAATGTTTTATATTCAGTAATATCTACCTCCAAACTTCTAGGTGTTCAATGACAGGTGGGATGAAAGGGTAGCTAACTGATCGTACTCACATGAGTAAAGGTCCCAGTGAATTTTTTGCTAATCCATGATATACGTGAGATAGCTTTCTGGATCTGATGTTATATCAGAAATAAAACAGAGATCAAGCAGGGGGGAAAAGATACTCCTTTTTTGCTTCAGTTTCTTCATCTATAAATGGCAATAGTATGTTTTTATTAAGCAATTAATGACAATAATTATATGTAGTGCTCATCACAATAGTAGAGCATAGAAAGCACTCAACAAACATTAGTCCTCTTTCTCCATTTCTGTTAGAATCAAAATAAATGTTAAAAGCATTGTCTTCCTAGAGAAGAAAAGTCTTAGGTCCTTAAAAAGTGCAAAACAAAAATAAGAGTTTTTACAAAAACATCTAAGAGAGACGTATCCTTTTACCAATTACTGACAGTTACACATTTCCCTTTAAAGAATGGGACCCAAATTCAAATTATACCACAAACATAACTTGCAGAATATAAAATATTCTGCTTATTTCCTAAATATCAAAATCACCAAAAGCTAGATGGAGAGAGCGCCTCACATATAAAACATGCTGTAGAACAAATGAACGGGGAGATGGAAAATACTGATAAATAGAACAGATGGTAAACTATCAGTAATTACCCTCAGAGTACATAAAAGATTTCTCTGTAAACAAAATGAACACATCTATGGGATCTTTTTATGTAAAAATTGATTCACTGAAGTAAAATGAAAATCTCGAAGTGGTGGCCAAGGACTGTCAAATACAATGACTTCTCAAGTTTTGGCACTATATTATTTTGCAAAGATCAGTTGAATTCAACATTTACACCTATTAGGTGGCAGGCCCTAAACGGAATAGAAAGATGAGTAACAGTAAGAACAAGCTCTCCAGACTGCCACTTCTGTGGAGAAAGGAGAACCAGAAGCACACAGAGGCAATGCACTGCGGATGCTGACAAAGGCCATGGCAGAAGCAATGCAGCAGGAGAACAGGGAGAGATTAAGCTCAGTAAAATCTGCAGAGCTGCTGATGAGTGACTCTCGTTCAACTAAAATCAGTATTACTTTCATAATCCTAAACGGTTTTCACATGCCTGTTACTTCTCACACTCTGGTTTAAATTAGTATTTTCAGAGCAGTTTATTAAAAGAGTAATACCTAAGTCAAAGGAAGCAAATTTGTCCACATCTGTTCCTGTTGCAAGGGTTTCCCAGGTGGTTCAGTGGTAAAGAATTCACCTGGGCTTCCCCTGGTGGTCCAGTGGGTAAGGACACCGCCTTGCAGTGCAAGGGGTGCCGGTTCGATCCCTGGCCTGGGAGGATCCCACGTGCCGCGGAGCGGCTGGACCCATGTGTCCAACTACTGAGATGGAGCTCTGGAGTGCATGCGCCCAGAGCCGGCGCTCTGCAACGACAGACGCCACCGCGATGGGAGGCCCACGGGAGCCAAAGAACAAAGATGGATGAAAGTAGATAAATGAAAGACCAATGGAAGTGGCCCGCCTGCTCCCCTCTCTCCCCAACACGACCCCCGCCCAAAATAAGTAAATAAATCTTAAAAAAAAAAAACAAAAAAGAATTCACCTGTCAATGCAACGGATGGGAGTTCGACCCTTGGGTGGAGAATATTCCCTGGATAAGGAAATGGTAACCCATGCCAGTATCCTTGCCTGGGAAATCTCACGGACAGAGGAGCCTGCCTGGCTACAGTCCATGGGGTCGAAAAGAGTCAGATGCAACTTAAAAAACAAACAAAATTCCTGTTTTAAACGGTCAAGAGAGTTAACCATGATAAAATCTGTGAATCACTTTCATTATCTATAAGTTGGAGTTGGGGTGCAAAGCATCTGAAAAAAAAATTAAGTTCCAGTCTGCACCTAAAGCTATTTTATTTTGTTGTCAATAAAGTTTATAAAAAAAGATGATACACTTTACCACTCATGAATCTCACTTTTAAATCTTATTAATGAAATACTTTCCATATACTTAAAAAGACTGGCATTCAGAAAATAGTTTCAACCATGTATTACACAATGTCAGCATGAATTCATTGATAGCAATTTGAAAACGGAATAAACAAATATCACTATTAATGAAAGTGCCCAACTAAGAAAATTAATAAAGCCTAAAAAAAAATTAAAGGACACTCTCAAATAAGATATTTTTGATAAATCACAAGTCAACCTGAAACACAGGCTCACTCCATCATCATTTAAATTATTCCAAGCTTTAATGAACAGAAGTTACTGCATGAGTTATCTTTAATGTAAAAATTCTACTGCCTTATACAGCAAAATTTTTGCAGATTTATCAAATACTACAACTTCTATGGTTGAATAATTATTTACTATGCATCAGGATGATACGCAGCGGAAGACTTAAAAGTACATTAAAATCTCTACATCAATTTTATATATTGGTACTAGCAAAAAGCATATTAAATACATCTTAAAACATGGCTTTTTTTTTAACCTAGCATAATACAAATCACTGTTAGAAATAATGAAGAGCTCCACTCACAATCAGAGGCTAATTGGTTTATTTCATTAATTTCTATTGAATCAAGCTGGACGGAAGTAATCTGAATTTCTGAAAAGTCAACTATTAAATTGGTCCCAAGTATTAAGATGGAAGAAAAAATAAAGTGCAATATTTTTCAGTCTTAGTCAACTGAAAGCATACCAGATATAAAAGATTTTGAGGGGCTTCCCCTGATGGTCCAGTGGGTAAGGACACCGCCTTGCAGTGCAAGGGGCGCCAGTTCGATCCCTGGCCTGGGAAGATGCCACGTGCCGCGGAGTGGCTGGACCAATGTGTCCAATTACCGAGCCAGAGCTCCGGAGTGCATGCTCCCAGAGCCAGCGCTCTGCAGCGACAGATGCCACCGCGATGGGAGGCCCACAGGAGCCAAAGAACAAAGACGGATGAAACTAGAGAAATGAAAGACGAATAGAAGTGGCCCGCCTGCTCCCCTCCCTCCCCAACCCGACCCCCGCCCAAAATAAATAATTAAATAAATCTTTAAAAAAAAAAAAAAAGATTTTGAGTCCAATCTAGATCAGTAACTCTTTAGTCTTATGACTGAGCTACTCCCAAGTGTGTAGATTCTAATGCAAAATAAAAAGTATTATACATATATTTTTTTTTACCAGACTCACAAAATTTTTCAGGGACTGGAGAGAGTCACCACATATAAACCAAGAAAGAAATAACAAAAAAAGTCTCTCAAATAAGATATTTTTGATAAATCACAAGTCAACCTGAAACACAGGCTCACTCCATCATCATTTAAATTATTCCAAGCTTTAATGAACAGAAGTTACTGCATGAGTTATCTTTAATATAAAATTCTACTGCCTTATACAGCAAAATTTTTGCAGATTTATCAAATACTACAACTTCTATGGTTGAATAATTATTTACTATGCATCAGGATGATACGCAGGGAAGACTTAAAAGTACATTAAAATCTCTACATCAATTTTATATATTGGTACTAGCAAAAAGCATATTAAATACATCTTAAAACATGGCTTTTTTTTTAACCTAGCATAATACAAATCACTGTTAGAAATAATGAAGAGCTCCACTCACAATCAGAGGCTAATTGGTTTATTTCATTAATTTCTATTGAATCAAGCTGGACGGAAGTAATCTGAATTTCTGAAAAGTCAACTATTAAATTGGTCCCAAGTATTAAGATGGAAGAAAAAATAAAGTGCAATATTTTTCAGTCTTAGTCAACTGAAAGCATACCAGATATAAAAGATTTTGAGGGGCTTCCCCTGATGGTCCAGTGGGTAAGGACACCGCCTTGCAGTGCAAGGGGCGCCAGTTCGATCCCTGGCCTGGGAAGATGCCACGTGCCGCGGAGTGGCTGGACCAATGTGTCCAATTACCGAGCCAGAGCTCCGGAGTGCATGCTCCCAGAGCCAGCGCTCTGCAGCGACAGATGCCACCGCGATGGGAGGCCCACAGGAGCCAAAGAACAAAGACGGATGAAACTAGAGAAATGAAAGACGAATAGAAGTGGCCCGCCTGCTCCCCTCCCTCCCCAACCCGACCCCCGCCCAAAATAAATAATTAAATAAATCTTTAAAAAAAAAAAAAAAGATTTTGAGTCCAATCTAGATCAGTAACTCTTTAGTCTTATGACTGAGCTACTCCCAAGTGTGTAGATTCTAATGCAAAATAAAAAGTATTATACATATATTTTTTTTTACCAGACTCACAAAATTTTTCAGGGACTGGAGAGAGTCACCACATATAAACCAAGAAAGAAATAACACAGGGAAACAAAGTCTCTCACATGCTACAGATTAAATTGTGATTCTGAAAGACACTTTCACAGATTTTTAAAAATTTAAATGTACATGATCTATGATCCAGAAATTCTATGTAGGCTCTATCAAACTTGCCCAGACTCACAAGGACATATGGACAAGGATAGTCACTGTGATAACTATGTGTAATCCTGAAAAAACTGCTAGCAAACTTAAATAGTCATCAGTTGGACACTACTTAAATCCAAATCCAAATCAAAGCCCTGGTACAGAAACACTTTTTTTTTTTAAGTAGCTCATATGCATTTGCATGGTACTTCTGCAGAAGGCAGGCAGGCTTAGGACAAAGATCTCGTTTTTGCATAACTTATTTTCATCAAAGGAACCCCCGTCTTGTGCTCTCAGCCCATAAGTGGTGCTACGTCTACACTTAAATCCAGACTTGGCACAAGGCTCAATCCATCCTGCGACATGCCCTGTCCAGAGTGACTAACTCAGAGACAGCTGTGATGCAGGCAAAGGTAATGAACCCCAAGAAGACTTCCCAGGTTCTTGTTTTTGGTGTCCTGCAACCTGAGAGACAGGAAACTTGGATCTGTGACGGACGATCCCATCAGCACAGGAAGCAGAGTCAATACCAGAGGGTGAAGCTAAAACACAAGAGCGAGGCCTTGTCTGAGGCCCTACAGTCCCAGCAGCAGCCTGGCTGACTGCATGAGCTAATACCTTCCCTTTCTTGTCTCAGGCCAGTTTGAGATGGGTTCTCTGTCATTTGAAGCTGAAGGAGCCTTAACTAATCCAACTATCCATTTCTACTTCAAAGAAAGAGAATTTTCCTATCAACTGGAGAATCCCACCTTACTATGCCTCAAATCCATATTGGTTCAAGGCCTTCAGAGAAGGTACTTATTTTTGTAGGTAGCTGGCTTGTTATTTGTATATATTCTCACCTGTATCGTCTTAATTGTGATCCAAATTCATCAGTTCATGGCAAATAGAGAGATTAGCATGCTTTCCCTACTGAGATGCTATTTCGTGGGGAAAAACTTTCATTCAAAGCCTTTCATGAAAATATGTGCTCTGTGAATGAAAGAGCAACAATTTACTTTGCTCACAGGAGTATCAAAATGTATAATTAATTGCTGCTTAGATAACTCAAGAGTTTCAGATGAAAGGTTTAATTTACAGTATATTTATGTGCAATTATGAAAAGAGCTCACATTACTTGCAATATCCTACAAACAGTGAGTGGAATGCTCTTTAAATTTCAGTCAAGTCCGTAACACAGAATTATCTTTATTTCAAATAAAAAGCAAATGGTATTTATATCGAGTATCTCCATGCAGACTGCTGTGCTAGTCCTAATGGGCTGGTTCACGCCATGCAATGAAATTTCTAATTACCTTCAGGTAAATGCTGCTGTATAAACTCTATCATCCTTTCTCTCCCACCTTCTGTCTCTGCCTCTCCTAGTTATGTGCTACGGAGATAAAGTATGACATTTAATCATCTTTGATGCTATTTTTAAAGTCTATAATCAGGTACCTCTTTAACACTTTGTGACACCAAATACCTCATTACTAAGAAATCTTAAAAACAGCCAAACATCAAACTGTCTGTTTATCCTAAAGTGGCACAGGGAAATTGTTTTATCAACGATGAGTAAAGCTCATAATGTGTAAAAACTACAAAGAGGGAAGCGGTGCAGAGGCAAAGGGTCTTGTAAATGAAGCTACCATATGCAGGTATGTCCTAATGTGGGTTACTGGGAATGATTAAGGCTGAGTGCATTCTTCATCGCTACATTTCTCCTAAAGACTGGCCATTCTGTAAGGATACAATGGTAAATAGGCATGTTCTATCTACAGGGAATAAGGAAACATATAAGAGACCTTTGCTGGTATTGGTCATCATACAGGGGTGCTCAATCTTGCTACTAAGGCTGTGCTGCACAACTTGTAGGATCTTAGTTCCCTGACCAGGGACTGAACCCATGCCCTCAGCAATGAAAGCCCCAAGTCCTAACTATTAGACCATCAGCGAATTCCCTGGGCCTGTGTTGGGGTCAGCAGATGAAAGTTCAATCAGTTCATGGCAAATAGAGATTAGCATGCTTTCCCTACTGAGATGCTATTTCGTGGGGAAAAACTTTCATTCAAAGCCTTTCATGAAAATATGTGCTCTGTGAATGAAAGAGCAACAATTTACTTTGCTCACAGGAGTATCAAAATGTATAATTAATTGCTGCTTAGATAACTCAAGAGTTTCAGATGAAAGGTTTAATTTACAGTATATTTATGTGCAATTATGAAAAGAGCTCACATTACTTGCAATATCCTACAAACAGTGAGTGGAATGCTCTTTAAATTTCAGTCAAGTCCGTAACACAGAATTATCTTTATTTCAAATAAAAAGCAAATGGTATTTATATCGAGTATCTCCATGCAGACTGCTGTGCTAGTCCTAATGGGCTGGTTCACGCCATGCAATGAAATTTCTAATTACCTTCAGGTAAATGCTGCTGTATAAACTCTATCATCCTTTCTCTCCCACCTTCTGTCTCTGCCTCTCCTAGTTATGTGCTACGGAGATAAAGTATGACATTTAATCATCTTTGATGCTATTTTTAAAGTCTATAATCAGGTACCTCTTTAACACTTTGTGACACCAAATACCTCATTACTAAGAAATCTTAAAAACAGCCAAACATCAAACTGTCTGTTTATCCTAAAGTGGCACAGGGAAATTGTTTTATCAACGATGAGTAAAGCTCATAATGTGTAAAAACTACAAAGAGGGAAGCGGTGCAGAGGCAAAGGGTCTTGTAAATGAAGCTACCATATGCAGGTATGTCCTAATGTGGGTTACTGGGAATGATTAAGGCTGAGTGCATTCTTCATCGCTACATTTCTCCTAAAGACTGGCCATTCTGTAAGGATACAATGGTAAATAGGCATGTTCTATCTACAGGGAATAAGGAAACATATAAGAGACCTTTGCTGGTATTGGTCATCATACAGGGGTGCTCAATCTTGCTACTAAGGCTGTGCTGCACAACTTGTAGGATCTTAGTTCCCTGACCAGGGACTGAACCCATGCCCTCAGCAATGAAAGCCCCAAGTCCTAACTATTAGACCATCAGCGAATTCCCTGGGCCTGTGTTGTCAGGGGTTATCAACTGCATGTTGGGATACTCAGTCGTGTTCTTGGCCTTACCCCTAGATGGCAGCAGTACCTGGGTTGTAACAATCAAAAATACCCTCAGACAATGGCAAATATCCCCTAGCAGGCAAAAATCACTCCCATTTACAGTTCATCAGGTTGCCCAGAGTCCCAGAATACCTGGCTGTAAGGCAGATTTCTCATCACTATTCTTGAAAAGTTCAACTTAAAAACAAGACTATTACCCAGAAGTTATGTTCTACCTAGATACCAATGTCAGGGCAACTAACGAAGCAACTTATGCCCCAGTTCAATTGCCTTCCAGTCCATCCCAGATGCAAACCTCCCACCTTATCCTCTCTCTGAATCTGCAGTAAGACCTCTTCTACCAACTGTACATGTGTTGATATCTCTGCTATCCTAGGCAATCTTCCAGCATAAATCCACACCCTCTCTCTTTGTGCCTCCTACTCATCTGAGATTCCATTTATAAATCATTGCCACTAGTGACAATAGTCAGGTCCTTCCGCTTGTGTGACGGGCGGCTTGAATCATCTCCAACATCAGATGAGAAGCCACCAGACAGATAACCAGGACAACATGAAAAATGGCAGCTTCTACTCGCTCAGTTCATTCTGTAACACTGGTAAAGTGGCAGTGACTAACAAGGGATGTGGCAGATTTCTATGAACGAGCAAAAATACTAAGGGCCTAGAACTACCAAGAAGAGCTGGAATAAAAGACAACAGCCAGGACGATGGCTGGTTCACCTGGTCAAAGTTCAACCCGGTCAATGAAAATCTATGCAAATATGTTACACAGCGAAAAAAGATCCATGATAGGGAACCACGCTCCCTTCTGTGCTCACTGAGCACCAAAATGCCTTCCCCTCTCCTGTTTCTAAGGGATCAGTGGTATCAGATCTCAGAACACATAGGCAAGACATATTTCAACTGAGAGATGTATTTTTTCATCTATCAATAGTGAAAATGTGTTAAAATCAGGTATTTTTCACACAAATAAGTGGTACATTTATCTTATTTTGTGGAAAGAATACCTTATCAGTTCGTATCTTTACCTTTCCAAGAACCTTTGACATCTTCAGAAAAAAATTTTAATACAATTTACTACATGAGTCTCTAGCAAACAGCTTGATTCTTTTAAACAAGTCATTAAATTTAGATGGTAATAATAGAATATTTTCATCAATTGGGCATTACTACAAAGTAATGAGAAACTTTTACTACCAACTAACAAGATTTTCATATATATTAATTTTATAACTAACTACACTCCTTTTCTAACTGAGCAAAGTCAAGCTAATTTGTCATCCTGGTTATAAAAAAAAAATGTAGGGGAAGGACTGTTTGGACGGTTATGAGTAAGAATAAGGGGATAAGAATTAGGGATAGACAGTATTTCTAGAAATAGATGAAAAGAAGAAGAATCATTGGGTTCCTGTTAAAAGCATGAGATAATTACGCAACAATTCATTCGGGGCCTTCTTTACGCCAAGAGGTAGAGCCAGATGGAAGAGAGGACAATTAAAGAGCTTCCCAGGGCTGAATAAATGCCCCATTTCTTAGTTTGTAAGTTTTTATCTGAGAACATTCTTAGAGATAAATTAATCTTACTCTTTAAAACATGACTTATCAGGGCACGAAAAAAGCTCGTTTTTTTAAATAATTAAAAGAAAGCCGTTGCTTTGGAGTTAGGTAGATAAGGGAATAGCTTTAAGAGATAAAATGGAGAGGCAGTCAAAGACCGTATTAAGCAGGTCATGGTGCTGAACAGAGTTAAGTATAAAAGGCAGCCTCGGTTTTCCATTTAAGAGTGTTCTAGTCTCATTCATGTGTTCAAGAGCTTTCTTCCCTTTTAGTTCAGGACAGATTAGAGGGAGGCAAGAGTGGAAGTGTGGATCTTAAGGAGGCCTGCAGTGACCAGGGGGGATGGCGGCTCAGACGAGGTGAGCAGCACTTTTGGCAGAGAAACCCAGGTGTCCTTCAAGGTATCTTTGGGAGCCGGAAATGACTGGACTAGCGGAGAGACGTGGATGTGTGGCGAGGCACAGAAGCAATCAGAGAGGACCTTCTCCTTCCTGTGTTGAGCAGCTGACCAACACAGACGCTGCTTAGAACTTTTTAGTATTCCCTATACAGTCGTTGTGTCCAATGCACGGCCACATTCCACAAAATACTTCTCGCTATCCATGGCCCTCTATCATTTTTCACAACCTTACTACTCCACTGGTCTCATACCCTGTGGACTTGTTTCTGTTCTCCTTACAATCAGACATGTAAAGACTTAAAAAAATTTTTTAAATTGCATTGTAAACTGAAGGAAAATTACTTGATAACATTGTGATGGTTTCTGCATACATCAATCCGGGCCAGCCACAGGCAGGCACTTGCTCCCTCCCTCCTGAGCCTCCCTCCGGCTCCACCCCTCCAGGTTGTCACAGAGCACCAGCTCTAGGTTCCCTGCCCCCTGAGACATGGCAAGCTTTGAATAGCTCTTCTCCCACTGTTCTCTGCATTGATTGTATTTGTCTTGCGGTGTCTCTGTACAGTGGCAAAAGTGTTTTAATACTAATCAGAGTTAGCAATTGAAGGTATTATCAAAAAAAATTTCACAAAAATTAAAAAAACAGAAGAGAAGTCTTTTTAGGAAAAAAGACAATGTTAAGTGTTCAGAGCAAATTTTATTGATTCTGAATAAATGCCCCATTTCTTAGTTTGTAAGTTTTTATCTGAGAACATTCTTAGAGATAAATTAATCTTACTCTTTAAAACATGACTTATCAGGGCACGAAAAAAGCTCGTTTTTTTAAATAATTAAAAGAAAGCCGTTGCTTTGGAGTTAGGTAGATAAGGGAATAGCTTTAAGAGATAAAATGGAGAGGCAGTCAAAGACCGTATTAAGCAGGTCATGGTGCTGAACAGAGTTAAGTATAAAAGGCAGCCTCGGTTTTCCATTTAAGAGTGTTCTAGTCTCATTCATGTGTTCAAGAGCTTTCTTCCCTTTTAGTTCAGGACAGATTAGAGGGAGGCAAGAGTGGAAGTGTGGATCTTAAGGAGGCCTGCAGTGACCAGGGGGGATGGCGGCTCAGACGAGGTGAGCAGCACTTTTGGCAGAGAAACCCAGGTGTCCTTCAAGGTATCTTTGGGAGCCGGAAATGACTGGACTAGCGGAGAGACGTGGATGTGTGGCGAGGCACAGAAGCAATCAGAGAGGACCTTCTCCTTCCTGTGTTGAGCAGCTGACCAACACAGACGCTGCTTAGAACTTTTTAGTATTCCCTATACAGTCGTTGTGTCCAATGCACGGCCACATTCCACAAAATACTTCTCGCTATCCATGGCCCTCTATCATTTTTCACAACCTTACTACTCCACTGGTCTCATACCCTGTGGACTTGTTTCTGTTCTCCTTACAATCAGACATGTAAAGACTTAAAAAAATTTTTTAAATTGCATTGTAAACTGAAGGAAAATTACTTGATAACATTGTGATGGTTTCTGCATACATCAATCCGGGCCAGCCACAGGCAGGCACTTGCTCCCTCCCTCCTGAGCCTCCCTCCGGCTCCACCCCTCCAGGTTGTCACAGAGCACCAGCTCTAGGTTCCCTGCCCCCTGAGACATGGCAAGCTTTGAATAGCTCTTCTCCCACTGTTCTCTGCATTGATTGTATTTGTCTTGCGGTGTCTCTGTACAGTGGCAAAAGTGTTTTAATACTAATCAGAGTTAGCAATTGAAGGTATTATCAAAAAAAATTTCACAAAAATTAAAAACAGAAGAGAAGTCTGTAGGAGAGACAATGTTAAGTGTTCAGAGCAGTTTTATTGTTTGGCTTGAGTTTGGGTTACCTTGTTTGTTTTCATTACTCCTAAATCAAAGGAAACATGAAACCAAAATATCAGAAAGGACCTGAAATAACTGGGTATGTAAGATAACTTCTGTGAAGAAGCCCTGGTTTGAAAAGTTTAGAAGCAACTGCTATGGCAACTACCAAAGGAAATATCTAAAGCACGTCGGCTTTTCCTGTTTACTTTTGTCCCCTCCCCCAGAAACTTGTATCAAAATTAAAAGAAATGGCATTTTAATTACAAGAAATGTTATTTTTATGAAATCTTCTGAAGAAAAACAGAGGCTACAGAGATGGCAAATAAGCACAAGAAAAAGTGTTAAACATCTTTAATTTTTAGAGAAACTCAACACCACAGGGTAACACTATATGCTTATGAAAATGGCTAAAATAAAATATGGTAATTTTATATCAAATACTAGCAAGGAAAGAGACAAACTGGATCATTTATACATTGCCATGGCCAGAGGAGCCTGGAAGTTGACAGTCCACGGGGTCACGAAAGAGTCGGACGTGGCTAACTGAAGACACTGGCGCTTTACTCTGACATAATTAACCTTACAACATCTCAAAAGGCTTGTATTTTACTTCTCACTTAACAGACAAGGAAATAAGTACAAAGTTATTTGCCCTAAGTTATATACATTTTCTTGTGGACTTCGGAATGAGAATGTGAATTTAGAAAATAAGATTTTTTCACTTGGGAGTTAAAACTGGATTTACTGTAATTGTAGAGCTAGAATTGTAGAATAGTAGAGCTAGAATAGTAGAGCTAGGAACCCGGGTTTACCTGGTAATGGAGCACACGTTATGTCTGCTACACCAGAAGGCCTCCACTCTGCATCTACGCTGATGCGGTAAGACTAAGTGACTGAAAGAATGAAGCCACGCAAGCTGAAAGCATAAAGAACCTCCAACACCAACTTTCCCAGGAAGAACACACTCTTCCAGCGCAGTAAACAGACTGTAAAAGCCACAGAAGAGATACTCACTAATCCAGTCACACAGCTAGCTTAATGTCCTACTAGAATAAAATGAACAACTGGCTGAAAAAATACTAAGGGACCTTCTAAACATCAGAGTCATTTGTATTGATCTTAGCGTCCTGGAAAAAACAGTTTGCCTTCTGATGCCTGTTAGGGTCCAATCAGGAGATACCATGCAGTGACTCAAACAAAGAAAGCAGTATGTGAGAGTAATCGGAATGTGGGAAAATTAAGAACAACGATTACAATACGGGGGTGGGAGTGCTGAAGACGGAGAGCACAGGAAGAGCAGATCTAGGAAGCAGACAACACGGGGAAGGGCTCAATGGTGTGGAACTCTCCTCCTGAAGTGCTCTAGGGGGGCCCCATTCTCATTCATTCTGATGCCCTTGGGATTCTGTGTGAAGCCACCTGAAAGGGTCCAGGAAGACACTGGAATCAGGAAGAGACGCCCCTTCATCCAGTGATGCTCCTCCACGCCCTGCAGACGCAGCTGAACATTACGCTCACTGCAAGGGTGAAGACTGGAGCGGGTAGAGCCCTTCCCTCCTCCTGACGTGAGCAGGAGCCAGGGTCTCTGGCACCGCAGGGCTGAAAGGGAAGCCCAAAGAAATGAGTAAGTTCTGAAAAACATATGGGTTGGCCAGAAAGTTCATTCAGGTTTTGCCCTAAGACAGTATGGACAATCCAAACAAATGTTCTGGTCAACTCAATATCTGTTGTTCATTTCCCCTCCTACAGTGACTGCTTCTTTATTCAGCTGGACATTTCCCAGCTGCTTCTGTATCCTGGGGCGTCTAAGCAGTCACCTCCCCCCTTGACGTTAAGTATTACTCACTCTCTCCTAGCCACCGCCGAGTCTCAAGCCACAGGCTGGCATTCCACCAGTACTTGTCGACCTGAACCAAAATACTCCTCAGCTGACATCTTTGAAAGGCTTAGGCTAGTCCAGGTTTTTAAAATACTGTTTTTTTTTTTTTAAATCCTAACTCACAAGGGTACTGTGGGTCACTGAGCTTATTAGGTATTTTCCTGCAGGGATATGGATTAAGATTCTAGCCTGAAATATACAACAAAGTAAATTCAGTTATAAAATGCACTTTTGTACCTATATACATCAAAAGGATATTCCTCCACCTGTGTATCCTCTCTCAGCAAAGGGTTGAAATAATTCATAGGAGGTGTACCGATAAAGAAAAATATCCCTGGCATGTTTAATTCTGAATTTTTACTTTCAAAAAAACTGATACAGACCTGTTAAATGTAGAAAACAGAAAACTGAGAACAATTTAAAATGCATCAAAAAACAAAGAATGAGATAACACCTCTGTGACCTCTATCTAAAACTGCCAATTATTATCATTCAATGCTTTGTATTACAGAAAAAAAAAACTACAGAGGTTTATATTCACTAGGGCACTCCTGATACCCAACCTGTTCCCGTGCCCGGTGGTCCACACTATCTATTCTGGACATAGTTCTTACCTTAAGAATTTTGGGGTTTGTTTTTCTTAACTTTTATATACCAATGCATATGTATCAATGAGAAATGTCTAACATTGTGTTGGAGCCCATTCTCAAGCCCCCTTTGAAAGGGTCCAGGAAGACACTCAGGAAGAGACGCTTCATCCAGTGATGCTCCTCCACGCCCTGCAGACGCAGCTGAACATTACGCTCACTGCAAGGGTGAAGACTGGAGCGGGTAGAGCCCTTCCCTCCTCCTGACGTGAGCAGGAGCCAGGGTCTCTGGCACCGCAGGGCTGAAAGGGAAGCCCAAAGAAATGAGTAAGTTCTGAAAAACATATGGGTTGGCCAGAAAGTTCATTCAGGTTTTGCCCTAAGACAGTATGGACAATCCAAACAAATGTTCTGGTCAACTCAATATCTGTTGTTCATTTCCCCTCCTACAGTGACTGCTTCTTTATTCAGCTGGACATTTCCCAGCTGCTTCTGTATCCTGGGGCGTCTAAGCAGTCACCTCCCCCCTTGACGTTAAGTATTACTCACTCTCTCCTAGCCACCGCCGAGTCTCAAGCCACAGGCTGGCATTCCACCAGTACTTGTCGACCTGAACCAAAATACTCCTCAGCTGACATCTTTGAAAGGCTTAGGCTAGTCCAGGTTTTTAAAATACTGTTTTTTTTTTTTTAAATCCTAACTCACAAGGGTACTGTGGGTCACTGAGCTTATTAGGTATTTTCCTGCAGGGATATGGATTAAGATTCTAGCCTGAAATATACAACAAAGTAAATTCAGTTATAAAATGCACTTTTGTACCTATATACATCAAAAGGATATTCCTCCACCTGTGTATCCTCTCTCAGCAAAGGGTTGAAATAATTCATAGGAGGTGTACCGATAAAGAAAAATATCCCTGGCATGTTTAATTCTGAATTTTTACTTTCAAAAAAACTGATACAGACCTGTTAAATGTAGAAAACAGAAAACTGAGAACAATTTAAAATGCATCAAAAAACAAAGAATGAGATAACACCTCTGTGACCTCTATCTAAAACTGCCAATTATTATCATTCAATGCTTTGTATTACAGAAAAAAAAAACTACAGAGGTTTATATTCACTAGGGCACTCCTGATACCCAACCTGTTCCCGTGCCCGGTGGTCCACACTATCTATTCTGGACATAGTTCTTACCTTAAGAATTTTGGGGTTTGTTTTTCTTAACTTTTATATACCAATGCATATGTATCAATGAGAAATGTCTAACATTGTGTATACTACGTAATGTTATTTTTCATTTTGAAGAACAAAAAAGGTGTTCTGAAGCTTGTTTTCCTCACACAACCTTGTATATTTGATGACTTTCCATCTGGAAATACAAACCTAATTCACTAAATTCACTTAATCCCTGTACAGAGTTAATGAATGTGTCAAAAACACTTATTTCATCTCCTATGATAGACAGGTAGGTGGTTTGCATGTTTTCAATTTTTAAAATGCCACAATTATCATTTAGATGCTTCCTTGCATACACATGAAACCTTTTTTCCATTGTACATACCTAAATGGATAACCACTGGGTCACAGAATATGCAAATTCTTCATTCACAACAGTATAATGAATTGCTATTCACACTGTATTGATTTATACAACTGACACAATCATATCAATGTACTATTGAAGCAGCAAACTGAAGTCACAGACTAGTCTTTTGGTTTTAAATATGTACTGCCAGCCATACCGCGGTAGGAGCTCCGCACACGAGTACACCCCGGAGCACCAGCGGAAGTGAAAGGTGTGAACCGTCAACTGCTCTGGACCAGGGAGCGACAGCTGAAAGTGCATCCTGGAGAGACTGGCCTCTCTTACTTTCCTCTCCTGCTGTCTCCTGCAATAAATCCTTCGAAATTTACCTCTTCAAAGCCCACCTCCACTATCCTGTTACGGGATGGAAACACGTGCTCCGAAATAATTCATAGGAGGTGTACCGATAAAGAAAAATATCCCTGGCATGTTTAATTCTGAATTTTTACTTTCAAAAAAACTGATACAGACCTGTTAAATGTAGAAAACAGAAAACTGAGAACAATTTAAAATGCATCAAAAAACAAAGAATGAGATAACACCTCTGTGACCTCTATCTAAAACTGCCAATTATTATCATTCAATGCTTTGTATTACAGAAAAAAAAAACTACAGAGGTTTATATTCACTAGGGCACTCCTGATACCCAACCTGTTCCCGTGCCCGGTGGTCCACACTATCTATTCTGGACATAGTTCTTACCTTAAGAATTTTGGGGTTTGTTTTTCTTAACTTTTATATACCAATGCATATGTATCAATGAGAAATGTCTAACATTGTGTATACTACGTAATGTTATTTTTCATTTTGAAGAACAAAAAAGGTGTTCTGAAGCTTGTTTTCCTCACACAACCTTGTATATTTGATGACTTTCCATCTGGAAATACAAACCTAATTCACTAAATTCACTTAATCCCTGTACAGAGTTAATGAATGTGTCAAAAACACTTATTTCATCTCCTATGATAGACAGGTAGGTGGTTTGCATGTTTTCAATTTTTAAAATGCCACAATTATCATTTAGATGCTTCCTTGCATACACATGAAACCTTTTTTCCATTGTACATACCTAAATGGATAACCACTGGGTCACAGAATATGCAAATTCTTCATTCACAACAGTATAATGAATTGCTATTCACACTGTATTGATTTATACAACTGACACAATCATATCAATGTACTATTGAAGCAGCAAACTGAAGTCACAGACTAGTCTTTTGGTTTTAAATATGTACTGCCAGCCATACCGCGGTAGGAGCTCCGCACACGAGTACACCCCGGAGCACCAGCGGAAGTGAAAGGTGTGAACCGTCAACTGCTCTGGACCAGGGAGCGACAGCTGAAAGTGCATCCTGGAGAGACTGGCCTCTCTTACTTTCCTCTCCTGCTGTCTCCTGCAATAAATCCTTCGAAATTTACCTCTTCAAAGCCCACCTCCACTATCCTGTTACGGGATGGAAACACAGGATCCTTCCCGACTCTGGGCCCGCGTTTCAATCAGTGCGTCTTAGTTTGCTTGGCAGGAGGGCACTGATCTCACTGGGGCTCAGGCATTCATCTACACAGTAATCCTCCAGTATACTTCATGCACTCATTCACTCACTCATCAAAGGCACAGACTGAACGAGCACCGATGGCAGCAGGAAACAGGAAAAACCACACATGATTCCAACTCTCAAAGGCCCTACAGGCTAGAACCACACTATACAATATGGTGGCCTGGAGTCACGTGTGGTACTGAGCATCCGACATGCAGTTCATCTCGACTGAGATCTGCTGTCAGTGTAAGAAACACTGAATTTTGAAGACTGAGCACAAAATGAGTACAAAAAGAAAATACAACTTATTATTAATAATTTTCACACTGGTTCTATGCTGAAATGATAACACTCTGCATATACTGGGTTAAATAAGACAGTATTACAATTAGCTTTTCCTATTTCTTCTTACTTGTTTTTAATGCGACTACAATAAGATTCAAATTTACATTTGTGACTCCCATGATAAGGGAATATGATACCCAGAATAAAGCCTACCTTATCCCTAGCTGCATATATGAACCTGCTGGCCCCAAAGAAAGAAGCTGAAAAGTATCTAACAACCTTGGGTTATGTTCTTTTTTTCTTTTTTTGGTATAATTGCTTTTTCATAGGTCTTGATTCATATTTACATGAAAACAACAAGATCTTCATATTACAGTGATTTTTAAAACTTTTATTTTGTTTTTAATTGGAGGATAATTACAATATTGTGATGGTTCCTGCCATATATTACAGGGAATTTTAAAATATACAGTATTATAGCTTTTCTCTATTCCGGAGGCTATAAGTGACATTTAAGTGTTTTTAATTATGAAATGAAAGGGATGCAAAATTAGAAATTTGACCAACTTACTGTATGAGGAACATACAGTAAGCTAAACAAAGACAAGAATTCACTTTATTTATTCTGTCCTAACACCAAGGATCACTGAGAAGCACTTTTATTTGTGAGTGAAAATAAGAACAAGAAGAAAAAGTCAATAGGAATAAAAGCTCAAAAGGAAACACAGATTTGCTATTGGATGATAACTTTTAACACGACCTAAAAGAGAATTAATTTCAACAGCTGGAAACTGCATTGGATTCATGTTTTTTAAAAAAATTGCTGCTGTTTGCAAACAGAATGAATGGAGAGCAGCTTGTAAGCATGAAGGATAAAAATAAATATTTCATTATGCAGAATGTGTTTCATTGTTGTGTTTATAAATCTGAAACAATTATAAGTACTGCATGGCAGCGCATGCTGTTAGTTATTTTCATCGACTGGCAGGTAGTGTTTTGTTCTGTTTCCTTTTGGGGGCTGCAGTGCATTTGAAAATAACTCTTGTTACTTAGTGACAGAAACTAAAATAACTATCTCCTTTCCCATCAAAGTACAGAATCACAAACTTTTCCCCCCCTACATCTTTGATCCTTGGAACATAAAAAGTAACACTCAGTAGAATTCAATAATAAAAGGAAACCAGTGCCTCCCAGATGGGACGACAGGCAAATAAAAGCTATTCCTATTCTTTTTAAAAGATGTAGTCAAGCTTGTTTTAATAATTCATAAGATATACAACCTCATAAATGCACAAAGAAGTATGATATAGCCGGGAGAAATTAACTTAGATGGAACTATTGATCCCTACAATATTTTTAATAAAGGCAATGCCATGCAATACCCTCAGAACAAACAATCTTCACAGCACCATGATGCTCTGCTTGTTCACCATTATCTCATCTGGAAAACCCAACCACAGCCCGTGAAATCCAGTCCTCAAGGAATACAACTAACGCTCAGAAGCAAAATCATCAAGACACAAAAAGAAGAATGCAAAGAGCCAAGCAGCCAAATCTTAAAGAGTACTCAGAAGGAGGCTTCTGTCAGCTAACTTGCTTTGCTGTAAGATTTAAAGAAAAACATCTATGACCCGATTTTAAGACAGCAGGATGGAGAAGTCTCTGTCCACTTTCCACGACAAAACAACAGTAGAATAAAAAGAAATGGAAATTCCATCTTAGACACGACGATACAAAAATCTATCACCCAATCACAATATATGTGAGAAGGCTGCAGAAGGCAGTGAAACTCCAGCAGGGGCACAGAAAGGTGCTGAGAGGAAGAAGTCTTTGGCTACAAGAGGAGCAACACACAAAAGTTAAACATGCTCAACGATACAACTCTGCATCTTAAAGACATTTCTTGTGAGCACAGAAGAACTCCTGGCAGTCCAGTGGCTAAGAATGCTGTCTGTGCTTCCAACGCGGGAGACATGGATTCGATCCCTGGGCGGGGAAGTAAGATCCCATATGCTGTGAGGAATGGAACCCCCCCCCCCCAAAAAAAAAAATCATGAAGCAAACATCATGTTGTTCACACCAAATAAATAAATAAATGGGCAATAAGATCTGGGGAAATGCACTCTCTTGACCTGTATTTCAGAATAAAGAAAAAAAAAAAAAAGGCAAAATAACTGCTAAGCCTGCTTTGCAGCCCCCACATAAACCAGCTTAGTTTCAAATCAGTGCTTGGGAGTGGGGGAGGGGAAGGCTTGATTCATTCAAAGATTAAAAGAAAGAAACTAGCACAGGATCCAGAACAGACCAAGAAGCTACAGGACGGAAAGGAGAAAAAAGAACCCAACCTAAATTCCTATTCTTTTTAAAAGATGTAGTCAAGCTTGTTTTAATAATTCATAAGATATACAACCTCATAAATGCACAAAGAAGTATGATATAGCCGGGAGAAATTAACTTAGATGGAACTATTGATCCCTACAATATTTTTAATAAAGGCAATGCCATGCAATACCCTCAGAACAAACAATCTTCACAGCACCATGATGCTCTGCTTGTTCACCATTATCTCATCTGGAAAACCCAACCACAGCCCGTGAAATCCAGTCCTCAAGGAATACAACTAACGCTCAGAAGCAAAATCATCAAGACACAAAAAGAAGAATGCAAAGAGCCAAGCAGCCAAATCTTAAAGAGTACTCAGAAGGAGGCTTCTGTCAGCTAACTTGCTTTGCTGTAAGATTTAAAGAAAAACATCTATGACCCGATTTTAAGACAGCAGGATGGAGAAGTCTCTGTCCACTTTCCACGACAAAACAACAGTAGAATAAAAAGAAATGGAAATTCCATCTTAGACACGACGATACAAAAATCTATCACCCAATCACAATATATGTGAGAAGGCTGCAGAAGGCAGTGAAACTCCAGCAGGGGCACAGAAAGGTGCTGAGAGGAAGAAGTCTTTGGCTACAAGAGGAGCAACACACAAAAGTTAAACATGCTCAACGATACAACTCTGCATCTTAAAGACATTTCTTGTGAGCACAGAAGAACTCCTGGCAGTCCAGTGGCTAAGAATGCTGTCTGTGCTTCCAACGCGGGAGACATGGATTCGATCCCTGGGCGGGGAAGTAAGATCCCATATGCTGTGAGGAATGGAACCCCCCCCCCCAAAAAAAAAAATCATGAAGCAAACATCATGTTGTTCACACCAAATAAATAAATAAATGGGCAATAAGATCTGGGGAAATGCACTCTCTTGACCTGTATTTCAGAATAAAGAAAAAAAAAAAAAAAGGCAAAATAACTGCTAAGCCTGCTTTGCAGCCCCCACATAAACCAGCTTAGTTTCAAATCAGTGCTTGGGAGTGGGGGAGGGGAAGGCTTGATTCATTCAAAGATTAAAAGAAAGAAACTAGCACAGGATCCAGAACAGACCAAGAAGCTACAGGACGGAAAGGAAAAGAGACAAAGAGAAAAGAAAGAGACAAGCAGTAACTGGAAAAGTAGGTGAGGAAAACTCACCGGAGAAATGCTGCCAAGCAAATGAAAATCCTAACAAGAAACACCACTACTACTCAAAGAATTTAAGGAAAGAGTAAAGGCATTCTTGGAGAAGTAAATGGCAGCCCACTCCATTATTCTCACCTGGAGAATTTCATGAACAAAGGAGCCTGATGGACTACAGCCCACGGGGTCACAGAGAGTCAGATGGGACTGAGTGACTAACACAAAGACATTCAAAGACCTGATATAGGGCTTCAGAGAGACATGACAAAATTACAGAACAAAATAATCTCCAAAGCTAAAGAGTTTGTCAGAAATGGAGGTCTAAATAAAAAGTTGCCTGAACTAGAATGAATGTGCAAGACAGGATGAAGATACACGCAAAAAAGAAACAGAAGGCTTCCCTGGTGGTACAGTGCGGGAAGAGTCTGCCTTGACATGCAGGGGGCACCGGTTTGATCCCTGGCCGAGGAGAATCCCACGTGCCATGGAGTGGCTGGACCAGTGTGTCCAATTACACGCCAGCACTCTGACGCGCATGTGCCCAGAGCCAGAGCTCTGCAAACAGTGAGGCCACTGTCATGGGAGGCCCACACACGCCTAAGAATAATAATAATAAGATAGATGAAAATTAAAAAAAAAAAAAAATATATATATATATATATATACACACACATGCATATACATAAGCAAAACAGGCATAATGGGGAAAAGAAAAAAAACTATAAAAAATAGAAACAGAAATAATGAATCAGAAAAGACTGAAAGAAAAAGAAATGAAAGTTTTTTTTTCCATTTCACACGTTTAACTGCTTTCCCAAGAAGAACACAGGACAAATTCAAGCCAAATTTTCCAAACCAGAGGAAGATGCAAACCTGTAGACTGAGAAGGTCCATATATACCCAGGAAAAACAATACAGGATGGCAACACTGAGTCAATACTCACCCAACACTCATCCATCTAGGGAGTATCTCTGCTACTTAGCAAGTTCAGAAAAATTCTCTTGTCGGGGTAGAAGGGAGAGAGAAATCAAGCTAGCCTCATTCAACATACTTAAAATGATCTTTGCAAGTGTTAGTCACTCAGTTGTGTCCAACTCTTTGCAACCTAATGGACTGTAGGCCGTCAGGCTCCACTGTCCATGGGATTTTCTAGGCAAGAGTACTGGATGGGGTTGCCATTCTCTTCTCCACGGAATCTTCCTGACCCAGCGACTGAACCCATGTCTCCTATACTGCTGACAGATTCTTTACCGTTTGAGCCACCAGGGAAGCCCAATCTCTACAAATCCCCTAGATAAATAGAAGTACACCCAGTCAAATTGCTGTTTAAGTTTAAAGAAACAAATATACATCTTCAAGTATTTTGAAACCCATCAAGTTTCATTTTTATATAGTTTCTAAATCAAGGAGACAGTGAAGAACAGGGAAGCCTGGAGTTGCTGCAGTTCGTGGGGTTGCAAAGAGTCTGACTCAAATCAGCAAGTGAACAACAACAATTCTAGGAAAAACCTCAGGTTACAAAAAAATACACGGGGACACCGACTGGCCGCCTCTCACATCAACGCCTGTGCTGCCCACCTCTGCCTAAGGCACCTGTGCCAGTCCCCCTGGGCCACCTCCCTGCCTGCTTTTCCCCACCTCATACACCAAGACCTTCTTTTCTGCCATGGAGGCTTAGCTCAAGCACCAGATTTCCCCTAAAAATCTTTTCTGATACCACATATATGGGCTTGTTTCCCATCTCCATCTTTAATAAATTACCCAGCTATATGCTGTAAATAACATACCTGAAATAAATTCACTTTAAAAGACTGAAAATGGGCAAAGATGGACTTTGGAAGTGAAAGGAAAAGGAAAGCAGGTGATCATACAGCAAGAGTGGAAGAGTCAGGCTTCCCTGGTGGTCCAGTGGGTAAGGACACCACCTTGCAGTGCAAACAGCGCCAGTTCACTCCCTGGCCTGGGAAGATTCCACGTGCCGTGGAGCGGCTGGACGGATGTGTCCAACTACTGAGCTGGAGCTCTGGAGCGCGTGTGCCTAGAGCCGGTGCTCTGCAACAAGAGAGGCCACTGCGATGGGAGGCCCACACAGGCCAGAGAACAAAGATGGATGAGAATGGATAAATGAATGACCAACAGAAGTGGCCAAAAAAAAAAAAAAGAGTGGAAGAGTCTATCTGCATTTCTCAATCCAAGAAAATAAAGGACATGGAAAAATCAGTAACTACAAAGGTATAATGAAGTAAAGTATATCAATCACTCTAATCAGAATACAGATCGTTTACATTCTCCATGGAAAATTCACAAAACTAACAATATATCTAATCCACAAAGAAAACGTCATGAAAATTCTGAATAAGAAAAACAGGACAAGTAGCAAATATGATCATAACCCAACAAAACTGTGAATTAACTATAAAATAGAAAAAAATCCATCTAAGACCTGGAACTTTTTTAGTCTTTAAATTATAAGGAGGAATGGGGTGGGACATGCTTACAGCAAAATAACCTAATTATTGGGGGAAAAAGAGAAAAACTTTTATAGCCTAACATGAACATAAAAAGGATCAAAAGATATGAACAAGTGAATATAATGTTTATTTCCAGTTAGGAACTACTAAACCAGACCTAAAATTATTTTCAGAAGCAAACATTCAGGATTCAAAAATCTGACTTTGCCCTAGGTAACACAGTTAAGATACTGAAGAAATGGGATACAAACCCTATGCCATCTGGTGCCATATTCACTGTGCTTTGTCCCTCTATGTAAACTGTTCATATGGTCAATTAAATCTACTAAGCTCAAATATATAGTATAGTTCACTTAAACCCAAGAGGCCACTAACAAAAATAAACAGCACCGTTATAAATATCATCAGGAAAGAAAAAAAAAAGCTTCTACTAATTAAATAATGACACAACACTTTATTTTCACTAAGAATCTGTTTTACTTATTTAAAAAGATCTTCTAAACTATATTTTAACCTAATCGTTCATGTGCCTGAAATTAAAAGTAAAACAAAATGAATGTGACTTTGCAAAAAAAAAAAAACACAGAATTGCTCCATGAATCCTTTCAAGTATATTATCATCAAAAATAAAAGTAATTTTTTATAGTACCAAAGTAACTACATTTTATGTGACTGTCCTTCAGCTTCAATCTTTCTGAATAAAGTCGCTATTCCTTGCCCCAATTACTTGTCTCTCAATTTACTGCCCTGTTGTGCGGCCAGCAGTACAAGCTTGCAGTGTGTAACGTTTTGTTTTCCTTTTGCCTGGTTCTCCACACAGATTTTCTTTTTTTTTTTGGTTAAATGAGCTTCTTATTTATTTATTTACTTTTTGGGGGGGTGGCGAGGGAGGGGGCGGGTGGGCCACTTCTATTGGTCCTTCATTTATCTATTTTCATCCATCTTTTTTGTTCTTTGGCCCGTGTGGGCCTCCCACTGCAGTGGCCTCTGTTGTCACAGAGCACCAGCTCTGGGCGCATGCGCTCCAGAGCCCGGCTCGGTAATTGGACACATGGGTCCAGCTGCTCCGCAGCACGTGGGATCCTCCCAGGCCAGGGATCGAACTGGCACCCCTTGCACTGCAAGGCAGTGTCCTTACCCACTGGACCACCAGGGAAGCCCCATACAGATTTTCTTACTTCTCATTTCCTCTCCTTTCCCTTTTTCTTACAAATGACACATTTTCCAATGGAAGAAAATCTAAAGCTTACTGAGGTCTATCTAATCTCAGAAGCTTCTCCTTTGCTGCTTTTTGGAAAAGCAGAGTTGGAGATGGAGGGTGAGGCAGATCACTAAGCACTCACACCCCTGATGAGCGCCAGCCCATCTTTCAGTGGGACAGGCACAGTGACCAGGGCAGCATCAATGAGAGGATGCTAGCTGCCTCTCCCTCCTGGTTCTGCTTTATGGAGCTAAAAGCATATGGACTGGCTCAATGATTAGAAGCAAATAAAAAGGGAGAGGGAAAATCGTCCTCAGAAAAGACAAAGGAATGCGTATTATAATAAAAAAAAAATGGTGAGTTAAAATACTCCAGGTATAGTCATATTTAAGAGTTTTAATCAACAGACATATGCAAAGTATACACTACATGTCTACCATTGTTCTGAAAACTCCCTGTCCCTGAAATGTATCTATCCAGTTTAGAAAAAAATGCGTAAGAACACTGGAATAATAAAAATGAAAAAAAAAATGCAAAGACTCCATTTCATAGGACCAACAGTCACACATGCAAATTTTTGAAATAGGAAAGACCAGTACAGATCTGGAGTCATCAAAAGGGACTTGACACAAGAGAAGTAAAGAAGCTGGCCTTTGATGGAAAGGCAGACCACAGATCAAAGGAGAGAGGGCAGATTTACAAACCGAGGAAAGAATCAAAGCCAAGAGGCAAGGAGAAGCGTGGCCCAGCACCCAGGAAGGGGACCTGGGAGAAGAGCCTAAAAGGTTTGTGTGTGCACATTAAAAAATCAATGCAGTATGGCAGGATCACCTTACAGAGGAAGGGACATACCAGAACAAAGAAGTTAAGTGGGGAGGAATAACCACTACAGTTCCCACAAAGAGAGATGGTGAAAGTGAGGAGGGGCAGTCCAAACGAGGAACTGCGGTAGAAAATAAAATGCAATGAGAGAAAACAGTTTAAGATCATATAATGATCGGTGAAGGCAGATAGCAGTGGTGGATATGTAGAGCTACAGGTGCATTAAGTGTGGAAGTTGCTCAGTCGTGTCTGATTCTTTGCGACCTATCGACAAGCCATGGAACTCTCCAGGCAGGAATATGGGAGCTGGTAGCCTTTCCCTTCTCCAGGGGATCTTCCCACACCAGGGATCGAACTCAGGTTTCCTGTGTGGCGGGTAGAGTCTTTCCCAGCTGAGCCACCAGGGAAGGTGAATTAAGGAGAGACTTAAAGAAAGTCACACATCTATTGAGTTGGAAGACCTAACAGGTGGCAGAGAAGGAAGAAGAGAAAGCAAAGACGATTCAGTGTTTCTACCAAGAAAAACAGAATGAAAGATCGGCAGCACATTTGATCACAAGATCTAACACACATAAAAATTCCATCTGTTTTCACATCTCTCCTAGGCATCTGGCTCAACTCATGCATGCCGAATGAGGCCCTCCAGTATTTTTCAATAGAAGTCTAAGTATATCATACTAATATTAAGTGCAGTCACATAAAACAAAGACTACAAATAAATTTTAAAAAATAATTTCCTTTCCTCCAGATGAAAATACCATGAGATCTGGTATTTGCTTTAAGGCAATCAGGCAGGGGACTCTCGATGAAGGCACACCGGCGTTGAGTTGGTGACTGTTGAGATGGATGACGTGTGCATGGGTGTGCACTGAGTGCTCCATCCACTTCAAAACAAACCCCATCACTTTCATCTGTTCTCGTGGATCTAATCATTCACTGAGAGCACCCTTCTGAAGGAAACAGTAAAATTTGACAGTGTAATTTGTAAGTAATTTTGAATAAAAGGCAAGTCTAACACATTATAACCATCACAAAACATAACTATAAGCAATATATACTTTAAAAAAATAGGGGTATATATTCTTTGCTGAAAATTTTAACACGACAAGATCCAAAGATTCTAAAGCCTGAAAAATGTTGTATCACATTAAAAAAGAATACTATAACTACACCAAAATTTAGAGGCTCACTTTTTCTCCTGAAAGCTTTTTTTAATATCTAACAAGGACTTCTATGGACTCAAGAGTACTTAAGTAGCATACTTTCTAAAAAGAAAAAATTAAACCATTAGGCTCCATTATACTTTTTAATTAACTTTTCATTTGACAAGAAGTAATCAATCACCAATGACTTTTTAAAGGACATTTTATTTGCAGAAGATATGTACACATCAGGGACTGAACCCCAGACCTGCTACCCATATGTGAGGCTGAGTAAGTGGGACTTGCTATGAAACCTTGAGCAAGTTGTTCAATCTCTTTGTGTCTCCATTTCCTCACCTGTTAGATGAGGATAACAAGAACTCCTACTTTCAGGGTAAAAGTTAAATGATTCAATCTATGGAAAGATCTCAAGAGAGTGCCTGGTACTTAAACATGAAAACACAAGTGTTAATGACTACCATCACCTCCATCATCGACATCAAATACTTGAAGTGCTACTGCCCTGACAAATGCAAATCTGAGTTCCTCTAATTATCTTCTTGATAAGTAATGGCAAGTTTGGAATTTTGGATGGATCAATGCAATCCTCCTTGGCCTTAATCAAAGTCATCAAGTAGTAAAGCTAAAATGGGTTCTGAAAACATCTTTGTGGTTTTGATCAAGAAATTAGGTACCTGTGTAACACTCACAAATGCCATGGAAATTTTCAAAAACCCCATTTAACAATCTAAATATCCACTGATGAATGATGGAAAAAAGAGGTGGTGGTGTATATACACAATGGGATATTAGTCAGAAAAACAGAATGAAATCCTGCCATTTGTGACAATAAGCGTGGAGTAAGTCAGAGAAAGACAAATAGATACAGCATGATCTCATGAGTATGCAGCATCTAAAATACAGATAAAAAAGCTGAGCTCCCAAATACAGCGAGCAGGCTGGCGGCAGCCTGAGGGTGGGGGAGGGAAGGAAGGGCATGAACTGGATGACAGGGTCAAAGGGCCACAGGTGAACAGTGGAGGAAGTCAGGGCGTGACTGACAGCCTGGGGCCTAGAGTTAATAGTCCTGGATGACATACCGGAAGTAGCTAGGAGAGCAGATCCTGAAAGTTGTCATCACAAGACAAAACTCTATAACTATGGACGGTGATGTTAACTGGACGTTCCTAGTGGTCATTTTGCAATATATACAAATAATGCATCATTTTTAAAAAGAAAAATTAAACCATTAGGCTCCATTATACTTTTAAATTTTTTGACAAGAAGTAATCAATCACCAATGACTTTTAAAGGACATTTTATTTGCAGAAGATATGTACACATCAGGGACTGAACCCCAGACCTGCTACCCATATGTGAGGCTGAGTAAGTGGGACTTGCTATGAAACCTTGAGCAAGTTGTTCAATCTCTTTGTGTCTCCATTTCCTCACCTGTTAGATGAGGATAACAAGAACTCCTACTTTCAGGGTAAAAGTTAAATGATTCAATCTATGGAAAGATCTCAAGAGAGTGCCTGGTACTTAAACATGAAAACACAAGTGTTAATGACTACCATCACCTCCATCATCGACATCAAATACTTGAAGTGCTACTGCCCTGACAAATGCAAATCTGAGTTCCTCTAATTATCTTCTTGATAAGTAATGGCAAGTTTGGAATTTTGGATGGATCAATGCAATCCTCCTTGGCCTTAATCAAAGTCATCAAGTAGTAAAGCTAAAATGGGTTCTGAAAACATCTTTGTGGTTTTGATCAAGAAATTAGGTACCTGTGTAACACTCACAAATGCCATGGAAATTTTCAAAAACCCCATTTAACAATCTAAATATCCACTGATGAATGATGGAAAAAAGAGGTGGTGGTGTATATACACAATGGGATATTAGTCAGAAAAACAGAATGAAATCCTGCCATTTGTGACAATAAGCGTGGAGTAAGTCAGAGAAAGACAAATAGATACAGCATGATCTCATGAGTATGCAGCATCTAAAATACAGATAAAAAAGCTGAGCTCCCAAATACAGCGAGCAGGCTGGCGGCAGCCTGAGGGTGGGGGAGGGAAGGAAGGGCATGAACTGGATGACAGGGTCAAAGGGCCACAGGTGAACAGTGGAGGAAGTCAGGGGACGTGACTGACAGCCTGGGGCCTAGAGTTAATAGTCCTGGATGACATACCGGAAGTAGCTAGGAGAGCAGATCCTGAAAGTTGTCATCACAAGACAAAACTCTATAACTATGGACGGTGATGTTAACTGGACGTTCCTAGTGGTCATTTTGCAATATATACAAATAATGCATCATTTTTTATACAATGAAAAAAAAAACTATATGCCCATTATATCTTAATTGAAAAAATCCTATTTAAGCTTTTGTGAGTAAATAACACTCAAGGAATTATTTTTTTTTTAACATTTAACAAAAATCACATATCCTCCTCACTCACCACCCTCCAGCCACACATAGGCTTCCTTGTATTCTCGAGACACCAACCTCCTCCTCTTCCCAGGGCCTTCACGCCTGCATTCCCTCCACCAGGAATGCTCGGCCATCAGGCTGTACTTGAGGAGGCTGCAACTCAAATGCGGTTTCTTCAAAGAGAGGCACTTTCTTATCATCTCGCCTCTTCATTTGCTTTGACGGGGGCCACGACCAGGTATCTCCCTTCCGATCTTTTATTTCTGCATGTACGGTCTTCTTCACACCACCCTACACAAGCTACATGACAGCAGAAATCATATCTCCACTGTATCTCCAAAGTACACAAGGAAAATTGCTTGGTACAGTGCAGACGTTGAGCTAAGTGGTTATTAACTAAATATGTTGTTTTAAACTTCAAACTTTTTGAAGTTTATCCTTAAGGTTTTCACGACACGTGTTAAAGAATGGCCTTCACACTGAACAATTAGGGCTATCTGTCTATTCATGAGCTATTATTTAAAATATCTTTGCGATTCAAAATGTGTCAGAATATCCAACTTTTGGCTTAAAGAGATTAGGACCAATTGCCTTTCAATATCTGTAAGCTACACTCAGAGCCAGACGCTATTGATAAACCTACTTTTCAAAAAAATCATTATAAGTTAGTTTAGCACAGTAACAGAAAAAACATGGGAAAAGAAAATTGGTGCAAAGGGAAAATACAGGAAAGCAGAGGCTGGGCCGGTGCTCTTCTGCTAAAGCACTGCTTCCGTCAGAGACCAAAAAACCCTACTCCCTAACATGGAAACCTATACTGTCATGTGTAGAAAAGATAGCTATTGTCATTGTGCTAGGGGAATAGGAGTACCTACAACCACTTGGAGCGATGGTCTGGAGGGATGGGAGGGCGGGAACTGGGTGGGGGGAGGGTCAAGGGATATGCATATGAATGATCTGGGAACATACATGTACAAAAATAAATAATAAATAAATTAATTAAAAAAAAAAAAACCCTACTCCCCACCTACACTGCGGAAAGAGCAGTAGAGGGCTGGTTACACTAATTATGCTACATCAATACAATAATTTTCAAAGAGTATGCTGTGACATGAAAAAAATAATCACAAAGTATTTTTGAAGCAAACTCAACTGTATTTGCAGCAAAAATACTCTTTTATTAAATATAAGTCATTTTGAGCAAAGTACTCATTATCAGCCCCCCTTTTTTGGCCTCGGCCCCAAACCCCCAAGGCTGTACTTGAGGAGGCTGCAACTCAAATGCGGTTTCTTCAAAGAGAGGCACTTTCTTATCATCTCGCCTCTTCATTTGCTTTGACGGGGGCCACGACCAGGTATCTCCCTTCCGATCTTTTATTTCTGCATGTACGGTCTTCTTCACACCACCCTACACAAGCTACATGACAGCAGAAATCATATCTCCACTGTATCTCCAAAGTACACAAGGAAAATTGCTTGGTACAGTGCAGACGTTGAGCTAAGTGGTTATTAACTAAATATGTTGTTTTAAACTTCAAACTTTTTGAAGTTTATCCTTAAGGTTTTCACGACACGTGTTAAAGAATGGCCTTCACACTGAACAATTAGGGCTATCTGTCTATTCATGAGCTATTATTTAAAATATCTTTGCGATTCAAAATGTGTCAGAATATCCAACTTTTGGCTTAAAGAGATTAGGACCAATTGCCTTTCAATATCTGTAAGCTACACTCAGAGCCAGACGCTATTGATAAACCTACTTTTCAAAAAAATCATTATAAGTTAGTTTAGCACAGTAACAGAAAAAACATGGGAAAAGAAAATTGGTGCAAAGGGAAAATACAGGAAAGCAGAGGCTGGGCCGGTGCTCTTCTGCTAAAGCACTGCTTCCGTCAGAGACCAAAAAACCCTACTCCCTAACATGGAAACCTATACTGTCATGTGTAGAAAAGAT
Source organism: Tragulus kanchil (assembly GCA_022376925.1). Taxonomy (NCBI): domain Eukaryota; kingdom Metazoa; phylum Chordata; class Mammalia; order Artiodactyla; family Tragulidae; genus Tragulus; species Tragulus kanchil. The sequence goes on along the minus strand of JAIOJX010000030.1, from coordinate 13,578,252 downwards.
AGCTATTGTCATTGTGCTAGGGGAATAGGAGTACCTACAACCACTTGGAGCGATGGTCTGGAGGGATGGGAGGGGGGGAACTGGGTGGGGAGGGTCAAGGGATATGCATATGAATGATCTGGGAACATACATGTACAAAAATAAATAATAAATAAATTAATTAAAAAAAAAAAAACCCTACTCCCCACCTACACTGCGGAAAGAGCAGTAGAGGGCTGGTTACACTAATTATGCTACATCAATACAATAATTTTCAAAGAGTATGCTGTGACATGAAAAAAATAATCACAAAGTATTTTTGAAGCAAACTCAACTGTATTTGCAGCAAAAATACTCTTTTATTAAATATAGTCTGTCTGCCTGTCTCTCTCTCACAGATACACACAATTAGAAAGAAATACTCCAAGGGGTTAGGGGTTAACAGGGGATATTTCTGGATGATATAATTTAGGCATTACTATTACATTATCATTTCTTCTTGGTGTCCTTTTCTTCTCTCTTTTTTTAAATTCTGTTTTGTCCAAATGCTTAAACTGAACTGCAACTGCAATCCTGACAGAAATATTGGGGCCAATAGGTGAGGTGCCTTTTGGTTTTCATTTGTAGTTTTTGGTGGGTGTTTTGTTTTTAAAGAAAAACTAATGGAATACTGAATCCAGTTAAAATAACCTAATTAGAATCCCTAAGCAGAACAAGGAGGATAAGCCAAGGTAAACATCATTACTTGGATCACGGATACACTACTTGAAACTCCGAAGACGCTAAAAGAGTAGAATCTCCACAGTGTTCTTAAGAAAAACAATTCTAATAATGGCTTCCATTAGTCAAGTAATTATAACCTTCAGGCTTTAGATATTATCTCACGTTATCATCCCAGTAATCCAGTAAGGTAGCTTTTATTGTTTCTATCTATAAAACAGGAAAACAGAGGAACTCAACTGCAGACAACTGGCAGAAACACAGACACACACATTCATTCACTCATTAGATCTTCAGTGGAGATGTTATGCCATTCTCTGAATGTCTGAAATAACTTATTGTAAGAACTCACTATCATTCAATTTCTTTTTAAACTTTTTTGCTGCTATTTAAATAACTAGACACATTTTCAATCATAAACTTAAATTTTATACCAAGCTACATACCAGTGCTGTCTAGATATCCCACTTAAAGGAGGGTAATATCACTAAATCTTTGTTACCATAGCACTTAAAAGGACTGTTTTAAAGTTTTGTGCTCCCAGAATAATATTTTTGTTCAAATGATTAAAAATCATACATTACATTTACTGTTAATATGCAGATTCACAGGCCAGTTGCCCAAATTACCCATAGACTGTTCCCTTAGTCTTGTATCCTTCATTGTATCCTTTTTGGCCAGTTGCCAAAAATACTCTTTTATTAAATATAGTCTGTCTGCCTGTCTCTCTCTCACAGATACACACAATTAGAAAGAAATACTCCAAGGGGTTAGGGGTTAACAGGGGATATTTCTGGATGATATAATTTAGGCATTACTATTACATTATCATTTCTTCTTGGTGTCCTTTTCTTCTCTCTTTTTTTAAATTCTGTTTTGTCCAAATGCTTAAACTGAACTGCAACTGCAATCCTGACAGAAATATTGGGGCCAATAGGTGAGGTGCCTTTTGGTTTTCATTTGTAGTTTTTGGTGGGTGTTTTGTTTTTAAAGAAAAACTAATGGAATACTGAATCCAGTTAAAATAACCTAATTAGAATCCCTAAGCAGAACAAGGAGGATAAGCCAAGGTAAACATCATTACTTGGATCACGGATACACTACTTGAAACTCCGAAGACGCTAAAAGAGTAGAATCTCCACAGTGTTCTTAAGAAAAACAATTCTAATAATGGCTTCCATTAGTCAAGTAATTATAACCTTCAGGCTTTAGATATTATCTCACGTTATCATCCCAGTAATCCAGTAAGGTAGCTTTTATTGTTTCTATCTATAAAACAGGAAAACAGAGGAACTCAACTGCAGACAACTGGCAGAAACACAGACACACACATTCATTCACTCATTAGATCTTCAGTGGAGATGTTATGCCATTCTCTGAATGTCTGAAATAACTTATTGTAAGAACTCACTATCATTCAATTTCTTTTTAAACTTTTTTGCTGCTATTTAAATAACTAGACACATTTTTCAATCATAAACTTAAATTTTATACCAAGCTACATACCAGTGCTGTCTAGATATCCCACTTAAAGGAGGGTAATATCACTAAATCTTTGTTACCATAGCACTTAAAAGGACTGTTTTAAAGTTTTGTGCTCCCAGAATAATATTTTTGTTCAAATGATTAAAAATCATACATTACATTTACTGTTAATATGCAGATTCACAGGCCAGTTGCCCAAATTACCCATAGACTGTTCCCTTAGTCTTGTATCCTTCATTGTATCCTTTTTTGGCCAAAAGACAGATTCCAATGGCATGCCATTCCAATTGCCAAAAGTTTTATTTCAGCTGTCAAAGGGTAAACAATCAGAACCTTAATTATGTCTACAAAAATGTCACTTAAAAGCTTTAACTGAAGAATATCGGTTCAAATGACACATATCCAAAAATCCAGATCATGCTGAATTTAAAGAACAATCCATCTTGAAGATCTTTCTCTTCTTCATCATCTTAGACAGGCAATATAAGCACACTACTCAGCAAATACCTAAATGGTAAGCATCACAAGATTGAATTTATTTCAGATTGACTCCATTTCCAATGGATAGACATTAAGAATTACCTTTGTGGCCACATAGTGGCATTGCCTACAGTGGTATCAATTCATGGATCAAACAAAATAAGGCAGCTGTGCATTTATTCCATTGAAACTACCTCAAATACATCATTCAACAATTTTAAAATGTCTTTATAATGAAAAGGTAGTTATCAACTTACCCACCATAAGAGTAGGAAAAAAAAAAAAAAGGAGGCCTAAGGAATAGCAAAGGAGGGAATAGCAAAAATCCCCATTATTTATCCCCACTGTAGCAGATCAATGGGAGACGTGAGCAGCCGAACGGAGCGGAGACCTGGTAGCCAGAACCACACAGGGAGTCCTGCGGGCCAGCTAACCAAAGGCACTCCACTTTCATCTAGTTTCTGTCCCCAGAACTCCTAGAAGATTTCTCACGGCTTCACTTGAACAAAAGGATTTCACAGCTGTAACTAAAATAAAGCACCCTAAGAGAATGAGAGTATATACTTACATAAATAAGCCTGTGTATGTGCATGCTAATCCTCAAAGCCTGCATGTGAAATGAAGCTGGTCAGAGCTCCAACCAACCAGCACATGAGAAGAAACACACCTTGGCACTGCCAGGGTCTCAATGAGGCTAAGGATCTTTCCATTTCAACTCAAGCCCTTCATTAAAAACATTGAACACAATCTCTGCATGGCATCAGTTGGTGCCTCTCACTTTTGTCAAATGGTTGCAGTGAAATGGAAGGATAACATAAAGAACCCTCTCGATCCTATTCATCAAGCTTGAAAAATAAACTGTCGTTCTTGCATCATCATTATTCTGAACCCAAATGTGATACAGCCATAAAAGACAACATGGTAAGAGTAAAACCACACATTTTTTCCCCTACACTTGTTAAGGATGACCATTAAACTCCACTTTCCTCTGACAACAGTGATTTAGATGGTAACCAAAAATGCATGAAAATGAATTCTCCCTCCTGTCTCTTCCTCCTCTCCACGCTCGCTTTATTTATGGTGCTCGTAACTCTGCAGCCAATAAAGACAGGTAGTGAATACTGTGCGAAGGCAGCAAAGTCAACATTAACTAATAAAGGCAGGCCTTATCGGAGAGTAACAAGCTTACTAGCAAGGCTTAGGTTTCTAAGAAAACCACACATAAATCCACTGCAACGTTTCAGGTAAGAATCTGTCTGGGCTGACTACTGAATTTAACTAATTCGCATTTTTAAATGCATGAGTGAGCAAATCAACATGTGGAAATTCATTTTAAATGTCATACAAGATGTCCAAAATCATTATGTTTAATGTGTCTATTTAGAAGTGGTGATTTTATAGGCAAGGATGATCAAACTGACTTTTTAAATTAAGAACATAATCAAAATAAATTTGGTCAAAAAACTGTAAATAGAAAATCTTGAATTATTATTTCTGCAGATATGATACTATGGCTTCCCTGGTGGCTCAGACGGTAAAGAATCTGCCTGTAATGCACAAGACTCAGGTTCCATCCCTGGGTCTGGAAGACTCCCTGCAGAAGGGAACGGCAGCCCACTCCAGGATTCCTGCCTGGAGAATGACATGGGCAGAGGAGCCTGGGGGGCGACAGTCCCTGGGGTCACAAAGAATCAGACATAATTTAGTACATATAGTGAGTATAATGAAATTTTATTTGTTTTGGACTGATTCCATCTCCAATGGATACATATTAAAAATTACCTTCCTGGTCCCACAGTGATGTTGCCGACAGTGATATCAGCAGTTCACGAATTAAGCAAAATAAGGCAGCCATGGACTTACTCCATCCAGACTAGTTCAAATACATTATTCAACCATTTTACAATTTCTTTCTATTATACTATACTTGCATTCTAAAATCTTGTATCATGAATTACTCATCTCCTTAGAAAATTATTTTTCTGGGCAATTATTTTCTTTCTAATATTTCCTTCAAAAACTAAATTATACTTAGAATGATTATTGTGATACAGTTAAACATTATAGAAAATCTCAAAATTATCCAAAATATTTGAAAATTTTGCCTAAATAAGAACAGAGTCTTTGGTGTGCTTCATTATTTCCTATGGAAACACATAATGTCAATTTTCAAATCAGGATGTGTTTCCCACACAAAAATCAGTCACATTTCTATATACTGACAATGAACACGTCAGTATTAAGCTAAAATTTAAAAGCGGTATCATGATCACCTTAAATATTTTAAAATACATATGAACTGAGAAATACATGTATAGGATTCTCTGGCAGAAATTATAAAATACTGATGAAAGAAAACAGAAAAGATAGAAAGAAAGGCAACGTTTCAGTAAGTTTGCGATTTTTAAATGCTTTTGAGTGAGCAAATCAACATGTGGAAATTCATTTTAAATGTCATACAAGATGTCCAAAATCATTATGTTTAATGTGTCTATTTAGAAGTGGTGATTTTATAGGCAAGGATGATCAAACTGACTTTTTAAATTAAGAACATAATCAAAATAAATTTGGTCAAAAAACTGTAAATAGAAAATCTTGAATTATTATTTCTGCAGATATGATACTATGGCTTCCCTGGTGGCTCAGACGGTAAAGAATCTGCCTGTAATGCACAAGACTCAGGTTCCATCCCTGGGTCTGGAAGACTCCCTGCAGAAGGGAACGGCAGCCCACTCCAGGATTCCTGCCTGGAGAATGACATGGGCAGAGGAGCCTGGGGGGCGACAGTCCCTGGGGTCACAAAGAATCAGACATAATTTAGTACATATAGTGAGTATAATGAAATTTTATTTGTTTTGGACTGATTCCATCTCCAATGGATACATATTAAAAATTACCTTCCTGGTCCCACAGTGATGTTGCCGACAGTGATATCAGCAGTTCACGAATTAAGCAAAATAAGGCAGCCATGGACTTACTCCATCCAGACTAGTTCAAATACATTATTCAACCATTTTACAATTTCTTTCTATTATACTATACTTGCATTCTAAAATCTTGTATCATGAATTACTCATCTCCTTAGAAAATTATTTTTCTGGGCAATTATTTTCTTTCTAATATTTCCTTCAAAAACTAAATTATACTTAGAATGATTATTGTGATACAGTTAAACATTATAGAAAATCTCAAAATTATCCAAAATATTTGAAAATTTTGCCTAAATAAGAACAGAGTCTTTGGTGTGCTTCATTATTTCCTATGGAAACACATAATGTCAATTTTCAAATCAGGATGTGTTTCCCACACAAAAATCAGTCACATTTCTATATACTGACAATGAACACGTCAGTATTAAGCTAAAATTTAAAACGCGGTATCATGATCACCTTAAATATTTTAAAATACATATGAACTGAGAAATACATGTATAGGATTCTCTGGCAGAAATTATAAAATACTGATGAAAGAAAACAGAAAAGATAGAAATAAAGGCAATTTCTTAGTACAGTCTAGTTTTTAGTTTTAGGTAAATGCTGTGTAAAAGGTATGAAAATATTATTATTTAAACTCATATCTAACAGGACTATTTGCTCTCCTAGGCTATCATCAGCCGTGGCTTGAAGTCTAGTGTCCCACAGGTCCTGGGTGTGAACTGGAGCGTACAGTGCTTCTCACTTCTGGGACTGCTAACACACCAGCTTTCCTTATTCCAAAATGATACTGCTGCTCAATCAAATAAATCTGGCCCCAACCAAATATAAACCATGTGAGCAATCAGTAAAGTAATCCTTGAAGTCTCAACTTTTTTTTTTTTACACGTTTTTTTTCTTTTCCCCGTCATGCCTCTTTTATTTATATTTATTTTCACCCATCTTTTTATTCTTTGGCATGGGAGGGTCTCCCATTACAGTGGCCTCTCTCACTGCAAAGCACCACTCTAGGCGCATGTGCCCCAGAGCACTGGCTCCTAATTGGACACACTGGTCCAGCTGCCCTGTGGCACATGGGATCTTCCCAGGTCAGGGACTGAACCAGTGCCCTCTGCACCGCAAGGCAAACTCTTTACCCACTGGACTACCAGAGAAGCCCTCAACTATTTTCTTGAAAGCCAATCAGTGGTACAGAACCTGCCTGCTAACTCCGAGGATGCAGGTTTGATCCTTGGGTCGGGAAGATGCCGTGGAGAAGGAAATGGCAATCCACTTCAGTATTCGTGCCTGGGAAATCCAGATACAACTTAGTGACTCAACAACAACAATCCTTCTTATTAGCCATACATCAAAAATTGGATCTAAAAACTTGTGGATCTAAACATTCTCTTATTGATAAAGGGGCGTCCCTGGTGGCTCAGATGGTAAAGAATCCGCCTACAATCTGGGAGACCTGGGTTCAGTACTTAGTTTGGGAAGATTCCCTGGAAAAAGGCATGGTAACCCAACTCCAGTATTCTTGCCTGGAGAATCCCCAGGGACATAGGAGCCCAGTGGGCTACAGTTCACAGGATCACAGAGTTCAGAACCAGTAACGTGTGAGCAAGCCCATTATTGATAAAAGGTTATTTCTTTCACAACTACAAAGGTAAAATTCTTAGAAAACTTCAGTAGTAAAAGAATTTTAACTTAAACACAACTCAAAAGCTAATGAAGGGCTTCCCTGGTGGTCCAGTGGGTAAGGACACCGCCTTGCAGTGCAAGGGGCGCCGGTTCGATCCCTGGCCTGGGAAGATCCCACGTGCCGTGGAGCGGCTGGACCGATGTGTCCAATTACCGAGCTGGAGCTCTGGAGCGCATGCGCCCAGAGCCGGTGCTCTGCGACAATGGAGACCACTGCGATGGGAGGCCCACAGGGGCCAAAGAACAAAGATGGATGAAAATAGATACATGAAAGACCAACAGAAGTGGCCCACCCACCCCCCTCCCTCCCCAACATAAAAAATAAATAAATAAATAAAATGAGCGCTAAATTTAAAAAAAAAAAAAAAAAAAAAGCTAATGAAGGGCTTCTCTGGTGGTCCAGTGGGTAAAGAGTTCACCTTGCAGGGCAAGGGGCACTGGATTGATCCCAGGCCTGGGAAGATCCCACATCCCAGAGCCACTGGACCAGTGTGTCCAATTATGAGCCAGCGCTCTGGAGCGCATGCGCCCAGAGCCGGTGCTCTGCGACAATGGAGACCACTGCGATGGGAGGCCCACAGGGGCCAAAGAACAAAGATGGATGAAAATAGATACATGAAAGACCAACAGAAGTGGCCCGCCCACTCCCCTCCCTCCCCAACATAAAAAATAAATAAATAAATAAAATGAGCGCTAAATTTAAAAAAAAAAAAAAAAAAAAAGCTAATGAAGGGCTTCTCTGGTGGTCCAGTGGGTAAAGAGTTCACCTTGCAGGGCAAGGGGCACTGGATTGATCCCAGGCCTGGGAAGATCCCACATCCCAGAGCCACTGGACCAGTGTGTCCAATTATGAGCCAGCGCTCTGGAGTGCATGTGCCCAGAGTCGGTGCTCTGCAACGAGAGAGGCTACTGCAATGGGAGGCCCACACAGGACAAAGAACAGATATGGATGAAAATAAATAAGTGAAAGACCAATATAGAAAGAGGCCAAAATTTAAAAAAAAAAAAAAAAAGCTAATGAGAAGAAACAAGACTGATCACAGTCAAAAGCAAAACCAAAACACCCTTTATGAATGATGTGATTCCTGTTTTACTGTAAATACAGGACACTAAAAGATAGATAACAAAGTCGTATTTTGCATTAAGAGGTCAGGCCAATCCCAGCTTGAACTACCTTAAGCAAAACAGGCAGATTTAGCTGTAAAACAACCAGTTTTGTGACTTTTACTGCACTCAAGTCTCCTGAAATCCCCAGTGAGAACATGTGCCTACAAGGAAAATGGATCCCTCCCCTCTTTTTCTAACCAGGGACAATGGCAGAGAGGCAGCTGGTCTGGCTAGCTCCGGTTTAAAAATACGCCCCCAAAATACTGACAAACCAGGTCCTGTGTCCTTCCTCGATCCAGTCACAGTGGCTAGTGAATCGTTCACCTAGATAAAGCTTGGGGGATTCCCCACTGCAGCCACTGGCTGGAAACCTAGCTCCTGGGAACAAAAGCCTTGTGTGTCTCCATTTCTTGATTACAGGAAGTAAGCTGTATTCAGCCTCCATGACCTTTCCTGAGTTAGAACTGGCAGGATGAAACAGCTGCTACGGGAAAAAGAGCTTGTGGCTACAAGAGAGAACAGTCAAAAGAAACAGTCTGCAGCCTTGGGGCAAGGTCCTGGCTCCCCCTCAAAGGATACACATAACAGTATCTTTGAGCTGTTTTGCAGATACTGAAACCCCCTCCAGGTAGGCAAAGCTCACGGCATGCTGCCCACAAGCACAGCTGGATTGGGAAGGTTGACGATGCCCACTTAGCTTACCACCAAGCAGTCAGAAAATGCTCACAAGCCTATCACGCCTCTTTGCACCATTACTATAACACTCCTCACTATGGCCTGCTGGGTTGGGACACACACTAGCTTCCAGGCTGGGACACGCATTAGCCTGTTGCAGTCCCCTCTGCCTGGCAAAGCAATAAAGCTTTACTATTTCATCAAAACCTCTGTTTCTGAGATTTAATTCAGCACTGTGGAAGGGGCCCAAACCACACAGGACAAAGAACAGATATGGATGAAAATAAATAAGTGAAAGACCAATGAAAGAGGCCAAAATTTAAAAAAAAAAAAAGAATGAGAAGAAACAAGACTGATCACAGTCAAAAGCAAAACCAAAACACCCTTTATGAATGATGTGATTCCTGTTTTACTGTAAATACAGGACACTAAAAGATAGATAACAAAGTCGTATTTTGCATTAAGAGGTCAGGCCAATCCCAGCTTGAACTACCTTAAGCAAAACAGGCAGATTTAGCTGTAAAACAACCAGTTTTGTGACTTTTACTGCACTCAAGTCTCCTGAAATCCCCAGTGAGAACATGTGCCTACAAGGAAAATGGATCCCTCCCCTCTTTTTCTAACCAGGGACAATGGCAGAGAGGCAGCTGGTCTGGCTAGCTCCGGTTTAAAAATACGCCCCCAAAATACTGACAAACCAGGTCCTGTGTCCTTCCTCGATCAAGTCACAGTGGCTAGTGAATCGTTCACCTAGATAAAGCTTGGGGGATTCCCCACTGCAGCCACTGGCTGGAAACCTAGCTCCTGGGAACAAAAGCCTTGTGTGTCTCCATTTCTTGATTACAGGAAGTAAGCTGTATTCAGCCTCCATGACCTTTCCTGAGTTAGAACTGGCAGGATGAAACAGCTGCTACGGGAAAAAGAGCTTGTGGCTACAAGAGAGAACAGTCAAAAGAAACAGTCTGCAGCCTTGGGGCAAGGTCCTGGCTCCCCCTCAAAGGATACACATAACAGTATCTTTGAGCTGTTTTGCAGATACTGAAACCCCCTCCAGGTAGGCAAAGCTCACGGCATGCTGCCCACAAGCACAGCTGGATTGGGAAGGTTGACGATGCCCACTTAGCTTACCACCAAGCAGTCAGAAAATGCTCACAAGCCTATCACGCCTCTTTGCACCATTACTATAACACTCCTCACTATGGCCTGCTGGGTTGGGACACACACTAGCTTCCAGGCTGGGACACGCATTAGCCTGTTGCAGTCCCCTCTGCCTGGCAAAGCAATAAAGCTTTACTATTTCATCAAAACCTCTGTTTCTGAGATTTAATTCAGCACTGTGGAAGTGAGGCCAGATTCGGCTTCTGCATAAGACCTGGCAGCTTCCCCCAGAGCTAAATGCTTAGAGTGAAAGAATTCCCCCCAAAAGTGGTGCCCCACTGCAAAAAGAAAGAGAGACAGAGGAAGAACTGCAGCAAAAGAGGAGGTGTGCTGAGCCAACAACCAGAACAGCTCTCCGCATAGTTCAGTAAAAACAAGTTCACTTTTTCAAACTTTAACATTCTGAAATTAGGGTGAGTTTAAAAATCAACAAAATCAATACCTGACCCAGTAACAATCACGATACTGTCTACACATGCTTCAACTTCGTTTGTTACCCCTGGTGACGTATCTGGACCATGAGACTCCCTTCCACAGATCAACAAGCCATTTGAAAACCATCTGAGCAAGAAAAAGGAATCCTGATAGTTGACAGGATTTTCTGTGGACACACTCTGACAAGATCAAGACCTCTGCTGCAAAATGATTCAGAAGAAAAAGGAAGACAATAAATGCTAAGTTCTACAAAGAAACAGGAACCATTGCTTCACTCAGTGCACTTCCGGGTGGTGTGGTTTCACAATTACACCCACGAGTTTCCTGCTGCTCCTCCTTGATGCTTCGAAAGGTAAAGCCCATCGAAAGTGGGCTTGCTTGAGCGACTCACTGCTAAGGACCACAACAGACGTAACGGGATGTAATTTCTGAAACTAAAAGAAAGATAGGACCGAACCCTCCTCTCACCTGCTCTCACGGATCACACACTCTGGGGAACTCTAGCATCTCCATGAAGCACGAGGGATTCTCCTAATAGCGATGAGTGGGCTCCGTTGAAAGCAGGTTCTCCAGCCCCAGAAAAGCCTTCAGAGGACTGGACACTATCTTCAAATCAACCTCAGAAGAGATGCTAAGCCAAAACCATCCATGCTAAATTACTCCTGAATTCCTGACCCAGAGAAACCGTGAGACAGAAATATATGCTCACTGGTGTAATATGCATTCTTTCTGGAAGATACATAAAATAATGATGAATCTTACAATCAAAAGAATCTTAGAATCAATAAGATACAGTAATTGATTTTCACGTGTATTACTTAGTGATTCTTTTGCTCCACTACACTTAACATAGACATCCACACTACTCACTTCTGTAGTTCCTTTTTTGCTGCCCTTCTGCTTAGAATATATCCTCAGCTTCCTCCTAGAAACCCGCTGTGATCCTGGCCCTCACTCAGCCAAATTACATACCGTAGCTCATCCAGTGTTTCATTATATATATCCAGAACCTATCTATATCGCACACAAGTATTATCATTATCTACTTATTCATTGCATTAGTAACTGAATAATTTCTATATTAACCAACTTTGAATGAGTTTTTTTTTTTCTAAATATACTGGAGATGCACAGTTCTAAATATATATGAAGTGGCTGACTTATTTTAAGGGGAAAAAATCTAGAGAACATATTTTTATAGTAGTCAAACAGATATTTTTCAACATATCGACCAAAACTTCTAGCCAAAGGAGATGTCTGTGTGCAATCTCTGCACACATATAAGCTCTCTTTTTCATACTGTTCTCAACTTGAAAAACTTTTAAAATACATATTACAGTGTATATGTCTCAAAACATACATATGCAAATCTGTTCATATCACAAATGCTTTTATATGCAATACTACTATTTAATTCTAAGAAATCATTTTGCTTTGTTTTTAATTTAAGGATAATTGGTTTACAAGGTTGTGTTGGCTTCTACCAATACATGAAGGTGAGTCAGCCCTAAGAATCCCCTCCCTCGAGAGCCTCCCCCCTCAGCCCACCCCAGTGCACCCCTCTGGGCCGTCACAGAGCACAGGGCTGAGCTCCCTGTATGCCTCACACATGGTGATGCATATATTTCAATGCTCTTCTCTCAATCTGTCCCACCTCCCCTTTCTCCACTCTGTCTACAAGTCTGCTCTGGCCGTCTGCATCTCTGTTGCCCATCCTGCAACTACATTCATCATGTGCACTATTTTCACACTTTCATTTTTTTGCATGCTGTCTTGTTCTCTTTTCTCTATGCTCATGAATATCACTAGATACCCTTTTCCTAACTGCGGTGCAAGGAACATCCTAGGATACTTCTCCATGTTTATATACAGACATCAATTTTCACACACACACTAAAATATGCACATATGGATTTTTCTTAGTTTAACTTAGAAAAATAGGATAATATAATTGGAACTTTCCTGCATCTTGCTTTCCTTCTCTGTCAATAATACCTCACTGAAATTCCAAGTTAATGAACACAGCTCTAAATCTTTCTTTTCCAAGTGGCATAATGTTCTATGACACAAATATGCCATAATATCCTATGGGCAGGTGTTTATACTTTGTTTTTCAGTTCTCTATCTCTATTAGAAACACTGCAATAAATGTCCATATATACGTGTCATTGTGTACACATGTGTACACATATTTTTCACATATGCAGCTCATATTTCTATGGGACAGTCACAGTAGTTAGAACTGGAGGAATTAGAGAGATGCATATTTTTATGCTAATGAAGTTGCCAGATTAAGTTCTAAGAAAAAGATAATAGCTGCCATGTCTGCTAACAGTATCAGGCTGTCCCATTTCCTATGTCTAAGACAGCAAGAGCTTTACTCTAACGTTTGTCACTGTAATAGGTATAAAATGATATCTCATTATTTTTCAACATATCGACCAAAACTTCTAGCCAAAGGAGATGTCTGTGTGCAATCTCTGCACACATATAAGCTCTCTTTTTCATACTGTTCTCAACTTGAAAAACTTTTAAAATACATATTACAGTGTATATGTCTCAAAACATACATATGCAAATCTGTTCATATCACAAATGCTTTTATATGCAATACTACTATTTAATTCTAAGAAATCATTTTGCTTTGTTTTTAATTTAAGGATAATTGGTTTACAAGGTTGTGTTGGCTTCTACCAATACATGAAGGTGAGTCAGCCCTAAGAATCCCCTCCCTCGAGAGCCTCCCCCCTCAGCCCACCCCAGTGCACCCCTCTGGGCCGTCACAGAGCACAGGGCTGAGCTCCCTGTATGCCTCACACATGGTGATGCATATATTTCAATGCTCTTCTCTCAATCTGTCCCACCTCCCCTTTCTCCACTCTGTCTACAAGTCTGCTCTGGCCGTCTGCATCTCTGTTGCCCATCCTGCAACTACATTCATCATGTGCACTATTTTCACACTTTCATTTTTTTGCATGCTGTCTTGTTCTCTTTTCTCTATGCTCATGAATATCACTAGATACCCTTTTCCTAACTGCGGTGCAAGGAACATCCTAGGATACTTCTCCATGTTTATATACAGACATCAATTTTCACACACACACTAAAATATGCACATATGGATTTTTCTTAGTTTAACTTAGAAAAATAGGATAATATAATTGGAACTTTCCTGCATCTTGCTTTCCTTCTCTGTCAATAATACCTCACTGAAATTCCAAGTTAATGAACACAGCTCTAAATCTTTCTTTTCCAAGTGGCATAATGTTCTATGACACAAATATGCCATAATATCCTATGGGCAGGTGTTTATACTTTGTTTTTCAGTTCTCTATCTCTATTAGAAACACTGCAATAAATGTCCATATATACGTGTCATTGTGTACACATGTGTACACATATTTTTCACATATGCAGCTCATATTTCTATGGGACAGTCACAGTAGTTAGAACTGGAGGAATTAGAGAGATGCATATTTTTATGCTAATGAAGTTGCCAGATTAAGTTCTAAGAAAAAGATAATAGCTGCCATGTCTGCTAACAGTATCAGGCTGTCCCATTTCCTATGTCTAAGACAGCAAGAGCTTTACTCTAACGTTTGTCACTGTAATAGGTATAAAAATGATATCTCATTATGCTAACATTCTTTCCTCAACTACCCTCAATTTGAGCATCTTTTCATGTTTGCAGTCTATCTGAACTGGTTCGTCTCTAAAATGTCTATTTTTATCATCAGTAATTGTTTCCGTGAATTTGGCTTTTATTTATCTATACGTAAGATTCTTCTATTATAAATAAATCTTTTCTCTATGATGTTTTTAGACTATCTCAAATCTGTTATTTTTCTAAATCTGTAGATTTCCTTTATACATTTAGAAACATTTACACACACAATTTCAGAGTCCGGTATTGTTACACAGTCATTTATGAGTAAGAAAAGCATTTTATACATCTTTAATCAGCAGGTTAGAAAGTTGGTAAAATTTAAGTTGATTCAAGATTCCTTATTGGAATATTTTTAGAATATGGTAAAAAAAAATACAAATACATATATTGTGAACATATCCATCATATCTATAAATTTCTGAAAAATTCACTTTAGCATATTGTCTCAACTTAAAAACCTGAATAATTCAAGGGGCATACTCCCTCCCATGAACTAAAAGTCACAAGGTCCAAGTCTGATTAATTCCACCGAAATTAAATAATTCAAGAAAATGAACTGTAACTCAATGTATAGAACGCCTATAATGCAAAGGGAATTTTTATGTTACACGGAACGCGTTTTAGCAGATACGTCCACCTGTGGTCACGGCGTTCTCTTTATTACTGTTGCCATTACATCAAGGAGAGAGAATGCAATTCTTTGAGTCAGAACAGATATGAAAGATAAAGAGTTTTGGGATATTATAACCTGAGGCTGTTTTCACACTCTGATGCAGCAGATAAGCGCCAAGATATTAAGCTGTTTCTAACAGGGATGACAAGAGGACTGGACGGTTGGACGGCGTCACTGAGTCAGTGCGCGTGAGCTGAGCAAGCTCCAGGAGATGCCGAAGGACAGGGACGAGCGCCACAGTCCATGGGGTCAGAGTCAGACACGACTGAGAAAGTGAACAGACTCTGTATTACTTTATTTTTCATTATAACATTTTTTTCATTCTATTTCTACCTCTTTTATATATGAAGTGGAATTCTTAATCCTGGTGCATTAGTTATTCCAACACTGTAAAACATTCCGCACAGCTCCCTATTTTCCTGTCTCTAGGGATCTCTGCTCTTCCAGAAGTTTCCCTGAACTCTAGGTGCCAGTCCAACCCCACGGAGAACATCCTGTAACAACACGAGAGGCGAGGGGGGACACTAAATGGCCCAGCACTCATCAGGACTTCCCTTGGTCTGACAGACACACAGGTAACAGCCGCTCCTTCCACACTCACTCATAAAATAAAGAATTCTGCATCCTAGCTGTTTCCTTTCTCCTTTTTGAAACATCACTTTTGATCTCCCTGCAATTTGTTATCAGAGATGGCGTTTTTGCCTGCAGCAGTTTTCAGTGAATTCCTGGTGTGCGTGTGTGTGCACGCCCACATGGATCTCCAGTTCAATCCCCAAAGGCCTTGTCTGAATTCCAATGGCACGCATAGCCCACAAGTGGTTATTTCTTGTACCGGGTCTCATCTCAACACAGGATCAGAACTCTCAGGGGCAGAACCTTCCCTGGATGCCTCTCAGTGCCCCTTCAAGCACTATACTGGTACACTTGAAGCACTGGTAAACCTCAGACACTAAGAAAATCCTTGCTGAGTGTAAAGCCCATCCAGCAAAGGGTCTTGTCTCATTGTCTCTGTAATCCCTATAACCAGCCAGATCCCCATTTCACTTATAAGTATAATAAGCATGCTGAACCATCACTAACTCCCAACAGTGGATGAGAGGCTTAAAGACAAAGACAGAAGCTTGAGGGTATTTCCCTTTCAGAAAATGGTTTGTTTGCTCATTTTCAATCAAGAAAATGGATTTCCTCAGAAAGCTGTTTCTTTCATTCATTAAGAATCTAATGCTAATAATGAATGGTTCTCACAATCTTCCACATAAAACTTACCTAGTAAAAATATCTCAAATAAGAGTGTTCTAATTAAAACAAACTAACCTCACTCTTTCATCGGGGAATTAAAATACTCAGAATAGTAAAGTCACCAAAGAAATGATAACTGGCATTTGTGTCTAGCTTAAGCTTATTGCTTCATAAAGAAATCAGTTTTACTTTTTTTTTCTGTTCAAAATATTTTGTCTTGTGTAGCATTACCAGTTTCTGAACTGTCGACATAGACAGGCAAAGAAAACTGTAGCCACAAATGTTAAAGAAAATAAAGATCAAAAAGCTGGGCAGTAAAACCAGTCTTACACCCAAACCCATTACACACAAAGAGGAGAGTCAGGGTCACAAAAGGAAACCAAATATAATACTAAAAAGCTATGCTGCAACTGATAAAAGAGATGCAAATTGGGAACAGCAGGGAGAGAGATCATGAAGAGCTAAATAAAGAATTCTGCATCCTAGCTGTTTCCTTTCTCCTTTTTGAAACATCACTTTTGATCTCCCTGCAATTTGTTATCAGAGATGGCGTTTTTGCCTGCAGCAGTTTTCAGTGAATTCCTGGTGTGCGTGTGTGTGCACGCCCACATGGATCTCCAGTTCAATCCCCAAAGGCCTTGTCTGAATTCCAATGGCACGCATAGCCCACAAGTGGTTATTTCTTGTACCGGGTCTCATCTCAACACAGGATCAGAACTCTCAGGGGCAGAACCTTCCCTGGATGCCTCTCAGTGCCCCTTCAAGCACTATACTGGTACACTTGAAGCACTGGTAAACCTCAGACACTAAGAAAATCCTTGCTGAGTGTAAAGCCCATCCAGCAAAGGGTCTTGTCTCATTGTCTCTGTAATCCCTATAACCAGCCAGATCCCCATTTCACTTATAAGTATAATAAGCATGCTGAACCATCACTAACTCCCAACAGTGGATGAGAGGCTTAAAGACAAAGACAGAAGCTTGAGGGTATTTCCCTTTCAGAAAATGGTTTGTTTGCTCATTTTCAATCAAGAAAATGGATTTCCTCAGAAAGCTGTTTCTTTCATTCATTAAGAATCTAATGCTAATAATGAATGGTTCTCACAATCTTCCACATAAAACTTACCTAGTAAAAATATCTCAAATAAGAGTGTTCTAATTAAAACAAACTAACCTCACTCTTTCATCGGGGAATTAAAATACTCAGAATAGTAAAGTCACCAAAGAAATGATAACTGGCATTTGTGTCTAGCTTAAGCTTATTGCTTCATAAAGAAATCAGTTTTACTTTTTTTTTCTGTTCAAAATATTTTGTCTTGTGTAGCATTACCAGTTTCTGAACTGTCGACATAGACAGGCAAAGAAAACTGTAGCCACAAATGTTAAAGAAAATAAAGATCAAAAAGCTGGGCAGTAAAACCAGTCTTACACCCAAACCCATTACACACAAAAGAGGAGAGTCAGGGTCACAAAAGGAAACCAAATATAATACTAAAAAGCTATGCTGCAACTGATAAAAGAGATGCAAATTGGGAACAGCAGGGAGAGAGATCATGAAGAGCTAAAATCTACATCTACCAAGACCATTAGCTAAGAAGCCAATAAAAGTGCTAATACAACTGTTTCAGGACCTAAAGCACTGATCTCAAACCAGATCAGAAGCATTCTTGCTAAAACCTGTTAGAAAGGCAAATTCTTGAGCCCTGCCCCAGGTCTACTAAACCCCAAATGCTAAGATCGGGCTACCCCAGGTCACTGTGGTGGCTCGGACAGGAAAGAATTTGTCGGCAGTGTCAGAGATCTGGGTTCAGTCCCTGGGTCAGGGAGATCCCCTGGAGGAGGCAATGGCTACCCAAGTTATTCATGCCTGGAGAATTCCAAGGACTGAGAGCCTGACAGGCTACAGTCCACGCGGTCACAGAGTGTCCGACACGACTGAGTGACTAACACTTTCACTTTCAGGTCATTCAGACACAGGCCTGACTTGAGAATCATGGGCCCAAGTTATTTCATGAATAGATGTAAAATTGAGGACAAAGTGTCAGATAAATTTTGGTATAAATCAAAGCATACAGGAAAAAGGGAACATACTAATTAAGACAAATATTAGAATGTATTAGAATAACAAAGACTAGAAGATACTAAATGTACCTTAAAGTCTATTATTTTTGTTAACAACTTAAGAGATATAATTTCCGTACCATAAGAGAATCAATGGTTTTAGAATATTCAGAGTTGTTCAACCATCAGCAGAACGATTTTCAGAATAGGACCGTCACTCTGAAGAGAAGCCCCATACTTTCCAGTAGCTCTCCTCCGGCTCCTCACCCATTAGTGCATTCTCTGCTCCTGCAGATTCCCTTCCAGACATAGGACATGGATGGAACCATATGTATGCTGTCTAGATTCTCTCACTTATACAAACATTTTTAAGGATCAGTCACAATGAAGAATGTTTCAGTATTTTATTCCTTATTATGTCCTGAATAATTGTCTGTTGTATGGACATAGCACATTTTGTTTATCCATTCACCTGTTAATGGGCTTCCAGACCATTTCACCTTTTGGCTATTATGTGTAAACGTGCTATGAACACTCATGTACAAATCTTACGTGGACAAATGCTTTCACTTCTCCTGGAAATATACCTACAAGTGAAACCGCTAGGTCAAATGGTAATTCCATATGTAGCCGTTTAATGAAGTGGCCAATTGTCCTGTGAAGTCCCTGCACCATCTCACATCTCCACCCACAGCATATGAGAGCACTGAGTGCCTAACATCCGCATTAACCCTCTACCTTTTGATTCCAGTCATCTTGGTGAGGATAACGTTGTACCTCACGGTTTTTTGGATTGCATTTCCCTAATGGCTAATGGAGTAGAGCATCTATTCATGCACATGCTGGCCATTTGTCTATCTTCACTGGAAAAGTGTCTATTTGGATACTTTTCACATTTTTTCAATTTGGTCATGTTTCTTCTTACTGAGCTGTAGGAGTTTTTTTTTCTATATCTTATACACAAGCCTCTTATCAGACTTGATTGGCAAATATTTCTGTGGGTTATCCTTTCACTTTCCTGGAAGGGTCCTTTAAAACAAAATGTATCACTATTTTTGTTAAGTATCTCCTAAAAACTATCAGCTCTGAGTTCACCTCTTTAATGTTAAGGGTAATTTTTATTAAGATGCTGGTATTGCCGTATAGAAAACGTGCTTATATGGGTAAATTTTAGTAGATTAGGAAAGACAGTGTACATTCTACAGAGACATGGCAGACTACTATCACTTGGAAGCAACATGTCTGAACTGTCCAAACACTGTTTGGAATAAGTTGCTTAAATGTAAAGAAGAAGACTTCTATGACAACTTGACTAACACAAATAATATTAACTTACCACTTTCATTGCATGGAAGGTAATCAAAAATATAAAGTACACAAAATGAAGACTTCATGTGCTTTCCACTTTTTAAAGTTGAAATACTGTATACAAGGTAATTTTCCTTGGCATACAATATACAGAGCTCTCCAAGGGCTCAGAAGACAATAGTCTCTGAAAAAAACTGACTGTGCATACCTTGGAAGTCTAAAAAGTAAAAACAAAACAGAAACTGGGGTTTAACCAAACAATGAGGGGGTCAGGTGAAATAGCTAGTTGACAGACTAATTCTCCTCAAGTGGGAAATGTAGGGCATGAAACAGCAGGAAACAAATTGGCACAGGCTGGCAGGCTGACAGAAAGAAAGGCGAGCAGGCAGGAGAGGGCTCAGTACCAGAGACTCTATCCAACGTGACGGAAGTTGCAGTACTCAGCCTTGAAATGAGAGGTAGAAGCTCAAGACCTCAAAAGGCAGGAGTATCCTTAAGAAGATGACACAGGTGAGCAAGGAGGGTGAGGTGTTCACTACAGAAGCCTGGAAGCCTACGCAGCCAAAACTGGATCCTGCAGCTGGTGGTGACCCTTCCCGACTTAGGGAGAAGCAGCAGCCACCTATTTGAATCTAAAGGGAGGGGCGGCAGAGGGGAAGAGAATTAAGAGGTACAAACTATTAAGTGTAAAATAAGCTATAAGGACATACTGTCCACAGGCGAGGACAGAGCCCGTATTTTACAGTAACTATAAATGTCGTATAACCATATACTGTGAGTCACTATTGTATGCCTGTAACTTATATAACATCAATAACGTTTTAAAAATAATAAAGAGGGTACATAGGCTAAAAAGAAAAGAAAATAATCAGAGGGAGGCAGAAATTATCTGAGTTCACCTCTTTAATGTTAAGGGTAATTTTTATTAAGATGCTGGTATTGCCGTATAGAAAACGTGCTTATATGGGTAAATTTTAGTAGATTAGGAAAGACAGTGTACATTCTACAGAGACATGGCAGACTACTATCACTTGGAAGCAACATGTCTGAACTGTCCAAACACTGTTTGGAATAAGTTGCTTAAATGTAAAGAAGAAGACTTCTATGACAACTTGACTAACACAAATAATATTAACTTACCACTTTCATTGCATGGAAGGTAATCAAAAATATAAAGTACACAAAATGAAGACTTCATGTGCTTTCCACTTTTTAAAGTTGAAATACTGTATACAAGGTAATTTTCCTTGGCATACAATATACAGAGCTCTCCAAGGGCTCAGAAGACAATAGTCTCTGAAAAAAACTGACTGTGCATACCTTGGAAGTCTAAAAAAAAGTAAAAACAAAACAGAAACTGGGGTTTAACCAAACAATGAGGGGGTCAGGTGAAATAGCTAGTTGACAGACTAATTCTCCTCAAGTGGGAAATGTAGGGCATGAAACAGCAGGAAACAAATTGGCACAGGCTGGCAGGCTGACAGAAAGAAAGGCGAGCAGGCAGGAGAGGGCTCAGTACCAGAGACTCTATCCAACGTGACGGAAGTTGCAGTACTCAGCCTTGAAATGAGAGGTAGAAGCTCAAGACCTCAAAAGGCAGGAGTATCCTTAAGAAGATGACACAGGTGAGCAAGGAGGGTGAGGTGTTCACTACAGAAGCCTGGAAGCCTACGCAGCCAAAACTGGATCCTGCAGCTGGTGGTGACCCTTCCCGACTTAGGGAGAAGCAGCAGCCACCTATTTGAATCTAAAGGGAGGGGCGGCAGAGGGGAAGAGAATTAAGAGGTACAAACTATTAAGTGTAAAATAAGCTATAAGGACATACTGTCCACAGGCGAGGACAGAGCCCGTATTTTACAGTAACTATAAATGTCGTATAACCATATACTGTGAGTCACTATTGTATGCCTGTAACTTATATAACATCAATAACGTTTTAAAAATAATAAAGAGGGTACATAGGCTACGAGAGAAAATAATCAGAGGGAGGCAGACAATTCTGAGAACAGCTCCAGCTGACAAGGACAGGTTCAGTAACTCCAAGAGATGAGGTGGTGGGGAGACGACGTGAATGAGCACATGGAAACACTGCAAAGAAGAAAAAAATATAGTGATGTTGTTCTAGTTGAAAAAAGAGTATAGGCTTAAAGGTGGCTTCAGAGAGTGAGTCTTAGTGCATAATAAAGGATGTGAAGTCCTCGGAAGTTCTGAAATTAAGAGAAAGACGAGATGGTTTCAAATGTGCCAAGCGAGAGACATCAACAGAGCTATCCGGTGGATTTCAGCGTATTTCAGGCCAGGAATAACAGAGCTGGCACCAGTCAGCAATGTCAAAACCAGCCCGCATTCAATAGTGAATAATAACAACGAAAACAATTTTAGTAAGTACAATCCCCCATGAAAACCATCCATGCTGCTTGATTAAAAGTATCTACTGCTGTTCTCCAAGCAGTTATAAAGCAAAGCTGTGGAGTGGACCAGGAGGAGGTAACATAGTTTAAAAAGCCTTGCTTATACACTGATGGAAGGTAACACAGAATTAGGAAGTGGAAGCAGAGAAAAACTGAAGGGAGAAACAGCCTCCATTTCTGACATCAGTGTTCACATAAAACCTGATTCTTGACTAACATATACACAATATTACATACAAACTAGAAAACCAACAAGGACCTACTGTATAGCACAGGGAACGATAATCAGTATTTTATAATAACCTAAATGGGAAAGGATCTGAAAAAAAATATAAATGGATAACTGAATAACTCTGCTGCACATCTGAAACTAGCACAGCAGAATAAATCAACTATACTTCAATTTAAAACTAATTTTTTTTAAAAACCTGACTCTTGATTATGATCACTATTACTGCTGCGCTAATGAATTTAAATTTCATGATCAGTCCTCACACTTTGTTTACTACTATACATATTTATTTCCAAGAGCTCAAAGGAAGAGAAGTTCATGTAACCTTATAAAGTCAGGAAAGATCCTATTTCCCTAATAAAATAAA
Source organism: Tragulus kanchil (assembly GCA_022376925.1). Classification (NCBI taxonomy): domain Eukaryota; kingdom Metazoa; phylum Chordata; class Mammalia; order Artiodactyla; family Tragulidae; genus Tragulus; species Tragulus kanchil. Next base: position 13,555,642 of record JAIOJX010000030.1, on the reverse strand, counting down.
ATAAGGAGAAATGAATGAATTTTTGACATTGGAAAGTGTGCCCTAACTCATCCACATGTAGGATTTTTTTTGCATTTGTTGTTGTTTTTGCATAGGCATACTGAGAAATACTTGTACTTTACACTTCATAATACTGATTACTACAGAGTTATTTTCTAAATACGCGTGGGTAAAAGTGTATTTTCCAATTCTTCAATTTCCCTCAATAGTATCAATGTAACAGTTATTAGTGCAATAAAGTGTCCAATAGATTAAGAAATTAAAAGTACAATCATCATTTATTACACCATCCAACATGCCAAAAGAAGACCTTCATCACTCCAAGCATGAAGGGTCATGAATAAAAGCCGATGAGGATCACACAAGCTTGAAGAAGCTGATCAAAATTTCATAAATTAGCGAGAGACAAAGACACGCCTGTGCACTGATGCCGCGAGAAGATGAAAGGAAGTGGTAAACATCTCGTCGCTTGTTCTGGAGAAGCAGCTCCTCTTCTAGGTATGATACTGAAGCTGAAGATGTGCTATCTGAAAAGGCCAAATGAAGTCAAGATAACGACCGCTCCCAATTAACCAATCAAATACAGTAACCTCCTAGCTTTACGAACCAAACATCAATCAGATGTCACCTTCAGGCTCTCCTGATACAGGAAACAAGAGAAAGAGTGCAGGTTCAGCGACAAATATTCATATATATATATATACACACACACACACATATATATGTATGTATATATACATATATATATATGTATATACACACACATATATAACATTATGTTCATTCTATTTCACAATTCCTCCATTCTATAGTTGTGAATAACCTGTTGCTATTCATCTCTAATTTCTCCACATTTATTTTGTTGACATATTTACTGTCTGCCTTAAAACAAGTTTCAGAACTATGCTGGTATCATCCATAAAATGGAAAGAAAAAAAAGCCCGATTAACTACTAACAATTGTTTACTAGAAGCAAAAGATAGACTACTTAATTTTATTGAAGTGACACTACTCATGTACAATTAATCATTTTTTAATTTTGAGTCCTATTTCCCTAATAAAATAAAATAAGGAGAAATGAATGAATTTTTGACATTGGAAAGTGTGCCCTAACTCATCCACATGTAGGATTTTTTTTGCATTTGTTGTTGTTTTTGCATAGGCATACTGAGAAATACTTGTACTTTACACTTCATAATACTGATTACTACAGAGTTATTTTCTAAATACGCGTGGGTAAAAGTGTATTTTCCAATTCTTCAATTTCCCTCAATAGTATCAATGTAACAGTTATTAGTGCAATAAAGTGTCCAATAGATTAAGAAATTAAAAGTACAATCATCATTTATTACACCATCCAACATGCCAAAAGAAGACCTTCATCACTCCAAGCATGAAGGGTCATGAATAAAAGCCGATGAGGATCACACAAGCTTGAAGAAGCTGATCAAAATTTCATAAATTAGCGAGAGACAAAGACACGCCTGTGCACTGATGCCGCGAGAAGATGAAAGGAAGTGGTAAACATCTCGTCGCTTGTTCTGGAGAAGCAGCTCCTCTTCTAGGTATGATACTGAAGCTGAAGATGTGCTATCTGAAAAGGCCAAATGAAGTCAAGATAACGACCGCTCCCAATTAACCAATCAAATACAGTAACCTCCTAGCTTTACGAACCAAACATCAATCAGATGTCACCTTCAGGCTCTCCTGATACAGGAAACAAGAGAAAGAGTGCAGGTTCAGCGACAAATATTCATATATATATATATACACACACACACACATATATATGTATGTATATATACATATATATATATGTATATATGTATATATATATATGTATATACACACACATATATAACATTATGTTCATTCTATTTCACAATTCCTCCATTCTATAGTTGTGAATAACCTGTTGCTATTCATCTCTAATTTCTCCACATTTATTTTGTTGACATATTTACTGTCTGCCTTAAAACAAGTTTCAGAACTATGCTGGTATCATCCATAAAATGGAAAGAAAAAAAAGCCCGATTAACTACTAACAATTGTTTACTAGAAGCAAAAGATAGACTACTTAATTTTATTGAAGTGACACTACTCATGTACAATTAATCATTTTTTAATTTTGAGTCCTAACTTAATATAAAAAGCAGATATTATTATTAGTTCAGCATTCAAAAAAGAAAGAAAACCAGAAAGACCATCCCCAATAGCATGATGATATAAAATTGTTAAAAAGGGGAACAAAATGTTCACTGACAGGCAGAAGAAAATTCTGCACTGACTCTATGAAGTTGAAATGCAACAGACAGAGCCACTTCTACTTTGTTCCAAGTGCTTAGCAATGATTAAAAATCCCCATAAAAAATACTACGTGAACGTCCCTGACATAAGGAGGACCATACAGGCAACATAACTGAAACTCACTTCCATGGCAAAAGATCTCAAAGTACCAAGGTCAGAATAAGAAGTCTCATTAGTCTCACAGTGCACAGAATAAGCAAAGGAGAGTGGATAAGATGTTCTACCAAGGCATTCTCATACAGACTGGAGGTCTGACATTTATGCTTTGTAACTTCTAAAAGTAAGGCTAGCAGAAAAAATTTTCAGTTTGCAAGTGAATCAAGGAGATACAAGTGAATCGAAATTCACAATATCTACAACTGTTCAAATAAGGGACTGCACTGTTCCACTCCTCCCTGAAATGTGAATGCCAATTGTGCCTAAAAAAAAATGAAACATAAACATTCACATTTCACCCTCAGTTTCTGGTTACACTGAATGAACAACAGAGATGTGAAAGGCCTCCGGAGTCCTGAGTGTAAAGTGTTAATTGCTCAGTCCTGTCCAACTCTCTGAGATCCCATGACCTGTAGCCCACCAGAATTCTCTGTCCACAGAATTCTCCAGCCAAGCATACTCAAGTGGGCTGCCATTTCCTACTCTGGGGGTTCTTCCCAGCCCAGGGATCGAACTCAGGTCTTCCAAAACTGTGGGCAGATTCGTCACCATCTAAGCCACGTGGCTACAACAATTCATGGCTTCATGCTTATGGAAAGGTAACAGATGTCACCGACACAATATAAAAATCATTTCCTATGAGCAGAATCTCCAAACCATTTCTACACTGCACTGAACTAAGCATATGCAGAGTAACGAGCACACAGCTTTTAATGTTGTTAAGTATGGAAAGATTGCTTTCTACTTACAAAGAATAAAAGGTTTATATGTGCTTTTTGTTTATTTTTCTCTCAATTCTTTAAAACCCAGAAAACAGCTATATCTCGATTTGTGTTTTTACTCTGAGAAGATCAACAATTCACCTCTCCAAGAAAATATTAAGAAGCTATTAAAGCACACTTATAATTTCACTATCATCAGAAAAAATAGCAGTGATAGACTCATTTGTAACATTATTTTTTGCTTTGTTATATAAGACAAGCTATAAAAAGACACAAGTGGAATGCAAGTTATTACTGATTCCTCTGCTAGAAATCTCCCATTAAAAACTAGAACAGGGTTCCATTATGACAATAACCCTATCTCATTTCCAACAATGAGAGATGGTATTTTATTCAACCAGAGTTTTGGAAGATAGTCCTTAAAAGCCTACTGAATGTTATGAATCAAATATATTTTATCAAGGACGTCTTTCATTTAGCACTAAACATGATTCTCTAAAAATGAAAAAGAAAAACCAAACTAATAGTTCTGCTTACCTAAAGCAATAGAGAATCCCATGAATTTAAGCATATGAACATGGATAAGCCATATACGATTAAGTCTATTATGTTAAATAAATGACATGTTTATTTAACATAAACTATAGGCTTAGGCTAGCATATTTATATTTCTCAAGATCCCTAAATTTGCTTTCTATGTACATTCATACCCAAACTCCTGCAAATTTCAGCTGATATTTATCTTTTTTTCCTCTAAGGTGACAAACCCAGCCTATTTCTGGCCAGTAAAAACATAATGCCTCTCTTCTTATTCCTACAATGTTCTAAATGCTATTGAACACAAAGGATGCACAATGCTGTGACTCATGATTAAACTGTCAGTGAAACCCCAGAAAAAGGGCTGAAATTACAAAATGCATCACTATAAATAAGATGTATAAAACAATCATATAGCAAAAAGACTGGATTGGATTTGTAATCAGTGATACATTTTACACTGAATTAATATTTGCCAAATGAATGATACAGGCTGGTAATAATAAGTATGTTTTAAACAGAGTATTACCAATCTACACTTTTTAATATCATCAAAAGTTGCTGACAACTGAAACTATGTATTGCATCTTATCGATCCTGTACCATCTCCCCCAAAGACACATCACATCCCTGAACAAACTGTAACACCCTCATATTATTTAAAGGTAATGATGGAACACAGGAGGGAAGGGGCCACTTTTTGACACTTTGGCCTTTATAACAAAATTACAGGACAATTTTATCTTAAGGGCAGAATCAGAATTTCAAAAATACTCTGGAACATTCTATTATCTTTCATTAACTTCTATTACTTTGGAACAGGTTTCCCACATTGACGACCTAGGTGGCAAGGAGAAGGGCAACAGAGGAGATGGTTGGATGGTATCACTGATTCGGCTAACATGAACTTGGGCAAACTCCGGGGGACGGTAAGCACAGGGAGGCCCGGCTGTAGTCCATGGAGTCACAGAGTCAGGCACAACTTAGCGCCTGAAGAACAACCACAAAAGGAGCGGCTGCCATCCCTGTGTCAGGAAGATATTCTGGAAGCAATGGCAATCCACTCCAGTATTCCTGCCTGGGAAAGTTCATAGACAGAGGAGCCTGGTGGGCTACAGTCTATGGGGTCGCAAAGAGTCGGACATGACTGAGTAACTGAGCAACGCACATGTAACAGTTCATACAAAGTACCATGCAATTACGATGTATAACAGGAGATTTACAAATGCATTACAAATATAAAGTACTTGAAGTTTTGGTATCCATTTCCTTAACACCCTATGATGATGTAGTTACTGCAACATAATACCACATAACACAGTGCTCCAAGAGTGAATCCTGAGAAAGGAACACTGAGGTCCTTAATATCTGACATTTATATTGCAGTACCAAGAATAATGAAAGACTGAACTCAGTAGCAATGGGCCATCATTTTACAGATGATAGCTGTAGATTTTATCTCCAGCCTTGAATCAGAAAATATGCATTTTGTTCTGTCACTAATATATTAAATTGCATCTACTTAAATGACTGTGTGTACACCTCAAATATATAAGCGGGGTAGATCTTTTCTGCCAACCTTATTTACAGGGACTACAGCTTGTACATAACTGATGTGCTTAATGGACCTGAACCAAATATGCAAATTGCTCATCAGATCTTTAGTTCAGTGTTCACTTAAATGTGCTCAAAGCATAAGTTTTGTGAAATGCTAAGAATAGAAAATGGAACAAATAGCATCAATTTGGTAGTTCAATAAACTGTGCTAAGCCTCCTTGTTACAGGATTCCTAAGTCTAACGACTGATCTGCTCATCACTAGAACAGATGCTTCCCGCATCATCCCAACGAAAATTCAGAAACCCAAAAGCCTACCATTTTACCAGCTAAACTATCAGCTGGATCTTCTCCTGGATGTGTTTAAATGACAAATACAATACGTGATGTTCTACCCATGTAGTCAAAACCAGCAAATCCTTAAAAGCCAAATTCATGATAACAATAGCAAGGAAGTCTTATTAAAAGGTATTATTCCGGCTCCAAAGACCATCGAGCAGCATGGAGCTTTGTGGGAAGCCTCAGTCCGGCTCTGGCTGTGCGCCGTCTTCCCGGGATGGCTCCGGTGTCTTGGTGTCCAAGGAGCTGCTGACAGCGGGGAGCAGCAGTCGCGGAGGTACATGGGACCAGTTGCTCATCGATTCCAAGCCTAATTCCAGAAAGAATTCCACTCTTTAAACAGTTCGGATAGAGAGGAGTCCCTATGGCTCAGGCAAATGAGAAGCTAAGAAAAGAAATGGCAACTGCACCACCTGGTCATTTCAATATTGAAAATATTGATGAGACTCTTGGAAAAGTTATACAAATGGACGCAGCCTTGTTTGGGATGAATCAGTCAGATTTGAAAGAAGACAGTTCAGAAGAGAATTCACAAGACAGTTCAGAGGGAAGTTCAGAGTCTGAGGAGGAAGATGACAGCACCTCTTCCAAAGGTGAAGTCACCACTGATAATATTAAGCTTGCTCATTCAGAAGACGGAAAAGGCAAGATAGAGATTCTGGACAGTTCTGCTAGTGAGAAAAAAGAAACAGGGAAATAAGTATCCTGTACAGGTGATAAAGTGTGACTTGCTAATTATTTTGCATTACAGATCCCTATGGTGCTCTTTAGCAGTATTGAATGTATTTTCTTTCTTGAAGAAACAAGCTGGCTTTTAAAGAGCTGGAAGAGATAGCATTTGGGGGTCCTCTAAGAGCAGACTGTATTTGATCTCATGCTAAAGAGATTTTGTTTAGAGAGCTTAACTTTATGTGGTGATGAGTGAGTGTAATGGCATCCTGTTTCATCCCAGACTTCAGAAATCTAGTAAACATACATACCACCCCCCCCAAAAAAAAAAGGTATTATTCCACTTCCACAAAGACTCTACCATTATAGATATTTGCACTGCACAAAGTTCAGTTCTATTGACTACATTCAACATTAGGACTATTTCCTTTGCTGAGCACTGAAATGCAAATACAATACGTGATGTTCTACCCATGTAGTCAAAACCAGCAAATCCTTAAAAGCCAAATTCATGATAACAATAGCAAGGAAGTCTTATTAAAAGGTATTATTCCGGCTCCAAAGACCATCGAGCAGCATGGAGCTTTGTGGGAAGCCTCAGTCCGGCTCTGGCTGTGCGCCGTCTTCCCGGATGGCTCCGTGTCTTGGTGTCCAAGGAGCTGCTGACAGCGGGGAGCAGCAGTCGCGGAGGTACATGGGACCAGTTGCTCATCGATTCCAAGCCTAATTCCAGAAAGAATTCCACTCTTTAAACAGTTCGGATAGAGAGGAGTCCCTATGGCTCAGGCAAATGAGAAGCTAAGAAAAGAAATGGCAACTGCACCACCTGGTCATTTCAATATTGAAAATATTGATGAGACTCGGAAAAGCTATACAAATGGACGTAGCCTTGTTTGAGATGAATCAGTCAGATTCGAAAGAAGACAGTTCAGAAGAGAATTCACAAGACAGTTCAGAGGGAAGTTCAGAGTCTGAGGAGGAAGATGACAGCACCTCTTCCAAAGGTGAAGTCACCACTGATAATATTAAGCTTGCTCATTCAGAAGACGGAAAAGGCAAGATAGAGATTCTGGACAGTTCTGCTAGTGAGAAAAAAGAAACAGGGAAATAAGTATCCTGTACAGGTGATAAAGTGTGACTTGCTAATTATTTTGCATTACAGATCCCTATGGTGCTCTTTAGCAGTATTGAATGTATTTTCTTTCTTGAAGAAACAAGCTGGCTTTTAAAGAGCTGGAAGAGATAGCATTTGGGGGTCCTCTAAGAGCAGACTGTATTTGATCTCATGCTAAAGAGATTTTGTTTAGAGAGCTTAACTTTATGTGGTGATGAGTGAGTGTAATGGCATCCTGTTTCATCCCAGACTTCAGAAATCTAGTAAACATACATACCACCCCCCCCAAAAAAAAAAGGTATTATTCCACTTCCACAAAGACTCTACCATTATAGATATTTGCACTGCACAAAGTTCAGTTCTATTGACTACATTCAACATTAGGACTATTTCCTTTGCTGAGCACTGAAGAATTGATGTTTTAGAAGTAGTGGTGCTGGAGAAACCTAAGCGTCCCTTGGACGGCAATAAGATCAAACCAGTCAATCCTAAAGGAAATCAACCCTGAGTATTTTACTGGAAGGACTGAGACTGAAGCTCAAATACTCTGCCCTGCCCCTGCAATGTGAAGAGCTGACTCAATGGAAAAGACCCTGAGACTGGGAAAGATGGAGGGCAGGAGGAGAAGGGGGAAACAGACATGAGATGGCTAGACAGCATCACTGACTCAATTTACATGAATTTGAGCAAACTCCAGGAGATAATGAAGGACAGGGAAGGCTGGTGTGCTGTAGTTCATGGGGTTGCAAACAGTCAGACATGACTTAGTGACTGAACAACAAGTAGGTCCTCTCCTACTAGCTTAAGCGTTTTTCCCTACGATTTACTCCTATGGTAACCCATTCAGTTTGGTCCAAACATTGCCAGTAAATTTAGATATAGCAGGATATAGACGAGATTTCCTTTGGGTCAAACGTCTGAGTGAAGCAGGAGAGAGCTTACACACTCTCTTACTATCTTTTCTTCCCAACGGCAGCTTCCTTCCAGAGACTCCGCACAGCTATTCATGCAAAAGTCAATGCTCAGAGAGGCTCAGCTTCCCCCAAAGACCAGGACTCCATAAACATTCAAGTTACTTTTATTCTACAATTGTACACAAATGTTAACCAGTACTGATATTCTTTTATCTATATTCAATCAAATAGCATGACCTTCCTTGGTACACTGGTTAAGAATCCACCTGCCAGTGCAGGAGAAGCAAGAGATACGGGTTTGATCTCTGGATCAGGAAGATCCTCTGGAGAAAGAAATGGCTATCCACTCTAGTATGCTTGCCTGGAGAATTCCACAGAGGAACCTCGTGGGCTACAGTCCGTGGGTTTTCAAAAGAGTCAGACACAACTGAGCACTCACGCGCTCTCTCTAAAAATAAACTTTCAGGTGCAGCTTGCCTACAAACAATCTATTACAAGGGAGACACCACTTAGCAACAGGAACATTGATAGGAACACACATAGAAACATTGATATTTATCTAACACATAACAGTATTTAGAGATCAAACTTCAAAGTTGGGGGGAGTAAAAATAAATGTTTCCAGAGTCTTAAGCGTAAATACAATTCACAATATAGGGAAATGGAGATGAGTCACACCGTGTTTCTCTGACTGCTTCTTCAAAGGCTGCTCTTTCAGAAGACCTTCAAACTAAGAAAATAAGCTCTGTGATACAAGTAAAACGGAGAAAAGCCACCAAGGAGAAATCTTTACGTCTCCATAACAAGTTTCTGGGAAGTGCTGTGAACACGACAAACGTCTGGATTTCAGGGAAGATCACATAAGATCAGAGTACTCTGGCTGGAAAAAGGATGGGACATCTTCCATAGAGTGGGGCACTATCAATTTTTAGAAATGCAAAATGTCGATTTCACTTTTGGATAGCTGACCCAAAAGTGATGCTTTACTTTTGTCTAGGTTTGTGTAGCATTCCACTCTCAGTTTAGCGCAGAGATGGAATCCTGGAATTCTTCGGAGTTTTGTGTGTGTATGTGTTACTTGTACACTGTTTCAGTAAGGACACCGTTACGTGTGTGTGTGTGTCCTGGAATTCTTTGGGGTGTGTGTGTGTGTGTGTGTGTGTGTGTGTGTGTGTGTGTGTGTGTGTGTGTGTGTGTGTGTGTGTGTGTGTGTGTGTCTGTGTGTGTGTGTGTGTGTGTGTGTGTGTGTGTGTCTGTGTGTGTGTGTGTGTGTGTGTGTGTGTGTGTGTGTGTGTGTGTGTGTGTGTGTGTGTGTGTGTGTGTTACTTGTACACTGTTTCAGTAAGGACACCATACCACCAAGGTCCTGTCAGCCTCCCTAGCAATGCTGGTAACGACATGCTGGGAGTCATATATGTAGCCAGACTAACTTGAAGCCATTTTCTAGGCTCATTAAACACCAATGTACCAGTTAGGAAACAGGTCTAAATAGCATTTAAAAAGAGTAAAACAGGGGCCTCCCTGGTGGTCCAATGGGTAAAGAGCCTGTCTTGCAGTGCAAGGGGCACCAGCCTGATCCCTGGCCCGGGAGGATCCCACATGCCGTGGAGTGGCTGGACTGGTGTGTCCAATTAGGAGTCGGGGCTCTGCAACATGTGCACCCAGAGCCAGTGCTCTGCAACGAGAGAGGCCACTGCAGTGGGAGGCCAAGGCAGGCCAAGGAATAATGATGGATGAAAATAAACAACTAAAAACACCAATAAAGGAGGTCAAAATTTAAAATATATACGTGTGTATGTGTGTGTGTGTGTATATATATACATATATATATATATATATACACACACATACACACACACATATGTATAGAGTGAAACAGACAGTTTTATATACTAGTTGCCATAAAAGATACAAAATCACATGGTTTGCAACGATTATTTTGGGGGTGTTTTCCTGTTTAGTCACAGCATTCCATCTATTACCCTACTTCATGGCTAAAAATATATATCAAAAGCATTTCATAGGTAAAAATGAAAAAGAAAAAAGAGCAAGTATAAAACAAATAATGAAGGGAATATTAAATACTTAATGGGGGATGACACTGTCTCATTATAAAAAAGGATGTTTTGAATCTTTACAATGCAGACATATTTCTATAATTAAAGATGAAAATCTAGGGTAAAACTGAAGCATGTATTTTCTCAAAACTAAGGTCAATCTACTGTTCTCACAAAGAATTTAAGAAATGAACATTATAGGCATTACAGTAAAAATATATAATAAATCTCTTTAGAAATTAATGTCAAAAGATAAGGGTACTGCTTAATTGCACCATTTTATACCCTTCTCTATAATAAAAGATATACCTTATCATAATACCTTAATGGACAAAGAGGATATATTCCAATGACACATTTGCTACTACTTCAACTGTCAAAGACATAAAATTAAAGAAGCAAAAAAGGAATACATTCTTGAACATGAGCTATGTGGAAAGGAGGCAAGATTAATGAAAATGGCAGTTCTGGTTGGTTACACTAGGAAATACAAAGAACCCATTTGGGAGTTGTAGAGCAGAGGGGAAAAAGCTGATCAACCGAGCTCCAGTGTAGCAGAAGTAGAAAAGGGACCCAAACTAGGCTGAGAAACAAGAGGAATTTTGGTTGTGGGGGAAGAGAGACTGAGTGTGTGTGTGTGTGCACGCACCTGCTGCTGGCTGACCGGTTCACAGCAAGGCAAAAGGATTTCCAGAGATCTAGAAAATACCAAAGAGAGACACTGACCTTCAGCAATTGCTGGGACGACCTGAAAGAGCAGCTCCCAGGCTAGTCTCACAGGAACCCGGAGGAAAGCATCCTGAGCTAAACATTCTGTATCCTTCTTCAAGAAGCTGAGCCTCAAAGAGAGACCAGGCGACACAAATAACAGAGGCAAAGCACCAATACTAGCGAGAAAAATCTCTCTCTGCCTGGGCATGCTAAGGAAGCTTTTGTTCAGGAGATGGCATTTAAGTTAGACCTTGAAGGATGAGTGGACGTTTACAAGACGAGTAAGTATAATAAAAGTCTATTTCAGACACAAACAAATGGAGGCGATTCAACTATATCAGACATTAAATGCATAGGACAGGGTAGCAGGGGAAGATAGGGAAAGAGAAAAAACTGTATTAGATACACATTCTTAAAAACTGAACTATGATTAGCCCTTTTAGAGTTAAAGGAATAACTCCAGGTGATACTGAAATTTCAAAGTGATTATCAAAAAATATGTTTTCCTTGAAATGCCTCTAACAGGCATAATGTATACAATACATATAATAGGAATAAAACAGCTATGTAATATACCAAGTATTTTAGAGCTACCAATTCAGTCAATCTACATATAAAAATTACAAGTATCCAATTTCTCTGAATAAGAATAAACAAAATGGACACCAGAAGTGAAATGAAAAAGTCCCATGGAATAGAGAAATGGTACAAGAAAAGGAAAGAAAAAAGAAAACTTCACATGCTATGAAAGTGCCGACTTAGACCGAGCTTAACTTCAAGTAATCAAGGGAAGAGTCCTGGGGTGTGTAACTTATGAAGGAAAGGGTGTGAACAACAAGGTGCTCTGTAGCAGATTTCTATTTCACTTCAAGCTTAAAGGGTTTGAACATGAGCTATGTGGAAAGGAGGCAAGATTAATGAAAATGGCAGTTCTGGTTGGTTACACTAGGAAATACAAAGAACCCATTTGGGAGTTGTAGAGCAGAGGGGAAAAAGCTGATCAACCGAGCTCCAGTGTAGCAGAAGTAGAAAAGGGACCCAAACTAGGCTGAGAAACAAGAGGAATTTTGGTTGTGGGGGAAGAGAGACTGAGTGTGTGTGTGTGTGCACGCACCTGCTGCTGGCTGACCGGTTCACAGCAAGGCAAAAGGATTTCCAGAGATCTAGAAAATACCAAAGAGAGACACTGACCTTCAGCAATTGCTGGGACGACCTGAAAGAGCAGCTCCCAGGCTAGTCTCACAGGAACCCGGAGGAAAGCATCCTGAGCTAAACATTCTGTATCCTTCTTCAAGAAGCTGAGCCTCAAAGAGAGACCAGGCGACACAAATAACAGAGGCAAAGCACCAATACTAGCGAGAAAAATCTCTCTCTGCCTGGGCATGCTAAGGAAGCTTTTGTTCAGGAGATGGCATTTAAGTTAGACCTTGAAGGATGAGTGGACGTTTACAAGACGAGTAAGTATAATAAAAGTCTATTTCAGACACAAACAAATGGAGGCGATTCAACTATATCAGACATTAAATGCATAGGACAGGGTAGCAGGGGAAGATAGGGAAAGAGAAAAAACTGTATTAGATACACATTCTTAAAAACTGAACTATGATTAGCCCTTTTAGAGTTAAAGGAATAACTCCAGGTGATACTGAAATTTCAAAGTGATTATCAAAAAATATGTTTTCCTTGAAATGCCTCTAACAGGCATAATGTATACAATACATATAATAGGAATAAAACAGCTATGTAATATACCAAGTATTTTAGAGCTACCAATTCAGTCAATCTACATATAAAAATTACAAGTATCCAATTTCTCTGAATAAGAATAAACAAAATGGACACCAGAAGTGAAATGAAAAAGTCCCATGGAATAGAGAAATGGTACAAGAAAAGGAAAGAAAAAAGAAAACTTCACATGCTATGAAAGTGCCGACTTAGACCGAGCTTAACTTCAAGTAATCAAGGGAAGAGTCCTGGGGTGTGTAACTTATGAAGGAAAGGGTGTGAACAACAAGGTGCTCTGTAGCAGATTTCTATTTCACTTCAAGCTTAAATCTGATGGCCCTACTGATCACTAGCACAAGACAGTAAAACTAGTAGGGTGAGTCAGTGCTGCTGTTCAGTCGCCCATTGCTGTGGTCTGTGTCCTACTCTTTGCAACCTCAAGGACTGCAACACGCCAGGCCCTCCCTGGCCCTCACCGTCTCCCAAAGTCTGACAAGTTCATGTCCATTGCATTGGTGATGCCACCCAGCCATCTCATCCTCTGATGCTCTCTCTTCTCCCTCTGCCCTCATTTTTTCCGAGCATCAGGGACTTTTCCAATGAGTCGACTGTTTGCATCAGATGACCAAATTACTGGAGCTTCAGCTTTAGCACCGGCCGTTCCAATGAGTTTTCAGGGTTGATTTTCCCTTAAGATTGACTGGTTTGATCTCCTTTCTGTTCAAGGGACTTTCAGGAGTCTTCTCCAGCATCACAGTTCCAATGGCATCAGTCCTTTGGCATTCTGCCTTCTTTATGGTCCAGCTCTTACAACCATACGCAACCACAGGGAAGACCGCATATGAACCTTTGACACCAGAGTAATGTCTCTGCTTTTCAACACACTATCTAGGTTTGCCACAGCTGTCCTGCCAAGAAGCAACTGTCTTCTGAGTCTATGGCTGGAGTCACCCTTTGGTGATTTTATTTTTTTATTTATTTATTTTTTTAATTTTATTTATCTTTTGGAGGGTGGGGTGGGGAGGGAGGGGGATGGGCAGGCCACTTCTATTGGTCTTTCATTTATTTATTTTTACTCGTCTTTGTTCTTTGGCCCGTGTGGGAGCCCCCATCACAGTGGCCTCTGTTGTCGCACAGCACTGGCTCTGGGCACATGCGCGCCAGAGCTCCGGCTCGGTAATTGGACACATCAGTCCAGCCGCTCCGCGGCACGTGGGATCTTCCCAGGCCAGGGATCAAACCGGCGCCCCTTGCACTGCAAGGCGGTGTCCTTACCCACTGGACCACCAGGGGAAGTCCCGTTTGGTGATTTTAGAGCCCAGGAAGAAGAGGTCTATCACTACGTACACTTTCCCTCCTTCTATTTGCAATGAAGCAATGGAGCCAGATACCCCAATCATAGTTTTTTAATATTTAGTTTCAAGCCAGCTCTTTCACTCTCCTCCTTCACCCTCATCAAGAGGCTCTTTAGTTCATCTTTACTTTCTACCAAGAGGAGTGAGTCACAAGTCTGGTAAAATACACTTTATTCAGCTAAGGTGTTTTAGTTTAAAGAGATATAGGCATATAATTGTGAACCAAGTAGATGCAATTAATAATCAAATGCAATAGTAAGTCCAAAGCTGTTGAGAAGGTGCAGCAAGTCTGCCCTCATTTTTCCGAGCATCAGGGACTTTTCCAATGAGTCGACTGTTTGCATCAGATGACCAAATTACTGGAGCTTCAGCTTTAGCACCGGCCGTCCAATGAGTTTTCAGGGTTGATTTTCCCTTAAGATTGACTGGTTTGATCTCCTTTCTGTTCAAGGGACTTTCAGGAGTCTTCTCCAGCATCACAGTTCCAATGGCATCAGTCCTTTGGCATTCTGCCTTCTTTATGGTCCAGCTCTTACAACCATACGCAACCACAGGGAAGACCGCATATGAACCTTTGACACCAGAGTAATGTCTCTGCTTTTCAACACACTATCTAGGTTTGCCACAGCTGTCCTGCCAAGAAGCAACTGTCTTCTGAGTCTATGGCTGGAGTCACCCTTTGGTGATTTTATTTTTTTATTTATTTATTTTTTTAATTTTATTTATCTTTTGGAGGGTGGGGTGGGGAGGGAGGGGGATGGGCAGGCCACTTCTATTGGTCTTTCATTTATTTATTTTTACTCGTCTTTGTTCTTTGGCCCGTGTGGGAGCCCCCATCACAGTGGCCTCTGTTGTCGCACAGCACTGGCTCTGGGCACATGCGCGCCAGAGCTCCGGCTCGGTAATTGGACACATCAGTCCAGCCGCTCCGCGGCACGTGGGATCTTCCCAGGCCAGGGATCAAACCGGCGCCCCTTGCACTGCAAGGCGGTGTCCTTACCCACTGGACCACCAGGGGAAGTCCCGTTTGGTGATTTTAGAGCCCAGGAAGAAGAGGTCTATCACTACGTACACTTTCCCTCCTTCTATTTGCAATGAAGCAATGGAGCCAGATACCCCAATCATAGTTTTTTAATATTTAGTTTCAAGCCAGCTCTTTCACTCTCCTCCTTCACCCTCATCAAGAGGCTCTTTAGTTCATCTTTACTTTCTACCAAGAGGAGTGAGTCACAAGTCTGGTAAAATACACTTTATTCAGCTAAGGTGTTTTAGTTTAAAGAGATATAGGCATATAATTGTGAACCAAGTAGATGCAATTAATAATCAAATGCAATAGTAAGTCCAAAGCTGTTGAGAAGCAGGGATGCAGCAAGTCTGTCCTGAGGCCTCGTGGCTCTTGATGAAGATGCTGTCATCAAGAATGACAGGCTGAACCTTCACGTCCTCCATCCCCACGCTGCCAGCTCTCCACTCCAACCACAACCCAGAGCCCACAGTCCCACACCCAGCGTCACGCCCCACGCCTGGCACAGAAGGGCCTCAACAGGCATCAGCCAACTGCACACAGAAGGGACAACGATATTATTAAACCAAAGACCTCTCTCATTTTTTCAATTCAAGAAATTCCACCTATTCCTCCCTTTAACCTGTAAGACCCACACATCTGTCCATTATTTTATGACTTAAACCTCATCCAAAACGAACAGAGTATGTTGCTCATATTCTCATGTGATCTTAAGTCACAGCCAGGACCTACTTGCTGAAATGAAATTCTAAACCACAGTTCTGTCTTCCCACAAAGTCCCTGATGCTGCTTCTTTCTGGTGAAAATCAGCAGCTTAAGCTCAGAGGTTTGCTTTTTCACGGCCATTACTTGAAAGAACAGCAACACAAATACACTCCACAGCCTCTGCTGTACGATTCACAAAAAACCTATCCCTCAGTCTTTGTTAACAGATCTGCTTTTTATAATGGTTCATGGCTCCAGAATGACACGAATTATGCTACAGGCATACATGAAAGAATTCAACATTTCAATAACCTAAAGAAAAGTAAATTTGAACAATGAGAATGCTAAATGACACATTTTTAAAGGACTGCAGGTGTCCTTACCCACTGGACCACCAGGGAAGCCCTTTTTCCAAACTACGTACTTTCCTCCTTCTATTTGCAATGAAGCAATGGAGCCAGATACCCCAATCATAGTTTTTTAATATTTAGTTTCAAGCCAGCTCTTTCACTCTCCTCCTTCACCCTCATCAAGAGGCTCTTTAGTTCATCTTTACTTTCTACCAAGAGGAGTGAGTCACAAGTCTGGTAAAATACACTTTATTCAGCTAAGGTGTTTTAGTTTAAAGAGATATAGGCATATAATTGTGAACCAAGTAGATGCAATTAATAATCAAATGCAATAGTAAGTCCAAAGCTGTTGAGAAGCAGGGATGCAGCAAGTCTGTCCTGAGGCCTCGTGGCTCTTGATGAAGATGCTGTCATCAAGAATGACAGGCTGAACCTTCACGTCCTCCATCCCCACGCTGCCAGCTCTCCACTCCAACCACAACCCAGAGCCCACAGTCCCACACCCAGCGTCACGCCCCACGCCTGGCACAGAAGGGCCTCAACAGGCATCAGCCAACTGCACACAGAAGGGACAACGATATTATTAAACCAAAGACCTCTCTCATTTTTTCAATTCAAGAAATTCCACCTATTCCTCCCTTTAACCTGTAAGACCCACACATCTGTCCATTATTTTATGACTTAAACCTCATCCAAAACGAACAGAGTATGTTGCTCATATTCTCATGTGATCTTAAGTCACAGCCAGGACCTACTTGCTGAAATGAAATTCTAAACCACAGTTCTGTCTTCCCACAAAGTCCCTGATGCTGCTTCTTTCTGGTGAAAATCAGCAGCTTAAGCTCAGAGGTTTGCTTTTTCACGGCCATTACTTGAAAGAACAGCAACACAAATACACTCCACAGCCTCTGCTGTACGATTCACAAAAAACCTATCCCTCAGTCTTTGTTAACAGATCTGCTTTTTATAATGGTTCATGGCTCCAGAATGACACGAATTATGCTACAGGCATACATGAAAGAATTCAACATTTCAATAACCTAAAGAAAAGTAAATTTGAACAATGAGAATGATCTATTTCAGTACACAGGACAGTAAGACACATTTACTTCTCTTCATGTGTATGTACTGACCAAGTGTTCATTTTTTTTAATGCAAATTAAACGATTAGCTGGTGAATGTCTGACCTGAGACATGTTCAAATCAAATTTACTGCAGAAAAACTAATGAAATGAAGAAATCCAGTCAGCTCAAAAATGTAAGTCATTTCACACTATCTGCAAAACACGGTGATATTGTTTGGATACTGCTTTATTAGCAGTATCAACCATATTAAATTCTCATTCATTAAAAGCACTTATGTGTCAGACATAGCACTAGGCAACAGAAACAATGCAACAAAAAAGACCTTTTGGCCTTATGGTATCCAAATAGCTACCTAATTACAGGTAAGTAAGCAGTAAGTGCTGTGAAAGATATCTGTTAAGTAACTTTAATTTGAGGGCAGTGTTAGTACAGTTATAATGTGAAATCTTAAATTAGCTAATTTAAAGATGGCTACATCTGGAATACCAAGGTTTCATCCTGATCATATTTCAACAATAAAATTCTTTTTACAAAACCCGTCTATAACGATTTATTCCCTTTAGTATCACAACTACTTTTGTCCAGAAGTGAACTTATTAACATAACACATTTGCATTCTAGGATGAGGATACTAAAGAATTCTGGACTGGATCAGGAATATGCTTCTGGAAGAAATTGGGAAGAAGCCAATTCTGACTCCACAATGATACCATTTCTTTGACTTGCTTTTTGCTGCTTTTGTTTTTATGATCATACAGAATGCTTTGCCTCAGAGAATCCTGCCCCTCTGCCTGAGTGTTAAACTAAAGTACGCCTGTTCAGAACCCTGTCTACCTGTAGATGGCAGGAAGAGAAGTTAATACATCCTTTACCTGAGGCTTGTCATTCTAGGAGATGTTTGCAAGATTAATGGTCTTTTTACTTTGCTTCCTCACCTCCCCCATCTCTGATCTATAAAAGAGTCTGACATCTAGCTCCCAATAAGATGGTTATTTTTTGAGGTGCTACCCCGCCATCTTCTCAGTCATCTGCTTGCCAAATAAAGTGGTTCTTCTCTTGAGTCCTCAGAATGACACGAATTATGCTACAGGCATACATGAAAGAATTCAACATTTCAATAACCTAAAGAAAAGTAAATTTGAACAATGAGAATGATCTATTTCAGTACACAGGACAGTAAGACACATTTACTTCTCTTCATGTGTATGTACTGACCAAGTGTTCATTTTTTTTAATGCAAATTAAACGATTAGCTGGTGAATGTCTGACCTGAGACATGTTCAAATCAAATTTACTGCAGAAAAACTAATGAAATGAAGAAATCCAGTCAGCTCAAAAATGTAAGTCATTTCACACTATCTGCAAAACACGGTGATATTGTTTGGATACTGCTTTATTAGCAGTATCAACCATATTAAATTCTCATTCATTAAAAGCACTTATGTGTCAGACATAGCACTAGGCAACAGAAACAATGCAACAAAAAAGACCTTTTGGCCTTATGGTATCCAAATAGCTACCTAATTACAGGTAAGTAAGCAGTAAGTGCTGTGAAAGATATCTGTTAAGTAACTTTAATTTGAGGGCAGTGTTAGTACAGTTATAATGTGAAATCTTAAATTAGCTAATTTAAAGATGGCTACATCTGGAATACCAAGGTTTCATCCTGATCATATTTCAACAATAAAATTCTTTTTACAAAACCCGTCTATAACGATTTATTCCCTTTAGTATCACAACTACTTTTGTCCAGAAGTGAACTTATTAACATAACACATTTGCATTCTAGGATGAGGATACTAAAGAATTCTGGACTGGATCAGGAATATGCTTCTGGAAGAAATTGGGAAGAAGCCAATTCTGACTCCACAATGATACCATTTCTTTGACTTGCTTTTTGCTGCTTTTGTTTTTATGATCATACAGAATGCTTTGCCTCAGAGAATCCTGCCCCTCTGCCTGAGTGTTAAACTAAAGTACGCCTGTTCAGAACCCTGTCTACCTGTAGATGGCAGGAAGAGAAGTTAATACATCCTTTACCTGAGGCTTGTCATTCTAGGAGATGTTTGCAAGATTAATGGTCTTTTTACTTTGCTTCCTCACCTCCCCCATCTCTGATCTATAAAAGAGTCTGACATCTAGCTCCCAATAAGATGGTTATTTTTTGAGGTGCTACCCCGCCATCTTCTCAGTCATCTGCTTGCCAAATAAAGTGGTTCTCCCTGCCTCAGCAGTTCATCTCTCGGTGACACTTCAGCATATCATGAATCAAGATTTTCTGCTTATCTAACCTGACCCAAAACTTGCACTGATACCATAGCAGAAGTATCCCTTAGAAAAACGTTCCAGATTCCATTAAAGAAGAGCAGAGGTTCAAAATGGCAAATGCTATTCAATACTGCTTTCTAGAGTTAATTATATAAAAATCAAAGAAAAATGTAAAGAGTTAATAAACCCCATTTCTTACATGAAATCTCATTCACAGAAGTTTAATTCAGTAAAGCAATTCCATTTTTAACTATATTTTTCTGCACCCCTAGAAATCCTAATGTATTTTTTTTCAATGCTGCATATCCAGTCACCCTGAGGATAACTAATTATTGGACGCTGGAATGAGTGAGGCTTGTGGATGCTTTCTGCTGTCACTGGAGTCAAAACTATTTACACTTGAACAAACACCTGTTGGTGCTTAGGTGCTTATCCCAACAGTAGTTATGATATACCATGTGGTGTTGCCATATTTTCATTCTGTCCTTGGAGGCCAAGGGTGCAGGAACCACATATATAAACAGGTTAGCAGAGAAGCAATGATGGCATCTTCTCATGAGTCAATAATTAGATCAGCTTATCATAAATTTCACTTTTTGGTATTCCAGCTGGGTTCTGGAATATTTAACAGTCACATGAGTCCCAAGGAGAATAAGAAAACAAATAAATATAAATAATAATTTAGGTTACCTTTGCACCAAAGATGACGAAAACATTTGTCCAAGGGCTGATTCAGAATCACAAGGCAGTATTTCAAACTCCCTATGGGGGAAAAAAAACAAACAAATGACCTAAGTCTTTTGTTTCCTAATTTGAGTTTGGAATCATCTCTCTTAGTCTAGATTTTCCATCTGTGTGTGTTTGTGCTAAGCCACTTCAGGTATGTCCAACTCTTTGAGACCTTATGGACTGTAACCATCAGGCTCCTCTTTCGACCCCCTCTGATCTAAAAGAGTCTCCCAATAAGATGGTTATTTTTTGAGGTGCTACCCCGCCATCTTCTCAGTCATCTGCTTGCCAAATAAAGTGGTTCTCCCTGCCTCAGCAGTTCATCTCTCGGTGACACTTCAGCATATCATGAATCAAGATTTTCTGCTTATCTAACCTGACCCAAAACTTGCACTGATACCATAGCAGAAGTATCCCTTAGAAAAACGTTCCAGATTCCATTAAAGAAGAGCAGAGGTTCAAAATGGCAAATGCTATTCAATACTGCTTTCTAGAGTTAATTATATAAAAATCAAAGAAAAATGTAAAGAGTTAATAAACCCCATTTCTTACATGAAATCTCATTCACAGAAGTTTAATTCAGTAAAGCAATTCCATTTTTAACTATATTTTTCTGCACCCTAGAAATCCTAATGTATTTTTTTTCAATGCTGCATATCCAGTCACCCTGAGGATAACTAATTATTGGACGCTGGAATGAGTGAGGCTTGTGGATGCTTTCTGCTGTCACTGGAGTCAAAACTATTTACACTTGAACAAACACCTGTTGGTGCTTAGGTGCTTATCCCAACAGTAGTTATGATATACCATGTGGTGTTGCCATATTTTCATTCTGTCCTTGGAGGCCAAGGGTGCAGGAACCACATATATAAACAGGTTAGCAGAGAAGCAATGATGGCATCTTCTCATGAGTCAATAATTAGATCAGCTTATCATAAATTTCACTTTTTGGTATTCCAGCTGGGTTCTGGAATATTTAACAGTCACATGAGTCCCAAGGAGAATAAGAAAACAAATAAATATAAATAATAATTTAGGTTACCTTTGCACCAAAGATGACGAAAACATTTGTCCAAGGGCTGATTCAGAATCACAAGGCAGTATTTCAAACTCCCTATGGGGGAAAAAAAACAAACAAATGACCTAAGTCTTTTGTTTCCTAATTTGAGTTTGGAATCATCTCTCTTAGTCTAGATTTTCCATCTGTGTGTGTTTGTGCTAAGCCACTTCAGGTATGTCCAACTCTTTGAGACCTTATGGACTGTAACCATCAGGCTCCTCTCTCCATGGGATTTCCCAGGAAAGATTATTGGAGTGGGTTACCGTGCCCTCCTCCAGGGGATCTTCCTGACCCAGAGACTGAACCCACATGTCTTACATCTCCTGCATTGGCAGGCAATTCTTGAGCACTAGAGCCACCTGGGAAGCCCCGATTTTCAGTCATACGGAGCTAAAGTTCAGCTAATTTCTCATACAAGAATTGTAATAGACACCATAGGTTAACTACATATACTTTATTCCATATGTCCATCACAGTACTATATTGCTGAGGAATTTATTATAAAAATAGTTCATCATAAAAACAACTGCAGACCACGAGAACACCGAGAACTGGATACAA
Source organism: Tragulus kanchil (assembly GCA_022376925.1). Classification (NCBI taxonomy): domain Eukaryota; kingdom Metazoa; phylum Chordata; class Mammalia; order Artiodactyla; family Tragulidae; genus Tragulus; species Tragulus kanchil. The sequence goes on along the minus strand of JAIOJX010000030.1, from coordinate 13,533,697 downwards.
CTTAGAATCTGAACAACAACAAATGCTTCTCTTTGTAGAGGGTGCACAGCACAAGTGCTCCTGAAGTCAACTCTCATCCTTATGATACATGCAACACTTTGCTACAAGTACCCTTCCACCTGGCTGGTATGGTGTCTCCTTGATGCCAAGCAGCCTGGGTCTAAGGCAGTGTGTGCTTTCACGTGTATTTTTATCCTCATTTATTCATATTCTCTCTTTCCCTTCCAGCCCCTCCCTCCAGCCCACTTGAACTCTCCAATGTAAACCTTTATTTCCAGAAAACCCTGCTAGCTCTTTTCATGACCCTTTTATTCCAGCTATTTAGATGACACTCAGAAGACCAAGAAAGATAGAGAAAAGTCACTTCTCCAACAATCATTTCAAACCTTTTATAATGTGTACAGTGTGAACAGGACATAACCAGGCTGTTGAAAATCTGTCATCCAAGTTCAGTCCAAGCACTCTACTTCATTTATGGAAAAGAAATGTTTGGTGATTACAAAAAAAAAAAATTTTTTTTTTGAGCAATCTTTTTTTTTTTTGCCATTTTTTTTTATTTGGTTTTTTTGCTTTTACAGAGTTTTGTTGTTTACAGATATCCCTTGAGCAATCTTTCATCTCACTGTTAGAAATGGAACAAGATAAAGAAATGTAAAGGGGATGCCATCATCCACAGCAAATGTTATTGCTGATTATGTAACGGGCACTAGGAGTACGAAGAGGAGTAAGACTACAGGATATCTGCAAGACATTATAATAAAGCCGATTTATTCCACAACACAGTACAACACAAGGACAGGAGTGCTGGGTAAAAGATACATGGATATGGCAGAAGTTCAAAGCCTAGAAATTTAGGCCTGGTGTCCTTCTAGAAATCTTTGTGATATGTGATCTTTGAACTTGATCTTCAAAAGCAGCTGGACAGGACAAAGGAAAGGGCATTCCAAACAAAGAAGACAATGCACAGGAAGCGACTATCCTTTGCCAGTAGGACTGTTACCAAGGGAAGTTCAGGAATCCATGCCCTAATGATGGGCACCTGAGACATGAACTCTAACATTTCAGATTTTACACGTGTTCTTTACAATGACGGAGGAATTTTAGTCCTGACCCCCAAGAAGTATTTAAGAGTCATGCAGAAATGAGTAGTAAAAGCAGTCTATGTATACTGGGGGACCAGCCACACAGAGATGACAGATGAAGGTCAAAGTACAGACACACAGCTGAGATACTGCAAAGAAAGGGCAGAGAGAGAAAAGAACAAATTGCAAATATAAATCGTCATATTTTGCTCACAGTTACAGAGAAGGAGGTTAACAAAGGAAATACAGAAGAAACAGCTACAAAGGTAAAAGAACTAAGAGAGTATTTCCAAGAATGTGCCATCAATAAAACAGCATGAAAGAGACTAGACAGTGAGAAAAGACTAACGAGGGGGCAAAAATGTCAAACCGAAGTCTGAAAACTCATGCAGGATACTAAAGAGAATAAGTGAGACAGCTTTGAGATGTCTGTTCTTAAATTAAAAAAAAAAAAAAAAAAAAAAAACAGTAAAAAAGAACTGTGAGAAATGGGAGAGAAAAAGGCAGCGAAGTCCAGAGAACGTATTTGATATACAGAAAATATTGTATTCTAATTAGGAAGAGGGAAGTAAGAGACAGAAGGGAAATGATCCATTTATTCATTTAATAAGTACTAACAGAGCACAAAGTAGTCTTGTTTATAAGTAACACGCCCCACCCCAGTCCTAAGGCTTACATACTACTGATAAAAACAGAGGTTGAGGCTGAAGCAAAGGACGACCCATCAGAGTGATACACAAAATTGAGCTAAAGGCCAAGTCTGACTGATTTACTCATAAGAAAATAAACAAGAACAAAATCAAAATACGGAAGTCAAACGGACATCAGAAAAAAACTGCTGGAAGAAATGGACTGCAGGGGCTGAACATCACAGGTTCAAAAACAGGAATTCAGCTGGGGTTAACCAACAGGCATAGGGTATTAAGATCTGTCTAAAATTCAGGGCTTTCCCCACCAGTTCTGGGAAACAGAAACAGGAGTCGGTCTAAACAAGATGGTGAAGACAGCTGGGTGGAGAATTGGCAAAATCACTTGTCAAGAGGGAAGGGGAAGCCAGGAGGCATCTCTGGGCAGCATTCAAGTGAATGATGGTGGCAGAGACCAGTGACACCGCCACAATATTCCACCTCTGCTTCAACAAAAGAATCCTGAGGGGCTTTTTTGGTTTCCGTTTTGACTTTTGCTTCGCTTGATTTTCTGGGTTTTGTTTTACTGGGCACATTACTGTCCAGATGAAAAACTCTCTCAGACTCCTCTGCAGCATAAGGTAGTCCTAAGACTAAGCTCTGCCCAAGAAGATGTACAGAGGAGCCTTCTATGTTACTTTTAAGGAGTCTCCTTAAAGTGGAGGGGTCTTTTTCTTTTCCTTTTTTCTTCCATTCTGCCCTCTGGAGCAAGACTGATGAATGAACAACAGCCTAGCAGTCACCTGGGATCCTAAGAACAAAGACAACAGGCTGAGCACACCTGGGTCCTTGATGACTCCATGAAACCTCTGTGCCCAGCACTTCAATGCCTGATTCCAGACTTCTTTCATACAAGAAAACTTTAAGTTGATAGTTTTGGGGGTTGCAATTCTATAGTGAGAAACTGAATCGCTTTTTTGTTTTTTTGTTTTTTTTTTTAAGATTTATTTATTTATTTATTTTGGGTGGGGGTCGGGTTGGGGAGGGAGGGGAGTGGGCGGGCCACTGCTATTGGTCTTTCATTTCTCCATTTTCATCCGTCTTTGTTCTTTGGCTCCTGTGGGCCTCCCATTGCGGTGGCCTCTGTCATCGAAGAGTGCCGGCTCTGGGCACAGGCGCGCCAGAGCTCCGGCTCGGTAATTGGACACATTGGTCCAGCCACTCCGCGGCACGTGGGATCTTCCCAGGCCAGGGATCGAACTGGCGCCCCTTGCACTGCAAGGCGGTGTCCTTACCCACTGGACCACCAGGGGAAGCCCGAGAAACTGAATCTTAATTAATGTTGTGGTCATGGTCTTAGCTGGGTTAAGGTAAAGATGATCAGGAGACAAATTGGAAAAGCCAAACACGGGAAGGAACACTTCAACTCATTCTTTCAACAGAGATAAGAGATTCACAGCCTGGCATATAAGTGCTTGATATGTCAACAGCAAGGAGCTAATAGTTTGGATAAGCCAATGGTCCTTTAACCAGTGGTAGGATCCACACTGCTAAAGGAGACATTCAACAATAAAGCATGAATGTGTAAGTGAATGAGAAAACTACTTTCTGGCACTGATTCTTTGATAATGTGAATTCAGTATTTCTGTGGCTCAAAGAGCAATCTGATGAAGGGAGAAAGCATTATTATCCACCTTACTGTTCCTCTAAACCCATAGTTTGATTAAAGTGTTATCTGTGAAAGCAGTTTTGAAAAGAATGCAAATCTAAAAATGTACAGTACCTTATGACTTACTAATGATGCTATAATCAAGAATTAACTACTCCAACTACTCCTACACATAACATTTATGTGAATCTGGTTCTATACATAAAGATCTTTAGGTACCAGGATCTGATATACTTTTCTCTTCTAATCTAGACTGCCCTGCAATTATAGGTAAGTGAAGTCAGTTTGGCATTTATTTTACATTCAAAATTCTCATGGCTACTAGTCCCTAATAGGCTACAGACAGCATAGTTCCCCAAACCACCCACTGTTCCTAAATACGTTATGAGAAAATCTCAATGCAAAGAGAACTCCATGTCAGCCTGCCTCAGGTACCTAACCACTGGATGGTTCTTCTCTGACTCTAAATAGGTATGAATTTAGAAAAACAGTCAGGACCAGAGAAGTAAAAAAAAAAAACTAATAGGGGCTTCCCTGGTGGTCCAGTGGGTGGAGAGTTCACCTTGCAATGCAAGGGGCAATGGTTCGACTCCTGGCCCAGGAAGAGCCCACGTGCCGCAGAGCAGCTGGACTGGTGTGTCCAATTACAAGCTGGTACTCTGGAGTGTGTGTGTCCAGAGCCAGTGTTCTGCAGTGAGCAAGGCCACTGCAATGGGAGGCCCCAGGGGTGCGCAAAAAGACTTAAGAGAAAGGTTAGGAAGAATTTCTTCCTTACGTTATAAAAAACTGCAACTTAATTAATGTTGTGGTCATGGTCTTAGCTGGGTTAAGGTAAAGATGATCAGGAGACAAATTGGAAAAGCCAAACACGGGAAGGAACACTTCAACTCATTCTTTCAACAGAGATAAGAGATTCACAGCCTGGCATATAAGTGCTTGATATGTCAACAGCAAGGAGCTAATAGTTTGGATAAGCCAATGGTCCTTTAACCAGTGGTAGGATCCACACTGCTAAAGGAGACATTCAACAATAAAGCATGAATGTGTAAGTGAATGAGAAAACTACTTTCTGGCACTGATTCTTTGATAATGTGAATTCAGTATTTCTGTGGCTCAAAGAGCAATCTGATGAAGGGAGAAAGCATTATTATCCACCTTACTGTTCCTCTAAACCCATAGTTTGATTAAAGTGTTATCTGTGAAAGCAGTTTTGAAAAGAATGCAAATCTAAAAATGTACAGTACCTTATGACTTACTAATGATGCTATAATCAAGAATTAACTACTCCAACTACTCCTACACATAACATTTATGTGAATCTGGTTCTATACATAAAGATCTTTAGGTACCAGGATCTGATATACTTTTCTCTTCTAATCTAGACTGCCCTGCAATTATAGGTAAGTGAAGTCAGTTTGGCATTTATTTTACATTCAAAATTCTCATGGCTACTAGTCCCTAATAGGCTACAGACAGCATAGTTCCCCAAACCACCCACTGTTCCTAAATACGTTATGAGAAAATCTCAATGCAAAGAGAACTCCATGTCAGCCTGCCTCAGGTACCTAACCACTGGATGGTTCTTCTCTGACTCTAAATAGGTATGAATTTAGAAAAACAGTCAGGACCAGAGAAGTAAAAAAAAAAAACTAATAGGGGCTTCCCTGGTGGTCCAGTGGGTGGAGAGTTCACCTTGCAATGCAAGGGGCAATGGTTCGACTCCTGGCCCAGGAAGAGCCCACGTGCCGCAGAGCAGCTGGACTGGTGTGTCCAATTACAAGCTGGTACTCTGGAGTGTGTGTGTCCAGAGCCAGTGTTCTGCAGTGAGCAAGGCCACTGCAATGGGAGGCCCCAGGGGTGCGCAAAAAGACTTAAGAGAAAGGTTAGGAAGAATTTCTTCCTTACGTTATAAAAAACTGCAACTTTTTAAATTGAATATACTAAGTCGATCTCAAAGAGAAATGTAGGATAAGTCCAAAATCCTTGAAATACTTTCTCAATAAGGCTTCAATTATAGGTGATGGAAAAGCCCTGATCCTGGATGTATCAAACCCGAAACACTCAAAGTCGCCAGGAAACCATGAATTAAGTACAAATGTTCAAGTTCATGGCTCAGCAGGTAAAGACTCCACCTGCAGTCCAGGAGACACGGGAGATGCAGACTCACTCCCTGGGTCGGGAAGACCCCCTGGAAGAGGAAATGACAATCCACTCCAGTATTCTTGCCTGGAAAATTCCATGGGCAGGGGAGTCTGGCAGACTACAGTCCATGGTGTCACCAAGAGTCAGACACGACTGAGCAGTGAAGCACACAAGCAACACACTCAAGTCCAAGTTCATGACATGAAAAAGACAATCAAAAATAAGATCAAATCGCCAGTGTAGAACTAAAAAGGGAAGAGGTCCTCTGAAGGGTAGGGACTAGTTAATAAAATACAAGTCCAGAAAGTAATAAAGGTGGGAGGGGCATCCCAATTCCCGTACATTGGTATGTAGTTCTCTCCTCTCATCCATTATTTAAAAACAAAAACAAAAAACGAAACAACAACAACAAAAACCACCTGCCTCTTAAGAGAAATGGCTGATTCGATGTTTTACGATTGGGAGAAAGAAAATTCCTAAGACAAGCCAGGACTATTAGTCAGTGCCAGAAGCTAAGGAAGCACTCCCCCCAAACCCAAAAAACAGAGAACAGCCACACTGCTGAGAGTGTGCCGAAGGCTGTTAAAAGAGAGCGCAAAGAGCTCCCAATGGTCAAAACTGGAACAGCTTCAGCAACAAAACAGATTTGGCTAGCAACCCCAAGTATAGAGCTAAAAACCCACAAGTCAATACTGATATAACAAAAATGACTGAGAGTCAATTAATAAAATAGGAGAGAAACAAATCTCCTAGGCAGAAGAATTCCAAAGAAATCACCATTTACTTGGGTAGACAGTCGACGCTGAAGAGGGGAAGCACAGCCGTGGGCTCTGCAGAGCAGCACGCAGGCTGCACAGAGAACCTGCCTTCCGCAGAGTACACTGTGGAAAGTGGGGGGCATCTTTACAGAGGAGAAACCTGACAAACACCGCTTCACCAGGAGGCCAAGGACAGCATCCACAGTCATAAATCACAGAGAGGGTGATGACTCTATCTATCTTCTTTCCCAAATCCCATAACCCCAGTGTAATCACACACACACACACACACACACATCAGAAAAATTCCAATAGAGACACACACTATAGTACACCTGGTCAACACTCGTCAAAACTGCTCCAGTGATCAGGAACAAGCAGTCTGAGAAACTGCCACAGCCAACAAGACCCTAAGGAGACTCGACAGTTAACTGTTAACACTGTAGTTTGAATGGAATCGTGGGGCTGAATAGGGTCATTAGGTAAAAACTAAGGAAATTTGAATAAGCTATGGAACTAATAGTATTAATGTGTATCAATATCGGTTACCTAGGGCTTTTCTGGTGGTCCAGTGGCTAAGACTCTAAGCTCCCAGTGCAGGAAGCCCGGGTTCCGTCCCTGGTCAGAAAACTAGATCCCATATGCTGCAACTAAAGGCTCCGCATGAGGCAACTGAGACTTGATGCAACAGAAATACACTATTTTTTAAAATGGGTTAATTAATTATAACAAATGCACCATACTAATTGAAGGAGTGGATAAAGGGGACACTGAAAATGGGGCACATATAGGAACAATCTTTACCATCTTCTCAATTTGTGAGTATATAGCTTTTTAAAAATATATATATAAGTTTTAATTTTTTTAACACCCTGGGGCAAGAGAAAAAGACAGAACTGAAAACTATTCCATAAATCAGTCATGCCACAATTATCCCATGGAACATAACTGTCATTTAGATAGAGTCCAAAAATACTTTTGGACTTTGCATACAAATTCAAGACAAACCACTGCATCTAAAGGCAAAGACCATTCTGTTCCACCTTTGGAAAGTATTATTTCAATACCTTCCTGTAATTAAGAAAATTAAGAAAAATAGAATAGTACATTTCAAGAAAACCCATTTCTTTTTATTTCAGATCTCTGAGAATAAAAATTATTTGGACTATATACAGAGGTCAACCCTATTCATAACTCTGATTCGATTATCTAAAACAGTCATCTAACTCAGGAGTGACAGGTTTATCATTTTTTAATTAAAAAGAAATTAAGACAGTATTAATTGATAGGCTGACCAACACTGGCACCTCACCGGTCCTCAACACAGGTGGTCACGGATTACTGATTACAAATAAGATTCTCCTAAGCAAAAAAAAAAAAATGTGAGCCACCACACAATGTAGAAGCAGGGCACACTCACTTATTCAGCTTAATAGGAGGATTTGCAGTCTACCTGTGCCTAGTGGAATTATAGATTTTTCCATGAACTCATCTGTACCAAATGGCTGAGTAGTTTTTAAATACTCTTCAACACACATTGAAGATAACAGAAATTTTGCCAAAGTATTATCATCCAAGACCCTGGCAGAACTGCCGACTTCTAGAAGTAGTTATTAGGGCTTCCCTGGCAGTTCAGATGGTAAAGTAGACATTAACAAGTTTCAAATACAAGCTAACCAGTTCTGGCCAGAACTAAGTTGAGGGGGAGAAAGGAAGGAAGCTAAAGAGAGTAGAAAAGAAAAGAAAGGAAGGAAGGAGGGAAGTAGGCAAGAAAGAAAGGAAGAAGAAATGAAGGGGAAAAGATACGAATTTGGGATTTACACCAATTCCCACAAATGATAAACCTATCCTTAAGTATACAGAATAGTGATGTCAACATCACTCTATATCAGAATCAAAGATTAAACAACAATAAAAAGCCAACCTGCTTTCCTAGAGCTTCTGACTCAACATATCTGCAGGAGGGCCTGGGTTTCATGATTTTTGAAAAAACATTATAAGGGAGTCTGTTGCTGTTGTTCAGTTGCCTAGTTGTGTCCGACTGTCGGCCACCCCGCAGACGGCAGCACACCAGGCCTCCCTGTTCGTCACCATCTCCAGGAGCTTGCCCAAGTCCATGTCCAAGAGAGTCTAGGCAATCACAATTGAGAACCACTAGTCCAGTAAGTACCTCAAGCTAATGATAGCAGAAAGCCATCATAAATAACAACATTGTTTGAAAATACTGTCTACTTCATCTTTATCTCACTCTTTTTAATTGCAGTTTTCTGAAAGAATGTGTGTATATAGCAATGTTAATTATATGTATATTTATTTAAAACATGACAAATATCAGTTGCTTTCTCTTTAACAGACATGGTACAATATCAAAACACAATTGAACACCACTACTCTAAATGACAATACATTGAAATGTAACAACTTAAAATGGAAAAATAATTTACTGAAATGTATTAGCAAGTTATCCAGGGTTTAAGTTTTGTTTTGTTTTTTTAAATACTGGAACTCAGATAAAGTTTGTATCATCCAAAGTACATGCCAGTCATTATAATAGTTATTTTGTCAGAGGACCAAAGACCATTTCTATTAATCTTTCATCTCTAAAAGTATTTCTATTAAACATTATAAATGCTAGGGGACTGAATTTCATTTTTTATATTGCACAAATCTCTATGTATAAGAGCAAGGTTTTTTAAGTGTGCACAGGGCAATCAAAATCGCCCAGTCAATTTGCTGCTCGAGGAAATAGCATGTAGACAAAGCAGAACTACTTAAGAGCTCTGAACAAATATTTCATACCAGGCTTCCCTGGTGATCCAGTGGGAAAAGAGTCTGCCTTGCAGTACAAGGGGCACCGGTTCCATCCCTGGCCTGGGAAGATCCTATGTACCGCAAAGCAGCTAGACAGTTGTGTCCAATCACGAGACAGTGCTCTGGAGCACATGCACCCAGAGCCAGTGCTCTACAGGGTGAGAGGCCAATGCAATGGGAGGCCCACACAGGCCAAAGAATAAAGACGGATGAGAATAAATGAATAGAAAACCAATTTAAAATTAAAAAAAAGGCCAAAATTTAAAAAAGAGAAAAAAATATTTCCTACCAAAGTCTATTAAAATAATCAAATTACCAATGGACTAAGAATTGGCAAGTCATATATAAGAAACTGCTTCACAGACACTAAACAGAGAAAAAGACGCTCTCTGCCCACCCAGATTAAGAGTGGCCATTCCGTACAACCCGGTTACACTAGCATAATAATCAACTGTGCCCTCTCCACGGGCTGAAGTCCTGGTTTAGATGGTAAGTTACATGATCCCACTTCCCTGTATCTTCAGCTTTCACCCTCTCTGTTTCAGTTTCAGCAAAACTTAACTTCACAGATTTCGATCCCACCATCTCCTGGGAAGAATTAATTGCCAGGGTCATTGATAACCTCCCGGTGTAAAAATCCAACAGCTAAATCCCAAGTCTCATATTGCCCAATGAATCTCAACAGCATAATCGAGTAGACCACTTCTCACATCTGTCTTGAATCATAGTCTTCCCTTGACTTATCCAGTACTGGTGGTTTAGTCGCTCAGTCATATCCAACTCTTCACGACCCCATGAACTATTGTCCACCAGGCGGCTCTGTACAAGGAATTCTTCAGGCAAGAATACTGGAGTGGGCAGCCATTCCCTTCTCCAGGGCATCTTTCCAACTCAGGGATCAAATCAAGGTTTCCTGCATGGCATGTGTATTCTTTACTAGAACCACCAGGGACTTCTCAGGATACACCTTCTATTGGTGCTTTTCCTATCTGACAGGCCATACCTTCTCAATATTTGCTGCTTACTTCTCATCTGCATAAAGCACTCATTATGTATTTGCTGAGTAGCCGAGTCTCTAAGTGTATTTCCAATATGCTGTTACTCTTAAAATCTTTAATGTCTGATTCATTCTCAGTTAATGGGCCAATGAATAATGGCAGCTTGGTTATTGGGATTTTCCTAGTACTTTTGTGTGACAATTCATGGATATTAATAATCTACTGTATAAACATACCATCTTGGTGGTGGTGAGTCCAGGCACCTTTTTCCATTTTCCATTCTACTGAACACTTGGAATACATTTTCTGTATGGTAAGGATGTCAAAAAGCATTGTCTTCTGAATATTACGCTTTGTCTTTCAATCTGACTGGTAAGTAGTAAACAGACTATGGGACTTGTGATAATACAAAATATCTATAATACAGCACTAGAGATACCTTGTCCGTGAGGGATATTAGGACCTAGCAGACTTTCCAGAATGCATTGTCTTTTTGGTTCCATATCAGCTTAGACTAATAGCTCACCTGTGATTTAAAAGCAGATTCAAAGGAGACATTCTTCCAATTGCAGCCCTTACACTGGGAGAGAGGCAGGCAATAGGAGCTTCAAGGACACCATCTTACAGCCTACTTTCCAGATTCCATATCCTTATATGCAAGAGTATCATTAATACTGGGCTTCCCTAGTGGCTCAGTGGCTAAAAAATAAAATCTGCCTGCCAATGCAGGAGACCAAGATTCCATATCTGGGTGGGGAAGATTCCCTGGAGAAGGAAATGGCAACTCACTCCTGTGTTCTTCCTGGGACTCCCACAGACAGAAGAGCCTGTGGGGCTGTCGTCCATGGGGTTGCAAGGAGTTGGGCACAACTGACTGACTAAACCCAACAACTGTAAAACTATGCAACTGAAAACAAAACGCCCCATTAAATTTTCACAGGAATCCACCTATGCTGGTAATGTATTAACTCAGAAAAAGAACAGTTCATATTTTATAACTAGCAAGCTTCTACTGTGTAAGAAATAGGGCAAACAGGGAAGGGAGGATGATCATGCCTAAAAGTTTTAAGTCTTTCTGGACAGAAAAGAAGATGGTAACCTTGCCAAGGTGAGCCATATTCTTGTTCCTGATAAACACACCTTCACTGTAACCCACAGGAAAGAGGCTGTGAGCCCCCATTGCTCCATCAACCTCTAAAATCTTTAATGTCTGATTCATTCTCAGTTAATGGGCCAATGAATAATGGCAGCTTGGTTATTGGGATTTTCCTAGTACTTTTGTGTGACAATTCATGGATATTAATAATCTACTGTATAAACATACCATCTTGGTGGTGGTGAGTCCAGGCACCTTTTTCCATTTTCCATTCTACTGAACACTTGGAATACATTTTCTGTATGGTAAGGATGTCAAAAAGCATTGTCTTCTGAATATTACGCTTTGTCTTTCAATCTGACTGGTAAGTAGTAAACAGACTATGGGACTTGTGATAATACAAAATATCTATAATACAGCACTAGAGATACCTTGTCCGTGAGGGATATTAGGACCTAGCAGACTTTCCAGAATGCATTGTCTTTTTGGTTCCATATCAGCTTAGACTAATAGCTCACCTGTGATTTAAAAGCAGATTCAAAGGAGACATTCTTCCAATTGCAGCCCTTACACTGGGAGAGAGGCAGGCAATAGGAGCTTCAAGGACACCATCTTACAGCCTACTTTCCAGATTCCATATCCTTATATGCAAGAGTATCATTAATACTGGGCTTCCCTAGTGGCTCAGTGGCTAAAAAATAAAATCTGCCTGCCAATGCAGGAGACCAAGATTCCATATCTGGGTGGGGAAGATTCCCTGGAGAAGGAAATGGCAACTCACTCCTGTGTTCTTCCTGGGACTCCCACAGACAGAAGAGCCTGTGGGGCTGTCGTCCATGGGGTTGCAAGGAGTTGGGCACAACTGACTGACTAAACCCAACAACTGTAAAACTATGCAACTGAAAACAAAACGCCCCATTAAATTTTCACAGGAATCCACCTATGCTGGTAATGTATTAACTCAGAAAAAGAACAGTTCATATTTTATAACTAGCAAGCTTCTACTGTGTAAGAAATAGGGCAAACAGGGAAGGGAGGATGATCATGCCTAAAAGTTTTAAGTCTTTCTGGACAGAAAAGAAGATGGTAACCTTGCCAAGGTGAGCCATATTCTTGTTCCTGATAAACACACCTTCACTGTAACCCACAGGAAAGAGGCTGTGTTCTTCCACTGGGCCCACTGATACTTCAAACTGCTGACAGAGTTTAAAGCTGCTCCATCAACCATTTCTTGCCCCGCTGACCCAGGCCACAGTGAACCACATACCCCATCAATCAAGAAAAACCAATCATTGCCTAGCAAGCTGAAGATGTAATGTCATAACCCTAAGGATTCATCATCAACTACTGAAAACTTTAGTCCATCACACTGGTTTTGATGTGCTGACAGCGGGCCCACAATAGAGCTCGCACTTGAAAAGTCAGTTCAAAATGTTTTCTGAAAGCAGAACCCAAATACGTTTGGCATGTGCTTCTAAAACAAACAGGGGGCTTCTGTGTTATCCTAAGGCTCCTCCTCCTACCTCACTCCATTTCCAACCACCTTCAAAAGCAGACTTCCTTTCACAGGTCAGCAAGAGAAAGAGGGACAAAGAGACTCAAAGGGGCTCACCCTGTCAGGAAACACACCATTTTATCACCTTCTCTAGACACCCTGCTTGAGTTTGCTCAGCCATGGTGACAACCATTTGGAGCGTGGGTGAGCAATGCTTGGTGGGCTTCACTCCAAACAAAACTTATGAATGAATGATGACAATATGGAGACCTTTTCTTCTTTTCTAAGGATTAACTCAAGAGTCATACTGATACTAATAATCAAAATGAGTCCAAATCAATCCAAATTGGGACATACTCAAATCACAGAATTATGTTCTCTGATACATATAGCTTTTAAGAAGAAAATAACTAACTTAGTTGGGCCTATTCGGAGTTTGCTGAACATCTTCAACTGCCTTCTCACGTTGACACTGATAACACAGCAAATGACCAAGTCTTTTGGTTTGTTCTTCTTTTGAAAGACAAAAATGAATAGACTTAAACTCAGAAGAACTGCATACCAGTAACTAATTCTGATTACACACACACAATCCACTATATTCAGAGTCAAACCCACTCAGAAGGAAATCTTAGAATAGATGAGCATTTTTATCCCATGGGCACGTGGACTTTGGACAGAAAAGAAGATGGTAACCTTGCCAAGGTGAGCCATATTCTTGTTCCTGATAAACACACCTTCACTGTAACCCACAGGAAAGAGGCTGTGTTCTTCCACTGGGCCCACTGATACTTCAAACTGCTGACAGAGTTTAAAGCTGCTCCATCAACCATTTCTTGCCCCGCTGACCCAGGCCACAGTGAACCACATACCCCATCAATCAAGAAAAACCAATCATTGCCTAGCAAGCTGAAGATGTAATGTCATAACCCTAAGGATTCATCATCAACTACTGAAAACTTTAGTCCATCACACTGGTTTTGATGTGCTGACAGCGGGCCCACAATAGAGCTCGCACTTGAAAAGTCAGTTCAAAATGTTTTCTGAAAGCAGAACCCAAATACGTTTGGCATGTGCTTCTAAAACAAACAGGGGGCTTCTGTGTTATCCTAAGGCTCCTCCTCCTACCTCACTCCATTTCCAACCACCTTCAAAAGCAGACTTCCTTTCACAGGTCAGCAAGAGAAAGAGGGACAAAGAGACTCAAAGGGGCTCACCCTGTCAGGAAACACACCATTTTATCACCTTCTCTAGACACCCTGCTTGAGTTTGCTCAGCCATGGTGACAACCATTTGGAGCGTGGGTGAGCAATGCTTGGTGGGCTTCACTCCAAACAAAACTTATGAATGAATGATGACAATATGGAGACCTTTTCTTCTTTTCTAAGGATTAACTCAAGAGTCATACTGATACTAATAATCAAAATGAGTCCAAATCAATCCAAATTGGGACATACTCAAATCACAGAATTATGTTCTCTGATACATATAGCTTTTAAGAAGAAAATAACTAACTTAGTTGGGCCTATTCGGAGTTTGCTGAACATCTTCAACTGCCTTCTCACGTTGACACTGATAACACAGCAAATGACCAAGTCTTTTGGTTTGTTCTTCTTTTGAAAGACAAAAATGAATAGACTTAAACTCAGAAGAACTGCATACCAGTAACTAATTCTGATTACACACACACAATCCACTATATTCAGAGTCAAACCCACTCAGAAGGAAATCTTAGAATAGATGAGCATTTTTATCCCATGGGCACGTGGACTTTCAGGGACACCTACAGTCATGAAGCCACCAACAAATGATGCACATTTGGTCTCACGTAAGCTCTTTGACAAGTCTTATTGGCATCAGTCAGGTCTAGGTCCGGTAAACAGAAAAGGTCAAGTTTCTCTATTAACTCTCTCTCTTTTTTTTTTCCTTTTTCACAGAAATGATACCTACATAAAATAGCCTATAAGCGAGAATATCCAAAGAGTGTTTCTTTTCAGTAGAAAAAACAATGAAAACAATACATTAGCAATGGGCAAGGAAATGGCAACCCACTCCAGTATTCTTGCCTGCGAGATCCCATGGACAGAGGAGCCTGGTGGGTTATACAGTCCATGGGGTCAAAGAGAGCCGGACACAAATGAGTGACTAACACTTTCAATTTTGTTACATCCTGCACAGTGGAACAGCGCCATATTATCTATTGTAAAAAAGAAAGAAAAACCCCCAAGATAAAAATAAGTGGAAAAAAGCAAATAAATGGATATATTACACAACGTGTGTAATTTTAAAGAAAACATACATGCATTTCTGCAAATGCCAAGAATATTAGAGGAAAACTATTAGCTAGAGCAGAAAAAACAGGAGGGAGTATTACTATTTATTTCAGTTTTCTGCATTTGTTACCCTGTGCTTATATTATTAAAATAGAAAAAATGTAAAATAAATGAGCTTAACTGACAGAAAGAAAAGAACCCTGCCCAGTTCTGCAGCCCCGTGGACGGCAGCACTCCAGGCTCCCTTGGCCTTCATTATTTCCTGGAGTTTGCTCAAACACATGACCACCGTCTGTGATGCTACTGAACCATCTCCTCCTCTGCCACCTTCTCCTCCTTTTGCCCTCAATCTTTCCCAGCATCAGTCTTTTCCAGTGAGTCAGCTCTTTGCATCAAGCAGCAAAGTACTAGAGCTTCAGCTTCAGTCCTTTTTTCAATGATTTTTTTTTTTCCTTTCAGCCTCTTTTATTGGCTTTTTATTTATTTTCATCCATCTTTATTCTTTGGCCTGTGTGGGCCTCCCATCGCAGTGGCCTCTCTCACTGCAGAGCACTGGCTCTGGGCACATGCGCTCCAGAGCGCTGGCTCCTAATTGGACACACCAGCCCAGCTTCTTCATGGCACGTGGCATCTTCCCAGGCCAGGGATCCAACCGGTGCCCCTTGCAACTGCAAGGCAGACTCTTTACCCGCTGGACCACCAGGGAAGTCCAAAGGTTGATTTCTTTTAGGATTCTTCAGCACCACAATTTGAAAACATCAATTCTTTGTCTCTCAGCCTACTTTATGGTCCAACTCTCACATTGGTACCTGACTGTGGCAAAAACCACAGCTTTTGACTATACAGACCTTGGTCAGCAAAGTGATGTCTCTGCTTTTTAATAGGATGTCTAAGTTCGTCACAGCTTTCCTTTCAAAGAACAAGCGTCTTTTAACTTTATGGCTGAAATCACAGTCCAAAGTGATTTTGGAGCCCAAGAAAATAAACTGTCCTCCACCCCACATAAGACAATGGCCAACAGTCTTTAAATACCACATGGGGACATAACAAAGAAGCACTAAAATAGCAGCTCTTTAGGCTTCAGAGTAAGAATTAAAAGCAGATAAGTTGCAGAAGACTATCTAGCTTTCTTTCCATGCAAAATTATCAAATAACTTATGCTAATTAGACCAAGTACATTTAAAATTCTTTTACAAAGCTAAGAAAAGTGACTTACAAATAGGGTCCTCAGAACAGCAAAGGGAGACAAGATTTACACTACTTCAAAGAACAAAATGGAAGGCTTTTTCCTCCACTGAACTATGTTGTAGGGGACTCAGAAAATTAGGGTAAGATTTTTATAAATCAATATTGAACTTGAGAATTTGCTCATGTCCCAGTTCCTAGTTGTAATTAGTATTTTCCAAGTTCTCGAACACATAATATTTCTCTTCATCAGTAGTTACCAGAAATGAACAAGAAAAATGTGTAACATGTTAAAACCAATTACCTTAAGAAAATGAGAATAAAAAGAGGAAAATGAAATCATTTAAGTTTGTCTGCATTTCCTTTTACGTCATATAAATGCTTAAATCAAATTTGCATCATATTTAAAAGCTTTTTTAAAAGGAGGTAAAAGGAGAAATTTGTGAGCCAAGACAGCGGATTAAATCAGATTAGAAAACAAGAAATGTGGGCCTAGACCTCAAAACAATGTTTCTATCCATGAAGGAGAAGCCGACCGAAGTGCAGAGGGTTGGAGAGAGGGAGGAAGCAGCACCAGCCACAAATGACCTAAAGCCATCTGCATTTTTGTTCATTTATTCACAAATTCACTTAATATTTGTTTACACAACTTTATAAAGAATTTTATCAGCATGCATAATGCATTTTTAAGTCAAGAGCTAGAGCACTGAAATTATGAACCACCTAAAATATCAAAGCAGCAGTAACTCAACAAAGAAAATGAAGGGGCCTCCTACTTAGAAGAAAATTGAAGACAAAGATGCTATTAATTCCCTGGTTCATACCACATGCTGAAATTAATTCTAGAACAGAATTATGAAACTACGTATGTACAGCATGTATATATATATAGTATGTATGTTTAGAGTGTATATATATTTACACAGATTTAAGTATCTGAATATAGTTATAAAATTATAAAATACAAACATGAAGAAATCTATCTAAAGACTGCATGAGGAATTTTCTCAGCAAATATACAAAGCAATAAATTGTAGCTGAAAAAAGGTATCAGGACCAGACTCCGGTTTTGAAGCCAAAGGCTTGTGCTGATGCAAAATGCCTGGTGCACAGCAGATGCTCAGTAATATTGATCAAATAAAACAATGACTGAAGAGCAGATTCTGGTTGGGCACGGACAGAGTCAGGGACATGGCTTTAAAATTACCATCTCAGGCTTCCTTGGTGGTCCAGTGGGTAAAAAGTCTGCCTTGCAGTGCAAGGGGCGCCGGTTGGATCCCTAGCCTGGGAAGATCCCACATGCCATGAAGAAGCTGGGCTGGTGTGCCCAATTAGGAGCCAGAGCTCTGGAGCGCATGTGCCCAGAGCCAGTGCTCTGCAGTGAGAGAGGCCACTGCTATGGGAGGCCCACAAAGGCCAAAGAATAAAGACGGATGAAAACAACAACAACAACAAAAAGAGGCCAAAATTAAAAAAAAAAACCCCAACATCTCAAGCACACCAAGGCTCCAGTCCAGGAAGCCGCCCTGGATGAGTGCACCTTCCGTAAAGCCAACGGGCACGTTCAGTCATGTTTTTGTACACAGTCTTCCCTCTGCCCTGGCTGCCCTCTAGAAGAGCACCATGATTAAGAACATGGGCTTTGCGATCACAAAGACCTACTTCAAATCCCAGTACTGCCGCTTATTGATTGTGCGTCAAGCAATTGATTTAACATCTGAGTCCACCACATGCGGACTGTAATAATGGAAGATTCAATGAGCAATCACACACAGCCAAGTATGGTACCTGACACAAACTATTAACAAATAAATTCTCAACAAACACAGCTTTCTGTCCCTGGAAAGACCCTTCTTATCATTCACAACTTAAGAAAAAATGTTTTCTTTTTTCCATCATCTCTCCCTTTTACTCAATTAATCATTCTCACCTAAATACCATAATATTTCATTCCTTTTGCTAACAGTTACATGCTTTCGACTCAATGACAGCTGATAAATGTTAAGCAGGTATACGGAAAAAATAATTTACTCACTCCTTTTCTCCTCAAAGTTTAACCCAGGCCTTGGCACAGATGTCCTAAATTAACTGTGTCTACCATAAACTTTAAAAAACTATTCATTGTGCTGTGCCTTTATCACTAAAATAGTAACGTTAAAATTAACCATACACACTTGTACACCAACTTAGCCATCATAATTTTATCGTGTTCTAAATTTAGTCATGCAAAATGTGTGCACAGCAGATGCTCAGTAATATTGATCAAATAAAACAATGACTGAAGAGCAGATTCTGGTTGGGCACGGACAGAGTCAGGGACATGGCTTTAAAATTACCATCTCAGGCTTCCTTGGTGGTCCAGTGGGTAAAAAGTCTGCCTTGCAGTGCAAGGGGCGCCGGTTGGATCCCTAGCCTGGGAAGATCCCACATGCCATGAAGAAGCTGGGCTGGTGTGCCCAATTAGGAGCCAGAGCTCTGGAGCGCATGTGCCCAGAGCCAGTGCTCTGCAGTGAGAGAGGCCACTGCTATGGGAGGCCCACAAAGGCCAAAGAATAAAGACGGATGAAAACAACAACAACAACAAAAAGAGGCCAAAATTAAAAAAAAAAACCCCAACATCTCAAGCACACCAAGGCTCCAGTCCAGGAAGCCGCCCTGGATGAGTGCACCTTCCGTAAAGCCAACGGGCACGTTCAGTCATGTTTTTGTACACAGTCTTCCCTCTGCCCTGGCTGCCCTCTAGAAGAGCACCATGATTAAGAACATGGGCTTTGCGATCACAAAGACCTACTTCAAATCCCAGTACTGCCGCTTATTGATTGTGCGTCAAGCAATTGATTTAACATCTGAGTCCACCACATGCGGACTGTAATAATGGAAGATTCAATGAGCAATCACACACAGCCAAGTATGGTACCTGACACAAACTATTAACAAATAAATTCTCAACAAACACAGCTTTCTGTCCCTGGAAAGACCCTTCTTATCATTCACAACTTAAGAAAAAATGTTTTCTTTTTTCCATCATCTCTCCCTTTTACTCAATTAATCATTCTCACCTAAATACCATAATATTTCATTCCTTTTGCTAACAGTTACATGCTTTCGACTCAATGACAGCTGATAAATGTTAAGCAGGTATACGGAAAAAATAATTTACTCACTCCTTTTCTCCTCAAAGTTTAACCCAGGCCTTGGCACAGATGTCCTAAATTAACTGTGTCTACCATAAACTTTAAAAAACTATTCATTGTGCTGTGCCTTTATCACTAAAATAGTAACGTTAAAATTAACCATACACACTTGTACACCAACTTAGCCATCATAATTTTATCGTGTTCTAAATTTAGTCCTTAACCTTTTTTATACTTTTAAAAAATATTATTGAAGTATAGTTGATTTATAAGGTTCTGTTAGTTTCAGGTGCAAAGCAAAGTTATATAAACTGAGATTCAGTTATATAAACTGAGCTGACCAAAAAGTTCATTGAAAGTTTTTGGTACCTTATTTCTATGGGGAAATCTGAATGAACTTTTGGGCCAACCCTGCAACTGTATTCTTTTTCAGATTCTTTTCCATTATGGGCTAGAACAAGTTATAGGATATAGTTTCCTATATTATACAGTAGGTCCTTGTTGGTTATCTATTTTATATGTAATAGTGTGTATATATTAATCCCAGACTCCTAATTAACTCCACCTACCACTTTCCTCTTTGGTAACTATCTGTTTCCTACGTCTGTTAGTCTTTCCTCCGAATTAATCTGTAAGACATTCTGTGTCTTACAAAATTGTTTCTAGTGTCGCTACAACTTTTTTTTCAATGTAAAAACAAATCAGGGAAGGCTCACCATGGGTGCCTCTCACTTAGTGGCGTATATGGTCCAGTTCTAAACCAGCCGCAAACTGAATTCTATTTTGATTGCATTATAAAAGCAACAGACTGAGTCCATGAAGAGGAAAAGAGTGAAGATCATTATTTCTAACCTCACCATCAAAAAAGTCAACATCTGGCTTCCCTGGTGGTCCAGTGGGTAAGGACACTGCCTTGCAGTGCAAGGGGCGCCGGTTCGAGCCCTGGCCTGGGAAGATCCCACGTGCTGCAGAGTGGCTGGACCGATGTGTCCAACTACCGAGCCAGAGCTCTGGAGCGCATGCACCCAGAGCCGGTGCTCTGCGACAACAGAGACCACTGCGATGGGAGGCCCACAAAGGCCAAAAAACAAAGATGGATGAAAATAGATAAATGAAAGACCAATAGATGTGTCCCATCCCCCCTCCCTCCCTAACCAGCACCCCCAAAATAAATAAATATTTAAAAAAAAAAAAGTCAACATCAAAAGAACTCAAGGCCCAATGAGATAGTTAAGATTTAAACAGTTCAGTGTTTGGGCTTCCCTGGTGGTCCAGTGGGTAAGGACACTGCCTTGCAGTGCAAGGGGCGCTGGTTCGATCCCTGGCCTGGGAAGATCCCACATGCCACGGAGCGGCTGGACCGATATGTCCAATTACTGAGCCGGAGCTCTGGAGCGCATGCACCCAGAGCCAGTGCCCTGCGACAACAGAGGCCACTGCGATGGGAGGCCCACATGGGCCAGAGAACAAAGATGGATGAAAATAAATAAATGAAAGACCAAGAGAAGTGACCTGCCCGCCCCTCTCCCCCACCCCACCCCCCCAAAAAAACAGTTGAGTATTGCCAGAGATTGAGGTGAGGCTAGACTTAGACTCCTTATCTATGAGTTTGCTGTTCTGCTACACATTAGCTCAGAGTTGGAGAGTTGGTGCCATGCCCAGAGTCCTCTACGACCTTGATGTTAATACAGAGCGATCAACAGCTGTCAAAGCACAGTGTGTAAAAAGCTGGCGGAAACCTGGAGAACAACCAAACCATCACCAGGGTTTCCTTATCTCCACCCAGCACATGATGAAACCTGACACATTAGCCGAATTAAGTGAAACTAACTTTCATGCCCTTACAGTTGACCTGTGTACTGAGCCATCATGAGATTCTGAAGCAGAACAGCTCATTTCTCAATAGGTACCAATGCTGATTTTAATACAAATCCTTTTGCAGGGCCATTTGTACTGTTTCTCACAAATATGTCTCTCAATTCATTCACACATGGTAAGAATTTATTCAAAAACTTCATGAATATGCATGACAAATCCACTCCCTACTTACAACTCTCTTAATTGGTTTATCTGTAGCTTATGTCTAAAATTATGCAAGCAGATGAGGTAATCTGATGGCTGCCTGA
Organism: Tragulus kanchil; assembly: GCA_022376925.1. Lineage (NCBI taxonomy): Eukaryota > Metazoa > Chordata > Mammalia > Artiodactyla > Tragulidae > Tragulus > Tragulus kanchil. The sequence goes on along the minus strand of JAIOJX010000030.1, from coordinate 13,512,302 downwards.
TCCTCTGAATAAGCAACCCTCCATCCTCCAGCCACTGGGCATTTGACAACTTCCCTCATTAATGATTCTGGTAGATGCACACATCTACCAAAAAGCAAATGGAGGAAAAGAAACCAAATGGAAACCAATTTTTTATTTTGTTCCTCAATAAGAGTTTGTAAATCTTTTTAGAAGGTATAACATGACCATATTTCACTGATTTAAAAGTGAACATTTTTGCACATTTTAGAATCTTTAAAACACAATTTAGGATGCATTCAGAATATATTTTAGAATTAGTGGTATCTTAGCACTGTGCCAGTTTTTCTTTTTATCCTGCTTTTTAATGGGATGTCTAAAAAGTGGTGCATCTTACAATTAATGGGAGCAATTAAAACCAGTATTTAAGCTACACTTCCTATTATTTTATACCAAGGTCACGAATATTTGTGAGTTGTGCCAAGTTTATAAATAAATGAATTAAAGTCTATGGAATTATGATCCCAGGATAAGAGACACTAGAGTACTAACAGAGAATGATCACCCTGCTCTCTGCTTTTCTAACAAAAATGAATGTTTATATTTAAAAGCCATTATTTCCCTGTGTTGCCACGAAAGAGCTGAAGATATTAAGATGGTTATTCATGTTTTGTAGCCAATGAGGAAAATAAGTCCCAAAACAGTCCAGAGAACAATACATTAAACAAACCAAACCCAATGTGCTAAGTACAGGGAGATCCCACAGGAGGGAAACACATATCCCCTGGGGAACAGGGGTTCACAGAAGGTGCACTCCAGCTGTAGGAAGGTGAGCATGAATGCTCTGGGTGCAAGAGGTACTCACCTTAGGCAGAGAAAATACCAAACGCCAAAGGGGGTCGAACACACAAAAAAAGTGGTCAACACTGTGAATGGCGAAAAGACTGGTTCAACAAGGAGGTCATGAGGCTGGAGACGGGTCTATGGTAAGCAAAGCCTAAGTAAGCAAAGGCAGATCTAGGCCAGAGTAACTATACATGTACCCTCCAAAGAGAAAATGTTAAGAGCAACAAATCACGAACACCCAACTAGACTTTTCCAAATAAGGCAACCACATAAGCAATGCCAATCAAATCATTCCCTTGTGTTGCTTCTGCACCAACCATATGAAGGCCTTTCCCCCAGCTCCCGGCAACTGACAGCTCCTACTGACCAATCTGAGGCTGCCTGATCCCAAGAGATGTCTGCTCAAATAAACTCTTGAAAACTTATCGTTCATCTTTTAAAAGTGAACATTTTTGCACATTTTAGAATCTTTAAAACACAATTTAGGATGCATTCAGAATATATTTTAGAATTAGTGGTATCTTAGCACTGTGCCAGTTTTTCTTTTTATCCTGCTTTTTAATGGGATGTCTAAAAAGTGGTGCATCTTACAATTAATGGGAGCAATTAAAACCAGTATTTAAGCTACACTTCCTATTATTTTATACCAAGGTCACGAATATTTGTGAGTTGTGCCAAGTTTATAAATAAATGAATTAAAGTCTATGGAATTATGATCCCAGGATAAGAGACACTAGAGTACTAACAGAGAATGATCACCCTGCTCTCTGCTTTTCTAACAAAAATGAATGTTTATATTTAAAAGCCATTATTTCCCTGTGTTGCCACGAAAGAGCTGAAGATATTAAGATGGTTATTCATGTTTTGTAGCCAATGAGGAAAATAAGTCCCAAAACAGTCCAGAGAACAATACATTAAACAAACCAAACCCAATGTGCTAAGTACAGGGAGATCCCACAGGAGGGAAACACATATCCCCTGGGGAACAGGGGTTCACAGAAGGTGCACTCCAGCTGTAGGAAGGTGAGCATGAATGCTCTGGGTGCAAGAGGTACTCACCTTAGGCAGAGAAAATACCAAACGCCAAAGGGGGTCGAACACACAAAAAAAGTGGTCAACACTGTGAATGGCGAAAAGACTGGTTCAACAAGGAGGTCATGAGGCTGGAGACGGGTCTATGGTAAGCAAAGCCTAAGTAAGCAAAGGCAGATCTAGGCCAGAGTAACTATACATGTACCCTCCAAAGAGAAAATGTTAAGAGCAACAAATCACGAACACCCAACTAGACTTTTCCAAATAAGGCAACCACATAAGCAATGCCAATCAAATCATTCCCTTGTGTTGCTTCTGCACCAACCATATGAAGGCCTTTCCCCCAGCTCCCGGCAACTGACAGCTCCTACTGACCAATCTGAGGCTGCCTGATCCCAAGAGATGTCTGCTCAAATAAACTCTTGAAAACTGTAATGAGCCTCAGTTCATCTTTTAAACAGAGGTAACAGCAGTAGAAAAATAGAGAGAGAGAGAGATGTCACAGTCCCAATGTAAAATATATTTTAGGCCATTTTAAGTAACAATGATCACCATATTTCCTTCCTGATAATTTCAGCTGGAGATGCTAAAGACTCAAATAATTGTTTCCTTTTCATCTCCATTCTGATATGGCTATTATTGGCCTTATTGCTTAGAGCAATGTCAACGTGTTCCAGATAGCTGTAAGGTTGTAAATGTCTTCTTTAGACTTGACACACTGAAGTTAAAATGGAATATTTTTAACATTATTTTTGTTAATCAACTCATAATGGTCCTCACCATTATGATTCAGCAGGTAGGGTTTCTAAAATTACAGACCACTCTAACAAGCTGAAAGGAAATTGTGAATAAGATTATGAATGAAATCTAAAGACAGATGAAATCTGCTCCCGAGTATAAAAGCCAAAGAATTTATCCCATTAGCATCTGAATAATAAGTGCCAACACAGCAAGCTGTCATCTGAAACTCTTGGCACTTCTTCCTTTGAGCCCTGATGAAGCAGGAGTCATTGTAAGGAAGTGTGAGGAGATAATTAGAACTCTCCTCTCCCCAAGTACTGACAGCCCAAAGAGAATAGCAAGGTGCCTTGATTTTCTCATACAGCAAGCCCCATTGTTACCTAAGCTGTGTTATACAATAACTTCTTAAGACAGCAAGGTAACATCTACTGATGGTTATTATGTACCAAGTACTTCAGATTCTCTCCACTAGAAAAGATGCTCATAGAGGACATGAAGCTTTGTGTTATTCACTGCTGGTAAGCAAAGCCTAAGTAAGCAAAGGCAGATCTAGGCCAGAGTAACTATACATGTACCCTCCAAAGAGAAAATGTTAAGAGCAACAAATCACGAACACCCAACTAGACTTTTCCAAATAAGGCAACCACATAAGCAATGCCAATCAAATCATTCCCTTGTGTTGCTTCTGCACCAACCATATGAAGGCCTTTCCCCCAGCTCCCGGCAACTGACAGCTCCTACTGACCAATCTGAGGCTGCCTGATCCCAAGAGATGTCTGCTCAAATAAACTCTTGAAAACTGTAATGAGCCTCAGTTCATCTTTTAAACAGAGGTAACAGCAGTAGAAAAATAGAGAGAGAGAGAGATGTCACAGTCCCAATGTAAAATATATTTTAGGCCATTTTAAGTAACAATGATCACCATATTTCCTTCCTGATAATTTCAGCTGGAGATGCTAAAGACTCAAATAATTGTTTCCTTTTCATCTCCATTCTGATATGGCTATTATTGGCCTTATTGCTTAGAGCAATGTCAACGTGTTCCAGATAGCTGTAAGGTTGTAAATGTCTTCTTTAGACTTGACACACTGAAGTTAAAATGGAATATTTTTAACATTATTTTTGTTAATCAACTCATAATGGTCCTCACCATTATGATTCAGCAGGTAGGGTTTCTAAAATTACAGACCACTCTAACAAGCTGAAAGGAAATTGTGAATAAGATTATGAATGAAATCTAAAGACAGATGAAATCTGCTCCCGAGTATAAAAGCCAAAGAATTTATCCCATTAGCATCTGAATAATAAGTGCCAACACAGCAAGCTGTCATCTGAAACTCTTGGCACTTCTTCCTTTGAGCCCTGATGAAGCAGGAGTCATTGTAAGGAAGTGTGAGGAGATAATTAGAACTCTCCTCTCCCCAAGTACTGACAGCCCAAAGAGAATAGCAAGGTGCCTTGATTTTCTCATACAGCAAGCCCCATTGTTACCTAAGCTGTGTTATACAATAACTTCTTAAGACAGCAAGGTAACATCTACTGATGGTTATTATGTACCAAGTACTTCAGATTCTCTCCCACTAGAAAAGATGCTCATAGAGGACATGAAGCTTTGTGTTATTCACTGCTGGTACCTGACACAGAGGAGATATTCCATGAGGGCTCATTAAACACAAGTAGAAAAAAACACAAGAAACTGAAGTAATGTATATGCACTATTTCATTTAACCCCTCTGTAAAGGAACAGAATTTTCCCACCCCAACATATGAATTAGTTTAAGCTGGTTATTTTCTAAGCAGCAGCAAATACGAGAAAAACACCGAAAACCAAGTAGGACTTAACTGTTCTGAAGAAACACTGACATTTATAAGAAGAATCACCATTGGTAAGAGTGTCTTCTTGGGGGTACCAGGAAGAGGAAAAACTCTAATGGATGTGGATGGAGAAGGCAATGGCTTACAGTAACACACTTTCAGTAACAACGTCACCTGTGTTTACAGTGCTCTTCCTGGTAACCTCTCATAACCTACTCTCCATCCCCACCGTCTTTTTAGTTGAGGATGGTGTTTAAGATGAGGGCTTCAGCCTTGGAGTGAATTTTCCTGGATCTCTCCCCAGGTATATATGTTCTTAAATCAATCAATCAATCAATCAATTTTTCTTTCTCTCTCTCTCTCTCTCTCTCAGTTGGTGTGCCTCCCGTGACAAATACTTTCTCACTGACTAAACTCTATCAGACTCTCCTGAACTTCTTTTTCAAGTATGTCTAACTTTTGGGTCTCTGTGTCCATCTCTGCATTATGCAATTTTAGCATGAATTCTTCTAATAAGCCAGCCAACCCCACCCAGCCCAAGATCTGATGGGGCTCCTCTTCCTCCACCATCCCCCTGGTGATGGCCGGTTACCTGTAAGTAAGTAAGGGCCAGAATGCCCCTTGAACGCTGGTATCTTCCTAGGAGTTATTCTCCATCCACAGACCCCAACCTTGGCTCCTCGGCCATGAAGTCCCACCTGCCCATTACGTTTAGTTTCTCCCCCACTGAAGGGGTTCTACATACACTTAGGACCACGAATCCTCCCTAAAGTCTTCCTTATTGCACTTTAACAAGTGTTACTGAATTATTATTTTCATGTAATAGTTTTAAGTATTTTTCTTTGACACCCACTAGATAAGGGGGAGAAAGTGAAAATAAAGCACCTATTACAGTGGCATGGTCAGACATGCAATGACTTCCCCCTTTCTCTGTACAATTTTTATAAAAGAAGCAAAAACAGTAGTGGACAAAATATCAAGCATGAGAAAACACAGAAGCTCGTGGTCAGAAGTTTTTGAAAAATTCGTGAAAAGCTATAGAAAATCTTCATAAAGCTAAATACAGCAGAAGCTGGTTATTTTCTAAGCAGCAGCAAATCGAGAAAACACCGAAAACCAAGTAGGACTTAACTGTTCTGAAGAAACACTGACATTTATAAGAAGAATCACCATTGGTAAGAGTGTCTTCTTGGGGGTACCAGGAAGAGGAAAAACTCTAATGGATGTGGATGGAGAAGGCAATGGCTTACAGTAACACACTTTCAGTAACAACGTCACCTGTGTTTACAGTGCTCTTCCTGGTAACCTCTCATAACCTACTCTCCATCCCCACCGTCTTTTTAGTTGAGGATGGTGTTTAAGATGAGGGCTTCAGCCTTGGAGTGAATTTTCCTGGATCTCTCCCCAGGTATATATGTTCTTAAATCAATCAATCAATCAATCAATTTTTCTTTCTCTCTCTCTCTCTCTCTCTCAGTTGGTGTGCCTCCCGTGACAAATACTTTCTCACTGACTAAACTCTATCAGACTCTCCTGAACTTCTTTTTCAAGTATGTCTAACTTTTGGGTCTCTGTGTCCATCTCTGCATTATGCAATTTTAGCATGAATTCTTCTAATAAGCCAGCCAACCCCACCCAGCCCAAGATCTGATGGGGCTCCTCTTCCTCCACCATCCCCCTGGTGATGGCCGGTTACCTGTAAGTAAGTAAGGGCCAGAATGCCCCTTGAACGCTGGTATCTTCCTAGGAGTTATTCTCCATCCACAGACCCCAACCTTGGCTCCTCGGCCATGAAGTCCCACCTGCCCATTACGTTTAGTTTCTCCCCCACTGAAGGGGTTCTACATACACTTAGGACCACGAATCCTCCCTAAAGTCTTCCTTATTGCACTTTAACAAGTGTTACTGAATTATTATTTTCATGTAATAGTTTTAAGTATTTTTCTTTGACACCCACTAGATAAGGGGGAGAAAGTGAAAATAAAGCACCTATTACAGTGGCATGGTCAGACATGCAATGACTTCCCCCTTTCTCTGTACAATTTTTATAAAAGAAGCAAAAACAGTAGTGGACAAAATATCAAGCATGAGAAAACACAGAAGCTCGTGGTCAGAAGTTTTTGAAAAATTCGTGAAAAGCTATAGAAAATCTTCATAAAGCTAAATACAGCAGAAGCTCAAGAGAGTCTGAAAAAATTGGGGCAGTGTTCTGTGACAGAGAGTTTAAGACATGCAGTGATAAAGCTTATTGGCAACAACATAAAAAAGGACCTTGACTACTGAAGAGAAACTATGGCCCGGGCTCATCCCCAGGTTAAAGATTCTGTTTCTTAGTATCAGGGGGCAGACCAGGGAGTCAGAGGGAAACATCAGAATATGTATACTAGGAGCCTTGAAGCAAGAGATCACAGACCTACCCACTTCCCAAGTGGGAAACTCTCAGAGACAAATGAACTGACTCTAACCCTCAAAAGTAACCCATTCGCCTATGGCAGCTCTCCTATGCTTTCTCATCAACTCCTCTTTGTAGAGCAAGATGAGGTAGACACAGATAAAATAATGGATTTGGGGCTTCCCCTGGTGGTCCAGTGGATAAGGACACCGCCTTGCAGTGCAAGGGGCGCCGGTTCGATCCCTGGCCTGGGAAGATCCCACGTGCCGCGGAGCGGCTGGACCCATGTGTCCAATCACCGAGGCGGAGCTCTGGAGCGCATGCGCCCAGAGCCTGTGCTCTGCGACAACAGACGCCACCGCGATGGGAGGCCCGCAGGAGCCAAAGAACAAAGACGGATGAAAACAGAGAAATGAAAGACCAATAGAAGTGGCCCACCCGCTCCCCTCCCTCCCCAACCCGACCCCCGCCCAAAATAAATAAATAAATAAATCTTTAATAAAAATAATGGATTTGAGCTCCAATTCACCATAATTAATGAGCCTAGGCTTCATAGAATCTGGAGACACTTCTATCTGCAGTACTCAATCATAATAAACGCCCTTCCTAAGTTACTGACAAAGCCTTTAAAAAATAATAATAGTAAATGCTCTTTAGGCATCTATAATCTTTCTCAAAGTCAGTTTCTGGATCTCTGTTTTCTCATCCAGCTGTTTACACAACATCTTTTTTTGTGCTTGGCATTTTCATGAGCTCGGCATAAAGGCACTGGAAACAGAAGCCCAGCACCTGTGCTTGGACATTCCAGAGTCTACCGGAAGACAGACCGTTAATAATATAAGGTTCTGTGAGAGAAATAAAATAAAAATTCAAGTACGAATGTAAGACTGGAATGTGCGGCCTCAGGTCCAAGTCTATCCCAAAATTTTTCACTAAAATTAATATTTATCTAAACAATTAAATGATGTCCATTCAATTCTCAACATATAAACACCAACTGTCTTGAATCAAAACTCATATCTCTATAAAAAAGTATCAAATTGATACACTCAAAACTATTTGAACAAGGTAGGAAATCAGGGCTCAAGTTTAAAAAGGAACGCTCCACTGCTAGCAATGAACAATCCTGTGCGCTCTCTACAAGGTATCCCTCTGCAATCATAAGGTCTGCATTTGAGAAGACTTCCTTCACGGAAGAATCCGTAAGGGAAAACAAGCCCATACAGCCATAAATGAAAACTTTAACAACAGCCTGAACCAACCCAGGAAGTCTTTCATTACTAAGTAAATCTTTTTAAAAAATTCAAAGAAGAATGTTAAAGAGGAATAAAAAAATAAATGATAGAACTACCACCTCAAGATGATATGCAGGGATGAAAACAAGGGCTTCTTTAATAGATGCCCTCAGAGATTTGAGGATGCTATGAGGATAACAAAGGAAGGAAGGAGAAAGGAAAACAGTAATAAAGGGCGAGAGTATACAGACACATTAGAAGTAAACAAATTCAATACAATCAGTAAACATAGTCCTTGAAAAAGCCATTATAGATATAAAAGAAATACGCAGGAAACCTCTGAAAATAAAAGGCAAAATGGCACAAAGTAGTACAAAATATGAGAGAAAATAGATGTAAAGAAATACATTAACAATAAATGTGATAAAATTAAGAGAAAATACAACTCAAGCTTTCTCTTCTTTGGTGAATATTTTTAAAAATAAGAGTACATAAATAAATAAAGATACTGTTTAAAATAAACTTAACTCTTAAGAAGAAATGAAGATACATTTTTTTTTTTTTTTTCTGAGAATCTGGTCACAGGTTCCCAATACCTTTTTGGAAAGCAAACATATGCTCAATTATCTGAGTTAATATGTTCAGAATTTGCTCACAGTCAGTCAACTGTGAGACTTTTGATTTGCTCTTATATTCCATTCGCTTCTTTGTCCAAAGATCATTACTCAGCTGGCATTGGATATGGAACACTATAGGGCGCATTTATTATTTTTTGGTAAAGATAACAGAACCAAGAGAATTTAATTTTGTTGTCTGTGGACAGATTTACAATGGAAATCCAAAAAAGAAGAAAAAAAAACTATACTCAAGAACGTAGGGCCAGTTTATTTCATTTAAAAAATCATTTTGTTTGTTAAACAAACATTTTCTGTTTCTATGCCTTTTGTGGGGTCAAGGTTGCAAAAATCTGGAATAATAAATTTTAAAAAGCATGATACATAAACACATCCTGTAAATATATACTCAGAATCTTCTAAGAACAATGTAAGGTTTGAAATGTGGTTCATTTCTTAGCACTACTATACTGAATTTCAGGACAGGTTCCACTCTCTATGATAACAGTATGTTTCTCTCTGTGTGTTTGTGTTTGGGCATGTGCGTGTGTTTTCTTTTCCTTTGGACACACATAAACAATAATAAATCTTAAAAGTTGCAATGGCTCTTCAGAAAAACCCAGAATCATTTCCAAGTCATCAAAATCCTAAGAACTTTCTATTTTTTGAATAGACAGTTAATGTGCTAGGAATTCATATTAAAAGATATGATGATATAGAGAGTAAAACATAAGTCATTCTTTCCAGACTCCTACCAACCAGTTCCCTTCTCTGAGGTGAATAATTTTACTAATTTCTTAGAATGCCTTTTGAATATCAAAAATGTGTTATCTTTAATATCTTTTCACTGGAAGCATTTATATAAGCAAAAAAAGTCAAACACAAACATTTGAATGACCTTATGTTTAGCTCAAGGGCACGTATACACAACCAGTCAGCTTACAGGCACTGCCGAGTATTCAGGTGGCCGTGTCCCCTCCTGCAGTAACTGCGGCCTGCCCCAGCATCACGAGCGCAACGCAAAACAGCTTCTCTAAGATTTCTAGAAGACCGTCACCCTTTGGCTTAAATAAAATATGAACAAAGATCTCATGAAATATGTCAGTTTTCTTTTTTTATTGGGGGGATAAAGTATTTTATGCTAAGAGAACCTACCTAGCTTCAACTTCTTGTCAGTTTCCACTTGGCTGTGGCCTCCAGAGAAAGTTACGGAGTGAATGATTTCTAAGGAATGTTGTGGATGATGTTCCTTAAAAAATGCTGCATATACAAAATGTACAAATAAGGAAGGAAGTGAGGTAAAGTACTCTTTAGGAATATGTATACTCATTACTCTCCGTGAACAATTCACATGAGCCAGATCCTGCCAAGTGTGTGCGTGCCTGTGTATCTTTAGGAGGACACAAAGTGCTGAGACATCAGAGCCAAAGGTGACCGCCCACCAGGGGACCCCAGTGCTCGGCTGAGGGAGGAAGGGTAAGGCTGCTCTTAGGAAGCTTTCCTGAGATTAAGTTACATGCAGCCTTCAGCATGCATCTAACGTGGTATGAAGATCTGCATACAGAGAGTGTCTGAGCAGTTTTGTTTGTTGCAACAGTGTCAGGGGCTAGAAGGTGAGTGTTACACATAAACATAAAACCTCTGCTCAATAGTGTAGAATTACATTAAGAGACAGTAAAAACGAGCAAGCAAAGACTGAGAAGGCACCGTGAGTGATGCAGAAGAACCCAGAAGACAGGGCTCCTGGAAGCCTAAGGGGAGGGAAATCTGACTGAGCATCCGTCAGACAACCCCCAAAAACCGGCCTCCCTCGGGATCACCATGAGGTCACAACCCTGATACATAAACGAGTTAAAGGAGAGTAACATCCGTGCATCAGAACTTGGGCAAATTTGAGAAGACATAATAAAACAGATGTGATCATATTAACAACAAAACAGAACAGAGAGAATGGCTCCGAACCACGAGCACAGTAGAAGGCAACATGGGTCCACGCGCCCAGGGCTGGAGACCGGCCTCCAGGAGGGCCTGCACCTCTGTCCACCTCGTGAGAGAAGCACAGACCGCCGCTGGTTCAGACAGCCTCTACCAGCCTTTGTAGAGTCAGACCTGAGAGAACGTCTGTCTCCTTCTGAAGCTCAGACTAGGTGACCTCGCAGAGGGCTGTCCATACACTGTCCCCGTCATTTCTACGTCTGAATGTAAAGCAGGAATTACATGCAGAGTGCCTGAGCCGGGGGTGACCTTTCCAGAGAGGGCAGCAAGGAGAGAAGGGCTCCTCCGGCACACGAACTGCGCCGTCTGTTGAAGGAAGGTCAAGGTCCAGCAGAAACAAGAAGGGAAATCACAGTCTCATTACAGACTCAGAGGCCTTGGGGTGGAGGGGGCCGAAGAGAAGCAAGATCTCAACAACCGACAGCCACATGCAGTGCGTGGAAAAGGCGAACCGGCGCTGGAGCCGAGGGCAGAGAGCCGCTGCCTGGACCCAGCTGTTGCTCTCAACCCGCCCAGCCCCAAGACAGAGCTGACCACACCACAGACAACGACCAACGCCTTCTTTCCTCTCCCACGGGGCCCTGAGGTCCAAGACCAGCACCCACTCACGTGCAAGGCCACCAGGGACACCCCTGGGACTCTCAGCTCAGAGGGCTGTTTGCCACCTGCGGTGTGGGGAGGGGAGTCTGGGTTTAACACCCTTTGACACCCAAAGTCTTCACTGTAGAAGGATCCTGTTAGTGACCAAGTCAGAAGCCTCACTTTCCCAGACCTACCTATGGTGTTACTACCCTTCTGCCTGCAAAGGTGGCTAGGAACCCCTCACAATGTCCTAGAGCCTTCTCCACTGACATTCCTCGGGACTGGAGCAGAATTGTGGGCAGATACTGGCTCCACTCAATGCCTCTGGCCGTCGAGGACATCTTCGGCCACCCTATCATCCAAAGGGGCCCAATGCTCACTGGACTCTGGGTTTTGGAAACAGCAGGTACCACACTTGAACACTCTATGAGGTACTTAATAGAGGCTAACCTACAAACCAGGACTGGCTCCCCTGTTCCCATGGGCCCCTCCACTCTTCACAAAGTTGCAGCTATTCCCCTGGGGAAGCTCTATCCCTACCCCCGCCTCTGTCCCCCGGAAGAACGGCATGGGCTCACGCAGCTCTCGGCCAGGCTGAAACCCCAGATCTACTGGGCTGCCACGGCTGTTCAATCCCAGCACTAGCTCTGCAGAAGCTAAATGGACATGGAACCTCTGTCAGCAGGCAAGCACAAGCTGGTCTCTGGTCGATGTGGCCTTGATGAACATTATTCTATTCTTACCACACTGGATCCACTACCAGTTACTGGTCTAGCTCAAGCCTCATCCTGCTGCCCTGAAGTATGACCTATCATGTGTTGGTTTAATTTGTATGAGAAAAGTTGGACAGATGTGGTCAGAGAATCTGTCATCCTAATTAACCAGAGTGACCAATAGAATGGGGCATCTTATGAAAATCCATCAGAAGCCAAGACAGTAGAGTCACAAGGTAGATTATTATCAAAATGTCACTCTCTTGCAAGGGAGATATTCTTTTGCTCTGGACTTTTCCAAGATAGTTTGGAAGGAAGGAGATAATGTCTGCTCTGAAGCAAAGAGCAAGCTTTCTTACTATCCCGTATAATAAAGATGGTATCTCTTTCTGTGACATTTACTTCCCATTATAAACAAGTGGAGATTCATAAGCTCTGAGTTCCTCTCATGTTGAAATCCACAGCATAAGAGGCTGTCAACTGACCCCCTTCCCCTCATCCGCCCGGAAACAAGATCCAGGAGCTGCACTCTGGCTGCTCCCGTGAGCACAGATTACCCTTCATCTCTGACCCTGAGAGTGCCAGGTTTTGACCAGTACACACCCAACTGTGGCGACTGATTCGTCAGCTTCCAAGTGGAGTGAAGTTTAAGGTTGCTCACAATTCTTTTTATTTACAGCATCTAGAAAAAGTGTAGTACCATGGTTGTAGGTATAAGAATCAGCGGCATGTAACTATTCATAAAACTCCTTAAAAGTTAGGAAAATGTTAGGAAACTCAAAGAATGCATCTCACCCTCTTCTGCTCAGCCTTCCCCGACAAGTGTCATCAATACACGTAAGGTGCTCAAATTTTTACCTCTATCGTGCCATTCAAACACTATAAATTTCCAGTATTTTACCTTTAGTGAATGAGAGACAAATCATACAGGTCTGAGGAACACTAGGAAATTGACTACAAAAGATTTTTATCTCAAAAAATTCTAGGGACTAATACAAGCACTGATGGGTACCTAAAAATATTGTCACTTGGGAATTTGTAGTTGTTTTAATATGAATTTTTCTATGAATTTACAACTCTCTGCTATAAATAATATGCCAGTGGAGGATAAATAGTATAGAAGTCACACTTCTGAAATGTTTAAGAATACCATGGTTCATAGAAACAGTAAATATGCCAGAAGAAAACATATTCAGGCTTATGGGTAGAAAACGTATGTCTGTGTCAACAGGACTCCTGAAATGACTGCCGATTTTCCTTCCTTCCAGAAGACAATATTAACAATCCCATAAAGGACAAGATACTTTCGTTCACATCATAAACTACCAAGTCAAAATAAGCGCCTGTGAGTACAGCCATGGAAATATGTCTCAGTAAATGCCAGTTATCTTCTTCATAAATTTCTAATAGCTCATTATAAACAAAACCCAGGAACCAGAGTCAAAACTACATTACTTTAAAGACAGGTCATTGTTGATGATTGATAATTTCTGTACACAGCTGGGGTAGGGGACCACTAGATAGCAGTAACTTTTATCCTCCAAGAAACAGTGAGGTTCACATCCTTTGAGAATGCTTTTCCAACACAAAAACAATAAAAACCAACTCGTTAAAATAAATCCTATACACAGTATTTCATCTGTAACTTTTCAGTATATATCACCTCTAAAAGAAATTCTTTTTAAAAGACAATACCACAATATCATCACCACATTCAAAAAAGTTGTTTTATGATTATTTGATATTGATTACTCCATGTGTTCAAATTTCCTACTGTATGAAAAAAATTTTGTTTCAGCATCTAGAAAAGTGTAGACTTTATTCATAAAACTCCTTAAAAGTTAGGAAAATGTTAGGAAACTCAAAGAATGCATCTCACCCTCTTCTGCTCAGCCTTCCCCGACAAGTGTCATCAATACACGTAAGGTGCTCAAATTTTTACCTCTATCGTGCCATTCAAACACTATAAATTTCCAGTATTTTACCTTTAGTGAATGAGAGACAAATCATACAGGTCTGAGGAACACTAGGAAATTGACTACAAAAGATTTTTATCTCAAAAAATTCTAGGGACTAATACAAGCACTGATGGGTACCTAAAAATATTGTCACTTGGGAATTTGTAGTTGTTTTAATATGAATTTTTCTATGAATTTACAACTCTCTGCTATAAATAATATGCCAGTGGAGGATAAATAGTATAGAAGTCACACTTCTGAAATGTTTAAGAATACCATGGTTCATAGAAACAGTAAATATGCCAGAAGAAAACATATTCAGGCTTATGGGTAGAAAACGTATGTCTGTGTCAACAGGACTCCTGAAATGACTGCCGATTTTCCTTCCTTCCAGAAGACAATATTAACAATCCCATAAAGGACAAGATACTTTCGTTCACATCATAAACTACCAAGTCAAAATAAGCGCCTGTGAGTACAGCCATGGAAATATGTCTCAGTAAATGCCAGTTATCTTCTTCATAAATTTCTAATAGCTCATTATAAACAAAACCCAGGAACCAGAGTCAAAACTACATTACTTTAAAGACAGGTCATTGTTGATGATTGATAATTTCTGTACACAGCTGGGGTAGGGGACCACTAGATAGCAGTAACTTTTATCCTCCAAGAAACAGTGAGGTTCACATCCTTTGAGAATGCTTTTCCAACACAAAAACAATAAAAACCAACTCGTTAAAATAAATCCTATACACAGTATTTCATCTGTAACTTTTCAGTATATATCACCTCTAAAAGAAATTCTTTTTAAAAGACAATACCACAATATCATCACCACATTCAAAAAAGTTGTTTTATGATTATTTGATATTGATTACTCCATGTGTTCAAATTTCCTACTGTATGAAAAAAATTTTGTTTATACTTGATTCATTCAAGTAAGATTCAAACAAACTCAGCATGTATGTATCTTAAGTCTCTTCCCTGCCATTCACTTCCCTTTACATGGCCTCCCCTAAAAGTGACAGTGTTAGCAGGTGGGTCCTTCTGGAAGCAATTAGGTCTTCAGGGTGGAACCCTGATGAAACAGGATTAGTGACCTTATAAAAGAGACCAGAGGGCTTCCCTGGTGCTCCAGTGAGTAAAGAGCCTGCCTTGCAGTGCAAGAGGCACTGGTTTGATCCCTGGCCCGGGAAGATTCCATGTGCCACACAACGGTTGGACCAGTGTGTCCGATTACAAGCCAGCAGTCTAGACTGCATGCGCCCAGAGCCGGTGCTCTGCAACGAGAGAGGCCACTGTAATGGGAGGCTCACACAGGCCAAAGAATAAAAGATGGATGAAAAGTAAATAAATAAAAATAACAACAAAAGAGGCCAAAATTTAAAATATATATTTAAAAAAGAAAAACAGAAGAGACCAGGGAGCTCCCTCGCCCCTCCCACCATTGGAAGCCACAGCCAGAAGGTGCTGGTTAGGAATCAGGAAGATGATCATGTGGGCACCTTGATCTTCACTGTCTCAGTCTCCCAAACTGTGAGGAAGGACTTTCTGTTGTTTATAAGCCACCCAGTCTGTGGTAGTTTTTCAGAGCAGCCTGAACCTACTGACATGTTGTCATTATGCTCACAATCTATATCCATTAGCTCATCAGCACTGAAGTTCTAATTCTATAGCTGCGCCTGAACTCTACACTGGTCATTAGGACGTGAGATTCTAATTCTACCATTACTCTTGATGACCTGGAATATTTCTGTCAAAAGAAATGCCCTCATACCACTCACTCACTTGTTTTCTCGGATGTTTAGTCTAATGGCAAGATAAACATTTCTCTTCCTTAGGGACTTGCTTCACTGGGTAGATTTTGTTTGTTTGGGGTTTTGTGTGTGTGTTACTGTGGGGGGTTGGTTTGGGGTTTTGCGGTTGTTGTTTTATGATTATTTGATATTGATTACCAGCAATTTCCTACTGTATGAAAAAATTTTGTTTATACTTGATTCATTCAAGTAAGATTCAAACAAACTCAGCATGTATGTATCTTAAGTCTCTTCCCTGCCATTCACTTCCCTTTACATGGCCTCCCCTAAAAGTGACAGTGTTAGCAGGTGGGTCCTTCTGGAAGCAATTAGGTCTTCAGGGTGGAACCCTGATGAAACAGGATTAGTGACCTTATAAAAGAGACCAGAGGGCTTCCCTGGTGCTCCAGTGAGTAAAGAGCCTGCCTTGCAGTGCAAGAGGCACTGGTTTGATCCCTGGCCCGGGAAGATTCCATGTGCCACACAACGGTTGGACCAGTGTGTCCGATTACAAGCCAGCAGTCTAGACTGCATGCGCCCAGAGCCGGTGCTCTGCAACGAGAGAGGCCACTGTAATGGGAGGCTCACACAGGCCAAAGAATAAAAGATGGATGAAAAGTAAATAAATAAAAATAACAACAAAAGAGGCCAAAATTTAAAATATATATTTAAAAAAAAAGAAAAACAGAAGAGACCAGGGAGCTCCCTCGCCCCTCCCACCATTGGAAGCCACAGCCAGAAGGTGCTGGTTAGGAATCAGGAAGATGATCATGTGGGCACCTTGATCTTCACTGTCTCAGTCTCCCAAACTGTGAGGAAGGACTTTCTGTTGTTTATAAGCCACCCAGTCTGTGGTAGTTTTTCAGAGCAGCCTGAACCTACTGACATGTTGTCATTATGCTCACAATCTATATCCATTAGCTCATCAGCACTGAAGTTCTAATTCTATAGCTGCGCCTGAACTCTACACTGGTCATTAGGACGTGAGATTCTAATTCTACCATTACTCTTGATGACCTGGAATATTTCTGTCAAAAGAAATGCCCTCATACCACTCACTCACTTGTTTTCTCGGATGTTTAGTCTAATGGCAAGATAAACATTTCTCTTCCTTAGGGACTTGCTTCACTGGGTAGATTTTGTTTGTTTGGGGTTTTGTGTGTGTGTTACTGTGGGGGGTTGGTTTGGGGTTTTGCGGTTGTTGTTGCTGGTTCTGTTTTGTCCCTGCAGTAAGGAGAGGCAACCAGACTAACAGCTGACTTCCAGCGGCCACCCTGGAAGCCAGGTGACCACGGTGCACCACTGCAAAGCACACAGGCCTCAAGACTCAACAGAATGAAGAGTGAGTATCACGAATAAGTGACTAAAGGGATTTTCAAGTGTACAAACTCACAATTGCTTATAAAATAACTATACCATGTACAATTTGCGTCTTTAAAGATGTTGACTGAAACAGCAACCAAGAGTTGGCTAAGTCTAAAGAATGTGCAGTACAGTTCAGAGTCTTAGATCCTAGAATTTACTTAGAAGCTAAAAATAATTAACTGTATGCTTTGAGTCAAATATACATGCTAGAAATTGTAAAATAAGAACAAAAAAGATAACACACAGGGTATATAGCTTCTCAAAGAGTAAAGAAGAATGAATGCAATGAAGTAAGAATTATAACAAAATACCAAGAGATGATAGAAGACTGAGGAGGTTATAAAGAAAAAACAATCACACTTTACACATGATACACAACAGGAAAAACTGGTAAACTGGCCCTTGTCAAAATTAAGAACTTGTGCTCTGCAAATGATCCTGTTAAGAGACGGAAAAGACAAGCTAAAATCTGGAGAAATATTTGAAACCCAGGTACCTCACAAAGAATTTGTATCTAAAATACAGAAAGATTTTCAAAATTTGACAATACAAAACAATTCAACAATACAAATTCAACAGCACAAAAACAATTTGAAAAAGGAAAAAAATTAACATGAATAGACATTTTCCCAGAGGCTATATGAACAGCAAATAAGCAAATGAATTCTCCTTGAGCTGTTAGGCATGCAAAGTAAAGCCACTGTGAGCCATCATCACACACCTATCAGAAGGTCTAGGATAGAAAATGGTGACAACATCAAATGTCTGAGAGAGCCCAGAGAAACTGGATTTCTGTCAAAAGAAATGCCCTCATACCACTCACTCACTTGTTTTCTCGGATGTTTAGTCTAATGGCAAGATAAACATTTCTCTTCCTTAGGGACTTGCTTCACTGGGTAGATTTTGTTTGTTTGGGGTTTTGTGTGTGTGTTACTGTGGGGGGTTGGTTTGGGGTTTTGCGGTTGTTGTTGCTGGTTCTGTTTTGTCCCTGCAGTAAGGAGAGGCAACCAGACTAACAGCTGACTTCCAGCGGCCACCCTGGAAGCCAGGTGACCACGGTGCACCACTGCAAAGCACACAGGCCTCAAGACTCAACAGAATGAAGAGTGAGTATCACGAATAAGTGACTAAAGGGATTTTCAAGTGTACAAACTCACAATTGCTTATAAAATAACTATACCATGTACAATTTGCGTCTTTAAAGATGTTGACTGAAACAGCAACCAAGAGTTGGCTAAGTCTAAAGAATGTGCAGTACAGTTCAGAGTCTTAGATCCTAGAATTTACTTAGAAGCTAAAAATAATTAACTGTATGCTTTGAGTCAAATATACATGCTAGAAATTGTAAAATAAGAACAAAAAAGATAACACACAGGGTATATAGCTTCTCAAAGAGTAAAGAAGAATGAATGCAATGAAGTAAGAATTATAACAAAATACCAAGAGATGATAGAAGACTGAGGAGGTTATAAAGAAAAAACAATCACACTTTACACATGATACACAACAGGAAAAACTGGTAAACTGGCCCTTGTCAAAATTAAGAACTTGTGCTCTGCAAATGATCCTGTTAAGAGACGGAAAAGACAAGCTAAAATCTGGAGAAATATTTGAAACCCAGGTACCTCACAAAGAATTTGTATCTAAAATACAGAAAGATTTTCAAAATTTGACAATACAAAACAATTCAACAATACAAATTCAACAGCACAAAAACAATTTGAAAAAGGAAAAAAATTAACATGAATAGACATTTTCCCAGAGGCTATATGAACAGCAAATAAGCAAATGAATTCTCCTTGAGCTGTTAGGCATGCAAAGTAAAGCCACTGTGAGCCATCATCACACACCTATCAGAAGGTCTAGGATAGAAAATGGTGACAACATCAAATGTCTGAGAGAGCCCAGAGAAACTGGATCACTCACACCATGCTGGTAAGACCAACCTCTCTGGAAGAGCATGGTAATAAACAAACAAACAAACATGCAACCACCATATAATCCAGCAACTGCACTCGTGGGAACTTATCCTAGAAACCAGAAGATATATATGCTCACACAAAAACCAGCACATGAGTGTTTATAGCTGCTTTAATTGCAATAACCCAAAACTGAAAGCAACCCAAATGTCCTTCACGGGAGGAATGATAAAACGAAACCATGAGGCATTTCTACCATGGAACAGTATTCTGCAATAAAAGGGAATGAACCACTGACAGAGTCAACAACTTGAATGGATCTCAAAGGAATTATGCTGGGTGAAGAGAGACCAGTTCAAAAGGCTACACACTGGATGGTTCAGTTTACAGAAAGCTGAAATGCACTCAGAGAGAGAACAGATGAGTAGATGCCAGGAGTTAGGGTGGAGAGGGAGGAGAAAGAGGGGTAGCTGAGGCTACAAAGGTTTAGTGGGAGGTACCTGGGCCAATGGAACAGGCTGCATCTTGAATCTGGGTGGTGGGTACACAAACGGACACATGGGATAAAAGTACACAAATACCCCCCCCCCCCCCCCACACACACACACACACAGACAAGTGCATGTAACACTGGTGAATTCTGGATAAGCTCCATGGAAAGTTCTGTTAATGTCCCAGTTTTGCTATTGTTTAACATGAACTGAATCAACGTAGCTGTTACCAAATCAGTAAACTGGATGAGAGGCACATGGAATCTCCCTGACTACCTTTCTTTACAACGTCTTGTAAATCCCTATGCCAAAATTTAAAATGATAAAAGCACACATCCACACAAAAATGTTCATATTTAAAAGAGTCAGAAATGAAAACAAATTTAATCAGTAATCATAGCCAAGAAACAAAGCAAAATCTCTAGTTCAAAGAGTTGATCAGACTGGATTGAAAATTAAAAGTCAGCTAAACAACATGCTGTTTACAAAACAGGCATTAAAATATTAAGGACCAAGAGAGCCTAAAAGTACAAAATTATTTAAAAAAATGGATTAAGTAGGAAAGTATTAACCAAAAGATGGCAAATGCTATCAGACCTTACAACTAGTTTGTTAACAATAATCATTTCAGGATACATCAATACTTTCTCAACTTTGCACCATTCCTGGGGGAAAAAAAAAAAGTATTAGAGAAATATATGCCAATATTGCTGGCATTGCTCTTTTTCAGTGCCTACCAGGGCTTGGGACCATATTAAGTACTCAAATATTGTTCACTGATGAACTGAATGGCCAATACTTCTGGAACATGGAAGTAGTTTGAATCCCTAGGCAATGGCTGTATAGGTCTGCCTGGTAAGATATTTGTCACCAGGTCTCAACCAGGCCTTAAGGGGTACAAGGTATTTAAGCTTGATACCAGCATGTACTTTATCCTCAAAAAAATACAAATAGAAGGGGGTACTTTAAGATTTAAATAAACAAAAAAGAGTATATTTAACACTCAAAAATAAAAAAAAAACACTTTACACTGAAATCAAAATTGTTACCTACGACTTGACACTGCCTTTCTGAATAAGAGTTAATTTTTTCTAGTGAGGTCTATCCAAGAAACAATTACATATTTCAATACTGCTATTCTACTCCAGTTTAACTTTCACTCAATATTCCTAGTCATTGTTAAATAAGATAATTAATATTTTACTCATTTATTATTCATTTCCATGAGGTGTTAAAGTGCTACCCTTCAACATTCTGTCCTATTAAATGATGATACAATATTCTAGCTACCATTTTAAAGCAGATTTTACAGGTTATCTTCACTTTATAAGTATACATTGTCTTGATTCAAGTACTTACTGATTCTCCTGTAGCAAGAAAATTCACTTAACAAACACAAGACAAAATTTTAGATTCTTTTCAAGAATGGAATTACAGTCCCTAAAAGACAGTTGTAAAAAGGTTGACTAAATATCATTATAAGAGGAACAGTGTCCAAGAAATTTTATGCAACGAACATAGCAAGTATAAAATTACTAGTTTAAGAGAAGCTCAAAAATTGAAGCCTGCTTGGTAGCAACTGGAATTTCACAAAATGTAATTCCTAAACTGATTAAATGTTCTATAATTTGAGAAAATGTAACTATTATGAAAATCAACTGGTTAAATTCTGGTAATCAACTGGTGTTCTGGTATCATGGATTTAAAACCAGGGGAGGGGCAGACCAAATGAAATAAATCTAAAATTTTATCTGATCTTTGCTCCACACCTCAAAGGACAGAATCTTGCCTTTGCTTCCCTTCTGTCTCTCCAGTCCAGAGTTTTGCATGCTGCATATGATCAATAAATGCTTTTTAACTATAAATTAGCTAAGAACCAGGACCTATGTCCCATGGCTCCACCACTTTCATGAAAGATTTCCATTAGCTCCCACTTCATGGCCCCATGGTTCATTGAAACTCCCTAGGCAATGGCTGTATAGGTCTGCCTGGTAAGATATTTGTCACCAGGTCTCAACCAGGCCTTAAGGGGTACAAGGTATTTAAGCTTGATACCAGCATGTACTTTATCCTCAAAAAAATACAAATAGAAGGGGGTACTTTAAGATTTAAATAAACAAAAAAGAGTATATTTAACACTCAAAAATAAAAAAAAAACACTTTACACTGAAATCAAAATTGTTACCTACGACTTGACACTGCCTTTCTGAATAAGAGTTAATTTTTTCTAGTGAGGTCTATCCAAGAAACAATTACATATTTCAATACTGCTATTCTACTCCAGTTTAACTTTCACTCAATATTCCTAGTCATTGTTAAATAAGATAATTAATATTTTACTCATTTATTATTCATTTCCATGAGGTGTTAAAGTGCTACCCTTCAACATTCTGTCCTATTAAATGATGATACAATATTCTAGCTACCATTTTAAAGCAGATTTTACAGGTTATCTTCACTTTATAAGTATACATTGTCTTGATTCAAGTACTTACTGATTCTCCTGTAGCAAGAAAATTCACTTAACAAACACAAGACAAAATTTTAGATTCTTTTCAAGAATGGAATTACAGTCCCTAAAAGACAGTTGTAAAAAGGTTGACTAAATATCATTATAAGAGGAACAGTGTCCAAGAAATTTTATGCAACGAACATAGCAAGTATAAAATTACTAGTTTAAGAGAAGCTCAAAAATTGAAGCCTGCTTGGTAGCAACTGGAATTTCACAAAATGTAATTCCTAAACTGATTAAATGTTCTATAATTTGAGAAAATGTAACTATTATGAAAATCAACTGGTTAAATTCTGGTAATCAACTGGTGTTCTGGTATCATGGATTTAAAACCAGGGGAGGGGCAGACCAAATGAAATAAATCTAAAATTTTATCTGATCTTTGCTCCACACCTCAAAGGACAGAATCTTGCCTTTGCTTCCCTTCTGTCTCTCCAGTCCAGAGTTTTGCATGCTGCATATGATCAATAAATGCTTTTTAACTATAAATTAGCTAAGAACCAGGACCTATGTCCCATGGCTCCACCA
Source organism: Tragulus kanchil (assembly GCA_022376925.1). Classification (NCBI taxonomy): domain Eukaryota; kingdom Metazoa; phylum Chordata; class Mammalia; order Artiodactyla; family Tragulidae; genus Tragulus; species Tragulus kanchil. The sequence goes on along the minus strand of JAIOJX010000030.1, from coordinate 13,489,810 downwards.
CTTTCATGAAAGATTTCCATTAGCTCCCACTTCATGGCCCCATGGTTCATTGAAACTCAATTACAACCATTTTACACTAAGATAGATATATATTTTAACAAGCAGATCTCTCCTAGTCTCAGTAAAACAGGGTGCATTTTGTGCACTCTGTGGGTTTAAACCTCCGCTATTTCTGAATTTTTCTAGCATACTCAAATAGCAAATAAATTTTTATACCAAATGAACACACACACACACCCCGAAAAAATGTCATTTTTCCTCAAAATACGTAGAAATTCTTTTGAGCTTTTAAAAACTAATAAATCAGTTCAGAAGAGGTTTCCAGTTTAAGGTAAATATACAGGGATGATAAGCTCTTTCTCTTTGCCTTATCCCAAAAGCAAGAGACAGTTCACAGGTATTTTAATCACGGAGAATCATGTGCATGTTTCAAGTCTACTTTGTTCAGCCACTTCCTGAGGTTCAGCTTGTCTGACTACAGACCCAGAAAGGAGCCTCCCGACCTCTGTGTCACATGACTGTCTCACGCACAGCTAGGAAGAGGCCATCAGTCAGCTCAGCATCTGAAGAGAAGCTGCTCATGGTCACAGCAGGCTGGGTGTGGGCCTGCGTATCACACAGGGAAAAACAAACTTCAACTTAAGTTCTGCATTTGTAGATGCTGCAGATAAAGAGAAGAGACCTGCAGGAAGAAACGGAGCCATAAGAGTCTACATATTTCCGCCTGGGAAATTTTACAAAGCTTCTTGCTGCAATATGGAAGAAGAAAGGCATGGATAATGGCTGTTTGTAACTGACATTAGCTGAGCCCTTACTGTTCTAAGTGGTTTGTTTAAAACCAGGGAGGGGCAGACCAAATGAAATAAATCTAAAATTTTATCTGATCTTTGCTCCACACCTCAAAGGACAGAATCTTGCCTTTGCTTCCTTCTGTCTCTCAGTCCAGAGTTTTGCATGCTGCATATGATCAATAAATGCTTTTTAACTATAAATTAGCTAAGAACCAGGACCTATGTCCCATGGCTCCACCACTTTCATGAAAGATTTCCATTAGCTCCCACTTCATGGCCCCATGGTTCATTGAAACTCAATTACAACCATTTTACACTAAGATAGATATATATTTTAACAAGCAGATCTCTCCTAGTCTCAGTAAAACAGGGTGCATTTTGTGCACTCTGTGGGTTTAAACCTCCGCTATTTCTGAATTTTTCTAGCATACTCAAATAGCAAATAAATTTTTATACCAAATGAACACACACACACACCCCGAAAAAATGTCATTTTTCCTCAAAATACGTAGAAATTCTTTTGAGCTTTTAAAAACTAATAAATCAGTTCAGAAGAGGTTTCCAGTTTAAGGTAAATATACAGGGATGATAAGCTCTTTCTCTTTGCCTTATCCCAAAAGCAAGAGACAGTTCACAGGTATTTTAATCACGGAGAATCATGTGCATGTTTCAAGTCTACTTTGTTCAGCCACTTCCTGAGGTTCAGCTTGTCTGACTACAGACCCAGAAAGGAGCCTCCCGACCTCTGTGTCACATGACTGTCTCACGCACAGCTAGGAAGAGGCCATCAGTCAGCTCAGCATCTGAAGAGAAGCTGCTCATGGTCACAGCAGGCTGGGTGTGGGCCTGCGTATCACACAGGGAAAAACAAACTTCAACTTAAGTTCTGCATTTGTAGATGCTGCAGATAAAGAGAAGAGACCTGCAGGAAGAAACTGAGCCATAAGAGTCTACATATTTCCACCTGGGAAATTTTACAAAGCTTCTTCGGCTGCAATATGGAAGAAGAAAGGCATGGATAATGGCTGTTTGTAACTGACATTAGCTGAGCCCTTACTGTTCTAAGTGGTTTGTTTAAAACACACACACTATCGTTAAGGGCTCTTTCCATCCCTGGTTTTCAAGACGAAAAAACTCAAGAGGTTGGTTCATGTGGCCCAAATCAGAGAACTGGCTGGCACTGGGGGGGCTCTGCCCAGGGCCTCCCCCTCCCCAGCAAAGCACAGTACAAATTCTGCACATTTCTGGACCAAATCCTTGGTAGGACACTGACGGAAAGATCTGTTTTCCAGTTTTTTTGACAGCAAAACCACAGAGCCCGGGGCCATTTTAAATACATTTGAATTATACATGAAGACTAAATTATTTGGAGGCTGACGGAAGTAACCAACATCACACCAAATGAAAAAAAATAAAAATAAAAACATTAAAAGCTCACTGATGTGAGTCTCAGGGACAGAGGTGACCAAACACCAATTAACTGGGACACAGGTGCACACAAGGTCCACACTCTGCCACCCTCTCCTAGAGCGCCCCTCTTCTCTGCCCCCAAACCTCCTTCCTCCTCCTCAGTCTCATCTCATGACCTTACATTCTCCAGCGATGTGCTGAGTCAGCCACCACTAAGGCACACAAGCCCACGCACTCACTCTCTCATACATGGCTCTCCACACATAAATCACTGCTCACTCTCCTAAGGCCGACCTCCTCCTGTGCCCTAAATTCATCCCCTCTTATACTAGATCTCATCAATCGACCCCATCACTTCTTTATTTCTTCCCTCTTCTCTTCTACAGAATTATTTCCCTTTCTTCTGGAACATTCCTGACTATTAACCCTCCATGTTTTAAAAACACACAGACACTCTCTAAACAGCTTGTCTGACTACAGACCCAGAAAGGAGCCTGCCGACCTCTGTGTCACATGACTGTCTCACGCACAGCTAGGAAGAGGCCATCAGTCAGCTCAGCATCTGAAGAGAAGCTGCTCATGGTCACAGCAGGCTGGGTGTGGGCCTGCGTATCACACAGGGAAAAACAAACTTCAACTTAAGTTCTGCATTTGTAGATGCTGCAGATAAAGAGAAGAGACCTGCAGGAAGAAACTGAGCCATAAGAGTCTACATATTTCCACCTGGGAAATTTTACAAAGCTTCTTCGGCTGCAATATGGAAGAAGAAAGGCATGGATAATGGCTGTTTGTAACTGACATTAGCTGAGCCCTTACTGTTCTAAGTGGTTTGTTTAAAACACACACACTATCGTTAAGGGCTCTTTCCATCCCTGGTTTTCAAGACGAAAAAACTCAAGAGGTTGGTTCATGTGGCCCAAATCAGAGAACTGGCTGGCACTGGGGGGGCTCTGCCCAGGGCCTCCCCCTCCCCAGCAAAGCACAGTACAAATTCTGCACATTTCTGGACCAAATCCTTGGTAGGACACTGACGGAAAGATCTGTTTTCCAGTTTTTATGACAGCAAAACCACAGAGCCCGGGGCCATTTTAAATACATTTGAATTATACATGAAGACTAAATTATTTGGAGGCTGACGGAAGTAACCAACATCACACCAAATGAAAAAAAATAAAAATAAAAACATTAAAAGCTCACTGATGTGAGTCTCAGGGACAGAGGTGACCAAACACCAATTAACTGGGACACAGGTGCACACAAGGTCCACACTCTGCCACCCTCTCCTAGAGCGCCCCTCTTCTCTGCCCCCAAACCTCCTTCCTCCTCCTCAGTCTCATCTCATGACCTTACATTCTCCAGCGATGTGCTGAGTCAGCCACCACTAAGGCACACAAGCCCACGCACTCACTCTCTCATACATGGCTCTCCACACATAAATCACTGCTCACTCTCCTAAGGCCGACCTCCTCCTGTGCCCTAAATTCATCCCCTCTTATACTAGATCTCATCAATCGACCCCATCACTTCTTTATTTCTTCCCTCTTCTCTTCTACAGAATTATTTCCCTTTCTTCTGGAACATTCCTGACTATTAACCCTCCATGTTTTAAAAACACACAGACACTCTCTAATTTTCTTCAGCCTAACTCCCTATTGCTCTACTCTATGTCTAAGAAAGCCCAAAAAAGACAAGCAGACAAACAAAAAAAAACCTCTAGCCTCATTTTTTCTTCAGCCCCGAGCATCCCCTTCTCTTTAATCCACTGCCATCATGAAGACACTCACATCGCAGTCAGTCATGACTCTGCTTTGCTAAATCTACAGTCGGTCTTCCGTCTTTACCCCTGTGACCTATGAGTGTGCAGAAGTTCATTCAGTTGATCACTCCTCCCTCTGCGGGAGCACTCTGCCTGCACCAAAGCGTCCCACCTCCCGGTTCCTCCTCTCCTCCCCAGTCTCCTGAAGTCAGAGGGCTGGGCTCGGCCCTTGGCCCACTTCCCATCTCTCTCCGCATTCACAGGCCTTGACGACCTCATCCAGTCTCATTCTTTTACCACCTTCCGTGGCTCCAGCCCTAATCTCTCCTCAGAGCTCCAAGGCTGTGTATCTATATATACACATAATGGTCATCTCAGATGTAATAGGTACCAACGTCCCGACCTGCTCACCAGAACTGCTCTTTGATGCCAACTCCATCTTTCAGGCAAAAACCTGAGTCACCACTGATTCCTCTCTTCCTTGTATACCCGCAAGTAACCCACCAGCCAATCTACCTAACACTATTTTCAAACACTCGGGATCCTACACTATTTCGGCCCTGATCCAGTCCCCTTGAACCTTTCACCTAGGCTCGAGCAACATCCTCCTCTGCCTCCACCTTTATCTCCTGAGTCCAGTATGGACAAAGCAGGTTTTCTATACAATTGAATCAGATCAGGTTCACCTTCTGCTCAAATGCCCCCCTTCCACTCCAAGAAGAAACGAAATCGACCCGGCCCCCGGACCGCTCGTGTCTTTCTCCAAGCCCTGGCCGTTCTGCTCCGGGGCGCCGGCGCCTCCGTGCCCTCCTGTCCTCGAACAGGCAGCCCCGTCCCCGTCGCCGGACTCTCCAGTGACTACTGCTCTGCCTGCAACAGCGGCTCCATACACATCTTCCCGGCTCACCCCCGCACCTCCTCCCGCTGCTCCCTGGCCCGACACCACCCCGTGCATGAGCGGGCTCACTCTGCCTGAAGAGAGGCCTGCCTCTGCCCTCGCCCTCCAGGAGGCGGCCTCGAAGTCCCTAGATGATGAACCATGGTAACTGAGCCTCCGCTTGCCTGGGGACCTCGGGCCATGGAGGACAGGAGAACAATGTGCTTTAGGTTGGGGGCTTTGGGTCAGCTGGAGGGCATGAATCTGAGACCAGCCACGTGGCCAGTCAACCACGCCCGCACAAAGAGTCCCTGTGAGAACTGTGGGCACCACGCGGTGGCGTCCCAGTGTCGCTGTCCCACGAGGCCGCCAGGAGCATCACACAGCGGTGCTGAGAGCCTGGGAGTCACAGGAGAGAACCACGGGCCCTCCGCATCTGTAACTTCCCTGGGTCCTTTCTGTTCATCTGCACGGTTTCCCTGCAAGAGACCTTACCCATGAGCGCAACAACTTTCATGAGCTCTGCTTGTCGTCCTTGCAAACTCCTGAAGAGCTCCAAGGCTGTGTATCTATATATACACATAATGGTCATCTCAGATGTAATAGGTACCAACGTCCCGACCTGCTCACCAGAACTGCTCTTTGATGCCAACTCCATCTTTCAGGCAAAAACCTGAGTCACCACTGATTCCTCTCTTCCTTGTATACCCGCAAGTAACCCACCAGCCAATCTACCTAACACTATTTTCAAACACTCGGGATCCTACACTATTTCGGCCCTGATCCAGTCCCCTTGAACCTTTCACCTAGGCTCGAGCAACATCCTCCTCTGCCTCCACCTTTATCTCCTGAGTCCAGTATGGACAAAGCAGGTTTTCTATACAATTGAATCAGATCAGGTTCACCTTCTGCTCAAATGCCCCCATTCCACTCCAAGAAGAAACGAAATCGACCCGGCCCCCGGACCGCTCGTGTCTTTCTCCAAGCCCTGGCCGTTCTGCTCCGGGGCGCCGGCGCCTCCGTGCCCTCCTGTCCTCGAACAGGCAGCCCCGTCCCCGTCGCCGGACTCTCCAGTGACTACTGCTCTGCCTGCAACAGCGGCTCCATACACATCTTCCCGGCTCACCCCCGCACCTCCTCCCGCTGCTCCCTGGCCCGACACCACCCCGTGCATGAGCGGGCTCACTCTGCCTGAAGAGAGGCCTGCCTCTGCCCTCGCCCTCCAGGAGGCGGCCTCGAAGTCCCTAGATGATGAACCATGGTAACTGAGCCTCCGCTTGCCTGGGGACCTCGGGCCATGGAGGACAGGAGAACAATGTGCTTTAGGTTGGGGGCTTTGGGTCAGCTGGAGGGGCATGAATCTGAGACCAGCCACGTGGCCAGTCAACCACGCCCGCACAAAGAGTCCCTGTGAGAACTGTGGGCACCACGGCGGTGGCGTCCCCAGTGTCGCTGTCCCACGAGGCCGCCAGGAGCATCACACAGCGGTGCTGAGAGCCGCGGGAGTCACAGGAGAGAACCACGGGCCCTCCGCATCTGTAACTTCCCTGGGTCCTTTCTGTTCATCTGCACGGTTTCCCTGCAAGAGACCTTACCCATGAGCGCAACAACTTTCATGAGCTCTGCTTGTCGTCCTTGCAAACTCCTGAAGCAGCAGGGGCGGTCCCGGGGACCCCCAAACCCTCAGCTGGCCTGAGACCCGCGGCCGCCATGTGGACAGCACCCTTGACCTCGGCCCCACCCCTGCCTCCTGTTCCCTGCCCCTCGCCCTTTCAGTCCTTCTCGCCCCTCTCTCTTCCCCATCACCTTCAGACACGTTACTACATTTCTGGCTTGTAATTATTTTCCCCCGGCTAAACTAAAATTCTACAAGTACCAATGGACCTGCCATGCCTGGTGCAGAGCAGGCATCCAGTACTGGGCTGAACGAACGCGAGGGCTGAGTGAACCCTAGCACTGACTCTGGTCAGAGCATGACCCTGGTCAGGCAATCTGTTGAAATCAATGCCAAGCAGACAATTTTAACCTGGTTGTTTATGAACAACTTGGCTATCTTTAAAAAAAAAAAAAAAAGATACTGTAACCAAAGACACTTTCATTACAGACTTGTTCCCCGCATTACTTCCTTATCAGGAACAAACCGATCATCTCCTTTAAAGTAAACTCAACCCTACTGACACTGTCATGGTACTCTACACTAGTTCTAACCAGGGATACCATAAAGTTATTCAGAAACTGTCCTCCAAACACGACAAGTATAAAGATGACTGTGTCCAAGATAAAAGCCATTTAATTTCCATCCATTCTATGTATCTTCATGGCAACTGAATCAGTACTGTGACACTGGTACTACAACTATTCAATCAGAATTTCAGATGCTCAGTTGGATCATATACTTCTGAAAACAAGGACTATGCCTTACCCACACTATCTGGGACACAGCACAGTAGCTGGTCCATCATTAGTGGTCACAACTTGTTGCTGAATTTTGTATCCACCCATGCCTGAGGTGGATGACTAAGGCTGGCATGGGCAAAGATTCTATACACTATAGTTCTCATTGTAATGTCTCATCTTCTCTTACTATCTCTTCAAAACAGCCTTTATTCCTATGTTGTTGAAATAAAGTAGACAGGCATGCTTAAGAGGTAGGGGAAAAAGAGGACAGAACAACAGTCAGATAAAGTTGTCTATAAAGCTCAATCAGGGGCGTCCCTGGTGGTCCAGTGGGTAAGGACACCACCTTGCAGTACAAGGAGTGCCGGTTCGATCCCTGGTCTGGGAAGATCCCACATGCTGCAGAGCAGCTGGATGGATGTGTCCAACTAGCAAGCCAGAGCTCTGGAGCACATGTGCTCAGAGCCGGAGCTCTGCAGTGAGAGAGGCCACAGCAATGGGAGGCCCACACAGGCCAAACAACAAAGATAAATAAATGAAATAGATCAATAGAAGTGGCCAAAAAAAAGCTCAGTCAGAGCTTCAAATAATCATCTTTCAAGAACATTCAAGGTAGGACTCAAAGTGTGAATATCTTACAACTATCCGAGCGCACTTCATTGTTCTGTTAACAGCTGCAACTATATAGCAGCACAGGAGGTAACCTCAATGATGCCCCGATTCTGCTCTGGGGCAGAGAACAACGCTTCCATCCCAACCTTCTGCGAAACCCTCCAGTCCAGAGCTCTCTTACAGCACTTTCTGTGCTGAAGAGTCACTCTGCTTCTCTCTCCTGGATCAGGAAGGCCTAGATGGCTGCTCATGATTGTCACCCTTGAGATTACCAAAGTACCTGGAACTAATTAAGAGTTTCTTTCTTAAGAAAGTGCTTGTTTGAACTGAATACCATATGGAGCATGGAAAGAAGCAGGAAATAGGTAGACAGAATTTTATCAACATTCCAGTATCACTAGAAAAAAATTAACATTTTAATTTAAAGCTACAATAAGACTTCTTGAGCTTCAACATTTTTATCAAGTACCTTCAGAAAAATTAAATAGTTTTGAATATTCTGGTAAATATTTTAGCTAGAGTAGAAATATGAGCACATCTCCCAGAACTCTAATCTTCACTGAATGCTGTCAGGATGGAGGACGCCGCAATCTACGTACCGTCATGAAACAGCCAGATGACTCGGGTGCTGACTGCATGGTGCATTCCGTATGTGAAAATGGATCAGGTTAGACACTCTTCTGGCTATTACTCATCAATAAGCTTTTTAATAGTAAGTGGATGCAAATTCAAAAATTAATTAAAGAACACTTAAAAGAAATGTAAGAGGACTTCAAGAGATAGGTGAACTTGCTCTAGCTTTGAGCAAACATTACTAGGTTGAGCAGGTCATTAATGAGTACCTAGAATAACTGATACATTCTAAAACAGGAGCAGTTTGCTCTTGCTGATAAATGAAAAGGCTGTTCTGAATTACGCTTCATTCTGTTTTCAAACAGCTAATTTCCTGTTGCCAATACCAAAGCTATATGCAACTATGTCGCCTTAACTTCATCTCATTTTCCAGCCTTAATGTCAAATGACTTGCTTGCAGTTAACTTTAGGCATAAAGAATCTACAAACACCCTCCCCTCTTTAAAATACGCCTGGAAAGAATACCATTGGTTCTCTACATCTACAGGTTCTGCATTTGTGGATTATACCAACTGTGGACTGAAAATATTTGGGAAAAAAAATTCCAGAGAGTTCCAAAGAGCAAAACTAATTTGCCATGCACCAGCAACTCTTTACATAGGATTATACTGAATCTCAACTGTTTACATAGTAAAAGTTCACATTGTATTTAGGTGTTGTAAGTAATCTAGAGATGATCTAAAGTATGAAAGGATGTGCATAGGTTATATGCAATTACAACACTGTTTTATATAAAGAAGTTGAGCATCTGATGATTTTGGTATCCATTGGAAGTCCTCTAAACCATCTCCTCACAGATACGGAGGGATGAATGTGTTAATTTCACATCATTTAAAATAAAATAAAATACCTAAAGAAGAAGGAAATAGGTAGACAGAATTTTATCAACATTCCAGTATCACTAGAAAAAAATTAACATTTTAATTTAAAGCTACAATAAGACTTCTTGAGCTTCAACATTTTTATCAAGTACCTTCAGAAAAATTAAATAGTTTTGAATATTCTGGTAAATATTTTAGCTAGAGTAGAAATATGAGCACATCTCCCAGAACTCTAATCTTCACTGAATGCTGTCAGGATGGAGGACGCCGCAATCTACGTACCGTCATGAAACAGCCAGATGACTCGGGTGCTGACTGCATGGTGCATTCCGTATGTGAAAATGGATCAGGTTAGACACTCTTCTGGCTATTACTCATCAATAAGCTTTTTAATAGTAAGTGGATGCAAATTCAAAAATTAATTAAAGAACACTTAAAAGAAATGTAAGAGGACTTCAAGAGATAGGTGAACTTGCTCTAGCTTTGAGCAAACATTACTAGGTTGAGCAGGTCATTAATGAGTACCTAGAATAACTGATACATTCTAAAACAGGAGCAGTTTGCTCTTGCTGATAAATGAAAAGGCTGTTCTGAATTACGCTTCATTCTGTTTTCAAACAGCTAATTTCCTGTTGCCAATACCAAAGCTATATGCAACTATGTCGCCTTAACTTCATCTCATTTTCCAGCCTTAATGTCAAATGACTTGCTTGCAGTTAACTTTAGGCATAAAGAATCTACAAACACCCTCCCCTCTTTAAAATACGCCTGGAAAGAATACCATTGGTTCTCTACATCTACAGGTTCTGCATTTGTGGATTATACCAACTGTGGACTGAAAATATTTGGGAAAAAAAATTCCAGAGAGTTCCAAAGAGCAAAACTAATTTGCCATGCACCAGCAACTCTTTACATAGGATTATACTGAATCTCAACTGTTTACATAGTAAAAGTTCACATTGTATTTAGGTGTTGTAAGTAATCTAGAGATGATCTAAAGTATGAAAGGATGTGCATAGGTTATATGCAATTACAACACTGTTTTATATAAAGAAGTTGAGCATCTGATGATTTTGGTATCCATTGGAAGTCCTCTAAACCATCTCCTCACAGATACGGAGGGATGAATGTGTTAATTTCACATCATTTATTATAAAAATACTAACAACACAGAGCTTTAAAAATGTTATTCTCCCTTAATTACAAGTTTTCTTACATGTATTGGTGACTCAAAAGGTAAAGAATCTGCCTGTGGGCTTCCCCTGGTGGTCCAGTGGGTAAGGACACCGCCTTGCAGTGTAGGGGGCGCCAGTTCAAGCCCTGGCCTGGGAAGGTGCCACGTGCCGCGGAGCGGCTGGACCGATGTGTCCAATTACCGAGCCGGAGCTCTGGAGCACCTGCGCCCAGAGCCGGTGCTCTGCAACGACAGACGCCACCGCGATGGGAGGCCCACAGGAGCCAAAGAACGAAGACGAATGAAAATAGAGAAATGAAAGACCAATAGAAGTGGCCCGTCCACTCCCCTCCCTCCCCAACCCGACCCCTGCCCAAAGTAAAATAAATAAATAAATCTTTAAAAAAAAAAAAAAAAAAGAATCTGCCTGCAATGTGGGAGACCCAGCTTCAATCCTTGGGTTGGGAAGATGCCCTGGAGAAGCGAATGATTAGCCCACACTCCCATATTCTTGCCTAGAGAATTCCATGGAATTCCAGAGGAGCCTGGTGGCTACATTCCAAGGGTCACAAACAGTTGGACACCACTGAGTTACTAACACACACACACATATACCTATAAAAGTAAAGAGGGAGGGCTTCCCTGGTGGTCCAGCGGGTAAGGACACTGCCTTGCACTGCAAGGGGCGCCGGTTCGATCCCTGGCCTGGGAAGATCCCACGTGCCACGGAGCGGCTGGACCGATGTGTCCAATTACCGAGCCGGAGCTCTGGAGCGCATGCACCCAGAGCCGGTGCTCTGCAACAACAGAGGCCACTGCGATGGGAGGCCCACTTGGGCCAAAGAACAAAGATGGATGAAAATAGATAAATGAAAAGACCAACAGAAGTAGCCTGCCTGCTCCCCTCCCTCCCCACCCCACCCCCTCAAAATAAATAAATAAATAAATCTTTAAAAAAAAAAAAAAGTAAAGGGGGAAAAACACATAGCTGTAATAATCTGTTTGATTGTTAGGGAGAAAAAAGTTTTACTACTCCCTTAGAAGTTCTCTTGGCTGGTCCAGTAATTAACTTGACCTAAGACACATTAACCAGGGGAAAATAGGTTTAATTACACATGCACAAGATCCCATGAGAGTCTGAGATCCAAGGACAAGAAGGGAAGTTGAGGCTTTAACACGCCATTCTGAGCTAAGGAAAGGGACAGGGGCCTGGGGCTGCCAGGCGAGGTGGGTCATTCACAGGACAGTGAGAACAGATGTCTGGTAATTGGATGTTTGCTCTGCTACACATACAGGCCATTTAGATACAGTTATTTCTGGTAAGAGTTCTTTCTAAGCTGGAATTCCCATCTAAATTCTTTCAGGTAGTTGGGCAGAGGTAAAGATTTTTTTCTCGAGTCTTCTGGGTCTTGATTGCCTTCAGCTCAAAATTACCTACATGCCAAAATGTCATATTTTGGGGTCAGGTAGTCTGCTCCTTTTCAACTGCAAAATTCAACTTACATTTCTACCTCCAATCTGTACCAATCAGCATTATGCAAATTTTAATATAACTTCATGTAACATAAAGTCTCAATTATCTCTAATAAAATTTCAGGGAGAAAAAACTTTAAAAGATCATTTTTAAGAATAAGACTTCCATTTTTTAAAAAGACTAAGACGGTGTCATTTTAACTTAGTATAAAGTAAATATTTCCAATATAATCCCCAAAATCTATGTGTTTACGTACACTTTAGTGTCCGTAATCCCCATTTGTTGTCACACAATTCAAGAAACGAATAACCACACAGATTCTATTTCCTTAGCAAGTGGACTGAGTTCATGCTTCTAGATTTGTTTGTTAATAAACAACCAAATACATTAATGCAAAGCTCTTTTTAATATGAAATTTTATAGTAATAAAGATTCTGACTGTAAAAGAAAAAGGGTAAGCTAGTATTTACTCCTGTTATGATTCTATTAAACAATTTATCCTCCTGTAATTTGTTTCATTTCTTTGTGCTTTAAGTGTGTAACTAAATTTCTTATTAAATGAATTCCACACAAATATGTAAACATCACTGAAAATCCAAATAAAAATATTTTCATAGCAAATGATATTCATTCCTCTGTATGTACCCTGCAGCAGCAAAGGAAATGTACTTGTTCTTGCCTGTATATTACCATTAAGTTTCATATTATAGAAAGGACTTTATTTTGAACCCTGAAGTTACTGAAAAAATCCTTCCCCACATGCAATTTCTTTTAAGCCTTTTCCTTTAATGACATATCTCTGCATACAGTTTCAGAGACTGGGATGGCATTTTTTTTAGTATTTTATTTCAAAGATGTTGTTGCTTTTTATATTCCCTTACTGCTCTTTCGGGGGGGGGAGAACAGATGTCTGGTAATTGGATGTTTGCTCTGCTACACATACAGGCCATTTAGATACAGTTATTTCTGGTAAGAGTTCTTTCTAAGCTGGAATTCCCATCTAAATTCTTTCAGGTAGTTGGGCAGAGGTAAAGATTTTTTTCTCGAGTCTTCTGGGTCTTGATTGCCTTCAGCTCAAAATTACCTACATGCCAAAATGTCATATTTTGGGGTCAGGTAGTCTGCTCCTTTTCAACTGCAAAATTCAACTTACATTTCTACCTCCAATCTGTACCAATCAGCATTATGCAAATTTTAATATAACTTCATGTAACATAAAGTCTCAATTATCTCTAATAAAATTTCAGGGAGAAAAAACTTTAAAAGATCATTTTTAAGAATAAGACTTCCATTTTTTAAAAAGACTAAGACGGTGTCATTTTAACTTAGTATAAAGTAAATATTTCCAATATAATCCCCAAAATCTATGTGTTTACGTACACTTTAGTGTCCGTAATCCCCATTTGTTGTCACACAATTCAAGAAACGAATAACCACACAGATTCTATTTCCTTAGCAAGTGGACTGAGTTCATGCTTCTAGATTTGTTTGTTAATAAACAACCAAATACATTAATGCAAAGCTCTTTTTAATATGAAATTTTATAGTAATAAAGATTCTGACTGTAAAAGAAAAAGGGTAAGCTAGTATTTACTCCTGTTATGATTCTATTAAACAATTTATCCTCCTGTAATTTGTTTCATTTCTTTGTGCTTTAAGTGTGTAACTAAATTTCTTATTAAATGAATTCCACACAAATATGTAAACATCACTGAAAATCCAAATAAAAATATTTTCATAGCAAATGATATTCATTCCTCTGTATGTACCCTGCAGCAGCAAAGGAAATGTACTTGTTCTTGCCTGTATATTACCATTAAGTTTCATATTATAGAAAGGACTTTATTTTGAACCCTGAAGTTACTGAAAAAATCCTTCCCCACATGCAATTTCTTTTAAGCCTTTTCCTTTAATGACATATCTCTGCATACAGTTTCAGAGACTGGGATGGCATTTTTTTTTTTAGTATTTTATTTCAAAGATGTTGTTGCTTTTTATATTCCCTTACTGCTCTTTGAGGCTTACTCAGAGGCTCAGTCACAAATGCCCAGATAATCTTCTCTATCTGTATTTACATGAAATAGAGAGCAGACTACACTTTCTCACTAAAAAATATTTTCTTCCACATGTTAGCTACTTCCTGCTATTCCGTCAGAGCAGAAGCCTAACTGAATTCAAGTTTGAATTCCTTAGTTCACATCCATTCTCTACAACATACCTTACCGTATCTCTCATCCCCGTGGCCTGCCCATCAGAGGAAATAAATCTGATTTCTTCACCACCCACAGTCAAGCTCTCCAGAATGCCTCCCACACTGTGACCACAGACAACTCAGTGCCCTTTGAAAAGGCAGGCCAGGACCACAGAGGTTCCTGGGATGACAAGTTAACATCACTAATCCAATCATCCATATCCAGTACAACACAATTTCTCCCAAGAGGCCACGAAAACAACACCTGAACATCTCAGCAAGAGTCAGAAAAGAGGCAGAAGTGAAGAGTACCAGAGACGTACTCCTCCACAAAAGACTGAACATGTGCAGCCCAAGATCTACAGAAAAGACAGCCCAAATTGAAATTCAGAGGCCCATTTCAATCAGAAACTAATGCTATACCCTCCAGAGCCTACCCCAAAATTAACCAGAATAGAACTGTAGCCATCTGATCACTGTGATACTAAACCAAGGCTTCCTTTATAAAGCATTCACATCTCAAGGTTATTATTTCTCTTTAGAGCAACGAACTATTGTATTCTCAAGGGTTAACCACAGCTTTATCAAATTAGCCTTAAACCAGAGGAAAGTTTAAAGAAAGAAGGATAAGGGAATTTGAAGGTCACAGCTTTAGATGAAATGTCAATTTTGGAAGCAAATGATATTCATTCCTCTGTATGTACCCTGCAGCAGCAAAGGAAATGTACTTGTTCTTGCCTGTATATTACCATTAAGTTTCATATTATAGAAAGGACTTTATTTTGAACCCTGAAGTTACTGAAAAAATCCTTCCCCACATGCAATTTCTTTTAAGCCTTTTCCTTTAATGACATATCTCTGCATACAGTTTCAGAGACTGGGATGGCATTTTTTTTTTTAGTATTTTATTTCAAAGATGTTGTTGCTTTTTATATTCCCTTACTGCTCTTTGAGGCTTACTCAGAGGCTCAGTCACAAATGCCCAGATAATCTTCTCTATCTGTATTTACATGAAATAGAGAGCAGACTACACTTTCTCACTAAAAAATATTTTCTTCCACATGTTAGCTACTTCCTGCTATTCCGTCAGAGCAGAAGCCTAACTGAATTCAAGTTTGAATTCCTTAGTTCACATCCATTCTCTACAACATACCTTACCGTATCTCTCATCCCCGTGGCCTGCCCATCAGAGGAAATAAATCTGATTTCTTCACCACCCACAGTCAAGCTCTCCAGAATGCCTCCCACACTGTGACCACAGACAACTCAGTGCCCTTTGAAAAGGCAGGCCAGGACCACAGAGGTTCCTGGGATGACAAGTTAACATCACTAATCCAATCATCCATATCCAGTACAACACAATTTCTCCCAAGAGGCCACGAAAACAACACCTGAACATCTCAGCAAGAGTCAGAAAAGAGGCAGAAGTGAAGAGTACCAGAGACGTACTCCTCCACAAAAGACTGAACATGTGCAGCCCAAGATCTACAGAAAAGACAGCCCAAATTGAAATTCAGAGGCCCATTTCAATCAGAAACTAATGCTATACCCTCCAGAGCCTACCCCAAAATTAACCAGAATAGAACTGTAGCCATCTGATCACTGTGATACTAAACCAAGGCTTCCTTTATAAAGCATTCACATCTCAAGGTTATTATTTCTCTTTAGAGCAACGAACTATTGTATTCTCAAGGGTTAACCACAGCTTTATCAAATTAGCCTTAAACCAGAGGAAAGTTTAAAGAAAGAAGGATAAGGGAATTTGAAGGTCACAGCTTTAGATGAAATGTCATTCCTCCATTCTTTTGGAGAGCAGAAACCTGCCAGAGTTAGAAAACCATGCTCAATCGGTCATCCCTTAAAAACTTTATGAAAGAATGGAAAATCAGATAACCTGGTTTCAACAGACTAGGTTGCTCCACCCAAAGGCAGGCAAACATCCTCCCTGAGGCCCCCTCCCGCCAAAAGGCACTCCCGAGGCCTCGGCCCACCAAATTCCAAAGCACTCCCTGGAATTTCTACTGAGCCGAATGAAAGAAATCTCACAGGTCGCTATTCATCAGATGCTCCTTCAGCCCTATTCCTGACTGCCCACCAGCCCATCACCCTCAGACCAGCCTTAGACTCCCCATGCCCAAACAAGACTCAGCAAGAAGTAGCCAGACAAAGTTCGGCGCCCTATATCACCAAAAAGGCTAGTATGTTAGGTTGGTAGGCTATTAAAGGGTTAACACAGCAGCTGAGATTCCCCAGCACTAAATAGTCATAAGAAAAGGCCAGTTGTTAGGGTCAACACCGTGACCAGAGACTCCCTGGCATTAAATCAGGGGGTCAGTTGCTTGCCTGCTGGCGCCTGAGAGTCTCCTTAGACCTGCCATAAGGAGATAGCCTTGGCCATAAAGATTCCTCTGGAAAGTGTCAAGGACTTCACACCCCCAGCCCGCGGACACCTCAAGGATAGTGGGCTCATCACTGGACTTCCTGCCAATCATATAGCCAATCGTGTAATGCCTGATGTGCCCGCCAAACATATAGCCAATCGTATGTTGCCTAATGTACTTGCGTTAATTTGAAACTTTGCCCTATAAAAACCCCGGAATCCTCAGCGAAGGTGTGCAGCTTGTTCGTCCAGGCTGGCACCCGAGTGTGCACCCGTCCAATAAAATACTACTCTTGCTTTTGCAGCTCTTGGTCTGGTCTTTGAGTCTCGGGGACCCCCTGAAAATCTCTGATCCTCCTCCTCATTGGGGGAATGGAGTTTATCACTTTACATGGAAACTTTGAATAAAAATTTAAGACACTTTATAATGCTGGCATGTGCAGATGATCAGATCCACTGCCTAGATTTCAAGTTTGCATAAAGACTGAATACACATGAAATGACATGTGCAGGATACTAATAGCTACAGCCCACCAGGATTATTTGCATCATTCTACCACTAGTTTGACAGTGTTGCCATTAAAAATGGAGAATTACTTTCCTACCTTCAATGAAAATTCAGCCTGCTATCACTGTATGTGGGATTCTGACATTATGAGAGAGAAGAACAACTCTTTGGAAAATTAGTTCTTATCTTAAAAGCTTAAGTTAAGATATGGAACAAAGATAAAAAGAAATTAAAGTAATTTTCCAAGAAAAACCTGTCAATATATTCCAAGCTTCTCCAAGAACACTCAGATTTCAGTTTCACGTTATAATTAGTTTTCACAATTGAAAGTTACAATTGCTCAGGCACAATGACAATGTGAAAGGTAAGAGACTAAAATATTATAATGCAGCCTATGATTTACTGGGCAAGTAGAGCTTTAATGCAAAAAAAAAAAAAAAAAAAGGAAAAAATGAAACCCAAGAAGAAAAACGAGTTGGAACAAAACACAGGCAATATTCACACATCAGGAGGATTTAGGGCCCATGTATATACCGGTCACTCCCTTCACTACTGCGTACTTCCAGCTGGGGGTTATTCCTTCCACGGCCACTTATGGAACTTCCTGACAGAATTTCAGAAGGTAGAAGAGTATCTGATTACCAACAGTCTTATAATTCTGCATCATTATGCATCAAATGGGCTTTCAGGGTCTAGTTTAAGACCTTAACCAACAACTGTACTGTCATTTCTGTAGGAAAATATATCCTGAATTTAAAACTGCAAACAAAAAATATACTGCAGGTTCAGTCGTCTATATAAAGTTACTGGTAACTAGCACAAGATTTCGTTTACAAGGTTAAATCTGATGTTCTTCTAGGATCATTCACCACTTTTTTAAATTTACGTTAAACTACGCCAAATTTTTATTCTCAAATATGTCAAAGGCCAAAAAATGATTTAAAAATTCACAATAACTACATCCAGTAACTTACAAAATGCTCGGGACCCACAGCCCTCCCTCTTACACAATTCTATGGCGGAATAAACCATTTAGCACATAACTACCACGCAATCCTGTATTGATGATTTTGCAGTAATTAGTTTTGGATTGGGTTTCTGTGTTTTCAAACATGGTGCAGTTTTGTCAAAAACAGAGTGAACATACTGAAGTAATGTATTAAAAGAACTGTATATAGAAAGAAACCTGTCTATTCATAAAATGAGTGGGAAGAGGCAGCACTCAAGCAGAGGGGATGGTTTAGACAAAGGGACAATTTACAGCACAAGTGATTTTGAGAATTTATGCATTTGAGGACTCTTTTCTTTCTTTTCATTTATCTCCCAGACTCCTCTGAAGATCAAGAGCAGACTGGAAGGTAGCTTTAAAGAAAAAAGAGGGGAAAAGTTTAAAGAAAAAAAAAAAAAAAATTAAAGGCTCAGGGGACAATAAAAGGAGAAAGAAAGACACAGAACAATTTATAATCATTCCGTAAACAAATGGAACTTAATCAAACTTATAAGCCTTTACACCGCAAGGAAAACCACAAAGAGGTACCCTACAGACTTGGAGAAAATATTTGCAAAATATTTGACAAGGGCTTAATTTTTTAAATACACAAACAACTCAATACCAAAAAAGACCCAATCAAAAAATGAGCAGAAGACCTAAATAGACATTTCTCCAAAGAAGACATATGGATAGCCAACAGGCATATGAAATGACACTCAACTTCACTAATTATTAGAGAAATGCAAATCCAGGCTGCAATTGAGGTATCACCTTGTCAGAATGGCAACCATCAAAAAGCCTACAAACAGTAAATGCTGGAGAGGATATTGACAAAAGGGAACCCTCCTGCACTGCCAGAAGGAATGTGAGTTGTTGTAGCCATTATGAAAAACAGTATGGAGGTCCTTTTAAAAACAAAGATAAAAAACAGGGTTGCCATATGATCCAACAATCTCACTCCTGGGCACATACCTGGAGGGAATTTTCTCAACATTCACCTTTAAACGTTAAACTACGCCAAATTTTTATTCTCAAATATGTCAAAGGCCAAAAAATGATTTAAAAATTCACAATAACTACATCCAGTAACTTACAAAATGCTCGGGACCCACAGCCCTCCCTCTTACACAATTCTATGGCGGAATAAACCATTTAGCACATAACTACCACGCAATCCTGTATTGATGATTTTGCAGTAATTAGTTTTGGATTGGGTTTCTGTGTTTTCAAACATGGTGCAGTTTTGTCAAAAACAGAGTGAACATACTGAAGTAATGTATTAAAAGAACTGTATATAGAAAGAAACCTGTCTATTCATAAAATGAGTGGGAAGAGGCAGCACTCAAGCAGAGGGGATGGTTTAGACAAAGGGACAATTTACAGCACAAGTGATTTTGAGAATTTATGCATTTGAGGACTCTTTTCTTTCTTTTCATTTATCTCCCAGACTCCTCTGAAGATCAAGAGCAGACTGGAAGGTAGCTTTAAAGAAAAAAGAGGGGAAAAGTTTAAAGAAAAAAAAAAAAAAAATTAAAGGCTCAGGGGACAATAAAAGGAGAAAGAAAGACACAGAACAATTTATAATCATTCCGTAAACAAATGGAACTTAATCAAACTTATAAGCTTTTACACCGCAAGGGAAACCACAAAGAGGTACCCTACAGACTTGGAGAAAATATTTGCAAAATATTTGACAAGGGCTTAATTTTTTAAATACACAAACAACTCAATACCAAAAAAGACCCAATCAAAAAATGAGCAGAAGACCTAAATAGACATTTCTCCAAAGAAGACATATGGATAGCCAACAGGCATATGAAATGACACTCAACTTCACTAATTATTAGAGAAATGCAAATCCAGGCTGCAATTGAGGTATCACCTTGTCAGAATGGCAACCATCAAAAAGCCTACAAACAGTAAATGCTGGAGAGGATATTGACAAAAGGGAACCCTCCTGCACTGCCAGAAGGAATGTGAGTTGTTGTAGCCATTATGAAAAACAGTATGGAGGTCCTTTTAAAAACAAAGATAAAAAACAGGGTTGCCATATGATCCAACAATCTCACTCCTGGGCACATACCTGGAGGGAAAAAAACTAATTCTAAAAGATACATACATCCCCATGTTCATAGTAGCAACAGTCACAATAGCAAAGACATGGAAACCACCTGGAAGTCCACTGACAGACAAATTGATAAAAAAGAAGTTTATACCGCCTTGCAGTGCAAGGGGCGCCAGTTCGATCCCTGGCCTGGGAAGATCCCACGTGCCGCGGAGCGGCTGGACCGATGTGTCCAATTACCGAGCCAGAGCTCTGGAGCACATGCGCCCAGAGCCAGTGCTCTGTGACAACAGAGGCCACTGCGATGGGAGGCCCATAGGAGCCAAAGAACAAAGACAGATGAACATAGAGAAATGAAAGACCAATAGAAGTGGCCCGCCCGCTCCCCTCCCTCCCCAACCCGACCCCTGCCCAAAATAAATAAATAAAGAAGTATATAAGTATATGTATTATAGAATATTACTCAGCTATAAGAAAGACTAAAGAATGGCATTTACAGCAACAAAAACAGAACTAGAGATAATCATACTATGTGAAATAAGAGAAAGACAAATATCATATGATATATGTGAAATCTAAAATACACTACAAAGGATCAGATTTGATCATTCAGTTGTATCCAACTCTTTGTGATCCCAAGGGCTATATAGCCTACTAAGCTCCTCTGTCCATGGAATTCTCCAGGCAAGAATGCTGGAGTGGGTTTCCATTTCCTACTCCAGGTGAACTTACTCACAAAGCAGAAACAAACTCACAGGCATAGAAAACAAACTTACAGTTACCAAAGTGGAATAAGGATGGGAAAAGATAAATTAGGAGACTGAGACTAGCAGACATAGACTATTATATAAAAAATACCAGGGTCGTGTTACACAGCATAGAGAACTATATTCGATATCCTATAGCAAACCATAATAGGAAAGAAAATGAAATGGTACACGTGTATAACACAATCACTGTGCTATACACCAGAAACACAATACTACAAATCAATTACATAAAATAAATCAAATTACAAAAAAATAAATCATTTGTTTAGTATACTACTTTACTAAAAACAGGGTTGCCATATGATCCAACAATCTCACTCCTGGGCACATACCTGGAGGGAAAAAAACTAATTCTAAAAGATACATACATCCCCATGTTCATAGTAGCAACAGTCACAATAGCAAAGACATGGAAACCACCTGGAAGTCCACTGACAGACAAATTGATAAAAAAGAAGTTTATACCGCCTTGCAGTGCAAGGGGCGCCAGTTCGATCCCTGGCCTGGGAAGATCCCACGTGCCGCGGAGCGGCTGGACCGATGTGTCCAATTACCGAGCCAGAGCTCTGGAGCACATGCGCCCAGAGCCAGTGCTCTGTGACAACAGAGGCCACTGCGATGGGAGGCCCATAGGAGCCAAAGAACAAAGACAGATGAACATAGAGAAATGAAAGACCAATAGAAGTGGCCCGCCCGCTCCCCTCCCTCCCCAACCCGACCCCTGCCCAAAATAAATAAATAAAGAAGTATATAAGTATATGTATTATAGAATATTACTCAGCTATAAGAAAGACTAAAGAATGGCATTTACAGCAACAAAAACAGAACTAGAGATAATCATACTATGTGAAATAAGAGAAAGACAAATATCATATGATATATGTGAAATCTAAAATACACTACAAAGGATCAGATTTGATCATTCAGTTGTATCCAACTCTTTGTGATCCCAAGGGCTATATAGCCTACTAAGCTCCTCTGTCCATGGAATTCTCCAGGCAAGAATGCTGGAGTGGGTTTCCATTTCCTACTCCAGGTGAACTTACTCACAAAGCAGAAACAAACTCACAGGCATAGAAAACAAACTTACAGTTACCAAAGTGGAATAAGGATGGGAAAAGATAAATTAGGAGACTGAGACTAGCAGACATAGACTATTATATAAAAAATACCAGGGTCGTGTTACACAGCATAGAGAACTATATTCGATATCCTATAGCAAACCATAATAGGAAAGAAAATGAAATGGTACACGTGTATAACACAATCACTGTGCTATACACCAGAAACACAATACTACAAATCAATTACATAAAATAAATCATTTTGTTTTAGTATTACTACTTACAGAAACTTGTAAGATGCAGGCAGCACACACAGTTCTAATTTTGAGCCACATTATTAAACCAAAGAAATTATTTTTTATAGCTTTTCTGAAATCTCATTTTGCAATTCTGTATTTTCAAGCCAACTCTTGAACAGATATAACTTTAATTCTGACAGGACCCACTGAATTTGGTTACCAAGCAAATCTTCCCAAGATGCACATTAAAACCTAATTATTTGGGATATACATAGTACTAATACATAGTAATTGATAGATTTACATATTCATTATATTGTAACAGCATCTTTTCTCTAATAGGGTATTTATCTAGCACATTATAAACTGTAACACAATGAATTCTTCAACAAGCTGGCTATGTGGAATTTACCCAGATGCTATCTAATCAAGTTGCTTTTTTAAGTTGACTGTGTACATAGACATTTTTTCTATGAGTTTTGACTCATAATATGTGACTCACAGCAAATATAACCACTACTTTTAAAACTCGTCTAAATATGCAATCACTATCTCTTTTTACTGTCTCCAATTCAAATGTTTTATTTTGTCCAAAATCCTACCCTAATGTATCTTTATTAAAACATTTCCAACTAACCCTATTCAATCACACTCTTACTTCACTCAGCACTTCAGCCACTACGGTGTCGTATTCAAATTAGATGCTCCACTAAAGAAATCTTTTTGACTCCAAGGTTCTCTCT
This sequence comes from Tragulus kanchil, assembly GCA_022376925.1. Taxonomy (NCBI): domain Eukaryota; kingdom Metazoa; phylum Chordata; class Mammalia; order Artiodactyla; family Tragulidae; genus Tragulus; species Tragulus kanchil. Next base: position 13,466,914 of record JAIOJX010000030.1, on the reverse strand, counting down.
TAGCCTTCATTTCTCTTTTTTTAACTCTGTGATACGTGTGTAAACAATAGGCAAAAACTTCCAATCTTTTTCAAATGCAGCATCTTACAGAAAAAGAACAACAGGACAATAATCTGGGCACTGTAAGACAGCTTTAATACATCACACTGCATTACACGTCTGCAAAAATACTAGAGCACTCCAGCAAAATGATCTTTAGAGTAAGAAAAAGTAGTTTACTCACTTGTATTAAAACAACTAGAGAAAGGTAGGAGGCTGAAAATATATAATGTGCCATTCTTACAGAAACAGTGACCTCTTTTTACATGCATGTCAAAAGGGAAGCTTCTAAATTCTTCCATGTTAAGTTCTGATAACGTATCAGTAAAATATACCAAGAAATTCAAATATTGTATTCACCTCTCTGGCAAATTTCAAATTGAATCAAAATTATCTATAAAATACCTCTAAGCAACTGACACAGAAGTCAAAAAGCACAAAAGTCTAAGAAACACATGGACACATATACAATTTCTTTAACAAACAGCGTTAGTTCCTAGATTCCTATTTTTCCCATTTTTCTTCATTTACTCCTATTTTTACGTAACTTTAACAACTATTTAATTAGTCAAGTATTAGTAGATTAACAGTAACTTTGGAAAACAATATTCTGGATATCGTAAGGGTCAAGACAACAAGAAGTCACACAAATTTCAGTTAGCAAATTTGCTTCTCACAGGGTTACAGGATAGCAATTCTCAAACTGCTTTATATGTACATATACTAGGCTTGAATGAATAAACAAATATATTGTAGATAATGAGATCCAGGTTTCTCACTGTCAAGAGATCTCAATTACAAATAAGGAAAGCAGGAAGGCTAGAATGAAGCATGTGATACTGAGTGAAACTCAAAGACAGACCCCAGTGTGAATTCATGGCATTTTAATATACACAAATAGATATTAAAAGATATCAACATAGCTCTGTGTGTCTGCAAGAGTTAGAATACGTTCTTTTCTGGCTCCATCTGCTGAGAGAGTCTTGAAGTAATGGTCAGCAAAGCAGCAATGAGCCCAGACAGCCCTGAGACCTCGGCTTTTAAACCCCATTCTCCAATAACAGGACCAAGGCTCCTTATGTAGTGGATTCCAGGACTGGAGCAGGGAAAATACAGGATGAGCCTAGAGCACTGGAAGAGCCAGGAATTAAGAATGCTCCAGAAAGATGAGCATGTCCAAAGGGCCCAGCAACCCATCTGAGTTCTCACTGGTCAAAGCCAGAACAATCCAGGAAACAAAACAAACAACTGTGTTAGATCAGAACCCATAAAATATAATACCCATGAGCTACTACTGATCTAGATAACTGAAGAAATAGAGAATGAACAGCAGTTCCTTACAAAAGAAGCCTGGTTAATAAATTGTAAAAGAGGAAAAAGAAATTCATGTTAAGTTCTGATAACGTATCAGTAAAATATACCAAGAAATTCAAATATTGTATTCACCTCTCTGGCAAATTTCAAATTGAATCAAAATTATCTATAAAATACCTCTAAGCAACTGACACAGAAGTCAAAAAGCACAAAAGTCTAAGAAACACATGGACACATATACAATTTCTTTAACAAACAGCGTTAGTTCCTAGATTCCTATTTTTCCCATTTTTCTTCATTTACTCCTATTTTTACGTAACTTTAACAACTATTTAATTAGTCAAGTATTAGTAGATTAACAGTAACTTTGGAAAACAATATTCTGGATATCGTAAGGGTCAAGACAACAAGAAGTCACACAAATTTCAGTTAGCAAATTTGCTTCTCACAGGGTTACAGGATAGCAATTCTCAAACTGCTTTATATGTACATATACTAGGCTTGAATGAATAAACAAATATATTGTAGATAATGAGATCCAGGTTTCTCACTGTCAAGAGATCTCAATTACAAATAAGGAAAGCAGGAAGGCTAGAATGAAGCATGTGATACTGAGTGAAACTCAAAGACAGACCCCAGTGTGAATTCATGGCATTTTAATATACACAAATAGATATTAAAAGATATCAACATAGCTCTGTGTGTCTGCAAGAGTTAGAATACGTTCTTTTCTGGCTCCATCTGCTGAGAGAGTCTTGAAGTAATGGTCAGCAAAGCAGCAATGAGCCCAGACAGCCCTGAGACCTCGGCTTTTAAACCCCATTCTCCAATAACAGGACCAAGGCTCCTTATGTAGTGGATTCCAGGACTGGAGCAGGGAAAATACAGGATGAGCCTAGAGCACTGGAAGAGCCAGGAATTAAGAATGCTCCAGAAAGATGAGCATGTCCAAAGGGCCCAGCAACCCATCTGAGTTCTCACTGGTCAAAGCCAGAACAATCCAGGAAACAAAACAAACAACTGTGTTAGATCAGAACCCATAAAATATAATACCCATGAGCTACTACTGATCTAGATAACTGAAGAAATAGAGAATGAACAGCAGTTCCTTACAAAAGAAGCCTGGTTAATAAATTGTAAAAGGGAAGAGGGAAATAGAAATTCACTCACCATTAAAACACAATAATAACTGCTGAAGGCAAAAAGGCATCAGTGCATACAATCAGAGTGAGCCAAAGTGTGAAGAGAAACAAGATGTGAAGAACTTTAAAGTATCTACCCAAAGGTATTTATTAATTTCAGAGGAAAAAAACATTAACTTTACATTAAAAACCTACGAGAAGCCACCTTAATCGAATGTAAACAAGGTTAACAGCCCCAGGAATAAGACTTATGACATCACATACCCCTGAAATGAAGTGTTGAGAAGGGTTACATCATTTATGTGGCATACTTGCCAAAAGTGCATTACCTAAGCCTGGTCATGAGAAAAACCAGACAAGTGCAAATCAGGACAGTTTGTAAGAGAACTGAGGACTATTCTTCCAAAAGTATTTAGGCCATGAAAGCCTTAGAAAGATGAAGCACACATAACTAAATGCAGTGTGGCATCCTGGATTATATTCTGGAACAGAAAATCTATTACTTGTAGTTGAAGAACTGATGCAGCAATCAAGTAAACTGTGCAGTTTAATAAACAGTATTGTAGTGTCCCAATGTCAAATTCTAGCTTGTGGTTAACACAGTATGTTAGGACTTGTGGAAATGGGTAAAAAGGATTAGGAACTCTTATTTTTTTACAACTTTTGGGGTCAATCTAATAAAAATTAAAACAAAAAATATGCCTGCAATGTAAAAGCAGCCAAATCCAATATATACAAAATAGAATACAATGAACCCCCTCAAGATTGACAGCATGAGATTATACACAGTGTATAGATAAACCAGCAAACTTGTGCTAACACGGGTGGTAAATAAAACCTGGTGTTCAAGAGCCTGCAGAGCTGACTCTGAGCTTGCTTAAGAAACTGCTCTGACCCAGGCAACATGAACAAGCACGAAGCAAGCAATGCTTCCACAGTGGGGCTTCCTCTGCTCGAATGTACTTTTTTAAAGGCCTTGGCAAGGAGGTCCAGGTACCACACTGGAAAGACAAGGTAGAAACTACCGCCCAACCAAGTCTGTTCCAGCCCCAACAGGGAGCAACTGGAACAGAAGTACAATCCCCTGATCCAGCCCAATCAGAGAATCGTGAGAAACAATACATCATTATTGTTTCAGGCCACTAAACGGACGGTTAAGTTACCAGCAGTAGGAAAAATAAAACAGTGAGCTATCCATAAAAGAGTTAAATGTGTGTAGGACACTCTGCTTAAGGAAGACACAGAAACATGGCACACTAAGCTTAAAGTGAATGCTCTTAACTATAAACACCTCAAAACGCTGAATAAAATAAAGTACGTAAGACTTCTCTATAATAGTGTAGCTGGCCTTTCAAGAGAAGGAATTCCCCAAATTTGCAGACAGGCGTGGTGAGTGGATAACACATGGAAGTTGAAGCCTCATGAGAGATTTCATCAGACTAGACTCATGTGCAGATGTGGGGAGGGGTAGACGGGAAGCAGAGGAACTCAAGCAGATGCAGGGGGTGATTGGGTGCCTGTTCTTGAGGGTTTTGACACCAACACAAGGAGAGGAAAAGAAATCATAGGCCATGCAGGGCAGGGGTTTGGAGCTGAACCTCCTGGCAACTCAAAAATAGTCTACGCTGCTTTTAGTACAACATAGCACAAAAGATACAAAAATGAGTCAAAAGTCCTGTCTTGCCCTCCGAAAACTCAGACAAGCACACCAGCCAATTGAAGCACCACTCGACAAGGGGCACTGCCTCAGCCTTGGCCTGCTTCTTTGGCCTCAAGTCCCTCTGCTGCTCCTGAACTTCAGAAATAGACAATCTTTCCTCTTAGATATAAACAGTAAACTCAGAAACATCAAAAAGAACCCCCCAATCTATACATACAAAAACAAAACTAAAATTATGTCCTGACCCACTCCAACTGCATTCTAGATATGTATGATGCATATCACCTCCTTGGTAAGTCAACACATTGTAGAGTCACCAAATCAGCCTTAATGTAAATGCAAGGATATCCATGTGAGATAAAGAAAAACATTCCTTTCAGTATAACCTGCCCCATATGTTGTTTGCTAAGTCTTTTGTATTGGCTAAACCTGGTAACACCAACCATTTATATAATACAGGATCGTGGCTCCCAGGGTGGGAGGAAAAAAAAAAACAACTCAAGCATTTCTCAACTGCTTTGATCTCAGCTTATCTCCGTACTCACTGATCAGTTATCTATGGATCTATTATGGCAAAGCATTAGTGGCAGGCTCCCAGCATTTTAAATGCTTGCCACATAAACACTGTAATTATCCTAAAATAGTATCTGGTCAAGGACTAGAGACACAATGAACAAAACTACTGCACTGGGAAGGTGCAGCTCCCCAGCTGAGGCAGGGGAATTTTTTAAATCTTAGATAGATTCTAGGTGAAAGTGAAAGGCAGCGTTAGAGAAATCTGTCACTAAGCCACAGGACCTCAGTCACTAGACTGAACTCAGCAAGACGCACACTTCAGATGCTCTGGAAGGGGTGGAAAGCAAACAAAAGGTAAACAGAAGGCAAATTTCTGATGCAAAGAAGCTAGACTCCTGGGAATATTAGCAAGGGTCTTCTAGAAAAAGCAGAAGTGAGCCACGCCATGTGAACTGAAAAATGACAAGTATATCCTAGAAATCCTTACCAGGATGAGGGCACTCAGACGGGGACCCCACACATACAATGGTAACAATTCCTGAGGACTGGGCTGGAACTCCAGGAAGTCACCTCTATGGTCAGCTTCATAAATTGTCACGCCAGGACCCACCCCACCTCCCGCATTCAACCTGTGTCCTCTCTTTCAACAGAATTACTTCAATGGATGGAGGGGGTGGTATGTCTAAGCAATAAGTACTCCTAAGCAATAAGCTGTGGCCAGTGAAATCCGTCACGACAACATGACTCCATGTGACTGGTCTCTACAAATAGCCATGTGACTGAGTTTGGGCCAAAATGACAGAAAAGTCAATTGTCTAAAACTTCTGAAAAAAATCTTTTCTTTTCTCACATAAAAGGATGAATGAGGCTGGCTATCCCTTTTTTTAAAATCTCTGCATCCTTTTCTCTCCTGTTTGGAATGAAACCATAACGAGGAAGTCAACAACCAATACAGGAAGGATGAAGCACAAAGAACAGAGCTGCATCCCTATCAAGAAAATTCAGCAGCGACACCAACCCTCAGCCATCTATCTCTAGATCGCTTAGCACTTAAGAAAAGTAGACATCTTACTGTTTAACCTACTGGGAGGTGAGTTTTCCTGTTACTTATCACCAAATGCATTCCTAACTGATATACTGTTTCTCGACTAAAGGCAGCAGTGGTCTCACTGACCAGGATGGAGCAAGAATGAAGAGGTCCCACCGTGATTAAGACTCTGTCCTTCCAGTGCAGGGGCCGGGGGTGGGCAGGGGTGGGGGCAGAGGGTTCCAGCCCTGGTTGGGAAAGATCCCACATGCCATGTAGTCCCACCAAAAAAATAAAATTTATTTTTATTTTTACATTTTACAATACATTTTAAAATAAAGTGGTCCCACAGAGAGACACAGTTTGGGAAAGTAAGAAAACATCCGCGTCCTGCAGGTGAAAGTCAGCAACCACAGATGAGACTGAATAGCAGGCTCTTCTAGGGAAAGCAAACAAAAGGTAAACAGAAGGCAAATTTCTGATGCAAAGAAGCTAGACTCCTGGGAATATTAGCAAGGGTCTTCTAGAAAAAGCAGAAGTGAGCCACGCCATGTGAACTGAAAAATGACAAGTATATCCTAGAAATCCTTACCAGGATGAGGGCACTCAGACGGGGACCCCACACATACAATGGTAACAATTCCTGAGGACTGGGCTGGAACTCCAGGAAGTCACCTCTATGGTCAGCTTCATAAATTGTCACGCCAGGACCCACCCCACCTCCCGCATTCAACCTGTGTCCTCTCTTTCAACAGAATTACTTCAATGGATGGAGGGGGTGGTATGTCTAAGCAATAAGTACTCCTAAGCAATAAGCTGTGGCCAGTGAAATCCGTCACGACAACATGACTCCATGTGACTGGTCTCTACAAATAGCCATGTGACTGAGTTTGGGCCAAAATGACAGAAAAGTCAATTGTCTAAAACTTCTGAAAAAAATCTTTTCTTTTCTCACATAAAAGGATGAATGAGGCTGGCTATCCCTTTTTTTAAAATCTCTGCATCCTTTTCTCTCCTGTTTGGAATGAAACCATAACGAGGAAGTCAACAACCAATACAGGAAGGATGAAGCACAAAGAACAGAGCTGCATCCCTATCAAGAAAATTCAGCAGCGACACCAACCCTCAGCCATCTATCTCTAGATCGCTTAGCACTTAAGAAAAGTAGACATCTTACTGTTTAACCTACTGGGAGGTGAGTTTTCCTGTTACTTATCACCAAATGCATTCCTAACTGATATACTGTTTCTCGACTAAAGGCAGCAGTGGTCTCACTGACCAGGATGGAGCAAGAATGAAGAGGTCCCACCGTGATTAAGACTCTGTCCTTCCAGTGCAGGGGCCTGGGGTGGGCAGGGGTGGGGGCAGAGGGTTCCAGCCCTGGTTGGGAAAGATCCCACATGCCATGTAGTCCCACCAAAAAAATAAAATTTATTTTTATTTTTACATTTTACAATACATTTTAAAATAAAGTGGTCCCACAGAGAGACACAGTTTGGGAAAGTAAGAAAACATCCGGCGTCCTGCAGGTGTACATACTAAGTCAGCACCGCAGAGAGCTTACAGATCAGACTCTGCAGCCACATGACCTAAGTCTAAACCAGGACTCTGCCACTGACTAGACATGAGACCTTGGGCTAGACAGTCAACCTCTCCACACCTCAGTACTTGCATCTCTAAAATGGGAGTAACACAGTCCTGCTCCTCATCCTCCTTCGAATGCATTGTGAGAACAAACAAACATAATACATGTTAAACGCTAGGAACCTTGCACCCAGCAAGCTCTCAGCAGATATCCAAAATCATTTTCATCCTTAAGCTGACAATGCAAACACAAGGTGCTATCACGCAGACACAAAGAGAAGTATATAGTTTATGCAGCTCACACTTGGCTCAAACTGTGTGGTAGAAGTGAGCAGAAAATTCCTTTCAGACTTCAACCATCTTTCAAGTGTTCTTGTCTCCACTGAGTAGTAGTTCTATGCCTGTCAATAGCTGCCATCAGCAACTCCAGCTCTTAAAGGCCATAAAGATGATTTCATTTCATAACAAGAAGACTGACTAAACATAAGCGATTTACACTTCAAAAAACAGTTGAAGGGCAAAAGTGTAATGTCAGACATTATCTCAAGCATTGTTCCTACCTGGCAAGTGGAAACAATAACTCATCTCTTATCAGCAATAGAAAGGGTGAATTTATGATCGATTTCAAGTACACCATACTACAATATGCATAATCCTTTCAGTTTTCTAATATCACAGACCAGTACACACACTTCAGCTGAACCATTAGGTTCGATGAATGGCATTAGCATGGACCAACACACACCTGGGTTCCCTCATGTGAGGTTTTTCTTTTTTTTTTTAATCAACAGGAATTACTGCAGGCACATAGCGACAGATGCACTGAAACAGGCAACACTAATTCAGGAAGATGAGTTGATAACAGGCAATAGAGAACCTTGAAAAGCAAACTGTTCCTATGACAAAAGTAATCTGAATCAAGAAAGAGCATAAATTAGAGATAAACTAAAGTTTCCAACAGCCCTGGTTGGGAAAGATCCCACATGCCATGTAGTCCCACCAAAAAAATAAAATTTATTTTTATTTTTACATTTTACAATACATTTTAAAATAAAGTGGTCCCACAGAGAGACACAGTTTGGGAAAGTAAGAAAACATCCGGCGTCCTGCAGGTGTACATACTAAGTCAGCACCGCAGAGAGCTTACAGATCAGACTCTGCAGCCACATGACCTAAGTCTAAACCAGGACTCTGCCACTGACTAGACATGAGACCTTGGGCTAGACAGTCAACCTCTCCACACCTCAGTACTTGCATCTCTAAAATGGGAGTAACACAGTCCTGCTCCTCATCCTCCTTCGAATGCATTGTGAGAACAAACAAACATAATACATGTTAAACGCTAGGAACCTTGCACCCAGCAAGCTCTCAGCAGATATCCAAAATCATTTTCATCCTTAAGCTGACAATGCAAACACAAGGTGCTATCACGCAGACACAAAGAGAAGTATATAGTTTATGCAGCTCACACTTGGCTCAAACTGTGTGGTAGAAGTGAGCAGAAAATTCCTTTCAGACTTCAACCATCTTTCAAGTGTTCTTGTCTCCACTGAGTAGTAGTTCTATGCCTGTCAATAGCTGCCATCAGCAACTCCAGCTCTTAAAGGCCATAAAGATGATTTCATTTCATAACAAGAAGACTGACTAAACATAAGCGATTTACACTTCAAAAAACAGTTGAAGGGCAAAAGTGTAATGTCAGACATTATCTCAAGCATTGTTCCTACCTGGCAAGTGGAAACAATAACTCATCTCTTATCAGCAATAGAAAGGGTGAATTTATGATCGATTTCAAGTACACCATACTACAATATGCATAATCCTTTCAGTTTTCTAATATCACAGACCAGTACACACACTTCAGCTGAACCATTAGGTTCGATGAATGGCATTAGCATGGACCAACACACACCTGGGTTCCCTCATGTGAGGTTTTTCTTTTTTTTTTTAATCAACAGGAATTACTGCAGGCACATAGCGACAGATGCACTGAAACAGGCAACACTAATTCAGGAAGATGAGTTGATAACAGGCAATAGAGAACCTTGAAAAGCAAACTGTTCCTATGACAAAAGTAATCTGAATCAAGAAAGAGCATAAATTAGAGATAAACTAAAGTTTCCAACAGGCTTCAAAACTTTCAGAACTTTTCTGGTTTTGTAAATTATAAAAGCCACTGACAATAGACACCTGCCTGTAAATCCCCATTACCATCCCATGTTTCCCCTGCCCTGCTCCGCATACTGCACGTCAACATTCCAGGCCTCAAGTCCATCACAACATACCAGGTTCTTTTAACCACCATTTATTGGATGCCTCATCAATCCAAAATGCTTACTACTATACTGGCAAATCTCACTAAAAGTGAAGTTCTGTAAAATTTATAAATTAAAAAACATTGCAGTTGGGGGCAAAACATTTTTCAGAATTGACTTCGATGCTCTCGTTCAGAAAAAAAATACTAATTTCATTAGTTAAGAGGTAATATTTTGCACACACAGATATTAACACACATAACATTGTATACCTGCTGTCTAAATGTAAACTTACTGACCACTATATCCCCTTCATCTCTTTATAGAACAAGTTGAGGAAATATATAACCACAAATCCAGGTGGCCCTGGAAGTTCCTTTTCTTCCTTCCCTTTCCCGATTTCTGGACCTTTTCAAGAAGCTAGCTCAGCAGATCAGAGTCAAAGTACACACTCAGATGAGCAGCCAAGAAACCAAGGCTCCCACTTCGACCAACCAGAAGTTCCCACTGGGACACAGGCACCTAGAGTAGGCGCCCCCCACCTCTGGGATCGGACGCCTGATGATCTGAGGTGGTGCTGACTTAAAGATAACAGAAACAAAGTGCACAATAAACCTAATGCACTTGAATCATCCTGAAACAATTCCCTCCCTCCCCGTCCATGGAAACATCAGCTTGCACGAAACCGGTCTCCGGTGCCCAAAATATTCGGGATAGCTGACCTCCAGGCTCCAGAAAAGATGTGGAACATCAGGGGCTGAAATTTCTCTCTTGGAGTCATTTCCAAGACACACTGCAGTCCAGATGAGCGCCTCTCTGCAGGATGAGAGCCCGGGTAGCGACAGATGCACTGAAACAGGCAACACTAATTCAGGAAGATGAGTTGATAACAGGCAATAGAGAACCTTGAAAAGCAAACTGTTCCTATGACAAAAGTAATCTGAATCAAGAAAGAGCATAAATTAGAGATAAACTAAAGTTTCCAACAGGCTTCAAAACTTTCAGAACTTTTCTGGTTTTGTAAATTATAAAAGCCACTGACAATAGACACCTGCCTGTAAATCCCCATTACCATCCCATGTTTCCCCTGCCCTGCTCCGCATACTGCACGTCAACATTCCAGGCCTCAAGTCCATCACAACATACCAGGTTCTTTTAACCACCATTTATTGGATGCCTCATCAATCCAAAATGCTTACTACTATACTGGCAAATCTCACTAAAAGTGAAGTTCTGTAAAATTTATAAATTAAAAAACATTGCAGTTGGGGGCAAAACATTTTTCAGAATTGACTTCGATGCTCTCGTTCAGAAAAAAAATACTAATTTCATTAGTTAAGAGGTAATATTTTGCACACACAGATATTAACACACATAACATTGTATACCTGCTGTCTAAATGTAAACTTACTGACCACTATATCCCCTTCATCTCTTTATAGAACAAGTTGAGGAAATATATAACCACAAATCCAGGTGGCCCTGGAAGTTCCTTTTCTTCCTTCCCTTTCCCGATTTCTGGACCTTTTCAAGAAGCTAGCTCAGCAGATCAGAGTCAAAGTACACACTCAGATGAGCAGCCAAGAAACCAAGGCTCCCACTTCGACCAACCAGAAGTTCCCACTGGGACACAGGCACCTAGAGTAGGCGCCCCCCACCTCTGGGATCGGACGCCTGATGATCTGAGGTGGTGCTGACTTAAAGATAACAGAAACAAAGTGCACAATAAACCTAATGCACTTGAATCATCCTGAAACAATTCCCTCCCTCCCCGTCCATGGAAACATCAGCTTGCACGAAACCGGTCTCCGGTGCCCAAAATATTCGGGATAGCTGACCTCCAGGCTCCAGAAAAGATGTGGAACATCAGGGGCTGAAATTTCTCTCTTGGAGTCATTTCCAAGACACACTGCAGTCCAGATGAGCGCCTCTCTGCAGGATGAGAGCCCGGGGAATCATGTGTGATCTGCTAGGTCGCTGCCTGTGTATTTCTCCCCCGAAACACCAGGTAACAACTGCACTGTAAACTGTGTAGTCTGGGCTCGTGGCTCACCCACGTTGCCAATTCTCCTGCAAGGCTCTATGTGGGTTTTCAAGATGCTTTTTTTTTAATTCTAATTTTAATTTCATAGCCTATCATAGATCATGTACAGATCAGGAAAACAATTTCAAAGAAATTTAAATCTAGTCAACATTTGCATCAACAATAAAATAAGAATTTAACTGGTGCTAAAGTATAATTTTTCACAAGTTTGTATATACTTCCATGCAAATATACAATGAATGCCAAATACACTATTTGACTCATTAATTAATGAGGGTAACAGTTCAAATTTGAATATACAGATATAGGATTACTAAAATGAATTTGCTAATAGATGCAAAAACTGGTAATTCCATTTTAGGAAGGATTCAAGAAATGAGCCCCAAGGTGCTCAGGAAGGCTTAGTAAACAAATAGAAAAAGCCATCTGACTACTACTTCGTTCTCTGGACTTGACTGCTTAATAAAAGGAACCATTAGGCATTTCTTTCAGCCTAGTGGCACCATGAAAAAATTACTGATATAGTAAGAGTGCCATAAACAGAAAGAAAATCTAGAAATCTCTGCTACAAGGCAATAAAGTATTGGAGGTTACCCCCTTTTCAGACTGTAAATCAATAGTAACTCTATTGGATAAAAACATTTTGCATTATGATGGATAAGCGTCATTTGCACAATGTTGTCAACTTCCACAGCTACAGAGCTGTCAAACAGCCTAGACAAAAAAAAATGAGTAAAAAGTATACACGCCAAATAGTCACTGGAGGGTCCACAAAGACAATCCTTGCATTCCACTGAAAAGACAGGAAGTAATTCCTTTCGCTTATTCTCAAGTCCAGTACAATTTCTCCACCTTCAATTTTGGTTGGTATTAACAGAAATAAAGCAAAAATCACACAAGATGGGAGCAGAGGAAGTGCAGTTACTACCCAGGAGTATTTCCATCAGGAATTACAGGGCATGCACCGCCAGCACACAGGCACGGTGTAAGGGGCACTCTGATAATCTGCTATTGGACACATAATGGTACAACCTTTCGGGAAAGACACAAATTGCGGAGACTCAGGTCTTTAATTCTGTATTTCCACTCTCAGAAATTTTCATTCAACATATAATGTGAACTAAGATTATATCTATCTCATAGCATTAATTACAAACAAATTTTAAAAGGATGCAAAACAATTTAAGTAGATCTCCCAGCTTAAATATTCTTTCACGAAGCCTTCTAAGCCACAAGACCTTTCTTTGTGATCCACTTAATACTCAGGATTTCCCCTATGATGTTTATCACACTGCACTCTAACTTTTGATTTGCTAATCCATTCATCCTATTAGCCTATAATCTCCATGAAGACCTGGACCACATATTTTGAATGCATCAATTAAACATTCCCTGTGTATTAGCAGGCACTCAAATGTTGGCTCAATGAATGAAATCTTATAGAGCCTAAAATACGTATATGTTTCCTCTGAGGAGATGAAAAAATCATTTACAAGTATTAACAACATCGGAGATTATGTCAGACTATAGTTACATCCCGACTATACTAAAAGACTATCAGAATCATTTGCAAATATTTGCAAAAACAGACTGCCAAAGGTGACATGCACCACAGATTCTGGTGATGCCGAGAACAAGATAACAATGTCACACTGAGCAGAGCCTTCTCTGACACCGTGTGTGGGTCCTGAATGCCTTATCACACTACGCACTTCTGTAGACAATAAAGCTCGGAAGAAAAGCACTACATCTACTAGCTTAAAGGAAGTTTTTTTTTTTTAACTTCATGCCACGAGCTCTTTCTTAGTTATTATTCTCATCCATATTTATTCTTCGGCATATGTGGGCCTCCCACCACAGCGGCCCCTCCCACGGCACAGCACCAGCTCCAGGCGCACGCACCCCAGAGCACTGGCAACCAACTGGACACACTGGTCCAGCCGCTCCGCAGCACGTGGGATCTTCCTGGGCCAGGGATCCAACTGGTGCCCCATGCACTGGCAAGGTGGCCTCTTTACCCACTGGACCACCAGGGAAGCCCAAGGAAGTTTTTAATAATGATAAATATCATCCTTAAATAGGACACAGAGATTTTTTTTTTTCTCTTAATTATGCTAAAATGAATCTGATCTGTTTCTTTGGTCAGAGCTTCTCGAACTTTAAAGAAGACTCACACAGGCTTTTCCAGTGGTTCAGGTGGTAAAGAACCTGCCTGCCATTCAGAGACTCAGGTCTCTTCCTTGGGTTGGGAGGATTCCCTCGGAGAAGGGAATGGCTATCCACTCCAGTATTCTTGCCTAGAGAACCTGATGGCCAGAGAAGCCTGGTGGGCTACAGTGCCTGGGTCACAAAGAGCCTGTCGTGCTCTTGTGAAAACGTGGATTCTCATTCTGTCAGTCCAAAGTGAGGCCTGAGACTCGCCTGTCTCACACACCCCAGGTAACAGCAAAAGTGGTAGGACAGAGGCCTCACTCTGAGTAGCAAAGTCTCATGCGAGGGGATTTATAAACATAAAGAAGGGTATGAAAACCTCCATTCTCATTGGGGTTTGCCTTTGGAATCCTGAAGCACTCCCTCCTCTGATGATTTATCAAAACCTTCCTATTGGGATTGTCAACACTTGTGGATGCTACAGTTTAAAATGTGGGAAACACAGAAATGGAAGAGCGGTCATGATTCCAGATTCCATGCAAATTAAAAGGATATTGAAGGAATAAAATGAACAACTCTATGCTCACAAAATTTTGACAGCCTAGATGAAATGGACTGATGAAAAATCACAGTGCTGACACTCACACAAGAAAAAACATCTGAATAGGTTTACATCTATTAAAGAATCTGAATCAATAATAACCCTGCAAAACAGAAAACATGAGAACCCAGATGCGTTCACCGGTGAATTCTACAAACATCTAAGGAGAAACATCACATAATTCCATGCAGCCTTGTTCACAGGAGAGAAGCAGAAGCAAGACGTCCTAACTCATTCAATGAGAACACATTACCCTAATGCTAAAACCAGAAAAAGACATCATAAGAAAACTACAGTATCTCTCATGATCATAAATGCAAACATCCCTGACAATACATTAGCATCTTGAATCTCAAAAATGTATGGAGAGAATTATATACCATAACCAAGTAGGATTTATTTCAGGTAGGGAAGACTGCTTTGAAATCTGTGTAACCCATCACATCAGCAGACTAAAATAGGACACAGAGATTTTTTTTTTTCTCTTAATTATGCTAAAATGAATCTGATCTGTTTCTTTGGTCAGAGCTTCTCGAACTTTAAAGAAGACTCACACAGGCTTTTCCAGTGGTTCAGGTGGTAAAGAACCTGCCTGCCATTCAGAGACTCAGGTCTCTTCCTTGGGTTGGGAGGATTCCCTCGGAGAAGGGAATGGCTATCCACTCCAGTATTCTTGCCTAGAGAACCTGATGGCCAGAGAAGCCTGGTGGGCTACAGTGCCTGGGTCACAAAGAGCCTGTCGTGCTCTTGTGAAAACGTGGATTCTCATTCTGTCAGTCCAAAGTGAGGCCTGAGACTCGCCTGTCTCACACACCCCAGGTAACAGCAAAAGTGGTAGGACAGAGGCCTCACTCTGAGTAGCAAAGTCTCATGCGAGGGGATTTATAAACATAAAGAAGGGTATGAAAACCTCCATTCTCATTGGGGTTTGCCTTTGGAATCCTGAAGCACTCCCTCCTCTGATGATTTATCAAAACCTTCCTATTGGGATTGTCAACACTTGTGGATGCTACAGTTTAAAATGTGGGAAACACAGAAATGGAAGAGCGGTCATGATTCCAGATTCCATGCAAATTAAAAGGATATTGAAGGAATAAAATGAACAACTCTATGCTCACAAAATTTTGACAGCCTAGATGAAATGGACTGATGAAAAATCACAGTGCTGACACTCACACAAGAAAAAACATCTGAATAGGTTTACATCTATTAAAGAATCTGAATCAATAATAACCCTGCAAAACAGAAAACATGAGAACCCAGATGCGTTCACCGGTGAATTCTACAAACATCTAAGGAGAAACATCACATAATTCCATGCAGCCTTGTTCACAGGAGAGAAGCAGAAGCAAGACGTCCTAACTCATTCAATGAGAACACATTACCCTAATGCTAAAACCAGAAAAAGACATCATAAGAAAACTACAGTATCTCTCATGATCATAAATGCAAACATCCCTGACAATACATTAGCATCTTGAATCTCAAAAATGTATGGAGAGAATTATATACCATAACCAAGTAGGATTTATTTCAGGTAGGGAAGACTGCTTTGAAATCTGTGTAACCCATCACATCAGCAGACTAAAAAGGAAAAATAATATGACCATTTCATTTCATGCAGAAAAACTATCTGAAAAACCCAACACCCATTCAGTATATAAAAAAAAATAAAACCTCTCAGTAAACTAGGAAAAGAGCAGAACTTTCTCAACTTGATAAAGACAATCTACAAAATACCTATAGCAAACATTACACTTAACAGAGAGAAACTCAAAAGTTTTCCCAGTGTGGTATTCATAAAAATATTCATAAAAATATTAGACAACATATCAATGGAAAATAACAGAGAGCCCAGAAATAGACCCTCATAGAAACACTCAGCTCACCTTTGTCAAAGGAATAAAGGCAGCACAATGGAGCCAAGATAATCTCTTCCACAAATGGTTCTGGGACAAATGAACACACACCTACAAATATAACAGTGCAGACCCAGATCTCACAGACTTTACACAAGTCAACTGATAACGGATCAAAGACCCAAATGAAAAATGCAAAACAATAAAATTACTAGGGCATAAGAAGTAAACCTAAATGCCCATGGGTATGGTGATACTTTCTTAGGTACAACAACTAAAAGCATAACCTATGAAAGAAGTAAATGATATACTCGTCTTCCTAACAATGAAAGACTTCTACTCTAAAGGACAACATCAAAAGGATGAGAAGATACACCATAGTCTGAGAGTGGTGTTTTCAAAGATACATCTGAAAAAAGTACCAAAAATAAAAATAAATAAAATAAATAAGAATTCCACAGATCCAACTACACACCTACTGGAAAGGCTGAAACCTGGATCATGGACAACGCTAAATGCTGGTGAGGATGTGGAAGTTTTTGGGGAAGGGTCCAACTACACAGCCTTGTTCACAGGAGAGAAGCAGAAGCAAGACGTCCTAACTCATTCAATGAGAACACATTACCCTAATGCTAAAACCAGAAAAAGACATCATAAGAAAACTACAGTATCTCTCATGATCATAAATGCAAACATCCCTGACAATACATTAGCATCTTGAATCTCAAAAATGTATGGAGAGAATTATATACCATAACCAAGTAGGATTTATTTCAGGTAGGGAAGACTGCTTTGAAATCTGTGTAACCCATCACATCAGCAGACTAAAAAGGAAAAATAATATGACCATTTCATTTCATGCAGAAAAACTATCTGAAAAACCCAACACCCATTCAGTATATAAAAAAAAATAAAACCTCTCAGTAAACTAGGAAAAGAGCAGAACTTTCTCAACTTGATAAAGACAATCTACAAAATACCTATAGCAAACATTACACTTAACAGAGAGAAACTCAAAAGTTTTCCCAGTGTGGTATTCATAAAAATATTCATAAAAATATTAGACAACATATCAATGGAAAATAACAGAGAGCCCAGAAATAGACCCTCATAGAAACACTCAGCTCACCTTTGTCAAAGGAATAAAGGCAGCACAATGGAGCCAAGATAATCTCTTCCACAAATGGTTCTGGGACAAATGAACACACACCTACAAATATAACAGTGCAGACCCAGATCTCACAGACTTTACACAAGTCAACTGATAACGGATCAAAGACCCAAATGAAAAATGCAAAACAATAAAATTACTAGGGCATAAGAAGTAAACCTAAATGCCCATGGGTATGGTGATACTTTCTTAGGTACAACAACTAAAAGCATAACCTATGAAAGAAGTAAATGATATACTCGTCTTCCTAACAATGAAAGACTTCTACTCTAAAGGACAACATCAAAAGGATGAGAAGATACACCATAGTCTGAGAGTGGTGTTTTCAAAGATACATCTGAAAAAAGTACCAAAAATAAAAATAAATAAAATAAATAAGAATTCCACAGATCCAACTACACACCTACTGGAAAGGCTGAAACCTGGATCATGGACAACGCTAAATGCTGGTGAGGATGTGGAGCAACTGCACCTCTCATACCCTGCTGGGGGGAAAGTGAAAACGAGAGCCCCTCTGGAAGATGGTCAGGTGGCTTCTTACAAAACAAAACTTCATCTTACTATACAATCCAACAAGTGCATTCCTCTGGTTTTTCCCCAAAGCAGCTGAAAACTTCTGTCCACACAAAAACCTTCACATGGATACTTATTGCAGGTTTATTACTGTCAAAATTGGAAAGAGACCTAGAAGTTTTTCAGTATGTAAATGGCTAAACTGTGATATTAGTACATCTAGATGAAGCATTATTCAGCGCTATGAAGAAATGAGCTATCTAGCCAAGAGAAGACATGGAGCCAGCTTAAATGCATATTAACAGGTAAAAGAAGCCAATATGAAAAAACTACATACTGCATGATTGCTACTATCATGAAATTCTCGAAAAGGTAAAATTATTAAAAAAATTAAAATGTCAGTGTTGGGGAGATAAATAGGCAGAGCACAGAGGATGTCTAGGGCCATAATTCTCACTATGATTCTACTAACAATGGCTATGTTTCATTATGGGCTTCCCTGGTGGCTCAGTGATAAACAATCCACCTGACAATGGGTTTGATCCCTGGGTTGGCAGATTCCTTGGAGAAGGAAATGGAAACCCAATCCAGTATTCTTGCTGAAAATCCCAAGGACGGAGGAGCTTGGAAAGCTCCAGTCTCCAGAGTTGTAAGAGTCAGACACGACTGAGCAACTACACAACAACACATTTCATGACGTATCTGTCCAATTCCAGAGAATGCACAACAGCAAGAGTGAACCCTAACATACACTACGGACTCTGCGTGATTCCAATCTATGTTCTCGTTTCACCAATTATAACAAATCTACCACTCTAGTGAGTTGGCAATGGAGGAAACATGCATGTACTGGGGACATATGAGAACTCCATATAACTTCCTCTCAATTTTGTTGCAAACCTAAAAGATAAAGTCCTAAAATATAAAGTTTTATACAAAAAAAAAAAAAAAAAAAAAACCAGAAAGCAGACTCTCAGTAAGCGTTCTTGAGCAAAAATCTGATTATTGATGCCCTACACTGGGATAGTGGGTCTGAGAAGTATAAAATTAAGGAAAATTTCTGGTAAGTCTTCCATAGCCTAAACAGTATTAAACCGGGAAAAGGAGGAAAAAGAAAGATCTGGTTAAGATCTGCCAATATTTAAAGGCATTCACGAGAAAGCAAGTGAAAGACTTCTCTAGGCATTCACGTTAGAAAGCAAGAAACTGGATACTTATTGCAGGTTTATTACTGTCAAAATTGGAAAGAGACCTAGAAGTTTTTCAGTATGTAAATGGCTAAACTGTGATATTAGTACATCTAGATGAAGCATTATTCAGCGCTATGAAGAAATGAGCTATCTAGCCAAGAGAAGACATGGAGCCAGCTTAAATGCATATTAACAGGTAAAAGAAGCCAATATGAAAAAACTACATACTGCATGATTGCTACTATCATGAAATTCTCGAAAAGGTAAAATTATTAAAAAAATTAAAATGTCAGTGTTGGGGAGATAAATAGGCAGAGCACAGAGGATGTCTAGGGCCATAATTCTCACTATGATTCTACTAACAATGGCTATGTTTCATTATGGGCTTCCCTGGTGGCTCAGTGATAAACAATCCACCTGACAATGGGTTTGATCCCTGGGTTGGCAGATTCCTTGGAGAAGGAAATGGAAACCCAATCCAGTATTCTTGCTGAAAATCCCAAGGACGGAGGAGCTTGGAAAGCTCCAGTCTCCAGAGTTGTAAGAGTCAGACACGACTGAGCAACTACACAACAACACATTTCATGACGTATCTGTCCAATTCCAGAGAATGCACAACAGCAAGAGTGAACCCTAACATACACTACGGACTCTGCGTGATTCCAATCTATGTTCTCGTTTCACCAATTATAACAAATCTACCACTCTAGTGAGTTGGCAATGGAGGAAACATGCATGTACTGGGGACATATGAGAACTCCATATAACTTCCTCTCAATTTTGTTGCAAACCTAAAAGATAAAGTCCTAAAATATAAAGTTTTATACAAAAAAAAAAAAAAAAAAAAACCAGAAAGCAGACTCTCAGTAAGCGTTCTTGAGCAAAAATCTGATTATTGATGCCCTACACTGGGATAGTGGGTCTGAGAAGTATAAAATTAAGGAAAATTTCTGGTAAGTCTTCCATAGCCTAAACAGTATTAAACCGGGAAAAGGAGGAAAAAGAAAGATCTGGTTAAGATCTGCCAATATTTAAAGGCATTCACGTAGAAAGCAAGTGAAAGACTTCTCTAGGATTTCAGTTGAAAAATAAGAGAACTGAAGGTCAATTTCGGTTTATTTGAAGTTGGTCAGTCACTTAACCAACAATAGGATGCATTTTCTCAAGACGACAGAGCTACCTGAGCATGTTCAAGCCAGAAAGTTGGGTAACCATTTCAAAAGGACACTATCAAAGACACTTGCCCCAGGAACACAAAGGGCTTCAAAAGTCTTTGTCTCCAAGCACAGGATTCACTACTCACAGCGTCTTCCCCAAATGAGGAATAAACTGCAAGAGCAGTTTCCTACTTTGGAAAAAGAAAAATAAAGTTGCCTCAACATAAGCAGTAGCAACTGGGCCAGGAGCTCAATTTATATAACTGACGCATGACCTAAGAGTAAATCAAAAGCTTAAATTCTCTAAAGACATAAAAACAAAAGGAACTATTCCACGGTGATAAATGAACACCTTCAAAGACAATGGTGTGATAAAGATACAGGAATACACTCAGAATGAAATCCATTTGTTTGAGCATCTGTTTGCCACCTACAAAGAATAACTCTTTCTGATGGATTTTAACAAGCATAAAAGAGAATACAATTCATTTGAATGAGAAGTTAATGCACAAACACACCTCATTTTCCCAGAGAACCTCCAAACACATCTGGTGTTAATGTATCAAAACCCAAGGAAGTTTTTTTTTTTTTGGTGTGATCAAGCCATAACATTCGAGCACTTCAAATATTAAAACTGCCCCACAGGGATTCCCTGGTGGTCCACTGGGTAAGGACACCGCCTTGCAGTGCAAGGGGCACTGGTTCAATCCCTGGCCTGGGAAGATCCCACGTGCCGCGGAGCGCCTGGACCGATGTGTCCAATTACCGAGCCGGAGCTCTGGAGCGCATGCGCTCAGAGCCGGTGCTCTGCAACGACAGACGCCACCGCGATGGGAGGCCCACAGGAGCCAAAGAACAAGAATGGAAACAAATGAAAGGCCAACAGAAGTGGCCAAAAAAAAAAAAAAAAAAAAAAACTGCCCCACAGTTTTACTGGATATTTTCTATTGTTTTGTCTAAAAGAAGAGTATTATTTTTGAGAAAGCTACAAAAGAGCAATTTACAAGTTTTTTTTAATTAGGATTATTTTTAAACTCACTTTATAAGCTTTTCTTTAGGAAAGCATGTAGCTATTAAAATGCTAATATGTAAGGACATGGTGGGGGTGGATGCTGCAGAGACTTACCCCACTAAAACAAAGGAAATTGATTCTCTAGATGATGTGGAAAAGATGGCTTATAAAGTTAATGAGATATTACTTATGGCAAAAGAAGCAATTTCGCCATTAAGAAATGAGGATGAACCAAACATTTTTGTCATCATATATAATGAAACTAATTAAAACAACAACAAAATTAAGGCAAATATGAAAATCAAATAAAATACATGGAAAAGTTAAACTACATCAAACACATATAGTTTTGACAGCAAAGTCTTCATAAGTAAAAAATAAACTGAAGAGAATAAAAAGCAAGGATTCCAGCAATTATGAGTTATACACCAAGGAAGAGCATGAAAAATCAGAGCAATGTCCCCTGAATATTCCAGACACTTGAAAACTACCTACAGTGGATTTCTAATTGGGCAGGAAAGGAAAGTAAGAGGTTGTTGCTGTTGTGTGCATGCTCAGTCACGTCCAACTCTGTGACTCCCTGCAGCCCACCAGGCTCCTTTGTCCGTGGAATTTTCCAGGCAAGAATACTGGAGTGGGTTGCCATTTCCTGCTCCAGGAGATCTTCCCGACCCAGGGATCAAATCCACGTCTCTTGAGTCTCCTGCACTGGCTGATTGATTCTTTACGACTGCATCACCTGGGAAGCCCAAAATAAGAGGGATTAACCCCTGAAACTGGAAAATTCACAAGCTTGTTTCCTGGACATTTTAGCTAGCCCTGGATAGCAAAGACATCACAATCCTTTAGCTAAAGCTTTAGCCTGAGGTCTAGGCACCATCAAAAAAGAGATGAAAAAAAAGAAAATTAAAAACAAAAAAAAGGCAAGTTTCCCAAGTTTCAAAGCTGGCATACTGCTTTAAACAACAGAAAGGCTGTGTTGACATTAGGAAAAACATGGCCCAAAGGGCTTCCCTGGTGGCTTAAAATTTTTCCAGTAACTGATGCAGTTTTGCTTTTCACACTGAAATGACAAATTCAGTGGTTTAGTCATACTATGTGCATAAATGCTCTCTCACTCAGTTGTGTCCAACTCTTTGCAACCCCATGGACGATTAGCCCAGGGATTTCCCAGGCAAGAATACCGGAGTGGATTCCATTTCCTTCTCCAGGTGATCTTCCCAAACCAGGGAGTGAACTCACATCTCCTGTAATGACAGGTGGATGCTACCACTGCACCACCTGAAGTCATATTTCAAAGGCTCAATAGCCACGTGAGTTAGCCTAGACCTAAAGAAGAATACAAACCAGAAATTTCTAACAAGAATGTGTCCTTAAGTTGGGATGTGACTAAGAAACATCTTACTACTATACTGAAGAATTTTTAATCTATAATTTAAACATACATGCAAATAACTTAGATCTGCCCTTACATCACTCTTACAAGGATTTTCTAGACAGAAATTAAAGATGGGAGTGAATGGTTTAGGGCGATATTTGGTATCAATGCATGTCATCGGCAAGGGTTCCTGAGAGGTCTGTTGCTACAAAATGCAGAGAAGTACTGACACTGGTGGCCAGTGTCCGTTCATATAATCAAGGAGTCAGGGCTCCAAACACAGAATTACCCAGGGACCCCCAAAGTAGCCTACAGTACATGAGGAAATGCTAATATCCATCTTCAAGTTTTGTACTCCTTTTATGAGCTTGATCAGACATTTTCAATGGAAATTAAGTTCCACAAATATGAGATGGCAGGAATACTATACTGAATGAGGTATTTCCAGATTCATTTCCACTTAAGCATGAGATACCAAAAAACTATGACCACTATTAATAACTTCATGCACGGAGAAATAATAAACTCAACAAGTAAATAAGAGAAATACAGAATTCCGGAAAAAGAACAGTTAGCCCTGCCTAATTGAACACCTTTACTAAATAACTGTCTTCTTTGAGAATGAGAAAATTGAAAAGATTTCAAACTGTAATAATCAATATAATAAATTTCCCCAAGTACAAAGTATTTTACATTTGCATAGATTCTAATTCTTAAACCTGCTTTTTTATAGCTTCAATTTGACCAAGGAGCTCATGTTTGTATATATATTTACTTTACATAAAGAAATTTAAGGCTCTAAGACACTGAGAGACATGTTCACGGTCCCATAACTAGTGAAGAGGACGGCTAAAACCTAAACCTGGACTTCTAGTTCCACATATTAAAACCAGGCCCAGAACACAATGCTATGTTAGTTGCTACAAAAATGTGCAATATAATTATGCTGACTTGATCAAACGTGCATTAATAATACTTACAAGGGTAATCTGATTCGTAATAAACCTCAACAATAGTAACTCAGTTCTGAAGAAATAACTTCCAAGAAGATTATGGTCACAGGAATATCTGTGAAATTTAAATGAATATATCTTTTTGCAAAAAAATGTAGAGTGATAGATAAAAGGTTTTCCAGCACAAAATGACGATGAAATTATGTGAGGAAAATAACATGGAGCTCTCAAGTTGGAATTTATTATATATTTTAAGTGAATAATGATGCATACCAAACTGCTGTATTTTTTATTCCATCAGGTCAATTTAAGAGGGATATTAAAGCTTTATTTAAGATATCAATATTCAATACTAAGGGAGATTTAATAAGTGAGGGACACTGGTGCTAGATTTAAGACTGAACCCAACGCACAGGTAGTGCTAGTTTGGAACAAGCACCTGGGAAAGTTATTTTGAGAATAGGAAAGTTTAAATAGAGTTGCAGATTACATACTTTGAAACCTGACATAGAAAAATAAAGTTATGAACTGAACAAAGCAATTTATAGTATGTTTCATTTTGGTTTAAAAATACCTGAGCATTTACACATAGAAATGCCCAGAAGAATATAAATATAAACATATACACACCAAATACACATACATGAAGAGAATTGTGCTAACTTTTGAGAGGCTGAAATACGGAACTTCTATTTCATTTTTGTTTATCCGTATCTAACTTTTTGCAATGCATGCATACCATGCTGTAAAAATATACAAAAACATCTACATACCAGTATTTTACTGAACTAGAATTTAAAAGCTCTGTAAGTCTATAAAATAAACACATGTAAAATAATGATCCTGAGGAAGGTTTTACTTTTCACTTTTATTTTAAGTGCTTAAAATAAACCTTACTTCAAGCATATGGAGCTCTAAATATAAAGACTCATAATAAAATCTGCAATGATCACAGATACTAGAAGAAAGAAATCCTGATTTTTAAGAATACTGGAAAATACACCTATATTATCAAAGTTTAAAATAGCAATAGTATGTGTTTCCCTTTTAAATATTATTCATCAGTTTTAAAAACCTTTAGATAAAATGTTAAGGCAATGAGAAAACTAACATGCCTGCATTCTTCCTATATGTATCAGTGTTAAATTTGCTGATTTGATCAAACGTGCATTAATAATACTTACAAGGGTAATCTGATTCGTAATAAACCTCAACAATAGTAACTCAGTTCTGAAGAAATAACTTCCAAGAAGATTATGGTCACAGGAATATCTGTGAAATTTAAATGAATATATCTTTTTGCAAAAAAATGTAGAGTGATAGATAAAAGGTTTTCCAGCACAAAATGACGATGAAATTATGTGAGGAAAATAACATGGAGCTCTCAAGTTGGAATTTATTATATATTTTTAAGTGAATAATGATGCATACCAAACTGCTGTATTTTTTATTCCATCAGGTCAATTTAAGAGGGATATTAAAGCTTTATTTAAGATATCAATATTCAATACTAAGGGAGATTTAATAAGTGAGGGACACTGGTGCTAGATTTAAGACTGAACCCAACGCACAGGTAGTGCTAGTTTGGAACAAGCACCTGGGAAAGTTATTTTGAGAATAGGAAAGTTTAAATAGAGTTGCAGATTACATACTTTGAAACCTGACATAGAAAAATAAAGTTATGAACTGAACAAAGCAATTTATAGTATGTTTCATTTTGGTTTAAAAATACCTGAGCATTTACACATAGAAATGCCCAGAAGAATATAAATATAAACATATACACACCAAATACACATACATGAAGAGAATTGTGCTAACTTTTGAGAGGCTGAAATACGGAACTTCTATTTCATTTTTGTTTATCCGTATCTAACTTTTTGCAATGCATGCATACCATGCTGTAAAATATAAAAAAACATCTACATACCAGTATTTTACTGAACTAGAATTTAAAAGCTCTGTAAGTCTATAAAATAAACACATGTAAAATAATGATCCTGAGGAAGGTTTTACTTTTCACTTTTATTTTAAGTGCTTAAAATAAACCTTACTTCAAGCATATGGAGCTCTAAATATAAAGACTCATAATAAAATCTGCAATGATCACAGATACTAGAAGAAAGAAATCCTGATTTTTAAGAATACTGGAAAATACACCTATATTATCAAAGTTTAAAATAGCAATAGTATGTGTTTCCCTTTTAAATATTATTCATCAGTTTTAAAAACCTTTAGATAAAATGTTAAGGCAATGAGAAAACTAACATGCCTGCATTCTTCCTATATGTATCAGTGTTAAATGCTTTACAGATATTCCTTAAACTCCATTACTCTCCTGGGAAAGCATCCTTCTATCTCACTGATGAGAACATCAAGACTTAAAGAACTATGTACCCAGAAAAAAAACTCCTGTTTGTAATCCTTTGCAATATATACATGTACCAAATGAAAAGTAACACAACACTATAGATCAATACCTCAATAAAAAGAAAAACTCTTGCAAATTAAATTTTAAAAAATCAAAGACAATCCAATAGAAAAATGGCAAGAATGACCATCATTAAAAAGCTTAGAAGTAATAATGCTGGAGAGGGTGTGGAGAAAAGGGAACCTTCCTGCATTGTTAATGGGAATGTGAATTCACGCAGCCATAAAGGAGAACAGCGTGGAGGGTCCTTAAACTAAAAGCAGAGTTAACATATATGATGTACCCATCTCTAGAGGTAGGTTCATTTCCTGAATCAGGAAGATCCCCTGGAAGAGGAAATGGCAATCAGTTTCAGTATTTTTGCCTGGAAAATTCCATGGACAGAGGAGCCTTGGAGGCTACAGTCCATGGGGTCCTGAAGAATGAGACGTAACTGAGCAGCTGAGCATGCGCCAGCAATCCCACTCCCGGGCATACATCCAGAAAAGATGAGAAGATACACACGCCTCAATGTTCCTAGCAGCACCATTTATAATAGCCAAGACATGGAAGAAACCTAAATGGGGTGCACGCACACACACAAAAAATATTACTCAGCCATAAAAGAAAACAATGAGTGGGCCTAGAAATTATCATACCAAACTAGCAATTGCCAAAAGAGAGATAGGGGGAAGGGATAAATTAGGAATTTGGGATTAACAGATACATCCTATTATACATACAATAATCACCAAGGACCTACTACACAGCACATTACAAGATCCTGATTTTTAAGAATACTGGAAAATACACCTATATTATCAAAGTTTAAAATAGCAATAGTATGTGTTTCCCTTTTAAATATTATTCATCAGTTTTAAAAACCTTTAGATAAAATGTTAAGGCAATGAGAAAACTAACATGCCTGCATTCTTCCTATATGTATCAGTGTTAAATGCTTTACAGATATTCCTTAAACTCCATTACTCTCCTGGGAAAGCATCCTTCTATCTCACTGATGAGAACATCAAGACTTAAAGAACTATGTACCCAGAAAAAAAACTCCTGTTTGTAATCCTTTGCAATATATACATGTACCAAATGAAAAGTAACACAACACTATAGATCAATACCTCAATAAAAAGAAAAACTCTTGCAAATTAAATTTTAAAAAATCAAAGACAATCCAATAGAAAAATGGCAAGAATGACCATCATTAAAAAGCTTAGAAGTAATAATGCTGGAGAGGGTGTGGAGAAAAGGGAACCTTCCTGCATTGTTAATGGGAATGTGAATTCACGCAGCCATAAAGGAGAACAGCGTGGAGGGTCCTTAAACTAAAAGCAGAGTTAACATATATGATGTACCCATCTCTAGAGGTAGGTTCATTTCCTGAATCAGGAAGATCCCCTGGAAGAGGAAATGGCAATCAGTTTCAGTATTTTTGCCTGGAAAATTCCATGGACAGAGGAGCCTTGGAGGCTACAGTCCATGGGGTCCTGAAGAATGAGACGTAACTGAGCAGCTGAGCATGCGCCAGCAATCCCACTCCCGGGCATACATCCAGAAAAGATGAGAAGATACACACGCCTCAATGTTCCTAGCAGCACCATTTATAATAGCCAAGACATGGAAGAAACCTAAATGGGGTGCACGCACACACACAAAAAATATTACTCAGCCATAAAAGAAAACAATGAGTGGGCCTAGAAATTATCATACCAAACTAGCAATTGCCAAAAGAGAGATAGGGGGAAGGGATAAATTAGGAATTTGGGATTAACAGATACATCCTATTATACATACAATAATCACCAAGGACCTACTACACAGCACATTACAATATCTTGTAATTACATACAATGGAAAAGAACCTGAAAACAGATATACAGATATAGCTAAAAGATGTATGTACAACTGAATCACTCTGCTGTATACCTGAAACATTTTAAATCAACTATACTAAGAAAAAAAGAAAACGTGACATGTCAAGGGACAAGTATTTCACAAAAGATGACCAACCAATTAACAAGTGGCAAGATCAGCATCCTGCCATAAGGGAAACACAAATTAAAATCAGAGATTCCTCTACACACTGAATGGCTAAAACTTCAGAACAAGAATTCTAAGGATTGAAACTGAACATTCTCAGGGATTAGTGTAGCAGGAGCTACAGCCAAAGTACTGAAGCTCCAATTAAAGTTCACATAGTGAATAATGGGGAGTTCAGCTTGGCTTGGACAGAGAGGTGAATAAAAAAAAAAAAAAGTATTCTGGAAAAGAGGTTAAGGATCAGATCATGAACAGACTTTAAGGTCAGGATAAGGACATCAGCTTGTATACAGTTAGCAATGATTAACCATGACATGGATGACACAATTCAACTGAGTTTCAACGTACATAAAAGGCTGCTTCGTAAAACGTTCCAGAGACAGGACACAGAAACTTTCAAAAAGATTTCTACCTTCTGTCCTGCAATAACTTTCTCTATTCTCCACAATTTGGTTTAACCTCCCTGCTCAACCATTCTAAGACCTCCACCTGTTCTCTCCAACCTACTCTCGCCCTCCCTCACCACCAGGTGAACTGAATTCACTCCTGGACAGTCGCAGGAGTGAGCTTCCACTCATGGAAGGTGCAGAGCCTGTGATGCTCTTGTGCTGCCCCCGGCTCTCTCAAAATTTAAATCCAGTGCTTTTCTGGAAGCCACCTAACATCTACCCAACCTTGGCTCCTCTGCCTGCTCTAGCCCACCCTCATCACCTTCTCCACAGGGCCAACAGTCCCTATGTGGTTCCCATAGTTCAGCATCTAACTAGCATCCATCATGTTTCATTCTCAATTCCGACTGTAACTTCCTGGATAGAAGGCATCACGAGAGCATCCCCAAAGCACCTGGTATCAAAGGACACCCACTAGCTGGTGGTCAGGTCATTTAGGTAACAGAAATGCAGACATATCCTCTACATTCCAGAAATATGCAAAAATAACACAATCAAAGATATGCATTCTAGATTGTAATAAAAACCTAGAAATAACCTGTGTTTTAATAAAGCCTAGTTCCTTTGTGTCTACACTGCCCATTAATATTTTAAAAAGCTTTGGACACCTACACACATGGACTGTAAGAAGGCAGTAAGTGAAAAAAACTGCAGGAAAGGGCATAAAGCAGGGTGCATATTTATTTATTTATACACACACACAATTCAGAAAACACAAGGTTTTGGAATGACAGTCTATGCTAAGTAGGACGGACTTCCCCCTGCAGTGGTAAGAGTAACAGGCCCAGAATGGAGTCACTTATGTTAAACCCCACGCCACCAAACCAAGACTTAGTAACCCCATTATGTAGCTTCAGCTCTCCCAGAAAATGGAATCTTAAACCAGCCAATCAGGAATTACCCTATCAGTGTCAGTGAAGTAATCTGAAAGACCCTTGAGCATCCCCAAAAGAAAACAGACCTTGCTGAATCCAACCTACTTTTTGCAAGTCTAACTTCCTTTATCCTGTCTCCTTCTGCCTATAAAGTCTTCCATTTCACTGGGCCCCTCCAATTCCTCTCTACCTGCTAGATCGGAGATTGCCCAAAACATGAACTCCCGAATAATCACTGAATAAGACTTGTAATATCTATTCACCTGAATTGTCCTTTTTTAACGTTAGAAACAGTTGTATTATGTTTTAAAAAAGAACAAAGAGCACATACATTTGCAATAAAATACTGATCTATTTTCACTCACTGTTCCAAGACAGTAATTTACAAAACTTACAATATAAGTCTATTTTATTTAAAACAAGAGGAATAGTATGTTGCTTATATGTACAAAAATAAAATTTTAGAATATATGCCAATTGTTAACAATGGTTATTTCTCAAAGAGGGATTGCAGGAAACTTTCACATTCTAGGCTGGTCATTTTTCTTTAAATAATAACCATTTACCTTAGTTACAAAAAACAAAGATCAAAAAGATTTGGTTTTCCCTGAGCTAGTATCATTCCAGAGGATTCTGGTCTTCCTGGTAATTAGCTAACCTAAAGAGAACCGGTTTGTCTGGTTGTCCACTGTACCAAATCTGGGTGAGCATTACAGGTGCATCATGCCTACAAATTAAAGTCACAAAAGTTATTCATACAAAGACTACCTCTCTGCTGGAAAATACTCAATGTCTTATTTGATGATGGAAAGCCCTCTAAGTGTAAAGTTAACCTCAAATGTTTACCTAATTACCATAAGAGCTAGGCATAACAAGGGCCCTTCATGATAGATTGTTCTGTTTTTAAATATCCCTCATTTTTCTAGAGTCAAAATAAACTTGTAAGGAGCCTGTGTTTCTGGGCCAGTGTTTGAGATGAGATGGGAGTCTTTATATACTTGTACCCTTAGGAATGAGAGAAAGAAACCAGAAAAGCCACTAAATCCTAGAGATATCCTCAAAGGAGCCCAGGATGTGCTGCCTGGTGGATCTGTAGTTCACTCAGGATATCACAGTTCCTAATGGTTCTCCTGTAGGCCTGCCCCAGCCTGAAGCCTACACACGCCTGACCTGAGGAGTCAAGGCCACCTCCCTCAGCCTCTGATAAAAACCAAAGAGAGCAGAATGGCCCATTTTTCCTGCTATTTCCTATTAGTCTATTGCTCCAAACCTTTTCCATCTCAGTGTGTATGCATGCCGGCTCAGTAGCTCCGTTGTTTACGACTCTTTTAGAAACAGACTTTGAATAAGACTTGTAATATCTATTCACCTGAATTGTCCTTTTTTAACGTTAGAAACAGTTGTATTATGTTTTAAAAAAGAACAAAGAGCACATACATTTGCAATAAAATACTGATCTATTTTCACTCACTGTTCCAAGACAGTAATTTACAAAACTTACAATATAAGTCTATTTTATTTAAAACAAGAGGAATAGTATGTTGCTTATATGTACAAAAATAAAATTTTAGAATATATGCCAATTGTTAACAATGGTTATTTCTCAAAGAGGGATTGCAGGAAACTTTCACATTCTAGGCTGGTCATTTTTCTTTAAATAATAACCATTTACCTTAGTTACAAAAAACAAAGATCAAAAAGATTTGGTTTTCCCTGAGCTAGTATCATTCCAGAGGATTCTGGTCTTCCTGGTAATTAGCTAACCTAAAGAGAACCGGTTTGTCTGGTTGTCCACTGTACCAAATCTGGGTGAGCATTACAGGTGCATCATGCCTACAAATTAAAGTCACAAAAGTTATTCATACAAAGACTACCTCTCTGCTGGAAAATACTCAATGTCTTATTTGATGATGGAAAGCCCTCTAAGTGTAAAGTTAACCTCAAATGTTTACCTAATTACCATAAGAGCTAGGCATAACAAGGGCCCTTCATGATAGATTGTTCTGTTTTTAAATATCCCTCATTTTTCTAGAGTCAAAATAAACTTGTAAGGAGCCTGTGTTTCTGGGCCAGTGTTTGAGATGAGATGGGAGTCTTTATATACTTGTACCCTTAGGAATGAGAGAAAGAAACCAGAAAAGCCACTAAATCCTAGAGATATCCTCAAAGGAGCCCAGGATGTGCTGCCTGGTGGATCTGTAGTTCACTCAGGATATCACAGTTCCTAATGGTTCTCCTGTAGGCCTGCCCCAGCCTGAAGCCTACACACGTCTGACCTGAGGAGTCAAGGCCACCTCCCTCAGCCTCTGATAAAAACCAAAGAGAGCAGAATGGCCCATTTTTCCTGCTATTTCCTATTAGTCTATTGCTCCAAACCTTTTCCATCTCAGTGTGTATGCATGCCGGCTCAGTAGCTCCGTTGTTTACGACTCTTTTTGACTCTCTGGATCCTCTATTCTCCAGGCAAGAGCACTGGAGTGGGTTGCAGTTCCTCCTCCAGGGAATCTTTCCAACCCAGGGATCAAACACTGGTCTCTCGCTTCTCCTGCCTTGGCAGGCAGGTTCTTCACACGACTCACCTGGGAAGCCCTTTCCATTTCAGCACTGACCCTGAAATCCAACCACATTAGTCTGACTGCCGGATCTAACCGCTTACCACAACTAAAGCTAAGTGCTTTGCATGTTTTACCACTCATGATGCTCCCAACAACCCTGTGAAATATTCCTATTATACATATGAAGAAACTGAAACACAACCAGCAAAGCTAAGATTATAAGACCCAGAAATCCTGTTGCCTCACTCCAACCTCTCCTATGTAGCACTGTCGCTGTCGCTGCGATCTTTCTCTTTAAAACAGAGAAGACCCTAGAAATCTTCCAGCAGTAAAGTGCTCACACTGAGTAGCATAATTACCAAGTCAACAGAACAGCTGAATCCAGTTTACTCTTGGAACTGCTGCTGGTCCCGCTATGGTTGGATGACTGAGAACGACGAAGTTTCAATTGCAAAATGTTTGTTTGCCAATGCTTTTCTTAATTTAGAAAAAGTTGTTTGCAGAAATGACTGGACACTCAACCTCTCAACCAAGTTAAACCTATTTGGGTTCAGACCCTAGTTCCTTACTATTTGTAAAGTAAGATATAAACTTGTACCAAAACAATATGGCATGGCAAGGCTGTAATAAGGCTTCAGGGTCCACTGCTGTAATTAATCATCCTTTGACTGTTTTACTATAAATACTCCCAGGAGGTGGGGAAAACTGACAAGCTCAAATCAAATTCAATACCCTCCAAAAAACCTCTGAATTCAAAGCCATCCAGAGATATCCTAAAAGGCCTCTGCCTGGTGGATCTGTAGTTCACTCAGGATATCACAGTTCCTAATGGTTCTCCTGTAGGCCTGCCCCAGCCTGAAGCCTACACACGCTGACCTGAGGAGTCAAGGCCACCTCCCTCAGCCTCTGATAAAAACCAAAGAGAGCAGAATGGCCCATTTTCCTGCTATTTCCTATTAGTCTATTGCTCCAAACCTTTTCCATCTCAGTGTGTATGCATGCCGGCTCAGTAGCTCCGTTGTTTACGACTCTTTTTGACTCTCTGGATCCTCTATTCTCCAGGCAAGAGCACTGGAGTGGGTTGCAGTTCCTCCTCCAGGGAATCTTTCCAACCCAGGGATCAAACACTGGTCTCTCGCTTCTCCTGCCTTGGCAGGCAGGTTCTTCACACGACTCACCTGGGAAGCCCTTTCCATTTCAGCACTGACCCTGAAATCCAACCACATTAGTCTGACTGCCGGATCTAACCGCTTACCACAACTAAAGCTAAGTGCTTTGCATGTTTTACCACTCATGATGCTCCCAACAACCCTGTGAAATATTCCTATTATACATATGAAGAAACTGAAACACAACCAGCAAAGCTAAGATTATAAGACCCAGAAATCCTGTTGCCTCACTCCAACCTCTCCTATGTAGCACTGTCGCTGTCGCTGCGATCTTTCTCTTTAAAACAGAGAAGACCCTAGAAATCTTCCAGCAGTAAAGTGCTCACACTGAGTAGCATAATTACCAAGTCAACAGAACAGCTGAATCCAGTTTACTCTTGGAACTGCTGCTGGTCCCGCTATGGTTGGATGACTGAGAACGACGAAGTTTCAATTGCAAAATGTTTGTTTGCCAATGCTTTTCTTAATTTAGAAAAAGTTGTTTGCAGAAATGACTGGACACTCAACCTCTCAACCAAGTTAAACCTATTTGGGTTCAGACCCTAGTTCCTTACTATTTGTAAAGTAAGATATAAACTTGTACCAAAACAATATGGCATGGCAAGGCTGTAATAAGGCTTCAGGGTCCACTGCTGTAATTAATCATCCTTTGACTGTTTTACTATAAATACTCCCAGGAGGTGGGGAAAACTGACAAGCTCAAATCAAATTCAATACCCTCCAAAAAACCTCATGAATTCATAGCCTTACAGAAAACTAAACATTAAAGAGTTTTGCATTCTATTTAAATTGATAAGCTGCTCAACTAGAAGTTATGCACAAGAGAAACAAAGTAAAAACCGGTATACCAAAGAAATGTTTAACACTGTGAAATCAAGAGGAGACAGTTACTACACACGATAATGAATGCAACTAACAACTACCCGCAGAAAAACTCCTTCTTCCATCTATTTCCAAGTGAATTACGACTTCACACTTTAAAATAATAAAAATATCCTTGAGTATTATATCTTTCAAGCATTTTTATTGGGTCACCTCAGGCATTTTCAAACGATTACAAATGGGCAGGAAATAGTAAAGTCAATAAAGACTGAACTTTACCCTTTGGTGTCAACTGTTTTCCAATAGTTCTTAGGAGCCTAACAGCTCATGTCACCGGTAGGGCTTAGTCTTCTCCAGTGAAGGGCACCATCTTTTTGTCCTCACACCACTTTACACGCCAAGGACTAAGACTTAGGCTCATTTTTTCCGGATAAGGAAACTGAGGCCCTAGGGAGGCTGAGTCATCTAAATGCACGAAATCTGAGTCAGATTAGAGGCCAGTCTGGGTCTAAGAGTCGAGCCGCTTTAACCTCATCGAGGCTGGGGTGGGGTAGGAGAGGGAGGGTTCCCCCAGTCCATCAATGTCACTGTATAACACGTGTTAAGAAATACAGTACCAGTGGGAAGCAGGGGTTCCAACGGGGTAATGGCAAGCTCCATAACGGATTACTCGTCTCTGCGTTAAAAAACATAAAAATGGGGGGATGACTGAGAACGACGAAGTTTCAATTGCAAAATGTTTGTTTGCCAATGCTTTTCTTAATTTAGAAAAAGTTGTTTGCAGAAATGACTGGACACTCAACCTCTCAACCAAGTTAAACCTATTTGGGTTCAGACCCTAGTTCCTTACTATTTGTAAAGTAAGATATAAACTTGTACCAAAACAATATGGCATGGCAAGGCTGTAATAAGGCTTCAGGGTCCACTGCTGTAATTAATCATCCTTTGACTGTTTTACTATAAATACTCCCAGGAGGTGGGGAAAACTGACAAGCTCAAATCAAATTCAATACCCTCCAAAAAAAACCTCATGAATTCATAGCCTTACAGAAAACTAAACATTAAAGAGTTTTGCATTCTATTTAAATTGATAAGCTGCTCAACTAGAAGTTATGCACAAGAGAAACAAAGTAAAAACCGGTATACCAAAGAAATGTTTAACACTGTGAAATCAAGAGGAGACAGTTACTACACACGATAATGAATGCAACTAACAACTACCCGCAGAAAAACTCCTTCTTCCATCTATTTCCAAGTGAATTACGACTTCACACTTTAAAATAATAAAAATATCCTTGAGTATTATATCTTTCAAGCATTTTTATTGGGTCACCTCAGGCATTTTCAAACGATTACAAATGGGCAGGAAATAGTAAAGTCAATAAAGACTGAACTTTACCCTTTGGTGTCAACTGTTTTCCAATAGTTCTTAGGAGCCTAACAGCTCATGTCACCGGTAGGGCTTAGTCTTCTCCAGTGAAGGGCACCATCTTTTAGTCCTCACACCACTTTACACGCCAAGGACTAAGACTTAGGCTCATTTTTTCCGGATAAGGAAACTGAGGCCCTAGGGAGGCTGAGTCATCTAAATGCACGAAATCTGAGTCAGATTAGAGGCCAGTCTGGGTCTAAGAGTCGAGCCGCTTTAACCTCATCGAGGCTGGGGTGGGGTAGGAGAGGGAGGGTTCCCCCAGTCCATCAATGTCACTGTATAACACGTGTTAAGAAATACAGTACCAGTGGGAAGCAGGGGTTCCAACGGGGTAATGGCAAGCTCCATAACGGATTACTCGTCTCTGCGTTAAAAAACATAAAAATGCCACATTAGAACTTCTAGCTAATGAAACAGCACGCGAAAACGCCGGGGCGGGAGCGAGCCGCGCTCTCGGCGTGCCGGCCCGGCTCGGCGGCGGGGCGCGGGAGGCCCGAGGCCCGGGGAGGCTGCAGGGCGCGCGGGGCGAACGGTGCGCACGCCACCCATGCTGCGACGGGGTCGCCCCGTCCAGCCTGCGCCGGGCCGCCGTCACCGGCCCGGCCCCAGGGGAGCCAAGGGAGCCGGAGCCGCCAGGAGCGGCCGCCGGCTCCCCGGCCCGGGCCGCGCTCCGCGCGCCGGGAACGCGGGTGGCGCGCCAGGGCTGCTGTCGCACTTACACAATGGCGGGTGGAGCCACCAGCGAGCGGAGCGCAGACGGCGGGAGCCTCGCGGTCGACGGCTCGGCGCTCGACTGGGAAGCCTCGGCGGCGCGCGACCCGGGCCCGCAGGTTTAAGGGAAGAGCGCGCGAGGCGGCCCCGCCTCCTTCCGGGAGCCGGCGCCGCGAGGCCCCGCCCCAGCCCCAGCCCCACCCCCAGCGGCCGCGCGTCCCGGGGTGCCGGCGCCGCGCTGCTCGCCGCCCCGCCGCCGTCCCCGCACGCGCCCGGCTCTCCTAGACGGGTTCTACCCTGCAGCCATCGCAGGTGTTTTTGAGGAGCGCGGGTCACTGAACTTTGGCGTGCAGGCCGCTGTTTGCCGCAAGGCAAGCGTTAACTTCCCCATCAGCCTTCAACTTGGCTTCAGGGCCAGGTGGATGTCCCAACTTACCGAGAGCCCCTTTTCTCGGTCCGCGGTCTCTTTGATCTCTGGCTTGCAACCTGTGTGCCTAAAGAGCACGCCTTCGTTAAAGCCTTCACTCGGTTGCAACAGCCACAGAATGTTTTCGTTGGCAGGAACTTTAAGCTGCAAGTGGCCGCGCAGCCTTTGCTAGGACTGAGCAAGCCAGGTCTCTAGACTTAGAGTTCCTAGGCTTTATCTTTTCCAGATTAAACTCTTGTTCTTTCGAGGTTCTTAGAGGTCATGAGGTTTGGCCTCCAATGTCGTGGTTCACCTCCTCTGTATTTAATGTTGCATCAGTGGTGGTTCTGACAGCTGAGAACTATACAACGGTCAGCTCTGCAGACCCCGACCCTGAGAGGCTGGACCAACTTTAGCAGGACGCCTGCCTGCATACAGCCCGTCCCTAGGACACACACACGTGAAAATGCCTACCTGAGCAAGTTCTAAGGAACACCTGACGATAGGTCCCTGACCTCTCAAGGACTGTAATTGTGAATATGCTCTTTAGATCCAGAAGCATCTCTCTCCACCTGAGAGCCATTTCCTGCATATGCCATCATCAGGAAGGCTAGGGTCTCTGTAGGAGAAGAGACTCCTGTTTGGGCAGCTGCCAGGTAGCAAGACAAGCTGGTCTTATCCCCCTTAGTACTGACCAATCCTTTGGCCACACTTCCCCCTCCCTCATCCAACGTCTGAAAACCGTCCAGTAGCCTCTGCACAAATAGAAACAGAGCTCAACTCTTTCTCCACTGTTGGTAGTCACTGAAGAAAACCTGTTTTTGAAGCTTTGACTGGGTTTATCTTTGAAACTGGTAACAAAGTTCCAGGAGTGATCCAACCACTGAAAAGTACATTGCCCATACTCATTAACTTTTTCAGCTGCCAGATCAATGGGACCTTGCAGGTGGTTTTCATATGCACCATTTTAAGCCAAGTGTACACCTATCTCACAGTCAATTTTAGACCAAACTGCTAGGGACTTCACGTTTATCGTTGTGAAGTTAAATATTGTGTCTTTACCAACACAGTACAGCGGGCAAGCCATTTCAACTATGTCACTTACTGGCTGGTGGGGGCTTCCGTAAACTACTTAGGTTTCTTCAGATATAAAAGGGAAACAATGTTGCCTACTTTGGAAGAGTTCTATAAGGACCACATAACTAGTGTGGATAAAAACATGGGTGGGTGCCTAGTCCATATAGGTTTGCAACAAATGTATGTCCCTGTCCATCAATATGAGAGGCATGCAACTTATACCCTAGAACATCCCTGTTTATATTTACAGCACACTTCCTTGCAAAGTTTTTATGTGCAATATAGTTCAAGTTTCTCTCAAAGTCATTTCCAAAGAAAATTGAAATATTAACCACAGTAAGTTTCAGAAGTCCACGTTTATCAAGATGCCAGCAGTGAAACGGAAAGACAACAGACAGGAGGAGCAGGGAGACTGTGTCCATGTAACAGACAAGTGGTTGCTTTATCTATGTCAGTCAGTAGCAAGAGAATGGGTGCTTCCCAGGTGGCACTAATAATAAAGAACCCCACCTACCAATGCAGGAGACATATGAGACACAGGTTTGATCCTTGGGTAGGAAAGATTCCTGGAGGAGGACATAGCAACCGACTCCAGTATTCTTGGCCTGGAGGACCATTTCCTGCATATGCCATCATCAGGAGCTGGGCTGCCAGGTAGCAAGACAAGCTGGTCTTATCCCCCTTAGTACTGACCAATCCTTTGGCCACACTTCCCCCTCCCTCATCCAACGTCTGAAAACCGTCCAGTAGCCTCTGCACAAATAGAAACAGAGCTCAACTCTTTCTCCACTGTTGGTAGTCACTGAAGAAAACCTGTTTTTGAAGCTTTGACTGGGTTTATCTTTGAAACTGGTAACAAAGTTCCAGGAGTGATCCAACCACTGAAAAGTACATTGCCCATACTCATTAACTTTTTCAGCTGCCAGATCAATGGGACCTTGCAGGTGGTTTTCATATGCACCATTTTAAGCCAAGTGTACACCTATCTCACAGTCAATTTTAGACCAAACTGCTAGGGACTTCACGTTTATCGTTGTGAAGTTAAATATTGTGTCTTTACCAACACAGTACAGCGGGCAAGCCATTTCAACTATGTCACTTACTGGCTGGTGGGGGCTTCCGTAAACTACTTAGGTTTCTTCAGATATAAAAGGGAAACAATGTTGCCTACTTTGGAAGAGTTCTATAAGGACCACATAACTAGTGTGGATAAAAACATGGGTGGGTGCCTAGTCCATATAGGTTTGCAACAAATGTATGTCCCTGTCCATCAATATGAGAGGCATGCAACTTATACCCTAGAACATCCCTGTTTATATTTACAGCACACTTCCTTGCAAAGTTTTTATGTGCAATATAGTTCAAGTTTCTCTCAAAGTCATTTCCAAAGAAAATTGAAATATTAACCACAGTAAGTTTCAGAAGTCCACGTTTATCAAGATGCCAGCAGTGAAACGGAAAGACAACAGACAGGAGGAGCAGGGAGACTGTGTCCATGTAACAGACAAGTGGTTGCTTTATCTATGTCAGTCAGTAGCAAGAGAATGGGTGCTTCCCAGGTGGCACTAATAATAAAGAACCCCACCTACCAATGCAGGAGACATATGAGACACAGGTTTGATCCTTGGGTAGGAAAGATTCCCTGGAGGAGGACATAGCAACCGACTCCAGTATTCTTGCCTGGAGAATCCCATGGACAGAGGAGCCTGCAGGGCTACAGTCCATAGGGTCGCAAAGAGCCAGACATGTCTGAAGTCACTTAACATGCATGCACCCAACAAGCACATGGACAGATAATAGGATGACCAAGGAGTCCAAGCTCATACTGCTCACTGCACGACAGATCAGTAAATTGAGATACGAGCTGCTGAGGCAAGAAATAGTGACTTCATTCATGAAGTCAGCAGATCAAGAAGATGTTAGACTGGTGTCCCAGAGAACCATTTGTCTGAGTTTGGATGCTAGTTTCTTTAATACAACAAAAGGAGGGTGGTGAGGAGAAATAGTAAAATAATGCAGTAAGTTGTTGCAAATGTTTCCTGGTTCCTGCCAGACTCTGGAGGGTGAGTGTCAATTTCTTTTTTCCTGCAGTCATTTACAGGTCAGGATGTTTGCTTTGAGCTAGACGAAGGTATTTTACCTTAACACTCAGGCCTGGGAGGCCGGGCTCTAGGAGATGGGCCATTAGGTATACTTTAAGTCAGGCAGCATCCTTTTAGTGATTAACTTGTACCAAAAGCAATAGAATACAAAGGTTAAAGTAAAAGGCACAGATTCAGCATGCAGTCAGATTTGTTCTTCCCTATGACAGGGATGTAGGTGCTTGGGCTAAGTTGCTTCAGGCGTGTCTGTCTCTCTGTGACCCACAGACTGTAGCCTCCCAGGCTCCTCCGTCCATAGGATTCTCCGGGCAAGAAATCTGGAGTGGGTTACTATGCCCTTCTCCAGGGCATCTTCCCAACCCGGGGATCAAGCCTGCATCTCTAAAGTCTTCACTGACAGGCCAGTTCTTTACCCGGGAAGCCCCATTACAAGGATATATACAGGAAAATTACAGAAAGTATTCAAACGGCAAATAGTGTGAAAACCACAGCATCACTAGCATTTGGAGAAGCAAATTTGACCAATGAGGTAATTTGACTTGCTAGATTGCAAATAGCATTGTCAATTATCATACAAATTTATATTTGTTCAATAATATTATGATCTTGTCACTCTGTTGAAATCTTTGTATTTTCTTTAATTACCCTAAAATGCAAGCTGCAAGAGAGCAAGGACCAGATTTTCACTGTCACCTTTTGAATCCTCACACTTGGCCACAGTTGCAGGCAAAGAGTAAGCAATCAATGAATATTTACAGAATGTTCATAATGAAATTGTTTTCAATAGCCTAGAAGGTTTCTTCTCACAGCTGACTCATCCATCCAGCCTCAGCCAAAAACTAACTTCCATCCTCCAGCTACTCCATATCTTAGCTAGCATTGTCTGTATTCCTTAAGAGCTGTACTCACAATCTGTAACTAACTTTTTGATGACTTTTCTCCTCCTGCTAAAGTGAGAGCTAGCTAAGCGCAGGCACCATAGCTGTTTCGTTCATTGCCATTTCTCCTGGCAAACAAGAATACCTCACCCATAATAGAAATTCAATAAATGTTTGTTAAAAGGATTAATGCGTGGTAGCAAAAAATGCAAAATTGCAGTATGGAAGACCAGCAATTATTAGAAAAGAATAAGCTAAATCAATGTGCCCTCGTGTGGAAAAATATCCATGACAGAGTAAATTTTATAAATGGAAGTGGTAGGAAAAACCCTACCATATTTTGAAGATGTATTTGGATATTCATACAAGGAGAACTGTTCAAAGTGGCCTCTGAGATAAAGGGACAGACTGCATTGGAGACAGTAGACCTAGGGAAATAATGTTTTATCTTACATATGTTTGTATTTTATTATTTAATATTTTTGCAATATGCACATTAAGAAATTTAAGTTTGTGAAGTGTATATTCAAAGTTAATGAATGGTCACTATTGTTAATCCTTGTTGTATTTTGGGTTTCTAGAGAAAGAAACATATGTGTGTGTGTGTGTTTGTGTGTGTGTGTATACATATATGGTATGATTTTCATAGCAGCAATTCCATAGCTTCAAAAAAATTTTCAATGGATTCTATGATTCTCAGAGTTCCATGGGGTAGGAAGGAACCCCTAACAACAGGTAATGCATTTTTCTCTGGAATACAAGGATAGGTCTCCATCTCCCTACCCAACTATCATCCACCCTTATTTCATTTTCTTGAACTGGTAAAATTCAAAATTTGTGTTGCTCCCAAAGATTCTAGAATAAAAAGTTTCCACAGCAAAATATGTTTTGAAGACTCTTCATACTATCACCAACCTCCTTTGAGATTTGCAGCACATTATCCATCTGCAAACATCTCACAAAGGCCAGAAATAAAGAAGTTGTTTACCTCCAAACCCAGAAGATCTCAAAGACATTGGAACATGGAACATGATTGACCTATCTTTTCAAATGCTGCAGGACAGTGGTGCTCCAAAAAACTGGTGGGAGGAGGAGGGTAGCTAGGAAAGGAATGAGTACAGGTACTAACAGATGCCACTAAGTGGTCTTAGGATTCCTGGTCTTTAATCAGCTTCTATCAGTTCACATACTTCAACACTTTTTGTTCAGAAAATGAAATCATTCTAGCAACTTCAAAATGCATGTCTGTCTTGATCTCATTTTAATAGCTCAGGCAGCATTTCTAGCTAACTTTAGGATATTTCCACTTAAATATTTCACAGATCGAAGAGGCTAAAACTAAAATCATTAATTCATTCCTGCTCCCAGAGTCTCAATTTCTTTCCTTAGCATCATTCTTCTTCTTCACTACTTGATAAATAACTTTAATTTGCCTTTTCTTTCATTCCATAAACTCAGTAAGGAGACAAAATTTTGTTCTATTCCAGCCTGTTGAAGTCAATATGGATCAACATTCAATCATGGTTGTCATTTCCTCTCAACTATCAATCAAATTTTTCATTATTTTAAAGCCTATCTAAAGTATCATCTTCTCTAAAAAGTCTTACCTTGAGAGTCATTCAAGCCTCTTATGATTAATCTCACTTTGCTCGGTAGCCTCATCACATTCTTTTGTGCTTCTTTTTATAGCCCTGAGGTCTGGTATAGTATGGTTCATTTTAAATGTATG
The DNA here is from genome assembly GCA_022376925.1 of Tragulus kanchil. Lineage (NCBI taxonomy): Eukaryota > Metazoa > Chordata > Mammalia > Artiodactyla > Tragulidae > Tragulus > Tragulus kanchil. Next base: position 13,424,681 of record JAIOJX010000030.1, on the reverse strand, counting down.
CCACCATGTGGTCCCAGAAGGCTGCTTGAGCTCCAGCCTTCACCTATATACTTCAACCATGAGAAAGGAAGAAGGGCAAAGTTCACTTCCTGCCTTATAAAAAGATGTGAAAGACAAAGTGCATCTGACAGTAAGATGATTTTATTCAGGCTACAACAGGGAGCTCAGCCTGGGTCCTATGATTCAAGCATTCCCACTACATGGTTTTGCTTTAGATGTTTATAGGGAGGCAGAGAGGCATCTGTAGTGGGGTGATTTGCAGTTGGGGTCATTTTGCAATTAGGGGAGACCTCAACAACTCAACAGAAACTGTTTATGTGTTCAGCTACTTTCTTTTTTTTTTTTTAAATTTTATTTTATTTTATCTTTTTGGGGGGTGGGGTGGGAAGGGAGAGGGATGGGTGGGCCACTTCTATTGGTCTTTCATTTCTCTATTTTCATCCATCTTCGTTCTTTGGCTCCTGTGGGCCTCCCATCGCGGTGGCGTCTGTTGTCGCAGAGCACTGGCTCTGGGCGCATGCGCTCCAGAGCTCCGGCTCGGTAATTGGACACATAGGTCCAGTCGCTCCGTGGCACGTGGGATCTTCCCAGGCCAGGGCACGAACCGGCGCCCCTTGCACTGCAAGGCGGTGTCCTTACCCACTGGACCACCAGGGAAGCCCTGTTCAGCTACTTTCAAGCACACAAGCATTTCTAATATAAGCTCACCATTCATGAGGCAAAGAATACAGAGTTGAATATACCTGAAACAAATATAATGTCAGTTAGATCTCATTTGGGGAAAAAAAGGGGAAAAAAAAGGAATGGAGAGTTGGAAGAACTGTTTGGCCTCCTCAGAGGGTCAGGCAAAAATGAGAGATACCTGAGAGTCCCCTCAGCACCCTGACAAAGTGTGGATGAGAGGCTCACCTGAGTCATGTGGGGAAGGGTAGTTCTTTGAGGTAATCCTTTTCCTGAAACTCAGAAAGGTGAGGGCTCAGAAAACAAGTGGGTGGGGAAATTTCTTTGTCATCCCTATTTTCCCAGAGAGGAGGCCCAGATCAAGTTCAACATTTTAAAGGCTTCCTGAAAATCTCACACAATGCTTTTGTCTAAACAAAATTGGCTGGTGGCACTTAATCACGTGGCTCCATCTCACTTTAAGAGAGGCTGGGAAATGTAATCACTTAGATGAGAGGCAGTGAGGCCAGATGAAAATGGGTGCTAGTACTAAGCAGGAAAGGGGGAGTTAGCGATGTTTTCAAACCACGGTGCTGGAGAAGACTCTTGAGAGTCCCTTGGATTGCAAGGAGATCAAACCAGTCAATCCTAAAGGTAAGTGAAGATTTTAGTCACTCAGTCATGTCTGACTCTTTGTGAGCCCATGGACTGTCGCCTTCCAGGCTCTTCTATCCATAGAATGCTCCAGGAAAGAACACTGGAGTGGGTTGACAATTCCTTCTCCAGGGGATCTTCCCAACCCAAAATTCGAACCTGAGTCTCCTGCTTGACTGGTGGACTCTTTACCACTGAGCCACCGGGAAGCCCAGTTCTATCTGCCCATATTTATTTTTGCAACTACTGCCAGTTGTGCTCTGTTGAAAACCACCTGATCCCTATCCCACTCCCACCTGGTGAATATGAGATTCATTGAGGACATCATAAATTTTGGTCACTTTTAGTATTAAAATATGTTTCTTTTACATTACAGTACACTTACTTGGCACTAGTTCCCATGTGGCAGTAGTTGTAAAGAACCCACCTGCCATTGCAGGAGACAAAATTATTGCAAGGCTTCACCCACTGGACCACCAGGGAAGCCCTGTTCAGCTACTTTCAAGCACACAAGCATTTCTAATATAAGCTCACCATTCATGAGGCAAAGAATACAGAGTTGAATATACCTGAAACAAATATAATGTCAGTTAGATCTCATTTGGGGAAAAAAAGGGGAAAAAAAAGGAATGGAGAGTTGGAAGAACTGTTTGGCCTCCTCAGAGGGTCAGGCAAAAATGAGAGATACCTGAGAGTCCCCTCAGCACCCTGACAAAGTGTGGATGAGAGGCTCACCTGAGTCATGTGGGGAAGGGTAGTTCTTTGAGGTAATCCTTTTCCTGAAACTCAGAAAGGTGAGGGCTCAGAAAACAAGTGGGTGGGGAAATTTCTTTGTCATCCCTATTTTCCCAGAGAGGAGGCCCAGATCAAGTTCAACATTTTAAAGGCTTCCTGAAAATCTCACACAATGCTTTTGTCTAAACAAAATTGGCTGGTGGCACTTAATCACGTGGCTCCATCTCACTTTAAGAGAGGCTGGGAAATGTAATCACTTAGATGAGAGGCAGTGAGGCCAGATGAAAATGGGTGCTAGTACTAAGCAGGAAAGGGGGAGTTAGCGATGTTTTCAAACCACGGTGCTGGAGAAGACTCTTGAGAGTCCCTTGGATTGCAAGGAGATCAAACCAGTCAATCCTAAAGGTAAGTGAAGATTTTAGTCACTCAGTCATGTCTGACTCTTTGTGAGCCCATGGACTGTCGCCTTCCAGGCTCTTCTATCCATAGAATGCTCCAGGAAAGAACACTGGAGTGGGTTGACAATTCCTTCTCCAGGGGATCTTCCCAACCCAAAATTCGAACCTGAGTCTCCTGCTTGACTGGTGGACTCTTTACCACTGAGCCACCGGGAAGCCCAGTTCTATCTGCCCATATTTATTTTTGCAACTACTGCCAGTTGTGCTCTGTTGAAAACCACCTGATCCCTATCCCACTCCCACCTGGTGAATATGAGATTCATTGAGGACATCATAAATTTTGGTCACTTTTAGTATTAAAATATGTTTCTTTTACATTACAGTACACTTACTTGGCACTAGTTCCCATGTGGCAGTAGTTGTAAAGAGCCCACCTGCCATTGCAGGAGACCTAAGAGATACAGGTTTGATCCCTGAGTCAGGAAGATTCCCCTGGTGGAGGCCATGGCAACCCACTCCAGTCTTCTTGCCTAGAGAATCCCATGGACAGAGAAGCCTGGCAGGCTACAGTCCATGGGGTCACAAAGAGATGGAAATGACTAAAGCAACAACGCACCAGTGGCATGCTTATTTTAATACCAAAATTAAATGTTAAGTTAAAAACTAAATATTGAAATAGGCTCAGTTATTAAGATTCAAAGTTTTTCATTGTAAAACTCAGATCTCATATTTGATTCAAAACTTTCATCCTCTCCTGCCTCCCAGACTAGACTTGCTTGACTAGCAATTTTGACTGGAGGAGAAAAGCATCCTGCTGTGTCTCTCACATTGGATGCTCCTTTGGGATTAATGCTGAATCTTGGAGCATGACGAGGGAGAGCGTAGACAGACTGCCAAGATGAAGGTTCTGTTCCCTGTATGTTGGTTGTCTTTTTTTGCTTGCAAACATCCATGTGAACTTCAAGTGACATCGTCACACTGCACTGATGAAGAATCACAATGCATCAGGCATGGAGGGATTAAAGAATCGATTCTAAAGAGTTCCTGTGTGCTTACCCTTGTACCACACGTTGCAGAAACCTGGGCAAGCCTGTGTTCCTAATTTCATCTACTCACAACCTGGAGCCTGTCTGTAGGCAGCAAATCTGCTTTCTACCTTCAAGGAACTAGTCACCCAAGAATGGACTGTCGCCTTCCAGGCTCTTCTATCCATAGAATGCTCCAGGAAAGAACACTGGAGTGGGTTGACAATTCCTTCTCCAGGGGATCTTCCCAACCCAAAATTCGAACCTGAGTCTCCTGCTTGACTGGTGGACTCTTTACCACTGAGCCACCGGGAAGCCCAGTTCTATCTGCCCATATTTATTTTTGCAACTACTGCCAGTTGTGCTCTGTTGAAAACCACCTGATCCCTATCCCACTCCCACCTGGTGAATATGAGATTCATTGAGGACATCATAAATTTTGGTCACTTTTAGTATTAAAATATGTTTCTTTTACATTACAGTACACTTACTTGGCACTAGTTCCCATGTGGCAGTAGTTGTAAAGAGCCCACCTGCCATTGCAGGAGACCTAAGAGATACAGGTTTGATCCCTGAGTCAGGAAGATTCCCCTGGTGGAGGCCATGGCAACCCACTCCAGTCTTCTTGTTTAGAGAATCCCATGGACAGAGAAGCGTGGCAGGCAACAGCACATGGTGACAGAAAGAGATGGAAATGACTAAAGCAACAACGCACCAGTGGCATGCTTATTTTAATACCAAAATTAAATGTTAAGTTAAAAACTAAATATTGAAATAGGCTCAGTTATTAAGATTCAAAGTTTTTCATTGTAAAACTCAGATCTCATATTTGATTCAAAACTTTCATCCTCTCCTGCCTCCCAGACTAGACTTGCTTGACTAGCAATTTTGACTGGAGGAGAAAAGCATCCTGCTGTGTCTCTCACATTGGATGCTCCTTTGGGATTAATGCTGAATCTTGGAGCATGACGAGGGAGAGCGTAGACAGACTGCCAAGATGAAGGTTCTGTTCCCTGTATGTTGGTTGTCTTTTTTTGCTTGCAAACATCCATGTGAACTTCAAGTGACATCGTCACACTGCACTGATGAAGAATCACAATGCATCAGGCATGGAGGGATTAAAGAATCGATTCTAAAGAGTTCCTGTGTGCTTACCCTTGTACCACACGTTGCAGAAACCTGGGCAAGCCTGTGTTCCTAATTTCATCTACTCACAACCTGGAGCCTGTCTGTAGGCAGCAAATCTGCTTTCTACCTTCAAGGAACTAGTCACCCAAGAATTTGGTTATGACTTCCTCGTGGGCTTCTCTGGTGAGCACTTGAGAAGAATCTACCTCCAATGTGGGAGACCTGGGTTCAATCCCTGACTTGGAAAGATCCTCTTGGGGAAGGGAATGGCTCCCCACTCCAATATCCTTGCATGGAGAATTCCATGGCTCATCCTTGGGGTAGCAAAGAGTTGGGCATGACTGAGCAACTTGCACTTTCACTTTGCTCCGCTCTAAGTCACACCAAATTGTCATATGCTTTGATGAGGGCTTCTCATAAGCAAATCTAAAACTGGGACTTGAGCACAAATAATTTATGTAGATGTACAGAACCTTTGTAGAGAATGGAGTTATAAAAGAAGGCAGAAAAAGAAAGGTCCAAAAGCCAGGTACCACTGACAGAGACCAAACACATGAGAGGGTTGTCTGTGTGTGTGTGTCTCAGGGTTATCCTATTTAAGGGTTATTTTTACCTCAAGTGGTACAACAAACATCATTTGTTTGTTATTAGTATCTAGAAATACAATTGATTTTTTTACTTTGGTCTTATATCCTATGATCTTGCTAAATTCACTTATTAGTCATCTAAACTTTTTCTTTTTGGTAGATTTGGAATCTACAGAATTGGAATCAGAATCTATTGATCATATTGTCTACAATAAAGACAGTTTTATTTCTTCCTTTCTAATCCATGTGCCTTTTATTTATTCATTGTGGATGTCATCTTACTGTTCTGGATAGGAACTCCAACGTAATTTTGAAAGAAAAAACTGAGAACACATAGTATGGAAACTCTGCCTTGTTCCAAATAGTAGGCATGGAGCACTCATTCTTTCAGCATTAATCATGAGGCTAGGGCTTCCCTGGTGGTCCAGTGGGTAAGGACACCGCCTTGCAGTGCAAGGCGCCGGTTTGTGCCCTGGCCTGATGAAGAATCACAATGCATCAGGCATGGAGGGATTAAAGAATCGATTCTAAAGAGTTCCTGTGTGCTTACCCTTGTACCACACGTTGCAGAAACCTGGGCAAGCCTGTGTTCCTAATTTCATCTACTCACAACCTGGAGCCTGTCTGTAGGCAGCAAATCTGCTTTCTACCTTCAAGGAACTAGTCACCCAAGAATTTGGTTATGACTTCCTCGTGGGCTTCTCTGGTGAGCACTTGAGAAGAATCTACCTCCAATGTGGGAGACCTGGGTTCAATCCCTGACTTGGAAAGATCCTTTTGGGGGAAGGGAATGGCTCCCCACTCCAATATCCTTGCATGGAGAATTCCATGGCTCATCCTTGGGGTAGCAAAGAGTTGGGCATGACTGAGCAACTTGCACTTTCACTTTGCTCCGCTCTAAGTCACACCAAATTGTCATATGCTTTGATGAGGGCTTCTCATAAGCAAATCTAAAACTGGGACTTGAGCACAAATAATTTATGTAGATGTACAGAACCTTTGTAGAGAATGGAGTTATAAAAGAAGGCAAAAATATAAAGGTCCAAAAGCCAGGTACCACTGACAGAGACCAAACACATGAGAGGGTTGTCTGTGTGTGTGTGTCTCAGGGTTATCCTATTTAAGGGTTATTTTTACCTCAAGTGGTACAACAAACATCATTTGTTTGTTATTAGTATCTAGAAATACAATTGATTTTTTTACTTTGGTCTTATATCCTATGATCTTGCTAAATTCACTTATTAGTCATCTAAACTTTTTCTTTTTGGTAGATTTGGAATCTACAGAATTGGAATCAGAATCTATTGATCATATTGTCTACAATAAAGACAGTTTTATTTCTTCCTTTCTAATCCATGTGCCTTTTATTTATTCATTGTGGATGTCATCTTACTGTTCTGGATAGGAACTCCAACGTAATTTTGAAAGAAAAAACTGAGAACACATAGTATGGAAACTCTGCCTTGTTCCAAATAGTAGGCATGGAGCACTCATTCTTTCAGCATTAATCATGAGGCTAGGGCTTCCCTGGTGGTCCAGTGGGTAAGGACACCGCCTTGCAGTGCAAGGGGCGCCGGTTTGTGCCCTGGCCTGAGAAGATCCCACGTGCCGCGGAGCAGCTGGACGGATGTGTCCAATTACCGAGCCAGAGCTCTGGAGCGCATGCACCCAGAGCCAGTGCTCTGCGACAAGAGAGGCCACCACGATGGGAGGCCCACACGGGCCAAAGAACAAAGATGAATGAAAATAGACAAATGAAAGACCAATAGAAGTAGCCCGCCTGTTCCCCTCCCTCCCCACCCCACCTCCCCAATATAAATAAATAAATAAATAAACCATAAGGCTAACTGTGCAGATTTTTGAAATGTGCTTCATCAGATTGAGAAATCTCCCTCCTATTTCTTAGTTTGCTAAGACTTTTCACTGTAAATGTGTGTTAATTTTGTGAAATATCTCTTTTCTTGCACCTGCTACTATGCTTGGTTACTAGGCTAATCGTATTTAACTGATTTTCAAATATTAAACCAGTCTTAACTTCTGGAACTAAATGCCACTTTGTTGTGATGGATTGTCCATTTTATATGTTGCTAGGTTTGATTTTTTCCCTTAATTTTGGCCTTTTTTTATTGTTTTTTTTTTGTATTTATTTATTTTCATCCATCTTTATTCTTTGACCTGTGTGGGCCTCCCATCACAATGGCCTCTCTCCTTGCAGAGCACTGGCTCATAATTGGACACACTGACCCAGCCCCACAGCATGTGGGATTCTCCTGGGCCAGGGGTGGAACCGGTGCCCCTTATACTGCAAGGTGGACTCTTTACCCACTGGACCACCAAGGAAGCCCCAGCTTGATTTTTTTTGTATGATGCTAGGTTTGATTTGCTCACATTATGCTAAATATTTTGTATCTATGTTCATGAGGAAATATTATTAGTATTGGTATTCATTTCCTGTAAAGTAACTGCTTTCTTGATTGTTGTTTCGTGATCATTCTAGCCTCGTAAAGTAAATTGAGAAAAGTTCCCTCCTCTTGTATTTTGTGAAAGTTTATGTAAGAGTGGTTTTAGTTCTTCCTTAACTATTTGATTTAAAAGGGTAAATTTTTAAATTACATATTCAATTACTTTAGGAAATACAGAATTATGCATGCTTGATGTTTATTCTTATACCAGTTTTGGTGATTTCTGTTTTCCTAGAAATGTTTCTATTTTATCCACAATGTCAAATTTATTGGCACAATAAAACTAATATTCCTTTATTATCCTCTCAGAATCTGAAGGATCTGAGGTTATTGTCTTGGTCTGAGAACGTACATTGTAATTTATATATTTGCTAAGACTTTTTTTGAGATTTAACTTGTGATTTATCCTGGGAAATGTTCCATGCATACCTGAGAAGAATGTGTGTTCAGCTGCTGTTGGATGGAATGCTCCTTATCTGTCTGGTAGGTTCGTTTAGTCTAAATTATAGTTCAAGTCCAGTGTTTCCTTACTGATTTTCTGTCTAGAAGCTCTATCCATTATTGAAAGAGAGGTCCTGAGATCCCTATTATTATTGTATTGTTGTCTATTTCTCCCTTCAGATCTGCTAGTCTTTGCTTAATATATTGATATTTAGGTGCTCTGATGATAGGAGCAAATATATTTACAATGTTCTTCTTCTTGATAAATTGATCCTTTTGTCATTATATAATGATTTCATTAGTCTCTTCTTACCATGTTTGGTTTAAAATCTATTTTGTCTGATGCAGGCGTAACTACCCAGCTCTTTCTTGGTTTCCGCATGTGTGGAATGCCTTTTCCATCCCTTCACTTTGAGCCTATGTGTGCCCTTAAAGTTAAAGTGAACCTCTTGTAGGTAGCATGTACCTGGTTCTTGTTTATTTTTTTAAGTATCCATCCAGTCATTGTATATCTTTGATTGAAGTATTCAGTCCATTTATATTAGAATTATTGTTGATATGTAAGGAACTACTAGTTCCATTGTTTCTTGACTCCCTTGTTCCTTTCCCTCCTCTCTCACTGCCTTCCTTTTTGAATTGATGGATTACCCATAGTGGTACCCCTTGCTTCTCATCTCTTTATTTTTGTGTATATATACTATAGATTTCTGCTTTGTGGGTACCATGAGGCTTACAGGAAACATCTTATGAATATAAGTTGATTTTACACAGAAAGTTTTTTTTTTATGTAAGAGTGGTTTTAGTTCTTCCTTAACTATTTGATTTAAAAGGGTAAATTTTTAAATTACATATTCAATTACTTTAGGAAATACAGAATTATGCATGCTTGATGTTTATTCTTATACCAGTTTTGGTGATTTCTGTTTTCCTAGAAATGTTTCTATTTTATCCACAATGTCAAATTTATTGGCACAATAAAACTAATATTCCTTTATTATCCTCTCAGAATCTGAAGGATCTGAGGTTATTGTCTTGGTCTGAGAACGTACATTGTAATTTATATATTTGCTAAGACTTTTTTTGAGATTTAACTTGTGATTTATCCTGGGAAATGTTCCATGCATACCTGAGAAGAATGTGTGTTCAGCTGCTGTTGGATGGAATGCTCCTTATCTGTCTGGTAGGTTCGTTTAGTCTAAATTATAGTTCAAGTCCAGTGTTTCCTTACTGATTTTCTGTCTAGAAGCTCTATCCATTATTGAAAGAGAGGTCCTGAGATCCCTATTATTATTGTATTGTTGTCTATTTCTCCCTTCAGATCTGCTAGTCTTTGCTTAATATATTGATATTTAGGTGCTCTGATGATAGGAGCAAATATATTTACAATGTTCTTCTTCTTGATAAATTGATCCTTTTGTCATTATATAATGATTTCATTAGTCTCTTCTTACCATGTTTGGTTTAAAATCTATTTTGTCTGATGCAGGCGTAACTACCCAGCTCTTTCTTGGTTTCCGCATGTGTGGAATGCCTTTTCCATCCCTTCACTTTGAGCCTATGTGTGCCCTTAAAGTTAAAGTGAACCTCTTGTAGGTAGCATGTACCTGGTTCTTGTTTATTTTTTTAAGTATCCATCCAGTCATTGTATATCTTTGATTGAAGTATTCAGTCCATTTATATTAGAATTATTGTTGATATGTAAGGAACTACTAGTTCCATTGTTTCTTGACTCCCTTGTTCCTTTCCCTCCTCTCTCACTGCCTTCCTTTTTGAATTGATGGATTACCCATAGTGGTACCCCTTGCTTCTCATCTCTTTATTTTTGTGTATATATACTATAGATTTCTGCTTTGTGGGTACCATGAGGCTTACAGGAAACATCTTATGAATATAAGTTGATTTTACACAGATAATTTCAACCACATACAGGACATCTAAACTTTTCCTCCTTACCCCCTTCCATTTTATGTTATTGATGTCACAGTTTTTATGTTGTGTTCATCTGCAAATTATTATAGTTATTTGTAACACTCTTGTCTTTTAACCTTTATTCTAGAATTAAGTAGATAAAACTTCACCACATTACAGTATCAGAGTATTCTGACTTTGAATATGCGCCTACCTTTACTAGTGTGTTTTTATGATTTCATGTTACTAATTAGCATTCTTTCATTTCAGCTTGAAGAGTTGTTAGCTTATTTTGTTTCTAGATGTTATACTTTGGCTGGTCTTGCAGACACACGACCAGAATTGAATTCCATCAAAGACCTCCTGAAGGGATACCTCTGCAGGTTTCTGGAGCACTTTTTCTGCATGGTTCCTTGGTTCACTTCTCTGCAAATCCCAGTATCCTTGGCCTCTTCAAACTTTTATCTGTCTTTTTATTTCAGTTAGTTGATTTTACTTATTATTCCCTATCTGTACTGTAATCTGGAAATTGCTTCCATATAGAAAACTGAGATGATCATAGGGCTTATCTTGTGCTTCTCTTCTCTTAAGCATTACAGTTCTGCTCTGTTTCAGATTTTATTCAGTTTTTTTAGTTGTCTATGCAAGAAGGTAAGTCCTGTACCAGATTTTTCTACATAGGAGTAAGACCTTTTATTAAGTTGAAGACTGAAACTTAAATCCCCCCAAAATTTGTTGGAAGCTCTGTCCTTGGGCTGCTAAAGTTAAGTGAACCTCTTGTAGGTAGCATGTACCTGGTTCTTGTTTATTTTTTTAAGTATCCATCCAGTCATTGTATATCTTTGATTGAAGTATTCAGTCCATTTATATTAGAATTATTGTTGATATGTAAGGAACTACTAGTTCCATTGTTTCTTGACTCCCTTGTTCCTTTCCCTCCTCTCTCACTGCCTTCCTTTTTGAATTGATGGATTACCCATAGTGGTACCCTTGCTTCTCATCTCTTTATTTTTGTGTATATATACTATAGATTTCTGCTTTGTGGGTACCATGAGGCTTACAGGAAACATCTTATGAATATAAGTTGATTTTACACAGATAATTTCAACCACATACAGGACATCTAAACTTTTCCTCCTTACCCCCTTCCATTTTATGTTATTGATGTCACAGTTTTTATGTTGTGTTCATCTGCAAATTATTATAGTTATTTGTAACACTCTTGTCTTTTAACCTTTATTCTAGAATTAAGTAGATAAAACTTCACCACATTACAGTATCAGAGTATTCTGACTTTGAATATGCGCCTACCTTTACTAGTGTGTTTTTATGATTTCATGTTACTAATTAGCATTCTTTCATTTCAGCTTGAAGAGTTGTTAGCTTATTTTGTTTCTAGATGTTATACTTTGGCTGGTCTTGCAGACACACGACCAGAATTGAATTCCATCAAAGACCTCCTGAAGGGATACCTCTGCAGGTTTCTGGAGCACTTTTTCTGCATGGTTCCTTGGTTCACTTCTCTGCAAATCCCAGTATCCTTGGCCTCTTCAAACTTTTATCTGTCTTTTTATTTCAGTTAGTTGATTTTACTTATTATTCCCTATCTGTACTGTAATCTGGAAATTGCTTCCATATAGAAAACTGAGATGATCATAGGGCTTATCTTGTGCTTCTCTTCTCTTAAGCATTACAGTTCTGCTCTGTTTCAGATTTTATTCAGTTTTTTTAGTTGTCTATGCAAGAAGGTAAGTCCTGTACCAGATTTTTCTACATAGGAGTAAGACCTTTTATTAAGTTGAAGACTGAAACTTAAATCCCCCCAAAATTTGTTGGAAGCTCTGTCCTTGGGCTGAGGAGTTTTGACTGCTGGACCACATGTTGATTTCATTACCATTTCCCATAATAGCTATTATCTCTATATTCTTTCTTTTGGTATCTCACTTTGAAATTCAATTATTCCTGTGGTCAGTTCTTTTTCCAGGTAAATAGATCTAGGTGACAAACCTCTCATTTTCTGTTAGGGGGTCCAGCAGTTCTCCCTTTAATTTTTTCCTGTTACATAACCTTATTCTGAAGATATTTTTCACCTAATTTTTTGATATTTTCAGAATTAGTTTTCCAAGTTAATATTTTAAAATCTGCCTAATTTTTTATTTGTACTGTTTTATATTGTTATGCTGTCCATCTTTTACTCTGTTAATCATTTAATGTTTATTTTATAGCCCTTTTCATATTGTTATATCACCTTCAATTTTTAGGCCTTAATTCTACTATTGCTTGTATCTATGGACGCTTGCATATTGTCATTTGTTTCCTTATGTGAAAACAAAATTCTTGATTACATATAAACAGAAGTTTGTATCTCGTTACGACAATATCCTTTGGATTTCAACATTTCTGAAAAATTTAAATTTCATTTTACAATTTGTAAACTGAATAGCAGAAATATAATTCTCATTAGTTCGTTCATAGCTGACATTTCAAATTTGCTTTCCATCCAAGGCACTGAGTAAAGTACAAGGAAGCTTCCTTGTTGTTTTCCTAGCTTTGTTTATGAATAAAGTGGCATTGTGCAAAACTTTCTTTCTAGCTGTCCCGTCACATAAATCCCGAGTATTTGCCTTTTGCTTCAAATGTTCTGTGGTGTTCTAGTCTCCCACTGTAAGATGCATATGAGGGTCTGAATTCCTATTAACAACTGAGTCAGTACACATGTATGTATGCATGCATATATACACATATTTACACACATAAAATGCATACATACGTATACACCTAAAACAAAGATGTGTGTGCATATGTGTATATATATGTATACATATATAGTCACATGTGTATATATTCAAATACACTCAGGACTTCAATATATATGTAGAGAGAGGATGTGTCTTCTCTCCCAGTTATCTGACAATATAAGTGAGGAATAGTTTCATAAATATGCTTGAGATTCCTTTGAGATGTTGGGACTTCTCTGTGAATGCATGTGAAGTATTATGTGAGCAGAGAAAATGACTAAGGCAGAGACAGAGGTGTGTCTAATTACAGAGAAAACTTAACCTCGTGGTGAAATCACATTCTTTCTCCACTTCAGAACTACTCTTCCGTTACATCCAATTCCACAACCTCTTCCTTACAGCCTCTCATGCAACCACACATCAAGCCCTTCTATTGTACTTCCTAAGAATTTCTCCAGGTTGTCCACTTTCTCTTCCTTATTTCAGGCTCCATAATATTTCATTCAGGCAATAATTGCTGGGAAAAAAAATCTGTATTCAGTCCTGTTCCCACTTTCCTCACACAGATGGCATAGTGATCTCTCTTAAACACAAGTCTGATCATGTCATTCCTCTGTCTAAAATGACCAAATGTTCTCCATATATTCATGGAATAAAAGGAAAAATCCTTAATACGACCCAGCTCCTTCTGCTCTACCTCATGTAGCACATTTCTTTAGCACTCACTTTTCAGGTCCCTGAGTGCCACCTTCATGGGAAAATTTTTTAAAGGAAAAATCCTTAATAAACGTATCTTCTCATTAGTTCGTTCATAGCTGACATTTCAAATTTGCTTTCCATCCAAGGCACTGAGTAAAGTACAAGGAAGCTTCCTTGTTGTTTTCCTAGCTTTGTTTATGAATAAAGTGGCATTGTGCAAAACTTTCTTTCTAGCTGTCCCGTCACATAAATCCCGAGTATTTGCCTTTTGCTTCAAATGTTCTGTGGTGTTCTAGTCTCCCACTGTAAGATGCATATGAGGGTCTGAATTCCTATTAACAACTGAGTCAGTACACATGTATGTATGCATGCATATATACACATATTTACACATAAAATGCATACATACGTATACACCTAAAACAAAGATGTGTGTGCATATGTGTATATATATGTATACATATATAGTCACATGTGTATATATTCAAATACACTCAGGACTTCAATATATATGTAGAGAGAGGATGTGTCTTCTCTCCCAGTTATCTGACAATATAAGTGAGGAATAGTTTCATAAATATGCTTGAGATTCCTTTGAGATGTTGGGACTTCTCTGTGAATGCATGTGAAGTATTATGTGAGCAGAGAAAATGACTAAGGCAGAGACAGAGGTGTGTCTAATTACAGAGAAAACTTAACCTCGTGGTGAAATCACATTCTTTCTCCACTTCAGAACTACTCTTCCGTTACATCCAATTCCACAACCTCTTCCTTACAGCCTCTCATGCAACCACACATCAAGCCCTTCTATTGTACTTCCTAAGAATTTCTCCAGGTTGTCCACTTTCTCTTCCTTATTTCAGGCTCCATAATATTTCATTCAGGCAATAATTGCTGGGAAAAAAAATCTGTATTCAGTCCTGTTCCCACTTTCCTCACACAGATGGCATAGTGATCTCTCTTAAACACAAGTCTGATCATGTCATTCCTCTGTCTAAAATGACCAAATGTTCTCCATATATTCATGGAATAAAAGGAAAAATCCTTAATACGACCCAGCTCCTTCTGCTCTACCTCATGTAGCACATTTCTTTAGCACACTCACTTTTCAGGTCCCTGAGTGCACCAAGCTCCCTTTCAACTAGGGTGCTTTACATTTACTACTTGCTTTCCTTTTAACATTGTTTCTGAGAATAGTTAAGAATGTATTCCTGTAAGTGTTGGTTAAATGCTTGTATCTTCTCATAGAGTATAAGTTCCATAAAGATAGCTCTTGGACAAGGTACTTGAGACATAGATTATGCCCCAGAACTTTCTGTTGAAGGAATAAAGGAAGCATGAACAAGAAGGAAGAAATGCAATATTACAAGCTTTAATTGGAATGAACATTCGATAAAGTGAAATGAATTGATCTCCAATTCCATTTCATATTTGGTAAGGGGGGAAAATAAATGAGCCTTTTTTCTCAGTAGAGAAAGGACATATTTAGAAAGAGGAGACTGGAAGCAGAGGTCAACATTTATGGACTTTACAACACTTCATACTTGAATTCATTTACTTATCGCGGAGTGAACAAAAAAGCTCCAACCTAAGACTCTAAGGCAGTTTCCTCCTGCCACTACGACTATGGCCAATTCCCCTCAGCATGGTTTTTCATGTTTTTGGAAAGGCATCTTAATAATTGTGACTTAAAGTAGCAACTTTGGAAACAGTGTATAATTATGAAAAATATTACTTGTACTTTTTATGTTACCTCTGTGCTTTCTTTTTGTTTCCTCAAAGAAGAGCTTTGGTTTGGTTTTCTACTTTTCGGCTAATAAGACCATTGTATCTATACCCTGGCAGCCTTGTGGAAGTTACTGATACAGTAGAGGGCAGCATAGGAGCACATCTCAGGATGAAAACAGTGAACTGCCTCAGGGCTCTTCTTGGAATGACGTGTGGCAAGGTCATTTAGAAAAAGACTCACATAATTTAGGAAGCTACAAGTTGAGAAGATATAGTAAGCATCAAGTCACTGAGCATCTCAAAATGTGGAAAACCCACAAAAATTTAAATACATTGATTTTTATAAATTTTATGTTTCATTCTCATAAATGGGAATACACATACATTATTGACCACAGTAGACGCAGGTTTTTCTTATTTTGTTTTGTTAATGATCCATCCTTCTTTTTATTGAAAAAACAGAAGTGATTAGTTTTAACAGGTTGGGCTTGTGTTCGTTACATAGTCAAAGAGAGTTTAAGTATCAGCGATAAACTTTTTTTATCCTTGCAAAGAGCACACCTAAGAATTTATTTTTATGTTATATGGTCTCGTGTTATTCTTATTTGGTTGAGTGAACTGGGAAGGTTACTAAACTTAGAGAAATAAATTCTGCAATACTGTATGCTATGTATTATGAGCCACCAAAAGTGAATCACAGAGGGCAACCACATGCCAGACAATTCCAGATACTTCTGTTGACTGTGAAGCAGTTCAGTGCAGTGTTCAGCCAGGACGAGGCCATCAGGTTAGAGTATGTAGCTTCAGTGGAATTTATATAAAGCTCTAAAATCTGTAAAGCTTGACAGAATTGAGCTATCATTTTTTTTAAGGTTCCTTGTCACAGGAGGAGGTAGAGAACTTGAAAGAAAGCAAGTAGAATGGCTTGGCTTATACACTTTGGTGTACCCATAGGTCAGTCTCACTGTTCTGTTAAAAGTGACTCAAACCATATTTAATTACAGTGGAGTTTATGCAAGAGTGGCGCTGTCCATGGTACCTGGAAGACTTATTAGAAAGCTCCAAGTACACAGGGAGAATATGAAATAATTGGGTTATGGATGGCATTAGGCCAGAGAAGCTCCCACAAAAAATTATGCTGGAAAAAAGAGAATTTATTTTCTCTTCTATACTCAAAAATTAACCTTAACTCAATGGTTTTACGGGAAGGATATCATCTTTGGATGTTCATTTTGGAACATATTCATCTGTGGCTTACAAGTGATTTTGATACTACTAATAATGATAAAATAATAGTATTGATAATAATTACTTATATTGATAATAACAGAATTACATACTTCATAGAGTTTAAGACTTCACATATTAGCACTCCCAACCTTAGGAGCATCTAAAATTGAGGGAGGGTTATAGCCATTGTCAGTCAAATACCATTGCCTGTGAATTCAGTTTGGTTATAGCTTTTTAACAACGGTATTGAGAATTACTGTACACACAGAAAAGCACAGAGACAAGTGTGTGACAAATGATTAAAAATGTCTAAATAAAGCTAAAAATATATTTTTCAGTAAGTATAAAAAGAATTTTAAGGGATAAGAAAGTATGTTATACTTAAAATAGTATTTTCCTTAGTGGTATATAAAACAATGCTGTATTTTACAATCAGTGGTGTCTTAGGTTTGATAAAATATGACATTTTTATATCCATTTTATGAGTGCAGAATTTGAGGCCAAGAAAGGCTAAGAAAATTCCCAGGAAACACAATAGAATATAGTTTCTCATATATCATAGTTTACTACATATTCTGAATAGAAAGGCTAGAAGTGACTATTTCACTCTATTCTCACCTTCTTTTCCAATGAAAACTTCAATAATAATTGTTCACATGCTTATAACTATCAGTAAAAAAAAAGCATATTTTCAAAAAAGAACCCAAGAGTGCCTTTCAAACATCAGAAGCAAGTTGTACTGATATTGTCAGGTTACAGCAGGTGAATTCTTAAATGACAAAAACAGGTGAAAAAATTTTTGTGAAAGAAAGCAAGTAGAATGGCTTGGCTTATACACTTTGGTGTACCCATAGGTCAGTCTCACTGTTCTGTTAAAAGTGACTCAAACCATATTTAATTACAGTGGAGTTTATGCAAGAGTGGCGCTGTCCATGGTACCTGGAAGACTTATTAGAAAGCTCCAAGTACACAGGGAGAATATGAAATAATTGGGTTATGGATGGCATTAGGCCAGAGAAGCTCCCACAAAAAATTATGCTGGAAAAAAGAGAATTTATTTTCTCTTCTATACTCAAAAATTAACCTTAACTCAATGGTTTTACGGGAAGGATATCATCTTTGGATGTTCATTTTGGAACATATTCATCTGTGGCTTACAAGTGATTTTGATACTACTAATAATGATAAAATAATAGTATTGATAATAATTACTTATATTGATAATAACAGAATTACATACTTCATAGAGTTTAAGACTTCACATATTAGCACTCCCAACCTTAGGAGCATCTAAAATTGAGGGAGGGTTATAGCCATTGTCAGTCAAATACCATTGCCTGTGAATTCAGTTTGGTTATAGCTTTTTAACAACGGTATTGAGAATTACTGTACACACAGAAAAGCACAGAGACAAGTGTGTGACAAATGATTAAAAATGTCTAAATAAAGCTAAAAATATATTTTTCAGTAAGTATAAAAAGAATTTTAAGGGATAAGAAAGTATGTTATACTTAAAATAGTATTTTCCTTAGTGGTATATAAAACAATGCTGTATTTTACAATCAGTGGTGTCTTAGGTTTGATAAAATATGACATTTTATATCCATTTTATGAGTGCAGAATTTGAGGCCAAGAAAGGCTAAGAAAATTCCCAGGAAACACAATAGAATATAGTTTCTCATATATCATAGTTTACTACATATTCTGAATAGAAAGGCTAGAAGTGACTATTTCACTCTATTCTCACCTTCTTTTCCAATGAAAACTTCAATAATAATTGTTCACATGCTTATAACTATCAGTAAAAAAAAAGCATATTTTCAAAAAAGAACCCAAGAGTGCCTTTCAAACATCAGAAGCAAGTTGTACTGATATTGTCAGGTTACAGCAGGTGAATTCTTAAAAATGACAGAAATTAAAATGCTTAATTAGATTTTTCATTAAATCAACATCTAGTTAGAATAAATCTGTGGAGATATAGAAAGTTCACAGAATGAAATTGCTTTAAACACATAATAAAGCTTGAAAGTTAAACCTGTCTAAAACTTGATTGTCTGAACAACACCCTTAAGTGCTAAGCATTTGGGAAAAAAACAAGAAGCATAGATATAAAAGAGACAAATAGAATATTTTATTACCAACATATCCTCTTGTGTCAACAATTTCAGGTCTCTTGGCTCTCCAAGTAGAATCTCAGAGTGTGGGTTGCAACTTGGAAGTCAATACATTTAGAAAGCCAATTGGCCCAGTGAAACAAGCACCAGGCATATTTTGTAGGATCATCTGACAGTTTTAATGTCCAAGTAACCATCAGGCTTTGGATCTAGTTCCAATTCACACTTAGCCTTCACCTCTAACAACCAAGTTCCAGACCCATTCCTCGTTTATCACAGCCCCACACGGAGAAGCTCTCAGGTGCTGTAGGCAGGCATCATTAGGTAAGCTGAGATTTTGTCTGATTCTGCTCAGTGCAAACAGAGATGGGATTCAGTTCGAATACTGGCATTTGAAAGAAGGAGGCATATTGCTCTGTGACCTTGAGGGTAACTTCCTGCGGGACAGGTCGAAGCTATCTCCTGTTAGGTTCTGGCATTAAAGGCATTATTTCTTGAAAGGTGCAGAGCTATTTGAAAATCATGTGTGACTCTGCATTACTAAACAATATGAATAGCACTGTCTATTCTACCTCCTGGTAACTTACTTGGGATAAATAGAGAGGACATAGTTTTCTCAGAGTGACAAAAAACACCAAAATACTATTTTCTTTACATTTCATAGTTAAATAGTCACTCATTCTAACCAACATCTCTTTGGAATAGCAATAACATTTGCTTTAATCAGAGGTGTGTGTGTGTGTGTGTGTGTTAGTCACTCAGTCATGTTTGACTATTTACCACTCCATGGACTGTATCCTACCATGCTCCGTTGTCCATGGGATTCTCCAGGCAAAAACACTGTAGTGGGTAGCCATTTCTTTCTCCAGAGGATCTTTCCAACCCAGGGGTTAAACCCAGGTCTCCTGCTTTGCAGGCAGATTCTTTACACTCTGACCAATGAGGGAAGCCCAATCAGAGAAGAACCCAGCTAAAATCACTCCCAGTGGAAATGAGTTTTAATTTAAGGGAAGAATGCCAATCACAATCTCCCAATTCATCCCAGTACCCACACCCTTTCCTCCTCAGTATTCATATGTTTGTTCTCTACGTCTGTATCTCTATTTCTGCTTTGTAAATAAGATTATACCAAGTTTTTTAGACTCCACACATATGTATTATTATATGCTATTTGTTTTTCTTTTTCTGACTATTTATACTATGTATAAAATAAATAACCAATGAGAACCTGTTACCAAGTCCAAGCTCATTCTGCTCAGCACAGTAAGTCAGTGAACCCAAGAGGAAGTGATGAGACTAGGAAGGGACTTTATTCTGGAGTCAACTGACCAGAAAGATGGCAGGCTAGTGCCTCAAAATAACCACCTTGTCGGGGCCTGGTTCCAGGGTTTTTTATGGATCAGAGAAGGTGGGGGAGGTGAGGAAACAAAGAAAAAGACTATGCAGTCCTTGCAGATTTCTCCTAGAATGGCAAGCCTCAGGTAGGGGGATGTGTTAGTTTCACTTCCTTATAGTCATTTCACGGGTAGTGTGATAGAGTATCTCCTGTCATATCAACAAACAAAGGTGTTATGTCTCTCTGTGATTCTAGCCGCCCCACATGTGAACTTCCAGGTGTAGCTATTGAGCAGCAGACAAGGCACACCAGTCAGGTGCTTAGTAACTTAAAGCACTGTCTATTCTACCTCCTGGTAACTTACTTGGGATAAATAGAGAGGACATAGTTTTCTCAGAGTGACAAAAAACACCAAAATACTATTTTCTTTACATTTCATAGTTAAATAGTCACTCATTCTAACCAACATCTCTTTGGAATAGCAATAACATTTGCTTTAATCAGAGGTGTGTGTGTGTGTGTGTGTTAGTCACTCAGTCATGTTTGACTATTTACCACTCCATGGACTGTATCCTACCATGCTCCGTTGTCCATGGGATTCTCCAGGCAAAAACACTGTAGTGGGTAGCCATTTCTTTCTCCAGAGGATCTTTCCAACCCAGGGGTTAAACCCAGGTCTCCTGCTTTGCAGGCAGATTCTTTACACTCTGACCAATGAGGGAAGCCCAATCAGAGAAGAACCCAGCTAAAATCACTCCCAGTGGAAATGAGTTTTAATTTAAGGGAAGAATGCCAATCACAATCTCCCAATTCATCCCAGTACCCACACCCTTTCCTCCTCAGTATTCATATGTTTGTTCTCTACGTCTGTATCTCTATTTCTGCTTTGTAAATAAGATTATACCAAGTTTTTTAGACTCCACACATATGTATTATTATATGCTATTTGTTTTTCTTTTTCTGACTATTTATACTATGTATAAAATAAATAACCAATGAGAACCTGTTACCAAGTCCAAGCTCATTCTGCTCAGCACAGTAAGTCAGTGAACCCAAGAGGAAGTGATGAGACTAGGAAGGGACTTTATTCTGGAGTCAACTGACCAGAAAGATGGCAGGCTAGTGCCTCAAAATAACCACCTTGTCGGGGCCTGGTTCCAGGGTTTTTTATGGATCAGAGAAGGTGGGGGAGGTGAGGAAACAAAGAAAAAGACTATGCAGTCCTTGCAGATTTCTCCTAGAATGGCAAGCCTCAGGTAGGGGGATGTGTTAGTTTCACTTCCTTATAGTCATTTCACGGGTAGTGTGATAGAGTATCTCCTGTCATATCAACAAACAAAGGTGTTATGTCTCTCTGTGATTCTAGCCGCCCCACATGTGAACTTCCAGGTGTAGCTATTGAGCAGCAGACAAGGCACACCAGTCAGGTGCTTAGTCAGGTGCCACATAAAGAATTCAAGAATGTCTGTACTTCCCAGGTGGGCAGGATCAGGTTATCTCCCAAAGGCAGGCCATTGTGTATGCTTATAATAACAATAGCAGGAAGATAAAATTACAGAAGCAGATCCAGTGTAAATTCCAAAGTAACCCTTCCCAGTTACAAACCTACTGTATAGCACAGGAAACTCTACTCTCTTCATCTAAATATGAAGGAAATCAAAAAAAAAGAGAGGATACATGTATACATATAGCTCGCTGATGCTGGGAAAAATAGAAAGAGAAGGGGACGACAGAGGATGAGATGGTTGGATAGCATCACTGAGTCAATGGACAGGAGTTTGAACAAACTCCGGGAGACGGTGAAGGACAGGGAAGCCTGGCGTGCTGCAGTCCATGCGGTCGCAAAGAGTTGGACATGACTTAGCAACTGAGCTGTACTGATGGCTGATTCATACTATTTGTGGGGTTTGTAAAGCAACTATACTTCAATAGGTTTTTTTTAAAATAAAGGAAGAATGAAGAAAATAGAGAGAATGCCACAAAAATTCAAGGAAAAGTATTTCAAATATACTTTTGACCTCTTGGATGCCAACAACATCACTTTCTTCATATTAGGGTTTCTTGTGGTCATTGAAATTCTAGTAGAATGCCTTGGAAGTTTCTTATACATAAATCGGTCTATTTAATCAAGAATTCAATAAAACCAAGTTTGAAATGCATTTCTTGTCATTTACAGTATTATTTACTCCTTGAACATTAGCTGACTTATATTTCTACAAGAAGTAGAATGAATAGAAGCTACAGCAAGCTGTTCCTATGTAAGAATTTTTTTTTTTAATCTTGGACTCTGAAGAGATAAGGTCACTCTTCAGTTCTCTGTAACTCAACATTTTCCAGCAGAGCCTAGCAGCTAGTTGTCAGAGATGAGGTAGAAAGGTTAGATATTGAAATGGTTTAACCTCTAAGACGCCAGCATTTTCCTGCTTTATTATACAGTAAACAACAAAAAAGATAAATCTTCCGGGCACTGTTTCACTTTATTCAGCAGTAAAATTCATTTTAAACATGCAGTACTTCTTTCTGCATAAAGAATCAAGATCCTGGCTATGTTGGCCATACGTAATCAGTTGTCCAATATTGCCTTGGCTCAGTAAGAAACATCAGAGTTCTTTGTAACTTAAATTTTAATGTATATACTTCATGGATTTTTAAATTATTCTGTTTAGAATACATTTTTGGGCTGAGGATTATACTAGGTCAGCCTTAGAGGGAGATGGGCTTCACTACCCTAAAAGGATGAAGGAGCATCAGTGCTCAGAGAATATAGAAACCTAGTCTTGCTTAGGTTTTCATATTCAAACCAGCTATAAATAGCCTTGCTTAAATGAAAGGTACATTCTATGTCATCCACTGTTGCAGATGAAGACTTTAGCACATGGCATCTGCTCTACTGGTCTGGTTATTTAAGGTGTCTTAGTAGGCAGACATATGACAAAGAGCCCATTTAGATCAAAAAATTTGCTGAGTCGGGTAAACTGATGGCTGATTCATACTATTTGTGGGGTTTGTAAAGCAACTATACTTCAATAGGTTTTTTTTAAAATAAAGGAAGAATGAAGAAAATAGAGAGAATGCCACAAAAATTCAAGGAAAAGTATTTCAAATATACTTTTGACCTCTTGGATGCCAACAACATCACTTTCTTCATATTAGGGTTTCTTGTGGTCATTGAAATTCTAGTAGAATGCCTTGGAAGTTTCTTATACATAAATCGGTCTATTTAATCAAGAATTCAATAAAACCAAGTTTGAAATGCATTTCTTGTCATTTACAGTATTATTTACTCCTTGAACATTAGCTGACTTATATTTCTACAAGAAGTAGAATGAATAGAAGCTACAGCAAGCTGTTCCTATGTAAGAATTTTTTTTTTTAATCTTGGACTCTGAAGAGATAAGGTCACTCTTCAGTTCTCTGTAACTCAACATTTTCCAGCAGAGCCTAGCAGCTAGTTGTCAGAGATGAGGTAGAAAGGTTAGATATTGAAATGGTTTAACCTCTAAGACGCCAGCATTTTCCTGCTTTATTATACAGTAAACAACAAAAAAGATAAATCTTCCGGGCACTGTTTCACTTTATTCAGCAGTAAAATTCATTTTAAACATGCAGTACTTCTTTCTGCATAAAGAATCAAGATCCTGGCTATGTTGGCCATACGTAATCAGTTGTCCAATATTGCCTTGGCTCAGTAAGAAACATCAGAGTTCTTTGTAACTTAAATTTTAATGTATATACTTCATGGATTTTTAAATTATTCTGTTTAGAATACATTTTTGGGCTGAGGATTATACTAGGTCAGCCTTAGAGGGAGATGGGCTTCACTACCCTAAAAGGATGAAGGAGCATCAGTGCTCAGAGAATATAGAAACCTAGTCTTGCTTAGGTTTTCATATTCAAACCAGCTATAAATAGCCTTGCTTAAATGAAAGGTACATTCTATGTCATCCACTGTTGCAGATGAAGACTTTAGCACATGGCATCTGCTCTACTGGTCTGGTTATTTAAGGTGTCTTAGTAGGCAGACATATGACAAAGAGCCCATTTAGATCATAGAAAGAAAGAGCTTCAAAAGCAACCTTATTAAGGCTAATAGAATACCTATAGTTGGAGAAAAGGTGATGAGATGCCAAGTAAAGTGCTCACTAAATAGCCGGTCATCTCTGGGTCCGCTGCTGGAGCTCTGCCACTGGATCATTCCACAGCCAGTAATGAGCATGATTTTTGAATATTAAGAGACTCAAACATAAGATATCATTCTATCACTTCTTAAGTAGGAATTTGAAGGCCTCTTAAGGAAACATATTATTAGAAATGCTTTACTAGACATATTACATGGATTGATGAGGTTATGGAAGTTATGCACGAGTTCACTGGTCAATCATCAAACTTATCTAAACCTATACAAAAAAAATGGAATTAATTTGTCATGATCCTTGTCTCCAATTGCAGGTAGATTCGCAAGTTTTAATATGGCTTATTTACCACATTAGTTTCAGTCAAGATAAGGCACCTGGCTGAAGAGAAACCTTGACATAAAATGTAGACTTCATCATCATCCTCCAGAAGGAAGAACGGACATATTTAATCATATCATTATTTTAACAACAGTACAAGCAAAGAAACATATTCAGTGGTCTACAGGTAGAAAAATTTAAATAAACCTCCTGGGTATTTCAGTCGTTTCTTTCTTTAATCCTAGGTAACTGGTTGCTTTAACATTTTACAATTCAAATCTTAATATATACAGACTGTTCATTCACCCAGCTCACTAACTAGTGAGGTCTACAAGCATTTTTGCTCAGAAGAGTTAGTACTCTGCTGCCATTAACAATCCCTCTGGAAGGTAAATACTGGTGGATCTTGGAGAACCAGGATCAATTTCAAAACATTATTATTACTGAGAAATGCAGGATGAACCCACACTTCTGTGACTGTGACCTTCGGGGGAATATTTGCTCTGTCCCTAATTCGTGAAGCAAAGAAAAAACAGGACAGGACAAAAGCTAAAATTGTCATTAAGTATTATAAACCAGGGAAAAAGGAGAACGGAAGTGAATGCAATGGTGACTAATTCAGAGAAGTCACAGATTCTGTCTATAAAAAAGTGTGAAAAGAAGAGAAACTGTTACAACAATTAGTTGAATAGAAACATTATTTTTCTTAATAGCAAGAATAAAATACTTACAGACAGGTAAATAGACTATTTCATTGTTATGTCCATCGTTAGACTTTAAGTTACAGGCAGAAAATCTTTCATATTGCTAGAAATAAATTGATAAGGAGCTCTGCCACTGGATCATTCAAGCCAGTAATGAGCATGATTTTTGAATATTAAGAGACTCAAACATAAGATATCATTCTATCACTTCTTAAGTAGGAATTTGAAGGCCTCTTAAGGAAACATATTATTAGAAATGCTTTACTAGACATATTACATGGATTGATGAGGTTATGGAAGTTATGCACGAGTTCACTGGTCAATCATCAAACTTATCTAAACCTATACAAAAAAAATGGAATTAATTTGTCATGATCCTTGTCTCCAATTGCAGGTAGATTCGCAAGTTTTAATATGGCTTATTTACCACATTAGTTTCAGTCAAGATAAGGCACCTGGCTGAAGAGAAACCTTGACATAAAATGTAGACTTCATCATCATCCTCCAGAAGGAAGAACGGACATATTTAATCATATCATTATTTTAACAACAGTACAAGCAAAGAAACATATTCAGTGGTCTACAGGTAGAAAAATTTAAATAAACCTCCTGGGTATTTCAGTCGTTTCTTTCTTTAATCCTAGGTAACTGGTTGCTTTAACATTTTACAATTCAAATCTTAATATATACAGACTGTTCATTCACCCAGCTCACTAACTAGTGAGGTCTACAAGCATTTTTGCTCAGAAGAGTTAGTACTCTGCTGCCATTAACAATCCCTCTGGAAGGTAAATACTGGTGGATCTTGGAGAACCAGGATCAATTTCAAAACATTATTATTACTGAGAAATGCAGGATGAACCCACACTTCTGTGACTGTGACCTTCGGGGGAATATTTGCTCTGTCCCTAATTCGTGAAGCAAAGAAAAAACAGGACAGGACAAAAGCTAAAATTGTCATTAAGTATTATAAACCAGGGAAAAAGGAGAACGGAAGTGAATGCAATGGTGACTAATTCAGAGAAGTCACAGATTCTGTCTATAAAAAAGTGTGAAAAGAAGAGAAACTGTTACAACAATTAGTTGAATAGAAACATTATTTTTCTTAATAGCAAGAATAAAATACTTACAGACAGGTAAATAGACTATTTCATTGTTATGTCCATCGTTAGACTTTAAGTTACAGGCAGAAAATCTTTCATATTGCTAGAAATAAATTGATAATCTAGTAGAATATACCACTGATATCAAAATAAAAATGCATTGATTTAGAGGATACAACGTTTTACGAGCACAATTATTTGTCCATGAATTTCCATATATTGAGTATGGTTGACTCTGCTATTACATAAAATTATCAGAAGAACACCACTAAGTTTGGTTACTCTCAGTAGAAGTTAGTATACCATATTTATCCTTATGCATAGAGATGGGAATACCAGACCACCTTACCTGCCTCCTGAGAAACCTGTATGCAGGTCTAGAATTGGGCATGAAAGAACCAACCGACTGGTTCAAATTTGGGAAGGGAGTACATCAAGGTTTCTTATTTAACCCTGCTTATTTAACTTATATGCAGAGTACATAATATGAAATGCCAGTCTAGCTGAAGCATAAACTGAAATCAAGATTGTTGGAAGAAATATCAATAACCTCAGATATGCAGATGATACTACATTAATGGCAGAAAGTGAAGAGGAACTAAAAACCCTATTTACGAAGGTGAAAGAAAAAGCTGGCTTAACACTCAACATTCAAATAACAAAGATGATCCCATCACTTCATGGCAAATAGATGGGCAAACAATGGAAAGAGTGACAGACTTTATTTTCTTGGGTTCCGATAATCATTGTGATCATGACTGCAGCCATGAAATTAAAAGAGGCTTGCTCTTTAGAAGAAAAGCTATGACAAACCTAGACAGTGTATTCAAAAGCAGAAATACCACTTTGCTGACAAATGTCCATATAGTCAAAGCTATGGTTTTTAGAACCAGGATCAATTTCAAAACATTATTATTACTGAGAAATGCAGGATGAACCCACACTTCTGTGACTGTGACCTTCGGGGGAATATTTGCTCTGTCCCTAATTCGTGAAGCAAAGAAAAAACAGGACAGGACAAAAGCTAAAATTGTCATTAAGTATTATAAACCAGGGAAAAAGGAGAACGGAAGTGAATGCAATGGTGACTAATTCAGAGAAGTCACAGATTCTGTCTATAAAAAAGTGTGAAAAGAAGAGAAACTGTTACAACAATTAGTTGAATAGAAACATTATTTTTCTTAATAGCAAGAATAAAATACTTACAGACAGGTAAATAGACTATTTCATTGTTATGTCCATCGTTAGACTTTAAGTTACAGGCAGAAAATCTTTCATATTGCTAGAAATAAATTGATAATCTAGTAGAATATACCACTGATATCAAAATAAAAATGCATTGATTTAGAGGATACAACGTTTTACGAGCACAATTATTTGTCCATGAATTTCCATATATTGAGTATGGTTGACTCTGCTATTACATAAAATTATCAGAAGAACACCACTAAGTTTGGTTACTCTCAGTAGAAGTTAGTATACCATATTTATCCTTATGCATAGAGATGGGAATACCAGACCACCTTACCTGCCTCCTGAGAAACCTGTATGCAGGTCTAGAATTGGGCATGAAAGAACCAACCGACTGGTTCAAATTTGGGAAGGGAGTACATCAAGGTTTCTTATTTAACCCTGCTTATTTAACTTATATGCAGAGTACATAATATGAAATGCCAGTCTAGCTGAAGCATAAACTGAAATCAAGATTGTTGGAAGAAATATCAATAACCTCAGATATGCAGATGATACTACATTAATGGCAGAAAGTGAAGAGGAACTAAAAACCCTATTTACGAAGGTGAAAGAAAAAGCTGGCTTAACACTCAACATTCAAATAACAAAGATGATCCCATCACTTCATGGCAAATAGATGGGCAAACAATGGAAAGAGTGACAGACTTTATTTTCTTGGGTTCCGATAATCATTGTGATCATGACTGCAGCCATGAAATTAAAAGAGGCTTGCTCTTTAGAAGAAAAGCTATGACAAACCTAGACAGTGTATTCAAAAGCAGAAATACCACTTTGCTGACAAATGTCCATATAGTCAAAGCTATGGTTTTTCCAGTAGTCATGGATGCATGTGAACGTTGGATCATAAAGAAGCCTGAGTGTTGAAGAACTGATGCTTCTGAACTGCGGTGCTGAAGAAAACTCTTGAGAGTCCCTTGGACAGCAAGGAGATTAAACCAGCTAATCCTAAAGGAAATCAAACCTTCAGGGAAAGAACTGATTCTGACGCTGAAGCTCCAATAATTTGGCTGCCTGATGTGAAGAGTCAACTCTTTGGAAAAGACCCTAATGTTCAAAAAGATTGAAGGCAGGAGAAGAAAGCGACAACAGAGGATGAGATGGTTGGATGGAATCGTTGACAGACATGAATTTGATCAACTTCTGGGAGATACTGAAGGACAGAAAAGACTGGCATGCTGCAGTCAATGGGATCACAAAGAGTTGGACAGGACTGAGCACCTGAACAACAGATAAAACTTTTAAAATTAAATATGCTTCCTTCCCCCACTATTTTTTGGTCACAGACAGAAAAATCTTATTTCCCCAACCAGAAATCAAACCCATGCGCTCTGCAGTGAAAGTCTTAACCACTGGACCACCAGGGAAGTCCCTAAATATGTCTTCTGAAGGTAGTATAAAGCTCGATTGTGAGGAAACTTGAATTCCAAACTAAGGAATTTTATTTATCTCTCAAGCCCTGGGAACACAAAGATAATTTTTGATGGCTTTAATACTATGAAAAGTAACTATGCTGCAATTTTGGAAAAACTAGAGCAAAGAAGGATTAGATGAAAATTTGTATCAGACAGCATAAACTGAAATCAAGATTGTTGGAAGAAATATCAATAACCTCAGATATGCAGATGATACTACATTAATGGCAGAAAGTGAAGAGGAACTAAAAACCCTATTTACGAAGGTGAAAGAAAAAGCTGGCTTAACACTCAACATTCAAATAACAAAGATGATCCCATCACTTCATGGCAAATAGATGGGCAAACAATGGAAAGAGTGACAGACTTTATTTTCTTGGGTTCCGATAATCATTGTGATCATGACTGCAGCCATGAAATTAAAAGAGGCTTGCTCTTTAGAAGAAAAGCTATGACAAACCTAGACAGTGTATTCAAAAGCAGAAATACCACTTTGCTGACAAATGTCCATATAGTCAAAGCTATGGTTTTTCCAGTAGTCATGGATGCATGTGAACGTTGGATCATAAAGAAGCCTGAGTGTTGAAGAACTGATGCTTCTGAACTGCGGTGCTGAAGAAAACTCTTGAGAGTCCCTTGGACAGCAAGGAGATTAAACCAGCTAATCCTAAAGGAAATCAAACCTTCAGGGAAAGAACTGATTCTGACGCTGAAGCTCCAATAATTTGGCTGCCTGATGTGAAGAGTCAACTCTTTGGAAAAGACCCTAATGTTCAAAAAGATTGAAGGCAGGAGAAGAAAGCGACAACAGAGGATGAGATGGTTGGATGGAATCGTTGACAGACATGAATTTGATCAACTTCTGGGAGATACTGAAGGACAGAAAAGACTGGCATGCTGCAGTCAATGGGATCACAAAGAGTTGGACAGGACTGAGCACCTGAACAACAGATAAAACTTTTAAAATTAAATATGCTTCCTTCCCCCACTATTTTTTGGTCACAGACAGAAAAATCTTATTTCCCCAACCAGAAATCAAACCCATGCGCTCTGCAGTGAAAGTCTTAACCACTGGACCACCAGGGAAGTCCCTAAATATGTCTTCTGAAGGTAGTATAAAGCTCGATTGTGAGGAAACTTGAATTCCAAACTAAGGAATTTTTATTTATCTCTCCAAGCCCTGGGAACACAAAGATAATTTTTGATGGCTTTAATACTATGAAAAGTAACTATGCTGCAATTTTGGAAAAACTAGAGCAAAGAAGGATTAGATGAAAATGTATAATGTATCAGACAGCTTATAGTATAGCTTACTTTTCATATTACTGATATGGTTCACTTAAATTTTTAAAACAAAAACAGAATTATTGGGATATATTCCATCCATTTACGATTTCAATTATTTCTCAGACATGTATGCAACTATCACCATAGTCAGTTTCACAACATTGCATCACCTCAAAAAGAAGCCCTATACCTTTTGAACCCTAGTGGGAATGTAAATTGGTACGGCCACTATGGAGAACAGTATGGAGGTTCCTTAAAAAACAAAAACTAGAGCTACTTTATGACCCTGCAGTCCCAGTCCTGATCATATATCCAGAGAATAACATGCCAAATCATGTACCCCAGTGTTCACTGCAGCACTTTTTACAATAGCCAAGGCATGGAAATAACCTAAATGTCCATCAACAGAGGAATGAATAAAGAAGATATGGTACATATATACAATGGCACATTACTTGGCTAATAAAAAGAATGGAATAAGGCCATTTGCATGGATGAACCTAGAAAGTGTCATACTGAGTAAAGTAAATCAGACAGAGAAGGAGAAATATTATATGACATCTCTTATATGTGGACTCTAAAAATAAATGATACAAAAGAACTTACTTAAAAATAGGAAGAGACTCACCGGAAATGAACTCATGCTTGCCAGGTGGAAGGGATTGTTAAGGACTTTGGGAAGGCCATTGTACACACTGCTTTATTTAAAATGGATAACCTAGATGTCCATCTAGATGTCCATCTACAAATGAATGGATAAAGAAGTCCTGGTTCATACATACAACGGAATATTTCTCAGTCACTAAAAGAAATGCAGAAGATTCAGTCCTAATGAGATGGATGAATTCAGAACCTATTACAGTGAAGTAAGTCAAAAAAAGAAGTACAGATATAGCATACTAACACATATATATGGAATCTAGTAAGTTTGTACTGATAAATACACATGTAGAGCATCAATGGAAAAACAGTCATAGTAAACAAATTTATGGACATTGGGGAGAGGAAAAACTGGGTGAGCGATAGGAAAGAGCGACATAGAACCCTATACTATCTTATGTAAAATAGATAACTATTGTCAATGTGCTGTGGAACTAAGGGATCATACATAGGGGCTATGTGATGACCTTTAGGGGCGGGATGGGGGTAATGGGATACACATATGACTAATATGAAATTATAGAAATAATTATATCTATATATATAACAACAAAACTCTGTAAAATCAAAAAAGCAAAGTAAAAAAACCTTGTGATTGTAAAATGGATAACCAACAAAAACTTATAGTATAGTAACATGCAACTCTGCTTAATGTCCTGTGGCAGCCTGGATGGGACGGAGGTTTGGAGAAAATGGATACACGCAGATGTATGGCTGAGTCCCTTCACTGTTCACCTGAAACTATCACAACATTGCTTATTGACTATACCTCTCCCTCCACAAAAGAAACTCTATACCCTTGCCTCTCTTTTCTACCATAAACCCCAACTCAGCAGTCAATTGACCCTAAGAAACTCTACTTTTTGTCTCCATAGATTTGCCTATTCTGGAGTTTCATATGAATGTATACCTTTCATCCACTTCGTTTCACAATAAGGAAACATGCTAATCTTTCCTTCTCTGGGAAATAATATTATATGACATCTCTTATATGTGGACTCTAAAAATAAATGATACAAAAGAACTTACTTAAAAATAGGAAGAGACTCACCGGAAATGAACTCATGCTTGCCAGGTGGAAGGGATTGTTAAGGACTTTGGGAAGGCCATTGTACACACTGCTTTATTTAAAATGGATAACCTAGATGTCCATCTAGATGTCCATCTACAAATGAATGGATAAAGAAGTCCTGGTTCATACATACAACGGAATATTTCTCAGTCACTAAAAGAAATGCAGAAGATTCAGTCCTAATGAGATGGATGAATTCAGAACCTATTACAGTGAAGTAAGTCAAAAAAAGAAGTACAGATATAGCATACTAACACATATATATGGAATCTAGTAAGTTTGTACTGATAAATACACATGTAGAGCATCAATGGAAAAACAGTCATAGTAAACAAATTTATGGACATTGGGGAGAGGAAAAACTGGGTGAGCGATAGGAAAGAGCGACATAGAACCCTATACTATCTTATGTAAAATAGATAACTATTGTCAATGTGCTGTGGAACTAAGGGATCATACATAGGGGCTATGTGATGACCTTTAGGGGCGGGATGGGGGTAATGGGATACACATATGACTAATATGAAATTATAGAAATAATTATATCTATATATATAACAACAAAACTCTGTAAAATCAAAAAAGCAAAGTAAAAAAACCTTGTGATTGTAAAATGGATAACCAACAAAAACTTATAGTATAGTAACATGCAACTCTGCTTAATGTCCTGTGGCAGCCTGGATGGGACGGAGGTTTGGAGAAAATGGATACACGCAGATGTATGGCTGAGTCCCTTCACTGTTCACCTGAAACTATCACAACATTGCTTATTGACTATACCTCTCCCTCCACAAAAGAAACTCTATACCCTTGCCTCTCTTTTCTACCATAAACCCCAACTCAGCAGTCAATTGACCCTAAGAAACTCTACTTTTTGTCTCCATAGATTTGCCTATTCTGGAGTTTCATATGAATGTAATCATCCAGTATGTGAACTTTAGTGACTGGTTTATTCCACTTACCATAATGTTTTCAAGGTTCATTGGTGGTATAGCATGGAACATCACATGCTAATCTTTCCTTTCTCTGGGCAAATAATATTTTGCTAAATGGATATATTACCTTTTGTTTATTCAATTGTCTGTTGATGAATATTTGTATTGCTCCCTAGTACGAGTAATACTGCTGTAAAAATTCATGTGCAGTTTTTTTTCATTTCTCTTGGCTATATACCTAGGATTGGAAACACTGTTTCAAAACTATTTCCAAACAGTTATACCATTGACAGTCCCACCAGCAGTGTATGGAGGTTCTGATTTCTCCACATTGTCACCTTAACTTGTTATTGTCGGTCTTTTTGATTCTAACTATGCCTGTGGCTATGGATTGGTATCTCTCTATAGTTTTGATTTGCAGTTCCCTATTGACTAAAGGTTTTGAGCCTCTTTTCATGTGCTTGTTTGCCATTTGTGTGTTTTTCTTAGAGAACTGCCTATTCATCATCTTTTCCTACTCTAAAAATCGGCTTGTCTTTTTGTTGTTGAGCTATAAGGTTTTGTTCATATTATGGATATTATTCCCTTATGACACACATTTTTTTTTCTCCCATTCTGTGCAATATTCTTTCTTCATGGTATTCTTTGAAACACAAAATACTTCAGTTCTGAAGACTTTCAAATTATCTATTTTTATCTAGTGTTGCTCGTATTTTGGTATCATATTTAAAATTCCTTTGCTGAATTTGAGGTCATGAAGATTTACCCCTGTGTTTTCTTTTTATAGTTTTATACTTTTAGCACTTACATTTTGGTCTTTGATCTTTTACAGTGAAAACTTTTATATTTGAAATTAGCCAGGAGGACTCCATTTAGATGATCCCAATTTTGTTGGCAACATCCAAGGCATCGTAGTCAGGAGCCAGTCGAACATATGCCTTCTTCTCTCCACCGGGCCTGATCAGGGTATTGACCTTGGCCACGTCCATGTCATAGAGCTTCTTCACGGCCTGCTTTATCTGCTGCTTGTTGGCCTTGACATCCACAATGGACACTAGTGTGTTGTTGTCTTCTATCTTCTTCATGGCTGACTCGGTGGTGAGGGGGAACTTGATGATGGCATAGTGGTCAAGCTTGTTTCTCCTAGGGGCGCTCTTCCGAGGGTATTTGGGCTGTCACCTGAGCCTCAGTGTTTTGGGCCACCAGAAGGTGGGTGACGTCTGGATCTTTTATTTTGTGACTGTGGATGCCTCTCAACACTGCTTTCTTGGCCTTCAAAGCCTTTGCTTTGGCTTCGGCTTTCGGAGGGGCAGGTACTTCCTTCTTCGCCTTAGGCGCCATCTTCGTGGAAAGGCTCTTTTTTTCTCTTTGCATGTGATTACCCTTCCTTGGTTGAAAAGATCCTTCTTTTCTTATTTAGTAGTCTGAGCACTCTTTTGAAAATCAGTTGACCATAGACACATGATTTTATTTCTGGACAATCAAGTGTATTTCATTGGTCTGCATGTCTGTTCTTGAGCTAGTATCATACTGTCTTGATGACTGCTGTTTTATCAGTTTTGATATTGGAAAGTGAGTTTGTTTTGGCAATCTGTGTCCCTTATAATTCCACATGTGTACAAGATCAGTTGGTCAATTTCTAGAAAAAAGTCAATTGAGATTCCAATAAGGATTACATAAATCAGTTTGGAGAGTACTGGTATTTTCAATCTTCTATAATTTCAACCAATATTTCATAGTTTTCATAGTATGTTTATTACTTCTTTTGTTAAATTTATTACTACTTTATTCTCTTTGCTGTTATTGTAAATGAAATTGTTATCTTAATTTCATTTTTGGATTATACTTTGCAAGTGTATAGTAACACAATTGATTTTTTTAATATCTATCTTGTATCCTGCAACCTCACTGAACTCGTTCATCAGTTCTAATAATTTACAGTGTACTCTTTCTTTGGGGGGGGAGCAGGGCAGGTTGGGGAGAGAGGGGAATGGGCAGGCCACTTCTATTGGTCTTTCATTTATCCATTTTCATCCATCTTTGTTCTTTGACCCGTGTGGGCCTCCCATTGCAGTGGCCTCTGTTGTTGCAAAGCAGCAGCTCTGGGCGCATGTGCTCCAGGGCTCTGGCTCGGTAATTGGACACATCCGTCCAGTCGCTCTGCGGCATGTGGAATCTTCCCAGGCCAGGATCGAACTGGCGCCTTGCACTGCAAGGCGGTGTCCTTACCCACTGGACCACTAGGGGAAACCCCTACAGTGTACTCTTTACTTAAAAAACCTAAACCAAGAAGCATTTAGAGAGTATTTCAAATTTTAGTGCTTGAAAATACTATGTAGGCAGACGAGAGGGCGACAGTCACCATAGTTGTATCAAAATCTGTTCTTCCGGCTGGTGTCTTCCTCTCGCCTCTTTATAGAGATGGCAGCATCATTCTCAGTTCACTAAAAGGTAATCAGCCGAGGCGAACACTTATGTGTTAATTCAGCTCATCGCAATCACTTAATCCCTGTATATCTGTGTCAAGCACACTTGATTTCTGAATAAAAATGTGAAAGCAAAGAAAGGGAAAAGAAATTTTGAGTGTAAACCCAACATTTCAGACATTTCTATATGCTTTGCTTCTCTCTAACAAGTACTCTCATTGAAGCATATTTTGCTTTCTAACAGACACTTGCTTTCTGGAGAGAAAAATGCTGGCTAATTTTATTTACCTTACTACTTACTATTCTCTTTGCTGTTATTGTAAATGAAATTGTTATCTTAATTTCATTTTGGATTATACTTTGCAAGTGTATAGTAACACAATTGATTTTTTTAATATCTATCTTGTATCCTGCAACCTCACTGAACTCGTTCATCAGTTCTAATAATTTACAGTGTACTCTTTCTTTGGGGGGGGAGCAGGGCAGGTTGGGGAGAGAGGGGGGTGGGAGGGCCACTTCTATTGGTCTTTCATTTATCCATTTTCATCCATCTTTGTTCTTTGACCCGTGTGGGCCTCCCATTGCAGTGGCCTCTGTTGTTGCAAAGCAGCAGCTCTGGGCGCATGTGCTCCAGGGCTCTGGCTCGGTAATTGGACACATCCGTCCAGTCGCTCTGCGGCATGTGGAATCTTCCCAGGCCAGGGATCGAACTGGCGCCCCTTGCACTGCAAGGCGGTGTCCTTACCCACTGGACCACTAGGGAAGCCCCTACAGTGTACTCTTTACTTAAAAAACCTAAACCAAGAAGCATTTAGAGAGTATTTCAAATTTTAGTGCTTGAAAATACTATGTAGGCAGACGAGAGGGCGACAGTCACCATAGTTGTATCAAAATCTGTTCTTCCGGCTGGTGTCTTCCTCTCGCCTCTTTATAGAGATGGCAGCATCATTCTCAGTTCACTAAAAGGTAATCAGCCGAGGCGAACACTTATGTGTTAATTCAGCTCATCGCAATCACTTAATCCCTGTATATCTGTGTCAAGCACACTTGATTTCTGAATAAAAATGTGAAAGCAAAGAAAGGGAAAAGAAATTTTGAGTGTAAACCCAACATTTCAGACATTTCTATATGCTTTGCTTCTCTCTAACAAGTACTCTCATTGAAGCATATTTTGCTTTCTAACAGACACTTGCTTTCTGGAGAGAAAAATGCTGGCTAATTTTATTTACCTTACTACTTACTATTCGCTTTGTAATATCTGGTTGGTCATTATTCCTTAGTACTGAGAATGAAAAATTAGATCATTTCTAAGGTCGTTTGCACATTAGCTTCTCAGCATTATTTTATTCTCCAGGTTTCTTCACATGCAAATATCTGCCAATGGGATATGTAGGTAATCATGGTTCTTTTCCAGGTATTTACTTTAAGTTTGAAATT
Source organism: Tragulus kanchil (assembly GCA_022376925.1). Lineage (NCBI taxonomy): Eukaryota > Metazoa > Chordata > Mammalia > Artiodactyla > Tragulidae > Tragulus > Tragulus kanchil. The sequence goes on along the minus strand of JAIOJX010000030.1, from coordinate 13,388,094 downwards.
CTGCTTTTCTCTTTGAATCTTTTGAAGCACGTTTATATATATATATATATATATATATATATATATATATATATATTGCAATATTGTGGCTTGCAAAAATAGTTTTAGTTTCAATATCTTATTTTTGGTTTTGGTTGTAATTACGTTGAAAAGTGTTTATTGGCCCTCCCTTCTCTCTTAATTAAACTTTAGGAGTAAACTCTAATCTTTGAAAAATATTCTTTATCAAATTTATAAGCAGATGCATAATTCCATAAGTGGTATTTAGAATCTTTTTCTTCTATAGACAAGCTTGAAACCTTGAACTTCAAAATTTCTACAACCTCAAAATTTACTAACTTGGTGATACATTCAAAATAATTAATTTATTATACAGTATCCAAAACTCCCATTGCTATCCTCATTTTTAAAAAGTATTTAGGAGGAACTGGGACAGAAGGGGAGAAGTTCTGAATTTGGAACCAGCCATCGGGAACTATAGACAGCAAATACTTAAAAATGAAGGACAGAATCAAGCTATACAGCCCATTACAGGAGTAACGTCAAATGTCATCCTTAGCTCTGTCCTCTCTCCTCAATTACTCAGGAAATGAAAATCAAAGAGTGGTGGGTGGCTGACCCAGGGATGCTCGTTTGTTTCACTGTTGAACTTCTATGAAAATGAAAAAAAATAAAAAGGTCTATCTCAAGTCCTACTATGCAGAAGAAAATATTAAACAGGTTTATTTAGTTGCCACATAAATGATAAATAAAACAGCTAATTAACCAATGTGAATTACCAGTAATGTAAAGTTTAAGACAATCTGGAGATATTAATGGCTTGCATCTCCCTGGTATTCCAACTCCAAGCTTTGGAAGAAGTGATCTTTCTGTGTCTTTAAGAGAGGGAAATAGGCAGGTGGGTCAGATCCTACTTCTTTCTTTATTTTCTTTATTTTTTTTTCGCTCGGAGTCTCGACAGAAGCAGAGGCTGAGCCTGCCTGCTCTTTTTCCCTGCACCGTCAGCGCAGTCAGCAGCAGCCCGAATAGCTTGGGGCAGGAGGTGCGCGCACATGGCAGCCCCTTCTGATCATCAGCTAATTCCGCGCTCTGCTATAGCCTTGGGAACCCGAGAAATCCCAGGCAGATGCATTTTCTAAAGGTAAGGGAGAACATAAAAACTGATCCTCCTAAAAAAGAGAGATAAAAATAAAAAGTACATCTGTGTATTTGAATCCAGCATGAGGAAGGTAACAATGAAGATTTCATTAGCAAATTTAAGCACCTTGGTGCAGGCTCCTGATAATTGGATTTTTCAACTACTTTATGCAAATTTATCCTCTAGTTCTTTTTTTTTTTCCAAGTTTTTGTTCCAAAATCTAGTACAACAAACTAAAGTTTGTATAAAGTTTATGTCTATACATATAGATGTATATTGTGTGCTCAGTTGTGTCTGACTCTTTGCCACCGCATGGACTACATGTAGCCCACCAGGCTCCTCTGTCCATGGGATTCTCCAGGCAAGAATACTGGAGTGGGTTGCCATGCCTTCCTCTAGTGGATCTTGCCTACTTAGGGATCGAACCTGCCACTCTTAGGAGGTTTCTTTACTGCAAGTGCCACCTGGGAAGCCTATATATAGTGCATATATATATATATATATATATACACACACACACATATGTATACTTATTCAACTAGTGTGAATAAGACAAGTCAACATACTGTTTAATTTTTAGTCAAGCATTCGGCCAAGCTCCATAGCCGCTTCCTATGCTACTGTTCTGTTAGAAATGATGCGGACATTCAAGTTGGGCACCTTTGAGTTAGAGTCATGGTTATCATGATAATCATGACATGGTAATCACATCTGGTAATTATTTAAAAAGAAATTTCTTTCACAGATAAAAGGAATCTGCTCCCCATCATGCCTTCAGATGGTAAACAATCTGCCTGGAATGCAGGAGACTCTGGTTTGATCCCTGGGTTGGGAAGATCCCCTGGAGAAGGGAATAGCAACCCACTCCAGTGTTCTTGCCTGGAGAATCCCATGGTCAGAGAAGCCAGTGGGCTATAGTCTTTGGGGCTACAAAAAGTCTAATACAACTGAGTAACTAATGTTAATTATCACCTATCTCCAAATATAGTCACACTGGTGGTTAGAGCTCCTATATATGAATTTTTATGGGGACACAATTCAGTCTATAAAATTTAGGAAAGCCATTTATTCTTCTGTAGCATTCGTGATCAACTGTAGCCTTGCAATTCTTATTCATTCAAAGTCTCTCTTCACTAATCTCAATTATATACACATACACATGCATACACACAGTCACATCCACACCCCTCAGACACACAGACATCTCTGCCTAACTCACAGGTGTACAGACAGCCTTGCTTAGTACATTGTCTCCATTTCTGAATTTTATATAACTTTTTTTATTATTTTTAAAATATTTTCTAGGCTACCCCCCATGGCACGTGGAATCTTAGTTCCCCAACCAGGGATCAAATCCATGCCCCTTGCATTGGAAGCACAGAGTTTTAACCACTGGAACACCAAGGAAGTCCCTCCATTTCTGTTTCTGACAGCCATAATGCATGGTTAGTAATTAATAATTCCATTTTTCCACAACAAAGTTTTTTTTTCATTGTATAAATCTGGCTGAATGATAATCATCATTATTATCATCTTACTGGATACTACTACTACTATTATTCTTTACTGAGTCCCAAGGATTGTGCTTTCTTTACTACCTTAACTTAACCTCCATCTTACAGAGGAGGAGATAAGCTTTGAGAAGAAATGAGTTGCCTAAGGCCTCAGAGTTGGTAAATTTTATGCTGTCCAACTCAAGGCCACAGCTCTTAATACAGCAGAAATTTAGCACACCAAAGTCCCTATAGTCAAAGCTATGGTTCTTCCAGTAGTCTTGTATGGATGTGAGAGTTGGCCCATAAAGAAGGCTAAAAGCCAAATAATTGATGCCTTTGAACTGTGGTGCTAGAGAAGACTCTTGAGAGTCCCCTGGACAACAAGGAGATCAAACCAGTCAATTCTAAAGGAAATCAACCCTGAATATTCACTGGAAGGACTGATGTTGAAGCTGAAACTCCAATACTTTGGCCACCTGATGAGAAGAGATGACTTGTTGGAAAAGACCCCAGTGCTGGGAAAGATTAAGGGCAGGAAGAGAAAGGAGTGACAGAAGACAAGATGGTTGAATGGCATCATAGACTCAATGGAAGAGCTTGAGCAAACTCCGGGAGATAGTGAAGGACAGGGAAGCCTGGTGTGCTGCAATCCATAAGGCTGCAAAGAGTTAGACATGACTGAGTGACTGAACAACAACACAAATGAAATTTACAGAGCTCTGACAAATCTCTGTCTTTACCTTGCAAATGGATTTTCTCTGTTCAGTCTTAGTTAGAACTTGATTTTCAGTCTATCCCTGAGTGCATGGAGCACTGGGTGGATCTGTATATCATTAAAATATTTTAGGCTGTTTATCTCTGTCACGTTTAACACTTCTCATTCGTAGTCTCTCCCCTGCCTCTCTGTCACCTGTCTCCCCAGATGAGCTAGGAAGATGAATAAAACACAGCTCTTGGGGAAAACTCACAATGTACCTGGATAGTAGATGTATCCAATTATTGAGAATACCTCATAATGTGTTAACAGAGTACTTCATATAGTCAGTTCACACTGTTGAGGCAGCAATAAAAAGAAATAGAAATACCAGGGGTGTCCAAGAAATAGTTTATTCTGGAATAGCTTTGAGGCATAAATGGAAGGTAAGTAAAAGTTTGCCAGACAAGGCAGAAGGTGTTCCAGGCTGGAGCACAGCATGTTTCTATGTTATGGTGTTTGTTTAACTGTGGGTTTTTGTTTTGCAATATTAAAAAAATGAACTAATACACCTTGGCCCCATCCCTTCCACATCCTCACTCGCCCATTTGGCACTAGCATTTCCTGCCCTGCAGATGTGTCCTCCAGGTGAAAATAAAGTGCCAGGCACTTGATAACTAAACAGCCTGGCAAACTCAGGACTGTAAATTGGATGAACGGTGATAACAGTCTACCAAATAATTGATGCCTTTGAACTGTGGTGCTAGAGAAGACTCTTGAGAGTCCCCTGGACAACAAGGAGATCAAACCAGTCAATTCTAAAGGAAATCAACCCTGAATATTCACTGGAAGGACTGATGTTGAAGCTGAAACTCCAATACTTTGGCCACCTGATGAGAAGAGATGACTTGTTGGAAAAGACCCCAGTGCTGGGAAAGATTAAGGGCAGGAAGAGAAAGGAGTGACAGAAGACAAGATGGTTGAATGGCATCATAGACTCAATGGAAGAGCTTGAGCAAACTCCGGGAGATAGTGAAGGACAGGGAAGCCTGGTGTGCTGCAATCCATAAGGCTGCAAAGAGTTAGACATGACTGAGTGACTGAACAACAACACAAATGAAATTTACAGAGCTCTGACAAATCTCTGTCTTTACCTTGCAAATGGATTTTCTCTGTTCAGTCTTAGTTAGAACTTGATTTTCAGTCTATCCCTGAGTGCATGGAGCACTGGGTGGATCTGTATATCATTAAAATATTTTAGGCTGTTTATCTCTGTCACGTTTAACACTTCTCATTCGTAGTCTCTCCCCTGCCTCTCTGTCACCTGTCTCCCCAGATGAGCTAGGAAGATGAATAAAACACAGCTCTTGGGGAAAACTCACAATGTACCTGGATAGTAGATGTATCCAATTATTGAGAATACCTCATAATGTGTTAACAGAGTACTTCATATAGTCAGTTCACACTGTTGAGGCAGCAATAAAAAGAAATAGAAATACCAGGGGTGTCCAAGAAATAGTTTATTCTGGAATAGCTTTGAGGCATAAATGGAAGGTAAGTAAAAGTTTGCCAGACAAGGCAGAAGGTGTTCCAGGCTGGAGCACAGCATGTTTCTATGTTATGGTGTTTGTTTAACTGTGGGTTTTTGTTTTGCAATATTAAAAAAATGAACTAATACACCTTGGCCCCATCCCTTCCACATCCTCACTCGCCCATTTGGCACTAGCATTTCCTGCCCTGCAGATGTGTCCTCCAGGTGAAAATAAAGTGCCAGGCACTTGATAACTAAACAGCCTGGCAAACTCAGGACTGTAAATTGGATGAACGGTGATAACAGTCTACCAAATATTTTTACTTTACTTGAAAATAAATATGAGAGGATAAACATCGGAAATTAAAATATCAATTGCATAATTAAATCAACAATGTGATTTCATGTCAAATCAGAATGGCTCCTGTCACTCTCCTGTCAATTCTTGGGGCGTGGGGGGAAACAAAATATTCATCCACCCACCACAGAAGGCCTCTCATTTGTTGCTTACTTACATCTGATCAGTTTGAGGTTTACCAGAACTGGGCTTATTTTACAAATGAGAAATTTGATCCCTGCATCACTTCTCACGCAGCAAATCATCCAGTTCTCGAGGTCACAGACTTCATCCTTCCCAACAGCCTGGTACAGGCCCCTTAGCTGCTCTTAACCCAGGTCGATAGATCTCTCTCTCTCCATCTATTTTTCTCAGTTTTTTTCTCTAGTCTTAAAGAACCAGGCATCAATCTTTTGATAATGATATCTTTCTCTCTGTGCCCTGGTCTCTTCCCTCCACCTGCTCTCATAAAACCTTCCCACCATTATCTTCAAATTGCTGACTTCCTGCTGAAAAAGCAGAGCCACTGGGGCTGGGAAGAAAGAAGCGGGGATTAAGATAACTAGGGGACTTCTTAACGCTTCTTGCTCTCAGGTGTCTCATCCTGCAGATGAACATGTGTCTCTGGCCACTTTTGTGGCACGTTCCTTCTGTGAGGGTCCAGGACCATCTGTGAGGGACCAGGACACTTGGGCCTGAGGGTGAATTGGAAACTGTGAGGAGCAGAGGGGCTGGGGGAAAGGCCTGGAAGAGGTGAACAGTGGAAAATGAGACTTCGGGTTACTTGCATCGAAATTCACGTGGAAAACTAGCAGCAGGAAAAAAGATTTACTGAAAAAAATCTATCTAAATGGCAAAAAGGTAGTATGCAAAAAAAGGCTAAGGAAATACCTGTCCAGAAATCAACCTCAGGTTTCAATTCAGTCATAGGTGAAATAGAGAACACACGGTTAACCTTTCGATAGACATTCCAAAGAAAATCAAAGAAAGAAATTGGAGAGTGATATCAGATGACTACCGTATTCTCTGAGAAGAAAAACAGGAAAAGAGAGCTATCATTTTCTGGTGATAACAGAGTTAGCGCTTTGAGCAGTGGTTTCTGAATCTGGCTGATCATCAAAATCATTTGAGAAGCTTTCAAAAAATATATTATGTGGCCTTCCCTGGACCTACATAATCAGAATCTCTGGTTGTGAGACTGTGAAATCCAGGAAAATTTGTGTGTGTGTGTGTGTGTATGTGTGTGTGTTCAATTGTGCAGTCATGTCTAACTCTTTGTGACCTCATGGACGCATGTGGCCTCATCCTAGACCTCCTTGTCCCTCATCATCTCCAAAAGTTTGCCCAAGTTCATGTTCATTGCATGTGTGTGTGTGTGTGTGTGTGTGTGTGTGTGTGTGTATACATAAAATTGTCATGTTGCTTGAGCTATTTTCAAGTGATTAAGACAACCAGTAGTTTGGGAAAATCACATTCTCCTGTAATCTTTTCAACATGTCAGTGAGGGAGGTTAAACAGGACATGCTTGCTATATGATAATGATGGAGCCTTGTGTGTGAAACTGCCGGGCAGTGGAGAGTGAACTTTGCAGGTCAGGTGGTTAATGAAATAACAGAGAGGAGCAGGCTTATTCGGGCTCAGCCTTTGGGGCCCCATCTGCCGGGTGGAACGTGCCCACTTGCTTTGTTCACGGCTCTGCTGTGCTGGCTTTGGGCTCTGCCGAGAGGATAGTTATGGCTGATTGGTGATTTAACAGAATGTTCCATTAGGCTGACCATCCTTTTCAGATAAATCCTGGGACACGGATGCATAGGAGAAGCCATATGGTTTATTATCACCGTGAACAGTTTGTCAAGATGCATTTCCACACTCAGGGGAAAAATGCAGCGTGAACTGAGAGTCAGGCTCAAAAGTCAGACTCATGAGGGTGATTCCTGGCTCCACCCTTTGCTGCCCTGTGACCTTAGGTGCATTCCTTAAGCTTCATAGACCTCAGAATCTTCAGATTACGACAAGCATTATTATACCCCCTTTTTCCTTCAAAGAAAGAAATTGGAGAGTGATATCAGATGACTACCGTATTCTCTGAGAAGAAAAACAGGAAAAGAGAGCTATCATTTTCTGGTGATAACAGAGTTAGCGCTTTGAGCAGTGGTTTCTGAATCTGGCTGATCATCAAAATCATTTGAGAAGCTTTCAAAAAATATATTATGTGGCCTTCCCTGGACCTACATAATCAGAATCTCTGGTTGTGAGACTGTGAAATCCAGGAAAATTTGTGTGTGTGTGTGTGTGTGTATGTGTGTGTGTGTTCAATTGTGCAGTCATGTCTAACTCTTTGTGACCTCATGGACGCATGTGGCCTCATCCTAGACCTCCTTGTCCCTCATCATCTCCAAAAGTTTGCCCAAGTTCATGTTCATTGCATGTGTGTGTGTGTGTGTGTGTGTGTGTGTGTGTGTATACATAAAATTGTCATGTTGCTTGAGCTATTTTCAAGTGATTAAGACAACCAGTAGTTTGGGAAAATCACATTCTCCTGTAATCTTTTCAACATGTCAGTGAGGGAGGTTAAACAGGACATGCTTGCTATATGATAATGATGGAGCCTTGTGTGTGAAACTGCCGGGCAGTGGAGAGTGAACTTTGCAGGTCAGGTGGTTAATGAAATAACAGAGAGGAGCAGGCTTATTCGGGCTCAGCCTTTGGGGCCCCATCTGCCGGGTGGAACGTGCCCACTTGCTTTGTTCACGGCTCTGCTGTGCTGGCTTTGGGCTCTGCCGAGAGGATAGTTATGGCTGATTGGTGATTTAACAGAATGTTCCATTAGGCTGACCATCCTTTTCAGATAAATCCTGGGACACGGATGCATAGGAGAAGCCATATGGTTTATTATCACCGTGAACAGTTTGTCAAGATGCATTTCCACACTCAGGGGAAAAATGCAGCGTGAACTGAGAGTCAGGCTCAAAAGTCAGACTCATGAGGGTGATTCCTGGCTCCACCCTTTGCTGCCCTGTGACCTTAGGTGCATTCCTTAAGCTTCATAGACCTCAGAATCTTCAGATTACGACAAGCATTATAATACTCTTTCCTTCATATGAATTGATGTGAGGGTTCAATGAGAAAATGCATGTAAATAGCTTAGAATCATGTCCAGCGATAGGCTATGTGCTCAGTAGGGAAGTGCATACTTCTTGAAGAATTCTCCAGTCCATTCCTTAATGGACAGTGGCAGATTGACAGACCAGAGAGATTACATGGCACCAGAGTACACGGTCGATGAGTGGCAGGTTTTCCCTCCGAGCCTGACTGACTCTACATTTGTGCCCTTCCTGCTGCTCAACAATGACCCTGGGCATGGGAGAGAAATCATCCGAAGTCAAAGGTGGTCAATGCACGGTGGGCTGAGGGCCCTGAAGAAGACAAAGATGGCACATGATACAACTGAAAAGGACAGATTACAAAATTCCCTGCAACTACCTCTCCCTTCTGGAACAATTCAGAAATTGAAGGAGATGAAAACACAAGGGAACTTTGCAACTAAAATAGAAACCACTGAGAGAGTTGCTTGCTCTTAGTAGAATATATGCCATGACCAGGAACTTGGAAATGTTTCAAACATTGAGGAAGACAAACAATGGGAGAACACGTGAAGAATCAATCTGAAATTCCAGAGCAACAATCGGTTAAATAAGAATGGAAAAATAATCACAAGATACTACTTTGCTCTGTAGTAAACTCTGAGCAGCTTGTGGGATCTTAGTTCCCTGATCAGAGATTGAACCTGTGTCCCCAGGCAGTGAAGTCACAAAGTCTTAACCACTGGCAAGCCAGGGAATTCCCACTGATATAACCTGGAAAGTGATAATCCTTTGTTAAATGGATTGGGGGAAGGAGATGGAGATAGTACAAATGAAGCACATCCTCATCTATCATACAGAAGAATCAATGGATAATGCATAAAATGGAAAATATGAGACATTAATATAAGCATAGCATGCAGAGTAGGGAGATGACTACAGAAAGACAAAAAATTAAAGGGTCAAAATGTTGGCCTCTTGGGAAAGAAATTAGAAGATTGGCCTGTTGGAGACAAAGACTTATTTTTCATTAGAAAGACTCATGAGGGTGATTCCTGGCTCCACCCTTTGCTGCCCTGTGACCTTAGGTGCATTCCTTGCATAGAAATTGATGCATTATAATACTCTTTCCTTCATATGAATTGATGTGAGGGTTCAATGAGAAAATGCATGTAAATAGCTTAGAATCATGTCCAGCGATAGGCTATGTGCTCAGTAGGGAAGTGCATACTTCTTGAAGAATTCTCCAGTCCATTCCTTAATGGACAGTGGCAGATTGACAGACCAGAGAGATTACATGGCACCAGAGTACACGGTCGATGAGTGGCAGGTTTTCCCTCCGAGCCTGACTGACTCTACATTTGTGCCCTTCCTGCTGCTCAACAATGACCCTGGGCATGGGAGAGAAATCATCCGAAGTCAAAGGTGGTCAATGCACGGTGGGCTGAGGGCCCTGAAGAAGACAAAGATGGCACATGATACAACTGAAAAGGACAGATTACAAAATTCCCTGCAACTACCTCTCCCTTCTGGAACAATTCAGAAATTGAAGGAGATGAAAACACAAGGGAACTTTGCAACTAAAATAGAAACCACTGAGAGAGTTGCTTGCTCTTAGTAGAATATATGCCATGACCAGGAACTTGGAAATGTTTCAAACATTGAGGAAGACAAACAATGGGAGAACACGTGAAGAATCAATCTGAAATTCCAGAGCAACAATCGGTTAAATAAGAATGGAAAAATAATCACAAGATACTACTTTGCTCTGTAGTAAACTCTGAGCAGCTTGTGGGATCTTAGTTCCCTGATCAGAGATTGAACCTGTGTCCCCAGGCAGTGAAGTCACAAAGTCTTAACCACTGGCAAGCCAGGGAATTCCCACTGATATAACCTGGAAAGTGATAATCCTTTGTTAAATGGATTGGGGGAAGGAGATGGAGATAGTACAAATGAAGCACATCCTCATCTATCATACAGAAGAATCAATGGATAATGCATAAAATGGAAAATATGAGACATTAATATAAGCATAGCATGCAGAGTAGGGAGATGACTACAGAAAGACAAAAAATTAAAGGGTCAAAATGTTGGCCTCTTGGGAAAGAAATTAGAAGATTGGCCTGTTGGAGACAAAGACTTATTTTTCATTAGAAACCTTTGAGGAGGGACTTGCTTGGTGGCCTAATGGTTGAGTCTCAGTGCTTCCACTGCAGGGGACATAGGTTCAATCTCTGGTTGGGGAACTAGGATCCCACATGCCGCAGGGCACAGCCAAGGGAAGGGGGAGCTTTTGAGGAGTCTGTTTTCTAAATCATGCTTTCTATTTAAAAAATAATAATTGAAATATTTTGTGATCCCATGATTGTTTAAGGAATTCTCTGGGCAAGAATACTGGAGTGGGTAGTCTTTCCATTCTCCAGGGGATCTTCCTGACCCGGGGATCAAACTGCAGATTCTTTACTGACTGAGCCACGAGGGAAGCCCAGTTAAAATACAGTACCCATCAAAGATAGGGGCTTCCCTGGTGGTCCAGTGGGTAAGGACACTGCCTTGCAGTGCAAGGGGCGCCAGTTCGATCCCTGGCCTGGGAAGATCCCATGTGCTGCAGAGCGGCTAGACCAATGTGTCCAATTACCAAGCTGGAGCTCTGAAACGTGTGCACCCAGAGCCGGTGCTCTGCAGCAAGAGAGGCCACTGCGATGGGAGGCCCACGTGGGCCAAAGAACAAAGATGGATGAAAACAGGTAAATGAAAGACCAATAGAGGTGGCCCACCTGCCCCCTCCCTCCCCAACTGCCCACCCCCTACCAAAAAAAAAAGAAAAACAGTACCCATCAAAGATAGACTTTCTAGTTTTCCAAGTGTTCAATGAAAGTAAAACACACAATGTAAGAGTTCTGAGTTTAGGCTTTTTCTCTGAGATCTCAGTGAGAACTATAGCCCAGGAAATAGCTTCTCAATAGCCTGGAAAGAATGGCTGAAAGAGGTAGGGGGAGAAATCAGTATATATATATATATATATATGTATGCATATGTGTGTATATATATTATGTATGATTTATCATATATATATATATATATGATCTTTGACTAGGGAATAGGCACAGTCAAGCACACATTCTTGGTAAAAATTACTGATAGTTACCCCAAAACAGATAACTTAACAATTTTAGGATTTTTCTATGTATGAGAAGATGTAAGAATCAGGGCTCATTACACTTCTTCCTAAGATATACTTCTAACTATCCATAGGGCATTTTTCCAAAGCACAGAGCATTCTGTTATCTCATTTTCCCAACTCACTCCATTGCCGACTTGTTCCTTGGCTAAAAGCTGTCAGTTTTCAGTGCTGAATTTGAAATAGAGCCCAGTTCTATATAGAGGTTTCTTTCCCCCTATTGCAACAGTTCCAGAATAAAATCTGTTTTTACAGCTGCTACTTCAGCTCTGGTTTTCTTTGACAGTGGGCAAACCCCTGTCATCTTTGGGTGGCCATATTATTATATTATTCTTAGCAGATTGTTGTAGAAACTGTTGAACCATGTCTCCTTTGGGGATGTTAGTTTGATCAGACAGCTCTTACCCAGTCTCTGAACCCTGACACCCTTCCATGTTCAACCCCATTCTGCCACTTTCCCGTCTCCCCAGCTCCCAGAGAATGTGCATGTGTACTCAGTTGCTAAGTGGTGTCTGGTACTTTTGTAACTCCCTGGACTGTGGCATGCCAGATTCATCTGTCCGTGGGATTTCCCAGGCAAGAATACTGGAGTAGGTTGCCATTTCCTCCTCTATGGCATCTTCCTGACCCAGGAAACAACCCACATCTCCTACATTACAGGCGGTTCTATACCACTAGTACCACCTAGGAAGCCAGGCTCACAGAGCTGATTCTGGAAATTAGACTCCAGAGGAATGACATACCAGGCTTCTTAGAGTAATGAAAGCCAAATTGACTGATGTTAATAAAACAGGAATATGATGATGTTATAAATATATATGGAGAGAGAGACAGACTGTGTGTTCTTATGCCACTTGATGACTGACTTTAAACATTTAAAATATTCAATTCAATAAAAATATTTGATAATCCAATATGGGGCAAGTTCAGTGCAAAATATACAATGTGAATAGAAGAAATCCAAGAGGCTATTTGGGAAAATCTCCTGCTATAACTAAAATAGATCAATTCCATACAATTTCACTAGGGAGATTGACTTTTTAAATAATTTTCTCTTCTACTCTTGTTTTCTATCCATTTTAGGGGTTATTTTCTATTCATTTTAGCGATTATTTTCTCTTTTCAAGTAATAGGGGGCTCATTACACTTCTTCCTAAGATATACTTCTAACTATCCATAGGGCATTTTTCCAAAGCACAGAGCATTCTGTTATCTCATTTTCCCAACTCACTCCATTGCCGACTTGTTCCTTGGCTAAAAGCTGTCAGTTTTCAGTGCTGAATTTGAAATAGAGCCCAGTTCTATATAGAGGTTTCTTTCCCCCTATTGCAACAGTTCCAGAATAAAATCTGTTTTTACAGCTGCTACTTCAGCTCTGGTTTTCTTTGACAGTGGGCAAACCCCTGTCATCTTTGGGTGGCCATATTATTATATTATTCTTAGCAGATTGTTGTAGAAACTGTTGAACCATGTCTCCTTTGGGGATGTTAGTTTGATCAGACAGCTCTTACCCAGTCTCTGAACCCTGACACCCTTCCATGTTCAACCCCATTCTGCCACTTTCCCGTCTCCCCAGCTCCCAGAGAATGTGCATGTGTACTCAGTTGCTAAGTGGTGTCTGGTACTTTTGTAACTCCCTGGACTGTGGCATGCCAGATTCATCTGTCCGTGGGATTTCCCAGGCAAGAATACTGGAGTAGGTTGCCATTTCCTCCTCTATGGCATCTTCCTGACCCAGGAAACAACCCACATCTCCTACATTACAGGCGGTTCTATACCACTAGTACCACCTAGGAAGCCAGGCTCACAGAGCTGATTCTGGAAATTAGACTCCAGAGGAATGACATACCAGGCTTCTTAGAGTAATGAAAGCCAAATTGACTGATGTTAATAAAACAGGAATATGATGATGTTATAAATATATATGGAGAGAGAGACAGACTGTGTGTTCTTATGCCACTTGATGACTGACTTTAAACATTTAAAATATTCAATTCAATAAAAATATTTGATAATCCAATATGGGGCAAGTTCAGTGCAAAATATACAATGTGAATAGAAGAAATCCAAGAGGCTATTTGGGAAAATCTCCCTGCTATAACTAAAATAGATCAATTCCATACAATTTCACTAGGGAGATTGACTTTTTAAATAATTTTCTCTTCTACTCTTGTTTTCTATCCATTTTAGGGGTTATTTTCTATTCATTTTTAGCGATTATTTTCTCTTTTCAACTCTGAGCCTTTTTAGTGATTAAAAAGTTTTTTCCACTCTGTTTATAATTTCCAAGAACTTTATTTTTAAATGTTCTTCATTTTTCTTTCTAGCAGTCTGTTCTTATTTAATGAGTACAATTATCTTCTTTCTGAAATTATTAAATACATTTCTACTTAAATTTTTCTAGTTCCATTTTTCTCTACATTCCAAATTATTTTCCTGTTTATTTTTTGTCACTGTCCCTTATGCTAAAGTTCTTTACATACCTGGTGATTCATTGTCCATGCATATTTTAAATAAATTATTAAAAAGCCAGTCTGTGGGCAGGTCAGCTTCTCTCTTAGGAAACTGATTGGGGAAACTGTTTATTTGGTTAAGGGACATTTAAGTGTCAGTGTCTATAGGCCCTTCCTTCTGGCTTGATTACTTCCATCAGAAGGGAATTCCCTAATTTCTAGACTGGAATTGGGAAGTGGGCCTTCCACCCACGAAGCTTGCCTACCCTAAATCCCCTCTTTTAAGTGCAGCTCTAGCGATGCCTAAAGTCTCAAGTTTGCTGACTTAATCACTCGGGATCAGTTGTCTGGTTGTGCAGGTTCAGGATCACGTGTTTAGTTTTATAAAGGGCACAGCAGGTCTAATTTCTGCGTATCAGACTCTCAGCTGATTTTTCTTCTTTCGCTTCAAATTTGAATCCTACCCTTCCCTTAATTCAGTGTGCTGGGACTTTACAATTTCTGTTTTGGAGTTTCCTATACCCTGGTTTGCTATCACTTTAATTTTTGTTCTTTCCATTCTTCTAATTCATTATCTGCTTTTCCTTTTATCATTTTGTCCCAGAATTTTGTTGCTACCTTCCATCTGCTGTTTCTTTATCTTTTTTTGGAGAGGTAGTGGGAAGGTTTATATCACTTTAAAAAAATAATCCTTTAGGGCTTCCTTGGTAGTCCAATGGGTAAGGACACTGCCTTGCAATACAAGGGGCACCCGTTCGATCCCTGACCTGGGAAAATCCCATGTGCTGTGGAGCAGCTGGACTGATATGTCCAACTACCCAGCCTGAGCTCTGCAACCGGAGAGGCCACTGCGATGGGAGGCCCACACAGGCCAAAGAATTAAGATGGATGAAAATAAATAAAAGAAAGCCAAATAAAAGGGGCCAAAATTAAAAAAAAATCCTTTAGAGTTATTTTAGTGGCGTTTTCATGATAGGCAGAGATAAACACACGTTGAGTCTGCCACGTTTATTGCAATTGCCACTACTCACTTTTTCTCTTTCAGCAGTAGGTTAATGATGGTGTCAAGTGAAATTAGAAGTTTCATTAATGTTTTTAAAGTTATTAATTTCATTACCAAAGAACAAGTCACATTGAATCTATTTTTTTAAGCAAATTTCTAGATGACTTTGGGGTAAAATTAGAGATCTATAAATTTATTTATCAGAGTCATTAGGTATTAAAAGCTAAATCTAATTCCAGATAACACTGGAAAGAACATTAGATTAGAAGTTTTAAGTTCTCAATTCAAGACCTATCTTTGCTTCCTTGGGCAAAACACATTTTCCTTTGGCCTTACTAAAATACTGGCAATTAGATTACTTGGTTTCTAAGATTCCTTCTCGACTAAACATTTTGTGTTCCTATTGGGTAATTAAAGAATCCCTCCTTGGACTCCCTCAAATGCTGTTGTGTGTGTGTGTGCTAAGTCACTTCAGTTGTGTCCAACTCTTTGCAATCCTATGAACTGTAGGTTCCTCTGAACCTGCCGGCTCCTCTGTCCGTGGGATTCTTAGGTTGCCATGCCCAACTCCAGGGGAGCTTTCCAATCCGAACCAGCATCTCCTATGTCTCCTGCATTGGCAGGCAGGTTCTTTACCACTAGTCTCACCTGGGAAGCCCCAGAGTGAAATATATATTTCTGGTAGTCAAAGAAGTAAATTTTAATAATATAAGAATAAGTGTTTTTATTCATTAATATATTTATTTATATAAATATGAAATGTCTCATATTTGTATCAGAGAAAACTCTAACCAGTAAAACAAAACTGAACTTTTCTTTGTAGTCTTTACCATATCAGTGCCAAAATGCAATACTCACAAGAACCCACAGCAGGAAGACTAGGAGAGCTCAAAAATAAAAACTATAGGAAATTTTTGAAAACAGTCTGGATTCCTATATATCTGAGGAAGGAACCTTTTCAAACTTTGCTGAATTCTGAGATTCAATGACACTGGGACCCTGGAATCAGTGGCCCTTCAATAGAAATGGACAGTATCTTCCATTAAAGCAATTTGTATTTTGTGGACCTTACACTATAAAATAAAGTCTAGAGTAGTTTGAATTTATGAAGCATTTATATGCACATCATTTAATTTTATCTTCACAATAATGCTTTGATGTTGACATAACAGAAGGAGAAAGTGAGGTGAGAATAGTTAAATGATTTTCCAAATGTCACCCAGCTGGGAGTTGGCTAGACTAGGCATCAGCAAGTGATGATGGGGGTTAGATGGGCAGAAGGGCAACTCTGGTCCACATTTTGTTTTCACAGGTTTACTGTAACAGACTCATCCCTATGGTGGATTAACTCTATTTACACATGAAGGAGAAATTGAGGCAAAGAAATGACTATTACTTGACAAAGTCATACAGTAGTGGGGTGGGAAGGAGTCAGCCCAGGCAATCTGACCCACGATCTTTATCTCCCCAGCTGTGCTAACCCTGTTTCTGGTGACCAAATCCTGGCTCTAGCTCTGGGACCTTGGGCAACTCACTCTCTCAACCTCTTATAAATTAACACTGGTCAAATGATTAACACAGAGCTTGGCACATTATGAGCACTCAGTAAGATTATTATTTTTATTAACATTCATTTAAAGCCTTTCACGATCCTGTTTCCAATAGTAAAATCACTCAGAACTGTGGGCTAGGTGTTCTCCATATGATTATATTTCCATGGCTAGGGGTCAAAGTCTCACCTGGGAAGCCCCAGAGTGAAATATATATTTCTGGTAGTCAAAGAAGTAAATTTTAATAATATAAGAATAAGTGTTTTTATTCATTAATATATTTATTTATATAAATATGAAATGTCTCATATTTGTATCAGAGAAAACTCTAACCAGTAAAACAAAACTGAACTTTTCTTTGTAGTCTTTACCATATCAGTGCCAAAATGCAATACTCACAAGAACCCACAGCAGGAAGACTAGGAGAGCTCAAAAATAAAAACTATAGGAAATTTTTGAAAACAGTCTGGATTCCTATATATCTGAGGAAGGAACCTTTTCAAACTTTGCTGAATTCTGAGATTCAATGACACTGGGACCCTGGAATCAGTGGCCCTTCAATAGAAATGGACAGTATCTTCCATTAAAGCAATTTGTATTTTGTGGACCTTACACTATAAAATAAAGTCTAGAGTAGTTTGAATTTATGAAGCATTTATATGCACATCATTTAATTTTATCTTCACAATAATGCTTTGATGTTGACATAACAGAAGGAGAAAGTGAGGTGAGAATAGTTAAATGATTTTCCAAATGTCACCCAGCTGGGAGTTGGCTAGACTAGGCATCAGCAAGTGATGATGGGGGTTAGATGGGCAGAAGGGCAACTCTGGTCCACATTTTGTTTTCACAGGTTTACTGTAACAGACTCATCCCTATGGTGGATTAACTCTATTTACACATGAAGGAGAAATTGAGGCAAAGAAATGACTATTACTTGACAAAGTCATACAGTAGTGGGGTGGGAAGGAGTCAGCCCAGGCAATCTGACCCACGATCTTTATCTCCCCAGCTGTGCTAACCCTGTTTCTGGTGACCAAATCCTGGCTCTAGCTCTGGGACCTTGGGCAACTCACTCTCTCAACCTCTTATAAATTAACACTGGTCAAATGATTAACACAGAGCTTGGCACATTATGAGCACTCAGTAAGATTATTATTTTTATTAACATTCATTTAAAGCCTTTCACGATCCTGTTTCCAATAGTAAAATCACTCAGAACTGTGGGCTAGGTGTTCTCCATATGCTGTTAGGTAACATTTGTAGAAACCAGTGACTAGCTTCATTTTGGAAGGGAAGAATGGAGGTTCTGAGGGATTGAGTGACCTGCTCTGGTATGACTCCTGGTCTTTGGTTTTTAAGTCCACCTTCTCTGTCCTGTTCCTTCTAATCTTATCATTTCCCTTTCATGAACTCAGTTCTTAAAAATACAACAAATGAATGGATCAACTCTTTGTCCCGTCTTTCAACCATCCAACCAGCCAAGCAACTAACCAATTAATCAAGCAATTATCAACAAGAGGCAAGTGTATGCAGCCTACTCAGATGTGTCTAGTGGTCATTTGTCTTGTTCCCTTTAAGCAAGCTGTCTCTGGAATCTGAAATATACTGTTCCTGAAATTCTCTTTATTAAAAGCCTATTTATCCTTTGAAGTCAGATACAAATGGTACTGAATCTTAAGGACTTCGCTTATCAAACAAGGAAAGAAATGGTTTGTTCTCTTCAGTATCCAATAGCATTTTTGTATGTATCCATGCTTATGGAACTTTCAAACTGTAGTCCTGGAGAAGGCTCCTGAAAGTCCCTCGGACAGCAAGGAGATCAAACCGGAAACTCCGAAAGGAAATCAACCCTGAATATTCATAGGAAGGATTCATAGAAACTCCAATACTTTGGCCACCTGATGTGAGGAGTCAATTCATTTGAAAAGACCCTGATGCTGGGAAAGACTGAGGGCAGGGGGAGAGGAGGATGACAAGATGAGATGGTTGGATGGCATCACTGAATCAATGACACGAGTTTGAGACGAAGGAGAAATTGAGGCAAAGAAATGACTATTACTTGACAAAGTCATACAGTAGTGGGGTGGGAAGGAGTCAGCCCAGGCAATCTGACCCACGATCTTTATCTCCCCAGCTGTGCTAACCCTGTTTCTGGTGACCAAATCCTGGCTCTAGCTCTGGGACCTTGGGCAACTCACTCTCTCAACCTCTTATAAATTAACACTGGTCAAATGATTAACACAGAGCTTGGCACATTATGAGCACTCAGTAAGATTATTATTTTTATTAACATTCATTTAAAGCCTTTCACGATCCTGTTTCCAATAGTAAAATCACTCAGAACTGTGGGCTAGGTGTTCTCCATATGCTGTTAGGTAACATTTGTAGAAACCAGTGACTAGCTTCATTTTGGAAGGGAAGAATGGAGGTTCTGAGGGATTGAGTGACCTGCTCTGGTATGACTCCTGGTCTTTGGTTTTTAAGTCCACCTTCTCTGTCCTGTTCCTTCTAATCTTATCATTTCCCTTTCATGAACTCAGTTCTTAAAAATACAACAAATGAATGGATCAACTCTTTGTCCCGTCTTTCAACCATCCAACCAGCCAAGCAACTAACCAATTAATCAAGCAATTATCAACAAGAGGCAAGTGTATGCAGCCTACTCAGATGTGTCTAGTGGTCATTTGTCTTGTTCCCTTTAAGCAAGCTGTCTCTGGAATCTGAAATATACTGTTCCTGAAATTCTCTTTATTAAAAGCCTATTTATCCTTTGAAGTCAGATACAAATGGTACTGAATCTTAAGGACTTCGCTTATCAAACAAGGAAAGAAATGGTTTGTTCTCTTCAGTATCCAATAGCATTTTTGTATGTATCCATGCTTATGGAACTTTCAAACTGTAGTCCTGGAGAAGGCTCCTGAAAGTCCCTCGGACAGCAAGGAGATCAAACCGGAAACTCCGAAAGGAAATCAACCCTGAATATTCATAGGAAGGATTCATAGAAACTCCAATACTTTGGCCACCTGATGTGAGGAGTCAATTCATTTGAAAAGACCCTGATGCTGGGAAAGACTGAGGGCAGGGGGAGAGGAGGATGACAAGATGAGATGGTTGGATGGCATCACTGAATCAATGACACGAGTTTGAGCAAACTCGAGGGAATAATGAAAGACAGGGAAGCCAGGCATGCTGCAGTCCACGGGGCCACAAAAGATTGAACATGACTTAGTGACTGAACAACAACAACAGACTTGCTTTACAAATTATTTTCATATGTGCCTTCAAGTATCCTCAGGAATGATTAACTTTAAACAGTATTATAGAAAAAGGTGAAATATACAGACATACTAAATAAAAAAGGAAGCCTTCTAAGGTAATATGCTAAAATGCTGCTTTTTAAAAATATCCAGATTATTATTTTGAATGTACTTATGAAGATATTCTCTGTGCAAAGTGTCTTATATTATTAAGTGGTAGGCATTCAGTAAATATTTACTCACTCTAGATCTTAAGTTCTTTTTATAATGCTAATTTTACATTTCCATTAGCTCAGTATAATTAATTTTAAAAGCACCAAGATAAAGATAGATAATCTAGACAAAATAGATAATTTATTCTAGCACATTATCTCTATGTGTGTCATATCTACCTCTAATTCATTTTACATCCTGTTTTAGTAGCTTCAATATATTTTAAGTTATTTTGAAAAATAAAAATGACTTGGAAAATTTCAGCCCATCTTTATAATACTCATAACATGAGCCATCTATCATTCAAAATGAATCCATTTAAACAACACAGCATGGTATTCTATTTATTTGAGTTCATACCTTATCAGCAATCTTTATGCATCTCAACTTCATTTTGCAGTCTTTGCTTTATTTTTAATTGGATTTGCTTAATATCATTCTTAATTGAAGTTGGAGAGTGCTACAACAGTGAAATACAACCCACTTAAATTAATATTACTGAAGTACGAAGGGTAGTTTGAGAGACAGTCAGGTTGAATTGGTAAAAAGCTGTATTATAGGAAATTTTTTAAACAAAAAATTCTTTTCAGGTACATTGGCAACTAATTGCCAGCAGTGTCTTTTGCAGGTAGAGGCGCAATGACATTTCGTAGTGAAAATCTTGTATTTGTATCATGATAATTTAATCAAAAGTTATTCAAAACCTTTTTATTCTTGGTAAGCTTAAATTTGTCTAAAACAAACTTGCCATATAAATTTGCTATTTCTCTTAAATAGATAAATGTCATTTGACTACTGATAAGTTATCATAGACTTTGAGTTTGTAGATTTATAGTTTGTAGTTTATTAATATATATTCTGTGTCTATAAAATGTATTCCGTGTCATCTGTCTCAAATGAATTTATTCAGCGTGGTAAATCACATCATCGAATTGAATTATCTTGTATTATTGTTATAAAGGGTTTCCCTGGTGGTTCTGTGCTAAAGAGTCTGCCTGCAGGAGACATGGTTCAGTCGTTGGGTCATGATGATTCCCTGGAGGAGGGCATGGCAATCCACTCCAGTATTCTTCCTTGGAGAATCCCATGGACAGAGGAGCCGGCAGGGTATAGTCTATTGGGTTGAAAGAGTTTGGACATGACTGAAGAGACTGAATACTTTGTTATGGAGGCTTAATCTTAAAACAGAATTTGATAACCCTTAAAAGCAAATACAGAACTGTTTCCTACTTTCTTCCCAGCCCCCTCAATTAATCTTTGAAATTTTATAGTTATCTTAAATGTAGAAAGATTTAAACAAGCAGATAATCTGCATATCAGTATTACCTCTTCCTTCCCATAGGAAATTTAGTCAGTTTCAGGCCTTATTGTGCCTCAGAATACCACATAGGATTACATTTTAAAAAATGAATACTTTCATTTTTTGAAATGAAATGAAGTACTATAAATGAAATGAAGTAATTCACTGAAAGGAAGTAATATAAGTGACTTTTAAGGTCAATTTTAACTTAATGTAATTCTCACCTATGAGTTCTCTTTAGAACTCAGTTTTCCCTATGTTGTCTTATCATAAGCCTTACCAAATGCCTTCTGTGATTGAGTTTCAATGTACCTTTCCTATGGAAAGCTACCTTGCTTCTTACTGACAGAGTCCCAGATCTCCCCTGTGTGAATATGCTGCACTTTTTTTTTTTTTTTTCCCGTGGAACGCTTCACGAATTTGCATGTCATCCTTGCGCAGGGGCCATGCTAATCTTCTCTGTATCGTTCCAATTGTTTTAGTATATGTGCTGCTGAAGCGAGCACCATGCTGACTTTTGAACTCTACGCATACGCTTACACATAAGAATTGAAATGTCCTTCTCTGATTAATGAGCTTGTATTTTGAGACTCAGCTTCAAACTTTACCTTCTCTGGGAATTTGTCTTGGTCCTACCTGTTACTAAATATTTGTATATACTTAAAGAATAGTATTTATCAAGTTGTATATTAATTGTTTCTCTGTCTCCTACAATACACTATGTATTGGTAGCCACTTGCATATAAGAAGCATCTACAATTTACAAGGCTTATTGATAAGGTATAGAAATAAGGAAGCTATCTTACAATAATAAATGACTCTTTTGGTTTCATATACAATCTTTTATGGGGCTTCCCTGGTGGCTCAGATGATAAAGAATCTGACTGCAATGCAGAAGACCTGGGCTTGATCCCTGAGTTTGGAAGATCTCTTGAAGAAGGGAATGGTTGTTCACTCCAGTATTCTTGCCTGGAGGATCCCATGAACACAGGAGCCTGGCAGGCTATGGTCCATGGGCTTGCAGAGTCAGACAAGACTGAGCAACTAAGCATGTACCATCTTTAATATGTTTCTTATTTCAAATGACCTCCAGAAGAATTGGAAAAAGATCATTTACAGGTCCAAATAAATCTTTGTTAAAATATTTAACTTTAAAAGGTTGTGAAATGTCTGAAAAGGTTAAATGGAAAACAACGTATTTCGGGTATTTCGTACTTAAACATCAAACCTCCATACACAAATGACGGCTGCAGAATTTCATGTCGTAGAAGCAGCAGTGTGCCTCCCTGATAGCTAGGATAATTACAAGTCCCAGATTGCTTAGGATGGCATCTGTTTATACCCGATAGCATTTCCTTTCTTCTCAGAAGTGTCCATGTTTGGGTGATAAATCATATGGTCACTTCACATATAGTCTACCGCAATGGCTTTAAGACTGTAATGGGCAAACCAAATGTTCTATAGAAAAAAAAATTACATTAAGAAAACTAACAAACCCCTTGGAAGCAATCCTTGCAAATATCCATTACATTACAGACCTTAATCTGTTTTAGCACAAAAGGAATTCGCAAGTGATTAGGTCATAGATTCAACCTGAAATGCTAATTTTAGAGGATTTAGGTATTCCTGGACATTTTTATGAATTGGACCTACTTCCACTAAGAGATGAGGTTAGTGGGTTTCTTAGGGATTAAGATATTATACTGATCTTCATTTTCCTATTTTCTGGCATTTATACTACACTTGTATAGCACTTTGTAGTATGCAGAGGATGTTTATATACATTTTACATTTATATTAACACAAGCTTTACTTTTAAGTGCCATTTTTAGTATACATTGTGTTAGAGAAAAACTATCTGTTTTGCAGAGATCTTTGATTTTTCTCTGGCTTCTAAAGTGAATAAAGTGGACATTAGCCATTGCTTATACAGAGTAAAAAGGTTAATATGGCTAAATCTGTTAATATAGTGACTGGTTTTAGCTATTAACTAGTTTTTGTTAAATCTGAGTAAAGTTTCAGAACTGTTCTAACACTATGCTATCTTGTTTTTTCTTTTTTTCCAACAGATGAGTATATTGCTTTTACTAAGTACTGTAATAGTTACTCTTAACTTAATGTGCTTTTCTTCCCATAAGTTATAATAGTGTGTTATAATAGACAGAATGTTTATAAAGAAAAATTTCTATCTGTATATAAGGTAGTGAATTCTAGACTGAAGAAAATTACAATTAACAGCAAGAGTCTCACACTTAGCATAGTCCCCTTAGTGATCTTGTTTACCTCCCCAGCTACTTATTATTTTTTTAATTTTAGTTAATGTTTTTGGACACCCTTTACTGCATGTGGGATATTAGTTTCTGGACCAGGGATTGAACCCACACCTCCTGCAGCTGAAGCTCAGTCTTAACCACTAGACCATAATTACAAGTCCCAGATTGCTTAGGATGGCATCTGTTTATACCCGATAGCATTTCCTTTCTTCTCAGAAGTGTCCATGTTTGGGTGATAAATCATATGGTCACTTCACATATAGTCTACCGCAATGGCTTTAAGACTGTAATGGGCAAACCAAATGTTCTATAGAAAAAAAAATTACATTAAGAAAACTAACAAACCCCTTGGAAGCAATCCTTGCAAATATCCATTACATTACAGACCTTAATCTGTTTTAGCACAAAAGGAATTCGCAAGTGATTAGGTCATAGATTCAACCTGAAATGCTAATTTTAGAGGATTTAGGTATTCCTGGACATTTTTATGAATTGGACCTACTTCCACTAAGAGATGAGGTTAGTGGGTTTCTTAGGGATTAAGATATTATACTGATCTTCATTTTCCTATTTTCTGGCATTTATACTACACTTGTATAGCACTTTGTAGTATGCAGAGGATGTTTATATACATTTTACATTTATATTAACACAAGCTTTACTTTTAAGTGCCATTTTTAGTATACATTGTGTTAGAGAAAAACTATCTGTTTTGCAGAGATCTTTGATTTTTCTCTGGCTTCTAAAGTGAATAAAGTGGACATTAGCCATTGCTTATACAGAGAAAAAAGGTTAATATGGCTAAATCTGTTAATATAGTGACTGGTTTTAGCTATTAACTAGTTTTTGTTAAATCTGAGTAAAGTTTCAGAACTGTTCTAACACTATGCTATCTTGTTTTTTCTTTTTTTCCAACAGATGAGTATATTGCTTTTACTAAGTACTGTAATAGTTACTCTTAACTTAATGTGCTTTTCTTCCCATAAGTTATAATAGTGTGTTATAATAGACAGAATGTTTATAAAGAAAAATTTCTATCTGTATATAAGGTAGTGAATTCTAGACTGAAGAAAATTACAATTAACAGCAAGAGTCTCACACTTAGCATAGTCCCCTTAGTGATCTTGTTTACCTCCCCAGCTACTTATTATTTTTTTAATTTTAGTTAATGTTTTTGGACACCCTTTACTGCATGTGGGATATTAGTTTCTGGACCAGGGATTGAACCCACACCTCCTGCAGCTGAAGCTCAGTCTTAACCACTAGACTGCCAGGGAAGTCTCCTCCCCAGACTCTTTTCTTGTTACCTCTGAAATGTTAGACATTTCCTGAACATGTGATACTTTTATTTTTTTTTCTCCCTTGTGATTTTTTCCCCAAATTCCTTCTGGAATGCCCCCTCTTTCCATTCATGCATGCTAAGTCACTTCAATCATGTCCAACTCGTGGCAACCCCATGGACTGTAGCCTGCCAGGCTCCTCTGTCAATGCTACCTATTAAATATTGCTACCCCTTTTCTATTAGTACTAGTGCCTTGTCTCCTGTGCAATATGAGCTGGTTGCTCCCTAAGTGGGATGCATGGCTATGATCTCAGAGCATCCTTTAATTGCTGTCACTGGAAAACTGTATCTTCTCTGTCTTTGTTTTCTCTTTCATTTTGCTGGAGTACATCTTCAGGCATCTTTTAAAGAATGGCTGTATGAAAAGTAAAACTTCAGTTCCTTTTAGATCTAAGTTTATCTTATTCTGCTATCCTATCAATTGACAATTTAGCCAAATATACAATCAATATGTAGTCAACTGTTTGATCATTTTTCCTTCAGAATTTTAAAGGTAGGGTTCCCACAGTACTGATATACAGCCAGTTTTGTGGATTTGTAAGAGGTTTGTATTGCTTTAGAATACTTGAAATCAAAAGATATATTCCTTCATTTTTCTTTTAATGGCTACATTTTTCACATCTAGAATGTTTGGTTCTTTTTTTTTTTTTGGTGGGGGGCGGGGAGGGGGCGGGTTGGGAAGGGAGTGGGGCAGGCAGGTCACTTCTATTGGTCTTTCATTTATCTATTTTCATCCATCTTTGTTCTTTGGCCCGTGTGGGCCTCCCATCGCAGTGGCCTCTCTTGCTGCAGAGCACTGGCTCTGGGCGCATGCGCTCCAGAGCTCCAGCTCAGTAATTGAACACATTGGTCTAGCTGCTCCACAGCACATGGGATCTTCCCAGGCCAGGGATCAAACAGGCGCCCCTTGCACTGCAAGGCGGTGTCCTTACCCACTGGACCAGCAGGGAAGCCCTGTTTGGTTCATTTTTAAAGCAGTGACCCTTAGGCACATTTTACAATCCTAAATCTAAGTCACAGACTTGGTTATTCCCATGGGTCATGGAACTCCTAATCTCTGATGGAGCTGTTCTTTTTTCTTTTTTTTTTTAATATATATTTAATTTGCAATTTATTTGGCTGTACAGAATCATAGTTGTGGCATGTGGACCAGAGATTGAACCTGGGCCTCCTGCATTGGGAACTTGGAGTCTCAGCCACTGGACCACCAGGGAAATCTCAGGAGCTGTGGTTTGTTTGTCTAAGTCAATTGGAGATTCTTTTTCTTATTTTTGGGACTAGCTCTAACAAACCACTTTTAAACTAAATATTTTCAATTGCATCTGTTTGTATTTGGAGTTCGGGTAGAAGGAAATGGTGTCCGTGAATTTGGCTTATTTTGTTATTTTGATTAGAATCTTCTTTATTTTTCTAGATCAAATAGACACAATCATTAGAACTCTACTCTCCAAGTTCGGGGACAAATTGCAGTAGACTCTCTTGGTATCCTAAAGGTGACCCCTGGACTTACCCTGAAAGGTACCCTCAGTTAGTTTCAGCTTTCTGGTTCTATCTGAGAGCATTCTCTGGCTATATGAACAAAGTCGAAGGCAAGCTGGATGCTCAGTTGAAGTTAATGCTCAGAAGTGACCCTCAGGAAAGAAGAAAAATGTTCAATCGACAGACATCCAGATTCTTCACCCTGAGTTGCACTCTGCACAGTCACTCAGAGAGGCCAAATAGGATGGGGCTGGTGGCCCATAGCAGTCATGGGCTCTTTGACATACGTTTCATTGTTTTCCTAGCTTTACTGTCTCACCACTCCTTCACTTTGCTTCCTGGAATCACCACCAAAATAAACTCCTTTTACCAAAAGCCTAAAAGCAAAGTTCCAATACTTTGACCACCTGATGCGAACAACCGACTCATTGGAAAAGACCCTGATGATGGGAAAGATTGAAGGCAAAAGGAGAAGAGTGTGTCAGAGGATACGATAGTTGGATGACATCACTGATTCAATGGACATGAACTTCGGTAAACTTCAGGAAATGGTGAGGGGTCAGGAAGGCTTGGTGTGTTGCAGTCTCTGAGGTGGCACAGAGTCAGACATGACTTAGTGACTGAATAGCAATGAAGACTCTCAGCCAGTTACTTGTCCTAGATTCCTGAGTGATGCATTCTTCTTGGAGATGAACAGATATAGGTCCTAATCATGTAGCAACCTCTGCCTAAATTATTCAGTTAGTCACCCTAACACAGGATAAGGGGAAAAAGGATGACTGTCAAAATACATCCTTTTGGGAAATAAGAGAAAGGAAAAAGGCATATGTGGTCACTATGACCAGCATCTGTGGCCTGTCTCTGGTAGGGCATTGGGTGAGAAAGTCTCCCCTGGCATTCTCTTTTGTGGCTACATGATAGCAGTGTTGGGGAGCATTTCTCCTGAAGGGTACCTGACAATATTTCTAAGGAATTCTAAGTGTTTGCCTAAATATTTGTTGAGTGAGTGCCTACATAAAGAAATATCAACACACGGTAGAAACTGTGCGATTTACCTGCCTGAATTACTGGCTTGCTAAGTTATCACTCCCACTTCTGAGTCACAGAAGTAACCCCAGGGAGAACTATAATATTGCATTCTAAGGCTTTTTTTTTTGATTTAATAGATCCTTTAAAAACCAAACTGGGCTCAAAGAAATATACTTGTTCTGTGGATTGTCAAATATTCTTCTGTTTTTTTTCAATATATTGAGTAAGTTCACAGAATGCTTGCTCACTAAGATACCAGGGTTTGCCAGTTAAAGCCCACATTGAAATGTTATAAAAAAGAACAGTTTACTGTAATCACAAATACTGTACACAACATAGCAGTTTGCTTCTTGAAAGCTAATTACAAAAGTTGTTTGAAATAATCAGCCCTTATTCAGCAGCTCAGGGATGAAAACAGCTGTATAAATACCACCTCAGCAATGGTAAGAGAGGAGGGTGAAAAAAATAGGTTAGTTAAGAGTTCAAGCAAAGTTCCAATACTTTGACCACCTGATGCGAACAACCGACTCATTGGAAAAGACCCTGATGATGGGAAAGATTGAAGGCAAAAGGAGAAGAGTGTGTCAGAGGATACGATAGTTGGATGACATCACTGATTCAATGGACATGAACTTCGGTAAACTTCAGGAAATGGTGAGGGTCAGGAAGGCTTGGTGTGTTGCAGTCTCTGAGGTGGCACAGAGTCAGACATGACTTAGTGACTGAATAGCAATGAAGACTCTCAGCCAGTTACTTGTCCTAGATTCCTGAGTGATGCATTCTTCTTGGAGATGAACAGATATAGGTCCTAATCATGTAGCAACCTCTGCCTAAATTATTCAGTTAGTCACCCTAACACAGGATAAGGGGAAAAAGGATGACTGTCAAAATACATCCTTTTGGGAAATAAGAGAAAGGAAAAAGGCATATGTGGTCACTATGACCAGCATCTGTGGCCTGTCTCTGGTAGGGCATTGGGTGAGAAAGTCTCCCCTGGCATTCTCTTTTGTGGCTACATGATAGCAGTGTTGGGAGCATTTCTCCTGAAGGGTACCTGACAATATTTCTAAGGAATTCTAAGTGTTTGCCTAAATATTTGTTGAGTGAGTGCCTACATAAAGAAATATCAACACACGGTAGAAACTGTGCGATTTACCTGCCTGAATTACTGGCTTGCTAAGTTATCACTCCCACTTCTGAGTCACAGAAGTAACCCCAGGGAGAACTATAATATTGCATTCTAAGGCTTTTTTTTTTGATTTAATAGATCCTTTAAAAACCAAACTGGGCTCAAAGAAATATACTTGTTCTGTGGATTGTCAAATATTCTTCTGTTTTTTTTTTCAATATATTGAGTAAGTTCACAGAATGCTTGCTCACTAAGATACCAGGGTTTGCCAGTTAAAGCCCACATTGAAATGTTATAAAAAAGAACAGTTTACTGTAATCACAAATACTGTACACAACATAGCAGTTTGCTTCTTGAAAGCTAATTACAAAAGTTGTTTGAAATAATCAGCCCTTATTCAGCAGCTCAGGGATGAAAACAGCTGTATAAATACCACCTCAGCAATGGTAAGAGAGGAGGGTGAAAAAAATAGGTTAGTTAAGAGTTCAAGCAGAGTAAGAAGAAACAGAAAACAAAATCCCTTTGTTCTCTACACAATGAACATTATAGGCGACTATAATGAACATTCCAGGACATAAAGTTCCAGGTTTTTCGTGTAATATTGAAAGACACTTTTGACATGACAATGGACTTTGTTAGACTTATAAAGCCCGGAGTATCAGTTTCATTGCTGTTGCTGTTGTTCAGTAGCTAGCTGTGTAACCCCATGGATAGCAGTATGGCTGGTCCCCCTGTCCTTCCCTGTCTCCAAGAGTTTGCCCAGATTCATGCCCATTGAGCTGTGATGCCATCCAACCATCTCATTCACTCTTCTCTGTTTGTCTTCAGTCTTTACCGGCATCAGGTATTGCATCTAAACTTCCTGGAGCTCTTCCATTCTCACCACACACTTGTGTAGCATGTTGATTCATGTTAATTTTTCCTAGAGGAAGGATGCAAGAGATATACCAACACAACAGATGGGATTTAAAGGCCAACAATTTGACTCTGTGGAATAATTTGACACCTATAATATCGTGTTAGTGATACATGTTACTCTCTGTTGCATGGCCATTCATAAGTAGAAGGAAGGCTAACCCACCATGAAGTGACACTTTCTTCCAGGGATTTCTTTCTAAACACCGACTGTGCATACCCTAGAAAAGCCAGTTTCTTAACTGAGTAATCTGCTGTATTCCCAGAATACAATTTAGTCACTTTATCATACCATGAGATAAGGCCCAGTGGCATTGTCTCCAAAGGGAATAACCACAATTTCACAAGTTAGTGGAGTCTGACAACCCAGAACATGTGCCTTCAAGGACTAAACACAACAAGAGCACGACTATTTCATCAGGGCAAGCTCTTCAAGCCATCAGATTGGTAGTCATGGGTTTCAAATATAGAGTAAGAATCACTTGATTTGTAGCCTTTTTGACCAATGATAAAGCCAGTTCCTACACTTAAAAATAAGTGCTCCTATTGTTCAAGAAAATTTATTTTTCCCAAAAGAGAAAGTTATTTGGGCAACAGAAAAATAAGGTTATTTGTTGAGTTATAAGAGCCCAGTGGAGTTATAAATATATATGCACACTGCATAGATAATCTCTTCTGAGCTTCATTTCTTTAAACTTCTCGACGGTCTCTCTCTACACTCATAATAAATCCTGGCCAAGCCTAATTAAATTGGGGTTCAGGATCACTAGTATTTTATCTTTTATGGAACTTTTTAACAGCCTCTTCATTATTCACTAGAGTGGGTGGAATACACATATAAACAGCAGAGAATAATGCAATATTTATTATCTTCTTTCTGGTACACCACTTTACACAGTTAGCAGCTTTTTAAATCTTGAAATTAGAGCCGTTTTCAGTATTTTTAGTACTATCTTGTGCAAACAGGATATCATGAGTATTTATTGATGAATTAATTAAATAACTATTTTGAAGCATTTGAACATATATTTTAAATAAAACATGATATTTTGGTCTATAGTCATTTGCTAATTTAAATACATGATTTCCAACCATCTCATTCACTCTTCTCTGTTTGTCTTCAGTCTTTACCGGCATCAGGTATTGCATCTAAACTTCCTGGAGCTCTTCCATTCTCACCACACACTTGTGTAGCATGTTGATTCATGTTAATTTTTCCTAGAGGAAGGATGCAAGAGATATACCAACACAACAGATGGGATTTAAAGGCCAACAATTTGACTCTGTGGAATAATTTGACACCTATAATATCGTGTTAGTGATACATGTTACTCTCTGTTGCATGGCCATTCATAAGTAGAAGGAAGGCTAACCCACCATGAAGTGACACTTTCTTCCAGGGATTTCTTTCTAAACACCGACTGTGCATACCCTAGAAAAGCCAGTTTCTTAACTGAGTAATCTGCTGTATTCCCAGAATACAATTTAGTCACTTTATCATACCATGAGATAAGGCCCAGTGGCATTGTCTCCAAAGGGAATAACCACAATTTCACAAGTTAGTGGAGTCTGACAACCCAGAACATGTGCCTTCAAGGACTAAACACAACAAGAGCACGACTATTTCATCAGGGCAAGCTCTTCAAGCCATCAGATTGGTAGTCATGGGTTTCAAATATAGAGTAAGAATCACTTGATTTGTAGCCTTTTTGACCAATGATAAAGCCAGTTCCTACACTTAAAAATAAGTGCTCCTATTGTTCAAGAAAATTTATTTTTCCCAAAAGAGAAAGTTATTTGGGCAACAGAAAAATAAGGTTATTTGTTGAGTTATAAGAGCCCAGTGGAGTTATAAATATATATGCACACTGCATAGATAATCTCTTCTGAGCTTCATTTCTTTAAACTTCTCGACGGTCTCTCTCTACACTCATAATAAATCCTGGCCAAGCCTAATTAAATTGGGGTTCAGGATCACTAGTATTTTATCTTTTATGGAACTTTTTAACAGCCTCTTCATTATTCACTAGAGTGGGTGGAATACACATATAAACAGCAGAGAATAATGCAATATTTATTATCTTCTTTCTGGTACACCACTTTACACAGTTAGCAGCTTTTTAAATCTTGAAATTAGAGCCGTTTTCAGTATTTTTAGTACTATCTTGTGCAAACAGGATATCATGAGTATTTATTGATGAATTAATTAAATAACTATTTTGAAGCATTTGAACATATATTTTAAATAAAACATGATATTTTGGTCTATAGTCTTTTAAAAAGATCTATGGAGCTACATATAGGCTTATCACAGCTCAAGAACTAAGTATATACTTTTGTTAAAGAAAGCAAATCTTAAAATGTATCAAATGATTTAAAAGATATTACAAATCTTTTATTTACTAATTCAGTGCTAAGTATGTATGTAACATGTCTTATATGTCTGATTCTTTTTAACTTCTCTACAGTATTTGGTAACTACTTCACATAGGTATATGTTTATCCAGAAATGAAAACATTTGTCTAGAAGAATTTATGGAAATGAGTCTCCCTCCATTATATTTCCAAGGGATGGTAGCTTTTTTCTTCCCATATTCCCATGTGGTGCTAGTGGTAAAGAACCCAACTGCCAATGCAGGAGGCATAAGAGACACAGGTTCAGTTCTGGGTTAGGAAGATCCCGGGGCACAAGGGCACAGCAACAGACTTTAGTATTTTTGCCTGGAGAATCCCTTGGACAGAGGAGCCTGGCAGGCTGTGGTCCATAGGGTCATAAATAGACACAACTGAAGTGACTTAGAAGCCATGCACTCTATAGAGCAGGAACATAAAAAGGCAGACTATAAAAATTATTAAGTGCTTCCCTGGTGGCTTAGACAGTAAAGAATCTACTTGCAATGCAGGAGACCCAAGTTCAATCCCTTGGTTGGGAAGATCCCACGGAGAAGGGAATGTCAGCCCACTCCAGGAATCTTGCTTGGAGAATCCTTTGTGCAGAGGAGCTTGGTGGGATATAGTCCATTGGGTTGCATAGAATTGGACATGACTGAGCAACTAACACACACACACACACACACACACACACAAATTATTAAATATATGATTAAATAGTGAATAAATGTATTAATGAATCAATTTCCTGTTTTTTGAAATGTTTTCAAATGTTTTTGAAATGTTTGGTTTCTATGGAAATATATTTTAGTTAATTAATAAATATAGGATCTATTAGATGTCTTCTATATTGGTTGGCATCACAAATGAATGAGAGAACAAGAAATAAGTGGTCTTTTAAGGAGCTTCCTCTTTGAGGGAAATGCAAATATTAACAAATAAAAAATGATATAATAAGTGCAGTAAAAGTAGATATATGGAGTGCAATGAGAATTTTCTACAGGAAATCATATATTGACTCTGGGGCTCTGAAAAAGTCCTAAGGGAATAAGATCTTAACTGAAGTTTGAAGAATGAGGAAGAGTTAGTCAAGTGAGATATCGGGAGGAGACAGGAGCAAGGGAATAAATTTGGTAGAGAAAGGAAAGATTTTGAAGGACTCAACTTCATCTCTTTTTTCAATCATTCTTTCTCATTCTGTTATAGCCTCCTGAAAGTAAAAGTCACTTAGTCCTGTCTGACTCTATGTGGACCCAAGGACTGTAGCCCACCCAGGCTCCTCTGTCCATGGGATTCTCTAGTCAAGAATACTGGAGTGGGTAGCCATTCCCTTCTCCAGGGGATCTGCCCAACCAAGGGATGGAAACCTGACCTCTCGCATTCTTTAGCAAGAGATTTTGAGCTACCAGGGCGGCCTAATTATATATATTTCCAAAAATTTTGTCTCTTTGTAAAATAATCCATACTCAACAATTGAATTCATACTTCAGCTATCACCTGTAGATTGATTACAATCAAATATGCAATCACAGATTTGATGCACTGTGCTTACAGCTATGGGAAATAAAAAAGACACATAAAGCCACAATATAGAATTTGAAATTGCTTGGCTAGGGGGAACATCCTCAGACAGAGGATAAAAATCTTAGATATAGCAACAGATGAGTAGATTGAGAGAAACAGAGTTGAGGGAGACAGTGGGTTTTAATTGGAAGCCACAAATCAACTTAACTCAGCTTAAGCAAGGCCAAACAAAAACAAAAGAACCCAACTCTCTCCCTCAAAACTCTAAACACCAAAAACAAAAAAATACACTCAAAGGGCCCCCAAATTTTTAACTTTTGGAAATAAAAGAAAGAGTGTGAGAGTATTAGTTGCTCAGTTGTGTCCGATACTTTGTGACCGATGGACTGTAGCCCACAAGTCTCCTCAGTCCATTGGATTCTCCAGGCAAGGATATTGGAGTGGGTTGCCATTCCCTTCTTCAAGGGATCTTCCCTAACCAGGGATCAAACCTAGGTCTCCTGAATTGCAGGTAGATTCTTTACCATCTGAGCGACCAGAGAAGGCCTAAAAGAAAAGAGTAGAAGCCAAATGTCCAAAAGGGGAAGAGCAACTTTCCCAATGGAAAAACAGGAAGTGCTAGAACTAGGGCCTGAAGGCAAGCAGATCTCTATCATCTCTGCTTCTTTATGCCTGTTGACTCTCACTTTGCAGACCACCTTTCTCCAGTTGGTGGTACACATGAAAATGGAGAGCT
This sequence comes from Tragulus kanchil, assembly GCA_022376925.1. NCBI lineage: Eukaryota > Metazoa > Chordata > Mammalia > Artiodactyla > Tragulidae > Tragulus > Tragulus kanchil. The sequence continues at coordinate 13,354,037 of JAIOJX010000030.1, read as the reverse complement.
CCTGAGTTAACTTTCATGTCTTCGGTTCCAAATGGAGACTTATTTTGACTGTCTGGATGTTAAAATCCAAACCCTAGAAAAACGCTGGTAGCAAAGCTTGAGTCAAGTGCACAATTAAGCATGATCAAGGATGTCTCATATAAGATAAGAACCAGACAGCTCCTTTGCTACCAGTATAGTTGGTAGGGGGTAGGGTGAGGGGTGGGTAATGAGCCAACAATAACTAGAGGAGTATGCTAGGAGACAGTATCAAGTGGTCTACTGTGGTTTCTGAACCTTGCTTATTCCAGAACAATTAATCCATACTCAACAATTGAATTCATACTTCAGCTATCACCTGTAGATTGATTACAATCAAATATGCAATCACAGATTTGATGCACTGTGCTTACAGCTATGGGAAATAAAAAAGACACATAAAGCCACAATATAGAATTTGAAATTGCTTGGCTAGGGGGAACATCCTCAGACAGAGGATAAAAATCTTAGATATAGCAACAGATGAGTAGATTGAGAGAAACAGAGTTGAGGGAGACAGTGGGTTTTAATTGGAAGCCACAAATCAACTTAACTCAGCTTAAGCAAGGCCAAACAAAAACAAAAGAACCCAACTCTCTCCCTCAAAACTCTAAACACCAAAAACAAAAAAATACACTCAAAGGGCCCCAAATTTTTAACTTTTGGAAATAAAAGAAAGAGTGTGAGAGTATTAGTTGCTCAGTTGTGTCCGATACTTTGTGACCGATGGACTGTAGCCCACAAGTCTCCTCAGTCCATTGGATTCTCCAGGCAAGGATATTGGAGTGGGTTGCCATTCCCTTCTTCAAGGGATCTTCCTAACCAGGGATCAAACCTAGGTCTCCTGAATTGCAGGTAGATTCTTTACCATCTGAGCGACCAGAGAAGGCCTAAAAGAAAAGAGTAGAAGCCAAATGTCCAAAAGGGGAAGAGCAACTTTCCCAATGGAAAAACAGGAAGTGCTAGAACTAGGGCCTGAAGGCAAGCAGATCTCTATCATCTCTGCTTCTTTATGCCTGTTGACTCTCACTTTGCAGACCACCTTTCTCCAGTTGGTGGTACACATGAAAATGGAGAGCTCCTGAGTTAACTTTCATGTCTTCGGTTCCAAATGGAGACTTATTTTGACTGTCTGGATGTTAAAATCCAAACCCTAGAAAAAAACGCTGGTAGCAAAGCTTGAGTCAAGTGCACAATTAAGCATGATCAAGGATGTCTCATATAAGATAAGAACCAGACAGCTCCTTTGCTACCAGTATAGTTGGTAGGGGGTAGGGTGAGGGGTGGGTAATGAGCCAACAATAACTAGAGGAGTATGCTAGGAGACAGTATCAAGTGGTCTACTGTGGTTTCTGAACCTTGCTTATTCCAGAATCAATTAAGACATGTCTGTATAACATATTTTTTAATACAGTGTAATTTTTTTAAAGGTTATCATCAAAGCACAAGTTCCTGAAAATCTGGAGAGAATGCCTAACAGTGCTTTACACAGAGTAGATGCTCAATAAATGTCTTTTGAATACAGTTGCTTTAAGTAGTCATCTGAACAAGATGCTGTGTAAAACTGATTATACAAACATGGTTCTGAACTTTTGGACCTTATAACTATAAAGGGACAAGATCAGTAAAAATAAGTGAATAAAAATGAGAGAAAAAACTGTAGTGGAAAAAATATGAGACTCATAGAAAGAGAACTTGTTTTAGTACTTATACCATGGACTTTCTCTTTGTTTGTTCTTTGGCACATGCCTCAATTGTCCTTAGCCTCATATTTATTATCTTTGAAATTTAAAACATTGTCTATGTCTCTAGGTTTGTGAAAATTTAAGGGAGAGCTGTCTGTATGTGGGAAGCTGCGACATGAATTTCTGAGATATTTGCATTAGTGTGGCACAGAGAATGAGTGGCAACACAGAAACCCAACCCTTCTCATCAGAAGCCTCCTGTTTGGAACTACTCTCAGAAGCTTAGAAAATAGCCATTAAAACCAATGTTTGTGTTCTTTTAAAATAATTCAAACAGGCTACTTGTTCAGTACAGTTAAAGTAAATCTCTAGCAAAGGAAAACTAAATAGTTCTTTTCCAGAATAAATAGGACCATTTGGCTCAAAGGATATGGCAGTCCCATAGTAATTGAGAAGGTGTTTTCTTTCTTAATATGGGATTAAACTATCATCTTCATCAGCTTGAGCTATCACTGCAAAATACCACAGACCACATGGCTTACATAATAGAAATTTAATTTCTTAATCTTCCAGACGCTGGAAAGTCCAAGATCAAGGTGCACGTTGATATGTTTCTGATGAGAGCTCCCTTCCTGGCTGGCTGATGCCCCCTTTTTTCTGTGTTCTTGCACAGAGAGTGAACTCTACCTTTTAAGGACATTAATGCTACCAGTATAGTTGGTAGGGGTAGGGTGAGGGGTGGGTAATGAGCCAACAATAACTAGAGGAGTATGCTAGGAGACAGTATCAAGTGGTCTACTGTGGTTTCTGAACCTTGCTTATTCCAGAATCAATTAAGACATGTCTGTATAACATATTTTTTAATACAGTGTAATTTTTTTAAAGGTTATCATCAAAGCACAAGTTCCTGAAAATCTGGAGAGAATGCCTAACAGTGCTTTACACAGAGTAGATGCTCAATAAATGTCTTTTGAATACAGTTGCTTTAAGTAGTCATCTGAACAAGATGCTGTGTAAAACTGATTATACAAACATGGTTCTGAACTTTTGGACCTTATAACTATAAAGGGACAAGATCAGTAAAAATAAGTGAATAAAAATGAGAGAGAAAAACTGTGTAGTGGAAAAAATATGAGACTCATAGAAAGAGAACTTGTTTTAGTACTTATACCATGGACTTTCTCTTTGTTTGTTCTTTGGCACATGCCTCAATTGTCCTTAGCCTCATATTTATTATCTTTGAAATTTAAAACATTGTCTATGTCTCTAGGTTTGTGAAAATTTAAGGGAGAGCTGTCTGTATGTGGGAAGCTGCGACATGAATTTCTGAGATATTTGCATTAGTGTGGCACAGAGAATGAGTGGCAACACAGAAACCCAACCCTTCTCATCAGAAGCCTCCTGTTTGGAACTACTCTCAGAAGCTTAGAAAATAGCCATTAAAACCAATGTTTGTGTTCTTTTAAAATAATTCAAACAGGCTACTTGTTCAGTACAGTTAAAGTAAATCTCTAGCAAAGGAAAACTAAATAGTTCTTTTCCAGAATAAATAGGACCATTTGGCTCAAAGGATATGGCAGTCCCATAGTAATTGAGAAGGTGTTTTCTTTCTTAATATGGGATTAAACTATCATCTTCATCAGCTTGAGCTATCACTGCAAAATACCACAGACCACATGGCTTACATAATAGAAATTTAATTTCTTAATCTTCCAGACGCTGGAAAGTCCAAGATCAAGGTGCACGTTGATATGTTTCTGATGAGAGCTCCCTTCCTGGCTGGCTGATGCCCCCTTTTTTCTGTGTCTTCACATTGCACAGAGAGTGAACTCTATGGCGTCTCTTTCTAGAAGGACATTAATGCCACAAAGTTAGGGTTCCATTCTTATGGCTTTGTATAACTTTAACCTTTGTGTAAGTTCCTTGCTTCAGATACAGTCATTTTGGATTTTAGGCTTTAACATATTAATTTTGGAACATAATAATTCAGTTTACAACTAGCATGCAGTCTGAAAATGGTTAATGAGAGTTTTACATAGGTGTGCTTACTTTAAAGACAACTTGATAAAGCTTAAAGAATTTGGAGACCTAAGTTCACATTGGCAAGAATATTGAAAAGAGGCTTAAACCAGAGGACCCTAAAGCCAGTTTCCAACAGCATTTGAGGCCATTCTCATCCCAGCTGTATAGTGATGTTGGGGGTATTGTCCACTGGGCTGAAGCTTCTGTTGAGACCCCAAGCCTGCTGATTTGCCTTGGGGCAAATCAAGGGAAGGATGATCTGTAAGAAGAGATTTCTTTCTGTAGGAGAGGTGGTGTTTTCCCCAAGGGAGAAGGGTTGGAAATTCAGATATAAAGATTTGAGGGAACACTTGGTAAATGAGACATAAAACTGAGGATGGTGGAAGGTGGGAACTTTGGACCAGATGATTTACATTTTACCTATACTTAACTTTAGAGTTAGGGCCTCCCTGGTGACTCACACAGTAAAGAATCTACCTGCAATGCAGAAGACATAGGTTTGATCCCTGGGTTGGGAAGATTCCTTGGAGAAGGGAATGGCTACCTACTATAGAATTCCATGGACAGAGGAGCCTGGTAGTTTACAATCCATGGGGTTGCAAAGAGTCAGACACAACTGAACAATGAACACTGGCACTTTCTTCACCTTAGAGTTACAAGAAATCAAAGAACTTTAAGCTTTAACCTGTTTCTTTGAACTTGTACTATTTTATTCCTGGTGTAGTTTTCTTTTGAGACTGTCTTAATCCTTTAGCAGAGTAATTCGTGTATATACTTTTTTTATCTTTTGGATTTTTAATTTTGTATTGGGTTATAATTTCATGTATATACTTAATGTCCTATCAGTATACAATGTTATGGTCTTACTGAAACACAACATTGTAAATCAACTATACTCTAATAAATTCTTAAAATAAAGTAATAGACATATTATTACTGGTTATACTATGTCCAGAGGTTGAATAAACCCTCATTTAACTTCCAAAAGATGAGTAAAAATGGTGTTCATTTATCAGTGGCAGAAACTACACATAAATTATCTTGAATCTTCATGGCGATTCTGAAGAGTAAATATTTCCCATTTTATAGGTGAGTAAACAGGCTCAAAGAGTCTAAAAACAGCTTCTTAATGCTTATGATTAATTATGCTGGTGTTGGGATTTGAACACAAGCATTCCTAACAACTTCACATACACTTTCTGTGACCACACCTCTTATATGGGCTGAAAACATGCAGTCAGAGAGAAGTTGGGAATGTAATCTCTTACCTTTAAACATAAGGAGCCTTTTGGCTTTGAGTTGCAAGATTAGTTTATCCTAAAACTCAATAAATATCTACCAACTGATTGACTCTTAAATTAGTGAGATGCTCCCTTCTTTCCATTTTTGATGTCCATACATCTTGACAGGCTGTGTGCCATGCTGGTGGGAGTCATTAAGGAAAAAAGTGACAGATCCTTTTGTTCATTTACTACTACTAAGCATGTTTACGCCTCATGAGAAGCCAGAATTTCATGTGCTATATTTTTACAATAACAATGATTTCATGGAACTGAGCTGTTTTTCTCCTTTTCAAACTTACCCACTCCCTGTAACAGGAATCCAGTTTTTAAGCTATTGTTTCTGAATGAGACTCAGTTGGTTTTAGCACTTCTAATTGCAAGGGAAAGTTAAACCCACTTATTGTTGCATAAACCACCTACCACTTAATCATATAACAAATAAGGTATAATTTTATAATTAACAATATAATGACACTTTTGGGTTAAAATCAAAGAACTTTAAGCTTTAACCTGTTTCTTTGAACTTGTACTATTTTATTCCTGGTGTAGTTTTCTTTTGAGACTGTCTTAATCCTTTAGCAGAGTAATTCGTGTATATACTTTTTTTATCTTTTGGATTTTTAATTTTGTATTGGGTTATAATTTCATGTATATACTTAATGTCCTATCAGTATACAATGTTATGGTCTTACTGAAACACAACATTGTAAATCAACTATACTCTAATAAATTCTTAAAATAAAGTAATAGACATATTATTACTGGTTATACTATGTCCAGAGGTTGAATAAACCCTCATTTAACTTCCAAAAGATGAGTAAAAATGGTGTTCATTTATCAGTGGCAGAAACTACACATAAATTATCTTGAATCTTCATGGCGATTCTGAAGAGTAAATATTTCCCATTTTATAGGTGAGTAAACAGGCTCAAAGAGTCTAAAAACAGCTTCTTAATGCTTATGATTAATTATGCTGGTGTTGGGATTTGAACACAAGCATTCCTAACAACTTCACATACACTTTCTGTGACCACACCTCTTATATGGGCTGAAAACATGCAGTCAGAGAGAAGTTGGGAATGTAATCTCTTACCTTTAAACATAAGGAGCCTTTTGGCTTTGAGTTGCAAGATTAGTTTATCCTAAAACTCAATAAATATCTACCAACTGATTGACTCTTAAATTAGTGAGATGCTCCCTTCTTTCCATTTTTGATGTCCATACATCTTGACAGGCTGTGTGCCATGCTGGTGGGAGTCATTAAGGAAAAAAGTGACAGATCCTTTTGTTCATTTACTACTACTAAGCATGTTTACGCCTCATGAGAAGCCAGAATTTCATGTGCTATATTTTTACAATAACAATGATTTCATGGAACTGAGCTGTTTTTCTCCTTTTCAAACTTACCCACTCCCTGTAACAGGAATCCAGTTTTTAAGCTATTGTTTCTGAATGAGACTCAGTTGGTTTTAGCACTTCTAATTGCAAGGGAAAGTTAAACCCACTTATTGTTGCATAAACCACCTACCACTTAATCATATAACAAATAAGGTATAATTTTATAATTAACAATATAATGACACTTTGTAAACCATGATCATGAGGCTGTAGGGAAAAACTATTCCTCCCAAAGTAAAGGAGATAAATTCAAAGCACAAAGGTTGTCTCTTAGCAGAGGGTTCATAGCAGCAAATTTTCTTTCCTTTTTCAGTATGGCAATATATACACAACATAAAATTGACCACTTTTAAGTAGATAGTTAGTAGCCTTTAGTAATTCATAATCTTATGCAACTACCATCATCACCACTTGAAGAACTGTTTTATAACCCTAAACTGACTTTTTGCTTATTAAGAAATGACTATCCCTCCCTCCTAAGTTCCTGGCCACTACCATTTTGCTTTATGTCTCTATGAATTTCATTATTTTGGTACCTAATATATACTGACTTATGCAATATTTGTTCCTTTGTGTCTGGGACAAAAAAGTAAAATGATTCTTTACTATGTTTTATGTTTAGTACATTTTAAAATGTTTCTGTTTTTGTTACATTGCATTGGATAAAATATATTACTAAAATAATTTTTTCTGTTTGTTTTATTTTTTAAATGTAGTCCTAGAAAAGTTAAAACTGTGTGACCCAAGTTGGGTTTTTATTGGCCAGTGCTAATGCAGAATCAATTCTTAGGGAACTTGTTCTCAGGTATGCTTTACTATGCTATACTCTATCTTAATCAAAAGACAAATTTTTTCATTCTATTCAGCTTACAGGAGATGAACTTATCCAAAGGAATGACTCCAACTGGAGAATATCAGACAATGCAAAGATAAGTAATATTTTGAATGTCAGAAAGTCCTTCTCTTGAAATTTTAGAACAGAAGAGACTGCATCCTCTTACCTTGAATCATGAGGTTGTCATAATAACACTCTTTGTCTTAAAAATAAGCAACAGTTACAGAAAGGCCAAGAGCTTTCCTCTCTCACATTTTCTCCTCTACTGGCTTCCCCAAACTCCTTGAACAATCCAGGTTTTAAGCTATTGTTTCTGAATGAGACTCAGTTGGTTTTAGCACTTCTAATTGCAAGGGAAAGTTAAACCCACTTATTGTTGCATAAACCACCTACCACTTAATCATATAACAAATAAGGTATAATTTTATAATTAACAATATAATGACACTTTGTAAACCATGATCATGAGGCTGTAGGGAAAAACTATTCCTCCCAAAGTAAAGGAGATAAATTCAAAGCACAAAGGTTGTCTCTTAGCAGAGGGTTCATAGCAGCAAATTTTCTTTCCTTTTTCAGTATGGCAATATATACACAACATAAAATTGACCACTTTTAAGTAGATAGTTAGTAGCCTTTAGTAATTCATAATCTTATGCAACTACCATCATCACCACTTGAAGAACTGTTTTATAACCCTAAACTGACTTTTTGCTTATTAAGAAATGACTATCCCTCCCTCCTAAGTTCCTGGCCACTACCATTTTGCTTTATGTCTCTATGAATTTCATTATTTTGGTACCTAATATATACTGACTTATGCAATATTTGTTCCTTTGTGTCTGGGACAAAAAAGTAAAATGATTCTTTACTATGTTTTATGTTTAGTACATTTTAAAATGTTTCTGTTTTGTTACATTGCATTGGATAAAATATATTACTAAAATAATTTTTCTGTTTGTTTTATTTTTTAAATGTAGTCCTAGAAAAGTTAAAACTGTGTGACCCAAGTTGGGTTTTTATTGGCCAGTGCTAATGCAGAATCAATTCTTAGGGAACTTGTTCTCAGGTATGCTTTACTATGCTATACTCTATCTTAATCAAAAGACAAATTTTTTCATTCTATTCAGCTTACAGGAGATGAACTTATCCAAAGGAATGACTCCAACTGGAGAATATCAGACAATGCAAAGATAAGTAATATTTTGAATGTCAGAAAGTCCTTCTCTTGAAATTTTAGAACAGAAGAGACTGCATCCTCTTACCTTGAATCATGAGGTTGTCATAATAACACTCTTTGTCTTAAAAATAAGCAACAGTTACAGAAAGGCCAAGAGCTTTCCTCTCTCACATTTTCTCCTCTACTGGCATTATCCCTTTTCATTAGGAACTTTCTGTTCACAGGGGCTCATTTTATTTGTTAGAAAATGTTTCGTAAGTTCTTATTAGGGATTTGATTAGAAGGTCTCAAGGTAAAAAGTACACTGTATGTGCATTAACTGACTCTACTGTTTTGGTTGATTAGCCTCTCTGAAAAATACTACCAGTCCTTAAAAGAGCAAAAGGAAACACGGTGCCCATCTATTCAAATCAACACCATTGTAAGAGTCAGGAATCCTGCTGTCTGGCTTCCTGCCTCTAGAACAGAAGCTCCAAGGGTAAACAAGGTCAGGCCTTGAAGCTAAAGCAGTGAAAGAAACGGTATGTCATAATTACTTAGGTAGGTGGAATATTACATATACTTTTTTCTACTTCAGCTATTTTAATACATAATCTTGTTACACTGAGGTGATATGGTTTTGCCTCACAAGACACTTTATCTGAATATGTGCCTCCTTTCAGCTTCTTAAGTTTAGCTTCAAAGAACACTTTCTGTTACCAGTGACCATACTTTTTTTTTTCAACCTGAATGATAAACTATTAGAAGAAAGGTTCTGTTGATGTTTTGGGCACTTTTAATTCAAATATGAAGTTTTCTTCACAAACATATGCAGATTTCACAGTCATTGTACAGAATGTAAGACATGCAAGAGCTTACGTTTGGTACTTATCACTTACAGTGGTCTGAGTGATTAGATTTCCCTTGTGGATGAATGGAGGGAATATAGATCTAGGTCACTGACTTTATTTAAAGAAAACTCTATTTTGAAAAAAAAAAAATGTGAGGAAGGGAAATGGAGAGAGGTTAATGGCAGGGGTGGCAAGGAGGAGGCTGAGTCGGAAACAGAAACAGGTGTTATAGGGAATGGGGAGGTGGGTAGTTGTACATAGTAAACATAAGAGATAGGAAGGAAAGAGAGAAACTGAGGAAGAGTCAGAATTTGGAGAAGAGAGAAAGAGGAATTGGAAATGCAACAGAGGGATGGAAAAACAAGCAGAGAAGGATGCAGGAAAAGGAAAAGGGGGAGATTGGAGAAGAGTTCAGAGGAGAATCAGGCCTCCTAGGGCTTATGCCTGCTTGCTAAAGCTCAGGGTGTTATTTTAAAAAAAGGACTCACAGATATAAAATAATAACAATATTATATATGCATTTATTATTTCAATGATGCTGCCAAAATAACATACAGGTTTTTTCTAATCATCAAATTGTTAATGGTTTTTGTTTCTTTCAGATATGTGCAATAGCTGTAAGTTGCATCATATTACACAGAGTATAAATAATGTCATTTGGGGGCTTCTGGCATAGGAAGACCCTGAACTCATCTCCTCCTACTGAGACACTGAATCTACACCTACAAATAGAGCAATTTCTCTTGCAGAAGTACTGAAGGCTGACAGAAGATGAGGTGGTTGGATGGCATCACCGACTTAATGAACAGGAGTTTGAGCAAACTCAAGGAGGTAGCGAGGGACAGGGAAGCCTGGAGTGCTTCAGCTATTTTAATACATAATCTTGTTACACTGAGGTGATATGGTTTTGCCTCACAAGACACTTTATCTGAATATGTGCCTCCTTTCAGCTTCTTAAGTTTAGCTTCAAAGAACACTTTCTGTTACCAGTGACCATACTTTTTTTTTTCAACCTGAATGATAAACTATTAGAAGAAAGGTTCTGTTGATGTTTTGGGCACTTTTAATTCAAATATGAAGTTTTCTTCACAAACATATGCAGATTTCACAGTCATTGTACAGAATGTAAGACATGCAAGAGCTTACGTTTGGTACTTATCACTTACAGTGGTCTGAGTGATTAGATTTCCCTTGTGGATGAATGGAGGGAATATAGATCTAGGTCACTGACTTTATTTAAAGAAAACTCTATTTTGAAAAAAAAAAAATGTGAGGAAGGGAAATGGAGAGAGGTTAATGGCAGGGGTGGCAAGGAGGAGGCTGAGTCGGAAACAGAAACAGGTGTTATAGGGAATGGGGAGGTGGGTAGTTGTACATAGTAAACATAAGAGATAGGAAGGAAAGAGAGAAACTGAGGAAGAGTCAGAATTTGGAGAAGAGAGAAAGAGGAATTGGAAATGCAACAGAGGGATGGAAAAACAAGCAGAGAAGGATGCAGGAAAAGGAAAAGGGGGAGATTGGAGAAGAGTTCAGAGGAGAATCAGGCCTCCTAGGGCTTATGCCTGCTTGCTAAAGCTCAGGGTGTTATTTTAAAAAAAGGACTCACAGATATAAAATAATAACAATATTATATATGCATTTATTATTTCAATGATGCTGCCAAAATAACATACAGGTTTTTTCTAATCATCAAATTGTTAATGGTTTTTGTTTCTTTCAGATATGTGCAATAGCTGTAAGTTGCATCATATTACACAGAGTATAAATAATGTCATTTGGGGGCTTCTGGCATAGGAAGACCCTGAACTCATCTCCTCCTACTGAGACACTGAATCTACACCTACAAATAGAGCAATTTCTCTTGCAGAAGTACTGAAGGCTGACAGAAGATGAGGTGGTTGGATGGCATCACCGACTTAATGAACAGGAGTTTGAGCAAACTCAAGGAGGTAGCGAGGGACAGGGAAGCCTGGAGTGCTGCAGTCCCTGGGTTTGTAAAGAATAGGACACTACTAAGCCGCCGAACAACAACAACAATAACAACATTTGATGAGGGAGTAATAACCAAAATGTACAAAAAACTCATGAAACTCAATTATCGATAGAGCAAAGAACTCAACTAAAAATGGACAAAGGACCACATATTTAGAATGACTATCATCAAAAGCATAAGAAGCAGCTAGCATTGGTGGGCATGTGGAGAAAAGGAAGCCTAGGGGCACTGCTGGTGAGCATGTAAATTGGTACAACCTGTGTGGAAAACAGTTTGGAGGGTCTTCAAAACACTAAACATAGAACTACCAGATAGTCCAGCAATTCCACTTCTGAGTATTTATCTGCAGAAAATGAGAACACTAATTTAAAAAGATACATGCACCCCAGCAGTCATTACAACATTTTTTTAATAGTCAAGATATGGAAGCTACCTAAATAATTGATAAATGAATGAACAAAGAAAATGTGCCATATATATGTTCATGTATCTGGATGAACTGAGAGGGTATTGTGCTAAGTGAAATAAGTCATGCAGAGCAAGGTACATATCATCTGATTTCACTTATATATGGGGTCTAAAACCCAAAAGAAATGACCAGACATAAAGCAGAAATAGACTCATAGTTATAGCAAACAAACTGGTGATTTCCAGAGGAAAGAGGGGGTGGCAGATGGGTGAAATAGATAGAAATTTAGAGGTACCAACTTCTGGTCATAAAACAAATAAATCAAGGAGATGCAATGTACAGCATAGGAATATATTCAGTAATATTATAATGACTTGTATGATGACAGATGGCACTAGACTTACAATTCAATTGTTTTTTTTATGTGCAATAGCTGTAAGTTGCATCATATTACACAGAGTATAAATAATGTCATTTGGGGGCTTCTGGCATAGGAAGACCCTGAACTCATCTCCTCCTACTGAGACACTGAATCTACACCTACAAATAGAGCAATTTCTCTTGCAGAAGTACTGAAGGCTGACAGAAGATGAGGTGGTTGGATGGCATCACCGACTTAATGAACAGGAGTTTGAGCAAACTCAAGGAGGTAGCGAGGGACAGGGAAGCCTGGAGTGCTGCAGTCCCTGGGTTTGTAAAGAATAGGACACTACTAAGCCGCCGAACAACAACAACAATAACAACATTTGATGAGGGAGTAATAACCAAAATGTACAAAAAACTCATGAAACTCAATTATCGATAGAGCAAAGAACTCAACTAAAAATGGACAAAGGACCACATATTTAGAATGACTATCATCAAAAGCATAAGAAGCAGCTAGCATTGGTGGGCATGTGGAGAAAAGGAAGCCTAGGGGCACTGCTGGTGAGCATGTAAATTGGTACAACCTGTGTGGAAAACAGTTTGGAGGGTCTTCAAAACACTAAACATAGAACTACCAGATAGTCCAGCAATTCCACTTCTGAGTATTTATCTGCAGAAAATGAGAACACTAATTTAAAAAGATACATGCACCCCAGCAGTCATTACAACATTTTTTTAATAGTCAAGATATGGAAGCTACCTAAATAATTGATAAATGAATGAACAAAGAAAATGTGCCATATATATGTTCATGTATCTGGATGAACTGAGAGGGTATTGTGCTAAGTGAAATAAGTCATGCAGAGCAAGGTACATATCATCTGATTTCACTTATATATGGGGTCTAAAACCCAAAAGAAATGACCAGACATAAAGCAGAAATAGACTCATAGTTATAGCAAACAAACTGGTGATTTCCAGAGGAAAGAGGGGGTGGCAGATGGGTGAAATAGATAGAAATTTAGAGGTACCAACTTCTGGTCATAAAACAAATAAATCAAGGAGATGCAATGTACAGCATAGGGAATATATTCAGTAATATTATAATGACTTTGTATGATGACAGATGGCAACTAGACTTACTGTGGTTGATCATCTCTCAATGTATAAAACTAATGAACTATTATTCTATAAATCTGAAACTAATATAATATTGTAAGGTAATGATACTTCAATTAAAATATGTCCCCCTCTCTTTGTGCTTTACTTACAAAAAGTGCAAGATGTTCCCCTTTCTCATCCTCCAATAGAAGAAAAATATTCTGCCCAGAAGCCTAACCTCAATGATTTTTCTAGTGGTGATTTTTATTTTTCTTTGGAACTTCCCAAGAATTCATAGGCCTTTAAAGTGCTCCATTACTTTTCTAACTTCCTGGTAGGGAGGAGCTTTGGTCTTTTGGGATGTGACTACCACCACCACTGAGGTTGCTTTCAATCCTCCTGTGAACTAGAAGTGAGCCGGTCACCCCCATCACTCTGTGCTGCCTGGGGGCCATTGCCACGCCCAGATCCCAGAAGATAAGAGAGTTTTGTTTGCTAAGCACAGACCTAGGGCTCTCCAGAAGGCTGGCTAAGCAGCTTCCCTCAGTTAGTGGCACCTCACCACCATCCTGAAATCCTCCCATCTCTATTTGAGCTGGCATAAAGCTCTACTCCCTAAATTCCTAGAAATCTCCTTCAGATTCCAGGCACCCATCCAAGGACCAGCTGCCTTTATCTTTTCATCTTTTTTACTTCAGTAAAATAAGACAAACCTTAACATTTCATCATACATATTTCTCCATCAATAGAACTTGATGGCTAATCAGCAGGTATTTGATTTCTTAAGAAGTCAAGTTTCAGATCCAAGTAATACAAAAAAGACCACTTACCTTTCTCACTGGTCAAGGGGGCCTTGTACTTAAAACATGACTGGTAGGTCTCTGGGGAGGGATAAAGTAACCTTTCTTGCATTCCAGATGAATCTAAAGTGCTTAAAATATAAAACAAAATAATTATTTAACAGGTTACCTTTTATGTTATTTTTACTAAAGGTATACAATTTTTATATAGATTATTACAAATTAATGCATTTAATAGACTTAAACAATGATTGGAAAGAGGGGTGGCAGATGGGTGTTTTTCATCTCATCAATGGAGATGCAATGTACAGCATAGGAATATATTCAGTAATATTATAATGACTTTGTATGATGACAGATGGCAACTAGACTTACTGTGGTTGATCATCTCTCAATGTATAAAACTAATGAACTATTATTCTATAAATCTGAAACTAATATAATATTGTAAGGTAATGATACTTCAATTAAAATATGTCCCCCTCTCTTTGTGCTTTACTTACAAAAAGTGCAAGATGTTCCCCTTTCTCATCCTCCAATAGAAGAAAAATATTCTGCCCAGAAGCCTAACCTCAATGATTTTTCTAGTGGTGATTTTTATTTTTCTTTGGAACTTCCCAAGAATTCATAGGCCTTTAAAGTGCTCCATTACTTTTCTAACTTCCTGGTAGGGAGGAGCTTTGGTCTTTTGGGATGTGACTACCACCACCACTGAGGTTGCTTTCAATCCTCCTGTGAACTAGAAGTGAGCCGGTCACCCCCATCACTCTGTGCTGCCTGGGGGCCATTGCCACGCCCAGATCCCAGAAGATAAGAGAGTTTTGTTTGCTAAGCACAGACCTAGGGCTCTCCAGAAGGCTGGCTAAGCAGCTTCCCTCAGTTAGTGGCACCTCACCACCATCCTGAAATCCTCCCATCTCTATTTGAGCTGGCATAAAGCTCTACTCCCTAAATTCCTAGAAATCTCCTTCAGATTCCAGGCACCCATCCAAGGACCAGCTGCCTTTATCTTTTCATCTTTTTTACTTCAGTAAAATAAGACAAACCTTAACATTTCATCATACATATTTCTCCATCAATAGAACTTGATGGCTAATCAGCAGGTATTTGATTTCTTAAGAAGTCAAGTTTCAGATCCAAGTAATACAAAAAAGACCACTTACCTTTCTCACTGGTCAAGGGGGCCTTGTACTTAAAACATGACTGGTAGGTCTCTGGGGAGGGATAAAGTAACCTTTCTTGCATTCCAGATGAATCTAAAGTGCTTAAAATATAAAACAAAATAATTATTTAACAGGTTACCTTTTTATGTTATTTTTTACTAAAGGTATACAATTTTTTATATAGATTATATCATTTAATGCTAAAAATCTTGCAAAGATGTTACATTTTTAATTTGGGGGAGATGAAATAACTTAGGTCCAGAAGGATTCAATGGCTTATTGAAGGTCACACCACTAGTAATAGAGTCTGGATTCAAACTCAGATTTTACCTCAGAGCTTATAGTCGTAAAGCATCATACAATTAAGAAGGACTTAAGTGAGGTAAAATCCAGATGAACTCCACTCATTTGGAAGCTTACTCTTCCAAATAACTAGTTTTAAACAATAGAGAATTTATAGGCATATAAATTAAAGGCCAAGATAAATCTTAATATAAACTTGTAAAAGATCAAGTCCATTTACTAATAAGCTTTGAATCTATTTGTAGATAAAATAAGAGATGAAACCACAACTGTCAAAAAAGGGCCATAGGTTCTGTGAAATAAACACCTAAAATGATAAAATGGTGCAACAACAAATGCAAATAGAATATGAAACAAACAAAAAGAAATAAAGAAAAATATAAAAATAGATTTCATATAATTAAGTCCATCTAAATATATTCAAATATTTGATGTAGCTTACTATAGAGGCTAACAAATATGTCTATCAGAATATGAACTTTAATAATAGTAAATTTATTATTATTTTAAAAATATTTAATAAAATTATTTTTTGTTTACTGTCAGGAAAAAATATTTTTATTTTTTGGACTCCCAGAAGCTTCACTAGAAACTATTTATAGTATGGTCTGACAGAAAAGTTGGGATAGAATGAAACTCTCAACACACTGCCATAAATCCAGCATCTCACTGTTACAAACATTTCCAGCAAATAAAGTTTCTCTGCCAATCCACTTCCCAAGTTACTCTGCACTCACCATTTTTGAAAACCCCTGAATTAAGTATTGGTCCTTTGTGGCACTTAGAACAGATGTAGGTTTATGATTTATTTGTGTGATTGTCTTAATTGATTATGTCTTTATCACTATATGATAAGTCCAAAGGTGGCAAGGATTTTATCTGGTTTTGTTCACAATTGGAGCTCCAACATTTCCAATAGCTAGAGTCTAACTATAGGAGATGCTCAGTAAAAATGTTTGTATTGAAAAAATTAATTGCCTCATAATCTCGAAAGCTGAGTAGTATGGGACTTAAGAGAACTGACTTTCTCACATTCACAAGTGACTTTGGACAAGAGTAGGAAATGAAGATGGGGAGGAGGTGAAGGGGCATGTTTGATGACTATCATTTTGCAACTGAAGCCAGTTAGTGGAAGGAATTGCCCAAAGTTTTATGCTGAGATGTTAGGATGTGTACACATGTGGATTACATAGTCTTTAAATGTAAGCGCAGGTGTCTGATAGAATTTATTTATTTTTTTGGCTGCCTTGCCCTTGCCCTTTTCTTTGGCTTTGAACTTTTACTGTGATTGGTTAAATTGGCTTTTTTCAAGGAGTTGAGAGACAGTGATATATAGTCTTCCACATTCATCTAAATACAGATCTGGCACCTCTTGGTGACTATAACACACACCAGGGTTTAAAAAATACCCACCAGGATGGCCAAAACAAAGGTTAGGTAAAACAAGTGCTGATGTATACGTGGAGGAATCAAAACCTTCATTCAGTTAAAGCAAAACTGTAAGATGGTGCAGCTACTTTGAAAGTTTGGCATTTCTTCAAATGACTAAATAGAATTATCATAGGACACAGCAATTCCATTCCTAGGTATATAGACAAGAGAAGTAAGATGCAACAGTCCTCAGGATATATAATTCTATTTGTGTAAAAGTCCAGATAGGAAAATCTACAGAGATAGAAAGTAGATTAATTGTTGCTTAGGGCTGGGGAGACAAAAGATTGGAAGGGGTTATAGCTAAAGGCTATATAAGGTTTCTCTTTGAGGTGGTGAGAAAGTTCTAAAATGGACTGTGTGTGAGGGTTACACATATCTGTGAACAGACTAAAAGTCATTAAATTGTGCACTTTAAATGAGTCCAGTATTTGAATTATACCTCAATAAAGCTTTTTAAAGTTACTCTGCACTCACCATTTTTGAAAACCCCTGAATTAAGTATTGGTCCTTTGTGGCACTTAGAACAGATGTAGGTTTATGATTTATTTGTGTGATTGTCTTAATTGATTATGTCTTTATCACTATATGATAAGTCCAAAGGTGGCAAGGATTTTATCTGGTTTTGTTCACAATTGGAGCTCCAACATTTCCAATAGCTAGAGTCTAACTATAGGAGATGCTCAGTAAAAATGTTTGTATTGAAAAAATTAATTGCCTCATAATCTCGAAAGCTGAGTAGTATGGGACTTAAGAGAACTGACTTTCTCACATTCACAAGTGACTTTGGACAAGAGTAGGAAATGAAGATGGGGAGGGGGTGAAGGGCATGTTTGATGACTATCATTTTGCAACTGAAGCCAGTTAGTGGAAGGAATTGCCCAAAGTTTTATGCTGAGATGTTAGGATGTGTACACATGTGGATTACATAGTCTTTAAATGTAAGCGCAGGTGTCTGATAGAATTTATTTATTTTTTTGGCTGCCTTGCCCTTGCCCTTTTCTTTGGCTTTGAACTTTTACTGTGATTGGTTAAATTGGCTTTTTTCAAGGAGTTGAGAGACAGTGATATATAGTCTTCCACATTCATCTAAATACAGATCTGGCACCTCTTGGTGACTATAACACACCAGGGTTTAAAAATACCCACCAGGATGGCCAAAACAAAGGTTAGGTAAAACAAGTGCTGATGTATACGTGGAGGAATCAAAACCTTCATTCAGTTAAAGCAAAACTGTAAGATGGTGCAGCTACTTTGAAAGTTTGGCATTTCTTCAAATGACTAAATAGAATTATCATAGGACACAGCAATTCCATTCCTAGGTATATAGACAAGAGAAGTAAGATGCAACAGTCCTCAGGATATATAATTCTATTTGTGTAAAAGTCCAGATAGGAAAATCTACAGAGATAGAAAGTAGATTAATTGTTGCTTAGGGCTGGGGAGACAAAAGATTGGAAGGGGTTATAGCTAAAGGCTATATAAGGTTTCTCTTTGAGGTGGTGAGAAAGTTCTAAAATGGACTGTGTGTGAGGGTTACACATATCTGTGAACAGACTAAAAGTCATTAAATTGTGCACTTTAAATGAGTCCAGTATTTGAATTATACCTCAATAAAGCTGTTTAAATGAGATAACTGAGTGCAATTGTGTCCTCTATATACTATGGCCTTCTCAGGGCTTCCCTGGTGGCTCAGATGGTAAGGAATCTGCCTGCAATGCAGTTGACCTGGGTTTAATCCCTGGGTTGGGAAGATGCCTTGGAGAAGGAAATGGCTATCCACTCCAGTATTCTTGCCTGGAGAATTCCATGGACAAGAGAGCCTAGTCCATAGGGCTGCAAAGTTGGAAATAATTGCATGACTAAGGATGCAAGCACGGCCTTCTAAAATATATATATTAATAGATGAAAATGAAGTTTGGGAGAAAACATAAAATCAAATATCTCTGACTTTATTATGTTGATGAGACTTTGGCTGCTTCTTATTTTAAATAATTTAGAGTGTTTTAAATTTGGTTTAATAACATAAAGAAACTGTAATAGGTTAAAACTACCTGCTGCTGCTTGTCCTCTATTTTATGGACTCTATTAAGAGAGCTAAAACAAAAGTTAATTATAAAGGAAGGTGGATAGTATTGATGAAACTCCTCGCTCTTAGGAAAGGAGCTTTCTTAAGGGTAATAGGTTATACTTGGCAACATACTGAAAGGACATTTTTTAAGGTTGATGAATGATGTCTGCAGGCCTGCTAATTAGCTGTGTCCCCATGAACAAGTCATTTAACCTCTGAGGATCTTAATTCCCTCATTTGTAAAATAAGAGATTAAAAAAAGAGAGAAACATTTTTGACATCCAGAGATGTGGAAGTTGGTGGCTTGAGGAGAAAGCTGCCATCTTAAATCCTCAGGGGAAATGCATGTCTTATAAAACAACGTGATCTGCATTGCATCCTGAGGAAATGAACCTCGGGTTTCTGTGACCAAGGCTATATCCAGAGACGAGGAGACTGCAACTACCGTTTTTTCACTCCTAAAGGACTGCTGTTTCTTGTCCTCTGTACTGGGGACAGTGTTAAGAGACATTTTCTTTTTCTTTAAAGTTAATTATAAAGGAAGTTGAACAGTAGAACCTTCTAAAAGACATCATGAAGAAATTTCCCCATGACTTAATATTACATATAATTTTCCTTGAAATAAAGGCACTTACTAAGTACATTTACCTAAATACGATGCTGCATTAAGGAGGAATAGGCAGATCCTCTTTCCTCTGGTAACCTACAATTTAAGGAATTTAAGGAATCAGTGAGGCACTTGGATTTAAAGGGCAGGCAGACCAATGAACAGACATCAAATAGACACATGTGTAAAATGAACAGGCAAGGACTTATTTTGTTTCCCACTCTTTGCAGCCTTATAAACTCTGGCTTGTCAGGTTTTTTGATCCATGGAATTTTTCAGGCAAGAATACTGAAATAGGTTACCATGCCTTCCTCCAGGGGATCCTCGCAACACAAGAGATCAAACCTGGGTATCTTCTGTCTCCTGCACTGGCAAGTAGGTTCTTTGCCACCAGTGCCACCTGGGAAGACTGTATTATATATACAATATATATTTTTTCTATTTTCCTTTTTCATTGTGAAAAATCATATTAAACTGTTATTGGTCACGAATACACTTAACTCCAAATCTATAAAACTGGCTAGCCTGTCAAAACTTAGAATTAAATTCTCTGGATATAGGATAGTGTGACTTCAGAAAGTTAGAGATTTGAGAAGCAATGACAGATGAAGTTCATCCTTAAGGGTAATAGGTTATACTTGGCAACATACTGAAAGGACATTTTTTAAGGTTGATGAATGATGTCTGCAGGCCTGCTAATTAGCTGTGTCCCCATGAACAAGTCATTTAACCTCTGAGGATCTTAATTCCCTCATTTGTAAAATAAGAGATTAAAAAAAGAGAGAAACATTTTTGACATCCAGAGATGTGGAAGTTGGTGGCTTGAGGAGAAAGCTGCCATCTTAAATCCTCAGGGGAAATGCATGTCTTATAAAACAACGTGATCTGCATTGCATCCTGAGGAAATGAACCTCGGGTTTCTGTGACCAAGGCTATATCCAGAGACGAGGAGACTGCAACTACCGTTTTTTCACTCCTAAAGGACTGCTGTTTCTTGTCCTCTGTACTGGGGACAGTGTTAAGAGACATTTTCTTTTTCTTTAAAGTTAATTATAAAGGAAGTTGAACAGTAGAACCTTCTAAAAGACATCATGAAGAAATTTCCCCATGACTTAATATTACATATAATTTTCCTTGAAATAAAGGCACTTACTAAGTACATTTACCTAAATACGATGCTGCATTAAGGAGGAATAGGCAGATCCTCTTTCCTCTGGTAACCTACAATTTAAGGAATTTAAGGAATCAGTGAGGCACTTGGATTTAAAGGGCAGGCAGACCAATGAACAGACATCAAATAGACACATGTGTAAAATGAACAGGCAAGGACTTATTTTGTTTCCCACTCTTTGCAGCCTTATAAACTCTGGCTTGTCAGGTTTTTTGATCCATGGAATTTTTCAGGCAAGAATACTGAAATAGGTTACCATGCCTTCCTCCAGGGGATCCTCGCAACACAAGAGATCAAACCTGGGTATCTTCTGTCTCCTGCACTGGCAAGTAGGTTCTTTGCCACCAGTGCCACCTGGGAAGACTGTATTATATATACAATATATATTTTTTCTATTTTCCTTTTTCATTGTGAAAAATCATATTAAACTGTTATTGGTCACGAATACACTTAACTCCAAATCTATAAAACTGGCTAGCCTGTCAAAACTTAGAATTAAATTCTCTGGATATAGGATAGTGTGACTTCAGAAAGTTAGAGATTTGAGAAGCAATGACAGATGAAGTTCATCCTTAGGGTGAAATAAGGGAGAAAGTTTCCATGTGTGATACACAGGTGCTAGCTTCAGTAAGACCTCACAAAAGTACAGGAACAATATCTCTGCACATTATCAGGGATGTTTTGACATCTCCAGGAACTTAGATGTGAAAGGCGCCATGTAAAATTGGCATCCCTTCTAAGATGAGAGGCCAAGTACTTTTCATTGTGGACTTGAAAGAAAATGCAGCAATCCAATCACAACTAACTGTGGGCTCAGACAAAGCAATTGAGAAACGAGAGTCACTCTGTAATCTCAGAGTTAATTAGGAAGATGAAAGAGGACTCTTGTGTTTTAATCCATATATATTTTATTGCTGGTCTTCCATCAACAGGAATCTTCCTATGGATAGAACTACCTTATGCACATTTCAAAGCCTTAGAATTAATCTTGTAGGTATTTACTGACTCTAGGCATCAGCTAGTCAAAGCAACGTGTGTGATGTGTTCTTGGCTGCAGGTTCTGAAAGAGAGGTGAAGTCTGTATTCCACCCTCCCTCAAGGGCATGCGTATGTTACACAGAGGCGTCCCATCACAAGCCCCTCCCTTCCCAGTGCACACTCTCGTGTTCTCCAGTGTCCCCCTCCTCTGCCTTCTCCTGTTCTTTACTTGTTCTCAACCCAGAGGCTGATAACCCTGATGCTGTTCAGCTGCTAAGTCATATCTGACTCTTTTATGACACCACGGACTGTAGCCTGCCAGGCTCCGCTGTCCTTGGGATTCTCCAGGCAAAAATACTGGAGTGGGGCATAGCCCCTTCTGGGGAATCTTCCCAACCCAGGGATTGAACCCTGTCTCCTGCATTGGTGCATGGGCTCTTTACCGCTGAGCCACCAGGGAAGCCCAAGAGCTTAGTTAGCCCACCATTAGACTACCTTCCCTAGCTCAGAAGAATTTCTCAGGAAGCTTATCCTCAGTCATCTTCAGGGGGTTTTTTCATCTCGATTTTCCTACTTAAAATGGCTTCACCAGTAACTTTGGGGGCTCACTCAAAGGAAGCCCGGGTCCTTTCTAATGTTGAGAATCCTTTACTATATTTCCTATGCAACATATTCTATGTTTTAAAAAGATTTTGATAGAGTATTATAAAAGGTTTGGTAATTCATGAGATAAGCCAGATGCTTAGGTAATGCTCCAGTTACAGAAAAAGTGACTTTATAAAACACAAGCAAGACTCAGTATTTAAGAGAAATGCCATGTATCTTGATGATAGATTCTAACATCTTTTCTCATGCTGAGGAAAAAGGCTATTTTTCATGGTCAATACATAATTCTAGTCAAAGAGTGATGAAAAAAATAGCCATTTTGATTGAATTTTTAATGTCATTTTTGTCATTGCTTAAAAACACTGTCAGCAGGAGGGGAGACAGACAAGACAAAATGCTGGAGAAGAACTGACAGCTCTTTAAATTAAAACTAAAGAAAACTATGAAAGAAAACATAGAATATGATTTAAACAAATGAGTATTCTTATCTTTGGCAGTCAATAGTTTCACAAAACCTTTAAAATATCAAAATGAAAAATTTTGCTTCTTTATCCATTTCTGGATAACAACTTCACAATAATATATGTAGAACTTTTCTGCTTTACCAAAACATGCCATACAGAAGTAACTTAGTATGGAGGATGTAGGAACCATGGACACGAAAGCAGGAAGGGAGCTAAGGTTCATTGTCAAATCGTCCTGCAGTTACCTCCAGTGTGTATGGATCATAGACGCATGTTCGTCAATGCCCTGAACATAATTTGCCAAGGAAATTATTCATGTTTGTTCTTCCAGACAGAGGGAAAAGTTTCTTGAAATCAGCGACCGTGCAGTAGTCATCTTTTATTTATACATTTCCCATAATTCATTCCAATCTTCCCCAAGTCCATCCCATACCACAGGGCTGAGTATTTTAAGTACGCAAGAAGTGTTTGGCATAACTGAAGTGATATGAAATCAGATATCTCTTGATAGCCAGAACGTAGTCTTTTTTGCTTCTTTCTAAACAATACCTTGCATTTCTCAGCACTTGAATTAAGGAAGAGGGAACTCACTGCCAACTCCTTGTTAGAATCTACCTGGCCTAAACCAATCAACACATCCCACTAACTTGCCCTTGTGGTTAGTTATGACATTTGTCTCAAGTCTGGCCAAAAAAGGTCCAAATGAGACTCAAGGCCAGGATTTTTGTTTGAACTCTCTAAGCAACAGACTTCCTAGGACTTGAAACCTGAAATCCTGTAGTTCTGTGAGATGTAGAATCTACTTTGGGGTCTCAAGAGGACAGACTAATGAAAATGCAACTTATCTGAAGGAAGCAAAAAAATTGAGAGAAGAAAGTGGGTTCAGTTGACATTTTTTAAAACACTGAGTCTTACTTGAAGCCCAATGATCTAACTGTCTTGGGCTTTTCAGTGAAATAGGCAGTGAGTTATCATTGTGATCTAAGCCTGTGTGTGTGTGTGTGTGTGTGTGTGTGTGTGTGTGTGAATTCTTAACCAAAATCAGCCTGTCTGTGCAGCAGAGTCTCTAGAAAGAAAGAGAGGCTCCTTTAGAAGCCAGCTCCTCGGTGACTGTCAAGTGTCCTCACTCACGGCTCTTGTGGCTCCTCACTGTGCCTGGGATGGGCAGACCCTACAGAGGATGCTCCTTTAAGGTTTCTGCTGTTCTCTAGACCCTGGAATTGGATTCTTCCCAGAATATCTTGTGTTCAACTCCATTTCATCCATTCTCAGAAGGACTCCCCTTTACCACGATGAAATGATTACATATTCCTCATTTCATTGAATCCTTTCTAATACATGAGTCCCAAGCCATTTGTTTCCAGGACAGACGCTGGAACCAATAATTTGCCAAGGAAATTATTCATGTTTGTTCTTCCAGACAGAGGGAAAAGTTTCTTGAAATCAGCGACCGTGCAGTAGTCATCTTTTATTTATACATTTCCCATAATTCATTCCAATCTTCCCCAAGTCCATCCCATACCACAGGGCTGAGTATTTTAAGTGCAAGAAGTGTTTGGCATAACTGAAGTGATATGAAATCAGATATCTCTTGATAGCCAGAACGTAGTCTTTTTTGCTTCTTTCTAAACAATACCTTGCATTTCTCAGCACTTGAATTAAGGAAGAGGGAACTCACTGCCAACTCCTTGTTAGAATCTACCTGGCCTAAACCAATCAACACATCCCACTAACTTGCCCTTGTGGTTAGTTATGACATTTGTCTCAAGTCTGGCCAAAAAAGGTCCAAATGAGACTCAAGGCCAGGCTTTTTGTTTGAACTCTCTAAGCAACAGACTTCCTAGGACTTGAAACCTGAAATCCTGTAGTTCTGTGAGATGTAGAATCTACTTTGGGGTCTCAAGAGGACAGACTAATGAAAATGCAACTTATCTGAAGGAAGCAAAAAAATTGAGAGAAGAAAGTGGGTTCAGTTGACATTTTTTAAAACACTGAGTCTTACTTGAAGCCCAATGATCTAACTGTCTTGGGCTTTTCAGTGAAATAGGCAGTGAGTTATCATTGTGATCTAAGCCTGTGTGTGTGTGTGTGTGTGTGTGTGTGTGTGTGTGTGAATTCTTAACCAAAATCAGCCTGTCTGTGCAGCAGAGTCTCTAGAAAGAAAGAGAGGCTCCTTTAGAAGCCAGCTCCTCGGTGACTGTCAAGTGTCCTCACTCACGGCTCTTGTGGCTCCTCACTGTGCCTGGGATGGGCAGACCCTACAGAGGATGCTCCTTTAAGGTTTCTGCTGTTCTCTAGACCCTGGAATTGGATTCTTCCCAGAATATCTTGTGTTCAACTCCATTTCATCCATTCTCAGAAGGACTCCCTTCACCACGATGAAATGATTACATATTCCTCATTTCATTGAATCCTTTCTAATACATGAGTCCCAAGCCATTTGTTTTTTCCAACCAAATGCTTAAAAATCTATCTGCACATAATTATTGAACATTCATCAGTTTCTCAGTTATTGACTTACCAAAAGTCCATCCATATAAACATATAAAATTCACCTCTTAAGTAATTGCAGAACTTAGAGAATGCATTGAGTTTATTATGTTAGCAAATTTTAGAAATTTAAACAAATCAGTTTTAGAGGCAATTCAATGACTGCTTCCATCCATTCTCCAGAATAACATATATTTGAGTAAAGCTGTTTATGGAAGAAGTAATTATGTTTTAGGTAAGCCTTTTAAAACCTGTTGGAGGGCTTCCCTGGTGGTCCAGTGGGTAAGGACACCGCCTTGCTGTGCAAGGGGCACCAGTTCGATCCCTGGCCTGGGAAGATCCCACATGCCGTGGAGCAGCTGGACCGATGTGTCCAATTACAGAGCCGGAGCTCTGGAGCACATGCGCCCAGAGCCATGCTCTGTGAAAACAGAGGCCACCGTGATGGGAAGCCCACACAGACAAAGAACAGAAATGGATGAAAACAGAGAAATGAAAGACCAATAGAAGTGGCCTGCCCGCCCCCTCCCTCCCCAACCCGCCCCCCCCAAAAAATAATAAAATAAAAATAAAAGCTGTTATAAACCTGCTTTGTACTTATATTGATGTGTCAGCTTATTACTAATAATGGAAGAATTGAATAGAAGATTCAATCACTCTTTTAAGAGCTATATGCATAAGTCTAGTAATATAGCAAGTGCTTATTCAACTAATAAGTCTATCTCTTAATAAAGTTCTTTTCCTGCTTCAGTTTTACGATGTTTGCTTAGGTGGGTACATTTGTTTCAACCACTTGAGATACAAAAATTAACTTATTTGAGCAAATATCTTAGCAAAACTGTAAAGTACACTATAATAGCTTGTACTGTTATTTTAATCCACTGGTTACTAATTATGATTCCATAAAAAACAGTCCCTTTTTGAGAGGTGTGTGTGTGAGAGTGATCTCTCAATACATAGTGCTAATTCTAGGTGATGATCTAAGCTCTGTAAGAGTTCAATGTAAGCTGAGAAACTGAAAAAAAAGTCTTCTCGGGAAGATTGAACAGTGAAGAAGTTTTAGGTGATCACTTTGGTGATTTTAATCCTTCTTTTCAAGAAAGTAAATGAATGAGAAGGAAGAATTAACTTTTGACATGACGTTGGCCATGTCTACGCTAGTCCCTAGCCTAGATAAAAGCTTTAAAGATTAGCTCTACATCAGCTAGCCGTTTCTATGTCTTTGCTCTCTGTCTGTCTGCAATCCAAATCATGTACCCTCTGTGGAGGTGAGCTTTCCTTCTTGAGTTTTACAAATACTGAGCATTCTTTCTTCTTCTTTTTTCTTTCTCATTTTCATTTGCCTGTGTCTTCTTTTGTGTGTGGAGTTCTTCTGTGCCAAAGGACAGAATCCTATTCCAGATGAACGTATTCACTCTCTCATAGACCTGGTAGTTGAGAGAGGATAACCAGGTGAGGAAATGGGCACTACAGTTCATGTACAGAGATCTGCATGGAGGCCATAGAAGATGCTGTTGTAGCCTGCATTTTCTCAGTTATGGCATGTGGGATCTTATGACATGCGGATCTTCTTAGTGGCAGCATGTAAAATCTTTATTTGTAGCATATGAACACTTAGTTGTAGCATGTCTGGGCTAGTTCTCTGACCGGGGATTGAACCTGGGCCTGCTGAATTAGGAACATGGAGTCTTAGCCACTGAACCACCAGGGAAGTCCCGAGAAGGTCTTATCTGGACAAAGTAAAGGAGAAGAATGTGTTCAAGGTAGAGAACACAGAGCAGCAAATTTGAGGAACTTGTGGAAGGGAAATGAGGGGTTAGGACAGCAATAAAGAGGGCGGGAGGTGTGTAGATAATGGCCAGATAATCCAGCATCTTTTTAAAAATTATGTCAGACATTTTCTAAGAAAATGGAGAAAGCTTGAAAGGTTTAAAGAGGAAAATTGCAAGTCTAAATGTGTATTTTACTGACATCATTCAGTCCCAAGTATATCCCATGGAGTCGCAAAATCAGGCACAACTGAGCACTCATGCACACACTACTGAGAGCACATCACACTAGACCAGTTACAGACTGATGTATCATGACCCTTGACAAACAGTAAGAAGGGTTATATCCAGTCTGGGCTTGGTGAGAGCAATCTGGCTCTGGCTTTTTAAAATGTAGATGACTGGCAAAGAGATAAATGCTAGTTAAAAGGTTGAAGATGCAAATTTGGTAGCCCTTTCAAAGAAGTCTTAAAGTGGGTGAAATTTCTCTAACAGGCATGAGGCTCGCAGAGCAGGGAGTAAGGAGGTCTTGTGGAGAACTCTAAAGAATACCAGCCTTTGAGGGCTTGGCGGAGGAAGAGAGGCCCCAAATGACAAAGCCGTGTTCTGCACATCATTTCTTCTCTCATTCACCTGCCGAACCTTGTGGACCTCAGCCGGGTGCTCCACTCCCTCCACTGTAGCCTTGACTCACTCGGGCAGAATTAATCCCTCCTTGTCCCATTGACTCCTCATCTACTGCAGATAAGGATCAAATGCATTTAATTATTTGTTTACTTATAGTTCTTCTCTTTTAGATGACCATTCCTTCTGAACAGGTAAAAGTGAAATTGTAGCATGTCTGGGGCCATAGTTTTACCCTTTTTGACTTCGACATGCGGATCTTCTTAGTGGCAGCATGTAAAATCTTTATTTGTAGCATATGAACACTTAGTTGTAGCATGTCTGGGCTAGTTCTCTGACCGGGGATTGAACCTGGGCCTGCTGAATTAGGAACATGGAGTCTTAGCCACTGAACCACCAGGGAAGTCCCGAGAAGGTCTTATCTGGACAAAGTAAAGGAGAAGAATGTGTTCAAGGTAGAGAACACAGAGCAGCAAATTTGAGGAACTTGTGGAAGGGAAATGAGGGGTTAGGACAGCAATAAAGAGGGCGGGAGGTGTGTAGATAATGGCCAGATAATCCAGCATCTTTTTAAAAATTATGTCAGACATTTTCTAAGAAAATGGAGAAAGCTTGAAAGGTTTAAAGAGGAAAATTGCAAGTCTAAATGTGTATTTTACTGACATCATTCAGTCCCAAGTATATCCCATGGAGTCGCAAAATCAGGCACAACTGAGCACTCATGCACACACTACTGAGAGCACATCACACTAGACCAGTTACAGACTGATGTATCATGACCCTTGACAAACAGTAAGAAGGGTTATATCCAGTCTGGGCTTGGTGAGAGCAATCTGGCTCTGGCTTTTTAAAATGTAGATGACTGGCAAAGAGATAAATGCTAGTTAAAAGGTTGAAGATGCAAATTTGGTAGCCCTTTCAAAGAAGTCTTAAAGTGGGTGAAATTTCTCTAACAGGCATGAGGCTCGCAGAGCAGGGAGTAAGGAGGTCTTGTGGAGAACTCTAAAGAATACCAGCCTTTGAGGGCTTGGCGGAGGAAGAGAGGCCCCAAATGACAAAGCCGTGTTCTGCACATCATTTCTTCTCTCATTCACCTGCCGAACCTTGTGGACCTCAGCCGGGTGCTCCACTCCCTCCACTGTAGCCTTGACTCACTCGGGCAGAATTAATCCCTCCTTGTCCCATTGACTCCTCATCTACTGCAGATAAGGATCAAATGCATTTAATTATTTGTTTACTTATAGTTCTTCTCTTTTAGATGACCATTCCTTCTGAACAGGTAAAAGTGAAAGTCGCTCAGTTGTGTCCTACTCTTTGCGATCCCATAGACTGTAGCCTACCAGACTCCTCTCTGTCAATGAAATTCTCCAGGTAAGAATACTGGAGTGGGTAGCCACTCGCTACTCCAGGGGATCTTCCCAATTCAGGGACTGAACCCAGGTCTCCCTCATTGCAGCCAGGTTCCTTTGCATCTGAGCCGTGGGATAGGAATCCTCCCCTAATTTTCTTGGTATTTTCACCAGTGTAACCAGTATCAAGCAAAAGAGTTCTCTGTTTGCTGAGTAAGTAAAACAATGCACCTATTCTTATTTATAAGCTCATATTTATATCAGAAAAGGGTGTAAATATGAAGCAAGATACTCGAGGTAAAAAATGACTTCTCTCTTTACTCCAGCTTTACAAAGATCAAATACATGCTATACATATTGTGAATGCAGAGAAAGTGTCTATTGATTAATGAACATTGATCAGCAATTGTAGGATCTCATTTCACATTCAGAAAGTGGACCGGGAGGGGAGGCATGCCAGATACATGCTCACCCAAGGGTAAGATACAGGGCAGCCAAAAGAAATGAGGTGGTGTTTGGTTCAAAGTGCCTGAAAGGAAAATCACTAGTAGGTTGGTTCCTTGTGACCCTGAAATATTGTTCAGTAGCAAACTAAATATTCTACTTTAATAAATTCAAGGATGATTCTTTTAGATCAGGGTAAGAAACTTTACATTTTTTTCTTTACTAAACCAGTTGAAACTAAATTTATTTTGTGTTGCAAACAAGTAAAAGTAGCAATTTAGTTGATGTTTAATATAGAAAGGCAAGTACTATTTATCTCTCTATACACACTATATATATATTGGTGTGTGTGTGTGTGTGTGTGTGTGTATACACACACACACTATATACTATATGGTTAGTTAAAATACCATACTATGGACAGTTAAAAAGTGATAGAGACGTTTGAAAGAGAAAACTGGTGAAAGTAGAAAACTAGGTAGAAAGAGAGGGAGGAAAAATGAAAAGGGAAAGGAGAAAGAGGAGACATAAGAAAAAGGAGAAAGAAATAAGGGAAGAGGCCCCATAAGATGTTAATAGCAATTGAAAATATAATTTGTAAGCTTTCTTTGGCAGAATTTTCACCTTGATCCTTTGGTTCACATGATAGAATGTGAGTGTTTTTTTCTGGCTTTACAGAGAAGAAAATGCGTATAGTCGGTGGCAAAATTGGAGTTGGGATCCTGGTCTCTATTTCTAATCCGCTCAGCTTACGTGAGGTTTAATGGATGTAAATTACAGTTGTTTTGCAGTTCACTAGGTCTGAATGTCTCTGCATAAGTTG
Source organism: Tragulus kanchil (assembly GCA_022376925.1). Lineage (NCBI taxonomy): Eukaryota > Metazoa > Chordata > Mammalia > Artiodactyla > Tragulidae > Tragulus > Tragulus kanchil. Next base: position 13,323,827 of record JAIOJX010000030.1, on the reverse strand, counting down.
TCACCTGTTATTTCTGCTCTTTGAAATTCTGATTAAGTACCTCTGATCCTGTAGAGCCACGTTTTCTTATAAGCTCATATTTATATCAGAAAAGGGTGTAAATATGAAGCAAGATACTCGAGGTAAAAAATGACTTCTCTCTTTACTCCAGCTTTACAAAGATCAAATACATGCTATACATATTGTGAATGCAGAGAAAGTGTCTATTGATTAATGAACATTGATCAGCAATTGTAGGATCTCATTTCACATTCAGAAAGTGGACCGGGAGGGGAGGCATGCCAGATACATGCTCACCCAAGGGTAAGATACAGGGCAGCCAAAAGAAATGAGGTGGTGTTTGGTTCAAAGTGCCTGAAAGGAAAATCACTAGTAGGTTGGTTCCTTGTGACCCTGAAATATTGTTCAGTAGCAAACTAAATATTCTACTTTAATAAATTCAAGGATGATTCTTTTAGATCAGGGTAAGAAACTTTACATTTTTTTCTTTACTAAACCAGTTGAAACTAAATTTATTTTGTGTTGCAAACAAGTAAAAGTAGCAATTTAGTTGATGTTTAATATAGAAAGGCAAGTACTATTTATCTCTCTATACACACTATATATATATATATGTGTGTGTGTGTGTGTGTGTGTGTATACACACACACACATATATACTATATGGTTAGTTAAAATACCATACTATGGACAGTTAAAAAGTGATAGAGACGTTTGAAAGAGAAAACTGGTGAAAGTAGAAAACTAGGTAGAAAGAGAGGGAGGAAAAATGAAAAGGGAAAGGAGAAAGAGGAGACATAAGAAAAAGGAGAAAGAAATAAGGGAAGAGGCCCCATAAGATGTTAATAGCAATTGAAAATATAATTTGTAAGCTTTCTTTGGCAGAATTTTCACCTTGATCCTTTGGTTCACATGATAGAATGTGAGTGTTTTTTTCTGGCTTTACAGAGAAGAAAATGCGTATAGTCGGTGGCAAAATTGGAGTTGGGATCCTGGTCTCTATTTCTAATCCGCTCAGCTTACGTGAGGTTTAATGGATGTAAATTACAGTTGTTTTGCAGTTCACTAGGTCTGAATGTCTCTGCATAAGTTGTCACCTGTTATTTCTGCTCTTTGAAATTCTGATTATAGTACCTCTGATCCTGTAGAGCCACGTTTTCTTATAAAAGAAAACAGCTTGTCTGCTTTTATTTCCAAACTTTAAAGTTTATTTTTGAAATAAATGTTTACTTCCCTATGGGCTTCTGAATCTTCAGCAGGTGTGTGAAGGAATGATCCTGGCTTTAGAAAATTGCTTTGGAACAGGAGAGATATCTCTCCATTTACGAGCTATCACCTGTAGTCCCTTTGGTGTAGAAAACTGTCAGCTTGCTTTATTTTATCCTCTTAGTGATCAGAATTTTTCTATTACAGAAGATTTAAAGTTTATATTTATAATTAGTATCTGCTTTGAAATGAAAAATTTTCCCTCTGTTTATTTAAAAAACTGAGCCAGAGGTCATATTCAAACTATTTAATAAGGGGTTCAGAAGAGATAAGACCCATTAGGATAAATGTCTTCCCTGCCTGTATGGGAAGGCTAAAAATATCAGCTCTGTTCTAACTTCTATCGGGAATAATACAAACAAGAGGACCTCACATCCTATGTATTTTCCATTAAGGAAACCTTTTAGGAATGCACAATATTAACCACACTATTAACTACTCTCAGCACTTCATCTGTCTTCCTCTGCCAACCCAACTTGAAAGAAAGGAAAGAATGAGGTGGAAGAGCCAAGAGGCACAGAGGAGTCGTGGGGAAATGAACATCTGGGTAATGCTGCTTTCCAGTCTTTGTTTTAGTGTTTCCAGAAGCCGGAATTTTTGCTGACCTTGAATTCTGTCAGGGTTTTGGAAGCCCTTATGAGAAATTTCCTGCTTTTTAAAAAATAAATTTTGGGGGACTTCCCTGGTGGTCTGGGCTTCCCTGGTGGCTCAGACAGAAACAAATCCACCTCCAATGCAGGAGACCTGGGTTCGATCCCTGGGTTGGGGAGATCCCCTGGAGAATGGAATGGTTACCCATTCCAGTATTCTTGCCTGGAGAATCCCAGGGCTCATCCATGGGGTTGCAAAGAGCTGGAGACTGAAAGTCTCCAGCTGACTGAAAGACTTTCACACTCCCTGGTGTTCCAGTGCCTAAGATTCCACACTCCCAATGCAAGGGGACTAGGTTTGATCCCTGGTCAGGGAACTAGAGCCCATATACCTTAACTAAGAGTTTGCATGCTGCAACTAAGGATCCTGTATGGCGCAACTAAAATCCAGCACAGCCAAAGAAATAAAGCAAAAATTGAAAAAGAAAATTTGAACATATAAAATATATACAGGAAAATACACAAATTGTAATTGAACAGCTCCTCATTTCCTACAAAATAAACATGCTTCTGTGGCCACTACCCAGATCAATGCAGGCTATGCCTCAGTATCCCCTGATTTGCTTCCCTCCCACTCACTGTCTTCTTTTCCCTTGCCAGAGTAAGCATTATCCCAACTTCTAACATCATAGGTTTGTTTTATCTAATTTTGTTTCAATGGAATCAGAGTATGTGTTACTTTCTTACTTTCTTTGCTTAAAGCTGTGTGTGGAGTCATCTGTATTGCATGTTGTGGAGGTTGATTCATTCTTACTGCCCTGTAGAATTCTATTGCATGAATATGCTGTAATAGATAATTATCTCTTCTATTTTTGATAGAACTTGGATGGTTCCCAGGTTTGAGCTCCTAAGATTAATGTTAGTTACGTGAGCTGATAGAGGGGTTAGCTGATCTATGGTGGCAATCATTTGCAATATATGGGTATCAAATGACGATGTTGTACATCTTAAATCCACACAGTGGTACATGTCAATTACATCTCAATAAAGGTAAGGGAAAAAGAAATTATAACCATGGGAAGTGACAGATGTGTTAGCTAAGGTTACGGTGATGATAGATTGTAATATAAATGTATCAAGTCGAGATGTTGTAACCTTAAACTTACAGAATGTTATGTGTCAGTTATATATATATATATTTTTACTTTTATTTATTTATAAAATTTGGGGGCTTCCCTAATGGCTCAGTGGTAAAGGATCTGTCTGCCAATGCAGGAGACACACGTTCAGTGTCTGGACAGATCTCATGCCTCAGAGCCAACTAAGCCCATGAGCCGCAACTACTGAGCCTGTGATCTAGACATCACTCTGTATAACAAGAGAAGCCACTGCAATGGCTGTGCACCCCGACTTGCCACAACTAGAGAAATGCCTGTGTACTAATGAAGACCCAGTGCAAGCAAAAATAAATATAATTTTATAAAATAGGTATGTTAAAATTTTTAATTTTATGTTGGACTATAGTTGATTAACAATGTTGAGTTAGTTGCAGGTGTACAACTAAGTGATTCAGTGACACATATATATGTACCTATTTTTTCAAGTTCGTTTTTCCCATTTAGGTTATTACAGAATATTGAGTAGAGTTTCCTGTGCTATACAGTATGTCTGTGTTGGCTATCCTTTTTTTTTTTTTTTAATTTTTGGCCTCTTTTATTGATTTCTCATTTATTTATTTTCATCCATCTTTGTTCCTTGGCCTGTGTGGGCCTCTGATTGCAGTGGCCTCTCTTGTTGTAGAGCACTGGCTCTGGGTGCGTGCGCTCCAGAGTGCTGGCTCGTGATTGGACACACTTGTCCGGCCACTCTGGGGTATGTGGGATCTTCTCAGGCCAGGGTTCAAACCAGTGCCCCTTGCACTGCAAGATGGACTGCTTACTCACCAGAACATTAGGGAAGCCCTGGTTATCTTTTTTAAAATATAGCAGTGTGTATGTGTGACTCTCAAAGCCCCAGTCTATTCCTCCCCACTACCCTGGTAGAGGAAGTCTGTCCTCTAAGTCTCTGAATATATATGCCAAAATACTTGAGTTAGAAAGACAGAAAGAGAGAGGGGAAAAGTGACAATGCAGGTATGAATATTCTTGAACATATCTGGTATACATGAGAGTGCACATTTCTGTTGGGTACATAATTGTGGGGAAATAAAACACTCCTGGATTTTTCAGTGTTCATGTAAAAAGTCCTAGCCATGGACACAAATGTGCTGCATGGTTAGAGACATTCGCTTTTACTTCTGTTAGAAACATGTTCACATACCATAAAGATTAGATCTATAGCCATTTGTTTCCCTAATGAAGGAGCTAATTGCTTTGATCCAAAAAGATAATGGAACTTCACTTATCTCCCCCAAAGTAAAGGGATAGGCACCGGGGTTAGTGTTCGGACCAGAGACTGGGGCCTTATCTATCTGGGTATTCACATTTCAGGGATCAATGAGGCCCACAGCTCTTGGTCTCAGAAAAGTAAAAATTGTGTGGCTAATGGCTTCCTGGAGAGATTTTATTTATATAGCAAGTGTCAGGAAGAGACACTTTCAGAGAGCGAGAGAAAGTCATTTCTTTCCTTCTCTGGCCTGTGGAAAACCCTGCCGCTCATATATTGAAAATCTCCATCTGCTTTCATTGCACGGTCCCAGAGCTGATACCTGGGGCAAAAGGCATATAGTGGGTTATACACTTTTGATTTATTGAGACAATAATAAAGAAGAAATCTGTCTCTGACTTGGAATAATTCAGGTGTGCCTTCAGGATAAAATTAGTAAAAATGAATGCTGAGGGGCTTCCCTGGTGGTCTAGTGGTTGAGCATCTGCCTGCCAGTGCAGGGGTTACAGGTTTGATCCCTTGTCTGGAAAGTTCCCACGTACCATGGAGGAACTGAACTGCTAAGCCAATGCTCTACAGCCCATGAGCCACAATTACTGAGCACCCCACCCCGCCAGCCCTGCCCCAAGCTGCAACTACTGAACCCCATGTACCTACAGCCTGTGTTCTGCAACAAGAGATGCCACTGAAATAAGAAGCCTGCTCACCTCAAGGAAGAGTCGCCTGACCCCCACCCCTCCAACCCACAACTAAGGTCTGTGTGCAGCAATGAAGACCCACCAGTACCAAAAGTAAATCAATCAATCCAAAAAAAAAAAAAACGAATGTTGGAAACTCCCAAATACCTAGGAGCAAACTTGCTGGGTCTTGGAGTCTGTGTATGCTCAACCTTCGTGACATTTCCAAGCCATTTTCTGAAGTGATTGTATCTACTGACACTCTAACTAGCAGTTTTCAAAAGCTCTATTTGCTCAAAAACACTAAAAGTATTTTCAGTCATTTTAAACTATAGCTGTTCTGGGGGCTCTGCTATCTTACTTTTTCCGGTTTCAATTTTATTTCTCCTGATGACTAATTAGGTGATCACTTTTTTGTACATTTTTTGGCCATTTGGATTCCCTTCTTACTGAAGAGAGTTGCTGATAAAAATCCAAATAGTCCAAGCTATGGTTTTCCTGGTAGTCACGTATAGATGTGACGATTGGCCCATAAAGAAGGCTGAGTGCCAAAGGATTGATGCCTTAAAACTGTGGTGTTGGAGAAGACTCCTGAGAGTGCCTTGAACTGTAAGAAGATCAAACTAGTCAGTCCTAGTGAAAATCAACCCTGAATATTCATTGGAAGAACTGATGCTGAAGCTGAAACTCCAATGCTTTGGCCACCTGATGCAAAGAGACAAGTCATTGGAAAAGGCCCTGATTCTGGGAAAAATAGAAGGCAGAAGGAGAAGGGGATGTCAGAGGAAGAGGTGCTAAACATCACATATTTATTACATCCTTGAAATATATTTATTTTATACCTAGTAGTTTATACTTTTTAGTCCTTTTCATCCATTTTGCTCCTAACTCCACCTTCTTCCCTGTGGTGACCTCTAACTGGTTCTCTATGTCTGTTTGTATTTGTTCATTTGTTTTATCTTTTATATTCCATACAGAGAAAATATACTATGCAACTTTCTCAACATAGTACTCTCTAGGTCCATCGATGTTACCCTAAATGGCAAAAAAAATTCACTCTTTATTTACAGCTAAGTAATATCCCATTGTGTGTGTGTATGTGTACATAACTCGGCTTGTTTATTTCTACTGAGGGGCACTTAAATTGCTTCCATATCTTGGCTATTGTAAATAATGCCACTTAAAAGCAAATCTTATATTTAGTCAAGGAAGAGTCGCCTGACCCCCACCCCTCCAACCCACAACTAAGGTCTGTGTGCAGCAATGAAGACCCACCAGTACCAAAAGTAAATCAATCAATCCAAAAAAAAAAAAAACGAATGTTGGAAACTCCCAAATACCTAGGAGCAAACTTGCTGGGTCTTGGAGTCTGTGTATGCTCAACCTTCGTGACATTTCCAAGCCATTTTCTGAAGTGATTGTATCTACTGACACTCTAACTAGCAGTTTTCAAAAGCTCTATTTGCTCAAAAACACTAAAAGTATTTTCAGTCATTTTAAACTATAGCTGTTCTGGGGGCTCTGCTATCTTACTTTTTCCGGTTTCAATTTTATTTCTCCTGATGACTAATTAGGTGATCACTTTTTTGTACATTTTTTGGCCATTTGGATTCCCTTCTTACTGAAGAGAGTTGCTGATAAAAATCCAAATAGTCCAAGCTATGGTTTTCCTGGTAGTCACGTATAGATGTGACGATTGGCCCATAAAGAAGGCTGAGTGCCAAAGGATTGATGCCTTAAAACTGTGGTGTTGGAGAAGACTCCTGAGAGTGCCTTGAACTGTAAGAAGATCAAACTAGTCAGTCCTAGTGAAAATCAACCCTGAATATTCATTGGAAGAACTGATGCTGAAGCTGAAACTCCAATGCTTTGGCCACCTGATGCAAAGAGACAAGTCATTGGAAAAGGCCCTGATTCTGGGAAAAATAGAAGGCAGAAGGAGAAGGGGATGTCAGAGGAAGAGGTGCTAAACATCACATATTTATTACATCCTTGAAATATATTTATTTTATACCTAGTAGTTTATACTTTTTAGTCCTTTTCATCCATTTTGCTCCTAACTCCACCTTCTTCCCTGTGGTGACCTCTAACTGGTTCTCTATGTCTGTTTGTATTTGTTCATTTGTTTTATCTTTTATATTCCATACAGAGAAAATATACTATGCAACTTTCTCAACATAGTACTCTCTAGGTCCATCGATGTTACCCTAAATGGCAAAAAAAATTCACTCTTTATTTACAGCTAAGTAATATCCCATTGTGTGTGTGTGTATGTGTACATAACTCGGCTTGTTTATTTCTACTGAGGGGCACTTAAATTGCTTCCATATCTTGGCTATTGTAAATAATGCCACTATGAAATTGGGATGCATATATCTTTTTGAATTTATGTTCTCATTTTCTTCAGATATATCCAGGAGTGGATTTGCTGAATTTTATGGTAGTTCCGTTTTTAATTTTTTGAGGAACCTATAGACTATTATTTCCATAGTGCCTGTACCAATGTACATTTCTCCCCATCCTTGCCAACACTGATTTGTTCTGTTTTTGACGACAGCAACTCTGACAGATGTGCAAAATAGTTTGAAAATACATACTACATTAATGTTTATTGCAGCATTATTTATAAAAGCCAAGATAAGGAAGCAACTTGTATCTGTTGGTTGATGTATAAAGAAAATATGATATATAAATATATATAATATATATAATGAAATATTAACCATTACAAAATGAAATCTTGCTATTTGTGACAACATGGATGGACCTAGAGGATACTATGCTAAGTGAACTCAGTTAGACAGTGAAAGATGAATACTGTATCATCTCACATGCAGAATCTAAAAAACAAAACAAAAGGAAAACAAATTCATAGATACAGAGAGAAAAAAAGGGTGACTTCCAAGAAGAGGGAGTGGTAGGGGGTGAAGTAAACTAGGTACAGAGTATTAGGAAATACGGTAATCCCACTCCTGGACAAATATCCAGAGAAAAAATCATGCCTGAAAAGATACTTGCACTCCAATGTTCATTGCAGCACTGTTTAGCCAAGACATAGAAATAGCCTAAATGTCCAGAAACAGAGGAATGGACAAAAATGTGGTACATATTACAATGGAATATTATTTGCCCGTCAAAAGGAATAAAACAATGCCATTTGCAGCAACATGGATGGACCCAGAGATTGTCACACTAAGTGAAATAAGTCAGACAGAAAAGGAGAAATATCATATGATATCCCTTATATGTGGAATCTAAATAAGAAATGATACAAATGAACTTATTTACAAACTATCAAGAGACTCACAGTCTTAGACAACGAACTTCTGGTTGCCAGGGGTGAGGGGAGGATGAGGGAAGGGAGAGTGAGGGAGTTTGGGATGGACATGTTCACACTTGTATGTTTAAAATGGGTAACCAACAAGGACCTGCTCTACAGCATGTGGAACTCTGCTCAGCACTGTGGGGCAGGCTGGATGGGAGGGGAGTTTGGGGGAGAATGGATGCATGTATACATACGGCTGAGTCTCTTAGCTGTTCACTCGACACTATTCCCACACTGTTGATCAGCTACACCCAAATACAAAACAAAATCTTAAAGAAAAAAAAGAATGTAATTCTCTACCTAAGGGCCTTCTTTAATCACAGGATCATGTTTAATAACCTAGCAGTCTCATTTTTAAAAATGTACATAGATACAGGCATAAATAATTCAATAATATAGTTTAACTCAATATAGACAAATATTTTAATTTGAATTGGTAATCAAAATAAAATTACTTAGCACATATTTTACATTTTTTATACTAAGTCTTTGAAAACCAGAGTATATTTTTTACTTGTAGCATATCTCAATTGGGAGTAGCCACTTCTCAATAGTTACCTCTGGCTAGTGGCTTCTGTATTGCATATTGTGGCCCCAGAGCATACAAGTAATTTCCTTTTTCCTGCTTTTATAAAAATGCAGGGAAAGTCACTAGGTTTGGGCTTCGTAATTGCATCATTGGGAGTGGTAAGTAAACTAGGTACAGAGTATTAGGAAATACGGTAATCCCACTCCTGGACAAATATCCAGAGAAAAAATCATGCCTGAAAAGATACTTGCACTCCAATGTTCATTGCAGCACTGTTTAGCCAAGACATAGAAATAGCCTAAATGTCCAGAAACAGAGGAATGGACAAAAATGTGGTACATATTACAATGGAATATTATTTGCCCGTCAAAAGGAATAAAACAATGCCATTTGCAGCAACATGGATGGACCCAGAGATTGTCACACTAAGTGAAATAAGTCAGACAGAAAAGGAGAAATATCATATGATATCCCTTATATGTGGAATCTAAATAAGAAATGATACAAATGAACTTATTTACAAACTATCAAGAGACTCACAGTCTTAGACAACGAACTTCTGGTTGCCAGGGGTGAGGGGAGGATGAGGGAAGGGAGAGTGAGGGAGTTTGGGATGGACATGTTCACACTTGTATGTTTAAAATGGGTAACCAACAAGGACCTGCTCTACAGCATGTGGAACTCTGCTCAGCACTGTGGGGCAGGCTGGATGGGAGGGGAGTTTGGGGGAGAATGGATGCATGTATACATACGGCTGAGTCTCTTAGCTGTTCACTCGACACTATTCCCACACTGTTGATCAGCTACACCCAAATACAAAACAAAATCTTAAAGAAAAAAAAAGAATGTAATTCTCTACCTAAGGGCCTTCTTTAATCACAGGATCATGTTTAATAACCTAGCAGTCTCATTTTTTAAAAATGTACATAGATACAGGCATAAATAATTCAATAATATAGTTTAACTCAATATAGACAAATATTTTAATTTGAATTGGTAATCAAAATAAAATTACTTAGCACATATTTTACATTTTTTATACTAAGTCTTTGAAAACCAGAGTATATTTTTTACTTGTAGCATATCTCAATTGGGAGTAGCCACTTCTCAATAGTTACCTCTGGCTAGTGGCTTCTGTATTGCATATTGTGGCCCCAGAGCATACAAGTAATTTCCTTTTTTTCCCTGCTTTTTATAAAAATGCAGGGGAAAGTCACAGGTAATACTCTGGCTGTTCTCTATAGGCAAAGACTATTGTCTTCTCAGATTTCTCTGTGAGTGCAAGATTTTGTTTTCTTACTTACCATTTGGACTCTAGTGAACATATTTGTTTGTGATATTTTCATCTCACATCATATGTTAAGTAACCTTACATGAGTCTAATTTTTCACCATCATTATTTTAAATAATTGATGTGTATTGAAGCCAGTAACATTGTGGGTATATTAGTTTCAACAAAGTAAATTTAGAATTAGGATTTTCCTTGTTAATTTAGTAAGGTAAAGATATTTCTCAAGGTTGGTACAATATGTATATCTTCTGTTATCATTTAGGATAAGATATTTCATCTTTTCTTTTTAGAAAATTTTGCTGAGGTACAGTTGATTTATAAGTTGTGTTTAATTTCTGCTATACAACAAAGTGAATCAGTAATACACACATATATATATATTTCCACTGGGGTTTATCACAAGTATTTCATGTTTTCTTAATAGCTTTTACAATCTCCTCCCCCTGCCCCCTTCAGTGAATAGAGACTGCATTCTGCTTTAAAAAAAATCATTTGGAATTGTACTTAAACAACTGAATCTTGTTTACATTTGAAGATATATCTTTTTATGTTTTAGTAAACTTTTACTACAGAAAGAGGAAGTTGATTTATATATTTTTCATTAAATCACTAGCTATAAGGAAAGGTTTTATAAGCTTGGAAAGCAATCCATGAAATAAGGATGAAATAAACAATCCATGAAATAAGTTTTTCAGAGCTGTTACTTATACTATGGAAATCAAAAATATATCAATAGTTCCTAGATTTCCAAATAGTAATCTGGATCAAGTCAGGAGTTATTAAATTGGTTCTCCATTCAAGAAAGTGACAAAATCCATTTGATGGCTTTATCTATACAAACAGAATTACATCAAAACAAATGAAAATCAGATTATGTCCTTAAAATCTAATATGGTGTGGGAAAAAAGTTTTAGAGTGCTTTGCCTGCTGTGATCTCTAATAATATTAGACAATTATTTTTTCTCAATTGGAGTAACCTCAATTTTGCAGTGGAAAGTCCCCAGAGCATACAAGTAATTTCCTTTTTCCTGCTTTTATAAAAATGCAGGGGAAAGTCACAGGTAATACTCTGGCTGTTCTCTATAGGCAAAGACTATTGTCTTCTCAGATTTCTCTGTGAGTGCAAGATTTTGTTTTCTTACTTACCATTTGGACTCTAGTGAACATATTTGTTTGTGATATTTTCATCTCACATCATATGTTAAGTAACCTTACATGAGTCTAATTTTTCACCATCATTATTTTAAATAATTGATGTGTATTGAAGCCAGTAACATTGTGGGTATATTAGTTTCAACAAAGTAAATTTAGAATTAGGATTTTCCTTGTTAATTTAGTAAGGTAAAGATATTTCTCAAGGTTGGTACAATATGTATATCTTCTGTTATCATTTAGGATAAGATATTTCATCTTTTCTTTTTAGAAAATTTTGCTGAGGTACAGTTGATTTATAAGTTGTGTTTAATTTCTGCTATACAACAAAGTGAATCAGTAATACACACATATATATATATTTCCACTGGGGTTTATCACAAGTATTTCATGTTTTCTTAATAGCTTTTACAATCTCCTCCCCCTGCCCCCTTCAGTGAATAGAGACTGCATTCTGCTTTAAAAAAAATCATTTGGAATTGTACTTAAACAACTGAATCTTGTTTACATTTGAAGATATATCTTTTTATGTTTTAGTAAACTTTTACTACAGAAAGAGGAAGTTGATTTATATATTTTTCATTAAATCACTAGCTATAAGGAAAGGTTTTATAAGCTTGGAAAGCAATCCATGAAATAAGGATGAAATAAACAATCCATGAAATAAGTTTTTCAGAGCTGTTACTTATACTATGGAAATCAAAAATATATCAATAGTTCCTAGATTTCCAAATAGTAATCTGGATCAAGTCAGGAGTTATTAAATTGGTTCTCCATTCAAGAAAGTGACAAAATCCATTTGATGGCTTTATCTATACAAACAGAATTACATCAAAACAAATGAAAATCAGATTATGTCCTTAAAATCTAATATGGTGTGGGAAAAAAGTTTTAGAGTGCTTTGCCTGCTGTGATCTCTAATAATATTAGACATAATTAGTGACATAAATAAAAAAGTAAGGGACTAAAGAACCAATTTACATGTGTGTGAATAAATCAAAACTTCTGTGATTCTTCTGCAATCCTTCCTCAAAGAAATTAGCTGGGACATTATGATAATATTCCAGTTTAGTTCAGTATTACAGACTATCAGAAATTTTGTAGCCCTTTCCTTTCTCCTGTCTCCACCATGTTTCTCTTGTGTTAACTGTGAAATAGGCTAACCCAACAAGCAGGTTAGAAAAGTGGGAATTTCTCAGTCTTTAAAAGATACCCATTTTAATCACACAATTATTTTTAATATGTAATAAATATAGTCATGTCTAAGTTTACATATAATGATTTGACTTTATATTTCTTTGTTTCTTTCTTTAAATTCTATGTAGTGGCAGCTCCCAAGGTATATTCTTTGGTAAGATGTTTTGTTGTTCACCCAGTTGTGTCTGACACTTGGCAACCCCCTGGACTGCAGCACACCAGACTTCTCTGTCCTTCACCATCTCCTGGAGTTGGCTCAAACTCATGTCCATTGAGTCGGTGATGCCATCCAACCATCTCATCCTCTATTGTTTCCTTGGCCTTTTGCCTTCTGTCTTTCCCAGCATCAAGGTCTTTTTCAATGAGTCATCTCTTCGCATCAGGTGGCCAAAGTACTGGAGCTTCATCTTCAGCATCAGTCCTTCTAATGAATATTCAGGGCTGATTTCCTTCAGGATTAACCTCTTTGCTGTCCAAGGGACTCTCAGGAGTCTTCTCCAACACCACAGGTTGAAAGCAGCAATTCTTTGGTGATCAACCTTTTTTATTGTCCAGCTCTTATATCTGAACCTGCCTACTGGAAAAACCATAGGCTTGACTATACAAACCTTTGTAGGTAATGTCTCTGCTCTTTAATACACTGTCTAGGTCTGTCATAGTTTTTCTTCCAAGGAGCAAGCACCTTTTAATTTCATGGCTGCATGATATTAAAGATGTTTTAGTCACCATTAACTCCATTTTCTGATAATGACAGATATATTCTTTCCTTTCAGTGTTACCTACGCTTTAACATTTTTTGTGAAATTTTTATCATTCAGTTAAATCAAATTATAAGATAAACCAATAATCAGTACTTGGTGCATATTCATAGGGGGAACCTTGACATACCGTTAACCACTCATGACAGTTCAGGTCTGGTTTTGCTACCAAATGAGTTCTGGCACAAAATTTGCAACAAGTTTTGGTTTTAGTGGTTTTCAGAATGGTGGATCAGAAATTCTGTATCTGTTGATGGAGACTCTTAGCATCTGATAGTTATATTCTTATTCTGAAGAGAGAACCCAAACTGAGTAGTCTTTATTCTGAAGAAAGAAAAAAAATATTGGGTTGGGAAAACCTTTGTTCATCACTAACATTCAAATTTTTGTTTCCTTCGCCTTTATTCAATATACAGTTCTCTGGGCTACAGGTCTATCTCATAAGTAAATAATCTCAGCACTCAGGTAGCTCAGGTCCTAGTGTGGGAAGAGATAAGAAAAAAGAAAACAAGAAAGAGAATAGGCATCCAGCTTTGACATGAAGCAGTGATGAATATCACGTTTACTCTGCATCCATAAACACTGCACAAAATGTACCAAATGACTGTTTTCAAGGATGTGACAACAGATGTTCAGGGTGTGGTTTTTGAGAGAAAGCAAACACACACAGCTTTCTCCCTGCAGTTATTTTCCAAACTGTGACACAAGGAAATGAAATGCAAGCAAAGAGTAACAGCCTTGTTGAACTGATGAGTCTGAAGGCTGGGCTGAGATTTGTGGGCAGTTACAGGAGCGGAGCTGGGAAGCATCTTTCTCTTCCTGTCAGTGGTAAGGAAGACTGCGGTTGCCCTGTTAGAGCTTTGGTCTCTGTACCTCTCCTAATATTTATGAAGTGTCCTTCACACAAGTTCTCAGTAAGTGTCTTAAGTTCTTTGGATGTTTCCAGATATTCCTGTGATGTATCAGGAATTCTCACACTCAAGCCCTGCCCAGTTAAATTTCCTGTGATCTCTGATTTCATTCCAAATACATCTGCCTACAGTTCTGGGGGAAATAGGGGGTATCAACTTAAAATTACTGATAACACAATAATTTAGGAATGAAAAAAATCTCATGACATCAAAACTAATATTTGAGGGTTTATATTGACCTGCCAGTCCAATTAAAGCTCAAAAAATAGTGAATTAAGCTTAAAACTATCCAGTACCAAAATAACGAAAAATAATTGTTTTTTACCTCCATTATTACTTTTTGACATTGCGGTCTTTCTCCATATCTCATTCTTCCATGTACTATTTTATAGACATTCAAAAGACCATTTCCCAGATAGTGAGTTATACTTCTCAGAAATCAATTACTTTTCAGGACAACACTAACACTACACATATTTTTATTAGGAAATAAAACCACAGGATATGGAGAGTAATAAAACTGGAATTATTTTACTGGCAAAGTCCATAAAAGTAACCAATAATTTCAAAATCAAAGAAACATATCCAGGGTCTGCTGCTGAACAATATTAGCAGTAATATTTTCCCCAAGTTCACATTAAGTTCCTCTCTCCATTTCTGATACACTGTGCACAGTTGAAAAACCATGTGTCATTTGCTTACTCTGGAATGCTAGGAAACTCTCTCAATTTCAGCTAGAGTTGGTGTCTTAATTCTACTCCCTCTTAATTGATAAATGAGGAAGGAGTGAAGGAAACAATGTTGGAGAAAATTTCATTAGATATAAATTGCAAGACGTTTGTTTGAATGAATGTAATATCTCAGCTCTATCTTGATCGGCCTTGGGGGAATGCTCTAAGTATTATTGTAAGTACCAGACCAAGCATTGGACAATTTAATGGTGCCATTCGAGCATGGCCTTGTATCTGGTTTTTGTTTCGAAATGTTCTTGGGGAAAACTTCACTGCCTGATAATAGGGAACAAAAGAATTCTACCACTTTTATGTGTTACCAACAAATGTTTCTGAAGGGAGTCATTTAAGCTAAAACAACAAGTCTCTTTTGAAAGCTTAAGCCGTTCTAATTTACTTCTTCTATAAAAAGAAAATTTAGATGTTTCAAAGCCATATCTGACCAGCAAAGTGAACAGTGATTGGAGCAGATCCACCCAATGACTTGTGACTTATGATAACACCTGCATTGACTGAAGAATTCCTCTATTATTTTTCGTTGTCACAAACATTGATTAATGTTAAACAAACATTGATTTTTTAAAAAGATTTAAGATATTTAAAAGAACAATAGATGGCTTCCCTGGTGGTCCAGTGGGTAAGCACACCGCCTTGCAGTGCAAGGGGCGCCGGTTCGATCCCTGGCCTGGGAAGATCCCACGTGCCGCGGAGCGGCTGGACCCATGTGTCCAACTACCAGGCCGGAGCTCTGGAGTGCATGCGCCCAGAGCCGTTGCTCTGCAGCCATAGAGGCCACTGCGATGGGAGGCCCACACAGGCCAAAGAACAAAGATGGATGAAAATAAATAAATGGAAGACCAATAAAAGTGCCTCGCTCAAAAGAACAAGATAAATAGCAATATACAATTACCTATTTTTTCCATCCAGTATTGACACACCTTAATATTTTACTTCAAAATCAAAGAAACATATCCAGGGTCTGCTGCTGAACAATATTAGCAGTAATATTTTCCCCAAGTTCACATTAAGTTCCTCTCTCATTTCTGATACACTGTGCACAGTTGAAAAACCATGTGTCATTTGCTTACTCTGGAATGCTAGGAAACTCTCTCAATTTCAGCTAGAGTTGGTGTCTTAATTCTACTCCCTCTTAATTGATAAATGAGGAAGGAGTGAAGGAAACAATGTTGGAGAAAATTTCATTAGATATAAATTGCAAGACGTTTGTTTGAATGAATGTAATATCTCAGCTCTATCTTGATCGGCCTTGGGGGAATGCTCTAAGTATTATTGTAAGTACCAGACCAAGCATTGGACAATTTAATGGTGCCATTCGAGCATGGCCTTGTATCTGGTTTTTGTTTCGAAATGTTCTTGGGGAAAACTTCACTGCCTGATAATAGGGAACAAAAGAATTCTACCACTTTTATGTGTTACCAACAAATGTTTCTGAAGGGAGTCATTTAAGCTAAAACAACAAGTCTCTTTTGAAAGCTTAAGCCGTTCTAATTTACTTCTTCTATAAAAAGAAAATTTAGATGTTTCAAAGCCATATCTGACCAGCAAAGTGAACAGTGATTGGAGCAGATCCACCCAATGACTTGTGACTTATGATAACACCTGCATTGACTGAAGAATTCCTCTATTATTTTTCGTTGTCACAAACATTGATTAATGTTAAACAAACATTGATTTTTTTAAAAAAAGATTTAAGATATTTAAAAGAACAATAGATGGCTTCCCTGGTGGTCCAGTGGGTAAGCACACCGCCTTGCAGTGCAAGGGGCGCCGGTTCGATCCCTGGCCTGGGAAGATCCCACGTGCCGCGGAGCGGCTGGACCCATGTGTCCAACTACCAGGCCGGAGCTCTGGAGTGCATGCGCCCAGAGCCGTTGCTCTGCAGCCATAGAGGCCACTGCGATGGGAGGCCCACACAGGCCAAAAGAATAAAGATGGATGAAAAAATAGATAAATGAAAGGCCAATAGAAGTGCCCTCGCTCAAAAAAAGAACAAGATAAATAGCAATATACAATTACCTATTTTTTTCCATCCAGTATTGACACACCTTAATATTTTACTTCAAATCTCTTAGTATTTTTCTCTTAACTAAAGCATAGATTTAGCTACACTGCCCACAATTCTGACCTTGGAGTAAATTCTTTGATGTTTACATTTCCATTCCTTAACAGCAAACACATACACATGTTTTATATGTTGTGTTTTATGTATTTGCATATATATATATATATATGTCTATATTATATATGTCAGACTATATGTATCTCATATTTGCCTTTTATAATATGCCATTATGTGAAGCTCAAACCGTGTATGTGTGTGTATACACACAATATAGATTGATAGATAGATCTAGTTTATTCTTTTCAATTAATGTAAATATTATATCATAAGGATATTGCAATTTGTTCATTATTGCTTTTATGTATAATTAGATTAGTTTCCCCTCTTTATGTTGGCTATTAAAAATACACTGCAGCAAACTTCCTTGAATTTGTCTCCTTGTACACATATGTATTTTTGTGGAGGATGGGGAGGAAGAAGTTATATATCCAGAAATTAAATAGCAGGCGTTCCAGCTTATGAGTACTTTTGATGTTATTAGATTCTGCTTAATTCTCATCTGAAGGGACTATACTAATTTTTGTTCCCATCTGCAGTGTATGAGAATCTCTTTCCCTCATAGCTTCATCAGAACTTTACACCAGAACTTTACATCAGATTTATTTATATTTGACTTGATAGAGAGAAAACAGAGCTCCATGACCATTACTGAGGTTGAAGAAATCCTTTGAATATTTGCTTTCCATTAGTATTTCCTCCTCTGCCAATTGTCTTTTGTCTAATTTTCCTCAATTTTATTGTTAGATTAATGTATTTTTTTGTTACTTATATCCAAGAATTTCTTATACATTCTAGATATCTTTTCTGGTCTTCTCTTGATCTTAAACAGTGTTTATCACTTCTTTGTTTCTTAGTCGCTAAGTCAAGCCCTACTCTTTCATGACCCATTGGACTGTAGCCCACCAGGCTCCTCTGAAGTGGGTTGTATTTTCTTCTCCAGGGAACTTCCTGACCCAGGGATTGAACTCCCATCTCTCGCATGGGCAGGCGGATTCTTTACCACTGAGCCATCAGGGAAGCCCATAATTTCTTTAGCTCCACAAAAGTTTTGAGTTGTGACATAGTCAAACTCATCTACCTTTGCTTTATGTCTTAATTACATTTTCTCTACTTTGAGGTGTGATCATACTGTTTTCATTTCTAAAGATTGTCTTGAGTTTGCATATATTTTTTCATGTGAATTTTAGAAGAAACTTTTTATGAGAATTAATTTAAATGTATAGATTACTTGGAAAAGAGTAAATTTAATATCTTCTGGTAAACAAGATGTACATCTTCATGTATTCATAATTAATTTGCATAATTTAGTAAATTTGCATAATTTAGTAATAAAACCTTCCCCACCGAGGTATTATTCATAGAGTTTCTGTTGAGGTCAGAGCCTACAGCTTATCACCAGCAGCAGCTCACAATCAGGCATCAGGGAGACTTGTGTGTGTGCAAAGCATATAGGATTCTACTAAGAACAAAGTGGAAGCATTAGAGATGTCCAGGGCTCATTGTTCCCTCCAAGCCCAACCTCCAATCAGCTTCCTCATCCCAACACCACTGCATTCTGTCATAGCTTGGAAAGCAGAGCTCCTTTTGTTTTTTCTTTTTCAAGAACCACATCCTGAACATCTTTTGTCCAGTTCTTTAAAACACCTGCTTCTTCCAGTGTTTGCTGAGTGTGATCTCTTCTCAGCAGTGATAGGAAAAGACCCACATGCATCACTGCTCCAATGTTCACTAATATTCATATATCTCTTACTCTTATTTCCTTTCTTCATATTTTACTGTGTTGACTACTATTTCCTGAAGAAAAGTGGATGCCAGAATGACCTAACCCTAGACCAGCTGGAATGATACATGGAACATAAATAAGTTTCTATCAGATTAATGTATTTTTTTGTTACTTATATCCAAGAATTTCTTATACATTCTAGATATCTTTTCTGGTCTTCTCTTGATCTTAAACAGTGTTTATCACTTCTTTGTTTCTTAGTCGCTAAGTCAAGCCCTACTCTTTCATGACCCATTGGACTGTAGCCCACCAGGCTCCTCTGAAGTGGGTTGTATTTTCTTCTCCAGGGAACTTCCTGACCCAGGGATTGAACTCCCATCTCGCATGGGCAGGCGGATTCTTTACCACTGAGCCATCAGGGAAGCCCATAATTTCTTTAGCTCCACAAAAGTTTTGAGTTGTGACATAGTCAAACTCATCTACCTTTGCTTTATGTCTTAATTACATTTTCTCTACTTTGAGGTGTGATCATACTGTTTTCATTTCTAAAGATTGTCTTGAGTTTGCATATATTTTTCATGTGCCTTTTCGAAGAAACTTTTTATGAGAATTAATTTAAATGTATAGATTACTTGGAAAAGAGTAAATTTAATATCTTCTGGTAAACAAGATGTACATCTTCATGTATTCATAATTAATTTGCATAATTTAGTAAATTTGCATAATTTAGTAATAAAACCTTCCCCACCGAGGTATTATTCATAGAGTTTCTGTTGAGGTCAGAGCCTACAGCTTATCACCAGCAGCAGCTCACAATCAGGCATCAGGGAGACTTGTGTGTGTGCAAAGCATATAGGATTCTACTAAGAACAAAGTGGAAGCATTAGAGATGTCCAGGGCTCATTGTTCCCTCCAAGCCCAACCTCCAATCAGCTTCCTCATCCCAACACCACTGCATTCTGTCATAGCTTGGAAAGCAGAGCTCCTTTTGTTTTTTCTTTTTCAAGAACCACATCCTGAACATCTTTTGTCCAGTTCTTTAAAACACCTGCTTCTTCCAGTGTTTGCTGAGTGTGATCTCTTCTCAGCAGTGATAGGAAAAGACCCACATGCATCACTGCTCCAATGTTCACTAATATTCATATATCTCTTACTCTTATTTCCTTTCTTCATATTTTACTGTGTTGACTACTATTTCCTGAAGAAAAGTGGATGCCAGAATGACCTAACCCTAGACCAGCTGGAATGATACATGGAACATAAATAAGTTTCTATCTTATTGAGGTCATTGTATTTTGGAGCCTCTTATTATGGAAGCTTAACCTTCTCCTTAAATTTGTCCCAAATCACAGAACAGTAATTAAGGCTATGAAGCAAGTTTATTTATTTTAATGGAGAAACAGAAGTGCAAAGCAGACTCGAATTCTCATGTTAAAAATCAGCACATTACCAAAGAGGAACTTGTTCACTTTTTACATTGTAGTAATGAGCTTTTGGTTCTCTTGATTATAAACATGACAGGACATAAAATTAAAGAATTAAGGAATATTGAAGCTTCAAAGGATTTTAGAGATGGAGAGAGGAAGTGGAGGCCCAGATAATTTAAGTAATCACTCCAGAGTCACATTATTACTTAGAAAAGATCTGTGGCTAGAATTGAGTAGTGCTATTTCTACTTCCTTTTTTTTTTTTTTAAAAGAAAATCTTTTCTACTAGCTTCCATTGTAATAATTACAGGATGTTAAATTTTCTATATCTATAGTGAAAGATTTCTTTACGTCGCACACAGCATCATACTCCAAATGTAGTATGTTTTGGAAACTTTGCCAAGATGAGACATCAGGGCTTTTGCTGAATGATAGTGATACATTTAGTTAGGTCCATTTAATTATAGAATGTTAAAGGAGCCATAGTCTAAGATCATCAAATGGCAATTTGAAAATTAATTCATAGTGAGAGTCATTTGTTTTGAAGAGAAATGATAATGTTATTTTTGTACCCTGTGCCATTTCTAAATATAGATGGTGATATATTGAAGTTCAATATTTTGAGGGGTGGCAATATTTTTCAGTGGGAAAAATGGAAAATTCTTTATTTCATAGCAGGAATGAGAATGACTCATGCTTAGTGAAAATTATGTCAGTATACAAAAAGTTGTCACTAAAATAAGACTATTATAATTATTATATTCTTGAAATTGAAATAGTCATGTGAAGTTAAAATCCTTCTCATTTTTTTCTTTAATTTACTTATTTGGACCTTATTACTACAAAAATGTGTTTTTTAAACCTTTATATATCAAAGCATATCAAAGCATAATGTACAATGTGTTACTTTCAGGTGTACAGCAAAGTGATTCATATATTCATTTTCAGATTCTTTTCCAATATAGATTATTGTGATATACAGTAGATAATTGTTTATTTTATATATGGGAGTGTGTGTATGTTAATTCCATACTTTTTATATGTTTATTTATTATCACTAATGAGAATTTTCTTGGCATGAAATATTAATTCTATAATTATAAATGTGTAAAATCTTTAAATTGTAAAGCCTCCCAACATTATCATGTATATCTATGTACAGAACATACATAAATTTAACTTTAGAACATATAAAAAAGAGAATTTCAAATCACACTAAACATAACAAATATAGAACTTGCTTTGTTAAAAGTCTGTAGTATAGTTCTTTCCAATGCCAAGGACAAAATTAAACAATAATCAGCTTTTTAAGAGCGCTAAAGAATACTTTTAAGAATAATAAAGCCTCTGAAGTGTAAAATGTCTTTATCAAATGAGATTTAAAAGCCTAAATTTTGTGCTGAGAATAAAAAAAATGTTAAAACTTTTTTCCTGTATGACTCCCTGTCCTGTTAGAGGATTACATACTAGTGATCCAAGATAGGTAACAGAACCATCCTTTATGCTTTGCTGATATTAATCTTGCCATCATCTATCATTTGGGCCTACTTTCTGCCTTTTGGTCTGAGCTAGCTAACAATGGACTTGCCAGTGCAGGAGACATAAGATACAGGGGTTCAATCCCTGGGTTGGGAAGATCCCTGAAGGAGGGCACCACAACCCACTCCAGTATTCTTGCCTAGAGAGTCTCATGGACAGGGGAGCCTGATGGGCTACAGTCCATAAGGTCGCAAAAGTCAGATGTGACTGAAGTAGCTTAGCATAAATACACAGATGACAATAGATTCCAAGCTCCGGATCTGGATATTTACCAGCATATTTGAAATGGAAATTGTCTAAGAGTATATAGTAAGAATCCCAGGCTTGGGGGAAAATCACTGCTTTCCTGAAGCTTTTTTCCTCCCCCACTGTATGAAACGTATTATGAATTTACCCACAAACTAGTTCAGGTCTGTGAGTTTCAGCTTTTAATGGGAGAAGGTGGCCTGACTAGATTTGAGTTGCCTGTCTGCTAATTCACGTCAGTTGTGCCTGATGGACTGTAGCCCACCAGGCTCCTCTGTCCGTGGGATTCTCCAGGCAAGAATACTGGAAGGGGTTGCCATGCCCTCTTCCAGGTTTTCGTCCTGACTCAGGGATAGAACCCAAGTCTCCTTTGTCGTCTGGATTGAATGCAGGCAGGTTCTTTACCACCAGGGAAGCCTCAGATTTGAGCTTCTAAAGTTTAAATCATGTCTGCCTCTTGAGATCTGAGAGCTCTCAAGCTGTTCGAGAAGCTCAGTGTCCCAGCACATCTCCATAGAGTGAGTCAGAAGTTCTGATTTATCGTGTCTGGGTGGGGCTTGGCAATGGGCAGTTTATAAAAACACCTCAGTGATTCCATTCAGAAGTCATCACTAAGAATCCCTTTGGTTTGAGCGCTAAAGAATAATAAAGCCTCTGAAGTGTAAAATGTCTTTATCAAATGAGATTTAAAAGCCTAAATTTTGTGCTGAGAATAAAAAAAATGTTAAAACTTTTTTCCTGTATGACTCCCTGTCCTGTTAGAGGATTACATACTAGTGATCCAAGATAGGTAACAGAACCATCCTTTATGCTTTGCTGATATTAATCTTGCCATCATCTATCATTTGGGCCTACTTTCTGCCTTTTGGTCTGAGCTAGCTAACAATGGACTTGCCAGTGCAGGAGACATAAGATACAGGGGTTCAATCCCTGGGTTGGGAAGATCCCTGAAGGAGGGCACCACAACCCACTCCAGTATTCTTGCCTAGAGAGTCTCATGGACAGGGGAGCCTGATGGGCTACAGTCCATAAGGTCGCAAAAAGTCAGATGTGACTGAAGTAGCTTAGCATAAATACACAGATGACAATAGATTCCAAGCTCCGGATCTGGATATTTACCAGCATATTTGAAATGGAAATTGTCTAAGAGTATATAGTAAGAATCCCAGGCTTGGGGGAAAATCACTGCTTTCCTGAAGCTTTTTTCCTCCCCCACTGTATGAAACGTATTATGAATTTACCCACAAACTAGTTCAGGTCTGTGAGTTTCAGCTTTTAATGGGAGAAGGTGGCCTGACTAGATTTGAGTTGCCTGTCTGCTAATTCACGTCAGTTGTGCCTGATGGACTGTAGCCCACCAGGCTCCTCTGTCCGTGGGATTCTCCAGGCAAGAATACTGGAAGGGGTTGCCATGCCCTCTTCCAGGTTTTCGTCCTGACTCAGGGATAGAACCCAAGTCTCCTTTGTCGTCTGGATTGAATGCAGGCAGGTTCTTTACCACCAGGGAAGCCTCAGATTTGAGCTTCTAAAGTTTAAATCATGTCTGCCTCTTGAGATCTGAGAGCTCTCAAGCTGTTCGAGAAGCTCAGTGTCCCAGCACATCTCCATAGAGTGAGTCAGAAGTTCTGATTTATCGTGTCTGGGTGGGGCTTGGCAATGGGCAGTTTATAAAAACACCTCAGTGATTCCATTCAGAAGTCAATACTAAGAATCCCTTAATTAGATAAAGGCAAATTTTAGCAGATTAGTTTCCCAAGTCAGCCAGTTTCTTAAGCGAGGTTTCTCTTTATCTTTTGGTCAATATTCTGTTTACGTTTAGCATTACTGTTACATTTTTCTATTTACTGAGCTCTTATTATATGTCATCTTTATTAACATTATCTTGTTGAATCGTCACAAAAATATTGCTTTAAAATGTAGAAACTAGGGCTTCCCTGGTGGTCCAGTGGGTAAGAACACCGCCTTGCAGTGCAAGGGGTGCCGGTTTGATCCCTGGCCTGGGAAGATCCCTCGTGCCATGGAGTGGCTGGACCGATGTGTCCAACTACCCAGTTGGAGCTCTGGAGCACATGTGCCCAGAACCGATGCTCTGCAACGAGAGAGGCCACTGGGATGGGAGGTCCACACAGGCCAAAGAACAAAGATGGAAATAAATGAAAGGCCAGAAGAAGTGGCTGAAAAAAAAAGAAAAAAAAAATGTAGGAACTAAGACTTAAGGAGATTAAATACAGTAATTTGGTCAAAGTAACTTCAAGTGTTAGTCATAATTGTGAAACATGCATCTTCTGATTTCAACCTCTAGGTTATTGACCACTGATTTCGTGCTTAGTATTAAAAACTGAACAGGAAAAGAATTAAATTTTTTCCTCCTAATCTGCACAACAGAATGATGTTGAACCAAAAATAAGATGTATTCACAGTTAACTCAGCTATAACCTGTAACCAGGTTACAAAACCCTGGAGTGGCTGACTGAGAAGTGAATGCTGGCCTCTGTCCAAGCTTCTTCTCACTACAACCCCAGGGCCTCGCTCAGGGATAGAACCCAAGTCTCCTTTGTCGTCTGGATTGAATGCAGGCAGGTTCTTTACCACCAGGAAGCCTCAGATTTGAGCTTCTAAAGTTTAAATCATGTCTGCCTCTTGAGATCTGAGAGCTCTCAAGCTGTTCGAGAAGCTCAGTGTCCCAGCACATCTCCATAGAGTGAGTCAGAAGTTCTGATTTATCGTGTCTGGGTGGGGCTTGGCAATGGGCAGTTTATAAAAACACCTCAGTGATTCCATTCAGAAGTCAATACTAAGAATCCCTTAATTAGATAAAGGCAAATTTTAGCAGATTAGTTTCCCAAGTCAGCCAGTTTCTTAAGCGAGGTTTCTCTTTATCTTTTGGTCAATATTCTGTTTACGTTTAGCATTACTGTTACATTTTTCTATTTACTGAGCTCTTATTATATGTCATCTTTATTAACATTATCTTGTTGAATCGTCACAAAAATATTGCTTTAAAATGTAGAAACTAGGGCTTCCCTGGTGGTCCAGTGGGTAAGAACACCGCCTTGCAGTGCAAGGGGTGCCGGTTTGATCCCTGGCCTGGGAAGATCCCTCGTGCCATGGAGTGGCTGGACCGATGTGTCCAACTACCCAGTTGGAGCTCTGGAGCACATGTGCCCAGAACCGATGCTCTGCAACGAGAGAGGCCACTGGGATGGGAGGTCCACACAGGCCAAAGAACAAAGATGGAAATAAATGAAAGGCCAGAAGAAGTGGCTGAAAAAAAAAGAAAAAAAAAATGTAGGAACTAAGACTTAAGGAGATTAAATACAGTAATTTGGTCAAAGTAACTTCAAGTGTTAGTCATAATTGTGAAACATGCATCTTCTGATTTCAACCTCTAGGTTATTGACCACTGATTTCGTGCTTAGTATTAAAAACTGAACAGGAAAAGAATTAAATTTTTTCCTCCTAATCTGCACAACAGAATGATGTTGAACCAAAAATAAGATGTATTCACAGTTAACTCAGCTATAACCTGTAACCAGGTTACAAAACCCTGGAGTGGCTGACTGAGAAGTGAATGCTGGCCTCTGTCCAAGCTTCTTCTCACTACAACCCCAGCGGCCCTCGCTCAACACAAGAGGGGAAGAGACCTGAGTCTGACAGGGCGGCGACAAACAAAAGTCTCACGTTCCGGAGTGGCAGCCTTGAAGACAGAGGAGCTGCTGTGCTGGGGTCATCAGAAAATCAGACTGGGGTCTAAGCCATAAACGTGTTAGGCTTGTTGGAAGAGGGCAACCATTTGCTGAGAGAGTGCCTTACAGGGGCTCTCCTTTTTCTGCACGATATTTTAAAAGGATGGACAGTAAGTGCAAAATTACACCATTGGGTTATATCGTCTAATGCCTCATTTCTAATACATTTCTGTAAATCTCACAGGATTTTGGAGATTTCTTTTGACTTTTATCAAGTATTGATTAAACAAACAAAATCTTGGGATAGTTCAATTGCTTATCAAGTAATGTTTTAAACACACAGCCTGATCTTTAAGATTTCCCAAAGTTTAGGTCAAGCCTAACTTCCTAGCTATATGTTCTACTATTAATATATCCCTACATTAAACCCGATGGTCAAGCCTCAAACGACCCCCCCACTTTTTTTTTTTTTGTGGATCCTTCTGTCCTTATATACTTCCTGTTGCATCAATTTTCTCAGACTATATAGAATGTCTGCCCCTTGACCCATGGTCCTTATTTAATTCATCCTTTAAAACCCAAATTGAAAAACATTTCCTACACAGTCTCTGCTCCCCTTAACCAATAGCGACTGCTCTGAAACAAAAAAAAAATTAATCAAATTTTCCAGCATATATATACTTTATGTAATATTTTTGGACGGGCTTGTCTGCTCTCCTTCACTTGCAACTGCCTGTGGTGTATGGTGTTAGCTTAATGTTTGTAAACAGGGCATAAGAACCTGATGTATACACTGGAGAGATCCTAAGAAGGGTAGATTTTCTGTTACTCCAGAAACTTTAAATCAGTATTATACCAGCATGGATGGATTTTCACTGAGAAGAAATTTCCTGATGCTAACTATAATTAAATCACTTAATCACTTTTCTATATGGCAAGGATAAGTCATTTCAAAAATTTCCATTTTATTTTTATTTTAATGAAACTGTTTAAGTCGAAAACGATTGTTTGCATAAATGTTACAACAAAGATTAAGTTCATCCATTAGTCTAACATTAGAGATGGAAATTTCCACCACTTTCAGTTTTCTTTTGTGCATACCGTTTTGCAGCAAAAAAAAGGGGGGTCTCACGTTCGGAGTGGCAGCCTTGAAGACAGAGGAGCTGCTGTGCTGGGGTCATCAGAAAATCAGACTGGGGTCTAAGCCATAAACGTGTTAGGCTTGTTGGAAGAGGGCAACCATTTGCTGAGAGAGTGCCTTACAGGGGCTCTCCTTTTTCTGCACGATATTTTAAAAGGATGGACAGTAAGTGCAAAATTACACCATTGGGTTATATCGTCTAATGCCTCATTTCTAATACATTTCTGTAAATCTCACAGGATTTTGGAGATTTCTTTTGACTTTTATCAAGTATTGATTAAACAAACAAAATCTTGGGATAGTTCAATTGCTTATCAAGTAATGTTTTAAACACACAGCCTGATCTTTAAGATTTCCCAAAGTTTAGGTCAAGCCTAACTTCCTAGCTATATGTTCTACTATTAATATATCCCTACATTAAACCCGATGGTCAAGCCTCAAACGACCCCCCCACACTTTTTTTTTTTTTGTGGATCCTTCTGTCCTTATATACTTCCTGTTGCATCAATTTTCTCAGACTATATAGAATGTCTGCCCCTTGACCCATGGTCCTTATTTAATTCATCCTTTAAAACCCAAATTGAAAAACATTTCCTACACAGTCTCTGCTCCCCTTAACCAATAGCGACTGCTCTGAAACAAAAAAAAAATTAATCAAATTTTCCAGCATATATATACTTTATGTAATATTTTTGGACGGGCTTGTCTGCTCTCCTTCACTTGCAACTGCCTGTGGTGTATGGTGTTAGCTTAATGTTTGTAAACAGGGCATAAGAACCTGATGTATACACTGGAGAGATCCTAAGAAGGGTAGATTTTCTGTTACTCCAGAAACTTTAAATCAGTATTATACCAGCATGGATGGATTTTCACTGAGAAGAAATTTCCTGATGCTAACTATAATTAAATCACTTAATCACTTTTCTATATGGCAAGGATAAGTCATTTCAAAAATTTCCATTTTATTTTTATTTTAATGAAACTGTTTAAGTCGAAAACGATTGTTTGCATAAATGTTACAACAAAGATTAAGTTCATCCATTAGTCTAACATTAGAGATGGAAATTTCCACCACTTTCAGTTTTCTTTTGTGCATACCGTTTTCTGTGTGCAAATAGTATCCGATTTTCCTGAGTGAAATTTTGCATATCTATTTTTAATTTTTCCCCCCATCATGCCTCTTTTATTGGTTTTTTATTTATTTATTTTCATCCATCTTTATTCTTTGGCATGTGTGGGCCTCCCATTGCAGTGGCCTCTCTCATTGTAGAGCACTGGCTCTGGGTGCATGAGCTCCAGAACACTGGCTCGTAATTGAACACACTGGTCCAGCTACTCTGTGGCATGTGGGATCTTCCCAGGCCAGGGATCAAACCGGTGCCCCTTGCACTGCAAGGCGGACTCTCTACCCACTGGACCACCAGGGAAACCCCAGATCTATTTTTTTTTTAAAGTTTTAGTATTTTCAGTACTTTAGAATCCATAGCAAATATCAAATGCATAATTTGAGTCATCAGTTTTACTTTGTTGTACTTATGCCTATCAGAAAGATTCACTATAAACAGAATATGAGATGAAAAGCTATTATTTAATCCTTGACATAAAGAACAAAGAGAATTAGTAGGTCAAATGGTAGAATATAAGACACTATTCTGACTAAATTTTGATGTTAAAGTATTTCGCTTTGCCCAAGACCTGAAACTATAAAACTCCAAAATAACATGTAGGGGGTAAGCTTCTTGACATGTATTTTGGCAATGAAGCTTTTAATTTGACACCAAAAGCAAAGACAACAACAATAAAAATAAACAGGTAGGACTACATCAAACTAAAAATCTTCTGCATAGCACAGAAGACCATTAATGAAAAAAAAAAAAAAAAAGGCAACCAATGGAATGGGAGAAAACATCTGCAAATTATATATCTGATAAGGAATTAATATTCAAAATATATGAAGGACCCATACAATTTAGTAGCCAAAAACCCAACCTGAAGAAAAAAGGGATAGAGGAAGGAACATTTTTCCAAAGAAGACAACAAATGATTGATAGGTACATGAAAAGATGCTCAACATCACTAATCATTAGGAAAATGCAAATCAAAACAAGAGTGACATATAACCTCACACCTATTAGAATGTGTGCGCTTAGTCATGTATGACTCTTTGCAACCCCATGGACTATAGGCCACCAGGCTTCTCTGTCCATGGGATTCCCCAGGCAACGGTACTGAAGTGGGTTGCTATTTCCTCCTCCAGGGGATCTTCCTGACACAGGGATGGGACCTCAGTCTCCTGCATTGGCAGGCAGATTCTAGCACCGCCTGGGAAGCCCACCTATTAGAATGGTTATTATCAAAAGACAAGAAATAATAAGTGTTGGCAAGGATGTGGAGAGAAGGGAACCTTTGTGCACTATTGGTAAGAAGGAAAATGGGTACAGTCACTGTGGAAAACAGTATGGAGGTTTCTCAAAAACAAAAAAATAGAATTACCAGATGATCTAGCAATTCCATTTATTGGTGTTTACATGAAAGAAACAAAAATTACTATCTCAAAAAAGATATCTGCACCCCCATGTTCATTGCAGCATAATTTATAATCCAAGGTCATGGAAACAATATTAAGCGTCTATGCATAGAGGACAGACTTGTGGTTGCCAGGGGGCATGTGGGGCAGAAGAGGATTGGATTGGGAATTTAGGATTAGCAGATGCAAACTATTATATATCAAATGGTAGAATATAAGACACTATTCTGACTAAATTTTGATGTTAAAGTATTTCGCTTTGCCCAAGACCTGAAACTATAAAACTCCAAAATAACATGTAGGGGGTAAGCTTCTTGACATGTATTTTGGCAATGAAGCTTTTAATTTGACACCAAAAGCAAAGACAACAACAATAAAAATAAACAGGTAGGACTACATCAAACTAAAAATCTTCTGCATAGCACAGAAGACCATTAATGAAAAAAAAAAAAAAAAAGGCAACCAATGGAATGGGAGAAAACATCTGCAAATTATATATCTGATAAGGAATTAATATTCAAAATATATGAAGGACCCATACAATTTAGTAGCCAAAAACCCAACCTGAAGAAAAAAGGGATAGAGGAAGGAACATTTTTCCAAAGAAGACAACAAATGATTGATAGGTACATGAAAAGATGCTCAACATCACTAATCATTAGGAAAATGCAAATCAAAACAAGAGTGACATATAACCTCACACCTATTAGAATGTGTGCGCTTAGTCATGTATGACTCTTTGCAACCCCATGGACTATAGGCCACCAGGCTTCTCTGTCCATGGGATTCCCCAGGCAACGGTACTGAAGTGGGTTGCTATTTCCTCCTCCAGGGGATCTTCCTGACACAGGGATGGGACCTCAGTCTCCTGCATTGGCAGGCAGATTCTAGCACCGCCTGGGAAGCCCACCTATTAGAATGGTTATTATCAAAAGACAAGAAATAATAAGTGTTGGCAAGGATGT
Organism: Tragulus kanchil; assembly: GCA_022376925.1. Taxonomy (NCBI): domain Eukaryota; kingdom Metazoa; phylum Chordata; class Mammalia; order Artiodactyla; family Tragulidae; genus Tragulus; species Tragulus kanchil. The sequence continues at coordinate 13,293,618 of JAIOJX010000030.1, read as the reverse complement.
GGAGAGAAGGGAACCTTTGTGCACTATTGGTAAGAAGGAAAATGGGTACAGTCACTGTGGAAAACAGTATGGAGGTTTCTCAAAAACAAAAAAATAGAATTACCAGATGATCTAGCAATTCCATTTATTGGTGTTTACATGAAAGAAACAAAAATTACTATCTCAAAAAAGATATCTGCACCCCCATGTTCATTGCAGCATAATTTATAATCCAAGGTCATGGAAACAATATTAAGCGTCTATGCATAGAGGACAGACTTGTGGTTGCCAGGGGGCATGTGGGGCAGAAGAGGATTGGATTGGGAATTTAGGATTAGCAGATGCAAACTATTATATATCAAATGGGTAAGCAGCAAGGCCCTATTGTATAGTACATGGAACTATATTCAACATCCTGTCATAAACCATAATGAAAAATAATGAAAACTTTAACTTTCTATCAATGGGTGAATGCATAAGGAAAATATGATATACACCTATATATGACATTATATATATGATTATATACGTGTAATGGAACTTCATTCACCTATAAAAGGAATGGAAATTCTGTCATTTGCATCAACAATGATGGACCTTGAGCAGATTATGCTAAGATGCTAAGTGAAATAAATCAGATAGAGAAAGACACTGTATGGTCTCACTCTTGTGTGAGATCTAGCTAGAGAGAACAGACTGGAAGTGGCCAGTGGCAGTGGTGGGGAAGTGTGTAGAGGGATGGGCAAAATGGATGAAGGGAGGCAAAAGGTACAGAAATAAGTTGTAAAATAAACAAGTCATGGAATATAATGCCTAGCAAGGCAACAATTGTTAGTAATGCTGCATTGTGCATTTGGAAGTTGATATCTTAAAAGTTCTCATCACAGGGCTTCCCTCGGGGTCCAGGGGGTAAAGAGTCCACCTTGCAATGCAAGGGGAACCGGTTTGATCCCTCGTCTGGGAAGATCCCAAGTGCTGTGGAGTGGCTGGACTGGTATGTCCAATTACCAGCCAGTGCTCTGGAGGGCATGTGCCCAGAACTGGTGCTCTGTAAGGAAAGAGAGGTGCTCTGCAATGGGAGGCCCACACAGGCTGAAGAATAAAGATGGATGAAAATAAATAAACAAAAAATCAATAAAAGAGGCCAAAAAATTGATTAAAAAATTTTAAAAAGAATTGCTATAAAAAATGTTCTCATCACAAGGAAAAAAAGCTGTACCTATTTGTGACCATAGGTGTTACATAATTTTTTGTGATTATCATTAACAATGTACACATAAATATCAAATCATTACAGTGTATACCTAAAACCGTGTATACCTAATACCTAAACGATCTCATATATCAATTGTGTTTCAATTAAAAATATTCTGCTTTGGTGAATAAGTGGGCAAGTAATTTAATGAATATTATACAGTAATTACCATCCATGGAAAAGACTGTGCTGGAATAATGCTTCCTTCAGTTATGGAGTACATCTTGATTTATGGGGTCAATCATTTGTCTCAGGCTTCACTTGTTTCTCTCTCAGTCTGAACTCTGCTACATCATTATTCCAGCATTGGCAACCTTGCTTTCTCTTAACTCTCCTGTCTGCCTTGTCAGTTCTTAGCCTCACTTATATTTTATGTTGTTTGCTTTGTTTATTTCATGCTATTTGTTTTCCTCTTTTGATCCTCTTTTTCAGTCATGCTCATCTGTTCTACTCCAAAAAGGCATATTCAGTATACACATGTTTTTTGCTACATGGTCCTGAATATGTATTCTTGTTACATCTGTACTTTAACATTGGGATATATGTGTTTTTAAGTAACAATAGTGCATGCAGCTCAGAGTAGCTTCCTCTTTTCTATTGACAGAGATATCAAGATCCTGTAGTGGTTAAGAGCATGGATTTAAGGTAGGTGGCCTGGTTCTAAATGTTTCTTTACCACTTATTAGTTACTTGAGCTTCCTTGGGGCTCAGATGTTAAAGAATCTGACTGCAATGAGGGAGACTTGGGTTCGATACCTGAGTTGGAAAGATCCTCTGGAGGAGGGCATGGCAACCCACTTCAGTATTCTTGCGTGGAGAATCCCCATGGAGAATCCCCATGGATAGAAGAACCTGGCAGGCTACAGTCCATGGGGTTGCAAAGAGTCAGACGTGACTGAGCAACTAAGCACAGCACTGCATTAGCTACTTTATCCTGGACAAGTCCCTTGATTTCCATACGCTTTAATTTTCTCACACATGGCCTTATAGGATTTTTGCAAGGAGTAAATGGGCTAATAAATATAAACTGCATGAAATAAAAAGTATCTGATATATACTGTGCTACAAATATGCTAGCTATTGCATTATTTTATTTGCATTTCCTCTCAACTCTCTGTTTTTGGGCTCAAGTCATGTGTGTTCACACATATCCATGCTCTGATAGCTGCCCAGTGTTTCATGGTATGTGTCGACATACTTTACTTTTCCAATAATCTAACAATGAACGCGTAGATTGCTTTCAAATTTATGCTGTTACAAATTCAGCTGTAATACACATTTCCTTTAAGAGACTATGTAGGAATTTTTCTCATATTAAGGGATCATAAGGTACACCCACACTTTATTTCACTAAGCACTGCCAGATGTTTGTAGAATGACTTTACCAATTTACACTCCCGTAACTGTATATTGCAGCTACACTGTGTGTGGTTAACGTTCATTGACTTCTACTCCCAAGCTCTAATACAGCACCTCTATGCATAGAAAGTCACTCTCTTGGCCCCAAGTTATTTCTCGGGGTCCCCAAACATATTGGACCTGAATTCATACAAGTTTGTTCTGCCACGTTGCCATATCGTTGTTTTCCTCATTCCTTCTCCAGCTCATTCAGTGCAGTTTCCAGCACACACAACTGCCGGAGAGGGCCTTGCAGCGGCGTGGTTCTATTGCCGGTTAGACGACATCTTTTTGTCTATTCGCTGGACAGCACTGAATGCTTCCAGGGACTGTGACATTGGCTCCCACCTCTGGTTCTGCCTTCCTCTGTGGGCTGAGTGAGTCACCCTCCCCCATCCTCCACCACCTCTGCTGCCCCGGCTTCCTATCATCTCTACAGCTGACATTTTACATCCTCGAAGTTCCGGGGCTCCCTTATGGTCTCTGGATCTCTCAAAGCTCCACAGCCATGGAATTTTCCACATCAAAGCTGCAAGATTGCCCGGCTCTCTTTCCCTATTTCCCTCTGTTTAGGCTGAGATAATGGTATGTTGTGTGTGTGTGTGTGTGATGTGTTGTATGGGAAAATAGTCCCCTGAGTTTCATTGTTATTTCTTAGATTGGAGTACAGTTGCTTTACAGTGTAGCGTTAGTTTTTGCTGTACAGCAAAGTAAATCAGCTATACATAAACACATATCTCCTCTTTGTTGGGTTTCCTTCCCATTTAGGTCACCACGGACCAGTGAGTAGAGTTCCCTGGGCTGCACAATTGGTTCTCATTAGTCGGCTATCCGTATGTAGTATAAATAGTGTGTATGTATCAGTTCCAGTCTCCCAATTCACTCCCCTACTTTCCCTTGATGTCCATGTGTTTGTTCTCTACATCTGTGCCTCTGCTTTTGGAACAGCCCTTCACAACCTCTATGACTGTGTTGCACTTCAATTGCAATATGTGGACCAGTGAGGAAGTGTGAGATTATTTTAAGCAGCATAAAGATAAAAGCAAGTTGTTTCAGTAATTTCAAAGTCAATGTTAAGAAGAGTACTGAGGGCTTCCCTGGTGGTCCAGTGGGTAAGGACACTGCCTTGCAGTGCAAGAGGTGCCGGCTGGATCCCTGGCCTGGGAAGATCCCACGTGCCATGGAGTGGCTGGACCCATGTGTCCAACTACCCAGTTGGAGCTCTGGAGCACATGTGCCCAGAGCCAGTGCTCTGCGACAGCAGAGGCCACTGCGATGGGAGGTCCATGCGGGCCAAAGAACAAAGATGGATGAAAATAGACAAATGAAAGACCAACAGAAGTGGCCCACCCGTCCCCCTCCCTCCCCATCCCGCCCTCCCCAACAACAACAAAAAAAGAAGAGTACTGAGCAAACAATGATTCAGGTAGTGATTTACCTGAATATAGATAATATAGAGAGCAAACCAGTGGTTACCAGTGGGGAGAGGGAAGTTGGGGGCAATGTAGAGGAAGTGGCCTAAGGGGTGTGAACTATTAGATGTAAAATAAGTTGCAAGGACATATTGCAAAACATGTTCTTGGAAATTTCATCCTCAAGTTCCGGGCTCCTTATAGTCTCTGGATCTCTCAAAGCTCCACAGCCATGGAATTTTCCACATCAAAGCTGCAAGATTGCCCGGCTCTCTTTCCCTATTTCCCTCTGTTTAGGCTGAGATAATGGTATGTTGTGTGTGTGTGTGTGTGATGTGTTGTATGGGAAAATAGTCCCCTGAGTTTCATTGTTATTTCTTAGATTGGAGTACAGTTGCTTTACAGTGTAGCGTTAGTTTTTGCTGTACAGCAAAGTAAATCAGCTATACATAAACACATATCTCCTCTTTGTTGGGTTTCCTTCCCATTTAGGTCACCACGGACCAGTGAGTAGAGTTCCCTGGGCTGCACAATTGGTTCTCATTAGTCGGCTATCCGTATGTAGTATAAATAGTGTGTATGTATCAGTTCCAGTCTCCCAATTCACTCCCCTACTTTCCCTTGATGTCCATGTGTTTGTTCTCTACATCTGTGCCTCTGCTTTTGGAACAGCCCTTCACAACCTCTATGACTGTGTTGCACTTCAATTGCAATATGTGGACCAGTGAGGAAGTGTGAGATTATTTTAAGCAGCATAAAGATAAAAGCAAGTTGTTTCAGTAATTTCAAAGTCAATGTTAAGAAGAGTACTGAGGGCTTCCCTGGTGGTCCAGTGGGTAAGGACACTGCCTTGCAGTGCAAGAGGTGCCGGCTGGATCCCTGGCCTGGGAAGATCCCACGTGCCATGGAGTGGCTGGACCCATGTGTCCAACTACCCAGTTGGAGCTCTGGAGCACATGTGCCCAGAGCCAGGTGCTCTGCGACAGCAGAGGCCACTGCGATGGGAGGTCCATGCGGGCCAAAGAACAAAGATGGATGAAAATAGACAAATGAAAGACCAACAGAAGTGGCCCACCGTCCCCTCCCTCCCCATCCCGCCCTACCCAACAACAACAAAAAAAGAAGAGTACTGAGCAAACAATGATTCAGGTAGTGATTTACCTGAATATAGATAATATAGAGAGCAAACCAGTGGTTACCAGTGGGGAGAGGGAAGTTGGGGGCAATGTAGAGGAAGTGGCCTAAGGGGTGTGAACTATTAGATGTAAAATAAGTTGCAAGGACATATTGCAAAACATGGTGAATATAGACAGTATTTTATAGTAACTTTAAACTGAATATAACCTGAGAAATTGTGAATCACTGTATAGTACACTTGTAACATATTATATAGCAACTATACTTCAATTAAAAATAATAAAACTTTAGGGCTTCCCCTGGTGGTCCAGTGGGTAAGGACACCGCCTTGCAGTGCAAGGGGCGCCGGTTTGATCCCTGGCCTGGGAAGATCCCACGTGCCACGGAGCGGCTGGACGGATGTGTCCAATTACTGAGCCAGAGCTCTGGAGCGCATGCGCCCAGAGCCGGCACTCTGCAGCGACAGACGCCACCGCGATGGGAGGCCCGTAGGAGCCAAAGAACAAAGACGGATGAAAATAGAGAAATGAAAGACCAATAGAAGTGGCCCGCCCGCTCCCCTCCCTCCCCAATCCGACCCCCACCTAAATTAATAAATAAATAAATAAATCTTAAAATAATAATAATAATAAAACTTTAAAAATATGAAAAGGAGAAAGAAAATGGTAACAACGGTGTACAGAGTAACTGAAATTAGAAATACTTCTTTTGGATAAGTTGTTCTTGTGAAAGACACAGCTCTACAGTCTACTAAAGATGCCCCCGAAAGTCTAAAGCTCTATGCACGCATTCTGTTGGACACATTATATCCAACTGTGCCTGACGCCATGGACTTTAGCCTTCCAGGCTCCTCGGGCCACAGAAATCTCCAGGCAAGAGCACTGGAATGTGTTGCCATTTCCTCCTCCAGGGCATCTTCCCAACCCAGGGATCAAACCCACATCTCTTATGTCTCCTACGTTGGAAGGTGGGTTCTTTACCACTGGTGCCATCTGGGAAGCCTAAAACTCTTTGGTGGGATACATTTAGGCTTCAGCTGATCCCCACCCCTAATGCTGCCTGACAATATCTTTTAGGATTCTTTCTTGTAGCTTCAGTTCTGAGTGCAGCATTCATGTATAGTTCTTTCTGTCTTTAGCCTAAACATATGAAGTTAAAATATTGCTTTAAAATTTTCCTTAGGTTTGTGCTTTTTTTCCCTCAAACTCCTTGATTATGATTGGGAAGAATATTTTGAAACAGAAGCTGCAGTGCTGCAGGTATGAAAAATTTTAAAAGCATGAATTTTTTAAGGTGTGCAGTCACTAAAAGTTATAGCAAAGTCCTTTGGTCTGTGTCCCAAATCTGGTCTGTACACAACCTGATGGCTTTTCTCTCTTTGGACTTTTAAGAAATCTTTTCATTTTTTTCTAGCTTAACTGAGATTCAATTGTGGAACAGGTTCAGTTTTCCCACTGGCCATTCAAAAAAACAGTGGTGAAAGTGGTTATTTTTGTTTTCCCTGGGGCTGCAATATTTTCCTTATCCAGTTTCTGTGACCCCTTGAATGATTTTCTGATTTGTACTAGAAGCTCAAGTAAAAACTCAGCTGTTGGATTAACACTCTTCTCTTGGGACATAAGCTAACCATGAAAGAGACTCAACCTCTGCTGGCTTCTTGGGAAAGGATCAGAGCTGTCTGTGATGACTAGTATTTAGCATGGATCTAGAGGGGATTTGGTTGGATGAGAATAAAACCACAGCTTATGGGCCTAAGATCCTCCTACTAACAAAAGGTGATCTGGACTGCATTGCCAAGGGAATGTCTGTCATGTCTCCAGATGAACTATCACATTGAACTATGGCAACCATAAGAATCCTTGGAAAGACAGAATTCCAATGCCATCTCAGATTTTTTTCTCATATACATTTTGTTGTTCTTACTTTGTCTGTGATCTCTCTGGTCCTAGATAAGTCTATCCTAACTCAGCTTCTTGACACTTATCTATGGCTATATTATAGCTTTCTTATATCTTCTCAATTGCTTTAACATCTAGCCATGACCCCACTTTCCCCCAAATATTCCCCTGTCCTACCACTACTCAGGTAACAGCCTTGACTCAGGATCTAATGGAGACTCTGATGCTGGGTGTGACCCTTCCTGAACCCAAGCAGAACCTTCTAGGTAAGACATATCTCTGTATCTTATTTTAGCATTGTTTAACTGTGCTCTGCCTACTTTCCTACTAGATTAGACTTTTTGATTTCATCTGTTTTTCTACGGAATTTTTGTTTGATTTCCCTGGTAAAGGAGAGGAAGATCTCTTGCCTACCCATTATCAAAAGAGCTTCAGATATGTGGAGCCATAGGTCTGGAGCCATGAACTTCATCCCTTTCTATGTCTATATCTATCTATCTTGAGCTTTAGGATATGGATGTGTATCATATACATATATATATATATATGTGTGTATATAGATATGTTCACACCTAGCAACATATATATATACACAATAAATCCAGAGTCACGATAAATCCTGACTACAAGGAAGATGTGACATAATGAAGGGGAGGGTTGACGATTTTAGTCTGAGTGAGTCACAAACCAAAGATCTTGTTGGCATAAAGCAAATTATTTCTTTCCACTAAATCTATGTTCCTCCACCTGTATAAATCTCTAAACTTCCTCAAGTAAACCTTCAAATTAATGCATCTTAACTCCACCTCCAAAAAAATTCTTTATACTTCTTTAGTTACTCTGACCTACTCATCAGAACTGCTCATAGAAGTTAAAAATTGAGTGAGAAACTTCACAAAGGAAAATACGCTGAATTTCACCTCATCCTCTCTTCAGACATGGATTGGAGGCAGGAAATGAATGCAAGGGGAGAAAGTTTGTGAGGAGGTAGACTTCAGCCTTTTGTGAAAGGTATTTTTAGTGCTATCACTCATCAAGCTTTATTAGGCTTCTGATCAATTTCTAATTAAAGAGAACATGAATCCTCATATGACAAGGGTGGAAGGTGATTCCTAAGACAGGTACAGAGCATCTTGTCTCTGGAGTTACCAATCTGTCACGACAAATCAAGACTCTCCCTGGTAATTTTAATCTAGTTTTTGCACAAGACTTATTCTGTTTTTGGTAAGAGAAATCTCAAATGTTCATCCTGAGTTTTTATTCTGTTGCTTCAGATCCTTTTAAAAAAAGAATATACTTCAGATCATTTAGTGAAAAGATGACTAATGTTAATTTCATTTCAGACCCCATAAATACAATTTTATATTGTTCATTTGAGCTAAATTTATTACTTTCAGGTTTTTGTTCTTAGAATAATAATTGATTCCATATTTTCTCAATTAAAACAGTGAAGGATATATCACTCTGAGACAGTGTAACTCTATAGGAAAAGAAACTATTTCTTTGTGGAATACTAAACATACCTTTGTTTAATCAAATACAGTTGGAATGCACTTGAGAAGGAAGACGAGTGATGATGGATGAGGAAGTGACAATAAGAAAAGGTTCATGTTTATCAATCAATGGAATAGCTAGTTTATATAGCTTATAAAGGTGTCCCCACTTTACATTATTAAGTCTGTTTCTCAAATCCAGATATTCATAAATAAACTCTGGGCTTTTTTATGTTTTCCAGCTATCTGATAAATTATATTTATGGTTAATCTATTCATAGAACTACCAAGCTTGAGATGATCTTACAAATAATTTAGTTCATTCCTCATTTATATATAAGGAAACTAAGAAGTCTTCAGATAGCACAACAATATCCTTGGTTACTCTTCAGCTTTCTTTAATAGCTTTTGCCTAATTCAAATTATATCATATTTACTGACATAGTTTTTGCTTACACTCCGAAGGACAGGGAAGCCTGGTGGGCTGCTTCAGACATGACTTAGCAACTGAACAACAACTCCTTGCTCTTAAGCAAGTGTTTATACCATAGAAGCAGATGCAGACCAGGAGGAAATACCTGCCAGTAAGCCACTAACTTTTCCATGAAGGTTTTGTGAATCTGGTGACATAGCCCTTGAGGCAGCATGAGACTGATACTATATTCAAGATTCATATATTGGATGTGGAGCAGCTGGAATTCATATTTTGCTGATGAGTATATAAATTAATTCAATCATTCTGGAAAACTGCATGGCAATTGCAAGCATATTTATAAACTATTTATATTTGTGATGTATCGATTTATTCCAGGGGAGACACACATTAGAAATGGGTGCTCATGTCCACCCAAAGGCAGGCACAAGACTATTCACAGCAGCTGTGTTCACACATATGAAAGATGACAACAGTATGATTCCATTTATACAAAATTCAGAAGGAATCAAAACTAATCCATGGGGAGAGAGAGCGGAAGAGTGATTATTTTGGGCTCTTTTGGTTGTTTGAGAGGGTTATAAGAAAGCTTTTTGGAACTTTCAGTATCTTCACTGGGATTGTGGTTTAGAGGAACACACGTATATAAACAATCACTTAAGATCTGACCAGTACTTTGGGTCATTTGATTTAAAAAAAAAAAAAAAGGCAGAAACAAAAAAGAAATGAATCACAAAAAAAAAGAAGACCAAAAAAATGAAACATATAAAGGAGAAAGAAATATCTCATTGGGAGAAAATAAAATCATCTATGGATGGACTTCTGTCCAGAGATGGCCACTTTGCTCTCTCTCTGTTTGTGGTCTCTATAGACCTCTTCAGCTAAAACTGTCAATGATTGTTTGAATAAGAGAAAAAATTCAGGTGAAAATTTGGGAATGGCAAAGTAAAGTTAATACCAACTTTTATGGCCTAATATTATGATTGCCAACGGACCCATTAACAAGAAAATGATACTAACTATAAAAATTCTGAATTGCTGTGTCAAGTCCCCACTTTCCTTACCTGATAGCTATGGTTACCTTGTGCATCATAACATTGACTGTAAATTAGAAACCTCATTTTTACTTCCTACATCTGCAGAGACTAGTGCTTAAAGAAGGAGAGCTTGAAATGGATTTTACAATTCAAATTTGGTTGTACAAAAATCTTACCACGCTGAGCAAAAAAAACTTTCAGGGCTTCCCTGGTGGTCCAGTGGGTAAGGACACTGCCTTGCAGAGCAAGGGGGGACAGTTTGATCCCTGGTCTGGGAAGATCCCACTTGCTGCGGAGCGGCTGGACCGATGTGTCCAATTACCAAGTCGGAGCTCTGGAGCGCATGCGCCCAGAGCCGGTGCTCTGCGACAACAGAGGCCACCGCGATGGGAGGCCTACATGGGCCAAAGAATAAAGATGGATGAAAATAGACAAATGAAAGACCAATAAAAGTGGCCCGCCTGCTCCCTCCTTCCCCACTCTGCCCAAAATAAATAAATAAATCTAAAAAAAACAAACAAACAAAACTTTCCCCTGCTATTATAATCAGGACAATACCTTGAGTTTACAGATCAGCTTCATGTGGCCATTGTAAATAGAATGATTTGGGTTAAACTCTGGGTCAATCACAGAGGAACTTTCAGATCCACCGCTCCACCAGTGTGTGGGGTGGGAGGGAAGGAGCTGCCCGCCACGGGCTGCAGAGAGTCACCTTCTGCAGAGTAACAGGGACAGGAATCACAGAGTCATGGCTTGTACTTTATAAGACATCATAGGATTGAGTTGTTAGACCTTGGCATGATTATGCTTTCTTTTAGGTAAACACGGCCTCTAAATTATGATGAGAAACTGTGAAGAAAGAAAGGCACTAACAATGATTGTGCTTTTAACATGTATGTAAGATTTCAACTTCTGTTGTTGGTATTAAATCACTAAGTTCTGTCCAACTCTTGTGCGACCCTATGGACTGTAGCCCACCAAGCTCTTCTGTCCACGGAATCCTCCAGGCAAGAATACTGGAGTGGGTGGCCTACTTCCTTCTCCAGGGGGTCTTCCTGATCCAGAGATTGAACCTGCGTCTCCTCCACTGGCAGGTGGATTCTTTACTGCTGAGTCCTAGGCAAGGCCCTTTTAACTTCTACCCTTCATTTAACTCTAAAAAAACCGTTCCCATTTTACAGATGATGAAAATGTGCCTTGGTAAATATAAATTCCTGGCCTTTGGTGGAACCCAGGATTCACCCTGGATATATTTGACTCCAAAGCCCGTTTCCTTTCCCTTGTATCTTTCTACAGGCTCCTTTAAGGAAAGGGACACTGTGATTTTCTCTGCTTTTAAAATCTCCCATAACTTTAGGTAAATGCTAAAGCTCTGGCATAAATACTAGACCACAAATTAAATTATGCAAGAGGCATATTTTTCTTCCAATTTCTATAAATAGAAGTTATTTTAGTTTATGTTTGTCTTCATTCTTCTATCTGGTAGAAATTTGCCCTCCATCAACTCAAGATGTCCTCACTTCAGTCACTCCCCCATTCCCCATCCCCGACTCCCCGCTGCCCCATGCCTGAGGCTGCCAACAGTCTTGGGAGATTGCTGAGTGTGAAAACTTGTCATTATCTCTCGGGCTGGCTTTTGTTCCCTCTTATTGGACCACATAGGTTGTAGTTATGTCATCTGATGTTAGGACATTCTCAGGTCTGGCTCAATGTCTGATAAATCCTTGATCCTATCTAGGACTTAAGAATATTTGCTTCTTTCTACTATAGAGTTGGGCTTCCTAGGTGGTGCTAGTGGGAAAGAACCTGTCTGGCAACATTGGAGATGTGGGTTGGATCCCTGGGTCTGGAAAACCCCTGGGGGAGGGCATGGCAAGCCACTTCAATATTATTGCCTAGAGAATCTCATGGGCAGGGGAGCCTGGTGAGCTATAGTCCATGGAGTCACAAAGAGCTGAACATGTCTGAAAAGGCTTAGCAGCAGATACTTTAGAGCAGCTCAAGGGAAATCCTGGAGTCTGTCTCTGGCCATCCTGTCCCTTCCCTCTAACAATCCTAGTATTAAAAGGGTGCCTATGTGTGCTTGTCTGATGGGGGATGTTAAGAACAGAAAGATGACTTTGGATCTTGCTTTTATTTCAAGTCCTCTTTTCTTGAATATTTAAATGTAGTTGGGTGTTCTGTCTCTTTTCCTTCCTCAGTACAGAAAGTTTATTACCTGAGAAATGGTGGGTGGATAAAGGGAAAGGGAAAAGAAATATATTTGTCAAACAATACATTCTTTAAAATCATTTTCATCTTCTATGGAGGCTTCCATTGGCTCTCTTAAACTGGTTTACCCATAATAACTCTCCTAGAAGCAATGAATGCCTAGTTATGGAGATGCTAGGGTTGTAGGAGTCAGGGTTGCATGGGTTGTGAGGGGACAGGGCAGTTCATATACACTGAAATAATACATACATTATCCCTCTATGCTAAACATGTAATTGACACTCAATGAATACTTATTTAATTTACATAAATGAAATACAAAAGAATTTGTATTTGCTAGGCTAGAGCTTTCCAAACCTTATGAGTATCAAAATCATCTAAAAAAGTGAGAAAAAAAAAATCATATGTCTAGGCCTGATTTCCCTGGTGGCTCAGATGGTAAAGAATCTGCCTCCAATGTGGGATGCCCAGGTTGGATCTCTGGGAATGGAAGATCCCTGGAGAAGGAAATGGCAAGCCACTTCAATATTATTGCCTAGAGAATCTCATGGGCAGGGGAGCCTGGTGAGCTATAGTCCATGGAGTCACAAAGAGCTGAACATGTCTGAAAAGGCTTAGCAGCAGATACTTTAGAGCAGCTCAAGGGAAATCCTGGAGTCTGTCTCTGGCCATCCTGTCCCTTCCTCTAACAATCCTAGTATTAAAAGGGTGCCTATGTGTGCTTGTCTGATGGGGGATGTTAAGAACAGAAAGATGACTTTGGATCTTGCTTTTATTTCAAGTCCTCTTTTCTTGAATATTTAAATGTAGTTGGGTGTTCTGTCTCTTTTCCTTCCTCAGTACAGAAAGTTTATTACCTGAGAAATGGTGGGTGGATAAAGGGAAAGGGAAAAGAAATATATTTGTCAAACAATACATTCTTTAAAATCATTTTCATCTTCTATGGAGGCTTCCATTGGCTCTCTTAAACTGGTTTACCCATAATAACTCTCCTAGAAGCAATGAATGCCTAGTTATGGAGATGCTAGGGTTGTAGGAGTCAGGGTTGCATGGGTTGTGAGGGGACAGGGCAGTTCATATACACTGAAATAATACATACATTATCCCTCTATGCTAAACATGTAATTGACACTCAATGAATACTTATTTAATTTACATAAATGAAATACAAAAGAATTTGTATTTGCTAGGCTAGAGCTTTCCAAACCTTATGAGTATCAAAATCATCTAAAAAAGTGAGAAAAAAAAAATCATATGTCTAGGCCTGATTTCCCTGGTGGCTCAGATGGTAAAGAATCTGCCTCCAATGTGGGATGCCCAGGTTGGATCTCTGGGAATGGAAGATCCCCTGGAGAAGGAAATGTCTACCCACCCCAGTATTCTTTCCTGGAGAATCCCATGGACAGAGAAGTCTGGTGGGCCTCAGTCTGTGGGGTCACCAAGAATTGGATACAACTGAATTACTAACACTTTCACTTTCATACCTGAAGTTTTAAACTTTGAGGAAGGATTGAGAAATCCTTAAAGAAAATATTCTTCCTCAGGTGACTAGACAAGTATGAGACCTACTGGTTTAGTGATCTGATTACTCAATGATATTACACTCTGAAGTACAGAGCAAGAGAATGAGATACTGATAGACATTTTTTGGTAGTTTAGTAGGACATCCATGGAAATATATTGGATTGGTCCAAAAGTCTGGGATTTCTGTAACATCCTATGGAAAACCTGAAGCAACATTTTGGCCAACCCAATATAAACCGTCTTCTCCAGACACATTGTATTTGTACAAAGGAATGGATTCAGCCCTCCAGTAGTCTGACTTCTTCAGAGACTCATTGTTTCTCAGTTTTTAATCTTGTCCTCAAATAAAAATGGAAAATAATTCACTTTAGCAATAAAACTAAATTTATGTACATTGTTAATTCTCAAGTCATTTGAATTTTAGTATTTTTTGGACTAATACTGAAGTAAAAGATTTGTGAAAAAAACTCTAGTAAAAGATGTTACTAAAATTCTTAATAAAAAAATTTCATAAGATAGAGAGGTAGCCTCAGAGTTATTTTTAGGGCCAGAAAGTCTTTCTCAGTTTGAAAATATACTGTACATGAAACTTGCTTTAAAATTCAGTGTACATCAGTTTATATGTGGTGGTGGAGAGGAGGAGGATAGAGGGACTAGGAGAGCTAAAGCCTGGAATAATCCCACTGGTTTCTTTCCCATCATATCAATTAATTTTAATTTCTCTCATTCATTTCTTTATCCAACTACTACTGCTAGATATTGTTCCTGGGATTTAGAAACAAAAATATCAGTGACCTAGGATCTCAATGTGGGAGAACTTATAGTCTGGTAAATGAGAAAGATATACAAATGTTAACTTCAGTAAATCATAAGTGGTATGAGAGAGATTTGAATGAAGTGCTGCACCATCACAAAAGACATAAAGCCCTGTTAGGAAAAATAGAGAATTTTTTCTAAAGATGATGCATCTGAATGGGGTCTTATAGAATAAGTGAGTTTCCAGGAAAGGGAAAGATGAAAAGAGGGAAGGGCACTACATGAAGAAGAAACAGTGTGTGCAAAGGCAAAGGTTATGAAAGCAAACGGTATAGGTTTAGGGAAAGTATTGTTAATTCAATGATTAATTGAATTAATTAATGGGGAGCCATGGGGAGCATGGCAGGATACGAGACCAAAAATGTAGGTTGGTACAAATTTAGGAAGGGCCTAGTATTACATGTGAATGACAGTAACTTCTTTACAAACAGGAAGGTAGATATCAAATATTTTATACAAAGGAATGACATAAGAAAGTTTATATCTTAGAAACAATGTACTCAGAGTACCTGAGGGATGGTTTAGAAGGAGAAGGTAGTGGGATGAGTTCGTACAAGAGCCGGAAGCTGAGTGCTCCTAACAGCACTTACAATGGTGTGTGTGTTGTGGGGGCAGGGGCAGGAGGAGAATATTTGGAAAGAAAATAAAGAATTAGAATGGATAAAACTTGGTTTTAAAACATTTCTTCTTAATTTGGGTTCTCCCCGAAGCAGACCCCAAGACGAAGACTTGGATGGATGAGGTTTAGATGCTGTTGGTCAGGCAGTGGGGAGTGACCAGTGGAGGGGAGGCAGCCGGGAAGCAGTGCAGGGCTACCATGGATGACTGCAGCCTAACCTGGGGAAACTTTGGAATCTGAGGAAAACACTTGCCCCAGAATGTACGCATGGGATAAACGACTGCGATACTTGATACCTCCCTATCCTTTTGAGTGGAACAATGGAGAGGCAAAAGTCACACTGTACTGTTTTGGAGAGTGAATAGGATGCATGGAAGAGATAAAATCTGTTAAAGCTACTGCTGAGGACAGAGTGAAAGCAGTAGCTTGAGGAAGAGGTAAGATCAAAATGTTTCTTTAAAAAATTTATTTTGGAGATTTTTGCCCACGGGAATGATCAGTTGAGAAGGAGATGCTGAAGCTGAGAGAGAGACGATTGTGATAATAGAATAAGTTTCAGGAAATGTTGGGGGTACATGGAATCAGAACTGGTGTTGGCAGCTGGCAGCAGATCCAAGAGGAGAAGATGGACATGCCTTCCTCTGAGGTGGAAGGGAAAGAAGTGAAGATGGAAGGGAGCAAATGTACTCTGAGGAAGAGAGAATGTTATCTTCAAGAGCTCATGTGTGATAGTTTCATTTTCTGAGCAGCAAAGAAAAGAACATGGCTGAATCTAAGGGATTTGTCTCTCTCACAGACATTAAGATGTGGGTGACCTGAAAACTTGTCTGTTTATCACAGCATCTCCAGCATCCAGCAATATGTTGCAATATAGGAGACTGTCAAAAATAGTTTTTAAGTTGAATGAATGAATTAAAAATGGAGCATGCTATAATTGGAAAAAGAGCCAGAAGTAACTGGGTTCAAATCCTACTTCACTGCATTACATTGTATGACTCAAGTGTTCATTCTTAGGATTCTCATGAGGATTACATGGATGAATTAATGTACAATATTCAATGCAAATAAAATCAAAAGTAATTACACATTAGTTTTATTCTGCTTATTATCACAACTCTCAAATACTACATGTATCTTGATTTTAGGATATAAAGTTTTCTTTTTATTTTGTCCCATTGCAAAGGATGGCTATTATTAAAGCTTCACTTTTTAGTAGATTCTTAAATGTTAAAATTTTCTCCAGTGAAGCAAGAGCACATTATTGGTACATAATGAATTTTTCATTCTAAGGTAAAATATGTGTGCACATGTTTTCTCATATAATTCAAGTTAAATATAGCATCCAAAATTTGAAAGGGAGTCTATTCAATGCTGCTGGATTTTAAAACTTTCCTAAATGTTACCCAGTGCCAGGAGGGACAGCTAATACCTGAAAACAGGATTAATATACAACAGCTTTCTGAGAAGTTAGAGAGAGGACAGAAATCAATAGAGTGAGGTTTAATCAAGATAAATGGAAAGCAATTCAATAGGGAAAGACCAAATTTGAAGGAAAGAAAAAGAGTGAAAGCCAGAAAATTGTAGGTTTAGAGTCACTAATATATAAAAGGTGCTAAGGTGAAAGTTGTCAATAAGTTTTCTGTGAGTTTATAACAAGAAGATATTAAAAACAAGAGTGAGTATCACACCAGAAATTATTAACTGACACACACACACATATATATGACTAGAGAATACATATATACACATATATTTATAAACCAGGGGAATAGCAATTCTCTTTTTTTTCTAACTATACAGATGAATCCATATACAAAATACAAGACACATTTAGTTATCCCATGGCTCTTAATTTGTGTTTCTTGATATGGCTCTAAGGTTAGAAAAATAAAAACAAAGAAGAAAATAAAAATAATCTATTTAACTTTATAAATTATAAAGCTTGACACATCACACTGGATCATCATTCTTCCTCAAACTTCATCCTTCTGTATCTTCACTGTTTTTATTCTACCTACATGGAACAACCTTCCTCCATTCTGTGATTATATAAATTCAATTCATTTATTTAGGCCAAATTTAAATGTAATTGCATGTTGGTAAAGTCTTGATTTCTGCTGCTGAATCCAAATGCCAAGCTGCTTCTGTCTGATTTCCCTCCCACAAGAAGCAGGATATGGATTGGTAAAGTACTAGAATGAGATAGAAAAGAGAGGGTTATGCGTTTGACCTGGGGCAGACTCGGTCTAGAAATTGAGATTTCAGAAGCATCTGCCTTTAAGAAGGTCCTGAATATGGATTTCAAGGCAGTGAGCACAGGCTTTGGAGATGTGGTAGAGATGTGGAGATGGTTTCAGGCCTTAATGACCTCAACAGATTTCACTGAGAAAATATTATTAGGCCTTTTTACCAGTTATTTATGTATTCATTGTTTGTCAGCTCCAATTCTTGAAAAGAAAAGGAACCAGAAACTAAGACCAGATAAGCAAAATTCATCTGCTTAGTGGCTCCTTCTGGGAGCGTGAATTTAATACTTCATCAATAACCTCAGGGGATGGGGTGCACTTCTTTCTCCTTTGGCTGCAGTATTCTCCTTCCAGGTTACTTATAACAAGTTTCTCATATTTCTTAGAACTACATTGAATTCAAGTAGCAAAAACTCATATAGGTACCTTAAGTTAAAGGAAAGCAACATTTAACATGAAGATGCTAAAGGGTATCTTGGAAACTAGTGAGCACTGAAGACCCTTGCTCTAAGGATAAAATGCTACTGGGACTTTCTCTGGACTTCATCTTTCCTTCTGAGAGCACTTTACTTCTCTTTTTCTTCTCCTCTTTCATTACTCTGTCACAATAAAGAATAAAATAATGCCATTTGCAGCTACATGGATGGAACTAGACATGATCATACTAAATGAGGTCAGACAGAGAAATCGAATATATCACCTATGTGGAATACAATTTTAAAAATTATACAAATGAACTTGTTTACAAAACAGAAAGAGACTTACAAATATTGAAAATAATGGTTAGCAAAGGGAAACACATCAGGGTGGAATAAATCAGGAGCTTGGGATTAACATACATACACTACTATGTTTAAAATATCACTAAATAACCTGCAGGGACCAACTATATAACACAGGAACTCAAGGCATACAGATGGCCAACAAACACACAAAAAGATGCTCAACACTGCTCATCATTAGAGAAATGCAAATCAAAACTACAATGAGATATCACTTCACACGCATCAGAAAGGCCATCATCCAAAAGTTTACAAACAGCAAATGCTGGCGAAGGGTGGAGAAAAGGCAGCTCTTGCCCTGTTGGTGGGAATGCACACGGACACAGCCACTCTGGAAGACACTATGGAGATTCCTTAAAAAACTAGGAATAAAACCATCATATGGCCCAGAAATCCCACTACTGGGCATATATCCTGAAGAGACCAAAATTGAAAGTGACACATATACCCCATTGTTCACTGCAGCACTATTTACAATAATATTCTATAATAATCTATATGATAAAATCTAAGATAGATTGAATAGCATGTGTAACTGAATCACTTTGCTGTAAACATGAGGTCAATACAACATTGTAAATCAACTATAATCCAATAAAATCACAAAAAATAAACAGATCCAAAAGTAGAAAGTTCAGTCTTTAGTAAACACTGCTGTTCAGGTTCTTCTTGTTCCTACCATCACCCGCTGGCCACCTCCTTGTGTTGTGGAAATGACAGCCTCTGGTTTTCCTCCTGCCACTGCTGATTCCCTCCACTCTCTGTACCTGTATTGATTGGAATTTGGGGTTTCTAACTGAAAACAGGGAATGAGTTACTGCTTGGTGAAAGTATATGTTAGGCCATTTCAGATATTTGCAGGATTTGAAACAAACTTTTGGTTGTTTCAAGGAATAGAAAGAGGGGATAATGGGGTGGGGGGGCATTTCTAATTTTTTTCTGGGAAGGTGGCATAGGACACATGGCTCAGGGTGTTTTTCTATACAGTTCTATTGGGCTTGTTGCTGATGGAGCTATAGTACTGATAGAGTTAGCGTTCACTGCTTATTTACAATATTGTATGTTTTCAATTTTTCATTTTCATCATATTGTGAAAGTGGAAATGAGGCTGGTGTGAACCAAAAAAGACAATGAAATAATAATCATAGTAGAAATCTACGGTTGCACCTTTTGATTATAGAGTTTCTTCTCTCTTTAATGTACATCCGGTAGAAATGCTTAGCTAATTGGGAAGGACTGCTTCTTTTTCTATTAACTTGATTTGGCTTTTCCTCATATTTGATTTCTAAATAGCAGAATAGTTTTAAACATTATAATTAAAAATAAAATAGGTTAAATAATTCAAAAATCTATGTATTATTAAAATAACCAGAATATCTATCTACTAGCTGCATACATAATTTGTTTTAAAATGTGAATCTGAAAAATACAGTAATTTAGAAAACCAGCATGGGAAATAACTGAAAAAAACTTTAAATAGGCTTCCCCATCTGATTACTATTTTTGAAACCCTAGTGGGATATAAGAGGAAATTAATATTTAATAGAGAATTAGAAACAGTGAGGAGAGATTTAGTTAAGTAAATTAAGGAGAGGATTGTGAAATATGAATGAAATAGCATCAGTATCATTTGGTAGAATATTAATAAAGTCTACTAAGCCATTTTTGAAACATTCTGTGCATTCTAAGTGCTGTTGATTCTTTTAGGTAATGATGCTCCATTATATGAAGAGTCAATATTTGGATGATACACGATTAAGTAGTAGATTGTCTGAATTGGCCTTGGTTATTTGACTTGCAAGATGATATTCCCTGAATTGAGAAGCTATATTAATATTCATTTTGAGTTGAACTGACAAATTAGGCTAAAAATTCAGACTCAAATGTAGTGATGCTAATTTTCAAGCATAAGAACCATTTACAGGGTCAGGAAACAATAGTAAGATGCATGCTAGTCAGTAAGTTTAAACTTGAACTACTCTACAGTGGGATGGCACATTCTCATACTTGAGAAAAGTGGTAAATGACAAAAGGAGAAATCAGAGAAAGGCTTGGAAGATATATTCAAAACTGCTAATAAAGTGAAAATTGTGAAATATAATAATAAAACAAACATATCTGTAACCACCACCATTTTAACCCAAATAATTAGCAAAAACTTTTTACCAACACCATCAAAACTCCAAATATTTCTACCAATAAGTACCCTCATTTTCCTCCATCCCAGAGGACTGGATTAAATGTTGTTACTATTCTCTTGTTTCTCCTTAAAATTTTTCAGCATACATATGTATTCTTAAAACAATGCATTATTAGATTTTTGTAGTTTCTGATATTTTAAAATTGAATTCATGCTAAATGAGACTTTTGAAATTTGCATCTTTCACTCCACATTTTAAAGATTAGCTAGCATAAAA
This sequence comes from Tragulus kanchil, assembly GCA_022376925.1. Classification (NCBI taxonomy): domain Eukaryota; kingdom Metazoa; phylum Chordata; class Mammalia; order Artiodactyla; family Tragulidae; genus Tragulus; species Tragulus kanchil. The sequence goes on along the minus strand of JAIOJX010000030.1, from coordinate 13,272,961 downwards.
AAAAATTCAAAAATCTATGTATTATTAAAATAACCAGAATATCTATCTACTAGCTGCATACATAATTTGTTTTAAAATGTGAATCTGAAAAATACAGTAATTTAGAAAACCAGCATGGGAAATAACTGAAAAAAACTTTAAATAGGCTTCCCCATCTGATTACTATTTTTGAAACCCTAGTGGGATATAAGAGGAAATTAATATTTAATAGAGAATTAGAAACAGTGAGGAGAGATTTAGTTAAGTAAATTAAGGAGAGGATTGTGAAATATGAATGAAATAGCATCAGTATCATTTGGTAGAATATTAATAAAGTCTACTAAGCCATTTTTGAAACATTCTGTGCATTCTAAGTGCTGTTGATTCTTTTAGGTAATGATGCTCCATTATATGAAGAGTCAATATTTGGATGATACACGATTAAGTAGTAGATTGTCTGAATTGGCCTTGGTTATTTGACTTGCAAGATGATATTCCCTGAATTGAGAAGCTATATTAATATTCATTTTGAGTTGAACTGACAAATTAGGCTAAAAATTCAGACTCAAATGTAGTGATGCTAATTTTCAAGCATAAGAACCATTTACAGGGTCAGGAAACAATAGTAAGATGCATGCTAGTCAGTAAGTTTAAACTTGAACTACTCTACAGTGGGATGGCACATTCTCATACTTGAGAAAAGTGGTAAATGACAAAAGGAGAAATCAGAGAAAGGCTTGGAAGATATATTCAAAACTGCTAATAAAGTGAAAATTGTGAAATATAATAATAAAACAAACATATCTGTAACCACCACCATTTTAACCCAAATAATTAGCAAAAACTTTTTACCAACACCATCAAAACTCCAAATATTTCTACCAATAAGTACCCTCATTTTCCTCCATCCCAGAGGACTGGATTAAATGTTGTTACTATTCTCTTGTTTCTCCTTAAAATTTTTCAGCATACATATGTATTCTTAAAACAATGCATTATTAGATTTTTGTAGTTTCTGATATTTTAAAATTGAATTCATGCTAAATGAGACTTTTGAAATTTGCATCTTTCACTCCACATTTTAAAGATTCACTCATGTTGATGCATAAACCTATCATCCATTAACTTTTATTGTAGTATAGAAATCTACTTTGTGGATATGTCATAATTTAATAATTTCTCTGTTGACAGACATTGTTTTGCCTTTAAAAATCAGAAGCAATGTTCTTGTGAAGATTTTGCATATCTTTACAGAATAGAGTTTCTCTAGAACAGCACTGTCTAACCAAACTTGCAGTACTGTTGGAAATGTGCTGTCCACACTTTGCAGCATTGCATCCAGTACCCATATGGGGCCTTTGAGCACTTGCAATGTGTGGTTAGTATAACTGAGGAACTGAAGTTTGTAATCTAACTTAATTTTTAAAAATGGATTTTATGCACTTAATTTTCTGTCCTAATTCTAGAATCAGCCATTTCTCCAAGGAGTCTGGTTTCTTTATTTAGTAAATGGTATAAGAGACCAGTATTTGGTTACTAGGTCTGCCTGTTACTACTGAGTACTTTAATTTTGCAGTAGTTGTGTATGGAGGTGAGATTTGAACCATAAAGAAGGCTGAGTGCCAAAGATCTGATGCTTTCAAATTGTGGTGCTGAATAAGACTCTTGAGAGTCCCTTGGACAGCAAGGAGATTAAACTACTCAATTCTGAAGGAAATCAACCCCAACTATTCATTGGAAGGTCTGCTACTGAAGCTGAAGCTCTAATATTTGACCACCTGATGTGAAGAGCTGACTCATTGGAAAAGACCCTGATGCTGGGAAATATTGAAGACAGGAGGAGAAGGGCCTTACAAAGGATGAGATGGTTGGATGGCATCACTGACTTTATGGGCATGAATTTGAGCAAACTCCAGGAGGCAGTGAAGGACAGGGAAGCCTGGTGTGCTGCAGTCCAAGGAGTCACAAAGAGTTGTACATGACTGAGTGACTGAACAATGAACAACAATTGTCTCTGAAGAGTATGTACCCACTTACACTCCCAGTAGCAATGTTCAAGTCTTGGAACTCCACCTTCCACCAATATTTTGCATTTTCAGATTATCAAGTTTATCCAGTATAGTGACATCTTTATGTTTGGCACTACCGTTTTACTTCTAGAAAGTAATGGAGGAGAAAAGTCTTTCTGGATATTATTTTTTTACTTTTATAAAATGTTGTACATTAACATTATAAACAGAGATAGATCTTAAACTTCATGTTCATATACTGGCTTTATTTTGGAAAAGCATGAATGCAATTATGAGATAGTATAAAATAGAAAAGCATTTATTTTGGCCTAATCTGCCTCCAGAGAGAGTTCCCTTTTATCCAGAGAAGTAATTATTCACTATAATAATTATCTTACATCAGTGGTATTTTGGAGAAATAGAAAAAAAAATCAAAGCAGCACCCTTAAGTACAGAAAGTGCAGCATTACAGGAAAGCAAGGTCATCTACAGACTGAATTAATTGACCCAGAACATAAATTGAGAAGTATTCTTGCCTTAGAGATATAAGTTCTCACATATACTTGTGTCTCATTTTTCCCTAATATTAGGAATGAGTGGAAAGAATTGTTTCCTGAAGCAGGCTAGGTTGAGCTCTGAGGGAACAGCATTTGATATTCACATAATGGGATGATGTCAGCCATCATCAGCTTAAAACATTCATGATAACAAGATAAAGCAACATTGAAAATAACTCATTGATGAAGGAGGGATAGAATGAAAATAGGAGTGGGAAAAATAAAATGAAGCAACCACGAGTGTAAATTGATGAAGTATTTGCACCCCACTCTTTCGATGCTTCCCTGGTGGCTCAGATGGTAAAAAGTCTGCCTGCAATGCAGAAGACCTGGGTTTAATCCCTGGGTTGGGAAGATCAGGGCATGGCAACCACTCCAGTATTCTTGTCAGGAGAAACCCCATGGACAGAAGAGCCTGGTGGACTGCAATACATGTGGTCACTAAGTGTTGGATATGACTGAGTGATCAATCAAGCACACACCACCCATAAAGCCGCTTGGGATTTGGTGTGTGTGTATATGTGTGTGAGCACAGTCTTATCTGGGTCTTTGGAACTCCATGGACTGTACTGCCAGGCACCTCTGTCCTTGGAATTTTTCAGGGAAGGAATACTGGAGTGGGTTGCCATTTCCTTCTCCAGGGAATCTTCCTGACCCAGGGATCTAACCTGTGTCTCTATCTCCTGCATAGGCAGGTGGATTCCTTATCAACTGTGCCACTTGCAAGTTGGGAGGGGTTTCTCCTCACCTTTCTCAAAATTATCCTCTAAGTTATTGTGTGATCAATCCCTTATTTGAAATGCTGAGCCCTCAATATGAATATAACTCTAGGGGAAAATGATGTAGCCCTGCTCAGTTGATACAAAGGAAGGGCATGATAAATGTAAAAGTTTTGAAAATAAGTATTCAACAGATAAAAATTCAAATTCTCTCTAAATCTCTGCTCTGCTCAAGGCATTACTACTTGAAAAGATACTGCACTAGAGAAGGAAATCAATATCAGTCTGTGGAAAACCCAAGTGAAAACATCTTGAAGGAAGTCTGGCATTCAATAGAAAGTTCACATGTATGGCCTTCTAATTGTCCAGTGAAAAGAAATACTGATTCTTGACCTTCTTTAGATCATAGGCTATTAGAAGGATTCTATAACAGTGAACAAGAAAGGAAGGATAAAATAAGAAATATGTTTCCTAAAGAGCTATTCAAAGTCAGTAAACAAAAGTGTTCAAATAGAACTTCAACCATGTCAAGATATTATGTTATATATTTAATGTATGAAGTTCAAGAATAAATTAGTTTTATCATTTTTAGTTAATCTGTGGGTCTCCTGCATTGCAAACAGATCCTTTACCATCTGAGCTACCCAGGAAACTTTGTATGTCACAAGAGACTAGTAGTTGTCATGGAAGTGTGGACAGTATACCAAACACATCTATACAGTAAAGGACTTCATCTTGGAGAGTCTTTTTGGTTTGCTTTTGCAAAGGGAATTCACAGTTCTACTTATGCTGAAGTTGTTAAAATGAAGGCTTACTACTTCCTCATTTTTATGTTTAGAAATCTTGAATTTCAAAATTTAATCATTATTTTGTTCTTATCCTAATTATGTCCAATTTCCTTTTTCATCTCTTTTAACCTGATGCTATCTGCAAAATATATTTGAAAAAAATTCATTGACATAATACATATTTTTCAAAAAAAAAAATCTTTTAAAATTATAAAGTTGGACCTTACCATGTATTGTTGAGAATGTTAAAATGACAATAAATCTCTTATGTATATGGTAGAGGTGTAAATCAGTAACTAAGATTGAAGAATAATTTGATAATATCTAGCAAGGTTGAAAATAACCCTATGACCAGCAGTTATATCATTCATGTCCATGAGTTGAAGGATATATCTATCTATCTATCTATCTATCTATATATCTGTATATATATGAAAGACTATTTATTACCATGCTGCTTGCAATTAAACTGAAAACCCCCCAAATATCCATCAATAGGAGAATAGGTACATTGTCATATATCATATATTCTTACAAGTGATTAATACTAATCACAGTTCAATTGAATAATCCAGAAGTATGTATATCAATATGTGTAAATATCAAAAGCAACTTTGAACAAATAACACAAGTTGAATAAGGCACTATAAAGAATGATACAATTTAGGTACAATTTGAATAGCTTGAATGGTGTGTGTGCTGAGTCCTGTCTCACTCTTTTGCCACCCATGGACTGCAGCTCGCCAGGCTCTTCTGTTCACGGAATTTCCCAGGCAAGAATGCTGGAGTGGGTTGCCATTTCTTACTCCAGGGGGTCTTCTCAACTCAGGGATAGAATCTGCATCTCCTGCATTAGCAGGTGATTCATTACCACTGAGCTATCTGGGAAGCCCTACCCGCTTTATTGTCAAAGTATAAACATGCCAAATTAAGGGTGGTGATTATCAATAGAAAGGAGAAAGCTGGAACGCTTATATCTGTAATGTTTTATTTTTTCAGTACACCTAGTTCATTATATTATTTTTGCTCTATATTTTATATGAATGAAAATACTTGATAATAGGAAAAAGTCTTTTTGGGGGGGCGCTATTCCTTCTATAGGGTGTGTTGCCCAAAGTAAAAGTATTCACTTCACAGGGAGTTAATTCTCTGGTCTTTAAATACGAAAAACCTACTTTTACCCAAATTGTCTTCTTTTTTTCTGTTTGCAGTGAAATTCTGTGTCCTTTGAGCTCATGAACTCCAAATCTTATTCTCTCCATCTCACTTATCCTAAACTTAGCTACTTTACTTTCCTGTTCTTTTCCCTCCCTCCCTTCTTCCTTCTTCTTCTTTTGTGGAAGTTTTTAACTGATGACCTGTTCTGAAGTGTGCTTTCTTGCTATTTTTCAGTCATAATGTCTCCAACTCTTTAAAAATTGCCTGGGATGAATTGCAACGTCAAACTTTCTGTCATTATTATATAAACAATACTCAATAATGAAGACTATTTCAAACTATATTATCTTATGAGCATTATGGATAACTGATAAATGAGAATTTCCCCTTGGTATACAATATCCATTGGTAAATATCAAAAGCAACTTTGAACAAATAACACAAGTTGAATAAGGCACTATAAAGAATGATACAATTTAGGTACAATTTGAATAGCTTGAATGGTGTGTGTGCTGAGTCCTGTCTCACTCTTTTGCCACCCATGGACTGCAGCTCGCCAGGCTCTTCTGTTCACGGAATTTCCCAGGCAAGAATGCTGGAGTGGGTTGCCATTTCTTACTCCAGGGGGTCTTCTCAACTCAGGGATAGAATCTGCATCTCCTGCATTAGCAGGTGATTCATTACCACTGAGCTATCTGGGAAGCCCTACCCGCTTTATTGTCAAAGTATAAACATGCCAAATTAAGGGTGGTGATTATCAATAGAAAGGAGAAAGCTGGAACGCTTATATCTGTAATGTTTTATTTTTTCAGTACACCTAGTTCATTATATTATTTTTGCTCTATATTTTATATGAATGAAAATACTTGATAATAGGAAAAAGTCTTTTTGGGGGGGCGCTATTCCTTCTATAGGGTGTGTTGCCCAAAGTAAAAGTATTCACTTCACAGGGAGTTAATTCTCTGGTCTTTAAATACGAAAAACCTACTTTTACCCAAATTGTCTTCTTTTTTTCTGTTTGCAGTGAAATTCTGTGTCCTTTGAGCTCATGAACTCCAAATCTTATTCTCTCCATCTCACTTATCCTAAACTTAGCTACTTTACTTTCCTGTTCTTTTCCCTCCCTCCCTTCTTCCTTCTTCTTCTTTTGTGGAAGTTTTTAACTGATGACCTGTTCTGAAGTGTGCTTTCTTGCTATTTTTCAGTCATAATGTCTCCAACTCTTTAAAAATTGCCTGGGATGAATTGCAACGTCAAACTTTCTGTCATTATTATATAAACAATACTCAATAATGAAGACTATTTCAAACTATATTATCTTATGAGCATTATGGATAACTGATAAATGAGAATTTCCCCTTGGTATACAATATCCATTGGTAGAGATAAGTTCCTTTCTTTGAAGTCACAGAATTTAAAAAATGATTTGGAAATTAAAGAGAAAGAACAGAGCAGAAGTGACAGAAACAAAGTGGATTTCTAGGTCAGATTTATTTGAATTTCTGCTCTGCCACTCATTTGTTGTATGACTTTGGGCAAAACATCTTCTATTTTTCTATACTGCCTTGGTGTTCTATATTTAAAGTATATAATAAAAATAATAGTAAGTATTTTTCAAATTGGATCAAAGGCCGCATTTTTTCAAAGTGATTTCACTTAAATTTAAAAAGAAACAGTTGCGTAGTCAAGTTAATATAAGAAACTTCAGGATAAATAGCTTTGCAGCTTTTCATTTTCACTGTAGATTTCCTTAGACGGTTTAATATATGAATGTGTTGTGAGAATCCTTAAGTCAGGGAACAATTTGAAGCAGTTCCTAAACCACCTAATCTCCCAATCCTATATTTTGAAAAGAATCTTTTAGAAAACTTCAGCTCCACAGAATATATTTTTGGAAAATACCTGTTTAAGATTTAAAATAAAGCATTCAAACTTTCTATAATATTTTAGATACATAGCAATAGTTCCTATTGCTATTATAAATCAACTTAAAATGTAAAACAAAGGGCTTTATAGGAGAGCTAAAGGGTGTCAGAGAAGAGGGAATGCAAAGAATAAATAAGCAATAAAGAAACATTTTCCCAAAAGGTTTTAGGATAAAACCTTGTACTCAGTAGAATGCTTTAAATTGTAGCAAAGATTTAGAGAGTTTAAAAAGTGAATGTCAGAGGTATTAGCTTTCAACACAGATATATTGAACTTCTCCTGTCTTTTCCATCATGGTCCCATGTGTGAGCATATTAACCAGAGAGTAAAAAGCTCTAATAGTCTGTAAACAGAAAGAACAAAGTGGTAGGATGATGGCCTCAATTACTTTAAAAATTGCCTGGGATGAATTGCAACGTCAAACTTTCTGTCATTATTATATAAACAATACTCAATAATGAAGACTATTTCAAACTATATTATCTTATGAGCATTATGGATAACTGATAAATGAGAATTTCCCCTTGGTATACAATATCCATTGGTAGAGATAAGTTCCTTTCTTTGAAGTCACAGAATTTAAAAAATGATTTGGAAATTAAAGAGAAAGAACAGAGCAGAAGTGACAGAAACAAAGTGGATTTCTAGGTCAGATTTATTTGAATTTCTGCTCTGCCACTCATTTGTTGTATGACTTTGGGCAAAACATCTTCTATTTTTCTATACTGCCTTGGTGTTCTATATTTAAAGTATATAATAAAAATAATAGTAAGTATTTTTCAAATTGGATCAAAGGCCGCATTTTTTCAAAGTGATTTCACTTAAATTTAAAAAGAAACAGTTGTAGTCAAGTTAATATAAGAAACTTCAGGATAAATAGCTTTGCAGCTTTTCATTTTCACTGTAGATTTCCTTAGACGGTTTAATATATGAATGTGTTGTGAGAATCCTTAAGTCAGGGAACAATTTGAAGCAGTTCCTAAACCACCTAATCTCCCAATCCTATATTTTGAAAAGAATCTTTTAGAAAACTTCAGCTCCACAGAATATATTTTTGGAAAATACCTGTTTAAGATTTAAAATAAAGCATTCAAACTTTCTATAATATTTTAGATACATAGCAATAGTTCCTATTGCTATTATAAATCAACTTAAAATGTAAAACAAAGGGCTTTATAGGAGAGCTAAAGGGTGTCAGAGAAGAGGGAATGCAAAGAATAAATAAGCAATAAAGAAACATTTTCCCAAAAGGTTTTAGGATAAAACCTTGTACTCAGTAGAATGCTTTAAATTGTAGCAAAGATTTAGAGAGTTTAAAAAGTGAATGTCAGAGGTATTAGCTTTCAACACAGATATATTGAACTTCTCCTGTCTTTTCCATCATGGTCCCATGTGTGAGCATATTAACCAGAGAGTAAAAAGCTCTAATAGTCTGTAAACAGAAAGAACAAAGTGGTAGGATGATGGCCTCAATGACAAGGAACAGGGCAGTCATTATGAAAACAGGCATGTTGAGAATTGGGTACTGAAAAAAGAAATTGGTAGGTCCTGTTTATCCCTTGGATTTGAAATATTTAGTTTCTTTTCCTCCCACACAGTGACACATTCTGGTGAAATAATGACCTCTGTTGAAAATTTATTAATTCCGGGCATTCGTTTTAAATACAGTAGGAGCCTATGGATTATTTCTGGTATCTTCTAATTGTCTGATGCTTCTGATATTGTTCTATTGATTGCACTTTTCCATTGTGTGTCCCTAAGGTAGAGAAGGGCAAGCAGCAATCATGAAATATGAATGAGATGCCTCATTAACCTTTGGGCTTTTGAGTACTTGGTAGTGTCTAATCTATGTCGTAGGCAAGAGAGGCCTGGAAGCTCTGCAGGGGGTTGAGAGGACAGAGGAAGGACAGCTTTCTTTGTGGCTGGCAAACTCCTCCATGCCAAGTGCTGGCATGGTGCCACTCTGACACAGCAGGCTCCTGCCTTACACTGGAGATGCTGACATTTTAGTGAACATAAATATACTATATGAAGTTTGCTGAAGTTCAGAATATCAGGCTCACCTCCAAAGATTAAGCAGTCTAAGGAAGATTTCATGAATTTGTATTTAATCAACTCTCAGGTGATTTGTATGCAAGTGATCTGTGGACCACACCTGGAAGAACATTACCTTATTGTTGCTCAGTTGCTAAATTGTGTGATTTGACTCCGACTGCAGCAGGCCAGGCTAGCAATTGTTTATTGTCTATTTTTAAATCAACTTAATGAAAAAAGGCTTTATAGGAGAGCTAAAGGGTGTCAGAGAAGAGGGAATGCAAAGAATAAATAAGCAATAAAGAAACATTTTCCCAAAAGGTTTTAGGATAAAACCTTGTACTCAGTAGAATGCTTTAAATTGTAGCAAAGATTTAGAGAGTTTAAAAAGTGAATGTCAGAGGTATTAGCTTTCAACACAGATATATTGAACTTCTCCTGTCTTTTCCATCATGGTCCCATGTGTGAGCATATTAACCAGAGAGTAAAAAGCTCTAATAGTCTGTAAACAGAAAGAACAAAGTGGTAGGATGATGGCCTCAATGACAAGGAACAGGGCAGTCATTATGAAAACAGGCATGTTGAGAATTGGGTACTGAAAAAAGAAATTGGTAGGTCCTGTTTATCCCTTGGATTTGAAATATTTAGTTTCTTTTCCTCCCACACAGTGACACATTCTGGTGAAATAATGACCTCTGTTGAAAATTTATTAATTCCGGGCATTCGTTTTAAATACAGTAGGAGCCTATGGATTATTTCTGGTATCTTCTAATTGTCTGATGCTTCTGATATTGTTCTATTGATTGCACTTTTCCATTGTGTGTCCCTAAGGTAGAGAAGGGCAAGCAGCAATCATGAAATATGAATGAGATGCCTCATTAACCTTTGGGCTTTTGAGTACTTGGTAGTGTCTAATCTATGTCGTAGGCAAGAGAGGCCTGGAAGCTCTGCAGGGGGTTGAGAGGACAGAGGAAGGACAGCTTTCTTTGTGGCTGGCAAACTCCTCCATGCCAAGTGCTGGCATGGTGCCACTCTGACACAGCAGGCTCCTGCCTTACACTGGAGATGCTGACATTTTAGTGAACATAAATATACTATATGAAGTTTGCTGAAGTTCAGAATATCAGGCTCACCTCCAAAGATTAAGCAGTCTAAGGAAGATTTCATGAATTTGTATTTAATCAACTCTCAGGTGATTTGTATGCAAGTGATCTGTGGACCACACCTGGAAGAACATTACCTTATTGTTGCTCAGTTGCTAAATTGTGTTCGACTCTTTGTGACTCCACGAACTGCAGCAGGCCAGGCTTCTCTGTCCTACACTATCCCCAGAGTTTGCTCAAACTCACGTCCATTGAGTTGATGATGCCATCCAACCATCTCATCCTCTGTTGTCCCCTTCTTCTTTCACCATTCATTTTTCACAACGTCAGGGTCTTTGTCATTGACTTGTTTCTGTGCATCAGATAGCCAAGCTATTGCAGCTTCAGCTTCAGCATCCATCCCTCCAATGAATATATAGGGTTGATTTCCTTTAGGATTGACTTGATCTTGTTGTCCAAGGGACTCTCAAGAGTCTTCTCCAACACTTCTCCAATAGTTCTAAAGCATCAATTTTTCAGACTCTGTCTTCGTTATAGTCCAACTCTCACTTTGTGCATGACTATTGGAAAAACCATAGTTTTGACTATATGAACCTTTGTCAGCAAAGTGATGTCTCTGCTTTTTAATATGCTGTCCAGGTTTGTCATAACTTTTCTTCCGAGGATCAAGTGTCTTTTAATTTCATGGCTACAGTCACCATCTGCAGTGATGTTGGAGTCTATGACAATAAAACCTGCCACTGTTTCCATTGTTTCCCCATTTATTTGTCATGAAGTGATGGGATGCCATGATCTTAGTTTTTTGAACGTTGAGTTTTAAACCACTTGTGAGCTGTAATTATATGAGACAATTCAAGCAGTTTAAATTCCAATTCATTACCAGAAGAAAATTCAAGAAGCTAAAATCTTCAAATGTTAACAAAAATTTATATGACTATGGAATTTGACACTATATGATATTAAAGTGAATGAATGAGTGAAAGTTGCCCAGGCATGACCAACTCTTTGTGAGCCCATGGACTGCAGCCTGCCAGGCTCCTCTGTTCGTGGAATTCTCCAGGAAAGAATACTGGAGGGGGGAGTCATTCCCTTCTCCATGTCACTTTGTACTATCAAAGTGAATAGTACAATAGATAGGGTTATTATTATTCCATAAGGTGACAAGTACACCATAACAGCAGCACAAGAAAACAGAAAGCTCAGTTTTGTAGGGATCCCATGGAAATGCTTAACATACCAGAAAGTGGGAACTGCTTCCAATCACCTGTCCTGAAACAGATCTACATCTGCATCTTGTTCCCTCAGAAACCATCCATAGTTTCTTGAACTAATGGTGGCTGTGGTTTGGCTCAATGCCTTCTTCCTACTATAACTATACAGGATCCTCTGAGGCTTTCTGAAGACAGACCCCACCCCGATGTCCTCTGCTTTAGCTCCTCTCTGAAGTAGCCAGATAACAGTATCTAATGCATATTTCCTGAGTTATTTTTTGCAGATACTAAAAGCCCCACCAAATGGGAAGAAATTAACTACTTGATGATCATGAACACATAATCCCCAGATTTACTGGGGACTAAGGATTGATAATGCTAATTCCGTGATACCATTCTGTTATCTCACAATCAACCAACAAGAGAACTGTGCACAAAGATTATCACATATTCTGGGATGCCTCTTCCTCGCCTTGCCTTTAAAAATGTCTTGCTGAAACCCACTGTGGGGTTTGGGTTTTTGAGCACTAGCTGTGCTGGGCTCCTTGCTTGGCACCTGTAATAAACACTACACTTTCCATTCCTACAATCGGGTGTCAGTAGATTGGCTTGACTGTGCATGGGTGCGTAGACTCAAGTTTGGGTCAGTAACACTACTGTCTCTTTCCTTTGTCCTTAGTAAACCCTCTGATCCATTGTTTATCCTCTTATAGCCAAACACTTAGTTAATTCTTTGTCGACAATTACTTTCTTGTATCACGAATGCATGCTGCTACTGTCATCTTTAATCCCCTTCTTCCTTGCCTGCTTTGCACTCCTGGCTCAATAATCACCTTTATCTTTCTCTCTTCAATTGAGAAGGTCAAAGAATGACTTAACACAATTATCGAGCATAAAATTTATGACAGAGAGGCACATTATAACAAGAAAACGGAAAGTTGTACATTTTGAAATATTAGCTATAGCAATAATAATAAGCAAATCTGTCATCAGGATACAAAAGGCCTTGAAAAAGCGCAGAACATTTTCAGAATTCCTAAAATAGTTTTCATCTATGAAGCTCATTTAACTAGGGGTTATTATTATTCCATAAGGTGACAAGTACACCATAACAGCAGCACAAGAAAACAGAAAGCTCAGTTTGTAGGGATCCCATGGAAATGCTTAACATACCAGAAAGTGGGAACTGCTTCCAATCACCTGTCCTGAAACAGATCTACATCTGCATCTTGTTCCCTCAGAAACCATCCATAGTTTCTTGAACTAATGGTGGCTGTGGTTTGGCTCAATGCCTTCTTCCTACTATAACTATACAGGATCCTCTGAGGCTTTCTGAAGACAGACCCCACCCCGATGTCCTCTGCTTTAGCTCCTCTCTGAAGTAGCCAGATAACAGTATCTAATGCATATTTCCTGAGTTATTTTTTGCAGATACTAAAAGCCCCACCAAATGGGAAGAAATTAACTACTTGATGATCATGAACACATAATCCCCAGATTTACTGGGGACTAAGGATTGATAATGCTAATTCCGTGATACCATTCTGTTATCTCACAATCAACCAACAAGAGAACTGTGCACAAAGATTATCACATATTCTGGGATGCCTCTTCCTCGCCTTGCCTTTAAAAATGTCTTGCTGAAACCCACTGTGGGGTTTGGGTTTTTGAGCACTAGCTGTGCTGGGCTCCTTGCTTGGCACCTGTAATAAACACTACACTTTCCATTCCTACAATCGGGTGTCAGTAGATTGGCTTGACTGTGCATGGGTGCGTAGACTCAAGTTTGGGTCAGTAACACTACTGTCTCTTTCCTTTGTCCTTAGTAAACCCTCTGATCCATTGTTTATCCTCTTATAGCCAAACACTTAGTTAATTCTTTGTCGACAATTACTTTCTTGTATCACGAATGCATGCTGCTACTGTCATCTTTAATCCCCTTCTTCCTTGCCTGCTTTGCACTCCTGGCTCAATAATCACCTTTATCTTTCTCTCTTCAATTGAGAAGGTCAAAGAATGACTTAACACAATTATCGAGCATAAAATTTATGACAGAGAGGCACATTATAACAAGAAAACGGAAAGTTGTACATTTTGAAATATTAGCTATAGCAATAATAATAAGCAAATCTGTCATCAGGATACAAAAGGCCTTGAAAAAGCGCAGAACATTTTCAGAATTCCTAAAATAGTTTTCATCTATGAACTCATTCTCCACTAATTAAAATTACTTTGCCTCAAGGATCTGCTTCCAAGAAAAATTATTAATATGTTTGATTAGATAAGCTAAGTTCAATTCTATTGGTTTTAGTTTTATTCAGTTCTAGAGTTGGGCTGCTTGGTTTTTCACACACAGATTTTGATTCAACACATTAAGTTCAGGAAAAACAGATTTTCTCTGGAGGTAGTTGAGATTTTGCTTCATTTGAAAACATTCACAATGCAGAGAAACTCTTTATAGTTCTAAATGTTATGTTAAATGAATTTCTGCACACAGCATGAGAAATCATCTAACTCAACTCCTTCATTCTACAGAAACTGAGGATCAGAACGGTTAAGGTCACTTCACTAACTAGGGGCATAGCTGGCATCAGAAGCCATCTCTTCTAAGGTGGTTTCTTTATATTATGCCTTACCTTTGTATGTTGGGGTTTTCTACGGAGAGACTGTGTTATTATTTGATACATAGATCAAACATTTACTGTGCTATTATTATGTGCATGGGCCTGTGCTAAGTATCTGAAATACCAAGATGTGGGAAACAAAATAGTTTCTGCTCTCATGTTTCTCACAATAAGATTTATAGTATTATTATTTTTTTCAGATAAAAAGTATCTGTATCTGAACGTAGCTATTCTCAGGCAACTACTCTCAGAGTCCAATAATAAATAAATCCATGTTCAGACAAAATTATAACAGTACCTTGCACCTTAAAGCTACTGTAGAGTATTTTTTTCTTTTTTGGTTTTTAATATAGCCAAACACTTAGTTAATTCTTTGTCGACAATTACTTTCTTGTATCACGAATGCATGCTGCTACTGTCATCTTTAATCCCTTCTTCCTTTCCTGCTTTGCACTCCTGGCTCAATAATCACCTTTATCTTTCTCTCTTCAATTGAGAAGGTCAAAGAATGACTTAACACAATTATCGAGCATAAAATTTATGACAGAGAGGCACATTATAACAAGAAAACGGAAAGTTGTACATTTTGAAATATTAGCTATAGCAATAATAATAAGCAAATCTGTCATCAGGATACAAAAGGCCTTGAAAAAGCGCAGAACATTTTCAGAATTCCTAAAATAGTTTTCATCTATGAACTCATTCTCCACTAATTAAAATTACTTTGCCTCAAGGATCTGCTTCCAAGAAAAATTATTAATATGTTTGATTAGATAAGCTAAGTTCAATTCTATTGGTTTTAGTTTTATTCAGTTCTAGAGTTGGGCTGCTTGGTTTTTCACACACAGATTTTGATTCAACACATTAAGTTCAGGAAAAACAGATTTTCTCTGGAGGTAGTTGAGATTTTGCTTCATTTGAAAACATTCACAATGCAGAGAAACTCTTTATAGTTCTAAATGTTATGTTAAATGAATTTCTGCACACAGCATGAGAAATCATCTAACTCAACTCCTTCATTCTACAGAAACTGAGGATCAGAACGGTTAAGGTCACTTCACTAACTAGGGGCATAGCTGGCATCAGAAGCCATCTCTTCTAAGGTGGTTTCTTTATATTATGCCTTACCTTTGTATGTTGGGGTTTTCTACGGAGAGACTGTGTTATTATTTGATACATAGATCAAACATTTACTGTGCTATTATTATGTGCATGGGCCTGTGCTAAGTATCTGAAATACCAAGATGTGGGAAACAAAATAGTTTCTGCTCTCATGTTTCTCACAATAAGATTTATAGTATTATTATTTTTTTCAGATAAAAAGTATCTGTATCTGAACGTAGCTATTCTCAGGCAACTACTCTCAGAGTCCAATAATAAATAAATCCATGTTCAGACAAAATTATAACAGTACCTTGCACCTTAAAGCTACTGTAGAGTATTTTTCTTGGTCAATATCCTCTTTTAAAAATGATTTGATCAATTAATTAGTAATCTACCTTATTCTAGAAATATTGTAGTTACACCCAAGCCAGTTCTTCAGTTTTATAAAAGTTTAGTGTTACCTAAGAGACATTTGGAAGAAAGCTTAACATAATTGCTTTAAAATTCAGTTATTCATTTAACAAATACATATTAACTACCTATTATATCCCAGGGATTTTCTATGTGTAAAAAAGAGAAAGAACCCCTTTTTTTCTGGACCATGTATTCTAGAGGCAGAGACAAATGACAAATAAGGAAAAACATACTTAAATAAGCAAACAAATAAGATACTTTCAGATCCTAATTGGGATTTAAGTAAGCAAGGTAATGTAATAACGAGGAAAAATAAGTGAAAATTTGCTTTAGATTGCTCATTGATGGAGGATCATTGAAACTGAGACGTGGAGGGTAAGAAGGAACCAACTAAAGATCTGAGACAAGGGATGTTCCAGGAATGTGACGGCAAGTGCCACGGCATGGAACAGAAGAGAACGCAGTTTACTAAGAATACTGTGGCTATAGGAAAAGGGTGAACAGGCAGATTTGATAAGGAGGCCAGTGGGTCACAAAGAGGAGGGGGAGGAGAAGGAGGAAGAGGAAGAAAGACAAGCATTTTTCTAGCCTGAAATGTTTGTTTTAAAGATCAACCCTGAAACTAAGTTTATTGTCTTCTGTTAATGTTGTGAACCTAGGAAGGCCTCTCCATTGGAATGTCTCCACCTAGCCCTGAGATTATCCTCTAGCTAATCTTATGCTAATATTGTGGGTGTGGGCCTTTACAACCTTAAGGTATTCTTTGGATCCAGTATTATTAACAATACAAAATACAAATTGTCTTGCCTGAAATGGCTTGGGGAGGGGGGCTGGGGTGGTGGTGGAGGGGGACACGTTCTTCTATCTCCTCTTCTAGTGCCTGTGCTGGAAGCTTTCTCTATCCCTTTTTTCTTTAATAAACTTTTACTTCACGAAGCTCTGAGTGACCAAAGCCAAGTCTTTTTGATCCCAATGTGAATTCTCTGCTGGAGATCGAGAATCCGACCCGTTCACAGTAACCTGTCTACTGTCATCGGTCGTATAGCTTAGTGAGCCATGAGATGAAGTGAAAACAGAGGCAGAAGAAATACTATGTAAAACCTTATAGGACATGCAGATGAGCTTCGCTTCTATTTGAAGTGTTGTAGAGGCTATTAGAAAGTTATTTTAAAATTTAGATACTATAAACTCTGCTCTCTGTGGTGTATGGTCTTGTAGATTTTGGTAAAAGGTGAAATCATGTGTTGACTGTCTCAGTCACGAAACAGAACACTTCATCGTTCCTCAAGTCCCTCCCTGCCCATTTGTGATCAAATCCTTCTGTCTCTCTTAACCTGTGACATCCACTGAGCTGCTTCCTCTTCTCTAGCCTTGACTTTTATAGAATGCCAGACAAATGGCATCACACAATAAGCAGCCTTTAGGTATGACTTCTTTTATGTGACACAATGCATTTGAAATTCATCCATGTCATATCAATCAAGTTCATTCCTTTTGATTTTGGATTAAGATAGTATTGAATGGATGTGTTGGAGTTTATTAATTTGAAGAAGAACATGACTTGTCCACAGTTTTTGGAGTTTAAAGGTAAGTGCATGAGCACAGCTTTTACTTTTCTTCAGTAAATACCTAGAAATAGGATTGCTGGGACTGGATCATGTAGTAAGTACATGTTTAACTTTTAAGAAAATGTTAACGTATTTTCCACACTAGCTGTAGCATTTTGCATTCCCACTAGCAATGTGTGGGAGTTCTGGTTCTTCTTCATCATTCCAAGTGCATGGTTTTCCCAATTAAGAAAAATTAGACATTTGAAAGCATGCTTAGTGACATCCTCATTGTGGTTTTAATTCACATTAAAAATATCAAGCACCTTTTATGTGCTTATTTGCCATCAGTATATCTTCTAAGGTGAAGTGTCCAAATATTTAACATATTTTTATTGGGTTGTTTGATTTTTTATTTTTGAGTTTGGGGAGCTTTTAAAATATTTACTTTTATTGATTTATCTTCATATTCACTGATTTTATTTTCATGTGTCATGTCTAAAAAGAGATTCCTTTATCACTTTTAATGATTTTCACTTCTAGCATTTCTATTTCCTTATCTTTCACCTCTTTCCTCTCCTCCTCTCTCTTCCTCCTTCCTGCCCTTCCTTTTTGTCCCTTCTTTCTTCCTCTATCTGGTGACATTTCCCATTTGATACTAAATTAATGATAATATTTTGGAGTGATTAGCATATTAGTCATAGTTATTTTAAATTCTCTGTCAAGTAGTTCCAACATCTGTGTCATACCTGGGTACAGTTGTATTGATTTCTTTGTCTTTTGGCAATATGTTGTACCTTGCTGCTACTTTATATGCCTCCAGATTTTTTTCTGAAACTTCTGTCCCATGCATTGCAGGCAGATTCTGTAGTGCAGAGGTACCGGGGAAACACCACAGAGGAGTTACATATTGCCATTTATTCAGCAATAGATGACCTTGAACATATTATTAAGGTAAGGTAAACAATCTGGCAAGAACTGATTAGCTGCTTCAGTGACAGTGGCTCTTGGACCATTTTGGATCTTTTCCAACTGCCTTATTTAGCTAGGCTTTTTGAAAATATACACTATGATATGAGGGACTGTTACCAGGACTTAACCAGAACGTATTCTGTAGATCAGTTTTAGGTAGTTGACCTGGGCTTGATAATTTGGAGAATATTATTAATAACAGTCCCTTTTGCCTACTATGATCTCACTTATCTTTCTTATCTCTTTTTTGTTTTACAATCTATTCTTATTCCTGACATTTGTGGGTAAAATCAGCTAGATACTTCCTAGAGGATGTATTATGACATTAAACAAGTTTTATATTTGGCAAAAGCCAAGGTTGCTTCTTCCAATGACTGTTTCACCTGCCCCCTCCCCAGCTCCACTTCTCATACTGGACCATGACTGTTGAATATGGATTAGTGTGGGTATGACGGCCAAAACTGCACAAGGAGAGCTGCCAGACAAATCCAAATACTCAATTTGATGTGAATTTGAGCAAATGACAAATATCTTTGTATTAAATTCTTGTCCTAAATACTTAAAGGGAAATACTTCCAGTAAAAGAGTTCAATTCTTTTTTTTTTTTTTTTTTTTGAATTTTGGCCCTCTTATATTGGTTTTTTATTTATTTATTTATTTTCATCCATCTTTATTCTTTGGCCTGTGTGGGCCTCCCATTGCAGTGGCCTCTCTTGCCTCAGAGCACTGGCTCTGGGAGCATTGCTCCAGAGTGCTGGCTGATAATTGGACACACCAGTCCAGCCACTCCATGGCAGACAGGATCTTATGGGGCCAGGGATCAAACCGGTGCCCCCTGCACTGCAAGGCAGACTCTTTACCCACTAGACCACCAGGGAAGCCTGAGTTCAATTCTTTTTACAGTAAAATATTTTCCAGTAGAGCTATAAAAATCAATCAAAATAGAGCATTTTCTATAATAAAACAAAACATATTTATTGTTTATCTGAAACTCAGATTTGACTGGGGGTCTTGTTATTATTTGCCTTTTCGTACTGTTCATGGGGTTCTTGAGGCAAGAACACCGAAATGGTTTGCCATTCCCTTCTTCTGTGGACCACATTTTGTCAGAACTCACCCCCGTGACCTGTCTGATTTGGATGACCCTGTGCGACAGGGCTCACAGCTTCCCTGTATTATAGAAGGCTAATGATCCGTGTGATCATTAGCTTTCTGTGATTGTGTTCTTCCTTTTGAAGGCTGTGGGATTATAGTTTTGGTATTACATATTTGGTGTTATATATTATGGGTGAACTCCATAAGGGACATATGCCAGCATGTACCTTGCAGGACTACTGTAGCAAATGCCTGTCCCTGCGGCAGGCCTCTGCCAACCCTCACCTCCATAGGAGATTCTCAAGCTCTCACAGTTTCTTGGGCTCCAAGATAACTGCAGATGGGACTGCAACCATGATATTAAAAGATGCTTGCTCCTTGGAAGCAAAACTAGGACAAACCTAGACATTATAAAGTAGAGACACCATCACTTTTCTGACAAAGGTCCATATAGTGAAAGCTATGGTTTTTCCAGTAGTCATGTACAGATGTGAGAGCCAGACCATAAAGAAGGTTGAGCACCGAAGAACTGATGCTTTTAAACTGTGGCACTGGAAAAGACTCTTGAGAGCTCCTTGTACTGCAAGGAGATCAAACCAGTCAATCCTAAAGGAAATAAACTCTGAATATTTGTTGGAAGGACTGATGCTCAACCTGAAGCTCCAATTCTTCTGTCGATGTGAAGAGCTGATTATTGGAAAAGACCCTGATGCTGGGAAATATTGAGGACAGGAGGATAAGAGAGTGACAGAGGGTGAGATGTTTAGATGGCATCATTCACTCAATGGACATGAGTTTGAGCAAATTCAGGGAGATGGTGAAGGACAGGGAACCCTGGCATGGTGCAGTCCATGGGGCTGCAAAGAGTCAGACATGACTTAGGGACTGAACAGCAACCTGTATTTTCATTTGCTACATTTGTCAAATATAGCCATGTACATTGTCTAGCCTTGCTTCAAGACATTTACCAAGCAAGAATCCTTCAATTTTACCTTTCTGTTATTTAAAAAAATTATTGCATAAATTATATTGCATAATTGAGAAATTAGATCAATATAGCAACTTAACAAATTAACTTATGATTATTCTGATCCACTAAATCAAAAGTTTAGATTCCCCATCATCCTGACCATCTTGTCCATGGTCACATGAAATTTCAGTATAGACATAATCATACTGTGTTTTCATGCTCAACTTGCTTCAGTCATGTTCGACTCTTTGTGACCCTCTGGACTGTAGTCTGCCAGGCTCCTCTGTTCGGGGGATTCTCCAGGCAGGAATACTGGAGTGGGCTTCCATGCCCTCCTCCAGAGGATCTGCCTAACTCAAGGATTAAACCCTCATTTCCTGGGGCTCCTGCATCTCTGGAAGATTCTTTACCATGGCACCACCAGAGAAGCCCAATCACAATGTAGACCTTGTCATATCTTACTATTCAATTACTTATCATATATTACTTTTCAATTATCATAAACATTTTCACTTTGCTAAACAGCTTCCTTGGTGGCTCAGTTGGTAAAGAGTCTGCTTGCAATGCGGAAGACCCAGGTTTGATCCCTGTGTTTGGAAGACATGAAAATTTAAATCCTAAATCACTGGAAGATAAATTTATTTAATATTTAAAAATAACTAGCTTAGCTTCCAGCATAAATTATTTTTTCAATACTATGTTTTAAACTTCAAAATATTTCTGTGAATTTCAGAAAAGTAACATTTTAAAAGTAAGAAGAGGCTTTTTTTGGTTGTTTACATAAAGGACATATGGCTTGAATGAGCAATAGTAATTTGGAAATGGTGATCTATTATACATATTGATATACATTAAGAGGAGGTAAGTAAAAACAAAAAAAAACAATCCAAGGGAAATTTTTGTTTGTAGTTGAATTACAAAAAAGTTTCATATATTAAAAATCATATCAGCAGTCTTCAGGAAACCTTTCCAGAAGTTTCTCATTCTGAACTAAGATTTAAAGGTAGTTTATTGATTTTTTGTGCTTCCCTAAATGTCAGCAAGAATTAGCCTAAATTAATTGTTAGGAAAGTTGGAAAATGGGAGTCTGACAGCCCTTTTTTTGCTTTTAAAAAGACATTTACCCAAGCAAAGAAATCCTTCAATTTTACCTTTCTGTTATTTAAAAAAATTATTGCATAAATTATATTGCATAATTGAGAAATTAGATCAATATAGCAACTTAACAAATTAACTTATGATTATTCTGATCCACTAAATCAAAAGTTTAGATTCCCCATCATCCTGACCATCTTGTCCATGGTCACATGAAATTTCAGTATAGACATAATCATACTGTGTTTTCATGCTCAACTTGCTTCAGTCATGTTCGACTCTTTGTGACCCTCTGGACTGTAGTCTGCCAGGCTCCTCTGTTCGGGGGATTCTCCAGGCAGGAATACTGGAGTGGGCTTCCATGCCCTCCTCCAGAGGATCTGCCTAACTCAAGGATTAAACCCTCATTTCCTGGGGCTCCTGCATCTCTGGAAGATTCTTTACCATGGCACCACCAGAGAAGCCCAATCACAATGTAGACCTTGTCATATCTTACTATTCAATTACTTATCATATATTACTTTTCAATTATCATAAACATTTTCACTTTGCTAAACAGCTTCCTTGGTGGCTCAGTTGGTAAAGAGTCTGCTTGCAATGCGGAAGACCCAGGTTTGATCCCTGTGTTTGGAAGACATGAAAATTTAAATCCTAAATCACTGGAAGATAAATTTATTTAATATTTAAAAATAACTAGCTTAGCTTCCAGCATAAATTATTTTTTCAATACTATGTTTTAAACTTCAAAATATTTCTGTGAATTTCAGAAAAGTAACATTTTAAAAGTAAGAAGAGGCTTTTTTTGGTTGTTTACATAAAGGACATATGGCTTGAATGAGCAATAGTAATTTGGAAATGGTGATCTATTATACATATTGATATACATTAAGAGGAGGTAAGTAAAAACAAAAAAAAACAATCCAAGGGAAATTTTTGTTTGTAGTTGAATTACAAAAAAGTTTCATATATTAAAAATCATATCAGCAGTCTTCAGGAAACCTTTCCAGAAGTTTCTCATTCTGAACTAAGATTTAAAGGTAGTTTATTGATTTTTTGTGCTTCCCTAAATGTCAGCAAGAATTAGCCTAAATTAATTTAATTGTTAGGAAAGTTGGTTGCCAGTGGAAGAGACATAAGAGAAGTGAGTTTGATCCTTGGGTGGGGAAGATTCCCTGGAGGAGCACATGGAAATTCACTGCAGCATTCTTTCCTGGAGAATCCCCTGGTGGGCTAGAGTCCACAGGGTTCTAAAGAATTGAAGATGACTGAAGTGACTTAGCACACATGCATGCAATGGTCAAAAGAAAGGAAATAATTATGATGGAATCTAGAACATGTATAACTCTTGAGTATAAAAATTTTTTTAGCAGCATTTCACATAGTTTCTTTCTTTTCTTCTTCCCTTCCTCCCTCCCAAACTTCATTTCTTCCTTCTACCCTCTCTTTATTTAATATTCACTGAGAGCCAACTACATGCCTGTATCACAACTACTAAGTGATATAGACCTTCATCTCCTACCTTCAGAGATCTCATAGCCTAGCTAGAGAAAGACAAATGAATGGCAAATGGTAAAATAAAATATCACTAAATAAAAATCAACACTCAGGAATGAGGAGGAAGAATATATGTTGAAGTTTTGGGAAGGTCATATCCCAATGCAGCTTGGAAGGACATGTAGGAAATACACAGGAAAGAAAAGTAACTCTAATCCCTATTCCATCTTGCCTAAAAGCCAATATCACTTTCATGATCAGACAATTGAATTAATATAATCTTCCTTATTTTCCTGAGTTTTTATTCACTAGTGCATTTTAATTTTTTTTAAACATTTATTTATTTATTTATTTGGTGGAGGGGGCAGGTTGGAGACGGAGGGGGTGGGCAGGCCACTTCCATTTGTCTTTCATTTGTCCACTCTCATCCGTCTTTGTTCTTTGGCTCTTGTGGGCCTTCCATCCAGGTGGCCTCTGTTGTCGCAGAGCACCGGCTCTGGGCGCATGCGCTCCAGAGCTCCGGCTCAGTAATTGGACACATCAGTTCATCCGCTCCGCGGCACATCTTCCCAGGCCAGGGATCGAACCAGCGACCCTTGCACTGCAAGGTGGTGTCCTTACCCACCGGACAATCAGGGAATCCCGCATTTTAATTTTTTAACATGTTTTTTTCTATTCTGGGCAAAGAGATAGAACTGAGGATGACTGACCTGAGGTGACAGGACAGAGACTTTTCTTATTACAAATAAACATGTTCACATCTTTATTTTAAAATTTTTTTGGCATTTTTATTGGTCCTCTATTTATTTATTTTCGTCCATCTCAATAATTTGGCCTGTGTGGGCCTCTCATCGTGGTGGCCTCTCCTTGTGGCAGAGCACTGGCTCTGGGCACATGCACTACAGAGTGCTGCTCGTAATTGGACACACCAGTCCAGTGGCTCCGCAGCACATGGGATCTTCCTGTGCCTGGCACTGCAAGGCAGCTCTTTACCCACTGGACCACCAGGAAAGCCCTGTTCACGTCTTAATTTACAAAATATTTTTGGTTTTGTTGAGTCAATGAGGCTTTGAGATCTAAATGTTTTGTGGATTAAAATATGGTTTCTATAATGAGGAAAACTTCTTTGATAGGAACCTATGAGAAAGACAAAAATGAATGGCAAATGGTAAAATAAAATATCACTAAATAAAAATCAACACTCAGGAATGAGGAGGAAGAATATATGTTGAAGTTTTGGGAAGGTCATATCCCAATGCAGCTTGGAAGGACATGTAGGAAATACACAGGAAAGAAAAGTAACTCTAATCCCTATTCCATCTTGCCTAAAAGCCAATATCACTTTCATGATCAGACAATTGAATTAATATAATCTTCCTTATTTTCCTGAGTTTTTATTCACTAGTGCATTTTAATTTTTTTTAAACATTTATTTATTTATTTATTTGGTGGAGGGGGCAGGTTGGAGACGGAGGGGGTGGGCAGGCCACTTCCATTTGTCTTTCATTTGTCCACTCTCATCCGTCTTTGTTCTTTGGCTCTTGTGGGCCTTCCATCCAGGTGGCCTCTGTTGTCGCAGAGCACCGGCTCTGGGCGCATGCGCTCCAGAGCTCCGGCTCAGTAATTGGACACATCAGTTCATCCGCTCCGCGGCACATCTTCCCAGGCCAGGGATCGAACCAGCGACCCTTGCACTGCAAGGTGGTGTCCTTACCCACCGGACAATCAGGGAATCCCGCATTTTAATTTTTTAACATGTTTTTTTCTATTCTGGGCAAAGAGATAGAACTGAGGATGACTGACCTGAGGTGACAGGACAGAGACTTTTCTTATTACAAATAAACATGTTCACATCTTTATTTTAAAATTTTTTTGGCATTTTTATTGGTCCTCTATTTATTTATTTTCGTCCATCTCAATAATTTGGCCTGTGTGGGCCTCTCATCGTGGTGGCCTCTCCTTGTGGCAGAGCACTGGCTCTGGGCACATGCACTACAGAGTGCTGCTCGTAATTGGACACACCAGTCCAGTGGCTCCGCAGCACATGGGATCTTCCTGTGCCTGGCACTGCAAGGCAGCTCTTTACCCACTGGACCACCAGGAAAGCCCTGTTCACGTCTTAATTTACAAAATATTTTTGGTTTTGTTGAGTCAATGAGGCTTTGAGATCTAAATGTTTTGTGGATTAAAATATGGTTTCTATATGAGGAAAACTTCAGGTGAGATTCTGGGTATAGGTTCAATGCTTGATGGTCAAATCGCTCCTTCTATTCCATAATACCACCTATTTCATAGGCTCTAGCATGACTGCAGAAACTCCTGAGGGAAACATGCCTACTGCACAGATGAACAGAACATGTGATCAGCTTGGATTAAGGCACTCTGCTATTCCATCTATAACAGACAAAAAGAAAATGTAATCTTTGCCTAAGAAAAAGAACTGAGAGTTATAGGCTAAAAAAAGTCTTGAGGGAGGAAAAAAATCTTGTAAACTAAAAATAATTCTATTTTAAATCCCATGTTGAACAAGTGAACATAAGTGAAAAAGGGAAGAGTGTGGAACAGGGAGGTTATGGGACTGAATACTTTATAAGCTTTACTGATTAAAAAGTTAGCTCTTCATTTCAACCTACTGGCAGAATTGAGAATACTATAACTCAAAAAAAAAAAATTCTTTTTCAAGACATTTGGACTTGAGTAAAATATTAAAAGCTTTTCCCATCACAATCCTTCATAAGCACAAATCGATTCACTTGTATACAGCCTCGCATTCCTTCAAGTTTTGATGTCCATTTTATTGGACAAGTGGTCCTCATTTTCCAAGTCTAAAAGAACAAGTAGCAATCTATCCCCTGTGTGAGGAGAGTCTGCGTTGTGAAAGAAGCACGTGTGAATGCTTCATTATTTTTTCTTCTTGAAGCTATGATGAACTGTACAAGCATCATTAGAATGAACCTAATCCAGTACAGTGCTTGGGATGCAGTGGCAAGGTTTCTAAAATGCACACATACACAAATAAATGCCAACAAAACCAGGTCAATTCTTGGGTTAAGTATAATTTTTATCATGTATAAACTATCTTTTTAATTTATTTTTATAAAATATTGTTAGTTTACATAAAGTCCAATGTAATTTTTTGGATATTTTATTTGACATTTCACCTTATTTAGGCCCTAGTGTTTAAAAATATGTTGCATTGAAAATAATTGTTTAAAAAATAAGTGTTTTACTGAAATCCCCAAAAGGAAAGAATATATATATTATATATGTACAACTGATTCTCTCTGCTGTACAACAGAAACTAACACATTGTAAAACAACTATACTCTAATAAAATTAATCTTAAAATAAGTATTTTACTGAAACCGACTCAGAGACATAGAAAACAAATTTATGGTTGCTGAAGGAAAAAGTGGAAGAGTGATAAACTTGGAATTTGGGAGTAACATATACACACTATATATAAAGTAAATAGAGAACAAAGACCTACTGTATAGCCTGGGTAACTATATTCAATATCTTTTATATCTCATAATGGAAATAAATCTTAAAAAAGAATATATGTATATATATATACATATATATATATATATATATACACAAATGTAACACTGAATCATTTTATTGTACACAAGCATTATACATCAATTATACTTTAATAGAAAAGATTAACTACATGAACAGCAAAATTAAACAAAATAATTGCTTTAATTTTTTCAAGGAAAAATTATGTAGATGACTGATGATAGTCATTTGTCGAAACTCTCTTAGCATATAGTATATCTGTTTCT
This sequence comes from Tragulus kanchil, assembly GCA_022376925.1. Lineage (NCBI taxonomy): Eukaryota > Metazoa > Chordata > Mammalia > Artiodactyla > Tragulidae > Tragulus > Tragulus kanchil. The sequence goes on along the minus strand of JAIOJX010000030.1, from coordinate 13,246,371 downwards.
ATTTTGATGTATATAATAATTTTCTACAATTTTTAACATATAAAATGAAATGGGTTTAATTCTTTTACATTTTCTTATCTATTATTGTTTAGATTCATTTTTCATTAGGTGGTTATTGACTGATTCACTGAAGTCATGTTATTTCACTGCAAGTTCTATTACACGTTGGCCAAGTGTCTGTTTCTTACAGATGGAAACAGTAATGTTCCATTTAGCTGGTCAGAATACATGGCATTAGGAGTTTTAATGACTTTTTTTTTTTTCTCTAATGACTTTTTCTTTCTTTTATTTTTAAATTGTAGTTTCTACACAATATTCTAATAGTTACAGGTGTGCAATATAGTTATTCATAATTTTTAAAAGTTATACTTCATTTGTGTTGTTAAGTCATCTACAAATTTTTTGCAGCTCCTGGGGTCTGTTGTCCGTAGGATTTCCCAGGCAAGAATATTGGAGTGGGCTGCCATTTCCTTCTCCAGGGGATCATCCTGACCCAGGAATGAACCCCAGTCTCTGCACTGGTTGGCAGATTCTTTTCCGCTGAGACACTAGGGAAGCCCATATTTATAGCTAGTAGAAAATATTGGCTATGTGCTTTATATAGTTAGTATAAAATACAGCCCTTTTGCATACTGTAAATACTTTATTGAAGCTTAGTTTGTAGCTTTCAGCCCCCACTGCTGCCCCTGCATTGCCCCACCAACCTTCCCTCTCCCCACTCAAAACCACGAATTTATTCTCTACATCTGTGAGTAATGACTTTTTGAAAATAAAAGCATTATTGAGTCATAATTCACATACTATACAATTCATTCTTTTAAAGTGTACTATTCAATGGTTCATAATATATTCACAAAATTGTGGATTCTAGAACATAGTTATTTCTCCCCTGCACTGCCCAAAATTGATTGCCCTGGACTGTAGCCTGCCAGGATCATCTGTCCATGAAACTCTACAGGCAAGAATACTGGAGTGAATATTCTCCTCTAGGGAATATTCCAGACCCAGGAATCAAACCTGGGTCTTCTGCATTGCAGGTGGATTCTTTACCATCTGAGCCACAAGAGAAGCCCTTTTTCACTTTCACCACCAAACATTCATATCCATTAGTAGTCACTTTCCATTCCTCCCTACCTCTAGCCTCTGGCGATCACTTTGTCTCAATGGATTTTCCTATTCTTGAAATTTCATAGAAATTAATTGTACAATTATGTGGCACCTTTTGTGTCTGGCTTCTTTCTCTTAGCACACGTTTTCAGGATTTATTCATGTTGTAGCATGTGTCAGTATTTCATTGCTCTTTATATATGAATAATATTTCATTATGTAGCATTGACAAGGGTATTAAAGGATTTGTGTGAAACTATAATCTTGTTTCTAAGATGAGAAATATTGACTATGCTTATATACTATATAATTTTTCCTTGGAGTTGAAGAGGAAAATGATGTTATGAGGTTTTCAAAGACTCCAAAGAGATGTGATACAGAGCACAGTAAGAGGGGGTGAGAGAATGATTTTATCTGTGAGACAGTGAACATTTCATGAGGGTGAGAGGGAAACAGTAGGCAATTGAGGTGTTTGTGCCTTATGGTCTCTGCATCTCTGTGATATGGGAAGCTTGTTGCTTCTTAGAGGATGAAAAAAGGAGAATTGAATATATGACTTCTAAATAATTTTCATGGGGGACTTTAAAGTCTATAATTCATACATTTAGAATAGAGCTAATTTACCAAGTTTTGAGCTTTTACTCAACAAAGCTCAGCTGCCAGACATTGGAGCAGGGAAGGCATAATTTATCTATTTTTGTGTCTTGTAGATTTAGAAATAGTACTGTGGGAAGACTTGATTACAGGAATTTGAGACTGTTGCCCCACCAACCTTCCCTCTCCCCACTCAAAACCACGAATTTATTCTCTACATCTGTGAGTAATGACTTTTTGAAAATAAAAGCATTATTGAGTCATAATTCACATACTATACAATTCATTCTTTTAAAGTGTACTATTCAATGGTTCATAATATATTCACAAAATTGTGGATTCTAGAACATAGTTATTTCTCCCCTGCACTGCCCAAAATTGATTGCCCTGGACTGTAGCCTGCCAGGATCATCTGTCCATGAAACTCTACAGGCAAGAATACTGGAGTGAATATTTTCCTCTAGGGAATATTCCAGACCCAGGAATCAAACCTGGGTCTTCTGCATTGCAGGTGGATTCTTTACCATCTGAGCCACAAGAGAATCCCTTTTTTCACTTTCACCACCAAACATTCATATCCATTAGTAGTCACTTTCCATTCCTCCCTACCTCTAGCCTCTGGCGATCACTTTGTCTCAATGGATTTTCCTATTCTTGAAATTTCATAGAAATTAATTGTACAATTATGTGGCACCTTTTGTGTCTGGCTTCTTTCTCTTAGCACACGTTTTCAGGATTTATTCATGTTGTAGCATGTGTCAGTATTTCATTGCTCTTTATATATGAATAATATTTCATTATGTAGCATTGACAAGATATTAAAGGGATTTGTGTGAAACTATAATCTTGTTTCTAAGATGAGAAATATTGACTATGCTTATATACTATATAATTTTTCCTTGGAGTTGAAGAGGAAAATGATGTTATGAGGTTTTCAAAGACTCCAAAGAGATGTGATACAGAGCACAGTAAGAGGGGGTGAGAGAATGATTTTATCTGTGAGACAGTGAACATTTCATGAGGGTGAGAGGGAAACAGTAGGCAATTGAGGTGTTTGTGCCTTATGGTCTCTGCATCTCTGTGATATGGGAAGCTTGTTGCTTCTTAGAGGATGAAAAAAGGAGAATTGAATATATGACTTCTAAATAATTTTCATGGGGGACTTTAAAGTCTATAATTCATACATTTAGAATAGAGCTAATTTACCAAGTTTTGAGCTTTTACTCAACAAAGCTCAGCTGCCAGACATTGGAGCAGGGAAGGCATATTACTGGGTTGAATCTATTTTTGTTTCTTGTATGTGTAGAAATAGTACTGTGGGAAGACTTGATTACTGGAATGTGAGACTGTTGGCAAACAGTCATCCTGTAGAACTTCATGGAATGTGGGCTAGAAGAGAAAGAAGGGAAAACAATGGAGATGCGCTGACTCGGGGAAAAGAATGGGGAGCGGATGCACTAGACGCATCAGTGACTCTAAGAGTCCAGGAAGTGGAGGGAAGGGAATTCGAGTTCTGAAAGGATCATAAGCTGTGATCATGGGGCTGGTACAGATTTAAGGATTCAGAGCAGTCTGGAGTGATGACAAGGTCAGCTGTGGAATCATGGGAATGAATGGAGGGCACCGGAATTCTATTCAGTTAAGAAAACTGAGAGTCACTCAAATGACCCTTGAATTTTGGCCAGCTCAGTAGATGAACAGGATGAACCAGCTGCCAAAGTCACCTTCTAAAAGTTTAGTTCATATTCTTCCTTATTCTAGGGCACTGAATCAGTCATTGGCAAATTCAGCTCCAGCACTAGATAGTATGTATCTTTGTGAGCTTTACTTCAGTTCAATAAACATAACATATCTCTCTTTTAAATTAAGAGCCATCTTATTGGGTGGGTCATTGTGTTCTAAGTGTTAATATTCTTTATTTTATGTCATAGATTTTCTACTCTTAAGAATCTCAATATCTCACCCAATTCAATAATTCAGTGAATAGATCCAGCAGTATACTCCCTTATGTAACTCAGGAAAGATGGATCCATAATTCCTATCATCAAGGAGGAATAGAAAGACTATAGAAATAGAGAAATAGAAGATGGAGAATGATCTGAGTGAAGTTAGTACCATTTAATCTTCAGAGGTGCATTTCTATGGATGTAAGATGACATTTGTATGTACTTATTACTCTGTTTTTCCACAAGGAATAGAAAAGGTGTTTGCTCTTCTGGTGGTGCATTTCATTGCTGAAATCCCCAAAAGGATTCTAGGTCCCTCTAGAATTTTTAGAGCTACAAAGGGAATCAATCTCTCTTCTCATGTTATAGATCTCATTCCTCTGTCTTCAATCTTATGTTTTATCCCTGCCTTGTAGGAATGGTCAAACTCTAATCAAACTGAATGGCAACCAGATACTTAGTATCAGTAAATATTAAGTTTAATTCAACTTGAGTTTATCGTTAAGAATGTCCATGAGAATATCAATGGTTTTATTGCCATTTTTAAAGCTATGCAATTGCAAATTGTAAAATGCGAACCCATCTGATATGCATTTCTATAAAGTCAAGTTTTTTCACATCTTTTCAAATGTTTATAGGCCATTTCTGTTTTTCTTTGTGTTCTGCTTTCCATATTCTATATAATGCTTCCTATTGCTTTTTTGTTTTATTTCTTATTGGTTTGTAAGAGTCTCTTATATGTTAAGAAATGTATCTATATCTGTCATTTTTGTTTAAGCTATTTTTCTCCTAAATTGTTTTGTATTTAGACTAATTACGATTATATACTCTGGCATGGAACTATGAAGATTAATATGAGAAGGTAGTAAGCTAACTGGATAAAAAATAACCTTATAAGATTCATTAGGTGTTACCTACATGTGTGTGCTTAGTCACTCAGTCATGTCTGACTCTTTGAGACCCAAGGAGACTGTCAGGTTCCACTGTCCATGGAACTCTTCAGGAAAGAACACTGGAGTGGGTAGCTATTTCCTTCTCCAGGGAATCTTCCTGACCCAGGGATCCTGCATTGAAGGCAGACTCTTTACCATCTGAGCCTACATAGATTTTCTACTCTTAAGAATCTCAATATCTCACCCAATTCAATAATTCAGTGAATAGATCCAGCAGTATACTCCCTTATGTAACTCAGGAAAGATGGATCCATAATTCCTATCATCAAGGAGGAATAGAAAGACTATAGAAATAGAGAAATAGAAGATGGAGAATGATCTGAGTGAAGTTAGTACCATTTAATCTTCAGAGGTGCATTTCTATGGATGTAAGATGACATTTGTATGTACTTATTACTCTGTTTTTCCACAAGGAATAGAAAAGGTGTTTGCTCTTCTGGTGGTGCATTTCATTGCTGGTCCCTCTAGAATTTTTAGAGCTACAAAGGGAATCAATCTCTCTTCTCATGTTATAGATCTCATTCCTCTGTCTTCAATCTTATGTTTTATCCCTGCCTTGTAGGAATGGTCAAACTCTAATCAAACTGAATGGCAACCAGATACTTAGTATCAGTAAATATTAAGTTTAATTCAACTTGAGTTTATCGTTAAGAATGTCCATGAGAATATCAATGGTTTTATTGCCATTTTTAAAGCTATGCAATTGCAAATTGTAAAATGCGAACCCATCTGATATGCATTTCTATAAAGTCAAGTTTTTTCACATCTTTTCAAATGTTTATAGGCCATTTCTGTTTTTCTTTGTGTTCTGCTTTCCATATTCTATATAATGCTTCCTATTGCTTTTTTGTTTTATTTCTTATTGGTTTGTAAGAGTCTCTTATATGTTAAGAAATGTATCTATATCTGTCATTTTTGTTTAAGCTATTTTTCTCCTAAATTGTTTTGTATTTAGACTAATTACGATTATATACTCTGGCATGGAACTATGAAGATTAATATGAGAAGGTAGTAAGCTAACTGGATAAAAAATAACCTTATAAGATTCATTAGGTGTTACCTACATGTGTGTGCTTAGTCACTCAGTCATGTCTGACTCTTTGAGACCCAAGGAGACTGTCAGGTTCCACTGTCCATGGAACTCTTCAGGAAAGAACACTGGAGTGGGTAGCTATTTCCTTCTCCAGGGAATCTTCCTGACCCAGGGATCCTGCATTGAAGGCAGACTCTTTACCATCTGAGCTACTGTTGTGAGGCGCACTCAGTGAAGCACCAAACTCTGCTCGTGGTAGATGAAAAAGAGGTTTATTAGGCTGGCACCAGCGACCACCCGTGAGGAACAAGGTTTCCTGCGAGGGCCCTGACTTGAGGCGAAGGGTGATTTTTAAGGGCTGGTAGAATCAGTGGTGCGAGACCCTCCCCTTTGATTGGAATTGGTACATGGACACCTGCACATTCCATTGTCTCAAGCAAAGATTAGTCCTACTGGAAAGGCCAGTCTTATGACCAGGAAACAGGGATCAAGAAAAGCATACAATCACCATAACAACCTAGGGGTACCATGGTATCCCAGGGGCTTTCTATAGCAGTTTGCACTCCTGCTCAACATGATAGTCTAGGGGCTTTTTTTTTGTGACTCACAGACAGTTTCGGTATAGGTTACAATCAATAAAGATTAACAGAAAACGACCAGTGCTATCAGAAAGCAATTTAGTCTATCAGGTGAGCCACTAACAAGTATTCCAGGAAATAAGGGACGAATCATTAGGCAGATCTAGTAAATCATTTTGTGCTCTCTTTTACACTACCAGGGAAGCTTTATCTACTTTGGAAATAATTTGTTTATATTGAAAATGAAAATATACAGTGCTGTGGGGATAAAATTTAAAAGACAGTTCAGTATCATTGTACAGAAATCTATACATTATACTAAAGGATGTAAAGATTAGTTCAAGTCATACCAATTTCTATTTAAGATTTTTATTTTTTTAACGTTAAGAAATGTATCTATATCTGTCATTTTTGTTTAAGCTATTTTTCTCCTAAATTGTTTTGTATTTAGACTAATTACGATTATATACTCTGGCATGGAACTATGAAGATTAATATGAGAAGGTAGTAAGCTAACTGGATAAAAAATAACCTTATAAGATTCATTAGGTGTTACCTACATGTGTGTGCTTAGTCACTCAGTCATGTCTGACTCTTTGAGACCCAAGGAGACTGTCAGGTTCCACTGTCCATGGAACTCTTCAGGAAAGAACACTGGAGTGGGTAGCTATTTCCTTCTCCAGGGAATCTTCCTGACCCAGGGATCCTGCATTGAAGGCAGACTCTTTACCATCTGAGCTACTGTTGTGAGGCGCACTCAGTGAAGCACCAAACTCTGCTCGTGGTAGATGAAAAAGAGGTTTATTAGGCTGGCACCAGCGACCACCCGTGAGGAACAAGGTTTCCTGCGAGGGCCCTGACGTGAGGCAAAGGTTGATTTTTAAGGGCTGGTAGAATCAGTGGTGCGAGACCCTCCCCTTTGATTGGAATTGGTACATGGACACCTGCACATTCCATTGTCTCAAGCAAAGATTAGTCCTACTGGAAAGGCCAGTCTTATGACCAGGAAACAGGGATCAAGAAAAGCATACAATCACCATAACAACCTAGGGGTACCATGGTATCCCAGGGGCTTTCTATAGCAGTTTGCACTCCTGCTCAACATGATAGTCTAGGGGCTTTTTTTTTGTGACTCACAGACAGTTTCGGTATAGGTTACAATCAATAAAGATTAACAGAAAACGACCAGTGCTATCAGAAAGCAATTTAGTCTATCAGGTGAGCCACTAACAAGTATTCCAGGAAATAAGGGACGAATCATTAGGCAGATCTAGTAAATCATTTTGTGCTCTCTTTTACACTACCAGGGAAGCTTTATCTACTTTGGAAATAATTTGTTTATATTGAAAATGAAAATATACAGTGCTGTGGGGATAAAATTTAAAAGACAGTTCAGTATCATTGTACAGAAATCTATACATTATACTAAAGGATGTAAAGAGATTTGAACAGAGTTCAAGTCATACCAAGTTGCAGGATATAAAAAATCATTTTTTGATTCTTAAATATACACATTTAGCAAAGTTCCTCTTCATATTTTTTGTTTGTTCGTTCTTGAAATGGGATAACAAATCTAAAATTCAAATGGACAAATATATATTGGACAATAGCACCACAGATCATGAAACAGTCAAACACTGTAAGACCTATTATATGTCCAAAAATAAGTAATAAGTATAATTAGAGAAAAGAAATAGATACATGGGCCAGTAGATAAGAACAATATCCAGAAATATATCCAGTATATACAGAAAGGTTATACATGACAAAAGATTGTATTTTAATTCTGTTTCAGAGAGGATGATTCATTTAATGTATTGCTGGCAAAAATGGCTATTTGGAAAAGTACGAGTGCAGACATTTCATCACATTATGGAGAAAATGAAATGTAGCATAGATAATAACTTAACCATTAAAACAAAAAGTTTGGAAAAAAACACAGACAAACATTTAAAAGTCATAGAGAGATTCAAGCAAGCAAGAAAAGCCAAAAATTTTATAACAAGAGGCATATTTGACTATATAATGATTGAAATGTGTGTAAATCCAAAGAAAGTATAAGTAAAGTTCACAAGAATAGTATGGGCTTCCCTGATGGTCCAATAGGTAAAGAGTCTGCCTTGCACTGCAGGGAGCACCGGTTTGATCCCTGGCCCCCAGAGCAGCTAGAAGGGAAGAAGCTATAAGTAAAGGCCCGCCCAATGAATAGGGTGACCCAGGGGCTTTCTATAGCATTCATTAACAAGTATTTGTGACTCACAGACAGTTTCGGTATAGGTTACAATCAATAAAGATTAACAGAAACGACCAGTGCTATCAGAAAGCAATTTAGTCTATCAGGTGAGCCACTAACAAGTATTCCAGGAAATAAGGGACGAATCATTAGGCAGATCTAGTAAATCATTTTGTGCTCTCTTTTACACTACCAGGGAAGCTTTATCTACTTTGGAAATAATTTGTTTATATTGAAAATGAAAATATACAGTGCTGTGGGGATAAAATTTAAAAGACAGTTCAGTATCATTGTACAGAAATCTATACATTATACTAAAGGATGTAAAGAGATTTGAACAGAGTTCAAGTCATACCAAGTTGCAGGATATAAAAAATCATTTTTTGATTCTTAAATATACACATTTAGCAAAGTTCCTCTTCATATTTTTTGTTTGTTCGTTCTTGAAATGGGATAACAAATCTAAAATTCAAATGGACAAATATATATTGGACAATAGCACCACAGATCATGAAACAGTCAAACACTGTAAGACCTATTATATGTCCAAAAATAAGTAATAAGTATAATTAGAGAAAAGAAATAGATACATGGGCCAGTAGATAAGAACAATATCCAGAAATATATCCAGTATATACAGAAAGGTTATACATGACAAAAGATTGTATTTTAATTCTGTTTCAGAGAGGATGATTCATTTAATGTATTGCTGGCAAAAATGGCTATTTGGAAAAGTACGAGTGCAGACATTTCATCACATTATGGAGAAAATGAAATGTAGCATAGATAATAACTTAACCATTAAAACAAAAAGTTTGGAAAAAAACACAGACAAACATTTAAAAGTCATAGAGAGATTCAAGCAAGCAAGAAAAGCCAAAAATTTTATAACAAGAGGCATATTTGACTATATAATGATTGAAATGTGTGTAAATCCAAAGAAAGTATAAGTAAAGTTCACAAGAATAGTATGGGCTTCCCTGATGGTCCAATAGGTAAAGAGTCTGCCTTGCACTGCAGGGAGCACCGGTTTGATCCCTGGCCCCCAGAGCAGCTAGAATGCTGTGTCCAATTATGAGCCAGCGCTCTGGAGCGCATGTGCCCAGAGCCAGTGTTCTGCAACAAGAGAGGCCACTGCAGTGGGCTGCCCACATAAGCCAAAGAGTGAAGATAGATGAAAATAAATAAACAACAGCAACAATAACAATAGTATGGGGAAATGTTTACAATATTATGTCAAATAAAGATTAATATACAGAATTTACAAAGACCTCTCATGTACTCATAAGAAAAAGAGAAGTCAGAACTTCCCTGGTAGTCCAGTGGCTAAGAATCTGCCTGCCAAGGCAGGGGACACAGGTTTGATCCCTGGTTAGGGAAGATTCCACATGCTTTGGTGCAACTAAACCAGTAACCACAGCTACTGAAGCCTGCCTGTGCTAGACTCTGTTTGCCACAAGAAAAGAAGCCACTGCAATGACAAGTCTGCACAAAAAAGAGCCCAGCTTCCCCCAAATAGAGAAAGCCCTTGCATAGCAACAAAGAGTACAGCCAAAATAAAATAAGGTAAAATAAATGTAAAAAAAAAAAAGAAAAAGAGAAGTCAGTCAATAAAAAGCAAAATACATATTCATACACAGGTAGCTACGAGGAAATCCAAATGCCAGTAAGTTAGTGAAAAGATACATAACTTCCATTGTAGCAAGTGTAAATTAAAAAATATAGATTCTACTTTCTGCCTTTCAATTGTCAAGAAAGTAGACAGAAAAGATGCTGGTTTCAAAATTTTTGGCTAAATTTGGAAAAGTACGAGTGCAGACATTTCATCACATTATGGAGAAAATGAAATGTAGCATAGATAATAACTTAACCATTAAAACAAAAAGTTTGGAAAAAAACACAGACAAACATTTAAAAGTCATAGAGAGATTCAAGCAAGCAAGAAAAGCCAAAAATTTTATAACAAGAGGCATATTTGACTATATAATGATTGAAATGTTTTAAATCCAAAGAAAGTATAAGTAAAGTTCACAAGAATAGTATGGGCTTCCCTGATGGTCCAATAGGTAAAGAGTCTGCCTTGCACTGCAGGGAGCACCGGTTTGATCCCTGGCCCCCAGAGCAGCTAGAATGCTGTGTCCAATTATGAGCCAGCGCTCTGGAGCGCATGTGCCCAGAGCCAGTGTTCTGCAACAAGAGAGGCCACTGCAGTGGGCTGCCCACATAAGCCAAAGAGTGAAGATAGATGAAAATAAATAAACAACAGCAACAATAACAATAGTATGGGGAAATGTTTACAATATTATGTCAAATAAAGATTAATATACAGAATTTACAAAGACCTCTCATGTACTCATAAGAAAAAGAGAAGTCAGAACTTCCCCTGGTAGTCCAGTGGCTAAGAATCTGCCTGCCAAGGCAGGGGACACAGGTTTGATCCCTGGTTAGGGAAGATTCCACATGCTTTGGTGCAACTAAACCAGTAACCACAGCTACTGAAGCCTGCCTGTGCTAGACTCTGTTTGCCACAAGAAAAGAAGCCACTGCAATGACAAGTCTGCACAAAAAAGAGCCCAGCTTCCCCCAAATAGAGAAAGCCCTTGCATAGCAACAAAGAGTACAGCCAAAATAAAATAAGGTAAAATAAATGTAAAAAAAAAAAAGAAAAAGAGAAGTCAGTCAATAAAAAGCAAAATACATATTCATACACAGGTAGCTACGAGGAAATCCAAATGCCAGTAAGTTAGTGAAAAGATACATAACTTCCATTGTAGCAAGTGTAAATTAAAAAATATAGATTCTACTTTCTGCCTTTCAATTGTCAAGAAAGTAGACAGAAAAGATACTGCTGTCAAAAATGTTGGCAAAATATAGAGTACTAGTAGTAGTCATAGGTTCTCATGTCATAAATAAAATTAGCAAGAAATATATATATATACATATATATATACACATATACTTGCCTGTATATATGTGTGTATATATATCTAAATATATACAAACACCCTTATGTATCCCTGTGTACGTATGTACGTATGTATATGTGTGTATATATATTATATATGTATATTATTCACTTATATAATGACTACCAGAAATAGGGTGCTATAAAGAAGGATATACACACATACACCCTTCTATATGCAACCCTATTTCTGGTAGTCATTATAAATAAAATCAGTAGTATATAAATATATTACTCTATAATAGTTATTGCATTATTTGTGTGGTGATGCAAAACTGGAAACAATATCCATTTGTATGGAAATAGCTAGAAAATTGTTCAGCATATTTAGGAATCAATTAGAAAAAAACAGGTTTCTTTCCTGTTTTTGCTCTTTGTTTGCTTTTGCAGAAGACCATTCTAACCAATCAATGCTCAGGCCATAACAGTTACTTCCTCCTCTAGCTTTATTCAGACATAATAATTAACAAATAACAATTTTTATTTCAAATGTCATTATCAGTTTTATGGGATATTATATAGCTATCATAAAATAAGTTTGACCTATATTTATTGATCTGAGAAGATGCCTATAACATATTTTTGAAAGGGAAAAGTTAAGTAAAAGAAAAATGAGTATCATATCATCTTTTTATGATAAAAAAACAAAGACAAAAAGAAAACTAGATATATTTGGGGATGAAGGACAGGAAAAGACAGGAGATGGTGAAGAAAGGAAAAATGCTTTAGTGAAATGGTGAAAAAAAGGACAAGAGTAAGAAGTGGAAATTCTACCTGTGGTTACTCCCTTACATGCTTTTGGACAAAGACTAGAAGATATTAAATGAGGAAATGGAGAAAGAACATTAGCATATTTAAAGCTCTGAGTTTTTGCACACTAGTAAGTTAATGAAAAGATACATAACTTCCATTGTAGCAAGTGTAAATTAAAAAATATAGATTCTACTTTCTGCCTTTCAATTGTCAAGAAAGTAGACAGAAAAGATACTGCTGTCAAAAATGTTGGCAAAATATAGAGTACTAGTAGTAGTCATAGGTTCTCATGTCATAAATAAAATTAGCAAGAAATATATATATATACATATATATATACACATATACTTGCCTGTATATATGTGTGTATATATATCTAAATATATACAAACACCCTTATGTATCCCTGTGTACGTATGTACGTATGTATATGTGTGTATATATATTATATATGTATATTATTCACTTATATAATGACTACCAGAAATAGGGGTGCTATAAAGAAGGATATACACACATACACCCTTCTATATGCAACCCTATTTCTGGTAGTCATTATAAATAAAATCAGTAGTATATAAATATATTACTCTATAATAGTTATTGCATTATTTGTGTGGTGATGCAAAACTGGAAACAATATCCATTTGTATGGAAATAGCTAGAAAATTGTTCAGCATATTTAGGAATCAATTAGAAAAAAACAGGTTTCTTTCCTGTTTTTGCTCTTTGTTTGCTTTTGCAGAAGACCATTCTAACCAATCAATGCTCAGGCCATAACAGTTACTTCCTCCTCTAGCTTTATTCAGACATAATAATTAACAAATAACAATTTTTATTTCAAATGTCATTATCAGTTTTATGGGATATTATATAGCTATCATAAAATAAGTTTGACCTATATTTATTGATCTGAGAAGATGCCTATAACATATTTTTGAAAGGGAAAAGTTAAGTAAAAGAAAAATGAGTATCATATCATCTTTTTATGATAAAAAAACAAAGACAAAAAGAAAACTAGATATATTTGGGGATGAAGGACAGGAAAAGACAGGAGATGGTGAAGAAAGGAAAAATGCTTTAGTGAAATGGTGAAAAAAAGGACAAGAGTAAGAAGTGGAAATTCTACCTGTGGTTACTCCCTTACATGCTTTTGGACAAAGACTAGAAGATATTAAATGAGGAAATGGAGAAAGAACATTAGCATATTTAAAGCTCTGAGTTTTTGCACACTGAGAAGTTCCTCTGACTTAATCCAGCACTTCTTGAATTTATTTTAATACAGCATTTTTTAAAAAAAATCAAATAACATTTGACATCCAGTTGAAGGACAGGCTGCTGAAAATGGTGTGCTGGGAACTGGTGATTATATAATGCTCTCCTGCATGCCCAAATTCCAAGGAGAAATCCTCAGACCAGCAGGCATTCATTAATATTTTTAGTAACAAGCTTGTGTATACCCTTCAGCCTCAGAGTGACTCTGAGCCCTAACACAAACCACACAACAATTGTTCCCAGCAACAGCGGAGCAGTCTGGGGGGCAAGATCATAGCCTTAGATTCTTAATCTCTCTAAATGTTAGCTTATCTGTAAAATCCTAATGAAAGTGTCTCAGCTTTGTTATTGGGATTCAATAAAGTAGTGTATGTAATTCACTGGAGACATAGGAAGTCATCAGAAAATAATAGCAATTGTTGTTGAGACGTATTTATGTGTCTCCTTGGTTGTATTTTCAACAATTTCTGAGATGAGAACTCAGGGGAAGTTACCATCAGTATTTACCCATTCCCCTTTCCATGGTGCCAGTTTTAATGGCGAGGAATTACATGAAAGAGAATAAACTGAATAGCTGGGTTGGGAATCTTGCTGTGATAGGATCATTAACAGTATTTTATTGATAGCGAGCTATGGCAGAGTCTGATACTTGTTCGCTAATATTTGTTCTCCCTTTAGCCTTATTCAAGAAGTCCAGTCTTATTCTGCATGGCTGTATGCCCAGCTCTATGAGCACTCCGCCCAATCTCTTTTTCAGCATCATGGTCATGTAACTCTTAGAACTATTATGAATGACTTCCTTAAGGCTACCTGAAGGAAACTGGCTCATCTGGAAGAAACATTTCTCTTGCTTTCTCCTCCTATCTTTTTCAGATAGCAGAAATGCTTATGAGAATACTGTAACTGCAACAATCTCATGAGATTATTTTATAAATAAAAAATGACCCACTAGAATGGTATTACAAAACTCAAGGACTCTATGCTGTTTATTGGGCTTCCATGGTGGCTCAGATGGTAAGGAAACTGCCTACAATGCAAGAGACCTGGGTTCTGTCCCTGGGTCAGGAAGATGCCCTGGAGAAGGGCACGGCAACCCATTCCAGTATTCTTGTCTGGAGAACACCATGGACAGAGGAGCCTGGCAGGCTACAGTCCATGGGGTCACAAAGAGTCAGACATGACTGAGCAACTGGGTGAAGCACACATTTGCCAAAGGGTTATATCAATTTATTATATTTTTAGAGGAGAGAAGATGTTGGTTTGTTGTGGAAAGTCGAGGTTAAAAATGCAATTTTACCAACTTAAGCATTTTTTTCAATGAGAGCTATCTCTTGTGTCACCATTTGGTAGGTTTTCAGATTCTGATGAAGGCTATAATAAAAGGGGACAGGGAAACAATATAGTTTGTGGATGGTGGCCTTGTTTTATCGTATTTGTCAATGGAAATTACAAAGCAAAAATATCTCAGTTTAATAGAAAAATTATACTTTGTCTTATGGCTTGCAATCTAGCAAAGACAGTGGAAACACACACATACACATACACAAATGTGTAAAAAAAAAATAAGGCCAAACATCCAAATGAGGTTAATAAGAAGAATTATATTTACAAATAGGTAAAAGATACTTGTAACTAAGAATGGTGAGCAATGAGAAAGGGCTCAGTCAGAGAGGTCCAGTTCTTAACTTCAGTGAGGAAATCACATAACCGTTTTCTTGTAAGGGATTTAATGCCCAGTTGTGCTAGTTATTTTCAGCAGGGAGATCGTCTCCTACTCACCTCATTAACAAAACCTCTCTCCATTTGAGGATGAGCATTTCAACTGCCTGAAAGCCTCAACTCATTCTGAGTTAATTTTAACTATTTTCATAAAGTCTCTTTAGTAATCTATTGATACATGAGGACTTTGACCTCCATGGAGAAAAAGCTACAAGCAAAGTTGTAGTAACTTTTCTTTGCCGTTCCCAAGGGCTTGAAATGACCTTCCCTATTCAAGGTTAACCACAGCACAAAAACCCACTCTTCTTAAAAGGGAGTCATTTAATTGGCAAAATCAAAAATTAGGTCAAAGATAAACTTACATTTGGTATTTTTAAAAAACATACATCGACCATTAAGCAATCTGAAAGCTTTCAGGAATAAGAGGAAAAATAATCTATTGAGAGCATGATTCTATAAAGAGAAATTCATATACACAGAATTCTCCTGTGTATTATACACAAGAGCAAATAGCAGAAGGGTAAAATATAAATTGCTATAAATTCAAGAAACAAAAACTTTCATGTAAATATACCTCTGTGTCAAACTACCAGTCATTAAAATGATACATAAATAACATTTTAGAAATAAAATATTTTCATGATATAATAAGTTCCTTATCTTCTTTTATTTCCTTCTTTTAGTATGTGCATTTCTATTTACTTGTACAGTCTTAGAGAAACTTGCCTCTGGCATTTTAATCAAACAGAGGTCTTTTTTCTGATTATAACTCTCGAATTATTGTTTTCCATTCATAGCACCAGTTAGTTAACTTACTTTGTTTATTTCATGCAATATTATACAAATTAAGTTCTTTGAAGAAATCTTCATGTGAATCAATTAAAATATATCTGCTGATTTCTTTGGTCCAATCAAAACATAGTGTTAATTTATATTTAATGTTAGACAAGATTATTTTACACAGCTTTCAGAGGGGGTTGTATGGCAATTAGAATACACCAGAAGTCACTGAAAGTTTTAGTGTAATGAATGCCAATTATATTAGCCCTTTATTTTTCCAGATTTATTGAGATATAACTGACATGTAATACTGTGTAAGTTTAAATTATACAGTGTGACGACTGGATAAATGTATGCATTGTGAAATGATTACCACAAATGGTCATCATTTTAGGGATTAGACCCCTAATGAGTATTCAGAGCTTACTCATCTTAAACTTGGGTTTGCACCTTTTTCTCTAACATGTCCTCATCCCCCACCCCCAGCCTCTGGCAACCATCAAGCTACTCTATATTTCTAGGAGCTTGACTTTTTTAGATTCCACATATAAGGGGATTCATACAGTATTTGTCTTCCTCTGACTTATTTCATTTTGTATGATGCCCTCAAGGTTCATCTATGTTGCTGCAAATGGCAGGATTTCCTACCTACTTTTAGCTTAATGATATTCAATTAGGTATAAATCACGTTTTCCCTATGTCTTTATTCTTCTGTCAGTGTACACATAGGCTTCTATATCTTGGCTATGGAGGATAGTGCTGCAGTGAACATATGTGCAGACATCTCTTATAGATACTGAGATTTAAATTCCTTTGGCTGTATACTCAAAAGTAGGATTGCTGGATCATAGAGAAATTATATTTTTAATTTTTGGAAGAACTTCCATTATTGTTTTCTAGTAACAATGAATGAGGGTTCCCTTTCCTTCCCATCTTTGCTAAAACTTATTATTTTCTCGGTTTTGATAAAACCATCCTCACAGATGTGAGCCTCACTGTGACTTTGATTTGCATTTCCCAGATTATTTGTGATGTTGAGCACATTTCATGCACATATTGATAATTTGTATGTCTTCTTTAGAAAAAATGTCCAGTTCCTCTGCCTGTGTTTGAAACTTTTAAAAACATATTGGACTATAGTTAATTAACAGTATCATGACAGTTTTAGGTGTACAGTAAGTTGATTCAGTTATACATATGTGTATATATATTTGTTATCAAATTCTTTTACCACTTAGCTGTTATATAATATTGAGCAGAATTTCCTGTGCTATATAGTAGGTCCTTTTTGGTTATCCATTTTAAATATAGCAGTGTGTACATGTCAATTGCAAACACCTGCACTCTTTCAGTTTCATTTATTGAAGACATCACCCATTTTCCAATGAGTATCCTTGACTTCCTTGTCAAATATCACTTGATTGTATTTGTGTGCATTTGTAGATGGTCTCTTGATTTTGGTCCATTGGTTTATTTTGCCCTAGTCCATTTTTGTCTGTGTTTTTAATGCCAATACCATGCTGTTTTGGGGGGTTATTTTAAGTTGACAAATTTGCATTTTATTATAATTAAAAGTATTAAACTTGGGTTTGCACCTTTTCTCTAACATGTCCTCATCCCCCACCCCCAGCCTCTGGCAACCATCAAGCTACTCTATATTTCTAGGAGCTTGACTTTTTTAGATTCCACATATAAGGGGATTCATACAGTATTTGTCTTCCTCTGACTTATTTCATTTTGTATGATGCCCTCAAGGTTCATCTATGTTGCTGCAAATGGCAGGATTTCCTACCTACTTTTAGCTTAATGATATTCAATTAGGTATAAATCACGTTTTCCCTATGTCTTTATTCTTCTGTCAGTGTACACATAGGCTTCTATATCTTGGCTATGGAGGATAGTGCTGCAGTGAACATATGTGCAGACATCTCTTATAGATACTGAGATTTAAATTCCTTTGGCTGTATACTCAAAAGTAGGATTGCTGGATCATAGAGAAATTATATTTTTAATTTTTGGAAGAACTTCCATTATTGTTTTCTAGTAACAATGAATGAGGGTTCCCTTTCCTTCCCATCTTTGCTAAAACTTATTATTTTCTCGGTTTTGATAAAACCATCCTCACAGATGTGAGCCTCACTGTGACTTTGATTTGCATTTCCCAGATTATTTGTGATGTTGAGCACATTTCATGCACATATTGATAATTTGTATGTCTTCTTTAGAAAAAATGTCCAGTTCCTCTGCCTGTGTTTCGAAACTTTTAAAAACATATTGGACTATAGTTAATTAACAGTATCATGACAGTTTTAGGTGTACAGTAAGTTGATTCAGTTATACATATGTGTATATATATTTGTTATCAAATTCTTTTACCACTTAGCTGTTATATAATATTGAGCAGAATTTCCTGTGCTATATAGTAGGTCCTTTTTGGTTATCCATTTTAAATATAGCAGTGTGTACATGTCAATTGCAAACACCTGCACTCTTTCAGTTTCATTTATTGAAGACATCACCCATTTTCCAATGAGTATCCTTGACTTCCTTGTCAAATATCACTTGATTGTATTTGTGTGCATTTGTAGATGGTCTCTTGATTTTGGTCCATTGGTTTATTTTGCCCTAGTCCATTTTTGTCTGTGTTTTTAATGCCAATACCATGCTGTTTTGGGGGGTTATTTTAAGTTGACAAATTTGCATTTTATTATAATTAAAAGTATTAAAACAGTATTTTTGCAGCCATATTTCTATATAGTTTCTTTATCTTTTTCTTGAAGCATCCATGTGATGAGTCACAAGAGTTCTGTCCTACCTTATTTCAAAGGGGTTATTTAATTACCATGCTTGGATTTTTACTTTATGTGTTTAGATATCAGATCTTATAACCTCTGGTCACTGTGGGCATACTGCACTACCCAACTGGAGTCCTAAAGAATTACCTCTTTCCAACAAACTGTTTTAATTACTGCAGTTTCATAATACAGCTTGAAATCAGGCAATATGATGCCACTATCTTTGTCCTTTCTGAAGATTGCTTTGGCTATTTGGGACTTTTACAGTTACATATAGATTTTAGGATTGTTTTTCTATTAAGTGAAAAATACCATTAAATTTTTCATAAAGATTGCATTGAATCTATAGATAGTTTTGGAATGTATAGCTATTTAAAATGTTTACTTTTTCTGATCTTGGTAGATGGAATATCTTTCCATTTATTTATATCCTTTTCAATTTCTTTCATCAATGTCATAAAGTTTTCAGTATACAGACATTTTACCTCCTTGGATAAGTTCATTCTTAAGTATTTTATTGTTTACTATATTGTTAAGGTGGGATTACTTTTTCTATTTCTTTTTCAGATAGTTCATTAACAGTAAACAAAAGTGCAACTTAGGGGCTTCCCTGGTGGTCCAGTGGGTAAGGACATCGCCTTACAGCGCAAGGGGCGCCAGTTCGTTTCCTGGCCTGGGAAGATCCCACGTGCCACGGAGCGGCTGGACTGATGTGTCCAATTACCAAGCCAGAGCTCTGCAGCGCATGCGCCCAGAGCCGGTGCTCTGTGACAACAGAGGCCACTGCGATGGGAGGCCCACACAGGCCAAAGAACAAAGATGGATGAAAAAATAGATAAATGAAAGATCAATAGAAGTGGCCCGCCTGCCCCTCCCTCCCCAATCTGCCCCCTTCCCCGCCCCCCCCCCAAAAAAGTGCAACTTGTTTTGTATATTGATTTTGTGTCCTTTAACATTACTGAATTTGTTTATTGGTTTTAACATTTTTTGTGTGGAGCATTTAGGACTTTTTACATATACTATTACATTATCTGCAAATAGATACAATTTTCCTTCTTCCTAATTTAGATACTTTTTATGACTTGACTGTGTATATCAATATTAAAAGTGGAAGTAGAAATGTCCCAGGCTGATCTCAAGAACAGCATGATTTCCTATGGCCTGCAAATACAAACTCATGAACACTTTTCACAGTGACATAGTTCATATTCACCTGGATGATATAACTTTAAGGCCTTGGTCATATGCTCCTCATAGAAATAACCCTCCAAGAGCTTGTCACTGATGCTGACATTCCACCGTTGTCAGAAAACCCCTGTAGTTATTAAGAGTTTCTTATTGAAACACATATGCTCTTGAGAAATCATATGAATAACTGTAGGCATTTTTAAATGAGATACATAAATATGATAGGTATGGAAAATACAAGAAAGAGTAAAGGAAAGGTCATTTGTATTTGAGAAAGAAGAATAAAAAACATTGCTGTATGTGATTAGATTCAGCAGCTTTGAGGTCATTGGTCTTTGAATTACTTCACTAAATGTGGCCCTTGATGCTAACCATACTGCTAACTATTCATATCATTTAAAGCATTTTGATGGCCAAAGAGATGTGTTAATTCATGCTGGTCATTCACAAACCCATAGTCCCAGGTCTAACGTTTCTCTTAAACTCTGTGTCTGCATTTCCACAGGTCTCCTTGGTCCAACTTTGCATGCCAAGTGTCTAATGCAATGCTTTTAACATCATATTTGCTTGCATTTCCTGAATGAATGAATGTAAAACTTTTGTTTGAATTAATTGGCTTGGGGTTTCATTATTGAAAAGCCAGAGCTCTGGAGCGTATGCGCCCAGAGCCAGCGCTCTGCAGCAACAGAGGCCACTGCGATGGGAGGCCCACACAGGCCAAAGAACAAAGATGGATGAAAAAATAGATAAATGAAAGATCAATAGAAGTGGCCCGCCTGCCCCTCCCTCCCCAAACTGCCCCCTTCCCCCCCCAAAAGTGCAACTTGTTTTGTATATTGATTTTGTGTCCTTTAACATTACTGAATTTGTTTATTGGTTTTAACATTTTTTGTGTGGAGCATTTAGGACTTTTTACATATACTATTACATTATCTGCAAATAGATACAATTTTCCTTCTTCCTAATTTAGATACTTTTTATGACTTGACTGTGTATATCAATATTAAAAGTGGAAGTAGAAATGTCCCAGGCTGATCTCAAGAACAGCATGATTTCCTATGGCCTGCAAATACAAACTCATGAACACTTTTCACAGTGACATAGTTCATATTCACCTGGATGATATAACTTTAAGGCCTTGGTCATATGCTCCTCATAGAAATAACCCTCCAAGAGCTTGTCACTGATGCTGACATTCCACCGTTGTCAGAAAACCCCTGTAGTTATTAAGAGTTTCTTATTGAAACACATATGCTCTTGAGAAATCATATGAATAACTGTAGGCATTTTTAAATGAGATACATAAATATGATAGGTATGGAAAATACAAGAAAGAGTAAAGGAAAGGTCATTTGTATTTGAGAAAGAAGAATAAAAAACATTGCTGTATGTGATTAGATTCAGCAGCTTTGAGGTCATTGGTCTTTGAATTACTTCACTAAATGTGGCCCTTGATGCTAACCATACTGCTAACTATTCATATCATTTAAAGCATTTTGATGGCCAAAGAGATGTGTTAATTCATGCTGGTCATTCACAAACCCATAGTCCCAGGTCTAACGTTTCTCTTAAACTCTGTGTCTGCATTTCCACAGGTCTCCTTGGTCCAACTTTGCATGCCAAGTGTCTAATGCAATGCTTTTAACATCATATTTGCTTGCATTTCCTGAATGAATGAATGTAAAACTTTTGTTTGAATTAATTGGCTTGCACCAGAGGCTATTATTGAATGGCATGTGGATCTGGCTAATCACAGATGGTCAGATCTGGAGAAGATCTTCTCCATTATCTAAGTCAACTGCAGTTTTTATTTGAAAAGAGGTGGTGCACTCAGAGGCAAAATAAATTTCACCAGGAAATAGAGGTAGGAATAGAACTCAGGTCTTCTTGATTCTCAGTCACATGTACTTTCAAGTTTCAATTCTACATAGTAATTTGGATCATTTGTTGCCTAATTACTTTCTAGTTTAATCCTTCTTTCACACCCAAAGGCACTCTCTAGCTTCACACCTAATTTATATCAATATCAGCTTAAGTTATTAATCCCTTTGTGGATTTTAGAGTCAATTAATGGCATGGCGGTTTTCTTCCCCCCTACTATTTCCCATTTCAGAAAAAGCACAACCAAAACTGTTCAAAATAGGCCTTATTTAACAAGATATAAGAAACAGTTTTTGAATGCCAGGTAGTCAACCATCTCCCTAGAAAATATACTCAATTTAAATGGTACTGATTTCATTTCAGTGCACAGAAGTCCTTGTCACTTTGTAAAATATCTTGTGCAGTGGGAATCACTTTTTAAAAAGGTCAAAAATCTTCAGGGTTTAGTGAGTCAATACCAACTATTCAAGGATGAACTAGTGCTCACCTATTCATGAAAGAAGATGTACACATTTATAAAAGCAATAGAAGATGTCTGTAGGGGAGGGGTGACACATTTTAATTTCATGTAGAATTGAATACGAACTTGTCACACTTGAACAGATGAAGAGGTAAAATGTCATTGCCTAAGAACGTTGAAGAACAGGAGGCTTTAGCCAGTAGCAAAAGAGGGATAAACCTTACAAATGAAAGTGAATTACAACTTACCTCTGCGGCTGTGATCCCGTGTTCCGTTGCAGTAATCTAAAGTTCTAAACAGATGCTGGTGCTGTGCTTTATAAACACTAATGCAGGTCACTGGTGAACTCTGAAAAATATATTGATGAAACAGAAAATACAGTTAAGACATAAATGATTTATAACTAGTTCCTATCCAGTTCTTTGACCTAATATAAGAAGGTTCAACTTTTAGCAGTTTGCCTCAAAAAGAGGTGGTGAAGTCATTTGTTAAAAAATTAAGTATTAAACCTAATAGTATTTTGCAAGTAAAATATTTCTTCAAGCTTTTGTAGTCTATTGCATACATTGATTGGTATTTTAAAATTCTTTTAAAAACTTGCTTTTAATTCTTCAAAGGGCTATAAAGAATAGTTTTCTTCAGAGTTTAATGCATGTTTCTATGTCCCATCCTAAAGCTTCATTTCATTAGACAAATTCAAAACAGAATAATATTCAGGGGTCAACATCAAAATTCAGGGGCAGGCATTCCTCTGTGTTTAAAATTTTGGGTGCATTGCTCTCAGATCACCTAATGTTTTCTGAGAGTCTACTCCATGTACATGAATTATATTTTTCTTGAAGAGGACTTATACTGAGTCTTAGGGGGGAAAATGAACCTATTATATATCCTTGCTACATGAATATTAAATTGCAATTATAGCCTAAAATATAACTCAATGAATAACATTTTGATCTTTTTAACATCTAAATTCCTCCCAGCTTTTAGAATCACGGACCATATGACAATACTTCTGTGGTTTGCATCCTTTCTGTAAATTTTAGATTAGTTGTTGTCCAGCTTCAGAGTGGACACCTTTAGGGGTGGAAAAGTGTGGTGCTCATAACCAGACCCTTTGTTCTTCACACAACTGGTATTTTAGATTTTTCTGCTTTTCAATAAACAATCATTGACCAACTAGTGGCCTAATTGGGATTTTGTTTAATCCCTGAAACACATCAGAGGTTCTTTTTCTTCTTTGAGACTATAATGAGATACAACAAAGAGGAAATTTTGGACTTCCCAAGGGATTGGAAGGACAGTGAATATTATGCTGTATAAATAATGCTAAAAGAGTCTAACAGATTTGAACAAATACAGCTTCCATTCCCCCAAATGTACATGCACTCTAGACACCCATAATTTATAGGTATTGCTCTAGTCAGTTCAAGATCATCCCCAGAGGTCCGGGAGTGATCAATGCTTTCCGGAAGGCTTTCCATCTTGCCTTCTAAACACAATAACCACTACCTTTTCACTGCCTCCTGGACAAGCTGTCTGGATGCCAACCAGGCAGTCCAGCAGAGCTCTCATACCTCAGCCTATGCAGTGTCCCGTTTAAGTCCCTTTGCCTAGTTAAAAGCAAATTTTTGCTTTTTAGTCATCACTTTTTTTCCTTTTTTTAAAAGGGCTATAAAGAATAGTTTTCTTCAGAGTTTAATGCATGTTTCTATGTCCCATCCTAAAGCTTCATTTCATTAGACAAATTCAAAACAGAATAATATTCAGGGGTCAACATCAAAATTCAGGGGCAGGCATTCCTCTGTGTTTAAAATTTTGGGTGCATTGCTCTCAGATCACCTAATGTTTTCTGAGAGTCTACTCCATGTACATGAATTATATTTTTCTTGAAGAGGACTTATACTGAGTCTTAGGGGGGAAAATGAACCTATTATATATCCTTGCTACATGAATATTAAATTGCAATTATAGCCTAAAATATAACTCAATGAATAACATTTTGATCTTTTTAACATCTAAATTCCTCCCAGCTTTTAGAATCACGGACCATATGACAATACTTCTGTGGTTTGCATCCTTTCTGTAAATTTTAGATTAGTTGTTGTCCAGCTTCAGAGTGGACACCTTTAGGGGTGGAAAAGTGTGGTGCTCATAACCAGACCCTTTGTTCTTCACACAACTGGTATTTTAGATTTTTCTGCTTTTCAATAAACAATCATTGACCAACTAGTGGCCTAATTGGGATTTTGTTTAATCCCTGAAACACATCAGAGGTTCTTTTTCTTCTTTGAGACTATAATGAGATACAACAAAGAGGAAATTTTGGACTTCCCAAGGGATTGGAAGGACAGTGAATATTATGCTGTATAAATAATGCTAAAAGAGTCTAACAGATTTGAACAAATACAGCTTCCATTCCCCCAAATGTACATGCACTCTAGACACCCATAATTTATAGGTATTGCTCTAGTCAGTTCAAGATCATCCCCAGAGGTCCGGGAGTGATCAATGCTTTCCGGAAGGCTTTCCATCTTGCCTTCTAAACACAATAACCACTACCTTTTCACTGCCTCCTGGACAAGCTGTCTGGATGCCAACCAGGCAGTCCAGCAGAGCTCTCATACCTCAGCCTATGCAGTGTCCCCGTTTAAGTCCCTTTTGCCTAGTTAAAAGCAAATTTTTTTGTTCTTGAGCAGAAAGAATGGAATCATTTATGTACATACATGCCAGCATCACCCTATTTTTAGAATTAACCCCTTCTTTAGGCTTATAGTCTTCTTCATTTTGTCAGTCTGTTTGTCCCCTTCTCCATCCTGGGGTAGTAGGGAAGTTCACAGCAGGAGTTTAGAAGGTGCTGACCTCTAGAGTCCAGGCAGGGAACAGGTAAGGAGCAGGTGGCTGTGGCCTGGACTGCAGAGTGGTGGGATTTGAGTCTCAGTGGGAGCTCCCTGCAGAAGAAGGGCATGAGAATGGAGGTGCTCCAGAGGGAGCTGGGATGTGAGGCGTTGGAAGTGCTGTTGCTGGTAGAAAGCTTCTGAGGGGTGCAGGCTTCAGTGGTGAGCTTGTGCTAGGTGGAGGCTGCAAGGTGGCACAGGCTTTGGATGGGCATTTCAGGCCAGGCTCTGCTCCACATCCTCATGTCTACACCATGGTAAGGTCAAGCTGCAGCAACAGATTACAGAAGGGCCCCTTCCATTTACAGGGTCCCTCCCAGGTCCTGGAAACACTGCTCACTCTAAAGGCAAAATGTTCCAAGGGGTCCATCATTTATTACAGAGCAGCTCCTGGAGGATGCGTCTTGAGCTGAGCCAATGATTGGGTAACTGTCAAGGATGATAAGACAGAACTGGGTGCAAGTCAACCTCTGGCCTTGCTTTATGACCTTCAGGGTGTGGCTGCAAGCCTCACCTTCCTTAGAGGTCAGCATGAGGTCAGAATGGGCAAAGTGTGAGCAAGATGGGAAGATAATCAAAAGTCAGAGAACAGAGCATGAGAATATATGACAGAAATTTGTTTTGTTTGGATACATCTTAGTGAAAGAAATGTACTTTTCTTTGAATTTTGAAACATCAACCAAATACCTTAATGACAGTAGCTAGGTCCATGACAGTTCTGGTTGTAATACCTCTACCTCTGTGTTGAATCTGTCTTTTGTGCATGAATATGGGAGTCAACTCACAGTAGAAGTAACTGTGTTACTGTGAGAAAATGTTTCATGTTTAAAAATCCATTTATAAATAGAATATAGTCAGTTTTAAGGCTAGGGAATGCTTTTAGTTATCAATTAGACATACAATTGATGTGGTTCAAGTTTAAATGAAAGCTACCAGAGTAACAATGCAATAAAAATCAATTTATTTTCATTGAAATTTGATTTGGGAAAATATCATGCATTTTTTTCTGGTGGTAGAGGTTGAAACAATAACATAATTATAATGATTGATAGGAGGATCATTAAAACTTCAGAATGACTTTCCTTCTTAAAATAAAGGTTCCCAACTTCTCCATAAAGTGTTGTTATTATTCTGAATGATGGCTTGCTGCCATTTTTAAGCAGTCTTTAGCCCAAAACAATATAAGAAAGAAAACAATCTTTCAGGAAGTAACAAAACTATATGACAAGTAATAAATAAATGCAAAATTCTAAGATGCCATATTGTTGAGTGCAAGCATTCAAATTTAAAGCATTGAAAAACCTCACCATTTTATCAGGAAGAAAATGAACCAAAGAAAAGCACAAATTTAGAAGTTAGGACTCATGAAACCAAATTTAATGTAGAATTATACATAGATTCCCAAATAGTATAAATAAATTGCACTATGATAATGGGGAACCTGACAGAGTGAAATGGGGTCCATCATTTATTACAGAGCAGCTCCTGGAGGATGCGTCTTGAGCTGAGCCAATGATTGGGTAACTGTCAAGGATGATAAGACAGAACTGGGTGCAAGTCAACCTCTGGCCTTGCTTTATGACCTTCAGGGTGTGGCTGCAAGCCTCACCTTCCTTAGAGGTCAGCATGAGGTCAGAATGGGCAAAGTGTGAGCAAGATGGGAAGATAATCAAAAGTCAGAGAACAGAGCATGAGAATATATGACAGAAATTTGTTTTGTTTGGATACATCTTAGTGAAAGAAATGTACTTTTCTTTGAATTTTGAAACATCAACCAAATACCTTAATGACAGTAGCTAGGTCCATGACAGTTCTGGTTGTAATACCTCTACCTCTGTGTTGAATCTGTCTTTTGTGCATGAATATGGGAGTCAACTCACAGTAGAAGTAACTGTGTTACTGTGAGAAAATGTTTCATGTTTAAAAATCCATTTATAAATAGAATATAGTCAGTTTTAAGGCTAGGGAATGCTTTTAGTTATCAATTAGACATACAATTGATGTGGTTCAAGTTTAAATGAAAGCTACCAGAGTAACAATGCAATAAAAATCAATTTATTTTCATTGAAATTTGATTTGGGAAAATATCATGCATTTTTTTCTGGTGGTAGAGGTTGAAACAATAACATAATTATAATGATTGATAGGAGGATCATTAAAACTTCAGAATGACTTTCCTTCTTAAAATAAAGGTTCCCAACTTCTCCATAAAGTGTTGTTATTATTCTGAATGATGGCTTGCTGCCATTTTTAAGCAGTCTTTAGCCCAAAACAATATAAGAAAGAAAACAATCTTTCAGGAAGTAACAAAACTATATGACAAGTAATAAATAAATGCAAAATTCTAAGATGCCATATTGTTGAGTGCAAGCATTCAAATTTAAAGCATTGAAAAACCTCACCATTTTATCAGGAAGAAAATGAACCAAAGAAAAGCACAAATTTAGAAGTTAGGACTCATGAAACCAAATTTAATGTAGATATTGTGATACATAGATTCCCAAATAGTATAAATAAATTGCACTATGATAATGGGGAACCTGACAGAGTGAAATGAGAACTATTTGTTCCTACCTGGAATCTCGATGCTTTATTGCTTCTTGTCCTTTCTAGATACAACAGAACACAATTTTCCCACTGCAGATGGCACAATTCAAATGAATTTTTCATGTCTAAAATTGAAGGTTTATTTCTAAAGATTTATTTCTTTATTCTTTCAAAAATGTTTTTATTTTGAAACTGCTATAAATTCATAGAAAACTACAAGAACAGTACAGAGTGTTTCTGGTACCTTCAGTCAGTTCCCCCAATGGTTCCATCTTACCTAGTTGTAGTACAATATCAAAACCAGGAAATTGAAATTGGTACACTGTGTGTATATAGTTTTATATCATTCTGTCATATACATAGATTCATGTAAACCCCACTGCAATCAAGATACAAAACTACTCTATCACTACAAAAGACCTACTGCTTACTCACACCCATCTCCCTTTCTTCATCATCCCTATTTGGAGAAGGGTCATATAAACGTAGTCATACAGGATAGGATCTTTTGGGTGAAGCTTTTTGCACTCAGCATAATGTCCTTTAGATCCATCTCAATCCATCTAAGTTGTGCGGATTAATAGGTTGCTCACATATTGCTGAGTTGAGATTCATTTATTCTTGCAATGGCTTTTGACTGATCTAGATTTGGGTTCCAGACACAGACTCTCTTGTTCTAATGAGGCATAGGAAAAGTTACTTGGATCAAATACAGTGGGCATCAGAAACAAAATACCAGGGAAATGCAGATGTGTTCCCAACTTCTCCAAAAATGTTTTATTCTGAATGATGGCTTGCTGCCATTTTTAAGCAGTCTTTAGCCCAAAACAATATAAGAAAGAAAACAATCTTTCAGGAAGTAACAAAACTATATGACAAGTAATAAATAAATGCAAAATTCTAAGATGCCATATTGTTGAGTGCAAGCATTCAAATTTAAAGCATTGAAAAACCTCACCATTTTATCAGGAAGAAAATGAACCAAAGAAAAGCACAAATTTAGAAGTTAGGACTCATGAAACCAAATTTAATGTAGATATTGTGATACATAGATTCCCAAATAGTATAAATAAATTGCACTATGATAATGGGGAACCTGACAGAGTGAAATGAGAACTATTTGTTCCTACCTGGAATCTCGATGCTTTATTGCTTCTTGTCCTTTCTAGATACAACAGAACACAATTTTCCCACTGCAGATGGCACAATTCAAATGAATTTTTCATGTCTAAAATTGAAGGTTTATTTCTAAAGATTTATTTCTTTATTCTTTCAAAAATGTTTTTATTTTGAAACTGCTATAAATTCATAGAAAACTACAAGAACAGTACAGAGTGTTTCTGGTACCTTCAGTCAGTTCCCCCAATGGTTCCATCTTACCTAGTTGTAGTACAATATCAAAACCAGGAAATTGAAATTGGTACACTGTGTGTATATAGTTTTATATCATTCTGTCATATACATAGATTCATGTAAACCCCACTGCAATCAAGATACAAAACTACTCTATCACTACAAAAGACCTACTGCTTACTCACACCCATCTCCCTTTCTTCATCATCCCTATTTGGAGAAGGGTCATATAAACGTAGTCATACAGGATAGGATCTTTTGGGTGAAGCTTTTTGCACTCAGCATAATGTCCTTTAGATCCATCTCAATCCATCTAAGTTGTGCGGATTAATAGGTTGCTCACATATTGCTGAGTTGAGATTCATTTATTCTTGCAATGGCTTTTGACTGATCTAGATTTGGGTTCCAGACACAGACTCTCTTGTTCTAATGAGGCATAGGAAAAGTTACTTGGATATCACTGCTACATCACAGGAGTACAGTGGGCATCAGAAACAAAATACCAGGGGAAATGCAGATGTGTTCAAAAACCTTTTAGGCTTCTAAGGTCAAAGTACTTGAAGAATAAAAAGTCATGTGTAAATATTTGAAATCAATATTACCTTGAAACTTATAATTTAAAAAATGTTAGAGAAAGGATTCTATATAATATAAGAATAAAGAACAGGGTTAGATTAAGCATTTTTTGATAACAAAGATTAAGAAGGATGTCATATTTCTCTTAGAAATTACTTTTCAAAGAAAAATGCTCACTTAAATAGGAATTGTATTCCTTACTAGGACATATTTAAATATGTAGACTCTTCAATAAAACATTTCTTTTCATATGTAACATGAATAGAAACATGAATGGATAAACAATGAATCTTCTTATCAACATGCAATTTGCAGAGACATCAGAAATGATACCAAGACCTACCTGAATGGTGAAAGTATTTCTTTGCTATATTCTTCATTGGGTGGGCATTAAGAGTAGCATAGGAGAGGGGCAGTTTTGTGAGATTTAAACCTGCCAAACTTAAATTTCAGATGTAGCACAGATTTCACACAAGCTAGTTGTGTCTTGACTAGCTTGTTCCTATCTGATTAGAGGAAGGATTCTGGAAACAGTATACTTTCATTAAAAAGTTTTGAAAGCAATTCTGGTTCACATTAGTTTTCCAAATTCCAAGCTTTTACACAGTGGTGGGAAACTAACAACATTGCTGGAACTAACAATATTGTTCTTTTATATAGCATTTCCCAATACATTTATGGAACCATGCCAAACTATAATACAATAAAAGAACTAAAGAGTGCAAAAGTAACATAGCTTCCTATACTCCAGTAGAATATTTAAGGTCTCTTTTCTTTGTGTAAAAAAGAAAAAATCTCTTCAGTGCAGTGAAATAGAGGATTTTTGAAGTGGGGAACATCAGTTGGAATTGAAACTGATGATCTATACTGAACATTGTTTGATTAAGTGTAGACTATCCTTTAGATCCATCTCAATCCATCTGGCGGATTAATAGGTTGCTCACATATTGCTGAGTTGAGATTCATTTATTCTTGCAATGGCTTTTGACTGATCTAGATTTGGGTTCCAGACACAGACTCTCTTGTTCTAATGAGGCATAGGAAAAGTTACTTGGATATCACTGCTACATCACAGGAGTACAGTGGGCATCAGAAACAAAATACCAGGGGAAATGCAGATGTGTTCAAAAACCTTTTAGGCTTCTAAGGTCAAAGTACTTGAAGAATAAAAAGTCATGTGTAAATATTTGAAATCAATATTACCTTGAAACTTATAATTTAAAAAATGTTAGAGAAAGGATTCTATATA
The DNA here is from genome assembly GCA_022376925.1 of Tragulus kanchil. Lineage (NCBI taxonomy): Eukaryota > Metazoa > Chordata > Mammalia > Artiodactyla > Tragulidae > Tragulus > Tragulus kanchil. The sequence continues at coordinate 13,215,492 of JAIOJX010000030.1, read as the reverse complement.
ATATAAGAATAAAGAACAGGGTTAGATTAAGCATTTTTTGATAACAAAGATTAAGAAGGATGTCATATTTCTCTTAGAAATTACTTTTCAAAGAAAAATGCTCACTTAAATAGGAATTGTATTCCTTACTAGGACATATTTAAATATGTAGACTCTTCAATAAAACATTTCTTTTCATATGTAACATGAATAGAAACATGAATGGATAAACAATGAATCTTCTTATCAACATGCAATTTGCAGAGACATCAGAAATGATACCAAGACCTACCTGAATGGTGAAAGTATTTCTTTGCTATATTCTTCATTGGGTGGGCATTAAGAGTAGCATAGGAGAGGGGCAGTTTTGTGAGATTTAAACCTGCCAAACTTAAATTTCAGATGTAGCACAGATTTCACACAAGCTAGTTGTGTCTTGACTAGCTTGTTCCTATCTGATTAGAGGAAGGATTCTGGAAACAGTATACTTTCATTAAAAAGTTTTGAAAGCAATTCTGGTTCACATTAGTTTTCCAAATTCCAAGCTTTTACACAGTGGTGGGAAACTAACAACATTGCTGGAACTAACAATATTGTTCTTTTATATAGCATTTCCCAATACATTTATGGAACCATGCCAAACTATAATACAATAAAAGAACTAAAGAGTGCAAAAGTAACATAGCTTCCTATACTCCAGTAGAATATTTAAGGTCTCTTTTCTTTGTGTAAAAAAGAAAAAATCTCTTCAGTGCAGTGAAATAGAGGATTTTTGAAGTGGGGAACATCAGTTGGAATTGAAACTGATGATCTATACTGAACATTGTTTGATTAAGTGAACATAGGCACATATGATGTTGATAATTCCTAGTCCTAGTCACTCACTTGGCTCTGAGAATTGAATAGTCAGTCTTTGATTTTTTGAACAGGAGAAGAGAAGACTCTTCTCTGGAGAGACTTATCATTTCAAGTGGAAAGTTCTAAAGGTATTGACATCCCTAGTTCTTCAATGAAATGGTTCTGTTTTCCCTCTCAACAACCAAGTGAATGCTTGAGAGACTTCACCCATATACTCAGTGAATCAATTCTTAATTCCTTACTCTTAAATATGAACAGACAATTGAGAGCTGCCAGATAACTGAGGCAAGCCTCTTATATAAACAAAAAATAGAGACTAAACAACTGAAGGAGGAAAAAAGAAATTTGGAGGAAACAGATTATACAGAAGGGAGATGATTTTAAAAATATCATCATGAACATCCTTAGAGAGTTAAAGAAGACTCTATCATCACATCACAAATCAGGAACAAAGTAGTTAAAAATGGTCATGCAGAAACAAAGAATTTCTCAAGATCAAATGTGTGCTAGCAGAAAAGAAATGCAATGAAAAGTGTTGAAAAATCATTTTCAAGAAAGAAGAACTGAAAAATGGAAGACAGGCAAAATAAGTTAGAGGACCAGTATCACAGATACATTATCTGAATAACGGACATTTCAGAAAGAAACAACACACAAAATGGAAGGAAAGAAGGACTATGAAGGTAATAATTTAAAGAATTTTCCCCAAATTGATACACATGAGTTGTCAAGAAATAGGCCCAATGAGTGTCTGGGGATACCCCAACATGGGCAAGATAATCCTAACAACATTGCTGGAACTAACAATATTGTTCTTTTATATAGCATTTCCCAATACATTTATGGAACCATGCCAAACTATAATACAATAAAAGAACTAAAGAGTGCAAAAGTAACATAGCTTCCTATACTCCAGTAGAATATTTAAGGTCTCTTTTCTTTGTGTAAAAAAGAAAAAATCTCTTCAGTGCAGTGAAATAGAGGATTTTTGAAGTGGGGAACATCAGTTGGAATTGAAACTGATGATCTATACTGAACATTGTTTGATTAAGTGAACATAGGCACATATGATGTTGATAATTCCTAGTCCTAGTCACTCACTTGGCTCTGAGAATTGAATAGTCAGTCTTTGATTTTTTGAACAGGAGAAGAGAAGACTCTTCTCTGGAGAGACTTATCATTTCAAGTGGAAAGTTCTAAAGGTATTGACATCCCTAGTTCTTCAATGAAATGGTTCTGTTTTCCCTCTCAACAACCAAGTGAATGCTTGAGAGACTTCACCCATATACTCAGTGAATCAATTCTTAATTCCTTACTCTTAAATATGAACAGACAATTGAGAGCTGCCAGATAACTGAGGCAAGCCTCTTATATAAACAAAAAATAGAGACTAAACAACTGAAGGAGGAAAGAAATTTGGAGGAAACAGATTATACAGAAGGGAGATGATTTTAAAAATATCATCATGAACATCCTTAGAGAGTTAAAGAAGACTCTATCATCACATCACAAATCAGGAACAAAGTAGTTAAAAATGGTCATGCAGAAACAAAGAATTTCTCAAGATCAAATGTGTGCTAGCAGAAAAGAAATGCAATGAAAAGTGTTGAAAAATCATTTTCAAGAAAGAAGAACTGAAAAATGGAAGACAGGCAAAATAAGTTAGAGGACCAGTATCACAGATACATTATCTGAATAACGGACATTTCAGAAAGAAACAACACACAAAATGGAAGGAAAGAAGGACTATGAAGGTAATAATTTAAAGAATTTTCCCCAAATTGATACACATGAGTTGTCAAGAAATAGGCCCAATGAGTGTCTGGAAAAATGGGCAAGATGTGATCCTTCCCAAGCCAAATCAGTAAGACATATTGAAATAGCAGAAGCAAGGATAATCTCCCCTAAATGCTTCCTGAATTCCACTGCCCAGTAAGTAGTCACTTCCCACATGTGACAATGGATCACATGAGGTGTTGCTAGTGCACAATGAGATATGTTACCAGTAGAAATTTTGCAGATTTAGAAAACATAAACAAAAAGACTATAAAACACATTATGTTTTATATTATTATTTATTAAGATGGTAATATTCTGGATACATTTGATTAAAGTATTAAATTTCATCTTTTTAAAAAAATGTTTTAAATGGGGCTACTAAAATGTTTAAAATTACATAGATGGCTAACATTTATGGGTCAACAGAAATTCCTATTGGAAAATAATGCTGTCCAATAAAAATTAAAAACAAAAGTCACAAACACAGGATCAGGAATCTTATGGGTTTTCTATGACACTGGAAGCGGGAACATAAAATTCATAAGGAAATGATTTCTAATCTATACTTCTAATGATTTTCAATCTAGAATTCCCTGATGGCTCAACAGAAAAGATCTATCTGCAGTGCAAGGGACTTGGGTCAGGTTCTATCCCTGGGTCAGGAAGATCCCCTGGAGGAGGGCATGGCAATCCACTCCACTAATCTTGCTAAGAAAATCCTATGGACCTAGGAGCCTGATGGGCTACAGTTCATAAGGTTGCAAAGAGCTGGACAGGACTGAGCACACATATAATTCTATCCTCAGGCAAATTATCAATTAAGTATTAAAAAAAGGGAAGGTATTTAAATTTTCAAAAATTTACTTTCATATATCTTGGAAGATACTGGAAAATGTCCCCGGTCAAAATAAGGAAGTACTTCAAGAAGGAAGAAGGTAAAGGGTTAAAAAATATAGGAAAACCAACCTAGAGGAGAGACAAAGGAAATCTCTAGGAGGGGATGAAGGCTTAGCAAGCATTCACAGGAAAACACCTCGGATAACACCAGGAGATGTTTCTTAAAGAATCTGAAATGGCCAGACTACCATATTCATTTGTTATTTACCAAAGGGACATACAAGATTGGGAGAAAATTAATGAGTAGATGAGTGATAACTACCTAGAAAACTGGACAACTGTATGACTGACTCCAAAGAAAACAAAGAGTTGTGGAGAAAACTCAAGCAATCCTAGTTTATGACCTACACAGCTCAGTGGCGAGTAATGTTCACACAGTCCTATAAATGTAAATGTCGATAGTGATCTGTTTAAATTATAACTATACTGGGAGGCTGGGAAGATGAGGAACAGGCAAATGTAGAGGAGTAGGGAGGAAATGAAGCTTCATTCTTTGTGATGGGTATTCTTTCGAAAAAAACTAAAATCAGTACTCAAGATTAGTAAGTATGTTATTTAATGATATTAAGGTATTGTTTTAAAGTGATAGTTTGGAAATAATCGAACATGAGGGGGTTCAGATCAAGAGAGCAGACTAATAAGATGTGAAACTGGTCTCATCCCATAAACACATCAAAAGTACATCTATATGTGAAACAATTCTCATTGAAAATTAAATGGAAACTGGTGGAAATACTCCTATTCCATTAAGGCTGAAAGACAGATACACAGTCAGGTAAGAGGGAAGAAAAGTGATGGGGGTGGGGGGACTGTGGTCCTGGGAGGGGTCTCAGAGGAAAGGAGGGATTCCCAGAGTGGGGAGTGAGCAGTACATGCCCTTGATTGGGTACCCAGTCCTGGAGACCAGCCACCTTGGCTAACTTGACCACTAAGACTAAGAGAAGAGCTGTGGGAGCCCGGACTCCACTCGAGACCAAGGCAGCACAGAGACAAGTCTGCTCTAGGACCTGCTGGACTCCCTGTGACGACCTTGCTGTGTGCGGGAGTCAAGAGGAAGCTCCAGCCCCACCCACTTCATATCACAGTGTGTCCCTGGATCTGGGAAGGCCGAGATCAGGGAAAAGAACTCAGAGGTGACCTGGTCCTGGGGCGGAGGCTGGGTGGGGCGCAGCAGCCATTGGTGGGGAGGAAGGAAGAAGACTTGTGCCTGAGGCTGTGTCTGAGTCAGCTGTGGGGGCTGTAAAGTACAGCTACTAGAAGTAAAGGAAGGCAGGCACACAAAGACAGTGGTATGTGGTACCCTAGAGAAGATGAAGGGTTAGACCTCCTTTGTGTGTTCTCTCACCAAGAGTCTGTCTTGATGTTTATCAATGTAATAGTCTCTGTTTATCAGGCAGGTAGAAAACAGTCATGATATAACTGTCAAATATTATCCTTCTATGCAGACCTTTTTGTATGGTTGTTTATGTACCCAATATCAACATTAACAAAGTAGAATGTCACAAATTAAAAAAAAAAAATGGTCGTGGCTGTTTATGGAGAGAAAGAAACAGGAAATGAAGTTGATCAGGGAAATTACTGTTTTATATTACAACATTATAAAAATACTTAAAACATAGGCATATACCATTTTGGGAAAAATGAAAACATGCAATGAACCAAAAAAGTAGATTTGGGGTCATTTGAGGAATAGCTATATCCAAAGTCTGTATGTAGGTCTAATGACTCATAAATTTGATAAATATGCTATTTATCAAGGCAAACAGTGGCACGTATTTTGGACAGATGGTATAGCAAGTTTCACAAGTCTACAATTTCGGTAGAAAGAAGCAATGAGTTGCCCTTTTATAATTTGCAGTGGCCTATCCTTTGCATGTAAGAATCTGGAACCAAGCCAATATTGTGAGTAAAGAGAAGTGACCAGCCAACCATCAAAGCCCACAGTTCAGAGAACTCCATCAGTCCTTGGGTTAGGAAACCTACCTTCAGCTGACTTTTTTTTTTTTTAAAGGTTTTTAAATAAAACTTTACAAAATCAGAGCCCATTGCAGGAAGTTAGAGAGAAACTTGCATTTATAAAATTGAAACTGTTTGCATTTGCCCTAGTTGGGAAATTCTGTATTACAAAAGTCTTCTCTTTCTGTAATTTGACAACTTCTTGGTAAATGATAAGCTCCAATGTGCTTTAAAGTGAATTATTTGGGAAATACAACTCTTCCCAGAGATTTTGGTACTGTCTTAAATAAATTACTTACTGTGAATATAAGTACAGCTTCTGTCAGATCATTAGGAAACATTTGAGCAAGTTTTGTTTTCAGAGGAAAAAATTCAGTAAATTTCTTAGAAGCATTAGGTCAAAGGTGTAGACTGAATCCATGTATAGGTCATTTTGTAATCCCTTCTATGCCCTGACAGTTACTTTGGGGAAATGAAGTGGAGGAATATAAATGGGTCAACACAAATACATCAGTATTCTTCATGGATAGGGGATGTTCTATTGGAATGTATTTTTCTGTGGAAATGAGAATAACTTCGAGGTCATTGTTGTGGTCTTGAATGACAAGTTCTGTTAATTCAGCAGAATTCTGTGCTTATGTTTACTACTATTCATAGGAGCTAGTCGCTGCAATTTTTGTAAAATTATGTTTGCATCCCATTAAAGCTTAAATTTGTTTACCAAAAAAAGTCAATATTTCAGCACACTGAAGGTTTTTAAAAAGAGAGAGAGAAATCAAGATTTATTCATTACATTATAAACTATTTTAAAAACAAAGAGATCAGTATTAGTACTTAAACCTGGTATTCTTCCAACACGGGAAACTACCAAGGGGTTTTTTCTTAAGACGTGACATAATGTTTACAGATTCCTGTCCCCTACTGCAAGCTGACTATCTGTGGTAGATTTTCTAAGTATTTAGTGAAGTTTCTGTAGAGGAAACTCTGCTGTATTACTGCTTATTAGAAATGCTGGTGAAATTAGAGTCAGGATGGGCTGTTGTGTGATTCTGGCCAAAATATAGGGCTTCTCTGGATTTTTGAGAAACTGAGAAGCCACAAATTGGAAAATACATTTTCAAAATACATATCCAGCAAACCACGTGTGTATTAAAATGTGTTAACTCTTACAACTCAATAATAAAAATAAGGCCAAAATAAAAATAAGACCAAAACACCCAATTAAAAATGACAAAATATTTCAACAGACACTTCATTAAATACGATTCACGAATTTCTGAGAAGCACATGCAAAGATGTTCCATGCCACTCGTCATTATAGAAATTCAGGTCAATGCTGTGGTAATTTGACAACTTCTTGGTAAATGATAAGCTCAATGTGCTTTAAAGTGAATTATTTGGGAAATACAACTCTTCCCAGAGATTTTGGTACTGTCTTAAATAAATTACTTACTGTGAATATAAGTACAGCTTCTGTCAGATCATTAGGAAACATTTGAGCAAGTTTTGTTTTCAGAGGAAAAAATTCAGTAAATTTCTTAGAAGCATTAGGTCAAAGGTGTAGACTGAATCCATGTATAGGTCATTTTGTAATCCCTTCTATGCCCTGACAGTTACTTTGGGGAAATGAAGTGGAGGAATATAAATGGGTCAACACAAATACATCAGTATTCTTCATGGATAGGGGATGTTCTATTGGAATGTATTTTTCTGTGGAAATGAGAATAACTTCGAGGTCATTGTTGTGGTCTTGAATGACAAGTTCTGTTAATTCAGCAGAATTCTGTGCTTATGTTTACTACTATTCATAGGAGCTAGTCGCTGCAATTTTTGTAAAATTATGTTTGCATCCCATTAAAGCTTAAATTTGTTTACCAAAAAAAGTCAATATTTCAGCACACTGAAGGTTTTTAAAAAGAGAGAGAGAAATCAAGATTTATTCATTACATTATAAACTATTTTAAAAACAAAGAGATCAGTATTAGTACTTAAACCTGGTATTCTTCCAACACGGGAAACTCCCAAAGGGGGTTTTTCTTAAGACGTGACATAATGTTTACAGATTCCTGTCCCCTACTGCAAGCTGACTATCTGTGGTAGATTTTCTAAGTATTTAGTGAAGTTTCTGTAGAGGAAACTCTGCTGTATTACTGCTTATTAGAAATGCTGGTGAAATTAGAGTCAGGATGGGCTGTTGTGTGATTCTGGCCAAAATATAGGGCTTCTCTGGATTTTTGAGAAACTGAGAAGCCACAAATTGGAAAATACATTTTCAAAATACATATCCAGCAAACCACGTGTGTATTAAAATGTGTTAACTCTTACAACTCAATAATAAAAATAAGGCCAAAATAAAAATAAGACCAAAACACCCAATTAAAAATGACAAAATATTTCAACAGACACTTCATTAAATACGATGCACGAATTTCTGAGAAGCACATGCAAAGATGTTCCATGCCACTCGTCATTATAGAAATTCAGGTCAATGCTGTGGTAAATCATGACTGAAGAGTAGGTTCAACAGGAAAGACAACAGGCAGAAATTCAGGAATAATTTAATTATTGTCCAGACCCTGGAAAATGCATTGTCTTTCAGGAATTCTAATCTTCCCAGGACATTCAATAGCCCTTTAGAATGAACACCTCCATCCAATTTTGATCTCAGAATTTTCTTAGAGACAGCCAAAAAGCAAGGCCTCAAATGAAATGTTTCTCTCCATTCTTTAGGTTCTGATACATTTTCCATTCTGGGACTGTCCGATATAATTCCCAACACAAATAAGACACTCATCTCTCAGAATTTGGATAAAGTTTACACTGGAAGCGTCACCTTAACTCACCTAATAAGTGATAAAAGTCATTGGATCTTAACACAGAGGGGACTCTGTGGTGAGAAGGAAATCAACACAACCAAGCTTAAGTGAAACTTAAGCTCAAAAGTATAACTAGAATTTATTTATGGTTCCTCTACTGAATTACTAATCATCAGTAACTGCCAGGTTTATTATCACCTGGTATCTGCAGGTTTCAGGCGAGGGGCAATGCACTGAGGCCTTGTTCGAGTTTTGAATTGGCCGAACCCCCAGGCTCATGGTACATGGGTATGTACATGCAGAGATGAAAATGTTGAGAACATGGTTCTTTCGGCATAAGGCCTGAGCAGTCAGAGATGTCTTTTTTTTTTTTTTACAAAGAAAAACCTAGCTGGTAAGAACTAAAAAGTTTTTAAGGGTTAACATATGGGTTAAACTGGGTGTTGTTAAGTCTGTTTTTTAACTTTTATTATTATGACACATGGAGCCCAAAGATTCACAGGTGGTGGAGTGATAACCTGCCTGCAGTGCAGGAGACACAAGAGATGTGGGTTCAGTCCCTGGGTCAGGAAGATCCCCCGGAGTAGGAAGTGGCAATCTACTCCCGTATTCTTGCTTGAAAAATTCCATGGACAGAGGAGCCTGGTGGTCTATTGTTCATGGGTCGCAAGGAGTCGAACATGACTAGCACACACACACACACACACACACACACACACACACACAGTGGAGTTCAGGAGATTTGTTTGGAAAAGCCAGAGAGTGATTACAAGGACAAGTATCGAAGTAAAACCTTCCCCTATTTTTTGATGATTTAAACATATTAGAGTTCCCTGGTGGCTAGATGTAAAGAATCTGCCTGCAATGCAGGAGACTCAGGTTCGATCCCTGGCTCAGGAAGATCTTCTGGAGAAGGGAATAACAACCCACACCAGTATTCTTGCCTGGAAATTTCATGGACAGAGGAGCCTGGTGGGCTCACAGTCTATGGGATTTCAAAGAGCTGGACATGGCTGAGCGACTAATATTTTCACTTCACTTTAGACTCATGAGCAACTAATACTTTCACTTCACTTTAGACTCATTATGTAATTTGCACACAACTGAATCAAGGTTCTCCCTATATACTATGAAAAGATATAGGAGAAAATGAGAGGAGAGGAACAATCAGGAAAATAAGTTCTAAAAATCTGTAAGAACATAAAATGTTAACAGAAGAAAAGCTAAACCAATAAGTGTATGGTATTAACGTATATTCTCTTAAACACAGTAGACCTGAGAATAAGAAAAGTTTAGCATGAAAGCTAAACTGTTACATTTCAGACAACATAGATTCAATTTAAAATAAAGGCTAAAATCAAACCCTGAAACCATTAGTACAAAAGTAATAAATAAATTTGAGCAAAATGCTAAAAAGCAATGAGGTGGAAACCTTAAACTGCTATTCGAGATGGAACTGAGGATAAGGAAAAATTAAAAGCTAAACACATGCAAGCAGAAAAACAAAAAGTTAAGGGAGAAAAATATGTGAGAATATTTTAAATGAAGTAGAAAATAAATCACTTAGATATATTACCACCAGAATTGTTAGTCAAAGATTCACAGGTGGTGGAGTGATAACCTGCCTGCAGTGCAGGAGACACAAGAGATGTGGGTTCAGTCCCTGGGTCAGGAAGATCCCCCGGAGTAGGAAGTGGCAATCTACTCCCGTATTCTTGCTTGAAAAATTCCATGGACAGAGGAGCCTGGTGGTCTATTGTTCATGGGTCGCAAGGAGTCGAACATGACTAGCACACACACACACACACACACACACACACACACACAGTGGAGTTCAGGAGATTTGTTTGGAAAAGCCAGAGAGTGATTACAAGGACAAGTATCGAAGTAAAACCTTCCCCTATTTTTTGATGATTTAAACATATTAGAGTTCCCTGGTGGCTAGATGTAAAGAATCTGCCTGCAATGCAGGAGACTCAGGTTCGATCCCTGGCTCAGGAAGATCTTCTGGAGAAGGGAATAACAACCCACACCAGTATTCTTGCCTGGAAATTTCATGGACAGAGGAGCCTGGTGGGCTCACAGTCTATGGGATTTCAAAGAGCTGGACATGGCTGAGCGACTAATATTTTCACTTCACTTTAGACTCATGAGCAACTAATACTTTCACTTCACTTTAGACTCATTATGTAATTTGCACACAACTGAATCAAGGTTCTCCCTATATACTATGAAAAGATATAGGAGAAAATGAGAGGAGAGGAACAATCAGGAAAATAAGTTCTAAAAATCTGTAAGAACATAAAATGTTAACAGAAGAAAAGCTAAACCAATAAGTGTATGGTATTAACGTATATTCTCTTAAACACAGTAGACCTGAGAATAAGAAAAGTTTAGCATGAAAGCTAAACTGTTACATTTCAGACAACATAGATTCAATTTAAAATAAAGGCTAAAATCAAACCCTGAAACCATTAGTACAAAAGTAATAAATAAATTTGAGCAAAATGCTAAAAAGCAATGAGGTGGAAACCTTAAACTGCTATTCGAGATGGAACTGAGGATAAGGAAAAATTAAAAGCTAAACACATGCAAGCAGAAAAACAAAAAGTTAAGGGAGAAAAATATGTGAGAATATTTTAAATGAAGTAGAAAATAAATCACTTAGATATATTACCACCAGAATTGTTAGTCAAAATGGAGTAACTTTATAAGGATTTATACAATGATCAACCTTTAAAAAAATTTCAGAGTGCAGTAACAGAAGGATAATTGGTTCACAGATGCGGTGGGCCATTGGGTTGCGAATGTCACATCACAGATGTCAGGGCTCCCAACCCAACCTGTGCAGAGGGGGTGGTAGGATCCGGTTGGCGTCACACAGAGGAGAGACCGGACCTCCTGTAGCCTTGCCAGAAAGACTTAATTCATTATAACGGTTGATTGATTTTATATTTTATGGGTCATTAAATACCGATTTTAATGTGAATACTTGATCTATTTTTAATATTCTCTGTATGCATTCTATTTCTTAGTTTATACCATGGGGGAAGAAAATTGCATAAAGAACACTCCTAGAATGTGTTTGGGCTCATTTATGTGTCATTTTCTATTCTTGTACCCTTCTGGAGTTAACCACTAAACTCTAGAGCTTAGCAATTTAATTGCAGACATTGTGGGCTCTAAGTTTCCAACTGAGTTTGGGATGGACATGTGCACACTTCTCTATTGAAAGTGCACAACCAACAAGGGCTTCGGAATAACTCAGGGAACTCTGCTCAATGTTAAGTGGCAGCCTGGATATGAGGGGAGTCTGGGGGAGAATGGAGCCCTGTCTCTGTACGGCTGAGTCCCTTCGCTGTCCACCTGAAACCATCACGACAGTGTCAATCAGCTATACTCTGATACAAAATAAAAAGTTCAAAAAAGAAGCGCTTCTAGCTGAACAAGCAGAGAGTTTGACGATGAAAGATGGATGAAGAGAACCACAGAGAGACAGACAGAGGCACAGGGCATCTGAGATGTGGAAAGAGAGAAAAGTGAGGAGAGGATTGAAGAGAGAAGAGAAGGGAGAATAACAACCTCCCTGGAAACAGAGTTGGGCCAAGACTGTATAACTGAGATCCCTGGGTACATCTCCAACTACACACTGAGATCTTTGCTGAGGCAAGTAGAGCAGATGGCCTACAGCAGATTTATGTCTTTGCTTTCTTATTTTGTGTTTTGTTCTTAATGGCTCCTGGCCCTTAGCTGTAGCTATTTATAAAGACAGGGACTGAGATTTGATGGAAAAACCGGGGAGAGGGAGGGATAGAAGAAATTTTCATTTCTCAACACAAACAGAAACAGATGTCTTTTCTGGTGGTACGACCAGGGAATGAGGATTTCTCGGTTCATTTGTAGAATTTACTGTAGAGAAGTGACCAAAATATAAATATTTAGTGTGCCTAGAGAAATCAAAATGTCAATAACTAAAAATATATTTTTTTCTGAAAACACTGAACAAAGAGAAAAAAATCATATAGCTATGTCATTAGGACAGTTCTGTGTAACCAGCTATTTGTGGAAGGCAAACACACTTCAGGCCAGTTATTTAAGTAAGGCTGTATTGTATAGTGCTGTCTGTTTCAGAGAGCTTACATTTTCTCAATTGGCCTAAAAATATTGTGAAATCCATGCAGCTGTTTTTTGACAGTTCTGTTCTCTCCTTTTTAAAACTCCTTAGTCCCCTTGTGGATATTCTGTTCTCCACACTGCCTTATGGCACTCAATGCCATCAAGATCCCTAGGAATTCCCTGGACATGGTTAAGTGGTTAAGACTCCGAGTTTCCACTGCAGGTGACATGGGTTCGATTCCTTGTCTGGGAACTAAGACCTGGGAAGATGCTTAGTGTGGCCTAAATATATAAATACATAAAAAGTTCCCAGTCCTTTGAAGTTCTACTCTCCTCCATACAATGCATTCATTTTCAGCAACCATATTTCTTTGTACAAGGAAGTTTAAAATCACACTCTAAACTCTGTATTTTTCAACATGTACATTTGCAAATAAAACATGTGCTCTTGTTAAAGAACTTTCACTCACCTATGAGCAGCTGAGCAGAGAGGATTCCAGAAAGTGGAGAGAACTTGCATTGTACCTCAAACTATATTTCAACAAAAGTTTGTTGTCCATGATGAAGACTGGCGATGGGATTTCTGCTTTCTAGAGATAAAACAAATGAGAAAATATCAGATAATTTTATATAAATATCTATAAAATATAAAAAACATATATACTGGATATATTATGTATATATGTATGTATGCATGTGCTCAGTTGCTTAGACGTGTCTGACTCTTTGTGACCCTTTGGCCTGTAGCCCGCCAAGCTCCTCTGTCCATGGGATTTTTCAGGCGGTCACGCCCTCCTTCAGGGAGTCTTCCCAACCCAGGGATCAAACCCATGGCTCCTATATTGCAGGCAGATTGTTTACCACTGAGCCATCAGGCAAATTCCATATATGTATGGCTATGTGTATACATATATGTGTGCAGATGCACATATGAATGCATACATGTATATACATATATCTACGCAGATCTATGTACACATATAAACATGTATGATGACAAGTTAATGTTCTAGGTACTGTACACAGAGGGTTATGTTGAACAAGGTGTTTAATTTCTCAGGGCCATAGAAATCTACCATGGTGCTGCAGAGGCAAGAAGCTCAGTTACTGTCATATGTGAAAAAAATAGCTATTGTCATTGCATTATGAGAAAAGGGGATCCTGCAGGGGTGCTGTGCGACGGCCTAGAGGGGTGGGATGGGGGGGATATACATATGACTAATCTGGGATCATACATATCTATAAACAATAAAACTCTGTAAAAGTTAAAAGTAAAATAAAAGTTAAAAAAATAAAAAAAATAAAAATAAATGTGGCTCAACACACACACACAACAAAACTCTGTAAAAGTAAAAAGTAAAATAAAAATTTAATAAATAAATAAATAAATAATCAATAAAAGAGGCCAAAATGAAAAAAAAAAAAAAAACAAGCTCAGTTGACAAATGTCTGACTTGTATTTGGCACTAGGCCTGCCGCAGCGTGTTCAATGCCAGCATACCCTACTTTGCATTAAACTGCTGACTGTATTCTCAGGTTTGAAATGTGTCCTAAATGTCACAGTAAAAAAAAAAAGTGGTGCTTTGAGGGAGGCACTCCTGAAGCACTTGATGCTTAGGAAACAGGTTTCCAGGACTTGCTGTCTATACAGCATTAGAAACGCTAGACTCTGTTGAATTCTCCACCACAGCTTCCCAACTTGCTGCCTTTGCCCAGGTGCCTGAGAGATGCTGTCAGCCCCAACTCTCTGCCCTGCGTTGGGACATCAGTTGGTTGTAAGACTCAGAGTGAGACCAAGCTACGAAGGAGCAGCCAGAGTGCCATTTACAAAACAGGACAAGCTGCACGGGGTGCCTATAAAAAGGCGTTAAACAATACTCGATTTGCAAGCAAAACAATTAAGGAAAAGCCATGAAGAGACTTTTGTCATTAGTGCCTATCTTGGTTACGTGGCAGTTCACATGAGGCATCTCTTCCTGCAGCATCTTTGCTCAATTACACTCCCCTCCATCACCCCATGCACACATTAACTCCGCTTCTTATTATATTGATAAATCAGTGAATCAGGTTTTTAGTTAAGGCTTATTACAGGGCCAGTGCTGTGCTAGGGACTTCGGGGGCATTTTAGAAAGTCAAATGATCCGTTTCCTTGCCAAGGAAATTACAAACCTGTTGGGAGAGAAAGGAACCATTACTAGACTCCTGTTAGATCTCATTTTGCCTGTCAGCCTTTGGGAACTCTGACAGCCGAGGCGCTCCTGACTGTCCATTTCCAAAACTGTTCCTTTCCCCCAGAGGGATAGGAAAAAGGCTGGGGGAAATGGATACAGTTGCCCTCTGTATCTGCAGGTTCCACATCTTTGGATTCAACCAACTACAGAAAAGTATTCACAAAAAAATTCCAGAAAATTCCAAAAATCACAATTTGAATTTGGCCTGCCCTGGAGACTATTTCCATAGCATTTATACCATCATTACAACTGTTCACATAGCATTTACATTGTATTAGGTATTATAAATGATGTAGATATTATTTAAAGTGCACAAGAGGAGATGCATAGGTTATATGCAAATATCACACCATCTTATTTAAGGAACTTGAGCATTTGTGAAGTTTAATATTTGTGGGGGTCGTGGAATCAACTCTCAGCAGATATGGAGGAAGGACTGTACTGTGAATTTCCAGGGGCTCTGATTATCTGGTTTAAAGATTACAGAAAGAAATGTGACTAGATTCCTGTCAAAGGTAATTGTGCCCTCTTTGTCTCCTAGGAGCTGGGGCTCTTTCTATTATGGTGGAAATAAATGCTGGAGATGAAAATTCCTTTGCTTGCACACTTGGCATTCTTGACAAGTGTTGTTGCAATTAGACCACATTCTGGCTCTCACCAACTCTCTACTTCTACCTGATGCCTCAGCTTTCATTGGCTTTAAGACAGTCGTTCTCCAAGGATGGTTTGTAGAGACCTGGTGGTCTCTTGGACACTTGGTCCCCAGATCCAAATTTTCATAATAATATAAAGTGTTATTTTTCTTTCACTCTGGTGATGCAGATATCAATGGCTAGCAATGCTTCCAGAGCTTTAGCACAGATGAAAGCCGTGGCTCCTTCCTGTCCTCAGTCTTTAACATGATATTTTCCCCCACCCTACACGCTCAGAATTTTAAAAAGTTAAGAATGTCTTGATGGAATAGCTTAAGGACTTAGGAACGTCCCGATGGAATAGAAAAACATACACCCTTTTGATCTTGTAAAGCAGTGTCATTCCTTTCACTGTTTCAAAAATATGGTTATTTTCTATAAGGTGCTATTGGTGTTAATATTTAATGAGTATTTTCCATATTATGTGTGATGAAAGGGGAAGTATGCATGAAGCACTTTTGCTGCAAATCAAAGTACGACAATTGTGTCTAGAATAAGTACTATGAGCTTGAGTTACTCTAGTCACTTTCCAGAGAATATCACTTTTGCCTGAGAGAACAACTGATGGACATACTGTGGTTATTCAGACAGGGGAATGTGGCAGGTATTGTCTCAGAAAAGAATGAAGTGAGCCTGTCATCTTAAGGAAAACAACATACATATTTTTGGCAATGATAAAATTCAAGTCCTTAAGAATTAATCCAATTAGAATTCTTGAATATGTTTAACTGCACTGTGACAGTTTCTCAATACTGAAAAACCTTTCTTGGGAGGTCAGTGGTAAGAGTAGTGAATGTGATTTTGTAAGATTGTCTAATGAAATGTGTCAATATTTGGAAGATGTTATAAAATTATGGACGAGGCTTCTCTGGTAGTCCAATGGGTAAAGAGTCCGCCTTGCAGTGCAAAGGGCACCAGTTGAATCCCTGGCCTGAGAAGATCCCATGTGCCGTGGAGCAGCTGGACCAGTGTGTCCAATTATAGCCAGCAGTCTGGAGTGTATGTGCTCTGCAACAAAAGAGGCCACTGCAACGGGAGGCCCACACAGGCCAAAGAACAAAGATGGATGAAAATAAACAAATAAAAAAACAATGAAAGAGGCCAAAAAAAAATTGTTAAAAAAAATTACGGATGGGTGCAATGGAGACAAATGGACTTTTACATATGAAAAGTTTATTGAGATGATTTCGGGTTCCACATTGCAACTAATGTTTACATAGTCACTACCTATTGAATTTTAGTATAGTATTGAAAGAAAGGAATTACAACTTTTGAAAAGGATATAAAACTATTTCTTCCTTTTCCAATTATGTATTTGTGTGAAGGAGGATTTTCTTTCATTAATCCCAATGAAATAACACATTTCAACCGGCTGAATACCAAAAATATGATGTATGTCAGGGGCATTTCATTCATCATTTCTCTCTTAATGATTCTTGACTGTATAGGTCCGGGTTTGGCCAGATCTCAAGTATATCCATTCTAGTTACACATTAGAACATGGGGACCCATTGACTCACTGTGATGCCTTCTCGGGCTAGGGTTTAACTTACCTTCTAGTCTCCATGGCCCTAACTCTGACAGACAACGTGATGACCTTTGGCATTCCCAGGTATCACTGTCAGATTAGACTATCCAATATCACTTTTGCCTGAGAGAACAACTGATGGACATACTGTGGTTATTCAGACAGGGGAATGTGGCAGGTATTGTCTCAGAAAAGAATGAAGTGAGCCTGTCATCTTAAGGAAAACAACATACATATTTTTGGCAATGATAAAATTCAAGTCCTTAAGAATTAATCCAATTAGAATTCTTGAATATGTTTAACTGCACTGTGACAGTTTCTCAATACTGAAAAACCTTTCTTGGGAGGTCAGTGGTAAGAGTAGTGAATGTGATTTTGTAAGATTGTCTAATGAAATGTGTCAATATTTGGAAGATGTTATAAAATTATGGACGAGGCTTCTCTGGTAGTCCAATGGGTAAAGAGTCCGCCTTGCAGTGCAAAGGGCACCAGTTGAATCCCTGGCCTGAGAAGATCCCATGTGCCGTGGAGCAGCTGGACCAGTGTGTCCAATTATAGCCAGCAGTCTGGAGTGTATGTGCTCTGCAACAAAAGAGGCCACTGCAACGGGAGGCCCACACAGGCCAAAGAACAAAGATGGATGAAAATAAACAAATAAAAAAACAATGAAAGAGGCCAAAAAAAAATTGTTAAAAAAAATTACGGATGGGTGCAATGGAGACAAATGGACTTTTACATATGAAAAGTTTATTGAGATGATTTCGGGTTCCACATTGCAACTAATGTTTACATAGTCACTACCTATTGAATTTTAGTATAGTATTGAAAGAAAGGAATTACAACTTTTTGAAAAGGATATAAAACTATTTCTTCCTTTTCCAATTATGTATTTGTGTGAAGGAGGATTTTCTTTCATTAATCCCAATGAAATAACACATTTCAACCGGCTGAATACCAAAAATATGATGTATGTCAGGGGCATTTCATTCATCATTTCTCTCTTAATGATTCTTGACTGTATAGGTCCGGGTTTGGCCAGATCTCAAGTATATCCATTCTAGTTACACATTAGAACATGGGGACCCATTGACTCACTGTGATGCCTTCTCGGGCTAGGGTTTAACTTACCTTCTAGTCTCCATGGCCCTAACTCTGACAGACAACGTGATGACCTTTGGCATTCCCAGGTATCACTGTCAGATTAGACACTATCCAATAATTCACCCTTCTAAGTTATTCTGGAGACAGCTGAAGGCCACTTTAGGGGAAAGATTAGGGCAAGCTTGATGTTATTTATATTCTTTATACACTTGTAAGAATATTACAGGTTCTTTCCTTAAAGGAACATTATTCATTAATGGGTTCTGAATCTGTGAACTCATTCAGGTTTAGCAATAGAGAGATCAAAACTTTCCAATTTGTAACTTAAATTAACAATTCTCATTTTTTCTTAAATAAGACAAATAATTGTTTTCCCCCATTTTTAATTCCTAGGAATACTATGGTCCATTACATAGATCTTTGTGGATCAAGGCACCTTGGTTGTCGACATAAACCTTGCAACCTATTATAGTAACCACACATGTCAGGGACTTTCATCTAGTCTCTGTCATGCCAGAATTCCATTGTCTCTATTGATTCCAGATATCTTAGTTCTAAGACCAGCATCCTCAAACCATCAAAATGGGCAAGCCATCAGTATCTGTGCATCCTTCATTGTGCTAGTGAAGGGTTTGTTCTTTGGGTCTTCCTGGTAAGTGTGCTCAGGTGGCAGATTTTCCAATCTTGTGAAATAAATCCATTTTAACGTTCTTACCTCCCCTTAGTTTTCCATCAATAATTTTCCCAAGGCACCTCTCAACATTTGTTGTAGGTCAGTGTTGTGTCCTAACTTTAAGGAACTCTCTGAAACGGACTTGGGCTGGCACTAAGTGTCCTTTGTGAATCATAGAGCCCTGCCGTAGTCTGTGTTAAGAATTTTCTTTCTTTTTTAATTATGTATTTGTGTGAAGGAGGATTTTCTTTCATTAATCCCAATGAAATAACACATTTCAACCGGCTGAATACCAAAAATATGATGTATGTCAGGGGCATTTCATTCATCATTTCTCTCTTAATGATTCTTGACTGTATAGGTCCGGGTTTGGCCAGATCTCAAGTATATCCATTCTAGTTACACATTAGAACATGGGGACCCATTGACTCACTGTGATGCCTTCTCGGGCTAGGGTTTAACTTACCTTCTAGTCTCCATGGCCCTAACTCTGACAGACAACGTGATGACCTTTGGCATTCCCAGGTATCACTGTCAGATTAGACACTATCCAATAATTCACCCTTCTAAGTTATTCTGGAGACAGCTGAAGGCCACTTTAGGGGAAAGATTAGGGCAAGCTTGATGTTATTTATATTCTTTATACACTTGTAAGAATATTACAGGTTCTTTCCTTAAAGGAACATTATTCATTAATGGGTTCTGAATCTGTGAACTCATTCAGGTTTAGCAATAGAGAGATCAAAACTTTCCAATTTGTAACTTAAATTAACAATTCTCATTTTTTCTTAAATAAGACAAATAATTGTTTTCCCCCATTTTTAATTCCTAGGAATACTATGGTCCATTACATAGATCTTTGTGGATCAAGGCACCTTGGTTGTCGACATAAACCTTGCAACCTATTATAGTAACCACACATGTCAGGGACTTTCATCTAGTCTCTGTCATGCCAGAATTCCATTGTCTCTATTGATTCCAGATATCTTAGTTCTAAGACCAGCATCCTCAAACCATCAAAATGGGCAAGCCATCAGTATCTGTGCATCCTTCATTGTGCTAGTGAAGGGTTTGTTCTTTGGGTCTTCCTGGTAAGTGTGCTCAGGTGGCAGATTTTCCAATCTTGTGAAATAAATCCATTTTAACGTTCTTACCTCCCCTTAGTTTTCCATCAATAATTTTCCCAAGGCACCTCTCCAACATTTGTTGTAGGTCAGTGTTGTGTCCTAACTTTAAGGAACTCTCTCAGAAACGGACTTGGGCTGGCACTAAGTGTCCTTTGTGAATCATAAGGGAGTCTTCCCATTGCCACTGAAATGGCAAGTCTGTGTGCCTGAGGCACAGAGAGGGCAAACAATGCCAAAACCTCAGAGTCTGGTACAGGGAAAGGTTTGCTGAGGCCTATGCAAGGAGATGGGTGGGTCACACCTTAAAAATCTCAATCTCCACAAAAGCTCTCAGCAAAGTGCTTTTCTAGGGGAGGGAGGGGCACGGTCAGTTGTAGCAAACTACTCCTTGTCAGATCCTTTCTGGCGAGGTCAGGTTGTGCTCAAGTAACGATGTTCCTGTAAATCCCTAACAAATGTTTTCCTCTGTTCTGACAAGAAAGGGAGGGTCTCCAGGCAGGAGGGTCACCCTTTGAGGTCCAGGTCCTGACTGAAGAGGAGGCAGATATTCTCTTCAGCAGGAGAGGCTCCCTGATGACCAGGTCCACAGACTGGTCCTCTGTGGATGGCCGTGGCCATCAGGTTGGAGAGGCAGGGAGGGGTTCACCGCCACCTCAAGATCTGGGCCAGGCCAGGGTTGGCCCTGGCAGGGTTCTGGGTCCTGGAAGGACATGGTCTCCAGCCAGTTCCCTGGGCTCTCTCCCTGCTCCCCCATTGGCCCAGTTAGGTGAGCTAAAGGCCCATCCATCCAAGAAGGTGGTGATCTGCCTCTTCCCTCAGTCTCCTCCTGACAACCAAGAGCTGGCGGAATTCCCCACTAAGGGTTGCTCAGTGACAGTTGCTTGCTTGGGGGCGGGGCTGCCCATGGTTGAGCGGGACTTTTAACGGTTACTCCAGAACAGTTGTTCATTTGAGGGAGGGACCCATCACAGCACCCAGAGACCATGGGTAGTAGTCTGTCAGCAACCATGGTAACCGCTGCCTGGTGTACCAGAGTGACTGTCTTCGACCAGGTCAAGAATTCCCACTCAAGAATCTGCTCTTTAGGGGAGTCAGCTCATTTTGAGAGGAATTTTCTTCATCGCGGTTTCTATTAGAAAGCTTACACCAAGACAAGGCAGGTAGCTTATTTGGGTGGGGGGAGTCTTCTAAGGGAATAGGAGTGGGGGACTGAGAGAAGTAGGCAGAGAAGGTGGGAAAGCCAGTATAGGGTGCTTTTTGCCTGCGTTCCTATTGTGGGCAACTGAGGCTAGACTGCCCTTGGATGATAAGCCTCTGGGTTCTCTACGTGAGGATCTGCAGGCAGAATCCTTACGCACAGCCACCCCCACTCCGTGGATTCCAGCTCTCTCCACTCTTAGAGTCACTCACACAGGCTCCCCAAGCAGCAGGTTCCAGACACTGGAACAGAGGGAGAGCACAATGCAGTTGAGACAAAGCAGTGTCTGATAACCCATCTGAAGTCAGATGGTGCCATTGACGGATGGAGCACAGGGTGGAATCAGAGGATGGGAGACGGGGCACAGTGGGTGTTCAACACACGACTTTCAAGAACTTCAGGTTCCCCCCACTCCATTCCTGCCGCTCACGACCATGGCCATAATCTGCACATTACCTTTATCTATAATTGCTGTACTCTGAAATATTTAGCTCCCTTTCTGAATTATTGCAATTTTAGTGCCATAACTCTTACGAAAGATCTGGCCATCGGCCAGGGTTGGCCCTGGCAGGGTTCTGGGTCCTGGAAGGACATGGTCTCCAGCCAGTTCCCTGGGCTCTCCCTGCTCCCCCATTGGCCCAGTTAGGTGAGCTAAAGGCCCATCCATCCAAGAAGGTGGTGATCTGCCTCTTCCCTCAGTCTCCTCCTGACAACCAAGAGCTGGCGGAATTCCCCACTAAGGGTTGCTCAGTGACAGTTGCTTGCTTGGGGGCGGGGCTGCCCATGGTTGAGCGGGACTTTTAACGGTTACTCCAGAACAGTTGTTCATTTGAGGGAGGGACCCATCACAGCACCCAGAGACCATGGGTAGTAGTCTGTCAGCAACCATGGTAACCGCTGCCTGGTGTACCAGAGTGACTGTCTTCGACCAGGTCAAGAATTCCCACTCAAGAATCTGCTCTTTAGGGGAGTCAGCTCATTTTGAGAGGAATTTTCTTCATCGCGGTTTCTATTAGAAAGCTTACACCAAGACAAGGCAGGTAGCTTATTTGGGTGGGGGGAGTCTTCTAAGGGAATAGGAGTGGGGGACTGAGAGAAGTAGGCAGAGAAGGTGGGAAAGCCAGTATAGGGTGCTTTTTGCCTGCGTTCCTATTGTGGGCAACTGAGGCTAGACTGCCCTTGGATGATAAGCCTCTGGGTTCTCTACGTGAGGATCTGCAGGCAGAATCCTTACGCACAGCCACCCCCACTCCGTGGATTCCAGCTCTCTCCACTCTTAGAGTCACTCACACAGGCTCCCCAAGCAGCAGGTTCCAGACACTGGAACAGAGGGAGAGCACAATGCAGTTGAGACAAAGCAGTGTCTGATAACCCATCTGAAGTCAGATGGTGCCATTGACGGATGGAGCACAGGGTGGAATCAGAGGATGGGAGACGGGGCACAGTGGGTGTTCAACACACGACTTTCAAGAACTTCAGGTTCCCCCCACTCCATTTCTGCCTCTCACGACCATGGCCATAATCTGCACATTACCTTTATCTATAATTGCTGTACTCTGAAATATTTAGCTCCCTTTCTGAATTATTGCAAAGTGTCTTTAACCAGTATTGCACAGTATAATGGCTCTTGATAATAAAAAAGAAATAATAAAACAGTCAATAAAACAATGAAAATAAACTAGTGTTCCTAATAAGAAAAGACTGGAGGAGGGATAAATTAGGAGCTAAGGACTAACATACACACAAAATAGTAAGGACCTAATGTATAACACAGAGAATTCTACTCAATATTCTGTTATGGCCTATATGGGAACAGAATCTGAAACAGAATGGATACATGTATATGTATAACTGACTCTTTGCTATATACCTGAAACAGAATATTGTAAACCAACTATACTTCAGTGCAGAATAAAAATTGAAAAAAACATTAATATATATACATTGGTATCAGGGGGCTTCCCTGGTGGCTCAGTGATAAAGAATCTATCTATAATGCAGGAGCCACAGGAGACATGGGTTCTATCCCTGGTTCAGGAAGATCCCCTGGGGGAGGGCATGGCAATCCATTCCAGTATTCTTGCCTGGAGAATTCTATGGACAGAGAAGTCCATTAGGTCGAAAAGAGTCAGACACAACTTGAGCAACTCAGCATGCATGCATGCATTGGTATCAGGAGCTCTTTACAAAACACTTTTGGAGCTCTTTTATGTTATTATTTTCAAGACTATTAGTCAGTGAGTTTGACTTTATCCATTCATCACATTTTTATTTCGAACCTAATATAAACCAGGCACTATGCCAGACACATGAGTCCCAAGACAATTATAATAAAAATCAAAAAGCTTGCATCAAAAAAACTATAATAAAGCAGACATGTATGCACACAAATAAATCATTTCAGAAGAAGATTCCTAGTACATAAATATGCACCATGCTGTGGGATTAGAGGGGAAGGAGGAACCAATATTGGTGAAAAAGGCAGAAAGAGGGTTTTACAGAGTTAATTTTTTTTTTTTAAGTTTGGCCTCTTTTATTGGTTATTTATTTATTTATTTTCATCCATCTTTGTTCTTTGGCCTGTGTGGGCCTCCCATTGCAGTGGCTTCTCTCGTTGCAGAGCACCTGCTTTGGGCACATGTGCTCCAGAGCACTGACTGGTAATTGGGCACACCGCCCCAACCCCTCCACAGCTCATGGGATCTTCCCAGTCCAGGGATTGAACTGGTGCATTGCAAGGTGAACTCCTTACCCACTGGACCACTAGGGAAGCCATACAGCTAAATTTTGAGGTTGATTTTGAAGAACAAGTTGGACGTGGATCGATGGAGAAGTAAAAAGGACATTTACAAAAGCACAGAAGCACGGCGTAGTATGTCATGCTCACAAGGTGCGGACCAAAGCAATGTTTTGGGGGTGGTGTCAGGTGAGGGTAGAAATGAAAGATTTAAAATAAATCCTGCATGGAAGGTTAGAAATGGATTGTGACAGATCTTGTATAGCATATTAGGGAGTTCTTTTATTGTCAGGTGATGACAGATGTAAATTTTGGCTTTGTGATAGAGAGGAAGATAAACTGGAGAAGAGGGTTGGAGCTAGGGGGCTGATTAGAAAATTATTAAAATAAATCAGAAAAGATATATAAACAAGGGCAGGCACAGTAAGAGTATACAATAATGGATGGAGTTCTGAGATACATATGAAATTGAATCAACAGACCTTGCTTAATTAACTGACTGATTCTCTTCTCTCTTTTTTTCCCCAATGGCAATGATTTTTATCTTCTTTCTTTAAATTTTTAAAAATTGAAGCGTAATTGCTTACAATGCTGTGCTCTTTTCTGCTGTACAATCAGCTGCCGGGCCAGCTGGCAGTCGAACAGATCCTGAAGAGAGTGGCAGATAGGCTAAGAAAAGAAAGAAGGACAGAAAAGATGGGGTTGAGAGGGACAGCAAGAAGGCAGACAACTCTACAGGTTGCTGACAAGTTGCTGACAAGTTTATTGAATTCGCTCATACATTTTATATTTCTCAAAATCAGATAACGCACAACAAACAATTGTGTATACGTGCTTTAGGCCAGGTTTTTCGGACCTAGCATTTTGTTAGTGTCTAGCAGGCAGATCATAAACTAGGTGTTACCTCCTGATCTGTCATTAACATATTCAAAGTTCTTTAGATTACAATGGTTCCGGGCATAAAGCCCCTCAAGCCCTTTTGAAGCACCCACATGTGCTCCAGAGCACTGCGTGGTAATTGGGCACACCGCCCCAACCCCTCCACAGCTCATGGGATCTTCCCAGTCCAGGGATTGAACTGGTGCATTGCAAGGTGAACTCCTTACCCACTGGACCACTAGGGAAGCCATACAGCTAAATTTTGAGGTTGATTTTGAAGAACAAGTTGGACGTGGATCGATGGAGAAGTAAAAAGGACATTTACAAAAGCACAGAAGCACGGCGTAGTATGTCATGCTCACAAGGTGCGGACCAAAGCAATGTTTTGGGGGTGGTGTCAGGTGAGGGTAGAAATGAAAGATTTAAAATAAATCCTGCATGGAAGGTTAGAAATGGATTGTGACAGATCTTGTATAGCATATTAGGGAGTTCTTTTATTGTCAGGTGATGACAGATGTAAATTTTGGCTTTGTGATAGAGAGGAAGATAAACTGGAGAAGAGGGTTGGAGCTAGGGGGCTGATTAGAAAATTATTAAAATAAATCAGAAAAGATATATAAACAAGGGCAGGCACAGTAAGAGTATACAATAATGGATGGAGTTCTGAGATACATATGAAATTGAATCAACAGACCTTGCTTAATTAACTGACTGATTCTCTTCTCTCTTTTTTTCCCCAATGGCAATGATTTTTATCTTCTTTCTTTAAATTTTTAAAAATTGAAGCGTAATTGCTTACAATGCTGTGCTCTTTTCTGCTGTACAATCAGCTGCCGGGCCAGCTGGCAGTCGAACAGATCCTGAAGAGAGTGGCAGATAGGCTAAGAAAAGAAAGAAGGACAGAAAAGATGGGGTTGAGAGGGACAGCAAGAAGGCAGACAACTCTACAGGTTGCTGACAAGTTGCTGACAAGTTTATTGAATTCGCTCATACATTTTATATTTCTCAAAATCAGATAACGCACAACAAACAATTGTGTATACGTGCTTTAGGCCAGGTTTTTCGGACCTAGCATTTTGTTAGTGTCTAGCAGGCAGATCATAAACTAGGTGTTACCTCCTGATCTGTCATTAACATATTCAAAGTTCTTTAGATTACAATGGTTCCGGGGCATAAAGCCCCTCAAGCCCTTTTCATCTGTACCGAGGCTACAGGTGTCCTTTACAATAGCTCAGGAATGTCTTCACAATACCTGGGGTGGCGGGACAGAGAGCTATGCTGTTATCAGCCCCTGTTTCCAGGGCAGCTCCCAGAGCTATGTTTCCTTAAAAGAAACCCCTTGAAACAGGGCAGCTCCCCGCAATCAGCTATATGATTTATATATATAGATTGAGTTATCAAGGGAAAATCCATATGTGGAGCTGATGGGAAAAAATGAGTCATTTTTTGAGAAGTTTCAGGCATAAGCAGGGCAACCCAGTGACTATGCCAATAAGAAACCGCACTCAGTTTCTAGAAGAGCTCCTTTACCTCTGCCATCTCTATGACTAAGATCATCATGTTTATCTGTCTAGGACAAATGGTCTTTTGGAATTCCAAACTATCTCACAAGCATCTCAGACTAATATCCTAAGCTACACTTATTTCCTTCCAAACACTCTCTTTATCAAGTGTTATTTGTATTAGAAAATGGCATTTACTTATATTAGAAAATAGCATTACCATTTGACAGTTTAATAATTTTATCTTTATTCAAGAAATGTTCACTAACACATGCTAGGCATTGTTTCAGGATGGTGAGGAAAAGCAGTGGTAATCTAAAGCAAATCTGTTCTTGTATGCAAAAAAAAAAAGAAAGAAAGAAAGAACAGAAAAGAAATAAACCAAAACAAACCCCCAAATCCACAAATGAATAATAGGTATTAACAATGATCACAAAACAGAAAACCAGCTTAGGGGGTAGGAGAGAGAGGGGAGTAGTTTAGATGCCAGGATCAGGGAAAATTTCTCTGGTAAAGATTTGAGCAGCGCTCTAGAAAAAGTGAAGGACTTTGCTTGTGGGTTTTGTACACTATTATTAACACTTTCCTATGGCTGCTGTGATACATTGCCAGAGCCTTAATAGCTCAAAACAACACCAAGATCTTACCGTTCTGGAGGTCGGAAGTCCAAACTGGCTCTTCTTGGACTAAAATCAAGGTCTAGGTAGAACTTCTTTCCTTCTGGAGGCTGAGGGAAGGTTCATTCCTTGCGTTAGCCATGTTCCTTGGCTAGTGCTTTCTCTTCTTTTTCCCAGCCTAACACCTCCTGCCTCTCTTACAAGGACGCCTGACTATATAGGGTGCACCTGATTAAGCCACGGTCCTCGCACCCCAGCTGAAGACACTTAATTATCTCTGCAAGCTCCTTTCTGCTCTGTCAAGTATTCACAGCTTTTGGGGTCTAGCACGTGGTTAGCTCTCTGTGGGGATGATTATTCTACCTACTGTATACACTAATGTGCATTCCAGGCCATGGGAGGAAACAATAAAAAGCTTTGAGGTGAGAGTATGCTTGGGGGTTTTATTTGGAAGCTAGTGTCTTGCTGCTGTTGCTGTTGCTGCTTAGTCACTTCAGTCATGTCCAACTCTGGGTGACCCCATGGACTGCAGCCTGCCAGGCTCCTCTGTCCATAGAATTCCTCAGGCAAGAAAACTGGAGTGGGTTGCCATGCCCTCCTCCAGGGGGATCTTCCCAACCCAGGGATGGAGCTTGGGTCTCCTGTATTACAGGAAGGCTCCTCACCATGGAGCCATCTGGGAAGCCCTATATATGTCTGTATATGTATATACAAACTACATATATTATATATAGTATATATTATATATAGCTCACCAGGCTTCTCTGTCCATGGAATTTTCCAGTCAAGAATACTAAAGTGGTTGCCATTTCCTTCTCCAGGGGATCTTCCTGACCCTGGGATCAAACTTGCATCTCCTGCATTGCAGGCAGTGTTCTGCCCTGTAGATGGATTCTTTCCCACGGAGCCACCAGGGAGGCCCCTAACAAAGTTTGCATTGTTATTCTCTGTATTCTGATGTGATACAATGAGAAAACACATCAGTTCCTTAGCACCCCAGACACACATGCATAAACTGACTCTGATCATGAGTGCATTAAACTCAAATGGAAGAAATATCATCCCAAAATATCAGTGTTGTGGAGACAGAAGGGAGGTGAAAGAAATATTCCAGATTAAATGAGATCAGGGAGACATGATAAATAAAATTGATACAATGCATGATCCTGGGTTGGACCCTAGATATGAAAAAAAAATACTGTGTAGGACATTTTTGGATATCCAGTGGTTTAGCAAGCTCAAAGCAGGAGCACGGTGGCTTCTGAGGCCAAGGGATTCACTCGTGCAGCTATTGCGTTGACCTGCCACACTTCCCTGGATGTGGCAGTCAGGAGACAACAAGCCAAAATGGATTCAGGCAGTTTATTACTGACCCTGCAGCCATGAGGTCATCCTAGGGTCAGGCCCTATGTGTCTCATCTCTCAAAATGATGCTGACTATACAGGCTGGGTAACAGGTGGCTGATTGTAAGGTAGACCGAGAGTTGTGCAATTTACTCAGAGGCCTGCAGCTGCCGCGCAGAGGGTGGGGGAGAAGAAAGTTTTGGGCTCAAATGAAACTACGCAGAGAGATGAGACACAGCTCCATGGCAGCCCCTCTCAAGCCTGGGTCTATCCCCTTGATCTAGGAGGAGCCTAGGAGGTCTGCTAGTTACCTGGACCATGTGAGGACCTGCAAGGGTCAGGCTGCCACATGGCAGAAATACTGCCCTGTGTCACAGACAGACAAATGCTCCCTTCTCACCCCCTTGGTGTTTCTCCCTAGTCCCAGACCTGTGAGTATGTCACTTACAAGGTAAAGAGACTTTCCAGCTGTGACAAAGGTTACAGCTCTTCAAGAGAGATTGTACTGGATAATCTGCATGGGCTTAGCTTCATGACGTGAGTCCTGAAAAGTGAAGACCCTTCCTGTGGTTAAAGAGGGAGACAGAGCAATTCCTGACCGACTCATACTGGCCTCGAAGATGGAGGAAGGGGACCACAAGACAAAAAAGTGGCAGTGGTCTCTGGAATCTGGGAATGACTGTCATCCTGCGCTTAGCCAGGAAACAAGGACCTCACTCTGTGACATCAAGAAACTGAATTCTGCAGAACCCAAGCAAGCGAGGTAAGAGTTTCCTCCTAGAGTCTCCAGAAAGGAGCTCAGTCTGCCGGTGTCTTGTGCCTCACTCTGCTCTAGTGAGACCTGTGACAAATTTGTGACATAAAGAATTATATAAAAAAAAAATGTGTATTGTTTTAAGCCACTCGATTTGTGGTGACTTGTTATAGGAGTGATAGAAAATGAATATAAGCTAGAACTGTAAGTGGCTAAAAATTGAAATAGGGGCTCTGGATTGTAAGAGCCTTACTATTCCCAGAATTTGATCCTGTACTACAGTTGTGCAAGAGAGTCGTTTTGTTCTTTGGAGATACTCTGAGGAATTTAGGGGAATGAGAATATATATCGCAATTCATAGTCAAGTGGTGTGACAAATGTGACAAAATGTTAGTGACTGGTGAAACCTGAGCAAAGAGACCTGAGGAAAGGGTACATTCTTGTATGGGGTCTCATCTTCTCAAAATGATGCTGACTATACAGGCTGGGTAACAGGTGGCTGATTGTAAGGTAGACCGAGAGTTGTGCAATTTACTCAGAGGCCTGCAGCTGCCGCAGAGGGTGGGGGAGAAGAAAGTTTTGGGCTCAAATGAAACTACGCAGAGAGATGAGACACAGCTCCATGGCAGCCCCTCTCAAGCCTGGGTCTATCCCCTTGATCTAGGAGGAGCCTAGGAGGTCTGCTAGTTACCTGGACCATGTGAGGACCTGCAAGGGTCAGGCTGCCACATGGCAGAAATACTGCCCTGTGTCACAGACAGACAAATGCTCCCTTCTCACCCCTTGGTGTTTCCCCCTAGTCCCAGACCTGTGAGTATGTCACTTACAAGGTAAAGAGACTTTCCAGCTGTGACAAAGGTTACAGCTCTTCAAGAGAGATTGTACTGGATAATCTGCATGGGCTTAGCTTCATGACGTGAGTCCTGAAAAGTGAAGACCCTTCCTGTGGTTAAAGAGGGAGACAGAGCAATTCCTGACCGACTCATACTGGCCTCGAAGATGGAGGAAGGGGACCACAAGACAAAAAAGTGGCAGTGGTCTCTGGAATCTGGGAATGACTGTCATCCTGCGCTTAGCCAGGAAACAAGGACCTCACTCTGTGACATCAAGAAACTGAATTCTGCAGAACCCAAGCAAGCGAGGTAAGAGTTTCCTCCTAGAGTCTCCAGAAAGGAGCTCAGTCTGCCGGTGTCTTGTGCCTCACTCTGCTCTAGTGAGACCTGTGACAAATTTGTGACATAAAGAATTATATAAAAAAAAAATGTGTATTGTTTTAAGCCACTCGATTTGTGGTGACTTGTTATAGGAGTGATAGAAAATGAATATAAGCTAGAACTGTAAGTGGCTAAAAATTGAAATAGGGGCTCTGGATTGTAAGAGCCTTACTATTCCCAGAATTTGATCCTGTACTACAGTTGTGCAAGAGAGTCGTTTTGTTCTTTGGAGATACTCTGAGGAATTTAGGGGAATGAGAATATATATCGCAATTCATAGTCAAGTGGTGTGACAAATGTGACAAAATGTTAGTGACTGGTGAAACCTGAGCAAAGAGACCTGAGGAAAGGGTACATTCTTGTATGTTTCTTGTGTTTTTCAAGTTTGAAAGTATTTCCAAATAAAAAGATGAGCTTTTTAAAATACTAGGTGGTATGATCTGTGTTCCTCCTACATCAGCCTTAATTAACATGCCCTACCAGGGCTGTGGCTGCAGCTCAGCTGTTTCGCCTTACAGTGTCTGCTTCCCCCTCCCCCTCTCTCACCACGGCCCAGCCAGGTTCCTCTTCCTCCGAACCTTCACACCTGTGGGTCTCCCTGCCTAGTCATTCTTTGTTCTTTCTTGTTTGATACCAAAGAAAGAGAACGTACAAGAGAATACAATGAAGCCCTTTCAACCATTAATGCACTCTACAAAACAAAAATTTGTAATACGTTAAACTGTGAAATAAAATATTCAGTGCATTTAAAAAGCATACATTTCCGATTTAGGGATGAATAACTAATATAAGGTACAGATGTTTTCCCAGTTAAAGACTTGCATTTTTCTATACAGCATGTTTGTTGTAAAGCTTACCTTTAATAGTAAGTAAAAGGGAAGGATGTTGGAAGAATGTTGAGAGTATTTTCTGTAGAGTCAGACTTAGGAGAATGCCAGGCCCACACTCAGGCAGAATGGGTTTCTGTGAATGTGCCTCCTCAGGTCTGTTCTCGCCACACATAGGCTCAGGAGAACAGGACCATGTAACGTTCGTTACATTACATCACAAACAACACTACACTGCATGCATTGTATCTGTAGTCATTGTTGTTTAGTTGCTAAGTCGCATATGACTCTTGTGTTCCCTTGGACAGTAGCCGGCCAGGCTCCTCTGTTCATGGGATTTCCTAGGCAAGGACACTGGAATGGATTGCCATTTTCTTCTCTAGGAGATTTCCCCCACCCAGTGATCAAACCCATGTCTCCTGCATTGTCAAGTAGATTCTTTACTGCTGAGCCACCCTGTAAGCCCACATACCTTACATAGAACTCTGCATACCTTACATATGACATTTGCAACCTCATGTTCATCCACTCATTACTACCATGCGTTACACTGATTACATTACAGGCAGCATAATGTTACTTAGGGGCATACAACATTACAGTCACAAAGTTCAGGGTCCAGTCAGTCTCCATACTCTTTGGAACACCTCCTGCCTCATCGAATTTGGATTAACAGAGGCTCATTTTCTTTTATTTTTATTCACTGAACGAATACTTACCTACCACAAGCATTTGCTTTCTTCTATGTCTAATGCATTGTGTATTTTAAAGAAACAAAGTAATGAGAAAACAAATATATGTCCACATATGGTTATCAGAGCAAAAGCTATGTGAATCCAGAAATGAAAAAGGTCTTAATCTACTTGAGATGTGTCTTTATTAATTTCATCTGAATGCATACATGATCAGAGAAGGATTCCTCATTAATTATGCATGCAAACACTAAGCAGGGCTTCCTAGGTGTTTCAATGGTAGAGAATCTGCCTACGATGCAAGTCTGATCCCTGGGCTGGAAACCCCCCTGAAGAAGGAAATGGTAACCCATTCCAGTATTCTTTTCCTTGTCCATGGGAAATCTCATGGACAGAGGAGCCTGGAGGACTATAGCCCATGGGGTTGCAAAAGAGTCAGGCATGACTTAGAGACTAAACAAAACAGTCTGACTGTTTTACTGTGCCCCTGCTCCACGTACCATCCCTTCACCAAGGCACTGCCAGCAGAGAGGGGTGACAAGCAGAGAACAGAGGATTAACAATGGACTATTAGGTAGCCTTCCCTCCTGAAAGGAGAAAAAACTCTAGTTCTTTTGAGAAGAGATAGAAACAATTCTGGGTTCTTACTGTAACCACTTTTAAGGTAAATACATCTTTTCAAGATAAACCCTGAGTATCACAGACTTTTATGGCCTAGAGACATCTTCAGAGTCTTGAGTTTCAGACCTTTTGAAATGTAAGTACCTAGGGAGATAGCTCCTGAGATTTCCCAACACCTTGGCAGCTTAATTTAGGGATTTACGCCAGGTTGTAAGAGAAGTTTGATTCTCCTTTCTGCTCTCTGATCAATGAACTGAACAAATGAATACAGACCTAATTCTCATGAATTGTGGAATCTAGGGAAGATGAGACTTTGATATGAAAATAGAAATCCAAGGATGCTTTAATTCCTTTCCAGAAGTTGATAAAGAAGTTCAAATGCAAGAGACATAATAAAGGATTATATTGATATGATATTGAAGTGATATTTCAAATTTTATTTTGATTGAAAGTTGAAAGATATAATTTCATAGCACATATAAGATTTCTTATAATTTATATATGACAAACATGATTTATTATAATTTGTATATAATAAAGCTTACTATGTATAAATGATAAGAATTACTGTTAATAGCTTATGTGTTAACAGCAAGCAAACTTACAATTGGTCCATTTTTATTCTTGTATATCTGAATAAAATTTGCAAAATAAGCATCTTAGCAATCAACCTTATATATGAAATAAAAACAAAAAGATCACTGAATTTTCTTTCATTAAACAACTTAGGTGACAAAAAATTTTAAACTTACATCCTGTATTATCTTTTCTTTTCAGTGCATCACATTAAACTTCTCTCTTTTATTCATTTTTCCATTTGGGGTCACATTCAAGCAAGATAGATACATTTTTATTTTCATTAATTAAGTAGCCGGAATGAACATTCTAGCTAATTACGTTCTCCTAACACTTCAGCATTCTTCAAATTACATGGGGAATGAGATTAGTGCTCTGAGTTTACGGCAGCAAAATGCTCAGGATGACAAAGTATTTACACTGAGAAAAGACATACGAAAGGATAATAAGTACAAAACGAGAATCAATTTTTCTCTAGAAACTGATAAAAGTATATTATCACATAATAGTTAAGAACTTTCTTAAGTAATTATTCAATGCAAAAGACAGTTATTATAAACAGGTTCAAAGACCAAATTACAATGGTAACTGTCAAAGTGAAGGCTGAACATAATTTGAAACTGAGCATATCCATTGATGAAATATCAGTCCTCCTCTGCTGGCTGCTTTAAAATCCTGAATGATATATGGTGCAATGACTATATTTTCTCTTTGCTATGCGTGCTTCAAAAAAAGAAACCCCACTAACAGGGAGATCCAAAGTGCCTGCTAAAATCTTTCTGAAATATTGTTTGATTTTAAACTGTGTTTAATACTGCAGTGAAACATATTCCACGTCCAGGGAAATCATGCTAGCGAGGAACCCTTCGAAGCTTAAAACAGTGTAGAAAGAACTTGCCTGCCTTCTAGAATTAGACTGTATGGAGGCAATTGAGCCAAATGGCAGCTTTATGCCCCAAGTGAAATTACTTCCCCTGCATAGAATATGAGGCATCTGAAGATTTATCTGTCATTCCTGATACCTCGGCAGTGACGCTGATATTGGACGACATATATATAGCATCAGGGAAGGATCATTTCTCTTTAGAATCCTCTATGTTTTTTAATTAAATGATCATTGCTGGTGCATCTTCTTCATGAACATAAACGGCTAGCGCAGGAAAGGACTTCTATTGGTATGGCATCTTTCATTATGACGCATCTTCCAGGGTGCCATGAACCCATTTTACATTGCCATTTGATATCTTTCGAGACGGTTTCATCCAGCCGCGCACTATTAGCCTTCAGGGACTGTTATACTCAGGACGTTGTTCAGTAAATACACCAGTTTTCCGTCATGTGGAAGCTAATTTTTCTCTCTTAACTAGGTGCATGTTGCCAGAAGAATTCTGCGCACTCAGACTCTTTGGTAATGGGCTATAATAATTATTCGTATTTCTTTCAACAGCAGTTGACAATAGCTGACAGTATTCTCCACATTTGAGCCGTTTTGTTCAGATATATTGTGAATCATGTATTATCGTTTAGAACAGGTTGTTAATTATACTATTTACTTCATACAATATTTTGATAAATCTTTTAAAAATTACTTGTTTTTGATTGAAGAATAATGCTTTACAATATTGGTTTCATTTCTGCCAGACATCAACATGAATCAGCCATTGGCATACACGTGTCCTCCCACCTCCCATCATTTCTGACCCCTCTAGTCTGTTAGGTAGCCCTGATTGAGTTCCTGTGTCATAAGGCAAATTTCCATTGGCTGTTTTATGTATGATAGCATATGTGCTTCATGGTTCTCTCCATTCATTTCATCCTTTCCTTCCTCCCACCCACCGTGTTCATAAGTCTCTTCTCTCTATGTTTGCCTCTCTGTCACTGAAAATGGCTCTTCACTACCATCTTCCTAGATTCCATATATGTGTTGATACACAGTATTTGTTTCTCTCCTCCTGACTCATTTCACTCTGTTTAATAGCTTCATCCACCTCATCAGAACTGACTCAAATGTGTTCCTTTTAATGGCCTTCCACTGTATATGTGTACCACAGGTTTTTTTTATCCATTCATCTATCAATGGACATCTAGGTTGCTTCCATATCCTAGCTATTGTAAATAGTGCTGCAACGAACATTGTGTCTTTTTCAGCATATACTGCCTGGAAGTGGTATTGCTCGGTTGTATGTATGCTTATTTCTAGTTTTTTTTAAAATTTATTTATTAGGAATCTCAATACTGTCTTCCGCAGTGACTGTATCAATGTACATTCCCACCAGCAGTGCAAGAGGGTTGCCTCTTCTCCACACACTCTCCAGCATTTGCTTGTGGATGTTTTGATGATGGGCATTCAAAAAATGAGGTGATATCTCATTGTAGTTTTGATTTCTCTAATAATGAGCAATGCTGAGCATCTTTTCATGGCTTTTTAGCCATCTGTATGTCTTGGAGAAATATCTGTTTAGGTCTTTTGCCCACTTTTTGATTGTTTTTCTGATGTCAAGTCGTATGAGCTGCTTGTATATTTTGGAGATTAATCCTTTGACAATTACTTCATTTGCTATTACTTTCTCCCATTCTGAGAGCTGTCTTTTCACCTTGTTTATAGTTTCCTTTGCTATGCAAAAACTTTTAAGTTTAATTAGGTCCCACTTGTTTATTTTGTTTTTATTTTCATTATTCTAGATGGTGGATCATAGAGGATCGTGCTATGATTTATGTCATGCAGAGTTCTGCCTATGTTTTCTTCTAAGAGTTTCATAGCTTCTGGTCTTATATTGAGGTCTTTAATTCATTTTGAGTTTATCTTTGTGTATGGTGTCAGGAAGCATTCTAATTTCATTTTTTACTTGTCATTGTCCAGTTTTCCATTTTTATATTTTTATTGTAGTTGAAGGTTTTGGTATTTGTCTCATCCTCCTTTTATTTTTTATTAAATTTTTATTTTACTTTTTACTTCTACAGAGTTTTGTTGTTTACAGATATGTATAATCTGAGATCTTATCCTCCTTTTATATATGTATTTTTTTCCTGCCAGAGTTAGGAGAATTGGAGAAAAAGTGTAGTATTTTTAAAAAAAAAGCTGTAATTTTAGAGAAAATCTATGTACTTGTTTTATGGGTTATTTTGTTTCAGAATTTCCAAATATAAATTTTATATGCCCTATCCATCATTATTTCTAGTTTAATTGTCTTGGGGCAAAGAAACTCTCTCCTTTGAAGGTTCCTTATGGCTTAGTGTGTGATGATCACTCTTACGAATGTAGGAAATATTTCACTAACATAGGATAGGGTATTTGGGCAGTGGAGTACCTTATATATCTTAATAATTATGAATTTAAACTGAAGAAGGAAATGAGGCTGCTTTGCTTCTCAATAATTTTTTTGCTTTTATTTAAAAGTCCAGAGAAAGGTAATTATATACAATTTATATTTTAAAATAAAAAGAAGAGAGAGAAATATAAACAAGATTTGAGAGTATTTATGATTGGTAAGAATATATTGATGGAGTTTGGAATCCAAGTTATATTAAAAAGAAAGAGATGTGATTCTGCTGCTGCTTGGTCACTTCAGTCGTGTCTGACTCTGTGTGACTCCATGGACTGCAGCTTATCAGGCTCCTCTGTCCAAGGACTTCTCCAGCAAGAATACTGGGGTGGGTTTGCAGGCAGATACTCCAACACTGAGCCATCAGGGAAGCTATATATATATATATATATATACTTAAGTATATATATATACTTGAGACCCCATGGACTGCAGCTCCCCAGGTTTCTTTGTCCATGGAATTTTCCAGGCAAGTATATTGGAGTGGGTTGCCATTTCCTTCTCTAATGGTGGTGGTAGGCTGGGAAAATATCTTTATAGATAGAAGAAAGAGAACAATGAACTGGAAATATGGGAAATATTGATGAAAGCATTTGATGTTTAAGTTAAGTTTTCATTGCAGATGGATTTACTATGATTTTAATATGTACTGAGAACAGATGGGTTGAAGGTAAGCGTTATTGGTGATGAGATGGATAGTTACTGAAAGAAGGGAAAGTGGGATGAGTCATGTTGGTGCGTAAGACTTCAAGAGTGATTACAAGAACTGGGGATGAGAGAAAGACTAGCAACAGGGAAATAAGATCATTTTTAAATGATAGGAACTGACTAAAATGCAGCATATGAATGTCACTGACTGAATTGTGTCCCTCCCAAACTTTATGTTGAAATACTTACCCTTACTATAATTATATTTGAAGATAGAGTCTTGAAAGAGATAATTAAGGTTAAATGAGGTCATAAGGATACAGTTTTATTCCAATATTACTGATGTGTTTATTATTACTTTTTTTTTTTGGCCACTTCTATGGATCTTTCTTCTATTTATCCTTGTTCTTTGGCCTGTGTGGGCCTCCCATCGCAGTGGCCTCTCTCATCGCAGAGCACCGGCTCTGGATGCATGCGCTCCAGAGCTCTGGCTCGGCAGTTGGACACATCGGTCCAGCCGCTCCGCAGCACGTGGGATCTTCCCAGACCAGGGATCGAACCGGCGCCCCTTGCACTGCAAGGCGGTGTCCTTACCCACTGGACCACCAGGGGAAGCCCTCCCCAACACTTCTTATTGCCTTTTTCTTATTGTGACCTTTCTAAGGGCTGTGAGGTGGTATCACATTGAGGTTTTTGTAATTCTCTGTTGTTTAGTGGTGTTAAACATCTTTTCATATACCTGTTTGCCATTTATATATCTTCTTTCTAAAATGTTTATCAGATGCATTGTCCTTTTTTTTTTTTTTTTTTTGCTTTTGCTTTCTTTACTTTTTGCTACTGGATTCAGGAATTCCTTACATATTTGGGGTATTAACTCCTCACCAGACGCATGGTTTGAAAATAGTTTCTCCCATTCCATAGGTTGCCTTTTATCTCTGTCACTGTTTATTTTGCTCAGTAGCAGTTTGTTGGCTTGATGTAGTCCAACTTGTCTATTTTTGCTTTTGTTCCCTGAGCTTCTGGTTTCATATCCAATAAGTCATTCTCAAGACCAACAGTTTAAAGTTTTGCCCTGTGTTTTCTTTTAGGAATTTTAGAGCTTCAAGTTTTACATTTAAATCTTTAATCTATTTTGAATTCATTTTTGTGCATGGTATATAGCAAGGGTCTAATTTCATTCTTTTGTATATGGATATGCAGTTGTCCCAACATCACTTTTTGATGGGACCATCCTCTTCCCATTCTGTAGCCATGATGCATTATCAAAGATCATTTGACCATATATGTATCAATTTTGTTTTAATTTGGGGCTCTCTACTCTCTTCCATTGGTCTATATACCTGTCTTTATGCCAGTGCCATACTGTTTTGATTATCATAATTTTATAATATGCTTTGAAGCCATAAGTCAGTGTTCTTAGAGCTTAATCAGTGACATAAATTTGTACACATTCAAATATAATAGGTCAATATTAAATTAAATAATGACAGAGTAAAATGAGAGGAAAAGATAAATGCTATATATTACTTGGTAAAACATTATAGAAAACATGGATCATACAATATGTGAAAAACTGTAATACCCACTGAAGATTAAGAAAGGAATTATTACAGATGCTTGCAAATGGCTATAAAAATTGCAGATATGAGAGACAAAAGATGTGTCAACAAATGCATGGTCCCCTTTCATTGTACTCTTTGGAGCACATCTGCAATTAATGCATTCCATTGAATGTCTTCTCTGTGTGGTTGCCACTCTTATACCATGAATTGAAACCTCATTCTCCTCATGCACACAGGTTCAATTGCGGCACTCTCAAGTCAAGACAGTTTCTCTTACATTTCAAGTTACTTCATAAAAAAGATGTAATGCTGACTCCTTCACTGTTCACTATTTGCTTCTTAAGTACCCTTCCTTCCAGACTCTCCTAAACCTCATGCCACCCGACTGTATTCCCTAATCAGCCTCTTATTTTCTGCCACTGTATTAGTCTTCTAGGGCTGCCATAACAAAATGCCAGAGACTGAGTGACTTAAACTACAAACATTTACTTCTCACAGTTCTGCAGGCTAGAAGTTTAAGATAAATGTGTCAACATGTTTGATAATTCCTGAGGTGTCTTTTCTTGACTTGCACACAAGTACCTTCTTGCTATGTCCTCATTTGGCATTTTCTCTATGTGCACACATCCCTGCTGATTTTTCTTCTTATAGAGACACCAGTAGGGCTTTCCTGGGCATGCGCCCAGAGCCGGCACTCAGCAACAACAGACGCCACCGCGATGGGAGGCCCACAGGAGCCAAAGAACAAAGACAGATGAAAATAGAGAAATGAAAGACCAATAGAAGTGGCCCGCCTGCTCCCCTCCCTCCCCAACCCGACCCCCGCCCCAAATAAATAAATAAATAAATCTTTAAAAAAAAAAAAAAAAGACGTGTTAGGGAAGATGTGGATACATTGGAGTCCTTGAACACTATTGGCTATGAGAAACGGTGCAGTCACTACAGAGAAAAGTATGAAGGCTAATAAGAAAGAATTAAAAGTAGAATTACTGTTTGATTAAGTGATTCTTTTGAATATTTGTTCAAAAGGATTGAATTCAGGATGTTTGAGATTTCTACTCCCATTGCCCATTACAGCATTATTCACAAAAGCCAAGAGGTAAAGCCCTAAATATCTATTAATGTATGAACAAATGAAGAAAATTTTGGAGATGCATACAATGGAATATCACTTAGCCTTAAAAACAAGAGAATTCTATCATATGCTACAAAAACATGGATACGTTGGCTAAGTGTAATAAGTCAGTTATAGAAGGACAAATACAACGTGACTCGACTCTTGTGAGTTCTCAAAGTAGTTAGACTTATAAAAGCAGGAAGTAGAATGGTAGCTGCCATGGGTTGGCAGGGTGATGGATTTCTGGAGTTGCCATATAATGGGTGCAAAGTTTCAGCCGTGCAATATGAAAAAATTCTAGAGATCTGCTGTATAGTCATCTACATCAAAAACAAGACTGAACTGTATTCCTTAAAAAATTGTTGAGGTTAGATTTCATGTTATGCTAGATTTAATGTTTCATGTTTTTATTATTATACAGAAAATAAGATCTAAAATTACTTAAAGAAAATAGCATATTATATTTTGCTTCTTTTTCGTAGTACCTTGGTTACTTTTAAGTCTGTACTAGGTACTACATATAATTTCCCTGGTGGCTCAGATGGTAAAGAATCTGGCTACAATGTAGGAGAGCAGAGTTTGGTCCCTAGATCAGGAAGATCCTCTAGAGAAGAGTATCACAAGCCACTCCAGTATTCTTGCCTAGGAAATACATGACTAAGCAACTAACACATGCAGATGCTGCATGAATACGACAGAGTTCTTAGAGTTGGTAAAGCACTTATCAGTGCTGCCATATTTTATTGAGTTGGCCAAAATGTTCGTCTGGTGCTTCCATAGATCTTATGGAAAATCCCAAATGAACATTTTGGCCAACCAGTAGCCAAAGATCCAGAGAAGAAAAAGATTTACTCTAGCTCTACAGTTAATTCTAAAATTATAAGGCTTTCCTTCAGACTTTGTACTTTTCCTATTGTACCATCAGCCTTTTCCTTTCAAGGATATGAATTTTTTTGATTAAGTGATTCTTTTGAATATTTGTTCAAAAGGATTGAATTCAGGATGTTTGAGATTTCTACTCCCATTGCCCATTACAGCATTATTCACAAAAGCCAAGAGGTAAAGCCCTAAATATCTATTAATGTATGAACAAATGAAGAAAATTTTGGAGATGCATACAATGGAATATCACTTAGCCTTAAAACAAGAGAATTCTATCATATGCTACAAAAACATGGATACGTTGGCTAAGTGTAATAAGTCAGTTATAGAAGGACAAATACAACGTGACTCGACTCTTGTGAGTTCTCAAAGTAGTTAGACTTATAAAAGCAGGAAGTAGAATGGTAGCTGCCATGGGTTGGCAGGGTGATGGATTTCTGGAGTTGCCATATAATGGGTGCAAAGTTTCAGCCGTGCAATATGAAAAAATTCTAGAGATCTGCTGTATAGTCATCTACATCAAAAACAAGACTGAACTGTATTCCTTAAAAAATTGTTGAGGTTAGATTTCATGTTATGCTAGATTTAATGTTTCATGTTTTTATTATTATACAGAAAATAAGATCTAAAATTACTTAAAGAAAATAGCATATTATATTTTGCTTCTTTTTCGTAGTACCTTGGTTACTTTTAAGTCTGTACTAGGTACTACATATAATTTCCCTGGTGGCTCAGATGGTAAAGAATCTGGCTACAATGTAGGAGAGCAGAGTTTGGTCCCTAGATCAGGAAGATCCTCTAGAGAAGAGTATCACAAGCCACTCCAGTATTCTTGCCTAGGAAATACATGACTAAGCAACTAACACATGCAGATGCTGCATGAATACGACAGAGTTCTTAGAGTTGGTAAAGCACTTATCAGTGCTGCCATATTTTATTGAGTTGGCCAAAATGTTCGTCTGGTGCTTCCATAGATCTTATGGAAAATCCCAAATGAACATTTTGGCCAACCAGTAGCCAAAGATCCAGAGAAGAAAAAGATTTACTCTAGCTCTACAGTTAATTCTAAAATTATAAGGCTTTCCTTCAGACTTTGTACTTTTCCTATTGTACCATCAGCCTTTTCCTTTCTAAATTGCTTTCAATGAGACAGTCTAATTCTCCAACCAGTAAAATTAAGGCATTCTTGTACCACTTTCAGCATCAATTACTACCTTGAGAAACTGCAAAGAAAAAGTGCAAAGAAAAATAGAAGTTGTGATTAAGTCACACAATGGTCTCAATAAGGAAAAAGCTACTTAAATTCAGAGAGGATGATTTTGTGTGTGTGTTTTTGAAGACTGGTAGAAGGAATTTGAATCTAGAAAGTTAAAATATGTAAATGAATTATAAAGATGTCTTTCTTTTGGTTTCCTTAGGACAAGGAAAATATAAAAAGTATTCAAATGAAACATTTTTAAAAACTTCTCATTTTTTAGATCATTAAAACTTATTCAGAATTGAGACATTGTGTTAGATAACAAATATGACTTTTGTTTTCAAGAAATATGATCAATAGAGTAAAAACTACCTTTTGATGTTTGTTATATTCAGAAGTGCTTGGCAGTAAACATGGTATCATTGGATCTATCATTCTGATTTTCTTTTTGTCTTGGAAGAAAGGTTCAATGGTTTTAATTCCTTCTCTCATATTTTCTCAAATAAATCCATAAATTAGGCTGAAAAATGGAGAATGTATCTGGAAGGAAGCAAGCCTTCAGGCAAACCTTTTTCTTTTCTTTTTTTTTTTTGATCACTTCTATTGATCTTTCAATCATTTATATTTGTTCTTTGGGTGCATAAGCTCCAGAGCTCTGGCTTGGTAGTTGGACACATTGATCCAGCCACTCCGTGGCACGTGGGATCTTCCCAGGCCAGGGATCGAACCAGACCCCTTGCACTGCAAGGTGGTGTCCTTACTCATTGGACCACCAGGGAAGCCCCAGGCAAAACTTTTGAGATAGATTTATTTCTCATGTACAAAACAGTAAATCTTGTGATGCTTATGGCCATGTAAGGACTTGTGTCCTTTTTCGTATTAAAACATTTCTCTTTCTAAAGCTGAATAATGTTCCACTGTGCGTATATACAACTATTTATTAAACATAGATGACTTACTTCACTGTGCTAAGTGAAGTAAGCCAGAAACAGATAGAAAAATATTTCATGCTCCTACCTGTATGTAGAATCTAAAACAGTGAAATTCATAGAAGCAAAGATTAGAATGGTGGTCACTGGCAGAGGGGAAATGGGTGACTGTTGGTCTGAGTCCAAAGTGGCAGTTATACAGGCAGCATAAAGTTCCAGAGATTTAATCTACAGCAGGATGACTAGAGTTAATAATACTGTACTGTAGGGCTTCCCTGGTGGCTCAGAGGTAAAGCATCTGCCTGCCAATTCACGGGACATGGGTTCAGTCCCTGGTCTGGGAAGATCTCATATGCCACAGAGCAACTAAGCCCATGTGCCACAGCTATTGAGCCTGTACTCTAGAGACCGGTATCTGCAAATGCTGAGCCCTTGTGCCTACAGCCTGTGCTCTGCAGCAAGAGAAGTCACTGCAATGGGAAATCCACACACTGAAACTAGGTGTAGCCCCTGCTTACTGCAACTAAGGAAAAGCCCATACAACAATGAAGACCCAGCATAGCCATAAATAAATAAATTAATGTAATAATAAAATAATACTGTATTGTACACAGTAAAATTTGCAATAGGTTTCAGATGCTGTCATCACTACATACTTAATAGTAATTATATAAGGAGATAGCTATGCTATTTAGCTTACCTTCAGTAATCCTTTCACTATGTATATCAAAATATCACATTGCACACCTTAAAAATTGTATTAAAAATAAATGAAGAAAAAAAAATGAAGAATGGGAAAAAGTACCCTTCTTGCATTCATACTGAGGGAGAGGCCCTGGTATTCTGAACATCATAGACCATGACTAAGTCATAACTTAGTCATCGGACACAATTGAGAAGAGGGATGATATTTTTTTAATGTGGCTTTCATGTTTGTATTTTTTCATAGAGCAGAGTGAAACCAAATGTCTGGGAGGAGAGTATCCAGACTGTATAGCAGCTGCCTGAAATGTTATCCTCAATAATACTCTGATGAGAGTCTCTTTGGCATCATGTAGCTGTTGCACTCCCAATAATCTGGGCTTTCTGCAGCATCAGCTTTGTTTAAATAAACAGGTTAGCATTGACACCTGAGGCACAGTGTATCGCTGAACATATGAGCAGGCAGCAAACCATGTTACCTAGAAGACAAGTAGCATGGAAAGTTGGAAAGTTTATGGTTTCCACCACAGAATAAACTGAAAAGTAAAAAATAAAAACATCAGGGCTTGCTGAAATATATAAATGTACATTCATGCACACATCTATATTAATCTATATCATTATCTTCATAGATTTAAGTGACAAGATAGAAGAAATATAGTTTTCCTCTTGATGACAAGTTAACAACCCAGATGCGTGCATTCATCTCTGATTTGAATGAAAGATATGAATATGTTTTTAGGGATAAAGCATATTTTATCTCAAAGAGCACTGGCTTATCATTCACACATTCATACTAGAGAAAATGAATCAAAACTCCCGCTTAAAATTCAGTATGTGTGGTAGGAATTATAGAATTGATGATCATCAGAATTTTTAGCAGATTGTAAATTTTTCATTTGAATTGGTATATGCTGTTTCTGGTCATTATAGCTACCTCCTCTTCTTGGCCATTTTTATTTTGTAACAGGAGAAAGATTTGTGGAGAAATAACTGAGTGAATTACTCATTCAGAAATCATGTTTAACTAGGAAGACTCTCTATATTTGAGCTCATCTTCTACCTTCTGTAAGGTCACATCATAGAACAGAGACCAAAGTCTCAAAGCAAGAGTTTCTGTGACCAAGAATATGAATATCTTTGAAAGGTCTGGTTGTCTAAAAATACTGTTTTTCACTTATTGACAGTTCACATGTTATCACTGACAATTTTGGCAAAGGTCCGAAACATGAAAAAAGTGTATTGCTTTTGCTATCTCAACACAGAGCTAAGCAGATGGCAGATGTTCAAATAAGCTTGAATGAAATACATTCTTTTAAAATTAAATTTATTTATTTTTGTCTATTCTGGATTTTCACAGCTGCTGCAGGTTCTTCTCTAGTTGCAGGGAGTGGGGGCTACTCTCTAGTTGAAGTGACCAGGCTTATTGTTAAGGTGACTTCTCTTGTGGAACTCAGGCTCTAGGGTACACGGAGTTTCAATTGTTGTGGCACGTGGGCTCAATAGTTGCAACTCTGAGGCT
The DNA here is from genome assembly GCA_022376925.1 of Tragulus kanchil. Taxonomy (NCBI): domain Eukaryota; kingdom Metazoa; phylum Chordata; class Mammalia; order Artiodactyla; family Tragulidae; genus Tragulus; species Tragulus kanchil. Next base: position 13,170,895 of record JAIOJX010000030.1, on the reverse strand, counting down.
CTAGAACACAGGCTCAATAGTTGTGGCTCACAGGCTTACAGTGAGCCACAACAGTAATAATTGCTTCGCAGCCTGTGGGATCTTCCCAGATCAGGGATTGAACCCGTGTCTCCTGCATTGGCAGGTGAACTCTTCACCACTGAGCTACCAGGGAAGTCCCTGAAATATATTCTTATCAGAAAATATCTTTAGTGTGCTAAGTAGATAAAAGTGAAATCACATAAATTGTGTTAAAAAAAAACAAAAACAAAATTAAAATTGACTACTATTGGTATACTTCAGGGCTTCCCTAATGGCTCAGCAGTAAAGAATCTGCCTGCAGTGCAGGAGACACAGGAAATATGGGTTCAACTCCTTGATCAGGAAGACCCTCTGGAGGAGGAGATGGAAACCTACTTTCAGTATTCTTGCCTGGAAATATCATGGACAAAAGAGCCTGGCTGACTACTGTCTATGGGGTTGTCTTTAAAGAGTTGGATATGACAGTGTATGAGCACAACCGTGCAAGATGTTGGAGTGTAGTTTGCAGGAAAGTTGTGCTTTCTGGTAAAGGTGCAAATATCACTAGTACCATGCCTTTAGCCCTTCCTCCTAGCTTGGGGGCCTAGAGCTGGTTATGCAGCTAAATAATTGCAAAAAGGTTTTCTGTGACCAAGAATATGAATATCTTTGAAAGGTCTGGTTGTCTAAAAATACTGTTTTTCACTTATTGACAGTTCACATGTTATCACTGACAATTTTGGCAAAGGTCCGAAACATGAAAAAAGTGTATTGCTTTTGCTATCTCAACACAGAGCTAAGCAGATGGCAGATGTTCAAATAAGCTTGAATGAAATACATTCTTTTAAAATTAAATTTATTTATTTTTGTCTATTCTGGATTTTCACAGCTGCTGCAGGTTCTTCTCTAGTTGCAGGAGTGGGGCTACTCTCTAGTTGAAGTGACCAGGCTTATTGTTAAGGTGACTTCTCTTGTGGAACTCAGGCTCTAGGGTACACGGAGTTTCAATTGTTGTGGCACGTGGGCTCAATAGTTGCAACTCTGAGGCTCTAGAACACAGGCTCAATAGTTGTGGCTCACAGGCTTACAGTGAGCCACAACAGTAATAATTGCTTCGCAGCCTGTGGGATCTTCCCAGATCAGGGATTGAACCCGTGTCTCCTGCATTGGCAGGTGAACTCTTCACCACTGAGCTACCAGGGAAGTCCCTGAAATATATTCTTATCAGAAAATATCTTTAGTGTGCTAAGTAGATAAAAGTGAAATCACATAAATTGTGTTAAAAAAAAACAAAAACAAAATTAAAATTGACTACTATTGGTATACTTCAGGGCTTCCCTAATGGCTCAGCAGTAAAGAATCTGCCTGCAGTGCAGGAGACACAGGAAATATGGGTTCAACTCCTTGATCAGGAAGACCCTCTGGAGGAGGAGATGGAAACCTACTTTCAGTATTCTTGCCTGGAAATATCATGGACAAAAGAGCCTGGCTGACTACTGTCTATGGGGTTGTCTTTAAAGAGTTGGATATGACAGTGTATGAGCACAACCGTGCAAGATGTTGGAGTGTAGTTTGCAGGAAAGTTGTGCTTTCTGGTAAAAGGTGCAAATATCACTAGTACCATGCCTTTAGCCCTTCCTCCTAGCTTGAGGACCTGTGGTCCTAGAGCTGGGCCATCACCTTGAGACTGTAAAGAAACAGCTAAATAATTGCAGAGAAGTCAGTTTTGACATTCTTGAGCTTCTGAACCAGAGAGAGGTCCCCTAATTTCAGACAGTTTGAAGTGAGAGAAAAATAAACCTTACATTTTAATGCCACTATTAGGCTTTATCTTGCTTATAGGTTAATGCATTTCTGATTGATACAGTGACATATGGCATGAAGAAAAGTTGCCAGTTCAATGGAACAACACTGAAAATGTATTAAAAAGGAAAGAGATTTTTGATAAAGCAGTGTCTTGAAAAGACCAAAAATGATAGAACTAAATAAAAAAATTAAAAAAAAGAAAAGAATGAACTAAAAAGGATAATGAAATAAACCTCCCTGGTGTTCAGGATTTTTGGCTTCAGGTTCATCAACTGTAAAATGTAAAGGGCTCAGATTAAATGACCTTCAAAGTTCCCTTTATTTCTATAACTCTTAGATTATAATAGTGCTATTCTTTCTCTGTGCCTGGAAGTTGTATAAATGTAGGGACATTGATTCTTGGATGTGAAGAAGAATGTGTATGTGGCCTCAGTTTTCTCCATAAAATCAATGCAGGTTGAATAGAGGAATCGCTGAACGCCGGTGAAGGTCAGGTTGAAGTTGTACAACATGAATTATTCATGCGCTAAGACTGTGGAGTTCTGGTCTTCCTCCAAAAGCACTCTTCAAGGAAGGTCAGAAGTAGAGGGGTGAACTGTATAGGGGATTCTTTGAAAAATGACATTTAGGATGGAAAGTTCTGTGTACTATACAGTGCAGGAGACACAGGAAATATGGGTTCAACTCCTTGATCAGGAAGACCCTCTGGAGGAGGAGATGGAAACCTACTTTCAGTATTCTTGCCTGGAAATATCATGGACAAAAGAGCCTGGCTGACTACTGTCTATGGGGTTGTCTTTAAAGAGTTGGATATGACAGTGTATGAGCACAACCGTGCAAGATGTTGGAGTGTAGTTTGCAGGAAAGTTGTGCTTTCTGGTAAAAGGTGCAAATATCACTAGTACCATGCCTTTAGCCCTTCCTCCTAGCTTGAGGACCTGTGGTCCTAGAGCTGGGCCATCACCTTGAGACTGTAAAGAAACAGCTAAATAATTGCAGAGAAGTCAGTTTTGACATTCTTGAGCTTCTGAACCAGAGAGAGGTCCCCTAATTTCAGACAGTTTGAAGTGAGAAAAATAAACCTTACATTTTAATGCCACTATTAGGCTTTATCTTGCTTATAGGTTAATGCATTTCTGATTGATACAGTGACATATGGCATGAAGAAAAGTTGCCAGTTCAATGGAACAACACTGAAAATGTATTAAAAAGGAAAGAGATTTTTGATAAAGCAGTGTCTTGAAAAGACCAAAAATGATAGAACTAAATAAAAAAATTAAAAAAAAGAAAAGAATGAACTAAAAAGGATAATGAAATAAACCTCCCTGGTGTTCAGGATTTTTGGCTTCAGGTTCATCAACTGTAAAATGTAAAGGGCTCAGATTAAATGACCTTCAAAGTTCCCTTTATTTCTATAACTCTTAGATTATAATAGTGCTATTCTTTCTCTGTGCCTGGAAGTTGTATAAATGTAGGGACATTGATTCTTGGATGTGAAGAAGAATGTGTATGTGGCCTCAGTTTTCTCCATAAAATCAATGCAGGTTGAATAGAGGAATCGCTGAACGCCGGTGAAGGTCAGGTTGAAGTTGTACAACATGAATTATTCATGCGCTAAGACTGTGGAGTTCTGGTCTTCCTCCAAAAGCACTCTTCAAGGAAGGTCAGAAGTAGAGGGGTGAACTGTATAGGGGATTCTTTGACAAACATGGGTGTAAAAAAATCATAGTTCAGGATGGAAAGATATAATGTTCAACAAGAATGAATAAAAATATCAGAATGACCTTTGAGTAATGTCTACAGTTGAAAAAAAGCAAATTATTTGACACTTGAGAAAAGCAGAGGTAAGAAAAGTTTATCATTATATATTTTACTTTTAAGCATTAAGATGAATGAGAAAAGGGTAGGTAACATAGTATTTACAGATTTATTTTATTTAACACAAGTGTATACAGTGCTTACCAAAAGCCCAATGACATTGACAAGAAGAATGTGAAGGTAATTAATTTTGTTTTTACTTCTCTTTTATCTACTAAACAGAGTTTTCTAAAAAAGAGTTTAAATTCTACATCAACTACAATAATGATCAGATAGCAGGATCACACAAACTATACTGACTGTGTTTAGTCACTTTAGCACTCCCTTTTCTAAGTCCAGGTTCATTGTACAGGAAGAGTCTGAGATTTTAAAGACGGGATCTCAGAAACTCTTAAAATCTGAGAGATTATGATAAATGGAAGTGTTGTTTTAATACTAAACATGATTGAATGTTCTAATTTGTAAAATGATTAAACTAAAATTGAAAATCTTATCAAAATCATCAAACTAATTTGGAAAATGCAAATTAGGAAACCTTGAGATCAATATCCACAAAAATTACACAACAGATTATCCTATAAATGAGGTGAAAGCAGATGGAAAGTGAAGAAGTGACGATGAACCATCATGTTCTCACTATGAACAAGTCATGCCAAGCTAATCCACTTATAGTTTACTCATACAAATTCTACTGGATGGATGTGCCATTGGTGTAGTGGTATAATGCAGGATCTCCAAATTCTACTGGGATGATAAATCAGTGTTAATTCAAATATTTGTCTAAGATCTATTGAGGGCATGCTCTGTGAGAACACACTGCTAATTTTGAAGTGTGAAAGTGTTAATCACTTAGTCGTGTCTGACTCTTTGCAACCCCGTGAACTGTACTCCACCAGGCTTCTTTGTCCATGGAATTCTCAAGGCAAGATTACTGGAATAGGTAGCCATTCCATGGAGTCTTCTCAACCCAGGGATTAAACCCAGGTCTCCCACATTACAAGGCAGATTCTTTACCATCTTAGGCATTGGTGCTAGTTTTGGGTAATAACTAGTATCACCAATTCTGCCTTTAACGTTGTGCAACATTTAACATTGTAACATTATGTGTGCTGTAATGATAACTACAAACAGAAAGCACTAAGCATTGAGTTATTGCTGAAGAAGTCATATGGTATTTAAGTAATAGAAGATAAAATTTGATCAGAGAGATTACGGAAGTAGTAGAAAGTAGTAGTAGAGAGAATTGGGTTTATTTATTTATTTATTTATTTTTGGCCACTTCTATTGGTCTTTCATTTATCTATTTTCATCCATCTTTGTTCTTTGGCCTGTGTGGGCCTCCCATTGCAGTGGCCCCTGTCGCTGCAGAGAACCGGCTCTGGGCCTATGCACTCCAGAGTTCCGGCTCCATAGTTGGACACATCAGTCCAGCCGCTCTGCGGCACGTGGGATCTTCCCAGGCCAGGGATCGAACCGGCGCCCCTTGTACTGAAAGGCAGTGTCCTTACCCACTGGACCACCAGGAAGCCCCTCGGTTTATTTTTAATGAAACATGATTGAATGTTCTAATTTGTAAAATGATTAAACTAAAATTGAAAATCTTATCAAAATCATCAAACTAATTTGGAAAATGCAAATTAGGAAACCTTGAGATCAATATCCACAAAAATTACACAACAGATTATCCTATAAATGAGGTGAAAGCAGATGGAAAGTGAAGAAGTGACGATGAACCATCATGTTCTCACTATGAACAAGTCATGCCAAGCTAATCCACTTATAGTTTACTCATACAAATTCTACTGGATGGATGTGCCATTGGTGTAGTGGTATAATGCAGGATCTCCAAATTCTACTGGGATGATAAATCAGTGTTAATTCAAATATTTGTCTAAGATCTATTGAGGGCATGCTCTGTGAGAACACACTGCTAATTTTGAAGTGTGAAAGTGTTAATCACTTAGTCGTGTCTGACTCTTTGCAACCCCGTGAACTGTACTCCACCAGGCTTCTTTGTCCATGGAATTCTCAAGGCAAGATTACTGGAATAGGTAGCCATTCCATGGAGTCTTCTCAACCCAGGGATTAAACCCAGGTCTCCCACATTACAAGGCAGATTCTTTACCATCTTAGGCATTGGTGCTAGTTTTGGGTAATAACTAGTATCACCAATTCTGCCTTTAACGTTGTGCAACATTTAACATTGTAACATTATGTGTGCTGTAATGATAACTACAAACAGAAAGCACTAAGCATTGAGTTATTGCTGAAGAAGTCATATGGTATTTAAGTAATAGAAGATAAAATTTGATCAGAGAGATTACGGAAGTAGTAGAAAGTAGTAGTAGAGAGAATTGGGTTTATTTATTTATTTATTTATTTTTGGCCACTTCTATTGGTCTTTCATTTATCTATTTTCATCCATCTTTGTTCTTTGGCCTGTGTGGGCCTCCCATTGCAGTGGCCCCTGTCGCTGCAGAGAACCGGCTCTGGGCCTATGCACTCCAGAGTTCCGGCTCCATAGTTGGACACATCAGTCCAGCCGCTCTGCGGCACGTGGGATCTTCCCAGGCCAGGGATCGAACCGGCGTCCCTTGCACTGAAAGGCAGTGTCCTTACCCACTGGACCACCAGGGAAGCCCCTCGGTTTATTTTTAATGAAACTTTTAAATTTTATTTTATTTTTACAGAGTTTTGCTGTTTACTGCTGCACATCAACCTGAATCCACCATTGGTATACATATGTCCCTCACCTGGAACCTCCCCTCCATCTCCCTCCCCATCCCTCCCCATAGAGCCCCTGTTTGAGATCCCCTAGTCCCAGAGCGTATTCCCCTCCCTCATCCCAATGTCCATAAGACTTTTCTCTATGTCTGCCTCTCTATTGCTGCTCTGCATATTATTTATCAGCACCACATTTCTAGATTCCACACACATGTGTCAGTATACAATATTTGTCTTCTCTCTCTGACATACCTCACTCTATATAATAGGTTCTAGATTCAGCCACCTCATTAGAACTGACAACTGGGTTTTGAAGAAAAGGACCTACCACCATCCATTAATATTACTACTACTATTTCCACCATCATCCGCTGCTTCTCTTTGAATTATGGGCCCAAACCTATAGTCCCCAGTGCATAAGTGTCATGTCTAAAGGCCTCACAGGTGTGCAGTCAGGTGTGAATCCACCTTTGCTCTTCAGGTACTATGAGTTGAATGTCAGTCCTAGTACTTGTTTTGGCCTCTGGAAGAGGCTAGGAAAAGCCCGCTTGGGTCAGTGGTTAAGTTGTTTTTAAAGAATAGGATGCCTATAATGACCAGAGAAACAGGCAACTTGGGGGGAAATCCACCCAGAATAGAATTCCTTGCTTTTTACTAGTAGCTTTGAAGAGAGTTTTCATGACAGGGAAGGGTCTATTGCAGTGAAAGCTGAAGTCCTGATGAAATTATAATTTGAAAACTCTGGGGCTTCCCCTGGTGGTCCAGTGGGTAAGGACACCGCCTTGCAGTGCAAGGGGCGCCAGTTCGATCCCTGGCCTGGGAAGATCCCACGTGCCACGGAGTGGCTGGACCGATGTGTCCAATTACCAAGCCAGAGCTCTGGAGCGCATGCGCCCAGAGCCAGCGCTCTGCAACAACAGACGCCACTGTGATGGGAGGTTCACAGGAGCCAAAGAACAAAGACGGATGAAAATAGAGAAATTAAAGACCAATAGAAGTAGCCTGCCCGCTGTCCTCCCTCTCCAACCCAACCCCCGCCCAAAATAAATAAATAAATAAATCTTTAATTTGAAAACTCTGACAAGTTGTTCTAAAAAAAATGTTCCTTATTAAAAGAGTATCATATAACTTTATTCAAATAGGCCAAAGAGATGGACCAATTGCCCTCTGACTGCAAGGGTCAACTTAAGACAGTATATGTTGCTATTAATAGACAGCTCTGATAGTTTCAAGAAAGTTGACATCATTGGTGGGTCTCCCCAGGAAGGGCCCATTTTGGAATGGAACATGGTTGAGGGGTCAAACTTGATATTTTATGTAGAGAAGGCAAGTGTGGTTATATTGACTTTATCATCTACCCTTGCTATACTAAAAAAAATGACTGGGACCCTAGGACTTTTTCTGAAACCACATAGGGAAGGGAATAATTAGACTGGCCACTTAACACAAAATAATATTAGAGCACAGTGTAGATGATTCATTAATATTACTACTACTATTTCCACCATCATCCGCTGCTTCTCTTTGAATTATGGGCCCAAACCTATAGTCCCCAGTGCATAAGTGTCATGTCTAAAGGCCTCACAGGTGTGCAGTCAGGTGTGAATCCACCTTTGCTCTTCAGGTACTATGAGTTGAATGTCAGTCCTAGTACTTGTTTTGGCCTCTGGAAGAGGCTAGGAAAAGCCCGCTTGGGTCAGTGGTTAAGTTGTTTTATAGAATAGGATGCCTATAATGACCAGAGAAACAGGCAACTTGGGGGGAAATCCACCCAGAATAGAATTCCTTGCTTTTTACTAGTAGCTTTGAAGAGAGTTTTCATGACAGGGAAGGGTCTATTGCAGTGAAAGCTGAAGTCCTGATGAAATTATAATTTGAAAACTCTGGGGCTTCCCCTGGTGGTCCAGTGGGTAAGGACACCGCCTTGCAGTGCAAGGGGCGCCAGTTCGATCCCTGGCCTGGGAAGATCCCACGTGCCACGGAGTGGCTGGACCGATGTGTCCAATTACCAAGCCAGAGCTCTGGAGCGCATGCGCCCAGAGCCAGCGCTCTGCAACAACAGACGCCACTGTGATGGGAGGTTCACAGGAGCCAAAGAACAAAGACGGATGAAAATAGAGAAATTAAAGACCAATAGAAGTAGCCTGCCCGCTGTCCTCCCTCTCCAACCCAACCCCCGCCCAAAATAAATAAATAAATAAATCTTTAATTTGAAAACTCTGACAAGTTGTTCTAAAAAAAATGTTCCTTATTAAAAGAGTATCATATAACTTTATTCAAATAGGCCAAAGAGATGGACCAATTGCCCTCTGACTGCAAGGGTCAACTTAAGACAGTATATGTTGCTATTAATAGACAGCTCTGATAGTTTCAAGAAAGTTGACATCATTGGTGGGTCTCCCCAGGAAGGGCCCATTTTGGAATGGAACATGGTTGAGGGGTCAAACTTGATATTTTATGTAGAGAAGGCAAGTGTGGTTATATTGACTTTATCATCTACCCTTGCTATACTAAAAAAAATGACTGGGACCCTAGGACTTTTTCTGAAACCACATAGGGAAGGGAATAATTAGACTGGCCACTTAACACAAAATAATATTAGAGCACAGTGTAGATGATTCAGAGGACAAGAAGGAAAGGAACAAAGTGTGGGAGAAGGCAGTGGCAACTGGGTAACTCCTGAGTCCTCGCTGGGTTGATCTCCCTAAGTATGAATTAGCTTATGCTCCTCATCAGTAGGTAGGAAACAGTTTGTACTGATGTAGATGGGATGTGGGGTTAGAGATTAAGTTGCTTCTTTGGTGTGTCTCTCAGAGATTGTAACCTTCTTAGCTCAGCGCTACACTTATAAATTCAGACTCCATAAAGCCTGATAAGGTTCCTTGTTGTCTTCCTTTGTGAACACACACACACACACACACACACACACACACACACACACACACACTCCTAGTCCATCCTTTCCTTTGGAGAAGCTCTGTTTTTTGCAGAAGTGTTAGGTCAAATGCTTTGTGTATCTAGAAGTAATCAAGCCACTTCATTAGTGAACTTATCAAACACAGCAAGGTTGCAAAGCTGTCATTTGTTCACATACCATTCTGATTTTCATTTTCTTCTTTTCTAGTTTTGGGGAATGTCTCTGCTTTTTTGGTAATACACTTACTGTGTGTGCATGCTCAGTTACTCAGTTGTATCTGACTCTTTGCGACCCTATGGACTATAGCTTTCCAGGCTCCTCTGTCCATGGGATTTCCCAGACAAGAATACTGAAATGGATTGTCATTTTCTTCTCCATGGAATCTTCCTGACTCAGGGATTAAACCCATGCCTCAATTATCTCCTGCACTGGCAGTTGGGTTCTTTACTACTGTGCCATTTGGGAAGCCAATGCACTTACTAGATCTGTAATACTTATTTTTAGCAGTTTTGTACTGATAGGATTTTTTTTCCAGAATAACTATTCCAACATGCTGTTGCAAGTGGCAACCTCTAATACATTATTTGAAATAGATTTATTGAGCATAACATACATGTAAAATACACTGATACTACATGCTTGCATAAAAGTGTACATGTCATAAGTGTACTACTGAATGAAGAGTCAGATAATAAATTTAGCCATGTGAGATCACTCAGGTCAGTACCAGGAAGATTAGCAGCTTCCAGACTCTCACTTCATACCCCTTATAACCACAAACCCCTCCTCTACCCAAAGATCACTAGAAAATTTATTTCTAACACTATAGATGATTTTTCCATGAATTTGAAAGTGATCATATTGTATGAATTACATTTATTTCTAAGCACTATAGGATCTGAATTTACAAAGTGTAACAGTGCTGGTATGAGTCGGGTGATCTCCCTAAGTATGAATTAGCTTATGCTCTCATCAGTAGGTAGGAAACAGTTTGTACTGATGTAGATGGGATGTGGGGTTAGAGATTAAGTTGCTTCTTTGGTGTGTCTCTCAGAGATTGTAACCTTCTTAGCTCAGCGCTACACTTATAAATTCAGACTCCATAAAGCCTGATAAGGTTCCTTGTTGTCTTCCTTTGTGAACACACACACACACACACACACACACACACACACACACACACACACTCCTAGTCCATCCTTTCCTTTGGAGAAGCTCTGTTTTTTGCAGAAGTGTTAGGTCAAATGCTTTGTGTATCTAGAAGTAATCAAGCCACTTCATTAGTGAACTTATCAAACACAGCAAGGTTGCAAAGCTGTCATTTGTTCACATACCATTCTGATTTTCATTTTCTTCTTTTCTAGTTTTGGGGAATGTCTCTGCTTTTTTGGTAATACACTTACTGTGTGTGCATGCTCAGTTACTCAGTTGTATCTGACTCTTTGCGACCCTATGGACTATAGCTTTCCAGGCTCCTCTGTCCATGGGATTTCCCAGACAAGAATACTGAAATGGATTGTCATTTTCTTCTCCATGGAATCTTCCTGACTCAGGGATTAAACCCATGCCTCAATTATCTCCTGCACTGGCAGTTGGGTTCTTTACTACTGTGCCATTTGGGAAGCCAATGCACTTACTAGATCTGTAATACTTATTTTTAGCAGTTTTGTACTGATAGGATTTTTTTTCCAGAATAACTATTCCAACATGCTGTTGCAAGTGGCAACCTCTAATACATTATTTGAAATAGATTTATTGAGCATAACATACATGTAAAATACACTGATACTACATGCTTGCATAAAAGTGTACATGTCATAAGTGTACTACTGAATGAAGAGTCAGATAATAAATTTAGCCATGTGAGATCACTCAGGTCAGTACCAGGAAGATTAGCAGCTTCCAGACTCTCACTTCATACCCCTTATAACCACAAACCCCTCCCTCTACCCAAAGATCACTAGAAAATTTATTTCTAACACTATAGATGATTTTTTCCATGAATTTGAAAGTGATCATATTGTATGAATTACATTGCACTTGGATCTTTTCCAGTACTTAGCTTACAAGAATTATTCATTTTGTTGCATGTGGCTGTATTCATTAATTTACATTGCTGTTGTTTCTATTATATGAATATATTCACAATATATCTAAATATTACTAAATATTACTGCTAAAGGACATTTGAACTGTTCAGAGTTTCTAGTTACTTAAAATAGTACTGCTATGAACATTGTTTACATGACATTTGGACGTGTATGTGAGTGTATTTCTGCTGGGAATTGCCTGAAAAGAAATGTGTAACTTCTCTAGTGGCTCAGCAGTAAAGCATTTGCCTGCCAGTGCAAGAGGCCTAAGAGATGCAGGTTCAATCCCTGGGTCAGGAAGATGCTCTGGAGAAAGAAATGGCAACCACTCAAGCATTCTTGCCTGGAAAATACCATGGGCAGAAGAGCCTGACGGGCTACAGTCCATGGGACTGCAAAGAGTCAGACATGACTGAGTAAATAAACAACAATAACAAAAAATAAATGTGAAAATATTGAGTCATAAGGTGTCCACATTTTGATGTTAGTAGGTAATGCCGAACAATTTCCCTAAATGTTTACATAAATTCACATTGTGATCTGAAATAAGAAAATTCCTTTGACTTCATGTTTGCCAATATTTAATGATAAAGTTAAAATGTTTTAGGTAACTTTTTTGGTGTATACTGGTATCCTACTACATTTATAATGTATATTTCCCTGATGCATAAAGAAATGGAACAATTTTCATTAGTGTATGTTATATTACCTTTTGTGAATTTCTAATTTAAGTAGTTTGCACACTTTTATTAAGCTGTTTTCCCTTTACTTAGTGATATATATATATATATATATATATATATATATGTTTTCCCTTTACTTAGTGATATATATATATATATATCACATATATATATATATATATATATATATATATATATATACACACACAGGTAGGGGCTTTTGGTCTGCTTGTTATTTTGTTCCTTTTATTTGACGACTTTTTGCAAGTATACATTATTATTAATGTAATCTGCTTTATCAAGCTTTATAGTTAGTGCTCTTTGGTTTAAGAACTTGCCCTATTTCTTTTTTTTTTTTTTTTGAACTTGCCCTATTTCTGTGGCATGATAATATCTCATCATCTAGATTCTAGTTTTATTTTACCTTTTTATAATCATATAATAGCATTGATCTGATATTGATCTCTGTATGTGTAAATTTCCATCTTTAGTGGTTTGCTAATTCTATTTTTGTTTTTGACACGAATTGATGTTCATATTTGTCAAATTTTTTTATTCACCTTCTGGGATAGTCATATTTTTTCTCCTTAATTCTCATAATGTAGCAAACCACACTGAGTTTTTTAAATATTAAAACACCATTGTAGGGCTTCCTCGGTGGTCCAGTGGGTGAAGAGGCCTCCTTGCAGTGCAAGGGGCACCAGGTTCTATCCCTGGCATGGTAAGATCCCATGTGCCGCAGAGGGGCTGGACCAGTGTGTCCAATTATCCGCCAATGCTCTGGAGTGTGCATGCGCCCAGAGTCGGTGCTCTGCAATGAGAGGGGCCACTGCAGTGGAGGGCCCCCAGAGGTCAAAGAATAAAGATGGATGAACACAAATAAATAAAAGAACAATAAGAAGCCAAAATTGAATAATAATAAAAAAAGCACCATTGTATTCTTGGAACAAATCCAACCTTGGTTGTAATGTATATTCTTGTTGGAGTGGATTTGATTTGCTGATATTTTATTTAATATTTCGATCTATGTTCATATATGCCCTTGTATCCAGATTCTGCTGAAATTTTAAAATAAATTGAGAAGTATTTTCTCCTTTATCTTTTTTTTTTCTCAGAAAAGTTTGTGCAGGATTTGAGCTACTCCTGCTTGTAGAATTCACAGATTAAATAATTTTGGCCTAGTGTTTTCTTTGTGGAAATTTTGTAGTTATGAAATCAATGTGTTAAATAGATTTACTAGACTGTTTTCATTTGTTTATTGTATAGTTAAATATTACCTTTTGTGAGTTTCTAATTTAAGTGGTTTGCCCAATTTTGTTTTTCCTTTAGTTATTTGATAAATATCAACATCAATTCATGCCAAATAAACTGGACTGTTTCAATTTCCTATTTATTTTGGGGTTTTGGGCTAGTGTCTGTAAATTTTGTTTCTTGAAATTTTCTCATTTTATGTAAAATTTCAAATTTAGGAGTATATTGATATGTCTACAACTTTTAATTGTTTTCTAATGTCTATAGAGTCTGATGATATTTACAACCCTAATTTTTGTTGCTTTGTTTTCTCTTTAAAGTTTTGCTAGAAGTTTATTAATTTTAAAATTCTTTTTAAAACACCAAATCTTTCTCTTTTTTTGACAGACTCTATCATAATACTCTTTTAATGATTTCATTGATGCTTTCATTATTTTCTTCTTTCTTTACATGGAATTTAACTTATTTAACATTTTTTAATTTCCTAAGATGAATAATTAAAGTTTTTTGATTATCTGTTGCCATGTAATCAGTTATGCCAAAGCTTATGGCTTGAAAAAAGCAATAATTGTTATTGCTTATCAGTCTGTTGGTTGTCAGGGCTTGGCTGGGGTCTTTTGTGCCACTACAGATGGCATCTGGGGCAGGAGTCATCTGAAGGCTTGCAGGGTACGGATTATCCGCCAATGCTCTGGAGTGCATGCGCCCAGAGTCGGTGCTCTGCAATGAGAGGGGCATGCAGTGGAGGGCCCCAGAGGTCAAAGAATAAAGATGGATGAACACAAATAAATAAAGAACAATAAGAAGCCAAAATTGAATAATAATAAAAAAAGCACCATTGTATTCTTGGAACAAATCCAACCTTGGTTGTAATGTATATTCTTGTTGGAGTGGATTTGATTTGCTGATATTTTATTTAATATTTCGATCTATGTTCATATATGCCCTTGTATCCAGATTCTGCTGAAATTTTAAAATAAATTGAGAAGTATTTTCTCCTTTATCTTTTTTTTTTCTCAGAAAAGTTTGTGCAGGATTTGAGCTACTCCTGCTTGTAGAATTCACAGATTAAATAATTTTGGCCTAGTGTTTTCTTTGTGGAAATTTTGTAGTTATGAAATCAATGTGTTAAATAGATTTACTAGACTGTTTTCATTTGTTTATTGTATAGTTAAATATTACCTTTTGTGAGTTTCTAATTTAAGTGGTTTGCCCAATTTTGTTTTTCCTTTAGTTATTTGATAAATATCAACATCAATTCATGCCAAATAAACTGGACTGTTTCAATTTCCTATTTATTTTGGGGTTTTGGGCTAGTGTCTGTAAATTTTGTTTCTTGAAATTTTCTCATTTTATGTAAAATTTCAAATTTAGGAGTATATTGATATGTCTACAACTTTTAATTGTTTTCTAATGTCTATAGAGTCTGATGATATTTACAACCCTAATTTTTGTTGCTTTGTTTTCTCTTTAAAGTTTTGCTAGAAGTTTATTAATTTTAAAATTCTTTTTAAAACACCAAATCTTTCTCTTTTTTTGACAGACTCTATCATAATACTCTTTTAATGATTTCATTGATGCTTTCATTATTTTCTTCTTTCTTTACATGGAATTTAACTTATTTAACATTTTTTAATTTCCTAAGATGAATAATTAAAGTTTTTTGATTATCTGTTGCCATGTAATCAGTTATGCCAAAGCTTATGGCTTGAAAAAAGCAATAATTGTTATTGCTTATCAGTCTGTTGGTTGTCAGGGCTTGGCTGGGGTCTTTTGTGCCACTACAGATGGCATCTGGGGCAGGAGTCATCTGAAGGCTTGCCTGGGAGGGTTACCTAGGATATCTTCTGGACTCACATGTCCGATGACTCCTATGGGGATGGTTGGAGCAGTAGGGAGCTTGTTGCACATGACCCTCACTCCACACTGGCTCTTCATTTGTTGTTGGCTTGAGCTTGTGCACAGCATTGGTGGTCTTAAGATAGCTGCATTTTTACATAGTGGCTGGGTTGCCTCAGAGTGGGCAAGCTAAAAGAGATGGATGAAAGAGGCCTAAGAGAGCCTGTGGATGCAGAATCTCTTAAGATTTTCTCTTAGAGAGAAAAGTAGAAGCTAGAAGACTTTCCGTGATCTGACCTCAGAAATCATGCAAATTCACATCTGCTGCATTCTGCTGGTGAAAAGCAAGCCAAAGGGCAACTTTAAATTCAAGGGCAAAGACCACACAAAGATGTGAATGTATCAGGTAGCCTTTGTTTCATTGTGGGGCCAACTCTGGATTACGGCTAAGATACTTTGCTTAGTAAGTACATTTTCTAATGTTAGTTTATTAAAAGACATAAATTTCTATATAAGCACAGCCTTTTCTATATTCAATTTGATACATTGTATTTGCATAAGCATTCAGTTAAAAATACTTTCTAATTTCCATTGTGGTTTCTGCTATAACTCACAAGTTATTTAGAGATGTACTTGTTAACTTCTAAATATATGGAGATTTACAGTTACTTATTAATGGTTGATTATAACCTATTTCTCTGTGATCAGAGAACACAGTTTTTTTTAATTTTAATTTAACATTCTTTCTTTTTTGACAGACTCTATCATAATACTCTTTTAATGATTTCATTGATGCTTTCATTATTTTCTTCTTTCTTTACATGGAATTTAACTTATTTAACATTTTTTAATTTCCTAAGATGAATAATTAAAGTTTTTTGATTATCTGTTGCCATGTAATCAGTTATGCCAAAGCTTATGGCTTGAAAAAAGCAATAATTGTTATTGCTTATCAGTCTGTTGGTTGTCAGGGCTTGGCTGGGGTCTTTTGTGCCACTACAGATGGCATCTGGGGCAGGAGTCATCTGAAGGCTTGCCTGGGAGGGTTACCTAGGATATCTTCTGGACTCACATGTCCGATGACTCCTATGGGGATGGTTGGAGCAGTAGGGAGCTTGTTGCACATGACCCTCACTCCACACTGGCTCTTCATTTGTTGTTGGCTTGAGCTTGTGCACAGCATTGGTGGTCTTAAGATAGCTGCATTTTTACATAGTGGCTGGGTTGCCTCAGAGTGGGCAAGCTAAAAGAGATGGATGAAAGAGGCCTAAGAGAGCCTGTGGATGCAGAATCTCTTAAGATTTTTCTCTTAGAGAGAAAAGTAGAAGCTAGAAGACTTTCCGTGATCTGACCTCAGAAATCATGCAAATTCACATCTGCTGCATTCTGCTGGTGAAAAGCAAGCCAAAGGGCAACTTTAAATTCAAGGGCAAAGACCACACAAAGATGTGAATGTATCAGGTAGCCTTTGTTTCATTGTGGGGCCAACTCTGGATTACGGCTAAGATACTTTGCTTAGTAAGTACATTTTCTAATGTTAGTTTATTAAAAGACATAAATTTCTATATAAGCACAGCCTTTTCTATATTCAATTTGATACATTGTATTTGCATAAGCATTCAGTTAAAAATACTTTCTAATTTCCATTGTGGTTTCTGCTATAACTCACAAGTTATTTAGAGATGTACTTGTTAACTTCTAAATATATGGAGATTTACAGTTACTTATTAATGGTTGATTTATAACCTATTTCTCTGTGATCAGAGAACACAGTCTATGTAATTTAAATTCTTTGTTTAGAATTTCAGAATTTGTTGATTATCATTAACATTCATGTGTATTTAAAAAGAATGTATTTGGCATTTGATAAATGGGTTGCTATATATAATTTAGTTCAGTTTCATGAATCATGCTACTCAAATCTCTTATATTCCTGTTAAAATTTTGTTTCATTCAAAGCTCTCCCAATATGATGGTTTATTTAATCATTTTCCTCATATTAATTTTAGGATTATATTTTCTGAATCTTATTGGATAATGCAGATTTTCTCTTCCTACTAATGAAAACTTTTATCTTTAGGAAGTGTTCTCTTTTTCTCTAGCAATGCCTTTTGCTTTATTTCCAGAGACCTCATTCTGAGATTGTCTTATCCAAAGATAGGCAGAGACTAAATCCATTTATCAGTCATCTGCCTCAGTCTCCTCACTGTGCATATCTTTCCCATTTATTCTTGATGTTACGTACACTTGTTGATCAAATTCTTTTCAGCTTTCTTTCTGACCTTTGAAGGTATTTTGAAAAATAGGCCTTTCCTATATCCCTCAAAAATCAGATCATGTGTTTTATTTATTTTTTAAAAAGTTTATTATTTTACCAAAGTATGGTTGAATTACAATGTGTCAATCTCTACTGTACCACAAAGTGATTCAATTATATATTCATATATACATATAAATTATAAAGGAGAAGAACATGAAAAAGAAAATATATATTTAATTTCTGGAATATATAGTATTTCCATGTGCTATACAATAGGACCTTGTTGTTTATTCACTCTATATACAATAGTTTGCATCTGCTAATCCCAACTCCCTAATCCATCTCTTGCCCACCCTCCCTCCCCCTTGACAACCACAAGTCTGTTCTCCACATATCATGTATTTTAAGTAATTTAGAACATTTTTATTTGCCTCGTACCAGATTAAATATTTATCTGCAAATTCTGTTTAAATGAGTTTTTCCTTCTTATGTAGAAAAGGTAATTTTCTGCCTACTGTTGTTTAATAACCATACAGTTTGAATTTACGTACTGTAGGTTAGGCGTATACCATTTCAAAGGAATTATCTCAAACTGAAACTAAGGACCACAATTCACAATCTGAAACTCCTGTGAACCATGTTTACCTGATGAATGAAGTCTTCAGACCAAGTATTGCTTTTCCACGACTAAATTGTAAATGGAATAATTACCTAAAATGAATAAGGAAACCAAATAAAATTTAAAAACCTAAGTCTTCACGATTTGCCTAAAACTCCTGATGAACATGAAATGAAATTATGAAGTCATAATAAAGCAGCCATTTCATTCTTGGTTATTGCATTTCAGAGCTTATCTGATCTGATCTTGAATAAAATATGTCCACAGTCTTTTTTTTTTTTTTTGCCTCTAAGTCATCGTTTATTTTTCATCCATCTTTATTCCCCTGCATGTGTGGGCCTCACATCACAGTGGCCTCTCTTGCTGCAGAGCACCGCCTCTGGGTGCATGGGCTCCAGAGTGCTGGCTCCTAACTGGACACACCGGCCCAGCTGTTCCTCACATGTGGGACTTTCCTGGGCCAGGGATCGAACGGGTGCCCCTTGCACTGGGCAGACTCTTTACCCACTGGACCACCAGGGAAACCTCTACTTTTTTAAAAAAGTATTTCCTAACTGTGTGGTAGGAGATGCTGCTGTCATTGAAATATGTTTCTGTAGCATCCAAGAGATCTTCATATATTTTGAGGATTTGTGAGCTCGTTTTTTTTTTTTTTTTGCAGGGGGCCTCTTCTATTGGTCTTTCATCTATCTATTTTCATCCATCTTTGTTCTTTGGCTTGTGTGGGCCTCCCATTGCAGTCGCCTCTGTCACTGCAGAGCACCGGCTCTGGGTGCATGCACTCCAGAGTTCTAGCTTGGTAATTGGACACACCGGCCCAGCTGTTCCTCACATGTGGGACTTTCCTGGGCCAGGGATCGAACGGGTGCCCCTTGCACTGGGCAGACTCTTTACCCACTGGACCACCAGGGAAACCTCTACTTTTTTAAAAAAGTATTTCCTAACTGTGTGGTAGGAGATGCTGCTGTCATTGAAATATGTTTCTGTAGCATCCAAGAGATCTTCATATATTTTGAGGATTTGTGAGCTCGTTTTTTTTTTTTTTTTGCAGGGGGCCTCTTCTATTGGTCTTTCATCTATCTATTTTCATCCATCTTTGTTCTTTGGCTTGTGTGGGCCTCCCATTGCAGTCGCCTCTGTCACTGCAGAGCACCGGCTCTGGGTGCATGCACTCCAGAGTTCTAGCTTGGTAGTTGGACACACAGGTCCAGCCGCTCCGCGGCAAGTGGGATCTTCCCAGGAATTGAACCGGCGCCCCTTGCACTGGAAGGCAGGTTTCTTACCCACTGGACCACCAGGGAAGGCCTCACATATTTTTAATAGGCAATTGTATACCTTTAACTTTATTTTCTTCTCCTCACCATAAATATCAGATGCTATAATTAAAGAAAGGCATAAAACTGGAGTGCAAAATAGATGGTGTGTCTCCCCAAAGTACAACTTTGAAGGAAAAAAAAAATCCTTGTAAAGCAACGGGAATGTACTCTGTGATTATGTGCTCTGGGGCAGTTACACAGCATGCATGAGGGGGATTACAAATTTGCTTGCTCTGGCAGGAAGGATATGCCTATTAACAGAAACCAGCTGTTTGGAAAAAATGCTCTGCCCAGAGTAGTGAAAGGATGTCTTAATTTAGCTCTGGGCCACATTTATTACTGCCAAAAAAATTACAGCAACTATCTACTCTATTCAATTAATGACATTCTTGTGAATTTATGCAACACAAAGGAAATATTAAGAATAGTTCATCTAAAGTAAATCAATCTCTATGGTTTAACTTCTTTCTTTCACCACACGATGTCCCTAGGCTTTCTAAATTGTTATTTTTCACCCAGACCTATGCAAGGAGGGAATTTAATCCACTCGGTAGAAAATGTTTGTGCTTTTCTTTTTGGAGTGACCAACAGACCGGAGAGGTCACTTAGAACCCTCGCAGAGCATTGAAGGAACCAGCGAATTGCATTTAAGATTCACTGAACATTGAATCTGTTTTCTCACTTGATGGCTTTTGTGCAAATATCCGGTCTCTTCCTAAACTTAAGGGAAATTATGTTGTGGCTTTAAAAACTATTGTTTTTGGAGATATTTAATTCAAAAATGTACAACACAATGAACACAGATAGAAAAGGTCTAATTGGAATATGTAGAGTCTATTGGTCTTTCATCTATCTATTTTCATCCATCTTTGTTCTTTGGCTTGTGTGGGCCTCCCATTGCAGTCGCCTCTGTCACTGCAGAGCACCGGCTCTGGGTGCATGCACTCCAGAGTTCTAGCTTGGTAGTTGGACACACAGGTCCAGCCGCTCCGCGGCAAGTGGGATCTTCCCAGGAATTGAACCGGCGCCCCTTGCACTGGAAGGCAGGTTTCTTACCCACTGGACCACCAGGGAAGGCCTCACATATTTTTAATAGGCAATTGTATACCTTTAACTTTATTTTCTTCTCCTCACCATAAATATCAGATGCTATAATTAAAGAAAGGCATAAAACTGGAGTGCAAAATAGATGGTGTGTCTCCCCAAAGTACAACTTTGAAGGAAAAAAAAAATCCTTGTAAAGCAACGGGAATGTACTCTGTGATTATGTGCTCTGGGGCAGTTACACAGCATGCATGAGGGGGATTACAAATTTGCTTGCTCTGGCAGGAAGGATATGCCTATTAACAGAAACCAGCTGTTTGGAAAAAATGCTCTGCCCAGAGTAGTGAAAGGATGTCTTAATTTAGCTCTGGGCCACATTTATTACTGCCAAAAAAATTACAGCAACTATCTACTCTATTCAATTAATGACATTCTTGTGAATTTATGCAACACAAAGGAAATATTAAGAATAGTTCATCTAAAGTAAATCAATCTCTATGGTTTAACTTCTTTCTTTCACCACACGATGTCCCTAGGCTTTCTAAATTGTTATTTTTCACCCAGACCTATGCAAGGAGGGAATTTAATCCACTCGGTAGAAAATGTTTGTGCTTTTCTTTTTGGAGTGACCAACAGACCGGAGAGGTCACTTAGAACCCTCGCAGAGCATTGAAGGAACCAGCGAATTGCATTTAAGATTCACTGAACATTGAATCTGTTTTCTCACTTGATGGCTTTTGTGCAAATATCCGGTCTCTTCCTAAACTTAAGGGAAATTATGTTGTGGCTTTAAAAACTATTGTTTTTGGAGATATTTAATTCAAAAATGTACAACACAATGAACACAGATAGAAAAGGTCTAATTGGAATATGTAGAGTCTAGATGTAAAGCTCTTATTTGAAATTCTGATATTTTTGCATTTCCAGAACAATCTCTATTTGTTTTGGCATCTATTATGTAAGGATTTTTATTGAAAGTTTATTAATGGTTGGATTATATAAGAAGGGCTGCTTATACAACTTTAATAAGATAGGTGTCCTTTAGAAACTCATTTGAGGCAAATGATCAACGACTAGAAACCTAACTGATAAACATTATGAAGACAGGATTATAAGAACAAAGAGAAAGAACACTTAAAAACAAAAAAGAGATGACTCATTGAAAAACACTCTGATGTGGGAAAAAATAGAAGGCAGAAGGAGAAGGGGTTGACAGAGGACAAGATAATTGAATGGCATCACCAATTCAATGGTCATGAGTTCAAGCAAGCTCTGGGAGATAGTATGGACAGGGAGGCTTAACCTGCTGCAGTCCATGGGGCTCCAAGAGTCAGACATGACTGAGCAACTGAACTGAACTGATCCAGTGATAGTGATGGTTTAGTTGCTAAGTCATGTCTCACTCTTTGTGACCCCATGGATTGTTGCCCACCAGGCTCCTCTGTCCATGGAATTTCCCAGGCAAGAATACTGGAGCGGGTTGCTGCTTCTTTCCCCAGGGGATCTTCCTGACCCAGGGATGAAATCCATGTCTCCTACATTGGCAGGCAGATTCTTCATTGACTCAGCCTGCAGGGAAGCCTTAAGCATCTAGAACTGAGGTTATTTTCTGGAACCCTGAATGAGTTTGGTAAATATTTATTTTTGAATGACTGAATACATGTATGAATGAAATATCAGTGACAAACCACCTCTCTTCCCCATACTTAGTAGAGAAGTTGCAATGTTGCCTGAGCTTGACCTCTATTACTTAATTAGCCCTCGGCTCAGTACTGTCCCTGAGCAAGCGCTCAAATATCTCCAAGGTTGATTTTTATCGATCACACATTTAGTTAATTTCAATGAGCATTTACTGAAATTCTGCCATGCGTTTCAGTGTGCCAGATGCAAGAATCATATAAAGTCTGACTCTTTGTGACCCCAGGGACTGCAGACTGCCAGGATCTCTGTCCATGGAATTCTTCTGGCTATAATACTGGAGTGGGTAACCATTCCCTTTTCCAGAGGATCTTCACAACCTGGGGCTCAAACCCAGGTCTCCCGAATTGCTGGCTGATTCTTTACTGCCTGAGACACCAAACAATACTAGGTCCTTATCACCAAGCAGCTGTGAATCTCATCTCCCTTCTCCTATAAACATCATTTTCCTAAAGTTTCTGTCTTCTTTTTATAACCGAATAGAATTTTCATTGCATCAGGGTAATGAGCTATCATCTTTATTCAATATTTCATTGTATCAGTTTTGTAACCACTTGAGGGCCTTGGCATTATTTTGTTCTCATAAGTGTTCACCAACTCTCCATTTTAATTAAAGAAATATTTCCTTGTAAGTTCATAAATAAATCAATCATTTAAAACTTGGTTGTATTTTTCTATCCATAACATATCACGGTGCACTCAGTATTGGTTTCATTATCTGTATCATATTAAAATTTGATTTTTTAACAGATGGTAACTCATAATCCTGCAACTACAGAGAGAAAAGCATATTTGTTTTTGACATTTTCATGAACACAGACTTGGTTTACTTTGTACATGAATAAGCTGATGTTCTTCTACAGTCTTGGGCTTCCCTGTTGGCTCAGTGGTAAAGAATCCACTGACCAAACAAGAGACACGACCTTGATTTGTGGATCAGGAAGATGCCCTGGAGGATATAGGAATCCACTTCAATATTCTGACCAGGAGAATCCCATGGACAGAGGAACCTGGTGGGCTACGGTCCAATTGGATAACAAAAGAGTCAGGCATGACTTAGCAGTAAAACTAAAACAACAACAATTTCCACAATCTTAACTTCTGTTCTGGACATTTTGGATTCTTTACCACAATTTTCTTAACTGTCCTATAGACTCATAAAGTTTGAAAGTGACTGTGATTCTTATAATCTTGAGTACATACTTTGGTACCTTTTTTGGTATTGCTTATACGTATTAATTGTACTGACAAAGAGAAACACGGTATTAAATGCATAGATATGGAAATTGTGTAGCAATAGTGAAATTCTGCCATGTTGTGCCAGATGCAAGAATCATATAAAGTCTGACTCTTTGTGACCCCAGGGACTGCAGACTGCCAGGATCTCTGTCCATGGAATTCTTCTGGCTATAATACTGGAGTGGGTAACCATTCCCTTTTCCAGAGGATCTTCACAACCTGGGGCTCAAACCCAGGTCTCCCGAATTGCTGGCTGATTCTTTACTGCCTGAGACACCAAACAATACTAGGTCCTTATCACCAAGCAGCTGTGAATCTCATCTCCCTTCTCCTATAAACATCATTTTCCTAAAGTTTCTGTCTTCTTTTTATAACCGAATAGAATTTTCATTGCATCAGGGTAATGAGCTATCATCTTTATTCAATATTTCATTGTATCAGTTTTGTAACCACTTGAGGGCCTTGGCATTATTTTGTTCTCATAAGTGTTCACCAACTCTCCATTTTAATTAAAGAAATATTTCCTTGTAAGTTCATAAATAAATCAATCATTTAAAACTTGGTTGTATTTTTCTATCCATAACATATCACGGTGCACTCAGTATTGGTTTCATTATCTGTATCATATTAAAATTTGATTTTTTAACAGATGGTAACTCATAATCCTGCAACTACAGAGAGAAAAGCATATTTGTTTTGACATTTTCATGAACACAGACTTGGTTTACTTTGTACATGAATAAGCTGATGTTCTTCTACAGTCTTGGGCTTCCCTGTTGGCTCAGTGGTAAAGAATCCACTGACCAAACAAGAGACACGACCTTGATTTGTGGATCAGGAAGATGCCCTGGAGGATATAGGAATCCACTTCAATATTCTGACCAGGAGAATCCCATGGACAGAGGAACCTGGTGGGCTACGGTCCAATTGGATAACAAAAGAGTCAGGCATGACTTAGCAGTAAAACTAAAACAACAACAATTTCCACAATCTTAACTTCTGTTCTGGACATTTTGGATTCTTTACCACAATTTTCTTAACTGTCCTATAGACTCATAAAGTTTGAAAGTGACTGTGATTCTTATAATCTTGAGTACATACTTTGGTACCTTTTTTTGGTATTGCTTATACGTATTAATTGTACTGACAAAGAGAAACACGGTATTAAATGCATAGATATGGAAATTGTGTAGCAATAGTGAAATATTAGAACAATGGCATGTTGATAATCAATTGTTTTGATTATTTCCTTTTGGATGCATGAAGTTAAGTAGCATGGAAATCTATAGTCTAAATTTACCTTAAAGGCTAACACTTTTAATGCACAATACTTGAAAAATGCAAAATTTCCATTTTCTAGATTGATACATTATCTTTATTGTAGAAATTATAGTAAATGTACTATACTGTACATCGTAGGATGCCTGCCTCATTACAGTGAATTTTTGAATGCTGGATGCTTATTTTTCCCATTTCAGTAATTTTTTTTCCCTTCATTTTCTTTACAAGTAAGAGAAAAGAAAAGAAACATTTAAATCTGCAAGAAAATTACATGGTGCATTCATAGTTCTGAATTTTGGGGCCAAATTGAAGTGTTTTTCAGCTATGCCATTAAATAAGCATTAAGCACATTTTATGAATTGAAAAAAGAGAAAGTCCAAAACTTTGTGTGCTTGAATGATATCTAGAAGATTATTTTCTGGGTGTTGAATCCTAATGGGTTTCACATATGGATAAAAAGTTGCCCAGAGCATTTAAAAGTCAGGGATTGGCCATCTTTCTTGCTCTGAGCTAGAGCACAGGTATTTTTTTAATTAAAGGTTAGTATTTTTATGGTGCTGGAGAGGACTGTGAAGGGCCTCAGGAGTATTGAGGAGCCTCCTATTTACTAGACCTACATCTTACATCTCTGTTGAATTCTTTTGTTGTTGTCCAATCGCTAAATTTTGTTGGACTCTTTGAGACCCTATGAACTGGGGCACACCAGGTTTCCCTATCCTTCACCATTTCCCAGAGTTTGCTCAAACCCATGTTGATTGAATTGGTGATGTCCCATGGACAGAGGAACCTGGTGGGCTACGGTCCAATTGGATAACAAAAGAGTCAGGCATGACTTAGCAGTAAAACTAAAACAACAACAATTTCCACAATCTTAACTTCTGTTCTGGACATTTTGGATTCTTTACCACAATTTTCTTAACTGTCCTATAGACTCATAAAGTTTGAAAGTGACTGTGATTCTTATAATCTTGAGTACATACTTTGGTACCTTTTTTTGGTATTGCTTATACGTATTAATTGTACTGACAAAGAGAAACACGGTATTAAATGCATAGATATGGAAATTGTGTAGCAATAGTGAAATATTAGAACAATGGCATGTTGATAATCAATTGTTTTGATTATTTCCTTTTGGATGCATGAAGTTAAGTAGCATGGAAATCTATAGTCTAAATTTACCTTAAAGGCTAACACTTTTAATGCACAATACTTGAAAAATGCAAAATTTCCATTTTCTAGATTGATACATTATCTTTATTGTAGAAATTATAGTAAATGTACTATACTGTACATCGTAGGATGCCTGCCTCATTACAGTGAATTTTTGAATGCTGGATGCTTATTTTTCCCATTTCAGTAATTTTTTTTCCCTTCATTTTCTTTACAAGTAAGAGAAAAGAAAAGAAACATTTAAATCTGCAAGAAAATTACATGGTGCATTCATAGTTCTGAATTTTGGGGCCAAATTGAAGTGTTTTTCAGCTATGCCATTAAATAAGCATTAAGCACATTTTATGAATTGAAAAAAGAGAAAGTCCAAAACTTTGTGTGCTTGAATGATATCTAGAAGATTATTTTCTGGGTGTTGAATCCTAATGGGTTTCACATATGGATAAAAAGTTGCCCAGAGCATTTAAAAGTCAGGGATTGGCCATCTTTCTTGCTCTGAGCTAGAGCACAGGTATTTTTTTAATTAAAGGTTAGTATTTTTATGGTGCTGGAGAGGACTGTGAAGGGCCTCAGGAGTATTGAGGAGCCTCCTATTTACTAGACCTACATCTTACATCTCTGTTGAATTCTTTTGTTGTTGTCCAATCGCTAAATTTTGTTGGACTCTTTGAGACCCTATGAACTGGGGCACACCAGGTTTCCCTATCCTTCACCATTTCCCAGAGTTTGCTCAAACCCATGTTGATTGAATTGGTGATGCCATCCAACCATCTCATCCCCCCTAATCCTGCCTTCAATCTTTCCCAGTAACAGGGTCTTTTCCAATGAGTGGTCTCTTTGCCTCAGGTGGCCAAAGGATTGGAACTTCTGCTTCAGTATCAATCCTTCCAATGTATATTCAGGGTTGATTTCCTTTAGGCTTGACTGACTTGATCTTCTTGCTGTCCAAGGGACTTTCAAGAGTCTTCTCCAACACCACAGTTTAAAAGCATCAATTCTTAGGAACTCAGCTTTCTTTATGGTCCAACTCTCACATCCATACATGACTACTGGAAAAACCATAGGTTTGAATATATGCACCTTAGCTGGCAAAGTGATGTCTTTGCTTTTGAATATGCTGTCTAAGCTTGTCATAGCGTTTCTTCCAAGGAGTAAGTGTCTTTTAATTTCATGGCTGTAGTCACTATCCATAGTGTTTTTGGAGCCCAAGAAAATAAAGTCTGCCACTGCTTCCACTTTTTCCCCATCTATTTGCCATGAAGTGATAGGACTGGATGCTATGATCTTAGTTTCCTGAATGTTGAATTTCAAGCCAACTTTTTTCACTCTCCTCTATCACCTACATCAGGAGGCTCTTTAGTTCCTCTTTGATTTCTGCCATTACAGTGGTACTCATCTATGTGTCTGATGTTATTTATATTTTTCCCAGCAATCTCAATTCCAGTCTGTGGTTCATCCAGTCCAGTGTTTCACAATCTGCAAACGAGCTAAATAATCAGGGAAAGAACGTATGACCTTGACACACTCCTTTCCCAATTTTGAACCAGTCCATTTTTCCATGTCCGGTTCTAACTCTTTCTTCTTGCCCCGAATCCTTTGCTTTTTCTCTAACAGTACCAGGTATTTTTAATTAAAGGTTAGTATTTTTATGGTGCTGGAGAATTGAATTGAGGAGCCTCCTATTTACTAGACCTACATCTTACATCTCTGTTGAATTCTTTTGTTGTTGTCCAATCGCTAAATTTTGTTGGACTCTTTGAGACCCTATGAACTGGGGCACACCAGGTTTCCCTATCCTTCACCATTTCCCAGAGTTTGCTCAAACCCATGTTGATTGAATTGGTGATGCCATCCAACCATCTCATCCCCCCTAATCCTGCCTTCAATCTTTCCCAGTAACAGGGTCTTTTCCAATGAGTGGTCTCTTTGCCTCAGGTGGCCAAAGGATTGGAACTTCTGCTTCAGTATCAATCCTTCCAATGTATATTCAGGGTTGATTTCCTTTAGGCTTGACTGACTTGATCTTCTTGCTGTCCAAGGGACTTTCAAGAGTCTTCTCCAACACCACAGTTTAAAAGCATCAATTCTTAGGAACTCAGCTTTCTTTATGGTCCAACTCTCACATCCATACATGACTACTGGAAAAACCATAGGTTTGAATATATGCACCTTAGCTGGCAAAGTGATGTCTTTGCTTTTGAATATGCTGTCTAAGCTTGTCATAGCGTTTCTTCCAAGGAGTAAGTGTCTTTTAATTTCATGGCTGTAGTCACTATCCATAGTGTTTTTGGAGCCCAAGAAAATAAAGTCTGCCACTGCTTCCACTTTTTCCCCATCTATTTGCCATGAAGTGATAGGACTGGATGCTATGATCTTAGTTTCCTGAATGTTGAATTTCAAGCCAACTTTTTTCACTCTCCTCTATCACCTACATCAGGAGGCTCTTTAGTTCCTCTTTGATTTCTGCCATTACAGTGGTACTCATCTATGTGTCTGATGTTATTTATATTTTTCCCAGCAATCTCAATTCCAGTCTGTGGTTCATCCAGTCCAGTGTTTCACAATCTGCAAAAAAGCTAAATAATCAGGGAAAGAACGTATGACCTTGACATACTCCTTTCCCAATTTTGAACCAGTCCATTTTTCCATGTCCGGTTCTAACTCTTTCTTCTTGACCCGAATCCTTTGCTTTTTCTCTAACAGTACCAGAACCAGCGTTGGAGGTATGAAGGAAATTGATATGAATTAATAGATAATCAGGTGCCAATCTCTGTGTTGCTTTGTAAGCATTATGTCCTTGAATCAGCTAAGTAAAGTAGGTTTAATGGCCATGTTGAAGAAACTGGAGTCTCCAGGAATGATGAAATTTATGAAAATTTGCAAAAGGAGTTAGTAGAGGATAAATTTAAGGCTTCCCAGGTGGCATTAGTGGTAAAGAAGCTGTCTATGAAGGCAAGAGGCATATGAAAAGTCAGTTCAATCCACAGCACATGCCTTCAACCATAGCACTCAGTTTCTCTTTTGGTCTCATCTCTTTTGAAGCAGGCATGGGCTCTCCATTCTTCCTGGGTGTCTGTGTCCTCACAAGCTTTCACATCCTCCCTAGTCATGATCAGGTGATTCCATAACATAGTCATGAATTTTTCCAGCACTAAAAATATCTCCGAGAGGGAATCTGCACCCCAATTCTTGGATAGTGTCAGCACATTTACCCAAAGCCTCTGAGTCAATCTTATGGCAGTATCAATGGAGGGGTACCTTTGCTGCTTTTTTAAGGTTTAGGATGTTTTTCACAACTCTATCTACATCTCCTGTCTCCTAAATTTCTGATGCGGTTCTTCATCTAAGGGAGAAATTCTACCACGGAGAACCATTATGTGATCTGTCACTGTGGCTATGTGAACCCCTCAGGTGTGTTAGAGTTGACTAAAAAAATTTAACTGTTAAAAACACTTTTTCAAGGTGTGAAAACGGGATGTGTGTGTGCTAAACAGCTTCAGTTGTGTCTGACTCTGTGACCTCATGGACTATATTATCCAAGTTTCTCAGTACATCAGATTTCCCAGGCAAGTATCAAGCCAACTTTTTCACTCTCCTCTATCACCTACATCAGGAGGCTCTTTAGTTCCTCTTTGATTTCTGCCATTACAGTGGTACTCATCTATGTGTCTGATGTTATTTATATTTTTCCCAGCAATCTCAATTCCAGTCTGTGGTTCATCCAGTCCAGTGTTTCACAATCTGCAAAAGCTAAATAATCAGGGAAAGAACGTATGACCTTGACATACTCCTTTCCCAATTTTGAACCAGTCCATTTTTCCATGTCCGGTTCTAACTCTTTCTTCTTGACCCGAATCCTTTGCTTTTTCTCTAACAGTACCAGAACCAGCGTTGGAGGTATGAAGGAAATTGATATGAATTAATAGATAATCAGGTGCCAATCTCTGTGTTGCTTTGTAAGCATTATGTCCTTGAATCAGCTAAGTAAAGTAGGTTTAATGGCCATGTTGAAGAAACTGGAGTCTCCAGGAATGATGAAATTTATGAAAATTTGCAAAAGGAGTTAGTAGAGGATAAATTTAAGGCTTCCCAGGTGGCATTAGTGGTAAAGAAGCTGTCTATGAAGGCAAGAGGCATATGAAAAGTCAGTTCAATCCACAGCACATGCCTTCAACCATAGCACTCAGTTTCTCTTTTGGTCTCATCTCTTTTGAAGCAGGCATGGGCTCTCCATTCTTCCTGGGTGTCTGTGTCCTCACAAGCTTTCACATCCTCC
Organism: Tragulus kanchil; assembly: GCA_022376925.1. NCBI lineage: Eukaryota > Metazoa > Chordata > Mammalia > Artiodactyla > Tragulidae > Tragulus > Tragulus kanchil. The sequence continues at coordinate 13,140,864 of JAIOJX010000030.1, read as the reverse complement.
CTAGTCATGATCAGGTGATTCCATAACATAGTCATGAATTTTTCCAGCACTAAAAATATCTCCGAGAGGGAATCTGCACCCCAATTCTTGGATAGTGTCAGCACATTTACCCAAAGCCTCTGAGTCAATCTTATGGCAGTATCAATGGAGGGGTACCTTTGCTGCTTTTTTAAGGTTTAGGATGTTTTTCACAACTCTATCTACATCTCCTGTCTCCTAAATTTCTGATGCGGTTCTTCATCTAAGGGAGAAATTCTACCACGGAGAACCATTATGTGATCTGTCACTGTGGCTATGTGAACCCCTCAGGTGTGTTAGAGTTGACTAAAAAAATTTAACTGTTAAAAACACTTTTTCAAGGTGTGAAAACGGGATGTGTGTGTGCTAAACAGCTTCAGTTGTGTCTGACTCTGTGACCTCATGGACTATATTATCCAAGTTTCTCAGTACATCAGATTTCCCAGGCAAGAATACTGGGGTGGGTTACCATGCCCTCCTTTGGAGAGCTTCCTAACCCAGGGATTGAACCTGTGTCTCTTACAGCTTTTGCATTGTTGGTGGATTTTTTTTTTTTTTTTTTTTTTTACCGCTGAGCCACTGGGGAAGCCTGTGAAAACTGGATAAGTAGTCTTATTTCAGTTGCATTAGGAAGATTAGTCATCAGACAATGACATAGCATGCTTTTCTCAAGCAGCAACCAGATAGCTTGTTGATATAATTTCTGGAGAGCTTCTGCCTTTAAATGGTTGACCCTCTCATTCACAGCTACTGCTCAATGTCTCCCAGAGTATAGGATGCTAAGCCTTGTCTGTTTATTTCTCTGCTTACATTCCCTCTCTGGAAGGCAAATATTGTATTCTTTGATGCAAGAAAATGTAAAAGCAGAACTATTATCCTTCAGTTACAAAAACGAATCAGAGAATTTCCTGGGGAATGAAGGGGAATACTTGCCCATTCAGTGGCAACTTTTTAAGTCTCTTTGAATGCTTCTAAGAAAACTGGAATCTCAACCTAAGAAATCAGACAATAAAAGTATTACTTGGGTAATAATATTTGAAATAAATTTCCCAAACAAGTTTAAGTTTGACTGTGCTCTGCCTTTGGGATGGTGATGGTTCTTCTTTCTGGCTGTGTTTACCTGCCAGTCAGTGTGAAGCGGTAAGGACATACCTATTGCCAACTTTCCTCAGCTGAAATATAAGGTCTTGGTATTTCAAACTTGTTGCAAGTTTGTAAACTACATTTCAGGTAAACTAAGGAAAGTTTTAGAACTTAGGAGTGGGGGAGGAAGTGATTATTTACAATTTGCACTTATGGTTAGGAAACAAAGGGTCAGCTTAAATGAATTTATTGTTTATAAATCATTACCCCATTTCCAAGCCAACTTCTTTATTGTGAATGCATATGAAAACCTTAGTAAAATCTGTAATGTTTGCAAGCAGCCTGATTTCTTGTCTCCAGGCTGTGGACATTTAGAATAAACTTGAAATGCTTCTGACAGTTTGAAATCCAAAGTGTAGCCTACCACTTGATTCATATTTTAACACATACCACCAAGCTCCCATGGCATTTCACTTTGTAAAAATGTATTAATTTCAGTTTCCTCTAACATCTAAGCTTAGTACATCTCCCTCATGGGTGTAGCTTACTTATTTCCCAGAGCAAGCTATTGCCCACAACCCACATGTAATCTTGGATTTGGACATTTTGTTCTCACATCACCCAGTGGGTAAGAGCATTTTATTTTGAAGTAGGCCTACTTGGTACTTCCAAAATCGTGTTATACAAGTAGGTAACTTTTTTTTAACAAAGTGAAGGAAAATAATGGTAATTGATGATCAAAACTAGGCAATGTTAAAATAGCATGCTTTTAAGCATTATGTAATAGGTCTTCTATTGTGTCAACAAAACCTTTTAAAAGTGTAACCTGGTGGTGAAAGCGAAAGTTGCTCAGTCCTGTTGACTCTTTGCAACCCCTTAGATGAGCTGTGGGAGTCTCCAGGCATGTTATACCCCCAAACCTCCAGGTAACTTTTGATACAGTTACAAAACGAATCAGAGAATTTCCTGGGAATGAAGGAATACTTGCCCATTCAGTGGCAACTTTTAAGTCTCTTTGAATGCTTCTAAGAATACTGGAATCTCAACCTAAGAAATCAGACAATAAAAGTATTACTTGGGTAATAATATTTGAAATAAATTTCCCAAACAAGTTTAAGTTTGACTGTGCTCTGCCTTTGGGATGGTGATGGTTCTTCTTTCTGGCTGTGTTTACCTGCCAGTCAGTGTGAAGCGGTAAGGACATACCTATTGCCAACTTTCCTCAGCTGAAATATAAGGTCTTGGTATTTCAAACTTGTTGCAAGTTTGTAAACTACATTTCAGGTAAACTAAGGAAAGTTTTAGAACTTAGGAGTGGGGGAGGAAGTGATTATTTACAATTTGCACTTATGGTTAGGAAACAAAGGGTCAGCTTAAATGAATTTATTGTTTATAAATCATTACCCCATTTCCAAGCCAACTTCTTTATTGTGAATGCATATGAAAACCTTAGTAAAATCTGTAATGTTTGCAAGCAGCCTGATTTCTTGTCTCCAGGCTGTGGACATTTAGAATAAACTTGAAATGCTTCTGACAGTTTGAAATCCAAAGTGTAGCCTACCACTTGATTCATATTTTAACACATACCACCAAGCTCCCATGGCATTTCACTTTGTAAAAATGTATTAATTTCAGTTTCCTCTAACATCTAAGCTTAGTACATCTCCCTCATGGGTGTAGCTTACTTATTTCCCAGAGCAAGCTATTGCCCACAACCCACATGTAATCTTGGATTTGGACATTTTGTTCTCACATCACCCAGTGGGTAAGAGCATTTTATTTTGAAGTAGGCCTACTTGGTACTTCCAAAATCGTGTTATACAAGTAGGTAACTTTTTTTTAACAAAGTGAAGGAAAATAATGGTAATTGATGATCAAAACTAGGCAATGTTAAAATAGCATGCTTTTAAGCATTATGTAATAGGTCTTCTATTGTGTCAACAAAACCTTTTTAAAAAGTGTAACCTGGTGGTGAAAGCGAAAGTTGCTCAGTCCTGTTGACTCTTTGCAACCCCTTAGATGAGCTGTGGGAGTCTCCAGGCATGAATACTGGAGTGGGCAGCCTACCTCTTCTCCAGAGGATCTTCCCAATCCAGGGATCAAACCCACTTCTCCTGCATTGCAGGCAGATTCTTTACTGCCGGAGCCACTAGGGAATCTGATAGTATAGCTGGCCAAATTTTAAGATCCTAAGAGTTAGAGGCATATCTGATCTGTGGACTATCCTTTAGCCAATGTTTGAGGCAGACATGTGTGTTCTATCAATATTTATTTATTTTAAAACATTTAAATTTTTTTTTGAAGTGTGCTTGACTTACAGTGTGGTGCTAGTTTCAGGTATACAGCAAAGTGATTCAGTTTCTCTGTGTGTGTGTGTGTGTGTGCATATATATATATATATATATATATATACATATATATTCTTTTTCATTATAGGTCAGTACAAGGTATTGAAAATGGTTCTTTGTGTTATACAGTAGGTCTTTTTATAGGTCAGTACAAGGTATTGAAAATGGTTCTTTGTGTTATACAGTAGGTCTTTGTTGGTTATCTATTGTATATGTTGTAATAGTATGTACATGTCAGAATATTTTTGTTATGATATGGCACATAGTACTATAGACAGGCCAGACTCCAAAGAACTTTTGCTTCCATTGGAAGAGAATGTATCAATATTTAATTGTTGAATGACTGCTCTCAACCCTGCTTTACAGAGGTGGAGACAGAGCACCTAAAGGCTATGGAATATCTCCAGAGTGACATAGCCTATGAGCACTGGAGCTAGGATATCTGATTTTACAACCCAGGCTTAGCTCATTATACTCTAAGTGTAACTGTAGTTACACATTGTATGCATATGTAAATATAATAGTTCTGGTTCTATGTTAAAAGCATATAAAATCAGGGCATTAACTTAACAAACTTAGGGTTACCAAGGGGGAGGGGGTGAGAGAGAGAGAAATTAGGAGTTTGGGATCAGCAGAAAAATACCTACTATATATAAAACAGGTTAGCCGCACGGTCATACTGTATAGCACAGGAATATATATAAGAACTCTTGGTAAACTTAAAAGTGTAACCTGGTGGTGAAAGCGAAAGTTGCTCAGTCCTGTTGACTCTTTGCAACCCCTTAGATGAGCTGTGGGAGTCTCCAGGCATGAATACTGGAGTGGGCAGCCTACCTCTTCTCCAGAGGATCTTCCCAATCCAGGGATCAAACCCACTTCTCCTGCATTGCAGGCAGATTCTTTACTGCCGGAGCCACTAGGGAATCTGATAGTATAGCTGGCCAAATTTTAAGATCCTAAGAGTTAGAGGCATATCTGATCTGTGGACTATCCTTTAGCCAATGTTTGAGGCAGACATGTGTGTTCTATCAATATTTATTTATTTTAAAACATTTAAATTTTTTTTTGAAGTGTGCTTGACTTACAGTGTGGTGCTAGTTTCAGGTATACAGCAAAGTGATTCAGTTTCTCTGTGTGTGTGTGTGTGTGCATATATATATATATATATATATATATACATATATATTCTTTTTCATTATAGGTCAGTACAAGGTATTGAAAATGGTTCTTTGTGTTATACAGTAGGTCTTTTTATAGGTCAGTACAAGGTATTGAAAATGGTTCTTTGTGTTATACAGTAGGTCTTTGTTGGTTATCTATTGTATATGTTGTAATAGTATGTACATGTCAGAATATTTTTGTTATGATATGGCACATAGTACTATAGACAGGCCAGACTCCAAAGAACTTTTGCTTCCATTGGAAGAGAATGTATCAATATTTAATTGTTGAATGACTGCTCTCAACCCTGCTTTACAGAGGTGGAGACAGAGCACCTAAAGGCTATGGAATATCTCCAGAGTGACATAGCCTATGAGCACTGGAGCTAGGATATCTGATTTTACAACCCAGGCTTAGCTCATTATACTCTAAGTGTAACTGTAGTTACACATTGTATGCATATGTAAATATAATAGTTCTGGTTCTATGTTAAAAGCATATAAAATCAGGGCATTAACTTAACAAACTTAGGGTTACCAAGGGGGAGGGGGTGAGAGAGAGAGAGAAATTAGGAGTTTGGGATCAGCAGAAAAATACCTACTATATATAAAACAGGTTAGCAGCAAGGTCATACTGTATAGCACAGGAAACTATATTCAATATCTTATAAAAACCATAATGGAATAGAATATAAAAATAATATATATATATTTAAGGATAACTGACTTTGTTGTATACCAGAAACTAATACAACATTTTAAATCAACTATACTTCAAACACACACACACACACACACACACACACACACACATGCAATCAGAAGAGTAGAGACTCTGAGGGGTTTGTAATACAGAGGCATAAAAAGTTGATCTCAAACATACAGCTGTTTTCTCTCATAAAAGATAGTCTGTACTCATTCTTACAGGATATAAAACATCACATCTTGACAGTATTTAGCTAATAATAATCACCTGAGTTCAGTGGGAAATGGACATATTCAGCCTGCGTCAAGGGGATCTGTCTATGCTGTTGCAGAAATTCCTTACATCAAAGTGCTGGCTATTTATTAATCATTCAAGATCTCTGCCACAGAAAGTTTAAGATGATGTGTGGACGAAACATATTTTCTCAGCTGCAAATTTCCCAGTGCTGTCTCTTGTGTCTCCTCTAGACCTAAAGTGTATCAGCCAAGCTTAAATTTTATTCCAGTGATTTAGTTCGTTAGTTTTATATTCACTTTCTACCTCCTGAGATTGCATTCTTCTCTATGAGAATTCAAACTCCTTGCCGTCCCAGAGTTTCTCTCTGACATCCCCTGGAACCATCCATCTTACATTACAGAGAGACAGTAACTCTCTTTCAAGTCTTTTGCCTTCTCCCTGTTCTAGTGAACACAAAACCATGCTGGGAAAAAATGTCTTTTAAAAGTTGTGTGCTTTTGACTGAGATTCAGATCAATTCTGCACCCCCAATCTTTTAAAACTTGTTTCCCCATTTAGAATTCAGAATCAGCTTCAGATTCTTAAGAGTGAATTTTAGAAATCTTGGCATGGTTATATTCTGGCTTGGTGAGTTTTAGAGAATGAATTAGCTCATTATACTCTAAGTGTAACTGTAGTTACACATTGTATGCATATGTAAATATAATAGTTCTGGTTCTATGTTAAAAGCATATAAAATCAGGGCATTAACTTAACAAACTTAGGGTTACCAAGGGAGGGTGAGAGAGAGAGAAATTAGGAGTTTGGGATCAGCAGAAAAATACCTACTATATATAAAACAGGTTAGCAGCAAGGTCATACTGTATAGCACAGGAAACTATATTCAATATCTTATAAAAACCATAATGGAATAGAATATAAAAATAATATATATATATTTAAGGATAACTGACTTTGTTGTATACCAGAAACTAATACAACATTTTAAATCAACTATACTTCAAACACACACACACACACACACACACACACACACACATGCAATCAGAAGAGTAGAGACTCTGAGGGGTTTGTAATACAGAGGCATAAAAAGTTGATCTCAAACATACAGCTGTTTTCTCTCATAAAAGATAGTCTGTACTCATTCTTACAGGATATAAAACATCACATCTTGACAGTATTTAGCTAATAATAATCACCTGAGTTCAGTGGGAAATGGACATATTCAGCCTGCGTCAAGGGGATCTGTCTATGCTGTTGCAGAAATTCCTTACATCAAAGTGCTGGCTATTTATTAATCATTCAAGATCTCTGCCACAGAAAGTTTAAGATGATGTGTGGACGAAACATATTTTCTCAGCTGCAAATTTCCCAGTGCTGTCTCTTGTGTCTCCTCTAGACCTAAAGTGTATCAGCCAAGCTTAAATTTTATTCCAGTGATTTAGTTCGTTAGTTTTATATTCACTTTCTACCTCCTGAGATTGCATTCTTCTCTATGAGAATTCAAACTCCTTGCCGTCCCAGAGTTTCTCTCTGACATCCCCTGGAACCATCCATCTTACATTACAGAGAGACAGTAACTCTCTTTCAAGTCTTTTGCCTTCTCCCTGTTCTAGTGAACACAAAACCATGCTGGGAAAAAATGTCTTTTAAAAGTTGTGTGCTTTTGACTGAGATTCAGATCAATTCTGCACCCCCAATCTTTTAAAACTTGTTTCCCCATTTAGAATTCAGAATCAGCTTCAGATTCTTAAGAGTGAATTTTAGAAATCTTGGCATGGTTATATTCTGGCTAAAATATGCTTGGTGAGTTTTAGGGAGAATGAAAAAATGGTGAGCCATCTTTTATTTTAAATCCCACTGTTTTTATAAGAGAACTACCCCCTCATTTTATTGTTGTTAGAAGGTTAAAATATGGAAATACGCTGCTAGGAATTAATCAGTGCTCCAAAGACATTAAAAAAGAGACATTAAACGCCTTTGGAAGCTTTCTGTAAATTAAGAAAAACGGACTATTTGTCGAAACTCGGGGCTGAGGTTATTGAAATGAATGGGCTCCATGGGTAAAGAAAGACATGACTGGTAGAGAAACATGGGCACTGTGCTACAAGGTAACTCTCTCCAAGTGCATCATGGGAGAATGGGAGCTTCCATCTGGCGACGCACTGTCCATAGTACTGTCATTTCTGTATTCCTTTGGAATATCTCTTAAATAGTTTCCTTCTATAGGCTCACGTGTGTGTGCGCACACACACACATGTTCTCCGTCCTGTCCAACTCTTTGCACCCCATGGACTGTAGCCCGCCAGACTCCTCTGTCCATGGGCTTTCCTAGGCATGAATACTGGCGTGGGTTGCCATGCCAGTCTCTAGGGGACCTTCCTGACCCAAGGATCCAAACCAGGTCTCCCACATTGCAAAATTCTTTACCGTATGAACTACCTGGGAGTAGGTTAACAGGTCTAGCTCTATACAGGTTTTGACATTTGAAAGGTTTCCCAGATGGCTCAGTGCTAAAGAATCTGCTTGCCAATGCAGGAGACTGGAACCTACCTGAGTAGCCAAGCTTTTATTCCAGTGATTTAGTTCGTTAGTTTTATATTCCTTTCTACCTCCTGAGAGTGCATTCTTCTCTATGAGAATTCAAACTCCTTGCCGTCCCAGAGTTTCTCTCTGACATCCCCTGGAACCATCCATCTTACATTACAGAGAGACAGTAACTCTCTTTCAAGTCTTTTGCCTTCTCCCTGTTCTAGTGAACACAAAACCATGCTGGGAAAAAATGTCTTTTAAAAGTTGTGTGCTTTTGACTGAGATTCAGATCAATTCTGCACCCCCAATCTTTTAAAACTTGTTTCCCCATTTAGAATTCAGAATCAGCTTCAGATTCTTAAGAGTGAATTTTAGAAATCTTGGCATGGTTATATTCTGGCTAAAATATGCTTGGTGAGTTTTAGGGAGAATGAAAAAATGGTGAGCCATCTTTTATTTTAAATCCCACTGTTTTTATAAGAGAACTACCCCCTCATTTTATTGTTGTTAGAAGGTTAAAATATGGAAATACGCTGCTAGGAATTAATCAGTGCTCCAAAGACATTAAAAAAGAGACATTAAACGCCTTTGGAAGCTTTCTGTAAATTAAGAAAAACGGACTATTTGTCGAAACTCGGGGCTGAGGTTATTGAAATGAATGGGCTCCATGGGTAAAGAAAGACATGACTGGTAGAGAAACATGGGCACTGTGCTACAAGGTAACTCTCCAAGTGCATCATGGGAGAATGGGAGCTTCCATCGGGGACGCACTGTCCATAGTACTGTCATTTCTGTATTCCTTTGGAATATCTCTTAAATAGTTTCCTTCTATAGGCTCACGTGTGTGCGCACACACACATGTTCGCCGTCCTGTCCATCTCTTTGCACCCCATGGACTGTAGCCCGCCAGACTCCTCTGTCCATGGGCTTTCCTAGGCATGAATACTGGCGTGGGTTGCCATGCCAGTCTCTAGGGGACCTTCCTGACCCAAGGATCCAAACCAGGTCTCCCACATTGCAAAATTCTTTACCGTATGAACTACCTGGGAGTAGGTTAACAGGTCTAGCTCTATACAGGTTTTGACATTTGAAAGGTTTCCCAGATGGCTCAGTGCTAAAGAATCTGCTTGCCAATGCAGGAGACTCAGGAGACATGGGTTTGATCCATGAGTTGAAAAGATCCCTGACAGAGGAAACGGCAATCCACTGCAGTATTCTTGCCTAAAAATCCCGTGAACAGAGGAGCCTGGCAGACTACAATCCACGAGTCGCAAAGAATCAGACATGACTTAGTGACTGAGCACACACAGTATTTGAAATGTTCGTGTAATTCATCGATTGGTTTGGGATTAGTGAACCCCAAATTAACCTTGTATAAACTTTACTATCTTGATTCATTCATATTTTTCAGAACCGGATGTTGAAGCTCATTATCTTAGGGTACAGAATACAGTAGGCCTATGTGCATGTGTACTAAGTCACTTCAGTAGTGTCTGACTCTTTGTAACACTATGGACTGTAGCCTTCCAGGTTCCTCTGTCCATGGGATTCTCCAGGCAAGAATACTAAAGTGGTTTGCCATGCCCTCCTCCAGGGGATCTTCCCAATCCAGTGATCAAACCCAGGTATCTTATGTCTCCTGCACTGGAAGGCAGATTCTGTACCATTAGTGCCACCAGAGAAGTCCCAATAGGACTACAGAATTTAGCAAGTGAATAGTGTACAGTGGCATATAGGATAGTAGTAGAAGCTTATGAGGTAGTAAGCATTCATCTTTTAAAAAATCATAATATCAGATTAAGATGTAGAAAATTCACCTGAAGCATTTACTTTTATTTTAAATGAATATTTTGCAAAATTTTAGGCAAATCCCAGAGTAACTTAGTGTTAGACTGAGGTGAGGCGTGAGTTTAGATTAATTAAAAATCTTATGAGTATGCTAATTATTCATTATAACCCTGAGAGAGTTTCTTCTTTGTTCTTAGAAAATGTTCCTCTTCCTGGTATCTAAAACCATTTCAGGTATTTCTGGCAAAAGATGAAATAAAGTATATAGGGAATATGAGACATTTAAATTAAGCTTCTTAGTGTTTGTGGTTGAAACTTTTTATTGGCCTGCAGCATCAATTTCTCCATCTTCCCTTTAATAATAGAAACCCTAAAGTTTTAGCTCAAATGTGGCTGGCTATAGACAACACCTGAGGAGATGGCAGCCACAGAATGGAAAGAATGTTGTCTTTGAATGATTCTGAGTGACCTCGTGGAGCACTAATTTTTGTCCTCTTTGTTGCAATGTCTCATCCTGTACTTTAACTGATGTAGTTTGGAGGACTGTTTATGTAGGAAATTATTTTATCTACGATTCTTAGACTGGAATTCATTTCAATTCAATTTTCAGCAAGAAGACAACAGACTTCCACTTCCAGTTAAGATGGAACAAATGGGGCTTGATTTATCCTCCCTCCTTAAACAACCAAGAAAACCAGACTCAATATGTAAAACAATGGCTTTGAGACCATGTATATCAGGCAACAAGGAACAGTGGTCCCTCAGAGATGGGAAGAAAATAAACTAAACCCTCAGTAGTGTCTGACTCTTTGTAACACTATGGACTGTAGCCTTCCAGGTTCCTCTGTCCATGGGATTCTCCAGGCAAGAATACTAAAGTGGTTTGCCATGCCCTCCTCCAGGGGATCTTCCCAATCCAGTGATCAAACCCAGGTATCTTATGTCTCCTGCACTGGAAGGCAGATTCTGTACCATTAGTGCCACCAGAGAAGTCCCAATAGGACTACAGAATTTAGCAAGTGAATAGTGTACAGTGGCATATAGGATAGTAGTAGAAGCTTATGAGGTAGTAAGCATTCATCTTTTAAAAAATCATAATATCAGATTAAGATGTAGAAAATTCACCTGAAGCATTTACTTTTATTTTAAATGAATATTTTGCAAAATTTTAGGCAAATCCCAGAGTAACTTAGTGTTAGACTGAGGTGAGGCGTGAGTTTAGATTAATTAAAAATCTTATGAGTATGCTAATTATTCATTATAACCCTGAGAGAGTTTCTTCTTTGTTCTTAGAAAATGTTCCTCTTCCTGGTATCTAAAACCATTTCAGGTATTTCTGGCAAAAGATGAAATAAAGTATATAGGGAATATGAGACATTTAAATTAAGCTTCTTAGTGTTTGTGGTTGAAACTTTTTATTGGCCTGCAGCATCAATTTCTCCATCTTCCCTTTAATAATAGAAACCCTAAAGTTTTAGCTCAAATGTGGCTGGCTATAGACAACACCTGAGGAGATGGCAGCCACAGAATGGAAAGAATGTTGTCTTTGAATGATTCTGAGTGACCTCGTGGAGCACTAATTTTTGTCCTCTTTGTTGCAATGTCTCATCCTGTACTTTAACTGATGTAGTTTGGAGGACTGTTTATGTAGGAAATTATTTTATCTACGATTCTTAGACTGGAATTCATTTCAATTCAATTTTCAGCAAGAAGACAACAGACTTCCACTTCCAGTTAAGATGGAACAAATGGGGCTTGATTTATCCTCCCTCCTTAAACAACCAAGAAAACCAGACTCAATATGTAAAACAATGGCTTTGAGACCATGTATATCAGGCAACAAGGAACAGTGGTCCCTCAGAGATGGGAAGAAAATAAACTAAACCCTACCATGGTCCCAGATTATTGGCTGAAGGAATTTCTAGGTCCCCATTCTAGGAGAGGAACCTAGGCAGTGATAGGTGGAGTCCCTTATTGAGGAGTCCTATCTAGGAATTCAAGATGCTTGAGTTTGCAGGGCAGAGTGCCAAAGACAACATAGAGGTAGAGAGACTCTCAAATTTGTAGTCTTTCTTATGTATTTAGATGAATACTATCAGCATATTCATATAAGGAAACTACCCAGGGGTAGAAAAGATCTCCCCCGCTCAGTAAAAGAAAAAGGATTTGAGGCAGTGCCCTGCACTTAGAGCTGATGATAGTCCTGTTTCCATAGCCAAAAAAGAAAACCTGAGTCATGAGTTACCAGATAGAGTACAGATGCCCTGCCCCCCTATCCAGGAGACACATTTCAAGACCCTCAGTGTGGATGTCTGAAATTACAGATAGTATTGAACTCTATATGTACTGTATTTTCCCCAGTACATACATACTTATGATAAAGTTTAATTTATAAACTAGACACAGTAGAGATTACAGCAACAATAATAAGGCAGAACAATAACAATGTACTGTAATAAATGTTATGTGAATGGTCTCTCTTGATCTCTCAGTAAATATCTTGCTTCAATTGAACTCACCCTTCTTGTGCTGATTTGATGCGAGATGACAAAATTCTTTTGGGATGAGATGAAGAGAGGTGAATGCCATAGGTATTGTGACATAGCATTAGGCTACGATCGATCTTCTGTCTATACTCAGAAGGAGGCTCATCTATCTCAGGTGATCTTGGATGATCCAGACATGACGATAATGATAGTTGGATTTAGGAGCAGATGTTGGTGGATGCTGATGGTCGGGAACACTGGGTGGGTGAAATGGACAACATGGAATTTCATCATGCTACTCAGAATGGCACACAATATAAAACTTATTAATTGTTCACTTATGGAATTTCCCATTTAGTACTTTTGGACCGGTCTTGACTTCAGGTAACTGAAACCATGGAAAGCAAAGCCATGGATAAAGGTGGGAACTGCTGTCTTGACTCAGAAAAAGACTAGTTTGACCCTTGACTATTAACACTGCCCTTGTTCTACCTAACAAATCTTAAAAGCAGCCCCTCAAAGGGTCAAACTGTTTCTGACTAATACAAGTAGGTCCCAGAACAAAGTTCAAGGATATTCACAGGCATAAAAAAATTTCAGCACCCAACATGAGAACATTTAGTCTGGCATCTCGTCAAAGATTACTAGCCATGCAAAGAGGCAGGGAAATATGAATTAGGAGAAGGATCGACTGAAATCGACAAAATGTTAGGATTAGCTGAGAAAGGCATTTTAACAGTTATAAGTGTATCCCATAGCTGAAAATGTTGAGTGAAGACATAGAGGATATAAAAAGGACTCAATATTTAGTTGTCTGTGCCTGCATGCTCAGTCGTACCTTACTGTTTGAGACCCCATGCATCGTAGCCCACCAAGATCCTCTGCCCAAGGGATTATCCAGGTGTCCCGGGCACTGTGCTGTAGCTTACTCTGATTCCTATTCTTATTAGTTCTCACTAAGAGACACTATCTTTAATAGATCAGAGAATTTTTACAATCACAGTGTAAGTCCCCTCAGAGTCATGAGTCTTGGACTTGGACAATAAAATGTCATGGTCTTGAGTATTGTCAAACCAAGAGTAGTTTTATTAATCATAAAACATATAATAATCAGAATCAAGATTCCATTAATCAGGATTCAAATTAAGGCAAGCACAAGTAACGTAAAAATTCTTTGGATGAGATGAAGAGAGGTGAATGCCATAGGTATTGTGACATAGCATTAGGCTACGATCGATCTTCTGTCTATACTCAGAAGGAGGCTCATCTATCTCAGGTGATCTTGGATGATCCAGACATGACGATAATGATAGTTGGATTTAGGAGCAGATGTTGGTGGATGCTGATGGTCGGGAACACTGGGTGGGTGAAATGGACAACATGGAATTTCATCATGCTACTCAGAATGGCACACAATATAAAACTTATTAATTGTTCACTTATGGAATTTCCCATTTAGTACTTTTGGACCGGTCTTGACTTCAGGTAACTGAAACCATGGAAAGCAAAGCCATGGATAAAGGTGGGAACTGCTGTCTTGACTCAGAAAAAGACTAGTTTGACCCTTGACTATTAACACTGCCCTTGTTCTACCTAACAAATCTTAAAAGCAGCCCCTCAAAGGGTCAAACTGTTTCTGACTAATACAAGTAGGTCCCAGAACAAAGTTCAAGGATATTCACAGGCATAAAAAAATTTCAGCACCCAACATGAGAACATTTAGTCTGGCATCTCGTCAAAGATTACTAGCCATGCAAAGAGGCAGGGAAATATGAATTAGGAGAAGGATCGACTGAAATCGACAAAAATGTTAGGATTAGCTGAGAAAGGCATTTTAACAGTTATAAGTGTATCCCATAGCTGAAAATGTTGAGTGAAGACATAGAGGATATAAAAAGGACTCAATATTTAGTTGTCTGTGCCTGCATGCTCAGTCGTACCTTACTGTTTGAGACCCCATGCATCGTAGCCCACCAAGATCCTCTGCCCAAGGGATTATCCAGGTGTCCCGGGCACTGTGCTGTAGCTTACTCTGATTCCTATTCTTATTAGTTCTCACTAAGAGACACTATCTTAAATAGATCAGAGACTTTTTACAGTCACAGTGTAAGTCCCCTCAGAGTGGTGAGTCTCGGACTTGGACAATAAAATGTCATGGTCTTGAGTATTGTCAAACCAAGAGTAGTTTTATTAATCATAAAACATATAATAATCAGAATCAAGATTCCATTAATCAGGATTCAAATTAAGGCAAGCACAAGTAATCAGAAATTATCAGAGCTCAATCAAATGCAAACTGATCTCTGTGAGCCAGCCTCCCGCACAATCTTACCTTACATTTTGTATTTTTCTAACTAGAAATCTCAGGCTAACTAGTAATCATGAAAGTGGTTATTACAAGAGATTTTTTCTTCTCTAGAGATGCAAAAGAGGTTATTACTGGAGCTTATTGCTCCTTTACTAACACCTAGGTAAACACCTTTGTTCTCGAGGAAAAGCATTTGTTTGTAGAGACAACATTCTTACAATTCTTAATTTACAAGGGGAACTATAAGTTGTAAAGAGGGCACACGTGGAAAAGCTTTTGTCTAGGTAAACATCTCTATGTTTGTCAAAGGTGACAGTTTAAGTCTGTAAACTGCTAATTTTATGAGTGGGGTATATCAGGCCCAGGCCTGTATCAGTAAAAGTATCAGCTACTTAGTCATCCTCAGAGGAGGTCTGAGAGAGGCGGGGCTGCAGGCAGCGCTTATTGCTAGTGTAAAGAGACATTTGTCTGCTTGGCTCAGGTATCTTTTCTTGATCTTTCCTGTGAGAAGTGAATATGAAACCATCCCCTCGTACTAATGAGCACCCTTGTAGGAGAGCATTTGACATACCCACCAAGTTAGAGTAGAGGGGTCTTCTTCCCTGCACAGTGGCATTCCCTGCAAATAACTTTTCTTCCTCATCAATTTCCCCAGCAGAACTATTCTCCTCATAATTAGGGTCCCAATATCTATCAGTGAAGATGCCTTCACTTGCCCATGACACAGGCAAGAATACTGGATCAGGTTGCCATTTCCTCTTCTAGGGAATCTTCCTGACTCAGGGAGTGAACCTGCAGCTCTGCTGTCTTCTGCATTGAATAGCTTCTTTACCACTGTTCCACCGGGGAACCCCTTGGTATTTAGTCATTTGCTGAATAAATTAATACCTGGACTTTTAAAAAAATTGGGTGTGAATTAGATCAAGATTCTTCGGACTTGGACAATAAAATGTCATGGTCTTGAGTATTGTCAAACCAAGAGTAGTTTTATTAATCATAAAACATATAATAATCAGAATCAAGATTCCATTAATCAGGATTCAAATTAAGGCAAGCACAAGTAATCAGAAATTATCAGAGCTCAATCAAATGCAAACTGATCTCTGTGAGCCAGCCTCCCGCACAATCTTACCTTACATTTTTGTATTTTTCTAACTAGAAATCTCAGGCTAACTAGTAATCATGAAAGTGGTTATTACAAGAGATTTTTTCTTCTCTAGAGATGCAAAAGAGGTTATTACTGGAGCTTATTGCTCCTTTACTAACACCTAGATAAACACCTTTGTTCTCGAGGAAAAACATTTGTTTGTAGAGAAAACATTCTTACAATTCTTAATTTACAAGGGGAACTATAAGTTGTAAAGAGGGCACACGTGGAAAAGCTTTTGTCTAGGTAAACATCTCTATGTTTGTCAAAGGTGACAGTTTAAGTCTGTAAACTGCTAATTTTATGAGTGGGGTATATCAGGCCCAGGCCTGTATCAGTAAAAGTATCAGCTACTTAGTCATCCTCAGAGGAGGTCTGAGAGAGGCGGGGCTGCAGGCAGCGCTTATTGCTAGTGTAAAGAGACATTTGTCTGCTTGGCTCAGGTATCTTTTCCTGATCTTTCTTATGAGAAGTGAATATGAAACCACCCCCTCGTACTAATGAGCACCCTTGTAGGAGAGCATTTGACATACCCACCAAGTTAGAGTAGAGGGGTCTTCTTCCCTGCACAGTGGCATTCCCTGCAAATAACTTTTCTTCCTCATCAATTTCCCCAGCAGAACTATTCTCCTCATAATTAGGGTCCCAATATCTATCAGTGAAGATGCCTTCACTTGCCCATGACACAGGCAAGAATACTGGATCAGGTTGCCATTTCCTCTTCTAGGGAATCTTCCTGACTCAGGGAGTGAACCTGCAGCTCTGCTGTCTTCTGCATTGAATAGCTTCTTTACCACTGTTCCACCGGGGAACCCCTTGGTATTTAGTCATTTGCTGAATAAATTAATACCTGGACTGTATAAAAGGTTATAGATAGGATTAATAAAGCAGGCTGGATGTTTTACATTGCAACCAGAGACAGACTATGTGAGTCTGAAGCTAGAATTTTAAGGGAGGGGAAACCAATTTCAATCTTAAACTGGAACAGAGGTTATCAACTTGATATGAAAGGACTCCTGGTAGACTATTCTTATATTCTCAGACACTCAACTTCTCCACCTTATTTCTTTGGGCTTCCTAGGTGGCTCAGTGGTAAAGGATCCGCCTACTGGTGCTGGAGATGCAGGAGACACGGGTTGGATTTCCTGGAGGAGGAAATGGCAACCCACTTCTTGCCTGAAAAATTCTATGGACAAAGGAGCCTAGTAGGCTACAATCCGTGGGGTAGCAAAGAGTAGGACAAAACTGAGCAACTGAGTACACACACATATATCTCTTTGTATACTTAGTTATATGATTTTTATTTAGATGGCAATAAAGATTTAAAGGATACTCAGTAATCTTTATGACCAATGTATAATTAGATAGTTTCCTGTCATTGGTACATGTGTCTTTGACCACTTCGTCCTTAAGTAATCCGTTAAAGTAATAATTTTAACTGCAATGCTGGAATTCTTAACAGAGATTGGAGCTTTTCAAATGCAATTTGGGTACTTTCAAGTTCTCTGGTTCTTAATTAGTGGTCTAGAAGTGTATCATTATCAGTCTTTGTTGAATGAACGAATGCATGACTTATGGGAAAAATACCACTTATGTGCTAGAAAGTTAACATCTTAAAAGATAATAAATGTTATTATGCTTGTGATGCTAACAAAGGTATCTTTTCTTGTTTTTAAAAACCCCTACATGAGCACCCTTGTAGGAGAGCTTGACACGAGTAGAGGGTCTTCTTCCCTGCACAGTGGCATTCCCTGCAAATAACTTTTCTTCCTCATCAATTTCCCCAGCAGAACTATTCTCCTCATAATTAGGGTCCCAATATCTATCAGTGAAGATGCCTTCACTTGCCCATGACACAGGCAAGAATACTGGATCAGGTTGCCATTT
Organism: Tragulus kanchil; assembly: GCA_022376925.1. Lineage (NCBI taxonomy): Eukaryota > Metazoa > Chordata > Mammalia > Artiodactyla > Tragulidae > Tragulus > Tragulus kanchil. The sequence continues at coordinate 13,123,164 of JAIOJX010000030.1, read as the reverse complement.
CCTCTTCTAGGGAATCTTCCTGACTCAGGGAGTGAACCTGCAGCTCTGCTGTCTTCTGCATTGAATAGCTTCTTTACCACTGTTCCACCGGGGAACCCCTTGGTATTTAGTCATTTGCTGAATAAATTAATACCTGGACTGTATAAAAGGTTATAGATAGGATTAATAAAGCAGGCTGGATGTTTTACATTGCAACCAGAGACAGACTATGTGAGTCTGAAGCTAGAATTTTAAGGGAGGGGAAACCAATTTCAATCTTAAACTGGAACAGAGGTTATCAACTTGATATGAAAGGACTCCTGGTAGACTATTCTTATATTCTCAGACACTCAACTTCTCCACCTTATTTCTTTGGGCTTCCTAGGTGGCTCAGTGGTAAAGGATCCGCCTACTGGTGCTGGAGATGCAGGAGACACGGGTTGGATTTCCTGGAGGAGGAAATGGCAACCCACTTCTTGCCTGAAAAATTCTATGGACAAAGGAGCCTAGTAGGCTACAATCCGTGGGGTAGCAAAGAGTAGGACAAAACTGAGCAACTGAGTACACACACATATATCTCTTTGTATACTTAGTTATATGATTTTTATTTAGATGGCAATAAAGATTTAAAGGATACTCAGTAATCTTTATGACCAATGTATAATTAGATAGTTTCCTGTCATTGGTACATGTGTCTTTGACCACTTCGTCCTTAAGTAATCCGTTAAAGTAATAATTTTAACTGCAATGCTGGAATTCTTAACAGAGATTGGAGCTTTTCAAATGCAATTTGGGTACTTTCAAGTTCTCTGGTTCTTAATTAGTGGTCTAGAAGTGTATCATTATCAGTCTTTGTTGAATGAACGAATGCATGACTTATGGGAAAAATACCACTTATGTGCTAGAAAGTTAACATCTTAAAAGATAATAAATGTTATTATGCTTGTGATGCTAACAGAATATTGTTAGCTTTATACAGCTTCTTGAAAATGTTTAGGGAAGGAACAATATTTAGTTTCACAACTGGAATGGAAAAGTTTAGAAAGAAATCACAAGAACAGACTGAGAACACAGGTTTTGCAGGGTAGCAAAGCATTGTTCTAAATAGATCATTAGAATTGCAAAATGACACATTTCATCTACAGATTAAAAGTAGTTTTTTGATGCTCAAGGCATAAATGGGGCAAAGAAAAGTATGTATTCTTAAGACAAATAGTGAAAAAACAAATTTAAATTAGTTCAAGAAAAAAGATAAACAACATATCTCTGTCTTATTTTATATAACTTCTACCCATATCAGGCAAGTAACATGAATTGGAAAATTTATTGCTATCATTTTAATGGTCCTTCTTTTAAAACAGCAACTGTTATATTATCTGGATCATATATATGGTTCACTGTGCCCAGAGATACTTCCTGTGGATCTGACTTGCCTGTTAGCTATCATTGCTACCTCTTGATAGATGGTGAAATGACATAAACAGGGCTTCATGTCATTTCTCTTCTCCAGGCTATCTTCCCAACCCAGAGATTGGACCCAGGTCTCCCTATTGCAGATGAATTCTTTACCATCTGATCTACCAGGGAAGCCTTAGAAACATGGCTAGCAACAAGGAATTAGCCTTTCTAACCCTAGACAAAACTGAGCAACTGAGTACACACATATATCTCTTTGTATACTTAGTTATATGATTTTTATTTAGATGGCAATAAAGATTTAAAGGATACTCAGTAATCTTTATGACCAATGTATAATTAGATAGTTTCCTGTCATTGGTACATGTGTCTTTGACCACTTCGTCCTTAAGTAATCCGTTAAAGTAATAATTTTAACTGCAATGCTGGAATTCTTAACAGAGATTGGAGCTTTTCAAATGCAATTTGGGTACTTTCAAGTTCTCTGGTTCTTAATTAGTGGTCTAGAAGTGTATCATTATCAGTCTTTGTTGAATGAACGAATGCATGACTTATGGGAAAAATACCACTTATGTGCTAGAAAGTTAACATCTTAAAAGATAATAAATGTTATTATGCTTGTGATGCTAACAGAATATTGTTAGCTTTATACAGCTTCTTGAAAATGTTTAGGGAAGGAACAATATTTAGTTTCACAACTGGAATGGAAAAGTTTAGAAAGAAATCACAAGAACAGACTGAGAACACAGGTTTTGCAGGGTAGCAAAGCATTGTTCTAAATAGATCATTAGAATTGCAAAATGACACATTTCATCTACAGATTAAAAGTAGTTTTTTGATGCTCAAGGCATAAATGGGGCAAAGAAAAGTATGTATTCTTAAGACAAATAGTAAAAAAACAAATTTAAATTAGTTCAAGAAAAAAGATAAACAACATATCTCTGTCTTATTTTATATAACTTCTACCCATATCAGGCAAGTAACATGAATTGGAAAATTTATTGCTATCATTTTAATGGTCCTTCTTTTAAAACAGCAACTGTTATATTATCTGGATCATATATATGGTTCACTGTGCCCAGAGATACTTCCTGTGGATCTGACTTGCCTGTTAGCTATCATTGCTACCTCTTGATAGATGGTGAAATGACATAAACAGGGCTTCATGTCATTTCTCTTCTCCAGGCTATCTTCCCAACCCAGAGATTGGACCCAGGTCTCCCTATTGCAGATGAATTCTTTACCATCTGATCTACCAGGGAAGCCTTAGAAACATGGCTAGCAACAAGGAATTAGCCTTTCTAACCCTATCTAGGAAACAAATGTGCAAAGTCACACTGAATGACATGGAACTCCAAACTAAGATGCCCATGAATATAGTAATTCTATAATCCATGCAAAGAAAATGTTGAGCATCAGTGGGTTTTCCTTTGTTTTACAAAATATGTTTATAATTTTTAAGTTATTCATATTTGGAGAAATTCTCCAGGATTATTATAGTGTTCATTTAATAATATTATGAAGAAATAAGTCTACAAATATTTGATTTTAATATCCAGTTCATATTTTTGCATTGAAACTAAGCTCCATTCTTGGGTTATAAGGTTGTAAGGATTTCAGGGTATGTTTTTCTTTTTAAAAAAACCTAAATTTAATATTCATTTTTCCTTCTTTGCTCAGTGCCTACTAATTTTACATAAGAATAGAGTTGAACATATTTATAGCTTTGTGACATTCACTCCCTCTTACAATTTTGTCAATTCAAACCTTGAAAGCCTCTAAATTTACATTTCACATCTGTACCTCAAAGTGCTCATTTAATCATCTTGTCTCAGAAAGGATTAGAATAACCCCAGAAAATCATCACCGAGCCCTAGCTTTAGAGGAGCGTCCTACAGGAGAGACGGGTGTATCTGCGGAGGAGGTGCTGCAAGGCGGGAACCCCACTGAGGAGATGGTTTAAGACTAGGAGTCATTACACAGGTCATCTTCTTCTGTAAATTTCTCCACGACTGTAATCTGGGGAGTATCTGGGGACAGATGGTGATTGGTTCTATTAAGCTTATCCATACACCTTGTGATTCATGTACTGTGCTGCACCAACATACCAACACTTGCACTTGAGTGGTGAATACTACCCTTGCTATGTCAATGAGTTGCCTTTTTCACCCAGAGACATACACACACACACACACACACACACAGACAGACATTATTGGCTTATTGCAGTGAGCATGTAAGAGCTGCCTTCTGGGACTTCCCTGGTGGTCCAGTGGTTAAGAATCCACTTGACAATGCAGGCAACACAGGTTCAATTTCCATTCTGGGATGACCCCACATGCTGCAGAGCCACTAAGCCCCTGTACCACAACTTCTGAGCTCATCCACTCTAGAGCCTGTGCTCCACACCAAGAGCAGTCACCTTAATAAGAAGCCTGCACACCATAAGGAAGAGCAGCCTCCCACCCCTCCCCCGCTCTCCATAACTAGAAAAAGCCAGCACGCAGTAACAAAGAGCCACCTCAGACAGAAATACAGAAATAAATAAGCAATTTTTTAAAAAAGAGCCACCTTTTTTTCCCAGAGGAGATCAAATGACTCTGGAGGGAGAAACCTATTCATCCAAGATAAACCCAGAAATGTTTGTTGAAGGGATGAAGTCATTTGGAGAGGAAAAAAAAAAAAACGTTCAGGTTTCCAAAAACTGGAGACCTTGAAAGATAGCTTGTCGAAGAGTCAAGGGAGGAAGGGCAGTTCAGATGGGCCTAAGCAAAAGAACAAATAAGAACAAGGACTGATCCTCGGAGGGTAGCAGCCAAGCCCGGCAGCCTGCTGGGCCACTTCAAGTTACTGACTTGAATACTAACATTTTTCTGAGCTGTGATTTCCTTCCGTTCATCTCTCTGCTTTCTTTGCTTCTGTTGGGCAGATATTGAACATGGATCTTTCTTCCACAGTTCCCTGTAGTCCTATAGTTATGAGCTTGTGTCCTACATTTTTCCCCTAGATTACAAGGTGACTACCATTTAAGAGAAGAGTGATAGTAATACAGTCTTACAGCTTTAATGAGCTTTTAACTTTTCCAAACACTTTCATATCTCGTAATTCTTAGCACATTTAAATCTTATAACCGAGGGGCTAGGTTGTACAGGCTTTATGATTTCATTATATCCGTAAGAAAAAAAAATGGTTAAAAACTAGAAATAGAGGAGAGCTATGTGAAAACGGAGCTAGTAGCCAATGAGTTTGCTTCCTAATAAAGTAAGAATATTAGATGTGTAAGGGGAAAAATGAGAAAATATGAAAAAAGAACTCTTTCCATTTCTTTGGTATATGGGCTGAGCTATGAAAATTTCTAGGGAATTTCAGCTCATTGATTTTCTATGCCTTTGAGCTGTGTTCTTTATGTACTTTCTGAGGCGATTTTTTGATCTTATATTCTCAAACAATGCTACAAGATTCCTGGTGGCATTATCAGCTTTTGGGATACCTTGAGGTAGGGTTCTGAGACAGTTTAAAAGATAAAAGGTACACAAATAAATAAATAATAAATGACTCTAGTCTCATATAGCCAATCAGAAAATAATAAAAATATAATAAGATGGTATACAGGGTTATGTTGCCATGCAGTATTCATCTCTAATTGTAACTTTTGGCAGGAGATTGATACTTATTGAATTACCTTATCTGTAAAATGATGTTTGGGACTATATAATCACTACTACTTCCTTCCAGGCCTAATGGCCTCCAATATTTTCTAAAGTTTTTCTCAGAGTTGTGGTACATGAAAATTGTAGAAAAGGCAAGCAAGACAGAATGATATAATTTGAATATTTTTAAAAAATTGAAATATAATTATACATTCTTAAGTAAGCCCTTGATGCTCAGTTTTTAATAGAAACAACTACAGATATGTTTAGTCAAAGTCAAGTGATATAGTTGCATATTATAAATGTCTATAAATTTTAAAATTAAGTGAAATAAAGCAAAGTGTAACCAATTTCCCAAATTTATTTTAAGCTATGTTAAATACTTTCTATCAGAGTGATTCTCCATGTTGAAGAAATTTGATGGGGCAAAAAATGAATTCTGGAATCCACAGATACCTGGGTATAGAAGGTTGTTTAAGGTACTAGCTGGCTTTTAGTAGTAAAATCATAGTATTAACTGACATAGGCATTTTGTATATTAAAAAAATATATTTTCCTTTCCTAGCAAATGCAGATTTACTGCCTGTACATGAGGAGAGCTGATATACCAAGGAAATGTCAAGAAATTCAGGTTTGCTATGAAAAAAATGTTTGCTTTAATAATAGTACTGAAAATAGCTTTTATTCATTTAATACATATCATTAAGTGATTGGAGCTTCCCAGTTGGCACTAGTGGTAAAGAATTTGCCTGCCATTGCAGAAGATGTAAGAGACTGGTTCACTCCCAGGGTTGGGAAGATCCCCTGGAAAAGGGAATGGGAACCCACTCCAGTATTCTTACCTGGAGAATTCCACAGACAGAAGAGCCTGGCAGGCTATAGTCCATGGGGCCACAAAGAGTCAGACATGACTGAGTGACTAACACTTTGCTAAAGGGAATATGGAAGAAATGCTAGGTGTGGTTATTACCCTTGTCAAGCATTTGGAAAATAATTAGGAAGACACAACTTATTTGCTCCGAATGGTTATTTAGCAAGGTACAATACTGTTTGTTCCAAATGTCTGAGTAAGCAATAATTCATCTTAGAGATTAATTATTGTTAGGAAAGCAAAAGAACACTGTTTTGGAGAAAATGAAATGAGCTTCAGTTGACTTGAAAGAGGTAGGTAGATAGGGGCTAAGAATTAAACTATGGCTATTTAATTGTAGTAAGCATCCTAAGCAATTGTTTACAGAGTATAAGGAGTGTGGTGTGTGTAGGAGATCATGACAGAGTGAGGGGTGTGTGGGGATTGTGTTGAGATTTGATGGAAATAACGGTAGGTAAAGTAAGGCCAGATAACTGAGGACCTTGAGTGACAGTAGATTTGGATTGTATTTCCAGACAACAGAAGCCCTGGCAGCTTTCAAGGAGTTTAACTGATTGTTCAAAGAAGATAAATCTGAAGGCTGAATAATATATAGTGGGTGTGATAGAAGAAGTATTGCCTTGTCAGATTTCCTCGGCTATAATTTTCCTTTTAGAGCTCACCAGCTGTATAATGTTACATAGTTCACTTAACTTTTCTGGGCTTCAACACAATCATCTGGAAGATCTGTATGAAAGTGGGAGGGAGGGTCTTTGTTAGATAATTTTTTTCAAGTTTGCTTCCAGATTAGTTTGGCTAGGAAGACCAAATAGAAAATTATACTGTTCTTCCAAGTGTGAGTTAATAATGAGCGGGGAAAGTAAAAGGATGTTCAGGGAAAAAGAGATGTAAGGATCAGAGAGGGCGTCATTTTGAATTGGTTGACTTGGGTTTTTTTTTTTTTGGAGTGGGGAGTATAATTGCTTTACAGTGTTGTGTTAGTTTCTGCTTTACATGGAAGTGAATCACATACATGTATACATGTCCCCTCCCCCTTGGACTTCCTCCCACGTTTCCCTCCTCCCACCCATGTAGTTCATCACAGAGCACTGAGATGAGCTCCCTGGGCTCTACAGCAGGTTCCCACGGGCTCTCTGTTTTTCACTCAGCAGTGTACAGATGTCAGTTCCAATCTCCAGTTCATCCCACCCTCCCCTTCCCCCTGTGTGTCCACATGTATCTTCTCTACTTCTGTGTCTCTACACCTCTCCTAGTTCATCGTACACTTTTTCCCAGTTGACTTGAAAGAGGAAAGGTAAGATAGCAATAATTCATCTTAGAGATTAATTATTGTTAGGAAAGCAAAAGAACACTGTTTTGGAGAAAATGAAATGAGCTTCAGTTGACTTGAAAGAGGTAGGTAGATAGGGGCTAAGAATTAAACTATGGCTATTTAATTGTAGTAAGCATCCTAAGCAATTGTTTACAGAGTATAAGGAGTGTGGTGTGTGTAGGAGATCATGACAGAGTGAGGGGTGTGTGGGGATTGTGTTGAGATTTGATGGAAATAACGGTAGGTAAAGTAAGGCCAGATAACTGAGGACCTTGAGTGACAGTAGATTTGGATTGTATTTCCAGACAACAGAAGCCCTGGCAGCTTTCAAGGAGTTTAACTGATTGTTCAAAGAAGATAAATCTGAAGGCTGAATAATATATAGTGGGTGTGATAGAAGAAGTATTGCCTTGTCAGATTTCCTCGGCTATAATTTTCCTTTTAGAGCTCACCAGCTGTATAATGTTACATAGTTCACTTAACTTTTCTGGGCTTCAACACAATCATCTGGAAGATCTGTATGAAAGTGGGAGGGAGGGTCTTTGTTAGATAATTTTTTTCAAGTTTGCTTCCAGATTAGTTTGGCTAGGAAGACCAAATAGAAAATTATACTGTTCTTCCAAGTGTGAGTTAATAATGAGCGGGGAAAGTAAAAGGATGTTCAGGGAAAAAGAGATGTAAGGATCAGAGAGGGCGTCATTTTGAATTGGTTGACTTGGGTTTTTTTTTTTTTGGAGTGGGGAGTATAATTGCTTTACAGTGTTGTGTTAGTTTCTGCTTTACATGGAAGTGAATCACATACATGTATACATGTCCCCTCCCCCTTGGACTTCCTCCCACGTTTCCCTCCTCCCACCCATGTAGTTCATCACAGAGCACTGAGATGAGCTCCCTGGGCTCTACAGCAGGTTCCCACGGGCTCTCTGTTTTTCACTCAGCAGTGTACAGATGTCAGTTCCAATCTCCAGTTCATCCCACCCTCCCCTTCCCCCTGTGTGTCCACATGTATCTTCTCTACTTCTGTGTCTCTACACCTCTCCTGCAAATAGGTTCATCTGTACCACTAATGCATATATGTGTCATCTAGCAAAATGAATTGGTAGATTTTTAAGAACCATCAGTAGAAGTTAAGTTAGAGGGATATGATGTGACATGATTAAGAGAAATTCCTAACTCAGGCCTGAGTTGTGACTGTGATATGACCTTAGACCCTCCAGTTCTATCTGACCTAATGGGAAGGAGTGAATAGGTTTTATTAAATCTTTAAACAACGGTATTCCTTTAGGTTATATTCTTTCCTATGTACTCTACTTTCCCTCACCGCAGTATCTAGTCTATTACCTTCTTCTATTATCTATCCGAGATAAACGCTTCGGCTCATCTAGTTCTCTCCACCCCACTTTGTCTCTAGTTATTTGGATTACTGCTGTAGATTTTGTGGTCAATTGACAAGGAAACTAGTTATATTAAGGGTTACAGTAATCTAAGAAAATTAATCTAGTTTAAGTCACATTGTTTCTGTAATATTTCAAGCAGCTTAATAGTCTTAAATGATATAGGGGAACAGAATGTTGAGAGAATAGAGTCCAAACATATTTAATGAATAAAAGACTGGATAAGGTGCTAAGTACTTTTACATATGTCTAATTTCACTATTATTAATATAGAACGATGAAATTATTGTTATATAGTAACAATAGCTGATGTATATGTAGCACTCCCATTTCCAGATAAAGAAACTTACAAAGTAACGCCATAGTCCAGGGTTGCACAGTTGACATATTGCGGACCTAGGATTTGAAATTTGTTATTTCAAATTCCAACATCCATGCACTTAACAGCACATTAAACTGCTCCAGAAAACTCTGGAAGATGGGAGATGAATCATTTGAATGTTGGGGTTGCAGTTGTATATTGACGATGCGCTAGTCTAAAACTAGTGAAGTGGAAAAGGGAGTAGAAAAATTGCAGGGGAGGGCTCAGAAGTGTCCCCAAGGTTTTTCACTGAATCATGAAACTCTGAATTCTTACAGTCTACTACACACAGCCGAAAATTCCTCATGGTAGCAATACTATACCTTTCATTCCCTGTAAGACTCACCAGAATGCACAGTCACTTCTTCACGGGATCTTGTCACCTTCATCATGAACCAATTCTTCTTCATGGTCAAGAGTAACTCCAAATGAGTATCTTCTCTACTATTGCTGGTACTTCTGAGTGCTAATTTTTTTTTCTAGCAAGTCAAAATAGCCACAATTTCTATGTTTAGAAGAGTATATTTCTAATGTCTTTATAGGCCTAACTCAGGCCTGAGTTGTGACTGTGATATGACCTTAGACCCTCCAGTTCTATCTGACCTAATGGGAAGGAGTGAATAGGTTTTATTAAATCTTTAAACAACGGTATTCCTTTAGGTTATATTCTTTCCTATGTACTCTACTTTCCCTCACCGCAGTATCTAGTCTATTACCTTCTTCTATTATCTATCCGAGATAAACGCTTCGGCTCATCTAGTTCTCTCCACCCCACTTTGTCTCTAGTTATTTGGATTACTGCTGTAGATTTTGTGGTCAATTGACAAGGAAACTAGTTATATTAAGGGTTACAGTAATCTAAGAAAATTAATCTAGTTTAAGTCACATTGTTTCTGTAATATTTCAAGCAGCTTAATAGTCTTAAATGATATAGGGGAACAGAATGTTGAGAGAATAGAGTCCAAACATATTTAATGAATAAAAGACTGGATAAGGTGCTAAGTACTTTTACATATGTCTAATTTCACTATTATTAATATAGAACGATGAAATTATTGTTATATAGTAACAATAGCTGATGTATATGTAGCACTCCCATTTCCAGATAAAGAAACTTACAAAGTAACGCCATAGTCCAGGGTTGCACAGTTGACATATTGCGGACCTAGGATTTGAAATTTGTTATTTCAAATTCCAACATCCATGCACTTAACAGCACATTAAACTGCTCCAGAAAACTCTGGAAGATGGGAGATGAATCATTTGAATGTTGGGGTTGCAGTTGTATATTGACGATGCGCTAGTCTAAAACTAGTGAAGTGGAAAAGGGAGTAGAAAAATTGCAGGGGAGGGCTCAGAAGTGTCCCCAAGGTTTTTCACTGAATCATGAAACTCTGAATTCTTACAGTCTACTACACACAGCCGAAAATTCCTCATGGTAGCAATACTATACCTTTCATTCCCTGTAAGACTCACCAGAATGCACAGTCACTTCTTCACGGGATCTTGTCACCTTCATCATGAACCAATTCTTCTTCATGGTCAAGAGTAACTCCAAATGAGTATCTTCTCTACTATTGCTGGTACTTCTGAGTGCTAATTTTTTTTTCTAGCAAGTCAAAATAGCCACAATTTCTATGTTTAGAAGAGTATATTTCTAATGTCTTTATATTCTGGGTTCTTCTATAAACTGATTCCATCACCTTTCATGAAATGTATTTGCTTCCTTGGAAGGGCTCTTGTAAAACCTATGGGTAGATCTTCAATTTTCTTTGTCTGTCTTTCATAAACTCCTGTTTCTCCTTAAAATGGAATTATACCCACAAGCCACTTTTCATCATACTCTGAATTTGAACTTCCTGAATTCTCTGAAAAACAAGAATGTTGAACTACATTAGCACTTCCTGACAGTCAATAGTTCTGTTTTGTCAGTATTGTTAACTTAACACAGTAGTGTTCCTTCATTATTTGAATATTTTATTGCATTTGTCTTTATTCATTTATCAAAAACTAAAGTGATAAGCCTAAGTCTTAAAAACTTCATAAAATTGAGACAAAAATTGAAATAGTTGTATATAAAAATGTATGAATTTTTAGCTTCGAGTACTCAAGTTAATTTTGTGCACACTTATCAGGGAAAAGAATAAAATTGAAGAACATGTACAAAGTGCTTGGGAATAGATTGCCAAGATGGAGTCCTAGAATTCTATTATGACTTTTAAATTATAGGAAGATCGACCTATACCAATAAGATATATGCCTAAAAGTTTCACTGTAATTTTTGTAGGAAGAAATCATAATTAAAAGCAGAGGATTGCCTCTATTGAGTTACCCTTTACTCTGTTAAACTGTCAAACTTGCTTAGGGTTTTTGTGATTAGGAAGGAATTAATACTCTGTACACACAGTAGAAATGTTCTGTTTCCATGCATTAGAAATACATTTATCCAGTATTATGTAATATTCTGTTTTATTGTTTGTTTCTCTCCATACCTATTTAACCTGCTTGTGTGGGGAGTTGTTCTAAGTTAACTAAATTCCAGTAACAGAATTCCACTGTATTCAGTTACTTATTAGATTTTTCTTTTAAGTATTGTCCCATCGATCCTCACTAGATTTTCTTAGGTACAGTCTTGGCTGGTTCCATTTGATCTGTGGTAGTTCAATGATTCTTCCCTCTTGATCCTCAAAATATCTTTTCATTCATGGTTGACTTATGTTTAGAAGAGTATATTTCTAATGTCTTTATATTCTGGGTTCTTCTATAAACTGATTCCATCACCTTTCATGAAATGTATTTGCTTCCTTGGAAGGGCTCTTGTAAAACCTATGGGTAGATCTTCAATTTTCTTTGTCTGTCTTTCATAAACTCCTGTTTCTCCTTAAAATGGAATTATACCCACAAGCCACTTTTCATCATACTCTGAATTTGAACTTCCTGAATTCTCTGAAAAACAAGAATGTTGAACTACATTAGCACTTCCTGACAGTCAATAGTTCTGTTTTGTCAGTATTGTTAACTTAACACAGTAGTGTTCCTTCATTATTTGAATATTTTATTGCATTTGTCTTTATTCATTTATCAAAAACTAAAGTGATAAGCCTAAGTCTTAAAAACTTCATAAAATTGAGACAAAAATTGAAATAGTTGTATATAAAAATGTATGAATTTTTAGCTTCGAGTACTCAAGTTAATTTTGTGCACACTTATCAGGGAAAAGAATAAAATTGAAGAACATGTACAAAGTGCTTGGGAATAGATTGCCAAGATGGAGTCCTAGAATTCTATTATGACTTTTAAATTATAGGAAGATCGACCTATACCAATAAGATATATGCCTAAAAGTTTCACTGTAATTTTTGTAGGAAGAAATCATAATTAAAAGCAGAGGATTGCCTCTATTGAGTTACCCTTTACTCTGTTAAACTGTCAAACTTGCTTAGGGTTTTTGTGATTAGGAAGGAATTAATACTCTGTACACACAGTAGAAATGTTCTGTTTCCATGCATTAGAAATACATTTATCCAGTATTATGTAATATTCTGTTTTATTGTTTGTTTCTCTCCATACCTATTTAACCTGCTTGTGTGGGGAGTTGTTCTAAGTTAACTAAATTCCAGTAACAGAATTCCACTGTATTCAGTTACTTATTAGATTTTTCTTTTAAGTATTGTCCCATCGATCCTCACTAGATTTTCTTAGGTACAGTCTTGGCTGGTTCCATTTGATCTGTGGTAGTTCAATGATTCTTCCCTCTTGATCCTCAAAATATCTTTTCATAATTCATTCATTTATGGGGAACTGAAATGAGCATCTCTAGTCTCCTTTTGGTCTAGGTCACTCTGTATACATTTCTCAGAGAAATAGCCATCAAATATTGTTTGCATCATAGCATTGGTTTGCTCAAAGCATCTTACCCCTTCTAACTCTCCAGATCTGGATTTTAACATAGTCATATAACACAGTTGAATCATACTTCCATCATCATTCCCTTCCCTTCCTTTACAAGCCTCATTTTTCATCATTCTTTTACTTTGGTTCATAAATGAAGTCAAATTCATCTTCTTGGCACAGAATGTTCCTTTGACAATTCAGAAGGCAGATAGAGAAGGAAAGGGGGTTGAGAAAAGAGACAGGCAAGAAGGGTGTGGAAGTGAGGGAAAGAAAGGGAGAAGGAAGAGAAGGAGAAGGGAAGGGGGCTGGAAGGAGGAGAAGACAGGGCATCATTGCTATTACAGATAGCCTCAGGATGAATCTGAAGACACCTCTATTTTGGATGGAAGCAGTCCCAAGCTGGGTATACAGCTTCATGAGAAGAGCATGGACTAGATCTCCCCAACATACACACACACACACACACACACACACACACACACACACACAAACACACACACACACACCTCTAGCTGTGCAGGGAGCAACCACCACTTCCGACCTAAACACAGCCTCTGCTGTGCAGGGAGCCCTTCTGCAGGTACCATTCTGTGCAGCCTGCTCATGTTGTGCTTCTCGATGGACTTAGAAATTGCACCCTTTACTCTGTTAAACTGTCAAACTTGCTGGTTTTGTGATTAGGAAGGAATTAATACTCTGTACACACAGTAGAAATGTTCTGTTTCCATGCATTAGAAATACATTTATCCAGTATTATGTAATATTCTGTTTTATTGTTTGTTTCTCTCCATACCTATTTAACCTGCTTGTGTGGGGAGTTGTTCTAAGTTAACTAAATTCCAGTAACAGAATTCCACTGTATTCAGTTACTTATTAGATTTTTCTTTTAAGTATTGTCCCATCGATCCTCACTAGATTTTCTTAGGTACAGTCTTGGCTGGTTCCATTTGATCTGTGGTAGTTCAATGATTCTTCCCTCTTGATCCTCAAAATATCTTTTCATAATTCATTCATTTATGGGGAACTGAAATGAGCATCTCTAGTCTCCTTTTGGTCTAGGTCACTCTGTATACATTTCTCAGAGAAATAGCCATCAAATATTGTTTGCATCATAGCATTGGTTTGCTCAAAGCATCTTACCCCTTCTAACTCTCCAGATCTGGATTTTAACATAGTCATATAACACAGTTGAATCATACTTCCATCATCATTCCCTTCCCTTCCTTTACAAGCCTCATTTTTCATCATTCTTTTACTTTGGTTCATAAATGAAGTCAAATTCATCTTCTTGGCACAGAATGTTCCTTTGACAATTCAGAAGGCAGATAGAGAAGGAAAGGGGGTTGAGAAAAGAGACAGGCAAGAAGGGTGTGGAAGTGAGGGAAAGAAAGGGAGAAGGAAGAGAAGGAGAAGGGAAGGGGGCTGGAAGGAGGAGAAGACAGGGCATCATTGCTATTACAGATAGCCTCAGGATGAATCTGAAGACACCTCTATTTTGGATGGAAGCAGTCCCAAGCTGGGTATACAGCTTCATGAGAAGAGCATGGACTAGATCTCCCCAACATACACACACACACACACACACACACACACACACACACACACACAAACACACACACACACACCTCTAGCTGTGCAGGGAGCCCTTCTGCAGGTACCATTCTGTGCAGCCTGCCCATGTTGTGCTTCTCGATGCTCTTAGAAAATGCATTGGTGTTCCTGGGGCTTCCTCCCTTTCTCCCAGATAATGAGTCTATAATTGCCTTCCTCTGAATCTACCATTCCTGGAATCCCGACTTCTCTCTCCTTCTCCATGTGCCTAGACTTTACTGTCTTGGTCCTGATAGTGTGTGTTCCTCCCCCTCTGAGCACTGGGAGCTCACCATCACATGCTAAGGCCAAGAGTCCCTTCTCTCTAAACTCTGCCAAAACAGGCTGTCAGGTGGGCAAGTTGCACCTTTTTCACTTAAATACTGGTGGCAGTGAGGAGATAAGGTGGGGGGCATACAGAATATTTCATTTTGTAATATTGCTATGGATCAGTAGGTCTTTTCAGGTGGCAGTAGTGATAAAGAACCTGCATGCCAATGCATGTTATATTAAAGAGATGCAGGTTTGGTCCCTGGGTTGGGAAGATCGCCTGGAGGAAGGATGGCAGCCCACTCCAGCATTCTTGCCCACAGAGTCCCATGGACAGAGGAGCCTGGCGGGCTACAGTCCATAGGATTGCAAAGAGTTGTGCACAACTGAAGCGACTTAGCATGCATGCACTCACACATGGATGAGTTAAAATTAAATGGATGGCTTTTCTCCTTGTTTTAAACTCGTACAACACCAAAATTTGTATAATTGGATTATAATTGAGTAAAAACACTAAAGAAACTTCCTTATGTGAGGGATATATTAGAAACACAACCTCTCTTCTAAGTTTGTATCATGGAGTTACAATTACATAATTGTGTATGGAATTCTAAAAGTACCAAAAGAAATTAAAAAGGGAAGAATGCATTCTCTTATTGTCTGGAAGATACAGTGGTATAGACAATCCCAATTCTTCACACTTCCTTCTCTGAATCTTAAGGAATGACTTCTCAGAGAGGGCAGACCTGGTCCATTAGGGGAGAAATCCAGTCCCATGATGTCAGACTCACATTGAGTTTCCCAAATCTCAGGGGAACATTTTTTTGCTGTAGAATATAAACAGCCAATAACCTGGAAAGATTTTCCTCTGACAGCCCCTTAAGCTTGGAAATCTAGTCAGAGATATATTTCTGGTACATCAGGAAGTGTGCTCTCATGGCACGACCTGTTCTTGCACCAGCATTTTCTAGGAAAAGTTGTTTTCTAGATGCCTCGCTTATAACAGAGCATATTAGCATCTGTATCTTTACCCATACATTTAATTGCCTCCAACTGCAAAAGTTGGAAAAAAACAATGGAATTATTCAGTCGATATATCTTCATATCTACTTGACTTTCTTAAGAATATGCACTAAAAAGTCAATTCAACCAATAGACTTTATCTTGCTACACTGACCAAATGTTATTTTCATTTTTTTATTCAGGTGAACATTAAATGTGTATGATTTTCTGGAGGATAATTTTAAATATTGCAGCATTCACAATGGAGAAGCCTCAATATCATTTCTGAATTCAGAGACAAGAAAGAGTCATATCCTGGTCATACAGAAGAATTTTGAAACTGATACTAAGAAAAAGAAAAAAATCAAAAGTGAAATGATTAAGACAGATATCTAAGCACCAGGCATTTGGGAGGTCAAGAAGCTAGAATATTGACAGGACTGCAAATAAAAATTCAAGGAACTGGAGATTTAGGATAATCTGTATAATAGAGGCCATGATCTGACCAAAGGAACAAAGATGATGTGGAACCCAATAGAAGAGAAGCTTAGAACAGAAGAGGTTGCTTAGGAAGAGCCTATTGAGGAAGAAGTTCAGGACTGAAAAATCTGCTCTAGTTGCATGTAATTATCAAAGGTTGCTTGTCCTTATGGGTACGTTATCATGATTTTAAAACTGAACTCACTTCTGGGTATACCTATTAGTCAATTAACCAGTCAAAGAATATTTGTATATAGTTTGCCTAGAATGATGCTTGTTTTACTCAATGTCATTTTCCCTTAAGTCTTATTCTAAAACTCTAGACCTAGGTAGAATGAATGACCAACTTAATTCACACTTCCTTCTCTGAATCTTAAGGAATGACTTCTCAGAGAGGGCAGACCTGGTCCATTAGGGAGAAATCCAGTCCCATGATGTCAGACTCACATTGAGTTTCCCAAATCTCAGGGAACATTTTTGCTGTAGAATATAAACAGCCAATAACCTGGAAAGATTTTCCTCTGACAGCCCCTTAAGCTTGGAAATCTAGTCAGAGATATATTTCTGGTACATCAGGAAGTGTGCTCTCATGGCACGACCTGTTCTTGCACCAGCATTTTCTAGGAAAAGTTGTTTTCTAGATGCCTCGCTTATAACAGAGCATATTAGCATCTGTATCTTTACCCATACATTTAATTGCCTCCAACTGCAAAAGTTGGAAAAAAACAATGGAATTATTCAGTCGATATATCTTCATATCTACTTGACTTTCTTAAGAATATGCACTAAAAAGTCAATTCAACCAATAGACTTTATCTTGCTACACTGACCAAATGTTATTTTCATTTTTTTATTCAGGTGAACATTAAATGTGTATGATTTTCTGGAGGATAATTTTAAATATTGCAGCATTCACAATGGAGAAGCCTCAATATCATTTCTGAATTCAGAGACAAGAAAGAGTCATATCCTGGTCATACAGAAGAATTTTGAAACTGATACTAAGAAAAAGAAAAAAATCAAAAGTGAAATGATTAAGACAGATATCTAAGCACCAGGCATTTGGGAGGTCAAGAAGCTAGAATATTGACAGGACTGCAAATAAAAATTCAAGGAACTGGAGATTTAGGATAATCTGTATAATAGAGGCCATGATCTGACCAAAGGAACAAAGATGATGTGGAACCCAATAGAAGAGAAGCTTAGAACAGAAGAGGTTGCTTAGGAAGAGCCTATTGAGGAAGAAGTTCAGGACTGAAAAATCTGCTCTAGTTGCATGTAATTATCAAAGGTTGCTTGTCCTTATGGGTACGTTATCATGATTTTAAAACTGAACTCACTTCTGGGTATACCTATTAGTCAATTAACCAGTCAAAGAATATTTGTATATAGTTTGCCTAGAATGATGCTTGTTTTACTCAATGTCATTTTCCCTTAAGTCTTATCTAAAAACTCAATTTCTCTATTATTCTATCAGAAATGCTAGACCTAGGTAGAATGAATGACCAACTTAATTCCTGACTTGAGCCTACAATTTCATGGTTGTTTACCAGAGAAAAAATGATTTCTTCTTTAGCTATGATAGTATAACCAGTGTCAAATTTACCCTTCTGCTTCAAACAATTATAAAAATGGACGAAACACACAAAGTGACTGTTTTGGGTCATTGAACCTTAGACACCCCATGACAGTGACCTATGTAAAGAAACACATAGGTGAGTTTTCTTTTGCTGCCCAAATTGGCCATAAACAAAAGGGCTTGAAAGAATACCCAGGGCTCACAGTTATGTAGGTCAGAAGTCTGTCATGGTTTAGAGTGTCCCAAGGCCGAAATCAAGGTGAGAGAGGCTATGTTCTTGTCTCCAGGCTCTGGAGTGGGGGAGGGGGTGAGGGTGGCAAATCTTCTTCCAGGTTCATCCTTATTGTTGGCAGAAGTCTGTCCTTGCTGTTGTAACAAAGATTCCAGGTTCTTGCTGTCAGCCAGGGACTGGTGCCAGCTCCTAGAAGCCACAGGTTATCTTTGTCATGTGTTTACCTCCATCTTCAAGTCAGCAAGTGCCCATCACACCTTTCTGGTGCTTTAAACCTCTGATTTCCTTTTATTCTACCATGAAGAAAATCCTCTGTTTTTATTTTAAAGGGCTCGTGTGATGAGGCAGGCCATCTGGAATAATCGTCCCATCTTGTGGTCAACTGTACCACATAACATGACCTGATCTAATCATGGGAGTAAAATCCATCCTATTTACAGTCCTGGGGACTTGGCAGGGGCTTGCCGGACGGCTCAGGAGGTAAGGCAGTGCAGGAGACACAGGAGATACGTGTTTGACCCTGGGTCGAGAAGATCCTCTGGAGGAGGGCATCACAACCCACTCCAGTTTCTTACCTAGAAAATTCTATGGACAGAGCAGCCTGTCAGACTAAACCAGTAGTTGCATGTAATTATCAAAGGTTGCTTGTCCTTATGGGTACGTTATCATGATTTTAAAACTGAACTCACTTCTGGGTATACCTATTAGTCAATTAACCAGTCAAAGAATATTTGTATATAGTTTGCCTAGAATGATGCTTGTTTTACTCAATGTCATTTTCCCTTAAGTCTTATCTAAAAACTCAATTTCTCTATTATTCTATCAGAAATGCTAGACCTAGGTAGAATGAATGACCAACTTAATTCCTGACTTGAGCCTACAATTTCATGGTTGTTTACCAGAGAAAAAATGATTTCTTCTTTAGCTATGATAGTATAACCAGTGTCAAATTTACCCTTCTGCTTCAAACAATTATAAAAATGGACGAAACACACAAAGTGACTGTTTTGGGTCATTGAACCTTAGACACCCCATGACAGTGACCTATGTAAAGAAACACATAGGTGAGTTTTCTTTTGCTGCCCAAATTGGCCATAAACAAAAGGGCTTGAAAGAATACCCAGGGCTCACAGTTATGTAGGTCAGAAGTCTGTCATGGTTTAGAGTGTCCCAAGGCCGAAATCAAGGTGAGAGAGGCTATGTTCTTGTCTCCAGGCTCTGGAGTGGGGGAGGGGGTGAGGGTGGCAAATCTTCTTCCAGGTTCATCCTTATTGTTGGCAGAAGTCTGTCCTTGCTGTTGTAACAAAGATTCCAGGTTCTTGCTGTCAGCCAGGGACTGGTGCCAGCTCCTAGAAGCCACAGGTTATCTTTGTCATGTGTTTACCTCCATCTTCAAGTCAGCAAGTGCCCATCACACCTTTCTGGTGCTTTAAACCTCTGATTTCCTTTTATTCTACCATGAAGAAAATCCTCTGTTTTTATTTTAAAGGGCTCGTGTGATGAGGCAGGCCATCTGGAATAATCGTCCCATCTTGTGGTCAACTGTACCACATAACATGACCTGATCTAATCATGGGAGTAAAATCCATCCTATTTACAGTCCTGGGGACTTGGCAGGGGCTTGCCGGACGGCTCAGGAGGTAAGGCAGTGCAGGAGACACAGGAGATACGTGTTTGACCCCTGGGTCGAGAAGATCCTCTGGAGGAGGGCATCACAACCCACTCCAGTTTCTTACCTAGAAAATTCTATGGACAGAGCAGCCTGTCAGACTACAGTCCAAAGGGTTGCAAAGAGTTGAACACGACTGAGTGGCTAAGCATGGCGTGGCATATACAAAGGGTTGGGGATGGGAAATTGTGGGGGCCAACTTAGAATTCTTCCTCCCACCCACCCTCTGCTGCTATGCTCTGTGAATACAAAGACACACACATGCCTGGGGTCACTTCTCTTTCCACACAAAGTCAATGAGCAGGTATGTGAAGCTCTGTCACTTTGGAGTGTTTCAAGGCTCCCATGGAGAAGGTCTGCACTCATGTACCTAGATTGTGTGTCTATGACCAAGCTTACGTATTTTATCTGATTTTGAATCCCTTATTTTATAAATGAAAAGACAGAGGTCACAATGAGGTTACAACCCAAGGTTACACCAGAGGGGTACTGGCAGAGCTGGGATGAGAGCTAGAATCTCACGTTCATCAGTCTGATGATTTCTGCTTTCTATGAGCTGTGTTTGCTTGATAATGTTAAATATGAAAGAAAAAAACCTCTCCCCTGGTCAGTTGACATTATGCTAGGTGGTTGGTGGTTTAGTTTCTCAGTCATTGTGTGACTCTTTTGCGACCCTATGGACTGTAGCCCACCAGGCTCCTCTGTCCATGAACTTTTCCAGGCAAGGATTCTGGAGTGGGTTGCCATTTCTTCCTGCAGGGTACTTTCCTTGCCCATGGATCTAACCCAAGTCTCCTGCCTCATGGGCGGATTCTTTACCAACTGAGTCACCAGGGAAGCATAATTACATATGCTTTACCACCAGTTATAGGCCTTTTGGCCAGGAGGGATGGAAGGGCCAGATCCTGAGGACAGTCCATGTCACCTTGAAAGGGAGCCTTTGGCACTTTCTTTAAGTAAGGGCTGGAGCTCACATCTCCTGTTAATGGGACAAGGCAAGGGAAGAGTGGACCAGATTTGCAGTTCAGAGGATTGAGGAGCATCTGAAGATTCCAGGCTCTGGGGCCATCAAAATTGCTGTGTCCATCTCCAATGAAAACCCTTTCTTTCTCAGCCAGGGCACTGTCCTTGCACAAAATGTAACCAAAACTCAAGTCCAGCTGTTTGACATGCAAAAGTCAGTAAAGAGGCAAGGTTGGGAGAAAAGAAAGACCTGCCCTGGTTGAGAGTTTAACCTCCTCTGGAGCTTGGCGTCTCTCACAGTTAAGGCCTTGGTCTCGTCCTCTGATTCTGTTTTTGTTCTTTTGCTGCATACAAGAACTCCTTTACATGCAACCAAGGAACACTTTGGTCTTCACATGACGTTTAATTACTAACCGGTACACCCAACATTGGATTACCCTTTTCAAAAAATTAATTTTATTGGCATATAGTTGCTTTACTATATTGTGTTGGTTTGAGTGATCCTTTTTGTAAATTATACTTAGCAGTAGCCACTTAGTGCCGTTGTCCTTAGAGTTACTAATTCTCCCGTTATTTCTCAAATACTGATATACTCTTACCAGGTAGTACCTTTCCTTCCAACAATATACCACCAGCAAAAGTTTTAACAATTATATGGATACTTTTGCCCAGAGACATCTGTGCCCAGCTACTACTGGTGGGGTTCTTGTTGCCATCTAGGTAATGGGTGCTCCAGCTCCCAAATCTCTTGGTGTTTGGTGTTATGAACCATGCCTGGGTTCCCTGGGAAGCAGACTCTGAAAGAGATTACCATGAAAGGCATTTACTCAGGGGGACTATGACATTCATATGGGCTTCCCCATTGGCTCAGGAGTAAAGAATCTACCAATGCAGGAAACGTGGGTTTGATCCCTGGGTCAGGAAGTTCCCCTAGAGGAGGAAATGGCAACCCATACCAGTATTCTTGCATGGAGACTCTCATGGTAAAAGGAGCCCGGTGGGCTACAGTCCATGAGGTCCCAAAGAGTTGGACACGACTGAAGCAACTGAGGACATACACAAGGCATTCATATACAAGGAAGGGAGGAAAGAAAGAAGGAGTGGGCAGAGGATTCCCTGCCTGCTCTGAGTAGGGATGCAATTTCAGCAAAGTTTCAGCAATTTTATGGGAGTTTTGCAGTTGAGGTGTTGTTTATTGTCTAGAGTTGGGACTAGGGGAATAATGGGCCTTTATAGGGACTCTCTGTGTCTAGTCCTTGACCAGTCTTTGAGTGCTCGCATACTCCTAAAGGGGCCTTAGTCTTGAGTAGGGCAGCTTTGCTCAGCTAAGGCTGAGACTGTGGGCAATCATCCAGCAGTTCTTCCGGCAGCTTGGAGAACAGACCCTTATAGTATGAAGGAGGAGCTGGGCAACTTGTCATATCTAGTAGATTCCTATTTTAATAAAGATTGTTGTTGTTCAGTCGCGATGTCACGTCGACTTATTGAGACTGCATGCACCGCAGCATGCCAGGCCTCTCTGTTCTGCACCATCTCCTGGAGTTTGCTCAGGTTCATGTCCATTGAATTGGTGATGCTATCCAACCATTTCATCCTCTGCCACCCTCTTCTCCTTTTGCCTTCAATATTTCTCAGCATCAGGGGTCTTTTGCAATGAGTTAGCTTTTACATCAAGTGGTTAAAGTATTGGAGCTTCAACTTCAGCTTCAGCATCAATCCTTCCAATGAGTATTCAGGGTTGATTTCCCTTAGGATTGAGGAGTTTGATCTCCTTGCAGTCCAAAGGACTCTCAGGAGTCTTCTCTAGCACCACAGTTCGAAAACATCAATTCTTCAGCATTCTTAATAATGCTAATTTAGTGAAAAAATTATGTCCTCATCAGCTCCAGTTTCTCATGTGGCTGTTACCAAAATACTGCTGTATAAATGGGGACAGTAACTGCTAATTTCAGACTCAATATAACAGAGGAAATGAACAAATTCAATAGTGCTTGTCTTTTGTAAGCAAATCTATTCTAAATGGCCAATATTATGAGTATGTGGAGGAAAGTCAGTCCAGCAACTCAGAAGCATTTATTTAGAAATAGTTCATAAATTATATTTAATCTATAACACCAGTAAGATAAAAGCAGCTGATAATAACAGCCAGCATAGAAGGATAAAAGAACTGTGTATTAGCCAAATTATTAAGTTTTATTTTAACCCTTGCTCAGATCTCTCAATAGAAATTTCTCAACCTCAGTGGCTTTTCTTCATAAATTTATCTGAGTCTTCCCTGCTCTTTCCTTGGGGTTTTAAGTGAATTCCCAGGTGGTGTTAGTGGTAGAGAATCCATCTGCTGATGCAGGAGATGCAAGATACATTGGTTTGATCCCTGGGTCAAGAAGAGCTCCTGGAGCAGGAAATGGCAACCCACTCCAGTATTCTTGCCTGGAAAATTCCTTGGGCAGAGGAGCCTGGTGAGCTACTGTCCATAAAGCCACAAAGTTGGACATGACTGAGCACAGCCAGTAGCCAGCATCCAACCACACATGCAAACTGGTTCAGTTTGCAACTGTAGAGCTCAGACTATTTCACGTATGTCTCTTGTGAATTCTCCATAGATCAATTTTCTCCCGCAGCCAGCTTTTGTTAGTTGATTCCAACAGCTGCTGCTAGACGGCCACCAACAATGAATCTGAGTTGTTCAACGGTAGTCAATTTTCTGTTCATCCCTATGGCTATCCATGATGGAACTGTCTGGGATTGCTAGTTCAGATTTGTTTACAAGAAGTCTGAGTTTCAGATCAATGCAATTATTCTAATGCACCCGTAGGTGACATTTGCTCCTCTTTCCTCTTGCTGATCCATTGATAGAGTACCTGGGTTCACTTTAACCAGAGCTAAAGAGAAATGCCTTTTTTTTTTTTCTTTATCAAAAGTATATATTACAGAAATCTGGCTTAGATTCTGATGGAATGGCCCCAGCTGGGATTGGCTTGGGGTCCTCTGCTGGGTCATACAGGTAAAATAGGAAAGGAAAGAAAGAAGGATATCTCTGGGCAGTGGCCTAAGATCTGTGCCCAGAGTTGCTGGCCAGGTTGCTGGTGAGGCCTGGGCTACGGACTCCCATTCACCTTCCTCAGTCACAAAGACATGGTTTACCCTTAGGTATTCTAAATGGCCAATATTATGAGGATGTGGAGGAAAGTCAGTCCAGCAACTCAGAAGCATTTATTTAGAAATAGTTCATAAATTATATTTAATCTATAACACCAGTAAGATAAAAGCAGCTGATAATAACAGCCAGCATAGAAGGATAAAAGAACTGTGTATTAGCCAAATTATTAAGTTTTATTTTAACCCTTGCTCAGATCTCTCAATAGAAATTTCTCAACCTCAGTGGCTTTTCTTCATAAATTTATCTGAGTCTTCCCTGCTCTTTCCTTGGGGTTTTAAGTGAATTCCCAGGTGGTGTTAGTGGTAGAGAATCCATCTGCTGATGCAGGAGATGCAAGATACATTGGTTTGATCCCTGGGTCAAGAAGAGCTCCTGGAGCAGGAAATGGCAACCCACTCCAGTATTCTTGCCTGGAAAATTCCTTGGGCAGAGGAGCCTGGTGAGCTACTGTCCATAAAGCCACAAAGTTGGACATGACTGAGCACAGCCAGTAGCCAGCATCCAACCACACATGCAAACTGGTTCAGTTTGCAACTGTAGAGCTCAGACTATTTCACGTATGTCTCTTGTGAATTCTCCATAGATCAATTTTCTCCCGCAGCCAGCTTTTGTTAGTTGATTCCAACAGCTGCTGCTGGGCGGCCACCAACAATGAATCTGAGTTGTTCAACGGTAGTCAATTTTCTGTTCATCCCTATGGCTATCCATGATGGAACTGTCTGGGATTGCTAGTTCAGATTTGTTTACAAGAAGTCTGAGTTTCAGATCAATGCAATTATTCTAATGCACCCGTAGGTGACATTTGCTCCTCTTTCCTCTTGCTGATCCATTGATAGAGTACCTGGGTTCACTTTAACCAGAGCTAAAGAGAAATGCCTTTTTTTTTTTTCTTTATCAAAAGTATATATTACAGAAATCTGGCTTAGATTCTGATGGAATGGCCCCAGCTGGGATTGGCTTGGGGTCCTCTGCTGGGTCATACAGGTAAAATAGGAAAGGAAAGAAAGAAGGATATCTCTGGGCAGTGGCCTAAGATCTGTGCCCAGAGTTGCTGGCCAGGTTGCTGGTGAGGCCTGGGCTACGGACTCCCATTCACCTTCCTCAGTCACAAAGACATGGTTTACCCTTAGGTCTGCCACCACCTGGACCCCCTCAGCATTTGGAGCCCCAGCCTGCTCTTTAAAGAGCAGGTGGGTCTAGGAAGAGCTAAGACTAAAGGCCCCAAGGACCCTAAACTCCACCCCATTCTTGCCCTTGAACTCCTTCAGGTTCAGACTGTTGCAGGCTCACCTTCAATCATCACCATCGATGGGATGGCTTCTCCCACATTGGTGGTCCATGGATACAGGGGCCTTCTAAAACCCCTGGTTCACAAGTGTTCACTCTTGTCTGCATTTGGGCACCTCTTACTCCATCCAGGACTCGGAGACCTGACAGCCATACAACCACCAGCCCTGCTTCTTCTGCTGTTTTGTTTTTTAATCAATAAAAGACTGTAGTGAAGGAGCTAAGGCAATTTAGGGTCTGTGGATGTAGGAAATGGGTGTTTCAGTTCTGTGATATTTAAAATCATATCTGCAGGTAGAAACAGTACCGATAGTCACATTATAACTCTCAGCCCAAAACAAACATGTGTCCTTGTATTTATCTGATTATTTTGTTTCTTCCATGAGTGCATGATGCTGCTCGTTCCCTAGTGTTTGATTTGTAGCTAGAATCTCCATTAGGCATTATCCAGAATCAAGGCATACTTCCTTCTGTTTAATCAAGCTTAGTTTTTAGGCCTTTTGAATTAAAAAAAAGAGGCATTCATAGAATCAAGAAAATGAAAATTGTCTCTTCCCATTTGTTTTCTGTGTGAAACAATAATACACAACTTTCAGACACCACTTGGCTGGTTTCAGCTCTTCCTTTTTCGGTGGCCTCTCTTCCCTATATGTCGATGCAGACTGGAGTCCTCATGCTTTAGGGATGACCACAGAGGATTTTGCCCATCACCAGCCATCTGCCTCAAGGAGGAGAGGTTAATGGCCCCTCTTATTATAGGAACCGCAGGGAGAGTGGTGAGACACAAGCAAGCCTCTGTTCCTTCATCAGAGCTAGGTTTGACAGAATCTTTCTGTTCTTTACAAGCAAAAATAAAACAGCATCGTAGGAACTCTGCAAGCATCAAACACTCCAGCAGTAACACATAGTCTCTGTAAGCTCAAGACATGCTTTTGTTGTGATAAAAATATAACTTTCTAAGAGAGGTGCACACAGATCTTACAATAGTAGTTAACGATCTCAAATTTCTATGTTCATTTTTTAACTCAGATAAGAAAGTAGAGTATCCTGATGTTTGGGATAGGTGTTAAGGGGAGGGTAAGCCTGTGGTATGGCATTTTATTAAGCATAGACTGATCAGAAATTATCAAGACCAAGAGGGAAGTATTGTGACTTATTTGACAAAAGTCAAGTTCAGCTTCAGGGGTCTTGAGTATATATGTCTAAATCTAAAATCTCAATTGGGCTTTGCTCAAACAAAATTGCATATTTCCTGTAAAGGATCCATGTTTACTTATGTATTGGTATCATGAAACTAAGAAAATAATTATCTTGAGAAAAGAAGGACTTGAGTTTTATAAGTAAGGGCCACTTAGTTGGAATATGCTTCTTTTTCTTGGCAGCCTCCAAGAGTGGCATTATTGAATGTTGCAAAGTAGTAATTAGAATCTTCTGCTTCTGAATTGGGCAGAAATTGCAACTGAAATAGCACAGTGTTGGAAGGAAAGGGACTAAATTCATTATGGTAAAGTTGTAAGAAGGTCTCATTATAGGAGTGCAATTCTCTGAAATCTGCCAGCAGTGAAAGAATGTTTGGTAGCTTTCATCATGAAAGAGACAGGAGGGGGAGGTATGAAGCAGCCACAGGAATTAGAGATTTCTGGTTTCATAGAGACTGTCCCCAGGTGGATGCTGGTGTCTACAAAAAACAACCTGATAGTCATGAACATGCAAATATGGTAAGGTTAGTAGTTCTATTTTAGGGGTCTCCAGCCTCTGGGATCTAATGCTTAGTGATCTGAGCTGGAGCTGATGTAATAATAATAGAAATAAAGTACACAATAAATATAATGCACTCAAATCATCCCCAAACCATCTCCCACTCCATCTGTGGAAATATTGTCTTCTGTGGAGCTTGTCCCTGGGCTAAAAGGGTTGGGGACTGATTTTGCAGTACGAGACTTGTCCTCGTTGTAAGGTACACGTGATGGTAATGCAGAGGCAAAGGAGACCCCGTGCCTCCACCTGCTTCTCTTCCATGCACAGCACTTGCTGGGCATCGGGAGCTGAAGGTGACCATTGACTGGGGTTGTTTGGCAGAAGGAGGGACTGGCTCCTGTTTTCAGTGGTTAGTTCATAAAGGGGGTGATTAGCACTGGGGAGTGATAACAAGAGTCAACTGAACTTGCAGTTGGACCACGTGATAGAATGCCTGTGAACATGTATTGAACTGAAGCTTTGAGCCCAGAGTAACCCCTGATATGAAGAGGCAGCTGTACTTACCAGATTTTATATTCCTAAATGGGAAGGACAGAAGGTTTCAGTAATATGAAAAAGGCTTTGCTCAAACAAAATTGCATATTTCCTGTAAAGGATCCATGTTTACTTATGTATTGGTATCATGAAACTAAGAAAATAATTATCTTGAGAAAAGAAGGACTTGAGTTTTATAAGTAAGGGCCACTTAGTTGGAATATGCTTCTTTTTCTTGGCAGCCTCCAAGAGTGGCATTATTGAATGTTGCAAAGTAGTAATTAGAATCTTCTGCTTCTGAATTGGGCAGAAATTGCAACTGAAATAGCACAGTGTTGGAAGGAAAGGGACTAAATTCATTATGGTAAAGTTGTAAGAAGGTCTCATTATAGGAGTGCAATTCTCTGAAATCTGCCAGCAGTGAAAGAATGTTTGGTAGCTTTCATCATGAAAGAGACAGGAGGGGGAGGTATGAAGCAGCCACAGGAATTAGAGATTTCTGGTTTCATAGAGACTGTCCCCAGGTGGATGCTGGTGTCTACAAAAAACAACCTGATAGTCATGAACATGCAAATATGGTAAGGTTAGTAGTTCTATTTTAGGGGTCTCCAGCCTCTGGGATCTAATGCTTAGTGATCTGAGCTGGAGCTGATGTAATAATAATAGAAATAAAGTACACAATAAATATAATGCACTCAAATCATCCCCAAACCATCTCCCACTCCATCTGTGGAAATATTGTCTTCTGTGGAGCTTGTCCCTGGGCTAAAAGGGTTGGGGACTGATTTTGCAGTACGAGACTTGTCCTCGTTGTAAGGTACACGTGATGGTAATGCAGAGGCAAAGGAGACCCCGTGCCTCCACCTGCTTCTCTTCCATGCACAGCACTTGCTGGGCATCGGGAGCTGAAGGTGACCATTGACTGGGGTTGTTTGGCAGAAGGAGGGACTGGCTCCTGTTTTCAGTGGTTAGTTCATAAAGGGGGTGATTAGCACTGGGGAGTGATAACAAGAGTCAACTGAACTTGCAGTTGGACCACGTGATAGAATGCCTGTGAACATGTATTGAACTGAAGCTTTGAGCCCAGAGTAACCCCTGATATGAAGAGGCAGCTGTACTTACCAGATTTTATATTCCTAAATGGGAAGGACAGAAGTGCAAGCTATTTGTAACAAGCCTACTTTTCTTTTTCTTTTTTTTAAACTTTATGGTAGTTGATTTATAGTGTTTCATTACTTTCTGTTGTACAGAAAAGTGAATTGGTCATATGTGTGTGTGTGTATATATATATATATATATATATATATATATATATATTCTTTTCCATTATGGTTTGTTACAGGATGTTGAATATAGTTCTCTGTGCTATCCAGTAAAAAGTTATCAATTCTATATATAGTAGTTTGCCTCTACTAACCCCAAACTCCCATTTATTCCTTCCCCCTTCCTGTCCTCATCTGTCTGCTCTCTACATCTAAGAGTCTGTTTGTGTTTTATAGATATGTAGATCTGTATTGTATTTTAGGTTCAATGTGGTGTTTGTCTTTCTCTTCCTGATTTACTTCACTTTGTATGACACTCTCTAGGTCCATCTATGTTGCTGCAAATGGCATTATTTCATTTGTTTTGATAGCTGAGTAATAGTCCATTATACATATATATGTTCTTTATTTACTTATCTGCTGATGGACATTTAGGTTTATTTTTCTGTGTCTTGGCTATTGTAAGTATTGCTGTTGTAAACGTTGGGGTGTTTGTATCTTTCTGAATTATGGTTTTCTCTAGATATATGCACAGGAGTGGGATTGTTGTATTGATGGCAACTCTATTTTTAATTTTTTGAGAAACTTTCATACTGTTTTCCACAGTGGTTGTACATGCAGAGGGTTGGGGACATTAAGGAGTCCTCGTTGTAAGGTACACGTGATGGTAATGCAGAGGCAAAGGAGACCGTGCCTCCACCTGCTTCTCTTCCATGCACAGCACTTGCTGGGCATCGGGAGCTGAAGGTGACCATTGACTGGGGTTGTTTGGCAGAAGGAGGGACTGGCTCCTGTTTTCAGTGGTTAGTTCATAAAGGGGGTGATTAGCACTGGGGAGTGATAACAAGAGTCAACTGAACTTGCAGTTGGACCACGTGATAGAATGCCTGTGAACATGTATTGAACTGAAGCTTTGAGCCCAGAGTAACCCCTGATATGAAGAGGCAGCTGTACTTACCAGATTTTATATTCCTAAATGGGAAGGACAGAAGTGCAAGCTATTTGTAACAAGCCTACTTTTCTTTTTCTTTTTTTTAAACTTTATGGTAGTTGATTTATAGTGTTTCATTACTTTCTGTTGTACAGAAAAGTGAATTGGTCATATGTGTGTGTGTGTATATATATATATATATATATATATATATATATATATATTCTTTTCCATTATGGTTTGTTACAGGATGTTGAATATAGTTCTCTGTGCTATCCAGTAAAAAGTTATCAATTCTATATATAGTAGTTTGCCTCTACTAACCCCAAACTCCCATTTATTCCTTCCCCCTTCCTGTCCTCATCTGTCTGCTCTCTACATCTAAGAGTCTGTTTGTGTTTTATAGATATGTAGATCTGTATTGTATTTTAGGTTCAATGTGGTGTTTGTCTTTCTCTTCCTGATTTACTTCACTTTGTATGACACTCTCTAGGTCCATCTATGTTGCTGCAAATGGCATTATTTCATTTGTTTTGATAGCTGAGTAATAGTCCATTATACATATATATGTTCTTTATTTACTTATCTGCTGATGGACATTTAGGTTTATTTTTCTGTGTCTTGGCTATTGTAAGTATTGCTGTTGTAAACGTTGGGGTGTTTGTATCTTTCTGAATTATGGTTTTCTCTAGATATATGCACAGGAGTGGGATTGTTGTATTGATGGCAACTCTATTTTTAATTTTTTGAGAAACTTTCATACTGTTTTCCACAGTGGTTGTACCAATTGACATTCCCACCACTAGTTTTCCCTTTACTCCTAACCTACTTTTCTTATGACACTGCTTTCCAGTGCTAGTCATGGAATCAACTAGCACCACCCAGATAGTGATGGTCCAAGTTTGTAGAGGCCAGCTCTGGAGGCTGCAGTCCTAGTTAAGGTCCTTTAGGTAATAATTAATATGCTACAGTGTGTGCTTCTTGAGGATATTTCAAATGGTCACTGTTCTCAGATATAGACCAGAATCGTCCAACCAATTCTTATTTGAGATTGAATATTTCTTTGCTGTGTGTGGGGGACTGTGGTGTGCACTGTAGCACATTTAGAAACATCTCAGGCCTCTGCTCACTAGATGCCAGGACTGTGACAACCACAGTGTCTTCAGACATTGCCAAATGTGCCGTGGGAGCAAAATCTCCCAGCTGAGAACCAGAGGGGTAGACAAAACCTAACACACCCACACATGGCACACCAAGTGTTTGAAAACATGTGCAGACACCGGTATGACAAGAACGTATCCACAAGCAGTTATATATAAGGAGATGTCTCCTTTCCTTCTTCCTCCTTGCAACCTCAACTCCAGAGGGATTAGCTTAAAGAAATTTTGCAGGCACGACAGTCACATTATTTTTAACCAAACAAAAATTCAGATCATTTGTTCCTAAATAATGTATCTTTAATAGAGACATCTAGAGGAATGTACTTTGAAGGCAAAGTTTTTTCCTTACATACCCACTTCAAAACTATCAAAAGCTCAGCACATTCTAAGGGTTAAGCTCTGTACAGACTGTTTTAAAAGATATCCTTATTTTAGATCCTCATTGCTGCACAAGGGCTTGCTACTCTTTGTTTCAGTGCTCCAGCTTCTCAGTGTGGTGGCTTTTCTTGCTGCAGAGCCCAGGCCCTAAGACACATGGCTTCGGTAGTTGTGGCTCACTGGCTCGAGAGCTCAGGCCCAGTAGTTGCGGCACGTGGACTTTGTTGATCTGCAGCCCTATGGGATCTTCCTGGACCGCGGGTCAAACCAGTGTCCTTTGTATTGCAAGGCAGATCCTTTTTCTTTTAAAAATTTATTTATTTATTTATTTTTGGCTATTCTGGGTTTTCACTGCCACTGCAGGCTCTTCTCTAGTTGCAGGGAGTGGGGGCTACTCTCTAGTTGAGGTGAGCAGGCTTCTTGCTGTGGTGACTTCCCTTGTCGTGGAACTCAGGCTCTAGGATGCATGGGCTTCAGTAGTTGTGGCTTTGAGGCTCTAGAGCAGTCTCAATAGTTGTGGCTCATGGGCTTCGTTGCTCCGCAGCATGTGGGATCTTCCTGGCTCAGAGATCGAACCCATGTCTCCTGCATTGGCAGGGGAACTCCTTACCACTGAGCTACCAGGGAAGCCCATAAGACAGATTCTTAACCACTGGACCACCAGGTAAGCCCTTTCCAGACTTTTGAAAGGTATCATCCCTCATGAAAATGAACAAGACTGGTTAAAACATTTGCTACTCCTTGATCTTTAGATCACCAAATTTCATCTGACAGGTAATTTGTACAACAAATGAGTTTTCTTTCTCCTCAGTTTGTCTCTTGGTCTTCCTCCAACTCTGTATAATTATTTGAAGAAGAGGACCTTCCTTCCCAAATGTAGAGCCACTCTTTGGTCACAGCTACATGCTGTTCACTGGAAATTCTCATAGAGGTTCTTCAAGTCCGTTTGTTAGAAATCAAACTAGCAGCCTCATGGCAGTCTGTATAGATCCTGGAGCCAGCCATGACACCTTTCCTGAATAATTGTTTGGAAATTACAGAATATTTGGCAACAAAAGCTGGACCTATTAGTTGATGAATCAGTCTCTCGTGTATCTTTCTCTTATAAGTCACTCTTGGTTGATGAGACTTTTTGGCGTTCGGCACTCCCTTAAATTTTCAGCTGAAGTGTCTCACTTGGTTTTACCCTAGTCCAGGCTCTGAACACACAACCAAAATAACCCTGTAGCTGTCACACCTAAGTTTCAATCGGCTTTTTGCTCATATCAGCTTGCCATTACCTCTCAGCAGCACATCAGCACACCAATGGCTCTTAGCAGAAACCATCCAGTGTGACTTCCCCAGTATGTTTTAAACACTTGGCACAGCATACCTGCTAATGGATTCTCTCCCGTAAATTGTCCCAGTTCAGCACCAGGGAAAGTGTTAACAATTGGATCACTACCCTATACTGTAGGATGCCTGGCTCAGTTAACCACAGCGCCAGCTTAGCAGTGAGGATTCGTATCCCAAATGCCATGGGACTTTCTCAGATTGTGTCCAATACCAACTGTCACAGGTAAGATTTGATGGAAGCAGATACTGGCATAGGATTTGGGGGAAAAGAAGGTATTTATTAGGGATTAGCAGTAATGAAAGGAAAGGGGAAGGAGCAGCATTGGGTAGGGTGGGAAGCTGAACCGTGAAGGGGGCTCCCAAAGCCTTGGAAGCCCCCGTGGAGCTGAGGGTGAGTGCTACTCCCCAGCATTGCTTCCTGTTTAGTTCAAGGTTGGTCACCCAGGACCAGTGCTCACAGTTGAAGTTGATCTTACTCTGTCTCTTTTATATGTGAGCAAAAATGTTGTTCTGTCAGTGCTTGACTGAATGGTATTCTTGATAACTCTAATACCAATTCACAGTGGAGGAGGTGTTTAGGGTTCTCTCTTGGGGTTAAACTACTGCAGGGTAATCTGCTAGACACTTTCCATTTTCTTTCCTTCCTTGTTTCTCTTCTTTTCTTCCTTTCTCTCTTCTGTATTTTTTGGAACTAAGATCTACTTTCTTAGCACATTTCGATATATAATAAAATCTTGCTGACAAGCTATGCAATATTTGTCTTTCTGTGTCTGGCTTATTTTGTCTAGCATAATGTCTTCCAGGCTTATACATATCAATAATGGCAGGATTTACTTAAGGTTGTTGTTGTTCAGTTGCTGAGTCATGTCTGGCTATTTGCAACCCCATAGATTACATCACTCTAGGCTCCTCTGTCCTCCACTATCTCCTTTTGAAAGTTCATTGAGTCTGATGAGACTTTTTGGCGTCGCACTCCTTAAATTTTCAGCTGAAGTGTCTCACTTGGTTTTACCCTAGTCCAGGCTCTGAACACACAACCAAAATAACCCTGTAGCTGTCACACCTAAGTTTCAATCGGCTTTTTGCTCATATCAGCTTGCCATTACCTCTCAGCAGCACATCAGCACACCAATGGCTCTTAGCAGAAACCATCCAGTGTGACTTCCCCAGTATGTTTTAAACACTTGGCACAGCATACCTGCTAATGGATTCTCTCCCGTAAATTGTCCCAGTTCAGCACCAGGGAAAGTGTTAACAATTGGATCACTACCCTATACTGTAGGATGCCTGGCTCAGTTAACCACAGCGCCAGCTTAGCAGTGAGGATTCGTATCCCAAATGCCATGGGACTTTCTCAGATTGTGTCCAATACCAACTGTCACAGGTAAGATTTGATGGAAGCAGATACTGGCATAGGATTTGGGGGAAAAGAAGGTATTTATTAGGGATTAGCAGTAATGAAAGGAAAGGGGAAGGAGCAGCATTGGGTAGGGTGGGAAGCTGAACCGTGAAGGGGGCTCCCAAAGCCTTGGAAGCCCCCGTGGAGCTGAGGGTGAGTGCTACTCCCCAGCATTGCTTCCTGTTTAGTTCAAGGTTGGTCACCCAGGACCAGTGCTCACAGTTGAAGTTGATCTTACTCTGTCTCTTTTATATGTGAGCAAAAATGTTGTTCTGTCAGTGCTTGACTGAATGGTATTCTTGATAACTCTAATACCAATTCACAGTGGAGGAGGTGTTTAGGGTTCTCTCTTGGGGTTAAACTACTGCAGGGTAATCTGCTAGACACTTTCCATTTTCTTTCCTTCCTTGTTTCTCTTCTTTTCTTCCTTTCTCTCTTCTGTATTTTTTGGAACTAAGATCTACTTTCTTAGCACATTTCGATATATAATAAAATCTTGCTGACAAGCTATGCAATATTTGTCTTTCTGTGTCTGGCTTATTTTGTCTAGCATAATGTCTTCCAGGCTTATACATATCAATAATGGCAGGATTTACTTAAGGTTGTTGTTGTTCAGTTGCTGAGTCATGTCTGGCTATTTGCAACCCCATAGATTACATCACTCTAGGCTCCTCTGTCCTCCACTATCTCCTGGAGTTTGCTCAGATTCATGTTCATTGAGTCTGCGACACTATCTAATCATCTCATCCTCTGCCATCCCCTTCTCCTTTTGCCTTCAATCTTTCCCAACATCAGGATCTTTTTCAGTGAGTTAGCTCTTTGCATTAAATGGCCAAAGTATTGGAGCTTCAGCCTCAGCATCAGTTCTTTCAATGAACATTTAGGGTTGATTTCCTTTAGGATGGACTGGAAGTCTAAGGACCTTTCATGAGTCTTATCCAACACTACAGTTTGAAAGCATTAATTCTTTAGTGCTCAGGACTGTATATTAATTCATTGTCTGTATATACATTTCATTTGCACAGACATTTAGATTGTTTCCATGTCTTGGCTATTGTGAATAATGTTGTAGTACATGTGGGGGTGCAGATATCTCTTTGAGATACTACATCATTTGCTTTGTGTGTGTATATATATATATGTGTATATATATATATATATATATATATAAATGGGATGGCTGGATCATTGCTAGTTCTACCTTTAATTTTTAAGGTACACCATGCTGTTTCCACAGTGGTCTACCAATTCATATTCCTACCAACGGTATATGAGAGATATCTTTTTTCTACATCCTTGCCAACTGTTATCTTCTGTTTTTTTTGGTAGACTGTGTACTGACCACATTCTCCAAAGACAGCCAGAAAGTCCTTCCTTAAGAAGAGTTACGAGAGCATTTCCTGTTTATTACGTTACAGTTCCTTTTTTATACATGCAAAACTTGTGACCAAATCAACAGAACCAGATGGTCTATTCTCTCTCAATCTACTTTGTGTTTTCAGAGTCTGTGATGGCAATCATAATAGTGAAAGTAGGAGTGGATTAGAATAAAGGACAGTCGTGGTCAGACAACCACATCTTACTAAATTCTCTTAGTAAGTTTTAACCTGTGGAAAATTAGTCACTTTTTACCTTCCTTTTACCTATGTACTTGACTTTGGAATCTTTTTTTTTTTTTTAACTTTTCTCTGGCTTCTGGATCCCATTTGGCTACTGATCTTCTTAATCCTAACTCACCTTCAGGTTTATTTAGTCTTTCATGTACAGTGAATTTATGACGACTTTTTCCTATTCACTTTGTCCCAAATCAGTCATATCTGCCTGCACTCACCACCTGCCTGATCCTCTTTGCCATCCCCTTCTCCTTTTGCCTTCAATCTTTCCCAACATCAGGATCTTTTTCAGTGAGTTAGCTCTTTGCATTAAATGGCCAAAGTATTGGAGCTTCAGCCTCAGCATCAGTTCTTTCAATGAACATTTAGGGTTGATTTCCTTTAGGATGGACTGGAAGTCTAAGGACCTTTCATGAGTCTTATCCAACACTACAGTTTGAAAGCATTAATTCTTTAGTGCTCAGGACTGTATATTAATTCATTGTCTGTATATACATTTCATTTGCACAGACATTTAGATTGTTTCCATGTCTTGGCTATTGTGAATAATGTTGTAGTACATGTGGGGGTGCAGATATCTCTTTGAGATACTACATCATTTGCTTTGTGTGTGATATATATATATGTGTATATATATATATATATATATATATAAATGGGATGGCTGGATCATTGCTAGTTCTACCTTTAATTTTTAAGGTACACCATGCTGTTTCCACAGTGGTCTACCAATTCATATTCCTACCAACGGTATATGAGAGATATCTTTTTTCTACATCCTTGCCAACTGTTATCTTCTGTTTTTTTTGGTAGACTGTGTACTGACCACATTCTCCAAAGACAGCCAGAAAGTCCTTCCTTAAGAAGAGTTACGAGAGAGCATTTCCTGTTTATTACGTTACAGTTCCTTTTTTATACATGCAAAACTTGTGACCAAATCAACAGAACCAGATGGTCTATTCTCTCTCAATCTACTTTGTGTTTTCAGAGTCTGTGATGGCAATCATAATAGTGAAAGTAGGAGTGGATTAGAATAAAGGACAGTCGTGGTCAGACAACCACATCTTACTAAATTCTCTTAGTAAGTTTTAACCTGTGGAAAATTAGTCACTTTTTACCTTCCTTTTACCTATGTACTTGACTTTGGAATCTTTTTTTTTTTTTTAACTTTTCTCTGGCTTCTGGATCCCATTTGGCTACTGATCTTCTTAATCCTAACTCACCTTCAGGTTTATTTAGTCTTTCATGTACAGTGAATTTATGACGACTTTTTCCTATTCACTTTGTCCCAAATCAGTCATATCTGCCTGCACTCACCACCTGCCTGATCATGCTGACTTAATGCAACTTGGTCTGCACAGATAGTTCTAATACGGTCCACAGATCTGGCTTAGACACACCATGGGTCAGTTTCTCTCCTAGGATGTGACATTTTCTTCCCCTTCCCCTCCCCCATTATATTTCTTAAGTTTGGAAAAGAGAAGGATTAGATGAGCCCATTTTCACATAAGCTTTTCTATGTATCCTCTCCTGTCTGTAGTTCTTCATCTGGCATTCAGGGAATTGCATTCTATGGTAGTTCTTTTAAAAGATAACTCTTAGTCCATGAAAAAGAACTTCCATCTTTGGAAATTTAGGCATTATCCAAGTTGGTATGAATGAGTCTTCCTGACTTTTCCATATTATGTTAGTATAACTTACTATGAAGGCTTACAAAGTGGGCTCTGATCATATTATCTAAATGAAAAATGGGAATGCAATCGGGTGAGAAAATAGAATTCTGATAAATTTGTTTAGGGCTTTTCCCAGATTATTTTGTATTGTCCCTCAAGAGGAGAAATTCTTTATTTGTTCAGGCTTAGGTTTTATTATTTGGATAATCCCAGCTAACAGAAAAGTAACCAGTACACTATAAAGCATAGTTCTCTTTTTCTTAAACCATTTGAGAGTAAATTGCTGGCCTGTCACTCCTAAAAATTTTAGAGTATTTCTTCCAAAGCAGGAAGTCCTATATAACCAACAGACACACATCAACATGGTGAAGGATGCTTTGCCATGTCTTTCACTTCAGACTACATTAACTTTTGCCAGTTGTCCCGAAATGTCCTTTATAACAAAATGATGTATAACAATAGTTCAGGATCTGTTGTAAGGGTTCTTTGGTCTCCTTCAATCCAAAAGCATTCCCTCAGCCTCTTAATTTTCATAATCTGACAGTTTTGAAGATCGCAGGGGAATTCTTTTAGAGAATTTATCTTAAGTTGGGTTTTCCTGATGCTTGCTCAAATTAGATTTAGTTCATGGACTTTTGGCAAGAATATCACAGATGTGATACTGCATTATTTTCCTTTTAAGTAGACTGCAATTTTGATTTGTCCCATTACTGATGGGAAGTTTACAAATTAGGAGTTTAGTATTAACATAAAAACACTGCTGTAGATAAGCAACAAGGACCTACTGTGTAGCATAGGGAATTCTACTCAATATTTTGTAATAGTCTATAAGGGAAAAGAATCTGAAAAATATCTATCTATCTATACCCCTAACTAAATCACTGGCTATATACCTGAAACTAACACAAGAGTGTAAATCAGCTATACTTCAAAAAAATGTCTGCTAACAAATAGACCAGATATACAGCTGTTTGGAGATTAGAATCTTTGATGAACAAGTCTGTGCTCTTGAGTCAACATCCCCATTCAGAGACAGGGAAGGGAGATCTGCTTCCTGTTTCTGACTTAAGGAAAAAATGTTTAATCATTCATTCTACCAAAGGCATGATCTGGTAGTCTTCCTGACTTTTCCATATTATGTTAGTATAACTTACTATGAAGGCTTACAAAGTGGGCTCTGATCATATTATCTAAATGAAAAATGGGAATGCAATCGGGTGAGAAAATAGAATTCTGATAAATTTGTTTAGGGCTTTTCCCAGATTATTTTGTATTGTCCCTCAAGAGGAGAAATTCTTTATTTGTTCAGGCTTAGGTTTTATTATTTGGATAATCCCAGCTAACAGAAAAGTAACCAGTACACTATAAAGCATAGTTCTCTTTTTCTTAAACCATTTGAGAGTAAATTGCTGGCCTGTCACTCCTAAAAATTTTAGAGTATTTCTTCCAAAGCAGGAAGTCCTATATAACCAACAGACACACATCAACATGGTGAAGGATGCTTTGCCATGTCTTTCACTTCAGACTACATTAACTTTTGCCAGTTGTCCCCGAAATGTCCTTTATAACAAAATGATGTATAACAATAGTTCAGGATCTGTTGTAAGGGTTCTTTGGTCTCCTTCAATCCAAAAGCATTCCCTCAGCCTCTTAATTTTCATAATCTGACAGTTTTGAAGATCGCAGGGGAATTCTTTTAGAGAATTTATCTTAAGTTGGGTTTTCCTGATGCTTGCTCAAATTAGATTTAGTTCATGGACTTTTGGCAAGAATATCACAGATGTGATACTGCATTATTTTCCTTTTAAGTAGACTGCAATTTTGATTTGTCCCATTACTGATGGGAAGTTTACAAATTAGGAGTTTAGTATTAACATAAAAACACTGCTGTAGATAAGCAACAAGGACCTACTGTGTAGCATAGGGAATTCTACTCAATATTTTGTAATAGTCTATAAGGGAAAAGAATCTGAAAAATATCTATCTATCTATACCCCTAACTAAATCACTGGCTATATACCTGAAACTAACACAAGAGTGTAAATCAGCTATACTTCAAAAAAATGTCTGCTAACAAATAGACCAGATATACAGCTGTTTGGAGATTAGAATCTTTGATGAACAAGTCTGTGCTCTTGAGTCAACATCCCCATTCAGAGACAGGGAAGGGAGATCTGCTTCCTGTTTCTGACTTAAGGAAAAAAAATGTTTAATCATTCATTCTACCAAAGGCATGATCTGCCAGTCTTCTCTGCAGAGATACTGTCCTTCCTTTATAACGAATAAGTAAATTGTGGAAGTTACTTTGAGTTTATGTGGATGTCCTGCACCTGTTCCCACCCAAACTTCAATTTATTTATTTCTATCCATATAGATTCATAGTTTACATTTATAAGAATGGATTATAATCCAATATCATGATTTATTTTATGCTCCAATCCCCACTGTGTCAATTCATGGCCTCTTCATGCAGGTGGCATCTGTATCCTTCTGGTCTGTGTCCATCTTTCTTTGAATAATGCTTCCTTACTTTAGGTTCAATAGGTTCAAGGCTCATCACAATAGGTTCAAGGCTTGTCTTATACTTTCCCTGCACAATCTCTGAAATCAGTCATTTCTCCAATGAGGATCTGGTTTCTTTAACTGGAGAATGGGTGAATGCTGTTTAGAAACTGAAATCTGGGAAGTAAATGTGCTCATTGCTATTAGGGTGTCACTGGATAGAGCTAAGAGATGTATGCGTGAATATGTATGTATTGTATGTATGTATACATTCACATCTATATTCATCTCTTTGTTTCTCGCTGTATATTGGAAAATGTGTACTCACAGAACCATCTTCAGTTTTAGTCCATAACCACAGGGTTGGTTTGTTTCACTCTCCTCTTTCCAATGGTGAGAAAACCACCTATTACATTGAATATATTTAGCTGTCTGGCCAAAGTCTCTCTACCATCTTCACCCCATATCCAACTTTCTGCTGTTGCCTCTGCCTTTCCTTCCAAAGGATGGATCTCACCACCCTGCTTAGGCTCTGAAACCCTGAGCTAGGCTGTCTCTGTTTGTCCCCTTTTTTGACACATTCCCCGCCCCACCTGTGCTCAGACACATAGTACTTACTGGACCACAGCTCATGCTGCATGCCCTGATCATCTATTCAGGTCACCCCACAAACATGGGAAGGCTTCTCACCTGACTTGGGCTCTGACATTTTTCCTGGCCTGCCCTCTGTGGGTGGACATTCTTTAACCTTAATTGTTGTTGCTCAGTAGCTAAGTCATATCTGACTCTTTGCAACCCCAGCTGTAGCACACCGAGCTTCCCTGTCCTTCACCATCACCTGGAGTTTGCTCAAACTCATGTCCATTGAGTCAGTGATGCCATCCAACTGTCTCATCCTCTGTCACCTCCTCTGACATTCCCTCTTTATCACCATGACTTCCTCTCCATGAGTCCCCCATGTCTATGCAAATGCCCATCTCATTTGGGGGGATCAATGGCTTTCCTATGTGAAAGACAAAGGAAGGAAAAGAAAGACAATGGAAGAAGAGGAGTAGCTCAGTATTTACTTTTGTTTTCCTACAATTCAGAGTCATAGGTAATTGGTATCCAATCTGAGTCCTTCAATTTAATGTTTTACAGATTTTTTCTCACCATAATTCAGCTGGAACATATCATACGTGTGTTATCATCCACGTTTAATTTCAATTCAGTAACTCAAATTATGATAAAATAAGAAAAGTGATGTCAAATGGAGCTTACTAACAGTCAAATGTGAGAACATATTTTTGGCAAATGTCTTGATTTTCATTTAATTCCCTTTTCAAATCACTGTTTATGTACCTATAAACATATATGTATTTTGGAATGAGTAATGAAAACACATAAACTCTAGGAAAAAAATCACATGCTTGACCACTGAGGAATGCTGTGAATTTTATTTCCTGAGTTAAAACTACCTGGATTATGATCTTACAAATATTTACTAAAACACCTAAAACTAAAGCAATAAGGTAGTTTTTAGTTAGGATTTTTACAACATATATTTTGCAATGTTAGGTTCTCTGTACACCAGGAATCTCTTTCACTGAACTATTAGTACCTCCTAGCTGCTCAACAATAGCTCTCCAACTAGCTAAATCAAAAAAGTCTTTGCAAAACAGTGGTTTCAATATTTGGTTAATTTTTGAATAAAGCTCTTAATACCAAACTGGCACTCATTAATGTCAATTCTAGGTTAGCTATCATGTGAGGATAGGTGGGGAGCAGTGTGTTTTCTTTCTGCTCACACAAAAATCGACTGTGAGTTTAGGAAAGGTCGGGAAACAAAAGAATTTCATGTGGATGTGAAACCATGCCATAAAAAAGACTGGCTTTGGGTTTGCTTTCTAAGAACTCACTTCTTAGTCACCTCATTTGCAAATTAAACACCACTGAGCACTGCTGAGCTGCTGTAAAACTTGGCTTTCAGGTCAGGAAGGCTGGCTCACCAGCGTTCTGTCAGGTAGGAGCCACATAGAGCCTCAGGACCCAGCCTTCTCTTGCTCCTCTTGCTCTGAATATCTTTATGTGCCCCAAAGGATGTGCTTGTCTTCAAGTCTAGATATGCTCTCTTTGCCATCATCACCCAGTTCCTCCCAGGACTCTCTTTGGAAACCCCAGCTATTTATAATTTAATAATTATTTTCTCCGACCTCTAATCAGTTAACAGTTCAACACATTGCTCACAGTGGTGATGGGCTCCAGGAGGGTTAGAGCCAGGAAATGCATGGTCTCGGCCCTGTAATTCACCATTTAATGGGGAAAGAGAGCTTATGTGCACACCTCCAGGGGACGATAGCAGAAAAGGTAATGGGGTTAGATTTTAGTTTGAGGGAGCATTTTTATGGCCAGGTACAATAATTGCAAGTTCTGACAGGAATTACAAATGAAAACTTACTGTGTGCTATATATATTTTTTTTAATTATAAGAAAAGCTGACAAACTGTTCAATAAGATGCTCTTTTCCTCCTTCACATGCTTGACCACTGAGGAATGCTGTGAATTTTATTTCCTGAGTTAAAACTACCTGGATTATGATCTTACAAATATTTACTAAAACACCTAAAACTAAAGCAATAAGGTAGTTTTAGTTAGGATTTTTACAACATATATTTTGCAATGTTAGGTTCTCTGTACACCAGGAATCTCTTTCACTGAACTATTAGTACCTCCTAGCTGCTCAACAATAGCTCTCCAACTAGCTAAATCAAAAAAGTCTTTGCAAAACAGTGGTTTCAATATTTGGTTAATTTTTGAATAAAGCTCTTAATACCAAACTGGCACTCATTAATGTCAATTCTAG
This sequence comes from Tragulus kanchil, assembly GCA_022376925.1. Lineage (NCBI taxonomy): Eukaryota > Metazoa > Chordata > Mammalia > Artiodactyla > Tragulidae > Tragulus > Tragulus kanchil. The sequence continues at coordinate 13,080,728 of JAIOJX010000030.1, read as the reverse complement.
GTTAGCTATCATGTGAGGATAGGTGGGGAGCAGTGTGTTTTCTTTCTGCTCACACAAAAATCGACTGTGAGTTTAGGAAAGGTCGGGAAACAAAAGAATTTCATGTGGATGTGAAACCATGCCATAAAAAAGACTGGCTTTGGGTTTGCTTTCTAAGAACTCACTTCTTAGTCACCTCATTTGCAAATTAAACACCACTGAGCACTGCTGAGCTGCTGTAAAACTTGGCTTTCAGGTCAGGAAGGCTGGCTCACCAGCGTTCTGTCAGGTAGGAGCCACATAGAGCCTCAGGACCCAGCCTTCTCTTGCTCCTCTTGCTCTGAATATCTTTATGTGCCCCAAAGGATGTGCTTGTCTTCAAGTCTAGATATGCTCTCTTTGCCATCATCACCCAGTTCCTCCCAGGACTCTCTTTGGAAACCCCAGCTATTTATAATTTAATAATTATTTTCTCCGACCTCTAATCAGTTAACAGTTCAACACATTGCTCACAGTGGTGATGGGCTCCAGGAGGGTTAGAGCCAGGAAATGCATGGTCTCGGCCCTGTAATTCACCATTTAATGGGGAAAGAGAGCTTATGTGCACACCTCCAGGGGACGATAGCAGAAAAGGTAATGGGGTTAGATTTTAGTTTGAGGGAGCATTTTTATGGCCAGGTACAATAATTGCAAGTTCTGACAGGAATTACAAATGAAAACTTACTGTGTGCTATATATATTTTTTTTAATTATAAGAAAAGCTGACAAACTGTTCAATAAGATGCTCTTTTCCTCCTTCATTGACAAAATGTTTTTTACAGTGAAAGACGTTTTACGGAAAGCTTTTTTTTTTTTTTATAAATGGCTGAAAGATGACCAAATAGTAATGACTCTGCTGTGAGTTAAAATTGAGTATGCCCAAGTATTCTTCTGATAGTCTGGTTAATGTTTAGATGATAATAAAATAAATAGACACAAAATTCTTAATTCATTACATACTTGTTTCATCAGATTTGCCTTTATTTTCTTCACTTTGGAAAACTACTAAAAATCACTAAAATTTGTAGTTAATATTTTCATTACTAATTAACAGTAGTAATGATTTTTCAAGTTACAATGATGACTTGCAACATTAGAATAAATGAATACTATTGTATCAGAGTGTGCTAAATTTGGAAATATTTTTATTAAAGTAAAGATCAATTTTTGAAAAAAGTTATTTTATCTTAAAACATTTAAAATTACTCAAACTTATCAATTATAATAGATGTATAACTGTAATTTTTATAAATTATAATTAATTAAAATAAAAGTTACATCAATATTTAAATAAATCACTAATTTAATTAATGTTTCAAAATTTTAATTTGTATCAGATATTTTAAATTCTGGTATACTATGTCTATTTCATTTATGTAAAGAAATTATATCATCCTCCATGTACTTTATATCTATGAAAATAGAATTGTTATAAACATTAATTTAAGAAGATACGAGTATAGATGAATTTAAGAAAATACAAGCTTTTAAACTTTGCAAATAGCTTCTAATCCCTTTTGCTAGTTTGCAAATGCCATGCTTAATTACAGATACTTCCACAGCTGCAAATTAGGTTTGTCATTGAAGCAAGACAAGGGACACTTGGCAGTTCTGGCAAATGATACTGGTTATGCAGGACTCCATTGAGGGCAAACATAGTGTTCGGGCTTGAAGAGTTAATTTACCTTGTCTTTTACCACAGCACATCTTGCTCTGTTCTAAAGAGGAGTTCATGTCACACACTGATGCCACTTTTTATGGCCAGGTACAATAATTGCAAGTTCTGACAGGAATTACAAATGAAAACTTACTGTGTGCTATATATATTTTTTTTAATTATAAGAAAAGCTGACAAACTGTTCAATAAGATGCTCTTTTCCTCCTTCATTGACAAAATGTTTTTTACAGTGAAAGACGTTTTCTGAAAGCTTTTTTTTTTTTATAAATGGCTGAAAGATGACCAAATAGTAATGACTCTGCTGTGAGTTAAAATTGAGTATGCCCAAGTATTCTTCTGATAGTCTGGTTAATGTTTAGATGATAATAAAATAAATAGACACAAAATTCTTAATTCATTACATACTTGTTTCATCAGATTTGCCTTTATTTTCTTCACTTTGGAAAACTACTAAAAATCACTAAAATTTGTAGTTAATATTTTCATTACTAATTAACAGTAGTAATGATTTTTCAAGTTACAATGATGACTTGCAACATTAGAATAAATGAATACTATTGTATCAGAGTGTGCTAAATTTGGAAATATTTTTATTAAAGTAAAGATCAATTTTTGAAAAAAGTTATTTTATCTTAAAACATTTAAAATTACTCAAACTTATCAATTATAATAGATGTATAACTGTAATTTTTATAAATTATAATTAATTAAAATAAAAGTTACATCAATATTTAAATAAATCACTAATTTAATTAATGTTTCAAAATTTTAATTTGTATCAGATATTTTAAATTCTGGTATACTATGTCTATTTCATTTATGTAAAGAAATTATATCATCCTCCATGTACTTTATATCTATGAAAATAGAATTGTTATAAACATTAATTTAAGAAGATACGAGTATAGATGAATTTAAGAAAATACAAGCTTTTAAACTTTGCAAATAGCTTCTAATCCCTTTTGCTAGTTTGCAAATGCCATGCTTAATTACAGATACTTCCACAGCTGCAAATTAGGTTTGTCATTGAAGCAAGACAAGGGACACTTGGCAGTTCTGGCAAATGATACTGGTTATGCAGGACTCCATTGAGGGCAAACATAGTGTTCGGGCTTGAAGAGTTAATTTACCTTGTCTTTTACCACAGCACATCTTGCTCTGTTCTAAAGAGGAGTTCATGTCACACACTGATGCCACTAAAACCCAAGTCACTTATGGTACTCACCAATGGTCAAAAGCATGATGGGAAAAACTGAGTAAAGAATGTCCCTAGGGTCTGACCAGTGTTAGTCATAAAGATGGTGTCAACTATAAATTGGCTCTTACCAATTTGATTGCCAATGAATGGACAACAAGGGCATTTGCCATCTGCCTCTGCAAAGATTGAACACAGTGTTGGGGGCTGCTGACTTTCAACACCCCCTGAAGGAAATCAGGGGGGCAAGGCATTCTGTGATCCGAGCAATCCGGTGAAGCAGGTTGTTAGATAGGTAAATGGCTTTTAGAAACAGTTTCTATTATCTCAATCCTTGCATCTTCTCACAATTAGAAAAGCGCTAAGATCCTTCATGAGGATATCACATCCTCATGACAGACACAACCCATTTGTAAAACAAAAGCCTTTGAAAAAACCCTTTGTTTAATAGCGTTTGAACTCCCGCACACCAAAATCCTTTTATTGGCTCTCCCCCCACTGCCTCTTAGGAGAGTCTCTCAGAACTATCTAGGGTGCTGCCTCCTGGGCTGCAGTCCTAATTATTCCCCAAATAAAACTTAACCCACAACTCTCAAGTTGTTCATCTTTTTTAGTCAACAGTGGGTATTTAGGTTCAAGGTTTTCCTCTTCCAGTACTGACCCCTGGACTCTGCATGACAGAGGTATCTGTGTGCCCTTTAGTGAATGGTGTGTGTGTGTACATACATGTGTGTGTAGCATCTGAAGCTTAAGGTCCTAGGCAAGAAGTTTTCTTGCCTGTGTCTTAGGTTGTCAGGCAATTGAGAAACTAGAAGAATCAATTAAATTGAAATATAACTTTGTAGAGAGAATGGGAAGTGAGCCTAGCCTTAGAGAATATACAGGATTTAGACAACAAAAGTGAAGAAGGATAGAACATTCTGCGCAGCGGTCACACTGTAAACACGGGAACAAATATATTGTGACAAACAATAGGACCTGGCAGACTAGAGGGGGAAATTTCTGCTGTAGGAAAGAAATGACATGAACTCATGAAAACAGACACTATGTGAAAGAGAAGAGGAATTTCATTTTAGGGATTAAGTCTTTGGATCATGTCTTGGCAGTGGCATGCTACTTGTGGTGTTTGGGGGCAAAGTAATAATTGGAAGCACAAAAGACACTGACAAAAGAAACAGCTTGAAAAAGAGAGAAGAGGGCTTCCTGATGGTCCAGTGGGTGGGGACACCGCCTTGCAGTGCAAGGGGCGCCAGTTCGATCCTGGCCTGGGAATATCCCATGCGCGGTGAAGCGGCTGGACCTATGTGTCCAATTACCGAGCTGGAGCTCTGGAGCGCGTGCGCCCAGAGCCGGTGCTCTGCGATGGCAGAGGCCATCGCGATCGGAGGCCGACACGGGCCAAAGAACAAAGATGGATGAAAATAGACAGATGAAGGACCAGTGGAGGTGGCACGCCCGCCCCTCTCCCTCCCCAACCCAAAAAAAAACAGAAAGAGAGAATAATAAGCAGTCTACTGTGATAAATTGAATTAGGATTGATAAAGGCCAGGATAGAAGGCTGAAGGGCAAGGGGGATGGAAAACACAGGATGATTTGTAGGGATTCTAATCAGGGTTTCCTGGGCTGCAGTCTAATTATTCCCAAATAAAACTTAACCCACAACTCTCAAGTTGTTCATCTTTTTTAGTCAACAGTGGGTATTTAGGTTCAAGGTTTTCCTCTTCCAGTACTGACCCCTGGACTCTGCATGACAGAGGTATCTGTGTGCCCTTTAGTGAATGGTGTGTGTGTGTACATACATGTGTGTGTAGCATCTGAAGCTTAAGGTCCTAGGCAAGAAGTTTTCTTGCCTGTGTCTTAGGTTGTCAGGCAATTGAGAAACTAGAAGAATCAATTAAATTGAAATATAACTTTGTAGAGAGAATGGGAAGTGAGCCTAGCCTTAGAGAATATACAGGATTTAGACAACAAAAGTGAAGAAGGATAGAACATTCTGCGCAGCGGTCACACTGTAAACACGGGAACAAATATATTGTGACAAACAATAGGACCTGGCAGACTAGAGGGGGAAATTTCTGCTGTAGGAAAGAAATGACATGAACTCATGAAAACAGACACTATGTGAAAGAGAAGAGGAATTTCATTTTAGGGATTAAGTCTTTGGATCATGTCTTGGCAGTGGCATGCTACTTGTGGTGTTTGGGGGCAAAGTAATAATTGGAAGCACAAAAGACACTGACAAAAGAAACAGCTTGAAAAAGAGAGAAGAGGGCTTCCTGATGGTCCAGTGGGTGGGGACACCGCCTTGCAGTGCAAGGGGCGCCAGTTCGATCCTGGCCTGGGAATATCCCATGCGCGGTGAAGCGGCTGGACCTATGTGTCCAATTACCGAGCTGGAGCTCTGGAGCGCGTGCGCCCAGAGCCGGTGCTCTGCGATGGCAGAGGCCATCGCGATCGGAGGCCGACACGGGCCAAAGAACAAAGATGGATGAAAATAGACAGATGAAGGACCAGTGGAGGTGGCACGCCCGCCCCTCCCCCCCCCCCCCCCCCCCCCCAAAAAAAAAAACAGAAAAAGAGAGAATAATAAGCAGTCTACTGTGATAAATTGAATTAGGATTGATAAAGGCCAGGATAGAAGGCTGAAGGGCAAGGGGGATGGAAAACACAGGATGATTTGTAGGACTGTCTCAGGAAGGAAATAAACAATTAAGTGTGTTCTTATTTTTTTAATTCTAATTTTAAAATTAAAAAATTTACTCAAGTCTCTTTAGTGGAAGACCTACTAAATTCATGAAAAAATTCACATTTGAGTACAGAGCAGATGTGTACGTAGGTGTAGAGAGGAGGGTGTATGGACTGATTGAAGCCAAGGAAGAGGGGAGAAACCTAGTCTCCCCATCTCTCAGTCAGTTTCACCCCATACTTAATTAGTTCCACTGCCTCCTTTCTTTGCCAGCTTTCCTAAATCTTTTGTTTGTGCTGTCATGTCTTTCCTGTTATTTGGCCTCCTAGACCAAGCTGAAAGGTACTGAGAGCAAATTTGAAGACAGTAATTTAATAGAGTTGGGGAAGAAAGGTATTGTAAACCTGTGTTTTGGCCAAGAGCTAGAAGGAGAAATGTTTCATTGTTGAGATAAAATGATCAGCAAACTGAAGTCATAACATTTTGTTATCTTTCTAATTTTTAAAAAGTAGGGCATGTTCTCTCCAAAGGTCTAAAACAGGCTATTAGCACATGACATTTCCAGTCTTTTGATAGGGCAGATAATACTGGTATAAATTTAGGAAGAATAGAATATTCCATGCCAGCACTATGTCCTTAGTCTCTTTCATGCCATCCACGAGGGTTTCGTCTTCAAAAATCCATGATTTTGATAGGTGATAGATGACAGTAGGTTAATGTGAACGGTGTCGGATTCTTAATCTCCAATGGAGAATAATTCACATTAGGTTTAAAAGACTCGGCAATGGTCACTCAGAGCTTCGTGCAGTGCAAAGTTTATTAAAGTAAGAAAGGATAGGGAAAAGCTTCTAGCATAGACACTGGAAGGAGAGTAGAAGAGTATCCCCCTTTGCCAGTTGAAGCATGACAATTTGTATCTTCCAGTCAGTTACCAAAACAATAAATCAAAAGAATATCATAAGGTCCTAAAGCCACTCTAGGCCTACACCCACAGCATTAACATGAGATTAGCTAGGACAGTCTCCAGGCCTCAGGGCTAGGGGAGACATTCTAATGTAAACGCCCAGATTAATATAAGACTAGAAGCTTCCAGTTTCAACATTGAAGATCTTTGCCTTTAGATCTTCTTATCTTTCCTCTTCTCCTTGTCCTTGGGAGCCTCTAGACTCCTAGCTAAATCTGCCTATGAACCCCTTTCATTCTGAACTCCTTTCAATTTTGTCTGTTCTAGTCTGTGAATGAGTGTCTTTTTAGGCAGCTATATTTTAAAGTTAAAGAGTAAATCTCTCTATATATGCTTCCCCTCAGCCATATTGCTTTTATTATTCCATAAATTGGCTAAATATGGTAAAAAATTTATTTAATCTTGTATCTAACCTGAAATTTACATGTCTATATTGTTGATATCTGAGTTCCAAGAGAGATATACTTTATTATACTGAAATAAAGGGTGTTTCAAAATTACAACTTGAAATCCCAGATGATTCCTAGGGCATTAAAATAAAAAATATGAATATGCAAACAAAATAAATATGTTAAAGTTAAATTATGTAGATTAGTTTTATATAAGGCTATGAAAGGAATGCTGTATTTGTGTGTATATATAATTAAAATACATATAAATTAAGAATATATATATATACACATACATACAAAGGAACATCATATATATTTGTGTTTGCATATATTTTGTATATATGTATACACACACATCACACAGACACACATAAATACAAACACTTTGGGAAGTAGTTATATAACTCTTAAGCAGTCTTGTTTTTCTGCTGTGATTTTCAGTAATACATTATCTCCTCCAGAGGAACTCAAATCAAATCTACGAATATTTCTTCAGTGCTTTATTTGCAATGGTTTCGTGCTAGGCTTTAGATCACTTGAGATAATCATATATAATATGGAACCACTGAGGACAGCTGTTTATGCTAGAGTTCTCCATGACTGGAGAATATATGGTACCAGGGTCTCTTATAACAAGATTGTGTACTGATGGGTTGTTTGCAGATGTTAAGTAGATCATTTTTTGAGGAGACATTTTTTTTAAATGGGTAAACAATATGCAGTTTACTGACTTGTCTAAGAGAGACAAAATGACTTTTTGTTTAGAAAGTCCTTGATGACCATAGTGACACCATGGCCCCTAAAGGGCTGCTAACAACTGAAGAAGGAGTAGACCTTCAAAATCATTGAAAGCCAAATCCAGAGGAGAGGTTCACTGTTATTCTAAACAGAGTGATAGATCTTAGCAGTGAGAACCAGGAACGATTGCTATGCGAGAACTCATTCTGATTAGAGAGGCAGAATTGGAATTGGAAAGTAAAACATGATTTATTCATGTTTCCCTTTAGCTCAGCTGGTAAAGAATCCAGCTGCAATACAGGAGACTTGGTTCAATTCCTGGGTTGGGAAGATGCCTTGGAGAAGGGATAGGTGACCCACTCTAGTATTCTTGGGTTTCTCTGGTGGCTCAGATGGTGAAGAGTCTGCCTGCAATGCAGGAGATTTGGTTATTTCTCTGAGTTGGAAAGATTGCCTGGAGAAGGGAAAGGCTACCCACTTCAGTATTCTTGCCTGGAGAATTCCAAGGCTCATCCATGGGTTACAAATCTTGAACAGGCTGGTTAATAGTGCGGGATATTCCCATCGCATGTTAAAGCCTCTTATAGCTGACTCTTCTCTTGGGGTCTTCCTGGATTATGAGTCTGAGAATTAGAGCATTTTCTGCCATAACAGTAAACAAGGATGTCACAGTCATCCACAATTCCTGCCCTCCAAATGTGAGTTGCTGAGCCTTAAGGACACTTGGGAAGAAGAGCAATGCTTGCTTCATCTGGCAGCCACCAGGCTGTAGCCATTTCCTATGGTGTGCACTAGGAAAACCAGGATGTTACAAATGTAGGGTCCTGGCCTCAGATAGCTGAGCTGCATGGCAAAGGAATGATTTCAGTGAGCCCAGACTGTTGTATCTTCCCATACATAGATAAGCACTAAATTCCTTAGCTTGAGGTATCTGGTTTTCTTTAATTCATAAGAATACTTTTGATGTTCAGACTACCTGTCCTTTATTGCAAGCTTCTGTATATCTGACTCCTCCTCACCCCTCCTTGGAACATTTCTCTCAGGGTCACTTGAGATGCTGTCTACTGGACTTGAAGTCCTAAAAATTTCCACCGAACAAAATAACTCTGAACTTTTAAGTTGCAATTATTTTGTAAGTAGATAGGTGTTATACTTCATCTCTCTTCCTGACTTTCCTGGGTTTGCAAGAGGCAGCCTAAGTAACAGTGGCTGTCTGTCCTATGAGATGTGTCCCCTACACTATAGCTACTGACCCAGGTGTGAATTTTGACCCAGGTCGGCCAACATGATTATTATTTCTAGTTATTTGAAGTAGGACTTCAGTCACATGGGAACAGAAATTATCCACGTTAAGTAGTGTCTTAAAAAGTACTCTTTAGAGAATTGTGGGCTTGAAAACTAACTTTAGTGTATACTGGGAAAGGCACCAGAGATTAAGCAATAACAGGTCTCTGATGCCCTTACATGTCCAGATACCCACATGCTGCATTGACTGGCTCAATGTGTGCCTACCCTATGCTGGCAGGCATGGGCAGCCCATTGAACCCATTTGTGATAGGGATTGGGGATTGCAATTATTCCCCATGAATGAGGAATTTCCAGTAAGTGCAGGTCATAGCCCTGTTTTGATTAAGCCCCTGCCCTTTGTACATGCCATCCATTGTTAGTACTGATTCAGTCTTACTTTCCCTGTTCACAAAAGGCAAAACAATGCACCCTTTGAATATTATTGTAAGAAAATGAAATTCTGGGTCAATGAATGCTTAGCTGAATAAATGATAGGTAGTTGTTGCTATGAGTCTGAGAATGATTTCAGTGGAGCCACAGAAGGGCTGATTAGCCTAAAAATGCTTGCTTCATCTGGCAGCCACCAGGCTGTAGCCATTTCCTATGGTGTGCACTAGGAAAACCAGGATGTTACAAATGTAGGGTCCTGGCCTCAGATAGCTGAGCTGCATGGCAAAGGAATGATTTCAGTGAGCCCAGACTGTTGTATCTTCCCATACATAGATAAGCACTAAATTCCTTAGCTTGAGGTATCTGGTTTTCTTTAATTCATAAGAATACTTTTGATGTTCAGACTACCTGTCCTTTATTGCAAGCTTCTGTATATCTGACTCCTCCTCACCCCTCCTTGGAACATTTCTCTCAGGGTCACTTGAGATGCTGTCTACTGGACTTGAAGTCCTAAAAATTTCCACCGAACAAAATAACTCTGAACTTTTAAGTTGCAATTATTTTGTAAGTAGATAGGTGTTATACTTCATCTCTCTTCCTGACTTTCCTGGGTTTGCAAGAGGCAGCCTAAGTAACAGTGGCTGTCTGTCCTATGAGATGTGTCCCCTACACTATAGCTACTGACCCAGGTGTGAATTTTGACCCAGGTCGGCCAACATGATTATTATTTCTAGTTATTTGAAGTAGGACTTCAGTCACATGGGAACAGAAATTATCCACGTTAAGTAGTGTCTTAAAAAGTACTCTTTAGAGAATTGTGGGCTTGAAAACTAACTTTAGTGTATACTGGGAAAGGCACCAGAGATTAAGCAATAACAGGTCTCTGATGCCCTTACATGTCCAGATACCCACATGCTGCATTGACTGGCTCAATGTGTGCCTACCCTATGCTGGCAGGCATGGGCAGCCCATTGAACCCATTTGTGATAGGGATTGGGGATTGCAATTATTCCCCATGAATGAGGAATTTCCAGTAAGTGCAGGTCATAGCCCTGTTTTGATTAAGCCCCTGCCCTTTGTACATGCCATCCATTGTTAGTACTGATTCAGTCTTACTTTCCCTGTTCACAAAAGGCAAAACAATGCACCCCTTTGAATATTATTGTAAGAAAATGAAATTCTGGGTCAATGAATGCTTAGCTGAATAAATGATAGTAGTTGTTGCTCAGTGTTATTTTTCTTCCATTTTTTCTCTCATTTTAAGAGCAGTAGTTCCAGAAATTTCTAAAATCATTCTGGCTTTTGGATCTTGGTCAGGTTCTCTTGAAGCCAGTATGAGTCTTTTATACACTAAAGGAAAAGTAAAATACTGAAAAGAATTTTAGCACCTGCAGAGATGGAACCGGATGGAAAGGAGAAAAAAACTCTCCTGGAATATAACACATGTGATGATTTTTATTTGCAGAGTACTTTATAATAGTGCAGCAAATTGAAAGAGTCAGGGAAGGTCTAGGGAGTCCTTTGAATCAGTCTCAGAATCCAGTGGGAGGGCTTCCCTGGTGGTCCAGCGGGTAAGGACACCGCCTTGCAGTGCAAGGGACGCTGGTTTGATCCCTAGCCTGGGAAGATCCCACATGCTGCGGAGCAGCTGGATCCATGTGTCCAATTACCGAGCCGGAGCTCTGAAGCACATGCGCCCAGAGCCGGCGCTCTGCAGTGACAGATGCCACCGCGATGGGAGGCCCACAGGAGCCAAAGAACAAAGATGGATGAAAGTATACCAATGAAAGACCAATAGAAGTGACTCGCCCGCCCTCCTCCCTCCCCAACCCGCACCCCCCCCAAAATGTTAAAAAAAAAAAAAAAAGAATCCAGTGGGAAATAACCATTTCTTTTAATTTATTTCACTTAAACACCAAAATCCGAGCATCATGCTCTAGACTTGAGGGCCTTGAGAACATCTGCCTGGGTTAATAAGTTCTCACTCTGACTCCTTTTCCTGATCATTCTTGAAAGAGGGGCCAGCATCATCTGAGGAAAAAAAAGTCAGGCAGGTACCAAATTACAGCAAAAGTATTAAAAGGGAAGTTAATAAAAACTAGCCCCAGCTCTGACTTGTGTTTGAAATGAGGGAAAAGCAGTTAATATAAATTGAAGATGAAAATCAAAACTTTTAGGAAAATAAGGTCGGAAAACCCTCCAACAAAATACTGATCTCTATTTACATAAACTATTTCCATTTCTGCCTTTCTGCATTAATACAAGGGCCACCTCCATTGTATAGAGCATACAAATTCAAATACATGGCCATCCTAATCCTCCTATTTTTCCAATGCTAATATCATGCCCCAAAGTTTTGGTTTAGATGAGCATTGAGGAGACACAAACCTTTGGCTCTGAAATATGGGCCTGGGAACGTCTCCCCATTCCCCTTTTTGTGATCTGACATCAAAGCCTGTCTTGATATTACGGCCATGATACAAAGTCTTTAGGTAGCCTCAGGAAGCAAACCAGCACTATTTCCTGGCCTGGAGATCCCTTGGTATATTATTTTACAGAAGGCCAGATATTCCACTTCTCATATATATATGATGCTCCGTGGAGCAAAGGGGCTCATGATTGTTGTTTGTTGTGTAGTTGCTAAGTCATGTCCAACTCTTGTGACGCCATGGACTATAGTCTGCTACACTCCTTTGTCCATGGGATTTTCAGACAAGAATACTGGAGTGGGTTGCACAGGGACGCTGGTTTGATCCCTAGCCTGGGAAGATCCCACATGCTGGAGCAGCTGGATCCATGTGTCCAATACGAGCCGGAGCTCTGGAGCGCATGCGCCCAGAGCCGGTGCTCTGCGACAACAGATGCCACCGCGATGGGAGGCCCGATGAAAGTATACCAATGAAAGACCAATAGAAGTGACTCGCCCGCACTCCTCCCTCCCCAACCCGCACCCCCCCCAAAATGTTAAAAAAAAAAAAAAAAGAATCCAGTGGGAAATAACCATTTCTTTTAATTTATTTCACTTAAACACCAAAATCCGAGCATCATGCTCTAGACTTGAGGGCCTTGAGAACATCTGCCTGGGTTAATAAGTTCTCACTCTGACTCCTTTTCCTGATCATTCTTGAAAGAGGGGCCAGCATCATCTGAGGAAAAAAAAGTCAGGCAGGTACCAAATTACAGCAAAAGTATTAAAAGGGAAGTTAATAAAAACTAGCCCCAGCTCTGACTTGTGTTTGAAATGAGGGAAAAGCAGTTAATATAAATTGAAGATGAAAATCAAAACTTTTAGGAAAATAAGGTCGGAAAACCCTCCAACAAAATACTGATCTCTATTTACATAAACTATTTCCATTTCTGCCTTTCTGCATTAATACAAGGGCCACCTCCATTGTATAGAGCATACAAATTCAAATACATGGCCATCCTAATCCTCCTATTTTTCCAATGCTAATATCATGCCCCAAAGTTTTGGTTTAGATGAGCATTGAGGAGACACAAACCTTTGGCTCTGAAATATGGGCCTGGGAACGTCTCCCCATTCCCCTTTTTGTGATCTGACATCAAAGCCTGTCTTGATATTACGGCCATGATACAAAGTCTTTAGGTAGCCTCAGGAAGCAAACCAGCACTATTTCCTGGCCTGGAGATCCCTTGGTATATTATTTTACAGAAGGCCAGATATTCCACTTCTCATATATATATGATGCTCCGTGGAGCAAAGGGGCTCATGATTGTTGTTTGTTGTGTAGTTGCTAAGTCATGTCCAACTCTTGTGACGCCATGGACTATAGTCTGCTACACTCCTTTGTCCATGGGATTTTCAGACAAGAATACTGGAGTGGGTTGCTATTTTCTTCTCCAACAAATCTTCCCAGACCAGGAATCAAACCCATGTTTTCTGCATTGGCAGGAGGATTCTTTACCACTGAGTCACAAGGGAAGCAAGCTGACTCTCAGGCTTTTAAAAAACACTTACTTTTATTTCTGGCTCTACTGTATCTTGAATATGGTACTTGAGCTCTTTCTTGCTGTTCTCAGTCTGCTCATCCTAGTGGTTACTATTGTTGTGGAGCACTGGCTCTAGGGCGAGCAGGCTTCAGGAGTCATGGAGCAGGGACCTAGTTGCTCTGAGGCGTTTGTGACCTTAGTTCCTAGTTGAAGGGTAGAAATCCTGTCCCCTGCATTAGCAGGCAGATGCCTAACCACCGGCCACCAGGGAAACTCCACTGTTACGCTTTTAGACCCCTAGCTCAATCCATGTGGCAGTTCTCCTGCAATGAGGGTTTGGGCAATCTGTATTTGCCCCTCATCCTTCACTGTCTGTTGTTATCAGTAGATCTTATTGCAAAACCATGTGACATGTGTACTGTGGGCACATGTGACCAAAAGGCAAAATTGGAGGCAAGTCAATGAGATCATCAACTATCTACTTATATTTAACTTTTAAATTTAATTACATATGTTTGAGGTGCATGAGATATATTAATTCAGAAGAGGTGCGCTTTTTCACCTATTATAAAAATATTTTATAAAAATATTTATAAAATATTTTTAATCAAACTGTGCAGTGCTTTTCGATATCAGCATCTTTGCTATCATGAAAACATTTTGAGCCATCTAACCGTTTTTTTTTTTTTTTCTTACCACTTTATCTTGCTGTCTAGTGTGAGATACTGCAATTTCTGTATCTGTGTATGGTGCTGTCATTGGAAATTTTATCTCAAGTCCCAGCTTTGGAACATTTGGCTTTTTTATTCATCCTGAGTGTGCATATATGTGATCTCTATTGCTTTTTCAATAGATCTTTTAAAAGGCTGGTTTAAAATGACAACTGCGGCAGAAACAGCTGGGTGTTCACCTGAAATGTGTGCTTTACTTTGTATTGTTTGGATTCATCACTAGGAATCTAGCTACCTAGACAAATTACATTTTCCCAGCCCCTCCCAACTACCAGGTAAGTAGTTTTTGCCCGTGCAATACCAGGTGGAGTAACTGGTGATGAGACTTTTATAAAAGGAAGCGCCTTGACCATATGCTCTTTCTCCAGTTATGGACTGGTCAGCAACTGCCCTTTATGGAAAGGGCCAGAAAGTAATGTTTAATGTTAGGGTGGTATGCTATTAAAGGGCTAACACCGCAGCTGGAGATTCCCCAGCACTAAATAATCATAAGAAAGGGCCAAGTTGTTAGGATCAACACCGCGACCAGACTCCCGGCACCAAATCAGGGGGTCAGTTGCTTACCTGCTGGCGCCTGAGAGTCTCCCTAGACCTGCGATAAGGAAATAGCCTTGGCCATAAAAATTCCTCACAAAGTGTCAAGAATTTCACACCCCCCGCCCGCAGCCACCTGAAGGATAGTGGGCTCATCACTGGACTTCCCGCCAAACTTAAACAAAGAACTCGTTTCTGCGCCTGCCCTGAGGGATCCCCCTCCCATTTTCTCCTGTTCCCCTCCTCCCTAATAAAACCTCCTCGTCCCATCTCCGGGGCACGATTTCCCTGGCCCATCTCTCGTACCTGTGGATCTCGCCCGGGAACTCTTCCCAAATAAACTTCTTCCCTAACAGCTTGCAGCCCGCCGTGTCTTTACGATTCTTACATTTAAGGCTTCTGTGGCTATGTAGTCTCTGTAGAGGCTGCCCAGTCCTGCTGTGGTATTATCAAAGCAAACACAAACAGCACATCAGTGTACGGATAGGGCTGTGTTCTGTGGGCTCACCTCTGCCTGCCCCTGTTCTAGAGGTCTTGGAAGGAATCTGGAGGCCAACCTCTCAGGCCATTTGGAAATGACGTCAATGTTATTAACCCAACAAAAACTGAGTTCTCATTGTGCTGAACAATGAAAAGTCGGAGATTTGTGAATTTGTTATAGAATCAAGCACTTGACCTATCAGCAGTCCCCAGCCATCTTGGCACCAAGGGACCAGTTTCGTGGAGGATAGTATTTCCATAGGCAAGGTGTTTCCAAGGGAGGAAACAAATTCTGACTCCATGTTGCAAACTGTTTCTCTGACTTGCTTTCATTTGCTTTTATTATTATGATCATACTGAATGGCTTGCCTCAAGGACCCTGTCCCTTTGCCTGACTGTTAAAGCAAAATGCCTTTGTTCAAAACCCTGTCCACCTGCCGATGACAGGAAGGGAGAAATTAACACATCCTCTGCCCGAGGCTTGGCATTCTAGGAGCTGTTTGCAAGATTAAAGGCCTTTTTGCTTTGCTTCCTCACCTCCCCCCATCTCTGATCTATAAAAGAACCTGGCATCCAGACCCCAATAAGATGGTTTATTTCGAAGCTGTAACCTGCCATCTTCTCAGTCAGATGCTTTCTGAATAAAGTTGTTTTCCTTGCCTGAACTCCTCTCTTGGATTCATTGGCCTGGCATGTGGTTAGCAGAGCAACCTTGGACTCGGTAACAAGGGCAGAGAGGATGGTTTTGGGATGATTCAAGGGTATTACATGTACTACATACATGTGCACTTTATTTCTAATCTAATGCTACTGCTGATCTGACAGGAGGTTCTGGTCCATGACTTGGAGGTTGGGAACCCCTAATCTAACCAATACAAAAACCAGAACAAGATATCCTTGCAGAACTGATTATTAAATGTGCATTATATTCATTTGCAAGCTTTAAAAAAGTAATTGAAGTAGACTTGATTTACAATAGTATGTTTTGAATGTACTGCATAATTATTTACAGTTTTAGAGGTTATACTCCATTTATAGCTATTAGAAAATATTGCGTATATTCCTTGTGATGTATAATATGTTACTATAGCTAAGTTATTTTGTATAGAGTAGTTTGTACCTCTGAATCCCTTACCCCATCTTGCACCTTCTCATTTTCTCTCCCTACCGATAATCACTAGTTTGTTTTCTTATTTCTATCAGTCTGTTTCTTTTTTGTTATATCCACTCGTTTTATTTTTTAGATTATATATGCAAATGATATCTTACAGTATTTGTCTTCTCTGTTTGATTTATTTTACTAGGCATAATACCCTCCAAGGCTGTTCATGTTGTTATGTTGTTATAAATGGAAGAATTTCATTGTTTTTATATTTTATTCCATATATATATATATGTATATACACACCATCACTTCTTTATCCACTCGTTTGTTGATGGACCCTTAGCTTGCTTCAGTATCTTTGCTATTGTAAACAACATTACTATGAACATTGGGGTATGTCTATCTTTTCAAATTAGTAGGTTTTTTTTCCTTCGGATATAACCCAGGACTGAAATTGCTGGGTCATATGGCAGTTCTATTTTTAGTTTTTTGAGAAACCTCCATGTTTTCCACAGTGGCTGCATCTATTTACATTCCCACTGACAGTGTATGAGAATTCTTTTTTCTCTATATCCTTGACAAAATTTGTTATTTATGGTCTTTCTGATGATAGTCATTCTGATATGTATGAGGTGACACGTTGTTGTGGTTTTGATTTGCATTTGCCAGATGATTAATGATGTTGAGCATCTTTTCATGTGCCTGATGGCCATCTGTATGTCTTCTGTGAAAAACTATCCAATTCTTTTGCTTACTTTTATTTCTTTTTTTTTTTTTTTTGCCTCTAAGTCATCAGTTGTTTTCATCCATCTTTATTCTTTTGCCTATGTGGGCCTCCCATTGCAGTGGCCTCTCTCATTGCAGAGCACTGGTTCTGGGTACGTGGGCTCCAGAGCACTGGCTTGTAATTGGACACACCAGCCCAGCTGCTCTGTGGCACATGGGATCTTCTTGGGCCGGGGATCAAACCGGTGCCCCTTGCACTGCCAGGTGGACTCTACCCACTGGACCTTGGGGAAGCCCTCTGCTTACTTTTAAATTGGGCTGTTTATTTTTATATTGAGTTGAATGAGCTATTTATACATTTTGGGTATTAACTCCTTATTGGTCACAACATTTGCAAATATTTCCTCCCACTTAGTAGGTTGTCTTTTCATTTTGTTGATGATTTCCTTTGCTATTCAAAAACTTTTAAGTTTAGTTAGGTCCCATTTGTTTATATTTGCTTTTATTTCCTTTGCCCTTACGAGACAGATTCAAAAATTATTATTGCAATTTATGTCAAAGATTGTTCTGCCTGTGTTCTCTTTTAAGAGTTTCCTAGTTTCTAGTCTTTCATTTAGAGCTTTAATCCATTCTGAATTTATTTTTGTTCATGGTGTGAAAAAATGTTCTAATTTCCTTCTTTTACATGTAGCTATCTAATGCTTTTAAAAAAAATACGGATTCTACCAAATGGCCACTCAAGAATAGAGAGTTGTTTCATGCTAATATGCTTTCTCCAAACAGTACTTTGACTGTTCAGAATAATGTAAATGGCAGTGTATTCTGTAATGTAATAGATTTTGTTAAAACTCAAATAGAAGGTGACTCCTTTTCTGGGAAATATTCTTAGGGGAAAAATTCACTCTATATTTCAGTAGATGTGGCTGATTACTTTTGCAGATTTTGGGTACCAGGTTTTGGGAACTAAATGCAATGTCAGGGAGAATTGTATCAAAGATTAGGTGAAATTAAATCATTTCTCATTCTCGATGAGATTCTATGCTTTACAGTGAAAGAACATAAACTTTGAATCTGGATAGACTTTGGTTGAATATATTGGCTCCACCTTTAGAAAACTTAATCAGTTTCTTTTAGCATGAGTTTTTAACCTAGAAGTGGGTAACCTAGCCTCAGGAAAATAACTTGAATATTAAATAAGGTAATACACACATAATGCCTTGTTGACTTTCATTTAACAAAACAAAGTAGACCCATTCTCTTTTTCTTCACCTGAACTAAGAAACATACCTTGCTATATGCTGCACTATTGTGTTGTCATCCATCAGTTGCTAAGTCCAGTCTGACTCTTTCAGAGCCCATCAGCTGAAAAAAGCCAGGCTGCCCTGTCCTTCCCCTATCTCCCTGAGTTAGCTCAGATTCATGTCCATTGAGTTGGTGATACTATTTAACCACTTCATTTTCTGCTGCCCCTTTTTCCTTTAGCCTTCAATTCTGGAGTACTCAAGCAGATGTAATATTTTTTTTTTTTTTTTTAAATCTGCTCATCAAAAGACAGTGTTAATAAAATTGTACGATGAGCTACAAAGTAAGAGAAAGTATTTTTACAGTGAAGAAGGGAGTCTCAGACTAAAGAAAATATTAATGGTCCATGTGTGTCCAGAATATAAAAAGAACTCCTACAATGGATGATAAGACAAAAAAGAAAACAATGAAAAATAGGTGAAGACTTGAATAGACCCTTCACAAAATATCACTAAGATATACAAGTGGTCAAGAGACACATGGCAACGTTCTCAGTAAGATATCATTAAACACCAACAAGAATGAGTTAAACCAAAAAAGACTGAAATTACCAAATGTTGTTGAGGTTGTGGACCAACTGAAAGTCATTGTTGCTGATGAGAATGTAGACTGAATGGTGTGTGCTTTAGAAAGCTTAACATTAAAAAAGTGCAGATTATGCATGGACATAGGAACATAAAGAAATCCCACATTCTGTTGTGGAAAGGACACCAGACACAAAGGAGCTCAAATGTGTGATTTACTTTATATGATGTTCTTGAATATTCAAAACTAACTAATGAAGCAGAAAGGTATTGCTCTTTGGACTTGGGAAATTCCACTTTAGAAACTTAATCATTTCTATTTCAGCATGAGATTTCTATGCTTTACAGTGAAAGAACATAAACTTTGAATCTGGATAGACTTTGGTTGAATATATTGGCTCCACCTTTAGAAAACTTAATCAGTTTCTTTTAGCATGAGTTTTTAACCTAGAAGTGGGTAACCTAGCCTCAGGAAAATAACTTGAATATTAAATAAGGTAATACACACATAATGCCTTGTTGACTTTCATTTAACAAAACAAAGTAGACCCATTCTCTTTTTCTTCACCTGAACTAAGAAACATACCTTGCTATATGCTGCACTATTGTGTTGTCATCCATCAGTTGCTAAGTCCAGTCTGACTCTTTCAGAGCCCATCAGCTGAAAAAAGCCAGGCTGCCCTGTCCTTCCCCTATCTCCCTGAGTTAGCTCAGATTCATGTCCATTGAGTTGGTGATACTATTTAACCACTTCATTTTCTGCTGCCCCTTTTTCCTTTAGCCTTCAATTCTGGAGTACTCAAGCAGATGTAATATTTTTTTTTTTTTTTTTAAATCTGCTCATCAAAAGACAGTGTTAATAAAATTGTACGATGAGCTACAAAGTAAGAGAAAGTATTTTTACAGTGAAGAAGGGAGTCTCAGACTAAAGAAAATATTAATGGTCCATGTGTGTCCAGAATATAAAAAGAACTCCTACAATGGATGATAAGACAAAAAAGAAAACAATGAAAAATAGGTGAAGACTTGAATAGACCCTTCACAAAATATCACTAAGATATACAAGTGGTCAAGAGACACATGGCAACGTTCTCAGTAAGATATCATTAAACACCAACAAGAATGAGTTAAACCAAAAAAGACTGAAATTACCAAATGTTGTTGAGGTTGTGGACCAACTGAAAGTCATTGTTGCTGATGAGAATGTAGACTGAATGGTGTGTGCTTTAGAAAGCTTAACATTAAAAAAGTGCAGATTATGCATGGACATAGGAACATAAAGAAATCCCACATTCTGTTGTGGAAAGGACACCAGACACAAAGGAGCTCAAATGTGTGATTTACTTTATATGATGTTCTTGAATATTCAAAACTAACTAATGGAAGCAGAAAGGTATTGCTCTCTGCTGGAAGGGAGGAAATGGAAAAGAGTCAGGGAAGCATTTTTAGGTAATGGTAATGTTCCATTCCTTGATGGGTGTGCTGGATATAAAAGCATAAGAATCCCTCAGAATTCACCAGACTACACTCTTCAGTCCTGTGCTTTTTAGAGTAAGTAAAAGTCCACTCCCAGTTGTTTTGACTAGTGTTCTGGATTTGGAATGACTTTTCTTAGATTCTTCAGGAACTGACTGTCTTCTGCTTACTCAGCCCCACCTCAGTTTTACTGGTGGGGGGATCTTCTCTGAGGTCCTGGCCCAGGCCCAGGTGATCCAGCAAACTCCTACCAGAGCTCACCTGGCAAGGTCTTCAGTCACATGTGCACGTTTTTGCACATGTTTTATCCACATTTTATGGTGACAAATGACGACTTGGCTTCCCTTTGCATAAAAAACAGTTATCAGCAGGGTCCTCTGATGGTTGGTACAGACTAGGTGGGGAACAGCAACTCTCAGCATAGGTGTCTCAGCAAACAAAGAAGGTCAAGGCAAAAGTCACCTGCCCTTAAATTCCTCTAACTTATTTGAACATTTTTCAAACCATCCTTTACTCTTAAGGTGGGGAAAGTAGAATAAAGAGAAAATGCCAACCTGTGGGCCATCCTCTATCTCATCTCTTCTGTGCTGTGGGAGCAACTCTTTGTGTTCATTCAGTTTTCTACTTGAGAACTCCCAACTTCCATTGCAGCTTGCCTGGGGAAAAGTATGACCATTTTTGCAGTCAACGATTCTTAAAGGTAAGAAAATTCATTAAACACCAACAAGAATGAGTTAAACCAAAAAAGACTGAAATTACCAAATGTTGTTGAGGTTGTGGACCAACTGAAAGTCATTGTTGCTGATGAGAATGTAGACTGAATGGTGTGTGCTTTAGAAAGCTTAACATTAAAAAAGTGCAGATTATGCATGGACATAGGAACATAAAGAAATCCCACATTCTGTTGTGGAAAGGACACCAGACACAAAGGAGCTCAAATGTGTGATTTACTTTATATGATGTTCTTGAATATTCAAAACTAACTAATGGAAGCAGAAAGGTATTGCTCTCTGCTGGAAGGGAGGAAATGGAAAAGAGTCAGGGAAGCATTTTTAGGTAATGGTAATGTTCCATTCCTTGATGGGTGTGCTGGATATAAAAGCATAAGAATCCCTCAGAATTCACCAGACTACACTCTTCAGTCCTGTGCTTTTTAGAGTAAGTAAAAGTCCACTCCCAGTTGTTTTGACTAGTGTTCTGGATTTGGAATGACTTTTCTTAGATTCTTCAGGAACTGACTGTCTTCTGCTTACTCAGCCCCACCTCAGTTTTACTGGTGGGGGGATCTTCTCTGAGGTCCTGGCCCAGGCCCAGGTGATCCAGCAAACTCCTACCAGAGCTCACCTGGCAAGGTCTTCAGTCACATGTGCACGTTTTTGCACATGTTTTATCCACATTTTATGGTGACAAATGACGACTTGGCTTCCTTTGCAAAAAAAACAGTTATCAGCAGGGTCCTCTGATGGTTGGTACAGACTAGGTGGGGAACAGCAACTCTCAGCATAGGTGTCTCAGCAAACAAAGAAGGTCAAGGCAAAAGTCACCTGCCCTTAAATTCCTCTAACTTATTTGAACATTTTTCAAACCATCCTTTACTCTTAAGGTGGGGAAAGTAGAATAAAGAGAAAATGCCAACCTGTGGGCCATCCTCTATCTCATCTCTTCTGTGCTGTGGGAGCAACTCTTTGTGTTCATTCAGTATCTATGAGCTACTTGAGAACTCCCAACTTCCATTGCAGCTTGCCTGGGGATATATGACATATGAGTTATGGCCAGTCACATATAATATAGGCCATTTCTTAGTCAAAGCAGTTGTACCCTCTGTTTTTCTTCTTTTCTTTTGCCTTTTGGTTGAATGACTTTTAGATGTCACATTTCCAGATGAGATGATCATAGGTGAATGCAGGGCCCAGCACAAAACAGGCTGTAATGTGAAAGAAAATACGCCTTTCTGGTTAAACCATTGATTGTGGGTATTTGGTTAAACCATTGGTTGGATATTTGCTTTGCAAAAGCTATTATGAATTACTCATTAATACAATTCTATCACATTTATCATTTTTTTTTCATGGTCTTTCCCTCTTAGCTAGAATGTAAATACCATTATGTTGGGTATGTTTGTCTCTTTTGTTCACCGACTTATCCAAAGTACCTACTGCAGTGCCTGTCAAAAAGTAGACACTCAATATGTATTTGTAGAATGAATAGAAGAGCTAGAAAAATGTAATTTTTGGCAGTTTTGTTCCTACCTCTGAATAAACTGTATCATTTATCCTTCTGAATCACAGTAGTCATTTGATTAAGGGGTGTCTTCTGGAGGTGATTAGGATATTCCAAATGGAATGCAAGGGATGAGGGGATGCACAGGTAATTGTAGTTTTGTCATCTCTTTTCATCATGAAATTTAAGAATCTATCAGTTTACTATAGGCACAGTAGTGTCAAATAGGCCACAAACCTTGCATTTGTGAACTAACCACAGATAAACATCCAAGAGGATCTTGTGTTCCAAAGTAGGCCATTTCTTGTAACAAATCCATATTCCCTATTTGCAGCTTGGAATTTGTATGGAATTCTATCCAAACAGCAGCACAGGGTTTATTGGAAGGTTTGCCCTGCAGTCACTGACCAGACTAACTTATAACAGGATTACTTCCTGCTGCATCAGCCTATATTCCAGGTGAAACCCAGCTGCTCCTTTCACACTTTGGCCTCTGTCAGCCTTCAATGGGGAGGTGAAGGAAGGAAGAGGCTCACTTGAGTCTGAGACTGTTCCTGAATGTCAGCTCTAGGGAACTTTTTAACTCTAGTGACTGAGGATTTGGTGATGCCATTACAAAACAAAATGTCCCAATACTTCTGTTTTCTTAGCCATATGGATTTAACCGCAAATGCACACGCACTCTGCTGGATATTGTTGCAGTGTTGAAGTCACTAGATGAGACCCAGGATGGGGTCTCTCATAGTAAGCCCTGCATCAGCAAATAAGAAAGGTTCAGGCCACCCTGGCAGCACTTGTCTGCTCAGCTCAGGGTACCTGATGCTCCAGGCCTCTGCTCATGTACGGAGGCGCGGCCCTGCTTTAGCCAATCAGCACACACCCAGTATAACTTCCTGTTCCTGCTCCCTTTGGTCTATAAAAATCTCTGGACTTGCACAGCTCTTGGAGCTCCTTTCTCTCTGCTAGATTGAAGGCTGCTTACTTCATGAATCACTGAATAAAAGCAGTAAGATCTTCAAAATTTACACAGATAAATTCTGTTGCCTGTCAAAAGTAGACACTCAATATGTATTTGTAGAATGAATAGAAGAGCTAGAAAAATGTAATTTTTGGCAGTTTTGTTCCTACCTCTGAATAAACTGTATCATTTATCCTTCTGAATCACAGTAGTCATTTGGTTAAGGGGTGTCTTCTGGAGGTGATTAGGATATTCCAAATGGAATGCAAGGGATGGGGGGATGCACAGGTAATTGTAGTTTTGTCATCTCTTTTCATCATGAAATTTAAGAATCTATCAGTTTACTATAGGCACAGTAGTGTCAAATAGGCCACAAACCTTGCATTTGTGAACTAACCACAGATAAACATCCAAGAGGATCTTGTGTTCCAAAGTAGGCCATTTCTTGTAACAAATCCATATTCCCTATTTGCAGCTTGGAATTTGTATGGAATTCTATCCAAACAGCAGCACAGGGTTTATTGGAAGGTTTGCCCTGCAGTCACTGACCAGACTAACTTATAACAGGATTACTTCCTGCTGCATCAGCCTATATTCCAGGTGAAACCCAGCTGCTCCTTTCACACTTTGGCCTCTGTCAGCCTTCAATGGGGAGGTGAAGGAAGGAAGAGGCTCACTTGAGTCTGAGACTGTTCCTGAATGTCAGCTCTAGGGAACTTTTTAACTCTAGTGACTGAGGATTTGGTGATGCCATTACAAAACAAAATGTCCCAATACTTCTGTTTTCTTAGCCATATGGATTTAACCGCAAATGCACACGCACTCTGCTGGATATTGTTGCAGTGTTGAAGTCACTAGATGAGACCCAGGATGGGGTCTCTCATAGTAAGCCCTGCATCAGCAAATAAGAAAGGTTCAGGCCACCCTGGCAGCACTTGTCTGCTCAGCTCAGGGTACCTGATGCTCCAGGCCTCTGCTCATGTACGGAGGCGCGGCCCTGCTTTAGCCAATCAGCACACACCCAGTATAACTTCCTGTTCCTGCTCCCTTTGGTCTATAAAAATCTCTGGACTTGCACAGCTCTTCGGAGCTCCTTTCTCTCTGCTAGATTGAAGGCTGCTTACTTCATGAATCACTGAATAAAAGCAGTAAGATCTTCAAAATTTACACAGATAAATTCTGTTCCCTAACAGTAGTAATTACTTTTTTCTGTGTTTATATAATACATTACAAAACACCTTCGCTTATATTATTACTATTTAATCGCTGAGCCAGCTAACATAGTCCCTGCAACAGAGTAAGCACATAATAGACATTGTTGAAGAAAGGAATAAATAACAGCGTTTTAAAGATAAACCTTAGACATAAACTACAGGGTGAAAAAGGCAATTTTTGTTTCCAGATCTTCCCTTTCATCATCTAGAGCCACCCTTGGTATTTTCTTTCTTAACAGGATATATGCAAGTATCCCCCATCCTACCTCTATAATCTTATTTATTTTTGTTTATAAATAAGATATGTTTATTATTTTTAAAGGTTTGTTTGATATGCACTGTTTTCTAAAAAGTCTTAAATGTTGCAACATTGCTTTTGTTTCACTCTTTGTTTTTTCGGCTGCAAGGCATGTGGGATCATAGCTGCCAGACCAGAAATCAAATCCATGTTGGAGTATGCATTTGAGGGAAAAATCATACTGCATTTGAGGGCAAAGTATTTCTTGAAAATTTTATTTATTTGTGTATGTATTTTTGGTTGTGCTGGGTCTTCCTTGCTGTGAGGTGAAATCCAAATATACGTATGAAATTCTATTCTATCCAAAACTTTCTCTAGTTTTGGAGAATGGGAGCTACTCTCTAGCTGTGGCATGAGGGCTTCTCATTGCAGTGGCCTCTCTTGCTGCTGGACACAGGCTCTAGGGAAAGCAGGCTTCAGTAGTTGCAGTATGTGGGCTCAGTAGTTGCAGTTTTTTGGCTCTGGAGCACAGGCTCAATAGCTGTGGCACGCTGGCTTAATTGCTCTGCAGCATGTGAGGTCTTCCTGGACCAGGGATTGAACTCATGTCTCCTGCATTGGCAGGTGGTTTCCTTACCACTGAGTCACCTGGAAAGCCCTGATGGAGAAGTCTTTACCATTAGATGACCAGGGAAATCTCAAATAGAACACATTTAACATACATAATACAAGTAACCTCTAAACAAGCTATTAGGATAGACTGTGAGCATTCAAAATGGGTTAGATAGAACTTAAATTCATTTTTACAAATATTATTCCTTTTATTTCCCCTATTAGAAAGTATACATCATTTTGGAGTAGAGTTTCTTTGTTCTGGGAAAAATACCTCCACTGGCCCCTCTTATCTTTACAAATGTCAAAAAAGAACAACTAATTGCTCTAAAGGAGCAAGGAACTATTACCTCTTCCTTGTTTTGACTTGAAACTTACAGCCCTTCCAACAGTTTTATGTATTTAAAGCTTCTCCTTTGGGACAGAGTGAGCCAATTTGGTTTAAAAGGAAGAGAATTGAGCCTTCCAGTCTTCCTTTTTTGAGATTCACTGCATTTAGCCATTGATGAATGGCTGTTTTGGCCTGAGGCTGATTCAGAGCAAAGTACACCAGGACCCTCCAGAGAGTACTAACTGTGAAAGCACAGCTGCCTTCTGCCCTGGTTAGCTCAGCTCAGCTCAGCACGAGGGCCTGTCTTCAGGATGAAAGGAAACCCTTCCAGACCCAGCCTCCTGGCATGAAGGAGGACTTGGAAACTAGGCAATTTAAACTAAACTTGTGGGCAAAGTATTTCTTGAAAATTTTATTTATTTGTGTGTGTTGTTGGTTGTGCTGGGTCTTCCTTGCTGTGAGGTGAAATCCAAATATACGTATGAAATTCTATTCTATCCAAAACTTTCTCTAGTTTTGGAGAATGGGAGCTACTCTCTAGCTGTGGCATGAGGGCTTCTCATTGCAGTGGCCTCTCTTGCTGCTGGACACAGGCTCTAGGGAAAGCAGGCTTCAGTAGTTGCAGTATGTGGGCTCAGTAGTTGCAGTTTTTTGGCTCTGGAGCACAGGCTCAATAGCTGTGGCACGCTGGCTTAATTGCTCTGCAGCATGTGAGGTCTTCCTGGACCAGGGATTGAACTCATGTCTCCTGCATTGGCAGGTGGTTTCCTTACCACTGAGTCACCTGGAAAGCCCTGATGGAGAAGTCTTTACCATTAGATGACCAGGGAAATCTCAAATAGAACACATTTAACATACATAATACAAGTAACCTCTAAACAAGCTATTAGGATAGACTGTGAGCATTCAAAATGGGTTAGATAGAACTTAAATTCATTTTTACAAATATTATTCCTTTTATTTCCTATTAGAAAGTATACATCATTTTGGAGTAGAGTTTCTTTGTTCTGGGAAAAATACCTCCACTGGCCCCTCTTATCTTTACAAATGTCAAAAAAGAACAACTAATTGCTCTAAAGGAGCAAGGAACTATTACCTCTTCCTTGTTTTGACTTGAAACTTACAGCCCTTCCAACAGTTTTATGTATTTAAAGCTTCTCCTTTGGGACAGAGTGAGCCAATTTGGTTTAAAAGGAAGAGAATTGAGCCTTCCAGTCTTCCTTTTTTGAGATTCACTGCATTTAGCCATTGATGAATGGCTGTTTTGGCCTGAGGCTGATTCAGAGCAAAGTACACCAGGACCCTCCAGAGAGTACTAACTGTGAAAGCACAGCTGCCTTCTGCCCTGGTTAGCTCAGCTCAGCTCAGCACGAGGGCCTGTCTTCAGGATGAAAGGAAACCCTTCCAGACCCAGCCTCCTGGCATGAAGGGAGGACTTCGGAAACTAGGCGAATTTAAACTAAACTTGTGCAACCTTGGGAATGATAGAGGTGTAATGTACTAACAGGCCCAACAATTGAACTCATAGGCATATGAAACTCTGGCCCTTCTTCTTCCAGTTAACAGAAAGCTCACATAAGATCTGGCTAGAAGGCTGGCTGACTCTGAAGAGATGTTCTATGTGAGTGGAGGGAACTGGTGGATTCCAATTCATATTTTATAGCAAGATGTGAGACCCTGATATTGGGAAAGACTGAGGGCAGGAGAAGAGGTGATGATTGGATGGCACCACTGAATATAATGGACATGAGTTTGAAGAAACTATAGCACACAGGTCTTCCCTGTCCTTTAGGGAAGCCCTGTGTGCTATAGTCCATGGGGTTGAAAAGAGTCAGACATGACTTAGCAATTGAACAGCAATATGAGAATTTAAGTATAAGTTTTTCTTAGTTCATTTGGGCTTCCCCTCTCCCTTTTAGTGTGTGCTGTGCATCTGCTTTTGAAGCTGTTCAACTCAGATTGGGTCCTGAACCCACTATCTTTTAGTTTGAGGTCACTCGCTTCGTCTCAGGACTTCATGAAGCTCAGGTTCATTATGTCTCATCGTAGGTAGAATTCAGTGAGAGGCACAGAAATAAGATAAGAAATGGTCTTATTTAGAGAGAAACATATTCCACAGACAGAGCGTGGGCCATCCCAGAAGATGACAGGCCCTGAAATATGGGGTGGCTAGTGTTTACGGGCTGGGTAATTTCATAGGCTAATTAGTGGGAGGATTATTTTAGGGAAGCGGAACAGAGATTTCCAGGAACTTGTCCACAGCCCAGTTTTTAAATTTTGTGATTAGCTTAGAATTGTCATGATGCTTGTAGGTGTGCCATTTAGATGTATTACAGTGAGTGTATCAGGAGGCTCCACGTTCACTGGAAGTTGAATCTTCCACCATCTTGGACCTATATGGTTCTAACCAGTTTATGATGTGTCTTCAAGGGCTATGTCATTCTTTTAGGAGTTGTGCCCTGTTCCCTTCACTCTTGTTTCACTTTAACCAGACCTCCTTAGGAGATAGCTTCTTTCTTACTCTTGTAAGGGACTACCATGCCCCGTGATTTGCTTTTTACATGTAGATCTGGATTGTGTAAATTGTCAATAAAGCATCATTTTACGTATAACTCTTTGTCTCAAAAACTTATATATAACTGTGATTTGACCTCTTATGGTCAGAACAGTCCTCAGAGATTTCTGAAAGACTGTCTGCTGGGATGTAATCCTCAGGTTGGCTCAAATAAAATTTTCCATTTCTTTCTTTGATTGACTATTGATTATTTTTTTTTGTCAGCAGAACCTATCTAGCAAGCTGCTTGTCAGTGTCCAAGTTAGGAAAGTGGAATTTCACTCATCAACCTTGCCTCTGGGGACGTCTCTGTGCCTCCTGGCTAAAAAATGTTCTGTGGAGAAGAATTTCCTAGAGACTTCTTTTGTCTTATACCATTGATCCCTGGGTCAGGAAGATCCCCTGGAGGAAGGCATGGCAACCTACTCCAGTATTCTTGCCTGAAGAATCCCATGGCTAGAGATGCCTGCTGGACTACAGTTCATGGGTTCTCAAAGAGTTGGACTTGACTGAGCGTACACACATGCATCCACTATAAAGAGATGTGTAGGTAGCTCCTCTCTCTTTCTAGTTGATGGCAGTGACTCTGTTTAACATAACAATCTGCCAATTGTTGGAGGGGCAGACTAGCTCAGGGGAGTTTGTAAGAAAGAAATTAAAAAATTAATAATGACAACTGTACTAAATAGTAAAGAAAGAAAATATAAGTTTTTGTGGAATCTAACTTGGTATATGAATTGAGAAAGTTTTCCTGAGGCAGTGATATTATGGAATTAATTTGGTAAAGAGATGTGGAAAGAGCACTGCATGCTGAAAATTCTGAGGTTTTAAGGAAAGTTCAAGATTTCTGGAGCAAGGAGAGAAAGATTGTGAGGTAGAGCTGGAAAACTACGGTAAGATTCAAAGAGAAACGGAAATCCAGGGAATAAGTGACTGGCTAATTTGCATTTTAATACAATAGTATTTTTCATTAAAGTATAATTTTTACTATAGCGGGCAAAGAGAGGATGAAAGAGGCAAATCTGAGGTTATGACTAAAATCCAGGCAGTTCTCCACGGTGACTTGAATCAGTAAGGTTATAGGTAGAGAGAAGTGAATGGATGAGAGCACACAAGTAGAAAGAAAAACTCCTGGGAATTAGTGATTTGATGGAGGTTGGAGAGGTTTTGTTTTTGTTTTTTTAATTTTAAAGAATGGCCCCCAAAGCATTTTTCTTTGGTAATACCTACATAGAGATTGAATATTAAATCTGAAAAAGACATCGAAGAGCATCTGGTACAAATTTCTACCTATAGAGAAGGCGATACATTCCAGGGTGGTAAAGGGGACTGTCCCTCTCTGTGTAACTGCTTACTTAGTTAATGACAGAGTTAGATGTGAATTATAGTCACTTGTTTTTGCTTTCTGTCTCCTTGACTCAAAGGAGTAGTATTTTCCCTTTTATACACATTAATATTCACTTAATCCTAGCATTTTTCCTTCTTTGCTTCTTCTAAAAATATTGGGTGTGTGCGTGTGTGTGTGTGTGTGTGTGTGTGTGCATGCATGTGTGCTCAATCATGTCCAACTCTTTGCAAACCTCATGGACTCTAGCCTGCCAGATTCCTCTGTGCATGGGATCTGTGCAGGCAAGAATCCTGGAGTGGGTTGCCATGCCCTCCTCCAGTGGATCTTCCCAACCCAGGGAATGAACCTGACTCTCCTGCATTGGCAGGCAGGTTCTTTACCACCAGTGCCACCTGGGAAGTCAAAAATGTTGTCTGTTTATCTAAATGAGGATTCGTACATGCTCAATCACTCAGTCGTGTCTGACTTTTTGTGACTCCATGGACTGTAACCCACTAGGGTCCTCCACCCATAAACATTCTGCAGACAAGAACACTGGCATGGGTTGCAAGGCACTCCTCCAGGGAATTTTCCTGAATCAGGACTGAACCCACATCTCCTGCACTGACTTGTGGATTTTTTAGCCTGTTGAGGCACCTGGGGAGCTTCTGAATGTTGCTTCAGGTGGCCATTAAACCAGTTTACAATTACCCATACTAATGGCATATGTGGATGAAGTGGCACTTAAAAGGCAGCCCTCAAGTTATGGGGCCTAGCTTAGATCTAGTATCTAAAATCTGAAAAAGTCATACTCTTTGTACAATTTGATGAAGGTATCATATACATTTTTAGTGATGTAATCTTACTTCACCAGAGTTTAGTCTAATGGATCCCATTTTCCACCTTTTGAGAATAAGCTACAGTGTTGCAGAAACTGAGATGTCATTACCACTAAGATTTTAGTATTTTTATCCTGCTATACTAAATAAATGCCAAGAACATTAGAATTCTTTTTTGGATAATTCAGCTTCAGTGCAATCTACTACAAGTTTAATCAAGGGAAACCAAGGGAAAAATGAAATAGATGTTGCTATTCAAATGGCAGCATTTAGATAAAGGACTGCATAAACATGGACATTTAATTTTATTGAAATTTAAATGACTTTACTACTCATTGGATATAAGGTCTGTTAATTAAGGCATGAGTGCCTTGTAAATCCTGGATGAATGCATATTTGCCATATCCAGTTGTGGCTGACAACAGTCCTTTGTACGAAATGAAGAATAAATCTAAACCAATTAAGATACTGTATGTGTAATTATGAATATTGTAAATGAAATGAGGTGACTATGGATTGTGCATTTAACCTGTGTTAGAAAGGAACTATGTTGCATTAATTCATTTTTTTTTTAAAGATTTATTTATTTATTTATTTTGGGTGGGAGTCGGGTTGGGGAGGGAGGGGAGTGGGCGGGCCATTTCTATTGGTCTTTCATTCCTCTGTTTTCATCCGTCTTTGTTCTTTGGCTCCTGTGGGCCTCCCATCGCAGTGGCGTCTGTCATTGCAGAGCGCGGGGTCTGGGCGCATGCGCTCCAGAGCTCCGGCTCGGTGATTGGACACATCAGTCCAGCCGCTCCGCGGCACGTGGGATCTTCCCAGGTCAGGGATCGAACCGGCGCCCCTTGCACTACAAGGTGGTGTCCTTATCCACTGGACCACCAGGGGAAGCCCCTGCATTAATTCTATTGATAACTCTTTTCTGACTATCACACTCCATTGACTAGTATGTTATTAATTAATCATCTTTTGGACAGGTTAGTATAGCCCCAGTAAGTATGAAGAGATATATGAAATCTATATAAATTTGATCTCTGTTCACAATCTATGATAATGATTTTAGTGAATATATTCTTCAGTGTAGTGTATAAGAAAGGCTTTGGGGATACTTAAATTATTAAAATGTAATATTTGTATCAGAGAACTCAACAATCTTGTGAGAGAGAGAGCCAAAATGAATGATCATAACTGATGTTTATCATAAAAATGCAGATAACCCAAAGGGGGTATTAGTCCATTCTTTTTTTAAAAAAATTATTAATTAGTAAATTAAGATGCATCAGTTTTCACCTGTGGCATAGAAGAACTTTTTTGCATTATTCATGTCATTCATTGCAATGCAGGGACTCTGACTGTGGCACTCGGGCTTAGTAGTTTTGGCACGTGACCTTAGCTGTTCTTCAGCATATGGGACCTTAGCTTCCCAGTCAGAGATTAAACCTGTGTCTCCTGAATTGTCAAATGGATTTGTATCCACTCTGCCGCTAGGGAAGTACTTACAGTTCATTCTAATATGGAACAGGGTGGAGAAGGATAATTGGGATTCTTAAACTGGGTTTTCCAAGATGGAAGGCTTATCTTTGATGTTGAAGAACACCAAAATCTCTACAACTTTCTTGAGTTACCTGTTAAAAAAAGCAAATGAGCATTTCTTGAGAGGAAGTCCAAGTTACCTGGATAATTTAGAAACTGCTAAGAAAATTACCTAGACTTCGAAAACAAGGCGAAAGAATAACGGTTTTCTCAAGGTTGTAAAAGAACACTGTCTTATTTAATTCTTTTGTGGACATACCTTGCTTTGACGTACTCTTTACTATTTAGTAGAGTTAAGCTTGTGTGATGTTACATGTTGTCAACATGTAAACTTTATCCTGTAAAGATGTAAAAGATTTCTATTTTATGGAAAGATGACCCAGAGATGTATGGGTTTTATTGCTCAGCAGAACATTAAATAGTTTTGCATTTCTTAAGAAATATTAATAACCTTAGATATGCAGAAGATGCTACTCTATGGCAGCAAGTTAAAGGGAACTAAAGAGCCTCTTAATGAGAGTAAAGGAGGAGAGTGAAAAACTGGCTTGAAACTCAGCATCCAAAAAACTAAGATCATGGCAGACAGTTCCATCACTTCATGGCAAATAGATGGGTGGACAGTGGAAACAATGAGAGACTTTATTTCCTTAGGCTCCAAAACCACTGTGTATGGTGACTGCAGCCATGAAATTAAAAGACACTTGCACCTTGAAAGAAAAGCTATGACAAACCTAGACAGCATATTAAAAAGCAGAGACCTTTTTCAGCAAAGATCTGTATAGTCAAAGCTATGGTTTTTCCAGTAGTCATGTACAGATGTGAGAATTGGACCATAAAGAAGACTGAGCACCAAAGAATTGATGCTTTTGAGCTGTGGTGTTAGAGTAGACTCTTGAGAGTCCCTTGCACTGCAAGGAGAGCAAACCAGTCAATCCTAAAGGAAATCAACCCTGGATATTTATTGGAAGGATTGATGCTGAAGTTGAAGCTGAAGTTCCAATCCTTTGGCCCTCTGATGTGAAGAGCTGACTCATTGGAAAAGGCCCCGATGCTTGGAAAGGTTGAGAGGAAAAGGAGAAGGGTGTGGCAGAGGATGAGATGGTTAGATAGCATCACCAACTCAGTGCACATGAGTCGGAGAAAACTCCAGAGATAGTGGAGGACAGAAGAGCCTGGCATGCTGTAGACCATGTAGTCAAGAGAGTTGGGCACTACTTTGAGACTGAACAACAATGGTGTAATGTAGCAATGTATTCCAGCTTTCTTTCTTTTTTATCTCAGTCTTTTGAATTACACTTTGAAACACCTTATCAGCCTGCTGGTTTTATCATTAGTGAGCTAAGTATATCCTTGACATGCCTTTATTTTAATATAGATATATATCATAGTTGTCAACATGTAAACTTTATCCTGTAAAGATGTAAAAGATTTCTATTTTATGGAAAGATGACCCAGAGATGTATGGGTTTTATTGCTCAGCAGAACATTAAATAGTTTTGCATTTCTTAAGAAATATTAATAACCTTAGATATGCAGAAGATGCTACTCTATGGCAGCAAGTTAAAGGGAACTAAAGAGCCTCTTAATGAGAGTAAAGGAGGAGAGTGAAAAACTGGCTTGAAACTCAGCATCCAAAAAACTAAGATCATGGCAGACAGTTCCATCACTTCATGGCAAATAGATGGGTGGACAGTGGAAACAATGAGAGACTTTATTTCCTTAGGCTCCAAAACCACTGTGTATGGTGACTGCAGCCATGAAATTAAAAGACACTTGCACCTTGAAAGAAAAGCTATGACAAACCTAGACAGCATATTAAAAAGCAGAGACCTTTTTCAGCAAAGATCTGTATAGTCAAAGCTATGGTTTTTCCAGTAGTCATGTACAGATGTGAGAATTGGACCATAAAGAAGACTGAGCACCAAAGAATTGATGCTTTTGAGCTGTGGTGTTAGAGTAGACTCTTGAGAGTCCCTTGCACTGCAAGGAGAGCAAACCAGTCAATCCTAAAGGAAATCAACCCTGGATATTTATTGGAAGGATTGATGCTGAAGTTGAAGCTGAAGTTCCAATCCTTTGGCCCTCTGATGTGAAGAGCTGACTCATTGGAAAAGGCCCCGATGCTTGGAAAGGTTGAGAGGAAAAGGAGAAGGGTGTGGCAGAGGATGAGATGGTTAGATAGCATCACCAACTCAGTGCACATGAGTCGGAGAAAACTCCAGAGATAGTGGAGGACAGAAGAGCCTGGCATGCTGTAGACCATGTAGTCAAGAGAGTTGGGCACTACTTTGAGACTGAACAACAATGGTGTAATGTAGCAATGTATTCCAGCTTTCTTTCTTTTTTATCTCAGTCTTTTGAATTACACTTTGAAACACCTTATCAGCCTGCTGGTTTTATCATTAGTGAGCTAAGTATATCCTTGACATGCCTTTATTTTATATATGAAGAATATTCATACTTTAACTTACTAGATATTATATCATAGCTTGATAAAGCATCTAGTGAAATTCTTACTTTTAAGCCATTTCCCCATGCCATTTAGGAACTGGTCCCATCCTACCAAGTAGAAAGGAGGATCGTATTCTTGCTCTTTGCTTCATCTTCATTCAAGTATTTTAGATCTCTGGAGAAACCTCAGAAAATGATCCCCCTTTGGTAGACTTTATGGGACTCTTCATTTATAGAAAAGTCCCAGAAAAGAGGTGATGCAGATCTTGAAATCCTATTAATCACTGAGCGATGTGAGAAAGGATCAACTATGTTTCAGAACTTTGTTTCTTCTATTGGAGTGCTCCTGGCAGAGCATGCCTCATTTGTTAACTCTGGAACTCTGAATGGAGAACTACTGGAAAGACACATTTGTGTTGCTTAATCACTATGTTCCCATGAAATATCTGGATCTGCGGCAAAAATAAGCACTTTTAAGCTTGGTTTATAATATCTTTTTGGAATAAAATTACAATCCATTTCTTAGGGGAAAATAGGTGGTACTAAAAAGCCTTAAGTGATATAAAACAAAAATGGCTTTCCATCCCTCTTTTCTGAGACATGGACACTGCCCAGTACTTCTCTTTACCACTGCTCTTTGTTCCCTATAAAACAACAACAAGAAGATGCATTGATGGAATGTTTACTTTTGGCCTGCATCATATTAAGCATTGCATTATATATGTGTATGTATGTGCATTCTAAAATATATGTGCATTAAACAAATATGTATGCATTAAACAAGCATATGTACATTGTATATACATATAGCACATACATGAACTTTCCTGCCAACACAGAAGACATAAGAGACAGGCTCAATCCCTGGGTTAGGAAGATCCCCTGGAGGAGGACAATCCACTTCAGTATTCTTCCCTGGAGGATCCCATGGATGGAGCAGCGGGTCACAAAGAGACAAACATGACTGAAGTGACTGAGCACAAAGCACACACACACGCACACATAATAAACTATACATACACATACACACAGAGTTCATTTTATTCTCACACACAGTTTACCTGGGCTTTACCACTTTCTGAAATTGATATCATGGATGATTATTTCTTCTTGAATTTGTTCTTTAGGAGATTCCTCTGTGATCTTACTCAAGGCTGAGCCATGTAGGCCAGTACATAGTCAGTTAATTTTATACCTTCCTCAGTGGCCTCAGATATGAGAGAACCTGTCTGAGGTTTAGATAGAAACATGGTTTTTCCTCATTTTCAAAGAACTCTAAAAAAAGAGAATTTAATATTTTAATGGGAGTACATGCAAAAATATTTATTACATGGTGAGTGTACATTTAAATTCTCCCTACTCTTGCTTGCTCCTTTTTTCCCCACAGATCTTATTTTCTATTCAAACCAACAATTTGCTTAAGGCATATTTTATTAGCATTTGGGTTGATAATGTACAGTATTTAAATTGGATATGAGAGCCTCAGATGTAAAAAAAAAAAATCTAATTTGGGAACCTGATGTCTATTTGCAGTTACTTACCCATGTCACTGCTGCTCAACAAGCATCCTTGGGCCAGACGCTGGATGTCCTGCAGAGTATCGTAATACTCAGTTGTTAATTTCATAGTCCATTGTAGCACCAAGGAAAGGCCACAACCACTCACAGCAGAAGACAGCCAGCTGTGAAGTGGTTAAATGTTATCCTTCCTTTGCGAATGCTAAGAGAAGTCTTTCTAAGACAACTACATTGACTTCAGAACTTGAATATTTATGCTACAGAGGAAATCAGCCATAAATTTGCATTTTTAACAGCTAGACTCTAGTAGGGATGGGAAGAAAGAATAATAGTTTTTAAAAAGGCATTGGACAATAATATCAATGCAGATTTTATAAAATCAGATCCAACTTCAACAGATAATTATTGAAAATAGAAAGTCCCTTTGCTCCTAATTAAACCAAGAGTCATTCTTAATGCAAGTTGTTCTTAAATCCATCTTTAATCAAATTTGTTCAGGGATTAACACACTGTGCTGTGCTTAGTCACTCAGTCGTATGGCAATACTTTATCTGTCATGGCATGCACTATTTCACATAAGTGAATTTCATAGATAACCAAAACATACTTCAAGTGCAAATGTTATAAAAATGAATGATTTTGATGAAAACATTCTATAAACACATCTTGTAACACCTGCTATCTTAAATAGCATATGTCAAATAATTAACACTTTTTCTTAATGTAGTCAATATTTCCCTAGAACTACCAGATGGGATCTTGAGTTGGGAAGGGAATAAAAATAAAGTTACAGTAATGACAATAAATATCTTTATTTGACTCTAACCTCCATTTGTTACTACAGCATTTTTCTTCCCTAATGATTTGTACAAGTACTAAAGGGAAAAGGTACTTGTATAAGCAAGGTAGGCTTGCTCCATGGAAGAAAAATTATGACAAAACTACATAGTGTGTTAAAAAGCAGAGACATCACTTTGCTGACAAAGATCCATATAGCCAAAGGTATAGTTTTTTCAGTAGTCATGTACAGATGTGAGAGCTGGGCCATAAATAAGGTGAGCACTGAAGACTTCATGCTTTCAAACTGTGGTGCTGGAGAAGACTTGTGGGAGTACCCTGGACAGCAAAGGTATCAAACCAGTCAATCCTAGAGGAAATCAACACTCAATATTCATTGAAAGGACTGATACTCAAGCTGAAGCTCTAATACTTTGGCCACCTCACATGGAGAGGCAGCTCATTGGAAAAGACCCTGATTCTAGGGAAAGTTGAAGGCAAAAGGAAAAAGAGATGGCAGAGGATGAGATGGTTAGATAGCACCACCAATTCAATGGACATGAATTTGAGCAAGCTCCAGGAGATAGTGGAGGACAGAGGAGTCTGAAATGCTATAGTTCCCTGGATTGCAAAGGGTCAGATGTAACTTACTGACTGAAAGACCACAACAAAGGGAAAAGGGCCAATTCTTTTCAATATGCCATGAGATCCTTTTCTGCTCCTGAACACTTGGGGGATGGGGGAAGAAGAAGGTTCCTCCACTCTGCCTCTACTGCTGGT
This sequence comes from Tragulus kanchil, assembly GCA_022376925.1. Lineage (NCBI taxonomy): Eukaryota > Metazoa > Chordata > Mammalia > Artiodactyla > Tragulidae > Tragulus > Tragulus kanchil. The sequence continues at coordinate 13,043,200 of JAIOJX010000030.1, read as the reverse complement.
TCTATTGTCTCAGGTGTCTTTATTGTCATCTCTACTCTCAACTGTCCTGTTGCAGTGAGTTAAGGTGTCACTAAAGTGACTGTCCTCCACTGATGTTTTGTGGCTGGCCACCACTTCTGCCACCAATGATGGAATGAAACCCATGATACTTGTGGTCCTTGTGTGACTGGTCACCTCTGGTACCACTTCCTGTATGTCTGTGAGCTCCTTTTGTGGCAGTGTCACATCTCTGAGTCTGCTCTTTATAGATGGGGTGAGATTTCCCCTCACTTTTGAATTATTTTTCTCCTAAAAACTCACAGGGGTATTATGTGGATACAAATTTCTGTTTTCCTTACTTGCAGCCTTATGGTTCCCTAAGAATAGACATGTTCATGGAAACTTGTCTAAAAGATAAAATGAATAACAGTAACCGTGGAGGCCCCTCATGTTTTCTCTAAGGTGCTCTAAGATTCTCTAAAATAGATAGCATGTGAGTATCTTGCCAGCCCTTCTGAAATGCCCACATGTGACTGAGTCTCAGTGGGAGTATAACTTAGACTCAAGGAACTTCAGAAACACTAGGAAAAATTTACTCTTTATTTGGGTAGCTTAATAGTGGTTAGATGTCTACTTCATTCTTATCAGGCTGTTGACTCTAAGTGTAATTGTTCCTTTTGGTCATGTCACCTCTAATTGCCTGGTTTTAATTTGTTATGATTTAACAGCATGGTTAACCAAAGTTGGTGGTGTTTTAAAGATCTGTAAAGACAATGGAAGATCTTTTGGTAAAAGAGTTTAACATTTTTGAAATGATAGAATTTTTAGCAGCATACACCAAATAATCAGAAGTTTCCCTGAATAGCTTTAAAGATTGGGCTTAATAACACCACAAATAGTACTTCAATCTCACGTCTTACCAAATACCAACAATGAATCTTGCTGTTATCTGGGACCCATTGAAACACATTGTCACTGTGCTATTTTCTTTAGAACAGTTAATTTCTCTTATCCCACTCTCCTAAAATTTTCTTACTCTGGTCAACATAAGACTTTTCTTTGAAATGTGTGGTTTTATCTAACTCAACTACATGGCATGGGACCCACTCAGCCCAGCTTTCTCTGAAGCATTATGATTTCATTGCAGGAAGACCAAGATGTGGTTGCCTACCTTGAAGAGAGCCACAATGTTCTCTAAAGGTTCCCGTACCTTTACCTGGGCTTCTGGATAAATACTGTGTCTCAACACTACATGCTATCTAATAGCTCTTTCAACCCAAACAGTTTATGTCGGAGACTGGCATCTCTCATTAGGGCTTTCGACAACTCCGGACCCACTGATGTCATTTCCAGGCCATGCTTGTGTCATAACCTTGCTCCCTCACCTTTCTTCCTATCTCTCCTTGACCTTTCCTCTCCCTACTTTCTCTCCTTAAAACCTTAGTAATAATAGTAGCAATCCTATCACAGTCAAGAGAAGGAAAACTTGATATCTTTCCTTTCAAACTATCTTTATATAGTGACCTTTCACTCAGAAGCTTCATATGGGTCTGGGAAAAACTGGGATGATATGATGAAAGTCTGAAGTTTTTTTTAAAAACCATATCACCTCTGAATTCCCAAATGTTCCAAAAAGAAACATAAGATGTATAATTTCTATGTGTCTCTCATTGTTTCCCCCACAATGAGGAGGAATTGGATGAGTGACTTACTGGATGGATACGGATCCTATGTTAGTTTCTTTAGGTGTCTTTAACAAATGACCACAAAGTGTTCAGATAAAACAAGAGACATGTATTCTCCGTTCTGGGGGCTACAGGTGTGAAATCAAGGTTTTCCCAAATAATCTGTAAAGACAATGGAAGATCTTTTGGTAAAAGAGTTTAACATTTTGAAATGATAGAATTTTAGCAGCATACACCAAATAATCAGAAGTTTCCCTGAATAGCTTTAAAGATTGGGCTTAATAACACCACAAATAGTACTTCAATCTCACGTCTTACCAAATACCAACAATGAATCTTGCTGTTATCTGGGACCCATTGAAACACATTGTCACTGTGCTATTTTCTTTAGAACAGTTAATTTCTCTTATCCCACTCTCCTAAAATTTTCTTACTCTGGTCAACATAAGACTTTTCTTTGAAATGTGTGGTTTTATCTAACTCAACTACATGGCATGGGACCCACTCAGCCCAGCTTTCTCTGAAGCATTATGATTTCATTGCAGGAAGACCAAGATGTGGTTGCCTACCTTGAAGAGAGCCACAATGTTCTCTAAAGGTTCCCGTACCTTTACCTGGGCTTCTGGATAAATACTGTGTCTCAACACTACATGCTATCTAATAGCTCTTTCAACCCAAACAGTTTATGTCGGAGACTGGCATCTCTCATTAGGGCTTTCGACAACTCCGGACCCACTGATGTCATTTCCAGGCCATGCTTGTGTCATAACCTTGCTCCCTCACCTTTCTTCCTATCTCTCCTTGACCTTTCCTCTCCCTACTTTCTCTCCTTAAAACCTTAGTAATAATAGTAGCAATCCTATCACAGTCAAGAGAAGGAAAACTTGATATCTTTCCTTTCAAACTATCTTTATATAGTGACCTTTCACTCAGAAGCTTCATATGGGTCTGGGAAAAACTGGGATGATATGATGAAAGTCTGAAGTTTTTTTTAAAAACCATATCACCTCTGAATTCCCAAATGTTCCAAAAAGAAACATAAGATGTATAATTTCTATGTGTCTCTCATTGTTTCCCCCACAATGAGGAGGAATTGGATGAGTGACTTACTGGATGGATACGGATCCTATGTTAGTTTCTTTAGGTGTCTTTAACAAATGACCACAAAGTGTTCAGATAAAACAAGAGACATGTATTCTCCGTTCTGGGGGCTACAGGTGTGAAATCAAGGTTTTGGCAGGGTCCTACTTCCTCTGAAGGTTCAAAGGAAGAATCCCTCCTTGTTTCTTCCCAGTTTCCTGGCTGTCTGCCATTCTTGAACTTCCCTCATGGCCGTCTTTGGGCTTCCCTTGAAGCTCAGATGGTAAAGAATCTGCCTGTAATACGAGAGGCCAGGGTTTAATCCTTGGGTCAGGAAGACCCCCTGGAGAAGTGAAGGGCTACCACTCCAGTGTTCTCAATTCCGTGGACAGAGGATCCAGTACTACAGTCCATGGGGTTGTAAAGAGATGGATACAACTGAGTGACTCACACATTTTAGTGTGTACTGGAGATGTAAGGGAGATGTATTGCAGCTTAATCCTGCTGTGGTTGATGCCCTTTGTCTTGCACTTGCTACATTCCAGTTTCTGATTTGGTTGCCACATGGTCTTCTTGGTGTGTCTTTTTTTTAAAAAAAACTTACTTTTATTGGAGTATAGTTGATAACAGTGTTGTGTTTCAGCTGTACAGAAAAGTGAATCAGTTATACACATATCCACTATAATTTTTTTAAGATTCTTTTCCCATATAGGCCATTGTAAACTACTGAGAAAAATTCCCTATGCTATACAGTAGGTTCTTATTAGTTATCTTATTGCTCTGTATATCACAGTGTATATGTTAATCCCAAACTCTCGATTTATCCCTCACCTCCTTATACCCTGGTAGTTATAACTTTGTTTTCTACATTTGTGACCCTACTTAGGCCTTGCAAATAAGTTCATTTGTACCCTTTTTATATTCCACTTATTAGTGATACTATGTGCTAAGTCACTTCAGTTGTGTCTACTCTTTGCGACCCTGTGGATTACAGTCCACTAAACTCCTCTGTCCATGGGATTCTCCAGGTAAGGATACCGGTGTGGGTTGCCATGGCCTCCTCCAGGGGATCTTCCTAACTCAGGGATCAAACCTACATCTCATGTGGTTCCTGAATTACAGGAAGATTTTTTTTTTTTAACCACTGAGCCATGTGGGAAGCCCCAAGTAATATCATAGAATATTTGTATTTCTGTGTCTGACTTCACTCAGTATGACCATCTCTAGATCCATCCATGTTGCGGCAAATGGCCTTATTCTGCTCTTTTTTATGACTGAGTTATATTCCATTGCATTTATCTTCCATATCGTCTTTGTCTATTCATCTGTCAGTGGACATTTAATTTGCTTCCTTGTCCTTGCTATTGTTACTAGTACTCCAATGAACATTGAGATACATGTATCTTTTCAAATTATGGTTTTCTCTGGGTCTATGTCTAGGAGTGGAATTTATGGGTCATATGGTAGTTCTATTTTTAGTTTTCAAGGAACCTCTATACTGTTCTTCACAGTGGCTGTGCCAGTTTACACTCCCAGTAACAGTGTAGGAGGCTTTCCGTTTCTCTACACCCTTTCCAGCACTTATTGTTTGTAGATTTTTTGACTTGGTCCCTTTCAATCTAGGCTGGCAGTGTTTCTGCTGATACAGAACACTCAAAAACATGGTTAGTTTTCTGTGGAATGAACAGGAGTGTAAATTATAAGACAAATGTAGTCTCCACAGCTTCTTCTAGATAAACCTATTTCTTTTGTTCCTGGATTTTATTGAGATGGTTGATTGGTTCCATTAATCACAAGCTGATTCTTTCCAACAAAAGGTTATCCAGCTACACCCTGTGAGATTGGGAATTCAATTTGTGTTGTAATTTAGCCACTTGTAGGACAAAGAATGAGTCTCTGGGTTTGTTTTTCAGAAACCTTAGTTCCTCAACCACAGGAAGTAAGAATTTCTTTTCAGGGAAGACACAGAATCTCTCAGGTCATTTATGCTACAGTTGAGCTGGGAAGTTGAAGCCTTAAACTCATCCTTTTCTTTCCCCACTTCCTCCATCAATGAGTCACTTTCATTATTGTATTCTTTGGTTTGACAAAAATGTTCTAAGGTATCAACTACATGGTCATCCAGAATCTTACCATATTTTATAGATGTGATTAGTGGTACCAATACTGATATTTTGCCTATTTCTATTCTCACTATGGATGGTGTCTGCAGCCATGAAATTAAAAGACTCTTGCTCCTTGGAAGAAAAGCTATGACAAACCTAGACAGCATATCAAAAAGCAGAGACATCACTTTGCCAAAAAATATTCATATAGTCAAAACTATGGTTTTTTCAGTGATCATGTATGGATGTGGGAGTTGGAAGAAGGCTGAGCAATGAATAATTGATGCTTTCAAACTGTGGTGCTGGAGAAGAATTTTGGAAGTCCCTTAGACTGCAAGGAGGTCAAACTAGTCAGTCCTAAAGGAAATCAACCTTGAATAATCATTGAAGGACTGATGCTGAAGCTGAAGTTCGAATCCTTTGACCTCCTAATGCAAAGAGGTGACTCATTGGAAAAGAACCTGATTCTGGGAAAGAATGAGAGCATGAGGAGAAGGAGGTGACAGAGGATAAGATGGTTGGATGGCATCACTGACTCCATGAACATGAATTTGAGCAAACTCTGGGAGATAGTAGAAAACTGAGGAAGCTAACATGCTAGAGTCCATGAGGCTGCAGAGTCAGACAAGATTTAGTGACTGGATGACAATAACAAAATTCCCAATTATGCCAGAGATTATTGTTGCCTTGTTTAACAATGGATTTGTTAGTCCCTTTAGAAAACCACATCTAGAATTCACAGAACGAATTCATAAAACTCATTCTTAAGTTTTTTTTTCCTCTCAAACCACTCCCAATACCAAAACCTGTATCCATCAGAGTTCTCTCGAGAAACAGAACAAGAAAGATACATATACATATATATATATATATATATATATATATATATATGTATATATATATAATTATTTCAAAGAATTTGTTCATGTTTTATAGGAAAATCTGAATAATACAGACTGGAAAGTTTTCACCAGGAACCAGCAATGCAGTCTTGAGCAGAATTTTTTCTTTCTCAGAGAAACTTCAGTTTTTGCTTTTATATTTTTCCAGCTGATTGATTAGACTCACCCACACGGTCAAGAATAATCTCCTTTACTTAAAGCCAACTGATTGTGTGGATTACCTGCCTCTACAAAATGCCTTCACAGCTGTACCTGGATTAGTGCTGATAGCATGCCGGGTGCTGTAGCTGGCCAGGAGGACACATGGCCCATGTGTAGCTACAGAGCCGAGAGTGGAACCTTCTGCTGCAGGGTGTCCCTCCTGTTCCGTCCAGGACAGAACATGGGAAGGTTCTCCAGCAAAGAGCATGGGGAGGTTCTTAAATTCTACTGGGAGAAAGAGAGGCTGTGAGAATACATTGATGAAGTCTTTTAACAGTTGGGGGATTTTTTTCATATAAGCAAATTGCTGAGAATTTACAAAAAGAACAAGAAAAACAACACCTCCACATATTTAGTTTCTCTAACAAGTATGCACATGGTTCCAGTTAAAATCACCTGCCAACTTTCTGCTAACACACCTCTCTGAAGAAATGTTTGGTTTAATAAGCCCTACGTATGCTTTGTTTTAAAGCTCTGTTCCTCTAATACAACTTACTCAGTAATGGCCCAGGTTCTGTGAATTTCTTCTAAAGGACCTTGCATGATCATTAGATGATTTTTAATGCATTGGCTACGGGAACAAATGCTAGAGTCCATGAGGCTGCAGAGTCAGACAAGATTTAGTGACTGGATGACAATAACAAAATTCCCAATTATGCCAGAGATTATTGTTGCCTTGTTTAACAATGGATTTGTTAGTCCCTTTAGAAAACCACATCTAGAATTCACAGAACGAATTCATAAAACTCATTCTTAAGTTTTTTTTTCCTCTCAAACCACTCCCAATACCAAAACCTGTATCCATCAGAGTTCTCTCGAGAAACAGAACAAGAAAGATACATATACATATATATATATATATATATATATATATATATATATGTATATATATATAATTATTTCAAAGAATTTGTTCATGTTTTATAGGAAAATCTGAATAATACAGACTGGAAAGTTTTCACCAGGAACCAGCAATGCAGTCTTGAGCAGAATTTTTTCTTTCTCAGAGAAACTTCAGTTTTTGCTTTTATATTTTTCCAGCTGATTGATTAGACTCACCCACACGGTCAAGAATAATCTCCTTTACTTAAAGCCAACTGATTGTGTGGATTACCTGCCTCTACAAAATGCCTTCACAGCTGTACCTGGATTAGTGCTGATAGCATGCCGGGTGCTGTAGCTGGCCAGGAGGACACATGGCCCATGTGTAGCTACAGAGCCGAGAGTGGAACCTTCTGCTGCAGGGTGTCCCTCCTGTTCCGTCCAGGACAGAACATGGGAAGGTTCTCCAGCAAAGAGCATGGGGAGGTTCTTAAATTCTACTGGGAGAAAGAGAGGCTGTGAGAATACATTGATGAAGTCTTTTAACAGTTGGGGGATTTTTTTCATATAAGCAAATTGCTGAGAATTTACAAAAAGAACAAGAAAAACAACACCTCCACATATTTAGTTTCTCTAACAAGTATGCACATGGTTCCAGTTAAAATCACCTGCCAACTTTCTGCTAACACACCTCTCTGAAGAAATGTTTGGTTTAATAAGCCCTACGTATGCTTTGTTTTAAAGCTCTGTTCCTCTAATACAACTTACTCAGTAATGGCCCAGGTTCTGTGAATTTCTTCTAAAGGACCTTGCATGATCATTAGATGATTTTTAATGCATTGGCTTCAGGCTCCCAAGGAAAATTTCCCTGGGCTCCTGCCATACTCCCCTATGTTTGTACAGCATGCTTATCTTTTAAAGAGCTTTCACATACACTTTCTACTCTATCATCCCTCTTCTTCCCTCTTTACTATACTTCCCTGCATTTCTTCCCTCTTGGTTTATAATTCTTTTTTAACAGTTCAACTTTCTTACTCTGCATCTTCTATCCTTCTTCTTTTCCCTTTTTAAACTGAACACAATGTGTTTTGTGGGGAGTTTTTTTGTTTGCTTTTTAGCAAAAATTGTTTGAAATTTCTTGATATGTCTATTTTAAAGTGTTGGAGTCTATGTTTATGTTTTAGTTTTAAAAACTAAATTAATAATATTTTATTGATTTTTGTCTTGCCTGTGGCTACTACCTTCTCTTGCCTGTCCTTATGGAATAGCTTTCTATTTTATCTGGACTGAAATCTGTTCTCTTCTGATAAAACCAGGGCTGCCTTATGCCTGAGGTAGAGTATATGCAGAGCTGAGTCTGTGATAATATTGGTTTTATCTATAAATGAAATAAATATGAATAATAAAGTAAGTATTATATTAATAATAAAGTATATATATATATACACATACATATATAAAGTATATATGCACATGTTATATATATATATATACATATATATATATATATATATATATATATACACATACATTGCAGGTGGTCTCCTGCATTGCAGGTGGAGTTTTTAGTGACTGAGCCACCAAGGAAGTGTGTATATATACATATATATATATCTACACATACACATACAATTGTATATGGTTGGCCATTGAACAACACAGTTTTGAGCTGTGCAAATCCCCTTAATGTGGGTTTTATTCTTATCAAATACATATTTTACTGTTTAAGGCTGATTGAATCTGCGATTCAGAACCAAGGTTGGTGGAGCCTGAGTTCGCAGAATCCAATGAAGTGGAGGGCTGACTCTAAAGTCATTACAACATTTTTCACTTGGGAATTTGGGTCAGTGCCCCTAACACTCACACTGTTCAATGGTGTACTCCAAATATAAAGTGGAAGAAGGGGAGCATAAAGGAAAGGTGCTTTCAACCCATGGAAGGCATTCACAGCCCGGAGTAAAACAACACAAGCTTAAAAACACTATGAAAACTTCACGAGTTCCTATTGCACAGAACAGAAACTCAAATCCTTCCATGTAATAGAAGCTACGCATGCTTCAACTTTATTTTATATCTTTCTCAAATATTATTTTATTAAAGCTGTGCTTTAAGTTTCTGAACAAATCTAACTCTTTTCACCCCAGGGCCCCTCTGTTGGGGAGAGACTTCCTCTATAGTCTTCAGTCTTCTGTGCATTCTCTTGGTTTCAGTATAAATGCTCCTGAGTTAGGCAACTCTTCTTTATCACTTAATCTAAACTAGCTGTTTTCATAATCTCAGAACTATATTTTGAATTGTGTTGTACTGATCACCCAGTCATTTGGTTATTGTTACTATATACTCTTACCAACCCACTTTCTGCTTTAGCAAGAAAAGGGTATTGCTCATTTCAGTCATCAGTGTTATCTCAGTGCCTAGGACACTGCCAGGCATGAATACTCAGATAATATTTATAGAACAAACAAATAGCCTTGAATGGGTTAAACACACTAAGGCATTTGAGAAATTCTAAGGAAAATAATGTAAAATGTTTCATCATATTCAAATTTTTGTACAATGACCTCTAATTTCCTTCTATTTTTACTCACTCATTAGGAAAGGTATTAAACTATACAACCGTGAACTAAAAATCTTAACGGCAGATCTGAAGACTCAAGGACTTGAAAGCTTAAAATACGGGAAAGCAAGTTTTAAAATCTTATTAATTTTAGTTGAAATTTTGGTATAATTGAATTGCACTTTTCCCTTTTCTTTTCAAGAAAAAGAAGTCATTAAGAACCAGTAGGGTCATTCCTATGAAACATATTTTCTAAAAGGCCCTTTTCCTTTTGGGGCTTCCCAGTAGGAAGGAACCATAACTTCACATAGAGGCTGCTTTGACCGGTGGAAGAAGTAATTCATGCCAGGTAAGGAAACTCAGGTCATTGGTAAAGCTTTTAAATTTTTGTTCAATGGTGTACTCCAAATATAAAGTGGAAGAAGGGGAGCATAAAGGAAAGGTGCTTTCAACCCATGGAAGGCATTCACAGCCCGGAGTAAAACAACACAAGCTTAAAAACACTATGAAAACTTCACGAGTTCCTATTGCACAGAACAGAAACTCAAATCCTTCCATGTAATAGAAGCTACGCATGCTTCAACTTTATTTTATATCTTTCTCAAATATTATTTTATTAAAGCTGTGCTTTAAGTTTCTGAACAAATCTAACTCTTTTCACCCCAGGGCCCCTCTGTTGGGGAGAGACTTCCTCTATAGTCTTCAGTCTTCTGTGCATTCTCTTGGTTTCAGTATAAATGCTCCTGAGTTAGGCAACTCTTCTTTATCACTTAATCTAAACTAGCTGTTTTCATAATCTCAGAACTATATTTTGAATTGTGTTGTACTGATCACCCAGTCATTTGGTTATTGTTACTATATACTCTTACCAACCCACTTTCTGCTTTAGCAAGAAAAGGGTATTGCTCATTTCAGTCATCAGTGTTATCTCAGTGCCTAGGACACTGCCAGGCATGAATACTCAGATAATATTTATAGAACAAACAAATAGCCTTGAATGGGTTAAACACACTAAGGCATTTGAGAAATTCTAAGGAAAATAATGTAAAATGTTTCATCATATTCAAATTTTTGTACAATGACCTCTAATTTCCTTCTATTTTTACTCACTCATTAGGAAAGGTATTAAACTATACAACCGTGAACTAAAAATCTTAACGGCAGATCTGAAGACTCAAGGACTTGAAAGCTTAAAATACGGGAAAGCAAGTTTTAAAATCTTATTAATTTTAGTTGAAATTTTGGTATAATTGAATTGCACTTTTCCCTTTTCTTTTCAAGAAAAAGAAGTCATTAAGAACCAGTAGGGTCATTCCTATGAAACATATTTTCTAAAGGCATCCTCGACTCAGTCAAACATTTTCCAAATAAAATGTCTTTTGTAAGAGCTTCCCTTTGAATTTATGTTTTGTAGGAAGGAACCATAACTTCACATAGAGGCTGCTTTGACCGGTGGAAGAAGTAATTCATGCCAGGTAAGGAAACTCAGGTCATTCCAGGTAAATCAAATGCTTTTATTTGGTTCAATTACCTAAGCAAACATCTTTCTGTCCAAGAAGGGTATAGTTTATGTTTTTCTTATGGAGTCTTGTTGGTGACTGTGTGGTCTTATGTGATGAAGGGTGGACTGGACTTGTAAGATGTAAGTAAAGCACACGTGATAGACCCTTGGTTTTAGCCTGGTGTTAATGACACTCCAAAGGAAAAAGTCTCAGCTGTCCGTAAGGCATCTTAGGTTTTCTTCCCTGTTCTTGAGACAAGATTTTCTAAGCATAGAAACTGGAGTAAAAGCTAGGAAGTAACTCAGGTTGTAACTCACTAAAGACAACCCCAGTAGGAGAGGAGGGAAAGAGAATGGAAAATACTCAATGACTTTCCTTTGTTATAAACTTGTTGAAATGGTTACAAAGGATGCTTCTTTTCACCTCATTTAAAACAATTATTTTTATTACTGTAAGAATCATGACATCAGATGTACCCTCTTAACCCATTTTTAAGTAGACATGATTGTTGACTATGAGTATAATGCGACACAGTAGACCTCTAACCTCTAAAGTTTATTTATGGGGCTTTTGATCATTGCTGTGACTTTTACTTTTTTGTTATGTTAAAGGGAAGATTAGTTTCTGAAACAAAGGCCAGGGTTAGTCTCAACTTTGTTTATTATAATCGTATAAAAATTATTAATTACGTAGTATGTCAATTATATATCATATATATATGTAAATTATTTGTGTGCTCAGTTGCTTATTCATGTCTGACTCTTTGTGACCCCATGGACTATAGCCCTCCGGGCTCCTCTGTCTATGGGATTTTTTCAGGCAAGAATACTGGAGGAGGTTGCCATTTCCTCCTCCAGGGAATCGTCCCTACCCAGGAATGGAACCTGTGTCTCTTACATCTCCTCCGTTGGCAGATGTGTTTTTTACTGCTGAGTCACTGGGGAAGCCTATGTATAAATTATAGTTTATATTTAATTTAAAATTGCTATATTGAATTAAATATAAACTATAATTATATATAAATAATATATTGCTTATATATTTAAATAGTATGCTGTATGTGCTATAAATATTTAAATATGCTATTTAAGCATATTAATTATAACATATGTGATTAATGACATAATTTTGTAATATATGTATTCATATTATTACATAATTATTTATATCCTATAAATTACCATATGCAATTCTGTTCAATAATACACATGATATAACAATTAATTATATAATATATTATTAATACAAGGTGGTTAAGACTGCTTAATCTATACGAAAGCCCACACCAAATCATTCTAAATGATGAAGTTAAGTGTTGGGAATCTGAAACTTCCAGGAACAAAGCCAAAAAATAAATGCTGCTGGAGTTCTTAAGTGCCATTTTCAGGCATAGTAAAGCCTGAAGCTACAGAAAGAGGCAGTTTGTTCAAGGCTGACGCAGATATAACATTTCTTTTGCAACGAGTGAGCTGGGAGTTAGGGTATTTCTCTTTTCAAAGAGGTAGATTCTGGCAAGCCCTCTGTTCAGACTTTGCCTCTGGGGCTTCAGGTGTGAGGGCTTTTGTGTGTTTCTACCTACGTGAGGTTCTGGTGAGAGTATGATTCCCATTTGGGTGTCAATTATTGAATAAAAATCTGTCTACAGCACAAAGTCCACCCAATTCAATTAGTAATAATTTAAAAACTATTGATCTCATTTGAAGAACTTAGTCACATAAATGACTTCATTTGTTATCTATTTTATCTGCAAAGAGGGTTGTACTTATGAGACCTTCGCAAACAGTATTTATTAAAAACCAGACATATGTTAAGTTTGACGAATTTTGATAAGAGTTTGGAGACAAACTATACTTGTGTAGCAGTAATCTAAGGCCATATTCATTACTGGCTTCCTTAAAAAAGAAATGAAGTAAAATCTTTCCCCTACTAATTGTGCTCAGTCACTTCAGTCATGTCCGACTCTTTGCAACCCTATGGACTGAAGCCCACCAGGCTCCTCTGTACCGGGAATTTTCCGGGCAAGAATATTGGAGTGAAATGCCATGCTTTCCTCCAGGGATCTTCTTGACTCAAGGATTGAACCTGCAGGTGGTTCTTTACTGCTAAGCCACCAGGGAAATGCCCCCTACTGATTATGTCTATGGAATTAAGCAACTCATTAAGACTCAATTTCCCCATCTGTGCAACAATCAGATGAGGAATTAAAATGAGCATTCATTTATATTTTCTCTAAGTTGTCTTCTAGCTCAATAATTCTATGATTTTTAGTAATCTTCATTTTAACTTAATTTTTTCTCATCAATGTAACACTCAGTTGCCCATTTTATAAATATAACTTAAGCTTTATAAGTCAATGCTGCTAACAACAAAAAAAATGGCAATGAGAACCCAATTTAGTGAAAAAAAGTGTTCACATTTGACACATTGCCTTTATAAGTATTAATAAAGAATCAAACATATTATACCTTTCTCCACCCTTCCGTGATTATAGGGTAAGGAAGCACTGTTACTGTTTACCATGTGTGCTACTTTTCTTTTTTTCTTTATTATATGAATCAGGAACCAAAAAGAAAAAGCCCTTCCCTTTGGAAGAATGTTAGCTACTTCCCTGTCTTATTCAAAAAACCATAACTACTCATTTGAGGAAGACCTCAAAGAAAAATTACTGTTAGAACTTCAGCATTAGTGCTAAAAATGGGACTTTCAAGACAGATCATTTTTATAAATACCCATTAGAGCAAAAAGCTCTATTTGGGAGAGCAAGGATTATCATTGAGGGAATATGTACCTGGCCCTTTAAATGACTCCCATAGTGTAAAATGCCAGATCATTATATGAGCTGAAGTCTTTCAGTTCTTTGTGGGTCGAATTAAACTTAGCATTATAGTTTTTTTCGAAGAGGGTTGTACTTATGAGACCTTCGAAACAGTATTTATTAAAACCAGACATATGTTAAGTTTGACGAATTTTGATAAGAGTTTGGAGACAAACTATACTTGTGTAGCAGTAATCTAAGGCCATATTCATTACTGGCTTCCTTAAAAAAGAAATGAAGTAAAATCTTTCCCCTACTAATTGTGCTCAGTCACTTCAGTCATGTCCGACTCTTTGCAACCCTATGGACTGAAGCCCACCAGGCTCCTCTGTACCGGGAATTTTCCGGGCAAGAATATTGGAGTGAAATGCCATGCTTTCCTCCAGGGATCTTCTTGACTCAAGGATTGAACCTGCAGGTGGTTCTTTACTGCTAAGCCACCAGGGAAATGCCCCCTACTGATTATGTCTATGGAATTAAGCAACTCATTAAGACTCAATTTCCCCATCTGTGCAACAATCAGATGAGGAATTAAAATGAGCATTCATTTATATTTTCTCTAAGTTGTCTTCTAGCTCAATAATTCTATGATTTTTAGTAATCTTCATTTTAACTTAATTTTTTCTCATCAATGTAACACTCAGTTGCCCATTTTATAAATATAACTTAAGCTTTATAAGTCAATGCTGCTAACAACAAAAAAAATGGCAATGAGAACCCAATTTAGTGAAAAAAAGTGTTCACATTTGACACATTGCCTTTATAAGTATTAATAAAGAATCAAACATATTATACCTTTCTCCACCCTTCCGTGATTATAGGGTAAGGAAGCACTGTTACTGTTTACCATGTGTGCTACTTTTCTTTTTTTCTTTATTATATGAATCAGGAACCAAAAAGAAAAAGCCCTTCCCTTTGGAAGAATGTTAGCTACTTCCCTGTCTTATTCAAAAAACCATAACTACTCATTTGAGGAAGACCTCAAAGAAAAATTACTGTTAGAACTTCAGCATTAGTGCTAAAAATGGGACTTTCAAGACAGATCATTTTTATAAATACCCATTAGAGCAAAAAGCTCTATTTGGGAGAGCAAGGATTATCATTGAGGGAATATGTACCTGGCCCTTTAAATGACTCCCATAGTGTAAAATGCCAGATCATTCTATGAGCTGAAGTCTCAGTCTTTGTGGGTAGAGGAAAAAAAGAGAGTGACAGTCTCACTGCAGTGATCTGGGAGAAGTGACAACTACAGGTAAAGAGGAGCCATTTCTCTGCTAAATAGGTTAATTTTTGGCTGAGAGACTCTTTCTGATCTAGTTAAGTTAATAAGGCTTTTCCTAAATTAAACTGAGTTGGTGTGCTTTGCTAAAACTTTGGAGGCTGTCAGAGTTCTGCCAACAATAAGCATTTGAAGTATTTGAGAAAGAGAGAATAAACATCTCGTGAAAATCAGATGCAGCCTTGAGAAATAGAAAATGCATAAATGAACAGAATTAAGAACTTGACTATATATCATAATGGCTAGACACATTTATAGAGCTTTATAACATGTTTTTCTTATGCCTTTACTATGATGTTGATTGAAAAAAAAAAGGTGAAGAAGAGAAAAAACAAACAAAAAGTATCTGGCAATCGAAACCGCAGTTATATAGAACCTAACAAGGAAGTAGAAGCTGGGTTTAACGACCTGTGTGTCTGCTACGATGTGTCTTTCCAAAATTTGTCACTTGAGGAAATGTGCCCACAAACCTACCTGATCACTGGGCAGTAAGAGGCCAGGTACAGGCCTGTTTCTAAGCAAAACTGTGAATAAGTCTTGGCCTTAGGCTCCTATTACATCTTCTCTTTTCCAAATTCAAGTAATGCACCCCCTTCTCATAAACTGACTCCCCACCAGAGACTCTGTTTCTCAAACTGGCATCTCACCAGGATCTGTTGGCCTGCCAACCATATTTCATAATTAACAGATTGTACTCCTATTGGCAAGAGATCGAAGGGAATAAGGCTCCAAAATAGCTCCTTCCTTTCACATCCTGTTATTTCCATCAGCTATGTCAGTGATTCCTAGACTTGCGGATTTTATAGTCCTGTAAAATTTTAACAACAACAAAAACAGAACTGTGGGTAGTGGGGCACAGTGAAATAGACCTATCAGGTTGGTGATGTTGCATTGCTGGGAAGGGAATATGAGACACAACACACACACACACACACACACACACACACACAGACGCACGCGTGCATACACCCAATTTATTTGTCCAGTGGTACAGAAATTAATGAATGTGACAGCTGCAGAGAGCAATCATAGATATAGCGTGTTTCTGTGAAGATTTTTCCCTTGCTACTTGTTTCTCTGTAGGGCATTCATATCTGTCTCTGGAGAGTATTTGGTGATGTTTCCTAAGTTAAGTTAATAAGGCTTTTCCTAAATTAAACTGAGTTGGTGTGCTTTGCTAAAACTTTGGAGGCTGTCAGAGTTCTGCCAACAATAAGCATTTGAAGTATTTGAGAAAGAGAGAATAAACATCTCGTGAAAATCAGATGCAGCCTTGAGAAATAGAAAATGCATAAATGAACAGAATTAAGAACTTGACTATATATCATAATGGCTAGACACATTTATAGAGCTTTATAACATGTTTTTCTTATGCCTTTACTATGATGTTGATTGAAAAAAAAAAGGTGAAGAAGAGAAAAAACAAACAAAAAGTATCTGGCAATCGAAACCGCAGTTATATAGAACCTAACAAGGAAGTAGAAGCTGGGTTTAACGACCTGTGTGTCTGCTACGATGTGTCTTTCCAAAATTTGTCACTTGAGGAAATGTGCCCACAAACCTACCTGATCACTGGGCAGTAAGAGGCCAGGTACAGGCCTGTTTCTAAGCAAAACTGTGAATAAGTCTTGGCCTTAGGCTCCTATTACATCTTCTCTTTTCCAAATTCAAGTAATGCACCCCCTTCTCATAAACTGACTCCCCACCAGAGACTCTGTTTCTCAAACTGGCATCTCACCAGGATCTGTTGGCCTGCCAACCATATTTCATAATTAACAGATTGTACTCCTATTGGCAAGAGATCGAAGGGAATAAGGCTCCAAAATAGCTCCTTCCTTTCACATCCTGTTATTTCCATCAGCTATGTCAGTGATTCCTAGACTTGCGGATTTTATAGTCCTGTAAAATTTTAACAACAACAAAAACAGAACTGTGGGTAGTGGGGCACAGTGAAATAGACCTATCAGGTTGGTGATGTTGCATTGCTGGGAAGGGAATATGAGACACAACACACACACACACACACACACACACACACACAGACGCACGCGTGCATACACCCAATTTATTTGTCCAGTGGTACAGAAATTAATGAATGTGACAGCTGCAGAGAGCAATCATAGATATAGCGTGTTTCTGTGAAGATTTTTCCCTTGCTACTTGTTTCTCTGTAGGGCATTCATATCTGTCTCTGGAGAGTATTTGGTGATGTTTCCTAAGCTGGTGGGAGACAGCCAGAATTGAGGAGGACCCCCCCGTTCCTCCTTCACCATAAGCCTTTCATGGGATTTTTATCACCATTGAAGAAGCAGTTACACTGATTATGTATCTGCCTCCATCAAGATGGTATCTGTTGGGCTTCCCTGGTGGTCCAGTGGCTAAGGACACCGCCTTGCAGTGCAAGGGGCGCCGGTTTGATCCCTGGCCTGGGAAGATCCCACGTGCAGCGGAGCGGCTGGACCAGTGTGTCCAATTACCGAGCGGGAGCTCTGGAGCGCACGCGCCCAGAGCCAGTGCTCTGCGACAACAGAGGCCACTGCAATGGGAGGCCCACACGGGCCAAAGAACGTAGATGGATGAAAATAGATAAATGAAAGACCAACAGAAGTGGCCCGCCCGTCCCCCTCCCTCCCCCACCCTCCCCTCCCACCAAAAAAAAAGATGATATCTGTTTCAGATAGACTGATGTCCAGATTTCGACTTGACTCAGCTTGAGTGAGGTCCTGTACTCAGGATGGGAAGTGAAGAAAGCAAGAGATGGTACCTGGCGTCTCTAAATGCCTCTCTTAGCCTTCTCTGGAAAGAACGATGCACTGTCCAACGTTTTTGCCAAATAAAGGAATCAAAATATAACAACAAAGTGAAAGACAACACCTCTTTCCATCAATCATCACTATTTTATTAAAATACATTTTAACATTATTATAAGAAAATCATCGCAAAACAAAAGGAAGCCCTTTGAACAGGTTCTGAAGGCTAGATAAAATCGTATTAGGGAATGGAGACTCTCCCAAGTGATATCTGTCACTCATAGGGCTACATCAAAGATATTTCTTCATAAAGTGATTAGCTATCAGCTCTGATCCGTTGATAAACTGGCTGTACATGTTGCCTTTTTCTTGTAGTATGTTAACATACACTAGGTGGCGGTAAGGAAGCATGTATTAATAAAAACTAGTTGCTTTCATCTGAAATGAAAATTCATGAATTTTAAAAAACCCTCTTAAGTCTCAGAATTCAGTTAATTTGATTAGGTAGAAAAACTAATCACTATAAATAAAATCAAATTTATAGCACAAACCCCCAAAGCACCATAACTGTTTAAAACAAAGATTTGTTAATGTTTTTAATTTAAATTTATTTTTTTTGGTATATTTTCCCCTGATCTCCATATTTGTGATCTCACAAAGCAGAGTTTTAAAAATATGTAATTCACCCAAAAGTTTGGCTTTGTTCTCTTAAAGCCACATCAAAATTTCTAACTCCTTTAGTTACTCGGGTCTCTCTGTCACTACTTTTGTCTGCTTGCTTGTATTCTGAAATCCCTATGTTGTTTTCAGTCCACCCTTCACAGTATTTACCTGGGTGATGAGAGATGGTTGTTACTCCTACTCCTCCCCCACTTTCAGCGATCAATTCTTCAAAATGACACACCCACAAGATGTTTACAACTCTATTCTATAGAGTGAGCTACCTAACGGACAGAAAAGGATCAAGTGTGTTGAGCACTTCTTCTCACAGGACATGTGCCCTCAGGAACAAGTCACTTCAGCAGTGCCAATGGAGGAGCTTTGAATCACAAGCATTTTTCATCTAGGTGAGTGAAAGTGACTCAGTTGGGTCCAAATATTTATAACCCACAGACAATCATGGAATTCTCCAGGCAAGAATTATGGAGTGGGTAGCTTTTCCCTTCTCCAGAGGATCTTCCTAACCCAGGGAGCAAACCCAGGTCTGCTTGGGGTGAATCTTGACCATCTGGGCCATCAGGGAAGCCCAAGAATACTGGAGTAGGTAGCCTATCCTTTCTCTAGGGGATCTTCCTGACCCAAGAGTTGAACCAGGGTCTCTTGTATTGCAGGCAGATTCTTTACCATCTGAGCTACAAGGGAAGCCCAATCTGGGTGAGGGCTAAGAACAATTAGACTAGTTGAAACCACATGAAAGTTACTATTCTCTGGGTATCCAGCTCAGTCCACTGACAGAAAACAGCCAGGGCAATGACAACCACTGTTGACTTAATATTCCCTTTTAATTTCTTGCCTCTGTGTTCTTTTCTGAATGGATTTAGTGGCCCTTCTTCAAAAGAAAAGCTCATATTTTGAAGCCCTGATCTCCAAGGGGATGGTATTTGGAGTTCTTTGGGAGGTAATTAGGTTTAGAGGAGGTCATAAAACCTCATGGACACCCAGTGGTGGTCTTACTGCCTTATAAGAGGGAGAGAGCTGAGCCTGAGGAGGTGGTCCTCAGCAAGCCAGAAAGAGCTCGCACTAGACCCCATTGATGCAGGCACTATATATCATTAGACTACCATTCCAGAAGTACATGTATTAAATCTCACTTTTTTAAGCCATCTCGTCTCTGGTGTTTTGTTTTGGCAGACAATCTAAGACAGTGTCTAAACTTTACACTAGTTCATCCTCTTCTTTCTTCATCTTCATAGTCCATGATTGAGGGCTGTGAATTAGACAGTCCTGTTTTAGAAAACTCCCTATTGGCTCTGCTAAAGTGGCTTATAGCAGAGGTCTCCGACTCTCAGGCCACCGACTGGTACTGGTCCCTGGCCTGTTAGGAACCAGGATGCAGAGCCGGAGGTGAGTGATGAACAAGCCAGCAGCTGTATCTACAGACAGTCCTGGCATCACAGGCGTCACTGCCTGAGCTCCACTTCCTGTCCAATCAGTGGTGGTGTTATATTCTTATAGGAATGTGAACCATCCTACACCTGAATCATCCTGAAACCATCCCCCATTCCTCCAATCCACGGTAAAATTGTCTTCCACAAAACCAGTCCTTGATACCAAGAAGGTTGTTAGCTGCTACCTTATGGTTCCCGAGTGCAGGGGTCCTGTGAGTTTTTTCATTTTTGGATTTCCTTGATACTTTCCTTATAATTTTCCTTATATTTGGGGATTATCAGGTCATGTGAAAACAAGAGACTTTGGTAATAGGAGGAGGTAGGTGGGTGGAGGATCTGAGGCACATCTGTGAGGGGTGACAGTGTTTGTATTTTATTACATAAGGAGAAGTAAATACATAGGGTTCTTTTGTAGGTCATTGTAAATAAAAGACATCAAGTCTGAATAGATTAAAATATAGGAGAAACAGAATCAAAATCTATAATTCTGATACAGGAGAATAAATTCTGCTACTTTTTATGATCATTTGAGGAGATAATATTGAGATTAAACTGAAGAATGGAGTAAGACACAGACAGGAATGGAAAAAGAGATCTGTGGCTGTTGGAATCCAGTTGGTAGGTGTGTGCTGCTTGGTCGCTTCAGTTGTGTCTGACTCTTTGCAACCGTATAAACTGTAACCCATCAGGCTCCTTTGTCAATGGGATTCTCCAGGCAAGAATACTGGAGTGGGTTGCCATGCCCTCCTCTATGGGATCTTCCCAGTCTAGGGGTTGAACCTGTGCTTATTGCATCCGCTCCATTGACAGGTGAGTTCTTTACCACTAGCTCCACCAGGGTAATAAACTTTAAATTAAGTCAGTCATGGTGATAATGGAAGAGCTTTCCTGGCGGTCCAGTGGTTAAGACTCCATGCTACCAATGCAGTGGGTGTGGATTTGATTCCTGACTGGGGAACTAAGATCCCACAAGCCATGCTGCATGGCCAAAAGATGAAAACAAACAAGCAAAAAATAATGCTAATGGAGGCAGAGAGAATCCAGGAGACCAGTTAGGTTGCATTAGACTGAACTGGAGAAGACCTTGAATATAGCATGGTAATTCTCACAGTAAATTTCCTCATTTACCTCTTAATCCATTTAAGATCTTTGTTAAAATTCATACTTTTCTATTTTAATTTTGAATTGTGGTAATATATATGACACAAAATTTGCCATCTAAACCATTTTTCAGTGTACCATTTAGTAGGGTTATATATACTCACAATGTAGTAGAACCAATCGACAGAAGTTTTTCAACTTGTACAACTAAAACTCTATACCATTAAATAATAATAACTCCCAATTTCCCCTTCTATCCAGCCCCTGGAAACCACCATTCTACTTTCTTTCTCTAGGAATCTGACTACTTTAGGTGTCTCAAAGAAATAGATTTATACTATGCATGTCATTTCGTGACAGGCTTCTTTCAATTAGCGTGATGTCCTCAAGGTACATCTGTTATGTACTTGGACCAGAACTTTCTTTCTTTTTAAGGTTGGATAATATCTTCTGTATGTATAGACCACAGTTTGTTTATTCATTCATCTTTCAAAAGATATCTGAATTTCTTCCACCTTTTGCTATTCTGAATAATGTTGCTGTGAACATAGGTGTACAAATAACTCTTTGAGATCCTGCTTTCAATTCTTTTGGAAATATTTCTGGAAGCCTAGGACTCCCCAGGTGGTACTGGTGGTAAAGAACCCACCTTTCAGGCTTCCCTGGTGGTCCAGTGGGTAAGGACACCGCCTTGCAATGCAAGGGGCGCTGGTTTGATCCCTGGCCTGGGAAAATCCCACATGCCACAGAGCGGCTGGACGAATGTGTGCAACTACCTAGCCAGAGCTCTGGAGCACATGCGCCCAGAGCTGGTGCTCTGCAGCAACAGAGGCCGCTGTGATGGGAGATCCACACAGGCCAAAGAACAAAGATGGATGAAAATAGATAAATGAAAAACCAATAGAAGTGACCCCCCCACCCCAAAAAAAGAAGCCACCTGCCAATGCAGGAGATGTAAGGGATGTGAGTTCAGTCTCTCAGTTGGGAAGATCCCCTGAGGAAGGAAATGATAGCCCACTCCAGTATTCTTGACTGGAGAATCCCAAGAACAGAGGAGCCTGGTGACTATATTATAAAGGGTCGCAAAGATCTGGACATGATTGAAGCAAGTTAGCATACACTTTGAAAATAATTGCTGGACCATACTGACATTCAGATTCTTGAGTTCTACTCTGACTGCACTA
Organism: Tragulus kanchil; assembly: GCA_022376925.1. Taxonomy (NCBI): domain Eukaryota; kingdom Metazoa; phylum Chordata; class Mammalia; order Artiodactyla; family Tragulidae; genus Tragulus; species Tragulus kanchil. Next base: position 13,021,130 of record JAIOJX010000030.1, on the reverse strand, counting down.
AAATGGACCAGACCCAGGTATTTGCATTGCCCAGGTGTTTCTTCTGTTCTGTATAGTTTGAGAAGAACTGGATTATGATGTGAAAACTTCAGGCATTTAGTAGGGTTATATATACTCACAATGTAGTAGAACCAATCGACAGAAGTTTTTCAACTTGTACAACTAAAACTCTATACCATTAAATAATAATAACTCCCAATTTCCCCTTCTATCCAGCCCCTGGAAACCACCATTCTACTTTCTTTCTCTAGGAATCTGACTACTTTAGGTGTCTCAAAGAAATAGATTTATACTATGCATGTCATTTCGTGACAGGCTTCTTTCAATTAGCGTGATGTCCTCAAGGTACATCTGTTATGTACTTGGACCAGAACTTTCTTTCTTTTTAAGGTTGGATAATATCTTCTGTATGTATAGACCACAGTTTGTTTATTCATTCATCTTTCAAAAGATATCTGAATTTCTTCCACCTTTTGCTATTCTGAATAATGTTGCTGTGAACATAGGTGTACAAATAACTCTTTGAGATCCTGCTTTCAATTCTTTTGGAAATATTTCTGGAAGCCTAGGACTCCCCAGGTGGTACTGGTGGTAAAGAACCCACCTTTCAGGCTTCCTGGTGGTCCAGTGGGTAAGGACACCGCCTTGCAATGCAAGGGGCGCTGGTTTGATCCCTGGCCTGGGAAAATCCCACATGCCACAGAGCGGCTGGACGAATGTGTGCAACTACCTAGCCAGAGCTCTGGAGCACATGCGCCCAGAGCTGGTGCTCTGCAGCAACAGAGGCCGCTGTGATGGGAGATCCACACAGGCCAAAGAACAAAGATGGATGAAAATAGATAAATGAAAAACCAATAGAAGTGACCCCCCCACCCCAAAAAAAGAAGCCACCTGCCAATGCAGGAGATGTAAGGGATGTGAGTTCAGTCTCTCAGTTGGGAAGATCCCCTGAGGAAGGAAATGATAGCCCACTCCAGTATTCTTGACTGGAGAATCCCAAGAACAGAGGAGCCTGGTGACTATATTATAAAGGGTCGCAAAGATCTGGACATGATTGAAGCAAGTTAGCATACACTTTGGAAAAATAATTGCTGGACCATACTGACATTCAGATTCTTGAGTTCTACTCTGACTGCACTAAAATGGACCAGACCCAGGTATTTGCATTGCCCAGGTGTTTCTTCTGTTCTGTATAGTTTGAGAAGAACTGGATTATGATGTGAAAAACTTCAGGCATTTATAATAACCCAAGTATCTCTAACCAAATAGTGTTAACATGTCTGTTAGTGAGGTACAGTTGCAGAAGATTATGGGAGTGAGGGTAGTAGTGTCTTGAACAGGTGGTCATGACCAATTTGGATATAGATTTCATTAATACATAAGAGAAGCACCAAATTGCCTCCTATCTCTTAAACTGCATTTATTCACTTAAACACTTGAAACTGAGTGTTTCCTGTATGGTTGGTCCTCTATTAAGCTCTGGAAACACAAAGGTAAATTGAGGATTATATTAGACACATAAATCAACATGCTATCATACCCAACTTCCAGTGTGGCAGTCTCCACTTGAGTCCTTGGAAACCAGAGACCATGTGACCCCTTCTTATTCCCCAAACCACGACTGAATGGGTCAAAACTGGCTACCTGCCTTTGGGATAGTCGATCAATTGGGCAAATGTTTTCTCTCTGGAATTAGATGGGAGAAACATAAAGACTGTAGTCTGAATTATTGTGTATGAGTTTTTGAATTATAACTTTATATCACAGTGATGGTCACAGTCTTTCTAGCCAAGTTCTTAAGATTTCAGTATACACTTATCTTAGGCATTTCCTAGAGAAGACTTTGCTACCTTTCTAAGCTATATCAGATCTTATAGACTTTTTTTTTTTTTCTTGATTCTATGTGTTTCCTAGAGGTTCCCAGGTGGCTCAGCAGGGTAAAGAATCCACCTGCCAATGCAGGAGATTCGGGTTTGATCCCTGGATCAGAAAGATCGCCTGGAGGAGGAAATGACAACCCACTCCAGTATTTTTGCCTGGAGAATTCCATGGACCAAGAAGCCTGGAGGGCTACAGTCCACGGGGTCACAAAGAGTTGCACACAACTGAGTGAATAAGCACATATGCACTTCCCAAGTTAAACTACCTTTTGATAAACCTTAGATTTTAAACATTTACTGATAATTCTCTTACATTTTTCTACCTGAAGATACAGGCATTGTTTTTGATTCTATATGATCCATCTTTTCTTTATCTGTTACCAAACCCTGCCAAGTCTACCAACAAAGCCTAAATAAATTCACTCAACTATCTCTGTCTTTATGACTACCATCCTAGTTCAGATCATCATCCTTTCTCACCTGGACCACTGAAGTAGCCTGCAAACTGGTTTCCCTCCTTCCTCTGTTCCACTCTCTGCAAAGAGTTACCAAGGTTCGATTTTGCAAACAGGAATATGATTTTGTCACATCAACATTTTAAATGTTCAGTAGTTTCCTAGGACACTCAGGATAAACTCCAAAGTCCTTTCTTTGATGTGTACTTTCTGGCCCTCCCTCCTTTTTCTAATCTTAAATTAATCCACCCTCCTAGTTGTTCACTCTCCTCCAGACACCCTGAATTTGCTCTCAGGTTCCTGGAAACACTAACTTATGTCTACTCTAAGTCTTCTACTTTAGCTGTTATTTCTTCCCAGAATGTTCCTTGTGTTGTTTTTTCCATGACTAGCTCCTACTTGTCGTTCATTCTCAATGTCATCTTCTCAGAAATGCCTTCTCTGACTACCTCATCTTAAAATCACCTGTACATAGTTATAACATCTGCTGCTGCTGCTATTCAGTCACTAAGTTGTGTCTAGCTCTTTGCGACCCTGTGGACTGTAACCCTCCAGGCTTCTCTGTCCCTGGAATTTCCCAGGTAAGAATACTGGAGTGTGTAACCATTCCCTTCTCCAGGGGATCTTCTTGACCCAGGGGTTGAACCTGCATCTCCTGCACCTCCTGCTTGGCAGGCAGATTCCTTACCACTGAGTCACCTGGGGAGCCCAGTTATAGCATCATTCTATGTTAATTCTCTTCCTGTCCTTTTCTATCTGTGTTATCATTCTCGTTTCCTCCAGTATTTTTGCCTGGAGAATTCCATGGACCAAGAAGCCTGGAGGGCTACAGTCCACGGGGTCACAAAGAGTTGCACACAACTGAGTGAATAAGCACATATGCACTTCCCAAGTTAAACTACCTTTTGATAAACCTTAGATTTTAAACATTTACTGATAATTCTCTTACATTTTTCTACCTGAAGATACAGGCATTGTTTTTGATTCTATATGATCCATCTTTTCTTTATCTGTTACCAAACCCTGCCAAGTCTACCAACAAAGCCTAAATAAATTCACTCAACTATCTCTGTCTTTATGACTACCATCCTAGTTCAGATCATCATCCTTTCTCACCTGGACCACTGAAGTAGCCTGCAAACTGGTTTCCCTCCTTCCTCTGTTCCACTCTCTGCAAAGAGTTACCAAGGTTCGATTTTGCAAACAGGAATATGATTTTGTCACATCAACATTTTAAATGTTCAGTAGTTTCCTAGGACACTCAGGATAAACTCCAAAGTCCTTTCTTTGATGTGTACTTTCTGGCCCTCCCTCCTTTTTCTAATCTTAAATTAATCCACCCTCCTAGTTGTTCACTCTCCTCCAGACACCCTGAATTTGCTCTCAGGTTCCTGGAAACACTAACTTATGTCTACTCTAAGTCTTCTACTTTAGCTGTTATTTCTTCCCAGAATGTTCCTTGTGTTGTTTTTTCCATGACTAGCTCCTACTTGTCGTTCATTCTCAATGTCATCTTCTCAGAAATGCCTTCTCTGACTACCTCATCTTAAAATCACCTGTACATAGTTATAACATCTGCTGCTGCTGCTATTCAGTCACTAAGTTGTGTCTAGCTCTTTGCGACCCTGTGGACTGTAACCCTCCAGGCTTCTCTGTCCCTGGAATTTCCCAGGTAAGAATACTGGAGTGTGTAACCATTCCCTTCTCCAGGGGATCTTCTTGACCCAGGGGTTGAACCTGCATCTCCTGCACCTCCTGCTTGGCAGGCAGATTCCTTACCACTGAGTCACCTGGGGAGCCCAGTTATAGCATCATTCTATGTTAATTCTCTTCCTGTCCTTTTCTATCTGTGTTATCATTCTCGTTTCCTTCAAGTTTTTATTCTGGTCCCACCCCCATGAGAAGCACTAAGATCCATGAGAACAGAGCTTTGGCTCTCACATCACCCTGAGATCCCTGGATCCTAGAACATGTTTCTGGGGATGATGGGGTTTCAATAAATATTTGTTGCATGAAGATGTAAAGACTCTATAAACCTGCTATCATCTGTCAATTGGAAAATTTACCTAAATGTACTTCTTCTAATTGAACAAAGAGTCTTGCCAGGATAACATTTCATTCTTGAGCATTAGTGTGTACAACTTCTAGTCTTTTCTGACATCAGTTATTAGGGAAGAAAAAGCATTTTCATTGTTACATATGTCAACTAGAATAGGAACAGCTTCAGACAGGAGAACTCTAGAGGTGAGAGCTTGTCCTCCACTCATCTCCTTGGAGGAAAAAATGAATCACTTAACCTCAAGACACTCTGGCTCTGCCTTCAGGTCAATCACATTGACCTTTCTGAAAGGGATTGTGCAGTTAACTAATCAATGTCTATAAAGTTTTGGATAATGAAGAAGGCTACAGAAATAATGGTAATAATCTCTTCTGCTGACACATGGTACGAGCAAGAAAAAAAATATTTTTATGCGGTGGAGACTCTTATGGTTGTGTGCTATTATTCTACAGCATTTACACTGTACGACCCATGTTTTATTCTTTGGAGCTTAGACCCTGAAATTGTTGCCCCTTTAAGGCAGCTATCCTAACATTATTTTCAAAAAAGAGACAGCTAGTTCTTCCAAGTTTGAATAATTTTCTATTTTTCACTTGCCTGCAAGTGGTAAATTGTCACCTTTTTATTACAGTGCTCTTTTGTGTGAGAGAAGACATAAAACATGTGTTTAAAATTATTATAGACTGAAGCTATCCAGGTGGGTGCTCTGTTCACGTTTAATTTGATGAAAATGGGTGGGCATGTTTGTGTTTGTATTTCTCAAGGAGGAACCCGTTTACCAGATGTCTGATTGCCTTCTCCCATTCTCTGTGGTCACATTAAGGTTGGACAGTGGCAAGAAGTTTAGCCTTTCCTTTTGTTTGTTTTTAGGTAATTTCCTTTTTAGTTTTATTTATTTTTGTTGGAGTGTAGTTGCTTTCACAATGCTATCTTAGTTTCTTCTGTACAAGAAAGTGAATTAGTGATTTATATACATATATTCTGTCCCTACAGGACCTTCCTCCTCTCCCCCCATCCTACCCCTGGAAGTCGTCACAGCACAGGAGATGAGCTTCCTGTGCTGTACAGCAGGTTCCCACTGGCTGTCTGTTTTATACGACACACCTGGTCGTGTATACACATCAGTACTGCTTTCCCAGTTTGTCCCCTCTCCCCTTCCCACTCTGGGTCTACATGGCTGTTCTTGAAGTCTGTCTCTCTATTCCTGCCCTGCAAATAGGTTCTTCTGTGTCATTTTTCTAGATTTCATATATATGTGCTAATATACAACGTTTATTTTTCTCTTTCTGACTTCTCTCTGTACGACAGACTCTAGGTCCATTCACATCGCTACAAATGACCCACTTTGGTTCCTTTAACTATTTGCCACTGCATGCAGGGCTGCCTCTAGGACAAACATAAAAGAAATGGGTTTAGTGTGGTTTAGCCATCATTTTCCTGCACTTTAAGTCCTTTCCTACCGTTTCCTTTATTTTTCTGTGTCCTCATTACTCAAGTATACAAGAGAATAGTGCTGCAGAAACTCAAGTAAAAATAATCCATGTTTCACAGGTGTGCCCTTCCAGAGATGGTACTTAAGGAAAATTGTGGGGATTCAGTCACATTTAACCCAGAGGAATGGGTCACTAATAGAGCACTTGTGAATAGGTTATAGTATTTTAAGCAGGAAAGTTCATGAAGTCTTATGGTTCATGTTACATAATACTGCTTGCTTTTACCACCATTGCCATGGCTTAAAGCTGGCCCTATTTCAGGTTCAATCATTGGCTCAAAGTTGACTTCAAGACCATATTTCTACCCCTTTATATGCTCTAGAATATTACTTCCTCAAAGCAAAAAGTATGGTCTACCTGATAGTACTTGCTGTTAGATTCCTTTGCCTTTTGTTTTTAGGAGAGTTGTAAACTATGAAATATTACAGTTGGACTGAAGTTAGATTCAACAAAGAGCATATCAACAGTAAGACCTACAATGACATAATAAGAAAAATCAAATTCCTAATATTACCAACTTGGAAAGACCCCAGCAAATTTGAAAGTCTCACTGGCTTCACAGGCTTCAACAAAGAAACAATTTTCTCTGAGGTGTTTTATGTCCTTTCAAACAGCCAGGATGTCATGTAGCTTTGGTCTTCCATTCAAAATGTTGAGAAAGTAAGAGTTTTGCATGGAGGAGCCTAGCAAGCTGACCAGAAGATCATCGTGGAACAGAAATGTTAAAAATTTATTACCCAGAAAAGAGCAAAATATGCTTTTTAATGAATCCAAGTATCAGAGAAAGAGTTTATCACAGCTGTTTGATAGCCTCAATCATGCTGTGTCCAGGTCCACTTTCATAATTAGAAGTGCAGGGAGAAAACACAACTCTCCCACACTGCAGGAGATGTTTCATAGAACAATAAAGGGCTGCTCCCATATATTCTCAGTCGACAGACAATAAAAGAGAAAATTGGTCTACTAAAAAACGATAGTATGGCTTAGGAGACAAGAATGGTGTTGGTAGACGTGTTAAGCAGCCATTTGGCTCTAATCTTTCTAGAGGACAAAGAGGATGGAGAGGAATTTTTTCCCTTTTATCTTGTTTCCAAAGACCCCATGCTGTGAAAAATCTTATCTACCAAAAACAAGACAAAACAAAAAATCAAATCCTGTTATTAATACTGTAGGAACTCATGGAAGAAAAGCAGGTAGGCAGTCAGAACACAAAATGAGGGAAACAAGGGTTTAGAGTCCTTCTTTCTGTTCTTGGGGGCTTCGTAATTTCATTCTTTCTGCTCTCACTTTAGACATCCACAGAGATCGCTCCCTTACTGCTTCATGGACTTGTGCTAAGTCCCTTCATTTGTACCTGACTCTTAGTGACCCTGTGGACTGTAGATCACTAGGCCTCTTTTTCCTTGGGAGTCTCCAGGCAAGAATATTGGACTGGATTACCATACCCTCCTCCAGGGGATTTTCCTGATCCAGGGATCGAACCCACGCATCTCTTACATCTCCTGCATTTGTAGGCAGGTTTTTTTGTTTTTTGTTTTTTTAACCTCTAGTGCCACTTTCGGTCTGGTTCAAATGTCCCCTTTCCAGATGCAAGCCATCTGCTTCCAACTGTCCCATTTTCACCAGGAAACCTCCCACTCCACCAACATCTTATTTTCTCCTTATTCTTCTTTATATTTCTTTATTACACTTTACAAATAATTTGGGTTTATTTATTTATTTCACCTGGGTCAGGTCTCCATTGCTGCATGAACTTTCTCTAGTTGCAGTGAGTTGGGGCTACTTGTGAGCTGAGGTGCTCAGGTTTCTCATTGCTGTGGCTTCTCTTGTTGAAGAACACAAGCTCTGTGGCAAGCGTACTTCAGTAGCAGCTTCTGGGCTCTAGACCACAGGCTCAAAAGTTGTGGCACAGGGGCTTAGTTGCTCTGCAGCATGTGGGATCTTCCCAGACCAGGTATTGAACCTGTGTCTCCTTTTTTAGCAGGTGGATTCTTAACCACTGAGTCACCAAGGAAGCCCTTCATTAGAGTATTTATCACCACCAGAGTTTGTTGGTTTATTTTTTGCCACCTTCAACTAGAATTTAAGTTCCATGAGGGCAAGTACTTTATTGCTTTCCTTAATTGTTAAATTCCTACAGTCCACATCAAGGTAGGATGTATTGTAATGTCATTACATGATGTATCTGTGGAATGGAGCACATGAGTTGGTCAAAAATCACTGATGCTGTATAATCAGTCACTCCACTGTTTACTACATTTAGTTTTCACCCTTTCCTTGAGACACAAGGCACAAAGTAATCTCCCAAGTCATTCTCCTAGTGTTATTTTAAATTTATGTTCTGTGTTTACTTGACAATTAACCAAACCAGACTACAGTATTGTTTGCCAAATATACCCTGTGCTATAGTGAGAAATACTAGTTTCAGATTTTTTAGATTATTTTCCCCGTATAGGTCATTGTTGAATACAGAATAGAGTTTTCTGTGCTATGTAATAGGTTCTTATTAGTTATCTACTTTTATATATAGTAGTGTGTATATGTGGATCCATATTTATAACCTAGTTCTGCCTCGCTGAGCTTTGTTTCTTTAGCATAAAGCAGATCAAGTTATATAAAGCTGCTTAAATACCATGGGCTTTTGTGTGTTAATGAGGGTTCTTTGGTTGTTTCTGTTGATGATACATAGCCTGGAAGTACAATACACTTCCTATAACACAGCAGGAAAGTCTCTGGCCTTCGAAGAAAGTGTTGAAACAGATAACCTATAATTTCATCTACATCTAGACGGGAATGGGAACTGAAGAGGAAGTCTCCTTCCTCTACTATGATGCTCAGTGCTGTGGCTCCATGTCATAGTTGGCTTATATCCTATTAACCTTCTTGGCACTACCCTCCAGAAAGCACAGATTTGTCATTTCCACCTAGAGAATCACTGAGAGTCAGTCGTGTCTGACTCTCCATGACCCCATGGACTGTGTAGCCTTCCAGGATCCTTTATCCATTGGATTTTCCAGGCAAGAATAATGGAGTGGTTTGTCATTTCCTCCTCCAGGGGATCTTCCCCAGCCAAGGATCTAACTTGCTGTCTCCAGCATTGGCAGGTAGATTCTTCACTGCTGAGCCATAGGGATGGTCAAAAAAAAAAAAAAAAAAGATAAGAGTCAACAACCCCCGGAGGGTTCTTTGTCAGTCTCATACCAAAGAGCTGTTTATCATTCCTCTAGCTATTTGCCTGTGAACTCAGGATGTAAATGCACTATTCTGAGGCCAGGGATTCTACTGCCTCTGCTATTTCCAACTTGATGGTGCTGCTAGTTTTCAGATTGCTTCCACATGTCCAGGGGAAGCTCACCTTAAACAAGAGAATCATGCCCAGAATCTGCTTCAATGCAGGGTCTCAAGGACTGCTTGAACTATGCTTTGGCCTGACTGACCATGAGAATGGTAACTGGTTTCCCCAGGACATCTCCTTTCTCCTCTGTGACTCATTAGAAGAAGGACAAAACAACAGAGTCCAATATCTTTACCTTTTTTCTATGATATTGTATTGACATTTGTCCACAGTCCCATTATGATGAGTAAAATGACAGAATTTGAGGTTAGAGCTCATCATGTTAGAAAGATGTTGAGTTTAGGCTAGAAGCCTTGAACCTTAAGACATACTCTCATTCTGTTGAGTCTTCCAGGAGTTTTTGTATCCATATTTATAACCTAGTCTGAAGCATAAAGCAGATCAAGTTATATAAAGCTGCTTAAATACCATGGGCTTTTGTGTGTTAATGAGGGTTCTTTGGTTGTTTCTGTTGATGATACATAGCCTGGAAGTACAATACACTTCCTATAACACAGCAGGAAAGTCTCTGGCCTTCGAAGAAAGTGTTGAAACAGATAACCTATAATTTCATCTACATCTAGACGGGAATGGGAACTGAAGAGGAAGTCTCCTTCCTCTACTATGATGCTCAGTGCTGTGGCTCCATGTCATAGTTGGCTTATATCCTATTAACCTTCTTGGCACTACCCTCCAGAAAGCACAGATTTGTCATTTCCACCTAGAGAATCACTGAGAGTCAGTCGTGTCTGACTCTCCATGACCCCATGGACTGTGTAGCCTTCCAGGATCCTTTATCCATTGGATTTTCCAGGCAAGAATAATGGAGTGGTTTGTCATTTCCTCCTCCAGGGGATCTTCCCCAGCCAAGGATCTAACTTGCTGTCTCCAGCATTGGCAGGTAGATTCTTCACTGCTGAGCCATAGGGATGGTCAAAAAAAAAAAAAAAAAAGATAAGAGTCAACAACCCCCGGAGGGTTCTTTGTCAGTCTCATACCAAAGAGCTGTTTATCATTCCTCTAGCTATTTGCCTGTGAACTCAGGATGTAAATGCACTATTCTGAGGCCAGGGATTCTACTGCCTCTGCTATTTCCAACTTGATGGTGCTGCTAGTTTTCAGATTGCTTCCACATGTCCAGGGGAAGCTCACCTTAAACAAGAGAATCATGCCCAGAATCTGCTTCAATGCAGGGTCTCAAGGACTGCTTGAACTATGCTTTGGCCTGACTGACCATGAGAATGGTAACTGGTTTCCCCAGGACATCTCCTTTCTCCTCTGTGACTCATTAGAAGAAGGACAAAACAACAGAGTCCAATATCTTTACCTTTTTTCTATGATATTGTATTGACATTTGTCCACAGTCCCATTATGATGAGTAAAATGACAGAATTTGAGGTTAGAGCTCATCATGTTAGAAAGATGTTGAGTTTAGGCTAGAAGCCTTGAACCTTAAGACATACTCTCATTCTGTTGAGTCTTCCAGGGAGATGGAACCTGATGAGAAGCAAGGACATTTTCTAATGCTCCTGGATGATTCTAATGAACCATCACAATTGAAAAGTATTGTCCAATGTGATGCTTCTTCCAAAATTCCTTTCTCTGGCCCGTATTTCTCTACTGAGGTTTGCAACCCATTTGAAAATGCTTGGGTGCCTCCAGTTGGATAAAAGTAATGACAGTGAATAATATTATTAGTTAACTTTTATATATAAGGCCCTGTTTTATGAAATGTTATATATTAACTCAGTTATCACTGACAATAACCCAATGGGGTCAAGCACAGCTATAATCACCCCCTTTTATAGAAAGCCTGTTCTCTTAACCACTATTCAATGCTGTGTCTCCTTTCTGGATGATCCAAAAGGGCAAATAAACTTAACACATTTGGATCACGTCCATTTTTGTTTTTCCTCTCATAATCTACTAAATTTACTCCTTCTCTTGTGAGAGAGGGTATGATTAGATCACAAAAGAGCTTGCTTCCAGAGAGATCACAGTCTGTGATTAGTTCTGTAAAAGAAGTATGAACAAATAACTGGCAAAGCTACTGAGTGTAGCTACTGATTTTTGATGTTCTAAACATCAGAACATTTCACTGGAATCAAGTATGTCACTTAAAATTCTTTCTAGAGAGGTATTTGAACTAAATTCAGTTCAGTTTAGTCAAATCTTATTTGGTGATTGCTAGCTTATTCCATTGTTCTGAAGTTCTCATACATTGGGAAAAATAAAATATCTAACCTTTTCTTTGTAGCTTAAGGAGTCACCACATGGAGACAGTTATAGGAATCATAGGAGTGACATTTAACAGGTGACAGTAGGCTTCAGATAGGCAGCATGAATAGCAGGTGGGTTGAGCCTTATCCCTCAGTCACAACGCTAATTTGGAAGACATACTCCGGGAGGAACTGAAGGAGCTTCACTTGACTTTTGGATATTTATTTGATAGAGCAGAAATATTCATGCATATGAAGTCTCTGGTTAACTGTATTTAGCAAGAGCTTTGACTACATGGAATGTTAAAGTAAATAAAATTTCACGTAATTCTACCTTTTCAGTTTGTATAAACCTACAGAGACATCTCAGCATTTTAGTTACTATTTTATTATTATTATTTTTCTATCATAAATGTATATTGTTAGTATCTTAGTCCTGTCCCATTCTTTGTGAACCCATGAGCTGTAGCCTGCCAGGCTCTTCTGTCCATGGGATTCTCCAGGCAAGAGTACTGGAGTGGGTTGCCATTCGCTTCTCCAGGGGACTTTCCTGACTTGAGGATCAAACGTTGGCCTCCCACATTGCAGGTGATTCTTTCCCATCTGAGCCAATGTGTATGTATAATTATATTCCACCTGTTTGCTTCCCTCAGCATAGTATTAATCAAATAAATAAAATTGCTTAATTAAAGTACTTAAGTGGTAATCTTACTTACATTTTACAAAGTGATCCTGACTTCTGCACAGTGACATGTGCTGTGCTATGCTCAGCCTTTCAGCTATGTCTGACTCTTTGTGACCCCATGGACTGTAACTTGCAAGGCTCCTCTGTACATGTACAGTGGCATAGAGAAATCCAAAATAACTGCTTAAGAATCAGAAATGGTGTCCAAAATCAGAACACTGTCTCCAAGTTTCATTTGATTTTCATATATATTGAAACTCATGTTAGAATAATTGCCCTTGTGTTGGCATCTTTCATAGACCAAACACACCTGATATTTGTTAAAATGTTCTCCAAATTCATTTAAGGCCACCTGGGCAGGTTCTGGCTTTAAACATTTTGTGTAGTGCGACAGACTTCTTTGTCAATTCTTTTTTTCTTTTTTTTAACACTCTTTTTTGGCCACTTCTATCGGTCTTTCATTTATTTATTTTTATCCATCTTTGTTCTTTGGCCCATGTGGGCCTCCCGTTGAAGTTGTCTCTGTCACCACAGAGCACCGGCTCCAGTGCATGTGCTCCAGAGCTCGCGCTGAGTAGTTGGACACATCGATCTAGCCACTCTGCGGCACGTGGGATCTTCCTAGGCCAGGGATTGAACTGGCACCCCTTGCATTGCAGGGCAGGGTCCTTACCCACTGGACCACCAGAGAAGCCCTCTTTGTGAATTCTTAATACACGTGTTCTATAGTCCCAAGCATTTCTATTTTTTAGGACACAATTTCTGTTTTTTGTGAATCTTTTCAGAAATCGCATCCACATTTCATTTCTAGTGTGAGTACGTCCTGGGCCACTTCTAAACAATCTTCTCATCTGTCAGTATCACCTTGATCTTGCTGAAGTGAAAAAATATAAGACAGAAGTACATCTTGTAGGAACTAATATCTGACAGATACTTGGATAGAGAGGAAAGCATTTCTCCTTCACCTAATGGAAGGAAGGAGATTGTGTAGGAAGAATTTGCATACAGGTTGTGAGGATATTATTGATTCACATCTGAAAATTCATATGAAATAAACTGACTATCCTGAAAATTTACCAAGAAGTGTAACAGGTGCCATTTGAGTTTGAAGTCTGATTGAACTCAGGTTTAAAAAGTGTGACATTCTCAAAAAAACAAACAAAAAAAGTGACATTCTGATGAAGCATATGCATTCTACTGTTGCATGACCTGAGCTTGGATCCCAGCTGGACCATTTGTTGATCTTGGGCAACTTACCTCTCTGAGCATCTTTTTCTTCATCTGTAAAATGGGAACTATTCCATTTTACAGATTCTATAGACATCTATTTTGTAGGCTTATTTTGAGGTTGAAAGAAGTTAATGAAGTATCTACCTTTGTAAATTTTGAGAATTTTGTTCATTGTGGCTGCAATCTGTATGCTCAGAAATACTTCCATAAATGTTTGTATTTTTTATCAATGTTTTTATCAGTATTCTTATGATGGTTGAAAGAAACCAAAACTTCAAACAAGAGAAAGGAAGACTGTGGAAAGAGTCCAGAGGTTTGTTTGTATTTGTCTTTTTGAATTTTTGCACTCACTTCACACAATCAAGTGACAGTCAAGATCAATGTGGGTAACATATCAATGGTTTCACATGTATGAAGGAAATTGTCATTAGTTAAAAAGTAGAATTTTTTTCATAATTCTCTTATTTAGGACAAAACTAAATTTCACAGGACCTCCTTCTAGATTCCTTCTTTGAAACAACCAAAGTTACATTAAATGTGTAGTGTTTATTGTTTTAATCTGAATAAAACAAAAAAATAGTTTTGGTTGGATTGGAGGGTATTTGTATTAAACTCACTAACAAAAAATGAAGCCAGTTAACAGGATGAGAATTCACTTAAATCCTCTCACTGATTTTAGTGGAAGTAAGTTCCAAATTTAGAGAAGAATATACTCTTTAAATGTTTCTTTGACTTTTACAGAATGAATTCATGGATTGGTTCTCATATGAACCAAACCTTGTGTTCAGTTGGGGGTGGAGTTTTGTCCACAGATGCCTGTTATAGGAAAAGTAAAGATGTATTTAGGTGTTAATTTTTTGTGGAAATTGAGAAGGCGAAGATTTAAAGATGATTTCCAATCTGTGGCTTGGTCAATTGGGTGAATGATGGTGATGTTTAACAAGAATCGGAAACATTAGTGAATACTGGGCAAACATGTTGCATTCAGCATCAGATGTATAGTATTTAAAGTGCTCATACCTCATCTGATTAGAGATATCAAGATATCAAGCAGCTGAACAGAGTGGGTGTGGCTTTGGAGCCATATGAGCTGAGATGTTAATTAGCTGTCATCAATGTATAGACGGTACTTAAAGTCATGTGTGTGGGTAGGACTGTCCACAAGAATTGTACAGAGTGAGCTGAAAATCAGGTCTAGGGCAGAGTCTTGAGGAAGGTGGGGAAAGGATAGATGAGAAGCCAGCAAAGTGAACTTAAAGTGGTTAGGACAATAGTACAACATTGTGTGAATCAAAGAAATACAAAAGATCAGAGGAGTCACAGTGTCAAATACATCCATATGTTATTTTTAAAAACAGAATTCGATTCAGGATCTAAATGAAATACCTTCAACTAAGAAAAACATTAGATAATGATTAAGTTGATCACAATTTTAAACACTTCCCATTTTGTAGACAGCATGTTAAACTTTACAAGAAAGCATAAGTGGTTTACTCCAACTGAAAAGATTTCACGAGTTTGCACAAAAGGACCAATCGTGGGTAACATATCAATGGTTTCACATGTATGAAGGAAATTGTCATTAGTTAAAAAGTAGAATTTTTTTCATAATTCTCTTATTTAGGACAAAACTAAATTTCACAGGACCTCCTTCTAGATTCCTTCTTTGAAACAACCAAAGTTACATTAAATGTGTAGTGTTTATTGTTTTAATCTGAATAAAACAAAAAAATAGTTTTGGTTGGATTGGAGGGTATTTGTATTAAACTCACTAACAAAAAATGAAGCCAGTTAACAGGATGAGAATTCACTTAAATCCTCTCACTGATTTTAGTGGAAGTAAGTTCCAAATTTAGAGAAGAATATACTCTTTAAATGTTTCTTTGACTTTTACAGAATGAATTCATGGATTGGTTCTCATATGAACCAAACCTTGTGTTCAGTTGGGGGTGGAGTTTTGTCCACAGATGCCTGTTATAGGAAAAGTAAAGATGTATTTAGGTGTTAATTTTTTGTGGAAATTGAGAAGGCGAAGATTTAAAGATGATTTCCAATCTGTGGCTTGGTCAATTGGGTGAATGATGGTGATGTTTAACAAGAATCGGAAACATTAGTGAATACTGGGCAAACATGTTGCATTCAGCATCAGATGTATAGTATTTAAAGTGCTCATACCTCATCTGATTAGAGATATCAAGATATCAAGCAGCTGAACAGAGTGGGTGTGGCTTTGGAGCCATATGAGCTGAGATGTTAATTAGCTGTCATCAATGTATAGACGGTACTTAAAGTCATGTGTGTGGGTAGGACTGTCCACAAGAATTGTACAGAGTGAGCTGAAAATCAGGTCTAGGGCAGAGTCTTGAGGAAGGTGGGGAAAGGATAGATGAGAAGCCAGCAAAGTGAACTTAAAGTGGTTAGGACAATAGTACAACATTGTGTGAATCAAAGAAATACAAAAGATCAGAGGAGTCACAGTGTCAAATACATCCATATGTTATTTTTAAAAACAGAATTCGATTCAGGATCTAAATGAAATACCTTCAACTAAGAAAAACATTAGATAATGATTAAGTTGATCACAATTTTAAACACTTCCCATTTTGTAGACAGCATGTTAAACTTTACAAGAAAGCATAAGTGGTTTACTCCAACTGAAAAGATTTCACGAGTTTAAAGAATATTGTAATTGAATATTTCTAACCATCTATTCCTTTTGTAGATGAAAGGCTAAGGTCCAGAAGAAGTGATTTACTTTGCCTAAAGTCAGATGAACAATGAATGGAAGAACAGGCCAAGAGTTAAAGATTCCTGAGTCTCAATATTTGTTTGGATAAAAAAAATCATTAAAACCAAAATAAAATAGTTTACAATAATGAGGTTGCATTAACATTCCTCAGACAGTAATGATGACATGAAGTGCATAAGAAAAATCAATGGCCTATAAAAGTGAAGTAATAAGCAAGTCATAATATCCCAGCAAAAATGGGGAAAGGAATTTGTTACCTGTCTGGGAATGATTGAAGTATTATAAGGTCTGTCTAGAGGTAGAATGATGACCTTAGGTTCCCCTTTTGTCATGTTGAGAGGTCCCTGACACAGAAAATCACAGTCATCTAGGTCTCTGCTCATAATCTTTCTGAGCTTTATTCTAAGTATCAGTTGTACTCAACACAAGATAAAAAGAGGTGAGCTTCCAGTACGATCTATACCTATATTTGAAGATGGCTAACACTGGCAAACAAGGTGATGAAAGAAATACAAGCAAATAAATACACACTGCAAGGTGGCTATTTAATCCTTAATATTACATCTGAGGACAAATTTTATTTGAAGGGTAGTGAGGACCTGGAGGATCATAGAAAGTGCATGCTTAGATTTGTGAGATTAAAGAGGAGTCTCTCCTGCTCTCACAAAGCAGAAAGTTTCATTGTATTGTCTGAGGAAGCATGATTCATTAAAAAACTCGTCTAGCTATAGAGCTAAAGTACTGAAATTTTAAGGAACTGTCTTAAAGTGTGTTCCAGAGATTTAATAGAAGAGGGTGTCTGTGCACACCTGCCCCCACTCTATATGAACATTATACATGAAAATCTTGACTAATGCTTTTTATTACTTCAAAATTTTGACCCATTAAGTTGATCACAATTTTAAACACTTCCCATTTTGTAGACAGCATGTTAAACTTTACAAGAAAGCATAAGTGGTTTACTCCAACTGAAAAGATTTCACGAGTTTAAAGAATATTGTAATTGAATATTTCTAACCATCTATTCCTTTTGTAGATGAAAGGCTAAGGTCCAGAAGAAGTGATTTACTTTGCCTAAAGTCAGATGAACAATGAATGGAAGAACAGGCCAAGAGTTAAAGATTCCTGAGTCTCAATATTTGTTTGGATAAAAAAAATCATTAAAACCAAAATAAAATAGTTTACAATAATGAGGTTGCATTAACATTCCTCAGACAGTAATGATGACATGAAGTGCATAAGAAAAATCAATGGCCTATAAAAGTGAAGTAATAAGCAAGTCATAATATCCCAGCAAAAATGGGGAAAGGAATTTGTTACCTGTCTGGGAATGATTGAAGTATTATAAGGTCTGTCTAGAGGTAGAATGATGACCTTAGGTTCCCCTTTTGTCATGTTGAGAGGTCCCTGACACAGAAAATCACAGTCATCTAGGTCTCTGCTCATAATCTTTCTGAGCTTTATTCTAAGTATCAGTTGTACTCAACACAAGATAAAAAGAGGTGAGCTTCCAGTACGATCTATACCTATATTTGAAGATGGCTAACACTGGCAAACAAGGTGATGAAAGAAATACAAGCAAATAAATACACACTGCAAGGTGGCTATTTAATCCTTAATATTACATCTGAGGACAAATTTTATTTGAAGGGTAGTGAGGACCTGGAGGATCATAGAAAGTGCATGCTTAGATTTGTGAGATTAAAGAGGAGTCTCTCCTGCTCTCACAAAGCAGAAAGTTTCATTGTATTGTCTGAGGAAGCATGATTCATTAAAAAACTCGTCTAGCTATAGAGCTAAAGTACTGAAATTTTAAGGAACTGTCTTAAAGTGTGTTCCAGAGATTTAATAGAAGAGGGTGTCTGTGCACACCTGCCCCCACTCTATATGAACATTATACATGAAAATCTTGACTAATGCTTTATACTCATTGACATTAACTATTAAAATGTGGTGTATAGAACTTCCCTAGAGTGGCTGAGAGACCCAGTGGTTGAGACTCTCTGCTTCCACTACAAGGCACATGGGCTCGATCCCTGGTTGAGGAAGTTCCACATACCAACCACATTTGTTGTTGTTCAGTCACTGAGTTGTATCTGGCTCTTTGTGACCTCATAACTGCAGACCCCATGGACTCAATGAGTTTCATGAGTTTAAATAAACTCGTGTCCATTGAGTCAATGATGCCATCCAACAATCTCATTCTCTGTGTGGCAAAAAAAATGTAGTCTCCTAAATACTTTGATAGTGTACCCCATTAGTAAGACATTTAAAGAATTCTAGGAATGCTGGTCTCGAAACACTGTATCAGCTAGCTGGCAATTGAATTAATTGGCTTCCATTCCTCCCAATAGATGTGGCTGGTTAATTTAAACCTAGATATTCTATGGTCGTTAAATGTGGGCTACTGGAAGCACTGGAGTGTCCTGGTATACTATAAAACAAAAAGGGTACAAATGAACGTATTTACAGAACAGAATTAGAGACACAGATATGGAAAACAAGTTTATGATTAGAAGGGGGTAAGAGGCAGAGAAATAAATTGAGAGATCGGGATCGACAACTGCAGAATGCTAAACATAAATAGATAATTAATAAGGACCTACTACATAGTCCAGGTAATTCTACTCAGTACTTGGTAATGATATATATGGGGAAAGAATCTAAAACAGACAGAATGGATACATGTGTGTATTGGTTAACTATATAACTGATTCACTTTGCTCTACACATGAAACTAACACAACATTGTAAATCAACTATTCTCCAAGAAAAACAAACAAACAAACAAAAAACCAGTAGCAACAACCTGTGGCCCTAAGACCAAATATGGCATGTTACCTACCAATAAAATTGCATAGCAACATGGCCACATACATTTACCACTTGCTGTCTGTGGCTGCTTCATGCTACACTTGAATAGTAGCCAAATAGAATATGGTGCACAAGATAAAATGTCTACTATCTGACCTGTTAAGAAAAACAATTGTTGACCTCTGCCATAAAGAAAGATATTTAGAAGTTTAGCAAGATGGGGATTTTTGAAGTGACTCTATGTGTAGCCTGCTTGGCCACAATAAAAATACTATCACAGCTTGTCACTTGCTTTACAGTGTATATTTTGACATGTTTTAGAGTCCTGAACCCTAGCAATTTTGATATGGCAGACCCTTGACTTTTGTGGGAATTGTCTATCACCTGCTGACATGTATGTGTCTTCCTAAGTCTTATTAAGAGAAAATGACTTAACCAAATGTAATTAGAATAATGTAATCATATGGAATACAAGCATGATTTCCTCTGGCGTACAAGAACATATCTGCAGACTCCACGAGGACAGAGATGAGAACGTATAAATAACCCTGAGATAACACGGAGAGGGGAGCTGCTGCCCCTGCCAGGTAAAGGTCACCTTCTTCTGATTGTCTTCACATAAAGTAGGATGGAGAAAGAAGAATAGTCACCAGCTTGATAGATGCATAAATGCATACCAAGTGCAGGGGGCACCAACGATTTGAACTAGTAAAGATTCCACATTTGCAGTGGGATCTGTGATTGATGTCACTCTCTAATTAAGCTTATGATGGTCTACTGTCCAAGATCCATTAGACCTCTGTATTCACCAAAGAGTTGAGTTATTCAGGGTTATAATAGGGATTAACACTTCGATTAGAGAAAGCCTGTGGGTAGCAATGAAGACCCAGCACAGCCAAAAAAATTAAATAAACAAATCTTTAAAAAAATAAAGAGACTCAGAATGGTCCCTCAGGTCCACAGGACTGAGAGTCTTGCCAGTAATATGGACTACTGGTGAGACTCCAAACATACCTGATTTCCATAATTCCCCACTCTGACTGAGGGCTTCCTAAATAGCTCAGTGCTAAAGAATCCATCGGACATGCATTAGTCACAGGAAATGCAGGGTCAATTCCTGGATCAGGAAGGTCCCCTGGAGGAGGGCATGGCAAGCCCCTCCAGTATTCCTGCCTGGAGAATCCCATGGACAGAGGAGCCTGGTGGGCTACAGGTTATGGGGTCTCAAAGAGTTGGACATGATTGAAGGGAGTTGGCAATGCATGCCAGTCTGACTGATAGACAAAAGAGGGCACGTGTCCCTGGATATTACTGCCAACTGAGAGCCAACTGCTGATAACATCTCCTGGAAACAGCACTTGGGTGTCCGATTGTGACCCATTTGCCAGTATTAATCCATTAAGTCACCAATTTTTGAATGAATTCTGGAAAAGGAAACTCTCAGAGTCCTGAACCCTAGCAGGCAGACCCTTGACTTTTGTGAATTGTCTATCACCTGCTGACATGTATGTGTCTTCCTAAGTCTTATTAAGAGAAAATGACTTAACCAAATGTAATTAGAATAATGTAATCATATGGAATACAAGCATGATTTCCTCTGGCGTACAAGAACATATCTGCAGACTCCACGAGGACAGAGATGAGAACGTATAAATAACCCTGAGATAACACGGAGAGGGGAGCTGCTGCCCCTGCCAGGTAAAGGTCACCTTCTTCTGATTGTCTTCACATAAAGTAGGATGGAGAAAGAAGAATAGTCACCAGCTTGATAGATGCATAAATGCATACCAAGTGCAGGGGGCACCAACGATTTGAACTAGTAAAGATTCCACATTTGCAGTGGGATCTGTGATTGATGTCACTCTCTAATTAAGCTTATGATGGTCTACTGTCCAAGATCCATTAGACCTCTGTATTCACCAAAGAGTTGAGTTATTCAGGGTTATAATAGGGATTAACACTTCGATTAGAGAAAGCCTGTGGGTAGCAATGAAGACCCAGCACAGCCAAAAAAATTAAATAAACAAATCTTTAAAAAAATAAAGAGACTCAGAATGGTCCCTCAGGTCCACAGGACTGAGAGTCTTGCCAGTAATATGGACTACTGGTGAGACTCCAAACATACCTGATTTCCATAATTCCCCACTCTGACTGAGGGCTTCCTAAATAGCTCAGTGCTAAAGAATCCATCGGACATGCATTAGTCACAGGAAATGCAGGGTCAATTCCTGGATCAGGAAGGTCCCCTGGAGGAGGGCATGGCAAGCCCCTCCAGTATTCCTGCCTGGAGAATCCCATGGACAGAGGAGCCTGGTGGGCTACAGGTTATGGGGTCTCAAAGAGTTGGACATGATTGAAGGGAGTTGGCAATGCATGCCAGTCTGACTGATAGACAAAAGAGGGCACGTGTCCCTGGATATTACTGCCAACTGAGAGCCAACTGCTGATAACATCTCCTGGAAACAGCACTTGGGTGTCCGATTGTGACCCATTTGCCAGTATTAATCCATTAAGTCACCAATTTTTGAATGAATTCTGGAGAAATAGGAAACTCTCAGCTCCAGGTCCAGGCTGCTTTCTCTTTCTTTCTTTAATTTTTATACTCACATTCTTTCAGAATGTGTTGTCAGAACATGTTTTCTTGCTGGTATAGATACTTGAATGATCTGTGCAGGAATAACAATTTGTGTAGCTGCCATTGTCTCTGTGCTTCTGGAAAGCCTCCAACATACTCTTAAAATGCTCTTTCTCAAAAGCAATGCTTCCTTGGTTTAAAAAAAATTCTGTTATTTCCTAAAACATACAATAATATCTATAGACTTTGTCCCAGCATTCTGTGTTCTTTATGACTTTTTAAAGAATTTTTCACTTCATCCAAGTAGGACTACTAGGAGAAAAAAAACGGCATAAATAATCCAGTTTTCTTCTGGAATAACCTAACTATTGCTATTGGTCAGCCTAACCCACCTGTGGTCAACATCCACTTCACATATTTAGTCCATGTATTTTTGTATACTTCAGTTTAGTTTCTACTTTTTCTGTGAGATAGTCCCTTTGTATATGGGTACAGAATAATCTATTAGTGCATAAGCTAGCCATCATCCATTTGTATGCATATACAATATAATGTTTCTCTGTCCATAGGCATGTATATATCTTTCCTTTTACACACACAGACACACACATATATGTAAACATGAATAATTAGTATCTAATTATTAGCATATGTTATTTTGTTTCTTTTTTTTATCCAGGCTGTCTGACTCCAGAGGTTGTGCCTTAAACCATTTCGCACCTTGCCTACTCTCCCTACTCATGCGATTTCACTACTCTGTCCTATGCCAACAGCAAGCTTCAGTAAATAAAAATGGCTCCTTTTCCTGTAAAGGTTTGGCATTATATCAGCTTCCGGGTCTGACTGAGACCCAGAATCCCATGGACAGAGGAGCCTGGTGGGCTACAGGTTATGGGGTCTCAAAGAGTTGGACATGATTGAAGGGAGTTGGCAATGCATGCCAGTCTGACTGATAGACAAAAGAGGGCACGTGTCCCTGGATATTACTGCCAACTGAGAGCCAACTGCTGATAACATCTCCTGGAAACAGCACTTGGGTGTCCGATTGTGACCCATTTGCCAGTATTAATCCATTAAGTCACCAATTTTTGAATGAATTCTGGAGAAATAGGAAACTCTCAGCTCCAGGTCCAGGCTGCTTTCTCTTTTTTTAAATTTTTTATACCCACATTCTTTCAGAATGTGTTGTCAGAACATGTTTTCTTGCTGGTATAGATACTTGAATGATCTGTGCAGGAATAACAATTTGTGTAGCTGCCATTGTCTCTGTGCTTCTGGAAAGCCTCCAACATACTCTTAAAATGCTCTTTCTCAAAAGCAATGCTTCCTTGGTTTAAAAAAAATTCTGTTATTTCCTAAAACATACAATAATATCTATAGACTTTGTCCCAGCATTCTGTGTTCTTTATGACTTTTTAAAGAATTTTTCACTTCATCCAAGTAGGACTACTAGGAGAAAAAAAACGGCATAAATAATCCAGTTTTCTTCTGGAATAACCTAACTATTGCTATTGGTCAGCCTAACCCACCTGTGGTCAACATCCACTTCACATATTTAGTCCATGTATTTTTGTATACTTCAGTTTAGTTTCTACTTTTTCTGTGAGATAGTCCCTTTGTATATGGGTACAGAATAATCTATTAGTGCATAAGCTAGCCATCATCCATTTGTATGCATATACAATATAATGTTTCTCTGTCCATAGGCATGTATATATCTTTCCTTTTACACACACAGACACACACATATATGTAAACATGAATAATTAGTATCTAATTATTAGCATATGTTATTTTGTTTCTTTTTTTTATCCAGGCTGTCTGACTCCAGAGGTTGTGCCTTAAACCATTTCGCACCTTGCCTACTCTCCCTACTCATGCGATTTCACTACTCTGTCCTATGCCAACAGCAAGCTTCAGTAAATAAAAATGGCTCCTTTTCCTGTAAAGGTTTGGCATTATATCAGCTTCCTTTGCCCCATCACACTCCAGGAAGCCCTTTAGAATTAATCATAGCACTCATGGGTAAAGCCTATCTCCTATCCTGAATTGCTAAACTTTAAACTCAGTATAAGGACAGGGCACTTTTTAAAAAATCTGTTTTTTATCCTTGTGCATAGAATAATGCATGCACACAAGCAGTGCCCCATCAGTGTTTGTTATCAGGATGTGGATAATGGTTTAAATTTGCTCAAAATTAAAAGTTATTTTACAGTTCCATCAAAATTCCTCTGGCAAATTATCTTCTGATTTTCCTTTTCTGAATAAGTTTTAGTTCTTATAAAACCCATGGAGATGTGCTATAAACTGACAGCTTTGTTTCTTCAAATCTGTCTTTTCTATCACAATATCCCAAAGTGGAAATCACAAGTTTCTGTTTGTTAATTAGCTCCTTGTCCTAGAATCATAACACATTATTTGATTTCTGTTAAAAGACCAATGTTTTCAGAGTTGATTGTTGCATAAAATGAATCATTAGCTTCTTTGAAAATTGAGAAATGTATTTTACAACTAATATGTATTGCTGGAAAAATGTGAGCTGCTTAACCCTACTAGTCACTATGTGAAAGCTTTGTTAAGAGGCTAACTTTACAAAAGTTAAGTCATTTTACTCTTTTAATAAAAACATTTTGAGACAAGATCTAATTGTTCTGTAACTAGTTAGTACTCTGCCTTTTCCATTGATTGGTACATGAGTGATTTCCACTATTTTGAAATAAATAAGAGCTTCCCTTTTGGATCTTAACACAAAGAGAAAATGTTGTCTTTTTAGGGAACAGAAAACACAAAAATATTTACCTGGTTTCAATAGCACATCCAATGTTCATAACAGTTGTTAATTATGTGGTTGTAAAACATTTACAATTTTATTTAGCACTTCTATCTTGCATTATCTTCTGGCCAAGAAAGAAAATAAGTGAAAACTATATTTATGAAATACCTACGAAAACTTATTTTTTATTTCCAATTTATTAAATTGAAGCCCAAACTAGTCATGTAGTATATCCATTCTCTTAATTCAGGGTATAGATATATATACATGTATATATATATATATATATATATATATATATATATATATATATCTTGCTTAAAGATTTGAAATGACAGTAAATTATATGGCACAGAGAGAGATCAGGAGATAAGTGACTAAAATGTACTGTTGGGAATAATCTTCACAAATTATTAATTATATGAATTTTTCAAATACATAGAATAAGGTATAAGATCCATTTGTTGGAGTTATTTCCACAAAGGTTGTACCATTTTGAATTTGGTTATCCTCAATAAGTTTTTCTAGATATACTCAAGGGAGGAAGTATATCATTGTAGGAAGTAAAATATGTGCATTGTTTTCAGGCTCTATGGACTCCATGAAAAACCACAATGGCATTCTATCCATTAAACGATCTATCCTAAAGCAAAAAAATCTCTATTCTATACAAGTGGGAGAAACTTCAGAAGTGTTGGAATGCAACAAACACTGTGTTTCTTTTAAAAATATGCTTCATGAAGGAGAAAACTCACCATGTCCTGAGAGAAAACACTACTGTTTTGTAATTGGCGTAGTTGTTATAAAGTTCTTTCATGGATGAAGCCAAAATGTGTTTCCTTTGACTTTTCTTTCACCTTTGTTGAAGTATCAAAGAAATTGACTCTATCCTTGACATAATATTGGTGAATGTGTTGTGTCTTAATTTCTTAAGGTTAAATAATTCTAGTCCCTTTAATTAGTTTTGCTAGAGTACAGGTACTAGAGTATTCTAGTTGCTTTAATCTGGCTAATTACTAATGTCTGTTTTTAATGTTTCATTAACTGTAGTGTTCTGATTGAATATAGCACTGTAGATGTAGTCTGACCAATCAGAATAGAGCTGTGTATTCCACCTTTTATTTGTGTGGACACCTTGTTTCTATCAGCCTAGCATAAATTTGACTCAGATCATCTTAATAATATTATACTGTTGTGCTTGCATGCATACGTGCTCAGTTGTGTTCGACTCTTTGTGACCCTCATGGACTGTAACCTGTCAGGCCCTTTTCTGTCCATGAGATTTTCTAGGCAAGAAGATTGAAGTGGGTTGCCATTCCCTTCTCCAGGGGATCTTCCAAACCCAAGGATTCAACCTAGGTCTTCTATGTCTCCTGCATCAGTGAACCACCTGGGAACCTCTTACTCTAATATTATGCTCCCATAATTGAATATTCATCCCAATGTACACCTAATACCTCGACTAGTTATCCTGAGTTATGCAATTCCTTTTGAAAATAAATCTATGACTTCCCATAAATTTATTAAATATCATCTTGTACCAGACAATCAAAAATACCTTAATCATTTTTGTAACTTCAGTGTAGACAACCTAGTACATAGTGTCTGCTAAATGATGTTTTTGAGTATATATTGCTGAATTAGATATCTTTGAACTTTCTTTTAATATGTGATTTATTAGCACTATTTTAGTGTAACATTTATAGGAGATTTTGTAAGTATCATTGTGGGCTCCATTCGATTCATTGACATAAATATTACATAAGACAAGGTCAAGGATAGGGCTTGATAACAGTCCATCAGGGACTCCCAAGGGTTTCAATTAAATTCCACAAGCATTTATCAGTGCCAAATTATGTGGCAGCCCTGTGTGGGTCTGAACAATATGTTGCCTTCAAAAATTACACAGGCTAGTTTGACACAATCCTATTAATCAACACTTATTGGGTACAGTGATTCAACTAGCTGTTAATTCATCTATCTATACCATCATTTATATCTCATTTCACCTTATACTTATAAAGATATCATTTGAGATGCTTTGATGTATCAAGATACACCATGCCTTCAGCATTCATATAATATGCCAGCATGAAAATGTAACAAAAAAGATAACGAGTTTGATTTTAATAATTCATTCATGATAAAACTACCTCCAGGAAGCTGGGCAGTTTGCCATTAAAAAGTTCCATGTTTAATCAACTCCTCCGACTACTTCACTTGTGATCTTAGCTGAGTTGCTTAGCATCTTTTTTAAAACGTTAATTTTATACTATAGTCGATTAACAATGTTGTCTTAGTTTCAGGTGTCCAGTCGAGTGATTCAGTTACACATGTATGAATTCTTACAAATTCTTTTCTGTCCATGAGATTTTCTAGGCAAGAAGATTGAAGTGGGTTGCCATTCCCTTCTCCAGGGGATCTTCCAAACCCAAGGATTCAACCTAGGTCTTCTATGTCTCCTGCATCAGTGAACCACCTGGGAACCTCTTACTCTAATATTATGCTCCCATAATTGAATATTCATCCCAATGTACACCTAATACCTCGACTAGTTATCCTGAGTTATGCAATTCCTTTTGAAAATAAATCTATGACTTCCCATAAATTTATTAAATATCATCTTGTACCAGACAATCAAAAATACCTTAATCATTTTTGTAACTTCAGTGTAGACAACCTAGTACATAGTGTCTGCTAAATGATGTTTTTGAGTATATATTGCTGAATTAGATATCTTTGAACTTTCTTTTAATATGTGATTTATTAGCACTATTTTAGTGTAACATTTATAGGAGATTTTGTAAGTATCATTGTGGGCTCCATTCGATTCATTGACATAAATATTACATAAGACAAGGTCAAGGATAGGGCTTGATAACAGTCCATCAGGGACTCCCAAGGGTTTCAATTAAATTCCACAAGCATTTATCAGTGCCAAATTATGTGGCAGCCCTGTGTGGGTCTGAACAATATGTTGCCTTCAAAAATTACACAGGCTAGTTTGACACAATCCTATTAATCAACACTTATTGGGTACAGTGATTCAACTAGCTGTTAATTCATCTATCTATACCATCATTTATATCTCATTTCACCTTATACTTATAAAGATATCATTTGAGATGCTTTGATGTATCAAGATACACCATGCCTTCAGCATTCATATAATATGCCAGCATGAAAATGTAACAAAAAAGATAACGAGTTTGATTTTAATAATTCATTCATGATAAAACTACCTCCAGGAAGCTGGGCAGTTTGCCATTAAAAAGTTCCATGTTTAATCAACTCCTCCGACTACTTCACTTGTGATCTTAGCTGAGTTGCTTAGCATCTTTTTTAAAACGTTAATTTTATACTATAGTCGATTAACAATGTTGTCTTAGTTTCAGGTGTCCAGTCGAGTGATTCAGTTACACATGTATGAATTCTTACAAATTCTTTTCCCACTTAGGTTATTATAGAATATTGAGCAGAGTACCCTATGCTACCATTAGGTGCTGTTGATTATATATTTTAAATATAAGAATGTATCCATGACAATCTCAAACTCCCAATCTATCCTTTACCCCCGAGCCTCCCCCAGGTTACCATCAATTCATTCTCTAAGTCTGTGAATCTATTTATGTTTTGTAACCAAGTTAATATGTATCATTTTTCTAATATTCTGCATGTTAGAATATCATATGATATTTGTCTTCTTTGTCTGACTTCTTCACTTAGTATAGTAATCTCCAGTTCCACCCATGTTGCTGCAAATGGCATTATTTCATTATTTCATATTAATGGTGGAGTAGTATTCCATTGTATATATGTACCATATCTTCTTTTTTTGTGTGTTCTTTAGTCTTTTATTTCATAATCATAAATTTAACTTTGCAATCCAGCTAAACTTGGAGAGGGATAAGGTAAATCTGAAACCCAAATAACTGTAGTGAGAGCACAAAGATTATAGGATATTTCAAGTCGAAGGGGTGGTCTCCTGAGCTACAGAAGGAATAGTCTGATAGTTAAGTAAAAGACAAGTCAAATTTATTAGATTTGTCCACAATCAGCAATGGTGATCTTCTTGCTGGTCTTGCCATTCCTGAACCCAAAGCGCTCCATGGCTTCCACAATATTCATGCCCTCTTTCACCTTGCCAAAGACCACATGCTTGCCATCCAACCACTCAGTCTTGGCAGTGCAGATGAAAAACTGGGAACCGTTTGTGTTGGGGCCAGCATTTGCCATGGACAAGATGCCAGGACCCGTATGCTTCAGGATGAAATTCTCATCGTCAAATTTCTCGCCATAGATGGACTTGCCACCAGTACCATTATGGCGTGTGAAGTCACCACCCTGGCACATAAATCCCGGAATTATTCTGTGAAAGCAGGAACCTTTATAACCAAATCCTTTCTCCCCAGTGCTCAGAGCACGGAAGTTTTCTACTGTCTTTGGAACTTTGTCTGCAAACAGCTCGAAGGAGACGTGGCCTACGGGCTCGCCGTCGACGGCAATGTTGAAGAACACGGTGGGGTTGACCATGGCTGGACTGCGTGAAAGGCTCTGGAGTAGCGGCGTCTGCAAGGCTCCATATCTTCTTTATCCATTCATCTGTCAGAGGGCATTTAGGTTGCTTCCATCTCTTGGCTATTGTAAACAGTGCTGCAATGAACATCGTTGTGCATGTATCCTTTTGGATCATGTTCTTCTCCAGATATATGCCAAAGAGTCAGATTGATGGGCTACTTAAAGGTTCTAACCTCAACTCTTTCCTCACCTGTGAAGCCAAAATACTAGTAGAACATACCTCAGAGAATTGTTTGGCAGATTAAATAAGATAATCAGCTATTTCAGATCAGTTACCTTGGGAAATAGATTCTGAAGCTTTGATATTTGCACTACAGGAGATTAATGGAAATGATACTGGGAATCAACATTGGTAGGAAACTGAAGCAAGTGTAGGAAAGTGGATTGTTTTGCAGTTGTAGCAGAAGAACCAGATGATTCCACGGGGGACTCCAGACCTGAAATGTCTGTATGTGTCTCAATGAGAGCAAGTCGGCAGATCTTTGTGGTACTGCCTGGACCAATCACTGGATACAAGGAACCCCTCAGAAAGGAAGCATACTCTTAGGGGGGCATCTTCCTTTCACATGGGCAATACATGCCACAGGTGGTTTTGAGCTGTGAGCTCTCAACAGCCAGCACTGCTATCACCAATGCCTACAGTACATGCTCCAAGGTAATTATTATTAATGCCTCTTACACATGAACTGAATCAAGCGTGCGTGTGTGTGTGTGTGTGTGTAACATTTTGCAACCTCATGGACCGTCGCCTGTGAGGCTCCTTTGTACATGGAGTTTTACAGGAAGAATACTGGAGTGAGTTGTCATTTCTTACCCCAGAGGCTCTTTCCAATCCAGGAACCAAAACTGCATCTTTTGTATCTCCTGCCTTGGCAGGTGGATTCTTTATCACTGCCCCACCTGGGAAGCCCAGATAATGTATGTGGCATGTTATTAGTATCATAATTATTCCTTTATTTCTTAATTCATTTATCTATCACTTATTTAGATCTTTCATTTCTTTGATCTTCATCTCAGAACCTTTTCTTACGTATTTTGTTAAATTAATCTGTTCTCACAGTTACTCTCTGAGAAAAATCAACTTAATTTTTAAAAAATGTATTAACTTATAACTAGCTTACAATTACCTGCACATGTTTCAAGTATAGAAATTAACATTTCTCTTTCTCTTTCTCCCTCTCTCTCTCTTTCTCTCTCTCTCACGCACACACACACACACACACACACACACACACACACACACACACGCATTTGTGAAGCCATCACTATAATCAAGACAGTGAACATTTCTGCCACCGCCAAAGGATTCTTCAGGCCAACTCATAAGCTATCTTTCATCTTGCTCCTAAGCAGCAACTAATGTTTTCTCTGTCTTTGTAGATACATTTTTCTTATTCTAAAACAGATAAATGAAATCAACTAGTATGCACTTTTGTTTGGATCAGGCTTCTTCTGCCTCAGTATGATTAATTTTTTCATATGATAGAAAGTTAATGAAATTTCACTTTTTGGCATTTGTTGTTGTTCAGTTGCTATATCATATCCCATTGTTTGCAAACTCATGGACTACAGCATACCAAGCTCTTCTGTCCTCCACTGTCTCCTGGAGTTTGATGAAAATCATGTCCATGGAGTTGGTGATGCTATCTAACCATCTTATCCTCTGCTACCCTATTCTCCTTTTGTCTTAAATGTTTCCTAGCATCAGTCTTTTCCAGTGAGTTGGCACTTTGAGTCAGGTGACCAAAGTTTAGAACTTCAGCTTCTGTAATAATCCTTCCAATGAATATTCATATTCAGGGTTAATTTCCTTTAGAATTGACGGGTTTGAACTCCTTGTAGTCCAAGAGACTCTCAAGAATCTTCTCCAGTTTTTTATAATTCCTATCCAATGCATAAGTGGAGTGAGTTGTCATTTCTTACCCCAGAGGCTCTTTCCAATCCAGGAACCAAAACTGCATCTTTTGTATCTCCTGCCTTGGCAGGTGGATTCTTTATCACTGCCCCACCTGGGAAGCCCAGATAATGTATGTGGCATGTTATTAGTATCATAATTATTCCTTTATTTCTTAATTCATTTATCTATCACTTATTTAGATCTTTCATTTCTTTGATCTTCATCTCAGAACCTTTTCTTACGTATTTTGTTAAATTAATCTGTTCTCACAGTTACTCTCTGAGAAAAATCAACTTAATTTTTAAAAAATGTATTAACTTATAACTAGCTTACAATTACCTGCACATGTTTCAAGTATAGAAATTAACATTTCTCTTTCTCTTTCTCCCTCTCTCTCTCTTTCTCTCTCTCTCTCTCATGCACACACACACACACACACACACACACACACACACACACGCATTTGTGAAGCCATCACTATAATCAAGACAGTGAACATTTCTGCCACCGCCAAAGGATTCTTCAGGCCAACTCATAAGCTATCTTTCATCTTGCTCCTAAGCAGCAACTAATGTTTTCTCTGTCTTTGTAGATACATTTTTCTTATTCTAAAACAGATAAATGAAATCAACTAGTATGCACTTTTGTTTGGATCAGGCTTCTTCTGCCTCAGTATGATTAATTTTTTCATATGATAGAAAGTTAATGAAATTTCACTTTTTGGCATTTGTTGTTGTTCAGTTGCTATATCATATCCCATTGTTTGCAAACTCATGGACTACAGCATACCAAGCTCTTCTGTCCTCCACTGTCTCCTGGAGTTTGATGAAAATCATGTCCATGGAGTTGGTGATGCTATCTAACCATCTTATCCTCTGCTACCCTATTCTCCTTTTGTCTTAAATGTTTCCTAGCATCAGTCTTTTCCAGTGAGTTGGCACTTTGAGTCAGGTGACCAAAGTTTAGAACTTCAGCTTCTGTAATAATCCTTCCAATGAATATTCATATTCAGGGTTAATTTCCTTTAGAATTGACGGGTTTGAACTCCTTGTAGTCCAAGAGACTCTCAAGAATCTTCTCCAGTACCACAATTCAAAAATATCAGTTCTTCAGTGCTCAGCTTTCTTTATTGTCCAATGCTTACGTCCAATGCATAAGTGGTTACTGAAAAAACCATAGCTTTGGCCATACAGACCCTTGTCAGCAAAGTGATGACTCTGCTTTATAATATGCTAAGTTTGTCAGAACTTTCCTTCCAAGGAACAAGTATCTTTTAATTTCATGACTGCAGTAACTGTCCTCAGTGATTTGGAGTCCAAGGAAATAAAACCTGTCACTGCTTTCACTTTTTCTCTATTTGCATTAAGTGATGACACTGGATGTCATGATCTTAGTTTTTTGAATGCTGAGTTTCAGGTCAGCTTTTCACTCTCCTCTTCCATCCTCATCAAGAGCTCTTTAGTTCCTCTTTACTTTGTGGCATTAGAATGGTGTCGTATGTATACCTGAGATTGTTATATTTTTCCTAGAAATCTTGATTTCAGCTTGGGATGTATTCAACCCAGCATTTCACATGATGTACTCTGCATAAAAATTAAATTATAAAGGCAAAAACATATTTAGCTTTGTCATACTCCTTTCCCAATTTTGACTTTCCATGTCCAATTCTAACTATTGTTTCTTGACCTGAATTCAGTTTTTCAGGAGGCTAGTAAGGTGGCCTAGTACTCCCATCTCTTTAGGAATTCTCCAGTGTTATGATTCACACAGTCAAAGTTTTTAGTGTAGTCAATGAAGCAAAAGTAGATGCTTTTCTGGAATTCCCTTGCTTTCTCCGTGACTCAATGAATGTTTGGAATTTGATCTCTGGATCCTCTGCTTTTCTAAATCTAGCAAGAACATCTGGATGTTCTTGGTTCATGTACTGCTGAAGCCTAGCTAGAAGGATTTTGAGCATAACATCCACTAGCATGTAACAGAAGTGCAATCGAATGGTAGTCTGAACATTCTTAGGCATTGCCCATCTTTGGGATTGAAATGGAAACTGGTCCTTTCCAGTCCTATAGCCACTACGGAATTTTCCAACTGTGCTGGCATATTGTGCACAACAGTTGCACAGCATCATCTTTTAGGACTTTAAATAGCTTGACTGGAATTCCATCACCTCCATTAGCTTTGTTCACACAGATGCTTCCTAAAGCCCACTTGACTTCAAACTCCAGGGTGTTCTTCTGACATTCTCCCTACCAGATATAATCACTTGAATCTATTTGTCAACTCACTAAATATCCATAGGGATTTGATTTAGGTCATACCTGAAAACCCTAGTGGTTTTCCCTAATTTAACCCTCAGTTTTGCAATAAGGAGCTGATGATTTGAGCCACAGTCAGCTCCAGCTCTTGTTTATGTTGACTGTATAAAGCTTCTCCATCTTTGGCTGTAAAGAACATACTCAATCTGATTTTGGTGTTGATCATTTGATGATGTCCGTGTTTAGAGTCCTCTCTTGTTTTGTTGGAAAAGGGTGTTTGCAATGTCTTCTCTCGGCAAAACTCTGCTAGCCTTTGCTCTCCTTCATTTTTTACTCCAAGGCCAAACTTGCCTTTTGCTCCAGCTTCTTCCCATCCTCATCAAGAGCTCTTTAGTTCCTCTTTACTTTGTGGCATTAGAATGGTGTCGTATGTATACCTGAGATTGTTATATTTTTCCTAGAAATCTTGATTTCAGCTTGGGATGTATTCAACCCAGCATTTCACATGATGTACTCTGCATAAAAATTAAATTATAAAGGCAAAAACATATTTAGCTTTGTCATACTCCTTTCCCAATTTTGACTTTCCATGTCCAATTCTAACTATTGTTTCTTGACCTGAATTCAGTTTTTCAGGAGGCTAGTAAGGTGGCCTAGTACTCCCATCTCTTTAGGAATTCTCCAGTGTTATGATTCACACAGTCAAAGTTTTTAGTGTAGTCAATGAAGCAAAAGTAGATGCTTTTCTGGAATTCCCTTGCTTTCTCCGTGACTCAATGAATGTTTGGAATTTGATCTCTGGATCCTCTGCTTTTCTAAATCTAGCAAGAACATCTGGATGTTCTTGGTTCATGTACTGCTGAAGCCTAGCTAGAAGGATTTTGAGCATAACATCCACTAGCATGTAACAGAAGTGCAATCGAATGGTAGTCTGAACATTCTTAGGCATTGCCCATCTTTGGGATTGAAATGGAAACTGGTCCTTTCCAGTCCTATAGCCACTACGGAATTTTCCAACTGTGCTGGCATATTGTGCACAACAGTTGCACAGCATCATCTTTTAGGACTTTAAATAGCTTGACTGGAATTCCATCACCTCCATTAGCTTTGTTCACACAGATGCTTCCTAAAGCCCACTTGACTTCAAACTCCAGGGTGTTCTTCTGACATTCTCCCTACCAGATATAATCACTTGAATCTATTTGTCAACTCACTAAATATCCATAGGGATTTGATTTAGGTCATACCTGAAAACCCTAGTGGTTTTCCCTAATTTAACCCTCAGTTTTGCAATAAGGAGCTGATGATTTGAGCCACAGTCAGCTCCAGCTCTTGTTTATGTTGACTGTATAAAGCTTCTCCATCTTTGGCTGTAAAGAACATACTCAATCTGATTTTGGTGTTGATCATTTGATGATGTCCGTGTTTAGAGTCCTCTCTTGTTT
Organism: Tragulus kanchil; assembly: GCA_022376925.1. Lineage (NCBI taxonomy): Eukaryota > Metazoa > Chordata > Mammalia > Artiodactyla > Tragulidae > Tragulus > Tragulus kanchil. Next base: position 12,986,692 of record JAIOJX010000030.1, on the reverse strand, counting down.
TGTTGGAAAAGGGTGTTTGCAATGTCTTCTCTCGGCAAAACTCTGCTAGCCTTTGCTCTCCTTCATTTTTTACTCCAAGGCCAAACTTGCCTTTTGCTCCAGGTATCTCTTGACTTCCTACTTTTTCATTCCAATCCTCTATGAAGAAAAAGACAACCCTTTTGGTGTTAGTTCTAGAAGGTCTTGTATGTCTTCATAGAACTGGTTAATTTCAGCTTCTTGTGCATCACTAGTTGGGGCATAGCCTTGGGTTACTGTGATGTTGAATGGTTTGACCTGGACATAAACTGAGATAATTTAACTCAAAATAAAAATTTTGAGTTATTTTATGATAATAATTTTATATGCAGAATCTGTGACAATGTTATCTTTTTCATTTTGATACTGACAATTTGTATCTTCTTCCTTTTTCTCCTGATCATATTAGCTGTAATTTATCTGCTCTATAAATTGTCTCAACATAATGGCTTTTCATTTATTTTCTGTATCATACTTCTGTTTTCTATGTCATTGTTGAATGCTCTGGCCTTCATTTTATTTTTCGTATCTTCTTTGGATTAAATTGCTCCTTTTCTATTTTCTTCAGTTTTAAGTTGAGATCACTGATTTGAAACTTTTTTTCTTTTCTAATATGTAAGCATTAGTTTAAATTTCTTTTTAAATACTGCTTTAGCTTTATGCCACAAATTTGAATATGCTACCTTTTAAATTTTCATTCACAAATAATATTGTAATTTCTTTTTGGATTTCTTCTAAATCTGTAAATTTAGAACAGTTTTCAAATTTTCTGGATTATTTAGATATCTTTCTGTTATTAATTTTTTTAAAAAAAGATTTATTTATTTATTTATTTTGGGCGGGGGTCGGGTTGGGGAGGGAGGGGAGCAGGCGGGCCACTTTTATTGGTCTTTCATTTCTCTGTTTTCATCTGTCTTTGTTCTTTGGCTCCTGTGGGCCTCCCATCGTGGTGGCGTCTTTGTCCCCGGGTTGCCAATCGTCTTTTTTTGACTGTATAAAGCTTCTCCATCTTTGGCTGTAAAGAACATACTCAATCTGATTTTGGTGTTGATCATTTGATGATGTCCGTGTTTAGAGTCCTCTCTTGTTTTGTTGGAAAAGGGTGTTTGCAATGTCTTCTCTCGGCAAAACTCTGCTAGCCTTTGCTCTCCTTCATTTTTTACTCCAAGGCCAAACTTGCCTTTTGCTCCAGGTATCTCTTGACTTCCTACTTTTTCATTCCAATCCTCTATGAAGAAAAAGACAACCCTTTTGGTGTTAGTTCTAGAAGGTCTTGTATGTCTTCATAGAACTGGTTAATTTCAGCTTCTTGTGCATCACTAGTTGGGGCATAGCCTTGGGTTACTGTGATGTTGAATGGTTTGACCTGGACATAAACTGAGATAATTTAACTCAAAATAAAAATTTTGAGTTATTTTATGATAATAATTTTATATGCAGAATCTGTGACAATGTTATCTTTTTCATTTTGATACTGACAATTTGTATCTTCTTCCTTTTTCTCCTGATCATATTAGCTGTAATTTATCTGCTCTATAAATTGTCTCAACATAATGGCTTTTCATTTATTTTCTGTATCATACTTCTGTTTTCTATGTCATTGTTGAATGCTCTGGCCTTCATTTTATTTTTCGTATCTTCTTTGGATTAAATTGCTCCTTTTCTATTTTCTTCAGTTTTAAGTTGAGATCACTGATTTGAAACTTTTTTTCTTTTCTAATATGTAAGCATTAGTTTAAATTTCTTTTTAAATACTGCTTTAGCTTTATGCCACAAATTTGAATATGCTACCTTTTAAATTTTCATTCACAAATAATATTGTAATTTCTTTTTGGATTTCTTCTAAATCTGTAAATTTAGAACAGTTTTCAAATTTTCTGGATTATTTAGATATCTTTCTGTTATTAATTTTTTTAAAAAAAGATTTATTTATTTATTTATTTTGGGCGGGGGTCGGGTTGGGGAGGGAGGGGAGCAGGCGGGCCACTTTTATTGGTCTTTCATTTCTCTGTTTTCATCTGTCTTTGTTCTTTGGCTCCTGCGGGCCTCCCATCGCGGTGGCGTCTGTTGTCGCAGAGCGCCGGCTCTGGGCGCATGCGCTACAGAGCTTTGGCTCACTGATTGGACACATCAGTCCAGCCGCTCCGCGGCACGTGGGATCTTCCCAGACCACGGATCAAACCGGCGCCCCTTGCACTGCAAGGCGGTGTCCTTACCCACTGGACCACCAGGGGAAGCCCTGTTATTAATTTTTAATTAAATTCTACTAGAGTCAGAGAACATACCACTAAGTTGTGTTTGTGTGTTTTTGCTTTTTTTTTTTTTTTTTCCTTCTTTTCTTTTTGTGGCTCATAGGCTTAATTGCTCTGCAGCACATGAGATCTTCCTGGATCAGGGATCAAATCTGTGTCTCCTGCATTGGCAGGCAAACTCTTTACCACTGAGCTACCCAGATAAGCCCTATTAAGGTTTATTTTTTTAAATTTTTTAATAGTTATTCTTGTCTATGGCCCAGAAAAAGGTCTATCTAGTTACATTTTCCATGTACCATTGAAGAGATTGCATATTCTGACACTACTGAGTGTAGTACAACATCAATTAGATCAAGTTGGTCAATAGTATTGTCTATGTCCCCTGTATCATTACTGGTTTTCTTTCCTTTTGTTTTTAACAACTTCTGAGAAGGTAAGTGTTGAAATCTTTTTCTAAAATTTTTATATTGGAAGATAGTTGATTTATGTGACGTTAGTTTCAGGTGTATAGTTGCAGGATTCTTATAAATATACGTATAGCTATTCTTTTTCAGGTTTTCCTTTGTAGGTTATTATAGGTTATTGAGTGGAGTTCCCAGGGCCATGCAGTAGGTTCTTGTTGGTTATTTTATATATAGTTGTGTGCATATGTTGAGACTTCCTAGGTGGCACTAGTGGTAAAGAACCTGCCTGCCAGCGTAGGAGACATAAGAGGTGTGGGTTTGGTCCCTGGGTCAGAAAGATCCCCTGGAGGAGAGCATGACAATCCACTCCACTATTCTTGCCTAGAGAATCCTATACATAGAGAAGCCTGATAAGGCTACAGTCTATAGGGTCACAAAGAGTCAGACATGACTGAAGCAATTTTGCATGCACTCACATAGCATATGTATGTTAAACCCAGACCCTCAATATCCCTGGGATATATGCCCAGGAATGGGATACCCAGATCATACGGTTACTGTGTTTTTAGTTTTCTTATTTTTTTTTTTTTAAGGAACCGCCATACTGTTCTCCATAGTGTCTCCACAAATTTAAATTCCCTCCAACAGTGTAGGAGAGAAATCTTGAACTACAATTGTGTATTTTCTTGTTTCTCCATGTAGTTTTATCAGATTTTGATTAATGAAAATTTAACATCCATTCATAAAAATTTGCATTTATTATGTTCTCTTGGTTTATTGATTCATTTATAATTATGAAGTGACACACTATCCCTGTTTGTTTTTTTCTTAAATATACTTGTATGACATTAATATAACCTCTCAAGCTTTCTTTTATAATTATTAACATGATATGCTAGGATGATATAATTTGTTAGCATGATATGTCATTTTCCAATCTATTTCTTTTACCATATTTATGTTTTTATATTTAATAAGTAATTCTTTTAGGCAATATAAAGTTTGTTCTTGGTTTTTCATCCAGTCTGAAAATATCTGCTCTGAAAAATGTATTTAGACTATTTATGTATATTGTGAATATTGATGTGGTAGGCTTTCAGGCTGATATTTCACTATTTGTTTCCCATTTACCCCATTTGTACTTTATTCCCTGGTATTGTACTTGTACTCTCTTACTATTAATTGTTTTTCTAAGATTCCATTTTATTTTCTTTGGTGCTTCATTAGCTATAACCCATTTCTTTATGTTAGTGGCTGCTTTAAAAATTCTGGCCTACATCTTTAAATTGTCACAGTGTGCATTCAAGTGATATTTGTACCACTTCTTATATAGTGTATGAACTTTATTGTAGTGAACTTCAATTATCCCATCTTGTCTTTTGTCTTAATGTTGCTGTATATATTAATTCTATGTATTATAGACTGAAAAGTGTACTGATGTTTTACTTAAAGCAGTCATATAATTATTTAAGCAATGAGAAATAGTTAGAAAGTTTACACATGCTGTTACTCTTCCCAGTGTCCTTTGCTCCTTTGTATAGATTCATATTTGCATCTGGTATTACTTTTTCATTTTCTAAAGGGATTACAGCACTGATTCTTTTAGTACAGATCCACTGCTGATTAATCCCTTTTAGCATTTTAATGTCTGAATAAGTTTTTATTTTGCCTTCATTTTTCTTTTTAATTTTGGCCTCTATTATTGGTTATGTATTTATTTATTTTCATCCATCTTTATTCTTGGGCCTGTGTGGGCCTCCCATTGCAGGGGCCTGTGTCGTTGCAGAGCATTGGCTCTGGGTGCGTGTGCTCCAGATGCTGGCTCCTAATTGGACACACAAGCCCAGTTGTTCCATGGCATGTGGAATCTTCCCAGACCAGGGATCGAACTGATGCCTCCTGCACTGCAAGGTGGACTCTTTACCCACTGGACCACCAGGGAAGCCCCTTGCCTTCATTTTTGAAAGCTTTTTTTTTTTTCTGTCTGTAGAAATACAGGTTGAAAGGCTTTGTGTGTTTGTTTTTTCTTTTCCCTCTTCCAATTCACTGTCCTTTTGTCTTGCATGGCTTATAATGTCTTCTTTCATTCTTATTTGTTTGTTTGTTCCTGTCCACACAAAGTATCTTTTAATTTAAACACTGGCAGTGTTTTCCCTTTATTAGTGATTTTAAGCACTTGATTTTGGGGGATCTTGGTGTGTATTTTTCTTCTCCTCCTCTATCATCTCCTCTTCCCCATTTTCCTCCTCCTCCTCCTTAATTACACTTAGGTTATAGGTTATATTTAGTCTGTAGGTTAGAGTATTCATCGTGTTCAAAAATTTGTGGCATTATTTCATCAAATATTTTTCTCTTCTCTCCTCTCTTTGGGAAGACACTTTGACATTTTTGACACTTTGACACTTAGACACTTTGACTTTTCACCTATAATCACTTCAAATGTCATTTTCCCTTTCTATTTCATTTTGAGCATTTCTATTGCTATATGTTTTGAGCTTTTTGATAAATTATTCTGAAAGGGTTCATCCATTATCTATACCATCCACTCTATTTTTCACCTCAGAGCTTGCATTTTAATTTCTAAATGATTGGGTTTATCTCTTTAACATCTTCTATGTCTCTACTTCCTCACACCCATTAACTGATGAAGTCTGAGCTAAAGATTCACTCTGGAGTTTTCACTTCCCTGATGGTTGCTCTCTCGAAAGCTGCCTGTTCTTCTCTGGAAACTCGTTTTATCTCCTCTACTCAGAAAAGCTACAGGGCTCCATCTGCATTCCCTTTCTTTGAACCAAGGCCTAGGAACTCTCTCCAGGAAACAAGCTAACAGTTTCACAGTCTTAGGGTACATCTTAGCCTTTCATTTCTCATAGATCATGCTTCTTCATTGCCTAATATCCAATGTCTACAACTGCCATTTTATGATTTTCTAGTCTTTTTAGTTCTTTCTGGTGGGAAGATAAATCTGGTTCTTTTCCTCTATTTTCATCTGAAGTTGAATCACATTTTTTATTTCTTTTTTCATAATTAACAGACAATTTAAAGAGAATTTTTAGGTTAAAAGAAAAATTGAGCAGAAAGTACAGGCAGCACCCATATTCTACTTCTTACCACTGCTGCCTTCCATGCAATTTCCCTTATCCTTCCTCTTCTCCGTGTTCTTCTTTATTCTCTTCTCCTTCTGCTCTTCTTCCTTCTTCTCCTCCTCCTCCCTTCTTTTTTTTTCTTCTTAGCATGGTAAATTTATTAACCAATACGGATACATTATTATTAGCTGAAGTGCACAGTTACATTAGACTTCACTTTTATGTTTTATAGTTTGATGGATTTTGAAAAAAATGTATAATGTCAAATATCCACTATTACATTACCATACAGAATAGTTTCACTGCCCTAATAAACTCCTGTGCTTTGTCTATGAATTTTTCCCTCCCTCACCCCCCACCCCTGGCAACTACTGATCTCTTTACTGTCTCCATAGTTTTTCTTTTTCCACAGTCATGTAATTAGAATCATATAGTATGTAGCTTTTTAAGATTGGTCCTAGGATTTAACTTTATTCTCCTGGTTAGGAGGTTTTATGATGAAAAACAACTCTCCACATCCTGCATTTTCCTTCTATTCTTTGAGGACATTTAAAAATTTTCCTTATTGTTTTTACTGATTTAGAAGAGGGGACGCTTTTATCAACTGTGTAATATTTATACAACCAAGAATTTGTGATGTAAGATGTCAGAATATGGGGTAAGTGCACACATGGATCTAAAGTGGTTGGTGTATAACACTTGGATTCTGAGGTGATTGGGTCTACTTAGAATTGATGAACTTTTGATCATAACATGTAAAGAACTCCCCAAACTAACACAACAACATGAAAGGTGCACCTTTACTGAAATCTAAAAGCTCTCCATTCTGCCTTTCTAGATAATGACAATTTATTATGGATTTTCTAGTGTTAGAAGTACTGAATGGATGAGAAGAAAAGAATATTACAACTTTTATGTTCAACTGTACAATATTTGCAGAAATCTCCTTCCCAGAAGTGGGCTTGTTAAAGATTGGCTTCCAAAGTCTTTTTACCCTTTTTATTTTCATCTGAAGTTGAATCACATTTTTTATTTCTTTTTTCATAATTAACAGACAATTTAAAGAGAATTTTTAGGTTAAAAGAAAAATTGAGCAGAAAGTACAGGCAGCACCCATATTCTACTTCTTACCACTGCTGCCTTCCATGCAATTTCCCTTATCCTTCCTCTTCTCCGTGTTCTTCTTTATTCTCTTCTCCTTCTGCTCTTCTTCCTTCTTCTCCTCCTCCTCCCTTCTTTTTTTTTCTTCTTAGCATGGTAAATTTATTAACCAATACGGATACATTATTATTAGCTGAAGTGCACAGTTACATTAGACTTCACTTTTATGTTTTATAGTTTGATGGATTTTGAAAAAAATGTATAATGTCAAATATCCACTATTACATTACCATACAGAATAGTTTCACTGCCCTAATAAACTCCTGTGCTTTGTCTATGAATTTTTCCCTCCCTCACCCCCCACCCCTGGCAACTACTGATCTCTTTACTGTCTCCATAGTTTTTCTTTTTCCACAGTCATGTAATTAGAATCATATAGTATGTAGCTTTTTAAGATTGGTCCTAGGATTTAACTTTATTCTCCTGGTTAGGAGGTTTTATGATGAAAAACAACTCTCCACATCCTGCATTTTCCTTCTATTCTTTGAGGACATTTAAAAATTTTCCTTATTGTTTTTACTGATTTAGAAGAGGGGACGCTTTTATCAACTGTGTAATATTTATACAACCAAGAATTTGTGATGTAAGATGTCAGAATATGGGGTAAGTGCACACATGGATCTAAAGTGGTTGGTGTATAACACTTGGATTCTGAGGTGATTGGGTCTACTTAGAATTGATGAACTTTTGATCATAACATGTAAAGAACTCCCCAAACTAACACAACAACATGAAAGGTGCACCTTTACTGAAATCTAAAAGCTCTCCATTCTGCCTTTCTAGATAATGACAATTTATTATGGATTTTCTAGTGTTAGAAGTACTGAATGGATGAGAAGAAAAGAATATTACAACTTTTATGTTCAACTGTACAATATTTGCAGAAATCTCCTTCCCAGAAGTGGGCTTGTTAAAGATTGGCTTCCAAATGACAAAAAGAATCTTCTCAAATATTATGAGATAAAGTAATTTTTGCTTTCATGATAGGAAAACAGTCACCAAGAGAAAAGCAATGTGCAGTGGTAGTTAAGAACTAAGGTCAAGATAGGTGAATGAGAGGTGAGCCCAGAGTCAAGACAGTCTTATTTGAAAGACCTTAGATGCTGTGTTGGAGAATTTGGATTATTTTATTAAGACTAGATGTATGGCATTTTTAACAAAAGAATGATATAGTCATATACGGTTTTGAGACCAATCTAGCATAATGATTTCTGATCTTTGCTTCATATTAGAATCACCTCAGGAGTGTTAAAAAATACAAATATCAGGTCAAACCTCATACCAATTAAATCAGGTTACCTAGGGGTGGGAGCAAGGAAACATCACTGTTTGATAGAGAAAAGAAGAGCCTAATCCCTCTGTAATACTGCCAATACATTGGTGTATGAAGTTTTAACCTATGTCCAGATCCAATTTGGAGAAACATTTACTGCCTAGGTTGAAATTACGGACCCCATGAACATGTCTACAAGAAGACCTATTATTTGAATTTCCTTGCCCATTAACAGTGCTCATGTTTTAGAAAGAACTTGGAGTAGTGAGTCTGTAAAAATATTTCTGTACCTTTAATCAACTATCAATAACAGATGGACATTTGTTCCCACTGAAAGGACTGTAAAAGGCTTGCATTATTATTTTTTAACCTAGACTTCTAAAACATTTTAATCTTTTCAATGTGACCCAGGAAAGCTATAGAAATGAGCAAAAAAGTGAATCTTTATGGTTCATATACAGAATCTTGCAATCCTCCTACAAGCTTTCAACAGTTTTTATATAAGGTGCCTAAGGTTCTTCTTAGTGGTTATCTGTCTCTGAAATGTTTTGAAACTTGTGCAACAAAGTGGGAATTTATCTGATGTATATGAGCTTCCTACACTTCAGAGACCAAGTATGAAAAATGAACATTAATGCAGAGAACCAGTGACTTATTGAGGGTGTGTGCTTTCTTCTCAAGCATTATAAATTGAGTCTTCCAGAAGACATACATAGTGCCTACAAGGGGTGAAACATTCTCTTGGGTTTACTATTTTGCAATCTTAGTGGCAGATATGGTAGTATTTACTAAGAATCTATTTTACAATGACTTCTAGTTTCCCAAGATAGTGCTATCCAGCCTAAAGCAATTTTCTTCTCTGTCCTTATTTCTCTTTACCCCAATCTTATTTACTCTTTAAAATGGTAGAAATTTCTAGTGGTGACATTAATACTGTCTTGGCCCAATGAGATAAATCTCCAGATTCATCCAATTAGTGTGCTTTTTCATTTATTGAATAAACTCCCATGGGGAAGAATCATGATTTTTTGGAAGAGGAGTTTTTAGCAATGAAATGTGCTTTTAGGAGATGCCAGACTTTCTTTGAAAAATCCAAATTTTTTTTTTTGAAAAGTGCCTTTTGAACCAAACCACAGTCATAGGAAACTAAGCAAAATGATCACATGGATCACAGATTTGCATTGCTTAATGAAAATGTGAGCCATGCCATATGGGGCCATCCAAGACGAACTGGTCACGGTGTTGAGTTGTGACAAAACACAATCCACTGGAGAAGAGCATGGCAAACAACTTCAGCATTCTTACCTTGAGAATCCCGTAAACAGTATGAAAAGGCAAAACTATATGACACTGAAAGATTAACCCCGCAGGTCAGGAGGTGTCCAATATGCAGCTTGAGAAGAGTGGAGAAATACCTCCACAAGGAATAAAGAGTCTGGGTCAAAGAAGAAACAATGGCCAGTTGTGGATGTGTCTGGTGGATAAAGTCCAACGTTACAAAGAACAATATTGCATAGGAACCTGGAATGTTAGGTCCTTGAATCAAGGTAAATTGAAAGTGGTCAAGTAGGAGATGGCAATAGTGAACATTGACATTTTAGAAATCAGTGAAATAAAATGGATGGAAATGGGTGAATTGAATTCAGAGGGCCATTATATTGACTACTGTGGGCAAGAATCCCTTAGAAGAAATGGAGTATTCCTTGTGGTCAACAAAAGAGTCTGAAATGCAGTATGTGGGTGCAGTCTGAAAAAAAAGACAAAATGATCTTAGTTCATTTCCAAGGCAAATATCACAGTAATCCATGGCCTAGTCACTAATGACAAAGAAACTGAAGTTGAGTGCTTCCATGAAGGTCTAAAAGACCTTCTAGGACTACCAACAAAAAATGATGTCCTTTTCATCATAGGACACTGGAATGCAAAACTGGTAGAGAACTAGAGATGCTTCTAAAGAGACAGTACATTTTCATTTCACTTGTTGCCCTGTGGTTTACATAATGTCCTGGGTTCAAATGTGAGTTCTTATCTTTGCAACTTTTCTTTTTGTCCCTTGTAACTCAGAACTTCTTCCTTGACCTCAAAAGGTCTCAGTGCATATTCTGAATATGCAATCCATCGTTAACAGACACTTAGGCAAATCTCCTAACCTTCTGAAATCTCCATTTAATGATTGTCAAACTGGGGACAATGGAACTTGCATCTCCCAGTTCTTTCTTGTGCTGTTTAAAGAGGCAAGATCAGGGTATGAAATCCTTAGTAACAACCTTGGCAGAAAAAAACACTCAATAATGGTAGCCTCTGCAGTCAAGTATAAGAAGTTGCAGGAGCAGCAATGATATTTCCCAGTCAAAGGTGACTTTGCGTTCCTTCAATGCAAAATTTGTGGTCTTTTCAAGCTTGCTGGGATGTTCAAGTATTGTTGTTATTCAGAAAAAGCATTAGAAAGTAAAACGTTTTGTAGGTTATCAATTTCAAGCTTCATTAAGCTCTGAAAAAGCAGAATTTTAAAGTTGACGCTCTTCACAAACAAAAATCCAATGCATGATACTGCTTTCTCCTGTGTACAAATGGCAAAAATCTGAAATCATCTGCCAAGGTGATTAATGGTGAGAGATCCGATCTCTGAGGTAACTAGAAATAAACTAGGAGGTCAAGTTTCCTCTAGTGGGTTGTGCTGGGGTCCCACTTACTTGCAAGTGGTCCGGATGAAGATAAATGTGCTGAGGTCCCTAGAGGCATACATTACAGAGAGACAATGCAAGACACAGTGCACAGGCACGGGGCAGTGAACCCAAGCAGGTAAACTCTAGAAGCTCCACTAGCTGCTGCTCAAACATGGTCGTCACTGTGAACATAAGTGAAGGACAGAGTTATTTACTGTCAAGATTTATATGTGTCACCTGTCATTCAAATCCATTGCGGAATTTGTGACTATTTCCATGTTGATCAAATTTCTGCTACAATCCAGACTTATGAAGAGGTGAATTACAGAGGATTTTTCACTTTATACAAAAGTTCTACCACGTACAATAGCATGCATTGTAGATCAACGAGAGACAATACAGAAGAAGGGAATATACGTTGAAATCAGATAGGCTCAACTTTGAATTGCAGCTCTGTATCACTTATTACAAAAATACTAAATTTCTTTGATTATCAGTTTTTTCTAGTAAGCAAAGGGACCTATAATACCTGTTTCAGAAACAGGCTGACAAAATTAGTTATTGAGTTATGACTTACAATGTGCCTAGTTATAAGTATTTAGTAATTGTTGGTGTAAATTTGTTTTCCTTTTACCTTTCTTTCTTTATTTGGTGTGTATAAAGAGCAACACCCACCTGTCCCACCCAGCCTGCCCTTCTTTTTATTTCAAGGCTCATTTGGATATATGAGCCTCATTTGGAATTGGTACATTGTATTTTGGGATAGAAAGTCATTCCATGGAAGTAATAATAAACATAATTGAGAGTCACATGTGCTGCTGAAAGTCCATAAGGATGGCTGAAGAAAGAGTGGAAGAAAAAATAAAGGAAATTGAAAACAGCCTGTCACACTCTGTTTCTACAGGTTTCCCACAGCACTCTGTACTTGTAGACTCTTATTTGATCCAACACCCCTTAGCCCTAGTATGCATGGGACACCTGTCTAAGACATGAATATATGGAGGAAGGCACTAGCCACTGGGAGAGTCATGTGAAAACAGTGAGTTCTTTGGTCTGAGTGGGCTGGAAGTGGGGAATGCCAAGGTGTGTGCAGCTCCCAAATCTAGAGAGGTGAGAGAAGGAGAAGCTGAGGGCATGCTGACAGACTCTCCACAATGTCTAAAGCTGATTTCCACCACAGAAAAGTGGTCCTTTAAAAATGATTTATTTATATTATTAATTTACGTATTTTTGCTAAACTGGATTTTTGTTGTTACGTGTGCTTTTCTCTGGTTGCAACAAAAGGGGGCTACTCTCTAGAGGGAGCTAATCTCTAGTTGCAGTGCACAGGGTTCTCACTGTAGTGGCTTCTCTTGTTGCAAAGCATGAGCTCTAGGACATGTGGGTGTCAGTACTTGTGGCATGTGAGCTTAGTAGTTGTTTCTCCCAGACTCTAGGATACAGGCTCAGTAGTTGTGGCACACAGGCTTAGTTGCTCTCCAGCATGTGGAATCGTCCCAACCCAGGGATCGAACCTGTGTCTCCTACATTGATAGGTGGAGTCTTTACCACTGAGCCACTGGGGAAACTTATTGTTAGGTAGCTGAAACTAAAAAAGAAGTTAGATGGCATGGAATCTGCACACAGCCATGACGATTAAGCTAGAGTCCAATTGTTTTCTCCCTAGCCTAAAAGAAATGAGGATTAGAGGGTTCTCAAACTTAGAAGACACATTTCACTTATCAACAGCTTCCTAAGAAAAAGAGTTTGAGTAGGAACCCAAGGAATTTCAGGTAAAATTTGTTTTGCTGGTTCCTAGGCATGGGATATTTCAGATGTGTTTATGTGCCTTCCACACTAGGTAGAAAATACATATAAAATTTCCAGAGATATTTACTTTTTAGCATTCGTAGACACTATGTGAAGTGAATTCTATACCTGGGTTACCATCACGCCTATAAAATATTTGGTCTTTGTACCTTTGCTTAGTTGATCACCTCTTGAGCTATATGACTCAGAATTGAGGATTGAAAGAAGGATGGATACGTTTGCATAGCTTCCACCAGTCCCAAGAATAACAATATTAGTGAGTATACAGTGATAAAAACAGGAAATTATTTTTGAGGGTTTACAATGTATCAGTCATTGTGCTGATGGTTTTACATAATTCTTTCCTTTAATCTTCACACAACTGTGTTAGATCGGTATTATTAAAATTCCAGCTTTACAAGATGAAGAACACTTAGCAAAATTGCTTTCTACCAGAGTCAGGGTTCAAATTCCAGTGTGCTGATTTCCAGAGTCTGATTTATGAACTAAGCTATTCATCCTCTAGAACAAACTTTAGTGGAGTTTAAAACTAGAGACTTGCAAACTTTTCCTGTAGAGGGCTAGAAAGTAAGTATTTTAGAGTTTGCAGGGCATATGGTTTGTTTTGGACAAAAGCAGCCAGTGATAAAGCATGAAGGAATGGGTGTGGTTAAGTATCAGTAAAGCTTCATTCACAGAAACGTTTGTCAGGCTGGCTTGACTCACAGGCTATGGCTTGTTGCCTGTTTTGTAGAATCTTCCATGGTAATGGTAATCTTCTCAGTCTGCACTGCCAGATAGAGTAGCCACTAGTCATCTGTGGCTTTGGAGCACTTGAAAGGTGGCTAACTGAGTAACTGGGTTTGAAACTTATTGTTAGGTAGCTGAAACTAAAAAAGAAGTTAGATGGCATGGAATCTGCACACAGCCATGACGATTAAGCTAGAGTCCAATTGTTTTCTCCCTAGCCTAAAAGAAATGAGGATTAGAGGGTTCTCAAACTTAGAAGACACATTTCACTTATCAACAGCTTCCTAAGAAACAGAGGTTGAGTAGGAACCCAAGGAATTTCAGGTAAAATTTGTTTTGCTGGTTCCTAGGCATGGGATATTTCAGATGTGTTTATGTGCCTTCCACACTAGGTAGAAAATACATATAAAATTTCCAGAGATATTTACTTTTTAGCATTCGTAGACACTATGTGAAGTGAATTCTATACCTGGGTTACCATCACGCCTATAAAATATTTGGTCTTTGTACCTTTGCTTAGTTGATCACCTCTTGAGCTATATGACTCAGAATTGAGGATTGAAAGAAGGATGGATACGTTTGCATAGCTTCCACCAGTCCCAAGAATAACAATATTAGTGAGTATACAGTGATAAAAACAGGAAATTATTTTTGAGGGTTTACAATGTATCAGTCATTGTGCTGATGGTTTTACATAATTCTTTCCTTTAATCTTCACACAACTGTGTTAGATCGGTATTATTAAAATTCCAGCTTTACAAGATGAAGAACACTTAGCAAAATTGCTTTCTACCAGAGTCAGGGTTCAAATTCCAGTGTGCTGATTTCCAGAGTCTGATTTATGAACTAAGCTATTCATCCTCTAGAACAAACTTTAGTGGAGTTTAAAACTAGAGACTTGCAAACTTTTCCTGTAGAGGGCTAGAAAGTAAGTATTTTAGAGTTTGCAGGGCATATGGTTTGTTTTGGACAAAAGCAGCCAGTGATAAAGCATGAAGGAATGGGTGTGGTTAAGTATCAGTAAAGCTTCATTCACAGAAACGTTTGTCAGGCTGGCTTGACTCACAGGCTATGGCTTGTTGCCTGTTTTGTAGAATCTTCCATGGTAATGGTAATCTTCTCAGTCTGCACTGCCAGATAGAGTAGCCACTAGTCATCTGTGGCTTTGGAGCACTTGAAAGGTGGCTAACATAACTGAGTAACTGGGTTTGAACCTTTGTTTTTATGCTAATTAATTTATTGTCACGTCTGTGTAAGAATCACAGTGTTGGGCAGATTAGGCTACAAATTTTGGCATATACACTCATCAGTTCTGGCCACTGTGGAATAAATGAGACATGATTAAACTCACATTCTTTTAAAACTCTAACTTCAAAGAACAAATAAAACCATCAGCTATAAATTATCCAAAGAAAGAAAAAAGATCAGAATAAAATTGTTTAATTTTTGTGCAGAATATATTATCTCAACTTTGCAAAAATCATTCTCATGAGTGTAAAAATGCTTTTTCCCTTAATTTGTTCTGTCATCCACAAGACTTTCATAATAAACAGTATATATGTCCTTTTTATTTTTTTCTTTTAATTTTTAACCTTCTAGGCCACCAAATGCTGATTATTTATGAACTTACCATTCAGAAATTAGCTATGGCAACAATATCAACGTTATTATCACTTGTTACTTTCTCACTCCTGTGATGTAAAAAATTTCCTCAAATTGACAAAGTAATTTCCTCAAACTGACAAATCTGCTAACATGGATAAAGACTTTATGTCCTGATATGGACAGAGTTATGTGGACTGAATTTTGTCCCCCTAAAATTTATATGTTGAAATCCTAGCTACTAATATAGTGGTGTTTGGAGGTGGGGTCTTTGAGAATTAATTAGGTTTAGATGAGGTCTGAAGGGTGAGGTTGTAAGTGAGATAGTATTCTTAAAAGGAGGAGAAAATGGAGAGCTGTCTGCTGCATGAGTGCACAGTGAGAAGGTGGCCATCTACTAGCCAAGCAAGAGGACTCTGACCAGGGACAAAATCTGTAGGCACCTTGCTCTTCTATCTTGCAGCTGCTGGAGAAATTAATATCTCTTGTTTAAGCTGATCAGTCTTTTGTACTTTGTTATAATAGCCAGAGCTATGACAGTTCTTGTAATGTCTGAGTTGCTTAGAGAGAGCATGTTTAAGTTACAGCTCATGTCCGTATCTGTACCGTCATCAGAAAAAGGAAATTACGCACCTGTTTAAGAATGTTTTCAAATTAATTGAAAATGCTATAAAGATGATCTTGGCATGCACCATGGGATCATCTACATGTCGGGGAAAATTGTGTTCACTTAAAACTACCATATTAACCCAAACTGATTATAGGTGTTAAATAAGATACTAAAAATATAACACCATGATATTTACGTAGATGAAAATATTTTGAAGGTGCAGAGGAAATATGTTGACACTTTCAAATAAAATTGTAAAACCATCAGCTATAAATTATCCAAAGAAAGAAAAAAGATCAGAATAAAATTGTTTAATTTTTGTGCAGAATATATTATCTCAACTTTGCAAAAATCATTCTCATGAGTGTAAAAATGCTTTTTCCCTTAATTTGTTCTGTCATCCACAAGACTTTCATAATAAACAGTATATATGTCCTTTTTATTTTTTTCTTTTAATTTTTAACCTTCTAGGCCACCAAATGCTGATTATTTATGAACTTACCATTCAGAAATTAGCTATGGCAACAATATCAACGTTATTATCACTTGTTACTTTCTCACTCCTGTGATGTAAAAAATTTCCTCAAATTGACAAAGTAATTTCCTCAAACTGACAAATCTGCTAACATGGATAAAGACTTTATGTCCTGATATGGACAGAGTTATGTGGACTGAATTTTGTCCCCCTAAAATTTATATGTTGAAATCCTAGCTACTAATATAGTGGTGTTTGGAGGTGGGGTCTTTGAGAATTAATTAGGTTTAGATGAGGTCTGAAGGGTGAGGTTGTAAGTGAGATAGTATTCTTAAAAGGAGGAGAAAATGGAGAGCTGTCTGCTGCATGAGTGCACAGTGAGAAGGTGGCCATCTACTAGCCAAGCAAGAGGACTCTGACCAGGGACAAAATCTGTAGGCACCTTGCTCTTCTATCTTGCAGCTGCTGGAGAAATTAATATCTCTTGTTTAAGCTGATCAGTCTTTTGTACTTTGTTATAATAGCCAGAGCTATGACAGTTCTTGTAATGTCTGAGTTGCTTAGAGAGCATGTTTAAGTTACAGCTCATGTCCGTATCTGTACCGTCATCAGAAAAAGGAAATTACGCACCTGTTTAAGAATGTTTTCAAATTAATTGAAAATGCTATAAAGATGATCTTGGCATGCACCATGGGATCATCTACATGTCGGGGAAAATTGTGTTCACTTAAAACTACCATATTAACCCAAACTGATTATAGGTGTTAAATAAGATACTAAAAATATAACACCATGATATTTACGTAGATGAAAATATTTTGAAGGTGCAGAGGAAATATGTTGACACTTTCAAAGAAACGTTCCAAAGACCATCAGTTTTTCACTGCTCAGCATTTATTTGTACCCTGAATTATATTCATTGATTTCAAATGGAGCTGAAACCTATCCATAAATCAAGATTCACATGCCTCCATACATAAAATCTAAAGATGCGAGTATGTACACTTGCACAGTTCTGGGAAGGCTTCTGACTTGCTGTGTTAAAGATGATAGCACTCATTCAATTGCTAATATTGAATTTATGTAATGCAAAAACTGCCATTAAGTTTGGAGGCTAAGACGAAGAGACAGCATCACTTCACATAAACATTGTCTCAGCGTCCTCCAGCTGCTTTCAGGGGCATATTTAAAGTTTATAGCAGAGCATGGGGATCAGAGTTTCTTTTCATATTCAAACTTTATAGCAAAGCCACAACTACATATTAATAGAGCAGCTGTAATGTATTTCCAGTTAAGCTGTCATAAAGTCTAGGGCTTTTCACATCATCACTTTTGAAGGTCAGTGCCACAGAGAAAAAGTCATTTGTACTGGATCGCCATCACCATGGTTTGTAATATACACGGTAATAAATAGCACAATATATTTCATTTTTATATGTTTTTGATGAAGAGGTAAAAGTGCATCTTCTACAGTTGCTTTTCAGAAATGGCTCATCTGTTGGGAACGAGGATAAAAGAGACTGAAGCTCAACATTATTTACTGAGGCCCTACCACTCTTCAGTTATACCACAGCTGAAACGAGAAGGGGACGCCAATGATATTTCATTTACGGTATTGATTTCCAGAGCTTGCCCTACTAAAGCACTGCATGTGTATTCAAGATAAATGTGAGAAAATGGAGATATTCTGACAGGCACGATTTCCTTTGTTTTTTTATTTTTATCATTTGGATAATTTATATCCTTTTGAAATGTAATTGAAAATGTCTTTCAGATGTCATTTCGCTGCTTTCATGTGGTGTCTGAGATTTGTGAGTGCACTGGAAGTGTTTAAATGCTCACAGATACTAGTGGGTATATACACACAAATATATACATGGTTTTAACACAAGCATAGTTTCTCATGGGTTTCCCTGGCAGCTCAATGGTAGAGAATCTGTCTACCAATACAGGAGACACAGGTTCCATCCCTGGGCTGGGAAGAAGCCGTGGAGGAGGAAATGGTAACTCACTCCAGTAGTCTTGCAGGGAGATTCCATTGGCTGAGGAGCCTGGTAGGCTACAGTCCATGAGATCACGAAAGAGTCTGAAACCCCTTAACAAAGAAACAGTCAGTCATAGTTTCTTATAGTAATAAAGATTTCCACTGTTCAAATGGATCCATCAGCATGCACATGTTTGGAGGCTAAGACGAAGAGACAGCATCACTTCACATAAACATTGTCTCAGCGTCCTCCAGCTGCTTTCAGGGGCATATTTAAAGTTTATAGCAGAGCATGGGGATCAGAGTTTCTTTTCATATTCAAACTTTATAGCAAAGCCACAACTACATATTAATAGAGCAGCTGTAATGTATTTCCAGTTAAGCTGTCATAAAGTCTAGGGCTTTTCACATCATCACTTTTGAAGGTCAGTGCCACAGAGAAAAAGTCATTTGTACTGGATCGCCATCACCATGGTTTGTAATATACACGGTAATAAATAGCACAATATATTTCATTTTTATATGTTTTTGATGAAGAGGTAAAAGTGCATCTTCTACAGTTGCTTTTCAGAAATGGCTCATCTGTTGGGAACGAGGATAAAAGAGACTGAAGCTCAACATTATTTACTGAGGCCCTACCACTCTTCAGTTATACCACAGCTGAAACGAGAAGGGGACGCCAATGATATTTCATTTACGGTATTGATTTCCAGAGCTTGCCCTACTAAAGCACTGCATGTGTATTCAAGATAAATGTGAGAAAATGGAGATATTCTGACAGGCACGATTTCCTTTGTTTTTTTATTTTTATCATTTGGATAATTTATATCCTTTTGAAATGTAATTGAAAATGTCTTTCAGATGTCATTTCGCTGCTTTCATGTGGTGTCTGAGATTTGTGAGTGCACTGGAAGTGTTTAAATGCTCACAGATACTAGTGGGTATATACACACAAATATATACATGGTTTTAACACAAGCATAGTTTCTCATGGGTTTCCCTGGCAGCTCAATGGTAGAGAATCTGTCTACCAATACAGGAGACACAGGTTCCATCCCTGGGCTGGGAAGAAGCCGTGGAGGAGGAAATGGTAACTCACTCCAGTAGTCTTGCAGGGAGATTCCATTGGCTGAGGAGCCTGGTAGGCTACAGTCCATGAGATCACGAAAGAGTCTGAAACCCCTTAACAAAGAAACAGTCAGTCATAGTTTCTTATAGTAATAAAGATTTCCACTGTTCTGTTTATTTAAGCTGGATCCATCAGCATGCACAATGTTTACTTGTGGCACAAGGAATCTAATTCCCTGGCCAGAGATGCTGTTACCAACAGTTGGTACAGTCAAATAAAGTAAAAAAATAAAAATAAATATTAAAAAACACCAAAGAACAATATAGCTTAGATGAGTAGATAAATGGCCAAGGAGAGGGGTGGATATCTGTTTCCTTCCTAGCTTTCCCTGTTTTGCTTCCATTGGGTTTTCCTCTTTGCATTAGAGGTGAATTGCACTCACTCTTCTGTTGAAATCAAATGTCTCTCTCTTTTCCTCCTCTTTCTTTTTTCACTTGAAGCTCATGTCTGTTCACAGTTAGTCCTGATATCTTGCCTGATTCTTCATTGCCATGAACATCTATTAGAATGAAAAGAGGGATCCTAAGAAACAAGACAGCAATTAGCATATAGATCAGATCTAGAAGGCCTAGGAGGGCCTGATGGATGCTCTAGAGTCTTTGTGTGCCTTTCTCCCATTTGCCCTCCTCTGAGACAGATCAGACTGCTCCCAACCCCACTTTCCTGCTCAGCTCTTCTTGTCCCAACACATAGGGACATTAGCCAGGTCTAAGGATGGAGGTAACCACTCTGATCTCTTCCCTTTTCCCTTCTCAGTTCCCAAATCTGGTGTCTGCTCTTATACACATTTCTTATAGGTTTTCAGGGTTTACTTCTTTCATGAAGAATGATGGACAGTAACAGCAGCAATGCTGTTACTTTTAAAAATTATCAAGGAGTTCAAATATACTTATATACACTTTCAATAGTTATCAGAACTCTGAAAAGAAAATTTGATGGGAACTTTATGGTATACATGGTTTTAACACAAGCATAGTTTCTCATGGGTTTCCCTGGCAGCTCAATGGTAGAGAATCTGTCTACCAATACAGGAGACACAGGTTCCATCCCTGGGCTGGGAAGAAGCCGTGGAGGAGGAAATGGTAACTCACTCCAGTAGTCTTGCAGGGAGATTCCATTGGCTGAGGAGCCTGGTAGGCTACAGTCCATGAGATCACGAAAGAGTCTGAAACCCCTTAACAAAGAAACAGTCAGTCATAGTTTCTTATAGTAATAAAGATTTCCACTGTTCTGTTTATTTAAGCTGGATCCATCAGCATGCACAATGTTTACTTGTGGCACAAGGAATCTAATTCCCTGGCCAGAGATGCTGTTACCAACAGTTGGTACAGTCAAATAAAGTAAAAAAATAAAAATAAATATTAAAAAACACCAAAGAACAATATAGCTTAGATGAGTAGATAAATGGCCAAGGAGAGGGGTGGATATCTGTTTCCTTCCTAGCTTTCCCTGTTTTGCTTCCATTGGGTTTTCCTCTTTGCATTAGAGGTGAATTGCACTCACTCTTCTGTTGAAATCAAATGTCTCTCTCTTTTCCTCCTCTTTCTTTTTTCACTTGAAGCTCATGTCTGTTCACAGTTAGTCCTGATATCTTGCCTGATTCTTCATTGCCATGAACATCTATTAGAATGAAAAGAGGGATCCTAAGAAACAAGACAGCAATTAGCATATAGATCAGATCTAGAAGGCCTAGGAGGGCCTGATGGATGCTCTAGAGTCTTTGTGTGCCTTTCTCCCATTTGCCCTCCTCTGAGACAGATCAGACTGCTCCCAACCCCACTTTCCTGCTCAGCTCTTCTTGTCCCAACACATAGGGACATTAGCCAGGTCTAAGGATGGAGGTAACCACTCTGATCTCTTCCCTTTTCCCTTCTCAGTTCCCAAATCTGGTGTCTGCTCTTATACACATTTCTTATAGGTTTTCAGGGTTTACTTCTTTCATGAAGAATGATGGACAGTAACAGCAGCAATGCTGTTACTTTTAAAAATTATCAAGGAGTTCAAATATACTTATATACACTTTCAATAGTTATCAGAACTCTGTATCATACAGTAGAAATTAATGCTGGTTACAGATGAAGGCACATCACTGTTATCAATTTCTGTGTGACCTTGGAATATTCATTTAATTTTTATTAGCACAGTCCATTCACATATCACTTTGATATATACTAATAGAAAAGCAAAAACGAGGGGATACTAAAGATGGCAATATACTTCCCTACTCACAAATTTAGAAATAGTGTGAGGTTTTTAGCCAAGTACAGAAAGTTCATCACATGAGAATATATACTTTTAATAACTAGGATTTTAGAAATAAAAGAATTGGGTCACATATTTCTAGTTTGTGAAATCAGAGATTTGCAGTGAAATATGTCTGTTATGTGTATGTGCATTTATGTGTATTAAAGAAGAATACATGAGAGATAGACCTCTCCTTTCCATTATATAAGCCTTATGAGTGTTACTTTGAAAATTGCAATTTATCTGTATTACTTCAGGTTGCATGATCAAGAAGTCACACAATGAATACAACCAAACTCTGTATGAAGAACAAGGCAGGGACTGCTTCAGAGGTGCAAAATTAACAGGATGGAAAATTAAATCTACTACAGCCCATTAATGTAATTAACTTTATCATGTAGGTAGTTATTAAATATAATTCTGAACACTGAGATGATATATAGTAGATTTTTTTTAAATAAAAGCATTTTAAATGCAATTTGGTCAAAACTTACAATTCATAAGAGGCAATCCACTTGCTGAATTAGTCTAGATCATTTCTTTGTTTAAAACTTTTTTTTAAGTTCAAAAATAGTTTTTCCAGTTTTATTGAAACATAATTGTGCCTTACAGTAGTTCAATTTGCACAGTTTATGATGTGATTTCTACAATAGATTTTGTCCTTATCAGATGAATATACGACTTGACAAGCTAAGAAGAATATAGCAAGGATAGACAGAAATCCTTGAGAAAATTCCCTACAGGTCATCAGTTGATTGATTACATTGATTAGTATTGCTTATTTGACCTTTAGTGGTATGTTTCAGTTACAGTGTCTTGGGCTGTGATCAGAAGGCATGATTTAGCAGTTGTTATTGTTGTTCAGTCGTTAAGTCCTGTCTGACTCTTTTGTGACCCCATGAACTGTAACTTGCTTGGCTCCTCTGTCCATGTAATTTCCCTGGCATGAATACTGGAGTGGGTTGCTGTTTCCTTCTCCAGGAAATCTTCCCCACCCAGGGATTGAACTAATGTCTCCTGCATTGGCAGGTAGGTTCTTTACCAGTGAACTACCTGGGAAGCCCTGATTTATCAGTACCTTATACTAAAGAAACAACAAACGGGCAGAAAAACAAAAGGATCAAAGCAAAGCCCTAGGGGCCTTAGTTGAATTCAGGATATGGGTCTTTCAGTATTTTGGCTGTTTTCTCTATCAATATAACGTAAGGATGTTAGGGTTTATGAGCAGACTTCTAGATAGAGTTATACTGCCTTCTACGTACTGCTGTAACTAGAACCTCCAGTACTGGGTTGAACAGAAATGGGTTGAAGAAAGAAGACATTCTTTTTTAATTTTTTTGATTTTTAATTCTTTATTTTAAAGATTTTACAGAGTTTTGTTGTTCACAGACATGTATGTTCCCAGATCATTCATATGCACATCCCTGGTCCCCCCCTACCCAGTTCCCCCCATCCCACCCCTCCGGACCATCGCCCCAAGTGATTGTAGTCACTCCTATTCCCTTAGCATAATGACCATAGCTATCTTTTCCACACATGACAGTATAGGTTTCAATGTTACTTCTTCTATGCCTCCCTGCCACTGTTCGTCCTCCACAATGTTCTTATGTCTATTCTCTGTCTGTTTTTCCATGAGTTCACTGCATGTGTTATCATGACCATCTTACTAGATTCCATATATGTGAGTTAGTATACTGTATTTGTCTTTCTCTTTTTGACTTACTTCACTTTTTATGATAGGTTCTAGAGCTAGCCACCTCATTAGGACTGAGTCTTCTGCATTTCTTTTAATAGCTGAGTAGTAGTCCATTGTATATATGTACCAGAGCTTCTGTATCCATTCATTTGTCGATGGACATCTAGGTTGCTTCCATGTTCTGGCTATTGTATAGAGAGTTGCAATGAACATTGGGGTACAGGTTCCTCTTTCAGTTTTGATTTCATCAGGATATAGGCCTAATAGTGGGATTGCTGGGTCATAGGGTACTTCTATTTTTAGTTTTCTAAGGAATCTTCATATTGTCTTCCACAGAGGTTGTATCAGTTTACATTCCCACCAGCAATGCAAGAAGGTTCCCTTCTCTGCACCCTCTCCAGCATTTATTGTCTGTCGATTTTTGATACTTTTAGTGATCTCATTAGAGGGCAGGTAGGTTCTTTACCAGTGAACTACCTGGGAAGCCCTGATTTATCAGTACCTTATACTAAAGAAACAACAAACGGGCAGAAAAACAAAAGGATCAAAGCAAAGCCCTAGGGGCCTTAGTTGAATTCAGGATATGGGTCTTTCAGTATTTTGGCTGTTTTCTCTATCAATATAACGTAAGGATGTTAGGGTTTATGAGCAGACTTCTAGATAGAGTTATACTGCCTTCTACGTACTGCTGTAACTAGAACCTCCAGTACTGGGTTGAACAGAAATGGGTTGAAGAAAGAAGACATTCTTTTTTAATTTTTTTGATTTTTAATTCTTTATTTTAAAGATTTTACAGAGTTTTGTTGTTCACAGACATGTATGTTCCCAGATCATTCATATGCACATCCCTGGTCCCCCCCTACCCAGTTCCCCCCATCCCACCCCTCCGGACCATCGCCCCAAGTGATTGTAGTCACTCCTATTCCCTTAGCATAATGACCATAGCTATCTTTTCCACACATGACAGTATAGGTTTCAATGTTACTTCTTCTATGCCTCCCTGCCACTGTTCGTCCTCCACAATGTTCTTATGTCTATTCTCTGTCTGTTTTTCCATGAGTTCACTGCATGTGTTATCATGACCATCTTACTAGATTCCATATATGTGAGTTAGTATACTGTATTTGTCTTTCTCTTTTTGACTTACTTCACTTTTTATGATAGGTTCTAGAGCTAGCCACCTCATTAGGACTGAGTCTTCTGCATTTCTTTTAATAGCTGAGTAGTAGTCCATTGTATATATGTACCAGAGCTTCTGTATCCATTCATTTGTCGATGGACATCTAGGTTGCTTCCATGTTCTGGCTATTGTATAGAGAGTTGCAATGAACATTGGGGTACAGGTTCCTCTTTCAGTTTTGATTTCATCAGGATATAGGCCTAATAGTGGGATTGCTGGGTCATAGGGTACTTCTATTTTTAGTTTTCTAAGGAATCTTCATATTGTCTTCCACAGAGGTTGTATCAGTTTACATTCCCACCAGCAATGCAAGAAGGTTCCCTTTTCTCTGCACCCTCTCCAGCATTTATTGTCTGTCGATTTGTTGATGATGGCCATTCTGATGGGTGTGAGGTGAGATCTCATTGTGGTTTTCAGTTGCATTTCTCTAATGATAAGCGAGGTTGAGCATTGTTTCATGTGCTTTTGGGCTATCTGTATGTCCTCTTTGGAGAGGCGTCTCTTTAGATCTTTTTCCCATTTTTTGATTGGGTTGGTCGTTTTTCCAGTGCTGAGTTGTCTGAGTTGCTTGTAGATTTTGGAGATGAATTCTTTGTCTGTTGTTTCATTTGCTATGATTTTCTCCCACTCTGTGGGGTGTCTGTTCAGCATTTTTGTAATTTCTTTTGCTGTACAAAAGCTTTTAAGTTTCATTAGGTCCCACGTGTTCGCTTTTCTTTTCAGTTCCACTATTCTAGTAGGTGGGTCAGAGAAGATCTTGCTTTGATTGATGTCCTTGAGGGTTTTGCCTATATTCTCCTCTAAGAGTTTGATGGTTTCTGGTCTTACATTTAGCTCTTTAATTCATTTTGAGTTGATCATAGTGTATGGTGTCAGGGAATGTTCCAACTTCATTTTTTTGCATGTAGCTGTCCAATTTTCCCAGCACCATTGGTTGAAGAGGCTGTCTTTGTCCCATTTTATAGTTTTGCCTCCTTTGTCAAAAAAAAGGTAGCCATAGGTGCGTGGATTGATCTCTGGGTTCTCGATCTTGTTCCATTGGTCTATAGTTCTGTTTTTGTGCCAGTACCATACTGTCTTGAGGACTGAGTCTTCTGCATTTCTTTTAACAGCTGATTCCAGAAGCCTTCTGTATCCATTCATTTGTCGATGGACATCTAGGTTGCTTCCATGTTCTGGCTATTGTATAGAGAGTTGCAATGAACATTGGGGTACAGGTTCCTCTTTCAGTTTTGATTTCATCAGGATATAGGCCTAATAGTGGGATTGCTGGGTCATAGGGTACTTCTATTTTTAGTTTTCTAAGGAATCTTCATATTGTCTTCCACAGAGGTTGTATCAGTTTACATTCCCACCAGCAATGCAAGAAGGTTCCCTTTTCTCTGCACCCTCTCCAGCATTTATTGTCTGTCGATTTGTTGATGATGGCCATTCTGATGGGTGTGAGGTGAGATCTCATTGTGGTTTTCAGTTGCATTTCTCTAATGATAAGCGAGGTTGAGCATTGTTTCATGTGCTTTTGGGCTATCTGTATGTCCTCTTTGGAGAGGCGTCTCTTTAGATCTTTTTCCCATTTTTTGATTGGGTTGGTCGTTTTTCCAGTGCTGAGTTGTCTGAGTTGCTTGTAGATTTTGGAGATGAATTCTTTGTCTGTTGTTTCATTTGCTATGATTTTCTCCCACTCTGTGGGGTGTCTGTTCAGCATTTTTGTAATTTCTTTTGCTGTACAAAAGCTTTTAAGTTTCATTAGGTCCCACGTGTTCGCTTTTCTTTTCAGTTCCACTATTCTAGTAGGTGGGTCAGAGAAGATCTTGCTTTGATTGATGTCCTTGAGGGTTTTGCCTATATTCTCCTCTAAGAGTTTGATGGTTTCTGGTCTTACATTTAGCTCTTTAATTCATTTTGAGTTGATCATAGTGTATGGTGTCAGGGAATGTTCCAACTTCATTTTTTTGCATGTAGCTGTCCAATTTTCCCAGCACCATTGGTTGAAGAGGCTGTCTTTGTCCCATTTTATAGTTTTGCCTCCTTTGTCAAAAAAAAGGTAGCCATAGGTGCGTGGATTGATCTCTGGGTTCTCGATCTTGTTCCATTGGTCTATAGTTCTGTTTTTGTGCCAGTACCATACTGTCTTGAGGACTGTTGCTTTGTAGTAGAGTCTGAAGTTAGGGAGACTGATTCCTCCAGCTCCGTTTTTCTTTCTCAGGGTTGCTTTGGCTATTCGAGGTCTTTAGTGTTTCCATATGAACCGTGTTATTGTTTGGTCTAGTTCTGTGAAAAATGTCAATGGTAGTTGGATAGGTATTGCATTGAATCTGTAGATGATATTTGGTAGTATGGCCATTTGCACAATATTGATTCTTCCGATCCAGGAACATGGAATATCTTTCCATCTGTTTAAGTCTTCTTTAATGTCTCTCATGAGTGTCTTGTAATTTTCTGTGTACAATTATTTTGTTTCTTTGGGTAGGTTTATTCCTAGATATTTGATTCTTTTGGTTGCAATGGTGAAGGGGATTGCCTCTTTGATTTCGTTTTCTGATTTTTCATTGTTTGTGTATAGGAATGCCAGTGATTTCTGTGTGTTGACTCTGTATCCTGCAACTTTGCTGAATTCACTGATTAGCTCTAGTAGCTTTGTAACTGTGTCTTTTGGATTTTCTATGTACAATATCATGTCGTCTGCAAAAAGAGAGGGTTTGACTTCTTCCTTTCCAATCTGGATTCCTTTAATTTCTTTCTCTTCTCTTATTGCTGTTGTTAGGACTTCCAGGACTATGTTGAATAGTAGTGGTAAAAGTGGGCACCCCCGTCTTGTTCCTGATCTTAGAGGGAATGCTTTCAGTTTTTCACCATTGAGGATAATGTTCGCCGTAGGCTTCTCATAGATGGCTTTTATTATGTTGAGATAGGTTCCTTCTGTACCCATTTTCTGAAGAGTTTTTATCATAAATGGATGTTGTACTCTGTCGAAGGCTTTTTCTGCATCTATGGAAATGATCATGTGATTTTTATCTCTCAGTTTGTTGATACGGTATATCACATTGATTGATTTGCGGATGTTGAAGAATCCTTGCATGCCTGGGATGAACCCTACTTGATCGTGATGTGTGAGTTTTTTGATGTGTTGTTGAATTCTGTTTGCTAGGATTTTGTTGAGGATCTTGGCATCTAAGTTCATCAGTGAAATTGGCCTATAGTTTTCCTTTATTGTGTTGTCTTTGCCTGGTTTTGGTATCAGGGTGATGGTGGCCTCATAGAATGTGCTTGGAAGTTTTGCTTCCTGTGCTATTTTTTGAAAGAGTTTTAGAAGGACAGGCATTAGCTCTTCTTTAAATGTTTGGTAGAATTCACCTGTGAAGCCATCTTACCCTGGGCTTTGATTTTGGGGTAGATTTTTAATCACAAATTCAATTTCTGAGCTTGTGATAGGGTTGTTCAAAGTTTCAAAGCAGACATTCTTGTTTTGCTCCTGTTTCTATGTAGAAAGCATTCACTCTTCCACTGTTACAAATGATGTTAGCAGTCTTTCCATGGATTCCCTTTTTCAATTTGAGACAGTTTTTTCTGTTTCTCACTTGCTGAGTGTTATCATGGTGATTGAGGAACTTTGGTATTTTTTCTCCATTTCTTACCACAGTCAAATAATTTTTAACTTTAATATTATAATTTGGTAA
Organism: Tragulus kanchil; assembly: GCA_022376925.1. Lineage (NCBI taxonomy): Eukaryota > Metazoa > Chordata > Mammalia > Artiodactyla > Tragulidae > Tragulus > Tragulus kanchil. Next base: position 12,958,697 of record JAIOJX010000030.1, on the reverse strand, counting down.
TCACATTGACTGATATTCTAGTTTTAAACTAGCTTTGAATTCTAGACTAAATCCTAAATGATCATAATGAATTGCTTTAAAAAAATGGATCTTTGGATTTAATTTGCTAAAATTTTCAAATAATTTTTGTGACTTTCATTATAATGGTAGTTTGAAATTTCCTTTCGTGTTTTTGTCTGGCTTTAATATTAGGGTAATGCTGTCCCCATAAAGTTAATTGGGAGATGTTTCTTCCTATTCTTGTTCCTGAATAAGTTTTTGTACAATCTGAATTATTTCTTTCATAGTTGTTTGGTAGAATTCAACATTGAAGATCTGTGACCTAACATTTTCTTTGTTGAAACATTCTTAACCACAAATTCATTTAAAACTATTCAGGTTATCTAATTCATCTTAAGGGAGTTTTCAGTTTATATCTTTCAAGGAAATTGCCCATTTCGTCTATTTTTCAAGTTTATTGGCATAGAGTTGCTAATGATATTTATTATCTTTTTAATACATATACAATTTGAAGTAAAATGTTTGTGATGTTGGAATAAGCATGCTAATTCCTTTTTTCAGAGGTCTTACAGCAGTTTCTCAATTTTAATAATTTTTTAAAATAACCATTGTAAGATCTCGGCGCAGCAAGAGACAGGCAAATCGGCAAAATTATAAGCAAAAAGTTAAGTTTTACTGGGATTTTGGTTCCTGGCGAGGTTCACGGGTCCAAGGGTGGGCCAGTGAAGTTGCGCCCAGAGGCGGGGGTAAGGGATTTTTATTTGCTCAGGGTCAAGTCAGGGGAGGGGCAAGGTCTTTCCCCTGTGCAGAAGCATTTTCTTTGTTTGAGCTGTACTGGGTCTGGCAGGAAAACTCCAGATGCAGCTGGGGCCGGTGATGAGTCAGCGGGAAATGTTTTGAGACCGCTGCCTCCTGGAATGGCTAGGCCCCATGGGCCCCCATTGACCGCACAACCATCTTTTGGTTTAATGTTTTTCTGTATCTCTGATTTCTAGACTTATATTTTGTATTTCCTTTCTTCTATGTTCTCTGCGTTTAATATATTCTTCTTTTCCTAGTTCTTTAGAGAGGAAGTTTTGATTATTGATTTGAGACCTCTCTTATTTTTACAGTAAGAATTTACTGATGTGATTACCCTTGAAATCACTATTTTAGTGCAACCAACAAGTTTTAATGTGCTATAGTTTCATTTTCTTCCAGTTCAAGATATTTTCTAATTTCCTTGCAGTTTTGCTTTGATCCATGTATAATTTAGAAATACGCTATTTACTTTCCCCACTTGGGGATTTCTTCTGCATCATTGATTTTTAGTTTAATTTCATTTTGAATAGCAAATGCTTTGTATATTTTCAGTCATCTTAAACATATGGAGCCTAGTTTTATGACGTCCAAATTTATATGCCCAAATTTAGTAAATGCTGTAGTATGTATTTTGAGTTAACCATAAATATAAATTTGATCAACTCGGTTAATAAAGTTGCTCAAGTCTTTCATACTATTATCAATTACCTCTTTATTTTTTTCTGTCAATTACTGAGAGGCGAGTGTTGAAATCTCCAACTAAAACTTGATGGGTTTATTTCTTTGTTCAACTCCATCATTTTTATTTTCCCTCATTTATTTTGAAGTTATGTTTCTTGGATACAAACACTTCTGATTTTTATATCCTCCTAATGAAACAATCTCTTTATTATTATGAAACATCTCTCTTCATTCTGAGTAAAATTCCTTTTTAAGAATCTATCTTATATCAATTTTGTAACAGCCTTTTACTTTCATCCTCATCTTGTTTGTATATTTAAATTTTTCCTCTAGATTTATTGAGGAATAATTGGTATATAGCACTGTTTAAGTTCAAAGTGTACAGTATAATGATTTGCTTTATAAACGTCATAAAATGAATACCTCACTAAGTTCTATTATCAACCATCAGCTTATATAAGTACAAAGAAAAAAAACAGAAAAAAAGTTTTTGTCTTTTAATGAGAATTCTTAAGATCTGCTCTCTTAAAAACTTTCAAATATAGCAGACAGTAGTGTGACTTGTTTGTTATAGACAACATATAGTTGTTTTTAGCTTTTTTTTTTTTAAAGATTTATTTATTTATTTATTTTTGGGCGGGGGTCAGGTTGGGGAGGAAGGGGAGCGGGCAGGCCACTTCTATTGGTCTTTCATTTCTCTATTTTCATCCATCTTTGTTCTTTGGCTCCTGTGGGCCTCCCATCGTGGTGGCCTCTGTTGTTGCAGAGCGCGGGGTCTGGGCGCATGCGCTCCAGAACTCTGGCTCGATGATTGGGCACATCAGTCTAGCCTCTCCGCAGCACGTGGGATCTTCCCAGGCCAGGGGTCAAATCGGCTCCCCTTGCACTGCAAGGCGGTGTCCTTACCCACTGGACCACCAGGGGAAGCCCTGTTTTTAGCTTTTAAATTCTAACAATTTCTGATTTGTATTCAATGTTTATATTTAATGTTAATTTGAAAATGTAAGTAGCAATATAGTTGATTGAAATCTGCAAATTATTGTTTACATATTATTTACATATGCCCCATGTGGTCTTTGTTCACAAGTCTTTCTTTTCTCCTCTATTAAGTTTTTCTTAAGATTTCATTGTACTTCTACTTTTTACCTTACTAGCTACACCTCATTGTTTTCTTTTATTAGAGTGGTTTCTTTAAGGATTTTAATGCAGTGTTTTGCTTTTTTTTTTTTTTTTTTTTTAAATTTCGGCCTCTTTTCTTGATCCTTCATTTATTTATTTTTATCCATCGTAATTCTCTGGCCTGTGTGTGGGTGGGCCTCTCCATCGCGCTCTCTCTTGCTGCAGAGCACGGGCTCTGAGCAAATGCGCTCCAGAGCACTGGCTCCTAATTGGACACACCGGTCCAGCTCCTCCGCTACATGTGGAATCTTCCCTGGGCCAGGGATTGAGCAGTGCAGACTCTCTACCCACTGGACCACCAGGGAAGCCCTAGTGTAAATCTTTAACTTTAGTGTACCTCCAAATAATATTTTTTCACTCCACAGGAATGTAAGAGGTAATGTTACCATTGTCACACATTTTGCTTCTAAATGTGCTAAAATCCCCAGTATACATTCTTATTATTTTTGCTTTCATTAATAGGATTTCAAAATTTGCTTATAGCTTTTTGAAGTGGCTCTCCTCATTTTTATTTTCTAAGGTCATAACAGAAGTCTTCTCAGTAGTTGATAATAGTCCCTAATCAGTAAGTGACCAAACGTTCATATCTTCTCCAATCCTTTGTACTTATTTCTAATTTCTAATTATTTTTACTTAGTCATCACTCAGTAATTGAATACTATCTACATAGATATTTGTTTCGATATATATGCACTTTTCTCTTTTGAATGTTACTCTAGAACTGCTCTTTTCTACATATTTTATATCTCCTAAGTTATAATATGGCTAATTTTGTATGGCTATAATTATGATTTCAATATTGTTAATTTTATCATATTTTATATAAATTTGACTATAAACTAATGCCTATTCCAATACTTTATGCATTTTTTTTGTAATCTATCATGATGCCCAGTTTAGTTGATTCCTACAAAGTTATTTAAATATCTTAACAATTGCCATTTTTTGAGCAGTTTTGTTTTGTTTTGTAAAGGTATAACCAAAGAGTTCGAATATTTAAATTAGAACTAAAATACTAATGTACTTCTATTAGGTAGGTATCATGGAAGAGATATTTTTAGGAAATTAATGCTTGAGTATAAATTTATATGATTTCATCTCTATGAGAAGCAAATTAGTTTTTCCAAAAGTGCTGAGCACATTGATTTGAAAATTTGTACCTTATCCACCAGCACCTGCAGTAAAACACTTTATTGTATAAAAGTCAAGAAAAACATTACCTGAGACTATGTTTAAATGAGGTGATTTTTCATTCAAACTGTAGCCTGGCTATAAAAATCTAGGGGTCACACTTTATCCACAGCACCTGCAGGTGCCAGACCCCCTCTACATGTGGAATCTTCCCTGGGCCAGGGATTGATCAGTGCAGACTCTCTACCCACTGGACCACCAGGGAAGCCCTAGTGTAAATCTTTAACTTTAGTGTACCTCCAAATAATATTTTTTCACTCCACAGGAATGTAAGAGGTAATGTTACCATTGTCACACATTTTGCTTCTAAATGTGCTAAAATCCCCAGTATACATTCTTATTATTTTTGCTTTCATTAATAGGATTTCAAAATTTGCTTATAGCTTTTTGAAGTGGCTCTCCTCATTTTTATTTTCTAAGGTCATAACAGAAGTCTTCTCAGTAGTTGATAATAGTCCCTAATCAGTAAGTGACCAAACGTTCATATCTTCTCCAATCCTTTGTACTTATTTCTAATTTCTAATTATTTTTACTTAGTCATCACTCAGTAATTGAATACTATCTACATAGATATTTGTTTCGATATATATGCACTTTTCTCTTTTGAATGTTACTCTAGAACTGCTCTTTTCTACATATTTTATATCTCCTAAGTTATAATATGGCTAATTTTGTATGGCTATAATTATGATTTCAATATTGTTAATTTTATCATATTTTATATAAATTTGACTATAAACTAATGCCTATTCCAATACTTTATGCATTTTTTTTGTAATCTATCATGATGCCCAGTTTAGTTGATTCCTACAAAGTTATTTAAATATCTTAACAATTGCCATTTTTTGAGCAGTTTTGTTTTGTTTTTGTAAAGGTATAACCAAAGAGTTCGAATATTTAAATTAGAACTAAAATACTAATGTACTTCTATTAGGTAGGTATCATGGAAGAGATATTTTTAGGAAATTAATGCTTGAGTATAAATTTATATGATTTCATCTCTATGAGAAGCAAATTAGTTTTTCCAAAAGTGCTGAGCACATTGATTTGAAAATTTGTACCTTATCCACCAGCACCTGCAGTAAAACACTTTATTGTATAAAAGTCAAGAAAAACATTACCTGAGACTATGTTTAAATGAGGTGATTTTTCATTCAAACTGTAGCCTGGCTATAAAAATCTAGGGGTCACATTTATAATAGGACTTTAGATCAGGATTTAGTTCAAATAAAGACCCTAGTTATATCTGGGCATCTTGTCAAACTGACCATGAATAATGCAAATCTCTTTTATTTTCAATATTTAATATTTTTAAGGTAGATTATTTTCAGGGCATTCTGAGCTAGCGTGGCAGCAGGCATATCAACATTTCATGGAATATAATACAAAGATTAATTCCATTACATCTAAATATAATTCTCTTAGGTACTTCAAAATCACATAGGAATGGCTCCATACTTTCAGGCTCATAAAATTGCTATAGGGGGCCATAAATTGGATCTATGAAGTTCACTTTGCCCCCAGGAGAAACCATGAAGAGCAACAGGATTCAAACTATGCTGTGTGTGGTAGAAAGAATTAATTCAGCAGGAAAAGAAATTCCACTTTAAGCTCAAATTTAGCTTCACAGTAGCAAAAAGTACAATGTGTGAATAAAAATTAGATATTCACCATGGCTGAAAGTGTGACTGTTAGTCTCTCCAATGACAACTATCAGCCTAGGAAGCCATTTAAAATATAGAAGAAGAAGAGTAGTATTTACATCAAAATTTAAATATAATATATAGAAATCTTTAGGGACCAAGATGGAAGAGAACACTCATTACCTCTAATCTTCTTTTATATGACTCATTCCTCCTTAGACTTGTGTTCTTTGTCTCTGGGGACCTAATGATAAGAAGGAGGGATTTCATTTCTGGCCCTTTCCTACTCTGATAGGAAGGAAGGACAATATAGTAATTTCCCTCTAAAGTGATAATGAACTTTGTTGTTGCTAAGAAAACTGCAGGTGTGGTTCAATTAATCTGCTACCATGGGGCATTCCTTTGACAAACTTTAATTGAACTAAAATACTAATGTACTCTATTAGGAGCATGGAGAATATTTTTAGGAAATTAATGCTTGAGTATAAATTTATATGATTTCATCTCTATGAGAAGCAAATTAGTTTTTCCAAAAGTGCTGAGCACATTGATTTGAAAATTTGTACCTTATCCACCAGCACCTGCAGTAAAACACTTTATTGTATAAAAGTCAAGAAAAACATTACCTGAGACTATGTTTAAATGAGGTGATTTTTCATTCAAACTGTAGCCTGGCTATAAAAATCTAGGGGTCACATTTATAATAGGACTTTAGATCAGGATTTAGTTCAAATAAAGACCCTAGTTATATCTGGGCATCTTGTCAAACTGACCATGAATAATGCAAATCTCTTTTATTTTCAATATTTAATATTTTTAAGGTAGATTATTTTCAGGGCATTCTGAGCTAGCGTGGCAGCAGGCATATCAACATTTCATGGAATATAATACAAAGATTAATTCCATTACATCTAAATATAATTCTCTTAGGTACTTCAAAATCACATAGGAATGGCTCCATACTTTCAGGCTCATAAAATTGCTATAGGGGGCCATAAATTGGATCTATGAAGTTCACTTTGCCCCCAGGAGAAACCATGAAGAGCAACAGGATTCAAACTATGCTGTGTGTGGTAGAAAGAATTAATTCAGCAGGAAAAGAAATTCCACTTTAAGCTCAAATTTAGCTTCACAGTAGCAAAAAGTACAATGTGTGAATAAAAATTAGATATTCACCATGGCTGAAAGTGTGACTGTTAGTCTCTCCAATGACAACTATCAGCCTAGGAAGCCATTTAAAATATAGAAGAAGAAGAGTAGTATTTACATCAAAATTTAAATATAATATATAGAAATCTTTAGGGACCAAGATGGAAGAGAACACTCATTACCTCTAATCTTCTTTTATATGACTCATTCCTCCTTAGACTTGTGTTCTTTGTCTCTGGGGACCTAATGATAAGAAGGAGGGATTTCATTTCTGGCCCTTTCCTACTCTGATAGGAAGGAAGGACAATATAGTAATTTCCCTCTAAAGTGATAATGAACTTTGTTGTTGCTAAGAAAACTGCAGGTGTGGTTCAATTAATCTGCTACCATGGGGCATTCCTTTGACACTATTAAAATCTGTTTGAAATTCTTTTTTATTTTATTTTAATGTTTGTGTGTATATAATTACTCAATCTTTTCTTCTAACTAAATGTAATTTGAGGATATAGTTCCTAAAATATATCTCTTTTCAATTTGCTGCAAAAACCCTTTGAAGGACTCTCTTTGCCGTAACTTTCAGGGTTTCTGCCTGTCCGAAGTTGCTTTAGTCATGTCCAGCTCTTTGAGACCCTATGCATAGAAGCCTGCCAGGTTCCTCTGTCCATGTTGTGTTAATTCTATTTCTTCACTCTTGTTTTTAACTACTTTCCCTCATGTGTCCTAAATTCCAGCAAAGGTGATTTATTTTCCCTTTGCTTCTTTCTCTCTATGCTTCTGCTGAAGGTGTTATTTTCTTGGATCTGTGCATTTAAACTCCTTTCCTTACTCCTCCAAGGCCTTCATGGAGTCTTCCCTAATACAGCCAAGCAGGAAGCAAAGGAGGAAGTGCTTTCCATTTCCAGGTTTCCAAGGCACACTTTTGTGACATTTTATTGTAATTCTGATTGCATTCTAATGGACACTGTTTTTTGTCTCTACTACAGGGTTTAATGCATAGTATGAACTCAATAAATACATTTTGCATGAATGCTAAATAAATTGGTAATTAAAATAACAGAAAAAGAATAACCTTAGAACTAGATAGACAGAAAGCATGTTTTACAGTTTCTGAGCTGCATTTTGAACTAATATTAACATTTTTCTTTAATGCCATAAGATATAGGCAAAATATAAGTGGCTGTGTCTTGTTTCTGAAAGGTAATTACCTTATTGGGGCTTACCTGGTGGCTCAGGTGGTAAAGAATCTGCCCACAATGCAGGAGACCGGAGTTTGACCCTTGGGTTGAAAAGATCCCTTATTGCTTTTGAATGTTGTAACAAAATAACATACACTGAGTAACTTATAAACAATACAATTTTGTTCCTTACAATTATGGAGGCTGGAAGTCTGGAATTAAGGTGCCATCTTAGTTATGTCCTGGTGAGAGCCCCTCTCTGATTCCTAGCTCTTGTCTTCTTTTTATTTTTTTAGTTTTTATTTTACTTTTTACTTTTAGAGAGTTTTGTTATTTACAGATATGTATGATCCCAGATTAGTCATATGTATATCACCCCCATCCCACCCCTCCAGCTCTTGTCTTCTTACTGTGTCCTCATGTGTGGGAAGGAAGGAGGGAACTCTGTGAGATTCTTGTTTTTAAGGCACTGATGTCATTCACAAAGGCCCCACCCTCATGAGAGTGTCACTTCTTAAAGGCCCTGCCATCTTTACGGGTTAGGATTTCAACATATGAATTTTGGGAACTGCAGCAGAAAGGAACTTTTAAACATAAAAATAAGGACAAGATTTTAAAGAAAAAAACATATTTGCCTTTGGGAAGAAATTCAAAAATCATTTCAGTTGAAGTAACATAAAATGAACAGATTGGAAAATATTATCGATAAATATCATAAGATGATATCCTTAACATTACAAACATTTCTGGGGTTGACTTAGAGGATTCAATTTTACATTGGAGCCTGTCACAAAACCATGAACAGGGGATGAGACCCTGATTGAGCAGCTCTTTGGGGCTCAAAGGGACATTTGATTTCCCAGAAGCACATGGATTCAAAAATAAAAGCAAAGGTTTGTAAGAAGTAGGAATGAATTCTGAAAACAAAATCAATAGTCTCCCACCACAGTGGAATTGTGATTGATTTTTATTATCTTTCCTGATCTTTTCCAGGTTTCCAGCTTTTCTGTAGTAACTATGAATTTCTGCTTTATGATCAGAAAAACAATTCTGTGGGTGTATATTAATTTTTAGAAGTAAAGTCTACTCCTTTGCATGTAAGCTGGCTCCTAGGGCCTCTGCAGAAGAGGGATAGTGTGTCCCTTAGTTGTGCATGCTAAGTAGCTACAGTCATGTCTGACTCTTTGCAACCCTAGGGACTATAGCCTGCTAGGCTCCTCTGTCCATGGGTTTCTCAGGTAAGAATACTGAAGTGGGTGACCATGCTCTCCTCCAAGGGATCTAATGTCTCCTGTATTGATTGACGGGTAGGTTCTTTACAACTACCATGACCTGGGAAACCTGCCTTAGGTATAACATAGCTGAAAACAAGGTGCCTCACAGGGCATCTAATGGAGGACTGTTCAGTTGTGCCGAGGTTCTCATCATCTCCAGCATTTGCTTGAAAGTGTTGCTATTATTTCTGCTGCTCTCACTAAGCAGTATTCAGGAAATCTTCATTTCTCAGAAAGACATTTTTGGATAGAAAAGGCAGACGAATCACGAGCTTAAATAATGGGGTTTATTATTACTTTTGTGGGAAAGAAAGGACTTCAGTGAAATAACGTGAAAATAGATGTGGAGAATCCTTCCTTGTATCATTGGGAAGAGACCTTATCTTACAAAGAACATTTGAAGTTTTCCGTATCATTAGCCAGTTGTGTGTGTGTGTGTGTGTGTGTGTGTGTGTATGTGTGTGAGTGTACACTGGCCATTTAAACTCTAGGGCGTGAATTTCTTCATTTGTGCAAATTGTTGTGTTAGATTATCTTGAGGTGGGTTCCTTCAGCTCTCATATTTCTGAAGTTCTAAGCCGTGTGGATCAGGCTTCTCTTCTCTTATTTTCTCCTGTGATGAGTAGTGAGCAGACACAGAAGTAATCATTTTCTAGAGTTGTTCCGTCTATGGTAAAGGCATCTTTCCTTGAACTTGTCACTGAGTCAATACCAAAAATAATTAAGAGAGCTTCTGACTTTCAGTTTTCAAGTCTTAGAACCCATGAGCCTCTGAGTAAAACAAGCAATTTTTAGAAAAAAAGGCAAATGTTACATTTGCAAGAAGAAATTCAGGCAACTTTTCAAATATCATTCTTCCAGGTCTGCACTCTGACCTTGCTTCAAGCTAGCCAGACGAATGCTGTCACCATTTTTATCAGAATACCTCTTACTGCAACTCATGACCTTGGGTAGTTCGTGCGTCTGGGATAGGGTTTTATAAGCATTTTTGCCTAAACGTTACTATTTGGATAGCAGGATAATGTGGTTATTTCATAATAACTTGTAAGTATCAAGTTTGCAACAACTTTTTTAGATAAGTGAGTAATTCAAACAATTACATTTGTTAATTAGAAGACTGACTGAATGAAGTAGATTTATAACCTGGGTTCATTCTTTTTTTTGAGCCAGACTCTGCTCTCACTGTCTCCTAGGTTACAACTCTTGCTCATACCGTGTTTTTAAGTTTCAGAGAGATGATTGTGTGCTAAGCGTCATAGCCAAGACCAGATTAGAGCCCCTGGTATGCAGTATACCCCTGAGCCTCTCAGAACAGTTCTGCTCTGCTGGCTCTGAGGAAATGGACACTGAGACTTCAGTCTTGCCTTCCTCTTCTTAAAGCACATGGTCTTGGGTTCCAGCAGTGCCTAGCAGGAGCTGAATTTGACCTCTTTCTGGTCATCTAATCTCAACTGGCCCAATCCTGCTCTGAGTACTGTGAGCAGGAAAAAGGCACAAATTTATGAACGTGCATGTCTGTGTGTGCCCACGCACACAGTGAGTCAGGCAAATTAAGTCACATGGAGAAACTTCAGCATTCTCTGGACTTTCCTATGATACCATGTGTCCCCTCCCTTCCCCCCTTTCCAGGTTCCCCTTACTGTCTTTCCAAATAACTTGGCCTTACGATTCCAGTTGGGTCAGTTGGATCTCCCAATCCCTTATTATTTCACATGCTGGCAAGTCACCTGGCTTTGTACCAGTGGTACTTAAAAGATACTTCAGCAAATAGTTGTCATTTTAACAATTCAGTGTCTGATACATTTTTAAAGATTTAAAAAAGATGGTTTATACATTTGTGGATAACAATCATTATTGTTTCTTCCTTCTTTTCATTAGGTGAATTTGACCATTTCTTTTTAAAAACAGTAGTTACATTTCATAAGGGGACTATAGAAAGGATGACATTACATATATTTCATGACTTGCTAACAGTTATGGATGTAAAATAAATTAGTAGATGAAGGAAAAGTGAGAAGATTAAGATTCATGGTCAGCATGGGGATTGGGGTTACGCCAAGTTTTATCTTTCTCTGCTGACCCAGTTCTTTGCTAATAAGAACAATAAGGACAGTTCTCCGTTTATGAGTCTGAAGGCCAGGATCAGATCAGTTCCACAATATTTTAAAACATCACTTTTCAACTTATGGATTCTGTCTTATACACCATGGGTCCTTCTCACTCAGCCATTTCATTCCCATCAGCATACACACGTGTTCTGGAAGCATTCCTCCTAAAATGAATAAAACAAAACCAACTCCAAAGGAAAAACAAAACCTCAAATGTCCTTTGATTCCATGTAACCCACTAAGTAACAAGCATGTATTTCTTCCCTCTTTTATAAAAGATTCTCTTAATATTGTGATCCATCTTCATAGCCTCCAAATCCTTCCTCAGTTTCACTCTGAAGTCTATTATAATTTGACTTCATTCCAACCACTCAATACTCTTGAAAAATCATCACACTTCTCCATGCAGTATACCCCTGAGCCTCTCAGAACAGTTCTGCTCTGCTGGCTCTGAGGAAATGGACACTGAGACTTCAGTCTTGCCTTCCTCTTCTTAAAGCACATGGTCTTGGGTTCCAGCAGTGCCTAGCAGGAGCTGAATTTGACCTCTTTCTGGTCATCTAATCTCAACTGGCCCAATCCTGCTCTGAGTACTGTGAGCAGGAAAAAGGCACAAATTTATGAACGTGCATGTCTGTGTGTGCCCACGCACACAGTGAGTCAGGCAAATTAAGTCACATGGAGAAACTTCAGCATTCTCTGGACTTTCCTATGATACCATGTGTCCCCTCCCTTCCCCCCTTTCCAGGTTCCCCTTACTGTCTTTCCAAATAACTTGGCCTTACGATTCCAGTTGGGTCAGTTGGATCTCCCAATCCCTTATTATTTCACATGCTGGCAAGTCACCTGGCTTTGTACCAGTGGTACTTAAAAGATACTTCAGCAAATAGTTGTCATTTTAACAATTCAGTGTCTGATACATTTTTAAAGATTTAAAAAAGATGGTTTATACATTTGTGGATAACAATCATTATTGTTTCTTCCTTCTTTTCATTAGGTGAATTTGACCATTTCTTTTTAAAAACAGTAGTTACATTTCATAAGGGGACTATAGAAAGGATGACATTACATATATTTCATGACTTGCTAACAGTTATGGATGTAAAATAAATTAGTAGATGAAGGAAAAGTGAGAAGATTAAGATTCATGGTCAGCATGGGGATTGGGGTTACGCCAAGTTTTATCTTTCTCTGCTGACCCAGTTCTTTGCTAATAAGAACAATAAGGACAGTTCTCCGTTTATGAGTCTGAAGGCCAGGATCAGATCAGTTCCACAATATTTTAAAACATCACTTTTCAACTTATGGATTCTGTCTTATACACCATGGGTCCTTCTCACTCAGCCATTTCATTCCCATCAGCATACACACGTGTTCTGGAAGCATTCCTCCTAAAATGAATAAAACAAAACCAACTCCAAAGGAAAAACAAAACCTCAAATGTCCTTTGATTCCATGTAACCCACTAAGTAACAAGCATGTATTTCTTCCCTCTTTTATAAAAGATTCTCTTAATATTGTGATCCATCTTCATAGCCTCCAAATCCTTCCTCAGTTTCACTCTGAAGTCTATTATAATTTGACTTCATTCCAACCACTCCCAAAACTCTTGAAAAATCATCACACTTCTCCATGGTGCCTAAATCTAAGGGAACTTTCTTACTTATCTAACTTCTCAGTAATATTCTATCTATTTCACCATGCCTTCTTTCTTTAAACATACTTCCATTGTTTTCTGTGATACCACAATCTCTTGCTTTGTAACAAACTGTTTTGACTATTTCTTCTTGGTCTTCCTTGGCCAGTCTTCTATCAGACCTTTAACACTTGGAAGATTTTAGGGTCCAGTCCTAGTTTCTTTTTCATTCCTTAACTACTTGGCCTCTTAGATAATATCTTGTCTTAGAAAATAATTTGTCACATGGATAAAACGTATAGTTCATTGGGAAAATCAAGACATGAAAACTTCAGTATTAGTTCAAGAGGAGAATGAAGTAATGGTCCAGTATACATTTTGTTGGAGAGTGGTATTAGACATCAAGACCTAAATGCTAGGTGCTAATAACTAGTAGAGTGTTGTTGCTTCTAGGTCCTTGCAACTGACAGAACAAAAATATGTCTGTGTCCACAAATGCCTTTTAAAGAACTAAAATATTATCTATCTATTAATTATTACAGTTAGTATATATTTATATGAAAAATTTATTATCCTGATTCATGGTCAGCATGGGGATTGGGGTTACGCCAAGTTTTATCTTTCTCTGCTGACCCAGTTCTTTGCTAATAAGAACAATAAGGACAGTTCTCCGTTTATGAGTCTGAAGGCCAGGATCAGATCAGTTCCACAATATTTTAAAACATCACTTTTCAACTTATGGATTCTGTCTTATACACCATGGGTCCTTCTCACTCAGCCATTTCATTCCCATCAGCATACACACGTGTTCTGGAAGCATTCCTCCTAAAATGAATAAAACAAAACCAACTCCAAAGGAAAAACAAAACCTCAAATGTCCTTTGATTCCATGTAACCCACTAAGTAACAAGCATGTATTTCTTCCCTCTTTTATAAAAGATTCTCTTAATATTGTGATCCATCTTCATAGCCTCCAAATCCTTCCTCAGTTTCACTCTGAAGTCTATTATAATTTGACTTCATTCCAACCACTCCAATACTCTTGAAAAATCATCACACTTCTCCATGGTGCCTAAATCTAAGGGAACTTTCTTACTTATCTAACTTCTCAGTAATATTCTATCTATTTCACCATGCCTTCTTTCTTTAAACATACTTCCATTGTTTTCTGTGATACCACAATCTCTTGCTTTGTAACAAACTGTTTTGACTATTTCTTCTTGGTCTTCCTTGGCCAGTCTTCTATCAGACCTTTAACACTTGGAAGATTTTAGGGTCCAGTCCTAGTTTCTTTTTCATTCCTTAACTACTTGGCCTCTTAGATAATATCTTGTCTTAGAAAATAATTTGTCACATGGATAAAACGTATAGTTCATTGGGAAAATCAAGACATGAAAACTTCAGTATTAGTTCAAGAGGAGAATGAAGTAATGGTCCAGTATACATTTTGTTGGAGAGTGGTATTAGACATCAAGACCTAAATGCTAGGTGCTAATAACTAGTAGAGTGTTGTTGCTTCTAGGTCCTTGCAACTGACAGAACAAAAATATGTCTGTGTCCACAAATGCCTTTTAAAGAACTAAAATATTATCTATCTATTAATTATTACAGTTAGTATATATTTATATGAAAAATTTATTATCCTGATTCTCAGTAATGGAAAAGATTCTTTATATATTCATCCTTAAAATAGCAAGTTTAGAAGAAAGAATTTCTTCCCCATGTATCATCTTTATTAGTGCTTGATTAATGGTTTATTGCCTGGTAGTAGTATTTAAGGTATAGTTGAGGTTACTAATACTAGAATAACTGTCACTAATTCCCTGATTTGAAAAATCACATAGTATTTTCCCTAAAACCTTAAAAACCACATAGGTAAGTAAGTAAGCCATACCATGTTTTTGAAAGAAATATAGAGAAGGCAGGGAAGACTTGCAGAAGATTTGTAGAATACAAATATATACATATATGTTTTAAATAATGTAGTTTTTCAAAAACATAGTTAAAAAATTAAAATTACAACCTATTGAAATCTCTAAATAGCAAATCAAGCATGAGGTGTTTCACATATATGATTGCTTCCCTGATGGTTCAGTTGATGAAGAATCTGCCTGCAATGCAGGAGACTGCAGTTTGATCCTTGTGTTGGGAAGCTCCCCTGGAAAAAGAAATGGCAACCCATTCCAGTAGGCTTGCCCAGAGAATCCCATGGACAGAGGAAGCTGGCAGATATAGCCCATGGAGTTGCAAAGAATTGGACATGACTGAGTGACTAACACAACAATATAATAACAGAAAGCACTATAAGACTCGAGGTGTTCTAGCCTAAAGCATTAACTTTATTTTCTCTCTTAAATATAAAATATTTATGGATTCTTCAACAGAAGCCTGGATTAAAGTTAATTTTTCTTTTTTTAACTCAATTTTATAATTATTGTTATGTGCATAATTTTTTCTTTTTGCCTCCTGGAAAATAATGATAAATTTAGGGATGCTAAATTGTATAATTCATTTTTTGTCCCTATTAACTAGACTCAGAATGTCATGGTCCTTGAGTTAAAATGCCTATTTTATGATTATGAGATATTTTTAGAGTACAGAGAGTAATGTGAATATATTTGCAGCCAACACATAGTTTAAGAACAAGAGTCATTACTGATATAGTTGGCACCTCCTGTTCTTCCTCATTCCATGAACTTTCCTGCCAGTGATAGCTGTTGCCAGGAATTTTTGTTGATCACTCTTTTGCATGTTCTTATGCTTTCAGGGTGTATGTGTGTGGATTCATAAACACTATATGGTGAAGTGATGCATCCATTTTTACTTTAATAAATATGGGACATCACCCTGTGTATATCATTTAACGATTTACTTTTTTGTATGCTAAATACACTTTTGAGACTTTGTCCACACTTCATCAAACTATACATCAGGGGTTAGTAACTATAGCCCACATGCCAAATCTGTACCACTACCTGTTTTCATAAATAAAGTCGTATTGGAATAACAGCTGGACCCTAGCCTGGTTTATTTGGCTTGGTCAAAATGTTCATCCAGATTTTCCCCCACACTGCTGTGGAGAAACACGAATGAACTTTTCGGCCATCCCAATCCCTTGTCTATGCTGCTTTTGTGCTGTAACAGCAGAGCTGAGTAGTTGCAATAGAAACTCTATGAACTGTGAAGCCTAAAATATTTATTACCTATCTAGCTTTTCATAGTAAAAGTTTGCTGACTCCTACTGTAGTTCATTCATCTTGTTTATTCTCGTTATTCTAGTATATAGTAACATAATTATGAATGTAATTTAGTTTTCCTCCTCTTGTTAGGCAACTATACTTTTTCCAGTGCAAATGTTTCCAGCTTATTTGCTTTTCTTTGTAGCTCCTGACTTTATTGCATAGGTATCTAGTTTAATTTTGTATGGAATGTGAAATTTACAGGCTTATCAGCACTGAGTGTAAAAGATGAGTAAGAAAATGTTGAGTGAGAATTTTGGAATTTCCTCTAGATATTTCATATAACAGCTTAGGGCATCTATTGCAATATAGAGTTCTTTTTTTCCCTCTTTATTTCTGATATTCAGCTATATTTCTGATTGGTAAGGTTTCTTTTGGGACAGTGAGGTGGTGTTGTCTTTATATTGCAGCCAAATATGGCAGGAGCTGTGGAAAATGTGAAGAAATATAGGTTGATCCCTCAGCAAATAACCCATTGCTCTTGGCACAATCTCAACACTGCTGAAGGAAAATATATAATACAAAAGTGTGACCTTCAAAAGAAACCAGTGAAATACTAAGACAGATACCCAACAAAAACAATTCCTGAAATGAATTAGAGATTGATGATGGACTTGAAAAGAGAAGTTAATACTGAAAAAATCCTTCAACTGTTCTTTAAAGGATCAAGAGAATGAAATACACCTGCCTGCCAGTAAACATGCATAGCAAGACTTTTCCATCTATCATTTCATGTTCTGAGAGGCAGCAATCCTATTCTGACTTCAGAATCTTGAATTTCCTTAATGAGTTCTCTACTAGACTATCACAAACTGTTCTATTAAATCAGTTTCAGAAGACTTAAGCAGGATTTGTATTAAAGTGATTGTATGTCTATCATTTTTGTGGGGGAAAAAGGGATACTGAATAAAGGAGAACACATTGTTCCATCCCCTCACCTGAATTTATTCTTTTTTTTCAACTTTCTCCTAATACAAGTGATTCCTAATGTAGGCTGAAGCCATCCATTTAAGCATGACTTATTCATGCTCAAGAATGATTGATTTAGACAGCCTGAATGCTGAACTCCCTACTCCTATGCTTGACATCCTTGCACTACAGATATTGAAGGTTTAAAGCAGGCAGATTTACTG
Source organism: Tragulus kanchil (assembly GCA_022376925.1). Taxonomy (NCBI): domain Eukaryota; kingdom Metazoa; phylum Chordata; class Mammalia; order Artiodactyla; family Tragulidae; genus Tragulus; species Tragulus kanchil. Next base: position 12,941,488 of record JAIOJX010000030.1, on the reverse strand, counting down.
TAGTTCAAATTACCTATCTAGCTTTTCATAGTAAAAGTTTGCTGACTCCTACTGTAGTTCATTCATCTTGTTTATTCTCGTTATTCTAGTATATAGTAACATAATTATGAATGTAATTTAGTTTTCCTCCTCTTGTTAGGCAACTATACTTTTTCCAGTGCAAATGTTTCCAGCTTATTTGCTTTTCTTTGTAGCTCCTGACTTTATTGCATAGGTATCTAGTTTAATTTTGTATGGAATGTGAAATTTACAGGCTTATCAGCACTGAGTGTAAAAGATGAGTAAGAAAATGTTGAGTGAGAATTTTGGAATTTCCTCTAGATATTTCATATAACAGCTTAGGGCATCTATTGCAATATAGAGTTCTTTTTTCCCTCTTTATTTCTGATATTCAGCTATATTTCTGATTGGTAAGGTTTCTTTTGGGACAGTGAGGTGGTGTTGTCTTTATATTGCAGCCAAATATGGCAGGAGCTGTGGAAAATGTGAAGAAATATAGGTTGATCCCTCAGCAAATAACCCATTGCTCTTGGCACAATCTCAACACTGCTGAAGGAAAATATATAATACAAAAGTGTGACCTTCAAAAGAAACCAGTGAAATACTAAGACAGATACCCAACAAAAACAATTCCTGAAATGAATTAGAGATTGATGATGGACTTGAAAAGAGAAGTTAATACTGAAAAAATCCTTCAACTGTTCTTTAAAGGATCAAGAGAATGAAATACACCTGCCTGCCAGTAAACATGCATAGCAAGACTTTTCCATCTATCATTTCATGTTCTGAGAGGCAGCAATCCTATTCTGACTTCAGAATCTTGAATTTCCTTAATGAGTTCTCTACTAGACTATCACAAACTGTTCTATTAAATCAGTTTCAGAAGACTTAAGCAGGATTTGTATTAAAGTGATTGTATGTCTATCATTTTTGTGGGGGAAAAAGGGATACTGAATAAAGGAGAACACATTGTTCCATCCCCTCACCTGAATTTATTCTTTTTTTTCAACTTTCTCCTAATACAAGTGATTCCTAATGTAGGCTGAAGCCATCCATTTAAGCATGACTTATTCATGCTCAAGAATGATTGATTTAGACAGCCATTGAAATGCTGAACTCCCTACTCCTATAGCTTGACATCCTTGCACTACAGATATTGAAGGTTTAAAGCAGGCAGATTTACTATGTAGAGGATCAGCCAGAAAGCCAAGATGGATCAGTGACAGCAATGTTGATTTTTGAATGTGGTTATAATCATAAAAATGACTGGTATTGTGGAAGTTCATTTATCCCTCACAGGGACTTCAATAGAGAATATGTTAATTTTTCAAGTCAAGTTTTTTGCTTTTCTTACCAAGGAGTTGGCAAAAGTTTTGCTGATATCAGGCAACTGAAGTCTAATATTAGCACCAAATTGTTACTGTTGTTCATTTGCTGCCATGTCCAACTCTTTGACACCCCATGAACTGCAGCATGCCAGGCTTCCCTGTCCTTCACCATCTCCCAGAGTGTGCCCAGGTTCATTTCCATTGAGTCAGTGATGCTATCTAACCATCTCATCCCCTGTTGCCTCCTTCTTTTTCCTTCAGTGTTACCCAGTATCAGAGATGTTTCCAATGAGTCAGCTTTTTACATTAAGTGACTAAGTATTGGAGCCTCAACTTCAGCAATTCCTTCCAATAAATATTTAGGGTTGATTTTCTTTAGGATTGACTGATTTGATCTCCTTACAGTTAAAGAGACTCTCAAGAGTCCTCTCCAGCACCACAATTTGAAAACATCATTTCTTGGGTGCTTATTCTTCTTTATGCATAGTCCAACTCTCATATCCATACATGACTCCTGAGAAAATCATAGCTTTGACTATATAGACCTTCATCAGCAAAGTGATATCTCTGCTTTTAAATACATGGTCTACATTTGTCAAAGCTTTTCTTCAAGGAGCAAGCATCTTTTAATTTCATGGCTGCAGTCACTATCTGCAGTGATTTGAAATAAGAAACTGATTTTTTTTGAGAGGCAGCAATCCTATTCTGACTTCAGAATCTTGAATTTCCTTAATGAGTTCTCTACTAGACTATCACAAACTGTTCTATTAAATCAGTTTCAGAAGACTTAAGCAGGATTTGTATTAAAGTGATTGTATGTCTATCATTTTTGTGGGGGAAAAAGGGATACTGAATAAAGGAGAACACATTGTTCCATCCCCTCACCTGAATTTATTCTTTTTTTTCAACTTTCTCCTAATACAAGTGATTCCTAATGTAGGCTGAAGCCATCCATTTAAGCATGACTTATTCATGCTCAAGAATGATTGATTTAGACAGCCATTGAAATGCTGAACTCCCTACTCCTATAGCTTGACATCCTTGCACTACAGATATTGAAGGTTTAAAGCAGGCAGATTTACTATGTAGAGGATCAGCCAGAAAGCCAAGATGGATCAGTGACAGCAATGTTGATTTTTGAATGTGGTTATAATCATAAAAATGACTGGTATTGTGGAAGTTCATTTATCCCTCACAGGGACTTCAATAGAGAATATGTTAATTTTTCAAGTCAAGTTTTTTGCTTTTCTTACCAAGGAGTTGGCAAAAGTTTTGCTGATATCAGGCAACTGAAGTCTAATATTAGCACCAAATTGTTACTGTTGTTCATTTGCTGCCATGTCCAACTCTTTGACACCCCATGAACTGCAGCATGCCAGGCTTCCCTGTCCTTCACCATCTCCCAGAGTGTGCCCAGGTTCATTTCCATTGAGTCAGTGATGCTATCTAACCATCTCATCCCCTGTTGCCTCCTTCTTTTTCCTTCAGTGTTACCCAGTATCAGAGATGTTTCCAATGAGTCAGCTTTTTACATTAAGTGACTAAGTATTGGAGCCTCAACTTCAGCAATTCCTTCCAATAAATATTTAGGGTTGATTTTCTTTAGGATTGACTGATTTGATCTCCTTACAGTTAAAGAGACTCTCAAGAGTCCTCTCCAGCACCACAATTTGAAAACATCATTTCTTGGGTGCTTATTCTTCTTTATGCATAGTCCAACTCTCATATCCATACATAACTACTGGAAAAATCATAGCTTTGACTATATAGACCTTCATCAGCAAAGTGATATCTCTGCTTTTTAAATACATGGTCTACATTTGTCAAAGCTTTTCTTCCAAGGAGCAAGCATCTTTTAATTTCATGGCTGCAGTCACTATCTGCAGTGATTGTGGAAACTCAGAAAATAAAATCTGCCATTGTTTCTACTTTTTTCCCATGTGTTTGTCGTAAAGTGATGGGACTGGATGCCATGATCTTAGTTTTTTGAATGCTGAGTTTCAAGTCAACTTTTTCATTCTTCTCTTTCACCCTTGTCAAGAGGTTCCTCTTCATTTTCTGCCATTAGGGTGGTGTCACCTGCATATCTGAGGTTGTTGATATTTCTCCCAGTGATCTCGATCCTAACTTGCGATTTGCCCAGCCAAGCATTTCACATGATGTACTCTGCATGTGTGCATGTGTGCTAAATCACTTCAGTCGTGTCTGACTCTTTGCAAGTCCATGGACTGCAGCCTGCCAGGCTTCTCTGTCAATGGGATTCTCAAGGAAATAATACAGACATGAGTTGCCATGCCATTCTCCAGGGATCTTCCCAACCCAGATATCAAACCAGCGAACATCAAACATTTTAGGAATTGGTGAACTAAAACGGTTGGGAATGGGTGGATTAAATTCAGATGACCATTATATCTACTGCTATGGGTAAGAATCCCTTAAAAGAAATAAGTAGCCCTCATACTCAGCAGAAGAGTCCACAATGCAGTCCCTGGGTGAAATCTCAAAATCTCCCAGAGTGTGCCCAGGTTCATTTCCATTGAGTCAGTGATGCTATCTAACCATCTCATCCCCTGTTGCCTCCTTCTTTTTCCTTCAGTGTTACCCAGTATCAGAGATGTTTCCAATGAGTCAGCTTTTACATTAAGTGACTAAGTATTGGAGCCTCAACTTCAGCAATTCCTTCCAATAAATATTTAGGGTTGATTTTCTTTAGGATTGACTGATTTGATCTCCTTACAGTTAAAGAGACTCTCAAGAGTCCTCTCCAGCACCACAATTTGAAAACATCATTTCTTGGGTGCTTATTCTTCTTTATGCATAGTCCAACTCTCATATCCATACATAACTACTGGAAAAATCATAGCTTTGACTATATAGACCTTCATCAGCAAAGTGATATCTCTGCTTTTTAAATACATGGTCTACATTTGTCAAAGCTTTTCTTCCAAGGAGCAAGCATCTTTTAATTTCATGGCTGCAGTCACTATCTGCAGTGATTGTGGAAACTCAGAAAATAAAATCTGCCATTGTTTCTACTTTTTTCCCATGTGTTTGTCGTAAAGTGATGGGACTGGATGCCATGATCTTAGTTTTTTGAATGCTGAGTTTCAAGTCAACTTTTTCATTCTTCTCTTTCACCCTTGTCAAGAGGTTCCTCTTCATTTTCTGCCATTAGGGTGGTGTCACCTGCATATCTGAGGTTGTTGATATTTCTCCCAGTGATCTCGATCCTAACTTGCGATTTGCCCAGCCAAGCATTTCACATGATGTACTCTGCATGTGTGCATGTGTGCTAAATCACTTCAGTCGTGTCTGACTCTTTGCAAGTCCATGGACTGCAGCCTGCCAGGCTTCTCTGTCAATGGGATTCTCAAGGAAATAATACAGACATGAGTTGCCATGCCATTCTCCAGGGATCTTCCCAACCCAGATATCAAACCAGCGAACATCAAACATTTTAGGAATTGGTGAACTAAAACGGTTGGGAATGGGTGGATTAAATTCAGATGACCATTATATCTACTGCTATGGGTAAGAATCCCTTAAAAGAAATAAGTAGCCCTCATACTCAGCAGAAGAGTCCACAATGCAGTCCCTGGGTGAAATCTCAAAAAAAAAAAAAAAATCTTGGTTTATGACCAGGGAAAATCATTTAATATGACAGCAATCCAAGTCTATGCCACAGCCAGTAATGCGAAAGAAGCTGAAATTAAGGGTTCTATGAAGACATATGAGGCTGTCTATAACTAGCACTCCCCAAAATGCCCTTTTCTTTATATGGGATTGAAAAGCCAAAGTAGGAAATTTAAGAGATGCCATGAGTAACAAGCAAGTTTTCCCTTTGAGTACAGAATGAAACAGGGCAAAGACTAACAGAGTTTTGTCAAGAGAACACTCTGGGCATAGGAAACACACTTTTCCAGCAATGCAAGAGATGACTCTACACATGGACATCATCAGATGGTCAATACTGAAATAAGGTTGATTATATTCTTTGCAGCTGAAAATGGAGAAGCTCTATACAACTTCCAACAAAAACAAGACCTGGAGAAGACTGTGGCTCAGACTATAAGCTCCTTATTGCAAAATTCAGACAAATTGAAGAAAGTAGGGAAAAAACACTGGACTCTTCAGGTATGACCTAAATCAAATTCCTACAATTATCAGCGAAGGTGACAAATAGATTCAAGGAATTAGATCTGATAGATAGATTGCCTGAACTATGGATGGAGATTTATAACATTGTTCAGGAGGTGGTGACAAAAACGATTCCAAAGAAAAAGAAATGTTAGAAGGTAAAATAGTTGTCTGAGGAAACCTTATAAACAGCTGAGAAAAGAAATGAAAGGCAAAGGAAAAAGAGAAAAGTATACCCCACTGAATGCAGAGTTCCAGAGACTATCAGGGAGGGATAAGAAAGCCTTCTTAAGTGAAGAATGCAAAGAAATAGAGGAAAACAATGTAATGTGAAAGACTAGAAATTTCTTCAATAAAACTGGAGATATCAAGGGAACATTTCATGCAAAGTTGGGCATAATAAAGGACAGAAACAGCAAGGACCTAATAGAAGTAAAAAAAAAAAAACCCGGTTGGGAATGGGTGGATTAAATTCAGATGACCATTATATCTACTGCTATGGGTAAGAATCCCTTAAAAGAAATAAGTAGCCCTCATACTCAGCAGAAGAGTCCACAATGCAGTCCCTGGGTGAAATCTCAAAAAAAAAAAAAAAATCTTGGTTTATGACCAGGGAAAATCATTTAATATGACAGCAATCCAAGTCTATGCCACAGCCAGTAATGCGAAAGAAGCTGAAATTAAGGGTTCTATGAAGACATATGAGGCTGTCTATAACTAGCACTCCCCAAAATGCCCTTTTCTTTATATGGGATTGAAAAGCCAAAGTAGGAAATTTAAGAGATGCCATGAGTAACAAGCAAGTTTTCCCTTTGAGTACAGAATGAAACAGGGCAAAGACTAACAGAGTTTTGTCAAGAGAACACTCTGGGCATAGGAAACACACTTTTCCAGCAATGCAAGAGATGACTCTACACATGGACATCATCAGATGGTCAATACTGAAATAAGGTTGATTATATTCTTTGCAGCTGAAAATGGAGAAGCTCTATACAACTTCCAACAAAAACAAGACCTGGAGAAGACTGTGGCTCAGACTATAAGCTCCTTATTGCAAAATTCAGACAAATTGAAGAAAGTAGGGAAAAAACACTGGACTCTTCAGGTATGACCTAAATCAAATTCCTACAATTATCAGCGAAGGTGACAAATAGATTCAAGGAATTAGATCTGATAGATAGATTGCCTGAACTATGGATGGAGATTTATAACATTGTTCAGGAGGTGGTGACAAAAACGATTCCAAAGAAAAAGAAATGTTAGAAGGTAAAATAGTTGTCTGAGGAAACCTTATAAACAGCTGAGAAAAGAAATGAAAGGCAAAGGAAAAAGAGAAAAGTATACCCCACTGAATGCAGAGTTCCAGAGACTATCAGGGAGGGATAAGAAAGCCTTCTTAAGTGAAGAATGCAAAGAAATAGAGGAAAACAATGTAATGTGAAAGACTAGAAATTTCTTCAATAAAACTGGAGATATCAAGGGAACATTTCATGCAAAGTTGGGCATAATAAAGGACAGAAACAGCAAGGACCTAATAGAAGTAGAAGAGATTAAGAAGAGGTGGCAGGAAAAAAAAAAACCCAAAACAGAAGAACTATACAAAAAGCATATTAATGATCCACATAACATGATGGTGTTGTCACTCACCAATAGCCAGACATCATGTATTATTAAGTCAAGTGGACTTTAGGAAGCACTGCTACGAACAAAGGTAGTGGAGGTGCTAGAATTCCAGCTGAAATATTTCAGATCCTAAAGGATGGTGCTGCATTCAATATGCCATCAAATTTGGGTAACTCAGCAATGGCCATAGGACTAGAAAAAGATCAGTTTTAACCAGCCCCAAAGAAGGACAATGCCAATTAATGTTCAGACTACTATACAGTTGGACTAATTTCACAAGATTATTCTCACAATCCTTCAAACTAAGCTTCAACAGTACATGAACCTAGAACTTCTAAATGTACAAGCTGGATGTAGAAAAGGCAGAGGAACCAGAGACCAAATTGCCAACATCTGCTGAATTATAGAAAAAGCAAGGACATTCCAGGAAAACATCTACTGTTTCACTGAATGCACTAAAGCCTTTGAATGTATGGATAACCAGAAACTGTGGAAAATTCAGAGATGGGAATACCAGACAAGTTTACCTGCTTCCTGACAAACCTGTATGCAGGTCAAACAGCAGCACTTAGATCTGGACATGGAACAATAGACTGGTTCCAAATTGGGAAAAGATTGCATCAAGACTGTATATTGTCAACTGACTTATTTAACTTCTATGCAGAGTACATCATGCAAAATGCTGGGCTGGATGAACACAAGTAGGGAATCAAGATTGCTGGGAGAAATATCAACAACCTCAGATACGCAGATGATAACACTCTAATGGCAGAAAGTGAAGAGGAACTAAAAAGCCTCCAGATGAGGATGAAAGAGGAGAATTAAAAAGCTGGCTTAAAACCCAGAATTCAAAAAACCAAGATTATGGCTTTTTGTCTCATCATTTGATGGCAAACAATGTAAACAGGAATAAACTTAATCTTCTTTGGTCTCCAAATCACTTTGGACAGTGATTTCAGCCATGAAATTAAAAGATACTTGGTCCTTGGAAGAAAGGCTATGATAAACATAGCTTAGACAGCATGTTAAAAGCAGACATCAGGGGCTTCCCTGGTGGTCCAGTGGGCAAAGAATCCACCTTGCAGTGCAAGGGGCCCCAGTTTGATCCTTGGCCTGGGAAGATCCCACATGCCTCGGAGGGCTTATGATACAACCAAGGCTGCAGTGCAACCATACCAATAGCCAGACATCATGTATTATTAAGTCAAGTGGACTTTAGGAAGCACTGCTACGAACAAAGGTAGTGGAGGTGCTAGAATTCCAGCTGAAATATTTCAGATCCTAAAGGATGGTGCTGCATTCAATATGCCATCAAATTTGGGTAACTCAGCAATGGCCATAGGACTAGAAAAAGATCAGTTTTAACCAGCCCCAAAGAAGGACAATGCCAATTAATGTTCAGACTACTATACAGTTGGACTAATTTCACAAGATTATTCTCACAATCCTTCAAACTAAGCTTCAACAGTACATGAACCTAGAACTTCTAAATGTACAAGCTGGATGTAGAAAAGGCAGAGGAACCAGAGACCAAATTGCCAACATCTGCTGAATTATAGAAAAAGCAAGGACATTCCAGGAAAACATCTACTGTTTCACTGAATGCACTAAAGCCTTTGAATGTATGGATAACCAGAAACTGTGGAAAATTCAGAGATGGGAATACCAGACAAGTTTACCTGCTTCCTGACAAACCTGTATGCAGGTCAAACAGCAGCACTTAGATCTGGACATGGAACAATAGACTGGTTCCAAATTGGGAAAAGATTGCATCAAGACTGTATATTGTCAACTGACTTATTTAACTTCTATGCAGAGTACATCATGCAAAATGCTGGGCTGGATGAACACAAGTAGGGAATCAAGATTGCTGGGAGAAATATCAACAACCTCAGATACGCAGATGATAACACTCTAATGGCAGAAAGTGAAGAGGAACTAAAAAGCCTCCAGATGAGGATGAAAGAGGAGAATTAAAAAGCTGGCTTAAAACCCAGAATTCAAAAAACCAAGATTATGGCTTTTTGTCTCATCATTTGATGGCAAACAATGTAAACAGGAATAAACTTAATCTTCTTTGGTCTCCAAATCACTTTGGACAGTGATTTCAGCCATGAAATTAAAAGATACTTGGTCCTTGGAAGAAAGGCTATGATAAACATAGCTTAGACAGCATGTTAAAAAGCAGACATCAGGGGCTTCCCTGGTGGTCCAGTGGGCAAAGAATCCACCTTGCAGTGCAAGTGGCCCCAGTTTGATCCTTGGCCTGGGAAGATCCCACATGCCTCGGAGTGGCTGGACTGGTGTGTCCAATTAGGAGTCCGTGCTCTGGAGTGCATGTACCCAGAGCGGGTGCTCTGCAAGGAGAGAGGCCACTGCAATAGAAGGCACACACAGGCCAAAGAATAAAGCTGGATGAAAATAGATAAAGAAAAAACAGTAAAAAGGCCAAAAAAAAAAAAAAAAAAAAAAAGCAGAGATCACTTTTCCAACAAAGATCCGTATAGTCAAAGCTATGGTTTCTCTGATAGCCATCTATAGCTGTGAGGGTTGGATCATTAAGTAGGCTGAGAATGGAAAAACTGATGCTTTCGAATTGTGATGCTGGGGAGGACTCTTGACAATCCTTGTAAGTGCAAGGAGATCAAACCTTCAATCATAAAGGAAATCAACCCTGAACATTCATTGGAAGGATCAATGCTGAAGCTGAATGCCCAATATTTTGGCCACCTGATATGAAGAACTGACTCACTGGAGAAGATTCTGATGTTGGGAAAGATTGAGGGCAGGATGATATGATTGGATGACTTCACCAACTCAACGGGCATGAGTTTGAGCAAACTCTGAGGAATGGTGAAGTACAGAGATGCCAGCATGCTGCAGTTCATGAGGTTGCAGAGGGTCACACAGGGTTTAGAACTGAACAGCACCATCAATAAGATATAGAATTGGGGAAGATTTGGTATTATTAAAAAGAAACATAATTATAGCAGTCATCTATAGTTATCTAAATCCCAATTTATTTATCTGATGGATGACTTAACAGTACTTGCAATTTCCATATAGGTTTTGAGTATTTAGTAAGATAATCCATGCAAACTATTTCTCATGATGATTGTTATTATTAATACTCCATGGAAGTTGTGTATTACTAGTCTGTTACTAGCAACACCACGGCTATTACTACCCATCAAAGTGATTAAGGTGTAGCTTCAAAAGAAGACCATAATTTGGAAATGAGACCTCCAATAATGATCTTGATGGCTCTTTCCCCTTTGTGTGTTGTGTGATTAAATGCCATCCTAAGTCAAGCAAACCATTCTTATTCCTATAAGACATTGATTTATATCAGAAAACTCTTTTTCATTTTTAAATCATGCCTGATGGTTTAATGAGATTAACAGAAAGAATTTTGTCCTATAGCAAACAAAATTTCACTAATAAAAGTCTCATAGGGCTTCCCTGGTGGTCCAGTGGGTAAGGACACCGCCTTGCAGTGCAAGGGGCGCCGGTTCAATCCCTGGCCTGGGAAGATCCCACTTGCCGCAGAGCGACTGGACCAATGTGTCCAATTACCGAGCCGGAGCTCTGGAGCGCATGCGCCCAGAGCCGGTGCTCTGCAGCAACAGATGCCACCGCGATGGGAGGCCCACACGGGCCAAAGAACAAAGATGGATGAAACTAGACAAACGAAAGACCAGTGGAAGTGGCCCGCCCCCCCCCTTCCTCCCCCCCCCCCCCAAAATAAATAAATAAATAAATGTTTAAAAATCTCATAAATATTTTCTCTCTCAAATCCCCTAATTTTCACTCTATCACTAGTGATTCTTTCCCTTCTAACTCTGTACTATGTCCACATTTGGATTCCCTCTCCACTTCTCTGCAGAACAATATTACTCTGAACCCAAACTTGAGTATCACACATCTAAACTTTCTCTTCAACAAGAGGCCTTTCATTATGCAGAATGTTCTTGACTTGGAAGGAATTACTTTTGCTGTTAACTGGGGTTTATTAAATTATTACATCTGAATAGAAGTGATGATATTTTCTCCATGATAAATTCTAAGCCAAGAGGGTATAGAGTTTTCTGCACATCATTTTGCCAAGTAGGAGAAACTTGAAAAGAAGTTGCTCAGCGATGGTAAATGTCTTATAGGGGTTTTTGAACTGAGAAAATGTCATTGGATTTGGTGATTAGATAGCAGATTTCTGATGGAATAGTTTTAGCAAAGTCTTGGAGACTGAAAAATCAGACTGTGATATTTCTTCATGAAAAAATATCTTTACTGCTTCCAAATCTGTGTGATAATGTTGTAATTTTAGAGCCAAAAAGAAAATGTTTAAGAACAGATGGTAATTAAATGGATACAAGAGCCAAAATCATTTTTTCAGTAAGTTTGCTAGTGCAAAAATGGTGGCAAAGTAAAATTTTATCCTATAGACATTGATTTATATCTCTTTTCATTTTTAAATCATGCCTGATGGTTTAATGAGATTAACAGAAAGAATTTTGTCCTATAGCAAACAAAATTTCACTAATAAAAGTCTCATAGGGCTTCCCTGGTGGTCCAGTGGGTAAGGACACCGCCTTGCAGTGCAAGGGGCGCCGGTTCAATCCCTGGCCTGGGAAGATCCCACTTGCCGCAGAGCGACTGGACCAATGTGTCCAATTACCGAGCCGGAGCTCTGGAGCGCATGCGCCCAGAGCCGGTGCTCTGCAGCAACAGATGCCACCGCGATGGGAGGCCCACACGGGCCAAAGAACAAAGATGGATGAAACTAGACAAACGAAAGACCAGTGGAAGTGGCCCGCCCACCCTTTCCCTCCCCACCCCCGCCAAAATAAATAAATAAATAAATGTTTAAAAATCTCATAAATATTTTTCTCTCTCAAATCCCCTAATTTTCACTCTATCACTAGTGATTCTTTCCCTTCTAACTCTGTACTATGTCCACATTTGGATTCCCTCTCCACTTCTCTGCAGAACAATATTACTCTGAACCCAAACTTGAGTATCACACATCTAAACTTTCTCTTCAACAAGAGGCCTTTCATTATGCAGAATGTTCTTGACTTGGAAGGAATTACTTTTGCTGTTAACTGGGGTTTATTAAATTATTACATCTGAATAGAAGTGATGATATTTTCTCCATGATAAATTCTAAGCCAAGAGGGTATAGAGTTTTCTGCACATCATTTTGCCAAGTAGGAGAAACTTGAAAAGAAGTTGCTCAGCGATGGTAAATGTCTTATAGGGGTTTTTGAACTGAGAAAATGTCATTGGATTTGGTGATTAGATAGCAGATTTCTGATGGAATAGTTTTAGCAAAGTCTTGGAGACTGAAAAATCAGACTGTGATATTTCTTCATGAAAAAAAATATCTTTACTGCTTCCAAATCTGTGTGATAATGTTGTAATTTTAGAGCCAAAAAGAAAATGTTTAAGAACAGATGGTAATTAAATGGATACAAGAGCCAAAATCATTTTTTCAGTAAGTTTGCTAGTGCAAAAAAGTGGTGGACCAAAGATTGCATAGTATTAAGGAAGAGGTTTTTAAATGAAAAAATGGAAATGATGAGATTTAACATGAGAAAGTGATGACATGCAAAGTAAATGTGAAATAATATTTTAAAGGTATTTGTTTTAATATTAATACCCTAGGGGAAGATCTAAGAAAGTATAAATATGTTGAGAAATTCTGGAGATGGTACAATTAGTGGAGTGTGGAGAAGTCCTGGGGTGGCCAGCAAGCTGAGAGAAATTGGCATCCAGTATTCTGTATTTCTAGACTCTGACTGGGGGAAGTTTGTTTGTTTGTTTGTTTGTTTTTTAATATCATACAAAGAATAAAAGTTAGTATCAAGGAAATTATATTGGATGTTTGGTGCCCCATGCAGATCCTCTTTACTGGTTGTGTACCCAGCCCTAACTACTGTGAATGTTGTTGTGTTGCTGTTTAGTTGCTAAGTCATGTCTGACTGTTTGCAAGTCCATGGACTGTAGCCTGCCAGGCTCCTCTGTCCATGGGATTTCCCAGGCAAGAATATTGGGGTTGCTTGCTATTTCCTTCTCCAGGGGATCTTTGTGACCCAGGGGTCAAACCTACGTCCCCTGCTTTGAGAGGTGGATTCTTTACCACTGATCCACCTAGGAAGCCTGACTCTTGTGAATATTGGCTGCTATACTCACAACTCTCTTTCCTAGATTATGACCATGGCCCTCCACTGCAGAGCACATCCAGGCATTCACACAGAGGTATAAAAAGACCCACTGCCTTGACTCAAGGTGAGACTAGCTCTGTGATGTGATTTATGATCCAAGGTTGTGCCATGGAACAAACAGAATGATCTCTAGATGATATCCATTCTTACTTAGATTTTCTAACCTACTCTACCCTGTTAGTCGCTCAGTTGTCCCCTACTCTTTGTAAGTTCATGGTCTGGAGCCTGCCAGGCTCCTCTGTCCATGGAATTCTCCAGGCAAGAAAACTGGAGAGGGCAACCATTCCATTCTCCAGGAGATTAAACCCAGGTCTCCTGCATTGCAGGTGGATCATTCACCATTTGAGCTACCAAGGAAGCCCTGTCCTGCTTCCTCACAATTTCACTCCTTAGGATATTACATTCAACAAATAGCTGAAACAAGAACCTTTATCTCAGGTGCAGCCTAAGTCATGGTTTGCTTGTTTTTGAGCTTCATTATAGTTTTTAAATTTGCTCTTTAAGGAAAATTCATAGATTTAATATATTTATTGCCTTTTAAATGTAGGTTTTATTCTTTTTAAGCTTCAAATTGATCTCTATTTACTACTAAGAGCTCTTTCAATGTGGAGCATATATCATTTTGTTTTTTAAATAAATTTTTTGTGGAATATAGTTGCTTTAAATGTTGTGTCAGTTTCTACTGTACAGAAAAGTGAATTAGCTGTACATATACATATATACCCTCTGTTTTGGACTTCCTCCCCATTTAGTCACCACAGTGCATTAAGCAGAGTTTTCTGTGCTATATTGTGTGTTTTATCAATAGTGTATATGTGTCTTGACTGAAGTTAGGCAGGGCTAATTTGTCAGAGTTTTGTGGTGGTTATTGGATTTTTGTTTATATTTCTTTTCTAGCTGTCCTCAGCCATCAGAAATGGTAGTAGTGAAAGTAACTGATAGATTGACAGGGTAAAATGGAAAGTAATTAATTGTTCTCGAAAGGATATCTTTGAAATATCTGGCTATGAAATGGAAGCTGGAGAGGAAGATGTAAAATCCAAAGCTAGAGCTATTGGATGAGAGAGCTAGCATGAGAAAACAGACACTCTTTGTCTCACATTCTTTATGTTTGCTCTTGGCCTTTTCCCATATTTTCTCTGCAATTCTTCAAGACTCTTTGACCCTCAACCCCCAGTAACCCTGAATACCCCAGAGGAGCAAGGCCATGCCTTTGGAAAATGTCAGTCTTAGATGTCTTCAGCAATTTTATAGACCATTCTTTACCCCAGGAAAGATGAAGTCATATATATTTAGCCTGATGTGGTAAATATACTTGAAAACATCTGACAGTTAACTGGGTCAGTTAACATATCACAAGAAAATATTAGCATCAATTTTTAGTAGAATTATTTTCTCTTCTTTATTATATGAAAGCTTTGATGATCGAACTAATATGATCCTTCCATTGGGCTGGGCTTTTCAGATATTCTAATGAATTCCATCCAAATTAAATATGTGCTGTATTAGTCACTTGGGCATGTCTGACTCTTGCGATCCAGGAACTGTAGCCCACCAGGCTTCTCTGTCCTTGGAATTCTCCAGGCAAGAATACCAAAGTACATTGCCATTTCCCTCTCCCAGGGATCTTCCTGATCCAGAGACTGGTCCTTCATAGAATTTATAATTAATTTATTGAATATCTATAAAAAACTTATTCTGTGTGAGCAATTTAGGAGCTGTGAAAATGCCACCCTTGGGATTTTTGCTTTCAAGAAGAAAATTGTTCAGAAAGATGCTATACAAGCAGAAGGCTAGTGAAATAGAATCAGAATATTTGGAAGGGACCTATGAAAGTACTTTGATAGGGAGTACATGACTTTTGGGGCATATGAGGTGGACAGAGATTAGGGGCAAGTAATATGTTGCTTTTGTTGTGCAGTTTCTACTGTACAGAAAAGTGAATTAGCTGTACATATACATATATACCCTCTGTTTTGGACTTCCTCCCCATTTAGTCACCACAGTGCATTAAGCAGAGTTTTCTGTGCTATATTGTGTGTTTTATCAATAGTGTATATGTGTCTTGACTGAAGTTAGGCAGGGCTAATTTGTCAGAGTTTTGTGGTGGTTATTGGATTTTTGTTTATATTTCTTTTCTAGCTGTCCTCAGCCATCAGAAATGGTAGTAGTGAAAGTAACTGATAGATTGACAGGGTAAAATGGAAAGTAATTAATTGTTCTCGAAAGGATATCTTTGAAATATCTGGCTATGAAATGGAAGCTGGAGAGGAAGATGTAAAATCCAAAGCTAGAGCTATTGGATGAGAGAGCTAGCATGAGAAAACAGACACTCTTTGTCTCACATTCTTTATGTTTGCTCTTGGCCTTTTCCCATATTTTCTCTGCAATTCTTCAAGACTCTTTGACCCTCAACCCCCAGTAACCCTGAATACCCCAGAGGAGCAAGGCCATGCCTTTGGAAAATGTCAGTCTTAGATGTCTTCAGCAATTTTATAGACCATTCTTTACCCCAGGAAAGATGAAGTCATATATATTTAGCCTGATGTGGTAAATATACTTGAAAACATCTGACAGTTAACTGGGTCAGTTAACATATCACAAGAAAATATTAGCATCAATTTTTAGTAGAATTATTTTCTCTTCTTTATTATATGAAAGCTTTGATGATCGAACTAATATGATCCTTCCATTGGGCTGGGCTTTTCAGATATTCTAATGAATTCCATCCAAATTAAATATGTGCTGTATTAGTCACTTGGGCATGTCTGACTCTTGCGATCCAGGAACTGTAGCCCACCAGGCTTCTCTGTCCTTGGAATTCTCCAGGCAAGAATACCAAAGTACATTGCCATTTCCCTCTCCCAGGGATCTTCCTGATCCAGAGACTGGTCCTTCATAGAATTTATAATTAATTTATTGAATATCTATAAAAAACTTATTCTGTGTGAGCAATTTAGGAGCTGTGAAAATGCCACCCTTGGGATTTTTGCTTTCAAGAAGAAAATTGTTCAGAAAGATGCTATACAAGCAGAAGGCTAGTGAAATAGAATCAGAATATTTGGAAGGGACCTATGAAAGTACTTTGATAGGGAGTACATGACTTTTGGGGCATATGAGGTGACAGAGAAAGGAGCACAGAGATCTCAGGGGGCAAACTATGACTCACCTCAAGTCATAAATCATATTCCTACTAAACTGTGAATACATCTTATAGTGTAATACAAACCAGATGCAGATTAATAACTGAGAGATGTCACTGAAAGACTGAAAAAGATAATCTGATGTATTATATGACTTAATTAATACATTACATTAAAATTTTTTTGTACTTTTTAATTTTACAGAATTTTGTAGTTTACAGATATATATGATATCAGATTACTCATATGTAATCCCCCCACATCCCATCCCTCCTGGCTGTCGCACAGTGCCCCTGCAGGATCCCCTTTTCTCACAGCACAACGACTATAGCTATTTTCTTCACATATGATAGTACAGGTTTTCATGCTACTTCATTTAGGCCTCCCACCCACTGTTCATTCCCCACAATGTCCATATATCTATTCTCCATGTCTGTTTCTTCATTGCTTCACTGCGTGTGTTACCATTACCATCTTACTAGATTCCATAAATATGTGTTAGTATATTGTACTTGTCTTTCTCTTTTTGACTTACTTCACATTTTTTAAAAACTTTTATTTTACTTTTAACTTTTACAGAGTTTTGCTGTTTACAGATGACTTACTTCACTTTTAATGATAGGTTCTAGATCCAGCCACCTCATTAGGACTGATTCTTCTGCGTTTCTTTTTATAGCTATGTAGTATTCCATTGCATATATGTATCAGGCTTTTTTATCTATTCATTTGTTGATGAACATCTAGGTTGCTTCCATGTTCTAGCTATTGTATAGAGTGCTGCAATGAACATTGGGGTACAGGTGCTTCTTTCAGTTTTGATTTCATCAGGGTATAAGTCTAATAGTGGGGTCACAGGGTCGTATGGTGCTTCTATTTTTTTTTTTTTTTAAAGGAATTTCCATACTGTCTTCCATAGCGGCTGAATCAACGTACAGTCCCACAAGCAGTGCACGAGTGCACCTTCTTCTTCACACCTTCTTCAACATTTATTGTCTGTAGACTTTTTGAGGATGGTCATTCTGACTGGTGTGAGGTGAGATCTCATTGTAGGCTTGTTTTGCATTTCTCTAATAATAAGTGAGGTTGAGCATCATTTCTTGTGTTTTGGGGCCATCTGTGTGTCCTCTTTGGAGCGGTGTCTCTTTAGGTCCTTTTCCCATTTTTTGATTAGGTTGTTGATTTTTCTGGTGCTGAGTGGTTTGACTTGCTTGTAGATTTTGGAGATTAATTGTTTGTCTGTTATTTCATTTGCTATGATTTTCTCCCATTCTGTGGGCTGTCTGTTCAGCTTTTTTGCAATTTCTTTTACTGTACAAAAGCTTTTAAGTTTCATTAGGTCCCATATGTTCATTTTTGTTTTTAGTTCTACTATTCTATTAGGTGGACCATGGAAGATCTTGGTTTGATTTATGTCCTTGAGTGTTTTGCCTATATTCTCCTCTAAGAGTTTGAGGGTTTCTGATCTTACATTTAGGTCTTTA
This sequence comes from Tragulus kanchil, assembly GCA_022376925.1. Lineage (NCBI taxonomy): Eukaryota > Metazoa > Chordata > Mammalia > Artiodactyla > Tragulidae > Tragulus > Tragulus kanchil. The sequence goes on along the minus strand of JAIOJX010000030.1, from coordinate 12,923,552 downwards.
ATCCATTTTGAGTTTATCTTTGTGTATGGTGTTAGAGAATGTTCCAACTTCATTTGTTTTTGCCTGTAGCTGTCCAATTTTCCCAGCACCATTGGTTGAAGAGGCTGTCTTTGTCCCATTTTATATTTTCACCTCCTTTGTCAAACATAAGGTATCCATAGGTGTGTGGGCCTATCTCTGGATTCTCTATCTTATTCCATTGGTCTATATTTCTGTTTTTGTGCCAGTACCATACTGTATTTATGGCTATTGCTTTGCAGTCTGAAGTTAGGGAGGCTCATCTCTTCAGTTCCATTTTTCTTCCTGAGGATTGCTTTGGCTATTCGAGATCTTTTGTGTTTCCATGTGAACTGTATTATTCTGTGGTCTAATTCTGTGAAGAATGTGATTGGTAGTTTGATAGGGATCACACTGAATCTGTAGATGATATTTGGTAGTGTAGTCATTTTCACAATATTGATTCTTCCGACCCAGGAACATGGAATATCTCTCCATCTGTTTAAGTTTTCTTTAATTTCTCTCATGAGTGTCTTGTAATTTTCTGTGTACAGTTCTTTTGTTTCTTTGAGTAGGTTTATTCCTAGATATTTTATTCTCTTGGTTGCAGTGGTGAAGGGGATTGCCTCTTTGATTTTGTTTTCTGATTTTTTCATTGTTTGTCTATAGGAATATCAGATATTTCTGTATATTGATTTTGTATCCCATGACTTCGCTGAATTTGTTGATTAGCTCTAGTAGTTTTGTAATAGTGTCTTTGGGATTTTCCATATATAATATCATGTCATCTGTGAATAGAGAGAGCTATACTTCTTCTTTTCCAATCTGGATTCCTTTTATTTGTTTTTCTTCTCTTATTGCTGATGCTAGAACTTACAGGACTATGTTGAATAAGAATGGTGAAAGTGGACACCCCTGTCTTGTTCCTGATCTTAGGGGGAAGGCTTTCAGTTTTTCACCATTGAGAATAATGTTTGTTGTGGGCTTCTCATATATGGCTTTCACTATGTTGAGATAGGTTTCTTCTATGCCCATTTTTTGAAGAGTTTTTATAATAAATGTGTCTTTAATCCATTTTGAAGTTTATTCTTTTTTTTTTGTTTTTTGGTGTTAGAGAATGTTCCAACTTCATTTGTTTTTGCCTGTAGCTGTCCAATTTTCCCAGCACCATTGGTTGAAGAGGCTGTCTTTGTCCCATTTTATATTTTCACCTCCTTTGTCAAACATAAGGTATCCATAGGTGTGTGGGCCTATCTCTGGATTCTCTATCTTATTCCATTGGTCTATATTTCTGTTTTTGTGCCAGTACCATACTGTATTTATGGCTATTGCTTTGCAGTCTGAAGTTAGGGAGGCTCATCTCTTCAGTTCCATTTTTCTTCCTGAGGATTGCTTTGGCTATTCGAGATCTTTTGTGTTTCCATGTGAACTGTATTATTCTGTGGTCTAATTCTGTGAAGAATGTGATTGGTAGTTTGATAGGGATCACACTGAATCTGTAGATGATATTTGGTAGTGTAGTCATTTTCACAATATTGATTCTTCCGACCCAGGAACATGGAATATCTCTCCATCTGTTTAAGTTTTCTTTAATTTCTCTCATGAGTGTCTTGTAATTTTCTGTGTACAGTTCTTTTGTTTCTTTGAGTAGGTTTATTCCTAGATATTTTATTCTCTTGGTTGCAGTGGTGAAGGGGATTGCCTCTTTGATTTTGTTTTCTGATTTTTTCATTGTTTGTCTATAGGAATATCAGATATTTCTGTATATTGATTTTGTATCCCATGACTTCGCTGAATTTGTTGATTAGCTCTAGTAGTTTTGTAATAGTGTCTTTGGGATTTTCCATATATAATATCATGTCATCTGTGAATAGAGAGAGCTATACTTCTTCTTTTCCAATCTGGATTCCTTTTATTTGTTTTTCTTCTCTTATTGCTGATGCTAGAACTTACAGGACTATGTTGAATAAGAATGGTGAAAGTGGACACCCCTGTCTTGTTCCTGATCTTAGAGGGAATGCTTTCAGTTTTTCACCATTGAGAATAATGTTTGTTGTGGGCTTCTCATATATGGCTTTCACTATGTTGAGATAGGATCCTTCTATGCCCATTTTTTGAAGAGTTTTTATCATAAATGGGTGTTGAATTTTGTCAAAGGCTTTTTCTGCATCTATTGAGATGATCATGTGGTTTTTCTCTCTCAATTTGTTGATATGGTGTATCACACTGATTGATTTGCAGATATTGAAGAATCTTTGCATGCCAGGGATAAACCCAACTTGATCATGATGTATGAGTTTTTTGATGTGTTGTTGAATTCTGTTTGCTAGGATTTTGTTGAGAATTTTGGCATCCAAATTCATCAGTGAAATTGGCCTATAATTTTCTTTTTTTGTGTTGTCTTTGCCTGGTTTTGGTATCAGGGTGATGGTGGCCTCATAGAATGTGTTTGGAAGTGTTCCTTCCTGTGCAACTTTTTGGAAGAGTTTTAGAAGGACAGGCATTAGCACTTCTTTAAATGTTTGGTAGAATTCGCCTGTGAAGCCATCTGGCCCTGGGCTTTTATTTGTGGGTAGATTTTTAATCACAAATTCGATTTCTGAGCTTGTGATTGGGTTGTTCATAGTTTCTATTTCTTCCTGATTCAGTCTTGGGAGATTAATCTTCTCCAAGAAACTGTCCATTCCTTCCAGGTTGTCCAGTTTGTTGCCATAGAGTTGTTCATAATAGTCTCTTATAGTCCTTTGGATTTCTGCATTCTCTGTTGTAATCTCTCCTTTTTCATTTTTGATTTTGTTGATCTGGTTCTTCTCTCTTTTTTTCTTGATGAGTCTGGCCAGTGGTTTGTCGATTCTGTTTACCTTTTTGAAGAGCCAGCTTTTTGTTTTATTTATCTTTACTATTGTTTCTTTTGTTTCTTTTTCATTTATTTCTGCTCTGATCTTTATGATTTCTCTTCTGATAACTTTGGGGTTTTTTTTGTTGTTGTTGTTCTTCTTCTTCTTCTTCTTTCTCCACTTGTTTTAAGCATGGAATTAGGTCATCTGTTTGATATTTTTCTTGTTTCTTGAGGTAGGATTGTATTGCTGTAAACTTCCATTTTAGAACGGCTTTTGTGGTATCCCATAGGTTTTGCACTGTTGTGTGTTCATTGTCATTTTCTTCTAGGCATTTTTTTATTTCTCTTTTGATTTGTTTGGTAATCAGTTTGTTTTTTAGGTATGTATTGTTTAATCTCCATGTGTTTGTGTTTTTAGCCTTTTTTTCCCTGTAGTGGATCTCTAATTTCTGATATTTTATTTTTAACTATCAAGAATTAGTATGTTTTCCTGTCTGTTATAAATAGAAATCCTAACCGTGGCTTCCCAGGTGGCGCTAGTAGTAAAGAATCCATCTACCAATGCAGGAGAAGCAAGAGATGTTGGTTTGATCCCTGGGTTGGGAAGATCCCCTGGAGGAGGAAATGGCAACCCACTCCAGTTTCTTTGCCTGGAAAATCCCATGGACAGAGGAAACTGGAGGGCTCTAGTCCATAGGGTCACAGAGAGTCAGACAAGACTAAAGCAACTTAACACATACCCATCTTGTTGGCATTGCCTGTCAGTCTTCTATATTTAAAATAAATAATAGAAATGTTTACTTTCCATGAAATTATGCTTATCATTATAATTTGATGATGATTCACATAAAAGTTTCAAGTATTTATCTCCAAACACAGTTGGGGTCTTTTTTGTGCATCTGAAACATTTTTACTCAAGATCTGAGCCATATCTGGTAGAATTTTTTTATAAATAGAAATGCTGTTGTTAAGACTGTATCTTAAACAGAAATGGAATAAAAGATTAAGCACTGGAGGTATCAAAAAGGAATGATGCAGAAAGGTTTTTTTTTGACACACCTGTGCACCCAGGCATTCAGAGAACTGCTTGGGAAATAGTGAGACACATAATGGTGTCCTCGAACTTACGCAGTTGAATGAATGTCAATATTGTATGATATTTTAAGAAAACTTCAAAATGGTAGAAATTATTTACAGTATCTCAAAAGGACTTCTATTTTTTGTATATTGAATATGATGTGATCTCAGTGAAAATAAAATGTACAGTTTATTCAAATTATACCAGATAGAGTGAGGCAAAAAAGACAGTAGAAAACACTGTTGTCCTAGATGTGTGTATAAGCTCGTTGAAGAAGCCAGCATGTCAGATAATAAATGTTGTGTTTGTGGTACAAACCTTTAATACTGCAGAAGCACAAGAAGACTTTATTGACTAACCAGGGAGACTTCAGGGAAGAAGTTCTGTGTATTAGGGTTGTTAAAAAATATGACTTGACTGAATAATTTGGAAAATAATGGCAGACACAAATGCTGATGCCAGGATGGTAAATGGTGATATGAGATGAGAGGCTTAACATTCTAAAGGTTAGGTTTCATAGAGCTGGCAATAGCTTTTATCACTTAATGTGTCCTATAAATAGTGCTATTGTCTTACTGTTTTAATCTCATAATAGGCTTATTACTATTCCCACTCTATGATGGAGAAACAGAAGCTCTGCAAGTGTATAAGTTGTTTTAGGTCTCACAGCCAGGAAATGATGAAGCCAGCTTTTGGTTCTAAACATATATGGCTCTAGTCCTAATTATTCCTTATTCTGTGGTTTCTCTTTGAAGACTTTTAAGCAAAATGGAGCTGTGTTATATTGATAGGTACAAAAGATTACTTTGTTAATGATGTGGTTTATGAATTAGAGGGGAAAACAGACTAAATATAAGGATGTCACATAGAACACTCTGGCTGTAATTGCAACATTTCCATTTAGTTCCTTCTGATTCTTTCCACCTCTCTACTGAAATTACCTATGTAATCTTGTATGTAGTCCACCTTTCCCATTGCAGACTTTAGTATGTTAACCATCATTATTTTATTTATTTATTTAAAAATTTTATTGGGGTGTAGTTGATTTACACAGTTGTGTTAGTTTCAGGAGTACAATCTTTTTTAAAGATTCTTTTCCCATAGTTCCCTGTGCTATACAATAGGTCCTTAGTTATCTATTTTGTATGTATATATGTCAATCCTAGTCTTTCAATTTATCTCCCCCTTTCTCCTGAATCATAGTTATTCTTAATTTCCTGTCTCACAATTTCTGTGTCATATCTGAGTCTTGTTCTGATGATGGCTTTATCCCTTCAGGATGGATTTTCTTGCCTCTTTTGCATGCCTTGGAATGCTTTGTTCAGCATGTATAAGGCGGTAGATACTGAGGTAAATTGGCCTTTCATGCGGGAATTTGAGTGAATTGACTCAGGAGTTGTGCTGTGTTTGAAGTACATTGCTGCTGTGAGCCTCAGAAGCTGCCATTTTCTCTTACAACTTTCTCCCTGTTTGGCTTTTGAGCAGTCCCTTTGTGTAGCTCTCCCACCTGTACCAAAGGCTTGTAAGCATGGCAGCCTGGTGTTCTGATTAAATCTCCATCTCTGACATGAAATGACCTTCATAAGAGTTAGAAGTTTCTCTGTCCTTCAGGGATAGGGGGTTTTCATCTCTGTCCACCAGAACTGGCTCTGTGTTTGCCTAAAATATTGATAAATATTGATAAATGTGGAAATGAGGGAAAATACGGCTATTTCCAGAAAGAAATGAAATACGGTTGGAGTAAATCAGATTTGCAAAAGAAGAGTAAAGGGTTGCAAGATGGAGCTAATGCATAGCCACATCATAAAAGAGAAATAGAGAAGCGTTAAAAAGTATGGGTGTTAAAAAGCAGTGAAGAGGGTACATTTGATTGAATTTGGCAATAGTGGTGTATGAGCCTGTTTCTTCTTGACAGATGCTTTTCTAGCCTATTCTTTATCCTGCTTTTGATATGAATCCCCACTGATTTTTAGTTCCAATTGAGGAATAAGAAAAAGAGTACTTGAAAGAGGTGTGTTTTCAAATGATCCCTCTGTAGTAACTCCAAGAAGATAGAAAATTATGGTGGAAATATTGTAAGGTGAAATCAGGAAAAATAGGGTAAAGATAGCCGACAGTGGATTTTTTTTAAAAAAAGATAGTTAAAAGGAACACATACACTGAATTTACCCTATAACCATTTTTGCACACACAGTTCAGTACTGTGAAATATATTCACCTTTGAAATATTTTTCTTGATGTGGTTCTTCTTACAAATTTGAAATTCTATACTGGTATTCTACTTTGTTTCCAAGAATGTGACTACTTTAAGTTCATCATATCATTGGAATCATACAGTGTTCATCATTTTGTGAGTGGCCGATCTCACTTAGCATGTCCTCAAGGTTCGTCCATATTGTAATGTCTTCGAGGCATTTTTTAAAACTGAAAAATACTCCATTGCATGAGCTTGATTTTGGATGGATTTTCTTGCCTCTTTGCATGCCTTGAATGCTTTGTTCAGCATGTATAAGGCGGTAGATACTGAGGTAAATTGGCCTTTCATGCGGGAATTTGAGTGAATTGACTCAGGAGTTGTGCTGTGTTTGAAGTACATTGCTGCTGTGAGCCTCAGAAGCTGCCATTTTCTCTTACAACTTTCTCCCTGTTTGGCTTTTGAGCAGTCCCTTTGTGTAGCTCTCCCACCTGTACCAAAGGCTTGTAAGCATGGCAGCCTGGTGTTCTGATTAAATCTCCATCTCTGACATGAAATGACCTTCATAAGAGTTAGAAGTTTCTCTGTCCTTCAGGGATAGGGGGTTTTCATCTCTGTCCACCAGAACTGGCTCTGTGTTTGCCTAAAATATTGATAAATATTGATAAATGTGGAAATGAGGGAAAATACGGCTATTTCCAGAAAGAAATGAAATACGGTTGGAGTAAATCAGATTTGCAAAAGAAGAGTAAAGGGTTGCAAGATGGAGCTAATGCATAGCCACATCATAAAAGAGAAATAGAGAAGCGTTAAAAAGTATGGGTGTTAAAAAGCAGTGAAGAGGGTACATTTGATTGAATTTGGCAATAGTGGTGTATGAGCCTGTTTCTTCTTGACAGATGCTTTTCTAGCCTATTCTTTATCCTGCTTTTGATATGAATCCCCACTGATTTTTAGTTCCAATTGAGGAATAAGAAAAAGAGTACTTGAAAGAGGTGTGTTTTCAAATGATCCCTCTGTAGTAACTCCAAGAAGATAGAAAATTATGGTGGAAATATTGTAAGGTGAAATCAGGAAAAATAGGGTAAAGATAGCCGACAGTGGATTTTTTTTAAAAAAAGATAGTTAAAAGGAACACATACACTGAATTTACCCTATAACCATTTTTGCACACACAGTTCAGTACTGTGAAATATATTCACCTTTGAAATATTTTTCTTGATGTGGTTCTTCTTACAAATTTGAAATTCTATACTGGTATTCTACTTTGTTTCCAAGAATGTGACTACTTTAAGTTCATCATATCATTGGAATCATACAGTGTTCATCATTTTGTGAGTGGCCGATCTCACTTAGCATGTCCTCAAGGTTCGTCCATATTGTAATGTCTTACCGAGGCATCCTCTTTAAAACTGAAAAATACTCCATTGTACATATAAGCCATTGTTCATTTACCCATTCATCAATGGACATTTTTGTTCCTTCTACCTCTTGACTACTATGAATAGTGCTGCTATGCACATAAGGGTATAAATATATCTTGGCTTCAATTTTTTTGCTATATCATATAGTAGTTCAATCTTTCATTTTTTGAGAACTCTTTAATTCTGCTTTCAATATTGGTTGTATCATTTCACAATCAACCAACAGTATACAAAGATTCAAATTTCTTTGCATTCTTGTCAACACTTGTAACTTCGTGAGCTTTTTATTTTTTAATAGAAATTCAAATGGGTGTGAGCTGATTTATCATATGGTTTGGTTTACATATCTCTGATGATTAGTGAGGTAGAGCATCTTTGCATATGCTTGTTGCCCATTTGTATATCATCTTTGAAGAAGTGTTTAGTTAACCCCTTACCCATTTGAAAAAGCATGTTATTTGATTTTGTTCTGGTGGTTAAGGTGTAGGAATTCTTTATGTAATTCTCCATGATTCAGTCTTTGTGGTGGTGTCTTTCTAAGGCTGTGTTCATTTCTTCTAGATTATATGAACTTTGGATAGTATTCTCTTTCATCCTTTCTATTACTGTGGCATCAGTTGCAATGTCATCTTTTTGTCTAATTTTAGTTATTTGAGTCTTCTTTTTTATTTTTAAAATTAATCTGGCTAAGAATTTTTCAATTTTCTGGAATTTTTTGAAAAACCAACGTATTTAAATTATTTTGGCTATAACCTTTATTTTAAAAAGGAATAGTTAAAAGAAAAAAAAAACACATACACTGAATTTACCCTATAACCATTTTTGCACACACAGTTCAGTACTGTGAAATATATTCACCTTTGAAATATTTTTCTTGATGTGGTTCTTCTTACAAATTTGAAATTCTATACTGGTATTCTACTTTGTTTCCAAGAATGTGACTACTTTAAGTTCATCATATCATTGGAATCATACAGTGTTCATCATTTTGTGAGTGGCCGATCTCACTTAGCATGTCCTCAAGGTTCGTCCATATTGTAATGTCTTACCGAGGCATCCTCTTTAAAACTGAAAAATACTCCATTGTACATATAAGCCATTGTTCATTTACCCATTCATCAATGGACATTTTTGTTCCTTCTACCTCTTGACTACTATGAATAGTGCTGCTATGCACATAAGGGTATAAATATATCTTGGCTTCAATTTTTTTGCTATATCATATAGTAGTTCAATCTTTCATTTTTTGAGAACTCTTTAATTCTGCTTTCAATATTGGTTGTATCATTTCACAATCAACCAACAGTATACAAAGATTCAAATTTCTTTGCATTCTTGTCAACACTTGTAACTTCGTGAGCTTTTTATTTTTTAATAGAAATTCAAATGGGTGTGAGCTGATTTATCATATGGTTTGGTTTACATATCTCTGATGATTAGTGAGGTAGAGCATCTTTGCATATGCTTGTTGCCCATTTGTATATCATCTTTGAAGAAGTGTTTAGTTAACCCCTTACCCATTTGAAAAAGCATGTTATTTGATTTTGTTCTGGTGGTTAAGGTGTAGGAATTCTTTATGTAATTCTCCATGATTCAGTCTTTGTGGTGGTGTCTTTCTAAGGCTGTGTTCATTTCTTCTAGATTATATGAACTTTGGATAGTATTCTCTTTCATCCTTTCTATTACTGTGGCATCAGTTGCAATGTCATCTTTTTGTCTAATTTTAGTTATTTGAGTCTTCTTTTTTATTTTTAAAATTAATCTGGCTAAGAATTTTTCAATTTTCTGGAATTTTTTGAAAAACCAACGTATTTAAATTATTTTGGCTATAACCTTTATTATTTCCTTCCTTCTGCTAATTTGGTTTTTTCCTTTTAAAGGTTTTGAAGTATAAAGTTAGGCTTTTCTTTTTCTTTACTGTTCACATTTATAGCTATACACTTCCTTCTTTTACAGCTTTCTCTGCATCATATCAGTTTTTATATGTCATCTTTTCATGTTTAATTATCTGAAGGTGTTTTGTAATATCCCTGTGACTTTGCTTTGATCCATTTGTTGCATACTAGTGCAATGTATTTTCACGTAATTGTGGATTTTCCAATTTCCCTTGAACTACTGATTTTTAATTTTGCTTCATTATGATCAGAAAAGATACTTTGTAGTTTCAATTTTCTTGATTTTGTAAAGATTTGTTATATTTCTTAACATGTTAGCTATGATAGAGAATGTTCCATATGCACTTGGGAAGAATATATATTTCACTGTTGTTGGATGGAATGTTCTGTAAATAATTGTTATTTTTGAATGCTCTGTAGTGTTATTCAGGCTTACCTGGTGAGTTAGAGGTCCACCTGCCAATGCAAGAGACATAGGTTCCATCCCTGGTTTGCAACAATCCCCTGGGGAAGAAAATGGCAACCCACACCAGTTTTCTTGTCTGGAGAATTTTACAGACAGAGTAGGCTGGCACACTAAGGTCTATGGGGTCATAAAGAGTTGGACATGACTTACTGACTGAAAAGCAACAACAACAATATTAGTGTTGTTAAAGTCCTCTCTTTTTTTATTTATCTTCTGTCTGGCTGTTGTATCCATCACAGAGAGCAGGATATTGAAATTTCCTACTATTAATCTGTTGCTATCTATTTCTCCCTTCAATTCTGTCAAAATTTAACTCATATATTTACAAGTTCTGAAGTATATTGCATAAATATGTATAATTATTATATATTTTTAATTATTACTTTTATAACTAAATATCCTTTTCTGTCACTTATAGAAGTTTTTTAATTTAGAAGTTCGTTGTGTCTAATGTTAATATAGCCATTCCTGCTCTCTTTTTGTTGCCATTTATTTGGCATATTATTTCCCAAGTGAGATTTTCAGCTTATATGCACGTTTAGATCTAAAGTGAGCCTTGTAGACAGCATTTGTTGGTCTTGTTCTTTATTGCATCAACCAATAAATGTCTTAGACTGAAGAGTTTGATCCATATACATTTAAAGTAATTACTGACAGTTAATTTTTTGTTAGGCAGCTCATAGATCTGCATTTCTTTAGAGTTGATATCTGAAGCTTTATTTTTGTTCCTTTGATGGGGTCATGATTCCCTATTTCTTTGTATGCTTTTTATTTACTTATTTATTTGTTTTGTCTGGGATTGATTGGACATTTACAAAAGTAGCCACCTCTCACAGTCTTTGCATACTGGCTTCTTGCAGGGAAAAACCTTCACCAGTTAGTTGGCTAAGAGACTCTATTGTCTCATAAACCTGTTCTGATATATTGCTCTAACTGGTGTCTGCCTGTGGAACTTCAGCTCTGAAATGCTGCTCGCTTCTGTTCTAAGCAGCATCTAAACTATAGCATTCCTCCGTTCATGGTCTGAATCAAGTGAGACAGAAACTATTCCTTTAGGTAGACCCCAGGCAAACCTGAATGTTGGATGCAGGATCCACTCCTTTGCTGATGTCTTGAGACAGGAGCCTAAGTATGGGGACTTCCTACTGGTTGCTTCACACTATGCTGCACAGGCAAAGCACAACAAAATATGTGTCAAGTACTGAAATTTTTCCTGCACTTTTCATTGGAATCCATTCTTGGTTTTACAATGGCCAGGGTACCTTAGCTTACCAGGTGGTCTCTAGAACTTTCACAGATTAATTCTGATTTTTGCTATTGGTTTAATGTGTTTGTGGGTAAAGGATGGCCTGGAGCTTCTTAGTCCACCATCATGCTGATGTTCCCAAAGGAAATTTAATCCCTGGCTAAGGATCTGAATCTTGTTTTTGTGAAAACAAAGGATCAGGAGAAAGTTCTATAGAATGAGGTAAAAAGATTCAGGTATAATTGAAGAATGGAAGTTCTAGTTCAACACTCAATTTTTGGATGAGAAAGTGAAGGAAATTAATGATTTTTCCAAGATGGCTAGTGACAGAGGCAAGTGTGTGTGTGACTCTAAGTTTTCTTCTTTTTATCACATCTGGTATGGCAGAACAAATGATGCTTTGTGTACAGTGATGGTAATATGTGATAAATAAATTTTAACCTTAGAATTTTCTTTCCTTATTTAAAAAAATCTATTGATGATAATTATCATAAGTTTAAATTGGGCTTCCCAGGTGGCTTTAGTGGTGGAGAACCCACCTACCAATGAGAATTGATGCCTCTGAACTTTTGATGGGGTCATGATTCCCTATTTCTTTGTATGCTTTTTATTTACTTATTTATTTGTTTTGTCTGGGATTGATTGGACATTTACAAAAGTAGCCACCTCTCACAGTCTTTGCATACTGGCTTCTTGCAGGGAAAAACCTTCACCAGTTAGTTGGCTAAGAGACTCTATTGTCTCATAAACCTGTTCTGATATATTGCTCTAACTGGTGTCTGCCTGTGGAACTTCAGCTCTGAAATGCTGCTCGCTTCTGTTCTAAGCAGCATCTAAACTATAGCATTCCTCCGTTCATGGTCTGAATCAAGTGAGACAGAAACTATTCCTTTAGGTAGACCCCAGGCAAACCTGAATGTTGGATGCAGGATCCACTCCTTTGCTGATGTCTTGAGACAGGAGCCTAAGTATGGGGGACTTCCTACTGGTTGCTTCACACTATGCTGCACAGGCAAAGCACAACAAAATATGTGTCAAGTACTGAAATTTTTCCTGCACTTTTCATTGGAATCCATTCTTGGTTTTACAATGGCCAGGGTACCTTAGCTTACCAGGTGGTCTCTAGAACTTTCACAGATTAATTCTGATTTTTGCTATTGGTTTAATGTGTTTGTGGGTAAAGGATGGCCTGGAGCTTCTTAGTCCACCATCATGCTGATGTTCCCAAAGGAAATTTAATCCCTGGCTAAGGATCTGAATCTTGTTTTTGTGAAAACAAAGGATCAGGAGAAAGTTCTATAGAATGAGGTAAAAAGATTCAGGTATAATTGAAGAATGGAAGTTCTAGTTCAACACTCAATTTTTGGATGAGAAAGTGAAGGAAATTAATGATTTTTCCAAGATGGCTAGTGACAGAGGCAAGTGTGTGTGTGACTCTAAGTTTTCTTCTTTTTATCACATCTGGTATGGCAGAACAAATGATGCTTTGTGTACAGTGATGGTAATATGTGATAAATAAATTTTAACCTTAGAATTTTCTTTCCTTATTTAAAAAAATCTATTGATGATAATTATCATAAGTTTAAATTGGGCTTCCCAGGTGGCTTTAGTGGTGGAGAACCCACCTACCAATGAGAATTGATGCCTCTGAACTATGGTGTTGGAGAAGGATCTTGAGAATTCCTTGAGCTGCAAGGAGATCAAACCAGTCAATTCTAAAGGAAATCAACACTTAATATTCATTGAAAGAACTGATGCTGAAGCTGAAGCTCCAATACTTTGGCCACCTGATGCAAAGAAATGACTTGTTGGAAAAGAGCCTGATGTTGGGGAAAATGGAAGCCCAAAGGAGAAGGGGAGGACAGAGGATGAGATGGTTGGAGGGTATCACTGAGTCAACAGACATGAGTTTGAGCAAGCTCCAGGAGATGGTGAAGGACAGGGAAGCCTGGCGTGCCGAAGTCCATGGGATCACAAAGAGTTGGACACAACTGAGTGACTGAACCCAACAGAGCTGAACCAATGCAGAAGATGTAAGAAAGATGGGTTCGATCCCTGAGCTTGGAAGAACCCCTGGAGGAGCACATGGCAATCCTCTCCTGTACTCTTGCCTAGAGAATCCCATGGATGTATTAGGAGATGCACAATGACTGAAACTGTCCACCCTGGCCAGGTACCACAGTAACCAACTGAGTGAGCTATTTTTACAAGAGGCAGTTCCGTTTAAGAAACACAGAGCTAATAAGCCACCACTAACCAGAAGAGTTCAGGAAAGGTTAAAAGGAGACACCACGTGTCCAGCCACCTCTCAGAATCCTTCTCGCTGGCATCCGTCTTGCCTGAGCAATGTGCGCACCATCAGAAAGCAGTCCGAGTCAGAATGACTGGCCAGACACAACCCAGAAACAAGTCCTATTACAATGAACCCCAGGACTGCAAGCCATGAGGCAGAGCATTTCTCCTGGATTGCTTTACCCTACTGCTCCCTGCCTGGAGTGCCTTTTCCAATAAAAGCTCCTGCTTTTTCAGTGCATGGGTCTTCTCAGACAATTCATTTCTGAATGTGACAGGCCAGTTTCAAGCACTGGTAGGGGTCCCTCTTCCTGCAACAAAAATCGGATAACAAACCTTATTTAAAATCTATTGATGATAATTATCATAAGTTTAAATTGGGCTTCCCAGGTGGCTTTAGTGGTGGAGAACCCACCTACCAATGAGAATTGATGCCTCTGAACTATGGTGTTGGAGAAGGATCTTGAGAATTCCTTGAGCTGCAAGGAGATCAAACCAGTCAATTCTAAAGGAAATCAACACTTAATATTCATTGAAAGAACTGATGCTGAAGCTGAAGCTCCAATACTTTGGCCACCTGATGCAAAGAAATGACTTGTTGGAAAAGAGCCTGATGTTGGGGAAAATGGAAGCCCAAAGGAGAAGGGGAGGACAGAGGATGAGATGGTTGGAGGGTATCACTGAGTCAACAGACATGAGTTTGAGCAAGCTCCAGGAGATGGTGAAGGACAGGGAAGCCTGGCGTGCCGAAGTCCATGGGATCACAAAGAGTTGGACACAACTGAGTGACTGAACCCAACAGAGCTGAACCAATGCAGAAGATGTAAGAAAGATGGGTTCGATCCCTGAGCTTGGAAGAACCCCTGGAGGAGCACATGGCAATCCTCTCCTGTACTCTTGCCTAGAGAATCCCATGGATGTATTAGGAGATGCACAATGACTGAAACTGTCCACCCTGGCCAGGTACCACAGTAACCAACTGAGTGAGCTATTTTTACAAGAGGCAGTTCCGTTTAAGAAACACAGAGCTAATAAGCCACCACTAACCAGAAGAGTTCAGGAAAGGTTAAAAGGAGACACCACGTGTCCAGCCACCTCTCAGAATCCTTCTCGCTGGCATCCGTCTTGCCTGAGCAATGTGCGCACCATCAGAAAGCAGTCCGAGTCAGAATGACTGGCCAGACACAACCCAGAAACAAGTCCTATTACAATGAACCCCAGGACTGCAAGCCATGAGGCAGAGCATTTCTCCTGGATTGCTTTACCCTACTGCTCCCTGCCTGGAGTGCCTTTTCCAATAAAAGCTCCTGCTTTTTCAGTGCATGGGTCTTCTCAGACAATTCATTTCTGAATGTGACAGGCCAGTTTCAAGCACTGGTAGGGGTCCCTCTTCCTGCAACAGATCGAGAAGCCTGGCAGGCTACAGTATATAGGATCACAGAGAGTTGGATACAACAGAAGCAACTCAGCAAGCACACACACAGGTTCAAATTACAAACTTGATCTCATATGATTCACCTATCTAGGAAATCTATCTGTTTATTGCATCATCTCAATAAATGTAGATAGATTTTCTATTATAAAAATGCTTTTCCTAGATTATTTCAATGACCTTTCTAAGGCATCTGAGGCTTTTCCATTATGATATACTTTGTATTTCTTAGTGCTCATTACCAATAACTAAAAGGCATAGGGATAGAATTCTGCAAAGCAGAATTATCATCAGATGATTAGAGTGCTAATGAAATTTTTTAAAAAAAGTTCTCATTTCCATGAATAATAAAAATATTTTATAGACTAGTGACTTCAAGTGAAGTATAGTCAATAAAGGCTTAGAAGGAAAGATGGGAAAGTAGATGTTTGAATATTTCTAACAATCACAGGCTTTTAGAAATTATATATTGTATGGCATTAATAGTATAGTTGATAGATAATCAGGCTCATCCAAGTCTTGAAAAGATAATTTGCATACAGGAAGGTTATAGTGCTTTTTTATATATGAAAGATATTGGTGAACAGGAAATTTCTGATGTGTGGTTCTGTTCAGCTTCAATTCAGTTCAGTTCAGTCACTCAGTCATGTCTGACTCTTTTCATGGACTTTTCATGGACTGCAGCACACCAGGCTTCCCTGTCCTTCACCATCTCCTGGAGCTTGCTCAAACTCATGTCCATTGAGTCAGTAAGGGTCTTCTGTCAACCCTTCTCCTCCTGCCCTCAGGCTTGCTTGGCACAGGGGTCTTTTCCAATGAGTCAGCTCTCCATATCATGTGGCCAAATTGTTAGCTTTCAGAGCCTTACCATCAGAAAGCAGTCCGAGTCAGAATGACTGGCCAGACACAACCCAGAAACAAGTCCTATTACAATGAACCCCAGGACTGCAAGCCATGAGGCAGAGCATTTCTCCTGGATTGCTTTACCCTACTGCTCCCTGCCTGGAGTGCCTTTTCCAATAAAAGCTCCTGCTTTTTCAGTGCATGGGTCTTCTCAGACAATTCATTTCTGAATGTGACAGGCCAGTTTCAAGCACTGGTAGGGGTCCCTCTTCCTGCAACAGATCGAGAAGCCTGGCAGGCTACAGTATATAGGATCACAGAGAGTTGGATACAACAGAAGCAACTCAGCAAGCACACACACAGGTTCAAATTACAAACTTGATCTCATATGATTCACCTATCTAGGAAATCTATCTGTTTATTGCATCATCTCAATAAATGTAGATAGATTTTCTATTATAAAAATGCTTTTCCTAGATTATTTCAATGACCTTTCTAAGGCATCTGAGGCTTTTCCATTATGATATACTTTGTATTTCTTAGTGCTCATTACCAATAACTAAAAGGCATAGGGATAGAATTCTGCAAAGCAGAATTATCATCAGATGATTAGAGTGCTAATGAAATTTTTTAAAAAGTTCTCATTTCCATGAATAATAAAAATATTTTATAGACTAGTGACTTCAAGTGAAGTATAGTCAATAAAGGCTTAGAAGGAAAGATGGGAAAGTAGATGTTTGAATATTTCTAACAATCACAGGCTTTTAGAAATTATATATTGTATGGCATTAATAGTATAGTTGATAGATAATCAGGCTCATCCAAGTCTTGAAAAGATAATTTGCATACAGGAAGGTTATAGTGCTTTTTTATATATGAAAGATATTGGTGAACAGGAAATTTCTGATGTGTGGTTCTGTTCAGCTTCAATTCAGTTCAGTTCAGTCACTCAGTCATGTCTGACTCTTTTCATGGACTTTTCATGGACTGCAGCACACCAGGCTTCCCTGTCCTTCACCATCTCCTGGAGCTTGCTCAAACTCATGTCCATTGAGTCAGTAAGGGTCTTCTGTCAACCCTTCTCCTCCTGCCCTCAGGCTTGCTTGGCACAGGGGTCTTTTCCAATGAGTCAGCTCTCCATATCATGTGGCCAAATTGTAGCTTCAGCTTCAGAAACAGTCCTTCCAATGAATATTCAGGGATGATTTCCTTTAGAGTTGATTGGTTTGATGCCCTTAGAATCCAGGGGACTCTCAAGAGTCTTTTCCACCACCAAAATTCAAAAGCATAAATTCTTCAACGCTCAGCATGTTTTATTGTCCAGCTCTCACATGATTACTGGAAAAATCATAGCTTTGATTATATGGACCTTTGTTGGTAAAGGGATATAACTGCCTTTTTTTTTTTTTTAAAGATTTATTTATTTTGGTGGGGGTCAGGTGGGGAGGGAGGGGAACAGGCGGGCCACTTCTATTGGTCTTTCATTTCTCCTTTTTCATCCATCTTTGTTCTTTGGTCGGTGTGGGCCTCCCATCTTGGTGGCCTCTGTTGTCGCAAAGAGCCGGCTCTGGGCGCATGCGCTCCAGAGCTCTGGCTCATAATTGGACACATTGGTCCAGCTGCTCCGCGGCACTGCTCCGCGGCACGTGGGATCTTCCCAGGCCAGGGATCGAACCGGCGCCCCCAGCACTGCAAGGCTGTGTCCTTACCCACTGGACCACCAGGGAAGGCCATAACTGCTTTTTAATACACTGTCTAGGTTTGTTAGAGCTTTTCTTCTAAGGAGCAAGCATCTTTTAATTACACTGCAGGCACCACCCACAGTGATTTTGGAGCCCAAGAAAATAAATTTTGCCACTGTTTCCACATTTTCCCCATCTATTTGCCATGAAGGGATGGGACTGGATGCCATGATAGTAGTTCTTTTGAATATTGAGCTTTGAATGTTTAGTTTTTTGACTGTTAAACCCAGATGGCTCTAGCCTTGATTAATCTCTATCCATGTCCTTCATCATTCTTCCCAATTTTTCTGTAAGCTATACAATTTTTCCTTAGCAAATTGAGTTTATCTTAAAATTTCCATGAGTCAACTTTTTCTGCTTTCAACAAAGAATTTTGGGTTATGTAAGAACTCTAAATAATACAGAAGTAAAGGCATAGTTACAAAATTTCTAAATTTGTAACAAAAGTCTATAACAGATTTCATGGTTAGCATATTGTTTTAGGGACTCAAATATCCTGCAATGATTATCAATTTCTTTCCTAATTCCATCTGAGTAATTTTTAATATGAGATGACTTAAGTGGATTCCATTTATCTCTCCCAAGCTACTTCCTAGTTTTTCTAAATGTGACTTCAATGTCACCTTGAGTCCTGAGTTTCACCGTATTTTCTAATTCTCTGGCCCTATCAAATTCCTCTGAATCTAGACTTACTAGGGATTCTTATTAAGTAGTCCTAAAGTTCTGCCTTAAACTTTGGATTATTTTATATCAATACTCAAGTTCCTACACCTTTTCTGAAAGATTTGCGTCCCTAAGCCTTAAGGAAATTTATTTGTCATTCAGGTTCAGTCTTACTCTACACTTCTTGTGGCACTCAGCTTTGTCTAATTTCACTATAGGTCATTGAATTTTTGATTCTGGACACAAGCTTTCTATAAGTCTTTATAAATGAAAACAAAATAATCTTTCTGTTTTCTGAACAGTCATACCCAATCTAAGGTTTTCCATTGAATTTTTTATTCTAGATTAAGAAAAAAATATATTTCTTGGTTTATTTGCAAAACAGAAATTCTCACTCAGTCCTAAAGCCCAATCCACCCTTCAACCCAGGAAGGAAGTTTCCTGACTTGATTCTTGGAACCTCTACTGCCTGTGTCCCTTCCAATTAACAGGATGAGTATATAAATCAAAGTGCCCAGTACCTTTCTCCATTACAATTCAGATTCTTAGAGCCAGACATCACTACCCAAATATCCCAGATCAGTGTACAGGACACGTGCAGACTTCTTCCCAAGGTCTATTTTCCAGAGAGAGACCATGCAATATACATATTCATCCTCAGGCCCAAGGAGCCACCATTTGGAGGTGTGAAAAGAGCTTGGGCATAGGGATCAGTGTACGGAGTCTAGCCTTGATTAATCTCTATCCCATGCCCTTTTTCATCATTCTTCCCCCAATTTTTCTGTAAGCTATACAATTTTTCCTTAGCAAATTGAGTTTATCTTAAAATTTCCATGAGTCAACTTTT